>CM072781.1:105238598-110238598 GCA_036936925.1 Cenchrus fungigraminus
TGTATGAAGTTACAAAACCGTAATTTTCCATACACTATCATTCAGGCTAAATTCCTGATGAAATTCAAATTTTGCAACAACTTCACAAAACATAAATATATAGCAACAAATGGCCTAACCCGTATCGAAGAGAACTATTTTTCAAACAACAATAGCACTGTGAGAACTAATTTCTATTCAACATATATGGGAAAGACAGGCTTGGGATTGACAGGCTTTGATGTTGTATATAGGGGAAAGACAGTAGAAAAAGATAAATTAGTGGAACTAAACCGTAAATGTACACCAATTTAATTTTTCAAGAAAAACTGTCATAAGGTTTTGTTTCCTAACGCAGCAGAAGATAACTCGTACGATGACAAATGAACTAGAAAACATCCAGCTCAAGTTTCCTTACTCCAATTTTAGTGACAACTCGCCAACAACTCAGATTCAAGCACCCCTTCAGTGGACAATAAGAACCTTTTGAGTTCACTTAAACAAATTGAGGGGAGCAAACAACAGGAACTGGTTTAAAGAAGCACAAATATGACTAACTCACATGCATTGCGCTGAACAGTTGCAGCATCATGCCTGCTGGCTTCTTTTCTCTCAGCATGGAAGCATGGAAGCATGAGACCACAGCATAGAAGAATCACACCAGGCATGGCCAAGTGGTGGTCATCGTTTTCTGAAGAATCGCCGCTGTCCTGATTACTTTCATGCAAACCCAAGCTTCCACATGGGTTAGAATTATTTCTTGAGCCATTTTCTGTGGACCGCCTCAAGAGCTTCCTTGGTACATTTTGATGCGAAGTTGCTACAGGTGATAAGAAACAAATGAGGAGAAATGATTGTTCCCACAGTAGGATCATAACAGAATGAACACTGCCATGAAATGGCCTACATTCTAAATCCGCGCCACTGTTCCAGAGATGAAGATCATAGGCATATCGTACTTATAACTCAAGCAATTAGTGACTTACCATGGCTGGATTCGCTCCCTTCACCACAGTATTGCTTAACCGCACCCCTCCACCCATCCGACACCTCGCCACAGCGGAGGCAACCACTCCCAAAGTACAAGCGGAGCTTGTGGCAGGCAAGAGTGCGGTCCTGCACCAGAACCCCATTGACCGACAGGTTGAGGAGGCCATCAGAGGCATCCAAGACGGCAACTTGGTCGTCTCCGCAAGCAACTCGTGAAAGGGCTGTCTCCGCGACGGAAGCGAGAGCTAGAGGCGAGAAGCACAGGAGGAGGACGGCGAGAGCAGGTAGAAGAGCCGAAGGAGACATCCGGCTGCGCGCGTGGGGCGACGGCAGTGGGAGGTGGAGCCTCCGGGCGCGGACGGTGGCGGCGGATCGGGGACCCCGGTCCGGATCTGGCGCCCCGGACACCTGCTGCGCGGTGCTCCGGCTGCTGCTGGGGCGCTGAGGAAAAATGGAAGGAAAATATCTCTGGAGAGGGAGGAGACGAGGGAGGAGGGTCAAAGTGGAGAAAGGGAGGTGACGTGACTAATTTGAGAGCAACTTCAGCAGATGGAGTAAGCTCGTGTTTGGTTAGGGTAAAAAAAAATTTCATGCAAAAAGAATCTTGTACATATGGAGTACCAAATGAAATTTATTTGTAAAATCTTTTCACATATGAGTGCAACTTTGCATGACGAATCTAATGAGTATAATTAATTAGCGATTTGCTACAGTAATACTACAGTAACTATGCTCTAATCATGCGATCGAAGACCTCATTAGGTTCGTCTCGCGATTTTGCTCAGGGTTGTGAAGGTAATTTTGAAACTGACTTTATTTAATACTCATAATTAGTGGTCAAAGTAGCATTTAATAGGGGGTGAAAAAATTTTCACCCTCTACCAAACACTACCTAAATTTGATCCCCTATATAAAGTTATTGGGGGTTGAGGAAAAATATTTTCATCCCTAAAACACAATTTGCTCCAGCAGTTTCCCTATTTTGCTTCTCTAGTTTGGGGGTGGAGGAGAGATCCCCTCTATAAAGGGGATGGAGAGGGATTTTTAGTCAATGGAGGAAAAAAGTGAGCTATAGGGAATCTGCTGGATATGTTTTTTTGCATTTCATCCCCTATATCACTATTTTTTTTTATTATTGAGAAGGGGATAGGGAAGCTGCTGAAGTTGCTCTGAGGGTGTGGAAGGTAGGGCAACGCAGAGGTCCCTGCCATGCTTGGGTGTGTTTATAGCCCAAACGTTTGGGCAAAGTTTGACAATTCTGATTAAAATTGGTGCAAAATACACTATAACGTCAGATGAATAGTGAGAAATGATGTGATGGGATGTGATAAATGATAGGATATTTTTTGGAAAAATTTGAGCTTCTAAACACACCTTTGGATACGCAGCAAGTAATGAGGTGGCAGCTTGTGGTGTTTTCCGATTCATTTCGTCAGGTTGCAGGCAAATAAAAAAATTAGAGCACTGTCCAATACTATCTAGGCGGCTACTTAAAATGAAAAAGTTATTTTGACATCCTCAACTATGGTTGAAGTTTAATTTTCGTCCTTTATTTCCAAAACTAGATGTTGTTGGTTGTCCCTCAACTTCTAAAACCATATGTTTTCAGTCCCTTCTATGTTTCGAGGGTGGTTTTGTTGGGACCCACATGATAGGCAATAGTGACGGTGGGCCCAAATGTCAGGTGCTTTCTCCCCCTCTTTCCTCCCAGGTCCTCCTCACTCTTCGTTATCCTCTCTCTCCTCCATCGAGCTTCCCACACAGGTGGCATCAGTGTGCATGCCACCACTGGACCTCCATTGGAACCTTAGTTACGTGCTGCTCCTCGGTCTCGAGGTTGTTGTGACCGAGTCCATGGCGCGATGCCGAGGAAGGAGAACCACATTGGGTTTCGGCGGCTCGAGCAAGTCGACCTCGCCGTGGGCGAGGAGATGGTGAGCAGGGTCGTCGCGCGAACAACATTGGAAGGATGTTGTGGTCCTCGCCTGGCACGCAGCTCTCCGACAAGGAGAGAGAGGAGGATGAAGAAGAGAGGACGACAAGTTGAGAAAGATAAGAGGAAGAAGCACCTGACATGTGCCCCACCATCACCAAACCACCCTCAAAACAGCCGAGGTACTGAAAATAGACAGTTTTAGAAGTTGAGGGATGACCAACATCCGATTTTGCGAATGGAGGATGAAAGTTAGCCTTCGATGATAATTGAGGGATGTTACAAGGACTTTTTCCTACTTAATTACCAACCCAATTCCCATCGAGCCGACCCAACCCATCAGAATGATCGTGCAACGCCAAACCCTGCCCGGATCTTCTGCGCCACCGGAGCACAACCTTCCGCCTCTCCTCCTTCTCGGCTCTTCCACCGCCCTCTTGGGCCCCTCTTCTTCTCCTCGCCGGCGAGCTCGTCGGCGGCGAGAAGGGGTAGGGGTCTGTAACACCCCAGGTGTTTATTAAAGATAAATACCTCCATTAGTTGTGTAAATCAAGATTAATTAGCTCCTAAGCATGTTTGACATGATTATGCACACATTTGCACAAAAGCCTTTGGTCAAAGTCCAAATACGTGGTCAAACCCTTAAGGATCCAAGAGGCTGATTCGGTTTTCTTGCGCGTTCTCCAAATTTCACTATAGAAGTTCAAAATCGGTCAATATAAAAGTTGTTCCTTATTTCCGGGAACACATTTTTCATAATTGGCGGACATTCAAATTTTGAGTGGAAGATCGCTTAAATTCGAGTTGAACGCACTGTGAACAATAGGGGCCGAGAATTTCTGCAACTTCATCACGTTTTTCCACAAATCTATTCACCAAAACATATGTCGCCCTTTGGGAAAGTTGTAGTGCTATAGCTCCTCTACAACTTTTATTTTTGGAGATTTTTGACTTAGTTGCCACTTTTGTGAGTTATGCAATTTCGAAAGTGGGCACTTGGAATTAAAATCGACGTCGCCGTCGCCGTCGCAGAGCCAGAGCGCGCACAGGAACCGGCCACGTGGCGATTTCTTTTCTCTCCGGCGTACGGATGTCCGTGGACTCGTCGCTGTGGACCCGGGGACGTACCGTGGTCCCTCCGCCCTTGCCCTGCCGTACGCCGGGCGTAGGCGTGCACACGCGCATGCGTGCTGCCACGCGCTGCTGCGCCGCAGCGGTCAGGCGCGCAGGTGGCCGTCCCTGTACACGGTTTCACGAGGCAGATAAAGGGGAGAAGCAAGGGTGTCGCGCGCACTTCCTCGTCCGTCCCGCCACCCTCGTCGTGCTCGCCCCTCGGCGAACTCGCGCGTCGGCGCACCACGGCACGGCGAAGCAGAGCACCGCGGCGTGCTTCAGTCCGCCGCCGTTGCCGCGCCGCGCCCACACCTCCTCCAACCCTTCCAAGCCCCGTAATGGAACCCTAGGTGAGCCTCCACCACTTCCCCACCCTTTCCCGACCAAGCCCGGCCTTCTCCTCGCCGGATTTTGGTCCTCCCCGCCGGCCATGGCGCCTGGGGACTACATTGCTTCTTCCCCAATATTTCTAGGGAGTTTTCCGTAATCTAGGGACCTCTGCGTAATTTCGGAAAATAAGTTCAAGGGTCCCTCTGTAAAAGAGTTTTTGGGTCTTAGCTGCAGCTTAGAAAATCCGTTAAAAATCGTAGAAAATTCGGAAAAATATAAATCCAACTGTTTTGGATTCGTTGTGAACAGATCTACAACTTTTACAAAAGTTGTATAGGCTTTTTCTGAGTAGTTTTTAAATGTAAATTCAAACTCAGTTTGAGGCATATTTGTTGTAATTCAAAATGTACTCATGCAAATGAAATGAAATTTGGATATGTTGTTGTGTTCTTCATGTTCAGTTTTGTGACCAAGTTTCACACATTTTTGTTGGATAGAATTCTAGTTATGATTTTTGGAAGATGTATGCTAGTTTAAGCTTGATGCTTTTTATAGTTCCCTCAAAATATAAATTCCTTAAGCACCAATGCATCCTAGGCTTTTTTCATGATGTTAAGCACCCCTGGAAAAATAATGGTGATTTTAGGAGTCTGTTTAATTAGTGTTTGGTATTTATGCTTGTGATGGATGTCAAATTCATAACTTGAAATATATGATGAATCCACTTGAATATGTTGGGTTAGAACTTAGTTTTGGCATATTGGAACTGTAGGAAAATTTTGGGGTCAAAAAGATTAGTGAATCTTTTTGTATGATTTAATCAAGTTTACCTAGGCTGAGTCTTGTCTTTTTCATTTAAATTAATTTATAAATGATCTGGGGCTGAAATTTGGTATTTAAGTTTATTTTGGTCATATTCTAGTGTGGTAAAATTTTCATGACAGCTGGAGTCATATTTTAATTATTATGATTTATGGATGAATGGCTAGTTATAATGGGTTAAATAAATTTATTCCATCTTTTAATTTGATTTAGAGGAGTTTAAGTTCAGTTGCTGTTTAAAATGAATTTAAGCACAACCCCCATGCTGATGGTGAAGTTTATGAGTTTAAATTGCTTAGATGGGCACGCAATCACCATCAAAATAGATGTTAGTTCACTCTCACCACACACCATACTTTTGTGAGCTCTCTTGTTTGTTTTGATGTATGTGGCCAACAATAGTTGGGTTCGTTTGTCAAATCTCACCTTCACACCATAACTAATGCATATGCATAACGTGTAGATCTTCCCGACGGGACGTACACGCTTGTTGAGGAAGAGGGATCCGCCAGTGGAGAGCTAAATCAAGTTAGTGGGCAGCAAGACCTGGACCAAAGTCCAGAAGAGCCCAATGCTGTTGTTGAGTCAGAGGAAGGCAAGCACCGGGTTTACATATAACCTTTTTGGATAAAATCTCACATTCTTTTACCTTTCCAGTATTTATGTTTTGCTTTGTGCATTTAAGTTTCAGGAGTTGTTTCGAAACCTAGATGCATGATCCTCAGGATTCCTATGCTTTTATACTAGTATGTTAGGACGCTAGTGTCATGCTTTAAGGACACGGTACAAGTCGAGTAATGACTCATTGCTCGCGAGATATAGGATGCTTATGTTGGAATCATAAGTTGGATAAATTGACTTGCTCATGTGGTAAGAGCAATGGGTTCGGTCTCGACCGAGTAGCATGGTGCTGGTCTAAGCTATTGAACGTACCAAGTGCTTGTCGGGAATGGGACCGGTAAGCCTAGTACCTAATGAACCAGTGCGGGGACTTTATGGCTACTACTCTTGAGATGTGTCTCCCGGTTCGCTACCGGTAGTGCAAGTGTGAGTTTGGACGTGCCGTGTGCGGGCGTTCCAGTAACCTTGTACTTAGGACTGTGGCATGTGTCCCTAATCTGGGTAATGACGGGAACCGCCTGGTCGGGGTAGACCCCGCATTCGCTTTTATTTGATTTCTTGGGGTCTACCTTCTTCCGTGTATCTTGGGTTTACCTTGCAAGGATATAAATCGATCGATCGTCGGTCACTCGCCGTTATCTGAGTCGGCTTGACCACTGGCTACCCCATGTTTATTTATGAAATATTTTGGATTAATATTGTTGGTTGATTAATCTTGTTTGCACAACCGTGCTTGTTTAGTTAGGTGCTTACCTAGAATGGTTGACATACTAGAATTTGAGCTAAAATTTGAAAGTAAGGATCAACTCTTAGATGCTTTTGGCAAAACAAACCCACCAGCCAAAAAGCCTTGCATGTTTAGCTGTGTCTTTTATTTTGACGGGTCAGTCTTGCTGAGTATTAGAATACTTAGCCTTGCTTAATTTGTTGTTTTCAGGTAATCCTATCTGGCCTGGTGTTATTCCAGAGGGATGGGAGATTGAATGGGAGAACGATGATGAGGAGTGATATACTTGGATGGCCTCCCTTGTGTATCCCGCGTTTAGTTTACTTTTCGTTGTTTAAACTCTGAACCATGTTTACTTTTATGTACTCAAAACCTGGTTTGTAATATTAAGTACTTGAGGACTTTTATGTAATGTAATCTTGTACCCTGGCGCATATCTCGATCCTGTGTAAGTGATTTACCGGGCATGACCCGACAGAGACGACAAAATACATCTGTGTTATCGCTTATGAGTCACGTGGACCGGCTTAGGTGATAATATGGATTTATTTTGAGCGATTCTGTCACAGGGTCCCCGTCTCTGTGTAGTTCTAGTCCTAGTAGCTTGTTTAGTTTTCGTCTTTGCCGTATGACTTTATCCCTCTGTGGTAGTGTAACGACCTGGCCTGGGATAACGGCTAAGACCCACTCTTCCTCGGAATGGGCCACACCTACCTGTTAACCTCTTGCGCTTTCGTCCTCGCTTCGCGTAAAAAAGCTCGAACCGGGTTAACAGGCTTCCCTGGCCAGCTATTTAAGATGGTCTGGATCTCCCTCGGTTACCAATACGGTACTATCCCGAGTTGCTACAGTGTCCCGAAAATGAACAGTGCCCGCACCGCTACAGTACCGACACGCTACAGTACCGACATTGGGCCCGGCCAATTCGTGCTACAGCACTCGCGTCTACGGTCCCACGTTACTACAGTACCGCGGCCCAAATTCTATTCAATTTGGCCTACTAGCCCATCTAGACTGGGATGTTACATGTAGGTGCCACCTCAAGGTCGCCGCCGTCGTTGTGGTTGCCGGAGTGCTCTCCGGTCTCTGCGCCGCCGCCGTGCTCCACTCTCAGGTGAGTCAAATAATATCGCCCACTCCTGCAGCTGTCCCCCTCCCCACCTCTGCCTCAGCTGCTTGAGTTCCCCCTCCTCCGCCCTAGATCTGGCTGGTAAAGCTTCTGTTGTGGGTCCTATTGTGGTGGATCTGAACTCCGGCGGTTGTTCCGATGCTCCTGCACCTATCTGGGTAGTTGCGGGCTTGGCGTCGTTGAACGCGCTATTGAGCTCTTTCTTCCATCTTGTTGCTGCTGCCTTCGGCATCAACGCGGCCCCCGACGACTTGCTCTGTTCTGATGGTTATTCTGGTGACCTCGCTTTTGCGAGTCTGTCTTCGTCGAACGCATCAAGCTCCTCTCGGTCGGTCTTCGCCCCTCTTCAAGCAGCAATAGGTACTTCATCCCTCCTGCTCTTCCGTCGCTGGATTGGCGGCGAGCCATTCCTTGGTTCTGTGGACAACGATCTTCTTTCTACCGGTGGCTTCTCCAACTTCATCCTTCGTCCGCCGATGATGCCTCTCAACGACGCCGTCCGCAACCTCTTCAAGCCTACGCACTGCGAGGCCCCTCCGCAACATCGGCACCATGCGCCTGTGGCGCCCCTGCTGCCGACCGCCGGTGAACCGTACGCCCGCGACGCGTCTGGAGCTGGATCTATGTCCTTCAGGGACTTCTTTGTAATTGGCCCTTTTCTCAAGGGCCCAATTGTAATATTGCTGCTTTAAATATAATATAAGTGGTTTGTTGTAAAAAAAAACCATCAGAATGACCCTAACGGGCCCTCTTCTAACCCATGAATTCACTTAATAATTTATTAAATCCTCAAAAAAATTTAATAAATAAAATGAAGAAAAAGAAAGAAATAAAGGATACACACGCTGTTATGGCCCCACCTTTCAGATGCCCGGCGCGGCGCTGAGACTGACAGCCGAGCCGAGCCGCAGCAGCGCGCGAGTTTCTCTTCCTCTCCTCGCTTTTGTTTAAAAAATATAAATCTCGTCGCCACTCCCACTCCCATTCCCACCTTCCCACTCGTGCCAACTCTTCCCTCCACATAGACTCGGTCGTCGCCCTCGCCTCCTCGCGGCTCGTTCTCTAGTCGCCTTTCTTCCTGGAGGAGAAAACAAACAGACACACGAAACACACACAGGTCCGAATCCAAATCTAGCGGCAAGCTACACGTCGCGATCTCGCCAACTCTCCTGTGGCGGCGGCGGCGATCCCTCCTTGGGCGCGCGCGTCGGCCATTCCGGCGCCGGCTCCACTCCCCCTTCGCGCCGGCGCGCGGGAGGACGGTGGCGGCGGCGGCGATCGTGCCAGCAGAGCTGCCTCTTCGCCCTCGGCCCAGCCGGGCTTGATCCAACCCCGGCGGCGGAATGGTACTGGTTACGATTTGCCTGATCGGATTTGTGCTGGTTTGTTTGGTAGTACCGTGTTGGGGGATCGGCCACTTGGCGGCGGCGGCGGCGAATGGCCGCTCGGTTTGTGGTGTTTTGTTTCCCCCGCGCCCTGTGATCTCGTTTAGTTGGAGCAGCTGTGTCCCGACGTCATTGAGATAATCATCTACTGGAATCCGGCGTTGTTCCAGGAAATGGTACCTATAGGATATGGAATGGAGAGCTGTTTGCTGTCCTTCCTTGTGAACCGTGTTTGTGCAATGTGGCGAGGTTGAGGCTCTGGCTTCAGGCTCAAACTCTGTCCTATAATAGATTGCATCTAATTTTTCTCACCAAGGATCTCTTTTACTGAGATGTGGAGTCTGATCATCTCATGATATAGGCTTATGTGAATGTGGTGTTGGTGAGCCAGCACCAATTGAGACAAATCAGAACCCTTATACTCTGTTTGGCGTTTCACTACTTGAAATCAATGTGCAAACATAGCCACTTGAATCAGAGGTTCTTAAATCATGGGACGATGTCTATTGATCTTCTCTAAATTTCCTTTGCACTCTTTTAGTTTAAGTTTTATTCTGTGGAGAACGAAACTTAGCCTATGTGTTTGTTGTCACCAATTGTTGACCTTCATATTGCACGTGCAAGTCCAAACACAACACACGGATTTGATATTCTATTATTTCATCAGTATATGTTGCTCCCGGTTGTGATTTTCGGATTGAGATAATGCCAGTTGTTACTGTCTATTTTGCTTGTCCATTGTATTATTCAGTGCCGCAAGCACTGGTCAACTGATATTCGTGTGCTTGTGCTCTTTCTTTTGCAGGCATCCAAAGTTCGTTTCACAGTGGGTTCTCAAGTTTGGGTTGAGGATGCTGATGTGGCTTGGATTGATGGGCTGGTGGAGGAGGTCCAGGGCGATGAATTAATAATAAACTGCAGTTCTGGGAAGAAGGTCAGCTACTAATTCCATGATAGCTTCCTTTTTATTTTCCGCTCAAATTTACCTTTTGCTACTTTGTGTGGTCCCAATGGTGCGTCATGTTCTATTCATGCTTAACTGGTGCTTTTGCAGTGTTTCATCCTAATTTCTTTTTTAATGCCTCATGTTAATTGCTTTTAAGTCTGAATCTGTTAGTTCATGACTGCCAGAATACAGTTCTATAGCTTATAATAGTAAATTAACTTATTGAAGGAAATGGATAATGATAAATGAAAGTAAAAATATCCATATGTTTGTTACAGGTTACTGCCAATGTCTCGAGTGTGTATCCTAAGGATGCAGAAGCGAAGCGTTGTGGTGTTGAGGATATGACGAGGCTCGCTTATCTAAATGAACCAGGGGTTCTACAAAACTTGAAGTCTAGATATGCAATGAATGAAATATATGTAAGTTGAGTTGTTATATATAGCTCTTTTTTTTTATAAAATTTATTCATGCATGCTTGGATCCAGTCCTATGACAAGATGAGTTCTTGGTTGCACTAATTTTTTTATTCTTATATGTTCTCTAGGATGATGGTAGAATTACTTGGTCAAATTACAACTCCTGCCTCTATTGTGTTTATGTTTCAATTGGTGATGTTAGTGTAATGGTGTTTACTGTTTCTAGTTTCTCTGTTAGAAGAGTTTGAAGTTCTGCAACATTGTAACTGTATGTTTTACGATACCCTCTACTCTACAGAACAACCCTTTTGGCTTGATCTAACAGCTTAAAGTTGTTTGTTCTTGTAGACTTATACAGGGAACATATTAATAGCTGTCAATCCATTTCAAAGACTTCCCCACCTTTACAACAATCACATGATGGGAATTTATAAAGGAGCAGAATTCGGCGAGCTGAGTCCCCATCCTTTTGCCATTGCGGACCATGCATATAGGTGTGTTTCAGCACAAAAAAACTTGTAATTTGTTCATTAATTATGGTGCATGTATCTGACGTATTGGCCACTCAGGCTTATGATTAATTATGGTAAAAGCCAAGCCATATTGGTGAGTGGCGAAAGTGGAGCTGGTAAGACAGAAAGCACTAAAAGTCTTATGCAGTATCTTGCATTTATGGGTGGCAAAGCTCAATCTGGAGGAAGGTCAGTGCAACAACAAGTACTTGAGGTGAGATTTCCCATTAGTTCTATTGGTCTCCTTACTCTTGGGCATATTAGCAACTAAAAATACTAGATATATGGTTTATGAGTTGACATCTTGGAATGTGCATAAAGAAGGAAGCTGATTGTTTTGCAGGATTGCAATAAATTCATATTTCATCAACCTTTGATGTCATTCTAGTGTCTTATGCTATCCAATCTATCTGTTTGTTTGACACAGTCCAATCCTGTTCTTGAGGCATTTGGAAATGCAAAAACAGTCAGGAATAACAATTCGAGGTAATGAACTTCAATAGCATGTACAGTAGTTACAGTTCGCTTATTTATCGCAGCGTTCAACTTTTCCTCTAGTTTAAGGCTTCCTTTTATCTTATTGCCCAGTCGTTTCGGCAAATTTGTCGAGATCCAGTTTGATCAGAATGGGAAGATTTCAGGAGCTGCCATAAGGACTTACCTCCTTGAAAGGTCTCGTGTCTGTCAAATATCCGACCCAGAAAGGAACTATCATTGCTTTTACATGATATGTTCTGCACCACCTGAGGTAACAGTTTCAACATGACCACAAGTCATATTCTGAACTACAATGTAACAAAATATGCGGAATTACTATCTTGCTAGCTTTCTACATGTTTTTTCCACTAAGGGCAAACCCAAATTTCGTTATTGATAAGCAATGAAATTACACAAGTCTTCAGAGCTAAGCAAAAGTTATGACAACTAAAAAGGTGTCTAGGCACTAGAACTTAACTACTAGCTAGAACCAACACACCAAGGAAATCAGCCCCCGAGGCCTAAACAGAAGGATACTTAAACTTTGGTGGTGTTACAAGTTTTTAAAACTTCTCAAGAGCCTCAGTTAGCAGAAAGACATGAAACCATCAGCGTTCTGCATGTTATTGCTAGTTTTTTTGACACGTAAAAAGGATCAAGTTGGGGTATCTAGGGCTGGAACATTGTGGAACTATATTAGTTCAAAATAACTACTGTAGATATCTGGACAACTTTTGTACACGAAAACCCAAATTTGTTCTAAATGCTATTAATACATAAAATCTCTGCAGTTAGAGATTATCATGTTATATTACTCACTGACCACTTTAGCAGCCAATATGCCAAATTCTCAGTAAATGTTATACCTGTTGTTATGAAAAAAACTCGACCACGAGGAGAAGTCATGCTGCTCTCTGCATCTTAAATAAGGGGAGTACCGAATCCTGGCTGTCTAGAAACTTGCTAAAACCAGTTCTCAGGGAGGTAACCATATTTTGCTAGCATCCAGGTCCAAGTCTGGGTGGGTTAACCTCTCAATGGAGGCAGTACCAACCAAGCTATCACTTGGGCTGTTGTTTAAAGCTTCATACATCTAATGGCAAACACAATATATGTAATACACTGCACTTTGCACTTGTATTTCTTCCTGTTACATGACTGCTGTAATGTTATTTAACATAACCTTTTGTTATTATTTGTTTAGCCTTATTATCTAATGGAGTCTGTAGCCTACAGCTATTGATCTGGGCTCAAAATTGTGCTGTTGCAGGACCGTGAGAGATATAAATTAGGAGAAGCCGCATCATTTCACTATCTTAACCAGTCTAGTTGCATTAAACTTGATGCGATGGATGATGCCTCAGAATATATCATAACTAGGAGGGCAATGGACATTGTGGGCATTTGTTCTGATGAACAGGTAATGGTTGAAATTAATTTAGTTCACCTGAACGATTAATTATTTGCTTCCAACTTCTGGTGGCATTCATGCAGGATGCAATATTTAGAGTTGTAGCTGCTATTCTTCATTTGGGCAACGTGGAATTTTCAGAAGGGAGTGAAGCTGATTCTTCTGTACCCAAAGATGAAAAATCCCAGTTCCATCTTAAGACAGCTGCAGAGCTTTTCATGTATTGGTCCTTTCTCGTGTTCCCTCAATAATATTATTTTTCGCCTTTGGTGAGACATGCATTTGACAACATTTTGCAGGTGTGACGAAAAGGCTCTTGAAGAATCTTTGTGTAAGCGTGTTATGGCAACACGTGGTGAAAGTATTGTGAAAAATTTAGATGCGCGAGCAGCAGCTCTTAGTAGAGATGCATTGGCCAGAATTGTTTACTCTCGTTTGTTTGATTGGTAAGTGCTCACGTTAGTCAGTAGTTTATTGTCATCTTGCTTTCTATTATATTAATTCCTTAGCACAAAAGATAATTCACATTATGTTTCTGTTTTTTAGGCTTGTCAATAAGATCAATACTTCAATCGGACAAGATTTAAGCTCAAAGCTTCTGATTGGTGTGCTGGATATATATGGTTTTGAGAGTTTCAAGACAAACAGGTGCTTAACTGGTATGCCTTTGCATTTAATCATCTGTTTATCTTTACCACTGCTTTAATAGAATGTAATAACATAACAGCAGCAAGATGTTTTATTAGATAGTGAAATCAGTGATTTAGCGGGCTCAACATATTCAATTATGTTTTCCTCAATACAAAGCTGATCAAGCTATTTTGAAGAAAAATGGCTTATTGTATTATGATTATTTGTTTCATTGCATATCTCAAGCCTTGGGAAAGTATAAATTGGAATGGTTGATTATGCAACACATATATCATACTATGCCAGCATATTATTGAAAACGATGATCTTGCTTGATGTGCTTAGAAAATGGACACATTTTTTCTGCTTTTTATCTGAAATCTTGTAATATCATTGTACCTCCTAATCTACTTTCGTCTACAGTTGACTTTTCAGTTTCAACTTTTTTATGGCACTACAAACGCATGAGCACTGAACATTGAGAATCATCCAATGTGCATGTTGAGTTCATTTTATTTCATATATGTGAGCACATATCTGAAACATACTGAATCGAATTCACATATCGAAAGCATGGTAATTACATAGATTGAAAAGGAAAAAAAAAGACCTGTAGGGATGGTACTCTCAACACTTGCCAAAGAAGAAAAACTTGATGGAAAGTATTATCATGTAGTTGACATGAATGCGGTCTGTTGGTACAAAATTTGGCTGTAATATGTTCTCTTCTTTTTAGCTGTTGCATGTAGTTATGCAGCTAATGGCTGCACTGGTTACAGTAACTATACGTAGCAAAAGATGAAGTTGTATGCTCTCCTTGTTAAGAGACTTTGATCTTTCATCTGTACTTAGTAATTGGTACTGTATGTAGGGGTGGTAATGGATCATGGCCCTACTTCATTCTTCACAATCCAACTAAGCCCTTTATATTTTTAGCTCAAAATTGAATAATATTATGGCCCGATCCTAATAGGGCCGGGTCCTTAAATTTCTTAGGCTAAATTGCAAGCCCCTTTACCACCCCTAACTGTATGACAAGAAACCATTTTGTCACCTTTTGATGATACGAAAGATTGAAGTTATTTGGTGATGTTTTGCTATGCCACAGTTTTGAGCAGTTCTGTATCAACTTAACTAACGAGAAGCTGCAGCAACACTTTAATCAGGTTAGAGAAAGGAAATCTCATTTCTTGATGTTCTGCATTCTACTCTCATTTCTTGATGTTCTGCATTCTATGTTTGACATCTTTTGTATGTATTCCATGAGCAGCATGTGTTTAAGATGGAACAAGAAGAATATACAAAGGAAGAAATTGATTGGAGTTATATCCAGTTTGTGGACAACCAAGAAATTCTTGATCTTATTGAGAAGGTGAACAATATACCATATCCTACACATTGTTTTCTTTATTATCAATATTTTTCTACACTTATATGATCTGTTTTTCGGCACTAGCTTGGATACACAATATTTTCTTTCATCTACGTTCATGTTATTATCTCTTTTAGCTACTTTTTAGACTCATCAAACCTAGGATTGAATGTAGAATTATCTGGTACTCATAATTATTTAGTAAACTGGATGGGTCTCTGATACACATTATTTTTCGCCATCCAGAAATATTAGTTACTAATTTCTATTGCGGTTTAGATATGCTATGAGATTCAATTTTTCTTCTGATTTCTTTGAATACAGAAACCAGGGGGTATAATTTCTCTGCTGGATGAGACTTGGTAAGTAAGCTGCAAATATCTTGTTTTGTTTGTAGTCCTGAGCCTTTGTAACATTGTCTTATTTTGTGTTTCAGCATGTTGCGAAATTCAACCCATGAAATATTTGCTGAAAAGCTTTATCAAAAATTTAAGGGGAACCCACACTTCAGTAGGCCTAAATTCTCACGGTCTGATTTCACTATTCATCACTACGCTGGAAATGTAAGTAGCATACTTGTTCTGTCTGCCTTACTATCATTTGAAAGAATAAATTTTCACACTATGTAGATGGTCTGCCACTGCCACTGCCGATACATGATGCTATATTACGAACTTGTGACAGTGACACATTTGGTTGCATGTATTATATTATATGTTATAATCCATACAACTGGTCCCAGGTAGTGGGTCACAACTTGGCAGTCTTATAACCTGCAAAAAATGTCAATCCACGCTTGGTGTATAGTTGCAACTCAATAAGTCAACCTTTACACATGTAACCTGTGGATACAAGTAGGGTTTGTCAGACACCATATGTGAAATGGTCATGCTCAACCAATCATACCAGTTTTTGCTCAACAAGTCTTGATTATTTGTTGTAAAAATACAATTCTATACTAGTAGGAGCATTGTAGACAGAGGGATGATATAATTGAGTACCACAAAAAACAAAAGATAGTTCAGTCCTATAATTGGATTGGCAACTGTAAATTTTGTTGAGTTTCACATTAACCAATTTGAAGCCCAAAAGCTTAATGGCTGAAGAAGGTTTCTGATCTATGGACTTGCCATTATTGAATAGGATAATAAATGGATATGCAAAGATCATCAACATGTGAAATTTTGATTGGTGTAAACCATTAACCATTTTCTAATTGATACAATTTTTCTGAACCTAAGTTCTTGTAAACCTATGTTGTACTTAAAAATAATTCTGAGTAAAGAACACATGGACGTCATGTCATGCAACACATTCGTACTGTCATGCATTGCAACAGCAGAATGTGTTGCATGACATGGTGTACATGTGTTCACTCAGATACGAATGTATTGCACCAGCAGATGTGATAAATATAATCAGATATGCATTGCAGCAGCAGAAAATGTGATGAAAGGTAGGTCATGGTGTACATGTACATCTTTTTTTTTTTTTTGCCTTTTTTCATGTTGCACAACTGCACATAGAGATATCAGATATGTTTTTCCGGGTCTACATGTTTTTGCAATGTACGTGCACCAATGTTTTGAGGTAGATGGATGCATAAATGCAAGATAGTTATAGATTAGCAGATGTTGGTTTAGCATTGAGTTGTCTTTTTTCTAATATGCCAGTAACAAACTTTTTAGCATATGCTTTGTCCCCATCATGGCAGGAAAATGTACTTACTGCACATGTGTTAGGAATAATGATTCCAATGGTATTCGTCCAACCCTAGATGGGTGGGTATATAGACAGTGATACATGGGCCTCTATATGGGCTATACACAGGCCATATGGGCCACACTCACACATATACACATATACTTTAACACCCCCCCGCAGTCTGGACTACCAGCGCAGCGGTGTACGAGACTGGCCAACAAAGAAAGAAACTCACACACACAGGCCCCCCGCAGTCCCAACTAGCCACTGGCTACGTTGAGGCTGGACCGAAACTCCGAGAAGGTCGAGGAGGGAAGACCCTTGGTGAAGATGTCAGCGAACTGGGAGGTGGTCGGTACATGGAGAACACGAACATCGCCGATAGCCACCCGGTCACGAACGAAGTGCAAGTCAATCTCCACATGCTTCGTCCGCTGGTGCTGAACCGGGTTGAAGAGGTACACGGCGCTGACGTTGTCGCAGTAGACGAGCGTGCTCTTGGCGAGCGGGTTGTGAAGCTCAGCCAAGAGCTGCCGGAGCCAGGACGCCTCAGTCACGCCGTTAGCAACCGCCCGGTACTCCGCCTCAGCACTCGAGCGGGAGACAACCGGCTGTCGCTTCGACGACCAGGAGATCAGGTTGCCGCCGAGGAAGACGGCATAGCCTGAGGTAGAGCGGCGGGTAGTTTACGGGCACCTCCGGGACCGGAGCCTGAGGAGCGGGTATCTGTGGACGGCGTCGGTACACCTGCACCGGCTCGGCGTAACGTGCAGGTGTCGTCGCGCGGCAGGAGGCACCGGGACGGTGCTGGGCGCAGCAGAAGGCGTCGGGGCCGCGCGTGGCCCGGCGGGAGGCTCCAAGGGCGCAACAGAAGGTGCCGGGGCCGCGCGTGGCACGGCGGGAGGCTCCAGGGGCGCGACAGAGGGCGCCGGGGCCGCGCGTGGCGCGGTGGGAGGCTCCAGGGGCGTGACAGAGGGCACCGGGGCCGCGTGTGGCGCGGCCAGAGGCACCAAGCCCGCGTCGGGTGCGACAAAGGGCACCGGAACAGCGGGTGGTGCAAGAAGAGGCTCCGGCGCCGCACGTGGTGTAGCTAAAGGCGCCAGAGCTGGTGGTGGAACAAAAGGACCTGCTGGAAAAGGAAAAATAGAAACAGGTGGCTGAACCACTGGGTCAGAAAACATGGACTCAATGTCAGGGTCAAGAGAAGGTGTGGAGGTGGAGGAGAAGGGGAAGTCCGACTCGTCAAACACAACATGTCGGGAGATAAGAACCCGACGAGAGGCGAGATCATAGCAACGGTACCCCTTATGGTCAGGGGAGTAACAAAGGAACACACAACATGTCGAGCGAGGTGCGAGCTTGTGAGGAGCAGTGGCAGCAAGGTTCGGGTAGCAAGCGCACCCGAAGACACGAAGGTGAGTGTAGGTGGGAGGGGTACCGAAGAGAGCGTGGTGAGGAGTCGGAGCAGGTGAAGCTGTGGAAGGAAGACGGTTGAGAAGGTAAGTAGCGGTGTGAAGGCTCTCTGCCCAGAAGCGCGGGGGCAGGGAGGCCTGGATCAGAAGAGTGCGCATGACATCGTTCGTGGTCCGAATCATGCGCTCAGCCTTGCCGTTCTGGGGAGAAGTGTACGGACAAGACATACGCAGCTGCACACCTCGGGAAAGAAAGAAGGAGCGGGAGGTGTTATCGAACTCACGACCGTTGTCACACTGGACGGCCTTAATGGTGAGGCCAAACTAGGTGGACACCCAGGCAAAGAAGTGAAGTAGGGTGGGAAAAGTGTCAGACTTGGCACGCAAAGGAAAAGTCCAGGAGTAGTGAGAAAAATCATCGACCACTACCAGGTAGTACTTGTAGCCAGAAATTCTAGGAACAGGAGAAGTCCACAGATCACAGTGAACAAGATCGAAGGCATGCATCGCATGCGAAGAAGAAGAAGAAAAAGGAAGGCGAACATGGCGACCCAACTGGCACACATGGCAGAGATGCTCATGAGAAGCCCGAGTGCAAGGGAGATGTGCACTACGACTGAGCTGAGCTAAAGCGTCGCGGCCGGGGTGACCAAGACGGCGGTGCCAGGTAGTGGAAGAGGGTGTGGTGGCAAGAGCAGCTGCCGGGGAAGAGGGCAAAGGTGGGGCAGCAGAAGCAGGAAGGCGGAGGGTGTAAAGGGTCCCGAGCTATCACACCGGAGGAGCGGACGCCCAGACAGAGAATCCTTCAAAGTGAGGCTAGAAGGATCGAATTCAACCGAACAAGAATTGTCAGCTGTAAACTGACGAATAGAAAGAAGGTTGTGGATCATTTGAGGAGCAACAAGGACATTAGGAAGACGAAAGAGACCGGGAGCAGAACCCACGGCGGTGACAGGAAGACAAGACCCATCACTAACCATGATCGAGGACGGATACGAGGGATGTGGGGGTCGGACAGAAGACAGGAGGCTAGCATCAGGGGTGGTGTGGTAGGAGGCACCCGAGTCAGCGATCCACTCGGAGCAGACAGGAGGGGTGACCCCCATGGTGCTGAGTGCCTGCGCCGGAGGCTGAGTGGGAGTAGTCGAGATGCGCCCTGACCATGGGTCGCTGAAAAATGGCCAGGGCACACCTGCAGTAGTAGGAGGAGGTGCGCGCCGACGACACCCCCTCCGCCGACGACGCCCACCGCGACCTCCGCCACCCCCGCTCGGCTAGGGGAAAGGAGTGGTGGCCACGAGAGTAGAAGAGGCGGCAGCGACAGGAGCAGGGATGCTGGAGGGAGGATGTGCGCCGGAACCAGGAGCCGAGGGCACAACGTGCGGCTGGTGGTAGCAAGAGGGAAGCAATCCGCCTCGGTGACCTGGCGAGCGAAAGTATCGGCCACGGCACGCTGAAGCGCCCAAGCGAGGGCAGAGGAGGAGGCACCGGAGGGAGCATGGGCGCCGTAGGAAGCGCCGAAAGGAACAAGGGCAGCAGCAGCCACAGGCGGAGCGGAGGGGGCTGCCACGCCCGCGGCGTGCCCGGCTGCGCCATCGACGGTCGGCACGAAGAAGTGCTCCACCTCGGCGGCCCGACGAGTGAGAGCATCAGCCACGGCGCGCTCGCGCTCCCAAGCGAGGGCAGCCGCGCGGACATGCTCCTGGGCAGTCGAAAACTCAGACTTGGCGGTGAGGAGGCCCGCAACGGCAGCGGTGGCGGAGGCGCCGGCCGTGCACGGAGGAGACGGGGCAGCAGCTCCCACGGGCGGAGCGGAGGGGGCTTCCACGCCCGTGGCGCACGCGGTCTGCCAGTAGGGGCACCTGTTGGGGGAGTAGGTCGGGTAGCGCAGACGGCGGCGATCGAAGCGTATCGGCCCTCCAGAGGACGGCGCGACAGCGGAGGAGGGCGGCATATCCCCTTCAACGGCCGCGAAGGAAGACAGGGGGGAGGCGCTGCAGGGTAGCCCAGCGTTGGCGGTCGGCCATGGTTGCGGGCACGGAGGAGCGGCGGCAGCAGCAGCCGCGGCCACGAGGTCAGGGGAGGATTCCGTGCCCGCTGTGATGTGCTTGCCGTGGAGGAAAGCTGCGGCATGCTGCATCCCGTGGAAGAAGACGGCGGCAGACACACTGGCTAGCGGCAGAGCAGAGGGGTGGAGGGCGGTGCAGGGAAGCTGCGCGAGAAGCTCCGAGGGTAGCAGTACGACGGGGAGGAGGCGGGGCCGGGCAAAACGACGTGTGACGCGGCATCGTCTGCGCCCGCGGGGCCAGGCGGAGCAGAGGAAGGCTCGCCCGTGCCCACGTGGCCGCGCAGAGCGCCGTGCAGGGCCCCCGCGCCCGCGCTCGCGCTCGCGGGGCCGGGCGGAGCAGATGAGACGGGCTGCGCCTGGGCCGCGAAGGCCTGGGCGCGGGCGCACTCGCGCAAGACTGCCGCAGCGGCCGCCACGGACGGAACAGAGGAGTGCGGCGGGGCTTGGGCACGCGCGCGCGGGGCTCCCGCGCCGGCTGGGAAGGGAGCGACGACGGCAGTAGCAGAGGAGGAGGGGAGGAGCGCCGGCGGCCGGCGGCCTGCCATGGTGGCGGCGGCGGCGCAGGGAGAGGGAGGTAGGGAAAACCTAGTCTGATACCATGTTAGGAATAATGATTCCAACGGTATTTCTCCAACCCTAGATGGGTGGGTATATAGACAGTGATACATGGGCCTCTATATGGGCTATACACAGGCCATATGGGCCACACACACATATACACATATACTCTAACAACATGATACATTTTCATAACCTAGGACTGAATTAGTTTTGTGGTGCTATCATATGTTTGCATAAATGGGACAGAGTGCAAGGTACACGCACTATAATCATCATTTTCTCATTTTGCAGGTTACATATCAAACAGATCTATTTTTGGATAAGAACATTGATTATGCTGTGAACGAGCATCAAGTTTTGTTAAATGCTTCTAGATGTCCATTCGTTTCAAGTCTTTTCCCACCTTCTGAAGAATCAACTAAATCCACGAAATTTACATCAATAGGTTCAAGCTTTAAGGTAAAACAGTGCATTGTTTGTCAGACATAAACCTGTGTAGCTTCCATACAGGAAATTTACCGTTTCTAGTAACATTGCAGCAACAACTACAATCTTTGCTTGAAACTCTGAGTGCAACAGAACCACATTACATCCGCTGCATAAAGCCCAATAATGTTCTCAAGCCAGCAATTTTCGAGAACAGCAATGTTCTCCAGCAACTTCGATGTGGGGTAAGACATTGTTCTGAGTTATTTCACTGGAAGTACATATTTTTATGAACAAAAAGGTCTAATAAAAATATAAAGCCAGACTTACACTGTAGAATAAAACTGTTTCAAACTAAATGCCTTCCTTCTTTCAAATTTCACCATATAGATTGTAAAGTAATAAGGAGCTAGGATAATCATGTGAACAGAGCAAAATAAAGGTATTTTTTGTAGGAGAATAATGTTCTCTCTAGTATTCTTCCAACCCTATATGGGTGGGTATATAGACAGTGATACATGGGCCTCTATATGGGCTATACACACATACTCTAACACCCCCCCGCAGTCTGGACTACCGGCGCAGCAGTGTACGAGACTGGCCAACAAAGAAAGAAACTCACACACACAGGGCCCTCGCAGCCACAACTAGCCACTGACTACGTTGAGGTTGGACCGAAACTCCGAGAAGGTCGAGGAGGGAAGACCCTTGGTGAAGATGTCAGCGAACTGGGAGGTGGTCGGTACGTGGAGAACACGGACATCGCCGATAGCCACCCGGTCACGAACGAAGTGCAAGTCAATCTCCACATGCTTCGTCTGCTAATGCTGAACCGGGTTGGTGGAGAGGTACACGGCGCTGACGTTGTCGCAGTAGACGAGCGTGCTCTTGGCGAGCGGACTGTGAAGCTCAGCCAAGAGCTGCCGGAGCTAGGACGCCTCAGCCACGCCGTTAGCAACAGCCCGGTACTCCGCCTCAGCACTCGAGCGGGAGACAACCGGCTGTCGCTTTGACGACCAGGAGATCAGGTTGCCGCCGAGGAAGACAGCGTAGCCTGAGGTAGAGCGGCGGGTGTCCGGATAACCCGCCCAGTCAGCATCAGTGTAGACAACCAGCTCGGCAGGAGAAGACCGGTGGAGGACCAAGCCGAAGCCAATCGTGCCTCGGATGTAGCGAAGAAGATGCTTCAGGGCAGGAAGATGGGACTCCCGAGGATCATGCATATGGAGGCAGATCTGCTGGACAACGTAGGTGAGGTCCGGCCTGGTGAAAGTGAGGTACTGTAAAGCTCCAGCAAGACTCCGATAGGCAGTCGGATCAGCGACCGGATCACCCAGAGTAGCAGACAGCTTCGCCTGAGTATCAACAGGAGTGTAGCAAGGCTTGCAGTCAGTCATCCCAGCACGCTCTAGGATATCAATAGCATACTGACGCTGGTGAAGTAGAAGACCATCCGGGCGGGGCTCAACTGTCACGCCCAAGAAGTGGTGAAGCTTGCCCAGATCCTTCATAGCAAACTCCTGCTGAAGAGAGGAGATAATCCGCTGGAGCAACTGTGGGCTGGAGGCAGTCAGGACAATATCATCAACGTAGAGAAGGAGGTAGGCAATGCCATCAGCATGGTGATATATGAACAGTGATGTGTCTGACTTGGCCTCAACAAAACCCAGTGTCACCAAGAACGCAGCAAACCGAGAGTACCATGCCCGAGGAGCCTGCTTCAGACCATAGAGAGACTTGTTCAGCCGGCAGACCAAATCCGGACGACTGGAGTCCACAAAACCTGCTGGCTGACTGTAGTAGACTGTCTCTGTCAGAGTGCCATGGAGAAAAACATTCTTGACATCGAGCTGGTGCACTGGCCAAGAGCGAGAGAGAGCCAAAGAGAGGACAGTACGCACTGTAGCGGGCTTCACCACTGGACTGAAGGTCTCATCATAATCCACACCAGGGCGCTGAGTGAACCCCCGAAGAACCCAACGCGCCTTATAGTGCTCCAGAGTACCATCTGCCCGACGCTTGATAGTACAAATTCACTTGCCGGTCACCATATTGCAACCAGACGGACGCGGCACAAGATCCCAAGTCTGGTTGGCAAGAAGAGCTCCATACTCCTCTTCCATCGCACGACGCCAGTTCGGATCTGCCAGAGCCTCACGAACTGACGTCGGGATCGGGGAGAGCCGCGGCTCTCCCTCTGTGGCGGAGAGAGCCGCGGGCTGAAGAACTCCGGCCGCCTGCCGAGTCGCCATGGGATGGGTGTGACGAGGATCTCGATGGATGACCGACGGGTGGCACACGGCCGGCTCCACCCGAGAACGACGTGGTGGCGGCGGTGGCGGAGGAGGCGGAGTCGAAGACGGCGGTGGAGGAGGTGGAGACGGCTCCGGAGACGGTGGTGGAGGAGGCGGAGCCGTCGAGCGGCGCTCGTAGACATAGCGCACAGGGGGCGCATAGTCCACGGGCACCGCCGGAACCGGAGCCAGAGGAGCAGGCATCTGGGGACGGCGTCGGTACACCTGCACCGGCTCGGCGTAGCGTGCAGGTGTCGTCGGGGCCGCGCGTGGCGCGGAAGGAGGCACCGGGACGGTGCCGGGCGCAGCAGAAGGCGTCGGGGCCGCGCGTGGCGCGGCGGGAGGCTCAATTGGCGCAAAAGGCGCCGGTGTCGCGTCTGGCGCGGCGGGAGGCTCCGGGGGTGCCGGGGCACGCGCGGCCAGAGGCACCAAGCCCGCGTCAGGTGCGACAAAGGGCACCGGAACAGCGGGTGGTGCAAGAAGAGGCTCCGGCGCCGCGTGTGGCGTAGCTAAAGGTGCCGGAGCCTGAGGTGGGTCAGAAGTACCTGCTGGAAAAGGAAAAACAGAAACAGCTGGCTGAACCACCGGGTCAGAAAACATAGACTCAAGGTCAGGGTCAGGAGAAGGGGTGGGGTTGGAGGAGTAGGGGAAGTCCGACTCGTCAAACACAACATGTCGGGAGATAAGAACCCGACGAGAAGTGAGGTCAAAGCAGCGGTACCCCTTATGGTCGGGAGTAACCAAGAAACACACAACGTGTCGAGCGAGGTGCGAGCTTGTGAGGAGCAGTGGCAGCAAGGTTCGGGTAGCAAGCGCACCCGAAGACACGGAGGTGAGCTTAGGTGGGTGGGGTACCGAAGAGAGCGTGGTGAGGAGTCGGAGCAGGGGAAGTTGTGGAAGGAAGACGGTTAAGAAGGTAGGTGGCGGTGTGAAGGCTCTGCCCAGAAGCGCGGGGGTAGGGAGGCCTGGAGGAGGAGGGTGCGCATGACATCGTTCGTGGTCGGAATCATACGCTCAGCCTTGCCGTTCTGGGGAGAAGTATACGGACAAGACATACGCAGCTGAACACCTCGGGAGAGAAAGAAGGAGCGAGAGGTGTTGTTATCGAACTCACGACCGTTGTCACACTGGACGGACTTCACGGTGAGGCCGAACTGAGTGGACACCCAGGTAAAGAAGTGAAGGAGGGTGGGGAAGGTGTCGGACTTGGCACGCAAAGGAAAAGTCCAAGAGTAGTGAGAAAAATCATCAATGATCACGAGGTAGTACCCGTATCAGGGGTGGTGTGGTAGGAGGCACCCGAGTCGGCGATCCACTCCGTGCCGACGGGCGGTGTCAGGCCCACGGTGCTGAAGGACTGCGCCAGAGCAGCCTGATCCCACCCCCGGCCACACCGAGCTGGGCTGAGGAGGAGGTGGAGTCCAGGACGCCGCGTAGGAGGCAGCACCTGTGACCATGGCCGCCGGCTGGTGCGGAGGACGAGGCCCCCCCTCCCTGACCCTGGAATGGCCACATGGAGATGCGCCCGGACCATGGGTTGGCGAAGGTCGGCCAGGGCGCACCCCCAGGGGGAGGAGCGAGAGCGGGGGTCGGAGCCTGGGTGGGCGTCCCATGACCCCCACCACCTCGTCCTCGGCAACCTCGGCGGCACCCACGGCCCCCCCACCCCCGCTCGGCCCGGGGGGAGGAGCACCAAGGAGAGAGGCGGGCGGCGAGGTGGAGGACGGTGGCGGGGCAGCGACGAGGGCACGAGAGGCGGTGGAAGACAAAGCCGTGGTCGAGGAAGGTGTGTGGAGACCCCGAGTGAGCTCCTCCAGGGTGAGAGCATCACGAAGCTGGAGGAAGGTGGGAGTCGGCTTCTGGTGAGTGATCATCGTCCGCAGGGCCTCGTAGCTGCTGGGAAGGCCCCGCACGACGTTGAGCACCAGCATGTGCTCCGGGACCGGGTACACGAGATCCTGAAGTCCATCAGCCGTACTCTTTATCTTCCTGCAGTAGTCGCCCACGGACATGTCGCCCTGCTCGAGGGTGCGGAGCTCAGTGTCGAGCTGAAGGACGCGTGTCTGGGCGTTGCCGAGGAACTGGCTCTCGAGAGCGAGCCAGGCCTCGCGCGCGGTACCGCCGGGAGTCCGCACAATGTCCTGCAGGTCGTGGGAGATGGTCCCAACGATCCAGGACATGGTGATGCTGTCGAGACGCAGCCATGCCAGGTCGCGAGCCTAGACTGGAGTGTCGCAGAGGACGTGGTCGTCGAGGGCGTAACGGCGGAGCGCGAGGAGAACCTGGTCCCTCCAGCGAGCGTAGGAGGTGGAGGTGGAGTCGAGGAGGACGGTGACCAGGTTCTTAATGTGCGGGACCCCGGCAGCCTGGAGGTGGAGGTAGGAGACCATGGGGTCGGTCAGGAGGGGCCTCGGGTCCGGCACTCGACAAGGGCGGAGCAGTGAGAGGCGCCTGGTAGGAGGAGGAGGCGCCAGGCGACGCGGAGGGAGTGCGGAGGAAGTGCTCCGCCTCGGCCACCTGACGAGCGAGCGCGTCAGCTGTGTCGCGCTCACGCTGCCAGGCGAGGGCCGCCGCACGAACCCGCTCCTGGGCTGTGGCGGCCTTGGCCTTTGCCGCAGCGAGGGCCACGGCGAGAGCCCCATCCGGAGCAACGTCGCTGTCGACAAGCGGCGGCTGTCTGGCGGTGAGGGGAGGCGCGAGGGGCAGCTGGGGGCCAGCCGAGAACGCCGGGATGAAGCCCCCGACCCCCATGGCAGCGGCAGTGGAGACAAGGAGGCCTGCCTCGGTCCCCAATGTCATGCTCGACCCGCTCGTGGCTGCACGCAGGGCAGCATCAGCCAAGGCCGCGCGGCGGATGGAAGCAATAGTGGGATCCTCCAGCAAAGGTGTGCTCCGGGGGAAATCAGCAGCAGAGGAGCCGTAGAGGAAGGAGGGAGGCATGCCGTAGAGGAGCTGTGCGCCGGACTGCAGGGGAAAAATCGGGCAGGGAAGGTCCCCTGCAGCCGCGCTCGCGCCCAAGGAGCCGTCTGTGCCTGCGCCCAAGTCCACGGTCGATTCCCCCGTTCCACCGGTTCCCATGGCAGAGGATACGGTGCCCAGGACCGGCGGAATCGAGGAAGGGAGAGGGGCAGCAGCGCCGGGCGGAGCAGAGACGGCGGGAGATGCAGAGGATGCCGGAACGGGCGGAGCAGAGACGGCGGACGAGGCAGAGGAAGCCTGAATCCGGCCGCCCCCCGTCGGCGGAGGAGGGGCAACGGCCGCGAAAGCCACCGCACCGGTGGGCGCGGCGCCTACGCCGGCGGGCGCGGCGCCCGCGGGCCAAGCCCCCGCGCCCGCGGGCAGGGCTCCCGCTGCAGAAGTAGCACCGACGGCGGCTGGGGAGCGCACGGCCGCGGCATAGGAGGAGGGAAAGGACAGGAGAGGAGGGAAGGAGGAGAGGGAGGGCGGCCACGGCGGCCGGCCGGCCATGGCTGCCACCGGCGGCAGCGGCTGCAGGTCAGAGAGGAAGGAGGAGAGAGGTGGGAACCCTAGCTGATACCATGTAGGAGAATAATGTTCTCTCTAGTATTTTTCCAACCCTAGATGGGTGGGTATATAGACAGTGATACATGGGCCTCTATATGGGCCATACACACATACTCTAACATTTTTAAAATATTGACTTCCAGTTGTATTAAATTGTACACATCGTGGCAGTATTACCAAGGGATTTTTGTTCTGTTAAATCTAAAATCTTGCTCTTGATGCAGTTTGTATTAACTACTGTTGAAGATAGAGATGTTAAATTGATACATTATCTAACCTTGTAAATAGGGAGTATTAGAGGCAATACGAATAAGCTGTCTAGGATATCCAACGAGGCGTAGATTTGATGAATTTGTTGATCGTTTTGGCGTATTACTACCTGAGGTACTTGGTGAAAGGTAATTCTAGACTATCTTGATCTAGTAATTTTCATTTTGGTTATATTTTGCCCTTGCATCTTGTCCTTACTGTTACATTGGCAGTTATGATGAAGTTACTGCTACAAACATGCTTCTTGAGAAAGTCAATCTCACAGGCTATCAGGTTAGCTTCTAGTTGGTGAAATGTGTAGTTTTGATGTCTTTAAATCAAATCACTTTTATTTTTTCAATTACTAGATTTGGTCTTTCTTTGGCTTTTGTACTGTTTCCCTCTATGAAGGTTTACAATATATACCCTTCACTCCCGTAATCTTGTAACCACAAAAAAGGCCACTCTGGTTAACAAATTTAGTTGAATGGTGTATACTTAATTTTATTTCAGCATTTATGTTGCTCTAAATATTATAAAAAGAAGTAAAAGTCCATTTTACTCCCCTCACCCATCCACTTTGTCCGCTTAACCTTTTGAACAAAATCTTGGCTCACTTTATGCCCATGAACTATTTCATTTGTACACCCTAATTAGATTTCTCTTTTTTGTTTCTCTCTGTATGAGTTGAATTTTGACTCAAGTTTTGTGAGCTGTTAGAAAACATGATTCTTTATGTCATAATTATACAAAAAAATTCATGGTTTTATTTTCATAGGATAGGAATATTTAATATGAAATTGATCTTAGATATATAGAACTGTATAAAAAGTAATCATGCAAAAATTCTAATATATATTTTTTTAACATAGAGCGTTATGTTATAAGTCAACTGACAATATCTGAAAATAAAAATCAACTTGTACGCAAAGAAACAAAAAAGGAGAAATGTAATTAGGGGGTTGATGAACCAAATGAAATAGTTCGGGGGAGTAAAGTAAGCCTAAATTGTGTTCAAAGCTTAAAGCGGACAAAGTAAATGTAGGAGGAGCCTGTGTCGGTGTCGGCACCGGACGACGTCGGTACACCTGCACCGGCTCCGCGTAGCGGGCAGGAGGCGTCGGGGCCGCCCGTGGCGCGGCGGGAGGCACCGGAGCCACGCGTGGCGCGACAGAGGGTGCCGAGGCCGCGTGTGGTGCGGCAGACGATCTCGTGGCCGCAAGCGGCGCAGCAGTGGGTGTTAGGGCCGCGCGTGGCGTAGCAGAGGGTGCTGGGGCCGCGCACGGCGCAGGAGGAGGCACCAGGGCCGCACGTGGCGCGGATGAGGGAACCTGAGAAGGTGGTGCACCGGGGAAACAGGGAAACACAGAAATGGGTGGCTGAACCACCGGGTCAGAAAACAGAGACGTCAACTCAGGATCAGGAGACGGTGTAGAGGAGGTGGAGAAGGGGAAATCCGACTCATCAAACACAACATGGCGGGAGATGAGGACCCGACGAGAGGCAAGATCAAAGCAACGGTACCCCTTGTGGTCAGGGGAGTAACCGAGAAACACACAACGGGTCGAGCGGGGTGCCAGCTTGTGAGGAGCAGTGGCAGCGGTGTTAGGGTAACAAGCGCACCCAAAGACACGAAGGTGATCGTAGCTAGGAAGGGTACCGAAGAGAGCATGGTGAGGAGTCGGAGCAGGGGGAGCAGTGGAAGGAAGACAGTTGAGCAAGTAGGTGGCGGTGTGGAGGCTCTCGGCCCAGAAGCGCGGGGGCAAAGAGGCCTGGATCAGAAGGGTGCGCATGATGTTGTTCGTGGTTCAAATCATGCGCTCAACCTTGCCGTTCTGGGGAGAGGTATACAGACAAGACATGCGCAACTGGACACCCCGAGAGAGGAAGAAGGAACGGGAGGTGTGATTGTCGAACTCACGCCCGTTGTCACACTGGACGGCCTTAATGGTGAGGCCGAACTGAGTAGACACCCAGGCAAAGAAGTGGAGGGTGGGAAACGTGTCAGACTTGGCACGCAAAGGGAAAGTCCAAGAGTAGTGAGAGAAATCATCGACCACTACCAGGTAGTACTTGTAGCCAGAAATACTAGGAAACAGGAGAAGTCCACAGATCACAATGAACAAGATCAAAGCCATGCGTCGCATGCGAAAAAGAAGAAAAAGGAAGGCGAACATGGCGACCCAACTGGCACGCATGGCAGGGATGCTCATCAGAAGCTTGAGTGCAAGGAAGATGTGCACTACGACTTAGCTGAGCCAAAGTGTCGCGGACGGGGTGACCAAGCCGGCGGTGCCAGGTAGTGGAAGAGGGAGTGGTGGCAAGGGTAGCTGACGGGGAAGAAGGCAAAGGTGGTGTAGCGGAAGCAGGAAGGCAAAGGGTGTAAAGGGGTCTCCAGCTATCACACCGGAGGAGCGGATGCCCAGACAAGAATCCTTCATAGTAAGGCCAGAAGGATTGAATTCAACATAACAAGAGTTGTCAGCTGTAAACTGACGAATGGAAAGAAGGTTATGGATCATCTGAGGAGCAACGAGGACATTGGGAAGGCAAAATGGACCAGGAGCACAACCCACGGAGGTGACAGGAAGACAAGACCCATCACCAACCATGATTGAAGTCGGATAAGAGGGATGTGGGGTCGGACAGAAGAAAGGAGGCTCATTAGGGGTGGTGTGGTAGGAGGCACCTGAGTCGGCGATCCACTCGGTGCGGACAGGTGGTGTCACCCCCATGGTGCTGAATGCCTGCGCCGGAGGTTGAGTGGGAGAAGTCGAGATGCGCCCTGACCATGGGTCGCTGAAGAATGGCCAGGGCACACTGTCAGCAGCAGGAGAGGGGGCGCGCCGACGACGCCCACCGCGACCTCCGCCACCCCCGCTCGGCCCGGGGGAAGGAGCAGGGACGCCGGAGGGAGCAGGGTCGGGAGCGCTGTAGAGGCGCCAGGCAGAGGATGTGGGCGGCGGCCGCAGGAAGGCCCCACGAGTGGGCCGCACCGCTAGGGAGAGGAGGAGCGGCGGCGCCCGGCAGAGGGGATGCAGGCGGCGGTACGGCTGCGGCCGGCGGGGGCGCGGCCCTGGGCGGCGGCACAGCAGGCCAGCAGGGGCGCTCGTAGGGGAAGGGGGCCGGGTAGCGCAGGTGGTGGCGAACGGAGCGCATCGGCCCCAGATGGGGACGATGCGGCGTGGCGTCGGAGGCGGCGGCGGCGGTCCGGGTGGCCGCGATGGGGAGCGACGCGCCCCGTCCAGGTGGCCCTGCAGTGGCCGACATGGAGGGCGGCAGCGCAGACGCGTGCAGGAGCGCGGCGCGAGCGGCGAAGAAGTAGTCGAGCTCCGCGCGGAGAGCGGCGTCGGCGGCGGCCGGAGAAGAGGTCGCGGCAGGGTCCGGCGGCCCGGCTAGGAGAGGCGCAGGGGTAGGGGCCGGCAGCCAGCCAAGGAGCTCCCCGCGGCAACAGGTGCCACGCCACCCGCGCCTACGGCAGGGGTAGGGGCCCTGCGCACGGACGGCATGACAGCGGAGGAGGGCGGCGCATCCACGTCGGCGGCTTGGGTGGCCGCGAAGGAAGGTAGGGAGGCCCCTGCGGCGTCTCCGGCAGCGACCCGTGCAGCATGCGGAGGAGCCGCGACCGCGCCACCCGCGCCCACGCCGTACAGTGCTGCGGCAGCGGCCGTGGCTCCCGCAGCCGCGGCAAGGGAGGCCACGGCGGTCGGCTGCAGGGAGTGAAGGAGGGAGGGAAGGAGGTGGCACCGGCGGCGGCGGCGCAGGGAGAGGGAGGAGAGGAGGAACCCTAGGCAACTGATACCATGTAGGAGGAAATGATTTCTTGTGTATTCCTCCAACCCTAGAAGGGTGGGCTATATAGTAGCTATACATGGGCCTCTAGATGGGCCATATATACATGCCCTATGGGCCACACACATACACTAACAGTAAATAGGCGAGGGGAGTAAAACAGACTTTTCTAGAAAGAAATTAAGTCATGTATTCTGTATGCATGATTCCCCATGACAGAAGTTTGTTCTACATTAGTTGTACTGTTTGATGGCTAATCACTGGTCCAGTTTCAACCCAAAATAGAAAATATTGTAGTTCCTCTAAGACAAGCTTAAGAACAACCTTGCATGTAGTATATTGTTGATTGAATCACAATAGTTACTTATTATAAGAGAAACAATAAATGCAATTCAACCTCTATCCTTGTCTGGATAAGTTGCTGCTTCTGAAGTTCTAACTTTATTATGTTAAAGTACCTTTTATATATCCTATATTCTTATGTACACTTCACAGATAGGGAAAACTAAAGTGTTTCTGCGGGCTGGTCAAATGGCTGAGTTAGATGCTCTGAGAACTGAGGTGTTGGGCCGTTCTGCTACCAAAATCCAGAGAAAAGTTCGGTCTTACCTAGCTCGCAAAAATTTCATTCGACTGCGAATATCTGCTACGCAACTTCAGGCTGTTTGCAGAGGTATATCTTGTAATAGCACTGAAAAATTAGAAAGAAACATATTTTAGAATTCTCTCTGGTTTTGAAGTAGAGATAATGATTGTTGAACTGTGATTACTGAAGGACAAATTGCAAGACATTATTATGAAGATCTCCGCAGGGAGGCTGCTTCTTTGACAATACAAACCTGCTATCGTATGCACTTTGCAAGGAAGAACTACAGAAATCTCTGTTCTGCATCAACTACTATCCAATCTGGTCTACGTGGTATGGCTGCTCGCAAGGAACTCCATTTCCGTCTGCAAACAAAAGCTGCGGTGATTATTCAGGTACAATTTTCAGGTCTCCTTTTTAGTTTATTTGGAAGTACCTAATTTCTAGCTAAAGTTTATGCATATTTAATTATCAACTAAAACTGCCATGTTGTTTTTACACCTTTTTATGAACCTTGCATTTCGCAAAAAAGTAGAGTATTTTCCTATTAAATACACGTTCTAGTACTTTCTTATGTGTTAACTCCAAGCTATAAATAAATGCTTAAGTTTGGAGTTCAAATAGATTTTTTAATAAAATTTTTGACTAGCTCTTCAGGTATCTTTATCCAACAAAATATTGCAGTTCAAACGTACGCATCTTCATCCATTTTTTACTGATCACTCTTTAACTTTTTTTGATTTTTTCCTCCACAGAGTTTCTGGCGTAGATATGCGGCACGTTCCCGGTACATGAGCTTGAAGAAGGCATCTATTACTACTCAATGTGCTTGGAGAGGAAGAGTGGCCAGAAAAGAACTTCGGAAACTTAAAATGGTAAGAAGCACCAATGTATATGGCCTGAGTATTTTTTTACTCTATTTATCTTTGGCATACTGCTGCAGTATTTTTTAATTACAATGTTTATACATTTCACAAGTCGTCAGCTGTTACCAATGAAGGTGTACTTGTTATGATGTTTTCGAGAAAAATGTTTTTGATTGACAATTGGGTATTCACACGAAAAGGAGGTCATGTCTTTATTGGCCAACCCTGGTTTACAGGCCAACTCTTTATGGTCAAGCGCACCTAAGCTATAAATCTAGCTGTCACACTTCTGGTACTCCGGAGGAGTTTGGATGATTCATCATTGTTTAAGAACGATATAATCATTTTCGTGCTTTCTTGTATTTTCAGGCTGCTAAAGAAACTGGTGCTCTCCAAGCTGCCAAGAATAAATTAGAGAAGGAAGTGGAGGAGCTCACCTGGCGGCTCCAACTAGAGAAACGCATCAGGGTAATGTTCTGGATAATTTTATTTTTTTTTCATATGAGCATATGGTTGATTTACACTTGCTCATTTCATAAATACTACCACACTTATTACTAAATATGTTTAGAATTTGACGGTGTTATTTTAATTTCATGCAAGAACATTTCAAGTAGAAATATACATGTGTTTTCGAATGTGCACCTTTGTCCTGTAACCTGTAATTATGTATTACAATATACAAGATTAAGTCTCATTATTGATTGGATGTGATGGATAATTAGATAATCTAATGAATTTAATGAGGTAGCAAGAGAACTTTAATATGGGAATGGTGTCCCCTGTTGCTTCTTTTAATGCATATCCACAAGTCTAAATCATCAAATACAACAAAGAAGAAGTTTTCATTGTTTCTAGTTGAACAAAGCAATGTTTTTATGAGGCAATGGTTATTAAATATTGAAGCACACAGGATCAGCAGATGAAGGACTTGTTATTCCACTAATTGTCCATTCAATAAATGCAAGTCTAATAAACATTTTGGAGGGGCCTTTCTGTTATTACATTGCTGGGTCAAAATTGCGAGTGCTATGAAAAAGATGCACTGCTGTGAACTTGGAGTTTGACTTTGATAACTTGTGCATTTGGTTAATGAATTTTGCTTTTCAATTGTTTTCTTAAGCCAGAACTCATGAAAACAAGAAGCAGCATGTATGATGTGAAGAGTGGCAATTCGACGGGATTTTTTTAAAATTTGATTTGAACAAAAGCCATCATTTTTTATGAACCTTTCTTTATTTTACTGACCTCTTAATATTGTGACTATGCAACATATGCAAATTAATGACTTAAGGACTCTCAACTTGTCTGAAAGGTATTCAAAATACAGGCACTTAAGCACATTAAAAAGGATTTAAATGGGGGTTTTTGCATATTTGCGTAACCTATTATTATTATATTTGTAGATAGGAATAATTCCTTAGTATTCTTCCAACCCTAGATGGGTGGGTATATAGACAGTGATACATGGGCCTATATGGGCCATACACACACATACTCTAACACCCCCCGCAGTCTGGACTACCGGCGCAGCGGTGTACGAGACTGGCCAATAAAGAAAGAAAGACACACACAAGGCCCCCCGCAGTCACAACTAGCCACTGACTATGTTGAGGCTGGACCGAAACTCCGAGAAAGTCGAGGAGGGAAGACCCTTGGTGAAGATGTCAGCAAACTGGGAGGTGGTCGGTACATGGAGAACACGGACATCACCGATAGCCACCCGGTCACGAACGAAGTGTAAGTCGATCTCCACATGCTTCGTCCGCTGGTGCTGAACCGGGTTGGTGGAGAGGTACACGGCGCTGACGTTGTCGCAGTAGACAAGCGTGCTCTTGGCGAGTGGACTGTGAAGCTCAGCCAAGAGCTGCCGGAGCCAGGACGCCTCAGCCACTCCGTTAGCAACAGCCCGGTACTCCGCCTCGGCACTCGAGCGAGAGACAACCGGCTGTCGCTTCGACGACCAGGAGACCAAGTTGCCGCCCAGGAAGACAGCGTAGCCTGAGGTAGAACGGCGAGTGTCCGGACAACCCGCCCAGTCAGCAGCAGTGTATACCACAAGTTCTGCAGGAGAAGACCGGTGAAGGACCAATCCGAAGCCAATCGTGCCCCGTATGTAGCGAAGAAGACGCTTCAGGGCAGCAAGATGAGACTCCCGAGGATCATGCATATGGAGGCAGATCTGCTGAACAGCGTAGGTAATGTCCGGCCTGGTGAAGGTGAGGTACTGTAAAGCTCCAGCAAGACTCCGATAGGCAGTCGAATCAGCAACCGGGTCACCCAGAGTAGCGGACAGCTTCGCCTGAGTGTCAACAGGAGTGGAGCAAGGCTTGCAGTCAGTCATCCCAGCACGCTCCAGGATATCAATGGCATACTGACGCTGGTGGAGCAGAAGACCATCCGGGCGGGGCTCAACTGTCACGCCCAAGAAGTGGTGGAGCTTGCCCAGATCCTTCATAGCAAACTCCTGCTGAAGAGAGGAGATAATCCGCTGGAGAAGCTGTGGGCTGGAGGCAGTCAGAACAATATCATCCACGTAGAGGAGGAGGTAGGCAATGCCATCAGCATGGTGATATATGAACAGTGAAGTGTCAGACTTGGCCTCAACAAAGCCCAGTGTCACCAGGAAAGCCGCGAACCGAGAGTACCATGCCCGAGGAGCCTGCTTCAGACCATATAGAGACTTGTTCAGCCGGCAGACCAAATCCGGACGACTGGAGTCCACAAAACCTGCTAGCTGACTGCAGTAGACTGTCTCTGTCAGGGTGCCATGGAGAAACGCATTCTTGACATCGAGCTGGTGCACCGGCCAAGAGCGAGAGAGAGCCAAAGAGAGGACAGTACGCACAGTAGCAGGCTTGACCACTGGACTGAAAGTCTCATCATAATCCACACCAGGGCGCTGAGAGAACCCCCGAAGAACCCAACGCGCCTTATAGCGCTCCAGAGTACCATCTGCCCGGCGCTTGATGGTCCAAATCCACTTGCCGGTCACCACATTGCAACCAGACGGACGTGGCACAAGATCCCAGGTCTGGTTGGCAAGAAGTGCTCCATGCTCCTCTTCCATCGCCCGACGCCAGTTCGGATCTGCCAGTGCCTGACGAACTGACGTCGGGATCGGAGAGATCCACAGCTCTCCCTCGGTGGTGGAGAGAGCCACAGGCCGAAGAACCCCAGCCGCCTGCCGGGTCACCATGGGATGAGTGTGGCGAGGATCCCGATAGATGACCGGCGGGTGGTACACGGCCGGCTCCACTCGAGAACGACGTGGTGGAGGCGGCGGTGGCGGAGGAGGTGAGGACGGTGTTGAGGACGGCGGTGGAGGAGGCGAAGACGGCTCCGGAGACGGTGGTGGAGGAGGCAGAGCCGTCGAGCGGCGCTCGTAGACATAGCGCACAGGGGGCGCGTAGTCCACGGGCACCGCGGGAACCGGAGCCGGAGGAGGAGGTAGCTGGGCACGGCGGCGGTACACCTGCACCGGCTCGGCGTAGCGGGCAGGCGTCGTCGAGGCCGCGCGTGGCGCGGGAGGAGGCACCGGAGGTGCCGGGGCCGCGCGTGGCGCGGCGGGAGGCTCCAAGGGCAACAAAGGCGCGGCGGGAGCCTCCGAAGGTGCCGGGGCCGCGCGTGGCGCGGCCAAGGGCACCAGTCCCACGTCGGGTGCAACAAAGGGCACCGGAACAGCGGGTGGTCCACGAAGAGGCTCCGGCGCTGCGCGTGGCGCAGGTAAAGGCGTCGGAGCCTGTGGTGGATCAGAAGTACCTGCTGGAAAAGGAAAAACAGAAACAGGTGGCTGAACCACCGGGTCAGAAAACAGACTCAATGTCAGGATCAGGGGACGGGGTGGTGGTGGAGGAGTAGGGGAAATCCGACTCGTCAAAGACAACATGTCGGGAAATAAGAACCCGACGAGTAGAGAGGTCAAAGCAACGGTACCCCTTATGGTCAGGGGAGTAACCAAGGAAAACACACCGTGTCGAGCGAGGTGCGAGCTTGTGAGGAGCAGTGGCAGCAAGGTTCGGGTAGCAAGCGCACCCGAAGACACGGAGGTGGGCGTAAGTGGGTGGGGTACCGAAGAGAGCGTGGTGAGGAGTCGGAGAAGGTGAAGCTGTGGAAGGAAGACGGTTGAGAAGGTAGGTGGCAGTGTGAAGGCTCTCTGCCCAGAAGCGCGGGGGCAGGGAGGCCTGGAGGAGGAGGGTGCGCATCACATCGTTCGTGGTCCGAATCATGCGCTCGGCCTTGCCGTTCTGGGGAGAAGTGTACGGACAAGACATACGGAGCTGGACACCTCGGGAGAGGAAGAAGGCTCGAGAGGTGTTATCGAACTCACGGCCGTTGTCACACTGGACGGCCTTGACGGTGAGGCCGAACTGAGTGGACACCCAGGCAAAGAAGTGAAGGAGGGTGGGGAAGGTGTCGGACTTGGCACGTAAAGGAAAAGTCCAGGAGTAGTGAGAAAAATCATCCACGATCACAAGATAGTACTTATAACCAGACATGCTGAGTACAGGAGATGTCCACAAATCACAGTGAATGAGATCAAAGGCATGCAAGACATGCGAAGAAGAAGAAGAAAAAGGAAGCCGAACATGGCGACCAAGCTGACACGCATGACAGAGGTGCTCAGCACTAGTCCTAGTACAAGAGACATCTGCACTACGACTAATCTGAGCCAAAACATCTCGGCCAGGATGACCAAGACGGCGGTGCCAGGTGGTGGAAGACGGCGTCGCAGCAAGGGCGGCGGAGGTGGACGAAGAAGTCGAAGGAGAAGCAGCGGAGGCCGGAAGGCGGAGGGTGTAAAGGGGCCCGGAGCTATCACATCGGAGGAGTGGACGCCCGGTAGCCAAATCCTTCACAGAAAGACCAGAAGTGTCAAACTCAACTGAACAAAAGTTGTCAGAAGTAAATTGACGAATGGAAAGAAGATTGTGGACCATCTGAGGAGCCACAAGAACATCAGAGAGACGGAAAGGACCGGGAGCAGAACCCACGGAGGTGACAGGAAGACAGGAACCATCACCAACCATGATGGAGGAGGGACAAGAGGGGTGAGGAGGGCGGACAGAAGAAAGGATACCCGCATCAGGGGTGGTGTGGTAGGAGGCACCCGAGTCGGCGATCCACTCCGTGCTGACAGGTGGTGTCAGGCCCATGGTGCTGAAAGACTGCGCCAGAGCAGCCTGATCCTACCCCCCCGGCCACATCGAGCTGGGCTGAGGAGGAGGTGGAGTCCAGGCCGGCCCGTAGGAGGGAGCACCCGTGACCATGGCAGCCGGCTGGTGTGGAGGACGAGGCCCCCCTCCCGGACCCTGGTAAGGCCACATGGAGATGCGTCCTGACCATGGGTTGTTGATGGTCGGCCAGGGCGCACCTCCTGGAAGAGGAGCGAGAGCAGGGGTCGGAGCCTGGGTGGGCGTCCCACGACCCCCACGACCTCCACCGCCGCGTCCTCGGCGACCACGGCGCCCCCCACGGCCCCCCCCACCCCCGCTCGGCCCGGGGGGAGGAGGTCCAAGGAGAGAGGCGGGCGGCGGTGCGGAGGACGGTGGCGGGGCGGCGACGAGAGCACGGGAGGTAGCGGAAGACGACGACGTGGTCGAGGAAGGCGTGTGGAGGCCCCGGGTGAGCTCCTCCAGGGTGAGGGCATCACGAAGCTGGAGGAAGGTCGGGGTCGGCTTCTGATGGGTGAACATCGTCCGGAGGGCCGCGTAGCTCTCGGGAAGGCCCCGGACGACGTTGAGCGCCAACACGTGCTCCGGGACCGGGTACCCAAGGTCCTGAAGCGCGTCGGCCGTGCTCTTCATCTTGCGGCAGAAGTCTCCCACGGACATGTCCCCCAGCTCGAGGGTGCGGAGCTCAGTGTCGAGCTGGAGGGCACGCGTCTGGGCGTTCCCGAGAAACTGAGTCTCGAGAGCCAACCAGGCCGTGCGCGCGGTGCCGCCCGGCGTCCTCACGATGTCCTGCAGGTCGTGGGAGATGGTCCCAAAAACCCAGGACGTCGCAATGCTGTCGAGGCGCTGCCAGCCCAAGTCACGAGCCGAGGCCGGAGTGTCGGTGAGGACGTGGTCGTCGAGGGCGTAGCGGCGGAGCGCGAGAAGAATCTGGTCCCGCCACCGAGCGTAGGAGGTGGAGGTGGAGTCGAGGAGGACGGTGACCAGGTTCTTGATGTGCGGGACCCCAGCGGCCTGAAGGTGGAGGTAGGCGGTCATGGGGTCGACCTGGCCAAGCTGGGTCCCGGTACTCTGAGCGACGGGGGCGGTAGGCGACGCCTGGTGGAAGGAGGAACCGGCGTGCTCCACCGCAGACGCGTGGAGGAAGTGCTCCGCCTCAGCCACCTGGCGAGCAAGAGCGTCGGCCGTGGCACGCTCGTGCTCCCAGGTGAGGGCGGCCAAGCGCGCACGCTCCTGAGCGGCGGCAGCCTTGGTCTTGGCGCTCTCGAGAGCCGCAGCAAGGGTGCTGTCGGCGGCTGCGACGGAGGTGGGACGCGGCGATTGGGCCCGAAGGAAGGCCGTGGCGGAGAAGGGCGCGGCCGTCGGGGGCATGCCGAACCCACAGAGGGAGGAGACGGCGTCGATGGAGGGGTGGCCCGGGAGGAGGGGGTTGCCACCAGGAGCAGGAGCCGGGCCGCCTGCCATGGCGCCAGTAGAGGCAGAGGCCGTCGCCTCATGACCCCCTGCAGCAGCAGAGCTGTCCGCGAGAGGAGGCAGGGGAGCAGCAGAACGGGAGGTGGCCGCCAAGATGCGAAGGGCGGAGGCCACCGCGTCGGGCCCGGCCGCGGCAATCGCCGCCGCTGTGGCCGGGGAGAGCCCCTGGGTGGCGGCCAGGGCGTCGAGGGCAGCCGCGGCACCCGCGTCCACGCCCGGGTCGGGGAGGGAGCCGCGCGCGCCGGCAGGGTCGGGGAAGGAGGCGCGCGCGGCATCCTGCAGAGGCCCCGCGCCCGCGGCCGCGCCCGCGCCCGCACCCAGCTGGGCGGCGCGCAGAGCGGCGGCGGCGGCGGCCGGGTCGAGGAAGGGCCCCCCCGAGTCGTCGCCGGCGAGGAGGGGGTCGGTGGCCGCCGGAATCGGAGAAGGAGGAGGCGGCGGCGCCTGGACGACGAGCCCGCGCGCGGCTGAGCTCGAGGCAGAGCCGTTGGCTACTGCAGAGGCATAGGAGAGGGGAGGGAAGGAGGAGAGGGGAGGAGGGTGCTGCCAGCCAGCCATGGATGCGGCGGCGGCGGCTAGAGGTCAGGGAAGGAGAACCCTGTCTGATACCATGTAGATAGGAATAATTCCTTAGTATTCTTCCAACCCTAGATGGGTGGGTATATAGACAGTGATACATGGGCCTATATGGGCCATACACACACATACTCTAACAATATTTATCATTATATGCTATAAGATGAACTTCTAAACCTGACTAGTTCCTTTCCAGTTCCAGTCCAGTTTGAAGCTAATTGTAATCTAGGGAGACAAGTGGGTCAGTTTGGCTGGATCCAAATGTCTCATTGGCCCATTTTGTTTACTCAATATGCAATAATTACATGATATGAATCAGCAAGTCAGCTAGCATTGAGTGGAGTTGGTGACGACCATCTTACATGCCTACTGTAATTGTTCCTAGTTGGTGACACTTTATTGTATTGATTCACTGTAATTTCCCTTTTTAGCCACACTTTATTCGAAGTTTGCCTATAACTTGCTGATTTTAGATTGGTTCGTCATGACTCATGACCCCATAATCACTGTAACTAAGTGAATCTATTGTTTGAATTATAGCATTACTACTACACTTTAGTAGCTATTGAATCACACTTGGTGGCGAACTTAATTCATAAATAATGTTAAGTTAAAACAGATATGTAACTCTGTGGCAGGGATTATACTACTCGCACAACCTAGGTCACATTTATATTAGTTTGCCTCATCTAATGCTGTTGCAAGTACCTGATCTACGTTTATCTTGCCTGCAGAGTGACATGGAAGAAGCTAAGACACAAGAAAATAGGAAGTTGCAACAACAATTGCAAGAACTACAATTACAGTCCAAGGAGACAAAAGATCTGTTGAAAAGGGAACAAGAAAATGCGAAAGAAGCACTGGAGAAAGCTGCCTTAGTACCAGAGGTTCAAGTTGATACAACTCTTGTTGATAAACTCACTGCTGAAAATGAGAATCTTAAGGTAAGTATGATAGATGACTTTTATATTCACCGCATTAGATTTCTTGCATTAGTCTGTCTATCAACTCTAGCGGTAAAATATTATCCAAACCTTATGGGTGAGAGAAATGCACCATGCTAGTTCATAGTTTACATTAAGGAACAATGGCTCTATATTGCATCGCATTATCTGGTGAGAATTGAAGTACACTTTCCAGAGCACAATATTCCAGCTATGAGCAAATGCTAATGAGCTATGCCCCCAAGCATCTGATCCTCCAATATAGTTCATCATGCTTATATCTTCTAATTCACATGTAGATTGAGACTTGGAACCAAAATGAATTGTGGTAATGTTCTTTAATATTCTTGATGTGAATTAGCCTAGTAGCCTAAGTGCTCTGGAACTTTGAACATAAGCATTATCTAATTTCAACTTTCAATTGTTAATCTGCAAGTGCTTTTCTGCGAATAAACATTTGTCATCCTACCATGGTGTCCCAGCATGGTTTCTACACCAATACTAACTACAACCTTCGAATCAACTAACTCATAGATGGCCTTAGAGGCCAAACTTATCTGGGGAGAATTCTAACAAATGGTCATGGTGATGCTCATCTTTTCCTAGTAGAACTTGCTTTTAGGAAAGCTAAAAATTCCTGATCAGAAGTGCTGCCAAATCCATCTTAGTTCTTTCATCATGGCTTGTGATTTCTGTTCCTATAACTCGTTCTTCTTCCTTTGTTTTTCATTTACATCTTTCCTATCTTTCCTTTGATACGACAAAAGATGGTGACACGGTCCTTTGTATTTCTTCTATACTTTTAGGCTTTAGTGGGCTCTCTTGAGACCAAAATTGATGAAACAGAACAGAAGTTTGAAGAAATGAAGAAAGCTAGGGAAGAGTTCATGAAGAAAGCTGCAGATGCTGAGTCAAAGATAAATGAACTGACCAACACAGTGCTAAGGTCAGCATTGTCCACATATGTAATCCTTTTGATGTTGATGCATAATGCACATATTTTAGTTTGCTTATTACCTTCTAAAAATTGTTTCTTCTGGGTGATGAATAGTTTTCAAGAAAAGGTAACCACTATGGAAGCAGAAAATCAATTACTTCGACAGCAGGCACTGTTGCGTACTCCTGTTAGAACAATTCCCGAGAATGGATCTCCAAAATCTGTATGTTGTCTCTCCATTCCTCAGTCATGCAAGCATTTTAGTTCCAATCCTTCACTGTTTTCTATATTGCTACTTTGCACATTTACTCAGTTAATATTTTGAGCTTCTATTACTGAAATATCTGTCTTTCTACCTTCGCAGAATTTGACTAATGGCAGTCCACATAGTGAACAAACGGTCAGAAGCAATTATCTTATAAAATATGTTTTGCTAATTGCTAGTTGTCTTTCTTTAACCTAATCTGGTCATTTTTTCCAGACACCTCATGGCACTCCTCCTGCTCGCAAGGAATATGGGAGCTTTGCACAGCCTAGAGCATCCTTTTTTGAGAAGCAGCATGTATGTTAAAATGTTCATTTCTGTATGTTTTAAGTCATTTAGTGAAGTTACAGGACAATATAACATATGAAGCTTCAATTGAACCATATACTTCTTGCAGGAGAGTGTTGATGCACTTATAAACTGTGTTAGTGAAAATATTGGCTTTAGTGAAGGAAAGCCAGTTGCTGCTATAACCATATATAAGTGTCTTGTGCATTGGAAGATCTTTGAAACAGAAAAAACTAGTGTTTTTGATCGTCTTATTCAAATTTTTGGTTCTGCAATGCAGGTATTTTGTCTTTTGGGTTGATTCTGTATTTTTTACATGGACTCGTGTTCCATAAACATTTGTTCCTGTATATTTCAGTTGATTTAGTTCATAAATAATTGACATTGTGTCCATTTCAGAAACACGATAGCAATGAGGATCTTGCATACTGGTTATCGAATTCATCGACTTTATTGATCATGCTTCAAAAGAGCCTAAAAGCTGCTGGCACAACCGGAACTAGCCCACAGAAAAGACCACAGACGCAATCATCATTCCTTGGGAGGATGGTATGTTTTGTCATTTACTCTTGAAGTCTAGTCACATGTCTGTCCTCTTGACAAGAATCTGTATTGTAATTTTTTAGTACACTTGTCAAAATAAAGGGTTTTGATCAAACAGAAGTGTAGAAAGAAGGTTACAATAATTCGGAATGCCTTGCTCTGGTGCATATTTGTTTTTGTTTGAGGCATATTTTGTTGTGATCCACACTTCATAATGCATCTGTAGGACAAGATGTGTCCTGAATCTGAACATGCTGTAGTTTAGTTGCCCTCTTTTACAAGGTCAGTACTTGATGACCACATCTGCTGTTGTCATTTTTCAGGGGTTCCGCTCTTCAAACATCACTGTTGATATGGACCTTGTGCGCCAAATTGAGGCCAAGTATCCTGCTTTTCTTTTTAAGCAGCAACTTACAGCATTTGTGGAAGGCTTATATGGAATGATCCGAGACAATGTGCAGAAAGATCTTTCTTCACTGTTGTCATATGCTATTCAGGTATCTTATCATGTGATCTTTATTGGTAACACCATGTCATATGATTGCACATACACTTTAGGCTACTATGGATGTGAATGTATAAGAATGTTCTCTTATAGTGTACACCTTTGTTTGAAAAGTCCCCATTTTTTATTGACTAGGCTGACCGCTGACATTTACTGGTCCCAGTGATCTTCCTGTTTCAGTGCCTTCACTCAGCATGTTTATTGTTTTCATTAGCTTTAATTTTTTTTATCATGTTGTGACTGCAGGTCCCAAGAACTGTTAAAGCTAGTATGGTGAGGGGGCGTTCTTTTGGATCATCAAGTTTGCCAAGGGGACGTTCATTTTCAAATCAAGCTAGTTATTGGCAGGCAATGGTTGACAATTTGAATGAACTCTTGAAAATTTTGCAAGACAATTGTGTAAGTTTAACTTATTCGACATACCTTCCCCATTACTAGTGGATCTTATTCTAAACATTCTGCTGAACTTGCAGGTCCCATCTATTTTTATCCGGAAGATATTTACACAGGTTTTCTCATTTATCAATGCGCAACTTTTCAATAGGTAAATTTTCTGCTGATTCCAGTTATCTAGTTCTTTGTTATTTTTCTTCAATGCATACATTTCTTACTGTTTGGGAAGAATGATGTTTGTGAAGAATGGCCAGAACCTTATCCATTGCATACGCATATACAATGTATGGGCCAAATGGGCCATGAAGCCTACATGGGCCAGAAAGAGAAGTGAAAGAATCTGTATATCTCTCTATATATTGATACTTACTATGTCACTGAACTGTTCTGCAGCCTTCTTGTACGTCATGAGTGCTGCTCTTTCAGTAATGGAGAGTACGTGAAACAAGGATTGGCACAACTAGAGGCATGGTGTGGAGAAGTCAAGCCAGAGGTAAACCATAAACGTGCAGTTGCACCATACATCTAAATCTGAGCTTTTTTGCGTACCATTTTCCTTGGATGCACATTGTTGGAAACCTTTCTTTAAGTTGGCATTACTCTAGTAAATCTGTAATGTTAAAAGTTAAATGTGTTTTGAATTCATATGGCACCCAACAGATGCATACCTGTTTGTGGAATCCTATGTAATAAAGGGGCTGTCTGTGATTGTGACATGGAGCAAAATTGTCCATCTCACTCTTAAAACCAAGCTACCTCTAATCTTGCTAGCTTTGTACAGGGCTATTATATTTTTGTATTTCTTGTGGCTGAATGTCAAAGTGCAACAATCAACGTTAAGTATGTTTGTTTCTTTTGCTTCCACCTAACTATTAAATGCTAACAGTATGCAGGATCTGCATTGGATGAACTCAAGCATATCAGGCAAGCTGTTGGTTTCTTGGTATGTGATTTTATTTGTGATCTTTATTATCTTGGATAGACCACCTGAATAATTCGTTGACACCTATGCTTATAGATTGTCATCAAGTTGTCTACGTATAACATTGGGTAGCTACTGTTAGTCTGTTAGAACTGAAGAGAAAAGATGTTAAACAAGTAATAACAAAGCTATAATATTTTACTTAGTCATCGTCAGTGTAAAACATATCATGGCATTTAATGCAGTTCCATTGTTTCCAGACTGTCTAAGATGTCAGTCTTTAGATGATACCTGAATAGAGGAAATGAGTATGATAGCTTCTTAGAATGGAAATATTTTTTTGTTGCATTGGAGAAAAGGAAGATACCAATGTCCTGTTCTGGTTGCTTTTTGTGGCCATGCCTGCAGGCACGGTGTGTGTGTGTGTAGCTGTTAGCAGCAGCACATCACACCAGGTGGGTGGTCCTGGTGCTTTAGTTGGATATTAGTAGGATATACATTGTCAGTTTGATGCTGTGTACTCATTTATTTTGAGGATTGTCCTAACTGATCTTCCACTTGGTAAATTTAACGGAGAGGCACTTATGGCAGTTTATGTTGTATTTTATGGCTCCTTGAAGGATTTGCAATATGAATTTTCAAAACTGATGATACATTTATGCTGTCTAGGTCATATTCAAAAAGTTCAGGATTTCTTACGAGGAGATAGTCAGTGATCTCTGCCCAGTAAGTGCCCCCCCCCCCCCCTCCCTCCCTTCCTGCAACTAGGTAGCTAACAAAATTTATTCCGGTATCATGTAGGTACTAAGTGTACAGCAGCTCTACAAAATATGCACTCAATACTGGGATGACAAATATAACACAGAGAGTGTGTCAGAAGAGGTAATAAGAAAATCTATTTTTTAATGCTTAAAGATAATATTTGTATTCAGTTTCATTTTCCCCTGGATGAACATGGAATGACATCAGCACAATTTCTGCAAAATGGGAAATTTAGTTGGATTCCACAGCTCATGTAATATGGAATGCCACTCCAGTTTTAAACCTAATTTATAGCTACTACCTCTGTTCCAAATTGTAGATTGTTTTGACTTTTCTAGGTTCAAAGATATTATTATCATCTACACATGCTCTATATTTAGGTGCATAATAATATCTATGAATTTTAAAAAACCAAACCGACCTACAATTTGGAAAGGAGGATCATTTCGTCTGTTTCCTGGTTCTGCATTTTGAATTGTTTTCCCATCCATAGAACATGGATAATATTGGAACTGATTAATCGATTTGCTTGGTGACCATAGGTACTTGAGGAGATGCGAACATCCATGACCAAAGAATCGAACCAGGACACTCTAGAGAACACCTTTTTACTGGATGATGAAATTAGGTATATAAAGATTTACTGTGTGTTGCCTGTGAAATTATGAGGATATGCTTAACTTTTCCCTGTTGCTCGCTGCAGCATGCCTATATCACTTGAAGAGATTGCAGATTCTATGGATGCCAAAGAATTCCAGAGGGTCGCCCCACCACAAGAACTTACTGCAATGCCTGCCTTCCAATTCTTGAAGAGCTGAGCCCTCAAAGGGCCAGAGACACATACTTTTCTTGTCATATGTTGCCCGGCATGCCACATACACAGATACCTCAGCATTCTTCCATCGGATGATGTAAATTCAATATAGGGTCTCCATTATCCCAGTTGTGCTATGTAATTATTTTTTGTTTAGGTAGGTTGATCTGTTGTTGTGTTAGTTGGTGGGGAATGGGTTTTTTTCGTTTTGCCCTCCCGGAATGCATGTGTGCAGTACGCATAGATATCCACATTTTTTTTCTCCTTATGGTAGCAGCTAGGAATCCCTTGAAAATCATTCTTTTATCCAAATTTGGTCGGATTTGGTTCTACAGAAGAATGTGAATAACTTGTATAGTTATTAAATTATTGTTTTATGAAATAAATGTGTTGCTGAATTATCTATTCTGTATACCCCCAAGCTTTAAATAGCTGAAACGTTTCTAAGTTGTTATAAGTGAGCAGAAGTTTTTATATGGCCTAAGTAGCTGTGATCAGTGGCGGATAGAAATTATTTTGACGCCTAGGGCCACTTAACAAAGCGACTAGACTACCAAAATCCTTCCGCATGACAATATAATGATAATACGGTACAATAGCGCACAAAAGTAACTAAAACCATGATTTCGAGTATATCTCAATTCAAAGTTGAAGCATACAATGAAATTTATAAAAAATTGCAGAAAAGTAATGCATTACCTAACTAGTACCAATTTGGTTAATCCTCGTCCTCGTCTACCATTTCTTCATCAATTGGAAGCGAAATTGAGCCTACACAAGTAGAAAAAACATTCCAAAGAAATTAGGCAAGCAATATAAAAAATAAATCAGTAAGCAAATGATAAGAGGCAATGCAACATACCACTAGCACTTGCACTATTTCGAGGCTTTGGAAGCAATTTTTCTTGACTCCTTAGTTCTTGATAATACTCTAGGATATTTTCATCTTCAATGCTTGCAAAAACATCCCTTTCAATATAGCATATCATCCGATGATTTAACCAAATATTACCCATCTTGTTTCTTGGGTCTGTCTTGACAAATTTCATAGCTAAGAAGACTCTTTCAACAGTAGCAGTTGCAACTGGCAAAATCAAGACTAACCGAATGAGGTGATAAACCAATGCAAAATTGGTGTGCATATTAGCTTTAACCATCTTGATAGCCAGATCACCAATGTCATGACAATTTGCAAACGAGGAGTCATTTCTCACCTCATTCATGAACACTCTAAGTTATTCTGTAAGGCTGATAACTTCATACCCATCAAAATCAACATCATAAAGCTTAGCCAATTCTACTACTTGTTGCAAGTCATAGTTGGCAAAAGAATTCTTTGGATCCAAACAGGCCATGCATCTCAATAATTTAGTAGACCTCTCAGAAAAGCGATTGTTGAATTCCGTAATTATTTGATCATACACCACATTAAAGATTTCATTCTTGAAATGATGATAGTAAGTAACTAATTGCCCTCCACGCCCCCGTGAGCGAACTCTAACAGTTAGTGTATCCTCCATATTTGGTATGACAATATTATGATTGAGACAAAAAGTCTTTACCTCCTCAAATAATTCCTCCCACCCATCCTCACGGGCCTCATGAATTGTACGTATTGTTGCCCCAATCAAACCCACAGCTCGAACAATATTTTGATCTTTCCTTTGTAAACATTGTGACAAGTCATTAGTTTTGCCCAATAATTTGATCATAAGATGCAAAATCAACACATATTCAAAAGTCTCAATTTGCCTTAACAAACCAGAAGTTGCATATTTTTTATCCCCATTTGATGCATCATCAGCCACAATCTCCAATACTTCTAAAACAGCATCCCACATGAGAATAATACGACATAAGGTTTTATGATGTGAACCCCATCTAGTATCCCCAGGACGTGCAAAGTTGGTTTCTTGATTTTTCCCTCTCCCTGGAAAAATCTCACCCGCCTCCAATTGATTCACAAGTTTAGCATGATGTTGTTGGGCCAATTGATCCTTTCTCTTACAAGAAGCATTAACTGTGTTTACAATTAAATTTGTGGTTCCAAAGAAATCAAAGATAGAAGAACAACACTTGGCAACTGAAACAACCACTAATTGCAATTGGTGTGCAAAGCAGTGTATGTAAAAAGCATGTGGATTCTCATCCAATATCCGTCTTTGCAACCCATGAAATTCCCCTCTCATGTTTGATGCCCCATCATACCCTTGCCCACGAATCCTAGAAATTGATAGCCCATGACAAGAAAGTATACCATCCAAAGCCTTTTTTAGAGATGAAGATGTTGTGTCTGCAACCTCTCTCAACCCAAGGAATCTCTCAATCACTTCACCTCGTGCATTGACATACCTACATAGAGTTAGAAGCAAAGTTAGTAGGTTATTACGGCTATATTTAAAATAAAAACAGCAAGACAAATATTAGAAACATACCTCAAAACAACAGCCATTTGCTCCTTAATTGAACAATCTCGGGCCTCATCGACAAGAATAGGAAAGTGCCCATCCCCAATATCTTCAATAATGGCTTTGGTGGTCAATTCTGCACATGCTCTACAAAGGTCTTTTTGAATCTTGGGTCCGGTCATCTGATTTTTACTGAACAAATTTGCTATATCTTTATTCTTGTTTTTGTACCATTGTAGCAACTCCAAGAAATTCCCCTTATTGCTAGAGCTAGAAGATTCATTATGTCCACGAAAAGCATGTGCTTGCAATAAAAGAAATCTAACAACTCCCAATATAACAATCAAACGGCCTTTATATACCTCCTCAGATTTCTTGCTTCCACGCCTCATAACATGTGATACACTTTGCCTCTGGTTCTTGAAGGCCTCATACTCCCCTCTAGACTTATTGTGGGCGATGCCATTACCATGAGCATCAATTATTTCACGCCCATCCTTCCATCCACGGAACCCATTAACCGTGAAGGCATCAACACCATAATTTTCAGCTCTTGGTTGTTTAAAGAGATAACAATAGAGACAAAAGGCAACATCTTTAGCAACACTATATTCCAACCATGGATGATTTTCGAACCACTTATCATGAAAAGACCTATTGCAACCATATATCTTTCTTACTGGATGTTTATGATCTTTTGGTTGGCATGGACCTTTCAAAATATATGCTCTTATGACGGCATCCCTAAGGTTTGGATGCAAGCTCTCAATTGGCATGCGTAATCCAGGATCAGAAATAATATCACCATCATTAAGTACAACATTAGGATCATTGCGTGAGAGCATCTGCTCCGTGAAAAAAAGACCACATGAATCTTACAATTTGTATGCAAACATTATCTTGCCTTGTTTCAAAAAATAAAAAAAATCTCTTGCGTAGGTTTGGTTTTATTACATGCATTTTATCCTAGTAAAAGTAAACAACATGCTTTTATGCATTTCAAATTATAGTTCATTTGGACCAAATTGTTTTTTAAGTTTAACCATACATTAGAAAAATACATTAAGAATAAGATCTATTGTAAACGAAACTAACTGGATGCTATAAAAGTTGGTACGTCCCCTTATCTTTTTTATAAATTTGATCTGATCAAAATTAATAATGTTTGACTTATAGTAAAATGAAATAGAACTAAATGAAGGGATTATCTCGTAAATTTTCATGTTACAAACAAAGGCGTTTATATATGCTTGAGTTTGGCATGGCGCACCCATGGTCGGTAACGTGGACGCAGTTTGTTGCACATGGCGTGCGTGGGCTACCAGCAGGTACGAGTACGACGTTGACTTCTCTCCAGCACGCCGACAACAGCAGACGGGCCGGCCGCTCAACCGCCCTCAACTCCAATCAATCGGCTACTACCACGATGACCTGGTCCACGGCGCATCCGGACCGTCGGGTCCGCACCTGGCGCGCACGTCTCCTCCCGCAGATCCCGCCACGTGTCCCAACCCAGCGCCCCATTGGCCTTCTTCGTCTTCTTCCAGCAGGACGGCTACCGTCCGGCGTCCGCGTTCCCCTTTCCTCTCTCCGACGACGACTCTCCCGCTCCCCCGCTCGTCGCGAGGCCCGCGCGGGAGGTTCTGGAGGCCTTCCTCCCGGGAGAGAGGGAGGGAAGCTTCTAGAAGCTTTTGCCGCGGCCAATGAAGGAGGCCAGCGGCGCCGGCGCCGGCGCTGCTGAGGACGTCGGCTCCTCGTCCGGTGAGCCCCCCTTGGTAACATATTCTAATAGGGCGTCAGACGCTTTAGGAGTTTCGGTTACTTCGTCTCGTTGAATTCTCGTTCTAGGTCTACTGTAGCGGCGGCGGATTAGGAGACCGATGCGATGTTTTTTCTTTTTATTGACTCGGACGATTCGGTAACGGAGGCGTACCGGTGCGGCATTGTTGCGCGAAACCTTGGCCTCGGGTTGGAGTTGTTAATTTTGGAGGGGACGTTAGGGTTTATGCAGGCTTGTCGCTGGGTTTTTGGAGAATATTGTCGCGTTGAGGACCTGTTCGGTAGAAGAAAGGGGGGAGAGGGAGGGAGCAGGAGCCTTTTTGTTTCGATTTTTTGTGTGGCCGTTTGATTTTTGTGGTGAAGAAAAACTGGTAGAAGTGGACAGATTTTTTGAGGTGAAGCAAAACTGGTACAAGTGGACAGATTCAGGGTGCAGGGGAATTTTCCTGCCTGGTCCACCGATTCCTTTGGCTGCACAGTAGTTAAGACTGACATTTTGTCCTCAGATTTAAGGTGACAGGTTTTCTTTTCCTTATGGCCACCAGGGGTTGGCGCACCCAGACTTGCAGCTATTCAAGGGCTGGTCCAATGTAAAAGTACCTTAGATGGAAAAAATACTTGGGCTGATTTGAAGCTTGCTAAGCTGATTTGCCCTACAAAACACGTGCAAATACTAGAATTTTGTTGACCAGGCCTGGACTACAGCACCCCGAGCCTGGTGCCTAGGTCCGCCACTGATGACAAATTGTGGTCTACTGCAAAGTAAAGAGATCAGGACAAACCATATTTTAGCGTCTTGAGCTGTTCATTTTGTTAATGGCTCTTATCTGGTGAACTAGTTTGTATTTGTTCACTCCATTTGAGCTTTTAGCTATATACTGTGTATGCAAGTACTTTTAAAAAGCTCAAATTTATTGGTTTTGTAACTGTTTGGAATTTTGTTCCTCTAGTGTCAAATATTTGTTTCCCACAAGATGAGGGTACATGCTCCAGCGAGATGGATAATACTGAATGCTCTGAGACATCCTCAGAGCTGTCTAATTCTGGAAGATCTGCACCTGAAGGTAGCAAAAAAACATCCTCCACATTGGATAAGAAGATATCGATTAAAAAGAAGGTAATTTAATCTGTCATCTTTGTTGGATAACATATTGTGCTAGGACCACTAAACCTTCTTGGATCTGGACTCTTGTCTTATGAACCAGTCCTAGCTAGGACTTTCGGAATCTTTTCCTAAGGAAAAGAAATCGTACATCTCATGCTTTCATCACTAGTACAGTATAGTGCTATGTGCATAGTGAAACTACTCACCAATGTGGACAGTTGTAACCATTGCAGAATTTCTAGCAACTCAAACTAGTCTCTAGCACCGCTAATGTTGCCTGAGAATTTTCATTTCTCGTAGTTAGCTATCAGTCTCCTATTGCATTGCATCTATTGTCTTGTAATTGTAACTAAATGACAGGTTGTACCGGTTGCATCCCTGTTTGTTTTTGTTGCAGCTAAAATTGTTTAGTCGAATGGCTACACTGAAAGATGATGGAACTGTAGTTGTTGATATCCCCACTAATCTTGAGGCTGCATCACTTGATCTTCCATCGGAGGATCACCACAGTGTGGCCTTTGGTGGGGAACCATTGGACTCTTCAGATCTGCAGTACAGGCCACCAATGCAAATTGTTATGCTGATTGTTGGTACGCGAGGAGATGTGCAGCCATTCATAGCTATAGGAAAACGGTTGCAGGTGGGCATGCTGTTGCTTTAGTTTTATATTTTATGTTTTGTTCACTAAAACTTATGTTGATTCATGCTGGTTATGAGATGTGTCTGTAGATCTGATCCTATTTTTTGTGTGAGGAACAAAGTAGCTAGCTAAGAATTTAGAGCATGTCATAATCAAATAGGCTCTGAAACTGTGGTGCATGTTTTGTTTCTGTGTGTGTGTGTGGGGGGGGGGGGGGGAGGTTCTTGTTCTTTTCTTCTAAATATGGCTAAATTGGTGGAATAAGACACATGCGGGCAGGTATAAACTTAAACTCACCCTCTCTGCGGAACGCTCTGAGTCTTATGTTTATTTCTGCTTAATCCTCAATAAAACTCAGCCATTTTTGGACGCCTGGGCCTTCTTCTTGACCTGGTACTTGTTCTTTTCTTCTAAATATGGCTAAATTGGTGGAATAAGACACATGCGGGCAGGTATAAACTTAAACTCACCCTCTCTGCAGAACGCTCTGAGTCTTATGTTTATTTCTGCTTAATCCTCAATAAAACTCAGCCATTTTTGGACGCCCGGGCCTTCTTCGTGACCTGGTACTTGATACCATGCACACAACATGGTTGACTGGCAGAAAATATTCGAATGGCACAAGGAGGGCAGCATACTAATTATTGACTTTTTGACTTCAAATAGAACTGAAAAATGTATTATTTATGTTACGTTCAAGGTGGAGTAACATTTTTTTTTTGTTGGCAGGACTTTGGTCATCGTGTTAGACTAGCAACCCATGCCAACTTCAAGGATTTTGTGATGACTACTGGATTGGAGTTTTACCCCCTTGGTGGAGATCCTAAAGTTCTTGCTGGATGTATGTGAATATATTCTTACTTTTTTGGCACTTTCACCTTGGAATTTGCTATAAATAGATCTTGCTTAACAGTACAGGGTTGGTAATTTGAGCAGACATGGTTAAGAATAAAGGATTCTTGCCCGCAACTCCATCAGAAATTCCTATCCAGCGCAAGCAGATTAAGGACATCATATTCTCCTTGCTTCCTGCTTGCAAGGATCCAGACATTGATACTGGCGTTTCATTCAGTGCGGACACTATAATAGCTAATCCAGCAGCATATGGTAATCTTTTCACTGTTTCTATTTTATATTATTTTCCATTTTGATTTTGCAATTATAACAATGGAGGATCATTAATGGGACATGATTTTGGCTTTGAGGAAGTAGCCTTTCCACCTTAGAGCATTTCTGTTTGTTATGTTAGTTCAACTGCTAACTCAAACTAGTGCTTCTCCAGGACATGTTCATGTGGCAGAGGCTCTCAATATACCAATTCATATAATTTTCACAATGCCTTGGACGTGAGTTCTCTCTCCCTCCACTTTTTTTTTCCCTCTTGGATAAAGATTGAATTTTTTTTTTCCTGTTTATGACCAAACTTGTTTTACCAAAGTTTGGCTATCCCCTATAGTTTTGGGCTTTTGGCATCCATGTGATTTGTGCCGATGGTTGCCAAAATTGTCTCTGTAGAGAAACAAGGTAGATGGGAAAACACCACACAACCTAGGAGGGGGTGACCTCTGTATATAGAGCCATACGGCTTGGCAGTGGCGGAGCTGGCGGATTTCCACTCCTAGGGCCACTCATCAAAGCACCTAACCCATCCAAAAGCCCACTTACAGATAGACACAACAGCAACGGTCTCCATAAGCACCTAATAAAATGATTTCAGTGTTTGCATCTTGACCTCTTCATTGTGTCAAAAAATTGCAGCACAAAGACATTTATGAACTGCGGGATTCACGAACTGATGAGCAAATAAACTAATCAAGATGAGGAAATCAGTGACTTGCTGTCCCGCTTCACTTCTTCAGTGACCTCGCAGTCACAGGCTTGCCCCTCGCCGGCCGCACCAGCCACCACCACCAGGCTCCCACCTCTGCCGCCTGCTGTTGCGACGAGCCTGCCTGAGTGCCGCCGCACCCGGCCGCCGGCGCTAGCCACTAGTGTCTAGGGAGTAGCAGCGAACTCGAGGAAGAAGGTCGAGCAATTTTCGTTGGGAGGGAGCGAGCGAGCCGACATGTGAGAGCTCTGGGTGAGTCGATTTGGTGGTGGGCTGCGGGAAACAGTTGGGCCTTTTTAGCCCTGGACGAAGTTTCCTGACCATAGAGAAATGAAAGAGGTATAAGAAAGATTTTGGGCCACGTCTGGGGCCATGGCCCTAGTGGCCTTAGGCCCACGCATGGCCTATACATACTCTAGTAGTGGCAAGTCCATGCCCATTTGCTCCATTTCTATATTTCTTTTTGCCAGATGTTGTCCTAATTTTAGCACACAAAACTTTGGCTAAAATTTTGGTAAGTGAAATTTCTTTTACTTTAGGAGCGCAGCTTCGCTATGTGGTGGCGCAAAGTGATGAAGAAAGTGAAGAAGGAATACAAGAAAGGGGTAAATTCCCTAATTATTTTGGGTGCCTGGATGATTTGGAAACATCGGAATGCCTGTGTGTTTGAGGGGATGGCCCCTTCCGTCACCACCATCATGAGGGAAATCAAAGAAGAACACAACCTGTGGTGCCTGGCCGAAGCTAAAAAGCTTCAAGGCCTGGGCTTAGTTGGTGTCCTCTAGATAGCTAGGTATTGGTCTTTTGGTCAGGTCCTTTTTGTTGCATAGACTAGTCTTGTGCTTTTGAACTAATCTCTCATATTTGGTCCCCGTATGAGAAATGAGATCTGTAAGGGGACTTTTTTTCTCTCTCTCTAATACAATGAAGCGCAGCTCTCCTGCGTTTTCGAAAAAAAAACAGTTGGTCACGAACCAAACAAGTCCTAGGATTTAATTTCAAACATGTTATTAATGTTCTTTCTTTTATTGCCAGGCCTACCTGTGAATTTCCGCATCCTTTCTCACGTGTAAAGCAATCTGCAGGATATCGAGTAAGTTAATGTTGTTGCATATGTTGAGATCCATAAAGAAAAGAAAACAAGTCATACTTGCAAATTTCCTTTCATACTAATTGGTGGGTATGGGTCAGAAGCAATGTTGGTTTTCTATACACTTTCTGGATACCATGATTTCACAAAACTATGACATCTAGCCAGGCCCGTACTATTTTTCTAAAACCCCCCAACATACTTTGTATTGACACAAAGGCCATAACTTTGTAATATGATAGAGCTGCTATGAGCAGACATTTTGTCTTTTGATAGACTTCCTCATGGTTTGTTTAGAGATACTTAAGGTACCATGTGCACTTGTTGACTATTACTTTGGTTACAGCTTTCATACCAGATTGTTGACTCTTTTGTCTGGCTTGGCATAAGGGATATAATAAATGATCTCCGGAAAAGGAAGTTGAAATTAAGACCAGTTACTTACCTAAGTGGTACACATGCTTATTCAAATGATATTCCTCATGCATATATCTGGAGTCCTTACCTTGTCCCCAAACCAAAAGGTATGTTTCTTGTCCTCTAATAAGACACCAATCAAAATTTAACAAGTATATGAAAACTGCTTTGGTACATTCTGTTTTGCCTTAAGATTATTGTGCATAAAGAAGGTCATGCAGCTTTGACAATCAAACCAAGCATACTCGCTTTCTATTTTGTATTCAATGAGCTTACATAATTATTTGTAAACACATCTGTCAGTTTCAGTAACTAAATTTGGCAGGAACTTGTTAGTTCTTTACTGCTGTTATTACCTGATCTTTTTATCTGCTGAAAAGTTGACCTGCGCCTCTTTTTCAGACTGGGGACCTAAAATTGATGTCGTTGGATTTTGCTTCCTTGATCTTGCTTCAGATTATGAGCCTCCTGAACCACTTTTGAGGTGGCTTGAGAGTGGTGACAAGCCTATTTACATCGGTTTTGGTAGCCTCGTAAGTGTTTATTTAGTGCTCAAAATCAATGCATTTTGCTGCTTTTATTTTTTGTTACTATCTGCAAGTCACCTTTGTGCTTTAAGTTCTGCTGTGTTTCTATTTGGCTGAATGATTTTGATGGGAACAGGGTAAGCTTTATTGATCTGCAATGGCAGAGTCCAGGTACAATTCGCCCTCCCGAAGGAGGCTCTGAATCTTAGCTACCTAAATCTCTGCTTAACCTCTAACAACTCTCCTAATTTTCTGCTAACAAACTCTCTAATGCTTATCCCCTTTGCTAATGTTAGAGAATAATGATCTCTGTGTTATTCCTCCAACCCTAGAAGGGTGGGTATATAGTCAACTATACATGGGCCTCTATATGGGCTATACACAGGCCATATGGGCCACACACACATATACACTAACAGCTAACTTACTCAACTACTATGTGGCCGGCGCCGGCTTCTTTGCCTGGGCCCTGCGTCGGCCAAACTGTTTACCATAGAAGGCGTCCACAACAGATTTTTTTTATATACTGTTTATTCTTTGTTTGCCCATGCTTTCGTTCAAATAGAACTGCACAGTTTTAAGGTTTGCAAATGCCACTGGATGTCTCCATGTAGGATCAAGCATGCTAGGAACATGTGTCAGTCATTCAGCCTCACAATTGGTGGTATTTTTGACAAGTGCACAAATTTCAGTGACATGTTACAAGTTGAAGATTGATATGCCTGGTCAATCATATTGGTTAATTTTTTTCCTCATAAAAACATAGCTAATGGAACTCCTTACATGTGGATTGATAAATTGACTTGAAAACTTCATTCTTATAAGTTTTTGATGAAGTTAGTCCTTGATATCCTTAGATTGCTCTTAAGCTGAGTTTCTATTAATTCGTGTGATGAAGTTTATCCTTAGAAGACATTCCACCACTTTTTGTAGCTTACATTTTGTTAAAAAAGGATCCAGACATGCCTAGGCTTGACTAAAGTTAAACCTTGTTACCTACTCTTACTTTCTCAACTTTGACTCGATTTGTAGAAAATACGTGCAACATTTATGTCTTCAAATAAATTTGTTAAAAAACTAGATTCCAAGATCTATCTAATGGTACTGATTATGTATTATAAATATTAATATTCTTTTTTATATAATTGTCGGCAGTTGAAAAACTTTTTCCCTCGGGAAGCAAGAACTCCCTTCTTTTTGAGACGGAGGGAGTAGTTGAAACTAAGATTAATTATTTCTGTGTGCTCGGTATTCATGGATATTTGTTGTACAATGCCTACAAGGAATCATTATTCATTCTATGTCAAGAAAAAAATCTCACTATAGTTTTGTTTCAATTATCTTGTAACGATTTGGCTTGCTAATAATTAGTTGCTACACCTTTTGTTTTGGTCATTTTTTGTCTGTATTTGCAGCCAATTCCAGAACCAGATAAGTTGACAAAAATCATTGTGGACGCACTGGAAATTACAGGGCAGAGAGGAATCATTAATAAAGGCTGGGGTGGGCTTGGAAATTGTAAGTTATAATAGTTCTTTAGCTTTTGATATATCAGCTTGTTCTACACTTTCATCCTTTGCATGTCTGACTTTAAGTTATTTTCCAGTGGAAGAATCAAAGGAATTTGTATATGTACTTGATAATGTTCCACATGATTGGCTCTTTTTACAATGCAAGGCTGTGGTAAGGCTTGTTTTTGGTCAGTTAATTCAACAGGGCCACAGAGATATTCGAATGCAAGTGATATTCCTTGTATTTTTGTGCACTTGGGACTGAAATAAATCATGCACTGTGACGTGAATGTGCTTGGTGTTGCTTTATTAGTTTTTACCTATAAAATAGGTCTACTTTTCTTATGTGGGATACAACACTGTTTCAATAATGCAGTAATCTTGATTGATGAGCATGGTTTCTTTTTTCTTTCCCCCGCCCTGTCTTTTCAGGTACACCATGGTGGCGCTGGAACCACTGCTGCTGGTCTGAAAGCTGCGGTACACTCTAATTAGCACTAATTTTCTGTGGTACTGTATGTTTGTTGTCCCACTGATGGTGTTTATTACCACTAATTTGCAGTGCCCAACTACCATTATACCATTCTTTGGTGATCAATTCTTTTGGGGCAGCATGGTGCATGCCAGGGGATTGGGAGCACCACCTGTACCTGTGGAGCAATTACAATTGCATTCACTGGTTGATGCAATCAAATTTATGATTGATCCAAAGGTAAACATTGTAATTTTTCGTGCCAGTTGCTGATCAGTGTTTATTGTTATGTCAAGTTATGCATTTTTGCTGTTGTTACAGAAGCATTTGTGCAACATTTACTATAATCTTTTAAATAAAGTGATGGCCCTGTATATTTCTTGGCTTTTACCGTGCCTAAGTTTTCGGTGTTGGTTTGACTGGAAACTTCTTGTGACATGGTTTTTTGACCAACATCCCAAGCTGTAAGGACTTTACAAAATATTGTGTTGAAATTCCTCATACGAGCATCACACTTTTCTTATTAGTCATAAACACTAACTTTTATATTGGCATTGCTTTTAGCCAGTGTATGATTGTGGAATATGTATATGTGGTCCTATTGCTAGTCATAACTCCATCAGACTACTATAGTTTAGAATTACATAGATACATGGTGGAAAGCTTAAGGATACCTTGTGCATAAAAATAATGGGTAGGCTACCTGCTATCTGTAGTGTCTACATTTTGACATTTAACTGAAAACTACGTGGACAGGAAATGTAGTATCTAAGATACTCCCTCTGTTTGCAAAAGTAGTAATTTAGACTTATGCACAAGGATCAAGAAAGTAGTCAAATGCCCTTCATCTGTAGGATGACTCATCTATTTACGAGAATTGCTTTACATGTTATCCTAGAACTTCATGCTACTTTCAAAAAAGAAGATGCATAGAAGTTCTAGTAGGATAATGTTATGGACCGAGATCCATGAGGGATAACCACCACCGAGAAGATAGCCGGGCGGAGTCGGTTTGGGGGAATTGGGAATAATTCTTCTTCATTGATTGATTGAAAGGAGACACAATCCCATTCTTATATAGATGAGAAGACTTACCCTTAAGAAACTAATCAACTTGATCCTTAAGAAACTAATCTCTCTAACTAATCTTATTTGGTAACCACTAATCCTGATCCCCTGTACTGTTCACGCGCTACAGTAATGTGGGCCCAGGCCTAGCTGGTCCCACCCCCATGACAGATAACATGTGAAAGCTCTAGAATGTTACGGTTTGTGTTGAGTTGTTTCACTCTATTTGGTGACAGGTAAAGGAACGAGCTGTTGAGCTAGCAAAGGCAATTGAATCAGAAGACGGTGTTGATGGGGCTGTTAAATCCTTTCTGAAACATCTTCCGCAACAAAGGAATTCTGAGACGGTGCCAACTGCACCACCATCAACCTTCATGAACCCCTTCCTTCTCCCTGTAAAGAGATGTTTCGGCCTTGCTTCCTAACTCTGCAATTGTTTTGATCCTATGACATCACGGCAACAGTTGCTTCGCCGCATGCTGAAGGGGCAATCAGCAACATTGGCTGCCCTTTTTCAGTCTTCACAATTGTTGTGGTGGCCACTGGCCAAGAAAGAATATAGTATAGGGTATGTCATTTGTTGATGTATATATAGCTTGTAATATATGTGTACAGGGTATTCTAGTCTAACTTGGCTGTTGAGTGCTGACTTGCTTTTTGTAGTCACCCTCTTTTCCCCCTTTCCTTTTTGCTTTAGCAAACCACGGTAAAATCGAAGGAAGAACTGCCCTCTCCATCCTAAATTATTCGTGGTTCTGGCATTCCTATATTTTACTATAAATTTAGATGTATAGCAAAATATATGAATCTAGAAAAGCCAAAATGACTAATAATTTGTGATGGATGGAGTACAATAGAAGAACAAATATTTTAAAATTATTTTTTGAAGAAAATGCCAGGAACAAGCATCTGCCTTGCTGTTACTAGTGAAATCTTACCAAAATTTGCTATCTTGATTGCTGGATTTGAGATAGGTAACTGCTAACTAACATTGCAAGACAATGGTAGGAATTTTATAAAGATTGGCAAAATGTTACTCCCTCCGTTCCAAAATATAAGCATTTGTTGATTTTTGCTAATCATGTTTGACCATTCGTCTTATTCAAAAAATTGTGAAAATGTAAAAATAATTATGATATACTTAAAATATATACGATGATAATCATATTTGACCACTCGTCTTATTCAAAAAGAAATTTGAAAATGTAAAAATAATTATGATATACTTAAAATATATACAATGATAAAACATGTCGTAACAAAATAAATATTATTTTCATAAATTTTTTGAATAAGACGAATAGTCAAACGTGAATTGCGAAAATCGATAAATGTCTATATTTTGGGACGGATTCAAAACAACCATGATAAATTTCAATTTGTATATTGCCTTCACGGGCTGAACGATTGTCAGCTGATTAACATGTAAGCGAACAACATCTTCATATCAAAATTTTCATTCTTCTACAAAATGTTTTACATATATAAGTGAGAATTTTTAGTGTGATTGAAATATTTAGCACTAGAGCAAAACATACAAGGACTAGTTATTACCCTAGAATTTCAGAAGTGTTCAGTCATGTTTCTCAAAAAAAAAAGAAGTGTTCAGTCAAAAGTTGAAATTTAACTCCACCAAAATATTCTAGAATATTGTAACAAGTCCAAAAACAGATTTCATATTGTAACTTTAAAAAATTATATTAGTGTACAAGTACATGTAAATTTGGTTTAAAATTTATTTATAGGGAAATTAGGTAAATTCACTATATAAATCTAAAAGTAAGTTAAATTAAATTCAAAATAATATTAATGCACACAGATTTAATTTTAGCTTCAAAAAATGCTCCAAAATACAAATAATTTAGAAATCAAAATTGAAATATATAATATTTAGAGTAAAATGCACTGTAGGTCTATCAATTTGTAAGAAGGTGTCACTTAGGTCCATCAACTTTGAAAATGCATTTTTAGGTCCATAAACTTGTTGAGTCATTCACCGCAGGTCCATAACTGTCCACATATGCTTCTGCTGGTGACATGACATGATAACTTGGTTAGAAGAAGCATATCCTAATTGAGGCATTTCATCCAGTGGCTTATGAGTGACACATGCTTGATATTTTCGGAGCTAAACGACAGCTGCCTACTCCTGTCATACACGTGAGGAGGCTACCGTTATTCAACCCAAGGAATGTCTAAGTATATGTGTCACCCATTTGTAACCTACTCATCGAAATGCCTTAGCTAGAAGATGCTTCTTGAGGCAAGTCATGTCACCAGTACAAGCATATCTGAACAGTTATGGACCTGCGGTGAATGACTCAACAAGTTCATGGACCCAGAAATGCATTTTGAGAGTTGATGGATCTAAGTGACACCTCCTTACAAGTTGATGGACCTCCAGTGTATTTTACTCTAATATTTAACTTCACAAATAATATCGATAAGCTATGAAAATGCAAAGCTTAGAATAGTCTAACCTTCCTTATTCTTTTCGATATAGTTTTATCTAGCAGAGGGTACGGCTTCTTTGGATTTGTTAATGAAGAATGACTAATGACATATTCCCAACTTTGAAGTCGCATACATCTCAACAAGGTTGGTCTGGTCATCCCAGTGACTAACACAAATCAAAGAAGAATATATTGATAAATTTAAGTATTCAAATATAATAACAAGTGTTTTGGAGATTAACAACATGTTTAGTTTACTAAATTAGCTGTTCCGGAATGATCCAATCCAAACACACCTCGTAATCAAGTTTCCCAGGCAATAAAAATACTACTCGCTCAATTTCAAATTGTGGTTATTTTAGATTTTCTAAATTCATAAATTTTATTATGTGTCATGTCTAGGTGCATAACAACATCTATAAACTTTTAATAAAAAATAAAACGATATACATTTTGGAATGGAAGAAGTATATATGCTAAACACGTCACGAGGAAACGAAAACAACACCGATCGTCTCTGCACGTTTAAAAAAAAACTCAGAATCGAAGCGCGCGGAGGAGACAGACGGTGGACGTCCTCGCACGCTCGCCGGCCTGCGGAGCCCACTGCCGCCAGTGCGACCCGCGCGACAGGGAGGACGAGGGCCCACACGACCGACCAACCCGGGCCCGCGCGCAGACGCACCGCGGTCGCGGAACGGAGCCGCGAAATAAACCAACCACAGCCACCAACAGCAATCCTCCCTTCCCCTCCTCCAGTCTTCCTTCCCTCGCATTCGCTTCGCCTATATAACCGCCGCAAGGCAGGCGGCTGTTCCGCGAGCGAGGGGCAAAAAAGAAATCGGGAAGAAATCGATCAGAAAGGGGCTTTCCCTGGGAAGGGAAGGCAGCTGCTGCTAAAGTTGCGGGGGAGGAGGAGAGCCCCGTACGATCCGGCTGCTGCTCGTCTCGTCAAACCCCACCCGTAAAATTTTCCACCCTTTTCCCCTCGTTTTCTCCGCTGCCCATGTTTCCTGTCGGCCGTTTCACCGCCTGCTCCTGATCGATCCGCGCCGGCGCGTGTTGTTGGTTGGTGGATAGATCGATCGATCCATCGATCGGTAGATGATTTTGCGGTTGGGCCCTTAGGGGGATCGGGTTCCGTTTCCGTTAGTTCCGATTACCTTTGTCGGGGCTGGCCGCTGGCGGGTTTCGATGATTTTGGGGGCGATTCGTTGGCCTGCCATGCGTGGGGGTGCGGCTAAGCTTTGCTTGGGGATGGATTATTAATTCAGATGGTGATTGTTGTCTTCGATCTGCGAAAAAATTTAGGGGCCAAATTGTGCTTGCTTGCTTGGTCTTTACTTTTATATACATAAAGTACTGAAAGTAGATTTAATCCGCAGCGCACAATAAGACCCCATTCCAACATAATATAAACTGATTATGCCATGCTGTGGATTACTAGTTGCAGGATGACATATTTAATCACATTTTTCTGCTCATCAGGTGCTGTAGGCTCTGTTTTGGAGTGTATAGTTTGGTTTATTGACTGGCAACCTGTAATTGAATTTGCTCGCATTCTATGGTTCCTGTTGATAGGATTATCTGTCCATTATGAGCAACTGCAGCCATGAAAATGTCCAAAACATTTCATTGTTAGATTCTGCTACCACTTTAGGATGCCTTTTATATTGTTGTCAGTATCGCAATCGAGCAAAACATCGTTTAATTGCAATATGATGATTCGTATGTTGTGGCTAGTAGCATTATCCTCTATTGCTGACAGTGTACGCATTATTTCAGGGATTAATTTGTTCCAATATCATCACCGCTCTTGATCCATTTCAAGTTACAACTGCTTCCTATAGGTTAGTGCTAACTTTCTGTGTGCAATTTAAATTAACAAATTCTTATGCTATGATCTTTTAGGTTCTTTGTTTTTGCATTTCCCCTGATTGCTTATTTTAACAAATGTGCTAAATCATACCACTTGTGGTCAGCCTTCTTTGTTTTTTCTGTGTCAGTTGGGTGCTAACTTAATTACTTTTGGAATATGTTTCTTTGGGTTGTAAGATTTTTCCTGTCTATTGGAACAATAGATAGTATTCATAACTCGTTTAGTATTGTGTTTGTGTTTGTTATCAGCAGTTACACAGCTTCTCTGTGGTCTTCTTTGGATTCTAGTTCTTAATGTAGCTTGTCAATTGTTTTATGCTCTGTTACCTCTGAGAAATATGATTTATAACTTTTTGAGGCAAAGATCTCTTTGCATCAGAGTACTCTCCTTAAAACCAAAATATTTGTTGGAAACCAAATTATTCTACCTGCTAAACTATCACAAATGTTGATTTGACATGAACACATGCTTTGATATCTAATAAGTTGACTGTTTCCTACATTTAAAAACATATTTCTTGGTAATTTTTTCTCTAAACTTCTTTAATTCTTAACTTGACACAATAATCTTTTTAACAATTCTAACGATTAAGTGAATTCGACACAGTTGGTTTCAAGATGACAAGTAAGAAAAGTAACAGATCTACAGTCACATCACACACTGCTCTGCATATGGAATGGGACAGGATTTCTTGCCCTATTTGTATGGAGCAACCCCACAATGCTGTTTTACTTATATGCAGTTCATACAAGAATGGCTGCAGATGTTATGTTTGTAACACAAGCCATCGACACTCTAATTGCCTTGACCGATTCAGAAAAATGAATGGTGATAGTAAGGTCCGTGCTTCACACTCAACCTATTCGGTGCTTTCAAACTCCAATATCAGAACTGTCCAACCAAGAGCTCACTATAATATCATTTCCAGACGTTCACGGAGTCCAAGACCCGGAAGACATGTTGATAATGAAGCATCTCATCGTTCCAGTGCAAACAATGGTCAAAATGCAGATGGCGTATCTAGATCTGAGCCTGAGATTGTTGTAACAGTGGGTGAAGGAAATGTTGTAACAGGGGGATGTCATGATGTTATGCAAAGTTCTGCTGAAGTGAAATGCCCTCTCTGTAGAGGATCTGTATCTGGCTGGATCCCTGCTGGAGAGGTCAGAGAGTATCTGGACAGCAAGTTGAGAACTTGTTCCCACGATTCTTGCAAATTTGTTGGTACCTATGAGCAGCTGCGCGAACATGCTAGGAATGCACACTTTCTTACAAAGCCTGCTCATGTTGATCTGTCGAGGAAGAGAACTTGGGATCACATTGAACGTGAGCAGGAGGTTGGTGATGTCATTAGTGCAATCAGATCTCAGATACCCGGGGCAATAATTGTTGGTGACTATGTTATTGAGACTAGAGATGACATGTCCCCAGACATAGACTCTGGTGATGAAAGTAGTGAAGATTGGTGGTCAGATCGAGGTGATGCTGAATCACCAGGTAACAGACTTGATTCTGTTTGGCTAAATGATACGCTAGGATCACCTAGCATTTGGTCAGATGAAAGGCGTAATTTGCCAAGACTTCTGCCACAGAACAACAGAGTTTCACCCAGGCTTTCGTCCAGCAATAGGCGTAGCTTGCATTCAAATTGGCAGGGAATTCGGCAACCAAGGACGCAGAGTCTACTGCGACCTGGCTTCTCAAATCGTCACTCTGGACATCACAGCAATTATCGTGGCTATGGTCGCACGTTCCTGCATCGGTCATATACCCAAGATTCAGGGAGGAGCATAGATCCATCGTCGGTGCCAAGCAGGCGGCAGCGGCTGCGGTACACGCACAGAAGCCACTACTGATGGAAAACAATAGCAGTTCTGCTGTAGAAATTCGTTGGTGGTTCCACCCAAGCTATCTTTGTAAATACAAATGGCAAAGACTACGTTTTATTTCTTTAGTTTATTTAATGTGTATTATGTGAAACAATCTATCCTAGTTGCAAAAAGCTATATTCTTTTGCTTCATTTCTTTGGTTGTTTGTCTCAGTTTGTTAAAACTGCACATGATTTGAGGCACACATTTTTTACTCAAACGTTTGAGGTACAAATTCAATTTCACATGTTTCATAGTACTAATGAGGCCATAAGAAGATATTATCTGAAGGTCGTAAAAATAACAGCAGAGCTACAGTAAATAACCGCAATGATCTGACATTATAGGATTGGTAGTAATATTTTTTTCACTCGACAAAGAAAAACACTTCAAACATATGGCAACAAATTATAAACCCCACCTTGCTAGGATTGGTAGTAATATTTTTTTTCACTCAACAAAGAAAAACAATTCAAACATATGGCAACAAATTACAAACCCCACCTTGCTGCGCCTCCTTTTGATTGCTTGCTTCTCCTGAACGCTGCTTGCTGCTTGCAGTCATCCTTTCAGGCTTTCAGCTTTGCAAGCCTCATGCTTTCTTGCACGAGTGGATGAACGCGTCTTTCCCAGTTGAAAGCAGCAAAGCATCATTGGACAGCTTGCGATTAGAATCTGAGAGGCACACGTTTGCCGGCTGTGAGCCGACCTTGCCATGTGTTAATGTCTGCAACTCTTGCGTGCTGCCTCTGCTTTGTATGCTGAACACAGCTGAAAGGTGCCTTGTCAGCTTCAACTTGTTCAGAGTGCGTATGCAAGAATGTATAGCATGCTTGGCAGAAACCAATCTGCACAAGCCTTTGAAAGAATCTAATATATATATGTTAGGGGACAATTATTTACACAATGTGCTCTCGACGTCACAAAAAAAAAAAAAGTTGATCTTCGACAAGGTGTTGGCTAACAGACTCTCGTCTATAGCATACAAGGTCATTAAATCTTCTCAAACTGCCTTCTTACCTGGAAGGTATTCCTTGAGGGGGTGGTGGTTCTTCACGAAACAATACATGAACTCCATAGGAAGCGGCAAAAGGGTCTTATTATCAAACTGGATTTTGAGAAGACATATGATAAGGTCAATAGGATATTCTTGCAACAAGTTCTTAGAATGAAAGGTTTTTCGGCCAAGTGGTGCCAATCAGCCAATGGATAGAAAAATTGTCACGAGTGGAAGTGTGTGTAGAGGTGAATGATGAGTTGGGGCATTATTTCCAGACTAAGAAAGGTTTGCGACAAGGTGATCCCTGGTCACCCATATTGTTTCACTTGATTGCAGACATGTTGGCTGTTCTGATTGAAAGATCGAAGAATTTGGACTATTTCAGTGGTCTAGTGCCTCACTTAGTGGAGGATGGCCTTTCCATTTTACAATACGCGGATGATACAATTCTCCTCTTGGAAGATGATTTAGAAAAGGCCAAAAATTTGAAACTAGTACTTTGTGCTTTTGAAAAGTTATCAGGCCTCAAGATCAATTTTCATAAGAGTGAGCTGTTTACTTTTGGGGAGACAAAAGAAAAGACTTTGGAATATGTGGATTTGTTTGGGTGTAAGGAAGGTGCTTTATCTTTTAGATATTTGGGAATCCTGATGAGTTATCGCAAGCTCTCAAATAAGGATTGGTCAAATAAGGATTTGAGGGGGTTGAGGAAATGCTTCAAAAAAACTCAGTAGTTGGAAGGGTAAGTTTCTTTCGTCAGGCGGGCGACTTGTTCTAATCAACTCAGTGCTATCAAGTTTACCAATGTTCATGATGTCTTTCTTCCGGTAATGTGACGAGCACAAAAAGAAACATAGACTTGCCAAATGGAGTATTCTTCACAAACCTAAAAGTCTTGAGGAGTTGGGTATTGTGGACTTAGATGTTCAGAATAAGTGCCTGTTGAGTAAATGGATTTTTAAACTAGCAAATGAGGAGGGTTTATGGCAGGAAATACTGAAGAAAAAAATATTTTAAAAACAAGATCTTTTTTCAAGTGGAGAAGAAGAAAGGAGATTCACATGTTTGGTCGGGTTTAATGGAAGTCAAAAGTTTGGTAATGGAGAGAGACAGGTTTAAAGTCCAAGATGGAACCATGACTTAATTCTGGGAGGATCTTTGGATTGGAAACGAATCTTTGATGAAGAAATACCCATCCCTCTATAACATAGTAAGGAAAAAGAATGCGTCGGTGGCTCAAGTACTAAGTACTACTTCAGTGAACATCTCTTTTTAGAAGAGCGCTTGTGGGGGAAAATTGGGACAAGTGGGTGCAATTGGTGGGGAGTGTTCTTACAGTGCGTCTTAATGAGCATAAGGACTCCTTTATTTGGACATGCAGCAAGTGTTTTTGGTGAAAATCATGTATAGTGATGTGCTAATGAGAACAAGAACACCACTTAAATGCCATACTTGAAAGGTTAAAATCTCCCTAAAGATAAAAATGTTTCTTTGGTACCTTAGAAAAGGTGTAATCTTGACTAAGGATAATCTAGCGAAAAGACAATAGAAGGGATGCACTTGTTGTTGCTTTTGTAGTGAGAATAAGACTGTTCAACATCTCTTTTTTGATTGTCCAATGGCTAGACTTATGTGGAGTACAATTAGTATTACTTTTGGCATTACAAAACTTGCAAATACTTCTCATCTTTTTCTCCTTGGTTTAGAAGTTTTTCACATAAGCAAAGGAACCAAGTGCTCGTCGGTGTTGCCGCTTTTTGTTGGGCTTTATGGCTTAGTAGGAATGATGTTGTGTTCCACAAATCAAAATCAAAATCAAAATCTATTTTGCAGGTGATGTTTAGGGGAACTTTCTGGATCCGAAGTTGGTCCATCTTATCTAGAGAGGAGAGTGGACGCATTTTGAAGGAAGGGTGTCGTTGGTTGGAGACAATGGTGTTGGAGTTCTTCAACAAAAGTGGTTAGAACGTCCTGAAGAGAATTAAGAATTAGTGTGTATCTTGCTATTAGATGGCAGGGTGTTTGTCTTCTTTCCGTCTTTATGTACGTCGAGGGTATACATTGTTCTGGACATGCGGAGTCTGTGTACTGTCCATCCTAGGATGTCTTTGGTTATAGACCGTCAGCGTCGGCTGTTGAGACCGGATTTATTCCTTAATTAAAAAACTTGAAAACGGAAAAAGAGTTATCATGAAGCTAGTAATTTACACTAGGCCATGCCACGGCATCCCAAGTTTGTTCTCAGTTTTTGTTTAGGCATGTATGCATTGGATGGTGATCCCAGCAAATCATTGGATGGTGATCCCCGCGAAGCATTAGTGTGGTTCTTTTCTAAAGAATCACAACTAGGTATATTATTTTCCCAATCTCTCTCACAGTAATTACAAAAATTCCATGTGGATCATTTTGTACTGGATGCGGAATATCATGATATTTCAAACATCTAATTCGTAGCACAAACACTCAGATCTGAGTCAGAGCTTTCAGTATGAATTTAAAATATTTTCACTGATAACTTTGAAAATAAAAAGTTTTATTTCGAATTATGATATTTCAATTTGCTTCGGCAAGTTTCATACGGTAAATCAAATTTAATTTGTTTTCAACAAAAAGGCATCCCATTATAACTTTTTCATCAAGATATTCAAATTTTAAACTAATTTACCTATAAATATATATTTTTTAAAACATAATACAGATGCAGACGCTCACAACACACATGCACATTCACCTCTTACTGGAAGTAAAACACTGGTTACATTCTAGAATAAATTCAAAAAAATGTGAGCACCAGACTAATTTGAGGACTCGAATCCTGGTGGTCAGGTTCCACCACAAGGAAACCACACAAGCTGCTCAGTTCGTGTCGGGGTTTGTTACCGCCGGCAATAAATTTATACGAGGGGAGGCGTGTTCTGATCCGCACGGTAGCACAGGAGACACTCAGAGTTATACTGGTTCGGGCCTCCGGAGAGTAATACCCTACGTCCAGTGAGAGGGGGGTGTTCCTTATGCTCAAAGGCTTGCAACAGAGAGTACAAACAGGTCGGGAGAGGGTGAAGAACCCAAGTCCCTGGTGCGCTAGTGGTTCAAGTAGCAGGAGCCTGCGTACGTGCGTGAGTGGTTGTATGAGATGAGATATCGATGCTAAGTGCGTGTGGAGGTGGAAACGAACCTGTGTGCATGGGTGCCCTGCCTCTCCCTTTTATAGTCTCAAGGGTGGAGTTCAGGGCGGTTACATTTGGTCATATGTGAGCTAATCTACGGTGCAGGGCCGTCGTTCTCTGCTCCGGGTCATCAGACGGCAGGAGCGGTGATGCACTGTTACGGGGCCTTGGGTGACGGTGCAGATCCCGTGCGTCCCAAGGGTCCGTCCCGGGGCCCCCCATTCCTTCCTTCGAGTAGTTAGTCGGGTACGGGGGACAGTGTACGTGCCCTGACCCCGTCAGTGGGTCAGAGGCTTGTCTTTTCTTGAGGTCGTAGGGCAGGAGTAGCCTGTTCCACGGATAGGTGACGGCTTACACTGTGCTGTTGGTGGCACAGCGCTTCTCGTGCCCCCCGTGGTACGATGCATACTGCCTCAGCTGGGAGACGGCAGGAGGATCCGTCCCCTGACACAGAATCGACCTGGTCAGGGCGGACCCGTGTAGGAAAGCCAACACGTGGCGGACCGCGTACCGGGGTATTACGGCGCACTCACGGGGCCTGTGTACCTGTGGCCTTGACGGTCAAGGCTTCGATCTGGTCGGAGACGGGAAACCACTCGGGCGAGTGGGCAGTCTACACCGCATCTTCCAATGCTTAGGGCGTAGCGTGTACAGTCTCGTACACCACCCAGCGTCCATTACGCGCCCACAGTACGGTGGCCACTGTGTCGACGGTGGCAGGGTTTGACGAATCCGTCCCCTGACACCGAATCGGCCCGGCCCGGGCGGACCGCTGTGGCAAGGCGGACGCATGGCGGTGCGCGGGGGAGCGTGCGCGGGGATCCCGGGATCTCGATCTGGCGGGCCCGCGCACCCCGTGCCTTCTCCGCGAAGCCTGCTCGAGCAGGCGACGGAAACTACTCGTGCAAACGAGTAGTTGCGACGGCATGACGGAAACTACTCGTGCGAGTGGGCTTCCGCGTCCGTGAGGCAGAAACTACTCGTACGAGTCGAGTAGTTGGGGGCGAGGGCGGAAACTTGTCGTACGAATCGCCGCTTACTCGGGGAAAAGGTATGGGCAGCCGTGGGCCCCAGATACCTTGGCCCATGGCGGAAACTAGTCGTACGGGCTCCCACGTACTTGGGCAGCGTAACACTCGTTGTGTTAGCCGCCGAAGCATGCCGTATGTGGGCCCGTGCTGCGTTTTTTAGGGGTCTTGGTGGGCCCTGGTCCATGGCCTCGTCAGTAGCCCCCGAGCCTGGTGGGGGAGTCCTAGACTCGCTCCCAGGATCAACTGTCACGGAGACGAGGAGATTTTTGCTGTGTCTTCTCTGGTGGGGACGCGCGAGCGGACCCGCGGGTAGTAGTCCCCGAGCCCACGGACAAGTCGGAGACTTGTGCGTGGTGTTAAATGTTGGAGTCTTGAACAAGTCGGAGACTGATGCTCTTGTAGGATTGACGCTAGAGGACGAAAGCTCCGAAACTTCGCAGAAACTGTCAGGCGGCAGGTGTGTCATGACGAGCGTCGCAGGTGCACTGTACGGTCACGGGCTGGCGTACTTATGGAGCACAGGTTACCGCCACCCGCAAAAGACGAAGACGCCTCAGTGTACTGTCAAGCCAGGGTCAGGTGTGCCGATGCCTTTCACAGGCGAACTGTGACCTCGTGCCCCACGAGGGTACAGTGTCGTCGAGGATAAGGACGCCACGCAGGGTGGCCTTTCAAGTAAGACTTGATGCGGATGCCTGCCGATATAAATAGGTGCCCAAGGCTTGAAGCAAACCGCACCAATCTTCAGAGGGGATCCATGATGACCCAGTGTATTAATATTGCCACGCCGTGGGCTTGTGTTCACCCACCAAAGTGTAGAGGTGATGTAGTTCATGCTTGGAGCTAGAAGAATGCTTGCGAGGCTCGAAGAACTCTATCAGCTTCTTCTCCCAGCCTTGCCGAGGAGTTTAGAAGGAGTATGGAGCAACAGTTGCATCGTCGGCCCTGACACTTTGAGGCCCAATGTGATGCTGGTGAACACCGCGCTCCACCCGGCGAGGTTGGTGTTAAAGCTCGGACCTTCCGCAATCTTGCGGCGCAGCTCAGACTTGATGCTGGGCGCTGCAGGAGACCGGTTGGTGCGCAAGTAGAGGTGGCTGTGTGGCAGCTGCCTCCACAGTAGCTGTAGAGGTCGTCGAGTAGATCCTGAAGCTAAAAGAAAGTTTGCGACAAGCCTTGTTAGTGTAGGCTGAGTCGTAAGCGCTTCGGCAGGTAATTCAGGACCTTTAAGATCTTTGTATCTTGTAATTTGGCCGAGGGCCAAGCTCCTTGTAGCTTATGACGCTGTACATATAGCAGTGTCGCGACTTTAGTGGTTTGTAAAGGGCGTCCGGGCTGTAATGGTACGGATTCCAAGTCCTAGTGGACCGTCCTTCGGGAGGCCTTCCGTAGAGACGGGGAACCCGTGTCGACCTGGGTTGGCACGGCCGTTGTGCGGCGGCACAACGCAGGTAGTCGATCTGGAAAAGCCTTGGTCTAAACGATTTAGAAGGCGGCAGGGCCTCATCGGCCTCGGGGAGGTGTTATTTGACCCGGAGGTCGCCAATGGGCAAGAGAGCCTTTAAGCACGGGGCCGTTGGTGCAAAACCAGCCATAAACCTCGCTATTATCTGGGCCTATACCATCGCGCAGTATGGCGATGTCAAAAAAACGCTGTCGACCTCGCCAGAACCATGCTGAATCACACCCCTTACGACTCGGACCTGCAAAGAACAAGTTGCCTCGCCGAGGCTTTTTAATTATGCTTGTAAAAGGTTTGTGAGCCAGATGTTTGTGGCAGGCTTCGAGGGTTAAGAACCTGTTTTTGTTTCAAATTTTAAGCATTTTGATTGTTTGTTGCCCTTTTCTCGAGTAGCTAGAGAACTTGTGCGCCGAGTAGAATCACTTAAAACTTTTGCTGACGGTGTCTTGCCCCGTAGCCGCGGAGGCGTAGGGACTAGGCGACTCGACCGAGCTTAGTTTTGGAGCGTTACTACTCGAGCGGGCAGCCCCCGAGTACTTCGAAGAAAGATAGGTGCGTGTACATGTTTTTGCAAACAAGAAAACTTTTGAGAGTTTGAAACGGTTACTCGGAGTCCCTTGGAAGGGGCGAGTGACCGACAATTCGAGATCACAAACTTTGCTTGTGGGTCTTTGTACCGTAGCCGCGGGGGTGTAAGTACTCGGGGTCCGGACGAGCGCAGGTTCGTGACCGTCGGGATCATCGTTCATCTCCCTTTAAGGAAAGTGAGCGTACCGCGGCGATCATACGAGAAACCATGGATGGTTTTTGATCGAAAAAAGGTGTTGCACTGAGAGTTTGAAATGATTACTCGAAGTTCCTTGGAAGGGGCGAGTGACCGACAACTCGAGATCGCAAACTTTGCTTGTGGGTCTTTGTACCGTAGCCGCGGGGGCGTAAGTACTCGAGGCCCGGACGAGTGTAGTTTCGTGACCGTCGGGATCGTCGTTCATCTCCTCTCAAGGAAAGTGAGTGTATCGCGGCGACCATACGAGAAACCTTGGATGGTTTTTGATCGAAAAAAGGCTTTGTGATGATCAGGGTAGGGGGGCGTAGCCCCCGAGTAGCCCCCGAGCCCATGGACAAGTCGGAGACTTGCCCATGGGATAAGACAAGCATAAAGACATTTTACTCGAGTAAAAAGATGTAAGCTTGGGAAAGAAAGTCATTTCATGAGGAAAAAGTAGCTTAGAGCTCTTGCATTATCATAAAATGAGAACAAAGTAAATACTTAGGGATAAAAACGGCGTAGCTGCTCTATGTTCCAGGCGTTGGAGATGACCCTGCCGTCCTCGTACTTGAGCTTGAAGGTTCCCGAGCGGAGTACTTGGTCGACAATGTATGGCCCCTCCCACGGAGGCGAGAGCTTGTGTCGCCCTTCATTGCTCTAGACTCGTCGAAGGACGAGGTCGCCGACTTGGAACTCGCGCTCTCGTATGTTGCGTTCGTGGTAGCGTCGTAGAGCTTGCTGGTACTGTGCTGAGTGGAGAAGGGCGACGCTGCGTGCCTCATCCAACTGGTCGATGGCGTCCTCGAGGGCGACCTGGTTGCCTTCTTCCGTGTAGGCCTGAACCCGTGGGCTGCCGTAATCGATGTCCGTCGGGAGGATCGCTTTCGACCCATGGACAAGGAAAAAGGGGGTGCAGCCAGTAGCCTGACTTGGCGTGGTGCGCAGGCTCCACAAGACGGACGGGAGCTCTGCAGCCCACGTCGCTCAAAACTTCTCGAGGCGCTTGAATATCCGTGGCTTCAGACCTTGTAAGATCATACCGTTGGCCCTCTCGACTTGCCCGTTGGTTCTTGGATGGCTAACGGCGGCCCAATCCACACGGATGTGGTTGTCATCGCAGAACTTGAGGAATTTCTTGCCGGTGAACTGCGTGCCTTTGTCGGTGATGATGGAATTCAGGATCCCGAACCGATAGATGATATCGGTGAAGAATGCGACGGCTTCCTCCGAGCGGACGTTCGTTATGGGCCGGGCCTCGATCCACTTTGAGAACTTGTCAATGGCGACGAGCAAGTGGGTGAAGCCCCTGGGTGCTTTTCTGAATGGTCCGACCATATCCAGCCCCCAGACCGCGAAGGGCCAGGTGATGGGTATGGTTTGCAAAGCCTGCGCCGGGAGATGGGTCTGTCGTGCGTAGAACTGGCAGCCTTCGCAGCTGTGCACGATTCGCGTCGCGTCGGCTACCGCGGTAGGCCAATAGAAACCTTGTCGGAAAGCCTTTCCGACAATGGTTTTCGGACCGGCGTGATGCCTGCAGGTGCCTGCATGGATTTCTTGCAAAAGCTCCTTGCCCTGGTCGGTCAGGATGCACCGCATGAGCATGCCCTTGGCGCCCCTTCGACGGAGCTCGCCGTCGACCAATTGATACGACTTGGCCATGCGGGCGATGCGTCGAGCTGTTTCCTTGTCGGGCGGCAGTTTTCCTTCCACCATCCATTCGAGGATCGGAATCCTCCAATCAGGGTCTTTGAGGTTGGGCTCTTGCGCTCCGTCAATCTCGATGACTTCTTGTGTTGACGGCTCTGGCGGCTTGTCCTCCTCGGAACGAACAGATGGCTCGTACTGGTCGCTCGCGAAGACCCCGTGCAGAACAGGTTTTCGATTCGATGCTGCCTTTGCGAGAGTATCAGTCGCCTTGTTGTACTCGCGCAGCACATGATTGAGCTCGAGCCCGTGGAACTTGTCTTCCAATGTGCGCACCGCCTGGTAGTAGGCGGCCATCTTCGGACTTATGCAATTTTTCTCCTTCATGACCTGTCCCACGACCAAGTCGGAGTCCCCCCTGACGTCGAGGCGCCGAATTCCCAACTCGAGGGCGATCCGAAGACCGTTGATGAGTGCCTCATACTCAGTGACATTGTTAGAGGCCGCGAAGTGTAGTCGGACCATGTATTCCATCCGTACGCCCAGAGGCGAGATGAACACAAGTCCGACTCCGGCTCCTTCCTTCATGAGGGATCCGTTGAAGTACATGAGCCACGTCTCATGCTCGATGGGAGCTGGAGGCGTCTGGACCTCAGTCCACTCAACGACGAAGTCCACCAAAGCCTGCGACTTGATGGCGGTGCGGGGCGCATATTCGATATTTTGCCGCATCAACTCGAGGGCCCATTTGGCGATTTTGCCTTCTGCCTCTGGGCTCTGTATGATTTCGCCGAGCAGGAACTTGGACACTACCGTGATGCGGTGGGAGTCGAAGTAATGCCGGAGCTTTCGCTTAGTAATGAGGACGGAATAGATCAGCTTTTGTATTTGCAGATATCGTGTCTTGGAGTCGGAGAGGACTTCGCTCACGAAGTAGACTGGGCACTGTACTTTCTGCATCTTGCCGGGCTCGTCTCGTTCGACTACCAGCGCCGCGCTCACGACCTGAGTCATTGCGGCGATGTACAGGAGTATCGGCTCTTCCTCAGTCGGTGTGGTGAGCACCGGCGGGCTCTCGAGTAGTTTCTTGAGCGAGTCGAGCGCTTCTTGAGCTTCTGGCGTCCACTGGAAGTGCTTCGACTTCTTCATGAGCTGATACAGCGGCAGACTGCGTTCTCCCAGACGAGCGATGAATCTGCTGAGAGCAGCGAGGAATCCGGTGACACGCTGCACTCCCTTTAGGTTCTTGATAGGACCCATGTCCGTGATCGCAGAGATCTTCTCGGGATTGGCTTCAATGCCACGCTCCGACACGACGAACCCGAGCAGCATGCCCCTGGGGACCCCAAAGACACACTTCTCAGGGTTTTGCTTCACACCGTGCTCCCTCAGCTTCTCGAAGACCGCAGTCAGGTCGGGTATCAGGTCGCCCACCTTCTTTGATTTGACCACGATGTCATCGACGCAGGCCTCGATTAGTCGTCCGATGAGGTCTCCAAAGACGCGACTCATGCATCTCTGGAATGTGGCCCCTGCGTTCTTCAACCCGAAGGGCATGGAAACGTAACAGTACGCGCCAAATGGGGTGATGAACGAGGTGGTGAGCTGGTCGATCAGATCCATCGCGATCTGATGATATCCCGAATAAGCGTCGAGGAAACAGAGGGTTTTGCACCCAGTCGTTGAGTCGACCACTTGATCTATGCGCGGTAAAGGAAACGGATCCTTCGGACATGCCTTGTTCAGGCTCGTATAATCAACGCACATCCTCCATTTTCCATTCTTCTTTTTAACGAGTACAGGGTTTGCTAGCCACTCGGGGTGGTAGACTTCACGGATGAACCCTGCACTAATGAGCTTCTTGATTTCTTCTCCGATAGCTTTGCATTTGTCGGAGTTGAAGCGGCGCAGACGCTGCTTGATCGGCTTCGAGCCGGGCTTAATGTTAAGCTTGTGCTCGGCGACCTCCCTTGGAATCCCCGGCATGTCGGAGGGCTTCCATGCAAACACATCGAGATTTGCACAGAGAAAGTCGACGAGTGCGCTTTCCTAGTCGGAACCGAGCGCCGTCCCGATACGAAGTGTGCGGCCGTCGTCGGAGACGGGCACTTCCTTGGCGTCCTTGGCGGGCTCGAAGGAGCAGGCCGCACGCTTGGACGTCTCGGGGATTTCTTGGTCCTCGGAGGGTGGCTCAGTAGCGAGCTTCTCAGACCGGATCAGTGCCTCAGCGAATTGGAAGCACTCAGTATCGCATTCGTACGCGTACTGGAAAGTTGTACCAGCTGTGATGATGCCTTTCGGGCTGGGCATCTTCAGCTTGAGGTACGTGTAGTTGGGGACGGCCATGAACTTAGCGTAAGCTGGCCTTCCGAGTATCGCGTGATACGTCCCCGGGAACCCCACCACCTCGAAGGTGAGGGTTTCCGTTCGGAAATTGTTCGGAGCTCCGAACGTGACGGGCAGATCGATCTGCCCGAGTGGGACCGCCTCCATTCCGGGTACGACCCCGTGGAAAGGCGCCTTAGACGGCCGCAGTCGGGACCGCGGAATCCCCATGTCATCTAGGGTCGACATGTAGATGACGTTGAGGCCGCTGCCTCCATCCATCAGAACCTTGTGCACACGCTTGGTGCCGAACAAGGGTGACACGACAAGCGGGTAGCTACTCGGCCGTGGTATATGATCAGGATGATCATGTTGGTCAAATGTGACCGGGATCTCCGACCACTTTAGGTAGGTCGGAGCAGCGTGCTCGAGTTGGTAGACTTCTCGTCGTACCAGCTTCTCCTGGTGCCTGGGCAGCCGTGCCTCCGAGCCTCCGAAGATCATCATCACGGCTCCGTCCTCTCGAGGGTAGACGACATCATCCTTGCCCTTGTCCTTTCCTCCGTCGCCGGTCGGAGCATCGTTCTGCTTCTTCAGCGTGCCAGCAAGGTAGGCCTTCATCAGGTTGCAGTCCTTGAAGGCGTGCCTGACCGGGCCCTCATGGTTAGGACACGGGGCGTCCAGGAGCTTCTCGAAGTGGCCCGTCGGAGGATTACACTTAGGTTTCGCTGTCTTTCGGTCGACAGCGGCCACCAAGGTATCCTCACGGTACCTCTTGTCTTTGTTCTTCTTCTTCTTGACTGGTGCGGATGGACCTTCTCCGGCGGGTTAGGATTGCTTCCTCTTGCTCATGCCGGGGGGAGCGTCGCAGCCACGGCCTCCTCCCCATTGGCGTGGTCGGTGGCGATGTCGAGCAGCTCCTGAGTAGATCGCGGCTTCCGTCGCCCGATCTGATGGATCAGTGTGGCACACGTGGTGCCATTCTGGAAGGCGGAGATGACGTCCGTGTCGGTGGTGTTGGGCAGCTCGGTGCACCGCTTGAAGAAGCGCCGGATGTAGTCGCGCAGGCTCTCGCCCTTCATCTGCTTGCAGTTGCGTAGGTCCCAGGGGTTCCCTGGTCGGGCGTACGTGCCCTGGAAGTTGCCGATGAAGGCATCGCGTAGTTGTGACGAGCTGTCGATCCTGCCATGCGGCAGGTGCTCGAGCCACGTACGAGCTGAGTCCGCAAGATGTAGCGGCAAGTTCTTGATGATGAACAAGTCGTCGCGTGCTCCGCCAGCGTTGCACGCCAGTCGGTAGTCTTCCAGCCAGACGCTGGGGTTGGTCTCGCTGTCGTACTTGGGCACGGAGGTCAGAGCCCTGAAGCGCGAAGGGAAGCGGGCGCTACGCACATTCTTCCCGAAGGCACGTGGCCCTTGGGCATCAGGCGAACCGCTCCTGCTCCGGTCCTCATCGCTGTCGTACCGGCCTCCGCGCCGCCGGTTGTATTCCTTGCGAGGTTGCTCCTCGTAGTCGTCGTGCTGACTCGCGTCAGTCCTCCGCCGTGCCTTGATGGTGTCGCGCACGTCGCGGTGGGGTCCCAGTCGGCTCTTGACTGGCACGTTGATCTCCTCGGACCGTCGCGGCTGCTGCGACGGCGCCGCGGGCCGTCGTTGCTCGGAGTGCCCGCGACCCTGCGAGCCCCGCTGTCGAGAAGCGGAACTCTCTGCCTATTTCACGGCAACGGTCTCGAGGAGAGTCTTGATCTGCTTATGCATCTCCTTTTCTTGAGGCGTGGCGGGCTCTGGTACCTTCCGGAGAAGGATCGCTGCTGCCGCCAGGTTTTGCGACGCCCTTTTGAAGACGGGCGTGCCATCAACGACGTCTCGGTGGTCGTTGATGATGCGCTGCTGGACATCCCTTGCCTGCATGCGAGCAGGGGTCGGGTTTGGGTCCTGCCCGAGTTGTTGGTGGAGACGTGCCCGCTCGTCGTCGAGCTGGCGTTGAGCCTCCTCCAACTCGTCCAGTCGGGCGCGTTGTGCGGCGGGGTTGGGTGGAACCGGAGCCTCCGCCGCACTGTCTGCCGTCGAGCTGTGGGCAGAGTGAAGCGCTCCATCCAGCGTGTGGGCCGGTTCCGGTGCCGCCGGGATGTTGATGACGAAGCACTCACGCGAGGGGTCGTAGCCCCCGTCGTCCGAGTCGTCGGAGTAGCCGAAGCAATAGTCAGCCGACGCTTGGAAGTGACGGAAGGCGCCGGCATCACGAAGCCCGGAGTAATCCCAGTCTGGGCCCGATATGTCATCGGTGCCGTCGGTCACGAGGTACTGCTCGTCGGGCGAGGTTTCCGGCAGCTTCATGTTGCCCAGCAGAAGATGACGCGGATAGTTGTGGTACACGGCCAGGTCCGTACTTGATGAGGAGGAATATGCTGCCGCCGCGTATGACCCTCCTCCATGGGTCAGCGGCGTTGGGGCGCTCTCCCTGGCGATGCGCTCCGTGGAGTCCGATGGCAGAGAGTCCTCTGCCGCGTCGGCGGGTTGCGACGCACCAGCCTCGACCCGTGAAGGGGAGCTAGCGCGTGCTGCCTTACGCCGCTCCGCCCTGGTACGCTTCGAGCGCTTGCCCGAGTGCTTCTTGCGTCGAGGTGGGCGACGCTGGGCGGCCGGAGCGGGAGTTGGAGCAGATGCGTCGGTGACCTCGCTGACGAGGTGCATGTCGTAGCCGTCTCCGGTCACTCGGAAGTTCAGACTTCCGAACCAGAGCTCGAGCCCAACCATGAGCGACTTCGATGATCCTGTGGGGGAGTCCATCAGCAGCAGCTCGGTGGAGGCTTTTGTCGAAGCGGATGATCAAAGGGCCGTGCGAACCCTAAAAAGAACGTCGAAAACACGCGAAGGCCCCTACCTGGCGCGCCAACTGTCGGGGTTTGTTACCGCCGGCAATAAATTTATACGAGGGGAGGCGTGTTCTGATCCGCACGGTAGCACAGGAGACACTCAGAGTTATACTAGTTCGGGCCTCCGGAGAGTAATACCCTACGTCTAGTGAGAGGGGGGTGTTACTTATGCTCAAAGGCTTGCAACAGAGAGTACAAACATGTCCGGAGAGGGTGAAGAACCCAAGTCCCTGGTGCACTAGTGGTTCAAGTAGCAGGAGCCTGCGTACGTGCGTGAGTGGTTGTATAAGATGAGATATCGTTGCTAAGTGCGTGTGGAGGTGGAAATGAACCTGTGTGCGTGGGTGCCCTGCCTCTCCCTTTTATAGTCTCAAGGGTGGAGTTCAGGGCGGTTACATTTGGTCATATGTGAGCTAATCTACAGTGCGGGGCCGTCCTTCTCTGCTCCGGGTCGTCAGACGACAGGAGTGGTGATGCACTGTTACGGGGTCTTGGGTGACGGTGCAGATCCCGTGCGTCCCAAGGGTCCGTCCCAGGGCCCCCGTTCCTTCCTCCGAGTAGTTAGTCGGGTACGGGGGACAGTGTACGTGCCCTGACCCCGTCAGTGGGTCAGAGGCTTGTCTTTTCTTGAGGTCGTAGGGCAGGAGTAGCCTGTTCCACATATAGGTGACGGCTTACACTGTGCCGTTGGTGGGACAGCGCTTCTCGTGCCCCCCGTGGTATGATGCGTACTGCCTCAGCTGGGAGACGGCAGGAGGATCCGTCCCCTGACACAGAATCGACCTGGTCAGGGCAGACCCGTGTAGGAAAGCTAACACGTGGCGGACCGCGTACCGGGGTATTACGGCGCACTCACGGGGCCTGTGTACCTGTGGCCTTGACAGTCAAGGCTTCGATCTGGTCGGAGACGGGAAACCACTCGGGTGAGTGGGCGGTCTAACCGCGTCTTTCAATGCTTAGGGCGTAGCGTGTACAGTCTCGTACACCACCCAGCGTCCATTACGCCGCCCACAGTACGGCGGCCACTGTGTCGACGGTGGCAGGGTTTGACGAATCCGTCCCCTGACACCGAATCGGCCCGGCCCGGGCGGACCGCTGCGGCAAGGCGGACGCGTGGCGGTGCGCGGGGGAGCGTGCGCGGGGATCCCGGGATCTCGATCTGGCGGGCCCGCGCACCCCGTGCCTTCTCCGCGAAGCCTGCTCGAGCAGGCGACGGAAACTACTCGTGCGAACGAGTAGTTGCGACGGCTTGACGGAAACTACTCGTGCAAGTGGGCTTCCGCGTCCGTGAGGCGGAAACTACTCGTACGGATCGAGTAGTTGGGGGCGAGGGCGGAACTTGTCGTACGAATCGCCGCTTACTCGGGGAAAAGGTATGGGCAGCCGTGGGCCCCAGATACCTTGACCCATGGCGGAAACTAGTCGTACGGGCTCCCACGTACTTGGGCAGCATAGCACTCGTTGTGTTAGCCGCCGAAGCATGCCGTATGTGGGCCCGTGCTGCGTTTTTTTAGGGGTCTTGGTGGGCCCTGGTCCATAGCCTCGTCAGTTCGCATCCATAATTCTAATCTAATAATCTTTTAATATAAAATTAAATATTGTCTATTTGTGGTCTGGTGTGATAACACTAGGGGATTCCCCGAAGACGCCGAGTGCCCCAGGCACTCGGCGAAGCCAAAAAACACTCGGTTTTGTATTCGCCGAGTGTTGCACTCGGCGAAGAGCACTGGGGACCAAAGACTCGACGAAGAGAAAGCACTCGGCGAACGTTTGCTCCCAAACAGCGCCACAGAACGAGAGCTTGATGGCGGCTTCGCCGGGTATTTTACCCCTGACACTCGATGAAGGCTTAACTATTTGCCGAGTGCTTTTTCTTTGACACTCGGCGAAGCGTGGTCTATTGGTCGAGTGTTTTGCTCAAAACACTTGGCGATGCTGGGTCACTTTGCCGAGTGTGTTGGTCACTCGGCAAAGTGACCTACCAGCCCCTATTTTTCTGCACGATCAAGTTAAACGTACCCCCTCAAACAATATTCATCTTACTTGAGGAGCACCCGCTTCTTCCCCTTACTTCTTTCCCTAAACCCTGAGAGTACATATAGTTGGATGCGTAGCATGATGGGCACATAAGTGCTTTACAAAATGAAGAGGGATTAAGTTAGGGAAGCGATTTTGTTAAGCATTTGTGGTTAACGGTGGAAATTTGGGGGTATGTGAACCCACTTTCTCTAGCTTTGGATGTTTTAATCGATGAATTAATGGGTGAGGACGATGCTGCCTCAAGGTGGAAGCACGCCCAACACTAGCTAGGCTGAGTTCATAGTAAGCAATGGGCCATATGAAACGTTGCTTTGAGAGAGGGATGGAAGAAATGGGCGACACTGATGTCACTGCCTTTCTACTGCTGCAGGCGTCCAGCTATACATCCCTCTATTTGATCTCTAGAAATCAAACCTTAACCCAAAATCTCATCGAAGGAAACAAATTAACAAGACGAATCAAAATAAAAAAAAATCCACATATTTCTTCCTCGAAAATCAAACAACAAGCTCAGCCAACATATATAGGCCTGTTTAGTTCCCAAATTTTTTCCCAACTACCCGTCACATCAATTTTCGGCTGATTAGGAGCATTAAATGTGGATTAATGACAAAACTCATTCCATAACTCCTACCTAATTTTTCGATACGAATCTAACGAGCCTAATTATGCCATGATTAGACAACGTTATGCTACAGTAAACAATCTCTAATGATGAATTAATTAGGCTTAATGGATTCGTCTCGCGATTTCCCGTCTATTCATGTAATTAATTTTGTAATTAGTCTATATTTAATCCTCCTAATAGACCTCCAAAGGAACCCCAATTTTTTTTTTCGGAAACTAAACAGGCTCTATAGTACATTTTCATAAAAATGAACATGTGCATCTCTTCTCTTGTCCAATGCGTTATATAAAACCAACTGAAATGTGTACGTACACCTTTTCAGCTTGGTCACATGTGTGTATCTGTACGTGAACCCTCCGTCCGTTTCCAAGCTACACAGCTAGTTGTTCCCGTCGGGCGACAGCACGGCGTGGCTCCTCGTCCCGCTGGAGCCAGGGCAGAAGGTGACCTGGTAGCCGACGCTGCCATTGCAGGTGAATGTGTTCTCCTGTCGTCGTACGCGTAGCTGTAGGCCTGCGGGCACTGCGCCTTGAACAGCCTCGAGTACCCGCTCGGCTTGCACGTCGCCGGCGACGCGAACCGCCCGCGGCAGCAGTACTCGTCCGTGCCGAACGCCAGGCACGCGCTCTTGCACCCCACCACCGCCGCATCATCGCCACCGCCGTTCCTCACCGCCAGCTCGCTCGGGCACACCCGGTTGATGTCCGCCGGGCACGACGTCCGCTGGCAGCGCCCATCGCCGCCGGCCGCGGCGGCGGGCTCGATGTCCACGGGCAGGTTGAAGCCGTCGACGTTGCTCACGTCGTAGAAGTCCTTGCCGCCGCCGCCGAGGGTGAACTCGGCCAGCGTGGCCGGCGGGGCGCCGCCGGCGCCGATGCACGCGACCTGCCCCGTCCCGCAGTCCCCGGACTCGCAGGAGAAGCGCGCGCCGGCGGGGCCGGTGGTGGTGGTGCAGCGGTGGCGGCCCCACACCCGGCCCGACCACGTGGCGCCCACGCTAGGGAAGGAGACGGAGGTGCCCGGCGCCAGGACGAAGCCGGTGGTCGGGAACGCGGGGCCGCTGGAGGTCAGCGTCGCTGGCCAGACCGTCTCCGGGCAGTTGTTGCGGAAGGTGAACGTCACCGCCGTCGCACCTGTGGGTGTCAAATCAAAGAAAGATTAACAAGCCCGCGGCAACCAAACAAACTGTCTCTCACTCTCCCGCATCTTCTTAGACCAACTCCAGCAGATGGAGTAAATTTCATTCCCTATATAAAGTTATTTGGGGTGAAGTAAAAATATTTTCATCCCTAAAACACAATTTGCTCCAGCAGTTTCCCTATTCTCCTTCCCAACTCGTAGGTCCCACCGTGCCACGTCATCTTTTCCTTCCCCTCCCAAATCTTCGATCTTTCGGCCGCTCCCCGCCCTGCGCCTCCATCCCCGTCTCCTCCTCCGCGCTCCCGCCCGCCACCACAGCCGCCAAGCTCCCGTTCTCCACCGCCGCGGCGGCGCCATTCTTCTCCCCTGCCTCGGGCACCATCGTCGCCGTTTCCGTCCCCATCTCCTCCGACGGGTTGCGGCACCACGGGCTGTGGCCGGCGCCTCGCGAATGTAGGAGGACAACCACTTGGCGCAAACTTACAATCGAATCAAATGGAAGCGTGTGTGGTCAGTAATTAGCAAGCCAACACTAATTGAGGTTGACAAAGACAGAAATCTCACCTCCGATCGATGCGAGGAGGTAGGTAGGTAGGAGATGGAGCAGTGAGCGGCGCCGCACCGCCGGACCACCAGGCGCCCACGCGTGGCCCCGTGCCACCGCCCATCGTGCTCTTCTCGCTGCCGTCGGGGTGGAGGAGGCTTCGACCCAGCAGCCGTTGGACCCGGTGACGGGCGAGCAGGTCGAGGCGGAGGAGGACGACGCTGGCCGGAGCGGAGCCATCCCCAAATTCCAACCCATCTTTTTGCCCCGACACCGCACCAACCTCCTCGGCTCTTCCTCCGCTCCGGGACCAGCCACCAGAGCACCCGGCGTGCACGCTCCCACAGTCTCACGACAGGCTGCGGGAGGGGAGGAGAGGAGGTTCCGGAGAAAGCGAGCAGGTGCGCCTCGAAAGCGGCGGTCCTTGCCGAAAGAAGCAAATCCCGGAGACCGGCAGGCGCAGGAGGAGGAGCGGCAACGGCTTGCTCATCCCCCTCTTGCTCCTCCTCTCTCTTCACTGTAAGCTCTCTCCTCTCTCGCAATCTGCGAATTCTTTCTTCAATCCTGATGCCGCCCGCCTTGCTCTTTGATGCTGGCTCGGTGGGTGTTCTGTCGTTTCCTCCGGATCGAGCAATTCTCCTGGATTCCAACTCGACGCCGGGGAAATCGGGAGCTTCTCCGGACTCTGGGCTCGTGCTCCCGCCGTGCCGTGCGCCGCCCGCGGTGGCGTACGCTTTGCGTCGGTGGCAAGCGGCGAGGCGGCTCTGCAGGTTGCAGTACACGCGCGGGCCGAGCCACCCGTACGGCAGCGGGGATCAAATTTCCCCGACATACTTTGGCTTTGATGAGCGACGCCGCGCCCTCGGCACAGGCGGACGACGCCGGGGCAATCTGCGCCCAGATCGCCGCAGTCTTCTCGGCGCCCTCTGCGCACCCGCCCGCGCGCTCCGTCCTGTTCCCCGAGCTCGCAGCCGCGGCGGCCGGGGGCGGGCGCGTGTTCGTGCACGGCGTCGGGCGGGAGGGCCTCATGATGCGCGCCCTCTGCATGCGCCTGGCGCACCTCGGCCTCCCCGCGTACTGCGTTGGCGACGTCACGGCACCGCCCGCCGACGCGGGAGACCTCCTCGTGGCCTCCGCGGGGCCCGACGCGTTCTCCACCGTCGACGCCATCTGCGGCGTGGCGCGCGGCGCCGGGGCGCGCGTCCTGCTGCTCACGGCCCGCCCCGAAGGGGACTTCCGGTGGTGCCAGGCCGACGTCATGGCGCACCTCCCCGCGCAGACCATGGCGGACAACGAGGAGGAGGCGGAGGCAGAGGCGCAACTCCAGCGGCTCGATGTGCGGGCGATGCGATGCGAAAGGGCTCGATCTACTGTGTTTTCAAGTGGGCCCCACGGATAGGGGTGGAGGAGAGATTCCCTCTATAGAGGGGATGGAGAGGGGTTTTTAGTCCATGGAGAAAAAAAGAGGGGGCTATAGGGGATCTGCTGGAGAATGTTTCATCCCCTATATGACTATTTTTTGCTATTGGGGAGGGGATAGGGAAGCTGCTGAAGTTGCTCTTAAGATACTTTTGAATGGGACAAATGGGTTGCTAAATTATTAGTTGGCGCAGCAAAACGGAGATCAAACCCATCCAAAACAGCTTATGTGCGTTACAGGGTTGCTTTCTTGTATACAAAACAAACAAAAAGTAGCTAACAAATAAACAAAAAAACAAAGAGAAGGGAAAGAAGACACATCTATATAGCAACAAACAAACGGATACATGGACTATATGGACATGCATGAATTTTTTTCAAGATTCTAAATAGCCGGCTATAGCTGCCGCTATAACCGGATATAGCTTCTGGAAAGGGCAGCCGTTATGGCATTTAGCCCACTAAAGCCGGCTATAGCCCGCTAAATGTCGGTTATATCCCGCTAAATACCATAACGGTAGTCCTGCCGCTAAACGCTTTAGCCCGCTATTTAAAATCATGATTTTTTTTTGAAATAATGGCATCATGGGTCTCCAATCTGCATAGATGCATATCTATCTAGAACTTTTAGAGTACTTGAAATTAACGAGAGCCATCCATCCGACGAAATATAACGGTAGAAGTACTTCTTTACCTAAAGAGAAGTACGAGGAAGTACCAAAAATATTGAGAAATTACTATGATACATTGTTATTTATGTATAAATTTGTTGATTGTATTGGATAACAAGGATAACAAAAGAAAGTACATGCAAGTATCACAGGTACTTCCAAGTACCTTCTGGTACTTTACAAGTACCGTAAACTGAGAGGATCCTTTTTGTTTTTTTTAAAGTAGACCACAGTATATATTTCATATTACCAAAAGCAAAAAAAATCCTCAGAAATTAAAGAATTTTTAGATAGGACTGATGGGATTTTAGGTTGCAGGAGGTAGGCCACTTCAGATCATTTTTTGGAAAAAAAGAAACATCTGAGTATTGTATTACGATTGTTTGTTTGATAAAAATAAAATTGTATGGTTTCGTCAAAAAAAAATTGTATGATATACCCTGCTACATAGATCAGAATTATTCTAAAGAACGTATGGATGCATATGTGTGCACACTTCGTCAACAATAACAGGGCATGATTATCATGAGTGTCATGAGCCTGTCGCAGCTTTGACTGACGAGCAATCGTCTAATTTTGGTCTTTCTTGCTCAGGTAATTTACAAATTATGAATCTTTTTTTGTGTGATACTGAAGAAAACTAGGAATCTTTATTTATTTTATTTCTCAAATTAATAAAGGCATAAAACCCGAAGCAAAGGACATTACTGCTTATTATCATCAGATATATATGTCACTAAAGTTGGCCAAATATTGAAATGTACCACTAACATTTTATTCCATCCCTCACGCGCTTTATAGCAAATTTTCAAATTTATAAGTTTTTGCAATGTTACTTCAGATATTTAATTTGTCAGGGATGCCTATAGAGCACGAATCAGAAGTACTATCCTACACGAAACATAGAAGATCGAGGAGGTGTGAATCAAGAACGCATGGAAAGAAGTCGTCTTTTCTAAGTACTGCATCAGAAATTCAGAATTATGCTAAATCTGTACAGAAAAAAAGAAGTATGTTATAGATGTGAGCATACTTACCATGTGATGTGCTAAGGAGGAAGGCAAACAAGGCCATCAGACGGAGATCAGGCGGCACACCTTCGGCCGCCATGGCCATCCTCTCAACGCTCCTCCTCCGATCCTGCTTGCACACGCTATCTCTTGCCTTCTGCCTTGCGATTGGAGTTATGTTCGTGAAGAGAAGATCGATCACTAGGCTATATATACATATACATATACATGTGGGTTTCGTTGTGGCTGGATGCGGCGGCGTGCGTTCACTGAATGCCGTGGAGAGCCACATGCATGGTTGAGCGTACACGCATATCGTTGAAGCTAAACAATGCTGGTATCTAGTAGCATGGACGACACCCTCTCTTTGTCACTAACTTGTCACAGGACGCGTATTAGGCCGTTAGGCGCCTAATAAGTCAAGCCTGCCGGACTTCTTTTCATGGCAATACTGTCTACCTAACCGTGTCTCTGTTTCATGCCCCATAGATGTGTCATGTGTGAACAATGGCGCACGCACTGGATAAGAGTCATGAGAACCATGACAAAATCAATCACTGCACACGCATTGGATAAGAGTCTCAGTTTGCTAACCTTTTTATTTTTATAACCTAAAAGATTTCCATCACTTGCTTGCCGGATCACCTAAAGTTTCAAAAATTGAAGAGCAAAGCTGCTATACTATTTGACTTGTTGGATCCTGATCCTGTTCTTGACCAGAAGAAAAACCACAATCACTAAGATTTGCAACTCAGACAGACTGCAAATTGAGAAACTACTGTGACTAAATTATCACAGCAAAATATGCCAAACTTGCAAGCAAGATAAACAATTGGTATAAGGAAACTTTATCACAATCCATGCTAATAACGTTATGTAAATTGATTAAACGGACAAAAGTCCATGAGAACGAGACTCAAAATCCATAAGTTTAGCTGAAAATAAAAATGACGATGAAGTTCTGAAAAACAGTAAATCAGCATTCATCAAGCTGGGAGGATGGTGTCGGCCTTGACGGCAGTCTTGATTTTGTCGGTCGCAATGCAAATCAGCTTCCCAACATCATCGATGGCCTGATCTGCGGTGATATTGTTAGGCAGCAGCACCTGGTAGGCCATGGTTAGAAGGCATCCCCCAGTGTCATTGCGTCGACGGACAGGTGCTCTGGAGGTGCTTGGAGCAGGCGAGCAGCGACCAGAGCTTGGCTAGCTTTGCCGTGGCTATCTGGGAGGATGGCAAATCCAGATGGCAGGAAGGAGACAAATGTATTGTTGCCACTGTTCATGACAGCATGATGCATGGTGTTCTCTCTGATAGGAGCGTACACCACCAAGGAGCCTGACACGTCCGTGCGTGTCTCCTGCAGGATCAACATCTTGTTCCCCGTTCCATGAGTGATCTGCAAGCAAAACGAACAATATGTGATTTAAACTGTTTGAATAAACAAATGGAATGCACTTTGATGAGTAAAAGTGATTCAACAAAGTTTATATCTATCTATTGAATTTCTCAAATCATGTTCCAAACCAATTTTATAGCTAGAATCCACCTCTTGAGAAATTGAGAAAATGTGACCTCTTGCCATGGATTGAAGAGGTGGCTGATAAATTGCCTGGATGGAAGGCAAGTGTGGGGACCGCCCTATAGGGGTGGGTCCAAATGCCTTTACGTATCATTCCCTGGATCATTAGATGATACGGGCACTTGCACAAGAAGTATCACACAATACTTCGTTTATTTATTCTGATATTTTACATAAGGTTGGAAAGAGAAAACACACTCTATACAAGAGGGGTTATAGCCTCAACCTTATTCTAGCAGCGGCGTACTACGTAGCGGACTCACACCTCAGGCATCTTGACTCTCCAGCTCGGACCCAGGGGGTCTTCTTCGTCATAAGCTTTTGGTTCTTCGTCTGGTAGAAGGAATAATGGAAGCAAGAGTGAGTACTGGGTAGGGTACTCAACAAATTCCACAGCGGACAAGGCCAACACGGAGGGGATTCGGCCACTAGTGGGCCTAAGCACACATCCAGGGTACTGAATGTAAAGTACGGAATTTAAGTGCGAAAGAGAGAAGTATGTAATGTAGCATTTTAAAGTAGTTTTGGTCATGGAGGGCATTCATTTCCCTGCCAGTCCCCAGATTATAAAGAGTCTATCCGGGATTCCGTCAGGGACATTCCTGATCTAGCCTTAAGCCATGCTCGGGCTCCATTCAAGGACAACCCGACTCACGATCAAGTTTACCTTAACCAAAAGTATCTCTAGTTTCCTAAGGTGTATTCTAATCAATGGGAGCTTTTACCAAGAGGGCTCATAACCGCGAGCCTCGGCTATTCGAATAGATTCATAACTCTGGCCAGAGGGGTACGCTTTACCCGCACGGTCGATCAGCCCATACCCTGTATAGGGGCGGTACTGACCTACGAAACCCGTACCCGCAGGCGTCTATTCATGGATTACATTATCGTCCAATCCTAGACTACATTCCCTAGCTCCACCCACGTCTATACTAGGGTCTAAACAGGGGTCATTCCACCACCATCCGCTACGCGGATCCAGTTTTCCCAGGAAAGAGATGCATCAATAAAATATGGCATTCAATACCACCTCGTCTCCTGACGCCAAAACATACCCGATGACCCGTGCCGACCAGACCTGGGACTATGCGAAGGTCCTGCTCCAGCATATCTGTTGCCCACCACGGCCCCTTGGGGTGGTTTACGAGGTGCAGTAGCGGGTGTGGATCAAGTCCTCACATGAATAGGCATTCCCGAAGGCTATGCCTTTTTGGCCCATGCGGCCGTACATAACACTAGAAAGACTTTCCCATGAACCAGACCTTATATGACTGGAGTAAGCATGGGCAATATCCTTCACTGAGGTTGCCCACATACTCCCACGTCCATCCTTAGAGGTTCTATTATTTTAGTCTAATTCATGCAACTATCATATTCTACTTCTAAGCATTTGAAAAGTAGATACAAAATGTAGAATTTGGTAGTATTTAAGCGGGAAAGCATGAAATAAAGATGAGAAGTTATCTGGATGGTGGAAGTCAAGGAATGCTGTGGAACTTGCCTTCTTCGAAGTCTTGGTCGTTCAGGGCTTCTTCCTCGTAATCCGGATCGTCGATCGGATTCTCGAAAAACGTATCGTCTTCTATAAAGCATAGTTATACGAAAAATTGTAAATCAAACAATTCAAGGATAGCAATTCATCAAACATGGGTTAAGAAATAATGAATGGGGTTCCTAGGGTTTTGGGATCGATACGGAGGAGAACCCTAATTTCCGGGTACATGAAATATAGACCCAGTATATAGGAAAAGATGTCGGAAATTATTCTAGGGGCTAGACATGTGAGATTTGGGTGCAAAGAACATGAATAGGCTCTAATATTTATGGTGAATTTTTGGGAATTTTTGAGAATTTTTAAGATGGCTAACTAAAGTTGTGTGTGCATTTGGCCGGGCGTACCTAGCAAAAAGAAGGGGAGAGAGAGACTGACGTGTGGGGCCGGCGCTGACGTGGCGTGGGGGCAGCGTGGGCGCACAAGTGGTGTGCACGTGGCAGCCACATGGTGCACCAGCGCCTGCGTGGCCGCTGGCGTGGCAGGGCTGTGAGGGCGGTGCACGTGCACCGGGTGCAGGGAAACGAGGAGAAGGGGGTGGTGCCGCCCGGTTTGGTCACCGGAGCCACCGCGGAACAGGGCGAGTTTGCCAGAGTTAGGGATTCCGGCGGCTGCGGCTCGCCAGCAGAAATGGAAACTCGCTGTGGGGGTGCAGCAGGGCAGGGCGGAGCCGGGAGTGACCAGCGGTGGCGCAGCAGCTCGCCGGAGTTCGGCAAGGGTGCGGCCGCGGACGAAAACACACCTGGAGGCGATTTTGTGCCCTATAAGTGTGCGTGTGTGTGTGCCTAGTGAGCAGGATGGCACGCTCGGGCAGCACGACGCCTCGCCGGAATTGTGCCGGCGGCGTGCGCAAGCCTAGCGGAGGTGCGGCGGCGGTGAGGGTGGCCTACAGCGCTACGGCTAGGCAAGGGAGGTCACTCGAGCAGCATGACAGTGCTCACCGTTGCTGTGAAGCGGCGAAAGATTGCCGGAGGCGAGAGGAGCGCCGGTGGCGCTCGGCGGCGGAAGGGGGCTCGCTGGCAGAGCAGGGCTTCGCCAGGAGAGGACTGGAGAGGTGGTGGTGGTGGCGGTGTGGGTTGTGGAGGTGCTGTGTGGAGTGGTGAGGAGCTTGGAGAGCCCTGGGGTGCTATTTATAGGCTACGGAGGGGAGCTCGGCTGAGGGCGCGGCGGCGGCCATGGCGTCGTTACCCGGCGCTTGGCGGATAAGGTCGCGGAGAGGGGGAAGCGGCAGGGATAAGGGCGGAGCGGGTGCAGGTGGTGCAGGCGCCTGCTGCACGCATGTCAGGCAGCCAGGCGCTGCTACAGGGGAAGAGATCGAGCGCAGGGCCTGCGGCGGAGGTCGGGGCACGGCGCAGCGCTGCGCTGTGGCGTGCGTGTTGTACGGCCATACGGCCGAGCGGATGAGGGCAAGCGGGCGCGGCATGCTGCGGGGGTGTGGGTGGTTGCAGTGCTCGCGCAAGTGGGACGGCGGAGGGCGTGGAGAGGCGGTGCGCGTGCGGCTGCCGGCGGCGGCGCTCTGCCTCAGCGTCGCGGGTCAACAAAGGCGGCGCGGGGCGGAAAAGCGATTAGCTTATCCGTCCTGGGGGAAATGGAGCAGGCGGCATGGGTGACCTGGTGCGCGTGCTCGCGTGCAGCAGGAAGCGGCAGGGAGGAGGGATTGCGGTGGCGAGCGCGGCGGGAGGGGAGAGTTGCGGCGCGATACGAGGAGGACGACGATGACATCGTCACGCGTCAGCGCGCGGGATACTGGGCCGCTGGGCCGCGCTGGGCTGTGGCGAATGGAGTGGGAGTGGTGGGCTGTGCCGGGCAGCGGAGTAGGAGGGTGTGGGTCAGACTTTGGAGCCGGCTGTGTAAGGTTTGGCCCATCTATGGTTTTAAAGCCTTTTCTATTTGCTTTGAATTGATTTTGAATTCAAATTTGAATTCTAATTCATATTTGAGAAGTTTTGAACTAAGACTGAACTAGAAAATCCTTAAGGAAATGTTAGTGAGATTTTTGGGTGAGAAAAGAACATTAGCACAAGCAAATGCATATGTGTGTGTGGATAAAAAGAAAAGGACTTGATTGTAAAATGCAAATATATTGCATTTAGGTCCTTTGGGTTTTAAAGAAATTTTTAGGGACCAAATTTTAGAACCTAGAAAATTCGGGATGTGACAGACCTACCCCACTTAAAGTGAATCTCGTCCCCGAGATTCGGCTAGATTGGTGAATAGGTAAGGAAATTCTTTCTTGAGGTCATCCTCTCTTTCCCAGGTTGCTTCGGCCTCTGTGTGGTTGCTCCACTGAACTCTGCAAAATCTGGCCGCTGTTCTTCTTGTTTGTCGTATGGCTCTCCAAAATTCTGATGGGCCTTTCTTGATATCGGAGATCTGGCTGTAGGTCCAATACTTCTGGCGGTGTCTGTTCCTCTGAGACTCTTACGCATCTTCTGAGTTGGGACACATGAAATACTGGGTGCACATCACTTAAGTCTTCGGGTAACTCCAAAAGATATGCCACCTGTCCGATTCTTCGAAGTATCAGATACGGTCCTATGTATCGTGGGGCTAGCTTGCCATGTATCCTAAATCTTCTAGTGCCTCTAATAGGTGCCACTTTCAAGTATATGTAGTCTCCTGTCTTGAATTCCAACTCCCGTCTGCAGGTGTCTGCATAACTCTTTTGTCGGCTTTGTGCTACCTTTAGATTCTCTCTGGCTAGCCTTGTCTTTTCTTCTTCATCCTTGATGATGGCAGGACTGAACAATGACTTTCCTCTGACTTCTGACCACATTAACGGAGTTGTGCATCTTCTGCCGTACAAAGCTTCAAACGGTGCCATTTGTAGGCTAGCTTGATAACTATTGTTATTGGAAAACTCTGCAAAAGCTAAACTTTCTTCCCAATTCTTTCCGTAGGTCAAAACACATGCTCTTAGCATATCTTCTAATAGTTGATTGACTCTTTCTGTTTGACCATCAGTTTGAGGGTGATAAGCTGAACTGTAATCCAAAGTTGTACCCATACTATCATGTAAACTTTTCCAAAATTTGGAGGTAAACTGAGGACCTCGATCTATCACAATTCTCTTAGGTACCCCATGTAACTTGAGGATGTTATCTACGTATAACCATGCCAGTTTATCTCCTCCATAACTGATCTTTATTGGGATAAAGTGAGCTATTTTGGTTAAACGGTCAACTATGACCCATATAGAGTCATTTCCCTTTGGGGTCTTGGGTAACCCTACTATAAAATCCATGCTAATTTCTTCCCATTTCTACTCTGGTATATGTCACACCCAGTTTTATAAGCCAAAAGCAGATGCTTAAATTACATGTGCGCCAGGATCAAGTTACACACACGTAATGACTCAGTGAATACCAAATACAGTGCCAAAGCGTAAAAGAGAGTATTATAACCATTACATGATCGAATGTCTCATAAACATATCATCAGAGCGAACAACTAGCAGCGGATCTTCAGACGGAAACTCCACAGGCAGCTGACTGGTGGCACATACGCCTAGTACTTCTCAAAAGTCTTCAAGTCCGTGCAGCAATCCGGGTTGTGTAGTTGCAATAATAAAACAAGGGTGAGCACATGCCGTACTCCGCAAGGGGAGAATAACATAATAAACATGCAAGGTTGTATAAGTGGATGGCCAAAGGGTTTAAGCACTTTAGCATTTTAGTGGGTCAAGTTTTATTAGAACCTGATTACTAGTAAGGTATAAGTATATACCATCTCACAATTCATGTAGAGCATCATCAACATAAACTATATTCAACAAATTAATTTCAACTTCCATAAAATACTCATGCGAGGGTCCAGGCCGCTCTTGACCGTGAGCACGGCTAACCGGTTAGTTTTACACTCTGCAGAGGTTGTACACTTTCACCACAAGTCGCGTAAAAGTTCTAGGAACTTTAAACCCAACCACGCGATGTTGATCAGGCATCAGACCACACTGCCGAGGTGTAATTGCATAGGGACGCTACGAGGCCTTTACAAAGATTCCCCAATGCGAAGCAACCCGCGAATGTTCTGAGTCGTTGCAGAGTATAAAGTCCCCTAGTAGGTACCGTGTCTTAGCAAAGCCCAACTCCCTACTAGAGCGAGTCTATACCCCACTGGCGCTCCCCCTTACCCTTATCAGGTAAGGTCACCCCAACATCAAGGTTTCTAATTATTCAGCCAAGCCAGAGCCATATAGCCTTGTGGTTGCACTGTTGTCCTGGGTGGTCGCTCCATGTTCTGATTAATAAATATGGTCTTTCAATTAAATCATCATAAAGGAACATAGAGTATAAAAGTAAATTCCATGTTGTTCATTACCAACCCAGTTGAGCAAGCTAAGCAATATCTACCATCAGGATTAATTAAGCAACCCGGTTACAAGGCAATGGTCAAAAGATCCTAGTCATCGTCCTTAATAGGAACCCATCAAAATTAATGCAAAGGAATAAAATAAATACAGTGATTAAATACATGTTTAAATAGGACAAAGCGAGAATGATCAAGGACACTTGCCTTACACAATATCCAGAAACTGCTCAGAGTCTTCAAAGTCTTCTCCTTCAGGAAATTCCACGAATAGCTCGTTCTCTACGCATCACACATTCACATGCAAAGGAGCAATACAATAAAATAAGAAACAATTCACCAATCATTGCAAATAGAAACAAAAGCTGCACTAAACTATTCTACTTGTCGATACGAACCCGTGGACATAAAGAATGTTGAAAACGGAGCTAAAACGCAAAAGATATGAGCTATACAAGGTTCAGGGGCATATCTGCGAGAAAACTAAACTTCCAGGGGTCTAACTGCAAGAAACTAGGGGCTAAAATAATATTATGAGTAAAAACCTAAGGTCTAAGGTGTAAAAATCCAGGGCCGGATCTCGGGCACAGAACCTAGAAAAGATAGGGGCTAAAACGAAGAAAACAGGACTGACTTGTAAAGGTTTTTTAAACGGTGGGGGACCTAAACATAAAACAAGAAAACTGAGGGGCCTTTTTGTAAAACCGGCACGGGGCGGCGGGATTGACCCTGGTTGACCGGTATGCAATCGTTTGACTCGATATAGATTAGATCCTGGCCGTCGATCATCGGGTGGACGGCCACGCGTCTCCCCAACCGAGCCCGTCGGCGAGCAGCGGCGGCGCGCGGCGGCAAGCGGCGGTGACCTCGCCGGTGAGATTCAATCTCGAGCTAGGGACCACCATTCGCGACGCGGTTTGCTCCAGGGTGACGTTAGCGGTGCGGCGAACTCATCCAGGTGGTTCTCGCGGCGGAATATGCAACGGCGACGGCGCGTAGTTGAGAAAGGCGGGCGGCGGCGGAGCACGTACTCCGGCGAGCTCTCGTGAGCGAGGCAGCGCACGAGGACACAAACAAATGGCACTGGCAGCCTTAACACCTCCACGCGGAACTCCTGTGAAGCACAGGGGGACGGAGAGGCGGCTCAAGCGGAAATCGACGGCGGCGGCTTAACCCTAGGGTTCGAAGCTCGGGCGGCAGCTGGCGCTTGCGGATTTGGGCAAAAGGAGGGTTGAGGGACAGGCGGCGCGACTATATATGGGTGCCGGGAAACAGCCTCGACTTGCAGGCCCATGGCCAGGAGGCGCGGAGCACACGAAGGCGGCGCGACTGGGTTCGAACCGGGGTCAGATGTGACCTTGGGTCCGGCTGGAGGAGAGGGATGACCTCCGGGACCCAGCGGTCAGTGACCGAGGGAGGGGGAGACGGAGTGGGCCGGAGCTGGGCCGCAAGCAAAGGTGGGCTGAGAGATGAGGGCGACGAGCGCGCGCGACGGGGAAAAACAGGAGGGTATCCCTGGACTTTTGGTCACTGGGCTTCAAGCAAAGATGGGCCGGAAGTGGGGAAAGAAAAGGAGGGAAAAAGAATAAGCTTTTGGAATTTTTTTAAAAAGGATCAAACAATTGAATTCAAATTTGAATTTGAAATCAAACAATAAAAAATAATGCATCAGCATGAATGCCACAATAAACTCCTATAATTCATTAATTAAATTTTGGGAAAACATTTAAATGCCTAAAAAATCACATTAAACCTTAGAAAAATCCTTAACAAGCTCAAAATAAATTCTATAAATTCTAATAAATGTTAGTAAAATGCAAAAGAGTAAATTTAGGGTGTTACAAATCCTATCCCCCTTAAGAAGAATCTCGTCCTCGAGATTCGGATTTATCATCGAAGAGATGGGGGTTTCCTTCAATTCATCCTCTCTTTCCCATGTTGCCTCATCCTCTGCATGATTACTCCACTTTACCTTGCACATCTTGATAACCCGATTCCTTGTAACCCGTGTTAAAGTATCCAAGATCTTGATAGGATGTTTAGTATAGGTGAGGTCTTCCTTAACTTCCAATCCATCCATAGGCAATGGCTCTTTATCATGCGGTTGAAATCCCTTCTTCAACTGAGAGATATGGAACACATCATGCACATCCGACAGCTGATTTGGCAACTCCAATCTGTAAGCTACCTCTCCCACTCTCTCAGAGATCCTGATGGGCTCGATAAAATAGGGTGACAACTTCCCTTTAACCTTGAACCAGCGTAAACCTCTGATCGGTGACACTTTGAGGTACACATAATCACCTTCGTGAAAAATCACGTCTCTCCTCTTCGTGTCAGCATACTTCTTCTGCCTAGACTGAGCGGCTCTCAAGTTATCCCTGATGATCTGAACTTGCCTTTCTGCCTCCTTAATGATGTCAGTTCCAAACAATCGACTTTCTCCTGTCTCACTCCAATACAATGGAGTTCTACACTTTCTCCCATACAGTGCCTCGAAAGGTGCCATCTTTAGACTTGCCTGATAGCTATTGTTATAGGAGAACTCAGCATATGGCAGACTCTTGTCCCAACTTCCTCCATGTTTCAGAGCACAGGCTCTCAACATATCCTCTAGAATCTAATTAGTCCTCTCAGTCTGTCCATCTGTCTGTGGATGATAAGCTGAGCTGAAATTCAACTTCGTATCCATGGATTCATGAAGCTTTTCCCAAAAACGAGATGTGAACTGTGTACCTCTATCAGACACTATCTTCTTAGGTACACCATGCAAGCACACAATCCTAGACATATATAGTTCTGCCAGTCTAGCACCTGAGTGAGTAGTCTTCACTAGAATGAAGTGAGCTACTTTCGTCAATCGGTCCACTATTACCCATATAGAATCATACCCAGCTGGTGTTCGTGGCAATCCCACTATGAAATCCATACTAATCTCTTCCCACTTCCATTCAGGCACCTTCAATGGTTGAAGTAATCCAGCTGGCCTCTGATGTTCAGCTTTAACTCGATGACAGGTGTCACACAAAGCTACATGAGCGGCAACATCTCCCTTCATCCCATACCACCAATACCTCTGCTTGAGATCCTGGTACATCTAAGTACTACCGGGGTGAATGGAATAAGCTGAATCATGAGCTTCTCTCAGGATAGTCTCCCTAATATCTCCCACATCTGGCACACAAATCCTGTTTCTAAACCATATAGTTCCCTGATCATCCTCTGTGAAATCTGGAGCTTTACCTTTCTCCATAGTTTCCTTGATTTCCTTAATCTCTGTATCCTCCAATTGTCCTTTACATATCTCCTGCTCCAAGGTAGATTCTATTTCTAAGGTAACTCCCTGAGTATGAGCAACCATCGCCAAATTGAGCTTCTCAAACTCCTTCATCAACTCATCAGGCAACTGGAATGCTAATGCCATGTTAGCTTGTCCTTTCTGACTCAAAGCATCTGCAACCAAGTTTACCTTCCCAGGATGATAGTGTATCTCCAAATCATAATCTTTGATCAGCTCTAACCAACGACGTTGCCTCAGATTCAAATCCTTCTTAGTGAAAATGTACTTTAGACTCTTATGATCAGTATAAATTTGGCACTTGGTTCCCATAACATAATGCCTCCAAATCTTCAAAGCATGTACCACAGCTGCTAACTCTAAATCATGTGTAGAATAATTGAACTCATGCTTCCTCAACTGTCTCGATGCATAGGCTATAACATGTCCCTCCTGCATAAGAACACAACCAAGACCATGTCGAGATGCATCACAATAGATATCGAAGCTCTTCTGCAGATCTGGCATCACTAGCACTGGGGCTGTGGTTAACCTCTTCTTCAACTCCTCAAAACTTGCCTGACATGCATCAGTCCATTTGAATTCCCTATCCTTCTCCAATAATGATGTGAGAGGTTTCGCTATCTTAGAAAATCCCTCAATGAACCGACGATAATATCCTGCAAGGCCAAGAAAACTCCTGATCTCCTTGACTGTTCGAGGCGGTTCCCACTTCAACACATCACTAACCTTGCTAGGATCAACTGCAATACCTCCATCAGTGATGATATGCCTAAGAAAAGAGACTTCCTTCAACTAGAAATCACACTTGCTGAATTTAGCATACAACTGATGTTCTCTAAGCTTCTGCAACACAAGCCTTAGGTGCTCCTCATGTTCCTCCTCATTCTTAGAGTATATCAAAATATCATCAATGAACACCACAACGAACTTATCCAGATACTCCATAAACACCTTATTCATCAGATACATAAAGTAGATAGGTGCATTAGTCAATCCAAAAGACATGACTGTATACTCATAGAGTCCATACCTAGTGGTGAATGCAGTCTTAGGAATATCTGATAATCTGATCTTCATCTGATGATAACTAGAACGCAAATCAATCTTTGAGAATACCTTAGAACCTCTCATCTGATCAAACAAATCCTCAATACGGGGCAATGGATACTTATTCTTGATGGTGACATCATTAAGCGATCTGTAATCCACACACATCCTCTGAGTACCATCTTTCTTCTCCACAAAGATGACCGGTGCCCCCCAAGGTGATGAACTAGGATGAATGAATCCCTTTTCCAATAACTCCTTAATCCGCTTCTTAAGCTCCAGCAATTGATCACTAGACATTCTATATGGACGCTTAGAAATAGGGGCAGTGCCAGGTAAAAGATCGATAACAAACTCAACATCTCGGTCAGGTGGCATACCTGGTAGGTCGTCTGGAAACACATCTGGAAAATCACATACCACCTTGATATCTCCCAAAACTTTACCACTCAACTGGTTTACTGTAACATCTATCTTTGGAGGCAGGGCACCTACAAATTCAATCCTTTCCCCATCTGAACTGGTGAGAAGAACTGACTTCTTGGCACACTGAATTACTCCATCAAACTTGCTTAACCATCCTCTTCTGAGTATCACATCAATGCCATTGGAATCCAACACTATGAGATTAGCACAAAATTCCTTCTCCAAAATCTGAAGGTTGACATTATTACACATGTATAGTGCCTTTAGGTTCCCTTTTGCTGAACTAACTATCATAGGTCGTGGCATAGTGCTCATGGAGATATTATGTTTAGCTACATACTGAGAAGTAATGAAAGAATAAGATGCTCCTAAATTGAATAAAACTGAGGCGGGGGTGGAGTTGACAAGACACATGCCGAGAACTACTCGTGGGTTCTCCTAAGCGGTCTCAACACTCATGTGATTCACCTTGCCACGTGCATAGCTCTGTTTTCCCTTGTTGCCCTGCGGGATCTGGCTCCCAATGCTCATCTGCTAGCTCTGTTGACTCTGTACTGGAGTGTTGGGAACATTCCTCTTAGGACACGTATTTGTATAATGCCCAACCTCTCCACACTTGAAGCAAGCAGTGCCTCCTGGAGTGCTGCTCCTCATCGGGATGCCAACTGATGCCATCTGACGGTTCTGGTGAAAACCACGGTGTGGAGTCTGCTGCACTGGCTGCTGAAACTGCTGTTGCTGCCCAAAGTTCTCACTCAGGCCTTCAGAATGGAGTGGGGTCTCTTGTGGTGGAGTAAAACGGGGGTGAGTGTTACTCCCAGACTGTCCAGGGGTGACGGCCTTCCTTTTCAGCTCTACCAACTCTCTGCGCTTATGCTCCGAGCCAATGGTTTTGTCTATCAGATCCTGGAAGGATGGAAAGGTGTGTGACATAAGCTGGTACTGGAGTGGTCCAGCTAACCCTTCCAAAAACAGCTCCTGCTTCTTCTCATCCTCAGTGACATCCTCAGGAGCATAGCGAGACAACTCGATGAACTTGTCCATGTACTCTATCACTGACATCTCTTCCTGCTTGAGAGCCAGGAACTCCTTCTTCTTTAACTTCATAAGACTGGCAGGTATATGGTGGTTCTTGAAGCTGGCGGTGAACTCCTGCCAAGTGATAGCATCAGGGGTGGCATGAGCAGCAATGTAGGCATCCCATCAAGCTGACGCTGTCCCACGAAGTCAGCCTGAAGCATATAAGACCTTCTCCCTATCAGTGCACTGCGTGATGGTGAGCATCTTCTCCACTATCTTCAGCCAATCCTCTGCCTCCAAGGGATCAGCTGCATGAGAGAATACCGGGGGATCATGGCTCATAAAGTCTCGATGCTTGTCCAGAGGCGGTTGATTTTGGTTCAGGTTCTGGTTTATCTGGACATGCATGTTTGCCATGTTGGTGGACATGTTCTGGAGAAGCTGCATCTGTGCTGCCAGGAATTGCTGCATTATAGGATCCATCTGACTGTGCTGTTGAATGTGATCAGAACTACACTCCTCTTTTGATGGGTCACTAAGGGCTGATTAACTCCTGGTCCAGACCTGGTGTTCACCATGCAAGTGTTAGGACCATGGGATTTATATACTAGAACAAAGAGATAACTCCAAGAGATGCAACAACGTGAACTTCCATATTAAAACAGATTATGTTGGCCCTAACAAATCAGGTGTAACTCTTTGTGCTTATATCCATAAATTATGAAACTTTACCAGAACAGGGATTTTGAAATTATGAAACTAACCCAACCAGAATCACCTCAAACAGGGGTCGACAACTCAAGATACAAAATAAACAAGACAACTGTGCCAGGTAGTGTTGACAGTTTCTGAATGCTTCACTAATTGGTATGTATCTCCCAGAATACATACCTAATATTTCTGCATTTTTGACATAAATTAATCCACAAAATTCTGGAACTAACTCAACTGGTTTGATGTCAATCGGAGTTCTGTAGCTCAAGATAAAATTAAAACACTGCTACTGTAACAGAGAGCTGCGTGAACAGATTTTGTGCTAACAAGATTTGCTTGATAGATATAGAAAAGATGGATAAAAGACTGGATATAAGCCCCAACTAAACAAACTAGCTACTAAAAATCGATGTCGTTGTGGTCATTACTTCCACAACACACCACACTCAAAACAAAGATCCAAATCAAGCATTTATCACAAGATCAAGCATTCAAGCACACTTCTAAACTAAGCACACGCTAAGACGTTCGCATCTATCAATTATACTAAGAATGAACTTAAAGCTCCTATGTCTGATTAAGGAAGATCTTTGGATTGAACATGATGGGGTCACTGGATTACTGAGAACGGTTATAAATGGGGGTAAAGCGAAGATGGAGAAAGATTAGAGGAAGTAGAGCAACGCTAAAGATTCCTTATAGCAAGAACAAAAAAACATGGAGTGAATAGATTAGCCAAGGTAAGATGGAGGAAAAAGTAGAATATCAAGGATGGGGTATAAGCAAGGATAAGTATATATAAATAGAATTAAAGCATACCATGAAGTGAGATTGGCTTCTAAGATATTATAATCCTTAAATCCGACCATTTTCTAACTAGGCTAACGTCCTACAGTCAACACGGCTCTGATACCACTTTGTCACACCCAGTTTTATAAGCCAAAACTGGATGCTTAAATTACATGTGCGCCAGGATCAAGTTACACACACGTAATGACTCAGTGAATACCAAATACAGTGTCAAAGCGTAAAAGAGAGTATTATAACCATTACATGACCGAATGTCTCATAAACATATCATCAGAGCGAACAACTAGCAGCGGATCTTCAGACGGAAACTCCACATGCAGCTGACTGGTGGCACGTACGCCTAGTACTTCTCAAAAGTCTTCAAGTCTGAGCAGCAATCCGGGTTGCGTAGTTGCAATAATAAAACAAGCGTGAGCACATGCTGTACTCCGCAAGGGGAGAATAACATAATAAACATGCAAGGCTGTATAAGTGGATGGCCAAAGGGTTTAAGCACTTTAGCATTTTAGTGGGTCAAGTTTTATTAGCACCTGATTACTAGTAAGGTATAAGTATATACCATCCCACAATTCATGTAGAGCATCATCAACATAAAGTATATTCAACAAATTAATTTCAACTTCCATAAATTACTCATGTGAGGGTCCAGACCGCTCTTGACCGTGAGCACGGCTAACCGGTTAGTTTTACACTCTGCAGAGGTTGTACACTTTCACCACAAGTCGCGTAAAAGTTCTAGAAACTTTAAACCCAACCACACGATGCTGATCAGGCATCATACCACACTGCTGAGGTGTGATTACATAGGGACGCTACGAGGCCTTTACAAAGATTCCCCAATGCGAAGCAACCCGCGAAGGTTTCGAGTCGTTGCAGAGTATAAAGTCCCCTAGTAGGTACTGTGTCTTAGCAAAGCCCAACTCCCTACTAGAGCGAGTCTATACCCCACTGGCGCTCCCCCTTGCCCTTATTAGGTAAGGTCACCCCAACATCAAGGTTTCTAATTATTCAGCCAAGCCAGAGCCATATAGCCTTGTGGTTGCACTGTTGTCCTGGGTGGTCGTTCCATGTTCTGATTAATAAATATGGTCTTTCAATTAAATCATCATAAAGGAACATAGAGTATAAAAGTAAATTCCATGTTGTTCATTACCAACCCAGTTGAGCAAGCTAAGCAATATCTACCATCAAGATTAAATAAGTAACCCGGTTACAAGGCAATGGTCAAAAGATCCTAGTCATCGTCCTTAATAGGAACCCATCAAAATTAATGCAAAGTAATAAAATAAATACAGTGATTAAATGCATGTTTAAATAGGACAAAGCGGGAATGATCAAGGACACTTGCCTTCCACAATATCCAGAAACTGCTCAGAGTCTTCAAAGTCTTCTCCTTCAGGAAATTCCACGAATAGCTCGTTCTCTACGCATCACACATTCACATGCAAAGAAACAATACAATAAAATAAGAAACAATTCACCAATCATTGCAAACAGGAACAAAAGCTGCACTAAACTATTCTACTTGTCGATACGAACCCGTGGACATAAAGAACGTTGAAAACGGAGCTAAAACGCAAAAGATATGAGCTATACAAGGTTCAGGAGCATATCTGCGAGAAAACTAAACTTCCAGGGGTCTAACTGCAAGAAACTTCCAGGGGTCTAACTGCAAGAAACTTCTAGGGGCTAAAACAAGATTATGCGTAAAAACCTAAGGTCTAAGGTGTAAAACTCCAGGGCCGGATCTCGGGCACAAAACCTAGAAAAGATAGGGGCTAAAACGACGGCGGCGGCTTAACCCTAGGGTTTGAAGCTCAGGCGGCGGCTGGCGCTTGCGGTTTGGGGCAAAAGGAGGGTCGAGGGACGGGCGGCGCGGCTATATATGGGCGCCAGGAAACAACCTCGACTTGCGGGCCCACGGCCAGGAGGCGCGGAGCACACGAAGGCGGCGCGACTGGGTTCGAACCGGGGTCAGATGTGACCTTGGGTCCGGCTGGAGGAGAGGGATGACCTCCGGGACCCAGCGGTCAGTGACCGAGGGAGCGGGAGACGGAGTGGGCCGGAGCTGGGCCGCAAGCAAAGTTGGGCTGAGAGACGAGGGCGACGAGCGCGCGCGACGGGGAAAAACAGGGGGGTATCCCTGGACTTTTGGTCACTGGGCTTCAAGCAAAGATGGGCCGGAAGTGGGGAAAGAAAAGGAGGGAAAAAGAATAAGCTTTTGGATTTTTTTTAAAAGGATCAAACAATTGAATTCAAATTTGAATTTGAATTCAAACAATAAAAAATAATGCATCAGCATGAATGCCACAATAAACACCTATAATTCATTAATTATATTTTGGGAAAACATTTAAATGCCTAAAAATCACATTAAACCTTAGAAAAAATCCTTAAATCCTTAACAAGCTCAAAATAAATTCTATAAATTCTAATAAATTTTAGTAAAATGCAAAAGAGTAAATTTAGGGTGTTACAGTATAGGTAATGGCTGTAATAATCCTGCTAGTTTCTGATATTCTGCCTTGATACTTTTGCATAAATGACAGTTGGCTACATATTCTGCTATGTCTCTTTTCATTCCCGGCCACCAATACATTTCCTTCAGATCCTGATACATCTTGGTTGAACCAGGGTGTATGGAGTATGCTGAGTTGTGGGCTTCGTCCAATATAGCCTTTCTTAGTCCATTTTGAGGTGGCACACAAATCCTGTCTCTGAAGTATAGTGTTCCCTCCGAGTCTATCCTGAATTCTGGTCCTTTTCCAAGTCCTATAGAGTCCTGTAATAGCATAATCTCTCTACTCTGTTTCTGTGCCTCCTTGATTTGTGTCTCTAACAGGGGTTGAATATGTAGATTTGTAATGCATCCAAGGGGTACTGTATACAAGTTCATGGCTTTCATCTCCTTTTTCAACTCTTTAGATGTTGCTATCTTTCTACTAAGGGCATCTGTTACTACATTAGCTTTTCCGGGATGATACTTCAGCTCTATATTGTAGTCCTTGATCAATTCTAACCACCTTCTCTACCTGAGGTTTAGTTCCTTCTGAGTGAATATGTATTTCAAACTCTTGTGGTCCGTATAAACCTCACACTTATTTCCAATGAGATAGTGTCTCCAAATCTTTAAGGCATGAACCACTGAAGCTAATTCCAAATCATGTGTCGGGTAATTGGTCTCATGTTGCCTTAACTGTCGGGATGCATATGCAATAACTCTGTCATTTTGCATAAGCACACTTCCTAGTCCTCTTCTTGATGCATCACAGTATATCACAAAGTCTTGATGAATGTCTGGAAGTGCTAACACTGGTGCTGAGGTGAGTTGTTTCTTGAATTTCTGAAAAGTTTCTTTGCATGTTGGGGTCAACTTGAAGGCTACTCCCTTCTTGGTTAATCCAGTCATCGGTCTGGCTAACTTTGAAAATCCTTCAATAAATCTTCTGTAATATCCAGCCAATCTAATAAAACTTCTAATTTCTGTCACGTTTTTGGGCTGAGGCCAATTCATGATGGCTTCAATCTTTGCTGGGTCCACTGCTACTCCATCTTGTGTGATGACATGTCCTAAGAATGCAACTTGTTCTAACCAGAACTCACATTTGCCGAACTTAGCATAAAGTTTATGTGCTCTTAATCTGTCTAAGACTATTCTCAAATATCTCTCATGGTCTTCTGCAGTCTTGGAGTATATCAGATTATCATCTATGAATACTACCACGAACTTATCCAATTCCTTCATAAACACTTTGTTCATGAGATTCATGAAATAAGCCGGGGCATTGGTTAATCCAAATGGCATGACTGTGTACTCATACTGTCCATATCTGGTTACAAAGGCTGTCTTGGGTATATCATCCCATTTGACCTTTAGCTGATAATATCCAGATCTCAGATCTATCTTTGAGAAATACTTGGCTCCCTTTAGCTGATCAAACAGGTCATCTATTCTTGGTAATGGGTACTTATTTTTGATGGTCACATCATTAAGTGATTGCTAATCTTTGCACATCCTAAGGGTTCCATCTTTCTTCTTGACAAAGAGTACTAGTGATCCCCAAGGTGATGAGCTTGGCCTAATGAAGTCCTTGGCTAACAACTCTTTTAGCTGCTTCTTCAATTCCTCTAACTCATTCACTGCCATTCTATAGGGTCTTTTTGGCTATAGGTGCTGTTCCAGGAAGTAGATTTATCACAAATTCAACATCTCTATCTGGCGGTGGTCCTGGTAGCTCTTCTAGAAAAACATCGGGATACTCTCTTACTACTGGTACTTGGTCCACTGAGGTGGCTTCCATTACACAGACCATTGGGGTGACATGCCTGGGCTGAGTCTGACATTCCACAACTTGTCCTCTGGCACTAACCAAAGTAACTGTCCCGTTTTCACAATCAATCTGTCCCTTGTGTTCTTTTAACCAATCCATGCCCAGTATTAGGTCTATCCCTTTAGAGTTTAGTACTATAGGTCTAACTATAAACTCTACCCCACTTAAAGTGAGTTTGACCTCGGGTACTTGAAGTTGACATGGGATTTTCGATCACGGGGGTTTTGCTACTATGGGGTGTTTTAGGGGTATGGTGGATAATCGATTTTCTTGGACAAATTTGGATGATAAGAATGTATGTGATGCTCCAGAATCAAATAAGACGGTAGCGGAGGTGGTGTTCACGGGGAACTTACCAAGCACGACGTCTGACGCGGCTTGGGTTTCCTCGGCCTCCATGTGATTAATTCACCCTTGGGAATAAGATGAAGTTGGCCTCCGTGGTGGTGGTCCATTTTGTCCGACTCCTGGTGCAGCAGGTCGAGAACTTCCAATCGAAGCGGCTGGTGTGTTAACTTGTGTCTTGAACGGGCAGCTGGCCACAAAGTGTCTAGGCTGGCGACAGTGGAAACAAGTTTTGTCACTTGTTGCAGGGGTACTAGTTGTGCTCCTTGGGGGCTGTGAGCTGGCTTGGCTACGGACTGATGCCGTAGGCTGAGAGGTGGTGCTGCGTGTTGGTTGATTACGCACAGGGGTTCTGGGTGTAAAGTGTGTATTTGACGGAGTAGGGTTTTGGGTTCTGGGTGGTCTTCCTTGTGAGGCTGTGCGGTAAGTCATGAACTTATGCCTTCGATCTTCCTCGTCATGGACAGTCTCGGCCAGGATTGACTGGTTTATCAGGGTGTTGAAATCTGGGTGTATATATGGGGTTAGCTGTTGACGGTATAGGGTACTCAGTTCTTTCTTAAATCGAGTCTGTTTCTTCTTATCAGTGTTGACATCATCTGGGGCATAGCGGGCTAGCTTCATAAACTTCCGATGATACTGAGGAATTGTCATTCCTCCTTGCTTGAGAGCTCTGAATTCATCAGCCTTTCTTTCCATTGCTCCTTCAGGAATATGATATTTCCTGAATTCTTCTTGAAATTCTTCCCAAGTAACTTCCTCTGCATCATTGGCTGCCATACAGTAGTTATCCCACCAATCACTGGCTGTCCCTTGCAGTTGATGTGTCGCTAACATGATCCTGTCCTTTCCTACTGCATGAAATGCATCTAGCTTCTGTGTAATAACCTTCAACCAATCATCTGCTTCTAATGGCTCATCGGAGCTATCAAAGGTTGGTGGGTTGGTTCTGAGAAATTCTATGATTTTCCGAGTTTGTCCACAACCACTTCCAGGATGATGGTTATGGGTTTGGGTAACTCCCTCGGCTATAACTTCCATCAGCCTAGTTTGGTTTGCCATAACAGCTACTAGGTCATTTACTGGTGCTGAGGGTGGGTTTCCTGCTCTTCCTCTGATATATCCATATCTTCAGCTTCCTGCTCAACTTCCACTCGCTGAAACCTCTGCCTTCTCTACGGTGGACTCTGGTGAACACTCTCTGCTCGGGATTCATCCCGTGGTTCCGCTGGCATCCTATTTCTGTGGTCACGGCGTTCCTAGATCCTTGCAGACCTCTTGGGTGCCATCTGTAGGTTTAATCGGAGTAGGGGTAAGTCTAGGGCCTTATTAAGAAGGAGATGAGTATAAGAGAGGGGATAAGTTCAGATCTATGAACAAGATGAGTAAAGAATATGTTGCTATATGCTGTGCACAAACAATTATACTTTATTTATATCCAGGGAAAGGGTTCACTGCCCCTTTAGCCACTCACAAGCAATATACGTTCTAACTTTGAACCGTGGCTACCTATACATTATTTACTAGTTAATCTACATACGTACACTTGTACACTACCCACTTCCTATCTTTAGTCCCACGTGTTGCTCTGACGGTAATAATGTTCCCAGAAATGTGACTCACTTAGCGAATCCTTCTCCCACATGCTGCTGATGTCGGTCGCCAAATCCGACATTCCCCATTATTTAATGAACTTCTCCACGTCTCACTCATAGTCTGGCTGGGATGGATGGCTATCGGCGGACGAGCTTCCTGGGGTTCCTTCTCCGGCAAGAGTCACGACCTCTGGTCCTGAAGTTGCCCATGACATCTCCGTGGGTCCTTGCTCCTCGAGGGCTTCTGCAATCTCCTTTCCTTTGTCCTTTCTTGCCACTGGTCGAACTCCTGCATTGTGGCTTCATGTTTCTGGCTTCCTTCTTGGCTTGACTGACTCATGGGTTGGGAAGATTTTTCTTTAGTTTCCTTTGGGATAATGGGTAAAGGTACTGCTTTGGGAGGTTTAGCTTTGGTTTCTGTAGATGTCTTACGGGTGGCTGAGGGGGTTCCGGTTGAGCTGGTTTTAGTACTCTTCTTAATAATGTGCTTAAGATCACGCTTAAGTTCAAGGGTAGCTTCCTCCATGAAGTTCTAAGCCTCTTAGCTCTCTTCTCTATCTGAGATGACTGATCTAGTATTTCCTCCATTCGGTTCTCGGCTATGGCTAACTGATTCTTCAACTGCTCAGCTCTGTATACGGCATCCTTAAGGTTAATGTTTTGAACCTCGTATAGGTTTTCTAAGGACAAGAGGTAGGATACGGTCATTGCCATGGTAGGGTGATTGACTGGCACTATTTCGGTTAGTAAAGCTTTGATGCGGTAATCCCAGGCGGTTTGCCGGCTCTTCCCTATGGGTAGATACCGGAGAGAAGTTTGGGCTATAGCACTGGCTTTCATTTCTTCCTTTTCAAGGTGCATGATGGCTTTCTTAGCTATGGCTTGTAGGGTATCATTGAACTGAATTCCTACTGTTGTGACTACATAGGGTTTTTGCTTTACTGATGGGGGTTTTCCTAAGGAAAGGCTCATATCATAATAGGGTATTCCATCTATCACAAACTCTCTGCCCTGGTATTTCGGACGCTGGGTGTATCCTAATTCTGTCATTGCCTTCCATAAAACTCCTGGAAATCCCACGTTTCCTGAGCAATTCGAGTGTGTCCATCCAAGTTCATCAATCCAGTTGTTTCCTTCCATGTCCTACTAGAGACAAGAGTCTTGTCACTAACGTCCCCAGAAAACTTTCCTATAGCAGAAGGTAAGAGAATGGAGTTTCTATTATTATTTTAACCAAGCTAACGAAGCTATGGTCAAGTACAACTCTGATACCATCCTGTGGGGACCGCCCTATAGGAGTGGGCCCGGATGCCTTTACGTATCATTCCCTGGATCATTAGATGATACGGGCACTTGCACATGAAGTATCACACAATACTTCATTTATTTATTCTGATATTTTACATAAGGTTGGAAAGAGAAAACACACTCTATACAAGAGGGGCTATAGCCTCAACCTTATTCTAGCAGCGGCGTACTACGTAGCGGACTCACACCTCAGGCATCTTGACTCTCTAGCTCAGACCCAAAGGGTCTTCTTCGTCATAAGCTTCTAGTTCTTCGTCTGGTAGAAGGGATAAGGGAAGCAAGAGTGAGTACCGGGTAGGGTACTCAACAAATTCCACAGCGGACAAGACCAACACGGAGGGGATTCGGCCACTAGTGGGCCTAAGCACACATCCAGGGTACTGAATGTAAAGTACGAAATTTAAGTGCGAAAGAGAGAAGTATGTAATGCAGCATTTTAAAGTAGTTTTGGTCATGGAGGGCATTCATTTCCCTGCCAGTCCCCTGATTATAAAGAGTCTATCCGGGATTCCATCATGGACATTCCCGATCCAGCCTTAAGCCATGCTCAGGCTCCATTCAAGGACAACCCAACTCACGACCAAGTTTACCTTAACCAAAGGTATCTCTAGTTTCCTAAGGTGTATTCTAATCAATGGGAGCTTTTACCAAGAGGGCTCATAACCGCGAGCCTCAGCTATTCGAATATATTCATAAGTCTGGCCAGAGGGGTACGCTTTACCCGCACGGTCGATCAGCCCATACCCTGTACGGGGGCGGTACTAACCTACGAAACCCGTACCCGCCGGCGTCTATTCATGGACTACATTATCGTCCAATCCTAGACTACATTCCCTAGCTCCACCCACGTCTATATTGGGGTCTAAACAGGGGTCATTCCACCACCATCCGCTACGCGGATCCAGTTTTCCCGGGAAAGAGATGCATCAATAAAATGTGGCATTCAATACCACCTCGTCCCCTGACGCCAAAACATACCCGATGACCCGTGCCGACCAGACCTAGGACTATGCGAAGGTCCTGCTCTAGCATATCCGTTGCCCACCACAACCCCTTGGGTTGGTTTACTAGGTGCAGTAGCGGGCCGTGGATCAAGTCCTCACATGAATAGGCATTCCCGAAGGCTATGCCTTTTTGGCCTATGCGGCCGTACATAACACTAGAAAGACTTTCCCATGAACCGGACCTTATACGATTGGAGTAAGCATGGGCAATATCCTTCACTGAGGTTGCCCCCATACTCGCACGTCCATCCTTAGAGGTTCTATTATCTTAGTCCAATTCATGCAACTACCATATTCTACTTCTAAGCATTTGAAAAGTAGATACACATTGTAGAATTTGGTAGTATTTAAGCGGGAAAGTATGAAATAAAGGTGAGAAGTTATCTGGATGGTGGAAGTCAAGGAATGTTGTGGAACTTGCCTTCTTCGAAGTCTTGGCCATTTAGGGCTTCTTCCTCGTAATCCGGGTCATCGATCGGATTCTCGAAAAACGTATCGTCTTCTATGAAGTGTAGTTATACAGAAAATTGTAAATCAAATAATTCAAGCATAGCAATTCATCAAACATGGGTTAAGAAATAATGGATGGGGTTCCTAGGGTTTTGGGATCGATATAGAGGAAAACCCTAATTTCCGGGTACATGAAATATAGACCCGGTATATAGGAAAAGATGTAGGAAATTATTCTAGGGCCTAGATATGTGAGATTTGGGTGCAAAGGACATGAATAGGCTCTAAATAGGCTCTAATATTTATGGTGAATTTTTGGGAATTTTTAAGATGGCTAACTAAACTTGTGTGTGCTTTTGGCCGGGTGTACCTAGCAAAAAGAAGGGGAGAAAGATACTGACGCGTGGGGTCGGCGCTGACGCGGTGCGGGGGCAACGTGGGCACACACGTGGTGTGCACGTGGCAGCCATGTGGTGCACCAGCACCTCCGTGGCTGTTGGCGTGGCAGGGCTGTGAGGGCGGTGCACGTGCACCGGGTGCAGGGAAACGAGAAGAGGGGGGTGGTGCCGCCCGGTTTGGTCACCGGAGGTGCCGCGGAACAGGGCGAGTTCGCCGGAGTTAAGGATTCTGGCGGCTGTGGCTCGCCGGCGGAAATGGAAACTCGTCGTGGGGGTGCAGCAGGGCAAGGCGGAGCCGGGGGTGGGACGTGTGGTCGACGGGGGTGACTAGCAGCGGCGCAGCGGCTCGCCGGAGTTCGACAAGGGCGCGACCGCGGACAGAAACACGTCTGGAGGCGGTTTCGTGGCCTATAAGTGTGCGTGTGTGTGCCTAGTGAGCACGACGGCGCGCTCGGGCAGCACGACTGCTCGCCGGAGGTGTGCCGGCGGCGTGCGCAAGCCCGGCGGAGGTGCGGCGGCGGCGAGGGTGGCCTACGACGCTACGGTAGGCAAGGAAGGTCACTCGGGCAGCATGACGGTGCTCACCGTTGCTGTGAAGTGGCGGAAGATCGCCGGAGGTGAGAGGAGCGGCGGTGGCGCTCGGCGGTGGAAGAGGGCTCGCCGGCGGAGCAGGGCTTCGCCAGGAGAGGACTGGAGAGGTGGTGGTGGTGGCGGTGTGGGTTGTGGAGGTGCTGTGTGGAGTGGTGAGGAGCTTGGAGAGCCCTGGGGTGCTATTTATAGGCCGGGGGAGGGGAGCTCAGCTGAGGGCGCGACGGCGGCCATGGCGTCGTTACCCGGCGCTTGGCGGATAAGGTCGCGGAGAGGGGGAAGCGGTAGGGATAAGGGAGGAGTGGGTGCAGGTGGTGCAGGCGCCTGCCGCGCGCGTGTTAGGATGCCTGGCGCTGTTGCAGGGGAAGAGATCAAGCGCAACTGTAACATCCCAGAATTTTGAATGTTTTGCCATGTGTGAATTTTCGCTAATTTTTTTTTGAACTTGAGTGCTACCAAATTTTGAACCAATTTGCTAGCCTCTCATCTCGAATCTCTATAAAATAAAATCATATAAAAATTATTTTCAAATTATGGTTTAGTTGTGAGTTGGATTTTTTTGGATTTTATTTCAGATCTCAAAGGTGAGGTTGTATTTTTGGATTAAATCCAAAATACAAACTAAAACTAATATTTAAATAGGATCTTTAAACCTTGTGTGGCTAACTCTAACTTTGCACCCGAGCTAACACTAGCCAATTAGCTCAGCTTGATCTGCTAACATCTTCCTCAGCTCGATCTGCTAATCTCTAAGCTCACAACCTTTTTCCGATCCTTCTGTAGTGTTCTGGAATTTACTAAGTGAATTATATAATATTTTTCGACTTTTCGAATTAATCTTTCGTAATTGGTTCGATATCGGAAAACAGGCTAATTCATTTGGATTAAAGTCCCCGGAGCTCATTTTGATTTGTGACAATGTTTTTCGACTTCTCGAATTAATAGTTCGCTACTTAATTCGTTCCCGGAAAATTTAGTCTAAATTCATTTGTTCTAATTCTACAAAATGAATTGTTACCAATTTATTTTACGGAATTAATTTGTCTGAGCCCAAATATCCAGCCCATCTAAACCCATCTATCTAACCCTAACTCCTTCCCTTAAATACCCTCGACTCCTCTCCCTTCTCCACTTATCTCTCCCCTGCCTCCTTCCTAAGCCGCCGCCGCCAGCTTCTTTCTTTTCTTCTCCTTCTGTTGCCTGCCGACGCACACCTCTCTCTCTCCTTTCCCAAATCAAATCGAGCAAGCCAATCAGCAAGCACACACTCCAATTCTGGTTCCATCCATCGAATCCAAGCCGTGGCCTTCACTTTATCTTGTTGGTTCACACGGGATGCAAGCCGAATCAGCAGTGGCTGCACTTCTTTTGATTCATCCAACGAGCAGAGCAGCCGCACCTACCCCCTCGATTTCTTTTTTGCTTCCTATCTCCTGCGGCTTGCAAGGACTAGCGGCAGGAGCACGCTTCCAAGGAATTCGAAGATAGTTGCAGCCGCATCTCTCTTCCCTTTGATTTCTTCACCGAGCAAGCAAACCAGCCACCGCACCAGGGGAAAATCCCATCTCGTCATGCAGCCACCATAGAGAGAGCAGAGAGGAGAAAAGAAGAAGAAGGGGGAGAAGGAGCTCGGAGCATCAGTGGGAACTGCACCGCACCAGAGCTGCTCCAAGCAAGGACGCCGTCACCGTCGAAGCCTCGCGCCGCGCCGCGCCGTAGCAGAGGAGCGCTGCGCCGTCACCATCAAGGAGCTCCGCGCTGCTGCCGAACTGCAAGCCGCCGTCGCTGCGTCTCCTTCCCACCTTGTGCTCGGCCTTCGTGCCGCTGTCCTGCAGGTGCAGCACCGCCTCCCTGCCTCGCCTTGAACACCGACGAGTCCTCACGGTGAGCGCACAACGAAACCTCTTTCTTGCCCTCCAACTGTTCGGTGAAATGCCTGAACTGATCCGCCCGCGTCAGGACGCCGCCGCCGCACCGTGAAGCCCTTCGCCGCGCCAACGCCAAGCACCAGGAGGACGAGGAGCACTTGCGAGCTGCTGGACTGCGTCCTCAAGCCGGGAACCACGACGTCGAGCCTGCCAGCTACACCTCGCCACAGCCTCGACCTATCCCAGCCTCGCCGAAACCTCCTCGAGCCCCACGGTGAGCAGCAAGCACACCTAGGCCACCCCCTCTTGCTGTGTTCTTGTCTCCATTCTGGTTCGGCCTTCGTTGCGGCCGTGTCATGCTCGATGTTGAGCTCTGTCCGGCCTTCGAGCCGCGCGTGTCCGTGCAGGTGCTATGCGTGCTGCCACAGCCTCGCCGCTGCAGCCGCTCTGACTTGCCTCGCGCCGCACCTTGCCGCTCTGCGTCGTACCGCGCCGCTTTGCTGCCGTGCGTCGCCTCTCGCCGCGCGCACCTTCGCCGCGTGCAGCATGAAGCGGCAGGGAGGAGGGATTGCGGCGGCCAGCACGGTGGGAGGGGAGAGCTGCGGCGCGGTGCGAGGAGGACGACGGTGATGCCGTCACGCGTCAGCGCGCAGGATACTGGGCCGCTGTGCCGCGCTGGGCTGTGGTGAAGGGAGTGGGTGGTGGTGGGCTGTGCCGGGGAGCGGAGTAGGAGGGTGTGGGTCACCTTGAAGCCGGCTGTGTAAGGTTTGGCCCATCTATGGTTTTAAACCCTTTTCTATTTGCTTTGAATTGATTTTGATTTCAAATTTGAATTCTAATTTAAATTTGAGAAGTTTTGAACTAAGACTTTGAACTAGAAAATCCTTAAGGAAATGTTAGTGAGGTTTTTGGGTGAGAAAAGAATATTAGCACAAGAAAATGCATATGTGTGTGGATAAAAAGAAAAGGAATTGATTGTAAAATGCAAATATATTGCATTTAGGTCCTTTGGGTTTTAAAGAAATTTTTAGGGACCAAATTTAGAACCTAGAAAATTCGGAATGTGACAACAAGTCTTATGAATAGGGTTGGCCGTGTTACTATGGTTCGGTTTGTTCTCTCTGCTGTCCCAATCCACCTCCTCATCGCTGTGAATGTCCCCAAGTGGTTCATTAAAGCAATTGACAAAATCAGAAGGGGTTCCTCTGGAAAGGAAAGGAGCAAGCTAATGGGGGGGGGGGTGTTGTCTTGTTGCTTGGGAAAAGGTTATGTGGCCCTTCGACCTTGGGGGGCTCGGCATTCTTAACTTGGAAGTTATGGCCTGGGCCTTGCTGGCTAGATGGCAGTGGCAAAAGAAGTGTCGTTCTGACCGCCCCTAGACGGATCAGGAACTACCTTCGCATCCCAATTCGCTGGCCTTGGTTACTATGGCTGTACACACGGAATTAGGAAATGACAATTCCACTTTATTTTGGACTGACAAATGGATTTTGGGCAGCTCGGTGGAATCCCTTGCGCCGCTGGTATTTGCTAGTGTGCCTCCTAGAATCCACAAGAGGCAAACTGTTGTTGAAGCGTTAATCAACAACGAATGGGTTTCAGTTATTCAAGGAGGCTTGTCTTGGATCGGTATAAGGGAATTTCTGCTCCTTTGGGACTGCTTACAGGGCATTGTTTTAAATGAGGAGGACAAACACATCTGGAGGCTTGGAGCTGGAGGTTGCTATACTGCTAAATCAGCCTACCATGCTTTTTTCCAAGGCTCGATTGCTTTTGAACCATGGAAAAGATTGTGGAAATCATGGGCCCCAAATAAATGTAAGCTCTTCCTTTGGCTCGCTCTCCGCAACAGGTGCTGGACCGCTGACAAACTTGAGAAGAGGGGGCTGCCCCATCCAGAACATTGCCCGTAATGTGATCAAGAAGACGAGACAATTCAACACCTACTAGTTGCATGTGTGGTGGCTAGGCAGATTTGGTTCAATATCCTTTCCGTGTTGAACCTTGGTGAGTTTGTTCCTAGGCAGCAGGAAGGGAACTTTGCTGGTTGGTGGTGTTGGGTGCTGAAGCATGTCAAAAAGAAGTATAAGAAAGGAGTTAACTCTCTTATCATTCTTTATGCCTGGGTTATCTGGAAGCACCGGAATCTCTGTGTCTTCGATGGGGCAACTCCCTCTGCCACCACCATCATGGAGGATCTGAAGGATGAACACAACCTTTGGTGTATGGCCGACGCCATAAGGCTGCAGGGTCTGGGTCTAGCTGGAGCTCTCTAAAGCTCGAGGGATAGGTTTAGTGGTCAGATCCTTAGTTGTTTTTGCTCGGTTCTTAACCCACTTTGGTTGTAACCTCCTCTCATTTTCCCCCGTATGAGAGCTAGGCTTTGTAGGGGCTCTTCTTCTCTCTAATACAATAAAGCACAGTTCTCATACGTGTTTTTTTAAAAAGCTAGGCGCTACCTGATTTACCAAGATGGAACGAAAGGGCACTTACATTGGAGCAGATAGGACAGACACGACATTGCCAGGGTGCCCCGTGGCAACATAGCTTAACTACTTCGCTGCGGTGTCAATGGTGAGCACATCCCACTCGCCACGGAGCTTCTCATTTCGGAGACGGAGATAGTCGAACACACACTCAGGTGGAGTGCTGGGTTGCCACAACGTGGTGGTGGCACTAAGAACCAATTCAGCGGGTTCTCCAGCCCCAGTGCCAGCTTTTCTCCAGGTCACCATGCGTACAGGCGCATGCTATCCGCATTCGTCCTTCTCCATTTTCAATCTCTAAAGTAGAATATTCTGCCTGGTCATCGAGGTTCTCTCGTTCACAGTCACTTCGCACCCATCAAACTCTATATTTCATCCCCTATACCAACTACCACGTGTGGGACCCACACAGTAGATTTTTTTCCTTTACTTTTTACTCTCGACACCCTCCTCCTCACACACTCTCTCTCCCTCGTTTGACTCCGTCCTCCTCTGCTCCTCCGCCCAGGCGACCGAGCTCGCGCCACCCCCTGCTCTCCCTCCCTCCTGGCGGCTTGCCCTCGTGGAGCTCGCGCGCGCCGGCCGCAAGCCGCGGCAAAGCTCAAGCTCATGCGCCTAGCCCCTCCTCACCGATGCGCTGCTCCTTCCCTTGCTCCCTCGACGGCACGCGGCCACAGCGATGGCGACCGGACCAGGGGGAGGAGCTCGGCCGCCGGCAGCGCGGCACACGGTCTGCCAGCATCGAGGAGCTTCTCCGCCGGCTCGATCTGCAGCCCAAGCGTGGGGATGGGGGAGTATCTCCCTCCTTTCTGGCTAGCGCAGGGGCGAGCTGGGGCGGCCGGCTGTCCCAGATCTGGTGACGGCGGACAGGCGTGCCTCCCTCTTCTCTCTACTCACCCACACGCCGTCGACCTTGACCGACTCCCAATCGAGCCTCGCGACCTACCTGCTCCGAACTGGGGGTGGATCCGACGCTGCGGGGGAGGCTGGATCCAGCGCTGCGGGCCACGACCCTCCTCTGTGCTGACTCCGCCGGTGGGTGCTCGGCGAGAAGGGTCCTCGCAGTGGGCTCGTTCTCCTGGACGATGAGCAGCTGTGGAGCTCCAAGCGGGTGAGGTGGCGGTTGTGACGGAGGCGTGCGGTGATGGCGTTGCAGGCGTCAAGGAGCTCAACGCCGGCGTCCAGGTGCACGACGACACAGGCTAGACGACGACGACGGATCTCCGGCGGTGGCGGCTGCTGCTCCAGCTCCACGGTGGCCATCCCCTTCTCCTTTCTCTCCCCCTTCTTGCTCACGACGCGGAGCAACGGTGGACGCGCGGGCCCGACACCACGTCATTGTAGCGCGTCCCCGGCAGATGCTGGATGTGGCGTTTGGGTGGTCAAGTGCTACGTCCAGGCTTCCTTTCTAGTGCGCCCCCGCGGAAAAAAAAACGATAAAAACGACGTCCAGGTCGCTTTGCGGTCCGTTCAGGTCGCCGGTGCGGACAGCCTCAGCCATATCAGCGCCATCAGTACCATGCTGCCAAACCGGCCACTCGTTGATGCTGCTCGTTGCCTGAGTCTGAGTGACAGGCCCAGAGACAGCTGTGTAGAAGCTCGCCATCATCTGCTGCGCCAGCTTTAGGATGCCTGTTGCAGCCATGTGTACTGTTTAGTTCGGTAGGAATTTTCGGAGTCTCCTTTCAAGAATCATTAAGAGTAGTAAATGTAGACTAATTACAAAACTAATTACGTGAACGGACAGAAAATCGCGAGATGAATTCATTAAGACTAATTAATCCATCATTAGAGATTGAGCACTACATTATCTAATCATGATATAATTAGATTCGTTAGATTCTTCTCAAAAATTAGGAGGGTTGTGAAATAGATTTTGTCATTAATTTACGTTTAATACTTTTAATTATTATTTGAAGATTGATGTAACATGTAGTTGGGAAAAAATATGGGAACTAAACAGGGATATAAATGGAACAAACAAAAAAACAGATCATAAAATGTGGATACAAAAGCATCACCACGAGAATCCTGTAGCTTTGCCGAGTGCCAGGGACACTCAGCAAAGCCCAAAAAACACCTGGCAAAGTGTTTGCCATTTGTTCACCTGCTACATACGTTGCTGATGACTAACCTGTGTTATTGTCGCCTAGATCACGGTTGGAGTGCAAAGCAGCGGCATATTCACGCTGCCTCTGGAGTGAAGCGAGCCAGCGGCGCGCACCCAGGGCTTGCCCGGTGAGGAATAGTGGTTTAAACATCGTTGGCACGGTGGTCTCGTCGTACTCCGCATGCACAATCCATGTGTCCTGCAGAAATATATGTAGTCCAAATGATGTGCAACAAATACAAATAGGGTTATTTTACAGTGGACCATACCACCATACACCACTGTTGAAACAAAATCAGTATAAAAGAATCTGACGGTTAAGATTAATTGTATACCGCCACAGCTTAATTTGTGGTATATGGTGGTATGCATAGGTGGTATGGGTGGTATAAGGATATTATTGGTAATTATTTCTCGGTGGTACAAATAAAATATATGATTTCTTTCATTTCCCTATGGTGGTATGGACAAATTTTTTTTTCAAATTTCAAAATTGAAAATTTTCATTTCAAATTTCAAAAACATTTTTTTCAAATTTTTCTTGGTGGCATAAACAAAATATTTTTTAAAAATTTCCCTTTGGTGGTATGATCATTTTTTTTAAATTTCAAAAATGAAAATTTTCATTTCAAATTTTAAAAATGACTTTTTTTTTCATTTCCCTCTGGTGGTGTGGTCAATTTTTTTTCCAAATTTCGAAAATAAAATTTTTTATTTAAATTTCAAAAATGATTTTTTTCAATTTTTTTCATTTCAAAAGTTTTTTGGGGGTACTAACGATTTTTTTTCTTGATCCGAGGTTGTCAAATTTATTAAAAATTTACAAAAATTACCTATTTACCCTAAAATAGTCATGTACTGCATACTACCACCGCTTTGCTCCAGCCCAGCCTCCCGGCGACGGGCCTCCGCTATGCTCAGAAGTTGACCTTTTTCTTGTGCATCATAATTTGGATCATAACTCAACAATCATTTCTATGCAAAGCAATTTTTTCTCTGCAATGTAATTCTTGTGCTCCTCACAGAGAGAAAACTATGAAAATCCAAATAAAAATCAAAGAAAGCTTGATCGATGTACCTTTCTATGCAAAGCAATCTTTTCTACCCCAAAGCGATTCTTCTACTCCTCACGGAGAGAGAACTATGAAAATCCAAGGAGAAATCAAAGAAAGCTTGATTGATGTACCTTCAAACGAGAATCCAGAAATAGCGTCGATGCGGCGATGCTCTGCACAAAGAGGCGAAGCGAACTAGTTGTGCAGAACACTACCAATCGACCCTATTTATTAACAGTGTCTCAAGGTGTGTATATTACAAAAACACCCCTATCAATAATGAGCAGATTGAATCTAGTACGATATTGTTCGTATGAATGCATGAATATCTTGCCATCTTTCTTGGCTGCCATTAATCTATACTATATCTATACTATATAAGTAGAAAGAATTGAAGAACACTTCTCACCCAAGGGAAAACATACCCACCTCTCACAAAGGACCCACATGTCAGGCCAGGCCCACCCAAAAGAGCTAGATGAAAGGTTAAAGGACAAAAAATTTGGTGTTTCTAAAATGTTTCCACCGAAAACTATCGTTTTTTCTCACCCACCCCATCCTTACCCGCCCGCGCATACCCACCCGACCCGCCCCTGTCAATCACGGCTGTTGTTTCCTTTCTTCATTCTTTTTCAAACGTCGGAGGCAACCACAGCTGTTGTTTCTTTTTTTCATTATTTTTTCAAGGAAAGAGAAATTGATTGGCGTGATTGATGACATGACTCAAAAGGAAATACTCAGGAACTCAAAAGAAAAGAGATATTGATGTACAAAGTAAAGAAAAATTGATGTGATTGATGACATATCAAGGACATGGAAAACAAGGAAAGAATCACTACGTGATTAGATGAACTAAGGAAAAAAAATTGTTGGGTCATTTTGTCAATGGTAGCCACACCATTCAGAAATAGTTAGCAAGTAAAGAGAAAACAAGGAAAGATCAAGTAAGGGAAGAATCACCGCGTGATTAGATCAACAACATTCAAATACAATTAGATGGACGCCATTTATATGTAAATGATGTTTTGAGTCCTTGACTATTTTCTTTTGAGTCCAATACCCTCAATCACACCAATCAATACTCTCTTTTTTTACACTTTGTGTTCCCTATAAAACTCAATTCCTAGATGACAAAAATATTATTTTGGAGGCACGACTTCTCAGATGCAGTACCATGTAAGATGATTTGTTCTTCATTTCAATCTACCGCTTGCATCAATTTTGTTATTATTATTTGACGCGGTTCCATCGATTTTATTTATCTATCCATTGTATATTGTCATGATGAGTAGACAATTTTTTCAAGATATTCCAAACACAACATCTCATTGATTTGATTGATGTTTGCGTTGCATTGTTAATTCATCTTATCATTTTATGACTTGGATCATCCACATTATGATTTTCCCATTTAAATTGGTTGTATTCCTCTATTTTTTGAAGGCATTGAAAATTTCATAAGAAATTACCCATCCAAGATCTTATACAATGTTGACTGATTGTATGAAGAGCGCTGCCACCCAACCACCATAAAAAACTATGAATTTGCACCTTCTCTCTGTGTGGACAAGCTAGAAGCTTTAGGAGGAATTCAAGGTGCATTCCATTTTTCCTCTCTAGAGATAGCAGTGCAATTGCATCTTCTTTCTTAATATTTCTACAACAGCACTAGTAGGTGTGCAATCGTTGCAATCTGCCAATGTTTTATTGGCAATCATCTGCTTTATTTGTGAAAGTAAATATTGCTATTTGAAAGTGTTGTTTTTAATGTTATAATCTTTTTATTGCAGATGATTTGTTCTAACAAATTGCAAATCAGATCTTGGACCAAGGTATTTGATAAATTTCCACCATAACTCAAGTTTGTTTTTAATCTTTTTTACTCCATGTTGACTCTGTGTCTCTAGAGAAAGACAATATATTTCATCTATCTTTATCAGATATAAATCTATCTCAATTGTGTCCCTGATTGGTAGTGTTATGCTTTTTCTTACAAGTTAGATAGCACTTTATTTTTTGTGATTGCTTCAAGCATCAGAGGTTCTTATAAGAGTTACATACAGATTCATTACTAATAAATTCTCAATGGAAAGCACATCAGGTTGATTGCATAGAATGTTAGACCCGCTTAGATTATCTAATTTTCATGTTGATACAAGGGAACCAAGGTCTAATTTTCATATATGAATTAAAAAGTGTTTTTACTATTTCTGTTTTCAGTTGTAAAATAATTTTTATTGAAGTGATTATATTTACATTCTTTGTTGTAGCATCCATTTGAAGTGATTATCTTTGCATTCATTTGTGTTGTAGCACCCATTCTTGTGTCTTCAGACTGCATAAAAGATGCAAGCACGTGTAGAGAAGAGAACCGCAGAACTTGCTTCTTGTGCTTACTTTGTGAAGAAGACCCATGGAGGGAGTAGTTCTGTGGTCAATCAACCAGAAGCATAAGATAATTAAACCATAAGGTGCTTGTCTGATAAAAAATCTACAACCTATTTTATGGAGAAAAAGCTCAGATTTGTTGGAGGAAAAAACAAAGAAGGATGGTTCTTTTCTGGAACCATTTTTTCTCGAACACTCATCTAGAACATGTACTTTCTTCCAATTGGATAAACATCATTAGTTAAGTAGAATAGTTCTTGCTATTAGTAGGATCTATTAAAACCCACTTTGTTGTCCTTTTTGGTTTTTGTCCGGTGTTTGCCCCATATTTCATATTGTTGTGTCGGTGGACATATAAGGATGGGATATAGGTCTCTGAATATAGTTTAGGTATGAAGCCATGCATTGCATGTGAATATACAGATCTCTGAATATAAAGGTAGGACATGCTGATTTGTACTTGGTTAATTCAGCACCAAAGTTCAGGCTCGTGATTTTCTCCATGCCAATATATCCACTATTCCAGAAAAGAATAACCGACACATGTTACTTTAGAACAAAATTTAAGTAATGTTTGATTTGCATGAGAATTATTTTTGAGAAAGAAATTAATCGTGGCACAAGAACTATTTCACATGGTGGCATCAACAATTTAAATTTTGAGGAAAGGATAAAATCTGTGTGGTAGTAGTTTGTTTTAAAAATGGTTGAAGGATGCTATGTATTTTGTTTTCCTTCCTAACCCTACTACTTCCTCTTGCCAATGTGAAGCACGAATGTGCTTGGTTCAGATTAATCCCACTGGTGTGATTTGTGCAGGCATGGGTTCTCTATGAGTTACCTCTGACAAGCAACATGGATGTAATGCAGCTTAAGATGTGTGCCAAAAATTAGGTTGCAGCTAAAAATTCAACCCTGGTATGGCATCTACATTTATATTTTCAAAAAATCAAAAAATAGAGAATAGCATCAAGTTGGTTCTATTGCTTTTCTTTCCTCGATATTTTCTTTATACTATTTTATATTTGACAATTCAAGTTTTTATATTTGATAAGCTTCACAGTTCTTGTTTTCACTGTTTTTGCCACATGATTAAATAATTGTTGCTTAGTCTAGCATGAAATTAAGAAGTAAGATGGTGTGTTCTCGAAGGCTTGTACGGAGTATTGGATGGTTGGCCAGACAATATTTTAGTGATGCATAGGTTGCTTTCTGTCTACTTAATTTTTAGTTTATTCTTACTTTATGAGTTCCAGAAACTGATTGAAAGTCGCTAGGTAGTTCTTTCCACTTGTGATCTTGCTGCAATGCTACCTATTCTCTTGCCAACGTGCTTTTGTTGTTGAAACATGCTTGGTTCAAATTTTACATGATTTGTATGATTTGTTCAGAACTGGTGTGTTGTATAAAAATTTCGAGTGGAGGAGAGAGGGTCCGGTACTTCCAATCGGTTTGGGTTTCGCACTTTGAAATAGATTAGGAAAATTCATAGTGCATGTGAAGCCAACGATGGACCGTACTCATTTCAGAAAACGCGAGTGGCAAGATGCAAATTGTTATATGATGCACAACTCTTTGGTGTGTACTGTGGATCCGACAGATGCAAGTGGACTGGAGCACCCCCAAGCCCCGGGAGTATCAAAACTTCTTTGTGGAAGCAAGTATACATTGTGTGAGTACGTGATACAGTTCGGGAGTCGAGGCGAGATCTCAGCTTTGTTTGATTAGAAGGCGCTTAGCGAACGAGAGTTGTGACTGATTTTTCAGGATTTTGGTCTCTAATGGCTAGCAGGTAAGCAAAGCGATGAGAGGTGGGTTGTGGGCGGTTAATCTGGCTGCGATGGCGTCACTAGCCAGGTTGTGGAGGATTTTCATGGGTTGTGCCTGGGGGAGTGTGAGTGTTAGTAGTGGTTAGTGAAAGGCGTAGAGGCGTATAACACAAGCAACATAAGTAATGATGCAAATTGCAATTATGTTTCTTTGATGAAGTCAACACTTGCAACCAATTTAACTATTACTGGTCACTAAAAAAATCTTGGTATAGAGTTATTGGATCTTAATTTGGTGATGTTAATATTTTTAGCAAAATATTTTATTTCTTTTAAATACATGCGTTGCGCGCGTGCTCTTTGACTAGATATTGCTACGCGCGTGCTCTTTGACTAGATATTGCTAAGACCAATGAAAAAATAGCATGCTATTAGCGCGCTATAGCACCGCTATAGCGGTTGAGATGACATGACGTGACGATATTATGTTTTTTCACGCTATCAACTCTATTGTCGCTATAGCGCGCTAAAGCACCGCTATTCCAATTTAGCACCATAGAGCCGCTAATAGCGTGCTATGCCTAGTTTTTTGGCTGGAAAAAAAAACATGTGTGGCCCATTCATTTGGCCCACTAATGGCCCAAATCTCATCCCAATGATACCCTATCTCATGATTCACTGCTCTAATGCTCTTGGACTTGATGCATTTATGGTTGTTTCCTTTGAAGTTTGAATTGTGGATTGCTGTGGCTGTTTATGGTTGTTTAATGTTTATGGTTGAATAATGAATTGTGAACCTATATCTGTTTGCTTATGAACTTGATCTTGATGCCTTCATGGCTAAATTATGAACTTATAACTAAATTATGTTGGCTGTGGCTGTGGTTATCAACTTTATGTTTGCTTGTTGACTTGTTGTATTATTTTCCACTTTTCTTGCTATTTGAATAAAATAGCGTGCTATAGCGGCGCAATAGCGGCTATATAGCGCTAGTAGCCAGCTGCCGCTACTACGCTATTGTAGCGAACATGGCCTCATATGCCATTTGTTCAAGTTTGATTTTGGTGAGTAATGACAACATGATCAATGAGACTAACTATATTGTTGAGCATGTCTTTGTAGACATTTCTAGGTCCCAAGTATGCAAAAATACCACATGCCAAAATGAGAAGATAGTATATATTTTGAGGGTCTAAACCGTGAAGAAGAAGAAGAGAAATGACACCGTCAGATGAACCGACGGTACCTTGGAAGCAAGCGTCGGTGCAATGGCCGGATGAACCAGTACACTGTATGAAGAAGCCTCAGTTTACACAGACCATCGGATGAACCGACGGTATGCTTTTTAGTTGCACCGGATGAATTCCTGGAGAAGAGGCAACTGGCTTAGTAGCACCGGTTGAAACGACGGTGGAGCAATAGTTCATCCGACAGCCATGTGTTTGCTAACAGTAAGGTTTTGGCCGCGAAGTCTTCAACACCAGATGAACCGATGGTTACAAGAGTTTGAGCAGCGGTTCATCCGACGGCACCAAAGAAGCTGACAAAGAGGTTTTTGCCGCGGAGTCTTCAGCACCGGATGAACCGACGGTGCATCGTTCTACACGTCGGATGAATGGCGTCAGCAGGATTGCAATGGCTATGTGACGTAGAGGGGGGCACCGGATGAACCGATGGCCCTGAAAAGCAAGCGTCGGTTCATCTGACGGTATACTTTTCAGTAGCCGTTAGCCAACGGCTAGCTTCGTGCCTTGGGCTATTTATACCCCCTCTACTCGCCCATTTGAAGAGGCTGGATGCTGAGGAAGACCAGTGGAGTGTGAGACACATAGAAGATCATATCCAAGCCATCCAAGTGCTAAATTGCACATCTATAGACTTGCACATGCTTTGTGTGTGTGCTTAGTGCTAGGTTTAGCTTAGAGCTGAGTGAGTGCAAGGTGTGCCTACCTTGTAAGGTGATTTTTGAGTGGATCAAGCTGTACAAGGTGCGCCGGAAGCCTTGGAGCCTAGGTGGCTCTCCGGTAAACGTCTTCGACCCTCCGGCTTGGTGTGGAGCGGCGATGACACTTTTTGCGAGGGACGTGGAGATCCCCTTCCCTTGGTGGAGAAGCTCCTTAGTGGTGGCGGCATCAAGGTGACCAAGAGAGCTTGGGGAGTGCCTTTGTGGCCGAGTCTAAGTGGTGCTCTTGGGAGAGACTTGGTAACCGGGAAGCAGTACTCTTGTGTGGAGTGCTTCAACAACGTGGACTAGGGGTGGTTTAGTGCCTACCGATACCACGGGATAAATCGCGTGTCAAGAGTTTGCTTCCTCTCACCCCTTTTACGTTTCCGCATTACATTCTTGCAATCCTTACTTGCCTTTACTTTACTAGAGTAGTATCTTGCTAGGATTGGTTATAGGTTACAAAATTCGTTTTGGGATGGGAGTTTCACACTAGAACAATCATAGGTGCACATCTAGGTAGCATGTTCTAGTTTATGTTTTATGCAAATAGTAATATCCCTAGGCTTAAGGTTTTAAGTTGCCTAATTCACCTCCTCCCCCTCTTAGGCTACGAGCATCCGATTCCTTATAGCTATAGCGGCTGTAATAGCGGCCAGAATAGCCAGCCACTATTTTTCATATCGCGCGATAAAAAACCTTGGGTAAGACAATGAAATATGATGGTTTGAAATATAATACCAAAATGTAGAGTACTACATATATTGATATGATTTCAATAACAATATAATTATATATATATATATAATTTTTTGATTGATGAGTCTTGTAATGATTTATGTGATAGGATGTAATTAAACAAGTTCATAATCAATTATGATAGAAGTTGCCATATCAATAACTATGAGTCTTATAATTATATAAACTCATATTGCATTTAATTTCTTTTTATCACGCACGTGTCGTGCGTGCACTTCCACTAGTATATAGAAATAATTAATGATATCCAGTACTCCGTAATGCACTGCCAACTAATGTTGCATGCTACCAATTTGTTTGAATATGGTGAGCGGGAAATTCAAATTTTCCACGCGGGATATTTGTGTGATGTACTTTTCACAAAATCGATCTTCTCCTAAATCTCTACTACTTACAAAAACCACCATGCATGCGCTTCCATTTGTCTTCTACTTGGCAGTTGGTAACCTTAGCACAGCAAAGGGTTTGCTTGTGTGCTGCCCTGGTAACAACACCAACAGATCTATCAATACCCAGGTGGTTATTGGTCTCCATGACAGACCAAACCATTATGGCCACGCACCATCCTTTTCAAATAATGAAAGGAACTCGTGCCAATGTTGGCACAAACTTTTGTTTAAACTAATAAGGGCATGTAAAGCCCGTCGATTTGCGCCGTCTATGTAACACTCTTTCTGCAAAAAAAAAAAAACCCACCGACGCCTGCAGACGGGCTGCCTGTCGCCTCCCCTGGCGACGCCTTCGTCCCGTTCTCCCAGGTGGAGGCGACTCTCACCCCGCGCGACGCTCACCTCGCGCGACGCTCTCTAAATTTATATTTGTTAAAGCACCATAATGTAACTAGCCTTCATCCCTACGGAGGGTGGATATCAATTAAGCTCTTCCCACAAGAAGTTAATCATGCTCTCAAATTTTAAATGAATCTCAGAAATTTTGAAATGAAGTGCAAGATGAAGAAAAAGAGCTAAACCAAGTTCAAAAATTTAAACCTCCTTGCATCTTGCTCATGAAGTCTCATCTCATCAAGTCTCTCAAGCCTATTTGTTCAACTCCTTTCCCCTCTCAAAATATATATAAGTAGAAGGCTTTATATGGAGCTTTTGGGAAAAGTTTAGTCCTACCAAGATATTATAATTGAGATATTATCAAAACAAGACAAGCTTCTCATGATCTTACCGAGACTCGTCAAAATGGTCATTAGAAAAATAATGTTCTCAAGGAGGGAGAGAGAAAAACACACACACTTTAAGATAGGTGGACATGGCAAATGGTAAAGAGTGATCCCGAGGCACAAACGAAGTCATCGTTATCGGATTGCACATGGTTGGAAAGATGAGTATGGGTCTTGATCTTGAATCCTCTTGAAATTTCTAATGCATCTAGAGAGCCGGGGAGCTTTATTTATTTTTTCTTTCTCTCTTTTTTTCTCTTTTTTTATACACATATTTTCTTTTCTCCTTTCTTTCTTTCTTTCTTTCTTCTTTTTTTAAATACTCCCCTTGAACTCTAGATTACATTTTACCTACCTCCTTGGCAACTCCCCCCATGCTTAGATGATTGCATGTCCTCGGGCAAAGAGGTGGCGAAATTTTGGTGCCAAGGTAGGTACTAAAAGTCCTATATTTTCCTAGAGAGAATTACTTGAAATCTTCTAGGAATCCTTCACACAACCTTTATGTCGTCTTGGAGGTCTCCCAAAATTATACTTCAATCTTCGACACCTTCATTCTTGTGATCTTCCTTGAAATATTCATCCATACTCAAGAATTGGGTTGTGGTCAAGGAGGTAAACACAAAAAAGATGTTTTGGGTTTGTGGGTGGATATTCGGCGAGGTTTGCAAAATTCCTAATGTGGAAACTTACAATGCACGGATAGAAAAGGCTAGCATAAAGATAGATACACAAAAACAGAATGACCAACTTCTTAGTCTTGGGTCAGAGAAATCAAGCCTTGAATCAATGCACCCAAAAATAAATCTTGTACACTAGGGTTTTTTGCACTCAATCAAATATAAGGCTTTGGATAGGTAGAGCAACATGCAAGAGGTATTAATGATGAGGTTAGCATTACTTTTAAGAACAAAAATAAATCAGCTTTAACCCATCCAAAATTGAGAACATGAGAAAAACTATGGGTCTCATCTTTATCATAACCTCCGCAAAGGATTAAGCTAGTATTTAATTTAATTTCAGATTTGCATTAAAGAGAGCACTAGCTTAATCACGTATAAAACAAGTACAAAGATGAGCAAAGCGGCAATGGTTATCATATATCAACTTGGCACAATTTTCCATCCATATTAAAGATGATAAACCAATGGTGAAATTTATTCATGGTGATGGAAAACAAAAACTACTACTACCACACACATGCTAAAAATAAAAACTGAAAAAGCTACGCACACAAAAATTTGCACACAAACTGAAAAATAAAGGAAAGGAGAAGGAAAAATCATACCAAACTTGAAAGCATTATTTCTTCTTCCTTCCTTCACTCTCCGGTGGTTGATCCTCCATCTTTATGAAACCAAGCTTGGAGTGCCTCAAAGTATATGATGGTGTCGAGGTCGAACAGGTGGCTCCTCCGTGTGCCCTTGCAGTTCGGTGTACCGCATGGAAGAGCTTCGTGTACTCTTTATGCCTCCAAGGAGCAGCATGTCACTCCTCCGTGGTGCCACGTCCTCCTCCGTGCTTCGCGGGGGCTCGGAGATAGAATGCCTCCGCGAAGTGATAGATGGCGCCTTCGACGATGATGATCGTGTCTTCCTTCCGAGGACGATGTTCATGGCCTTTCTCATCGTGCCTTACTGCCGGTGGAAATACGCACACAGAAAGTATATGAAAGGGCAACAATTGTAACGATTTTTCGGGGATTTTTAGAGAAGGAAGTGAGACACAAATTTTTCTGGGTGGTTTCTGGAAATTCTGAGCTATGAACTCAAGAACACGAACTAGCAAATGGATGAACTACTTACCAGACGAAGGGGAGCACCGGGGGCTGTTTGGAAGGGGCAGGCCGGCCGGCCTAGGCCGATCGGCCTAGGGGGCCTCCTGCTCCTCCCATCTCCAATTTTCTCCGAGATGCTTCTTGCTCCCTTGTTGTCCTGTGTCCTTGTGCTCCACAAGAATCCACTGCCTAAACGCTCTCGGCCACTCCTTTGTTTTGAATGATGAGATCAACGCCTCCCTCCTTTGGGTTGACTTCCGATTCCTCTTGATTGAGTAGGTTTTGGGGACCGAGCTTCTAGCCAAAGGTAGCCCATGAGGTACCCCAGCTATCCCCAAAGTCTCACTTAAATCCGTGGAACGAACCGGGAGATCGATCGAGGTGAAGGCTAGGTTTTTCCCGCGGGCTGAGTTCTTCCCGACTGTCCAGGCAAAACCGGCCTGACCGGTTTCCCAAACCGGTCTGACCGGTTTAGCCCCAGTGGGCTGTCGTGAGGATTTTGAGCAGGAGAGTCTTGTTCTAGCTATGGCTTTTCTTGTTCAAAGGTGGAGAGGTTCTTGAGGTGTTTTGGGGCAGTTTTGGCCTCGAAGGTCTTTTGGGGATTTCCTGGACAAAACCGGCCTGACCGGTTTGCGAAACCGGCCTGACCGGTTTCCCCTGCCCGTGAGAGGCTAAGTCCCAGAGAATCGGTCTGACCGGTTTCAGAAACCGGCCTGACCGGTTTTGGTTGCCAGCAGCAGTTTTGAGTTGTTTTCCGCTGCGTGTTTTGAGTGGCTGTTGGTTGGATCTTGCTCCTAGGTTCAGTAGCACTCCAGTGGCTACGTGGACTTAGCAAGAGAAGCTTGCGGAGGTGTCCGAGTGAAATTGGGTTCATAGGCCGAATTCTTGAGTAGAATTTTTATCGGCTCCCATTCACTCCCCCCTCTCTGGTTCGCCGTTCCGGTCCTTCAAGTGGTATCAGAGCCGGTTCGGGTCTTCATTGACTCTTACCAGTCTAAGATCCAAAGATGGCGTACCAGGAATGGGGTTCGGGTCCTCCGCACTTCGATGGGAAGAACTACCAGATGTGGCAGAGGCGGATGGCAGCGTTCCTCCGCGGAAAGGGTCAGATCCTTTGGGACGTTACGGTGAACACAGCTTATGTTCATCCGATGAACTTCCTTGCTCCAGGATCGAGGGATATGTTCGACGCCAACAACAAGGCGGTCGACTACTTGTTTCGTGCTCTGTGTCAGCCCGAATTCGATCGGGTTCAGACAGAGGACTTAGCTTGTAGGATTTGGGAGCAGTTGAAGGATGCTCATGCTGGGAATGCTCAGGTTCAGGCTCGGATGTACGCGACTTACCGGAGAGAGTACGAGAACTTCACTCATCTCCCCGGTGAGTCCGTCGATGCCCTTTTCCAGCATTTTATAGTCGTGGTGAACAACATGAGAGCCAATGTGGCCGTGCTCCTATACGATGATCATGATAGAGCCGTGAAGCTCTTGCACTCGTTGGATCGTACCGTATGGGACGGGAAGGTTGAGGCTATCCTTGAGTCCGAGAAGTATGACACCTTGACCGTGAACGAGCTGTTCTGGAAGCTCAAGTCGGCTGAGTTGGACTGTGGTATGACAGCCAAGATTGAGAGCCCGACTGACTCTCATAGTCTTGCTCTCATCGGTGGCAAAGGAGCTAAGTCTAACGCTAACGCATCTTCCAGGATGTACTCTCTGTCTTCTTTGATGTCTTTGCCAGATGAGGAGTTCGACGTGCTTGGAGAGGACGAGCTAGCGTTGCTGACCAGGCGGTTCGAGAGGTTGCACGAGAACCGGGTGAACACGAGGAGGACAGCACGGACGTGCTTTCAGTGCGGCAAGCCAGGACACTTCGTCGCCGACTGCCCGGAGAAGACGGAGAACAAGGACGGCTACAAGGACGGCTACAAGCACCGGTCGAGCAAGGACCCCAAGTACCGATCGAGGCGCGATCACAAGCACAAGAACAAGCACAAGGACGAGCGACGGTCGAGGAAGAAGGACGGCCGCGGCAGGAAGGCCCGAGCGATGGTCGGAGCGAGCGACGTCGACTCCAGCTCCGCCTACTCTTCCTCGAGCTCGAGTAGCAGTGAAGACGAAGGTGATCGGCGCAAGAACAAGAAGTCATCCAGGAACTTGAGCGGGCTGAGTTGCTTCGCACGAGATGGCTTCTGCGGCATGGCTCGTAGCTCCGGCAGCAAGAAGAGTTACCAGAGCGACTCGGACTCCGACTCCGAGGATGAGGTACGTGACGAGCTTCCCTTCTTGCGAGAGGAGAACGAGCGTCTTGGCAAGTTGCTTGATAATCGTGATGACATGCTTAGAGAGGCCAAGAAGATGAGGAAAGAGCTTAGGGCCTCACTAGAAGATGCTAGGAACCGTGTGGCCGAGCTAGAAACCCAGAACCTAGATGCTAAGCTTGAGATTGATTCGCTTAAGGCTTCTCCTGTGGTTTCTGATGATGTTGATTGTGTTGATTGCTCTGTGTACCTAGCTGATCTTACTAGTCTCAAGGATAAGCATGCTTCCACTTGTGATGAACTAGATATGCTTAGGGTTGAAGTGGCTGAGCTTAAGTCTAGACCTGCTTTGCTAGGTGCCTGGACTTCTTGCCCTGTTTTGCATGGAAAGATTGATGAGATGCATGCTTACACTGTTTCGCTTGAGGCTATTTGTAAGAGCCTATTCCCACTTCTTGCTCTACTTGTGAATTGCATGCGGTTAAGAATTTGGAGCTTGCGCATTATGTTGATCGCTTGCAGGATGAGAATGATGAGCTGAGGAAATGTATAAGTTGGTTGTCGGGTCAGGAGCCTCAGCTTGGTATCATGATAGCGGCTTTTAAACGCTATGATGGTCAGGCACTTGGGGCTGACAAGCTTGGAGAAAACAGTGGTGAGGGAGTTGAGAGAGTTGGAGAGATCCCTATCCCACCACTAAACAGACACAAGAACAAGTTTGAGCCCAAGCCTAACCATCTCAGAAACAAACTTGACACTACTCCAGATCCACCCATATTTCCTCGCCCAACAAATGATTTCCAAAGACCGGTGAAGTTTGTGAGCTCCAAGGAGAGTGAGATTGGAGAGAAGAAGGGTGAGAAGGCAAGTGAGGAGAAACCGAGTGAGCAACCCCAACCAAAACCAAAGCCAAAACCAATCCGGTTTCATTGTGACAATTGTGGGAGAGATGGTCACAAAGGGGAGTTTTGCTTAAGAAGAAGCGAGAGGAGAGAATGGCAAAGGAGTGGGCAAACAAGGACAGGTACAACCCATCTCATGGTGTGCCTGAGTCTCGTATGCCACTGCCTAGGGGTAAGGACATTGTTCGCACAGTTCCGGCTTGGGGAGAAAAGAGTGCTTTGGGTGGAAGGAACCCTGCTGGAGGAGTTAAACCGGCCAGACCGGTTTGGAAACCGGTCAGACCGGTTTTGGCTGATCGGACAGCAAAACCGGTCAGACCGGTTCCAGAATCAGTCAGACCGGTTTGGAGACAGCAGGGTGACCAGTTTGGTTTTCGTGCTCGGGATGAGGCTCGGTTCAGGTTCTTTGGTCGTGGTCCAGGTGTTTGGCATGGAGAGTCAGGTGGTGGTCAGTTTGCTAGACGTTCTCCACCTCATGCTCAATACGATGGTGGGAGGAGTCGTAGCTTTGAGATGGAGAGGAGGAACAGTGCACGGTCTTCCTTTCGTGGTTTTCGTTCTTCTCCAGCGAGACAGGGGTGGTTCCCTAATGGTGGTTCCCGTGGTGGCTTTCGTGGTGGTAGCTTTGATAGGAGTGATGATTTGGTTTGTGCTAACCCCACTTTGGAGCAAATGGCTCGGCACTGGTTTTACTCGTTTGGTACTAACCCCAGTGCAGAGTCGTTTGTTCACTCACGTGCTCGCTTTTGAATTTCAGGTGGGAGACTTGAGGAACGTTTGGTTGATTGACTCCGGTTGCTCGAGGCATATGACCGGAGACAAGGGGTGGTTCTCAAGTCTCGTCCTGGTGGTGTCCAAGACATACATCACCTTTGGGGACAATGGCCGAGGGCGTGTGCTATCAGAAGGTGAGATCAAGGTAAGTGACAAGGTCACTCTCAGGCGTGTTGCTCTTGTTCAATCGCTCGGGTTCAATTTGCTTTCCGTGTCCCAGCTTTTGGATGAGGGCTTTGAGGTGTTGTTTCGGCCTGGTGGTTCTCGGATTTTAGATTCTCGAGGGGACCTTGTTTGCATGGTCGTTCCCGAGGGTCAAGTGTTCCGAGCTGATTTCTCTCAGTCTTCTGGTGTGGAGCGTTGCTTTTTGGCTGGTTCTTCGAGTGAGTTGTGGAAGTGGCATAGGAAGTTGGGTCACTTGAGCTTTGACCTTTTGTCTCGCTTGAGTAAACTCAATTTGGTCCGAGGATTGCCACGGTTGAGGTTTGAGAAAGAGTTGGTTTGTGCGCCGTGTAGGCATGCCAAGATGGTAGCCTCTTCTCACCCGCCTCTCACCGATGTGATGACTGAGCGTCCATGCGAGTTGCTCCATATGGACCTTGTTGGCCCAGCTCGTGTGCGATCTACGGGTGGGAAGTGGTATGTCCTTGTTGTGATGGACGACTACTCTTGGTATGCGTGGGTGTTCTTTCTTGAGGAGAAAGGGGAGACGTTTGGTTTTGTTTGAGATCTTGTCTTGAGGTTAAGAAACGAGAGGCACGGAGATGCCATACGAGCGATCCGTAGTGACAATGGCTCGGAATTCAAAAACTCTCTCTTCGAAACCTTTTGCCATGACTTGGGTCTTGAACACCAGTTTTCGAGTCCGTATACGCCTCCCCAGAATGGCGTGGTGGAAAGGAAAAACAGGACCTTGTGCGAGATAGCTCGGACGATGCTCGACGAGCATAGGACTCCGAGAAGGTTCTGGGCTGAGGCGGTCAATACCGCGTGCTATGTATCGAACATGATCTACCTCAGGGTTCACAAGAAGAAAACCTGTTACGAGTTGATGCACGGTCGCACACCCAAGGTGAGTCACTTCCATGTCTTTGGTTGTAAATGCTTCATTCTGAAGAAAGGGAAGAAGTTGGACAAGTTTGAGGCTAGGTCTGTCGATGGCATTTTCTTTGGTTACGCATCTCATTCTAGAGCATTTCGTGTGCTCAATCTTGAAACTAACCCATGGAGACTTGCGAGGTGACCTTCGACGAGACACATCCACGTAGTCAGCTTGTTTTTGAGTGTGCAGGTGACGACGAACTTGGCGAGGAGATCTTTCAAGAGGAGGAGCATGAACATGGAGATGATGAAGATGGCGGTGTGGTGCCCGCGGCTGAACATGTACCTACTACTTCGACGACGATCGAGAACGGGCCCTCTCCCACACCTACAACGACAAACCCAGATCAAGGCGAAGCTGCTGTTGAGGGGGAGGTAGCATCAAGGCGAGAACCTCCCCGGCGAGTGCAAGTGGATCATCCAGCTTCGAGAATCATCGGCGACATGAATGAACGTACTACACAGTCGAGGGTTCAGAACAATTCTCATTTCGCTCCTGCTGCTTTTGTTGCCACCTTTGAGCCCAAGGACATTGGACACACGCTATCTGATCACAATTGGGTTAACTCGATGCATGAGGAGTTGGAGAATTTTGAGAGGAACCAAGTTTGGGAATTGGTTGACCCTCCCCCAGGGTGTAAGCCGATTGGGACAAAATGGGTGTGGAAGAACAAAGAGGGAGAGAAAGGAGAAGTGGTGAGGAACGAGTCAAGGCTTGTTGCTCAGGGGTACTCACAGAAAGAGGGGATCGACTACGAGGAGACCTTTGCTCCCGTAGTTCGTTTGGAGGTGATCAGGATCCTTCTAGCCTTTTCCGTGGCTAAGGGGTTCAAGTTGTACCAGATAGATGTCAAGAGTGCTTTCCTAAACGGTGTTTTGGAGGAAGTAGTGTATGTGAGGCAACCACCGGGGTTTGAGAGTGAGAAGTACCCCCACCGGGTGTACAAGTTGAGGAAGGCGCTGTATGGGTTGAAGCAGGCGCCTAGAGCTTGGTACGGTAGGTTGAGGGGGTTCCTGTTTGAGAGAGGGTTTGAGATGGGGAAGGTCGATCAGACCTTGTTTCTCCTCAGGCAGGGCAGAGATATCCTGATTGTGCAGGTATACGTGGATGATATTGTCTTTGGTGGCTCGTCTAACTCTCTTGTTGCAAGGTTTGCAGAAGACATGAGCAGGGAATTTGAGATGAGCATGATGGGTGAGTTGCAGTTCTTCCTCGGGCTACAGATCAAGCAATCAAAGGAAGGAACATTTGTGCACCAAGCTAAGTACACCAAGGACATTGTGAGGAAGTTTAAGATGGAGGACTCCAAGGCCATGGCGACGCCTATGAGTACGACTACAGCTCTTGATGCGGACGAGGAAGGTGAACACGTGGACTAGAAGGAGTACCGGAGCATGATCGGGTCACTCCTCTACTTGACGGCGACGAGGCCGGACATCCAGTTCTCGGTATGTCTGTGCGCTCGTTTTCAAGCGTCTCCGAGGACTTCGCATCGGCAAGCAGTCAAGCGCATATTCAGGTATTTACGACACACTCCCGACTTCGGCCTTTGGTACTCCGCGTCTTCTTCTTTGGCTCTTCATGGATTTTCATACGCGGATTTTGCCGGGTGTCGGTTGGATAGGAAGTCCACTTCTGGGACTTGCCAGTTCTTGGGTTTTTCTTTGGTGTCTTGGTCTTCCCGCAAACAGTCGAGTGTTGCTCAATCCACTACCGAGGCAGAGTATGTGGCCGCAGCTAGTTGTTGCTCTCAGCTCCTTTGGATCACATACACCATGAGTGACTTTGGTGAGGAGTATACCCATGTCCCACTTCAATGTGATAGCACAAGTGCCATAAGCGTTGCAAAGAACCCAGTGCTCCATTCCAAAACTAAGCACATAGAAGTGAGGTATCATTTACTGAGAGACAACGTAGAGAAAGGAAAAATCGCTTTGATCCATGTACCCACACATGACCAGCTAGCCGATATTTTCACCAAACCCCTAGATCAGGCAACTTTCACTCGTTTGCGGGGGGAGCTTGGTGTTTGTTTGATTTCTTGAGTTGGGTGTGTGGGAGCTCCTTTGTAGCATATGTATAGTTCCCTTTGTGCATTTCTTGCATCTTGCATGGCATGTGTAACATGATGTATAGGCATCTTTGTATCTTAGGTTGTATGCATTTTGTATCATATGCATTGTGTAGGAAAAGCTTCTCCTATATACATTGTTCACCATGCTATGCTATATATGATCTTGTGAGCTAGTTTGGTATGATATGGCTTAGTGTGGCTTAGCTCTTGATGATCTTGATCTATATCCATGGTTGATAGCTATGTTTTTGAAAAAACGTCATATGTATGCTGTCTTGTGAGTAAATGCCTTTATATGATCTTGACATGTTATTGTGGCTTGGCTATGCTTAATTTGTGGTTGGATAGCTTATTTTGATCATATGGGGCCAAAGGCTCATTTGCCATCATGAATGTTTAGCCCCCATGCTTCATCTTGTGGAGGGGCATAAGTTCCTTTTTGTCGCAAAGACATTTCATGTACCAATTCAAATCTGAAAATGAAATGTAAATTGCTTGGAAAATGTGCTCCCATGTCATATATGCTTAATTTACTTGCTTTTGGGTGCTAAACCGTTGCATGTTGCTTACCAATGAGAAGTCTCATATTTAGAAGTAAGCACATGGCTCGGTGGCTTTGACATGACATGAGGTGCTTGTGGGTGTTTATGATGGTCTTATGCTTAGAATGGTTGTCCTAGCATGAAGTTTGTGTGGCTTTGCCATTTTGACATGTTTTGCTCATGTTTAGGACTTTGCTCATGAGAGGGAAATTTTTCGCAAAAGTGTTCAATTCTCTCTTAGCTTTATCCAATGGCTGTGAAACTTGGTGATCTTGTAGTTGATGTTCATACGATGCTGTAGAGTATCGAGCTTGCTCATTTGATCATGTGTAGCATCGTGTGATGAATTTTGTCTATTTGAGAGGCTCTAGTTGCATCTTTTCCAAATTTGAGCCTTGATTCATGCATTGGCAACAAGGGGGAGAAAGAACGGCTGAGAAAAGTTGCATTGCATCCCTAGAACCTATCCCAACAGTCAAGGGGGAGCTTGTGCATTTCTTTTGCATTTTTGGCTTTTGGGGGTGTGATCTGCTGAGTTAAATTGGTCTGACCGGTCTTGGGAACCGGCCTGACCGGTTTGGGAAACCGGTCTGACCGGTTTGTGCCCAGTGTTGGTACATGTTCAGGGGGAGTATGCATATGTGCAGGGGGAGCTCTTGTATGCTTTGGTGGTTTGTGCTCTTTGCTTGAGCTTGTCTTTGACTCGGTTGTGTCGAGCCGTTGCCCTTGCCTAAGGGGACCGAGTCTTTCCTCTTTCAAGTGATCTTGCTCTTTGCCTTTGTTTGGTTTTCGATCGCTTGTTTGAGTTTTTTTTAGTCGTCTCTTTTCTTTTCCTTTTCTCTTTGGTTACCAAAAGTGTGTGTTGTCAATGCACTCATCAAGGGGGAGATTGAGGACCATGTGTGGTTCGAGGACCGGTGGATGGTCGCTTCCTGGTGTGATGAGTGATTGACAACGTTGTGTGGACTGATTCTTGGCTAAGTATTGCAGGTGCAGGTTGCGGCTTGACTGGTGTTGGTGCAGGTGAAGAACAAGCGCGAAAGGTCGTCGCCGGTGAGGCCTCCAGGTGTGGAGAAGACAAGTAGGCTTGGTTCGAGGGACCCGGTGGCCAGCGAGGTCAAGTGCGGGCCGCATGGTGGCATGAACAGCAGGATGAAGTCGGTGGACGGTTTCTTGGTTGAGTCTCAAAACCAAGGTCGAGCCGGGACTTCGTGGGAGCCGAGTCATGAGTGGTGATTGGCGGAGGCTACATCAAGTTCGCGGGGTTTGCGGTGGTTCACCAGAAAACCACCGGGTTACTCGGCTGAGCCACAAAACCGAGGCCGAAGACCGGGCGTGGCTGTCAGGCCAAAACCGGCCTGACCGGTTTGGGAAACCGGTCTGACCGGTTTGGGGTCGCAGGGCGCCGGAAGCTTCGAAGCGGAGGACACGCGTCGGGATCGCAAGGCTTGCGTCGAGGCTAAGCGAAGTGCCGTCACCGGGCATCCGTCCGATGGTGTTACGAAGACAAATTCCCAAAGTGCCCTTGGTGGGCGTGTATCCTAGTTTAGGCTTTAGGGGTATTTTAGTCTTTCGGCTTGCCTCCATATAACCCAAGTGGTGAGAGGATGGCAGCCATCTCTTGGAACCCTAGCTCATTTTCCCTATGCTATTTTCCTTCCTATTTTCCTTAGGATTTCTAGGACTAGCTTGAGAGCTTCATGGTGAGATCTTGTGAGAGGGAAGGATGATCGAGCGGAAGCTAGACCTTGTACGAACCTTCATGGTATGTATAGATGATTCGGCGTGGTTCCTCAAGGCTTGATTGTGTTCTTCCCATTTTCCCTTTTTGGTGATTTTCGGAGCCTTTTCTTGGATTTTCCGTGGGGAAGTTTTGGGGGCGTTTCTTTGAGGGATTCTTGTTGGATGTCACGTATGAGGACCTTGTGCCTCTTTGCTTGGTGATCTTGCTCCAACAAACCCTCCGAAACGGCTTCAATTTGGTGGTTTTCGGTGGAATCCATGGGAAGGTGCTCTTGAGGGTTGACTTCCGATTCCTCTTGATTGAGTAGGTTTTGGGGACCGAGCTTCTAGCCAAAGGTAGCCCACGAGGTACCCCAGCTATCCCCAAAGTCTCACTTAAATCCGTGGAACGAACCGGGAGATCGATCGAGGTGAAGGCTAGGTTTTTCCCGCGGGCTGAGTTCTTCCCGACTGTCCAGGCAAAACCGGCCTGACCGGTTTCCCAAACCGGTCTGACCGGTTTAGCCCCAGTGGGCTGTCGTGAGGATTTTGAGCAGGAGAGTCTTGTTCTAGCTATGGCTTTTCTTGTTCAAAGGTGGAGAGGTTCTTGAGGTGTTTTGGGGCAGTTTTGGCCTCGAAGGTCTTTTGGGGATTTCCAGGACAAAACCGGCCTGACCGGTTTGCCAAACCGGCCTGACCGGTTTCCCCTGCCTGTGAGAGGCTAAGTCCCAGAGAATCGGTCTGACCGGTTTTGGTTGCCAGCAGCAGTTTTGAGTTGTTTTCCGCTGCGTGTTTCGAGTGGCTGTTGGTTGGATCTTGCTCCTAGGTTCAGTAGCACTCCAGTGGCTACGTGGACTTGGCAAGAGAAGCTTGCGGAGGTGTCCGAGTGAAATTGGGTTCATAGGCCGAATTCTTGAGTAGAATTTTTATCGGCTCCCATTCACTCCCCCCTCTCTGGTTCGCCGTTCCGGTCCTTCACTCATGAGAGGGAACTTTTTCGCAAAATTTTGTATCTTGATCATGGCTTGCTCATATGCTCATATAGCTTTACTATCTTAATGGCTATGCTTATACGCAACTATGGAATGTCTTGCTTGCTCATTTGCTCACTTGTATCATTTTGTGGTGCTCATTGTCTATTTGAGAAGCTCTAGGTTGAAATTTTCATAGAAATGCCTTGATTCATGCATTGTCAACAAGGAGGAGAAGTTTGTGAATGGAAAATGGATCTGAGCATGTCTATAGGGTTTTCAGCTGGTTTCAAACTTTTTTGGAACAAGTTTTTCTGGGGCGGTCACATAGGGCGGTCAGACCGCCCTGTCTGGAATGTGACCAGCCTAGGGCGGTCTGACCAGCCTAGGTTTGTGCAGAGCTCGTTTATCTCTTTGTCATGCATTTGTAGTAGTACTTTGCATGCATGTGTTCAGGGGAGTGCATTTGCTCAGGGGAGCCTGCATGTGTTCAGGGGGAGCTTCTTGTATCGCCTGAGTTCTTGCTTTGGTGGTTTGCTCTTTGTGAGCTTTGGATTTTGTCTCGGTTGTGTTGAACCGTTGCCCTTGCCTTAGGGGACCGAGATTTTGGCTTCAAGTGATCAGGGTTTGTGTTGTTTGGTTTTTGGATCACTTGATTGGGTAGTTGTTAGTTTCTTTTCTTTTCTTACTTATGCTAGTTACTATGTGTGTGTTGTCAATGCACTCATCAAAGGGGAGATAGAGGACCTGTGTGGTCTGAGGATCGGTTTATGGTCGCTCCTTAGTGATGAGTGATTGACAACGTTGTGTGGACTGACTCTTGGTCTAGTATTGCAGGTGCAGGTTGCGGCTTGATTCGTGTGGTGCAAGTGAAGAACAAGCATGAAAGGTCTATGTCTGTGTGACCTCTCAGGAGCGGAGAGACAAGTAGGCTTGGTTCGAGGTACCCGGTGGCCGACGGGATCAAGTGCGGGCCGTACGCTGGTGAGAAGAGCAAGACGACGTCGAGAGGATGGAGTCGGTGCAAGGTAGCAGTTAACAACTGAAACTTGCACGTGTGGTTTGCAGTGGTTTGGCCACAAAACCAGTGGATTACTTCGCTGAGCCACAAAGCCAAGACCGAAGACTTGACGGGGCAAGCCGACCTGCCTGGGTCGGTCTGACCATCTGGTCATGGCAGTCTAACCGCCTAACCAGGGAAAGACCGGGGGCAGGGCGGTCTGACCGCTCGGGAGGGGCGGTCTGACCGCGTGGGCCGCAACGCGTCGAGAAGCTTCGAAGCGGAGGACACGCGGTGTGATTGCAAGGCTTGCGTGGAGTTGAAGCTGCTTGCGGTCGACGGGCGTCCGTCTCGATGGAGTAATCGACCAAAGTTCCCAAAGTGCCCTTGGTGGGCGTGTATCTTAAGTTAAGTAAGTAGGGTTAGTTTGGTCATTCGGTGCCCTCCATATAAACTCACTTGAGGGGAGATGGCAGCCAACTCGTGGAACCCTAGTTCATTTGCTCTTCCGCTTTAGTTTTCCCTATGCTAGCTTGAGAGCTTCATGAGTCATCTTGAGAGAGGGATGGATGTTCGGGCGGCTTGCTAGACCTTGTATGAACCTTTCATGGCATGTATAGAAGCTTCGGCGTGGTTCATCTTTTCTCTCTTTGTCTCCCAGCGTTTTCCCTTTTGGTGATTTTTGGAGCTATTTTTGGGGATTTTTGTGGTGGCTTGCTTGAGGGGTTTCTTGGTGGGATTCTTGTTGGGTGTCACACATGAGGTATTTGTGCCTCTTTTCTTGGTGATTTTGCCCTAGCAATCCCTCGGGAAAACCTTCGATTTGGGTGGTTTTTGGAGTTCTTCGAATTCATGACATAGAGCCCTTAGATTCGCGATTCCTTTTGATTGATAGCGTTTCGATGGATATCCTTTGGTGGAGAGGTCGTCCAGGAGGTGACCCAGCTATCCCCGAAGTTTCGCTGTAATCCGTGGGGTGAGGACCAGGTGTGTCCGAGGACCAGTAGAGGGTCGCTCCTTAGTGATGAGTGATTGACAACGTTGTGTGGACTGATGCTTGGCTAAGTGTGCAGGTACAGGTTGCGGTTTGACTCGTGTCGGTGCAGGTGAAGAACAAGCGCGAAAGGCCTTAGCCGTGGCGGCCTCCGGGTGATGGAGTGGCAAGTAGGCTTGGTTCGATGGACCCGGTGACCGATGGGGTCAAGTGCGAGCCGTGCAGTGCAAGACTGGCAGGCTGAAGTCGTGAACATGGGCCGGTGCAAGGTAGCGGATCGAGCCCGAAGCTTGCACGCGGGGTTTGTTGGTTTGCCCACAAAACCATCGGTGGACGGTTTCTTGGTTTGGGCCGCAAAACCAAGTCCGGAGGCCCGAGGCGACGAAGACGGTGATCCGGGAGCTTCGGGAAGCTTCGAGGTGGGGGGTACGTGGCGTGATCGCGGGGCTTGCGTCGATGCTAAGCAAGGCCGCGGTGGAAGCATGTCCGCTCGATGAAGACTTGACCAAAATGCCCCTGAGGGGTTGCATCTGCATTTCAAGTTGTAGGGGTAGCGTGGTCATTTACCTCCCTCCGATGGACTTCGTATAAATAGCGGAGAGGTGGATGGCATCTCTCTCTCTCTCTTGGACTCTAGGGTTTCATCCCTCGGTAGATTGCTCTGAACTGCTTCTTTTCCCTCTGTATTCCTTAGGCTAGATTCTTGTATAGACTCTGACCTCTGGATGTATGGAAGCATTCGGCGTTGCGGTGATCTCCTAGTCCTCTGTGATTTTCGTGTTTTCTTTCGAGGCTATTTTTGAGGAGTTTTGTTCTTCGCTCGATTCGGGGATTTGAGGGCGTTTTCCTTCGGATTTCTTTGAGGGGGTCATGGGTGGATGCCTTGCGCATCTTTGTGTGTGATCTTGACCCCTCAAACGCCGGGGAAAGCCTTCGATTCGTGAGTTTTTGGCCGAAGTTCAAGTTCTTGGTGGTGGTTCGTGTGATCCGCGATTCCCAGCGATTTAGTGAGTTAGAGGTCGAGATTTTTGGGGCATAGCTTCCTCTTGTGTTGCTTACCATCTCCCCTAAATCTTGTCTCAAGAGCTTTTGCCGTTTGGGAGATCTGGTGATGGATGTGGAGAGTTGACTTCGCGGGGTCGAGCTTTTTCTGCTCTGTCCGCGCCTGGTGGACTGTCCGTGGGACACGTGCGGACTGTCCGCGCGACTGCAGTTCGTCACGTGTTCATCCGTGTTCGTGCGTGTTCGCGTTTCGATCCGTTTCGCCGCTAGGGTCTTGTTGCGAGTTGTTTGCGGACTGTCCGCGTGAGCTGGCCGGACTGTCCGCATGGCGTGTCTTTCATCTGGGGTGGCTCGAGGTTTGTCTGGGGTGTCCAGCGAGTTTTACCGGACTGTCCGCCTAGGGTGGCCGGACTGTCCGTGAGGTCCCGGACTGTCCGCGGTGCTTGGCCGAACTGTCCGAATTTCCTAGGTGCAGCACTGTTGGCTCGGGGTCCTTTTTCGGACTGTCCGCCGAGGGTTCACAGACTGTCCGCCGTACTCACGGACTGTCCGCCGTACTCGTCCGGACTGTCCGGCCTGGACTTCGCAGATTTGGCTAAGTGCTTTGGTTCTTGTCTTGTGCTTCCGCGGATTGATTCAAGGCTTGTCTCTAGGACTTGTGAGCTTGTGTGTGCCTAGTCTAGAGCTTCTTTGGTGTGCGCGAGTACTCGGAGTGGCAATCGGGGTATAGGCTGAGTTCGACCTTCGGGATGAATTTTTATTGGCTCCCATTCACTCCCCCCCTCTCTGGTCGCCTATTTGGTCCTTGAATTGGTACCAGAACCGGTTACGGATCTTCTTGATTCTAACCTGTCTAAGATCCAAAGATGGGCGATTAAGGCAAGGGGTCGGGTCCTCCGCACTTTGATGGCAAGAATTACCCGATGTGGGAAAGACGCATGGTGTTGACGGCTAAAAAGTACCACTTTCAGCCCTCAATATTCTCACATAAATGGAGGCAATTGCATTATTTACTTGCATTTTGGTTTAAATAATGTAGTTCCACTTGTCCTTGGAGATTATTTGTATGTAGGTGATTTACCCCTTAAAAGAGATGAAATCCCACCTTCTATGAAGAAACCATTCCAACTCAGCTGAGGAGGTGGCTGCCACCAAGGGAAACATGGCATTCCACGTCATCGATCCAAGGGAGGCACTCACCGACGAATCAGAGGACGCCACATGGACTTCACATGGATCAAAGGGCCCACCTCGGATACCAAATCAAGCCATGCAGCGGGGATGGATCAGAGGGCCCACAGGGTAGCGACCCAGAGGAAAACCACCCCGAGTGGGGGGCCTAGGGGGGCGGCCGATCCTAGGATCGGCCGAACCGCCTTAGTGCCGCCCCATCTCGTCCCTACACGTGGCAGCTCCTCATTGGTCACTTGCTGCATCTCGGGGTGTTTTGGAGCACTTTGAGCTTCCGAGCAAGCCTGGTCCTTGCCTATAAATAGAAGGGGAGGGGCTCCCATTTCCCACACACCACTCTCTCATTCTCCTCTCACTTTTAGTTTCCAAGGCTAGGGGGTAGGCTAGAGTAGCTCTTCTTCAGGTTCCAAGTCTTCTTTGGAGTCTAGGTATGAGTTCTCTTTTATCTTTATTTCATTGTATGACTTTGATCTACTTCAGTTATTCAGCTATTTCATATAAAGTCATGGTAGATCATATGCTTGATATGTTCTTGAGTTCATCCTTTGTTCATCATTTAGAGGCTTGTGTTCTTCATGAACACTACCTTTTGATCCACTTGAAGGGTGATGAACTCATTCCTTATGTGTTTGTTCATAAGTTAGAGGCTCGTGTTCTTCACGAACATGACCCTTTGATCTTATTGACTAGACATAAGAGAGTTCGTATCTATTTGTATGTCTAGCCTTAGTCGATCTTGTTAGATGGCATGAGAGTGTTGCATGAGGTTTGTGTTCAAGCTACGGTACTCGATCTAAGTTGACCAGTCTTCTGGTGGCTTTCACCCTGGGTCACAATAGCCCGTGCTGGGTGAAGTCTAGCAGCAACGCAGGCATGGTGCCTGGGTTGTCTGGCTACGTTAGTTATGAGCATACCCCCCATAACGATAGAGGTAGGTCCGCAGTGGTGACAGCTCTGTTGGATCCTTGTGCAACCCTCCGCGCTGGAGTACCTGCTGTAGGAGTCTAAAGTCTAGTTTCGCAGAGTGCTGGTCGTCGCGGGCTAGCTCCCCGTTTGTACCTGGGTGCTGAACCTTATCCCCCTCATGCAATACTCGTGCCTATCTCTTGTATCTTCTAGCTTTGTATGTTTAGTACATTAGAACCTAGAGCTAACTCGTATGTTCCCCCTAAGCTGTAGTGTGCTAGAGTCGAGGTAGATTTGAGTGTGTGTGTGTCGCACTACCCTTTATATCTTTTATCTTACCTCTGCCTTTGAGTTTGTTGTTTCCTATATCTATCTCTTAGTATACATTCAGAGCAAAAGCATAAGTCTAAGATATCCGCCATTGCCTTCCACAGATACAATACCCTTGGAATACTCTCCTTCCTTGGGGAAATTCTACAATGGTTTATCTGTGCGCTGTTGGTATTTGTTAAGTGCAGTTAGAATATGAAAGATTCCGCAAGCGCACAGAACACCATTGTAGCTTTTCCCTAGGAGAGTATTCTAGAGTATCGTATCCACAGGGAAGCTTTGGCTAAAGAGTCTGATAAGTCACAATCATGTATCTACTAACTTAGCCACCCAACTAGACTATTAATGAGAAGGTAAATGATATTTATGATAAAGGATAACACACTAGAGAACTTTATAATAAATGAGTAGCTAGCGAACAGAGAGGACAACGAGAGAGATCTAAGGTTCCTGGGTTCTTCTCTATTACTTGGGTTCTATAAAAGAAATCATACAAAAGCACTTTGGGACATCGGAACATTAGCCACAGAAAGGGATGAGAAGGGGACTAGGAAGCTCCGACAAAAGTCCTACAAACACCAACCCGAACGTGGCGGAATACGTCGGCCGTCAGGGCTGTCACCACCTGGGGCTACCACAACTATCCGTGGGATTGGGTGCAATCTCAGGTAACTGGTAGGCTAAACACCACGCCTAATCTACCAATTACTACTCTAGTCACATACGATTAACGAGAGCACTCGATGCGAGCGAAGATCCCATGCAAAAGTATAACAACTATACTAACCAAATAATGACATGAAAGTAATGGAGAAGATAAATATATTATAAAGCATAAGTCTTACAAGAGAAGATACAAAAACATACCATACTCCGAAGACTTCTCCAAAACCGGAGCGCAGCTCCGCTCTCTCTAACTCTCTAGTTGCTAATCTACTACATTCTGGCCACCGGGTCCCTCGAACCAAGCCTACTTGTCTTCTCCACACCTGGAGGCCTCACCGGCAACGACCTTTCACGCTTGTTCTTCACCTGCACCTGCACCAGTCAAGCCGCAACCTGCACCTGCAATACTTAGCCAAGAATCAGTCCACACCACGTTGTCAATCACTCATCACACCAGGAAGCGACCATCCACCGGTCCTCGAACCACACCTGGCTCTCAGGAATGTCTAGTCCTAATTCTCTAATATTGATGAGAGGTCATCCTTTCATGGGACAACTCTCAAATCTATATGGTGTGTGGCTCCTAGGGGTCTAGGGTTACATATATAGGGGTCTCCTGGCCTCCCTCCACCTTTAGCAAGCGATGTGGTACTAAAACTTCCACCATATCTAATTATAATGCACATAGCCTTTATGGGCCAAATGCTGGTTTAGGCCCAATTAATCCCGCAGCTCATGTTTCTAGAATCTTCCATTATTTATAATATTCATATCTTCTCATTCCGAACTCCAAATATAGCAAATGATATGTCCGTTTCGATCGTCTCCACGAGCCCGTTGCAATGGTGTACTCAAATCCATCATTTGAGATCGTCTTGTGTGATGGCTTTTGGCTTCTCTTTATTTGGTGCTTGGAGGACTAGATATCAAGGCCCATTTATCTTGTAGATTTGGCCCAATTGTACCTATTCTCCAAAGTCACTCTGTAAAATCAACAAAACACCAAAACTTGTGGAACTCATTAGTAGCAAACCCCTAAGTCCATGTTGATATTCATTTATGCCCTTTTCCATGCTTAGTTGATTTATAAAATTAGACGATAACAAATGTCAACAAGCTCCCCCAAGCTTACCCTTTGCTAGTCCCTAGCAAAGCTATGCTATAAAAGGATCAAGAGTTGCCACTACGCTTTCATGCCTCAAATGATAAAGTGGTCTTCAAAATAAATCCTCCTCTCAACAAGATTGCCCTCTCTTACCCTTAACCATGATGCATAGCTTTTACATAAATCTTAAGCAATCAAAAGACAGAACAATCAAGTCAAGCACTATGTCTCAAGTTCTTTGATCAACTATCATCCTGGGGTTTTGCAAAATTTTAAAATAAAACTCAGAGATCCTGTGTATGACCCTCTCAAGTAGATGGTATAAGTAGTGGAGTCACACGTGGTAAGATAAGTATGGTGGGATGATAATGGTGGATGGATGAGGGTGAAAGGTGATAAGCCTTCAGCCTTTTTCAAGAATCTCTTCTTTTTCTTTTCTCAAGCATCTTGGACTACATCTCTCTTTCTAAAACTTTTAAGATCTGGGCTGTTCATTCTTGGAGAGGCGAGCTCTACTCGCCCCGGACTTTTGTCCATTTTTCTCTCTCCTTAGAGATGTGGGCTCTACTCGCCCTCGGACACGTGTCCATTATTCATCTCTAAATTTATATATATTTTTTTTCAGGGAGGTAGGCCCTACTCGCCTAGTATGACACTTGTCCTTTTCTCTCCCTCTCTCGTCTCACTTTTTCCTCTCTTTTTTTTCTTTTTCTTTCTCTTTTTCTTTTCGAATGTAGCCCCAGAATCTTTTTGACATTGAGAGAGACATATCCAAGAATTGCATGAGCTATTTTGTAACATGGCTTGTGGCTTGATGGAGTATGGTGATGCGTACTCCCGAATCAGAAGCATCGTATTTGGTGGAGTGGGATAATCTTGATGTGTATGACACACTCTCAAGGGTCGTAAATACAGGAACTCATCATGTAAACCTTTTATGATTTTGAAAGAATAAAACCAGGAATCAAGTATCTCTAGGAATATGATAAATAGCAGCTCAACTTTTCATGTATCTTAACTTCCGACGCCGAGACTTTGATCAAGCATGAGCTTTCCACAGGTTTTGGGTTTAGAGCAAAATAAGCATTTAAAGCTTTTAGGAGAATCTAAGTCTGAAACTAAGTACTTAGAGGAATTATGGCGGAGCAACTATTCATTATTTTCAAGCATAAGGACTAACTTTAGAGATCATGTAGCAGAAATCAACTTCTAAGACACTTCTTATTTATAAAGACTTTAACTAAGACTCATTAACTCTAATCAAACATATATAATAACTGGCTAAAGTAGTAATACTTATCGTGATAAATGGGGCTGCTTTCCCCCAAGCTGGATCTTGAAGTAGTCCTTTGATTCGTCCTTGGAACTTGTTCGTCTTCGGGTTCTCCTTAAATGTTCTCCCTGCAAATATTAGTTCCGCATATACCCGAAGGAGCAAATTCTAGGAACATGTTGTGAGCCTTCATGTGCTCACTTCTTTTTTTGGATTTTTTTTCTGTAAGAGTGTGGACCTTCATGTGCCCACATATTTTTGAGGATTTTTTTTCTATGCAAAAGAGATGATGATGCAAGAACATATAGATGCAATATTTTTGTATTTTTATTTTTATGCCGCCACAGTAAGGAGTTCTTACATGGGGCTTTAGGAAACAGATGCAAATGCAGCAAGCATATTTTTGGTCTTTTCTAGTGCAAGCGTAAGAAAGTAAATATGCTAAAGAAAACATGCTAATTTAAATATGCAATGCAGAAAATAAATGTGCAGATAAATACCGAGTTACCTCTCGGTGAGAGTTCGAGTACTTACTCCCATGGCGTGTTGTCATCTATGGCGTCTCGTCGGGATGTCGTGCCTGGTACGGTGCCTTCAATGGTCTCGACGAGTGGTGTAGATGAGGTAGCCGATGGGGATGACGTTTGTTTGGTTGGTGGGTCTTCCGACGGTGTACTGTTGACGTCCCCTTCAGCAGGTGATGCTTCTTTCTTTTTCCATGCTCGCTTCTTCGGAGGATACCTTTAGAGTGGCAGGTTGGTTGGGGTTGAGTGGACTTCTCTACGATCTTCTTAATGTCTTCCTAGTCCGTCAACTCCGTGTCCATCTGCTTCCTTTGAGTGAGTGCTTTTCTCCGTAGTCTTGTTGTACGGCATTCATCTCCTTCGTTGTTCCATTAATTCTTCCATCAATGATGAATGAGCCAGGTCTTCTGTTGTACAGGGTTCTTGGATTTTATCATCTGCCTCGCTTCATCTGATATGAGTTCATCTCTTGACTTACCCGAATTGGATTTGGGAGTTTTCTGCAGGGGTTAGTCCGACAAAATAACCAGTGTCTACAAAGCAATTTTCAGTTCAATAACCAAACTAGACTCCATGTCTAATTCAATCAGGGAAGGAATTTTAACCTAAGCACCACGCTTAATTTAAAAACCTTTAGAAGTATACTAGCAACACTTCTAAACCAAAGCATACTATAGCAAACACAGGTAGCATGTAAGCACTATAGAGATTTACTCAAATAGAGATGAAAGAGCATGATCATGGTGAGTATTATATGGACCTTTTTTCCAATCTACTTATGGTTAGAATATATATTTGTATACACATACCTTTGAGATGGCAGGGTTCCAATGTTGATGAATCTTGAATGTTTAGGCACCCTGGGTTCTTCAAAGTCTTGTGGAAGCTTGCCGGAAGGTCGCGACGACATCAAATGTCCTGTCTATTCCACACTCAACAGAACACGGGTGATCCTACTAAAGCTAGTGATTCACTAAATTAGCAGACATCAAGATCATTATCAAAAATCTTTATGCCAATTGCTTCCCCGGCAACGGCGCCAAAAAGCTTGTTGGTATTTGTTAAGTGCAGTTAGAATATGAAAGATTCCGCAAGCGCACAGAACACCATTGTAGCTTTTCCCTAGGAGAGTATTCTAGAGTATCGTATCCACAGGGAAGCTTTGGCTAAAGAGTCTGATAAGTCACAATCATGTATCTACTAACTTAGCCACCCAACTAGACTATTAATGAGAAGGTAAATGATATTTATGATAAAGGATAACACACTAGAGAACTTTATAATAAATGAGTAGCTAGCGAACAGAGAGGACAACGAGAGAGATCTAAGGTTCTTGGGTTCTTCTCTATTACTTGGGTTCTATAAAAGCAATCATACAAAAGCACTTTGGGACATCGGAACACTAGCCACAGAAAGGGATGAGAAGGGGACTAGGAAGCTCCGACAAAAGTCCTACAAACACCAACCCGAACATGGCGGAATACGTCGGCCGTCAGGGCTGTCACCACCTGGGGCTACCACAACTATCCGTGGGATTGGGTGCAATCTCAGGTAACTGGTAGGCTAAACACCACGCCTAATCTACCAATTACTACTCTAGTCACATACGATTAACGAGAGCACTCGATGCGAGCGAAGATCCCATGCAAAAGTATAACAACTATACTAACCAAATAATGACATGAAAGTAATGGAGAAGATAAATATATTATAAAGCATAAGTCTTACAAGAGAAGATACAAAAACATACCATACTCCGAAGACTTCTCCAAAACCGGAGCGCAGCTCCGCTCTCTCTAACTCTCTAGTTGCTAATCTACTACATTGGAATGTCTAGTCCTAATTCTCTAATATTGATGAGAGGTCATCCTTTCATGGGACAACTCTCAAATCTATATGGTGTGTGGCTCCTAGGGGTCTAGGGTTACATATATAGGGGTCTCCTGGCCTCCCTCCACCTCTAGCAAGCAATGTGGTACTAAAACTTCCACCATATCTAATTATAATGCACATAGCCTTTATGGGCCAAATTCTGGTTTAGGCCCAATTAATCCCGCAGCTCATGTTTCTAGAATCTTCCATTATTTATAATATTCATATCTTCTCATTCCGAGCTCTAAATATAGCAAATGATATGTCCGTTTCGATCATCTCGACGAGCCCGTTGCAATGGTGTACTCAAATCCATCATTTGAGATCGTCTTGTGTGATGGATTTTGGCTTCTCTTTATTTGGTGCTTGGAGGACTAGATATCAAGGCCCATTTATCTTGTAGATTTGGCCCAATTGTACCTATTCTCCAAAGTCACTCTGTAAAATCAACAAAACACCAAAACTTTTGGAACTCGTTAGTAGCAAACCCCTAAGTCTATGTTGATATTCATTTATGCCCTTTTCCATGCTTAGTTGATTTATAAAATTAGACGATAACAGATGTCAACATGCGCTTGCGATCATTTAGATTAACCTTTGGCAAGTCTTGATGATCACGCTAACCCAGCGTCGTTAGTTGTGACATAAAGAGGTGCCTACAAGAAGTTTCTTGGAGTTGTCACTAAGGATGGATTCCAGATCTGTTCTTAAGATGACGGCGCTACGAAACGCCAACACATGGGCGCGTTTTTGCGTGGGAAGGGAACTCTGATCTGGGAGGTCACTCAGAATCCTCATTATGTCATCCCAGACAGTTTTCTGCTTCCAGGATCGCAGGACATGTGTGAGGCTAACAGCAAGGCCGTTGATTACTTATTCCGTGCTCTCTGTGCCTCAGAGTTTGAGCGAGTGTACGGAGAGAATGTGGCCGGAAAGATTTGGCTCAAGTTGAGAAATGCTCATGTTGGCAATGCCCAAGTGCAAGCCCGTTTGTTTTCTACTTACCGGAGAGAGTACGAGAACTTCACTCATCTCCCCGGTGAGTCGACCGATGCTATGTTTCAGCGCTTCACTAGCATAGTCAACAACATGAGGGCTAATGTGACAGTGCTCCCATACACGGATCATGATCAAGCTATCAAGCTTTTGCATGCCCTAGATAGGTCTGTGTGGAGTGCCAAGGTCGAGGCCATTGAGGAGTCGAGCGTGTATGAAACACTGACGCTTGACGAGCTGTTCTCCAAGCTCAGGTCTTCAGAGGTTGATCGTGGCTTGAGATCCAAGAGCGAGAGCCCCACTGATCCTCATAGTTTGGCTCTTGTCTCAGGATCAAGGTCTAACGCTAACTCTTGTGGTTTCTCTTTGTATTGTCTTGTGTCTTTGCCAGATGAGGACTTTGAGGTGCTGAGCGAGGACGATCTCGCTTTGTTGAGCAAGAGGTTTGGACGGATGTACGAGAACCGCAAGAATGCAAGGCGGAGCTCGGGGATGTGCTATCGGTGCGGGAAGCACGGGCACTTCATCACCGAATGCCCTGAAGCCATGGAGATCAAGAACGACTACAAGGGCAAGCCCAAGAACGACTACAACAAGCACCGCTCCAGGAACGACTACAAGGACAAGCGCAAGAACAAGGGCGAGAGAAGGCACAAGAAGAGTGACGGGTACAAGAAGAAGACCGCTCGAGCGATGGTTGCCGGAGCAAGCGACATTGACTCAACATCAAGTGATGCTTCTTCCGACTCAAGCAGTGAGGAAGAGCAAGAAGGGCGCAAGGACAAGCGGCACATGGGCAAGAACTTCACCGGCCTGAGCTTCGTCGCACAAGGAGGCTTTTGCGGCATGGCGCACTCCAAGAAGGGTGGGAATCACAGCTCGGATTCGAACTCTGACTCCGAGGAAGAGGTGTGACACGATCCCAACTTCTTGCTAGAGGAGAATGCTAGGCTGAATGAGTTGCTTGATAACCGTGATGATGTGCTTAGAAAGACCAATAAGGAGAAGAGGGAATTTAGGTCTTTGTTGGGTGATGCTAAGGATAAGATAGCTGAGCTTGAATCCTTGCTTGTGGATGCTAGAAATGAGATAGGCACTTTGAAATCTGCTCCTGTGGTGTCTGATGAAATTGACTGTGGTGATTGTTCAGTTTTTCTTGCTGATTTGACTGCTCTCAAGGAGAAGCATGCCTCTACCCTTGAGGAACTAGATGTGGTTAGGATTGAGTGTGATGAATTGAAATCTAGGCCAGCTTTGTTAGGTGCTTGTACCTTATGTCCTGTGTTGCATGCTAGGCTAGATGAATCTCACACTAGAATAGTTTCTCTTGAGGCGGCATTGAAAGCTCCTCTTCCTACACCTGTTCTACCTGTGAAATGCATGCTTTGAAAAACATGGAACTTGCACACTATGTTGATCGTCTACAGGATGAAAATGATGAATTGAGAAAAATGATGGGGTGGTTGTCTGGGCATGAGCCACAATTGAGTTTGATGTTGGCTCAGTTTAAGAGGTTTGATGGTCAGGCGTTGGGGGCTGACAAGTGTGGTGAGAAGAGTGGTGAGGGAGAAGAGAAAGCTGGAGAGATCCCTATTCCACCACATACCACACCGATGAACAAATTTGCACCTAAGCCAAACCACTTGAGAAACAAGCTAGACACAACACCAGATCCACCAGTGTTCCCCCACAAGTCTGAGAACTACCAAAATCCGATCAAGTTTGTGAGCACCAAGGGAGTGTCTTTGGTGGGAAGTCAGGAGAGAAAGCTGGTGAGAAGCTTGTAGAGAAGCCACATCCTAAGCCACAGCCGATCCGCTTCCATTGTGAGTATTGTGGGAGGGATGGGCATAAGGATGAGTTCTGCTTCAGGAGGAAGAGAGATGAGCGGTTTGCTAGGGAGATGGCAAACAAGGACAGGTACCACCTTTCTCGTGCTGTGCCTGAGCCTCGTAGAGGGCCTCCACCTAGGGGTGAGGTGTATGTGCGTACAGTTCCCACTCATGGAGGTAGAGGTGGTTTTCCTCAGAGAGATAGGCATGTTGGGTTTGGGCATGGTGAGTTGGCTCGACGTGCTCCTTCTCGTGACCGTTACGAGTTTGGGAGGCACGATCGGAGCTTTGGGTCTCAGATGGACTACGGGCCACGTTTTCTCCCTCGTGGTGCGCGTACTCCTCCAGTGAGACGTGACAAGTCCTTTGGTGATAGGCGTGAGAGGGCTCCGCCTAGAGGTTTTGGTAGGATGGGCTTTGCTAACCCTTCTTTTGAGCAAATGGCTCGACGCTGGTTTGACTCCTTTGGTACTAACCCCAGTGTTGAGTCGCTTGCTCATTCTCGTTCTCGTTTTTTATTGCAGGTGGGAGGCTTGGAGGACTTTTGGTTGATCGACTCCGGTTGCTCACGACACATGACCAGAGATCGTGGGTGGTTCTCCAGCCTCACCCCGGTGAGTATGAGGGAGTACATCACTTTCGGGGACAATGGGAGAGGACGAGTGCTTGCTGAAGGTATGGTGAAGGTAAGTAGCAAGGTGACCTTAAGAAGTGTGGCTTTGGTCAAGTCACTTGGTTTTAACCTGTTGTCAGTATCTCAATTACTCGACGAAGGTTTTGAGATTCGTTTTAAGTCGGGCGCTTCTTGTGTGCTTGATTCTCGAGGCGATCTTGTCTGTACGATCGTCCCCGAGGGTCAAATCTTTCGTGCCGATTTTTTCCAGTCTGTTGGTCCTCCTCGATGCTTTGTTGCTGGCATTTCGGCCGAGCTTTGGAAATGGCATAGGAGGTTGGGACACTTGAGCTTTGAGTTGCTTTCCCGCTTGAGTGGTCTTGATCTTGTCCGAGGATTGCCTAAGTTGAAATTCGAGAAGGATTTGGTTTATGCTTCTTGTCGGCATGGAAAGATGGTTGCTGCTTCTCACGCCCCTCTGACTGCGGTCATGACTGAGCGACCTTGTGAGCTGTTGCACATGGATTTGGTTGGGCCAGCTCATGTTCGCTCTGTAGGTGGGAAGTGGTATGTTCTTGTGGTTATTGATGATTTTTCGAGGTACTCTTGGGTTTTCTTTTCGGAGGATAAGAGCGAGACATTTGGCTTTGTTCGGGCATGATCTTGAGGTTGAAGAATGAGAGACATGTTGATGCCATTCGAGCTATACGCAGTGACAATGGCACGGAGTTTAAGAACTCTCATTTTGATGCCTTTTGCAGTGATCTTGGTCTCGATCATCAGTACTCTTCTCCATACGTCGCTTGCCAGAATGGCGTAGTGGAGAGGAAGAACCGAACCCTTTGTGAGATGGCCAGGACGATGCTCGATGAGCATAGGACTCCTAGGTGTTTCTGGGCCGAGGCGGTCAATACCACTTGTTATGTCTTAAATCGCATCTTCCTTCGTGCTTTCAAGAAGAAGACCTCTTATGAGCTGATGCATGGGCGACAACCCAAGGTGAGTCATTTTAGAGCTTTTGGTTGCAAGTGTTTCATTCTGAAGAAGGGTAAGTTGGATAAGTTTGAGTCTAGATGTTCAGATGGTATCTTTCTCGGTTATGCGATTCACTCTAGAGCATATCGTGTGCTCAACCTTGACACTAATCAAATCAAGGAGACTTGCGAGGTAACCTTCGACAAGACATAGCCATGTAGCTCTTCTGCTTTTGAGTGTGCAGGTGACGAGGAGATTGGAGTGAGGATCTTTGAGGATGAGAAGGATGGAGATGGAGATGACGACGATGATGGTGGTGGTGCTCCTGTGGCTGATCGTGTACACGCTACTTCCACTTCCACGACGACGATCGAGGATGGACCATCCCCTACACCCACTACGATTGAGGCTATTCGAGTGGAGGCTCCTGCTGAGGGGGAGATCGTGTCCAGGTGAGAGGCTCCACGGCGTGTACAAGTGGATCACCCACCGACGACGATCATAGGTGACCTTCATGAACGCACTACACGGTCGAGGTCAAGGAACACTTCTCATTTCGCTCACTCTGCTTTTGTCACTTCTTTTGAGCCCAAAGATATCCGACACGCTTTGTCTGACGAGAATTGGGTGAATTCCATGCATGAGGAGTTGGAAAACTTTTAGAGAAACCAAGTCTGGGTGTTAGTCGATCCACCACCAAATTGCCGTCCCATAGGTACCAAGTGAGTGTGGAAGAACAAAGAGGGTGAGAATGAGAAACAAGTCGAGGTTGGTGGCTCAGGGGTTCAACCAGAAAGAGGGCATAGACTATGAGGAGACATTTGCTCCTGTGGCCTGTTTGGAGGCAATTAGGATCCTTCTAGCCTTTGCCGTGGCTAAAGGGTTCAAGTTGTACCAAATGGATGTCAAGAGTGCTTTCTTGAATAGGGTGATAGAGGAAGAAGTGTATGTGAGGCAACCCCCGGGGTTTGAGAGCGAGAAATACCGACACCGTGTATACAAACTCTAGAGGGCGCTCTATGGGTTGAAACAGGCACCGAGAGCTTGGTATGGCAGGTTGAGAGGGTTTTGGCTGAGTAAGGGGTTTGTGATGGGCACAGTTGATAAGACCCTGTTTCTCCTTAAGCATGGGAATGACCTTTTGATTGTTCAGATTTACGTGGATGACGTAATCTTTGGTGGCTCTTCTCATGATCCTGTTGCCAGATTTGCAGATGACATGAGCAGGGAATTTGAGATGTCCATGATGGGTGAGCTACAGTTTTTCTTAAGACTCCAGATCAAGCAGTGCAAGGACGGAACGTTTGTACATCAGGCGAAGTACACCAGGGATATGGTGAAGAAGTTTGGCATGAACGACTCCAAGCCGCTGACTACACCGATGAGTACCACTACGGCTTTGGATGCGGACGAGGACGGCAAACCCGTGGACCAAAAGGAGTACCGGAGCATGATCGGCTCCCTCCTCTACTTGACGGCGACGAGGTCAGACATACAGTTCAGTGTGTGTCTGTGTGCTCGTTTTCAGGCTTCACCGAGGACTTCACATCGGCAGGCCGTCAAGCGGATTTTTAGGTACTTGAACTACACTCCTGAGTTTGGTCTTTGGTATTCTGCCTCCTCGACACTTAGACTTCACGAGTACTCCGATGCTAACTTTGCTGGGTGTCGATTGGACCGCAAGTCTACCTCTGGGTGTTGTCAGTTCCTTGGTTCTTCTTTGGTCTGGGTCATCTCGCAAGCAATCCAGTGTAGCCAGTCTACCACAGAAGCCGAGTATGTAGCTACTGCTAGTTGTTGTTCCCAGCTGCTTTGGATGACCTATACTATGAGCGATTTTGGTGAGGAGTGCTCCCAGGTTCCACTCTTTTGTGACAGCACCAGTGCCATAAGTGTAGCCAAAAACCCAGTCCTTCACTCCAAAGCAAAACACATAGAAGTGAGGTGCCACTTTCTGAGGGACAATGTTGAGAAGGGAAACATATCTTTGTCCTATGTCCCTACCCAAGATCAGCTAGCCGACATATTCATCAAACCACTTGACCAAGTCACTTTCACTCGCATGCGGGGTGAACTTGGGGTGTGCTTTCCTTTCTAGCTGGGTCATGGAGCTTCTCATGTATATATGTGTCATATGTTTCATTTTGTTGCATTCCATGCATGCATTTTACTTTCTGTACAAAACCTGGTAGGATAGCCATCTTTGGATCACCTGTGCTAGGAATAGCTTCTCTTATATACATTGATCACTGATGTGCTATATGTGAGATTTGTGCATGTTTGGTAAATGGTGATGTGAATGCTATGCTCTTGATGGTTTTGCCATATACTTATGTTGAGATAGCCTTCTTTTTATGAAAATGCTAAATTGGTGTCTCTCATGAGTAGATGCTTGTCTATGCTCAATTTGTGCTTAAATGCCTATATCATGTTTAGTTTGTGCTTGAGAATCATATTCTTTTTGCTTGGGGTCAAAGACCTTTTGTCATTGTAAATGTTTAGCCCATTTGTTCACTTTGGGAGGAGCATAAGCTTCTTTTTGCCGCAAAGGCATTTCATGTACCATGTTTAAACTTGAAAATGAAATTGGTGTATGAATTGCCTTATGCTTGAAAAATGAGCTCCTGATCGTGTATTTATGTTTTGATATTCATATCTTGGGTGCTAAACCGTAGCATGTTGTCTACCATGAGAAGTCTCATTTTAAGAAGTAGACACATGGCTCGGTGGCTTTTACATGACTTGAGTAGCTTGTGGGCGTTTATAATGATCTTGTGATGAGAATTTGTGATCTTGCACAAACTTTGGATGATCTAGTGCCTTTATGTTCGAATTGTCATGGATAGGTTCTTGCTCATGAGATGAATGTTTCTTTGTGAAAATTGCTTAAAATTGCTTTTGGCCATGTCACATGCTTATATGTCTCTACCTTCTTGATGGCAATGTGCTAACTACACCATGTCTACTTTGCTTGCTCTATGTCTCATGTGTAGCATTTTGCTGTGCTCTTTGTATATTTGAGAAGCTTGGTAGATTGTATATATGCTTTGACATGTATTTTTCATGAAAACAAGGGGAAGAGTTTCATATACCTTGATTCATGCATTGTCAACAAGGGGGAGAAATTTGGGAGAAGTTATGCACATTGGGGAGATTTTTCATGCATTGGGAATTTTTGTGGAAAATTGGTATGCATGTTGGATGTGAGGAGAAAAATTGAGATGAAGAGGTTGCATTTGCTCAGGGGGAGTTTCCATATGTGTAGGGGGAGCTCCTTTAGTTTGCCTGAGTTTTGTGCTTTGTGGTGTGCTCTTTGTGAGCTTTGTTTTGTCTCGGCTGTGTCGAGTCGTTGCCCTTGTCTTAGGGGGTCGAGACTTGGTTCGGCGAGTGATCTGGTTTTCGCTTGTTCTTTGGTTTTGGATCACTTGCTTTGGAGGGTTGTGTTCGTGGTTGTTTTCTTTTCTTTTTCTCTTTGATGGTTACTATGGGTGTTGTCAATGCACTCATCAAGGGGGAGACTGAGGACCAGGTGTGTCTGAGGACCAGTGGAGGGTCGCTCCTTAGTGATGAGTGATTGACAATGTTGTGTGGACTGATGCTTGGCTATGTGTGCAGGTACAAGTTGCGGTTTGACTCGTGTCGGTGCAGGTGAAGAAGAAGCGCGAAAAGCCTTAGCTGTGGCGGCCTCCGGGTGATGGAGTGGCAAGTAGGCTTGGTTCGATGGACCCGGTGACCGATGGGGTCAAGTGCGAGCCGTGCGGTGCAAGACTGGCGGGCTGAAGTCGTGAACATGGACCGGTGCAAGGTAGCGGATCGAGCCCCAAGCTTGCACGCGGGGTTTGTTGGTTTGCCCACAAAACCATCAGTGGACGGTTTCTTGGTTTGGGCTGCAAAACCAAGTCCGGAGGCCCGAGGCGACGGAGACGGTGATCCGGGAGCTTCGGGAAGCTTCGAGGCGGGGGGCACGTGGCGTGATCGCGGGGCTTGCGTCGATGCTAAGCAAGGCCGCGGTGGAAGCGTGTCCGCTCGATGAAGACTTGACCAAAATGCCCCTGAGGGGTTGTATCTTCATTTCAAGTTGTAGGGGTAGTGTGGTCATTTACCTCCCTCCGATGGACTTCGTATAAATAGCGGAGAGGTGGATGGCATCTCTCTCTCTCTTGGACTCTAGGGTTTCCTCCCCCGGTAGATTGCTCTGAACTGCTTCTTTTCCCTCTGTTTTCCTTAGGCTAGATTCTTGTACAGACTCTGACCTCTGGATGTATGGAAGCATTCGGTGTTGCGGTGATCTCCTAGTCCTCTGTGATTTTCGTGTTTTTTCGGGGCTATTTTTGGGGAGTTTTGTTCTTCGCTCGATTCGGGGATTTGAGGGTGTTTTCCTTCGGATTTCTTTGAGGGGATCATGGGTGGATGCCTTGCGCATCTTTGTGTGTGATCTTGACCCCTCAAACGCCGAGGAAAGACTTCGATTCGTGAGTTTTTGGCCGGAGTTCAAGTTCTTAGTGGTGGTTCGTGTGATCCACGATTCCCAGCGATTTAGTGAGTTAGAGGTCGAGATTTTTGGGGCATAGCTTCCTCTTGTGTTGCTTACCATCTCCCCTAAATCTTGTCTCAAGAGCTTTTGCCGTTTGGGAGATCCGGTGATGGATTTGGAGAGTTGACTTCGCGAGGTCGAGCTTTTTCTGCTCTGTTTGCGCCTGGCGGACTGTCTGCGGGACGTGTGCGGACTGTCCGCGCGACTGCAGTTCGTCGCATGTTCATCTGTGTTCGTGCGTGTTCGCGTTTCGATCCGTTTCGCTGCTAGGGTTTTGTTGCGAGTGGTTTGCGGACTGTCCGCGTGAGCTGGCCGGACTGTCCGCGTGGCGTGTCTTTCGTCCGGGGTGGCTCGAGGTTTGTCTTGGGTGTCCAGTGAGTTTTGCCGGACTGTCTTCCTGGGGTGGCCGGACTGTCCGCGAGGTCCCGGACTGTCCGCGGTGCTTGCCCGAACTGTCCGAATTTCCTCGGTGCAGCACTGTTGGCTTGGGGTCCGTTTTCGGACTGTCCGCCGAGGGTTCACGGACTGTCCGCCGTACTCGCGGACTGTCCGCCGTACTCATCCGGACTGTCCGGCCTGGACTTCGCAGATTTGGCTAAATGCTTTGGTTCTTGTCTTGTGCTTTCGCGGTTTGATTCAAGGCTTGTCTCTAGGACTTGTGGGCTTGTGTGTGCCTAGTCTAGAGCTTCTTTGGTGTGCGCGAGTACTCGGAGTGGCAATCGGGGTATAGGCTGAGTTCGACCTTCGGGAAGAATTTTTATTGGCTCCCATTCACTCCCCCCCTCTCTGGTCGCCTATTCGGTCCTTTAGGGTGAATAGGGAGATCGGGTGATGTGAAGTTGAGAGTTGACCCGCGGCTATTTTCTGGGAGGCAGGCGGTCTGACCGCGTGGTGTAGGCGGTTTGACCGCCCTGTGTGTTTCACCGGGGAAAGTTTGGTTTTCTGGGGGATTTCTCTGATAGCTTGTTTGCCTTGATCAGAGGAGTCCCCAGGCGAAATCTTGGGTCAATTCGTGGTCGTGAGCTTCGTTTGGTGGTTGGGGGGAATTTCCAGGCCTAAGTGGTCTGACTGCCCTGTCCATGCGGTCTGACCGCCCCTGGCAGGAAGTTTTCCCGTATGTGGTTTCTGCTGTGGTGTGTGCGGGCTTGAGTGGCTTGTAGGTTTGGTTTGCTCCTAGGATCAGTAGCACTCTAGTGGCTACGTGATCTTGGAAAACGTGCGGATAGAGTGGAGAAAATGATTTCGGGATCGAGGCCGTGTTCATCTCGTTAGTGGAGTCATCTCTCTCGAGAAGAATTTTTATCGGCTCCCATTAACCCCCCTCTCTGGTCGCCCAATCCGATCCTTCATAGGTGTTGCAAGGAGCCCCTTTTATATGCTGCATGTTCATGTGTAAGTATTTGGTGTGGCGTTGTTGAAGGTTCAATAACGCGCCAAGTTTCACCGCAAGCGCACAGATCACTGTAGCTTTCCCTTAGAGTATTCATCCAAGATTATCAATCCGTGGAAACTGATCTAACCTAACATGAAGTGTTGATTGCATATAAAGGTAACCTTAAAGATATATAAGTTATAGCACAAGGTTGATCACATCCACAAACATAGGCAAGGTAAACCACAACCAAGGAATAACTAAGCCTATCGCCTTCTAGTTGTAGTTCCAGCAAACGAGTAACAAATCATGCATCTCATCTAATAGCATCCTTAAACTCCTACCTCCAACCAACCTCCTGAAAACACCCGCCCTACACGGGACATCACCCTATCAGGATGAGCCCTATCGGCGCGGGGAGTTTAAGGGCACGCCCCATGTGAGCGTGTATAGAACCATGAAGGGTCGACATACTAGATCTAATCATCACGATTACATAGAGCATGCTATATAGCATAACCTTGCATTAGACTAAGGGTAAAATCATATTCATGATAGATAAAAAGCATAGACGGAGACATGGAATCGCCAATAGATTGGAAAACATGGTAAACATTGCTCACATAATAATAGATGCGTTTAGATCATCACCACCGAGTACATACCATTGATGAGCATAACGAGCTCCAGAACTCCACCATGGCACAACCACTCAGGGAGGCCATGGCAGCTAGGGTAGGCCTAGGCCATCTCTTAGACAACTTTGAGGACTTGCGGCGGTCGTCATCTCCCTCCGATGATAGCTTCTAGGTTTCGACGAGTTGTCATGGATGGATGTGGTGGCTGTCAGGGCTAGGGTCTATTTATCGACCGAGGCAACCTTACTCCAAAGGGGAGTGCGAACCAGGCCGAAAACAACCCAGGTCGATCCGCACGGGCCGACCGGTCCAGGGCCTTTTTGGTCCTCCTCGGCCCCATCTTTCGCATGCGAGCTTCTCTCGGCCCTTGAACCTTCTACTCCTTTGCATGTGGGCTTTAGACATCATTATCTCTGCGGTCAAGATAGGGGGTACTTGTTAGATCAACTCTGATCTTTTATCTTGGTCCTCGGGAATATCTTGCAATTGTATCTCAGTCTTTGCCACCTTTGGAAGTAAGTTCATCTTGTCTTTGCATACGAACGGAGTCCCTTGATCCTGCATAGCATTCTCCGAACTTGATGCAAAATTATCCATTAAGTGCATGACTTCCTACATAAACATTACACTTCCAAAAGTACATGCAAAAGTGAACTTGTTACATCATTAGTGTGCCTAGTGGCGGGTTAGTTCCAAATCAAAGCTAAAACCTATGTGTAACAAGTGCTGTAGGGGTGTCATGAATGAGCGTCAATAGGCGTGATTCTACATCAACATGTTTTTGGCGACTCTGCTGGCGAAGAAAAAGGATAGATCGGCTACCATGATTGGTTCTAATTATAAATACAGTGTGGTTGATGAGATCAACATCATTAGGTCAGATCTACAAATCATTTTGGCTGATGAACACAAGGCTCTGGAAGAAGAGATTGAAAGGAATGGGGAAGCACAAGCACAACAAGCAGAGCTATGTGATGAAGAAGCAATAAAAAGATTCTTATCGCACTTCATAGAGGATCGTTAAGGTAATGTCATAAAGATCAACGATGTCACCTTCGACATTATTCCACCGCATGAGGTAAAAAAATGAATGTGAACACATCGTCATTGTCCCCTTTTGTTACCATAGATTATCTTACTACTATAAATCTATAATAGATAATTTGCACTTATCAATAATAACAATAATACATGGTCAATAAGAACAATGGAAAATGAGGATATAGGCCCCTAGCATTGTGCTATGGTGAGTTTTGGTGATTAAGGACAACCGGATGCGTGGAACTAACTATTTTCATGAGTTAGTATGTTAAGTTGAGTTCCGACATCAAGATAAAAAAAGGTTGATGGCTCATTTGTTGAAGATCAACAAGTTGAAGTTGTGATTGATGACAATAAGATAATATGTGTCAATAGATACTTGTTAAGAAGGTGTGAAAAATATGAAAACATCATGAGTTGTTGGAGATCACAATCACGGGCAAGATGATTTTGTTATCAACAAGTATATGGTGTTGAAGTGAATGAGGAAGTGAATCCATTAAAGATGTGCGGGCACAATGTGGTTACATGCAGAAAGATGGTGAAAGGCAAGCAAGACTTGACTACGATGGACCATGCAAGGTTGAAAAGGAAGCAAGGGGCTTAGCGTCGAAGGACAAATGCAATGGTGAAGGGTGAGTAAAAGCTTAGGGCCGTTTCACCATAGTTGTCCATATGAAGTCATGAGCAATCTACATCAATTATATGAAGAATGCAAAAAAGATATGGAGTGAACATGGTGAAGAAAATCATATGACTTTAAGAAATGGTGTGTCCATACCTCAAATGGTTGTGATTTAATTATCCCTCAATCACTTTTGTTGTGACTATCCGATCGCAAATCAATGGCTTAGATCTACTATTTCTCTCCCGCTATCTTCTTCCCACCACCTCCTTCCTCTCCTGGTCTCCCATGATGCTGCCTTCTTCCCCTCCCCCAATGCCACCACCACCCGTCCACCTCTACCTTGTCAACAGCGTCAGCAAGGTCCGCTATCGAGAACCTGCCCTCCCCCACCACTCTCCCTTCTTCTTTCCCTCCTCCTCTCCACCGATGGCCGCTCTCTCTCACCGCACTACCCGTCTCCGACGTAGGGGATGCATAATCCGTCACCATGACTGCAACCTCCACTACAAGAAAAACACTAACTAGTGACGCAACCTATTTTTAGCGTCATTGATTTATGACATTTTTAGCTGATATCATCATAAAATTTTAGTTCCGAGCACATTTAGTGACAAAATTAAGGAACCACAAAGGCTCCTAATGTTCCATGCTGGTTTTGTGACGACAAAAGCTCCACAATAACGTCATAAACCAACCTTGGTCCCACATGTAAGCATTCTTTTAAAAATAAAGTGTTCCAAGTCGTCATAAAATTTAGAAAGGTCCCACATGTAACTTCAAGAAGAAGTATAAACCAACCTTGGTCCCGCATGTAAGTTCAAACAGCAGGAGCCTAACTGCTAGCGCCCCATCGAAATGTTGCAAAAATAAGTCGCCATTGAGTGTGTCACATCCCGCTCTTTTAAGGCATTTTAAAAATACGAACTTATTAAAAAAAATTCTCTAATGATAGGCTTAATTTTCTTTTCTCTAGATACTCCAAAATTCCCATAAATAATTTTTGCATTTAAACCTACATTTATGATGCATTTGATAGCTGAGTGATCCTCTAAGGAATTTTGTTTGAATTCGAATTTGAAATCACATTTCAAATTCCTTATTCAAACAATAGTAGATCCCTTTTTCTTATCTTAAGGATTTTGGGATGCAAATAAATCTGGAAATTCTATTTCGAATTTATTTTCCAAAAACCCTAGAAATCTTTAAGGATTTTGGGTTAAAAACGAATTTGAAATCCCATTTCAAATTCACAATAAAACCCTAGTCAAACCCTAAGGATTTTCGTTTGAATTTGAAAATACCTTTAAAATTCACATTTCAAACCATAGCCAAAATCTCTCTTTCTCTAAGGATTTTGGGTAAAAGTTAATTCGAAAATGTTATTTCAAATTTACTTTTAAAACCCTAGAATAAACTTATAAGGATTTGTGGTTTGAAAATAAATTTGAAATTTCATTTCAAATTTGAACTTTTAAACCCTGGATTAAACTCTTAAGGATTTGAGTTTGAATTTGAATATGAAATTCTATTTCAAATCCATTTTTAAACCTTAGAAAAGCTTCTTCTCTTGGAAGTCTAGCAAACCCCCTTGAATTCCCTCTCTAATCCGGCCTTTCCCCTCTTCCTTTTCTTCCACCAGACCGCACCAGCCCTTTCCCCTCTCTCTCTCCCGACCTGGCCCGCCACACACCCCCCAGCCCAGCACAGCACCACGGCCCAGCTTGCGGCAACCCACGCAGCAGCCCAAAGCACTTTAGGCCCAGCTCCGCTCGACCAGCGCGGCGCGGCCCAGCTGACCCACCTGCGCCCGCACCCCGCCGCCAACCCTAGCGCGCCACCGCGCTGCCACCGCCGTGCGCTGCTGCCGCACCGCGCCGCCGTGCGCCCTCACCGCCGGCGACCTACCACCCCGGCCGCGCCGCCCCGCCGCACAGCACCACCGCGCCCACTTGCCCGCGCCGCGCGCACCTGCGCCTGCCCTTATCTGTGCACACGCCGCCACCCGCACCCCGTAACCGCCGCCGCCGTGCCATGCTCCGCCGCGCATCAGCGTCACCGCACTGTACGCAACCACCGCGCCCCGCCGCAAGGATAAACACCGAGGAAAGCCAGCACTCCCCTCCCTGCATACCAGCGACTGCAAACCCCCCTACGGCCCTGCACAGCTCCTAGCCTGGCGTCGCACTTCATTTTCCCCGCTGACACACCACCGGCCGCCATGGACGCAAGGACAGAACCAGCGAGCTCCACCCCGGCCTTATCCACCTGGAGCCGCAACGTGGCGCCCTCCCGGAGCTCCCGGCCGCCTATAAAAGGAGGAGCACCCCCTCCCGGAGCTCCTCACACCACCACCGGCCGGAGCTCCCTCTGCCCTCGATAGCCGGCCCCCTTCCCCTCCTCCTCTCTCCCAATTAGGCACAGGAATCGGTCGTGTAGCCCCTCCTCTTTGCTCCGGTGTCCTCGGTTTGGCCCCTACGAGTCCCTAGCCCCCTCCCCCAGCGCTCCAGCAGCCGGCCCTCTTCGTCCCATGGCTGGTGGCTGGAGGTTCAAGAAAGTGGCGTCCCTGACGAGTGGGGCCCACCTGTCAGCCACCCTCCTCCCTCCCTTCTGTTTTCCCTTGCGCCGCGGGCCTAAGGACGCCGGCCTAATGGGCCAAGGCAGGCCAGCCCACTCGCGGCTGAAGAAAACAGCCCACACGCAGCCCCTCCCCTCCTTTTGAATTTTCCAGCCAAAATTGCTAGGTACACCCCCAATTGCACACCAAATCTTGTTTCTAGCCCTTAACCACTTCCAAAAATTCCAAGAAAATTCCTAAAAATATTAGGAATTATTCTAAGCCTAGTGGTACTACTTGTTCCCATAGTTGACCTTCCTAACATCCTTTTTCATTTTAGCCCCTCCTCGGGTAAATAGAAAACCCTATAGAAATGTACTCGGAATTCCGCACTCTCTCTGTCTTAGCTCCAAAAATCCTAGGAAAATTCCTAGAATTATTCTAGGTATATCTAAACCTATTCCAACCTTTTCTCCACCTTTCACACCTCTTTGAGCCCTTAAGGAATTTATCTAGCCCCCGATCTTTCCTGAAATCCCACCGTTGTGCTGCCCGGATCTAGGATCCACCTTCACCACCCTAGCCGTTATGCTGCCCAATGGAAAACTTAGAAATCTACCCCGTCTAGCCGGCATGCCACCCAATAGAAACACTAAGTTTTCACCCTACCTAGCCGGCATGCCGTCCGATCAGCGGCATAATTCTATCCAAATCCAGACGTTATGTCGTCCATCGAAAACCCCGTGGTTTCCCTTCCCCGGGGACACACTCACCAGGTGAGCCCCGTCATATTCCTTTTATTGTTCCATAGGAATTGATTGATGAATTGCTTTTATGAATTGTTTTTGCTATTATTTTATGCGTGTAAAGACGATAGACATGGATGACCAAAATTCTGCTCGAAGTCGAGGATCCCGAAGGGTGTGAAGCCCAGGACCCTGGTCGTCCATGAATCGTTAAGGATCTTCAAGTATAAAGGCAAGTCCCAGCACCCCTCGATCATATTTCTGCCATTGTTTTATAATAAAATGTGCTAAGATAATAATTTGACTTGTATTTGCTGTAAGGACGGGTTGATCCCGATCTCGACGATGTCGATGACCGAGCATCAACCCTAGATTTACTTTTCACAATTACTCATGGAAAGGAACTGTGGTGATAGGGGGAGATAGAAGTAGATAGAAGATAATAAAACTAAAGTGAGTTAGACTCCTTAAGGACAGACATAGGAGTATGGGGGCAGCCTCAGTGGCGGATCCTATCCATGCTTACTCCGGTCGTATAAGGATTGGTTCACAGGAAAGTCTTTCCAATGACTTAGTACGACCACACGGGCCAAAAAGGCATAGCCTTCGGGAATGCCTGTAAATGTGAGGACTTAATCCACACCCCGCTATTGAACCTAGTAAACCATCCCAAGGGGCCATGGTGGGCAACGGATGCACTGGAGCAGGACCTTCGCATAGTCCCAGGTCCGGCCGGTACGGGTCACCGGGAATGTTTTGGCGTCTTGGTGACGCGGTGGTACGTGTTCCACATTTTTATGCAATTGCATCTTTCCTCGAGGAACTGGACCCGCGAGGTGGGTGGTGGTGGTGTGACCCCTACTTAGGCCCCAGTGTAGACGTGGATGGAGCTAGGGAATGTTGTCCAGGATTGGATGATAATGTAGTCCATGAATGGACGCTAGTGGGTACGGGTTTCGTAGGTTAGTACCGCCTTTCGCGAAGGTATGGGCTGACCGACCGTGCGGGTAAAGCGTACACTTCTGCACAGAGTATAAACTATGCGAATAGCTGTGGCTCTCGGTTACGAGAACTTTTGGTTAAAGCTCCTGTTGATTAGCACACCTGATAATAAGGATAGAATTGGTGGTGAGACAGGGCAGAGGCCCTTAGGGAGTGATACGGCAGATGCCGACTCAATGGGACCCCGGTAGTCGCTGAGTTTAATAAAACTTGGGGACTAGTAGGGGAGGCTACATGTTCCCCCTCCAGGACCAACATACTTATTATATACCTGCTTTGCTTTTCAGTTTTCTCTGAAATATACTTCACCTGCATTAGTTAATTTATATTAATCAAGACCTACTACCTTTACCTTGGAACCTTGCGTGTAGTCTATAGGATTAATATCTTATACGTTGGGATTTGTTGAGTACGTTGATGTGTACTCAGCCTTGCCTCTACTATACTTTTTACAGGTAGACTACGTGGGTTCCAGGTGTTGAAAACCATCTAGTTAGTGGATGGGCACATGCGCTTCCCTTCGCTGTGTTGAGGTATTTTTCTTGAAATATGCACTATTTATTGCCTCTATACTTAACTCTGATAAGAACTGTGTTAGCCTACGCGATCCAGGGACTAACACAGGTGCTTTGCGGGAATCCTGAAGGTGGGTCCCCACAGAGAGGGTTCAAACCAAAGACCAATAGGAACAACACATCATTGCTTACCACTGCATCACATCTTGGTTCTGTGACTTTTTCGTGAAACTATACACATATCCGATATTTTCTCTCGAAATAATATATCCCACAGTCCCGCGCCAGCTCACCATTAGCCGCCCGTACCAAGTCACCTGGCCGCGAACACCACGTGGCCGGCCACCCCCACCACGCCAGCTGCGGCCTATGCCACATGGTCGGCCGCCCGCGGCACGTCATCAGACACATCAGCCCTAACCACAGCACGGAGCGGTTCTAGAAAGTTGGCCGGAGAAAAGCCCATACTGCAGGCAAAAAATAGTTTCCCGCGGCCCGCTGCCCCGAAAGGGGAAAAAGGAGAACGGAGAGGCATGTAGGTGACCAGAACGGATCATTCCGGTGGAGATTTGCGCCTTCCAACGGCGACTCACTCCTACGAGCGCAACCTTGGTGATACTTCCTGCAAAGGCACATCAATCTGGTAAGTAATTTTGTTTTAAATCCGGAAAATTTCATTTCGCAGAAAGTTCTTTTCGATTCGTTTTGTGGTCAGTAATTTTGAGTTGGATTCACCAAAAAATTTCCAGATGGATAGACGCTAGATAACCAGTTGTACTATTTTTACCGCCAAGCATGAGAGAGGGGTTGAGGATTTCAAAGCATTTCTTCAGAGTAGATACACTGAGTAGATACACTTGGCATTGATAAAATGAAATCATTTTTACCACCTGACCAACCAAGCATAAGGGTACCAATGAAACAAGAATTCAAGATCCGGATTCGGAGTACAACCCGTCTGATGAACAAAATGAATCTAACAAAGAGACATGTAAACAAGAGGTAATATTATCATGAACCCGTTTCATGTATTAGTTATGCAGGATTGCTTCTGATCTTTTCTTTTTTTGGTTACATTTTGTCTAATCAGTTCATTGATAGGATACTTGTTAGTGGAGGAAGAGGGACCAAGAGAACTCGGGCATCAGATGCCTCTACCAGTATGCCTCCTAGACTGACTAGGACCAAGGCAAGGGAATTTTCTTTAGCTGATGCTGGGCGTGCAGCGGATGAGAGTGGGACAACTCCTGATACACAAGAATCACCCACTAAAGGCCAAGCAACAGCAACCCACGATGAGAACATCATCGACATGATGACTGTAGAAGACAAGTAATTTGATCTCATATTCGAATGTCCTAATAACCAACTGAATAATTATTAACTTGTATGACGGTAACAAACTTCTTGGGTGATGCAGACCCTTTCAGAGCACAACGGGGGTCGTGTGATTCAAGAAGATTGGGCAGAGATCTGGATTGGATTAGCCGAGGCTTAAATGGCAAGATCCCAATACACATTCAAGAAGGGCTCAAACACCTAGAGGCACCAATGCAAGCTGCAAAGTTTGCATCAGAAGGTGGGATCATAGTGCATGGGCACATACCGATCCTTACTTGTTGGAAGGACTACAAGTCGAAGAAGAACCAACAAGATGGTGAAAAGACTGAAGACCAACTCAAGATGTAACATCCCGTAATTTTTACGAGATGTTCTAATTATGAAAATGAGGATTTTAAAATTTTTGGGTGAATTATTGAGTGCTTAATTAAATTGTTAAGGATGTCGTCTCCTCTTTCCCAGCTTTCCTAGATTTATTTTGAGCCAAATAACAATTCTAGGAATTATAAAATGCTAGTGTGATAATTTTGGAGTTTATTGGCTTTTATTTGCATTTTATTTGTGTGGGATTCAAATTTGAATCATTTGTATATAGGAGTAAGGTAAATAGGAAAATAGGAAAAACCCTTAATCCTGTTCTGGCCTTAACCTCGCCGGAGAAGTCTACCGGAGGTCCTCAAACTCGCCTTTGAGTGCACCGGCCCTCCCTAAGTTTTCGCCGGCCCACCTATCCCCGGCCTAGCTAGGCCTGCCGACCTTTCCTCTCACCTGAGTCGCCGACAAGTGGGGCCGCCTCGTCAGACGCCACCGTCACCCCCTTCCTCCTCTCTGCTTTTTCCCCTTTTCCTCTCTGCGGCCACCCCGGGCACGCCACCTCGGCGGAGCTCATCGTACGCCCATGGCCGACGCCGTGGATGCACGCCACATCAGCCCATGCCTATCCAGCTATCCACGCCTCTCCACACTCGCCTATAAGAAGCACTGCCGCTGCTCCCCCCAACCCTAGCCACCTCTGGGGTTTTCCCCCCAAATCTGTCGCCGCCTGTGAAGGAGAAGGAGGCGGGAGGCCGTCCGTGGGGGTTCGCTGTTGACGGATGTTAAGTGCTACTTTTACACCGTCAATACCTGCATAAAATAAATGTAAAAGGATAATCAACACTAGAATAGGGCTTTATACTGATGATTTCCACAAGTGTTGGTGTTTCTAGCTTTTGTTGCAGGACGCACCGAAATACGTGTTAAATGACACAGTTGAGAGCAAGTGCACCAATGGCATAGATATGGTATCATCATAAACATCCTCAAATGCCAATTTGGACTGCACCATTGTGACGGGCTCGTCAAGACGATCGAAATGGATATATCATTTGTATACTTCGTAGTCCGGATGAAAGAGATATGCACAAGATAAGATCACACTATATCATGGACCCGGTGGGACCCACACCAGGCCACGTGGTGACGTGCTGGCACACAGGATGCCATGTGTCCATGACACTTCATCAATCCAAGAGAAGCACTTCCCAATGAATCAAACACCACCACGTGTCCAGCACAAGGATCCAAGGGCCCACAACCCGAGCAAACCGCCTCCAAACAACCCATACACCGGGAACCGTCATAAGGGCCCACATACTAGTCACCCAGAGAAAGCACAAGGCCGGACGTGGTGGGCCCAGGTCGGCCGACCCCATGGATCGGCCGACCCGGGATTTCCTCCGTTCGCCATCTGCTTCCACGTGGTGCTCCCTGATTGGATCCTTAAGCCAGTCTCGGGGTGTATGGGGTGTTCTCGCGCCGGTACCCGGGCCTATAAATAGAAGGGGAGGGGGTAGAGAAGAGGACACACACTTCTTCTCCTTCTTCTCACTTTTGCCTTTTGGCTTCTCTCATTAGGAGAGGAGAGCTCTTTGTATAGGATTAGTGCTAGGAAGTGAGGTGGGAGGCTTGGGGACATGTCATGTTCATGACATCTTCCTCAAGAACAATCCTCAGCGGTGCCTCTGTTCTTCATCTAGACTAAATTGAGTATTTCGACATTTTCTATTTAGACTAAAGTCGTATGCATGCTTAGTTGCTTTGTTCTCGTGTTCTTGGTTTAGAAGCTTGTGTTCTTCGAACACAACCCTTTCGATCTAGTAGACTTAGATCATAAGTTTGCATCTACTTTGCCAGCTTGTCTATTAGAGTAAGTTGATGCTCCTGCATATCTCTAGTTAGATCAAAGTGCATTTGTGATCTTGCATGAGTGATAGAGCATACCTTGAGCTAGTGCCAGTATCTCCCTTGCAGATTCGTAGTTCTGTATTTATACGGAATGCTATAGTTGGGCTATCGGACGTCAGACGGTGTCCGGCTATAGTAGTAGTCAGTGGTATAGATGTGGTGTCTGTACCGTAGGTTATCCTGCGAAGACCACATGCGCTCGCGTAACGATAAAGGTAGGCCGCAGTGGTGATAGCCTGTTGGACCCTTTGCAACCCTCCGCACCTGCGTACCGAGTTGGGCTCGTTGTCAGTACATTGGCCTCTTCCTAAAAAGTTAGAATGTTCTGGCGCCCAAAGTGAGTGTTATGCCTGAGAGACCGTGCTAGACTCTGCGCTTGGTCGAGGTAGATCCTTTCTACCTATCCTATCAATCAGTGTTCTGTCCTTGGACCATCTATACTAGAGTAGAAGATAGTGCACATCGTTCCTTAGATTCGATACCCTTGGAATACTCTCCTTCCTTGGGGAAGTGCTACAGCGGTATTTCCGTGCGCTTGCGGTATACCCGGTTGCTCTTATACGCTCCCTCTAGGTGTGCAACTAGTGGCGACGTTAAGAAATGCCAACAAGCATTTCTGGCGCTGTTGCTGGGGAATGGTTGTTGTATCTATCTTCGAACTTAGTGGTCCTCGTAGTTACCTTTTTTTCATTTTCTTCTACCTTTACCCCAGTTACCATGGAGCAAACTTCTATCCAAAATCTTTCTGCTCCCAAACCTGAGTTGTTAGAGCCTCCACCATAGGAACACCCAATTACCACACCTAGCTATCAACTCAGTATCGATCTTATCTTTTTGATTGGGAAATCGTATTCCTTTTCCGGGGACCGTCAAAACCCCTACTTGCATTTGCGAGAGTTTGAGCAGTTGTGTTCATGTTACGCCTTTGCTGGCATGACACACGATACTATTCGTTGGAAATTGTTTCCTTTTTCCCTCACGGGAAGCGCGAGGCAATGGTACAACGATCACGCGGGCTTTGTTGGCGGCAGCTGGACGAAACTTGTCGGTGAATTCTGCCAACGGTTTTTTCCACCTACTCGTCTCATCGCCCTGCGCAAGGATGTGCTCGGATTTAAGCAAAATGATAAGGAAACTTTGGGTGCGGTGTGGGAAAGACTCTTACATTTAGTAAATTCGGGTCCCACGCTGTCGATAATTGACCATGTGCTCTATCAGCATTTTTATGCGGGATTGGACATCAAGTCCGCCGGGCACCTTGACGATGCCTCGGGAGGCTCCTTTCCGGATAAGACTCCAAGTGAGGGAAGGAAGATCCTTGACCTTATAGCAACCAAAGCCTACTTCACAGCCGAGCCGGAAGATCCTCAAGAGGAATGCGTACCTGAAGAAGAGACCACTCCTGAATCTGAGCCTGAACCTTCATCATCCAAATCCATAAGCCCAGTTCAGGAGGCCACGACACCGGAGGAAGAGGAAATTCAACCTCCGGAGTCCCCTCCGAAGTTTGAGGGTGATATAATTGGCGATTATGGAAACACCTCAAACTATTGTTGCGAGAGAAAACCACCATCACCCGTGTCTCCCCCAGATCCTGTGGAAATTGCCTTCCTTATGGACAACGTTCGGGAGTTAACGACCATCATGACCCAAGAGTGGTTGAGAGAGTCGGAATCAATGGCCGGAATCTTCCAGCTCCTTCTGCCTCAATCGACCCTTCCTTGTGTCATGAATGGAAAGGTAGTGAAAGTTCTCTACAACCCTCTAGTGGGAGTCAATATCATGTCCAGTACTTATGCTCTGAGAAACTTTGCGGACGAACCTCTGACTCCTACCCAGACATCTATCAGGACTCCTGAAGGAGAAATCCTAGAAGGAGTAGGGATCTTAAAGGCTATCCCTGTCATATATAAGGAGGCCGACTTTGCTCTCGATTTCCACACCTATGATGTCCTTAGCTTCGACCTCATGATAGGATTGCCCCTCGAGAGATTTCTCATAGAGGCCCCTACCCGAGGTAAGCTTAACATTTGCCTTGGGAAGGAGGTTTTCTCTATAGAAATCTCAAGAGCGAAGAACGCAAGAACTGATCCCCCTGATGACTCTACACGAATTGAGGAGGTCAAGGCAATCATCCCGGGAGATTCGCCGGAATCCCTCCTCGACGAGTGGGCACCTGAGTTCATAGATGAGATAGAAGAGCCTGATGAGCCTATAGACATATCCGAATCCCAGGCCCCACCTAAGCCTCATATCGAACTCAAACCTCTGCCCACCGGCCTTCAATATGTTTTCCTCCATGGGGACACTGAGTCCCCAGTGATCATTAATGACAATCTTTCTGATGAGGAATCCAGAAGGCTCATCTCCATCCTAGAGAAGCACCGATCCGTGTTCGGATACTCTCTTCAGGATCTTAAGGGGATAAGCCTGACTCTCCGCACCCATCGCATCCCCGTAAATTCAGACATTCCACCGATGAGGGAACCCAGAGAAGGCTGAACAATGCGATGAGAGAAGTCGTGAAGAAAGAAGTTCTCGAACTTCTTCACGCTAGGATCATCTATCCAGTGCCCTATAGTGAATGGGTTAGGCCCGTTCAATGCGTACCCAAGAAGGGAGGAATGACGACATCCCCCAATGAGTTCGGCGAGCAGATTGCTCAACGCATTCCCACAGGGTGTTGGATGTGCATAGATTATAGGAAGCTCAACAATGTTAGAAAGAAGGATCACTTTCCGCTCCCGTTCATCGATGAGATGCTCGAGCGGCTGGCAAATCACTCCTTCTACTATTTCCTTGATGGGTATTCTGGCTACCATCAAATCCCTATCCACCCTGACGACCAGAACAAGACCACTTTCACCTGCCCTTACGGAACCTACGCTTATCGGAGAATGTCTTTCGAGTTGTGCAATGCACCCGCATCGTTCCAGAGGTGCATGATGTTTATCTTCTCAGACATGATCGAGCAAATCATGGAGGTTTTTATGGACGATTTCTCTGTCTATGGTAAAACTTTCGATGAGTGTCTCAGGAATTTAGACAAGCTCTTGCAAAGGTGTCATGAGAAGGACTTAGTCCTCAATTGGGAGAAATGTCATTTCATGGTTAGAGAGGGCATCGTGTTAGGACACCTGGTGTCCGAACGAAGGATAGAAGTACATCATGCTAAGATCGAGGTAATAGAAAAGCTTCCTCCTCCTGTTAATGTCAAGGGCATCCTTAGCTTCCTCGGCCATGCTGGGTTCTACCGACGGTTCATTAAGGACTTCTCACAGGTAGCTAGACCCCTTACCAATCTCTTGGCCAATGATGCGCCCTTTGAATTCACAAAGGAGTGTATGGAATCTTTTCTCACCCTCAAGAAGGCACTCATATCTGCCCCAGTCATCCAGCCTCCCAACTGGACGCTGCCTTTCGAGATCATGTGTGATGCTAGTGATTACGCTGTAGGGGCCGTCTTAGGCCAAACTAAGGATAAGAAACATCATGCTATAGCCTATGCTAGCAAAACCATGACAGGAGCTCAGCTGAACTATGCCACTACTGAGAAAGAGCTCCTTGCTATTGTCTCCGCTATAGACAAGTTTAGATCCTACTTAGTGGGAGCCAAGGTAATAGTTTATACTGATCATGCTGCTCTTAAATACCTGCTCACTAAGAAAGATGCTAAACCCCGCCTGATTAGATGGATTCTGCTCCTTCAAAAATTTGATTTAGAAATAAGGGATAAAAAGGGAGTAGAAAATTCTATTGTGGATCATTTGTCTCGTATGCGTACTACTAACGTGCAGGAAGCACCCATCAATGACTCTCTACGAGACGACATGTTGCTGAAGGTCACAGATTGCAACCCCTGGTATGCAAACATTGTAAATTATCTAGTTACAGGATACATACCCCCAGGAGCCGACAGGAAGAAACTGATTCATGAAGCCAAAAGACACATGTGGGAAGATCCGTACCTCTATAAAGTCTGCGCTAATGGGTTGCTGAGAAGATGTGTACCGAGTACTGAAGGAATGCAAATCATTGAAAAATGCCATGCTGGGCCATATGGTGGCCACTATAGCACTTACCATACACATGCAAAGATATGGCAAAGTGGGTTCTTCTGGCCGACTTTGTATGACGACACGAGAAATTTCATCCGAAGATGCAAAGCTTGCCAGAAGAACGGAGGAATCACTACCAGATATGCAATGCCCCTACATGATAATTTGCAAGTGGTGCTTTTCGACGTATGGGGTATTGATTTCATGGGCCCATTCCCAAAGTCTGAGGGAGCTGAATATATCTTAGTAGCAGTCAACTATGTGTCAAAATGGGTGGAAGCTATAGCTTGCAAGTCGGCCGATGCCAAGCAATCCAAAAGAATGTTCAACGAAGTGATATTCCCTCGCTTCGGCATTCCAAGGATGGTAATTAGTGATGGGGGATCCCACTTCACTGATACAGATTTTAGAAGATTCCTGAAAAGACAAGGGATCCAACATAGCATTGCTACTCCATACCACCCCCAGACTAATGGCCAAGCAGAAACCACCAAGAAGCAGATCAAGAATATTCTACAGAAAACAGTACAGGAGGCTGGCAGAGCTTGGAGGAAGCATCTCACTGATGCCTTATGGGCCTATCGAACAACTTACAAAACTCCATTGGGAATGTCTCCATATCAAATGGTATATGGGAAAACATGCCACCTGCCAGTGGAGGTGGAACATAAGGCTCATTGGGCAATAAAAAGGTTTATTCTGAATTTCCTGAAGTCCGGAAGGAATAAGTAGAAGCAATTAGCAGAATTGGAAGAGTGGAGAGAAAAAGCCTATCACAGTGCAAAGATCTATAAAGAGAGAACCAAGAGGTGGCACGATAAGAAAATCAAGAAGAAAGAATTTGCACCAGGTGATAATGTGCTACTTTTCAACTCCCGATTTAAGCTATTTGGAAAAGGGAAATTGCGCAGCAAATGGGAAGGACTATTCACAGTAGTAGAGGTAGCCCCTCATGGAACTATCACACTGCAAAATGATGAAGGCAGCTGTTTTAAGGTGAATGGCCATCGGTTGATAATCTTCCTCGAGCCAGACGACATTGAATATGAAGTGATCAACTTCATCGAGGACGAGTACAATGGGTAAGAGCGTGCCCAACATCAGGTAAGTCCTCCTTTCCCTACTTTCTTTATCTTTTCAAGTTTATTTCTTAGAAAAAGACAGTGTGGGGGAAATCCCCACCCTACAGAATAAAAGAAGGACCTGAGGTACACATCTTCCCTATCTCACTTCCCTGTATCTTTGAGTTTGTTTGCATCTCAGAATCAATCTTTTATATCAAACTCAGGAGATAGCTCTTCCATGTCTTACATGAATCCCAAGGTTGGCTTGCATATGTTTTATTCCTTACTCATCATCTTATGCTTGTGAACTAATATTATTAGGGAACTCATGTTTATCTAAGTAGTTGGTGCTTGTGATATGGCTTGATAATATGATCTTCGCTCTTTATGCTTGAGTGCTTGGGTAATTTTATTTGAAAATCTGAAAACCCTTTGCAAGGCTCCTCTTTGATATGCCACAGTCCTACCAAAGTCATATGATGTTCATAGTTGAAAACCTTATACTCATATGCTGCATGTCATTGCATTGAGCTCTGTCAAATTCTGTGACCCTTGTGAGAATTCTTTTCATTACTCTCATGATCAAGATTCATGTGCACACCACCATTTCCCCCTTGCTATGCTTCTACACTGGAAGTTAGCATTGTATCCTTCATCCATTCCGTGAAAATAAGGATCCATATGTGTTGATCTCTCCCTCCTAGTTTTTGTTACACAAGAGACATGGCTATCGAAAAAAAATATGGACACATGAAGGTCCAGGTATTGAAAAAAAAGAAAAAAGAAAAAAAAGAGTTGGACACATGAAGGTCCACAAGGAAAAAATATACAGATAGCTATGTTCTCAAATGATTTTTATACAAGAGGGAGAATCATGCAAAAAGGAGTTCCATAACTTAGATGGTCATAACTAGTATCCATTCCGGAGCTAGTGTCCACCTCACCATCAACCAACATTCATCATACATGTATGGTAATATCTAGCACCCATTCTAGGCCAAGTATCCACCTTACCATACTCACCATATCCATACACATGCACATCTTGATCTGATTGTGTGATTTGATTTTCTCTGAGGATACAGTCTTTGACTTTGCAATATATGTGATACAAGTATGCCTTATCCTTTATCCTACCCTAAGCTCCACATATAGCCATCATTAGAAGTAGGATGAAGAAAGGCAATCTAATGCCTTGGTGAGGACATATACACATTGAGCGGTCTGAGAGAATCAAATGAGGAGCTAAGCAAGGTTTGTTTTGAAAATTTATCGCAAAAACCCCAAGTTACTTGACATGATGAGCAGGAGTGATTTTATTCATGACCGTTCCATTCCTCAACTACCCAAGATAGCATGATAGACACTTCAGAGTTCACAAGTACAAGGTATGGTTTGGAATATCTCTTATGCTCGCTTCATACCTTTGGATATCATGTCTCACCTTGATCTGACTCCCTTTACTCGGAATAAGCAAAGGTCAAGTGTGTGGGTGTTGTTGACGGCTGTTAAGTGCTACTTTTACACCGTCAATACCTGCATAAAATAAATGTAAAAGGATCATCAACACTAGAATAGGGCTTTATACTGATGATTTCCACAAGTGTTGGTGTTTCTAGCTTTTGTTGCAGGACGCACCGAAATACATGTTAAATGACACAGTTGAGAGGAAGTGCACCAATGGCATAGATATGGCGTCATCATAAACATCCTCAAATGCCAATTTGGACTGCACCATTGTGACGGACTCGTCAAGACGATCGAAATGGATATATCATTTGTATACTTCGGAGTCCGGATGAAAGAGATATGCACAAGATAAGATCACACTATATCATGGACCCGGTGGGACCCACACCAGGCCATGTGGCGACGTGCTGGCACACAGGATGCCATGTGTCCATGACACTTCATCAATCCAAGAGAAGCACTTCCTGACAAATCAGACACCACCACGTGTCCAGCACGAGGATCCAAGGGCCCACAACCCGAGCAAACCGCCTCCAAACAACCCATACACCGGGAACCGTCATAAGGGCCCACATACTAGTCACCCAGAGAAAGCACAAGGCAGGACGTGGTGGGCCCAGGTCGGCTGACCCCATGGATCGGCCAACCCGGGATTTCCTCTGTTCGCCATCTGCTTCCATGTGGTGCTCCCTGATTGGATCCTTAAGCCAGTCCGGGGGTGTATGGGGTGTTCTCGCGCCGGTACCCGGGCCTATAAATAGAAGGGGAGGGGGTAGAGAAGAGGACACACACTTCTTCTCCTCCTTCTCACTTTTGCCTTTTGGCTTCTCTCATTAGGAGAGGAGAGCTCTTTGTATAGGATTAGTGCTAGGAAGTGAGGTGGGAGGCTTGGGGACAAGTCATGTTCATGACATCTTCCTCAAGAACGATCCTCAGTAGTGCCTCTGTTCTTCATCTAGACTAAAGTGAGTATTTCGACATTTTCTATTTAGACTAAAGTCGTATGCATGCTTAGTTTCTTTGTTCTTGTGTTCTTGGTTTAGAGGCTTGTGTTCTTCGAACACAACCCTTTCGATCTAATAGACTTAGATCATAAGTTTGTATCTTCTTTGCCAGCTTGTCTATTAGAGTAAAGTTGATGCTCCTGCATATCTCTAGTTAGATCAAAGTGAATTTGTGATCTTGCATGAGTGATAGAGCATACCTTGAGCTAGTGCCAGTATCTCCCTTGCAGATTCGTAGTTCCGTATTTATACGGAGTGATATAGTCGGGCTATCGGACGTCAGACGGTGTCCGGCTATAGTAGTAGTCAGTGGTATAGATGTGGTGTCTGTACCGTAGGTTATCCTGCGAAGACCACATGCGCTCGCGTAACGATAGAGGTAGGCCGCAGTGGTGACAGCCTGTTGGACCCTTTGCAACCCTCCGCGCCTGCGTACCGAGTTGGGCTCGTTGTCAGTACATTGGCCTCTCCCTAAAAAGTTAGGATGTGCTGGCGCCCAAAGTGAGTGTTATACCTGAGAGACCATGCTAGACTCTGCGCTCGGTCGAGGCAGATCCTTTCTACCTATCCTATCAATCAGTGTTGTGTCCTTGGACCATTTATACTAGAGTAGAAGATAGTGCACATCGTTCCTTGGATTCGATACCCTTGGAATACTCTCCTTCCTTGGGGAAGTGCTACAACGGTATTTCCGTGCGCTTGCGGTATACCCGGTTGCTCTTATACTCTCCCTCTAGGTGTGCAACTAGTGGTGACGTTAAGAAACACCAACAAGCATTTCTGGTGATGTTTCTAGGGTACGGTTGTTGTATCTATCTTCCAACCTAGTGGTCTTCGAAGTTACCTTTTATCATTTTCTTCTACCTTTACCCCAGTTACCATGGAGCAAACTTCTATCCAAAACCTTTCTGCTCCCAAACCTGAGTTGTTAGAGCCACCACCATAGGAACACCCAATTACCACACCTAGCTATCAACTCAGTATCGATCTTATCTTTTTGATTGGGAAATCGTATTCCTTTTCCGGGGACCGTCAAAACCCCTACTTGCATTTGCGAGAGTTTGAGCGTTTGTGTTCATGTTACGCCTTTGCTGGCATGACACACGATACTATTCGTTGGAAATTGTTTCCTTTTTCCCTCACGGGAAGCGCGAGGCAATGGTACAACGATCACGCGGGCTTTGTTGGTGGCAGCTGGACGAAACTTGTCAGTGAATTCTGCCGACGATTTTTTCCACCTACTCGTCTCTTCGCCCTGCGCAAGGATGTGCTCGGATTTAAGCAAAATGATAAGGAAACTTTGGGTGCGGTGTGGGAAAGACTCTTACGTTTAGTAAATTCGGGTCCCACGCTGTCGATAATTGACCATGTGCTCTATCAGCATTTTTATGCGGGATTGGACATCAAGTCCGTCGGGCACCTTGACGATGCCTCGGGAGGCTCCTTTCCGGATAAGACTCCAAGTGAGGGAAGGAAGATCCTTGACCTTATAGCAACCAAAGCCTACTTCACAGCCGAGCCGGAAGATCCTCAAGAGGAATGCGTACCTGAAGAAGAGACCACTCCTGAATCTGAGCCTGAACCTTCATCATCCAAATCCATAAGCCCAGTTCAGGAGGCCACGACACCGGAGGAAGAGGAAATTCAACCTCCGGAGTCCCCTCCGAAGTTTGAGGGTGATATAATTGGCGATTATGGAAACACCTCAAACTATTGTTGCGAGAGAAAACCACCATCACCCGTGTCTCCCCCAGATCCTGTGGAAATTGCCTTCCTTAGGGACAACGTTCGGGAGTTAACGGCCATCATGACCCAAGAGTGGTTGAGAGAGTCGGAATCAATGGCCGGAATCTTCCAGCTCCTTCTGCCTCAATCGACCCTTCCTTGTGTCATGAATGGAAAGGTAGTGAAAGTTCTCTACAACCCTCTGGTGGTAGTCAATATCATGTCCAGTACTTATGCTCTGAGAAACTTTGCGGACGAACCTCTGACTCCTACCCAGACGTCTATCAGGACTCCTGAAGGAGAAATCCTAGAAGGAGTAGGGATCTTAAAGGCTATCCCTGTCATACATAAGGAGGCCGACTTTGCTCTCGATTTCCACACCTATGATGTCCTTACCTTCGACCTCATGATAGGATTGCCCCTCGAGAGATTTCTCATAGAGGCCCCTACCCGAGGTAAGCTTAACATTTGCCTTGGGAAGGAGGTTTTCTCTGTAGAAATCTCGAGAGCGAAGAACGCAAGAACTGATCCCCCTGATGACTCCGCACAAATTGAGGAGGTCAAGGCAATCATCCCGTGAGATTCGCCAGAATCCCTCCTCGACGAGTGGGAACCTGAGTTCATAGATGAGATAGAAGAGCCTGATGAGCCTATAGACATATCCAAATCCCAGGCCCCACCTAAGCCTCCTATCGAACTCAAACCTCTGCCCACCGGCCTTTGATATGTTTTCCTCCATGGGGTCACTGAGTCCCCAGTGATCATTAATGACAATCTTTCTGACGAGGAATCCAGAAGGCTCATCTCCATCCTAGAGAAGCACCGATCCGTGTTCGGATACTCTCTTCAGGATCTTAAGGGGATAAGCCCGACTTTCTACACCCATCGCATCCCCGTAGATTCAGACATTCCACCGACGAGGGAACCGCAGAGAAGGCTGAACAACACGATGAGAGAAGTCGTGAAGAAAGAAGTTCTCAAACTTCTTCACGCTGGGATCATCTATCCAGTGCCCTATAGTGAATGGGTTAGCCCCGTTCAATGCGTACCCAAGAAGGGAGGAATGACGACAGCCCCCAATGAGTTCGGCGAGTAGATTGCTCAACACCTTCCCACAGGGTGGAGGATATGCATAGATTGTAGGAAGCACAACAAGGCTACAAAGAAGGATCACTTTCCGCTCCTGTTCATCGATGGGATGCTCGAGCGGCTGGCAAATCACTCCTTCTACTGTTTCCTTGATGGGTATTCTGGCTACCATCAAATCCCTATCCACCCTGACGACCAGAACAAGACCACTTTCACCTGCCCTTACGGAACCTACGCTTATCGGAGAATGTCTTTCGGGTTGTGCAATGCACTCGCATTGTTCTAGAGGTGCATGATGTCTATCTTCTCAGACATGATCGAGCAAATCATGGAGGTTTTTATGGACGATTTCTCTGTCTATGGTAATACTTTCGATGAGTGTCTCAGGAATTTAGACAAGGTCTTGCAAAGGTGTCATGAGAAGGACTTAGTCCTCAATTGGGAGAAATGTCATTTCATGGTTAGAGAGGGCATCGTGTTAGGACACCTGGTGTCCGAACGAAGGATAGAAGTACATCGTGCTAAGATCGAGGTAATAGAAAAGCTTCCTCCTCCTGTTAATGTCAAGGGCATCCGTAGCTTCCTCGGCCATGCTGGGTTCTACCGACGGTTCATTAAGGACTTCTCACAGGTAGCTAGACCCCTTACCAATCTCTTGGCCAATGATGCGCCCTTTGAATTCACTAAGGAGTGTATGGAATCTTTTCTCACCCTCAAGAAGGCACTCATCTCTGCCCTAGTCATCCAGCCTCCCGACTGGATGCTGCCTTTCGAGATCATGTGTGATGCTAGTGATTACGCTGTAGGGGCCGTCTTAGGCCAAACTAAGGATAAGAAACATCATGCTATAGCCTATGCTAGCAAAACCATGACAGGAGCTCAGCTGAACTATGCCACTACTGAGAAAGAGCTCCTTGCTGTTGTCTTCGCTATAGACAAGTTTAGATCCTACTTAGTGGGAGCCAAGGTAATAGTTTATACTGATCATGCTGCTCTTAAATACCTGCTCACTAAGAAAGATGCTAAACCCCGCCTGATTAGATGGATTCTGCTCCTTCAAGAATTTGATTTAGAAATAAGGGATAAAAAGGGAGTAGAAAATTCTGTTGCGGATCATTTGTCTCGTATGCGTACTACTAACCTGCAGGAAGCACCCATCAATGACTCTCTACGAGACGACATGTTGCTGAAGGTCACAGATAGCAACCCCTGGTATGCAAACATTGTGAATTATCTAGTTACAGGATACATACCCCCAGGAGCCGACAGGAAGAAACTGATTCATGAAGCCAAAAGACACATGTGGGATGGTCCGTACCTCTATAAAGTCTGCGCTAATGGGTTGCTGAGAAGATGTGTACCGAGTACTGAAGGAATGCAAATCATTGAAAAATGCCATGCTGGGCCATATGGTGGCCACTATAGCACTTACCGTACACATGCAAAGATATGGCAAAGTGGGTTCTTCTGGCCGACTATGTATGACGACACGAGAAATTTCATCCGAAGATGCAAAGCTTGCCAGAAGCACGAAGGAATCAGTACCAGAGATGCAATGCCCCTACATGATAATTTGCAAGTGGAGCTTTTCGACGTATGGGGTATTGATTTCATGGGCCCATTCCCAAAGTCTGAGGGAGCTGAATATATCTTAGTAGCAGTCGACTATGTGTCAAAATGGGTGGAAGCTATAGCTTGCAAGTCGGCCGATGCCAAGCAATCCAAAAGGATGTTCAACGAAGTGATATTCCCTCGCTTCGGCATTCCAAGGATGGTAATTAGTGATGGGGGATCCCACTTCACTGATACAGATTTTAGAAGTTTCCTGAAAAGACAAGGGATCCAACATAGCATTGCTACTCCATACCACCCCCAGACTAATGGCCAAGCAGAAACCTCCAATAAGCAGATCAAGAATATTCTACAGAAAACAGTATAGGAGGCTGGCAGAGCTTGGAGGAAGCATCTCACTAATGCCTTATGGGCCTATCGAACAACTTACAAAACTCGATTGGGAATGTCTCCGTATCAAATGGTATATGGGAAAACATGCCACCTACCAATGGAGGTGGAACATAAAGCTCATTGGGCAATAAAAAGGTTTAATCTGGATTTCCTGAAGTCCGAAAGGAATAGGCAGAAGTAATTAGCAGAATTGGAAGAGTGGAGAGAAAAAGCCTACCACGGTGCAAAGATCTATAAAGAGAGAACCAAGAGGTGGCACGATAAGAAAATCAAGAAGAAAGCATTTGCACCAGGTGATAAAGTGCTACTTTTCAACTCCCGATTTAAGCTATTTGGAAAAGGGAAATTGCACAGCAAATGGGATGGACCATTCACAGTAGTAGAGGTAGCCCCTCATGGAGCTATCACTCTGCAAAATGATGAAGGCAGCTGTTTTAAGGTGAATGGCCATCGGTTGAAAATCTTCCTCGAGCTGGACGACATTGAATATGAATTGATCAACTTCATCGAGGACGAGTACAATGGGTAAGAGTGTGCCCAACATCAGGTAAGTCCTCCTTTGCCTACTCTCTTTATCTTTTCAAGTTTATTTCTTAGAAAAGACAGTGTGGGGGAAATCCCCACCCTGTAGAATAAAAAAAGGACCTGAGGTACGCATCCTCCCTATCTCACTTCCCTGTATCTTTGAGTTTGTTTGCATCTCAGAATCAATCTTTTATATCAAACTCAGGAGATAGCTCTTCCATGTCTTACATGAATCCCAAGGTTGGCTTGCATATGTTTTATTCCTTACTCATCATCTTATGCTTGTGAACTAATATTATTATGGAACTCATGTTTATCTAAGTAGTTGGTGCTTGTGATATGGCTTGATAATATGATCTTCGCTCTTTATGCTTGAGTGCTTGGGTAATTTTATTTGAAAATCTGAAAACCCTTTGCAAGGCTCCTCTTTGATATGCCACCGTCCTACCAAAGTCATATGATGTTCATAGTTGAAAACCTTATACTCATATGCTGCTTGTTATTGCATTGAGCTTTGGCATATTCTGTGACCCTTGTGAGAATTATTTTCATTACTCTCATGATCAAGATTCATGTGCACATCACCATTTCCCCCTTGCTATGCTTCTACACTGGAAGTTAGCATTGTATCATTCATCCATTCCGTGAAAATAAGGCTCCATATGTGTTGATCTCTCCCTCCTAGTGTTTGTTACACAAGAGACATGGCTATCGAAAAAAATATGGACGCATGAAGGTCCAGGTATTAAAAAAAGAAAAAAGAAAAAAAAGAGTTGGACACATGAAGGTCCACAAGGAAAAAATATAGAGATAGCCATGTTCTCAAAAGATTTTTATACAAGAGGGAGAATCATGCAAAAAGGAGTTCCATAACTTAGATGGTGATAACTAGTATCCATTCCGGAGCTAGTGTCCACCTCACCATCAAGGCATCAACCAACATTCATCATACATGTATGGTAATATCTAGCACCCATTTCGGGCCTAGTATCCACCTTACCATACTCACCATATCCATACACATGCTCTTCTTGATCTGATTGTGTGATTTGATTTTCTCTGAGGATCCAGTCTTTGACTTTGCAATATATGTGATACAAGTATGCCTTATCCTTTATCCTACCCTGAGCTCCACATATAGTCATCATTAGAAGTCGGATGAAGAAAGGCAATCTAATGCCTTGGTGAGGACATATACACATTGAGCGATCTGAGAGAATCAAATGAGGAGCTAAGCAAGGTTTGTTTTGAAAATTTATCGCAAAAACCCCAAGTTACTTGACATGATGAGCAGGAGTGATTTTATTCATGACCGTTCCGTTCCTCAACTACCCAAGATAGCATGATAGACACTTCAGAGTTCACAAGTACAAGGTATGGTTTGGAATATCTCTTATGCTCGCTTCATACCTTTGGATATCATGTCTCACCATGATCTGACTCCCTTTACTCGGGACGAGCAAAGGTCAAGTGTGGGGGTGTTGTTGACGGCTGTTAAGTGCTACTTTTACACAGTCAATACCTGCATAAAATAAATGTAAAAGGATAATCAACACTAGAGTAGGGCTTTATACTGATTATTTCCACAAGTGTTGGTGTTTCTAGCTTTTGTTGCAGGATGCACCGAAATACGTGTTAAATGACACAATTGAGAGGAAGTGCACCAATGGCATATATATGGCATCATCATAAACATCCTCAAATGCCAATTTGGACTGCACCATTGTGACGGGCTCAGCAAGACGATCAAAATGGATATATCATTTGTATACTTCGGGTCCGGATGAAAGAGACATGCACAAGATAAGATCACACTATATCATGGACCCGGTGGGACCCACACCATGCCACGTGGTGACATGCTGGCACACAGGATGCCATGTGTCCATGACACTTCAACAATCCGAGAGAAGCACTTCCCGACGAATCAAACACCACCACGTGTCCAGCACAAGGATCCAAGGGCTCACAACCTGAGCAAACCGCCTCCAAACAACCCATACACCGGGAACCGTCATAAGGACCCACATACCAGTCACCCAGAGAAAGCACAAGGCAGGACGTGGTGGGCCCAGGTCGGCCGACCCCATGGATCGGCCGACCCGAGATTTCCTCCGTTCGCCATCTGCTTCCATGTGGTGCTCCCTGATTGGATCCTTAAGCCAGTCCGGGGGTGTATGGGGTGTTCTTGCGCCGGTACCCGGGCCTATAAATAGAAGGGGGGTAGAGAAGAGGACACACACTTCTCCTCCTTCTCACTTTTGCCTTTTGGCTTCTCTCATTAGGAGAGGAGAGCTCTTTGTATAGGATTAGTGCTAGGAAGTGAGGTGGGAGGCTTGGGGAGATGTCATGTTCATGACATGTTCCTCAAGAACGATCCTCAGCGATGCCTCTGTTCTTCATCTAGACTAAAGTGAGTATTTTGACATTTTCTATTTAGACTAAAGTCGTATGCATGCTTAGTTGCTTTGTTCTTGTGTTCTTGGTTTAGAGGCTTGTGTGCTTCGAACACAACCCTCTCGATCTAGTAGACTTAGATCATAAGTTAGCATCTAGTTTGCCAGCTTGTCTATTAGAGTAAAGTTGATGCTCCTGCATATCTGTAGTTAGATCAAAGTGCATTCGTGATCTTGCATGAGTGATAGAGCATACCTTGAACTAGTGCCAGTATCTCCCTTGCAGATTCGTAGTTCCGTATTTACACGGAGTGCTATAGTCGGGCTATCGGACGTCAGACGGTGTCCGGCTATAGTAGTAGTCAGTGGTATAGATGTGGTGTCTGGACCGTAGGTTATCCTGCGAAGACCACGTGCGCTCGCGTAACGATAGAGGTAGGCTGCAGTGGTGACAGCCTGTTGGACCCTTTGCAACCCTCCGCGCCTGCGTACTGAGTTGGGCTCGTTGTCAGTACATTGGACTCTCCCTAAAAAGTTAGGATGTGCTGGCGCCCAAAGTGAGTGTTATACCTGAGAGACCGTGCTAGACTCTGCGCTCGGTCGAGGCAGATCCTTTCTACCTATCCGATCAATCAGTGTTGTGTCCTTGGACCATCTATACTAGAGTAGAAGATAGTGCACATCGTTCCTTGGATTCGATACCCTTGGAATACTCTCCTTCCTTAGGGAAGTGCTACAGCGGTATTTCCGTGCGCTTGCGGTATACCCAGTTGCTCTTATATGCTCCCTCTAGGTGTGCAACTAGTGGTGACGTTAAGAAATGCCAACAAGCATTTCTGGCGCCGTTGCCGGGGAACGGTTGCTGTATCTATCTTCGAACCTAGTGGTCCCCGTAGTTACCTTTTTTCGTTTTCTTCTACCTTTACCCCAGTTACCATGGAGCAAACTTCTATCCAAAACCTTTCTGCTCCCAAACCTGAGTTGTTAGAGCCTCCACCATAGGAACACCCAATTACCACACCTAGCTATCAACTCAGTACCGATCTTATCTCTTTGATTGGGAAATCGTATTCCTTTTCCGGGGACCGTCAAAACCCCTACTTACATTCGGGGAGAGGAGAGTTGCTCCCTCTGCCTCGTGGATCTGGGTGCAATCATTGAGGTGCGAGGAGTGGGAGTTCTCGCACCGACCCTAGATGGAGATAGGAATTGGTAACGGTGATCTGGGTGACCAGGTGTAATCGAATGTGGATGAGAGACTTGGGAATTGGTGGGATATGGAGATTCTATTCTTTATGTGTTGCTGCTGCTTAGGAAACCCCAGCCTTTACCTTGTTCCTTTTTATACCATTAGAAGTAGGCCACTTAAAGCTTGCATACGGTTGGTGACATGGACCTATCCCAATCCTTGGGAATAGCCCCTGAGCTTGCAGGGTACGAGTCAGACTTCGACAACAACGCCGATGGATGGTACGACTGAAGGGTGCGACGCTTCGCTCAAGGATGCCTATGGGAATGAAGAATAAGCTGGAGACATCTTCTGGAAGATAGCTACCGTTGCGTATGCTCTTAATCATGTTATTCAGCCAAGAGGCTTGTATTGATGTACTCCTTTGATGGACATGTAATAAAATTAATACTTTTGATGCTTATTTCCACTGTATGGTTGTGATATTATTCTGTGATGGAAATTGTACGTGATGGCGTGTGATCCAGGGACGATCGCTAAGGTACATGATGATGGGTTTTTCCCCCTCTGAAAACCCGGGTTGTTACAGATGGTATCAGAGCCATACTTGACCGTAGCACGTGCCCTTAGAAATGGACGATAGAAAATAGGACCATAAATGCTCCCTTTTGTTATATAGAAATTCTTGGCATATGTTGCAAAACCTTATCCTTCTTTGAAAAGTTCTATCTCACTTGTGCTAACTAGAACTTTCTTTCGTGTCACAGGAAATGAGTCGTCAGGAAGCGGAGATCCTCCCGATGCACCTAGAGGGTCTTGCTCGTTGGGTGGATGGGGTCATCCTCAAGCTTGGGGTCCCCCCGACCCACATGACCTACCACGCTGAGGACGTACCTACGCCAACAGGACCACTGGTGCTTTGCACGGTGGCCATCCTACCTCACCCGACGCTTCCAGACTTCTCAGGGATGGCGGACCACAGCACTGCCCTCACAGTGAGGACTGTCGTCGACACCGCCTGTAGCCATGTACTGAGCCACCAGTTGGCTAAGTACCACGACGTGTTCAGGACAGGGGACCTGCGACTGATCCCCCAAGACTACTACAGAGTGGCGCCGCTCATGGGAGGAGTGCCCGACCCTTCGGCACTTTTCGAGGAGGAGGTTCGCCAGGCTCCACTACGAGAGTCCGACAAGGCACTCGTCGCGACAGCCAGCTACCTCATGGACCTAGACGAGCACGCCCACCGACTGGGCTACCAGACGAACGACCTCTGCGGACGACTCGAGCAAGCTACTACAGGTGTTCGTCAGCTTCTACCCCGTTGCCAGAGACTAGAGGTGGAGAACTGTGCCCTATGCCAGCGAGTCCAGCAGCTTGAGCGTGGACTACGCCACGCCAATGCTTTGGTGCTACAGGAAGAGGGAAAGAGGGTCACAGCACGAGAAGAGATGCTTTACGCCAAAGAAGACCTGTGCAAGCAAGAAGCCAAGTTCAGCCGCCTCTGTGACAAGCTCGATCAGAAGGATGAACTGCTCACAGGGGCACCTTCTTGGTCGTGAGAGGATCAAGGTTGCTGAACTCTCCAAGAACAAGGACACTAATGTCGCCAACCTTGCAGCGCTTACCCGGACCGCTGTGTACCTTCTGGACAAGAGCAAGCGGATCCTGAAGACTTGGGAGGATGCTGACTCCCTACGGGTGGACGAGCTTCACAAGCTCAATAGTCAGCTACCACCCGAGGACCAGTGAGAGATCCACTCAGAGACCTTCAAGCTCCACCCGTCTGCTCTCAAGCTACACCTGTGTCCTATGGTAGGCATGCCTACCCCGGTTGAGACCGAGGAGATGAAAGCCGCCCATGCCATGCTGACCAGGATGTTCCCGAAGGACTACCCCACCGAGGACCATTGCCCAGTGTCGTACAAGAGGGCTCGCATCGAGTAGGGTGCTGGAGCGAGTTCCATGTTAACGAATAAAAGTAGAGTTGTATGATAGGTAGCTTCCATGAGTTGTTCCATGCAGCCGAGAGCCTGTTCCGGTGCATGAAGAGTTATGAGTCTTGTCACACGTTAGATGGCACACCTTTTGAGATCATGTAACACTATATTAGATCGATGTTGTATTGTGACCTCCAAGGCCTGAGTCAGCCTTGAGGAAACTTATGTACCCTTAATGGATGCTGATTGTCTGGATCTTAATGGAGTTAATCGTTCTTATTGCTTTTTCTCATTGATTGTTGGAATATATTTGTAGTAATATTTTCATGCTTGTGTATCAGACTCAAATTGTTGGCGAGTAACGTTATCTAAAGTTTTTCTTGTCCCTGGTCATGTTTTTAGTAAGATGTCAATCAGGAGGTCTCGACGTCTGTTGGCACGCCTTGAGGAGGCGGAAGTAGAAGAAGAAGAAGCCCCGCCAGTCTGTGGCCGTGGACGTGGCCGAGCTCCCGCACATGGGCGTGGACGCACTCCCGCTCGTGGCTGCGGACACGCACCTGTCCGGGGAGAAGGTCGAGGCCGAGGCCGAGGCGCTGAGGCACCACCGCCACCGCCTTCGCCTATCGGTCAAGGCGATGCTGAAGAAGATGAAAAAGAAGCTGAGGCTGAGCCTGAACCTGAGCCCGCACCAACTCCCAGGGGTGTGGTCGTGGTCGTGGCCGTCAAGATGCACCACCACCGCCACCACCTAACCTGGTTGAGGTGATGGCTACTCAGACTTAGTTGCTGCAAAGAATGGCTGAAGCCGTCGAGCACCGAGTCAACAGTGGGAACCGCAACATTCCACCGGAGGACTTCGCCAAGAAGATCGAGAGGTTCCTCCGCCTGAAGGCCCCTACCTTCAGTTACTTGGATGACCCTCTCGACACCGATGACTGGCTTCGGGTGATCGAGACAAAGCTCGACCTCACCGCCTACACTGATGAAGAGTGTGTGGCTCTCGCCGTGCACCAGCTCGAGGGCCCTGCCAAGTCTTGGTGGGACAACTACTCAGACAGCCACCCGAACCCAACTTTCATCACCTGGCTGGAGTTTTCTGAGGCTTTCCGCGAGTAGTACCTACCGAAGGAGCTCATGACTCAAAAGGCCCAGGAGTTCCGCACCATGATACAGGGTGCGATGAGGGTGGAGGAGTATGAGAGGCACTTCATGAAGATGATGCATGCTATGCCCCAGATGACACCAACATTGATGACAAGAAACAATTCTGGTTTCTGCGAGGCCTTCATCATGGTCTCTGCCAGGGTTTGAAGGCAAGTGAACACAAGTCCCTTCGCCACCTGGTGAACAGGGTGATCGCTCTCGAAGAAGAAAGGAGGGGTCACGAAGAACGCATGAAGGGAAAGAAGAGGATGGGAGATTGGGATCACAGTGACCGGTCCTTCCAGAGGCCAAGGAGTGGGCAAAGCAACCTGCTGAGAGGGAGCTACCGCCCGGGGCACAACCAGCCCGGACGTGGCTTCGGAGGAAGCCATGCACTGTTCCCAGGAGGAAGAAGCTCCAACTACCAGCAGCAGGGTGGTGGTTACAACCGCCAGCAGCAGAACGTGCCAAAGCCGAACACTGGAGGGTTTGTGGTGACGTTCTTCAAGTGTGGCAAGCCGGGCCACAAGTTGTACGACTGCCCTGACAGGAAGAACTTCGCTACAGCCGCCAAGACACCAGCTCCAGGAGGGAGGCCTCCTCAGGCAGCTCCCCAGCAGGCCGCCGACCGTGGGAGACTCAACCTCCTCACTGAAGAGGAGGCTGCCGACGCTCCTAACGTCGTGATCGGTGAGTTTTTAGTTTGTGGTACAAAAGCTTTAATTCTTTTTGATACTAGTGCAACTGGTTCTTATGTATCCTCTAACTTTGTAAACAAAATGTCTCTCCCCATGACTCCCCGACCAAAACCAATTGTTACGAGCTCACCGCTCGAAGATATCAGGTGCACCTTATTATGCAAAGGTGTGGAAATGTTCATCAAGGGCCACAAGTTCCTCAGAGATCTGACCATGCTGAAGTCCAACGGAATTGATATTATTCTAGGCATGTATTGGATCACCACTCACAAGGGAGTTATCTCTACTGCACCGCACCAAGTGACACTGATACACCCCAAGGGGACAAAGATCACATTTGAGCCAATGAAGTCACGAGACATACCAGCGGTGTACAACCTCACCGCGAAGATAGTAGCAGATGTTCCTTTGGTTTGTGAGTACCCGATGTCTTTCCAGATGACTTACCGGGGTTACCACCAGACCGCGATGTGGAGTTCTTGATCAACCTCGTGCCGGGTATAGCACCCGTGGTGCAAAGTCCCTACAGAATGGGCAAGCTAGAACTAGCAATGCTGAAGGAAGAATTAGAAGTGCTCCACCAGAAAGGGTACATTCGACCGAGTGCCTCACCTTGGGCTTCGCCAGTGATGTTCGTACCAAAGAAGGATGGCACGCAACGGCTGTGCGTTGATTACCGTGCTCTTAACGTGGTAACCATCAAGAACAAGTACCCATTGCCACGCATTGATGATCTGCTGGATCAGTTGAGGAAGGCAAAGTATTTCAGCAAGATTGACCTTCGATCAAGCTACCATCAAATGAAGATCCGCCAAGAGGACATATACAAGACAGCGTTTGTGACCCGGTACAGGTAGTATGAATACACTGTCGTATTGTTCGGTCTTACGAATGCCCCAGCTTACTTCATGAATATGATGAACAAGGTGTTCATGGGCGAGCTAGACAATTTTGTCGTTGTCTTCATTGACGACATCTTGATCTTGTCGGACACTGCCGAAGAGCATGAAGAGCATATAAGGATTGTGCTAGAAAAACTGAGGCAACATCAGTTGTATGCCAAATTCAGCAAGTGCGAATTCTGGCTAGAGGAAGTCGCATTCCTTGGGCATGTGTTGTAAGGTGAAGGAGTGGTTGTTGATCCATCGAATATCGAAGCTGTGTCAAAATGGCAATCACCCAAGTCCGTGACAGAAATCAGAAGTTTTCTCGGTATGGTAGGGTACTACCGCCGATTTATCAAGAATTTCTCCAAGATTGCGAAGCCCATGACCGAGTTGCTTAAGAACAACACGCCATTCGTTTGGTCAGAAAAGTGTGAAGCAAGCTTTCAAGAGCTCAAGACCCGACTCACCACAACTCCCGTGTTAACGCTCCCCGATGACAAGAAGGACTTTGTGATGTACTGTGATGCTTCAAGGCAGGGTCTTGGTTGCGTGCTGATGCAAGAAGGCAAGGTGATCGCCTATGCCTCGCGACAGCTTCAGAAGCATGAAGAGAACTACCCGACGCATGACCTCGAACTGGCAGTTGTTGTCCATGCACTGAAGATATGGAGGCATTACTTGATGGGCAACAAATGTGATATCTACATGGATCACAAGAGTCTGAAGTATAAATCCACCTAGTCTGAGTTAAACTTGAGGCAGCGAAGATGGCTAGAGTTGATAAAGGACTATGACCTCAACAATCACTATCACCCAGGCAAAGCAAATGTTGTGGCGGATGCTTTGAGCCGAAGAAGTTATTGCAACAACCTGATGGTGCAGAAGGAACAACCTGAGTTATACAAGGAGATAGAAAGATTGAAGCTCGACATCATAGAAAAGGGGCAACTCAATGAGATGAGGGTGAAGTACAGCCTAGAAGACCAAATTCAGCAAGCTCAGAAGGGGTGCCCTGAGATTGAAGAAGTGAAAGATCTTCTGACAAGAGGTAAGGACCCTGACTACCGCATTGATGAGCAAGGCACGTTGTGGTTGAAAGATCACATATGTGTTGACGGCTGTTAAGTACCATTTTCATGGCCATCAACTCCTACAAATTAAAGCATGAATTGTACATCCACACTAGAATAGGAGCTTAAACTAATACTTTCCACCAGTGTCGATGTCTATTTGAATGCAGGTATTTAGCATAGGAAATGAGAGGAATCCATGCACATTCACTCCACTCCAATCCAAGGCACTCAAGTGCTTGCCAATGAGGGGCTGCCACATGGATTCTCTTGGATCCATGATGTCAACAATCTATGTGAAGAACTCTCGACGAATCACACACTGCCACATCAACATCACATGGATCCATGGGCCCACTTTGCTAACCAAACCGCCAGGAAACGTGCCATGCATGGAGGAGGGGCATCAGGGCCCACTTGGAAGTGAGCCAGAGGAAGCACAGGCCGGGAGGCTGTAACGACCCGGGTTTTCGGTGAGAAAAACCCGACTCCTTGTACCCTTGTGACAGTCCCTGGATCAGTAGCTATCACGTACAGAACTCATTACAGAATAATATCATTTCCATACAACGAAATTAGAGTACAAAACAGAGTATTTACATCTGATCACAAATCGGTATACGATTTAAGTACAAGCCCCTTGGGCTAAAGGACAAGTAGAAGCTCTACGCAGCGGTAGCTAAGGCTTCAAGTCTTCATCTTCAATCTTCACCACAGGCATCCTTGAACGAAGCAGCACAACCCTTCCTCCATGGATTCTTCATAATGGACTTTCGCTCCAAGTCTAATCCTGCACACTCACAAGCTATCCCCAAGGAATGGGATAGGTTCACATCACCAACCGTATGCAAGCTTTAAGTGGCCTACTTCTAATGGTATAAAAAGGTATCAAGGTAAGAGTTGGGGTTTCCTAAGCAGCATCAGCAGCATCTCATAAAGAATAGATTCTCCAATTCCCACCAATTCCCAAGTCTCTCATCCACAATCGGTAACACCTGGTCACCCAGATCACCGTCACCAAGTCCTATCTCCATCTAGGGTCGGTGCGAGAACTCCCACTCCTCGCACCTTAATGGTTGCACCCGGATCCGCGAGGCAGAGGGAGCAACTCTCCTCTCCCCGAATACAACCACAGCTCGCCATACACTCTCATCCTATAACGGGGAAGGTAGAAATCCCAAAACGTAAGAGTCAGAGAAACAACGGGCATGTCCATAACCGAGGACGCGGCTATACGTATAGATCTAAACTCTGCAGAGCGTGTACACCTGTACCCAACTCGGAATGGCACCCGGCGGTGATCAGCCAACCAAGCCCATCCTACCAGACGAACACCTAGGAGTTATGATTCCATCCTGCATCCGGGTCTCGATGCGGTCCTTCGCAAAGGACCACCCCAGAACTGTGAACATGCCCCCGTGTGGCCGCACGGGGAGTGCCCAATAGGGAAGGGACTTCACCCTAACCCTCTCACTGATACCCTCTATCCTACTAGCAGGTATGGTATCGCACTTGCCAGGGTCGACCCGGCCCTATCCCCACTCTCGGTGAGGTGGTGTGTACGAAAGTCCCGTGTAACAGGCGACCCACTCGGTTTCAGATCGGGGCGAGCTCCTATCCTCCAAGTCATCACAAAAACCCCAACACCTGTGCTCCTAAAATAGTGTACCCGCCATAGGTACCAAACTGGGCATTGCCCGAGAAGATGATCCCTGGCCCCCGATCCCAGATCGGGTTGTCTTGAGCTCACCCCCGCCAAGTATCCCAAAAACACCTTCTCCTGCCGGTTTTTCCCACACACGCCAAGAAGACTACCACATAGCCCCAACACATGCATCGCAAGCTCAGCGTATAATCACGCTTAAATATAGTAGTAGTAGTAGTAGGTCAATCAAGGACAAGGTATTTAAAAAGGGGCAGTGCAAGGGTTTCATCATAATCCATCATCATGCATAATTAAAGCGCTAGCAGTTCTAAAATAGCAATGCCTAATGGGCATTCAAAGGTCAGTCGGGCGTGAACACCTGTGTGCAAGTAGTCATCGAAGTTTCCGTAGTCGTACTTGATGTTCGGGCTTGTCTCCTCAGCTCCGGGAAATCCTAGATTCGCAAAAATAAATAAATACCAGAGCTAAATGCAAATAAACACCAAAGAGAAGCAATAAAGAACCAAATAACTCCAAAAGCTAGTCTATCGGGTGCTTCATCATTTTAGGAGATTAAAGAAACTGATTTCATATTTTTCTAGGCTAGAATCATTTTATTATGGATTTTCAAATAAAGAAATATTTTATGAATTTAAGTAATTGCGATAAAGCACAGAAAACATAAGTTAGCAAGTTAGAGACCTTATGCCAGGTTTTGAATTGGTCGGCTAGCTCAGTTGACTAGTCAACGATCATTGTCGACCAAGTCAAGAGGGAAAGGTCAAAGATCAACCGGGACCCACAAGTCATCTTGCGGGCCCTGTATGTCAGATGGGACCAGATTAGATAGTTAGTAGCCCCTCATGTTAGTGGGTCCCAACAATAAGTCCGGTGGGCCCCTTTTTGTCATATTAGAGAGATTGAGCAGGATAGATTAGCTAGATACTATGTGGTGATTGAGAAACTTAGCTCAAGCTGGAACATGGCAGAAGTGCGGCATGACGGATAGTTTAGTAGCATTAGCACTTGAGCAGGTGCTCACTAGTTACAGGAAAGACAGCACATGCTAGCATCACATGGTGCAGCCAGGATTAAGATCCATGGATGATTTTTTTAGCACGTACATGGTCTTCCAACACATACGCCTGCCACTGCTTACTTGCATGTGGATTGTACACCGGCTGGCAAGATAGCACACAGGTTGGGTAGGTGCAGATAGAGTTCACAGGTTGGCACAGGTTTAGCTTCGGTCATCTGATTACCGATGGTGATGTACTCATACGGTTCAAGGTGCAAACTAAAGATGGCTGCCGGTGGAAACGACTCAAGATGTTGACTAAGAAAGGTTTCAAGCTTACAGGTATGGCAAGAGCAACAGCACGACACTCATGTGTGACATGCTGGCAACAACCATGGAAGGGATAGGCGGCTGGATGCAGGACAGCATGCAGCACACGGGTTGAGCAGGTTAGAGCCTCGGCATACTGCTCGATAGCGAGCAATGCACAAGATAGAAAGATTAAGGATCATGGTTAATCTGTCAAACATATCTGACTTGGAAGAAAGCATTAGATGACTCACTAGCAAGCTCGTTCGGGCTGTAGCTTCAGATCAGGAAGATCACAAACAGCTCGTGGGGGAACTAAACTGCACTGAAGCCGTCGGATTGGCATGGCAAACTAAAAGAGGAGGGTTGGTGGATGGTCGGAGAAAAATTAACACTACAGACTATAGGTTTGGTTCTAAGCTCTGGTGGGAAAGGGAAAAGTGGATGCTTAGCAAGGCAAAACAGGAACAAAAACAAGGTTGGTAGATAGACTAAGGCAAAGGGCTGCGAGCTAGTAAAGTTAGCATGAACATGGCTTCCAGAAACATACATGGCTGCTACAGCTTGCTTGAATAAAAACTGCACACAGCTAGAAGGATTAGAGTCTTGCACACAGCTTAGCAGCGGGCAACAGAACCATAAGACCAAAATAATTTGGTCTCATGTTTGCTAGCTTCCTAGCAAGGGGATGCAGTGCCAGGGAGGGTTTTAGAACTCAGCGCAAGGCGAGCATAAGGCAGCAGCATGAGGGAAAACCCCCAATGGCTGCAGCGCACATGACCATGTGTGATGGCACAAACTGGACAGATTGGTAGAGAGGCGATGGTTAGAGAGAGGTAGCTCGGCATTACAGGTTCAGCAGGTTGGAACCTTTGGCACATAGCTTGGCAACGAGCGTGCGCAGCCAAGGAAGATTACATCTCATGGTCAGACGTGGTATGGCTTGGAAACAAAACAAGAGATGGCAGCTTGCTAGCCTTTGCCCGGGCTGAAGCTTCACAGTTTGGGGGCAGGAGCTATGGTGGCCTCGAAGCTTGGCTAGGTCCTGCACACAAGGCAGCTGCGGCTGCAACAAGATAGCCAACGGTGAACAACACAACTCCGGGCACCGGAAAGGTTGGGTAAGGCAAGACAACATCGCAGCAGACCGGCGTGCCGGGGCTGCGTGCTGACAGGGTGACGTGAGGTACAGGTTCATGGCAAGTGCACCCGCGGCAAGGGTGCGATGCTTAGAGATGGTTAAAGATGACAGCTTGCAAAACAGAGGCTAGGTGCACGTGTTCGGTCACGCGGTGTCCCACGGCCGCGACACGGTTGCGGCACACACGTTTGCACTCAACTAAGTGAGTTCGCGGCGGCGCACAACTGCAAGGGTTTAGCGGCGGTGAAAGCAAATGCCACCTGCAGCTGCAGGAAAAAGGTGGCACGGCTCGAGGACCGGCTCACAAGGATCCGCAGACTGCAGCGAAGCAACACGGTGATCCCCTCGGCATGAAGGCCGACTCACAGATGGGGAGTGCAAACCCGGTTTGCTTTGGTGGGAGAGGACAGAGAACTATTGTGGTAAGGCTAAGAAAGGTGGCAGGGTCTAGGAAGGTTAGAGACTCGGCTAGGAGGGTTAAAGGTTCGGGTTTGATCAACCCTTGGGTGCGGCAGACGCCATGACCGGCAGCACGGAGAGCGAACAGGTCTCCAGCGTGCTCGCACATGTGCGTGCGTTCACAGGGAACGAGCACGGTGTGGTTTCAGGTCCCTAAGATGAGGCGACCCCTCGTGCGAGCGCGTGCGCGTGCAAGCCAAAGAGAAGCCCGCATCAGTGAGCCCGACGACGGCACGCACGCAGAGCTCACGACGACGAACTGGAAGCTTGGGAAGGCGAGACCAGGGTTCTTGGGCGATCCAAGGTTTGGCCATGGGCACAGAAAGGCTCGGCCTTGACCGGTTAGGCGCGACTTCGCACGACAGCGAAGGCACCAGGGCGGCAGTGACAGTGATCGTCGCCGGCGCGTCCGTCCTTGAGCGAGGAAACGCACTGAGCGCGTGCGTGTGTTCGTGATGAGGACCAACGCCTACAGGTAAGGCTTTTGCCCCCCTTGGGTGAGAACGTGTGTGTGCAAGCCAGCGACTAGGCCACGGCGACGTCTCGACCCGGCGTGTGCACAACGGCGGAAAGAACAGGAAGGGTGGTCAAGCGGTGGCGCGCGCGCGGAACGTCGGCAGCGGCACATGCAGGCGTAAGGCACGACTCGATTGTCGGCACACAAGCGACGGCATTTGCGCAGTGGCGCGTAGCAGAGCAGCCAGAGGTAAAGGCCGGGCATAGCCACGGCTTGTTCACAGAGTAAACAAACGGCTCGAAGGCCGGCACAGGGACAGCAAGACAGGACGGATGGCTCACCTACGGCTTGTTGTCGTGGTTCAACCATTTTGTCGAATACGCCAAGGGCACGGTGGATGGCAGCCGTGTAGAGGCGGAAGATAGACAGTAGCTCGGCCTCGTTCTTCCTGGCAGTAGAAGTGGCGGCGTGGGAGATTAGTGTGGCACAAAGGCACACCACCAGCAGGTCAGGGTTAAGCAACAAGGCTGCGGCTTGGAAGGGCATTGCTCATCGGCATTCTATCGAGCAGGTGGTAGGCGAGGTGGACGGCAGCTTGGTTGGCTCATTCTGTCGAGCAGGTTGGGTGCGTGCTCTTGGCCATGGTTAGGTGGCTGCAGCTTGGTAACGGCAACGCTGCCGGGTCCAGACCTGCAGGGAAACGAGCACGGTGCGAAGACCGGCTCCAAGGACAGAAGAAGGGTGGAGATTTGGCCGTCAGGCGGGCTCGCCGTACACGGGACAGGGGATGGGTCGAGCGGCTGTACTCACCATGGGTTCGAGCATAGGCAAGGTGAAGGCCGGCAAGGGCGGGTCGGCGTGACGAGGTTCGGCGGCGCTTCACGGTTCTTCCTGGCATGGTACCCCTTGGCACGGCGGCGCTCCTGCTTCAGCTCGGCGTCCTTGGTGGCGAATCCTTGGCGCTCAGGTGCTCAACGACGTGAGGCAGCGACAGCATTCGCGGGGTTCCGTGGCTCCGGCTTCGACAACTTCCACAGCGCGGGCGGCCTCGGGCTTCTTCTTCACGGCTTGGAGCAGAAGGTACATGGCGCGGTGGACAGCAGCTCCTCGGCGGCGCTCCGGCTGCTCGACGTCGAGGGTCCCCGACGGTGGCGGCAGGCACTTCCTCCTCGGCTCCTTCTCCAGGCCTCCTCCCCCTTCTCCCCTTCTCTTCCTCCCACACCAGCAGCGGCGGTCACGGGGAAATCCAAGGGCGGCGGCGGACCGAGGGAGAGGTCGAGCGGATAGGGAAATTGTAGCTCGGCGGCTAGGGTTGCGGAGCGCAGCACGGACGGCGGATGTGGCACGCGGGGCACGTGGCCTGCATCCGCGGCGGCCATGGGGGCCCGTGCTCGTGGTGCCGCGGCGGCGCCCGCTTTTGCGTTGCGTGCGTCAGTAGGTAGGGGAAAGGGAAACAGGGGAGGGATAGGTGGCTGACACGCGGGGCCCACATGTCGGTGCCACAAGGAGAAGGTTGGTGTTTAAACAGGCCAGCGGTTAGGTGGGCCGAAAGGCCAGCTGGGCAAACATTAACATTTCAGAAAAATCCAGGATGTTACAGAGGCCACCCAAGGGGGCCGGCCGACCCTAGGTTCGGCCGAACCGACCTAGGGTCGGTTCATCCTGGCCCTCCACGTGGCTCTCTCCCATTAGCTCTTGGCTGCATCCCGGGGTGTTTTGGAGCATTTGGAGCCCTGGAGCAAGTCACTCCCTTGTCAATAAATAGAGGGGGGCCTCATTTCACACACACCTCCAAGCTCTCAAGTTCCACTTCTCTCTTGTGTAGCTCTCTCTCCCTCTCTCTAATTCTGCCCATGTGAGGTGATTCTCACCTCTATGTGGTAGAATGAGGTAGAGAAGAGATCTAGACTAGGATTAGTTGAGAGATAGAGTAGGAGTGAGGAGTGAGTTGATGTCCTCGTGGATGCTTGTTCTTCATTTAGACCAAAGTGAGTATTTCAGCATTTCTTATTTAGACTATGGTGGACATCATGCATGAATGATTTGTTCTTGTGTTCTTAACTCGTTCATAAGTTAGAGGCTTGTGTTCTTCGTAACACAAGGCTTTGATCCTTTAGAGCTAGTCCATTAGTTCCAGTATCTGTTTGCATGCTCTGATCCTGTTTAGCTGAGTAAGTTTGTTGTATCTCGTTTGTTTGCATCCAAACCTTTCTTGCTCCTCCATAACTTGATGACTAGTATGATTTGATCTGTTCTCTCTCTAGTTCGTGGTTCCGTATTTATACGGGTTGCTATAGTGTTGTTAGCGGGTCGACAGACATAACCACACTATAGTAGTTATCAGGAGTGCAGACGTGGTGTCTAGGCTCTGGTTATCCTACGAAGACCACGTGCGTTCGCGTAACGATAGAGGTAGGTCGTAGTGGTGACAGCCTGTTGGACCCTTTGGAACCCTCCGCGCTTGCGTACCGAGTTGGGCCCCATTGCCAGTACATTGGCCTCTCCCTAAAAAGTTAGGATGGGCTGGCGCCCCACGGGGAGGACTAATAGCGGACAGATCCATCTTGAGAGTTAAGTCCCTTAAGAAAGTGCTTCTCATATCACTACCTATCCCAGAAGTAGCTGGTGTCCTTGGATAGACCCTCTCTGGTTACTCCTCCGTCCTAGGAACGAAACTCGACGGGAATACTCATTCTCCGAGGGAGAAGTGCTGCAACAGTGTATCCATGCGCTTGCGGATTCGTTCGCACTCGTTAGTGTACCCGGGAGTCTAATTACATGCTCACGCTATTACGGCGCCTAGCGTTGAGGTTAAGAAACGCCAACAAGCATTTCTGGCGCTGTTGCCGGGGACGACTGTTGTTAACTTTATGAACCCGTCTATCCTCGTATTTATCTTTTTCCTTTTTCTTCTACCTTCAATCCCCATTACCCATCGAGATATCCTTTCTGTTTTCTTTACTTCTACCTTTACCCCCGCTACCCATGGAAGGTTATCCTTGTGAACACCTTCTGCCTTCGAGGAGTGAACCCTCAGAGCCATCTTTGTCAAGACCCATTCTTACATCTGGCTGTCGGCTTCACCCCTCTCTCATGAAGCTCATTCAGGACCTATCCTTCTCGGGGTTAAGTCATGAGAACCCCTTTGATCATGTGAGAGACTACGAGCGTCTGATTGAAACTCGGGGTAAAACCGGAGAATCATCGGATGCTCAGAAAAGAGAGTTTTTTCCGCTACCCCTCTCTGGGAAGGCACGGGATTGGCACCGTTGTTTTGGTAGAGACTACCTTACTTGGGAAAGGTTGTGAGCAGCTTTCTGCTCCTGATTCTTCCCGATACGACGTGTCATCTCGTTAAGGACTAAGATTCTCAGTTTCAAGCAATGTGAGGAGGAATCACTAGGAATGGCATGGAATCATTTCGCCTCTGCGGTGGAAGATTGCCCAGTCCTCTACATTCCCGATTGGATGTTGCTCCAGCACTTCTGGTTCGGATTGCGGAAGGACAATGCCATGAGGCTTAATGCTCTCTCAGGAGGATCCTTTGTGCACTTGGATGCTGTTGAGGGAAAAGAGATCGTGGAGAATCTCCAGGATTTCAGCTCCCCTAGCATCCTAGTCAATGAGGTACCCACCAGAGGAAATGTTGAGCCACCTAGATCCATCATCAGCTGAGCCCGAGATCTCATATCCATTCTTTCTGAGCTCTGGCTGGAGGTACCATATCTGAATAGCAGGAATCTAAGGGAAAGATTTCGTGGTGTGAGATCTACCCTTGGGTTCCCCTCTTGTGCATCTTCTTAGACCTTCTCCCCGAGACTTTGTCTCGCGGGAGGATGGAGAGAGTGGTTTGGAAGGAACGATCATTCCCGGCCAGGATGACTTCCTCGATCTTAACTACTATCTCCTAAGGAGGGTATGAGAGGCTTATCATGTTCCTACGTTGAGGTTTGAGCTAAAGTGCCTTGCACTGAAGTTTCGTATAAACCAAGGCATCGGTCTCTGCTTTATAATCCATTGGATTCAATCGTCAGACTGAAGGAGCACGACTATCTACCGATTGAATGGAGTGCATTCACTTCATATCTTAAGCCCATCGATCGATGCTGATCAGTCAGGAGAAGCTTAAACTTCATACCTTATGCCTGACTTGATCGATGCCCAATGGGAGTTGCACTTTTCAGCTTATCCATAGCCTCCCATTGGAAGCTTAGGCCAGACCTCGGGATGTTTCCATCGTTCTGATGAGAACATCGGACCCTCTGCCTAAGGCAAGAGGGAGTTGAATCCCGTTCTTCATTAGAACTCTGATTCTTGATTGTACACCGGACTTTGGGAGTCGATGCTCTATCCTCTTTGGAGGCCGAGTGTCTTTCTGAGCTTGAGTTCACTCGGAGATCAGTTCCTATTATGGGAGCACTAGCCTCAGTGCTCGATCTTTTCATCTCCGAGTTCTGCCACTCTAGTGCTATAGCTCTCGAGTCCCGTGACCACCCCAGGGCTGCCTTGGTCCCCTGGGATGATCATGCCTGCTTTTAGCTTTGATATCCTTTGGGCTCGTGTTCGTATATGCACCAACCTTGCAGATCAGAGCTTACCATCACATCACATTATCTGCAAGGGAAATGGCCATGAGTTGAGACAGGAGATCACAAGATGCCCACATTCTGAGTATTCTTGGGACTCATTTATTTTGCTTCCCTGAGAAGAATTATCCTTCAGTTATCTTGTGGACACTGATTATGCAGGAGAAAGAAATTGCCAAGATAGAAAGGAGTAAGGAAAGGGACCACAGGAAGGCAACACCATCGTGGCAACACGGTGAACGCTTCATGATCCCCATCAGAGGCTTCTACACTTTTGATGGACCAGGTATGTTGTCAAGGTGAGTTCCCCCAGATTATCTATGGTTATGCTATTGGCTTAGCCAAAGTTATTATATAGTAGAGGTTGATTATTCAACCCCAACCTTATCCTAGATTTAGCCTAAGCCAACCTTTCCATCTCAGGGCATCCACCTGGGCCTTTGGTCTTGAGGCCTGCTTAAGCCCACACGTGAAGGGAAAGGCCAGAGGGGCCCACCTAGGGTCGGCCGAACCCTGGTTCAGCCGAAGCCCTGGTGACGCCGCCTCCCTTCTTCTTTCGCGTGTGCATCTCTTCCTCCTCCAGAAATCTTCTCCCTGCCGCACGACGAGTTTCGCGTTGCGCAGAATCCATCTCCTCCACCTCACCTTCCTCAACCCAGCGCGTCCATGGCCGACTACGGTTTCACTCACCTCCGGAAGGTGGCCTCGCCCTTTGCCTCAGGAGTAGGGAGCTCCTCTCGTCCCATCAACCTCGACGACCTGGACGAGAAGATGGGATCACTGGAGGCCAAGACTCCTGAGAGGGGCAGGAGTGTGGAGAGCGCTTGAAGGGGATGCACTGACTCCTCGGTTCAGTCGTCCCATCGAGGCTCCTCCTCACCGCCTTCCTTCCCGGCTAGGCCGGCCACCATGGGAAACAAGACCACTGCGTGCAAGCGTGTCTTGTTTGATGATCCTCCTGGGCCACCATTGAAGCCGGGGGAGCACTACATTGGCTCCAACTTCAACAGCTACGGAGAGGCCTTCTGCCACACGTACGAGCAGGACGTGTGGGATGAGTTTCCACTCCTGCAGACCCCATGCAAGATCTTTGGAGTGAAGACTACCACTGGAGGCTATGGTACCCCCTACCATAAGCTGCCTCAGTGGGAGCGAGACATCATCAAGATTCTTGCTGACATCCGAAGGAATGGCACCAAGAAGACCCCTGCTTTAGCAAAGCTGGCGCACAAATTAGCTGATTTGTTCGTAGAGCATGAAAAGCTAGTTGAAGGACTGGCCAAGTAGAGGGATGAGTACCGTGAGCTCAAGTTTGAGTATCGACAGCTGGAGGAGGACATGACCCAGAAGCTGCAGAGGCTGGCAGTTGCTGAGGGGAAGGAGCAGATCCTTTCCGAGTAATGGGGATTAGCCCCAACTTTAGTTCATTAGGTGCTAGTCTAGGTCTAGGTTTATTTCCCTTTATTTCCCTTCATTTCATTTATTTCCTTTCATGTGTGTAAGCGCCTAATCTTTTTGTTTTTAGAACATTTGAATTTTGAATAAAGTGGCTCACCGGTCATGTAACCCGGTCTAGCCACCCTTGTGTCATTACTTTGGTCGTTTATTTTAGAAGGACATCTAGGTTCGAGACAGTGTGGGGGAGAGCCACGACTCTCCCAATACAGGCACGACGTTTTCGCACGTACCCACTGTGAGCACTCCACGCTAGCCGATCGATCATCTACAAGAACCTGAACGAGACCCGCACGAGTTCACTCCTGTGGAGAGCCTCTCACGGTTCAGCTTCTATGCATAGCACCGGTTTGCATCTCGACAACTCACTCTTTCATTTCTGAGTTTTATAAGCCATATCTTTCTATCTCTAAATTAAAACTCGAATGTTGATGCTAAAGATCACCCAGCTTGCCTGATGCCTGAGTAGACTCACATATGTTTTATTCCTCGTTATCTACCTGATGCTTGTGAACCATAACCATCTTAAGGGCAAGCATGTTCAATTAAGTAATTGACGAGTAAGATATGGCCTGATGATATGATATGTTGCTCTGATGACTAACTCTCTTGGGTTATTTATTTTTGAAAAACATAAAACCTCTTGGAAAGGCTCCTCTTTGATATGTCACCGTCCTACTGTTGACATTGCTAACGTCATCGACTAGAAACGGATATAAGATCCATCTCTATCGACGGCGCCAAAAATGCAAAGGTATATCTTCACATGATGCTAAGTGTATATCAGATGTTGCTTTCAGATAAACTAAAAGATAAATCCACTACAGGTCATAGCACAACTTGATCTAGGTTGTCATCCCTGACAGAAGTGCCACTAAAACGCATGGATTGGTACTCTTACATATGCCTTCGATCTCTAGATAAGAAAATATATATAAATGGGTATCCGCAAGCGCACAGATATGAATATACCATTATAGCATTTTAACCAGGAGTAAAACCAGGTATCGTATTTATATTCTACCACAGGGAAAGAAGTCTTCTATCTATAATAACAATACATGCACATCTCTTAGTTATGTAATGTAGAGTGGCCAAAATATATTAATTACTATAAACAGGTGTAAGTCACATAAAGATAATGATAATGATAGCATTGATCAAGTCATAACATAGTGAACCACCAGAAAGTGTCAATATAGAAAGAGAAGCGTATTCACAGGCTAGTTAGCGAGGATACTCCTCAGTAACCCTAAACTATACGTCAATGCATACTATGATTAGTGCAATACATTTAACAATCATGGAAGAGGAACTATTATACTTATGCATGGGGAGACTACCCAGGAGGATCAAGGTCGAAACTTGAAACAACCCAAACAGTATAAGGCTCCACTAGTCCTACACACGGGGGGTGGATTGCAAAGGACTCAATAGTGCTGTCACCACCACGATCTGCCACACGACCCGGCATGTAGGGTGCAATCGCAGGTAAATATAGTATAAGCACCACGCTTACACTATCTTTACCACTCACCCATGTTAACAGATGATCTAGGTGAGGGCTATACGACTCCATACACGAATATAAAGGTAAATCAACTATGCTAAACATGTAATCATAATAAACACCAAAGCATATAATCTCGAATATAATCATTGATAAGAACATATGTCTCTACAGCAAATGTAAAAGAACTTATAAAGAAGAACATACAAGAGCGAAGCTAGATCAGTATCTCGACCAGCTTCTAGACGATCAGGAGCCAAGTAGACGCCTTGCCTCCCCTAGATCTAGACTAGTTAGCTACTCTCGCTATATGGTGTTTCTAGGGCGTAGTATCTCTGACTTGATGACTTGATCTGGTGTATGAATTGGGATTCCTCTTGCCAGATCCTCTTCTGCCAAGGGGGTCAGGGGCCTGCTTATATAGTCCTGAGGAGGTGCCATGCGCCGTACGATCAAACCGACCTAACCTTCAGTTTAGATTGATCCTCATAGGTGGTGGAAGAACATTCCAGAAGTAGGGCTGACGTGGCGCCCGGGGGAGGCTGACCGGCCCCACCACCAGGCCGATCGGCCTGGGGTGGGCCCCCCTCGGGGTCCGCTTCGGTCTGGTCGGTTCTTGCCCCTTCCATATGCTTCTTTCTTGGATGCCAAGTCACGTTGAGTTCCGGAGTCCTCTGGAGTCTTCTAGAAGTGTTCCTTTTCCTGTTTTTCTGATTAGACCCTGCAATACATAGAATTCTCCAAAACTCCAGGAAAACTATTAGTGACACCCTATTCTAAATTGGTATTAACGTTTATGCCCTTTTTTTCATGTTTGGTTGACTTATAAATATATAAGATAAAATGTGTCAACAAACTCCCCCAAGCTTACCCTTTGCTAGTCCCTAGCAAAGCTATGCTATAGCAGGATCAGGAGTTGTTACAACGCTTTCACGCCTCAAAAGTACTATGGTTTTCAAAAATAAATTCTCCTCAACAAAATTGCTCCATCTTACCTTTAACCATGGTGTGTAGCCTTTTCATAAATCTTAAGCAATTAAAAGACAGAACAATCAAGTCAAGCAGTATATCTCAATTCTTTGATCAACTATCATCCTGGGGTTTTGCAAAATTTTTCAAATAAAACTCAGAGATCCTGTGTATGACCCTCTCAAGCATGGAGTCACACTTGGCAAGATATGTATGGTGGGATGATAGTGTTGAATGGATGAGGGTGAAAGGTGGTAAGCCTTTAGCCTTTTTCTAATATCTCTTTTTTTAAGCTCTTGGACTACATCTCTCTTTCTAAGACTTTAAGATCTGGGCTTTCCATTCTTGGAGAGGTGCGCTCTACTCGCCCCGGACTTTTGTCCATTTTTCTCTCTCCTTAGAGATGTGGGCTCTTCTCGCCCTCGGAGTTGTGTCCATTATTCACCTCTAAATTTATTATTTAGGGAGGTAGGCCCTTCTCGCCTAGTATGACACTTGTCCTTTCTCTCCCTCTCTCATCTCACTTTTTCTTCTCTCTCTTCTTTTTTTTCTTGTTTTTTCGAATGTAGCCCCAGAATCTTTTTGACATATTGAGAGAGACATATCCAAGAGTTGCATGAGCTATTTTATAACATGGCTTGTGGTTTGATGGAGAATGCGTACTTCCGGGTTAGAAGCAGCATAATTGGTGGAGTGGAATCATCTTGATGTGTATGATAAGCTCTCAAGGATCATAAACACAGGAACTCATCATGTAAGATTTTTCATGATTTTAAAAGAAAAACCAGGAATCAAGCATCTCTAGGAATATGATAAACAGCAGCTCAACTTTTCATGAATCATCTTTCAAAGCCTAGACTCAGATTAAGCATGTACTTCCCACAGGTTTTGGGTTTAGAGAAAAATTAAGCATTTAAAGCTTTAGGAGAATCTAGGTCTGAAAACTAAGTATTTAAGAGGAATTACGGCGGAGCAACTATTCATCATTTCCAAGCATAAATCATCAAGATCATTATTAAAGAGAAAAGCCAACTAGCAGACTCTAGCATTTATTCACACTAAGACTTTTAACTAAGACTCTTTAACTCTAGGCAAACATATAACTAGCTAATATTAAAAACATAGGATAATGATACTTATCGTGATAACTGGGGGTGCTCTCCCCCAAGCTGGATCTTGAAGTAGTCCTTGATTCATCCTTGGAACTTGTTTGCCTTCAGGTCTTCCTTAATTTCTCCCTGTAAATATGAATCTCGCACATACCCGAAGGGACAAATTCTAGGATTATGTTGTGAGCCTTCATGTGCCCACTTCTTTTTGGGTTTTTTCTGAAAAGTGTGGACCTTCATGTGCCCACATATTTTTGTAAATTTTTATATGCAAAAGAGATGCTAAAGCAAAAACATGTTAATGCAATATTTATTTTTTATGCCACCACGGTACGGAGTACATGGGGGCCTTAAGGAACAGATGCAAATGCAGAAAACATATTTATGGTCTTTTTCTAATGCAGGTATAGGTAAGTAAATATGCTAAAGGAAATATGCTAATTTAAATATGCAGTGCAGAAAATAAATATCCAGATAAATACCGAGTTACCTCTCGGTGAGAGTTTCGAGTACTTACTCCCATGGCGTGCTTTCATCTATGACACCTCGTCGAAATGTCGTGTCTGGTATGGTGCCTTCAATGATCTCAACGAGTGGCGTAGATGTAGTAGCCGATGATTGATCAATTAGTGATGCGGGTAGTGGTTGGTCTTCCGAAGGTGTACTCTTATCTTTCTTCCTCCAAACTTGTTTCTTCGGTGGAGACCTTTCTGGGGTAACAGGTCCAGAGTTCTTGACTGGTAGGAGCTGAGCGAACTTCTCTTTAATCTCTTCTTCAATACTCTTGATGTCTGTCAACTTCGTGTTCAGCTTGCGTTGCAATTTCTGAAGGCGTCTCCGCGTCTTGTTCTTCTTGGGCTGCTCAGAGTCAGCATAAGTATTAAAGTAGCAACGTACCTTCTCAGTTTTGAACTGGAAGTGGATCTCGCCCGTCCTGATGTAGATGATCGCTCTTGTGGTGTTCAGGAACGGTCTCCCAAGTACTATGGGAGGATCTTGATCTTCATCTCCCATGTCCATGACTACAAAGTCAGTTAGGACATAGTGATCCTTTATCTTGATAGGTACATCTCGTGTAATTCCCTCCGGGAATCGGTGTGATTGGTCCTCCATCTGCAGCATTATATAGGTGGAATACAAAGGTAGGTCACCATATATTAATTCATAAGTCACCTTAGACATTAAGTTTATGCCCGATCCCGTGTCGCAGACAACTCGCTGGAAGTTCATTGATTGATGGAGCAGTGGATTGATGGCACTCCAGGGTCGTCTAGCTTTGGCAGCAGTGGTGAAGGAAATAGGTTCTTGTTTTCTGATTGAATCTTGTTGATCATCCAAACTCCCTCCACGTGTGGTCGAGGTTGATTGTTCTTCTTGTTCCTCCTATCTCTCCTTTTCTTCTCGACAGCTGGCTTATACTCATGAGGGTAAGGATATTGGGGGTGTGCAGGAGTTCTTAGGATCTTGTTCTCAGGGTAGCATAGTGACAAGTCTGCAAGCTGCAAGCACATGGTTGTGTACAATAAAGGTGAACCATTGATTTTCTCATATATTACCTTGGGCATTATGTTGACGCTAGACCCAAAGTCACAAAGTGCATTCTCGAAAGTGTAGGCTTCAATAGTGATGGAGATGACGGGCCTCCCTGGATCTCCTCTCTTGGCGGGCATGCCCCAGTCAGTCCACTTTGGGCCTTCTTCTGTCTTATTAGAGTACAGACCTGCATAATAGATATCGACAAGATTTGCAGATTCTAATTCTTCCGGCTGGCCCGGAATCTTACCTGGGTTAGCTGTGGGAACAGATGATGCCAGCTGAGATATCTAAGACTCTATCATTTTATTAAAACTATGCTGGTTCTTAATGGCAGAAGAAAAACTTTCCATTTTATTACTAATAGTTTCTAACATTTTATCATTGGAAGCTAACTTCTTAGACAGATTATACATAACTCTACCCTGGTTTTGGACTCACTCTCTTAAAGGTGGGAAATTATTAGAAGAGTTATTACCTTGATAGTTACCTGGGTAGTTGGGCCTCTGCTGGGTCCATCCTTGATTTTGCTGGGGACGATATTGGTTGTTGTTGTTGATGTAGTTCACGTCCTCCTCCAGCTGAGGGCATTGATTGCCCGAGTGTCCATTGTTTCCACACTCTTCACAGGTCATGCGGGATTCGAAGAGTTGCATGACTTCCTTCTTCTCAGGGGCTTTGTCTTCAAGCCTCTTCATGATTAAGTCCATTTTGGCAGATAGCATGTCTACCTCCTTAAGCTGGTGCATTCCTCTTTCTTTCTTGCGGGGTTGACGTTCCTCATTCCAAGCTTGATTGGTCGCCATCTTTTCCACAAGGTTAGTAGCTTGAGTAAGTGTAAGGGACAGGGAAGCACCTCCAGCTGCAGCATCCATCATTTCGCGGGTGTTGGTAGTGAGCCCGTGGTAGAAGGTCTGCATGAGCAACCAGTTCTCCATTCCATGGTGTGGGCATTCTGAGATGTAGTGTTGCAAGCGCTCCCATGCTTCAGGAACAGATTCATCATGTTGCTGCTGGAAACTTGAAATTTCCCCCCGTAAGGCATTGGTTTTGCCTATAGGAAAGAACTTTGCCAGAAAGGCAGTAGAACACAATGTCCAAGTTGTAAGTTTGTCTTTGTTGGAGTAAAACCATTGCTTCGCTCGCCCCAAGAGTGAGAATGGGAATAAGCGAAGTAGGATTGCATCACTTGGCACATCTTTGATCGTGAAGGTGCCACATATCTCCAAGAAATGTTGAAGGTGTGCGTTGGCATCTTCATGAGCTTTTCCACAAAATTGGCTAGCATGTACCATGTTGATCAGTGCAGGCTTGAGCTCAAAAGCTGTCTCCCACAGCGACTGCCGGACCAGTACGAATGTTGTCCGGGGTCGATGCGGAGTACTCGCGAAGGGTCTTGTTTGCCATTACTTTAAACGTGGGTGTTAAGCTTCACACTATTGAATCTTCCAAGGCAGAGGTCGTGGGCCGAGACTTCGGCTTTGGCCTTGCCTTCCTTAGGATTTTCTCTGGATCTGAAACGAAGTTGTCTGGAAGATTCTTATTCATACATTACCCTGAAATCAGATAGACAAAAGTGGAAAGAACAAGGGTAAACCTGTTTAAGCAAGGATAATTTGGGTTCTAGATACATTACGTGTGAGAGATTCATGCATGCTATTACTAAATTTTTTTTAGGCTATAGACTATCTTTCCCCGGTGACGACGCCAAAAATGCTTGTTGACATTGCTAACGTCATCGACTAGAAACGGATATAAGATCCATCTCTATCGACGGCGCCAAAAATGCAAAGGTATATCTTCACATGATGCTAAGTGTATATCAGATGTTGCTTTCAGATAAACTAAAAGATAAATCCGCTACAGGTCATAGCACAACTTGATCTAGGTTGTCATCCCTGACAGAAGTGCCACTAAAACGCATGGATTGGTACTCTTACATATGCCTTCGATCTCTAGATAAGAAAATATATATAAATGGGTATCCGCAAGCGCACAGATATGAATATACCATTATAGCATTTTAACCAGGAGTAAAACCAGGTATCGTATTTATATTCTACCACAGGGAAAGAAGTCTTCTATCTATAATAACAATACATGCACATCTCTCAGTTATGTAATGTAGAGTGGCCAAAATATATCAATTACTATAAACAGGTGTAAGTCACATAAAGATAATGATAATGATAGCATTGATCAAGTCATAACATAGTGAACCACCAGAAAGTGTCAATATAGAAAGAGAAGCGTATTCACAGGCTAGTTAGCGAGGATACTCCTCAGTAACCCTAAACTATACGTCAATGCATACTATGATTAGTGCAATACATTTAACAATCATGGAAGAGGAACTATTATACTTATGCATGGGGAGACTACCCAGGAGGATCAAGGTCGAAACTTGAAACAATCCAAACAGTATAAGGCTCCACTAGTCCTACACATGGGGGGTGAATTGCAAAGGACTCAATAGTGCTGTCACCACCACGATCTGCCACACGACCCGGCATGTAGGGTGCAATCGCAGGTAAATACAGTATAATCACCACGCTTACACTATCTTTACCACTCACCCATGTTAACAGATGATCTAGGTGAGGGCTATACGACTCCATACACGAATATAAAGGTAAATCAACTATGCTAAACATGTAATCATAATAAACACCAAAGCATATAATCTCGAATATAATCATTGATAAGAACATATGTCTCTACAGCAAATGTAAAAGAACTTATAAAGAAGAACATACAAGAGCGAAGCTAGATCAGTATCTCGACCAGCTTCTAGACGATCAGGAGCCAAGTAGACGCCTTGCCTCCCCTAGACCTAGACTAGTTAGCTACTCTCACTATATGGTGTTTCTAGGGCGTAGTATCTCTGACTTGATGACTTGATCTGGTGTATGAACTGGGATTCCTCTTGCCAGATCCTCTTCTGCCAGGGGGGTCAGGGGCCTGCTTATATAGTCCTGAGGAGGTGTCATGTGCCGTACGATCAAACCGACCTAACCTTCAGTTTTGATTGATCCTCATAGGCGGTGGAAGAACATTCCAGAAGTAGGGCTGACGTGGTGCCCGGGGGAGGCCGACCGGCCTCCCTCGGGGTCCGCTTCGGTCTGGTCGGTTCTCGTCCCTTCCAGATGCTTCTTTCTTGGATGCCAAGTCACGTTGAGTTCCGGAGTCCTCTGGAGTCTTCTAGAAGTGTTCCTTTTCCTATTTTTCTTATTAGTCCCTGCAATACATAGAATTCTCCAAAACTCCAGGAAAATTGTTAGTGACACCCTATTCTAAGTTGGTATTAACGATTATGCCCTTTTTTCATGTTTGGTTGACTTATAAATATATATGATAAAATGTGTCAACACCTACCAAAGCCATATGATGTTCATTGTTGAAAACCTTATACTCTTATGTTGCTTGTTATTGCATTGAGCTTTGTCTAATTTTGTGACCCTTGTGAGAATTCTTTTCATTACTTTCGTGATCAAGATTCATGTGCATCCCACCTATTTCCCCTTGCTATGCTTCTACAATGTAAGTTAGCATTGTATCATTCATTTATTTCATAAAAATAAAGCTCCATATGTGGTGTAACCTCTCCCTTCAAAAGTATCCTTCAAAAGAGACATGGGCAATGAAAACAAAAGAGACACATGCTCAAAGCATGATGAAAAAAAAGAGAAAGAATAGCCATGTCCAAAATAAATGAGAAAAAGGAGAGAGATGGTCATGCAAAAAGGAGTTCCATAATTTTGATGGTAATAACTACTGTCCATTCCGGGGCTAGTGTCCACCTTACCATCAACCCCCAGTTCTCATCATATATGTATGGTAATATCTAGCACCCATTTCGAGCCTAGTATCCACCTTACCATACTCACCATATCCATACCGTTGCACATCTTGATCTAATTGTATGATTTGATTTTCTCTGTGGATCCAGTTTTTGACTTTGCAATATATGTGATGCAAGTATGCTTTATCTTTTATCCTACCCTGAGCTCCACATATAGCCATCATTAGAAGTAGGATGAAGAAAGGCAATAATGCCTCGGTGAGCACATATACACATTGAGCGATCTGAGAGAATCAAATGAGGAAGCCACCAAGAGCTTTGTTTATGAAACACTTGCAAAATCCCAAGGTGTTTATCATCAGGTGCATAAGTGACTTGATTCACAGCTATTCTACTTTTCAATCACCCAATGAGACATGATAGCCAATCCGCAGAGGTTCATAGGAGCAAGGTATGACTTGGAATATCTCTTATGTTTGTCTTACTCTTTGGTTTTCATGACCCACTTGTCTTACGGCCTGGAAGACCAAATTCGGCAATCTCAGAAGGGGTGCCCTGAGATTGAAGAAGTGAAAGATCTTCTGACAAGAGGTAAGGCCCCTGACTACCACATTGATGAGCAAGGCACGTTGTGGTTGAAAGATCGCATATGTGTTGATGGCTGTTAAGTACCATTTTCATGGCCATCAACTCCTACAAATTAAAGCATGAATTGCACATCCACACTAGAATAAGAGCTTAAACTAATACTTTCCACCAGTGTCGATGTCTATTCGAATGCAGGTATTTAGCATAGGAAATGAGAGGAATCCATGCACATTCACTCCACTCCAATCCAAGGCACTCAAGTGCTGGCCAATGAGGGGCTGCCACATGGATTCTCCTGGATCCATGATGTCAACAATCCATGTGAAGAACTCTCGACGAATCACACGCTGCCACATCAGCATCACATGGATCCATGGGCCCACTTTGCTAACCAAACCGCCAGGAAACGTGCCATGCACGTAGGAGCATCAGGGCCCACATGGAAGTGAGCCAGAGGAAGCACAGGCCGGGAGGCCACCCGAGGGGGCCGGCCGACCCTAGGTTCGGCCGAACCGACCTAGGGTTGGTTCATCCTGGCCCTCCACGTGGCTCTCTCCCATTGGCTCTTGGCTGCATCCCAGGGTGTTTTGGAGCATTTGGAGCCCCGGAGCAAGCCACTCCCTTGTCTATAAATATAGGGGGGCCTCATTGCACACACACCTCCAAGCTCTCAAGTTCCACTTCTCTCTTGTGTAGCTCTCTCTCTCCCTCTCTCTAATTCTGCCCATGTGAGGTGATTCTCACCTCTATGTGGTAGAATGGGGTTGAGAAGAGATCTAGACTAGGATTAGTTGAGAGACAGAGTAAGAGTGAGGAGTGAGGTTATATCCTCGTGGATGCTTGTTCTTCATTTAGACCAAAGTGAGTATTTCAGCATTTCTTATTTAGACTATGGTGGACATCATGTATGAATGATTTGTTCTTGTGTTCTTAGCTCGTACATAAGTTAGAGGCTTGTGTTCTTCATAATACAAGGCTTCGATCCTTTAGAGCTAGTCCATTAGTTCCAGTATCTGTTTGCATGCTCTGATCCTGTTTAGCTGAGTAAGTTTGTTGTATCTCGTTTGTTTGCATCCAAACCTTTCTTGCTGCTCCATAACTTGATGACTAGTATGATTTGATCTGTTCTCTCTCTAGTTCGTGGTTATATTAATACGGGTTGCTATAGTGTTGTTAGCAGGTCGACAGACGTAACCGCGCTATAGTAGTTATCGGGAGTGCAGACGTGGTGTCTGGGCTCTGGTTATCCTACGAAGACCACGTGCGTTCGCGTAACGATAGAGGTAGGCCGCAGTGGTAACAGCCTGTTGGACCCTTTGGAACCCTCCGCGCCTGCGTACCGAGTTGGGCCCCATTGCCAGTACATTGGCCTCTCCCTAAAAAGTTAGGATGGGCTGGCGCCCCACGGGGAGGACTAATAGCGGACAGATCCATCTTGAGAGTTAAGTCCCTTAAGAAAGTGCTTCTCATATCCCTACCTATCCCAGCAGTAGCTGGTGTCCTTGGATAGACCCTATCTGGTTACTCCTCCGTGCTAGGAACGAAACCCAATGGGAATACTCATTCTCCTAGGGAGAAGTGCTGCAACAGTGTATTCATGCGCTTGCGGATTTGTTCGCACTCGTCAGTGTACCCGGGAGTCTCTTACACGCTCACGCTATTACGGCGCCTAGCGTTGAGGTTAAGAAACGCCAACAATATGTGTGCCAAGTGTTGAGGAGATCCGTAAAGCAATTCTGAAGGAAGCTCATGAATCTCGGTACTCTATTCACCCTGGGTGCACAAAGTTGTACCAAGACTTGAAGAGTTGATTCTGGTGGGAAAATATGAGGAAAGACGTCGCTGAGTATGTTGCTCGATGCGACATCTACCAGAGGGTGAAGGCAGAACATCAAAGACCCGTCGGGTTGCTACAGCCACTTGAGATACCAGTCTGGAAATGGGATGATATCAGCATGGACTTCGTGGTAGGCCTACCTCGCACTCAGAAAGGAAATGACTCAATTTGGGTAATTGTGGACCGTTTAACCAAGGTAGCACACTTCATACTAGTGAAGAACAGGTTCAGTGTAAGACAGTTGGCCGACCTTTACGTGGAACAAATCTTGAGACTGCACGGCGCACTGCGTAGCATCGTGTCCGACCGTGGCCCTCAGTTCACCGCTCAGTTCTAGAAGAGTTTGCATGATTCAATGGGCACACACTTGGACTATAGTACAGCTTTTCATCCTCAGACTGATGGACAGACTGAACGGGTGAATCAAGTTCTCGAAGATCTTCTGAGGGCTTGTGTGTTGACATACAACACTGATTGGGAGAAAAGCTTACCCTACGCTGAATTCTCTTACAACAACAGCTTTCAAGCAAGTCTGCAAATGGCACCCTTTGAAGCTCTATATGGCAGGAAATGTAGAACTCCGTTGATGTGGTCTGAGGTGGGGGAGAGGACTTTCTTTGGTCCTGCTTCTATTGTTGAAGCCGAGGAAAATGTTGCAAAGGTGAGAGAAAACCTAAAGATAGCTCAGAGCAGGCAGAAGAGCTACGCTGACCCAAAACGTAGGGATATCTCCTTTGAAGTGGGTGACTACGTCCTTTTAAGGGTGTCACCGCTTAGAGGCACAAAAAGGTTCCATGTGAAGGGGAAGCTAGCCCCAAGATTTGTTGGACCTTACCTGATCATGGCGAAAGTTGGGAAGCTTGCTTACAAGCTGGTGTTACCGCCCGAACTTGTCGGAGTACATCCCGTGTTTCACATATCTCCACCGACGCAAAGCTAGACAAGCATGTCTCCACCGACGCAATCGATTTGCAAGACAATCTGGAATACTTGGAGTATCCGGTAAAGATACTAGATTGGGCCGAGAAATCTACAAGGAGCACCACCACTCGCTTCTGCAAGGTGCTTTGGAGCAATCACACCGAGCGAGAAGCAACGTGGGAGAAAGGATCGGTCATGAGGGAGAAATACCCTCACCTCTTCGAGCCGGAGGTAAGCTGTTAATCTCGGGGACGAGATTCTTGTGAGGGGGGAGTCTGTAACATCCCGTAAATTTTACGAGATGTTCTAATTATGAAAATAAGGATTTTAAAATTTTTGGGTGAATTATTGAGTGCTTAATTAAATTGTTAAGGATGTCTTCTCCTCTTTCCCAGTTTTCCTAGATTTATTTTGAGCCAAATAATAATTCTAGGAATTATAAAATGCTAGTGTGATAATTTTGGAGTTTATTTGCTTTTATTTGGATTTTATTTGTGTGGGATGCAAATTTCAATTCTAATTCAAATTTGAATCATTTGTATATAGGAGTAAGGTAAATAGGAAAATAGGAAAAACCCTTAATCCTGTTCTGGGCCTTAACCTCGCTGGAGAAGTCTGCCGGAGGTCCTTAAACTCGCCTTTGAGTGCACCGGCCCTCCCTAAGTTTTCGTCGGCCCACCTATCCCCGGCCCAGCTAGGCCTGCCGGCCTTTCCTCTCACCTGAGTCACTGACAAGTGGGGCCGCCTCGGCAGACGCCACTGTCACCCCCTTCCTCCTCTCTGCTTTTTCCCCTTTTCCTCTCCGCGGCCACCCCGGGCACACCACCTCAGCGGAGCTCGCCGTACGCCCATGGCCGACACTGTGGATGCGCGCCACATCAGCCCGTGCCGATCCGGCCGTCCGCGCCTCTCCACGCTCGCCTATAAGAAGCACCGCTGCTGCTCCCCCCAACCCTAGCCACCTCTGGGGTTTCCCCCCAAATCCGCCGCCGCCGCCTGTGAAGGAGAAGGAGAGGAGGAGAAGGAGGTGGGGAGGTCGTCCGTGGGGGTTCGCCGTGAAGCCGGAGGCCGTCCGCGGGAGCAGCTGTACGCCGCGAAGCCGGAGCCAGACCTGCTGAAGCCGCGCCCACTCTGCTTCCTCTGCCCGAGCCGCGCCGCCATCTCTGCTCCGCCCACTTCACCGCCGTCTTGCCGCCGCATCCAAGACCACCAGGTGAGCCCAACCTTCTCACCTGGATGCTGGTGAAAGGCCTTCGAGCCAAGATGATCCGCCGCGGCCAAGGCTTGACCTTGTGCCCGCGCTTTGTGTTGTTCGGCCCTGCTTGCACCGCGCCGCCGACGCGAACCGTTGTCGAATCTGTTGCAGGCCATCGCGCCAAGCCTTACACCTGCAGGTGCCGCTGCCTTCGTCAACGTGTGCACGCAAACCCCGCCTGGTCCTGTGTCTGCTGCCCGTTCGCTGTCGGACGCGCCGTCCTACTCGCTGCGCCGACGCGGCCAAGCCACCGGTTTGCACCTTCGTGCACGCACGTGCAGGGAGGCGAAGGCCATGCCGTTAAGTCTACCATGCTCAACTTCCAGCCGTGTTCCCGCGCACCCAAGCGCACTCACCGGCGACCAAGTCGTGGTCTTCTACGTCTCGCCGTCGCGCACGCTGGGCAAGGTGCCGCCTTGGCCCAAGTCAGACCTGTGTGCGTACAAACAAGAGACAAAACCCCTCCTTTGGGGTCAAAATCCACACGTCGTCGTACTCGTGCACACCCCGGCGCACCTGCGCGCCCACGCGCCCGCACCGGCGACCGAAGCACGGCTCTTGCCGCTGCTCTTCTTCCCGTCGCCGCCGTCGGACCGCCTGCCGGCCAAAAGTCGATACTTTCGGTGGCCCAAGCGACGCCGTAGGAGCTCCTAGACCTCGTCATCCCGTCCTTTCGCTGTGCACCGAAGTCACTCGCCGCCGGCGAGCCTTGCCGCCTCGGAGCCCCTTTGGGGAATTCCTTCGAGCACCTACCGGCCGGCCAAAAACCCTACTGGGATTTTGTTTCACACCCCGTGCCACACCAACCCATGCCACACCAGATCCTCGAGATCTTTTGCGCCCAACCAACCACTGCTGCGCCACGCCACCGTCCACACACACTTGAGCCGCACCGGATCTCGTGCACCCTGCCACACAAGCGGCCCAGTCAGCTGCCACCTGTGCAGCAGCTGGCTGTAAGCCAACCACGTGGCCGCCACCTCACTAGCTAGAGTCAACCTGCAGTCAGCCTTTAGCTAGTTTAGAGATAGCTAGAGCTAGCTTGTAGCTAGCATAAAGTCAGTGTTTGTGTATGCGTATTTTATTTTCAGAAATGTATTTTCCCTTTGGAAATTCGTAATAAATCCATTTTAACTCCAAAAAATATAAAACCTTTTCCAAAAGCCTTCTAAAATCTAAAACCCCACTCTAGCCTAGAGTTTGCCTCCTTTTTGGGTCTTATTTGTTTTTCTTCTAGAGTTATTGCTACAGAAGTCGTGTTTATTTATGTTATTGCGGATTTAGGAGCTACCGGAGCCGGAGAGCTGACGCAGGACTACGATGACGACTCCGCCTTCGACGACTACCCGCTCGCAGGTTCACGCCCGACCGACTCTGAATACCCTTTAGGCATTGCTTGTAGAACAGCTAGTGCTTTACTTTATGCATGATGATAGATATGATAAACCTTGCACTGCCTTCTTTATTTACCCTGTCCTTGATTACCCTATTACTTCTACTATACTTATATGCGTGTATATACGCTGAGCTTCTCTATGCAAGTGTTTGGGATATGTGGTTAGATTCTTGGCGTGTGTGGGGAAAAACTGGCAGGAGAAGGCGTTTTTGGGTGACTTGGCGGCGGTGAGCTCAAGACAACCCGATCTGGCATCAGGGGCCGGGGGTTCGTCTTCTCGGTCATTCCCCATTTCGTGCCTATGGCAGGCACAATGTTTTCGGAGCACAGGTGTTGGGGTTTTGTGACTACTTTGGAGGACAGGAGCTCGCCCCGGTCTGAAACCGAGTGGTCGCTTTGTTTCTCGGGACTTTCGTACACACCACCTCGCCGAGAGTGGGGATAGGGCCGGGTCGACCCTAGCAAGTGCGATACCATACCTGCTGTAGGATAGGAGTATCAGTGTAGGGGAGAGTGGGCTTAGACCCTTCGGCTCCCCGAGCGGTGCGTTCCTGTGTGGCCACACGGGGACTAGTTCACAGTTCTGGGGCGGTCTTCTGTGGGGGACTTCGTCGAGACCCGGATGCACGGTGGAATCGTAACTCCTAGGTGCCCGTCTGGTAGGATGGGCTCGGTCGGCCGTACACTGTCCGGGTGCCATTCCGAGCTGGGTACAGGTGTACACACTCTGCAGAGTTAGATCTATACGTATAGTCGCATCCTCGGTTATGGACATGCCCGATGTTTACTCCGACTCTCATGTTTTGGGATTTCTACCTCCCCTTATAGGATTTGAGTGTGGTGAGCCGTGGTTGCATTCGGGGAGAGGAGAGTTGCTCCCTCTGCCTCGCGGATCCAGGTGCAATCATTAAGGTGCGAGGAGTGGGAGTTCTCGCACCGACCCTAGATGGAGATAGGAATTGGTGACGTAATCTGGGTGACCAGGTGTAACCGAATGTGGATGAGAGACTTGGGAATTGGTGGGATATGGAGATTCTATTCTTTATGTGTTGCTGCTGCTTAGGAAACCCCAGCCTCTACCTTGTTCCTTTTTATACCATTAGAAGTAGGCCACTTAAAGCTTGCATACGGTTGGTGACGTGGACCTATCACAATCCTTGGGGATAGCCCCTGAGCTTGTAGGGTACGAGTCAGACTTCGACAACAATGCCGATGGATGGTACGACTGAAGGGCGCGACGCTTCGCTCAAGGATGTCTGTGGGAGAGAAGAATAAGCTGGAGACATCTTCTGGAAGATAGCTACCGCTGCGTAGGCTCTTCATCATGTTATTCAGCCAAGAGGCTTGTATTGATGTACTCCTTTGATGGACATGTAATAAAAGTAATACTTTTGATGCTTATTTCCGCTGTAGTTGTGATATTATTCTGTGATGGAAACTGTACGTGATGGCGTCTGATCCAGGGACTATCACTAAGGTACAGGATGACGAGTTTTTTCCCCTCCGAAAACCTGGGTTGTTACACAAGAACTACACGGGCAAACTAGTGGTGTGCATATGTTCACTCATCTACTACCATAGTTTTTTGCATCCATTCATATCATCCATTTTTTGACTACATAATTGTGTGGTGCTAGGGGCAATTTGACATTGACACCACCAGTGAGCCTGTAATGGCGGCATGTAATGACATGTTGAAGTCGATACAGAGACAGGCTAGGTATCACCTGAAGCAAAAGTACTTCAATGATGTTCCAGCAAATGCAGTCCCAACCAAATCTCATGTGACCAATGTGACTGACGCCCAATGGAAGGCGCTGGTTAACATGTGGTGTACCCCTGAACACAGGGTATGATATAACTTTAACTTGCTACTAACACATTTCCATGTACTGATATGTTGCTCTTATTCATATTTCTTACACGACTTCTTATTATTATTGTAAAAACGAGGTGTACTACAAACACCGAAAATCGAGGAAAGGTCAATTACCATCAGTGCATAGGATCTCGAAGCTACGTTGTATAAGCTAATCTTGTGGTAAGTAGCCAAACAAGTCATGTTTTTGCTCTGTGGTTCATTTCATGAACCATTTTTCAATGCTAGCAATTTAGTTATGCCTGTTTTCCAAAAACATATTTATAGAGGTAGAAGCATGCTGCTGAAGGAGAAGAGCTAACTCCACTTGATTATTTCAAGTTCTTCCACTACAGTAAGAATGGCTTCACCACTCTAGTATAGGCAACTATTGTCAGTACTTGTCTTCTTTTGCATTCTTCTTTGCAACTACACTAGAAACATTTGTGAGTATTTTTTAGACCTTTCATTTTGTTTCCTTTAGGCTTGCATGGAACAAATTGTCACCGAACCTCAAGGTGACCAACCAGGAAAGACTGATGCTTAAGCAGTGGAAGAAGTTGTCCTATCTAGGACTTTTCGGGAGGTTGTTGGCATTCACCTGCCCTCCAAGAAAAGGACTAGGGTTGCTACTGCACTTCAGGTTCAAGAATACGAGCTGGACTTGGCAAGCAAGGGGGCATAACTGCGGTAGAAGATTATTGAACAGGAGGCCGAGATGAGCGAACTGAGATTGAAGGCTGAAAAACAGGAGACAACATTGAAGTCTCAAACAGAAGCACTTGAAGATTTGAAAAAGAGCACAAATGACATGCATAATCTAATCCAAGGCTTGATAAATTTCTGCCAGGTTTATCCTCCTCTCAACTGAAGTGTGGTCCTGGTGAACTCGTATTGTTGATGACTTTTGTTGTATGTTGCATCGTTGATGCTAACTTGATGTACTGTGATTGTGTTGTGAATTGTTATATGGAAGTGGGAAATGAATTGTTTTTATGCCTGATTGTGTGTGATGGCGATCAGCAACCAGAATAGTATATATCAGCCCATACGAAATGCAATATGGGCCAAGGCCTGAGGAAATTGGCCCAGATATAAACGGCCCTGCGAAATGCAATATGGGCCAAGTTCGTTAGACGGATTATGGCTCAGAATAAAACAACTCAATATAGCGTACAACAAACATTTAATGGTATCTCACCGGCTGTTCCTTTAGTCGTGAGGTCTAGTTCCGAGTACTTAGAATTTTCGGTCTGCAAGCATTGGTTCCCACGGTGGAGGGACCTTTCGCTTCTTGGTGGTTACAGGTGAGGAAGCGGATCCCTACCGTCTTGCGGAAGGGGTTCGACTCTTTGTCTTGGTTGGTCGTTTGGTCGCTTTGGTACGAGCTGAAGGGGTTCGACTCATGACTGTGTTGCTCCCCTACCAGTCGCTCTTGCGCCTGCTATTTTGGATGAAGAAAGGCTTTGGGCCTCTGCAGGCTTCCGTGGTTTAGCCTGTCTCTTGACCCGGGCAAGTGCTCAGTCTTCTTAGGCTTTTTTTTCATGTTCTTGTTTGGCTTCCATGCCTTGTTTGGGCTTTTGCCTTGTAACTCGTTGTATGCAACTCTCTCTTATGCTTAATAAAATATGTGATATGCATGTTTTTTAAAATATATGTACTCGGAGGTGATGATCTAAATACATCTATTTATGTGAACAATGTTCTTTTTACCATCAGCTGTTAGCATGGTAGCAACTCAATGCCTACTTGAATATGTTTGTTTCTTAGTCTAATTCTAGGTTGGACCACATAGCATGCTTTTATGTAATCATGATGATTAGATCTAGTGTATTAATCCATCTTCATAGCTAGCTTGACATGTTCACTTTGTGGATGTAATGTACCCTTATTCATATTAATCTTTAGATCAAGTTTGCCTTCATACGAAACCAATGCTTCATGTTAGAATTGCTCCGTTAAATTAGATGGAAAATCCTTTTAAAGATACTCTGTACAGAGGAGGGACGCCAATTCAGTTGGCGATAAGGTCCTTACCACTAACTGAAATTATTTTTTTGAAAATATTTATGCAAAACATTAAATAAAGAACATATAAATAAAAAATCTTCACGTGAGTGGCCCAAGGGTCGGTCGGTCGTTGACAAGGAATTCTCAGCCCAATAACAATTGAAGGCCCCCAGCGCGGCAGGCCGGCAGCAGCCAATGCAAGGCCCGCAAGACCGAAATTCAAAATCTTCAGGAAGTTAGTACGAGTTAAACTTCCGTTATTTGAGATTCATGCAAACGCTCTTATCTACACAATTTTCACACCCAAAAAACCTAGACTCACAGCTCCCTCCCTCCCTTGCCTGCACCGCCACACCCGAGCGGGCCTGTGTCCCCCCCCCCTTGTGTCGACCCTCCCGCGCCACCGACCCACCCTTCCAGCCGTCTCCACGGCGCACTGGCGACCCCCCCTCCGCAGCTGCGCGCGGCCGTCGGGAACCGCGGTCTCCCTACACGGTGGCCGGCGCGCCTCTGGGCCGACCCTGCCGCCCTGGGCACCACCGCGGCTGGATGGAGATGAAGGAGAGGAGGGCCGTCGCGGCCTCGCGCACGAGCTTGCTGGCCGTCGCGGCTTCTGCGCCTGCACGCCGGTGCGCCATCCAACATTTTTTCTAAACAAATGTTGGTGCGACTCTTTCCAAAAAAATGTTGGTTCAACTTTTTGTTTGAAAATATTGTAACATTTTTTTAGAAAAATGTTGTAATATTATTTAATTAATAATCATGAGATGAGTTGTTTGAAAAAAAAATAACCAAAATTTTTAGATGGATATTGATAGTGTCATGGCCGGTGACCAAGACTGAAGCGGGAAGGCGTCAGCGAACGGAGAAGACGTCTTTATATATATTACGTTTTTACTTTGCTATACGCGTATGTGAGCTGGACTCTGTATTGTGGGTCTTAGACTTGGGAAGGGGGCTTATAAGCCGATGAGTTGTAAACGTTGAGACTTATGAATTAAATCAAAGAACAAAACACCCAGAAGGCAGGGGCTCGTCACCCCTCTTCAGCTTGAGATCGAATCCGATTTATCCTGTGATTTTCCTCTTGTCGTTGGGTTGATCTCTCCAGCGGTCACGGGGTATTACAGTGGTATCAGATTCACCTATCCTTGGCGTGTGGAAGCGATTGGGCGGCGTTGGAGTTGCTGCGGTGGCGCAAGGCGGCGGCGTCGAGCAGGAAGGAATTTGGGGTGCCGTCGGTGAGGAGAATCATTTTCCGTCATGCAGCAGCGGTGGTGAGTCCAATTACTCCGTCGATCTGAGCTAGCAAACGGATTTGGTCGGGTTATCTCGTCCTTTGTGCATCACGCGCTTCGGACGATTCCCATAATTCCTCATCCAGCTGGCTCGATTTGCGGTGCGATTCATCACGGCTCCTCCCAAACCATCAGTTCAGTCGGCGTTCATTCTGAGTGCCATGGAATCGATGGAAGAGCGAAGCAACAAACGGTGGGAGAAGATGGAGGAGAGCATCGATTTGCTCTTCACAAAGGTGGGTGAGATGGATAAGACCCAGCAACAAGTGGTGACGCAGTTAGATCTGAGTACCCAGGTGATGGAGCAGCTGCTGAAGGATCAGGCACTTCTGCCCAAGCAGATGGAGAATACTGGCAAGGCAATGGCCCAATTGACGCTGAATCAAGCCCGACCGACTCAGGAATCTCGCCAACCTCCTGAAGCTCACCCACGTCACTCTGCATCTTCGTCAGATGAGGAGGTATATCACAACCCATTCCATTCACATCAATCCGGGAGTTATGGGGGGATGCATCATAGACCATCTTTGCCCAAAATGTCATTCCCTGTGTTTACCGGTGATAACCCAAAAATTTGGAAGGATAAATGTCTAGATTATTTCAGCATTTTCAATCTACCAGAGAGATTGTGGGTACAGTATGCATCAGTGAATTTTGATGGCCCAGCTGCTAAGTGGCTCCAGGTCTATAAACTCAAGAATGGTTTAAGTGATTGGCACTTTTACTGTGGCTGTGGAAAGCCAATTTGGGTCTTATGATTACAGGGATGCCATTACAGATTTAGTGGCCTTATCACAGGAAGGGACTCTAGAGGACTACATTACTTCCTTTGTGGATCTGCAGTATCAGGTACAAATGCATAATCAAGGATTGGATGAGCTTTATTTTGTCACTCAGTTCATCAGTGGGCTTAAACCAGAACTGGCAGCAGCAATTCAATCTCAAGTGCCTAAAAAAATGAAGAAAGCCATTCTTCTGGCAAAGGTTCAACAGCAACTGTTGGACAACAAGTATTTCAAAGCCAACAAGACTAGTGGAAAGTTTACTTCTATGGTGCCTAAAGTGGACACAAAGAGAGCTGGAACCCCTTCTGCCTCATCAGGCAATCTTTGGAGAGAAAGGCAATTAAGAGATTTTCGTAGAGCAAATGGGTTATGTATGTACTGTGGGGAGAAGTTTGATAAGGCACATGCAGCAAGCTGTACCAAAAGACCTCAAGCTCAAGCAAATGCTCTGGTCATCAATGACTTGGATCAAACACTAACTGAAGATGTGCTTAATCAGTTGGAACTAGAGGATGTGATTGCTGAAGAATTTGGACAGTTGTCTCTGAATGCTATTTCAGGTACTGCCAAAGGAGAAGTGTTGAAGTTTAAAGCTATGGTCAAAAACAAATCTATGTTGGTTCTGCTAGACAGTGGAAGCTCACATTCATTTATCAGTACTTCTTTTCTGTCTCAAGTGGGTATTAAACCAGTGGCAACTCAACCTAAGAAAGTGAAGGTAGCCAATGGGGAGATCTTAATCACAGATAAATGGGTTCCTCAGCTGGATTAGTGGTGTCAAGGATCTACATTGACTACTGATATGCATGTGCTGGACATGGGAGCTTATGATGCCATATTAGGCTATGACTGGTTAAAGGAGCATAGTCCTATGAATTGTCACTGGGCTAATCACATTGTGGAGTTTCCTGACAAGGGCAGAACTATCAAACTTCAAGGAATTCACCCAGCACCTCTGACTTTACAGATGGCTACAGCAGAGAGTTTTGTTAAGTGGCATAAAGGTAATGACATTTGGGCCTTGGCAGTAGTCAATTTCATTGATTCTACCTCCCATTCAACTCTGCCTGAGATCCAACAGTTACTTAAGGAATTTGCTGATGTATTTGTGAAACCCACCACTTTACCACCAAACAGAACTTATGATCACACTATTGCTCTTTTACCCACTGCTATACCTGTCAATTCTAGACCATATAGATATTCTCCATTGCACAAATCTGAAATTGAGAGGCAAGTTCAGGAGTTGTTAGATGCTGGTTTAATCACTTCAAGCACTAGTCCTTTTGCTTCTCCAATACTGTTGGTTCAGAAGAAAGATGGCAGTTGGAGATTTTGTGTAGATTACAGGAAACTTAATGACCTCACTATCAAAAACAGATTTCCTTTACCTGTCATTGAAGAAATTTTGGATGAATTAGCTGGCACCAAATTCTTTACAAAATTGGATATGACATCTGGCTATCATCAGGTTAGAATGTGCCCTGCAGATGAGTATAAAACAGCTTTCAAGACTCATCATGGTCACTTTCAATTTAGGGTCATGCCCTTTGGGTTGACCAATGCCCCAGCTACTTTTCAGTGTTTAATGAACCAAGTCCTGCAACCATTTTTGAGGAAATTTGTTCTAGTTTTCCTGGATGACATTCTTATCTATAGTGCCAGTATTGAGGAACATGTGCAACATCTCAGATTGGTATTGGAGCAATTGAGGTCACACCAATTGTATTTGAAGCTCTCCAAGTGCTCATTTGCTCAGGCTCAAATTGAATACTTGGGCCATGTCATATCACAAGATGGAGTGGCAACTGACCCAACAAAAACAGAAGTAATGCTGAAATAGCCTAAACCTGTCACTATCACTGAGCTCAGGGGCTTTCTAGGCCTCACAGGTTATTATAGGCGCTTTGTTAAAAATTATGGCATTCTAGCAAGGCCCTTAACTCAGATGTTTAGGAAGAAGCAATTTCAGTGGACACCTGAAGCTGAGACAGCCTTCTATGAACTGAAATAGGTCATGACACAGACACCTGTACTGATGCTGCCTGATTTCACTAAACCATTTGAGGTGGAAACTGATGCATGTGCTACTGGCATTGGGGCAGTGCTAATGCAAGAATCCAGACCTGTGGCTTTTCTAAGCAAAGCATTGGGTCCAGTACATCAGCACTTATCCATTTATGAGAAAGAGTTCCTAGCTCTCGTTATGGCCATTGAGAAATGGAGGCAATATTTGCAGAGGCAAGAGTTCACTATTAAGACAGATCATAAAAGTTTGTCCTATCTATCAGAACAAAACCTACAATCTGAACTTTAGAGAAAGGCAATGACAAGATTAATGGGGTTACAATTCAAAATTGTGTACAGAAAGGGAAAGGAGAATTTAGCAGCTGATACTCTGTCCAGGGTTGGTCATCTGATGTCTCTTCAAGCAGTCTCTACCAGCACACTCATCTGGATTCAGGAGGTATTAAACTCCTACCATACGGATTCTGTGGCTCAGAGACACTTACAAACCTTATCCATCAAATCTCCTGATGATCATGGGTACTATCTGGAGGATGGATTGATCAAGTGGGACACTAGAATTTGGATTGGGGATAATTCAGCTCTAAGAACCAAACTGATTGCTGCTCTGCACTCCAGCCCCATTGGAGGACACTCAGGGGTGAATGCTACTTATTTCAAGCTGAAGAAATTGTTTCACTGGAAAGGGTTTAAACAAGATGTGGAAGAGTACATCAGGCAATGTGAGATCTGCCAACACTCCAAGCATGAGCATAACCATCCCCCTGGTCTATTGCAACCACTCCCCATTCCTGAAGGAGCCTGGCAGGACATCTCTTTAGATTTTGTTGAAGGACTCCCTACTTCAGGTAACTGTAATGTTATCTTGGTGGTGGTAGACAGAATTACCAAATTTGCCCATTTTCTGCCCTTGAAGCATCCCTTTACTGCCCATCAAATAGCCCAAGTGTTGCTTGATTCTGTAGTTAAGTTGCATGGAGTACCTAAGTCAATGGTGTCAGATCGAGATAGGATCTTTATGAGTGCTGTTTGGCAAGAACTGTTCACCAGTTTGGGCACTAAGTTACTTCATAGCACTGCTTATCACCCTCAAACTGACGGCCAGACCGAGAGGTTCAATCAATGTCTTGAAATGTTTCTCAGATGTTCAGTGCAGCAGTCTCCACAGAAATGGAAGCAATGGCTGCCTTTGGCTGAGTTATGGTACAATTCCAACTTTCATAATTCTCTGGGTTGCTCACCTTTCAAGGCTTTGTATGGTCACGAGCCTAATTTGGGCCTCTCCATGGGCGCTCCGGTTACGGGTACTTCAGTTCTGGAGGTGATCAAGGATCGGGAGGAACATACAGAGATGCTGAAAACTCAGTTGGCAACAGCACAGAACAGAATGAAATTGTATGCTGACCGTCATCGGGTGGATCGTGTGTTTCAGGCAGGAGAGCAGGTTCTTCTTCGTCTGCAACCTTATACACAGAGCTCTTTGGTGAATCGACCTTATCCTAAACTTGCTTACAAGTTCTTTGGCCCGTTTACTGTGCTGGAGCGTGTGGGGACTATGGCTTACAAACTTGATTTGCCATCAGATGCCAAGATTCATAATGTCTTTCATGTCTCCCAGTTGAAGTCGTTTACACCAAATCACTCCCCGGTGTACTCTGACATCTCCAAACTGGTGGATCTCTCTGCTGTACAGACGGAGCCCGAAGCTATTCTGGATCACCGTCTTGTGAAGAAAGGAGGTGGTGCTGTTCCTCATGTGCTCATCAAATGGACCAAACTGCCAGCAACTTCAGCTACATGGGAAGATTACTACGTGCTCAAGCAGCGTTTTCCTACTGCAGTGGCTTGGGGACAAGCCACATCTGAAGGGGAGGGACCTGTCATGGCCGGTGACCAAGACTGAAGCGGGAAGGCGTCAGCGAACGGAGAAGACGTCTTTATATATATTACGTTTTTACTTTGCTATACGCGTATGTGAGCTGGACTCTGTATTGTGGGTCTTAGACTTGGGAAGGGGGCTTATAAGCCGATGAGTTGTAAACGTTGAGACTTATGAATTAAATCAAAGAACAAAACACCCAGAAGGCAGGGGCTCGTCGCCCCTCTTCTGCTTGAGATCGAATCCGATTTATCCTGTGATTTTCCTCTCGTCGTTGGGTTGATCTCTCCAGCGGTCACGGGGTATTACAGATAGGCTGGAAATTTCAACTTTTATGCACCTTCTGGTAGCCATATAGGAGCCGCTTGCAAAAAGAAAGAGAGGGAGCATATCACAAAAGAGGTCCAAGTTACTTTGACGGTGGAAAAAATGCAACTACCAGCCCCGCCCAAAGTCTCTCGCGAAGTGCGTATAGCTTAAAAGATACTCTCTCCGTACTGATATTAAATCTTTGACTTCTTTTTTCCTATAAAAATATTTGTTGAAAAGTTATATATGTATATTATTATAAAAATATTTTTCAAGACAAATCTATTGATATAATGTTCACATTTTCAAACTCAACGACTTAAAAGTTATTCATGATTTATATTCCTAATGTTTGACTCAAATCTTGTCCAAAACATGATCTAGTTACAATACGGAGGAAGACCATAACCTGCTCTGCCCACCAATGTTCTAGTTTTGGATTTAGCACCGGTGTTTTTATTTGTTTTATTTCAATTTTTTTAAGACGTGTAAAACATGTGTTTCCATTAAGATGAGAGAAAAAGTGGCACAAGTACACGCAGTGATGCTGCTGTTCGAGCAAGAAACCACACAGGGCAAAACAATAAAGGAAAAATTACAGCAGCCTGAATGACCACACACACCAAGGAGGCGCTAGTTTTTCAAAATTTAACCGAGCGGTAATATTACCCTTCGACAGGTAGTGACACCATCAATCTCAAGAATCTGCCCGCTCAATCTTTTGAAAAGTGCTCAAGAAGATAGGTTTGTGTGCGTGTGTTAGTAGTAGTAGGGAGCGAGTGTGCTCCGTCAGTACTGTGCCCCCCGATACACTTTAGTCATCTCAAAATTAGGATCAAATAAGGGTAACGATAGGCTACAAATCAGCAAACATTCGAACTAAATTTTAGTTCATCAGCCCTTGAAGCCAGCTAATGAGGGCTAGTTTTAGATATAAATTGCAGAAAGGCAAAGTGACCTTTATCGTTTCTTCTTATATCCCTAGGGACATGATGGACTCTTATCGATAAATGGGCTAAAAATTAGCTCTGGCTCCGAGCAAGATAGAGCTAATTTTTTAGCCAGCTAAACTTCAAATTAAGTCCATCCAAATAGGCCCTTAGTTAATTACAGTATTTAGTTTAAGATGGACATAATGCTTGTTTGGATCACTACCAAATCTAACCTTTTGACACATAACAAATGAACATCCATGACCAATTACTCCTCCAAAAGTAAAGTAGTCATCGCCTTGTTTTCAGAGCAAAGTAGTGATGAGCTTCTATTCAATCCTCGTAGCTAAAAGGTACACTTAATCATGTTGCTGAAACTTCAAAATAACTACAAAAAAATACAATCTTACTTACTGGGATTGGATGTGGGGTTAAGTTTTCAAGTGTGTATGGTCAATTCTTATGAATTATGACATATTCGTTTTCATCATATATAATGGGCTCATTTAGCGAAAGTTCACCAATCTGCAGACCAGACTCCAACAGTTTGCTAAATCAACTTGGCATCTATCTAATTTTGGTAAAATAAGAAAAATTGGTCTCCAACAATTTGGTAAATCAACTTGGCATCAATAGCAACTTGGCATCCTCCCGTATCCGCGGCGCATCCATCCATACCAGAAGAGGTGGAAGAGCATAAAAATGATTTTGTTTCTTTCTCAGGTTCCTGATGTAGTTTTCAAGAGGTGGAGGGGTATAACATAATTTTGTTATAAGGTAGATCTGGATTTGACAAGTGAATTATCCCAAGATTTGCCAAGTAAAATTTGGCAAACTCTTTTTTTTAGATGAACTTTTTTTTTTACTTAGCATATCTTTTTAAAGGTTGGCAAAACAAAAGATTTGCCAAGTAAAATTTGGCAAACTCTTGGAGATGCTTTAGGCAAATCTTGCGTTTTGTCAACTTCAAAAAGATATGCTAAGTAAAAAAAAGTTCATCTCCAACAGTTTGGCATAATTCACTTGTCAAATCTAGATTTAACTTACATCAGGAACCCTAAGAGAGAAATAAAATTATGTTTCTATCCTTCCACCTCTTAAACCTTAAATCAGGAACATGAGGAAAAAAAAAATTATACCCTTCCACCTCTTCTAATACGGAAGGATGCGCCGCGGATAGCTGCACGCATATATGCGCGCGGTGAGGGGAAGGATGCCAAGTTGCTATTGATGCCAAGTTGTTTTGCAAAACTGTTGGAGGCTAATTTTTTATGTTTTGCCAAAATTAGATAGATGCCAAACTAAGATAGCAAACTGTTGGAGTTGCTCTAAGCACACAGCATGGACTACATCAAAGCATGCTATAAATTGTGTTGAGCTTCTAAAGCCACCAGTCTAATATCCATATAAGATAATGAATAAAATGCAGGGGTGGTACATAAAAAGAGACTTCTTTTCCTAGGGGCAGGAAAATATAGACTTCAGCAGGTAGCATAGTCCCAAAATATTGACTTTATTCAACCTCTCTGAAATTGTCTCATAATTTCCAGGCATTGTATTCAACTATTCAAGAACCTAACTCTAGGATACATCACAAGGTAAAGCACATTTACAGAGGAACAAGGGCAGCAATCAAACCCTAAGAAGCATCATCTTACTTTTTTTTCAGTATTACCCCTGTTTAGGTATTTGCATAGATTGCCGCAGGAGCACTATCCCATACCTCAACAGACCTCTGATCAGCTCTGGTCAATGCCATCCTACTGCCTCCAAATGCCCAGCTGACAATCTTGGCCTTCTCCTCGCCAGCTCCCACCTCCATGGATGGTCCGCAGCCTACCCAATTCCTCTTCATCACCTTCTTTCCACCAGCCTCTGGTGCCAACTCAACCTGACTCCACACCTCCACATCTGCTCCACGTGCCACAAACACCCAATTGCAGTAGCACTCAATCTTACAGCCATTCCCCTCTTTCCTTCTAGATGATGCTGCAGCAGCCGCCCTCTGCCCGTCACCGATGCACACCCACGGCTCCAACCCAATGCCATCACCGTTACCAAGACTCCTCAAGTCTGCCATGAACACCTCCCCGGATGCAGCCCCAACCTTGAATAGTGCTGACAGAGTGTCTGATGCATCAACATCAGCAAAGCAATCCTCCTTCTCCCTGACCTCCCACACCGGCGTGGTGGTGCTGGCCCGGATATCCCACAGGCGTATGTCCCCCACCACCCCGCCAGGGCTGGAGTGTGATCCAGCAGCGAACAAGAGATTGTGCTCACCAAGCCACCCAAGTTTGGTTGCTGGTATCGCGGCCTCGACGTCCGCGCCGAACACCTCCTTCCGCCCAATTTCCGCCACAGGAGAGAAGGAATTCAGGTCGAACACCACCACGGCGCTCGAGTTGCGCCGTGCGGACTCGAAGCTGGCGAAGAGCCGTGGCGCCGATGGTGCCCCTGACGCCACCGTGGCCGCCATCGACAGCACGGTGGCGGAGAGCGACCCCGGCCAGGAAAGCACCTCTGGAACGGCGGCGGGGCCTTCATCGGAGAACCGGCAGAGGTGGACGCCGGGGAAGTCGCGCGCGCCCGCGAGCGCGAGGCCGGGGGACACCGCGAGGAGAGAGTCAACGGCGGGGACCGGCGTGAGGATGCTGGTGCAGGTGGCGAGCGCGGCGTCGAAGCAGGTGACGACCCCACCGTGCGCGGCGACGAGGGAGGCCGGGTGCGGCGGCGAGGGGCACACCGCCACGGCGGAGGGCACGCGGCCGGTGAGCGGGAGGAGCGCGGAGGCCCGGAGCGAGAGCGGGGCGAAGGCGGAAGCCTGGGAGACGGAGGCGAGGAGGGCGCCGTCGAGCGCGAAGTGGCGAGCCTCGGCGAGGAGCGCGGCGGAGAGAGGGGGGCGCGAGAGGAGGCGACCGTGGCGGAGGAAGGAGAGGAGTTGGGCGAAGAGGCGCGGGTCGCCGTCAAGGAAGTGCGGAGCGGACGGGGAGGAGGGGCCGAGGGAGGCGAGCGGGGAGGAAGCCCCGGCGCGGGAGAGCGTGGCGGTGGTGGTTTGGAAGAGCTCGCCGCCGACGTTCAGGGCGACGGCGGCAGCGGCGGCGGAGGCCATGGCTGGGGCGTGATCCACGGTGGATGCGCGTGGTTGACTCGGGGAGCGCAAGCACAGAGTGAGGCACTGAGGCTTTATCTGGGCCTGGTAACTTCGGCCCGTACAATTCAGGGTTGTCGTTAGGAACCTGAAACGGCCGGCTTCACCTCCACATTTTGGCCCCTGAGCTTCTCTCGTGTTAGAGGATGAGACCTGCACACATCCTCTAGGAGATACCTAAGTGGTTTGTAGGTGGAGAGTCATTTTTTTTCAGAATTACACAATACAACGCAGACGCTCACAACACGCACGCACACTCACCTCTACGAACACACGTACGCAAACCCTACCTCTATGAGCACCTCCGAAGGACTAAGCACCGGCAGATCTGGAGATTCTCGAAGTCACCACTGGCGTCTTGTCGTCGACGGGAACGTCGCTTACCACTTAAAGCATAACACCGGAAAATCCCGGAATAAATCCAGGAAAAGGTGCGAGCACCAGGATTTGAACTCTGGTGGGTAGCGTCCCACTGGACCGTCCTACCATTGGACTACAAGCCCATTCGCAGGTGGAGAGCCATCTAGGAACTAAGAGCAGAGATGAATGTGCAGAGATGCACACGGATCAGGCGAGACACGAGAGATTTAGACTGGTTCAGACCTGTGGAGAGTAAAACCCTACGTCCAACTGGTGGTGGTTGTATTGCTCGGTTGCAAGATGAAAGCCACAGAACAAAGAGTCTCTATAGGTCGGTCTGCAGGGGGTCTGCGATGGGTTACCCTTGGGGGCGCCTGTAGCGAATATGGGCTTGTTGCCAAAAGTTCGAGTATGATTTCAATGATTCATGACAACATAATCAATGAGACTAACCATATTGTTGAGCATGTCTTGGTCCCATAGATGAAAAAACGCCACATGCCAAAATGAGAAATTAATATATATTTTGAGGCTCTAAACCGTGGCAAGTTGAAGGTGCAAGGAATCAGCAAAAGACACCGTCGGATGAACCGACAGTATCCAGAAGCAAGCGTCGGTGCAAGCGTCAGACGAACTAGTACGCTGCGTAGGAGGCGGCTCAGTCAACTAACACCGCCGGATGAACTGACGGTATGGGTTGTAGTTGCGCTGGATGAATTCCAGAGTCAGAGCAGAGGAGATAGAGATGCCGGATGAACTGACAATCTATTGGTAGGCATCATCAGTCTATCTGATGACTTATGGAATCGATACAGTAAGGTTTTGGTGCAGGGATCTTCAGCACCGGATGAACTGTCGGTCAAGCATCGGTTCATCCGGCGGGTGCGATCATTTCATACAGATACGTTTGGAGATCAAGTCTTCAGCACCGGATGAACCGACGGTGCATCGGATGAAGCGTCGGATGAATTGTGTCAACGGTCCAGTGAGGTGGAAGGTAACGGCTAGTAGCACTGGATGAACCGACGCTCAGGAAAAGCATAGCGCCAGATCATCTCATAGTATGTTTTTTAGCAGATTTTAGCCAATGGCTAGTTTGGTGTCTTGGGCTATTTATACTCCTTCCAACCCATCATTTGAGGTTGCTGGAGTGTGTGGAAGTCTAGAGGATTGCAAGACACATTGGAGATCACATCCATGCCATGCTAGTGCTTAAGTCAACATCCAAAGGCTTTGCACATGCTTGGTGTGTGTGCTTAGTGCTAGGTTTAGCTTCGAGCTGAATGAGTGCAAGATGTGCCTACCTTGTGAGGAGTTTCTTGAGTGGATCAAGTTGTACAAGGTGCGTCGAAAGCCTTGGGGCCTAAGTGGCTCTCCGGCAAACGTCTTCGACCCTATGGCTTGGTGCGGAGTGGCGATGACACTTTGTGCGGGGGATGTGGAGACCCCTTCCTTTGGTGAAGAAGCTCCTTAGTGGAGGCGACATCAAGGTTGATGGGAACGGGAGTGCCCGATCTTCCGTCAGGAGAAAGATAACTCGTTTTGGTGGAGTGTGACACACCGATCCGGCATCAGATCCAAAGACCCGAACTCCTGCAACCTTAGCACCCCAACTCATCTGGTTATCAACTGTGTCACACTCCAGTTGACCTCGCCGCGAAAGCTAATCCCTGCCTGCGAAACGAACAACACAAGCAAGAACTCGAAACTACGCAGCACTCAGAAATATAGTGACGACTAAAGATGAATGATTAAGCACTTGAAGTTGGGGTTTCACAAACCGAAGACGGCAACTGTTCGACGACAGATAACTCTAAAGCAAAACCCCAGTCTCTAATGACGATGGCTACTGAGTTTATACCCTAAACGGGACGTGTTAGGGTTGGGGGCACGCCGGAGGGGACGCTCACAACTTGTGCTGAAGGCCCGACTCGATACAAGGCCGAGTTGGCCCAAAATAGGTGACACATCACCTTTTTGTGGTCACACAGTACGATCCATGAACGTTCTGAAACTAGGATTAGATCCAAATCGATGACGTCGTCGTCCCCTTTCCAACGAGTCCTTATACGCCTCATTCCGACGTCGTATGATGGAGATATCACCGAAACCGTGCAGAGGTGTAGTGATGAGGACATCACCAAACTGCTGGACATGCACACACCACGACCTTCCTCAAGTTGTACTCCATCCTTGACTCAGTTGTGACGTCCGGTCCGGAATCAGCCTACACCTCTGCACGGTTTTGGTGATATCTCCATCATACGATGTCAGAACGAGGCGTATAAGGACTCGTAGGAAAGGGGACAACGACATCGTCGATTTGGTTCTGGTCCTAGCTCTAGAATGTTCGTGGATCATACTATGTGGCCATGAAAAGGTGCGACGTCACCTATTTTGGGCCAACTCGGCCTTGTATCGAGTCCGACCTTTCTGCCCAAGTTGTGGGCGCCCCCTCTGGCGCGCCCCCAACCCTAACATGCCCCGTTTAGGATATAAACTTAGTAGTCGCCGCTATTAGAGACTGGGGTTTTGCTTTAGAATTATCTGTCATCGAACAGTCGTCGTCTTCAGTTTGTGAAACCCCAACTTCAAGTACTTAATCATTCATCTGCAGTTGTCACTATATTTCTGAGTGTTGTGTACTTTCGAGTTCTTTCTTGTGTTCTTCGTTTCGCAGGCAGAGATTAGCCTTTGCGGCGAGGTCAACTAGATTGTGACACGGTTGATAACCAGAGGAGTTGTGTGCTAAGGTTGCAGGAGTTCGGGTCTTTGGATCTGAAGCCAGATCGGTGTGTCACACTCCACCAAAACGAGTTACCTTTCTGCTGACGGAAGATCGGGCACCCCCGTTCCCATTAAGTGGTATCAGAGTTAGGTCCCTGTTAAGAAGGTGAGAATGATGAGGACATTCTCCACTATTACCCGTTGGCAAAGACACAACATGAGTCGTAGCTCAGTTGTAGTCGAACAGCGACCGTGTGAGCCTCATAATCCCACCTTGCTTAGCTTGGGAGGAGAAAGCCACCTTAAAAGGGAGAGCCACTCTTCCTCCATCAGACTAGTCTTTTGGGTCGATTGGGCATTTCCCCGAGTGGGCACACCATATGGTTCTAAGATTACGGGATTCAGAGAATCTGGATCGGTGTGTCAGGAGTTGCGGTGCTAAGATTGCCGAGGCGCAACAAGAGACCCTAGTGACGTTGTACCCGGATCGGTATGTCGGGCTTTTCGGGTGTGTGATGCTAAACCGCGGAATCGGTGCATAGGGCTTTCATCATCCAATCCTCGCCTGGACCAGATTCATCATTTGGTTTCAGTTACCTTCGTCTTACCACTGCTATTGAACCATGTAGGCTGATTCCGAACCGGACGTGCCAGCTGAGTCAGGGATGAAGTGCAACTTGGGGAAGGTCGTGGCGTGTGCATGTCCAACAGCTTGGCGATGTCCTCATCAAAGGTGACCAAGGAATCTTGACGAGTGCCTTCGTGGTGAGCCTTTGTGGCTAGTCAAGTGGTGCTCTTGAGAGATACTTAGTGACCGGGAAGCAATACTCTTGTGTGGAGTGCTTCAACAACGTGGATTAGGGGTGGCTTAGTGCCTACCGATACCACGGGATAAATCGCGTGTCAAGTGTTTGCTTTCTCTCATCCTCCTTTACGTTTTCACATTACATTCTTGCAATCCTTGCTTGTCTTTACTTTCCTAGAGTAATATCTTGCTAGGGTTGGCTATAGGATGCAAAACTTGTTTTGGGATGAGAGTTTCACACTAGATCAACCATAGATCGCACATCTAGATATAAATGATCTAGTTTACTTCATGCAAAGTAGTGGAAACCCTAGATTAATATTTTAAGTTGCCTAATTCACCCCTTCTCTCTCTTAAGCTATGAGCATCCGATTCCTTTCAGAGAGTGGAAGAGAGTTTTCCTTGCTTGAAATCTGTTGGACGAACCTGTGAGCATAGTCACCATGGAACGGGAACGATGCCGCGTTCCACGTTCCAGGAACGAGCGTTCGGAACAAGAACGCGGGAACGAAATCGTTCCAATAGTGTAAAAATTGCATCTAAAGCGCTGTTCCCGTTCCCGGTTCGTGTTTCTCGATCCGTCGTTCCGAGAACTCCGGTGACTATGCGTGTGAGAGCCAGCTCAGGGGAGGAGCGAATGTCACGGATGGGCAAGACTTCTCTGCCCTTTGCCCGTTGGAGGTTTTAAGAGAACAAATGGTCAGATGATGACCGTAGGTGATGACTAGAAGTCGTTTGAGGCAAGTGAGGCACTGAGGCCTACAAGTGATTGACTTGGCTGAATTGGAGATTCGATTGCGGTCTCTAGTGCTGCCCCTCCCCTTTGGTATAAACTTGCCTGCAATCATGTGAGATCAGCAAGGAAAGTTTGGCCAAGCTTATTCGAGAAAATGACTCAAAGATCTCTCAAACAAAATCAACTTACAGATTTTTTTAGAAGAAGGGAAAATGCTAGAAAAAAAATCCATGGAACTGCATATCGTGAGGAATCAAATATGCAAATGCAAATGTCAAGGAAATCCAAATTTTTTATAACTATCGATTTACCGAGTTTATGTCTGATGAGCGGAAGTCTTCTCCAGATTTGGCATCTACTTCTGGAATTACATTATTCAAAATCAAATATGCGTGTAAGTAATGCCAATTGTCATTTTTTTTGTCAAATTACACAGTACAACGGAGACACACTCACAACGCACGAACACTTACCCCTATAAACGCACGCACACAAATCCTACTCCTAGGAGCATATTCGAAAACGGTCGGCACATCCTCAACAACATTGTCCTTTATTCTTGAGAATATTTACGTTCACATTCGGTACCCAACGATCGTCAACTGAAGTCGCTATCACCTCTTGATCTGCCATCTGGCTTCCTCCTTGTTTGGGCTAGCGGGACCAACTCACTCCTAGTTTTTGGCCAACATGTTTTCTATATATTTGTTCCAACAACACAATGAACCACCCACCGTGAGGAAGCTCGATCAGGGCTGAGTGCCTGAATCGCCGGCGTGAAGATGTTTTGCATACACTTCACAGCGTCAAGATCTTGAATGAATGAACCTTTCATTTTTTTTCCGCGAGGTTGCCGAGTTTTAGTACACTCGGCAAAGGCCGGTTTACTCTCGGCAAACCACTCACGGCAAACGTTTTCTCGGCAAATAGCTCTTTGCCGAGAGCCGACCAAATAGCAAAAAAAAAAAAAAATGGAGGGACCCCACCGGCCAAGTCGCACTATTTTTCACACAAAGTCGCAGCGATATGCGCCTAACGGGATTCGAACCCGCGACCTCCCCCTTGTGAGAGCCTTCCTTACCACTATATCGAGTGTAAATTTTTTTTAAGACTTTAAACCTATTCAAATTAAACAGTTGTCAACTACAAAGTTTCATAACTTTCTAAGATCTATAACTTTCATTTTGGGAGTTTCTCCATTTGAGGTTGTTTACAAAATTTGAATTTCAAATTTAAGAGATTCAAACCTAGTTTTTCGTTGACAATATGACTTCAAATAAAAAATTGTAAACTATAAAGTTTCATAACTTCTCATGATTTAAAACTTTTATTTGGAATGTTTCTCCATTTGAGGTTGTTTGAAAAATTAAAATTTCAAATTTCCAAAATTCAGTCATACTATTCCTTGACAAAAGTAATTCAAATTAAAAAATTTTCAACTACAAAGTTGTATAACTTCTAAAGATGTACAACTTTTATTTTGATCATTTGTTCATCCGATATAGTTGTAGTAACATGGTTCACAAATCTATATATCTCTCGTATAGTTTGATGAAACTATATAAGAAGTTTAAGATTTTGTGAACAAAATTACTACCATTTTGTCAAATGAAGAAACAACCTAAATAAAAGTTGTACATCTTCAAAAGTTATAAAACTTTGTAGTTGAAAGTTTTTTAATTTGAATTAATTTACTACATCAAAAAGTGATTTGAATTTGAATTTTACCGAGTGTTTTTGTAATACTCACGGCAAATTTCGATTTTGCCGTTGGCCAAAAATGACTCACGGCAGAATCGGGCTTTGCCGAGAGCCGCACTCGGCAAACATTATTGTGTGGCCGGCCACAAAAGGCTCACGACAAAATAGTTCTTTGCCGAGAGCTGCTCTCGGCAAACTCTTTTTTGCCATGAGCCAGGATTTTTGCCATGAGTTTTGTCGTAGCCATTGGCAAAATAGTTTTTTTTCCACTATGGACCATGCCCGAATTTCATTACCAAGACAACGAAATTACAAAGTTCACCCGTTCCAAGAAGTTTAGAACTGCCTATATGAGTCCTTCCCACACAACTGAAACAACACACATGGTTTCTCAATTGAGGAGGGGGGGGGGGGATGGAAGAGCCAGACCAACAAACATAACAAGGTTCAACTAACAGCATAGGCTAACAGAAAACTGTTGTAAATCAGATTTCCGATCCAATTTCCATCCAAGAACAAGACGTGAAGAAGTTGTAGATCGATCCCGTTTCCCTCTCTCTAATACACAAACACAAGAGTAACACAAGAGACAAGTATGTGAGCGAGTTATGCATATTCTCATTAGACTTTTGGTATTACACATACAACTCCTATATATAGATGTAGCCTTCAAGGCACATCTAGTAACCTCCAATGCATTACATGACATTAAGGAATGAGCCCACTCATCTTCATAGTGGAGAATTTATAACACTCCCCTTGGGCGAATACCGCGACCAACACATGCCTCGTTAAAACTCTGAAAAACCCAGTGGGAAAAAATTTGGAGAAAGAGTGCATTGTTCTCACTTAATGCATTTGTGCATTGTTGCCTTGTTAAAAACCTTATGTGAGAAACTTCAGGAAAACTCACTAAGGAAAAGAGTACAAAATTTGTCTTCAAGACAACATTCTCTAAAACATGAACAAAAGGCTAACATTTGGAAAATACTCCCCCTAAGCCACGTGAAATGTGTCTTGAAACACTTTCTGTGGGAAGTATATGTTAGATACACAACAGACAAATTATACATCATCATTGTAAGATCATTTCATGATTAATGTACACTCCCCCTGATGATATCTTCCAATCAATTTAGGCAAGCATAGTTAATATGAGACTACATAGTTCTCACAACATTTAGCCTTAATGATATTTGTCTCGCCGTTCTTCTAGAACATGTCCAATAGAGAATATATGGGAGTAATTTGGTTTATTGTATCATGCATACCCATAATTTATATATGGTTTGTGTAATGCAAGTAACTTGTCCTTTTCAGAACAAATTGTAATGACACACATCATCTACTGGTGATTAGAATAGCATCATTCTTTTATTGCAAATTTCTTCGAGAATTTGACACAACAACCAAGGGTCCTTCGAGGATTGATCTTTGACTATAGAGTATAATATCACTAGTCTGGCATTCATGGGACAATGAAGCCAATAAAACCAATCTTTTTCCTTCTCAAGGGTTTATTCAATTATTGGTGTTTAGACTTGAAAACATATCAAGTCCTTCATGAAATCCTTCAGGAAAATATTCTTTCAACAAAGAAATCTTAATATTTCTACTGGAAGGCAATATTGGTATGAGATTTACATGTGTTGCTAATTTATATATTTCAAGACCACTAAGGATCTTTTTCTGGATCTTCAGAATCCCTTAACTGCATATTATGATTCATGTGATTGCCAAAAGTCTTTCTAGCGAAACATTATTTATTCAACTCATGTGGGGACTAGTCTCTTTCAAGACTTTTTAAAACCATCGCTTTCACCACTTAGTACTTCAATAGTAACTCATAAACATATGAACAACAAGTTCAAGATTTAGCGATATTGGTTTATCCTTAATTGCATTTTCATTTAACCTGATACAAGTGCTTCGAGCACTTGTGCCATGGACTTTATTTTGAATCCGGGTTCTCCAAAGGATATTTCATTTTGCAATTATTGAGGCAATTTGTGTCGACACATTTATTCCCCACACTTCAATATAGATCTCTCTCATTTCCCAAAATTATAGATCTATTGTTGTTCCGCATTCCTAGCATTATAATATGCGCACATTGCTAGGATTTCATCTCCAAGATGAACTTGAGGTAAGTCACCAACATGGCAACATGGTGAGTTCTCTACAGGAGTATGTGAGGAGCTTCATCACATATTGATGTGCATTTTCTGAGCATAAATTTTGACTAAGGGCACGATCTTATTTGCAGGCGTCCCTGCATAATTTGATAAAATGTCAAAAAGTCATACATGGATATGAAATTAATCTCGGGTATATCCACATCTACTTCAGGTAACATTGTAGTTGCTCCTCAAATATTCGGCAATTTTCTGGCAAAACTCCATGCTTCTAGCATATTGGGAGTGTGAACTAAACAACTAGTTTAGTTTAGTGCGATACAATTCATACATATCAAGGCATTTATCAAAATTAGCATTTCTCTCCCCCTAATGCCGAGATATATAATAGCATACAAAGAAAATCTCTAATTACCAACTTCAAGTGGTTTTCATGCATGCATTTGTGGTGAATAACGTGGGAAATAATATTTCACACTTTTAATGGTAGGGGTTTGTTTTTTATTTTATATGCAGGGAGCTCGGACTTTATGTTAATTTAATTGCATAAAAATGCATGTGCTTCCTTCTACTGGAGGAGACATACACTGCTAATGCTAAAATCCACAAATCCAGTGGATTTTTAATTACAAATATGTAAATTTGTTCTTGCTATCCAATGCAAAATGTAGTCTTCTAGACTTCACACCCTAAGCATATAATTTTTTATGATAACTCTTCAAGGTCTAATGTTTGCTTGCCACAATATCAACGGTCAATCTAATTATCATGCACGTTGACCTTCAAGGTCACTGTTTCTTTAGAAAAACAACGAATGGTGGCATTGCGCTCTCAGGCTCGTCAAGTGAAGTGTGTATAAAAAAAAATATAGCAAGGTTGTCGGCAAGCATATTTTTTATGCAGAGTTATGTTGTAGTCCAGCTCATGTCATTTTGCCCATATCGACACAATTACTCATACCATATAAAAATTGGGCCATTAAAAAACGAAGAACGATCAAATGGAAACAAGTTGCTAGCAGACAGAAAACTGAACAAGCTAGTATAGAAAGAACATGCATGTGTGGATCATATTGCTTGATTTACCTCGGCAACCGAATCGATATGAGAATTCGTCGGAGAAGATGACCATACCTTAACGCAATGGAGAGCTGCTGATAACGTGTTGTAAATCAGATTTCCGATCCAATTTCCATCCAAGAACAAGACGTGAAGAAGTTGTAGATGGATCCCGTTTCCCTCTCTCTAATACACAAACACAAGAGTAACACAAGAGACAAGTATGTGAGGGAGTTATGCATATTCTCATTAGACTTTTGGTATTACACATACAACTCCTATATATAGATGTAGCCTTCAAGGCACATCTAGTAACCTCCAATGCACTACATGGCATTAAGGAATGAGCCCACTCATCTTCATAGTGGAGAATTTATAACAAAAACAACTATCATCGCTCCAGGTGAGCCTTCAACATTGGACAACAAGAACGTCTTCTCAAAAGCCTTGACATTCTTCTTTTCCCTTTCCCCTTCACACTTTTTCTTCGTTCCGTTGGGTTGCTCCTGCTTCTACCGTAGCAAAACTGTTCCTGTCCTCGACTCCTACTGCACTTGAGGGTGATGATTCAGTGCAACTTCCTTTAGAGCTTCTGCACCTAGCTCTAAGTGTTGTCTTGGTGTTCTCCTTCTGAAGACCTGCACAATATTTCATGAAAGATGAGGCTAAGCATACGACCTCAGTAGGAGATCTAACATACTTTTTTTCAAAGCATACTGAATTTCGAGATTGCCACAGAGCCCAGCAGATAGCTGCTAATCCAACCATGTGAACATTTTTATTATTTGGTAAGAAACTCTCACACCAAACTCAATATTGCAAATCATTAGAAGGTCTATAGTTGGCACCAATCACCATTGCTACCAAACTCTAGACATAGTGGGCAAGAGAGCAATCAAAAAACAAGTGATTCACATTCTCGTCCAAGTTACAGAAACTGCATCTTTTGTCACCTTGCCAGTTTCTTTTCAACAGATTATCTTTTGTTAAGATTGCATTTTGTTGTATGAGCCACATAAATATCTTGATCTTTAAAGGGATCTTGGCTTTCCAGATCCTTTTGTAAGAATTTTCAATGTCAGCTCTACATAAGTGAGCATACATGGATTTAACAGTTCTCCCATGCCCATATAGGCTTGTCTTTCTCAGATCCTAAAGCACAAGAGAACAAGATATCTCTTAGTTGTCTTAACTGATTTTGAGCATTCTCATCCAACCATCTCCTGAAGGTTATTCTCCATCTTATTGCAGCCATATCAGCAACTGATTTAGATTGTTCATTGCAAATTTCAAATAAGTCTCTGAACTTTTCTTTTAAAGCAATAGATCCACACCAAGTATCACGCCAAAAGTCGGTATCCACTCCATTTCCAATTTTCATGTGCCTGCCACCAAGATATAGATCTTTAACTTTAATTAGATCATTCCACACAGAGGAATTAGTCGGTTTGTTCTTCAAATGAGCTATACCTCGAGTACTCATATACTTTTTCCTTACTATTTCTTGCCATAGTCCTTCTCCATTTTCCAGTCTCTACCACCATTTACATTTTTTAGATAATGGATTAAAATCCGACCTCTACGAAACGTATACGGCCTCAATATTATAAGAAAGTCCACTTATCAGCTTGCATTGCTGAACACAAAAGGGAACTAAAGACAACAAAAGAGATCAAAAAGGTGCCAATCTATTATTATGCTTCCATCCATGATTGGTCTGTTCCAAGGCAATAACCTCTAACATCGAGCTCGCCTTCCGGAACATCTCCTTTGTGTCGTCATCAAGCTGTAGTTGCGACCAAAAGCGCAACTAATAAGTTCCCCTGAAAAGAGCCTGCATAAACGAAGTATACTTGGTTTTGTTAAATACAATGTCATTACGACATCTCCAAATTGCCCAACATAATGCAGAGACTCCCACCAAAATCATCTTTTTGATAATATTATTTTGGTTAGAAAGCCATCGCTCAAACATATGTGGAATCGATCTAGGCGGGGTCAAAGTAAACTAGGCGCCAAATCTTCCTAACATGAGGACAGTCAAAGAAGAGACGTTGTATCGTCTTATTATTATTACAAAAGTAACATTTTTGACTCCCAGTCCCCCTTTACATAGAAGGTTGAGGTTCATTTTTCTTAAATCTTTAACTCCCAGTCCCCCTTTTCTTTTAAGTCTTGCAATCACTGTCCATTTGACTAGGTAGTATCTCCTTTCACACTTCTATACCTTGCCGAAAGAAAATGTTTTTTTTTGTTTTGCCGTGAACATTTTCAAAAGCTCACGGCAAAAATCCGGCGGAGGGACTCTAGAGTTCGAGTAGTGACCTAATCATTGTCTTCGTTGGAACCTGCAGAATCCGGCAGCGAGTTGTGTTGTCCAATAAGTATGAGTTCAGGACTATACTGTACATAAGAAAAGTGATGTAATTAACCTTTAACATCGTGAGTTGAAAAGTAAATAAGAGTAGAGCGAATAATAAGCTGTTGCAGGCTTGCAGCTCCGGACAATATCTTATGTTTCTCTTTCTGTTGTTCTTGTGAGGGCTCTATTCGGGCTGAGCTAACAGATCAACTAACCATCGAGGCGGAGCTGACATGAGCATACGTTCTCCCGGCGTGTCTTCTATGGAGGAAGGAACTAAAGCAACTCGTGCGCGCGGCGGGAAGCTGCCGTCCGCTCCAAAAACGACGAAGACATGTGGTTGCGGAGGTTGACAGCTAGGATTTGTCCTATCATCCTAGTAGGCATATGTGTATATGCAATTATCCTGTCCGGATACAACTCAATCAAATTAAACATGCTCATTATATGCACAAATAGTCGTGGTTCGTTGATTCAATTTGAATTTGTATTTGAATTTCAATGAACTTCAGCAACGGTCAGAAAAGAAACTATATGACACCATTTTCTACTAGAAGAGGTCGAGAAATAATTGGACCTCATTTAATCTTTTCTATAAATACACGAAAGGTATATAGTACTCTACCAAACTTGGGGGCAACGATGTAATATGTGCTTGACAAGATCAGTTACCAACAGGAACCTTCTCGCCACCATCCTTTTTTTAATTTTTTTCACCATGCCACCTAGTGTTCTGAATTTTCACAATAATGCCCCTCTACAAATGCAACTGAAAAGATATAAAAAAGGCAGTCATCAACTGACGTGTTTTCAGTTTCATAACGTCCCATAACGCCTTCACGCCTCAGGTAAACCGGCCCGGTTCTACCTCGAAAAAACCGGGCTATACATCGACGACGAAGCAACGCAATTCCTGCCCCACTCCAGCTTCTTCGTCTCGCTGATCCCTCCCTCCTTCCTCTCCTCGACCCCCCTGCTGGTGTCCTGCCACAATATAATCCCCCTTTGCCCTCCTGCTCGCCCCTTGCCTTGCCGACCTGATTACCTGAACCGGCTGTGGAGTCTGGGGTGGAGATTGATCCATCGTTCAGGACCTGGACACTGATTTCTTCCCCTGGTAAGTAACCCTAGCGCGGCTTGCTTGATGGATTTTACTCTCGCCTCTCAAATCACAATTCACATCTTTGCTTGCTCCACTGGTGAAATTCTAACAAATCTTCAGTTTTGATCAGGTTCCTGAAAGGCTGATGGATCTGATCACTTGACTCCGCAGAACCTCAGAACCAAAAACCAAAGGTCATCTTTTTTCTGCAATTCAGTGAGAATTATATTTCCTGTCTTTTATTTTGTCCAAGTTGCACTAGACATTGATTTTTGGTTCCCATCCACTTACTGGATGGTTTGGCCTCTTAATTTGGATTAACACATAAACCTGCAACTAACCTTGCAGGCTGATCTGGTCTCTTGGTTTCATGAAGTGATCTGCTGGTAATGGTGGCTCATCTATCGGATAAGCTGACCGGCAGGATCATGCTTCTTTCAGTGTGAAAGCTTGGATATCGTAGGTGTGATACGTTCCTTGGAGTGCATCAGGGAATCTCGTGTGTTTCCTGCTCCTTGCTTCCAAAAATCATGGACAGTGGGGGCGAGATCGTGCCTGTCCACAACAGCATCGACACTGTGGACGCAGCATCAGCTGCCGCCATTGACACTGTGAACGCAGCATCAGCTGCCGCCATTGATACTGTGAACGCAGCAGCTGCCGCCATTCTCACAGCAGGCCGGAGCCACAGACAACCTGACGTACTGCCGGTTTGTGCTTCAGCACCTTACTGCATGTTTCTTTTCCTTATTATCAACGTTAGTAATGTCCTGCTCCTGCATGGATTTTGATTAATTATTTACATATTATTAATGATCGCGTAGCTTGCAACAGCATTGTACATAGTAGATGTGCTGTACTTAACATCTGTGAGTGTGCATGATCCTGTGTGGCTTTATTTATTATCAACTGCTAGAAAATCACATATCATGCAACTCGTCGTGGAGCTTTTCTTGCATGTACTTGATTGTACTGCATTGCAGTTATTAGCGGACCAATGTGGTCGCTATGCAATCAGACTTTCTAAATCTGGTCATCAATAAATGTTTCAAGTGATCTTATAAAACTGGTATGCATAGATTGTCAACTAAGTGTTTCACTTGTATGAATTTTGAGTTTCGTACACTGGTGTTTTGGGAACCATGTCATCAATTCTAAAATGTCATTCTAATGCCACTCGACTGAGTAATGGGTTCCTTTTCTGTAATAGTTTGTCCATAGAAATTAAGTGTGCAACGATGTCTGATAAAATTTGGCTCGGGTTTAGTTCATGCATCAAATCGATGCTCTTATGATCTCACCATTATTCTTCCATGAAAGCGAATGAATGGTACCATCGCTTGCAATTATGTAGTACATGTCTTCATATTTAATCTTTTGGTGAGGTAGATGCTACTCTATTCTTCCTACAAAGCGATCAAATAGTGCCACAATTTGTTATTTTGTATATGTGTTTGTGTTTTACCTTTGTCATGACTCATGAGTCATGACTCGTGATTATCAGCTGCTCCAGAATGGTGGTCTCAGGATTCTTTGTGGAAAGAGAATGAATAGTACCACAGTTTGCATTTATCTAGTATCTGTGTTCATGTCTTACCTTGGCAAGACCGCAAGATAGATGCTGCTACAGAATGTTGCTCTCAGGATTTTTCCTAGAAAGAGAAAGAATTGCATTGCAGTTTGATATTATGTAGTATGAGTGTCTTTGGCGAGATAGATGCTGCTCTAGAATAATTGTCATTTCTTTCAACAATTGCTTCTTACTATCTTCACTTTGTTGATTTTGACAAATAAAGTTTGTTTTTCACTTAGCTGAATTGTAGCGTCTAGGGTGCTAAAGATTTTATTTTGTGCAACTAAATGGATATTCTTTTTACCACTGGATTCTTCCTAGAATGTAATTATGAGTGCAAGGGATGGTTTGTGATCATGTATTGTTTGAGTTCTTATTTATATAGATGCAGCTCTAGAATGTTATTTATTATCTATTCATTTCTGGGTATACTTATGATGGATTTTTTTAAAAACGAATATGATGGAAAAAATTGTGTGCTTTCTTATTCGCTTGGTTGGCCTGTATTAAGTCTAAAGTTACAATGTTTTAAAATTCATGATAAATTAAAGTATGAGCGCCTTTATTTTAAAATATGACAAGCGAAACCAAGTTTAGCCACTGTACCTTTTATTTTACTTCAACGCAGATGCCCTGTTTTCTCGTTGAGAAAAACTTTATATAGAGATGAGTGCTGCATTTGACACTTACAGAGTGCCATGTTTTCAAAGTATCAGCATGGAAACAGTATATGTGAACAAGAAGTTGATATAGCTTTGTTGAATTATGCAAGGCATAAGATGGGATAAAAAGATTCATTCTTTGCTGGCCATATTCCATGCTATTTGTTTCGATTTTAACCCCCAACTTTAGGTACTGTTCTTTCCAGTACAGGTTGCTATCATTTTTTTTCTCTCTTGGTACATTTATAAGTTTCCCTCTTCTACCTTGTCTGTTTTTGAAAAATAAGGTGTTTTGATTCAATCTTGTCAATTGTTGGTCTCCATGCATCTTGAACTGCACACGCGGTGAGAAGCTTCCATTTTGATCTTCCATTTTGATAATATTGATTGATGCTCCATGGTGTACACACGGTTTTAGAGCACCTTTGGGGGGACAACATGTGGCTTATTTCCCATACATTTTGTCAATCTATGTAGTATGGAGATCTCTCTAGGTTTAGTTTTAAAGCTTTAGTGATTTCATTTACTTTTCTTTTATGGTTACATTTGATGAAATAGCACTTGGACATTTGATTAGCTCATCAAGAATTTATTTGTCTGTGTGTTGACATATTGTACTTCTCTCCGGCTACTGATTGCATATGCCTATTTGGTTCTCTCCTTATATTGTGAATTTCCATGTTCATTGGTGAACTTTTATGACGACAAGCACAATCATCTCATACCACATTCTTTTGATTGCACACAATAACATGTAGTATGCTCACTCTATCTGTTTGCTAATTGCTTTGTTTGTTTGCAGCGAAGGAAATGGGCTGATCGGTTGAGCATGTACTTCTGCTTTGGGTCTCAGAAGAATGGGCGACGCATTAACCATGCTGCACTTGTCCCTGAACCCACACCTCCAAGGACAGATGCACCTGCAGGAGAAATTCCAGACCACCCACCACCTTCTGTATTCCCGTTTGTGGCACCTCCATCATCTCCAGCTTCTTTACTCCAATCAGAACCCTCATCTGTTGCACAATCACCAAGCAATGAAGCTCAAGAATTTTCACTGAATTCAGCATCCCCAACTAGTCCACCATCCATATTTGCTATTGGGCCGTATGCAAACGAGACAGAGGTAGTCTCGCCTCCAGTGTTCTCGGCCTTCACAACTGAATCATCAACTGCTGCTTTCACTCCACCGGAATCTGCCCATTTGACGACCCCTTCCTCTCCGGAGGTCCCATATGCAAAGCACTTGATTTCGGCCGACAACAGCCAGAATGGTGAAACAGGTGATCTTCAGTCGTATCCGAATTGGCCGGACAGTCCAATAGTGCACCTGATATCTCCATCAGGTTATTCTGGCACTTCCTCCCCATTCCCTGACCCTGAGAAGCCAAAGATATTTGATGGTGAGGGCCCTGAAACACAAAAGTTGATACCTCGCAATATGCGCAATGGTTATTTCCATTTGGATGGCCACATTGCAGCAGCTGTACCAGTTGCAGACTTCTCTACCCACCTTCACCACAATGATCATGATATGGATCACCTGGTATCATTTGACTTGACTGTAGCAGATATGGCACGCCGTCTAGAGAAGAAAACTGCTATTCTTGGGGATTCTGCCACAACATCTTTTCGTTTTGCCCCCAGCAGTGGCGATCACAAGAGAGATCTGTACCATGACTTACCTGAGAAAGTAAGGCAGTCCCTGTCCCTTCAACTACCCAGGGAGTTCAACATCAATGCCTTTGATCCTCCTAATGTGGAGCCAACTGTAGGGAATGACAAGGTTGCTACTGGGATCACTGTGGAGTTGGAAAAAGGCCGGTCCTTTCCAGTGGCACAGTAGGGGGTCAGCTAACCTTTGCACTGACCATACTCTTACAGGCCGGATGAAAGGAGTGATTGCTTCTGCTTGTCACTACCAGATCCTGTGCTGCTACTTCAGTTTCTGATTTCTGCATATATACTACTGTGGGGGATGCAAAACATGTTGAACCTGCAGTTGATGATAATTTAAAATTGGATAGTGATATCAAGTGAAGCTAATATCTGATGAGAGGATTCTGGAGTCTTTGGTTATGTTGAACCGGAAAACTTTTAGCGGTGTAGTTCGTGTACCTTGTCTGTCGTCTATCTGTCTGTGTATGTTTGTATGTTGAAACCAGTGCTGACTTGGCGTTGGATACCGGTGCGTCTGTACTTAAAAAGGGTGGAACTCCTTGATTTGGTCCTGTTGGTAGATTCTGTATGTAATCGACCAATTAATTAATCTCCCTGTGGTGGTATAAACAAAAATGGTTGGTAATGCTGTGGTTAGTCAGCTCACATGCACTGCATATATCCCTTGTGAATTGTGATAGTTAATTAAGTAGCTACTAGCCTGCATCGTACAGTTTTCTTGGTCTGGGCAACATAAAATCCAGTAGAATATCTGGGCGTCCCACACACAATGTCGCGATGACGAGAATGCATGAAGTTTCAAGGAGAAGGAGTGAGATTAGATCGAGAGCCATGAAATGAGTAATCAGCAACACAGAAGGTAGCTACTTATCTGACTAAAAGGCAGGACTGGGCGGGCCTATCTCATATCATGGGTATTCAATTGAATACCCATTATTTTTGCCAAACAATTAAGTAGTATATAGTTATATACATGTATGTGTGTTGAAATACTTTGAAGTTATACTCTCAATCTTATGAATTTATGGATATAATGCTCAACTCTGAGTTATACTTTCTTTTAGAGTATTTTGTGATGCTGTATATAACCAATTATGCATGTCAAAATCTAGGTTTAGGCAGTAATTTCTTTTTTACCATTTGAAATTTTGAATGCCCACCCTACATACAAATCCTGGGCCACCTCAAGAAGGTTTAGGGATGCTATCACCGGTCCTCTTTGTCAGGAGTTTGAAGAACAAACCAACTCATCCAAGGCAACTTTTGACCTTGAAGGATCCTGTGCTCCAACTTTATAAGAACGGGATGGTTCTGTCCGGGATGCTGTCAAAGGGTAGTGGATATTGTTTGTGGTCCAACTGTTTATAAATAGAGACCAACGTGCTCATGCTTCACTTGATTTAGTTATTTATGTTTGTGCATAGCACCATATAAATGCGCTGATATATATATTTGCAACACTTATTTTTCCAAAGAAACTTTCTTACTATGAAATATATACAACACCAGAGTCACACAGACAGTACTGAGAGATGCTCCCATCGTCTAAAAATCCCACTCTCATGAGTATGAGATTTTAGATGAGGCAATGTTCATGGAAACTTATTTGGAATGAGTTGCACCGGGAAAATGAATTGAAGTTCAAGTTTGACAATAGTCCTCAGTTGGTTGTAGCTAGAGCGCTCCAAATGTTTCACCCTGCAAATTACAAATGTAACTCCTCTTGAGGGCCACTTAGGACTATGCTTACAGTGCCAACATGTCCTGGGAGACTTAGCGACTTGCTCCATATGGCTGTTGCTGAGCACCACGAAGTCACAATTCCATCACAAGTTACTTCATAGAGTATTATTGAGGCATGTGGCTTATTGTTTTATCTTCTGCATGACCCTAAAAGAACCAATATGATCTATTGGTCTCCCTTTTTGTGCCCATATGCATTTTATGCTCATGGAATAGTCTCGATCGTACTGCTGACCACCGGTTCCAGTTTTCGCTTCTTGCACCTCATCTGTTTGATGAACTAGCACAGCTCAAATTCTGGTTTATCAGCTACAAAAGCTTTGATAACTGCAGAATGTATATAGCATGCACCTAATAAACTTGGTATATATGGTTCATTTGTCTTATTTAGCCATGCAGCAAAATTTCTCATTTGGTAAATAACCCACAACTCCACGAGGAGCTTCGAAATTTCTGTTTGCTCCAGAAAAAAAGGTGGTTCTGACCCACAACTTCACCTTTTATGTTGAGCTGGAGTTAGTAGAGCTGGACATGTTTGGCTCCTGAGTTTGCTATTTTAGATCAGGCAATGTAGATGGACACTTATTTGGAATGAGTTGCACCACGAAAATGAAATGAAGCTCCAGTGGGATGATTGGTGGCTTATTTTGGTCATCATCCGGTCATAGCTAGAGAGCTCGGGATTTTCCAGCCTACAAATTACAAAAGTAATAACTCTGCGTCAGCCACTAAAAAACTTTGCTGACAGGGCTAGCTACTCCAGGGTGACAAAGCTTAACTTAATTACTCCATGTGGCGATCTTAGATCATCATGGGAGTCGCAATTCCATCATTTACTTCACAAAGTACATATTCTTGAGGCATGGTGTGTTGATGTATCTTCTACATGTCATCATTATGGTTTGCTAAATAAATTAAAGAAGTCGTAATTGCCCCTAACAAAACTAATGTATACATTGGTCCTATGTATGCCCAAGCATTTTCTGCTCACCTGCTCCCCATTTTCACCCCTTGCACCTCATCTGTTTGATTGACGAACCAGCTGCAGCAATAACTATGGTCTCTATTGTTATAAAACTTATAAAACGATGACAAGTAATCGACAAAAGTAAGGAAATCAAACCACAAGAATCGACAAAAGTAAGGAAATCAAACCACAAGAGACACAAGATTTAACGTGAAAAACTCTCCCAACACGAGAGGAAAAAACCACGGGCGCCAGCCAGTAAGAACACCACTATGATCGGAGTCGGATTACAAACGCCAACGGCGGCGGCGGCTTACAAGAAGACGAGAGAATCAATCTCCAATGGAAAAACTCTACGGAATTATATGACCCGTATTGTACCGCGGGGGGGGGGGGGGCTTCGCCCCCGCATCCCCCAGACGCGATCTGGGCAAGCCTCCGGTGACGGGCCTCCGCTTTACTCTGTCAGAAGTAGACGACCTTCTCTCTTGGCAACATAATTTGGATCATCATTCAACAAACTCCACATTGAGACAAATTTCTTCTTGTAGCATAAATCAGAAAAACCTTCATCCTGAACATAATCAAAATAAACAAATACTGCTAGCGCCAACCAGTCTCTTGGTTAGTCCATTATACCAACTAACCTTGAGCAAATCTCAAACTTAGCAACAGTGTAGCGAACATGGTCTCATATGCCATTTGTTCAAAGCTTAATTTTGGTGATTAATGACAACATGATCAATGGGACTAACCATATTATCTAGCATGTCTTTGTAGATACTTCTAGGTCCCAAGGATGCAAAAATACCACATGCCAAAATGAGAAGATAGTATATTTTTCAAAGGTCAAAACCAAGAAAGAGAAAGAGAAGAAAAGGCACCGTCGGATGAACCGACGGTATCTCGGAGCAGCGTCGGTGCAAGCACAGGATGAAGCGGTACACTGCGTGAAGACTGGAGTTTACTTGATGATCACCAGATCAACCGACGCCCCTATTTCTGGATGCGCCGGATGAATCAAGAAATCAAGCAAGCAGGAATCAACACCACCGGATGAACCGACGGTGTAGCAGCGGTTCATCCGGCGGCCGTGTGTTTGCTAACAGAGACGTTCTGGAGCGAAACCCTTAAGCACCGAATGAACCGATGGTCACCAGGACACAAGCAACGGTTCATCCGGCGACTACGAAGAAGCTACCAGTAAGGTTTTGGGAAGAAATCCTCTAGCACCGGATGAACCGACGGCATGAGGAAAAGAGCCGTCGGTGTAAGCATCGGAGGAAGTGTGTCAGCAGGGAAGCAACGGTCATGCGACGTGGAGGGCACCGGAAGAACCGACGCCTGGAAAAGTATAGCGGCGGTTCATCCGACGGTACTAATTTCAACAGTTTTTAGCCAACGGCTCTTTGGTCGCCTTGGGCTATTTATACCCCCTCCACTCACCCATTTGGAGCAGCTGGAGTGTGTGGAAGTGCAGAGGAGTTCAAGACTCATAGAAGATCATATCCAAGCCATCCAAGTGCTAAATTTCTCATCCATAGACTTGCACATGCTTTGTGTGTGAGCTTAGTGTTAGGTTTAGCTTAGAGCTAAGTGAGTGCAAGGTGTGCCTACCTTGTGAGGTGATTCTCGAGTGGATCAAGTTGTATGAGGTGCGCCGGAAGCCTTGGAGCCTCGGTGGCTCTCCGGCAAACATCTTCGACCCTCCGGCTTGGTGTGGAGCCACGAGGACACTTTGTGCGGGGGACGTGGAGACCCCCTTCCTTGGTGGAGAAGCTCCTTAGTGGAGGCGGCATCAAGGTGACCAAGGGAGCTTGGCGAGTGCCTTCGTGGCGAGCCTTTGTGGCAAGTCAAGTGGTGCTCTTGGGAGAGACTTGGTGACTGGGAAGCAATACTCTTGTGTAGAGTGCTTCAACAACGTGGACTAGGGGTGGCTTAGTGCCTACCGATACCACGGGATAAATCGCGTGTCAGGAGTTTGCTTCCTCTCATCCCCCTTTACGTTTCCGCATTACATTCTTGCAATCCTTGTTTGCCTTTACTTTCCTAGAGTAGTATCATGCTAGGATTGGCTATAGGTTGCAAAACTTGTTTTGGGATGGGAGTTTTACACTAGAACAACCCTAGTTGCACATCTAGATAGTATGTTCTAGTTTATGTTTGATGCAAATAGTGATAAGCCATAGGTTAAGGTTTTAAGTTGCGTAATTCACCCCCTCCCCCTCTTAGGCTACGGGCATCCGATTCCTTACAACAGGAACTGGCTTTGTCAACATATCAGCTGGATTATCATGAGTACTAATGAGAGACATGGGTACCCATGGGTCCCCACCGGCCAGGGTCCCAGAGGCCCCTGACAAGTGGGCCCGACCTTCCAGAAGACTCGCCGACCTTACAAGTGGGCCCAGCGACCTGGTCAAGCTCCCGGAGGACCCGCGAAGCCTTGGTGTGCAAGACAAGGACACGACGACCTGGCGCACCGCGGCCTGTAGCTCCGAGTATCACAGGATACTCCCTGTAATCCGGGAAATAATCTTCCCGCAGTTGTAACCGACCCCGACACGGGTCAACTGACCTGTGCATGCAAACCCTAGCCCGTCCCCCCATATAAGGCGGCCTAGGGATCCATGCACAGGGGACTGATCTTCATCTTTGCATAATCCACCACAACTGGACGTAGGGTATTACTCTCCGGAGGCCCGAACCAGTATAAACCCTTGTCTCCTTGTTCTTCGCCGCCATACTCGCCTAGCTCCGTGTGTACCCCGTGCATAACCACCTACGCTCTTAGGTCCCGACCCTCCATTAGCCTGCAAACCTCTAGGGTAACCCCCTAGCGGATCTGTCCAGGTCTCACCCCCTGACAGTTGGCGCGCCAGGTAGGGGCGATCGGGAACTCGCTGTGCAGCATGGTGGCCCAATCTGGTGTCGTCTTCCCGGTGAGCATGGCGGCCTTCCTCGCCGACCCCGTGGAGATCTGCTTTGGATCCTTCACGACGACCTCACCTGCCCCCGCAGCATCGACTCCTCCAGCGACCTCTGAGAAGGTCGTCACGGCACCCGCCGCCGTCCCTGTTTCCGATCTAGTGTCGGAGACCCACCCGCCCAAACCCTGTGACCTTGTCCAGGGGATGGACAACATCATCGGCTCGATGAGGGAAACCCTGGAGATCTGCGAACGAGCTCAACGCTCGGCGCAGACAGCGCTGCGCCACGACACCTTCCCCTTCGGCCTGAAGTCTGCGCCCGGCCTTCGCCTGAGCCAACTCTCCACGCCTCCCCAGATCCAATCTGGGCGGCGACCTTCGCGCAACCCAAGGCCTGCGCCTCGCGCCCGGCATGACCCTCTCGACGTGCCCTACACCTACCACAAGGGTGCGAAGCATACCCTCTGTGGGTGCCGCCTGCGGAAGAAGATCGACAACGAGCTCCCTCGCCGAGCCAAGCGACCTACCCAGTCTCCGGACTGTGGGAAGTTCCAGAAGATCCGGGTTCGCATCCCCCTGAACAACCCGGAAGTTGTCTTCCGTCAGGTGATGGTGGTCTCGGAGAACGAGCCACCACGCTTGGGCGCGACCAACTCCCAGGAGGCGGCTCGCATCCAAGCAAATGCCCGCCGCGCTGAACGACATGCGGAAGAGCAGCGACGCGCTTTGCCCTGCGCTCGCGACCTGCGCCTCGAGTTTGAGGAAGCAGGGTTCGCGACCTTCAACAGCCCCCAGGCCAACCTGGGCGCAGCCATCACCCGGCTCCAACAGGTCCAGTCACCTGAAGCTGAGCAGGCTCTCGCGTACCTCCGGGTCGCCAACGCCCTGGTGGAAGAGAAGAGCGCGGCCTCTAGGTCTGCCGCGTCATCCTCTACTCGCCACTCGCGTAGTCGATCCAATCGACCCGCGCGTAGCCATCTCTCCCCTGTCCAGGAGGAGGTCGCTCAGCACAACCCTGAGCAACCCGCCGCTGCCCGCGACCTTCGCGTCAACCTCGACGCCAACAGGCGCACTCGCGATGCCCGTATCGTCGTCGATCAACGCCACCGGGAGCGTGAGCTCCGCCGCCACCTGGACTACGATCGCGAATACGGCGCTCCAGGCGGCGTCCATCGCATCATGGAGCGCGAGCTCCGCGATCAGCACGAGATCGAGAACCAGCGACGTGCCAAGTACGACGCTGTCCACGGCGATCCCGCTATCGTCCGGGTCGACCGGGACCGACAGCCACGTTCCCAGCTCGTCATACCAGAGCGCAGCGTCCACTTTGCGTCACGAGATGCCGCTGCGGCAAGAGGCACCAGCGAAGACCTTGCGCTCAGCGCCTTCCCGACGCTGGATGCCCGCTTCAAGAGGGTGAAGTACCCCGACAACTTCAAGCCCAACATCAAGCCATATGATGGGCGCTCCGACCCCAGCATCTGGTTGTCGACCTACTACGTCGCCGTTAAGGCGGCCGGTGGCGATTTCGACCACATGACGGCCTACTTCCCGTTGGTCATGGGCAAGTCCCCTTCGCTGTGGCTCAACAACCTTGAGTCCGACAACATCAAGACCTGGGCCGATCTGTCCCAGGCCTTCACATCGAACTTCCAGGCGACCTACGATCGCCCTGGAAACGCCTTCAGCCTGGGGCGGGTCGTGCAGAAGCCCAAGGAGCGGCTCCGCGACTACAACAACCGGTTCTTCGAGAACCGGAACGAGTGCGGCGGCGTCAGGGACGACCAGATCGTCGACAGCTACAAAAAGGGGCTCAAAGACCCCAAGATCTTCGAGAAGATCCACGAGTCCGGCGCCACCAACGTCAAGGAGTTGATGGTCATCGTCAACAAGCTGATGGACATAGAAGACGCGCTCCAAAACCAGTTCGACGTCGGTAACGCTGGTACATCTAGTACCGCGGCGGACAAATTACGCAAGCGACCTTCCGAGGTCCTGGTGGCCAAAGGGCGGCGCAATTCGTCCTTCAACCAAGCTGAGTTCGACCTGGCGCTCGACAGCATCTGCGGGCTCCATGAGGGAGCCACCCACACTCTCCGCGAGTGCTCTCAGTTCAAGAGGGCCTTCAGCTCCTCTGCGGACCCCAAGCGACCCAGGAATGACGGCGGGCGACATGACAACCGCCCCTATAACAACAACTACTGCCGCGACGACCGGCGAGATCGCCGCGACGACCGATACAACGATCGCCGCGAGCCACCTTGCAGCGATCCACCTCGCAACGACTCTGCCCCAGCGGCTCCCCGTGATGAGGCGAACCTGCCCCCTCCGCCGGCCTCGGGCAACCCCAACGGGCCCTTCCAGGCCGCTACTCGCGCGATCAACATGATCGTCGGCGGAATCAAGTCCAGCGCCAGCAGGAGGCGCTACCAGAAGGACAACCGCGACATCCACCTCGTCCACACTCACCCAATAGTACCCCTACGATGGTCTGAGCAGTCGATCACGTTCTCCAGAGCTGATCACTAGGTCCATATCCCAGACCCCGGGTCCTACCCGCTCGTCGTCGAGCCTACAGTGGATGGAGCCCTGCTCTCCCAGACCCTGATCGACGGAGGCAGCAGCCTCAACATCATCTTCGTTGACACCCTCAAGAAGATGGGCTTCGACTTCAACAAGATGACGGAGTGCGACGAGCCTTTCTATGGCATCGTCCCCGGGAAGGCGGCCATCCCCCTGGGTCGAGTCTCCCTCCCGGTCACTTTCGGTACGGAGGCGAACTTCCGCATGGAGTACCTCAACTTCGAGGTCGCCAACTTCAAGTCCTCCTACCACGCGATCCTAGGTCGCCCAATGCTGGCCAGGTTCATGGCCATCCCGCACTACACCTACTTGGTGTTGAAGATGCCGGCTCCTCATGGGGTCCTCTCTGTCAAAGGGGACCTCATCATCTCCTTCAGGTGCAACACCGAGGCCCTCGACCTCGCCGCGACTTCCGCTGCTGCTGAGGCCTCCGCGGTCTTGGTAGCCGAAGCTGAAAAGGTCGCCCCTGTCGACCAATCTGTCCCAGAACAGAAGCGCATCGAGATCGCCCTGGACGCGGCTCCCTCGACGAAGAAGGTCTGCCTCGGCCTTGCCGACCTAGAGAAGACGGTGGTGATCGGCGACGGGCTCGACCCCAAATAGGAACTCGCGCTCACCAGCTTCCTCCGGGATAACACTGACATATTCACATGGAGTCCATCAGATATGCCAGGTGTTCCTAGGGAGCTGGCTGAGCACGCCTTGGATGTTAGCAAGACGGCCAAGCTTGTCAAACAGAAGCTTCGCCGCTTTGCGAAACATCGCAAGGACGTCATTAGGGTAGAGCTAATAAAGCTCCTAGCTACCGGATTTATCCGAGAGTGTAAAAACCCGGTGTGGCTCGCCAACCCGGTTCTTGTACCAAAGAAAACCGGTCAATGGAGAATGTGTATCGACTACACCGATCTCAACAGGCACTGCCCTAAAGACCCCTTCCCTCTTCCGCGAATCGCCAGGTTGTGGACTCCACGGCCGGGAGCGTCCTCCTCTCCTTCCTCGACTCCTACTCAGGGTATCACCAGATACCCCTGAAGGTCTCCGACCAAGACAAGACGGCGTTCATAACGCCCCATGGCATCTATTGCTATACGGCCATGACCTTCGGCCTCAAAAACGCTGGCGCGACCTACCAGAAGGCAATACAAAAGTGTCTGGTCAGCCAGATCAACAAGAACGTAGAAGCCTACGTCGACGATGTGGTCGTCAAGACCACCCATGAGGACCAGCTCATAGCTGACCTTGCGGAGACCTTCGCTAACCTCCGCACTTATCGCTGGAAGCTCAACCCAGAGAAGTGTGTCTTCGGTGTCCCGTCCGGCAAGCTCCTGGGCTTCATGGTCAGCAACCGAGGCATCGAAGCCAACCCCACCAAGGTGGATGCCATCCTCAAGATGAAGCGACCTACTGTCAAGAAGGATGTCATGAAGCTCACAGGCATGATGGCGGCCTTAGGCCGATTCATTAGCAAGCTCGGAGAGAAAGGCCTGCCCTTCTTCAAGCTGCTAAAGAAGGCGGACAAGTTCGTTTGGACCGAGGAGGCGGACCAAGCTCTTGAGCAACTCAAGACCTTCCTCACGACGCCCCCGGTGATGGTGCCCCCGGCACCCAAGGAGCCCTTGCTGCTCTACATCTCGGCCACCACCCTGGTGGTCAGCGCGGTCCTGGTTGCTGAGCGACCTGAAGAGGGGCGACCTTACCCTGTCCAGCGACCTATCTACTACGTCAGCGAGGTCCTGTCCGACAGCAAAACCAGGTACAACCAACCCCAGAAGATGCTTTACACGCTACTAATGACTTCGTGAAAGCTCCGGCACTACTTCCAAGCCCACAAGATCAAGGTCGTCTCGGCCTTTCCCCTCGGTGAGATCCTACGGAGTCATGACACTTCTGGGCGTGTCATCAAGTGGTCCATCGAACTAGGTGAGTTCGACCTAGAGTTCTGCCCCAGGCAGGCCATCAAGTCCCAAGTCATCGCAGACTTCATCTCCGAGTGGACAGAGATCCAGCAGCCTCCGCCGCCAGAGCGGCCTGAGCATTGGAAGATGTACTTCGACGGTTCCCTGAACCTCGAAGGAGCCGGCGCGGGAGTTCTATTCATCTCCCCTAAGGGCGACTACCTCAAGTACGTCCTGCAGATCCACTACAAGGCGTCCAACAACAGTGCCGAGTACGAGGCCCTCATCCACGGGCTCCGCATCGCCGTCTCCCTTGGGATCAAGCGTCTCTTGGCCTACGGCGATTCCAAGGTCGTCATCGACCAAGTCAGCAAAGACTCCAAAGCCAGGAAGGATACCATGGATGCCTACTGTGCTGAGGTGCGCAAGCTCGAGCGCCACTTCGAGGGGCTCGAGTTCCACCACGTCTGCCGTAACAACAACGTCGCGGCCGATGTCCTCTCCAAGCTTGGCTCCAAGCGCGCACTGGTTCCGGCCTGTGTATTCGTCTAGGATTTACGCAAACCCTCCATCAAGCTCATCCCCGACTCAGAGTCGCCCGATGACGAGATCACCTCGCCTGCAGGCCGCGAGATCCTCATGGTCGACGCAGAAGATGACTGGCGCCTTGACTTCATTGCCTTCCTCCTCGAGCACCGAGTACCTGAGGACAAGGCAGAACGCGAAAAGATCACGAGGCATAGTGCCAACTACGTCGTCGTCGGTCAGGAACTCTACCGGAGGTCCGCCTCTACTGGAGTACTGATGAAGTGCATCCTACGATCCGAGGGCCTCAGGCTCTTGGACGAGATACACGGTGGCGAGTGCGGCAACCACGCTGCCTCTTCAAACCTGGTGGGCAAGGTATTCAGGTCTGGCTTCTACTGGCCCACGGCCTTGGCCGATGCCCAAGAACTTGTATGTCGCTGCAAGGGGTGCCAATTCTTCGCCAAACAGCAGCACCTCCTGGCTCAGGCCCTCAGGACTATCCCTCCGTCGTGGCCCTTCGCAGTCTGGGGTCTCGACTCTGTGGGACCTTTCAAAACCGCCCCTGGCGGCTACAAGCACATACTGGTGGCGGTGGATAAGTTCACCAAGTGGATCGAGGTCCGTCCCGTATCCAGCGTCACGTCAAAAGAGGCAACTAAATTCATCGAGGAGATTACCCATCGCTTCGGGGTGCCCAATAGGATTGTCACCGACCTCGGCACGGCCTTCACAGGAGCCGAGTTTTGGGACTTCTATCAGGACAGCCTGATCGACGTATACTACTCTTCGGTGGTGCACCCACGGTGCAACGGCCAGGTCGAACGGGCCAACGGCATGGTCCTACAGGCCATAAAAGATCGCATCTTCGACGGCTCATCGCCCTACGCCACGAGGTGGCTCTCAAAGCTCCCTCACGTCCTATGGGGTCTCCGGACCCAGGTCAGCTCAGCTACAGGGTATTCACCCTTCTTCCTGGTCTATGGATCAGAGGCTATCCTCCCCACCGATGTGGCCTTTGGTGCTCCACGCATCCAGCACTTCGACGAAGGAGAAGTAGAGCAAACACGCCGACTCGACCTCGATAGTGTCGAGGAACACCGTGTGGCCGCGCTCATGCGCCACACTCGCCACGAGCAGCAGCTACGTCGCTACCACGACCGCAACGTGCGGGAGCGTTCCTTCAACGTTGGCGACCAAGTCCTGCGGCGGATTCAGAACACCAAGGACATGCACAAACTCTCTGCACCTTGGGAAGGCCCCTTCATCGTCAAGGAGGTCATTAGACCGGCGACCTATCGCCTCCAATGGGCTGATGGCCAGGGTGTTCCTAACCCCTGGAACATCGAGCACTTACGTCGCTTCTATCCTTAGGAGCATTGTATCACAATAAAGCTATGTATTCTACCCCTTGTAAATTCAATATATATAAAAAGATTTCTCTTTCAGCTTGTCTGTTTTCTGTTTACCCCTCCCCTTCGACACGCTCGGGGGCTTGGCCTAAAAACCAATCCTTTGCGCTCGGGGGCTTGGCTCCAGGCCCGGCCCTTCACGCTCGGTGGCTTGGCTTTGCCAACCTAAGGGTCGCTCGACCTGGGGTTCTCCCTTCTCTCTTTCCATACTGCTCCCTTAACACAGCTTTTTGTACATTTTATAAGTATTCCTAGGTCGTGAGGTTGCCTGACCTTGGGTCCCTGACCCCCTCCGCGTGCCGGCCACACTCAAGCCTCCAACGTCGAGCCGTGTGGTCGGTAAGCCGTTCCTCCACTGAGCAGGGTTAGCGGAGGAAAAGGGGTCTCGCAGCTTCGTTACCTTTGCGTTCTTATAAAGCGTACACAGAGTCAAATAAGGGATCACATGACACATCTTTTTCATTCATGCAAATGTTTATATTACATCAAAAGGGTCTGTGACCCGTCATTGTTACTAACTGTTTACCACTACTGAGCTACCCCTGCAGGTCTAACTTCTTCATAACTTCCTCCGCGGCGGCCTAAATGTCTTCGCTGTCCACCGCCTGCACCAAGTCGATCTCCTCCTTGACCTTCTCGAGGTTGAACGACGGCTCGTGGTGCTTCACCACGACCAGCGCGGTAGCGGCGGCAAGCTTGCCACCGTCCATCAGCAAGGTCCTTATGCGACCTACCGCGCCATCCAGCCGCTCGACGAGCCCTTGCGGATCACCCTCGACCTTAGGGGCGTACACGTCCACAAGGTACTCGGCGGCCTCCTTGAGGTCGTCCAGCTCCTTCTCCATATCCGCAGTCATCTCTTGATGATCAATAAGGGTCTGCATCGCCCGTCCAAGGTCGATCTCTAGATCCCTGCACGCCCCAAATTCATAAGCAGCTTTACGGGTGAAGTAAGACTCACTGGCGATGACCTCCTTGTGCTTCTCCTTGAGGATCTTCACCTGCTCCTTGTCTCCTTGAGGTCCTTCTTCAAGGTAGTCTCTCTCTTCTTGGCCTCTGTATGTACCGAGGTCAAGAGCGGGTCAGCACGACGTGCTTACACAACAACACAAGGACGTCCCACGATGTACCTGTAGCGGCGACCTTCAGTTCGTCCTCCGCCTCCTTCGCCTTCAGCTTTACAGCTTCAAGCTCCCGCCTCAAGGCCTCGATGGCCTGATCTTTTGAGATTGCCTCGTCCTTGAGGCTCCTTACTTCCTTCGCGGCCTCGACCTTGGCCTGAAGTACGGCCTCCCGGGCCGTTGTCAGCTCCGCGTGGAGATTGGCGACCTCCTTCAGCAGGGTCGCCCTTTTCTGCGCGCGCTCAGCAAGAGTCTGCAACCACTCATCGAGATTGTTAAAAACATGGCGTCGGTGTGAACCACAGAGGCAACTCCAAAGGTAACGCAAACTTACCGCGAGCGTCCTGCCAATGGTCACCTGCACCACCTTGAAGTCTTGAAGATCCTGGGCATCGGCCTAGATGTCGTCCTCCCACGGAGTACCTTCGTAGAAGCAGGGTCGCTCGTCGGCTTCCCCGCTCGCACCTCCGGCTACCGCTTGCTGTGTGCCCAGCAGGCTTGACTCCGGCAAGTCCTGCTGGCGCGGGCCTTCCACCTGCTGCGCGGCCCCCACAGCGACCTTAGCCGGTGCCGATGGTGTCGTCCCCACGGTCTCAGGGGGCTTACTGGTGAAGTCCCCGCCTGAGGTCGCCGGCGATTGCCCCACCGGCACCTTCTCGACCTTCCGGCCAAACGCCTCTTGGCCTGAGGTGTTCTTGCTGCTGCCAGAAACAGCAGGACTCGACCTACACAAGGTGTACATGTTTGTCAGCACCGACCTACTCGACACAACCGCCAAGATGTAAAACATCACGAATCAAGCTCAGCGAACATACCCGCTGCCGGTTTTCAGCTTCATCGACATTGGCCTGGGCAGCTCCCGCCTCGGCTTCTTTTGCGACCCTTGGTCGCTCACGAGCTCCGCGCTCAACTTCTGCTGCTGCTTTCCAGTAGCCGCGGGTGGGACATTGCTTTCTCCCATGGCCGCCACGTCGCCCGACACTCCGGCGACATCGCGCGACCCAGCGTCATCGCGCTCCTCGAAGACGACCTCGGTGTCAGTCGTTGTCGTCTCTGATGACGCGGCGACGACCTTCCTCTTCTTCTTCTTCTTCTCCGCCTCAATGGTGGCGGAGATGATCTTGACGCCTTTGTGCGCCGGAATCTTCGCGGTGGCCTGCCGCGTACGACGAACCGTCAGCACGGAGCTCGCCGCGGGCGGATCCTCATCATCACTACCCCCCACCGATGAGTCGGAGAGGTAGTTCTCCAATACCTCCGGCGGTGGAGCTCTCACGTCCTCCGCCGCCCGGACCTTGAAACTGCGCTCCCCCTCGTCCGCGAGGGGAGCTGGGCACCAGAACAGACCTTCACGACCCTGTGAATCAGACGATCTTCATTTCAGAACAAGGGGAATGCAACAACAGAAAAATCAAGAAAGATCAGCGACGTACCACGTCTGCGGGCCGTGTGAGGGAGAACACCTTGGGGCATGTCCGGTTCCGGATCACTCCACTGAAGAGCTCCCTCACCCGCACCACCATCTCTTCCTTGGAGACCTTCCGCTGCTGTACGCGGGTTGGGTCGGTTTGCCCCCAATACTCGTAAGAAGGGTGCACCCGATCTTGGATCGGCTGCAGCAGCCTCCGGCTGAAACTGATGGCTACCGCTCCGCCGGTCAACCCCTCTTCCTTCTGTTGCTTGAGGTCCTCCAGCAGCGGTTTGATGGCGTCCATCTCCCGCGACGTGAGCTGGTTGGTCCACTCAAGCACCGGGGTCGGCGCCAGCCCCGACCTGGTCGGCAGTGCTGGCTTGGGGTTGTCGATGTAGAACCAGCCCCGCCGCCAGCCCTGGGTGTTGTCCGGCAACTCCATGTCGATGTACACCGTCTTCATGTGACGGCGTAGCATGAAGCCCACGGCGCCGACGACACCGTTCTTCCCAGTCTTCTTCACCTCGAAGAAATGCCGCCACAAGTCGAAGTGTGGCGGTATCCCAAGGTATGCCTCGCACAGATGGATGAACGAGGATACCGTGGTGATGGCGTTGGGGACGAGGTGCGTCACGTCGACGTGGTAGAAGTGCAGTAGCCCGCGGAAGAAGTCGCCCGCCGGGACTCCAAAGCCGCGCTCGACGTGCGCGACGAAGGCGACGGTCTCTTCTGTTCCCTCGGACGGGAATGCTTCGCCGGCGGTGGGCCTCCAGCCCACCTGCTCCTTGGGCTTTAGCAGCCCGCGCTCCACCAGCTCCTGGAGCTGCACCTCCGTCACCACGGAGTGCTCCCACACCTTCTCCGGCGCTGGCGCACGCTTCGGGGCCATTTCCTCTTCCTCGAAGCCGGCGGATCTAGCTCTAAATACTACCAGAGTCTTTTGGCGCATGCGGAGGTGCTAGGCGCGGCGGATCTAAACACGGCGGCACCGGCGAATCTACGCGCTAAAGCTTTCGGCGGCGGATTGGGAACCCTAGCTTTTGCGGGGAATGGAAGCGAGTGGGGTCCTCGACCCCTCACTCGGCCTTTTATAACTGGGCCGCATCAGTGCAGTGGGCCGCGGTGCCCTAAATGCCCCCTCGAATTTGACGACATCATCGGCGACCCAACAGATACATCGCCCAATGACTATTTCGGCCTAACGGCCACAGGCAGTAACGGCTCGAGCCGTGCGGGAATCCATGCCCGTTGGTTTTGCGCCCAATGGCCCGATGTCCATGGACTCGCTATGCCTTACTTCAAGCCCCCTCCCCACAATTTTCCTCAAGGTCTCTTGGCCTCTGACGACCTCCGGGTCCATGATAACACCTTTACAAGGTCGACAGGTACTACCGCTTGGTAGGTCGCCTCTGTTCTCTCTATTCGGGCTCGCACCCTTGGGCTCTACTGCCCGTCGGCGGCCTCCGGGCCAAGTAGCACCTCCTTGAGGTCACTAAGGTCCTACTACCTACTAATATGGCCTTTAATGGCTGTACTGACGGCCCCGTGCTTAATGGCTCTACTGCCCGTTGGCGACCTCTTGGTCAAGTGGCACCTCCCTGAGGTCGCTAAGGCCCTGCTGCCTCCTAGGTCGTACAGACCTAGGATCTTTCAGGTTGACTACCTGCGTTGTGTCACTGCACAACGGCCGTGCCGACCCAGGTTGACACGGGTTCCTTGTCTCTACAGAAGGCCTCCTGAAGGTCGGCGTGCTATAACAGCTCCGCTGGGACCTTGGTATCCGTACCATTGCCGCCCGGACACCCTTACAATCTACTAAAGCCATGACACTGATCATGCAAAACCATACTCACAGCTTCTTAAGCTACAAAGAGCTTGGCCCTTGGCCAAATTACAAGATGCAAAGATCTTAAAGGTCCTGAATCACCTTCCAAAGTGCTTACGACTAAGCTTACACTAATAAGGCTTGTCGCAAGCTTTCTTCTAGCTTCAGGACCTACTCGACGACCTCTACAGCTACTATGGAGGCAGCTACCACACAGCCACTTCTACTCACGTACCAACCGGTCTCTTGCGGCGCCCAGCATCAAGTCTGAGCTTCACCGCGAGACTGCAGAAGGTCCGAGCTTTAACACCAACCTCGCCGGGTGGAGCGCGGTGTTCACCAGTGTCACATCAAGCCTACAAGTGTGAGGGCCGACGATGCAACTGCTGCTTCACACTCCTCCTGGGTTCCTCAGCGGGGACGGGAGAAGAAGCTGATAGAGTTCTTCGAGCCTCGTAAGCATTCTTCTAGCTCCAAGCATGAACTACACTACTTCTACACTCTGGTGGGTGAACACAAGCCCACGGCGTGGCAATATTACTACACTGGGTCACCATGGATCCCCTCTGAAGAATGGTGCGGTTTGCTTCAAACCCTTGGCACCTATTTATACTCCAGCACCTGCCGTTGGGCGTGCATCCGCAAGCCAGCTTGCGTGGCGTCCTTATCTTCGAAGACACTGTGCCCTCGTGGAGCACGAGGTTACTGTTCGCCTGCGAAAGGCATCGGTGCGCCTGACCCCTACCTGACTGCAAACAGTGGCACCTTTGTCCTTTGCAGGTGGCAGCAACCCGTGCTTCATGAGCACTTCGGCCCGTGACCGTACAGTGAACCCGTGGCTTTGGTTGTGATAGACCTGTCACCTGCTACCTTCTGCGAGATTCTGGAGCTCTTGTCTTCTAGCGTCGCCTCTACAAGAGCATCAGTTTCCCCTAGCGGAAGGTCGTAGGTTCGGATTCTTTTTCTCTTCTTCTTTTGGAGCATCAAACCGGCCATTCTGGTCACTTTACTGCTCGGGGGCTACTACACTAGTGCGTCTTCGACGCACTATTTTCTTCAGGTCGCCTCGACCTAATGGAAGCCCGCTTCCACCACATTTCGGCTCGACCTACCCCTGGTAGGCTTGTTGACCTTTCTGAAGGTCGCGACTCCTACTACAACATTCTTGACTCCGGTCAGGTCGGCAGTTCTGCAAGATCTATGCCTCATTTTCACTTCGACCTCATGGTACTTCGACACAGAAGCTCGACGTTCAACTTCGTGCGCGCATCGGAGGGGTTTCTTTCTTTTTGATCCCCGTGCACCCTTCACGACCTCGACGGTGTTGCGCCTCTGCTCCTCTTCGACACGACCCCGCCTCGACCGCTATGCCTACACATCGATCGGGGGCTTGAGAGACATGGGTACCCATGGGTCCCCACCGGCCAGGGTCCCAGAGGCCCCTGACAAGTGGGCCCGACCTTCCAGAAGACTCGCCGACCTTACAAGTGGGCCCAGCGACCTGGTCAAGCTCCCGGAGGACCCGCGAAGCCTTGGCGTGCAAGACAAGGACACGACGATCTGGCGCACCGCCGCCTGTAGCTCCTTGTATCACGGGATACTCCCTATAATCCGGGAAATAATCTTCCCGCAGTTGTAACCGACCCCGACACGGGTCAACCGACCTGTGCATGCAAACCCTAGCCCGTCCCCCCATATAAGGCGGCCTAGGGCTCCATGCACAGGGGACTGATCTTCATCCTCGCATAATCCACCACAACTGGACGTAGGGTATTACTCTCCGGAGGCCCGAACCAGTATAAAACCTTGTCTCCTTGTTCTTCGCCGCCATACTCGCCTAGCTTCGTGTGTACCCCGTGCATAACCACCTACACTCTTAGGTCCCGATCCTCCATTAGCCTGCAAACCTCTAGGGTAACCCCCTAGCGGATCTGTTCAGGTCTCACCCCCTGACAACTAATCTTGCTCTTTCCGATCTCATCTCGAATATAATGGCACTTGATCTCAATGTGCTTTGTCCTCTCATGGAACATCTGATCTATTGTAAGATATATATCACTCTGAGAATCAGAAAATAGGCTAATGCAAGAATTAACTCCACAAAGCTCAGTAAACAATCCTTTCAACCAAATCAACTCTTTGCATGCTTCAGCAATAACCATGTATTTAGTTCAGTAGTAGACAAAGCAACAACAGGCTGCAAGACAGCCTTCCAACTCATAGCACAACTGCCAACAGTAAAGATATAACTTGTGAGCGATCTTCGACTGTCCAAATCACCAGCATAATCTGAATCCACATATCCAATAAGTCCCTTATCTGTCCTACCAAATTTCAAACAATGATCTGCTGTCCCTCTGAGATACCTGAAAATCCACTGAACTGCCCTCCAGTGTTCTTTATCAGGATTAGACATATATCTGCTAACCAAACTCATAGCATAAGATAAATCCAGACGAGAGCAAACCATAGCATACATCAAAGAACTAACAACACTACAGTACGAAACATTTGACATATACTCAATATCCTCATCTGACTTAGCACACTGCTCAGCTGACAATTTAAAATGAGGTGCAATAAGAGTACTAACAGGCTTTGCATCATGTATGTTGAAACGGTCAAGAACTTTCTTAATGTAACCTTGCTGACTAAGAAACAACAAACCAGATTTTCTGTCTCTAGTAATTTTCATACCTAGAATTTTCTTAGCAGCACCAAGGTCCTTCATGTCGAACTCACTACTCAACAATTTCTTCAACGTAGTGATCTCTTTCCTGCTCTTGGAAGCAATCAACATATAACAACAAGTATATAGGTGATCTATTAACATGCTTGATGTAAACACAGCTATCATAATTTGATCTCTTGAAACCATGCTTCAACATAAATGAATCAAACCATTTATACCACTGTCGAGGAGACTGTTTCAAACCATACAAGGATCTCTTCAACTTACAAACATAATTCTTTTTGCTAGGCACTATGAACCCTTCAGGCTGGTCCATGTAAATCTCCTCCTCAAGCTCTCTATGTAAGAATGCAGTTTAACATCTAACTGCTCAAGCTCAAGATCATGTGAAGCAACAATACTAAAGAATGTGCAAATTGAGCTGTGCTTTACAACTGGAGAGAACACATCATTATAATCAACACCAGGAATCTGACTAAAACCTTTAGCAACTAACCTTCCCTTGAACTTTGGAGGCTCGCTAGGAGATAAACCCTCATTTCTCTTGAAGATCCACTTGCAGCGAACAGGCTTCTTTCCTTTAGGCAAAGGAACAACATCCCAAGTGCAATTCTTCTCGAGAGACTGCATCTCATCCCGCATAGCTGCAATCCACTTCTCACGATCTCCACAAGCAATGACTTCAGTATATGTTGCAGGCTCATAACTGCTATCAACATGTTCAGCACAACTCAAAGCATAATAAATCATATTACACTTCTCAATAAGACGATGTGGTCGTCCACAACCCCTCTTAGACTTGCGAACAACAATGGGTAAATCCTCCTCTAACTGCAAAACAAGAGGTGAGTATTGAACATCATCATGAGCCTTATCATCAACAACTTCATTTTCCTGATCATTCACAGACTGCTCCACCTGCTCATCTGTATCATCATGCGCATGTTGCTGCACATGCACACCTTCCTCATCATCCACATGCTCCACTTGCACGCTCGTATGCTGCAGCTCTTTATGAAAGTTATCTGGAACATGATCTGAGGACAAGTTGTCATTAAACGCCACAGATTCATTGAAAACAACACTCCTGCTCATGAAAGTCTTTCCTGTTTCGGGATTCCACAACTTATATCTTTTAACTCCCGAACCATAACCAAGAAAAAGACATTTAATAGAGTTTAGGAAACCCTAAACCCTAAACCGGCCCAAGCCTCCGGCGACGGGCCTCCGCTTCGCTCCGTCAGAAGTAGGCAGCCTTCTCTCTTGGCAACATAATTTGGATCATCATTCAACATCTATCAGCTACAAATGATTTGATAATTGTAAAGGACATGGCATGTACCTATCATTTCGCGTGGTTCATTTATCCTATTTAGTCATGTAGCAAAATGCCTATTTTTCAGGGAAAACAATATGCAGAAAATGATGTAGTAGAAGGTTCTAGATGTATGCCATGAGTACAGCTGTAATAACTCTGTAGACCAACAACGTGGCAAGTAGAATGTAACTAGCTATATATCATCTAAATATAAAATACATATAGATAGATGTGTTGTTCTTGTTGCCCATATTTTCTTGGCTGTTCGTCTTCCTCTGTCTCGCATATAATTAGATAAGAGCTCTGCTTGACGTTTTAATCATCTGATTCATTCAGCCTTCAAATGAAACATAACCGGAGATGAACTCATATTTTAGTATGTTAGTTGTTACCATCTGTGGTCTGAAGTTGGGACTGACAGGAAGAGGTGCCCGAAGTCCAAAGACAACGGATATTGGCCAGCCTATATATGCATTAGAGATGTGTTGAACTTGAGTATAAACTTTAATTTGTGCGTCAGTTGTTCTTCCAACTGTCTTTCTTTGTCTTGCCTGCTGTGTTTTTTAGCTTCTCCATTTTGAGGATTAGAGTCTAATTAAGAACTCTTTGTGACCTTTTGGTTGTATATATCCACCATGTGGATATAATAGGCCGTTTTTTATCATTTATCTAAAAAAATGTTGTTTCAATTTATGGAGTTACTAGAACACATGCGCGGCTTTGCCGCACTCTAGTCTGAGCTAACCAGCCCATGGATCATTATTGCTTACCTAATTAGCTGCTATTTGTTTTTCTTTTTTGCATATACAGCGTGCTGGTACATGGAGAAGTTACAAATTAGATCATATAGTCGTACAGGAATGGTCGGAAATTAGGACTGGAGAACCAAAATAGTTATATATATGAACGTAGAAAGCCAAAATGATCTACTATTTTGGAACGTTGAGTAAGCAGTGGAGGCAGCAACAAATTGAAAATATTCCTTTTTTTTTAAATGGAACAGTTCAGGACAATTAACTTAGGCATGCACAACTCTAGTTACATAGGGGTACATCAACAGATTATAACATACATGGTAGACTCTACATCTACAGATTAGAAAATAGATGGTTCACTCTGCTGAGAAAGGGTTGTGCAATAATGTTGATCAAACAGTAAGAACTCATGATTGTAGCAGAAGGTGGTCTTTGATTTGAGGCAGGGGCGAAGCTGCTTTGTGCCACCGGGGTCCGGCGACCCCGATGAAATTCGCTAAATTCAATGGAAAACACTATTCAATACTATTCATCCATGTGTATGACCCTAGTGTTTAACGTAGCCGACCCCAGCGATTGTCTGGTCTGGCTTCGCCACTGATTTGAGGTTGATAGTAATAAATTGCACACGGGCAGGTTAGAAGGTGAGATAACACAGATGATAAAACAATTACAATCATTATTACAGTTGAGCAAGCATTTCATTGAACAAGCCGTAATCAGAAAAGTTAAGTGGCCATGAATATGCCTTCATCAGAAGAATGACAATTTTGGGATATACCTTGGTGTTCTCCTGCCTAGTTAAGGATGATAGGTGGTGGCCCAGTAGCCCCAAGATGATCAAATAGTGATGATACCAGGTTATTTTAGTACATTTCAATCGTTAGAGTGGATCATCAGCTTCATGCTATCTGAGAATAGATAGTGGTCATATTCAGAAACCCAGGAACTGGGTTCAGTGTCCAAATCCCAGATTAAATACCTCTATTGTCATCAATCATAGCGTGGTCAGGTGTCAGGGTTCAGTGGTCTCTTTCATGTTTGTTTGACAAGATGTTGTTCAACTTCTTTTCATCCCACATTTTTATGAAAAGAGTGAATGCCACATGCTAGTGCGAATATATCCTCGAGGAAACAATTGTTATTGATCAATTTCTAGCCCCAAATGGCCAAAATCCAGATCTAAACACTACAGGGAGAGAGCACAACTCATACTGGATCAACTTGAGTATATATCCTCTTTTTGCAGGAGTCGTTGCTGCATTGCTCCTTCACTCCACGAGATCCACAAAATTGTGCTGTATCATGTCACTCCAGCAGTGTTTCATCCTGCTTGTATTAGACACCCACAAATTAGAAATTAAATCAAGCTTGTTCCTCGAGTCGTCAAATCAAAAGGATGCCTCTAAATAACAAGGGATTAACAATGGTCAAACAAGATTTGAAGAACCAAGATGCACACATACATGTCCGGCGAAGGCGAGGTCTTCCATGACCTTCTTGCCGCTCCATACCATGGCCACCATGAACGCCGACCCATCCAGGTCTCTAGACCCTCCGTCAATCCTCGGGCCACCCCATCCTATTGCGCTGCCAGCCGCGTCGCGACCGCGGCCGTTTGTGCAGCTGCCTGTGTGGCCGTCAGGCGGCGTCATCTCGCTGCTCGATCACCTTCCGCCAGTGGTGCCTAGCCCCGCCACCACAATGCTCACGCAGCCGCCAGTGGCCTCAATCCCAGTGGTGCCTAGCCCTGCCACCAATGCTCACGCAGCCACCAGCGGTCTCAATCCCGCCATTGGGGTTCCTCGCATCGATCCGGCGGAGCAGAGGAGGAGGGAGGTGCGGGGATGGCGGAGAGTAGCGGTCAACGGGAGGAGGGACGCGCAGACAGTGCAGCAGCCCGCAGCGGAGCATTAGAGCGGGTTCGCGAGTGTTCGGGTTGCTTAACGGGCGGCGAAAGACCCACACTGACCAGATCGAATGGTTCTTGTCGCTCCCTCACCAGATCCAATAGTTGTTAGGTTAACGGGCGACGTGGCGCTATCGGGTGCCCGAGCTTGGACTCAGGATTCGTTATATAGAGATTTCTTCTTGTGCCACTTATTATGTTCCATTAGAGATTATATGCACAAATTGGTATTGATATTATGAGATACATACATGGGTTTCAAGTTCAGGTTTTAGGAACTGCTATTTGGAGTTTGAGAAACTATGATAGTTTCTAGCATTAGGAGTGCCCTAAAGGAAACTGTAGTAGATACAGCTGGCTAGATAAAACTAATTAATGGTGTTCTCATCCAAGCAACCAGGGAACAACTTCGTTCTAGTGGTTATTTTCCTTCAATATATAAAGGAAATGGATGTACCCTCACCCCCTCCCAATTTTCTAACTAAAGCCTATATTACTATAAGGCGGAGAAAGCATTTGTTACCTCCTTTAACAATCTCACCTGGGGTTTCCTTGAACTCACCTTATTTACAAAGAGGTAACCACTGATTTTCTTGAAGTGTTGGTACATGAATTCATCATACGAAATTGCTGTACGAATATATAGCATTCCATACAATTGTATATATAATACTACATCATACTCTACTTGCTTTTGTGATGTTCAAATTAAATCCTAACTTACATTTCCTGCAGGCCTTTCTCACGAACTGCGAGTGTAGTATTGTTATGGATTCATCAAACTAGAACAGACGGTGCGCGTTGCGCGCCCTAGCGTGCCAACAATCAAATATATAAATGGATAGAAGCAGTCATGGATAGAAGCAGTCAGCGTGCATTGCTCGCCCTACAGTGTATAAGTAAATGGTGGAGGCCGGATGTAACGAAAAAAGCACAAGTATCACACAAAAATATATCAAATACAATATAAGCATGTAATGACAACATTTAAAGCTCTCAAGATCCGCATAAAGCACATGAGTACCATACAATTTTAAGCATGACTACAGCAATTAAATCTTAAAATTACAGAACATTGCCAATTTCAAAATAACACCTAGCCATAGAAGGAGCCCAGATGTCGTTGCAAAGAAAAATTCTTTACTGATGCTTCCGAAGCTGGAATCAGACAATTCAAAGGGTTAACTGTTTTGTACGGCTACTACAAGATAAAACTATAGAAGACAATTGTCATCTCCAGTCTCTTCGCCAATGAACGGATCCTTACAAACATTTTTGTTAGGGGATGGGTGAGACCTATAAGTTCAGATATGAGTTTCTTGCTTAACAATCAAGCTGACACAAGTAACAAAATAGATTGTTGACAGGTATAACCTTTTATGTGTAGTGTTTTTCTATGTCTCTGTAGAAGAACCACCAGGCGCATCTGCATTGGAAGCCAAAGTCTTGTCCAGCGCCAAGAAATGCTAAAATTAGTAGCTAAAACTACCAAGAAGAATTCTTTATCTCGAGCTGGCAAGACATGTATCATGAAGAGTATAAATTCAGTCCAAATACATTGATTAACACACTGAAATCCTAACCAAGTTACATATTGGTAATAAGAAGCAATACTGAAAAGGCTTAGCTGTCTTCATACATTTTTTGCATGCAGTGTACCACAAATTGGTGAATGTTCAGACACATCAGATAATATTATGCACGCAATGCAAAGAACCAGCACCTGGCTCCATATGTGGGACCCATTTAACTAAACAAATTCCCGAGCTCCTCTTCCAGTAGTTGCTCCCCGCAGTTTTGCCCTTGTTGTCAGAGTTGTGTCAGACTTTTTGAGTTGTTTATTTGCTGTTACCCGGTTCCATACATGGGTGTTGGTTCCATATGGTACCGGTCGCACAATGGTTAGGACCCGGATCCATAAGTGCATTTATTGTATAGGACCAACTTTTGCTGCACATTGGAGAGGCCCTAAAGATTTAATAAAACTAAAGTTCACCTAAAATATGCCCTATTACTCTGTGAAGCAAGCCTTATTAACTATGAGCATCAATGTGAAAGTCGCCATTTAACAAATTCATTAGTTGAGGCCATCTAGATTCACAGCTTCATACAGGTTGCAAGTTCACTCAGATGCAGATGCTTGGACAGTTAAACTCCTATTAGGGACTGAAGCTGAGACAACTAAACTGCTTTCCAGATAACAGATGAAGCACCAAAACGATAAATAGTCTAGATCCTACAACCAGTTCCAACATGTCTCTCACGCACAGATCATCTGAACTTTGCAAACACCCTCCAGCCTTTATTGGAATCCCAACGAATTCCAGGCCTTCGCTGAGCTCCATAAAGTTGAGTAAATCTGCTTTACCTAGAAATTAGGCAGAATTTACACATGTTTTCAGGTGACTAACCTCGATGAGATGCCAATCATTGCCTTGCCTTCTGTTCAAAGGCGGCTCCAGATGCTGCTCGCCCCGCTCATCCACTGCACAGCAGGAAAAGCAGGAACTGCCTAGGTCATCGTATCCATGGCCGCCTCTGCACCTGCACGGGAAGAGCAAGAACCGACGGATCAAGCGAAGGCACAACAAATCCAAAGCAGCAATAAGAGCAGGAGCACAAGTATCTTTTCTACATAGAAAGGTGCAGTGTGTTGTGAAGGTATTACCACACATCAGATAACAGAACATGTGCCGGTAAATAGGAGACGGTAAGCACAGCGTATACGACTACCTTTCATCCTCACCAATCAGGAAGAGCAAGAACCGGCCGAACAGTGCGAGGGCTAGCTCACCTCTGCACCTGGAACAGAAAAGCAAGCACCCACGGATCAGGTAAAGGAACAGAAGATAAGCACTTTGCCTGCATGGTTACTTGTCAGAAAGGAATTAACCTGTGTTTTTTCAAATTGACCTATCATTAACCTGTGTTTTTTCAAATTAAAACTACAGTTAGACAAGGTGGATAGCCAGATACTACATTATAAAATGAGTTCAACTCATTGTTGACGGTTGTTAAGTACCTAATTTAAGGCCGTTAATCCCTGCATTTTGTCATAAGAACTATGCATCCACATTAGAATAGGAGTTTAAACTAACAATTTCCACAAGTGGCCATGCTATGTTGAATGCAGGTGTTTAGCATAAGAAATGGAGAGAAAAGACACTCTCATGATCCTAGCAAGTCAGGCTCAGCCAACGAGGGGCTGCATGCAAGCGTCCCCTGGATCCATGACGCCATCAATCCAAGAGAGGAGGCCTCGGCGAATCAGAAGTCGCCATGCAGGCATCACATGGATCTCATGGCCCACCAAAGCGCCCAAACCGGCTCCAAATCACTTGGAGAACAGGAACCGACCAAGGGACCCACCTGCCAGCCTCCTGGAGAAAACACAACGCGAGGGGCGCCACCTAGGGGTCGGCCGACCCCTAGGATCGGCCGAACCGCCTTAAGGGCGGTTCATCCCGGCCTTCCACGTGTTGCTCGCCCATTGGTCCTAGAAGGCCGGGGTGTTTGGGGTGCTTCCACGCCAGTAGCTCAGGCTATAAATAGGAGGGGAGGGGGGTAAGAAGAGGATGAACATTCTTGAAGCAACTTCTCAACTTTGCCTCTTTCTCCCCCTCTCATTCTCTCTTGGTGGAGGTGAAACCTCTTCCCACCATGAGTGTGTGTGTGTGGAGGATCTAGCCTAGGTGGTGCTAGGTAGAGAGGGAGTGTGTGGATGAGTAGAGGTGAGGTGGTGATGATCCGTTGATCATCCATCGTCCCCTTGTACCTCGTGAGCGATGCTGTTCTTCATTTAGACTAAAGTGAGTATTTCAGTATTTTCCAATTAGACTAAAGTGGCTCTCATGCATGGGTGAATTGTTCTTGAGTTCCTCGTTCGTTCATCATTTAGAGGCTCGCGTTCTTCATGAACGTGCTTCCTCGATCTAGTTGACGAGTGAGTTATTCATACTTTTGCGTTCATTCATAAGTTAGAGGCTCGTGTTCTTCACGAACACGACCCTTGATCTTCTATTGTAAGCGCATAAGTTTGCATTCCGTTTGTGTGGTTGCCCGTTTATTAGAATTCATTGAAGCTCATGCATATCTGATTTAGATCAAGTATCAATCATATCTCCTTGCGCGAATCGATTCAATGACGAGTACGGTATAGCTCAACCTCGCAGGTTCGTCACTCCGTATTTATACGGAGTGCAATAGTATTTCTACGGGACGTCAGACGTAGCCGTGCTATAGTAGTAGTCGGCGGTATAGACGTGGTGTCTAGACTACTGGTTATCCTTCGAATGCCATGTATCCCACGGTTTGTCTTGGGGTAGGTCGCGGTAGTGACAGCCGTTGGACCCTCTGAAATCCCCCACATTCGGATACAGTGTGTAGGCAACCATTTGCCGTGAACCAACTGTTATAGCCAGGAGGGGTCAGTGTCTGAAGCGAGATTCTTATCCGAGCTTGTTCCTCTCTAGAGTCGAGAACCTACAGGAGACTCCACATCTCTCACCTACCTCAGCAGGGACCGTGTACCCTTGGATAGTAACTCGTAGAGTATCCCTTACTGTTCCTTGGATTCGATACCCTTTGGAATACTCCTTTGGATAGTAACTCGTAGAGTATCCCATGATGGATGTTTTTCGTGCTTCATGTCAAGGCTCAATCCGAAGTGCTGCCACACTGAGGGTTAGGCCAAGATGCGGGCTCTAGCACTGTGAAACTTCCATATCCTTGGCTTACGGAAGCACGATTTTATACCAGGTCTAGTTGAGCAATCCATCTCGTTATCCTAAGTTCAGCTAAGATCGATGCCGATCAAGTCAAGTAGATGTAAATCCTACTCTTCACTTCTTGACCTGATCGATGCCCTGCGGGAATGTGGTTACATACCTATCTTTTACACTTCTGTTGGAAGCTTGGCTTAACTTACGTGTCATCCCACTTAGGTGAGGGTGAGATCCTTTGTCGACCCAAGGAGAGGATGAACTAGCAAGTTCGTCACTTTCGATCCACCGCTCAAATGATCGTTCGACCCATAAATTCTCACTCACTCAATCTGGGGTCTGATCATTCTTGAGTTCTGTTTCCAGAGGTGAAAGCTTCACTCTTAGAGCACTCTAGGCTTTAGGCCTGGATATTGTGCTCAACTCCATTACCTCTATCATTTCTCATCCGTAGTGCTATCACCTTGCTAGCTGCACTTTCCTCCTAAGGTTACCCATCATAGTTCCCTTAGGATGGTTGTGAGGATCAAACACATGAAGCAGCAAAGGAGTGCAAAAGACAATATAACCCTAAAACAGACATGTCATTTTCACCTACAAACAAACAGTACAACCAATATTCTCCATGTACTCTATCACAGTAATCACACATGTGATTTTCACCTATATTTCAAAACTTTGATATCAAAACAGGCATTCAAAAATTAGAAACATTTCAAAACTTTGATATCGAAATAGCCATTAAGAAATTAGAACCAACTCTGACCTTCATCTGTGAGCTGTACACAAACAGAGGACAAAGATAAATCTAATGCACAGGGGTAAGGGAACTGCCTACGTTCTTACCTAGAGAAATTAGTTCCCTGCTTTTCTTGCCTCGTGAGACACTGGATCGTGAGGAGGAGAAGCCACGTGAGACGTGATGCTGGATCGTTGAGGAGAAGCCTCGTGAGACGCGATGCCGGATCTGCGAGCGGATCTACGAGGGGTAGAAGAGATGCCGGATCTGCGAGGGGCAGAAGTATCTCTAGATCGCGGAAGGAGAGAAGAAAAGCTAAGAGAGGAACACATGGATGGAGCCGCGTGCGGTTTACCTAGGTTGGGGCGTCCACCTCTTCCGGGACTTCGCTGCGCCGGAGGGAGAGGGCGCCGCGGAGGCCGGCACCGCCGCACCAGAGGGAGGAAGGCGCAGTGGTGGCCAGGTAGCTACGCCGGAGGGAGGACGCAACGGAGGCCGGCACCACTGCGGAGGTCAGCACCGCCGTGCCAGATCTGGACAGAGGGAGGACAGGGGTGGAGGAAGAGCTAGTGGCCGAGGTGCGGGAGAAGGAGGAGACGGCGGCGCCAGATGGCCACGCTAGCAGAGGCATACAGAGGTGGAGATGGGGAGGGGAGCGGAGGCGAGGCGGCGTCGGGGAGGCACAGAGAGGGGGGGGGGAGAGGGCGGCGTGCAAAGGAGTTGGGGTTAGGGTTTCGTGCCGCGCGGACCGGGGGGGGCGTTAACTGGCCTGTGGGGTGGTGGGAGGGGGTTAAATTCTCACTCACTCAATCTGGGGTCCGATCATTCTCGAGTTCTGTTTCCAGAGGTGAAAGCTTCACTCTTAGAGCACTCTAGGCTTTAGGCCCGGATCTTTTGCTCAACTCCATTACCTCTATCATTTCTCGTCCGTAGTGCTATCACCTTGCTAGCAACACTTTCCTCCTAAGGTTACCCATCATAGTTCCCTTAGGATGGTTGTGAGGATCACCTCTGTTACACCATGTATACAGCTTGCATCGTACGTACGCACTAACCATGTAGGAAGAAAAATACATCCTATCATAAAGAAACCTGCAAGGAGGACCACAAGACAGAGTAGGAGGATATCACCAGGAAAAAAATGGACGATATGAGCAACGGGGCAAAAATAACTCTTCATCCAGATATGAGTCCAGGTAAAACCCCTAAGTTGAGCTATCAAAATATAATGAGGTTTAAGTAAAGTTGTTTGGGGTAGAAGGCAATTATATGCCCAAAATCCCATTTTAGCCCTTACTGGAGCCTCCGACCTTAGAATTGGTGGGCCACCTGACCCAGAGACCCTGAGCCCCGCTGGAGCCCACACGCCGAAGCAGAGGCCCAGCAGAGCCCAGATGGGTTCGGCCGACCGCCTAGGTCGGCCGACCCACAAGGGTCACCGCCGCCTCTCGTGTTTCGCGTGTGCACTCCTTCGTCCTCCAAAAAACCCTCTCCTCGCCGCGTGACAGAGTTTACGTCGCACAGAACCCCTGCCTTCCCTGCTCACTACCCTCGCAAGCCATTGCTACAGTCCTCATGGCCGACAAAAGCCTTGTCCCCTTCACCGCGGCACCCTCCTCCGGTGAACCTGCCAAGGGGGATGTCCCCGCCATTGCTGCATCTCCCATAGGGGTAGCACCTATGGAGGTCGTGTGTATCTTCGACGTGCCGCCGCTCGCCTCTCGTCCTCCGGTTGGGAACCAAGGACCGAGGACTGCCATCGATGGAACTTTAGAGGCCAAGGGGATGGCTGTTCCACCCTTCACACTCCCGGTTCCACGCACCTTCGGCCGATCTGCCTCGCTTGGAAAAGCGAGGAAGCCACGAGGGCGTGCCAGCAGCCCCTACTAGAGGGAGGCAGATGTCCGACCACGACCCACGGCAACTCCGACGCCTCTGGTGGTTCCACCGCCTCGGTTCAACATTCCAGGAGCCTCAGGAGTAAGAGGCCGTTCGGCCCCTGCTGTACCATCGCCACCTCCACCAGTTTCCCAGCCTGGGAAGCCTAGGTTCGCTAGCCCGGATGGCACTAGTAGGAAGAACAACCGTGCACTTTCGACCTTGGAGGAGACCAATGAAGAATTTGAGTTGGGCAGCAGCTCCACACCGCGGGCATCCGGGAAGTCGAGGGAAAGGACTCGGGCGCCCGAGCGATCTCCTAAGACTCCCACTGCAGCCAGGATGACCCCACTAGTAGAGGAATTAGGCAGGGAGTGCGAGAAGCTGAAGACCATCAGTGCGGAACAGAAGGTAGATCTCGCTGAGCTTAGGGATGATCTCCATGACCTTCTCCGTGGCCTGTGCGCCAAGATGAGGCGCCTCTTTGTGGCCACGGGGCACGAGGACCTCTATGATGCTGAGTAGAGGGTCGTGCCCCGCTCTTATTTCCCTTTATAGGCGCTTAGTTAGGTTTAATTTATTTCCCTTAATTTATTTCCCTTCGAATCATTTCCTTTATTTCCATCATTTGTGTAAGCGCCTATTTCTTTAGTGAACTTGAATGAATAATTTTGGCTCCACCGGTCATGTAACCCGGTTGAGTTACATGTGTGTTAGCTATTTTTGTTTTTGTTTGTATCAAAGAACTCCACCCAGGTACAAAACAGTGTGGGGGAGAGCTGCACTCTCCAGACATGAACACGACAAATTATTGTTGCACCCACACTACGCTCACACAACGCTTGCGATCAACCACGCTTAGAGAACCTGAACGGGACATACATTCGTGCGCAACACAGGAACCCCCGTCTGGTCCTCACAGAAACCAGCACTGGTTTGCATCCCCACCTCATTTAACCATGATTTCTGAGTTTGTATGCTCATGTTTGATAAATTCTCCATAAATCAACTCAATAAATCTATGGTAATGCTTACTCCATACCTAGGGTTAACATGCTTAAGTTTTATTCCTCATTTATAACCTTGAGGCTTGTGAACAATATCGTCATAAGGACAACATGCTTATCTAAGTAATTGACAAGTGAGATATGACTTGATGACATGATCTTAACCTTGTTGGTTCTAGTCCTTGGGATAATTTTGTTTTAGAAAAAAATGCTCTTGCAAAGCTCCTCTTTGATATGCCACCGTCCTACCAAAGCCATATGATGTTTATAGTTGAAAATCTTATACTCATATGCTGCTGGTCATTGCATTGAGTTTTGTCAAATCCTGTGACCCTTGTGAGAATTCTTTTCATTACTGTCATGATCAAGATTCATGTGCACACCACCATTTTCCTCTTGCTGTGCTTCTACACTGGAAGTTAGCATTGCATCATTCATCCATTCCACAAAATAAAGGTCCATATGTTATGTGTTGGTCTCTCCTCCCAAGTTTTACACAAGAGACATGGCTATCGATATATATATATATATAGGTAATGTATATTCACCACACAGGGTGTTGAATAATATACAACACCCGGCGGAGCGCCGCCTCTCCAGCCGGCGACATTCCTATTTCTGCAACAGTAAATTTGTACTCATATTTACTCCTACACATGCATTAATTGGATTGGGGGAGCCGCTGTGCCTGCATGTCCGCATGCATGCATGCTGATATTAATTTTTAGAGGAGGATTTTGAGGTCCCTCTCAATCAACGCATGCATGCCGATATTAATTTTTTGAGGAGGATTTTGAGGTCCCTCTCAATCCACGCATGCATTGGCTGTTGCTATAAAGATATACTCCCTCTGTCCCGTAAAGAGTGTCCACTTTGACTTTTCTCAGTCAAACTGTTTAAAATTTGACTAAATTTATAATGAAGAGTATCAATATTTATAACACTAAATAGATATGTAATGAAAATATATTTCATAATGAATCTAATGAAACTTGTTAGGCATCGAAAATGTTTATATATTTTTATATAAACTTAGTCAAACATAAGATGGTTTAACTTAGGACAAACCAAAAGGACACTCTTTGCGGGACGGAGGGAGTAGGTTACAAGCGCTCGTTGGCACTTGCATCGGTTTGCCGGTTTTCAACCTGCGCGGCCAGCTGCAGACTGTCACCGTTCTTCTACGCACGCTGCTTCGCCTTGGCTTCTACTCCCAGCGCCACTGCCCATGGGTGATGGATCATTAGATTATTACCGTGTTTCGACACATCCATCTACCCACCGACTCGATCTTCCAGACTCTAGCAGCCATCGCTGAACACCCTCGTCAATGCCCTGGACAAGTGGCCTAGACGAATATCATGATTTAGGAGTAATCATGTAGAGGGAATTATTTTCAATAGTTGGTGTTATATATACCAATGGAGCCATTTACCATATGCACAACATATACTCTTTTAGAGATGAAATGAGTAGTTTTGCAGGAAGAGAAACAATTTACATAATTGAATTTATACATAAGAATGGAGTAATTATCCATATGTGAAAGGAATAATCAAGATGCACCCATGGAGATACACAAAAGAAAAAAAATCGTTTATGCACCAATGGAGTAATCTTGCAAAGTAAGGAATAATTTCCCCTAATTGTTTTGTATAATTTACCAATTTGATCTGATTGACTGCATACATAATGAATATTTGTATTTCAGAGACGAGAAATATTGTATAACAAAAAAGTATTTTTCTATAATTGGGTTTATAATCATGAAGAGTAATTGGTCACCTACACCAGCAATGATATAATTATAGATCAGAGTAATTTTTGTATAACTACTAATTAGGAGTAATTTTGTACGACAAATAATATCTTAGAGACTAGTAGAGTAATCTTATAGAATAAGGATTAAATTTTTCTATAGTTGGCTTTACATATAAGAACATAGAATTGACCACATACACCAGGAATACTCCCTTTATAGAATAAATAAGTAATCTTGAAGAAATGAGAATAATTTTTCATCATTGGGTTTATATGTAAGAACAAAGTTTTTTTTCCTGAAGAGTAAAAACAAAGTAATGAGCCATATAGATTTGCGTAAATTGCTCACTCAAAACTCTCTCCACACTGAATTCTTTCGTTATACAAGCATATATATATATAAGATTTTTTTATTTATTCTTAATTAATTTGTTTCTGGTATATATATTTTTTGAACTTTCATAAGGTTATTATATCTCATCGTCATCTGATTGTGTGCAGGATCACTCCCCGACACGCCGCCCTCCCCGCCGCGACCGGTACGCCGCGCCGCCGCTGCCGCTTGCCGGGGCCCCCCGTGCGGCCGTCGGTCGGCGTGCGTGCGGTCCTTTTGATTTCATTCACTCTAAGTTGGAACCACTTTTGTACCGATCGATGAGACATTGAATACTATCTTCCATGTTTCACCATTCAAAATTCAATTTATCACTAAGTTTTATGAATTCTTTGTTGTAAACACAGTACTTTTAGCATTTCTTGTGACGTTTACATGAGTAATACTAACAAAAAACATCTATTTCACACTTTGTCCCATCGTCACGAGCCAAACAAGACTTGGGAAATATAGAATGTTACTGACACTAAAAGCCGTGGGCCAATGAACGCACGGCCTCCCCAAGCTGAACCAACACAGAAAAATTATCTGGGTTTTGTAACGGCATATACGCATGTGTATACTAGCTGAGGAATATGAAGTAATTTTAATGCGTGTCAGTTGCAGACTTCTGCAATATCCATTGACGGCACATGTCAAAGAAATCTAAGGCATATACGCATGTGTATACTAGCTAGGGAATATGTATCAGTTGCAAAATCCTGCACTGTACATCGACGGCCATAATCACGCCCCCACATTCGAATTGTTTAAACTTGCTATTGTTTAGGCCATAATCACGCCCCCACATTTATTTCGTGTAGTACTACTCCAAGCACCTACAGGATATAAACCTACCGGCATCTTGGCTATTTTTTAAGCCACAGGGCACAGGCCGCCACATTTCCACCGGTTCAGACGTGAACCATGTCGCCCCCTGTCGAGAGAGGTGCCATAGACACCAAGCAGTTCAAGGACATCTTCCTCGAGCATTTTTGCAGCGATGATCCGCCAATCCCTCCAGATGTCAAGACGCTCCAAGGCTTCAGTGCATACCTGGTCGATGGAGAGGAACCTGATCTCTTGTTCCTCGACACGCTATCATTCCAGGCTCAAATGACAGAGGTAATTCTAGTCTAATGTTTTGGTTGTTTTCTCACCACCCAATATTTACCGTTCTGGCCACCTCTAGCAGCACACCGAAGCAGACGATGATCAAGATTAGGTCACTAGCGGCATCACGATCGGAGACACGCCCACCACGGAAGATTCTTCGATGTCGTAATTAGAATAGATGGTAGTATGTATAGGAGATGTTGAAATTCCCATTCCTCACATTCAGTTTATCATGCTGGCATCTCGCCTGCGAGAAGTTTCGAATAGAATAAAGAATTCCATTGTCGAAACATGAAGTGCACCAATAAGTTTTGACATGTGCGCAACAAGCGCATAATGCGTAAACTTTACCCGACGAAAAAATTTCAGCATAAATCATCAAATTCAGGTAAAAAAATCAGAACAAGTTCGAGCGGATTGATTACCTGCCATTTTCCTCGCAAATCCCATTCCCCTACGCCTCGCCGTCATCTGAAACTCAAAAAACGAGAGATTTATATTTCCCATGAATAAAACCGGGTAAATTACTCCCACACCCAACACCTCCCCACCCCCCACACCCACACATCTTTACTAACAGGTCTCATCCTCAGGGGACACCATGCAATACAGTTAGTACTCCTCCGTATTTTTTACTCTTAAAAAACCATCATTTGTGTACGACATGCTACATTAACTTCACGCGAACGAAGGATAGTGAATTTACTCCTCTACGATTTGCACAAATACATTACAAGTCAACCAAAATGTTCATAAACGTGCGCAACAATTGCACAATTTTCAAATTTTATCCGACGAAATTGTTTGAATAGGAATTTTCCACTTCAGGTAAAAACTCCCTATATTTTCCACTTCAGGTAAAAACTCCCTATTTTCCTCACAATCTAATTCCACCCATACCCCATCGACGTTTTGAAACCAAATGCACTATGATTTCAACCTCGCATGAAAAAAAAAGTAAATCACTCCCACTCTGCATTGTTACTACCATGACTCATCTTCCAGTTACATCCTGTAGCAAAGTCGGGACTCCTCGTAATATTTTACCCCCACAAAACTATCATTTATATACCACATGTCATATTTACTTCATGTGAATGAAGATGGTACTACTATGTAATGTTTTTACCCCCAAACTTCATTCTTCGAAGCATATCATTCAATGCTTTCAGTCAATGCAATGAATTGCACACCAAATTAGTGTAAACAGAACAATGCGATGATCTAGATGCAACAGTCGACCACAATTCTAACCCCCGTTTTTGTACCATTAAATACCTTCATTCTTCTCTGTAATGCTATTCATTCAATACCCCCTGACTTGCGCCATTGATACATCACGAATTTAATACCCCTAAATTGCACAATTGGTACAACACGAATTAAAACTACTCTTCTGTAATTTTTTTACTACCCAGTCTAATCCTTCGATGGATATCTATCAATCCCTTTGGTCAATGCAATTTATGGCGCACGAAATTATTGTGAACAAAACAATCAATACCTCCAAACACCACCGGCGACCTCAATTCCTTCATCTTCTCTGCATCTGCCATTGGAATCACGGCCTCACCGGAGAGGCAACAAGCAGGCGGCGCACATGCCGGGGGCCGATGCGCTGTAGTGGGATGCCGACGCGGAAGACACAGTACGGGCAGGGGTGGCGTCCGCGGTATACGAAGATCCCATGGAAAGATGGAGGCGGTAGACAGAAGAACCAGTATGGCATGGTTGGCGGCGCTCCGGCGGCGGCACCCATGGAGAAACGGTGGCGCCCAATTTCACCACCGGATCCGTAGCAATTAAATGCAAAAACGGATTCATCTAGGCCACTTGAGTCGATTTTACTACTAAGATCTGATGAGGAATAAACATGTGAGCAGTAATTTACCTGACCGGAGCACAGGGTAGTCACGACGGTGCGTGCTTAATAATATCCACCACGCTGCGTGGTGAATATCCCTGTCCTATATATATATATATATATATATATATATATATAGACACATAAGGTCCATGTATTGAAAAAAAAGAGGGAAAGAAAGATAGCCATGTTCTCGAAAGATTTTCGTACAAGAAGGAGAATCATGCAAAAGGGAGTTCCATAGCTCAAAATAGTAATAACTAGTACCTATTCCGGGGCTAGTGTCTACCTTACCATCAACCAACATTCATCATATATGTATGGTAATATCTAGCACCCATTCTGGGCCTAGTATCCATCTTACCATACTCGCCATATCCTTGCACGTGCACATCTTGATCTGACTGTATGATTTGCTTTCCTCTTTGGATCCGGTATTTGATTTTGCAAAATATGTGATACAAGTATGCTGTACAATTCATATCCTACCTTGAGCTCCACATAAGCCATGATTAGAAGTAGGGTGAATTTAAGGCAACCACGCCTTGGTAAGGACACTTACACATTGACCGATCTGAGAGAATCAAAGAAGGAGAGCAGAGCAGAATTTTCTTAAAAAACATCATTAAGAAAACCCCAAGTGCTGACCAACAGGTGCTTAAGAAACTCGATTCATGGTCATTCCTCTTATCAACTACCCAAGATGGCATTGTAGCCACGCCACAGAGTTCACAAGAGCAAGGTATGACCTGGAATAACTCCTATGCTTGTTTCATACCTTTGGTTTAAACCCATGTGATCTTCCCTTTTGCTTGAGACGAGCAAAGGGCAAGTGTGGGGGAGTTGTTGACGGCTGTTAAGTACCTAATTTAAGGCTGTCAATCCCTACATTTTGTCATAAGAACTATGCATCCACATTAGAATAGGAGTTTAAACTAACAATTTCCACAAGTGACGATGCTAAATTGAATGCAGGTGTTTAGCATAAGAAATGGAGAGAAAAGACAGTGTCATGATCCTAGCAAGTCAGGCTCAACCAATGAGGGACTGCATGCAAGCGTCCCTTGATCCATGACGTCATCAATCCAATAGAGGAGGCCTCTGCGAATCAGAAGTCGCCATGCAGGCATCACATGGATATCATGGCCCACCAAAGCGCCCAAACCGGCTCCAAATCACGTGGACAACAGGAACCGACCAAGGGACCCACCTGCCAGCCTCCTGGAGAAAACACAGCGCGAGGGGTGCCACCTAGGGGTCGGCCGACCCCTAGGATCAGCCGAACCGCCTGAAGGGTGGTTCATCCCGGCCTTCCACGTGGTGCTCGCCCATTGGTCCTAGAAGCCATCCCTGGGGTGTTTGGGGTGCTTCCACGCCGGTTGCTCAGCCTATAAATAGGAGGGGAGGGGGGTAAGAAGAGGATGAACACTCTTGAAGCAACTTCTCACCTTTGCCTCTTTCTCCCCCTCTCATTCTCTCTTGGTGGAGGTGAAACCTCATCCCACCATGAGTGTGTGTGTGTGGTGGATCTAGCCTAGGTGGTGCTAGGTAGAGAGGGAGTGTGTGGATGAGTAGAGGTGAGGTGGTGATGATCCGTTCATCATCCATCGTCCCCTTGTACCTCGTGAGCGATGTTGTTCTTCATTTAGACTAAAGTGAGTATTTCAGTATTTTCCAATTAGACTAAAGTGGCTCTCATGCATGGGTGAATTGTTCTTGAGTTCCTCGTTCGTTCATCATTTAGAGGCTCGCGTTCTTCATGAACGTGCTTCCTCGATCTAGTTGACGAGCGAGTTATTCATACTTTTGCATTCATTCATAAGTTAGAGGCTCGTGTTCTTCACGAACACGACCCTTCATCTTCTGTTGTAACCGCATAAGTTTGCATTCCGTTTGTGTGGTTGCCCGTCTATTAGAATTCATTGAAGCTCATGCATATCTGATTTAGATCAAGTATCAATCATATCTCCTTGCGCGAATCGATTCAATGACGAGTACGGTCTAGCTCAACCTCGCAGGTTCGTCGCTCCGTATTTATACGGAGTGCTATAGTATTTCTATGGGACGTCAGACGTAGCCGTGCTATAGTAGTAGTCGGCGGTATAGACGTGGTGTCTAGACTGCTGGTTATCCTTCGAATGCCCTGTATCCCACGGTTTGTCTTGGGGTAGGCTGCGATAGTGACAGCTGTTGGACCCTCTGAAACCCCCCACGTTCGGATACAGCGTGTAGGCAACCATTTGCCGTGAACCAACTATTATAGCTAGGAGGGGCCGGTGTCCGAAGCGAGATTCTTATCCGAGCTTGTTCCTCTCTAGAGTCGAGAACCTACAGGAGACTCCACATCTCTCACCTACCTCAGCAGGGACCGTGTGCCCTTGGATAGTCACTCGTAGAGTATCCCATATTGTTCCTTGGATTCGATACCCTTTGGAATACTCCTTTGGGGAAGTGCTACATCGGTATCTTCGTGCGCTTGCGGATTCTTTCGTACCCGTCGGTATACCTAGGGTGGATCTTGCGTTCACGCTAGGTGCGCAACTAGTGGTGACGTTAAGAAATACCAACAAGCATTTCTGGCACCGCTGCCGGGGAACGGTTGTCGAGAATCTACGAACCCGACTATCCTCGTATCTTTTGTTTTCCTTTTATTTCTACCTTTACCCCCGCTATCCCAGGAAGGCTATCCTTGTACACACATTCCGCCCATTATGAGTGAAACCATGGAATCAACTTTCTGGAGACAACCCGCTCTTTTAACACCTTGTATGGTTCACCCATATCTCATGAAGCTAGTTGAGGAAAAATCCTTCTCAGGAATGAGTCATGAGAATCCCTATGATCACGCAAGAGACTTTGAGTAATTGTGTTCTACTCAGGGTAAAACCGGGGCAACACAAGATGTTCTTAAGAGGAACCTGTTTTCGTTCTCCCTCTCCGGGGAAGCGAGAACTTGGTACCATTATTTTGGTTGCAGCCACCTACGCTGGGAGGAATTGAGAACATCTTTTTGCATTCGATTCTTTCCTGTGCGGCGTGTCGTTTCCTTAAGAATGATGATCCTCAGTTTCAAACAAAGAGAGAAGGAAACCTTAGGCATGGCATGGCATCGTTTTGCCTCATTAGTTGAAGCCTGTCCAGTCCTTGGTCTGCCTGACCTAGTGCTCTTGCAACATTTCCGGTTTGGTTTACAAAAGGATTGTAGCATGATGCTTGATGCCGCTTCGGGAGGCGCCTTTGTGCTCTTAGAGCCAGAACGGGGACTAGAAATTCTAGGAGAAATCCGAGATTTCAGTTCCCCACCTGACTCAAGTGATGAGGTCGCCAAACGAGAAAATGACGAGTTGCCTAAGTCCATCTTCGAGAGAGCCCGAGCTTTCATGCCAAATTTCTCTATGCTCTGGTCGAAGATATCACTCCTAGCTGGCAGGAATCTATAGGAAAGAGCACCTAGTGCAAATTCTGCCCTTAGATTCCCCTATCGTTTCTTCTCTTAAAACCCGGCCTTCGAGACTTAGTATCGAGGGAAGGAGGAGAGGAGAAGTCAAGGAAGAATAGTTGGTCTTGGCAAGGATGATCATTTCAACCTTGTCCGCAACTCTCTAGGGGAGGTCACGATGGATGTTTTTCGTGCTTCATGTCAAGGCTCAATCCGAAGTGCTGCCACACTGAGGGTTAGGCCAAGACGCGGGCTCTAGCGCTGTGAAACTTCCATATCCTTGGCTTACGGAAGCACGATTTTATACTAGGTCTAGTTGAGCAATCCATCTCATTATCCTAAGTTCAGCTAAGACCGATGCCGATCAAGTCAAGTAGATGTAAATCCTACTCTACACTTCTTGACCTGATCGATGCCCTGCGGGAATGTGGTTACATACCTATCTTTTACACTTCCGTTGGAAGCTTGGGTTAACTTACGTGTCATCCCACTTAGGTGAGGGTGAGATCCTTTGTCGACCCAAGGAGAGGATGAACTAGCAAGTTCGTCACTTTCGATCCACCGCTCGAATGATCGTTCGACCCATAAATTCTCACTCACTCAATCTGGGGTCCGATCATTCTCGAGTTCTGTTTCCAAAGGTGAAAGCTTCACTCTTAGAGCACTCTAGGCTTTAGGCCCGGATCTTGTGCTCAATTCCATTACCTCTATCATTTCTCATCCGTAGTGCTATCGCCTTGTTAGCTGCACTTTCCTCCTAAGGTTACCCATCATAGTTCCCTTAGGATGGTTGTGAGGATCAAACACATGAAGCAGCAAAGGAGTGCAAAAGACAATATAACCCTAAAACAGACATGTCATTTTCACCTACAAACAAACAGTACAACTAATATTCTCCATGTACTCTATCACAGTAATCACACATGTGATTTTCACCTATATTTCAAAACTTTGATATCGAAACAGGCATTCAAAAATTAGAAACATTTCAAAACTTTGATATCGAAATAGCCATTCAGAAATTAGAACCAACTCTGACCTTCATCTGTGAGCTGTACACAAACAGAGGACAAAGATAAATCTAATGCACAGGGGTAAGGGAACTGCCTACGTTCTTACCTAGAGAAATTAGTTCCCTGCTTTTCTTGCCTCGTGAGACACTGGATCGTGAGGAGGAGAAGCCACGTGAGACGCGATGCTGGATCGTTGAGGAGAAGCCTCGTGAGACGCGATGCCGGATCTGCGAGCGAATCTGCGAGAGATAGAAGAGATGCCGGATCTGCGAGGGGCAGAAGCATCTCTAGATCGCGGAAGGGGAGAAGAAAAGCTAAGAGAGGAACACATGGATGGAGCCGCGTGCGGTTTACCTAGGTTGGGGCGTCCACCTCTTCCGGGACTTCGCTGCGCCGGAGGGAGAGGGCGCCGCGGAGGCCGGCACCACCGCACCAGAGGGAGGAAGGTGCAGTGGAGGCCAGGTAGCTACGCCGGAGGGAGGACGCGATGGAGGCCGGCACCACCGCGGAGGTCAGCACCACCGCGCCAGATCTGGACAGAGGGAGGAGAGGGGTGGAGTAAGAGCTAGTGGCTGAGGTGCGGGAGAAGGAGGAGACGGCGGCGCCAGAAGGCTACGCTGGCGGAGGCATGCGGAGGTGGAGATGAGGAGGGGAGCGGAGGCGAGGCGGCGTCGGGGAGGTACAGAGAGGGGGGCAGAGGGCGGCGTGCAAAGGAGTTGGGGTTAGGGTTTTGCAGCGGCGGAGCCAGTGGTGGGGCTCCAGCCCCCCTACCGCCGGCGCCCCCCCCCCCCCCCCCGAAGCCCCCCGGAGCCCCCCCTAGGCCGGAGGTGGAAGAAGAAGAGGGGAAGGGGGGCTGGAGGAAGAAGCCGGCAGCGGGAGCCCCCCCTGGCCGCCGGCGCTGGCTTCGCCGCTGGGGTTTTGTGCCGCGCGGACCGGGGGGGTGGGGTTAACTGGCCTGTGGGGTGGTGGGAGGGGGTGATCGCAAAACTGCCTCGGGTGGTTTGTGTAAAATGTTACTTTCTCTTCTTTGACTTGAATTAAAGTTTAGTACATGGGTCTATTTACAAAATATATGTACACGGTTACTGTACAGGTTAAGCATGCTGGGCAGGGTTGCGATTCCTAGCAAATAGGAGGGCTTTTTCGCAAAATCACCAAAGTCGCGGCTGAGCGACACGTCGGCCGTGAAGCACGGAGAGAGCAGCAAAGGGGCTGAGCTTTTAAGAATTCTGATGGTATGCACTGCTTAGGAATGAGTGGCATTGAGAAGAGCAACCTATGGAATAGCAACGTCACCTCGCTGTGCTTGACAGCACTCATGCATCCTCCAAAACGGCACGCCCAAGCTCATTTATTGGCACATGCTGCTGTCAGTTTCTCCAAATAGAGTTCCTCTTAATCTTGGAGTTCATGCCAGCACATCGACAATATCGTCGTTCATCATGTTGTAAATGCAAAGTTTTGGACCATCCTAGCTTATTATTTTTAAATTTCTGTGTGGGTGTTTGGAATGACTTGTACGGTTGTACCGATTCCTGTTCACTTTGGTGAGTTGTTAAAGGACCATGGCGATAATTTGAGCCTTTTGGTGCATTGTGTTAGATGGACTGAACTATTTTCTGTTCTATATCGATCTTTTTCCTGTTGAGGAACCTATTTTAAAGCATCCAAAAACTCATGAGGTATGAATGAGGGTGTGTATCCTTAGTCAGATGATGGATCGATCGAAGTAGTTTGTTTACAAGCAACCTCCAAAAAACAGGCAACATAATTAAATGCCCGTCAACAAACAAGAACTTATAGCATGTCAATGCGTAGCATTTTATATATACCATCCCCATAACAAATTAAAGCTCAGTTATTTCTTTTACCAACTCACTCCACTCTCCAGCTTCATGTGCCAGCTTCATATGTTATAAGACCTCCGAGTAACTCTCGATCCATGAATCATACGGTTATTTTAGTATATTTGTCTAGCGTACCACAATATAAGGAGAAGAGCGGTGTGGTGTAGATCTATGCACAACACTCTGTTCATCTAAAACTTTACTCTTATATAGACAGCTCTTGAAGATGACTTCTTGACTCTCGGTGAGGAAATATAGAAGCACACACACTTCTCCAGGATGAGTGGCATCAAGAAACTGAAATGAAGCATGAGAGAAATTAATGCACATTTCGCATTACACTTGCAGTACTATAGCAAGAGCTGCAGGCCTTCCGTATGAACATGTAGGTACTGCTGGGCTGGATTGATGAAATGAATGGCATGTACTTCTTGGGAATGAGTGGAACTGAGAGCCACTAGTACAAAAAGAGATTTGTAGGCGCGCCCTAGTGTATTTTTTGTTAACAGCAAAAGTATGGAATCGCACGGCACGTAGCTGTGCTTTTCAGAACTTTTGTCCAATCCACTGCGCTCCTTCCACAGCTTGCCAGTGGGTTTCTCCCAATATCAGAAAATATGCTTGTGAGCAGCAAGCAAAAAAAAAAAAAAAATCTTATCGGACCATCGTCCTTGCTTCTTTTTACTATGCGTGCAAGCCAACTGCCTGGGTGCATGGGTGTTTGGGATTATTACCAACCTACCCACAGCTTAATTTTGTGCGCAGTCACAAATTCACAACACAAATAATGCGTGGGTCGGGCAAAGCAGGGTTCAAGTTCCAAACTATGAACGGATTAGATTGAGACAGCTTTTTTTTCCGGGATATCACAGCATCCAATAATTTTCATTGATTCCGTTCAGTTATGATGGTTGATTGCGCATACTAGCATGGTTCGTTACATAGTGATGACTAGCAATGCCGTCTTACCATCATTTTGTATATATTGTTAAAGGATGATTTGAACTTTCGGTGAATAGGAACTATGTGTTAGTAGCATTGAACAATTTTTAGTTCTGTTTTTCTATTGATCAACATATGTTGAAGCACGCAAAAACTCACAAATTCATGAGGCACGAAAGTGTGTAACTCATTTGTCATAGTCCATACACCTCCATCTCCCAGTATGGGGGGGGGGCATTATCGTCTTACCGTCTAGCTACCTCATGTCAGCACCATCTTTAGTTATGTAGATTTGGGTTGTGGACACACTTGATGAGCTAGCACGAAACGCTATGTTTTGGATCATCCTTGCCGCTTTTTTACTGTACATCCAAGCCAACCACCTGGTCATAGGTGGGTGTTTCGGATTGTTACCGGTTCCAGGATTCCAGCTATGGCCACCCACAACTTTATTTTATGCACAAATCGAGGCAACACAATACATGCACAAACCAAAATACTAGGTGTTCCAACTAACAAACTATAAGGGGATGAGATTAAGACAACTTTTTTCCTCGATAAGCACACGATGCCGTACTTGTTCAAATTTTGATTGAACTATGATGGCGAATTGCATAGAAATATTTGGTTCACTAGTAGAGAAACCTCTAATCCCGGATGGATTTGGACCCGAGACCAAAAACCTTTAATCCCGATGGGAAAATTCAGGCACCAACAGCTATCGGCAACAGAAGCTTTAGTAGTCTTGGACGGTGTTTCCAACCGGAACTAAAAGAGGACCTTTAGTTTGGTTGGAACACCCGCCCAAGACAAAATCCCTTCCCACCCAGGACCGCCCCCCTCCCCCCTTATCTCTTTTATCTCCTCTCCACCCACCACAGCCACTCTTCTCCTCTCTTCTTTCTTGTCTTCTTCTCAATCCTTATCTCTTCTCTCCTTGCTGGGTAGGTGGATTGGCGGCGGGGACGCGCTGGCCCACAACCAACATGTGGCCCGTCCACCAGCGACAGCATGGCGCAGGAGCGAGGCGGGGGGGGGGGGGGGGCAGAGGCGTAGCGGCGAGGGCCTCCCGACCTGGCTTGCACGCGGCTAGTCAGGCCAACGTAGGGCACGACAAAGCAGGGTTCAAGTTCCAAACTATGAACGGATTAGATTGAGACAACTTTTTTTTCCGGGATATCACAGCATCCAATAATTTTCATTGATTTCGTTCAGTTATGATGGTTGATTGCACATACTAGCATGGTTCGTTACATAGTGATGACTAGCAATGCTGTCTTACCATCATCTTGTATATATTGTTAAAGGATGATTTGAACTTTCAGTGCATAGGAACTATGTGTTAGTAGCATTGAACAATTTTTAGTTCTGTTTTTCTATTGATCAACATATGTTGAAGCACGCAAAAACTCACAAATTCATGAGGCATGAAAGTGTGTAACTCATTTGTCATAGTCCATACACCTCCATCTCCCAGTATCGGGGGGGGGGGAGGGGGGCATTATCGTCTTACCGTCTAGCTACCTCATGTCAGCACCATCTTTAGTTATGTAGATTTGGGTTGTGGACACACTTGATGAGCTAGCACGAAACGCTATGTTTTGGATCATCCTTGCCGCTTTTTACTGTACATCCAAGCCAACCACCTGGGCATAGCTGGGTGTTTCGGATTGTTACCGGTTCTAGGATTCCAGCTATGGTCACCCACAACTTTATTTTATGCACAAATAGAGGCAACACAATACATGCACAAACCAAAATACTAGGTGTTCCAACTAACAAACTATAAGGGGATGAGATTAAGACAACTTTTTTCCTCGATAAGCACACTATGCCGTACTTGTTCAAAATTTGATTGAACTATGATGGCGAATTGCATAGAAATATTTGGTTCACCAGTAGAGAAACCTCTAATCCCGGATGGATTTGGACCCGAGACCAAAAACCTTTAATCCCGATGGGAAAATTCAGGCACCAACAGCTATCGGCAACGGAAGCTTTAGTCTTGGACAGTGTTTCCAACCAGAACTAAAAGAAGACCTTTAGTTTGGTTGGAACACCAGTCCAAGACAAAATCGCTTCTCACCCACGACCGCCCCCTCCCCTCTTATCTCTTTTCTTTCCTCTCCTCCACCCACCACAGCCACTCTTCTCCTCTCTTCTTTCTTGTCTTCTTCGCAATCCTTATCTTCTCTCCTTGCTGGGTAGGTGGATTGGTGGCGGGGACGCGCTGGCCCACAGCCAACGCGTGGCCCGTCCTCCAGCGGCAACAGGGTGCAGGGGCGAGGCGTGGGGGCGACCAGAGGCGTAGCGGCGAGGGCCTCCCGACCTGGCTTGCACGCGGCTAGTGAGGTCAGCGTAGGGCACGGTAACAGCGGCCAGGCACTGCTAGCTCGCAGCCCAGCGTGGCCAGGTGGCCAAGCACAACATGAGTGTTTGATTTTTTTTGTTCATTTATTTGTGAAACTGAACTCATGTGATGTGAATCTTGTGCGCGAATGAATCGAACTCATGTACATACTATCTTATGGGAATCGAATGAGATCAAACTCATGTGCATTTTGTGAATCTTGTGTGAATTGATTTGTATGATTTTGAAAAGAAGAAACTTGTGGTGAAGAAATTGTGTGAATTGAGTTGGATCTCCAGGTGGTGGAATTGGAGCTTGGACAGGGGATGGCGGAGAGTAGGTATGGGTGGGGGAGCTGGGACCTACCTTGCCACGGTTTTTTTTTGAAACATTCATTTAGTTTTGATTGGTAATACCAACCAGGGTTAATGTCCTTTCTTAGTCCTGGTTATTTGAACAGGGACTAAAGGGAAGGGTTTTTGTCTTGAAAGATTAGTCTCGGTTGGTCTTTGGAGACATTAACCACCTACCAACCGGGACTGAAGGCTGATTTTCTACCCGTGATTGCACTCACATTATAAATGTTTGCTTACCATGGTGCATTGTTGAAGGACCATAGCAGTAATTTGGACCTCTGATGACATCAAAAAAAATACTAGGCGTTAGTAGCATTGAAGTATTTTTAGTTTATTTTGCCTTAATTATTGGACTTATAGCATCAATAAAGTAAAAAACTCAAAAACCCACAAGCTATAAATGAGCATGTGTAACCCGGGATGATGGATGTCAGCTGTTCTTTTACCACCACCATGAAACAGCGATAAAGTAATTAAATGCATCAATCAACACCACCATGTTATGGTGCGCGGATGTATAATCATGTAACAATGCAATTCAATTCGTTCCACCTCCGTATGTTATAAGACTTCGAGAACCTCATCTGATTGTTTAGTATATATGCCTAGCACAAATATAAGGTGATGAAGAGTGTTGTATATCTATGCACAACAACATTAGTTTTAGGAATTTCTCTGTTCCTCTAAAATGTTGCTCTCATATAGACAGCTAATAGCATAGCACCCAGTCTTCACAATTCTCAATGATGACATCTCGATGAGGCATATATAGATGCACATATATATCCAGGATGAGAGGCATTAGGAAAATGAACTGAACTCAGGGAGAAGGTGTGGCTGCTTCTTTTTGTAGGCATCAGAGGGTCCTAGACAGTGTCAAGCCACTTGATTGCCTGATGAAATATTAATGTGTGGGGAAAATACAAGTGTTTATACATTGTAATTCTCGTGATGACACACTGTGATTGTTGGTTTGTTTCGATGTAGCAGTAACAGACATCTCATCAGATGTTGTTTGATGTCTCTTGTAGCATATATGGAAATAAACATACCAATCTATAGATCGACTATGTGAGCCATGCCGGTGGTAAGGATTGAACACTTCCAAAAAAACATCACAGCTCTTACATCTGAAGACACCGCAGTATGGGGCTAGATTCGGGTGTGTTCACATTCCATGAGGACCTCATCGATGAGTAAAGCCTGGCTCCACAGTCACCCTCCATCTTGATTTAGTCCTCTAACCGTTATTGTCAGTTTGTTGTATAAAGTCCTTTCTTAATCTAAAGGACCAAGACGGTGACCATAGGGCCGGGGAAAAATGAAAGGAGGTGGATAACTATTTCTTCCTAACAAACTCGGCCGATGAGCCAAATTAACCCATGAGACCCTTATCTAAAAATTGCCAAGCTCACATAGTCACAGCTAAACTGCTGACCTAGGATGTGAGGAAAATCCCTTATCAAATGTGTTGTCATTGACCATATGAAATAGTAGTAGTAATAGTTTCCCTACTAATATATATCTGATCATATTTAAATTACATTGTACTCTCTTCTTCATGTTATGATGTTCACAAATTCCCAACTTACTGGTACCTGCAGGTCTTCCTCATGAACTTTGTATACTGTTCGGTTGGATTGATGAAAAGACATGCATTCTTGCGAATGAGTGGCATGGAGAAGAGCAAAGTATGGAATCACACGACAAGTCGTTGTGTTTTACCACTCTATTGTCCATTCATCTGTTAAAATATAATGGCACAGCTGTCCTTGGTCCATGGACAGCTTGCTATCTGCTACTGGGTTTCTCCGAATATCTAGTTGGTTGTGTCCTGATCTTGGAGTTCATGCCAGAAACAGGTCATAAGCAACAGAATGCACTACGTGTTGCATGCTGTGACTCCTATATATTGTCACGTTCTCAATTTCTCTATGTACTGTCTCTTTTCCTTGTACTGGTCCTAGTGGGAACACGTATTATGGTCTTTTACTCTGCATGAACTTTCATTATTGGTTTTAGCCATAAACTAATTGTGTTAGTTGATCTTCACAACTCGTTATTGCCTCCACAGCTGTGATAGTTGTAGCGAACATTGCCTCACATGTCATTTGTTCGAGTATGATTTTGGTGATTCATGGCAACGTGATCAATGAGACTAACCATATTGGTTGAGCATGTCTTTGTAGGCACTTTAGGTCTCATGAATGTAACCACAATCAAAGCCAAGATACCATGAGTTAAACTATATATTTTGGGTGTCTAAATGGCGGTAAGTTCAAAAGAAAGAAAAAGGCACCGTCGGATCAACTGTTGGCCCTATTTCTAGTTGCACCAGAGTAATTTGGTAAGCGCGGAAAACTAAGATGACACCGTCGGATCAAACAACGGTACTTGAGAAAGGGCAGTGGTGCAAGCGTCGGAGCAACTTTGTGCGCAGAGGCAAAGGTGTAGTGGACCACCAGATCAACCGACAGCGCGGTGAACAGAGGCGTCGGTGTAAGCATATTTCTCATATTTCAAGACACAGAGCTTTTGGCCGCGGAGCTATCAGTACCGGATGAACCGATGGGCCGGTGGTGCAAGCATCAGAGTAATGTTGTCAGCCGAGCCAACGGCTAGTTCACGGAGACAGTTACACTGGATGAACTGACAACCAAGCAAAGAAGGCATCGGAGCAATTTCGTTAGCAGAGTTGCAACGGCTAGGTGACGTGGAGTGGCACTAGATCAACCGATGCTATGGAAAATGGACCATCGGTTGATCTGATGGTACACTTTTCAGTAGCTGTTAGCCTATGGCTAGTTTGATGCTTTGCGCTATTTATACCCCCTCAACTCGCCCATTTGATGTTGCTAGATTGTGTGGAAGTGCAGAGGAGTTCAAGACACATTGGAGATCATATTCAAACCATTCAAGTGTTCATCAAAAGGCTTAGCACATTCTTACAGAGTATGTAGTTCAAGCACAGGCTTAGAGCTGAGTTGTATGCAAGGTGTGCCTACCTTGTGAGGTGATTCTCGAGTGGATCAAGGTGTACAAGGTGTGCCAAAGCCTTGGAGCCTAGGTGGCTCTCCGGTAAAGTCTTCGACCCTCCGGCTTGGTGTGGAGAGGCGAGGATGCTTTGTGCGGGGATGTGGAGACCCCTCCTTAGTGAGGCGTCATCAAGGTGACCAAGGGAGCTTGGCGAGTGTTTTTGTGGCGAGCCTTTGTGGCAAGTCAAGTGGTACTCTTAGGAGTGACTTGATGACCGGGAAGCAATACTCTTGTATGGACTGCTTTAACAACATGGACTAGTGGTGGTTTAATACCTACTGATACCACGAGATAAATCGCGTGTCAAGAGTTTGCTTCATCTCATCCCTCTTTACGTTTATGTATTTCATACTTGCAATCCTTGATTGCATTTACTTTCATAGAGTAGCATCTTGATAGGATTGGCTATAAGTTGCAAAACTCTTTGAGATGGGAGTTTCACACTAGAACAACCGTAGATGCACATCGAGATAGTATGTTCTAGTTTATGTTTTGAGCAAATAGTGATAACCCTAGGTTTAAGGTTTTAAGTTTGCCTAATTCACCCCCTTCCCTTCTTAGGCGACGAGCATCTGATTCCTTACAATAGTACTAGTACCTAGGGTCAACAATTCATCACACTAGGCCAACTGTGAAAGCAGTGGTGATGGTTACAGTCACAATTGGTTCTGGGAGGCACAACCACTTTGTCACCGTTGTCACTGTTGAAGTGGGAGTTACGATGCATTCATCATAGCCAATTGATGGTGAACTAGTACAAAGTTGTTAGACGGAGAAGAGGGTGTTCTGTGAAGACCTTTAGCCAGTGGATTGAGAATGAGCCGAAGGAAAAATGGTGTCTCATGTGTGACAAGGGCAGTTCAAGGCATGGTATAAAGACCAATAATTTTGTTGATGTTTACAACTTTGTTCTACATGGTTCTATAGCTCTTCCTCTAGTTGGCATCATTGAGTTCTTCCTGTACCGAACAATGCAGTATTTTTTAACCGGGGCAATGTAGCTTTTCAAGCTATGAGCAACATTCACTTGGTCTACAACACCAAAATGACCGAGTGCTTGGACAATGCACATAAAAAAGCTCTTCTTCACGAGGCCACTCCTCAACCTATGCAGCGTTCAAATAGCACTGAAGTTGAGAGGCAGTATCAGATTAAGTGTCGGGAAAAAGGGAGACGAGCATCATGTCGTGAAAGAAGAGTCCAAGTGTGTCTTGTTGGGAATGAGACATGCAGATGCTCTTGCTAGAAGCCATAGCTACTACACAGGCCCTGTACACATGTCATCACTACATGTTATGTAATTCCAGATTTCAACTAGAGTAGGTATGTGCCGAACTACTACAAAAAGGAAACACTTGTGGACACTTGGAACCAAACTCTTGAGGGCTACCTCGTGATCGATTCTTTCACTAAAGATCCCAAGGAAAATGCAGTGTTCATACCTGATCCAAATCCAGAAAAGTGTCAAGGTGTTGGGTGACGAAAGAAGAAGAGGATTAGGAACAACATGGATGAATCAGAAGCTGGCCCTGTAGTGCAGCTCTGCTCAAAGTGCAACAAACTAGGACACAGCTACAAGAAATGCACTGCTCAATATTATGCTTGCAACACACCAAGTTCGTCAAATGTGGATGCAACAGCAGCACCTTCGGGACCTTCAGGACGTGGACGTGGTCGTCGCAGTAATCCAGGAGTCGTATGATCGTAGTTGTTTGTAATAATGAAACATTTTCTTCGTACTAGCGTGTTGTGATACTTGAACTACTATTTCATTTTTTTCATGTTACTGTCATGTTGTTGGGTAATAACATATGCATGCTATCGTGTTGTATTAATTGAACCACTAATTTGTTTTGTGTTGTTACGTTCTTGCTCAAACTTATTATTATTCTATTTCATTCATTGCTATTTCAATAGTTGTAATTTTGAATTGAGAAATTCACTAAATTAACATCTTGTTTTGCAGATCGTAATGGCTTCCTCAGGTCTTGAATTGGACTTGGAGTTTCTCACTACGAGAAAGGAGGAGGTTGCGGTGCCAAAAGGGATCTACATTCCTATGTGCTATTGCGACGATAACTGCAAGCTTGTGTAGTGTAAGGTTGTCGGCTATGCCTACGGCATGAGATTCTTCATGTGTGTCAACTATGAGCACCACTCGATCAAGGCATTTGGCAATGTTAGACTGAAAGTAAGAAACTTGATTATTCATTTGTCGTCATTGGTAATTGTTGATGGTTGAATCTCGTAAAGAGTTTCGATCCGCAAGCGTACGGATCACCTATAGCCTTTTTCACCTAGGGAGATCCCAAGGTTCTTGTCAATCCACAGAGCAAGGGATATACTAGCATTTAACCAAGCACTAATCTAGTTGATGCAAACCTTTAGATGAGAGATTAACTATAGACTAAGGACTATCTAATCTATGAACTAAGACAAGGCAAAACCAATCTAATCTAGGTCAAACGAGAGTCGTGAGATACACAAGTTATGGAGAACATTTGCCCATAGAGTCTAGGGATACTTGAAGATGCAATTGCCAAGCATGATAAAACCGATCTAATCTATCTAAACATGTGAACAAGGTTTAGCCTTTTCCCTTCCCTCATACTAGTCACTACGCAAAGGTAAAATCGATACTAAGCCTAGATGAACACAAAATGTTGAAGCGATCTACGGGAGCGACCCGAAAAGCATGGTGGCCAAACCTTAAGCATTAAAGCATCATCAACGAGGAAGTGATAGATTAAACTCCAAACAATAGTCGATGATTACAAACCAAGATCCGTTACAACTTCGTGGACAAATGATGAATCTACTCCATCAAGATTCTGTAACACCCTAAAATTCCATCACTAAAATTTGCTTAAGCAACATAGTGGATTAGGATTAGTCTTAAGGGCTTAATTAATTTACTAATTAATTTGAGCTCTAAAGTAATTAAATTTAATTTAAATAATTTAGAGTCAACAAGTGCTTGTGCATCATTATTTGGCTTTGCATGGTGTTTATGAGTGCTAGTGTGAAGTCTTAAAAAGTTTATAAAATAATTTGAAAGTTGGAAAAGTTTGAAATGAATTTGAGTTTGAAAAGGTTTTGAATAAAAGGGTTTGAAAAAGAAAAAAAAACCTCAGCTCTCTCCCAACCCTTCCTCCCTTTCGGCCCGTCCCAGCCCAACTCCCGCCGCGGCCTGCCTTCTCCACCTTCTCTCTCCCTCTCTCTCTGACACGCCGGGCCCGCATGTCGGCACCATCTTCAACCCCGGCCCCCTCCTCTGTTTTGCCCGGCCGCGCGCCGCCGCAATTCCCGCCGGCTGTTACTGGCCCTTTCCTTGCTTCCCCTGCCAATCAAGGCCTTCAATCGTCGCGCATTGACGCTGGGAGCATTTCCCCTCCATAATCGCCACCAGCTTCCCCTTTTACAGCCCTTGATTGCCTTGTGGCCGTCGGCCCTCAATGGCAAGTGCCGCCGCCACCGGACCTCCCCTTTCCGCTTCCTCTTCCCCTCTCTGTCCATATATAAGCCCGTGCACGAGCTCTCGCTCCTCCCTTTGCTCAGACGCACCCTGCATTGCTCCCTCGCCTCCACACGCGCAGCCACCAAAGCTTTTCTCCGCCGCCTCTTTTCTTCGCCACCGCCGGGGAAGTCGTCGATGGTGAAGTACTCGGCCCTCCCCTCTTTCTCTCTGTGCACGAGGCTCACCGAGCTCTCCCTCTCTTTGCTCCAGGGGCACATCTCCGTCACGGGGTCGAGCCGCGTCTTGTCCTCGTCCGCCGGAGCGCCGCCCGAGCACGCCGTCATCGTCGAACCTCTGCATCACCGCCACTTCTTCACCAGAAGCCTTGCCCGTCTTGTCTCTGTGTGGTGAGCGTCAACACCCCGCCTTTTTTGTTTGTGCCGTAGCCACGGCGCCTGCTCGCCGGAGTTACCGCTCTGCCCCCTTCCGGCGCCGGCCGCCGTGCTGGCCCGAGCTCCTCTCCAGGTGCCCTAGCCGGATGCACGTGCTCCCCCGCTCTGCGTAGCACCTGTCCGTGCACGAACTGGTGGCCGGGAATGCTTTCCAGAGCTCACGCCGGCGAGTCACCGCAGCGCGCCGCCGTGCATCTCTGTTCTCCAGCGCAACCCGCCGCCGCTCCCGCTTGCACGCCACCACAGCCGTCGGATCGCGAATCAACGGATCTGATCCGCCACAGCCCCGGGTCAAATCAGATGTAACGGTCAGCGCTCGGCGTTTATCTTTAAGAGCCCCTGAGTTTCCTTCGTTTCGCAAGCCAGTCCTTCCACCATCAAAAATCCTTACAGATAGATCCTTCTTTTTATATTCCAGCCCCTGTCTTCTCTGGAAAATAGCACCCGAGGTCCTTTCTACCCTTTTTCACATATAAGCCCTTCTGTTTTTATATGTAGTTACGTTTTAAGTCCCTGGTTTCTTTCAAATAAGCCCTGTGAGCCTAGTTTTCTTTCAGAAAAGCCCCTGTGTTTTGTTTTAATCATAACTTTCATGTTTTAACTCCATTTTTCGCGTATAATATATCGAAATGATCGTATCAGTGAGTAGAACCTTTTTATCAGCGTGTTCTTAGCATATAGCATTGTTTGGTGTACTGTTTTATTTATTTATTGTATGTTCATGCTTGTGCGTAGATATCGTGCCTGTTTCAACTGAGCACCCTGTCGGAGAAGATCAAAAAGAGCCTTTCTTCGAAGAAGAGGATCCCTAGTTTGTAGAGGAAGGCAAGTGGACTTCCCCCTCTGCATTTTCCTCTTTGTCCTATATAACTGTATATCTAAATAATATTTACTTTACATGTTGTTATGCATAAATTTGATGGGAAATCACCTTTTTAGGGACATGACTAGAGCTTTACCCTTATCACCTTGATCAACCCTTTTTAATAAATGTTTTGGGTAGATGAATGCTTAGTTGCTTTACATGGGTTGGTTAGAAGAGGTTTTATGATAAAGACTTTCATGCTTATGAAATGTTGGTTATGTTTAAAGGCAAGATCATATGAATTAATTGGAACATGGAGAACCACCTAAGAAAACAGTACAACCACAGTTCATATGGCTCTGGTTTAGCCAATTAATTAGGCGTGTGAATTGTCTGGCAGCCTTTCCCGAAAGGGGCACAGGGGCCGGAGTTGTAGGGGTATAGCCCGGTTCTTTTGGAATAGCAGCCTTTGCTAAGGTGCTGACCTCTAGGGAGGGTTATTGTCCGCTCCGCTGCTGTAACTGTTGTAGGTTGTTGGTCTTTTGCATTGCCTTTGTAAAGGCTTCGTAGTGAACCCCTTGCCACTCACCTCGGTAGTGTTTAAGGGTCTAGCTAACCCGGGCAACATGGGGAACACGAGCTGTGGGTAAAGTGTACAACCTCTGCAGAGTTAAAACTGATCGATCAGCCGTGCTCACGGTTAAGAGCGGCTTGGACCCTCACATGATAATTAAACTTAAAGATGAATTCAAATTGTGGTATAAACTTACACTTAGTAATAGGCTTGCTAATAAAAGTTGACCAACATTAAAATGCTAACCGCTGCAAACCCTTAGCCCGTCCTTGATAGCCTTGCATGTTTTCCCCCACTTGCTGAGCTCCGACCATAAGAGTGCTCACCCTTGCTTACCGCTGTTCAGATGAGAACAACGGTGAGGAGTACTTCAGCGACTTTGAGGAGTTCTGAGGCATGCGATCCCCCAGTCATGTGCCTGTGGAAGCTGAAGATGAAGTCATCCGTTTAGTTATCGTTTGTTTTATTGGACCTTCGTGTCCACTGCCTGAGTGTAATAACGGATAATGTAATGGTTAACTCTTGTACGTTTGATTACAGTTAGGGTATTACACTCTTTTGTCTATCGTATGTGTGAAACTTGATCCTGGCGCACATATGAGATGCATTAGATTTCTTTACGGAAATCGGATGTGACAAAGTGGTACCAGAGCAGTAATGACTGTAGGACGCAACCTTAAGTTAGAATGGTCGAAAATTAAGGATTCATGATCTAGATGCCATATCATCATTCAAAATTTACTTAATTTTGTATAAAAACTAATTTATTCAGTTTTCTTTTATTTAACTGCTATCATTTTGTTTTATCCATGCTGAGTCTTCTTTTTGCTTATCAGATGGCCAGAACAAAGAACACTACACGCAAGAGCACCGGTGGTTGTGTCCCCACTAGTCAGTTGGCACCCCGCTACCCACTGGTTGAGCCAGAGCAGCAGCCTGAGGTTCAGGTGGAGGTTCAGGTGGAAGATGAGGTTGAGGAGGATCCAGAAGAGAGGAGCAAAAGTTTTCTCTAAGATATATCTCCGATCGGGTTACCATCAGTTGAAAATCCGAATGGAGGATATACCAAAGACATCATTCACATCTAGGTATGGGTTGTATGAGTTCACTGTGATGTCATTTGGCTTGACCAACGCTCCAGCATACTTCATGTACTTGATGAACAAAGTGTTTATGGAGTATCTTGATAAGTTCGTCGTGGTATTCATTGATGATATTCTGGTGTTTTCTCGGAGTGAGGAAGAACATGAAGAGCACTTGAGACTTGTATTGCAGAAGCTTCGGGAACATCAACTGTATGCCAAGTTGGGGGCGGGACGCCGGACGTCGACACCCCGGCACCGGCTCCCGGCACCTGCGGCATCACGCAACCATCGGACCGCACCACCAGCACCTCAGGCATGGGCCCGGGGGCTGGCGCGGGCGCCACCACCACCCGACCCCCAGCAGGGGTCGGATCACCATCAGCAGGAGCCCCGACCGCACCACGGCCCTCTGCTCCCCGACCCGCGGTGCGGGCCTGCTCTCACCCCCGTCGGGTCCCACGGGTCACCGCCGCGTGAAGGGCTTCCGCCGCCGCCTCCTCTCGCTGCTGTGGCCCCGTGGCCACAGCCTCAACTTGCGATGCCTCGCCCGTCGCCACCGCACCTGCCGTCGTCCGCGATGTCCTCGCCGAGCGAGGCCGCGTCGTGCGCGGCGCGTCTTGCGCCCACACCTTGAGCGCCTTGACGGGTGCGAGGCCGGGGACAGCAGGCGCCACCCTGGCGATAGTAGGAAGGGAAGGTCAGCAAACCGACCCGCCATATCAAGAACACAGAGAGCAGAAGGCGACTCGCCTTATGCCGGAGATGCGCCGCTTGCGCTTCCTCGAGGGCTCTGGGGGCGCCACCCCAGACCCAGCCGGCACCCCCGACAGTGCCCCCTCGTCAAGGGGCACCGTATCAGCCCCAAGAGCGGGCTCCGCGAGGACCTCCTCGTCCCCCGGCGACGGGGGTGGTGCGGCCTCCCACCTGTTGGAGATGGTCCGCTCCTCCTCGCTCTCCTCCTCGTCCGAAGACGTGTTCACCGGCTCTGGCGGGGGGGAGAGACCCTGTTGCTCCTGCACCAGGTACTCCTCATTGTACCTGTTGAGGCGTTCCTGCCTCCTCATCTTCTTCGCCTTCGCCTGGTCCGCCAGGTCCTTCTGCCGTTGCTGCCTGGAGCGATTGGCAGCGTGCTACCTGGGCGTCAGCGGATCTGAGGTAGGGACGTTGACGTGCACCCCCTGTCACCAACAATCACCATTAGATCGAGCGCGGGAACGAAACGGGCGAAACAAGGAACTGAGGCTCACCAGATCAGTGCCCGGGAGCATCGCAAAAGACCACAGGTCGTCGTCGTTATGCGGCACCACCTTGAGGTTCACCGCGCGCCTTGCCCTCGCAGCCGCGTACGCCTGGGGGAGTGGCTCCTCCAGCAATCGCGAGCACGCCAGGGCTGCAAGGTCGGCGTCGTCCCTCATGTCGAAGATGGGGAGTTCCCTCTCCATGAGAGGGATCACCCGCCGGAGGTGGAAGTTGGCGATGACGGTCACCACGGTCAGCCCAGCGTCCGCCAATTGGCGCAGAGCATCCGTGAGGGGCTCGAGCTTCTTCTGCTTCGACGCGGCGACACCCCGTGCACCCACGAAATCGGCCTCTCCATCAGCACCTTCCCAGTGTACAGTGGAAGCCCGGCACCGTCGTTGCGCAGGTAGAATCACCCCTTCTCCCAGCCGGAGTTGTTCGTCGTCATCGTACAGAGCAGGTACAGCTCCTTCCGGGAGTCACGCGCTGCAAACGTGAGACCGCCGGCACAGACGGCCCGGCGCGTCTTCCTCTCCCCTGCGGCAAGCGTGTGGAGCTCGCCGCGGAAGAGATGGATCCACAGCTCCCAGTGCGCCGGGATCCCTAGGAATCCCTCGCAGACGGCGACGAAGGAGGTCGCCTACGAGATGGCATTGGGGGCAAAGTTGTGGAGCTCCACCCCGTAGTGGTAGCCCAACCCCCACATGAACTTGCTCGCGGGGGCATTGAATCCGCGCTCGTGCAGCCGCATAAGGCTCTCGACGTAACACGGCTGTGGAGACGGCTCCCGGTGCGTCACCGGCGGGATGATCCACGCTGGGTTCGCCTCATCGCCGGTTGACGCCAGCTGACCGCCGGCGACCAGCCCCTCCATGGACTGCCGGTCCACCGATGACCGGGGCCACGGGTGTGCTTCCAACACTCTGACTGCAGACATGGAGGGAGCAGCGGGGATGCGGGGAGACGGAGTGGAGCTGCGGAGCGCGAGCAGATCCGGAGCAGCGGGGCGCGCAACGATGGGGAAGGCGAAAAGGAAGAGGCGGTTGGAAAATGGCTAAGGTAAGGAGCTCCCCCCCCCGCCCCCTGCTTTTATAGAGTAGGAAGGGGCGGAGTGCCCAGAGGGGCGGCAGACAGTGGCAGTTAATGCGGTGGGTGCCGCTCGTCACTAACGGCTAGGCCCCACCGCCCCGAAGCCGCCGCACGCGCACGCGTGCGCCATAATTACCGCGCGGTAATCCAAGGGACGCCGCGTCCCGTCTTATCGCCGTCGCACATCACCCACGTCATTTTCGCCTGAAAAGGCGCGCCTGTCTCGCCGACCCCACGCCACGTCAGCCACGACCGGGTGGGCGCGGCACCCAACCGCCCTGTGGATGAAGTCCAAACGCCAGGGAATTCTTTCTCGTATAAGGAAAGCCCCAGGTAACCTCGAGCCAGGGATTCGAGGCCCGATCCCTCGAAGGGATACGACTGGCGCCCCGATCCGAAACGGTTAAGGCCGCAAGGCCACGGTCTATCTACGTACCCTCGAGGATGAACTCGAGGAAGCCCAGGGCTTAGACCCACAAGGCTCTACTGATCTGCGGCTCGAGGCCCGGCCCGCTGAGGGTACGACGGGCGCCGCAGTTGCCCCTCGACTTGAGGGAGTACTGATCAGTGGTTCAAAGCTCGGCTCGATGGTGAATCGACGAGCACCACAGATCTGCCAAGACGGGAGCGCTCGGAGCCCCCCGCAAACGCCCTACTAATCAGAGGTACGGGGCCTGACCCTCGACGGGTTCGAACAGGCGCCTCAGATTGATAGAGTCAGGAATGATCAGGGCACGCGCAATCGAGCCTGTCCCCGAACGCGAAGTTCGGGGGCGCCCCACATATCGTGTTCAAGGCCGAGACGAAGGCAGCCAATCGAGAGAGTGCTTCCGCACCCTCGGCCCCAATTGAACGGGACCGAGCCCTGCTTGGCAAACCTTCACAAGCGCTTACATGGATGTGTCTCGGACCACGAGCCGACCCCTATCGAACGGGGCACGGACGCCCACTTGAACTATCCGCTAATAGCTCACCGAGGCAACCATCGCTCGCCGCCCGCTCGAGGGTAGCACGGTCTGCCTCACCCCTCTACCCTGCGGAAGGGCAACGAGGGTCGTAATAACAAAGCCGAGAATCTTCACTCGATCACCCCTGATTGGGCCAGGGCTCCGGGGCTCCTCGCACACGACCACCCTAATGATCGCCGCATCAACCTACCCAGGGTTACGCCCCCCGAAAGCGGTCAGCCTACCCGAAACGTATTGGGTCAACACGATGCCTCCACACCTGCGTAGATTGCCGATGCCGGCTGAAATAACGCCGAGGCTGGCTGAAACAAACGCAAGGCGAGCCATGTCACCCTACGTATTTAACCCCTGCACGAGTGCACGCACTCCTACAGGGCTTCGGGGGCTTACACCCGCGGGTGCGCTAGCGCGCCCCCACAGGAAAACATGCACGATCAAAGGGGACGAGACTCGCACATAGCACCCGAGAACGGCATCCTTTGCCGGAACGGTCCCCTTTCCAGCAAAGGCTCGGGGGCTACTGTCGGGGATGGTCAATAGGGGTCCCCTAACTAAGGGGATAATTGCTCTCGTCAAACAAAAACTGCCTGTGGACTAACCCCCAAAACCCGGTCACGGGACACCACGGGCCCACGGCCTGCTACGGCCCAGCGGCGGCCTTCACCGAGAAGGCCCGCCTGACCGCCTCGCTCGAGGGCCTCGGCCCCTCGAGCAGATTTCCGTCTCGCTCGGGGGCTCCGGTCCCTCGAGCGGATTTCTGCCTCGCTCGAGGGCTCCGGTCCCTCAAGCGAGCTTCCACCTCGCTCGAGGGGTCCGGTCCCTCGAGCGAGCGACCGTCTCCACTCCGCCCGACAGCGGCATTTAATGCCCGACCCCACGGCAGCACGCCAAAGTCAAGGGTGGATCTTCCCCCACGCTGCGCATCTGACACGATCAGAGCGCCTGACACCGTCACAGTGCGGCCTAACCCATCACTGTGCAGCCATCCCTGGCCCTGTGCGAGCGCCGTGCAGCCTTGTGCAGACAGGCAGGCCGTTCAGCACTGTGCGGACAGGCCGGTGACGCGCCGCAGCCCTGCACCACCAACTCTGGTCCTTGCCCCGGCGGCCAGGCCCTCGATTCAGCAGGGGCAGCCCCTCGAAGTCAAAGCTGGACAGGTCACAGTGACCACCACACCGCCCGCAAAAGCCGGAGGGTGCTACCAACTCACGCCAGGGACCACGACGTGCGGGGACAAGACCACCAGCGCCATACCTGCTAGTACGTGGCCACTGTGCCGGCTGCTGTGCAGCATTCCTGTAACTGCTCTCCCTTGGCCTATAAAAGGGAGATGCAGACGCCCCGTAGGAGGGGACGACATCCCATTCACCGCACACACCCGCTCACAGCACTTCACCCCGTTTCCTGATATTGGCACTTGCCTCAATCACCTTAGTAGGGACTTGGGGGAATTTCCTCCTCTCCCGCCTTGCTTGTAGCCCCCCTCTACAGGCACCATCGGTGCAAGCTAATACAGTGTGCAAGCACACCCTGCTGGACGTACTGCCGCGTGGCCGGAACCAGGATAAATCCAGTGTCCCATTAGCTTAGTGCCGACCATCGAGGAGCTGATCTCAGCGCAAATCACTAGTTGGTGCCGGTGCTAATCCGGACACCGACAGCGAGGCTCTACTCGTGTGTTTTTGACATGTAAATCAAGCCAACCTTAGCATCATGGAGGGGATGAAAGGCTTGGATAGGATCTGAATTTTTTGTTCTAGTTTCTCAAGAAGAGGCAAATAAATCATGGGAAGGCTCATGTCATTGGTTTAAGATCGAAAAATCCAAATATAACGACCGAGCCAATAAAAGGTTCTCTGAAACTTGTTCAACCACTAAAGAGTTTATAAAATGTTTTGCGTAGCAAATTCTAAGACTCACTTACTTGAAATTTGAAAATCTTCCGAGTTGCCCTCCCGGCAGCTTTATTCTTGATCGGGTTGTCCTCCCGGTAGCTTATTCTCGACTCGATGAACGGGTTGCCTCCCGCCTAGCGCTTCGTTTAAAGTCCATGGCTAGACTTCTTCTCTTCTTCACTTCGGATCAATGCTCCTTGTGGGCGTTGCAATCTTGGGTACCCATTTCTGCACTATCTTTGGCTTGGGTGCAGGTTTTTTCTTCGGCTTAGTCATTTTTTTGGTCTTCACAAGCTGGCTTTCTCCTTTGGTCTTGACGGATGCAACATCTCCCTAGATCTTCTTCGCTCCCATACTAATGCGACGGTGAGGTGGAACATATTTAGCATTAATAATGTTGCGTACCTCGAAACATGGTCGAAATTTGAATGCACTTTCGTCGTTGAAGTCGATCTTGATTTCCTTCTTGTCGATTGTCACTCCGATGGTATTAAGGAACAACCTCCCGAAGAGCAGCGGCTTTTCCCTTTCTCCCATCTTGAGCATGAAATCCACGGGGATGAAGTGATCTTCAACTTTTAAAGGTACATCTTCGGTGATTCCCATGGGATAGCGAATAGAGTTGTCTCCCATCTCTAGACTCATGGCCGTGGGCACTAGCTTTGGTAAGCATAGCCTCTTGAACACGTCTCTTGGCGTGACTCCCATTCTTGCTCCAAGGTCGCATAACGCCTTTTTGAACTTGAATGAGCCAATGGGACACGAGATGATCAGACATCTGGGGCCTCTTTGTTCCTTGAGTCCTTGATATGTGATAATGGCACCACATTCCTTGGACATCTTGATGCGATCTTCCCCGAATGTCACCATCTCATACTTGTCGATAAGTATGTTATTAAAGTAGCGTGGCTTTAATGAAGGTACCTCCACTCTTCCTCTATTACCCATTAGGCGCCCGACAAGTCGTCGCATTTGCATTTCTAGCATCTTCATTGTGTTGAGCACTTGATGGTTAGAACTTTTGACCTCCGTCACTCTGCCGTCTATATTCTCCAATATCTTGTTAATGGCCTTGAAATTGGTGACGGTGTCCTTGTTGATCCTTGCCCGTAGCGGAAGTTTGGCGATCCTTTTTTCTTCATGTGGTTGAGCACCTTTGCTTCCTCTGGACAATCTCCTTGGACATGGTCATACTCCCCACACTCCTCACATGTGGATCTTGCTTCGGCGGCCTTCATAGCTTTTATCTTTTCTATCTCTATCTTCTCCACCCTGTTCATAAGTGAACTGACTTGCCATACAAGGAATTCGGCTCGCCTGTATTCATCGAAGCGCTCGAAAGCTTCCTCAATTGTCTCTGTGGGAGATTGAACAAATGTTTCGACCTTGTCGTGCAAACTCTGAATCTTGACCGGTGAACAAAATCTCTTTATGAAGGCCCTCATCAACGTATCCCAATTTAATTTCCTTGCTGATAGAGTGTGGAACCAATCCAAAGCTCCTTCAACTAGTGAGAACCCAAAGAGCCTTGCCCTCAATTGATTTTGAGTCAACCCTTCCACATTGAAAGTTTGACATAGTTGAACGAATGCTTGGATGTGAAGGTTCGGATCCTCTTTACCGGTGAAAGGTGATTCTTGCACTTTGAGGATAGTTGAGACCTTGATCTCGAACGGCCTTATGACATCTTCAAAGTCTAGGATCGGTAGATCTGGGATGCATAGTTCCCCGATCTTGCGCTCTAGCTGTGATTCTTCCATGGGTGGCGGTTGAGGTTGATCTACCTTTGGACTTGGAGGTGATGTTTCCTTTGGAGATTCCGACGATCCTTCGGCCTCGGCTTTTGGATCTACAAATTACTTAGCTTGTGTTGCACGTCTCCTTTGCCTGTAAAGTTTTTCTAGATCATCTACAAAAGAAAACTAGGGTTTGTTGGAGAGGTAGCCATCCATCTCCGGTTAGGGTTAGTTATAAACAAAAATCAAAAAGAAAAGTCTAGGGTTAGTCAAAAACTAGATTAGATTGATTTTTGAGGATGATCAAAATAAGTAGATGCAAAAGAAAAACCAAAAGAAAAACTGAAAATTACTTACAAACGTGATACTAGATCGGATCTTGATTTCTTGTTCCCCGGCAACAGCACCAGAAAAAGAGGCTTGTTGACGTTTGATTATCGTTGCAAAGTTCGTTTGGACTTGCAAGCGGACAAATCACTCGTCGTAGTCAAGGGACCCTTCTTCCCTTGAGTGGTGATCCCAAGGTATCGAATCCGTGGAACAATGCGCAAAGCAAGATCGATCCAATAAAGCGAGAAAGCACTTTGTTTAAGAGAGGTTTCAAACGCATCTAATCTACTAAATCATGAGAGGTAGCGAGAGAAAGCAAGAGGTAACCGATCTAGAGAGTCTAGATCCTGCCTTTGTTGTAGTTCCAAGCAAGAGATGAAGATAGCAATAAGAATCTGATAAAAAGCATGTGGCCTCCGGTCCAATCCTCAAAGGCACCTACCATACACGTGATCGACACCCTGTCACGATGCCCCGCTGCTTGTGTAGGTGAACCTAAGAGCACGCTCACGAGGAACGTGTTGAAAACACTTGGTAGATCGGGTATGCACCTCTAGCCACCGCGGCTACAAGAGAACCCTAGGCGATCTATCTTAAGTATAGATCGAGGAAGAAGCAAAACCAAGAGAACACAAAACAGAAGAGAAAGCACTTGATTGCCAATTATCGGATTCATTGAAACTCCATCATAAGTGTATACATGAATAAGATCCAACCGGGATCCTACCTTGATCTTGATTCAAGCCTCCGGAACTCCGATGTGGTCTTCCATGCAAGGTTCCCACGCCGGCTAGGTGAACCCTAGATGACTAACACGACTCTCCTCTCCGAGATGGTGTCCCTCAAGCTTCTCTGCTCCTTGGCGGCGGATGACAAATGACTTGATAGTTGGAACTTCGCACGGGGACTATAAATAGCTCGAGGATCATCTAGGTCAAAGGAGGCGACGAACCGACCCGGAAAAGGGCCAGGCCGGCCGGCCTGGGCCGACCGGCCCAGGGCCTTTTCGACCCGGTTCGCCCCCGGTTTTCTTCCCGAAGCTTCTCGCGACTTCCTGAGTTTTTGCCGAGTTGCATGTGGGTCCTTGACGTCATTTTCCTCACGGTTTAGATAAGGGTGCTTTGCATATGAACTCCCGCATCTTCCGTCTAGGTCCTCAATCCTTCTCGGCTTCACGCTTTAGTCCTTGGTTCATTTGGAGTCATGTTCATCTTGTATCTTGACTTGTGCTGAGCTCCATGACCACCTTGTAAAACCCTTGATGAACTTTACCCGGTAGTCTTCATTTAGGCTCTTGTTTCCTGCATAAACAATAAACTCCAAAAACCATGCACGAGTGTGAACTTGATATATAATGAGGGTTAGGATCGTTAGTGTGAATATCAAATTAATGCCAACATTGAAGGTAAACTCATGGCTAGGTTGACGGAAATCGACTGCCAATAGATGCATTAGCATTTCAGATGTTTGGCAATAAGAGACTGGATGCTTGTTTTGAATTTGGTCAAGGTGGCCAACGATCACATTGCTATTTCTTATTAGTCGTCCAATATTGATCTTCAACCTCTCCAGATACGTGCATTATTCCAACTACTCCGTACATAGCCGTGGCTTAGCTAGAGTGTGTTGATGTGAGGGGTGTAGTACACTGCCATTGGATATGAAGTAAGACAACAAATTGGTTTGAAGTACTATGGCTACTCTGCCTAGCATACACTACATGGGAACAAGACATGGTCAAGACAACCAAGTAGACCCAATGTTTCATCCATAGTTTTTTTCCTTGTTCATGTGGCACACTAGGAAATGACCAAATGAGATCATGCAATTCCATAGGCATGACCGGATGTTTGGGTCGAGGACAAATATTTCCGGTCCTGTAAAAGATGTTTGTTTTGATTTTGGGCAAAGGTGATCTAGGATTTCATAGTTTTTGAGAGAAAGCTAAAATATGATAACATTTATAGGGAGACAAGGAAGAGAGATGGTCAGGGAAACAGAGCAGAAATAAGGGGATTGATCAACAAACAAACGATAACCAAAATCACAATCATGTAGGTCCAATAGGGGCAGATGTTCTTGTCTACGAAACACGAACAAGCTGGACAAACATGAGACCATGTTTCATGGAAATGTAAAGTTACTAATTAACATCACAATGTTCACATACATAAGACAATGTTCACACGAAATCTAAAGATACTAATTAAAATCATAGATAACATAGCGGCATAGATCTTCCACTAGCGCGGCTCGCTCACTCCATCTACATCCATCCCTCGTTTCTTGCGTTGATGAGGAGATGCAAAACTGCATTCTAGTATATATTAATAGATCTCATCTGCCAAGGGAAAGGCGCAGGGTCGCATCGGGGATCGTGTCAGTCAAATGGAGCAAACTTAATTCACTTGAACATGATGAGATCGAATCTTGCCACGAGACAGGTTATTCTGGTGTACGAAACATTATCAGACTGGACTAAAGCATTTGCTATGAAATAGGCAATACAAGAAGGGCACAAAAGGAGGTCGGATGTTTGGGTTTACAAACCATGAGTAGACCGGAGAAATATGTTTAGTCATTTGATGGCATAAGATGCTTGTTTAAAATTTGGACAAGGTTAGCTATGATATCATCCTTCTTAGGGAGAGCCAAATACGTGCACAATTCGAATGTGAAGTCGTGGCTTAGCTAGAGCAAAATTGAAGCGATGGGCAACAAATTGGCTTTCAGTAAAACCGTGTCTACTATCTAGTGTACACTACCCCATCTAGCAAAGATTTGTTTTTCCAAGACTTCGTTAGTAGGAAAGAATCGTGAAGACAAGCAAGCTGACCCAGAGTTTCAACCACGGCATCATTTTTCCTTATTGACGAGGCATGCTTGGTAACAATCCGGCCAGGACCCAGAGTTTCAACCATCCACATTTTCCTTGTTTTTCCAAGACTTGGTTGGATAGGCAATACAACACGGGCAGGGCAGGATGTTTAGGTTCAGGATACATGAATAGGTCGGAGAATTATTTTTGATGCAGATATCCAGTTATTTTGCTAAAGAACAGATCGCATTTAGCATGAATTCTACATTCCTCATTACAAAAATGTGACCATTCTTCCCAACTCCTCTTGAAGCACAAGTCGCCTGCGCACTGATGATTGCCGCGCGCCACTGGCGGCACCATCGTTGCCCGTCGGCACCACGTCACTCGCTGGATCACCACTGAGGCTGCCTCACGGCACCGCATGCAACCCTTGTTCGTCTGCATCATCATCGCTATCGCGGCCGCTGATTCTTCCTCGCCCTCGACCTGTCTGATGTACCGCCTCGCAGTGTCATCATCACCGGTGCTGCTATTGGCCTTGTAGAGGACCATGGCGGCTACGTAGGCTACCACATTATGCCTGGCCTGGGCGGCCTCCTCGAGCTTGGCGATGGATGACCGGGAGCTGTAGTTTTCCCCGAATAGGATGTCCATCCCGGAGAGGAAACATGCCTCCTGGTTTCTTATGAGGGTCAGGCAATCGAGGAGGGCATCGTAGCCCTTGCGGTCATTCCACTGCAGCTCGACGGCAAATCACTCTAGCGCCACGCGCTGACCAACGGCCGTGTTCTTGCACACGCGACGCATATCCCGGCAGGTCACCCGTAGGCTGCGGAGGTTGTCCATGGCCCGCTCCGAGGTCACAGTGAGGTGGCCGGTGATGTCAATGTTCACCTCGGTAGGGAGCGCCACCAGCGATAGCGGCAACTGCCTCGACGGCATGATTACTGACCTACCGGCGTCCTGAAAATAGTTTGATCAAACATCAGGGTCCCAGGTCAAATGCACATTCAAATTAATACAGATACTAGGAAGAGAGCACTGTAATCTCACGGATCTTCCTTCCGAGAGGAGGAGATGCAATTGCAAAAAGGTTTTCTGAAAGCCAGGCGGAAGAAGTCGAGGGATGCCCCATTTACAACAAATCCACTGCTCCTTTCTCCGCATTTACAGTAAATTCACCGCTCCTTCGCCACCCAAAACAATTGTCACTGCTGCCCCGTTGATTTCGGAATAACAATACCAAAACAATCGTCACTTCTGCTCCATTGATTTCGGTATAACAATAATAATTCTTCTGACTATTGGCGAACCTAACGGAAATTATGTTGTTGGAAATGTTAAGAGGTCGGACTAAATGGTCAGTACAATGTGGTGGATACTAACTACCACACATTTCTTGGTGGATTTTGGCAATACATCATCAGTACAATGTTCAGAATCATAAGGCACAATGTTCAGAATACATGATCGACACAATGTTCACAATACCAAAGTGACACTTGCAGAATACGTGATCGACACAATGTTCAGATACATCTAATTAGCCTTCCCACCGAGCATGAATCCTGCCATTCCCGCAACAACAACAAATAAAGCAAGCAGCACATACGCGAGTTTGACATTGTGCCTATAATTCCCAATTGACTTCAGCTCGGCGGTAGCCTTCTGAAGTTTTTGTCGCACTATCTTGAGCTCACTCCTAATCTCTCTAAGCTCACAGTTAGCTTTTCCCAACTCTTCCTCCCACTGCTTTTCATCCTCTTTAGCTTTCGCTTTCTTCTTCATGAGCTTCACCATAACAGCATACGACCTTTCATCCCATTCTGGATCAATCCAGCAGAAGTAATCACATTGCTCTTTTTCTTCCTACAAATTAAACGCCCCATTAACAATCACTGTTGACCACAGGAACCACATAAGTAGGTAGCCAACTAGCCATTACCTTTGGGCAGCCAACAAACCGGCGGCCAGGGTTGAGAAAGGTCCAAGCATACTTCACCACAGATCTCAACCTGTGTTTGCACTTGTCTTTAGGATGCCAATGGCTACTATTGCAGGAAGATGTCTCCGAGCAGTAACTACCAATGGAAGAAGATGATGGAGTACACGGATGCTACAAAAAATTCATTGCAACTTGAAATTAATGCTTAGTTTTGTACTTTCTAAATCAATCAACTTGTAACAACAATCGTGCTTCAACCGAAATCCCCGGTTCCAAATATCACTTTCCTCTGACAAAAGGGGAAAGCAGAGGCACAAAAGAGGGTACTAACCTGACCATAGCTCACTCTCCTCCCTTCGATGCGAGGATGCGCCATTCCCGCCGCGAGTTGTAGATATGCACACCAATGCCTCTAGGCTAGATATTTGCCACAACAATCCACAGGAGCGTGCTAGCGAGCCCCTTGCAGTGTACGCGGTTGGAGATATAGTCATTGGTTGTACTTAGTAAACTAGGTATACTACTTTGTTTAGATATACACAAAATGCATTATGTCTCTGTGGTTCTGTGTACCCTTTTCAGAATCAAACGTCGCAAGTTCGACCCCTGCTATTGACATTGTATCCTTTTATTTTTCCTCTGTTTTTTATCTGACTAACTTGTGGGGCCCTATTAAATTTTATGACGAGTTGGAACCACAGTAGGAAACAAGCTGTTACGCGATCATTACTCAGGAAGGTCCTGCCAGCAAAACATCAATAGACCGGACCTTTCTTGTCCACCGAGCAGCAAACATCATATTATGATCAGGTAGCAACAAGTTTCTCAACTCATAACCACAAAGTTCACAACACCAAGTAGCAAACATCATAGGATGATCATCATTACAGTTTTCACAATAATCATTACTCCCCATTTGTAATCATAACGATAAGAACTAATCATCAATTTACATCTGTAGATGTTGATTCTCCTTCCATAGCTCCATCCTGCAGATGTCCCGTCACCTTCTGCAGCTCAGCGGTAGTAGCTTCAAGCTTCATGTTAGATTCTGAGGATCCTTCCCATTGTTGATCCCTTTTTCGCTTGGCTGACCTAAAGAAAACATAAGCAGCAACAAGTTTCATAACACTACGTGTCATGGCAGTTCATCACTATGAAGTGCACAGGAGCAACAACCAGTAATTAAACATCAACAAAGAACAAGTTTCACAATAATCAAGCACTACCTATTTTTATCTTTCTCGCGCAGTATCTGCTGCTTCTACTTCTGCATCTGGATAACACTCTGTTGTATCGGTTGCTTCTCCTTCTCGATCTCGATAATTACCTGCTCAACTGATTGCTTATACACTTCCATCGCATGGATGGACTGTTTCAGCTTTCCCTTCACATTTCCAGCTCAGTGGTAGTTGCTTTAAGCTTGATGTTAGCCTTTGCACATTCTTCCTTCCATGACCTTGCCACCTCTTCAGGTTTTGCCTTCCAGTCCAGTACCAGGTCTTTCGACTTTTGGTCAAGAATCTCACCAATTTCTTTCAACAAGGCATTGTCATGGCGTAACATTTGGGCACACATCTCCTTGTATTTTTTGGTCTGTTGCAATTGTTCATGTAACAATTGGTCAGCCATCTCCTTGAATTCCCTCATCACTTGCATATTTTTATTTAAAATTTTCTGACACAGCTCCTTGTATTTTACAGCCTCTTGTTGCACCATGAGTTCTCTGCCTTGTTGTTCTTACAGGTCTCTCTTCACCTCCTGCAACCTAGCTTTTGTGGCTTCAAGCATCTCTAGAAGCTGATAAAATACAAGAACCTATCAATCCATCAAATGATGCAAATTGAACACTAATTGAATCTAACACCTATTGTATATGTTCATCAATCCGTTAGATCCCCAAATCTAGAAATTCCTAGGACGATAGGGGAAAATATAGTGGCTCAAACCAGAGAACCGACCTTGTCGAGCTGTTTCAGCCTCCCGTAGTCGGGAGGTGGCGGCGCAACCATCTTCCCGTCGCCACTAGGATCCGCCATTCCTGCCACGAGCCATTGCAGATCTGCACGTAGCAAAAGTCGAGAGTCTTTGCGAAGGCAGTGAAGCGTTTCCCCTGTGAATTACTGATTTATATTGAAGACCTTCCTCGTTCCTAACTTTCACTTGGCACAACCATAAGGAAATTGTTTCCCATCAAATTGGCACAACCAAGAGGTGGTGCAGTGGTAAACAACGCAGTCTTGTTCCTATAGTTCTCTAGTTCGAACCCTTGCTATGACAAATTATTTTTACAACATTTCGTGACCGACAGTAGGAAACAAGCAGTTTCGCGATCGTTGCTCAGGAAGGTCCTTCCAGCAAAACATCAATAGACTGGACCAGCAAAACATCAGCAAAATTAATTCAGAATGGTGAGTATGCTCGACTCAATTTGAAATAGATTAAATCAAATCGGCATAATAAGATGGCATCTCATAGCACTCATCACCACAAAGTTCACACCACCAGCAAGTAGAAAACACCAAAATACAAGCAACTCATCACTACAAAGTACACACCACCTATGAACCGTCTAGGTAGCAATAACACCATACATGTTTTATCGATTGTCTGTAGCTCAGTCAGAGTTCGATTGCTCTTCTTTCAACAGAGCATTCTCCGCTAACAATTGCTTACACTGGTCCGTCCATTTGTGAATCTCTTTTAGCTAGTCATTCTCCTGCCGTAACAATTGATTAACCTGGCCCCTGCATTTGGCCAGCTCTTCCATCAGGGCAATGTAGTCCTGCCGTAACAATGCCATTTCATTCAACTGGGTATTCTCGTTTTGCCGCAATTGATTACATTGTTCCCTGCATTTGGTCAGCTCTTCCATCTGGGCAATGTTGTCCTGCCGTAACAATGTCATTTCATTCAACCAGGTATTCTCCTGTTGGGGCAATTGATTACATTGTTCCCTGCATTTGGTCAGCTCTTCCATTCGGGCAATGTTGTCCTGCCGTAACGATACCATTTCATTCAACCTGGCATTCTCCTGCTGCATCAATTGATTACATTGGTCCCTGCATTTGGTCAGCTCTTCCATCTAAGTAATATTGTCCTGTAACGATTACTCATACAGGTTCTTGTAATTTAGAGCCTTTTGCAGTGACTTGATCTCGCTGACTTGTTGTTCTTGCAAGTCTCTCTTCACGTTCTGCAGCTCAGCTTTAGTGGCTTCAAGCACCTCTAGAAGGTAGAAAAATACAAGAACCTATCAATCCATCAAACGATGTAAACTAAAAACTAACTGAATCTAACACCTATGAATTGTTTATAGCCTATCAACTTCTAACACCAATCGAAGTGCAAATCTAAGCGTACGATGAAATCTGAATCTAACATATATGATCATCAATCCTCCAGATCCCTAAATCTCGTTATCCCTAGCCCTAGGAAGATAAGGGAACATATAGCGGCTCAAACCAGAGGACTGACCTCGTCGTGTTGTTTCATCCTCTCGCTGCTTGGATGTGGCGGCGCAACCATCTTCTCGTCGCCGCTAGGATCCATCATTCATGCCACGAACCCTTGCTGATCTGCGTAGCAAAAGTCGAGAGTCTTTGCGATAGTGAAGCGTTTCACCTTCGAATTACCGATTTATATTAAAAACTCACCTGAAATTTACAGGTGGGACCTGGTCAATGTAAAAAAACTCCCATTCGAGTGGTAATAGGTTTGACCCACGGGAGGAGCAGATTTTCTCCTTGTTTTACCACCATATTTATCTGCTTTAACTTACATGAGGCATGCAAAATAATACAAACACAAATAAACTAATATAAAAAATCTTCTTGGCTCAAATAACACAAACTGCATCATATCTCAGTGGTAGTGCCGCCATCGCCTTCAGAATTAAAGGTCTCGGGTTTGACCCTTGCTATTGACATTGTATCCTTTTAATTTTCCTCCCTTTTTTACCAGACTGACTTGTGGGACCCTATTGAATTTTATGACGAGTTGGAACACTCTATTTTTAAACAGATGCTTACATGTGGGACCTTGCAAAATTTTATGACGAGTTGGAACACCTTATTTTCGAAAGAATGCTTACATGTAGGACCCTTCCGAATTTTATGACGACTTGGAACACTCTATTTTTAAAATAATGCTTACATGTGGGACCAAAGTTGGTTTATGACGCTGTTGCGGAGCTTATGGCGTCACAAAACTGCTTGGAACAGGGAATGCTCGGCTACAGTACCAACCGTTATAACGAAAGTTTTTTGTCACTAAATTTGCTCGGAAGTGAAATTTAATGACGAGATCATCCAGGAACGTCATAAATCAATGACGGCAAAACTAAGTTGCGTCACTAGTCAGCGATTTTCTTGTAGTGGACCTAGAGTATTAGACGTGGAGTCAAATTGTGTCACTTCAAAACTACAATTTTATTTCATCATCCAATAGAGACGGCTTGTATCCTTAAGAACTTTAATTCAAGTGCATTATAGAATGTGTTTTCTTCGTAGTGTGTGCTTCCTCTGAGTGACTCCACCAATAGCGTTTGGTGTGTTTTCTCTGAGTCACTACAGATTTTCTTTGCCCATGGATCAAATGGCCCACGCAAATAGTTACCCTACTACTAGGGTGTGTTCCTCTGAGTCATTGTTGCTATTCTATTCCCACGGATTGAATGGCCCACCACCCAGGCCTCTTCATTGCCTACATATATGTCACCCTTCTCTTCTGCGATACCTCTTCACAGCAAGCAGCAATGACTTCCTGGAGTTGGGTTGATGAGTTGGGTCCTGCCTTCTAGACTGAGCAAGATCCAGACTTCAAGGCCAATTTCCCATTTCAAGATAAGAGAGATTTTAAATCCATACGTGATGTTAGAAGCTATGCACCTAATCAACCGGTGAACTGGCCAAGATGTGCACATGGTGACTTTGCCGTTATGCAAGTTTACTAGGGATGGAACAACTCCGGTCGTTGTTTCTGGCACTGCCCACGAGCATGGGTAAGCAAAGCTACGTGACCTTCTTTATCCATCATCTTTTTTTGTGTTTACTAACGTAATCTCGGTTTTTGCAGTACTCCTACCAAGCAGATAATTGTGGTTTCGTACAACAGGTGGATCCCCCAGCTATTGAGCCGCATCAAAACTACATCGACTACTTTGAGGATGTCGTCATCCACAACCTGAAGCATGAGCTCGCGCAGGCACTAGCTACTCTAGATCCACCATCTAGCCAAGACGATGGACCCGTGCTGGACCTATAGTGGTCAAGACTAACACCGGTTGTGAGGACGAGTATTGCACCTGTCCATGCCACGAGAAGAAGAAGAACAACACTCCACCAACAACTCCATCCCCACCACCTTCACCCCCACCTCCACCCCCAGCACGGTACTACATGCCCTCCCAGCTTTCCGGCGGATCTATGTTCTCTGGGCAGTTCTCATACCAGTAGACTAGGAATGTTGTAATCGGCTTTCTATATTCCCTAAGGCATGGTTATCGTACCAGTTCGTGCCATTTGCAAATTTGTGGGTCTTATTTTCATGTCCTTGTTTAATGTTGCGAAGTTTTTTTAAAAAAAACCATAGTCGTCGTTTCACACAGCGGTTGACCACCACCAACCGCCATTTCAAATGCTCCAGCCACCGTTTTAAACTGCGGTAGGTGTAACCGTCGTTTCCAATGGCGGCTGGATGCCCGGACGCCAGCCGACAGCTACCACCGGTTTAACAGGCTGTAGGACCGGCAACCGCTGTTGGAAACGGCGGCTGGGACCTTTTCCTACGGCGGTGGTGGTATAGTTTTGACAAACTTTCAAATGGTCATTTATTTTTGAAAAATCATGAAAAAAATAATATAAAAAAATTCCAGCGTAGAGCATGCATGACTTCATGAGTGCATGACGCGGCTTGCTCTCGCTACCATGATAGGAGAACTCAAAACTGACTGGCGAGGTGGCTCGCAGTGTGACAAGTGCACCGTTCGCTGCTGGCCTGTTGCACCGATTATTTTGTAGATTTCACTTGGATTTTTATTTGTTTTGTCTGGTACCTTTTGGTTTGCTGTCCTATGCATTTTCAATCGATTTTGCATGTTTATTGTTACTTGGAAAATCGTTTTTTGTGTTGTCACCCAATTTCATGTCCTATCCTTGTTGATGTAGGTTGTATTATGGGAACATATTAGGTGCAAACCATGTACCTTGTGCAAAATTGAAAACTTTCAATCAAGATCACAAGATCCTCGTCCAAGGGGCGGAGGGAGTGAGGTTATCGTAAAATTTCATCAAAGATGCTGGTGGCGGACGGTTATGTGGAAAATAATCCTCCTCTTCTCTGCCTTTGGATGAACATCTTGTGACCTTTGATTCAAAGTTTCCAAATTTGCACGGTATGTGATTTTCACCAGATTTGTTCCCTTTTACTATTGCCTCAATATTCGATTGATTACATAAACGATATTAACTACATACATGAATTTACATTTTTTATGAAATAATGGTTTGTGTATTTATTGTCATGTTTTCTGAAATTCATTTTTAAGTTGGTTGTGTTTTGGACCCGATCAAACTAATCGATAAAATTGTAATGTTTTCTATGTTCCATTATGTTTTCTTTGTCATCTTCATTTTTTATTATTTTGCAATTATGGGAATGGATGCTAGCACTACTAGGGAACGAGGCTTCCATCCCACACAAAATTTGACATTAGTACCGATTATTTCGGCGCCCGGTACTAATGTCAAATAGAACCGGTACTAATGTCCCGTGCGAAAAAGGAGACCTGCGGAGCCATCCTGTGACCAACATTAGTACCGACCCTTATTACGCACCGGTACTAATGTGGAACATTAGTACCGGTGCTGAATACGAGCCGGTACTAATGTGAACGCCGGACATTAGTACCGGCCCGTATTACAAACCGGTACTAATGTCGCCACATTAGTACCGGTTCGTAATACGGGCCGGTACTAATGTGCAACGGCTATATCTGAGCTTCTTCCTCCTCCAGCCCGAGCCCCGGATTTTTTTAATTTTAACCTTTTTTTAAGAAAATTTTTAAAATAACACTTCCGGAACTTTATTTGCACCAAATGACCCTTTTGCCCGCGCCGGCCCGCGTGGCGCGGCAGGCCCAGTTACCGCGCCACATACATTGGCGCGGCAAGCCCGCCACGCTGGCACGGTGGGCTGACGAGGCCTCCTCTTGCCGCGCCACATGCATCAGCGCGGCAACGTGATGGTGCCGCGCCATGTTGGCTGGTGTGGCAGGAGATTCTCTAATTCAATTTATCAACTTTGAACGATCTAAATAAAATAATATTTGAACTTTAAAATGTTACAAAATTTGACATGCACGTTATATAAGATATGAATATTCCATTTTAGTAACACATACAAGACTAAGTGTTACATATTTTAAAATTTTTAATTTCAAAATAGGCTATGTATTATCCCTATATTCCACTTAGGGCTCTCGTTAAATGGTTATCTATCTAGGATGATATCAATTAAATATCGATTGTTACGAAACTTTTCATTCACATTGTATAAGGTGTAAAGATCTCATTTTAATAGCATGTAAAGAGTTAAGTGCTACATATTTTGAATTGCATAATTTGAAAGTAAGCTATGTATTATCCTACTATCCCACTTAGGGCTCTTTTTAAATGGTTATCTAGAGAATCTTAATTAAATAGCTTTTAAATTTTGAATGTCACAAAATTTGTCATGCACATTGTATAAGGTGTAAATATCTCATTTTATTTACACGTAAAAAATGAAGTACTACATATTTTGACATACATAATTTAAAATAAGCTATATAGTATTCCTTTATCTCCCTTGAACAATCTCTAAGTGTTAAAAAATTAACTTTGTCGTTTATTCATTTAATATAAAAATTTAATGAACCCTAAATAGTTTTAAAATTCTAAAAGGCTACATCATAAGATACATTTATTCATTTTAAATATATTCAATTATACTAAAAACTTCAAAAGTGTGTGGGCTTTCATCAATCAATATCCAGTTGACCTTATTCAGTTTAATTAAGCTAATGGAATACTAACCTTTTTTATCTTGATTCGGGCTAATGGATATAACTAAGTTATAAGAACAAGTTAGCTCTTCATATAATATGATGGCTTCGAAAATGATACAATAAACTAGGATTAGTACAATAATAGCTATAAACATATAGTTTGATTAAGTTGAGAAGCTTCTTCATCTCTAAAGTATCTCATGATCAAGAAAAAGGTGTGTACAAAGGGTTGATGTCCCTACATAAATGTATCTCATGATAAATGTGTACAGTGTATAGTATAATATATCTATCGATTTTTATCGAGTTTCATGATGTTTGAAGTTCATATATATTATGATGTACCCTACTTAAAGTTTAAAATATTTAGTGTTCACTAAGTTATAAAATTGAAAGAAAATAAACACTTAAAAGCTATCTAAGGGAGATAGAAGAATAATACATATCTTACTTTGAAATTATGTATTTCAAAATATGTAGTACTTGACTTTGTACATATTAATAAAATGAGATCGTAACACCTTTTATGTGTGCATGTTAAGTTTCGTGACATTCAGTGTTTAAATGTTATGTAACTGAGATTATCCTAAGTAGATAATCATTTAACGAGAGCCCTAAGTGAGATATATGGATAATATATAGGCTACTTTGGAATTAAATTTTTTTAAATATGTAATATTTGGCCTTGTACATGTTCCTAAACTAGAATGTTTAGATCTTATATATTGTGCATGTCAAGTTTCGTAACATTTAAAGTTCAAATACTATTTTATTTATATCGTTCAAAATTGATAAGTATAACTGAAGTACTCCTGTCACGCAACCAAGTTGGTGCGGCACCATCAAATAATACATATTTTAAAATTTATAATTTCAAAATAACCTATGTATTATCCTTTGTGCCCATTATTAAGTACACATTTTAAATTATTAAAATAATTTATTGTGAATCATACCATTACGCTCTTACCTTTCCGTTGTAGAAGCTATTTATTTATGATTAAAACATCACAATAATACTATACACTATAGAAGTTTCTTGATCACGAGATACTTTTCGGTAGGGATATTACCCCTGTGTTGTAACACCCCAGGTGTTTGGTTAAGCTAAATACCCTGATTAATCATGATAATTAAGTGTATATATTCCAAAGCATGCTTAGTTTAGTTTTGATCTTCTTTGCAAAAGAAACCCCAGTCAAATTTCCAAATCTTGGTCAAACCCTAAGTGCTCCTTGAAGCTGAAATGGTTTTCTTGCGCGTTCTCCAAAAATTTCTATAGAAGTTCAAAATCGACCAATCTAGAAGTTGTAGAGTTCCTCCGGGAACACTTTTTTCATAATTGGCAGACATTCAAATTTTAAGCTTAAAATGGTCAAAAACTCGTTTGAAGTCAATCTGAACAGTGATAGGAGGCCGAGGAAACCTGTAACTTTAACCCCTTTTATCTCTTAAACCTTTGATCAAACTATAGGTCAACCATTGAGGGAATTATACTCCTATAGCTCATCTACCACTTTTGTATTGGCAGATTTGTAACTTGTATTCAAAAATATACAGTTTGTGAATTTTGAAAATGTGTAAACGAAATACAAACCGGGCCGCACGCCAGAGCCGTCACGCTCTGCATGTCGCCTGCACGCGAGTGCGCGCGCACGCTTGTCGTCCGTGCCAAAACACATGGCACCTGCAGGGCCGTCCAGCGTACGGATGCCTCGGCAGCGTCGCGATGGACCGGGCGATCCTTGGCACCTCCGCCTGCGTAGCTCCGGTGCGCCGGGACCACACCGCATGCCGCGCCGCGGCAGAGCCACGCGACCGCGCGCGCGAACACCGCGCGGCTTGCGCGCATGCGTCGGCCCAGCTGGCCGTCCCGCGGTCACCAACCGGCTCACCATCACCCCGTCCTCGTCGAGCACGCGCGTTTGGTCGCTTAAAACCGAAGTCCCAGGCCCTGACGTCGCCTTTTTCCCCTCCGCCGGTCGCAGACCACGCCGCCGCCGCAGAACCTCCGTTGTCCACTTTGAACCGCCGCCGCCCAACCACTTCTCTCCCTCCCTTAGACCCCAGCAACCTTCCTCCGCCGCCCTACACCGCGCATTGACGTCGCAACCGCCGGACAGCAAGCCACTCCGGGCCAAGCCGCAGTCTCCACCACCTCCTACCACCTCTAGGTAGGTGCACGCGCCCCTAGGTCCGCTTCCCGGCGAGGGCCCGGCCGGAATCCGCCGCCGGCGGTGAGCCCTGCGCCGGCAGGGACTACATTGCTTTGATTGCAATCCTTCTAGGGTTGTTTCCGTAAACTAGGGGTATTTCTGTAATATCGAAAAATTAATCCAAGGGCCCGAGTGTAAAAGCTGTTTCAGGTTTTCTCTGCAACTTCAAAAATCCATTAAAAATCGTAGAAAAATCAAGAAAATGCAAATCCAATTTTGTTGGGTTCCTGGTGAAGAAATATACCTTTTCTAGAAAGCATATATAGGGTTTTTCTGTGTAGTTTTTGAATGAAAATTCAAACTCAGGTTGAGGTGTTTTTAGTGTAATTTGAAATATACTCATGCTATGGAGTTGAATTTTGGATGTTGATCTTTATGGCATGTTTAGATTTGTGACCAAAGTTGGCATGATTTTGATGGGTAGATTTTTAGTTATGATTTATGTAAGCTTTATGCTAGATTAAGCTTGATGCTTTTTATAGCCCCTTTATTTAACTTTTCTTTAAGCACCAGTGGACCCTAGGGCTTTGTCTTGATGAGTAGTACCTCTGATAGGTTGGATATGATTTTAGGATGTGTTTTGGGATGTGTTTTGGATTTAATATTGTGTAGGAGTTTAAATTCAAAATTTCAAAAATAATTTGAATCTGCACCTATGCTTTGGTCAGATTCTTAGATTTGACATGTATGACTTGTAGGAGAAAGTTGAGATCAAAAATATTAGTAAATCTTTTTATAAGATTTAATTAATTTAAACTAGGCTGAAATTTGTCTTTTTCATATAAATTAATATATAAATGATCTTAACCTAGATTTTGGTTTGTGAGCTTAAAATAGGCATATGTTGCTGTGTGCAAAAGCTTAGGCTCATTTGAGGTGTTTTTGATTAATATGGATTTATGGTTGTAAGGCGTGTTTTAATTAATTAAATAAATAAAGGGCAATTAAGGTGTTAAATTGTGAAAACATGTCATGTTTCTGTTTTTGAATTTTTCAACACACCCCTTGCTGTTTATGAAGTCATTTAATTTACTTATGTTTAAATATGTACACAGTCACCTTCAAAGTTAACCTTTAATTAACTGCTCACACTTTCACCTAATGCATATGCATGTGAACGTGTAGATTTACCGGACGGGACGTACACGCTCACTCAGGAGGAGGAGGGAGCAGCTAGTGGAGAGGTGAACCAGATTGGTGTGCAGCAAGACTTGGGCCAAAGTCCAGAAGAGCCCAAGGCTAGTGCTGAAATAGAAGAAGGCAAGCACCGGGTTGCATATAACCTTTTTGGATAAAATCCCTTCACTTTTACCTTTTTAGTTTTTATGATTTATTTTGTGCATTTACGTTTCAGGAGTTATTTTGAAACCTAGATGCATGATCCTTAGGTTCCTGTGCTCTTATACTAGTATGTTAGGACGCTAGTGCCATGCTTTAAGGACACGGTACAAGTCGAGTAATGACTCTTTGCTCGCGAGATATAGGTTACTTATGTTGGAATCATAAGTTGGTTAAATTGACTCGCTCATGTGGTAAGAGCAATGGGTTCGGTCTCGACCGAGTAGCATTGTGCTGGTTTAAGCTATTGAACGTACCAAGTGCTTGTCGGGAATGGGACCGGTAAGCCTAGTACCTAATGAACTAGTGCGGGGACTTTATCGCTACTAATCTTGAGATGCTTCTCCCGGTTCGCTACCGGTAGTGCATGTGTGAGTCTGGACGTGCCGTGTGAGGGCGTTCCAGTAACCTTGTACTTAGGGCTGTAGCGCCTGTCCCTAATCTGGGGAATGACGGGAACCGCCTGGTCGGGGTAGACCCCGCATTCGCTTTTATTTGATTTCTTAGGGTCTACTTTCTTCCGTGTATCTTGGGTTTACCTTGCAAGGATATAAATCGATCGATCGTCGGTCACTCGCCGTTATCTGAGTCGGCTTGACCACTGGCTACCCCATGTATTTATGGAACAGTTGGATTAATATTGTTGCCTGTTTAATATTGTTTGCACAACATGCTTGTTTAGTACAGGTGCTCACCTAGAATGGTTAACATACTAGAATATGAGCTAAAATTTGAAATTAAGGATCAACTCTTAGTCGCTTTTGGCAAAACAAACTCACCCACCAAAAAGCCTTTGCATGTCTAGTTGTACTTTCTTTTTGTCGGGTAAGTCTTGCTGAGTATTAGTATACTCAGCCTTGCTTAATTTGTGGTTTTCAGGTAACCCCATCTGGCCTGGTTCTATTCCAGATGGTTGGGAACTTGAGTGGGAGCGGGATGACGATGTGTGATACTCTATGGATGGCCTCCCATGTGTATCCCGCATTTAGTTTTATTTCCGCTCTTTAAACTCTGATCACCTTTACTTTTATGTATGAAAATCTGGTTTGTAATAACGTAACTTTGTGAACTCTTTATGTAATGTGAATTTGTACTCTGGTCCCGCCTTCGTGTGGGCTTTGCACATATCAGCGATCCCATTGTAAGTAATTCACCGAGCATGACCCGGCAGAGGCGACAGAATAGTTCTTTATTATTGCTTAATGGCCATGTGGACAGGCTTAGGCGATAATACGGAATTATTTTCGGCGGTTCTGTCACAGCTGGTACCAGAGCGATGATATGCACCAGAGCATTAATAATACTTAATAACTTGTTTTTGGAATAAAATTTGCCAAGAATAAGAATTTTGCTAAGTGCGTAGGACGTTAAGGTTTAAACTAGTCCGAGAGGCCCTAGAGGGAATTTTTGGGTTCTTTCAGGTGGCTAGTACTCTACGGTGTATTTAAACTGACTTCCAGCACATTTTATTCCTGTCAAAACTTACTTTCTTGTACAACCATACTAGTTCATCACGTTTTGCCATACGTGGTGGTGCCACAGGAAAGTCCTGTGAGGGATGGATGGGACCTATTCCAATGGGAACCCACGTCGCGTCCGCGTCTCGTCACGTTTTGCCATACGTGATGGTACCACATGAAAGTCATGTGAGGGATGGATGGGACCTATTCCAATGGGAACCCACGTCGCGTCTGTGTCTCGTCACATTTTGCCATACGTGGACGTTCCGTATCACAAAGATGCGAGGCAAGGATGCACTCCATTCAAACGGAGAGTATCTGAGGTTGGACGCTGTCCATGCAGCGGCTTTACGCATGGATGCCGTTTCTATAGTGAACGGTAATGTATGTGGACGCTTTCGTGAGTGCTGGCAAGAAAGGTTCTGAATGTTCTGTGATTTTCTGCAGGTACACTAACCACGGTTGTTAGGCACGGTAATTAAAAAACGAATAGTTTTCGACTGGCTATTATAGGGAGAGACGTATTTATGCCTTGCCACCGGCACTAACTTCGATTTTAAGCTTAAATGCTTGGTGAGGAATTATAGGACGTTTTTGCATCATGTTAAAAGCTACCAAAAATGGAAATGATCCTAATACACCTCTTAGGTGATCTATAAGTTGAATTTATAGTTCTTAAGGACCATTCATGCTAGTTTGGTAAATTATGTGATGTGATCAAAAGTATGTCTAGTTGCTGTCCTAATTTTTCTAAGGATGATCTAGAAAGTTTTTGGCTAGGTGATCTTTAGGAAAATTGCTCATCAACTAGTTAAGATTCTTCCATGAATTTTTCATGATTTTAGGATGAATAAAACTGAAGCTATGCTCAAATCACTAAACCTAGGTCATGCTGGAATTTCTGTCAAAATGATGTTAAGACTGAAAACTCGAATTTTTATACCTTGTTCCAAATAGATTTTGCCTAGACAATCTATACCAAAAAAATGATCCATTTATAGCCTACTTTGTGCTGTCAAAATCTCATGGTCATAGGGTTCTTAATTTTTGAGATATGATCTTTTTAGTGAAGCTCTGTCCTGCTGAAAATTTCTGGGCAATAGCACTCTAAAACTTGATCAGTTAGACCCTTTTCCAATCTGAATTGGTTCGACCTTTGAATACCAAAAATGCTCCTTAGGTATCTATCTACCTCCTGTAGAAATCTCAAGGTCACTAGATTTTTAGTTTGGGAGTTATATCCAAAACACTAGGTCTCTGTCCTGCTGAATTTCAGAACTAGTGATCTCTGAAATTCAAATTTTTAGGTCATCCTCCTTTGGGATATAGAGCAAACCTTGAATATCATATTGGTTCATAATTTTGTGATGGTCATGCTCAAAAAAATTCAGCATTTTTGCATGTGTAGTTTGAGAAATATCGAATTTTTAGTAAGCTACTGTTTGCTGTCCAAACTGCTAGACAGAGCTTTGGTAAATGAATTTTTCGACCCCAGTAAATGTTAAATATGTCCTGGAGTTGAATACCAAAGTTGAAGCTTATGTAATTCTACACATGCTGTCCAAAATTTAGGAATTTTTGACATTTGTACAGAGAGTTATGAATTTTATACTCCAGACTGTTGTGCTGTCTAAATTCTGAATTTTTCATAAGTTAGAATTTTCGTATGCATATTCTACTTGTTATTATTTTGGGCAAGCTTTGAATATGTATCTCATGAAAGTTCAACTTTTCAGATGGCTGATAACACACAAAACAACTCTGGGGGTGCTGGAGGCAATGGTGATGGTGCTCTTCCTGCGCCTCCACCTTTGACACCCTCAGAAGCTTTTATTGCTGCTCAGACTGAGGTATTGCACCAAATACTTCAGACTCAGCAGCAAATTGCACAGAGGTTGCAGCAGCCTGTGCACAATCATGGCCATAATGAGGATGGGCCAAATGCAGTGATGTCTTATGACAAATTCAGGGCAATGAGGCCTCCTTTGTTCACTAAAGCTGAAGAGCCACTTGAGGCTGATTCCTTCATCAGGGCCCTAGAGGCCAAGTTCTCTGTGTTTGTGCTTCCATGCTCAGAGGAGAACAAGGCCGGCTTCGCCGCTCAGCAGCTTAGGGGTGAATCGCTGATTTGGTGGGAGCATTTTAAATCGATGCAGCCGCAAGGCCACCGAATCACTTGGGCTGAATTCAAAAAGGCTTTCAAAGAGCACTATATCCCTAAGGGGCTCATTGATAGAAAGATGAGGGAGTTGATGCACCTCAAACAAGGATCTGACTCTGTCTATCAGTATGCTCAAAAGTTCAACAGTCTCTGTCAGTACGGGGACTATCATGTGGATACTGATAAGAAAAAGATGGATCGATTCCGTGAGGGTCTTGATGGTGAACTTTATGAGAGGTTGAACCTAATCAAGATTGACAGCTATCCTGAGCTTGTTAATATGGCTATCTCTCAGGAGGACGCCATGAAGAGGGCTCAACAGGATAAGAAGAGGAAATTTAATCAAGCCTCGGGAAGTGGGCAAGGCAAGAAATTCAAGCTGGTGAAGAAGAATGTGCAGGGTTCCACCCAGCCATCTTCATCAGGACGCTGGGTGATGAAGCCGTCTCAGAATAAGCCTTCTGGTAATTTCAGCTTTCACAATACCCAGTAGACAGCTTCCAAGCCTAATGCACCCCCCATGTCCGCAACAATGATGATCGTCGTTGCTATAATTGTGGACAGCTGGGGCACTATTCCAACAAGTGTACCCGCCCTAGGCAGCAGAATCAGCAGAATCAAGGGTAAGGTTCGAAGTCTAGAAATCAGGACAAGAAGCAAAATGTTCAGGTGAAGCAGGGGAGGCTAAACTTCACCACAGTGGTTGATCTTCCAGCCGGAGCACCAATCCTGACGGGTATATTCTCTATTCGAGGCCACCCTATTACAATATTGTAGATTCTGAGGTTGACCATAGCATCATAATTGTGAAAATCTTCCGGGTTTTCTTCAACCTAGATACCATAAGTTTCTACCCCTACCTTCATCTTTTATTTCCTAATCTCGGGACAAGATTTCTTTTAAGGGGGTAGGTTGTAACACCCCAGGTGTTTGGTTAAGCTAAATACCCTGATTAATCATGATAATTAAGTATAATTATTCCAAAGCATGCTTAGTTTAGTTTTGATCTTCTTTGCAAAAGAAACCCCAGTCAAATTTCCAAACCTTGGTCAAACCCTAAGTGCTCCTTGAAACTGAAATGGTTTTCTTGCGCGTTCTCCAAAAATTTCTATAGAAGTTCAAAATCGACCAATCTAGAAGTTGTAGAGTTCCTCCGGGAACACTTTTTTCATAATTGGCAGACATTCAAATTTTGAGCTTAAAATGGTCAAAAACTCGTTTGAATTCAATCTGAACAGTGATAGGAGGCCGAGGAAACCTGTAACTTTAACCCCTTTTATCTCTTAAACCTTTGATCAAACTATAGGTCAACCATTGAGGGAATTATACTCCTATAGCTCATCTACCACTTTTGTATTGGCAGATTTGTAACTTGTATTCAAAAATATACAGTTTGTGAATTTTGAAAATGTGTAAACGAAATACAAACCGGGCCGCACGCCAGAGCCGTCGTGCTCTGCATGTCGCCTGCGCGCGAGTGCGCGCGCACGCTTGCCGTCCGTGCCAAAACACGTGGCGCCTGCAGGGCCGTCCGGCGTATGGATGCCTCGGCAGCGTCGCGATGGACCGGGCGATCCTTGGCACCTCCGCCTGCGTAGCTCCGGTGCGCCGCGACCACACCGCATGCCGCGCTGCGGCAGAGCCACGTGCCCGCACGTGCGAACGCCACGCGGCTTGCGCGCATGCGTCGGCCCAGCTGGCCGCCCCGCGGTCACCAACCGGCTCACCATCACCCCGTCCTCGTCGAGCACGCGCATTTGGTCGCTTAAAACCGAAGTCCAAGGCCCCGACGTCGCCTTTTTCCCCTCCGCCGGTCGCAGACCACGCCGCCGCCGCGGAACCTCCGCTGTCCACTTCGAACCGCCGCCGCCCAACCACTTCTCTCCCTCCGTTAGACCCCCAGCAACCTTCCTCCGCCGCCCTACACCGCGCATTGCCGTCGCAGCCGCCGGACAGCAAGCCGCGGCGGGCGCTCCGCCCGTGCGCCGCCGCCGGCCGCCACCGGCGCCGTTCCGGGCCAAGCCGCAGTCTCCACCACCTCCTACCACCTCTAGGTAGGTGCACGCGCCCCTAGGTCTGCTTCCCGGCGAGGGCCCGGCCGGAATCCGCCGCCGGCGGTGAGCCCTGTGCCGGCAGGGACTACATTGCTTTGATTGCAATCCTTCTAGGGTTGTTTCCGTAAACTAGGGGTATTTCTGTAATATCAAAAAATTAATCCGAGGGCCCGAGTGTAAAAGTTGTTTCAGGTTTTCTCTTCAACTTCAAAAATCCATTAAAAATCGTAGAAAAATCAGAAAAATGCAAATCCAATTTTGTTGGGTTCCTGGTGAAGAAATATACCTGTTCTAGAAAGCATGTGTAGGGTTTTTCTCTGCAGTTTTTGAATGAAAATTCAAACTCAGTTTGAGGTGTTTTTAGTGTAATTTAAAATATACTCATGCTATGGAGTTGAATTTTGGATATGTTGATCTTTATCACATGTTTAGATCTGTGACCAAAGTTGGCATTATTTTGATGTGTATATTTTTAGTTATGATTTATGTAAGCTTTATGCTAGATTAAGCTTAATGCATTTTATAGCCCCTTTATTTAACTTTTCTTTAAGCACCAGTGCACCCTAGGGATTTGTCTTGATGAGTAGTACCTCTGATAGGTTGGATATGATTTTAGGATGTGTTTTGGGATGTGTTTTAGATTTAATATTGTGTAGGAGTTTAAATTCAAAATTTCAAAAATAATTTGAATCTGGACCTATGCTTTGGTCAGATTCTTAGATTTGACATGTATGACTTGTAGGAGAAAGTTGAGATCAAAAATATTAGTAAATCTTTTTATAATATTTAATTAAGTTAAACTAGGCTGAAATTTGTCTTTTTCATATAAATTAATATATAAATGATCTTAACCTAGATTTTGGTTTGTGAGCTTAAAATAGGCATATGTTACTGTGTGCAAAAGCTTAGGCTCATTTGAGGTGTTTTTGATTAATATGGATTTATGGTTGTAAGGCTTGTTTTAATTAATTAAATAAATAAAGGGCAATTAAGGTGTTAAATTGTGAAAACATGTCATGTTTCTGTTTTTGAATTTTTCAACACACCCCTTGCTGTTTATGAAGTCATTTAATTTACTTATGTTTAAATATGTACACAGTCACCTTCAAAGTTAACCTTTAATTAACTTCACACTTTCACCTAATGCATATGCATGTGAACGTGTAGATTTACCGGACGGGACGTACACGCTCACTCAGGAGGTGGAGGGAGCAGCTAGTGGAGAGGTGAACCAGATTGGTGTGCAGCAAGACCTGAGCCAAAGTCCAGAAGAGCCCAAGGCTAGTGCTGAAATAGAAGAAGGCAAGCACCGGGTTGCATATAACCTTTTTGGATAAAATCCCTTCACTTTTACCTTTTCAGTTTTTATGATTTATTTTGTGCATTTACGTTTCAGGAAACCTAGATGCATGATCCTTAGGTTCCTGTGCTCTTATACTAGTATGTTAGGACGCTAGTGCCATGCTTTAAGGACACGGTACAAGTCGAGTAATGACTCATTGCTCGCGAGATATAGGTTACTTATGTTGGAATCATAAGTTGGTTAAATTTACTCGCTCATGTGGTGAGAGCAATGGGTTCGGTCTCGACCGAGTAGCATTGTGCTAGTTTAAGCTATTGAACGTACCAAGTGCTTGTCGGGAATGGGACCGGTAAGCCTAGTACCTAATGAACTAGTGCGGGGACTTTATCGCTACTAATCTTGAGATGCTTCTCCCGGTTCGCCACCGGTAGTGCATGTGTGAGTCTGGACGTGACGTGTGAGGGCGTTCCAGTAACCTTGTACTTAGGACTATAGCACATGTCCCTAATCTGGGGAATGACGAGAACCGCCTGGTCGGGGTAGACCCCACATTCGCTTTCATTTGATTTCTTGGGGTCTACTTTCTTCCGTGTATCTTAGGTTTACCTTGCAAGGATATAAATCGATCGATCGTCGGTCACTCGCCGTTATCTGAGTCGGCTTGACCACTGGCTACCCCATGTATTTATGGAACAGTTGGATTAATATTTTTGCCTGTTTAATATTGTTTGCACAACATGCTTGTTTAGTACAGGTGCTCACCTAGAATGGTTAACATACTAGAATATGAGCTAAAATTTGAAATTAAGGATCAACTCTTAGTCGCTTTTGGCAAAACAAACCCACCAGCCAAAAAGCCTTTGCATGTCTAGTTGTACTTTCTTTTTGTCGGGTAAGTCTTGCTAAGTATTAGTATACTCAGCCTTACTTAATTTGTGGTTTTCAGGTAACCCCATCTGGCCTGGTTCTATTCCAGATGGTTGGGAACTTGAGTGGGAGCGGGATGACGATGTGTGATATTCTATGGATGGCCTCCCATGTGTATCCCGCGTTTAGTTTTATTTCCGCTGTTTAAACTCTGGTCACCTTTACTTTTATGTATGAAAACCTGGTTTGTAATAACGTAACTTTGTGAACTCTTTATGTAATATGAATTTGTACTCTGGTCCCGCCTTCGTGTGGGCTTTGCGCATATCAGCGATCCTGTTGTAAGTGATTCACCGGGCATGACCCGGCAGAGGCGACCGAATAGTTCTTTATTATTGCTTAATGGCCATGTGGACAGACTTAGGCAATAATACGGAATTATTTTGGGCGGTTCTGTCACATGTGTACACACCTTTTTTTCTTGATCATGAGATACTTTAGGGATGAAGAAGTTTCTCAACTTAATCAAACTATATGTTTAGAGCTATTATTGTACTAATCCTAATTTATTGAATCATTTTCGTAACAATCATATCATATGAAGAGCTAACTAATTTTTATAAGTTTGTCATATCCATTTACCTAATTCAACTTAAATAAGGTTAGTATTCCATTAGCCTAATTCAAAACTAAATAAGGTCTCACGCGCCTTTGAGATTTCTAGTAGAATTAAATATAGTTAGAATGAATAAATGTATCTTATAATTTAGTGTTTTAAAATTTTAAAAATATTTTGAGTTCATTAAATCATTATATTTAATGAAAGCAAACAACAAAGTTAACACTTAAGGCTATGTAAGGGTGATAAATGAGTAATACACAACTTATTTTGAACTTATGTAATTCAAAATATGTAGCACTTGACTCTTTACATGTAAATAAAATGAGATCTTTACACCTTATACAATGCGCATGACAAGTTTTGTAACATTCAAAGTTTAAAAGATATTTAATTAAGGTTCTCCTATGTAGATAACCATTTAACAAGAACCCTAAGTCAGATAATAGGATAATACATAGCTTACTTTGAAATTATGTAATTCAAAATATGTAGCACTTGACTCTTTATATGTTATTAAAATGAGATCTTTACACCTTATACAATATGCATGGCAAGTTTCGTGATAATTAATATTTAAATAATATTTAATTGGTATGATCCTAGATAGATAACCATTTAACGAGTCATAAGTGGGATATAGGGATAATACATAGTCTACTTTGAAATTAAAATTTTTAAAATATGTAACACTTAGTCTTGTACATGTTACTAAAATAGAATGTTCATACCTTATATAACGTGCATGTCAAATTTTGTAACATTTAAAGTTCAAATATTATTTTATTTAGATCGTTCAAAGTTGATAAATTGAATTGGAGAACCTCCTGGCACACCAGCCTACATGGTGTGGCACCATCACGTTGCCGCGCTGATGCATGTGGCGCTGCAGGAGGAGTCCTCGTCAGCCCATCGTGCCAATGTGGCGGGCTTGCCACGCCGCTGCATGTGGCGCTGCAAAGTGGGCCTGCTACGCCACGCGAGCCGGCGCGGGCAAAAGGGTCATGTGGTGCAAATAAAGTTCCGGAGGTGTTATTTTTAAACAGGCCTTACTCCTGTTCAACTTCGAGGGGAGGAACCAATCCCAAAGCATAAAGGAGCAAATAGACCGCAGTATGAGCTCGGTAAACCGCTTGTGTAGCCGCAGTTGCTAGCGCATCTTCCAACATGGATGTATGAACTACACAAGTGGTACATGGATGCGTCATCCAACGGACAACAATATTTGGAAGTTGCCATAGATGACTATCATTTTTTCCGTGGTCGAGAAACTTTTGGTGTGAAATTTGACCAATTATGGTTCTTATTCAATCAAGATGCACTTGACTCAGGACTCATCGCTTGCTGGACTCTGTAAGTCTTGATTCTACTATAAGTTGAAAATCAATGCTCTAGCCATTCTACCTTATCTTAACTTGTGTTTAATTTGAATTTAATTTGAATCATGCAGCTTTGAGATGCAGTAGTGCAGGAGGAAAGGAATAAAGGACGTCGGCTTCATGGATCATCTAATGATAAATCAGCTCAATATCAGAAAATGGGAGATAGCCACATTGGACTATATATATTTGTTTCTAGACAAACACCATGACAAGGGTACCATACTTTTACCATACAACTTCGAGTGAGCAACGTGTATCTCATCTATTTATCTTTATCAAATGACATTACATATATATTTCAAAAAACTCATACTTCTACACGTATGCACAGATTCCATTGGATTCTTTTTGCTTTCTGTTCGTCTCTAAGCAAGGTCTTCATCTTTGACTCTTTGAGGGCAACTTCAGATAAAAGCAAATACCAAGATGTTGTAGATATGATAAAACTTGCATGGACTCGCCTTTGTGTAGAGCACCTGGGAAAATTCAAAGAGAACCTTTATTTCCACTATGATTTCCCTGTATGTGTATTCTAGTCCGCAGATCTTATGTCTTACAATATAATTAAATATATTTCATAATTTTTTTCGCACATGTGCAGTGCATAACACAACCTTTAGGTACCAATCTATGTGGATACTATGTATGCGAGTTCCTGCATATCTTTTCAAACTACGCTAATAGTACTAACCTTGAAGAAAAGGTGTGTACACTAAACTCAACGACACATGCATGTAGTTCTTATTTGTTCATGTTCTTTGTTGTACTAGTTCTTATTCTTTGCTCATATTCTTTTGTAGATTGACTACATCAAGGAGGGGCTCCTCGAGTCGGAAAAAATCCGGTTAATTCAAGAACAACTATGCGGATTTCTTCTAGATGGGGTGATTACGCCAGGTGGAGAGCATTTTGCAGGCTTATCATCAGTTATTGTAACGAGGAAGTTGACGGCAGAAGCAACGGGGAAGTCGACAGAAGAAGCAGGGGTGACTAAGCAGGGGAAGAGAGAAAAAGGATCTGCAAAGGACCAATCGTCAGGGAGCAAAAATAACTAATATTAAACTCTACTTAGCTTTGATGCAATGTATTATATACAGTAATATATATTTCTCGTATTTCTGTATACACAATATTATATAGGTTCTTGGATCAACTACCGGATTTGAGATAATACATGCATACGTATATATGTATTCATATAATATGAGATATTATACTGATACATATATATGTATGTATGAATAGTATTATCTCAAAATATTTTATATGGCACATGACTTTATATTATAGGGTATTAGGTATTAGGATTAGTATACGTAAATCAAGTAAATACGATAGAATCAATAAACCAGAAAACAAAAAAGAAAAAAGAAAACAAACATTAGTACCGGCTGAGAATTAGAGCCGGTACTAATGTGCACCCTGCCACGTCGCGAGGGCGGGGCACATTAGTACCAACTCTAAACCCTAATTGGTACTAATGTGCGTATTGGTATCAGTTTCCAAAACCGATACTAATGTGAAGTCACATTCATACCGATCGGAAAATACCGGTTTAGAAACTGGTACTAAAAGGAAGCTTAGCACCGGTACAGAAAACTAATGCATCTTTTTTTCACGGGGCCCACAAGGTGTTGGTGGAAACCAACGAGCGCTGTGTCAGTTTTGGTTGCTTCTGAATTTTTGGTTGATCATGTTTGTTTTTCAGTCGATTTTTTCATGTTGTTCTCCTAAGTAAATCCGACTAATTTTTATCTATCTCATCACTCAAATCCGATCCGCTGGGCCCTGACAATCCTACATGTTGTCGTTTCATTGGTAAAAAAATAGATTGATTCACTACATAAAAACACTCGATTGTTGGGGAGGCACTCCCATAAAAAAAAGGGTTAAAAAATAATACGACGCCTGAGAGATTCGAACTCTCGCGGGCAAAGCCCATGTACTTAGCAGGCACACGCCTTAACCACTCGGCCAAAGCGTCGTTTGTTGATAGGAGTAGAACGTAAATTAAAATGCATGTAAGATGAGATGAAAACATTTTTGCTGGAATTCAGGACTACATTATGATTTTTGCTGGAATTCAGGACTACATTATGGCTTTATCCAAACACAATGACGATTCATACCGACACAGCACCAAGTCTTAGCTTCGGAGGTCAAAACATGCAGGCGGTTTCCCTGCTATTTTACACATATTGCAGTGCTCAAAAGAATCTGGACCAAGCAGGGTTCTCAGAATGCGGGCGTGCTTGGTTTCCTTGCAATCAAGACATTGTTTGGTTTTGTTGCTGCATTATCCCGGGGACTGCGCGAGCAAAATTTTGCTTGCTGAATCGAGCTTGCCAAAACAGCTCTCCGTAGAAAGCAAAGCAAGGCTTGATTGTCAAAGCAAAGCAAAGCTAGGCAATGCTCTTCCAGCTACCAAGCTGACCCTGCATTGCTTCATCTTCATGGATCATACTCTTTTTTTTTTTTTGAGTAATGCATCGTACCGATCGATGCTTATGGTAACCAAGATTACAGATTACTAATGAACAAACCAATAAGATTACAAACAGTCAATTCAATTGTAACCAAGATTAAAGATTACTAATGAACAAACCAATAAGATTACAAACAGTCAATTCAATTCTCGAAGGCTCTCAGACCACGACGGTCACGACACTAGCACTGCTACTCCGAGCTGCTCTGACTGCGCTGCCGCAGGTGGCGGCAGGACGCTCCTCCTCCTCGGCGAACCACGGGTGCTGGAGCGCGGCCGTGGCGGTGAGCCTGTCCCGGGGCTGAACGGCGAGCAGACCGGCAAGAACCTCCCGCGCGCACGGCGACAGCTCCGTCAGGCCCTGGAACGCCAGCCAGTCGTCGAACGCCTTCAACCCCTTCTCCCCGAGCGCGCGCCCCAGTTCCGTCACCCTGGCGAGCATGGCGTCCTCCGTCTCCTCGTCGAACATGAGCCGGCCGGTGAGGAGCTCGGCCATGACGCACCCGATCGCCCAGATGTCGACGCCGGGGCCGTAGTCCAGGCGGCCCGCGAGCTGCTCTGGCGAGCGGTAGAGCAGCGTGCCGACGCGGCGCTCCGGGTACGGCGCCGCCCCCTCGGGCCTTGCCGGCGTGGCGAGCCCCAGGTCGCAGATCTTGACCGCGCCGCGGGCGCCCACGAGGATGTTGTCCGGCTTGATGTCGCGGTGGATGATACCGGCGCTGTGGATCCGCTCCGCGCCGCGCAGGAGCTGCCGCAAGACTGCGCGCGCCCGGGCCTCCGTGAACCGCGCCGGCGCCGCCGCCGATGACGACGACGCTCCCCGCAGCAGGCGGCGCAGGCTGGCGCCGACGAACTCCATGACGAGGAACACGTCCCCGGTGGCGGCGTCCTCGACGACGTCGCGGATGGCGACGACCGAGGGGTGGCCGCGGCAGGCGGCCAGGCAACCGGCCTCGCGGAGGTCGGAGGCCCTGGCACGTTTGACGGCCACCGCCTCGCCCGTGGCGCGGTGCCGCGCCTTGACCACCACGCCGAAGCTGCCCTCCCCGAGCACCTCCAGCTTCTCGTAGTCGTAGATGCTTCCGAGCGTGATCCGCGCCCGCTTGCTCTCGCCGGCGGCCGCCGTGCCGTCGGGCGCTGCCGGGCGCTTGCGCATCACCGCCGCCGACATGAGGAAAGAAAGCGCTAGCTGTCTGGTTCTGGCGCGGCGAGGCGGTGGTGGAGAGAAAGAGAGAGCAGAGGATTTCTTGGCGGCTGCTGGGGAGTGACGTCCACCAAATCAATTTATAAGGTGCTCAAATTCGAGTCCGATTGGTTTGCCGGGCTCGGGAGGAAGTCGGCAAGCCGGAGAAGGAGTACACGGAACTCCGACAGAGTACGTGGCAGCCTTTTAATTCTGATCGCGCTGTCAGAAATTAGACCGGCAGGTCACGAGCGTTAATATGTTGCGATAAATAACTCCTAAATCGCCGCGAAAATTGTTTTTCTGCTTATACAACTCGGCAATTATCCATCAAAACCGCACAGTTCAATTAGAGGTCTTTTTCGGTACACAATACCACCCTGTACCACCACTTTAAAAGAAATCGTATGTAATAGGAAATGATCTATTTGTAAGGATCGGACGGTTGAGATTAATTCTGTACCACCGGTTTTATTTTGTGTGGTACGGGTGGTATTTATAGGTGGTATTGGTAGCATATGGGTATTATTGGAAATAGAAAATATTTTTGTTGTAATATATGAAATTGGATATATGAAAGGTATGTTTTTATTGTACTCGTCAGCGGTATGTTTTTTCCAAATAATATTCATTCAACAAATTACTATTTTACCCACAACAAAAAACCGACAATACCACCGTACTACCAAAGAGTGGTATTGTGTACCGAAAAAAACCTCTTCAATTAACCCAAATGCTAAACGGAGAGGGCTCTCCATTTAGTGTTAAATGGAGAGCCCTCCGAGGTTACTTCCTACGACACATAAGTTACTTCTCGCGACAAAAAGTTATTTCTCGCGACACATAAGTTACTTTTCGCGACAAAAAAGTTACTTCTCGCGAAAAAAGTTACTTCCCGCGACAAAAAGTTACTTCCTCCTGTGCGTTTCTTTCTGTTGAGGTAAGTAATTTTGTGTCGCAAGAAGTAACTTCAGAGGGCTCTCCATGTATGACTAAAAGTTACTTTCTCGTGTGTGCTTTTTCTGTTGAAGGATGTAATTTTGTGTCGCAGGAAGTAACTTCGGAGGGCTCTCAATGTAAGACTACACTCTCCTTTCACAAAATAAAAATAAAAAAATAATAATACACTCTCGACCAACTAAGATTCGATTCACTCACATCATCTACTCTATTATAACTCTCTTCTTCTTATATGATTGTTCCTATTTTTTTTAGAGAACTCTAATATGGTGATATTGTTGGAATTAACGGGAATATTGACATATTTTAATCCATACATGTCCACACAGTTTGTTGGATACTACCTTCTACTTTCATCCAAAATTACTATTTGTTTTGGCTAATCTAAATGTATAGCATATACTACATAGCAAAAGTTATACATCTAAAAAAGTTTAAAACGAATAATAATTTGGAATAGAGGAAATTTGTGTTGTGTTTCGAAAGGATGACAATTTGAATAACGCTTTTCTTGTAGAGACTATATGACAATTTGAATAAACTATTTTTTATCTTATTAACTCAATGCTAATAATGTAGTTGCATTATCGACGGAAGAAACATGTTGCAGTTAATATTTTTCGGTTGATGGTCTGATTTTACATTAAACGAAAGGGGTAACAATACTGTGAACTGTCCAGCTAACACTTTTTGTTGTTTCTTTTTGTGCATCTTGCTGATTGAAAACTTGCTGCTTGTCCACCCGCGTGGACCAAAAGGTGCATAAATAAACGAAAATGAAATAAAGATCAGGAGAGGAGAAAGGTCTATCATCCAGATGCACGCTAACTTCAACTCCAATTCAAATTCCTCGCTTAAACTAAAGGACCTTCAACTAAATAACTAGAAAATTAAGAGAATTTTCAACTAGAAATTTGGAGCTATTTACTCAGAAATCTGTCACCATATGAAGCTTCACAGGTTTATGAGCACGAACCAAAAATACAAGCGCATGCCATTGCACATAGGAAAACAGGGTAGCCCAGTTCAATACAGATATTCAAAGTGCCCCATAATATATGTTTTCCCACCATGTATTTTACAGTTGCTACAGGCTATGAGGAGTAATATTCAGTGCCATGGAAATCTCAACCTTAAATTTACAGAAGGATTAAAATCAAAGGGTCGTACTAGCACAAGAAAGAATTGCATTGTCTCAAAAATCACATGAGCAACAAAAATTGCCACTAGAAGCAGTCCCTAACACCAAATTCCTGTGCCTGTGGAGATCAAGCGCTAAGCGGCTGCTGCGGGAGTACGCGAGTTGGCAGCAGAGACCTAAGCTGCTCACTACCTGGAAGCCCATCCTTCAAACGGCTGAATGCTCCAATGACTCGACTCATGCTCTGTCGAAAAGAGTGAACATCAGTCAACCATATGATTAGCTGGTAACCAGAAAACAACTTCTTTGCTAAGGGGTCAAATTCCTATCTAACCAAAAAAAAAGCCAATTTGAGATAGAGACAAATGGCTACTTGGCAAAAATTTCTAAAAATGAGTTTAGTCCAAAAGGATGCATCATCTCATGTAAATGATCATATTCTATCTTATCAATTAAAAAGAACAGTTAAATCAATATCCTCGTAAAAAAACTAGCATATACTGTCTAAAGGATGTGTGTTCAACAAAACATTCTATAGAAGGCAACAGCTGTAAGTGAGACAAATTAGAATGCAATGGGCGCAGAATGTTGAAATGTTGAGACTAGAAAATATAGTTCAGTGAGATTTTTTCAAGTAGTTCTCCAGTAACTTAATGAATTGTCAAGAGGACAATTAAGCTCGATCAGGACAGGAATTAAGGAATAGAACTGAAACACCATGAAATTAGGCCTGGTAATCATAAAAATAGAAGGCAAGCATAATCGGTCTGATTTTCTTATTCTCGAAAACGCAGGAGATCTATGTATCTTTGTACTAACAGAAAAAAGTGGGTGTGATTATCTTTGGAGCTATTATCCATTTTTCTCTGTAAATATTCTCAAATATGAATACCTCGGAAGCACTTTGAACTACAAACAGGAACATGGAAGAGCGTTGTGCGATTCTGTCATCATATATTTTCATAATATATCACAGAGGTTATATATTTCATGCCGCCAGCAAAATTATTAGAAACATACAAGAAAAACAAGGAACAATGGAAAAAAGGCACTCCTAGCAAAACTTTTTCAGATAATGGATAGATTGCATACCTCACCATTGACACTGAACTGAAATTGATGAAGGTGCATTTCCTGCTGCCACCTCTGACTCATAACGACAAAACCCACAACAGCACCAGCTGCCACAACTGTGCAGACTGTAGTCACTCCCTTTATATGGTGAAACAGATAGGTGGATTTCCTTTTCCACCATCCTTCACAAGGAAGATCAGCCTTGCAGTTCATGTGATCTGTGGGGTTGGAATCTCGTAAAGGAGATTCATTGTCGGTAGGCAAGTCACAGTTGACAGATAGATTCTCATTACTCATGCCATCAACTTCTTCAGGTGATACATGGCACCACTCATCATCACTACTCCCAGCACAACTACCTTCCTTACCATCACCGTTTGCATTTGATTCATCATGCTCAGGTTCTACTGGCAAAGTCTCATGCTCAGATTCTATTGGCAAATTCTCATGCTCAGATTCTATTGGCAAATTCTCATGCTCACTGGGAGGGAACACAAAGCCATCTGACATGACTAATCCAGTATGTGTGCCTTCCTGACTATTCTTCGCATCCCCATATCCAGGTAAATTAATAGGATCCAATCCTTTTCGGAATAATGGGCTTGCATATACTGATGAAGTCAGAGGTGGCATATCCCATTCATCAGCCACAGGTGACACTCCAGTGACCTCATTGGCATCTGCCATTCATACAAACCTACCACAAAACCCAAAAACTCAACATTAGATAGCAAAACTTAAAAAAAACAAATGTTAGTGAAGATCATCATACGGTATCAATGCATACTTCAACACCCAAACGGATGAATTGTTAATTATATCAATGCATCTTACAATATACACCCATCTGCACAACGAATTTTAGTAGTTCATTCATTTTGGAGTACAATTCATGAAGAAATAAATGCTGATTCCCAGATGTAGGCTTGTAGAAAAAGGTGCAACTTGTGTCAAACAGAGCAAAAAAACCATGGTAATTTGCAAACATCCATCCCCAACCATCATCACCACCAGGCACATTATGGTACATATGCTCACTACTTATGAATTATATGCATTAGATTCCCCACTGATCCATGTCGTCAAAGTCCTTCCGAACCTACCTCTCACTTCCCCTCACACCAACAAGGCCTTAATTAGAGCCTCCTTACTGTTAGCGCTTACATGAGCATTAACATTAAGAATCAATGCATCGCAAGATTTTCAAAGAGAGACTATAATTTCACTTAAAGTTCAATATCCAAGTCACTATGGACACTAAGTCAACAAACATTACACATGTCATCAATATCATCTCAAACTAAGCAACTAGCTGAATTTCTTGAACAAAGAAACCCAGCTGTCTTAATACTCCTACTTAACCCTTCGAAGACAGAGGTCTACCAGAATATCCAGCAATGCGCTTATCCTTATCCCCAGGGACATTGATAAGGTCCTTATGAATTATGATATCCATCATCTATCTGTCCTGCTTCAAGAAACATCACGGAGGTAATTTGGCAGTCAAGTCCCACGCTCAATTTAGGCTTTTCTGATGATATTCTCATGGTTGGGCACAAAGGGGCTACAATGGGCTCGAGGAGCAAACGAGAACGAACTCAATGAGTGCAGAAACAATTCACCAACTACCTAGCGTGCACAAGTATGAGCGGGCATCTAACGCCTCCTATACCTGCAACACAAGAGCAGCCCAGAACGCCATGGTAGCAGGCTACCAGCTACGGGAGGCGAAACTTTTGTCCAGCCTATTCAAGCCTCAAGAGAATCAGTCGAGAACACGACCACCCACCCCTAAAGCAGCCGCGCAGACCGGGGAACCGCATCGCGCGAACCCGACCCCACCCAAATTCGCTCGCCGCCGTGGCGGAGCGGAACCCGAGAACAGATCAAGAAGCGCGGCGAGCGCCACCAGCGGGCACGCAATCAATCAACGAACTAAGAGGGCCGGAGCAAGGCCGGTACCTGAGCCGAGGATGACGCTGGGGGTTGGATTCTCCGGCAACGGGGCAGCGTCGGTAGATTCCGGCGGTGGCGGCGGCGCGCGGGGTGGGGGTCCTTGAGGAGCAGCCTGCGATTGGCTGTTGGAGCTTTCCTTTCCTTTTCTTTCTTTCTCACCAATTAATTTTATTTGCTTGGTGCAGGTGGTGGTTTGGTTTGGAGAGACAACTGGTTTCCAGCACGAATTCGTATCCTAATCTCTTTTTTTCTAAGCTTTTCTTTTTAATCTCTGGATTAATAATAAGTTAATAAACTGGTGATTGATTGCATGGCAGCAGGATTGGGGTGTCACGGTGGGCCCATGCACAGGGGCGTGATTCGGACATGGTAGCACGGCAGATGCACGAGTCCAGACCGCGGTGGGGTCCCGAACACTTAGGGTCTGTTTGGCACGGCTGTGACTGTGACTGTGACTGTGGCAGCTCCGGCTATGGCTGTGCTGGTGAAGCGGATTTAGGGTGAAGCTGAAACCGTTTCAGAGGAACGTTTGGCAAAACAGCTTCTCCCAGCTGTGTAACATGGATAGGAAGCTGAAATGTCCATAATGCCCTTCTCTTTTCTTTCTATTTCCTTTTTCTATTTTCATTTTCTTTCCTATTCTATTTTCTTTTTCCTTCTTATTTTTTCTCCTCCCTTTTCCTTCTTATTTTTTCCAACCCACCTTATCCATTCACCCGCATCTCTTCTTCCTCCACCTTGGTCTCCATCTCTCCCCCCCACCCTTCCTGGCTCCTACTCGATCTCCAACCGCCGGCGCCCCCTACTCGATCTCCTGCCGCCGCCGCCGCCCTCATGCACGCTGGCGCCCCCTCCCCACCAGGCACCGCGTCGCAGGGGACCACAGTCGTCCGCGCCCTCCACCTCCTTCCCCCAGCTCCGCCGCCGCACTCCGGATCCAGCTCCGCGCACGGCGGTCGCGTCGCGCCACCGTGGTCCGGCCACGAGCTCCGCGCCCGCCGGTCATGCCGCGTAGCCGTGGCCCAGCCGCGTGCTCCGCGTCCGCCGGCCGCGGTCCGACCGTCTCCGATGCTCCCGTCGGCCTCACCCGTGCGCCGGAACCTCCCCGCCGGCGGCCTCCTCCGCGGGCCCCACCCGGGGGTAGGCATGGCAAAGGGGAGGGCGAAGCGGGAGAAGCTGCCCTTTTGCAGCTTCACCCGTGCAAAACCACACTAGAGAGCGTGAATCAAGGGAGGCGGGGAAGCGATTTGGGGGAGAAGCTGTTTGGTGAACCGTTTGGCACAGCTTCACCCAAAACAGCTTGCGAAGCTGCCGGTGAAGCTGTGCCAAAGGCGCCCTTACGATTTCAAATCAATCATCGCATGTTTCAAGGTGTTAGTATTAGTGGTAGTTTTTAATCTTTTTAACTAACACGTAACTAACTTTGGATGTTTGGATCTCTGTGTTAATTTGCATTTAATGTTACTCTTTCAATCATTTGAGGATCTAAAGATGTTACTCTTTCAGTCATTTGAGGATCTAAAAAGAGAGAAAAAGAAGTAATAGGGTGGCTTCCACCAGAACTAACACAAATTACCACCTCTTGGTGATGTTAGTTTTTTGGAGGTGTTAGTCCCAACTAACACCAAACTAACGCACATACTTAGATTTTTTTTTGTTATTTTTGTGTTAATTTGCTCCAAACTAACACTAACAGATGAGCCATGCTTGGTTCGTTGATGTTAGTGTTAGTGGTAGTGGTAGTCTTTTGCACTCCCAACTAACACGTAACAAACTAACACCAATTGTGTTTGGATCCCTATGTTAGTTTGTATTTAATGCTACTTTTGCAATCATTTGAGGATCCAAATCTGTCTCATGTGCGCGATTTGGGCTGAAGGAGGCTGTGTTGGGAGGCCAGAGCTCCTGCCGCGACTGGCACGCAAGGGGGTGCCGCCGCCGTGGTCGCTCGCCGGTGGGTTCGACGACCATGTGTTGCCGGCGGCAGACTCTTGGGAGAAGAAATAGAACCCATCCCCGTTCATCTCCCACCACGGATGGGGCTGGCGGAACTGGAGGATTGGGGCCGGCGGAGCTGGGTATGAGGGCGGTGGCGTTGGAGGAAGGGGGCGGCGACACTTGTGGATGGAGTCGACAGCGCTGGGAATTCACTGCTCCGCTGGCGCCCATGGAAGCAGGCGGCGGCGCGAGTGGGTGGAGTGCGGGCGCGACGCAGGTGGGTGCAGTCCGAGCGCAGCGCGGATGGGTGGAGTTCGGTAGCGCGGGTGGGAGGTGGAGTACGGCGGTGCGGGTGGGCGGAGCCCAGTGGCGGCGATGGAGGATGCGGGCCGAGGGGGGCGAACCGCGATGGGGATAGGGTTGCGGCGCGCGGCGACGCTAGGAGAGGCTGCGCGGCGACGCGTGTGGAGCCGCGAGGCGGGGGCGCGCAGGGGCGCTGCGGGCCGATGCAGAGGCCATGCGAATCAGATAGGGTTGGGAGGGCAGCGCGGGTGGATGGGGATCCCCTGTGGAGAGAGCGAAAAGAGTAAATTGGGGTGGGGTCCACCAAAACTAACACCAATTGCCATCTCTTGGAGATGTTTGTATTTTTGGGGTGTTTGTCCCAACTAACATCAAACTAACACACATATTTAGATTTTTTGTGTTAATTTAGTGTTAGTTTGATCCAAACTAACACTAACACCTTCATCCAAGCATGGTCATGGATCCAAGCATACCCAGTGTATTCCTAGCCGTTCGATTCGTGCTTCATATGTTATTCTTTTTTTATTAACTGACGCTTCATATATATTCTCGAGCTCAAGGGAAGACTTGGGTCGATTCTTGCCAGCCGAGGAGAGCCGAATCAACTCGCTTTCTCGATTATAAGGCTAGTCTCAGTGCATGTTACATGTTTCATTACACAGTTATTTAGACTAAAAAACTAGGTAATGGTGCTAGTAGAGTTTTATGATGATGAAACTCTCATCACATCTCATGAAACTTCATCATTCTCTCTCATCGTCACATCAACAAAATTTAATGCATAAAACTCTCGCAGAAAACTCCATTAAAACTGGCAAACCAAACCAAACCACATGCACCAAGCATCATTTATACTTTAGTGCACACACCAACTAGATGTTGCATTTTTCATAAATCTTACATTTGTCATGACTTGAGAGTCTAGTTGTCAAATTGAATGTACTGGATCACCCTTGATTGTCACAGTGGATGGTATCTCTAAAAAAGGGTTGTTTTGTCGATTTCGGTCATTTAGTATTGGCATTTGATTAATGTGATTTTTCCCTTGAACTTTGCATATATTTACCCTATATTTTGACTGTTAACTAAATCAAGATAGCATTGACTTGTGGATAGTTGAGGGGAAAATAACAAAGTTGGAAAATAAGAGCAAAGTCACAATTATACTTCAAAGCAGATGAAAAGGAACACAAATGACCCTTTAGCATTTAGAAGTATGAACATTGTCGAGTCACCCCTTGATAGTCATTGCAAGTGATGAATTAGACCAATAATCAATAGCTAACTAAACAATCTGGATGTATGTCAGTCCTTCAAATAAAATTTCACTTAAAGGAAAAATAATAATGATTGTTGTTAAAATAATATTCTACATTCATGACAAGGAACCTAGTATTCATCTTCACAATTTTGTTCTTTGCAATATGTTACCTAAAATGTTTTCCACTATTTCAGCTCCGTCCAGTGGTGGAAACAGGATATGAGAACCTGTTGCTTGTTCAGATCTAGATACCCTCTGTTCGGAAATCATCAGTAAGTTTCATATGTAACTTATTCCAGACCAAATATTATCATACTGTTTTAGGTGGTAACAAAATAGGAAATGACTATAGGCTTCTAGGTTGATTGAATTCTTACATTAGGGTGATATTTGCAAGGTTGCAGATGGGCTTAGCATCCAAGTAATATTGGACAACTGGATAAAATTGAAGTGCATTCTCATGGATGAGTGGCAAGAAGATAGGGAGTCTTTGGTAGATCTCTTTGGTTGTGTAAGAGATGACTGGATTGAAAATGATTTATCTGGCTGGATAGGTGCTAACAGGTGACTGGCCTATGAAATAATTGGTGCATATTTCTTCTTGGACTGACCAATATATATTCATAGAAATTTAAGTTAGATCTAACTATAACTTTGTGTTTTACTGTTGAAGTGTTGATAGTTGGGATTTGGGAGGTATATACTCCATGGGGACAACCATCTCTAGATATATGCTAGTGTTCTGTCCCCAGTTGAGAGGAACACTTCAAAACTTTCCGAAACACTCTCAGGACCATGACCACATGGATCAGATACAGAGCATACATGTCTATATGTTATGGGTGATGAGATTGGAATGGGGATTGTGGCGAAGGTTGTATTCAAACGAGTTACAGGACGTGGCCCTGGACCTCGCCGGCGCGCCGGAGCCGTGGAGCTCGACGTCGCACCAGGAAGGCAGGGCACGACTTACAGATGAGTTCAATATAAAGCCTACCTTTTCCCCTCTCTAATCCCTGGCTTACAGGGACGAAGCCAGGATACAAAGGTTGGGGGGGGCTGATTCCCCTTTCCCCTTCCTTGAGCCCCCCTTTTCTTATCCCTCCTCTATTTTTTCTCTTCGTCTCCATCCATCTCTCCACTTTTTTCCATGGTGTTCATGTCGGTAGGAGGGGCTGGAGCCCCCCAGCCCCATTGCCAGATCCGTCGCTGCTGGCTTATATGTCGCCTAGGGAGCACTCCAACTACTAACAAACTCTAGCTAACTTAATTCCCAAGCTAAAAAACCAATCTCTAACTGAATCTATCTTTAACAAAATTCTATCTCTTATTGAACTTAAACCCTGGGCGCCAAGCCTTCCTGGTGCTTCTTGCGCCGGCTGTATGCCAAGCCCCACATAACATCTCTCCCTCCCTGGAGAAGCAGCTCGTCCTCGAGCTGGAAATCTGGAAACTGATGCACAAACTCCTCCATGTCCACCCACTTCGTCTCCGCTGCTGGAGCTCCAGCCCAGCTAACCAGTAGCTCACGGCGACCCCTGGACACGTGCCCCTTCAACACCCTCTCTGGCTGCACCACCACACGACCATGTTCCACTGGAGGCAATGCTAGCGTCTGGGCTGGAGGATCCCCATGGAACGACTTGAGCAACCCGGCATGGACACATCATGAATTCATGTCCCCGCCGGCAGCGCCAGCCTATACGCCACCTCGCCAATGCGCTCCAGAACTTGATAGGGACCGAAGAACTTTGCCCCCAACTTGCCCCTGCCCTGCACTTGCAACGACACCACGGGTCTGTGGAGAAGATAGAGCCAAACCCACTGGCCTGGAGCGAACAACACCGGTCGATGCCGACGATCATATACCGCCTTGTAGTGCTGCTGGGCCTGCTCCAGACGATCTCGAACTTCCGCCAAGAACTCATCATGGTCACGCATTGCTCTGTCCACCGCCGGCAGCTGCGCGTCCCCTGGAGTATAGGTGCGAATGGACAGTGGCGGGCGACCGTAAACCAGCTCGAATGGCGACATCTTTAGTGATTGCTGGTAGGAGGAGTTGTAGCAACACTTCGCCCAAGGCAACCACTCCAGCCAATTCTGTGGTCTATCCCTAGTGAGGAAGCATAGATACATGGTGATGATCTTGTTGGTAGCCTCCGATTGGCCATCGGACTAGGGATGGAACACCAACGACATGTGCAACTTGACGTCTGCCAGACGGAACAGCTCCCGCCAGAACTCACTGGTGAACACAAGGTCGCGATCACTGACAACAGACACCAGAATTCCATGCAGACGGATAACCTAGACGAAGAACATGTGCGCCGCCGTAGTTGCTGTGTACGGGTGCCCCAGGGGAATGAAATGCGCTGCCTTGGACAGACGATCCACCACTATGAGAATCACCGATTTCCCGTGGACCTTGGGCAGAGCCTCCACGAAATCCATGGCGACATCCTCCCAGACGGCCGTGGGCACACCGAGCGGCTACAACAGGCCCCCTGGCTGGAGATGTTCACCTTGTTCCGTTGGCACACCTCACAGGCGCGAACGAAGTCCTGGACCACCACTCGATCATTGGGAAAGTGGAAGTCCGTGCGCAGGCAGTGCAGGGTTTTGTGGACACATTCGTAGCCTGCACCGTGCACGAGCTCCAGGATGACACGGTGAGTGCTGGACGTGGCAGCGACGAACATGCACCCTTTGAAGAGGATGAGCCCGTCCACCACTGACCACGCCGCCGGCTTGGCGCCGCCCGGATGGCATCCCACAGCGACGAGAGGGCGGTGTCACCGTTGATTTCTTGCCGGATGTCATCAAAGAGGTGAAAGGACCTTGTGATGCCTAGAGGGGGGGTGAATAGGATCACTTCAAATTTCTGAAACAATTGCAGCGGTTAAAACTCCTGTCGGTACTACCGACGCTGTGCCGGAACTACCGAGGGGGCTCGGTACTTCCGGTACTGGGTCGGTACTACCGACAGTTCAGAGAGACTTAGGACGAAATTTGAAATGTAAATCGATTCTAGCAATTCTACTTGAATCAAGAGTTTAGATTAGAAGCTAAGAACCACCTGCAACCAAAGATATGAGTTGGAACACAACTGTTGATGCTCACTAACTCTTATTTTTATACATCAACAATACATGAAAAAGGACCAAAAAGATAAATCAACAGTAGTATAGGGCCTTGGACTAATGAATTCCACGAGTTTTGGTGAATTATATATTTTCAGGGACTATTCAGGAAAATGCGAAAAGAATGAATTCTAGAAGGCTCTAGAAGACTCCCGAACTCAACCAAAGTGGGCTCCAAGAAAATATGCATCTAGAAGGGACAAGAGGCCCACACGCGAAGGCGGAGCCCAGCCGGGGCCCAGCCCAGGCCGACCGGCCCTATAGGGAGGCCGATCGGGCTCCCCCTGGCCCCGATCAGGCCCTGTTTCGGGAAGGTTCCTCCACCGCCTCTTAAGGTTAATCTAAACCACTTGTTTAGGTCGGTTTGATCCTACGGCGATGGATTATCCCTCCGGGCTATATAAGCAACCCCAGACCCCCCATAGGGCATGGTATGCATCTCTCAGAAGATCATCATCATCAGGCCAAGACAGGAGAAGAAGAGGATACATCAGAGATAGGATAGCTACTTCATAGTTCAAGATCTAATTTCTAGATCAAGAACCTAGTTCTAGATAGAGAGTCAGATTCGAGTAGAGTTGAGCTTTGCTCCAGTTCCAGATCTGTAAGTTATCAAGATTTAGTTCTTATATTGTTTCTCAATGACTTTATGCTATTTCAATGTTATGTGTGCAATTGCTAAGTTCTTACTTTATTCTAGTAGTATATTTGATATAGTCATGATTAATGATAAGTCTACGCACTTATTCGTAGAGCTCCTAGTATATTACGCGCGTATGCTAGGTAGTAGAAAGTATGTAAGCATGGTGCTTAGATATAATTTACTTGCGGATTCACCTTATACTCCGGGTCGTGTGGTAGATCGTGGGCGTGACAGGCCTATTGAGTCCTTTGCAGTCCACCCCCCGAGTATAAGACTAGTCGAACAATGATTCTTGGGAGGATCAAGTTTCGTCCTTGATCTTCTTGGGTAATCTTCGGGGTGTTCACATTTATCCATGACTATGCTATATGTGATGATATGCTACATTAGAATAGATGAATAACTCAGTCTTTGTATGCTATATAGAATTGTGCCTCTTAAGTAAATCCAATTGTAATCTAGACTAGGAATAGTAAGTTCTATGCTCCACATGTGCCTCTGCCTGTCTGATTTATCATTACTTTATCATTTGGCTTACCCCTGTTAAAGTATGTGCCATTCCATCAAAGTCCATAAAGTAGTCTATTGCCATCCCTATGTCTGTTGTTACATCCATCCATCTTCCCTATGGATACGATATTTTAAAACCCATCACCCCGGGTGAAATGCTCACCGGTATCTGTGCGCTTGCGGATTATCTACCATAATATTTCTGTAGGCTTATCTTATACCAACCAACATTTCTTGCGCCATTGCTTAGAATGGATTCTAGATCTATTCTTTGGAAGTTGCGTTAAGAAATGTCAACAAGCATTTCTGGCGCCGTTACCGGGGAAGATTGGATGGCTACCTTTTGAAAATCGATGGCTAGATACTTTAATGAGACTTTGTAATTTGGCACCTCTGCTTAAACAGAATTACCCTTGTTTGTTTTTGTATATCTTACTTGCAGGGTATTAACAGGTTTGATTGTGATTCACCACACTTCAATTATTTGAGTCAAATCAACCAAGGAAGCTTTACACCAAGTTCTGAAGCCATGGCTGAGAAGACGTTGTTGGAAATCTCTGCTCCAAACATCAATAACATTCGCATTGGACCAACAATCGATCATGAATTCGAGCTTAAGCCTAGCCTCATCAACATGGTGCAAGCTGATCTATTCAGTGGAAAGGTACATGAAGATGCAAGCGCTCATCTCCAAAACTTTTTGGAGAAAGGCACCACCATCTCCATCAAGGACATTCCCAAGGAAACGATCCTACTCCGCTTATTCCCATTTTCACTAATGGGAAGGGCGAGACAATGGTTCTACTCCAATGAAATCAACACATGGGAGGAATGTTCTACAACCTTCCTATCAAAGTTTTTCCCCACATGCAAAACCAATGCTTTACGTGGAAAAATCACCAATTTCCAGCAGCAGAAAGGCGAGTCAATTCCAGAGGCATGGGAACGTTTGCAAGAATATATATCAGATTGCCCTCACCATGGAATAAAAGAATGGATGCTCCTACAAAGCTTTTACCATGGATTAAATCAAAAAGCGTTTGAGCATCTAGATGCAGCTGCTGAAGGATCATTCTTGTCACTCACTACGAGACAAGCCAATACACTTATGCAGAAGATATCTGAAAATCAAGGCTGGACCCAGAAGAACACTCAACAATGTCGTCAGAGTGAAGAAGTACAAGAAGATGAAGTGTTGAAAGAACTATCAACTAGTATGGACGTGCTGTTGAACAGGCTTGAGCCAACTTCAAGAAGGATCGACAAGCTTTACAAGATTCGATGAATACTTCAAGAAATTCAAGCTTGGTGGTCCACAAGTCAGCACCAACCCAAGAAAAAGACCTACAACCACGACCAACTTACGCAGGTAAGTATACAGGTAATAATTCCAAGCGACCTTCGCTACGAGAGTTAATTGAAGAACAGGATAAAATAACCAATAATCTCTCTAAGAAGCTTGTTGCTAATGATAAGATTCTAGAAGACATAAATGTTAAGATGGATAATTTTTCTGAAATCTTAAAAGATCAAGCTATCTTTAATGTTGAACTAGAATCAAAGTTATCAAAATTGTCTGCTGTTGCACCTGTTGCCACTAACCCTGAGCAGGTATTTAATGTCCGAACAAGAGGTGGCAAGCAAACAACAGATCCACCATATCCCAAGGGCACAGCAAGACCACCGGCTAGAACACCCACAGCACCTGCAACATCTGCAGTACCTGTAGCACCAGCCGAAGCTCCAGAGAAGGGTAATGACGTAGAAGAAGTCGTGCAAGAAGAACAAGACTCAGCAAGACAAGATTTCCACGACACCAACTTCATACCGTATCCAAGAAGAGTGAGAAAACCTCAAGTTGATGATCAATTCGGGAAGTTCATCGAAGTCATCCAGAAGCTTTATGTCAACATACCTCTATTGGATGCCATGCAAGTCCCGACATATGCCAAGTACATCCGAGACATCCTGAATAAGAAGAAACCTTTGCCAACTACGGAGATCATCAAGTTGACCGAAGAATGTAGTGCGGCAATCCTGAACACATCGCTCACCAAGAAAAAGGATCCAGGATGCCCCACTATTGAGTGCTCCATTGGAAATCAATACTTCAACAATGCACTCTGTGATCTTGGAGCAAGTGTTAGTGTGATGCCCAAGGTTGTCTTCGACAAGCTCAAGCACCCTACCTTGGTTCCAACATCAATGTGTCTCCAATTGGGAGATCAATCAGTCTGCTACCCATCAGGAATCACCGAGAATGTTCCAGTGAAAATCCGAGAGTTCTTGGTGCCAGTTGATTTCGTGGTATTGGATATGCACCCAGACTCCAGGGTTTCACTAATTCTCGGGTGACCATTCCTGAGCACCGCCAATGCACGCATCAATGTAGGCAGAGGGGAGATCACATTTGAGATCAATGGAAAGGAGGAGAAGTTTGCCTTCAGACCCAGACCAGAGCTCAGCATCAACGCGAACATGATCGATCAAGAAAAGACATCATCAGAAGGACCATTATCTCTGAAGACGGAGGATGCACCTGAATATTAGAAGACTCGGAAGTCCCGAACCCTCGCCAAAGGTAACTGGTAAAAACACAAAAATATATTTCTGAATTTCATATTTACTATAGTAAAAACTTTTTCACGCCCCATGGTAAATAATTTTACGGTGTGTCAAAACCCGTATAATGATTTTTCGTGGTGGCATAAAAATATTTTTACTACTATATTTTTGCTGTTATATTTGCTTTTACCCTTATGCATGGGACCCACATGCCATAGGGATGCACATCAAGTCTTTACCTACCTTATCTTATCACTTCATCCACCAGCACCTTCTTTTCCCACTCACAAGGCACTTTTTCTAGCGTTGGAAGACAGCAGGAAATGGATGGAGGAGAGGGCACCTGAGTGGAGGCCAGGTGGGGCCGACCGGCCCCACCACCAGGCCGGCCGGCCACCCCCCTTGGGCCTATATAAGCAGCCACCTCCTACCCAGTTCTTCGCACACACACCAGCCTAGAAAACCTCACCTTCGAGCTTTTGCAGTGCTGCCTCAAGAGAAAGGAAGCTTAGGAAGAGAGTGGAGAAGAAATCCAAGGGTAGCCTAGCTCTAAACTTTTCTCTTACACCCTTGAAAGCCTTAGACACCATGTTTGGGAGAATCCTCAGACGCTCTAGCTCCAGAGCCAACTCCCAGCGGTCGATGAGTGTAGACTCTCAGGAGTCTCCCTCACCGGTCTCTAACCCCTCTCCTTCGGCATCGCAATCACAAGGAAAGATCCTAACCAATGATGTGCATTTGCACATCAGGAGAGGAGAAGAGAAGGAAAGGTATGAGAAACTGAAGAAATGTTCTTTTGTCCTTACACCCATGTTTAGCGAAGAATTCATGCAAGAAGTAGGCTTGAACTCTGAGTTCAGCCAGATTTTTGCTCTGCTGGGGTGGACCTCTTTTTATCACACTTCTGAAAGGGGTTGCCGTCTCCTCACTTTAGAGTTTCTTTGCACTTTGAAATCCTCTAATGATGGGGTAACCTTTCGGTTGTTCCGTCAAGAGCACACTCTATCTTGGAGAAGGCTGAGTAACGCCTTAGGGTTCGCAGAAGGATGTGCCTTAGATTTAGACTCGTCTCTTGAAGATTTTGATAGGCTACACCTCTGGACGGACGTTACAGGGAAAGAGAACGCACACAAGCCACGCACCAATGATATTCAGCATCCCACTCTCCGTTTCTTTCACAAGTGGATAAGCCTTGTCCTTTTTCCACGCAATGATAATATCAGCGTGAGAGTAGGGGACATGCAGTTGATTTATGCTGCTCTGAAAAGAAAAGTTGTGTCCCCTGTTAAGATGCTAGTAGAGCACTGGCTCTCGTTCCCCAACCTAGTTGGAGACGTAAGCTGCACCTCTCTGATCACCCAGATAGCCGATGACTTGGGCATCCTTGGAGATGCCACTTTCATCAGCATTGATACTCCTCGTGAGATCATCGGCTACGATTACTTCCGCCAAGGAAGATGGGTTAAGAAAATTCAAGAAAAATTGCACTATATCCACAATAAGAGCGCAATCCCGTTACCTAACCCGGGATTGGGTATATATTTTGTGCAATCTTTTCTGATCAATGAGCAGGCACAACCGGTCCAGCAGCAACCTCCACGAACGTCAGCTCGAGCCTCATCGTCAAACTACGCTGGAGCTGACCCACTGTCCGAAGACGTCGCGTATCGATCATATGAAAACTTCATGCCAACATACCCTCGTCGCGCGCACCAAGGAGGAGATTTACCATCGCAAGGACCGAGCAACCTCGGAAGACAGGAGTTTGGAAGTGGCAGGTTTTACGCATCATCTTCGAATTTTGTACCTGCCCGTAACTCTTTTTCAGGATTCGACCATCAGTATTCTGCGACGTTCCGCCAAGGTGTCCATGACAACATGAGGACGCAAATGAGCACTCAGGATACCCACACCAACATGCTACGCCAACAACAACAGTGGATGGACCAGGCAGGACAACGATTAGAAGATATACAAGAAACCGCAGATGCAAACGCTGAACTACTGGCAAGCAAATTTCGCCAATGGGGGATGTAGAATCAAGCAGCTTGGGGGAGAAGCCCCCAAGGTAAGTATCAACTATCTATTTATATATTTTTATTTTAAGTTTTGTTTAGTTTGATAAGTTTGAAATAATAATAAAATAAAATAAAAATTTCCCTTGTTTAGAATAAATAAAGAACTAGAGAAGTATGCTAAATGGACATGATAAACAAATGCTCTTCATTGCTGCAAATGCCTAGCTTACCATCTTTGAAGTTCTCCCAAGACATGGATACAATGGTTTAGATTTTGAAACATGCTTTGAGTTTGAGATTCTTGTGGGAGCAATTTCTTGATCTAAGTCTAGGTGATTGATTGATTGACATGATTAAGTTGAGCTGCTGTTTATCTTGTTCAAAGTAACACTAAATTCTGGAGATTCACTTTTGAGAGCCAGGTGTGGTTCGAGGACCGGTGGATGGTCGCTTCCTGGTGTGATGAGTGATTGACAACGTGGTGTGGACTGATTCTTGGCTAAGTATTGCAGGTGCAGGTTGCGGCTTGACTGGTGCAGGTGCAGGTGAAGAACAAGCGCGAAAGGTCGTTGCCGGTGAGGCCTCCAGGTGTGGAGAAGACAAGTAGGCTTGGTTCGAGGGACCCGGTGGCCAGCGGGGTCAAGTGCGGGCCGCATGGTGGCAAGAACGGCAAGATGAAGTCATGGACGGTTTCTTGGTTGAGCCTCAAAACCAAGGTCGAGCCGGGACTACGTGGGAGCCGAGTCATGAGTGGTGATTGGCGGAGGCTACACCGAGTTCGCGGGGTTTCCGGTGGTTCACCAGAAAACCACTGGGTTCCTTGGTTGATCCACAAAGCCAAGACCGAAGAACCGAAGACGGAGGTGCAGCAGCTCCAGACCGGTCTGACCGGTGGGTCTGACCGGTCTGACCGGTGGGTACCGGTCTGACCGGTGAGGAGCACCGGTCTGACCGGTGTGTGACGACGCAGTCCGGAATCTTCGAAGCGGAGGACACGCGTCGGGATCGCAAGGCTTGCGTCGAGGCTAAGCAAGTTTGCGGTCGCTGGGCATCCGTCCGATGGAGCGAAGACAAAGTTTTCCGAATTCGCCCTTGAGGGGCATGTATCCCTAGTTAGCTAGTAAGGGTATTTTCGTCTTTCGGTTGCCTCCATATAACCCAAGTGGTGAGAGGATGGCAGCCATCTCTTAGAACCCTAGCTCATTTGGTTTTCCTATTTTCCTTCCTATTTTCCTTAGGATTTTCGTAGGACTAGCTTGAGAGCTTCATGGTGAGATCTTGTGAGAGGGAAGGATGATCGGGCGGCAAGCTAGACCTTGTATGAACCTCTTTGCTATGTATAGATGATTCGGCGTGGTTCCTCAAGGCTTGGTTGTGTCTTTCCCGTTTCCCCTTTTTGGTGATTTTCGGAGCCCTTTCTTGGCGATTTTCTTGGAGCGATTTCGAGGCCTTTCTCTTTGGGATTTGGTGGGGGATGTATGCATGAACCCTTCGTGGTTCTTTTTCCTTTGATTCCCCTCCCAAATCCGTGAGCAAAGGGGCTCGATTTTGGGGTTTTCGTGGCTCTAGAGTTAGAGGCGTTCTTGGTGGGATTTCTTCGATTCCTCTTGATTTGACAAGTTTTGGTGGAGCAAATCTTGGCTATGGAGTACCCATGAGGTGTTCCTACTATCCCCAAAGTCTTGTGCAAAACCATGGAGCGAATCGGGAGATCGGGAGTTGGATTTGGGGGAGTTGACTCGCGGACGCTGTTCATCCCGAGCTGCCCAGGCGCGACCGGTCTGACCGGTGCTCTTGACCGGTCTGACCGGTGCTGGACCTTGGTGGATTTTTGTCTCGGGGAACAACCTTGTCCATGTGGTTTTGTCCCGTGGTTCTGCTGGTCAGTTCTTGGCGTGTTTGGAGTTGTTTTGCTAGGTTTTGTGAGGGGTTCTTCTTACTTCCAGGTTGTGTTTCGGAGGTGGTTTTTGTTCCAGGGCCTAGAGGAGTCACTGAGGCTTCCTGGAACGTTTGCTGTGCGGCTGCTGTAGCCACCGGCCTGACCGGCGCTGTCCACCGGTCTGACCGGTGTAGCATAGGCAGCAAGCCGTGCAAGTTTCCGCTGTGTGTTTTGGTGAGTTCTGGCTCCGAGGGTTGAGTGTTGGTTCCTAGGACCAGTAGCACTCCAGTGGCGGCGTGGTCTTGGCCAACTTGGGTAGTTGGGTCGGAGACGTGATTTGGAAGCCGTGTTCGTCTTGTTGGAGTTCTCATCTCCTTCGAGAAGAATTTTTATCGGCTCCCATTCACTCCCCCCTCTCTGGTTCGCCTAATCGGTCCTTCAGTTCTACTAGGCGAGAAGGGCCTACCTCCCTAAAAAGAATAAATTAGAGATGAATAATGGACACAAGTCCGAGGGCGAGAAGAGCCCACATCTCTAAGGAGAGAGAAAAATGGACAAAAGTCCGGGGTGAGTAGGGCCCACCTCTCCTAATGTCATGTAACCCAAGGTTCTCTTAAGATTATTGCTAGAAAGAGAGATATATTTCAGAAACAAAAGAAGCAAAGGCAGGCTAAAGTTGAAAGTTTTTATGTTTTATCATATCAAGTGGCCATACAGGAGTACTCTGAGCTTTAACTTGAACATATTTTGCAAAACTCCAGAATTTTAGTGAAACCAAGAACTTGAGACATGGTGCTTGACTTATGTTATATCTTTCAACTGCTCAAGACCCAAGTACAGATAAAAGCCCCATGTTCTCAAGCAGATATAAGCAGGTTTTAAAAGTCTGACTTTTTCATCCTACCTTGGAAAAGAATTTATTGTGGTAACACTGAGTCTTGCTAAGAGACTAGCAAGAGGTAAGCTTGGGGGAGTTTGTTGATGCTCACTAACTCTTATTTTTATGCATCAACAATACATGAAAAAGGACCAAAAAGATAAATCAACAGTAGTATAGGGCCTTGGACTAATGAATTCCACGAGTTTTGGTGAATTATATATTTTCAAGGACTATTCAGGAAAATGCGAAAAGAATGAATTTTAGAAGGCTCTAGAAGACTCCCGAACTCAACCAAAGTGGGCTCCAAGAAAATATGCATCTAGAAGGGACAAGAGGCCCACACGCGAAGGCGGAGACCAGCCGGGGCCCAGCCCAGGCCGACCGGCCCTATAGGGAGGCCGATCGGGCTCCCCCTGGCCCCGATCAGGCCCTGTTTCGGGAAGGTTCATCCACCGCCTCTTAGGGTTAATCTAAACCACTTGTTTAGGTCGGTTTGATCCTACGGCGACGGATTATCCCTGACCCCCCCTAGGGCATGGTATGCATCTCTCAGAAGATCATCATCATCAGGCCAAGACAGGAGAAGAAGAGGATACATCAGAGATAGGATAGCTACTTCATAGTTCAAGATCTAATTTCTAGATCAAGAACCTAGTTCTAGATAGAGAGTCAGATTCGAGTAGAGTTGAGCTTTGCTCCAGTTCCAGATCTGTAAGTTATCAAGATTTAGTTCTTATATTGTTTCTCAATGACTTTATGCTATTTCAATGTTATGTGTGCAATTGCTAAGTTCTTACTTTATTCTAGTAGTATATTTGATATAGTCATGATTAATGATAAGTCTACGCACTTATTCATAGAGCTCCTAGTATATTACGCGCGTATGCTAGGTAGTAGAAAGTATGTAAGCATGGTGCTTAGATATAATTTACTTGCGGATTCACCTTATACTCCGGGTCGTGTGGTAGATCGTGGGCGTGACAGGCCTATTGAGTCCTTTGTAGTCCACCCCCTGAGTATAAGACTAGTCGAACAATGATTCTTGGGAGGATCAAGTTTCGTCCTTGATCTTCTTGGGTAATCTTCGGGGTGTTCACATTTATCCATGACTATGCTATATGTGATGATATGCTACATTAGAATAGATGAATAACTCAGTCTTTGTATGCTATATAGAATTGTGCCTCTTAAGTAAATCCAATTCTAATCTAGACTAGGAATAGTAAGTTCTATGCTCCACATGTGCCTCTGCCTGTCTGATTTATCATTACTTTATCATTTGGCTTACCCCTGTTAAAGTATATGCCATTCCATCAAAGTCCATAAAGTAGTCTATTGCCATCCCTATGTCTGTTGTTACATCCATCCATCTTCCCTGTGGATACGATATTTTAAAACCCATCACCCCGGGTGAAATGCTCACCGGTATCCGTGCGCTTGCGGATTATCTACCATAATATTTCTGTAGGCTTATCTTATACCAACCAACATTTCTTGCGCCATTGCTTAGAATGGATTCTAGATCTATTCTTTGGAAGTTGCATTAAGAAATGTCAACAACAACCAATTTAGAGATCGGGCTCAAACAAGTTCTAGGGTTAGAGAGAAACAAAGAATTCAAGTAAGCAAAGGAGACACAAGAAATTAATCCGAAGTTCACTCCCACAAAGAAAGCTACGTCTCCGTTGAGAATCCCACAAAGGGAGGGCTATCACCAAGAGCCTCTTTTCCTCACCCAATCCCCACAAAGGAAGATTGGTGCTCACTAAGAATTCTTGTGACACCCTAAAAATTCCATCACTAAAAATTTACTTAAGCAACATAGTGTTTTAGTCTTAAGGATTTAATTAATTTGCTAATCAAATTGAGCTCTAAAGAAATTTAATTTAACTTAATTAATTTAGAGACAACAAGTGCTTGTGCATCATATTTTGGTTGCATAGTGTTTTGTGTGTTGGTTTGAAGTTTTAAAAGTTTTAAATGCTTTTGGAAAATTTTGAAAAGAATTTGAAATGTTTAAAGTTTGAAAGGTTTAAAAGAAAAAAAAAGAAAACTCTCAACCTCACCCCTCTCCCTTTCAGCCTACCCCGACCCAGCTCTCTCCCAGCCCACTTCTTCTTCCGGCCCAAACCCCCGCAGCGGCCCACCTATCCTCCTCTCTCTTTTCTTTTTCCCCCACGGCCGCTGACACGCCGGCCCCACATGTCAGCTTCGCCTTCCATCCCGCGCCTCCTCCCTTTCCTCTGCTCAGCCACACCGCCGTGATTCCCGCCGCGCTTGGCCGCCTCCTCCACTTTCCCTTCCAGCCCGAGAGTGCCAATTAAGGCAATAATTCCCCCACAATCAAATCCCCTCTGTTTCTTGCCGTTTTCCCCCTCCTCTTGTTCCTTGCGCCGCTTTGCCCGCCGGCCATCAATGGCAAGGCCGCCGGCCGCCACTTTCCTTTCCGCTTCCTCTCCTCCCCTCTCTGCTGGTATTTAAGCCAGGCATCACCCTCGTCCCCTCCCTTTCGCTCTCGCACACAGTTTCCCCACGCCCGAGCTCCAATTTCACCCAGCGCCGCCGCCTCTGTTTCCGCCGCCGCTGGTAAAGCTCGTCGCCGGTGAAGGACCCCCTCTCTCCCTCTCTTTTTCCTCTCTGGTGATGCACCCGACGCTCATTGAGCCCCTCTTGCGCCAGGTCTTCATCTTCGTCGCTTCCCGGAGCTCCTGTCCCTGTCCGCCGGAGCGCCGCCCGAGTTCGCCGTCGCCACCGATCTTCGCCGCCACTTCTTCTTCGCCGTCCTGCTCCTCGGCCGTAGCTTCTCTGCAAGGTGAGGAAGCCACCAGCTCCTTTTCTTCCTTTGGTCCGAGAGACAGGATGCGCAGCCGCGGTAAGGCATCGCCGCCGGCCGCCCCGCCGGCCATGGTCGCCTCCTCTCTGGCCAAACCACGCCCCTGTGGTCACGGCCGCGTTTGTTGTCGCCCATGCATCCTGTTAAGCCGTTCAGCGTTTTATACCGAGGCTCGTACGTGTTTTGGATCATCGCCATCGCACGCCGGCGAGCTCCCGTCCGCCCCTTTCCGGTGCTAGCCGCCGTGACCGCCCAAGCCTCCCTCCTGAACCCCTAGATGCGTGCGCAAGCCTCCCCACTACGCGTAGCACCCACGCGTGCACGAAACGGTGGCCGGGAACCCTCTCCCGAGCTCACGCCGGCGAAGCGCCACCGCGCCATCTTTCCCTCCGGCGAGTCCGCCGCCGTCCCGCGCTTGCACACGTTCTCGGCCGTTCGATCTGTGATGGACGTCCCTGATCGCGTACCCCTTCGTTTTATGTTTCTGGTCCACCGTGGACCCATGGACTGAGTCCACGGCGCGGTCCACCACTACATCAGCCGCTAGATCTGAGATCTACGGCCCAGATTTGCCGTGGACCCCGAGTCAAACCGGGCGTACCGGTCAGCGCCTGGCAATTTTGTTTAAGAGCCCCTGGGTTTCTTTGTTTTCGCATGCCGGTCCTTCCACCATCAAGAACCCTTACGAACAGGTCCTTGTTTTTATGATCTAGCCCCTGTTTCCTTTAGATTCCTTCACCAGAGGTCCTTTTCATTTCTTTTGCATATAAACCCTTCTGTTTTTATATGAAATTATGTTTTTAGTCCCTGGTTTCTTTCATATAAGTCCAGTAGGCCTAGTTTTCTTACAGAAAAATCCCTGTATCTTGTTTTAATCATATCTTTCATGTTTTAACTCCGTTTTTAGCGTTTTATATACCGAAATGATCGTTTCAGCGAGTAGAACCTTTTAAACAGCGTGTTTTTAGCTTTTGGAACTGTTTGGTGTACTGTTTTATTTATTTATTGTTTGTATATGCTTGTGCGTAGATATCGTGCCTGTTTCGTCTGAGTACCCCGTTGGAGAAGATCAAGAAGAGCCTATCTTCGAAGAAGAGGATACTCAGTTCGTAGAGGAAGGCAAGTGGACTTTCCCCCTCTGCATTTTCTTTTTGAACCTATATAACTGCATAATTAAATAATGTTTACTTTTACTTGTTGCTATGCATTAACTTGATGGGAAATCACCTTTTTAAGGACATGACTAGAGTTTTACCCCTGTCACCTTGATCAACCCTTTTTAATAAATGTTTTGGGTAGATGAATGCTTAGTTGCTATACTTGGGCTGGTTACAAATGGTTTTATGATACAGACTTTCATGTTATGAAATGATGGTTATGTTTTAAAGACAAGATCATATACTTTAATTGGAACATGGAGAACCACCCAAGAAAACAGTGCAATCACAGTCCACATGGCTCTGGCTTAGCCAATTAATTAGGTGTGCGATCGTACTGGTGATCCTATCCGAAAGGAACACAGGGGGCTCGGGGTTGCAGGGGTATAGCCCGGTTCTTTTGGGGTAGCAGCCTTTGCTAAGGTGCTGACCATTAGGGAGGGTTATGGTCCGCCCTGAGCTGTAACTGTCGTGGGTTGTTGGTGCTTTTGTATACCTTGGTAAAGGCTTCGTAGTGAACCCCTAGCCACTCACCTAGGAAGTGTTTAAGGGTCTAGCTAACCCGGGCAACATGGGGAACACGAGCTGTGGGTAAAGTGTACAACCTCTGCAGAGTTAAAACTGATCGATCAGCCATGCTCACGGTCAAGAGCGGCTTGGACCCTCACATGATAATCAAACTTAAAGATAAACTTAAATTGTGGTTTCTTATGGTTTTGAGATATGGTTACGTCTGAATAATCTTTTGGGGTTGGTATAAACTTACATCTAGTAATAGGCTTGCTAATAAAACTTGATCAACATTAAAATGCTGACCGCTGCAAAACCTTAGCCAATCCTTGATAGCCTTGCATGTTTCCCCCACTTGCTGAGCTCCAACCATAAGAGTGCTCACCCTTGCTTACCGCTGTTCAGATGAGAACAACGGTGAGGAGTACTGGAGCGACTTTGAAGAGTTCTGAGGCATGCGATTCCCCAGTCATATGCCTGTGGAAGATGAAGCTGAAGTCACTCGTTTAGTTATCGTTTGTTTTATTGGACCTTCGTGTCCACTGCCTGAGTGTAATAATGAATATTGTATCAATTAAACTCTTGTAGGTTTGAATTACTGTTATGGTATTACACTCTTTTGTCTATCGTATGTGTGTAATTTGATCCTGGCGCACATATGAGATGCATTCGGTTTTCCTTGTAAAATCGGGTGTGACAATTCTCCACCAAGGAGAGGGTAATACAAACGATCCCGGGTGCTCCACACCAAGAGGGCACTCAACGGGAGACGCCTAACCGTCTAGAAGCAAGATTCAAGAGTAACAAACATGAATCGATGCCCAGAGATGCTTCAAGTGCTCTTGAGATGGGGAGATTCGAAGGGGCTCTCAAAGCTTCTCTAATCCTCACTAGGAATCACTTCTCTACCCAAAACCTAGCTCAAAGGCATCAAATCTTGGCTCTAGGAGGGAGGGGAGAAGTGGAGTGAATGCTCAAGTGAGGGTTTGTCCCGTGGTTGGTCAGCAATTGAGGGAGGAGGGAGAGGAGGGGTATTTATACTCAGCCCTGAAAAGCTAGCCATTACTGTGCTCTCAGGCTTTTATCAGTACTTCCGACACGGGGTCGGAACTACCGATGGGTGCCGGAGAAACTCAACAGTGAAGCCATATCGGTATTACCGGCCCGGGGTCGGTACTACCGAGGCTCTGGTTAAAACTCGCCAGTGAGGCCTTGTCGGTACTACCGACCCATGGTCGGTACTACCGACAAAGGCTGAGAATTGAGGGAAAGAGGAGCAAATGTGTACGTGTCAACTCGGGTTCCTTCTCACTCACTTAGGTCACCTCCTTAAGCACTTTTAGCATCTCTTGGCAGTCAATTCGCATCCCCCTTTATAGTACGGTGTTTCCTATACTCAAATTCAAAAACAAAATTAAATTAAGCCTTGACTTGAGTTGATAACACCGAATTGGAGTTGGGGGCCTTCTTTTGGTCAAAACCATGATTTTCAATAAAGTAAATCCTGCACACATCTTATTCAACGATTAAATACAACAAATTGTGTTTGTCACCATCACCAAAACAATTAGGGGCCAAGATGCACTTTCAATCTCCCCCTTTTTGGTGATTGATGACAACACAATTCATTCTTAAATAAAGATGTGTGTATCCAACAATTTTGAGAAAAACTCCCCCTAAATGTGTGCTTGATCTTTTATGAAGGCCTCAAATGCCTATAACACATTTAGAAGAAATTTCACTCGCAATTTGCATACACAAGTGCATACGTGTGATACAACAACCGTGATGCATATGACATAATATCCAAATCAACAAAGTGAGAAATAACAACCACCATTTCACACAAAGCATCACAAATATATAAACGAGGTTCCACACTAGCACGATTAAGTCTTACAAATTTAAAGAGGTTCTAGGTTCACCACATCACCATCCATCACACCACACAAATAGTTCATACATGTCCACAACCTAAGATAGATAGATAAGCGAAGCGAGCGAGGGTACACACTACCACATGCATAATTGTGAGCTCACTCCCCCTTTGGCATCAAGCGCCAAAAAGAGGAGGCCCTTCAATCATCGCTACCATGTGGAGAGTGAATGTCCGGAGGAGAGTCTTCTTCGTCGGTATCACCTCCACCAAAGTCCTCATCGTCAATGTCGGCCGGGGGTGCGCCATACATCATAGACGTGTCGCCGTACACCTCCCAAGGGTTGTAGAAGACGGGTGGAGGAGGGAAGTCCATAGGCTCACGAACGGGAGAATGCTCGTTGTTGGCTTGAGTGAGCAAGGTCTTCTGGCGAGTCTCCAACTTGATGAGCTGCTCATCCACATACTGCCTGTGGGCACGAATCTCCTGAGCATTGTGCTTCCCAACATTGAAGCAAGTGAAGAGGCCCTGAGATAAGAAGTTGAAGATGCTCTTCTTCTTGCCGGGGGGAACGGTGCCTCTAGTTGATGATGGTCCACGAGAGGATGAGGGAGCCTCATAGGAGGAGGGATCACCGGAAGAAGGTCCAGCTGAGGTAGGAGCTCTAGGAGGGGCATGCTTGCCCAATTTGAGGAGACGCTCAATGTGGCCCTTGTTTGGCTTGTACCAAGTGTGAGTCTTGTCGGTGAGAATATCAACCTCCGCAACTTCACATATCATCCTGAAAATCCAAGGGGCATACTGGCAGCTCTTGTTTGCAGACACGGAGCACACAATGATTTCCTCCCAAATGAAGTCGAACACACTAAACTTCTGGCGACCCGGTCCCATCCTCACAAGAATATCCTTGGCAATGTTGGAGATGTTGTAGTTGTCGCCTATCTTAGGAGTGAGAGTGTATCGGAAAAGTTGGTTCAACATCCTATAGACGGGCTTCATACCATGAGTAGTGCCAAACTCAACCTTGCCATAAGCAGCGTCATACATGAATGCCATCTCACTATCAAGTGGGATCTCTCCTCCATGAAGCTTCTCACGACCAAGATCCTCCTCACTAAATCCAAGAATTTGAGCAAACCTCTCATATGAGACCGAGAGAGGCTTTCCTTGCAAGAGCTAATGAAAAGTCTTGGTTGAGCGCCGAACATAGAGATTGGCATAGAATTGGGCCACTACTTCCTCATCCCAATCACAATTCATAGCCATGATGGAGGTCATCCCTTTTGCATGACAAATATCTATGGCCTCATTGATGGCCGGGATGTTGAATGACCTAAAAGCTTCCCAATTGATGGACTTCATGTCAATGGTCATGTGCTCCTTGCATAAGATAACCGATTCATACCAATCGGCATTGAACTTGAGCCAAAAACGGATATCTTCAAATTCCTTTTGCCATTGAGCCGGATCGGAGTACCTTTCCTTGTACACATCATGTGTCCCACTCTTGTAATCAACCATCTTCAATACGCCTAACATGGTAGCCGGGCGAGGAGGCCTAGACGGCCTTAGCACAAACCGAGAGAGAGATTCCAGAGAGATATCTTCGTAGTCATCATAGTAGTCATCCGGTTCATGGGCTTGCTTGGTGCGTGCACGATGACCTTGACTAGTAGAGTGATGAGGAGCAGCCGGAGGATTGGTGCGGCCTCGACCACATGGGCGTTGAGCACTTGTGCCCACCTTCCTCTTCCTTTGAGCGAGAGGAATGTCGTCCTCATCGGATCCCTCTTGGATCACTTGTTTGCCAGCACGACTCATCTGAGAAAGTGTGTGAGGATTGCAAAAGATGAGTGTAGAGAATTGAATTGAATTGACTTGGTTCATGGACAACCCCCTGTGACAGGCGCCTGTCGGTACTACCGACCTGGGGTCGGTACTACCGACGGGGCCTGCTACAGTGCGGTCGATCCATGAATCAAGAGATTCAACCAATGAAAAACTGCAAGATCATGGGCAAGTGTTCTAGGATAGATATAAAGATGATTCCCTAAAGCATTCCTCCTATAAACAACGGCATTGGGAGATCGAGCAAAAGAGGATTTGAATGAGATACCTTGAGCGTTCCCGCGCGAATCGAGGAACTCCCGTCGAGGATTGGATGTTCCGAGGGGTGGAGAATCCAATAGAGAGCCTAGCTTGAAGTTTCCACAGTCGGATTTAGAGATCACCTCGCGGATTTGAGAGAGGAGAAAGAGAGGGGCGGCAACGGTCTTGTGAAAGAACCCTAGGGGGGCTGACTGGTTCGTCGGGTATTTATACCCCTGAGAAGGTTATCGGTAGTACCGACATGGGACCGGTACTACCGGGGGTCAAGGGAAATTCAACTAGAGAGTCTATATCGGTAGTACCGATGGGGTGTCGGTACTACCGTGAATTTGCAGAAATCCAACAGTAGAGGCATATTGGTACTTCCGGCCATGTGTTGGTAGTACCGTGGATTTTCGAAATTCCAACAGTGAAGGCTTACCGGTACTTCCGACCTTGTGTCGGTAGTACCGTGGATCTTTAAGATTTTGTAGTTTGGATTGCAAGAACAGCAGAAATAGATAGAGAAAAATAGCTATGGACATGTAGAACAACCATAGGGCTTGGTGATTAGACACAATCAATCAATCAAAGCAATAATCACCAAACACTATGGTAAGAGCCAAGTTTTGTAAGACACACACAATGAGTAGAAAATAAAACATTTTCTCTCTATCTAGGCATCAAACAATTTGTGTGCAACAAGTCAAGCCAAGTTACGAGAATCCAAGATGTTTAGCTCACTTCTCAAAGCACAAAACCTTTGCTCGTCTAGAGGCTTAGTGAAGATATCGGCAAGTTGCCTCTCGGTGCTCACATGACGTAGAGCAATATCTCCCTTAGCCTCATGATCCCTTAAGAAATGATATTGAATATCTATGTGCTTTGTTCTAGAGTGTTGGACCGGATTGTTTGCTAGTTTGATGGCACTCTCATTGTCACATAAGAGTGGAATCTTACTAAACTCACAACCGTAATCACTGAACGTTTGCTTCATCCACAAGAGTTGTGCACAACAAGCACCGGCCGCCACATACTCGGCTTCGTCCGTGGACAAAGCAACCGAATTTTGCTTCTTTGAGCTCCACGACACCAAAGACCTACCAAGAAATTGGCAAGTCCCGGTTGTGCTCTTTCGATCTACTTTGCAACCGGCATAGTCCGGATCGGAATAGCCAAGCAAATCAAAAGTGGAGCCCTTGGGATACCACAAGACAAGGTTAGGAGTGTGCACCAAATATCTAAAGATTCTCCTAACGGCCATTAAATGACACTCCTTAGGATTAGCTTGAAATCTTGCACACATGCACACACTAAGCATTATGTCGGGCCTAGATGCACAAAGGTAAAGGAGGGAGCCAATCATGGAGCGAAATACCTTTTGGTCGACCGACTTCCCTTCTTCATTTAGATCAAGATGTCCATTTAGTGCCATGGGAGTCTTGATGGGCTTGGAATCGGCCATATCAAACCTCTTGAGCATATCCTTCACATACTTGGTTTGACATAGAAAAGTCCCTTCCTTCAATTGCTTGATTTGAAACCCAAGGAAGAACTTCAATTCACCCATCATAGACATCTCGAATCTCTTGGTCATGATCCTACTAAACTCTTCACAAAATTTATCATTAGTAGACCCAAAGATAATGTCATCAACATAAATTTGGCATACAAAGATATCATTTCCATTTCTTTGAATGAAGAGAGTAGAATCGGCTTTGCCTATCTCAAAACCGTTCTTGAGAAGAAAATCCTTAAGGCATTCATACCATGCTCTAGGAGCTTGCTTGAGCCCATAGAGCGCCTTATGGAGCTTGTACACATGGTTGGGAAAGTTTGGATATTCAAAGCCCGGTGGTTGATCAACATATACTTCTTCTTGGAGAGGTCCATTCAAGAATGCACTCTTGACATCCATTTGATGAAGCTTGAAATCATGATGAGTAGCATAGGCCAAAAGGATACGAATTGATTCAAGCCTTGCTACCGGTGCATAGGTCTCTCCAAAGTCCAAGCCTTCAACTTGAGTGTACCCTTTTCCAACGAGCCTTGCCTTGTTCTTCGTGACGACACTAAATTCATCTTGCTTATTTCTAAAGACCCATTTGGTGCCGATCACATTTTGCTTTGGTCTTGGCACCAACTCCCAAACTTCATTCCTCTTGAAGTTGTTCAATTCTTCCTCCATGGCAATAATCCAATCTGGGTCCTCAAGAGCTTGTTCCACACTAAGAGGTTCCAAAAAAGAGACAAACAAGTAAAATGCACAAAAATTTGACAATCTTGAGCGAGTTGTTACCCCTCTTTGGATACTCCCAAGTATGTTGTCAACGGGATGATCCCGTTGAACCATTTGATGTACTCTTGGGTGTGGTGCTTGAGATTGATGTTGAATGGGTCCATCATCATCTTCATCTTGTGGGGCTTCTTCTTGAGCTTCACCACCTTGTTCTCCCCCTTGATCAAAACCCCGTCCATGATCGTCACCATGAACTTGACTTGTATCTTGATGAACTTGAGAACTTGGTGGTTCCACTCTTGTTGATGATGATGGATCTTGATTGCTTGTGTCACCCGGAGCTTGAACTTGAGCCTCACGAGGCATCACTTCACCGGTCCCCATTCTGAAGATTGATACACTTGGGGGTTCTTCATCATCTACAAGGTTTTCACTAACTTGCTCTCGTTGAGAGCCGTTGGATTCATCAGATTTCACGCCTACCGTGGTCTCAACACAACCGGTGGTTTTGTTGAAAACACGATAGGCATGTTTGTTAGTTCCATAACCAATGAGAAAACCTTCATCAACCTTGGATGCAAACTTTGAGGCTTTGGGTTTCTTGTTAAGTATGAAACACTTACACCCAAAGACCCTAAAGTAGTGCACACTAGGCTTCTTACCGGTGATGATCTCATAGGGGGTCTTGTTCAAGTACTTGTGGAGGTAGAGGCGGTTGGCGGCATGACATGCGGTGTTGATGGCTTCCGCCCAAAATGAGTCCGGAGTCTTGTACTCATCAAGCATTGTCCTTGCCGCTTCAATCAACGTACGGTTCTTCCTCTCAACGATGCCATTTTGTTGACGTGTGTATGGAGCGGAAAGTTCATGCTTGATGCCTTCTTCATCGAGGAACTCTTCAACTTGAGTGTTCCTAAACTCCGAGCCGTTGTCACTTCTTATGTTCTTGACCTTGAGCTCGAACTCATTTTGAACTCTTCTAATAAACTTCTTGACCACTCCCTTGGCTTCACTTTTATCTTGCAAAAAGAATACCCAAGTGAATCAGGAAAAGTCATCAACAATTACTAAACCATATTTGTTACCACCGATGCTTATATAGGCAATTGGTCCAAACAAGTCCATGTGTAGTAGGTCTTGATGTTGATAGGATGTTCTTGGCGGGATGATGCGCTCCAACTTGCTTTCCCACTTGACAAGTACTACATAACCTATCTTTCTCAAAAATAACATTTGTTAGTCCTAGGATGTGCTCGTCTTTTTGAAGTTTGGCCAAGTTCCTCATGCCAACATGGGCTAGTCGGCGATGCCATAGCCAACCCATGTCGGATTTTGCCACTAAGCAAGCCTTAGGGTCCACCTTTACTTTTGTGAAGTCCACATAGTAAAGCTTTCCCCTTAGGTGACCCGCAAAGACAATAGAGGAATCCTCACTTCTAGAGATGGTCACACCCTCTTTGGTAAAGAGACAATTGTAGCCTTTCTCACAAAGTTGTGAAACCGACAACAAGTTGTACCCTAAAGCTTGCACATGAAAAACATCTTCAATTGAATTTGTTGTTGAGATAGCAATTTTACCTAGACCGATCACATCTCCTTGACCATTGTCTCCATAGATGATAGTTTCCGTAGGGTTGTCATAATGATCAAGGGATGCAAATAAGCCTTCATCTCCGGTCATATGATTAGTGGCACCACTATCAATCAACCATGCGCTTCCACCGGAGGAGTAGGCCTACAAAACAAGTTTAGGCTTTTGGTTTAGGTACCCAAAAGGATTTGGGTCCTTGGAGGTTAGAAGCATAAACTTTTGGAACCCACACACTCTTCCTCATAGCCTTCTTTGTGTAGGCCCCAACATACTTTACCACCATTTTACCATTGTGGTCCAAGGTCACAACATAGTCACAAGTGTAGTTGGGAGAGGGCTTGTGTTCAACCACATTCTTCGATGCCTTTGATGGAGAATTAACCCCACCATTCCCTTTTGTGGTGTTCACAATCTTTGGCTTGTCCTTTGTTGTGGTGGAGGTGGTGACTCCATGTGCAATATCCATAATAGTGTTGAGGTAGCCACCCTTGTTCCACAAGGGGATCTCATGCCCTTTAACCACCACCCTACCATTGACCTTGTTGTTCTTGTAGTGCCCTAGTCCTTGCTTGTCAACCACCTTAGGGATGGACTTGGCACCGTTCTTTCCTTGAGTGATCAACATGTTCAATCGGGCTATTTCTTTGTCTTTGCTCTTGATTGTTTCCTCAAGCCTTGCATGGTTAGTCTTGAGAGCATTTATATCAACATTAGAGAAAGTAGAACAACCTTTGCTAGTGGAGGCACTAGAGTCAAGTGTTGCCTTAGAATTGGCTTTGGTGCTTTCCCAAAGGGTACTATAGTTTGCCTCAAGATTTTTGTGTTTATCCATCAAGCATGAAAAGCTTGATTGAAGCTCACTATGAGTAGCCTTTAGGGAAGCTAGAGATTCATTTGCCAAAGTGTAATCCTTTGACATCCTCTTGTTGGAGTCATTAGCCAAGGACAAGTCCGTGGTCAACTTCTCTACCTTAGCTTTTTCTTCGGCAAGGATTTTCTCTAGAGCAAGGTTTCTTTCCTTTTCACGGATAAACAAGTCTTCTTGCTCATGGAGAATCTCCTTCTTTTCCTCTAATTTGTCCAAAAGCTTTTTAATTTCTTTATGGCCCTTTTTACCAAATTGCTTTATCATGTTTGCCTCCATTTCTTTTTCCCCATCTAGGTTGTCTATGTCATTACTAGGTGTGGAAGATGATGAGGTGAGAGAGGATGAGGTGGTTGACTCTTGTACCTTGCTCCCTCTTGCCATGAGACAAAAGTGAGAGTTGTCCTCATCGTCGGAGAAGTTGTTGAAGAGGCGTGGTGAAGATGCTCCTTGTGCCATGGCAAGTGTTGCCATGCCTTTCTTCTTTGGTGTTTCATCTTCATCACTTGAGTTCTATTGTTGACCCACGTGAGCACACCCTTGGTACTTGTTCTTGTACTCTTTGCTCTTCTCCTTGTACTTCTTCTCTTCCTCATTCTTGTCATTGCTCTTGTTCTTGGGACACTCGGCAATGAAGTGTTCATACTCTCCACACTCATAGCATTTTCTTTGTGACCTCTTCTTTCTATCATCACCACCTTTCCTTGATGCCTTGGACTTCAAAAACTTCTTGTATTTTCTTATGGCAAAGGCGGTTTCTTCATCTGTGCTTCCTTCCTCACTTGAATCTTCATTCTTAGTCTTGGAAGTCTTTGGCTTCAATTCCACCACTTCACTAGAGCTAGCATTGAGGGCTAGACTCTTGTTCACCTTCAATGTAAGTGACTTCTCCACGTCTTGATCAACTAGCTCTTGATGCAAGATCTCACCAAGAAGTTGATTGGGAGTCATGTTGTGATAGTTCGGATCTCTTCTTATCATAGTTGCTAGGTTTGGATTCTTCGGTGTGAAGGCTCTTAGCAACTTCTTTGTGACCTTCTCATCATCCCAATCATTGCTTCCTAGGGCTTTGATGTCCGAGACAAGAAGTATTAGCCTATCATACATTTCCCTCACGGTCTCTCCATCCTTCATGACGAAAAGCTCAAGCTCTCCGTGAATCAAGTCGATCTTGCCTCTTCTCACATGATCGGTACCCTCATGTGCCTCCTTGAGTGTATACCAAATTACCTTGGCAATTTGGATGTTCCGGACTTTGTTGAACTCTTGAACACACAAGGATCCCGTGATTACTCTTGTTGCTTGCACGTTGCGGTGGAGGTCTTGCTCATGCTCAAGTGTGAGAGCTTCTCCTTCGGCGGGGATTGTCACACCTACAACCACAATCTTCCAAAGAGAGGGGTGAAGCCCGTAGAGGTGCATTTGCATATCATAAGCCCATTTGGGATAGCCTTTCCCATCGAAGTGGGGAGGCTTTCCCAAATGTACGGAATAAAATTTTTCGTTAGGATTGTTGCCCGTAAGTTGTCCGTAGTGGAATGGCACTTCATAGTAGCCGGAGTGGGAATGCTTTGCTTGCTCCTTCTTGATCATCTTCTTGAGGAGCTTCTTGGCCATCTTCTTGCCCTTCTTCTTCTTCTTAGCTTTTCTTCTCTTCTTCGCCGCCTTCCTTGCCGCATAATCATCATCCTTGACGTCTTCGTCACTTGAGTCGGAGTCGGAGTCCGAGTCGGAGTCCGATGAACAGTCATCAGAGCTTTCTCCGTTGGAACTGCTTGGGGCCTTCCCGGTGACATCTTGGGCTGCCTTAAGCTCTTTCTCTTGAGCTTCCTTGGCGGCGATTTCTTCGGCGGATTGATTGTCTCCGCTCCCCGACATCTTGATCCCTTAGCGGTTAAGCCTAAATCAAGGGATTAGGCTCTGATACCAATTGAAAGGATCTTGTGATGCCTAGAGGGGGGGTGAATAGGATCACTTCAAAATTCTGAAACATGTACAGCGGTTAAAACTCCTGTCGGTACTACCGACGCTGTGCCGGAACTACCGAGGGGGCTCGGTACTTCCGGTACTGGGTCGGTACTACCGACAGTTCAGAGAGACATAGGACGAAATTTGAAATGCAAATCGATTCTAGCAATTCTACTTGAATCAAGAGTTTAGATTAGAAGCTAAGAACCACCTGCAACCAAAGATATGAGTTGGAACACAACCAATTTAGAGATCGGGCTCAAACAAGTTCTAGGGTTAGAGAGAAACAAAGAATTCAAGCAAGCAAAGGAGACACAAGAAATTAATCCGAAGTTCACTCCCACAAAAGAAGCTACGTCTCCGTTGAGGATCCCACAAAGGGAGGGCTATCACCAAGAGCCTCTTTTCCTCACCCAATCCCCACAAAGGAAGATTGGTGCTCACTAAGAATTCTCCACCAAGGAGAGGGTAATACAAACGATCCCGGGTGCTCCACAACAAGAGGGCACTCAACGGGAGACGCCTAACCGTCTAGAAGCAAGCTTCAAGAGTAACAAACACGAATCGATGCCTGGAGATGCTTCAAGTGCTCTTGAGATGGGGAGATTCGAAGGGGCTCTCAAAGCTTCTCTAATCCTCACTAGGAATCACTTCTCTACCCAAGCCCTAGCTCAAAGGAATCAAATCTTGGCTCTAGGAGGGAGGAGAGAAGTGGAGTGAATGCTCAAGTGAGGGTTTGTCCCGTGGTTGGTCAGCAATTGAGTGAGGAGGGAGAGGAGGGGTATTTATTCTCAGCCCTAAAAAACTAGCCGTTACTGTGCTCTCACGGCTTTTATCGGTACTTCCGACACGAGGTCGGAACTACCGATGGGTGCCGGAGAAACTCAACAGTGAAGCCATATCGGTATTACCGGCCCGGGGTCGGTACTACTGAGGCCCTGGCTAAAACTCGCCAGTGAGGCCTTGTCGGTACTACCGACCCATGGTCGGTACTATCGACAAAGGCTGAGAATTGAGGGAAAGAGGAGCAAATGTGTACGTGTCAACTCGGGTTCCTTCTCACTCACTTAGGTCACCTCCTTAAGCACTTTTAGCATCTCTTGGCAGTCAATTCGCATCCCCCTTTATAGTACGGTGTTTCCTATACTCAAATTCAAAAACAAAATTAAATTAAGCCTTGACTTGAGTTGATAACACCGAATTGGAGTTGGGGGCCTTCTTTTGGTCAAAACCATGATTTTCAATAAAGTAAATCCTGCACACATCTTATTCAACGATTAAATACAACAAATTGTGTTTGTCACCATCACCAAAACAATTAGGGGCCAAGATGCACTTTCAAGAGGGCGAATTGCGGGGCCGAGAGGGCAGATAGCTCGGTGGTCTCCTCGTCGCGGCGGGACAGGGCGTCAGCCTCGACGTTGAGCGCGCCCGGATTGTACTTGATGGTGAAGTCGTAGCCCAGCAACTTGCTTGCCCACTGATGCTGAGGGATCGTCGTCAGGCGCTGGTCCAAGAGGAAGCGGAGGCTCTGGTGGTCGGTGCGGACGACGAAACGACACCCCCATAGATACGGCCTCCAGTGGCCCACCGACTGCACGAGGCCGATCAGTTCACGTTCATAGGCCGTGAGCTTGGCGTGGCGTGGTGCAATGGGCCTGCTGAAGAAAGTGATTGGCCCAGCTCCCTGATGCAACACCGCACCGAAGCTGGAACCGGACGCATCGCATTCGACGATGAACTCCTGATCGAAGTCCGGAAGCTATAGAACCGACACCGTCGTCAATGCATGCTGTAGGGCACCGAACGCACGCTCGGCGTCGTCATTCCAGCAGAACCCGTCCTTGCGGTGGAGGGCTGTGAGCGGCACCGCGATGACGCCGAAGTTGCGGATGAAGCGCCTGTAATTGCCCGCAAGGCTGAGGAATCCCTGCACTGCTCGCACGGACTTAGGGCGCGGCCACTCCAGCACCGCCTGCACCTTCTGCCGGTCCATGGCCACGCCGTCCGCGGAGATCACATGGCCCAGATAGGCCGCTGACGGCAGGCCAAACATGCACTTGGATTTCTTCGAGAAGAGCTGGTGGTCCTACAAGGTACGAAACACTGTGCGGACATGGCGGATGTGCTCCGACCACGATGAGCTGTAAATAAGTATGTTGTCGAAGAACACAAGGACGAACCAGTGGAGAAAGGGAAGCAGGATGTCATTCATCATCATCTGGAACATTGCCAGAGCATTGGAGAGGCCGAAGGGCATCACCAAAACTCAAACAGGCCCTGGTGAGTTCGGAACGCGGTCTTCTCCACGTCGTCGGGGTGCATCAGTACTTGGTGGTAGCCGGAGCACATGTCGAGCTTGGTGAAGAACCTTGCGCCCCGCAGCTCGTCGAGGAGTTCTTCCACCATCAGGATGGGAAACTTGTCCTTGATGGTGGCGTTGTTGAGAGTTTGGTAATCGACGCAGAAGCACCACGTGCCGTCGTGCTTGCGGATGAGGAGCGTCGGCGAGGAGAAGGCCGATGAGCTCGGCCTGATGATGCCTAGCCGCAGCATATCATTGCACTCATGCTCGAGCTCATCCTTCTGGGTGTGCGTGTAGCGGTAGGGGCAGACCGCAACGGTGCCTTCGCCTGGCTTGAGGCGGATACGGTGGCTGAGGTGACGACGCGGCAGCAAGCCCTGCGGTTCCATGAAGAGGGGCGCGAACTCCTCTAGTAGGGACTCCAGAAGCTCGGCCTCCAAACCCCCGGTCAGTGCTGCGGCCGCCGGGCCCTGCGTCGTGTCGACCCCGCACCAGAGAATGCATTTGTTGTTGCAAGCGAACACCATCGTGTGCTTCGCGAAGTCCCAAAGCACCGACCCGAGCGTGGCCAGCCACTGGATGCTGAGCACCATGTCGTACTCGCCGAGGGGCAGGGCGTATAGGTCGATGTTGAACGCCTCGCCCCCGATGAACACCGTCTGGGCGAACGTCTTGCCCGGTGATGTGACGCGCTCGCCGTTTGCCACCGCCACCGAGGAGTCCTGAGCTGGGCCGGATCGTGATGCTCACGTGATGTGCCATGTCGATGTTAATGAAGTTGTGTGACGAGCTGGAGTCCAGCAGGGCCACCGTGATCGCGTCACCTACCAAGACATAGACCTTCATGGTTTGGAAGCCTCAGGCACGCACCCCAGTGATGGCGTGCAAAGGAATCTCCGGCGTGTCGAACACGCTTGTGAGCGCAGAGGACTCGATTTCTTCATCGACCTCGTCGTCATCGTCTTCAGGTGTGACCTCAATGATGAATAGCTTCTTGCAGCGATGGCCGAGGACGAATTTCTCATCACAGTTGTAGCACAAACCGTCCGCTCTGCGTTGGGCCATCTCGCTTGGCAAGAGACGGCGGCGCAGCAGGGTGTAGGTTAGTGGCGTCGTCTTGCCGGATCCCGGGGTTGCTAATGACGCTGATGCAGGGGAGGGGGCGATGGTGTCCCCCTTGTGCGCGTTCGACACGGCGTGGGTGTGGGTTGCAGAGCGAGAGCTGCGGCCGTGTCCCGGATCCGAAGGAGTGAGCTGATGACGCTGCTCATATGCGTGAGCGAGCATGATGGCGTCATCCAGGGATTGCGGGCGGCGAAGCACGACATCGGTCTTGAGGGGATTCACCAAGCCCGCTGTGAACATCTAGACGAGCTGCTGCTCGGTGAGGTCGGCGTCGTGGCACGCCAGAGCTAGGAACTTGTCTGTGTAGTCCTCAACCGACGCGGTGCGGCGGAGCAGCATGAGCTCGCCGACAGGGCTGTCAGTCATCGGCGGCCCGAAGCGTTGCTGCACAAGTTGGGCAAAGCGCCGCCATGACAGCGTTCCCGCGGTGAGCTCCAGCCGGTAATACCATAGCTGTGCGGCGCCGGTGAGGTGCATCATCACGTACCAGACGCGGCGGCGCTCCGGGGTGCTCTCGCCGCGGAAGAAGGTTTCGCATCTGTTTAGCCATGGCAGGGGGTCCTCCTTGCCGTCGTAGGTCGGGAACTCGAGGCGGACGCGCGGGTGGAAGCGGGAGTCCGTGAAGTCTTCTTCCTCCTCGCTCCACTGCTCCCTCAGATCTTGGTGGTACGGCAGCGGCTCAGCTTGAAATTCCTACCGCAGGGGAAGTTTTGGTCCCGGATTGGGCGGCCTGTTGAAGGAGTGGAGCGCAGAGTCGGCGCCGCCTGTCGCGGGGGCCTTGCCGTCACGCTGCTTCTTCTCGATGGGATGAGCGTGAGGTTGAGGGCACGAACTTCTTGGGTGTTCTCGAAAGAGGCCGCCTGGAGGACGACGACCTTCTCTGGCAGGGCGGCGAGCTGGGTCGCCACCGGAGCGAGCGGAGCGAGGCGATCGACCTTGACAGTCATCTCGTCGAACTTGGTGGTGAGGTTGTTGACATTGGCCGCGAGATCGCGTAGGGTGTCAGACACCTCCTTCATCTGCTGCTTCAACTCTTCAGCCATGAGCACGGAACAAGGCTCAGCTGATACCAAGTTGTTATGGGTGATGAGATTGGAAGGGGGATTGTGGCGAAGGTTGTATTACAAACGAGGTTACAGGACGTGGCCCTGGACCTCGTCGGCACGCCAGAGCCTGTAACACCCTGTGTTTTTAATCAAGTGTCTTTTGGTGTTAATCACACTCTTAATCACATCTTGATCATTAGTGCTTAAGTCCTTAATCAAAGTTGAGGTCAAACCCTAGGTCAAACCCCTTGAGCCATAAACCCTTTCTAGAACTTTTGGCGCGTTCTCCAAAATTCACCTAAACACTTCAAAATCGACCAATACCAATGTTGTGTAGTTTTTCAAGACCAACAACTTTGCTGTTGAGTGGCAGATCAAATTCGAAGTGGAAATGTGTGAAAAATCCCAGTCAACGCATGGAGTTCCTGTTCACAGGTGTCAAGGAAAACAAGAACTTTGCCTGCTGTTTATGCTCAATCTTTTGGGTAAAACACCTATCGGCCTTTGTAGAAGTTGTAGAGGGGTGACTGATCTACAACTTTGTCAATTGGAGCTTGGTTCAGTTCTATAGCAATTTTTCGAGTTTGAGCTGGTCAAACAGGCGAACTCCGAACGGTTTATGCGCCGGAACGCCACCTCGCACGACGCCGTCGCACGTGCACACGCGCAACATCGGTTCGCCGCCGAGCGACCGGGCGCGGACGTCGATGCACCCGGGGGTCCGCTGGTCCATAGGAGTCACCGTAAAGCACTGGTGGAGAGGGTCGGTGGCAAGGCTAGGTCGCTAGGCCGGTGCCATGCGCCGCGCTAGCACTCGCCGGAGCCCGCACGCCGAGGCCGCCATTGGCCGGCCGCGCCACCCCACGTCGACGTCGCTATAGCCACGCCGCGACTCTGCCAATGCGAAGACTTGGGCAGTTACCACCTCAGAACGCCGCGCCCCTGTAAAACCCCCTCTCCCCTCACCGATGCAAGCTCTGTGATCGCCGCTGCCATCCGCGGCTAATTCTCTCCTCCGCACGCGCCCGTGACCAACAAGCACCCCAAACCTCTACTATAGGACTCACTCGAGCCTCTCCGAACACACATTGCCGAGCTTGACCCCAGTACTCGCTGGAGTTCGAGCCGAAGCGGCCGCGCCGCCACTGCCTCGCCGCTGCCGCTCGCCGGAGACGTCCCCGACTCAGCCACCACCTCCAATCCATCCGTGGTGAGCTGAATCGCAACCCCGTGCCGCTTATTCATCACCTCCGGCCATCCTTCGCCGTCGGCGGCCTCGCTCCGCCGCGGAGGGCATGGTTGTGAAGGGGGATTTTCGGTAGGGTTCGGGATGTAAAAACCAGGGACCTCTCTGTGATCTTTTGAATCTTTCTAGGGTCGGCTGTGAAAGAAGATTCTTCTTATTCTTTTTCCTTTAAGTCCAGTATCTTGTAAAAATCGTAGTAAATTGTAGAAAAATCCTAAAAATACAAAACCAATTTTGTTGGTTTCCTTGTGAACAGATCTACATCTTTTAGAAAGGCTATATATAATTTTGAGGTATAGTTTTTGAATGAAAATTCAAACTCAGTTTGTATAGGGTTGTTCATAACTGGAGTTGTACTCATGTGCTAGGCTTGATCTTTGGATATGTTGTTAGTCAGTACTAGTATGGGCTATACCTAAGTTTTTGCACAAAGTTGCTGAGTGGATATCTAGTTATGATTTATTTTGCTTTATTGCTAGATCTGTGTGCATGTTTTGTACAGCTTCATATATATGCTTTCTGTGGTTCATCCTGTGGATATCACATTGTTAGGATAAGATGTGTTGCTAGTAAATTTATCATGGTTTTAGGAGCTGCCCATATATCTGTTTCTGAATGATGCTTGTTTATGGAGTTAAATCTATAGCTCAGTTTCCATTGCTCCAGTGATTCTTATCGTTGGTATAGATGATGTGTATATCATGTTTGTCCTATGGTAGAAAGTTGGGATGCAGTTGCATCATATATTTCTCTGAATAAATTGTTTGTGATTATATAGGCTGAAAATGGTTATTTTTGTGTAGCATGTTTGAAATAGGTTCCGGAGCTAATTTTTGGTGTGTAGCCTAGTTTTAGTCCCTAGAGGCTCTGTGTAAAATTTTAGCACCCGTGCATTAGTAGTTTTCTCTATATTAAATAATCTTGCTTTTGCTATGAATAAATTGTCATATTTTTCATGCTCTGTATATAGTTTTTCTTGCCATGAAATTTTACCAGTAGCTCTGTTGTAGTCCTATGTGCTCTCACAAAAATTCTCACTGTAAGATGTTACATGGGTTAACCAGAATGATTTTTGGAAGAAACTAAGTATATTAAAAAGAGAAATAAAGAAATATCCTCTTTATAAGCTTTTGTGTGGAATAACCTTTGGAAAATGTTCCTAATGAACCCCGGAAACCTAACTTGGTTGCTTGTGTGGTAATTCTATTTTATTTGAATAGATGTGCACACAATCACCATTAAAATAATAATTTAATAAATGGCTACTGAGTTAATCTTTAAGGAAGAGTATGCTGGATATATTGTTGTCTAGGTGATTGTGGTCAACATGACACCCTAGACTTAATACATGATGTTGTTTGTTTACACCATCATCAACTATTAACTCCTGCATATGCATTCCCCGTATAGAAGTCCCTGACGGTAGCAACACGCTTGTGCCGGCTGACGAGAACGAGGGAGCAGGAGGAGACGTACACTTCGTGACCGTTGAGCAAGACCCGGACCAAAGTCCGGAAGACTGTCTGACTGCTGGAGTTGCCGAAGGCAAGCCCCGGTTTAACATTCACCTATGTGTTTCCTTTTCTTTAAATTCCTGAATTTGATTATCTTTGTGCATTTACGTTCAGGAGTTGAATGGAAACCCTAGATGCATGATCCATAAGTACCTATGATCTTTTACTAGTTTGCTAGGTCACTAGTTGCTATGCACTAAGGACCCGGTACAAGTCGAGTGATGTACTTCGCTTGCGAGAATAGGTTCTTATGTTGGAATCATAAGACTTGTTAAATTGATTTGCTCACGTGGTAAGAGCATGGCATTTTGGGCTCCGGTCCAATGGTTAAGAGATTAAGCGTTTGAAAGTACTAAACATTTGTCGGACATGGGTACGGTAAACCTAGTACCTGAATGACACGGTGCGGGAACTATATGCTACTAATCTTGGGTTGCGGCCCCAGTCTTGCAAACTGCGGTGCATGTGTGGCGCTGGATGCTAGTGTGAGGCATGCCAGCTAGCCTTGTACCTAGGACTGTGGCATTGTTGACGGTTGAAATTAACCATTTCCAACCCTCAATATTCGCACATAAATGGAGGCATATGCATTATTTACTAGCATTTTGGTTTGAATAATGCAGTTCCACTTGTCCTTGGAGATTATTTGTATGTAGGTGATTCACCCCTTAAAAGAGATGGAAACTTACCTTCTATGAAGAAACCATGCCAACTCAGCTGAGGAGGTGGCTGCCACCAAGAGAAACATGGCATTCCACGTCATCGATCCAGGGGAGGCACTCACCGACGAATCAGAGAACGCCACATGGACTTCACATGGATCAAAGGGCTCACCTCGGATATCAAATCAAGCCATGCACCGGGGATGGATCAGAGGGCCCACAGGGCAGCCACCCAGTGGAAAACCACCAGGTGGGGCCACCCTAGAGGGCCGGCCGATCCTAGGATCGGCCGAACCGACCTAGGGGCCCCATCCTAGCCCTCCACGTGGCAGCTCCCTATTGGTCCATTGCCTCACTCCCGGGTGTTTTGGAGCACTTTGAGCCACCGAGCAAGCCTGGTCCTTGCCTATAAATAGAAGGGGAGGGGCTCCCATTTCTCACACACCACTCTCTCATTCTCCTCTCACTTTTAGTTTCCAAGGCTAGGGGGTAGGCTAGAGTAGCTCTTATTTAGGTTCCAAGTGCTCTTGGAAGTCTAGGTATGAGTTCTCTTTTATCTTTATTTCTTTGTATGACTTTGATCTACTTCAGTTATTCAACTATTTCATATAAAGTCATGGTAGATCATATGTTTGATATGTTCTTGAGTTCATCCTCTGTTCATCATTTAGAGGCTTGTGTTCTTCGTGAACACTACCTTTTGATCCACTTGAAGGGTGATAAACTCCTTCCTTATGTGTTTGTTCATAAGTTAGAGGCTCGTGTTCTTCACGAACACGACCTTTGATCTTATTGATTAGACATAAGAGAGTTCATATCTGTTTGTATGTCTAGCCTTAGTTGATCTTGTTAGATGGCATGAGAGTGTTGCATGAGGTCTGTGTTCAAGCTACGGTACTCGGTCTAGTTGACCAGTCTTCTGGTGACTCTCACCCTGGGTCACAATAGCCCGGGCCGGGTAGAGTCTAGCAGCAACATAGGCATGGTGCCTAGGTTGTCTGGCTACGATAGTTATTAGCATACCCCCCGTAACGATAGAGGTCGGTCCTCAGGTGGTGACAGCCCTGTTGGATCCTTGGGCAACCTCCACGCTGGGGTACCTGCTGTAGGAGTCTAAAGTCTAGTTTCGCAGAGTGCTGGTCGTCGCGGGCTAGCTCCCCATTTGTACCTGGGTGCTGAACCTTATCTCTCTCATGCAATACTCATGCCCATCTCTTGTATCTTCTAGCTTTGTATGTTTAGTACATTAGAACCTAGAGCTAACTCGTATGTTCCCCCTAAGCCGTAGTGTGCTAGAGTAGAGGTAGATCTGAGTGTGTGTGTCGCACTACCCTTATATCTTTTATCTTACCCCTGTCTTTGAGTGTGTTGTTCCCTATATCTATCTTTTGGTTTACATTCAGAGCAAAAGCATAAGTCTAAGATATCCGCCATTGCCTTCCACGGATACGATACCCTTGGAATACTCTCCTTCCTTGGGGAAATGCTACAATGGTTTATCTGTGCGCTTGCGGATTCGTTCATGATCGTTTAGATTAACCTATGGCAAGTCTCGATGTTCACGCTAACCCGACGCCATTAGTTGTGACATTGAGAGGTGCCTAAAAGGCGTTTCCTGGTGTTGTCACCAAGGATGGGTCCCAGATCTGTTCTTAAGATGACGGCACTACGAAACGCCAACAAGCATTTCTGGCGCTGTTGCCAGGGAAGGCACAGGATTATCATGACTATGCTTTGCATCTGTTTATAAACTCTGAGTAGGTTAGGACAACTCTCAATGCAGGCTAACCTTGATTGTCTTCTTTTATCTTTGGATGATGAAGACAGGTAGTGTATGACTGGTTTCGACCTACCGGGGAATTTTACTGAAGATCCCGAGTCACTTGTGAGGAAAGCTCGAATTCATTTCGGCTCACCTCGTCGTACTCGTCTGGAAGGCGATCCAGCTTCCTTTGTACCATCCACGTCCAACGCTATGGCCCAGAAGACACTTCGTGAATACTGAGCTCCTTCCGCTGACCAGGTGCTGCAAGGCCCTGAGGTGGCAATGGGGACTGAAAATTTTGAGATCAAGACGGGTCTAATCACAATGGTACAGGCTAGCCCATTCTGTGGCAAGACGAATGAGGATGCCAATGCCCATTTACAGCAATTCCTAGAGCTATGTAGCACTTTCATCATCAGGGGTGCAAATATGGATGTTGTTCATCTACGGCTGTTTCCATTCTCCCTCCTGGGGAAAGCTAAGCAATGGTTCTACGCGAATCGTGAAGCTATTAACACTTGGAGTAAGTGTTCAGAGGCATTTCTCAAGAAGTTCTTCCCATTGGGTAAAACCAATGCTCTTCGTGGAAGGATTTCTGGTTTTCAGAAAGCAGCAAGTGAATCTATTCCAGAGGCTTGGGAAAGGCTTCAGGAGTACATCCTGACCTGTCCTCACCATGGGATGGAGGATTGGCTTCAGGAGTACTCCGACAGCCCGAGGCCATATTGATGCTGCTGCTCAAGGAGCATTCTTCTCACTCACTGTTGATGATGCTAAATTACTCATTGAGAAGATGGTCTCCAACCAAGGGTGGAGTGATGAAAGACTCCAACCACGACCGAGGGGTACTCATACTGTCAAGGAAGCAGACATGATTACTGCTAAGATGGATCTTCTTATGAAGAGATTGGATGACTATACCAGCGAGAAGGCTGCCATGGCCACCACTACTCTGCCTATGGACTCTCACATGACTTGTGAAGTCTGTGGCAACACTGGGCACTCAGGCAACTACTATCCGGAGACTCAGGAGGAAGTGATGTACATGAATGGCAACAACAACGGTTATCGTCCACCTCAACAAGGAGGCCAATCGTGGAATCAACAACACCCTTATTATCAAGGAGGTAACCAAGGTAATTCGTACAATCCCAACTAACCTTCCTTGAGAGATCTCGTTTTTGGGCAAGCTAAGATTAATGAAGGTATTAACAAGAAGCTAGCTACCCTTGATAAAACTTTGGAGAGCCTCAACATTAAGCTTGATAGCTTTTCTTCTGCCCAGAAGAGTCAGCTGAGTTTCAACAAAATGTTGGAAACTCAGTTGGCCCAGCTGGCCGCTTCTGTTCCATCTGTTGAAAATGCAAATGCGGTAACCACGAGAGGAGGTAAATCCACTCGGGATCCACCATATACTAACCATGCAGGGACAGATAAGAAAGGCATAACAGAAGTTGAGAATATCCATGAGGATTCATCCGACTTGGAAGAATCCCCTCAGGTAAGGAAGGTGCCATCAACAGATAAAGCACCTGTAGGAGTGACGACACATCCGGATTTCATAGAAGCCAATGTGATGCCATTCCCTCAAAAGAGTAGGAAGGCAACAATAGATGAACAGTTCAATCGCTTCGTGGACATGATTCAGAAAGTTTATATCAACGTCCCATTGCTTGAGGCAATACACGTTCCTACTTACGCACGTTATCTCAAGGACATCCTAACCAAGAAGAGACCTCTTCCCACAACTGAAGTAGTACGACTCACGGAGGAGTGCAGTGCTGCCATACTCAACCGCCTTCCTGAGAAGAAGAAGGATCCAGGGTGTCCCACAATCACTTGCATGATTGGGACCCAACGTTTCGACCATGCTCTCTGTGACTTAGGGGCCAGCGTCAGCGTCATGCCTAAGGTAGTCTTTGATCAACTTAACTACACGAGTCTATCTCCAACCACTTTGCAGCTGCAGCTGGCCGATTCTTCAGTCCGATACCCGGCGGGGATAGCTGAGGACATTCCAGTGTAAGTCCGAGATTGCTTTATTCCCGTTGACTTTGTGGTGCTGGATATGGAGATCGCCAAGGAGGTGCCGCTCATACTTGGGCGACCATTTCTGAGTACAGCTGATGCACAAATTGATGTGGGGGCTGGTGTGATCCGTCTCTACATCAATGGCAAGGAGGAGAGGTTTGAGTTTCGTCCAAGAAAAGAACAATGCTCGATGATCAAGGACTTACCAACTTCCGACACCCCGGCACGAGAGGTCGAAGTGCCACCACGGCAAGTGGACAGCCTCATTGCATTCATGAAGAATTTTTTGAGGGAAGAACGCCAACTCATGGGCACGGGATAGAAACAGTATTGGAAGTCTCAGTCCTAGTCCAAGAAATCACCTCCTACACATCACAACCCACACAACACTCAGAAGATGTGGCGGAGGGTGAGTAGGAAGCCGACTTCTCCTCCAAAGGAAACGGCTGCCCCACTACCCAGGTGAGAACTTTGGAACCAAGTCTAGCTCTAAAGACTCAAAATAATGAGCTCTGCGCCGACAGGTAAGATCGGTGAGTTATCCTTGTTTTCCATACAATAAAATTCTGGTTCAGGAAAAGCAATCTACTTCTGCTTGGTGTTTTCTGCGTTCTCACTGTGACGAGCTCAGGAGTGATGTCCACCCGGACATTCCTTGAGCTTGCACCATGGTATTAACTTGTCACAGCCACCACCACCACAGCCTCAGCCACAGCCTGCTACGCCACCAGTGGCAGGAGGGGCCCCTGCGGGGTACATGTTCGGGGTTACCCCTAGATATGCACCTGGTTGGGATCAGCCCACCTACTAGCCGAGTGCGAGTGGCACAGCTTGGGCGGGCGCGAGCAGTGCTCAGCAGGCTACACCCGCTAGTTCCAGTTCCGGTGGTCCACCTCCGTCTTCATCCTTCTGGCGACACTCCTCAGCCTCTGCACGCGATGCTCAGCTCATGCAGCAGATGGGAGAGCTCACCGTCTAAGTTACGGGATTGGAGGAGACGTTGAACACCCACGTCGAGTCTACCTCAGCGTGGCAGCGTCAGGCTGGTGAGAGGATAGCAGCCATGCAACAGGATCAACAGCGATACATGGAGGCGCAAAGGGCTTACCACGCGAGTCAGGGTTTCTTCTACCCTCCTCCGCAGTGAGCCTGAAGCTAGCTTGGGGGAGGACCCCCATTCGGAGGTAACTTGTATCTTCCTTTGTTTTCAGAATACCTTATAAATGAAAATCCAATAAAATCTGCAAAAATAAAAAGACCAAAAATATTTATTTGCTTTCATCATCATCGTTTGCTTAGTTTGCTTTGATATGCTTAGTAAGAATGCTTTGCCTCTATGGTTGAAATGATGAATAGTTGCTCTGTTTATTTTCCTCGTATGTCTTGCTTACAACTTTGTATCCTACCTAAGTTTTGAGTTTGTTGGCTTAAATGTTCAAACCTTAGCTTGAAAACTGTGGGTAGCAAAAAGCATGATCCTTGCCTAAGTTGTTGTGAGACATGATATGGAAGAATAGAGTCCTATGATCTTGTGCTTAGTGATGCTTGACCTCCGGAGTTTTCCTTTTTGAAAAATCAAAACATGATGAGTTCCTCAATGATGAGAATTTCTCATCCAAGGCCATATGTAGATTCTAGTTCTTAGCCTCCACATATGCAGCTTGTTCTCTCATTGAGTTTTGTCAAATTGTTGTGACCCTTGTTAGAACTCATACTCCCCTGATCAAGATCACGTACACGTTCATGCTAAAACTTCTACACTAGAAGTTAGCATTCATCATTTGCTCCATATTGCTTAGGCATTATTCCATAAATAAAACTCTATGTATCTTTGCATTATTCATCCCCCTCCAAATATCTCCAATAGAGACAAAGGGCTAGCTAAAAAAAAGAAGAAAAAGAAAAGCATGCTTAAAAGCATGGCAAAAATAAATAAAGAGAGCTAGCCCAAGTCTCGAAAATTTCAAAAGGAGAAAAAGGGATTGATATGTGCAAGAGAAAGTGTTCCACCATTTAGATGGTAATAACTAGTACCTACTCCGGGGCTAGTGTCCACCTTACCATCAATCCCTCATTTCCTCATATAAAGCATGGTAATATCTAGCACCCATTTCCGGGCCTAGTATCCACCTTGCCATGCTCATATCCATCACACACATATGCACATCTTGATCAGGATGTATGTTTGTTTCTTCCAAGGATCCGGTTTTTGACTTAGCAAAACATGAGAGACAAGTATGCCACATCTTCCCTACCTACAGCTCCACATACAGCCTATTAGGAGTAGGAAGTGAAGAAAGGCAACATTGATGCCTTGGTGAGGAACCATACACTTTTGAGCGATCCGAGAGTATCATTTGAGGAACTCTGATTTTCTTTTGAAAAATTTGCAAAACCTCCGGATTGATAAGCTGATCAAGGTATGAGTGATTATGCACATGCTATATAACCATTTTGTCTCTCAACCGCCCAAGGCAGGTGAAGCTATATGCCCCACGTTATCAGGTGAAAGGTAAGAACATTGCCAACTTGTTCAACTCTTGGTAGAATACTTTACTGTATGTTTGCCATAAGTTGGGAATACAACATTGTAGCAACTCCTGATCAACCAACCTAAGTCTCTAATGTCTTGCTTCGAGATGAGCAAGAGGTTAGCTTGGGGGAGTTTGTTGACGGTTGAAATTCACCATTTTCAACCCTCAATATTCTCACATAAATGGAGGCATATGCATTATTTACTAGCATTTTGGTTTGAATAATGTAGTTCCACTTGTCCTTGGAGATTATTTATATGTAGGTGATTTACCCCTTAAAAGAGATGGAAACTCACCTTCTATGAAGAAACCATGCCAACTCAGCTGAGGAGGTGGCTACCACCAAGGGAAACATGGCATTCCACATCATCGATCCAGGGGAGGCACTCACCGACGAATCAGAGGACGCCACATGGACTTCACATGGATCAAAGGGCCCACCTCGGATACCAAATCAAGCCATGCACCGGGGATGGATCAGAGGGCCCACAGGGCAGCCACCCAGTGGAAAACCACCAGGTGGGGCCACCCTAGAGGGCCGGCCGATCCTAGGATCGGCCGAACCGACCTAGGGGCCCCATCCTGGCCCTCCACGTGGCAGCTCCCTATTGGTCCATTGCCTCACTCCCAGGTGTTTTGGAGCACTTTAAGCCTCCGAGCAAGCCTGGTCCTTGCCTATAAATAGAAGGGGAGGGGCTCCCATTTCTCACACACCACTCTCTCATTCTCCTCTCACTTTTAGTTTCCAAGGCTAGGGGGTAGGCTAGAGTAGCTCTTATTTAGGTTCCAAGTCCTCTTTGAAGTCTAGGTATGAGTTCTCTTTTATCTTTATTTCTTTGTATGACTTTGATCTACTTCAGTTATTCAGCTATTTCATATAAAGTCATGGTAGATCATATGTTTGATATGTTCTTGAGTTCATCCTCTGTTCATCATTTAGAGGCTTGTGTTCTTCGTGAACACTACCTTTTGATCCACTTGAAGGGTGATAAACTCCTTCCTTATGTTTTGTTCATAAGTTAGAGGCTCGTGTTCTTCACGAACACGACCTTTGATCTTATTGATTAGACATAAGAGAGTTCATATCTGTTTGTATGTCTAGCCTTAGTTGATCTTGTTAGACGGCATGAGAGTGTTGCATGAGGTCTGTGTTCAAGCTACGGTACTCGGTCTAGTTGACCGGTCTTCTGATGACTCTCACCCTGGGTCACAATAGCCCGGGCCGGGTGGAGTCTAGCAACAACATAGGCATGGTGCCTGGGTTGTCTGGCTACGATAGTTATGAGTATACCCTCCGTAACGATAGAGGTCGGTCCTCAGGTGGTGACAGCCCTGTTGGATCCTTAGGCAACCTCCGCGCTGGGGTACCTGCTGTAGGAGTCTAAAGTCTAGTTTCGTAGAGTGCTAGTCGTCGCGGGCTAGCTCCCCGTTTGTACTTGGGTGCTGAACCTTATCTCTCTCATGCAATACTCATGCCCATCTCTTGTATCTTCTAGCTTTGTATGTTTAGTACATTAGAACCTAGAGCTAACTCGTATGTCCCCCCTAAGCCGTAGTGTGCTAGAGTAGAGGTAGATCTGAGTGTGTGTGTCGCACTACCCTTATATCTTTTATCTTACCCCTGTCTTTGAGTGTGTTGTTCCCTATATCTATCTCTTGGTTTACATTCAGAGCAAAAGCATAAGTCTAAGATATCCGCCATTGCCTGCCACGGATACGATACCCTTGGAATACTCTCCTTCCTTGGGGAAATACTATAATGGTTTATCTGTGCGCTTGTGGATTCGTTCATGATCGTTTAGATTAACCTATGGCAAGTCTCGATGTTCATACTAACCCGACGCCATTAGTTGTGACATTGAGAGGTGCCTAAAAGGCGTTTCCTAGTGTTGTCACCAAGGATGGGTTCCAGATCTGTTCTTAAGATGACGGCGCTACGAAACGCCAATAGGCATCAGCTCCTAATCCGAAGAATGACGGGAACCGTTTGGTTGAATGCACTCATTGCGAGTGTTTTCTCCCGTATGTTTAGGTTTACCTTGCAAGGTTATTAATTGATCGATCGTCGGCCTCTCACCGTTATCCGTGAATTGCTTAACCCTCTAGCCATGATAATCCCTCTATGATGGAATATTGTGAAACTTGATGTTTGATTAATTATTTGCACAATTATGTTTGCATTAGTTGCTTATCTAGTCATAACTCGATCTACTAGAACTTGAGCTAAAATATTGAAAGTAAGGATCAACTCTTAGTCGCTTTTTGGCAAAACAAACCCTCTAGCCAAAAGCCAAGCATGATTAGAAGGTTAAGTCTTTTATTTTAGATGGGTAAGCCTTGCTGAGTATTAGTATACTCAGCCTTGTTATAAATGTTGCTTTCAGGTGATAATGTTTGGCCTGGTGAAATCCCACCCGGCTGGGAGCTGGAATGGGTGGATGACGAGGAGTAATGGCGTTATGGGTGGCCTCCCATGATGCCAAGTTATCGATTAGTTTAATTTCCACTGTCTTCAAAACTCTGAACCATTTGCCTTTGATGCAACGACAATGTTTGTAATAATTAACCCTATGGGGAATTTGGATTAATTTGTAAGGTACTCTGGACTCTCCTTCGTGGGAGTTTTAATGTATGCATTTCGATCCTCTGTGTGGTTTACAAGTGATTTCCGGGCTATGACCCGACAACACTCAACGGGATGATTCTTTATTATCGCTTAATGACCAAGAGGGATTGGCTTAAGTGATAGTACGGACTTATCTCGGATGGGGTTGTCACAGTTGGTATCAGAGCATCCTTATACACCAGAGTAATTAGTTTAGTTTAATCACTAATCATAATGATTTACAATTAACACTTGCCAAGATTGATTGGATTTTGAAAAATACGTTGGATCGTTAAGGAATGTTTAGACCGAAAGGCCTAGAGGGAATTTTTGGGTTCTTTTAAGGCGGCTAAGTAATTATGGTTTATTTATGCTAACTTTCAGCACTTCTTAAGCCACGTATTTCATATGTGTGTGGTACCACATCACGAGTAAGCGAGGGTTGATAGGGCAATCCATTCCACGGATCCTATCTTCTCAGTTGGATGTGTACGTGTTTTATACGTGTGCTACCGTATGCAAGTCATACGAAGGATGCCATGTTCTATTCAATATGAACATGTCATGGGTTGTGATGTCACCACGTTTTGCTATACGTGTGCATGATTCCGCATTACGAACATACGAAGGGGGACACCCTCCATTCAAAAGGGGTGTGTCTCAGGTTGGACGTCGTCCATGCGGTGCAAAATGCATGGATACTATTTCTATAGTGAATGGTAATGTATGTGGATGCTCCCATGACGTGCTGGCACGGAAGGTTCTTTTCTGCAGGTACACTAACCACGTTAATGCGATCGTTATGAACGACGTGTAGCTCCGACTAGTTATTATAGGGAGAGTCGTTTAAAAAGCTTGCCACCGGCATTAACTACGTCTTTTTAGATCAATGAGTATGAGGTCGTTTAATACGTGTGCATGCATCATAAAAAAATTGGTTGAACCTAAAAACTTGTTGTTCTACACTTGTGTTATGCCTTAAATTGTTGCTGAATCTTAGAAAGGGTTTTCCTCTCTTTTTGATCCTAGTTGTTTTCCATCAAGTTAGGTTGCTGTCTGTTCATGAATTTTTAGAGCCATTTCTAGGATATTTCTAACTAGGCAACTTTTATGAAAGTTGTTCCTCATCAAGTCAAGCATATACTGTGAATTTTTCACAATTTTAAGATTTCCCAGTCTAGAGATATGATCAAATTAGTAAACCTCTGTTCTGCTGTTTTTCCTGCTGACCTTCCTTTGGAAGTAGAATTTTTCGAGCATGTTTGCATTTGATCCAGTTCTATCTTTGAATACAAAAAATGTGCACAATTATATCACTGTTTTGCTGTAAAAATTTGGGAATTTTTGGGACTCTGGTTGTCGAGTTATGAATTTTTGTTCATACTACCAGATTTTCATACCCTATGCATGTTATACTCCTTTTGAGTTTTAACGTGTTGTACCCATTTTTGTATAGATGGAGTACCCAGAGTTTTTCGAGATCGACGCGGATGGTATCTTGCGTACCAACGGTCTTCACTGGGAGGGTTTTCCCCGTGTTCTGTGGGACACCCTACGTGAGGTGGGCTACACCGCCCCACCAACGTACGAGGTGCTCCACTTCTGGGACCGGGGTGTGCCCTACGCGCGTACCGTCGCTACGGTGCCACAGCACCCTGAGCACCCCGAGTGGCTCGACTTGAGCATGGTGTTCTATGGACACCGTGGTGTCGAGTCACTCGAGTCTGCAGCTTTGAGGGTTCTCCACACTTTCTGCGAGCAGCACCCGGAGGAGGTGATGCTCACTACTCTGGGGTTGTTCCCGGCACTGGACCCCCAGGACGAGGCTTGGCGTGAGCGCGTGTCACTCACCGGCGTGTTGCTCACTGCCGATCCTCCGGCGGTCACTGTACAACAGCTTCTGCGACTACTCGAGGCGCTGTACAACGTGCAGGTCTTTCGCCTCGCCACTGAGGCTATGCTTGCGGGTGTGATCCGCGAGACGTCCGCGCTGACCGACGTCATCTGCCGCGACTTGCAGCAGGAGTGCCAGACCTCTGCTCACTTGCAGCAGGAGGTTGTGTTCTTTCAGGACCAGCATACTCAGTGGGAGCAGGAGCGAGCTCAGTACATTGAGCAGCTGTACTCCCCCGATGACAGCATTGACAGATTGCGTGAGGACAACGACAGGCTACGGGCAGAGTACATCCAGGTCGAGACTCAGCATTTGACTCTAGTGCAGAATGTAGCAGAGATGCAGAACCAGGTGATTGACATGGAGGTAGAGGTGGAGGTGTGGCAGGCGATGGCACACCAGCTGCAGCAGCCATCGGTTGCTCCTCCAGCAGCACCTGCCGCTCCGGACAAGCTGCAGGGAGCTTCGGGCTTGGACGAGGATAGTGTCGAGGGGGCCACCCCCAGCTTCCCCTCAGTCCAGCGCTGGCTCCATTGCGGGCAACTAGGTTGCCTAGGTGTTGTTGTAGAGAGCTACCATGCACTCTTAGCTTAGCCTTTTCAGCTAGATTTTGTGGAGAGATTAAGCTACCCAGAGAGTATGTGGGATGTGTTTTATTTCCATGTATTTCGTGTTGTTTTAGGTGATCCACAAACCATGCATCATGTAATGCTATTGGATGAACACCTTGTGATGTATGTTTCATGAATTAATTCGGGTTGTCGTGATCGAATTTGGATCTTGCGCTGAATACCAAAGTTGTGTGAAATGCTCTCAAGATCATGCTCACCAAAATTCATTATGTTTGCATAAGCGTACCGAGAGTTATGGCAATTGTTGTGCAGCTCTGCCTCCTGTGAAAACAGCTAGGCAGAAGCTCGGTTACGAGATTTTTCAGGCATGATAACATCAGAAATCGATCCTGAGTTGAATACCAATGTTGGAGCTTACGAAATTCTACACTTACTGACCAAAAATGAGAATTTTTTCATGTATGGGCAGAGAGTTATGATTTTTTAACTAAAAACAGCTGCGATGTCCGGTTCTTAAATTATGGGTGTTTAGGAGTTTTCATCTTACATATTCTTCTTGTGGATTTATGTGAGCAAGCTTGCGAATATGTGGCTAATGAAAACTCTATGAATTTCAGATGGTGGGACCAACACGCACCTCCCCTAACGGTTTTGGTGCAAGTGGGAATGAGGTTCCGCCACCTCCTCCCAACATGACGATCCAAGAGCAGTTTATGGCCACCCAAACGGAGGTGATGCGCCAAATACTGCAGACCCAGCAACAAATTGCTCAGCAGCTACAACAAGCCCCACGCGGGGGGAATCAGGATGGCCTACCTTTGGTTACCAAGTATGAGCACCTCTACGGTATGAAACCCCCGACGTTCGAGGAGGCCAAGGAGCCTCTAGCTGCTGAAGCATGGATCAGGGCCATTGAGGCCAAGTTCTCAGTGTTCACCCTACCGTGCTCTGAAGAGCGTAACGCTAGCTTTGCTGCCTTGCAGCTCCATGGTGCCGCACTGATGTGGTGGGAGCACTACAAATCTATGGTCCTGGCTGGACATCAGGTCACATGGGCTAAGTTCAAGCGAGCCTTTAAGGAACATCACATTCCTAAGGGTCTCATGGACTGCAAGATGAAGGAGTTACTGGCGCTGAGGCAGGGTACTGACACGGTGTACGAGTACGCCAAGAAATTTAACTCCCTGCGTCAGTATGGTGGGCATCATGTTGATAGTGATGCTAAGAAGATAGAGCGTTTCTAGGATGGACTGGATGGAGACCTCTATGAGAGGCTTAATCTCTGTGAGCCAAACAACTACCAAGACCTTGTGAACAAGGCCATCTCCCAAGAAGACGCCATGAGAAGGGCCCAGAAAGACAAAAAGAGGCAGGACGGATTCACCGCTTCCGGTGGGTCAGGCAAGAAGTTCCGCTTCGTCAAGAAGAGCAATCAGGGGCACTCCTAGACATCATCATCTGGACACTAGCGAGTGACCCAGTCTCAGAACAAACCCTCTGGAAACTTCCAGTACCGTAAGGCGCAGCAGCAGCCTTACAAGCCAAATGCACTCCCGGCCAACACTAATGCTATCAAGGACCGTCACTGCTACAATTGTGGGCAGCCAGGGCACTATGCCAATGAGTGTCTCAAACCGAAGCAGATCAAGACCTACCAACAAGGTGAAGGGCCAGGGGCCAAACAGGGCAACCAGGGCAAGAAGCCTACCGTGCAAGTGAAGCAGGGCAAGCTGAACTTCACTTCTCTGATGGAGATGCCAGAAGGAGTACTAGTGCTGACGGGTACATTTTCTATCCGAGGCTATGCAGTTAAAGTACTGTTTGATTCTGGTGCAACACTTAGTTTTATAAATGGGCAAATTTTGAACAAGTTGGGTGTGAAAAGTTGTCAAACAAAACAACTATTCTTGGTAACCACACCTGGTGGCCGAGTCTCTACTAGACACCTATCCTGGAAAGTGCCGATCGAACTAGGTAGCAAAGTCTTCCCAACCAATCTCATTGTTTTGGACCTAGAGGGCATCGATGTGATCCTAGACATGAACTGGTTGGCACCATCAAGTCATCTTGGACCTCACTACTAGAATGATAGAAATCAATTCACCTACTGTGGGTACATCTACTCTATACTTACCTCCCAATGGCAGTGGAAATTCGTATGCTTTCACAACCATCACTTCTACACTTGATGACATCCCGATAGTCTGTGATTATCCGGACGTGTTTCCCGATGACTTGCCTGGCATGCCACCAGACAGAGACATCGAGTTTGTGATAGAACTTCAACCGGGCACTGCCCCTATCTCCAAAAAACCTTATCGTATGCCACCTAAGGAGTTAGCCGAGTTGAAGGACCAACTACAAGAGTTGCTTGATAAAGAGTACATTCGCCCAAGCTCATCTCCTTGGGGAAGTCCCACACTTTTTGTGAAGAAGAAAGATGGTAGTCTACGAATGTGCGTGGACTATCGTCCTCTCAATGCGGTGACAATCAAGAACAAATACCCCTTGCCCCGCATTGATGTTCTCTTCGATCAGTTGGCTGGTGTCGAAGTCTTTTCCAAGATCGATCTTCGATCTGGCTATGATCAAATTAAGATTCGATCGAGTGAAATTCCAAAAACAACCTTCTCCACCAGATATGGTCTTTATGAATTTTTGGTGATGTCCTTTGGTCTCACAAATGCACCTGCCTACTTCATGTACCTTATGAACTCTGTCTTCATGAATGAGTTAGACAAGTTCGTAGTGGTATTCATTGACGATATCCTCATTTATTCCAAGAACAAAGAAGAACATGAGAAACATCTTCGGATTGTTTTACAATGATTGAGAGATCATAAGCTTTATGCTAAATTCTTCAAATGTGAATTCTGGCTGGATAGTGTGAAATTCTTGGGTCACACTATTACTAAGGATGGTATCTCCGTGGATCCTAGCAAAGTGCAGGAGGTCATGGATTGGAAGCCACCCAAGTCCGTGCATCAGATTCGTAGTTTTCTGGGTCTAGCGGGCTATTACCGTCGATTCATTCCGGACTTCTCCAGGATAGCTAAACCTATGACTGAACTGTTGAAGAAAGGTGTCAAGTACGTGTGGGATGAAGCTTGTGATAAGGCTTTTCATAACCTGAGGGGACATCTTACATCAGCCCCAGTACTAGCACAGCCAGATATGACAAAACCATTTGACGTGTATTGTGATGCTTCTGACACTGGTCTTGGTTGTGTACTTATGCAAGACAACAGGGTTATTGCCTATGCCTCACGAGCACTTCGACCTCATGAGAAGAACTATCCTACCCATGACCTGGAGCTAGCAGCAGTTGTGAATGCCTTAAAGATTTGGCAGCATTACCTGATGGGAAATCGCTGCAATATTTTCACCGACCACAAGAGCCTTAAGTATATTTTCACCCAATCGGATTTGAACATGAGGCAAAGAAGGTGGTTGGAGTTGATTAAGGATTATGATCTAGAAGTCCAATATCACCCCGGCAAAGCCAACGTGGTCGCAGATGCGCTTAGTCGCAAGTATTGTAACTATGCAACAGTAGAGCCATATGATGAAGCTTTATGTGAAGAGATGAGGAAGCTCAACCTAGAGGTGGTCGAGCATGGGAATCTAAATGCCATCTCCATTCAATCCCCTCACCATGAGAGAATCGCTTTAGCTCAGCTCAATGACGAAGGTATCCAATTAATTAACCAGAAATTGTCTGAAGGAGACCCCAAGTACGCTTGTTTTCGGAAGGATGAGAAGGGAGTAATATGGTTCGATCAGAGATTATTTGTTCCCCAGGATCCGGAAATAAGGAAGGAGATTTTAGATGAGGCTCACCTGGTAGTACCAAGATGTACAGAGACCTTAGGGAGAATTTCTGGTGGTCAAATATGAAGGGTGAGATAGCCAATTATGTGTCCGGTTGTGATACATGTCAGAGGATCAAGGCTAGTCACCTAAAGACCGCAGGACAAATGCAACCTTTATCCATACCTGTATGGAAGTGGGATGACATCAGCATGGATTTTCATCGTAGGATTACCCCTCACTCCCAAGAAACATGATTCTATCTGGGTTATAGTGGACCGACTTACCAAGACCGCTCACTTCATCGCTGTCCACACTACCTATTCAGCTGAACGTTATGCCACGATTTATGTTGATCTCATTGTGCGTTTACACGGTGTTCCGAAGACTATCCTATCTGATAGAGGCACGCAGTTTCTTGCTCGATTTTGGGCGCAAGTGCATGAATCCTTGGGCACCAAGTTGATCCACAGCTCTAGCTATCACCCTAAGACCGATGGTCAAACAGAACGAGTAAATCAGATAGTGGAAGATGTAACATCCTAGATTTTTCCGGAATGTTAATGTTTGCAAAAATGTGGATTTTCAAAAATTTTCGTGCTTGATGTGCTTTATCAGAATCATAAGACTATCTTCTCGTGCCCTTTCCAAATTCTTAGTAATAAAATTAATTAAATTGCTTTGTGTGCTAAGGATAAAATCTATGTTAGTGTGATTTGGTTTTTATTTGGAATTTTCTTGAATCTTTGAGTGTGGTTTATATTTGAAATCCAATTTCAAATATAAATCAAAAGCTAATTGGACTAACTATCCTATCTAACCTTCGGACCCACCTAAACCATCTCTCGGGTCTCAACCTGCTAACTCAGTGGACCCGCCAACTTTTTCGACCCTCTAATCTTCCCGACATAATTTTTTTCAAAGTGCTCTGGAATTTATTAAATGGATTATATAATTATTTTCCGACTCTTCGGATTAATTATTTACAATTAGTTCGATTTCGGGTAATAGACTATAATTCATTTGAATTAAATTTTCCGAGAGCTCATTTGAATTACGACGATGTTTTCCGGCTTCTCGGATTAATACCTTGTTAATTGATTCGTTCCGGAAAAATAGTCTAAATTCATTTGTACAATTTCTATGAAATAAATTGTCATCAATTTATTTTGCAGACTTTATTTTGTTTCGGACCAAATATCCGAGCCCATCCAAAAATCCATCTATCTAACCCTAGCTAGTTACCTTAAATACCCCTCACCCTCTCTCTTCCATCTCCCTTCTTTCCCTACCGCCACCACTCCTATTATTTTCTCTTTGTTCTTTTTCATCACGCAAGAACACACAGCCACCATCGCAATTTCTTCTGTTCTTTTTCCAAGCCAGCAGCCGCACCACCCCTTCTCTGATCCTCCGCCGGGCAAGCAAATCAGGGGCCGCAACTCTCTCTGGTCTTTTCCCCAAATCCCAGAAGCAAACCAGCAGCCACCGATCCTCTCTCTCCTAAATCAGCTGGCAGCATCTTGGTCTCCGCTTCTTCCATCGATCTGCAGGAACAAGCAAACCGAGCTTGCCCACTCGATCTCTCCCTTCTGCTCTCTTTCCCCTTTCTCCAATCCACCAGCAATCAATCGAGCAAGCATATCAGCAGCTGCAGCCCCAATCTCCATGGAAGCAACCAGAGCACCTTCCCTTTTCCCTTTTTCCTCTTGCGCAAATCCTGAAATCCATCCGCCTCTATCCATGGCCTCCTCCCTGCTCTTCCATCGAATCAACACATAAGCAAGTAGCCAGCAGCAGTGGCCTTGCTCTCCTTGCCCCATCCGCTCTCCACCACCACACGCTGCAGCCACCGCATCAGAGAAGAAAGGGAGGGCAGGGCCCGTCGGGAGCCGCCGGCCACGCTCACCGCGCCAAGCCGGAGCCGACGGCCGTGTGGAGAGCGCCACGCCGCTGTGGACAATGAGACTCGAGCAAGAGCCATCACCAGGATGTCGCGGCCATCGAGGCTGCCGCTGTTCCCGAAGCCGTCGTCGCCGAGGAGCTCTACGTCCACCTGGAGTCCGTCCGTGAGGAGAGGGACGCGAGAAGGACGCCGCCGCCCACAAGCTGAACCGCGAGCATGCCGGCCCCGACGACGCCGATGTTGCTGCTCTGCTCGTCTGCACCAAGCTGCCCCCTTTGTCCACCTCGCCCACGACATGTTCGACCGAATGCCGGAACGCCCCGCCGAGCCCATAGCTGAGCTTCCAGCCCCTATCTCGCTATCCCTGTGTGCCGGCCTTCGTGCCAAAGGGTGTGCCATGCTGTGACGCTTGCTCCGCGCCGCCGCGCAACCGCCGTTGCTTGTGTGCCGACCTTCGAGTCGGGCCTTACGCTTGTAGGTGCCGTTGCCTTCATCAACGCGCGCACGAGGCCTGCCTGGCCTTGTACCTGTTGCCTAACGCCGACGAACGTGCCGCCCTGGCCGCTGCGCCGACGCTGCCAAGCCGCCGGTTTGCACGCCCGTGCACGCACGCGTAGGGAGGCGGAAGGCCTTGCCTTTGGTTCGTCGCGCACCAACCACCCGCCGCGCACCCGCGCGCACTCGCCGGCGGCCAAGACGTGATCTTCCGTGCCTCGCCGTCGCGCACGTCGGGCAAGGCGCCGCCTTGGCCCAAGCCCTGGTCGGAGCGCGCACGAACAGGGGACAATGCCCCTCCTTTGGGGTCGATTTTCCGCACCACATCGAACCCGTGCACGCACAAGCGCACACGCACTCGTGCGTGCACGCCGGCGACCTGACCGCAGCCTCGCGTCGTCGTCCTGCTTTTCGTCACCGTGCGAACAATCGGCCAAAGCTCCAACCTTTAACTGCCCTAGGAGGAACCCTAGCTCCTCCTGAGCCTCGCCGGAGTTGTGTGCGCCATAGCCTTGCAGTCTACCTTGCTGCACAACCCTGCAGTCGTGCACACCGCGGCCTTGGAGAACCAGGTGCCCGCGCGTGCGACACGGTCGTGCCGCGGCCATGGGACACCATGTCACCGCGCACACGCGGCCATGTCCTCGCTCTTGTTAGCCTACCAGTTCTGCTGCCAAGCTGTCACCTTTTTCCTATCTGATGGAGCTAAGAACAGCAAGCAGAAGCTTGTTATCCTTCCTTTCTGTTCTGTTTGTTTAAGCACAACCACACCTCACCATATCAACACGCGGCCCGGAATACCGGACTACTGTGATGCTTGCCATGATAGGCCGCCTTCTTTTTCTCTTGTCTGAGCTTCCTAACCATCGAGCCGGCTGTTCGCTGAAGCAGGAATGCGCACAGGCAAGCCATGCAGCCGCTGAGACCTTTTTCTCTTGGTGCTGCCTTATGCTCGCCTTGTGACCTGTTCCAAACCCATCCATGGTGATGCAGCACATACAAGAAAGCTAGCAAACGTGAGGCCAAATTATGTTGGTCTTGTCGTTCTGTTGCACCTTAGCTCAAGTGCGTGCTAGATGAGAAGAACTATGCTGAAATAATTCTTTGTGCCACGGTTCTGAGCAATCAGGAGACCATCTTGTTCTTCCATCCCAGGCTCTATGCAAGACCGACCCTTTCTGATCCACACCATGAAGCTTCAACCTGAGCAAAAGTTTACAAGCTGCCATCTTCTATTTGGTCCCCAAGTCATCTACGTTTAACCACGAGCTTTTATATTTCTTGCTTGTGCACTGTTCGCTGCCGAGCCGTGCAAGTCTCTAATTTGCTAAACCTGCAGACCTGTAGTGTTGGACTGCTAGCTTGTGTGCAGCCCACAAGCAAGCAATTTGTGGCAGCTGTATGTGTGTTGGAAGGTCACGTACATGCTAATCTACCTTTCAGCCTTGATCTAGTTTGTGCGCTGCTTGCTAGCAGCTGCCATCTGTTTAGTTTCAAGCCATGTGTGTGCTATGTCAACCGTGAGCCTTGATCCTTCTACCTGTAGGTGCTAGATAGCTTTTAGCCTTTCAGCCATCTCTGCCTGACCTTGTTTTCTGTTCCATCCAATCTTTTCTCTGATGTATCCTGCTAGGAGCTAGCAAAACATCAGGCCAATGATCATCCATCCTTTGTTGGGAGCTTTTCTTTGTGAAACCATGGAGCTAGAGCTCTGTGCAAGAAGCTAGCAAGCTTGGCCTGCTCCTGTTTTAATCCTGTTTGTGCCTGCTAACTAGCCTGGTTCCTTAGTCCCTCCTACCGTGGTGGCTTACTAGCAGCAACTACTCCCCCTCTGCTGTTGATTGCTACAAATCAAGTACCAACAGCAGCTCTCCTTTTTCCTCTCTTGCGAGCTGATCGTGCAGAACCCGAACCTTAGTCAAGTATAGTTGCTGCACCAGATAAACATGTAGCACTAGCTTGAGTTTTGGGTCACATCCACGCAAGTAGTAGCAACTACTTGTGCTCACGTACACCATGTACGTGCTAACAATGGTCCTTAAATCCTTCCAGTTTTCTCAACCAGCCTTCAGCCTTCTAACTAGTAGCCAGCAGTCCTTCTATAGCTATCCTATAACCAATCTGCAGCTAGTTAACAGCCCAGCTGACTTTGGTGTTATGTGCTTTATCGAAACTAAATAAATAAAATATTTCTTTATTTGAAAATCAATAATAAATTGATTCTAACTTAGAAAAGTGTGAAATCAGTTCTTTTTGTTCTTCTAAAAATCATGAAGCACCCGTTAGACTAGCTTGTGGAGTTATTTGGTTCTTAATTGCTTCTCTTTGGTATTTATTTGCAATTAGCTCTGGTATTTATTTATATTTACGAATCTAGGATTTCCCGGAGCTGAGGAGACGAGCCAGAAGATCAAGTACAACTACGGAAACTACAACGACTACTTGCTCACAGGTGTTCACGCCCGACCGACTTTGAACTCCTATTAGGCATTGCTAATTAGTTGCTAGCGCTTTACTTTATGCATGATGATGGATATGTTGAACCTTGCACTGCCTTCTTTATTTACCTTGTCCTTGATTGCTCTATTACTACTATATATATATATATATATATATATATATGTGTGTGTGTGTATACGCTGAGCTTCGCTATGCATGTGTATGGGATATGTGCATAGATTCTTGGTGTGTGTGGGAAAAACCGGCAGGAGAAGGTGTTTTTGGGTGACTTGGCGGGGGTGAGCTCAAGACAACCCGATCTGGGATCGGGGGCCGGGGGTTCGTCTTCTCGAGCGTTCCCTATTCCGTGCCTATGGCAGGCACAATGTTTTCGGAGCACGGGTGTTAGGGTTTTGTGGTACTTTGGAGGTCAGGAGCTCGCCCCGGTCTAAAACCGAGTGGGTCGCTTTGTTTTCACGGGACTTTCGTACACACCACCTCGCCGAGAGTGGGGGATAGGGCCGGGTCGACCCTGGCAAGTGCGATACCATACCTCCTGTAGGATATGAGTATCAGTGTAGGGGAGAGTAGGCTTGGACCCTTCGGCTCCGCGAGCGGTGCGTTCCCGTGTGGCCACATAGGGGCTAGTTCACAGTTCCGGGGCAGTCTTCTGTGGGGGATTGCGTCGAGACCCGGATGCAAGGTGGAATCGTAACTCCTAGGTGTTCGTTCGGTATGGTGGGTTCAGTCGACTTGCTACCGACTGGGCTCCATCCCGAGCTGGGTACAGGTGTACACACTCTGCAGAGTTAGATCTATACGTATAGTCGCGTCCTCGGTTATGGACATGCCCGATGTTTACTCTGACTCTCATGTTTTGGGATTCTACCTCCCCTTATAGGATTAAGTGTGGTGAGCCGTGGTTGCATTCGGGGAGAGGAGAGTTGCTCCCTTTGCCTCGCGGATCCGGGTGCAATCATTGAGGTGCGAGGAGAGGGAGTTCTCGCACCGACCCTATATGGAGTTAGGATTTGGAGACAGTGATCTGGGTGACCAGGTGTATCCGATTGTGGATGAGAGTTTGGGATTGGTGGGATATGGAGATTTATTTTATATGCTTTGCTACTGTTGCATAGGAAAACCTGAGCCTACTCCTTGACTACTTTTTATACCTTTATCTTTAGGCCACTTATAGCTTGCATACGGTTGGTGACGTGAACCTATCCCATTCCTCGGGGATAGTTTGTGAGTGTGCAGGATTGGATTTGGAGCGAAAGTCCTTTTATTAAGAATCCATGGAGGAAGGGTTGCGTTGCTTCGCTCAAGGGTGCCTGTGGTGAAGACCGAGGATGAAGACTTGAAGCCTTAGCTACCGCTGCGTAGAGTTTCTACTTGTCGTTTAGCCCAAGGGGCTTGTACTTAAATCGTATACCGAGCTGTTTTCGGATGTAAATACTCTGTTTTGTACTCTGATTCCATTGTATGGAAATGATATTATTCTGTAATGAGTTCTGTACGTGATAGCTACTGATCCAGGGACTATCACAAGGGTACAGGGAGTCGGGTTTTCCTCACCGAAAACCCGGGTCGTTGCAGAAGATATGTTGAGAGCATGTGTCATTCATTTTGACAAAACTTGGGACAAGTGCTTAGCCTTGACAGAGTTTGCTTACAACAACAGTTATCAAGCTAGTTTGAAGATGGCTCCTTTTGAAGCCTTGTATGGACGAAGATGTCGCACCCCCTTGAATTGGTCACAAGCGGGTGAGAGGACACTATTTGGCCCCAAACTAGTACAAGAAGCCGAAGAGAGAGTGGAAGTAATCAGAGAAAAATTGAGAGCCGCTCAGATGAGACAAAAGAGTTATCATGACAAGGCTAAGGCACCCCGAGAGTTTGAAGTTGGTGATTATGTATACCTGAAGATATCACCAACCAAAGGTGTACAAAGATTCAGAGTAAAAGGAAAGTTAGCACCACGCTATATCAGTCCTTATGAAGTCACTGAGAAGTTCGGTATGGTTGCATATCGTATCAGACTCCCAGATAGACTCTTCGCAGTACACGACGTGTTCCACGTCTCACAATTGAAGAAGTGTGATCAAATACCGGAAGTCAAGATAATCGACGAGACCATGCAGAAGTAGAACCTGACCTATCACTAGCAGAATACCCTATGAGAGTGCTAGATCAGAAAGAAAGACAGACCAGAAGCCAAACAGTGAAGATGTACAAGATACAGTGGAGTCACCACACGGAAGAAGAAGCCACATGGGAAACCGAACAATTTCTTAATACCAAGTATCCGGGTTTTCTTCAAAGCCAACATCGTACGTAACTTTTCCCAACTATCTTTTAAATTCGAATTTCCCAGCTATCTTTTAAATTCGAATCTCGAGACGAGATTCCTTTTAAGGGGGTAGGCTGTAACACCTCGTGTTTTTAATCAAGTGTCTTTAGGTGTTAATCACACTCTTAATCACATCTTGATCATTAGTGCTTAAGTCCTTAATCAAAGTTGAGGTCAAACCCTAGGTCAAACCCCTTGAGCCATAAAACCTATCTAGAACTTTTGGTGCGTTCTCCAAAATTCACCTAAACACTTCAAAATCGGCCAATACCAAAGTTGTGCAGTTTTTCAAGACCAACAACTTTGCTGTTGAGTGGCAAGTCAAATTCGAAGTGGAAATGTGTAAAATATCCCGGTCAACGCATGGAGTTCCTGTTCACAGGCACCGAGGAAATCAAGAACTTTGTCTGCTGTTTATGCTCAATCCTTTGGGTAAAACACCTATTGGCCTTTGTAGAAGTTGTAGAGGGATGACTGATCTACAACTTTGTCAATTGGAGCTTGGTTCACTTCTATAGCAATTTTTTGAGTTTGAGCTGGTGAAACAGGCGAACTCCGAACGGTTTATGCGCCAGAACGCCACCCCGCACGACGCCGTCGCGCGTGGACACGCACTACGTCGGTTCGCCGCCGAGCGACCAGGCGCGGACGTCGATGCACCCGGGGGTCCGCCGGTCCATAGGAGTTGCCGTAAAGCACTAGTGGAGAGGGTCGGTGGCAAGGCTAGGCCGCTAGGCCGGTGCCACGCGCCACGCTAGCACTCGCCGGAGTGTGCACGTCGAGGCCGCCATTGGCCGGCCGCGCCACCCCACGTCACTGTCGCTGTAGCCACGCCGCGACTCCGCCAATGCGAAGACTTGGACAGTTACCACCTTAGAACACCACGCCCCTATAAAACCCCCTCTCCCCTCACCGGCGCAAGCTATGTGATCGCCGCTGCCGTCCGCCATTGCCGCCACCGGCGAATTCTCTCCTCCGCATGCGCCCGTGACCATCAAGCACCCCAAACCTCTGTTGTAGGACTCACTCGAGCCTCTCCGAACACACATTGCCGAGCTTGACCCCAGTACTCGCCGGAGTTCGAGCCGAGGCGGCCGCGCCGCCGCTCGCCGGAGACACCCCCGACTCAGCCACCACCTCCAATCCATCCGTGGTGAGCTGAATCGCAACCCTGGGCCGTTTATTCATCACCTCCGGCCATCCTTCACCGCCGGCGGGCTCGCTCCGCCGCGGAGGGCATGGTTGTGAAGGGGGATTTCTGTAGGGTTCGGGATGTAAAAACCAGGGTCCTCTCTGTGATCTTTTGAATCTTTCTAGGGTCGGCTGTGAAAGAAGATTCTTCTTCTTCTTTTTCCTTTAAGTCCAGTATCTTGTAAATCATAGTAAATCGTAGAAAAATCCCAAAAATACAAAACTAATTTTGTTGGTTTCCTTGTGAACAGATCTACATCTTTTAGAAAGGCTATATATACTTTTGAGGTATAGTATTTGAATAAAAATTCAAACTCATTTTGTATAGGGTTGTTCATAACTGTAGTTGTACTCATGTGCTAGGCTTGATCTTTGGATATGTTGTTAGTCAGTACTAGTATGGGCTATACCTAAGTTTTTGCACAAAGTTGCTGAGTAGATATCTAGTTATGATTTATTTTGCTTTATTGCTAGATCTGTGTGCATGTTTTGTACAGCTTCATATATATGCTTTCTGTGTTTCATCCTGTGGATATCACCTTGTTAGGCTAAGATGTGTTGCTAGTAAATTTATCATGGTTTTAGGAGCTGTCCATATATCTGTTTCTGAATGATGCTTGTTTATGGAGTTAAATCTATAGCTCAGTTTCCATTGCTCCAGTGATTCTTATCTTTGGCATAGATGATGTGTATATCATGTTTGTACTATGGTAGAAAGTTGGGATGCAGTTGAGTCATATATTTCTCTGAATAAATAGTTTGTGATTATTTAGGCTGAAAATGGTTATTTTTGTGTAGCATGTTTGAAATAGGTTCTGGAGCTAATTTTTGGTGTGTAGCCTAGTTTTAGTCCCTAGAGGCTCTGTGTAAAATTTGAGCACCAGTGCGTTAGTAGTTTTCTCTATATTAAATAATCTTGCTTTTGCTAGGAATAACTTGTCATATTTTTCATGCTCTGTATATAGTTTTACTTGTCATGAAATTTTACCAGTAGCTCTGTTGTAGTCCTATGTGCTCTCACAAAAATTGTCACTGTAAGATGTTACATGGGTTAACCAGAATGAATTTTGGAAGAAACTAAGTATATTTAAAAGAGAAATAAAGAAATCTCCTCTTTATAAGCTTATGTGTGGAATAACCTTTGGAAAACGTTCCTAATGAACCCTGGAAACCGAACTTGGTTGCTTGTGTGGTAATTCTAATTTATTTGAATAGATGTGCACACAATCGCTATCAAAATAATAATTTAATAAATGGCTACTGAGTTAATCTTTAAGGAAGTGTATGCTGGATATATTCTTGTCTAGGTGATTGTGGTCAACATGACACCCTAGACTTATTACATGTTGTTGTTTGTTTACACTATCATCAACTATTAACTTCTGCATATGCATTCCCCGCATAGAAGTCCCTGACGGTAGCTACACGTTCATGCCGGCTGACGAGAACGAGGGAGCAGGAGGAGACGTACACTTCGTGACCGTTGAGCAAGACCCGGACCAAAGTCCGGAAGACTGTCTGACTGCTGGAGTTGCCGAAGGCAAGCCCCAGTTTAACATTCACCTATGTGTTTCCTTTTCTTTAAATTCCTGAATTTATGCTTGATTATCTTTGTGCATTTACGTTCAGGAGTTGAATGAAAACCCTAGATGCATGATCCATAAGTACCTATGATCTTTTACTAGTTTGCTAGGTCGCTAGTTGCTATGCACTAAGGACCCGGTACAAGTCGAGTGATGTACTTCTCTCGCGAGAATAAGTTCTTATGTTGGAATCATAAGACTTGTTAAATTGATTTGTTCACGTGGTAAGAGCATAGGATTTTGGGCTCCGGTCCAATAGTTAAGAGATTAAGCGTTTGAAAGTACTAAACATTTGTCGGACATGGGTACGGTAAACCTAGTACCTAAATGACGTGGTGTGGGAACTTTAGGCTACTAATCTTGGGTTGCGGCCCCAGTCTTGCAAATTGTGGTGCATGTGTGGCGCTAGATGCAAGTGTGAGGCATGCCAGCTAGCTTTGTACCTAGGACTGTGGCATCAACTCCTAATTCAAAGAATGACGGGAACCGTTTGGTTGAATGCACTCATTGCGAGTGTTTTCTCCCGTATGTTTAGGTTCACCTTGCAAGGTTATTAATCAATCGATCGTCGGCCTCTCACCATTATCCGGGAATTGCTTAACCCTCTAGCCATGATAATCCCTCTATGATGAAATATTGTTAAACTTGATGTTTGATTAATTGTTTGCACAATTATGTTTGCATTAGTTGCTTATCTAGTCATAACTCGATCTACTAGAACTTGAGCTAAAATATTGAAAGTAAGGATCAACTCCTTAGTCGCTTTTTGGCAAAACAAACTCTCTAGCCACAAGCCATGTATGATTAGAAGGTTAAGTCTTTTATTTTAGACGGGTAAGCCTTGCTGAGTATTAGTATACTCAGCTTTGCTATAAATGTTGCTTTCAGGTGATAATGTTTGGCCTGGTGAAATCCCACCCGACTGGGAGCTGGAATGGGTGGATGATGAGGAGTAATGGCGTTATGGGTGGCCTCCCATGATGCCAAGTTATCGATTAGTTTAATTTTCGCTGTCTTCAAAACTCTGAATCATTTGCCTTTGATGCAAGGATAATGTTTGTAATAATTAACCCTACGGGGAATTTGGATTAATTTGTAAGGTACTGTGGACTCTCCTTCGTGGGAGTTTTAATGTATCACTACAAAACATTCTGCGGTCCATGATGGTCGATTTTCGTCACGGATCATCACAATTTCGTCATAAAACGACATCTATGACGAAATTTCAAAATGTCATGTATTGAGCGTCACAGATTAAGCGTCGTGACGAACTAACGTTTTCGTCATAGATTAGCGTGATCCATGACGTTCTCAAGTCGTCATAGATTGGTGTAAAGCCCATTGAACCCAGCCCGAAGCCCAAAATCTGTGACGAAGGTGATCGTCATGGATTAACTTGCCACGTCACTTGTAGAGATGAGGTGGCTACTGACGTGGCAGATGACGAGGCACTAACGTGGCGGGCACATGGTAGATGGCGCAGTGCTGACATGGCGTCCACGTGGCGCTGACGTAGCTGCCACATGACGCTGACGTGGAAGCCACGTGGCGCTGACGTGGAAGCCACGCGGCGCTGAGGTGGTGTTGATGTGGTATCCACGTGTTGCTGACGTGGCGTCCACGTGTCGCTGACGTGGCGTCCACGTGTCGCTGACGTGGCGTCCACGTGTCGCTTATGTGGCAGATGATGTGACAATTTGTAACCAGGTCAAATTTCAGCCCATATAAATCGATACCAGCCCATATACATTTCAGCCCAACACAACAGCTATAAATGCCAAAAAAAAATCGCCAAATCACCAATAAATACACAATCCATGTCATACAATAATAAAATACACATTCCATATAAAATTCAACCCAACAAGCCTTAAATCACAAAACAACAGATCAAATATGTCCTTGTAGCATCACTAGCAGTCCAGCATATCAGGTCCATTGCTTACTGATCACTTCTAATGGCTTCCTCCTTTGATGCATCTAATCCTCAACCTGAAAGAGGAACATTACTCTATCTTTTTTTTAAGATCAAGGATACTACAGGAAATTGTTTCCATTCAGCAATTTATGAAAGCAATGGATATAAGATGTAAATATGGATAAAAGCATGAGAGTTGACCTGGGGTCCAAAGGAGTTTGCCCAAATTGTTGCCTGGTGTTATGGTAACCAGAGAAAACCTGTGCAATAAGCATACAATGGTTACGCAGACAAATAAAATTCTGAAAATAGATACTATCTGACTTTGAAGAAGCATAGATGGTAAAATGATAGCAAGAAAACAATATCTCATTCCAAGGACCACTATATTTGCATAATTATTCGAAAAAAACAGAGCTCAAAGAACTAGCATACTACCCTAGCCATGTACTCTACAAAATAAAGCTGAAGCCTGATTTGAGGTTTTGTTTGGCTTGCCTTCTGTGGGTGAGAAAGTGGAGACTTTACACAGCCAAGCCAAGCAATTCAAGAATCGTGCAAGAAAATTCAGGCTATGGTGATTCATGCAAGGGTACAATCTGACCCAATGGACCTGTTCATATGATATGTGCCATGTATTATCACTACTGGATGTTACTTACATATGTGATCACAAACAGAATCATACTTGGGTAACTAAATAAAAGTAGCTCAGTCATCTGAACATTCATATTTGAACTCTAAACTGAAGCAATCTATAAGTAGCTGTAACATTTATGTGCTAGCCAAACGCAAGAAGCAAATCTGCACTGTTGATGCCAAATGAGTTCCATGTCTTTTTTTAATAAAAGATATGAGTTCCAAGTCAAGAGTACACGCATCATACATGGTGGTAAAATGTTCTTGCTGAATACATGAACACTGAATGAAATAAAAACTTTCATTGTGGCAGAAGCAATGGAATTAGTATGCACTTTACCACTCTTGACACATGAATAGGACAGACAGCAATTACTCGACACAAGCCGCCGCAATTTGGCAATGAATCTAACAGTTCTGATTATTTTAGGATTATCCTAATTCTTACACCAGTGATTATTCACAAAGTTGTGGCCACACATAAGCTGCATTATTTCACTCACTCGAGAAACATAGCCTGATGATTAGTCAAACTAAACCTCCACGCACTAGATTTCATATCCTCTAAACATCTATTGTTCACACTGTCATGATGTTGTGTATAGAGGTAAACAGCAGCTACGACCATTCATGCAGAAACTGAGTGACACCTGCTGCATAAAAAGTAAGAAAGGCCCTCACATGATTGGATATGAAAAGTATTTTGAGCCGAGTCAATAATTATGGAATTTCTAGAATAGGTCACTTAGTCTTAGTAGCATGATACCTGTGGTCACAAAGTATGGCTAGACATCAGCTAGGGATAGAATTCCTTACAACCTCCCAATAGGTACTTGTGGACATTTGGTGGCCCTCAACTAGTTATGCAGCTTCATAACCACTTCAATTTCTGTTTGCCTTTCTGCATCCATTACTGAAAAGTCTTTCTTTGTATTTAGGAAAATGATATTTTTTATGAGCCTAATTCTGATAGAAAGGGCTTTCCTAATTCCTTGAAAACATCAGAACCACATCTACTTAAATTTCACTAAGGTCAACAAAAAGGGGGGAAAAGAATGTAAGTTCATATGGTCCCCGGACACTGAGGTAAGGACATTGAAATATAGCTGCAGGAGCCGACCACACATTTCTAACCATACAAAGCATCACATGGAGAACTAAATCGAACTTTACAACTCCCTTTTTCACAGTGCTGAAGCTATTGCAATACTGCAATCTCACAGCAGCAAATCCGTGCCTACCTTGGCCTCAGCGAGAACCATCACCAGCAAATCCGTGCCTACCTTGGCCTCAGCGAGAACCATCACCAGGTCGTCAGGATTCTCCCGCCTGATGCTCTTCTCGTCGATATCCGCAGTCTGAAACCACACAAAAATTGAAAAACAAAACAAATCTCGTCAGCACTTTGCCGAGCAGAACCAGAGCAGCATGAGCCAAGGAGCTGCCCGACGACCCAGACCCACCATGACTTGGAACTCGAGCCCCATCTCCTCGAGGATGTGCTTCCGCGCCACCGACGACGACCCCAGGATCAGCTGCGACGGGACGAAGCCAACTCGGCTGTCAGAACGAGCGGAGGGAGAGGAAGGGATTTGTTGCAGTTGAATTGAAATTGGTGAGGGAGAACCTTGAAGGGATGCGGGGTGGTCGGGGAGGAAATCCCCTCGATTTGGAGGAGAGTTAGAAAACAAATCCGAGAGGCCAATTTGGGGGAAAACCAGTGACGCAGGGGAGGGAGCAGGGGAGGGGGCAGCACATCGAGGAGGAGCGGTCTGGGCCGCGCGCCTCCGCTGCGACTCCCGACCACCGCTCGCTGCGGGCCCAAGGGTCGATAGCAAGGTCGACCACGCGGCTGCCGGTGCCTCACTTTCCCGCGTTCGCAGTCATGGCCGGCCGCGGCGCCTTGGGATAGGAGGCCGGCGGAGGAGATGGAGGGGTGGGGGGGAAGGCACGGAGGCAGCCGAATCTGAGAAGGAGGGGAGGGGGGCGGCAGACGGGTGGGAGGGGAGGGGGGCTAGGGTTTGGTCTGGGCTAGGGTTGCGAGAGTGGATGGTTGGATATTTATTTGGAGCGCAGATCATCTCAACCGTCAGTATCAGATGGACGGTCAGAAATGATTGGACCATGTAAACTGAGCCCAAAAACAGCCCAAAAATAGATCTTTGGGTCCGTTTAAGCAAATTTAACATTTATTTTCTTTTGATGATAGAATTATATTAAAGTTTAAGATACCAAAAAAGAATTCAAATGAAACATTCATGAATACCAAAGTTGTAGAACTAATATCTACAAACTTTATTTACTTCATTAATCCATGTGACAAAGTTTGAATAATCTAAAATTTGAATTTCAAAAATTGATAAGCAAAAGTAAGATTTTGGAACACTAAATGATTTCAGCTGAAAAGGTCATGAATACCAAAGTTTCATAACTCATCAAGATATATAATCTTTATTTAGGTCATTTTTCATTTAACAAAGTGATAGTATACATTAGTCATCAATTCTGAATTCACTCACATAGTTTGAAAAACTATGTCACACACATGTCAAATTTGTACTACATATTATTACCACTTTTGAAACTAACATAATGACCTAAATAAAGATTGTAGATCTTGATAAGATATGAAACGTTGATATTTATCACTTTTTCATTTGACATCATTTGTACTACATATAGTTTAAGAAACTATGTTAGAGACTTGTCGAATTTGTACTACATGTTATTACCATTTTTGCAAATGACAAAATAACTTAAATAAAACATTTGTTGAAAGTAATTACAAAGTGAACTAAAAGTATCTCAAAGAATTTATAAAAAAATCCTCAAAAATGAAGTGATTTCAAGGAAATACTAGTTTCAAATTTTAATTATAGATTAAAAAGAAAAAACGATGGGGAAACGAGTTCAGTGTGCACCACGTGGTCCCGGCGAAGCAACTTGACCAACCCAGTGTTGCCACGTGGTCCCGAAGCTCCACCACTCAATATATCAACTATAATAAATGTTTATTGCCATTCAAAATCACCAACTTGTCGTAGTGTAGTGGTAAGGCGCTGTAACCTTACGGGTTCGAATCCCACCTACGCCCTATTTTTTCGTCCTGGGTTGTTATATTCTATTTTTTCTATTTTTTTTAAACACCTAAATAACACACTCTTTCAAATAACTCAAAATTTATTTGTCTTAAATACTACCAATCTATTTTTCACATGTAGCAGACAACAAATAAGTTGTAATCTAGGAGTTTCAGAATTTTTTAAATAGATTTGCTATTTTCTATCATTTAATTGAATTTCTACGTGCTTACCAAAAGTAATTCCTAGTTGACCTTTGTGTACCTCCAATAAGACTGGAAAAATTTCACAAAAATCATATTTAGGCTTCTATGTGCCATTCTAGGTCATGTTTTGGAGATTGATGACAAAATCAATTTGAGTTATAAGGAACATTCAAACTTTTATCTCAAAAGTACAACATAATAATTACAATAATATCTAAATTTAGTCAGAAAATTTTATAAATTGGTATAACATCATGTTTTTGTTCCAAAATCTTGCCATAAAAAATTTAAGTGGTTTCAAGAAAGTGACGACATACACTGCTCACAAATGGATACATGTGTGACATAGTTTCTAATAACTCAACACAAACTTTGAGATTTGAGTGGTGATTTACATTTTCAAAGTCGTATGCATCTCAAACTTGGCTACAACCTTATATTTATCATAACATTAGAAAATATGAAGTTATGTTACCATTTGTTATTGAAAAATATCTTTTATTTATTCTCTTTTATACAAGAAAAGAAGTTGTATAAAAAATTTAAATGAAATAGCAATTAATATGCAAACGAACGATATTACATGAAATATTGTGATTTTACAAAAAACCAGAAAAAAATCAATCAATTTGGAGTTACTATGACCGAGAAACACTAGTTTCAAATTTTAATTATAGATTAAAAAGAAAAAACGATGGGGAAACGAGCTGAGCGCGCGCCACGTGGTCCCGGCGAAGCAACTCGACCAACCCAGTGCTGCCACGTGGTCCCGAAGTTCCACCACTCCGTATATTAAACAAACTATCATAAATGTTTAGTGCCATTCTAAATCACCAACGTGGCTGTAGCGCAGTGGTAAGGCGTTGCAACCTCACCTGCGCCACCTGGGTTCGAATCCCACCTGCGCCCTATTTTTTGTGTCATGGGACGTGAGTTGTTGGTATAAGTTAATAAACACAAGGAAGCCTATCACATACTACTTCGTAGCTCAGTGGTAAGTCACGAATGTGCTTTCCACCCAACCTGGATTCGAACCCCTACGGCCCCTAATTTTTTGCCACAGTGAGCGCGCGCTGCAGGTGAACGTCCATGCCTAGGGGCTGCCACCTAAGCATACAAAAAAAAGTAAACAAACGCAAGTTTGAGCAAGTTAAAATACCTCATTAACTGGAAAAATAATTATCTTATATATCCAAACACATTTAAGTTGTTTTCTAGAAGTTTCAAAAAATTTCAAACAAATTTGCTATTTTCTATCATTTAAATGAATTTCTGCAAGTTTAATGGATATATTTAAATTTTTAACTACATGTATGTCAAAAAGTCCTGTTTAGGTCCACCATTTTCGCGAAGCTGGGCCGGCCTATTGGGCTGTGCAGCTGGGCCGGCCTATTTTGCTGCGCGGGCTGGTTTGGGATCTCAGGGTGCTTTCCTAGTTCTCGTTAAGGAGTTAGAGGGCCACCAACAGACTTTGACTCCGGTTAGCAAGCCCAAGTTACTATGACTCATGTTCAATATTCGCGAAAGTCTGGTTTTCGTCCCTAGACTTCGTAACTACACAAAGCATATCCTTCAACCTTTGAAACCGTGGTTTTAAAACGATTTTGTCTTTTTCTTTTTTATTTAATTTGGCTGAATATTTAGAAAATCATAGTCTATTATAAAAAATCATAAATCGGAAATCCAATTTTGTTTGCCTTTATATAGGTATATCTATAAACTGAATATATAATATTATATGATTTAGAAAAAAAATTAAATTTAGATATTTAAATTATTAAATGTGATTATCTCTAATTCTTTTCACACATGATATGATTTTTTTAAAAAAAATTATTGATCATGAGGAAATGTTGAAATGCAATGTGGGTCGGATTATGACGAAATTAGCGCAACGTCATAGTGTTTGGACTTCACATCGGGCTTCATATCCAACACCACTAATCTATGACGAAATTTGACTGTTGTCATGGATGCAGTGTGATCTGTGACGAAATCTATGACGAAATTGGCACAACGTCATAGTGTTTGGACTTCATATCGGGCTTCATATCCAGCACTGCAAATCTATGACGAAATCTGACTGTTCGTCATGGATGCAGTATGATCTGTGATGAAATCAAAAAACGTCATGGGAATTTCGTCATGGATCAAAGGATTTCTTGTAGTGTATGCGTTTCGATCCTCTGTGTGGTTTACAAGTGATTTACCGGGCTATGACCCGGCAACACTCAACGGGATGATTCTTTATTATCGCTTAATGACCAAGAGAGATTGGCTTAAGTGATAGTACGGACTTATCTCGGATGGGGTTGTCACAGAGCCGTGGAGCTCGACATCACACCAGGAAGGCAGGGCACGGCTTACAGATGAGTTCAATCTAAAGCGTACCTTTTCCCCTCTCTAATCCCTGGCTTATATGTCGCCTAGGGAGCACTCCAACTACTAACAAACTCTAGCTAACTTAATTCCCAAGCTAACAAACCAATCTCTAACTGAATCTACCTTTAACAAAATTCTATCTCTTATTGAACTTAAACCCTGGGCGCCAAGCCTTGCTGGTGCTTCTTGCGCCGGCTGTATGCCAATCCCCACATAACACTATACTAGTTCCTTTATACATAGCATGCAAGTATAGTTTGATAATATAGTAGCATATGCCTCATCGTATCTAAGTGGGTCCAGGTGGTAAACGACTTTCTAATTTGTATGGCTCAATGTGATATATTTAGTGGGTATGGATTTTAAATAAGTTGGAAAAAAATGATAACAAATCCCGAGTTCTTGATTATTGGATCCATGTTTGCTCCCTAGTCCTTTCTGTGCAAGTCCATAAGCATGCATGCGCATACATTCTTTTGCTTAGAAAGGAACAGTGAAAAGCATTATTTATCTGTCACATCCATCACATCTTCTCTCATAAAAAATACTATTTCAGTACTATTCATTTGTAATTTCACTATTCTTTTTCAACCAAAAGAACAGGCTCTTACTGTGTGTTATTGGCTCATTGCTTGGTTGTGTCTGTGTGTTTGTCTTACGTGTTACCTTTTTATATTGCTCTACGTGAAATTTTTGTGCGACTTGAATGATCACAATTTTATTAGTCACTTTTGACATGGTAATATTTTCCCCATTATCTCCCTTTTCAGTTTACAGCCTAAAACGTTCGAAAAAGTTAAAGTGATGTAATGAGTTAATGACTCTGAAGTGTCTTATGTTCATTTTTTTTATATGGAACAAAGCATACTGTGCAATTCATCGGCAGGTCAACTTGACTGCAGGTTTTATCCTGGGACAGCTGATGCATTAAAGCTTTCAAGCTCTGAAACTTACATATAGTCACAACAAAACAGGTCTACCTCCTACATTTTCCTGCCGTGTGGCCTAACTTTTCACTATCTTCCATTTAATTGGTTCATGGTTTCATTATCTATTTATTAGATGCTAATGTACAACTGAACTGTTTCACCAAATGATTCTAACAACCATATTTTACCTTCACCTTTCTGTAGATTTATTTTTAAAAATTGAGATTGTAGAAATTTGGTTCCAGCTTTTAGTTGATTCATATTTGTTTTCTCACTTCTGCTCTGTAGGTAATGCAGAATGCTGATATTCTGCTGATCACTTATTGGTCATCTTCCAGAGTAGATTTGCTGAAGCCCTTCTGAAAGAATTGTCTGGAATAGATTTTCTCAGGGTTAGTATGGTGTTTTTTCCCCTTAATCTATACATGATTTTGCTGAATCTGTGAGTTCATTCTTCAGTCCGAAGGTAAAAGTGTTGGATATGTTCTGTTGACCTCGGTCAACTAACAAGCACCGAAGGAGAAGGAGGCGCCCCGCGCCCCTTTTCTTGGCGCTATCCCAACGGATTGAGTCCGTTTTTGCCGTGATCGGGAGGCAAAGCCTAAGCTGTCATGGGCTCGGCCCCTTACCTATAGCGTCCATATATAAGGAGAGGGATCCCCCCAGGGACAACTCACGCCATTTGTTTCCACCGAAACCCCACCGATCGCTAAGGACGCTGGAAGGCTCGGAAGCTCGAGCTCGTCCCCAGGGGCAGTGCCGTTGGAGACCCGAAGGCTACCGCTTCCCCAAGCAGACGCTCAAGGAACGTCTACGCTACACCAACCCGGACGCCGCACTCGCCATCGAGTCCGTCGCCCCTACACCGAGCCACACCGACGAGATGGACGTCACCTCTGCCGGTATAAGACCCACCTTATGTTTATCCGCATTAGTTTATCTACTAGATGTGATCTAGATTAGACTAGTGATCCTGGATGTTTAAGATTGATCTAAGTATTGTTAGTAATCCATTTCAGTTTCGACTAACAAAAAGTTCTCCAGCAGCTGCAGCAGATGCCACAGCACCAAGGTCTAACACTTCAGTAAGTCCATATTTTGCGTGATTGAATGTTAATACCATATACTGCATCGCATAAACCAGTTAGAAATGGACAACACACCAAAAGATGTAAGAGATGGTTATTGTTTCCCTTTTTTGTTGTCGTTGTTGTACTTTGAATAGTTTCATTGAGGACTGCCTTGCGACTTCGAAGAATGTGATCAAAGAACGCACTGGATAAATGGAACCTCTACATGGGTAAGTCATGTTTTTCTCGCTAACCCCAATGGTTTACCCTTTTTCAAAACTAATTTGTGTTTCTGATGTTACTGGGGTAGTGACATGGGGATACAACACATAGAAGGAGAGGGAAGAAGCACAAGGTATCTCAATGATCCAGCTCGTTGATCTTCTGGACTTCAGTAAGGGCAGACCCAATGGTCCATGTAGGATGGAGTTCATCCCTAATAAATGAGGTGACACATCAGTAAGTTGGTGACATGGCAGCATAGTTAATGAAGAAAGAGGAGGAAAACACAAGACCTGGTTTCTTCCTCTAGACTTGGTCTCCTCACGCGAATCAAGGCTGCAAGACCAACAAAATCGCCATTGGGAAGACCTTACTAGAGTCTTACGGGTTTGCTCCTCCCCTCCATTGGTAAGAGATAAGAGAGAGAGAAAAACGACATTTATTAGGTGAAGACACCAACTGTTGGGGAGATGTAGGTCTATAGATGAATTTTGATGATGTGACTCTCTTGGACTTCGCACATGGTTTCTACCATAGGGACTGCCCTAAGAAGCTGAAAAGCAAGCATCCCAGTTCCCGGACCATCCAGAGTCTGCGTCGTGCCCTACTTTTGTTTATGTACTTCCTTCTCGAGTACTCCCTCTGTTCCCAAATAAATGTCGCTCAAGATGCTCACAAACACATTTCTCGAGCGACACTTATTTGAGAACAGAGTAAATGCATTGCTCACAAATTTGCGAGCATGTCCAATATTAGCTTGGGTGGCTGTAACTTCAGGGAATAATTGATGCTTGCCATTATAAATCTAATAATTTGAGAAAAGTGTATTCGTCTGGCTGGTGGCTGGTGTTGATTTGTTCGGAGAGAAAAGTACCACTGACTGGTAGCTAGTAGCTGATTTGTTCTGAGAGAAAAATACTGCTAGCTGGTGGCTGATAAGCCAGACAGGGCACATGACCCATATTTGTCACGGACATAGCCGATGACATATTTCCAACTCTTAAAAATTGTAAATAGCATGGATCCATAACTTCTCAAAGTTTGTGAGGTTTTATACATGATAATTTTGAATCTGTTATATTCCCGCGGTCATGAAAACATAATGCTTTTTATGAAGTCTTCAAACTTTTGCTGACTACAATATGGTTTCTACGGTATTCTATATATTCGAAGTAGAAAAAATTTCAAATTACTATCCTCAAGTATAGTGAAAGTCCAAATAACCCTCTAAACTATTTCTTGGTTCAATTTACCTCCTAAACTATACTATATGGTTCAATTTACCCTTTAAGATAATTTATCTTTTTTGTTTCTTCATGCACAAGTTAAATTTTAATTTGAGATTTTGCAAGATGATAGTGTACATCATAATCTATATTAGAAAATATTTGATGATTTTTTCTACCATTAATTTTTATATAATTCTATATCTCAACAATAAATTTATTATTAAATATACTACCCTATCAAAATTGTGATGAAAAATTCATGATATATATTTTTTTAATATGTCTTATGTTGTCTTTTATAGTCTTGCTAAAATCTGAATTTAAAACTCCACTTGTGCATGGAGAAAAAAAATAAATTGTGTTAGTGGGTAAATTGAATCAAATGATATAATTTAGATGTGAACTGAACTAAGAAATAATTTAAGAGATTATTTTGATTTTTACTATACTTCAAGGTAGTAATTTGGATTTTTTTCTTCGAAGTACTTGTTCTATGGGCTGCGCGGGCCATTTCATGTGAGAATATTCCCTCTCTCTTTTTTAAAAAAAAATCAGGAAGAGTCTTTGATTAGTGTCACATCATTTATTTTAGAGTAAAGTACACTTCCGGTCCACAAACTTTCTACGCTGTGTTATCCCGGTCTACAAACTTTTAAAGTGTGTCATTGTTATACCTAAACTCAATTTGGATCTCTAATCAATCCATTAACAGATCCATTGCACTGAACGGTTATTATATATTTGCAACTGGAATCCTATTTTTTTTGTCGATTGGTTTTTCATCCTTCCCACGTGTCGTGACGTGGTTTCTGGCTCGCGCGTCGCGGCCGCCCTAAACCCACGCTCGCACCGCGCGTCTGCCCGCGACGGCGCATCTCCCTCGCGACGGCACATCGCCATTCTTTCGAGCAGGTTGAGGAGTTCTGACTTGAACGCATCCATGTGCGTCCGCTGGAGCATGGACACCGACAAGCAACAACTATCCCCGTCGCCATCTATTCCTGGCGCGGATCAGCAGCGCCACTTGCCCGTCGCGGGTCATCCTCGCTGGCACTGTCCGCGTCGGCCTCCCCCACCCGAAGTCCGCGGCCTCGTACGCCCTGAAGCTCGACGCCCCGACACGTTCAGGAACTGGTCCCTCGGGATCGCGCCGGAGATCCTGACGAGATCCCACCCGGCGACCGGGTCCTCCGTCATGTCGCAGATCGCGCCCACGACCGCTGACGCCGCGGCCGCCAGCGCTCGTCGCTCGCTGCCATGGAGCTTCCCCGCCGCAGCGTCGCGAGGCACCCGGACAGGCACGCGCCGAAGTACTCCGTGCTAGCCGGAGAGTTGAGCCGGTCGCGGACATCGGCTAAGAACATCAGGAACACGTCCTTGTCCGCGGGATGGACCTGCACCGCATGAAGCACGTCCAGGCTAGCGCGGCGACGGTGACGAACCTGGACGGCGGCTGGCGAGAGCCGCTGTCAACTTCGACGATGCGCTTCTTCAGCTGCTCGATGTGTTGCGCGTCCAAGGTGAACGTCCAGCGGATCAGACGCAGCCGGTATTCTTGCATAATCGACGGCGTCGTCGCCTGTTTTGTTGAGAGGTTAGAAAATCGATCGAGATGCAAGAATCATGAAGAAGGGCTGGAAGGAACCGCGCGTACGTACGTACCACCGGCAAGTTGGACATGTAGTTCCTGAGCACGCTCCAGGCGAGCTCCTCGCCGCCGGGTAGCCTGACACGCGAGCGGTCGAAGCACGGCGGCGACATTGGCGGCGAGTCCCCGTGGCATAGGCCGCCACCCAGGCCTCCACGAACCTCCACAACGACCTCTCGTCGGCGACGGCGTGGTGCACGGTGACCCCGAGAGCAACCCAACCTCCCTCCAGACGCGTGGCCTCGACGACCAGCAGGGGAGTCGGCAGCACGCCCATGTCTACCTGCGCGCGGGACGGGGCGCTTGAACGTCTGCGTGTCGTGCTCCTCGTCACCGGCGAGGCGGCGGACCGTGGACGTCGGCGCCGGCGAGGCGGCGGACTCCACGACGACGAACCCGTCGCCGCGCAGGGAAGGGGCGCCGTCCGCCGCGCGTGGGAGACGTGCGACCTGGGGGAGCAGAACTGAAACGTCAAACTAAACAGGGGTCCAGTTGCAAATTTGCAACACCAAATCCCCTAACGGGTGTGTCTGACGCGGGCCAGACCCGTTAACGGATTGAATAGAGACCCAAATTGAATTTATAGGTATAGTAATGACACACTTTAAAAGTCTATGGACTGGGATGACACACCGAGGAAAGTTTATGGACCGACAGTGCACTTTACTCTTTATCTCTGTACAACTAAAAAGAACGAAAACTAGATAATTTCTTAGTACGTCGTTTTGCGCTCCTCCCTCGCGGCTCCGTGGCTCCGCGCCTCCGCGTGGCTCCGCGCGCGTGCCCTGACCCCCTCCTTTTTTTTCCGTCGCCTCCGCCACCCAATCGACCCTATACGCTCGCCCCGACCCAGGATCCCGTTTCCCCGAGTCTGCCGCTCCCACAAGCCAATCCGCTACCCGCACCACACACCGCCGCCGTGGACGTCCGTTGCCGTCGCCCCGTCTCCGCAGGACCGCAGCTGGCGCCGGCGGAATCCCTAAAGCTGGAGGTGCAAGGACGGCGGCCACGGCCATCCACGTCGCCGCTCCTCCCCCATCCACTACTGGCCTCGCCGCTTGGATCACCCATCAGCCGCTTCTCCTCCTGCTGCGCCGCCGCCCCCGTCCTTTCTGCGCCCGGCAATCGGTGAGGCTGGGGTGTGGACTCCACCGAGCATCGCGGATGCGGACAGCCTGCTCCTCCCTCCTCTCCCCCCGGGCACCAGCAGATCAGGCGGCCTCTTAGGCGGTGCCTCTGATCTGCATGAACGGCGGTGATGCCTCATTATTTGAAGAACGGCGGCGCCCCTGATCTGTAGGCCTAAACTCCCCACTCTTCCTCCCTCTAATCTCCCAAATCTCAGATGCCGGTGCAGCATCAAAGGATGCAAAGAACATGGCGACATCCACAGCTTGGATCGAGGTGGAAGGTATACTGAATCCTTTTGGCGTGACCTGTGGTTCTATCAAATTAAATAATCATACTTTTTCTAAAATATTGAATGTACAAGTTGTTTTTGTGTGTATGGATAGGTAACATTTGCTGGTAGCGCAGAATTGATAGGCATTGAAGTTTGGATTATAATACTTGAAGCTTTTTTTTGGCAAGTACATTATATGCATTAGAGTTACATATGAGCATAGGCTAATGATGCCAATAAGTTCTGAAAATACATTGTCCAGTCAAATGATTTAACTGCCAATGTGAACATCCCATTGTAATGCATCGTGCCGTTACATTTAGCTGATTCTGTCAACCGTCAACCAAGCACTTGACTGCTTGGCTTTGCCTGACCTTTTTGTTGTGTATGGATGATACATTTTTATTTTTCTTGAGAATGGTAAAAAGTTAAGTTTGTAAATTGTATGACTGATAAGAAATTATATATGACTCCAGTAGCAGCTCTACAATGAACCGAGTTGATGCTTTCTCATGGGTTCTCTTGAAGATACAGATTTCTAAATCTGCACCAATTGAAATTGAATGAGGTATGCCCTGAACTTGGTTCTACTCATCAGAGTCCATTTGTTCTGCAACCATGACATACTTATACAACTACTTGTTTGTGATATATTTTTATGTTCATCACACCGTCATGTAAGATGTTTTTTAAAATTATTTCTCTTGAGCTATTTGAGATGTGTGTGATTTTGTGTAACAAAAATGATATGAAGAATCAAGATGTCATTTGGAAGGCAATCGATTCCATGCTTGGAGCAGTGGCCTGATGAAAGGACAAAATTTTGTGTTTGAATTGGATCTTCTCTACAACTAAAAAACTGTAGCCGCGTGAACAGTACCCCCGGGGGATTAGGGTTAGCAGGCGCCTAATCTATAAAGGCAGCCAGAAGTCCTTGGGTTTGGGTAAGCAGAAAATAGATCAAGGAAGCCATCTTAGAGCCTCCCTCGGGAGGGCGAGTAGCCGATCTATCCTGCCCATTAGTGTCCAATAATCTAGTCTCTATCATTTGGTATTCAGAGCTAATCTCCTTCCCCTGCGCCGCTGCAATTCCCACCCAACCCTCCCCCTGTTTCTGCACCGTGCGCCACCACACACCCACCAGCCCCTGCGTCGCCGCAGATTTCCATCTGCGCCGCCGCGCACCCGTCTCCCACGCGCCGCCGCTCGCTTGTCTCCGTCCAATCAGGGCCATGGGTGACGTCTACAACTTGAATGATGCTGCAAATCGTGTCTCCGACGGGCTGAATCGCGTCTCCATCGGGCTTAATCACGTCTCCGATGGGCTAGATCGTGCCTCCGAGACGCTCTGTGACATCCTTGCCGTGCTTGACAAGATGATGCAGGAGGCTTCCCCGGCACTGCCACCGCCATCGTCACCACCTCCGACGGCTACGGCTACACCGGCGGAAGAAGCTCTGCCGCCGGCATCATCTCCGCCATCGTTGGCCGCAGATGCATCTGCCGACATCAACGGGATCCTCGCCAACCTTGAGCCCGCGCCACGCGCGGCCTCATATCCGGGATCTCCAACGCCGCCTTCGACCCCGTCCCCAACATCGTCCTCGACGCAGCCGGCGCCTGCGCCTCATGCCGTCCCGTCTGTCCCCGTGGCCGCGGCATCACCTCCGGCGGTCTTGAACTCGACTTCTGCTGCCGCGCAACCGCAGCGAGCGTTGCTGATTCCTACGCCGCCACGGATCGAGCCCCTTCCTCCAGTGGCCACTCCAAAGTCTGCACCGACGACGGCACAGCCCACAGCTCGCACGTGTGCTGACCTGTCGGCGCCGCCTCAGGCGTGCCCGCAGGTCCTGCCGCTGGTGCCACTTTCGGCGCGTCCGCGGGTCTCCCTTCTGGCACCGTCTCCTCGTGGCCGGCAGCGACGTCTTCCCTATCGGCCACGTCGTCACCGCCACCGGCCCATCTGTCGTTCGCGCCAGTCTTGCTCGAGGCCCACAACACGTCCAAGTCTCGGTCGTGTCTCCACCTTCCATCAGTGGCCCGTCTTCCATCGGCCGGCGGCGGGCGTGGACGCTCCTACGCCAGGCGCGGCTGGGACCTTCGCCCCTTGCGGCCGCCTTCAAATCAACGCCCGGTGCTCGCGGCCTTTCCGACGTCTCGCGTGCCGCGCGAGGCCTCGTCCCCGCCACAGCCGCCGCCGCCATCGGTAACAACCGAACCTTCACCGGCTGGCTTTGCGTCTGCATCTCCTGCGCCAGCAGCACCTCCAGCGTCCGTCAGGCAACACGCGGTCCCGTACTCGGCTTCCGCGGTCGCACCGGTCCCGTGCGCGTCGGCCGCCGCGGGGCATCCATCTGTGGGAATCGTGGCAACCACCCTGTGGTCCTCGTCACCAGCAACAACGCCTCCGAGTTCTACGGCCTCCCCGACAAATGCGACATCTTCGGGGGTGTTGGCGTCGTCCGTGCCGTACTCTGCATCTCGCGCGGTTCCGCCAGCCACCATTGACGAGTTCCTCGCCAACCTCGACTCCACGGCCGCACCACGCACGAGCTGTCTCGCTCGCCCCCAGCTGTCTTAGCGACGCCCGCCCCCAAGTCGACGGCAGGCCTTCTGCCGCCGTCGCCCATGGTTTGGGGCCCCAACCTACAACAGCGGCCACACCGCACGGCCACGTGCAGCTGGACATGTCGGCATGGTCGCGGGTCTCACTACTGGCGCGGCCTACTCGCCGCCGGCTGCGGCACCTCCCCCGCGTGCGTCTTCGACGTTCTCCGCACCGCCCCCGCATGCGTCCTGGGCTCCGACGGCCGCTCCAAGACCCGCAAGGGCGCTGGTCCCCCACTCGCCGCACGCAGCCTCATCTCCAGCACAAGTCCCCCGTGAACAGTACTATGGCCTCCCTTTTGGGTTGTACTCAGCCTCTAATAGGCCCAGCCCACTACCATAACAGCAAGATTGTTCCATGATATGTGTTAATTTAATTTTTTGATTTTATAATGATTATATTTATTGTAAAAGATAAAAAGACCATAGGCTTATACATAATAATAATTAGTGTATTATAAAGTATAGAAGAACATTGGACACAGTTGCTTTATGGTGTTTGTGGTCCATCAAATGTGTGTTGAACTACTGATGATCCATGTGTTAAGTGAAGTCTGAACAATAATCAATTATCTACCCTTATACATAGGCAAGTATCATTTAGTTTGTCAGGGAAAGCCCATATTAAATAGAAGTTGTGTTTTATGGATCAAATTGCTTGTACACATATTTTAATATCCCTCTTCCTATGCTTGGAGCTTCTAATTTCTGAATTTCTTGCACGATCAAATTGGGATCCCTTATTTTGGTACACTTTTTTTTATTACTGCATCATTTATCCTAACTTGATTTTTCGCATTATTTCAAAGTTCAGTGCTATGCCTATAGCATCTCTGTGATATGTACATAGTTCAGCACTATGTTCATATAATCTTTCTAATATTTGCTTATAAGAATTCTATCCAAATGTACTATGACTTGAACCTAAAAATTAGTGTGTTTGCATTATGCCAAGTGCTACCTGGAAATTATCGTGTTTCTTTTTTCATCGGGCTATTCGTAAAAAAATCATCAATGCTTTCATACTGTGACCGACATGCTTATGCATTATTCTTATTTTTATGTTTTGCCCCAACAGGTGGAGCGCCAAACAGTTTCTTCAAATGGAACCAGATGCAAGTACAACTATAAAGATGGAAGGTGTGGTATATACCCCTCTTATGGCATTTTGTGTTGTACCTTAATTGTCTCTGGACACCTATTATTTATGTTTGGAATCATTTTTCTTCTTTTGTGGATCACCTTTCCCTTTCAGTTCAAAGGCTGAGCAGAAAGATGCTATTAATAACATTGTGAACTACGTTTTAAGCATATAAGTTGAGGTGTGAACCCTCTGCAATTTTTTACTATCATTTTTTATTGCTCACTACCTCAGCTAATTCTTAAAAACTATCAGGTGTGATATTGATTGAAAGAGAATCTTAATTTGAGATATGTTCCAGCACGGAGGGTGTGCAAAGCGAGACAGTTCCAGATTGTGGTCTGTTTTATAAGAGTAAATTCCAACAAGTGATTGTGATAGCGGCAAGGTGAAATATTAATTTGGTTTCTACTTTTCAGATTTTCATTTTTATGAGGTATCATTATAATTTTTCCTGAACGAAATGACTAAACCCAATTACCTCTTTTTTTTGCCGCATGTTTGTCTTGCATCAAGTCTTAGCTGAGTGAGAACCCAAAGATATGCTACAACAAGTGATGTGTTAAGTTTTTTTTCTGCAGATTTAAGATGCGCACAGGCCTGCAGCAGTTGTTCGTGGAGATAATGAGCATGCGGGTATGTTAGTTTGCGGCTTGATGCCTATTGTCGATGAGATTGAATTTAATAAATGGGTGAATATGTAATGAATTGGTGCTATATGGTCAGGAATCCCCTATCTCAATAGTACCATAAACTTTTATGATTAGGAAGTTACTCTTGTGGTTGGATTGTAAGTTTTACCGTGGAGGACCTCAAGTGATATTTTCACTTGTTTAGAAATGTTCTCAGTGGAATTGGGAGCTCATTCTAGTACAACTTCGCATGGAGTATCCTGTTTAGCCTAACAACAAGCAGGGACGCCATTTCTAAATCATCTCTGTGCCTCTGTGTGTTTTCTCTCACAATAATAAACTAGTAAATCTGGTAATTTATTTCAGGCATTGAATGGGATATCATAATCTGAAATTTGTGTCCAACCCTTTGGAATTACAATGGTTGTAAATTTCCCATGCTACTGAAATAGTAACCATCTCTTGCTGATTTGCAGGCACTGTTTACGCAATCACAAATAAGGATCTGAGTTTGATTGAGAGCTCTGAAATTATCTGGTAGCTTACATATGCCATGTGGTGAAGATGAACCAAGGGTATATATGAAGTGTTGTGCTTGTTGCGAACACAATTGATTGCACTGAGATGACTGATGGGAAAGCAGCTGAGTTCACAAAACTTGGTATTTGTTTTCAGTACTACAGTGAGTAGGTTTGGCATCTGTTACTTTTCCTGAATTTCTTATAAATATATGTGTGAGCAATATCACTATTACAAACATATTCCACATTTTTTTTTCTTTTGTTGTCTCTACTGCATTTTTAGCTATAGCATGATATTCCTTTCTTAGTTTCTTGGATAGATGTTAATTTATTCAACAACGATTTTACAATTTTCAGAATATGCTAGATTACAATTTTAATTTCAGTCAACCTTGCAATACTGTATAATCGCAAGTAATTGTATTAGCAGGTAGTTCACCTAACATGTTAATGCTACCTCATAATTATCTTTGATCTTGCAGGAATAGTTACACAACGGTGACAACTTTATTGAGTCATCTTGATTTAGCTTGTCTTGTGTCAAGATTGCATAAGTTGAGAAATGTAAATGTGCAGGGAGTTAGCTATATTTTCAAATGAGCATTACATATACTTATATTGAGTAAAGTTATTAATGCACATATGTAGTCACCATGGATGATTTTGCATGGTAAAGAAATGATGCTTTTATTTTCTTACAATATTAAAAAATTCCATGGCTCGTGGCAATGCCTGGGCGATCACTTATATACTCTGGAATACAGTTTGAATGTTTTCCATCAAATTTTTTTATTATTTGTACGCACCAAATTGGAGCTCTACTTCACTGCTTTTAGATCATTAAGGAATCCTACAGGTAGGCTGGATACCTCAATTATTTTTTTATTTAATTTCCTATTTGCATATGAGAGCGATTGGAATGGACTTGGGCACGAACATGGAGAGATTACATTTGTGTTGTTCTACTTTCCATTCTGCCCTTTTTAGTTTATTTTTTAGAACCACTAGCACTGTAATTTTGATACACACAACATTAGTTTCAAGTGTTTTTCGCTTATGGATCTACCACCTTGCCAGAGTAGTTTCAGTGGCTGCAACCAATTCCAATCTTTTTTTAATAACAACAGCATTAGTTTTCTGACTTGTGTGCACTCCATTGCGGTTGTAATAGGCAAGGAGCACATTCGTGCGCATGATGAATTGATATCTGATTCATGAACGATGACATATATTTTTGTTCATCAATTAACATCAGTCTTATTTGCCGTCTGTTAATACCAGTCAGCTCTGCCATCTGTCAATTTAGATGCCTGATTTTTACCAAATTTCATCTTTCTTATTATATCTATCAGTCTGATGAGTGGGCGACTGGTGAGGCATCTTTGTGAACTGCATCACGACAAGGATCGCGACACAGGTCGCTAGCCGTGCCCAGAAATTCTTCCCCAGGCACGTATGCAACCAGCTCCCCTTTTTTGTTCTTTCTGCATGATATTTAAAAACAACCATAATCTGTTTTCATGAATACTTGATTCCCAATTAGCTGGCACAATGCAAATATGCCAATGTGGCAAGGCCAATATCTTATTTATGGGAAGTGGTGTCCTCTGATTAACATGCCTATGCTGTATGAGAATTTCCATGCTAGTAGTTGAACAGCTTCCTTAATGCATCGGCTTCAACTGAGGCACAAGATCACACTATTACATTTGGTTGTCCTGCTAACAAGAAATTAGTAGCGCCTTCTAGGATTGGAAGCTCATGCACAATATTTTTTCTTGTTTTGATGGAATATAATTCTAGGTTCGAATTCTAAATTGCATTGATGGCGCAGAATTGTGAATGTGAAAGTAGCTGCCATAATAGTGTCTATTTTCTGAAAATCGGTAGGTATGTATATATACAATCCTATACATATACTGCAATAATGTAATGTTGTTGAAAGAAATTTCTCAAGAAATTAGCCTTTTCCAATATGAAAGGGTACAAGGAATTAGCTATGGATAGGAGTGCTTAAGAGACTAGCAATCATAAATTATGTTAGCAGTACTACAATTAAAACAGGAATTGTCAAACACAATGTTCTCAGAATAAGCTTACAATAGTGTACAAATCTTTTCCAAGCTAATGAGTATTTAACATCTGTAGCTATTACAGGAATACAGCTCTGCCATGAGTGTGATTTCATTTCTGATATTGTAGTTTAGTGTCATAATATTTGTTTAAGGGATCAGGTCCGGTTGGCAATCAACACACAACTATGAATATAATTGTTCAATAATTCATTTGCCCACTTTGAATATGCATATTGACTGTGGATATATTTTAAGTGAAAAGGTACAAGTCTATTACCGTATTTATCCATCTATAAATTATGTATGATCGTATATATATGAAATTATGTATGATCACATTGTTCCAGCATTTCTGTACTATAGACATTTCCATTGAAATATTAGTTGGTTGTTTTACAGATTCCAATAGTTGTTGAGGATAATATCATTGTTAATGTAGAAAGCGAGCCGGCCGGCGACTGTGGTGCACGAGTGATGCAGTGTGGACAAAGTGTTTGTATCTGGTCCAGCTTGTGATAATCCTGGTTGGAATGTATGCTACGGCTAAGATATGAAGGCGAGATCAGTTTCTGGCTTCCGCTTTGATTTGCGACATATTATATAGTAATGCTAAAATATATGTTTCTACCTAAATGCTGTAAACTATATATTTTTTACATGATAAGATAAATTTTTTTTGTTGACAATGAACTCTACTTAAGGCAACAGTATTTTCCTCCCGTGATACTAGTGCATATAGTTGATGTGAATCCTTTTCATGCTTCTTGTGGATGAAATGTCCGTTGCCGTAACAACACACGGGCACCATCTAGTTTTATCTTAAAAAATGAGAAATCGAAAGCACTGCGACACTGTACCACCAAGCGGAGGCAAGCGACACCGCGACAGCCAGCCGCCTTCCCGGGCTCCCGGCGATGGCCGAGCGGTCGCGGCCGCGCCGCGCCGCGCCGCCGAGCACCGGCACCGGCTTCGCCTCCGTCGGCTGCTCTTCCTCCTCCCGCTCGCTCTCCTCCTCGTCCTCCTGGCGCAGCTCCCCGCGCTCCTCCTCCGCCGCGCCAACTCACTCGGGCGCTGGTGCCTGCCTGGCGCCACCGACCCCAGCCTCCTCCTCCCCAGCCATGTCCGGGACCCCCGCCTCAGCCTCGCCATCGTCACCCTCGCCGACGAGGGCACCAGCGGGTCGCGCAGGCGGCGCTCCTTCCGCGGCGTGCTGGCGGCCACCGCGCGGAACAAGCGCGCCTACGCGGCGGCGCACGGGTATGGCCTCGCCGCGCTCCCCGCGTCCGCCGTCGACCCCAGCCGCCCGCCCAGCTGGAGCAAGGTCCTCGCGCTCCGCGCGTACCTCCGCCACCACCACTGGCTCTTCTGGAACGACGCGGTGAGTCGCCGCTGCTACTTAATTACTGCTGGGTTGAATCTCGATTATACTTATCAGCATACGAGGAATCAAGTTTATTGTCTCTTGCACCTAATTGATGCTTTATTTTGGTTGTTACACAGGACACTCTGGTTACTAACCTGGAAATCCCGCTGGTGAGTCTTCGATGCTTGTAATTTAAGGTTGGGGTGTCCACTTGAATATATATTTTCAACTTGGCATACAGAGTCCTGAAATCTTGATCAAACCACTAATTACTTATATTTGGGTCTAGTGTATGCACTGGTTGAGATGGATCCCATGTTTGAGGCGTATCTTGCTGACTACTTTTCCCTTTGCATTACATGGTTTGCAGGAGAGGATTTTGTTCTCAGTGATTAGACATAGTGATTTTAATGAGTCACCTGATCTTGTTCTGACAGAGGATTTCGGTGGTGTGAATGCTGGTATGGGAGACTTCACATGAATATTGTGGGTGTTTTGTTTATCCAAATTGCTTTGGGAGCAAATTGTTGACACAAACTACTTTTTCAGCATGTTGAACCAAAGAGGCATCTGTAAATCACAAATTGTCATCTTACTGTCAATATTGTGGAGTCTGAAACTGCATTCATTAATTTGTGTGTTCCTCATCTACAGTAATGCATGTCCAGAATAATCTGATGTTTAGAAATATACTTTTCGAATTTCTAATTCAGTTTGCTCCATTTTTTGGGCACCATTATTTCACGTCATTCACCATTATACTAAAAAAAGGGCAAACCACTTCTCATGCAGGAGTTTTCTTTATGAGGAGGTCAAATTGGAGTGAGAGGTTTTTGGATACATGGTGGAACCAGACTTCATTTATACAGTTTGGTTCTACAAAAAGTGGAGATAATGCAGCACTGAAGCATCTAATAGACCATTTATCAGCTGAAGAAATGCAAGCGCATGTTCGAATAGCAAAAATGCAGTGCCTCTTCAATTCCTACCCTTGGATCCTCTCATGGAAGTCGACCCTCCGCCTGATCTTCCACATGGCCACTACATGGAAAGGTTCTCGCATTCTCTCATCCACTTTACTAATCTACAGTGCATATGTAATGAGAGTTTACATATAAATTTTATAATTAGGACATAACTTCCCCGGAGTACTTATGTACCTATGGGCTCATTTGATAGCTTCGGCAGATTGATTTTATAGAAATGTGCAAAATGATACTCTCTCCGTTCCAAATTGTAGGTCATTTCGACTTTTCTAGGTTCATAGATATTCAAGGTTCAGCTAGGCGACGCCTAGGCGGCGATTCCGCGCGATTAGTCGCGAGTCGAGGCCCGTGGCCTCACCTAGGGGGTAGTCGGACCCCTAGGCGGCCGTGGCGGCGGCGGAGGTCAGGGACGGGCGGCGGAGGCCAGGAACGGCCGGCGGCTGAGGTAGGGATGGCCGGCGGCGGCGGAATAGGCAGGGGGCGGCCGCGGGAACGCGGAGGAGGAGGAGGAGAAGGACACACCTGAGCCGGCGGCGGCGGAATCGACGGGCGGCCGCGACGATTCGAGCGCCGTCCGTGCGTCGGGGGATAAGGTGGGGGAGACTGGGAGGAGATGTGGATAAGGTGGGAGGAGACGTGGGCTGCTGGAGTTGGGCCTTTCATGGGCCTTTTTCGACTTAAGGCCCACTGACGTCCTGTTTTTCTGAATTTTACTCCTCTTGAACCAATGTATCATGTATTGGTTAATTGATTATGACTATTTTGCAAACGCCTAGGAAAACGCCTAGAAACGCCTAGGCGCGAGTACTCCCGACTAGGCTCTAGGCAGTGGGTCAGCACCTAGATCCCGCCTAGCGCCTAGCTGAACCTTGTAGATATTATTATGCACCTAGACATACACTATATCTAGATGCATAATAATATCTATGAATCTAACAAAACTAAAGCGGCCTACAATTTGGAACGGAGGGAGTATTGCAAAAATAATAACGAAAGATATATTAAATCAGTATTATTTTACTCAAACAACAAAATGACATGTATCCAGCATTCGTACACTGCATACCATTGTTCTAGTCTTCATGTACCCCATTTCAGTCTGTATTTACTACAAATTACACACAAATTGTTCTCTGCAACCTTACGTAATGGTACCCAATAAATTGCAATTATGGTCTGAACTAAGGTTGCTTGGAGTACCATATACCAGCAGAAAGCCTTCACTTTGCTCCTTATAGAAATTTCCTTACTATCTTGCATGGCCTCTCTATGGTTTGTTGACAGAATATTGTATTTTCAGGGGTTTATTCGGATGGAGACTTCATGATTCATTTCGCTGGTTTAGATGACAAGCAAGGTTGGACAAATAAGATTGTTGGAGAGATAGAAACTCTAAGATAAGCCGAGTTAAATTCATTGTCGTCCAAGGAGAATCCAGGAGATTATGTAAGGGCCCTGATTGATCTGATATTCAGTGCTATAGACATGGTACAGCACGTTAGGATGCCATTGTCAATAGTCAAAACTGTGGCATCTTCAAGGTCAAACCGGCAGCAGAATCTACATAGCACTGTCAGCATGGAGGAGTGAACATAGGCATTACACATGGTTGTTTGCCCAAAACTTCAACTAAATTCAATATTTCTACCCTCATATTTGCAAAGTACTCCCTCCGTTCTTAAATATATGACGTTTAGGACAAGAAATTTAGTTCATTTTGAACTAATTTTTTTCCTAAACGTCATATATTTAAGGGCAGAGGGAGTAGTTATTGAAACTGAGAATTGTGCTGGCAAGGATTTGCATTACATAAGGTTATTGTTGCATCGTTGCTAGGCTTTTCTAGTTGTGAAATGATTCCGAAGCTCTTCAATCCGTAGCATTTGGTTGAAGACGCAAGGCACCAAAACACAACTAGGGATTGCGCGCACCTCCGGCGCACTAATGGTGTGATAAGCAAAAGCACACGGATTTGCTTGATAAGCATCTCCGTACATGGGAGCCTAGCACACTGCATTCGGAATGTAGCAGGATATCAAAGCGATCAGAGGACATCCCCTATGTTTTCCACTAACTGAAAATTCCAAGGCAATACGCATGATATACACATGTATTGTGTATATCATGATATACACATGTATTGTCGTGTTATGGACTCATGGTTTACATCAGTTTGTCGACAGGTTCAACAACCTTACTTACCTTACAACCAGCCATCTAACTACCAATCAGGAAACACACGCTCCTCACTTAGTACAGACATACTCCCTCTGTCTCCGTTTCATAAAAAGTACAATCCGACCATTTAAAAAAAATCCGATCAAAGAGTGTAATCCTAAAAAATAGATCTAATTACCTACCTAATTAAGCGGTCAATAAGGGTATTAGAGTCTTTTCGTGCCACCACTAAGTTGTCCTAAAAAAAATTGAGATTGTACTTTTCATGAGACAGAGGGAGTATACATTTGAATGACAAATGTTATTCAATTACTACCACAAAACTTTGATTTCCTACATATATCAACAACAGAAATTGTTTCTTTAAAAGAGCATAATTAATTTTCAATTAATAAGTCCTTGGAAATGATCAATCGTGCTGTTAATGAAATGGAGAATCTATTGTTGCTGAAATGAAGAATCTAACATCTGATCATTGTTTTGTTGCCCTCATATGCACCATGAATGAATCATTGAAATTCTTGAAGCTCGATCGACATTATGGCAGGGAAGTCTTTCTCTGCAAGAAGGATCATCATCCATAAGGCTGCAACCCCGTATCCAAAAAACATACATCAATCCATTGCTTCAGTTATACTCACATACCAAATATATCACAAGTAAATCAAAGTAGGATGTTAAAATGCTACTAATATGTATATATGTAAACAGAATGTGTGAAGAAGAAGAATTTATCATAGTAGCTATAAGAAAAAGCACTTTTCTTAAAGAGAGAGAGAGAGAGAGAGAGAGAGCAGCAGCAGTTACCCTTCATTCTAACCAAAACCACATCCCAGAATAGGGGAAATTATAGTTGCTTCCAGAAACTTGAGGCAGTAGAAAACATAGAAAACAAAGCTTTGCCAGCTCTTTTCGCTGCCTCAATCAGTCAATCACTCTTGGTGGTAGAAATATTTGGGGGCAAGTACATAGCTTTTGCAACAACACAATGCAAGAGAGTTCAGTGATTAAGCTATAATTGTAATCCAATTTCTGCAAAGTGCAAACCATTCAACTTTAGAATTTTGATGTTACCTATGAAACACATGATATTTTGGCAACTCTTTAAATCATCTATAATCATGTGAGCTCTCCAGTCTCCACTCAGGGATGGACTTGGTTCAGCATCATCTGGATCCACATCAAACATCAAGAATGTACAATAATAGAGAAAAATACGCAGGATCCCATGTGCGTTTATTTTTCCAAAAAAACTGGACACATTAAAATTGAGGTCCAGTATGCTTAACCTTTCAGATTTAAGAATGTTCCTGTGTAGCTAACTTTCAAGAAAGGACCACCACACAATTAAACAGATCAAGAGGGTTTAGGTTTAAAAACCACACACTGCTAAGTTGCATAAACATAGCCTGCTTGAGTAATATATAATGTTCTAAACAATGTCATTCGATAATATTGATATATACACAAGATCATAAGTGCCAAGAAAACAACAGTGCAGATTTATGAGGTATTCTTATTTAGGAAGAGGCCAAGAAAACAATGTCATTCTTATTTAAACATTCAAGAAATATATTCATTTGAAATAAGGATGTTATGACTTATAAGAGTTAGAAAAACAATCATAAAAGCAGGATTGCTTGACATTTTGTAACTCAGTATTTGCTGCCATACATTTTGGATCATGCTGAAGACATCCTTAATGGCAAGTGGATTTATTCCTGGACAATTCTGGTCACCCTGCAAAAATTGAGAAAAGACAAATAGACAAGCTTGAAGTCCAACAATGACTTGTGCGAGGGCTCCGCATAGCTTCACAATTGCCACCCATTATCAAATCCTATGACCGCAAACAGTGGCAAGATGCACCCTGACAGGGACGCTGCAGAGCATACCAAAATTACAGATCAGTGAGTTGGTCTGATACACTCTCGTAACTCAGTTCAATTCAGAGATGAACAAACCTCGTCAAAACGATTCCTTGCAGTGCGCGATGAAGTTGGTGATGCCTTCCCATTTCTCCACACGAGGGGCCGCTGCGACAGGCGCAGAGCAGAGGACCTCCGTCGTACAGGGCGCCCGCAGCCTTCCGTTTTCTTGCGAACAGGTCCCGCTGCCGCCGCCATGGATTATAAATTAGCAAGGAAGCCTCCCCTCGCAGATCTAGTATAACACAGGAGCATGGGATTTAATCTAACAAGAACATAAGAATGAGGAAAGGAAAGAGGGGGTATGCACCTGGAAGAGACGCCGCCATCTGAATCGAGGATGACCTAGAAGAGCACCGGTTGCCGACCGGCTCGCCACCGCCGCCGCCGCTTCCTGATGAACCCTAGGAAGAGAAAAAAAGAGATGACTTAAGGAGATGGGGACTGAGGAGGGGATGGAGAGGAGGAGATGGATGGAGGGGAGGAGGTGGTGGCACACCTGCCCGCTGTCGGAGAGAGAGAAGAACGAGAGGTGCGGCTTGGGACGTGAGCATGCGGCGAGGCCGGCTGACGAGGAAGAAGGAGGGGGTGAGCGGCGGTGCAGCGTGGCCGGGAGCGACGCACGAGGCACGCCTGCGACGGAGAGGAGGGAGACCGTGGGCAGCGACGCGGTGCGGCGCTGGGAGCGATGCGCGCGACACGGACACGACAGGAAGGGGGGATACGGTGGGCGGCGGTGCGGTGCGGTGCCAAACGCGAGTGAGAAGAGAGGGGAGAGAAGAGATAAGAACGGGAGAGGGCGACGAGTGGGTGGGGAGGGGGTTTTCTGAAAATGTGACGGCGGGCGGTATAATGCAAAAGCGCCACGAAATCAGAATTTTGTCTTCTTAGTAGTGAAATATTTTGGAACTCAAGGTCTACGATGTAAAAAAAGAGAGCGTGGTTCCTGTACCTCGGGGGCCTCGTTGGAACATAAGCGGATTAGTGCGGAACTGAAAGGTTTTTTTACAACTTTCCACGCGTTGTTGTCAGGTTCTGGACCGTTGGATTGGAGTAATCTGAGGGTTGGAAAAACGGGACGACGTGTCCCGTGCCAATGCCCGCGGCAGAGGCCACGAAATAGAGAGCTTCGATTTTGGAACTCAAGGTCTACGATGTAAAAAAAGAGAGCGTGATTCCTGTACCTCAGGGGGCTCGTTGGAACATAAGCGGATTAGTGCGGAACTGAAAGGTTTTTTTTACAACTTTCCACGCGTTGTTGTCAGGTTCTGGACCGTTGGATTGGAGCAATCTGAGGGCTGGAAAAACGGGACGACGTGTGCCGTGCCAATGCCCGCGGCAGAGGCCACGGAATAGAGAGCTTCGATAGCCGGCCTTACGAAAAGAGTTAATACCATGGCACCAGACATGTTCTTGTTAATTATGGTGAAAATTCTTGGTTACACGATGATGACAGCAGCTAGCTTACACGAATTTATTTGGAAAAAAATAAAAACACACGCCATCGTCTGATCGGATCAAGGGCAGAAGACGATGTTGTAGTTGCCGCCGGTGGCGCAGGTGAAGGTGCTGCTCCTGTCGTCGTAGGCGTAACTGTAGGCCTGCGGGCACTTGGCCTTGAAGAACTGCGAGTACCTGCTCGGCCTGCACTTATCGGGGGTCCCGAACGCCCCGCGGCAGCAGAGCTCGTCGGTGTTGAACGCCAGGCACGCGCTCTTGCACCCCACCGTGCCGCCGACGCCCGGCGCTCTCACTGCCAGCTCCGGCGGGCACGCCGCGTTGATGTCGGCGGCGCACGTCACCGTCGCGCAACCGGCGCGGCCGCCGGCCGGCGCGATCTGGATAGGGGCGTTGAAGCCATCGACGTTGCTGACGTCGTAGAAGTCGTTGCCGCCCGACCCGCCGAGCGTGAACTCGGCCAGCGTGGCCGGCGGCTGGCCGCCGGCGCCGGCGCACTCGAGCCTGCCCTGCCCCCGCAGTCGCCCAACGCGCACGACAGGCCCGCCCGGGCCGCCCGGGGAGCAGTGGCGGCGAGTCCAGATGCGGCCGGCCCAGTTGGGCGCGACGCCGTGGTACTGGGCTTGTGCGCCGGGGTGAAGCTGGAAGCCAGTGGTCGGGAAGGCCGGCCTGCCTGGGTTCGTCTGCACGCCGGGGTAGATGGTCTCCCTGCAGTTGTTTCTGAACACGAACGTTGCTGCCATTGCGCCTGAAATTAAATGGTCATCAGTCTGGTAAAATAAATTTGATATTTTAGATAATGAATAAATTTGATGCATGAAATAAATTATATAGTTCAGTATGACAATTAATTGCCCCACGTGTTTGTGTGACGTGGAAGTGGATGGATCCAAAACGTGAACAAGATTTTCTAATATTTGATATTGAGTTACACATTGACTTGATGCGTTGTGCTACACAATAATTTTACTATCTCCGTTCTTAAATATATGACGTTTGGGAAAAACTAGTTAGTTCAAAAATAAACTATTTTACTTGTCCTAAACGTCATATATTAAAAAAATGTAGGGAGTAATACATTTCTATGACATGATGAGTCTCCGATATGATAATAAATTCAATACTATGCAAAGAGTATGTAGCCTAAATTTTAGGCGCAAATCTAGAACTAAACGGATTTGAAATTGTCTTCCCTTCCGAAGACAACTCAAACATTGAAAAATCGGTACCTGGCGCTACGGAGGCTAAATAGAAGAGGAACAAAATGCTCCACAAGCTTCCCGTTAGGGATGAAAGTGGTACGGATATTACCTGTCCGACCGACTGACCGAAAGGGCCAGACACTCAAATAGTAAGAGCGTATCCGAATCTGAACATTTAATATCCGTAATTATCCGTACCGCATTAGTGTCCGGAAATTCAAAGTTGAATTTCTATAATCCAAATACGATGAATATCACTATTCGGCACAAAATATACTGTCCGTATCCGAATTCGATCCGAGAATTCGGTCCGAGAAAGAAAAATTATCTGTATCTGTATCCGCAGTATCTGTTCGTATCCGATCAGTTTTCATCCCTACTTCCCATGATAGCCTTAGTGGACGACCAGCAAGGAATGCAGAGAATTTCCAGAGAACTTTGACATCACATAATTCCGAAGCCCCTATGTATTTACAGGAGAGTTTTCTATGTGGAAACTAATGCACAGCACCTTGCTTAAGGTTAAAGTCAACATAGGTATATAAATTTCTATCTTTTCTAAGATATTTTAAATTTAAATAATGCAGCCAAGTGATCTTGGCACATCCGTTTGGTGGATTCCTCAATATAAATGCTAAAAACCTCATTCTATGAAACAATCAATATAGAGGGTATGCTTTAGATAGGGAAAATCTGGGTTGTAGATCTAGGCATATCCAATAGGTAGGAATGATCATGTAGTTGAGTTTGGCAATACGAGGATAAGACTTTTTCACTCTCTCTAGTTTTCGTTCCAGTATGACAACTACTTCCTCTCCATTCTTACAAGGTATGGTAGCATCACCTTTTTTTTTCTTTAGAGCATCTTCAAGAGTACCTTATATATTTTTTTCCTAAAAATATGAAGTTTTACAATTTTTTAAAAAATATTGGAAGGACTAAATAGTCTCATCTCCAAGAGTTCCTAATAATACACTCCTAAAATATAGAAGATAATTTTATATCAGGAATCCTATTCTATTTCTAAATTATCCTAATCAATTTTATTTATTATTTCTCTCTTGTACAATTGCATCAGGAACCATTTTCTTACTTTTTATTCTTTTTGCACCCTTCCAGCTTGGATTAGGTTCGAGTTGGAAGCATCTAAAGTTGCGCGAAACTGGTTGATTTTTCCGGAGTCCTAAAAGATTAGGAGGATGGATTAGGAATTGTTGGAGAGGTGTTTTTTCCCATCTTGCTAAAAAAATAAATATTAGGAAGAGATTTAGGAAACTCTTGGAGATGCTCTTAGAAGGCGTTTTAGCACGCAAAAGTTCTGACTTCATCTAAGCCTGCAAATATCTTGAATGCACCAAAATTTACCCATAAAACCTATTTTTGGGGTGTCAAATTTTGAAGTTTAGGTTGATTATATTTAATTTTGCAAAGTAGTGCGTGACATCAAATGGACACATTTGTTGTTCTCACACAACTGCGATTCGGTTGTCCACGGGGATGACAGGATCGAGGGATGGAGCACCACAGGGTGTGGCCAGGTAAAAAATACCTGCACGCTCTAAACCATAGATTTTCACAATAAGTACCTATTACTAGTCAAGTGGGCCAATGCATTTAATGGGAGAACAAAAAGAAAGATGGATCTATGAATGAGAAAGTTCCATTTTACAACCCAAAAGTTTGAGTATAGTTCCAACCCTCAGCTATGAAGCCACATTTTTTGTCTACATACTCACTACAACGCATATGACCTTTTATGTGAGTATATCTCATGACAACAAACCAAAACATCATAAGGTCCTTCATTGTTATGACTTTTGTAGGGGAGGTACGATTTAGTGATGAAAATTAGAAGCTCGTTGCTAAAACTAATTAAAAATCATCAGAAACCATTCTTCTCTTTTGAAAATGCATCCATCAGATCCTAATTACACAAAAGTAGCCACTAGCCACCGCTATATAGTTAAGCACATGCTCAAAGAAACATGTAGGCAAGGTATTAGAACTCTGATGTACAATAGAAAACAAACAACTAAAAAAGAAACAAAATCAAAATCTTCAGCTTGTTCCATAAAGTTCACTCCAAATGAACCAACTTCGCCACAACTTTGGGTGAATACGGAATCAAAAAGCACAAGCTAAATCTAGCATAGGGAAAGAAAGTAACTCCATATGTTGTGCTACTGTTGACGGCTCAAAAGCACACCAAGTTCGAACCGCAAGCGCACGGATGATTGTAGCTCTTCTCTTAGAGTATTCTCCCGAGGTTTATCAATCCGTGGATCTACTTTGAACTACCTAAGGTTTTCTATCTAGCTAACGGATCTAAACCAACATTAGGCATAAATTGCATATGAGGGTGAACATGTGTAACATCCCAGGATTTTGGATATTTTTCCCGTATGTAAATTTTCGCAAAAATTTAAAACTTTTTGTTTGAACTTGTGTGCTACCGAATTTGATCCCAATTTGCTACCCTCTCATCTCAAATCCCATATAAAATAAAATCATAAAAAGTTATTTTCAAATTATGGTTTAGTTGTGAGTTGAATTTTAATTGGTTCTTAGTTGGCTTTTTGAAATTGTGTGGAGTTTGAATTTGAACTATATTCAAATTCAAACTAAAAATGAATGTATACCTTGTGTGACTAATTCTAACTTTGCACCTCGAGCTAATACGACCAATTAGCTCGGCATCACCATCAGCAAGCTCCTGATCCATCTATCATCCTTTATTCGTGGAGGTTCAACAGGCATTCCTGAAGCAGACCATAAACCAACCTGCTTGGACCTAATCTTGCTTAAACTTTCCCATCTCCTTTTTGCTCCTTGAATTTTCTCTTTGCGTAAGAACGCTCTACAAATCCTATGGCTGGCCGGTTTGCTAATCTATAAAACCTGCTTAGCCGATCCAAACTCCTTGGCCCTTTCGCAAATCACCAGCAGGCCGTTTCGTCATTTCTTCTCTCCTGCCGGCCTGCTTCATTCTACCGGCCCACCTCGGCCTGCCTTGCACGAATGCTTCCAGCTCCTATTCCCCTTTCTTCCTCACGCGCACACCGCCGCTCTCTGTCCGTCGCACAGAACAGCTACCGCAACACGTGTGGCTCGCGCGCCAAGGGGGACAAGCACTCGACAGCATCGGCCCCACCTGGAGATCGCCTCCTCTCGCGCTCATACCGCGCTGGACCCCGCATGCGAAAGCGACAGAGTGTCGCATCTCAGCCGCCTGCGTGCAGAAGCTTCTCGGCGTCTGTGTACGGCCGCACATCCATCCATCCACCGAGTCCCTGCGGATCCCTAAGCCTTGCGCTATAAGGACCCAGAGCCGCAGTCCTGCTTTCCTCCCCGCTTCGCCGCCACCCATATCGCCCAAGGGAATTTTTCCCCAAAATCCAAGCCATCGTGCTCTCCTTCGCGCCGCGCCGCACCGCTCTGCCCCACCACCGCGTGCAGCCTGCCACACTGCGCCTTCTCCCCGTGAAGCCTTGAACCACGGTGCCGCTCTGGGAGGGCACGCCCTCTACGAAGAAGACGACACGCCGCGGGAGCCGGGGCCACAACACGTCGACGACCACGCGCACGCCACGGGGTACCACGACGCCGACGACCGCGAGATCGAGGACGCCAAGCCGGGAACCGCATCATCGCCCCGAACCTCGACACCCTCGGCCTGCCCGCGTCGACCCGCCTCTGCATCAGCTTCTCCCTGCCACGCCGTGACCGTCCTCGAACCCCCGGTGAGCAACAGGACACCCCGCCGTTCCCCTTTTCTCTGCCATGCTCTGTTGCTTCGCCGCACGTTCCGCCGTGCCGCGCTGCTTCATTCCGTTCTCATGCCCGTAGTCGATCTGTGAGTCGGCCCTCGCGCCGTGGGTGCTGAACCGTGTCTACCCGGCCTTCGTGCCACGATTCTGTGCAGATGCTGCGCCGCACCGCCTTGCCGTTCTGCTTCGCGCGCGCCTTGTTTTCCCGTGCCGTGTCGCTCCGCTTTGCCTTGCCACGCCGTGCTGCTCCACCGCACCGCGTAGCTGTCGCGCTGCCGCGCCTCGCTGCGCACGCCCTTGCCCCGCCGCCTCGCACGTCTTCGCCCGCCGCGCCGCTCCCTCTCTTCGCGTCACGCTGCTACTGCTTGGCGTGGCCGCTGCAGCCGCTCTGCCCTGTGTCGCCGCCGCTGCCGCATCCGTGCTCGCCGACGCAGTGCCCGCGCTCGCCGTCATACTGTGGTCCGGCCTTCGCGCCGTGACGACCTCTCTCTGCAGGTGCACGCTCAGCCGCCGTCGCCAAAATCCCATCGCCGGCAAGCCCTTGCCGCGCCACCGTTTCCTTTGGGGCATTCGGCTGAATACCTGGTGTGCGCTCCCTTTTTCATGCGCCCTGGGTGGAGCCGCACCGACGTCTGCGGAGCTGCCCTCCTCACCGCTGCCATCTGGATCCCATGAGGCTCTCCACTCATATCTCGGCCACACGCAAGGCCACGTCTCCCTGTGCTGCAGAGGATCCCATAACCGCCGTCTCGAACGAACCCTAGGGGAGTTGGAGGAGCGAAATCGGACTTCTGCACAGAACCCCTGTTGGACTTGGCCCACGAAGGTCTTTTGGGCCAAATGTTTTTCAGGCCAGACCAAATAAGAGAAGAAGGTGGTTCTCTAGACTTTATCAGCCTTGGGCCAAACTGGGCCGGCCCAATGGGCTACTAACACTTTGGGCCCACTTACGGCCCACTGAACTGCTGACTGCTGACGTCATGCTGACGTCAGCATTATCTTAATAAATTATTTTCTGATTTACTAAAAGGATTTAATAAATGTTTTATAAATCTCTTTTCCTTTGAAAATTCATAACTAATTATCCGGAACTTCGAAAATTATGAAACCAATTGCGTTGGTTTCATAATTTCGAGCCGCTCGCTGCTACCCTATCCTTGTCCGCTCTTGCTTTTGAACCAAGCCCCTTTTGCCCACGATCTTGGTGTAGAATTCGTGGCCGCTGCTTGCCACTGCGCTATTGTGGGTCTGGGATGCCGGAGCCCCGCAACCAGCCACTGGCATGCCGCGGACAGGAATACCTTCCGCAAGACGTGTTCACACCGCTTTTCTTGCTTCCACCACTTTGTGCTGCAACCCGCATACCGCTCTAGCTCTACCTTGTTCGTGCTGCGAAGCGTGCGCCATACCAGGTGCTTGCAACTAGGATGCCGCGCGTGATGGACGGCCGTGCCATGAGCAGTGGCCACTGCTACAAGCACGGCAACCCCGTGTTGCAACCTAGCTACTACGTCATGGTTATCGTCGCATCGCTAGCACTTGCTCCGCCGTGCTCCCTAGCACGCCTTACCGCGTCACCACCCTTTTATCGACCACAAGTCGATCCTTTCCTTCTCTCGGTGCTGCCACCGCACACCTTGTTCTGATAATGCCTTGCCCAGCTCGTTTCTCCTTTCTCATCTCTCCTCATCCTCTGAGCACTCGCTTCGTTGCACCTATCGGTTGCGCTAATACCTTGCAGGCGCAATCACCAAACCTCTAGCCTTGATCGGCAAACCCAACCTTGAACTAACCCTTCTCTCTAACTTGTTTTCTAGTATATAAAGCTAGTAGCTTAAAACTATTTTAATATAAAACTAATTACTTTAATTTCCTTAATTTAAAACTAGTGCTGCTTGTAATTAATCTGGATTTACTTGGTTCTTCTAAATTGATGTTATTTGGAGTTATTGCCTAGATGATTGTCGTTATTTATTTCCACTTCGCATCTCGTGTAGGCTTGTAATCATGTTGGAAGACCCGAGCTGCGACAACGACCCAGGCTGTGACAATAGGGAAGACCTTCGACCCGAAGGAAGGGCCCAACCTCTACTACTCTACGACGACTACCGCGCAGGTGTCATGTCACTCCCGACCATGTAGATCCCATGCATGCTATTTAGTTGCTAGTGCTTTATTTATGATGCTTTGGATGATTGAAATGCATAGACAATCTTTTAGCCATGCCTTGGATTTGATATACCCTGTTCCTTGAACTTCCTACCTTTGGGACTAGCTACAGACCCCTAGCTAGTCCCCGATATTTGCTATCCATACGTTTTACCTGTTTCGAGTTATGGATGGATCTCTGGTTCGGACTGAGATTGGGATATCTCGGTATTCTAGCGTGTGTTTTGGGTGAGTGTGTATCCTTGACGTGTTACCGCGGGAGCGAGCCGCTTTGGTTACTTGTGAATGCCTGTCTAGGGGAGATGCGACCTGGCCTCTCGCCCTAGCGGCGTGTCGGACGGATGGAGTTGGTGAGTGCTTGCTCCCGCAATTAAGGACCGATCGTCTGTGTGACCTTGATCTTTGGGCTATTTTCGTACAAACCGTTCGCTCACGTATGGGCGGGGTTCGGTCCGAGAACTAGTTGGTGGTTGGCACTCAGCTTGTAGGCGGACCGGTGTGGTCGTGTGAGGGGGACGGGTTATACCCCCCGAGTAGACGTCGCCCCGGCTCCTCCGGGGATGGTCTCACAGCTCCGAGGCCCTGCTGGCAAGTTTCGCGCCCCAGTTCAGGACGAGTCAGGCTTGGAGAGGCAGGAGAGTGCCACCCACTGCTAGGTCTCCGGCCGTTAGGTAGGGGTGTGGATCGGAGGCATCCGTTTCTGCCCTATCCGGCGGGTCCAGTTATACAACCTCTGCAGAGTGTTAAACCTATAGCTATAGTCTATGTCCACTAGTATGGACAGCCCTTGCGATCTCTCACCTGGCTAGTATTTTCTTGTGCTGCTTCTCTCCCCCGAGTGTGTGAGCCCGGCTTCGTGCCGTTGAGATGTGGGGATAGGAGTTGGTGACCCCACATCGCAGATGAGAGTGGGATGCTGTGACTCGGTTGAGGTCCAGTGTTTTGGTGTACTTTCCTTGGTTGGGGTGTTGACCCTGGAGGCGTAGGCCTCGGAGGTGTGGATCTCCTCGGAGATGATGACCTCTCTGCATTACCGCTTACCTTGATGTTGCTACCGCTGCTTGCATAAACCTTCTACAGCCATATATAGACTTATCCATGCATACTAGAATTCATCCACCGCTTTTGCTCTTTGTTGGGAAGCTGACATGACCTACCCGCTTATCGGGTAGATGGCAATGCTTTCAGACTTGGAGATCGACTACGACATCGACGATGAAGAATGGGAAGACTAGAGCTGGTCCTACACTCAAGTTTGCCTGTGGAGCTGGAGACGCTTCGCTTCGATAGATCCACTGCGTAGATGTTTTACCTTTCATGTTTAGTCCAGTTGGACTTGTACCCGGCTTATGCCGAAATGTTGTACTCTGATGTATTAATAAAATTATGTAATTTTCCCTTTTTCCTGTGTTGTATGGATTTGTACCACTTGAGACAGGGTTTGCACGTGATAGCCACTTCCTGGGACTATCACAGAGGTGCAGAGGATCGGGTTTCCAGTTTTCGAAATCTGGTTCGTTTCAACATGAGTGTGTACGGATGAATGATCGCATTCGGACGACACAAGGTAACACGACCAAAGGTAACCTAAGCCTACCGTCTTTTAGTCGCAACTCTGGCCAAGATGAAGATCAATCTAATCTCATACTTTGATAAAGAGGTAACCTAGTTGATGAGGACATCGCCAAGCTACTGGACACGTACACGCCATGACCTTCCCCAAGTTGTACTTCGTCCCCGACTCAGCTGTCACGTCTGGTTCGGAATCAGCCTACACCTCTGCACAGTTTCAGCGATATCTCCATCATACGACGTCGGAACGAGGTGTATAAGGGCTCGTTGGAAAGGGGACGCCACCGCCGTCGATTTGGTTCTGGTACTAGCTCCAGAACGTTCGTGGATCATACTGTGTGACCATGAAAAGGTGTCGCGTCACCTATTTTGGGCCAACTCGGCCTTGTATCGAGTCGGGCCTTCAGCCCAAGTTGTGGGCGCCCCCTCCGGCGCGCCCCCAACCCTAGCACATCCCGTTCAGGGTATAAACTCAGTAGCCACTGCCATTAGAGACTCGGGTTTTTCTTTAGAGTTATCTGTCATCGAACAGTCGCCGTCTTCGGTTTGTGAAACCCCAACTTCGAGTGCTTTATCATTCATCTGCAGTTGCCACTATATTTCTGAGTGCTGCGTACTTTCGAGTTCTTGTTTGTTTTCTTCGTTCCGCAGGCAGGGATTAGCCTTCACGGCGAGGTCAACCGGATTGTGACACAGTTGATAACCAGAGGAAGTTGTGGTGCTGAGGTTGCAGGGTGTTGGCGGTCGATTTCCGTCAACCTAGCTGTCGGGGACGGTCATAAGGGGTCCCCTAACTAAGGGGATAATCACCCTCGTTATACGCAATCACGTACAGACTAATCCCCACAAATCCCAAAAAAGGGAACAAGGCACGCGTCAGGCCCGTGGCCTGCTACGGTCCGGCAATGGCCCAGGGCTCCTCGTCGAGGAGGCCCCCTCACGCGCCCTGTTCTCCGCCTCGCTCGAGGGTCTCGACCCCTCGAGTGGATTTCCGCCTCGCTCGAGGGTCCCAACCCCTCGAGCGGGTTTCCGCCTCACTCGAGGGTCCTGACCCCTCGAGCCGGTTTCCGACTCGCTCGAGGGTCCCGACTCCCTCGAGCCGGTTTCCACCTCACTCAAGGGGCTCGGCCCCCTCGAGCTGGTGACCAACTCCGCCTCGTTTGAGGCGATCCCTCGACTAACAGCGCACCGCCTCTCCACTTTGCCTGACAACAGCATTTAATGCCCGACTCCGCGGCGGACGCCAAAGTCAAGGGCGAATCCTCCTCCACGTCGCGCGGCTGACACGACCTACGTGCCTGACACTGCTACTGTGCGGCCTAACCCACCACTGTACAGCTACCCCCGGTCCTGTGCGGGCGATGCGCGGCCCTGTGCAGACAGGCCGGCGTCACTCCGCGCCACTGTGCTACCTGCTCCCGTCCTTCCCCTGCGGCAAGACCCTCGAACGGGCATGGGGGCACCCTCGAAGGGCGTACGGGTGGCGAGCAGGCGCACGCGCTGACCGGTGCCGCCGTACGGGCGGCGTGCACCACGTCTCCTCCACTAACTCCGGTACTGTGTGGCCATGCCCGACACTGTGCGGCCATCCCCGGTGGCGTGCCGCCATCCCCATCGTTGTGCAACGAACTGCACAGTCCTGTGCGGACAGGCTGATGATGTTCCATGGACCTATGCCGCCAACTCCCGTCCTCTCCCCTGAGATCGGACCCTCGAATTGGCAGGCACACACCGTCGAAGTCATGTCCGGACAAGCACAGGAGTCACCACGCCGCCCGCGAAAGCCGTAGCTCGCTACCAACTTGCGCCAGGAGCAAGGACGTGCGAGGACAAGACCCCTAGCGCCACACCTGCTAGTACACGGCTACTGTACAGATCATTGTGCGACCCCACTGTAACTGCCCTTCCTTGGTCTATAAAAGGGAGAGGCAGACGCCCCTGCACGGGCACGTTCGCATACACACAGCACGCACTCACAACCTTCACCCGCATTCCATCATTCCCGATACTGGCACTTGCCTCAATCATCGTAGTAGGGACCTGGAGGGCTTGCCTCCTCTCCCGCCTTGCTTGTAGCCCCCTCTATGAGCACCACCGGTGCAAGCTAATACAGTGCGCGTGCACACCCTGCTGGACGTACGGCTCCGCGGCCGGAACCAGGATAAACACTCGTCTCCCTCTTAGCTTAGCACCGACCATCGAGAGACTGATCGCAGTGCTATTTACTAGTTAGTGCCGGTGCTAATACGGACACCGACAGTTGGCGCGCTAGGTAGGGGGCACGCGTTGCGTTCACCCACCGGTTCTCTCGATGGTGATCGTCACCGAGCACATGTCGGAGAGGCCTGCTTGGGGTCGCTCCGACCCGTTCCTGGCTGGATACGAGATCTGGTTCGGGAGCATCCATTATCGAGCGACCAGCAACGGCTACCTCATGCGTATCCTTAACAGGGACGCAATCATGGCGGCACCGCCAGGGACGGCAGCTGCACCAGCAGCAGCGCCGACCCCATTGCCACCCCGGCACCGCAAGCGTTCAGGCAAGCGCTCGCGACGAGCGCACGCAGAGCGACGTAGGGCGGCGCATGCCGGCTCCACTCCACATTCACCTTTCACGGGTAAAGAGGATCGGAACCGTCACCTCCAAGCATTCGTTCAACTATGTCAAACTTTCAATGTGGAAGGGGTGACTCAAGATCAAATGAGGGCAAGGCTTTTTCTGTTTTCACTACTTGGAAGAGTTTTGCATTGGTTCCACACTCTACCGGCGGAGTCAAAACTAAATTGGGAAGCATTGATGAGGGCCTTCATGAAGGAATTTTATTCACTGGCCAAGACTCAGAGTTTGCGCAACAAGATTGATACATTTGTTCAATTTCCTACGGAGACGATTGAAGAAGCTTTGGAGCGTTTCAATGAATACATGCGAGCCGAATTCCTTGAATGGCATATCGATTCACTTATGAGGAGGTTGGAGAAGATGGAGATTGAGAAGATAGAAGCTATAAAGGCTGCCGAAGCAAGATCCACATGTGAGGAGTGTGGGGACTACGGCCATGTCCAAGTAGATTGTCCGGAGGAAGCAAAGGTGCTCGACTACATGAGGAAAGGAGAATTGCCAAACTTCCGCTATGGGCAAGGTAAACCTCAATTTAATGCAAGCTCGTCCATTCAAAATTTGGCTCCTCTTCGTATACAATTGAAGGAGTTCATGGACGAGCAAGCTAAGATCAACAAGGACACCGTCACTAAGTTCAAGACTGTTGACAAAATATTGGAGAATATAGACAGCATGGTGATGAAGGTCGGAAGCTCTTACCATCAAATGCTCAACATGATGAAGATGCTAGAAACACAAGTGGGGCAACTTGCCTGGCGCCTAATGGGCAATGACATACTTGCCAACAAGTATGAGATGGCGACACTCGGGGTAGATCACATCAAGATGTCTGAGGAATGCGGCACCGCTATTGCATATCAAGGACCCGAGAAACAAAGAGGCCCCGGATATCCGACCATACCATGTTCCATTGCCTCATTCAAGTTCAAGAAGGCGTTATGCGACCTTGGAGCAAGTGTGGGAGTCATGCCAAGAGACGTGTTCAAGAAGATATGCCTACCGGAGCTAGAGCCTATGACCATGTGTCTAGAGTTGGGTGACGACTCTATTTGCTATCCCGTGGGAATCGCCGAAGATGTACCCGTAAAAGTTGAAGATCACTTCATCCCTGTCGATTTCGTGGTTCTCAAGATGGGAGAAAGGGAGAAGCCACCACTCATCTTTGGGAGGCCGTTCCTCAAGACCGTCGGAGTGACGATCGACGTTGGCATGGGGGAGATCAAGTTCAACATCAACGGCGAGAGAAGTGCATTCAAGTTTCGACCACATTTCGAGGTATGCAACATGATTAATGCTAAATATGTTCCACCTCATCGTCACATTAGTAAGGAAGATCCAAGGGAGAAGGAAGCGAAGGAGATCAAGGAAGATGTTGCATGCGTCAAGACAAAAGAAGAAAGCCAGCCGGTGAAGACCAAAAAAATGACTAAGCCGAAAAATAAGCCCGCGCCGAAGATGGTGCAGAAGTGGGTACCTAAGATTGCAACGCCCACAAAGAGTGTTGATCCGAAGAGAAGAAGTCTAGCTATGGACTTTAAATGAAGCACTAGGCGGGAGGCTACCCGTTCGTCGAGTCAAGAATAAGCTACCAAGAGGACAACCCGATCAAGAATAAAGCTACCTGAGGACCAGGTGTGTCCGAAGACCAGTGGACGGTCGCTCCTTAGTTATGAGTGATTGACAACGTTGTGTGGACTGATGCTTGGCTCAATGTGCAGGTACATGTTGCGGCTTGACTCGTGTTGGTGCAGGTGAAGAGCAAGCGCGAAAGGCCTTAGCCGTGGTGGCCTCTGGGTGATGGAGAGGCAAGTAGGCTTGGTTCAATGGACCCGGTGTCCGATGGGGTCAAGTGCTAGCCGTGCGGTGTAGGACGAGCAAGTTGAAGTCATGGACATGGACCGGTGCAAGGTGACGGTTCGAGGTCAAAGCTTGCACGCGGGGTTTGGTGGTTTGCCCACAAAACCATCGGTGGTCGGTTTCTTGGTATGGGCCTCAAAACCAAGTCCGGAGGCCTGATGCGACGGGGACGGGGATCCGGGAGCGTCGGGAAGCTTCGAGGCGGGGGCACGTGGCGTGATCGCGGGTCTTGCGTCGAGGCTATGCAAGTCCGCGGTGGAAGCATGTCCGCTCGATGGGAATATCCGTAGACTTGACCAAAATGCCCCTAAGGGGTGTGTATCTTCATTTTAAGTTGTAGGGATAGGGTGGTCATTTGCCTCCTCCGATGGACTTCATATATATAGCGGAGAGGTGGATGGCATCTCTCTCTCTCTCTCTGGCTCTAGGGTTTCCTCCCCCGGTAGATCGCTCTGGACTGCTTCTTTTCCCGGTATTTCCTTAGGGTAGATTCTTGTATAGACTCTGACCTCTGGATGTATGGAAGCATTCGGCGTTGTGATGATTTCCCTCTCCTAATTCCTTGTGATTTTTGTGTCATTTTCGGTGCTATTTTTGGGTCTTTGTTCTTCTTTTGATTCGTTGATTTGAGGGTGTTTTCTCTCGGATTTCTTTGAGGGGATCATGGGTGGATGCCTTGTGCATCTTTGGGTTTGATCTTGACCCCTCAAACGCCGAGAAATTCCTTCGATTCGTGAGTTCTTGGAGGTGGTTCGTACGATTCACGATTCCCAGAGATTTAGTGAGTTAGAGGTTGAGATTTTTAAGGCATGGCTTCACCTAGTGACGCTTCTTATCTCCCCCAAATGTTGTCTCAAGAGCTCAAGTGGTTTGGGAGACCGGTGATGGATAGGAGGAGTTGATTTGCCAGGGTCGGTGTTGGTATTTCTTAACCTCACCACTAGTGGCGCGTCTAGCGTGAGCGTGTAAGGAACGCCCGGGTATACTGACGGGTGCGAACGAATCCGCTAGCGCACGGTAATACCGCTGTAGCACTTCACCTCAGGAGTATTCCCAAGGGTATCGAATCCAAGGAACGGTGTGCACTACCTTCTATCCTAGATGAACGGTCCAAGGACACCAGACCCCTGCTAAGGTTGAGAGATGATGAGGCGCTTCCTATGAACACTGATCCAAGAGGAGAAGAGCAGGTAATTATACTCGCTTCGGACACCGGCCCCTCCAGGCTATAACAGTTGGTTCAGGGCAAATGGTTGCCTACACGCTGTATCCGAACGTGGGGGATTTCAGAGGGTCCAACGGCTGTCACTACCGCGGCCTACCCCAAGACAAACCATGGGATACAGAGCATTCGAAGGATAAGCCGTAGTCTAGACACCACATCTACACCACCGATTACTACTATAGCACGGCTACGTCTGATATCCCGTAGAAACACTATAGCACTCCGTATAAATACAGAGCGACGAACCCGCAAGCTTCGAGCTAATCTCACTTACCACAGGATCACACAGATGATAGGAAGAACGAATGCTAGCGTATTAATGTACTCCAACAAGATCTAACGGGATAATTCACACAAACGGAATGCATACTTATGCACTTGTGACAAAAGATCAAAGGGTCGTGTTCATGAAGAACACGAGCCTCTAACTTATGAACAAACACAAAAGCGTGAGTAACTTGTTCGTCAACTAGATCGAGGAAGCGTGTTCATGAAGAACACGAGCCTCTAAATGATGAACGAATGAAGAACTCAAGAACATGTCACTCATGCATGAATAACACTTTAGTCTAATTGGAAAAATACAAGAATACTTACTTTGGTCTAATTGAAAAACATGACACCCTCACCAACACCACACTCTCCCTAGCACCTACTCTCACCTACATGGATCCACTCATTTCATCCATGAGAGATCACATGAGAGAGGAAACAAGTGTTTCTAAAGAGGAGGATAATGGGATGTGTCTCTATTCTAGCCCCCTCCCCTCATATTTATAGGCCAAGGGGGGTAGAAGGAGCTCCCTTGGCTGCCTTGGGCGCCACCAATAGGGTGGTGACATGTGGCAAAGAGGAGTGAGGGCCAAGTTGATGTATCTTCCTTGAGAAGGAGCTGCAGGATCCCGGGAGAATATTCGGGCAAACACCTGGCACCGCCTATGGTTCGTCACGACAAGCCGACACGTGGAAGGGCGACATGAGGGGCCGCAAAATGGGGTCGGGTGACCTGGGGGGTCGGCCGACCCTCGGGTAGCTCCCCTCGCACCGCCTTTCATCCACGTGACTGCCAGGTGGGTCCCAAGGTGGGTATGGGGGTGCATGCGGTATTTTTAGCCATTTATCTCGTGGTTGTGGGCCCTTGGATCCGCGTACTAGCTCCTGATTGGTCGAGAGTGTGTTTCTTTGGATCGATGATGTGTCATGGACACGTGGATCCTGTGTGACAGCACGTAGCCATGTGGCTTGGTGTGGGTCCCACCAGGCCCACATGTTATCTTGTGCATATCTCTTTCATCCGAACTCCAAAGTAGGCAAATGATATATCCATTTCGATCGTCTCGACGAGCCCATCGCAGTGGTGTAGACCAATTTGGCATTTGTGATTGTTTATGATGATGCCATATCTATGGCATTGGTGCACTTGCTCTCAACTGTGTCATTTAACACGTATTTCGGTGCGTCCTGCAACAAAAGCCAGAGACACCAACACTTGTGAAATTGTTAGTATCAAGCCCTATTCTAGTGTTGATGATCCTTTTACATTTATTTTATGCAGGTATTGACGGTGTAAAAGTAGCACTTAACAGCCGTCAACAACTCCCCCACACTTGACCTTTGCTCGTCCCGAGTGAAGGGAGTCCGGTCAAGGTGAGACATGATATCCAAAGGTATGAAGCGAGCATAAGAGATATTCCAAACCATACCTTGTACTCATGAACTTATGAAGTGTCTATCATGCTATCTTGGGTAATTGAAGAATGGAATGGGCAGGAATCAAATCACTCCTGCTCATCATGTCAAGTAACTTGGGGTTTTACAATAAGTTTTCAAAAACAAACCTTGCTTTGCTCCTCATTTGATTCTCTCGGATCGCTCAATGTGTATATGTCCTCACCAAGGCATTAAACTGCCTTCATTCATCCTACTTCTAATGATAACTTATGTGGAGCTCAGGGTAGGTATGAAGGATAAGGCATACTTGTATCACATGTATTGCAAAGTCAAAGACTAGATTCACAGAGAAAATCAAATCACACAATCAGATCAAGATGTGCACGTGCATGGGCATGGCGAGTATGGTAAGGTGGATACTAGCCCCGGAATGGACACTAGTTATTACCATCTAAAATATGGAACTCCTTTTTGCATGACCATCTCTCTCCTTTTTCTCCTTTGTTTTGGACATGGGCTATTCTTTCTTTCTTTCTTTTTCTCTCTCTTTTTTTTCATCATGCTTTGAGCATGTGTCTTTCTTTTCCCTTTTTTTATTTTTCTTTTCGTAGCCCATGTCTCTTTTTGAAGGATACTTTTGGAGGGAGAGGCCACACCACATATGGAGCTTTATTTTGTGGAATGGATGAATGATACAATGCTAACTTCTAGTGTAGAAGCATAGCAAGGGGAAATAGGTGGTGTGCACATGAATCTTGATCATGAAAGTAATGAAAAGAATTCTCACAAGGGTCACAGAATTTGACAAAGCTCAATGCAATGACAAGCAGCATATGAGTATAGGGTTTTCAACTAGTAGCATCATATGACTTTGGTAGGACTGTGGCAAATCAAAGAGGAGCTTTGCAAAGGGTTTTATGATTTTTCAAATAAAATTCCCAAGCACTCAAACATAAAGAGCGAAGATCATATCATCAAACCATATCACAAACACCAACTACATAGATAAGCATGAGTTCCCTAATGATATTTGTTCACAAGCATCAAGATGATGAGTAAGGAATCTCTATAAACGAAAGACGCACCAAAAGCTGGCTTCCCAGCGTGGCCACGTCGCGGACCAACCGTGGCCGTCCGATCGGGCGAACGGATGTCCCAGATCGGGCGTTCGTCGGTTTTTTTTTGCAAAAAAGCCCTCAAACTTTAGAGAAATAGCACCCACTGTCCAGCCACCTCTCTCAGGAGATCTTGAAAAAGGCCCTCGATCTTTGCCGAAATAGCACAGGCCGTCCACCACGTCCACGCTATACGTGGGCCCAAATGGGCCAGATTCGGCCCAAACTGTCTTCTCCTTTTTTTCTATAGTATGCCGGATTTGTTTATTTCATACAAAAATAATCAGAGCTCCTAAAATCATGAAAATTTTTGTGTAGCCTCTCCATGATGTACTCCCATCTATTAAAAATACGAAACTTGTAAAATGATTTATTAAAATCTATTTAAATTAATAAATGAAACTTCCATGGTTTCTCACATTAAAGTATTAATCCTACAATTATAAAATTTGGTTTGTGGATGCTTTGTGATGTTGCCACCCTCTACAATAGTTTTGGGATAAATTGGAATTGTTTCAGCAAATTATTGTTACATGCTCACATAACAAATTAATAAAAAAAGGAGTCCATGCTTCCTCTTCATAAAACCCAAAACATATAGACAACAAAATGAAAAATCCGTGGTCAACATATACAATCATCCACAAATGATAATTTCCACATAACAAGAATAAAACACTAATACATACCTACCTACAAAGAGAAGCAAAAAAAACTAACAATGGCCATGCACATGGCCATAAGCGGCAACGCCGCGTGAATTTCTAGTAAAACATATGCAAGCCAACCACAGGAACCATGTAGAGCAAGCATAGCACACATTGCTGAGTTTGGTTTCAAAGGATATGAATTGAAATTCAAACAAACTCATGGATAAGGTAGAGTGAGATAGAGGGTGCACATACCATCGCTTCTGAAGAATAAGAGATCAAGGGAGACACCAGTGGTGATTCGGCTGACCAGAGGGCATCCGGGTCACTCTAGTTTACCTTGCTCTTGTCATGAAGGCGTAGTCGATGTTGTGCAGCGCCTATGTGGGGGTTCTCTAGTGGAAATGTCGATGATGAGCTTGAGAGAACTCCCCCACACTAGTGGTTGATCCTGGTGCTGTTCTTCAAATAAAAAATGAAAACAAAGGATGGACTCTACTGGTCCGAGAACCATAGAGCCTTTATTCAAATTCAAATATTTTTGTTGTTTTTATTTTTATTGTCACCATGTCATTTGCTCGAAAAGGTTAGACCAAGATTACACTTCATACGCAAAGGGGAATATACTCACCTTGGACCTTTGAGAGGTCATATGTACCACCTTTGCATGTTGTGCAACCTGAATCTGACACCTCAACTTACCTTCCCAATTGAGTTTAGCTCAATGACTTACCCATTCAAATTTGACAATTTTCTGTAGGGGTTAGTCAGCATATATGCAACCAAGATCCATGAAAATATAACTCTAAAGTTCATCAATCAAAACTCGACACCATGTCTTGTTTTGACTGAAGAAGACAGTTTTAACCTAAGCACCATGCTTAATCTAAACAGCCTATGAATGTATGATGCATTCATTCATTCAAACCAGAGCATAAGAAAAAAGATATAGGAAGCATGTAAATATGATCAAGCTATCTTCAAAAGGGACATAATCATGAGCATAAGATGGTGAACCTCGGGAACCTCCCGGAAGGGCTTTGTTTACAGTCAAAAGCAGGACTTTCCTAGCTAATCGGCAAGATGCAAGAGCTGACATCATCTCCACACCAGGGTAAGATTTGGTAGAGGAGGAACTTTACTCAGGATGCTCACATACCTCCCCCACACTTGAAGTTTGCATTGCTAGGCAACAAAACTCAAGTGTGTGGTGATCAAGCTTCCTTTTGTAAATGTTCCCTCACCAAAACTTATCTAGGTGTTGCAGCTGATATGGCTCGCATGTTCGTAGGTATAATCTATTCATCTTGCTTTTCAATCTCCACCTGGAAGGTTAGTGACCAAAAATACCCGAAGGACAACTTGTCCTAAAAACATGTTCTTGCTTTTATTCGAAAGGGAAATGAAACCTATGCTAATCCAGGCTATCTCCTGGTAGTGCTTTATTTATTTATTGGTCATAAGCTCGACCATGGGAACTTCATCTTGCAGCTAGCGTTGGTGGTGCCATTCCCATCTCACCACCAATCCTTGATGTATCGGTGAAGCTTTAGCTGCAAGGTTAGTGCCACAGCGCACACACGAAATCTGATATGCTTATGATAGACATAAACATCTACGACCAACCTTCTGAACTTTCTACAAAAGAGGAACATAAGGTGATTGCAGCCCTCGAGCGTGCTCAGCGCACTAAGCATGGCTGGCTCTGGATAGGCATGATGCAAGCATGGTTCATGTGGTGTATCAAGAATGAAACTACTATGCTTATCTGCGGAACCTTTGCCCATAAAATATTCCAGAGTCGGTGCCTCACAAAATTCCATGGCCCATGAGTTCTCTATCTCAAGAGATGCATCGTGGAGGCTCGATGTTGACTCTCGACCATGATCGAAAGCAACATGATACGGGCCAGCGGGAAGAGGCTGAAACTCGGTCGAGAATAGTGACGATCGTTTGCCTTCACAGAGGTGAAGAGAGTCTCCCGAGTCACACTCATGAGGAGTAGAAAATTCTACACCCTCAATGAGAACAAGCTTGGATGACACGAACGGAGATATACACGTCGTCTTCTTGAGCGGGTTTTGCTGGGGAAGAGGCTTCACCATAGGATATCCCAGACTAGGGGTAGTAGTGGCAGAAACAACTTCCCTAAGCTTACCATCTACGCTCCCTAAGGATGTATCAAAGAACTGCGGTAAAGGGGAGCCTAGGAGAAGATCGAGATCAGGGACATCAAAGATGTGAGAGTCTAAGCTAGCCTCGATCCCATCTATGATCAGCGGCACGACACTTGCAATCCCTCGACATTCAAGAACGTGTTCAAACAGACAAGTCTTGAGGAGCATGTCGGATGGTGCTAGCAGAACTTTGCCCAAAAGAGTTTCCGCTAAGTGCCATGGCAAAATGTTAACCTCCATGATGGGGTTACAATGGGCTTCTATGACAGTGCCTTTAATAGATCAAGGGACAACCAGAGAAGGTGAGCTATTCCAAGTTGCCTCGGAAAATCGTGTCACTCCCTCTGACCATTCCTTCTTCATGGCCTCCTCAGGATATGCTTCGTCAGGAGGATTAGGAGGTAGAGGAGGCACCACAGGCCTAAGGGAAGGTTCTATCAAAAGATTTCTAGAATGATCGGTGTGGACAGAATAAGGTTCCTCCCCTGATTGGGCGTCAAAAGAATTCGAGGTATCTAAAAGATTTTCAGATGGGTCATCCTCGAATTTGCGAGTGAACACCAATGGTTGAATTTCTTCTTCCTTTGGCGCTCGGGGTTCAGGAGAGGGCTCAACAGACAAGTCTTGGGATTTGGAAGATGAAGACTCTGACTTGGATGTTGAGGGACCCTCATGGCTCAACTCGGAATCTTGGTTGGGTTTCTTGTGATCAATAGGGACAGAAGAGTTTTCTAAGAGGGAATCTAAGATCTCTCTTCCTTCCCTTGGAGTTTTTTTTCCACAATCAAACCTCCAGCAATAACGTCTAGATTGAGGGCGGAATCCATGTCTAGACCCATACAAAAGATGTACAATGACACATCGATGGGTAAAGACGGACCAGGTGTCGACACCAAAAGGTGTAGGAACCTAGCCCATGCCGCTCCTAGGGACTCCTCCTCTAATTTCTCGAAATTGAGGATACTTATTGGAAGAGAAGCTACACAAGTGTACCATTGCTCCGTCCTTTCCATGAGAGAGAATGAGTGGCAAAAGTTATCTCGGAGTTCTCCCCAATCACTGTTCACACTTTCTATAGTGTGGGCATACCATTGTTCCGCCTCTCCTATGAGTGAGAAAGGAAACAACTTCCACCTCACGGTGTCCTGTGTCATGCCTGGCATAGCCAGACTAGAACACAGTTCCTCAAATTCCTCCAAATGGAGGTAGGGGTCTTCATTGATTGCACCAAAGAATGGTCGATCCTGAACCATGGCTAAAAAGCTAGGGGGGAGTTCATAGCTAGATGATGAAGATGATGATGGCTCTTCGAACTCACCCCTTGAGGTAGAGAAGCTTTGACAGGAAGGCATCTCAAAGGGTAACGGGGGTAAAGGTAGAACAAAAAGGAAAAACAAAAGATACGAGGACCACTGGGTTCGAAGATAGTTACAGCAACCGTTCCCCGGCAACAGCGCCAGAAATGCTTATTGGTATTTCTTAACCTCACCACTAGTGGCGCGTCTAGCGTGAGTGTGTAAGGAACACCTGGGTATACTGACGGGTGCGAACGAATCCGCAAGCGCACGGAAATACCGCTGTAGCACTTCACCTCAGGAGTATTCCCAAGGGTATCGAATCCAAGGAACGGTGTGCACTACCTTCTATCCTAGACGAACGGTCCAAGGACACCAGACCCCTGCTAAGGTTGAGAGATGATGAGGCGCTTCCTATGAATACTGATCCCAGAGGAGAAGAGTAGGTAATTATACTCGCTTCGGACACCGGCCCCTCCTGGCTATAACAGTTGGTTCACGGCAAATGGTTGCCTACACGCTGTATCCGAACGTGGGGGATTTCAGAGGGTCCAACGGCCGTCACTACCACGGCCTACCCCAAGACAAACCGTGGGATACAGGGCATTCGAAGGATAACCCGTAGTCTAGACACCACGTCTACACCACCGATTACTACTATAGCACGGCTACGTCTGATATCCCGTAGAAATACTATAGCACTCCGTATAAATACGGAGCGACGAACCCGCCAGCTTCGAGCTAATCTCACTTACCACAGGATCACACAGATGATAGGAAGAACGAATGCCAGCGTGTTAATGTACTCCAACAAGATCTAACGGGATAATTCACACAAACGGAATGCAAACTTATGCACTTGTGACAAAAGATCAAAGGGTCGTGTTCATGAAGAACACGAGCCTCTAACTTATGAACAAACACAAAAGCATGAGTAACTTGTTCGTCAACTAGATCGAGGAAGTGCGTTCATGAAGAACACGAGCCTCTAAATGATGAACGAACGAAGAACTCAAGAACATGTCACTCATGCATGAATAACACTTTAGTCTAATTGGAAAATACAAGAATACTTACTTTGCTCTAATTGAAGAACATGACACCCTCACCAACACCACACTCTCCTTAGCACCTACTCTCACCTACATGGATCAACTCATTTGATCCTTGAGAGATCACATGAGAGAGGAAACAAGTGTTTCTAAAGAGGAGGAGGAGAATGGGATGTGTCTCTATTCTAGCCCCCTCCCCTCATATTTATAGGCCAAGGGGGGTAGGAGGAGCTCCCTTGGCTGCCTTGGGTGCCACCAATAGGGTGGTGACATGTGGCAAAGAGGAGTGAGGGCCAAGTTGATGTATCTTCCTTGAGAAGGAGCTGCAGGATCCCGGGAGAATATTTGGGCAAACACCTGGCACCGCCTATGGTTCGTCACGACAAGCCGACACATGGAAGGGTGACACGAGAGGCCGCAAAATGGGGTCAGGCGACCTGGGGGGTCGGCCGACCCCCGGGTAGCTCCCCTCGCACCGCCTTTCATCCACGTGACTGCCAGGTGGGTCCCAAGGTGGGTATGGGGGTGTATGCGGTATTTTTAGCCATTTATCACGTGGTTGTGGGCCCTTGGATCCGCGTACTGGCTCTTGATTGGTCGAGAGTGTATTTCTTTGGATCAATGATGTGTCATGGACACGTGGACTCCTGTGTGACAGCACGTCGCCATGTGGCTTGGTGTGGGTCCCACCGGGCCCACTTGTTATCTTGTGCATATCTCTTTCATCCGAACTCCAAAGTAGGCAAATGATATATCCATTTCGATCGTCTCGACGAGCCCATCGCAGTGGTGCAGACCAATTTGGCATTTGTGATTGTTTATGATGATTCCATATCTATGCTATTGGTGCACTTGCTCTCAACTGTGTCATTTAACACGTATTTCGGTGTGTCCTGCAACAAAAGCCAGAGACACCAACACTTGTGGAAATGGTTAGTATCAAGCCCTATTCTAGTGTTGATGATCCTTTTACATTTATTTTATGTAGGTATTGACGATGTAAAAGTAGCACTTCACAGCCGTCAACAGTCAGGCATTTTCTGTTCGGTCCGTGCCTTGCGGACTGTCCGCAGGTGACTTGCGGACTGTCCGCGCGGTCCGTGTTCTTGCGTGCTTGTGTTTCAATCTGTTTCCTCAGGTGTTTTTGGTTGCACAGAGTTTGTGGACAGTCCGTACTCGAGTGTCGGACAGTCCGTGAAGGGCCGGACAGTCCGCGGGTCCCTTGCGGACGGTCCGATTTTTCGGGGTGCGCTATCGGAGGTTCTGTCCGCAATTTCGGACAGTCCGTAGAGGCTGTGCGGACAGTCCACCCTGGCTGTCCGGATAGTCCGCCCGTACAACCCGGACTGTCCGCCTGGTCTGTTGCAGACTTGCTTCTTTTCCTTCGATTCTTGTCTAGTGCTTCCGCTCTTTGATTCGTGGCTTGTCTCTAGGACTTGTAGGCTTGTGTGTGTCTAGTCTAGAGCTTCTTTGGTGTGTGCGAGTGATCCTAGTGGCAATTGGGGTATAGGCCGAGTTCATCCTTGGGGATGAATTTTTATTGGCTCTCATTCACTCCCCCCCCTCTGCTTGCCTATTCGGTCCTTCACTACCGGGAGGGCAACCCGGAAGATTCGGAATTTCAAGTAAGTGAGTCTTAGAATTTGCTACGCAAAACATTTTATTAACTCTTAAGTGGTTGAAAAATTTTTAGGGAACCTTTTGTTTGCTCAGTTGTTTTATTTGGATTCTCCGATCATAAACCAATGACATGAGCCATCCCATGATTTATTTGCCTCTTTTTGAGAAACTAGAACCAAAAATTCAGATCCTATCCAAGCCTTTCATCCTCTCCATGATGTTAAGGTTGGCTTGTTTTACATGTTAAAAACACACGAGTAGAGCCTCGCTATGTTCCTTAATGATTTTTAATCTTTGACGCATGCTAGGAGTGTGAACCTAAGGAACTTGATTTTTTGGTTTCATTTCAACTTGACATTCATCGGTGTTGACGGTTCAAAACCGTGTTGAAGTTCACCGCAAGCGTACGGGTGACTTGGTGCCTTTTTCACCAAGGAGGGTCCCCCAAGGATTGTCAATCCAAGGATTGGAAGCAAACCACTTAGGTTCTCTACCTAATCTATCGAACTAACCCTACATGAGGTGTAGATTGCATAAATGGTAACCTTAAAAGATGTAAATGTGATAGCACAAGGGTGATCACATACACGAACATAGGCGAGGTAAAGCGCCACCAAGGGGACGACTAACCCTGTCACCTTCTAGTTGTAGTTCCGGCAAACGAGCAACAACCAAGCATCTCATCTAAAAGCATCCTTAAACTCCTACCTCCGGCCTACCTCCCGAGGACATCCGCTCGTTCGGGGGAAATCACCCTGTCATGATGCTCCCTTAATGAAGCAGGGGATCCACGGGCGTGCCCATACAAGGACATGTCTACCAACGATGAAGGGTCAACATACTAGACCTAATCACCATGATTACATAAAGTATGCTATATAGTCTAAGCATGCATAAGACTAAGGATCAAACATATTCATGAAAGGTAGAAAGTAAAGACGGAGACATGGAATCGCTTAAAGATCGGAAAACAAGATTACAATTGCTCACATAATAGTAGATGTGTTTGGGTCACCACCACTGAGTACATACCATTGATGACCTCAACTAGTTTCGGAACTCCACCATGGCACAACCACGCAGGCGGCCATGGCGGCTAGGGTTGGCCTAGGCCATCCCCTAGACAACTTTGAGGACTCCTCCGCCGTCGTCTCCCTCCGGTGCTCACTTCTAGGTTTCGCCGAGTTCTGATGAATGGATGTGGCGGCCATCGGAGGTAGGGGATATGAATGAGCAGAGGAGCATGTAGGTCAAAGGGGAGGTTGAACCGGGCCCGAACCCCCCTGGGCCGGTCGGCATGGGCCGGCCGGCCCACACCCTTTTCAACCTGGTTCGGGCCCATCTTCCTCCACGATGCTTCTCGCACTTTCTTGAATATTTGCCGAAGTCCATGTGCGTCCTTGACGTCGTTTTCCCCACGGTTTAGATAAGGGTGCTTGGCGCACAAACTCCCGCATCTTCTGTTCGGGTCCTCAGAGTTTCACGGCTTCATGCTTCGATCCTCGTGTCATTTGGAGTCATGTTCACTTCGTGTCTTGACTTGTGCCGAGCTTCGTGAGCTTCTCATAAAGTGCTTGATGAACTCTTCCGGGAAGTCCTCATTTAGGTACTTAATTCCTGCGTAAACAACATACTCCAAAAACCACATGCAAGTGTGAACTTGTTACATCATTAGTGTGCCTAGTGGTGGGTTAGTTATAAATCAAAGCTCAAACCAAAGTGTAACAAGTGCTCTTGGTTGACGGAATTCGACCGTCAACATACCCCCATGCTTAAACCTTGCTCGTTCTCGAGTAAGTCTTTAATGGATGTCAGTATTGCCCTTCAATGTTCATACCTAGCACTTGTTCATACATGAGAAAACATAATGCTCTCCAAGTTTGTATTTGTTATAGTTTCATAATTAGCTAGCTTTCATCTCTATGGAGGGTAGATATCATTTAAGCTCTTTCCACAAGTAATTAAACATGCTCTCAAATTTTGAAACAAATCTCAGAAATTTTGAAGATAAAGAGCGAGATGAAGAAAAATTGCTTTACCAAGATCAATAATAAATCTCCTTGCATCTTGCTCATGAACTCTCATCTCTTCTTGTCTCTCAAGCCTACTTGTCCTACTCCTTTCCTCTCTAAAATATTTGGTGGAAGGCTATATATGGAGCTATGAGAAAGTTTAGTCCTACCAAGATATTATGGTCGAGATATTATCAAAACAAGACAAGCTTCTCATGGACTTACCGAGACTCGTCAAAAAGGTCATTGGAAAAATAATGTTTTCAAGGAGGGGGGAGAGAAAATACACACACTTTGAGATAGGTGGACATGTGCAAATGGCAAAGGGTGATCCCGAGGCACAAACGAAGTCCTCGTTATCGGATTGCACATGGTGGGAAAGATGAGTATGGGTCTTGATCTTGAATCCTCTTGAAAACTCAAAAAGCACTAAACATAGCTAAAGAACCGGGGAGCTTTATTATTATTTTTTTCTTTCTTCTTTCTTTATTTTTCTCATCATACTTTTTCTTCTTTATCATTTTTTTCATCATACTTTTTCTCTTTCTTTTTTTCTTTTTTTAATTTGCTCCCCTTGAACTCTAGACTATACTAGCACTTCCTTGGCAACCCCCCCCATGCTTAGACGTTTGCTCGTCCTCGGGCAAAAGAGGTGATAAGAACGCCAAGGTAGAAATTTTAGCATTCATATTTTCTTAGAGAGAGATACTCGAAAAATCTTCTAGGGATCCTTTTGGAAGTCTCCCTTACTTGAAGACACCTTCCTTGTAATCTTCCTCAAAATATTCATCCATACTCATATATTGGGTTGTGGTCAAGGAGGTATGCACAAAAAGATATTTTGGGTTTGTGGATGGATGTCCGGCGAGGTTTGCAAAATTCTCGATGTGGAAACTCACAATGCACGGATAGAAAAGGCTAGCATAAAGAACGATACGCAAAAATGAAATGACCAGCTTCTTAGTCTCGAGCCAGAGAAATCAAGCCTTGAATCAATGCACCCAAAAATAAATCTTGTAAACTAAGGTTTTTGCACTCAATTGAATGTAAGGCTTTGGATAGGTAGAGCAAAATCCAAGTGGTATTAAAGACAAGTTTAGCATATATTTTAAGAACAAAAAAAAGGATCTTTGATTCATTCAAAATTGAGAGCAACGAAAAGCAACTATGGGACTTAAGTTATCATAACCTCCACAAAAGATTACGCTAGCATTAAATAAATTTCAGATTCATATTAAAAGAGAGCACTAGCTTAATCATATATAAACCAAGCACAAGAATAAGCAAAGTGGCAACGATCATCATATATCCATAAGCAAGAGCATACGAGATATCATCATGTTGACCACAAGGTAACGATGATTATTATTGAAAACAAAACAAATCTAGGTTGTACTCCTAGCAGCCATGTTATTCTATAGAGAGACATACAAAGGTTGCATCTAAGGTTGTTGAAGGCATATACATAAGTGCAGACATATAGAAAGACAAGGACAAAAAGAGGGTTGAGGAACTATTACCGTCCTTTGATGCTTGAAGTGTAGCGCGGCCTCCCCCATGCTTAAGCATTGTGCTTAACATGGAAGAAGAATCGTGATCCTTGCCATGCGATCTTCTCATGTCCACCAAATCCTCCCCCATGCTTAGCATGTTGCTAGGCATGGAAGATGATGAACCATCTTGAAGTCCTACTGCCATGTGTGGATCGTCATACTCTTCACTTTGTCTTGATTGTCCTGCAACGTTCACCCTTTGTCACAAGCCTCCGTCCCAATCGAATTTATGGGAGTGATTCACAATGCATGTAAAACAATTTTAAAGCACAAAGTACCCCCGAGGTGACGGTCGGGAATACTCACTCTATGCCGACAAACCAAAGACATCCCCTAAGATCTGAACTTGTGGCATAGTTAATCTAGTGAAAAATTATAAACCTAGTGGGTGTACGTGTGTGCAAGCGTGAATGCAAAAGATAGGATGGTATAAAAACAAAACAATGTTTACACCAAATTCTAAGCTCCATGCTTACAAAGTGGTTGCCAAACTTCTCTCTTGCCATAAAAATTTATTAACCAAGGTCAAAACACCATGCTTATTCCAAGATTAACAATTCCTTATAGTGTAAGATAAGTAGGGCTTATTGCAAAGTTTATAAACCAACCAATGCAACAAGATAGCAAGGTATGTAAAACTGAATGATGGTGGTCTCCAATCATGTCTAAACACCATGTTTACACAAGATTGCAAAAAGGAGTAACACATGTCGACAAGCATTAACATAGATATGAAAGCATTCATCATAAAGTTTCACAAAAGACCAAGCTATCATAAAGCGGAAGATGACAATGATGGGGATACAAAATGCAAATGCAAAGAGTTAGCACAAGCAAATGTTAGCAAGGGTTGAAAAGATCAAACAACCAAACTAATAAGGTTTTAAGGGTATGTTATGGGTATCCTATATTTTTGGCTCAAATAAGAATTTTGAAGAGAGGGAGTCAAGCATAGAAATTCTATCTAAGGTGGTGCTAAGAGTCCTTTTTATGAAAAACAAACCTATGGTTTTAGGAGGGCTAAAGGTGTGAAAGGTTTTCTCATAGGAGGGCTATTTAAAGTTTTTAGTTAGAGCAAGGGATAGAGGTAGGCTTGGCCAACCGGAATAGTGCAAGCCAATCAACACAAGTCAACCTTACCCTTGTTGGCTACGGGTTTTTGGTGGGGCTAAAGGTAGGCTTAGATTGGTTGGGAAAAAAGTTAGATCAACACAAAGCATGCAATGCAATATGACATGGATGAACAAAATGACATGATATGGTGGTTGTCTAAAACAAATGCAAGAGTTAGCCTAAATTAACTAGCCACAAGCTTAGAGTCAAAGGATGGTGCCAACCTCATAGCTCTCTCTAAAAAGACTCAAAAGAAAAGACACTAAACACTAATAGGCACACAAAAGGTCTACAAGTTTTCCAAGATCAAGAACAAAGTGCTCCCTCAATAGCGATTAAATCAAACAACATGGTGTCATGGTATTTATTAGAGCAATGGTACAATGTCACTTGATGTTTCAGTTTAAGATCACAATGTAGACGGTCATAATATTTATATATAAACAAAGGAAAACGGGTTGCCTCTTGCAAATCGCTTCATTTAAAGTCATAGAGCTTGACTTTCTTACGTACCTTCTTGTTGTCGCGAAGCCATGGTCCTTCATGTAAGATTTGAAGATGTCCATGCAGCTTTGATCCACTCTCCATGCTTGACACGATCATTTTACTTGATGAGAGGCTTGCCCGATCGTTTCCTTGCATCATCGTCACCTTCCTCCTTTGCTCTTCGTCGCTGCTTCCTCTTTCATGAATTTCCCTCTCTTCCCAGACCAGACCATGTAGAAAACAATTTCTCCGTTGTGTGGCGCATGAAATTGTCTTTCCATCAAGTCTTTGTTGACCCCCAACGGACTCCGAACGAGTGAGTTATGCTCGTTTTACTCCAACGCTGCAATCCGTCCAAATCTGATTTCAGACTGTGCAGCGCCTAATGTTTTTGTCATATCTCCTTCTACTAGTCTTCAAATTCATCGATCTTGGAGGCGTTGGAATCGGCAATTGATGGAGCTTCTGATTTTCAACTTTTTCATTCTTCTACATATCTGATCAGGTGCTCAAAATTCATGAAAACATCAACGTCCGTACTCAAGATTCGGGTAGGCGATGCACGAGCTTGCAATTTCTTTAGGGCATGGCTTCTCTTCTCTTTATTAAGGTTTAATGACCTGCATGGTTAGTGAAACTCGGGTTTTCTCCCGACATATGCTCTTTTAAGGTCACGAGCTCGACCAAGCACGAAGCAAGTCCAAGATTTGCTAAGTGTGAAACAAACATATACAACCATAACCACAATTTAAATTTGGTGAACAAAGCATGTTGTGATTAAAAGAAGCATAAGTTTCTTGCTCAGTGCTAAACTCTCATTAGGTAAAGGTTCATTAGGCATGTAATTAACAAAGTTAAAGCACAACATAGCCTCTTTATCATTCTCAAGAAATTCTAGCCTAGCAACATGATCATCAAGGGTGCAAGTCATAGAATCGAAACATACTTTTGGATGGACATCAAAGTATTAAAGGGACATTATCATCACCAAAAGTATCTTTAGAGGTTAATGTGTACCTTACCCTTCGAGCTTTTCATCGTGAGTGATCCTTCGGAGTTGATAGCGAACAATCCTTGATGATCGAAGGTGGCTCGCGTAGACTTTTCTCAATCCCTTCCTTGGTGCCACATGTTGTCAAGGTTGCTTTGTGTAGGATCACTCCTCTTCATTTGTGGGGCTTCACACATGTCTTAAATGTCTTCATGTAGTTCCATGATCCTTCGTGTGAGAGCCCAAAATATCTGTACCATTGGATGTTGTCTTATGTGTGTAGTCCATTGTGGTCTTCTCCTTGCGTCGGATGTCACCAACTTGTGTCCTCATTTGCCAATGCTCCAGGGATCTTTGTTTTGTTCCAAGCCTCTGAATTTCTTCATGAATGGTCTAGTGGAAGCATTACCCAAGCTCCTCTTCGTTGTTGTCGTCCTCATCTTCACCATCTTGTTCTCATCGTATTGCAGCTGCCTCTTCTTCGGATTTCCCCCTGTATACATAACAGAACATATACCAAAGTATAATTCTATTGAAAAATTTATAAAATTATCTTTCCAACGGGTACTCATCCATCTTAATCGGAGTCCAAATGAGGGAGTTATGGCTGTTTCACTTCAGCTTTGCTTGCTGTCCAGAAATTTTCAGGACGTGCAATCATCGGTGATTCGGCCATACCCGCTTGTAGGAACCTCCGATCGATTTGATTCTTCACTCATTGGAGGAGTAACTTTGTGGGGCTTCTAAATATCCAAATATATCCTATTGTTCTTCCCATAAGGCTGTGCAAAAGTTGATACGAACAGAAACTTCAAAAATGTTGAAGAGCTTGATCTTGTGATCTCGGGGCATCGCGATTCCCTCCAATACCTATTGCTTGATCAAACAAATCTTCACAAAACATTAGTCTTAAAAATTTAATTGGCACATTGAATTACCTTGTTCACGTGCTCTTGTGTAGGGTGTGGGCTCGATAGCGGATGATGGGCCACTAACATAGTTAGCACCTACCACTAAAGAGTGAATCTTCATGTTGCAATCATCTTGTTGGGGTGTGTATGTAGAGAACTCATCGAACGTCTTGTGTCTAGCTTTTCACCTACTTTCAAGGACACAAACAAGAAAATAAGCATATATGCAATAATAAAAATTAGGGTTAGTCAAATAGAAAGGTAGATCACCCTACGGTTCGAGTTGCCGATCCCCGGCAACGGCGCCAGAAAAAGGGTTTGTTGACGGTTCAAAACCGTGTTGAAGTTCACCGTAAGTGTACGGGTGACTTGGTGCTTTTTTCACCAAGGAGGGTCCCCCAAGGATTGTCAATCCAAGGATCGGAAGCAAACCGCTAAGGTTCTCTACCTAATGTATCGAACTAACCCTACATGAGGTGTAGATTGCATAAAAGGTAACCTTAAAAGATGTAAATGTGATAGCACAAGGGTGATCACATACACGAACATAGGCGAGGTAAAGCGCCACCAAGGTGACGACTAACCCTATCACCTTCTAGTTGTAGTTCCGGCAAATGAGCAACAACCAAGCATCTCATCTAAAAGCATCCTTAAACTCCTACCTCCGGCCTACCTCCCGAGGACATCCGCTCGTTCGGGGGAAACCACCCTGTCGTGATGCTCCCTTAATGAAGCGGGGGATCCACAGGCGTGCCCATACAAGGACATATCTACCAACCATGAAGGGTCAACATACTAGACCTAATCACCATGATTACGTAAAGTATGCTATATAGTCTAAGCATGCATAAGATTAAGGATCAAACATATTCATGAAAGGTAGAAAGTAAAGACGGAGACATGGAATCGCTTAAAGATCGGAAAACAAGATTACAATTGCTCACATAATAGTAGATGTGTTTGGGTAACCACCACTGAGTACATACCATTGATGACCTCAACTAGCTCCGGAACTCCACCATGGCACAACCACGCAGGGCGGCCATGGCAGCTAGGGTTGGCCTAGGCCATCCCCTAGACAACTTCGTGGACTCCGCCGCTGTCATCTCCCTCCGGTGCTCACTTCTAGGTTTCGCCGAGTTCTGATGAATGGATGTGGCAGCTGTCGGAGGCAGGGGATATAAATGAGCGGAGGAGCGTGTAGGTCAAATGGGAGGCTGAACTGGGCCCGAAACCCCCTGGGCTGGTCGGCATGGGCCGGCCGGCTCAGACCCTTTTCGGCCCGGTTCGGGCCCATCTTTCTCCACGATGCTTCTCGCACTTTCTTGAATATTTGCCGAAGTCCATGTGGGTCCTTGACGTCGTTTTCCCCGCGGTTTAGATAAGGGTGCTTGGCGCGCAAACTCCCGCATCTTCCGTTCGGGTCCTCGGACTTTCACGGCTTCATGCTTCGGTCCTTGTGTCATTTGGAGTCATGTTCACTTCGTGTCTTGACTTGTGCTGGGCTTCGTGAGCTTCTCATAAAGTGCTTGATGAGCTCTTCCTGGAAGTCCTCATTTAGGTACTTAATTCCTGCGTAAACAACATACTCCAAAAACCACATGCAAGTGTGAACTTGTTACATCATTAGTGTGCCTAGTGGCGGGTTAGTTATAAATCAAAGCTCAAACCAAATTGTAACAAGTGCTCTTGGTTGACGGAATTCGACCGTCAACAATCGGTTTCTCTATATTTAGAATTTTTCTAAGCCCCATTGATTTATTTGTTCAAAATTTCTCTCTCATGTTTGGCCAAATTTAGAACCTAAACCCAAACCCCCACAGTCAAGCCGGAGGACCTTGCTACCAAGTAATGAAAGTAAACGATCCCGGTGCAACCAAAATAAAGGTAGTCGGAAAGTTTTTGACTCACAAATGTTTTTGATGCCTAAAAACTCCTCTAAGAATACATTTGGACTCATTGCTGGCTCTGAGTTAATTTTTGATTTTCGAATTAGAGTGATTAGTGTCAAAACATGATTAAGGGGAGGATTTTGAGTTTGCTTAACGCTTTGTGCTCCATAATGCATCACGGGAAGACATCCATCTTTTGGCATCTTGGGCACATGCAAGGGACAAGCATGGGGGGGCAACAATGACTTTGTTTTGCAGGAAATAAGTGAAAGCACATGAACCATGGAAGACAAGAAGTGACACAAAGTAAAGGAGGGAGGCATTGATCTCATCATTCAAAACAAAGGAGTGGTCGAGAGAGTTTGGGCGGTGGATTCTTGTGGAGTACGAGGACACAGGACAACAAGGGAGCAAGAAGCATCTCGGAGAAAATTGGAGATGGGAGGAGCAGGAGGCCCCCTAGGCCGATCGGCCTAGGCCGGCCAGCCTGCACCTTCCAAACATCCCCCGGTGCTCCCCATCGTCTGGTAAGTAGTTCATCCATTTGCTTGTTCGTGTTCTTGAGTTCATAGCCCAGCAGTTCCAGAAACCACCCGGAAAAATTCGTGCCTCACTTCCTTCTATAAAAATCCCCAAAAAATCATTACAATTTTTGCCCTTCCATATACTTTCTTTGTGCATTTTTCTACCGGCAAGAAACCCCCGGGAGAGTTGTTTGTGAATTTGTGCAGTAAGGCACAATGAGAAAGGCCATGAACATCGTCCTCGGAAGGAAGACACGATCATCATCGTCTGAGGCGCCATCAAGCTCTTCGCGGAGGCACTCTATCTCCGAGTTCCCGCGAAGCATGGAGGAGGACATGGCACCGCCGAGGAGCGACACACTGCTCCTTGGAGGCATGAAGAGTACATGAAGCTCATCCATGCGGTACACCGAACCGCAAGGGCACACGGAGGAGCCACCTGTTCGACCTCGACACCACCATATACTCCGAGGCACTCCAAGCTTGGTTTCATAATAAAGACGGAGGATCAACCATTGGAGGAAGAGTGAAGGAAGGAAGAAGAAATAATGCTTTCAAGTTTGGTATGATTTTCCTTCTCCTTTCCTTTATTTTTTTAGTTTATGTGCAAATTTGTGTGTGCGTAGCATTTTTAGTTTTTATTTATTTTCAGCATGTGTGTGGTAGTAGTAGTTTTTGTTTTTCATCACCATGAATAAATTTCACCATCGTTTTATGATATTTAATATGGATGGAAAATTGTGCCAAGTTGATATATGATGACCATTGCCGCTTTGCTCATCCTTGTACTTGTTTTATGCATGATTAAGCTAGTACTCTCTTTAATGCAAATCTGAAATTAATTTAAATACTAGTTTAATCCTTTGTGGAGGTTATGATAAAGATGAAACCATAGTTTTTCTCATGCTCTCAATTTTGGATGGGTTAAAGATGATTTATTTTTGTTCTTAAAAGTAATTCTAACCTCGTCACTAATACCTCTTGCATGTTGCTCTACCTATCCAAAGCCTTATATTTGATTGAGTGCAAAAACCTTAGTGTACAAGATTTATTTTTGGGTGCATTGATTCAAGGCTTGATTTCTCTGGCCCGAGACTAAGAAGTTGGTAATTCCGTTTTTGCGGATCTATCTTTATGTCAGCCTTTTCTATCCGTGCATTGTAAGTTTCTACATTGGGAATTTTGCAAATCTCGCCGGATATCCACCCACAAACCCAAAACATTTTTTTGTGTTTACCTCCTTGACCACAACCCAATTCTTGAGTATAGATGAATATTTCAAGAAAGATCACAAGAATGAAGGTGCCGAAGATTGAAGTATGATTTTGGGAGACATCCAAGACGACATAAAGGTTGCGTGAAGGATCCCTAGAAGATTTCAAGTATTTCTCTCCAGGAAAATATAGGACTTTTAGTACCTACCTTGGCACAAAAATTTCGCCACCTCTTTTCCCGAGGACGTGCAATCGTCTAAGCATGGGGGCCAGTTGCCAAGGAGGTAGGTACAATGTAAGCTAGAGTTCAAGGGGGGTATATAAAAAAGAAGAAAGAGAGGAAGTATGAAAGAAAGAAAGGAAAAATATGTGTATATATATAAAAAAGAGAAAAAAAGAGAGAAAGAAAAAATAGATAAAACTCCCTGGCTCTCTAGATTCACTAGGTGATACCCCGCGCGTTGCTGCTGAAATTTCTTAAAAATTTAAAATAATTGCATCGCAAACTAATAGAATAACGATAATTACAGACTTAGGAATGCTAATGAAGCTGGAGCAAGGATTGTCACCTGGTTCACTCAGTAGCAACCCCTCGATTTTTTTGAAACGTACATGTATTAATTCAGCAGAAGCATGCACATCCAGCAAAATATAGGTGCCTTCTAGACAGGTGTAGAGAGACAAAACTTACACAAAAGACTCTAGAAAAGGAAAAATTACAACCAGGTCCTCAGGATCTTTTGTGTTTGCCACACGCTCCACTCGTCTTCCACCTCTGTCGCCACCGAAGCCACCGCCGGAGATGGAAGAGAACGACAACTCCAAGGTCAACAGAAACACCATCGCACCAAGGCTTTGAATCAAGCCGCAAAACAAAACAGCCGGGGACGCACCTCATGCTTCTATGACCCAAGACCCATGCACCTTGATTTGTGAAGGGGGCAAACAGGTAACTAACCTGGAGTTCGAAGGTAGCTCGCCGTCGTGCGGGGGCATCAGAGGCCTCATCTCCGGCCCGACGACATCTGGAGGCGGCCTCCTCGGCGTGGTGTAGGGGGCAGCAGCAGCCGCTCAGCGGCCCCGTCTCTGGTGCAGGAGCGTGGCTGGGAGCGGTGGGTCAACCGGCGTGGCAAAATCTGGGAGCGAGATGGAGGCTGACGACCCAACCTCCACTGCCCTCCTCCCTCCAACACGACGGGCAGTTGGGCAAGCACGACCATGACGGCCTACCCCTCCCTCCCTCCCTCTTTGCTTCCGTCTGGATGTGGCCTGCCGGATCTCTACGGGCGCGCGGCCTCCGATGGCGGCGGTGTCGAGGCAGGGAGTGGAGACTGATGACATAGCGATTTGTAGGGTGAGCAACGGGTGGAGAAGGCGAGGAGGCAGTGTGGTGGGGAGGCGAGGAGGTGCCGTGGTGGGGAGGCGAGGGGGCGGAGGCGGGATTAAGGCGCGGTGGGAGGAGAAGGGAGGGCCGCCACAGGTGGGGAAGGAAAGGGGCGCCGCGTGGGGAGGAAGGATGATGCAAGCACATGATGTGGATCGCTGAGAGCTCAAAGAATTCCTTAGTGGGGAGCTCTAACATAGTTTTGTATGATTAGGAATTTCAAGAGGATTCAAGATCAAGACCCATACTCATATTTCCAACCATGTGCAATCCGATAACGAGGACTTCGCTTGTGCCTCGGGATCACTCTTTGCCATTTGCACATGTCCACCTATCTCAAAGAGTGTGTATTTTTCTCTCCCTCCTCCTTGAGAACATTATTTTTCCAATGACCTTTTTGATGAGTCTCGGTAAGACTATGAGAAGCTTGTCTTGTTTTGATAATATCTCGATTATAATATCTTGGTAGGACTAAACTTTTCCCAAAGCTTCATATAAAGCATTCCACTTATATATATTTTGAGAGGGGAAAGGAGTAGAACAAATAGGCTTGAGAGACTTTATGAGATGAGAGTTCATGAGCAAGATGCAAGGAGGTTTAAATTTTTGAACTTGGTTTAGCTCTTTTTCTTCATCTTGCACTTCATATCAAAATTTCTGAGATTCATTTAAAATTTGGAAGCATGATTAACTTCTTGTGGGAAGAGCTTAATTGATATCCACCCTCCGTAGGGATGAAGACTAGTTACATTATGGAACTTTAACAAATATAAATTTAGAGAGCATAATGTTTTCTCATGTATGATCAAGTGCAGGGTATGAACATTGAAAGGCAACACTGATATCCATTGAAGGCTTACTCGAGGACGAGCAAGGTCTAAGCATGGGGGGATGTTGGCGGTCGATTTCCGTCAACCTAGCCATGAGTTTACCTTCAATGTTGGTATTAGTTTGATATCCAAACTAACAATCCTAACCCTCGTGATATATCAAGTTCGCACTCACATGTGGTTTTTGGAGTTTATTGTTTACATAGGAATTAAGAGCCTAAATGAGGACTTCCAGGTAAAGTTCATCGAGCACTATACGAGAAGATCATGAAGCCCGACACAAGTCAAGACACGAGGTGAACATGACTCCAAATGATCCAGGGACTGAAGCGTGAAGCCGTGAAACACCGAGGACCTAAACATGTAGGAGTTCGCACGCCAAGCACCCTTATCTAAACCGCGGGGAAAATGACGTTGAGGACCCACATGCAACTCAGCAAAGAATCAAGAAAACACGAGAAGCATATGGAGGCAAGACATAGGCGAAACAGGCCAGAATGGGCCCAGGCCGGTCGGCCCAGGCCAGCCGGCCCAGCCCATTCTGGGCTCTGTTCGCCATGCCTTTTGACCTAGCACCCCTTCGGGCTATTTATAGTCCCCGTGCGAAGAGCCACGCATCAAGTCATTCATCATCTGCCGTCGAGGAGCAGAGAAGCTAGAGGGACACCATCTCGGAGAGGAGGGTCGTGCTAGTTGTCTAGGGTTTCCCTAGCCAACGTGGGAACCTTGCATGGAGGACCACGTTCGAGTTCCAGAACTAGGATCAAGATCAAGGTAGGATCCCGATTGTGATCTTGTTCATGTAATCATTCATGGTGAAGCCTTTGTGAATCCGATTTCTAGCGATCAAGTGCCTTCTCTACGGTTTTGTCTTCTCTTGGTTTTGCTTCTTCCTCAATCTATACTTAAGATAGATGGCTTAGGGTGCTCTTGTAGCTGCGGTGGCTAGAGGTGCATACCCGATCTACCAAGTGTTTTCAACACGTTCCTCATGAATGTGCTCTTAGGTTCACCTACACAAGAAGCGGGGCACCGTGACAGGATGTCGATCACACGTACGGTAGGTTCCCTTTGAGGATTGGAATAGAGGCCACGGTTTAAATATGCTTTTTATGAGATTCGCATTGTTATCTTCATCTCTCACTTGGAATTACAACAAAGGCATGATCTAGACTCTCTAGATCGGTTATCTCTTTGCTTTCTCTCGCTACCTCTCGTGTTTAGTAGATTAGATGTGTTTGAAACCTCTCTAGAACAAAGTACTTTCTCATTTTATTGGATTGAATCTTGCGTTGCACATGTTCCACAGATTCGATACCTTAGGTTTACACTTAAGGGAAAAGGATCGCATGTGATCCGTACGCTTGCGGATCGAAGTTTGAAACGATAATCAAACGTCAATAAGGAGTTTGCATCTTTGGATCTGAAGCCAGATCGGTGTGTCGCACTCCACCAAAACGAGTTATCTTTATTCTGACGGAAGATTGGGCACCCCTATCCCCATCAAGTGGTAATCAGAGACTCAGGTATCACCGTCGGGCTTATCCTAGTTTTTAGTGTTCATAAATTTCTCCTTCGTCCTATAGTCCACAAAAAGTCTACAAAAAATTCTGCTGTCCTACAACCCTTTTAACCTTGCAATTTCGTTTTCAGATTGCTTTGTTGAGTTTGTGTCTGTGGTCGAGTCTTGTTGTTGGTTTAGGTCATGTTCATTGTCGTAGTTCAACATGCCTGTCACTATTTGATTATTTCTGCCGCTATCCTATCCACCTTTACCCATATTACAAGTCGAGACACCACATTACTTGACTTGCCCTGCTAGCCGCCTTGTGTGAACTCTTGCCGTGCAAACCCTAGATAGGTTGCAAGCTACTTTGATCGCCTTTGCATCGCATACTTGATCCTTGATTCATCATCTGGAGAATACCTATTGCTTTGCATCTACCAGGGAAGATCGTGCCATGTGCAGATGTGCTTGCTGCCGCCACTTCTAGGAAGACGTTTTGCCCTAGCTGTTGTTGTCTTTTGTGCCTTTAGAAAACATAACGTGACATCTTCCATAAAACCGGCATAGATTTTCGCTCGGTGCTCTAATTGAGCTGAAATTTTTACAGCAGTTTCTCAAAAAATTCAAAAAAAACGGGAAGAAAAAGAAAAAAATCATCTAAGTGTTTTGAGGGTTTTCAGAGATCGTTCTTGATTTTCCCTAGGCTGCAATACACCTCTGTTTAAGGTGAAATTTTGTGTGCTTCAATCTTTTGTGCTCATTGTCTAGTGGTAAAATTTTCAGAAAAAGATAGGATTGTTTGCTACTCCATTGGAGAGTTACGATCAGATAAAAGAGGCAAACCAAGTGCTTTTACTGCTTCATTGCTTGTTCTGTAAGTTCCATATTCCTTGCTTTGTTTCACCTTGTTGTGCTACGTCTAGGATACGTCTTAGCCAACAATTGTTGTGCTTTGGACATTTCTTGAACTTCATTAATCTGCACTCGTTATTTGCTAATCCTTGCTACATATTTTGGCCTCCCAAGCTCCACACATTTTCTTTAGATCAGTACAGCGAAGGACCCTTGCGATCTTGGTACCACTGCCTCACAAGTATCACGAACTAGCCGCCGGTTGTACCATCCCTTGATAGCCTTGGTAAGACCTTGGTAAGACGTGTGTGAGTGTGTGATTCCACATATGTTGACGGCTGTTAAGTACTACTTTCAACCATCAATATTCTCACATAAATGGAGGCATGCATTATTTACTTGCATTTTGGTTTGAATAATGTAGTTCCACTTTTCCTTGGAGATTATTTGTATGTAGGTGAAATAAGCACTAAAAGAGATGGAAACCCACCTTCTATGGAAGAACCATGCCAACTCAGCTAAGGAGGTGGCTGCCACCAAGGAAACACATGGCAATCCACATCGCTGATCCAAGGGAGGCACTCACCGACGAATCAGAGAACGACACATGGACTTCACATGGATCAAGGGGCCCACCTCGGATTCCAAAACAAGCCATGCACCGCGGAAGGATCAGATGGCCCACAAGGCAGCCACCCAGAGGAAAACCACCCCGAGTGGAGGGCCTAGGGGGCCGGCCGAACCTTGGATCGGCCGAACCGTCTTAGGTTCCCCCCATCTCGTCCCTCCACGTGGCAGCTGCTCATTGGTCCATTACTTCACTCCCGAGTGCTTTGAGGCCATTTGGTGCCCGAGGCAAGCCTCCTCCTTGCTATAAATAGAAGGGGAGGGGCTCCCATTTCACACACACCACTCTCTCATTCTCCTCTCACTTTTAGTCTCCAAGGCTAGGGGGTAGGCTAGAGTAGCTCTTATTCAGGTTCCAAGTCTACTTTGGAGTCTAGGTATGAGTTCTCTTTTATCTTTATTTCTTTGTATGACTTTGATCTACTTCAGTTATTCAGCTATTTCATATAAAGTCATGGTAGATCATATGATTGATATGTTCTTGAGTTCATCTCTTGTTCATCATTTAGAGGCTTGTGTTCTTCGTGAACACTATCTTTTGATCCACTTGAAGGATGATTTACTCATTCCTTATGTGTTTGTTCATAAGTTAGAGGCTCGTGTTCTTCATGAACACGACCCTTTGATCTTGTTGACTAGACATAAGAGAGTTCGTATCTGTTCAGATGTCTAGCCTTAGTTGATCTTGTTAGATGGCATGATAGTGTTACATGAGGTTTGTGTTCAGGCTACGATACTCGGTCTAAGTTGACCAGTCTTCTGGTGGCTCTCACCTTGGGTCACAATAGCCCGGGCCGGGTGAAGTCTAGCAGCAACGCAGGTATGGTGCCTGGGTTGTGTGGCTATGTTAGTTATGAGCATGCCCCCCGTAACGATCGAGGTACGCAACAGTGGTGACAGCTGTTGGACCCTTTGGAACCCTCCGCGCTGGGGTATTGCTGTAGGAGTCTAAAGTATAGTTTCGCAGAGTGCTGGTCGTCGCTGGCTATCTCCTCATTTGTACCTGGGTGCTGAACCTTACCCTCTCATGCAATGTTTCATTCCTATCTCGTGTATCTTCTAGCTTTGTATGTTTAGTACATTAGAACCTAGGGCTAACTCGTATGTTCCCCCTATGCCGTAGAGTACTAGAGTAGAGGTAGATCTGAGTGTGTGTCACACTACCCTATCATATCTTTTATCTTACCCCTGGCTTTGAGTTGTTGTTTCCTATATCTATCTCTTGGTTTACATTAAGTGCAAAAGCATAAGTCTATGATATCCGTCATTGCCTTCCACAGATACGATACCCTTGGAATATTCTCCTTTCGTGGGGAAATGCTACAATGGTTTATCTGTGTGCTTGCGGATTCATTCATGATCGTTTAGATTTACCTATGGCAAGTTTTGGTGTTCACGCTAACTCGGCGTCGTTAGTAGTGACGCTAAGAAATGCCAACAACATACCAACCCAGATAGTTCATAGGGTCTTTATTAATCACTAACCATACCATATGAGGTACCTATTTTGTCTAGTTAGTTGCAGGAGCTGAAGGAAGAGCTGAAGGCTTTCTTCCTTAAGGAGATGAGCACCCTTACGAATGAAGTTCGAAAAACCAATCACACAGTTGAGGGTGTGGAGAAGCGAGTTTCAGATCTGACAGGAAGAATTCAACAACTTGAACTCAACCTTCCCAAGACCGAGGATAAAGATGAGGAATCATTCGATGATGTTGGCCGTCCTGAGGATACTGTGTACCTTCCTGATGGTACGGTCGACCACAAGATGACAAGTAAAAATTCGTGCACATCGTATTATTGCACAAAACAGAAAAGGAATTGGATGTAATAAAACATGACATCATTATGTTTAGGATGATCCTTATGCTAAAGTTAAATTTACCTTACCATCTTTTTATGAGAGATATGATGCTGAGGAGTAATTAGATTAGGAGATGATAGTAGAATAGAAATTGCTTCCCACCTTGTTCCTGATCAACATAAGGTTAGATAAGCCACTAGCGAATTTAAAGATTTTGCTATAATCTGGTGGCACGAGTCTGCTTCTTTAAACATGCAACCTGATACTTGGGATGGGCTTAAATTTGCAATGCGTGATCAATTTGTTCCTGCATCTTATAAATGTGATTTACATAAGAAATAGGAATGTTTAGAGCAGGGTGATATGTCTGTTCATGAGTATTATGCAGAGCTTCAAAAGGGTATGGTTCGTGCTCGGGTAGTAGAGGATCCTGAGGATAAAGTGTGTCATTTTTATGGTGGTCTGCGACGTGAAATTCAGGATATTGTTGACTATGAGGTCTTTACTACCACCAACCAGTTGTTCCAGCTTGCTATGCTTGCAGAAAAAGAATTACAGGGAGGACAAGGGAGTTCCTACACACAAGACCGTCAAGCTACCAGCTTCTACCTCGCCCGATGCCTCTCCTTCAGCACCACCAGCGAGTACACGCTCATCTGCAGCAGCTCCTGATGAGGTACGCAATGTGTCTCATGTGCAGGATCTGCAGCACAAGACACCATCTCCTCCTGCCAAGAGCTCTTCGAGTCCATCAGCCAAAATAGTGTGCCACCGCTGCAAGGGGATGTGACATGTCATGAAGGATTGTCCCAGTACTCGTGCCTTCATCATTGCACCAGATGGTAACGGATATGTAAGTGTTGACGATGTAGAGGATGATTTGGTCTATGTTGCTAACATGACTGCAGATCCGGAGGAGGATGTGAATGCCATTGATTACATCACTGCCTCCACAGGTTTTACCTGTCTTCTTGTGCAGTGTGCCTTGGCCGTACAGGAGGAACATGAGGAACTGACGAAATCTCAACGCAACAACTTGTTCCACATGTTTCTAATCGTGCAGGGGCGACGAGTTCTCACCATCATCGACACAGGGAGCTGCAACAACTTGGTGAGTTCAGATTTGGTTGCCAAGCTTGGTTTGTCCACTCATCCACAATGCCATTTGTACCATATTGAATGGTTCAATAGTAGTGGTAAGGCAAAGGTAACTGAAACCGCGCGCATACACTTTTCAGTTGGTTCTTATCAAGACTTTGCTGATTTTGATGTTATACCTATGGAAGCATGCTCACTTTTGTTAGGTCGACCATGGGAATATGATAGAGATGCTGCACACCATGGTAGAACTAATACATATACTTTCATGCATAAGGATAAGAACATTACTTTGCTTCCTTTATCACCTGCTGATGGTAGGAAACATTTTCGTGATATTGCTGCTAATGATAAAACCAAAGCTGCACCTAGTGAATCTTCTGATGTTAAACATGATGCAATTAATCTAAAGGGAGGTACTTTTATTGCTGCAACATCCACTACTACTGAATTTTGTGATAATCCTGATGCGCCTTGTTATACTATGCTCTGTCGTGACGTGTCTTTTTTTTTCCAATGATCCTATGTCTCGTACTTTGCATCCTGTTGCACCTAACCTTTTGTTGGAAATTGTTCATGTTGGGAGGGAGTCGAGGACGACTCCAATTCAGGAAGGAAGGGGGATGATGAGGACATCGCCAAGCTACTGGACACGCACACACCACGACCTTCCCCAAGTTGTACTTCGTCCCCGACTTAGCTGCCACGTCCGATTCAGAATTAGCCTACACCTCTGCACGGTTTCGGCGATATCTCCATCATGCGACATCGGAACGAGGCGTATATGGACTTGTTAGAAAGGGGAAGACTAAGCATCAGTTTGGTTTTGGTACTAGCTCTAGAACGTTCGTGGATCATGCTGTGTGACCACAAAAAGGTGTTGTGTCACCTATTTTGGCCCAACTCGGCCTTGGATCGAGTCGGGCCTTCAGCCCAAGTTGTGGGTGCCCCCTCCAACACGCCCCCAACCCTAGCACACCCCGTTTAGGGTATAAACTCAGTAGCTGCCACCACTAGAGACTCAGGTTTTGCTTTATGAGTTATCTGTCGTCGAACAGTCGCCGTCTTCGGTTTGTGAAACCCCAACTTTGAGTGCTTAATCGTTCATCTGCAGTCGTCATTATATTTCTGAGTGTTGCATACTTTTGAGTTCTTACTTGTGTTCTTCATTTCGTAGGTAGGGATTAGCCTTCATGACGAGGTCAACCGAATTGTGACATGGTTGATAACCAGAGGAGTTGTGGTGCTAAGATTGCAGGAGTTCGGGTCTTTGGATTTGAAGCCAGATCGGGGTGTCGCACTCCACCAAAACGAGTTATCTTTCTCCTGACGGAAGATCGGGCACCCCCCGTCCCCATCACTAGTACTTTCCCGTCAATGTCATTGAAGGTGCGCACTAGCGACACGCCTAAGGTTTCCCAAAGCTTTACCCGGTGACACTCAAGATACTCATCATAGGTTGAACTCAACATTACATGTTCGTTCGGCCTTTTCCCTCCCGCATGCTGTCACCACACGAGGGTAATCAACCACCAATTTCCCGTGCACTTCTATGATGAATTTGCAAGACAAAGACTAATCACCATGATTAGATCTATTCTTACTAAGGGCATATGGTAGCTACACATATGAATAAGCATGACTCGTAGTAGATCAAAGTAAGGACAAGGAATGATTTATGTCACCATCGAATGTTGAATGTACAAATGCCTTGATGAATTCAAGGCATGGCTCCAGAACTCCACCATGGCTTCACCATGCAGGGCCAACCATGGCGGCTAGGGCATGGCCTAAGCCATCTCCTAGGCAACTTGAGGACTTGCGGTGGCCGTCGGCTCCCTTCGGTGTGTCTCCCTCTTCACGTCGACTTCTCGTGAATGGATCTGAATGATCACCCCTTCTTGGGTGCCTAGGGGTTGTATTTATACCCTTAGGGAGCCTTAGGGCATGCTCCACCTTGCTTTGCACGAGATCTTACTTGAGAGTTAAGCAAACTTGGTTTCCATAAAATCAGCCTCGCCCAGATTTTCCTGTTACGCAGTCCTTCCTTACCGACGTCATATCTCCCACATCTGGTCCCCAAATAATGCAAATTCAGTGTCCAGATTGTGTGGCACGAAATTATCTCCAACTTTGGTATTCATTGCTTTCCTTGGAAATGAAGATAAGATCCCAAAACAGCCTCGGAAGATAATCTTTCTGATTTCGGACTTGTCTGCGCATCACGTATTTCGGGGGCCATATCTCGTAGCTCCTTAATCAGAATTGGGTGTTCCATATGTTCAAATCTAGCTCTCAATAAGGCCCACAACTTTGGTATTCAACGTTTTGCCATTGGAGACCGTTTAAGTCTCCGAATCTACATCGAAAGATCATATTGTTCTGGGCTGCGCGAATATCTCAGATTGAGCTGATCTCATGAGTAAATCTCCAAATCTCAAGGTGACCTTTGGAGCTCCGGAGTCGTGTTCATCTTAAATATGCACTTGCATTGGGCTTCTTATCCTTCTGAGACATGTGTTATGAACTTCACCCAAGAGTGCTCGTTTAAATGCTGAAAACCTATGTAAACACAAAACTCCAAAAACACATGCTTGTGTTGAACTTGTTATGTCATGAGGGTGCCTAGTGGTGGGTTAGTTCCAAATAGGAGACGAAACCTATGTGTAACAAGTACTGTAGGGGTGTCATAAATGACCGTCAACAATTCCTCCATGCTTAAACCTTGCTCATCCTCGAACAAGTCCAGGATCTTTGCTTAACTTGGAAAACAACGTTGCCCTTCAATGTCCTCCCTGCACTTAGTCATACATAACAAGACACATTTTTTTAACATTAAAGACTGTGGGGGAGTTCCCCACAACGATTTCATTAATTAAAAGGAAAATATGTACAAGCACAGGTGGGAAGAGGGGGGAAGGGGAGGGAGATTACAACCTATACATTAAGAGATTGTCTCTAACAAAGAAATGAATGAAGCTTGTTTATCCTCCTTCACTCTCACGAGGTGGAGGTAGCCCTGTGACTTAAAATTCCTAGTCTAAAGATTAACTGATGCCACACCATTGTCAAAAATAACTGAGTTTCTCAGCTTCCAAATCTCCCAAGTTGCTAAAATGAATAATTCCATGCTGATGCACTATTCCTGGAAGCTTCGACCACTTTGTCACAAACAGAAAGGCTCATATCCCAAGCGTATCCAAGCTTAGCCCAACAATTGAGGGAAATAGACAACTAAAAAATAGATGATCAATATCCTCCTCCACATTTGCAGAGCAAAGAACAGACCAAGCATTAGGTTGTACATTATAATTCCTCCTCAGAAGCATGTTCCTCGTATTCAGTCTGTCAACTAGCACCAGCCACATAAAAAACTTGATTCTATTTGTGCATTTTGACTTCCATAGGGATTTGAAAGCAAGTGATGAGTGGAAATTCGCAAACACCATTTGATAATAGCGCCGGGAAGAGTAATTCTAGTTCCCCCATATGAAAACCCAAGAGTCAGCCTCAGCTGGGTCAAACTCTACCATTTGCAGCAAATCTTGTAATTGTAACATTTCATCAAAGGCTTCAGGTGTTAGTGGTAAGACAAACAATGTGTCTAGATCTTCTGCCTGCATGAATTGCTGGACTGAGATGGCATCATTTCGTGCAAAAGAATAGAGCCTGGGGAATTTATGAGCCAAAACTTCACCACCCCAAAGATCTTCCCAAAAGGTAACTGTTTAGCCATTCCCCAATGAACACTTAGCAATTCCTCTGTAGAGGACATGTAGTCGAACTACATCTCTCCACCAGAAGGAGCTAGTTTCTGAGGAGGCATGAGGGACCTTTGATTGATAATATCTTGTCCAAAAAAGATTAACCCAAGGAATATCTGAATGGTTGTAGAATTTGTTGAGCTGCTTGAGAAGTAATGCCTCATTTTGTAACCTCAGTTTTATGACACCCAATCCACCTTTATTTTTTGTCTTTTGCACCATGGGCCATGCAGCGAGGTTCCCACCTTTCTTTTCTGGGTTGTTACCTCTCCAAAGGCATTGTTTTCTTATCCTATCAATATTCTCAATGACACCCACAGGCAGCTTGATAGAACACATTGCATAGGTGACTGTAGAGGAAAGGACTGTGTTTAGCATTTCAAGCCTTCCACTATAAGAAAGGAAATTGGAGCAAGCATTTAATCTCCTTTCTACTCTGCCCATCAAGGGAGTGAGACATCCATACGTGGCTTGGTGGTTCCCATAGGAAGCCCTAGGTATGTGAAGGGCATAGAAGCAATATGACAGCCAAAAACTGAGGCAAGGTCCTGCAACTTGGCTTCTGAAACATTCAGAGGAATCATGGAGGATTTATGATAATTGACCCTTAAACCTGTAGAATCTGCAAATGTCTATAATAGTCCCTTGAGATGTAGGATTTGTGCTCTATCAGCTGGCAGAATCAAAATGGTATCATCTGCATATTGCACTATTGGAAAATCATTTGAAGCATGTGGAATTGGCATGGTCAAGTGATTGTTGGTGAGTGCATCATTGATAACATACTGAAGCAACTCAGCAGCTAGAACAAATAGGAGGGGAGATAAGGGGTCCCCTTGCCTGACTCCCCTTTTGCATTTGAATCTCCTGCCAGGAGTACCATTTAACAGAATTGATGAGATACCAGAAGAAAGTATAGACTGCATCCAATTCAACCATTTATCTGGAAAACCAAGGGCTTCCATCATGCGCAATATAGCACTATGTTCAACAGTATTAAAAGCTTTTGCAAAATCAAGCTTCAGAACAACTATCTCCCTTTTGCTCTACTGACATTGATGAATATACTCAAAACACCAAGCAATACAATCCTGGATGGCTCTCGATTTAATGAACCCATATTGATTTGCATGCAAGAGCTGAAGAATCACAGCCTGTAGGCTTTCAGCTAGGATCTTAGTAAGGAGCTTAATGCTGCTATTCGGTAATGAGATGGGCCTAAAATCACTGATAGTCTCTAGGTTATTGATCTTTGGCACCAGAGTGATAAAGGACTCATTCAAGCACTCCAGATATTACAGTCAAAGAAATCTTGGCAGAGCTTATAAAAATCCCCTTTAATAATATCCCAGCATTTCTTCATGAATAAACCATTGAAACCATCAGGGTCAGGGGCTTTATCAGTTGGGATCATTTTAATAAGATGATCAATCTCCTGCTACAAAATGGGGGCCACTAAACTGTCAAGATCATCTCTTAAGGTAATGAGATTGGATAAGTTGAACAACATATCAGGCTGCAGGGATATACCCATCCTGTTTCTATATTCTTGCAAAAGGAGAGATGCCTTTCCTTCATGATCATAGATCAGGTTCCCATTTACATCTTTCAGGCAGGTGATGGTGTTTTTCCTATGTGACACTATGGCCATATCATGAAAAAATTTGGTGCACTCATCACCAATTTTATTCTATTAACAGTGAATCTTTTCCTCCAATAGATGTTCTTGTATCTCAAGAAAGTTTGCAACTGAGTTTTGACAATAGCTCTTAAGTTCCACTCTGGTAAAAAGAGTTGTCTGCATTCCTCCAGGGAATCTAGATAGAAGATCACTTTATTGCAAATTTTGATCAGAAGGGAGAGCTGTGAGAGGTTTTTGCTCCAGAGCTTCAACTTATATTAGCTGAGGTGCCATTATTTTGAACTGGCTGCTCCCAGCCTGCTTTCACAGCCTCTGCAAAACCTGGATGCTCAAGCCAGAAATTCTAAAATCTAATGATGCAAGCTTTGGGGATATCTGTACCAATAGTGAGTTTACATGGTATGTGATGTGAAGTTATCTTAGCCATTGGGAGAACTAATGTATTTGGGTAGGTGATGGTCCAGTTTACTGATGTAAAAAACCAATCAAGTTGCTCTAGTAGAGGATCCTGCTACATATTAGACCAAGTGTAAGCTCTTCCTTTCAGAGGCAATTCAACTAAGCCCAGATGTCCCAGGAGATCATTAAAGATCAGAGTGTCAGACAAGTTGCCTCCAGGTTTGTTTTTATCCTCCAGGGATCTGTAAAAATTGAAATCACCTAAGAACAACCAATTTCCATCATCAGCAATAACATGTGAACGAAGCCAATGCACAAAGTCAGATCTCTCAGGATTCTGACAAGGACCATAAACCGTCATTAGTTTCCACATTGTTGAGTTGAAATGAGAGGTGAAGGATATTGTGAGACCAAAAGTCTGCTTATCTATAGTTAGACCAAGAAAATGAGCACTACTCCAAATCACGAGAATCCCACCAGAGGCCCCAATCGAAGGAATGAAATCAAATTTATCAAAACGACGTGGGGCAAGCTTCCTCACCAACTGCATGTCCACATGCTGAAATTTTGTTTCCTGAAGACATATGACTGAACATCCACTTTCTTCTATTTTATTTCTGACTGCATCATGTTTGTCACCTGCGTTGAGACCCCTAATATTCTAGCAAAGTATATTCCAATTTCTGGTATTCATTTGAAGGTGGCAAGAAAGAATGAGAGAGGGTTGCAACCAGTACAAACCCAAAGCAAAGCCATGAATGAACACCTGGAGAGGACCAGTGGAAAACCACAAATAGACCAAAGAAGCTGCTTGTGCACATAACAGATAGTACCATAACTTGTTTACACAAGCATCACAAAAGCAAATAGGTTTAACACAGAGCCACAAGCACCACAGAGTTTTAACACACCAGCAAAATATAAGAACAGCTATGTGAAGAGAGCAGAGCCACGACGGAGCAAAAGAGAATAGAGGGAGCATGAAGGCATCAAGCTGCAGCATTATCATCATCTGGCTTCCTTGTCATAAGAGCATCTAATGTGACCTCACTAGGAGATACATTGCACTACAAGCCCCAATCTTGAAGAGTTTCCACTGGGACAGGTGCAGGGATAACTTCAGAAGGTTGAGGAGGATTGTCCAAGGAGTGGAGAGTAGCAGAGACCAAAACCTTCCTCTTCTTCCTGGGCATCTTGTCAACCAGTTGCACATGCTTGAAGCCCTCTGGAGTGTTAAGCCTGCTTCTCCTCCTAGTTCCTGTGTCACCAGTGGCTTCTTGCTGGTCTTTTTGGAAACTATTGTTGGCAAAGACATGACCTGCCTGGACCCCTGTGTCGAGGAGGAACCATCCAATGAAACTTCATCCAAGAAAGGCTCAAGGCAACATTTAGCAGGGACAACATCTTCAGACATGTTGCTGCACAAGGGTGTCTAGGGCACTTCATCCTGCAGGTGTGCCCAAATACTCAGAAGTACAGCATGAAGGCTTGGAGGCTGAGCTGGCACAATGGCAAGACTATTATCCACTGCAATTTGAGGTTGAAGTGCAGCAGGTGTAACTGAGCTAGACCCAGGCAAGAGAACACTACTGACCACAACTGGGAAATGTAGTGCTGGAGGAATGACAACATTCACAAGCTGCTTCAAAGCTCTCATTTCAAGCACCTGAAAAGAAGTAGAGAGAGGACTCTGAACCTCAGGCTCCACTGGGGAGGACACTTCAAAGGATGAAGATGAGGATGAAGTTGCTCTGTGTTTCCCAGCCCTCACATCTTCAATGTTCAAACAATATCAGCGCCATTAGCTCTCAGATACACAGCCGAGGAACCAGACTGATCAAAGGAGATAGACTCTTGCTGCTGTATGTCCTCATCCAAATTCTGCGCTTCATCAGACCATGCAATATCCTCCTGGTGGTCCTCAACAGGCCAAGCATCCCAACCAGGCAAACCATGATCAGGATTAGGCTGGGCCTGCAGCTCCTGATGCACATCAGCCATCTGTTGGTCATTAAGACTGAAATCAACATGCACATGATGTCCAGCCCCAGGCAACTCCTGCTGCCAACCCTGATCTGCATCTACATTGCCATGCTGAACCTGACCATTTTCTGGATGTGGATTTCCATCCACAAGTACAGGGTCCTCATCTTGAGGAAAACCATCTGAAAAGTTACCATTCAGAATGAACACTGGCACAGACCAAGAGCGACCAGCACCGCCAATCAGGGTGCCCTAAGAAACAACTATGCTGCGAGGCACACGATCAGGAGAGAGCATCAAGCATCGAACAATCACTCTAGATTTATTAGGGCCCTCATACCACCGAATCAATCTGCCATAAGGAGCAACTACAGCCTGAATGTAATCTTACGTCTGATAATCTAATGGAAAAGCGAGGAACATGAGCCAAGATTCCTTGATGTAATTGCAAGTTCTAAAATTACGAGGCGCCTCATCATGCTTGTAAATCGTCAACTCCCACTGACCAAAGTTCAAGCGAGAAGCATCTAGAAGTTCTTCACGCTAGACGGGGTTTTCTAACTGAAAAAGCCCCAATCCCAGAGGCGACGGGAACGATGAAACCACATGCACATGGAAGTTTTGCTCTAGGAACTCACTGACTTGCTGAAGCAATCCATGAACTTGATCTTGCTGTGGCTCTGGGTTCAGGGTGATGATGGCGTACTGTTCATGGCGACGAAGCGGCTCACCACCCAGAGTGACGCGAGCTCGAGCTAGACGATTCCATCCATGCTGCACATGTAGTCCCGCTGGGATGAACAGCATTGGGTTGCACGGGAAGTTGGCCATGAGTTCTGGTGTGGGCGGAGGCGGTGGTGGTGGAGGCGGAGGTAGCGGCGGTGTACAATCGCAACTGTAGCTTGGGGATGGTGAGAAATTTCCAGGATTGCTATTTCCTCTGGAGTCGCGGCAATCTGGGGACGATTCAGGGGAGGGTGACTCTTCAGTTTCTTCTGGGCTGGCAGTATTCACCGGTTGAACCTTGGGGGCCCAATAGAGTTTGGGCTTGGCCTTCGTGCGACACCAGTGAGCTTTATGCCCATAGTTGAAACAAGCCCGGCACCGCCAAGAGCCTTGACAGGAGAAAGCCCGGTGACCCACCGCTAAACACTTGGCACACCGAGAATTTTTGGCCCAGGAGTTTGAATTTTGAACCTCCGATCTGGCACCCGATGAACGAGCCTGAGAAACCGGATCTGATTGATTGAGTATCGATGAAATTCTCCCAAAAATAGTTGAAATCTTGACTGTAGTAGGGACTTCAATGTTGCCAACAACAAAAGATTCCACGGGAGCAGGTTGAGGCTTTGGGGTTGCATGATCTTGAACAATTTCAGGTGCAAAATGGACACGACGGCCACGAGAATGAGAAGAAGCAAGTTTGTTCTGCCTCTTAGAAAGCACATGATTGCACTCTCTCATCTGCTCTTGTTCCCAAAGAAATTTTTCCCATTCCCAATGTGGTGCCGCATTGCTCTAGAGGAAGAAGTAAACATCAAAACAGCGCCAAATGAACCGTTTAAGATTGTAAATCATGAAGCCTACCGCCTTGCAAGAGATCGAGAAACGAAAGTGCCGATCACTTTGAAATTGAACATGAAAACCAGCAGCTGAACCCCCGAGGCATGATTGCAACATCCATGCCACTGAATCTTCCGCCAAACGAATAGTATAGCGACGAAAAACAGCTAGAAGATAGAAAGATCCATCTGGGGAAGAAGAGGGATGATGCATAGACTTGCAGCGACGTACCAGGACCTTTTCTTGGAATATTTTCCCATGGGTGAAATCCAATTTGCCGATCAGATCCGAAGGGACCTCCACGAGCCAATCACCGGGGAATCAGAGGAGAGGAACACCACGAATCACCGAAGGGAGGGGGGCGCCGGAGATCACCATGCCGGAGGTCGCCAGGAGAGAGGAGAGGAGAGTCGCCATCCCTATTCTCATCATTCATAACAAGACACATTGCTCTCTCAAGTATTTAGCATTAAGGTTCAAGTTTTGACCGACTACTTTCATCATGGAAGATAGACTAGCAATAAAGAACATGCCACAATAAAATGAATATAATGCTCTCGAACTTAAGTGAACTTCAAACCTTTACCTTGTTTCATCGTGAAGAATTTTTAAAAAGATGCATATCCAACATAGTGAGATCCTCTTGCAAAATCTCATGGAAACACTCATCTCATCAAGTCACTCAAGCCTATACTAGATTATTTTCAACCTATTCTACTCCTATATGAAAGTGGAAGGCTTATGTGGAGCTTGGTAGGTAAAAACAATCCTAGCAAAATATTATATTCGAAATATTGTCAAACTAAGAGAGAGATCTATTGGATTTACTGAGACTTGTCAAAAAGGTCATGGAAAATAATGTTGGAGAAGGAGAGAGATGGAACACACACATTTAGATAAGTGGACATGTGCAAGTGGCAAATGGATGATCCCAAGGCACAAATGAAGTCATCATTATTGGATTGCACATGGTTGGAAGAATGAGTATGGAGTTTGGTCTTGAAGCATCTCAAAAAATTCTAATGAAGCTAGAGAACCAGGGAGCTTTATTAATATTTTCTCATCAAACTTTTTTCTTTTTCTTTTTTTTCTTCCTTTTTTCCTTTCTCTCTCTCTCTTTTTCATTTTTTTACTCCCCTGAACTCTAGACAACATAGTACCTTCTTAGCAGCTCCTCCCCCCATGCTTAGATGATTGCTCGTCCTCGAGCAAAGAGTGGGGTTTTTTGCTAAGATAAGTACTAAATATTCCATATTTTTTGGAGAAAAATGCTTCAAATCTTCTGGGACTCCTCCATGTAAAATCTCTTGCGTCATCATGGAGGTCTCCAAAAATTGTACTCCAATTTGTAGCACCTTGACTCCTTCAGATTTTCCTCAAAATAATAATCCATACTCAAGTATTGGGTTGTGGAAAAGATATTTGGGTTTAAGGGTGGATATCCGGTGAAGTTTGCAAAATTCCTGATGTGGAAACTCACAATGCACGGATAGAAAGGCTAGAAAAAAGAAGTTACGCAAAACGGAATGACGAGCTTCTAAGTCTCATACCACTACACATCAATCTTAATCCAACTCATCAAAATATAAGTTTGCAATCTAAAGGTTTCGTCACGAAAGATCATAAGTATATAGTCTTTGGTAGGTAGAACCTTACAAGATATTTACAAATGTAGATAACATAGGAATTAAATTTTAAATAAAACAAAACAAGTTATCAGGTCATTGGTAAACTTAAATCAAAGAGCAACATAGAGTATGTGGGTTTAAAATTTAGTCATTTAATCTCCACAAATAAAAGAGCCGGTATTTAGTCAATTTAAGATGATTTAATAGGGAGAATTAGTCAAGTCATATACAATATCATGTAGGTAAAACAAAGCGGCAACTTTCATCACTTTTCCATAAGCAAGTATACACAATTGATATCATCGAAGTAAGCACAAAAAGTGATGGTGATTCATTTATTGAAAATAAAACTAATCAAAACTAGGTTGTCCTCCTAGTAGCCATGTTATTAGTCAAGAGATAAATACAAAGGTTTTTTATGGTTGAAGGCATATATGTGCAAGCATTTAGAAGGAGATGAACAAAGATAAAGTTGAGGGTGAGTTATCGTCCTTTTTGATGCTCGTGATGAAGTGTAGCGTGGCCTCCCCCATGCTTAAGCATTGTATTTAGCATGGAAAAAGAATGACGAGCATCTAGCGGCGAAGGTGATCCTCGTACTCCATGTGGTCTTTTCCTTTTCGTCCCTCAAATCCTCCCCCATGCTTAGCATATTGCTAAGCATGGAAGAACTTGAATCGCTCGTAATTCTTGAAGTCCTATTGCCATGTGTTTGAAAATCATCTTCACACTTTTTTCCTTTGTTGCTTCAGTTGTCCTTCAACTTCTTCTTATTATCACCAAGCCATGGATCCAATCCTTCCTCATACCAAGCCATGTCCTTCAACTTCCTTGTCGTTCTTGTTGCTGCCTCATCTTCGACAGATTTTTTCATCTATTTACAGAACAAAAAAATGTACTGAACCACCACTCCAAATCAAAGTTCATGAAATTATCTTTCCAATGAGTCATCATTCACATAAAACGGGTTCCGAACAAGAGAGTTGTGCCCTTTTTACTCTGGGGATGGAGTCTGTCCCGAGCATTTTCAAAACGCGTAGCATCCAATGTTTATGTTATATCTCCTTGTACGGGTCTTAAAAATTGACGATCCTTGATGTGTTCGAAAGAGGGTTTGAAGGAGCTTCTGAATATTAACTTTTCTTCCATTGTACATCTCTAAACACGTGCTCAAACCTTGATGGAAATGGTGACTTCCCTCTCAAGCTTTGTAGACGATCAACGATCTTGATTGCAATTGGTCAAGAACTCATGGGAACACTTCATCATACCTACAAAACAATTCAAATGCACACTCTACCCCCGGGGTGATGGCCGGGAGTAGAAACAATTGCCAACAAACCAATAACATCCCTAAGATCTTAACTTGTGGCATAGCTTACCTAGTAAAAAGAAAAATAAGAGCCTAATGTGTGTACGTGTGTGTAGGTGAAAATGCAAATGAAAAGAAGGTATATAAACAATGACAATGTTTGCACCAAGTTCTAAACACCATGTTTACAACTAGATTGCTCAATTTCTATATTGCCATAAAGATTTAACCAAGGTCGAAACACCATGTTCATTTCAAGGTTAATAATTATTCATGTCGCAAGAAAATTAAAGTGCATTGCAAAGCTTATAAACCAACCTAATGCAATATAAATCAACAAGGCTTATAAAACTCAAATGATGATAGACCACAATCAAGTTTAAACATCACATTTTGAAGGACCGAATAGGCGACCAGAGAGGGGGGGAGTGAATGGGAGCACTTGGCCAATTCTGGAAACGCAAAGCGCGGACTGTCCGGCTGGTACGGGCGGACTGTCCGCAAGGCAGTGGCGGACTGTCCGGACCGTCGACGCGGACTGTCCGAAAACTTCAGCAGAACTACCAAAGACGCACTGAGAAAATCAGACTGTCCGGCTGAGCCACACGGACTGTCCGCCATTGTCGCAGACTATCTGTGAAGGCAGCGCGGACCGTCCGTCCACCTTGCTGCAAACCCCAGACAAACTCAGCTCCACCCCAGACAAAAACTCGACCACGCGGACTGTCCGTGAAGGACTCGCGGACTGTCCGCCAAACCTCTTGCAACAAAACCCTAGGGCCGAAACGGATCGAAACGAAGACGTGCAAGAACACGAAGAACACGAGCACTGTTCAGCAGCCCGCGGACTGTCCGGCAAGAAGCCGCGGACTGTCCGCGTGTTGCGAACAGAGCTGAAAACTGCCCGACCCGCGGGGTCAACTCCACAAATCCATCACCGGATCTCCCAAACAGTAAAAGCTCTTGAGACAAGATTTGGGGGAGATGATAAGCAACACACGAGGAAGCTATGCCCCAAAAATCTCGACCTCTAACCCACTAAATCGCTGGGAATCGCGGATCACATGAACCACCACCAAGAACTCGAACTCCAGCCAAAAACTCACGAATCGAATGCTTTCCCCGGCGCTTGAGGGGTCAAGATCACACACAAAGATGCGCAAGGCATCCAGCCATGATCCCCTCAAAGAAATCCGAAGGAAACCGCCCTCAAATCCACAAATCGAGCGAAGAACGAAACTCCCCAAAAATAGCCCTGAAAATGACACGAAAATCACAGAGGACTAGGAGATCACCGCAACGCCGAATGCTTCCATACATCCAGAGGTCAGAGTCTATACAAGAATCTAGCCTAAGGAATACAGAGAAAAAGAAGCAATCCAGAGCAATCTACCGGGGGAGGAAAACCTAGAGTCCAAGAGAGAGCGATGCCATCCACCTCTCCGCTATTTATACGAAGTCCACCGAAGGGAGGTAAATGACCACGCTACCCCTACAACTTGAAATGAAGATACAACCCCTCAGGGGCATTTTCGTCAAGTCTTCATCGAGCGCACACGCTTCCACCGCGGTCTTGCTTAGCATCGACGCAAGCCCCACGATCACGCCACGTGCCCCCCGCCTCGAAGCTTCCCGAAGCTCCCGGATCACTGTCTCCGTCGCCTCGGGCCTTCGGACTTGGTTTTGCGGCCCAAACCAAGAAACCGTCCACCTGATGGTTTTGTGGGCAAACAAATAAACCCCGCGTGCAAGCTTCGACCTTGATCCGCTACCTTGCAACGGCCCATGTTCATGACTTCAACCTTCTAGTCTTGCACCGCACTGCTCGCACTTGACCCCATCGGCCATGGGGTCCATCGAACCAAGCCTACTTGCCACTCCATCACCCGGAGGCCGCCACGGCTAAGGCCTTTCGCGCTTGTTCTTCACCTGCACCGACACGAGTCAAGCCACAACATGTACCTGCACACTTAGCCAAGCATCAGTCCACACAACGTTGTCAATCACTCATCACTAAGGAGCGACCCTCCACTGGTCCTCGGACACACCTGGTCCTCAATCTCCCCCTTGATGAGTGCATTGACAACACCCATAGAAATCACATAGAGAAAAAGAAAAGAAAACAACCACAAACACCAACCTCCAACATGTGATCCAAAGCCAAAGAACAAGCGAAAAACAAGATCACTCGCCAGACCACGTCTCGGCCCCCTAAGGCAAGGGAAACGGCTACACACAGCTGAGACAAACCAAAGCTCACAAAGAGCACACCACAAAGCACAAAACTCAGGCAAAACAAAGGAGCTCCCCTTGCAAATATGCAAACTCCCCCTGAGCAAATGCAACCTCTTCTTCTCAATTTTTCTCCTCACATGCAACATCTCACAAATGCATACCAATTTTTCACAAAATCTCCCAGCATGAAAAATTCTCCCCCTATCATACAAAACTCTCCCCAAATGTGCATGACTTCTCCCCCTTGTTGACAATGCATGAATCAAGGTATACGAAGCTCTTCCCCTTGTTTTCATGAAAAATGCATGTCAAAGCATGTATACAATCTACCAAGCTTCTCAAATATACAAGGAGCACACCAAAATGCTACAAATGAGACATAGAGCAAGCAAAGTAGATATGGTGTAGTTAGCACATTGCCATCAAGAAGGTAAAGACATATAAGCATATGACATGGCCAAAAGCAATTTTAAGCAATTTTCACAAAGAAACATTCATCTCATGAGCAAGACCCTATCCATGGCAATTTGAGCACAATTACGCTAGATCATCCAAAGTTTATACAAGATCACAAATTCTCATCACAAGATCATTATAAACGCCCACAAGCTACTCAAGTCATGTTAAAGCCACCGAGCCATGTGTCTACTCCTTAAAATGAGACTTCTCATGGTAGACAACATGCAACGGTTTAGCACCCAAGATATGATTATCAAAACATAAATACATGACTTAGAGCTCATTATTCAAGCACAAGGCAATTCATACACCAATTTCATTTTCAAGAGTAAACATGGTACATGAAATGCCTTTGCGGCAAAAAGAAGCTTATGCTCCTCCCAAAGTGAACAAGTGGGCTAAACATTTACAACGACAAATAGGTCTTTGACCCCAAGCAAAGAGAACATGATATTCAAGCACAAACTAAACATGATATAGGCATTTGAGCACAAATTGAGCATCGACAAGCATCTACTCATGAGAGACACAATTTTAGCATTTTCATAAAAAGAAAGCTATCTCAGCATAAATATATGGCAAAACCATAAAGAGCATAGCATTCACATCACCATTTACCAAACATGCACATATCTCACATATAGCACATCAGTGATCAATGTATATAAGAGAAGCTTTTCCTAGCACAAGTGATCCAAAGATGGCTATCCTACCAGGTTTTGTACAGAAAGTAAAATGCATAAATGGAATGCAACAAAATGAAACATGTGACACATATATACATGAGAAGCTCCAAGACCCAGCTAGAAAGGAAAGCACACCCCAAGTTCACCCCTCAAGCGAGTGAAAGTGACTTGGTCAAGTGGTTTAGTGAAAATGTCGGCTAGCTGATCTTGGGTAGGCACATAGGACAAGGATATGTTTCCCTTCTCAACGTTGTCCCTCAGAAAGTGGTATCTCACTTCTATGTGTTTTGTTGTAGAGTGGAGGACAGGATTTTTGGCTACACTTATGGCACTGGTGCTGTCACAAAAGTGTGGAACCTGGGAGCACTCCTCACCAAAATCACTCATCGTGTAGGTCATCCATAGGAGCTAGGAACAACAACTAGCTGCGGCTACAAACTCGGCCTCTGTAGTGGACTGGGCTACATTGGATTACTTGCGAGATGACCAAGAGACCAAAGAAGAACCGAGAAACTGGCAACACCCAGAGGTAGACTTGCGATCCAATCAACACCCAGCAAAATCAGCATCGGAGTACCTGTGAAGTCTGAGTGTCGAGGAGGCAGAATACCAAAGACCAAACTCAGGAGTGTAGTTCAAGTACATGAAAATCCGCTTGACGACGTGCCGATTTGAAGTCCTCAGTGAAGCCTGAAAACGAGCGCACAGACACACACTGAACTGTATGTCCGGCCTCGTCGCCGTCAAGTAGAGGAGGGAGCCGATCATGCTCCGGTACTCCTTCTGGTCCACGGGTTCACCATCCTCGTCCTCGTCCAAAGCCATAGTGGTACTCATCAGTGTTGTCAGCGGCTTGGAGTCGTTCATGCCAAACTTCTTCACCATGTCCCTGGTATACTTCGCCTGATGTACAAACGTCCCGTCCTTGCACTGCTTGATCTGTAGTCCCAAGAAAAACTGCAGCTCGCCCATCATGGACATCTCAAATTCTCTGCTCATGTCATCTGCAAATCTGGCAACAAGATCATGAGAAGAGCCACCAAAGATTATGTCATCCACGTATATCTGAACAATCAAAAGGTCATTCCCATGCTTAAGAAGAAACAGGATCTTATCAACTGTGCCCATCACAAACCCCTTACTTAGTAAAAACCCTCTCAACCTGCCATACCAAGCTCTCGGTGCCTGCTTCAACCCATAGAGCGCTCTCTGGAGTTTGTATACACGGTGTGGGTATTTCTCGCTCTCAAACCCCGGGGGTTGCCTCACATACACTTCTTCCTCTATCACCCCGTTCAAGAAAGCACTCTTAACGTCCATTTGGTACAACTTGAACCCTTTAGCCACAGCAAAGGCTAGAAGGATCCTAATTGCCTCCAAACGGGCCACAGGAGCAATTGTCTCCTCATAATCTATGCCCTCTTTCTGGTTGAACCCCTGAGCCACCAACCTCGACTTGTTTCTCACAACCATCCCATTTTCACCCTCTTTGTTCTTCCATACCCACTAGGTACCTATGGGACGGCAATTTGGTGGTGGATCGACTAACACCCAGACTTGGTTTCTCTCAAAGTTCTCCAACTCCTCATGCATGGAATTCACCCAATTCTCATCAGACAAAGCATGTCGAATATCTTTGGGCTCAAAAGAAGCGACAAATGCAGAGTGAGCAAAGTGAGAAGAATTCCTTGACCTCGACCGTGTAGTGCGTTCATGAAGGTCACCTATGATCGTCGTCGGTGGTTAATCAACTTGTACCCGCCGCGGAGCCTCTCATCTGGACACGATCTCCCCCTCAGCAACAGCCTCCACTCTAACAGCCTTAGTCGTAGTGGGTGTAGGGGATGGACCATCCTCGATCGTCGTTGTAGTAGTGGAACTAGCACGTACACGATCAGCCACAGGAGCATTACCTCCATCATCGTCTTCATCTCCATCTCCATCTTGCTCATCCTCAAAGATCCTCGCTCCAATCTCCTCATCACCTGCACACTCAAAAGCAGAAGAGCTACATGGTTGTGTCTCGTCGAAGGTTACGTCGCAAGTCTCCATGATTCGGTTAGTGTCAAGATTGAGCACACGATATGCTCTAGAGTGAATCGCATAACCGAGAAAGATACCATCCCAACACCTAGACTCGAACTTATCCAACTTGCCCTTCTTCAAAATGAAACACTTGCAACCAAAAGCTCTAAAGTGACTCACCTTGGGTTGTCGCCCATGCATCAGCTCATAAGAGGTCTTCTTCTTGAAAGCACGAAGGAAGATGCGATTTGAGACATAGCAAGCGGTATTGACCGCCTCGGCCCAGAAACGCCTAGGAGTCCTATGCTCATCGAGCATCATCCTAGCCATCTCACAAAGGGTCCGGTTCTTCCTCTCCACTACGCCATTCTGGCAAGCGATGTATGGAGAAGAGTACTGATGATCAAGGCCAAGATCACTGCAAAAGGTATCGAAATGAGAGTTTTTAAACTCCGTGCCATTGTCACTGCGTATAGCTCGAATGGCATCACTATGTCTCTCATTCTTCAACCTCAAGATCAAGTCTCGAACAAAGCCAAATGTCTCGCTCTTATCCTCCAGAAAGAAAACCCAAGAGTACCTCGAAAAATCATCAACAACCACAAGAACATACCACTTCCCACCCGCAGAGCGAACACGAGCTAGCCCAACTAAATCCATGTGCAACAGCTCACAAGGTCGCTCGATCATGACCGCAGTCTGAGGGGCGTGAGAAGCAGCAACCATCTTTCCATGCCGACAAGAAGCACAAACCAAATCCTTCTCGAATTTCAACTTAGGCAATCCTCGGACAAGATCAAGACCACTCAAGCGGGAAAGCAACTCAAAGCTCAAGTGTCCCAACCTCCTATGCCATTTCCAAAGCTCGGCCGAAACGCCAGCAACAAAGCAACGAGGAGGACCAACAGACTGGGAAAAATCAGCACAAAAGATTTGACCCTCGGGGACGATCGTACAGACAAGATCGCCTCGAGAATCAAGCACACGAGAAGCGCCCGACTTAAAACGAACCTCAAAACCTTCGTCTAGTAACTGAGATACTGACAACAGGTTAAAACCAAGTGACTTGACCAGGGCCACACTTCTTAAGGTCACCTTGCTACTCACCTTCACCATACCTTCAGCAAGCACTCGTCCTCTCCCATTGTCCCCGAAAGTGATGTACTCCCTCGTACTCACCGGGGTGAGGCTGGAGAACCTCCCACGATCTCTGGTAATGTGTCGTGAGCAACCGGAGTCGATCAACCAAAAGTCCTCCAAGCCTCCCACCTGCAATAAAAAATGAGAACGAGAATGAGCAAGCGACTCAACACTGGGGTTAGTACCAAAAGAGTCAAACTAGTGTCGAGCCATTTGCTCAAAAGAAGGGTTAGCAAAGTCCATCCTACCAAAACCCCTAGGCGGAGTCCTCTCACGCCTACCACCAAAGGACATGTCACGTCTCACTGGAGGAGTACGCGCACCACGAGGGGGAAAATGTGGCACGTAGTCCATCTGAGACCCAAAGCTCCGATCGTGTCTCCCAAACTCGTAACGGTCACGAGAAGGAGCACGTCGAGCCAACTCACCACGCCCAAACCCAACACGCCTGTCTCTCTGAGGAAAACCACCTCCACCTCCACGACTGGGAACTATACGCACATACACCTCACCCCTAGGTAGAGGCCCTCTACGAGGCTCAGGCACACCACGAGAAAGGTGGTACCTGTCCTTGTTTGCCATCTCCATAGCAAACCTCTCATCTCTCCTCCTCCCGAAACAGAACTCAGCCTTATGCCCATCCCTCCCACAATACTCACAATGGAAGCGGATCGGCTGTGACTTAGGTGGTGGCTTTTCTGTGGGCTTCTCAACAGTTTTCTCTCCTGACTTCCCCTCAAAGACATTACCCAGGTTGCTCACAAACTTGATGGGTTTCTGGTAATTCTCTGCTTTCTGGGGGAACACTAGTGGGTCTGGAGTTGTTTCTGAGGTGGTTTTGCTTGGGTGCATATTTGTTCATGGGTATGGTGTGTGGTGGAGTAGGAATCTGTCCAACTTTCTCTTCTCCCTCACCACTCTTCTCACCACTCTTGCCAGCCCCCAACGCCTGACCATCAAACCGCTTGAACTCAGCCAACATCAAACTCAACTGTGGCTCATGCCCAGACAACCAACGCATCAATTTCCTAAGCTCATCATTTTCATCCTGCAAACGGTCAACATAGTGTGCAAATTCCATGTTTTTCAAAGCATGCATTTCACAGGTAGAACATGATGTAGGAATGGGAGCTTTCAAAGTCGCCTCAAGAGAAACTATTCTAATGTGAGATTCATCTAGCCTAGCATGCAACACAGGACATGAGGTACAAGCACCTAACAAAGCTGGCCTAGATTTCAATTCATCACACTCAATTCTAACCACATCTAGTTCCTCAAGAGTAGAGGCATGTTTCTCCTTGAGAGCAGTCAAATCAGCAACAAAAACAGGGCAATCACCACAGTCAATCTCATCAGACACCATAGGAGCAGATTTCAAAGAGCCTATCTCATTTCTAGCATCCATGAAGGACCGAAACGGGCGACCAGAGAGGGGGGGGAGTGAATGGGAGCCGATAAAAATTCTTCCCTAAGGTCGAACTCGACCTATACCCCGATTGCCACTCCACGAATCCATGCACACAAAGGAAGCTCCAAACAAGGCACATACAAGCCAAGAAGATCACTAGAGAAGCCTAGGAGCAAAAAGCGGAAGCACCAAAGCAAGAATCAAAGAACTTGAGCACTGCTGCAAAGTCCAAGTCGGACAGTCCGCCTGGCTGCCGCAGACAGTCCGCCAGGGTAGCGCGGACGGTCCGTGAGGCAGGCGCGGATGGTCCGAAATTGACTCAGAGGGAAACAGAAACTCCGGGGGAAAAATCTCTCCACGCGGACAGTCCGGCACGGGCCGCGGACGGTCCGCCAAACTCTCAGAAAACCCCAGACAAACGAGCCGGCACCCCAGACAAAATTATGGCCACGCGGACAGCCCGCCAGGTCCACGCGGACGGTCCGCAAACCGTCTGCAACACGAAAACGCTGAGCCACCGGATCGAAACACGGACCGCGAAGAACAAACGAAGAACACAAAGAACAGCTGGGCTGTCTATGCCACGCGGACGGTCCGCACGGGTCACGTGGACTGTCTGCCAGGCTCGGACAGACAGAAAACTGCACGACCCCGCGAGGTCAACCCTCCAAATCCATCACCGGATCTCCCAAACGCCAAAAGCTCTTGAGACAAGATTTGGGGGAGATGATAAGCAACACAAGGTGAAGCTATGCCCCCAAAAATCTCGACCTCTAAGCCACTAAATCGTCAGGAATCACGGATCACACGAACTCCACCAAGAACACGAACTCCGGCCAAAAACTCACGAATTGAAGGCTCTACACGGCGTTTGAGGGGTCAAGATCATACAGAAACATGCGCAAGGCATCCACCCATGATCCCCTCAAAGAAATCCTTGAAGAAACGCCTCCAAACTCACGAATCGAGTGAAGAACAAAAACCTCCAAAAATAGCCCCGAAAATGACACGAAAATCACAAAGGACTAGGAGATCACCGGGACGCCGAATGCTTCCATACATCCAGAGGTCAGATCCTGTACAAGAGTCTAGCCTAAGGAATCTAGAGAGAAAAGAAGCAGTTCAGAGAAAATCTACCGGGGGAGAAAGCCCTAGAGTCCAAGAGAGAGAGATGCCATCCACCTCTCTGCTATTTATATGAAGTCCATCGGAGGGAGGTAAATGACCACGCTACCCCTACTGCATAAATGAAGATACAACCCCTCAGGGGCATTTTGGTCAAGTCTTCATCGGGCAGACACACTTCCACCGCGGCTTCGCTTCACCTCAATGCAAACCCCGCGATCACGCCACGTGCCCTCCGCCTCGAAGCTTCCCGAAGCTCCCGGATCACCGTCTCCGTCGCCTCGGGCCTCCGGGCTTGGTTTTGCGGCCCAAACCAAGAAACCGTCTACCAGATGGTTTTGTGGGCAAACCACCAAACCCGGCGTGCAAGCTTCGGGTTTCAACCGCTACCTTGCACCGGCCCATGTTCACGACTTCAGCCCGCCAGTCTTGCATCGCACGGCTCGCACTTGACCCCATTGGCCACCGGGTCCATCGAACCAAGCCTACTTGCCACTCCATCACCCGGAGGCTGCCACGGCTCAGGCCTTTCGAGCTCGTTCTTCACCTGCACCGACACGAGTCAAGCCGCCGCCTGTACCTGCACACTTAGCCAAGCATCAGTCCACACAACGTTGTCAATCACTCATCACTAAGGAGCGACCCTCCACTGGTCCTCGGACACACCTGGTCCTCAATCTCCCCTTTGATGAGTGCATTGACAACACCCATAGTAATCAACAGAGATAAAAAGGAAAAGAAAACAACAAACCTCCAAGCAAGTGATCCAAAGCCAAAGAACAAGCGAAAACTCGATTACTCGCCCATCCAAGTCTCGGCCCCCTAAGACAAGGGCAACGGCTCGACACAGCCGAGACAAAACAAAGCTCACAAGGAGCACACCTCAAAGCACAAAACTCAGGAAAATCAAAGGAGCTCCCCCTGCACATACGCAAACTCCCCCTGAGCAAATGCAACCTCTTCTTCTCAAATTTTTCTCCTCACATGCCACATCTCACAAATACATACCAATTTTGCATAAAAACTCCCAATGCATGAAAAATCTCCCCAAATGCATACAACATCTCCCCCTTGTTGACAATGCAGGAATCAAGGTATATGATGCTCTTCCCCTTGTTTGCATGAAAAATGCATGTCAAAGCATATATACAACCTACCAAGCTTCTCAAATATACAAAGAGCACAACAAAATGCTGCACATGAGACATAGAGCAAGCAAGGTAGACATGGTGTATCTAGCACATTGCCATCAAGAAGGTAGAGGCATATAAGCATGTGACATGGCCAAAAGCAATTTTAAGCAATTTTCACAAATAAACATGCATCTCATGAGCAAGATCCTATCCATACCAATTTGAACATAAAGGCACTAGATCATTCAAAGTTTATGCAAGATCACAAATTCTCATCACAAGATCATTATAAACACCCACAAGCTACTCAAGTCATGTTAAAGCCACCGAGCCATGTGTCTACTTCTTAAAATGAGACTTCTCATGGTAGACAAGCATGCTACGGTTTAGCACCCAAGATATGAATATCAAAACATAAAAACATGACTAGGAGCTCAATTTTCAAGCATAAGGCAATTCACACACCAATTTCATTTTCAAGATTAAACATGGTACATGAAGTGCCTTTGCGGCAAAAAGAAGCTTATACTCCTCCCCAAGCAAGCAAAAGGGCTAAACATTTACAATGACAAAGGATCTTTGACCCCAAGCAAAGAGAATATGATCCTCAAGCACAAACTGAGCATGATATAAGCATTTAAGCACAAATTGAGCATAGACAAGCATCTACTCATGAGAGAGGCAATTTTATCATTTTCATAACCAATATGCTATCTCATCATACATGTATGGCAAAACCATCAAGAGCATAGCATTTACATCCACAAATTACCAAACATGCACATATCTCATCCATAGCACATCAGTGATCAATGTATATAAGAGAAGCTCAATCCTAGCTCAAGTGATCCAAAGATGGCTATCCTACCAGGTTTTGTACAGAAATTAAAATGCATGAAGGAAATGCAACAAAATGAACATATGACACATATATACATGAGAAGCTCCAGAACCCAAGCTAGAAAGGAAAACAAACCCCAAGCTCACCTCGCAATCGAGTGAAAGTGGCTTGGTCAAGTGGTTTGGTGAAAATGTCAGCTAGCTGGTCTTGGGTAGGGACATAGGACAAAGATATGTTTCCCTTCTCAACATTGTCCCTCAGGAAGTGGTACCTCACTTCTATGTGTTTTGTTTTGGAGTGGAGGACAGGGTTTTTGGCTACGCTTATGGCACTGGTGCTGTCACAGAAAAGTGGAACCTGGGAGCACTCCTCACCAAAGTCACTCATGGTGTAGGTCATCCAAAGCAGCTGGGAACAACAACTAGCAGCAGCTACATACTCAGCCACGGTAGTGGACTGGGCTACACTCGATTGCTTGCGAGATGACCAAGAGACCAAAGAAGAACCAAGGAACTGACAACACCCAGAAGTGGACTTGCGATCCAATCGACACCCAGTGAAATCCGCATCAGAAAACCCATGAAGCCTGAGTGTCGAGGAGGCAGAGTACCACAGACCAAACTCAGGAGTGTAGTTCAAGTACCTAAAGATCCGCTTGACGGCCTGCCGATGTGAAGTCCTCGGTGAAGCCTGAAAACGAGCGCACAGACACACACTGAACTGTATGTCCGGCCTCGTCGCCGTCAAGTAGAGGAGGGAGCCGATCATGCTCCGGTACTCCTTCTGGTCCACGGGTTCGCCATCCTCGTCCGCATCCAAAGCCGTAGTCGTACTCATCGGTGTAGTCAGCAGCTTGGAGTCGTTCATGCCAAACTTCTTCACCATGTCCCTAGTGTACTTCGCCTGATGTACAAAGGTCCCGTTCTTGCACTGCTTGATCTGGAGACCCAAGAAAAACTGCAGCTCGCCCATCATGGACATCTCAAATTCCCTACTCATGTCATCAGCAAATCTGGCAACAAGATCATGAGAAGAGCCACCAAAGATTATGTCATCCACGTATATATGAACAATCAAAAGGTCATTCCCATGCTTAAGGAGGAAAATGGTCTTATCAACTGTGCCCATCACAAACCCCTTACTCAGCAAAAAGCCTCTCAACCTGCCATACCAAGCTCTAGGTGCCTGTTTCAACCCATAGAGCGCTCTCTGGAGTTTGTATACACGGTGTGGGTATTTTTCACTCTCAAACCCCGGGGGTTGCCTCACATACACTTCTTCCTCTATCACCCCATTCAAGAAAGCACTCTTGACATCCATTTGGTACAACTTGAACCCTTTAGCCATGGCAAAAGCTAGAAGGATCCTAATTACCTCCAAACGGGCCACAGGAGCAAATGTCTCCTCATAGTCTATGCCCTCTTTCTGGTTGTACCCCTGCGCCACCAACCTCGACTTGTTTCTCACAACCATCCCATTCTCACCCTCTTTGTTCTTCCACACCCACTTGGTACCTATGGGACGGCAATTTGGCGGTGGATTGACTAACACCCAGACTTGGTTTCTCTCAAAGTTTTCCAACTCCTCATGCATGGAATTCACCCAATTCTCGTCAGACAAAGCGTGTTGAATATCTTTGGGCTCAAACGACGCAACAAAGGCAGAATGAGCGAAATGAGAAGTGTTCCTTGACCTCGACCGTGTAGTGCGTTCATGGAGGTCACCAATGATGGTCGTCGGTGGGTGATCAACTTGTACTCACCGGGGAGCTTCTCGCCTGGACACAACCTCCCCCTCAGCAGCAGCCTCCACTCGAACAGCCTCAGTCGTAGTGGGTGTAGGGGATGGTCCGTCCTCGATCGTCGTCGTAGTAGTGGAAGTAGTGTGTACACGATCAGCCACGGGAGCACCACCATCATCATCATCCTCGTCTCCATCTCCATCCTTCTCATCCTCAAAGATCCTGGCACCAATCTCCTCGTCACCTACACACTCAAAAGTAGAAGAGCTACATGGCTGTGTCTCGTCGAAGGTAACCTCGCAAGTCTCCATGATTCGGTTAGTGTCAAGATTGAGCACACGATATGCTCTAGAGTGAATCGCATAACCAAGGAAAATCCCATCCGAACATCGAGACTCAAACTTATCCAACTTGCCCTTCTTCAGAATGAAGCACTTGCAATCAAAAGCTCTAAAGTGACTCACCTTGGGTTGTCGACCATGCATCAGCTCATAAGAGGTCTTCTTCTTAAAGGCACGAAGGAAAATGTGATTTGAGACATAGCAAGCGGTATTGACCGCCTCGGCCCAGAAACGCCTAGGAGTCCTATGCTCATCGAGCATCGTCTTGGCCATCTCACAAAGGGTCCGGTTCTTCCTCTCCACAACGCCATTCTGACAAGCGACATATGGAGAAGAGTACTGATGATCAAGACCAAGATCACTGCAAAAGGCATCAAAATGGGAGTTCTTAAATTCTGTGCCATTGTCACTGCGTATAGCTCGAATGGCGTCTCCATGTCTCTCATTCTTCAACCTCAAGATCAAGTCCCGAACAAAGCCAAATGTCTAACTCTTATCCTCCAAAAAGAAAACCCAAGAGTACCTCGAAAAATCATCAACAACCACAAGAACATACCACTTCCCACCCGCAGAGCGAACACGAGCTGGCCCAACCAAATCCATGTACAACAGCTCACAAGGTCGCTCGGTCATGACTGAAGTCAGAGGGGCGTGAGAAGCGACAACCATCTTTCCATGCCGACAAGAAGCACAAACCAAATCCTTATCGAATTTCAACTTAGGCAATCCTCGGACAAGATCAAGATCACTCAAGCGGGAAAGCAACTCAGAGCTCAAGTTTCCCAACCTCCTATGCCATTTCCAAAGCTCGGCCGAGACGCCAGCAACAAAGCATCGAGGAGGACCAACAGACTGGGAAAAATCGGCACGAAAGATTTGACTCTCGGGGACGATCGTACAGACAAGATCGCCTCGAGAATCAAGCACACGAGAAGCACCCGACTTGAAACGATCCTCAAAACCTTCGTCAAGTAATTGAGATACTGACAACAGGTTAAAACCAAGTGACTTGACCAGGGCCACACTTCTTAAGGTCACCTTGCTACTCACCTTCACCATACCTTCCGCAAGCACTCGTCCTCTCCCATTGTCCCTGAAAGTTATGTACTCCCTCGTACTCACCGGGGTGAGGCTGGAGAACCACCCACGATCTCCGGTCATGTGTCTTGAGCAACCGGAGTCGATCAACCAAAAGTTCTCCAAGCCTCCCACCTGCAATAAAAAACGAGGATGATAATGAGCAAGCGACTCAACACTGGGGTTAGTACCAAAAGAGTCAAACCAGTGCTGAGCCATTTGCTCAAAAGAAGGGTTAGCAAAATCCATCCTCCCAAAACCTCTAGGCGGAGCCCTCTCACACCTACCACCACTGCTCGAGCGATCTTCTTCTTGTGGCCACCACTCTTCTTGTGCCTTCTCTCGCTCTTGTCCTTGTGCTTGTCCTTGTAGTCGTTCCGGGAGCGGTGCTTGTTGTAGTCATGCTTGGGCTTGCCCTTGTAGGCATTCCTGATCTCCTTGGCTTCAGGGCATTCGGCGATGAAGTGCCCGTGCTTCCCGCACCGATAGCACATCCCCGAGCTCTGCCTTGCATTCTTGCGGTTCTCGTACATCCGCCCAAACCTCTTGCTCAACAATGCGAGATCGTCCTTGCTCGACACATCAAAGTCCTCATCTGGCAAGGACACAAGACAAGACAACGAGAAACCACCAGAGTTAGCGTTAGTCCTTGATCCTGAGACAAGAGCCAAACTATGAGGATCAGTGGGGCTCTCGCTCTTGGCTCTCAAGCCACGACCAACTTCTGAAGACCTGAGCTTGGAAAACAGCTCATCCAGCGTCAGCATATCATACGCACTCGACTCCTCAATGGCCTCGATCTTGGCTTCCCACATAGACCTATCCAGGGCATGCAAAAGCTTGATAGCTTGATCATGATCCGTGTATGGGAGCACTGTCACATTGGCCCTCATGTTGTTGACGATGCAAGTGAAGTGCTAAAACAGAGCATCGGTCGACTCACCGGGGAGATGAGTGAAGTTCTCGTACTCTCTCCGGTAAGTGGTAAACATACGAGCTTGCACTTGGGCATTGCCAACATGAGCATTCTTCAACTTGAGCCAAATTTTTCCGGCCACATCCTCTCCGTACACTAGATCAAACTTCGAGGCACAGAGAGCACGGAACAAGTAATCAACGGCCTTGTTGTTGGCCTCAAACATGTCCCACGATCCTGGAAGCAGAAAACTCTATGGGATGACATAATGAGGATTCTGAGTGACCTCCCAGATGAGAGTTCCCTTCCCTCGCAAAAACGTGCCCATGCGCCTGTCCCACATCGGGTAATTCTTGCCATCAAAGTGCGGAGGACCCGACCCCTTGCCGTAATCGCCCATCTTTGGATCTTAGACTGGTTAGAATCACGAAGATCCGTAACCGGCTCTGATACCAATTGAAGGATCGAAACGGGCGACCAGAGAGGGGGGGAGTGAATGGGAGCCGATAAAAATTCTTCCCTAAGGTCGAACTCGGCCTATACCCCGATTGCCACTCCACGAATCCGTGCACACAAAAGAAGCTCCAAACAAGGCACACACAAGCCAAGAAGATCACTAGAGAAGCCTAGGAGCAAAGAGCGGAAGCACCAAAGTAAGAATCAAAGAACTTGAGCACTGCTGCGAAGTCCAAGTCGGACAGTCCGCCTGGCTGCCGCGGACAGTCCGCCAGGGTAGTGCGGACAGTCCGTGAGGCAGGCGCGGACGGTCCAAAATTGAATCAGAGGCAAACAGAAACTCCGGGGGAAAAACCTCTCCACGCGGACAGTCCAGCACGGGCCCGCGAACGGTCCGCCAAACTCTTGGAAAACCCCAGACAAACAAGCCGGCACCCCAGACAAAATTATGGCCACGCGGACAGTCCGCCAGGTCCACGATGACGGTCCGCAAACCGTCTGCAACACGAAAACGCTGAGCCACCAGATCAAAACACGGACCGCGAAGAACAAACGAAGAACACGAAGAACAGCTGGGCTGTCTATGCCACGCGGACGGTCCGCACGGGTCACGCGGACTGTCCGCCAGGCTCGAACAGACAGAAAACTGCACGACCCGCGAGGTCAACCCTCCAAATCCATCAATGGATCTCCCAAACGTCAAAAGCTCTTGAGACAAGATTTGGGGGAGATGATAAGCAACACAAGGTGAAGCTATGCCCCAAAAATCTCGACCTCTAAGCCACTAAATCGCCGGGAATCACGGATCACACGAACTCCACCAAGAACACGAACTCCGGCCAAAAACTCGCGAATTGAAGGCTCTACACGGCGTTTGAGGGGTCAAGATCACACACAAACATGCGCAAGGCAACCACCCATGATCCCCTCAAAGAAATCTGTGAAGAAACGCCTCCAAACTCACGAATCGAGTGAAGAACAAAAACCTCTAAAAATAGCCCCGAAAATGACACGAAATCACAGAGGACTAGGAGATCACCGGGATGCCGAATGCTTCCATACATCCAGAGGTCAGATTCTGTACAAGAGTCTAGCCTAAGGAATCCAGAGAGAAAAGAAGCAGTTCAGAGAAAATCTACCGGGGGAGAAAGCCCTAGAGTCCAAGAGAGAGAGATGCCATCTACCTCTCCGCTATTTATATGAAGTCCATCGGAGGGAGGTAAATGACCACGCTACCCCTACTGCATAAATGAAGATACAGCCCCTCAGGGGCATTTTGGTCAAGTCTTCATCGGACGGACACGCTTCCACCGCGTCTTCGCTTCACCTCAATGCAAACCCCGCGATCACGCCACGTGCCCTCCGCCTCGAAGCTTCCCGAAGCTCCCGGATCACCGTCTCCGTCGCCTCGGGCCTCCAGGCTTGGTTTTGCGGCCCAAACCAAGAAACCGTCCACCTGATGGTTTTGTGGGCAAACCACCAAACCCCGCGTGCAAGCTTCGGGCTTCAACCGCTACCTTGCACCGGCCCATGTTCACGACTTCAGCCCTTCAGTCTTGCACAGCACGGCTCGCACTTGACCTCATCAGCCACCGGGTCCATCGAACCAAGCCTACTTGCCACTCCATCACCCGGAGGCCGCCACGGCTCAGGACTTTCGAGCTTGTTCGTCACCTGCACCGACACGAGTCAAGCCACCGCCTGTACCTGCACACTTAGCCAAGCATCAGTTCACACAACGTTGTCAATCACTCATCACTAAGGAGCGACCCTCCACTGGTCCTCGGACACACCTTGTCCTCAATCCACAAGCAAGGATTCAAGCTCTATCTTGTCCTTAGCATCACCCAACAAAGACCTAAATTCCCTCTTCTCCTTGTTGGTCTTTCTAAGCACATCATCACGGTTATCAAGCAACTCATTCAACCTAGCATTCTCCTCAAGCAAGAAGTTGGGATCATATCGTACCTCTTCCTTGGAGTCAGAGTTCGAATCTGAGCTATGCTTCCCACCCTTCATGGAGTGCGCCATGCCGCGAAATCCATCTTGTGCGACGAAGCTTAGGCCGGTGAAGTTCTTGCCCGTGTGCCGATTGTCCTTGCGCCGATCTTGCTCTTCCTCGCTGCTCGAGTCGGAAGAAGCATTGCTTTATGTGGAGTCGATGTCGCTCGCTCCGGCAACCATCGCTCGCGTCGTCTTCTTCTTGTACCCGCTACTCTTGTTGTGCCTTCTCTCGCCCTTGTCCTTGTGCTTGCCCTTGTAGTCGTTCCAGGAGCGGTGCTTGTTGTAGTCGTGCTTGGACTTGCCCTTGTAGTCGTTCTTGATCTCCATGGCTTCAGGGCATTCGGCGATGAAGTGTCTGTGCTTCCCGCACTGATAGCACATGCCCGAGCTCCGCCTTGCATTCTTGCGGTTCTCGTACATCCGCCCAAACCTCTTGCTCAACAAGGCGAGATCCTCCTCGCTCAGCACCTCAAAGTCCTCATCTGGCAAGGACACAAGACAAGACAAAGAGAAACCAACAGAGTTAGCATTAGTTCTCGATCCAGAGACAAGAGCCAAACTATAAGGATCAGTGGGGCTCTCGCTCTTGGCTCTTAAGCCACGATCAACCTCTGACGACCTGAGCTTGGAAAACAGCTCATCAAGCGAAAGCGTATCATACACGCTCGACTCCTCAATGGCCTCGATCTTGGCTTCCCACACAGACCTATCCAGGGCATGCAAAAGCTTGATAGCTTGGTCATGATCCGTGTATGGGAGCACTGTCACATTGGCCCTCATGTTGTTGACTATGCTAGTGAAGCGCTGGAACATAGCATCGGTCGACTCGCTGGGGAGATGAGTGAAGTTCTCGTACTCTCTCCGGTAAATGGAAAACAAACAGGCTTGCACTTGGGCATTGCCAACATGAGCATTTCTCAACTTGAGCCATATCTTTCCGGCCACATTCTCTACGTACACTCGCTCGAACTCCGAGGCATAGAGAGCACAGAGCAAGTAATCAACGGCCTTGCTGTTGGCCTCACACATGTCCCGCGATCCTGGAAGCAGAAAACTGTCTGGGATGACATAATGAGGATTCTGAGTGACCTCCCAGATCAGAGTTCCCTTCCCTCGCAAAAACGCGCCCATGCGCCTCTCCCACATTAGGTAATTCTTGCCATCGAAGTGCGGAGGACCTGACCCCTTGCCATAATCGCCCATCTTTGGATCTTAGACTAGTTAGAATCAAGAAGATCCGTAACCGGCTCTGATACCAATTGAAGGACCGAATAGGCGACTAGAGAGGGGGGGATTGAATGGGAGCTGATAAAAATTCTTCCCGAAGGTCGAACTCAGCCTATACCCTGATTGCCACTCCGAGTTCTCACACACACCAAAGAGGCACAAGACAAGGCACACACAAGCTCTCAAGACCAAGAGACAAGCCTTGAATCAAACCGCGGAAGCACAAGACAAGAATCAAAGCACTTGGCCAATTCTGGAAACGCCAGGCGCGGACTGTCCGGTTGGTACGGGCGGACCGTCCGCAAGGCAGTGGCGGACTATCCGGACCGTCGACGCGGACTGTTCGAAAACTTCAGCAGAACCACCAGAGACGCACTGAGAAAATCGGAATGTCCGGCTGAGCCACGCGGACTATCCGCCAGTGTCGCGGACTGTCTGTGAAGGCAGCGCGGACCGTCTATCCACCTCGCTGGAAATCCCAGACAAACTCAGCTCCACCCCAGACAAAAACTCGGCCACGTGGACAGTCCGTGAAGGACTCGCGGACTGTCCGCCAAACCTCTTGCAACAAAACCCTAGGGCCGAAATGGATTGAAATGAAGACGCGCAAGAACACGAAGAACACGAGCACTATTCAGCAGCCCGCGGACTGTCCGCCAAGAAGCCGTGGACTGTCCGCGTGTTGCGAACAGAGCTGAAAACTGCCCGACCCGCGGGGTCAACTCCACAAATCCATCACCAGATCTCCCGAACGGTAAAAGCTCTTGAGACAAGATTTGGGGGAGATGATAAGCAACACACGAGGAAGCTATGCCCCAAAAATCTCGACCTCTAACCCACTAAATTGCTGGGAATCACGGATCACATGAACCACCACTAAGAACTCGAACTCTGGCCAAAAACTCACGAATCGAAGGCTTTCCCCGGTGCTTGAGGGATCAAGATCACACACAAAGATGCGCAAGGCATCCACCCATTATCCCCTCAAAGAAATCTGAAGGAAACCGCCCTCAAATCCCCGAATCGAGCGAAGAACGAAACTCCCCAAAAATAGCCCCAAAAATGACACGAAAATCACAGAGGACTAGGAGATCACCGCAACGCCGAATGCTTCCACACATCCAGAGGTCAGAGTCTATACAAGAATCTAGCTTAAGGAATACAGAGAAAAAGAAGCAATCGAGAGCAATCTACCGGGGGAGGAAAACCTAGAGTCCAAGAGAGAGCGATGCCATCCACCTCTCCGCTATTTATATGAAGTCCACCGGAGGGAGGTAAATGACCACGCTACCCCTACAACTTGAAATGAAGATACAACCCCTCAGGGGCATTTTGGTCAAGTCTTCATCGAGTGGACACGCTTCCACCACGGCCTTGCTTAGCATCGACTCAAGCCTCGCGATCACGCCACGTGCCCCCCACCTCGAAGCTTCCCGAAGCAACCGGATCACCATCTCCGTCGCCTCGGGCCTTCAGACTTAGTTTTGCGGCCCAAACCAAGAAACCATCCACCTGTTGGTTTTGTGGGCAAACCAACAAACCCCGCATGCAAGCTTCGACCTTGATCCGCTTCCTTGCACCGGCCCATGTTCACGGCTTCAGCCTGCTAGTCTTGCACCGCACGGCTCGCACTTGACCCCATCGGCCACGGGGTCCATCGAACCAAGCCTACTTGCCTCACCATCACCCAGAGGCCGCCACGGCTAAGGCCTTTCGCGCTTGTTCTTCACCTGCACCGACACGAGTCAAGCCCCAACCTGCACCTGCACACTTAGCCAAGCATCAGTCCACACAACGTTGTCAATCACTCATCACTAAGGAGCGACCCTCCACTGGTCCTCGGACACACCTGGTCCTCACGTTTACACAAGATTACAAAAGAAAATGTCTCGCGTGAAACACTATCATGGAAATAAAGCATTCATCAAAAAGTTTTGTGAAAAAGCCAAGCTAACCTATGCATGATAGGACAATGGGGTTGATGTAAAATTCAAATGCAAAAGGGTTAGTAAAAAAGGGTCAGTAATGTTTGAAAAGGCTTTCGATATCGTTCCTCAATCTCAAAAAAGAATTGCTTATAATGACAAGCAAGTCACTTTATGAGAGGCCGAGTCTTCTCAACAACAAAATCTTTTATCAAAAGACCTAATCAATTATGCTAACAAGTTTTTAGGGTAAGGCTTATGGGTATCCTATATTTTTTGCTTAAGACAAGATTTTGAAGAGAGAAATCGGGTGAAGAAATTCTATCTAAGGTGGTTTCAAAAATAGAAAACAAGAGTTATGAACTTCACCCAAGAGTGCTCGTTTAAATGTCGGAGACATGTGTTATGAACTTCACCCAAGAGTGCTCGTTTAAATACCGAAAACCTGCGTAACAAAACTCCAAAAATACATGCTTGTGTTGAACTTGTTATGTCATGAGGGTGCCTAGTGGCGGGTTAGTTCCAAATAGGAGACGAAACCTACGTGTAACATGTATTCTAGCGGTGTCATAAATGACCGCCACCAGCTACCAAATCAAGACAGTTTCTATCAACACTCTCATGTCCACCCTCAAAAGTGGTGAGAATATACAAGATACCCTTAGCTTCTTAAGACTATGAATTGGAAATCTTAGCACTCACGTGAAGTATACCAGCATGCGAAAGTCCTCCAAAGTGACGCCTCCACCAAAGATACGATGATAGTTGTAGTCACTGCTAGCCCTGAATCGGAACACAATTTTCACCAAGGATCGATCTAGTATGATGGGGGAGGAAGGAGATGCAATCATGGTGCCTCGAAGGAGGGAAATGGTGCCTAAAGGCATCATTGATTGCCAATTAAAACAGGTAGAATGAACATTATGGTTTTTATCAGTAATGCACCCTATCCACCACAACATAGCTCGAATAGTTGATGAGATGAGCCCCATTGCCAATCGCTGAAGGCCATCACATGCATTACTCAAAGTTGACACACAGAGCCCTACACGCCCAAGCACGCATCTCTTCATGAATGCCTCTCATGGCACCTGCTCACAAGAGCCAATGTCGCACAATCATGCATGGCAGTGGCTGCTACTAGTAGGAAGTGCCACTGTTGTCGCATCTATCTTTTGATGGCTTTCCAGAATGGACACCTCCTCCACCGATCATGCAATCCTAGGAGGCTTTCACCAGTCGTGCAATCTTAGGCGGCTGAAGACCCCAGCTCGCTGCCCATGCTAACAGGGTGATAAGAGCTTCTTGCCCTACCATGGCAACAAATGGATTTTGGTCTCGATAGGGTTGCAAAGAGAGTGGAAAAGATGAGGGGGGATGGAGAGAAAAGGGAAGGAGGGGTCTGGCACCAATGTTGCTAGTTATCAATGGTGGCGGTTATCGGCTGGGTTGGTGAGTGGAGTTTTTGGCTAAGCACAGAAGATACTAATAGATCCATATGCATGAGAGGTGCTTGGTAATATGATTCCAACCGAGAAACAACAAACCCTAACTTTTCTACTTTCAACTATTCCTCTATATGTGACATTCGTTTTTTAGAAAGTTTTCAAAAAAATTTTGGTTCTCACCCAAATTTCACCATTTTTTTGCGGGTAACTTTCGCCAATTATTTGGGGAACCATTTCATGGAAACTTTTTTTTTCAAGAGAGTTTTTCATGGGAGTTGGACAAACTCTTCTTCAAACAAGTTAAATTCTTTCAAACAAAGATATATAGTCTGAGAGTTGAAAGCACTCACTACTGGAAACCTGAATTTTCCTGTGTTTGACGAATTTCTCTATGTGTACCGTCCAAACAAGTACAGAATAGTCTGGGAACACCAATTCAAATAGTGCCAAACAAATATAGGCATATTACAGTAAAATCACCCCTACACTATAAGAAAAACGCAGACTAGTGACGTAAAAAAGGGCGTTTCTCGTCATAAACCGCGATTTATGACGCCGGTTGTTACGAAAACCCTCCGTCATTAATCAAGCATCACAAACTGTGATTAATGACGAGACCTTATTTTGCGGTGTCATGTATTTAATGACGCGTATAAATTCGTAACACTTGCCGTCATAAACCCGTTTCGGTGATTGTGCCATGTCGGACCGAGATCCATCGTGGCTCCGATGTGGCAGGGGGTTTTGACGATTTCGGTTCATTACAAATTTAGGCCCGGTCCATGTAAGATTCTTTGTGAGCCTAATTTTGTTGGGTCAATTTTAGCCTGTTTTAGGTTTTCATGTTATTTTTTGACCATTTCTTAAATGTTTGTTGCACACTATATTGGGTTGTTTTATTCTGGGCCCTAGTCCATCTAACGAACTTGGTCCATATTGCATTAAGCAAGGCCATTTGATTCTGGGCCATTTTCCCCAGGGGCTTTCCTGGGCCTCGGCCCATATTGCACTACAAGAAAATCACTGACTAGTGACGCAACCACATTTTAGCGTCATTGATTTATGACGTTCCTGGCTGATCTCGTCATTAAATTCCACTTCCGAGCAAATTTAGTGAAAAAAAACTTTTATCATAACGGTTGCTACTGTAGCCAAGCATTCCCTATTCCATGATTGTTTAATGACGCCATAAGCTCTGCAATAGCATCATAAACCAACTCTGGTCCCACATGTAAGCATTATTTTAAAAATAGAGTATTCCAAGTCGTCATAAAATTCAGAAGGGTCCCACATGTAAGCATTCTTTCGAAATAGAGTGTTCCAAGTCGTCATAAAATTTTGCAGGGTCCCAAATGTAAGTATTTATTTAAAAATAGAGTGTTCCAACTCGTCAATAGCAGGGGTCGAACCCGCGACCTTCGATTCTGAAGGGGAAGGCAGTACTACCACTGAGACATGATACAGTTTGTGTTATTTGAGCCAAGAAGAGTTTTTATATTACTTTATTTGTGTTTATATTATTTTTCCATGCCCCATGGAAAACAAAGAGAAAATGTGCTCCTCCTGTGGGTTGAACCTGTTACCACTCGAAGGGGAATTTTTTACATTGACCAGGTCCTACCTGTAAATTTCAGGTGAGTTTTTAATATAAATCGGTAATTCGAAGGCGAAACGCTTCACTACCTTAGCAAAGACTCTCGACTTTTGATACGCAGATCAGCAACGGCTCGTGGCACGAATGGCGGATCCTAGCAACGACGGGAAGATGGTTGCGCCGCCACATCCAAGCAACGAGAGGATGAAACAGCACAACGAGGTCAGTCCTCTGTTTTGAGCCGCTATATGTTCATCTATCTTCCTAGGTTTGGGGATATCGAGATTAAGGGATCTAGAGGATTGATGATCATATATGTTAGATTCAGATTTCATCGTACCCTTAGATTTGGACTTCGATTGGTGTTTGAAGTTGATAGGCTATAGACAATTCATAGGTATTAGATTCAGTTAGTTTTCAATTTACATCGTCTTACAATAGGTTATAGTATTTTAGTAGCTTCTGGATGTTCTTCAAGCTACTCGTTCTATGGATTTTTCTGGAGGTGCACAATTGATAGGATTGATAGGTCCTTATATTTTCAATTTGCATCGTTTTATGGATTGATAGATTGAAGAGACTATCTCTGAGCTGCAGACTATGAAGGGACATCTAGATTATACCATGATTCTTATCCTTTGCACAACTTATAGGTGTTAGATTCAGTTAGTTTCCAATTTGCATCGTTTGATGGATTTATCGGTTCTTGTATTTTACTAGCTTCTGCAGGAGCTTCAAGCCACTACCGCTGAGCTAAATCGAGCCCGATTTTCCAATGTTTGAGGGGTCAAGATCATCCACAAAGATGCACAAGACATCCACCCATGATCCCCTCAAAGAAATCCGGAGAGAAACGGTCTAGAAATCGACGCACAAGGATCGAACCGAAAACCACCGAAAAAGCACAAAAACCAACTCGGGAATCCAAAGGGAGAGACAACTAGCATAAGAATTCTTCCATACACACAGAGGTCAAATTCTTTACAAAGGCTAGCAATCCTCTCGCATCCACCCGCTTGAAGATGTGCTCGTGATCGCTTTGGCTAGCCTAGAGAGAAGGAAATGAAAAGCAGTCGAAAGGATAACCCTAGCCATCCACCCCTCTACCTATTTATATTTTCCTCGTCCGGTGGAGCAAATGACCATTCTACCCCTACAACTTGAAAGTAAGATACACACCCCTCAGGGGCACTTTCGTCAAGTAGGTCTTCACCATCGGACGGACACACATCCACCGCACCTCATGTCCTCCCGACGCAGGCTATGTGATCTTGCCGTGTGTCCCCCATCTCGAAGCTTTCCGACTCCCGGATCCCCGTCTCCGTCGCGTTGGGCCCTCGAGCTCGGTTTTGAGGCCCAAACCGAGAAACCCTCCTTTTGATGGTTTTGTGGCCAAACCACCAAACCCGGCGTGCAAGCTTTGGTCGTGAACCGTCACCTTGCACCGACTCCATGTCCATGACTTCAACTCGCTCTTCTTGCATCATGCGGCTCACACTTGACCCCATCGGCCACCGGGTCCATCGAACCAAGCCTACTTGTCTCTCCATCTCCCGGAGGCCACCTCGGCATAGAACTTTCGCGCTTGTTCTTCACCTGCACCAACACGAGTCAAGCTGCAACCTGCACCTGCAATACTAAGCCAAGCATCAGTCCACACAATATTGTCAATCACTCATCACTGATGAGCAACCCTCCACTGGTCTTCGGACGCTCCTGGTCCTCATATGTCAAATTCATAATGTATATATCTGATATCAAATCAAAATTGTAAGTTGAACTATACAAAATAACTTCTTAACGAAAACATGCAAAAAGTCATAATTGGGAATTCTTGTATTAGCTTTTATTATATTCGAGTTATAATTGTTATCATGAGTTACAAAAGCACACCGACCTTAATTAGCTTAGATAAATTTGGCCTTGGTCAAAACCTGCATAGCTGCGTACATCATGTGGAGTTTGCAAAAGATGAAGCATTTGCTGGCTACCTGCTTCCACACTTTCTCAACCAAACCACATGCGTTTTAGAAACAAAGGAAAATATAATTAAAAATTATAGATATTTTCAGATTTCGCAAACTGCAATAAGTAATTTTCCCACAACCAACATTACCCTTGAGCCAGGTGTGCCGGCGGGCACGTCAAATGGTGAACGTGAGCTTGGACACCAACCGTTTATGCCGCTCTTTCGCTTTGCCAGATGGATGCCAACGACTCTTCACCATCATCTTCAGAAATTATTTTGAAATTATTTGCTAAAGTCAACTCCCTGAATATATAAAAAACACAATATTCATAACTAAGCTAGTATATACAAGATTGAAACAGATACGGCAGTTGAGCATGGGAACATCAGAAAACTAGGATAACTTGTTTTTAGACAACAACAGTCACACAAGAAAACTATAAAATTTGAAGGAGGTAGGTAGTAAACAAATAGCAATCATAAAAACAAAATCAAATATGTACTAATTTTGAAGGACTACAAATAGCAAAAAAAAACAAGAACAAATCTGAAGGTGGTACCAAAACTAGTAGATCCGGTCGAGATTGAAGAGGAGCATAGACGGAGCAGTCTTGCAAGAGGGCTGGTAGGAGGATGGTGATGCGGCGCTAGGCATGGAGCAGGTTATGCGGAGGAGGCTGACGCAGGGATCTTGCGAGGGCGGGAGCGGCGGCGAAGGTGCAGCTATGAGAAGAGGAAGAACAGGGTAGGAGCAGCGGCGGCGGAGTTTATCAGCGAGTAGCCCGGAGTACTGGAGTAGAGGTGAGAGACGAGCAGCGTCTGTGGGGAAGGGAAAAGTAACGGCACAATAACGCGAGTAACCAGACGGAGGAGACGGCAATAGGATGTATAGAAACGGTATAACTGAAAGAAGTGATGGGGAAAAGATTCAAGAGAGAGAAACTACTATTCTAATGCATGGGGTCGCGGTGCGTGGATGTCGTCCATTTCGTGACGAACGGTTGGCAGATAGGTTGTTCTCTCAGAACAACTTATCAGAAAAATCGCACATGTTTCCTCCACCTCGTTCTGTTCACCGAAACCAGCAAATGCAACAGGCCTACAGGGCGCCTGCCTACCTTCTCTAAAAGAACTGCATAAAACAGATTCATTCAGCACATAGGGAAGCAATCTATCATTTGATGAACAGAGATTACCCATCCTTCACACCAAATGGAAACTAACAAAAGATACTCACCAAGCGGAGGTCTCCATTCCAGAAGAAACAGCACGCAAATCCTCATCCCCACATCTTTGACCACCGCCAAACACATCAGTACCCTCCTGAAATCCGTCCCTGCTCATAGTAAAAAAAAAACTTGCTAAATCCAAAAAAAAACCAACAAGAATCCTTCTACCACTCCAAAAAAAGATCCACACACAAACAGGTAATGGGAACTTGCCTGGTACTCCTTCTCCCGTCCTACGCCTCCTCCTTCCCCGAAGAGGAGACCTCCTTCCAATCTCTGAATACGCCGCCACCGCTCCGAAGATGTCTCTTCCCGCCGCCAACCTGAACCTTGTAGCCGCAAGCATCTACCTCCACTCCTCCAAGCAAGGTTCCCAGAACCCATCGCCTCCAATCTTCCCCACACACACCATCCACAACCACTGGCCTCCTTGCTTCACCATACCCTCCCGCGGGAGGAGATTCTGTTCCGCCGGGTACAGCTTCCATCCCGGCCACTCCGCTCGCCGGCCACTCCATGGTCCCCGACCAACGACGGCTACGCTCGCCGGCGAAACCCCACTCTCCTCTAGCACCTCGGTGCTGTCCGCCGCAGACGATTCTGTCCGCTCGCTGGCGGAACCCCCACTCCCCTATTTTCAAATTTTGAAATGGCTTCTCCTCTCCCCGTCGAACGGCCAGGCACATAGTATTGTATCGGCTTCTTGTCCTCAGATCGGTAACTGCTTAGGGCACTCACAACCTAGACTCTACCCATAGAGTCTATATGTCGAAGACTCTATCACAAGAAACTATAGTCTCCAATGCAGATTTTGTATTATGGAGTCTTCATAATATTTCACTCGGATCTTCTGCTCCGGTTTTATTAAATAAGCGGACACATCGAACATATGGGCAGCCACACGAGATCCGCACGGACCTCGTTTTGTGCGTAGACTTGGTGTCTAACTTAGACTTGGTTTATATGTTTCCACCTCTCTTTCTTCATTAAATTGCTTGCCACATCAGCAAGTTGCCTACATGGCAGTGTATTTAATGACTATGGACTCTACCATAGAGTCTGGGTTGGGAGTGCCCTTAGTATACGACATGACAGACGACCGTATTCGATTGGACATAATCCAACCTGTCAGGTATGGACAGGATCTCGAGGCGGGACAAGGCCTCATATCCACAGCCCCGATAACCCCCATCCGGACCACCGGGACTACAATATTCCAATCGCAACAGATCCATTAGTGCACTTCCAACCCAGACTGTATGGTAGAGTCCATAGTCATTAACTACACTGCCACGTAGGCAATTTGCTGATGTGGCAAGTAATTTAATGATGAGAGAGAGGTGAAAACTTAGAAACTAAGTCTAAGTTAGACTCCAAGTCTACACGCAAAACGAGGTATGTGTGGAGCCTATGTGGCTGCAAAATTTAATAAAATAGGAGCAGAAGATCCAAGAGAAACATTAGATAGACTCTATGATACAAAATTTGTATTGAGAACTATAGTTTCTTGTGATAGAGTCTTCAAGATATAGACTCCATGAATATAGTGTTTAACATCGCTGCCATACGTCCCCTCCGCGTGACCCCCTATAATATATAAAAAAAATTAAACATCACTAGTTTGCCTTTGGGCCTAAGAGCAACTCCAACAGATCCTTCAAATCATTTTCTATCGCTAAAAAATAAAAGAAAACGGCAAACGCTCGATCCAACAGGCTCGCAAAAAATCAGAATCGCAATCTCCCTCGCTATTCTCCCTCTTCCGCTTGTGACCTTTGGCGAGCGCGGCTGCCTCGCAATCCCTCCGGATCTCGCGCCATCGATCCTTCCCGCTCTCCTCCTCGCGCCAAAGTTCCAGTTCCTTGTGCGTCTTCGGAGGGCGGCCGGTTCCCGGATGGCAAGCCTCGACGAGGAGCTCGACGCAGCGGCTGAGCAGCACGGTGCCTGTGCCTGATGCGGATGAGGACGACGGTGGGCCTCGCCGTGGCGACGGGCGCGGACTTGGAGAAGTGGAAGGTGGCGCTGATGGAACCTCGTTCAGGATGCACGAACGCGTCCTCCGTCCGTCGCCCGAGTCCGCCACTGATTCCTGCCGCTGCCGTATTCCGCCGCCGCCGGTGAGCACACTTCCTCAAACCGCTTCACCTCCTCTCTCTGTTTTGCACCTCGGCCAAGCTCATGGCCGCCCGGAGCCCCAGCAATTGGAACGCCAGGAGCTCCTGTCCACCATGGCTGGAGCCCCCCGCGGCGCCGAGGGCAAGGGCTAGAGCTTCTCGCGCCGCCGGCCAAGAGGGAGGAGCTAGTTCCTCTAGAAGGAAGCCGGGGAGGGAGGAGAGGGAGGGACCGGCACCGGGGATGGATGGCTCGCGTCGCTGGGGAAGACACGGACGGGAGGAGGTCGCAGGAAGGAAGGAGAAAGGATAAGGTGGGGAAGAAAGAGGAGATACATGTGGGTCCCATGTGTCATTGAGTGGTTAGTGGGATTTGCACAAATGAAAAATAGCTAGTCTTTTGGATCAACTCATAGAATTATAAAGTTTTCTATTTTTACAAAAAGCTAAATCTTCAAATTTAACTAACAAAAATAAAGAAGCTGTTGGAGTTGCTCTAATAGATTTAGACGAGAAGGCAAAAGCCAAAAAAAATAGTAGAGTCCTATTAGGGAGGTTAACGAGTTAGGAAACAAAAATAGAAAATCTTGTTTAAAGGACTTGATGATGAAGCGATTATGAAGGGGTTTTAAGCCATCAAAAGGCGGAGAATGAATTTGCCACGGCCTCCACGACATAATTAGTATTGTTCCGTTAGTATGTTCATTCCCTATCACTAGAATATGCAATTTGGTTTTGTTTTATAGAGTTTAAAAAACATCAATTATAATTAAAAAAACTACCAGTAGAAAGTTCGCTGTAGGTCATTTTTTATCCTGGATCCGCCACTGGTTATAGGTCTTAGAATTTATTTGTTATTAATTAATATATGGTTAGATTATATATAATTAAATCCAACAAAGACTAAAGATGTTTGATAATAATTAAAATAAGTTTAGATTATATATAATTAAATTTAATAAAGAAAACTAATTTATTATCATTGACACAGACAACACAGCAAATAAACCACGAAATCAATGGTTGCGTAACAAACAAACAATAGCAACAAGACAACAGATCCACCTAACAACCAAAATTATATTATTAAAAGAACTTTAGACAATAGACAAATAAACAACGATATCAATGGTTGCGTGACAAACAAACAATAGCAAAAAAAACGGAAAATAATTGGGTGCGTGGGGTGCGCACCCTGCCTCTCTTGCGCAACCCCGCGTGTAATAATATATTACTAACAGCTGAAAGCAATCGATACCTAACAGCTTAAAGCAATCGATGAGTATAGTGAGATAAATGTAGCACCACACATCAATTAGGCTAGTAGGGTTTCATACTCGTTAATTATCCTAAGTTTCCATAGAGCTCTCATTCATTTTGGTGTTGTATGCGCCGCAAACTTTTTCTCAAGCTTCTTATACCTGCGCTCATTCATTTTATTTGCAGTCCACATCACGTGAGTGTCGAGATGTTTGTCATTTTGTTAGCACAAAACGAGAGGGCCGGGGAAGGGGGAACGCACAGTTTGTGCTGCGACGCTGCAAGCATGGACGTCTCACCGTTTCTTGCACTGCTGCCCATTGCCCTTCTCTCCCTCGTGTTCTTCTTGTCCACCGGCAGAAAAGCCCATGGAGATGGAGATAGAGATGGACGGAGGAGCTTGCCACCGTCGCCGCCAGGCTTCCCTCTCCTCGGCCACCTGCCGCTTCTTGGGTCGCTACCCCACCGGACGCTCCGGAAGATGGCCGGAAAGCAGGGCCCGGTCATGCTCCTGCGCCTCGGCCGCGTGCCCATCGTGGTGGCCTCCTCGGCGGTCGCAGCGCAGGAGGCCATGAAGGCCCGAGACGTGGCCTTTGCCGGCCGATACCGCGGACCCATGGTCGAGCGCCTTCTCTACGGGTGTGACATGGCCTTCGCCGACTACGGCGAGCACTGGCGCCAGGCGCGACGGGTCTGCGTGCTGCACCTCCTCAGCCAGCGCTGCGTGCTCTCCTTCCGACGGGTTCGGGAGCAGGAGACCGCCGCCCTGCTCCACCGCGTCCGCGGTGCTGACGGCGGCTGTGGTGACACCGCCGCCGTGAACCTGAGCCATCTCCTCCTCGCCTACTCCAGCGTTGTCCTCCTGCGGGCCGCGTTCGGCGACGACTCAAGGTATGGGCTCGCCGGAGAAGGGAAGATTCTTAGGAAGTTGATGGTCGACACCGGGGAGCTGCTGGGCTGGGGCACGCTCGGCGAGGTCGTGCCATGGCTGGCGTGGGTGGACTCGCTGATGGGGGTGCATGCCAAGGCGACACAGACGTTTGATGCGCTGGATAGCTTCCTCGAGAAGGGCATCGCAGGCCACCGTGCGCTGCGCCGCGGAAGCAGGAGGGAGAGAGACGGCGACGACGACAGTCACCGAAGTTTCGTGAGCGTGCTGCTGGATGCGAAGGAGGAGGATGAGGCGGGAGAAATCCTGTTTGACACGGTAGCCATCAAGGCCATCATCTTGGTACGTGTACTCCCTCCATCTCCATCCCAAAACAAAACAGTTTTAAATTTGAAACAAATCATGTTTTTAAGTTTAACTAAATTTATTAGAAAAAAATAAATATTTACATTTTCTATATACATTTTATTAAACTTCAAATCATTTTACTCCTTACATGGTCAGAGACAACACGCGCCATTTTCTTTGCGCTTTGCTATTACCAAGATTATTATACCTACCACTAGGGAGCACTACCGGAATCCGCCCCTCTGCCGAGAGGGGACTTCCTCTCGGCAGAGGGTTGTTTCCTCACGGCAGAGCTTTTGTCGAGAGTTTGCTCTCGGCAAAGGGCTCTTGGCGGATTCCAGCCGGCAAAGGGCTCTTTGCCGAGAGCCGGCGGGCCCCCTCTCGGCGGATATGTGCCGAGAGCCCACCTGGCTCTCGGCAAAGAGAATTTTCCAAAAACAAAAAAAAAATCCGCTGGCCAGGGGGCCCACCGGCCGGCCGCCCTGGCCCCGCCGCCACCACCACCGCCACCTGCACCACCACCGCCGCCACCACCACCGCCGCTCGCAAACACCGCCACCACCGCCGCCCGCCGCCACCCCCAACAACAACACCACGGTCGGATCCAGAAAAATGCAGGAGGGAGGGAGAACTCGGATCCGCCGCCGCACCATGTTCGCCACCGCGTCGGAGGAGGCCGCGTCGGGAGGACGGAGGACGCCGGATCCGGCGCCGCGCCGCGTCCACCGCTGCGCCAGCAGGAGGGTGGCCGCCACGCCGGGAGGAGGGAGGATCCGCCGCACCGGATCTAGAGATGCCGCCGCTGGTGAAGCTCTCATCATCACCGCCGGATCCCGAGATGCGCTACCACCACACCTCACCCCGCCACTGCTCCTCACTGCCGGTGAGAGGCGAGCAGAGGGGGAAGGGGAGGGGAGGCAGAGGGAGGCGGCTGCGGTGGAGAGTGAGAGAGGCGCTGGCGGCGGAGACTGACGAGGGAGGAGAAGGGAGGAGGCGGAGGGGCCGGAGGAGGCGGCGGGCACCGGAGGAGGGAGGAGGCGGCGGGGGCCGAGGGGGGAGGCGGCGGTGTCGGTGGGCAGGAGAGGGGGCGGGTTTTTATACGCCTAGGTTTCGGCGGGGGAGTGGCTGAGTGGGCTTAGCTGGGTGGACCGGCGGGGTGGTGAGATTGGTTGGCCGGAGGAGGCGGTGGGCTCTGGGCTGGCTTTGCTGAGAGCCTAACATTCCGGCACTCGGCAAAGAGGTCTCTTTGCCGAGAGTCGGGCACTTGGCAAAGCATTTTTCATCAAATTTATTTTTAAAAATAGCAAATATATGCAAAATTTTTCCAATGCTTAACATGACACTAGATATGTTGTGTATTGTTTATGAAAAAGTTGTTGTAGTCAAACTCACATTTGAATTTCTCTAAGACTCCAAACCTAGTGACATTAATTCAAATTTTTAGAAACTTCTCGTGAGATGTTTCGGTTTCTAAACAGCATATGTGTCGAAATGTTCAAAACATTCTCAATTTTTTACCACAACCTCCACATATGATATCACGACCACTTGACAAATTTTGTAATTTTCAAACTTCAATTGAATTTTATACAATTTTTAAACCTTTCTACCTCACGATCTTCATCATGATCAAAGAACCAAATACCGGAAATTTAGCTTCATTTCATGTACATGGTCCTAGAGATGTCTCATGAGCATGAATATCATTTTTTCACCAAGTTTACTCTAGGATTTCATGCACTTGTAGTTCATATCGGATGCAGACGGAAAAATTACCTAGAAAGAAACAAAATTGTTAAATATAGCAAACAAAGCTAAAATTATGTCAAATTTGAGAATAAGTTTTGTATAAGTGTATGTTGAGGATAGAAAAAGTTTGGAGAGAAGAAAGTGATTTTTCTAATTTATTTACCGAGAGCCAAAAAATGCACTAGGCAAAGTAAAAAGCTCTCGGCAAAGAAATTCTTTGCCGAGTGTTTGTTCTTTGCCGAGAGTTTTTATTTGGCTCTCGGCAAAGCTCGGAGCTCTAGGTAAAGCCTGCGAATCCGGTAGTGGAGAGGGTATGAACAACAAATCCAGCATGCTTGTTCATGCCGAAATCTATATTATCATTATTCAGTTTTCACCTCCCCTATCTTATCCATACCTATTGGATAACAACCAATTTTATCCATACTCATTATCTTAATAAGTTGAGCTACTAATTTCTATTAATATACTTTACACATATACCTTCTATATATACATGTGGGGTCCATATCAAAGCTGGACCCTGGGTACAAAATCTCTCGTTTCACACTCTAAAATTTCAGCTTGGTGAAATAATTCATTATAATAGCCTGCAACTTTGTGCAGATTAATAAGATTAGATCTATATATGGGACCCACATAAAAAATCAGACCTTAAAGATAGAAACATCAAGTTCACACTTAAAATTTTGAGAAAAATTGATCGAAGCTTTTTTGGGACGAGTAAGTATACTGACATCGGGCTACTTTTGTGCAGACCGGTGCAACTAGATTTAAATGTTGGTCCCATGTTAAAATCTCGACCCTAAAATTAAAAATCTCGCGCTCACACCTTAAACTTTTATATCAATATGTGGGTCCCGCATACTTTGTATTGTCTAATCCACACATTTGTACTAATAAATGATTATTTGAGCTAAAGGTTTACCCATGAGTAATCCACTCCCCTCCCTATTTCTACTATATAAAAAGACTATCTACACTATTGGAATCCGCCTTTTTGCCGAGAGCTTGTGTCTTTGCCGAGAGCCTAAAAAACTCTCGACAAAGATGAAACACTGGGCAAAGAGGTCTCTTTGCCGAGAGCCTCAAAAAAACTGTCGGCAAAGATGAAACACTCGGCAAAGGGGCCTCTTTGCCGACAGCGTGGAGCTGGCTCTCGGCAAAGATTTATTTTGACAAGTGCATTTCTCTGGCTCATGGCAAAAAATTTAAAAAAATCACTTTCTTAGCTCCAAACTTATTCTATCCTCACCATACACATATACAAAACTTATGTTCAAATTTGGCACAATTTTAGCTCCGTTTGCTATATTTAACAATTTTACATCATTCTAGGTAATTTTTTCGTATACGTCCGATATGAAGTGCAAGTGCATGAAATTATAGAGTAAAGTTGGAGGAAAAAATGATATTCATGTTCATGAGACATCTCTAAGACCATGTACATGAAATGAATCTAAATTTTCGGCATTTGGTTCTCTGATCACGATGAAGATCGTGAGGTAGAAAGGTTTTAAAATTGTATAAAATTCAAATAAAGTTTGAAAATCACGAATTTGTCAAGTGCTCATGATATCATATGTGGAGGTTGTGATAAAAAATTGAGAATGTTTTGAACACTTGGACACGTACGTTATTTAGAAACCGGAACATCTCACAAGAAGTTTCTAAGAATTTGAACTAATGTCACAAGGTTTGGAGACTTAGAGAAATTCAAATTGGAGTTTGACTACAAAAACTTTTCTATAAGTGATATACAACAAAATTGGTGTGATGTTAAGTTTAAGTTTTAAAAAATTTTCGCATCTGTTTGCTATTTTTAATAATTCATTTGATGAAAATTACCTTTGCCGAGAGCCAGGATGGAGTGCTCATGGCAAACCTATTTCGGCCCACCAGGGACCACCTCCGGCCCACCTAGCGCGCCAGCCCACCCATCCTCCCTGTCTCCCCTATATAACGCCGCCTCACCGGCTCCTAAACCTAGCCCTCCGCCTCCTGCCGCCGCGCAGCCACTTCCCTCCCCAGCCACCTCATCTTCCCTATCCCGCGCGGCGCGCGGAGCCGCCTCACTCCTCTCCTTCCACGCCGCTGCCTCGTCCTCCGCTGACACAGCCGTGCCGTCCCCCTGCTTCCCCTCCGCTCACCCCTCACCTCATGGCGAGGAGCAGCGGCGGGACGAGGCGCGGTGGCAGCAAATCCGGCGCCCGCGCGCCTCACTCTCTTGTCTGGCCATCACCGCCCTCAGATCCACCGCCGGGGGATGAGCTCGAGGCCTGACAGCGGCGCAGGATCTATGGCGGCCTGCAGCTCCTCCCTCGGTGTGGCTTGGAGCTCCTCCTCTGGCGCGGCCTCGAACTTCCTCCCCGTCACGACCTCGACCGCCTTCGTCGTTGTGACCTCGACCGCCAGCACAGGTTGACCCAGCCGGCAGCAGGCAGGATCTACGGCGGCCTCGAGCTCCGTCTGCGGCGCGCCCTCGAGCGAACTCCCCGGCAGGCAGCACGGGCGGCGGGTGGTGGTGGTGGTGGTGGTGGAGGCGAGCGGTGGTGGTGATGTTAGTGGTGGTAGTGGTGGCGTCGGCGGGCGCGGTGGGTTTGGCAGCCGACCGGTGGGCCCGCGGTGCCCTGCCGGTGGATTGGATTTTTTTATTTTCTTCAAACTCTTTGCCGAGAGCCATCTAAGCTCACGGCACACGTGTGCCGTGAGGCCGGCTCGTGGCTCTGCCAAAGAGTTTTTTACCGACAAGATTGTGCCGAGAGCTCTGTGCCGAGAGGAAAGAGCCCTATGCCATGAGCATCTGGCTCACGGCAAAGATACGGGTTCTCGTAGTGCTATACCCTACCCAAATGAAGTAGTAAGGGTTTCAACATAGGTTATGGGTACCCAACAACTCGTGTAACCAAGATACATTTTGAGAGCAAAATAGTCCATCGTCTACTTTACTTCATTTTATTTTCCCAAATTATCCCTAATAATAAGGTACAACATGCACTTTGTTTTTTTTATTATCAGGATATGTTTCTAGCCGGCTCAGATACGACTGCCTCCACCGTGGAATGGGCCATGGCGGAGCTCATCAACCATCCGGACGACATGCACAAGCTCCAAGAGGAGATACGCACGACCATCCATGGCGGCGTCAACAGCCAAGTTACCGAGGATCACCTCGGTAAGCTGCGCCGCCTCAAACCGGTGATCAAGGAGACGCTACGTTTGCACATGCCGTCGCCGCTCGTGCTGAGGGAGACGGTTGAGGACACCGAGCTGCTCGGCTACCATGTTCCAGCGTGCACCCGCGTCATCATCGACGTCGGGACCATCGCACGGGACCCCGCCACATGGGAGCGCGCCGAGGAGTTCCTGCCGGAGGGTGGTTCGGGGACGATGGCAGGCCCCTGGCGGCGGCGGGGGGGCACGACTTCACGTTCTTGCCGTTCGGTGGCGGGCGGAGAGGGTGCCCTGGGGCTGGGTTTAGCATGGCGAGCGTCGAGCTAGTACTAACGAGCCTGTTGTACCACTTTGACTGGGAGCTACCGGCCGGTGGGGCGTCCACGGTCGACATGGATGAGGTGGGTGGATTGGCCGTGCGGTTGAAGAAACCTCTGCGTCTGGTCGCTAAGCCATGGTCTCCGTAATAAGATCGATCATGGTGTCGATCCTACACTTCTTCATCACGGAATTAAATAAAGAGCTTAATTATCCGCACAGGCCAGGCGTACTTCACTCATATCTTATACATCCATGGTGAAAAGGAAAAATGTAAAGTTTGGATCATGGAAAAAATAGCATGCAAAGCACATGACACGACGATATTCTGTATTTTTGCGCGTCAACGCTATAGGGCCGCTATTCTGGTTTAGCGGCATAGCGGCGCTAATAGCGTGCTAAGACTGGTTCTATGTCTGGCCAAAGGAAATGGCTGTTTATTGTTGTTTAATGTTTAATTATTTAGTGTTTATTATGGTTGAATTGTGAACCTATGGATATTTGCTTATGTCCTTGATCTTGATGCCTTCATGGCTGATTGGCTGAATTATGAACTTAATCAGCAACCTATATGTTGTTTATGTTTGTTGGTTATCATATTTTGTTGGTTGTGGCTATGGTTATGATATTATGTTTGCTGTCATGTTTTCCTGCCATTTGAATCAATCTCTCTCTCTCTATATATATATATATATATATATATATATATATATATATATATGCTATTCTGAATTGGGCAAAGTTTGCGTGCCCAATAGGCAATGCCTTGTGTATATATTGTTAACAATTCTAGGCTAGAGTTTTAGGGTGCCTTTGGTTAATTAGGCTTCTAGCTGCTTTGGGTTTGTCAAAAAGCAGGAAGCACAACCAAAGGGATATGGCTGTAGGAAAAGCTGGAGGCAAAAGCTGCTATCACGTAGTGCAATTGCAAAAGCCGCCCAGACCCTTCTTTTACCGGCTTTGGGGAGGAGAAATTACCCACACTGCCACTCTTTACAAAAAAAATGCTTCGTTATTTTCCCCTCTTCTCTTCCGTCCGCACGAGATCCACGAGTCGGAGCCGTTGCCCCGTTCCTCTGCAAATGACGACACCCCTCTTCCGACCAATAATGTTTCATCCATTGAGTCATTGGCAATGTTTATGTGGATCGTCGGAGGGCCACAATCATTTTCACAAGCTGAAAATCGTTGAAGTGTTTGTGCAAGTTAGGTAAACACAATATTACTCCTAAAGATCCTACTTTTTGTACGGAGCATGAAAGGGTGAGAGAGGATCAATTTTGGCCAACACTTCAAAGATGCGATTGGAGCAATAGATGGTTCACATATTGCAGTGGTAGGGCCATTAGACCAAACAGTTACCCACATATGTCGTCATGGATACACATCTCATAATGTGCTGGCTATTTGTGACTTTGATATGAGGTTTACCTTTGGGGTTGCTAGTTGGCCAGGCTCCGCACATGAATCACGTATCCTTGGTCATGCATTGGCAAATTTTTCTTCATTTCTTGTGCCTCTTAAAGGTATAAATGGTTCCTTCATTAATTTAATTATTCATACACTTATAGTATTGTTTACATTATTGACTTAATTTTATAGGAAAATATTATCTTGTCGACTCGAGATATGCAAACCGAATAGGGTATCTTGCACATTACAAAGGAAGCATGTACCATATACCAGAATTTTGGCATCGTTCAGGACCTCCTCAAGGAAAGTATGAGATGTTCAATTTCTTGCATTCATCTCTTCCAAATGTTATTGAAAGGTCTTTTGGAGTGTTGGAGCAAAAGTGGCGTATTTTGAAGGGCATCCAAAGTTTCCCACCTACTACTCAGAAGCATATCATCATGACTTGTCTTGCTTTGCATGACTTCATCCGTGATAGCAATTTACGTGATAAGGAGTTTGAGAGATGTGATGTTGATGAAGACTACTTATTAGAAAGTGACACGACACAAGATGAGAGTGAAGATTGGAGAATGATGACACCATGAATATCATTCGTACTAGGATAGCTGACGCTTTGGTTAGTGCAAGAGGAGGATAGTTATGTTGAGAGATGACATTATTGTATCAACTATTTATGTTTTTGTTTTATTTATGTGGACCAAATCTCTTGATGGAAAAAACTTATAGTTATTTTTTTCTTTCCAACTTAGCCATTTAAATACAAAATAGAGAACATATTATATTTTTATGAGTAATTGCATATAAACATGTCCCAGACATTTAGGGGTATTACAGGTATTTCTCAGACAACCTACAGTTTGACAACACCTCTAACCAAACGGGCTTCTGCTTTTCCCACAAATGTTTTCTCACGGTTGCTTTTCCACAGCAGCTTTTCAAAAGCCACAGCCCAACCAAACACACCCTTAATATGCTGGCACAATCTGGTATGCGCTTTGAGCATAATTAAATACGGTATTTGTAGAAGCTGTTTGCCTGTAGTGTGCATGATTTTGGTTCGAGATTATGAATGACAGTTGACAGGCAGGGGATTATTGGAGAGCTCTGTGATATGGAATTGGGCATATTGAAAAAAAAATGAAAAGCTTGGGTGTACCTGCAGAAAGCCTTCACTTTGCTTCTTATGGAAATTTCCTTACTATCATGCATGGCCTCTCTATGGTTTGTTGACAGCATATTGTATTTTCAGGGGTTTATTCGGATGGAGACTTTATGATTCATTTCGTTGGTTTAGATGACTAGTAAAATGTACGTGCGGCACGCACGTATTTTCAAAAAAAAACATTGAACACATATTTTGTATTATTTTTTGAAAATTATGTTTTGTATTCCTACATAGAAAACACATAGGAGAAACTGAGTTTTTTTAAATAATATTAACTCATTCCATTTAAGATATTGCTACTTTCTTGTGTAATATATAAATATCAAACTCCTAAGAAACTTTAGCATACCTTATTCATAGAGTAATGGTGATGATAAATTAAGTTGATGAGGCATCAGAAAGATTAAAAAACACAAAGCTATCGAACATGACAGTATGTTCACACACAAAAAGATAGAAATAATTCTATTTATATAGTTTGGACAACTTTGTCGGAGTAAGCTTTCAACTAAAACGGAATGGAGTCACTGAGTATTTTTATGGTACACCACTAACATCATGATTCACAGTCCATACATCACAAAGGAACAAAACGGATAATGATATGTACATATTATTTACATCATGTCAAGTACAAATTCTTTTTTTAATTAAAAAAAGTACCAATTCTCAGACATAGAATTCGAAGCAAAGACTTTTTTGATAGCTATATATGAAATCAACCACCAAGAGATAAATATACATAAGTAAACACAAATTCCCTTTATTGTAACTACAATATGAAATCAATCCCTCAACTAAGCATGCCTACAAAAACTATAAACTATAAAGCTAAGTAACGACTAATTCAACTTTTTTATATAATTATGTCCCAAATAAGGTGAGAAGTCAAACTACAAAATTCTCTATAAGTGAACTTGAAACATATCACTGAAGGAATACCAAGTTGCAGCAACTAGCAGTATAGCGGCTAGCAGAGTCATTAGCCATAGTAAATGAACCCCCACGTGTCATTTAAGAGTAGACCCCATTAGTCATTCTCTATCCAATATATTTTTTGCCTCATGACCTTATCATCTTCCCAACACGGGGGCCCATGGCTTGCTCTGCTTCCCGTCCTCCTTGCCTCTCCCGGGATCGGGCTCCACTGTGCAGCCATGACCGGGCTCCGCCGGCGTCGCGACCGCGGGGTCAAGCTCCCCACGTGGGGCCGTGGCCGAGCTCGCCAGCGCTGTCCGTGGGATCGAGCTCCCCGCGCGGGTCCGTGGTCGGGCTCGCCAGCACCGCCCATCTGCACGTGGCTGCTCGCGCTCGTGGCTTGCGCCTCCAACTGGAGGACCCCTGCGCCGCCTGCACATGGCCGGTGGCCGCTTGTCCTCGCGCCTCCAGCCGAAGGACCCGTGCTGCTCGTGCCTGTGGCCGCCGTCGACCGTCCGAGCTCATCCCGCAACCGAAGGGCCTCGCACCGCCGCTAGAGGATCCCGCGTCACCACCTGTGTGGCTGTGCCGAGGAGCCTGGCGTTGGCGTTGTCTTCTCCGCCAGGTGCCAACCCACGGAGCCGCGTGGTGGTGAGCTCAGCGTCGAGGAGCGTGGGAGAGGGGCGGCGGCGGGGTGACCTCAAGGTCGTGCCTCCCCCGCCGGCGTGGAACGCGGAGCAGGCGAGCTTCAGGCGGCCGGGATCTCCAGCACGGGAGACGGCAGCCACTCCCTTGCTTGCTCACCTCCTCGACGACCCCTCCCGACCTCCCTCGTGCGGATCTAGAGGAGGTCCTCGGCGGTGTGTGACGACGGCGGGGCTCCGGCGCGAGAGGAGGAGGTTTCTGCCCCGTCATGCGCGCGAGGGGCGGAGCTCCCTCCGGCAGCGCGCTGGCGGCGTTCCATCCAGCAGCTGGGACGGCGATGGGAGACCGCTCCTACCTGGCAGCGCGCCGAGGACCGGCGAGGAGAAAAAAACGAATCATTTTTTTCTTTCACCGCGGCACGGTGTCTGGTCGGGTGGGCCCGACGCGAGTACGCCAAGTGTGGGTGAAAAAAGTTAGGCATTTTTGGCAGAAATGCTCTCGAAATTACGATTTTTTGGTCCTTTCATAGTCCTTCCACCCTATCCACTCCTAAAAACATATGACGGGTGGGTCCGGTGTGAGGGGTACGGTGGACCCGATTTGGGTGAGAAAAGTTTTCAATTGTTTTCGCTCCTTATAGTATATATAGATAGAGGACAAATAAGATTGTTGAAGAGATAGAAACTCTAAGATAAGCTGAGTTCAAATCATTGTCGTCCAAGGAGAATCCAGGAGATTATCCAAGGGCCCTGATTGATCTGATATTCAGTGCTATAGACATGCACCCTGTTCGTCTGGCTAACGACTAGTGGCTGATGCTCATTTGTTCTGAGAGAAAAGTACTGCTGGCTGGTAGCTGGTGACTGATAAGACAGACGAACAGAATGATGGTCCAGCACGGCAGGATGCCATTGTCAATAGTCAAAACTGTGGCATCTGCAAGGTCAAACCGGCAGCCAGAAGATATATTCGGCAGCCAGAAGATATATTGCGTGAAGGCCCTGACTGACATGGTATTTCTAGGCCAGAGCACCAGGATGCCGATGTAAAAACTCGACAGTCATAATTGTCTGCTAGTGTGTTAACCATCATTGTGCAAACATAACAGAATCTACATAACACTGTCAGCATGGAGGAGTGAACATAGGCATTACACATGGTTTCTTCTTGCTAATTGTTATCATTGATTGGTGTACAAGCAGTATCACTACTATACCAGCTACCGATTGTATGGTTGTTTGTCCAAAACTTCAACTAAAAGACAATATTTCTACCTCATATTTGCAAAGTACTTGTTGAAACTGAGAATTGTGCTGGCAAGGATTTGCATCACGGCTATTGTTGCATCGTTGCTATGCTTTTCTATGTGTGAAATGGCACCAAACATGTTCTTGTTAATCATGGTGAAAATTCTTGGTTACATGATGCCAGCACAGCTAGCTTACACGAATTTATTTTTTTTGGAATAAAAAAAAACACACGCCATCTGATCCGGTGGTCAAGGGCAGAAGACGATGTTGTAGTTTCCGCCGGTGGCGCAGGTGAAGGTGCTGCTCCTGTCGTCGTAGGCGTAGCTGTAGGCCTGCGGGCACTTGGCCTTGAAGAACTGCGAGTACCTGCTCGGCCTGCACTTGTCGGGGGGTCCCGAACGCCCAGCGGCAGCAGAGCTCGTCGGTGTTGAACGCCAGGCACGCGCTCTTGCACCCCACCGTGCCGCCGACGCCCGGCGCTCTCACTGCCAGCTCCGGCGGGCACGCCGCGTTGATGTCGGCGCCGCACGTCACCGTCGCGCAACCGGCGCGGCCGCCGGCCGGCGCGATCTGGATAGGGGCGTTGAAGCCGTCGACGTTGCTGACGTCGTAGAAGTCGTTGCCGCCCGAGCCACCGAGCGTGAACTCGGCCAGCGTGGCTGGCGGCTGGCCGCCGGCGCCGGCGCACTCGAGCCTGCCCCCGCAGTCGCCCGACGCGCACGACAGGCCGCCCGGGCCGCCCGGGGAGCAGTGGCGGCGAGTCCAGATGCGGCCGGCCCAGTTGGGCGCGACGCCGTGGTACTGGGCTTGTGCGCCGGGGTGAAGCTGGAAGCCGGTGGTCGGGAAGGCCGGCCTGCCTGGGTTCGTCTGCACGCCGGGGTAGATCGTCTCCCTGCAGTTGTTTCTGAACACGAACGTTGCTGCCATTGCGCCTGAAATTAAATGGTCAACAGTCTGGTAAAATAAATTTGATTTTTTAGATAAATAAATTAATTGCCCCACGTGTTTGTGTGATGTGGAAGTGGATGGATCCAAAACGTGAACAAAATTTTCTAATATTTGATATTGAGTTACACATTGACTTGATGCGTTGTGCCTACACAATAATTTTACTACCCTCGTTCTTAAATATATGACATTTAGGAAAAACTAGTTAGTTCAAAAATGAATTAATTTGCTTGTCCTAAATGTCATATATTAAAGAACGAATGGAGTAATACATTTCTATGACATGATGAGTTCTAGATATAATAATATATTTGATACTATGCAAAAAGTATGTAGCCTAAATTTTACGTGCAAATCTAGAACAAAACAGATTCGAAATTGTCTTCCCTTCCGAGAACAACTCAAACATTGAAAAATCGGTACCTGGCACACAAACGGAGGCTAAATAGAAGAGGAACAAAATGCTCCACAAGCTTCCCATGATAGCCTTAGTGAACGACCAGCAAGGAATGCAGAGAATTTCTAGAGAACTTTGACATCACATAATTCTGAAGCCCCTATATATTTATAGGAGAGTTTGCTATGTGGAAACTAATGCATAGCACCTTGCTTAAGGGTAAAGTCAACTTAGGTATATAAATTTCTATCTTTCTAAGATATTTTAAATCTTAATAATACAGCCAGTGATCTTGGCACATCCGTTTGGTGGATTCCTCAATATAAATGATAAAAACCTCATTCTATGAAACAATCAATATAGAGGGTATGCTTTAGATTGGGAAAATCTCGGTTGTAGATCTAGGCATATCCAATAGGTAGGAATGATCATGTAGTTGAGTTTGGCAATACGAGGATAAGACTTTTTCACTCTCTCTAGTTTTCGTTCCAGTATGACAACTACTTCCTCTCCATTCTTACAAGGTATGGTAGCATCATCTTTTTTTTTCTTTAGAGCATCTTCAAGAGTACCTCATATTTTCTTCCTAAAAATATGAGGTTTTACAACTTCTAAAAAAATATTGGAAGGGATAAATAGTGCCATCTTGAAGAGTTACTAATAATCCATTCCTAAAATATAGAAGATAATTTTACATCAAGAATCCTATACTATTTCTAAATTATTCTAATTAATTTTATATATTATTTCTCTCTTATACATTTGCATCAGGAACCCTTTTCTTACTTTTTATTCTTTCTGCACCCTTCCACCTTGGATTAGGCGTGATTTAGAAGCACGTAAAGTTACGTGAAAATGGTTGATTTTTCTGGAGTCCTAAAAGATTAGGAGGATGGATTAGGAATTACTGGAGGGGTATTTTTTCCCATCTTGCTAAAACCTAAATATTAGGAAGGGATTTAGGGAGGAGATGCTCTTAGAAAGCATTTTAGCATGCAAAAGTTCTGACTTCATCTAAGCCTGCAAATATCTTGAATGCACCAAAATTTACCCATAAAACCTATTTTTGGGGTGTCAGATTTTCAAGTTTAGGTTGATTATATTTAATTTTGTAAAGTAGTGTGTGACATCAAATGGACACATTTGTTGTCCTCGCACAGCTGTGTTTCGGTTGTCCACGGGGATATATAGTTTCCAACCCTCAGCTATGAAGCTACATTTTTTGTCTATATCCTCACACTACAACACATATGACCTTTTATGATGTATATCTCATGACAACAAACCAAAAGATCATAAGATCATTCATTTTTATGACTTTTGTAGGGGAGGGTACGATTTAGTGATGAAAATTAGAAGCTCGTCGCTAAAACTAATTACAAATCATCATAAACCATTCTTCTCTTTTGAAAATGCATCTATCAGATCCTAATTACACAAAAGTAGCCACTAGCCACCGCTATATAGTTAAGCACATGTTCAAAGAAACATGTAGGCAAGATATTAGAACTCTAATGTACAATAGAAAATAAACAACTAAAAAAGAAACAAAATCAAAATCTCCAACATATAGCTTGCATTGACTAACCCTCCTTTCACAGCTTGTTTCGTAAAGTTCACTCCAAATGAACCAACTTCACCACAACTTTGGGTGAATACGGAATCAAAAAGCACAAGCTAAATCTAGCTTAGGGGAAGAAAGCAACTGCATATGTTATTCTACCAAATCAAGATCGTTTCTATCAGCACCCTCATGTCCACCCTCAAAAGTGGTGAGAATATATAAGATACCCTTAGCTTCTTAAGACTATGAATTGGAAAAATTTAGCACCCGCGTGAAGTATACCAGCATGCGAAAGTCCTCCAAAGTGACGCCTCCACCAATTATATGATGATAGTTGTAGTCACTGCTAGCCCTGAATCGGAACACAATTTTCACCAAGGATCGATCTAGTATGGTGGGGTAGGAAGGAGATGCAATCATGGTGCCTCAAGGAGGGAAATAATGGTGCCCAGAGGCATCATCGATCGCCAATTGAAATTGGTAGAATGAACATTATGGTTTTTATCAGTAGTGCAACCTATCCCACCACAACATAGCTTGAATAGTTGATGAGATGGTCCCCCATTTCCAATCGTTGAAGGCCATCACATGCATTACTCGAAGTTGACAGATAGAGCCCTACACGGCCAAGCACGTATCCCTTCACGAACACCTCTCATGGCACCTGCTCATAGGAGCCAATGTCGCGCAATCATGCACGCGCAGCAGCTGCTACTAGTAGGAAGGTGTCACTGCTGTTGCAGTTGTATTTTGATGGCTAGCCGGAATGGACACCTCCACCACCAGTCATGCAATCCTAGGTGGCTTTCGCCCATTGTGCAATCTTAGGCGGCTAAAGACCCCCAGCTCGCTGCCCATGCCAATAGGGTGATAAGAGCTTCCTGCCCAACCATGGCAACAAATGGATTTTGGTCTAGGTAGGGTTGCAAAGAGAGTGGAAAAGATGAGGGGGGGAATGGAGAGAAAAGGGAAGGAGGGGTCCGCCACCACTGTTGCTGCTTATCAACGGTGGTGGTTATCGGCTGGGTTGGTGAGTGGAGTTTTTGGCTAAACACAAAAAATACTAATAGATCCATACGCATGAGGGGTGCTTGGTGAACATGATTCAAACTGAGAAACGACGAATCCTAACTTTTCTACTTTCAACTATTCCTCTATATGTGACATTCCTTTTTTAGAAAGTTTTCAAAACCTTTTTTGGTTCTCACCCAACTTATTTCACCAATTTTTTTTGCGGGTAACTTTCACCAATTTTTTTTGCGGGTAACTTTCACCAATTTTTTTTGCGGCTAACTTTCACCAATTTTTTGGGGAAACTTTTCATGGAAACTTTTTTTTCAAGAGAGTTTTTCATGGGAGTTGGACAAACTCTTCTTCAAACAAGTTAAATTCTTTCAAACAAAGATATATACTCTGAGAGTTGAAAGCACTCACTATGAAAACCTGAATTTTCATGTGTGTGACGAATTTCCTTGTGTGTACCGTCGAAACACGTACAAAATAGTCTGGGAACACACAATTCAAACAGTGCCAAACACATACATGCATATTACAGTGAAATCACCTCTACTTGGCGGTGGTTACCGTCTGGGTTGGTGAGTGAAGTTTTTGGCTAAACACAGAAGATATAGATCCATATGCATGAGGGATGCTTGGTGAACACGATTCCAACCGAGAAACGACAAATCCTAACTTTTCTACTTTCAACTATTCCACTATGTTTGACATTCTTTTTTCAAAAAGTTTTCAAAAGCTTTTTTGGTTCTCACCCAACTTTCACCTTTTTTTTTTTTTTTTTGCGGGTAACTTTCACCAATGTTTTGGGGAAACTTTTCATGGAAACTTTTTTTTCAAGAGAGTTTTTCATGAGAGTTGGACAAACTCTTCTTCAAACAAGTTAAATTCTTTCAAGCAAAGATATATAGTATGAGAGTTGAAAGCACTCACTACTGAAAACCTGAATTTTCCTGTGTGTGACGAATTTCTGTGTGTACCGTCAAAATGCTTACAGAATAGTGTAGGGACACACAGTTCAAATAGTGCCGAACACATACAGGCATATTACAGTTACAGCGAAATCACCCCTACTTGGCGCCTTGCCGCCTTGTACATGATGGCAATCCTGAACCTATGTAGCTAGAGAAATGCAACAGCATTTATTCCAAAGAATTCCAAACTCCTGCTAATCCAGAGGTAAGTCAAGGATCAAGGGCAGAAGAGGATCTGGTAATTGCCGCCGGACGCGCAGGTGAAGGTGCTGCTGCTGTCGTCGAAGGCGTAGCTGTAGGCTTGCGGGCACTGCGCCTTGAAGAACTCCGAGTACCTGCTCGGCCGGCACCGGTCGGGGCTCCCGTAGTCCCCGCGGCAGCAGAACTCATCGGTGTTGAACGCCCCGCACGCGCTCCGGCAACCCACCGTGCTGCCGTCCGCCGCCCTCGCCACCAGCTCCGGCGGGCACGCCGCGTTGATGTTGGCGGCGCACGTCACCGTCGCGCAGCCGCCGGCGTAGCCGTACGGCAGCGGCAGGATCTGGATGGGCACGTTGAAGCCGTCGACGTTGCTGATGTCGTAGAAGTCCTTTCCGCCCTGGCCGTTGAGCGTGAACTCGGCCAGCGTGCTCGGCGCCTGGTTGCCGTTGCCGGCGCAGTCGACGCGTCCGGTGGCGCACCCGAAGCTGCCGGAGGCGTCGGTGGCGCACCGGTAGCGGCCCCAGATGCGGCCCGACCAGCCGGCGGGGATATCGGGGAAGGAGACGCCGGGGCCGGGCGGCAGCGCGAAGCCAGCGGTCGGGAAGCCCGGCTTGCCTTGGCCCGTCTGCACGTGCACGCCGGGGTAGATCGTCTCCGGGCACCTGTTTGTGAACACGAATATTGTTGCCATGGCGCCTGGAAATGCTTGTGACCGAGGGCTTCGTCAGTATCGGTATATCAAAACATTCAAGATAATTTTGGACCAAAATAATGGATTACTGCTTCATAGATTAAAGAAATGACCATGATAAAACCTGAAGACCATGATGAACTGCATCATAGAAAATGGAGATTTCTATGTTGCAGGATGAATTAAATAATTAATACCTGGCAGAAGAACCCGGACGAAGAAGAAGAGCAACAAAATGGTCGAGGAGGCTCCCATGGTGTTGGCCAATAACCAGGTAGGCACCAAAAGAAATGTTTGTGTCTTGCAACACAAATGGTATGGTGAAGCGCACATAGGCGGAATTTATAGACACATTTGAAGAGAAAAATGTTACTAGGAAATCGATTCATAAATTTTAAAAGGATACACAGCAGTAAATTGAAGTTCATCTAGGAAGCTATATCTGGAAGAAAGTTAAGTGGAAACAACTACCGTCCGGACGGCTCAATGGCTATACATCCATTGGGTACTAGCTGTGCGTATTAGGATGTTTAACGCATTAGTGTCCAAAATTTCGTTCTCCCTCTAGCTAGAAGCACGAGGCCAGCAAATTTTATACTCAATTTTATCTCTTCACACACACGCAGCCACTTTAATTTCCTTACAGACCGTCAGGCATCATCGTCGATCGTCCTCGTGACAGAACACTCGTCCTCAATTTTATCTCTTCCACACACACGCAGCACACTTTCCTTACGCGGGGAGTTAGCTCATCACCGGCCGTTTCCACCTCGTCCCTAGCCCAACTGCATCTGTTTGCTTCTCATTCAACTGGGGCACTCATCACTATGAGAAGAAAAATGTAGGGTAGTAGTATGACCCATCCTTTGGCTAGGTTCGCACAGAGCCTCACTTAATTCTGTCTTCTGCAAAATGTGTAAGACACATGCATGTACACAGATCAAATCCGTCTAATGTGAAAAAGAATCTCATAATCTTTTTCGAACGTACCCCCTTTTTTTCAAATTGCACGTCATTTGGACTTTTGTATGTTCACATATGTTTATATGCATTTGCATACAAACATCTATGAATCTAGAAAAGTCAAAATAATTTACAATTTGGGATGGAGGGTACATATTTGTAGATAAATTTTGTTGAAAAATAAAATTTATGCGAACAAATCTGAATAGAAAATAGAAGTTGGAAAAATATGGAAAATTCTTGGAAACAAACACGGGAAATAAAATTTATAAATCATTTTTGCAAAAATGATTAGAAAGAAACGAATAAAAAATGATATGATAGAATTCAAAAATAAAAAAGTTATAGACAAAACTTTGGAAGAAAACCAGAAAAAAATTGTAGACAAAAGTTTGGAGAACAAAAGCTATGAGAAAATTTTGGAAAAAGAAGAAAAAGGAAGTAAAAGCCGTTGTTCCAATTGGGTACGACAGCGCCCGGGTGGATCAACCACTTTGGCAAGAGGATCCGGTAGCAGATTCGGTCGCTCTCTTGCGAGTGTATCTAGTGGTGTCCCACACGGATCTGACCCCTCCAGCTTGGCCCCCAGCGCACCGTTACCACGCAAGCCCACTGTTACCACTGGGGAAGCTCAACGCTACTACCGACGATGGGTGAATAGTCCACAAAAACCGCCACAGGACTCGTCGCCCCCGCATCGCCCCAACTGGCGACACGGGGCGGCGCTGATATCTCGCCACCGGTGGTTGCTCCGCTCCACCACCATCGTTGGTTCCCTTCCTCTCCCCTCCGACTTCTCGTCGGTGGTTGGAGGGGTTGGGGATCCATCTCTCTAGTTTAGTAGATCTAGTTCAGTTTTAGAGTTTAGGTTTCTTCATGTCATGGTTTGTGGTATTGGGGATCTGTTTCCTCCTTTTTCCCAGCAACGGCGAGGAGGTAGGGTGAATTTGGTCTATTCATAACGACTCCGATAAAGATGATGACGGTTACGCTTTCGATGACTTTCTCGTCATGATGACATGGATAATTAGGTTTCCGGATGGTGGCATCAAGGCAGGGATGATGCTGTCATTGTGGAACAATTAGGTTTCCGGATGGTGGCATCAAGGCAGGGATAATTAGGTTTCCAGATGGTGGCATCAACACAAATGGTATGGTGAAGCGCATATAGGCGGAATTTATAGCCGCATTTGAAGAAAAAATGTTACTAGGAATTCGATTCATAAATTTTAAAAGGATACACAGCAGTAAATTGAAGATCATCTAGGAAACTATATTTGGAAGAAAGTTAAGTGGAAACAACTACCGTCCGGACGGCTCAATGGCTATACATCCATTGGATACTAGCTGTACCTAATTGGATGTTCAATGCATTAGTGTCCAAAATTTCGTTCTCTCTCCAGCTAGAAGCACGAGGCCAGCAAATTTTATACTCAATTTTATCCCTTCACACACACAGCACGCAGCCACTTTCCTTACAGACCGTCAAGCATCGTCGTTTCGTCCTCAGTGGCAGCACACTCGTTAATTGTTGCTTGGCACATGGTGTGGCATACCGTGTTGGCTTACGCGGGGAGTTAGCTCATCACCGGCCGTTTCCACCTCGTCCCTGTAGCCCAACTGCATTTGTTTGCTTCTCATTCAACTGGGGCACTCATCACTATGAGAAGAAAAATGTAGGGTAGTAGTATGACCCATCCTTAATTTGGCTAGGTTCGCACAGAGCCTCACTTAAATTCTGTCTTTACAGTTTCTTTCTGCAAAATGTGTAAGACACATGCATGTACACAGATCAAATCCGTCTAATATGAAAAAGAATCTCATATTTTTTTCGAACGTACCCCTTTGTTTCAAATTGCACGTCATTTGGATTTTGTATGTTCACATATGTTTATACGCATTTGCATACAAACATCTATGAATCTAGAAAAGTCAAAATAATTTACAATTTGGGATGGAGGGTACATATTTGTAGATAAATTTTGTTGAAAAATAAAATTTATACGAACAAATCTGAATAGAAAATAGAAGTTGGGAAAAATATGGAAAATTCTTGGAAACAAAATTTATAAATCGTTTTTTGCAAAAATGATTAGAAAGAAACGAATAAAAAATGATATGATAGAATTCAAAAATAAAAAAGTTATAGATAAAACTTTGGAAGAAAACCAGAAAAAAATTGTAGACAAAAGTTTGGAGAACAAAAGCTATGAGAAAATTTTGGAAAAAGAAGAAAAAGGAAGTAAAATTCGTTGTTCCAATTGGGTACGGCGGCGCCCGAGTGGATCAACCACTTTGGCAAGAGGATCCGGTAGCCGATTCGGTCGCTCTCTTGCGAGTGTATCTAGTGGCATCCCACACGGATTTGACCCGTCCGGCTTGGCCCTCCAGCGCACCGTTACCACTCAAGCCCACTGTTACCACTTGGGAAGCTCAGCGCTACTCCCGACGATGTGTGAGGAGTCCACAAAAACCACCACAGAACTCGCCACCCCCGCATCGCCCCAACTGGCGACACGGGGCGGCGCAGATATCTCGCCACCGGTGGTTGCTCCGCTCCACCACCATCGTTGGTTCGCTTCCTCTCCCCACCGACTTCTCGTCGGTGGTTGGAGGAGTTGGGGATTCATCTCTCTAGTTTAGTAGATCTAGTTCAGTTTTAGAGTTTAGGTTTCTCCATGTCATGGTTTGTGGTATTGGGGATCTGTTTCCTCCTTATTTTTCCCAGCAACGGCGAGGAGGTAGGGTGGATTTGGTCTATCCATGACGACTCCCATAAAGATGATGACGGCTATGCTTTCGATGACTTTCTGGTCATGATGGCATGGATAATTAGGTTTCCGGATGGTGGAATCAAGGCAGGGATGATGCTGTCATTGTGGAATAATATTCTCTAGCCTCTTCTCTATTTTGTCGTGGTTAGATCCAACCAAGATGAAAAGCTTGGGAGAATAATCCTGCCACTTGAGATGATGTTGATCAGTCTTGGGTTGGTTAGATTGAGATCAACCTCCCTTCTTCATCGGTGGTAGAAAGAGAAATAAGGAAGAAGAAGAAGAAGATTTTGCTCAGTTCAACATACAGGGATGTTGGTCGTCATTGTTTGGGTGTCTGTTCTTAGCCTGCTTGCTGAACATATGCTTGTACAACCTTCTATATGAATCTTTATACATGTTTGAGATTGAGATTTCGAGCTGCATGATGCGTGAGTACAATGAAGATGAAGAGAAGTAATTGATTGTCCATAAATGTAAATTTATTTTTCTCGAGAGTGTTGTGTGTGACATGATGATGTACTCAACTTTGATTTAATAATTCTTCCTCTGATCTCAAAAAAATACTCCTGACGATATTGTAACAACATTTGGTAGGATATCCACTGAGCCATCGTTGCCGCTTGTTGGCACTCCCACAAGACCACTTGTTGCTCCTTCTAGGGGATGTGTGCCATGCACCCTTCTGCGGGGGGGGGGGGGAGGTATGGGGGAGATTCATGTAGTGGGGACTACATGTGTGTGGGTGTGGGAGGGAAAGTAGTTTTGGTATGCCAAATAGCACGTTCATAAATTGGTTTATTTGTCATTTACCACTTCCTCAATCTATATTTTCTGATACAGGACCCTTTTCCTCTACAGTAGGCTCAGATCCTAAGTCAGGTGTGTGAGATAGATGCTAAAGAGCTAAGAGAGCATATAAGCCATATTCAGCTCACTAAACAACAAAAGAGAAAGAAGAGAGAAGAATAATTGAAGCTTGCTATCCAGATTTGTGCGTCATGTGCAACTTTCATCAAACTTATTATGTGGTTGGATGTGCAAATGGAGTTGGATTGGTGCCAAACTTGGTGAGCTTGCTCACACTTATTGATCTCTGATCTGTATGGTTCGTTTGATGATTTGGCTAGCGGAACAAAAGTTTTTTTTGGGGGGGGGGGGGGGGGTTGACCTGAGGGGGGTCAGATGTAAATCAACTCGTGGGGAACTCGTTGAATTATAGTTGTACCAATTCTGAAGGCATTTGGATTTATGATTTGCTCGGTATGTGCAGAACTTAATGAAGTTGAAAGTAATACCTCTTGTTGTATCTCACTTTAATATTGTTGCTGTTGTATCAAGGTAGGAATGCTTTGTTGTTGGTGGTGCTGCTGAGTTGTACCTCTTTATGTCTAGAGAAGACTTATTTTACCCATTATTGAAATACAGTAGAAGAGATTGGGAGTAGGTTGATTGCCCCGTGGTTTTTACTCTTTTGTTTTGGAGGAGGTTTTCAACATAAATCACCATGTCACTTGTGCATTATGTGTTTTGGAGGAGGTTTTGGAGAAGATTTGCTCTAAGTTGCTAGTTGAAACTATACTCAAAGTCTCGATATGTGATGAAATCGGGGACGTGGTATGACATGTATAAATTTTTTTTAATGTTACATGTTCCCGGTTGCTAAGAGAAACATTTGTACATATAAGTGTTGATTATTATTCCCAACAAACGAACTTGATTTCCTCTTATGTTCTCAAACTAAAACAAACCACATGAAGCTATTTTCCTGCATTCTTAACTGAACATTAGAATGCACATTGGGTCATCAGCCTTTAACTGACATGTAATTGGAGATATCTCATCATAATTATCGTTATGTGGTATCAGCCTTTATTTGCTTGAGTAATAATGTAACAACCCAGGATTTGATAAGGTGTGAATTTTAGAAAAATTTAAAACTTTTTGCTTGAACATGTGTGCTACCAAATTTTAAACCTATTTGCTAGCCTCTCTCCTAAATTCTCTACAAATAAAACCCAATATAAAAATATAAATTCAAATTATGGTAAAAATAATTGAGTTGGATCTTTTTAGATTTTATTTGTAGTTAATTGTGTGTGGTTTGAATTTGAAAGTAATTCAAATTCAAACATTAGTTCAAACTAAAATTCAAAACTACTTTAAAAATCCTAACTCCTAACTCGGGCCCTTTCTAACTAACCTAAGAGCATCTCCAAGAGCTCTTGTATTTTGTTAGCTAAATTTGAAGATTTTAGCTTCATGTAAAAATAGAAAACCTTCTAATGTCATGGTGAATTCCAAAATGTGATGACTATATTTAAAATTGGGTCCACGTCATCTAATTCCACCTGTCTCTTCCCATTCCGCGGGGCCGATCCTGTTCGCGATGCACTGGATGTGTGAGCGCCGCCGTCCCCATGGACGTGAGCGCCGCTGCCATACCACTGGTGCCGCCCCTGCACGTGAAGGCCGCCTCCCCTGGAAGTTGCATCGTGTACACGTTCCGTAATACATTGATGCGATTTTTTTTATCAGCCGTGTTTTGATCTTTCTCCTCACTGTCTGTCGCCCTGCTGCGCGTGAGTTTCCACCTACGGCGGCGGAGGGCTCTACCTGTGCCAGCGCGGCCTGGAGCTGGCCCCAGCTCACGGGCACCCCGGCCGCCCGACGCCCACCTCGTCCACGGAAGGCGCGCGTTCACGAACTGATCCGCCGTCGTCGGCCAAGCGAGCATTGCCACCTCTCCGGGAACACCACCGTCGGCCTGACCGCCCACACGAACGTCACCCCCGTCGGCCCTAGCTCCGGTGCGGGGGTCGACTGGCAGCTCGTGGCGCGCGCGGCTACCCCGTGCCGGTCAGCGGCGGCGCAGCTCCATGCGGGGGTTCGCCGGCCACTCCAGCGGAGCGGCCAGGGCGCGATGGAAGCGCCTGCTGTGCGCCTCCCGCGGTCTTGTCTCCACCTGCGCGGAGGTTGAAGGTGTGGGACCCGCGCGGGGATCACGCGGAGGAGGGATGGCAAGTTGACAGCCTCGTTAAAGAAAGCGATCGGGGAGCCGCAGATAGCCAGCGACGTATCTGAAAAAACAATAGAGAGACCGTTGGATCTGTTTGTTTGCTCATTTTTGTTATTTTTAGCTATCCAATTCATTTTACAGAGACTGTTGGAGATGCTCTAAGTCTGCCGAAGGACCCTTAACCTTTCGACCCAAACCAACCAAAGCCCCCGGCCTTTTGCACCGGCCCGCCAAGCAGCCCATCATCGCAGCCCAGCCTGGCCTACCGCGCCTCTCGCTTTTCTTTTGCTGACCGGTGGGGCCCAGTCGTCAGCCATCGCTTTGTTCCCCTTTCTTCCTCCCTTTGCCCGTACGCCTCACACGCCGCACGCGTGCGCGGGTGGATGGGACAGGCTCGCCGACCTGGTCCGCGCTGGCACGCACACCGAGCCGCGCTCACGCCTAGGCCTCCTTCTCGTGAGCTCCGCCCTGGGGAATACCCCCTTTACCCCCTGCTCCGTGACGCCCAAGGGGCTCCCCCAGCCACAGGGACGCGGCCATGTCGCCCTGGCGCCCAATCGGAGCCCTTGGCCAACTCTTTGCCCTTGCCCAACCTTGACCGAGCACTTATACCCAGGACCAAGCCCCAGCTGCTCTTCCACCAACCACTTTGGGGTTTTCCCCCGATCCCCTGCTTCGCCACTGCCAGGAAGAGAAAGAGAAGGGAGAAGGAGGAGAGGGGAAGAGGAATCCGGCGCTGCCGTGCTAGGAGAAGGAGGAGGCCGTCCGGGACAAGGAGCCGGAGCTGTTGCCGAGCGAGGAGAAGGCCGCCCGTGGGAGCCGAGCCGGAATGCCGACGCGGAAGAGGAAGCAGAGGAGAACCGGGGCGCTGCCGTGAACGACTACACCACGTCGTCGTCTTCGTCAGGCCTGCTAAACACCCTCTACAACTGGTTCACTACTGTCACCAACCTAAAACTCACCTTCTTCACAGCCTACCAACATGTGTACCTAGATTTTGTTTTACACTGATGCCCACTTATCACCACATTGAAAACATTGCCCTAAAGCTCTCCTTTGTTCAATAAGGGCATTTCTGGTATTCATGTTGCCATTAACTGGCTTTGCATCTGAAACCTTTTCTCTATTATTCAAACCCCATTCAAAGTGTTAATATTTTTAAGCTTAGTTGCAAACTTCTTCTTCTTTGAGTGTGAAAGTCTGGAATGCTTCTCACTAGAACCTTGGCTAGATAATTCTCAGAAGCAAGGCTCGTTCGTTTACATCCATTGAGCCCTACCTCCAATAGGAAACCCAGGATAGGAAGCAACAAGCCTTGATCACGCAGCTGTTGCGATCCTAATTGTTGACGTCTACAACTAGATAAATGATTGATTTTCCTAGCCCAGGTCTATTTAATTGATTTAGTTCGCTAGGAATAGGAAACAGAGGCGTCGTTGCTTGTTCTACTAACGCTAGTGCTACTTATCACTAGGATACAACTAGATAATTCGTACGTGCATAGGATGCCCGACTCCACCGCCGACCCAACACGAGCAAGCCAACGCCCTTCCTTTTTCTCTCCCCCTTGATCTCTTGCCTGTGTGTGCCTTCGAGCCTCCGTACCCGTGCCGTTCGCCGTCGCCGCGCACCCCAGCGCTTTGTCGGCCTTCTGAAAGGATCTTGATGTCGTCTAAAGGGGGGTGAATAGATGAATCTGCACTTATTAAAACTTTCAAACCACTGTTAGTACTGAAACCGGTCAGACTGGTTTCCTAAACCGGTCAGGCCAGTTTGCCACTGAGAGCATTGTCCAAAACTGAAATTCCCTCTACGAGTTCTAGCACAAACCAAACTTAGTGTCGGACTTCCACAGGTGTTTCCAAGAGTGTCAATGAAGTCCCTGCATACAACACAAGCACACCAAAGTAGATCGAAGCGGAAGCACAAAGATTATGCTAGAAACAACTTAAGATAAAGCAAGAAAGATATAAAGAAGGTAAGAGCACGAAAGACACCAGATTTATCATGTGGTTCAGCTCGCCACAAAGGCTCGCCTACGTCCACATTGTTGAGGTAAGCCACAAGGGCTTTGGGATCTCTTTCAATCCGCTCCTCTCTCACACCTGTCACCAGGGCAATAGGTGGAGTGTTCCACTATCTTTGATTTGCAATTACAAACTTCTTGGAACTGCCACACAACGAACGGGAGCTTCCAGGCGACTTCTAGTCGTCTAGGAGCCAAGCGTTCCAAGAGTAACAAATGCTTCACAAGATGTTCAACAAGATCAGCAGGTGCTCAAGTGTGGGATTGCTCACTAGGCTTCACAAAGCTCTCACACAAGTCACTCTCTCAACTCAACTCAAGGATAGGGCACTAAAGGCTTGAATCTCACTTAGAGAGGTTGGGGAGAGCTCAGCTGGGGTTCTAGAAGGTGTTAGAAACGTGGAGAACCAGCAGCCCCTCAAAGAGGAGCTCATGGGTATAAATACCCAACTTTCACAAAACTAGCCGTTAGTCTGTCAGACAAAACCGGTCAGACCGGTTTGCCACCGGTCAGACCAGTTTTCAAACCAACTAGCCGTTGGACAATGTCAGTGCTAAAACCGGTCAGACCGGTTTGCCAAACCGGTCAGATCGGTTTAGGCCAGAGAACCCCACCAAGGTTTAGATCTCACGGGTTAGTCTCTCATGGGTTCACTTGAGCACTATTTGATGTTTGTTGTCCAACCAAGGTTGCATCCATCTTGATAGTACGACATACCTAAACTCAAGACAAAAGATAAACACTAATTAATCCACTTGAGCTTGCTTCAACAAGAATGAAGCCGGACTTGATCTTTAATATCTTGAGGGATTCCACCAATGTAAACCAACTGAGCACATGTATTGAATGTAGAGATAGAAGCATGTGCTCGAGCATATCCACCTTGAGCTAATGACTTAGAATTCTTCCATAAAGTAGTGTAGCGTTCGCTTGAATTCTAAAGCCATTCCAATTTGTTAATCACAACACTAGATGCAATTCATTTCTTTCCTTGGTAGGCTTGGATATGATACTTTGAAATCCCTTGATGCTATCAACTTCACCTTAGCAACTTGCTCATGATCGCTATCCATAGCTTTTGCTTAGTTCCTCGTTTTAGCCATCTTGATTTCTTCATCACTTATCCTTGCGACAATTGAGTCAAGCTTTGCATCATATAGAGAGATCTATTTGAGATGCCACTCAAATAGTTGTTCTTGGATTGATAAGAAATATCCTTGCTTTGCAAACTTCTATTTGTAGGTCCATCAACTTGAAGATAGTTATATGACCTTTTTCAAAGCTCTTCTTGAAGTCTTGCAAACACAATCTTTTTGTATGAATCAACATTCCCCTTTTTACATTGGAGTGAAATCCACTTGATACCATACTCGGAAAAACTCTTGTATATGTCATGAAGTTCCTTCTCATATCGAAAATGAAATCCCCTTGATGCTATACTCATCTTGAACTTGGTTCTCCCATTTGCTAAACAACAAGCTCCTCTTTTCCTCACAATAAGCTTTACTTAGCACATAGAGATCAACCAAGTATTATGATACAATCGTGCCTCTATCTTCATCTTTCTTTTGCTTTGGATTACTTGTTGTATGTCTCATAAAAGCTCTAATGGGAGCAACATACTAACCACATCATGACATTCATCTTTAGTATGCTTGCATACTCTCCATGTATAATATCATGGTCCACACTTGTTTTCTTTGCGGTATGAGCCATATGCATGATCTTTCACATAAATATCACTTATCAATAATCAACAACCTGCTCACATGCTTCACAAGAGTGTTAGTTCTTTAATCAAGTTGCCACTCAACTCACCAAAACCCACTTAGGACTTGATTGCACTTACAATCTCCCCCTTTTTGGTGATTGATGACAACCTCGATTAAAGCTTACAAAAGATATATAAATGAAACTTATAAGGACTAAGATTTAGGTAAAGCTCCCTCTCAATGTGTGCAAATGAATGGAATTCATCAATTTGGCCTCAAAATACCAATTTGCACATGTTCAAGAAAAAACAAGGAGCTCCCCCTAAATCTCAGCAAGGTGGGGTACAACAAGTGTGTGTGTCAAAACAAAATAAGTGTGTGATGCATATGACACAAGTTCTCATAACAAGAGACAAAAGCAACAAAGGAGTGTGCTGCCTGGGGCAAAACCGGTCAAACCGGTTTTAGAAACCGGTCAGACCGGTTTCACCCAGTCGGTACACAAAACAGGTAAGCTTAAAAAACAACTCATCAATCATACAAACATGCATCACAGACTAACATTAAGTCACTTACAACATTAATAGCATATTACACACACTGTAGCACACATTACAATAGTTCTTAAGTCCAACACATAGATAAGATTCAACAGATAAATATTACAGATCCAAGTTCTCTCTACAAGGTCTCTTGACAAAGATAACAAGATAAAACAGAGCTGGGGAAGTGCTCAGCACAAACCGGTCAGACCGGTTTCACCAGCACAACACAAATAAGATAAGCCTTTAATCTTCTTTTGTTCTCCCCTTTTGTCATTCATCAACAAAAACATGGAGAAGATGAGCAGCTGAGCTTTTCCATCACTGGTCACCATACTCCGGAGAAGCACCGGGCAGAGCGGAGTAGTCTAAGGGAGAAAGAGTTAGAGAGAAGCTTGAATGAAAAGGCAGATGCTAAGATATGAAATTTAAGAACACATCATACCCACGGGAGTTCCAAATATGGACTGGAAGGCTTGAGAAACAAGATTTTCTCCACTAGTAGACGGACCGGTAGGAGGAGGTGGAGGAGGAGGCACTTCATATCCATAGTAGTGTGCATAACTTTGAAAGTACCCCTCGGAGTTCAGTTGAGCAACCATGCTATCCACTGATGGAATGTCTTCTTCTATAGGCTCGGGAGAGATCGGGGATCTAGGAGGTTGCAGACCTTGACTATTATGCATTAATTTGATTGAGTCTTTCATTTTCTTGTTTGCCCTTCTAGATTGTTGCTGCTCAACCATGATGTCCCTCTGACTCTTGCACATGGAGGTAAAGAAATTCACGAGCTTGCGTAGAGGAGAGGGTGGATTGTCCCTTGGCTGACTGCTGCCAGATGCAAACTGGTCAAGCCGGTTTTCCAAACCGGTCAGACCGGTTTGGTCCTGTCCAGTGGCAGTAGCTACTGGCTGCTACTGTTCACCTCCTTCAATTTGTATCTCATCATATCTTCCAGGTGAGGGAGTCTTGATCTTCTTGGGTGCAGGGATTCTAAATGGTTCATGTTTTGCATCCTTTAGAAATTTCTTCTGAGACACTTTTTCAATAATATGCATGATGTACGGTGCATAACCACACATCCTCTGGGGGCTCTCACTAATGCTCTTGATCTCCTCCCAAATGATGTCACTCACTGAGAATGGAAGTCCGGGAGGCCTTGTATGAACAAGAAGCTCCTTAGCATAATTTGAGATATCTGCCCGGTTTCCGCCCCTAGGTGTGAGTGTTATCCAAAATATGCGGTTAAGCACACTATAGTAGGTGTAAAGACCTGCAACATACCCCGCATTTCCTTGCTTGTTTCTCGGATACATGAACCTTAACTCTTTAGGCTCCATTGGACGAGTGCCACGGTGAATACAATGGAGAGACACATCAACCGGGCTAGCTCCAAGCAATCTAGCAAAGTGTGTAAAGGTGAGACTGTATCTAGTGCCCTCAGTCATCCAATGCATCCTCCTTGCACCATCATTTTCCTCAAAAGCAACAGTGGCAAAGAATTGTGCAATTATTTCGGTGTTCCAGCTGTGCCTAAAGCCCATAAGAGGCTTAATCCTCAGAGTAGTGCAAACCTCAATAATGTCTCTGAAAATAGCATTATTTGTCTTTTGCATGTAAGCCCAATCTATCCATCTTGCTTCGGCAACTATTCCTTTCTTCTTGGCAATGATGGCGGTGGTATAGTAGTTCTGCTGAAAGAATGTGTGAAATCTATAATCTATACCACTATTGGCGGCTTTTGGCTCACCATAAGGCCATTCACTTCTCTTCTTTCTAGCTGCCTCTGTCATTCTCATACCAAGATAATTCACCATCCTATGAGTTCCTGGGTTGACAGACCTTCTAATTTCTAGCAAGATTTCCTCATCACCTTCTTCTTCTGCCGCTGCCCCTTGTCTCTCCCTACCACCAAAATCCTCTTCAATCTCCTCCTCATCACTATCCTCATCATCTGCTGTTGGACCTTTTCCCGCACGATGTTCAACATGCAAATCCTCATTGCTCTCATCATCATCACTGGATGTGCCATTGCCTTCTTCCTCAATCTCATCAAAGGATACCCCTACAGCCCCTTTAGATACTCTAGGTCTCAAGGCAGGACCACTGGAGGCTTCCGGAGGCTCCAGCAAATCTGCTACATTTTCTGACTCAATACCCCTTGCCTTCTTCCTTTGCCTAACATATGTCTTTGGGAGCTCTGACATTTGATTCCTGACCATAAAGATGTGACAAAAGTACATAAGATCAACTAGGAATTGAACTTGAGACAGCACAAGATTTAGAGTTGAAGATTATGACAAAAGGGTGAGTTTTTGCCTAATAAAACCGGTCAGACCGGTTTAGAAGCCACTCAGACCGGTTTCGTCGGCTGAAACCCTAGATTATGGAACTCGAAATGTAGCCCTTCAAATCGATTCAATCTTAGAGATAGCTTCATGGGCATACTAATTGATGATTGCTCAAAGGAATCCTAGAGATGTGCATGAAGCAAAGAGTTCGGGAAAGAGGAACATTTGATACCTTGAGAGGAGAGGAGAAGGTGAGTGGAACTTCAAAAGCGGTCTCCAATCCGGTCAAACCGAAGATAATCACCCCTTGCTTCAACGTTTAAACCCTCATCCCCTTTCCTTGGTTCAAACTCATGGATCCATGGAGGGAGGTGGTTTGGAGAGGGAGAGCTTGGTGGAGGGAGGTGAAGCACGGGCTTGGGCTGGTAGGGATGAAATGAGGAGGTGAGAGAAAAGATTCCCACGGGTTGGAGTTAAAGAGGTGGACCCAGGGGAAAACTGGTCAGACCGGTTTCCCTCAAGAAACCAGATAAGGTTAAGAACTAGAGAGTTTGAAGCTTACTCCAAGAACTAATATGAGATATGTTCATGAGATGTCCAGATACTAGTTAATTCTCTGAGAAGACCTGAAGCTTCAACTCTTTTTCAAAAGAAAGACTCTTTTTCTCCAAGAGTGGTGATAAGGAAGGATGGATAAAATATTGAGAGAATATTGCTCTTTTCCTTTTGAGATAGATCTAGTGAGAGATGGAGATATTCAAATAAGCTCAAGTCACTAGATAACCTCCGTAGCGAGATTTTTCCAATTAGGTCCAAAAGCTCCTTGACACTTCTAAGAGACTTAGAGAGAGATAGACATGATGAATATGTTGGACTTAAGAGATTCTCACCACTTGTGACTAGCCATCAATCAAGCAAGGTTAACTATAGTCACAAGTGGATCAATTGGGTCATAAAGACCAAATGTTAAATATTTTCAAAAATCACACAAATCCTATCATGCTAGTTGAGTTTTGCAAAATCTAACCTATGTCACACGATCATGTAGCCAAACCAGTTTTAGGACCGTATTGGTATGTTTAGTTCATGCCTTTCACATTATAACAAGCATTTGACATTAAGCCAATATAAAGGTAGGCATCAACTAAATATCCAATAGGCACACAAGAGAGAACCTTGAATGGACCACATGCCAAGAGAATGCACACACCAGCATGAACAAACCCTAGATGATAAAGGTAGAAAAGGAGTGAGTGGACAACATACCTTTGCCTCTAGCTTATCACATTTTCACATTGGTGAATTGTGATTTTTTTTTCTTTGACTTGTGCATTGCCATGTTAAGCTCAAGTCCTAGCTCTCATTTTGATAAACCTTTTAAGCATATCATGAGAGAGATACTTATATTGCACAAGCACTAGTTTCAATCCTTAGTGATCTTTTGGGTTAGAAAGGGCAAGAGGATCACTAAAAATTGAGACCTTACAATATAGATCAAATTCCCTTCATGTTTGGTGCATATGAAATAAAGTGTGAACGACTAAGGTCACATGCACCATTTTGGTCAATTAAGTCCAACTCGAGGAATTTAAACTATATTGTGGTGAGTAGTTATGCTTAAGGTTAGTTTCATAATGCAAAGAAAGATTAGGCCAATTTTACCACTTTGGACTAAGTGTCATAGCATACTCCAAGGAGAGAGAGACAAGCTCTCAATTTGAGACTACAAAAATCACTAAATGAAGATATTAGTCTCAAAAACACAAATTGTAGAGTGATCTCCCCCTAAAAAGGTGCATCATGTATTTGAGTTGCATGAAACGAGCACTTAGTCAATTTAATGGTCTTGGGGAGGTCACTTCACAATTTTGTCATGGCACAGAGAAAATGAGTTACAAATATTGAAATTGTGCCAAGGGTACTTACTACCATTTTAGATAGTATATATATGATGCCAGTCAAGAGCCGAGGATAGTTGAATGAGGTCCTTCAATTTTCTTGAAACAAATCGATCAATTGGAGCAGCACTGGGCCAGAACCGGTCAGACCGGTTTGGCAAACCGGTCAGACCGGTTTTGCCAGTGAGTCCAACTGAAAAAGTTCTTCAGGACTCCTAACAGCTCATGATGCAGGTATATCTTCATGAATCTTCAAATGATGACAAGCACCCTGATCTTAATGCTCTGTAGGTCTGAATTTCTAGATCCCGGAACCTCCGAAGAATTTCCTAGAGATTGAGTTCTTGCAGCAATTTCCGTAACCTCTGGGGAATTGCTCTGAACCTCTGGAGTCTGCACTTCCACAGAGACAGAGATGATTGGCCCTTTGAGTTAGTGTTGAAGCTTGAAATTTATTCTTCATCTTCTTTTGAGCTTCAACTCGGTCTATCATCACCTTTGGCCAAATGCTTGATTGACTTACAATTTCATTTCTTCTTTTACCTGCACCACTTAGATCAACTTGCTCTACTAGAGAGCTATTACGAGCATCATATGGTAAGTTACCTAGTCAAGCCAAGTGTACAAAACCAAGGTTTTGTAGCACAAGTTTCCACTAAGGATCAAATGACTAAGATGAAAGATGAAGTGAGTGTTACCGAGATGTCATTGGATTAAGGATATACAGGTTTAGACTTGATGCTTGGCATTATTCTAGCTCAAAGCCCTTCTCTTGAGTTTTGCCAAGCTTCCAATACATCACCATGCTCCTGTAGTTCTAGCAAGCACTTTTTGGTACCCAAGCCTTGTTTGGTCCTTTAGGGTTAGTCACAAGAGATTTTGGGATCCAAATGGCTCTTACGCTAGTTTGAGGTGAACTAATCACCCTAGTAGCATAGATACCATCCTTGTCATCCCTAAGTCTAGAGAAAGCATAATTGATGAGTTTTGACTTAGGAATGTTACCATTTGGACAATTCTTACTCTCATGTCCCTTTGACCGAAAAGTATAGCAAATGCGGCTCTTGTTCTTGCTTGTTGGAGCATTGACCTTGTTTTTGCTAAATTGTTCCTTTTTGTTCTTGTCGCTTGCTGTAGAAGCTTGATTGTGCTGGATATGCACTCGAGACACTACAGCTGCCAAAATCGGTCGGAAACCGGTCAGACCGGTTTGGTGGAGACAGTACCTCTGTCATCTGTGGGCACGCCTCAATGAAGTGTCTGTGCTGCTTGCACTTGTAGCATATCCTTTTCCTTAGTTGTCTTTGTCTTTTCTTCTTGCCTACGAGCTGAGAAGAGCACATAGAAGCATAGTGCCCCATGTTTGAGCACTTGAAGCATTGTATGTGATCAAGCTTCTTTTTCTTGATTTCTTGAGCCTTGTGATTGTTGCCTTCCTTTTTCGGTCGAAGGGTTGAACTAGTGCGGTTTGAACCCTTCTCAAGCTTCTTCACCATGTTGTCACGGTTATCTTGAGAAGGTTGCACTTAACTCTTCCATTTCAACTTACACACGTCTTTCTTAAGCTTTTCAACCTCTTGCTTGAGTTGATCATTTTCTTGCGTAATGAGGTCATCACAAGACTCTACAAATACATGCTCAATACTAGATTGGCTTGCTTGAGAACAACAAGGTTTAGTACAAGACAAGTCAATATTGACATGTGAGCATGTGCATGTGTGTGAGAGAAGTTGAGTGGATGTTACCGATGAAAGCACAACCTCATGAGCTACTTCTAGACAAGAATATGATTCTACAAACCTATCATGAGAGCACTCAAGCTCCTTGTGACACGCTTGCAAAGCCATATACTCACTAGTGAGCTTTTCATCACTTAGCCATCTTGATTTCTTCATCACTTATCCTTGCGACAATTGAGTCAAGTTTTGCATCATATAGAGAAATCTATTTGAGATGCCACTCAAATAGTTGTTCTTGGATTGATAAGAAACATCCTTGCTTTGCAAACTTCTATTTGTAGTTCCATCAACTTGAAGATAGTTATATGACCTTTTTCAAAGCTCTTCTTGAAGTCTTGCAAACACAATCTTTTTGTATGAATCAACATTCCCCTTTTTACATTGGAGTAAAATCCACTTGATACCATACTCGGAAAAACTCTTGTATATGTCATGAAGGTCCTTCTCATATCGAAAATGAAATCCCCTTGATGCTATACTCATCTTGGACTTGGTTCTCCCATTTGCTAAACAACAAGCTTCTCTTTTCCTCACAATAAGCTTTACTTAGCACATAGAGATCAACCAAGTATTATGATACAATCGTGCCTCTATCTTCATCTTTCTTTTGCTTTGGATTACTTGTTGTATGTCTCATAAAAGCTCTAATGGGAGCAACATACTAACCACATCATGACATTCATCTTTAGTATGCTTGCATACTCTCCATGTATAATGTCATGGTCCACACTTGTTTTCTTTGCGGTATGAGCCATATGCATGATCTTTCACATAAATATCACTTATCAATACTCAACAACCTGCCCACATGCTTCACAAGAGTGTTAGTTCTTTAATCAAGTTGTCACTCAACTCACCAAAACTCACTTAGGGCTTGATTGCACTTACACCTCCGCGTCGCTTTCTGTCCGGCCTTCGCGCCGCGTCTTTTGCAGGTGATCGTGCCGCTCGCCGTCGTCGCACCGCGCCGCGGCTCCAGAACACTGGATGCCCACGTGCTGGCCGGTCGTGTCGCGGCCAGGGACTAGCCCTGTGCGCGCGCGCACGCAGCGAAGCCGAGCGCACCCATGTGCGAGGCCACGGTCGGCCCTTTGGCCGACCGAACCAGTGCCGCGCAGCCGCACCGCTATCTGATCCAGGCCACTGCGCCGTTCGTCATCACCACTGGTACCCCGTGCCCGTGCACGACGCCGCAGCTGTGTCGTCGTTGCTTCGCCGCTTGCCGCTGCAGCCTTGCCTCCGCGTCGCCGCGACCCCTTGTCGCTCTGCCGACCGACGACCGTAGCAGCCGAGCCAACCCTGCAGCCTAACTTTGGCCGCCATTCATCACCGCCGCTGCACACCGCGCCACACCGTCCGTCGCCGCGCGCCCGACGCCCACATGCTTGACCACATGCACACCTGGCCACACGAGCCACAGAGGATCCCGCGGCCGCCGTGACGAGCGAACCCCAGGAGAGTATGGGGAGCAGATCCAGACTTCTGCAAAGAAACCATAGATGGGCTCCTCGGCCCACAAAAGCCAATCTAAGTCCAAGGTTTAACAGGGCCAGACCGGGTGTGAGTTATGGGTGGTTCTCTAGACTTTGGGAACATTGGGCCGAACTGTGCCGGCCCAATGGGCCACTAACACTTTGGGCCCATTAAGGGGCCACCAACCGACGATCTGGGCCCATCGCTGACATCATGCTGATGTCAGCAGGTTTTTAATAAAATCCTTTTTATTAATAAATGATTTAGTAAATGTTTTATAAATCCTTTTACCTTTGAAAAATCATAACTAATTATTTATAGCTTCAAAAAATATGAAACCAATTTCATTATTTTTCTAAAATCAAGCTTGTGCTGATTGTAGATAGTTTGGGGATTTTTGCTTTTTATAAATTGGATTTCTTTTGAATTTATGCCTAGTTGTTTGCCGATAATCATTGTGTCGCATATCTCGTGCTGAGCAGGCCCGAGCTACGATCTGGAGGAAGAGTTCGACCCCAACTTCAACGAGCAGGACTACGAGCGCCTACAGGTGTCATGTCACTCCCAACCATATAGATCTCATGCATGCTAATAGTTTCTAGTGCTTTATTTATTATGCTTTGCTTATTGAATTGCATAGACAAGCTTTTAGCCATGCCTTGATTTTGGTATACCCTGTTCCATGAACTTCCTACCTTTGGGACTAGCTACAGACCCCTAGCTAGTCCTCTATATTTACTATCCATATATTTTACTTGTTTTGAGATATGGATGGATCTCTGGTGTGGGGCTAAGATTGGGATATCTCGGTTTATTCTGGCATGTGTTTTGGGTGAGTGTGACACCTTGATGTGTTATGGCAGGAGCGATCCGTGTGGTTACTTGTGAACACCTGTCTAGGGGAGATGCGACCTGGCCTCTCACCCTAGTGGCATGTCGGACGGATGGAGATGGTGGAGTGCTCGCTCCTGGCCCTTAAGGACTAATCGTCAGTGTGACCTTGTTTTATTGGGCTATTCTCATACAAACCGTTCGCCTTGTTATGGGCAGGGTTCGGTCCGAAAACTAGTTAGTGGATAGCATTCAGCCTGTAGGCGGATCGGTGTGATCGTGCGAGGAGGTGATATGTTTCCCCTGAGAAGACGTCACCCCGGCTCATCCGGGGATGGTTCCATAGCTTCGAGGACCGAGACTGGGTGATATGTTCCCCAGAGGAGGACGAGTCAGGCTTGAAGAAACAGGAGAGCGCTATCCACTGCTAGGTTCTCCGACCGTTAGATAGGGAGGTGGAACAGAGGCATCCGTTTCTGCCCTATCCGGCAGGTCCAGTTGTACAACCTCTGCAGAGTGTTAAACCTATAGCTATAGTCTGTGTCCACTGGTATGGACAGCCCTTTTGATCTCTCACCTGGCTAGACTTTTCTCGTGCTGCTTCTCTTCCCTGAGTGTGTGAGCCCGACCTTGGGCCGTTGAGATGTGGGGATAGGAGCTGGTGACCCCACATCGTAGATGAGAGTGGGTTGCTGAGTCTTGGTTGAGATTCGGTGCTTTGTGTTATATTCCTTGGCTTGGGGTGTTGACCCCGGAGGTGTTGGCCCCAGAGGTGTGGTTCTCCTCGGAGATGATGACCTCCCTGCTATTCTGCATTCCTTATTGTTGCTACTGCTGCTTTTGCATAAATTTTTTACAGCCATATATATAGGCTTATCCATGCATACTAGAATTCAACCACCGCTTTTGCTCTCTGTTGGGAAGCTGACATGACCTACCCGCTTATCGGGTAGATGGTGGACTTTCAAACTCGGAGCCCGACTACGACTTCGAGAATGACAGATGGGAAGATTGAGCTTCTCCTTCGCTTGAGCTGCTATAGCGAACATGGCCTCATGTGCCATTTGTTCAAAGCTTAATTTTGGTGATTAATGACAACATGATCAATGGGACTAACCATATTGTCTAGCATGTCTTTGTAGACATTTCTAGGTCCCATGGATGCAAAAAAAACCATATGCCAAAATGAGAAGATAGTATATTTCTCAAGGGTCAAAACCGTGGAAGAGAAAGAAAGAAAAGAGTAGCGTCGGATGAACCGACGGTACCCATGGAAGCGGCGTTGGTGCAACCACCATTTGGAGTTGCTGGAGTGTGTGGAAGTGCAGAGGAGTTCAAGACTCATAGAAGATCATATCCAAGCCATCCAAGTGCTAAATTGCTCATCCATAGACTTGCACATGCTGTGTGTGTGCTTAGTGCTAGGGTTAGCTTAGGGCTGAGTGAGTGCAAGGTGTGCCTACCTTGTGAGGTAATTCTCGAGTGGATCAAGTTGTACGAGGTGCGTCGGAAGCCTTGGAGCCTAGGTGGCTCTCCGGCAAACGTCTTCGACCCTCCGGCTTGGTGTGGAGCGGCGAGGACATTTTGTGCGGGGGACGTGGAGACCCCCTTCCCTTGGTGGAGAAGCTCCTTAGTGGAGGCGGCATCAAGGTGACCAAGGGAGCTTGGCAAGTGCCTTAGTGGCGAGCCTTTGTGGCAAGTCAAGTGGTGCTCTTGGGAGAGACTTGGTGACCGGGAAGCAATACTCTTGTGTAGAGTGCTTCAACAACGTGGACTAGGGGTGGCTTAGTGCCTACCGATACCACGGGATAAATCGCGTGTCAAGAGTTTGCTTCCTCTCATCCCCCTTTACATTTCCACATTACATTCTTGCAATCCTTGTTTGCCTTTACTTACCTAGAGTAGTATCTTGTTAGGATTGGCTATAGGTTGCAAAACTTGTTTTGGGATGGGAGTTTCACACTAGAACAACCTAGTTGCACATCTAGATAGTATGTTCTAGTTTATGTTTGATGCAAATAGTGATAAGCCATAGGTTAAGATTTTTAAGTTGCCTAATTCACCCCCTCCCCCTCTTAGGCTACGGGCATCCGATTCCTTACAGCTGCCTTTGGAGATGGAGTATGCTTTGCTACGTTCGTTCCACTGTGTAGATGTTTACTCTGTTTTATTAAGTCCAGTTGGACTTGTACTCAGCATGTGCCATAATGATGTACTCATAACCTTAATAATAATGTTATCTATGTGGATCTTTTATTACTCTCTTGTGTTGTATGGATTTGTTACTATTGAGACAGAGATTGCACGTGATAGCCTTCCTAGGACTATCACTGAGGTGTGCAAAGGATCAGATCCCCAGTTTTGGGAATCCGATTCGTTTCAAATAAGGAGCCTGTTCAGCTGGTAGATGGAATAGTGCTCGACTGGTAAATTGAATAGTATTATGTGAGAGAAAATAAGTCGAAATAAGCCGAACTTAGATACGCCGGACATGCTCAAGGTGTAAGAGCGCTTAAACAAAAATCAAGGTTTAATATTAAAGATAAATTTACCTATTAATATGATATTTTTACTGTAAGCTCTTCCATTTTTAACATGGCAGATCGATCGTCCACCAATAATGCCTGCTCGATTATGGGAGATCATATCCTAACATATATAGAGTTTACAGTATAGGTCAAAACCATAGCTATTTGCATACACATTCTCTCTCATAACTTATACCATCCCTCTCGCAAATTTGTTTCACTCTCATCAGCAGGATCCATATAACTAAAGCTAGAGCAAAATGGGGAAACTATAACATGTCAAATGATGAATGTTTCATCAGTATCACCAAATTAACAACAAGGCAGCTATTAGTAAATCAATTATCACAATGTAGATTGGGAAGGAGATCATGTATGATATAAGATAAATTACATTTGTCTCACAGGGAAGCTAAAGGAGGAGATATACTAGGGATCAAGTTAATTTTGATATCCATAAACTCACAGTACCAAATACTGCACAGACAAAGCTTTCTTATTAACACAAAAGATTTTTTTTCATTACAACCAAGGAGATTCATTGTACTACTTTGATACTTTACTTTTGAGAAAAATCAAGAAAAAATAAAGCAGTAGTCAAAGTTTTGATGTAGCCACATGGATGAACTCACATTAATTAGAATAATTTGATCCTTTTTGTTGCGAGAAAGGTGCTGATTCATAATAGTTTTCTACTAACAGTGTGTTTGAGTTTTATTGGACCTATCGTGTTCTTGTTATGTCCTATTTTCTGTCGGAAACTGGAATGTTACAATGCACTACAAGTTCCAAGACAAAGCATCAGAAGTCTGTCTGAAAGTTCTTCTCAAGGTTGGAGAAGCTCAGAACAGATGATCGAGAGAACTTATAAAAATGTCCTCCATATATTGCGCGCATTCGACACACTTATATACATCAGCTACCAAACAAGTTAGGACCTCCAAGAATTATTTGATCCTGCTACATCAATCAATATCATCACTTCCTCAATCAAGTATCGTCGGTAGCGGACAAGCAGGAACCAAACCACCAAATGAAAAATCGAGCAGAGCAAAGCAAGTAGCATGCTGACTTAGCTTCGTTACCTATATTAATCAGCACATAGCAGCTGATTCCTCCGCTACTAGCAAATTTTGAGGTCTCTTACTCTTAGCTAGTTAATTATAAGGATAGCCCCCAAGCCTGAGCTCGAGATCAACATCCTCCTTCCTCCCCAGGGAGAGACCCAGGTGCACGTCGCCGCCGTAGGTCCGGGAGCCACCGGCGTCGTCCTGCTGCGGCGGCGCGGTCCCGGACTTGCCGCCGCGGTCCTTCCGGTGGATGTTCATGTGGCCGCCGAGCGCCTGCGCGTTGGTGAACCCCCTCTTGCAGAAGGAGCACTCGTAGTAGGCCGCTGCCGGCGCCCGCCTCGAGCCCTCGCCGGACGCCTCCGGCGAGCCGGCCTTGTTGAAGCCACCTTCCGCCATGGAGCAATCAGCTAACAGTTTCTATGGAGTATATATGGACCGTGTCAAAGACTCAAAGCTAGCTAGCTGCTGTACAGTGGTGCCGGCCTGGAGATCAGTGGAAGTTCTTAGGGTTTTCGGAGAAATGCTAGCCGGGCAGGAAGGGACTCGAGATCGGAGACTCCGAGCGCAACAAGGGCAGGTGGCTTATATAATGACAGGTGCAGCTGCAAGTTGCAAGTATTATTTGGGGAGTAATCGACACGGCTTTGACGTCTAGTTCTGGCGTTTGGATGGCGACAAGGACGAGAAAAACTATTCGGCCGGCCGCGGCCGGCCGGGCATGCTTGCATTGCTTGCTTGCCAGTCTAGCGCCACTATAGCTCTGAGCTGCCGCCCGGCCTCTTAGCTAGCCGACTGCACTGAGAACGGTTCTTGTTCTCGGGTTTGGTGTGGCCTGATAGCTATACCAAGAAGGCCACAATTTGTGCGTACGTGTGCCGGTACGTGGTAAATTGATGATGTACATACACAATTAAAAAAAGTCTAAGATTTACACTGTTGGTTATCCTTTAATATTTACTCCTACAAGCTTCGCATTGGATGTATTGTTATTTTCCCTAGTATTATGTGAATTTGACTATTGTTTGGAAACAATTAGTTTGTATGGTATACATGAGGAATCATTTACAAAAAAAGACTTGTCTTCATAATAAGCATAGTTTAGTTTAGAAATATAATTTATGGGCCATATATACCATTGCAACAGCAGGTAACAAAGGTGTATTATATAAGGCAGTAGTCGTTGCATCCGTAATTCCGTATGTATGCCATTTGTTGTTACTTAGATCCGCTGTTTCTCTTCCGATGTTAGTTTTGGACTTTCTATTGCTTTCACTCTTGGATGCTCCTGATATGCAGCTAGCCGGCGGTTTGCTGTATATGTCACACTCCCTATCAGATATTTTTCAGTCCAATCCAGCATGTGATATAGTCTTTGTTACGTTTATCAGCGAGAGGACAGTGGTTTGCTCGTGTGCACATGATAAATTATTTCAGAAATTACCGATTTCTTGTCGAAACGAAGGTTGATGATGCCGATTGTCCAGTCTCTAGATTTTGACGTGAATTTTCATGAATTGTCAAGGCACCACTGGCTTCAGAGTTCAGGGGAGATCTTAACTCTATCTGAAAAGGACATTTCACTTCCTAATGATACATTAACTTTTTCACTAGGGTAAACTATATGGAGGACCTATACTTTACCCCTCTCCATTACAGAATCAATGAAGTAACAAAATCACATCCAGGGAGAGTTTCCTATAGCTTTTCCTCTAATTGATCCCTAGGGACTAATAATTTTTAAAAGTATATTATTTGTTAGAAACTGATGTGTGCGGTATGCCGAATTGCCGATCGAGAAGTGCGGAAGAATACTTCTCCAGGACTTACCTCGCATGCCTCTTGATTCAGTCAAATTGAGTGTCATAGTAGTTTGTCTGATCCTTTTGTCTCAAATGTCTTTTTAGCACATCTTTGTCTACATATGAGCATACACATTCTTCTCATATGTATAAGCCAGTTAAGATACTATTATTCATGTCCTTTTGTTGTGAGAAACATGAAGTTTCTTCAAGAAAAAAAATGAGCTACCATGCGTTCAGCACTTTTTTTTTAAAAAAAGCACTCGTTTATTAGATGCCTTAATTTCACTCCAAGTTTTACAGGACAAAACTAAACATAATTTCAACATTTTTTCTCAAATAATATCTTTTTTTGAACGAACGAGCACAAGACAGTGACTATTTCATTGATAAAGAAGAGAAGTACAACCGGCTAACCGACAAGACTAGAAGTAAAATAATTATACTTGTGCGCTCAGGTTCGTCAGCCTCTTGGCTCCCTTCGTAACACACAGTGAGCTCGCACTAACTCAAATAATATAGATGGCATATACCATGGGGTTTTTGTCTATGGATGTAAATATTCGAATGAATGTGCATGTATGTACTGAGCTAATTAGTTTAATCATAATTCGATTTTATTTGTTTAAGAACACACTCTAGTACTTTATCCGCCGAATTGTTTCTCGATAAACTGCTCTAGAATTCCTGGTTTGAAAATAAATAAATTGTCAGCAGCACACAGCTTACTTCTAATTTTATTTATTGGTATGTAATGCACTGCATCACTAACTAATGTAAACCTAAAATATGTCGACTTTTCACATTAAGAACCTTACTAACCAACTATATGTATGGTTCCTCGTGATGTTGAGATGTGGAAACCTACTTGGTAAAACCATACGGACCAAGACCAACCAGGGTCATGCATGATTCATCTTACCCCCTATATTTCTTTTTAAAAAAACTGAACGGACGAAGGAATCATAGGACAAGGTCTAATCACCCTCACCAAGCTAGTCTGCAGATCCAAGGTTTCAAACATAGAGAGGAGAACAAAACATATACAAATAGGACGGACGGCAGCGAATTGTTTTGGCTCGGAGTGGTTGGGTAATGAGTTGGACATAAGTGTCAAGAGAGCACTCGCTTTCCATCTGTTCACATCTCCACCGATCTGGAGGGTAGCTGCTGACCTCTTCATCAAGATCAGCATGCACCTTAGTTCGGATCGTTATAATATAGACTACATAAATGGTGATGCATAGGAGGTTCATTATTTTTTGAATTGATTTGCTTATTGAAAGTAATTCCAAATTGAACTATATGTACCTAGAATAACATCCATAATATAGAAAAAAAATTACAATCAGGCTCGTACGCTCTATTATAGCCCATGTCCCAAAGATAGATGAAAAATTAATTTGCTTGTCACCAATAATTCAACCTTTTTTATCTCAAAACAACCATAAAATAATTGTAATAGTATACAAAAGTCATTGAAAAAATCTATACATGGACTCATTTTATGGGAGCATAAGCTTGAGATAAATATTGCAAAGAAAATTAACTGTATTATTCAAAAATTGATACATCTCTCTTATTATCATATAATAACTCGAGGCGAAATTTTGACGTTTGTACACTACTACTTTTCTTTCTCATCAACACTTCAGATTTAGTCACAACGTTATATTTAAAAAAAAACTTTTAGTTATTTAATCTAGTTGAAAATAAACTCAAATAAATTTACCAAAATATTTTACAAAACATGTCTGGATAAAAGTTAAACGTTAAACTAGCCTCTAAGGAAACCGGAACACATCTATCTATCTATCTATCTATCTATCTATCTATCTATAACAACTATATAGGTGAGACCCACTACAAGTCATGTATAGACTTCTCTCAACATGCAAGAGGTCCACGTCACCATCCACTAGATTTTCTCTCAACATGCAAGTTGTCCACATCACCATCCACTAGAATCATGAATTTATGTCTTCTATCGATTTTTTGTGGCTAATAGTAATCATGCATGCATTGTGTTAGTCTTTACGAATACCATGCTACAAATTTCTAAGTAGTTCTGACTCAATAAAATGAATGTGGTTTCATCTACATTGTTGTTTGAAAAAATATTGTGATGCAATCATTTTAATATTTCTACTTTCAAATTGCATCTTCAAATTTTATAAAAACTCCCGCAGCAACACGCGGGGTATCAGCTAGTATCTCTCATTGACCAGCCGGCCTCTCTCTCTCTCTTTTCCTCCTTCCAACGCATCCCAAAAGTTCAAAAATAAAAGGAAACCCACCAGCAGTGCAGCCCACCAACTACCAATGGGCTGAAAAGCTACGAACTTAAACATACAAAAAAAGCCGGATTTCCTATCTTACTCAGGAAAAATTCTATCTATCCTCGGGAAAGTAGAAAGGCGTGAAAACTTCTGTTGTTTGAGATCCTGCGAACATCCTTATTCTATTCGTTGGATTCAACACACTCAAAACCCTAACTCGCCCTCCTATCCAACTGCTTTCCTTCCTCTCGTGTGGCCCGCGTTGCCGCTTGTCGCGACTGCTGTCTACCAGCCACACCTCTCTGTGCCTCCTCCACCACACCGCCGGCTGGCCCTGCCTCCACGCCAGCCCCGCGTTCCCGCACAGCCGGCCAACCTCGTGCTATGCAGGCATGCTCTGCTTCCCCGCGTGCCTTGCACGTCGCCGCAGCTGGTGCCGGCCTCTGGGAAGAAGAAAAGAAAATATGTTGATTTTTAAAAATATATATTAAAATATTTTCAATTTATGTTGATCAACATTTTCATGAAAAATATTGGTGCAACTATTTTGAAAAATATTGGATCCGACATTTTCTCTGAATAAATAAATGTTGGTGCAACTCTTTTCAAAAAATATTGCTTCAACTTTTTTCAAAAAAGTAAAAAAGATGTTGTAATATTTTTAAATTGATGACCATGAGGAGGAAGGGTTAAATAATAAAAAAGAAATTTAGATGGATTTTGGTGGGTTGGAAGTTTCAACTTCGATCCATCTTCTGTACACATATAGGAGCTGGTGGACCTAATAAATATCTATAAACCAATAATAGTACCCCCAATAACGGGTCTAAAACAACCCAACGAATTATCTTAATATTTTTTATGGAAAAAAGTTGGCAAATGTCAAAAAAAATGTTGGGTGGGTGCAAAAAAAGATGGTGCATGTAAAAAACTTGTTGTGTAACAATGTTAGTGAATTTTGTTGCAACTTGTTTTCAAGTTCCATTTTAAGTCTAGTTAATTTTGGTTCGTCCGGCTTTTATTTGGCCGAATTGACAATTTCTTACCCAAAAATCCTGTACAGAAAGAGAGCAAAAATAAGAGCATTTTCAGAATGTGGTTAACTCTAATTTTTTCAAGCTTTGGTCATCATTATAAGTATCTGGCAATGCAAGTATTTTTATGTATCTACCATGGTTTTTATATAATGAGATTCGAGGAGAAGATAGCTAGGTGAACTTTCTTGGTGAGATGTGCTCCCTCTGTTTCAAATTACTTGTCGTTTTGGCTTTTCTACATACATTCATTTGGTATACATTCATTTTGTTATACATAACAAAATGAATGTATTTATAAAAGTTAAAACTACAAGTAATTTGGGACAGAGGGAGTACTGCCCAATTTGTAGAATCAAAAAATAGGAAAAATAAAAGAAAAAACTATCATCTATTGTACTATTGCTACTTGCATATTATTATTATCCATGAAATTAACAAATGATTTGTGCTAGTGCGCATCATTTTCTAATGGATATCACAAGATTGAATTTGATGTGTCACAAGATCTAACAAGATGGAACTCCCTCAAATCCATATAATGAGGTGGAAAAGTGGCCACCGTGACCATCCAGAGCTTTTGAAAATATTTTTTAGGATGTTTCCTGTCGGTACAATGGTGCTGGCAATCCACCACAAGGTAGGCTATGGTGGTAGATTGTATGGAGGGGATCGCCGAAACTGAAGCTAGATGGTGAACGAAGGACACAGGGGTTTATCCATGTTCAGGCCGCAAAGATGCGTCATACCCTACGTCTTGCGTTGGTGGTTGTATTGATTGTTCCGCGAATGGGAATCAGATTGGACTTGTTTGAGAGGGGGGTCCCTGCCACCCTTATATAGGCATGAGGGGCAGGGTTACAGATCACGTGGGATCTATCCTAGTCGGTTATACAAGATTTTCCTTTGATTACAAGCAATATCTTTCCTAACCAACTAGTCTTTATCCATGGGAGTACATCTCCTCGGCCTCCGTCTCATTCCTGATCCATACGCTCGTGCCGAGTGCCGCTTGTGTGGGCCCACGCCGCCCTCGTAGATACGCTGTGAGGCCCCTCCATGTGGCACCCCGGGGATATATCCCCGACAGCAGTCCCTGAGCACTTCTTAACCAGACTTCAACTTCAATCTTGAGCTTCAAACATATTCCAGTGCTTTGCTGACCTCTGCCGAGTGCTTGACGCCTTTGGCCGAGTGCTTTGATCTCCATTCTGCTCGCATCTTGATGCAGCCGAGTGGTTCCTAATGCTTAACTCGTGGTTGCCGGGTGGTTGAGGAGAGCTCTTCTCCATTTAGACCTTGATAAGATCACCGAGCCAGAAAATGTACACTCTCGTTGAAGACAAAGTGTACACACTTAATCCCCGAGCCTTGATAAAGGTTGAAGAGGTTTATCAAAGGTCAAAAAGAATAAAAGTGACTGATTCCCAGTGTCTTTGGCCAGGCATCCCCTTTTAGGGGAACTGAAGCCATGTCTCCCAGACCTCTGTTGTTCGGTCGTGATTGAATGCTTGGCCAAGGGCCTTGCTTCTGGCTCCGGTTAGTCATGGTGACACTGTGCTTGCTCACTGAATGGGCGCATCTCCGGATGCACCCATTAGGGCAGTCCCCGAGGTTCGGAATAGTTAGAATAACTATTTCGAAGCTCTAAAAAAGAGACTAGAATGGAATTATCGTCATCCCTTTTGGGAGAGTACCTCCCAAACCATCTGATCTGGTACGGTGCCTGGGGAGAGCTCTGGCTCTGCCCCAGATTTGCCATATGGCCCACCGTGTTCTCAAGGAGAACTCGCGCAAGGTCACCCGTCCTAGCCATCGTATAGTGGCTTCTGAACGGCTCTGGCCTCTGTATGGCATGCCTCCGGGAGAACACTCATGAGCTAGTCGATCGAACCCGCTTTGAGATTCGTGTCGTTAGATTTTTTAGGGTGGGTTATCTGATAACCTGGCAACCCGTGACTCTGAGTCACAGCCTCTATGCGGCCTGTGTACCAAATTTATTTGGAAAACCTTTTTATAAGTCCGGGGTGCGATCCACTTCATGGGAAACCTACACTCCTTGCCCCGTTAAGGAATGTGGCCCATTTAGGCTCGAGAAGGCCCGAATACGAATCATCGGGGGTGACGGCACTGACGCCGTGTTGGAGATGAAACACCCACGAGTATCTCGTGAGTCAATCCCGCGTGCGACGTGACGAAGTGACAGGACGAGACGGGGCCCGCCACGACTCCCTTTTCGGTCGCCCTCATTTAAGGCAAGCCAGGGGCGCACGTGCTCTCACTCTCCATCACTTCACATCGCCTCGCATCCCATAGGAAACCACGCTTCACCTTCTCCTCCGGCTGCTCCGCCGCATCCAACTCAATCCGCCACCGCATTAGTTCGATCCGCCAGATCTAGAGCCGGCGGAGGCCCAGCTCCAGATCCGTCGCGCGAATCGCCCTCATCCCTCTCGCCTCCGGCAGTACCTGAGCCCAGCGAGGGCCATGACTTAGAGGTCCCACCGAGGCAAGAAGAGCTCCAAGGAGGACACGGCGGTCGCAAGGAGATCCTCGTCGCGGTCTCCTTCACCACCTGTGCCTCCGCACCACGATGAGGAGTGGGTCCGCTCCATCTCGACGCGGACGCGGATCCTCGCCCTGATTTGGGGCGGGATCCTGCTCGATGAGGCCACTGAGGAGTGGCGCGAGGCAGTGGGGGAGGATTTCCCCACGCCGGAGACACACGAGGCGGTGGTGTTCGAGTCGTGGTACCCCGCGGATTCGGGTTACCTGCGCACACCTTCTTCTGTGGGTTGCTGTACTACTACGGGTTGGAGGTCTTCAACCTCAACCCTAACTCCATCCTGCACATCGCCATCTTCATCCATCTGTGCAAGGCGTACCTTGGTATCGCCCCGCACTTCAACCTCTTTCGGTACTTTTTCTGGGTGAAGCCCCACAAGAGTGCTAAGAAGCCAAAGGTGGTGGGCGGCGCCGGACTCCAGCTCCGGCAGAAGACCTCCACCGAGTACATCTCAGTGCTGCTCATCAACTCCAACAAGGGTTGGCACAATGAGTGGTTCTACACCACCAACCATGACCCGCAGGTGTCGTGCGACGTCGACACATGCCCGACCTCGCTCCGCTACTGAGACGAGGAGATGGGCGACACCAAGATGGAGTAGGTGTCAGATTTGCTGAAGCTGATCCGGAACCTAAAGGCGGCCGGCCTCACCGAGCTGGCGGTCATGGCGAACTTCGCCACCCGGTGTCTCCAGCCGCTGAAGGAAAGGGCACACCCGGCGTACGAGTACACCGGGCAAGACTTCGACACGACGCGGGAGGTGCCGGAACGGGGGGAGCCGGAAGTGCTGGTGGAGCGCATCCGTGAGTGCTTGGCCCCCCACACCGTCATCCTGACGCATGGCACATTGCGTCCCTTCAGCCTGGGGAACCCTCCACCCGCGGTAAGTGGAAATTTTCTGCTTTTTACGGTCCGCCCATTAGGGCATAAACATGTGCCAGGAAGATGTTTGATGAAATTATTAAATCGAAATTATGATTGTGTAGGGTCGTGAGGCTTTTGTCTCTGCATCACCACTGCCGGGAACGCTGGCTGGGATGGCGTCCCTACCTGGCAGGCTCAGTGAGCTGCAGAGGTTGGACATTGCCCATGCCGCTGCGGGTGGTGGCGGCGTGGTGGCGCCAGGTCCGGCCCGGTGCGCGACCGCTCTGGAGCCTGGTCGGTGTGCGGTCGTGGCTCCTTCAAATGGTGATTGCGTCGTGCCTACTGGCAAGGGGAAGGAGCGCAAAGGCAACAGCCGGCCAGAGGTGCGGCGTGCGCCGCCCGGCTCGCTCAAGATTGACGAGCCAGCGTCACGTCGGCGCAAACTGGTGCTGCCCGGCAACTCTGACAATGAGGAGGTGGCCCCTCATCCATCTGGTGCTGGCGATGCTCCTCTGGAGGCCGCCAAGGAGGCGCCGAGTGGTACGGCTGCTTCTCCTCCTTGTCTTCCTTCTTCTCCTCCTTCTCCTCCACCTCCTCTTCCTTCTCCTCGACCTTCTCTTCAACGAACAGAAACTTCCCCTCGGAGTGTGGGCATGCCACGCCCTTCGCCGCAGACTGCCTTGGTGCCCTCTGTGATGACACGAGGTGAGCCTGAGCCGGCTCCAGAGGTGACGGCCGGGGCGAAGAGGCCGGCGCCCACGAGTTCTGGATTTTGCAAGCGCGCTCATCTGCGTGTGTCCACGGAGTAAGTTGTTCTGTAGGTCATTGCCTTGTTATGGTACCGGTCACTGATCAGTTGTTTGAGGTTGAGGATCGTGGTGTTGGAATTGTTTTTGTTTGCAGGGAGCCTAGGGATGTCCCTGTTGTGGGTGAGGTGCCCGCGCCAGGCGTTTGTCCGGCGGCGCGTTCGCAGAGTGCTTTAGAAGCGCACTCTGGCGCAGTGTCGGGCGCTAGCACAACTCCTTAGGCGGCCAGTCCCCAGCGTAGGGACGCTAGTTCTATGGCCTTGGGTTCTGCCACTATGGTAGTCCCCGAGGTTGAGGAGATCCACCGGGTGATCCCCGCGCCGTGCACGAGCCCGCCACGCCCTGGCAGGATTGCCTAGGTGCACGGTGGTAAAGCGCAGGAGGTGCTCGGTGACCCGGTTGTCGATGAGGACAACCGGCAGGGGCTCGTGACCCTCGCTGCACGGGTTGCTCGGCTGGCAGGGGTGAGTATATCTTCCAATCTTCCTCTTTTGCTCCATTGTATCTTCTTTTGATCATCTGGTTTCTCAGACTGTGTCTGGTGCATTTGCTCGCAAGAGCGAGCTGCTGGAGGACATCGGGTCCAATGTCGTCACGCTGTGCGCCCGGGTGTGGCATCTCGAAGAACAGGCTACTACGCGTTAGGACGGCAGCAACCGGGAGCTCGAGCAACTACGTCATGAGAGGGCTGCCGCGGTGGCCGCAGCCGACCATCTACACAAGGAGAAAGCCGCTGCAGATGCTGCTGCCGAGCATGCTCACGCGGAGAAGGCCGCGGCGGAAGCTGCTGTCGCGTCCCTGCGTGAGGCAGCAGAGGAGCAGCAGAAAGGTCTGTTGGCTCTGTTTATATTTCATGTATTTTCTCGAATGCTTGTTTCTGACTTGATTCTTGTATACAGCTCGGTCCCAGGCTGAACAGGAGCTCGAGACTGTCCAGGCTCGGGCAAAGGCGACGGGGAAGGCCTTGGAGCAGGCGACCAGGGAGCGGGCTGTGGCCAGGAAAGACTTCGCTGGTGAGTTATCTTCTCCCTTTGCCTTTCTTGTGTCTTTGTGTTGTCTAGTCCTTCTGACGCTTGAACAGACTTGCGGCGGAAATTATTCGCCCAATTCTCAGACCTTGAGGCTCGCGTGGAGTCCAAAAGGAGCCAGTTCTGGGCACTCGGTGAAGCTCTGAGCCCTCTGCTAGACGAACTGGCCCCGCTTGCCGAGTCCTCAGTACAGGAGTTTGGTGAGCCTGTCGTCCGCCCGCCATCTCTACTGGAGCGAGTCCAGGCGGCATCTTCGTGCTTCCAGGGGCTTCTTCGCGAGGTTAGTCTGGCAAGCTCCAGCCACTACCTCACCGTGTTTCGCTCCTTCCTCCCACAGTTCGATGTGGGCTTGTTCCGTGGTAGGTTCGCTCGTGGGACGTTGTCCACGCGGGTCGACGAGCTGCTAGAGGAGGTGAAGGACATGGCGGAGAAGCTTGCCGAAGATGTCGTGCCTTCTGAGGATGAGCCAAGTGGTTTCCTGTTGCAGACGTGAAAACATTAAATAAGTAATTGTAATATTTTGTCTGTATTGATGTGACATCGTACTTTTTTAACGTTTCTTTTAATGGTGACGCTTTACTTTGACTGTATCCCTGTACTTTTAATTTCTCCGGTAGTTGGTCTGTTACGGGAAATCGTAGTCCTGTTGGCCTCAGTTTCCTAGCGCAGAGGGCGTACTCTCGTACACGCGTAGTACCTTGGCTTGGCGAAAATCTCGACCCACGATTTAAGACGTATTTTACCGAGTACTTTATGAGCCGTAGGATATGTGTTCAGATGAGCATTTTAATTGTCGGCTGAATTAAACATTGCCGGAAAGTAAAGGCAGTCCCCAAGTTTCAGATTTGAAACTAGGGTCTGATCATGCGAGCAGGGTATCAAAGTGAAAGAACTCCAAAGATCATGAACTTTATTCATTGCCCAGACTGCTAGCATGTGAAAGTACAAAAAACTTGAAAGATACATAACTTTATGGGTAGAAGTGGCGTAGATGCTCGATGTTCCAAGAGTTGGGCACATCAGTGCCCTTCTCCCGCATTAGTCGGTAAGCACCCGGCCTGTTGACTTCCTTTGCGATGAAAGGCCCCTCCTACGGAGCTGAGAGCTTGTGCATGTCCTTCTTGCTTTGGATCCTCCGGAGAACAAAGTCACCAAGGCAAAAGGCTCTCTCTTGCACGTTCTTGTCATGGTAGCACCTCAGAGCTTGGGCATACCACACTGCCTGGTTGGTTGCTACGAGCCGTCCTTCCTCGATGTTGTCGATGTCCTCAATGCGTGCCTCCTCAGCCTTGTTTTCGTCAAACACCTCAACTCTTGGTGTGCTGAACATCAGGTCGGTTGGAAGCACCACCTCTGATCCGTACACCAGGAAGAAGGGGGTCTGACCAGTAGCATGACTCGGTTGTGTCCGTAGTCCCCAGATTACTACGGGGGAGCTCGCGGAGCCAGCGTGTCACGTACTTCTTCAGCCTATCGAAGAAGTGCTTCTTTAGTGCCTCGAGCACCGCCCGTTGGCTCGCTCGACTTGCCCATTAGCGCGGGGGGTGTGCCACTGAAGCTCAGGCTATCTTTATGAGGAGATCGTCGTAGTATTCCTGGAACTCTCTTCCTATGAAATTTGTGCCCAGATTGGTGATGATCCTGTTGGGGACACCGAACCTGTGCACGATCTCCGCTATGAACTCTGCCGCCTTGGCCGCTGTCAGCGTCTTTATTGGCTTGACCTCTATCCACTTGGTGAACTTGTCCACCGCCACCAGGATGTGGTCGTATCCCCCAGATGCTTTCTTGAAGGGACCGATCATATCGAGTCCCCGGCACGTGAAGGGCCAAGATATAGGGATTGTCTGTAGGGCCTGGGCCGGGACGTGTATCTGTCGTGTGAAATATTGGCATCCCTCGCAATGCTTGACCAGCGTCTCGGTGTTTGCGACAGCTGTGGGCCGGTAGAACCCAGACCGAAAGGCTTTCCCCACGATAGTTCGTGCCCCGGCGTGGTTCCCGCACATGCCGCCATGGATCTCTGACAAGAGCTCGCGTCCTTCCTCTTCTGGAATGCACTTCTGAAGCACTCAAGAGTGTGCTCCTCGGCGGTATAATTTGTCTCCGATCGGGACGTAATTTTTGCTCCTGCGAGAGATCCTTTCCTGTAACGCCCGCGCCTCCCTATCGTTTCCGGGTGAGGGATTCGGGAACGTGCCGTACTTGATGTACTCGACCATCTGTGAGATCCACTCGGGTTGTGGCTCGATCATAAGGACTTCGATGAGTCCTTCAGATGGGTCGACCTGAGCCTCATGATTCTTGATGGAGGCCTTTATCAGGTCCTGGACAAAGACGCCGGGTCGCACCTGGGCTCGGGTGGATCCCATCTTGGCCAGTTCACCGGCAGCCTTGTTGTCGTTGCGGATTACGTGCTGGAACTCTAGGACAAAAAACTTGCCTTCGAGCTTGCGTATCTCCACGCAGTATGCGTCCATCTTCTCATTTGTCCTTTGCCACCTCTTGTTGACTTGATTAACCACCAGGGCTAAATCTCCCCTGACTATCAAGTGTTTTATCCCGAGCGAGATAGCGATGCATAGCCCGTGTAGGGCCGCTTCGTACTCAGCCGTGTTGTTCGAGACCTTGAACATAATCTGCAGTACATACTGCAGCTTCTCGCCTTATGGGGAGATGAACAGGATTCCATCTCCGCCTCCCTTAATCCTGAGCGAGCCATCGAAGTACATGGTCCAATGCTCAGGTTCTGCGGCAGTAGATGGCGTCTATATCTCCGTGTACTCAGCTATAAAGTCTGCGAGTACCTGCGATTTGATCGTACTACGGGGTACGAAGGTGATGTCGTGCGCGGCCAGCTCAACGGACCACTTCATGATTCTTCCCATGGCATCCCTGTTATGAAGGATGTCGCCTATGGGGTAGTCGGAAACTACGACGATCTTGTGAGCTTCGAAGTAGTGCTTCAACTTGCGGGCGGTGATCAACAGTGCATAGAGTAGCTTCTGCGCTTGGTTGTACCGCACCTTCGAGTCGGTCAATACCTCACTGATGAAGTAGACTAGTCTCTAGACGGTGTAGGTGTGACCTTCCTCTTTGCACTCTGCAACTAAAACCGTGCTTGCCACATGTGTGGTAGCAAAGATGTAGAGATAGAGTGTCTCCTTGGCTTGCGGTGCAATGAGGATAGGGGGCTCTGAAGGTATTCCCTGAGTTCCAGGAAAGATTTCTGGGCCTCCTTATCCCACTTGAAATCATCTTGGTGCTTGAGGAGCTTGAAGAAGGGCAGGCCTCGTACGCTGAGTCGTGAGATGAACCGGCTGAGTGCTATCATGCACCCGCCGAGCTTCAACATGTCTTTTTGGCATCTTGGGGGCTTCATCCAGGTGATCGTGTAGATCTTCTCCAGGTTTGCCTCTATGTCACGGTTGCTGATGAGGAAGCTGAGTAGTTTTCCAGAGGGAATGCCGAAAACGCATTTTTTCGGGTTAAGTTTCCAGCGGTAAACCCTCAGGTTGGCGAAGGTCTCAGACAAGTCCTTGATGAGGTTATTAGGATCTCTAATCTGGACTACAATGTCATCTACGTAGGCCTCAGCTTTCCTGCCGATCTGCGACATCAGACATGCTTGGATAGCACGTTGGTAGGTGAGGACCAGGTGTGTCCAAAGACCAGTGGAGGGTCACTCCTTAGTGATGAGTGATTAACAACGTTATGTGGACTGATGCTTGGCTAAGTGTGCAACTACAGGTTGCGGCTTGACTCGTGTCGGTGCAGGTGAAGAACAAGCGCGAAAGGCCTTAGCTGTGGCGGCCTTCGGGTGATGGAGTGGCAAGTAGGCTTGGTTCGATGGACCCGGTGGCCGATGGGGTCAAGTGCGAGTCGTGCGGTGCAAGACTGGCGGGCTGAAGTCGTGAACATGGGCCGGTGCAAGGTAGCGGTTGAAGCTCGAAGCTTGCATGCGGGGTTTGGTGGTTTGCCCACAAAACCATCAGGTGGACGGTTTCTTCGTTTGGGCCTCAAAACCAAGCCCGGAGGCCCGAGGCGACGGAGACAGTGATCCGGGAGCTTCGGGAAGCTTCGAGGCAGAGGGCACGTGGCGTGATCGCGGGGTTTGTGTCGAGGTGAAGCAAAGCCGCGGTGGAAGCGTGTCCGTCCGATGAAGTCTTGACCAAAATGCCCCCGAGGGGTTGTATCTTCATTTCAAGCAGTAGGGGTAGAGTGGTCATTTACCTCCCTCCGATGGACTTCGTATAAATAGCGGAGAGGTGGATGGCATCTCTCTCTCTCTTGGACTCTAGGGCTTTCTCCCCTGGTAGATTTCTCTGAACTGCTTCTTTTCCCTCTGGATTCCTTAGGCTAGACTCTTGTACAGACTCTGACCTCTAGATGTATGGGAGCATTCGGCGTCCCGGTGATCTCCTAGTCCTCTGTGATTTTCGTGTCATTTTTTAGGCTATTTTTGGGGAGTTTCGTTCTCCGCTCGATTCGTGATTTTGGAGGTGTTTCTTCACGGATTTCTTTGAGGGGATCATGGGTGGATGCCTTGCGCATCTTTGTGTGTGATCTTCACCCCTCAAACGCCACGGAGAGCCTTCGATTCGTGCGTTTTTGGTTGGTGCCCGAGTTCATGGTGGTGGTTTGGTTGATCCGCGATTCCCAGTGATTTAGTGGCTTAGGAGTCGAGATTTTTGGGGCATAGCATCCTTGTGTGACACTTTTCATCTCCCTAAAATCTTATCTCAAGAGCTTCAACCGTTTGGGAGATCCGGTGATGGAAAGGTGGATTTGACTCCCGAGGTCGAGCATTTTTCTGCTCTATCCGCACCTGGCGGATAGTCCGCGACCTCTGTGCGGACGGTCCGCGAGGTGCCTGACAGGCCGGCTGTTCTTCGTGTTCTTCGTGTGTTCTTGAGTGTCTCTCGTTTGATCCGTTGAGCCAGTTGGTTTTTGGTGCGCGAAGTTCGCGGACGGTCTGTACTCAAGTGCCGGACGGTCCGTGACGAGGCGGACAGTCCGCGGGTCCATCACGGATGGTCCGTTTTTCTCGGTGCGCCCCTGGAAGTTCTAGTGGTATTTTCGGAAAGTCCGCCGAGCCACCGCGGACGGTCCGCGCCCTCCTCGCGGACAGTCCGCCTGGTCTTCCCGGATGGTCCGCCAGGGACTTCGCAGCAGTGCCTAAGTCCTTTGGTTCTTGCTTTGGTGCTTCCGCTCTTTGCTCCTAGGCTTGTTGGTTGATCTTCTTAGCTTGTGTGTACCATGTTTGGAGCTTCCTTTGTTTGTGTGAGTACTTGGAGTGGCAATTGGGGCATAGGCCGAGTTCGACCTTTGGGAAGAATTTTTATCAGCTCCCATTCACTCCCCCCCTCTCTGGTCGCCCGATTCGGTCCTTCAATTGGTATCAGAGCCGGTTACAGATCTTCTTGATTCTAACCAGTGTAAGATCCAAAGATGGGCGATTACGGCAAGGGGTCGGGTCCTCCGCACTTTGATGGCAAGAATTACCCGATGTGGGAGAGGCGCATGGGCGTGTTTTTGCGAGGGAAGGGAACTCTCATCTGGGAGGTCACTCAGAATCCTCATTATGTCATCCCAGAGAGTTTTCTACTTCCAGGATCGCGGGACATGTTTGAGGCCAACAGCAAGGCTGTTGATTACTTGTTCCGTGCTCTCTGTGTCTCAGAGTTTGATCGAGTGTACGGAGAGGATGTGGCCGGAAAGATTTGGCTCAAGTTGAAGAATGCTCATGTTGGCAATGCCCAAGTGCAAGCCCGTATGTTTACCACTTACCGGAGAGAGTACGAGAACTTCACACATCTCCCCGGTGAGTCGACCGATGCTATGTTTCAGCGCTTCACTTGCATAGTCAACAACATGAGGGCCAATGTGATAGTGCTCCCATACACGGATCATGATCAAGCTATCAAGCTTTTGCATGCCCTGGATAGATCTGTGTGGGAAGCCAAGATCGAGGCCATTGAGGAGTCGAGTGCGTATGATACGCTTTCGCTTGATGAGCTGTTCTCCAAGCTCAGGTCTTCAGAGGTTGATCGTGGCTTGAGAGCCAAGAGCGAGAGCCCCACTGATCCTCATAGTTTGGCTCTTATCTCAGGATCAAGGACTAACGCTAACTCTAGTGGTTTCTCTTTGTCTTGTCTTGTGTCCTTGCCAGATGAGGACTTTGATGTGCTGAGTGAGGATGATCTCGCCTTGTTGAGCAAGAGGTTTGGGCAGATGTACGAGAACCGCAAGAATGCAAGGCGGAGCTCGGGGATGTGCTATCGGTGCGGAAAGCACGGGCACTTCATCGCCGAATGCCCTGAAGCCATGGAGATCAGGAACGACTACAAGGGCAAGCCCAAGCACAACTACAACAAGCACCGCTCCCGGAACGACTACAAGGACAAGAGTGAGAGAAGGCACAAGAAGAGTGGCGGCCACAAGAAGAAGACCGCTCGAGCGATGGTGGCCGGAGCGAGCGACATCGACTCGACATCAAGCGATGCTTCTTCCGGTTCGAGCAGTGAGGAAGAGCAAGAGAAGCGCAAGGACAAGCGGCACACGGGCAAGAACATCACCGGCCTTTGCTTCGTAGCACAAGGAGGCTTTTGCGGCATGGCGCATTCCAAGAAGGGTGGCAAGCACAGCTCGGATTTGAACTCCAATTTCGATGACGAGGTACGACAAGATCCCAACTTCTTGCTAGAGGAGAATGCTAGGCTGAATGAGTTGCTTGACAACCGTGATGATGTGCTTAGAAAGACCAACAAGGAGAAGAGGGAATTTAGGTCTTTGTTGGGTGATGCTAAGGACAAGGTAGCTAAACTTGAATCCTTGCTTATGGATGCTAGAAATGAGATAGCTGCTTTGAAATCTGCTCCTATGGTGTCTGATGAGATTGATTGTGGTGACTGCTCAGTTTTTCTTTCTGATTTGACTGCTCTCAAGGAGAAGCATGCCTCTACTTTGGAGGAACTAGATGTGGTTAGGATTGAGTGTGATGAATTAAAGTCTAGGCCAGCTTTGTTAGGAGCTTGTACATCATGTCCTATCTTGCATGCTAGGCTAGATGAATCCCACACTAGGATTGTTTCTCTTGAGGCGGCATTGAAAGCTCCTTTTCCTACATCATGTTCAACCTGTGAAATGCATGCTTTGAAAAACATGGAACTTGCACACTTGTTGATCGTCTGCAGGATGAAAATGATGAGCTTAGGAAATTGATGAGTTGGTTGTCTGGGCATGAGCCATAATTGAGTTTGATGTTGGCTCAGTTCAAGAGGTTTGATGGTCAGGCGTTGGGGGCTGAGAAGAGTGGTGAGAAGAGTGGTGAGGGAGAAGAGAAAGTCGGAGAGATCCCTACTCAACCACACACTACACCCATGAACAAATATGCACCCAAGCCAAACCACTTGAGAAACAAGCTTGATACAACTCCAGACCCACCAGTGTTCCCCCAGAAAACAGAGAATTACCAGAAACACATCAAGTTTGTGAGCAACTTGGGTAATATCTTTGAGGGAAAGTCAGGAGAGAAAGGTGTTGAGAAGCCCACGGAGAAGCCACCACCTAAGCCAGTGCCAATTCGCTTCCATTGTGAGTATTGTGGGAGGGATGGGCATAAGGATGAGTTTTGTTTCCGAAGGAAGAGGGATGAGCGGTTTGATAGGGAGATGGCAAACAAGGACAGGTACCACCTTGCTCGTGGTGTGCCTGAGCCTCGTAGAGGGCCTCTACCTAGGGGTGAGGTGTATGTGCGTACAGTTCCCACTCATGGAGGTAGAGGTGGAGGTGTGTTCCCTCAGAGAGACAGGCGTGTTGGGTTTGGGCATGGTGAGTTGGCTCGACGTGCTCCTTCTTGTGACTGTTAAGAGTTTGGGAGGCACGATCGGAGCTTTGGGTCTCAGATGGACTACGGGCCATGAGTTGTGAGCTGTTCGTACTCCTCCAGTGAGACGTGACAGGTCCTTTGGTGGTAGGCGTGAGAGGGCTCCGCCTAGAGGTTTTGGGAGGATGGATTTTGCTGCAAATGGCTTAGCACTGGTTTAACTCTTTTGGTACTAACCCCGGTGTTGAGTCGCTTGCTCATTCTCGTCCTCATTTTTTATTGCAGGTGGGAGGCATGGAGAACTTTTGGTTGATTGACTCCGGTTGCTCACGAAACATGACCGGAGATCGTGGGTGGTTCTCCAGCCTCACCCCGGTGAGTACGAGGGAGTACATCACTTTCGGGGATAATGGGAGAGGACGAGTGCTTGTGGAAGGTATGGTGAAGGTGAGTAGCAAAGTGACCTTAAGAAGTGTGGCCCTGGTCAAGTCACTTGGTTTTAACCTGTTGTCAGTATCTCAATTACTTGACGAAGGTTTTGAGGTTCGTTTCAAGTCGGGTGCTTCTTGTGTGCTTGATTCTCGAGGCGATCTTGTCTGTACGATCGTCCCCGAGGGTCAAATCTTTCGTGCCGACTTTTCCCAGTCTGTTGGTCCTCCTCGATGCTTTGTTGCTGGCATTTCGGTCGAGCTTTGGAAATGGCATAGGAGGTTGGGACACTTGAGCTTTGAGTTGCTTTCCCGCTTGAGTGGTCTTGATCTTGTCCGAGGATTGCCTAAGTTGAAATTCGAGAAGGATTTGGTTTGTGCTTCTTGTCGGCGTCGAAAGATGGTTGCTACTTCTCACGCCCCTCTGACTTCAGTCATGACCGAGCGACCTTGTGAGTTGTTGCACAGGGATTTGGTTGGGCCAGCTCGTGTTCGCTCTGCGGGTGGGAAGTGGTATGTTCTTGTGGTTGTTGATGATTTTTCGAGGTACTCTTGGGTTTTCTTATTGGAGGATAAGAACGAGACATTTGGCTTTGTTCGAGACTTGATCTTGAGGTTGAAGAATGAGAGACATGGTGATGCCATTCGAGCTATACGCAGTGACAATGGCACGGAATTTAAGAACTCTCATTTTGATGCCTTTTGCAGTGATCTTGGTCTTGATCATCAGTACTCTTCTCCATACGTCGCTTGCCAGAATGGCGTAGTGGAGAGGAAGAACCGGACCCTTTGTGAGATGGCCAGGACGATGCTCGATGAGCATAGGACTCCTAGGCGTTTCTGGGACGAGGCGGTCAATACCGCTTGCTATGTCTCAAATCGCATCTTCCTTCGTGCCTTTATGAAGAAGACCTCTTATAAGCTGATGCATGGCCGACAACCCAAGGTGAGTCACTTTAGAGCTTTTAGTTGCAAGTGTTTCATTCTGAAGAAGGGCAAGTTGGATAAGTTTGAGTCTCGATGTTCGGATGGGATTTTCCTTGGTTATACGATTCATTCTAGAGCATATCGTGTGCTCAACCTTGACACTAACCGAATCATGGAGACTTGCAAGGTAACCTTCGATGAGACACAGCCATGTAGCTCTTCTGCTTTTGAGTGTGCAGGTGATGAGGAGATTGGTGCCAGGATCTTTGAGGATGAGAAGGATGGAGATGGAGACGAGGATGATGACGACGGTGGTGCTCCCGTGGCTGATTGTGTACGTGCTACTTCCACTACTACGACGACGATCGAGGACGGACCATCCCCTACACCCACTACGACTGAGGCAGTTCGAGTGGAGGCTGCTGCTGAGGGGAAGGTTGTGTCCAGGAGAGAGGCTCCTCGACGAGTACAAGTGGATCACCCACCGACGACCATCATTGGTGACCTTCATGAATGCACTACACGGTCGAGGTCAAGGAACACTTCTCATTTCGCTCATTCTGCCTTTGTTGCGTCGTTTGAGCCCAAAGATATTCGACACGCTTTGTCTGACGAGAATTGGGTGAATTCCATGCATGAGGAGTTGGAAAACTTTGAGAGAAACCAAGTCTGGGTGTTAGTCGATCCACCGCCAAATTGTTGTCCCACGGGTACCAAGTGGGTGTGTAAGAACAAAGAGGGTGAGAATGGGATGGTTGTGAGAAACAAGTCGAGGTTGGTGGCGCAGGGGTACAACCAGAAAGAGGGCATAGACTATGAGGAGACATTTGCTCCTGTGGCCCGTTTGGAGGCAATTAGGATCCTTCTAGCCTTTGTCGTGGCTAAAGGGTTCAAGTTCTACCAAATGGATGTCAAGAGTACTTTCTTGAATGGGGTGATAGAGGAAGAAGTGTTTGTGAGGCAACCCCCGAGGTTTGAGAGTGAAAAATACCCACACCGTGTATACAAACTCCAGAGAGCGCTCTATGGGTTGAAACAGGCACCTAGAGCTTAGTATGGCAGGTTGAGAGGCTTTTTGCTGAGTAAGGGGTTTGTGATAGGCACAGCTGATAAAACCATGTTCCTCCTTAAGCATGGGAATGACCTTTTGATTGTTTAGATATACGTGGATGACATAATCTTTGGTGGCTCTTCTCATGATCTTGTTACCAGATTTGCAGATGACATGAGCAGGGAATTTGAGATGTCCATGATGGGTGAGCTGCAGTTTTTCTTGGGTCTCCAGATCAAGCAATGCAAGGACGGACCTTTGTACATCAGGCGAAGTACACCAGGGACATGGTGAAGAAGTTTGGCATGAACGACTCCAAGCCGCTGACTACCCCGATGAGTACAACTACGGCTTTGGACGCGGACGAGGACGGGGAACCCGTGGACCAGAAGGAGTACCGGAGCATGATCAGCTCCCTCCTCTACTTGACGGCGACGAGGCCAGATATACAGTTCAGTGTGTGTCTGTGCGCTCGTTTTCAGGCTTCACAGAGGACTTCACATCGGCAAGCCATCAAGCGGATCTTCAGGTACTTGAACTACACTCCTGAGTTTGGTCTGTGGTACTCTGCCTCCTCGACACTCAGGCTTCATGGGTTTTCTGATGCGGATTTCGCTGGGTGTCGATTGGACCGCAAGTCCACTTCTGGGTGTTGTCAGTTCCTTGGTTCCTCTTTGGTCTCTTGGTCATCTCGCAAGCAATCGAGTGTAGCTCAGTCCACCACCGAGGCTGAGTATGTAGCTACTGCTAATTGTTGTTCCTAGCTGCTTTGGATGACATATACCATGAGTGATTTTGGAGAGGAGTGCTCCCAGGTTCCACTTTTCTGTGATAGCACCAGTGCCATAAGTGTAGCCAAAAATCATGTCCTCCACTCCAAAACGAAACACATAGAAGTGAGGTACCACTTTCTGAGGGACAATGTTGAGAAGGGAAACATATCTTTGTCCTATGTCCCTACCCAAGACCAGCTAACTAACATTTTCACCAAACCGCTTGACCAAGTCACTTTCACTCGCTTGCGGGGTGAGCTTGGGGTGTGCTTTCCTTTCTAGCTGGGTCTTGGAGCTTCTCATGTATATATGTGTCATATGTTCATTTTATTGCATTTCATTCATGCATTTTACTTTCTGTACAAAACCTGATAGGATAGCCATCTTTGGATCACTTGAGCTAGAATTGAGCTTCTCTTATATACATTGATCACTGATGTGCTATGGATGAGATATGTGCATGTTTGGTAATTTGTGGATGTAAATGCTATGCTCTTGATGGTTTTGCTATATATGTATGATGAGATAGCATTTTGGTTGTGAAAATGATAAAACTGCATCTCTCATGAGTAGATGCTTGTCTATGCTCAATTTGTGCTTAAATGCTTATATCATGCTCAGTTTGTGCTTGAGGATCATATTCTCTTTGCTTGGGGTCAAAGACCTTTTTGTCATTGTAAATGTTTAGCCCTTTTGCTTGCTTGGGGAGGAGCATAAGCTTCTTTTTGCCGCAAAGGCACTTCATGTCCATGTTTAAACTTGAAAATGAAATTGGTGTATGAATTGCCTTATGCTTGAAAAATGAGCTCCTAATCATGTTTTTATGGTTTGATATTCATATCTTGGGTGCTAAACCGTAGCATGCTTGTCTACCATGAGAAGTCTCATTTTAAGAAGTAGACACATGGCTCGGTGGCTTTAACATGACTTGAGTAGCTTGTGGGCATTTATAATTATCTTGTGATGAGAATTTGTGATCTTGCACAAACTTTGGATGATCTAGTGTATTTATGTTCAAATTGGTATAGAGAGAGTCTTGCTCATGAGATGACTATTTCTTTGTGAAAATTGCTTAAAATTGATTTTAGCCATGTCACATGCTTATATGTCTCTACCTTCTTGATGGCAATGTGCTAGATACACCATATCTACTTTGCTTGCTCTATGTCATTTGTAGCATTTTGTTGTGCTCATTGTATATTTGAGAAGCTTGGTAGATTTTATATGTGCCTTGACATGCATTTTTCATGAAAATAAGGGGAAGAATTTTATATACCTTGATTCATGCATTGTCAACAAGGGGGAGAATATACATGCTTTGGGGAGATTTTTCATGCATTGGAAGTTTTTGTGGAAAATTGGTATGCATTTGTGAGATCTTGCATGTGAGGAGAAAAATTGAGAAGAGGAAGTTGCATTTGCTCAGGGGGAGTTTGCATATGTGCAGGGGGAGCTCCTTTGATTTTTCTGAGTTTTGTGCTTTGTGGTGTGCTCTTTGAGAGCTTTGTTTTGTCTCGGCTGTGTCGAGCCGTTGCCCTTGCCTTAGGGGGCCGAGACTTGGATTGGCGAGTGATCGAGTTTTCGCTTGTTCTTTGGCTTTGGATCACTTGCTTTGGAGGTTTGTGTTCGTGGTTGTTTTCTTTTCTTTTTCTCTATCATGGTCACTATGGGTGTTGTCAATGCACTCATCAAGGGGGAGATTGAGGACCAGGTGTGTCCGAAGACCAGTGGAAGGTCGCTCCTTAGTGATGAGTGATTGACAATGTTGTGTCGACTGATGCTTGGCTAAGTGTGCAGGTACAGGTTGCGGCTTGACTCGTGTCGGTGCAGGTGAAGAACAAGCGTGAAAGGCCTTAGCCGTGGCGGCCTCCGGGTGATAGAGTGGCAAGTAGGCTTGGTTCGATGGACCCGGGGGCCGATGGGGTCAAGTGCGAGCCATGCGGTGCAAGACTGGCGGGCTAAAGTCGTGAACATGGGCCAGTGCAAGGTAGCGGTTGAAGCCCGAAGCTTGCACGCGGGGTTTGGTGGTTTGCCCACAAAACCATCAGGTAGACGGTTTCTTGGTTTGGGCCTCAAAACCAAGCCCGGAGGCCCGAGGCGACGGAGACGGTGATCCGGGAGCTTCGGGAAGCTTCGAGGCGGAGCGCACGTGGCGTGATCGTGGGGTTTGTGTCGAGGTGAAGCGAAGCCGCGGTGGAAGCATGTCCGTCTGATGAAGTCTTGACCAAAATGCTCTGAGGGGTTGTATCTTCATTTCAAGCAGTAGGGGTAGAGTGGTCATTTACCTCCCTCCGATGGACTTCGTATAAATAGCGGAGAGGTGGATGGCATCTCTCTCTCTTGGACTCTAGGGCTTTCTCCCCCGGTAGATTTCTCTGAACTGCTTCTTTTCCTTTTGGATTCCTTAATCTAGACTCTTGAACAGACTCTGACCTCTGGATGTATGGAAGCATTCGGCATCCCGGTGATCTCCTAGTCCTCTGTGATTTTCGTGTTATTTTTTAGGCTATTTTTGGGGAGTTTCGTTCTCCGCTCGATTCGTGATTTTGGAGGCGTTTCTTCACGGATTTCTTTGAGGGGATCATGGGTGGATGCCTTGTGCATCTTTGTGTGTGATCTTGACCCCTCAAACGCCGCGGAGAGCCTTCGATTCGTGCGTTTTTGGTTGGTGCCCGAGTTCATGGTGGTGGTTCGGTTGATCCGCGATTCCCGGTGATTTAGTGGCTTAGGAGTCGAGATTTTTGGGGCATAGCATCCTTGTGTGACGCTTTTCATCTCCCTAAAATCTTGTCTCAAGAGCTTCAACCGTTTGGGAGATCCGGTGATGGAAAGGTGGAGCTGACTCCCGAGGTCGGGCGTTTTTCTGCTCTGTCCGCACCTGGCGGACAGTCCGCGACCTCCGTGCGGACGGTCCGCGAGGTGCCTGACAGGCCGGCTGTTCTTCGTGTTCTTCGCGTGTTCTTGAGCATCTCTCGTTTGATCCGTTGAGCCGGTTGGTTTTTGGTACGCGAAGTTCGCGGACGGTCCGTACTCAAGTGTCGGACGGTCCGTGACGAGGCGGACGGTCCGCGGGTCCATCACGGACGGTCCATTTTTCTCGGTGCGCCCCTGGAGGTTCTGGTGGTATTTTTGGACAGTCCGCCGATCCACCGCAGACGGTCCGCGCCCTCCTCGCGGACAGTCCGCGTGGTCTTCCCGGACGGTCCGCCAGGGACTTCACAGCAGTGTCTAAGTCCTTTGGTTCTTGCTTTGGTGCTTCCGCTCTTTGCTCCTAGGCTTGTTGGTTGATCTTCTTCGCTTGTGTGTGCCGTGTTTGGAGCTTCCTTTGTGTGTGAGAGTACTTGGAGTGGCAATTGGGGCTTAGGCCGAGTTCGACCTTTGGGAAGAATTTTTATCAGCTCCCATTCACTCCCCCCCCTCTCTGGTCGCCCGATTCGGTCCTTCAAGGTAGGTCGTATCGGTGTTCTTTAGACCGAAAGACATTGTCAGGTAACAGTACGCGCCATGGGGCGTAATGAATGACATCTTGATCTGGTCTTTGACTTTAAGGCTTATCTGGTGATAGCCCGAATAGCAGTCTAGAAAACAGAGCACGGCACAACCCACCGTGGAATCAATGACTTGGTCTATTCGCGGGAGGGTGAAGGGGTCTTTGGGGCAGTGTTTGTTGAGATCGGTGTAGTCAACGCACATTCTCCATTGATTATTCTTCTTGGATACAAGAACTGGATTAGCTAACTAGTCAGGATGATACACTTCCTTTATAAAATCAGCAGCTAACAGTTTTGCAAGCTCTACCCCTATTGCCTCCTTGCGGTCCTGCGCGAATCGACGTAGCTTCTGCTTGACGGGCTTCGCGTTCACGTCAACCTTCAAGGAGTGCTCGGCGAGCTCTCTGGGCACCCCCGGCATATCTGCTGGTTTCCAAGTGAATATATCCGAGTTAGCACGCAGGAACTCGACGAGCACGCTTTCCTATTTGGGGTCCATGTTGGCCCCTATGGTCGCGGTCTTGGAAGGATCCTCAAGCCCGAGGGACACCTTCTTCGTTGCCTCCTTCTCCTGCTGGATCGACTCTGTCACCAGCTTCTTCGTCGGGATCTCTAGATCGACCGGGTCTAGTTTGCTGGCGGCGGCCATGACCTCCCCGGTATGTCTGCAGAGGTCGAGCGTGGCTGCGATGTGAAGGTTCTGCTTCTCACACGCGCTAGCCTCCCCTCTGAGGGTGAGGACGCCATTAGGTGCTGGCACCTTCAACACCATGTAGGTGTAGTGTGAGACCGCCATGAATTTGGCCAATGAAGGCCTGCCGAGTATGCTGTGATAGGCTGTCTCGAAGTCTGCCATGATGAAACGGATGTGCTCGGTACGATAATTATCAATCGTATCAAAGGCGACCGGTAAGAAGATCTCACCGAGTGGTACTGAGGGATCCCCGGGTACGATGCCAAAGAATGGCTTGTTAGTCGGGCTCAAGTCCATGGGGGTGAGCCTCAACTCCTTCAGAGTGCTGGCGAAGAGGATGTCGAGGCCACTGCCTCTGTCCACCAGCATCTTGCCGAGCCCCACGTTACGTATTGTAGGGTTCAGCACCAGGGGGTACCGCCCGGGCCTAGCGAGTGCCGCCGGGTGGTCTTCCCTGCTGAAAGTGATCGGGACCTCCGACCAGCGTAGGTACTGGGAGGTCTCATGCTGGGCTGCGTACACTAGCATGCAATCCGTGAGCTTCGCCTTGTGCTTCCCTTCCAGCTGCTCAGGCCCACCGTATATCATGTTGACGGTGCGATCGGTGACCTGGAAGTCATCGTCGTTGTCGTCTGCAGGCGATTCACGCTTGCCCTTGTCGCCCTTCTGCAGACCTCACTAATGGCTCTTGGCGGAGAAGTCGTTCTTCAAGCCGAAACACTCACGGGCCGAGTGCTTGTGGTTCTTGTGGTATGGGCATTGCATGTCCAGGAGCTTCTGGAACTCAGAGAGGTCTATACGCTTCGTGCCAGCCTGGACGGCGGCCACAATCTCGGGCTTGCGCCTCCTATTCCGCCTCGCTCCTTGTTGGGAGGTCTCTCCCTCTCGATCCGGGTCGTGGCGCCTGTGGCGCTCACGTAGAGAGCCGTCATCATCCCCGTGGGACTTGACGTTCTTGAGCTGCTCGCACTCGGCCTCCTCGCCATCAGCTTCCAGATTCGTCACGTTGAAGACCTCGTGGACGGTCTTGGGGGGCCTTTGAGCCCACATGTTCACCAGCTTGCCGTAGGCCAGCCCGTGCTGGAAGGCGCTGACGACGTTGTGCTCCTCGACGAAAGGAAGGGAGTTCTTCTTTTCAGAGAAGCGACGAATGTACGAGCGCAGCGACTCGTTCTTGCACTGCCGGATTTGATCTAGCATCCTCCTGTTGCCGAGCCGCTCCCATGTGCCGGAGTATTGGCTTGTGAAGTAGGCGCAGAGCTCATACCATGAGTCGATGGAGTTCTACGGGAGTCCTGCTAGCCAGCTTCTGCACCCCTTCGCGAGCATGATCGGCAGATAGTTTTCCATCACATTGGAGTCGCCTCCCGTGGCCTTGACAGCAGTGGAGTAGATCTGCAACCATTGGACGGGATCGGAGGTCCCATCGTATTTGTCCACGTTGGACAGCTTGAACCCACGGGGCCAGGTCACCTTCCGCAGTCGTGCCGTGAGGGAGAGAAAACCATTATAGGAGGTGGTTCCCTCTCGACCTTTGCAGCGGCCGACGGTAGTCTTCCCATAGGAGTTGTAGCTCTCCTCGGAGTACGTATGGTCATCCGAGTAGTAATCCTCGTACCCACTGTGTGAGTCAGTGGGCGGTGTGGCGTTGCGCCTGCCGTGCTGGTTCGGGGTTCCGTACTCCCGATCGTAGTCACGGCGACGTCTCGACTCGTGCCGGCGTCACTCCCGAGCGCGACGATCGATGGTGTGCCTTGCATCTCGGTGACGCAGCTTCTCGCGCAGGTCCCCGCCGTCATCGTGGCGTGCGTGCTTGCAGCGTGGCTGTCACGCGTTGCCTGTCTCCTCCAGCCCGACTGGTGGGGATGGGTCGATCCGGTTGGTTTGGGTCGCGGTGACCTGTACCAGGGCTTGCAGGCGAGCCAAGCCTCGCGTCTCTGGCGGCATCTTCTTGAGCTCCTCATTCTGGACAATGAGGTTCTCCTTAGGGGTTGTGTAGACCCTTTGCCCGGCGTAGTCGACTGTGAAATCGTCCTCCAGCCTCCGGGGGTGTATGCCTCGGCTGCGCTGAGTGCGACGCCTTCTCTTCTGTCGTGGCGGGCTAGATTCCGAGTAGTACTCGTCCTCTTCTTCCTCGTCGTCCCGGCGCCGGTTGTCACGACGCCGGTCGTTTTGGCGCCGAAGCTCTTGGCATTGTTGTTCCCGATCTGCATTTTTCCGCTCACGTTCGGTCTTTTGGGCGGTGGTCTTACCGTCCCGGGCGGGCTTGTCTTCCGAGACGGCTGGGGGCGTGCCGGCCGTTGCCGCTGCGTAGACGAAGGAGGGCGCTCGGCCCCCGTCCGAGGACTTGGAGGAAGAGGGGCTGTCAGATTGGATCTTCGTAGTACCGGTAGACCCGAGAGTCTCAGAGCTGTCCTCGAGGCCGAGTGCCGCCCTCAAGGACGTGAAGGAGCCCTCCGACCCGGAGCTGGGATCAGATCACCTAGCTGAGTAGTTTAGTCAGCGCAGATCCTCTGATCTGTCGGTGGTCCACTGTCTGACTTGCCCGTCTTCCTCCAAGATGGGGAAGAGGGTCTTGTCTAGGTCATCACCATCCAGAGGGGTGTCACCATTGACACGAAGCGCGGCATGTCCTCGTCTGAGTGGTATTCCACCGATCGGGGCGAGGAGGTCACGTCGAGGGTTTTCTTCACCGTCTTCGAGGCAGAGGCGGCGGCGCTCTTCAACCCATGGGGAAAGCGCTCGGCCTGCGGGGCGTCTAGGGTGGCCTCGTAGATCGCATTTGTGTCGGCCATGTTGCCGATGATCCGATCTATAGATTGGACCAGATCGCCTTTGGGAGGATCAGTGGATCCTGCAACCTTCAGGTCTTCCACCGAGAGGCTAGGCCTCCGGGCTGGTGACGGCGTGCCGAAAAGGACTCGGCAGCCCCTAGGCTTCTCCAGATTGGATCTGGGAGCCGGTCTGTTGCCTGCGGACGGCGTGGAGTCCGCTCCGAAGGGCTTTTCCGCGGTGATCACGGTGTGGGAGATGATGCAAGGGATCTCCCCGATGACGATGTGACCCTGAGGCGGGGTCACGTAGCCGGCCGCCTGCTCGTTGGCGGTGGAGTCGGGGTCTTCCGAAGGGAATTCCTGCTCCCAACGCGGCGAATGCGAGGCAGCTAGCTGGGATCTTGACTGCGGCCATCAAGCTTGCCAATTATCTTCGTCGAAGCCCCTACCTGGTGCGCCAAATGTTGGTACAATGGTGCCGGCAGTCCACCACGGGGTAGGCTATGGTGTATCTTGTGTGGAGGGGATCGCCGAGACTGAAGCTAGATGGTGAACGAAGGACACAGAGGTTTATCCAGGTTCGGGCCGCAAAGATGTGTAATACCCTACGTCCTGCATTGGTAGTTGTATTGATTGTTCCACGAATGAGAATCAGATTGGCCTTGTTTGAGAGGGGGTCCCTGCCGCCCTTATATAGGCATGAGGAGCAGGGTTACAGATCATGTGGGATCTATCCTAGTCGGTTATACAAGATCTTCCTTTGATTATAAGCAATATCTTTCCTAACCAACTAGTCTTTATCCATGGGAGTATATCTCCTCGGGCGCCGTCTCATTCCTGATCCGTATGCTCGTGCCGAGTGCCGCTTCTGTGGGCCCACGCCGCCATCGTAGATACGTCATGAGGCCCCTCCATGTGACACCCTGGGGGTATATCCCCCACATTTCCCCATTGTTTTGCCCTTTTGCCCCGTTTCCCTCACTTAAAACGGTAATTACCACAGGAGGTTTAAACCTTCTCCTTTGCCCCCTTCCCATCCTCGAGGTGGGCGGCTATACATCGCGCCTGCAATGGCTACAAACCATCGCGCCACGCGTGAGGGCCGTGGGGGGCGCGGCTGTGTTGGTTTTTTCTTTATATATTTCCTTTCTTGTTTTTTTTCTTTTTTCTATTTCTTTCTTTTTATTCTTCTTTCCTTTTATTTTCTATTTCCTTTTTTATTTGTATTTTCTTGTTTCTTTTTTATTTCTTGTTTCCTTATTTATTTTTTCCTTATTTATTTTTTTCTTATCTCTACTCCTAAAAAGTATGAAGTGAAGAAAAAAATCTGTTGGTACTTTCTTCCGCTCCCCCGTGCGTCCGCCCTGCGTCCGCGCATCCGCCCTGCCTCTCTCTCCGCTTCGCAATCGATTTTATCCGTCCGATCACCCCGCTCGATCTCTTGCCCTTCCTCGCGCGACACCCCCGTCCCACTTCCATCCTTGCCCGCCGCCGCCTGCCCTTCACCGAAACCCTACCGCACCCCCACTACCTACGCCCCTGCCTCCTCCGTCCTCTCCGATGCATCGACCCCGACCTCGACGGAGCACTCGAGGGCAGCGACTGGATGCACGCCAACCGCGGGCAAGTTGCCGATGCCGCTCCTCCCCACCCCCGTCGTCTCTACTCCCCTCCGCCGCCACCGTCCCCAACCCTCTCTACTACCCCCGTTCGTCGTCGCCGCCCCCGCATGTTGTCCCCTCCTCCATTGCAACGCCAGCTCACCCGTCACGAGTCGCCGCCCGACGCCGTCTCCGGGTCAACGCCTCCACCGGATCGACACCATCTGCGTATTTGTGTCGATGCCGTCACCGCGCCACCGCACCTCTCATCTTCGGATCGACACTGCCGCTAGGTCGCCGCCGCACAACCGCGTATCCAGGTCAACGCCGCCACCGGATCGGGAATCTACAACATGGTGCCAGACTTGGCAGTAGCTGGTGGCGGCTCTCCTCTCATCGATGTGCAACGGCGGCGGCAGTTAGCCTGTGGCGGAACCCATTCCAGCCCGCCACTCCATCACCTGACGCCGCCACCGTGCCTATCCGGGTCGACGCGTCTCCATTTGTACGCCGGAGCCGCCGCGCCTCCAGGTCATTCCGCTGCCGCCGCGTCTCTGGGTCGACACCGCCGGGTCGACATCGTCACTGTGCATAGGTATGCATTCACTCTCTCGTATTTGCCTCGCATACATCTTTGTGACATTTTGGATCGATGCAGTTGCGGAGCACATAGGGTGGAGACCGTTGATTTCATCCCAGTCCAATATTTTCTCGAGGTGAGTTCTCTCCTCAATTTCTTCTCCGATTATGAATTCTTATACGAGATTTGTGGTCAGACATCTCTCTTCCATCTCGTGAACAACCTGCATTTGACATTTATTAAAATGCAGATTCCTTTTCTGTTAAAATTGTAAGAAATTCAGATGTGTTTCTCCATTGCATTCCAACAAGGATTTGTTGCTGCACATATGTTAAAGCAGTCCAAATGGATGTGGCCAATACAATTGCCTTCCTTGTGGTTTCTTTATTGATCCAGAAAAATTGAATCTATGCATTCCTGTAGGGGCGCATATCCTTTGTGGAACTCTCTTGGGATATCAACTTACAATGAAGCCTTTGATACCAACTTAACCTCTTTGCTGCAATTGTTTCTCTATCAGCTAAAGCGTTGAGCACTACATATGGTAAGTTGGTTCAAGCTGGCTAAATATGCATATGAAGTTATTTCCAAGTAATTTAAGTTTGTTATATTTATCCCAATTGAGATTGTGTGACTCAGACATGTACTTGGTGGCTTGGAAAATACTCTTTCAGATGTATTTGGTCCATACGAGCTTCTCGACTTCAGACTGGGTTCCTATACAGATGGTATGTGTCTGTATATTTGTTTTATTATTCAAAACTATGTTCTGCTCTTGGCTTATTTTTAGTTTTCCTGCAAGAAAAAAATAGGACTTATGGATTTCTGTATATTATCTTGTGAATTGTTTATTCTTCAACGAAACAATTTAGGATTCTTTCATGAAAATGGTGCTGCGAGATTTGGTGTTTTGGTGATATATTTTCTGTCATGCTACCTTCCAGAAATAGTTACATTAGAAATAGTTATATGGGTATGAAACTTGTCAGTGTGGTGAAGGCTTGAGATACACAAATATCTCTTGCTGTTGTTGCATCAACTGAACGTAATTGTAGGTTTGCACTTCCTCTATTCAAAATATATGCCCAATGGAATGAATGACTTCAAATTTCAAACCACTAATGTGCATAGAAATAACTATGTATAATTTAATCCTCAATTGTTCTTGATCTCATATTTCTTTGATCTATCCCTAAGTTTCAACCTTCACAATTCTAAACTACACAGATTACAAAAATGTCTGTGTAGTCTTGGTTTGGTAGACAAATTTTCTCAGAATTTTCATGTCATCTTTTATGGTCATCTTGCACACAGGCTCGTCTACCATGGGGCACCAGATGGGGATTTTTTTTAATTTAACCAGATGAGGATTGGAGACCAGTGGACCACCGTACCTCACCAACCCACCATCAACCCAAGACATACGTAGGTATGCCTTCACACTCGCGTCTTTTGAGGAGCAGATGAAGCACTGGATCACCAGTGTCGTCAGGCTACTTTCCTGTTGCAGCTAAACACGAATCGCTAGACTCTATGTGTGAATCGCTAAACATGAATCAACCAAGGACGCTAGACCCTATGTGTGTGAAAGGGGCGACCTTGCATTGTGCAATCATTTCTTTCTTTCAAATTGGTTCTGTATTGTTCTCAACATCTTGTTCTCATTACAACTTTGTACTCAGATTTGTTATACGTGCTTTTTTCTTTTTACTTTTTTTTTGCCAACGAACCTATTCTGATGAGCTCAGCTGCTGACAATTCAATTAAAGTAAGTACTATTTTTGCTTTCAAGTAGCTTTCATTACATTTTATTGATTATGCTAATTCAATTAATGAAAGCTTTTGTATGCTTTATCTTCCTGATGGGTTAGTGCACTGAAATCATGCAGATCATTCTGCCTTTCACAAGTGCATGGTGAAGGTATTATTTCTTATGCCCATATCCAGTTCATGAACATAAGTAGTTCCTCAATGGCCTGGCTTTAATGTGTAGAAGAGGAGATACACATGGAGGTGGATGAAAATAGTCAATGACTTCATAGGGGAGAGTTGAATGAAAGGCCTAAGTACCCTAGGAATGTTCCAGGTGCTTACTCACTCTTCTTTCGTATTTATTTTTCAGTCAGGGTCCAATAGAAGGCTTATCCATTCAAAATTCCAGAGAGGTAAATAAATATAATCAACCACCCCATTTTAGCGAATGACTTTTCCTTAATTAGCTGTTTACTTTCGCAACAGGATTGTATGATTTCAGTTCTAAAAGCAAACTTTGTTTTGTTGTTTTAGCTCAGGTTGCCCACTTGATTGATCGGCAAGATCAGGGTTTTCATGGTTCTTCTAAATCTTGTATATATTAAATAATAGATACTATGCCTGGCCGCTGCCGTATTGTTGTTGTCTTGCAATCACCCTATTATTTACCCACTTTTATATCGTAGGTTCATCAATGTGGATCAATCAATTGGTGGTAAATCTGAGAAGATTGGCTGATTACGTCTTATTTCTATATGAATACGTTTCAGCTGCTGTGCAATTAGATAAATTGGTGTACAAATTGTATTCTGATCTGCATTCCTTCTACTCATTCTTATCTCATTAGCAGATAAGAGCCTCTAAAACATGTCTCTTATGCCATGACACTGCAGGTATCTTCCAGTTTGCACAAGTGAGCTGTTGGAAAGTGCTACTGATAAGATAAGAGCCTCTAAAACATGTCTCTTATGCCATGACACTGCAGGTATCTTCCTGTTTGCACGAGTGAGCTGTTGGAAAGTGTTACATGTCTTCGCTATTTGTTTGTCGATCTTAGACATATTTACTTATAGGTAGATCCCAGTGAATGCAGTGATTCATATATGGATAAGGTGTTTGAATTAGATAGTCACCAAAGTAACTGTTGAAGGTGGAAAATGAACCACCAGAGCTATCTCAAGGAAAGCAAACAAGAAAAATTGGCATAGAAAATGCTATCAAGAAGTTCTGGATTGCTTAGAGTTCAGTAAGAAGCAAGGAGTATGATTTTGTTCATTGACATAGGAAGTGATGAGCTATGATGTGTGGATACTTGCAAGTGCTCCAGATGCTCCAGAGCGCTTTTGTATCAGATACTCATCCGGTGCTATATCTTGACACTAATACTCATTCGACTTTTACATAAATAAAATAATCTTGATATTTTTTACCTTATTTTGAGATGTTGTACACTTGTTGAATGAATGAATTGGATTTCTATTATAGCCCGTAGCAACACACGGGCACGAACCTAGTATATATATATAATAGTTTTCTTTCAATAAATTTTACCTGAGTGAATATTTGTTTTGCCTTAATGAAAAAATTCCACTCCAAATTATTTAAACTCAATGAATGTTTGTTTTATTTTAGTGAATATTTAAAAATATTTTTTAAATACTAATATTAATTAGTATTATAACGAACAAATAATTTACTAGTTAAAACAAATAGATTTGTTCGATCTCATATATTTTGTCATTACGCTTCGCAGTTTTGTCATTTCTAAACGTTGTCTTCGTAAAAATGAGCCTCAAAACGTTGAACTCTTGTAAACCATGCCATTAGACATATTTCTCCTCTTTTCTAATACTATTCCTTTGTATTTGTAGGGTGATTAGACAGTTGTGCCCTTCCTTTGTTTTTCCATGTGCACGTACGAGCTCGCACCAGCAGGCCGTGGCCACCGCTTGGATGGCTGGCCGTCGATCGAGCCTGGCCGGACCTGGTCCGCCTGGGATGGGTGGCTAGCCGCCGAACCTGGTCAGACCTGGCTGGCCGCCAAACCTAGTCGGACCTGGCTGGTTGCCTGGCCGCCGGTCCGTCTGGGATGTCTGGCCGCCGGTCCATCGGGTGGCGCGGTACCGGGGACGAGGGGAGTGGCGTTGGGCGGTGCGCTGTCATCTATGGTGATAGATTCATCAGATCAACTAGGTGCACATCTAGCCAGGTCAAAACTTTAACTGTGTGTAAAATTTGTGTGTACTGAGAGAATCAGGAGAGGGAGAGAAATGAGAGATGTGAACCTTCTCCAGTCAAGTCAGAGGTGCTCGAGCCGGCGGCCATGTAGGAGATTTGCGCTAGGCAGCAACGCGAAGTGCCGGAACTGCTCTGTGGCAGCGACGTGCAGTGCAGTGGTCGTCGGGACGGCGGCGATGCTTCCTGTCACTCCTGCGCACCCTCGGGATCGGGATAGGATTTGTAGGCGGGGATTTGGGGCTGGCAGCGAACCTCGTGTCGCGAGCCTGCGGCCCCCACCTCCTTTATGTAGCGCGGTGTGACAGGGGTCTGCCAACCAATTAGGGTTGGGCGCCCCGATCAGGACGCGAGATTAAGGGCCCGATGGGCTGTTGGGCCCATCCGGGAGAGAGATCAATCCAACATCTCCCTCTTGATCTCATCACATACTTTTAACTTTATCATTTTCACTTTATTTGTTCCATCACAGATTAGTACACAGAGCATGCTTCATCGTCACGACTCGATTGCCGATAGACTCAAACAACCACAACATACTTCTCCCTTTTGGAATAAATTCTGTTTCTTTTGGGCCACTACATAATCCAGGAATTATAGGCTTTCTCTGAACACATTGGGTGGTAAGCCTTTCGTGAGCGGATCCGCAACCATGTCCTTTGTCCCTATATGCTCGAGACTTATGGTTTTATCCCGGATTCTATCCTTCACAACATAAAACTTTATCTCAATTGGTTCGAAAGTATTACTCGACTTGTTGTTGTGAGCATAATACACTGCTGACTCATTGTCGTAGTACATCTTTAGTGGTTTATTAATGCAATCTACCACTTTCAAGTCGGGTACAAATTTCTTTAACCATATCACCTGTCCAATAGCCTCATGACATGCTACAACTCTGCATGCATCGTAGATGATGCAGCTAACTTTTGTTTGGAGCTTCTCCACCAAATAGCTCCACCCGCGAGAGTAAATACATAACCAGACGTGGACGTTCTATCATCTCTATCTCCCGCAAAGTCTGCATCTGAATACCCTTTTATCTCTAGGGAATCAGATCTTCTGTATGTTAGCATGAAATACTTTGTGCCTTGCGCATAACGCAATGCCTTCTTTACCATCTTCCAGTGCTCTATGCCTGGATTATCTTGATATCTACCGAGTACTCCGGTGATAAACGCTAAGTCAGGGCGAGTGCACACTTGTGCACACTGTAAGCTTCCAACAGCTGAAGCATACGGTATTGCTTTCATTTGATCGAGCTCATATTGATTCTTGGGACACTAAAATTCTCCAAAACTATCACCCTTTACTATAGGAGCAGGTGATGCTTTACTCGTATGCATATTGTACTTCTTTATAATCTTTTCCAGATATGCCTTTTGCGATAATTCTAAAACCTCATTCTTTCTATCTCGGTGAATTTCTATGCCTAAAACATATGAGGTGTCACCAAGATCTTTCATATCAAAATTTGAGGACAAAAACTTCTTTGTTTTTCGTAGTACACTGACAGCATTGCTAGCAAGCAAGATATCGTCCACATACAGGATCAGGAAAATATATTTCCCATTTCTAAACTTTGCATAAACACAGTTGTCCTCTATATTTGGTTCAAACCCAAATCTTTTAATTGTATTATCAAACTTTAGACTGTCTAGATGCTTGCTTTAATCTATAAATGGATTTCTTTAGGCGGCATCCCATATGTTCTTTTCCTTCCACAACAAAACCTTTCGGTTGTTTCATGTAGACATTTTCTTCTAAATCACCATTTAGAAATGTCGTCTTTACATCCATATGATGTAACTCTAAATCAAAATGTGCCACTAATGCCATTATTATTCTGAAGGAATCTTTACATGAGATTGGAGAAAATGTCTCATTGTAATCTATTCCTTCTCTCTATGTATAGCCATTTGCCACAAGTCGTGCCTTATACTTTTCTATTTTCCCTCTAGAGTCACGTTTAATCTTGAAGACCCATTTACAGCCTACTGTTTTGGCTCCTTTGGGAATTTCTACCAAGTCCCAAACATCGTTGGAACTCATCGATTTCATCTCATCTTCCATGGCCTCCAACCACTTTGATGAGTCACCACTTCTCATGGCCTCTTCATATGAAGCGGGATCACCCTCCATATGAGCTACTTCTGAAATATAAATTTTATAATCATTAGGAATTGCTGATCTTTTAACTCTTTGAGACCTTCGAGGAGCCTCTTTTGTTGTCACATTCAGTGCCTCAACATCTGTTGGCACATCATCAAGAGGTGGCTGTTGGATCTCTTCCTCATGTGCAACAGTGGATTCAATCGGATCCTGAAGGATAGGCTCTAGATCTTCAATCAATGCTGCCATGGGTTGAGTTACAACAGGTGCTTGCACAACAACCTCAGGGACAATCGGTGCAAGTACAACAGGTAGTGAGAAATATGGCTCTTGGATCATCAGATTGGGTGCATACACCCGCTTCTCCTCAAGATCAATTTTCCGCACTGCCGTGCTCCCCCTCATCATGTCATCCTCTAAGAAAATAGCATGTCTCGTTCTCACAAACTTTGTATATCTATCTGGATAGTAGAAACGAAAACCTTTTGACTTTTAAGGATACCTAATGAAATAGCAACTGACTGTTTTGGAATCTAACTTTGCAATGTTTGGGTTAAACGCGTTGGCCTCAGCTGGACTCCCCCACACATGCAAATAGTGTAGATAGGGTACTCTTCCCGTTCACGGCTAGTACGGTGTTTTGGTCACCGATTTGCTTGGTACTCTATTGAGAATGTGAATAGCGGTTTTAACACCTCCATCCACAATCCCAATGGCAAGGTGGAGTAACTCATCATACTGCGCACCATATCCATCAGTGTACGGTTGAGCCTTTCAGCTACTCCATTTTGCTGAGGCTCGCCCGACATCGAATATTGGGCGACTATGCCATTCTCCTGTACTTGGCCAAATGGGGTGTGCCGACCGTAGTACTCCCCCCCCCCCCCCACCACGATCAGATCTCACTATTTTAATTTTTTTATCAAGTTGATTTTCAACTTCAGCTTTGAATATCTTAAATTTATCTAGCGCTTCCGATCTTTCTTTAATTAGATAAATATAACCATAACGGGAGTAGTCATTTGTGAATGTTATGAACGAGTCATAGCCATCCACGCTTTTCACAGGAAACGGTCCACAAATGTCAGTGTGGATTATCTCTAAAGTTCTTGTGCTTCGTTTTGCACCTTTTTTAATTTGCTTTACATACTTTCGTTTAACACAATCTATACATTGCTCTAAGTCAGAGAACTCTAATGGGGAAGAATTTCACTTTTAACGAGTCTTTCTATTCTCCCCCTCGAAATATGGCCTAAACGACAGTACCATAATTTCGATGAAACATCATGAGTTCTCTTTCTTTTCTTTTGAACATTCTCTAACCCGGAAATATTAACATCATTTTCATTCACATTGCATAAAGAATTAACTTTTTCACGTAAGGATAACAAATAAAGCTCATCATGAAGGTAAGCAATACCAACACAAGCATTATTACACCAAATGGCACACTGGCCATGTCCAAAATGATATTCAAACCCATCTTTGTCCAAACGTGAAATACTAATCAAGTTTCTGTTTAACGAAGGAATGTAAAAAATATCTCTAAGCAAAAGTATAAAACCATCAACTAGCTCTAGAGAGACATCGCTAACAGCTTCAACTTTTGCTTGGACTCCATTTGCAACTTCAATGCATCTTTATCTTCTTTCCGTGTTTCGGGTCGAATGGAATCCCTGTAAAGAATTTGCAACATGAACAGTTGCACCCGAGTCAATCCACCAAGTAGATTTTGAAAACTGTGTATACAAGGATTCATTTACAAAAGAAACAATGTTCTTACCATTCTTTGCCATGATGAACTTCGGCCAATCGGGACATTCTTTCTTGTAATGCCCCTTTTTCTTGTAGTAGAGACACTGATCCTTCTCCACTGGAAGAGTGTTCTTCTGAGGCTGACGCTGTTGTTGCATGGGACCTTTACCGTGTGTCTTTGATGAAGAGCCTAGATGGAAGTTCCTTTTCTTATCTTTGACAAGGTTCAAGGAACCACCATTGTTGGATTTAATTCTTTCCTCTTCCTGCACGCACATGGATATAGTCTTTCCAGATCCCACTGCTCTTGATGAATGTTGTAGTTAACAACAAAAGTGTCAAACTCTTTTGGCAGAGAAGCCATAACTAGACGAACAAGAAGCTTGGGTTTAATTTCCAGATCCGCATCCAGTGGCTTTAGCTTCGACACCTGGTTGCTCATCCTAAGGATGTGCTCTCTTATGCCTTTTCCATTGCCTGTATACTTTTCATTCACCAGTTGCCTCAGCATCATGGTGGCATATGTCTTTGAAGAGCCAGTAAACTGACTCTTTATCCTGTTAAGTAACTTTGTAGCAGAGGTACAACCTTCAATTAAGCTCAAAAGTGAGGGCTCAATTGTGTTCTATGAAAGTCATGCACTTTTTGTTTGTTGTGGTCCACTATTTATTGTTGATAGACCATGAAAACTCTAAAGAGGCGTAATCCTCTTCTTTCTTTTTCCATGAAGCACCATCATATTTTTCATCTCTCTTTGGCTTTGGTGGCTCAACCAGCTGTATTTCCTTTAGCACCCAGTCAAGCTCAGCACAAACAAAAGCCAGATTCACCTTCCTGCTCTATTCTTTGTGATTTTCAGCATTGAGGATTGGAAATGAGCTGATGGAGTTCATCAAGTTGAACCCTCCTGAAAACCATAATAAGTGAGATCCATAATAACAATTGCATGCATTAATCCAACGCTGGTCAAAATTAAAACATACAATTGTTTATGCAATTAAATCTATATCACCGTTGGGCAGAAGATAAAAATAAATGCACAAAAACAATCTTTTAATCATGATGATGTTATTAACAATGTCGGTCAGTAAACAACAACACCATAATTACCAGAAAAATTACTTTAACATGCTCTTTAAATTTAATTTTCCCGTTGGTTCCAATTAAATTTAAAAAAACAAATATCACTTTAAACTATTCACAGCAGAAACATGAATAAAATTCATGAAAAAACATACTATTCAGAAGCATCAGCACTGTTAACTTTGCCTTTCTCTAAAACAAATTATCACGTTGGTTCAAATTTGAATAGATTTCAAAACCATACATAATTCAATGAAATCATATAGAAAATGCTTCTGAAATTGATTTAAACAAATCACTAAACCAATTGTGCAGCACTTTCCATTTCGGCCCGCGGGAGGAAAATGGCCCTTGGCCTGCCTCCACACGCCCGCTTGGGCCCGCAGCCCAGCAACCGATCACCGGGATGCCAAACTGGCCCGGTGACTGCGCCCGCCTGGGCCGAAAGAGACCCATTTGGCTGTTGGTTGCCCGCAGCCGTCCATCGGCGCGGATGAACCATCCGACGACCGCCCGGGTGTTTCACACGGTCAAAACCGCGCCTCGCCTCCACCCCCCAGAAACCCTAGCGCAATCCTTCTCCATCTCGCCCCCGATTCCCTCGTGCGGCGCTCCAGCGGCGGCGGGTGGCGCACTCGTGGCCGGCGAGCACCGACGACGGCGAGGAGTGCCGCCCGACACACGGCCGTGGCAGCCTCCCCTATCCCTTTTCATTGCTTTCTTTTCCCCACCCCCTGCTTCTCTACTCCAGCACACGAGCGTCTAGAGAGGCCGGCCATAGCGGCCGGTGAAGAGGATAGTGGCGGTGCCGCCACTGGCCCCCTCGCCGGCGCGCGCGTTCACCCGAGGGTGAGCGCGCCGCCATCGAGCGGCCCAGTGACGGTGCCCTTTGCCTCCGCGTCTGCACGTCGACGGCGCACGGAGACACTGGTTCTCTCCGCACAGCGGCGGGTTCCCTCCCGCACGGCGGCGGTGGTGACGACGGCAAGGTAGGGCTGAACAGGTAAGTCCTCCCTCTCGGTCGCCCTTTGCTTTTCCGATCTAGGGTTAGGGTTAGGGTTAGAATTTCTGTGTTCCTTTGATCCCATTCGAATTTCTTCGATCAATTTCTCCTTTTCTTCTACCCGAACAAGATCTACAACCTAGACTGACTCTGATACCATTGATAGATTCATCAGATTAACTAGGTGTGTATCTAGCCGGGTCAAAACTTTAAATGTGTGTAAAACTTGTGCGTATACTGAGAGAGAACCGAACCGGGAGAGGAGAGAAATGAGAGAGATGTGAACCTTCTCCGGTCAAGCCAGAGGTGCTCGAGCCGGCGGCCGTGTAGGAGATCTATGCTAGACAGTGACGCGAAGTGCCGGAATTGCTCTGTGGCAGCGACACGAATTGCAGTGGTCGTCGGGACAGCGGCGGTGCTTCCCGTCACTCCTGCGCACCCTCGGGATTGGGTTAGGGTCTGTAGGTGGGGATTTGGGGCTGGCGGCGAACCTCGTGTCGGGAGCCTACGGCCCCACCTCCTTTATGTAGCGCAGTGTGACAGGAGCCCGCCAACCAGTTAGAGTTGAACGCTCTCGATAAGGACGCGAGATTAAAGCTCTGATGGGCCGTTGGGTCCATCCGGGAGAGATCAATCTAACACATGAATGTGTGACCTCTAGGATTCGGTCTCGGGAGAATGCGAACAGTTGGAGAATGCGAACCGTGCGAACCGTACGTCTCCCAAGCAAAAAGATTAGAGGAGCAAAATTGTCCTTTTAGATAGTAAATACATATATTTTGATTAGAAAAGAGGAGAAATACGTTTAATGGTATAGTTTATAAAAAAAGTCAACATTTTGAGACTTATTTTACGAAGTTGATGTTAAGAATGACAAAACTGGGACTCGCGACGTTTAGAGACCTAAATTTGTAATTTTCTCATATTCGCACCCTCCCCCGGGTCCCTGCAGCGGCGGCGCACCTCCCGGCGACCTGATCTCCCTCGGTGAGGTCCCCCTGGCTACGGGCTGACCGCGACAAGGATAGGTGGATCTTGCTAATTCGGCAACGAAGCAGGGCCTCCATGGAAGTGGAAGAAGCCGGAGGCGAACCGGAGAACTCCGGCAAGGACGAGGCGGAGGCGCAGTACCATTCGCGCGACTTCGAGTGGGAGAACCTCAAGGCGGAGGTGGAATCCGACCCTGCCTTCTCTTACCACCTCTCCCCATTCCCCGGCCCCGCCGCGAGCACCACCTCGCCGTCGCAGCCTTCGTCGGAGGCCTGGAGAAGCTTCCACCGTCGACACTCGTCCGGCAAGTTCTTCAAGGTGGCTCTCCAGTCTCCATCCACTTTGCAGATAGCCTTTTTCCTTCCTTCAGAACTGTGTTGAACAGAAAACTAAACTTTGCAGTCATGACTAGTAGGAATTACTAAGAAACATCAGTCAGGACGGTCTGTTTCGCCTGATTTAGATTGCTGTTCTTCATCTTGTAATTTTCAGTTCACAGATTTGTGCCTTGGAGTTTGGTATGTGATGAATTAACAGCACCCATATTTGGATGGAAGAGGGTTGATTAGAGATTCACTGTCTTAACCATATACATATCTGTGTTCATTCATCGATGGAAGAGTGCCAGTCGCAAAGTGGGCAGAGGAACAAACCAAATGGAATGGAACTTCTGCTGGATAGCAGTCTTTATGTTCTGTACCTTTCTCACAAAACTCTCGAACAAATTTATATTTCTAAACTTCTGAGTGAAAAAAAACCCTTCAGATAGCAATGTTTGATTTCCTGTTCAACACTCAGGTTATGCTACATCGATTATACCACCACAGAAAACTGGGACATAGTGCCTTTGTTGGCATATTGATGCTACCATGCTAGTATGAACATAACACTACTGCTTGTGCGATATACTTAGTCAGGTTCAGAAATAGGATTGTAATCTACACCAGAATGACCTTATGATTATTCAAATATACATTTGTTTTTCATTATGCCATGTTTTTCCCAACATCTTCTTTAATTTTCTGCCTATTGTTCAACAGTAAATTAGATTCTGAAAATGGCGTGCCTGACTGATTACTTGGCAAGCCGGCAAAGATACATGTAGAACTAATGTGTCAGACATTTAGACATTGAATGTGAACTAAAGAGTTTGTGGCATTAGAGTTGTGATTCATGTTACTATGTTGCTTTACAGGAAAGGAGATATTTGCTTAAGGAATTTCCTGAACTGCCTAACAGTAAGGATTGTGCCAAGATTTTAGAAGTGGGATGCGGGAATGGAAGCACTGCTGTTTCCATACTACGGTAATGTTCTCAGAACTATTATTTTGTTCAGCCACTTAGCTTTGATTGTAGACATTCACTGAATCGCTTAAAACTCTGAACCATTGGTTTGGACCTGTTTGTTGTTCGCTTCTTTCATCTTCTTAATATAATGACGGCCAGCTTTCCTGCCATTCTTAAAAGACAATGGATGGATGTTTTGTAGTTCTGAATTCACTTTCAAGTTTGCATGTTGATAGTAATTTGTGACACTTCAATTTTTTCTTCTGAATGTGATGTGTTGCTAGGATTCCTTCCAGCATATATGATCCTGAATATGTAGCATTTATCTGTCCTGTATTTTTTGTCCTGAGTATATGATGATACTTTTTATTTGTGTCACTTTTGGTTGAACTAAATTACCTGGAACTTGATTCCTAATGGTTACACCATCATTATGTATGGTATCTTCAGGTCTAGTGAAAGCATCACTGTCTTTGCTTGTGACTGTAGTAAAGACACTCTCGAGAAGGCAAATGAGATTATATCCAATACAAAAGGGATTGATATCAAGGATAGGTTCCACCCCTTTCTAATGGATGTTTCTAAAGAAAAATTTCCAGATTGGCTATTCTGCAATGCCTGTAAAAGTTCACATGGAAAGGCTGCTGAGTTTTACTTGGTTATTCATTTAATTAAACATTCATTTATTGAGTTTTCTTCTCACACTACCTAGTTCTGAACTCTGCATAACATTTTTGTTTTCAGATCCGAGTCATCATAACATGAGAAAAGAGCAGCCAGGCTTCCTGAGAGAGAACCAATGTTGTGTTGGTGGCATGGATTTTATCACTATGGTAGGTCAATCTTTGGATGTGGTGCTATTTCTTTGGTTTCATCCTTTTTAACTTTTCATCATGATGTACCTATGCATGTACCTTTTAAATTGTATTGCAAGTTTTATAGTTCTGACTGTACTTTGGAAAGCAAAATCCTTAAAGTATGCCTACTTGTGTTTGTAAATATATGGTGTGGTTTTCTTCATTCTTTTTGTTCCAGATATTCACATTATCAGCCATACCCTTCACCATAATGCCAAGTACTATAGAGCAATGTGTTTCTGTTCTGAAACCAGGTGGCCTCATTCTGTTTAGGGATTATGGTAATTGCTTGTGGACATACAATGGTATAATTTCACAGTGCTTATGACAATCTACCCTCTGACAGTTCCATTTTTTAAAATTAGGTCTTTATGACATGACGATGCTTCGTTTCTTACCTCATCAAAGAGTAGGGTTTCGGGAATATATGCGGTCAGATGGAACCTTGTCATACTTCTTCACATTGGACACTGTAAGAGAACTCTTCTGTGCTGCTGGGCTGATAGAGGTAACTCAAATTCTTAAGCATTTTTCAGGGTTAGATGTTACCTTTTGAAGTTTTGCCACTTCCATTGTACCGAATGCGGCTCTTGATGCATCATGTCGGTGTGCAGAGTTATTGAATTGAGTTTTTGTAATACTTAACTGATTGTTTGTATGCTTACTGAAATAGAATATTCTGTATGGATCTAATGCACTGTAGTTTTACATAAGAATTGTTAACTAATTAGTTGGAATAGGCAGTAGTGGTATATAATTTTGTATCATAGTTAGGTATAGATCTTACATGGTTCAATGTTTCTCATCAGGCTGCTATAATTATTCTGTTTTGTCTGGTCACTTATTATATATTTTTATTTATTGGAGTTTCTTTGCATATATATTGCCTACGTCATTCTGAATCCAAGTTTTTCTTAAAAAACATTGACATACATTTTCCCACCGCTCTGCAGCTGGAGCTGGAATACTGCTGTGTCAAATCAGTGAACCGAAAAAATGGGAAGAAGATGCAGCGTGTATGGGTGCATGGGAAATTCCAGAAACCACCAAGCTGAAGTCAACTTTGGCGGTAGCAACATTGGCCACGCTTTGTCTGTCCACTTTATTGCTGCAACAAAGCCCATTCGAAATCAGAATTGTCATTGTGGCGTTGTGTGTTACCGCCTGCTGTTGAGCCTCTTGGCGGAATATAGCATGCGGATAACACCGGAGAGGAGGCGTCCACGGGCAAGGCCACCGTTGGGCATGCAGGCAAGCAGCTCAACAGCAAATGAACTCTAGGGAGATCAGCTCAGGCTTGGAAGCTTACACTGTATTCCTTTATCCAAGGGTTCTCAAATTTTGTCCATGCAGGCTTGACAGTTTACTTTCTTAAGTGTGATTAGCATCCACAGAAGTGCTCAGCCTCAAACTAAAAATGTGGTGGATTGGTGAAACTCATCATTCTGAGTGGGATTAGCATCACTTTGATTTTGCACAAGTTTCGCTGGAAAATCCTAGTGGAATGGTCTTCGAATTCATGCTTGTAAAGTCCACTCGAGGATGCTTGTAATATAGATGAAAACATGAAAGCAATAATCTTACAAGATTTTTCATCCCTTAAGCAGGATGGGGGTGATCCATCACCATCCCAACCAGACATCGCATGGGAAGTTAAGATAAAATAGCTGGAGACCAAGGGGTTCCAGCTCCCAACAGTTTTAAGCAGCTATCTGTCATCTAAAGAAGACATTAGCCGTGGATGATTCGTGCTATTTGCGCTGATGCCCAAGCACATTTCCCAAAATGGATCAAGCGCGAGCACCCAATGACTAACCTAAACTAAACGTTAACGGGACCCAATATACACACAGATTACTAATATCATCAGTGATCCTTCAACCAACTCTACTCTAGTCCAACAGCTTCGACTTATCCAGTCTCCCAGTCACCTCTTGTGATGGAACCGCACCTTCAGCAGGAACTGCATCTTCACCTGCCAGATACAGTTTCCACGCAAAGTCAGCAATGAACCACAAGAGCGAAGGCATTGGGTGAAGTAGAGCATGTCCGGAGACAAGAGCGAAGGCATAGGGTGAAGTAGGGCATGTCCGGACCTGGGATGTGTTATAGACGATGTACTCATTGTACAGGAGTTCAGAGCTCCTGACTGATGATGGTACTGGCTTGCCGCAGGGGACAACGACATCATCCCTCCAGTTCACAAACTCCGACTCCAGCGGCACAGTTTTGCCCAAGCCCTTGGTGGAGTGCTTACCTCTTGGAGGTTTGTCCATGGACTGCATCAACAGACACGAATGGACTGCATCAACAGACACGATAAGCACCCATGGAAAAGGACCAAATGATGGCACTTTTATGAATAATGAACGTGACAAATTGTCACGAGGTCCTATCAGTGATGTGTTTACTAACCCAGTATATATAACCCTAAACTAAAGAGGCAGTAGGAATGTGTAAATAGAACCACAGGGAGACCAAAATGCTAACTCTTAGATCATTTTGTTATAGCTGTTGATCAGATATGCAAATATGTGAACACATTTAGGAAATCTGAGTCTTGATGTATCTATGGCAAATACATTTTATCTGGATCCTGTTTGAGTGCCACAACAACCTACTTGGCATACCAGATAAAATGGAAGGAGAGAAAAGCCAATATGGGCAATTACATTTGAGTTCACCAAGATATTTTGAAGCTTACCGTAGCTTTCTTTAATTCATACATGTCTCCTAAAGCAACCTCAGAAAGAAGCATCAAACCAACTGGATTGCCCCTATCCACATAACAGTATTGTGCACTCTTGCTTACTAAATCTGCAAAGTAGAGGCCTTTGCCGAACTGTCAAATAAAAGAGGAGCAGCATTACATAATTATATTCAACCAACTGATGCTACAATGAAAACATATTGAACATGGATAATGAACAAACCATATAGCCTGTAACAGGAGCCTCCGGAGGTGCGATCCTTAGTCCTTGGCTAAGAATCCCCACGAAATTCGTCAGCCTTGAACCTACAAGTAGTTTTACAGAGAGAAGTGGGAAGGGTTATTCTTCAGGAACGTTTAAGAGATCTCAAATGCTACCAAATTAACTGTGAATTTGTAAATACTTAAACAATAAGTAATAAATGTAGAGCATTGCAATGATTGTACACCGAGAGCTACACATAATTCATATTCAAACTATTGCTTACCATGCCATAATAGCATCTTATTATGCAGATTATTTTTGTATCTTGAGTACTTATTAAGTTCTCCATCTCGATCAAGTGAAAAAACTTCCTCTAGTTCCAGTGACCAGTCCTTCAAAAGAAAAACATATCAGAATGTTTGCCGGAGGACCCCAAAATAAGCAGAATAAAAACAGCAAAGACAGAGGGCCATACCTTGTGAGTAGGAGCATGTGTGTTTAGAAGATAACGCTCAACTAGCTTGTAATCTTCACTATCATGAGGGACTGGGGCAATGTTGCAGTGAAGCTTCATGTACTTATCATCAAGAGATTCACCATTATCGTTGTCGAAGCCAACTAGCTTTGAAGCAATTTCAATATCCTGCAAAGCTTCAAGCATTTTTGCCTGAAATTAAGTTACAGGCAAATTAGGTCTAAGAAAGTTCTTTCATCATATTCAAGGAAAATAACTACAACAGAATGACTAGAGAATCATGAACAGCACAAATAGACAGGATAATAATAATCATAAATAGACTAAGGTGATGATTCTAATGGCAAGGAAGATAACATTATGTCACAAACAAAAGAAATATAAAATGCTGTTACTGTATCATAACTGATAGTGCGCAGCATAGAGAAAGATTAAGCAAAATGCAAGATGCATTTAGAATCTGCACCACAAACATAGTGGTTTAGTTCAAATAACTGTGGCTTTATAACTGCGACTAGTGTGTGTGTGCGTTGGGGGGGGGGGGGGGGGTTGGGAATTGATAGGACGAAACCCAAGAGAAATACGTTGGGGCGTAAGTGCGTAACCCTCAACTGTGGCTTTATTTCCATATGATATAATTGCAGAACCTCTATATTCTTTTAACTCTGTTTAGGCCTGTGTTTAGCAATCATTACATGTAACAAAGGATCAATACATATGAGTATATGACATACCAATGAACTACAAACTGTCCAATTGCGCATCAGCATTTATTAGAGGATTTATGGGGAAACCAGTCTACTCCAATGAAGAAGTTAAGATAAATTAACAAATATAAGAAGAGTTATAGAATACTTCTTTCAATTTACAGGAATAAAAGTGGGTAATGAGAGCATACTTTGATCATTATCTCATCCTCATCCTGTATAATGTGAGGATGAATAGAAGGAATAAGGGTGAAAAAACGATTGCTCGCAGCAACAATCAAGCTTTCTCTAACAGCCAGTGCTTGATCAGCTGTGTTCTTCAACAAATTTTGTATCTCAGTTAATGCTTCGAATCCTGCAAGTAGTGCAAGTGTAACCATCTTCACATCATGATAAATTTGAAGAGAAAAAAAATGAGGTCCATAAGGAACGATATTAGCACACCTTTCTGGATATTTTCCTTGCTTAGCTTCCCAAGAGGCATTTCCGACATATTAATTTCAAATTCCGTCATAGCAGCTCTGGAAGAAGGTTTATTTTAATACAAGAGGAGAGAGAAATGTAGGCAGGCATGACATTGGAAAAGAAGCAATAACGCACCTATATGTCTCCACGTTGAAAAGCATCTTCGTGAGTTCTAGTAACTGAGGAGAAAGAGAACTTTTTGTTTCACTGATATCTTTCAGTTTGGGTGCCTGCTTAACACCATAATCCTGCATTGCATTTAACAAATCAGTTGAAATACACAAAATGAGTAAAATTAATGTTAGGTATCTCACAACATACAATATCAAGTGGGTAAAATCTCCCAGGCTGCTTCTGGAAATTAGTTTTCCGTTCCCATGCTTCCCATGGGTTCCCAGTCTTCTCAAGAAATAATCTTTTGAATTCCTGGATTGCATCAGTTTTCGACATCTCCTCCAGCTTTTGCCCTCCGATTCGTTCACTCCCAACCCTTCCCCACTTTCGAAATACGTAGCAGTCAGACCCATCATCCTCTTCAATGACCTGGAGTATATAGTAACTTCACAAAAAAAAAGGAAAAAAAACTAGTAAGAAATATGCCAGAGCAATATAGCACCATAGCGTGGAATAACATAACAAGGTAGCAATTAGTATAATTAAAACATGAGGCTAAGTTCTTTTTTACTCTGTTGCCTTGCTAAGCATCAATCAATCTCAGACAGGACGTGGAACAGAAAAAAGTGTGCGAGTTTCAGTATTATGGGTAGCAGTCTGACAGGAAGCAAGACAAACTTGACTTGCACCTAGCGCCAGAGTTTGTAGAGGCAGGACACAGTGACTACCAAACCCTAGCATGAGAAACTAGGTTTGTGCAGAGAGGAGAGGAAGGGGAAGACAGAAGAGATGATGTTACTGACTCAGTGTGTCTCTAACATGGAACTGGCATCAAATGAGATGGAAAACCAGATCATTTTCAGGACATAATGTGTATTGCAGCTTGGCAGGCATACAGACAGTTTAGATGTTCGGGGTGAAATTTGGACTCCAAACAGGTTTGAAGGGGCCATTAACTTATTTGAAGCAACAATAACAAAGCTTCTTAGTCCCTAGTACCAAACAACAACTTATTTAAAATTACAATGATGAATTTTCTTTCTAGTAGAGAACAGGGACTCCGAATGTCCAATCAGACTTCTACAGAAAATACAGATTATAACAAGTTAAAGCCAAACACTCAGTTGTCGTGGGGAGTAACTGTTAGAGCCTAGTGGTGTGTTGCGTCTACCATGCACGTTCAAGATCCACGTAGAATAGAGCAAGTGCTGAAAGAAAGGATTGGATGGCTTCCAAATTCCAAAGGTAAATTATATAAAGACTAGCAGATAACAATTTGAATTTATTACCTCCTGCTTAGTAAGAACAAGATAGATATTTACTTTGTAGATACATTTCTGCTCTGCTAAACACTAAAGGTCAGATAAAATCTTTAAAAAAAAAAAGACAGATAGTTCATGGTACAGCATATGGGGCCCAAATCAATCAAAATTAGCAGGAAGTAGGGTTATTTCCAAAAGGAGATAACTTATTGCGGGTAAATGATAGAAAGAAACTTTTGAACTATCCATCTAAAAGTGAGTTCTGAATCCCAAAAGAAAATATTGCGAAAGAAAAAAAAAATGTCCTTGCCTGTTCACACCTCTTGCCAAGTCAGACATGTTTAAGGTTGTATTATAAATGCTTTTTCCATCTTCAAGAATATGAGCTGTATCTTGCAAGCCAGAGGACTCATGAACTGCACTTCGGCCCTTAACTTTAACAGTGACAGTACCACCTTTTGACTCTAAGGTGTTCTCTACTTTATACAAATCAAATGGAAGCATTCTATTTTTTCTAATGCATTCTCCAATGTAATCCTCTCTTACAATCGGTATCTTCAGCCTCCTGCAAACAAATGGATATACATATATCATGGAATTTGAATCCTTTATAGTAGCTATCAAAAGGAAGGCCTTAACATTAAAATTGAGAAAAGATGGACAAATGAGAGAGAGAGAGAGAGAGAGAGACCTTGCTTTCCTAACTTCAGTGTTCTCATTGTCAACCTCCCCACATGAAATTAAACAATCAATGTCTGCAATGCAAGTATTCCTTATAAGCATAATGCAACATCACTTCTATAAAAACAGTACCAGATATTGTCTTCCTTTAGTTTTTGGAAAATTGCAAATATACCCCTAAAAATCACTTCATGTTGCAAATACCACCCTTGAAGCTTACTAGTTACATTTACCATTTCATAACTCTAACCTCAATGTACACATTTAACAACAAAAAGGGGAAAAAACTCGTAACTATTTGGGTGTTTAGGAGATGCCATGTTGGCACATTCCACATAGAGGTTGCTAGTGTGGATGGCAGAAGAGGGTTGAGGGTTTAAGGTCTAAGGATGCACAAGGGCCAATCAGACTCTGCAATTATGGCTCGGTCTTGTTTCTGGAGGCAACAACTAAGCATCCAAAGTCACATTACAGCAAACTGCTATCATGGCATAGCATCAAGGGGGATATGGCACCAGATTTAGAATTGTGGTGTAGTAAATACAACTAAGAAAATATTGGAATTCGAATTTACCTCTAGAGCGTTATTTGCACCTTTTTTTTCATCAAGAATGGCCTAACTGGCAGAGCTCAACCAGTTGGTGCATGATTTAGGGATGATCCTTCCATAGAGGAACATTGGAGGTATATTTGGGGGACAGGCAGCTTCAGCTCTACGCAGCTAAAGGGCTCTATGACAGTCAGCCCTGTGTTCATGTGGATGTGGAAAATCCTGTTGCACAGCCGCAGAGGACACAACAAATTCTTCTTCTGGCTGCTACTATGTGACAGGCTTAACACCAGTAACATTCTGAGATGCAAAAGAAGGATTCTAGAATCTAGATGACTACATATGTGCCCCTATGCAATTCTGTGGTAGAAAGACCCTACTCCACCTGTTTTTTCATGTTCATTCAGTCAGTGGTGTTGGCACCCCTTCTCTACATGCGCTGGAATCAGTCTTATGTGTCTTGATATGATTGTCAAAGCTAGGAGAGAATTTGGGTCTAAAATCTTCCAGGAAATTCTCATAATGGTGGCACCGCAATGAGGTCATCCTCGACGTTGTCCCACTTTCTTAAGGTGGAAGCAATTTCAAGGACGAATTTGCAGTTTTTTTTAAATAGGGCAAAGGCATCCTCGAAAATGGAGTTGGAAGCCTGGTTGTGTAATTTCAGATAACTACCCTCTACCACCCCTCCTTTTCTCCTCGCCCTTGTAACATGTAAATATCGTACCCCTATAGAAAAAAATCAAGTAGGGGCCTCCCCTGCTGTTTGGTTAAAAAAAGATTCTGGTTCACAAACCAATATCTTAGCCTCCGATGCCATACAGATCGAACAAGCTAATATTCCTGAGGTACAAGAAAAGTCAATTGTAGACTGAGAAAGGAATACAAATACCTTTGGCAACCCTGGCATGGAAGTTGGCACCAGCATCTTTGAGCTTCTGAATCGATTCATCCTGCAACCGATAAATAAGAGCAATATCAAATTCATGATGCAACAAATATACACAAATGTATTCTTTTGTACAATATGGTAAGAATCTATCCTGAGAACAAACAACCTAAATAATCATGATTGTGAATTTTTTTTGGTCATGGCTGGTGCAAGCCAAAACTTGCAGCAAGATCATAGCAAAACAGCTGCTGCTTCCACTGATACAACTCATGGAAAGACAGCTTGTCGGCATGTATGCTTTTGGAAAAGACACATATGCCTTGTTCTGGATTAGATCAACACAGTTAACGTAGCACCTACTTGTAACTAAATGAAAAAATAAAGCAAGACAGAAAATAACTGAAGATCCTGATAACAACAGCACCAGAAAGTAAGTTAATTTAGATTACATACCGCCACTTCTTTAGATTGTCCTACAATAGAAAACCTTAATTTATCCAATCCTTCAGGAGAGAGCAACGACATTCGCTGAGTTACTTTACTTCCAGATTTCTCAGGTGACATTGGCGGAAGAACCCTCTCTGGTTTCTTAACCTTTTGAGACTTGAACCACTGCAAGTTATACCTATTTGTTAAAAATTAACTGCCGAAAACGAGCACTACAATTCATTAGGCATACCTTCATAAGATAATCATTCTCTGTTCCATCTGGAATTTTCCACTTCTTCTTAATGCGTACAGGTTCTGTTGTAGAGTATGTACACTTGGACCACTCTGACACATTACCACTGCATTGGTACTGACCATTATAATAGTACAGGCCGCTATTACAGACTGGGCAAGGACCCAACGCCCCAAATAGCATTCCATCGGCACTGTCAGAAAACAAAAGAGAGTTATCAAAAGTGTGTGCCATATATGAAAAAGGTTGTAAAGGGTAAAGCCTCAAAAATCTGTGCGAGAAACACAAAGGAGAAATGCCCCAGAAATGTCCATGTAGCCAACAATATCTACTGCAGATATCAACTGCAGCACACCAACCCTATCTGCAGTTCTGCACTAGCCCACACCTGGAATCTGCCGTGGTCCATAGTTTGTCCACCAGTGTTATAGTCTGCAGCAGTGTTCACAATTTGAGCACGCAAGATTAGGTTAGATGGTGATGCCGCAGGAGCAGTAAATGCCTTGGAAGGGTCTGGTAAGTTGGTGGGAGAAAAGTTCAGTTCAAGGGCAGTTGGTGTTTGCACTAGGTGATCCTTTGACTGAGGAGATGTTGCTTGACAAGTACTATTCATTATTTATAAGTGTAACTTACTTTGGGAATACTAAGGTCCACTAAAGACAAGGATCGTTTCATTATTGTTTGTTTAGATGCCAATTGATCTTCAGCTATCATTAACATAACTGAAAGTGGCAAATTAAAGGAAGGAAAATACAGAACATGACCAACAAATTCATTTTTGAAAAAGGAGGAAACAGGGTGCAAATTACCAACGGTCCAATAGGTGCCTCTCTGGTCCAGACGTATCTTGCTCATTAGCTTCAAGCATATCCCTTAATTCAGCAGTCGATAAATGCTTCTTAAGTTCATCCTTTAACTTCCAAAGTGTGTCACTTTGCTCCTTAAGCTTTTGTTGGATATCAGCAGAACTAGCATTGGAATCACGTGGGTCAACAAGTTTTCCTTTGTTTTGCACTGTGCCTTCCGATGTACTTTCATCTAACTTGGGCGCTTTGCAACTCTGTGTTTCATTTTCACCTTTCTTGCGCTTGGAACCCTTAGAGGGTTCTTGATGACAAAAATAAATGAAGTTAGATTAATAAGTGAGGTATAAAGGCGGGTGGGGGTAGATCTCCATGGTTTCTTACCATTATGGACAGCATCTTTCTTAACGAGATCGAGCACAGTTCTTTTATCCTCGTCTGACAAAGTATCCCAGCCTGAGAATTTCTCTACAGTTGCAGACGGGGATACCTCAAAGAAACAGTTGACATGATACCATGGTATTCCCTTGGAAGCTTGACCTTCAAGCTTTGCTGAAACACGGACCTAGTCAAATAAAACTGTTATCGATAAATTGAGTCAAGACAAACAGCATGTTTTATTGCATAAGCTCCTAAGTATTAGTGGATCATTGGATCCTTTTTTTCTCTCTCCAGAATACATAGTAGGATCAAGCATCTCATGTATGAAGGCTACATAAATAAAGAAAATAATAAATTCAATATATTTCACTTTTCTATCAGTTCCTACATTTTGCATTCTATTTAATTATTTTCACAGGTCACCTTAGCACAACTCATAGATATTGGCCTTCGTTTTAGATAAGAGTAAAGTGCACCAGCGGTTCCTAAACTTGTTATGGTGTGTCATCCCGGTCCCCAAACTCGCAAAATGCACAGATAGGTCCTTAAACTTGTTAATTGTGTCATTTGAGTCCCAAATCTACTTAAACAATCTATTAAATCTACTTAGACTGCGGGACCAGGCCGAGCCGCCCCGCCGCGGCCACGCCGGCCGGCGCGAGTAGCTCCGCCGCTACCTCGCGGGCCTGCGCTGGGAGGGGTAAGGCGGTGCAAGGACTTCGGCCTTCTCCCGACGTCCGGTGATCTCCAGGAGCAACATCGCCATCAATGGCACGGCGGAGAAGATGGCCGGTGTCGGGAGGACCTGGTCCCGCGGCCTAAGTAGATTTAATATGTTGTTTAAGTAGGTTTGGGACTCAAATGACACAATTAGCAAGTTTGAGGATCTATATGTGCATTTTGCGAGCTTGGGGACCGGGATGACACACCCTAACAAGTTTAGGGACCGCTGGTGCACTTTACTCTTTAGATAATAAAGGGGCAAGTTGATGACTTCAAAGGATTTTACAGATCTTCCTCATTTTCCAGCACAAAAGAATGTTATAAGCTTCTTCACTATTTGCAGTGCAATGTGACAAACAGAGGAGCAAGCTAGTGATCTCAAAGGATATTTAAAGTTCTTTCTAGTTCCAGCACAACAGAATGATAAAAGCCTTGACACTATATGCAGCTGGACATCACTTGTATGAGTTCAGTGAAAAAAGAATATCATTAGGCGCACATGAAGTAAATTTATGCAATTCCTTTCTATTCAAAAATCCAAGAGGTGGAATTCCTACCAACATATAAATTATACTTAAAACAAGTAATCACTGGAAGGAATATTTTGATCATTATCATACTATAAACACAACAAAAGAAACTTAACATCATCTATCAAACCCAAAAATAATCATGTGAGTTATCCAATACAATATTCTTCAGAAGAAATGATGACACAAAAAATACATTAATCATAATATACTTACTGTTCCTTTTGCAATCTTTTCACTGCATCGTCTGCATGAAGTACGAGCAGATGCAGCAACATCAATAGTACATTTATCAGGAACAGTAGCTGTGGAACTTGTAGAAGCTGAGACACTTTCAACATATTTCCTTATCTTTTCCTGATCATCCCATCGAAGTGCGTCTATTCCTTCAACATCATCAACACTGGATGCATATCAAAAAACAAGTTAAAATGTTGGCAGTAATAAATACCCAAAAGATAAAGCGAAGCTGAATAGTTGAAGAGAATTAAGCCTAAAATTTACTCCCTCTGTTTCAAAATGTAAGGCGTTTAGTTCTGTCCTAAATCAAACTTCTCTAAGATTGACCAAGTTTATAGAAAAATACAGCAACATCCACAGTAATAAATTAGTCTCATTAGATCCCCTTGAAATATGTCCTGACAGTGCATTTATTTGGTATATTGCAGGTGTTAATGTATTTTTATACATACTTGGCCAAACTTAAAGAAGTTTGACTTAGGGCACTAAAAGTTATACATTTTGTAAGAGTAGGGGTACTTGACAAATAAGAGACATGATTACTTACGATTTTATCTGGTTCTTCTTACCGAAGATGCATCTGGCATGGTTCCACATCTGGAAACCACAAAACAGGGATAAGCATCATACAACTCTACCATCCGAAATGGCAAAATATATTGGTACAGAATGAGAAAACAATATGGTTTACAAAAAGATCACCAAGACATGGCAGGGCACAGTCAATTCTATAACTCTAAAATCGGGGGAAATGATAGTGCCAATCAAACTACCCTACGATATGTAGGGGTGGGCACTTTTAAACCGAAACCGAAAAAAATACCAAACCGAGCCGAACCGAACCGAAATGTCGGTTTTTTCGGTTTTCGGTTTCGGCTTCGGTTTCTGTTTATGTGAACACCGATTTATTGTGTCGGCTTCGGTTTTCCATCACGTGAACACCAAACAACCGAAAACACCGAAGTATTCTAGCAGCAGCGCAGCCGCCGCGTCCCTCAGCCTCGGCCCACCTGGGCCCATGTCCCACGCCGCGCGCAGCCCACCAAAAGGCTAACACAATACGCACAGGCCCAGTGCTGTCCTTCTCCAAACCCTAGCCGCATATGCGCATCTCCCTATCCCCATTTGTCTTCCTGCGAGGCTGCGACAGTGGCGGCGCAAGGCGGGCAGGCGACCGGCGTCGGGGGCTCGGGGCGAGCCAAAGCCAAGGCCGCGTGCCTGTGGGCGAGCGTCGACGTACAACAGCACCTGCGCTGCGGAAGTGCCGAGGCTTGGCCGTTGAGGTTCATCGCAGGGAGATCTCCGTCGCAGCCTCGCAGGTGCATGGCCAGGAAAATCCTCCGTGCTTTTTTTGCTTCCATGTGAGTTCGTCAGACGAAAGCTTGTTGGCTTCCTGGCTTGTAAATCGTGAGTTCATGTTGGCTTTTGATCTTGGGAATCATGAATTTGTTAGCTTGTGAGACTTGTGAATTTTGCTAGCTTCTGATTTGTGTTGGGTATGGTCTGTATGGATGTGCTTGTGACGAACTCCTAAACTTCGGTGGAAGTTCGGTTTGAACAGAAAAACCGAACCGTAAAACCGAAACCGAACAGGTCGGTTTTTGATTTTCTGGAGAACCGATCGGTTGTCAATGATTGGAAACCCGAAATTTTTATAAGCCGAAGAACCGAACCAAATTGTCGGTTTAAACAGAATGCCCAGGCCTAATGATATGTTAAAGAACATGATGAAAGTGCTAATGTGGCATGCATACCCAGAATATGACCAAAGCCACCTTATTTTCCCCTAAATAAATAAATAAATAATTCTCGGTGTGAAGGTTGATCCGACAAACAGATAGAATAACTGAATGCGCCATGAGCACCACGTTCTAGAATCTTGAAGGAACCACGTTTTCAATCCAACTTGCCAAAAATCAGGCGTCAGGTCAGGACCACCATGAATAGGGAAAGTCACAGATCAAGATAGACCCGTACCCCACATCACACCCGCGGATTTTGCATCCCAATCGCGCCACCACCAATCCAATCCGCCTGCATTCCAGGCCCAAACCCACAGTAACCGCCGAGAACGCAAAACCGCAACTAAACCCTACCCTCCCGAAACCCTCGAAGTTCCAACGTAGATTCACCAATCTACCAACAGAGATTGGCGGCGAGGAGAGTGTGGGGGGAGAATGGGCCGCGCGGGGAGGAGAGGAGGTTACGCACGGGCATGAAGCCGTCGAACTGGGACGCCTGCACCATCTTGCCGAGGCGGAGCTGGTCCTTGGCGATGGGGGACTTGCACGACTTGCACGAGGCCCGCCCGGACTTGGCGTACTCCGCCTTCCACGGCTTCGGCGGCGCCCCCATTCCGTCCCGCCGGCCCGCTCCTGCTCGCCGCCTCCCTCAGCACCTCCCTCCTGACCTGCGCACAACAGGGGAGGGGCGCAGGCTGCAGGGACTCTCCAGTGTTGGGGGTGGGGGCTCTGAGGTGTCGATGCGGAAAGCCTCCCTTTTGACGTGTGCGTCCAATGCCGGTATCAAAAGAATGAGACATTGCATATATTTTAGGAACAGTTGTTAGTATACTTGTTTTGCGAGTTTTTTTTCTAACCCTATCTCGCTCCTGTTATAAAAAAAATCCCCTCGCTCTTTCAATATGAAATGCCATATGATGTTTATATATGAATGAGAGAGAAGAATTTCAATATGAAATTCCATATGATATTTATATATGAATGAGAGAGAAGAAAAGATGATCCTTGCACTAGAAGGAACGGGCAACCACATTGTTTAAGGAGTGTGTTCGGTATCTTTATATGGATGGTTTTATGTGGTGTGATTAAACTAATTTGATTAATCATATGATTCGTTCTCTTAGTAGATAGAAAAAACATATCAAGTGGGTTGACTTTGATTCTATTTGGCTTCACTTCTTTCTGCTTATGCACAGTTATTTTCTCTAAGAATACATCTGTCAATTAAATCAGCACACAATATTTTTCTTTCAAAACAAATATGCCGGCAAATCAGCACAAAATATGCCGAACAGAGCCTTTATCATATATGAAGATTGAGCCATTGCCACACAGCAAGTGATCGAGTCATAGAGTCTTCCTACAGTTACTGCACATCATGCTCATCGGTTCAACCAAACAAACAAAAATACTTCCAACCAAATACAATTTAAATTTTAGAACTATAAGACCACTAATACTATGTGAGTTATATATATTTATGTCGATGTTGATAGAATGAAAGAAAATGTCATTCTACATAAATGATTTGGGAGGAAAAAGAAACAAGTCTCGTGCCATCGTAATTAACCAGCTGTCCAGCTTAACTCAGAAAAACACTATTTGGTACCCACTTCCATTGCATCACCATAGAAGTTATGATTTCCATTCAGCAAACAACCTTTTATTTTATACATATTATATTTTATGGGTTGCGGTTGTTTTACATTTTCCTTGCTTTAAATATTAAGTCAAATACATCACTGCATAACGTATGAAATTTTAGATGATATGAACGAGAAACAAGCTAAGAAAAAGAGATCCTTGCTTTAGAAGGAATAGACCAACCACCTTATAAATTTTAGAACTATAAGATCACTCATGTAAGTACAAGTTATGATTGTCATTCAACAAACAACCCAGTTGTCATGCTAACAACATAGTATCTGTGGGGTGGCTCTGCCATTGAAAACAGGCATGAAGAATTGCGTAAAATGCTCTGTTAGTTAAGCAGCAAACCTCAATTTTGCATTTTGGCCCTCAGAAGGAAACATTCGAACTGCTATGAAGGTTCTTTATGAAATATCCAAAGTACTTACACATTCAAAATTCTATTTTTACAATCTAAGGCATATATTTATGACGTTTGGAAAAATCTGTATACTGTTAAATTGGGACAAGCTATTTACTGTTAAAAACTAATTTGCTTTTCCTCATATATTCGAGAGCAGAGGTAACTATATGCATTAGAAGGAAACCATCTTGTTATGATACAACATACAAATCAATACACAAAGCATTCGATCCAAGTCAATAACATTTCTTTTTGGAGGCAGCACTTTCCCTAGGGCGCCATATAGGTTTAACAGGTCCACTAGCTCATCAGGATGGTCTCCAGTTGAAAAAACAATATAAGTCAATACACAAAGCATATGATCCAAGCCAATAGCATTTCTATTTGGAAACAGCACTACCCCAAGGACACCATATATAGGTTTAACAGGTCAACAGGTCAACTAACTCATCAGGATGGTCTCCAGTTGTTTACCCAGTCTGTCATTGTACCCACGTTCCTACTAATATCCTCCACATTGTCGCTTTGCAAGGGCATCACAATGTTCTCTTTGTAACTCTCCCTCGCCTCCTCCAGGAGCACTTGGAAGATCTCGCACTCTATGTTGTTTGAGAGCTTGGAACCTGTATAACCTCTGTGAACAAGATTTTGTCAGACATAATGAGCATGGCATGTGAGTTGTTCTGAATGAGTGGTTCCCAAAACATCCAACTTCAATTACCTGTTGGTCAAGCGATCATGCAGAATTGCGTTGTCAGTCTGGAGCACAACTACTAGGTCAAACCAACGCTCTGGAAAGAAATCACATCCATGATAATCTACCAGTATACCACCTTCTTCCATGATGTCCTCAAGCTCATCGCAGACCTGCAACCAAGAATATAGCAACCATTAAAAGCCTATCCAACAGCAGAAGGAGCACTGTCCGACAGTGCTTTAAGTGAGCGTCAGTAAATCCCAAACAGGAACATGGGGACCTGCAGGCACCACAGACACCATGTATACCAGCATGTAAATAAACAGCATGACAAAAGTGTAGCAAAGTAAGCCCCAAAATGGGGATGTTGAACAGGGGAGGCAGTCACGACATCACACTAACGAGCAGGGCAAAGTATTGAGGGTTGCAAAGGCATCATTAGACATCCAAGGTCTATGACAACCATCATTGAAGAATAGAGCACTTTGTTGCAGAGGCATTATTTAATTCAATTCATAACCATCAATTTAACTATCCAACCTAGTTAGTCTGGTAAAATTAACATGACACTAGAGAATTTTCAACAGCGCTGAATCACACTTATCATCAGTTGTACATAATACAACTAGCTTCAGATTGGAACTACCTATAAATGGAATTAACCAAAGAACCTACCCAGATAGCTCCAGTTTCAAGTGATCGATTGTTGTAGAGCTAGGATGTATGTCCACAAAGCAAACCCATGCTAGTCTGAAAGAAGAAACATTTTGAGCACCATCCACAATGATAATGGAGTGATTCCGAGTGGAATGTTGCACTCATGGATCACGCTTCTTGAATCTACAACAATCATCATGAACAAACAGGATAACTTGCTGTAAATTCAATCCTAGACAAAACGCGACTAACTTACAGTTGCAACTACCGAAAGATGGAATTATCCAAAGAATATTGTAGAGCTAGGATGTATGTCCACAATGTGGACTCATGCTAGCCTCAAGGAAGAACAAAAAAAAAAATCCAGAAAAGCACCATCCACAGTAAGAATGAAGTGATTCCTCATGGAATGTTGCACTAGCGTGCCTTCTTCCTGAATACCCGTATCAAACAAGCAATAGACAGACATCCCAAGCATAAACAGGATAACTTACATGCTGTAAGATCATTAGTTAACCCTATACAAAAGGTAGTAGCATGAGTAGCTTTAGATTACAACTACCTACAGACTGTATTATACAAGAAACTTAGATTCAGTTCCAGATGATCGTTGTTGTAGAGCTAGGATGTAGGTCCACAAAGCAAAACCATGTTAGTTTCAAGAAAAATTTAGTAAAGTAGAAGAGCTATCCTCACAAACAACGGAATAGTTCCATGTGAATGTTGCTCTGGTGGAATGTGTCTTCTTGAATACCTACATCAGTTCAGCCATAGACAGACATCCCAGGTCTACAACAATCAGCAGCAGCAAACAGGATATGTTGCTGTAAGTTCATTCGGAACTAAGAAAATAACTTATCAATTAAGACCTGACCAAGAGAAGATAACAGAGACTAACTAATCCTAACTTGATGAATCGTGCCATTGCCCAGGCGTGTTGCTACTGTGTCCTTGCCTGGCTTGCAGCTAAGATGCCAAGTGAACATGATACAATCATCTTCATGAAACAAGCTTACAATATGTGAATCGATTTCATTGTTGTATGTGAAATTACCACCTTGGTAAATCTCTGAGACAAATAGACAAATGAGATAGACTTCGGACCTATTTATACAGTGTATGGATCGATCAGTTTAAGATGGAATTTTGTTTTTTCAGGAGCATACAAAATATCTTGAATCTACCTGTTCTGTTCTGACAGGTGATCCAGATTCCAGAATACTGCATAGGCATAAAAACAATACAAGGCACAGCTCAAATCAACCCCAGAATAACAACCAATTTTCAGGATCCACGCACAAGACATCAGATATTCCCAATCTATTTTTAATTTAATCTATGCGGTACATGACGAAATTACGGTACAGATTACACGATTTGACGAACGCAAGAGCCAGGACTGGAGAGGCGAGGTGGAGGCTTACTAGGTCCTCGTTGATGACGTGGCACTGGAGGTCGTCGTCCCAGCCGTCGTGGAGACTTTTCTCGCGGACGAGGTCGCCTATGTTGACGTGGCGGAGGCCGGCGGCATCGGCGAGGAGGGAGCACGTCGTCGTCTTCCCCGTGCCCGGCGTCCCCGTCACCAGCACGTTCGGCCGCGAGCGCCGGGAGGCGCCGCCGTTCGCCGCCGCCATCGGGAGAGCAGGGTTTTAGGTTTCTTTCTCTCTCTAAAACTGATGCGAGTGCGTTATACGGCCCCACTGCCATCGGTGTAGGCATCACGGTTGTGGGCTGGGTGGGCTTGTGGCAGTAGGATGCCTTTGTGGGCCAGTGTGTTATTCCTGCTGGGCTGGATTGTTCCCCACCTTCTTTTTTTTTCCTTTTTGTTGGTTGCTTCTTAAAAAATGATTGATTATTGTAGTCTCTCCATCCCAAATTTGATATGCACAAACATACATATAAATATTATATCTATATATATAACAAAAATTATGAATCTAAAAATACTACAATTGTTGTACGTTACTACACTGATAACTTATTATATTTTGTCGTACTAATTTATTCAAACACATAATATAAAGAACCCGGTGAATTGTCATGAAAAGCAAGCTATCAACAAAACTAAGCACCATACTCAACAGTCATAGCAATGCAAAAACAACTTTGATCAAACTAAATATCTCGAAACCGTGCATTTCTAGTGAAAGTTTGATCGAACTTTGTCTGGAACACCATGCATGATGCCATGATGATCCAACAAAAGTACAAAACACCTGATCTTTTTCATGAACTGATTTCTGGGTGCTTGTATATATCGTACGTGGTTCAGCAATGTGCCGCCAGGAAGATGGAAGCACGTTACAACAGCCGAACAGCACGGAGTCATCATCTCGTGGCTCCTGGCAAACTGCTCCTTCAGTCATTTTCCCCAGCGGTTACAAGCCTCCTGGAGGATGCAGCAGCTAGTGGTCCAAGTTAACTGCCACCGCTTGCGGCCTCTCCCATGCAGCTCCAATATAATCAGTCCATTTCTTTGATAATATATATACTCTGTATGTTAGAACCCAAAGAGCAACTCGAGTGGAAGTCTGCAAATTGAAGCCCATAAAACTCATTAGCATGTCTGATTGTAAAAAATAGATGTTCGAAATTAACTCTCAACTCCAGTAGAAAATCAACTCAGATTCCTATTTTCCTATGAACCCCATCTGTGAGAGAGAGGGGAGGCGGGTTCCAGGCGAGCTCCGCGCGCGGGGCACCTGGGCCTCGGGGATGGCGGACTCGCCGGCCGCAAATGTGCTCTGCTTCAGCCATTGCCCTCCCTTCCCAGTCTACTACCATGGCAGCAGCGCCGGCATTGCCCCGCGCCGCCCTCCTCCTCGCCTCCACCGCACGGTCCCAGGAGGCGGCCTCCAACCTCGTCTTCGACCCCACCCCCCCTCCCCCCGCGCGCATCCGCATCTGACTCTGCGCCCGTCGCCGACACCGACTCCGCACTCCCTCCAATCTCCCAGCCGCCTACCTCCTCCGCCTCCGCCCCTGCAGCCGCAGACGACGCCGCGCACTCGTCTCCTCTGACTCCACCAGAGACCTCCCTATTCTCGGTTCCCTTCGACTCATCGGCATAGGTATGGTGCGCCCTTGCTGGATCTCGGGGCCACCGACGCGGAGGTGAGACAACTGGCAGTCCTCGTCGCGGTGACTTGGCGAGCAAGCCCTGCCTAGCGCGGCCACTGTCGTCACCCTCGACGCACTGGTGCGGGCCACCGGTGGTCTAGGATCGGGGCTACCGAATCCTTGCCGCTCGGCCACCATGGAGCTTCCAAAGGCAAGGGCGGCGTGCGTTGATGACACCACGTCAGCTGCCACCCACCCTTTCCGTCCTTGAGCTCTCCGACCCATCACCTTCTCTGGCATTCCCACGACCGTGTCACCGCCGTTCCCACGACTGTGTCGTACTCTCGCTTGGACATGACCGTGTCGTTGCTCTCCCCATCGCAAGTTGGAGCTAAGGCCGGGGTGCTGCGTATGAAGAGCTCCGGGACGGGACGCGGAGGATGTTGGGGCCACACTAGGGGTGCTGCGTACAAAGAGCTCCGGGATGGGACACGGAGGATGTTGGGGCCACGCTAGGAGGTGCGTATGAGAGAGGTTTGGGCGCGACGAGCCTCCATGGTCGGCGGGTTGGGGGCGAGCTTCTGGCACGGCGACGGGTGCGGGGGCAAGATTTGAGCACAGTGGCCTCCATGGCTGGCGAGGGCGAGCTCCGGGCGTAGCTACCATGTACGGCGGGCGGACAGGTGAGTGGCGGCGTGTGCCGCCGCCGCTGGGGGAGCACGGGGTTGCGGGAGAGAAAGACAAGGAAGAGAGGAAAAGACAATAAAAATGGTGGAACCCACATTTTTTTAGAATTGAAAACCCTCTAGGGATGAAGGCTTGGATCTGGAATTTGGATGGCCATGAAAAATGAAAGTTCATTTAGAGACTCTGCTGAAGTTAAATTTTTAGATCAACACTCTAAATTTTATAGTAGAGACCCATTTGCATGCCACCACTTGAGTTGCTCTAAGCTATCAACATATAAATAACAATGCAAGTGGCAACATAATGTGAAGGTTTACAATATTGGGTAAGCAAACACGTTAGTTGCATATTGCACATTATTGTTCTTTTGGAATTTGCAACAGCTGCAGCATTTTCCAATAGTAAATGACCTCCATTGATTTAGTTTTCATCAGGCGAGGATCGGTGGCCGGCTCAGTTGCCTAGGAACTGAAAATGATCCCCTTCTAAAGTTTGCAAACATAAACATGCAAACACACAGCATGCGTACATTATACACAATTTCTAGCGCGCATCTTTGTTACAAATACTACCCCAATACTCACGAAAGCTCAGCATATTCTACTCACGAACAGCATCGCATGCATGCAGGATCCAGTCCACTGCCACACCGCGCCTTGGAGTCTCCATCCCCGTAACCGACCCCTTTGACACCTGCCCCTTGTTGCTTCTGCGCCATGTTAGCGTCAGCACCCGGCCGGGCCTTCTAGTCTTCTACACGACCATGTCACAGAGGCGGCCAGCCAGCTACCAAAACCCGCTCTCGTATCGTATCTTGCCGTTGTCCCCTTCGTCGCGCCAAATGCACGCCTGCTTATATAAGCCGTCGCGAGAGCTCGGCCGGGTTGGTCGATCGACGTCCCTCCCTCGTGCGGCCTAGGTAGCTAGCTAGCTTGCGATCGAGGTGGCGGCGGTGAAGACGATAGTAATGGCGCGGGAGAAGCGGCTGGAGGTGCTGCACGCGCTGGACGTGGCGGAGACACAGCGGTACCACGTCCGCGCGGTGGCCGTCGCCGGCACTGGCTTCTTCGCCGACGCCTACGACCTCTTCTGCGTCACGCTCGTCACCAGGCTCCTGGGCCGCATCTACTACCACGACGTCGTCCCGGGGGGCCGCGGCGGCGAGCCCGGGCGGCTCCCGCCGCGGCTGGAGGCGGCGATCACCGGCGCCACCTTCTGCGGCATGGTCGCCGGGCAGCTCCTCTTCGGATGGCTCGGCGACAGGGCCGGCCGCAAGCGCTTCTACGGCAAGACCGTCATGCTCATGGCCATGGGCTCCTTCCTCTCCGGCCTCTCCTTCGGCCACACCGCCGGCGGCGTCATGGCCACGCTCTGCTTCTTCCGCTTCTGGCTCGGCGTCGGCATCGGCGGGGACTACCCGCTCTCCGCCACCATCATGGCCGAGTACGCCAGCAAGCGGACCAGGGGCGCCTTCGTCGCCGCCGTCTTCGCCATGGAGGGGTTCGGCGTCCTCGCGGGCTGCATCGTCACGCTCACCGTATCCGCCACGCTCCAGGCGCGCTCCGGCGCGCCGGCGTACGAGGAGGACCCCGCAGCGTCCACCCCGCCGCAGGCCGACTACGCATGGAGGATCATCCTCATGGCCGGCGCCATCCCGGCGTGCTTCACCTACCACTGGCGGAAGGTGATGCCCGAGACGGCGCGCTACACGGCGCTGGTCGCCCGCGACGCCGGCAAGGCCGCGCGCGACATGTCCAGGGTGCTCGAGGTCGACATCACCGCCGCCGATCCCGGCGAGACGATGGAGGGCCTCACCAGGGGCAGCAGGGACGGCGACTACGGCGTCCTGTCCCGCCGCTTCGCGCGCCGCCACGGCCTACACCTCCTCGGCGCCGCCGCGTGCTGGTTCGTGCTCGACGTCGTCGTCTACTCCCAGAACATCCTTCAGGAGAAGATCTTCAGCGACACAAAGTGGGTGCCCAAGGCGCGCACCATGAGCGCGCTCGAGGAGGCCTACCGCGTCGGCCGCGCGCACGCCATCATCGCGCTCTGCGGCACGCTGCCGGGGTACTGGTTCGCCGTGGCCTTCGTCGATGTCGTCGGCCGAAAGGCCGTCCAGTTCCTCGGCTTCGCCATGATGATGGCGTTCATGCTCGCCATCGCCGCCCTCTACGACGGTCTGACGGCGAGCCCCGGGCGGCGGACATGGCTGCTGGTCATGTACACCTTCACCTTCTTCTTCGCCAACTTCGGGCCGAACACTACCACGTTCGTCGTGCCGGCGGAAATCTTCCCGGCGCACCTCCGCGCGACGTGCCACGGGATGTCAGCGGCGGCGGGGAAGGTGGGCGCCATCGTGGGGACGTTCGGGTTCATGTACGCCGCGCAGAAGGCGGACGGCAGCGAGGCGGCCGAGACGGGGTACCCGTCCGGCATCGGCGTGCGCGCCTCCCTGTTCGTGCTCGGCGCGTCCAACGTGCTGGGGATACTCTTCACCTGCCTCCTGCCGGAGCCCAAGGGGAGGTCGTTGGAGGATGTGTCCGGTGACGGCGGCGAGTCCATGGACAAAGATGGCGCAGACGTGGACGTGGCCGACTCACAGATTCTCCCGCTGTAGAAGTTCGTTGTGTCAAGGGTACCGGTGCTCATGGCTGGGCAACTATATTGACCAGTGGAAGTGCACGCATAATCATAAGACTCATAATTATTAATATGCCAACTTCATCATAATTGATTATGAACTTGTTTAATGAGTATTGAAATCATATCAATATATGTAGTACTTTACATTTTGACATTATATTTCAAACCATCATATTTTATTGTCTTAGCAATATCTAGCAATATCTAGTCAAAGAGCACGCGAGCAATGCATGTATTTACAAGAAATAAAATATTTTATAAAAATATTAACATCACCAAATTAAGATCTAATAACTCTATACAAGATTTTTTTAGTGACGAGTAATAGTTAAATTGGCTGCAAGTGTTGACTTATTGCAATTTGCATCATTACTTATGTTCTTTGTGCTATACGCCTCTACGCCTTTCACTAACCACTGCTATCACTCACACTTCCCTAGACACAACTCATGAAAATCCTCCACAACCTGACTAGTAACGCCATCGCAGCCAGACTGACCACCCACAACCCACCTCTCATCGCATCGCTTGGCTTATCTGCTAGCCATTAGAGCCCAAAATCCTGAAAAATCAGTCTCCACCCTCGTTCGCTAAGCACCTTCTAAATCAAACAAAGATGAGATCTCACCTCGACTCCCGAACTGTATCACGAACACACGCGATGTATACTTGCTTCCACAAAGAAGTTTTGGTACTCCTGGGCTTGGGGTGCTCCGGTCCACTTGCATCCGTCGGATCCACAATACACACCAAAGAGTTGTGCATCATGTAACATTTTGCATCTTGCCGCTCACATTTTCTAAAATGAGTGTGATCCATCATTGGCTTCACATGCACTGTGAATTTTCCTAATCCATTTCTAAGTGCAAAGCCCAAACCAAATGGGAGTACCAGACCTTCTCTCCTCCACTCGCTGGCCTCGTCTTGTAAAACATAAAACACAATATCTACAAGACGTTCTCAATTTTTGTAATCCATTTTTAAGTCTAATTTGAAAACTCTTTAATATTTAAGAATTAGATTCATCAATCTAACATGTTTCATAATTAATTTTACAACTCTATCATCACTTTGGGCAAGCGTGCGAATAGGTGTAAAAACATTACCAACCAAATCGCAAATGCGATTGGTCACACAACAACCCACAAATGAGACATGAATTATTTCAAACATAAATAATCTTACGCACAATTTACACTTTTATAGGTACAAACATTGTCAAAACAATACTCAAATATACTTTTATACGGTTTACAACAATAATTTTCTTCAGAAACTATTTATATCTAGATGAAATATTAAGCAAAATGTACACGTTCCCATATGAAAAAATAAAGTTAATGAATATGAATGGCTGCACTACCACCATCACCATAACATAGAAAGACCTAAGATCTCAATATGTTTCTCTTCAACTATTGGATCACATCCTACAAACATCACTAAAATTTAGTCAGCCTGTTATCCTAAATTGACAATATCCAGTAGTGCTTCACATGTAGATAAAGTATCTGCAAAAGATGCACAAGTATTGAATGAAAATTTGTCTCAAGGTAAAATCCATAAAGGGTAGGACTAAAGCCCCCGCTGCACCCACCTCTCGATCGGCTCATGTGGCACCGGTGCCGCTGCCGCCGGACAACAAACCATATTCTTTGTTTAACCTGCATTCAGCTAGCAAACAAACCACTAATGACTAATCCACACGATACATTTAGCAAAAACAATAACTGAAAGGAAAATGGATGGTCTTATCCATTTTTCATTACCCATATTCAAATAACTTGGATATCATAAGTTAATCAGCATGATGCAGCTTAAGATGTCATGGGCATTAGAGAGACTAAAGATATCATTTTCCCTGCAATCTTGGTTTGATGTCGCTTTTCTAAGTCGGTTCCCAGAAACTTGAAGGCAAAAGATTAAGCACGTTCCAGTCAACATAGGCGGAGTTTTATACAACACACCAGTTCTGAACAAATCACACAAATCATGTCAAATTTGAATCAAGCATGTTTCAACAAGAAAAACACATTAGCAAGAGAATAGGTAGCATTGTAGCAAGATCACAAAGGGGAAGAACTACCTAGCGACTTTCAATCAGTTTCTGAAACTCATAAAGTAAGAATAAACTAAAAATTAAGTAGACAGAAAGCAACCTATGCATCACTAAAATATTGTTTGGCCAATCATCCAATACACCGTACAAGACTTCGAGAATATACCATCTTACTTCTTAATTTCACGCTAGACTAAGCAACAATTATTTAATCATGTGGCAAAACTAGTGAAAACAAGAACTGTGAAACTTATCAAATATAAAACTTGAATTATCAAATATAAAATAGTATAAAGAAAATATCGAGGAAAGAACAGTAATGGAACCAACTTGATGATATTTCCTACTTTTTGAATTTTTGAAAATATAAATGTAGATGGTATTACCAGGGTTGAATTTTTAGCTGCAACCTAATTTTTGGCACACATCTTAAGCAGCATTACATCCATGTTGCTTGTCGGTGGCAACTCATAGAGAACCCCATGCCTGCACAAATCACACACAAATCACACCAGTGAGATTAAATCTGAACCAAGCACGTTCGTGATTCACATTGGCAAGAGGAAGTATTAAGGTCAGGAAGAGAAACAAAATACATAACATCCTTCAACCATTTTTAAAAACAAACGACTTCCACACAGATCTTATCCTTTCCTCAAAATTTAAATTGTTGATGCCACCATGTGAAATAGTTCTTGTGCCATGATTAAGTTCTTTCTCAAAAATAATTCCTATGCAAATCAAACATCACTCAAATTTTGTTCTAAAAAAATTCATGTGCTTGTTATTCTTTTCTGGAATAGTGGAAATATTGGCATAGAGAAATCACGAGCCTGATCTTTGGTGCTGAATTAACCAAGTACAGATCAGCCTATCCTACCCTTATATTCAGAGATCTGTATATTCACACACAATATACGATTTCATACCTAAACTATATTTAGAGACTTATATCCCATCCTTATATGTCCACCGAGACAACAATATGAAATATGGGACACCAGACTAAAAACCAAAAAGGACAACAATGTGGGTTTTAATAGATCCAACTAATAGCAAGAACTAATCTGCTTAACTAATGATGTTTATCTAATTGGAATAAAGTACATGTTCTAGATGAGTGTTCGAGAAAAAATGGTTCCAGAAAAGAACCATCCTTCTTTGCTTTTTTCCTCCAACAATCTGAGCCTTTTTTCCATAAAATAGGTTGTAGATTTTTTATCAGACAAGCACCTTATGGTTTAATTATCTTATGCTTCTGGTTGATTGATCGCATAACTACTCCCTCCATGGGTCTTCTTCACAAAGTAAGCACAAGAAGCAACTTATGCAGTTCTCTTCCCTACACATGCTTGCATCTTTATTCAGGCTTAAGACACAAGAATGGATGCTACAACACAAAAAAATGCAAAGATAGTCACTTCAAATGATGCTCCAACAAAGAATGTAAATATAATCACTTTAATAAAAAAATATTTTACAACTGAAAACAAAAATAGTAAAAAACACTTTTTAATTCATATATGAAAATTAGACATTGGTTCCCTTTATTCTGCAATCAACAGGAAAATTAGATAATCTAAGCTGGTCTAACATTCTATGCAATCAACCTGATGTGCTTTCCAATAAGAATTTATTAGTAATGAACCTGCATGTAACTTTCATAAGAACCTCTGATGCTTGAAGCAATCACAGAAAACAAAGTGCTATCTAGCTTGTAAGAAAAAACATAACACTACTAATCTGGGACACGATTGAGATAGATTTATATCCGATAAAGATAGATGAAATACATTGTCTTTTCTCTAGAGAAACATAGCCAACATGGAGCAAAAGTATTAAAAACAAACTTGAGTTATGGTGGAAATTTATCAAATATCCAAGATCTGATTTGCAATTTGTCAGAACAAATCATCTAAAATAAAAAGATTATAACATTAAATACAACACCTTCAAACAACAATATTTGCTTTCACAAATAAAGCAGATGATTGGCAATAAAATATTGGTAGGTTGCAACGATTGCACACCTGTTAGTGCTGTTGTAGAAATATTAAGAAAGAAGATGCAATTGCACTGCTATCTCTAGAGAGAAAAAATGGAATGCACTTTGAATTCCTTCTAAAGCTTCTAGCTTGTCCAGACAGAGAGATGGTGCAAATTCAGAGTTTTTTTACGGTGGCTCCGTGGCAACGCTCTTCATACAACCAATCAACATTGTATAAGATCTTGGATGGGTAATTTCTTATGGCATCTTCAATGCCTTCGGAAAAATAGAGAAATACAACCGATTTAAATGGGAAAAATCAGAATACGGATGATCCAAGTCATAAAATGATAGGATGAATTAACAGCACAATGCAAACATCAATCAAATCAATAAGGTGTTGTGTTTGGAATATTTTGGAGCAAATTTGTCTACTCATCATGACAATATATGATGGATAGATAAATAAAATCAATGGAACCACATCGAATAACAAAAACAAAATTGATGCAAGCGGTAGATTGAAATGAAGAACAAATCAACTTCCATATGTACTGCATCTGAGAAGACGTGCCTCCAAAATAATATTTCCGTCATCTGGGAATTGAGTTTTATAGAGAACACAGGGTGTTAAAAAAAGAAAGAGTATTGATTGGCGTGATTGAGAGCATTGGACTAAGAAAGGAAATAGTCAAGGGCTCAAAACATCATTTACATATAAATGACATCCATCTAATTGCATTTGAATGTTGTTGATCTAATCACGCAGTGATACTTCCCTTACTTAATCTTTCCTCGTTTTCTCTTTCCTTGCTAACTATTTATGAATGACCTGGCTACCATTGACAAAATGACACAACAATTCTTTCCTTAGTTCATCTAATCACATAGTGATTCTTTCCTTGTTTTTCCTTTTCTTGATGTGTCATCAATCACATCAATTTTCCTTTACTTTGCATCAATATCTCTTTCCTTTTGAGTTCCTGAGTATTCCCTTTGAGTCATACCATCAATCACGTCAATCAATTTCTCTTTCCTTGAAAAAATAATGAAGAAAGGAAACAACAATCGTGATTGATGGGGGCGGGTCGGGTGGGTACGCGCCAGCGGGTAAGGATGGAGTGAGTGAGAAAAAACCATGGTTTTCGGCAGAAACATTTTCCTTCTTCTAGTTTTTTCGTCGTCTCGCCTTTCGTCTAGCTCTTTTGAGTGAGCCTAGTCTGACAAGTGGGGCTTCTGTGAGAGGTGGGTAGACTAAACTCTTGGTGAGAATTGTTTTCAATTCTTTCATCTTTTATAGTATAGATTTGTGCGCATTATTTTGATTTTAATATGTAAGTCTGAATATAAACATCAAGAAAAAAACAAAAAAAATTAGCTCAGATTGAATTGAACTTGTTTGGGTGGCTAATGCGATGTGCTCATGAAAATTGAAACGGCGGTCACGAAAATTGTATTTTCAGATAAGTTGTATAGATATTAAGATAACACTTATTTGAGAAGCGAGTTTGAACTAGCTTCTGAGTTTAGTACAATGTACAAATGAAGGTGGAGACAAGTGCGGTCGAAAAAATCTGAAAAACAGCACAACGTTTGACATTTAATCTTAACTTATTTTGATCATGTGTGGGCTACCAACCAATAGGAATGATACGCTAGCAAGAACAGAAGGGGAGCGGGAAAGGTTAGTCTCGAAGCAAGACTGGATGTGTTTTGGATATACATTTTGGCTAGAGAGATTAAAGTAGCACAACCAATGAGATTAAAGAACTCGTGATGGGTAAAAAATTAGCACAACTAAAGTAACAATCCAACTCTGGAAGCAGCTGACCATTCAGTTACACATTGCAAAGAGAGTAAAAGGTGTTATAAATCAGCATCGTTACGGCTTGTTCTGTTAATTTTAATTCTTTTTCCCTGAGAGGATTGAGCGGGATTGGAGGGGATTGATGTGTAGTTTGACTTGAAGGGGGATTTAATCCCCCTCCTCCAACTCCCTATATCATCATACAAAACTATATAGGAGCAACTTACTAATAATTTCTCTCAGTTCTCGGCGCGTCACGCCATCCACTTACCCTCTCCTCTCTTAACTCAACATGACACGCAGCTCTTTACTCATGCACGGTAGTTCAAGCGGCAACAGTCAGCACAACACCCTCTTCAATTCACGGCAGCTCAAGAGGCTTACTCAGCTGTCATGGCACGTCGGCACCCTCTTCAATTCTTTAATAAGACGACAACTCTTTACTCAGGCTCGGCACCTAAAAGTTGCTCACGATAAATTTGGAGATGAAGAGCAGGAGCCTCTCACTCCTATAAATTTGGAGCACCACACTCTGTTATGCCATACGTCTGCTCGCCTCCCTCGTCGTCCAGGTGCGTCAGTTGTATGAGGTCTGCTAATTTTCTTTTTTCTCATTTAGCTATCTTCACTCGCAAAACTAGTCGTATGTAGTGAGTTTTTGGATTTCGATTTTCCATCTTGTAATTTGGTAGACCTACAATTTGTACAGAATGTATTGTATTTTTGAATTTCATGCACTTTGATGTCAGGAGTGATCCATCAACACCATATACCTCCCAGGAAGATCTCGCTGATGCTGATGGTGGACAGTCTGGAGACTAAGTCGAAGTGGGTTGTCACGCGGAGGTCGGGAAGGAGTTCATGGACTTCATCTTCAGCCTGCTGACGCTTCGAATCGGCACCTTGGCGATATTTGCGTCCGCTGGCACCATGCACGATAGCATGGGGTGCCTATACCATAGCGTCGATTATTTTGTAATACAACACTCTCTATTATTTTATTTTATTTTATTTTTCTTTAAGCACTCTTAAATCCCGCGTGTTGAATCCCGAGCAACGCGTGGGGCATCATCTAGTTCCCTATACTCCCATGATCCGTTCCTCTTGTTGCTGGTTCCCCGAGGCAGTGGAGACATGATAAACTAGTAGAAGTTCCAGGCTTCCTTTCTCATCTCATGGGAGCTTCATCTAATTTCGATTATGGAAGTTGATTCTCTGAGAAAGGTGACTATGTTACTGAAAGTGATTCTATTTGATTCTCTAGCACAAACTTATAAATTCAGGATGAAGAATCACTTCACAGAATAAGTAGAAGCTATTTTTTCCAACTCCCGACCAATTTCATTTTAGAGAATCACTTCTGTTTGAAAAACTGTTTGGTAGACCTCCTACTGGAATCATCAGCCAACTCTGAGAACTATGTCAAACACACACTAAACCAAACAATATTTGTATACAAAACAAATCTTTCTTCTATTGTCACAATGAGTGTGTACATATGTTTGTTGTATAGAAAAGAAGATAACTCTGGCCTTCATGATGTAACCCTTTAGCTTCAAGAAAAGTAAATTTGGTATAAACCCACTAATTTCCATTTTTATAATAGAAAATCAAATACCACTTTGAACATAAAAAATCCTAGGAGAGATACGACCCACGTAACAAAGGACAGCAGAACACTAGGGAGGGAAAACAAAATTCATAATGGAGAAAAATCCACAAGTAGTTGGCATCTTCCTTGGAAAGAAGCGGTCAGGTGAGGTGAGCTTCTATATCTCCTCACGTCTCGATCCTCACTGCTAAGTGCTAACAGCCTTGGGGGCGTGATGGACAAACTCCCTTTTCCTTATTTGGATTTCCTTCAAATTGTAGTACAAATCAAACTTAATACGAGCATCGCGGTGCACTCTAGCTCTCCACTTGGGCACAAAAAGACAACTTGAAGCACTCACCGGAGAGGCAAAGGTCCAATACAGTTTTGCGCGGTTTTCTTTTACGCAAAAGCTAAATTGAGAGGCCTCTCGATTTAGCGTTAACTCGAGAGCCTTACAGTTACTTCCATCTGCAAAAGGAAAAAGTAAATCTACTTCAAAGATGAGCAGAAGGTAACCTGTGGCTTGCGGGCGGGAGGTGGGCGGGGAGGCCAGCGGGTCGCTGCTAGTCGCGGGTGGCAGTGGAGGAGGCAGAGGTTATGTTTTTGGGTTACCTGGGTTCGGGTTCAGGGTTGCGAGCAGACAAGGCACCAACCATCTTCTCCAACTTTGGCGGTTGGTGGGCGAGGCGGCTGCCGTCGGGCGCAGGCGGTAGCGGAGGGAGGCAGCCTTAGGGTTCGGGTTAGGGTTTGGGGTTTCGGGGTTGGGGGTCCTCCATGGCCACCGGACCTAGAGGAAGGTTCGGGGGCGGCTGCCGGACCGACGGTGGTGGCGAGGTGTGGGCGGAACGGCGGGCGGCGGCGGCGTTGCCCGCTGGGGTGGTGGAGGAGGCCGGTTTGGCAGGGTCGACGGCGGGGAGAGGAACCGACGACAGGGAGGTCGGTGGAGGCAGATCAGGTGGCAGGGATCTCCTGGGTGGCGGATCCGGTGGCGGAGGCACGGTCGAAGCCGGGAGGGATGGGTCGACGGCAGGGGCAAGCAACTGAGAGGTTAGGAAGGGCGGGGTTGAGGGGGAGGGCGGTTGGTGGGCGGCGGCGAGGTCACCGCCAGCCGCGGGGCGCCGGTGGATGCCGGTAGTGGTGGGGAGGAAGGGGCGCGAGGAGGAAGACGACCCACGGCTGACGAATTGAGGAAGACGACCCGCAGCTGACGGCTTGAAGATATGGCCACGTCAGGATTTTCTGCAGCAGAGGGTCTCGCGTTAAGGCAAACAGGAGAGCCCTCTCCGTGCAGCCACATCCTTTCTTTTAACAATGTCCCTTGATCACCTACTCACCCCACATTGCTCTGTGCCGGTGGCATGACACCCTCTTTAGTTCCGTGTCGTGCTTGTAATGGTTCACTATCTCCTGCCCCTACTTCTCACTATTTTTTTATTAACAAGCTGCTTAATCACTACTCCATCGGTCTCATGAAAAGTGCAATTCTAGGTTTTCTAGGACAGATTAGTGGTGGTGCAAAAAGACAGTAATAGCCTCATTTGTTAGCCACATGTAGTAAATTTTGGCATGCAAATCAGATCTTATTACATAATTAGGTAGGTAATTAGATCTATTTTCTAGGATTGCACTCTTTGTGAGATTTTTTTAAATTCTAGAATTGCACTCTTCACGGGAGGAAGTATACGTTACTACTCTTCCTTTCCCCTTACTCTATACTATAAAGGCAGAAAGAATTGTAAAACACTTCTCACCCAAGGGGAGCCTACCCACCCTCTCACAGAGGACCCACATGTCAGGTGGAAACGACGACATGGACCACCAAACCGCGCCAATTGACGACGAACCACGAAAAAACTTGACGATAGAAATTGTTTCTGCCACAAAACCCTTTTTTTTACACCGCGGCTTGCCTTACCCGCCTCATGTACCCGCTGTGGGCCTTGATTTGTTTTCCTAAAACCTCTCCTTTAATCCTTCTTTGTACCCGCGGTGGGCCTTCCTTGATTTCCCTAAAACCTCTCCTCCCTTCTTTCCTTGGTGCGTTGATTGATTTCCCTAAAACCTCTCCTCCAATCCTTCCTTGTATCCGCGGTGGGCCTTTCTTGATTTCCCTAAAACCTCTCCTTCTTTCCTTCTTTTGGTGCTTTGATTGATTTCCCCTAAAACCTCTCCTTCCTTCCTTCCTTTGGTGCTTTGATTGATTTCCTTAAAACCTCTCTTTCCTTCCTTCCTTTGTGCGTTGATTGATCCCGCAGCGTTATTTTCCTTCCTTCCATCGCTTTTCTTGCTTGCTTTTCCCTTTATTTACTTCCTTCCATCCCTTGCCTTGCTTGCTTTTCCCTTGCTCCCTTTCCTCCATCCCGTCCTCATTCCATTGCTTGATTTTCCCTTGCTCCCTTTCCTCCATCCTGGATGGACCGTCGAGCTCCGCTTCATGACGCGACCAACGATCAAGACACCTGCCGTGGATGTGGACGTGGACGTGGACGTGGTCGTGGTCGTGGTCGTGGTGCGAAGAGACCAGGAGAAGGTATGCCATCTATTCTTTGTGCTCGGCCACGGCTGCTTAATTCCGGTTTTGCTGCTTGTATCTTGCCCAGTGTTTCCATCATCATCTGCTTTGTGCCTGTTTCTTGTCCGGTGTTTCTTGTGTAGCGTTTCCATCATCTGATTTGTGCCTGTATCTATCTTGTGCCATTCACTTGTTTTTCTATTAATTGCTTGTAGATGATTCTATCAGTGCTGCTGAACAAAAGAAACCGAAAGCACAAGAACGACGAGAGAAATATGGAAGCATGCCCTTGGAGAGACGGTTGGAGATTAATGCAAAGCGGAGGGCTGATTACCAGCGTATGAAGCATGATAAAGAGAATACACCGCTGGTTGTACCAGGTAATAGCGTGAACGTTGCCTCTCGTGCTACACATGAGCACAAACGACACTGGCCAGTGCTTATATTTGTTTTTTATTCCTACAGACTGCATGGAGGATAAAGCACAAGAACGACGAGGAAGGTATGCAAGCATGCCCGTGGAGAGAAGGTTGGAGATAAATGCAAAGCGAAGGGCTGATTACCAGCGTAAAAAGTTAGAAAGAGAATCTAGCAATTCAGTGAATCCACTGTCCAATACTGTTGAACACCCAACAAGTACATTAGGTAATCATGTGGATCTTACATTTCATGGTGCTGATAAATTTTTTCTATACTATAAAGGCAGAAAGAATTGTAAAACACTTCTCACCCAAGGGGAACCTACCCACCCTCTCACAGAGAACCCACATGTCAGGTGGAAACGACGACGACGACGATGAAACCGCGTCAAATGACGACGAACGACGAAAATTCTTGACGTTCGAAAATGTTTCTGCCGCAAAACCCATTTTTTTGACACCGCGGCTCGCCTTACCCGCCTCATGTACCCGCTGTGGGCCTTGCTTTGTTTCCCTAAAACCTCTCCTCCAATCCTTCCTTGTACCCGTGGTGGGCCTTCCTTGATTTCCCTAAAACCTCTCCTTCCTTCCTTCCTTGGTGCGTTGATTGATTTCCCTAAAACCTCTCCTCCAATCCTTCCTTGTACCTGTGGTGGGCCTTCCTTGATTTCCCTAAAACCTCTCATTCCTTCCTTCCTTGGTGCGTTGATTGATTTCCCTAAAACCTCTCCTCCAATCCTTCCTTGTACCCGCGGTGGGCTTTCCTTGATTTCCCTAAAATCTCTCCTTCCTTCCTTCCTTCCTTTGTGCATTGATTGATTCCGCATCGTTATTTTCCTTCCTTACATCGCTTGCCTTGCTTGTTTTTCCCTTTACTTCCTTCCATCGCTTGCCTTGCTTGCTTTTCCCTTGCTCCATTTCCTCCATCCTGGATGGACCGTCGAGCTCCGCTTCGCGACGTGACCAATGATCAAGACACCCGCCGTGGACGTGGACGTGGTCTTGGTCGTGGTGTGAAGAGCCCAGTAGAAGGTATGTCATCTATTCTTTGTGCTCGGCCACGGCTGCTTAATTCCGGTTTTGCTGCTTGTATCTTGCCCAACGTTTCCATCATCATCTGCTTTGTGCCTGTTTCTTGTCCGGTGTTTCATCTGCCAGCTTCTAAATGATCAATGAGCTTTTGGGTTTGAGCCTTAAAGAGTCTAGGTTTAGCGCTTTTTGTGCAATATATGACACAAAAAGGTTCATGTGATGTCTTGATTACTTATTTGTGATGTGATAAGAAGAAAATCTAAATCCCTTAGAAATAAACCAGAAACTATCTTTTTCTATTTGAATATTGTCTAAATTAGTTGGGAATTTACTCCTTTGGTTGCAAACAAAATAATTTCAAGTTGCTTCTTCTCCTTTGGGGTTTTTAAATATGTGGGAGGAAAGAACATGTTCTGATTCAATTAATAGATTAATAGATTAATTTTGACATCAGTCTAACTGCTACTGCAAGGTAAGTTGTATCCCCTCCCTTTTGATATATGCACTTGAGGTCCGGGGATGCTCCTTCAATTTGGTATTCCACTCTCTTCATGGACAAGCTTACAAAAGTACAGATTTAATTTCTATATAATGCAGTAAAGGATTTGTACTTTTGCCTTTTTGTTTTGTAGTAATTTATCATTTGAAAGGGTTAGATGCAGCTGTTTATTTATCATGCAATTTCACAATGGTTGGTATTTAAAGAACTGGTTCTGATCAGAAATAGAGTATTACCTCTGATTAAGATGTAGCCTAATTATTTGGAACGTGTTTTCTTAGTTGGCTCGTGGTTTACGCAACCACTTTAAAAATATTTAAAGCTTTAAAAGATGGCTAGCTTCTTTGTCACTATTTAATACATGTTTTAATTTTGCAAGTATAATGTGTTTGAGTTTCCTCTTATGTAGAACAATTCTGATATTCTGGAAAGATGTACAAAATTTGGAATATCAATCTTCCATTAAAAAGACTCTGGACCTTTACTTTGTTCAACTAATTTAAAATGTGTTAAGTCACTATGTATACAAGTCTCTTGTTAAACTTTTGTGAATATTATCATTAATTGTGTACTAGCTAAAAATAAAGGAATATACTTTTCCCATGTCAATTTAACATGATCATTTTCTATATGCAGCAGTCAAGCGCACAAAGTTTAGGCAAGTAAAAGAGGAAATGTGCTCATAGATGGTTGCTGAATTTGAGAGCTTTTGCATAGGTATGTAATCTACATACACTTATTTTGCTATTACCGAGATGTGATAGTGATTGGAGCTTATTGATTGTTCTTCTATGGAAATTAGAGATGGACTGCTTACTTTGCTTGCTCTACATATCTAATCTACCTTAAGGTAACTTTGTATGTAGTTTTTTTCATTAATTTTAATGTGACATGTGTCTGTTAGAACTGTATATGCCATAGGTTGTAGGTCAGCATGTTTTAACTTGCACTTATATAGAGCAAAAATAGAAAACTTATGTTTAGGGACCTACATCCTCTTTTGCTAATTTTGTCTTACCCCTTAAGCATGCTTTTTTCCAAATGGAGGGTGCTCAGTGCTCACCATAACCAATTTGTCGATAATGGCTCTTTCAGGATGAGGCTGCTTCTTCGAAATACCAGTTTGACTATAATGGCTATTTTAGGATGAGGCTGCTTCTATCATGCCAGCAAGGGAAAAACCTCAGGCACAGACAGGTACCACCCCGATTCCTTCTCTGGTTAGTAGATTGTTCATAAGTGCCTATGCTTGTTATTAGATTGGATGGAAATTTCTTCTTATTTTCTTTTTAATGTCACACATGTAAGGGTTGCGTGCGATGTGGTGGATTATTTAGCTCTGTGAAATGAGTTAAAAAATAACCACACCTTAGTTTCTCTAGAAATTTGAACCCTTGCCGTTTATGGAGACATACAGATAAGAAATTGAGCTGCCGTTGAATTTAGTTTCCCTGTTCAATTTAACATGATTATTTTTTGTATTCAATAGTAAAACTGACAAAGCTTAGGCAAGCAAAAGAGAATAGGAAATGTTAACCTTAGACGGTGGCTGAATGAGTACTATAGCATGAACAGTACTATGATATGATTTGTGGTTTGTTAGGATAGAGATAAGTTGGATTCAAGGCAGGGATGACAATGCAGTGCATGCTAATTGAGGGGGAGTTTGGTTTTAATCGCATACGGTGAGATTAGTTTTAATCGCATATGGTGAGATTAGTTTTACTATTCCAAAAGGCATCTTTAGTTTTTTCCCAGTTTCACATGTTCACTCAGATCTTCAGAGCCTTAGTGTACTGATAAATGTCTATCCTTTTTCTTGCTATGTGAATACATATTATTTTATATTAACTGTGCTTGCATCTGTAAAGCATGTTGCTGCATACGCAACATATGTAGCATGTATGCAGTGCTCTTGATTTGGAACCAAAGGCACTCTACTTTTGTTTCTCCACTTCTTCTAGAAGTAGCTATGGTCTATGGATAATATTATATTCTGATCTCGCTCAATTTTATGAAGCGAACTCTCACTTTTATTTTCACTATTTTTGTCTCAGAACATCAATTGGGTTCCTACATTTGTTTGTATCAGCTTTCTATGGTGAGAATCTAATTTGTGTCATGCTGATTCTCAGTTCTGTAGATCAAGACACCAGACGGCTCTAGGCCAAGCCCTGCTGCCACAATGCAGGTGTGCTTTTGCAATTATTGATGCGACTCATTATTTATTTATAGCTCGAGAATGCATTGGTTCTTGCACTCTTTTTTATAGTTTTTTTTCTCAGCACAGATTATGAGTGCATTTTGTTCTTCCCAGCGGCAAAGTGCTTCATGGAACCTCGTGGACCTGAAGAAAAGGGGGAAGGAGCTGCAAGCAAGGGGAGCGAAATTGAACAGGACGGAGGAGGTATGTTATGTCTGCATACTGTTGTTGGTTTAGGAAGATTTCCCATGTTTAGACATGACTTCTTTTTTGCCTACAACCACATACATGTTGTCATGTATGTAAGATGTATCCACATCCCATGATTTGATGAAAAAATGTATTATTTTCTTCACATGATCTAAAGTTGTAGGATAAGGATGTTACTCTTAAGTAGGAATTTTTAATGGTTACAGCAATGAGAACCTCTAAACTAATCACATAGGAGCAAGTTCTTCAGTGTTTGTATATTTGTGACAGCTTCTTTACAGATGATAGATTTTTTTCTACTTGTCACATCTTACCTTGCAAGTATGGGAGTAAAAGTAATGGTAATCTCATTTGTACTTCTAGGATGAAAATATTACCCACTTCCATAGATTTGGTTCCATTTTGAAAAGGTCGGTAACATCTATGGCCTAGGGTGATTTGGTTCAATTTTGAAAAGCGAATTGTCTTTGATTAAGATGTAGCCCAAATATTTGCAACACACCATTTTTTAGCTGGCTCAAGGTTTCTACAACAACTTCAAAATCCTTAAAAGCTTTATTCAGCTTCTGATTTATGAAAGAGATAGATAGCTTTTTTGTAGCTTCTCAATTTCCATGATTACTACTGGTACCATATCTTATACATGAAACATAATGTTGTTATTGTAGAAAATCATGAAGGTAAGATCACATTCTGCTGTTGTTGCTGTGTGGACAATCTTCTACAAAAATGGATGGACATCTAGCAGCCTATTGCAAGTAGCAGGTCAGACTTAATTTTTCTGTGTCTACAATACATCTAAATTATGTTCTTTAGCATGTATTCTAATGCAATTTTTATTCAGTCACATTAGGCTCTTGCTACCAACATGTCAAAATGGACATTTCCTGACTTAGTCAGGTCTCAAGAATTTTCGTGATGGATGGATATTTTTTTGAGGTAAATACTTTAGGAGAGCCCCCTACTGTGTTAATATATTTAGTTCATAAATTAAACTATTTGTATGCCTTGCTAAGATATGCATGCCAATACATCTAGAATCTATCTATATGTCTCCTCAGTGAAATGCTAATTGCGCTTGAATGTTAGTGGTGCCCATTAGTAGTATCTCACATGCTCTGTTTTCTATTGGGTTACAGTAAATTTGAATATACAGGAGGGAGGGGGAGAAACACAATTACTGACCAGAATCAATTAAGAGGAGTAATAGGATCTAAACAAGGCCATCTGTTGGGGTGTGTTTCTGGCACATGACTACATGAGGTATCCAATCCCCAGTTGATCACTGTTGGATAAATTTGTTACACATGCCTCTCCAATTGTATTCACATAGATGCCTCTGAACCTGAATGGTGTGTAATTTTGTTTTTCTTTGATTTTTATGATAGATCACTGTTCCATTCTTTGATTGAGAGTGGAAGACGACAGTCATTCGGGTTGTCTCTTTCGTGGGTTGCGCCATCGCGAGATTGTTGTTGGGACTCCACGCTATCCTGAGAGCGGGGCGGGGCGAACACAACAACTTGACTACGAGTGGAAGCTGAAAGGACCTTGTGATGCCTAGAGGGGGGGTGAATAGGATCACTTCAAATTTCTGAAACAATTGCAGCGGTTAAAACACCTGTCGGTACTACCGACACGGTGCCGGAACTACCGAGGGGTCTCGGTACTTCCGGTACCGGACCGGTACTACCGACAGTACAGAGGAGACTAAAACGAAATTTGAAATGTAATGCGATTCTAGCAATTCTATTTGAATCAAAGGTTTAGTTTAGAAGCTAAGAACCACCTGCAACCAAAGATATGAGTTGGAGCACAACCAATTTAGAGATCGGGCACAAACAAGCTCTAGGGTTAGAGAGAAACAAAGAATTCAAGCAAGCAAATGGAGACACAAGAATTTAATCCGAAGTTCACTCCCACAAAGGAAGCTACGTCTCCGTTGAGGATCCCACAAAGGGAGGGCTATCACCAAGAGCCTCTTTTCCTCTTCCAATCCCCACAAAGGAAGATTGGTACTCACTAAGAATTCTCCACCAAGGAGAGGGTAATACAAACGATCCCGGGTGCTCCACACCAAGAGGGCGCTCAACGGGAGATGCCTAACCGTCTAGAAGCAAGCTTCAAGAGTAACAAACACGAATCAATTGCCCGGAGATGCTTCAAGTGCTCTTGAGATGGGGAGATTCGAAGGGGCTCTCAAAGCTTCTCTATTCCTCACTAGGAATCACTTCTCTACCCAAGCTCTAGCTCAAAGGAATCAAATCTTAGCTCTAGGAGGGAGGGGAGAAGTGGAGTGAATGCTCAAGTGAGTGTTTGTCCCGTGGTTGGTCAGCCTTGAGTGAGGGAGAAGAAGGGGGGTATTTATACCCAACCCTGAAAACTAGCCGTTACTGTGCAAAAATGGGGTTTATCGGTACTTCCGACACGGGGTCGGAACTACCGAGGGGTGTCGCAGAAACCCAACAGTGGAGGTGTATCGGTAGTTCCGACGCAGGGTCGGTACTACCGACAAAGGCTGAGAAGTTGAGATAAGTATAGCAAATGTGCACGTGTTCAACTCTAATCTCTTCTCACTCACTTGGGTCATCTTTTAGAGCACTTTTAGCATTTCTTAGCTATCAATTCGCATCCCCCTTTATAGTACGGTGTTTCCTATGCTCAAATTCAAAATCAAAATTAAATTAAGCCATGACTTGAGTTGAAAACGCCGAATTGGAGTTGGGGGCCTTCTTTTGGTCACAACCATAATTTTCAATTAAGTAAATCCTGCACACATCTTATTCAAACGTTAAATGCCACAAATTGTGTTTGTCACTATCACCAAAACAATTAGGGGCCAAGATGCACTTTCAGAAGCTAAGGGTATTTTGCGTTGTTTTGTTTGTGGGTTGCGTCACCGTAAGATTGTTGATGGGACTCCGCGTTCTCCTAACGCTGGAATTGTTTGACCCATACTATCAATTTGTTTGGAACACCTTGATATAATATATTTATTTATATGTGTATTTAATATCATCAATTTTGTTATTTTTGAACCCGTGCGTGTCGCATAGGTAGATGTAGTTTGTTAATATTGTTTACAAAAAATATTTAAAAGGAAGAAAAATGAGAATAGTTGAGTAATTTTATTAATAATGTAATTGCTTTAATAGTGTGTTACAAAGGAATATTTTATTATAAATTGGTACCTTCAAACTTTCATGGTTATTCCTCTACCGCTGAGGAAGCTTAATTCTGTAGAAAATCTTCTTCACTAGATTTTTTAAAATATTATTTATCACACATGCTTCATCTTTACTATAATTATAAATTATTATTTTTTATAGTTAAAATAAAAATATTTTTGTTAACTTTTTTTAATCACGTGCGTGTCGCACGTGCGGTTCCACTAGCTTCAATCTAAGGAGTCCTTTTTTTACAAACCGCAGAAGACTACGGCCTGAATTTAATCCAACGGGTGAGTTTTTTTTGGCTTTTATTTTCGTGTGACCTCTTTTGTGCGGTGGAGCAATTTTGGTTCCGAATTTATCGTGCAATGGGGAAAATAATTTTGCTTCGCCTCTCGCTCTCAATGGATCTCACGATAAAAATTAAAAAGGAAGAGAGCAACAGCCAAGGACAAAAAAAAAAAACGGAAAGAAAAAAAAATCTCGTACGCGATCGCCCCCCACCGGACCGCCACCAGGGCCCGTCCCAACACATGCCCCGCGTCGTTTCCCCCGTGTCCCGCCAACAAGCTGCGCCCTCCTCGGCCGCTGGCCGGGGTGGCCCCATCCCGCTCGCCGACGCCATCGAACCAACGGCTCACGCTCCCCCTTGCCCCTGCTCCCTGACCCGCGCGCGGCCCGCCCCTGCCAAGAAGACCACGAGTTCTCCGCTTTTTCCCCACACGCCGGGGGCCCGCCACCGCCTTGGAGGGAGGAGGGAACCGACGGCCCTCGTGCCGCCTGCCCGCCCCGAGGCCCCCACCCCCCCTCTGCTTCACGATCACGACGCCTCGCCTCGGCATATTCGCCTCCCGGACGGACGCGCCGGTGCGGGTACGCTGCCGTCTGCCGAGGCGCCCCTACCTTGTCCATGTGTGGTGGTGGCCGTGCTGGCGCGGGCATCGTGTGGCCGCGGCGGGCGCCCGCGCGCCAGCCACTACGCGGCCGCCGCCTGTCGCCCGCGCGATCTTTTCCTGGCCCTCCTCGCTCCGTCGCCGCCTGCTTCTCCTTTTGCTTTCCAATCCTACTTCTACTACCTGAGCGGAGCCTCCCTCCCGCCCTGCACTCCGCATTCCCCACAAGTAGCCGGTCGACCCAGGCAGCTGCTGCTTCGCCTTCCCCCTCCCTGCGGCTGCAGTCACCGCCGAGCAGTCGAGCAGCGCAAGGTATATCCAGCATTCCCATTCTCGGACCCTGTCTTCTCTTCTTCTTGTTCCTCCCCGCCACCCCTAGAAATGCAGTTCGATTGGAGCAGTGAGGGGCGGGACCGCTCCAATCCCAGAAATGCTCCGCACTTCGATTGTTTATTGGTTTTGGGGTTCGACTACTCGAGGAGGGTGGGGGAAATTTGGGATTGGACTTTTTTTTTCGGCCACTATGAGCATTGTCAGTCAGTGTGATCCCCGGACCGTGAGTTAGTACCTTTTCTGTACTGTTTCACACTGAACCAACTGAAGCTCACTCTTCCCCGTCCTGTGCGTCCTGCTCCTACAGCATCAGTACGCTGTACGCGGGAGGGTAGTAGACCAGTAGGTTATCTGTTATGCTCGACCGTTTTGCTTTGCCCTTCACTTCAGAGGTAGATAGGTGGTCAGAGGGTCCAAGAAAGTAGTGTTGGGGTCAGCTTGTCCAGACAAAAAAAACTTGTTGCGTATCTTCTCGAGAGGCACACTTGGACCTCTGATTTCTAGTGAGTATTCTTGATACGATGTTTTGGTATCAGGAATCGATTTCTTACAGGAATCTATACTCCTTTTCTTACATGCCATGCCCCCACATGCATACTTTTGTGATGCCAGGATCTGGATTTCTGAACTGTTTGCGCTTTTGAATTTCCGAATCTGGATACTGTGCTTCGTGTTGTTTGAAAATTCGAGTGTTGATACTTTGCATGCCACTCCTCTTCACTTGAGAAAGAGATGGCTCAGAATAAAAAGAGCCTTCCTTGCTGGAGTTGATGTTGTTTCAGAATGGTGGCGGAGCTTGGATACGAAAAGAAAGGGGGCCAATAAAACATCAAATGCTATGTGAAGGGGTGGATTAACATTTTATCAGGGATTAAGTAGTAAAATTTAAGCCTTCATCAAGAAAAATCATCAACCTGGGGGAGGGGAGGGGGGGCATGGCTCTCTTTGGCCCTCACTAGGCTTTCTCAAGTGTTTCTGAGTGAAAGTGAACTGGAGACTAATTTTCATGGTATGGGGCTACTAAACTGACAATTTAGTGCCCTTGAATAACTTCAGCATCTGAAGTTTGACTATTATAATCATTCAAGCACTTGAACCTCAAAAAGTTATACTTGGATCTAGTCACATGAACATCTGTTCTACATCAACATAATCTTTATCTTGTTTTCTGTCCAACATTCCATGTTTTTATTCTGTTTCAAATTCATATTTGTGATATTATAAAAATCTAACATAAAAATATTTGTGCTGCTCTCCGTTGAGAATATGTACTTAGGCAATGTAGTTTTTAATATTTCTCTGAACTAGAATAACATGAGAAACTTCTGATCTTCATTTGGAATTTGGCAGGTCGCCTTTGAATGGCTGCAATGATGGGTTCAATATCTGCCTATGGTTCTTACCAAACAAATAGGCCCAGTGCACTGAAACAGGCGCCTCACATGCAATTCCAAAAATGTTGTAGCGGTGGAGTTAGGTTCTTAAGCAAGCACTCCCAATCCACACGAAGCAAGACACTGATAGCTAAAAGAACTGCAAATAATGGAACTCATTCAAAGGCTACTAGCTCTCGGGCACCTATTGTATGCTCTACTGGAATGACCATAGTTTTTGTTGCAACTGAAGTGCACCCATGGTGCAAAACTGGTGGCCTCGGTGATGTTGTAGGGGGGTTGCCCCCAGCTCTGGCTGTAAGTATTCTTGCAATGCATTACTATTTGGATACCCACAAGTTCCAAAGTTTGAGTCCATGCTGCAACCCTGTTGTATTCCTGTTCCTTGCCATTCTTATGTAATTAAGTCCGACTGAGAATATGTGATCACCCTTGAATTAAACCTTAGCAGCAGACTAACTCGATATAGTTTCTGCTTACTGTAATGGTGCTTAATGCAGGCTTTGTTAAATCTTTCCTTCTGTTTTGAGATTGTATCACACAAACATTTCTGTTTAATACAATGCTTTACACTATGCACATAACATATTTTTATAGGCCATGGGACACCGAGTCATGACAATAGCTCCTCGCTACGACCAATACAAGGATGCATGGGATACAAATGTCCTTGTCGAGGTACAGTGGTATACCTTTTAGTTTCTCTGTTTTGCTATTTGGTTTGTATTTAACTTGTAGCTGCTTGATGATGTTTTATATGCTAAAAGCCTGAGAAATGTTTCACTTCCGCAGGTAAATGTTGGTGACACAGTAGAAACAGTTCGGTTCTTCCACTGCTACAAAAGAGGAGTTGATCGTGTTTTTGTCGATCATCCTATGTTTCTTGAAAAGGTCTGTTGAATCGCACTGTTGTGTGCTTACCGAATAACCTAAGCAAGTGTGGTGACCTTTCAATATTGCATTTGAATCATATGCTCCAGGTATGGGGCAAGACTGGAGCAAAACTGTATGGTCCAACTACTGGAAGTGACTATCGAGATAACCAGTTGAGGTTCTGCCTTTTGTGCCTTGTAAGTAATCCAGTTTATTTACGTTTCCATATGCTTAACAAACCCATGCATTATCTTCCTAATTTAAGGTTTGCTTTAAGTAATCCTTGGCAACTCTTGATCAATTGTACTCCTATAAACCTTATTACTGTAGAATCTTTTTGTAAAATTATGATGTATGGTGCATCCGAACAAAAACTACTGGATAGAATTTGCATATTTGTTACTGAAAAGATTGGCACTTCTCACTTTCTGTTGCAACCATTGCAGACCAAATGAAGCAACTCCAACACTAAAGATTCAATGATGTGCCGTTTTCACCTTGTCATATAGGCAATGTTACCACACTGAATATTTCCTTTTACCCTTTCTATCGCTTCTTTGCCACCACCCCCACCCCACCCACCACCGTCCCCAGTTTCAGTAATTTTCACATGAAGTAGCAAGGGCAGCCTAACAAATGGACTTTTTATGGCTCTGCTTAGTAATTGCAATTTTCATTACTGTTGATGGTGAATTTACTTTTGGTGTTATATGAGAAAAACCATGTATGTTATTGTCAGACTAACACTGTTCCGCATTTTCTTGAGTAGCAAGTGGGAGTGTACCCTCTGGCATTTGCTCTTCTGATAACAAACATATTCTCGACTATTGTTTTTCAAAACCTATTAATAACATAACTTCCATGCATTAGTTTACTCCACCGTTTAGGTATGTACTGTTGGCCCACATGAATCTTTCTCATTAACCACCCAGCCAGAAAGGCAGTTTTGGAGTACATATATAGGCCCGGCAAGGTACATAGCTTGGTGGCTAAGCAAAGGGGCAAAATAGGAGTAAACTGTAAAAGCATAGTAATAGTTAAGCTACTAGACTTAATAACTAACATGTACTAAGTGAATTCTAATCACTAATGTTAGATTTAATAAGTTATTAAACATGAGTAGTTTGTGTAGGCAGGGCCCATTCTTTTTCAAAATGAAATCTGGAAAAAACTTGGCAAGGTAGTGCTTACCCAAGTTTTCTAGGCTTGCATGGTCAAAGTGTGGGTTAGGTTGGTAAGATCTTAGATCGTGAGAGGGCAATGAGGATGGCATAGTTTGAAGAAAAACTATTGGGTTATTCTTTGTTCTTATCAACTTTTCAAGTTCATGCCATAGTCTTCATGGAACCTAGAGGTTGGAGGATGTGTTGAATATTAATATATTCCCACATTTCATCAATAGGCTATATTATTGAGTGAATCGATTGGGGCAGAAGCTCAGTATATCTTTTCACTTAGTAATTAATTCTTTGGGCTCGTTGGAACTTAGGATACATGTAGCCACTGGCTTTAGTTTGAAGTTTGTAGCAAGTCAACTTTTGATTATTCAGAGTACACTACAATCGTTCTATTTCTCTGTTTGATTTGTTTTAGTGAAAATTCTTCTAATCTAGTTATCTTTTACTTTTAGGCTGCATTGGAGGCTCCAAGAGTTCTCAATCTCAACAATTCTGAATATTTCTCTGGACCATATGGTAGGTCTTGTCTATTAGATGAACTAACATGGCTACACTCTCTTACTTACTAGCATTCATCTTTTCTTTTTCTTGTAATCAGGAGAAAATGTTATCTTCGTAGCGAATGATTGGCACACTGCAGTTCTGCCATGCTATCTGAAGACCCTGTACAAGGCAAATGGAATTTATGCAAATGCTAAGGTAACCCAGTTCCTTCTTTTGTTTTTCAAATTTTAAGCCATCTTCTGCAATTAATTTGCGGGGAGTAGAGAATGATTTTTTTTAGTATTCGTGCTTCACATAGCTTCATTTTTACTTGTTTTTGTTTTGTTTACTGTGATCTTGTAGGTTGCTTTCTGCATTCACAATATTGCCTATCAAGGTAGATTTGCCAGAGCAGACTTCGATCTTCTTAATCTACCTGACAGTTTCTTGCCATCATTTGATTTTATTGATGGGTATGGGGCAAGGCCATATTCTATTGCTGCATTAGAAATCTGTATGTTCTTCTGGCTTCTTTGACATTGATAGAGTGTGAATGTTTGCAGCCATGTTACGCCTGTACTAGGGAGAAAGATTAACTGGATGAAGGGAGGGATCATTGAGAGTGATCTGGTTCTAACAGTTAGTCCACATTATGTCAAGGAACTCACTTCTGGTCCAGATAAAGGTGTTGAGTTGGATGGCGTCCTTCGCACAAAGCCCCTTGAAACTGGGATTGTGAATGGCATGGATGTTTATGAATGGGATCCTGCAACAGATAAGTACACCAGTGTGAAATATGATGCAACAACGGTAAGGTCACTATATGACATGCCTGTTCTTACCACATATGGAGATTTCTCTACTTAATGAAATAACTTGTCAGGTAACTGAAGCAAGGGCGCTCAATAAAGAAAGGTTGCAAGCTGAAGTTGGATTGCCTGTGGACTCCAGCATCCCTGTTATAGTTTTTGTTGGCCGCCTTGAAGAACAGAAAGGATCAGACATACTTATTTCAGCCATTCCAGAGTTCGTGGGCGAGAATGTTCAGATAATTGTTCTTGTATGTTTCAATTAATAAGTGAATTCTAATGTTTTCACATGCCAGTAATGCAAGCTGATGGTTGCTGCTGCGAAAATTTTCTTTTGCTCTTCAGGGTACAGGAAAGAAGAAAATGGAGGAGGAACTGACGCTGCTGGAAGTGAAATATCCAAATAATGCTAGAGGCATAGCGAAGTTCAATGTCCCATTAGCACATATGATGTTTGCTGGGGCTGACTTCATCATTGTCCCAAGTAGGTTTGAGCCCTGTGGTCTCATTCAGTTGCAAGGGATGAGATACGGAGTGGTAAGAATTTCTAACTTGCCTTGTCACAGTTCCAGTTTGAGTACAGTACAAAAAGTGAAAATATTAGTAGAAATTTCTTTCTTTATCATGTTATATCTTGATTTGTGTCAGAAAATGCCATTTAGTTAAGTAGAGAAAGTGGGAAAATTGACCACCAACATCAAATTGCAATTTTTCAGATTCCCATCTGTTCATCAACCGGAGGACTTGTAGACACGGTTAAGGAGGGTGTCACAGGATTCCACATGGGTTCCTTCAACGTTGAGGTAAAGAATAGTAGGCAATCACTGACTCTTTTGCTCTTACGATCAACAAATAGTCTTTGATCATAGCCTTTGCTATCCTGTAGTGCGAAACTGTCGATCCAGCTGACGTCACAGCAGTCGCTTCGACTGTCACACGAGCTCTGAAACAGTACAACACCCCGGCGTTCCATGAGATGGTTCAGAACTGCATGGCACAGGACCTGTCCTGGAAGGTAGGCACAGATGCTAATAAATTCTCTGTTTACTGTACCTTGCAGCTACTCTTTGTGAAAATAAGGATAACCCCCCCTCCCTTCTCTGATCCAGGGACCGGCAAAGAAGTGGGAGGAGGTGCTTCTTGGCCTCGGGGTCGAGGGAAGTAAGTCAGGCATCGAGGGCGAGGAGATCGCCCCACTTGCCAAGGAAAATGTAGCCACTCCTTGAAGCCTCGTGCCTCGGAAATACGAATTACTAAGCAATAAGCAGTGGCTTCATCCTGACTGCAGGTCATAGGTTAAATTTCTTAGCCTTCCATGGAATGCTGAGCCAGGCACCGGCAAATCCAGGAATTTCACCTCTTGCTTTCGTTCAATCGCCTATGTAAATAGCTAATGGCAGTGGGGAACTCGAATGGTCCAACGTGATAGGGTCTTGAAAGTTCGATATCCCAGCAATGTTGAGTTCGTTCAATCGCCTTTGTAAATGGCTAATGACACTGTTGTCCATGAATTCCTCTGAAATTGTTTCTTGGCATTCAAATACACCAACCTCGATGAAGAAAGGGATACACAGCTGATCTTTGAAAGACTCCATGCGGAACTTGCAGTTTAAGAATCAACCAGCGTGCATGAGCAAAGGGAAAGTGGATGTGCTCCAATATTTCCTCAGTTGCACATTTACACAGAGCACATTCATACTACTGAAGGATTATATTTTCCAGCTCAGTAGACACCCAGGCTGAACTGATGTTTGAGTAACAACTAGAAGAAAACGGTTGTGTTTGTGTTGGCAGGATGACTTCCAAGTTCCATATGCATGTCTAGCCACCACATCCATGGCCAGAAAAAAATGAATTAGAGCAGCAAAGTTACACAATTAATGACAACAAAATAAAAATATAAATCATACTTCAAAAGTTTCGGACAAAACTAGTCCACATCAACGAGGGACAGAAATGAACAAGAACAACAAAACTTTGTGAACATGTACTCATTAATAATCAGCAATGGCTAGAATAATAAATAAAACCACAGTAACTTATTAGTAATTATGGACTACTTCTCCCAAAACAGTGGCATGTAGTGAGCATGTCTCGCAATATATTCACCCTTTATTATGCCAATTTTCTATTTGACCCTTTTGAATATTGAATTCATTCTCATTTGGCAAATAAGAGTTTAGTGAGAAAATTATAGCTCCTCTATTATCTTAGTCGATGCACTGTACTTAATGGTTGGAGTCTCACTTCACTAATGAGACATTTCGTTCTCCCCATCAAGTTGTGGTTTAAACGAAAGTGAACCACATGTTCTACAATGTCTCACCAGGCCATTTCTACACACCACTTAACTATATCAAGTAATTGCCTGTTTAGTTCTTCAAAATTTCTCCAACTACAATTTTCAGACAATAATTAGTAGTATTAAACATGGATTAATAACAAAACCTATTTCAAAACCCTCCTAATTTTTCAAGACGAATCTAACAAGCCTAATTATGTCATAATTAGACAACGTCGTGCTACAGTAAACAATCTCTAATGACGGATTAATTAGTCTTAATGGATTCATCTCGCGATTTCCCATACATACGTGTAATTAGTTTAATACTCCTAATAAACCTTAAAAGAGGACCGCAAAAATTTTCTCCAAAAAAATTCACCCAACTAAACAGGGCATTAGGAGCACATAAACTTTTATTTGCCAAATAGCAAGATAACAGTGACATTGTTTAACTTGATGATGATCATTATTACCACAAAACATAATGTGATATAATTGTAACATCCCGCATTTTCAATACGGAATGTTTATTATAAAAATGAGGATTTAAATTTTTCGGTGAATTATTTGAGTGCTTGATAAATTAATTAAGGATGTCTTCTTATTTCTCTCCTAAAATTCCTAGATTTATTTTTGAGCTAAATAACATTTCTAGGAAATATAAAATGATAGTGTGATGAAACTTGGAGTTTATTTGGATTTAATTGGGATTTAATTGTGTGGGATTCAAATTTGAATTCATATTCAAATTTGAATCAAATTAGAAAAGGGTGAAGAAGAAAAAGAAAAGGGGAAAAGGTTTATAACCCTGATGGGCCTCGAACCCAACAACAAAGTCCTTCTGAGGCCCTCCGAATCTTTCCCCAGTCCAAGCAAAACCCTTGCTTTCCTCCGCAGCCCAGCAGCTACACGGCCCAACGCGGCCCGTCTCCCACCTACCGCGCGACGTCACCGCCAGGCGGGCCCGGGCACCGCGTCACGCTGATGTCACCGTCGTCTTTCCCGCTTTAGCTGACGCCGGCGCCAAAGCCTGCCGGAGCGCCGCCCATGGCGCCGTCGCGATGCACCCGCGCCCCTCCTTTACCATCCGACCGTCCACATGCCCCCGCTCCGCACCTGGTGCTATAAGAAGGCCACCGCCACGCCCCCCAGGGGCTCCCAACCCTAGCCGCCGGGGATTTTTCCCCATTGCCACTGCTCGCCGGAGGGGAAGGAGAAGGGGGAGAGGAGAAAGAAGCCCGGAGGCCGTCCACGAGCACGCCGGAGCCGCCGAGAAGCCGGAGGACCGCCCGTGGAGCTCCAGGGACGCCGGGAAGCCAAGGACCGCGACGCCCCTGCTTCCTCTGCCCGACGCCGCCTTTCTTCCTCACCGCCGACGAACCAGCTCCGGCCACCTTCCCCAACGCCTGCACGTCGACCAGTGGTCACAAGGTGAGGCCTTGCTCCCTTCACCTCTGTTGTGGCCCGGCCTTCGTGCCGAGGGGGAAATCGAGCACGCCATGCCTGCGCCGCCGCCGCCGCGCACGCCGCCGTTGTGGAGCCGGCCTTCGAGCCGTGCCTGTCGTTTGCAGGTGCCGCCGCCGTCGTCACGCGCGCGCCCGCCTCCGCTTCTCCCTTGTTTCACAGCCGCTCTCCGGCGTCACGCCTCACTGCCCCGCCCTGCACCGGCGCACCTCGCCGCCAGCCTGCACATCGGCGCACACACGTACCGGGGATCTTCCCGTCTACTTTTGCTCGCCGTAGTAACCGCCTCGCCGTCCTGAGCACCGCGCGCCCACGCGCGACGCTACTCTGCGGCGGGCAGCACCAGCTCGTCGTCGCCGCACCGGCCAGGGCTCCGCCATGGCCGCGCCGGCGCTGTTCTCTCTGTCGAGGGGGCGAAAAGCCCCGGTTTTTGTTCCTTTACACTCCCTTGGTGCACGCACGCACACGTCTGGGCTTTTGGCGCTCCCACACGCCGTCGTCGACGATCGCCGCACGGCACCCGCTCGACCGCGTCGCCGCCGTTCCCCTGTCTCGCCACCGACACGCCTCCCCCGGCCAAAGTTGCCTCCTTTTTGCACGAGGATGAGCCCTAGGTGCTCCTTGACCTCTCTCTGTCGCTTGTTGGTCAGGCCGGGCGTGCCTCGCCGCCGGCGAGCCTTTGCCCGCGTCGCCGCTCCTTAGGGGCCTTCCGTCGAACACATAGCCGCAGAGCACAAAACCCCCAGGGGTTAGTCGCACGCCGCCGGCCACACGTACGCGTGCGCTCAGAGGATCTGGCGGGACCGAGTGCGGCAGGACACTCACGGCCGCGCCACGCCTGCGACCCCGCGATCCGGCGCCGCACCGGATCGGCTGCGCCCTGCCACCGCGGCCGGCTGGTCAGCCGCCACCTGTGCAGCGGTCGGCTATAAGCCAACCACGTGGCTGCCACGTGAGCACGTAGAGTTACCCTGTAGCTGGCTTTAAGCTCTTTTTGAGTCAGCTGGAGCTGGGTAAAAGCTAGCCTAGAGTTTGCTTTATTGTAAATGCGTATTTGATTTTCAGAAAACTATTTTATCTTTGGAAATTCATATAAAATCCGTTTTAACTCTGAAAAATACAAAACTTCTTCTGAAAATCTTCTAAAATTCCAAACTCCGCGCTAGGCTAGAGTTTGCCTCTTTTTGGGTCTTATTTGTTCTTCATCTTGGATTTATTGCAATTAGCATCCTTGTTTATTTATTTAAATATGATTCTAGGAGCCGCCGGAGCCGGAGAGCTGAACCAGGACTACGATGACGACCTCGGCTACGATGACTACTCGCACCTAGGTTCACACCCGACCTACTTTGAATGCCCATTAGGCATTGCTTTAGAACTGCTAGCGCTTTACTTATGCATGATGATGATTATGATGAAACCTTGCACTGCCCCTTTTAAATACCTTGTCCTTGATTGACCTACTTCTACTACTATATTTATGCGTGATGATACACTGAGCTTGCTATGCATGTGTGGGATTATTGTGGTAGTTTCTTGGTGTGTGTGGGGAAAAACCGGCAGGAGAAGGTGTTTTTGGGATACTTGGCGGGGGTGAGCTCAAGACAACCCGATCCGGGATCGGGGGCCAGGGATCGTCTTCTCGGACGTTGCCCAGTTTGGTGCCTATGGCGGATACACTGTTTTAGGAGCACATGTGTTGGGGTTTTTGTGATGACTTGGAGGATAGGAGCTCGCCCCGGTTTGAAACCGAGTGGGCCGCTTTGTTACACGGGACTTTCGTATACACCACCTCGCCGAGAGTGGGGATAAGGACGTTTCGACCCTAGCAAGTGCGATACCATACCTGCCAGTAGGATAGAGGGTATCAGTGAGAGGGTTAGGGTGAAGTCCCGTCCCTATTGGGCGCTCCCCGTGCGGCGACACGGGGGCATTTTCACAGTTCTGGGGTGGTCCTTTGCGAAGGACCGCAGCGAGACCCGGATGCAGGACGGAATCGTAACTCCTAGGTGTTCGTTCGGTAGGGTAGGCTCGGTCGGCCGTACACCGTCCGGGTACTATTCCGAGTTGGGTACTGGTGTACACGCTCTGCAGAGTTTTGATCTATACGTATAGCCGCGTCCTCAGTTATGGACACGCCCGTTGTATACTTCGACTCTTACGTTTTGGGATTTCTACCTTCCCCCATATAGGATGAGAGTATATGGTGAGCCATGGTTGTGTTCGGGGAGAGGGGAGTTGCTCCCTCTGCCTCGCGGATCTGGGTGCAACCATTGAGGTGCGAGGAGTGGGAGTTCTCGCACCGACCCTAGATGGAGGTAGGTGATGGTGACGGTGATCTGGGTGACCAGGTGTAACCGTTTACGGATGAGTGATATGGGACTTGGTGGGAATATGGAGATATTATTCTATTTTTGATGCTGCTGCTGCTTAGGAAACCCAGCCTCTACCTTGATCCTCTCTTTACTTTTAGAAGTAGGCCACTTAAAGCTTGCATACGGTTGGTGACGTGGACCTATCCCAATCCTTGGGGATAGCCCCTGAGCTTGCAGGGTACGAGTCAGACTTCGACAACAACGCCGATGGATGGTACGACTGAGGGGCACGTCGCTTCGCTCAAGGATGCCTGTGGGAGACGAATGAAGTTGGAGACACCTTTTGGAAGCTAGCTACCGCTGCGTATGCTCTTATTCATGTTATTCTGCCAAGAGATGTGTATTGGTGTACTCCATTATTCAGGATATGTAATGATATTCGTACTCTGATGCTTTATTTCAATGTATGACTGTGATATTTATCTGTGATGAATGCCTGTGCGTGTTAGCGTCTGATCCAGGGACTAACATGAGACAGAAAGCTGGGTTTTCCATTTCTGAAAACCCAGGGCGTTACAGATGGTATCAGAGCCGTACTTGACCGTAGTACGTGCCCTTAGGAATGGTCGATAGAAAATTAGGACTCTAAACGAATCTCTTTTGCTATATACAACTCTTGACTTATATTACAAAAACTTATCCTTCTTTGAAAAGTTCTATCTCACCTGCGCTAACTAGAAATTTCTTCCGTGTCACAGGAAATGTACCGTCAGGAGATAGAGCTACTCCCGGAGCACATGGAGGGACTTGCCAGTTGGATAGACCGAGTCGTCCTCAGGCTAGGGATTCCCCCTACGCACGTCACCTACCGCGTCGAGGACGTCCACACTCTGTCCGGACCACTGGTGCTTTGCACGGTGGCCATCCTACCCCACCCGGCGCGTCCAGACTTCCATGGGATGCTCGAGCACAGCACAGGACTCAACGTCAGGAACGCTGTGGACACCGCCTGCAGCCACGTACTTCGCCACCTGCTGGCTAGGTACCGCGACGTCTACAGGACTGGAGACCTGTGGCTGATCCCCCAGGACTACTACAGAGTGGCTCCGATCGTGAACGGACTGCCAGACCCTACAGCACTCTACGAGGAGGAGGTTGTCCAGGGTCCTCTGCGCGAGTCCGATGACACGCTCGTCACCACTTTGAGCTACCTCGTGGACCTCGACACTCACGCCCGCCGACTGAGCGAGCAGACGAGTGCACTCTTCAGCAGGCTGGAGTACACCACCCTGGAGCTAAAAGAGCTTCAGCCCCGCTGCCAGAGTTTGATCGTGGAGAACGGTACCCCGCGCCAGCGAGTCGAGCAGCTCGAGCGTGGACTACGTCACGCCAACTCCATGGTGGTTCTAGCTGAGGCTGAGAGGGTGACCGCTCGAGAGGAGATGATCTACGCCAAGGAGGATCTACGCAAGCAGGAGGCCAGGTACACCCGTCTCTTCGCCAAGCTAGACCAGAAGGATGCACAGTTCGCCACGCAGGGACGCACTCTCGTTCGTGATAAGGCTAGGGTGGCTGAGCTTGTGGAGGACCAGTACTCCAACACCGCCAACCTCGCTGCACTCACCAGGACTTCTGTGTTCTTGCTGGACAAGTGCAAGAGGATGCTGAGGACTTGGGAGGACGCTGACTCTCTTCGACTGGACGAGCTTCAGGAGCTAAACGGACTGCTACCTCCCGAGCACCAGCGGGCGATCCGCAAGGAGACTTTCAAGCTGCACCCATCCGCCCTCAAGCTTCACCTGTGTCCGATGGCTGACATGCCCGCTCCAGTTGAGACCCAGGAGGTGAGGGCTGCTCACGCCATGCTGTCGCGGATGTTCCCCAGAGACTTCCCCGAGGAGGACCGTCACCCCGTGAGGTACAAGAAGGCTCGCTTCGAGTAGCGTGCTGGAGCATGACCATGCTAATAAGAGTAGAGTTGTAAGATAGGTAGTTTCCATGAGTTGATCCATGCAACCGAGAGCCTGTTCTGGTGCATGAGGAGTTATGAGTCTTTTCACACTTAGATGTGCACACCCTTTTGAGATCATGTAACGCTATATTAGATTGCTGCTGTGTGTGACCTCCAAGGCTTGAGTCAGCCTCGAGGGAACTTATGTACTCATAATGGATGCTGATTGTTTGGTCTTAATGGAGTTAATCGTTCTTAATGCTTTTCCCCCTTGAGTGTTAGAATTATATTAGTAGAAATATTTTCATTGCTTGTTTATCAGACTCAATTTGTTGGTGAGTGACGTATCTAAGGTTTCCTATGCCCTTGGTCTTGTTTTCAGTAAGATGTCCATCAGGAGGTCAGGACGTCTGTTGGCTCGCCTCGAGGAGGCCGAAGCCGAGGAAGAGCGAGCCCCGCCGGTCCGTGGTCGTGGACGTGGCCGCGCTCCCACTCGTGGGCGTGGACGCGCTCGTGGTCATGGACACGCACTTGTCCGGGGACGAGGCCGAGGTGTTGTGGTGCCACCACCACCGCCTCCGCCCATCGGTGAAGGCGATGGAGATGGAGAGGAAGAAGCTGAGGAAGGACCTGAGCTGGCACCAGCTCCCCAGGGTCGTGGGCGTGGTCGTGGCCGTGGAGAGGCACCGCCACCGCCACCGCCACCGCCTAACCTAGCTGAGGTGATGGCTGTTCAGACTGCGCTGATGCAGAGGATGGCGGAAGCCGTCGAGAACCGAGTCAACGGTGGGAACCGCAACGTTTCGGCGGAGGAGGACTTCGCCAAGAAGATCGAGAGGTTCCTCCGTCTGAAGGCCCCGACCTTCAGCTACTCGGATGACCCTCTCGAGGCCGACGACTGGCTCCGCGTGATCGAGACGAAGCTCGACCTCACCGCCTACACCGACGAAGAGTGTGTGGCTCTCGCTGTCCACCAGCTCGAGGGTCCTGCCAAGTCTTGGTGGGACAACTACTCCGACAGCCACCCGAACCCAGCCTTCATCACCTGGCTGGAGTTGTGTGAGGTGTTCCGCGAGCAGTACCTGCCGCGGGAACTCATGAGTCAGAAGGCACAGGAGTTCCGCACCATGACTCAGGGTGCGATGAGGGTGGAGGAGTACGAGAGGCACTTCATGAAGATGATGCGCTATGCCCCTGACGACACCAACTCCGACGACAAGAAGCAGTTTTGGTTTCTGCGAGGCCTCCACCATGGTCTCCGCCAGGGCTTGAAGGCCAGTGAGCACAAGTCCCTTCGCCACCTGGTGAACAGGGCTATCGCGCTGGAGGAAGAAAGGAGGGGGCATGAGGAGCGCATGAAGGGCAAGAAGAGGTTTGGAGATCGGGACCATGGCGACCGATCCATCCAGAGGCCGAGGAGTGGGCAGAGCAACCTACTGAGAGGAAGCTACCGCCCGGGGAACAACCAGCTCGGACGTGGCTTCGGAGGGAAGCGTGCACCGTACCCAGGAGGAAGGAGCAACTACCAGCAGCAGGGTGGTGGCTACAACCGCCCGCAGCAGAGCGCGTCGAGATCCGGCACCGGAGGCTTCACTCCTACGTGCTACGCCTGTGGCAAGCAAGGCCACAAGTCGTATGAGTGCCCCACCAAGAAGACCGCTGCTACACCTGCCAGGGCACCAGCTCCAGGAGGGAGGCCACCTCAGGCTGCTCCCCAGCCTGCCGCAGATCGCGGGAGGCTCAACCTCCTGACTGAGGAGGAGGCTGCCGACGCTCCTGACGTCGTGGTCGGTGAGTTTTTAGTTTGTGGTGCTAAAGCTTTGATTCTTTTTGATACTAGTGCAACTAGTTCATATGTGTTCTCTAACTTTGTAAACAAACTATCTCTCCCCATGACTCCCCGACCGAAACCTATTGTGACGAGCTCACCGCTCGGAGATATCAGATGCACCCTGCTATGCAAAGGGGTGGAAATGTTCATCAAGGTTCACAAGTTCCTTGGAGATCTGACCGTGCTGAAGTCCAATGGGATTGATGTTATTCTGGGCATGGATTGGATCACCGCTCACAAAGGGATTATCTCCTCGTCACCCCGACAAGTGACCCTGATACACCCGAAGGGGACGAAGATCACGTTCGAGCCGCTGAAGTCTTGAGAAGTACCAGCTGTGTACAACCTCACTACGAAGACAGTGGCCGATGTTCTAGTGGTTTGTGAGTACCCCGATGTCTTTCCTGATGATCTGTCGGGGTTACCACCAGACCGCGACGTGGAGTTCGTGATCAACCTTGTGCCTGGTACAGCACCCGTGGCACAAAGTCCTTACAGAATGGGCAAGTAAGAGCTGGCAACGCTGAAGGAGGAATTAGAAGCTCTCCGTGAGAAGGGGTACATCCGACCTAGTGCATCACCTTGGGCTTCACCGGTGATGTTTGTACCGAAGAAAGATGGGATGCAACGGCTGTGCGTCGATTACCGCGCTCTTAATGCGGTAACTGTTGACATTTCTTAATGTCGATCGCTTAAGAACAGATTTGGAATCCATCCTTAGCGTCGGCGCTAGAAATGCTTGTTGGCATTTCCCAATGTCACAACTAATGGCGCAGGTTAGCGTGAACATTGAGACTTGCCATAGGCTAATCTAAACGATCATGAACGAATCCGCAAGCGCACAGATAAACCATTGTAGCATTTCCCCAAGGAAGGAGAGTATTCCAAGGGTATCGAATCCAAGGAAGGCAATGGCGGATATCTTAGACTTATGCTTTTGCTCTGAATGTAAACCAAGAGATAGATATAGGGAACAACACACTCAAAGGCAGGGGTAAGATAAAAGATAATAGGGGTAGTGTGACACACACACCTCAAATCTACCTCTACTCTAGCACACTACGGCTTAGGGGGAACATACGAGTTAGCTTTAGGTTCTAATGTACTAAACATACAAAGCTAGAAGATACAAGAGATGGGCATGAGTATTGCATGAGGGAGACATGGTTCAGCACCCATGTACAAACGGGGAGCTAGCCCGCGACGACCAGCACTCTGCGAAACTAGACTTTAGACTACTACAGCAGGTACCCCAACGCGGAGGTTGCCCTAGGATCCAACAGGGCTGTCACCACCTGAGGACCGACCTCTCGTTACGGAGGGTATGCTCATAACTATCGTAGCCAGACAACCCATGCACGATGCCTACGTTACTGCTAGACTTCACCCAGCCCGGGCTATTGTGACCCAGGGTGAGAGCCACCAGAAGACTGGTCAACTAGACCGAGTACCGTAGCTTGAACACAGACCTCATGCAACACTCTCATGCCATCTAACAAGATCAACTAAGGCTAGACATACGAACAGATATGAACTCTCTTATGTCTAATCAACAAGATCAAAGGGTCGTGTTCGTGAAGAACACGAGCCTCTAACTTATGAACAAACACATAAGGAAGGAGTTTATCACCCTTCAAGTGGATCAAAAGGTAGTGTTTACGAAGAACACGAGCCTCTAAATGATGAACAGAGGATGAACTCAAGAACATATCAAGAATATGATCTACCATGACTTTATATGAAATAGCTGAATAACTGAAGTAGATCAAAGTCATACAAAGAAATAAAGATAAAAGAGAACTCATACCTAAACTTCCAAGAGGACATGGAACCTGAAGAAGAGCTACTCTAGCCTATCCCCTAGCCTTGGAAACTAAAAGTGAGAGGAGAATGAGAGAGTGGTGTGTGAGAAATGGGAGCCCCTCCCCTCCTATTTATAGAGGAGGACAAGGCTTGCTCGGACGCCCAAATGGCCGCTAAACACTCGGGAGTGAAGCAATGGACCAATGAGGAGCCAACACGTGGAGGGCCATGATCAGGGGGCCCTAAGGCGGTTCGGCCGATCCTAGGATCGGCCGGCCCCCTGGCCTGTGCTTCCTCTGAGTGGCTGCCCTGTGGGCCCTCTGATCCATCCCCGGTGCATGGCTTGATTTGGTATCCGAGGTGGGCCCTTTGATCCATGTGAAGTCCATGTGGCGTCCTCTGATTCGTCGGTGAGTGCCTCCCCTGGATCGATGACGTGGATTGCCATGTTTCTCTTGGTGGTAGCCACCTCCTCAGCTGAGTTGGCATGGTTTCTTCATAGAAGTGGAGTTTCCATCTCTTTTAAGGGTAAATCACCTACATACAAATAATCTCCAAGGACAAGTGGAACTACATTATTCAAACCTAAATGCTAGTAAATAATGCATATGCCTCCATTTATGTGAGAATATTGAGGGTTGGAAATGGTGAATTTCCATTGTCAACAAACTCCCCCAAGCTAACCTCTTGCTCGTCTCGAAGCAAGACATTAGAGACTTAGGTTGGTTGATCAGGAGTTGCTACAATGTTGTATTCTCAACTTATGGCAAACATACAGCAAAGTACTCTACCAAGAGTTGAACAAGTTGGCAATGTTCTTACCTTTTGCCTGATACGTGGGGCATATAGCTTCACCTGCCTTGGGCGGTTGAGAGACAGAATGGTTATATAGCATGTGCATAATCACTCATACCTTGATCAGCTATCAATCCGGAGGTTTTGCAAATTTTTCAAAAGAAAATCAGAGTTCCTCAAATGATACTCTCGGATCGCTCAAAAGTGTATGGTTCCTCACCAAGGCATCATTGTTGCCTTTCTTCACATCCTACTCCTAATAGGCTTTATGTGGAGCTGTAGGTAGGGAAGATGTGGTATACTTGTCTCTCATGTTTTGCTAAGTCAAAAACCAGATCCTTGGAATAAACAAACATACATCCTGATCAAGATGTGCATATGTGTGTGATGGATATGAGCATGGCAAGGTGGATACTAGGCCCGGAAATGGGTGTTAGATATTGCCATGCTTTATATGAGGGAATGAGGGATTGATGGTAAGGTGGACACTAGCCCCGGAGTAGGTACTAGTTATTACCATCTATATGGTGGAACTCTTTCTCTTGCACATATCAATCCCTTTTTTTCCTTTGAAATTTTTCGAGACTTGGGCTAGCTCTCTTTATTTATTTTTGCCATGCTTTTGAGCATGCTTTTCTCTCTTTTTTTCTCTTTTTTTAGCTAGCCCTTTGTCTCTATTGGAGATATTTGGAGAGGGATGAATGATGCAAAGATACATAGAGTTTTATTTATGGAAGAATGCATAAGCAGTATGGAGTAAATGATGAATGCTTAACTTCCAGTGTAGAAGTTTAGCATGAACGTGTATGTGATCTTGATCAAGGGAGTATGAGTTCTAACAAGGGTCACAACAATTTGACAAAGCTCAATGAGAGAACAAGCTGCATATGTGGAGGCTAAGAACTAGAATCTACATATGGCCTTGGATGGGAAATTCTCATCATTGAGGAACTCATCATGTTTTGATTTTTCAAAAAAGGAAAACTCCGGATGTCAAGCATCACTAAGCACAAGATCATAGCACTCTATTCTACCATATCATGTCTCACAACAACTTAGGCAAGGATCATGCTTTTTGCTACCCACAGTTTTCAAGCTAAGGTTTGAACATACAAGCCAACAAACTCAAAACTTAGGTAGGATACAAAGTTGTAAGCAAGACATACGAGGAGAATAAACAGAGCAACTATTCATCATTTCAACCATAGAGGCAAAGCATTCTTACTAAGCATATCAAAGCAAACTAAGCAAACGATGATAATGAAAGCAAATAAATAAATATTTTTGGTCTTTTTATTTTGCAGATTTTTTTGGATTTTCATTTATGAGATATTCTGAAAATGAAGGAAGATACAAGTTACCTCAGGATGGGGGTCCTCCCCCAAGCTAGCTTCAGGCTCACTGCGGAAGAGGGTAGAAGAAACCCTGACTCGCGTAGTAAGCCCTCTGCGCCTCCATGTACTGCCGCTGATCCTGCTGCATGGCTGCTATCCTCTCACCAGCCTGACGCTGCCATGCTGAGGTAGACTCGACGTGGGTGTTCAGCGTCTCCCCAATCCCGTGACCTGGACGGTGAGCTCTCCCATCTGCTGTGCGAGCTGAGCATCGCGTGCAGAGGCTGAAGAGTGTCGCCGGAAGGACGAAGACGGAGGTGGACCACCGGAGCTGGAACTAGCGGGTGTGGCCCACTGAGCTCTGCTTGCGCTCGCCCAAGCCGTGCCACTCGCACTCGGCTGGTAGGTGGGCTGGTCCCAACCAGGTGCATATCCAGGGGTAACCCCGGACATGTACCCTACAGGGCCCCCTCCTGCCATCGGTGGTGTAACAGGCTGTGGCTGAGGCTGTGGTAGTGGTGTCGGCTGTGACTGCTGCAGCTGCTGCATGTGTGCTCTCTTCGCCGCGCTCCTGGTGGACCTGCCTGAAACACTAGCACAACGGCTTTCCTCTTGTGTAACAAGGGGAATGGTGAGTGACTCTGAGTTATACAATCCAAACCTCGGGTTAGGTAACGAGATTTGATTTGTATAGCCCGGGAAGAAGAAAGTCAAAGAATCATTTGGGCCCCTCTTGAGTATATGTCCCTGGATCAGGTATGCCTCATCAATGAGAACTCGGGGCGTCCCGATGAAGGGTACGGGATTCCCGCTAAGAACCCCGAGTCTGAGAGCAATACGAGTCACCAAGGCCGTACACTCAATAGGACCTATCATCTTGAAATTCGTCATCCACTGCCGAATCATTGCTTTAACGGGAGAGACCTTGATCCGGTTGACAGCGGCGTATAAGAGCATCATCTCATCACTGCGGACGGGCCGAACATCCTCTCGTGGAAAGAGAGTAATGGCGAGCCACGTGTGCCACAGGCGGAGAGTGGGATGCACAATATCGTTGCACCGAGGTACAAACTTGCCACTGTAAACAAGACCAGAGATATCTGCCCAGAAAGATTCCCGAACATAACCCTCACAAGCTCGCTTCAAAGAGACAGCACAACGAGGACTAAAACCAAAAAAGACGACTAAGATCCTTCCAAGAAAGACGATAATCGGTCCCGAAAAGACGAAACTCAATGCCATCCTGGGTCTCGGTAAGAGAGCAAAGAAACTGGATGGTGAGGGGCCGAGAGCCAAGCTCTGTGACTGGCACAAACTCCTCCAAACCAAGAGCATTCCAAATGGAAGCGAACTCGAGATTCATACCTGTCTTCTCCATGAGAGCCGGGACGAAGTCCCTGGTGTGGGCAAAGACTCGGTCCTTCAAGAGAGCATAGGCTTGCCCCTCTCGATCGCCCCGCAAGCTGAGGTAGGGGTGTCGTCGATGACCTCCTTCGCGGCTTGTGGCTCGGCTTGCTCTTCTTGCTCTTCTTCATAATCCATCGTTGATGGGCTCGGCGTCGGCCCGGCGGGGGTGGATGCACTCGTGCTTGCCCGTGAACGGGAGCGTGAGCGCGTCACCCTCCGGAGAGTGTTCGCCGCCCAATTCATGCTAGCACAACAACAAGGAACAATAAGAGCAACTCGGTGATGGGTTAGTGAAATCGAATGAAGTTCTTACCAAGCTTGCTCCACCAATAACAATGTTTTCAGCAACACAATAGAGAGAATACTTGATGATCCAATCTCGCGCAAGAAATCCAAGAAAACCAAGAGAGCAAGGAGTAGAGAGGAGGGTGTGAGTGAAATGAGTTGAATGGGTGAAGAACACCCCCTCTCCCCCTGCTATTTATTGGCAAAACAGGGCAGGCAGCTCGGGGTGGCCAAGGCACAACGGCTAGGAGCCGTTGGAGCCCTGGCTTGGGCCGGCTGGCGGCCTGCTTCGGCTGGTGACTCCCCAACGGCTAGCCCATGGCTTGCCTTGGTGCACCGGCCAAAATTCGCCCAAAAATATTTTTCCAAAGATTTTTCTTGAATTTTCAAACTCAGAAATTATTTTCAGAAATTTTATTTTGAAAAAGGGAAAAGGGCTAGATAAATCTAGCATGCAAATGCAGAGTTTTGGAAAATCAAATATGCAATTTTTAAAAATGAAATTTTGGAAAGGGAAATATGAGATAAATACCAGCTTTAACCTTTTTGGTAGAAAGGACCCATCATTTTTAGTCCGATGAGTTGGACTCTTCTCAGCGATCAATTCCATTCAGCACCCCACTCCTGAGAAGTAGAGGTTGGTGCCATCTCAATCTTCCGCCATTCTTTCCAAATTTTCTTTAACCTCTTTGACGGAGATTTCTTCCTTGGGGGTGAAGGCTCCGTCCTTCCCCCAAGCTGCTCAACACTATCTTGCACCAAATAGCATTACTCTTCTTTGTCTTGAAACTTGAACTTCATGTTCCTCTCCCCAATGCGGAAACGGATGATACCAGATCCTACATTGATTCTAGCTCGGACATCACTGAGGAATGGTCGCCCAAGGATGAGCGGCATTCCTCCCTCGTCATCCATGTCAAGGACCATGAAATCCGCGAAGACATAAGAGCTCTTGACCTTAACCAATAGACTCTCAGCAATTCCTTCTGGATATCGGATCGTTGAATCGGCGAGTTGGATAGTCCGTGCTGTTGGAGAGAGAGCCGGATATCCCAGTTGCTCGAACATGGCCTTAGACATGAGATTAACACTTACACCAAGGTCACAAAGGGCATGCCTAATCTTCTTGTAATAGATTGTGCAAGTATAGTCGGGTAGCCTGGATCTTTCTTGTGCACCACTGCTGATTCCTCCCATGGATCAAGAATTGGTTGAGTGGGCTTTCCTGCATAGTCAGAAGCACGTGTCCTCCTAGGTGGCTTACCCCACCTGGTTGACACTACACTAACATTTTCACAAGAGGATATGGGTTGCCCCGGGATCCTCCCGTTATCAGGAGATGGAACCAAAGTAGCCAGCTGAGCCAACTGGGTTTCTAACATTTTGTTGAAACTCAGCTGACTCTTCTGAGCAGAAGAAAAACTATCAAGCTTAACGTTGAGACTTTCCACAGTTTTATCAAGGGCAGCTAGCTTCTTGTTAATACCTTCATTAATCTTAGCTTGCCCAAAAACGAGATCTCTCAAGGAAGGTTGGTTAGGATTGTAAGAATTACCTTGGTTACCTCCTTGATAATAAGGGCGTTGTTGATTCCACGGTTGGCCTCCTTGTTGAGGTGGACGATAACCATTGTTATTGCCATTCATGTACATCACTTCCTCCTGAGTCTCCGGACAATAATTGCCTGAGTGCCCAGTGTTGCCACAGACTTCACAAGTCATGTGAGAGTCCATAGGCAGAGAAGTAGTGGCCATGGCAGCCTTCTCGCTGGTGTAGTCATCCAATCTCTTCATAAGAAGATCCATCTTGGTAGTAATCATGTCTGCTTCCTTGACAGTATGAGTACCCCTCGGTCGTGGTTGGAGTCTTTGATCACTCCACCCTTGGTTGGAGACCATCTTCTCCATGAGTAATTTGGCACTATCAACAGTGAGTGAGAAGAATGCCCCTTGAGCAGCAGCATCAATATGGCCTCGGGCTGTCGGAGTCAACCTATTATAGAAACTTTGAAGAATGAGCCAATCTTCCATCCCATGATAAGGGCAGGCCAGGACATACTCCTGAAGCCTCTCCCAAGCCTCTGGAATAGATTCACTTGCTGCTTGCTGAAAACCAGAAATCCTTCCACGAAGAGCATTGGTTTTACCCTATGGGAAGAACTTCTTGAGAAATGCCTCTGAACACTTACTCCAAGTGTCAATGGATTCCCGATTCACATAGAACCATTGCTTAGCTTTCCCCAAGAGGGAGAATGGAAATAGCCGTAAACGAACATCATCCATATTTGCACCCCTGATGACGAAAGTGCTGCTTAGCTCTAGGAATTGCTACAGATGAGCATTGGCATCCTCATTTGGCTTGCCACAGAATGGGCTAGCCTGTACCATCGTGATTAGACCCATCTTGATCTCAAAATTTTCAGTCCCCATTGCCACCTCAGGGCCTTGCAACACCTGGTCAGCAGAAGGAGCTGAGTACTCACGAAGTGTCTTCTGGGCCATAGCGTTGGACGTGGATGGTACAAAGGAAGCTGGTTCGCCTTCTGGACGAGTACGACGAGGTGAGCCGAAATGAATTCGAGCTTTCCTCACAAGTGACTCGGGATCTTCAGTAAAATTCCCCGGTAGGTCGAAACCAGTCATACACTACCTGTCTTCATCATCCAAAGATAAAAGAAGACAATCAAGGTTAGCCTGCATTGAGAGTTGTTCTAACCTACTCAGAGTTTATAAATAGATGCAAAGCATAGTCATGATAATCCTGTGCCTTCCCCGGCAACAGCGCCAGAAATGCTTGTTGACATTTCTTAACGTCGATCACTTAAGAACAGATTTGGAATCCATCCTTAGCGTCGGCGCTAGAAATGCTTGTTGGCATTTCCCAATGTCACAACTAATGGCGCAGGTTAGCGTGAACATTGAGACTTGCCATAGGCTAATCTAAACGATCTTGAACGAATATGCAAGCGCACAGATAAACCATTGTAGCATTTCCCCAAGGAAGGAGAGTATTCCAAGGGTATCGAATCCAAGGAAGGCAATGGCGGATATCTTAGACTTATGCTTTTGCTCTGAATGTAAACCAAGAGATAGATATAGGGAACAACACACTCAAAGGCAGGGGTAAGATAAAAGATAATAGGGGTAGTGTGACACACACACCTCAAATCTACCTCTACTCTAGCACACTACGGCTTAGGGGGAACATACGAGTTAGCTCTAGGTTCTAATGTACTAAACATACAAAGCTAGAAGATACAAGAGATGGGCATGAGTATTGCATGAGGGAGACATGGTTCAGCACCTAGGTACAAACGGGGAGCTAGCCCGCGACGACCAGCACTCTGCGAAACTAGACTTTAGACTACTACAGTAGGTACCCCAACGCGGAGGTTGCCCTAGGATCCAACAGGGATGTCACCACTTGAGGACCGACCTCTCGTTACGGGGGGTATGCTCATAACTATCGTAGCCAGACAACCCAGGCACCATGCCTACGATGCTGCTAGACTTCACCCACCCCGGGCTATTGTGACCCAGGGTGAGAGCCACCAGAAGACTGGTCAGCGAGACCGAGTACCGTAGCTTGAACACAGACCTCATGCAACACTCTCATGCCATCTAATAAGATCAACTAAGGCTAGACATACGAACAGATATGAACTCTCTTATGTCTAATCAACAAGATCAAAGGGTCGTGTTCATGAAGAACACGAGCCTCTAACTTATGAACAAACACATAAGGAAGGAGTTTATCACCCTTCAAGTGGATCAAAAGGTAGTGTTCACGAAGAACACGAGCCTCTAAATGATGAACAGTGGATGAACTCAAGAACATATCAAGAATATGATCTACCATGACTTTATATGAAATAGCTGAATAACTGAAGTAGATCAAAGTCATACAAAGAAATAAAGATAAAAGAGAACTCATACCTAGACTTCCAAGAGGACTTGGAACTTGAAGAAGAGCTACTCTAGCCTATCCCCTAGCCTTGGAAACTAATAGTGAGAGGAGAATGAGAGAGTGGTGTGTGAGAAATGGGAGCCCCTCCCCTCCTATTTATAGAGGAGGACAAGGCTTGCTCGGACGCCCAAATGGCCCCTAAACACCCGGGAGTGAAGCAATGGACCAATGAGGAGCCAACACGTGGAGGGCTAGGACCAGGGGGCCCTAAGGCGGTTCGTCCGATCCTAGGATCAGCCGGCCCCCTAGGGTGCCCCCCTGGCCTGTGCTTCCTCTAAGTGGCTGCCTTGTGGGCCCTCTGATCCATCCCCGGTGCATGGCTTGATTTGGTATCCGAGGTGGGCCCTTTGATCCATGTGAAGTCCATGTGGCGTCCTCTGATTCGTCGGTGAGTGCCTCCCCTGGATCGATGACGTGGATTGCCATGTTTCTCTTGGTGGCAGCCACCTCCTCAGCTGAGTTGGCATGGTTTCTTCATAGAAGTGGAGTTTCCATCTCTTTTAAGGGTAAATCACCTACATACAAATAATCTCCAAGGACAAGTGGAACTACATTATTCAAACCTAAATGCTAGTAAATAATGCATATGCCTCCATTTATGTGAGAATATTGAGGGTTGGAAATGGTGAATTTCCACCGTCAACAGTAACCATCAAGAACAAGTACCCGTTGCCACGCATTGATGACCTGCTTGATTAGTTGAGGAAGGCCAAGTACTTCAGCAAGATTGACCTTCGATCCGGCTATCATCAGATGAAGATTCGCCCCGAGGACATCTACAAGACAGCGTTTGTGACCCAGTACGGGCAGTATGAGTTCACTGTCGTATCGTTCGGTCTTACGAATGCCCCAGCTTACTTCATGAACATGATGAACAAGGTGTTCATGGACGAGTTAGACAAGTTTGTCGTGGTTTTTATTGATGACATCTTGGTCTTCTCGGAAACTGCCGAAGAGCATGCAGAGCATCTGAGGATAGTGCTGGAGAAGCTGAGGCAGAATCAGTTGTATGCCAAGTTCAGCAAGTGCGAGTTCTAGCTAGAAGAAGTGGCATTCCTTGGGCATGTGTTGTCAGGTGAGGGAGTTGCAGTGGATCCCTCGAAGATCGAAGCTGTGTCAAAGTGGCAGTCGCCCAAGACAGTGACAGAGATCAGGAGTTTTCTCGGGATGGTAGGGTACTACCGCCGTTTCATCGAGAACTTCTCCAGGATTGCGAAGCCGATGACCGAGTTGCTGAAGAACAACTACGTGTGGTCAGAGAAGTGTGAAGCAAGCTTCCAAGAGCTCAAGACCCGACTCACCACAACTCCTGTGTTGATGCTACCCGATGACAACAAGGACTTTGTGGTGTACTGTGATTCTTCGAGGCAGGGTCTTGGTTGTGTGCTGATGCAGGAAGGCAAGGTGATCGCTTATGCTTCAAGGCAGCTTCGGAAGCACGAAGAGAACTACCCGACACATGACCTCGAGTTAGCAGCTGTTGTTCATGCTTTGAAGATATGGAGGCACTACTTGATGGGCAACAAATGTGATATCTACACGAATCACAAGAGTCTGAAGTATATCTTCACCCAGTCAGAGCTGAACTTGAGGCAACGCCAATGGCTAGAGTTGATAAAGGACTATGACCTCGACATTCACTACCACCCAGGCAAGGCGAATGTCGTGGCCGATGCTTTGAGCCGAAGAAGCTATTGCAACAACCTGATGGTGCGGGAGGAACATCCAGAGTTGTACAAGGAGTTGGAGAGATTGAAGCTCAACGTCGTCGAGAAGGGTCAGCTCAACGAGTTGAGGGTGAAGTACGGACCGGAAGACCAAATCCGGCAAGCCCAGAAGAAGTGTCCTGAGATTGAAGAAGTGAAAGACCTTCTAACGAGAGGCAAGGCCCCTGACTACCGCATTGACGAGCAAGGCACGTTGTGGTTGAAAGATCACATATGTGTGCCTAGTGGTGAGGATATCCGGAAGACGATTCTGAAGGAAGCTCACGATTCTCGGTATTCCATTCACCCCGGTTGCACCAAGATGTACCAAGACCTGAAGTGTCGATTCTGGTGGGAGAATATGAAGAAGGACATAGCCGAGTATGTTGCCCGATGTGACACATGCCAGAGAGTGAAGGCGGAACATCAGAGACACACCGGTTTGCCGCAGCCACTTGCAATACCTCATTGGAAATGGGATGATATCAGCATGGACTTCGTGGTGGGTTTACCCCACACACAGAAGGGAAATGACTCAATTTGGGTGATTGTGGACCGCTTGACCAAGGTAGCACACTTCCTACCGGTGAAGAACAAGTTCACTGTGAGTCAGTTGGCCGACCTCTACGTAGAGCATATCCTGAGGTTACATGGAGCACCCCGCAGCATCATGTCCGATCATGGTGCTCAGTTCACAGCTCAGTTCTGGAAGAGTCTGCACGATTCGATGGGCACACACTTGGACTACAGTACAGCTTTCCACCCTCAGACAGATGGACAGACCGAACGAGTGAATCAGGTTCTCGAAGATCTGTTGAGAGCTTGTGTGTTGACTTACAGCAATGATTGGGAGAAGAGTCTGCCCTACGCTGAGTTCTCGTACAACAACAGCTATCAGGTGAGTTTGCAAATGGCACCCTTTGAAGCTTTGTATGGCAGAAAGTGTAGGACCCCGTTGACGTGGTCTGAGGTGGGGAAGAGGACTTTCTTCGGTCCTGCTTCCATTGTTGAAGCTGAGGAGAATGTGGCCAAGGTTAGAGAGAACCTGAAGACAGCTCAGAGCAGGCAGAAGAGCTATGCTGATCCGAAGTGAAGGGATGTCTCCTTCGAAGTTGGTGACTACGTCCTTCTGAGAGTGTCACCGCTTAGAGGCACGAAGAGGTTCCATGTGAAGGGGAAGCTAGCCCCGAGGTTCGTTGGACCTTACCAGATTGTGGCAAAGGTGGGGAAACTTTCATATAGGCTGGAGTTACCGTCTGATCTTGCCGGAGTGCATCCTGTGTTTCATGTTTCGCAACTCCGGAGGTGCCTCGACCCGAAGCTTGACAAGCATGTCTCCACCGATGCTATCGACTTCCAAGACAACCTTGAGTACTTGGAGTATCTGGTAAAGATACTGGATTGGGTCGAGAAAGCTACAAGAAGTACCACCACTCGCTTCTGCAAGGTGCTTTGGAGCAATCACACTGAGCGAGAAGCGACGTGGGAGAAAGAATCGGTCATGAGAGAGAAGTACCCTCACCTCTTCGAGACGGAGGTAAGATCTTAATCTCGAGGACGAGATTCTTTTGAGGGGGGAGTCTGTAACATCCCGCATTTTCAATACGGAATGTTTATTATAAAAATGAGGATTTAAAATTTTTGGTGAATTATTTGAGTGCTTGATAAATTAATTAAGGATGTCTTCTTATTTCTCTCCTAAAATTCCTAGATTTATTTTTGAGCTAAATAACATTTCTAGGAAATATAAAATGATAGTGTGATGAAACTTGGAGTTTATTTGGATTTAATTGGGATTTAATTGTGTGGGATTCAAATTTGAATTCATATTCAAATTTGAATTCATATTCAAATTTGAATCAAATTAGAAAAGGGTGAAGAAGAAAAAGAAAAGGGGAAAAGGTTTATAACCCTGATGGGCCTCGAACCCAACAGCAAAGTCCTTCTGATGCCCTCTGAATCTTTCCCCAGTCCAAGCAAAATCCTTGCTCTCCTCCGCAGCCCAGCAGCTACACGGCCCAACGCGGCCCGTCTCCCACCTACCGCACGACGTCACCGCCAGGTGGGCTCGGGCACCGCGTCACGCTGACGTCGCTGTCGTCTTTCCCGCTTTAGCTGACGTCGGCGCCAAAGCCTGCCGGAGCGCCGCCCATGGCGCCGTCGCGATGCGCCCACGCCCATCCTTTACCATCCGACCGTCCACGTGCCCCCGCTCCGCACCTGGTGCTATAAGAAGGCCACCGCCGCGCCCCCACGGGCTCCTAACCCTCGCCGCCGGGGATTTTTCCCCATTGCCACCCGCCACTGCTCGCCGGACAGGAAGGAGAAGGGGGAGAGGAGAAGGAAGCCCGGAGGCCGTCAACGAGCACGCCGGAGCCACCGAGAAGCCGGAGGACCGCCCGTGGAGCTCCAGGGACGCCGGGAAGCCAAGGACCGCGACGCCCCTGCTTCCTCTGCCCGACACCGCCTTTCTTCCTCACTGCCGACGAACTATCTCCGGCCACCTTCCCCAACGCCTGCACGTCGACCAGTGGTCACAAGGTGAGGCCTTGCTCCCTTCACCTCTGTTGTGGCCCGGCCTTCGTGTCGAGGGGGAAATCGAGCACGCCATGCCTGCGCCGCCGCCGCCGTGCCGCCGCGCACACCGCCGTTGTGGAGTCGGCCTTCGAGCCGTGCCTGTCATTTGTAGGTGCCGCCGCCGTCGTCACGCGCGCGCCCACCTCCACTTCTCCCTTGTTTCACAGCCGCTCTCCGCCGTCACGCCTCACTGCCCCGCCGTGCACCGGCGCACCTCACCGCCGGCCTGCACATCGGCACACACACGTACCGGGGATCTTCCCGTCTGCTTTTGCTCGCCGTAGTAACCGCCTCGCCGTCCTGAGCACCACGCACCCACGCGCGACGCTGCTCCGCGGCGGGTAGCACCAGCTCGCCGTCGCCGTGCCGGCCAGGGGCTCCGCCATGGCCGCGCCGGCGCTGTTCTCTCTGTCGAGGGGGTGAAAAGCCCTGATTTTTGTTCCTTTACACTCCCTTGGTGCATGCACGCACACGTTTGGGCTTTTGGCACTCCCACACGCCGTCACCGGCGATCACCGCACAGCACCCGCTCGACCGCGTCGCCGCCATTCCCCTGTCTCGCCGCCGACGCGCCTCCCCCGGCCAAAACTGCCTCCTTTTTGCACGAGGATGAGCCCTAGGTGCTCCTTGACCTCTCTCTGTCGCTTGTTGGTCAGGCCGGTGGTGAGCCTTTGCCCGCGCCGCCGCTCCTTAGGGGCCTTCCGTCGAACACATAGCCGCAGAGCACAAAACCCCCAGGGGTTAGTCACACGCCGCCGCCCACACGTACGCGTGCGCTCAGAGGATCCGGCAGGATCGAGTGCGGCGGGCCACTCATGGCCGCACCACACATGCGACCCCGCGATCCGGCGCCGCACCAGATCGGCTGTGCCCTGCCACCACGGCCGGCCGGTCAGCCGCCACCTGTGCAGCGGTCGGCTATAAGCCAACCACGTGGCTGCCACGTGAGCACGTAGAGTTACCCTGTAGCTGGCTTTAAGCTCTTTTTGAGTCAGCTGGAGCTGGGTAAAAGCTAGCCAAGAGTTTGCTTTATTGTAAATGCGTATTTGATTTTCAGAAAACTATTTTATCTTTGGAAATTCATATAAAATCCGTTTTAACTCCGAAAAATACAAAACTTCTTCTGAAAATCTTCGAAAATTCCAAACTCCGCGCTAGGCTAGAGGTTGCCTCTTTTTGGGTCTTATTTGTTCTTCATCTTAGATTTATTGCAATTAGCATCTGTGTTTATTTATTTAAATACGATTCTAGGAGCTGCCGGAGCCGGAGAATTGAACCAGGACTACGATGACGACCTCGGCTACGACGACTACTCGCACCTAGGTTCACACCCGACCTACTTTGAATGCCCATTAGGCATTGCTTTAGAACTGCTAGCGCTTTACTTATGCATGATGATGATTATGATGAAACCTTGCACTGCCCCTTTTAAATACCTTGTCCTTGATTGACCTACTTCTACTACTATATTTATGCGTGATGGTACGCTAAGCTTGCTATGTATGTGTGGGATTATTGTGGTAGTTTCTTGGCGTGTGTGGGGAAAAACCGGCAGGAGAAGGTGTTTTGGGATACTTGGCGGGGGTGAGCTCAAGACAACCCGATCCGGGATCGGGGGCCAGGGATCGTCTTCTCGGACATTGCCCAGTTTGGTGCCTATGGCGGGTACACTGTTTTAGGAGCACATGTGCTAGGGTTTTTGTGATGACTTGGAGGATAGGAGCTCGCCCCAGTCTGAAACCGAGTGGGTCGCTTTGTTACACGGGACTTTCGTACACACCACCTCGCCGAGAGTGGGGATAGGGCCGTTTTGACCCTAGCAAGTGCGATACCATACCTGCCAGTAGGATAGAAGGTATCAGTGAGAGGGTTAGGGTGAAGTCCCTTCCCTATTGGGCGCTCCCTGTGCGGCCACACGGGGGCATTTTCACAGTTCTGGGGTGGTCCTTTGCGAAGGACCGCAGCGAGACCCGGATGTAGGTTGGAATCGTAACTCCTAGGTGTTCGTTCGGTAGAGTAGACTCGGTCGGCCGTACACCGTCCGGGTACTATTCCGAGTTGGGTACTGGTGTACACGCTCTGCAGAGTTTAGATCTATACGTATAGTCGCGTCCTCAGTTATGGACACGCCCGTTGTATACTTCGACTCTTACGTTTTGCGATTTCTACCTTCCCCCTTATAGGATGAGAGTATATGGTGAGCCGTGGTTGTATTCGGGGAGAGGGGAGTTGCTCCCTCTGCCTCGCGGATCCGGGTGCAACCATTGAGGTGCGAGGAGTGGGAGTTCTCGCACCGACCCTAGATGGAGATAGGTGATGGTGACGGTGATCTGGGTGACCAGGTGTAACCGTTTGCGGATGAGTGATATGGGACTTGGTGGGAATATGGAGATATTATTCTATTTTTGATGCTGCTGCTGCTTAGGAAACCCAGCCTCTACCTTGATCCTCTCTTTACTTTTAGAAGTAGGCCACTTAAAGCTTGCATACGGTTGGTGATGTGGACCTATCCCAATCCTTGGGGATAGCCCCTGAGCTTGCAGGGTACGAGTCAGACTTCGACAACAACGCCGACGGATGGTACGACTGAGGGGCACGTCGCTTCGCTCAAGGATGCCTGTGGGAGACGAATGAAGTTGGAGACACCTTTTGGAAGCTAAATACCGCTGCGTAGGCTCTTATTCATGTTATTCCGCCAAGAGGCGTGTATTGATGTACTCCATTATTCAGGATATGTAATGATATTCGTACTCTGATGCTTTATTTTGATGTATGACTGTGATATTTATCTGTGATGAATGCCTGTGCGTGTTAGCGTCTGATCCAGGGACTAACACGAGACAGAAAGCTGGGTTTTCCGTTTCTAAAACCCAGGGCGTTACAATAATAAACTTTTAATAATAAAAATATAAGGTTCCTCTTAAACTATTTGCATCATCAAAGCAAGCTAAAAATTGAAGCCACTAGCTAGCTAATTCTAATATGAATCTCATAATGCATTGAACTTCAACTTATCCATTAATTCATAGCACTATACCCCCCCTCTTCTTGTGTTTTTTTGCATAATCTGCAAGTAACATGCACATTTGCACCTTACTCCACCATTAAAGAAAATTATTTGCTAATAGACTTGGCCATAATGAAACAATAATATTAACGTAATTCGCAACCGCTAACCTAGAAGATCTTCTTCTTCGTTATTTATGAAGCTAATAATATCAGCAATGCTCCAGGTCTCCCTAGTGTTGGTGATGATACTACTCTTGACAGGAGTAAAAGGAGATGGCAATGGTGACGTACGACTTCCCACAAGAAAAACATCGAGATGCCCACTTCAAGTGACTCTAACTCATTTGCTATGCACATATGTTCAAATATGTCTCATGAACCCACCTTTATACCATCATAATGTGAGGTCATTTTCATAATCAAATGTTGGTATACATCTCAAGGGAACACCCAACACTTATCACTTTTCCCAACTAACTTTAGTAACTTCTTAGCATCCAACTCCCTTTCATTTTCCTTATCAGGAATCGCTCCACTTATGCCTATTAAGATTATTCGTAAATGATCATTTTAGCAAAATTAATTTATTTGATTTCTCCCACTTCTCAATCTCAACAATATACTTCTCAAACTTGTTGTATAGTCCAAACTATCAAAAGTATGTGTTTGTATGTGGGGGGGGGGGGGGGGGCGTAGTCTTATCCTGCATAATGCATAAGGAAAGTCAAGGTTCATGAGAACATCTTGCACATTTGAAAATTATTGCCATCGAGAGGAATGATGGAGCTTAGTGGGACTGCAATATCCTCTACTGAAAATCATAATAATAAGTTTCAATTTGCATCACCAAAAGACAAATAGCAATCGAACCTTAACATTAACTCAAATAACTCAATACCCAACTAAAATAATAAGTATTTGCTTAAGGAAAATTAATAAATTGTATAGTGGAAAACATAAATGAATGCTTAAATTGTAGCATGTAATTAGGAAATTTCTTGAAATGGACCAAAACTGGGTGAACCACATTATTTATTTTTTATGATTTACAAAAATATATAGCCTTCAAAAAGTTTTGTAAAACTATACCTCTACCACATGTGTGTGTGTGTGTGCATCCAATATTTTCTCACCTGCTATTTAACTAAGTAAACATGTTTACTTTACACTGTTATTTTTTGACAATGTTGACCACTACCATGTTTAGAATTTAATTTGGTGACTAGGCCCTAAAATACATGCATACCATTCATTTACAATCTACACGTGTTTACTGATATTAATGTCGTTATTGCTTCAACTTTTGATTGACAATGTAGTAATTTGTACCATAGTTGGTATGTTTGCATCTCTAGAGTTCTCAGCACGCCCCTCTTGTGAATAGTATTTTTAAAACACCATATTCCATTAGACCTTTAACCATATATTATTCACCTAAATGCAGACATTAACTTCACTGTTTACAATATAGGGCCATATCACTGATGTCTGTAGGAGACGGATGAAAAACCATCATCCATGTGGATTTTTAATCATGTGTATTGACCATTTTTTATGTAGGGCTAGTGTTTGCCAATGTCATATGTGATAACACTAGACCTTCTCTGATGTCCCCTTAGTTATTAGTAGTGAATAAATACTGATTTATGTTGTGCTTCTTTTCTATACACCACTTGTAAGTAAATTCATATCACATACTTTGAGCACATTAAGAATTGCCAAATATAATTCTAACCCCACTATGGTTTTAAAAATTGTGAAAATGTGCTAGTTGTGGCAACCATAAAAGAAGCATGCCATAGTTAAGCATATAAAGAAATAAGTGTCAATCAAGATGATGGTATCCAAATCAATCAATGGAATTAATGTATGTATGTTTGCTTCATGAAATTATTGTATCAATAGTGTTATCCTAGATGGTCAAACAACCTCTGTTTAGTGCTTAAACAGTTTAGATGAAAAAAATAAATTGTTTAAATGATTTGCACTATAGCACTGTGTGTGTATGTGAGCGTCTATATGCATGCGTGCGTGTGATAGTTCCATACATTCAATAGTTTCTCAACCATTGTTTAACTATATAAACTTGTTTAACTTCCATTTAAATTCATCATTTACACTAATATTTTTTGACAAAGTTGGCCATCTACCTATGTTTAGCGTTTATTTTGGCGACTAGGCCTAAACTACAAGCACACCCTTCATGTTTACACACGTGTAAATGACTGTTTACATGTGTTTATGTGAACACTTATCTTCAACTTTTGATGGGAAATATAGTAATTTGTATGGCCACAGATACATTAAATAGGCATAGCTAGTATGTTTGCATCTCCAGAGTTCTCAGTGCGTCCTTCTTGTGCAAAGTCCCTTGTGACTCTATAACTATTCAAAAAACATATTCCATTAGACTTTTAACCATATATGATTCACCTAAATGCAGACATTAACTTCGTCATTTACAATACAGGGCCATATCACCGATGTCTGTAGGAGACATAAGAAAAACCATCATCCATGTGGATTTTGAATTGTGTGTATTGACCATTTTTTTATGTAGGGCTAGTGTTTGCAATGTCATATGTGATAACACTAGACCTTCTCTGATAGATGTCCCCTTACTTATTAGTAGTGAATAATACTGATTTATGTTGTGCTTCTTTTCTATACACCACTTGTAAATAAATTCATAGCACTGTTTTGAGCACATTAAGAATTGCCAAATATAATTCTAACCCACTATGGTTTAGATAAGAAATTATGAAAATGTGCTGGTTGTGACAACCACAAAAGGAGCATGGCATAACTCACCATATAAAGAAATAAGTGCCAATCAAGATGATGATATCTAGGTCATTCAATGAAACTAATGTATATGTTAATATCTATAATTTTTTAATATATTCAATAACATACTATAGATACTTGCCTCCAGAAATTATTGTATTAGTATAACATAAGTTATTGCTTCCACTTTTGATGGGCAATACATTAATTTGTATGACCATAGCCACACAATATAGGCGCATGTAGCTACTATTCATGTCTTTGTTTTGTCTGAAGAATGCTTGAACTTCTTTGCCCGTTCTAAGGATGTGCAGTGCATACCAATAGTGTGGCCACACCACACGGATAACACATCATGTGGGCTCTATCTAGGGGGCTTCGGAGGGTGTCTGAGGGGGAAGCAGATCATCTGACTTTGGTCCCTCTGTCGTTGGGTCTCTGTCACGTGGACCGGCCCCACACAGTAGCGGCTCAACGGTAGAGCCCCAACGACAGGCAAACCTCGTCGGTCTGAGGGAGGGAAAGGAAACTATGTTGGACATGCAGATATGGCGTTCACATGAAAGAATGGTGTGGCATAAAACAAGTGTGTAGAGGGTTGTCTTGAACTTGTTACTTTTGTGCGCGTGTGCCACTAAAATGTGTGCATGCCACGGACTATAGTGGCCTAGCTTTGTGTCATCATGTGTATCTGCATTAGAATTATGAAATATATTTGAATTAAAATGAGACAAACACATTGGGGAGTTGAGGTGGCACACAAGCTAACCAAATAACTTGCATGGTACATACAAAACTACATTTAAAAATCTAGATAATTCACCCACATGTACGGGGACCTCGTAGTGGCACGGGCTTACTTTCAGTTCCATCAAGGCCGCTCGAACCTAGAGTCCACTTTTCCAATGAGTTTTTTTGGGATAACTCTCGTGTACCAACACTGAGTAGGAAGATCCATCTTATTCATGTATCTTACACAAGTGTACATAGTATAAAATAGGTGTAGAGGAAAAACCCAAAAGAATCTTGGAGCAGCAGTTAGGGCATATGATCTAGAAGCTACACTACACATGCACATGTTGTGGTAAGCAACTAAATAAATTATGTTTCTGCTGACTACTCAGGTAATCCTACTCATGCTCCTCGTTCCAAGCTATAACAGATTATGCCTGTTTTCACATCATAAATCATAGTAGTGGGACAAAGCATGTTTAAGGACAACCAACCGCGATTGATTTTAAAACAGGCTTTACTGCACCAGTACATGCTGCAATTGTAAGTCATAGTATATGTACTGTTTTTTGCATAAAGAATAAACAGTTAGAGTAGACACTTTTCTTTAGTTTCCTCCATTAAAGACCAAATCATCACTAAACCTGGAGGCCAAAAGAATAGCTGATATGATTCCTTGCATTGTTATTTATGTTTACCTTCTCTTCTCGATGTTACTTGTAGATAAATCGAAAGCATTGTTTGGAGAACATTTAGGAATTGCCAAAAAGCATTCTAATCCTACAATTGTGCAAGAACAAATGTTGTGAACAATAGTTTTGGACGGCCTAGATTAAAGCATGCCATGATGAAGCATATAACGAAATAAATGCCGAGAATAAGATATCCACATCATTCAATGAAATTAATGCATGTATATTTATATGTATCATTGTTTAGTAGTATTCTATTATATACTAAAAGTATGTGCTTCCAGAAATTATTGCATTCATATAGTGCACTTATTACTGCTTCAACTTTTAATTTGATGGGCAATAATAATGGCTATAGACACCTTAAATTAATAGCTCAATAGTATATATAGCTTTTTCATCCATAGAGTTCCCATCTCCTCCTGTTCAAGTCCCTATTGCACTGCATATCAAATAGTTTTTGCTCTCTCGGGGATACTTGTAAGGGAGCGAAACCTAAGCACAGGTATTTGTTTTGACAAACTCATATGGTTTATTCTGTATTCTAAGGTGCTCACTAGAAATTTATGCGTCTTACTATTAGTATCTCGATAAGTATACCTTTCAGTTTGTATGGTGCATATATTTGTGTCTATTTGTTTGTATATTCTTTGCGCAACTTTCATTGGTACTTCTACAGAAACTGTAGCTGAACCGGTTAAGTCAATGGTTCCTTCTAGATTATACTCCATTTCATTTTTCACACACCAATTACATTCTTTTTATTTGTTCTATAAGGTGGCCCATGGACAATGAGGGAAACCAGCAACGGAGCAACAATGAGGATGTGTTGCACAGCCCGATAGGACTCAATGACCAAATGAACATTGATCGTGCTAATGCAGAAGACGACAATGATGACGCCTACATTCCAAAGCCTGAGATGCCGTCTAAGCGTTCGAAACGCCGTCACACTGCAGAACAGATCCAAGAACTCAAAGCGTAATACATGACTGCTGAACAAAAAAAATAATTGTTATGTGTTTTAGGAATAGAAAATTGTTAGATCTGATCCATCTTTTATGTTGTGTAGTGCATACAAGCAGTGCGACCACCCCGATGAGAAGACACGGCGCACTCTCGGTGCAAAGATTGGATTGGAGGCTAGGCAGGTTCGGTTCTGGTTCCAAAATCAACGCGCTCAGATGCAGGTAGCACATCTTTCTATTCATCCTACAACTATGTTATGCACATCTGCAATAAGTTCTTGAAATATATTTTTGTGCAATGGTATAAATTCCATATAGGGCTGGACACCGAGTCAGCTCGACTCGGCTCAGTCTGCCTCATTAGCCTAACGAGCCAGCTCAGCTCAACTCGTTAACAAAACGAGCAAAAAGGTTGGCTCATTAGTAGCTCGAGCCAGCTCATTAGACTCGCGAGTTGAATTTAAACGTTGAATTAACATCTCATATACAATATTAAAATAGTAAGTATAAAGTTCTAAATGCTAAAATTTGCCATGCATGAAGCATCTCGGTTGAACTTTGAACTTTGCTATGTTGAACTTTGAACTTTCTAGCTCATCTGGCTCACAAGCAGCTTGCGACCTGGCTCAAGGCAGCACATTAACAAAATGAGCAAAAATAGTTGCTCGGCTTATTAAAAAATTGACCAAGTCGACCCGAGCGAGCTATGCCAACTCACAAATTTTTGTCCCACGGTCCAGCCCAAATTCCCTCCCATGGTCAAGCATGGCTGGTGAAATGAATTCACAGTAACAATTTTTTACATGCTACAGACGAAGGCCCAGGTGCAGGATACCAAGACGATTCAGCAAGAGCACGCCACACTGATGGCCGAGAACATCTCACTCCGCCATGCCATGCTGGCAAAGTCATGTGTCACGTGCAGCGGAGGGACGATGCCTGCCGAGCCGTCACCAGAGAAGCGACGCCTACTCGCAGAGAACACGAGGCTCAGGGATGAGCACATGCGCATCACCGCCTTGCTCTACAAGATGCTAGTCGAGGCAGAGGCACCCCTACCGTCTAGATGCCCAGTTTCTTCCTCTTCCACCCACTCCATGCTCTCTGTCACCGTCGAGGGCAGGGACGCTCTTCTCCGACATGCGAAGGCTTCCATGGACCAGTTCTTGATGCTCACGACGAAGCGGGAGCCAGTGTGGGTGCCAACCCCCGATGGCAAGGTACTGAGCTACCATGCATTCCAGAAGAGAACTGTTCCATTGTTTCTCGGGGTCTGCTTGGATGGGTTCATCAGGGAGGCTACTAGAGAGACCGGTGTGGTTAGAGGCACCGCCACCCACCTCGTCAGCATCCTTACAGATGCGGTACGTATATAGTAACCATATGCTTCAATCCAACATGCCTTGTTTGAATAATAGTGGCTTGAAAGTAGAATGGTAGGGATTGAAGAGGAAATTACTTCATTTTAGACTCAATCTTCTTCATTACCTTAATACCTTCCAATCCTCTTCGATCTAAACAAGCATTGTCATTAGTTGGGGGTGGGCAAGGCCCCGTATGACTATTAATTTCCACTAAAATTTTTAGTTTCTAGCTCCGCTCATGGTTGTCGTGTTTGTTGCAGAACCGGTGGTCCGAGATTTTCCCCGACATAGTGGCAGGTGTGACCGCCGGTGATGTCATCTCTGGTGGTGTTTTCGCTTCACACAACAGCCTAATTCAGCTGGTGAGTTCACACACACATATGTATCTGTGCATGTTAGGGTCCGCTTGGTACCCTTGCCGGTGCTTCCCTTGCCTACCTGAGAAGAATGTGTACTACTACCTAGTTACTTGAGCTGTTAAGGTTTTACCTTCCTCTAGCAAGTGAGCCAAAATGGCTCGCCTCCGCTGGCAAGGCTATCCTTGCCCAACAAGGATAGGATAGGCAAGATGTCAAGGGTAGTACCAACCGGACCCTTAATGTTTGACCGTGATCAAACACAGGCTTCATCTTCATTGGTTTTGATTTCTGGAGCACTTGCAGATGAACGCAGACCTGTGGGTGCAGTCACCACGCCCGCACAACCGCAGCGTCAACTTTTTGAGGTATAGCAAGCTGACGGCAGAGGGGCATTGGGCTATGATGGACGTGTCCGTTGACGACATCCTTGAACTCGAAGGTAGCTGCAAGGTTGATCTCAATGTTGACAGCGATGTCATGCATGCATTGCAGAAGGGTTGTAGGCTGCTGCCATCCGGTTGCCTTGTTGAGGACATGGGCAATGGCTACTGCAAGGTGCTACCTCTTTACCATTCTTATTAAATTTCATAATATATAATCGACAACTTTTGTGCTTTGCTTCTTCTTCTTTTCGAAAATGTACTCCTATTGTATAAATTTTGTTGGAAAGCTTGTGACATTGCAACTTTCTGGTCCAGCACCTTATTAAATTCTTTTGTGCATTGCAGGTCACATGGGTTGTGCATGCAGAGTATGACGAGACCAACGTGCCGACCATGTTCAAGCCACTGTTCCGCTCTGGGAAAGCTCATGGTGCACAACGTTGGCTGGCGTCACTCCAGAGGCAGTGCGAGTACCTCTCCGCTCTACACTCCAGCCATGTTCCAAACAGCCACAACACAGGTGAGTTAGTAACTGATTGACTGACTGCCAAGAAGGAAAGTACATAACCTTATGGTTAATCTCACACTTCGGTAAGAGATAATTAAGTAATCAGCTTGTTCTGGAAATTTTCACCACAGGTTCCATTTCGCCGACGGGAAGAAGGGGAGTCATGAAGCTAGCCGAACGGATGATGGCCAGCTTCTACTCGGCTGTCTCCGGGCCAGTCACCCAGGCGTCAAGCAGCATCGACGAGTGGCATGGTAGCGACAGCGCCGGTGCTGAGAGGATCGACGTAGCTGTGCGCATGGTGACATGGAAGAAAGCGGGCAGCATGGATGGAGAACCGGCGGGCGTGGTGCTGAGCGCCAGCACCACGGTGTGGCTGCCAAGCACGCTGCCACAGCTCGTGTTCCAGTACCTCTGCGACGGCCAGCGCCGCGGCGAGTGGGATATCTTCGCCAATGGTGCCACCGTGGATGAGTTGGGCTCCATTGCCATGGGCCACCTCGACGGCAATGCAATCTCTGTCCTCTGCCCGAAAGTAAGCACACAATTCTAGCAATTTTATCGCAGCTGCATGCATTACACAGTAACAATCTTGCGGCATTTGAAGTGTAATTGTGATTTTATCCTCATTTTATTAACTTTGTGAGTTTGTTGTCAACCATTCCCAAGTCAATCCGATTTTGCCCCTAGTCAATGGTACAAATAGGGGCAAATACGCAAAGACAAGGATCGAAATTGCATTGACTTGTGAATAGAGGAGGGCAAAATCACAAAGTTTAAAAATAGGGGTAAAAACACAATTGCACATCAAAGTAGGGAAAGATAAAAAAAACAACAATCTCACTGAATATCTGAATTGATTTCATTTTTCTCACAGGTGACAGATGGGATCAACAACAAGATGATGATCCTGCAAGAGGCACGCACCGACACGTCATGCTCCATGGTCGTCTACGCTCCAATTGAAGAGGAGAGGATGCGTAAGGTGATGAATGGCGGCGACCATGCCTCCGTCTTCCTCCTCCCATCGGGGTTTACCATCCTCCCCGACGGACACGGAAAGGCACGCCATGCTTTGTGCACCTCTAGGGCTCCAGTCGGTGATGGCAACGACAACACTGCAGGGTCTCTTCTCACCGTGGCATGCCAAGCGATGCTGCCCGACTCCGTGTCCAGCGACCACACTTCTAGGGCATTTGACGACATCGGCGGGTTGCTTTGCCGTGCAATCAAGAAGATCAAGGCTGCCGTGAAGGCCAAAATCGTCGTCGCTAGCTTGATGTGAGGTTTCAAGCAGTTGGGGGCGTTGGTCAAGAGAATTAAATTTAGACTCAGTTATCATTTTCTTTCGTACAACCAGCAGGATAGATTTGGTGTTCATCGAACCTTTGTCATCCTCCTTTTCGGAAATCAAAAACTTTGTCATAATTTTTATCTTTGCTTAATGAGTTGTCATGAGTTTGTTCAGTGCAAAAGATTTGTCAGGGATTTTACATATATTATGATGGATTATTATAATATTTTTCTTGCAGTGATCTTGTTAGTGGTGTTTCGTTGTAGGCAGATTTTGGCCCTCTTTCATCTTGATTTACTCATCCCAATTTTTATGGGTTGCCTTGTTTGATCATATTTTGTAGCACATATGGTTTTGCAGGTGCTCATAATTTTGAATTTATTGGAATTAAAATTTTCAGATCAGTATCCAAGGATTTTGATGATATAGTAATTTTTGCTACACTGTGTATATGAACATGTACTATATATGCATTATCTTTTCCATTACGGTAATGTCCAGGGACAAGCTGACTTAAATACCAGATACATTAGTAGTTGTCTCCCTTCTGTTATAACTTCCACCCGTTCATTGGTAATTGGTTTAAGCATTTGTTGTCACGTCATTATAGTTGGTCTTATCTTTGGAGCTTTCATGTCGTGCCTCTCTCTCTCTCCTCTTTCTCTCTCCCTCTCTCTCCCCCACTTCCTTGTCTCCTCTCTCTAGATACTTTGCTACTTTCTAGATCCAAGTGTTCCAAAAGCTTATGCTCCAACTATTGTTGCTCCATTATGTCTCCTTCTCTCACTCCCATCACAAAAATATGGCATGCTACTGTGAGATGACTTCTTGGAAGAATATGCGAGCTCCTCCGCTCATGTTCCCGACTTATTCTATCTTGCCACTTCTGTGTTGACAACATCATGTTCACCTTTTGATATCCATCAACTTCATGAAGGTATTCCCTTCCCTGTTCTAGGGAAGGAGAATCACCAAAGCTCCTCAGTGGGTGTGGTGATTTCCAAGGTTGTCCTAATCATGCGGATGCTAGTGACATACTACCTGTTGCCATCCACAAATAAGATTGACACATAAGGTGCAGCCCATGGAGATTGGGGAGAGATAATAGTGTGGACTCAAACAAGTATTAATTATTTCATGAAGGAATACCTCCATTGGTGCATCCAAAGATTTGTAATGTTACAATAGGGTATTTCAACGTTACAATTGGTCATATTTGTAGTGTTAGCAAATCTGTTGGTGGCTTTGCACAATGATTTGATGTTGCAACCATTGATTTAAGATGATGCATGGTTTGATGCAATATGTGTATCATTATGGTGTTGGTAATTTAGCTTGCGTCTCCATGCTTTCTACTTTTGTCATAGTGTCACTTTCTACAAGCATATCTTTTCATGTATTGAATCAAACAATATTTTTGTGTATTGAGTCAAACAAATCTTAAAGTTCTTAAAGTTGGCTTACTATGCTCATCTTGTTACGATGTGATCTCAAATGTTGCAAGAATTTATGCATGTTCTAGTTTCAATTTATTGTTCAAAAATAGATTTTTTATTGTTTTAAAGACATTGGCTTCACTTTGGTTGATTTGTGGGACGTCAATTGTGTATGAAAACAAGTTACATGACCATATGTTGGATAAATTACATAAATCTTTTTCATTGTAATTTCATTATAAGGTTGTAAGAGTATCTCGACCTTAAATTTTGAGATACAAAAATGAATTAAGATAGTTAAATGTATTTCACTTGTTGTTGCATGCATGAACCTGTTGGATGCATTGTTTTTTAATAAAGTTATTGATAAAAGAGAAAGAACAATAATCTTACTACCTTTAGTTTGTCCACTTTTTGTCAATACTGATAGGACATAAGTATGAGGCACGTTATTAGTTATCCTCCCACTACAGCTTTCATGGGTCCATTGCTTCACCCATAAATCCAACATGTTTCACATTCTCTTCATGATTATGAACCCAACTTATCTTGGATATGCCATTTTCTGCTAGTTACTTTTTTATTGTTGAATAAGGAAAGTATTATGATGGTGTGCATGATCTCAAATGTTTGAAGAAATTTATATTATTGAGATTATGATTTTGATTTACTATGCAATAAGCTATTTTGCATTGCATAAAATACTTCGATTAGTTTTACGTAAAATTTAGTTATCATATTAGAATATGGTTGGGATCAAGGTCGTTGTTGATGCCCTTGGGCAAAGATCTCTTAATGAGGAAGCAAGGTCATGTGATACCACATGAGAATGTTACAATGCACTTTTTATTTTAATTAAAATAGCTTGGGTGTCTTCCTTCTTGAATCCTATCGTGTAGCTGACACTACCATACGGACCAGCCTTTCGAGCTCTAGAAGCAAAAGTTAAGACATAATGCCCCTTTGACCAGGCTCAAAATGGCTCCGGGAACACACTAGGAGCCAAAGCAGGTGGAACCATAATTTGTAGCTCCACCGGCTCCTTGTGGTTTTGTGAGGGGGGAGAGGAGAGAGAGAGAAAAGACTCCGCTACAGTACCATTGTCAGGTGGAATCTATCAAGTGGAGTCATAACCATGCCAAAGGGGCTCATAATAGGTTTCTTTGCTCATACCTGCTAGCGCATAATGGAAAATTTCTCATCAGACGCTCCATCACACGTATTGAAAATAAATTACTGCAACACTAGGAATCACTTCTCGCAACATAACAAATCACTTCTCGCAACATAACTACTGCAACACTAGGATAGAAAATTCCCAGGCAACATGATACAAGTGTTTCATGCAACATTCTCGAGGAGCGATAACAAATAGAAATTAAGTTTGCAACGTCATCACAACCTTTTGAAACATTTAAAAATTATAATTGTAACATTTTAAAACTACAATTGTAACATCATAAAATCATTTTAGGTATCTATAATATAAAATAAATTAGTTAATTAGACTGAAAGGTGCAACATGATAAATGCACTATTGAAATATCTAGAATCACTTGTTTTTGCAACATCCTAAATCAACAGTTGTTTCTAGAAAGCAATTGCAATATCAATACTTAACTAAAATATTATTCAACATCATTGTGTACCTATCGTTAAAAAAATATGTAGAAAATTCCAACTGCAACATCTGACCTTGGGGTTGGAGTGTCTCCCGCGCTGCAACATCAATTTGTCTTCCTATCACAACATGATATAAGTGTTTTATGCAACATTCACAAAGAGTGATACCAAACAGAAATAAAGTTTGCTACATCAACACAACCTTTTGAAATATTTAAAAATTATAATAACATTTTAAACTATAGTTGCAACATTACAAAATTATTTAATAAAAGTAACTTTAATATAAAATGAATTAGTTAATTAGAATAAAAAGGTGCAACATGATGAATGAACGATTGAAATAAGTAGAATAACTTTTTGCAACATTCGAAATCAACAATTGTTTCTAGAAACTATTGCAATATCTACATGCAACTGAAACCTTCTGAAACATAGTTGCGTACATATTGCAACAAAAATACACGTCCAAGGTTGGAGTGTCGTCTCTCGCACTACAACATTATCATGTATCTATTAGAATTAAAGTACATATGAAGATTCTCACCGCAACATGAATGATGATTAAGATGTCCTATTTTTGTTTGGGTCGGATTCAAGTTTTTTTATGTGTAATTATCGAGTTGGGTTGGGTTTTTTCTTGGTTGGGGCAAAAATTTTGGCTCGCACCCGACCCGCCGCATGGTCGAGTCAGGTGTTTCGGGCGGGATGAGTCGAGTTTATCGAGTCGAATGGTCCATGATTAGGCCTAGGTATCAGACATCTTATCTGTAGCATTACTATTCTCCACTTGAAGGTATCGGGTCATGTGAAGTTACTCCAAGTGCTCGCCTCGTGACCCCTTCCTTTCACCTGAAGGAACCTCCCCCGTCTCCACCGGCCCCTTCCGGTCCCTTCCCATCCGCCGCCGGTGTTCTCGCCGGTGAGTGCCGGGAAAGGGGCCCCAAAGCCTTTAGTTAGTAGTTATAGTTATCTAATTAGTAGATCTCCTTAGCCTCTATGGCTTTTTCCCTTAGTGGTCAGCTCTGCTCCGGCTACGCCACCGTCACCATCGACGTTGTTTTCGGCTTCTTCGTGGTCGCTACCACCGTTGCCGTCCAGGTCAGTAGTAATAAACTCGCTCCTGCTTCTCCTTCCCCCTTCTCAGCCGAGCGGCCCCCTTTTCATCCATGCCGCATCCCACTCCGCCTCCGTCACCGTTCCGTGCCATGGCAGATCTTCCCCGCTCCCACGGCGTTACCACGATGGTTGTTCTGATTGATCAGCCTCCGCTTGTTGAGGTGATTGAGTCATCGTGGAACGCATCAAGCCCAGATCTGCCTCACCCTGGTCCACCTCCATGCCGCCCCACTCCCTGGCAGTTTTTACCCACTCCCATGGATGTACCTTGATGGTTGTTCCGATTGACCCGCATGCTTTTCTTGAGGTGCCTGCATCGTCGTTGAACACATCAAGATGCCCAGATCTGCCTTGCCCCGTCTCACCTCCACAGCCGCTCTGCGTCCGCACTCACCGCGGTACCTTGGTGGTTGTTCCGCTGGCTCACTCTCCCCTTGTGGAGGACTTGTTGCCGCCGTCGAACGCACCCAAGTACTGCACTCTTCAGCAGTCTCTGTGTAACGACCCGGATTTTCAAAAAGAGGAAAACTCGTCATCCTGTACTTGCGATAGTCCCTGGATCAGATGCTATCACGTACAGACATCCATCACAGATAAATAACACAACCATACAGCGGAAATAGCATACAAAAGTATTAATATTATTACAGGCACATTAAAGGAGTACATCATTACACACCTCTTGGCGGAATAACATGAATAAGAGCCTACGCAGCGGTAGCTAGCTTCCAGAAGATGTCTCCAGCTTTATTCTTCTCTCCCACAGGCATCCTTGAGCGAAGTGACGTGCCCCTCAGTCGTACCATCCGTCAGTGTTGTTGTCGAAGTCTGACTCGTACCCTGCAAGCTCAGGGGCTATCCCCAAGGATCGGGATAGGTCCACGTCACCAACCGTATGCAAGCTTTAAGTGGCCTATTTCTAATGGTAAAGAAAAGTACAAGGTGGAGGCTTGGTTTTCCTAAGCAGCAGCAACAACAATATATAAATAGAATAACATCTCCAATTCCCATATCACTCAACCACGATCGGTTACACCTGGCTATCCAGGTCACCGTCACTAGAACCTATCTCCAACTAGGGTTGGTGCGAGAACTCCTACTCCTCGCACCTCAATGATTGCACCCGGATCCGTGAGGCAGAGGGAGCAACTCCCCTCTCCCCGAATGCAACCACGGCTCACCACACACTCGAATCCTATAGGGCGAGGTAGAAATCTCAAAACACAAGAGTCGGAGTAAACATCGGGCAATGTCCACAACCAAGGACGCGGCTATACGTATAGATCTAAACTTTGCAGAGTGTGTACACTTGTACCCAGCTCGGAATAGCACCCGACGGTGTACGGCCGATCGAGCCAATCCAACCGAACGAACACCTAGGAGTTACGATTCCGTCTTGCATCCGGGTCTCGATGCGGTCCCCCGCTAGTATCCACCCCAAAACTGTGAACATGCCCCCATGTGGCCACACGGGGAGCGCCGCAAAGGGAAGGGGACTTCACCCGCTACCCTTTCACTGATACCCTCTATCCTACTAGCAGGTATGGTATCGCACTTGATAGGGTTGACCCGGCCCTATCCCCACTCTCGGCGAGGTGGTGTGTACGAAAGTCCCGTGCAACAAAGCGACCCACTCGGTTTCAAACCGGGGCGAGCTCCTATCCTCCAAGTTGTCACAAAACCCCAACACCTGTGCTCCTAAAACCTTGTACCCACCATAGGTACAAAATGGGAATCGCCCGAGAAGACGAACCCCTGGCCCCCGATCCCGGATCGGGTTGTCATGAGCTCACCCCCGCCAAGTCACCCAAAACCCCTTCTCCTGCCAGTTTTTCCCCACACATGCCATGAATACTACCACCTTATCCCAACTCATGCACAGCGAAGCTTAGCGTATAATCACGCATAAATATAGTAGTGGTAGTAGGTCAATCAAGGACAAGGTATATAAAAGGGGCAATGTACGGTTTCATCATATCCATCATCATGCAAAAGTAAAGCGCTAGCAGTTCTAATAGCAATGCCTAATGGGCATTCAAAGTAGGTCGGGCGTGAACCTGGGAGCGGGTAGTCATCGTAGCCGAGGTCGTCGTCGTAGTCCTGGTTCGGCTCTCCGGCTCCGGCAGCTCCTAAATTCGTAATTAAATAAATACACAGGCTGCTAATGCAATAACTCCAAGAGGAAAAACAAATAAGACCCAAAAAGGAGGCAAACTCTAGCCTAGCACAGAGTTTGAGTTTTTAGAAGACTTTTGGAAAAGGTTTTGTATTTTTCGAAGTCAAAACGGATTTATTATGAATTTTCTAAAGGAAAATACATTTCTGAAATTAAAATACGTATTTACAATAGTATTAACTTTAGGCTAGCTATAGGCTATCTCCAGCTGTCTCAAACCGGGCTTAAAGCCGGCTGCAGGCTGTCTCCAGGGGCTAACGTGGCTGCCAACTGCGCGGCTTTAAGCCGGCGCTTGCCTGCGTGGCAGCCGACGCGGCGCCCACGCGGCGGGGTACACGGGATCCCGCCCAGGCGCTGCCGCGGCACGACGTGGTGCGGTCCGTCGTGTGGCCCGGCCGTGAGTGGCCGACCGCACGAGATCCAGCCAGATCTTCCGCGGTGACTCGCGCGTGTGGTCGCGGGTGTGCAACAAAACCCCAGGGTTTTGGGGGCGGCGGACAAGTGTTCGGCGCAATGCCGCAGAGGAGCGGCGGCGCGGTTTGGGCTATCCGGCGGTGAGGTGTGTCGGGGTTGGCCAACAGATGGCATGGTTCGGCTTAGGGGGCCCTTGCGCACAAGTCCATGCCAAGAAAGGCCGGACCTTTGGCCGGAGTAGAGCTCGACGGCGACGACACGGTGATGGCCGCGACGACGCAGTGCGGTTGGTCACCGGCGCTAGCGCGTGGGCGCGCAGATGCGCAGGGGTGTACGTGCGTGCATCAGGTGAAGACAAGAAAACCCCAAAAACTAGGGCTTTGCCCCCTGTCCGTACGCACAAGGCTGGCCCTTAGGCCACGGGGGCGCCATGGGCGGCGCGCGCTACGGCAGGACGCACGGGGCTCCAGGGGCTGGTTCGCCGATGAGCGCGCATGGGTGCGTGTGTGCGCGGGCGGAAAAAGGAGCATGATGCACCTAAAGGCATCGCCTTTACCTCCCCCCTACGCCTGCATGCACCGAGGTGCAAGCCGGTGGCGTAGCCGTGTTGACGCAAAGGCAGGGTGGCACGGTGCGATGGTGATCGAGCAAAAAGGGGAAACCGGGCCAAGCTGGGCGCGAGTGCTCGTTGACGACGGTAGCAGCACCTGCAGGCATAAGGCACAGCTCGATGGCCGGCGACACAAGCGACGGTGGTCTGCGGCGGTGGCACGGCACGAGCAGAGACGAGTACGTGGTCGTCAAAGTGGAATCCATCCCCTCACGGCGCGAAGGCCGGCATCACAGAAGAGAGGGGATCGACGGGCTCACCTGAAGACCCCTGGTCGAAGCGATGAGCGGCGGTGAAGAGGTGCGGAGCAGGACAGCGGCGGAGCGAGCTGGAGCTGGGGAAGCAGAGGTGCGCGGCGCGGCTTCGGCAGGGACAGTGCCGGCTTCGTGTCGAGTAGCTGCTCCCGCAGACGGCTCCGGCTTCACAGCGGGCTCCCACAGACGGCCTCCCCACCTCCTTCTCCTCCTCTCCTTCTCCTTCTTCACAGGCGGCGGCGGAGCAGGGGAAATCCCAGTGGCGGTCTAGGGTTGGGAGGCGCGGCCGCGGTGGGTCTTATCGGCGGGTGTGCGAGGTGTGGACGGTCGGATGGGGCGCGGCCGAGGTGGCATGCATCCAGGGCTCTGCCACGAGCGAGTATGGCGAGCTCAGCCGAGGTGGCGGGCGCGGGATGGTCGCGGCACGGTGCGGAAGGGAAAAGGGAAAAAGTAGAGGGGCGAGGGAGACGACGACGTGGCGACTGTCGTGCGGACCCCGGCTGTCGGTGAGAAGGAAGAGAGTAAGTGCGAGCGGGCTTTGTTGGGCTGCGACTTTGATGGGCCGCGGGAGTGTGAGGTGGTTTAGAGTGCGGCGGGGATTTGTTGAGGGGCCTCGAATGGACTTCTCCTCCAAACTTGAGGCCCAGCACAGGTTTGGAACCTTTTCTATTTTCCTACCCCTTAACCCCTATTTCTATTTGATTCAAATTTGAATTAGAATTCAAATTTGAATCTCACACAAAACAAATCCAATTGAAAGCCAAAGAACTCCAAAGTTACACTAACATTTTATATTTCCTAGAATTTTATTTGGCTCAAAAGAAATAAATCTATGAATATTAGGAGAGAAAAAGAAGACATCCTTATTCCAATTTATTAAGCACTCCAATAATTCACCAAAAATTTTAAAATCCTCATTTTCATAACTAAACATTCCGTAAAATTTATGGGATGTTACAGACTCCTCCCCTCAAAAGAATCTCGTCCCCGAGATTAAGAACTTACCTCCGGCTCGAAGAGGTGAGGGTATTTCTCCCTCATGACTGATTCTTTTTCCCACGTCGCTTCTTGCTCGGTGTGATTGCTCCAAAGCACCTTGCAGAAGCAAGTGGTGGTACTCCTTGTCGACTTCTCGGCCCAATCCAGTATCTTTACCGGATACTCCAAGTACTCTAGATTGTCTTGCAAGTCGATAGCATCGGTGGAGACACGCTTGTCTAGCTTTGGGTCAAGGCACCCCCGGAGTTGCGATATGTGAAACACGGGATGCACTCCGGCAAGATCGGGCAGTAACTCCAACTTATAAGCAAGTTTCCCCACTTTTGCCACAATCAGATAGGGTCCCACAAACCTTGGGGCTAGCTTCCCCTTCACATGGAACCTCTTCGTGCCCCTAAGTGGTGACACTCTCAAAAGGACATAGTCACCTACTTCAAAGGAGATATCCCTTCACTTTGGATCAGCGTAGCTCTTCTGCCTGCTTTGAGCTATCTTCAGGTTTTCTCTCACCTTAGCAACATTTTCCTCGGCTTCAACAATGGAGGCAGGACCAAAGAAAGTCCTCTCCCCCACCTCAGACCACGTCAACGGAGTTCTACATCTTCTGCCATAGAGAGCTTCAAAAGGTACCATTTGCAGACTTGCCTGAAAGCTGTTGTTGTATGAGAATTCAGCGTAGGGTAGGCTTTTCTCTCAATCATTACTGTATGTCAACACACAAGCTCTCAGAAGATCTTCGAGAACCTGATTTACCCATTCAGTCTGTCCGTCGGTCTGAGGATGAAAAGCCGTACTGTAGTCCAAGTGTGTACCCATTGAATCATGCAAACTCTTCTAGAACTGAGCAGTGAACTGAGGGCCATGATCGGACACAATGCTACGTGGTGCTCTGTGCAACCTCAGGATGTGCTCCACGTAAAGATGGGCCAACTGGCTCACACTGAATCTGTTCTTCACCGGTATGAAGTGTGCTACCTTGGTCAACCGGTCCATAATTACCCAAATTGAGTCATTTCCCTTCTGAGTGTGAGGTAGGCCCACCACGAAGTCTATGCTGATATCATCCCATTTCCATTAAGGTATCTCTAGAGGCTGTAGCAAGTCGACGGGTCTTTGATGTTCCGCCTTCACCCTCTGGCATGTGTCGCATCGAGCAACATACTCAGCGATATCCTTTCTCTTATTCTCCCACCAGAACCGACTCTTCAGGTCTTGGTACATCTTGGTATACCCAGGGTGAATAGAGTACCGAGAGTCATGAGCTTCCTTCAGAATCATCTTCCGGATCTCCTCAACACTAGGCACACATATGCGATCCATCAGCCACAACGTGCCTTGCTCATCAATGCGGTAGTCAGGGGCCTTACCTCTCATTAGAAGATCCTTTACTTCTTCAATCTCTGGGCACCCCTTCTGGGCTTGCCGGATTTGGTCCTCCAGGCCGTACTTCACCCTCATCTCATTGAGTTGACCCTTCTCAACAATGTCGAGCTTCAATCTTTCCATCTCTTTGTACAACTCAGGTTGTTCCTCCTGCACCATCAGGTTGTTGCAATAGCTCCTCCGGCTCAAAGCATCGGCCACAACATTCGCTTTGCCAGGGTGATAGTGAATGTTGAGGTCGTAGTCCTTTATCAACTCGAGCCATCTTCGGTGCCTCAAGTTCAACTCTGACTGGGTGAAGATATACTTCAGACTTTTGTGATCCGTGTAGATATCACATTTCTTGCCCATCAAGTAGTGCCTCCATATCTTCAGAGCATGAACCACAGCTGCCAGTTCGAGGTCATGTGTCGGATAGTTCTCTTCGTGCTTCCGAAGCTGTCTTGAAGCATAAGCGATCACCTTGCCCTCTTGCATCAATACGCAACCAAGACCCTGCCTAGAAGCATCACAGTACACCACAAAGTCCTTATTGTCATTGGGAAGCGTCAACACAGGAGTTGTGGTGAGTCGGGTCTTGAGCTCTTGAAAGCTTGCTTCACACTTTTCTGACCATACGAATGGCGTGTTGTTCTTTAGTAACTCAGTCATCAGCTTCGCAATCTTGGAGAAGTTCTCGATGAATCGGCGGTAGTACCCTGCCATACCGAGAAAACTTCTGATTTCTGTCACTGACTTGGGCGACTACCACTTTGACACAGCTTCGATCTTCGAGGGATCAACAACCACTCCTTCACATGACAACACATGCCCAAGGAAAGCGACTTCTTCTAGCCAGAATTCGCACTTGCTGAACTTGGCGTACAACTGATTTTGCCTCAGTTTTTCCAGCACTATCCTCAGATGCTCCTCATGCTCTTCATCAGTTTCCGAGAAGACCAAGATGTCGTCAATGAAGACCACGACAAACTTGTCTAACTTGTCCATGAATACCTTGTTCATCATGTTCATGAAGTAAGCTGGGGCGTTCGTAAGACCGAACGATACGACAGTGAACTCATACTGCCCGTACCGGGTCACAAACGCTGTCTTGTATATGTCCTCTGGGCGGATCTTCATCTGATGGTAGCCAGATCGAAGGTCAATCTTGCTGAAGTACTTTGCCTTCCTTAACTGATCGAGCAGGTCATCAATGCGTGGCAACGGCTACTTGTTCTTGATGGTTACCGCATTTAGAGCGCGGTAATCAACGCACAGCCGTTGCGTTCTATCCTTCTTTGGTACAAACATCACCGGTGAAGCCCAAGGTGATGTGCTTGGTCGGATGTACCCTTTCTGACAGAGAGCTTCTAATTCCTCCTTCAGCGTTGCCGGTTCTAGCTTGCCCATTCTATAAGGACTTTGCGCCACGGGTGTTGTACCCGGCACAAGGTTGATCACAAACTCCACATCGCGGTCTGGTGGTAACCCCGGTAGGTCATCAGGAAAGACATCGGGGTACTCACAAACCACTGGAACATCGGCCACTGTCTTCGTAGTGAGGTTGTACAGTGTTGGTACGTCTTGTGACTTTAGCGGCTCAAACGTGATCTCAGTCCCCTTGGGGTGTATCAGGGTCACTTGTCATGGTGCCGAGGAGATAACTCCTTTGTGAGTAGTGATCCAATCTATGCCCAGAATAACATCAATCCCATTAGACTTCAGCACGGTTAGATATCCGAGGAACTTGTGACCCTTGATGAACATTTCCACACCTTTGCATAACAAGGTGCACCTGATATCTCCGAGCGGCGAGCTCGTCACAATAGGTTTTGGTCGGGGAGTCATGGGGAGAGACATTTTGTTTACAAAGTTAGTGGATATATAAGAACTAGTTGCACCAGTATCGAAAAGAATCAAAGCTTTTGTACCACAAACTAAAAACTCACCAATCACGACGTCAGGTGCGTCGGCAGCCTCCTCCTCAGTCAGGAGGTTGAGTCTCCCACAGTCAGCGGTCTGCTGGGGAGCAGCCTGAGGTGGCATCCCTCCTGGAGCTGGTACCTTGGCAGGTGTAGCAGAGTTCTTCTTGATGGGGCACTCGAACGAATTGTGGCCTTGCTTGCCACAGGCGTAACACGTAGGTGTGAAACCTCCAGTACCGGGTCTTGTCGCGAACTGCTGGGGGCGGTTGTACCCACCACCCTGATGCTGGTAGTTGGAGCTCCTTCCTCCTGGGTATGGCGCACGGCTTCCTCCGAAGCCACATCCGGGCTGGTTGTTCCCCGGGCGGTAGCTCCCTCTCAGCAGGTTACTCTGCCCACTCCTCGACCTGTGGAAAGATCGGTCGCCATGGTCCCGATCTCCCATCCTCTTCTTGCCCTTGATGCGTTCTTCGTGACCCCTTCTTTCTTCCTCGAGCGCGATTGCCCTGTTCACCAGGTGGCGAAGGGACTTGTGCTCACTGGCCTTCAAGCCCTGGCGGAGACCATGATGGAGGCCTCGCAGAAACCAGAACTGCTTCTTGTCGTCGGTGTTGGTGTCATCGGGGGCATAGCGCATCATCTTCATGAAGTGCCTCTCGTACTCCTCCACCCTCATTGCACCCTGAGTCATGGTGCGGAACTCCTGGGCCTTCTGACTCATGAGTTCCCTCGGCATGTACTGCTCACGAAACACCTCGTAGAACTCCAGCCAGGTGATGAAAGCTGGGTTCGGGTGGCTGTCTGAGTAGTTGTCCCACCAAGACTTGGCAGGACCCTCGAGCTGGTGGACGGCGAGAGCCACACACTCTTCATCAGTGTAGGCAGTGAGGTCGAGCTTCGTCTCGATCACGCGGAGCCAGTCATCGGCTTCGAGAGGTTCATCCGAGTAACTGAAGGTAGGGGCCTTCAGGCGGAGGAACCTCTCGATCTTCTTGGCGAAGTCCTCCTCCGGCGGGATGTTGCGGTTCCCACTGTTGACTCGTTTCTCGACGGCATCAGCCATCCTCTGCAGCAGCTGAGTCTGAGCGGCCATCACCTCAGCTAGGTTAGGCGGTGGCGGTGGCAGTGCTTCTCCATGGCCACGACCACGACCCTGAGGAGCTGGTGCCGGCTCAGGTTCTCCTTCAGCTTCTTCCTCTCCTTCTCCAGCATCGCCTTGACCGATGGGCGGAGGCGGTGGCGGTGGTGTCTCTGCGCCTCGGCCTCGGCCTCAGCCCACTCCTCGGACAGGTGCGTGTCCGCGACCATGAGCGGCAGCGCGTCCACACCCACGTGCGGTAGCTCGGCCACGTCCACGGCCGTGGACTGGCGGGACCACTTCTTCTTCGGCTTCTGCCGCCTCGAGGTGTGCCAACAGACGTCCAGAACTCCTGATAGAAATCTTACTGAAAACATGACAAGGGACAACAAAAAACTTTAGATACGTCACTCACCAACAAATTGAGTCTGATATACAAGCATTAAAATATTACTACTAATATATTCCAACACTCAATGAGAAAAAGCAATAAGAACGATTAACTCCATTAAAACCAAACAATCAGCATCCATTAAGAGTACATAAGTTTCCTCGAGGCTGACTCAAGCCTTGGAGGTCACAACACAGCAGCGATCTAATATAGCGTTACATGATCTCAAAAGGGTGTGCACATCTAAGGTGTGACATGACTCATAACTCCACATGCACCGGAACAGGCTCTCGGCTGCATGGAACAACTCATGGTAGCTACCTATCTTACAACTCTACTCTTATTCATTAGCATGCCCTCGCTCCAGCACCCTACTCGGTGCGAGCCCTCTTATACGTCACTGGGCGACGGTCCTCGTCAGGGTAGTCTCTTGGGAACATCCTGGTCAGCATGGCGTGAGCAGCCCTCACCTCGTGGGTCTCAACCGGGGTAGGCATGTCAGCCATGGGGCACAGGTGTAGCTTGAGAGTGGACAGGTGTAGCTTGAAGGTCTCTCGACAGATCTGCCGCTGGTCCTCTGGCGGCAGCTGACTGTTGAGCTCGTGAAGCTCGTCCACACGTAGAGAGTCAACATCCTCCCACGTCCTCAGCATCCTCTTGCACTTGTCCAGTAGGTACATGGAAGTCCACGTGAGTGCAGCGTGGTTGGCAGTGTTAGCGTCCTTGTCCTTCGAGAGCTCGGCGACCTTGATCTTCTCACGACCAAGAAGGTGTCCCTGAGTGGTAAGTAGTGCATCCTTCCTGTTCAGCTTGTCGTAGAGGCGACTGAACTTGGCCTCTTGCCTGCGCAAGTCCTCCTTGGCGTAGAGCATCTCCTCACGGGTTGTAACTCTCTCTGCCTCTGCCTGCACCACCAAAGCGTTGGAGTGGCGTAGCATGGAGGCAAACTCTAGCCTAGCATGGAGTTTGAGTTTTTAGAAGACTTTTGGAAAAGATTTTGTATTTTTCGGAGTCAAAACGGATTTATCATGAATTTTCTAAAGGAAAATACATATATGAAATTAAAATATGTATTTACAATAGCATTGACTTTAGGCTAGCTATAGGCTATCTCCAGCTGTCTCAAACCGGGCTTAAAGCCGGCTACAAGCTGTCTTCAGGGACTGACGTGGCTGCCAACTGCGCGGCTTTAAGCCAGTGCTTGCCACGTGGCAGCCGACGCGGCGCCCACGCGGCGGGGTACACGGGATCCCGCTCAGGCGCTGCTGCGGCACGATGTGGTGTGGTACGGCGTGTGGCCTGGCTGTGAGTGGCCGGCCACACGAGATCCAGCCAGATCTTCCACAGTGACTCGCGCGTGTGGTCGCGGGAGTGCAACAAAACCCTAGGGTTTTGGGGGCGGCGGACAAGTGTTCGGCGCAATGTCGCAGAGGAGCGGCGGTGTGGTTTGGGCTCGCCGGCGGTGAGGTGCGTCGGGGTTGGCCAACAGATGGCACAGTTCGGCTTAGGGGGCCCTTGCGCACAAGTCCATGCCCAGAAAGGCCGGACCTTTGTCCGGAGTAGAGCTCGACAGCGACGGCGCGGTGATGAGCGCGGCGGCGCATTGCGGTCTGTCACTGGCGCTGGCGCGTGGGCGCAAAGATGCGCCAGGGTGTACGTGCGTGCATCAGGTGAAGACAAGAAAATCCCAAAAACTGGGGCTTTGCCCCCTGTTCGTGCGCACAAGGCTGGCCCTTAGGCCACGGCGGCGCCATGGGCGGCGGGCGCTGCGGCAGGACGCACGGGGCTCCAGGGGCTGGTTCTCCGGTGAGCGCACATGGGTGCGTGCGTGCACGGCCGGAAAAAGGAGCACGACGCACCTAAAGGCATCGCCTTTACCTCCCCGTGCGCGTGCGTGCACCAAGGTGCAAGCCGGCGGCGTAGCCGCGTCGGCGCAAAGGCAGGGCGGCACGGTGCGACGGCGATCGAGCAAAAAGGGGAAACCAGGCCAAGCTGGGCGTGCACGCTCGTTGACGACGGCAGCGGTACCTGCAGGCGTAAGGCACGGCTCGATGGCCAGCGACACAAGCGACGGCGGTCTGTGGCGGCGGCGCTGCGCGAGCAGAGGCGAGTACAGGGTCGACAAAGCGGAATCCATCCCCTCACGGCACGAAGGCCGGCATCACAGAAGAGAGGGGATCGACGGGCTCACCTGAAGACCCCTGGTCGAAGCGATGAGCGGCGGTGAAGAGGTGCGGAGCAGGACGGCGACGGAGCGAGCTGGAGCAGGGGAAGCAGAGGTGCGCGGCGCGGCTTCGGCAGGGACGGTGCCGGCTTCGTGTCGAGCAGCTGCTCCCACGGACGGCTCCGGCTTCACGGCGGGCTCCCACTGACGGCCTCCCCGCCTCCTTCTCCTTCTTCACGGGCGGCGGCAGAGCAGGGGAAAATCCCAGTGGCGGTCTAGGGTTGGGAGGCGCGGCCGCGGTGGGTCTTATAGGCGGGCGCGCGAGGTGTGGATGGTTGGATGGGGCGCGGTCGAGGTGGCGCGCATCCAGGGCTCCGCCACGAGCGAGTACGGCGAGCTCAGCCGAGGTGGCGGGCGCGGGATGGTCGCGGCGCAGCGCGGAAGGGAAAAGGGGAAAAAGCAGAGGGGCGAGGGTGACGACGACGTGGCGACTGTCGTGCGGGCCCCGGCTGTCGGTGAGAAGGAAGAGAGGAGGTGCGAGCGGGCTTTGTTGGGCTGCGACTTTGATGGGCCGCGGGAGTGCGAGGTGGTTTAGAGTGCGGTGGGGATTTGTTGAGAGGCCTCGAATGGACTTCTCCTGCGAACTCGAGGCCCAGCACGGGTTTGGAACCTTTTCTATTTTCCTACCCCCTTAACCCCTATTTCTATTTGATTCAAATTTGAATTAGAATTCAAATTTGAATCTCACACAAAACAAATCCAATTAAAAGCCAAAGAACTCCAAAGTTCACACACTAACATTTTATATTTCCTAGAATTTTATTTGGCTCAAAAGAAATAAATCTATGAATATTAGGAGAGAAAAAAAAGACATCCTTATTCCAATTTATTAAGGACTCCAATAATTCACCAAAAATTTTAAAATCCTCATTTTCATAACTAAACATTCCGTAAAATTTACGGGATGTTACACTCTGCATCCAAAGTGCTTCTCTTCAGCTCGGAAGCTCCAGCTCCGGTGTCGAATCGATAGGTTCGCCATCCCCTAGGACCCTGGCGTGGGCTTCTTCTACCTCCAGTGGCTTCTCCAACAACATTTGTCGACCGCTGGAGAGCGTCGTTCCTGCAAGCTCGCCAGTCCCTGCTACAACCGATGCTGTGCGCGGTCAGTTCACCTGGGTGCATGCGTCCCAGACGCCCCTGCAACCCTCCGTCGGCGTCCTATTCTTCCCCGACTCCGGGGTTTTCGTAGCTTCCCTTGGCAGATGAAGTTGATAGACTTCGTTGTAATTAGGCCCTTTTTGGAGGGCTTATTTGTAATTTGGCTGCTGCCTTAATATATTAAGTGGTTTGTGTTAAAAAATGGTATTGGGTCATGTAAGAAAAAGAAAAAACCAGCTCATTTAGGGTGAAGTCTAAATATTTTTGGAGAGTATCCACAGCATATTGTTTCACCTTTCCACATTTTTTTCCTGGCCAATCGCGTTCGCACGTATTCACAAGAGTGAGAGGTTTTACTGGTAAATAACCAATAGCTCATCTTTTTTTTTTGAGATTACACAGTACAACGCAGACGCTCACAACACGCATGCACACTCACATCTATGAACACACGTACGCAAACCCTACCCCTATGAGCACCTCCGAAGGACTGAGCACCAGCAGATCTGGAGATTCTCGAAGTCACCACTGGCGCCTCGTCGTCGACGGGAACGTCGCTTACCACTTAATGCATAACGCCGGAAATTCCCGAAATAAATCCAGGAAAAAGTGCGAGCACCAGGATTTGAACCCTGGTGGGTAGCGTCCAACTGTACCATCCTACCATTGAACTACAAGCCCATTCGCAACCAATAGCTCATCTGCTCGGCACCAACCATGCTTTAGAGTTACCATGCACTTGTTGCCTCTCAACTGCAGTATCCAAGGCGTGCGCAGAGTAAGCTATATATGTGCACATCCTACACATGCTGCACCTTCAACCTCTAGCAAGCTCTGATACTCACCAATCACCATTATTTCTCCCTTGTAATCCCGCAGAGGAACTATCTTGTTCAGAGGACGATGGTGAGCAACGACCTCGACACGGCAGCGGCGAAGCAGGCGTCGTCCATGGCCCCCAACCCCGGCAAGGCCACTATTCTGGCCCTCGGCCACGCCTTCCCCCAGCAGCTGGTGATGCAGGACTACGTCGTCGACGGCTTCATGAAGAACACCAACTGCGACGACCCGGAGCTCAAGGAGAAGCTCACCAGACTCTGTAACAAATAACAATGCACTCGCTCGATCTGTCAATACTTCTTGGTGACTTTTCCATGGATTCAAATGTGACAAGTTCGATCGGTGGTGTTGCAGGCAAGACGACGACGGTGAAGACCCGGTACGTGGTGATGTCGGATGAGATCCTCAAGAGCTACCCGGAGCTGGCGCAGGAGGGCCTGCCGACGATGAAGCAGCGGCTGGACATCTCGAACAAGGCGGTGACGCAGATGGCCACGGAGGCGTCGCTCGCCTGCGTCCGGTCCTGGGGCGGCGCGCTGTCCTCCATCACCCACCTCGTCTACGTCTCCTCCAGCGAGGCGCGGTTCCCCGGCGGCGACCTCCACCTGGCGCGCGCCCTGGGGCTCAGCCCCGACGTCCGCCGCGTCATGCTCGCCTTCACCGGCTGCTCCGGCGGCGTGGCGGGGCTCCGCGTAGCCAAGGGCCTCGCCGAGAGCTGCCCGGGCGCGCGCGTCCTCCTCGCCACCTCCGAGACCACCGTCGTCGGGTTCCGTCCGCCCAGCCCCGACCGTCCCTACGACCTCGTCGGCGTCGCCCTCTTCGGCGACGGCGCGGGCGCTGCCGTCGTCGGCGCCGACCCGGCTCCGCACGAGCGCCCGCTCTTCGAGCTCCACTCGGCGCTCCAGCGCTTCATCCCCGGCACGGACAAGACCATCGAGGGCCGGCTCACGGAGGAGGGCATCAAGTTCCAGCTGGGGCGGGAGCTGCCCCACATTATCGAGGCGCACGTCGAGGACTTCTGCCGGAAGCTGATGGCGGAGCGGGAGGGCGCCGGCGGCGATGAGGAGATGGGCTACGACGACATGTTCTGGGCGGTGCACCCCGGCGGGCCGGCGATCCTGACCAAGATGGAGGGCCGGCTGGGGCTCGGCGGCGACAAGCTCCGCGCCAGCCGGTGCGCGCTCCGGGACTTCGGGAACGCCAGCAGCAATACCATCGTGTACGTGCTGGAGAACATGGTAGAGGAGACCCGCCAGAGGAAGGCGGCGGCGGCGGCCGGGGACGGCGACGGGGACGACTGCGAGTGGGGCCTCATCCTGGCGTTCGGCCCCGGGATCACATTCGAGGGCATCCTTGCCAGGAACCTGCAGGCGCCCCCGCGCGCCTGAACTGCTGACGTGTCGTCTTACGTGGTGTTGGTGCTTGCGTTGTCACGTGCGCTTCTGTTCGTCTCCGATCCTCAAGTGTTGTGTTAGTGTTTCGTTCAGTTGCCTTGTGCCGTTGTGCGTGACTGAGAGAAGAGATCAGAGCAATTAACAATCAGAAATGTCATTTGTTTACATGATCAGTGGAATATTTATCTCAAAAGTGTAATAAAAAGTTCAGATCACTTCATTTGTTACAACATCATTAGTTAGTGTTTATTTTGACAATGGGTTTTAGCAACAACTTAGCTGATGCAGATTAACACACAAAAAAGGCATAAATTCTAGCTGTTGCATTGGGCTCTGTTCTTCGGGTCAGGCTCTGTTCTTGAGGTCAGGTCAGCATGGCATCTTGAACCCCATGTACTGGCCGCTGGTGTACTCCTCCCAGATGCGGATGGCGCCGGAGCAGGCGATCACCACGGCGCTGAGGGCCAGGATGCCGGCGACCATGAATACGATCAGGGAAGCCCTGCCGGACCTCCTCACGGCGCCTTCGATGGCAGTCAGCCCGACGGCGGACGCCACGAAGCAGGTGGCGGCGAAGACCAGGGCGGTGGCGATCCCCTGGATGCCCAGGATGGTGAACTGGACCATGGACATGGAGGCGCAGAAGAGCACCATGAACATCGTCGTCGCCGACGCCGTCTGAATCAACGATTCAGAATTCAGAGGTCAGAAATGGGGATCCTAATTTCGAGTTGCAGAGAACGTACACGGGGAGTATGATCTGATCATGGGAACTTACTTTCGGGGGAACACCGATTTGTAGGAGGACAGGGTTGAGAAGCAGGCCGCCGCCGATGCCGAAGAGCCCGCTCATGACGCCCGTGAGGAGAGCGGCCACCGGGAAGACGTACGCCGGCAACGCGTCCAGCTTGTTGCTCACTGACGTTGCCTGCGTTCGTCGGTCAAGCACAGCTGATTGTCACCGGAAACGTGAAAGATTTGTAGCTTCTTTGGTGATTAATTTTTTTTCTTTTTTTGGGACCTATGGACTATGGCAATAATGTGCAGTACCTGATCGGCGATGCCGCCGTGCTGTGCTTGTGACTTTCTCCTTTGGTGCCCAATGCACGCCGTGAAGGCCACGGCGACAGGGATCTGGGCTGCAGTGATCAGCCAGTATGCAACTCCACACGGCTTTATGCCGAAGGCTCCCTGAAGAAACAGATCAAGAATTCAAGATGTGTCCTCTCAGTTTCTAAAATTTTGAAACATGAATGTGATTTACTAGAACTAGGCGTCGACAATTGATGGGGAACTCAGAAATTCGTTGGTATGAGTTCACTTTATAAAATTTTTGGATCAATTTTTTTTTTCAGGAATGGCCGGGAGCAAGGGAAGCAGAGGAAGCTCAAGTCAACTCATAGGGTCTGATACCTTGGCGCCTTCACCTCCTATGAACAAGTGCACGACGAAGAAGCAGAGCCAGACCGTGACAAGCACCACCAAGTCCACCCACTGGCACCGGCGACCGCCGCCGCCTCCTCCTCCTCCTCCGTTCTGCCCAAGAAGCGCCTCCGCCGCCGCGCCGCTCTCACCGCCTGCAGCGTCCGGGATCCTCCCCAGCTCCGCCGTCTCGGCGCGCCACCGCCTCATCCCGGCGCCGTACGTCTTGACCGTGGCGAAGGCGAGGAACAGCGAGAAGAGCGCGGTGATGAGCCACTCCGGGAATGCGACGTTGCACACCACGCCGGCGCTGACGCCCAGGAGGAGGCACGGCTGCGACACCACGGCGATGCCGTAGTCGATCAGCGGCTGCTGGCCGCCGCCGCGGAGGAAGAGGGTGTAGAGCACGTTGGACAGCGTGCCCCCCGTGACCATGAACGTGGAGAACGCGGTCGCCGTCTTGAGGCCGAGCCCGGCGACGATGCTGAGGATCGGAACGTACAGCGAGCCGCCGCCGACGCCGCCGGCGCTGGAGATGGCCGCGGCCAGGAAGGAGAGGATGCACGCAAGGACGGTGCCGAGGTTGCTCTGCTGCAAGCTCCATTGAGATTCGTAGTAGGTTCCTGAGCTAGCCGCTCCAGAAGAGATCAGGAGCTGCGAGGAATTCGTCATCTTGCCAGTGGTTTGGAGGCGACTTGGAGATCAGAAGAATGCCGTGCTTCTTTATTTGTAGTACAAGTACTAGGTAGATGTCAACTTTGGCTGTGCATTGATGCCAATGCACGACGAAGCGATTTGGAAGGAGTTGAATCCGTGTACAAATGTACTCTAGAGATCCACTTGATGCTTGTGATTGACATGGTTCGATTTCCTATATGTTAGTTAATTAGTTTAGAGGTTTATTCTCCTGGAGGCAGAAACGAACAATTGTAGATGATGCTAATCAACAGCTTTGTTTATTTGGTCAACTCCGTTTAGACAAGTTGGAGGTCTTTGTTGTTTAAAAAAAATAGAAAATGGTGAAAAAATCGTGCATTATAGGGATCTACTGCTACCTACAATCATGAGAATTGTGTAGTTCGTCCACATCATCATGGTTCTCAACTCGTCCAACAACCTGTAAAATGCTCAATTTAATTCTTCACAAAAAATGCTTAATTTAAGTGTAGTAACTCGAGATATGTGGGTGCAGATTGGTTCAACATGTTAAATGTTTGGTTAGTATCATAACTTGTCAAATTGGTGCATATGTAGGCCAAACATTACAACGCTAATTACTTACTAATGTTGTGCCACAAATCAAGGGTATATTCGAGTTGGAAAAAATATTGATTGTTGTTTAGCCATTAATATTCGCATAGCGATGATAATTTATTTAGCAAAGAGACTTACACTATTTAAGAAATTAATGTTATTTATTCATATTATTTTTATACAATGTTTTAATTTAATTAAGATTATTTAATTTTATATTCAATATTGATTAGTTTGTCCATACTATTTAGTACATGTTTGATTATATTCATTGTTTAGCTATGCAAAAAAGAGACCACATATTAATATCTACTAACAATGCCTTTTAGCTGCTTGCCATAAATATTTTTTTAAAGGATAAAAAGAAACATGCTTCTATATAGTTGGTGAATACATGATCACAAGCACAAAGCAAACCTTTGCACTGCGAATGTACGAATTTGTCCAGATATTGCACTAAATTGAATATTTTCTAAGTTGTTGAACATATTTGCACCCACATGTCAAGTTATTTCACTAAATTGAGTATTTTTACAAGTTGTTAGACTAATTTGCACACAACTGATTAGTTGTTGTATGATGAATGCAATTTACTCTTTTTTCCTTCCTAGCTCCTACCAGCATGGAAAACCTTGTATCCATGGTTTAGGATATTTGTTACTTGCATTACTTATTTCATCATTAACTAACCAATAACTAATGACATAATTTTGTTACCTATCATACAAATACAAATTACTATTTTTGGTATTTGAGGGATATAGAGGGAACTCATTCAACATGTAATAATGCCTATCTGAATTGCCAGTGGTTGGGAGGCTTTCTCCTGAAACGGCTTCAGTGAAGCCAAAGCTGGTGAAGTCAAAAAATAGTGGCTTCACCGTCTTCTAGTTCATGACAAAACACCTTCATGCTATACAGCTATAGTACCACATTTTGCACAAAACAGGTGAAGCTGAAGTCGAAATAAGCCCTCCAAACGTGGGAAAGGAGCATCTGTCACTGAACCTCCTCAAGTGTCTTATGCGTTTGAGGGGCCACACCTTTTGATATCCTGTTGCGAGGTTTTCCTTCCCATGGGGGTGTTTGGCAGAGCTCTGGAGCTGAACTCTAGCAACTCCAGCTATTTTTTCAGTCAAACACCTCAACTCCAAAACTTTATGGAGTTGCCAACTCTATGGAGCTGTAGTGCAAATGGGGATGGACTTTTGGAGCACCTCTTTTGCTGCTCCAAAACCAACAAGTATGAACCTCCTCGTGGAGTTGGTGTATAATTACCCACCAACACCACACTGATAAGTGAAAAGAATGGTTTGCTTTCTAATTTTTTCCATCTGCCGTGTGAGGCTTCTCCCTTCCTCACACCGCACCCTCCTCAAGCCGGCGGCACTCCCTCCCCACACCGACCGGCCGCCGGCACCCACTACAACCCTTCCCTTTCCCGCGGCTGCCGTATACCCACACCACCGCCGTCCATCTCCCGCGGACGCCGTCCACGGTCCACGCCGCCGCCGGCTACGCACCCATTCAGCACCCACTGTGCTGCGCTCCGCCCGCCGGCCCCTTTTCTGCCCGCCGCAGCCCTTCCCAACCGGCCGCTGCACCCCTCTGCTGGCCACCGCGCTTAGATCCGGCGCCATCCTCCCTCCCATGCTGCGCCTGCATCACAACCCTCTGCTCCCCACTGTGCTCGGGTCCGGCGCCATCCTCCCTCGCACATCGCGCACTTCCGCCGCTCGCCATGCTGGGTCGGCGTCAGTGATAACTGATAAGCAGGATAGTGGGGAGGGTGTGTCAGGGACCAGCGCGGCACCGCGACCTTCTACAGGCTCGTTGTTGGCTGCACTAGGGACCTCGGCGGCGACCGCACCCTCCCTGCTGGCCATCGGCCATCCTCTCGTCAGGTCCTACTGCCAGCTCCCATGTTTGCGTGCGTGAGAAACAGAGGAGGAAGAGGAAGGGTACCTATGAGGTTGACGGATGGGACCCACATGTCATGGTACTTGTTGTATTTTAGTTTTGAAGCTGGTTGTCAAACACCTACTTTGGTCAGCTCTAACTCCATTTAGAGCTGGCTCCACCTAGAGTAGAGCAGCTCCAACTAGAGTCGGAGCCATCCCAAACAGAGCCTATATAGCTGGCCAATGTTTTTTGCTGCTTCATCATGGTTGTACTTTATCTATGTGCCAAGACGGAGCATGCCTCCTTTTTTAGGCCTTGTTCGTTTTCATGGGATTCAATCCGAACGGAAATGACAAATACTATAGAAAAAATCAATATAGATATATAGAGATCCAGATTTATTCCGGGTCGAGAACTAATTTACTCATCATAATAAGTACAACAAAGGACCAAAGAGCCGGATTGATTCCACGCCTCTTGACTAGTGGATTAATTCCGAGTCTCTTGGTATCCATATCATGAGTAAATTGGTTTCCGACCCGGAATAAATCCGGATCTCTTATGGTAGCTATTATAATTTTTTTGTTATATTTATCAATTCCGGTCGGATTGAATCCCATGAAAATGAACAAGCCCTTGATGATGGTATAGGCGGTAGCGGAGGCAGGATTGAACCTTAGGATGGCTCTTCTTCTTCTTCTTAAAAATAAAGATATATGTGCTTTTGGTTAAAAAAAGATATATGTGCTTTGATGGTGGATAGTTTATTCTAAAATACAATTTTAATTTGACAATTAATGTGTCATTTCAATTCTTATTAGTTTGCCCCCCTTTTGCTTGTGTCATTGTAAGGAATCGAATGCTCGTAGCCTAAGAGGGGAGGAGGTGAATTAGGCAACTTAAAACCTTAAGCCTAGGGTTATCAATATTTGCTCAAAACATAAACTAGAACATACTATCTAGATGTGCAACTATGGTTGTTCTAGTGTGAAACTCCCATCCCAAAACAAGTTTTGCAACCTATAGCCAATCCTAGCAAGATACTACTCTAGGAGAGTAAAGGCAAACAAGGATTGCAAGAAAGTAATGCGGAAACGTAAAGGGGGGTGAGGGAAAGCAACCTCTTGACACGCGACTTATTTCGTGGTATCGGTAGGCACTAAGCCACCCCTAGTCCACATTGTTGAAGCACTCCACACAAGAGTATTGCTTCCCGGTCACCAAGTCTCTCCCAAGAGCACCACTTAGGCTCGGTCACAAAGGCACTCCCCAAGATCTCTTGGTCACCTTGATGCCGCCTCCACCAAGGAGCTTCTCCACCAAGGGAAGGGGGTCTCCACGTCCCCCGCACAAAGTGTCTTAGCCACTCCACACCAAGCCGGAGGGTCGAAGACGATTACCGGAGAGTCACTTAGACTCCAAGGCTTCCAGCGCACCTTGTACAACTTGATCCACTCAAGAATCACCTCACAAGGTAGGCACACCTTGCACTCACTCAGCTCTAAGCTAAACCTAGCACTAAGCACACACAAAGCATGTGCAAGTCTATGGATGAGCAATTTAGCACTTGGATGGCTTGGATATGATCTTCTATGTGTCTTACACTCCTCTGGTCTTCCTCAGCATCCAGCATCTTCAAATGGGCGAGTGGAGGGGGTATAAATAGCCCATGGTGACCAACTAGCCGTTGCTCAACGGCTAGCAGAAAACACACCATCAGATGAACCGACGCTGTATTTTTCCAAGGCGACGGTTCATTCGGTGCCCCTCCACGTCATCATAGTCGTTGCATCCTGCTGACATAATTCATCCGACGCTTCGACCGATGCTCCTCCGCTGACCGTCGGTTCATCCGGTGCTGAAGGGTTCCGCGCCAAAACCTCTCTATTAGCATTTTCGAAGCCATCGGATGAACCGTTGCTTCCTCCGTCGGTTCACCCGGTGCTGAAGGGTTCCGCGCCACAACCTCTCTGTCTTGATTCCTTGATGCGTCGGATAGACCGTCGGTGCCCACCAATGGACCGTCGGTTCATCCGGCGCCTGCGTCTTCGCTTCAGTGTCTTCAGTAATTCATCCGGTGCAACTAAAAATCCCACCGTCGGTTCATCCGACGATTCCCAAGCTTACTCATGTCTTCACGTAGTGTACCATTTCATCCATTGCTTGCACCGACATTTGCTCCCTATGTACCGTCGGTTCATCCGACAGTGCTGTGTTCTTCTTTTTCTTCTTGTCGGTTTTGCCTCAAAATATATACTATTTTCTCATTTTGGCATGTAGTATTTTTGCATCCATGGGACTTAGAAATGTCTACAAAGACATGCTCAATAATATGGTTAGTCCCATTGATCATGTTGTCATTAATCACCAAAATCAAACTTGAACAAATGGCATATGAGGCCATGTTTGCTACAGTCATTTGCATTGTTTTGGGAATTTTCAGTCTTGTTCCTACTTCTTAGCGTACGCTCCATTGTGAGTGTATAGGGTCATGGACGGTTAGTTATTGTTTATTCGAAAAAAAGAGTTATTGGTTAAAATCTTAGGAACAAATTGAAGAAGATTCAGGTTTTCAAAAATTGAAGAAGATTCAGGTTTTCAAAAATTGAAGATTCCTAGTGTGTGTACCCCGCGCAGATTCACACCTAAAAGCCCACGTGACAGTGGCTTTGTGCCGAGCGACGACTTCTCCACCATCATCTATCCAGAATTGCTACCATGGGCTGAGGGTGGGCTGCTGCAAAGCTGGCGGGTGTTGTGTGGGCTAGCCTAGTGGGCTCACAAACAAGACCCGTGAACGCGTGATGGCAGAGAAAAAGTGCTTTAGGCCCAATCAACCACTTAACATATCCATCCATCTTTTGTTTTTTTGCGAGGAACAACAAGAACATTTCAATAAGAACAGAACACATCCATCCATCTATCCACCCTTTCTATAAAAAAAATCTATATATCCATCCGCTCCTAAAAAAATCCATCTATCTATATTATAGGCTAACCTTACTGTACTATATGTATATACCATCACAATGTTAATAAGAAGATATCACATTAATAGGAGAGAAAATGCAACTAACCATGTATTCATTTGTGGGTTGTAGCGATGAAAACAGATCAGATACAAACAGATATTATGAATACAGATACATATATTTTTCTTTCTTGAATTGAATTCCTGGATCAAATTCGGATACAGACAGTATATAAAATGTGTCGAATATTAATATTCATCATATCTGGATTTTAGAAATCCAACTTTTTTAATATTCAGATACTAATACGGCACGGATAAGTGCGGATATTGAATGTTCGGATTCGGATATGATCCTACCATTTGAGTGCTTGACCCTTTCCGTCGGACGTACGGATAATATCTTGGGCTGAGTTATAACTTGTTCATATTAAATATTATATATATGCAACTGTTACATCAGATCATCATCTATTTACCACTTGGCTGACAGTCTGAGTTATAACAATTCGAATTAATTATTAAGTTTACCCTTGAGTATCCATGCCGGGAAATAGAGACAAAGAATTCGAAAAGTGATTAGTCTCATTTCCACACTGATCGATTTCAAGGGCTGCACAACTAGCAAACTGGCGCTAACAATCATCTGTAGTTCTATTCATTTACACAGCTTGTACTTACTGCGCCCGCTAATATTATTTGTGGCTACTTTGTTCTTCTATAACCATCTGCAGTAACACTATGTCAAACTAGTAGGAAAAATATCTCCTACCAGCTCGTGCTGTATTTACTGGTGTGGGGTGGTATGAGCTGGTAAATAGTACTGTACCTGAGTTAGAGTTGATCTCGACTGCACTAGTAAATTCATCAATTAGGTTTCTATGTGGCTTCCTAATTGAGCCATAGGAATCTGAAGGGAAAAAATAGTACGAAAATTTCATATTAATCCAGAAATGGAAAATATCCTAGTGGGAATTTTTACACGGGGTGGTTAACATCAGAAATCCGGCAACATATCTGTAACAACTATATAGGTGAGACCCACTACAAGTCATGGATAGATTTATATCAACATGCAAGCATTCTACGTCACCATCCACTATACGACATGTCACCATCCACTATACGCCATGTCACCATCCACTAGATCATATATTTATGTCTTCAATCGATTAATATCATGGCTTGTGAGTAGCATGCTACAAAATTCGTGTAATAGAGAGAAAAAAATGTAGAATCAATAATTTAGAATGCTTCTCTCTCAACAATTATCATGCTTCCATGTATAATGTTATTTACAAAAGAATGTTGTCATGAATCACTTTAGTGTTCCGACTTTCACATTGCACCTTAAAGTTTTGTTTAAAAAAATTCCGCAGTATCGCGCGGGGTATCACCTAGTTTATATATGTATCCATGCAAGCAGGGACGCTGCTATCAGGTTATGGTCACTACGGGAAACAGAGCCTTTGCCGTGCGTTTCGGGCGCACGGCAAAGGTCAACGCACGACAAAGTCTTTGCCGTGCGTTTTTCTCGGAAACGCACGACAAAGGCCGCACGGTAGCATTTTGCACGGCAAAAGACCTTTGTCGTGCGCCTTTCTCCCGCACGCACGGTTAAGAAGCTTTGTCATGCGTCACGTGCGGCGCACGGCAAAAAAAACAACTGACGGCGCCCCTGTTTGATACAGCGGCCGCCGGCTTTGCCGTGCGCCACCCTCTGGCGCGCACGGCAAATAAAATAAAAAAGAAAAAAAATAATAAAACACAGGTCGGGCCTGTCGTCGCGCGAGCCACCACCGCGCCGGAGCCTCTACCGCGTCGGGGCTGCCGGATCTTGCGCCGGAACCTCCACCACGTCGAAGCCTCCATCGTGCCGGGCCTCCACAGCGTCGAGGCCGCCGGATCTTGCGCCGGAACCGCCGGAGGAGGAGCAGAGGGAGCCGGCAACGGAGAGGAGGGAGGGGCGGAGAGGAGGGAGGTGGTGCTGGAGACAATGGGTTCGGCGCGGATCCGGGGACGCGGACAGCGGATCCAGGGACCGCGTCCCCGGATCCGGCCTCGCCGCCCGCCGGCCAGTCGGAGTGGAGGTGGAGCCCACCATCCGCACACCTCGCACTAGCCAGATCTGGGCCGCACTGTCGGGGGAGGGGCCACCGTACCGTCGGGGGAGGGGCCACCGCGCCATGGGGAGCGGGGCAGCCACGCCGTGGGGGAGGGGTCGGCGCGCCGCCATCGGTTAAGGCCGTCGCGCCGCCGTCAGAGCAGCCGACCCCACCGCGGACGGAGGAGCAGGGCTGTCACACCCGTGTTTCCGAAGAAAACCGAATGCATCTCATATGTGTGCCAGGATCAGAATTTCACACATATGATAGACATAATGAGTGTAATATCGGAAACAATGCTAAAAACGTACAAGAAGAGGTTTATTAACTTTTATTACACTCATGGATAGACATGAAGGTCTTTACACGAACATCGATAGCTAAGAAGACGCAACTCCGTCTTCAACTCCACATGCATCTGACTGGGGGAAACGCATGCCTCAGAACCCATCGTAGTCGCTGAAGTACTCCTCCCCAGTGTTCTCCTCTGAACAGCGGGTAAGCAAGGGTGAGCACACTTATGGTTGGAGTTCAGCAAGTGGGGGAAAAATGCAAGGCTATCAAGGATAGGCTAAGGTTTTGCAGTGGTTAGCATTTTTTAAGTTGGTCAAATTTTATTAGCAAGCGCCTATTTACTAGGTGTAAGTTTATACCATCCCAAAATTAAGCATTTAGAAAAACATTATCTCAAAACCATATAAACCATGATTTAATTCCATCTTCAAGTATATTAATCATGTGAGGGTCCAGGCCGCTTTTGACCGTGAGCACGGCTGATCGATCAGTTTTAACTCTGCAGAGGTTGTACACTTTCACCACAGCTCGTGTTCCCCATGTTGCCCGGGTTGATCAGACTCTTAAACACTTCCGAGGTGAGTGGCTAGGGGTCCACTACGAAGCCTTTACAAAGGTATGCAGAAGACCAACAACCCGCATAGTTACAGTAGCAGAGCGGACCGTAACCCTCCCTAATGGTCAGCACCTTAGCAAAGGCTGCTACCCCAACAGGACCGGGCTATACCCCTTCAACTCTGAACCCCCTCTGCTCCTTTCGGATAAGTCTGTCAGATAATTCCACACACCTAATTAATTGGCTAAGCCAGAGCCATATGAACTGTGGTTGCACTGTTTTCCTGGGTGGTTCTCCATGTTCCGATTAATTCATATGATCTTGTTATTATCCACATCTTTCACCAAGGTTACCATGATCAACATTTTATAAAGATCTATTTCAACCATCCCAATTTAAGCAACTAAGCATTATCTACCCAAAACATTTATTTTAAACAGGTTGTTCAAGGTAATAGGGAAAAAATTCTAGTCATGTCCTTAAAAAGGTAATTTCCTATCAAGTTATGCATAGCAACAATTAAATATAAATTTTAGTTATTATGCAAGTTATGTGGGCTGAAGTAGAATATGCAGGGGGGAATACCACTTGCCTTCCTTGCTTAAAAATAGGGATTCTTCTTCTTCAAAAAGTTGCTCTTGATCCACGATCGGAAGCTCGGTACCCACTGGCATGATATCTACGCGCACACCAAAAATCATACAATAAATAAAAATAATACATCAAACATTATAAAAGACTAAAACAAGCTTCTAAAACTAATGAGCACTAAGAGACGATCGCAGGGACACCAAAAACGCCTAAAACAGATAAAAGACCCAAAAGATATGGCTTAAACAAGATTTAGGGGCTAGATTGTAAGAAAACTTGGCCTCCAGGGGCTTATCTGCAAGAAACCAAGGACTTAAACCTAATTATGTATATAAACCAGAGGTTTATAATGCATAAGAGCAAAGATGGACCTCGGGCTGGAAAAACCTATGAACTCAGGGGTCTAAACATAAGAAAACGGACCTGATTGTAAGGGTCTTAACAGGTGGAAGGGCGCGGTTGTGATATTAGAAACTTCAGGGGCCTTTCTATAAATTAGCAGCGGAGACCCTGGGTTGACCGTTACTTGAAAGTTTGACCTGGGGTTTGGGCGGATCTGGGCCGCACATCGTCTCGCGGACGGCTGCGGTGCAACGGCGCGGGCGGCGGCGATGCTAGCGGCGACGAACGGCAGCCGGCGGCGGTTAGCTCGCCGGAGCTGCTCGATTTCAGCCTCCCGTGCACGAAACTCAACGGGACAAAGACCGAAACAAAGCTAAGAAGAGTGGTAACTGACCTAGGGACTTGGGACGGCGAGCGGAGCGGCGGGGAAGGAGATCGACGACGGCAGCACTCCGGCGGGCGGCGGAGCTTCGGGCGACGCACTGCGCGAGCGAGGAGAGAGGGGGAGCTTGGTGGAGAGGTGCGGGAGAAGCAGGGGATCATGCTCACCTTTTATAGGGTGGAGAGGGGCAGTGGAGAAGCCGGCACGGCGGTGGGGCTCGGTGGCCGCCATTAATGGCCAGTGGAGCTTCGGTGGGGGGGCGGTTTCGGATGGGGAAGGGGCGGGGCGGCGCGAGTGCGCCACTGCGCATTAACGGCGCCCAGTGGAGGAGAGGGAGGGGCACGGGAGAGGGGGTCGGCGCCGGGATAAGGAGGTGGGCGGCTCGGCCATGGGAGGAGCGAGCGGCGGGAGGTAGGGGGCTGTCAGTGTTTTGGACACCGAGCCTACGACGGGTACCCGAAGTAGTAGATTGTGCGGTGGGGCTCACCGAGATCAGGAACACGATGGTGAGACACAGAGCACACAATTAGACAGGTTCGGGCCGCAATGTGCGTAATACCCTACGTCCTGTATGCTGCGTGGCTCTGTATTGATAGCGTATGTTTTGAGAGGGGTCCCTGCCTCGCCTTATATGCCACGGGAGGCAGTGTTACAAGTCGGATTGGTACATGGGTACTATTCGAGTAAGACCCGGAATAGCCTATACAAGGTATGGAAAGCCATCCTAGTCTTAGTACAAGTCCTTGTCCGTCTTGTCTTGCCTTGTGGTCCACGGTACCAGCACCGTGGCCCACTAGTCGAGTAGTCCAAGTGTACAGGAACTCATCTCTCGGGTATGGCCCACAATGTGTTGGTGGGCCCAGGGATGCCTGGTCGACAAGCCCCCGAGTACTTTGTAGTCGAGTGCAATGTTCCAAGTAGTCTTGAAGGTCTCCACGAGTAGTTCCCAAGCGTCCCCGAGTTCTACAAGCTTCAATCTTCAATAGTACTTGAATCATCACGAGGCTGGAAGGTACTCCAGCTAACTCCACGAGTAGTCTTGAAGTCTTCTCGAGTTGTTCCCAAGCGTCCCCGAGTACTTCCTTTGAAGGTCTTCAATAATACCCGCTTCGTTCTTGAAATCTTTGCATCAAAGATCCATATGGAAATGCGATTACTGAAATCGCATTCCATATGGAATGTAGCCCCCGAGCCTTAGGTCGAATCCAGGATTCAAGCTGAGGGTCAATCTTGAACTCTTTGATCTTGCTCTGAAAAATCCGCAGACAATACGAAGAAATAATATAGGAATGCGATTTGCAAAAATCGCATCCTATATGGATGTAGCCCCCGAGCCTTAGTTCGAATTGACAATTCAAGCTGAGGGTCAATCAGTAGTCTTCATCAAATAATCCCGTAAAATCCTGAGAAAAACTGAAGGACATGTGGCATGGAGCCCCCGAGCCTTGAGTTGAGTACTTTCTCGATTTGAAGGATCCAATCTGACTGTAGAACAGTGGCCGAGCAGGTCTTGGATTTTAGTCTTCTGACTTAGCCAAATATTTGCCAGTGTGAAACCAATCTGTTGAATATGAAGGGTCACCAGGTCGAACCATTAGGGTTTTGATTTTATAAATACCCGAAGGGGTATCCCTTAGGGTTTCACTGCTTCCATTCGCCCTTAGATCCAGAAGGCTTTAGCATCCATAGCCGCCGCAGAGTTCGAGCGCCCATAGTGCCAAGAGTGCAAACCTCCATCCCTTCACCGTCCTCTGGTCAATGCGAAAGAAGACCCTTGTGACAGGAAGGATGAAGCCAGCGCCATCCAAGGGACAGAAGAGGAAATCTGGCCGTGGCAAGAATGAGTTGCCGGAGCCCAAGTACAAGACGGTGGTCATCACCAAGCCCCCGAGCCAAGCTGTCTCTTGGAAGAAGTCCAAGATGAGGGAGGATGATATCCAAACCCTCGAAGCCGGTGGGTTGCTACGCGAGAAAGCCATTGCTGGATGGAGCTCCGCCGCCGGTGATGCGTGCCCGATGGAAAAGAGCCCAGATGAGATTCCGATGTTTGGGCACTTCGTCGAGCGTGGGTTGACGCTACCGTCTTCGGATTTCTTCCGCGGCTTCCTCGACTTCTTCAAGTTGGAGCACGTACACCTCAACCCCAATAGCATCTTTCAGATTGCGGTGTTCGTGCACTTCTGCGAAGCTTTCCTCGGCATCCGCCCACACTAGGCCTTGTTCAGGAAGATTTTCCAGTTGAAGCTGCAACCCAACGCCAACTTTCCGGTTGTAGTCGGTGGGGCTGGTGTGCAGATGCGCCAGAAGGCACAGGAGTTGTACTTTAAGTACGACTTGATTGACTCCAATCAAGATTGGAAGAATAAGTGGTTCTACATAGAGAACGCCCCGCCGCCGAAGCCAAGCATGTTTGCACCAGTTTACGACAGGCTCTGGAAGGATGAATCCACAGTGCAAGAGTGCATCCAGATCCCAGAGTTGTTGGCAAAGATTCCGTAGAAGAAGGCGCACAGCTTGACAGCGGAGCGAGTAGCCTTCAGCTTCATGAAGCGACGGGTACAACCCTTGATGCAGCGGGAGCATCTTCGGTTCGAGTACACTGGAGCGGATGACGGCTCCAGGCTATCTACTGAAGAGATCAGCGACGATCTTGTGATGGAGCGGCCGCAGAAGATTTTCAAGAATCTTCACATAATTCCTGCAGCTGTTCAGGAGTACAGTGCGGATAACCCTCCACGATTGGTAAGTCTCCAAGTACTTAGCCCCCGAGTACTTTGTAGTCGAGTGCAATGTTCCAATGCCTTGTGCTTTGCAGGAGGATGTCTTGAAGTTTGTATCTGACCCTCCTCCTCGTCCTGAGGATCCACTCCAAGCGCCAGAAGAAAAGGCACCAGGAGCGGAAGCTGAAGCCCCCGAGGGTAGTCAGGCTGCTCAAGAGGAAGAAGAAGTCTTGGTGGAGGACGCCTCCTCAAGAGATGATGACGGCTTAACACTTCAACAGCGTTTTGAAGTGAAGAGCCACTACGGATATTCTGGGGCACCCATCCCCAGTGGCCTTGCCGCGGGGGCATCGAAGAGACCAGCATCATCTCTTGCAGATGATGTGACACTGTCGCCGCGGAAGAAGAGGACCACGGTGGGAAAGCGGGCCGTGAAGAAGATGACGGGCCTCCCCTCCATTACAGTAAGTGTTGGAGAACCTTGTAAGTAGTCGTTGTGCATTGAATACTTGTTCTCTGCTGTAATGGCTTGTTTTTTTTGTCTTGTGCAGGTTATCGAGAGTGCAGCTAGTGTACTCTCGAGTAGCCCTCCAAGAATAACAGAACCCGAGGTGGTTCCAGCGTCAGCCGTGGAAACGGTGGTGCCTGAGCAACAAGAAGTCGAAGTTCCAGAAAATGTGCTGCCGGTGGAAAGTGTGCCAGAGGTGCCGGCAGCGCCTTCTTTCTTCGACCTGCTGGGACCCAAAATCTCAGTGCCTCGTGCTACCCTGTAAGTACACGAGTACTCGAGTACTTATTTTGATTTTGTGCTTTACTTTTGCTGACCAACTTGTTAATGAAGAAAATCCACTGATGTGAAGTGGGGCGCCTCTGGGAGTGGTGCTACTGTAGGAGACCAGACTCCTCAAGAGCAACCAGAAGACGTACTCCCAGAGCGCCAAGATATACCCGCAGAAGCTGAGGCTGCTCAAGCGTTGCAGATTCTATGGAGCGACGTGGTCAAGGCGGCAGTTGAAGCAACTTCCAGGCCCAGGGCTCAACAACTCGAAGAGATTGAAGCCGTGGTGAATGAAGCCTTGGAGGTTGACCCTGAAGCCGTGCTGCGCCACGAAGAAGTCCCAGCTGCGGAAGCCCCTGTGCATCATGTTGATGCACATCTGGTGCTGGAAGAACAGCCAGAGAACCGCATGGTGCCGCATGAGCCACAAATTGAAGACCCGGCTCCTCTGCGCGGCGCTGCGAGGTACTCTGCAGCCAACACTAGTACCCAGTCTGTGGCAGAGAACTTGATGCCATATGATGACTCCTGCCTGGACGAGGACAACTTGAATGTGCACACTGAGATGTTCCGCAGCATAGAGAAACTTCTTGCGTTAAGTTTGTGTAGTCTCTCGTAGAGTAGTTGTAGTCACAGATATCTTGTCTCTGACTCATATGTTGTTTTGCCTTTTCAGGAAGTAGTCAAGCAGTCGAAACGCAAGACTCGGCTGCTTGAGCAACACGCGGCTGACATTGAGGAAGTCTCATGGCTCAGAGAAGAGTTGAAGCAACAAAAGGCCTTGTCTCTGAAACTGCAGGAGAAACTTGATGCCAACGCCGCCGAGTACCACAACGAAGTCCAGAAGCTGACAGCGAAGAAGGATGAAGTTGTTGGTAAGAACAAGTCCCTACGCCTGAAGAATAAAGGTAATCTCCCTTCTGAAATCATCATTGAGTACTTTTGCTCTTGCGCACCACATCTGATAAGTAGCCTTGATCCTTTGCAGAGCTGATGGAGGAAGTCGATAAGTTCAAGAACAAGGCGCTAGACTGGCAGCTAGCCTTCAACCGTGAAGAAGCAGCTCATATGGATCTGAAAGAAGACTATAAGGTGCGGTGCTTCGAACTTGAGCGCGAAATGGATATCCGCATTGCCAACTGGACTGACTTGCTACGTTGCATGCAGTCGCTCAAGGAGAAGATTGAAGAAGCTGAGGACCTACGCTCAGAGCTGAAGGCTTTGACAGAAGCGGCCGAGCCAGTGGCCAACTTATTTGAGCCCAGAGTTGCTGGAGTTCAACCTCATCCACTTGTGGAGAGATTGAAGGACACGCCCAAGAAGATTCTGGAGTATGCTCAAAGGCTGGCCTGCACGATCCCAAATCAAGTCCTGAGCTTCATCAAGTCTTTTTATGCCGAGGCGGATCTCACGGTCATCATGAACGGCAGATCTAGAGATTGCACCGACGATCGACTCAACGAGCTGATGCAACAGACTTCTCCAATCGCGGAAGCAGTCTCCAAGTTCATCGATCTCCGTTAGATGTACCTGTAGAGTAGAAACACTAGGGAGAAAATAAGTGTAATCTCGAACAAGTGTTTATGTAATATAATTGAAAACTTGAAGAAATCAATTATCTGGATCCCTTGAATGCATTTGTGTTGGCCAGGTACTCGAGTTGATATTGAGTGTGTGGCTGCAAAAAAAAGAGATACGATACACGAGTAGGAGTACTCAAGTGTACACATGTTCCGAAGAACGTTAGCTTAAAACATGATGAGTTGAACACCTTAGCTGTAGCAGCGTAAAAGAAGGCTTTGTCATGAAATAAGCTAAGAGTAGTAGCAAGTCGATATAGAGTAACGGCTTGTACTAAACACATTGTACAGAGTTTACAATGTCTTGAGTACCTCTGAGGCTAACAAGCCTAGTGAGAGAGTACTCGTAAAGAACTTATTCATAACGAGTTGAACACCTTAGCTGTAGCAGCGTAAAGAAGGCTTTGTTATGAACAAGTAAAGGACACTAACAAGTCGGTATAGAGTAGCAACTTTATTACTGAATACATTGTACAGTGTTTACAATGTCTTAAGTACCTCTGAGGCTATGAGCCTAGTGAGAGAGTACTCGCAAGAATGTTCCGAAGAACGAGTAAGACCGTAGGAGACAGTGTGATGAACTCATCCTTGTTGTAGCAGTAACTTGTATGAGAGTTCCAATGAGACCCTACCAGCAGGGTGTTACTCTAGGCCGCAGCCTCTTATTGAAAAATAGGAACATGGACAGCATGTGCCACTTACTGTCCTACATGATACAGGATCGTCTGGAGAGAGTTATCATGACTCCCTACGAGGTCGCAGAATGAGACTGCCTGGAGAGGGTTGATGAAGCCCCCTGCGGGTGCTCACAGTTGAAAGCCACAAAAAGATACAGTCGAAACTGTCTGGAGAGGATTATCTTGATCCCCTACGAGTGGTGACAACTGTAGCTGTCTGTTGAGTGGTTGCAACCGAAGCTGCCTGGAAAGGGTTGTTCGAACCCAATACGAGTTGTTGTACAGTCGTAGCTGTCTGGAGAGGGTTGTTGAGACCCCCTACGGGTAGAAGTGACAAAGCTGGTCGATGTTCCAAGAGTTGTCGACTTCCTCGCCTTCTAGAGTTTGAAGACGATATGAGCCTGGGCCAGTAACCTTTGCAACTGAGAAAGGACCTTCCCATGGCGAGTTAAGTTTGTGTAGTCCTGCCGTATTCTGGATGCGACGAAGGACTAAGTCACCAACGTTGAAGGAGCGTTCCTTAACGTTGCGGTCATGATAGCGGCGAATCCTCTCAAGATATCGAGCGGATTGAACAAGTGTGGTGCAGTGAGCTTCCTCGAGACTGTCGACATCGGTTTGTCTTGTTTCTTCAGCTACGCCTTCTTCGTACTGATCAACCATCGGAGAACGCCACATGACATCAGCAGGCAAAACGGCTTCAGAGCCGTAGACCAAGAAGTAAGGTGACTACCCTGTGGGGGTAGTAGGCTGAGTGCGTAGCCCCCAGAGTGCATTGGGTAGTTCCTTGATCCATTTGCCACCCTTGGTATTTGCAGCATCGTACAGTCGCTTTTTGAGAGCATCAAGTATCATCCCATTGGCGCGTTCCACTTGACCATTGGCACGTGGGTGAGCAACGGAGATGTACCGGACGTCGATTCCACTATTCTCGCAGTACTCCCAGAACTGGTAATTGTTGAAATTCAAACCCAGGTCTGTGATGATGCGGTTAGGGAAACCATAGCGATGTACGATTTCATCCAAGAAGTCGAGGACACGATCAGCCTTGGGGCAGGTAACAGGCTTGACCTCAATCCACTTGGTAAACTTGTCGATAGCCACCAGAACTCTATTGAATCCCCCTGACACATTTGGGAGAGGACCAATCATATCCAACCCCCAGCAAGCGAAAGGCCAAGTTGGTGGTATCGTGATGAGCTTGTAGGCAGGAACGTGTTGTTGCTTGGCGAAAAATTGGCATCCTTGGCACTTCTTGACTAGTTCCTCTGCATCAGCAAGAGCTGTAGGCCAGTAGAAAGCACGTCTGAACACTTTTCCCACCAAGGTGCGGGAAGAAGCGTGATTGCCACAGATTCCTTTGTGTGTTTCCTCCAAGATTTCCTTGCCTTCTTTGCGAGAAACGCATTTCATGAGTATATCAGAGCTTGCACCTCGCTTGTAGAGTTGATTTCCGACTAGAACATAAGCCTTGACGCGGTGTGAGATGCGCTCGGCTTCTGACTTGTCTTCTAGAATCAACTGATGTTGAATGTAGTTGATGAAGGAAGTTCTCCAGTCCACATCAATCATAACCACTTCTCGATCAGGTTGAAGTGAAGTAGTCGTAAGTGCAGATGATTGCTCCGAAATTGATGGTTTGTGGAGTTCATTGACGAATATTCCAGCTGGCACTTGAGCTCGTGTAGATCCCAGCTTCGATAAGACATCCGCAGCAACATTGTTGTCGCGGACCACATGATGGAACTCGAGACCATGGAATTTATTCTCAAGTTTGCGTACCTCCTGACAGTACGCATCCATATTATCAGCATTACGATCCCATGAATCATTGACTTGATTGATGACCACCAAAGAATCACCATAAACAAGTAGTCGTGTGATGCCAAGAGAAACTGCAAGGCGAAGACCATGCAGCAGAGCTTCATATTCAGCTTCATTGTTTGAGACCTTCCAAAAGATCTACAAAACGTATTTGAGTTGCTCGCCCTTGGGAGAAATCAAAAGTACCCCGGCACCAGCACCTTCCAACTTGAGGGAACCGTCAAAGTACATGACCCAATGTTCTGGACGCTCAATTGGAGTTGGGACTTGATTTTCTCGCCACTCAGCGATGAAATCAACCAAGGCTTGAGACTTGATAGCAGTGCGAGACTTGAACTCGAGCGATAAAGCACCAAGCTCTACAACCCATTTAGAAATCCTTCCTGTGGAGTCTCGGTTGTGCAATATCTCGCCAAGCGGGTAGCTAGTGACCACAGAAATCTTGTACTTGTCGAAGTAGTGGCATTGCTTCCGTGAAGTAATCAGAACTGCATAAAGTAGCTTCTGTACCAGAGGGTAGCGAGCCTTGGATTCTGAAAGAACTTCACTGACGAAATAGACAGGCCTCTGGACAGGGTAGCCATGGCCTTCTTCCTGCCGCTCAACGATAATAGTAGTGCTGACGACATTAGTAGTCGCAGCAATGTAAAGTAAGAGCTCTTCATTGGGCAGAGGAGCTGTGAGGACTGGAGGCTTGGATAAGAACTCCTTGAGCTGAGAAAGAGCTTGATCAGCTTCAATTGTCCATGTAAACTTCTCCTGCCGCTTGAGTAACTTGAAGAAAGGAAGACCCCATTCTCCAAGTCGTGAGATGAAGCGATTGAGTGACACCATGCAACCAGTATGCTTCTGGACATCTTTGATAGTAGTCGGAGCTTGCATGTTGGAGATGGCAGTAATCTTCTCGGGATTTGCTTCGATGCCACGATGACTGATGATGAACCCGAGTAGTTTTCCTGAAGATACGCCAAAGACGCACTTATTGGGGTTGAGCTTCCATTGGTACTCACGCAATGAAGCGAAAGTTTCCTCAAGATCCGTGATGACCATGTCTGGATCCCTAGTCTTGACAACGACGTCATCCACGTATGCTTCCACGTTCTTGTGAAGCTGCTTCTTGAAGCACGCTTGGATAGCCCTTTGATATGTAGCACCAACATTCTTCAACCTGAAGGACATTATTGTGTAACAATAAGCACCAAATGGGGTGATGAATGCGGTCTTCTCTTGATCAGATTCCTTGATTGCAATTTGATGATAGCCGGAGTAGCAATCCAGGAAACAGAGTAGAGCACAGCCCGCCGTAGAGTCAATGACTTGATCAATCCGCGGCAACCCGAAAGGATCCTTAGAGCAATACTTGTTGAGATCAGTGTAGTCGACACACATCCTCCAGTCATTAGAATTCTTCTTTCTGACGAGCACAGGGTTAGCGAGCCACTGCGGGTGAAAAACTTCCCGGATGAAGCCAGCCGCGAGTAGTTTAGCGAGCTCTTTCTTGATAGCAGCCATGCGGTCATCAGCAAAGCGACGAAGGTGTTGTCTCTTGGGGGTAGCATTAGGATCGACGTTGAGTGAGTGCTCAATCAACCTCCTGGGCACACCTGGCATGTCAGATGGCTTCCACGCAAAGATGTCACGGTTAGCCCGAAGGAAGTTGGCGAGCGCGTCTTCCTATTTAGGGTCAAGCTGTGCACTGATCATGGTCGTCTTGCTGCTGTCACCAGTACCGAGGTCAATGCCTTTAAGCAGTGCGTCACCAGATGGTGCAGGATTGTTGTTGTTGTCAGTCTTCTCAGGAACCTCCAGCTCGCTCGGAGCAAGCTTTTTAGCGGCAGTGAAGACCTCCATCATTGCATTGGGTACTTGAGTAGTCGAGGCGAGTTCTACGACTTCTGTATCGCAGTCGTAGGAATGCTTCAGATCCCCTTGCAATGAGAGAACTCCCTTGGGGCTCGGCATCTTGAGGACCAAGTACACATAGTGCGGGATAGCCATGAACTTAGCGAGACCGGGCCTGCCAATGATGGCATGGTAAGAAGTCTCGAAGTCAGTGACCTCAAACTTGATGTACTCGGTGCGATAGTGATCCTTAGTCCCAAAGGTAACGGGTAGTACAACTGAACCCAAAGGAACAGCTGCGTTGCCCGGGATGATACCATAGAACGGTGAGTTGGTCTTGGTAAGCATATTGGTGATGTCCAGGCCCATCTTCTTCAAAGTTTTGGCAAACAGGACGTTGAGACCGCTGCCACCATCAATGAGAACCTTGGTAAACCTGGAGCCTGCCACCAATGGATCCAGAACGAGAGGATATCGTCCTGGCTCAGAGAAACTAGTCCATTGATCCGCCCTTGAAAAGGTAATGGGGGTTTCAGACCACTTGAGATAAGTGGGAGCTGCTGGTTGGATGGACATAATCTCCCTGAGAGCTAGCTTCTGCACGCGCTTGGTTGGAATTCCACCAAATATGACATTGACAGTGTTGGAGGGGTTCTGGAACCCAGTGTCTTTGTCTGTGTTAGCCTTCTTCCCCTTGTGTTTGTGATATCGCGGGTTTGGATGCGTTGGTTTGGGTGTGTTCTTCAACGCACGTCGAAGTTGGTAACACTGCTCTGTAGTATGATCGCCCTCTGGGTGCCATGGGCATTTCTGTTTGGTCAATGTTGCCCAATGAGGATCATCTTCAGGCTTGGCGGTAGTTTCCATGGCTGCAACAGTGTTCTCGGGCTTGCGCTTGCAATTGGGATTACTCGAGTAGTCAGCATTGTTGTTGTTGTTGTTGTTCTGGTTGTTGCGGAGATGCTTGAACCGGTTCCGAGCTTTGTCTTCCTCGTCTGCCCAGTGAGTGATCATCTCCTTGAGTTTGGTGATGTTGGCTGGGCGAGCACAACCAAAGTCTTGGAAAAGTCTATCATCATAGAAACCATCCTGGAAAGTGTCTGTGACTTCTTTTTCAGTGACGTCAACAACAGTAGCCCTTTTCTCGAAAAAGCGGCAAATGTACTCGCGAAGAGTCTCGCCTTGTTTCTGCTTGATCAGGGCAAGGTCCATCCTGGTGCCATGACGGCCCAGAGAACCCGCGAAGTTGCTGGTGAAGCGGTGTTTGAGTTGTTCCCAGTTGTCGATGGAGCCACATTTGAGGAACTCAAACCATGTGAGGGGCTCTTGCTCAAGGACAAAAGGGAAATAGATACATTTAGTATCATCATTGCCCCCGGCATTGGAGATGGACAGAGCATAGCAACGCAACCACTACCTTGGATCTTGCTTGCCATCATACTTAGAGATGCCGTAAGGCTTGAACTTCTCCGGAAGAAACAGATCTTGAAGTCGAGCAGAGAAGGCAGGAAAAGAATCAGAGTCATTATCCTTTTGCTTCTCATGCTCAGCGCGTCTGGCGTTGATTGTTGTACGAGCATCGTAGCGAGAGTCTCCTGACTTGCTGTTGACACTACCATCATCGCCCTTGCCCTTGTTGCTAGCTTCCGGACGTGTGCGATTAGGAATAGGAGTAGTACGATGAGCACCCCCACTGCTGCCATGGTGACTAGGAGCACTGGTATTCTGTCGTAGCATAGTGTAGGCTAGTTTAGCCAGCTTCGTGACTTCAGCAGTCACCCTGTCACGAGGCATAGAGCGACCGAGTAGATTGATCGCATTAATAACTTCTTCTGGAGTACGATACTCACGAGTAGTAACCGCATCCAGAGCCTCTTGAAGATTACGAGTAGGTAGAGCTTCCGCGAGTTCCCGACGAAGAGTTGCACGATCAGCATTGCGTTGGCGACGTGCAGCCTTGACCTCCGCAGTTTCATCAGCAGGAGCATTAGCAGAGAGTTCATCATCAGACACATCATCCGGGTAACGATAATTGGAACGATGCCCTTGCGGAGTAGATGCGTCGACGACAAACACTTCTCGATGCGATGAATAGGTACCCGTACTCTGAATGAGCTCAGTATCAATGTCATAATCAACAAGCTTGACGCCTTCCTGGAAGGGCAAGTTGTCGAGACATGCGATAAAGCGCTCCTGATCATCCAGTGTAAGATCAGCAGGCACATGCTCAGGCCAGTAGACGAATCTACCCTCAGGTGTCGATGTGATCACCAGTCCTTGAGCAGGGCCAGACAATTGTTGTACTTCAGCAGAATCCGAACCATAGTCGAACTCGAACTCAGAGGAATCCGAAGAGTAGTCGAAGTTGTCGTCTGAATCTGAAGAGTACTTGAGCACGATCTTCGGGCCAGGGCACATGAGGTGCTTCAATGCAGCTTGGTAAGCGGCACTGACATGGTGATGACCGAAGAGAGGTGGTGCTGGAATGTTATCCAGGCTGAATGCAAGTTGTGAAGCTAAAGGAGGCAACTCGGGCTGGATCAGAGGCGAAGTCGAGTTGTACTCAGACTCCGACTCGAGTTCTCTGAGCGGGTCAGAGATCGAAATTTCGCTGAAATTTTCGACGAGATTTTCCATCGAAGCTTGCGTAAGCGTCGAGGACTTGAGCTTTGACTCCAAAGTTGGCGCTAGGAAACGCAGGAACGATCCGGCGCCGTTAGCAACGCAAACCCAGGAGCCGAAAATGAAAGTGTCGCGTTGCTGGAAAGTGACGATCGGCTTGATGGTGATGAGAGCCATCGAGTTCGCCAGTGGATCAACGACGAGATCCCCTACCTGGTGCACTAGCTATCAGTGTTTTGGACACCGAGCCTACGACGGGGTACCCGAAGTAGTAGATTGTGCGGTGGGGCTCGCCAAGATCAGGAACACGATGGTGAGACACGGGGCACACAATTAGACAGGTTCGGGCCACAATGTGCGTAATACCCTACGTCCTGTATGCTGCGTGGCTCTGTATTGATAGCGTATGTTTTGAGAGGGGTCCCTGCCTCGCCTTATATGCCACGGGAGGCAGGGTTACAAGTCGGATTGGTACAAGGGTACTATTCGAGTAGGACCCGGAATAGCCTATACAAGGTATGGAAAGCAATCCTAGTCTTAGTACAAGTCCTTGTCTGTCTTGTCTTGCCTTGTGGTCCACGGTACCAGCACCGTAGCCCACTAGTCGAGTAGTCCAGGTGTACAGGAACTCATCTCTCGGGTACGACCCACAACGTGTTGGTGGGCCCAGGGATGCCCGGTCGACAGGGGCGGATCCGAGAGGTGGGGCCCGCCTGTCGGTGGCCGGGAGAGAGGGGAGGGAGTAGTTGGGCCGGCAGAGCTGAACAGGCCGGAAGAAGATATGGGCCGCGAGGGTGAGCTGGGCCTGCACGGGGAAAAAGGAAAAAGAGAGAAAAAAGAAAGGAGCTGGGCCGTGGGAAAAAGATGGGCCGCCTGGGCTGAGAGAGAGGGAGAGAGAGGAAAGGTTTGGGGGGTTTAGGACTTTTTTTTCTTCTTTTTTTAACACACAACAAACAAAAACAAATGCATAAAGGCATGAATGCATCAAACACTTGGGTGATTCTAAATTATTTAAATATTGTTTAATATTTTAAAGGGAAATTTATTTAGTCAAATTATTAAATCCTTAGAAAATAAAAATTAACCATGTTTCTATCATTTTTAATGTGACAGAATTTTAGGGTGTTACAAGGGCGCGCCGCCGTCGGTGTTGGCTGCTGCGTCGCCGTCGGAGCAGCCGACCCCGCCGCGGACAGAGGAGCAGGGCGCGCGCGAACCGTCCCCTGCTCGAGATCCGGTCGTCGGTGAGTTGGTGGAGGAGGAGGAGGAGGCAGCGAGCTCTGGTAGAGGAGGGGCGGCAGTGGGGTGCGGAGGGTAGATAGGAGGGGGCGACGGTGGCCGTCGTGGATGAGGGAGCCCCGCCGTCACGGAGGAGGGCGCGACTGCGCCGTGGGAGGAGAGAGGGAGGGGGCTGCGGCTGAGGGAGGCGGAGAGGGAGGCCGGAGGGGGCTGTGGCGTGGGAGGAGAGAGGGAGGGGCTGCGGCTGCGGGAAGGGGAGAGGGAGTGTGGCGGGGTAGAGGATGGGGCCTTTTATAGTTAGGGTTGGGGGGCTGCGGCTGCGGGAGGGGGCAGCCAGCCTGATGGGCTATGGGCAGCCGGCCTGATGGGCTTTTTGGCCGGCTGGCCCAATTCGTCTTTGTCGTGCGCCAGTTCTCCGCGGCACATGGCAAAGCCATTTTTCATTTATGTCTATTTACACCTCATAAATAGAGTTAATATACTAAAATTATCAAATGGATCTGAAACATTACCATAAATTAGGATGTGACAATCTATGTTGTATATTGCCTACATAAAAAAGTTTGAATTCTAATTCAAATTTGAACTTTACTACGGCTACAAACCTAATCAAGTGGCTCTCAACACTCTGAAACTTCTAGTGAGATACTTCGGTTTCTAAACACCATCCATGACGACTTGCTCAAAAACTCTATATGATTTATCACAAGCTTCACATAGGATATCATGAGCTCTTGACGAATCTCATGATTTTCAAACTTTATTTGCATTTTATACGATTAAAAAACATTGCAACCGCATGTGAATTTTCATGATTCGCGAACAAAATGTTCAAAATTTCATCCAATTTCATGTATAAGGTCTTAAAAATGATTCAATTACATGAATATCATTTTTCCACAAACTTTACTCCATTACTTTATGCACTTGCAGTTCAAATTTGACGTATATGGCAAAAATTCTTTAAGTGACACATAATTGTTAAAAATAGTAAATTTATCGAGACATGTATAAAATTGAAATATAGAGTACAAAATAATATTTTTGTAGTAGAGAAATAAAAAGAAGTACAAAAATCAAAAATTTTAAAAATACTTTGCTGTGCGTTGTAGGAAAACGCACGACAAAGGTATATGTTTGCCGTGCGTCGGTGGAAAACGCACGGCAAAGGGTATGTCTTTGTCGTGCGCCTCCAAACGATGCACGACAAAGGCTAATGGCCGTTTGCCGCAAAGGTGGGGGAAGAAAAAAGTTTAGTTTGCCGTGCGCCAAGAAATAAAACGCACGACAAAAAATCTTTGCCGTGCGCCTGCATTTTGGCCGGCGCACTGTTAAATGTATATGAGATATGTAACGGTTTGTTGTAAATCTATAGGTTGTTAGTGTGCGGTAGATCTCCTTAGTTAGAAATAGATAGAGATAGAGTATCTTGTTGTATTCTTGGAGATCAAACCGTATCACAACAACCTCTTGTAATCCTAGGTGATTTGCCCCTTTATAGTCAACACGCAACCGTGGTCATCCAAGATAGGAAGTCACGTTCTCCCCATTGTTTACATGGTAATAAGAGCCTACCTTCCAAAAACACATCTAATCCTTGTCCATGGCGTCATCCTGCTCTGCAGCGAGTTCCCTCAAGCCTCTCGGTCCTCCCGTCACAGAGACTTTGACTCGTGAGAACTTCATACTCTGGAAGGCACAGATCATGTCGGCCATCAGAGGAGCCAATCTGGTGCCCATCCTCACCGGGAAGGCGCCAGCCCCAGCACAAACCCTAGAGGTCACCACCAAGGACGACAAGACTTAGATCGTCCCCAACCCGAAGTACGAGCTGTGGATGGCGCAGGATCAACGTCTCATGTCGTACATCCTCAACTCCCTCTCCGCTGAAGTACTCGCGCAAGTCGCGAACTGGAGTCCTCGGCACCGGTCTGGGCGGCGCTGGAGACGATGTTCTCCGCGTAATCTCGAGCACGGATCACCAATCTTCGCATGCATATGGTGAATTGCAAGAAGGGCGGTATGACCGCCGATGCCTACTTCTCCAAGATGAAGAATCTTGGCGATGAGCTGTCAGCTATCGGCAAGGTGATGGAGGACGACGAGATGGTGACGCTCATCCTTGCAGGCCTCGACTTCGACTACAATCCGCTCGTCTCGTCTGTTGTTGGCCGCACAGATCCAATCTCGGTGAGCGAACTGTATTCTCAGCTCCTAGCGTTTGACTCTAGGCTTGAGTAGCTCCAGGAGAATGGCGGTGGCAGCAGCTATCAGTCGTCGGCAAACTCAGCATCCAGAGGCCGAGGCAACTTCCGTGGTCGTGGTAGTGGCAATGGTGGCCGTGGCGGCCGCGGCGGTCGTGGCTACAATGGTGGTCGTGGCAATGGAGCACCAAAGCAACAACGTCAAGGCAACCACGAAGCTGTTGATTGCTGGCATCGGTTTGATGAATCTTTTCAGGGTCAGCACAGTACCAAGGTTGCCAGCTCGGCCACCACAAGCTATGGGGTGGACACGAACTGGTACGTCGACAGCGGTGCCTCTGATCACATCACCAGCGAGCTCGAGAAGCTCACTATTCGTGACAAGTATCACAGACAGGATCAAGTCCACACAGCAAGTGGATCAGGTATGAAAATTAGTCGCATTGGTCATACAATTTTACATACCCCGCATAAGGAATTACATTTGAAAAATATCTTACATGTTCCTAGCACCAACAAAAGCTTATTATCTATTCATCGCCTAACTTCTGATAATATGCCCTTATTGAGTTCCATCCAAATTCTTTTTTAAAGGATCAGGCCACGAAGAGGGTAATTCATCAAGGAAGATGTAAAGATGGATTGTACCCTAGTCTCGCAATCTTCAGGAGTTGAGTCGAAGAAAGCTTTTGGTGCAATAAAGCCGTCTACATCAAGATGGCATAGTCGTTTAGGTCATCCTTCTTTTCAGATAGTTGAGCGTGTTATTAAGAATAATAGTCTCCCTTGTATTAGTGATCAAAACTCAAGTTTGGTGTGTGATTCCTGTTTGCGAGCTAAGAGTCATCAGCTTCCATATCCTAAATCCACCAGTGTTTCCCATGCACCTCTTGAGTTGATCTTTTCAGATGTTTGGGGACCTGCCCCCGTCTCAGTTGGGAGACATACCTACTATGTGAGTTTCATAGATAATTTTAGCAAATATACCTGGATTTACTTGATTAAACATAAGTCTGATGTTTTTCATGTTTTCCATGATTTCCAAAAACTAGTTGAAAGGAAATTTGATAAAAAGATCATAACTATTCAGAGTGATTGGGGAGGGGAGTATGAAAAATTACATTCCTTCTTCCAACACATTGGCATCACACATCAAGTTTCTTGTCCTCACGCTCATCAACAAAATGGCTCGGCTGAAAGAAAGCATCACCATATTGTAGAGGTTGGCCTAGCTCTTCTTGCAAATGCATCTATGCATCTTAAGTTTTGGGATGAGGCATTCCTCACTGCTACCTTCTTAATTAATATTCTTCCTAGTAAGGTGATCTATTTTGATACTCTTGCCCAACGTCTTCTCAAAGAAGCTCCTGATTATAATTCTCTTCGCACCTTTGGATGTGCATGTTGGCCTAATTTAAGGCCTTACAATAATCGCAAGCTCTCCTTCAGATCCATCCAGTGTGTGTTTCTTTGTTATAGCCAATTTCACAAAGGGTTCAAATGTTTAGAACCTAAGAGCGGGAGAGTTTACATCTCAAGGGATGTTGTATTTGATGAATCTATTTTCCCTTTTGAAAAATTACATCCAAATGCCGGTGCAAGACTTGGGAAGGAAATCCTCCTTCTTCCTGATCACCTTCTTAACTCAGATTGCGGGGGTGTAGGCTGTACTGATTTAAATGCTACTAATATTTCTGTTGAAGAAAATATGCAACAGGAGAATCAAAATGCAGAAGGAAGATTATCACCTGCGGCGCACAGCAGCACAGAAGATCCCGGCGCTGGATCCGATGATGATTCTCTGGATGATGATGGCACCGGATCCGAGGCTGATCCACCTGCTGCGTCCGAGGATGTCTCCGCCTCCCAGCATTCGCCGCGTGGGGGGCAGGCAGTCCGACCGCGACAGATCCACGTGCGGGCGCGGCGAATCCTTCGTCGACAGCTGGCGGTGCTGGGGTGGAATCACCGACAGCATCTCCGGTGCTCTCTCCCGCGGTGACACATGGCGCAGGGGATCAAAACCTGTCGCCGGCTGGATCTTCTGTGCCATCTGGGTCTCCTACACCGTCACCGCCAAGACCTAAAACAAGGTTTTAAAGTGGTAATTTTAAACCTAAGCAATTTACTAATGGAACTATACGCTGGTGCAATTCATGTGTCACAGGAGAAGAACCAAGTACTGTTGAAGAGGCTCTACGTGTTCCTCATTGGAAACAAGCTATGCAAGATGAATATGATGCGTTGATTCGGAATGGTACTTGGCATTTGGTGCCTTACAAGAAAGGTATAAATCTCATTGATTCCAAATGGGTATGGAAGATTAAAAGGAAGTCTGATGGTACAATTGATAGATACAAGGGAAGATTGGTAGCGAAGGGCTACAAACAAAGGTATGGACTTGATTATGAAGACACCTTTAGCCCTGTTCTCAAAATTGCTACTATGAGATTAGTTCTCTCTGTTGCTGTATCTAGAGGATGGCCTATGAGGCAATTAGATGTGCAGAATGCGTTTTTGCATGGTGTTCTGGAAGTGGAAGTTTATATGAGGCAACCTCCAGGCTTTGAGAGCAAGTCTAATCCCAATTTTATATGCAAATTAGACAAGGCTATATATGGTTTAAAACAAGCACCTATAGCTTGGTACTCAAGGTTAAGTTCTAAACTTATCAATCTCGGTTTTAAAGCTTCCAAGTCAGATATGTCGTTATTTATCTACTCCAAGGGAGATGTTATAATTTACATGTTGATATATGTTGATGATATCATTGTTACTGGAAATTCTATGGAAGCAATAGCAGCCTTACTTCGGGACCTTAAGGAGGAATTTGCTCTCAAGGATCTAGGTGAACTACATTATTTTATGGGCATAGAAGTGAAAAAGAATACAAAGGGCATAGTGTTATCTCAGGAGAAATATGCACTTGATATTCTTTCTCGAGTAGGTATGTTGAATTGCAAAACATCACCAACTCCACTATCTGCTACAGAGAAGCTTTCTAGATATGAAGGAGAACCATTGAGTTCAGAGGATAGTACACGGTACAGAAGTGTTGTTGGAGCTTTGCAATACCTTACCCTCACAAGACCTGATCTTGCTTTCTCAGTGAACAAGGTTTGTCAATTTTTGCATTCGCCTACTTCAGTACATTGGTCAACAGTTAAGAGGCTTCTTAGATATGTGAGATATTCATGTGACAATGGTCTTAGAATCACTCAGTCAATCTCCATGTTAATAAGTGCCTTCTCGGATGCTGATTGGGCCGGGAGTATTGATGACAGGCAATCTACAGGAGGTTTTGCTATTTATTTTGGAGATAATCTTGTTTCATGGAATGCAAGAAAACAGGCAACTGTGTCTAGATCAAGTACTGAAGCAGAGTATAAGTCCATGGAAAATGCTACTGCAGAAGTAATTTGGCTACAGTCGTTACTGGCGGAGTTGGGAGTAAGGCTTAAGGAACCCCCGTGTTTGTGGTGTGATAATCTTGGTGCTACATATTTGTCAGCTAATCCAGTGTTTCATGCAAGGGCTAAACACATAGAGATAGACTTTCATTTTGTGAGAGAAAGAGTTGCCAAGAAACAACTACAAGTACGTCTTATTTCTACAAAGGATCAGATAGCAGATGGGTTCACAAAAGCTTTACCTGTGATCAAGTTTGAAGACTTCAAATACAATCTCAACCTTGAACAAAAGACAGGTTTAGATTGAGGAGGGGTGTTAAATGTATATGAGATATCTAACGGTTTGTTGTAAATCTATAGGTTGTTAGTGTGCGGTAGATCTCCTTAGTTAGAGATAGATAGAGATAGAGTATTTTGTTGTATTCTTGGAGATCAAACCGTATCACAACAACCTCTTGTAATCCTGGGTGATTTGCCCCTTTATAATCAACACCCAACCGTGGTCATCCAAGATAAGAAGCCACGTTCTCCCTATTGTTTACACACACGGCAAAATGGCTTTTTGCCATGCGTCCGAAATAAAGCGCACGGTAAAGAGGAGTTTTCCGGTAATGGGTTATCCATGCACACTCTGGCTGCAGCCTGCAGGTTGTGCATCTCACCTCGTACGCGTGGTTCTCTTCTCCACCAGCGCTCCCGATGAAGTAACTTTTGCTGAATAAATAACACAGAGATAGTAAACATATATCAATGATGATGATGTACCAACAAATTAAAGAGCAGACGTTAGTGACAGGAAATATATGCTTATAGTTTTGTGAACTTCATTTTCACCGTAGATCGCCCCTTGTCGATCACTTCCGCATATGCAGATCGAACGTAAAGGTTCCTCATAGGTGCCATATAAGATTGGTTTCGCGTCAGGGTTGAAAAAAAACTAAGTCTCAGAATATCCATGGCCACATGCATGCATCGTATTTGAGCAGTAGCAATCACGCGCGTAAGCAAGCATCAATGATCTGTGGAGCACACTCCCCACTACCTACTTCCAGGAAACTGCAGGGCCTGCTGGGCTCTGATAAAGACCCTGCTAATTTCCAATTTAAACGGAACTGCTAGTTGCATTTTTGTTGGTCAGAAACTAGGATATAGTTAAATATTGTAGTATGCATCTAGTAGTCCAAATTCTTCGATCAATTCAGGTGTGGGGACTTTTCATCCCCCGGTGACTTCTAAAACAAAAAAACAAAAAAAATCTTCGATCAAAGAAACCCTCTGAAAAGGAAGGTGAGAAGTTGAAGGGAGAAGCGACTTCCTCGTTTTGACTTAGAAACCTTGATGATCAGCAGCCTTCTTGAACGTGTGTGCTCTGGGAGAATATCAACCACAGCGAGGAGGAAAGTCAGCACACATAAAAGTTGAAGTTTCCTCAGTATATCCCATTGTCAACTTCTACATTTAGTCATGTTTCCTGTTTCAAGCAGCTTGCAGATATACTCCTCCTCCCTCCATTATTCAAGTGAAAATGAAAGATTGGCCGGGTCTGGCCCTAGATAGAAAGCCACAGCACGCATGCAGCAGTTTTAATTTGAACAAGAACCCTACCTGCTAACCTGCCGCCCCGGCCGCCTAAACAATCTCTGTGCCGTCCAGCTACATGCTACCCCCACAAAATTTACTAGCATATGACCAACCATAGACTCATTTGGCAAAAAAAATATATATGTCGCTGCGTACGTCGCAGGTATTAACTCCCCCCGAAGAATCGGTGCAGGCTGGATCCACCGGATGCATTTCATATTCAGATGACCATTGACTGGAAGAAATAATCAAGAAACCATGCCGATGATGAAATGGATCGGAGAACAGTGGGAGGGCGCCGCGCCGCCTCCCTGAGACCGCGAAAGCGCGCTGCCTGAGTGCGACGGCCGGCGGCGGTTGGATCCGGCCGGGCAGCCGCCGCCGCCGCAGGGATGTGATACGAAGCGAGCGTCGACCGTCACCGAGGAAAGTAGGGGAGGCGGCGGCGGCGGCTCCGCCGTCCACGTCGTCGGCGTATACGGGCCGAACGAGGCATCGTGGAAGCTTCTTGTCGGCCGGCTCGCTTGTCCGCAATCCAGGAGATCTGTCTCTTATGTTTCTTTAAGGAATTATAATGTTATCTACTATAGCTACTATATGACTGGTATGCCATGGCCTCTGGGTTATTGCCCTGAGTGACGACAGCGACAAAAGGTACTTGGATTTGTAAATTTGTTCATGTCTCTCTTGGATCATTATTGTCAATACTAAAAAGGTTGCTTTCTATAGAGTTTCAACAGACACCAAATAAACTGTGTGTTTTAATTTGTTTGTTTCTGATGATTTCTTTTTCTATGTGTGTTTTAATTAAGCAAATACTTATGTTTGCTGTCATTAGCACAAGGGATTTGTATGCATCAACGTATATATGAAGATTACGAGGCTTTTGCTATCAAGTAGATTGTGCTCAAGATATGTATAAATATATGTACTTGTAGCTACTAATGAGCACCTCCTCGAAGAAAAACAAAAGCGCCGCTAGTGTGGAGTGACAAGCACATCAACCAGGCGTGACAATCAGGTTCGAGATGGCTGGCATGAAAGAGACGACACAGTGACAAGTGGTGCCAAGTTGTGTGTGTGTGGCCTCGGAGAAATACGACTTCATCTTTTAGATAAGAGAAGAAGAGTGTAAAAATATCCAGAGGGTATAATGGTCATTTTAGGGGGGGGGGGGTTCTAAACATGCATATACCCTTTCAGCTTCTAGTTCTGATAAGAAAAAAGTATAGGTAAATTATATAGTCTAGAAAAAATACCTGATCAATAGCTACTCCCTCCGTTCTTAAATATATGATGTTTAGGACAAGAAATTTAGTTCAAAATGAACTACTTTTTTTTATCATAAACGTCATATATTTAAGAACTGAGGGAGTATTATCTCTGTAGCCTGGATCTTGAGAGCTACAAAAAGGCATCCTCAAAGCTAGTTCTGCTGATGATGCAAACCGATTGCAACCGGTGACACTATATCCCCCTAATGCACTATATTTTTTTTACGATATGCCATTCTCTCCTAGATTTATCCATGAGAAGTGCTCGCGAATTCGCAAAGTATATTATGCCTATTAGAGTTATTTGATTTTAATTAAAATTATAAGTTCTGTAAAAAGGCATGTTCAAAAAAATTAACTAGTAAGGTAATTAATTTGGTTGTGTCTAAACAATTTATCAAGAAAGCTAATGAAAACTACCCACAGTTATTATAGGTTAATTAGATGGATTTTTACATGTGTAATGTGTTAACAGCTTAAGAAAAACATGGAGGACCTTTTCAAACCATCAATAATACACTGTACTTATTTGTGTCTTGAATTTTTTTCTATTTGTTGATGTTATTTATATGAAACTACTCAGATATTTCGTCAAAACTTTATTGTGCAAGTCCATCCTTAATGTTGGTAGTTTTCTGTAGTGTTATACAGTGTACTAGATGGAGTATTGGTGTGATTGTACTTGGGTTTATTATTTTTGTAGGACTTTGCATCCGTATCTACTGTTCAATAACTAGTACAGAAGAAATACACCATCATGATTCATGAATTAAAGGAGGGTGGGGAATAGCGGATGACTGATATTAATTTATTGGTACCGAAAAAGAAACCTACAACAAGCCAAGGTGCATTCATGACAAAAAAAATATTGAACTCAAAAAAGGAAAGATTGCAATCATACTAGTCTTAGATTGGCAGATAAGAACACCTTAAATTATGTAAGCATGTGAGCCATTTACTTTCTCTCTAATGCTCCCTACAGTCACAAATATACTAATTATTATCTTTATCTCTCACAGCAATTAGCTAGCTCTTTAAAGGGTAGTTTTGATTTGACCACTATTTTCTATTTTACTATGTATTAAAAATTATAATGAGTTTGTACTAGCAAAAATAATAATAGATTCAGGTAGAAAAATATAGAAACCTCCAATTTTTTCTTTTAATGAAAAAGAAACTAATTAAGACACATCTTTCTAAAATATTTTAAGAAAAATTGGTTTCTATAAAGTTAATCAAAATCATAACGCATAGTCCAACTATATATGCTTTTTTTTCTTGCATTAATGTGGAAGTCTAGTTTTTTCCTAAGTTCAATTGAAATTCCAGATTTTAATTTCTAGGGAAGTTTTAATCTAAGTATATAATTCAGTACATTAAAAGAAAGCCACTGTTTAATTACTGCACATTTTTTCTTTCACAGCACCTATCTGATGGCCAAATATTGGCTTTGCTTACTGGTGGCAAATTTGCTATAGCAAAATGCGGTTAATTTGCTAAAACTTTTACGGTTTTACCATATAGCTTTTTTTAAGAGTTACTACATGTAGAAATTCCATAGTGTACCTAAGGATGCTCCGATCGAGTAGATCCAACCAATTGCTAAAATTAGCAATTATCCGCTAACAAGGGCATATGCCTTGCTTGGCGGGCCACTATCTTCATTTAGGAAGGCAGGCAGCAGCATCCGATACTACAGTACAAGCGTGATGGGTGACGCCACGGTCTTTTGTCGTATCTCGCCGCCCTACGTCAGCCCTGCCCTACGTGCCCCGACAGCGCCCTGGCTTTCCAGTTAAAGCGACAGGCCCCGCGGTCCCCACCTGCCAGTGACAGTGCGCGGGCCCCACTCCAACCGTTCTGGTCGGTAGAAAATTCGTCAACACCCATCACCACCTTTTACCTCCATCTATATAAACCAGGCGCGGCAGCAGACGCCGCCGCATCTCGCTGCTGCTGCTGCTGCCGCCTTCCTCCTTGCGAAATGGAAACAAAGTCAACCAGAGCACCACCACCACCATTTCATCCGGCACACATGGAGCTCATCCACGGCGGCTTCTACCTGCAGTACGGCGACTACGCCGCCGCGACGTCGACGTCGTCGTGCTCCACCTCCTCCTCCGACTCGCTCCCGTTCGGCATGGGCGGCTGCGGCGACGAGGTGCCCGCGCCCGCCGCGTCGTCCGAGGCCACCATGGTGCCGGCCGCGGCTGCCGGTGTGGCGGGCCGGGCGGGGCAGCTGGTGGCCGCGCCGCCTGGCAGCAGCAACAAGGGGGCGGCGTTCATCGGGGTGCGGAGGCGGCCGTGGGGGAGGTTCGCGGCGGAGATCCGGGACTCCACGCGCAACGGCGCGCGGGTGTGGCTCGGCACCTTCGACAGCGCCGAGGCCGCCGCCATGGCCTACGACCAGGCGGCGCTGTCGGCGCGGGGAGCCGGGGCGGCGCTCAACTTCCCCGTCGAGCGCGTGCAGGAGTCGCTCCGCGCGCTCGCGCTCGGCGGCGGCGGCGGCGCGGCTGCCTCCGCGGGGGGTTCGCCCGTGCTGGCGCTCAAGTCGCGGCACTCCAAGAGGAAGCGCCGGAAGAAGTCCGAGATCGCGGCGGCGGCGGCGGCGGCGGCTGCTGCTGCTGCGAACGGCACGGCGGCGTCATCGGGGAGGGGAAGGAGCAAGAGCGCCGCGGCGGCGGCCGAGCAGCAGCGGTTCGTCGTCGAACTGGAGGACCTCGGCGCCGACTACCTGGAGGAGCTCCTCAGGATCTCCGAGAGCTAAGTGATCACTTGATGATGCTCTCGCAGAATTCCAAGCTACTCTAGCTAGCTAGCTTCCTCCGGCCTCAATGCAATTTCCAAGCCTCCTTGTTGGATGGGGTTTTTGAATGAGGAGTCTCATTTTCGAATTTTTTTGTGATTTAGTGCTAATTTGAACTAAATCCCAAAACTTTTCGACGAAAAACCTTCAACCGGAAATCGGAACGGAGAAAAAAGGAAACATGTGAGTTCACATTGAGATTGAGTCCTGGAATCCAATGTGCACTCAGATCGGCGCCTGCTATCTGCTGCCATATGCACAAGTTGTTGTACAGTTACAGTATATAGTAGCCACTTACATACAAGTGACAAGTGAGCAATTTGATGGCCCCCTTTCCAGTGAAATTCAGCTGTGATCTTTCTGTGACTGGGGACTGCACTGTGACTTTTGGTCCCGTACATGCCACCCTAGATGCATCCATCTCCCTGCCTTTTGCATGGATTAGTACAAGTAATGATCCCTCGATCTGTAGAAAAGAATATAATATATGAAGAACAAGTTGTCCACCTTTTTACTGGCATGTCAATATATATGCAGAGATATATACATGGTGCCATCATTGGAATCTTGTGCTCTGTCCTTGTCCCTGATTGGGATGCGTACATGTACTGAAGTGCCATCTTTATTTCTTCTTTGGATTTTATCTCCCACTGATTGCTTGGGTTTTGTTTTTTTTGCTATTAGGTGCCATGGACTTTACATGGATTTGGAATGTTCAACACTAGCTACCGGACATGGTGTAGCAGTTCAGTTCATATGTGATGACCCCACCTTTTTGCTCATGCTTTAAAGGTTATTAGCTGACAGAAAAGGTAACGATCGTTTGATGGCATGTCTGGATCTAACGAAGACATGGTGTAAGTAGTGCAATCATACCGTATAGTACCAGTTGCAATTTGCCATCTGAAAACAACTTATTTCATACTCTATGCGTTAAATGTGGTGGCTCCCGTTTCACATGATTTTGCATTTATTTGGTTTTGGTAACTTCAAACAACATTTGCAAGGTAGGGCCACGCAATGAATTTTTTCTTCTTCTTTTAAACTCGTTAATTATATTCATCGTTGCTTGCCTTAGCTTGTTGAGATTTTGAGCTCTTCTTTTTTGGCTGCAACTTCTAGTGGATTTAGAACTCACTCTCTGTATCTCTATTTAGAGAGTCATCCTAGTGACATTCACTCTCTCTATATATCTCTTACATCTCCAACAGAATCTCTAATTCTCGGTTGCCGAGGTGCTTCTCCATTATTGGAAAGTGAGGCCCATGATTTTTTGAGAGAGCAAAATTTTTAGAAACTCGTTTGGAGAAGCTGCTGTTGGAGGAGGATTTTTCCTCAAATTCTCTAAAGATGGGCATGGAGAGCTAAATAGAGATGCTGGCTTATGTCTGAACTAATTCTGGAACTAGTAACGACACTAGGGACAGTTCACAGTTCTTTTCTCGATCAAGATGCCCCATATACAGGCATGTGTGTCAGTTTTTGCCATTCCTGAAGATTTAGCCATGCAAACATATATACATATACAACAGGTTCTAAGGCTCATACAAAATACTTTGATTTTTTTAGTTATGATTATTGTGGCTAATGCTCCATAACTGTGTAATTAATTGGATTTGTTTGTAGTAGATCAAATGGTTTTGGAATAAAATTTGCATAAAGATTATTAATGGTTCTCCAGGTATAATAAACATCAGGTGGGTGGTAATAATAGATGCACTTCAGCATGCTGAAAATGCTAAGAAGGGGCTAATTAATTGTTGCTGGTTCAATCCTGCAATCCTATTAGGCTAGTCTCAGTGCATGATTTCATCACACTATTATCAAGAATGCCATGTCATCTTTTGAAGTGAATGAAACTCTCACTCTGAGTGTAAAGTTTCATTGCACAATTTCATAGACAACTTGTAGTATTTAATTTTTGCATGGAGTTAATGATCATATGTGTCATGTGATGAAACTATAACACCCTCAATGCAAGTTTCATTGGGTTTCATGAGACTAGGTAAGTGTGCCATGTGAGTGTCATGGTGATGAAACTCCTATGAAACTCTTATCACCTCTCTCTTCATAATTACAGTGCCAAGTCATCAAATCTGCTTATGTGGCATATGATTTAATGCTCACGAAATCTCCCATGACACTCCACCGAGACTGGCCTTAATGCTACTTGATCTGATCCATTGTAATTTGAGTTATTACCCCCATGTGACTTTTTTATTAAGAAAGTTAGATACCAGCCACATCTCTCCTAAATTGTTTCAAGAAATGCCATCTTAATGTCATTATGATGGCACCCGACCGCAGAAAAGGTTAAAGTTATTCAAATCTTGGTGACCTTCAACATGCATATCAATTTGAACAATACAAATTCCAAAGAACCAGAGTATCACAATACATTTCAAAGTTTAATTAAACAGTAATATCTTAAACATTTATTTAGAGCTGTTTAAGTTATTGTAGAATTTATTTGGGCATGTAAGATGTGAATAAATAATCACGTGTGTTATCCTTGTAAGTAGGCAGAACGAACCATTTCCTAAAAAGGTAGAGATTAGGAAAAATCAAGTAGACAACAGATAAATCATATAAAGTAGAACTTACTGCAAAAAATAGCATATAGTAAAAGATACAACAATATCAAACATGTAATTTTTGTAGAAACATAATGCTTTCCCAAAATACCCACACAAAAAATAATGCTTTCTCAAAAGTTATATAGTGTGTGTAGACTTAAAGTTAAGTAGCCTTTCATGCACTAGCTGGCTCTATGCAATCCTTGATCTCCAATAACTAAAACAACCAACTAATCTCATGGGCACCTTTTCCAACTCTAAAGGGGTGTTTCATGAGATATTTCATGGCATTAAAAGAATTGTCTAATAATTGATGAAAGCTCACCTTAGAGTGACCTGCTTTCTTTGGCCACTTGCAGCACTAGCTACACTAATGCATCAGGTGAAAAGTCGCTTCTAATATATTTTATGAACTCTGCAGGACCACCCCCAACAATTCAATCTGCTTCAATCCACACGTGCAGTTCCACTGCCACATTACATAGTTTTTATTTGGTAGGGGGATACATTACATAGTCCAGAGCAAATTTTTCTATATGCAATGAGCTTCTATTTTTCTAAAGTTTCATTAACACAAAAGATATGATGCTTCAGAGGAAATTTACATTAAGAGAAAATTGGCATCGGGATGAAATGAAGGGGAACAAAAGAAATTTTAATTGCAAATGCTAAAGTAAAGAAGAGAGTAAAATTATATAGGCCAGCTTTCTATGATTAACTGTATTAGCTTGTGGAACATATATGAAATGTCTAAATGGGATTTACTCTTGGATACATATGATTCTGGACCACTCTAATGGCATCACATTGTATTGACTGCCGATGATAATCCACTCTGCATGCTTGCTACTCCTACATATGTAACGGCCTAACGGGTGATCGCCAGGTCATAATGTGAAAATGTTTTGGATTAGTTGGGGTAATGAGTCGTTAAGAAGTCATTTATTTTTCTGAACTTTAGTACAGTATAACTTCACAAAAGAGAGATGTTTGTTCACAATCCCTGCAAACAATTAAATCAACATTATCTAATTCACTTTTGAAAAAGATAAAAAGAAATTAATGCCACACCAAGAGATTTGTTTTGTACTTGGATAGTACCAGAAGGAAGTGGGTAGTATCCTGTATTAAAATTTTTCCATCAGTTAATTTAATAAATACAATTAGTTGTTTTATGTGAATTTTATTGGGCTCATCAAATTGGTACTTCCAGTACTAGCCTATTGGTACTTCTTAGTACTACCGGGTACTTTCACCGTTAAATTTCATCGGATGGATAGCTCATGTTAATTTCAATCACCCTAAAATTTCCCTAGAAACATTCCTTTTGAAAATTTTGAATTTGGATTGTGACTTATTCAGTTTTGGACATTTTTGAACCTTAAACACAATTATGATCGGGTGATTTCTAAAATTGATCAATGCATGATATTCGCTTTTGTTCATGAAACAACATAATATACAGATGATATTTCTCCTTCAAAATAATACAGATATTTTATTTTTTTTTCTAAACCAATCTCTATCTCGTATTATTTCGTTCACTCGTATACAAATAGTGATTATTCTAGCAAATTGTGGGATCATGTTTCTTGAATTATGTTTACATAGTGCATATTAAAAGGGGAAAAATCTACTCCTTCGGCCAAATTACTAACATTGTCTTATATTTTACTATGGATCTAGATGTATATTATTTCTAGATATACCTAGCAAAAACTATGTACGTAGAAAAATCAAAACGAATAGTAATTTGGAATGGAGGGAGTAGATCACAACTATTAACTTGAATTTTATGGATACTTATGCAGCATGTAGGTGCATGGTGCAAAGCTGCAACAAATTAAAAGAACTAGGTGATACCCCGCGCGTTGCTGCGGAAATTTTTAAACAAAATTTTAAGGTGAAATGTGAAAGTAGAAACACCAAAACGATTACATGACGATATTCATATGTAAACAATATTATATATGAAAGTATGTTAATTTTGTTGAGAGAGACCCATTTTTAAATGATTGATCCTACATGTATTTCAACTGCGAGAATTTTGTGGCGTGTTACTTGCAAATACAACATGCTATTAGTCACAGAAAATCGACAAAGACATAAATATATTGTTTGGTGGATGTTAACATGGTTTGGTGGATGTTCACATGGCTTATAGTGGATAGTGACATGACGTGTAGTGGGTTATGACGTGGCGCGTTGAGAGACAAGAGAAATCGTTAGTAGGTACCAATTATATAGTTTATATAGATTTCTGTCACAATACCCAGTTTACAAACGAAGAGGTTTTTTGCAAATTTCCCAACACAAATGGAAAATGAATCCAAAACGAAAAGAAAATGTTGCCTGATGGGCCTAATGGGCTGATCAATTACGCGTCGACCTGAGTGCCTGTGGTGGAAAAGTCTACCTGAGTGTGTCACTCGCTTTGACCGTTTGACTTGGGCACTGAGAAAAGTCTACGCACTTTAGACAAACCGCTGCCAAGATTCGAAACCGAGCATCCCAAATCGCAGGTCGCCAGAGATTCCGCCCAACTGCCCAAGCAGCGACGGCTCCATTCAAAACCCACCCCCTCCCTCTGATCACACTCTCGCCGCGTGCCACCACCAGACCAAGAAATGGGCGTCGTCGTCCGGCGTGCCACCACGCACCCTCTCCTCCTCTATGGCGAGCCGCAGAAGCCGGCGGCGGCACGGCCGACCACGCGGCGGCGCTGCTCGGCCTCCTGCAGCGCGTGCAGTAAGAGGCGCTGGGCGCGCTGGACCCGCGCGTCTTCGACCCGGCCCCGCTCTACGTGACATGACGCTCGCCGCGCGGGCGCCGACCTGGGCGGGGCTGCGGCAGTGCTAGCGCCCGCTGCCGGCGGCACGGCGCCGTCTCGGGGTTAGCTGGAGGCGTTCCTGGCCCTGTAAGGCTGTACCTCGCGCCGGCGGGGTCGGACTCTCGGACTTAGCGGCGGACCGGCCGGACCTGGCCCCTGCCGGAGCCGCGCGCGGGTGGGTTCCTTCCCGCCCAAGGTGGAGAAAGAGCGGCGCTGCGCGGGCATGAGGTGCACGTTGAGGAGGAGGAACCTGAACCGGCGGGTTGCGCCGGGCGGCGCACGCTGCTGCCACTGCCCGGCAGGGCGGTCGTGCCGGGCTCCGGCTAGCTGGACTCCTACTCGGTCGTCGTCAGGTACATGTGCGCCGCGCCTCTCTGTTCCAGCCGCTGCCTTTTGCTTTGCATGCTCGACTAGTTAAAAGGCTGCAGCCTGCGGATATACGACGACACGGCGAAGGAGCCAAGGAGGTATGGCTTCGTTCTCAACGGTGCGAGATCCTACTGTTAGATAATAGGTGATTTCACAGTATATTTTAATTTCATAATTAAATAGGTATTTCACTAATATGAAGATCGTGTGTGATACAAAGTATGTGTGGGTGTTCATGTGTAAAAAACGTTCAAACATAAATATGTTTATAATTAAACACCAATTAAGCTTGAACAAACAAAGGAAGTTTAGTATGTACCCAAAGACGGAGCGAGTGACGGAGTCACCCGATACGTCGTTACCATCTGGATTAGACATGCTAATCGTGAAATGACCTCAGTCGGTGTAGTCGTACGAAGTCGGTGCAGGGAGATGTACGCAGTGCAGTCCCTCGAACGACGACCTTCTGGATGTAGTCGTACCGAATGCCTCTAGGAAGTAGACGAAGTAGACGTACGAAGGGAGCGAGCAGTCGCGTCTAAGACGCTCCTCAAAAACCTTATCGCTCGCGTATCCCGAGCAGGATCTTAGCAGCGGTCGAGGTTCCGGTACGGAGTATCTGAAGGTTGTGAATTGACGAGTTGAAGAGGAGGAGGAGGCCTCCTTATATAGGCTGCGGGTGCGAGAGGCACTCCCCCTGATCTGGATCTGCATGCGGAGACGATGCGGTGGGATGAACCTGTACAAGTGCGGTTTAAGGTAAGCAAATCATCATTAGGAATATTTCGGAGATTATTCCCTACAACGGAAAAAGGTGCCCGGCGAGACGAGCAAGAGCGCGCGTGGCACGCCTTTCACCTTTAATTTATTCAACTTCACAAGTAGTGTACGCTTGGTCTACCACATAAGTCGAATAAAAGCATTCACAAATACATGTACGGTATTATTCACTTTTGTTTTCTTTAGCATTAAACCAATAGGCTTTTAATTCTTTTAATTAAAATAAATGGCTCAAGACCCATTTATTCTATCACCTACTATATTCTCATCGAAGGTGAGAAGTGTTCACTACCAGGAAACAGGCTTCTGTCCCAGGACATTTTGACATTAGTACCGGTCTTTTTTGGCGTCTGGTACTAATGTGGTCGGGATGGGAGAGCCCCGATGCGAACTTGCGTGACCCACATTAGTACCAGTTTGTAAAACGCACTGGTACTAATGTGCCACATTAGTACCGGTGCGTAATACAACCTGGTACTAATGTTCTGGCCTCACATTAGTATCGGGCGATGTTACACACCGGTACTAATGTGCCAACATTAGTACCGGTTCGGAACACGGCCCGGTACTAATGTGCAACGGCTACAAATCCCCTTCTTCTTCCCCTGCCCGAGCCTCACCCTCTCCACTCCTCAAGCTCGAGCTTCTCACTCTCCATGGCGCCCTAGGGAAGTTTTTGTCCGATTTGCGACGATTTCTCCACGATTTCACTCGTTGAAGTAGTCTAGAGGTTTGTTACTTCATCCTTCCTTGATATATACATAGTTTTTTAAGTTTGATGCTTTAAAGGAAGAGTATTTCATGGTTTTTTGAATAAGCTAAGAATGAGGGTTTCTTTTTTATTTAGATCCATATTTGTGTATGTTTTAGTAGAAAAGATTGTAAAGGATGTGTATGTGATGATAGTTTTATTATTATTTATTTATACATAGGTAATAAATATAGGGTAAATTTAATATTTTATATGTTAGTTGAACCGGAATAATACTCCTATCCTACTCTCGCCCGACTCCTGCCCGACTCACTGACCCCCCAGCCTCCGACTCCTGTCCGGTTCCCGCCCGACTCGCGGCCGAATCCTGCCCGACTCACTGATTCCATACCCCCTCCCCCCAATCTCCACTAACTACACTGACCAACATTTGTCGGGTCCCCCCCCCCCCGACTGTCCACCGACTACTGCCCAACTTTTGTCCGGTCCCCCCCCCCTCCGACTCTCCATCGACCACTGGCCAACTCTTGTCTGGTTCCCGCCCGACTCTCGCCTCTTGCCAGACTCCTGCACGACTCACTGACCCTCCCTCCCCCCGACAACCGCCCGACTCTTGTACCGGTTCCCACCCGACTGGCGACTCACGTCGATTGATTTAGAAAAATAGTTTATTTTGTTAGAAAATAGCTTCCTCATTATAAGAATAGTTTTATTCATTAGAAAAATGGTTTTCTCATTAGAAAAATAATTTCTTAGTTAGAAAAATAGTTTTCTCATTAAAAAATAGTTTTCTTCATTAGAAAAATTGTTTGCTCATTAGAAAATTAGGAAAAGTTTATATTTCATATGGAATATTTGTTTAAATAGTTTGAATTTGTGTAACATAATCTTACCTTCATTCAACATTAGTACCTCATTAGAAAAATGGTTTTCTCATTAGAATAATAATTTCTTAGTTAGAAAAATAGTTTCCTCATTAGAAAAATAGTTTTCTTCATTAGGAAATTGTTTGCTCATTAGAAAATTAGGACTTTCAATATTCATGATTGGACTCAAGAAGGTGCCTTTGCAATGGGAGATGATCCAATGGGTGAGGATTACGTTGCAATGGGAGAGTCACAAGGAGAAGATGAGCCGCTCGATGATATAGGTCAGGTGTTGCGAGAGCATAAGGAAGATTGTGAAAAGGTGAAGGAGGCAAAGAAGTTTGAGCGTATGTTAGAAGATCACAAGAAACTATTGTACCCAGATTGCAAAGAGGAGTGCAAGAAGTTGGGTAGCACATTGGAAATGCTGCAATGAAAGGCTAAACATGGAGTTTCCGACAAGGGCTTCGATGAGTTAATGATGACCATAAAGGACATGCTTCCAGAGGAGAACGAATTGCCGGAGTCAACGTACGAAGCTAAAAAGGTTGTTTGTCCTCTGGGTTTCGAGGTTCAAAAGATACATGTGTGCCCTAATGATTATATCCTTTACCGAGGTGTAGAATATGAGAAATTAGAGGCTTGTCCTGTGTGTAGAGCGTAGCGTTATAAGATCTCACGAGATGACCCTTATGATGTTGAGTGGGAGAAGAAGAAGAAGAAGAAGATTCCTGCTAAGGTAATGTGGTATTTTCCAGTGATACCACAGCTGAAGTGTTTATTCAGGTGTAAGGCCAATGCAAAGTTGATGCGTTGGCACAAATCCGGTTAATTCAAGAACAACTATGCGGATTTCTTCTAGATGAGGTGCTTATGCCAGGTGGAGAGCATTATGTAGGTTTATTGTCTGTGATTGTAACGAGGAAGTCGACGGAAGCAGGAACGAGTAAGCATGGGAAGAGACAACAAGGATCTGTAAAGGATGAATCGTCAGGGAGCAAAAAAAACTAATATTAAACTCTACTAAGATTTGATCCAATGTATTATATAGACTAATATATATTTTTCGTATTTCTGTATGCACAATATTATATATGTTTTTCAATTACCGGATTTGAGATAATACATGCATACATATATATGTATTCGTATAATATTAGAGATAATATTACACTAAAACATATATACATATGCATGTATAATATTATCTCAAAATATTTTATATGGCACACAATTTTATATTATAGTGTATTAGGTATTAGGATTGGTATATGTAAATCAAGCAAGTACGATAGAATAAATGAACCAAAAAAGAAAAAAGGAAAAAGGAAAAAATATTAGTACCGGCTCGGAATTAGAGTGGTACTAATGCCGCCCCTGCCACATCCCGGAGGGGCGGGGCACATTAGTACCGGCCCTCATCCCCACCCGGTACTAATTTTTACATTAGTACTTGTTTCCTAAACCGGTACTAATGTGACTTCACATTAGTACCGAATGAACAATGCTGATTTGGGAACCGGTACTAAAGGGGTACTAATGGATGGGGGCAGTGAGGAGCCGCACGCGTGCACGCCACCGAGTCTGGCCGGCACGCGCACGAGCAGGCTTGGGAGGTAGAGGTGTCGCCGGACCTCCGCTCCCTATGACCCCGACCCCAAGATCTGCGCCGCGAGCTCCACTTCGGCGCCTCCCCTGCTCCCCTCTGCCTCCGCGCGCTAGGAGGCCGCATCTTGGAGCTCCGCGCCATGGCTGCAGTCCCGCGCTGCCGCATCTTGGAGCCCGCGCCGTCGTTGCAGCCCGGCGCACACCATCCTGTGGAGAGAACGGAGCGGCGCTGCGGTTGGAGGAGGGCGGCGCTTGAGGAGGAGGAGGAGCCTACCCGCTACTCTCCAGGACGCCACCACGGAGGAGTAGGGGGAGGGATGGAAGCAGGGGAAGGGCCCTGCTCGATCCGCCAGAAGATGACACGCCGGTGAAGAAGGCCACCTGGGGGAGCTGGCCCTCGCACGGAAAGCTCCGCCGGCCGGCCGCGCCTACTCCACCTCGCCAGGAAGCAGGGGAGGACGCCGCCGCCACCACACGAGCTGGGAGGGGCCCTCGTTCGCCGTGGTAGGGCCAGGGAGCAGGGGCCGCGGGCTCCCCTCCACCGCCACGGCACGTCCTTGAGTGGGAGCCGGAGAAGCTCGACGACGTGTGGAGCAAGGACGCGGCCGCGGCAGAACAGAGTGGGTGGCACGCTGGTGAGGGAGGGATGGGGCGGGGCGTTGACGGATGGAGCAGGGGGGAGGGAGGGAGGGCGGGCACCGAGCGGGGGTGGGTCCGTGGGTGGGTGGGGAGAGAAAGGAGAAAGTAAAAGTAAAAAAAAATGTGACGTGTAGGTCTTTTATGGGTAGTTGGGATAGAGTAGAAGGTATAGAGGATGACGAGTGCGGAAGAAAGTTGTATAAAGAAGAGAATCTCGATGATGAGTCAAGAATATTCCGTTTTGAAGAAGGATATGAAGTATGATGAGTGCAGATAGTCTGCATATTCATCTCTGCACTTGGATCGGTTCCGGGGCATTGTTCTATTAGTTTTAATAGTATTATTACAGGGGGAAAACAGAAATATACCCAGCAAGGCTCTTATTTTTAAAATAATTTCTCAGTCAAAGGGACCTCGTAGGTATGTAAAATGAAACAATATCTCAAATGTGAGCTCTGTTTTCACCCTCGTATGAATGAGAGGGGGGGGGGGTGATGGTTGGACTGAAGGCTGCAAGGCGCAAAAAAAATATGGTGGCTTGGGTATCATCGACCTTAGAACACACAGCACCTCCCTGCTTCTGAAATTTCTACACAAATTCTATAATCATGATAATGTGCCTTGGGTGACACTCACCTGGAATTGCCACACACCAAGAGGGCAGTGGGATCTTTCTGGTGCCGTGATGTAATGTCTGTGGTGGAAGACTTCTTCAAAATTGCTTCATGTTCAGTTTCGCGTGGTGACATTACAGATCAGTGGGATTTGGGGTCCTGCGTTGGCAATTCTCACAACTTTTCTCATTTGCAAAGAAGGCATCTGTATCTGTTCGGCAGTTCCTATCACAGGATGCTTTCACTAATTTTGTCACCCCCTTGTCGATCATTGCATCTGATCAGTTGGAACAGCTTGAGGCTTTAACTAGTGTCATCAACCTTGATGAAGCCACTTATGGTAAATGGGTCTACATTTGGGGCTCTGCCGCTCTGAACCTTTCACTGCGCACAAGGCTTATGCGTATCTCAAGGGCTTTTCAAATGGGTGTACATTCTTGGATGTGGAAGTCTTGTTGTCGAGGAAGACACAAGTTCACTTTCTAGCTTCTCCTTCATGACAGATTGAACACCCGAAATATTTTGAGAAGGAAAAATAGAGTGCTTGATGATTACAGCTGCTCGATGTGCCACTTGACTACTTGAGTGTGGAAGAGACCTCGGAGCACCTTTTATTTTCGTGTTCATTTGCTGTCTGGTGCTGTCGCTTCATTCAGATCACCTGGGACTTGACTCTAGACATTAATGATAGAATTGTGGAAGGTCGATGACAGTTTGGAAGGAAATTCTTCTGAGAACTTATCATGATGGTGCGCTCATCTTGCCAACTTAGACACCAGCAATTTGCCTTTGTCCTGGCGCCCCTCGCGCCCGTCCCCTTCCTCCCCCCCGACCCCGCCGCCGCCGGCCGTGGCCGCCGGCTCCGGCGCTCCCCACTCCAACCCTAGCCGGATCTGCGACCTCCTCGGCGCCCCGGTCCCGTTCGTACCTTTCTCTCCCTCCCTCGTGCTCCGTGCGCGGAGATCGGCCGGCGTCCACCCGCGCCGTCGCCGCTGCTCCGGGGGCCGTCACCGGCCGCCGGTGGCCCGCCGGCAGCTCTGCACCGTGGCCGGCAGCCCCTCTCCTCCCCCTCCCTCTCATGGTCGTGCTCGAGCTGCAGGAGGCCGACGGCGCGCCCGTGCCTCCGGCCCGGTCGGCGGCGGCCGCCCTCGCCGGCGCCGGCAGGGGTGCCCTGCGACGTGCGCCGACCGCGACTGGGGCCCGGCCGGTCGCGGCCTCCCCGTCGGCCTCCAGGTCGCCCCGTGGTCGGCCGGCCGCGGCCACCCCGCCGGCCTCCTGGCCGCCCCGCGCCGATGCTGTCCCTGTGGCCGCGGCGGCCGCTGCCGGCGGCTGGCACCTGGGCGCAGGTGGCTTGCCGGCGGCTGCGGCCCCTGGCCGGCTGGCCGTTGCGGGCGCAGTGCGGGAGCAGCGGCCGGGCAACGTTGCTGCCCTGCCGGCTGCTGCTGCCCCGGGCCGGTCGGCCGCTACGGTCGCTGCGGGGGGGCAGCGACGGGGCGACGCAGGTGACCCGCCGGCTGCCGCTCCTGCCTCGTCTCGCTTCGACGAGCTCGACGATGGTCTCGACGTGGCCTCGCCACCGCCGGTCGAAGTCGTCCCCTCCCCCACGCCCCTACTACTCCCGATCATTCCTCTCCCCCTGCCGTCGGGCCGGTAGGCCCTTCTACGGCGGTGGCGCCCGTGGGTGAGGTCGACGCCCTCGCCGCGCTCGCCGCCGTCCCGGGCCTCTCCCCCGCCACGGCCGCCGCGGTCGCCGCCATCAGGCCGGCTGCGGTTGCCTCCGCCCTCCGTGTGCTGAAGGCGTGCGCGGGGCACGGCGGCGGCAAGGTGCCGCCCGCACCCTCCACCCCCTCTGCATGGCCGCGTCCACTCCGCGAGTTGGAGGCGTGTGCGGGGCTCGTCGACAGCACGACGCCGCACTCCCCCTCCACCCCCTCTGCCTAGCCGCGTCCCCTGGAGGCGGCGGGCACCGACCACCTGCCGCCTGTCTCTGCTGCAGGTGCCGGGGCGCGTTCTGCAGGGTCGGTGGATGGCGGCCCCTCTGGCCCCCATCCGCCTCCAGTCATGCTGGTGGGGAGGTTGGAGCCAGGCTCGGCGGAGCCCGGCCCCTCCATTCCCTCCTCCTGAGAGCTCTGGGACCTTGAGGCTTCGGGCTCCTCCGCCTCGGGCTCCTACTCCTCGGTGCCGCGCGGTCGCTCCCCCTCTCCCACCTTCTCGGAGCAGGTACAGGCGGCCGGCATTCCGGTGCCCGGGCGCAACCCTCCCCGCCTCCGCACCCGTCTCGGTCACTCCTTCGTGCTCCCCCCGCACTGGTCGCCTCCGCCGCTGCCAAGCTTTCGTCGACGACCACGCCGCGGCCCGTGGTCGCTTCCGCCAGGGGGATCCTGGGCAAGCGGCCGCTGTTCCCGCCTCCGCCGCCTCCGCCCCCTCCTCGGCGGCGTGCCAAGGCGGGGGGCGGCCGTGCTGGCCGTCCTGCTAGACTGCCCGCGACCGAGCCTCGCCGTGTTGGGGTGCAGCCGTGGGGCCGCCTCCGCCTCCCGGCGGGCACGCCCGGGGGCCCCGGGTGGACGCCGACAGCTTCGTCGAGGTGCGGTCGCGCAAGCAGTTGCGTGCGGAGTGGTCGCCGCCGCCTCCGCCACCTTCACCTCCGTCCTCCGTCCCCCCGGATCTGGTGGGGAAATGCTTCAACTGCTTCGAGGAAGACCACATCGCCGCCTCCTACCCTCACGCGTCGCGCTGCTTCTGGTGCCACCAGCTCGGACACCACGAGAGCTCGTGCGGGCACCCGAAGGTCTGCCTGGTGACGGTGGAGGGCGCCCGTCCTCGTCCGGGAGGTCGCACCCCCTCCCCACCTCTGGTCGCTTCGCGCCCGGTCGGCCGCTCCCCGCCCCCACCTCGCGCTGCGTAGGGGAGGGGCGCCCGGCCGCCTCCGCCTCCGCCTCTTCAGCAGAGGCTGGAGGCACGGCCGTCGCCGCCCCCGGAGCCCCGTCGTCACCCTGCTTCAGCGGCCCGCGATCCGCCGCCTTCTCCGCCGGAGGGGCGTCGTCGCCCCCCTCCGGCGGCCCGTGACGCCCAGCCGCCACCACCGCAGGTGGCCCGCGGGCGTGCCCCCCTCTGCGGCGCGCCACGACACAGCACCTCGGGATGACACGCCGCCACCACCTCGTCGTGCCGCGGCCAGGGCGGGCGAGGTGGCCTGGGGGGCGCCGCCCCCTCCTCCGCTTCCCGCGGGGGCCTCCGCTGCGGTCCCCGCTCTCGGGGCCACGGACGGCCGCCCACCGCCTCCGCCCCCTCCCCCCCGGCGCCCCTGGGGCACCCTTCGCGTCGCCCGTAGCTGGAGTCGTGCATTGTCGCACACATTCTTGAGGTCGAGGCCAACGAGGTCGCCTTGGAGCGCGCTCTGGTCGCTATGGTCGCGGGCACTCGTCCGTCCGCCACTACGACGGACGTGGTCGCCTACCTCACCGGTCGCTTGGGCGTCCAGCCGGGGACGTACATGCCCTACCCTTACCACCCCGAGGACTTCCTCATCGTCTTCCGGGACTCCTCTGGGATGCTGCGGGTTCTTCAGGCGCCCACCCCGGATGGGCCCTTTCGCCTCACCTTCCGCCGGTGGCGGCGGGAGAACTAGGCAGTCGACGCGGCACTACGCTACCAGGTGCAGGTGGGCATCAAGGACGTGCCTGCGCACCTGTGGCTGCGTACCACGGTGCAGGACGTCCTTGGATCCTCTTGCGCGGTCATCAACCTGGCTCTTGAGTCGGAGTCGAAGGCCAACCTCAAGGAGCTCATCGTCCTGGCCGGCTGCATCGACCCGGACTTGATCCCGGTGCAGAAGGACATGCTGGCACCGATTGAGTTCCCCGGGTTGGGCGCCGCCCAGCCCTGCCTGCGCTACCGGGTGACGATCGACATCGTCGAGATCATCAACACTCTGGCTCCCCCGGCTGATGGGGCTCCCCAGTCGGGAGAGCCAGATGGTGGCCTTCTGGTACTTCTGGTCGCTCTTTTGCTCCTCCGCAGCCGAGGCCCTCGGCCGTCGGGGGCGCTGCCGCGCCGTCGCAGGCCCCGAGGGGGGGGCCTCCACCCGCGTCTGACGGGCAGTCTGGTCGTGCCGCAGGGGGAGCGTGGACCTGCCTGCTGGGGTGCCCCCACCTCTGCCCCTCCGCCGATCCTTCCGACTCCCTCCTACCCCTACTGGGTGTTGCAGGGCATCCACCGCCCGCCGGTCGTCCCGCCTCGGTCATCTCGTCTCTCCGCCGCTGCTACACCGTTTGGCGCTCCTGCTGCCCCCTCCTCTTCTCGGGCGGTCGAGGTACGTGCACCGCCGGTGGCGTCCCCGCTCACCGGGGCTTCCTCTGCCTCCTCTTCGGTTCTGGTCGCGCGGCACCTCTGCTGTGACGAGTGCACGCGGTCGGAGCACCTCCCCCCTCTTTGCGAGTCGACGCCGCCCAGGAGCTTCACCGACGACCCGATGCTTCTTGAGGCGGCGCTTCTGGTCACCTCTTCTGCTTTGCATGCTCACGCCGTGGGCGCCGCCGACGTTGCCGGCCGCGGCTTGGACACCGCAGGTCCCTACCTGGCCGCCGCCAGCCAGGTTCCGCCCGCTGCCAGCCAGGGACCGGCCGCGGTCAGCCTGGGCCCGGCCGCTGCCGGCCGTCGCCCGGCCGCGGCTGGCTGCAGCCTGGCCGCTGCCAGCCTCAGCCTGGTAGCGGCGCGCCGCAGCCTGGCCGCGGCTGGCCGCCGCCCGGTCGCCGCTGGCCGCCACCGGCCGTAGCCCGGCTGCTACCGGCCGCAGCCTGGCCACTTCCAGCCACTGCCTGGTCGCTGCTCGGGGCAGCCTGGCCGCTGCCGGACACGGCCTGGCCACGCCTGGCCCCGGTCTGGCAATCGCTGCCTCCGCCGGCCTCTGCCTTGCCTCGGCTGGCCACGGCCGCCCTGCTGCCGCCTCTGGTATGGCCACGGTCGGCCTTGGCCCGGCTGCCTTTGGGCTCGGTGCGATGACAGCTGCCCACGTCTCGGTCGTGCCAGACGCAGCCTCCGTGCGTGGGGGGAGAGCTCTGCCCCCCTCGCGTGGTACCGGTGGCGGACGTCTTCCGCAGGCTGCTCTCCCCCTTGGCGGCCCGCCAGCTGACGTTGCCCGAGGCCCCTTTGCCCGACTCTTCCCTCATGGTTGCCCCGCCTCTACTCCGGTCGCCTTCTGCTTCTCCGACACCCGCCGAGTCGTGTCCCTCTACCCCGCGGCACTCGCCGAACGTCTCTCCAGTGGCCACGGAGCTGTCTCCTCCCTCCCAAGCTCTCAGGTCGTGCTCCCCACCCCCTGCTGTGACTGAGGGACCTTCTCAGGGAGACCTCGAGTCGTTGGTGGTGGACTTCTGCGTCTCTCTGCAGCGGCCACCCCCGCCCCCGGTTTTGGGGGCTCCGCGCCATCACCGTGCGAAGGTCTGCCCGCCACTCGCCACGCTTCGCCGCAGCAGTCGTCTCGCCGCGGTTTCCAGGGCCCGGGGCCCCAACCTGGTCACCGCGGGGCAGAACCTGCTGATGCGGAAGCTGGGAGTCGTGGGGCCGTGCGACGCACCCGACGCTACCGCGTTCCAGTGCTACACCAGGCTCTTCGCTGTAGGCCTGTCGGAGGAGCACTGCAGAGCGATCCGAGAGCTCTTCGGCGCCCAGGTCGAGGGGTCCTTCCAGTGCTCCGTGCTGGAGGATGATGAGTTCCAGGTGGCTATTCGTGAGCTCTTCCCCGAGGAGCAGCTGGTCGTCGACGCGCAGGCCTGAGCCTGTGTTAGTCGCGAGGTCGTTTCTTTTTGTGTTTAAATGGATGTAAACCTAGTTGTTTGGAATGTCCGTGGACTTAACCAGCGTGCTAGACGCTCGGCAGTCCGCGAGTTGGTAGCTTCTGAGCGTGTCTCTCTTCTTTGTCTGCAAGAGACTAAGCTCGCGGTTGTACCCTCTTTCTTCATGCTTGATATGTTAGGGCTCGACTTTGACTATGTTGCGTTGCCGGCTGCGGGCTCCCGCGGTGGCATTCTGGTCGCTTGGCGCAAAGACACCTGGCTCGTCTCCTCCCCCTCCACAGGCACTCACCATGTTACGGTGAAGGTCGCGCTGCTCTCCGCACCCTCTCAGTCCTGGTGGCTCTCCTCCGTTTACGGCCCGCAGTCCGATGCGGATAAAGTCTCCTTCCTCGCTGAGATTCGTACCCTCCGTCCGACGCTCTCTGGACCTTGGGTTCTTTGCGGGGACTTTAACCTCATCTATCAGGCGGCCTACAAGAACAATGGCCGCCTTTCGCGCAGAATGATGGGTCGCTTCCATCGTTTCCTTAACGACCTTGAGCTTCTTGAGCTTCATCTCCAGGGCCGTCTCTTCACCTGGAGCAATGAGAGGTCGCATCCCACCTTGGAGCGTATCGATAGAGTTTTTGTCTCCCAGGACTGGGAGTTTCTTTTCCCCTCCTCCGCTCTACATGCTGTCTCATCTAGGTGTTCCGGTCATGCTCCCCTCCTCCTCCTTCTCGACTGTGGGGTGCACTTTAAGAAACGCTTCACCTTCCAGGCCTTGTGGCCTAAGGTCGAAGGCTTCTTAGACACAGTCAAGGCGGTCTGGTCGGGACCGCACCCTGATGCTGACCCGCTCCGTATGATCGACCACCTCCTTCGTGAGATAGCGAAGGCGCTGGTAAAATGGAGCTCCAAGGCGATCGGTAGCATTTGCCTGCAGATCCAGATTGCCAAGGAGGTCATTTTCCGCCTTGAGGTCGCACAGGATTCACGGTCGCTCTCTTCTGAGGAGATTTCCTTACGGTGTTTCCTCAAACTACGCTACTTAGGCCTGACCTCGCTGCAGCGAACGATCGCTCGGCAAAAGTCTAGCCTCAGGTGGCTGCGTGAGGGGGACGCCAACAGTAAACTTTTCCACCTCCATGCCAACCACCGCAGAAGGAAAAATTTCATCCCCTCCCTTTTGGTCGATGGTCGTTCAGTTTTTCGGGAAGAGGACAAGGCTTATGCAGCCTTTGACTACTTCGACCGAATTCTGGGTGCCCACCATGAGCATTCCTGCGCCCTCGACTTTGAGGAACTGGGACTCCCGCGAATGGACCTGGAGGACCTTGGTCTTCCCTTCTCGGAGGCCGAGGTCTGGGAGGTGATCAAAGACCTCCCTGTGGACAAGGCCCCCGGCCCGGATGGTTTCACGGGTCGCTTCTACCGATCTTGCTAGTCGATCATCAGGGATGATGTGCTGTGGGCGTTCAACGCCCTCTCTGACATGGACTTCTGCAGCTTTCACCACCTGAACGGTGCCCTCCTCACACTCTTACCCAAAAAACCAGACTCGGTCGCTCTTTCTGATTACCGACCCATCAGTCTAATCCATAGCTTTGGGAAACTTTTTTCCAAAGCAGCTGCTAACCGCTTCGCCCCACACCTCTCTTCTCTAATCTCGCCCAACCAAAGTACCTTCATCAAAGGTCGCCTCATCCATGACAACTTCCGCTACGTCCTTGGCACGGCGAGAGCACTTTCTAGTCGAAAGCTTCCTAGGATCATGTTCAAAATTGATCTAGCCAAAGCTTTCGACTCGGTCGCTGGGTTTTTCTTCTTGAGCTCCTTTTGGCTGTCCGCTGCCCTCGCAGATGGACCGATTGGATCTCGGTCATTCTGTCCACCGCCAGCACCAGGGTGTTGCTTAATGGTGCCCCCGGGCAGCGGATCTGCCATGATCGAGGCCTGCGTCAGGACGATCCCCTATCCCCCATGCTCTTCGTGCTGGTCATGGAATGCTTCTATGCCCTCTTCCGCAAGGCGGAATCCCGTGGTCTCCTTCTAGATCTAGGGAGGAGTATCCGCTTTCGTGCCCCTCTCTACGCTGACGATGTGGTCGCCTTCTTCTCTCCGGTCGAGCTAGATCTGCTGGTCGTCAAGGCGGTGTTGTCGCTCTTCGAGAGCGCGACCGGCTTGGCGGCAAACTACACCAAGAGCCAGGTCTACCCCATCAACTGCTCTGAGGATCACCTGTCTCTAGTCCGATCCATTCTCTCCTGCACGACCACCGACTTCCCTTGCACCTACCTTGGGGTACCCTTTCTATCAAAAGGCTACCCAAAGCGGCTCTGCAGCCACTGGTCGATAAGGTCGCTAGGCGTCTGCCCCCTTGGCAGGGCAGACCGTTGAGCCGCAGTGGCCGCCTCATTCTTGCCAAATTCACTCTCTCTGCCATCCCGGTTCATATTTCGATGGCGATTTCCATCTCCCCCTGGGCACTGCGCGCGGTCGAAACCCTCATCCGTGGCTTCCACTGGTCCGGCATAGAGGTGGCCTCGGGCGGTAGCTCTCTGGTCGCTTGGGTGAACGTCACCTGCCCCACTTGCTGCGGTGGACTCGGCCTGCCCAACCTTCGTGTCTTTGGTACTGCGTTGCACCTCCGTTGGCTGTGGCTGGCGAGGACTGACCCGGACAGGACATGGGCGGCGTTCCGCTTCCCTGTTAACCAGGCCACCCAGGCTTTCTTCAACGCCTCCATTTCCGTGGAGGTAGGGGACGGTACCCGTGCGCTTTTTTGGGAGGACAGCTGGGTCTCCGGGTGCTCTGTCAAATCCCTGGCACCTAACCTCTGGGTCGCGGTCTCGCCAAGGGTGCGTCGATCCCGCACTGTCGCTGAGGCCTTGCAGACGGGGGTGGCCGAGATTCGTTGGGTCGCGGATGTAACCCACGCCCGGACTGTGCAGGTGGTCTTGCAGTACCTTGTCATCTGGGACCTACTGCAGGAGGTCAGGCTCACGTCCGAACCTGATCGGTTCATTTGGAAGTGGTCGCCTAGCGGAGTCTACTCCTCGGCTTCGGCCTACTCCGCCCTCTTTCTTAGTCGCGTCGACATCCTCGGAGCACGACAGATCTGGAAGGTTCACATGCTGGGGAAGTGCAAGTTCTTCGCATGGCTGGTCTTGCACGACCATTGCTGGACGTCGGACAGGCTACACCGTCACGGGCTTAGGGACTCGGCGCGCTTTGCGCCCAGGAATCCGAAACGCTGGACCACCTGACGGTGGACTGTGTCTTCTCTAGAGAGACCTGGCTACTGGCTCTCAAGCACATTCTCCTTCAGAGCCTGGCTCCGGATCGCCCGGTGAGGTTCGCAGAGTGGTGGTGCTCCGCCAGGAAGCAGGTCGCTAAAGCACGGAGGAAAGGCTTCGACTCCTTCGTTTGGCTGGTCGCTTGGTCGCTTTGGAGGGAGCGGAACAGGCGCGTTCATGACAAGAAGGCTCTCATGCCGGTGGCGCTCGTTCCGGCGATCCTAGATGAGGCTAGGACGTGGGCGCGTGCGGGCTTCCTCCCGCTCGCTAGGTTGTTAGGTGTTCGCCCGGTGAGGGCGGTGTAATGCTTTCGTCTTCTTTTCGTTAGGCCCCGTGCCTGTTGTAATCTAAACCGGATGCTTTTTCTCCTCTCTTAATGAAAAACGTGCTTTGCACGTCTTAAAAAAAGAACTTATCATGATAGCTTGATGGGCCATTTGGAGACATCGAAATGAGGTTATTTTTTATGGGGTGTCTTTGTCTCTTCGAAGGTGGCGTTTTATTTTTAGGGAAGAGGTCTCCCTGGTTTTATTTAGGGCAAACCCAGCTGTGAAGTTGGAGCTAGAATCCTGGCTATGTAATTTCAGATAGTCCCAACTTTTTTTTGTTTTCTCTCTCTTTTGGGATTTGCAATCCTTGTATATAAATATGTTTTTTTATCTTTATAATATACAAAAGAGTCATTAGGGGCCTCTCCTGTTGTTTTCCTAAAAAAATGAGGGGGGAAATGCGATGAGAGAACTACGAACCCAACGAAAACATGGTCTGGACAAGATAATAAGAAAATAAATCGTGTTTTTCCTAAACATGTTTATTATAATGTCTTGCGCATGTTTTCGTAATAAGAAAATACATCGTGGTTTTCCAAAGCATGTTTATTATATACTGTAATAATATGAAAATAAGTCATGGTTTTACTAAACATAATAATAATAGAATGAAGTTACTAATCCAAAAAAAAAGAATGAGAAAATTTTAATATATACTGTATGAGTATGAGTCATAATAACAAAAATGTTGAATACCAGTTGCCTAAAAAACTAGGTAAATGCCCCGCGCGTTGCTGCGGGATATTTAAATTGATGAAAGTTATGAACTTATGTGCACCATGCATACATGCATAAATGAAAAATGCAGAAGAGATTGGTACGATGAATATATATGATTGAATCAAAGTCTATGAAACACATTGGATGGCATACCAGTTTGATAATTAAGTACGGAGTACTTGTCGAAAGATCAGTACTGCTACATGATAGCAATTTTGTTCATGCATGAATGAAAGTAGAAAACGTAGTAGGAAACAAATTGAAGCATTATGTATATGTAGATGCTCTCTTGGTAGTGCACAAAAGGAAGATAATTAATAGGAAACCCAAACTCAACCCAGGTGTTGCTCCGTCGGTAGCACACAGAAGGAAGTTGGTAGCCAATCCAAACTCAACTGGGGTGCATTGCTTCTCTGTACAAAACCTATGGACCAAAAGACATAACACCGTGAGGATGGTAAACTGAATCAAATTTGCAACATATATACAAACACTTTACGTAATCTTGCCGGTGGAATGATCAATCTTTTTAGAATGATGTTCACGGAATGAAATGCGGCACACTGAAGAAATAATCAATGGAGAACAAAAATAAAAAATAATCTGAATGGTGAAGAGAAATCGCCATCTTGGCAGTGGCAACTGTGTGGATGATGCTTTGAGAATTGATGAGATAGAGAGCCAAGAGGATGAACATCGAACAGGACTGGACTGGGCTAGTATTAAGTAAGACATGCCGCTGCTGCCTCTCCTCCATACATCGCCGCATGTTAGCACCTCTGCTGCTCCACGTGCTGCACGCTTTGCTACTGCTGCCTGCCGCGCACCACGTGGCCGCCACTCCTCGCTGGCCGCACCGCACAGCTCGCCGCCGCACCTGCCGCGCCACCGCAAGCGTGTTGCCCAGGCTCCGCATGGCGCGGATCTACAGCGGAGAAGCCTTCAGACCTTAGAGAAGGCGACGGTTTGAGATTAGCAGCCAGAGAGGGAGGAACGGAAGGGAGAGGAAGGGTACCAGTGGAAAAACGAAGGTAGATTTCTCCGCCACGGCCCGTTGATACAAACAGAGCCATATAAAGTATCGAGAGGATGACTGTTCGGCTGCTAGCACGATGGAGTTAATGGACACTAAAGAAGGCCAGTGGTCAATGGCAAGCGAAGCGATAGCATCTTCGACCAATGCTGGTGCGTGGGAGAAACATCTATTCAGCTGCTACTTTGGTGGGGCAGTGTAGAAATATGGTGGAGGTTGCTGGATCGGTTATAGGAGAACGGGTGGCTGCCATCGCTGTGTCAGGGAGGTGAGGGGGCTGCGGCCCGGTGGATGCCCATCGAATGACATCAGCACATGACGTGGCACGTTGAGAATGGAGAGAAATAGGAGTGGGACTCTTAATGGGTACCAAAAATATAGTTGTCTATGATTGAATGCCAGTCATTTCATTGACACCCTGACCCCTTGATCCCGGCCCTAACGGCCCAACTTATGGTCCTAGTTTACTGGGTCAATAACAAGTATCTCCCCCTTCTTGGTTGGCTCGGTTGCTGGCCCATTCCCCAAGTCCGTACCGCTGTGTGACCAGGCCCGTGCCTTGACCTGACCAAATCTGATCCGTCAATCAAACTCTATATTTGGAACTTTCCTAATATTCCTCCTACCTGTTCTAAAAATACTTTAATATTTGATTATTTATTTTGCAAAGCTTCAAAGGTAGTGATCAAATTTATCTCAAAATTACCGGTTATCTCGTTTTCAGATAGATGTAGGGATGCATCTGCAGAGCAATACATCTGATTTCTTTACCTATGAAGGCACCCACCACTTCTAATAAGCTCCATGGTTTTAGTCCTCTTAGAGATATATAGTACTCAGCAACTGGTGATTTGGACTTGCTGAAGAAAGCATTTCAATCTCGGCTGAAAGAGCATAACCCGTGTGTTTGGTTGGGAGTTGGAGCGAGCTGGGTTGGGTTGGACCCGTCCCTACGGCTGTTTGGATGGAACCTGAGGTGGGTTGGGTTGGACCCAGAAGGGAATATTCGCGCGAGATGAGGGTCGGCTCCATCTGCTGAAATCAGGCGGGCGGAACGAACCCCCTTTTCTTCGTCAGGAGCGTCGTGAGCGCCGTGGAATCAGTAGGAGGCCACGGGACGCGCCGACGGGCAGGAGGCCGCGCGCGTGCTCGATTTGGGAGGCCGCGGCCGGCGAACTCGAGCTCTGGCCTGGAGTGGCGCGGCGGGCGAGTCGAGCCCCGACCTGCCGCGGGCGAGGTGGAGCGCAACGGGCTAGCGAGGCTGGAGCTTGTGCGGCCAGCGGAGCCGCGCGCGACGGCGGAGCTCGCTCCGCCCCGCCTGCTGCGGAGCTCCCCCCTGTTCGTCGCGCGGGCGCCCCCCCCCCCCCCCCACGCGCGTGGCCTGCCAGCTGCTGGGCTTGGGGCACAACGGTGGCGGCCCCCAGACGCGCTGCTCTCCCCGCGCATTGCCGGCAGCGGAGGAGCGGAGGAGGTCGCGGGGCAGCGCCGCGAGTACAAAGGAGGAAGAAGAAGGGTGAAAAAACAATTTAGTTTCTTTTGTAGGGTTCTTGATGTAAAAATGCCAGAGAGAAATGTTTGCTGATATAGGCTTCGCTAATTTCTGAATAGTTGAGGGGTCCTGATGCAAAAATGCCTCGCTAACGGTGTTACCTTGCCATTCAACCCATATTCTTAAGTCCTTCAACCAAACATGAGATTGGTTGACTCCGTTCTCAAAATCAAACGTACAATCAAACACTGACATAGGTTCAACACAACCAAAAAAATTGGGTTGGATCCAACCCAACCCATCCTTTAACCAAACACACGGAAGTTCTTCGTGACAGGTTCTAAGATCTTTGTTTGTTTTGATGTGTTGTGTCGTGTGAGATGTCATCTAGGAACATCTAGAAATTATCCTTCCAAGAGCTCCCTCGAGAAGTATTGGTTAGATGGGAATACGTCCCTATGCGTTTTTTTATCTATCTATACTGTAAGTAGCGAAAATAATTGAAAATCTTTCTCACCTAATTCGGGTCTGCTTTACCAATTGAAAATCTTTCTCACCCAATTTGGGCCCGCTTTACCCCTCACGTCGGACCCACTCGTCATCTAATTGTTAGTCCGAAAAGGTGGAACAACCATAAAAATCGTAATTTGGAGAGCGTTTCTGCCAAAAACGAATTATTTTTTTCCCTGTGTACCCGCCTTGGGCCCACTTTGCTTCCCGATCCCCTTCCCCGTTGCTGCCCACATACGGAAGAAAAAAACTCCTCGCCTCCTTGCGCTGCCGGCCGCTGGCGTGCCCCTCCTCCCTCGTCGGCTCGGTCGCTGGCGTGCTCCTCCTCCCTTCCCTCCCTCACCGCAGGCGACATGCGAGCGCATCCCGGCGCGGGCGCAGGCGCGCCCCCCTCCCGCCTCCCTCTCGCCGTCCCCACCGCTGTCGCCACGACCGTGCGGTGAGCGCGGTCGGGCCAACGCGCGTGACCAGCAGAGCAGCCCCGCCGCCATGGGACTACGAGCCCGACGTACCTCGCTGACCTGCCAGCCGCCGCTGCCGTGGCCGTCCCCAGCAGAATCGATACTAGCAAGCCTGCTCTCCACCGAGCAGCACAGCTCCACACGCGCCGTTGCTTATGGCTGCAGGGCTACATATCGCCTCCGCCCTCAATTCGCACCTTCACGAGAGTGCGCTATCACGGACTAAGAGCAACTCTAGCAGCTTGAGTAAATTTCATCCCCTATATAAAGTTATTGGGGTGGAGTAAAAATATTTTCATCCCAAAAACACAATTTGTTCCAGCAGTTTCCCTATTCTTCTTCCAAACTCGTGAGTCCCACCATGCCACGTCATCTTCTCCTTCCCTTCCCCAATCTTCGATCTTTGGATTGGAAGGCGACGGCAGGGCGATGGCGACCGGCACCGCGGATCCACCGCTCCCCCGGTCCAGCTCCCCCATCCACCGCGTGCACAGACGCCCCGACGCAGAGATCGGCCTCCTGCTTGGGCCGGCTGATGACGACGGGCACGGACACGGGCGGGCACGGGCGCACGACGACGGAGGAGAGCGATGGAATGAGGGGCCTCCTGCTTGGGCCGGCCGCCGCTTCGGTTGCCGGCGTGCACCACGGATCAGGCGCAGCGGTGTCAATCACTGCTCCCATCGCCCACCTCGATCGTGGCTCGCCTGCCGCTCTCTTTGCTAGCCTCCAACGTGGTCCAATGAGCACGGTATGAACTGCAGTAGCAAAACTGAATGAACTTCTGAATTATCTGCTGAATTATCTCTGCCTAGCTGTTGGTCATGTTTCTAGTCTCTCCCTGCTTGATCGATTGAATCCTCCTGCCTCTACTTTCATTTCTAGTCCTGTTGTTTCTGAATTCAGACATGTACGTGTTTGAGTTAATTGTTCATCGTGTAGTAAGTGTCTCTAGAGATCGTATTCTGTCTCTGAAAATCTACTTAGCAATCATTCATATTTTCATTTCAGCACAGGGGCACTCCCTCGATAATACACGGCACTTTAGGGAACTGTATTATTTTCAGGACAATCTTGATAGTAACAGATGTTTTAGTAGTCAAAGTTGAGGAAGTTTGACCTGTCAAATGTAAATCATCATATGTTTCCAAAAGGAGTGCATGATTAGCTGCATGCGACATGCATTTGCTTTGGTCTCATATTAATCGATACGCTTGTTATAAGGTAGTAGTTCTTGTAGGGTCCGCAACAACAAAATAGTCGCTGTACACAACACTGTTGGGGTGGGTTTGTTTTGTTTAATTTCATGGAAACTGTTACTACCATACAACTCATGTTCCTGATTTCGATGCATCCAACCACACACTGCTGCAAAGATACTAGATTCTTCAGTTCTCACTCACAAAGTCAGATGAACATGTTTTTTCCCTAATGTATATAAACAATTTAATTGACATGTTCTTTGAGAATTCCTCGTCGGACGATGATGACAACTTGGACATGTTGACGTTGCTTCTGGTGGATTATGCAAGGAAGAAAAAACACAAGCGTCGTGGTTCCATCGTCGGCCGTGAGGTCGTTCGTCGTCCGCAGCAATCGGGACATGGCAAGCTCTTCCGGGATTACTTCTGTGAGAATCCTATCTACGGGCATCGCTTTTTCCGTAGATGCTTTAGGATGTCCCGTCGCTTGTTCATTCATATTGCAAATGCTGTGGAGGAGCATTGCCCATATTTTGTGCAAAAGAGAAATGCAGCTGGCAAGCTTGGACACAGCTGCTTCAAGAAGGTAGCAGCAGTAATTCGAATGTTAGCCTCTGGTTGTGCCGCGAATTTGGTTGACGATTGGCTCTACATTGGTGAGAGTACTACCATCAAGTGCATGAGGTTGTTTGTGAAGTCCGTGGTGGAGATCTTCGGAGATCGATACTTATGAGCACCCAATGAAGAGGACACAGCAAGACTCATGCAATATAGTGAGTCTATCGGATTCCGTGGGATGTTGGGGTGCATTGATTGTATGCACTGGAAGTGGGACAAGTGTCCTATAGTATTGCACGGCCAGTTTACCGGCCATTCTCATGATCCGATAATTATCTTGGAGGCTGTCGCTTCACATGATCTGTGGATTTGGCACGCATACTTTGGGATGCCCGGAAGCTGCAACGATATCAATGTTTTGCATAGATCCCCATTGTTTGCACGGTTAGCTGCTGGAGAGGCAACACCAGTTAACTTTGAGGTCAACGGTCACCAGTACAACATGGGCTACTATTTGACTGATGGTATCTATCCTCCATGGGCGACTTTCGTGAAGACAATTTCCAAACCCAAAGGTAACAAAAGAGTTCACTTTGCACAAGCTCAAGAATCTGCTAGGAAGGATGTTGAGAGAGCTTTTGGGGTATTACAAACTCGGTGGGGAATTGTTCGAGGACCTACTAGATTCTGAGATCAACAAACTCTGTGGTACATCATGACAGCGTACATCATCATGCATAATATGATCCTAGAGGATGAGCGAGGTCTGGACGTAGACTACATCTATGAGACAACTAAGAATGATCTAACTCCAGTTAAGCCCAAGAAGGATGAAGACCGAATTTACAACTTCCTCGAAGTGCACAGGCAAATCAACAACCGTGAGGGGCACAACCAACTTCAGGAGGACCTAGTTGAGCATCTCTAAGAATTCCATGGGCGACAACGGAGACAGAGTTGAGATTTGGTAATTTTTTTTCATACCCTGATTTTTTTTATTTTTCTTTCATTTCCGGAATCAATTGCTAGTATTTATGTAAAGATGAAGAGATGATAGAATTGGACAATAAGCTAAACAATTCTTAAATGTGCAATTCTATGACTTGGGAATATTTAACTGAAAAGAGAATAGCTACATGTTCAGGCTTTTTTCAGTATGTCTTATCAGCCGTATTTCCATGTAAGTTACTGCACATAAGAACAATTCAGCAATTCTTGAATGGGTAGAGTAGAGTGGGATGTCTGAGTGCTGGCTGGTTCGAGATATGGAGCTATAGCTGCAGCAAGTCGATGAACAGCATCGCTGCATCAGTCAGTCATCACGAATGGAATGGAATGGAATTGTTGGGGCTAATATCTAATATAGTTTCTTTTTTCCTTTTTTTCCAACAGGAACTGCATCTAACATCAAAGTTGCTAGGGAGTGCAAAAGCCAAGAGGTGGAAGAGGAAAGTCGGCAAGCATTCAAAAGCCATCGCTGCTGATGTAGTCGGCAAGCATTCAACCATACATCCAGGGAGGAGCATCTGTTGCCGGGCGTCCATGGAATCTGTGGAAATCTGGGAGTTGTAATCTGTGAGCTAAATTATTTATGTAATCAGAGTTGACATGATGAGACAAAAGCATGTTAATCAGAGTTGCCTGATGACTGTATGGTTGAATCCTATGGTGCATGTAATCCTGATGGTGTAGAACAAGTGAATTTCAGTTAATCCTGTGAACCTTCTTATTTCTGTGAACCTTCTTATGTCATGTACATAATCATTTGTTGTGGGTAGATGCTGCCAAATTTTTTACTGAAACTTGGAAATTGTTGGCAATCATATACATAAAAGTATTGCTTTTCATAAATCAAGTGTACTGTCAACAATAGATTATCTTCTTATTTAAGAACTATTTAATCATGTGGAGTAGATTATCTTCAGTTATCCACCGTGTACTGTCAACAATATACAACTCTACCTGAAAGACTGAAACCCTATCAAGCTCCAAATGCCCTAGAAGCGTTTGGAACTCTGAACCCACACGTTTCAGAATCCTGGTAGATAAGGACTGCCTTTTAGTTTATTTGCTCTGACCATATCTGGTCTGCATGGCAATTGTTTTAAGCTCAACTGGCAAGACAAAACACAACCGTCAATTAACAGACAACCAGTAATTATATAAACTGGAGAAAGGTGGCAGGCCTTCATTACAGTGAGAATGGGTGCAGCACAAGCATCTTGTAGTGCTGTATACTGTGAAAACAAACCATCCAATCAAAAGAGCAGTTAACACACTAATCATTATGAGTCTCAACAGATATGTTAAGTGAGCAAAAAAGCAATGGAATTATCTAAATTAAGTGAAAGAAGTGACCCAGTACATAAATAATTTACATGAACAATCTGTCACCAAGTACATAAATAATTTACAGCTTCCACCTTCAGCTTTGCAGCACCATTCACTGCATTTTCCCTCAACTCTTTTTCAGTCCAACAAAGAACTCTTTCAGAAGGATATGCAAGATACATCACTGCATTTGGTGACAGATGACAGATCAAGGCTGAGCACATCACTGGGAAAACACCACAAAATTAAGCACAACTTTAGCTGACAACAGAACTGCCACAATTTCATATCATAAAGCTGAAACACTAGACTGAGTTTAACATAATAACATAAGTAGAATCCTGATAATAACATAATTATAGTTATAGATCCAGAAACATAAGTACCAAATTCCACTACCACTAGACTGAGTTTAACTACTTCCACTACCACTAGCTCCTCTTGTCCTTGATGCCATAATCTCAGCCCTCATTACTTGGAAATAGGCTCTCTGAGTCTCATCAAGGCCATTTAAGTCCTGAAGCATAATCATGGACTCCTGCTCCATTTTCTTGGCAGCCGCTTCCTCTTCTTGAACTTTTAACTTCTTCACTTGGATAGCTATCTCCATTTTCTTGGCAGCCGCTTCCTCTTCTTGAACTTTTAGCTTCTTCTCTTGGACAGCTATCTGGCGTTCCTGCAACGACTTCATGTACTCCCACCTCTCATCTTTGTCTAGCTTCTTAGATGCCTCTATATGTTTCTTTGCGTTGACTATCTTTTCTACTGCATCCTGCAGCTCATCCACATTCCCTCCTCTCTTTAGTATCTCCTTCTCTTTCTTTCTCCCAGGTGGTCTCTCGCTTGATAGCGGCTAATCTGAAGTTGTAGCATTGCTCCCACCCTCATCATCATCTTGACTTGTTGCAGAGTTCAGATCAGGTAAGGCACTGTTCTTTGTAGGGTGTTGATCAGCGTATCTCTTGTTCCACTTTTCATTGTGCTGAAGCAGCACCCAGCAGTGCATCATGACGAATGACCTATGCTTCGGTTCCCTCTCCTTGTAGAGTGCATGGGTGGCGTTGAGCTACAAAAGTAAGCATTTTATTAGTTACTAATGCCAAAATGTTGCATCATGTCTTGTAGAGTGCATGGGTGGCGTTGAGCTACAAATGATATATTACATACCCGTTCTTGCATCATTGTTCCACTTTTGTGTTGCCGCTCAACGTTAACCACACAGCCTGCCCACCGCGTGCAGCACTCGGAGATGAGTGTCCACCGATGGTTGAGGGATCCAATTGAGCGGTCGGAAGGATACTTGACATTAGCGTGGAAGTACTCTGACATTCGCGTCCAATACGTTGAGCCCGATTGGTCTTTCCCCGCCACCAGATCAAGGCTGACATTCTGCCATGCTAGAACCAGTGCTTCATCCTCATCAACCGAATAGTTGGACCCTCTAGAACTCTTCCTTGAGCTTGGATTAGGGACCTCGACATCTTCATCATAGTTCAGGGGATCATCATTAAGTTCAATAGCATCCATCATGGCTCCAACGAAACTCTCCCAGCGATAGCAAAGCCAACATTTCATATTTACTAACATGTCATATTTATGAGCTACAGCTACACACATCATGCAGATACAGTAAGAAAATAAACATCATTGTGTTTAGAAAACATCTAGTAGGGGACAAGTCATAAAAAGTGGAGCTACTTTCTAGTAATATTTATTTAAGCACATAACGTCAGACTTCTGCATCTCTGACTTCTAAAGGTATATCCAGTACATGAATAACATCAGGAGATGTTACATGTTCAGAAATAACATTGCATTCCTATGGTCTACAGGTTCAGAAGCACTTAATTGGTCAACAATAATATGCTTTAGGTACTATTACATCCACACATGGTAAAAACAGTAACAGACAAGCTTGTACCAGGTGAATTCTCAGAGCTTCAAAAGCAAGGTATAGTCAGTGTCATAGATCACAGCTGATAGTGCACAATACAAACCACTCAAAACTTTAAACCTGCAGCATTAAGCAGCACCACAAATGCAGTGACCCTGAATAGTGATTGGCTGATTGCCAATTGAAACTTCATCACTGATCTCAAATTCTCTACAACTAGCCACTGCCCACTAATTGACTGATAGCCAAAAGATACCGAGAAAGACAAAGTGGTAGTACTCTGAATCTCTGATAGAGTGATAGCTCAATAACAGTTCATGCTACCACCGACCGGACACATCGACAAGTAACTAATTGCAGGTCAAGATAGCTGTCCAAAACGTCATCTAATTCTGAATAGAGAGCGCGTGTGACAGAGTTTCAGTTCAGTAGCATTTCCTTGGAAAACAATAATCTTAGGACATCTGCAAACAGGTACTCAGAACATCACGCTTTATTCATTGAATTATGCAGGTGATTTCATCTTACATCGTGGTTCAGAAGAGAGTAATGTATAATATGGCTAGAGGAAAGAAAGAACATTTTGAGTACAGTAGCACTACAGCTTCATTACTAGCAATAGTAGCAATGAGAATGATTCACATCAGCGAGCACACGTACAGTAGCAATAGTAGCAAGCTATGAGAGACAGGGTGTGGTGACTGGTGTACGTGGCCGGGAAAGTAAGATCTCAGAAATAACTTTTCCATTTATTTCACTGAATACATATACCAAAACCCAGAAAGCAATGCTTCTAAGGTTCCAAGGATCTCTACAACTCTAACTGATAGATTGTGACTAACAAAAAGATCATAAAGCAACCACAGAGAAACAACAATGTTAAGTTCAGCATCTGTTGTACCTTGGCGTCTCATCGAGGAGGTTGAGACCATCATCCTCTGTGGCTGCTTCACTGTCTAGCAAAGATTGAAACTCTGTATGTACGGCATATTGATGGTGTAACATCCCGTAATTTTTACGAGATGTTCTAGTTTAGGAAAATGAGGATTTTAAAATTTTTGGATGAATTATTGGGTGCTTGATTAATTTGTTAAGGATGTCTTCTCCTCTTTCCTAATTTTCCTAGATTTATTTTGAGCCAAATAAAAATTCTAGAAAATATAAAATGGTAGTGTGATAATTTTTGGAGTTCATTGGCTTTTTTTGGATTTTATTTGTGTGGGATTCAAATTTGAATTCTAATTCAAATTTGAATCATTTGTAAATAGGAGTAAGGAAATAAGGAAAATAGGAAAAGCTCTCAAACCTGTGTTGGGCCTTTAACTCGCCGAAGAAGTCCACTAGAGGCCCCTCAATTCGCCCAAGAGTGCGCCGGTTGTCACACCCTGAAATTTCCAATTTCAGGATGTGAATAGAAAGATTAATTAAATAACAATGTTCTCTCAATTTTAAAATTTTCCAACAATTATTTTCTTCACAGGAAATATAGTATAGGAAAAAGCATTATTTGTTTTTCTAAATTAAATAAAATGATTGTGTGAGTGTTGCATTCATGTCGATGCATCTTTGTGTTCATGAGTACAAAATGTTTTAAAATGCGTTTAGGTGCTGACTAAACCCTTCCGAGAATTTTCCGGATTTTTCTGGAATTAATTGTCAATTTCTCTGAGCTTATTCTATTTATTAGAAGGCTCTAAAATCTTTTTCATGAGCTCCAAATATTTTATTTGGATTTTTCGTATCTCAATCTATCTCCAGGAATTTTCTTGGAATTTTTGAGATTTTCAGATTATTTTTCGTGACTTTAATGAATTATCTAGCTATTTCTAGATTATTCTTTTCACGAAAAATATTTTTTGAAAATAAAAAGAAATCCTTTTCTTTTTTCTTTCTCTCCTTCCCTTTTGGCCCGCAGCTGTTTGTAGCCCAGCAGCACCGGCCCAGCTCGAACTTACTTCCCGTTCGCGAAGTCCGTCGTCACTCCTTGGTTTCCCCCGCTCTGCGCGTGCATTCTCCTCCAGCCAGCAGCTCCCAGTGCTCGGCCCGCTGCACTTCAGCCCAGCTCGATCCAATCCGGCCCGTATCCCGACAACTCGCTCGTCCAGCCCGCCAAGGCCCATCTGGCCATGGCCGTGGCATGCCACACCAGGACACGTCGGAGTCCGGAGCGTCGCCGACGGAGGCCTTGGCGTGCGCGCCAGGGTAGCCTCGGCTTCCGAACCTATAAATGCCGAGCCTCCGCGCGCCTCTGCCCCCGCCGCATCCTGCGCCACGTCTCTGCCCTGCTCGCGCCGCCGCGCCGCCAGAGCTTCAAGCCGTGCCGAGCGCCGCCGGCGCTGCCGTCACTGTTCCGCCGCACGAGGACATCGCCGGAGCAAGCGAGCGCCACCAGGGGCTCCGTCGTGTTGTGGCGCACGTCCTCCACCATTTCCCGTTGCCGGATGTCCACCGGAGCTACGCCGCCACCGCCTGAAGCCAGAGCCAGCCGCCTGCTGCCCGTCGCCGAGCATCGCCTCCCTCCTCTCCCAGGGCAAGCCAGCAATGCCACGAAGTCCACGACGACAAGCCAGAGCTGTAGAGCATCTTCCCATCGCCGTGCCGCCACTAGAGCGCCGCCGCCCATGGGGACCAGAACCGGCCGTGAAGCTGTGCCGCCGCCGGCTGATTCCGGGAACCTCCGCATGCCTCCACTGCCGGTGAGCACTCATACAAGTTCCACTCGAGCTCCTCCTCAGTTTCCCCACCTCGGCCGAGCCTCCCATCACGTCAATCGTCGGCGCCGCCGTCGCCCAGTACCGCCGTCCGCCCCTGCCCTGTTTCGATCTAAGGAAGAAGAAGAGAGTTGGTTGTTTTGCAACCAGCCCCCTGAGGAATCCTATTTTTCTTAGGTGTTTTCTTGTGTCTTGTCCCTTTTCTAGAAAACCCCCTGAAAAGATTAGTTTCCCTAGATTCAGTCCGCCCTGAAGTTTTTGCATAAAAGCCCTCGGGTTTATACACATAATTATGTATATGCCCTCAGTTTCTTGCAGTTATACCCCTAGGAGTTTCAAAACCTTGCCAGTAGGTCCCTGCACCTTGTTTTCTCCATAGTTTTCACGTTTTAGCTCCATTTTAACCCGTTCAAGTTGCGTTAGGTTCATAATGACATGAAGTACACGTTAGTGGTGACTTTTGATCATGTTTGTTTTCTGAAAATAAATTTAATATTAATTTTGATTAATGCTTACTAAACATGTCTTTTCTAAATAAAAGCTATATAGTGTTCTACACCGTTTTTCATAATTAATATTAATTTGATTAATGATTAATTCACATGCTTTTGTACATAAAATCTAATTAGATCCTTACTTCGGTTTTTCATAAACCAAATATTAATTTGCTTAATATTTAATTAACTTTTCTAATTAAAAGTTGATTAGGCTTTTACACCGATTTTATAAATAAATATTAATTTGATTAATGCCAATGTCATAATGTTTTTGATAATAATGTGATCTACTCGAATCATAAACTTACGTTTAGATGATTCATATAGTTTAGCTTTTCTAAATTAAATGTTTCATTGGTATAATCTATATATGAATCTTTATAAATAAAATCTGACTAGTTCTTTACTCCGGTCTTTTGCAAATAGAATATAATGCTGCATTAATTCCAACTTGGGGTATTTTATTTATGAAATATCCTTTATATATATCCTTTGTTAAATAAAATTAACCCAACTCATGGTTTTGTTCTCTCATATATGCAAACCGACCGATAGCTGTTCTTTATCAAGCGTTGTCTCAGTGTGTCTCTGTTGCAGAGCTAGTCTTCTTTCAAGCTCTAGATCTTTTTGATCCATAGAATCAAGCCTATCCTTTAGCACGTTCTTTTAAAGTTTTGTTTTGATTGGTGCATTGTTCTTAGTTTGCTTGTTTGTTTGCTTTGTATGCTTGTGCCTGATGATTGATGCGAGTAGAATGAATGTGGTTCGAGAGCTTTGGAAGAGCAAGAAGTGAAGACATTCTGAGCAACATCGCTACTTTAGTTTAAGGCAAGTGTGTCCTTGTTCTTTTGTCCCAATAACTGTGTTTAATCACCATTGCATATGCGGCATTAATATTGATGGGTCCTATTAAGGTTTATCCTAGTCTTTATTACCTTTATTCCTTGTCAACCTGGGTTTACCTTTCTGTTGGGTAACTATGCTTAGTTGCTCTACATGGGTTATGGTGGTTCTAATGAACAACAATGATGAACATGCTTTACTTTTACGCTATATCTCTGGTTAATACAAGATCATCATGCTTAATCGGAACATGGAGCGACCACCCAGGACAACAGTGCAACCACAAGGCTATATGGCTCTGGCTTGGCTAATTAATTAGGGACTCTAGTGTTAGGGGTGACCTTACCGAAAGGGCAAGGGGGAGCGTTTAGTTGGGGTATAGACTCGCTCTAGTAGGGAGTTGGACTTGGCTAAGACACGGTACCTACTAGGGAACTTTATACTCTGCGACGGCTCGGAACCTTCGCGAGTTGTTCCACACTGGGGAAACTTTGTAAAGGCCTCGTAGCGTCCCTATGCAATCACACCTCGACAGTGTGGTATGATGCCTGATCAGCATCGCGTGGTTGGGTTTAAAGTTCCTAGAACTTTTACGCGACTTGTGGTGAAAGTGTACAACCTTTGTAGAGTGTAAAACTAATCGATTAGCCGTGCTCACGGTCAAGAGCGGCCTGGACCCTCACATGATAATTGAACTTGAAGATGGACTTAAATCGTGGTTTATGGTTATGATAGCCATATGCTTATGGCGTATCTCTTTATGTTAATTGTGGGTTGGTATATACTTATACTTTAGTAGTAATCAGGTGCTAATAAAATTAGACCAACTAAAATTGCTTAATGCAGTCAACCTATCAGCCTTTCCTTGATTAAGCCATTGCATTCATACTTTCCCCACACTTGCTGAGTACGACATGTGCTCACCCTTGCTATAAATAATGTTGCTCAGAAAGAGGAAGCTGCTATGAAGATGTTGCTGGTGCTAGGCATACGCAACCCCCAGTCGACTGCCTGTGATGTTTGGAGCCTTCGTTTCCAGGATTTAGCGTAATACTCTGATAATCTTTCTTTTTCCTTACGTGATACTGTACTGTTATTCACTTATGTCGACTACATGCATGAAACTTGATCCTGGCATGCATATAGGTTTGCACTTGGTTTTCTTTGGAAAAACAGGTGTGACAGAGTGGTATCAGAGCTGTATCGATTGTAGGACGTAAGCCTAGATAGCAATGGTCGTTTCTTGAGGATTTTTTTGATCTAAAATTCATCACTACCTTTCCCTTGAGCTCTGTGGTGAATATTCCCACTCCTTGACCTCAATCCTTCTTGATAACGCACCTTTCTGACTTGACTCCTGCTCATTTGAACTTCATTATTTTGCAAATGTCATGACCCCCTACCTTTGTCTGTTTATTTTATCTTCCCTTGATCTTATCTTGATCTTGCTTTCCCTTTCCACTTGTTTCATGCAATGCCTCTCCTTGATATCTTGCTTGTTTATCTACTTTAAACATATCTGTCAATTCCTATCCGTCTATCCTCATCCTTGAACTTCTCAAACAATGCCGCTTTGGATTCTTCCCTTGACTTTTGATTCCAAAGTGTCCATTCTGATTCAATATCCTTAGATGATCAATGATCGGTGAAGCTATGCCCATGCTTAGGAGGATACCCTATGACTATTAACAACGTTTAGCATCGTTCCTTTAACTATGTGTTGAGTAGTGAAATTCAGTGCTTGCATGATCATGATTGTTTATGAAAATGTTTGAGTTGGTTCTTTGTAGTGAGTGTTGGTGTATTGTGGGTCTTATATCTGCAATAACATCAGTTTCTTAGCTTGGTTCTTCCTTTGTGCCTCCCATCTCCTTGTCATCTCTCTTTCTAGAAGAAGAAAATTGAAGCCCCGCATCAACAAGCAAATGCTACTGCCACTGCCACTGCCACTATAAACAAGTGAGCAAGTTGAAGAATAGAAGATCCTACTCTGCTAGTTCTTTGCCATCTTGTTGCTTGGTATTCTCCCTAATCTCACTCTAATATAGATGAAGGCATCGAGAGTCTACCTGCAACATGAAAAGATGAAAGATCATCCACTCCGCCATCATAATCTTGTTTGTCTACCTAGTCCTTGTTTCTTCTTTCTTCGAATCTCGGGACGAGATTCCATTTAAGGGGGTAGATTTGTCACACCCTGAAATTTCCAATTTCAGGATGTGAATAGAAAGATTAATTAAATAACAATGTTCTCTCAATTTTAAAATTTTCCAACAATTATTTTCTTCACAGGAAATATAGTATAGGAAAAAGCATTGTTTGTTTTTCTAAATTAAATAAAATGATTGTGTGAGTGTTGCATTCATGCCGATGCATCTTTGTGTTCATGAGTACAAAAGGTTTTAAAATGTGTTTAGGTGCTGACCAAACCCTCTCGAGAATTTTTCGGATTTTTCTAGAATTAATTCTCAATTTCTCTGAGCTTATTCTATTTATTAGAAGGCTCTAAAATCTTTTTCATGAGCTCCAAATATTTTATTTGGATTGTTCGTATCTCAATCTATCTCCGGGAATTTTCTTGGAATTTTTGAGATTTTCAGATTATTTTTTGTGACTTTAATGAATTATCTAGCTATTTCTACATTATTCATTTCACAAAAAATATTTTCTGAAAATAAAAAGAAATCCTTTTCTTTTTTCTTTCTCTCCTTCCCTTTTGGCCCGCAGCTGTTTGTAGCCCAGCAGCACCGGCCCAGCTCGAACTTACGGCCCGTTCGCGAAGTCCATCGTCGCTCCCTGGTTTCCCCCGCTCTGCGTGTGCGTTCTCCTCCAGCCCAGCAGCTCCCAGTGCTCGGCCCGCTGCACTTCAGCCTAGCTCGATCCAATTCGACCCGCATCCCGCCGACCCGCTCGTCCGGCCCGCCAAGGCCCATCTGGCCATGGCCTTGGCGTGCCACACCAGGACACGCCGGAGTCCGGGGCGCCGCCGACGGAGGCCTTGGCGTGCGTGCCAGGGTAGCCTCGGCTTCCGCACCTATAAATGCCGAGCCTTCGCGTGCCTCTGCCCCCGCCGCATCCTGCGCCACGTCTCTGCCCTGCTCGTGCCGCCGCGCCGCCAAAGCTTCAAGCCGTGCCGAGCGCCGCCGGCACTGCCGTCACTGTTCCGCCGCTCGAGGACATCGCCGGAGCAAGCGAGCGCCACCAGGGGCTCCACCGTGTCGTGCCTCACTTCCTCCACTATTTCCCGTCACCGGATGTCCACCAGAGCTACGCCGGAACGCCGCCACCGCCTGAAGCCAGAGCCGGCCGCCTACTGCCCGTCGCCGAGCATCGCCTCCTTCCTCTCCCGGGGCAAGCCAGCAACGCCACGAAGTCCGCGACGACGAGCCGGAGCTGTAGAGCATCTTCCCATCGCCGTGCCGCCACTAGAGCGCCGCCGCCCATGGGGACCAGAACCGGCCGTCAAGCTGTGCCGCCACCGGCCAATTTCGGGCACCTCCGTATGCCTCCACTGCTGGTGAGCACTCATACAAGTTCCTCTCGAGCTCCTCCTCAGTTTCCCCACCTCGGCCGAGCCTCCCATCACGTCAATCGCCGGCGCCGCCGTCACCCAGTACCGCCGTCCACCCTGTCCAGTACCGCCGTCCACCCGTTCAAGTTGCGTTAGGTTCATAATGACATGAAGTACACGTTAGTGGTGACTTTTGATCATGTTTGTTTTCTGAAAATAAATTTAATATTAATTTTGATTAATGCTTACTAAACATGTCTTTTCTAAATAAAAGCTATATAGTGTTCTACACCGTTTTTCATAATTAATATTAATTTGATTAATGATTAATTCACATGCTTTTGTAAATAAAATCTAATTAGATCCTTACTTTGGTTTTTCATCAACCAAATATTAATTTTCTTAATATTTAATTAACTTTTCTAATTAAAAGTTGATTAGGCTTTTACACCGATTTTATAAATAAATGTTAATTTGATTAATGCCAATGTCATAATGTTTTTGATAATAATGTGATCTACTCGAATCATAAACTTACGTTTAGATGATTCATATAGTTTAGCTTTTCTAAATTAAATGTTTAATAGGTATAATCTATATATGAATCTTTATAAATAAAATCTGACTAGTTCTTTACTCCGGTCTTTTGCAAATAGAATATAATGTTGCATTAATTCCAACTTGGGGTATTTTCTTTATGAAATATCCTTTATATATATCCTTTGTTAAATAAAATTAACCCGGCTCATATCACACCTGATTTTTGAAGAGAAACCAAATGCATCTCGTATGTGCGCCAGGATCAATTTACACACATACAATAGACAAAAGAGTGTAATATCATAAACAGTAATCAAAACGTACAAGAGTTAAACCATTACATTATCCTTTATTACACTCAGACGGTGGACTCGAAGGTGCAATAAAACAAACGATAACTAGACGAACAACTTCGTCTTCAGCTTCCACAGGCACATGACTGGGGGATTGCATGCCTCAGAACTCCTCGAAGTCGCTGAAGTACTCCTCACCGTTGTTCTCCTCTGAACAGCGGTAAGCAAGGGTGAGCACACTTATGGTTGGAGCTCAGCAAGTGGGGGAAAGTATGCAAGGCTGTCAAGGATAGGCTAAGGGTTTGCAGCGGTTAGCATTTTAATGTTGGTCAAATTTTATTAGCAAGCCTATTTACTAAATGTAAGTTTATACCAACCCCAAAGATTAAGCATTTGTAACCATATCTCAAAACCATAAGAAACCACAATTTGAATTCATCTTCAAGTTTAATTATCATGTGAGGGTCCAAGCCGCTCTTGATCGTGAGCACGGCTGATCGATCAGTTTTCACTCTGTAGAGGTTGTACACTTTACCCACAGCTCATGTTCCCCATGTTGCCCGGGTTAGCTAGACCCTTAAACACTTCCGAGGTGAGTGCCTAGGGGTCCACTATGAAGCCTTTACAAAGGCATGCAAAAGGCCAACAACCCGCATAGTTACAGATCAGGGCGGACCATAACCCTCCCTAATGGTCGGCACCATAGCAAAGGCTGCTACCCCAAAAGGACCGGGCTATACCCCTGCAACCCCGACCCCCTCTCCCCCTTTCGGATAAGGTCATCAGTTCATTCACACACCTAATTAATTGGCTAAGGGCAGAGCCATATGCCACTGTGGTTGCACTGTTTTCTTGGGTGGTTCTCCATGTTCCAATTAAATCTTAGTGTTCTTGTGTTAAACACAACCATCATCACTTAAGCATGAAAGTCTTTATCATAAAACCACTTTTAACCAACCCATGTAAAGCAACTAAGCAATTATCTACCCAAAACATTTATCAAAAAGGGTTGATCAAGGTGATAAGGGTAAAGCTCTAGTCATGTCCTTAAAAAGGTGATTTTCCCATCAATTTATGCATAGCAACAAATAAATGTAATTATTATTTGATATGCAGTTATTTAGGACAAAGAGGAAAATACAGAGAGGGAAGTCCACTTGCCTTCCTCTACAAACTGGGGATCCTCTTCTTCAAAGAAAGGTTCTTCTTGATCTTCTCTGACAGGTTGCTCAGTTGAAACAGGCACGAGATCTACGCACAAGCATGAGCATACAATAAATAAATAAAACAGTACACCAAACAATGCTATATGCTTAGAACACACTGATAAAAAGGTTCTACGCACTGATATGATCATTTTGATATATTATACGTGAAAAATGGAGTTAAAATGTGAAAGATATGATTAAAATAAGATGCAGGGGCTTTTCTGTAAGAAAACTAAGCTCTCTGGGCTTATTTAAAAGAAAACAGGGACCTAAAACATAATTATACATAAAAACAAAAGGGCCATCGTGCAAAAGATGAAGGGTGGACTGCAGGACTGAAAAACTTAAAAAGACAGGGGCTAAACCGTTAAAAACAGGACCTGGTTGTAAGGATCTTTGATGGCGGAAGGGTATGGTTGTGATATTAAAGAATCTAGGGTCTTTTTCGCAAAACGACGGCGACCGGCCAGGGTTGACTGTTACGTGGCTGTTTTGACTTGGTGTTGCGGTTGATCTCGACCGCCGATCCTGGATCGGACGGCTGCGGTGATGTGTGAGCGAGGGGCGGCGCGGAGTTCGCCGGAGACGGCGGCGCGCGGCGGCGGGCTCGTCGGCGCGGCCCTAGATCGCTCCACAGGGCGCCAAAACATGCACGAGCGGGCTCTATGCATAGCAGAGGCGCACGCGCATGCAACCGAGACATCAAGGCGGCGGTTCCGGCGACCACGACGGCGTGCGCCGGAAGGGGGCGGCGCGACCCTTGCCGGAGTAACGAGCGCCGGTGCTGCGGTACGCGCGCAGGGGAAAAGACGGCGGGGAAACGACGCTCACCATGCGAGGAAGAACCGAGCGAGTACACGGTCGGAGGAGAGGCGTCGGTGAGGAAGTTCGTCGACGGCGGCGAGCTCGGGCGGCGCTCCGGCGGAAGAAGACGGGGCGCGGCTCGATCTGCGACGGCGGCGGGATCCCTGACAGAGAAGAAGCTCAGTGAGCTGTGCAGGCGAAGGAAAAGAAGAAAGAAGGGAGCAGGGGGCCTCCACCAACGGTGTTTGCTGCGGCGGCGACGATGGCACGGCGGCGCAGAGAAGCTTCGGCGGCGGCACGTGTGGAAGTGAGGAAGCAATGCGGGGGCGCGTCTGAGTAAAGAGGTAAAGCAGGAGCTCGTGCCCGGCTTATATTTAGCAAGAGAGGGGGAAGGGGAAACGGAAGGAGCTCCGGCGGCGGCGGAAATGCCATCAATGGTCGGCGGCTCTCCAGGGGCTATGGCGGCAAGTGGGAGGAGAAACGGAAGGGGGGAAAGTGATGGCAGCGTGAACTACGGGCTTAACCGCCCTTAATTGTGGCTCAAAGAAGGAAGGGGGAGGCAGGGAGGTGCGGGGTAGAGCGGCGGTGTTCACGGTGGCGAAACAGGGGAAAGCAGGGGAGGGGTGGGTGAGGAAGACGAGGCTGACGTGCGGGCTCGACGCGTTAGCGAGCGCGAGAGAGGGGGAGGGGGAAGACGGGCCGCGGCGGGAGATGGGCCGAAGTGGGCCGAAAGGGAGGAAGGGAGGGAGTTTGAGGTCGGTTTGTTTTTTTTCTTTTTCAAACCTTTTATTCTAACCTTTTTCAAACTCAACTCTTTTTATACTTTTCCAAATTTTCAAATTATTTTATAAACTTTTAAACTACACTCGAACAAAATCCATGCATTAGCAAAACATGATGCACAAGCACTTGTTGTTTCTATATTATTTAATTTAGATTTTAATTACTTTAGAGCCCAAACTAATTAGCAAATTTTAATTAAGTCCTTAAGACTAATCCTAGTACACTATGTTGCTTAAGGTAATTTTAGTGATGGAAATTTTAGGGTGTTACAGCTCATGGTTTTGTTCTCTCATATATGCAAACCGACCGATAGTTGTTCTTTATCAAGCGTTGTCTCAGTGTGTCTCTGTTGCAGATCTAGTTTTCTTTCAAGCTCTAGATCTTTTTGATCCATAGAATCAAGCCTATCCTTTAGCACGTTCTTTTAAAGTTTTGTTTTGATTGGTGCATTGTTCTTAGTTTGCTTGTTTGTTTGCTTTGTATGCTTGTGCCTGATGATTGATGCGAGTAGAATGAATGTGGTTCGAGAGCTTTGGAAGAGCAAGAAGTGAAGACATTCTGAGCAACATCGCTACTTTAGTTTAAGGCAAGTGTGTCCTTGTTCTTTTGTCCCAATAACTGTGTTTAATCACCATTGCATATGCGGCATTAATATTGATGGGTCCTATTAAGGTTTATCCTAGTCTTTATTACCTTTATTCCTTGTCAACCTGGGTTTACCTTTCTGTTGGGTAACTATGCTTAGTTGCTCTACATGGGTTATGGTGGTTCTAATGAACAACAATGATGAACATGCTTTACTTTTACGCTATATCTCTGGTTAATACAAGATCATCATGCTTAATCGGAACATGGAGCGACCACCCAGGACAACAGTGCAACCACAAGGCTATATGGCTCTGGCTTGGCTAATTAATTAGGGACTCTAGTGTTAGGGGTGACCTTACCGAAAGGGCAAGGGGGAGCGTTTAGTTGGGGTATAGACTCGCTCTAGTAGGGAGTTGGACTTGGCTAAGACACGGTACCTACTAGGGAACTTTATACTCTGCGACGGCTCGGAACCTTCGCGAGTTGTTCCACACTGGGGAAACTTTGTAAAGGCCTCGTAGCGTCCCTATGCAATCACACCTCGACAGTGTGGTATGATGCCTGATCAGCATCGCGTGGTTGGGTTTAAAGTTCCTAGAACTTTTACGCGACTTGTGGTGAAAGTGTACAACCTTTGTAGAGTGTAAAACTAATCGATTAGCCGTGCTCACGGTCAAGAGCGGCCTGGACCCTCACATGATAATTGAACTTGAAGATGGACTTAAATCGTGGTTTATGGTTATGATAGCCATATGCTTATGGCGTATCTCTTTATGTTAATTGTGGGTTGGTATATACTTATACTTTAGTAGTAATCAGGTGCTAATAAAATTGGACCAACTAAAATTGCTTAATGCAGTCAACCTATCAGCCTTTCCTTGATTAAGCCTTTGCATTCATACTTTCCCCACACTTGCTGAGTACGACATGTGATCACCCTTGTATAAACAATGTTGCTCAGAAAGAGGAAGCTGCTATGAAGATGTTGCTGGTGCTAGGCGTACGCAACCCCCAGTCGACTGCTTGTGATGTTTGGAGCCTTTGTTTCCAGGATTTAGCGTAATACTCTGATAATCTTTCTTTTTCCTTACGTGATACTGTATTGTTATTCACTTATGTCGACTATATGCATGAAACTTGATCCTGGCATGCATATAGGTTTGCACTTGGTTTTCTTTGGAAAAACAGGTGTGACACCGGTCCTCCCTGAACATCCGCTGGCCCACCTGATCTCGGCCCACCTAAGCCCGCCAGCCATCTCTCTCGCCTGGGTCACAGACACGCGGGACCCACGTGTCATCTGCCACCTCCCACTCACCTTTCTCCCCCTTTTCCCCTTTCCACCGCGTCCCGTCCACCCCGGGGACGCCACATCAGCCGAGCTCGCCGTACCGCCCGTGGCCGACGCTATGGATGCGCGCCACCTAAGCCCGCGCCCATCCGGCCGTCCACGCCTCTCCACGCTGCCTATAAGAACTCTATCGCTGCACCTCCCAACCCTAGCCACCTCTGGGGTTTTCCCCCCATTTCCGCTGCCGCCTCTGAAGGAGAAGGGAAGGAGGCGGGGAAGCCGTCTATAGGAGCTCGCCATGAAGCTGGAGGCTGTCCGCGGGAGCACCTGTTTGCCGCGAAGCCGGAGCCGTCCCTGCTGAAGCCGCGCCGCGCACCTCTGCATCCTCTACTTCCTCTGCTCCAGGCTGCTCCGCCGCCGCTCCTGCTTCACCGCCGCCTCGCCGCAGCACCCCGGACCACCAGGTGAGTCCCAACCACCTCGCGTGGATGCTGTGAAAGGCCTTCGAGCCCGTTTGGTCCGCCGCGGCCAAGGCGTGACCTTGAGCACGCGCTCTGTGAAGTTCGGCCCTGCTTGCACCGTGCCGCCACCGCAGACCGCCGTCGCTTGTGTTGCTGACCATCACGTCGTGCCTTACACCTGCAGGTGCCGCTGCCTTCATCAACGCGCGCGCGCAAGCCCGCCTGGCCTTGTCTCTGTTGCCGACGCCGATGAACTCGCCGTCCTGCTCGCTGCGCCACCGCGGCCAAGCCGCCGGTTTGCACTTTGGTGCACGCACGCGCAGGAAGGCAAAGACTTTGCCTTTAGGTTCGCCATGCTCATCCACCCGCCGAGCGTCCGCGCACCCACGCGCCCACACCTCGCTGTGGTCTTTCGTGTCCCACCGTCGCGCACGCCGGGCAAGGCACCGCCTTGACCCAGGTCCGGTCCGGGGCGCGCCTGATCAAGGGACAAAGCCCCCGTTTTGGGGTCATTTTACCACACTACGCACACACGTACACACCCCGGCGCCCCTGCGCATCCTCATGCCCGCACCGGCGACCAGAGCACCACTCCGCCGCTGCTCTTCGTTCCGCCACCGTCGTTGAGCCGGACTCCGGCCAAAGGCCTAGCCTTTCTTGACCCAGACATGATCCCTAGGGACTCCCTAGCCGCACTGTGTCACATGTTGGCCAGCCACCGCCGAGCATCACCGTCGGCGAGTTTGCCTCGCCGGAGCCCCTTTGGGGATTTTCATCGAGCACCTACCGGCCGGCCAAAACCCCACTGGGGTTTTGTTGCACACGCATGCACACACCGTTTTTGCGCTGCAGTAGATCCAGTCAGATCTCGTGTGGCCAGCCACACGTGGCCAAGCCACACGCGGGCCTGCACCGCACCTCGCCTCAGCCGATCCGGGCGGGATCCCATGCACCCTGCCACGCACGCGACCCCGTCGGCTGCCACCTGTGCAACAACTAGCTTTAAGCCGACCACGTGGCCGCCTCGTCAGCCTCTAGAGCCAGCCTGCAGTCAACCTTTAGCCAGTTTAGAGATAGCTAGAGCTAGCCTATAGCTAGCATAAAGTCAATGCTATTGTGTATGCGTATTTTATTTTCAGAAATGTATTTTTCCTTTGGAAATTCATAATAAATCTGTTTTAGCTCCGAAAAATATAAAACCTTTTCCAAAAGCCTTCTAAAATCTCAAACTACGCGCAGTCTAGAGTTTGCCTCCTTTTTGGGTCTTAATTGTTTTTTCTTCTGGAGTTATTTCTATAGAAGCCGTGTTCATTTATGATATTGCGGATTTAGGAGCTACCGGAGCCGGAGAGCTGACTCAGGACTTCGACGACGACACCGCCTTCGACGACTACCCGCTCGCAGGTTCACACCCGACCTACTTTGAACACCCATTAGGCATTGCTTATAGAACTGCTAGCACTTTACTTTATGCATGATGATGGATATGATAAGCCTTGCACTGCCATCTTTGTTTACCTTGTCCTTGATTGCCCTATTACTGCTACTATACTTATGTGTGTATATTCGTTGACCTTCGCTGTGCATGTGTATGGGATATGTGGTTAGATTCTTGGAGTGTGTGGGGAAAAGCTGGCAGGAGAAGGTGCTTTTGGGTTCGTCTTCTCGGGCGTTTCCCCATTTCGTACCTATGGCGGGTACAACGTTTTAGGAGCACAGGTGTTGGGGTTTTGTGACTACTTTGGAGGACAGGAGCTCACCCCGGTCTGAAACCGAGTGGGTCGCTTTGTTTCACGGGACTTTCGTTCACACCACCTCGCCGAGAGTGGGGATAGGGCTGGGTCGACCCTAGCAAGTGCGATACCATACCTGTTGTAGGATAGGAGTATCAGTGTAGGGGAGAGTGGGCTTGGGCCCTTCGGCTCCCCGACCAGTGTGTTCCCGTGTGGCCACACGGGGACTAGTTCACAGTTCTGGGGCGGTCTTCTGTGGGGGACTGCGTCGAGACCCGGATGCAGGGTGGAATCGTAACTCCTAGGTGTTCGTTCGGTTGGATAGGCTCGGTTGGCCGTACACCGTCCGGGTGCTATTCTGAGTTGGGTACAGGTGTACACACTTTGCAGAGTTTATATCTATACGTATTGCCGCGTCCTCGGATATGGACATGCCCGATGTTTACTCCGACTCTCATATTTTGGGATTTCTACCTCCCCTTATAGGATTCGAGTGTGTGGTGAGCCGTGGTTGCATTCAGGGAGAGGAGAGTTGCTCCCTCTGCCTCGCGGATTCGGGTGCAATCATTGAGGTGCGAGGAATGAGAGTTCTCGCACTGACCCTAGATGGAGATAGGGCTTGGTGACGGTGATCTGGGTGACCAGGTGTAACCGTTTGTGGATGAGAGACTTGGGATTTGGTGGGATATGGAGATGTTACTCTTTTTATGTTGCTGCCGCTGCTTAGGAAAACTCTAGCCCTTACCTTGATCTTTTTTATACCATTAGAAGTAGGTGTCACACCCTGAAATTTTCAATTTCAGGATCTGAATAGAAATAATAATTAAGTAACGATTTTCGCTGAAAATTTTAAAATTTTCCAACATTTATTTTCTTTTCAGACAATATAGTATAGGAAAAAGCTATTGATTGTTTTTAAAATTAATAAATTGGTTCAATGTGTGTTGCATACATGCGGATGCATCATAGTGTTTCTTGAGTGCAAAATATTTTATAATGAGTTTAGACAACGTTTAGGTTCCTCCAAAAATCTTCTAGATTTTTTCCGGAATTTATTCTCCTTCTTCATAAGAGCTAAATCTATCTTCTATAAACTCCAAAATCTTTTTCATAAGCTTGAAGTATTTTATTTGAGCTACTCGTGGTCTAAACTATCTCTATGAGTTTTTGCCTACAAAGTCATCATCTTATTTAGTATTTACTGTCATCTCAACATGTCTTTTTATCTTTTCAAGATCCTATACAACAATACCCCCATGGCTACATGTATTATCTTTTGTTTCCCTTTCTATTTCTGTTCATATTGTCAAATTCCTTCTTGGGACAAAGTGAAGCTGCGGTTTTGCCCTGCACATGAACGGAAGGCATGCATATCAGTTCCCGTTTGCATGTTTAACTTTTCCGTTTCCTATTCCATCTTTGCCTCGATGCCTAGCTGGTCCCTCAGGTCAACGTCTCATCTCTCCTAGCTGTAGATGAACGTGAGTTGAAGCTTGACCAAGTTTGTTTCCAACAAGGGTCGGCTGGATCGTCTATGATAGAGGGGGAGTGCCCGATCTTTCGGTGAGTGGAGATAAATTCGATTTGGTGGTTGTCGACCCTCACGATCCGACTACGACGAGCGAGCCCGAAGCGCCAATGCAATCGCTGAACCAACTCCCGATGGTTACCAACCTTACCGGTGTAAAGTCAGCCTGATCACGAAGATCGTTTCCTGCACGCAATCGAAGAACGAACAAAAAAAAGAGGCGAGCAATTTTACTATCACTCGAAGGTGGAGTTCTGAATCACAGAGATCAGCACGTATTTGTGCGTGGTCTGGTGTAGCTAAAGCTAGATGTAAAATAAAACTCAAGTCTGAAAATAAACGAGGGGTCTATCTAAATAGGGGGCGCAGCCCCTGACGGCCACGAGGGGCGACGCTACAGTACCCGCGGGTACTGTTCACGCGCGTGAACAGTACCATAGGCCCACATGGGTCTCCTGTTGGGTCAACAGCCCAAAAGGTATTGGCGCAGCACCCTAGCAGATTTTGGACGTCCACTTCTTTCGATAATTCCCGTTGACTCTGATGGAATTTTGGCATGAGACCGGTGCCATTGAAAAGCTTATCTCCTTAGCTTTCCATCCATATGTAGAACGTCCAAAACGGACTCCGTATGTGGTCGGGGCGACCAAAACATTATGGGCTGCTCCTGAACTCCGAGACGTACTCGAACTTGAGTTATTTTAGGCCTCCACCTTGGGGACTCGAACCGAATTAGACTCGGACCTCCGTCTTGATTTGGACATCCTTGCTGGACTCCGCCTTCTTCATTCCATGTGCCAATCATGGACATATGCTTGGATGCCATGCCCTCATCATCCTCCCCTTCTTGACGAAAAGCCGTCCTCAGCGTCGATTGTACTGGAAACCGATCCTGCACAACACAAAGGAGAACGGGGTTGCGATAACAAAGGAAACCAAAAGTATTGAGAGGAGAGATGTCACCATGTTTCCAATTAACGAATGTGTGATCTTGCATAGTCATGTAGGCTTCTTGATCGGAGGACACACGATGTTTGTCAACACTATCCTGCACAAGATTAGTACCAACAAAAGACGAAGCAGGCATAGGTAGCAACCAGCAAGGCTCCCCTCCTTGGGAGTAGACTTGTTGCGTGAAAACATCACTAGAGCAACGTGGATTAATATTTATAGTATAGCTGCCCTCTAGTAGATCAAAATTTTGCACAACAAAAGGAGAATTCAGATTTTCACAAATGTACACTCGATATATCATATATTGACCTTTGTTGTTATATTTGCTAATAGCGTGGTATGTGTGTCTCGAAAAACATGGCAAGTCAGCATATTTAAAAAGTTGCTCTTCCAAACAATCTAGATTACACAAAATGGCAAATTCAATGTAACCCAAAGTATGTATAGAACACTGCAGTTGACGCTCATCGGTCGTGTTGGCAATATGAATGACATGTTTAATGTCAGCACAAGTATGTGATTTTAAAACATGTACAACAGAACTATTGTCAGACAAATCATCTTTATCACAAGGAACATCAAGTAAAGCATCACGTGACAAAGAGAAATCAAGAATAGGGTCCACTAACAATTGCTCGATGATAGCATGAGGTGTGGAAAAATTCAACACAGCAGAAGAGGTTTCACCATCCGTGAGTGGAGCACCACCTGTGGTCGAGGGCGCTGCAGGTGTGGTCGTCCCCTCATGCGGTGTAGTGCTAGGCGTGGATGGCACGGGGAGAGTAGGATCTGCACTGGATACCGGGCTTTGTCCTGCAAAAGAGTTAGTAGCCACAGGGGGAATATCCAAAGACGGCGCACTATCAAGCGAAACGAGCACACTAGAGCAGGCAAGTGCATAGCAGGGCAACTGAGCATCGCATAAATCATCGAAATCAGCACGTGTAGCAAGCAAAACAGGATTATCCGATTTAATTTCAGAATTAACAGAGGTCGTAGGAATATGTGGCGCCTCTGGTGGAGGAGTGACCATGGCTAGCGCTGGAGAAGCGGCCGCTGAACTGGGTGTCGAGCTGTGTCCTGCAAGATGATTAGTATTGGTCTTCGAGCGGCGTCCCTGCACTGCACGTTCAGCTTTACAAGCATATGCAAATAATGTGGTCATGTCAGCATACTCCTTATAAACAAGTATATCCTGAATTTCGCGGTTCAAGCCACCACGAAAACGTGCCATCACAGCGTCATCCCCCTCAACCAGACCACAACGAATCATACCTTGTTGCAGCTCCTGGTAATATTCTGCAACAGACTGTTGACCTTGCTGGAACCGCTGCATCTTATTAAGCAAATCTCGTGTATAATATGAAGGTACAAAACGACGTCTCATAGCAGCTTTTAATTGTGCCCAGGTGGTGGGGTGTTTTTGTTTATATTCATGATGCCACCAAAATAAAGCTAAATCAGTAAATGCACTAATAGCAGTCTTAACTTGTGCACGTGCAGAAATATCATGGCATGAAAAATTCTGTTCAACCTCTAATTCCCAATCAAGATATGTAGCTGGATCATATTTGACATTGTAAGGTGGAATTGTAAATGGAACCTTAGCAAATGAATCATTACCACCATGGTTGCACGCACGACGGGCGCGTCCACTGAAGTCTCCAGCATCCATCTCCTTCTGTAAACTGGTGATCAACGTTTTCATTGCATCGAGGTGTGACACAATGGTGTCGAGCTTGGTCTTAGTGGCCTGCGGCTGTTCATCTTTCTTGTCTACGTCTTCTGCCATGGTTAGCGCAAACACAAAACAAAATCGACGACAAAATAGGGGTGTAACGGCTCACAAGACGCTCAAACTAGTGCTGTTATCAAATTCTTATCCGTTCTTACCACACACACAGAGGCGACCTGCAACCAACCGGTGGAACTCGCCAAAGATTGGAGGAGCGATGGCCTGGAGAAACAAAATCTGCTCGTCGTAGAACTATGTGGAGTTCTGGGTAGGTTGCACTCAAGTCAAGGATTAGCACACTCAAATAACAATGCAAAGTTGAAAAGGAGTGCTAAAGATGTCACAAACGCTGTTGATCACAAGTGCGGACAAGAAAATTCGGAACAAGAGCAAGGGGGGGGGGGCAACGGTGCGTGAGGGGCACGGCGTGGGAGGGTGCCGCGCGAGGACCTCGGCCTCGGTCGCGCACGAGGCGGCCAGGGGGCGTGAGGAACACGGCGCACGGTGGAAAGACCCTGCCGAACCGGACTCCCGTTCCTTCCTGGAATTGGTCTCTGTTTATTTTTTTTTCCTTTTTTTTGTGTGTTTGTCACGGACTCTTTGGTGTCACGTACTCCTGTCTTTTTTTTGTCACGACGACCAGGGGGGCGAACGGGGCAGGCACGGCGCGAGGGGCACGGCGCCTGCGCCAATCCCAACCGTGCGCGATGGAACGCCAGGGAAAAGCGGAGCGCTGCACGGCGTGCAATAGGACTCCGAGTCCTGGTGCCGCACGGCAGTTGCGCGCGGCCTAACCCAACCGAGGGATTGGCGCGAGAGGGTTTCTGCGAGGGGAAGTTTGCGACGGCGGCGGGCGGCAGAAACAGATGGCGGCGGCTAGGGTTGAGGAACAAAAAAAAAGGCACTGAAATCAGCAACGATGAAACGAAATCAGCACGCCCCAACACTTATTGAATGAAAGTGCGAGGCTAAAACGGGTTGCTAGGACAAGGTAAAGCAATTTTTTGTTTGGTTTTTGTGGACTATAGGAATTAAAACACTCGATAAAACTCACCGATCAACCTGGAAAGCTGATACCACTTGATAGAGGGGGAGTGCCCGATCTTTCGGTGAGTGGAGATAAATCCGATTTGGTGGTTGTTGACCCTCACGATCCGACTACGACGAGCAAGCCCGAAGCGCCAATGCAATCGCTGAACTAACTCCCGATGGTTACCAACCTTGTCGGTGCAAAGTCAGCCTGATCACGAAGATCGTTTCCTGCACGCAATCGAAGAACGAACAAGAAAAAGAGGTGAGCAATCTTACTATCACTCGAAGATGGAGTTCTGAATCACAGAGATCAGCACGTATTTGCGCGTGGTCTGGTGTAGCTAAAGCTAGATGTCAAACAAAACTCAAATCTGAAAATAAACGAGAGTTCTATCTAAATACGGGCGCAGCCCCTGACAGCCACGAGGGGCGATGCTACAGTACCCGCGGGAGCTCCGCAACCCCCAACCGAAGCTTTCCATCTTGAACTTGTTGTCGTGGCCATCGACCGTCATGGAGCATACCGACACGACGAGAAGCTCGCTAACTCAGGCTGCACGTTCCTCTCTCTGCCGGCCAAGTTCCATCATCGCCGCCGGAAACGGAGCCGAGGGAGCTACATGACCTGCTGCCTCCTCCAGAGCACCGCTGCCGCGTCATGGAGACCCGAGTCGAGCCGCCGTCCGCCGAGTGCCGCCACGCCTTGGATCGCCCGAGTCGCAGCACCGGACATTGCCGGGCCACCCATCTACTCCATCATGATCTGCTGCACCGACTCGTCTGCCTTGGTAGCACCTGTTCCCCTTTCTCTCTCGTTTATCCATGATCGCTGCTGCCGCTGTTCAATCTTTTGCCGCTACAAGCTACAACATATGGTTGCCGTAAGTTCCGCCGGCCACTGCTGTTCTCTGTCGTTGCTGGTTTGTTTGCCTCTAATCTGTTGTCGTCGTCTCCGTCAGTTAATTGAAGCCTCGTCGACAATCAGCTGCAAGCAAACAGCATCATGCATATACGCCTATGTGACAAGCAAGCCATCGTACGTGTACGGAAGAAAAGAAGCCTTCTGCAAATACAAGGATGACATCATGGTGAGATCATACCCAACACGAATCGTCCCTGCTCAGCCATGTCTCTCGACTCTGTCGCTAGCAGTTGCCCTCATGGTCGACATTTGCCGAGATCGCCGTCGTCGCCGCTGGTGAGAGCATGCATCCTTCCGATCCGTCCCTCTCACTAATAATCAGCGACGCCATGCATGCCTGTAGGTGTACCACCAAGGTCACAATCAATTCATTTGCAATATTATTTTATTGCCTAAGCATATTGATGATGTCATGCTTTGCGTCATGCTTATGCAATAATGATTTTTCCTATCTCAATTTACATGCACGAATGCACCATCAGCATGCAAGGTGATTTATTAGCTGTTCTTTTATTCTTGAAACCCATATCTTGGGGTTCAATTTCAATTTCAGCGTTTCTTGCATTCACTTGTTCCTAGAATCAACATCCATCTTTTAGTGTGCTCTTTCAAATCTTTTTCTTTTGATTAGTGCGTTGTCCTTAGTTTGCTTGTTTGTTTGCTTTGTATGCTCGTGCCCGATGATTGATACGAGTAGAATGAACGTTGTTCGAGAATCGAGAGCTTTCAAGAGCATGAAGATGAAGATATTCTGAGCAACATCATTACTCTGGTTAAAGGTAAGTGTGTCCTTGTTCTTTTGTCCCAATAACTGTGTTTAATCACCACTGCATATGCTTGCATTAATATTGATGGGTCCTATCAAGGTTCATCCTAGTCTTTATTATTTTTATTCCTTGTCAACCTGGTTTACCTTTCTGTTGGTAGCTCTGCTTAGCTGCTATACCTTAGGTTATGGTGGTTTTAATGAACAACAACAATGATGAACATGCTTTACTTTTATATCTCTGGTTAATACAAGATCACCATGCCTAATCGGAACATGGAGCGACCACCCAGGACAACAGTGCAACCACAAGGCATATGGCTCTACCTTGGCTAATTAATTAGGGACTCTAGTGTTCGGGTGACCTTACCTGATAAGGGTAAGGGAGAGTGTTAGTTGGGGTATAGACTCGCTTTAGTAGGGAGTTGGACTTGGCTAAGACACGGTACCTACTAGGGGACTTTATACCTTACGGCGGCTCGGAACCTTCGCGGGTTGTTTCACACTGGGGAAACTTTGTAAAGGCCTCGTAGTGAATCCCTAGCCACTCACCAAAGGAAGTGTTTAAGGGCTTTGCAAACCCGGACGACATGGGAAACATGACTTGTGGGTAAAGATGTGCCACCTCTGCAGAGTGTATAAAACTAATTGATTAGCCGTGCTCACGGTCAAGAGCGGCCTGGACCCTCACATGATAATTGAACTTGAAGATGAACTTAAATCATTGTTATGGTTATGTTAGCCATATGCTTATGGCGTATCTCTTTATGTTAATATGGGTTGGTATATACTTATACTTTATTAGTAATCAGGTGCTAATAAAATTTGACCAACTAAAACTGCTTAATGCAGTCAACCTATCAGCCTTTCCTTGTTCAGCCTTTGCATTCATACTTTCCCCACACTTGCTGAGTACGACATGTGCTCACCCTAGCTATAAACAATGTTGCTCAGAAAGAGGAAGTTGCTATGAAGATGTTGTGAAGTTGTTGCTGGTGTTAGGCGTACGCAACCCTCAGTCGACTGCCTGTGATGGTTGGAGCCTTCGTTTCCAGAATTTAGCGTAATACTCTGATAATCTTTCTTTTTTTACGTGATATTGTTTCTGTTATTCACTTATGTCAACTATATGCATGAAACTTGATCCTGACATGCATATAGATGTGCACTTGGTTTTCTTTGGAAAAACATGTGTGACAGTAGGCCACTCAAAGCTTGCATACAGTTGGTGACGTGGACCTATCCCGATCCTTGGGGATAGCCCCTGAGCTTGCAGGGTACGAGTCAGATTTCGACAACAACGCCGATGGATGGTACGATTGAAGGGCGCGACGCTTCGCTCAAGGATGCATGTGGGAGAGAAGAATAATGCTGGAGACATCTTCTGGAAGCTAGCTACCGTTGTGTAGGCTCTTATTCATGTTATTCTGCCAAGAGGCGTATATTTATGTACTCCTTTAATGAACATGTAATAAAATTAATACTTTTGATGCTTTTCCCGCTATATGGTTGTGCTATTTATCTGTGATGGAAAACTGTACATGATAGCATCTGATCCAGGGACTATCGCAAAGGTACAGGATGACGGGTTTTCACCTCCGAAAACCCGGGTCATTACAGATGGGGCTGAGCTTCAACCTCCATGGCATGGACAACGGAGTGGAGGGCGACATTGGCACGAGAAGGCGGCTTTAGCAGTACTTGAGGACGGGGTGCAATTGAATTTGATCTCATAGATGAGGTGGTCGCCTTCTTGGCCTTTGGTATGGTGGAAGCCTTCTTCTTCGGTGTAGCAGTCGTCTTCGTGGCTGTTGGAGCGAGCTTCAATGGTGGGTACGGAGGAGGACGCATGGTGGAAAGGTGGGAGGCGGCCAGAGGCACCGTACGACAGAGGTTTGAGACGGCCGGACGTTGGCGCTGCTCCCGGACATCCCTTGCTAGCGCGTCGTCCTGCGGCCAGGAGATGTGGCCCTCCACACTGCCGGCGAGGTGGACGCGCCCTGACACGACGCCGTGTGCCCTCGCCATAGCTGGCGGCGGCGCCTCCTCCGAAGGGCTCACCGGAGATGTGGCCCTCCACGCCGCCGGCTTGGTGGACGCGCCCTGTGTCCATGCCGCGATGCCGTGGGCCCTCGGTATGGCTGGCGGCGGTGCCTCCTCCGAAGGGGTCGCCGGAGATGTGGCCGCCGGCACCGCCTCCGAATGCCTCCTCCATATCCATGCCGCCGCGCTGCTGGTGCTGCCGAGGCGAGGCGACCGAGCGGCGGGAGGAGCGGGAGGAGCGTGGCGAGGCGGCCGAGCGGGAGGAGTGTGGCGAGGCGGCCGAGCGGCGGCCCCCGGCCCGCGGGCGCCGCTGGCGAGACCAGGGAGGTCGAGGCCGGGAGACGGCGGCGGCTTCGATCTGCTTTTGAGTGGGTCCCACAGATAGGGGGTGGAGGAGAGATACCCTCTATAGAGAGGATGGAGAGGGGTTTTTAGTCACTAGAGAAAAAAAGGGAGGCTATAGGGAATCTGCTGGAGAAGATTTTTTGCCATTTCATCCCCTATATGACTTTTTTTGTATTGGGAGGGGATAGGGAAGCTGCTAGAGTTGCTCTAACCCCAGGGCTACTCCTCACTGCAGGCGTGGCCACAGGCTGGCTGGAATCGGCTCTGGCAAGATCCCGTTCCCTACTCTGTTCGTGAGTGTTGACGGTAGATAACACGTCAAATTACGATCCGCAAGTGCACGGATCGGTTGTAGCTTTTCCTTAGAGTATCCCCCAAGGTTTATCAATCTGTGGAACAAGTAGATTGCTATGCTCAACTAAGCACTAAACTTGTTGATTGAAAACTCTTTATCAAGTGATGATGTATATATAAGAACTAATCTACTCTAGGTTAAACAGATTAACAAAGAGAGTAAAGGTATGGAGAGTTCAAGAATCTAGAAAGCTTGCCCAAGGGGTCTAGGATCACTTAGAGAAGTAACCACCTAACAAGAACGAACCGATTTAAACTATCAAAGGTAAAGGTGCACCGAGTCCGACCCTTTCCCTCTCGCGTACTAGTCACTACACGAGGGTAATCCATGGTCGAACGATAGGTGCACAAGACGTGATCTAGGTATGCGAAACTAAGGGATGTGAACCAAGTTCGATATGCTTTCCCTGCCGCGTACATGTCACTACACGACGGTAATCAAATAAGTAACAAAAGGAACACGATATGTGAAGCTACGAGCGATGCATACCCAAAGCAAGCCAGCCGACAATTAAGATTGAAGCACCATCAACATGAATATGATAGCAAAAAGATCCAAAACATAGGTTCGGTGATTACAACTCAAGCTCTCCCTTCAACCCCAAGGACAAACAAGGATTTTACCCCATAATGTTACACATTGTAGCGCGAGACATGGTGTAGAATCCTCCGAAGTAGATGAAGATCGACGAGGAAGATGCTCTCCGCCTTGCTTTCTCCCTTGAAGATCCAATCTCCTCCTTGCTCTTGATCTTGTGGCGGCGCCGGAGGGGCCTTGCTAGGGTTTCCGGGCATCCTCCTTTCTCCTCTATGTGGCTCTGAAAGTTGAATTGATCCAACACCCTCCTTGGGTGCCTAGGGAGTTGTATTTATGTCCTTGGGGAGCCTTGGGGCGTGCTTCACCTTGCCTTACACGAGATCTTGCTTGTGACAGAGGCAAACTTGGTTTCATAAAATCAGCCTCGTCCAGATTTTCCTGATTCGCAGCCCTTTCTTCCTGATGCCGTATCTCCCACGTCCGGACTCCAAATAATGCAAATTCGGTATTGTATGGCACGAAATCATCTTCAACTTTGGTATTCATTGCCTTCCTTGGAAACGAAGATAAGATCCCCAAATCGGCCTCGGAAGATAATCTATCTGATTTCGCACTTGTCTGCGCAACTGGCATTTCGGGGGCCATATCTCCTAGCTCCTTGATCCGAATTGGGCTTTCCATATATTCAAATCGAAGCTCTTGACAAGACGCACAACTTTGGTATTCAACGTTTTGCCATTAGAGTCCGTTTGGGTCGCCGAATCTGCATTGGAAGATCATGTTGTTCTGGGCTGCGCGAATATCTCCCAAGTTGAGTTGATCTCGTGAGTAAATTTCCAAATCTCATAATGACCTTTAGAGCATTTGGAGTCATGTTCACTTTTAGTTTTGACTTGTGCCGGACTTCATTATCTTCTCATAAGGTGCTTCATGAACTTTGCCCGGAAGTGTCCTTTAAGCGCTAAAATCCTGCGTAAATAACACACTTCAAAAACACATGCTCGTGTCAAACTTGTTACATCATTAGTATACCTAGTGGCGAGTTAGTTCCAAATCAAAACCGAAACCAAAGTGTAACAAATTCCTTAGAGGTGTCATATTTGACCGCCAACAGTGAGCAAGAAAAGAGGGAAGGGGGGAAAATGATTAGGGAAGTTCTTCAGGTTCCCAATGCAATGATCTAGACTCAAATGAATAGTTCTGAATAGTACTCATGTAGTGTGGGTTAATTCCTTAGAAGTATAGGGTTCCAGTTGCAAAATATGTCTTTAGTGGTTTTATTTTTTTCCAACTCTTCGAATAAACCGAAAATTGATAAATGCGTAATTCGGTCCCATCCAAATTGATAAACCGAAAATCTACATATCCAAATTGATAAACTGAAAGTCTTTAGTCGATCTACATATTTGTAAATGAAAAAAATAGATCTGTACCATCCAAAGATTGCAATGTCAGAAATATATCATCCTATCATGTTGTTCCCGTCTATCACGTCTCGTGAACCGCGCCCCCTCCTTTTTTTACCACGTACGGCTGCCGCCGGCCACATGCTACCTCCACCGCACCCCCGTGGGCCCAGACGCCACACGACCACACCGACCATGTTTAATTAATGTTTGATATAACACTTGTTGTTGGACGGTGTCAAGTTTGTTATTATTGGAGAGAATGACCGCGCGACTGCACACACAAAAACTGCTCATCACCGCCATCTGTCCGGGAGGGTCGAGATGACGGCAAAGCTATCTACTTCAAATAACTTCTCAATTTTTAATAGAGAACTTCCTAACTTGTTGGATTTTGAAATTGTTTGATAAAAGCGTGTGTCACACGTGCGTCTATGCTAGTACTTGTGTGAAGTTTTGAGAGGTTTGGAAGTCCTTTGCATTCCATGTTTTCAAGATTTTTTTAAAAGAAAACTTGAAATCAACAAGGAACAGTTTTGAATTGGATTGGCCAGTTGATTCAGTTTGTATGGTTTTGTCAAGCAGATCATCCAGGAGCAGGCCACACAAAAGAGTTCTGCAAATTGCACACGAATGCGCACGAATTGGTGGACATACATTTTGTGGGAAACGAGCGAGTTTACAAGAGTTGAGTGGAAGGACAAAATCACACAAAAAAAAATTGTTCGCCCACTGGGAATTTGGACCACGAACGGATGAAAGAAAAATCGCCAACGGCAAGGGATCGCCACCCTCCAAGCCATAACAGAGCAGTTACCAACACAAGCTGCGGGCCTGCAGCGCCGCGGGTGGTGTGATCAACTACTCCACGAACGGGTACTGCTCGTAGCGCACGCTGCAGTCGACGAGCACGGCCCTGGCGCCGACGCTGCGCCCGCAGGTGGCGCCCATCTGGCTCACGGCGGAGCGGAGGCACGCCGCGCAGTCCTCCTCGGTCGCGGCCGCCGGGCGGCACGCGGCGTGCCCGTACGCGAAGGCGGTCGCGTACGGGGAGATGTCGTAGAAGTCGCGGGTGCCCGCCGGCACCGGCGTCTCGGACACGAGCTCCGACAGCACGTACGCCAGGCTCGCCGCGAAGGGGTCCCCGGCGCCGTAGGACGCGCCGTTGCACAGCACCGACAGCGCGTCCGTGTTCGGCGCCGCCTCGGCGCCGCGCGGGGAAGCGACGAGCAGCAGCATCAGGAGGAGGAGGAGGAGGAGCGGTGGTGGTGCCCGGGTCGAGGGGGATGCCATGATGGTGAACCTAGGATGATTGCGCGTGTGATGTTGGTTTTCTTGGTGATGGCGTTGGCGTTGGGATGGGGCAAGGATGCGACACGGATGATACGGCTACGCCTAGGAGTGAGTGAGTGAGACACGGACAGGGACATGCCAGCAGACCGGCCGGCCTATGGGCCTGGTCTTTGTCATGGCGTTGATGCTGGGAGACCATTTGTTTGCTTGCTTGCTTTGTTTGACAGCTTCCATTATTGGTGGATGACGTGAGCACTGAGCAGCGAATGTGGGTATGGGGCTCCCACATTCATTGCATAAGACCATCCGCAGCGCTCTACGGCATGAGCTGCGGTAAACTACTTACCGTAAAAATTAGAGCAAAATGCACTGCAGCGCGAGACGGCAATACCCACAGCATGCAAGCGTAAAGCCAAATTCACGGCAATCCTAGCGCAATCCTGGCGTTACGCCACAGCCGTCGCAGTCCAACTGCCCCTTCCCTCCCGCGCACGGACGGAAGAGAGGGAGACGCCTCGAGCCGGATCCGGCCGTCGGCGCACGAGCGGCGGTCGTCCAGCTCCGCCTCCGCCGGACAGAGAGAGGGTGTGGAGCCGGCCGCCGCCGCGAGGCTCATCCGCGCCTCTGCTCCTCCGCCGCCAGGGATTGGCCGCGGGCCCCCTCTCCGCCGTCGCAAGGTTTGTCCACACCTTTGCTCCTCCGCCGCCAGGGATTGGCCGCGGGCCTCCTATCCTCCGAACAACGTCGGTCGTAGCTACTCCCCACGCGGCCGCCGGTGAGGGAGACAGGGGGAGGGAGGCGTCGCCGGGGAGTGCTGGTGCGAGGAGGAGCGGCTCGGGGAAGCAAGGAGGCGCCGCCATGGATGCCCCGCCGGAGGGAGGTGGAAGGGGGTGACGGGGTACGAGAGATCCGTGAGAAAACGAGAGAGATTGGGAGGCCGAGAGAGTTCGGCTCTCTCCGTCTCCGGGAGGAGGAAGAGATAAGATTGGTCTTTTTTGTTTTGGCCCTTTTATTTTCTAATAATTATATTTTAGTCCTTATAACTTCTGTTTTCTCACATTCTAGTCCCTAAATCTTATAGTTCCTGACGTTTTAGTCCCTATAGAGGTGACAAATGAATTTTTAATTGGAGAAGGTAGTTGGAGATGGATGAATAAAATATGATGATATTGGGTATAGAGTAAATATATAGAGCAACATGAGTGCAGAAGAAGTTGATGTAGAGTAAAGATTCTTGTTGACGTGGCTAGAATATTCCTTTTAGAGCAAATGTATAGAGTAATAGCAGTGTGGATGGTCTAAGCACATAGAAGTACAACCATTTGAAGATATTAGAGTCTCATCTAAAAAAATCAAAGAGTGCAATTCTCTGCAATTCTATTTTTTTTACAACGGAAAAAAGTCTAAATTACTAACTCAAGTATAGCCACGGTTAAGATAACACCTATGTTTTGGTAAGTTATCCTCTAAATTTAGATATTTGGTTCAACATACCTCATAGTGCACTTTGTTATTTTTGTTTCTCCATACACAAGTTGAATTTTAATTTGAGACTTTGCAAGATGGGTGGACATCATAATTTATATAAGAAAAATATATTATGGATTTTTTTCATAATTAGTTTTTAGATAATTTTGCATCTCAATGATAAAATTTTATTATTAAATATACTACTGTATCAAAATAGTGATGAAAAATACATTATATACATACATACATATGTGTGTGTGTGTGTGTGTTTTAACGTGTCTTATATATTGTGTGCTCCAAAATTTGAACTTGAAAGTCCACTTGTGCATGGAGAAATAAAAAAGATAAATTATGTTAAGAGGTATACTGAACCAAACGGTATAGTTTAGAGGTGAAGTGAATCAAGAAAATACTTGAGGAGGTTATTCATACTTTTGTATTACTTGACGGGAACTTTTCCCTTTTCTTACATATTAGTGGTGGCGTGGAAAGTAGACTTTAATGCACTCATTTGTTGGCCGCGTACAAATTTTGATATGCAAATCAGATAATTAGGGGCATATAGTTAGATCTATTTTCTAAAATTACATTTCTTTATGAAATTATTTTTTGTTCAAATAGTAAAACTACATTTTTTATGGGACGGAGAGAGTACACGCCATTGATGTATCCTGATAGTAGTGTTAAGTTAAAGAGTGCACCTCAAGTGGGTGGTACATGAGAGAATATCTTTGGAAGTAATAATAACAGGCAGTGCACTCTCTTTCCGCGTTCATCAATAAGTTTTACGTCTAGCTATATAATCTGTTTATTAGCACGATTAACAAGACCACATGTAGGACCATCAACATCTATCATTCATGCAAGACGATTATTAATGCCAGCATATTCTGCTCAAATATCATCTAGCCTCGCATATGGGTTCCCTCATTTCGCCTTGTCACTTTCATAAAAAGAAGAAGCATCAATGACAACTTCCTCTACGTCCGCAACTTCGTCAGACGCTTCCATCGCAATAAGACGCCTGCACTTTTACTGAAGCTGGACATCTCCAAAGCTTTTTGACTCAGTAAGATGGGACTATCTGATCTCCTTATTACAACAAAGGTGTTTTCCACCGAGATGGTGGAATTGGATCATGGCTACCCTCTCCACCTCAACTTCAAGGGTGCTCCTCAATGGCACCCCGCTACCGTCGATTCAGCATGGCAGAGGACTCAGACAAGGAGACCTGCTATCTCCCTTATTCTTCGTCCTAGCTATCGATCCTCTACAGCAGCTACTTGAACAAGCGACCGCCAGGAACCTCCTCTCAAAACTCAGCAGCAAGGTGGCTAGATTCAGGGCATCGCTTTACGCTGAAGATGCCGCGATCTTCATTAAACCGACGAGCAAAGACATCACAATTTGGTGCTTCTTCATAAAAAAATTTGGGGATGCATCTAGCCTACGGACAAACCTGAAAAAAAAACGCAACTAATTCTGATAAGATGCCAGTATTTGGACCTCGACAGTCTGCTCTTAAACCTACCAGTTTCTCGGACATCCTTCCCGATACGATACCTGGGCCTCCCTCTTTTTGTCAAGAGACTAAAGAAGGTGGATTTCTAGACATTCATGGATAAAGCGACCGGAAAACTTTCGGTTTGGGTGGGGCGAAACCTAACACAAGCTGGGAGAGTTAGCCTGACTAAATCCGTCTTGTCCTCCCAGCCAGTCTACATCCTTATGGCGATTCGACCGAACAAAGAGGTGCTAGAGGATCTCGACAAACTGCGGAGACGATTCCTGTGGGCGGGCGACAAACAACTAACAGGAGAAAAGTGCAAAGTGAACTGGACACGATGCTGCTTGCAGAAGAAGAGCGGAGGTCTGAGCATTCCTAACTTGGATAAATTCGCAAGGGCGCTGCGGCTCAGATGGCTTTGGCATCAATGGGTTTCCACCGACAAACCTTGGGTAGGCACTGAAACACTTTGCGACGACGATGACAAATTGCTTTTCACGGCTTGTACCACCATTACCATCGGGGACGGAAAAAGGGCTACCTTCTGGGATTCTGGTTGGCTTCAGGGGTGCCGACCGAAGGATATCGCGCCAGACCTATTCCAGTTTTCACGAAAAAAGAAAAGATTCGTTCACGATGCCCTGAACAACGACAACTGGATACACGACCTCGATATCAACAGGCGCATAACCAATGAAATCCTCAATTCATTCATGCAGCTTTGGACCTTGGTTCACGCATCTGAGTTAAACCCGCAACAGGAAGACACCATCACATGAAAGCTAACCATCTCGGGACAATATTCCGCTGCATCGGCCTACAAAGCACAATTCTTAGGTTGCACCACAACACCGTACCTTCGATAAGCTCCATTTGGAAATCTTGGGCGCCACCCAAATGTAAATTCTTTGCGTGGCTCATCACTCAGAATCGAGTTTGGTCGGCGGATAGACTTGCCACACGTGGGTGGCCGCACAACGATCACTGCATCTTATGTCGATGCCATATGGAAACTGCCCACCATCTTCTAGCGGACTGCAGATACACAAAACGAATTTGGGAGCTAGTGGCAGCCTGGACGGCGCTTCCAGGCCTAAATCCGATCGCTTGGAGACTGACTCACGACACCCTGTAGTGGTGGACTATGATCACTACTATGCCAGACGCGTCGAGGAGGGTGCTGAGAAGTCTGACCTTACTAATCATCTGGGAGATCTGGAAAGAGTGGAACGCGCGAACCTTCGATAGGCGGGAATCCTCCACAGCTACGCTCATAGCGAAAATTAGAGACGAGGTGTCGGCCTGGATTGTTGCGGGGGCACAAAAAAACTTGGCGCTTCTTGTTTCACGAGAGTAGACTTTTTTGATTTTGTTGCGGCGCTGCCGCTTCCCTGTACTCTCTTCTATATCAATGAAATAGGCACAATTCCATGACCGTTTGTTCAAAAAAAATATCATAGATCTGAGAAAGTGATTCCCGGAAGCGGAAACATGCAGTACACCACCCAAGATATTCCCATGTCAAGCACAACGCCAGGAGGACACATGCGAATGTAATAGAATGGGACTGTGCAAAGACTCACAGATGCAAAACAATAAGTTAGGAGGAACCCCGTAACTTGGAACGCAGAAAATGGAACGACAAACAATGAACGCCAGGATTACAACTGAAGTAACTGAACCGATCGAGCACGTGTAATATATATGGGCGGTGCTTAATTGAGCTTGAGCAGGAACTGAAATAAGCTTGGCCACACTCAGGTGTCAGGGCAGCCGGTGTTGGCGGGGCAGATGAACTTCTTGGGGTCGGACACGCGGTCGCGGAGCTCGTCACGGAGGCGGCACAAGCACTCGCGCTCGCCGTCGGCGAAGGCGTTGCAGCACTCGCCGCTCAGGACCGTGGGGCGGCTGTTGGGGTCAGTCGGCAGTTTGAGCCCTTTTTTACTCAAACACTCCTTGAAAACCGGGATGCTCCGGCAGGCCTCACCGCCACCTTGGGCGCGCGGCGTTGAAGCTAGCAGCGCTATCAGCAGCAGCGCCACCGCGGGGACGACGATCATGGCCGGCGCCGGCACCTTGACGCACGCCATGGCAGCAGCTGGCTGCCGTCGCAGTTAATGGATCTCTCTGATCTGATCTGAGAATGAAAGTAACTCAACTAAGTTAAGGTGGTGTTTGTGTGTGATCCCCGCTCCTGAGCCTTTTATAGCCACGCTAGCTTGGAGTCAATGCTGCTGCGCTGTGCTGCATGCAGTTCCGTTATGACTAAGTTATGCCGTCCCAGTAGCTGGCTACTCCCCCTAATCATGTGCTTAATGATCGATCAGCATGATCATGTAACTCTGAAAAATAATACTGCATTAATTGTCCAATAGTATACTCTGTTTATATTTTGTAGGGAACGAATCATGCGTAGTTTCTTCACATGCTTGAACTATTAGTTGTGTTTCTTTTCTGTATCAGAGGGACGAGTGTGTGTGAGTGTATATTTAAGTATATGTGTTTGTGTTGTATTTCGTAAAAAGAAAAAATGGGTTAGTTTACTCTTTTGTGTAAAGAAAATTATTATGAATTTAACATTAGAACTACATCATTTATGTCATAATATGAGCAGGAGTTATGTAATGTGATTACTAGTCTCACTTCTTCGTCGTGACCAAAATGTTTTCTTCACCCCAAGTTGCCTCAACACTATCATCGATGTCGATGTCGATGTCGATGTCGATGTCAATGTTGACCCTTCCTAGTGATGTAGGGTAAATATGTAATACAAACCACCTGCTAGGTGGAATCCTGAAAACTCAATATTTGCAACTTGAAGTGTACATCGATTATAACTCGAACCACTGGTCAATTGCAACTGAAGGAACCACTCGAACCAATGGTCAATTGAAACCGTCGCGGCCCCCCGCGGGTGCTCGTCGGCCGGCGCAGCGCCGCCGCCGCCGGTGCTGGTGAGGGAGAAGAAGTGCTCCAAAAATGTTTGTCCCAAAAATGTTGCAAAATTTTGCAAAATGTTGACGAAAAAATAACATAAATTGTTGACGAAAAAATGTTGCAATATTTTTGAAAAACGTTGAAACATTTTTATTTAATAATCATAAGGTGGGATGGTTGGAAACTACTAGCTAACAATCTTAGGTGAGTTTTGGTGAGCTAGAAGTTTCAACCTTTATCTACCTTCCCGTAGCCATATAGGGAGCCCCCAAAATTTGGGCCAACACGAGCGTGGCTAGATGTTTTCCAGGTAGGCAGGCCCATACCAATTTTTTGGAGGCCCTGATGTAAAATACAAAATGAGAACCTGTACTAAAAATAAGAATAACCAAAACATATTTATATTTTATATTTTCATTATATATCTCCAAAAGTTTTGCAATACTAAAAACTAGTGTTCCTTTGTTCCTCAATCTGGGAGGCTCGACCCTGGGCTTGCTTGTCAGTTCTTGCAGCATGGCCCTTTCGGCTTTGCTCAGGCTATATCACGTCAAGAGAGTTAAAGTGAATGGCATGTACAACCAAAAAATATAACTCGAATCACCTTACTAATCTAACATGAGAACACAGAAGTATTTCTAATTCATGAGGTTTTTGTTTGGTTGGTCGCCTGGTCACTCTAGAAAGAACGTAACAAGCACGTGCATGACAAGGAGGCACTTATGCGGGTGGCGCTCGTGCCGGCAATCCTGGAGGCGGCCAAGACTTGGGCACGTGCGGATTTCCTTCCCCTTGCTCGCCTTCTAGACGTGCGGCCTTTGAGGCCCCTTGTAGTATTTTTTAGGTGTTTCGGTCTGCTGGGCTTTGTTGTTTTTCTCCTCTTTGTTCGTTCGTTGGTAAACTTTTGCTTGTAAACAACTTTGTGCTCTCTTCTGTAAATGAAAAATGTGTTTTGCACATTTAAAAAAAAATCTAATTCATGAAAATATGAGGGACAAAAATTCACATCGCCACAGACCGGCAATATCAAAAACTCAAAGTCGATAGTACAAAGTATTTCCTCGGTTTCAAATTGTATGTTGTTTTGATTTTTTTGTATGCATAATATTTACTATATATAAACAAATATGAACTTAAAAAAAACCAGAACGATCTACAATTTGAAACGGAGAAAGTACAATATGAAATAATAGATTATAAATATAAGATACAAACTATTGCCCTCGACAGGTCGAGTTTTTTTATATAAATATAGGATACAAACTCGTTAATTGTAGCAAAGAACAACCCACTTGGAAGAAAGCTCTAAACCGGACACGAATTTTCTTTCCTTTGGTTTCCTGGATACCTCATCCTCTTCGTGGACGCTTATATCTCTTTCTTCCCAGTGCAAATCGCCCGGACGATGGAGCTTTGATCGCGGTGCTTCCAACAAAGCACAAATGTTTTAACTGTGTTGTGTTAGGTTGATCTCCTCCGAGTCAGGCCCAACGGCCTGCTCGGGCCTTTGACTCGGCTCCCTGATCGGGGGAGCCCAACCCACTAGGGTTGCGGGCCCCCATCGCGCAGCACCATAAAAGGGAGGTGGAGGCCACGAGGGCACGCACATCAATACACACGGTCCCCACTCGCCCCACCTTCCCTGTCTTCCTCCGATCAGAGGGTGCTGTCAGCCACGGGAAGCTCCGCTGCCCCTGGCGACCGTCGCTGCCGTCACTGCGCGTCCCCGACGGTCGACACTGCACTGCACTGCTTCACCGGACTCCATCTACACCACAGCGGTTCTTCCTCTACTTCCATATCCACTAGTCAGTCTCCCTTCTCCCTCTACCTCTCGGTTAACCACAGAAGCACCTTGACTCAACGCTGGGAAAGGTCAAACCCCACTAGATCTACACCTAGATGAACCCCTGGTTCTATCAATGGTATCAGTCGCCTCGATCTAGCGAGTAGATCGAGTTGGGGTACATACAGAGATACTCCTCTGTCGCCACGGCGAGGGGGGAAAAGGAGTCGGGATCGCTGTGCCGACGGTTGTTTAATGCACCGACGCGAGATTTCGAGCAGAAGAAAAGTTGAAAGCAAGGTCGATCTCGAATCGAATCGGAAAAGAAAGGGGAAAAGTCAAACCCTAACTCTAACCCTAGATCTACAGAGAGAAAAGGACGCGGGGGAATGGATCCTACCTGGATTTTACCTCGCGTTGCCATCGCCGTCGGCGCGCCGCATGGACGCCGAGCGGCCAAAACACCTGAGCAGATGCGAGGCCACGCTGTCGCGCGACCTCACTCTGGACCCGGGCCAAAGGCACCGACGCAGGGCCATTCGACGGCGGCGCGCTCATCCACGGGTGGACGCGCGCACCGGCGAAGGGGCCTGCGGCGGCGCACCTCCTCATCTTCCCTAGGCCGCCATGGCCGTCTGTCCCACTACTCTGGCTCTCATTTGTTTGGGGAGAAGAGGGGGAGGGAGGGGAGAGGAAAGAAACAACAGGGGAGGAGAAGGGAGAGCTGGTTGCGGCCGAGCGCCGGGACGGTGGCACTCCTCACCGTCACCGGCGAGTACGCCGGCCGTAGACCCACTCCACCCGCCGCCGCCGCACTGCATGTGACAGACGCGGGGACGGAAAAGAGAGAGAGGAGGTGGAGATGGGGGTCGGCATCATGCTGGTGATGCCCGCCCTCACCGACGCCGGCGAGCGCGCCGGCCATGGGCTGCGCCGCTGAGCGAGCCAGCCAAGGGTTGTGCCGCCGCTGCGCGTTCGGAACAGGGGAAAGAGAAGAATGAAGCTAGGGTTTTCAGAGGAGAGGCCGGCTGGGGCGGGTTTTGTTCCGCCGATCTCGCCGGAGAGACGTCCATCTGGACGGACGGTCCAGATCGAGGCGGGATGGATGCGCCGCAGCTATGGGCCAAATCAATGGCCGAGTGGTCGGTTGCTGGGCTTCAGGCCCAAGTGGCGCAGTTGGAAAGGCAGTCGGGCCGTTTTCGTCAGCCTGATAGTTGGCTGTTGGGCCGCCAGTCCATGTGGGTAAGACTAGAAGGCCGCGGGCTGTTTTCGCGGCTGGGCCGCAATACACATGAAATGGACAGTGACTTTTTGTATAGAGTTTTGATTTTTTTTTCAGAAGCATAATTGAATAAATTTTGTCTAATTTTTTTGTCTCTACTCAAGTTGAACCAACGAGATATTTGTTTAGAGATTAGAAAAGGTGACAAAGATGTTTATGAATAGTATGGTTTCATGAATTTTATTCATGTTTTCCGCTGCAAAGTAAAAGTTTCATCCTTTAATTTAGATGAATATAAAGTTTTCCGCTTAAAGTTTATTATGATATTGTTATTTTCTGACCAACGTTGATGATAATAATTTTATAATTTTATCTAAAAGTTTTTACTTAAAGTTAATTATGGTATTGCTATTTGTTTTAGTAACAATATTATAATTTTATCTAAAAGTTTTTATTGAAAGTTAATTATGGTATTATTATTTTTCTGACCAACGTTGATGATAACAATACTATAATCCTTTGAGCTTTCTGTTTAAAGTTTAAATCTTTGATTTTAATATCAATGTAAGGAATTTCAGAGAATGAAAAAGATCAAGAGATGCTCTTGAAATAAAGTATTATTTAATAACAGTATTGCTTCTGAAAAGAATAATAAAGAAAAGTTTTCCTGCTGCTATTTGTTGATTATTTTCTCAATTAAATCGGAATCAACGAGAAGATTTAATTAGGAGAATAGTTTAAAAGTTTTGGTTAAGTTTTTCCCTGTGGGTGTTGTCATTTCTTAACGTCACCACTAGTTGCGCACCTAGAGGGAGCGTATAAGAACAACCGGGTATACCGCAAGCGCACAGAAGTTGTAGCACTTCCCCAAGGAAGGAGAGTATTCCAAGGGTATCGAATCCAAGGAACAGTGTGCACTATCTCCTACTCTAGTATAGATGGTCCAAGGACACCAAACTCCAGCTGGGATAGATATGGGTTGAGAAGCACTTCCTTAAGGGACTTAGCTCTCAAGATGTAAATCTGTCAGATCTCAGTCGTCCCCACGGGGCGACAACACTCCAAGGTGCTGGCAAGCGAGCCCAACTCGGTACGCGACGTAAGAGGGTTGACAAAGGGTCCAACAGGCTGTCACCACTGCGGCCTACCTCTACGCTACGATCGTACGTGGTCTTCGCAGGAAAACCAAGGCCCAGACACCACGTCTGTACCCCAGATAAATACTATAGTGCGGCGTATGCTAGCCCGCTAACTACACTATAGCAACCGTAGAGATACGGTCCCACGAACAAGGGAAAGATCGGAATCAGATCTAGTCATTGAGCTACGGAGCATAAAGGAAGCTACGGATGCAGAGAAATGAGATACAACGGACTTACTTAACTAAACAGGATCAGAGCATGCAAACAAGTAAATGAACTACGGCTCTGGCTCTAAAGGATCGAAGCCTTGTGTCATGAAGAACACAAGCCTCTAACTTATGAACGAGCCACGAACACAAGAACAAATCAATCATGCATGATGTCCACTATAGTCTAAATAAGAAATGCTGAAATACTCACTTTGATCTAAATGAAGAACAGGTATCCACGAGGATATCAACTCACTCCTCACCCTATCCTACCTAGCACTCTAATCACACACACAACTCATGGGAGAGGTGAGAACTCACCTCTCCAAGAAAGAATGAGAGGAGAGGGAGAGAGGGATGTGTTCCAAAATGGAGCCCCTCCCCTCCTATTTATAGAGGAGGGAGAGGCTTGCCTTTGGCACCATTTGCCTCCACTTTTTCAGCCATCCTTGGGCACCACCAATAGGAGAGCGACACGTGGCGAGGAGTCTTGCAATGCACTCTTCTCTAGCTTCCAGGGGAAGGAACCAAACCGACCTTCTTCCGGCAAATAAACGGGCGCCATGTCACCAATCCACCCCGGGGCGTTGCAAGGGATCAACCAGGAAGCACCACGTGGAAGCAGATGACGAACGGTGGCAAAAAGGGTTCGGCCGACCCTGGCCCACCTCCTTCTGGCTTGTTCTTTCTCTGGGTGACTCATATGTGGGCCCTTATGATGGTTCCACGTGCATGCCGAGTTTTGAGGTGGTTTGGGTCCTTGGTGGGCCCTTGGATCCTTGTGCTGCACACGTGGCGGTGTCTGATTCGTCGGGAGTCGCTTCACATAGATTGATGAGGTGTCATGGACACATGGCATCCAGTGTGGCACACGTCGCCACGTGGTCTGGTGTGGGTCCCATCGAGCTCACAAGATATCTTGTCTTGTGCATATCTTTCTCATCCGAACTCCGATGTAGGCATATAATATGTCCATTTCGATCGTCTCGACGAGCCCGTCGCAATGGTGCAGTCCAAATTGGCATTTGAGGATGTTTATGATGACGTCTTTTAATAGCCATTGGATCACTTGCTCTTAATTGTACCGTTTGGCACGCATTTCGGTACATCCTGCAACAAAAGCTAGAAACACCAACACTTGTGGAAATCATCAGTATCAAGCGCTATTCTAGTGTTGATGATCCTTTTACCATTATATTATGCAGGTATTGACAGTGTAAAAGCAGCACTTTTCGACCGTTAACAACACCCCCACACTTGACCTTTGCTCGTCCCGAGTAAAGGGAGTCAGGTCAAGGTGAGACATGATATCCAAAGGTATGAAGCAAACATAAGAGATATTCCAAACCATACCATGTACTTGTGAACTCTGAAGTGTCTATCATGCTATCTTGGGCAGTTGAAGAATGGAGCGGTCATGAATCAAATCACTCCTGCTCATCATGTCAAGTAACTTGGGGTTTTGCAATAAATTTTCAAAACAAACTTTGCTTAGCTCCTCATTTGATTCTCTCAGATCGCTCAATGTGTATATGTCCTCACCAAGGCATTAGATTGTCTTTCTTCATCCTACTTCTAATGATGGCTATATGTGGAGCTCAGGGTAGGATAAAGGATAAGGCATACTTGTATCACATATATTGCAAAGTCAAAAACTGGATCCACAGAGAAAATCAAATCATACAATCAGGATCAAGATATGCACGTGTATGGTTATGGTGAGTGTGGTAAGGTGGATACTAGGCCCGGAATGGGTGCTAGATATTACCATACATGTATGATGAGAGTTGGTAGATGGTAAGGTGAACACTAGCTCCGGAATGGACACTAGTTATTACCATCAAAATTATGGAACTCCTTTTTGCATGATCTCATCTCTCCCCTATTTCTCCTTTATTTTGGACATGGGCTATTTTTCTTTTCTTTCTCTCTTATTTTTTTTCTCTTTTTTTTATCATTCCTTGAGCATGTGTCTCTTTTTTTTCATATCCTATGTCTCTTTTTGAAGGATACTTTTGGAGAGAGATGTCACACCACATATGGAGTTTTATTTTCATGAAATGGATTAATGATACAATGCTAACTTCCAGTGTAGAAGCATAGCAAGGGAAAATAGGTGGTGTGCACATGAATCTTGATCATGAAAGTAATGAAAAGAATTCTCACAAAGGTCACAGAATTTGACAAAGCTCAATGCAATAACAAGTAGCATATGAGTAGAAGGTTTTCAACTATATCATATGGCTCTAGTAGGACTGTGGCTTATCAAAGAGGAGCTTTGCAAAGGGTTTTTATGATTTTCAAATAAAATTCCCAAGCACTCAGACATTCAGAGCGAAGATCATATCATCAAACCATATCACAGACACCAACTACTTAGATAAGCATGAGTTCCCTAATGATATTTGTTCACAAGCATCAAGATGATAAGTAAGAAATAAAACATATGCAAGCCAACCACAGGAATCATGTAGAGCAAGCATAGCACCAACCACTGAGTTTGATGTAAAGGATATGAATTGAAATTCAAACAAACTCATGGATAGGATAGAGTGAGATAGAGGTTGCACATACCATCGCTTCTGAAGGATAAGAGATTAAGGAAGATCAGTGGTGATTCGTCTAACCATAAGGCAGCCGGGTCACTCTAGTTTACCTTGCTCTTGTCATGAATGCGTAGTCGATGTTGTGCAGCGCTTGTGTGGGAGTTCTCTAGTGGAAATGTCGATGATGAGCTTAAGAGAACTCCCCCACACTGGTCGTTGGTCCTGGTGCTGTTCTTCAAATGACAAACGAAAACAAAGGGGGACTCTAGTGGTTCGAGAACCATACAGCCTTTATTCAAATTCAAATATTTTTGTTGTTTTTGTTTTATTTTATTGTCACCATGTCATTTGCTCGGAAGGGTTAGACCAAAGTTACACTTCATGCATAGAGGGGAATATACTTACCTTGGACCTTTGAGAGGTCACATGTACCACCTTTGCATGTTGTGCAACATGAATCTGACACCTCAACTTACCTTCCCAGTTGACTTTAGCTCAATGACTTACCCATTCAAGTTTGACAATTTTCTGCAGGGGTTAGTCAGCATATATGCAACCAAGATCTATGAAGATATACTCTAAGGTTCATCAATCAAAACTCGACACCATGTCTTGTTTTGACTGAAGAAGACAATTTTAACCTAAGCACCATGCTTAATTTAAAACAGTCTATGAATGCACATCTAGAACATAAACATTCAAACCAGATCATACGCACAAAGATATGGGAAGCATGAAAGCATAATCAAGCTATCATCAACAAGGGACATAAGCATGAGCATAAGACGGTGAACCTCGGGAACCTCCCGGAAGGGCTTTGTTTAATGTCAAAAGCAGGACTTACCTAGCTAGTGGGCAAGATGCAAGAGCTGACATCATCACCACACCAGGATAAGATTTGGTAGAGGAGGAACTTTACTCAGGATGCTCACATACCTCCCCCACACTTGAAGTTTGCATTGCTAGGCAACAAAACTCAAGTGTGTGGTGATCAAGCTTCCTTTTGTAAATGTTCCCTCACCAGAGCTTATCTAGGTGTTGCAGCTGATGTGGCTCACATGTCCGTAGGCATCACCTGTCCATCTTTCTTTTCAATCTCCACCTGAAAGGTTAGTGACTAAAAATACCCGAAGGACAACTTATCCTAAAAACATGTTCTTGCTTTTATTCGAAAAGGAAAATAAAACCTAACCTAATCCAGGCTATCTCCTGGGAGTGCTTTGTTTATTTAAGGTCATAAGCTCGACCATGGGAACTTTATCTTGCAGCTATCGTTGGTGGTGTCGTTCCCGTCTCACCACCAATCCTTGATGTATCAGTGAAGCTTTAGCTGCAAGGTTTGTGCCACAATGCGCAAACGAAATCTGATATGCTTATGATAGACATATGCATCTACAACCAGCCTTCTGAACTTTCTGCAAAAGAGGACCATAAGGTGATTGCAGCCCTCATGTGTGCTCAGTGCACTAAGCAAGTCTGACTCTGGAGGGACATGATGCGAGCATGATCTGTATGGTAGATCAAGAATGAAGCTACCATGCTCGTGCGTGGAATCCTTTCCTCCGGACTCCAGAGTCAGTGCCTCGAAAGGTTCCATGGCCCATGAATTCTCCATCTCAAGAGAGTCATCGTGGAAGCTCAATGTTGACTCTCGATCAAGATCGAAAGCAACATGATACGGGCCAGCGGGAAGAGGCTGAAACTCGGTCGAGAGTGGAGACGATCGTTCGCCTTCACAAAAGTGAAGAGAGTCTCCCGAGTCATTCTCATGAGGGGTAGAACATTCTGCAACCTTAATGAGAACGGGCTCGGATGATGCGAACGGAGATGTATGTGTCATCTTCTCGAGCGGGTTCTGCTGGGGAAGAGGCTTCGCCATAGGATGTCCCAAACAAGGGGTAGTAGTGGCGGAAGTGGCTTTCCCAAGATTACCATCTAGGCTCCCTATGGATTCCTCAAAGAATTTCTCTAGCGGGGAGCCTAGGAGTAGATCAGGATCGAGGACATCGAAGATGTGAAAGTCTAAGGTAGCTTCGATCCTGTCTATGATGAGCGGCACAGCACTTGCGATCCCCCAACATTCAAGAACGTGCCCAAAGGGACAAGTCTCGAGGAGCATGTCGGATGGTGCTAGCGGAACTTTTCCTAAAAGAGTTTCCGCTAAGTGCCATGGCATGATGTTAACCTCCATGATGGGGTCACAATGGGCCTCTATGGCAATCCCTCTAACAGAACAAGGAATAACCAGAGAGGGTGTACTATCCCAAATGCTTCGGAAAAGCATACCACTCCATCTGGCCATTCCTCCTTCATGGCCTCCTCAGGAAATGCTTCGTCAGGAGGATCGGGAGGCGAAGGAGATACCGTAGGTCTAGGGAATGGCTCTGTCAGAGGATGTCTAGATGGTTCAGCATGGACAGAAATGTTTTCCCTAAGCTCTTCTTCTTCTGGGTTTCCTTGAGATTTAGCAAGAAGTTTTTCTAAGGGAAAACCTAGGAGAAGATCAAAATCCACGATGTCATAGACATGGAAATCTAATCGCACCTCTATGTCATCAATGGTGATCGGCACGTCCCTAGCAATCCCTCGACATGGAAAAACACAGCGCCACCTGGGACTATGGAAAAGTCTATCGGTCGGGATTAAGGGCATGCCACCCAACAGAGTATCCAAAAGGGTCTCTGGTATGATGCAAGCTCCAACAGTAGGGTCATGGACAGCATCTACGGTGTTTCCTCTCATGGAACAGTGGATGATCGTGGAAGTCGAGCTAACCCGAATTGCTTCGGATGTATGCTTCTAAGGTGACCAATCCACTATCGTCCCATGATTCCAAACTTCATCGAGGACCTTATAAAGGTCCAACGATGTCGTAGGCTTCTCGTGCCAAGAGTGATCTGAAGTATTTCTGATGTTTCGAGAAGGATCGTCCTCAAATCGGGAAGAGAACTCCGAAGGTTGAATTTCTTCTTCCTTCGATGTTCGTGGTTCGGGAGATGGCTCAATAGAGGAATCAAGGAATTCAGAGAATGAAAGCTCAGATTCGGCTATTGAGAGACTCTCATTGACCAACTCGGACTCCAGATGGGGTTCGTTGTAAACGATATGAGAAGAAGAGGTTTCTAAGAAGAATCCTAGGATCTCTCTTCTTTCCACTAGAGTTTGGTTTTCGAACGAACCTCCAGCTAAAAGGTTGAGCTCTCGTGCAGATTCCATGTCTATACGAGTATAAAAGGTATACGTCGCTATATCATCAGGTATAGACATGTCTGGGCTAGATGTCATAAGACGTAGGAACCTAGCCCAAGCTGCACCTATGGACTCACCCTTTAATTACTCAAAGTCAAGGAGTTCACACGGTAAGAGCTCTATGCGTTCATAAAGGGAGAACGAGTCACAAAAGTTTTCTCGTAGTTCTCCCCAATTATTCACATGCTCTGCTGTGTGGGTGTACCATTGCTCCGCTCTATCTACGAGAGAGAAAGGGAACAATTTCCACCTCAAAGTTTCCTGTGTCATGCTTGGAATTACCAAGCACGAACACAAGTCCTCGAACTCCTCTAAATGAACATTAGGATCATCGCCGATCGCTCCAGAGAAAGGTCAATTCCGAACCATGGCTATAAAGCCGGGACGAAGCTCGCAGCAAGATAAGGAAGTTGATGGTTGCTCTAAGACGAACTCGCCCCTAGGGGTAGAGAGGCTTTGACAGGAAGGCATCTCAAAGGGTAGCGGGGCTAAAGGTAGAAGAAAAGAAACAAAAAGGGTAACTGATGGGTAACAGGGGTAAAGGTAGAAGAAAACGAAAAAGATAAAATACGAGGACCACTAGGTTCAAAGATAGATACAGCAGCCATTCCCCGGCAATGGCGCCAGAAATGCTTATTGGCGTTTCTTAACGTCACCACTAGTTGCGCACCTAGAGGGAGCGTATAAGAATAACCGGGTATACCGCAAGCGCACGGAAATACCGCTGTAGCACTTCCCCAAGGAAGGAGAGTATTCCAAGGGTATCGAATCCAAGGAACGGTGTGCACTATCTCCTACTCTAGTATAGATGGTCCAAGGACACCAAACTCCAGCTGGGATAGATATGGGTTGAGAAGCACTTCCTTAAGGGACTTAGCTCTCAAGATGTATTTCTGTCAGATCTCAGTCGTCCCCGCGGGGCGACAACACTCCAAGGTGCTGGCAAGCGAGCCTAACTCGGTACGCGACGTAAGAGGATTGACAAAGGGTCCAACAGGCTGTCACCACTGCGGCCTACCTCTACGCTACGATCGTACGTGGTCTTCGCAGGAAAACTATGGCCCAGACACCACGTCTGTACCCCAGATAAATACTATAGTGCGGCGTATGCTAGCCCGCTAACTACACTATAGCAACCGTAGAGATACGGTCCCACGAACAAGGGAAAGATCGGAATCAGATCTAGTCATTGAGCTACAGAGCATAAAGGAAGCTATGGATGCAGAGAAACGAGATACAGCGGACTTACTTAACTAAACAGGATCAGAGCATGCAAACAAGTAAATGAACTACGGCTCTGGCTCTAAAGGATCGAAGCCTTGTGTCATGAAGAACACAAGCCTCTAACTTATGAATGAGCCACGAACACAAGAACAAATCAATCATGCATGATGTCCACTATAGTCTAAATAAGAAATGCTGAAATACTCACTTTGATCTAAATGAAGAACAGGCATCCACGAGGATATCAACTCACTCCTCACCCTATCCTACCTAGCACTCTAATCACACACACAACTCATGGGAGAGGTGAGAATTCACCTCTCCAAGAAAGAATGAGAGGAGAGGGAGAGAGGGATGTGTTCCAAAATGGAGCCCCTCCCCTCCTATTTATAGAGGAGGGAGAGGCTTGCCTTTGGCACCATTTGCCTCCACTTTTTCAGCCATCCTTGGGCGCCACCAATAGGAGAGCGATACGTAGCGAGGAGTCTTGCAATGCACTCTTCTCTAGCTTCCAGGGGAAGGAACCAAAGCGACCTTCTTCCGGCCAATAAACGGGCACCATGTCACCAATCCACCCCGGGGCGTTGCAAGGGATCAACCAGGAAGCACCACGTGGAAGCAGATGGCGAACGGTGGCAAAAAGGGTTCGGCCGAACCTGGGTTCGGCCGACCCTGGCCCACCTCCTTCTGGCTTGTTCTTTCTCTGGGTGACTCATATGTGGGCCCTTATGATGGTTCCACGTGCATGTCGAGTTTTGAGGTGGATTGGGTCCTGGTGGGCCCTTGGATCCTTGTGCTGCACACGTGGCGGTGTCTGATTCGTTGGGAGTCGCTTCACATGGATTGATGAGGTGTCATGGACACATGGCATCCAGTGTGGCACACGTCACCACGTGGTCTGGTGTGGGTCCCACCGAGCTCACAAGATATCTTGTCTTGTGCATATCTTTCTCATCCGGACTCCGATGTAGGCATATAATATGTCCATTTTGATCATCTCGACGAGCCCGTCGCAATGGTTCAGTCCAAATTGGCATTTGAGGATGTTTATGATGATGTCCTTTAATAGCCATTGGATCACTTGCTCTTAATTGTACCGTTTGGCACGCATTTCGGTGCATCCTGCAATAAAAGCTAAAAACACCAACACTTGTGGAAATCATCAGTATCAAGCGCTATTCTAGTGTTGATGATCCTTTTACCATTATATTATGCAGGTATTGACGGTGTAAAAGCAGCACTTTTCGACCGTCAACAGTGGGTAAAAGCTATAATAAAGTTTAAAGTTCAGACTAGCTTCTGTTGTTTTAAGTTAAAGAAAAGTTGCTTATTGGTATTATTTTGCCATTTGAAGCGTCAAAGTTTGAGCATTAATTTGCTCTTGCAACTAAGTCAAAGAAAAGTTGAATTTTGGCATTCTCTTGCCATATGAAATGTTAAAGTTGAGCATTAGTTAGTTGTTACATCTAAAGATAATGCTCAAAGATGAAAAGTTTTAAAGATGTTGTCTTTTTATGATCAATGTATAATGATTCCAACATTATGATTTTATAATAATCACGAGTTCTATGGTGATATAGAATTCAAAGTGCATGAATGTTGTATGTTTTAATTTTGACCAACGTTAAATTATGACATACGATTATTCCCAGTTGAGAGAATTGATAAGAGTTGACTTCGATCAACACTACAGATGAAAGTTTTGAGTTTACTCAACTGCATAGTTGAGGTTAAGAAAGAAAAGAGCTTTCTTCATTTTGACTTTTTGGTTAATTTAGAAGAGAGACCCAAGTGTTGAGAAACGTTTTTCTCTCACTAAAGTTTTCGTGACACTATGGTTTGTCTTCTGATTAAATTGGAACTAATCAGAAGATTTAATCAGAAAATAAAGTATAAGTACATGTTTTAGTCATCGTGACTAAAGTAAAGTTTTCTCATTATAAAATAGTTTATTGTCCTTCAACAGTAAAGGTAATACGTGAAATAGTCAGACACATGTCTATGTTTGACCAATGTTGAACTAAACATGTGTATTGACAAAAGTCTTTCAGATTTAATTCTGGAATTAGTACATTGGTTCGTTACCAATGCATTTGAAATTTCAAGTTTCACGCTACATATCTGGAAAGGTTTTGGCACTTGTGCCATACATAAATATCCTGCAGTGCAGGCAAAGTTTTGTGATATTCATGTGTGACTTGAATATCACATAAAAGACGAGAAGTCTGGGGGAGTTTTAGTGCTATCCCAGCAATACTCATCCACCTTTATAGTGTCACGATGGATAGAGACTTAGAAAAGTCGAAGGACAAAAGGAAAGTTGAATATGATTCAAAAGTCAAAATAGCAAGCATGACTTGCAAAAGCACAGCAATATGAAGAACTCTGATGAGTTCTTCAAAGTATAACAGTGAAGAACTCTGATGAGCTTTAGAAAAGGAACAAGGAAATGGTACTCCCATTATTTTGCATGACTTGATCATGTGAATAAAGTTAAAGATTAGATGACTCCTTGTTCACAAGTGTTAAAATAGCTTCGAAATTATGGCTTGAAAGTTTACGCCATATTTCGAGGGGGAGAAAGATAGAAAGATTAAGATTTAGAAATTAATTCTCCTCAAAGTCAAAAGTGATGCATTGAATGCATTTAAAGAATGATCTATTAACGAAAAGTATGACCGAAATGGGAGTATAATGGTCATAACATTGATACCCCAACCATAGAAATAAACAAAATTCCTCGAGTTTTGTTTCACCATGAATATAAAGAAAGATAGTTGAGCCTCAAAGCAATTAAAAGAAAAGGATGATGCTTAAAACATCATACGAGGCTAGTAAAGACTGAACCAATCAAAAGTTTAAAGATATTTGTCTCATTGATAGATGGGATAATCTGGGAGAGTAAAGAATGTCGAGAACTAAGGCTTGAAGAGAAGTGGGACTGTATGTTCACTCCAATGATTCAAGTACAACAATTGTCTCGACATATATTTTGGCGTTGTATGATCAACAGAAGTTGAGGTGACGACAGATGTTGATGTAGTTCAACACCCGTCGTTAAATCTTCAAGAGAAAATTAAAGTCAAGGAAATTCTTGCTACTCAGTTCTCTGTGGTAACAGTTGTTTCTTTGGAAAATCATAAAGAGCTACAACAACTCCAGACAGAAAACAATATACCCAGTGGTGTATTGTTAAAGGATAAGATAGAGAAGCATAAATGAAGGTGATTCCACCTCATTTGGAGAAGCCATGAGAGGTGTTTATTAATCTTTCATGGAAAATGTCATGAGACATAGATGTTTCAAACTTGTTTTGGAATATAGAATAAATTCTTAAAAGAGTCAAAATAGTAGACTGTAATGGGTCTACAAGGATGAAACATGACTCCAGAGGGAATATGTTAAAGCAATCTAGCATGTCTTGTGGCAAAGGGCTTTATGCAAAGAAAGGACAAGTTAAAATGAGATTTATTCCTGAAGTCTCGTGAAAGGATTCTTTTGTAATCAAAATGACTATAGTGGTATATCATTATATAGAATTACATCAGACGGATGTAAGAATAATGATTACAGAGATTTGTGCGAGAAAGCATATACATGACAAAACCAAATGGTTTTTTGTTATGGAAAGAAAAAGAAATTTGCGATACCACCTGATGAGATGGTACTTTCTGATTTATGTATTAAATCGGATCACAAAATAGTGATATCAATAGTTCTACGAGAACAAAGAAAAGTTTTGGGTTCAAGTATAAGTAAGGATGACAATTTGCTCATCTGTAAAGTTCAAAGATGGGAAATATTTTTCCCACATTCAATATGTAGATAATGTACTACTTGCTAGTAGTAATGTTCAATCTACTTTGGAGAAGGAAAAGGTTGTTATAACCTACAGTTTTCAAAAGGAATAATCTTGTTGAAAATCCATTCGCTCCAGCTAGGAATGGAAATTCATTGAGATGAAAGAAAAGGGGTATTATGAATTATCGCAAAGGGCATACTTAGAAAGAATTCTAAACGAGATAAAGTATGCGTGCGAGCAAACTTATGCCTGTCTTACAGTCAAGGGTAATAGTTTTGGAATTTCAGTATTCCAGGAACCAATATGAGATCGATCGAAAGAATGGTGGTTCCATTTGCTTCAGCTGTTGGAAGCAGAATCAGTGCTCAAAAGAGTTTACCCTGACATAGTTTAAGTATCCGAGATGTTTTGGCAAAAGTCCAATCCAGCAATAGATCACTAGAATGAAATTAAAAGGATGTCTTTGCACTCTTGCAAAGTGTTGTAAGCCTCATGCTAAGTGGTAAAGAAACTCATACTCTCAAAGGATTGTGAGTTAAAAGAACTAAGTTTTGGTGAGTTGTTTTAGTGAAGCCCACAATAGTAACTAACACTCACATTTTGGAGTTTTATCGTGGAAAAGCTCCAGAGTTGAATAGTTGTGATAAGATGGGTCATGTATACCCAAAGTTTAGCATGATATGAGGCTACAGGACAGGCTAAATGGTTGAAGAAACCTTGCCCGGAATTGATAATGGTAACCAACAGTAATATACCATTTAAAAATTTCTCTCCTATGGCAACATGTCAAATGTGCTGCCAAACACATTGACAAAGTGTTATATGTTGCAAAGGAGAAAATCCAGAATCACGTGATAGTTTTGAGCAAAAGTACCAAGCAATTGCTTGCGGATCCGCTTAACAAAGGCCGACCACCCAAGTCAACATGGGTTTCATGGAAGGCATATGATTTCTGGATAACAAAGGTCCCAAGTAAAAGTTAAGGTATTGTTTCACTGTAGAAAGGTACATTGTGGTTGTCTAGTCTTACAGTAATTGATATTTGTTATGATGAGACCCGCCCTACGTACTGATCTGCACTGAGATAAGGACCAAAAGCAAAGCAAGTAAAAGAGATATGTCAAAGTATAAAGTTAAAAGTATAAGATGAGATCAAGGGGGAGAATGTTAGGTTGATCTCCTCCGAATCAGGCCCAACGGCCTGCTCGGGCCTTTGACTCGGCTCCCTGATCGGGGGAGCCCAACCCACTAGGGTTGCGGGCCCCCGTCGCGCAGCACCATAAAAGGGAGGTGGGGGCCACGAGGGCACGCACGCCAATACACGCGGTCCCCACTCGCCCCACCTTCCCTGTCTTCCGATCAGAGGGTGCTGTCAGCCACGGGAAGCTCCGCCGCCCCTGGCGATCGTCGCTGCCGTCACTGCGCGTCCCCGACGGTCGACACTGCACTGCACTGCTTCACCGGACTCCATCTACACCGCAGTGATTCTTCCTCTACTCCCATATCCACTGGTCAGTCTCCCTTCTCCCTCTACCTCTCGGTTAACCACAGAAGCACCTTGACTCAACGCTGGGAAAGGTCAAACCCCACTGGATCTACACCTAGATGAACCCCTGGTTCTATCATGCTGATGTTTGAATTTATCATCAGAGTGCGTGGGTGGGTTGATATATACACGCCCCTAGACTGTTACATTCGATGAATCCTCTTTTGATTTCTGTTTGCAACGGAAACACGCACGGCGGCGCCACCTTACCGCCTTCTGCCTGAGTCCGAGTCGGAAGTGACGATTTGGAAACCGTGTGTGCGGGCGTCGGTCATGAGAGCCATCCACGTGCGTTGATGGATGTGAGCAACCAGCGACACGTAATAGAGAGAGAGGAAGGAAAGGACAACTCTGTCAGGAGCTACAGAAGCCTAGTGGAGAGAGAGAAAAAACAAAAAAAAGATGACGGTTTGAACTCAAATCAAATGAATCAATCACTTTCGGAAAATATAATATACAAATTTGGAAAAAGTTTGAAAATTGTAGGCAAAAAAAGTTATGAAAAAGTTTTGAAACAAAAAATTATAAAAATATCTTGAACTAAATTTTCAAAACTTTTAGGAAAAGAATTGCAGAAATTTTTTGAACGAAACAGCCCAAGAAAAACTCGAAAAAAACTGAAAAAACTATATGTTGGAGCTAAAATTTTGGAAGGAAAAAATCGAGAGAAAAAGTTTTATAGGAAGCTTCGACCCAAAAAAAAAGCACCGACGAGCGGCCCTCCCGCTGCCGCCGCCGCTCGCTCGAAGGAGGCAGTAGCTAGGACTACGTGCTCGTCCGGCGGGGAAGCTTGCCCGGGGACGCCACACGACGCCGCCACAGCCGGCCGCGGCGGAGCTTGCCGTTGGGGCTCGCGCTCGCCCGGCGGCGGAGCTTGCCCGGGGAGGTCGCGGTCCGTCCCGGTGGGTACGGTCGCTCCTAGGAGATCTCCAATCGCCGTGAGTTGTTTACGCACATGCCATTAAAAAAGATGGTGGTTACGCACATGCTACAAAAAAGTTCGTAGACACCTGTATGCCATGTACTGAACTTTCGTTTACGCGTGTGCCATTCCGTCGACATCCTGTTAGGATTTAACTCTGACACGTGGGACCCACATATGGAGCTAACTGTTTTTCCCCTGAGGAGAGGAAGCTGCTCATCTTCCACCTCCGGACACTCCGTGCAGCCGCCGGCCGCTCCGTGCAGCCACCCCGCATCGCACCCCCTCGACCGCTCCGTGCAGCCGCCGGCCTTCCACGCGGCCGCGCCGCCGCTAGCTCTCCCCGCCGTCCCGGGCGGACCTCGCCCCCGCCAGTTGTGGCTGCCCCGGGCGGAGCTCGCGCCGCCGGCCATGGCTGCGGGCTGCGGCGCGGCAAGCCCCCCGCCGTTCGTGGCTGCGGCTCGGGTGGAGCTCGCCCCCCGCCGGCCGTGGCTGCCCCGGGCAGAGCTCGCGCCGTCGGCCATGGCTGCGTGCTGCGGGGAGGGGCGGCGGCCGTGGGGCCGGCGGGAGCGCGGGGGCCGGAGGGAGTGCGGGGAGCGGCGGCGGCCGTGGGGCCGGCGGGCACGGGGAGGGGGCGGCGACCGGCTGGAGGACGGGGAGGGGCGGTTGCCGCGGGAGCGCGCGGAGGCACGGGAGCGGGGAGTAAGGAGAATGGGAGGAGAAAGAAGAACAGTGGTGGGCCCACATGGGGGTAAAATGGTCATTTCATCTGTTGGTTTGACACCGTTAGTGTAGAATATAGACGGAATGGCACACGCGTAAACGAAAGTTCAGTGCATGACATACAGGTGTCTACAAACTTTTTCGTGACATGTGCGTAACCACCATCTTTTTTAATGGTACGTGTGTAAACAACTCAATCGGCGTCGCCTAGTGCCTCTATCTGCCTAGTGCTGGGCTCGAGCTCACCGGAATTGGGGGAGTGCTGAGGAAGAAAGAGATTGGGAAGATGTAGGGCCTGTGCACACGGAAAAGGCATAACGTCTGGAGTCCATCGGTAAAAAATCACCCGGATCATCATTGCGGTAGCCTATAGAGATGCAGACCTATATTCGCATGTGATCCTATAGAGATGCAGACCTATATTCACACGCCCCCGCCCCGTCCGGCGTCCGCCCCCGCCCCGGTCGGGCTGCAGTGCGCGCACGCCCGGCCACGTGCGTGCTGGAGACACCGTACGTCCCGATCCGGTGTGCAACGACGCGACGCGAACCGACGTGCCCCTTCCTATATATACGCACGTATAGTACTAGGCACGCATGGCTTTGGCCTAATAAGCTGCGTGTGCGTGGCTCTTCATCATCCAGTGATCTGCTACACTCTTCGTCGTTCCCGGCTCGATCCCCCGATCGAGCGGCCCAAGCCGACTTCTGCAGGTGCGGCATCATCAAGGTTCGCAAGCAAAGCACTGTCGGCGTGTGGCTGTGTTCGTTCAGCGTACGTGCAGTGCATTTTGTGAATCTTGATGATGCTGCACCAGCAGCAAGTCGGCTAATTAAGCTGGTGCTCTCGCTTGTGGCTCAAATTATTGACAGGGTACGTGTCCCCGCCTCAACAGCCATCAGCGTCCCACTGCTCTCACCTACAACTGTTCAACCTCAATGAGGGAAGGAATACTTTCTGACATACTATATATGTTTGGACCTCTATCTATACATTGTACCTTTTGACTCGGCACAAGTGCTTGTGTTTTACTTGATTTGTTTCAGAAATCAATGGTTATATACTTTTAGTGGTATAAGCAGCACTATTGGAGAAATGAGCATTCCGACCGGTGCTAACGTGCAAAATTAGGACCGAGCAGAAACTTTCCGTTCTCGAAGACAAAAGAGGTGGTTGATCTGTACAAAAGAAAAAGAAAGTATATACAAATTGTTAGGATAATTTTAGAAATATATGATTCTTGATGTAAAATTGTCTTCTATATTTTAGTATGAATTATTATGAACTCTTGAAGATGGCCGTTTTATCCTTTCCGATATCTTTTTGGAGTTTAAAACTTCATAACTTTAGAAAGAAAATATTGGATAATCTTGAAAATACTTATCAGTCTCGTTATAGAAAACTATACGAGTATATCCTAACTTTGTCCATGTAATACAATAATGTAGAGGTTTTGTGACCAAGTTCTCATGTTTGGCACGTGACAAGGGGACGTCGCCCCCTCCGTGCTGCTGGACTGACTGGACTGCTACGCAGTATGCACCCGGCCGTCATGACTCGCGAAGGGAGAGGGACAATGTGTCTGCAGTCTGCACTGCGATGTGCAACGCGGCACATCTTTTTGCAGCAGACCTCCTCAGGTGGTGACCAACTGCATCGGGCACGTGGGCATAGCATCAGCAGATCGTTATTTCGTTATGCATGGTTATGTTCCAGGACGAGGATATGGTCATATGGAACGGCCCACGTCAATTCGGTGAAAATCACATTGATAGTGTGTTCTGATGTCGTGTGTGACGTCCAGTGACGGAGCGACGACGTTGGGGGACCAAACCGGGCCCCAGCCCCACTGCCACCGGCTGAGAATTGTTTCGCTCTGTTCGTCTGGCTTATCAGCCACCAGTCAGCAGTACTTTTCTCTCAGAACAAATCATACTTTTCTCTCAGAACAAATCAGCACCAGCAACCAGCCACCAGCCAAACGAACCAGCCATTTGTTTGAAAGCCGCAATTGTTTGGTGTTGAGGTGGAGAAAAGAACAAAGAGAAGAGGAACCACAAGTTCACAACGTCTTGGTTTGACCATGGATCGATAAGTGTTTGTGTGTTTATATCATGATCAGTGTTTATGTGTTTATATCATGATCAGAAAAATAAAGATTGTGAGATTTTTTTTTCATTTCTTCCTAAGGAGATCGCCGGGCGTCCGGGCCACGGCACGGCACGATATCATGCGCCGCACCTGACCGGAGAAGCCATAGGGCCATGGCCTCCCTTCCTTTGGTGTGCCGTGCCGTGGTACGACCCATGAGCTAGCTACAACGCAAGCTGCGACAACGCCCGGAGCTTTCAGGGGACACGGACCGAGATGGCGTCGCCGGGTTTTCCACTCCCGGCGCTGTACAAATCCAAATGACTAGGACGGCAAGAGCCCCACTGGCTGGAACGCTCGAATTGCAGAGAGTATGGGCTCGATTGGGGGTGTAGACGTGTAGTAGTGGCAACTGGCAAGTGCCCCATCCATGCTCGGAGCAATGAATAAAGGGAGGGCCTCGGCACACACAGCATCAGTCAACCCACTAGGACAGCGAACACGAATATCGCTACACCCAACCAGCAAGTCAGCAAATACATTTTACTGAATGCGGTAAAATTCATTCGAAACATAAAAACAGTTGTAAAAAAATTGAAACAGTGCACAAGTGTAGGTGCATCTCCTATTCTACACACAAAACTTCAGGTCGAAATTTCGGTGCCACTAAAAATATGCAAAAGCAAAAAAAAAAGGATGCAATTGCAGTACTGAGGAACAATCTTTTTTTCCATCCTTTCACGTGAACTATATTCAGCAACAAAGATTGTACCAGATCATCAACGGTACCCAGCTACATTCAACTGACAACAGTGAAGATTGCAGTGCAGGAAAATAAAGACAAATGCATTCCACAACGTACAGTTCATATCGGTGGGAAATGAGAGCACTAGACATTATACGATAACACACATTGCAACTTGTTTATATAGAACCAAAAATCTCGACAGTAGCCACAAAACTGATAAACACCCATAGTCTAATCAAAACGGCACAAAAATTAACATCCCTGCAGGAAATCATGTTTAATCTGTAAGGTAGATTATGCTCCATATGGCAAAACTAACTGATTTAAGTGGCCTTGTCAGCCTTGGCAGCAGTAGCAGCAGCTTGGCCTCTAAGACGACCAGTTCTCCTTGCGGCAATGAGACCAACCTTCTGGCCAGGAGGAGCGTCACGGCGGACGGTGGAGGCGTGACCAATGTGCTGGTGGTTACCTCCTCCGTGAGGATGCTCAACAGGGTTCATGGCCACACCACGCACCTTAGGCCAGCAGTTCCTCTTCACGCGGTACTTGTGGTAGGCATTGCCGGCCTTCAGCATTGGCTTCTCAGTCCTGCCACCACCAGCAACCTGCCCAATCATGGCACGGCAGCTGCTTGGGACAATCTTCTTAGCACCAGAGGGGAGCTTGATCCTGAAAAATGCAATACCATTAGTTCTAGAAAAGACTGCCCCATACAACCAAAACAAAGCTCACTGAAAGCATCACGACATATCAACAAAACAAGAGGAATGATGCTGTCAGCAAGCAATTTACTGGTAACAACAAATATCATGTATCAGATGGACAAGGAATCAAGGATATAGTCTGTTCTAAGACATTGCTTTTGGTCATCTTGTGCACATAAAAATATTTTTTTGTGTTTCTGAGGAACATTTCCACTAGATGTCTCTTGTATTAGCTGCTTATTGTTGGGATTAGAAAGTGATTAACCGAACAGCAAATGGAGGAATTATTCAAGCATCGAACTAGAATGACACCAATAGCACAAAAACCTGGCGGAAATAACTCTTCATAAAACAAAGAAATTTCAATCTTGAGGCCTGGAGCAGAACAGTTCTGCACTTAGTACAATATGTTACCATATTCACCATCTAGGACAATAGCTTACTACAGAGCTTAGTTCAACAGTCAAATAATTCATCATTGCCAGGCTAAAGCTCATAAAAGACATCCACATTGAACTACTTCAGTCAAAAGGATTAAATCATAGAAAATTGCACAGCTAAACCACACAATGACTGAACACCTGTACTCAAAACTACAGAACTATATCATTACCGAACTCACAGCATTGGAAGAATTTCATAGATAATGAACTGTCTACTAGACTGTTAGTATGACCAATTTGATGTTTCTCCACGAGAAAATAATTCCACATAGACTAAGGCTCGTTGCAAATGAATGGTGCATGAATATCACAGGAGGGCCTACATAGATGTTTTCACAAGCTTCCTATATTCACAAATGCTCAGAGTTTCAAACATTTCAGACAACATCTTCATTTCTAACCATTCCATAACGCAAGTCCGAACTACCCACTAAAATTCTCCACTAGAAATACAGTCACAGAAAACTAGACATAGACACCATCACATCCAGCTACTGATACATATGTAGCACACGCAACAAGAAACACACAAGATGCGCAGGCTTTATGCAGAGAAGGTGTGGTGGATGGCTAATAGTCACCTTGATGTGCCGTTGTCCGGGTTGTGGCTGATGACGATGGCGTAGTCCCCGGATGCCCTGGCGAAGACGCCGCGGTCCCCGACGTGGTGCTCGACGTTGCAGACGACGGCACCCTCGGGGATCCCCCTGAGCGGCAGCACGTTGCCGATGGAGAGCGTGGCGCGGCGGCCGCAGTAGACGAACTGGCCCGTGTACATGCCCTCGGCGGCGACGAAGAGCTCCTTCTGGTGCTTGTAGCGGAACGGGTGGCGGAAGGTGACCTTGGCCAGCGGCGCGCCGCGGCCGGGGTCGTGGATGACGTCGGTGACGACGCCCTTGAGGTACCCGTTGCGCTCGCCGAAGTCGAGGGACCGGAACCGGGCGGGGCCCTTGCGGTGGTGGGTGTGGGACTTGAACACGCTCCCCGCACCCTTACGCTGCGCGCGGATCACGCGGCCCATCTCGGCGGCGGCAGCGGCGACGCGCGGGTGGCGGCGCCGGAGGGGAAGGAGGGGAGAGGGTTAGGGTTTGGGGGGCGGAATGGTCGAGGAGGGTGGGCCGTTGGATATGAGCAGTATTCTGCATCCGCATCCCATATGAAGAAGAGAAAGAGAAGAAAGAGGAGCTGCAAAAGGTAGAGGTCTCCAGCAATGCCCCCAAATCCCGTGCGCATCCGGCGGCAGTTGGTTCCCGCGAGGAGACGGAGAGGATCGAGCCCGTCGCCGCCGCATCACTCCTTCGTGGCGCCCCGCCTCCTCCTCCTCTTCCACCTCCGGATCGAGGGTGGGCACCGCCGCCGACCTCCAGCTACGCTGTCGGCTCTCGGCGAGGAGGAACGCCCCACCTCCACCCAGCGCCACCGCTCCCGGGGCTCGCCGCTACGCTCCGGGACCGCCGGGATCCGGTCCAGAGAAGCACTTCGGGGCCCACTGCAGGAGGCGGCCGCGCGGGGATGGAGGGGGCGTCTCGCGCCGCCGCCGGAATAGTCGAGGTAGGTCGCCTTCGGTCGGGATCTGCTGCTTTCCTAGCGGTCAACGCCAGGCACGCCGCCCGATCTGCCGCTTCCTAGGTGGCGGGGTGTGGTGGAGGCGGCGGGGGTGGTAGAGGTGGCGGGGGATGGAGATCGAGGCCGGCCGCCTCCAGACCGATGGCGCCGCCGCGCGGCTTCCTCGAGGAGATGTCCGAGGCGGGGGCGCGACCTCCACGGCGACGCGGCGACTGAGCCGGGGCCGTGCAGGGGTGGAGGCGAGGGAGGGAGGCCGCGCCGGAGCCGTGCGGGGGCGGAGGTGTTGGAGCTGTGCGGGGGCGGCTGGGGAGGATGCCGCGGGTAGGAGGGAGGCGACGGGGCGGACGACGAGGGTGGAGCGGGCGGTTGGTTTGAGCGAAGGAGAGAGAATCCCAGAAATGCGGTAGAGGGAGGGGAAATCTTCATTTTGCAGATGCGGATGTAGCATCTGTTGGACGCGCTACAGTGCGGATTCCTAGCTCATTTTCAGATGCAGCAGGGTTTGGAGATGTTACTGGAGACAGTGTGAAGGTGGGCAGGTGGCGGATGTGAAGTTGTGGGGTTCCTAGTGGTCCCAGGGTGTCAGTTGTGGATACCTGGCTGATTCGCTCTTTGACTTTGAGGGTACTTTGTCACTCGACTCACTCCTATTCCTTTTGCTTTGTTTCTTTCTTTCTTGACATGACAAAGTTTGATTTCAACAGCCAAATATAACCTAGTTAGAATTTCCAGATGAAGCTGTACAACACTGCTAAATCAAAAGTAAATTACTGCAACAATCAACTCATCTCACTGAATATATGATTATGAAGCCATATGTAAAACACTTATGCATATGTTTAGGTAAGGAAAAAGGTGTTATTTACAAGGAATGCATATGAGTGAAACAATATGCATAGCCAAACCATGGAGATTCTACAAGTAAGGATATTGTCACGTTGGGTGTTCTTAACAGTCTGATATATGATTTTGCTCGTATTAAACCATTTACTTCAAAAAAAATTCAGAGTCCACGTAAGTGGTAGTGGTGTTTGTTATTCTAATTCTATGGATTGATTTGTAATTTTTTATTGAACTAAGTACTACTGAACAAATGTTATTATTTAGTTGAAGTAATTGGCTTTCAACCTTATGTATGTTTAGGAATGTTTCTTTGATTTTTTTTCTAGCATGTTTGTTTTGCATCGTGCCACCACATTTGGTGTATGGCAAATAACGAGGAGATAAGTCCCGGTTCATCCGGATCAACAAATTATAGTTTGATACCATTTTTATCACTTTGTTGTGTGCATTGTTTTCGTCACCATTATGCTTGTTTTCATTTTGATAGTTGTTTCTTTGAGCATATGTCGCAATAACAGATGGTAGGTCTTCTTTAGTTTCATTGATTGGGCTTTAAAATGGAAAACATAACGAATTATACTAAATTCATTTAAACTACTCTAATGTTTTGTGCATAGTTAAAACAAAGTTAACAACTAGGCGTTATGGTGTAGCAAATGATGAAGTATTGGTTGTGCTTATAATTGATAAGGATCACTCCAACTAATTTAAGTTATCCTCATAGAAGATATCAATTTTTTTATGCAAAGATTGCACTTTATACTGACCTTTAGCAATCTCACAAGAGATTCTGTAGTCACATTTAAAGGATGGTTTCAACTAACTTTTACATTCAATAAATTATAATTAAATAATTTTGAATAAGATGAGAAAGTTATATGAGATTCGTCTATTTTATAAGAAAGGTGATATTGCCTTAAGAAGAGAAAACATTTTGGCCTATAAAAATAATACCCATGTAAACAGTATATTAAACACCTTAAAGTGCAAGAGCAAGGTTTACAAAAACGCGAAAGCTACCGGGAGAGGGCTCTCCATTTAAGCTTACCGCGAGAGCTCTCTCCATCATCGTTCGTCTTTGATCCAACGTGAGCACGCTCTCCATCTAGAAAATTCTTTCCCGCAACGTGTAGCCCAGCCCAACCAGTCCCCAACGAATTCTTGTGAGAGCAGCAATAAACAAAGGAACATAAGCCGTGTACCCCTCCGCGTCGCTCTCAGGCGACGAGAGGGGCGCCCCCTTTGCCCCGCTGCCGCCGCCGCCTGATCTCCCGGCGCCGGCGGTCTCTGCCCCATCCGCCCCCCGATCTGCGACCTCCGCAGCACGGGTTCTCCATCCATCCCCGCCTCAGCTCCTCTCGTGAAGCACGTAGGGAGATCGGGCTCCCACCCCCACCAGCCGCTGCCCCTGCCCCTGCCCGGAGCTTCCCCGGCGCCGGCGTCGTGCGCCTCCTTCCTCCGGGCCATGCCGACCCTCCGTGACCTCGGCGACGACGACGAACTTCTCGACGACGACGAGGAGGCCCTCTTTGTGCCGTCGGCCTACTCCTCACCTGCCGCCGGTGGGCAGGGCGCCTCTGGCGGTGCTAACCCGGGGTTGGCGGACGCACCGCCCACCTCATGTGCGCTAGGGTCGTCACCCTCCACCTCGCCGCCGACCCCGGGAGACATCTTCTGGTGGACCGTCGGCACCGCGGACGTCGTCATCTACGCGGCCGACATCACTTGCTTCCTGGCCCTCCTTGGCGGACTGAAAGACTTCAGCTAGCTAGATGTTCGGTCGATGGGTCAGCTGGGAGTGTCTGAGATCCATGGATCAGCTCACAAGGTACTGAACCTACTGATCGGATACGATGATCTAGAGTAGTTCATCCATGCCATGCTTTCTAGATCTAGTGACTAGTAGTAGTACGAACTGTTAATTCCGTATGTCGTCAGCTAGTAATTGAGTAAATTTATTTGTGTAATGCTATGATTAGCATGTGTGGATTGGATTGTGGTGTGAGACAGTAGTACGTGGGTAATGCAAGCTAGCTAATCTTTTTGTGCATGGTGTGCGACTACGACCTTTTACTACATCTTGCAATGTTATAATCTTTATGCATGGAAATCACAAGCAGTGTCTAACATATATATAGTCTGAGAAATACATTTCTAGCTTTCATTGCATTTCTAGTTGTCATCAGCGCAAGATTACTTATAATTAGTTCTATCTTGCTCTAGCATGCAGTCGATTGATCTAAATTCTAAAGTAAATGATGAAATTAAACGAGTGTGGTTTGGCGTATGTTTTCTTGACATGCATGACCGGGACGTACGCCTGGAATACTAGTAGATAGCTTTTGTTTTCTAAAGTAAGAGAAGGATGCAACTCACCATCTTGTGAAGAAGAAGGGATTGAGAACCAGTGTTGAAAGTCAGGTTGTGGCTGCAGCTGTTCCTAAAACTTCTACTTAAGGCCCAGGGTTAGTGATTTGTCCTGCTTGGGTCCCAGTAGCAAGGTGTTTCTGATGAAACGTGGTCCAATCTGGTACTTTGATCATTAGACCGAATTAGTGAGATTTTCTTACAACTAAACTTAGGTATCTGTATGTTTAGCTTATGATAGGAAGTAACTTTACCTCATATGAATTCTCATAAGATGTAACTAATCCTTTACTTATGTCACATGCAAAGTAACTTTATTATATATTTTGTGACACAAGGAGTACCTAGTTCTAAATCTTTCTTTATATAGGATGTAACATGTATTGCTATTGCTATCTTTTTCCATGTAGCATATGTGTGCACATTATCAAAGCAACTTATAAAGTTTACTTCTATATTTTTTTGCTTTACTATTTAGCCCTTATCAGGTTCTCTCTTTTATCTGAACATTAAGAATGTAACTAGGCATACATTTGAATCACACAAGAAGTAACAAGATTTCAGTCTGAATATTGTAGAAAGTGGCTAACTATAGCTTAACTTACCATAGGAAGTAACTTTTATCACATATGCAGTCTTATAACAAGTAACTAATTTTCTATTTGTATTCTTTACAAAGTAACTTACCACATATGTAGATGCAAAGCAGGTCCTGCTGGTGTTGGAGTATGCATGTAGCTACTTTGGGGTTCATATAGGATATATTAAGATAACATGTGAGGTTACTTTATCTTGCAATCTGATTTTCATAGAGATTTGTGGCTTTTCAAGTATTTGAATTGCGCCTGCGTATGTCATCATTTTGGTGGTGCTTGTTGCTTTGTTTAGCGAGTAGTCTAGAGTTTTGTGGTCATCATGGTTTATCTTGCTGTCGTATTGTGAAATCTACCAGTGGTGTCATACCAGAATGATATTGTCTCCTTGTCAAACTGAGGCTCACAATATTGTACAAGATCTGTATTATCTTGTTTCATGTGTGATTTGTTGTATGTTGAAATACTAAATCAAACATGAACCTGTAACTTCTATAACACTAACGCTTCTATAACATGAACATGCATGTTGAAATGCATCATGCGCCGAGCGGAGGGGAGGCTAGGGGGAGGACACGTGAGATTGGGTGACACCGACAAAGGTGTGGTACTTGGTTCAGTACCAATAATATGCCTCCAAACTAGTACTACTTTGGTGATGGTTTATTTTTTACAAGTAACGCTTCTGATATGTTGTGAAGTTTCCTTACCATGAATAGCATGTACACGGTTAATTCCTACCTCAACTACCTGAAAACTTGTAGAGAACATTAGTATTTTCAGGAAGCATGATTATCTTGTTGATTTTTTTTCTGTCGACTACTCTAGGATTTATTCCCATTAGCGCATTTATATGTTACTAGCTTTTTGTCACACCAGAACACCCCTCTAGTGTTTAGGTTGATAATCTGCACACCTTATTACATGCATTGGCCATATCATTTGTCAGGCATCTGCTGCATTTGGATTGTTTGTTAATTTGTAATGAGTTGACCAGCATTCTTATCAGTTTTAAACATTGTTGGTACATGATTTTTGTTGTTTTGTGCTCGCTACTAGCCCTATTTTGAAAAAAAATTTATCATGATGATTATTTGTATTAGTTAGTTTTAATTAGCTAGTTTGACTACTAGCTAGGTGCTTTTTTTAACTCAGAGTTCATGGCCCTTATAATTTTACTCTTTTAACCATCTATGAAACTATGCTAACTTTTTTATATGTGCATGACCATTTTTTACTTCATATTATCAGATATTGTTTTGAGAAATGAAAACAGCTTGGTGCTTTTTATTATCAGAAAAGTACAGTGACATCTGATCCCACATAGTAAAACAAAGTAACTTATGTTTTTAAATACAAAAGTAGACTTGTATCTGATATTAAACACATAAGAAGTAATTAATTTGCTAATTTTACATTGTATGAAGTAACCGCTCCTTAGTTTGAATACCTAGAAAGTAACTATCCTATATTTATATTAGATAGGAAGCAAGGTTCAGCTAGGCGCTAGGCGGAACCTAGGCGCCGACCCACAGCCTAGAGACTAGTCGGGAGTACTCGCTCCTAGGCGTTCCTAAGCGTTTTTCTAGGCGTTTTGGCAAAATAGCCATAATATATATATATTATGCATATAACTATATATAAATATATATAACTACTATATAGGAGTTACAATAAATATAAAAAGAGGCCAGTAGACATACCTGATTCCTAGGTGGCTTATTCTTGCATGTTCCTAGCTCCTGCAATTCATTTTGATAGCTGGTAATTAGTAAATAGTCAATAGACAGCATGCTGTTCATAAAAGAAAAAGAAAAAAACACAATGCTGTCACTTATCTGAATGATTTCAGCAACCTCCCATCCATGAGCACACCATATCAGCAGCTGGTAATTTCAATAGAAGTGGATAGGACAGCAATAAAAGTGCACAACATAATTTATAAATAAAGGACAGCATTGTAGTTCATAAGACCATAACATGCATTGTAGTTCACAAGAAAACACACACAGTGACACAGACACATAAGAAAACACCCAACTGCAGTTCATACTTCATACGACCATGACATGATACAAAAGGCTTCATTGTAGTCATATTTCTTCTTCACTGTAGACCACATCATCTTCATCAAACTCTTCTTCTTCAGACTCAAATTCTTCTCCATCATACAAATGCCTCACTCTTGCACTTCTACGCTGCTCAAGTTGTTCATCTGCTCCCATTGCCTCTCCAATAACAGACCAAGGTATCCCTGTACCTTCCATCACATCTTCCTCCTCCCCATCTCTAAATTCAACTAATGCACAATCATCTCCACCATCTTGGAGAAAACCTTGAGCTTCAGTTGTATCATTAGACAAGAGAACATCAACCATTTTTTTGACTTGATCTTTGCTCTCCTACTAAGCAGCTTGAGGTTGAATTGAATATAGACCAACTTGTTCAGGCGGGTTGTAGTAAGCTTGTTTCTCATCTTAGTGTGTATCTACAAATTGAAAAGAGCATTCTCAGTTCTGCAATTTAATTTTAATGCTGCTGAAATGTAAAATCATAATAGAATAATAGATTGACAGGTACTAACCCCTTCAAACCCACTCCAATTTCTTTCACAACCAGAAGAGCTTGATGTCAAAAAAAGGATCCTTGTAGCTATCTTCTGTAAAGCTGGTGTTTCATATCCATAAAGCCGCCACCATGATGCTGAAATAAAAGAAAAACACCTGCATTAGTTTGGAAAACAGCAAAGTAATAAGATTACAGGAAGTACCTCAGTAGTCAGTACCTCTACCTGGGTTGTAATCAAAGTTGTCAAAAGTCCTTGCAAGCTTCTTGCTAAATGGTCCTTCTCTAGTCTGAAACTTCTTTAGTTCAATATTGGCAGCCTGATGTTGCATGTCCTCGTCATGATAATAAAATTTCTCAACACAAGCTATAAACCCTTCTGACACTTTGGGCTCATCAAAGATTGATGGGTCACTATAAGTATAGTGTGGATTCAGCAAATAGGCTGTCAAATGCAATGGAGAATCAAGTCTTCCATTCATCTTCTTGTCAATAATAGCTATTACATCCTTGAACCGAGACTCAACATTTCCAAAGGCCTTTTTGATCTGTCTCTTTGCCTTTAGTAGTTCTCCATAAACGAAACCCATGGATGGCCTCACATCCCCATCAACCAAACAGAGGACTTTGACCAATGGCTCAAAAACACTCAATGTTAGCTTCACATCCCTCCAAAAGCTTGGACTCATTATAGTTGCTGTTGCATCTTTTCCTTTCTTTGATTTCACATCCTTCAATGAATCCCACCTATTATGAAGCACCATAGTCTTTAACTGGTCCTTCTTCTCTTGCATGCTAGTCAAAGTGAGAAAATTTGATGCAAACCTAGTCACTCCTGGCCTCACTATCTCTTTCCCCTCTGTGAAGTACCTCAAGCACTCCAATGTCCTTGTGTGGCCATAGACAAATATGGTAAATTTCTTTGCTCAGTCAATCACTTTCTTGAACCGAGTCAAACTGCCAATTCCCTGGAGCATAAGGTTGATTGTGTGAGTTGCACAAGAAGTCCAAAATATGTGTGGTCTCTTCTCTTCCAATAGCTTCTTTGCTCCCATGTTGTTAGAGGCATTATCAGTCACTACTTGCACCACATTTTCTGAACCAATCTCTTCAATTGCTGTGTCCACAAGATTGAAGATGACCTCACTGGTATGTGACACATCAGACATTTCTTTGGAGCCGATGAAGGAGGTTCCATCAGCACAATTAGTGCACAGGTTCATTATGCTTCTCCTCTTCCTATCTGACCAAGCATCAGTCATAATAGAGCACCCATTTTTCACCTTCTCGGCTTCACGTTCCTGCAGCAAACTCTTGGTTCTTTCATATTCTTCTTCCAACAACTTCTCTCGCATTGCATCCTGAGATGGAGGTACAAGTCCTGGACCAAACTGCCCAATTGCTTCACACATTTGTTTGAACTCATCATTGTCACATGCATAGAAAGGAATACCTGCAAATACAACATTGAAAGAAGCTTAATTAGTGTTTAGTACAAGAATAACAACAGCTAATGAACTTTAAAATGTAAAAACAGAATAGTATACTAGCAAAGTAGCAATTTACCATGTGTGTAGGCCCATCTTGCAATGTACTTATGCACCTCATGGGTTCTTTTTTTCCAAAGTTCCTTGTTCAGCTGCTGTTGCTTCATAGCATCAGTCTTGCTAGCTTTAGGATCAATAGCACGTGTCCATTTGTCAATGGGTCCTAACTTGTGAGGCTCCGAACTTCCAACACAAGTGACTTCCTCTGAATCACCTCCAACCCTAGATACATTAACTTCCTCTCTAAGTTCTAGCTCACGAACAGTCCTCTCCTCCCTCTTCCTTTTTGCATCAGCTAGTGCTTTCTTGCACTTCTCTTTAGCCTCCAAAGCCTCTGGTGTTCTTGCTGTGCATTTCTTCACATTCTTTCCTTCATGAGCCAAATGTGCCTTCAACCTATGAATCCCTCCTCTCATCTCCTTGTTACAGAGCTTGCACTTCACCTTGTCCTTGTTGGAAGCATCAACAAGAACACCATAATCCCATCCAACATCATCTGAATTCCTTTTCAAAAGATTCGCTACCTCTGTTCCTGCTGCCTCTGTTCCTACTGCCTCTGTTCCTACTGCCTCTGCCGACATCCTACACTCAAATTTAAGAGGAGTAGCATTGGTTCAAGCCTTCAGGGTAGTAGCATTCAGATTCATACATTCAGATGCATACATAAAGCAGAATTACAGTCTTACAGTCTTACAGATGCATGTGCAGGGGAGGGGAGAGAAGCATGGGAGGGAAGGGAACTCACCTTGGGGACTTGGGGTGGCCGGTGGGGAGGGATTCCAGGCGACGGCGAGTCCAGGACGAGCAGGACCGGCGGCGACGAGCAGGACCGGCGGATGGAGGAGCAGGGGACCAGCAGAGGAGTAGGGCGGCGGATGGCGAGCCGGCGGGGACGAGAAGGGGAGTAGAGGAGGACCGGCCGACGGCGGGGACGAGCAAGGGAGGAGTAGAGGAGGAGGACCGGCGGCGGGGAGTCCCAATTGAGGCACGGGACGAGCAATTAGTGCAGCGGTGGGCTCTAATCCTCCCGCGCGAGGACCGGCGACCGCGCGCGCGCGGGAAATCTTCGTGCGCATCGCTGATTCCCGCGCCAAAATTGGGTCGCGCGCCTCCGCGCCGCCTCCTCGCTCGCCTAGTGCGCCTCCACGCCGCCTAGCGCCACCTACGCGACGCCTAGAACCGCCTAGCGCCGAGAAGCCGCCTAAGGGCCTAGTCGAGGCGATGGGCCTCGCCCAGCGACTAGTCGCGCCTAGGCGCCGCCTAGTCGGCGCCTAGCTGAACCTTGATAGGAAGTAACATGCTCCTTAATTTGTACACCTAGGAAGTAACTAATCCTATATTTATATTAGATAGGAAGTAACTTGCTCCCTAGTTTGAACACCTAGAAAGTAACTATCCTATATTTATATCTGATAGAAAGTAACATGCTCCTTAATTTGAACACCTAGAAAGTGACTACTCCTATATTTATATTAGATAGGAAGTAACTTGCTCCTTAATTTGAACACCTATAAAGTAACTAATACTCTATTTATATTAGATAGTAAGTAACTTGTTCCTTAATTTGAACACCTACAAAGTAACTAATCCTAAATTTTTATGAGGGATAGTAAATAATAGCTATTTTTTCGCACTTATTGTCACTTGAATCTTATTTTCTACATGAGAAAAAATCCGTATGGAATGTGGACATCCTCTCATTGTTTTTGATACTAGGAATAAAATGATCGCATGCACACCTTCAACTAATATGAACATATCTTATCTGATGTAGTGAAGTAACTTGTCATTTACTATGATCTAGTGAGCATATCACTGATTTAAAACATCGAAAAGTTACTTAGTTTGATACATCTGATATAATGAAGTTGATATTGTCACTGCATTTTACACTTCTTTCCTTTCTTTTAGTGACCACAAACTTTATATTTTCTTTCACCAATTCTTATGTGTTCTACTAATTTGTTGTAGAAAGTATCTTTGATATGACCTACTGAGGTACAAAGTAACTTGTCACTTATTTGAAACATACAGAAAATAATTTTGTAATTGATTCACATGACAAATAAAGTAACTATACATGACTTGGAAAAGCAACCAGAAGTATTTGATCACATATGTCCACATGAGATTGAAAGGAAACATTTGTTTCTCTCTTCTGAAAATAGGGCCCCTAAATATGACTTTGTTTGTTATCCTTTTCAGTGTTAGAGATCTAAATATGAGGCGTAGGGTGAAGCCATCATCTGATGTGTGTACTTCATGCTGATGTACGACTACAATATGTATGCAATCATGCTGTAATATTTGCACACAATCATATGTTTGTTATTCCAAGATGCCTGATTCTGCTGTATGTACCTTATTTCACTTTGAAATCTTGATTATAGGTCATATAATTTTGTAAGAAGTTGTTGTGTTAATTGAGAAGGATGTGTACTTGGAACTGCTTACTCTTACATTTTGAATTTCATGCTATTTTGTATTGTATTTTGTCCTTCTGATTTTGATCTATTTTGCCCTGATTTGTGCCTAGATCTTCAATGTGTTCTTGATGCTCCAACACAGGACACGTCTGCACTAAATCTAGATTTTTTTACTTTTTCTAGACCCCACGTGTTTTCCTACGCCTTTTTTCCGCACCAAATTTTCCACCGCGCAGTTGACGCACTCTACCTCGCGCAAGCGTAGCTGGCATGCATTCTGCTAGGAATGGAGCTTGCGTGCTCCAGCAGGAATCTTTTTCGGTGGAACAAAATTTTTTCGTGCAGTATACACTTGCTCTGCTCGGCCTATCCTGCCATGCAGCCTGGCGTTATGATGCTCTTTCCATAAATGGAAGCAATGCCAAAAATAGGGAGCTCTCCACCTAAAACTAATTAGAGAGGCCTCTCAAAAAAGGTGAAGTCCCAAAACATAAACCCAACATCACGAGGAAAAAAGGAAATAATGTAAGGCTTCAAATGCAAGAAAAAAAAAGGCACGCAACTGTTTGAAAAAGAAACAAAATGGCATGCCGCCATCACCTATCCTTTTATCACCATAACGAGGTGTAAACTATCATTGCTTTTCTGGCATGCCATTATATGCTTTTTTGGAAACTATGCCATTATATGCTAACCAAGTCATCACGAGCATCCTTTTTTTCTTAAATGTACATATCTTCTGCCCCGTTATATTACAAAGAAAGAGTAATCCTGGTACGAGAGAGTATATGTACACGCACATAGATAAATATAACGATCAACGATAAGTACCGCACGATCAAAAGTTATGATCTGCCAACAAAACGAGCCTCTTTGAGGTACCTAACAAACACTATCGTTTCCCTTAATTAGGATACACTTGTCGCTACCATTAGATTGAATCATTCGGGCAACATGTTCAGATAGTATGGATAGTGATGTCGAAAAGCTATTTATCATGATGCTTGCTTACAGTAGCACTTCGTGCTGCCATTTATCACCTTTTTCTCTAGCTGACTTTCTTCCATGCCTCATCTTTACTAGATTTGTTCTCTATCGTTTCCATTTGCCATGTGTATCATTGGCACTAACATTGTCGGCGATTACCAATCCATTCGCTAATGATATCACTTATTTGTTCTACGACCAAGACAATCTTATAAGGTATACTTTCAAATTTCTCATTTCCTCTACCTTACTACATTGGATTAGGAGCGAGAATTATCGATCCCTAGTATTACCGTGTGTTTGGATGCGGGATCACTGAGTTGGGATGGCTCCAACCCTCGTTTTGGGGACGGAGCCGCTCCGTTTTTTGTTTGGTTGTAATCTTGATTTTGAGGACGGAGTGACTCCATCTAGTGTTTGGTTGTAGGCATCCGGAACGAAAAACGGAGGAACTTGTAACGACGTTTTTGCTTGCATCAAGACCCTAGAGTTTATTGGAATCCACCAGGGCCTAATCTAAATTTTTTTCTCTCTAGTACTTTTACCTAAGCAACCCTGATTCCGAAATAAAATCCCGTTCAAGCCCTTCTTCCTCCTCGAGCGGAGGGAGCGGACCGAGAGGACGCCGCGGGGCTGTCCGCGTGGCTGGCCGCCGCGCGCCGGGCTTGCGCCGTTGCTCCGCGTCGCGCCGAGATGGCCTCCGCGAGGAGGCGCCGCGCCGGGCTGGCCGCCGCGAGGAGGCGCCGCGCCGCCGCCGAGCTGGCCGTCCGCCCGTCTGCGAGGGGCCGCGCCGCGCCAGGCTGGCCGCCGCGAGGGGGTCGCGCCGCGCCGTGCCGAGCTAGCCGCCGCGAGGGGGCCGCAACGCCGCCGGGCTGGCTGTCCGCGAGGGGCCGCGCCATGGAGGGCACCGCGCCGCTGCCGGGCTGCCCGTTCGCTCGTCCGCGAGGGAGCGGGAGCTGGCGCGGCACGACGGCGGAAGGAGATGGTGCGCCCCTGTTCGCTGGCGTCGGGGGCATCAGGACGGAGAGGAACGGAACCCATCGACGCGAAACGGGGGTTCGCTCCGTCCGCCAAATTTCGGCGGATGGAGCCGACCCGCATCTAGTGCGAATATTCTCTCCCGGGTCCAACCCAACCCACCTCAATCTCCAACCAAACACTCCAAAAGTGGGTTCGCTCCAACCTGGTTCGCCCCGTCCTCCAACCAAACACACGGTTAGTTGCACACATACAAGCTAAATCTAGTAGTGAGAAGATTTCAATAGACAATACAAACTGATAAGAAAACAAAAATAGAATGAAACACACAAAGAACAAAAAGTCTCCTCAAATCCAAAAAAGAAAAAAAAAGCCACAAAAGTCGTGAAATGTGGTCGGCCGGTGAAACCTTTTCCCTTTGCAAAAGTTCGAACTGCCGCGACGACCCACAATTGCGTCCGGCACGGACCGGAGACCCCGGCCTTCCAAGCCCCAAATTCCATCCAAGCCCCTGCATCAATTGCAAAATCACCCTCGTTGCTCTCTCCACCGCAGGCACCCGTCCACGATTAGGTCTCTGCACAATTAGATTATCCGCGAAGGGCAAGGGCGCAAGTTTCTCCCAAGTTCGCGTGAATTCACCGCAAGGCTTGCCTTCCCTTCCCCCTCCTCCCCCCGCTCCTCTGCTTAAACCCCGGCGGCTGCGGCGAAACAATTCAAAATCCCTCGCACGAATCCGTCCGCCCCCACCCGGAATCCCTACTTCGGCCGCCTCGCCCGCCGCTTCCCCCGCCTCGGAACCTTCTCCGACCGTCTCGGGCCTCACGAGTCCTCCCCCGCTCCCTTCCAGAAGCAGCGTCTCGCCCCGAGCGCCACCGCCGCGGGCGCCATGGCGGCGGAGAAGCTGCGGGATCTGAGCCGGCCCATCGACGTGCCGCTGCTGGACGCCACCGTCGCAGCGTTCTACGGCACGGGCTCCAGCGAGGAGGTAACCGCGTGCCCCCCCTGAACCCATTCAATGCTGCTGACGTCACGGGTCCCGTGCCCCGTGTGGTTGTTTTGGGGCTGGGGCGTCCGGCTCCGGCCTCCCGGGGCCGATCGCTGGGAGCGTGCGGTATAGGGTTTTGGGCTGTGAGGGGCGGATGATTCGCTGGGTTTGTTTTTTTTTTCAACCCATGTTTGGTGGTTCATCACGCCGCAGCGGATGATCCGCACATCTGCGTTGATCAGGTTGATAGGTTTGCGAGTGTGGTTCTGAAGTGATGATTACCTTGATTGGTTGCATTGAAGTCTACAAAGTGCTCATGAATCAAGTAATGGATTCTGCGCAATTTACATGCCTAACATTTCAATTGCATAGTTGTAAAATATTGACCACCAATCATATTACATAACAACATTTGTATTCAAAGATTGAACTACGAACTGAATACCCAATGGTTGAAATAAAAACATGGTTAAGTCAATAAACTGTTAATATAGCACAACACGGCATTCTAAGTAACGTATGCATCCTATGTATCGATGCTTATATGCTGTAGTTGTATAGGGTGCATACAGCTGTATCACCAATCAACGGTCTATATTTAGCAGTGGAAAAGCGTATTATTTCTACTTTTGGCTTTCTCATTATCAGTTAAATCCAAACCGTCTTTTTTGTAACGTATCGACAACAGCCGTGTTAAGTAATTCCTGGCACTTTTCTTCAAGCATCACTTTGATTGATGGGATAGTTGCAGCAGATGTCCTATGATACACGTTCTATGTTGCAATGATACAAATTTTAGTTCAGCCTGAATTAGTTGCTGCATGTTGCTTTGCTTGTATTACTGCATCAGTGCCTAAATCTAATAGTGCTGTTAGATGAAACTGTTTATATGCATGCTTTGCAACTGGCAAAAGCAATAAAAGCCAAACTATAGGAATGCGTATTTCTCTGGGCATTAATACAATTCATTTTAATGTCAAGTATTTGACAAGCTCCTACATTTTTCCTTTGTGAGGTAACCTTGGCCATTTTTCTTATGTACTTCTGCTGTGTTTCAGAGGCATGCCGCAGATCAAATCTTGCGGGAGCTGCAGAATCATCCAGATATGTGGCTACAAGTGGTTCACATTCTACAGAACTCTCAAAATTTGAATACCAAGTTCTTTGCTCTCCAAGTAAGTTTTGTTTTAAAGATATGTTTTTGTATGTGTCTCTATAAACATTAAATACCTTGAAGCTGAGGAGAGACTTAGTAATACTGCAATCATGTATGGCGATCACCCCACGATTGTAGTGGATGGGCACTATGCCAACTGGTCATGATGGATGATGCAATGATGGACCAATACATCTCATTTCTCAAACCAAACCAGTTGGTTAGTTTGGAGCTAGGATTGGATGGTCCATTCCTCAAACCAAATACGGTGCAAATAGTCATGGCTGTTTGTGAAATTTTCTTAGACACCTCAAATTAATGATGTCTAGATCAGGAGTTTTTGCTCATTTGCGTCATCAGGAATTGCTACTGTCATATAAAACTTACGCATGATCACACTGCGGAGTTGTGGGTACATAGTGTCCATACTTATGTTTTGTTTATGCTCTTTGTTCAGTGTGAAGATTGCATGCCAACATATACTTTCTTGCTGTAAATGGCATATTATTTAATTTACTATGAAAATAAAAACCTCATTCAGTACAGCTGTTACTTTCCTTGCTTATGAACTTTAATTTGTCTGATTCTAATCAATATTTTTAGGTACTTGAAAATGTTATCAAATACAAATGGAACGTTTTGCCAGTTGAACAGCGTGATGGCATAAAGAATTACATATCTGATGTCATTGTTCAGGTAATTATCAACTTATCAACATGATGCCATCTTTTGCGGTTTGTTAACTGATTCTATCTGACTTCATTTTCACCCCTGTTTTTCCTTGCCACTAGCTCTCAGGAAACGAGGTTTCCTTTCGACAAGAGAGGCTTTATGTAAATAAGCTCAACGTTATCCTGGTGCAGGTAGGCTAAACTGTTTTGATTATATTCTAGAGCAGATGTTTTCTTTTGTGTAAGTATGCATATTTCTCTGCAAGAACTATAATGGTTTATGCTACTATGACTAATATGGATTTTGTTTTTCACAGTACCGTAGATGTCTGTTTCTTATTTCCCTCCCTGTTTGCACTATAATAGGTTTTAAAGCGCGAGTGGCCTGCCAGGTGGACGACCTTCATTCCTGACCTTATTGCCGCAGCAGCGACTAGTCCAACAATATGTGAGAATTGCATGGCAATATTAAAGGCAAGTTTCTTGCTTGATCAGCATGTCTTACATATTTGTTTTGCCATATTTGGTTGTCTCACTGAACATCTTATGCAGCTCCTTAGCGAAGAAATTTTTGATTTCTCAAGAGGTGAAATGACACAGCAAAAGATTAAAGAGTTAAAGGGTTCACTAAATAGGTACAGATTTCCATCTCCTGTTGCATTTTTAGTTTCTAGTTGATAGATTGCTCAATTCTTTGATTCATATTATTTTGATGCCACACTTTTCTTACCTGTATGGATTGTGACTTAAACTCCTATTCCTGTGTAAAAATAATTTATATGTGACTTCAAATACAGATTTTATATTTATAAAAAATATATGTATCTGTGAGCACTAATACAATGACATTTTTTCAACAGTGAATTCCGCCTCATTCATGAACTTTGCTTACAAGTCCTGACTGGGTCACAAAGGCCTGAACTTATCTGTGCCACATTGGCCACACTTCATGCTTTCCTGTCATGGATCCCCATTGGCTTCATATTTGAGTCACAGCTGGTGTGTAGTCTGTTCTTATGATCTGAATGGTCTTATGTAAAGTTGCATCTGCTCTATCTAAACCTTTTCATCTAATTCTTTAGCTGGAGACACTTTTGAAGTTTTTCCCCATTGCTGCTTACCGGAATCTTACTCTTCAATGCCTAACAGAGGTAAAAAAAAGTGCCATTTTCTTGTCATTTCTAATGTGTTATAGTATAGCGTTACTCCATCCATCCATACTTATAAGTCGTTTAATTTTGTCCCAAGTCAAACTAATCTAACTTTAACCAAGTTTATAGAAAAATATATTAGCATCCATAGTGTCAAATGAATACACTATCAAGATATATCTCATGGTCTATCTAATAAAACTAGTTTTCTATAGTAGATATCTATGCTTTTTTCAATAAACTTGGTCTAAGTGAACTAAGTTTGAGTTGGGTCAAAACTAAAAGGAGTTACAATTTGGGACATAGGGAGCAGTTGACAGTTTACTTGGATTTGATAACTATTGAGCCTTAATTCTTAGAGTTGAATCGGGATTCAAGAGGTGGCTGTCATTACTGATCTTTTAAGCTATTTCAGGTTGCTGCTCTTCACTTTGGTGATTTCTATAACACGCAGTATGTTCAGATGTACACTGTCTTTATGTTGCAATTGCAGGTATATTTAATAACGTCAAGCACTATGTTCACTTTCCTCTGTTTGGTGGCTTCTTGTTCAGTCCTTGTTTTTTTCTGGCTAAGCAGGGAATACTTCCTTCTGGAACAATTTCAGATGGATATGGCAATGGTTCTAATGAGGAACAGGTATACTTTATCCAGAACTAAAGTAGCGTTTTTTTTTTCAAATGTCCTCTTCGAAACTATTCATACTTATCTTAATTGCAATTTTCCAATATTTTTCAGAAGCTTGAGCTCAGTTTAAGAGTTCAAGCTTGAACTCAGTTTTGACCAATCAAAATTCAAAATGTTCAATTCATTTACTATCTTATTTTAAACTTGTATGGTTATTCAACATACATGTGTACTATAAGTAATTTCAAGATTTGAAGTTTCAATAAAGAATATGGATATAATAGTTTTGATAGGACTGAAATTTGATAGTGAAGGCATTTTGTTATGATTAGTTTGTCAGATTACCAACCTTTCTGGTGATGGGCAATTAGATGCGTAGTAACATGATTAAAGTCACAGCTTTTAGTTATGATATTCTAATAGGAATATTCACCAATAATGATATCATGTTGCTCCCATTTAATGCACTAATACATACTTATTTCTCTGAACAGGCATTTATCCAGAATCTTGCGCTTTTCTTGACATCCTTCTTCAAGGTAATGGCCACTTAATTCTGGATCAATCAAAGCAGTCTAGTAATATACCTTTTAACTTTTTTTTTTTGTAAAATCCATTTAGACGCTCTGGTTAGTGCATCTACTCTGTTGATGTTATATTCCCTTCTATGAGAATATATTGTCTTACACGCTAGTTTCCTGCCTGCTTTATAACCAAGAAAATATTGTCTCACAAGCCATTCCACCTCACTTATATTACTCTTTCATTTTGATAAATGTAGAATCACATACGCATCCTGGAATCGACTCATGATAATAGTGCTGCATTGCTTCTGGGCCTTGACTACCTCATTGAGATTTCATTTGTTGATGACACAGAGATGTTTAAGGTATGATATGAAGCTAGACCAAATTCTGGGGTGCATAAAGTATTGCCTAAGGTCGCCTTATAATGTTTTTTATTTATGAACAGGTCTGCTTGGATTATTGGAATCTGTTTGTTTTAGAACTATTTGAAACTTACAACCAAGTGGAGCGATTGCTGGGACTTCAGGTTTGTTTACTTGTGATAATATTTCTTATTTAATTATATAAGAAATGCCAATTCTGGTCTTCTTGCTCTGGGATGTGATTAGATATTGATAATATCATTTGATCATTCTTTGTTTTATTCACAGCGCCTAGTGAGATATGTCTGAACTCTGAACCAGATAAATTTGAAATTTCTCGAGCTGTTACATAGTATTATGTTTCACACTCAGTTGTTTCTGATTGTAATTGTTATGTACTTATGTCAGATATAAATGTTTTTCCATTTGAAGTATGTGTGGCACATACATCACACTAATTTGACATGTATGTAGTATGTGATTGCCATTTAGAGGATGTGGGGGACAATCATAACACTAATTTGACATGTATGCGATTGCCATTTAAAGGATCTTTGTACTAAGAAGAGAAAAACGGCTAGAAACCCTTAGAAACACAACCAACAGAAAACACAAATAGTTTCCTAAATTGCATTCGCATAGTTCCGCATTGGCACATGGGCAGTCAGGAAGGAAAGACCCTGAGCCCTGGTCATAGACCACTAGTGTAATTTCTCACTGGGCGGCAACAAGGTTCCAGTACGATCGAAGCACCACCATCGGCCACACATCTGTTATGAATTATGATCCTTCCAGATTGACCAGGTCATAGGATGATGAAGGAATTAAGACCTCACTATGCTTGGCCATCAACGACTATTTCCGTCTCAAAAAACAAGTCATTTTAGGATTCAAAGTTTGTCCCATAAAACATGTCATTGTATCCTTTGGACAAGTAGTGGATCCCATGAAGAATGATTCCTTGCCAAATAAATGGTGTGTGCATTACTAAATTTTTTGTTTAGCCGCACTAACTGAGCATGGCTGCATGCAGTAAATTAGATGGGCACAAATTGCAGATTCTGCATGGCTGCATGCAACACAAATCAGAGTGAAGCTTTTTTATAGGAACATGAATCAATAATGAGTGGGCATCAGTCATTTCACTTGCTAATTTGTCAGATAATCTCTATAATGACTTGTTTTTTGGGACGAAGGGAGTACCTCAGTAGCTTTACTTTTGCGTGCTGTTTACATGCCTCATTAGTTTTAAAATTGTTTAAACTGATAAAGTAGTTTGCATCAGTATGCTGTTATAGCAGAGTTTCTGAATTTTTTATTATAATTTGGAGTACATAACTTTACGGATCTGATCTTTTGTAAATGATGTGTTTTCCCTTTCTTAATCAGTTTCTTTGATACAAATAATATTGTTGTGTGATTAGTGCATTACTGTTCTTTCCTGTTGTTAAATTCTGTTTACTTCATTTCTAATCATTTAGCACATGCACAAACTTCAGGCTCAGCGGATTCCTGGAACTGATGATGGTACTCTCACAGCTGTTCAGCAAAGGAGGCAACTTTATGCAGGTCCACTTTCCAAGTTGCGAACATTAATGATCTGTCGGATGGCAAAGCCGGAGGAGGTTTTGATTGTTGAAGATGAGAATGGGAATATTGTACGGGAAACATTGAAAGATAATGATGTCCTTGTTCAGTATAAGGTTAGTAAGTATTAGCTGGCAATTAGTGCAGGATATCTTAGGGACCTTTTTGTTAACTTCCTACTGTCATTTGCTGTTTTATTCTAGATCATGAGGGAAACACTGATATACTTGTCACATCTTGATCACGAAGATACAGAGCAGCAGGTATATCTTTCCAAGAGAATTTGTTATCTTTTAATTCCTTGAATCCTAATTCAACATTTTTCAGGATGTGTATAAACTCTGCTTATTATGCTTGTTTCCATTTGATACCGGATTAGGTTTAGGGTAAAATGTATACAAACAAGCAATTGAAACATGTTTGGAACAAATGATTCTCGAGGAAAATGCATAGTCAAATCATGAGCAATATTAACTCTTTTCTTGAACAGAAACAATCTAACAAATTCATAGATCTTAGATTACTTTGATTTCAGAGCTACACAGGCATGAGGCATCTAATCATCCACTCTGACCTTATTCTGTATCTTATCCTGTGCTCTTTCACTTCAGACACCATCTCCTTCAACTTTTCTTTGTTTTAACAATGTATCCTGTGCTCTTTCAGTTCAGACACCACCCCCTTCAACTTTTCTTTGTTTTAACCTGGATTTCAATCATATTCATGTGCCTTTTCTTCTTCTATTTTGGTCATTTTCATCCTGCTTTCCAATTGAGACCTTGGAACTAGAAAAAAGGATATAAAGTTGTTAGTTAGTATCTTGTGATGTAGAAGCTGTACTTTATCTTCTTAGAGTATTAATATTTTTTTTGTTAAATTCCAAGATGTTTTTTGTATAATTGTAATTGATATAATCCTTCATTTGTTTGACTTACAGATGTTAAAGAAATTGAGTAAGCAACTTAATGGAGAAGACTGGAGCTGGAATAACTTGAATACTCTATGTTGGGCTATTGGATCGATTTCTGGTTCTATGGTGGAGGAGCAGGTTTGTTGACTGTACCTTTCCATCTGTGGCTTCCTCACCAGCATTTCATCAATTTAAAAACCCCAAACACAATGAGTATAATCCATTTTTTTCTATTGACTTGTCACAACTTTCAAACATCTTAATTATTAGGCTTTGCACATTGAGCTCTCCTCTACAGATATAAGAATGAGTTGGTCCGTCCTGAGGCAGTGAGGGCATTCATTATTTTGGTAGCATGACCTTGCTCCTCATATTTGTATTGTTAGTATGCCATTTGTGCTCATAGATCTACTCATCCATATTCCCATCCGTGAGCCAAGCACAATGTGGGATAACTTCATTAGACTAGAGCCATTTAAAGAAATATAGTCTGTTCTTTAAAATAACCGAGTCTTTTACAAGTCAGATTTGCTGAGTTTGCATCAACAGTCAGAAGCACTTCAGTTTTGTGCCAACTGACGACTATGTAGTCTTCAGCCTTGGTCCAATTGATCTGCTCCTTATTCGGGGTCTGCCATTTTGGACAGTCAACATTAAGCAATATGTTTCTAACTTCTGGACCTGCCACTTCTTCACATGTATAATGCTCTGTTGTTCATAGTGTACTTTAATGTTAACATCAGCTCCTGCACAAATATATATCTTTATATATACCCCTGATGAATATGCTGCAGGAAAACAGGTTTCTGGTTTTGGTTATTCGTGATTTGTTAAACCTTTGTGAAATTACAAAAGGGAAAGATAACAAAGCTGTGATCGCAAGTAATATTATGTAAGTATAAATGGTTTGTTTTATTTTGTTAGAATTTATTCGTTGGAATTCTGAATGATCAGGATGTTGCTGTTTTTCCTTCCTTGAATAGGTATGTTGTGGGACAATACCCAAGGTTTTTAAGGGCGCACTGGAAGTTTTTAAAAACAGTGGTCAACAAATTATTTGAATTCATGCATGAGATTCATCCTGGAGTTCAGGTTACATATTCTATTTTGTTACCCCTAGCTAACAAGGATGTTTGTTAGTTTATGTTATTCTGCCATATATTCTGGGAAAAAAAGGTCTCTGTGAAGAGGACATTTAATGTAATCTAGAACCCAATGCTTGTTTTGTTTGCAGGATATGGCATGTGACACTTTCCTGAAAATAGTTCAGAAGTGCAAGCGCAAGTTTGTGACCCTTCAGGTAATGCCAGCTTATACAGTGTGCTGGGTTCTATTTTGTACCATTCTACTATCAGTAAGATCTAGGGGTATGAACTGGGGCTCATGGTTTAGGGGTGACTGCACAATTGCCTTAAACTGGACTTAAACTGTCTAGCCGGGGGTATTGGGGGCTCTGATTGACAGATTTGATGAGATGCTTTTCTTTTATTTCTTTTATACCTTATATAAGCACTGCACACGCCTTTAAGTAGAATGTCCCTAACAAACTGACTAATATACATGATCTATGATAGATTAATCTTAGCAAACAACCAGAAGGTAATGTTCTTAACTAATTAAGATATCTCCTTAGTTGCCTTGAGTTGTGGGAGCTGTGGTCCTCTCTTGTGAGTACTTGAGGCTAACAAAGGCGTCCATAACATCTGGACTGATGTTGTACCTTACAGCATCTTTAACAATACACTTGATCAATGTTTAAGTATGCACACATTAGCTTACATGGAAAAGGGGGAACACTAAGAGAAACTCTATTCTCATACTCTTGACATGCTTGCAATGGTGCAACGCTGCAACCTATCACATATTGTCCTCTATTAGATTTGGGGAGCATGTTTAGACTTGTAGAGTTACTTATCTACTGTGCTATCAAGTGGTGACATGGGCAACTCTTATAGAAGTAGTTGGTTAAACTATTGGATGTGGCCTTTAAGTAGTCTGAAGTTGCCTTGTTATGGATGTTTCCCTCTACTGTCTTTTTTCGTACCACTGTTAATAGTAGAGTTCCTTGTTTGTTTGTCATCTTGTTTCCTCCTTTTTTTTCTTCTGCTTCATTGTTTTTCTTTCGTTCTTCATGTTTTTTTATACAGCGGCCTAGCTATTCTTCGTTAAAGTTAATGTAATGATGGGTAGCTCTCCTGTGGGTTCAAGAAAAAAAAAATTGTCTGCACACACACATGCATTGGTTGCCATTTATCTTCTGCGGTCACAATTTATGATGATTGTTTAATCTGGAGCAAACATATAAGCATGTACTGATGTTTATCCATGGTTGTGACAGGTGGGTGAAAGCGAACCCTTTGTTTCTGTGCTGTTGTCCAACCTTCCTACCACAATAGCAGATCTTGAACCTCATCAGATCCACTCATTCTACGAATCGGTACGCAGTTGAACTTAACAGTTTTCCTATAGGTTAATGAAGGAGAGATATCTTATATTTTCATGATCTTTATTCAGGTCGGTCAGATGATTCAGGCCGAATCTGACAATACAAAGAGGGAGGAGTATCTCAAGAGATTGATGAGCCTTCCCAATCAGGTTCCACCCTCCATCTTTCGCCATCCAATTTTGCTATGATTCTTACCCAGTATTTTAGTTGTAAGTTGCAAGATTGTTGTATTCTAATCTTTGCAGAAATGGGCTGAAATAATTGGAGAGGCAGGGCGAAACGCTGATATACTGAAAAACCAAGATGTTATCAGATCTGTTCTAAACATCTTACAGGTAATAAAATTAACTTCTGAATCTGACAAGTCAGTTTCTATTGCTTGTCTGCTGTTCTAAAAAGCACCTGCCTAATCAGAGTGTCTTGTTGCCGCATAGTGCGTGGCACCTGATGTTGAAATAGTTCCTCATTATACATGATGTTCAATTCGTAATTGTCTTCGGTCCAATCTTAAAAAAATGCTTCCCTATATTGTTTTGTCAGAAGCATACTGTAGTGCCATATTGCTACTTTTCTCCACTCTTGCAATACTTCCTTCATCTATTATATTTTAGATGATTGTATCAATCATCAACCACTTTAAAAGAAGCATGCTTAAGTCCCATTTAAATTTGCTCAGGCAACTTTCTGTTTAGCAATACTGTTTTTCTCCAAATTTATCTTTTCCAGTCCTTATCAAGGATAATGGTTTTTGGTGCTTGCAGACGAACACAAGTGTTGCATGCTCACTAGGACCGTATTTTCTCCCACAAATCTCAGTAATCTTCCTGGACATGCTGACAGTGTACAGGTATTTTACTTGCAATTTACCAAAGTTATTGTTATGCCTTTATTCTCTTAAAACATAAATTGGTCTACACATTTTCTCGTAGTGTTGCTTTCTTCGTATCATGTGTATCACCTGCGAATGTATGCCTCAGCTACTAATATACTTGCTTGTTACACATCAGAATGTACAGCGAGCTGGTGTCAAACACTATTTGTGAAGGAGGACCTTTTGCTTCAAAAACATCATTTGTAAAACTTCTGAGGTATGTGTTATTAAACGCTGCACCTCTTTTTTTGTGTATTTTTACTTAATTAATTTGTATGTGTATTTTTACTTAATTAATTTGTAATTAACAGATCAGTAAAAAGGGAGACACTGAAATTGATCGAGACATTTCTGGACAAGGCTGAAGATTTACCACACTTAGGAAAACAGTTTGTTCCTCCAATGATGGACCCTGTTCTAGGTGATTATGCTAGAAATGTGCCTGATGCAAGAGAATCTGAAGTTTTATCATTATTTGCGACAATTATAAACAAGTAAGTCTATCGTTTCTTTTGTTCATCCATTTTGGTTTGTGATTTCTTTTTAATTTAGGCGTAGCGTCAGTTTTTTTTTGTGTGTGTGTGAAAAAAAGGGTAGTCCTACCCTACCCTTAGCTTGCTACTATAGGGCTTTGTTGTTATTGATAAGTAAATGCCTCCTTTTTTCTGTGTAGGTACAAAGGTGAGATGCTTGAGGAAGTACCTCGCATCTTTGAGGCTGTTTTCCAGTGCACTCTTGAGGTATAGTTAATAATAATGTGTTTCATGTACTGATAAATGAAAATTGTGATTTATAACCAAGACATTTCTTATACTTTATACCAGATGATCACCAAAAACTTCGAAGACTATCCTGAACATCGCCTTAAATTCTTCTCCTTGCTTCGTGCAATTGGTACACATTGTTTCCAAGCATTTATTCAGCTCTCAAGTCAGGTAAATATGAACTTGGTATTTCATCTTTTAAGTTACATATGCTTATTGTGCTTGCAGATCACTTGTTGACTGTTTCTCTGATTATTTCATTTGTCTGTTTCAGCAACTGAAGCTTGTAATGGATTCCATAAGCTGGGCATTTCGACATACAGAGAGAAATATTGCTGAGACTGGCCTGAGCCTGTTATTGGAAATTTTAAAGAACTTTGAGGTCCTTTTGTTTTGCTCTATCCTTGATTAAAACTCCGTTGTACTGAAGCTAATCTGAGTGATGCCATGTCTTTGCAGGCTTCAGGGTTCCAAAATCAGTTCTACAAGACGTACTTCTTGAATATTGAGCAAGAGATATTTGCAGTACTCACAGATACCTTCCACAAACCTGGTTTCAAGCTTCACGTTTCTGTCCTACAACATTTGTTCTATGTGGTATGCATACATTTATCTGCTGTTCTATTCTCTGATGATTGTGTGTGTCTTAGTTTAGTATCTCTGCTGGCATGGTAGGTTGATGGTCTAACGGAGCCTCTCTGGGATGCCACAATAGTTCCTTCTCAATACACAAATAATGCAATGTTCGTCCGTGACTACACTATCAAGCTCCTCAGCTCATCATTTCCTAACATGACACCTGTTGAGGTATTTTTATTTCTTGCTTAGATGCATTCTTAGTTAAATCAGCAGGTAATTTGAAATTCATATTTCCTACAGGTAGCTAAGTTTGTTGATGGACTTTTTAATTCAAAAACTGATTCTCCAAACTTCAAGAACCATATAAGGGATTTCCTTGTTCAATCGAAGGACTTCTCTGCTCAGGTAATGTCACAAAAATGCCTATGCGTCATCTATAATAGAAGTATTTCACTTTGGCCCATTCTGGAATGAGAAAGGTCTTTGACCATATTATGCATGCTTATATCAATCAATTGCACAGCCAGGTCAGTAAGTTATAATCCTCTGCTGACTTTCTTCTGGTTGCCATGTGTTTCCAGGATAACAAAGACCTATATGCTGAAGAGGCTGCTGTACAGAGGGAACAGGAACGGCAACGTATGCTTTCCATTCCTGGACTCATCGCCCCAAATGAGTTGCAGGACGAGATGTTGGATCCATAGTGTATCTTAGTTTAGCCGCATAATGTCTTGCTTCGACATTAAACTTCTGGAGCCCTTGCGTCGAAGGCCGAATTCTTTTGCTAGGGCGATGATAGAAGTGCTGGCTTTAGTTTTAACATTCTTCATAGTTACACTGCTGGTTCGGAGCTTTCTGAAGTAGATAGTTGAAGGATTTAGTTGTCTGAGCTGTTTCAGACTGCCGTCGGTATATTGGGTTGTATTCGTTGATTTATTAGCAGCAGCTGTTGCATTCAATGTATTTAGCGTAGGGTGGTGCTTTTTTTTTTTTTTGAGACTTAGCGAAGGATGGTGCTTGTGCTACACCATATTGTACTATGAATCTATGATGGTGGCTAGATCTTGCCTATTTCCATTTCTTTTATAGAATGAATTTCAACCGTTGCTTCTCAGTAATCATTTGTACTCGCCAAGTTAAAAAGCATGCTACAATTATGTGTATTACTCTTGGAGAACCATTTGCTGGTTTCATTTTCTTGGTGCCAAAATATAATGATCAATTTGTTGCTTCCTGGAGTTTCTGGGTCTGTTTAGTTTGGTAGAAATTTTGGGAGGTTCCTTTCAAAGTATATTTAAAGTATTAAATGTAAATTAATTACCGAACAAGAAATCTAGAGACGAATTCATTACGACTAATGAATATGTCATTAGAAATTGTTTATTATAGCATGATGTTGTCTAATCACGACACAATTAGGTTTGTTAGATTCGTCTTGAAAAATTAAGAGGGTTATGAAATGATTTTGTGATTAATTCACATTTAATACTTCCTGTTTTTTTGGGTGAAAAAGAATAGTGAAGTTGCAAATAAATAGTGTTAGAATATTGTTTTTTATGAGAGAAGATGTGATGGATGTGATTGTCATTAATTAACATTTAATACTTCTTGTTCTTTTTGGTGAAAAAGAATAGTGAAGTTTCAAATAAATAGTGTTAGAATAGTGTTTCTTATGAGAGATGATGTGATGAGTAAATAATATTTTTCACTATTCCTTTTGTAACGAAAAGAACAAAACCATGAAGATTGGTGAAGAAACTTTTGGGAATTATGGGGAGAGGCTGCACGTGGGCCCCACCAGCTGTAATTTTGGAAAAAAAAACAAGCGGGTGCCGTGAAGTCCTAACCTTCTTATATCTATACTATATATACTATAAGGAACGAAGATAATTGAAAACTTTTCTCACCCAGATCGAACCCGCCTTACCCCTCACGCCGAACCCACCCGTCACATGTTTTTGGAAGTGGATAAGGTGGAAGGACTATGAAGTACCAAAAAATCGCAATTTGGAGAGTGTTTCTGCCAAAAATCGCACTTTTTTCTCACCCACCGCGCTCCTACCCACCCTATGTACCCGTGTCGGGCCCACACCCACCCAGCCGATGGTCCCGTCCACGTTTTGCGTTTGTTCCGTCAGGACCTCCATGGCAAGGGCGAGGTCAGCGCCGCCGTTCGAGGTCGCCGAGGCCCGCTCAGCGCCGCCGCTCGACGTCGCCGAGTCCCGCCGCCGTCGATGGATCAGCAGGTCGAGGCGAGGATGGCGGGGAGGTCCAGGCGCCGTCGTTGGAGAGCAGGGGAAGGCCGCAGCAGCGCCCCACGCCGACCACCTCCTGGCGGCGGAGAGGGAGCAGGGGAGGTGCTGTGGGACCCCACTGCTCGACGGCGGACTGAGGGAGCAGGGAGGCGGCCGCCGCGAAGCCCGTCCGCTCCCCTGATACGGCGCCGCCGTCATAAATTGCCGGCGACGGAGAGGACGGCGGAGGAGGGGCGGGTCGCTCGGTCCTTCGTCGTCGTACCCTGCGGCTGCAGCGAGCTGGGAAGGGAGAGAAGGGAGCAGCCGGGAAGGAGGAGCTGGCACCGCGCCGCCGCCGCAGTCACGCACACCTCAAGCCTTCGTTGAGTCACCTCGTCAGTCGTCGCTGTCGCCAGAGCAGCCGCGCAGAACTCCTCCACCGAGATGAGGTCGCTGGGATGCCACATCGAGAGGAGGAGGAGGAGGAGGAGGTCGTCGGACCACAGCGTCGCCGCAGCGGCATCCTGATCTATGGGCTCCCGCGCAGGAAGCAGTAGAGAGGCGCGACGAAGTTCGGCTCCCTCTCCTCTAGGTCCATGGCGGGGCGGCAGAGGGGTAAGCGGCGTGGAGCTGGGCGGGCGCGCGGAGGCAGCGGCCGTGACTGAGTTGGGCGAGGGCGCGCGGAGGCAGCGGCCGGGACTGAGCTGGGCGGGCGCGTGGAGATGGTGGACTACCGGACTAGAGGTCAACTGGGGGTGCAAGAGCTGGAGGCCATGATGGGGCTCGACAGCGCGAGCGGAGCAGGGCACAGAACCACCGATTCAAGATCCTGCTGTGTTGGAACTGAGGTCTGAGCGGTGGAAAGGATAGTGGAGAAAAAATCTGGAAGAAAGAGAAGACGACTAGATGATGAAAGCGAAGACTGATGTGTAGGAAGGAAAGTAAAATAAAGAACGGAGGGACAGAGAAAACAGGAAGAAAACGGAATAGAAAAAGGAAAGGAAATAAAAAGAGTAAATTTTACCAGCGGTCTATGAACTTGTTCCGCATTCTCATCCTGGTCCCAATATTTGTAAAACGAACAATCAACTCCCTAAATTTGTATGGTTGTTTCACACCCGGTCCAAACTCCATATGCACGCATCCGCCTGCTGCCGTGGCTTGCCATCGTGACTCAGACCGCACAGGCGAGGGCGGCGCTTTGTGGTCGTGGAGCAGTGTCGAAGGGAGCGAGCGCGGAGGCGAGCGTGCCCGTGGCCTGGTGCACCGCCGCGAGGTCGTCCTCATCATGGAGCTTGAGGCGGTCGCGGACGCCGCCGCCGCCCTGACCGCCTGCGGCAGCCCCACTCCTCCCCTGCCTCCCACCTTCGGCGCCAGGCAACCGCCACCCTGATGTTTGTTGCTTGCTAGGTCTTCGAAGATGCTGAGCCGCAGTGGCGCGAGGAGCTGTAGGGCTGCTGCTGTACGATGAGGTATGGGGCCTCAGCGGGCAACAGCGGCGATCGGCTGCGGGCTGCCCGTATGCGGAAGCAACGACATCAGCGGTGGCGAGGAAGGGACGGTGCGGCGCCGTGAGCAACAAGCGGGGCGAGCGGCGAGCTGGATCCGACATGATACGATAAGATTTATTTTGTTTTTCGAACAGAGCGCGCGACAGCGAGAGCTCGGCCGGCTCGATGGGCGCGGCGGCGAGAGCTCACCAGCTCGACGGCGGCGGGAGCTCGGCCACAGCTAGCTCGACAGGTGCGTGGGCGGGAGCTCGGTCGGCGCTGGCGCGGTGTCCCGGCTGGAGGGCACGAGCAGGAGGGTGCAACGCTCGGCAGCAACTGGGCTTGCGATAGGGCGATGGCATCAGTCAATGAGCGCCGGAGGCCACGGCAGCAGGCGGATGCCTGCAGATGGAATTGGGACCGGATGTGAAACAACCATACAAGTTTAGGGAGTTGATTGTTGGTTTTACAAGTACCGGGACCGAGACGAGAACACGGAACAAGTTCATGGACCGCCGGTGAAATTTACTCAAATAAAAAACTAAGGGTGTTGCGGTCATTTCACCTCTTCTATCCAGTATTCATTGTAAAGGATCAAAGAAGTTGTTTTACCAAACATTTCATCAGTGAAATCAAAAGTTAAAAAACTGCTTCATTCAAAAAGCCAAAGTCAGAGCTATTTTTGGAGCCGTCATAGCCGTGCCAAGCAGAACCGAAACCATGAATGATGCATCTATCTGTGATTCCCACGGACCCACCGCTACATCCAAAACGTGGAGGCTATCAAATAAATAAATAAATCTGATTTGCACACAAATAATTAAAGCTATTTCTACTCCACCCGTGCAACGCACGAGCATATTTGCTAGTTTTTTAAAAAAGTAAAGTACGAATACGGCCCGATCCTTTCCTACTGCCCCGTCACCGACATGGCGACATTACATAACGCCCCCTATCCATGTTACGAGAAACGATCGCCTCTAGCGCCCGCCAAACGAACTCGCCGCGCGATGCCCTTGTCGACCCTTCCAGCCGCGACGGAGGCGGCGGCGCCTCTTCCTTGCCGGCGCCGGCGCCAGCGACGGCCGCCGGAACCTGCAGTGCCGGACTGGCCGGGGATTCCGCCGGAACTCATCTCCTGCATCCTCCACAGGCTCGACCCGTTCCAGATCCTGTTGGGCGCCGACAAGGTGTGCCGCTCCTGGCGCCGCGCCGCGCGGGACGAGCCCGAGCTCTGGCGCTGCATCGACATGCGAGGCCAGTGGCGTAGCCACCGGTGGGGCGGGTGGGGCTGGAGCCCCCCCAACCACCGGCGCCGCCATGGAGCCCCCCTAGGCTGCAGGTGGAAGATGAAGAGGGAAAGGTGGGCTGGAGGTGGAAGAAGGCAGCGGGAGCCCCCCCTGGGTGCTGTTGCTGGCTTCGCCACTGTGCGAGGCTACCAGTACCAGGCACTCTCGGACGACCGGAACCTGGTCGACCTCAACCAGATGGCCATCGACGCCGTGCGTCGCAGCCAGGGGCACTGCCAGGCGTTCTGCGCAGAAGGAACCGGCCTCCGCGACGTCTTCCTCCACTGCCTCGCCGAGCAGTGAGTTTTTCTTATCGTTTTATTTGATTATAAATCTTACCTTAATTTGATTGTTACTAGTATATATAGTTGCATTGGGGAATAATCTTATCTTTTAATTACAAGCTCCTAACATATATAAAATATGTTGATTAATTGCACACATATATACGTGCAGAGCGCCATTGCTGAAGAGTCTTGTCCTCGTCTCGTGCGGAGAAGTCTCGTGTCAAGGAATCATGGAGGCAATAAAGTGTTTGCCTCTGCTCGAGGAGCTCGAGTTCTCGAATTGTTGCAAGCTGCAGCGCATGAAGGAAGTGCTTGAGGTTGTTGCTGAGGAGTGCCCGCGGCTCAAGTGCTTGAGATATCGCTGCATTGGCTCGGATTATTATGACTGGAACTACTACTGGAAGGACGATGGGGAAGCCATGGCAATAGCCCAAATGCACGAGCTGCGTTCCCTGCATCTGGTCCACAATGACCTCACTAACCAAGGGCTGGAAGCCATCCTCAACAAATGCCTCCACCTGGAGTCGCTTGGCATACACGATTGCCTCAATATCTGCATGGATGACAAAATGAGAGCAACGATCAACACAAAGAAGGTACTCACCAATTATACCAACGATGGTAAGAGAGAAGTAGAGGAACCCGACATTCCTGACAGTGAATGTTCTACTTGTTTCAATTACTTCAAATGTGATAAAAAAAGCTACTACGCGAGGCATTATGGCATGATCACCTACCCGAAGCATTATGTCAATGACACGGAAGCCATGGTCATCTCCACAGTTTACGAGCTACGCTCCCTTCAGCTAGACCGCAATGATCTCACCAGTAAAGGACTGGCAGCCATCCTTGACAAGTGCCCTCACCTAGACTCCCTCGACGTATGGAACTGCCTCAATATTGTCAGGGACAATACCCGACAAGCTGCTACGTGTGGCTGGATCAAGACCAAGAAGCTGACCACCAAACTACTACTTACAGTTACAGGCTGCTACAATCCCGGAATCTTTAACCCTGAGGGCCTCGACCTGCACAACTGCTGCAATATCATCTTGAACAAATTTCGCAATATCTTTGCAGATGACACTCTGGGAGCTAAGTACAAACGGTTCATTCTCAGGAAAAAAGCAAAAAAGTACCACCGCAGCAACACGAAGATGATGGCTGAGTTTGAGAAATACATGATTGCCAAACGACATATAGATACAGACAACATTGATGGCGCATCGAAATATAATAGGCGTTATGATTATCGGATACTTAATAATGCGAACTTTGAGCGTTGCTACAACTATAAATATTGTAGGGACTTTGATAAGAAGTTTGAGCCTGACGGTCCCATTAACGAATGTTCTACCTGTCTTATGTTTGAATACTTTGCTGAACGTTGGGGAGTCCTGGACCTTGACGAATATGCTGATTACTATGATCTTGATGGACATGATGAGACTGATTTTGGATTGCATGATAGAATGATTGGCAAAAGGTTGCGCAGGTACCTGAAGATGGAAGGGAAGTGAAGGCATTTCGTGCTCATTTCCGAATTTCTGGCAACCTAGATACTGGGAATCGTTTCGCCTCCTCTAGGTCAAATATCATCACATTCTTTTCTGTGGCTGGCCCAGATTCTCTATGGCCTTCTTGCAGTGTGCAGCGAATTTGCTCTGGTTTCCAGGTATATCATTTTGCTGTAAGCCTGTGTTTTTGCTCTCTTTCCTGATATCATCAAATGCTCATCTTACCGGCGTGTGGACCGACACGGTACGTGTTAACCAGATGACCAAATTAGAGCAACTGATATTTATATTCATCGCTTGCAAAAGCTTGTGTGATGCACTGTATGCAATGGAGAAGTAAATTAGACAACTTGAAGGCCAAATTTGGGATGGTGGTCATCTCCAGTGCTTGCAAGGTGTTTATCGGTGGTGAACAAAAAAATCAACTGAAAGAACTCAAATGTGCTGTCCTTCAACCATCGGCTCAGAAGGCACCCATTTACTTTCATAAAGGTTATTGTCGATTCTTGATCGAGTGACAGCATTTCAAATCGACATATATGTCATTGTAAATATGTATTTTTTATTACTTAATTTATGAATTTCAAAATTTTGTAAAATTTACAAGTCCACTTCTGTATTTGTTTTTACCTTACACTTACACGTGCACATTCCCTATTCCTCCTACATCTGCCTATGCTTTTCTGCACTACTGCATATTGCAATGAAGAATAAGTAGCAAATGTTTTAAGTGTAAATACGAGGGCTGCTTTATGTGTAAAATATGATACTCCCTCCATTTCAAATTGTAGATCATTTTGGTTTTTTATTTTCATATATTTTGATACATATTTAGATATAGAGTATATTCAAGTGCATAGCAAGTATTTTGGTTTAAGTGTGATGCTGGATCTTGGCCTATCAAGTATCTTGGAGTGCCGGGAGCCTCGTTCGACACCGGGTGAACCGACGCCACCCCCCTAGGGATGGCAACGGGTACATACCCATCGGGTATGACCTCCCCATACCCACACCCACGATAGGCAAAACACCCCACCATCTATACCCATCACCCACCACGGGTCTCAAATTCCCCCACACCCACCACCCATCGGGTAGCAGGTACCTAGCGGGTGACCCATACCCGCTTCACTATAATTGTAGTCAATGTAATAAAACATGTAATTAATTGTGCAAACAACATCAAATCACCATTTTATCAATAATGTTAGTCATACAATAACAATGTAAGGTAACAATACTAGTTTTAACTATATCGCACGCAAATGGAGTCTCTCATCTCTTAAACTATATGCTATATAGTAGAAATAATACATAGTATTATATGTAAATGAACCCCCAACTGGTAGCGGGTATGGGGGACGCAAGAACGTACCCACACCCACCATACCCGACGGGGGAAGGAATCACTCACTAAGTCACCCGTCGGGGGAGAAATCTCCCCACACCCACACCCACACCCTAATAAGGTTTTTACCCGCGGGTAAACGGGTGGTGGGTACCCATTGACATCCCCCCCCCCACCTTGAGACCTTGAGAGCTGCCTCTGTGACCTTCCAAGCCCACAAACGATCCACACACGATGGACTACCTGCCCCTGTGTCCCTCGGTAAGTCCTATGCCAGTAGATGAGGGATTTGAACGAGATATTGTTTTTTTAAATGAACCAAGACTGATTATATTGATAAAGAAGAAAGTTCAGACTAAGCAAACAAACAGCCCCCTGAAAAGGGTTGACAATAGAATAAAAACAATCATAACCATGCAGCAAATTAAATAACCATGGTTAAGAATGACAACTCCGCTAACAGCTTCACTCACAACATGAGCCGCATAGCACAGCATCATCATCCTCAGAGAAAACAAAAAACCTCCACTAGTAGGTCCAAGAAAGCATGACTTTTCAAACCCTTTAGTGGCTTGAGGTAGTCCGATGGCAACAATTCTTGAGACACTTATAGTCTTGAATTGCATCCTCGTTGAGATTCGCGTCATTTTTTAAAAAATACCCGAATCTTATAACACATTATGTTGGCAAGGCAAGCACTTCGACGAAGTGAGGATCTGTTGTGATTTGAACGAGGTATTGGCACACAGTTTGTAGGATAGTGATCATTCGTGACTTTGTGTCATCCTCTTAGACGAATAAGTTATTTTTAGCAGGGCTGCAGCGTATTTATTTTATTTTGACATTACCTTGAAAAAAAAACTTTAGTATTTCAAATAGCATGTTCAAGGCTTCAAGCTAGAAAATTTCATTGCATGATCAAAGTAATAAAGTTATATGGCGCTAGGAAGAGACTAATGGTATGTTTGAATCTTATAGGAATTATATGAATCTGGATATATAGTGTGTGGGGATTATAAGAATATGGATGCAGGGTAATCTGGACTTGCCTTTTTAGCCTGATCTGCAATCTTATAATCCACACAAGAATCTAGGGTGTTTGGATCTTATAAAGATCTCAAAGAGTTTTTTAGCTAATTGCTATAATTCGGTATATGAGTCCAAATTGGCTCTAAGATGGTGCTTTAGGTTTCGAAAACATTTATTGAAATTAATGGAGTATTGAAAGAACGATTCTATATATGTAGACCTCAGTAACTAGCAGTAAGCTGTATATATACATATCTACCCTGGGTTACAAATTAATAAAATATCCATACAGTGATACAAATCATTTTTAGCAGTAGTATACCTAATTAATGTTTTCCATCAGCGGCAAGCTCATATTTCAAGTATAAAAGCATACTCCCTCCATCCCATAAAAAATACAATCCTATCTTTTGAAAAAAATCTCACAAAAAATGCAATTCTAGAAAAAATAGATCTAATTACCTTCCTAATTAAGTGGTCAGATCTGATTTGCATGGCAAAATTTACTGCATTTGACAAACAAATAAGGGTATTAGAGTCTTTTTATTTCTCTACTAATTTATCCTAAAAAAACTAAAATTGTACTCTTTTATGAGACGGAGGGAGTATGGCATTCACCTGAGCCAGGAACTGGAAGGGTACTTCAAATCTTCAATCAGGAAAGCACCAGCGTTTGCTCTCACGATTTTTTGGTGCGGTATTTCACCAATCAAGCACAGCCATCCCCCAAGAAACCTAACCTGGATAGGATTATTAGGATATCCTGAACATTGTTGATCATTGCCGTTGCTCTGGCTGCGCAGTATACTCAGGTGCTCGTAATATATTTTTTTGACAAACCTATGGCGTACTCCTAATTTTCTCTGGGTACGTACATGCATGCATGCATGCATGTCCTTCTAAATCCATTTTTTTTTCATTTTCTTAGAAACGTTGTTGTCTTTTGCTTTGTTTTGAAATTAATTTGTTCCTTGTTAGATATCGCGATGGCGGCAAAGGAGTTTGTATATGGTGGTGGCTCATTTACACACCTCAAGACTGCAGCAAACTACACTACCCGGCCCGTCAGCCCAGGCCCCTGCGCCCCTGCGTCGTGCTCTCGAAATATTGCCGGAGCAGCGTTGGCCACGGCAGTGCTGACTTTTTTTATTTTTTAATTCTTTGTGAAAAAGTTTTTCACAAATATACCTCTGGAAGAAATATTTCAAAAAAAAAAAGAGAGCCCGACCTCAACGCCACCCATCGTGGCGCCGACCTTACACGTCTCGGCGCTAGTCTCGCTGGCGCCGCGGTCGAAGTACAGAAGTACTTTTAATTTCGAGATCCTATTTTAAATATGTAAATTCACTTCTCTTTGACCAAGAACTATTGTCAAATGTTAATTAAGATTCATAGATTTCATTTTGCATGTTGTTGTCCAGATCTTACATATAAAAATTTTCATAAAATAATTTCAAAGTGAGATGATTGACACTGTTTTTAGACTTGCATTTTTCATTCTGCCTTACTTTCAATTTTGGGCCTCCATTTTAAATATGTAAAATCACTTCTCCTTGATCAACAACAATTATCAAATGTTAACCAAAGCTCACAGATTCAATTTTGTATGTTGTCGACCACATCATACGTATAATATTACATAAATAATTTCAAATCAGGTTAACCGACATTGTTTTCAGACTTATGATTTTTGACCTCTTCCATAAAAAGTTTTCTAAGTATGAAAATAGTGTCAATTATCCTACCTTGAAATTATTTTCTAAAGAACTTTGTATGTAAGATGTAGCCAACAAATGTAGAATGGAATTCATGAACCTTGATTAACATTTGAAAACAGTTATTGATCGAGGAAAAGTGAATTTACATATGTAAATTTGTGCCCCAAAATTGAAAGTAAGACATTCGGCGTAATGAAAAATCTAAGTCTGAAAACAGTGTTAATCATCTCACTTTGAAATTATTTTTATGAAAAAATTTATATGTAAGATGTGGACAACAACATGCAAAATGAAATCTATGAATCTTAGTTAACATTTGACAGTAGTCCTTGGTCAAGAAGAAATGAGTTTACATATGTAAAATAGGACCTTGAAATTAAAAATATTTATGTACTTCAACCTCGGTGCCAAAAGAGGCTGACGCTGAGACGTGTAAGGTCGGCATTACGATGAGTGGCGCCAAAGTGGGATCCATTTCTTGAAATCTCTCTCATAGGCATATTTGTGAAAAACTTTTTCAAAAAGGGTTCAAAATTAAAAATGTGGGACGGCGGTGTAGGCGAGTGTGTCTCGGCGGATGGATGCCAGTGCACCTATTGCGCACCATCGAAACCAAAATAAGACAAAGCTGAATCTACCACTAATAAACAATAACAGTAATGTATTAAATTGGTCCTGCATCACCATTGTTACTGAATGAATTGCTACATATATACTTCTAAATTGAGTACTACCTCCGTTCTTAAATATATGACACTATTGACTTTTTTCATTCGTTTGACTATTCGTCTTCTGTAAATGTTTATACAAAATGATAAATTTATAAGTTAAATCTAAAGTACATGTGACAGTAGACATAATGATACATATTTTACTTTAACTAACTTGTTTAATACATATTGTGGTTAAAGTTAGAGTAAAACATCAACGGTGTCATATATTTAAAAACGGAGGGAGTATATTGCAAGAGAGAAACTGGCGGTCATTGGTACATTTCTAAAACATTTCCCAAATCCTAATTAATACGTCTTATGAAAATGATCGGACTGCGTGCAACTAAAAAATATATATATAACTCTTCTGCGAGCGTAGGGAGTAGTGTATACAACTCGCGCTAGTTCTTGTGGCCCGAGTGATCGGGCCGGGTGTCAGTGTGCAGTTGGTTGCAGTGTGACATTAGTCAACACGTCGTCTCTAAACTATACGATCAAGCAATCATACTGTCAGACCTCTATCATCGACACAAAAACTATGAAATTAAAGGTTCCGCGACTTGTGATCGATGAGGTTGGTCATCCTGGTCCCCTTCCATTAGCGCCATGATCGAGATGGTATTGGTTCTGCTTTGGACTTGCTAATTAATCAACTTGTGTCAGGATCACTCACTAATAGTTTAAGCACCTGATCGATCAGGGCCAGGACAGGGAGCAGGAGGAGTGTAGCTTATTTTGGTCGAGGCCGCACATGCATGTGTCCTGCTACGCTTGGCGGATGCTACATTATTCCTAATAATATTGCTAGCACTCATCATGTTGTCACATGAAAGGATCGGACGAGACGATGTCATTTTACACGCCCAAAATTTTAAACCCGCAGCATCGATCCGTGGTGGCGTGGCGCGTGTTCCCCACTGGTTCAAGTAGCATGGTACTATAATCCGAGCCCTACGTAGTGTAGACGTGTGCTTTCCTGCTTTGTTTACGCTGACGACCTAGGCTAAAGCAGCGGCGCACTTCCAGCTGAGTCTCTGATCGATCAGTGGCACACGTTGGCGCGGGAAGACCAAATCTTGAGTTTGGCAGAATTATACGTCTATTTTATGAGAAGAAACGCTTTTTTTTTTGACAACGAGAAGAAACGCTTTGAATTTGTATACCCCATCTGTTTTTAATATACGACGCCAAGATAATTAACGTATTTATATATGATGTTTACGACAAATTAGTTAGTTTAATTTGAACTAATGAACCAATCAGTCTCCATTTGAAAAATAACTAATTAGCCTTATGCTCTCCAATATTCGAAGGTTTAATAGTATAACGATTTCCTTTTAGCAGTTGCATGGTTGTTTTCGTTTTTTTTTTGTTGACATATATTATATACCGATCCACGGCCCGTCGAGTATTGTTCTCTGTTGGTGTTGGCGTGTTCTAGTCTGTTCGACAAATCTTCTGTTGATTTGTATTGTTGATTTATTTTGAGAGAACAATATTATGCGTTAATTTGTACAACTGATTTGTTTTGGAAGAAAAATACTGCGTCAAGAAACAGAGAGAAGGGAAGCTGATTGTTCTTTGATAGTTACTTGGATGTTCTGAGTTTGATCCCTGGAAATATTAGTTTCCACTAGTCAAACTTCTATAACAAATGAAAACTTGTTCTCAGCTAGTAGGTTACACTACTCTCAATACGATTATACACACAATTAACATGACGAATCCGTGCTCCATCCACTAAAAACAACTAATTAATCCTTTGCTTTACAGGTTTGCAGCAGTAGTGCCCTAGTTTGTTAAACTTGAGATCTGCGATTTATTCAGCCTCCTTATGGTGGTGGTGGTGCATGTTTAGAAACCTTTAGCACGTGCACTGCAGACATCGGTCGTTTTTCCAACTAAACAAAAAATCAAGTTGCTCACGGGAAACATGAAACAAAAGGGCCAACTGCTTCGCCCCACTGCACTGAGAAGTTTCGAAGCTTTCTATTGTGTCCTATACTAGTTTTGAAGATCCCTCAGTGAAATATATGTATATATTATGCTTCACGGTATGAAGTCTTTTTTTTTCGAGCTACAAGAAAAAATAAAAAAAAATGATGTTGCAACTTGCCTATTTATCCTATCAAATGTATATATATTATCATATTGTTCTAAGAATATACGCATTCCACAATCTTAATAACCCTATGAGCACGTTCGAGAGACTAAGCTAATAGATTCTGAAGATTGATGAAGTCAATCCTAATGTCTCGCTGTCAATGAGCACATTGTCTATCACTAAAATAATTGAGCTGGTTAAATCACAGTCAAAAGAGTCTCATAATCGCGAAAGGGCATGTAGCCTAGTGGCTACAAGAGCCCCGGTAGCACCTCAGGTCCTGGGTTCGACTCCCTGTGGGAGCGAATTTCTCAGGATTTAACGGCATTTGTGCTTTCAGTGGTAGGCGACGTTCCCGTCGACAGCGATGCGCATGTGGTGACTTCGTCAATCTTGAGCATTTGCCGACCCAGTCTTCAAAGAGGCTCCTAGGGGTAGGGTTTGCGCGCGTGTATTCATAGGAATGAGTGTGCGTGCGTTGTGAGTGTCTCCGATGTACTGTGTAATTCGCAAAAAAAAAGAGTCTCATAACCTGCACATATTCCACCACAAGAAACCTTACCATTGTGCTCATTTTTTTTCTCTAAGGCTTTGTTCAGTTGGGTCTAAGTTTACCGATGCTAATTAGGAGGATTAAACATAATATAATTGTAAAATTAATTACATAATGGATTAAAAATTACGAGATGAATCTATTAAATCTAATTAAACTATCATTAGAAGATGTTTACTGTAACACCATATTGTCTAATCATGACATACTAGGTTCAATAGATTCGTCTCGCGTTTTTTTTTATGTTTATGAAATGAGTTTCGTTATTAATTTACATTTAATACTTCTAATTAGATGGAAACATCCTATGCGACAAAGTAGAAACTTGTTGATCTAAACAAAGTCTAAATCTTACAAGTAAGATGGACCCGAACACCCAACTTATATATGATGCATAGATTCCGGCATATTTAATTTATACCCGTCGATGCCCGGAAGGAGTTTGAATAAAAACTTTGTTCATACATACGTTCGCATACTATACGCAAGACACCATGAGATTAAATGGTTGAAAAAAAGAATATAAAAAACGGTTCTCTCCCTCTATTACATACTAGCACTAGCAATAACATGCCAAGTACATACATGACAAATTTCCAACTTATTCAACGAGTATGACCAGCATGCAGGACTACTGTAGGGTGATACTGAAACGTGTAGTATGTACATGTATTTTCCCCTCTAGCTAGTACACTCCTGCGTCATTTCTACGATTGTCGTAATCGCGCAACGCAATTTTCCTTGCTCGCTTACGCATCGATATCCCATCATCCGCTTATTTCTGCATTTCTTAATGCTCAATTTCTTTCCTGTTTCTTTTCGAGGATCCTTCCGGTGTTCTCTATTGTAGTATTCTTTTCGCAGTTCCGATACTTTATTATATCCCCGTATCTCAGATCCCAGATAGACCCCGTATAAGTATATATTTAAAAAATATACGAAGTACACACGCAGAACGCAATGCTATTATAGAGTGAATCATTTTGTCTGCAGTTGCCGAGCTGCTGCTGCCGCCTCGGTCTTCCATTTAATAATTTAATAAAATAAAATTTATTTAAAAGAAAACGAAAAAGAGAAAGGAGAAAAAACTCTCTCCGCGTGGCGGGCCGTGGACCCGGGACCGGGAGCTCCAGCACGCGCACCAGGCCAGGTCACCCAACGCCCCACACCAAATCGCGTCGCCTTCCTTTCCTCCCCATTTCCCTACGCCACGTCACCCCCAAACCAAACCCACCGGGCTCCCGACCCGCGCGCTCCACCGCCACGCGGGCCCCGTCGCCCTCCGCCCCCACCGCGTCATCGTCACGGGCAGCTCAACCGCGTCGCGGCACGCGGCGGGCGGAGTCGCGGAAGACCACCACCGCCATTTTCTTACTCGCGAAACCGAACCAGCAGGGCCGCGGGCGCGGGGGGAGCGGACTCGGAGAGCGACGAGCCGACGACACCACCACCACCACACCAGTGGGGAGAAGAGAGAGAGAGAGATCCCCGAGAGCCCCAACAAACAGACTGCTACAAAGTCTCCTGCGGCTTTGACCCCCGCCCAGGCCGCGCGGAATCCCCATTCCGTTCCGTTGATGGTTGCGGGGGGACCGGCGGGAGCGGCGAGCCGGCGACGACGACGATGGGCCTCTGCTTCTCCTCCTCCACCGCGGCCGCCGACGACAGCCCTCCCCGCCGGCCCGCCGCTGGCGGCAAAGCCGGTGCGGCGGAGGCGGCGGGGAAGAGGGAGAGGAGCCGCGGGATCGTGGCCTGCGGCAAGCGGACGGACTTCGGCTACGACAAGGACTTCGAGGCGCGGTACTCGCTCGGCAAGCTGCTGGGACACGGCCAGTTCGGATACACCTACGCCGCCGTCGACCGCGCCTCCGGCGATCGCGTCGCCGTCAAGCGCATCGACAAGAACAAGGTACGTACTGTGCTGCCGCGACCCGTTTTCTCCGCTCGCCGGCGACCGACCGAGCCTTCATTTCTCCCCCCTTTTGTTTTTTTCCCCTCGCGGGCCGGGCCATTTCTCCTGCGGAGGAGCCGAGGAGGGAGGGACGTGTCGTGTGTCTGGCTGACGGGTGGGCCACGCCCGAGACCCTGCTTGGGCCAGCTGGGCTAGGCTGGCCGAGCTTGCCGGGGGTGCTTCCCGTTTACCACGTGGATTGGATTGGGATTCGGGGAGGTCCGCAGAGGAAAGCCAAATGCAAGAATCTGCGGTGGTACCCACGGTGGTGCCGTAGCATATGCAAAGTTGTTGGCAGTTAGCATAAGCTGCCAAATGCCAATTGTCCGGGGGATACTGCACATGGCAAATTGGAAGAAACAGAAATCCCAAATAACGACGCACTAGGCTTATTTGGGATTCCTGTACTTGCCTAGATAAATTGGGCAAGTTTCCGTTGACGAGAACTAGTTGGAGAGCTGCCATCTATAGTTGGGATCAGTATAAGTAAGGGATAGATAGCATTCACGAAAGTTACACAGATCAGGACCGATGGTTTGTTCTGGTTTCTGAAGTTGGCTGTAGTGGCAATATGCCAACTTGTCCTTGCTCAGCAGGCTGTCCACCGTTCTAGAGCAAGTTAGCTAGTAGCACCTCTGATTTGGCCTAAGACTGTAACAGTGCCGTAGATGTATTTGGAACATGTTGGACTTTTCTCCGGTTTTGTCCAAATGGAGATTACTGATATTTGCCTTTACAGCTGTTTCTCTCTATATTCAGTGTAGGTACTTCACAGCCACTGCAATCTGTACATAATATCAAGAAAGTTCTTTACTAACTCATTTACAAAATTAAGTATACTGAACTAACTCATCTTTGCAAAATAAAGCATACTGAATTAAGCACGGTTTTTTTTCCCCTTGCAGATGGTTCTTCCCGTTGCTGTTGAAGATGTAAAGCGAGAAGTTAAAATATTGAAGGCCTTGCAAGGGCATGAAAATGTTGTACATTTTTACAATGCATTCGAAGATGACAACTATGTATATATAGTCATGGAGTAAGTTGTGGAAAATCTCTCACATTCTTTAGGAACCTTTGATGTTTCCTTTGCAAGTGCAAGGTCTGCATGAACCCTGAACCGTCATGGACCCTATTCTATGAGAGCCTCAATCAGACATGATCACATGAAGTAGAGTGGGCTTATAGAGTTTGATTACACTTCTGTTATAAACTTTCCCTTTAACTTTTACGGAGTTGAGCTATGTCGTGCCTGGGGGTAGTTGGGAGTTTAACGACATGAATCAATGACATCATATTCGAGCTCCCATAATATTGTATTCCCTATGATAGTGCTGGTTTATATCAAATTCGGGATGAAAGAAAACGAGGATCAGATTGTTGGCAAGTTTGATGATTTCCAGTCTTTAGTCTTTGTTTACCACTTTAATGAAACATCTGACTTTCTGTGATGTGTTCCTTCTGACAGATTATGTGAGGGTGGTGAATTACTTGATCGGATATTAGCCAAGTAAGAAATATTATACCCTTTAGATGTTTAATGAAAGTTGTTACTTCCTACCTTTATTGCAGAAATATTTCATTCCTTGTTCTCTCTGAGCTTGTATGTGCAATATTGAGCTAAGATGTTACCTTTTTTTGTTTAACTAAGTGTTCCTTTTGCCGTATACTTTCCCATTTCAGAGTTCATTCTAAAATATGTTCTTTGAATTTTTGCCCTTTTTATTCTGGCAAACTTTTTGTTGGATCATGCAGACATTGATTTATTTTCTAAAGGATAGTTTTTCCATATAATTGAACCTACTATGCTTAGCCACAGTTTGATTCCTTTCTCCACTGTAATAGTTCACCACTTTGTAAGCAGTTGCACAATATGCATTTATAGCATTTATTGATAGATTGAGATGAAATGTCCTAGTCACTTTTCGGCAACATTAAAAAAAGGACATTCTAGTCTTATATTCTATATACCCTTTTTATACAAGAGTTTTTGTTCTGCTGTATGTAGAAGATAACTGCCATGCTGGGACTCACATATTTTGCCTCTGAACAGGAAAGATAGCCGTTATAGCGAGAAAGATGCTGCAGTAATTGTCCGACAGATGCTCAAGGTTGCAGCTGAGTGCCACCTGCACGGTTTGGTTCATCGAGACATGAAACCTGAGGTATATTCTGAAAGTATACAATGATTCTAAGAGTATCTAATAATAAATTTTGACAAAAAGGAAGACCTAACTTTTTGGTATGCCTTTTCTTTCTGTTTCCAGAACTTCCTATTCAAATCAACAAAGGAGGACTCACCCCTTAAGGCTACAGATTTTGGCCTTTCAGACTTCATAAGACCAGGTGTGTTCTTAATTTATTATTACGTACTTTCCCTGTATGGCTATCACTGTATGTGCTGGTTATAGCTTGCACTAAAACATTGTTGTGTCCTTTTGCAGGAAAGCAATTCCGTGACATTGTCGGAAGTGCTTACTATGTGGCACCAGAAGTACTCAAGCGTAAGTCAGGGCCAGAATCTGATGTTTGGAGTATAGGCGTTATTACCTACATTTTGCTGTGTGGAAGACGACCTTTCTGGGACAAAACTGAAGATGGAATATTTAAAGAGGTTATTAGCCTAATTATCTCTGTTATGTAACAATTTTTTTTCATTTTCTATATATTAAAAATTGTTTCCTTTTGTTCTACAATGTTGCTACATTTTGGTATCCTATTCCATGTCGACAATTATGGTTCATGTTGATTTTACATAGGCATCAATGATGTAGTGTCATATTTTGATGTGTAGTTTATTTTGTAACATGGTAATTTGACATCTGCATGAAAACAGGGTTTTGTAGGTTCACACCCATTTCATATGCTTTATTTTCTGGAGAAATTGGTTGTGTAACATAGAAAGTTCCGACTTTGGCAAAATACTAACAAAACAGTCTGGTTATTTGAATACCACTTAAAGTTCCCAGCATAGTGCAAAAATATTCCTGCATCCATTTGGATCCAGGATATTTGCCTTTGTCTTTCTTTTTTCTTTTTTCATTTTCAACAACCGAGCAGGGTATCAAATGGCTCTATTACACTTTCGTTCTATGACTGTACTCTCCTACTATGCTCCAACATTTACAGAACTTCTCCTAGCACTCCTCTCTGCTGCATTCTCTGTCATCATCCTTTCGGTTTAGGATGAGTGTAGGAGTAAACCATCCTTGGTGAAGGATCTTAATTGCCAGAAATTCTAGCATGGATGCCTGTTTTAGGTGGGGAGAATCCTCAGTCATCTCTTTTCTCCTAGCTCTAATGCACTAACAAAACTATGAAAGCAGTCCTAAACATCACCTTTTGTATGTACAGAAGCATGAATATTTTTGGATACTCGACTCAGCTTGTGTCTCCTCGTAGTTATGATTTGTCGGATTACTGTATCATTTTTGCTTTTTTTCTTTTTACTGCAGGTCTTAAAAAACAAGCCAGATTTTCGCCGCAAGCCTTGGCCAAATATTACTCAAGCTGCAAAAGATTTTGTACAAAAGTTACTAGTTAAGGATCCCCGTGCAAGACTAACTGCTGCCCAGGCATTATGTATGTGACTATGATCCGTCCTGAAAAATATGAACTATTTAAGTTTGCTAATCTGGCTAGCGTAATTAATACAAATCTGTTAAGGGCTCCAAGATGTAAACTCGTAACATGACAGTTGGATAACTATCAGATGGATCATATTTAAATGCACATACCTTTAGTACCCTTAGAACAGAAAATAATGTGTTTGTGGTTATATGAGGGATCATACATCACTATTCGGTGGTCATAGTTAGACCAAAGCATAGGGCTTTGCAGTATATCCTGTGAAACCAATGCCAGTCACTTGTTGTCTAGTTTCTCTTCCTTGGGATGGGGGAGATCTGTTTTTCCGCTCCCTCTTTTTGTCCATGTTTAGGGTTTATGCTACTTCATAGAAACTTCCTTTTGTCGTTTCTCGCAGTTGGGCATAGTAGGTGACATGACCAAGGGCTGGTACAATCTTCCAAGTGCTATTGTTAACATTATCCACTTAACTAGGATGTTACCATCATCAGTGAATACAGAGTGTTTGCTGCTGACTATGATAGGTTATTGTAGACTAGGTGTAGCATAGTATTTTTCTTTTAAAGTTATTTATTATTTAATTTTATGTTTTTCTCCAGCACATGATTGGGTGAGAGAAGGAGGAAAGGCATCTGAAATACCCTTGGATATATCAGTATTACATAATATGCGGCAGTTTGTGAAATACAGTCGTTTCAAGCAATTTGCTTTAAGGGTAAGTTAAAGGTGCAAGAATATCTGTTTATCTTGATCATTACTTCAGGAAATTTGTTCAAGTCAATTCAAATGATTTACACAACATTTTGTAGGCATTAGCATCTACACTAAACTCAGAAGAGCTGTCTGATCTCCGTGATCAGTTCAATGCCATTGACGTTGACAAAAATGGAACCATTAGTCTTGAGGAGCTGAAGCAGGTAAGTTTGGTTGGATGTCATTGCTAATTGTTTCCTCGTGTAACTGTTTTTTTTCTTTGAACATTTAATTCTGGACTATGTAGAATGAGCTTCTAAATTGTAAGATTCTTATCAAGTTCACAGTTATTGACAATTTAAGCAAACCAGATTAAATGTTTTTTTCTCAAACATGCAGTAGAACTGCGTATCATTATATTAAGAAACCAGATTAAGTGTTAACTAATGCATCAAAAAGATACAATGTGATCTACAATTAATATGAATAGCTGATTTGTTTTTGTCACCGGGCTGAACTAATTCAAGATTTCCAAGTTCTTCCAAAAAAACTTTCAAGATTTCGTGACTTACCTCAAGATTAGCCATGCTAGTGGTGTTGCCACAATACCTACTGTTTTGCCCACCACAAGACTAATCATGTGCCAGTATTCTAATCAACATATGCATTTTTTTAGTAAGATCTCTCTTTTCTGCAGCGTAGTTTTTGGAATTTTATCCTATATTTCGTGGCTACTGTATGTGATTTGATTACTTATATCAGGTTGAAAGAACAGGGATTTTTTTAAAAAAAAACTTGAACAAATATGACAAGTTCTAAGAGAAAACTGGATGAGATTGTTCTCCTTCAAAGTAGTTTCGATTTTTCAAGGAAGTTTTAACTTGGATCTGTTTTTATCATAAGCTAGTTGGTTCAAACGGGTTTCTCTTAAAACAAAAGATTGTAGTTCTTTCAATTGTCAGTTGATGCTTCAAATAACCAATTGTTCCAAAATGTTTTTTGACCTTTGTATTGCTCCATCTGTTCCACAGAGATGCCCTTCAGAGTATGTTAATTTTGTCAAAGTTGATTAGTGTTATACACTTACTCACAAATGCTTACAGAGCCAGTGCTATTTGTTTATAAATTTGATAAATATTTCTTGTTCTCAGAATAAAGAAATAAATTCCATGTGGTGGATTTTCATCTCAAAATCAGACAGTTATAAAGCAGTTAGATATCCTATTTTGTTCTAGAACCTGCGTTCTAGGCAATTGATCTTATACTTATCAATCATTATAATGTGGTTTAAACACTAATCTGCAGGCTCTTGCAAAGGATGTTCCTTGGAGATTAAAGGGTCCTCGTGTCTTAGAGATTATTGAGGCGGTATGTTTACTTTCGTTTATCCTGTAGCAATATTGTCTTCATGCTTACTGGGACATGTTTGTTTGGAACAAAGTGTGTGTTATCTTGCAACCTATATATTTATGGCCAAAACATGGCTATCTTTAATCTTCTTAGCAGCAATGCATACATTTAAATATTTCATTGGAGTTTCAGAAATTGACAGTCATCCATTCTCGGGCAGATTGACAGTAATACAGATGGGCTAGTTGATTTTGAAGAGTTTGTTGCGGCAACACTACATGTGCATCAGCTGGTGGAACATGATACTGAGAAGTGGAAATCATTGTCTCAAGCTGCGTTTGATAAATTTGATGTCGATGGTGATGGCTACATCACATCTGATGAACTCAGAATGGTATGCTTAAGAAAACTGCCACAGTTTATTATTTTTGTTCTTTTGGTTACATTTACATAGGTCTCAATCTTTGCTGTACTTAATCTGTTACGAGTACAGGAACCCAGTTATTGTTCATACATTTATGTTTTTTCATTGACATTTTACTTTGCTGTATAGTAATCATCACATTATTAATGTCATAGTAACATAATGCAAAAATAAAATTAATAATAATGTATATCAGGCTGGTTGTTGACTTTTTTTTGTTTGCCTACAGCATACAGGAATGAAGGGTTCTATTGACCCACTCCTTGAGGAGGCTGACATTGACAAAGATGGCAAAATAAGCCTAGATGAGTTCCGTAGGCTCTTGAAAACTGCAAGCATGAGTGCACGCATTGTACAAACTCCGAGGGGCGTTCGCATGTCATAGTCATGCAATTTTCGTAGTTCACATTACTGGTGAGACACTTTTCGTCCGCACATGTAAAATTGAGAAGTGTTGCCTGAGAGGCTCCTTGATGTAAATTATACAATCAATGCACATGAAATGGAGTCGATCTGTAGTTGTTCCTTGAGGACATTATTACTACGCAGGGGTGCACTTCACATCTGGTTTGACGTGAACTTTTCCAGCTAAGTTCTGCGATTGAGCTTGAAGCCGAATTCGGCAATGCAAATTTAAAAAGCAGGCTCAACGAGCTTGTCCTCATTTTCTTATCTTTAGTTTTATTGTGGGTCAAAACAATGTACACTAGATCCGTAAGTTGTTGTGCCGAGAAAGAGTGGCGACATAAGCTCAGTCATGAATGAGATGTTACATAAAACAAGTGCAAAACATCTGGGACACCTAATTCTAAAAAAAATATCCGAGACACATAATTGATAAGATGTCAACTCAGATTAGCAAGTTCTTCACGAACAGGACTCCAAGTCCTAATGACATCCATAAAATCTATTCTATATATAAAAAGTTCTTGATGAACAGGACTCTGAGTCCTAATGCCATCTATACAATCTATTCTATATATATCAAGTCATCAACGTCCACGGGTAAATAATTCTAGAGTTGTAAAAAGGAAACAAGACCCCAGGATCGGACCCTGCCCGAGCACTACAAGAGCGGTACGCTGGGTACGAGATGGTGAACGAGGAGCACGGCCGCGGGCTCTTCTACTACTGCATCGAGACCGCCGAGGACGACCGCGGAGCTCCCCGACCAGCCGTCGCTTGTTGACTTCGAGTAGTACACCGGGTACGAGACGATGAACGAGGAGCACGGCCGCGAGCTCTTCTACAACTTCGTCGAGACCATCGAGGACGCAGAATCCAAGCAGTTAATTCTCTGGCTCAACGGAGGTAAACTTGGTCAATAATCATGCAGCAACACGTCTGGCGGCAAACCCTCACCAGCCGTTGTGTCGAGCGAACAAGAAACACAAGTAGATATTGAGATGATTAATGAAGAGGACAGTCAAGAGATCAATCTGGAGTTGGACACGACCGATGGATCAACTATCAAAACAATACAGGTAACATGAAATTTCATTTACATATATAATTGTGATCATTTAGTATAAACTACAATAATATTAAGTCAGTTAGAGATGTTAAATTTATGTTTTTTAATCATTGTGGTCCAACAAGATCAACCATGAGATCAGGCGCGGCACACTGCAGACGAAGGTGGCTGTCGACAATGAGAAGCTGCGTACAGAGTTGAAAAGTGGAACGACGCTGAAGGCCAAACAGATAGATGTCTCCTAGACGATGGACAACTGCGCCAAAGTCCACAGCGTCGCAGACAACAATATGAAGAGGACGAATCACATCAAGAAGAAGAGGATGACAATAGCTCCAAACAAGAAAAGGCTGACAGTGAATGGCAGCCTAAGGACGAGAAAGAAGATGACAACGAATATGATGATAAAGACTTATTAGGGGAGGAAGAGCTGCTGACATTATTGAATACAACATACACGGAGTCAAAAATGAAGTCTTCATGTTCTTCCCTAAAGTACGTGTTTGATTACACGGGTCACGTCTTTCACGACTAAGATGAAATGTTGAAGTTTTTGATGTGTCATTATATGAATCGGCTAATTAATTTTCACAGATTGTTAAAGTTTGAATAAATTGTGTTCTTGTAGAGGTATTTATGAACTATTAAAGTTGAAATCTAATAACGATTGTATATTGTTTAAAGGCAATTATTTTATTCTATACTTAATAAAAACATGTGTGTGTTAGACGTGACTACGACTCAACTTAGCTTGCTTTTTGGCGTCAATGTCTTCATCTGGTAGTGCTCAAACACGACAAAACAGCTATAGTCGGCGGCGCTTTGCTCGGCTGATGTGGATCGACTTACGTGTGGCTATCCGAGGTGGAGTACGCGAGGGAGCCGCATGGTGTGTCGCGCCGACGGGTTCCGGATCAGCGACCGGTGTCGGCGCTCGACATCGAAGACTAGCACACGCACCTCGTTGTCCCCGTGGATCGAATCTCGTGTGGCGAGGTCCTCACCATGGGTCCACGGTGTCGCTCGCGACGCTCTCGCAAGCCACAACACCTCATACTCATCGGCGTCGTCTTATCCGGAACGTGGCTTGCCGTTGCCACCTACCGTGACAGCCCTGATCACTGTGCAACCATCCTCATCCTTTCGCGTTCTCGAACGGGCTCCGCGTGCCCCCGGTTCAGCAACATCGCCGGGGCTAACAACAACTTGCCGCCACCACCACTTACTCGCTCGTGAGTAGGAATGACATCATCTTCAAGAACCACACCGTCCCACCTGACACCATCATTTTAATATCACATTAATAATATTTTTTACAACACGTGGGTGTGGCGTGCATTATTAATAATTCTAAAAAAAAGAAGAAACGGTGACTTGTGGTGCCTTTTGTTTTGTGTGTGGAGCACACGCACGTACGCACGCAACAGCCAGCAGCCCATGTCACGAATTATATATATATAGATATATTTTAATCATTTTGCAAAATTATACTATCATCTCAAAATTTTGCAAAAATGACCACGGACCGTCGTGACCCACGGCGGTCGCCGTGGCCCACGGCGTTTCCGCAGCCAAACGTCGTGGCCCACGGCGGTTGGTCCTTCTACCGCGGGCCCGACCGGCGGAAAGCCCAGCCGCAGTGGCCCACGGCGCTTGGCATTGATTCGCCGTGGGCCACGGCGGCAGGTCGTCAGCCCCTATAAGAGCTGAAAATTTGCCCGAAATTGTCATAATAATTCGGAAAAATTCGGAAAAAAAGAAAGAGAGGGTTGGGAGGGAAGGAGAAGAGAGTGAGGGGGCGGAGCAGCGAAGCTCTGCTGGTCCTTCGCTTCATTGTAAGTATTTCGTTGATTTCAACCATTTTAGCACATGTACTTAGATGTAATGAAATCGTAATTAGTATTGATTATTTAGATTTTTTTAGATCTGTAGTATTAAATAGTTCATTTCCGTAAGGTTTAGTGTTTACAAGGAGAAGATAGTGAGGTGGAGGCGGCGGAGCAGCGAAGTTCTGCTACTTCTTCGCTTCATTGAAGGTATTTTGCTGATCTCAACTCTTTTAGTATTTTTACTTAGATATAATTACTATTAATTATATAGAGATTTCTGTAGTTATGGATTAAATTATAGATCTGTAGTTATAGATCTGTAGTTAAGGATTAGATTATACTTTACATGTTTGCCACTGATTAGTTTAGATATTAGTTTTATTGTTTATTAGTCTCTGGATGTAGTATTTGATAATAGTTATTGGTTTTTATTATGAATCATACATGTCGGAGACAGTCACAGTCAAATTGTATTATGGATCTGGAGAAATTATATATGGTCCACAAGGAGTTAACTTGTCAAAGTTTAGTTCAATTGAGCAAAATATTAAAAGAGCAGCAGAAAGAAGTTGGGAGGGTATAACCAAGTGGCTGGTCAAGTCATTTGCAGTAGATTTAGATCACCAATGCATGTCGGTGATGGTACTAATCAACAGAAGTGAACATGTGTATTGGGAGCTCATGCCACTTGAAGTAACTCGACAATGGAGGAGTTATATCAGAAATGCATGCCGAGTTGGTTTGCCTGTGATTTTGTTTGTCCAAGTTTACCTGAAGGGTGGGTCTAGCAGTCAAGTACATGAGGAAGCTGAGGATGCGGATGAGAGGGAAGGTGATGATGAAGGGGAACAACAAGAGGACGAAGCAGGTGATGAAGAAGGGGAACAACAAGTGGAGGAAGAAGGGGATTCTGAAAGTGATGAGTCATCTAGAGATTTTGTTGTCACTGGTTTTGTTGATGAGGGAGAAAGAAACCCTGAGGTGATGAGACAGTATGAGAGAGAGTTAGAAGCTGATGAACGTGTATTAGAAGAGGACTCTTCAGATGATGATTATGATCCTGATGATGATGATGGTGATCTGTCTGAGGATCATGTGCCCTGGGATTGGTAGAACTACGATTTCTCGCATTGTACTGTTAATCGTGGTGAGGATGTGCCCTGGGAGTACACGGAGAATGAGGTTACAGTAGGTGCCATGTACCCCACTACTGCACATGTGAAGGATGCAGTCAAGCAGTGGTCCTCCTTGACTCTGCATGGGGAGTTCAGGGTAGTGAAAAGCTCTCCGAGGATATATAATGTGCGTTGCAAGAAGGAGGATTGTTCTTTTCGAGTGTATGCATATAAGGGGAAGTGGGATTACTACTTAGAGGTGAAAGAAGTGGTGCCTCACAGTTGTACTCTTGATCGGATTGATGCAAGGCACCGAAACATTTCAGCCGATTTTGTTGCAAGCCACATGTACCCTACCATTATGAAATGTACTTCATATGAGCCGAAGGCCATTATCGGTGCAATTCAGGAAAAATTCGGGTACACCATCAGTTACAGCAAGGCATACCAAGCAAAGAAGAAGATATTAGAGCATAGGTGGGGTACTTATGAAGCATCCTACCACAATTTGCCTAACTTGCTGCACACAATAGTTCAGATGAATCCTGGCAGCTACTATGATATCAAGGCCTATCCTTGTCAGGAGAAACCAGGAAAGCTTGTGCTTCAGCGGTCATTCTTGGCTTTGGGTGCCTGCATTGAGGCTTTCAAACTGTGTCGACCGGTCATTTGCATAGATGGCACTTTTCTCACTGGTAAATACAAAGGAACAATCCTGACAGCTGTGGCAGCTGATAGTAACAATCAATTGCTTCCTTTGGTCATTGCATTTGTGGAGGGGGAGAATAGTGACAGTTGGTACTGGTTTCTTGAGAGGTTGAAGAACATGGTGGTGCAGGATGTTCAGAATGTGTGTGTCATACACGATAGGCATAAAGGTATTTTGCAAGCAATGAATGACATGAAAGATGGCAGCCAAGAGCGATACAGAGTTCCATTGTGACCCGATGTTAAGAGCAGGTGGTGCACTAGACACATGAAATCAAACTTCCACAGCCAGTTCAAGAACAAGGCCCTGTCTAAATTGTTCGAGCGGTTGTGTGAGCAGACTCAGCAGAAGAAGTTTGATGCCATCTGGAAGAAATTAGATGACCTGACAAAGAAGGCATCATAGGAGATAGCAAAGATGTCAGTCAATCCTGAACCTGGAGAGGAGCCAATTTCTCTCGAGGATGTGGGATTAGATGGCCCTCAAGTTAGGCGCAGAAGAGGGCGTGCTGTGAAGACCTTCAGCCAGTGGATTCAGAATGAGCCTAAGGAGAAGTGGTGTCTCATGTTTGACGAGGGCGGAGCAAGACATGAGATAAAGACCACTAATTTTGCTGAGGTCTACAACTGTGTGCTTCGTGGGTCAAGACCTCTTCCTCTAGTTGGCATCATTGAGTTCTTCATGTATCGTACAATGCAATATTTCTACGAAAGGAGCAAGGCAGCGGATGAGGTTGTGAGGAAGACTTAAATGACATACTGCACCAGAATGACTCAGTATTTGGACACGAAGCAGAAAAAAGCACTTCTGCACTCGGTCATAGCGCAGCCTTTGTACCAGTCCGCTGGGAATGAAATTATGTGGAGATATGAGGTTGAGTGCAAAGAGAAAATGCGCTTAGGCCCAGTGCGTGAAAAGACACAACAAGTGTGTGACCTTGGCAACGAAATATGCAGATGTTCATGCCGGAAGCCACAACTACTACACAAACCCTGCTCCCATGTGATTGCCGTATCTTATGAACTTAAAGATTTCAGCTACCGTAGGTACATACCAAGGTACTACGAAAAGCAAACTATTTGGAACATTTGGAACCGAACAATCCAGGGCTACCTCGTGCAGGGTACTTTTACTGAGAACCCCAAAGAAAATGCTGTGCACATACCAAATCCAAATCCTGATATGTGCCAAGGTGTTGGAAGAAGGAAGAAGAAGAGGATTAGAAACAACATGGATGAAGCTGAAGCTGGACCTGCAGTAGTGATATGCTACAAGTGCCACAACACGGGCCACACGTACAAGAGGTGCACAACTGCAAATTATGATTGCAACGCACCACCTACTGGCAATGTGGGCTCATCAGCACCTTCAGGACCATCCCAACCCCCATCAGCACGTGGACGTGGACGCGGACGTGGACGTGGGTGTAGCAACAGTTCAGGATTCAGATGATCATAGTTGCTTGTAATGTTAGGACATTTAATTATGGAATTTGTAATGTTCGAACTAATATTTCCTGTACGAACTTATGCATGGTATTGTATTTGAATAATTGAACTGCTATTTCGTGTCATCTTCATTATGCTCATTCATTTGTATAATTTTGTCTATGATTGTAATTTATAATTTTGTCTATGATTGAAATAATTGTTCTCATCATGTTTTGCAGGTTTGCAATGGCATCCTCAGGTCCTGAGTTGGACTTGGAGTTCCTCACCACGAGGAAGGACAATGTCGAGGTGCCAAAGGGGAACAACACTCCTATGTGCTTCTACGGTGACAACTGCAAGCTTGTCAGGTGCAAGGTTCTCGGGTACACCTACGGGATGAGGTTCTTCATGTGCGCAAACTATACGCACGACCCGATCCAGCCTTTCGATCGCAACCTTAGAGCCAAAGTAAGGACTTACTACACTTCTCGATTATTCATTTGTCATGTTTGTTTTATTATTTGCTGACATGTCTTTGGAAAAAGACTCCACCTCCTCTTTGTGATTTCATGCAGTGGCTAGATACCGAGCAGTCAGAGTTCGACAAGAGCTACGTCGAGAAAGCGGGTCGTGATGCAAGGGAGAGGTGGTTCCGCATGGTTGAGTGGGAAAAGAGAGAGGAAAAAAAGGAGGAGGAGAAGGAAATGCGCATTCGCCAGGAGTTGAGAGAACGTGAAGCGGCCCAGGCCCATGAAGCCGACAGAGAGAGGAAGAGGGAGAGGGCTCGCCGGGCCAAGGAAGCTGGGCCTGATGCCATCAGGAAGGGGAAATACCCCCGTTGTACTCAGTAGACCTAGAGTATTAGTCGGACTGTAACAAATAATTCGGGATTTCGTGACATCGTGATGTAGGTCCTCGGTTTGTATGCTTAAGAACTTTAATCGAACTGCATTAGAGTGTGTTTTCTCCGTTACGTTTGTTTCGTTAGAGTCAAGGTGTGTTTTCGGTTGTCGTTGTGTTTCCTCCAAGTCACTGACATGTTCTCCTCCCACGGATCGACTGGCCCACAATGCACCAGTGCCCTAGTACTAAGGTGTGTTTTCTCTGAGTCACTGCTTCGTTTCTCTTCCCACGGATCAAAGGGCCCACCACCCAGCCAGGCTCCTTCTTCTGCCTATATGTAGCACCATTCACTCCATTGCCTTCTTGTCACACCATTCAACAATGACTTCCTGGAGTGGGGATGAGCACGGTTTCGGTCCTATGTTGTGGCATCAGCAATCTCCTGATTTCGTAGCCAATTTCCCATTGAAAGGCAAGAGTAACTTCAGATCGATGCGTGAAGTTAGAAGCTACGCACCGAAGCAAACGGTGTTGTGGCCTAGGTGTTCGCACGATGAGTTTTGCGTGATGCAAGTGTACGAGGGATGGAACAACTCCGGTCGTCGCTTCTGGCACTGCCCACATGCATGGGTAAGCAATATTCACAAATTTCTTCATCATCTTTCTTTGGTTTGCTAATGTTTTCTTGCCTTTTGCAGTACTCCACCCAAGTAGAGGACTGCGGTTTCTCGCAATGGGTGGATCCACCAGCTATTCGCCCCTATCAAGAGTACATTGACTACCTCGAGGACATCGTCATCTTCAACCTGAAGCAGGAGCTGTCGGAGGCATTGGCTTCCCCTGATCGATCGTCCAGCACTGGAGACAGTAGATGCTGCAAATGTTTGACCTGCACTTGTGAATGCCACAAGAAGAACAGCTCCCCTCCACCTTTACCACATCCACCCCCACATGGGTACTACTACATGCCGTCGCAAGACTCCGGCGGGTCTTTGCTCTCCGGGCAGTTCTCCTACAACTAGTTTAATTAGACTGTTGTAATCAATTTTCTAAATTCCCTAAGGCACGTTATCAGTACGTAAGGCGCTTTGTTAGGGTTTTTCGAGTTCCGTACATGCCATTGCAAAGGTGTGTGTTGGACTTCTAAATATTAAAAAAATAATATAAAAAAAGATGCCGCCGTGAGCCACGGCGGTTGGGTTGCAACCGCCGTGGCCTACGGCGGTTGCATGTCCCCTGCCTGCCGCCGCGGTGCACCGGCAAACGCCGTCCCCGACCGCCGTGGGCTACGGTGTTTGGTCTAACCGCCGTACGCTACGGCGGTTAGGCCTAACCGCCGTGGCCCACGGCGTTTGGCGGCGGAAACGCCGTGGGCCACGGCGGCCGCCGTGAGCCACGACGATCCGTGGTCATTTTTGCAAAATTTTGAGATGATCGTATAATTTTGCAAAATGATTAATATATATATATATATATATATATATATATATATATATATATATATATATATATATATATATATATATATATATATATATAATTCCCATGTCACGCAGCAGTTGGGCCTAGCAGCGTAAAGGCCCACCATATCAGTAGTTGGGCCCAAACGTTAGCAAAAGGAAAATGTCTGGAATTATATATATATTTTTTTTCTTTGATTTTCAAAAAATAAATGATGAAAACAAAAATTATGAGAAATAAACATCTGCCGCCGTACCACACGGCGGCAGGGTCCTCACGTCGTGTGGCACGGCGGCAGCATACCAGCCGCCGTGCGCCACGGTGTTAGGTCCCTGCCGCCGTGGGGTACGGCGGCAGGAGAGCAGGTCTGGCGGCACGTCCGCATGGCACGGCGGCAGCGCCCTAGCGCCGTGCCACACGGCGGCAGGGGCCTGCCGTCGTGCCACACAGCGGTAAGAACATTTTTAATTTTTTGAGTTTTTTTCATTTTGTAAAACACTTTTAAATTTTTTTAAAAACAAGAAACTGATAAATTTAAACATAATCACAAGATCATAATCAACGAGTAGATGCAAAATAGTTTATACAAGATCATGGTAAAAGTACTGCCGTGACAGAAAAAACTAATACATCTAAATTCGCCGGTGTCTCTTCGGCCTAACAGCTCTAGCACCAGACCAGGTGTGGTCCCGGGCGTACGTCAAGGGGTCAGGTGGCCTGATGACCCGGGGTCCGAGCTGGTCGGGAGACGGTGTCGCCATGGCCGCCTGCTGAAAGGATCTAGAGGTCGACTAGAGGGGGGTGAATAGTCGCTCCTGAAAAATCACAACTTAAAGCAACTTTATCAGACCAAGGTCCGGAGTCTCCGGGAGTATCCGGGAAAATGTCCGGATTGTCCGGCCTTTGAGGGGGCGACTAAAACAACCTGCAATCAAACTTGTCCAAACTCAAATATGTGAAAATAGGTTATGCAATACAGAGATATAAGCCTGTTCCACCACTTAGAAATAGTAGGAACTTCACCACGGAGTAGATCGGCCACAAACCCTAGAAATGTACTCAAGAGGATTTCAAGCATACAACAAGAGCAACAAGCACAAGAGACACAAGGGATTTGTTACCGGAGTTCAAGCTCACACCTTGAGCTCTACATCTCCGTTGAAGAACCCACAAAGGGTGGACCTTTACACCTAGGTCACTTTCCTCCCCCTAGCGACCACGATCGAGCTAGGGTTACTTACTCAAACACGGGGAAATACAAACTTCCTTGGGCAGCCACAATCCTTTGGATGCTCCAAGACAACGCCTAGCCGGCTAGGAGCTCAAAGCTCCAAGAGTAACAAACACGTGATTGCCAACCAAGCAAAGAACGAGGTGCTCTAGAGATGGGAAATCAGCTCACTAGCACTCTCACTTGCTCAAGCCTTGAATTCCTCCTTTAATCCCCACCAAAGCTCAACAACCAAGTGCCAAGGGGAGTAAAGAGGAGGGAGAAGGAGTTCTGAATGCTGCAGGGCGAAATGAGGCAAAAGAGAGAGAGAATGGATAGGGTTGAGGGGGTATAAATACCTCCTCACCCAGAAAAGAGCCGTTACAGCTCTAAGACCCGGAGTATCCGGACAAGGCTCGGACACTCCGGGAAGTCCGGATTGTCCGGGATAAAACCCGGATTGTCCGGCCTTCCACAGTCAGCATACTTAAGGATAACTCGGTGATCGTGCAGTGCAAGGTGTCTCTCATAGGATTTTGGTTAGTCATCTAGAGCACCTTTTCAACTCTTAGAAGATACAATCCATGTCCCTCTTAATAGTACGGCATTCCTAGGACTCAATTTCAAAGTATAAAATAAATAAACCTCCAAGGAATCCTTCTTTTAGCATTACTTCCTTTTTATAGAGCAATGAAGCGCTTAGATGCCATCTTAGAATTTTAGTACCTGCTTGTATACTCAACACATCATTAGCAGCTTAATGATCCGTCATTAAATCACCAAAACCCACTTAGGGGGCCAAGATACTCTTCAATCTCCCCCTTTTTGGTGATTGATGACAACACCTTTAATCTTTTAAAAAGTGAGGTAAATAAAATTCAGTAAAGAGCCTTTGATCTTTCTTGCAACACTCCCCCTTAATTTGTGCATATGAAGTTTGAATCTCAAAGGTGCTTTAAGCACCAAGTTTTGCACAAGAGAGAAAAACATGAGAGTGTGACAAGATGATCAATAGTGGGGTGCTTGTGTTTGTGCCAACAAGATATATGTGATGCGTATGACAGTTCATGCACTCAATAAAGAAAAAAGGCTGTAGTGTCAAAGCCCAGAGTGTCTAGATCTACCCCGGAGAATCTGGGAAACCCGGAGTATCCGGAGAAAAATCCGGAGTATCCGGACTTTGAAGACTCAGCAGAAATCAAATCATCATAGAAAATTTTAAAACTATCAAATGCATCCTTAGATAAATAAAATGCAACCTATCTAGCATCACAAGCACACAACCAAATAGTCTCAAGCTCACATCACATAGTTTCACACATAAAAGTTATTACAGACCATAGTTCTCAAAATCTCAAAGTCTCAAACATGGAACGAAACTAAGATACTCACTCCCCCTTTGGCATCAAGCGCCAAAAAGGAAGTGTAGGAGTAGCAGCAGCACCAGCGATCACTCGTCGTCGTCGTCGTCTTCTTCTTCTTCTTCATTGTTGTCCTCCTCCTCTTCTTCTTCTTCTTGTCCTTCTTCCTCTTGCTCTTCTTCTTCTTGTGCAGCAGCAGCGGCATCATGGGCATCCCACTCCGCAAATGGATCATCAAACTCGGGGAGCTCATGATAAGTGTCCGTAGGAAGCCCGAGATGAGACTTGATCTCAATGATGTCACGGCGGTTCTCATTAGTCTCGGTGATGATACGCTTGCACATGGAGAAGATACTTTTGAAAGCCCTCTTGACCATGGAACCCTTGACCTTGCGGGATGACTTAGATGAGTGTGAAGGATGAGGAAGGGGCTCATCATCATGGCGAGGGGCAGCACTAGAGGATCCGGCAAATCTTGTGCTCTTCTTTGGGGGAGCTCTCTTGTCTCTAGCATGAAGATGCCTAAGGGGCTCATGTGTGACATCCTTTGGAAATTGGGTATTGGTGACCCTCTCAATCATATACATGATGTATGGAGCATATGGGAGGTGCTTCATGGGGTCACACATGGCACGGCGTAGCTCATTCCAAATGAAGTCAAAGATGCAAAAGCCTTCTTCTTCGGGCGCCACACGATTGAGAAGATTGACGGCATAGTGCCTAATAGCGGTGTTGTCTCCCATCTTCGGATCAATGGTGGCACAGAAAAACTGATTGAAGTAATAATAGTAGGGGATGAGATTATCAGCTTTTCCCTCATGAGTTAGGAAGGCGGAGGGGAACATATATGCCATGTCCTTGGGCTTGTACTTGTCTTCATTATGGATTGGAGTGTGAGCTTCATCCTTTGAGCCAAGACCAAGCAAGCGAGAGAAGGTCATGTAGTCAATGGTGTACTTCTCTCCTTGAGTGGTCCTAGTGATAGTGTTTTGATGAGAGTTATAGAAGTAGGAACAATGGAATTGAGCAAGAATCTCTCTATTCCATCCATATCTAAAACCCATGATCTCATATAGTCCAAGTTCCTTGCACCTATCAATGACGACATCAAAGGTGGGATTCTCTAATTTCTCATTGTATGCCCACTCAATGTACTTCATCTCCACGATGGGTGACTTGTTCTTTGCCTTCATCTGTGGGCTTCTTATTACTGTCTAATAGAAGTCCCTATGGAAGTCACACCAAAACCTCGACTCAAGAGCCTCACTAGAGATATACATGTAGACGTCCTCATCCCTCTGCTGTCTGACTGCAAGAGCATTTCTAGCATAGTCTCTCACCATCTGTTGAGCAAACCCTTGCACAGCCCCGGGGTCCCTTAAGTTGACAGGAGTAGTCACCACCCTCACATTTGATGGGAAAGATGCGGTGAGATGGGGTGGAGTTCTGGGACAGATTTGGGAGTAGGGAGTAGGACGGTTCTTTGGCATGGGTGGACGAGATACGGGTCTAGAGCGGGAGATGTAGGGGGCCTCATGGGATTTCCTTGAAGGCTGAGCTGGACCTTTCCCATGACGCCTAGGTGCAACTCTGTACTGATCGGTGTCTTCTTCCTCCTCTTCCTCTTCTTCCTCACCAACAACTTGCTGTTCTTCCTCTTCCTCGATCTCTTACTCGGTGTAAATGGGAGCACGAGCACGAGTGGATCTCTGAGAGGAGCCAAGCCCCAAAGTCTCGTGCACAACCCCCAAGGTTTGAGGATCGTGCCTAGCCTTTGTCCTCCTTTGGGTAGCCGGCTCGTCTTGCTTGTACTTCTTCCTCATGATCTGGAGATAAGCAGCAAGGAGTACATAAGAATTCATCCATGGAGAAGGTGTGTGACACTGTGATTTGGAGTTTCACCACGAAAATCCGGAGTTTCTGGAAAAATTCCCGGACAGTCCAGGAAGTCCGAACTGTCCGGAAAAAGTCCGGAGTATCCGGGTTTTCCTGGCGAAACCCTAAATCACAATGCCACACAAATCCACCACGGGAATCTCAAGATATTGCAGATCCACTACTTCTAGAGTCCAAGGAACAATCCTATCCAAGAGATTTCGCAAGATATGGCTTAGAAAAGGAGATCGGGCAAAGGGGCCTTTGAATACCTTAGGGAAGAGAGGAAACCGAGGGGAAACTTCTTCAAATCTTCAAATCAGCAGCAGCACCTTGCTTCCCACACCTTGGGGGCTTGAATCCCTCACTCTCTCAAGATTTGGAGGGTGGAAACCCTAGGTTCTAGGGAGGAATCGAGGGAGAGGGAGAGAGGCACGGGTGAGGCAACGAGAGGAAGGTAAAAGCAGTCCACGCAGTAGAAAGGTGAAAAGCTAGGGTTTGACTGCGGTGAAAGAGCTTTTATATGAGTAAAGGTCCGGACTATCCGGGTTGAGCCCGGACTATCCGGAAAATCTGGAGTTTCCGGGGAAAAACCCGGACTATCCGGCTCCCCCTGAGACTGAGCAGCAGATTTTCAAGGAATTGATTTTGAGATGGATAGAGATGATTATGAGTGAAACTGATGTGAGCTAGAGAGGTTCCAACACTTGATACTAGCCACAAACATACAATGAGAACAATAGTTCAAGTGTTGTACCTAGAGAAAAAAAATCCAAATACTTTCAAAGTAAATCCATACCAATTTTCAAAATCCTTTTCTTTTGTAAAGATCTAGCCTAAGTCAATCAAACATGTGCATGATCTCAAGCCATGTTACGAGAATCCAAGATATTTAATTCACTCCTCAAAGCACAAAACCTTAGTTCATCAAGAGGCTTTGTGAAGATATCGGCTAGTTGCTTTTCGGTGCTCACATGACTCAAAGCGATATCTCCTTTGGCTTCGTGGTCTCTCAAGAAATGGTGTATTATGTCTATGTGCTTTGTTCTTGAGTGGTTTACGGGGTTGTTTGCTAGCTTGATGGCACTCTCATTGTCACACAAGAGTGGCACCTTGCTAAACGTACAACCAAAGTCCCTCAAAGTGAACCTCATCCAAAGTAATTGAGCACAACAAGCACCGGCTGCAACATACTCGGCCTCGGCGGTGGATAAGGCAACGGAATTTTGTTTCTTGGAACTCCAAGACACCAAGGACCTTCCAAGGAATTGGCAAGTCCCGGATGTACTCTTTCTATCTACCTTGCAACCGGCATAGTCCGAATCGGAGTAGCCAAGTAGGTTAGGAGTGTGCACTAAATACCTAAAGATTCTCTTAACAGCCATGAGATGACATTCCTTAGGATTGGCTTGAAACCTTGCACACATGCACACACTAAGCATAATATCTGGCCTAGATGCACAAAGGTAAAGCAAAGATCCAATCATGGAGCGATATACCTTTTGATCCACGCTTTTTCCATCTTCATTTAGGTCAAGATGTCCGTTTGATGGCATTGGAGTCTTGATGGGCTTGGCCTTGTCCATGTCAAACTTCTTGAGCATGTCATGAGTGTACTTTGTTTGACTTATGAACGTGCCTTCCTTGAGTTGCTTGATTTGAAATCCAAGAAAGAACTTCAACTCACCCATCATGGACATCTCGAATCTCTTAGTCATAATCCTACTAAATTCATCCGCCCAAGCTTTGTTAGTAGAACCAAATATGATGTCATCCACATATATTTGGCATACAAATAAATCATTTCCTTCCTTGCGAGTGAAAAAAGTAGGATCGGCTTTGCCTATTTCAACGTCTTTCCTTAAGAGAAATTCCTTAAGGCATTCATACCATGCTCTAGGTGCTTGCATAAGACCATAGAGCGCCTTATGGAGCTTGTAGACGTGGTTGGGGAATTGAGGGTCTTCAAAGCCCGGTGGTTGCTCAACATAAACTTCTTCGGAGATTGGGCCATTCAAAAATGCACTCTTGACGCCCATTTGAAAGCGCTTGAAATCATGGTGAGTAGCAAATGCCAATAGGATGCAGATTGCTTCAAGTCTTGCTACCGGTGCATAGGTTTCTCCGAAGTCCAAGCCTTCAACTTGAGTATATCCCTTGGCAACCAATCTTGACTTGTTCTTGGTCACTACCCCATCCTCGTCTTGTTTGTTGCAATACACCCATTTTGTTCCAATCACATTTTGCTTAGGGCGTTCCACTAAGGACCAGACTTCATTCCGAGTGAAGTTGTTCAACTCTTCTTGCATGGCTATCACCCAATCGGCGTCTTGTAAAGCTTCTTCCACGGAGAGAGGCTCAATCATGGACACGAAGGAGTAGTGTCCACAAAAGTTTGCCAATCTTGATCTTGTGGTAACTCCTCTTCTTATGCTACCAAGAATGTTGTCAACGGGATGATCTCTTTGAACACTTTGACGAACTCTTGGATGTGGCTCAGAAGCTTCTTCTTGAATCAAATTCTCATTTTCTTGAATGTCTTGAGCATCATCTTCAGAGGGCTCGGATTCTCCGGGGTTGGGTCCGGAGTCTCCGGGATTTCCGGATTCTCCGGACTTTTCTCCGGAGTGTCCGGGTTTTGCAGCGGCAGTGAGATTTGGTGATGCTTCTATGACTTCAACTTCATCATCTTCTTCTTGAGGCTTGATTTCACCAATGGCCATCTTCTTGATGTCATTTGTAGAGATCTTTTCCTTGCCTACACACACTTCATCAACTTGCTCCACTTGAGAGCCATTAGATTCATCAAATGTCACGTCACACGCTATATCAACACTACCAGTGGTCTTGTTGAGAACGCGATAGCTGTGAGCATTTGAGGCGTAACCAAGAAAAATACCATCATCAACTTTAGGTGCAAACTTAGAGTTCTTGGGCTTCTTGTTGAGAATGAAGCACTTACAACCAAAAACTCTAAAGTAAGACACATTAGGCTTCTTACCGGTTAGGAGCTCATAAGTGGTCTTGTGTCGAAGCTTGTGAAGATATAATCGATTGATAGCATGACAAGCCGTGTTGACCGCTTCCGCCCAAAAACTATCCGAAGTCTTGTACTCATCAAGCATAGTTCTTGCGGCTTCTATGAGAGTCCTATTCTTCCTCTCCACTATCCCATTTTGTTGAGGAGTGTATGGGACGGAGAATTCATGACCAATGCCTTCACCATCAAGGTACTCTTCAATGTTGGTGTTCTTGAACTCGGAGCCATTGTCACTTCTTACTCTCTTGATCTTCACATCAAACTCATTTTGGGCTCTAGTTACAAACTTCTTGAATACATCATGAACCTTGCTCTTGTCACGTAAAAAGAAAACCCATGTATACCGAGAGTAATCATCAACAATGACAAATCCATACTTACTCCCTCCAATGCTAACATATGCCACGGGACCAAAGATATCCATATGAAGCAATTCCAATGGTCTTGTAGTGGTGAGTACATTCTTGGAGGGGTGAGGAGCACCAACTTGCTTTCCGGCTTGATAAGCACTACAAATTCTATCTTTCTCAAAATGAACTTTTGTTAGTCCTAGGATGTGTTCCCCCTTTAGAAGTTTGTTGAGATTATTCATCCCAACATGGGCTAGTCGGCGATGCCAAAGCCAACCCAAGCTAGACTTTGCCATTAAGCATGTATCAAGTTGGGCTTTCTCCGATGTAAAATCCACCAAATAAAGCCTTCCCTTGAGTTCACCCTTAAAAGCAACAGAGTCATCACCTCTTCTAAAGACGGTCACACCCACATTGGTGAACAAACAATTGTAGCCCATCTCACTAAGTTGTGACACGGACAACAAATTGTAGTCCAAAGATTCAACCAAATACACATCGGAAATTGAATGATTGGTTGAGATAGCAATTTTACCTAGACCAACAACCGTTCCACCACCATTGCCTCCAAAGGCAATCTTTTCCGTAGGATGTTCAATCATTTCACAAGACATAAACATCTTCTTCTCCCCGGTCATATGATTAGTGCATCCACTATCAATCACCCATTTGGATCCACCGGAGGAGTATGCCTACAAAACAAATTAGGCTTGGTTTTTAGGTACCCAATGAGAGTTGGGTCCTTTTACGTTAGTCACAAGAACTTTGGGCACCCATACATTCCTTTTGATCATAGAACCTTATTTGCGGGGTCCCACATACTTGGCCACCACCTTACCCTTGTGGTTCCAAGTCAACACATAATCGGCATAAAAGTTGTCTTGTGAAGCATGTGCCTTGGGCTTCTTGTTTTGCTTGGCTTGCACCACTTTGGTCTTGACTTGTGGTTCATGGGATGTACCATTGGAGCTCTTGAACTTGATGGGAGTGTTGAGCCTAGGTTGTTTACCTTCAACCTTGGCACCCAATTGCTTCATCCCATGCACCACATTTCTTGTTCCCACACCCCTTGTGTGGTTGTTCTTGATGAATGGGATAGGGTCTTTGGAGCCTTGCTCATTCTTACCTAGCCCTTTCCCGTTCTCAAAGCCAAACTTCTTCATGTAGTTTGAACCAAAGCCCTTGGTATGGTTCTCAAACTCTCCTCTCTTAGGTTCCTTCTTCTTTTCTTCAACAAGAGAGTTTGACAACCGAGCAATCTCTTTCTTCATTGCATTCATCTCGGAATGTTAGTAGCATAAGCATTTATATCAAGTTTATAGCATCTAGAGCAACCATTACTTGTAGAAGCATTTGAGTTAGAGGTAGCATCATTAGAGGTTGTTTTAACACTATTCTTAAGATTGTCAAGTTGAACTTCAATTGCAACGTGACTAGCTTTCAAGCATTTTAAACTCTCTTGAAGTTCAACCTTTTCCTTCTCAAGTCTAGTGCAAGCATCCTTAGTTAGGAAAGACTTCCTAGTTAATTCATCTATTATAACGGCTTCTTTAGCTTGAGAGTTCTTGAGGCTAAGAATTTCTTCCTCTTTTTCTTTGAGCAAGCCCTCTTTCATCTTGAAACCCTTTTTTCAATTACAAGGGCATTCTCAAGGGCAATGGTTTTCTCTCGCTCAAGTCTAAAGAGCTCTTCTTGCACCTCAAGAGTCTCATCTCTATTCTTAATTTCATTTAGAAGGTTCATGATTCTTTTGGTTGCTTTCTTACCAAAACTAGTGATCATTCTTTCAAATTCATCATCACTATCAACATCATCATCAACATCTAGGGGAGAAGGTTTAGTGTCTACCTTAGTGCCCCTAGCCATGAGGCATGTGTGGGTGAAGTCATCTTCATCATCGGTGAGATCTCCAAAGAGTAATGGCTTGTCAATGGGTTGAGCAATGGATATTGTAGCAAGCCCCGCTTCATCTTCGGAGTCGGAGCTATCATCATTTGAATCCCATTCTTCACCCAAATGAGCTTCACCAACCTCCTTTTTCTTGTTCTTGTCATACTTGTTGGTGTCTCTTCTTCTCACTTTGATGTTAGGGCATTCCGCAATGAAATGACCCTCCTTGCCACACCCAAAGCATGGCCTCTTGGATGTTCTCTTGGTCTTGATCTTGTCCTTGTCTTTGTTTTTTTTGAAGAAACCACCTTTCTTCATCACCTTGGTGAACCTCTTCACAAATAGAGCCATTTGCTCGGGAGTCAAGGTGTCATCACTATCTTCATCACTTTCTTCTTTGACCACGGTCTTGGAGGATGATGAGCTTGCCCTCTTTTCTTTGTCTTTGCTTGAAGCTTTGAGAGCTACTCCCTTATTCTTCTCAATTTGTTCATGCATCTTTGACATTTCTTGTGAGAGCTTTGACTCCTTGACGGTGATAAGATGTTCTTCAATTCTACCAATCACATCCGCCGGAGTGAACTTCTTGAAGCCTCTCTTCTCTCTAATAAGTGTAGGGAGTTGAACATCCCTAGCCATGTAAGCGGAGAGGATCTTATCAACAACTTCCTTTCTTCCCCATCTTGTGCTTCCAAGAGACTTGATCTTATTGATGATCTTGTTCAAGCGGTTGTACATGTCTTGTGGAGATTCATCTTCTTTGATGACAAAGCGGTTGAGCTCACTCTTAAGAGCTCGAATTCTTCCTTCTCTAACTTGCCTAGTTCCTTCATGGTTAATAAAGAGAGTGTCCTACACATCTTTGGCGGACTTCAAGCCATCAACCTTGTCATATTCTTCGGCGGTGAGAGAGCTCTTGATGATGCGAATGGCTTGATAGTTGCGTTGAATTTCATTCACTTGAGCTTGTGTCAACGTGGCATCTCCACTAGGAAAAATGATTCCCCTGTTCACGACACTCCAAAGTGCGGGGTTTACCGCCATCAAATACTCTTCCATCGAGTTCTTCCACTTGGAATAGCCGGTTCCATCAAATTGGGGTATCTTTCCAATATGGTGGGAACTCGATGATTTATCAAAGATTAAATTGGAGTAATCGTAAGGGATTCTAGAAAACTCCCTTCCCGAAGGCCGACGAGTGGAGCGGTTTGATCTTGCATCATCAAAGTAGTCATCACTTGAGGAAGATGATCCACCATCTTCATTTCTTGGATGATGACTTGTGCTTGCTCCACCGGCACCTCCCGCTGCACCCGTAGGACCTTCGGGTGTGTTCACGGGGGGTTGATTCCCACCGGGGTTGGTCAAGTCACCATCGGGCGGTGTTGCTTGATTAGTTGGGGTCGACATCTCTTCTTCTCCAAGCGGTTAAGCTTCAAACGGAGCAACTGACTCTGATACCAATTGAAAGGATCTAGAGGTCGACTAGAGGGGGGGGTGAATAGTCGCTCTTGAAAAATCACAACTTAAAGCAACTTTATCAGACCAAGGTCCGGAGTCTCCGGATATTTTTCCGGATACTCCGGGAAATCCGGAGTATCCGGGAAAATGTTCGGATTGTCCGGCCTTTGAGGGGGTGACTAAAACAACCTGCAATCAAACTTGTCCAAACTCAAATCTGTGAAAATAGGTTATGCAATACAGAGATATAAGCCTGTTCCACCACTTAGAAACAGTAGGAACCTCACCACGGAGTAGATCGGCCACAAACCCTAGAAATGTACTCAAGAGGATTTCAAGCATACAACAAGAGCAACAAGCACAAGAGACACAAGGGATTTATTACCGGAGTTCAAGCTCACACCTTGAGCTCTACGTCTCCGTTGAGGAACCCACAAAGGGTGGACCTTTACACCTAGGTCACTTTCCTCCCCCTAGCGACCACAAAGATCGAGCTAGGGTTACTTACTCAATCACGGGGTAATACAAACTTCCTTGGGCAGCCACAATCCTTTGGATGCTCCAAGGCAACGCCTAGCCGGCTAGGACCTCAAAGCTCCAAGAGTAACAAACACGAGATTGCCAACCAAGCGAAGAACGAGGTGCTCTAGAGATGGGAAATCAGCTCACTAGCACTCTCACTTGCTCAAGCCTTGAATTCCTCCTTTAATCCCCACCAAAGCTCAACAACCAAGTGCCAAGGGGAGTAAAGAGGAGGGAGAAGGAGTTCTGAATGCTGCAGGGCGAAATGAGGCAAAAGAGAGAGAGAATGGATAGGGTTGAGGGGGTATAAATACCTCCTCACCCAGAAAAGAGCCGTTACAGCTCTAAGACCCGGAGTATCCGGACAAGGCTCGGACACTCCGGGAAGTCCGGATTGTCCGGGATAAAACCCGGATTGTCCGGCCTTCCAGAGTCAGCACACTTAAGGATAACTCGGTGATCGTGCAGTGCAAGGTGTCTCTCATAGGATTTTGGTTAGTCATCTAGAGCACCTTTTCAACTCTTGGAAGATACAATCCATGTCCCTCTTAATAGTACGGCATTCATAGGACTCAATTTCAAAGTATAAAATAAATAAACCTCCAAGGAATTCTTCTTTTAGCGTTACTTCCTTCTTATAGAGCAATGAAGCGCTTAGATGCCATCTTAGAATTTTAGTACCTGCTTGTATACTCAACACATCATTAGCAGCTTAATGATCCATCATTAAATCACCAAAACCCACTTAGGGGGCCAAGATACTCTTCACCTGCGACGAGCCTGCAACAGCCGGTGTCGCTCCGCCCGCTAGTGTCGCTCCGCCGGCCGGTGTCGCTCCGCCCGCCGGCGACGACCCTGCACCAGCCGGTGTCGCTCCGCCGGCCGCCGGGGTCGCTCCGCCCACCAGCTGTGTCTCCTGCGTCCCAACAGGCGGTGCCTGTGTGAACTGTGACGCGCCAAGCTCCTCGCCCTCCGCCCCATCCATGGTCGCGAGAAAGTCGTGGTACCTAAACTCATCCCAGTCCAGCTGGTCGTCAGGAGTCGAGACCGCGACCGCGTCGAAACCTGCAACGAATAGTATTAGTTTTCCAAAACGTATCGTACTTATCGAATTTTACTGTAATAGTTAAGGTCGTTACCAGGCTGCAAGACAGGTGGAGTGGACGAGGAAGGAATATCTGCCGCCGGAAAGACCGGCAGTCTGAAACCTCCTAGCGGAAAGACCGGCGGTCTAGGTGCCGTCGTCTCCGGCTGTCGAGCCCCGGTGAAACCTCCTAGTCCCGTCGGAAAGACCGGCAGTCGCCCTGTACGATTAGAATATAGTATAACAAAAACACACAACAACTCCGTGCATTAGTTGAAAATAAGGTCCACTGAAAATACCTGCGCCGGGGAAAACCAACGGCCGCTGCACATAGGTGTGCGGGCCCTACGGCTGTGGCTGCTGCTGTGCCGTCAGAGCCGAGAAAGGTGCACGTGCAAAGGTGGAAGGCACCGGCTGCGAAGCCGCTGTCGAGGCGGAGCTCAAGGACGACGCTGGGTGGCGCGGAAGGAGATGAATGTCTGCGGCCCCGGCGTAGTTCACGACGGCGGAGTACCTCGTGGCAACATCGAGGATTCTGTCGTACGTGTGGCGGTGCTGCTGAGGCCCCTAGGTAAAACACGCCTCCCTCGCGGCCGCTGCGAGCCGCACGATCTCAGCAAGCGTGTCGTGCTGCTCACAAAATTAGTAGCACATGTTATAATAAATAGTAAAATAAATTAAATATGATTGCAGTATCGTAGCTTACCGCTGTGTCGGCGGTCTGGTCTCGTCGCACCGGGTACGTGGCGTTCGGCAGTAGCCTGTCGTGGTCCGGGACCGGTGGCGGTGGCGGGGCAGCAGGGACGTACGTCACCCGCGTCCGTGTCCTCGGGAGGTACCACTTAAGGTACGGTACCCTGGCCGCACCGTCGTGAAGGCGGTGCTCGGTGACGACGTTCTCCTCATGCGCCGCGGACGCCCACTCGTCCACGTACGGCTGCAACCTGTCGACGAACGACGTCGCCGCAGACACGCCCTTACGCGTCCACCTAGCATAGATGAAACAAAAAATTATTTGCAACTGACTACTTGTAACGGAAAATAATTATAACTGGCTAATGGTAGCTCACCTATGCGCTGTGGGCGGCAGACGTGGCGCAACGGGTACATGCGACTCCTGGTAGAGGCCGAACTGCCTCATCACCCGGTGGACTGCGTACTCCTCGACGTAGATGTCGAACACCAATCATCGCCGCGTCATCCAGTATGCCTGGTCTCGGAAGCACAGCGACGAGAGGTCCTGTGGTGCGCGGGCAGCGACCATGGCAGGAGTGTACGGCGTCCACCGGACCTGGGCATCGACCATCCGGTCGATCTGACCCACGAAGTCCTTGTACGCCTTCTTCGCCTGCTCCCCAGCCCAAACGTGCTGCACAAAACATGAAAAGTTAATTGAATCGAACTAAAAAACTCATTAAGCGAATAAAATGATAAGAGAGATCATTACCTTTCGGAGGCATCATAGAGAACCCATGGTGGGGAGATCCGCTGGGTCGGTGTCTGCTGGCAGCGGGTCGTACTCCGAGAGGTCGGCCTTGGGCCGACCGATGTCGAACCGCTCGTGGATCCACATCTGCAGCAGGAGAGGACAACCCAGGAGGATCCCCTCCCTACTCGCCGGCTTTGCCACGCCCGAACACATCCCCCTGTAGGTAGCAGCCAGAACAGCGCTGCCCCAGATCAGCGGCATCTCATCGAGGGGGGAGTCGGCGATCCTCTGAGCCCAGGGGAGCAGGTACCTCGACACCGAGTCTCCCGCTAACTCGCAGAACATCACCCACCCGAACAGCCAGAGCAGGTACACCTCCAGAAACTTGTCTGACGTCTGGTCGTCGGCCTCGTCCGCCATGTAGTCAGCCTGCACACACACAAAGGTCCATCGTCACATTCGTTTAAAATGCATACAAACGTTGAAAATAAGAGTTAGAAGCACGTACACTGAACTGCTGGATCCAAGTCTAGGTGGGACCGTGGGTGTTGGCGAAAGGCACGTACGACTGAGGCGCACGATCGTTCCGAGGAACATTTGCGAACCGAGCAAGGAAGTCGGCGTGCCACGTCGCGGGGATGTCGATCGGCCCCATCGCCTCGCCAGCACACGGGAGTCCTCCCAACAACGCGACGTCCTCCAGACTGAGCGCCATCTCGCTGACGGGGAAGTGGAAGGTGTGCGTCTCTGGTCGCCACCGGTCCATAAACGCGGCGATCAGAGGGGCGTCGTAGCTGAACCGCGTCAACCGCTCTGCCCGGGGAACCTCACCTTGTGGCTTGTCCCCCTCGACCAACCGCGCGAAAGGCAGAAGTCCTGCAGCGCGTAGCCTGAAACAAAAAAATAAAAATAATTTACTTAACGCAATTACTATTGTAAAGAAACAGAAATAAATAATAAAAATAAATTACGTACTTCGGAATCCACCGCTGGTGTATCGGCATCAACGTGCGGGTGGTCCGGCAACCTATACTGCCGGGCGACTGTCCAAGAACGGCCGAGACGTACGAGCGGTGGTGCCGGTCCACCGCCTCCTCGAACAACGCCGGCCGTACGTACTCGAACGGTGCCTGAGCCATAGCTGCAAAAAAATAAAATTTAATTAATTAGTTGAATTATATCAATTTTCTAGGATTTTTAAATCAATTTAAACGAATTATGTGAATTAAAACTATTTTCTAAGAATTTTATATCAGTTTAATCTAATTATTAGAATTATAACTATTTCTACGAATTTTATATCAACTTAAACGAATTATGTGAATTAAAACTATTTTCTAAAAATTTTAAATCAATTTAATCTAATTATGTGGATTATAATCATTTTCTAGAAATTATATATCAATTTAATCAAATTTTTTGAAATATAACTATTTCCTAGGAATTTAAAATCAATTTAAACGAATTATGTGAATTAAAATTGTTTTCTAAGAATTTTATATTAATTTAATCTCATTATTGAAATGATAACTATTTCTATGCATTTTAAATCAATTTAAACGAATTATGTGAATTCAAACTATTTTCTAAGAATTTTATATCAATTTAATCCAACTATTTGAATTATATCTATTTTTTGGAATTTTATATCAATTTAAACAAATTATTTGAATTATAACTATTTTGTACGAATTTTATATGAAGATAAACGAATTATGTGAATTATAATTATTTTCTAAGAATTTTATGTCAATTTAATCAAATTGTTTGAATTATAATCATTTTCTAAGAATTTTAAATCAATTAAAACAAATTATTTGAATTATAACTATTTTCTACGAATTTTATTTGAATTATAACTATTTCTAAAATTTCTAAACTAAGTTAACTAAACTACACTAACTGCACTAACTAAACTACACTAAATAACTAAACTATACTAAAGTTAAAAACATACATGAGTCAAAAGTGCTCCGAAAGGTTGAAAACCGAAGATTTAGGAGGAGAGAAGGAGGGAGGGAGGAGGGGGTGGCGGCAGCCGTCACCCCCTTATATAGGGGTGATGATGTCGCCGTACCCCACGGCGGCAGGCTCCTACCGCCGTGCCACGGCGGTAGGAGCCTGTCGCCGTGGGGTACGGCGGTAGGAAGCTGGCCCCACAGTCAACTCTCCCGACCGTTGGCGGCACCCCTGCCGCCGTGCCAGCCGTGTGGTACGGCGGCAGATGTATATTTCTCGAAATTTTTGTTTTCGTCATTTATTTTTCGAAAATCAAATATATATATATATATATATATATATATATATATATATATATATATATATATATAATTCAACTGTCTGCGTACAACTAACGCCGTAACGCGTACGCGTACAGAGTACAGATCCTATACAGGTTTCGAAACCCACGTGTACGGCATACGCTCTCGCTCCCTGTGTTTCCAAACCTAGCTTGATTCGCCGAAACCCATCCCACGCTGCCGCCATGTCCGCCGCCGTCGCCGGCCCCGTCCTCCGCGAGGACGGCCGGGGGATCCCACGATCCCTCCCCCTCCTCGCGGTGCTTGTGGAGGCGGAGTCCCGCCGCTGCGCCGCCGCCGCCGCCTCCCGTCCCGCCGAGACTGGCCTCGTCCGAGCCTTCCGCGGCGGTGCCGCCCCCAAGGTCCCGATCCGCATCTTCATGGAGCGGATCCACCTGCTGACCAGGTCGGTGCCGGCCTCCCGGGGCATGACCAGGATCGACGGCACCAGCTTCGTGCTCGCCGGGATCTACTTGACTCGCTTCATCCGCAGCCCCGCCGGCAGGGCGGCGGGGATCCTGGTGGAGCCTGCGACCGCGCACCGCCTGGTCGCCGTCGCGCTCTTCCTCGGCGCCAAGTTCGGCGGCCACCCGCCCAGCAAGTGGATTGGGGTGTTCGAGGCCAGCTCGCAAGGGGCGATCCGTGCCGGCGAGATGCCGGTCCTCGAGGGCCGCTTCCTGCGTGCAATCGACTTTCGTCTGTACGTGGAGACCGGGGAGTTCAACTCCTTCTGCCTTGTGCTGGAGCGGGGGCCTCAGGCACCAAGCGGCGACAGCGGTAGGGTTGGCTGCGCCAGCAAGAAGAGGCAGGCGGACGCCACCGCCGAAGAGGAGCGCCGCCGCGTCCGAGCTCGCCTGCCGCCACCTGCCGTCTTGTCCAATTAGGTGTTTTCAATTTTAAGTTTCCCATTCAATTCACCTATTATTTCTTCTGCTTTTAGTTGCTTTGATTGTTCGTCTGTCTAACTGCAGGTACAAGGCTAGGAGTAGAAATGTTCGAGTACATGGAGAAGGTGTCGTCCAGTGTCCGATCAGGGATCAGGAGAGTCGCTGCAAGGAGAATATGTTCGTGGAGAAGGCGTCTGTCCCTATAGGAACAGAGTTACCGGAGCCTGGAGGGGAGTCTGCTGCCAGTAGAAGATGTCTGGGGTGGAGACTGTAGACAGTGTCATCCACCGCCGATTAGATCAGCTGCTTCTTGTCGAAGCAAATCTATCTTCTAGCATGGTTGTTTGAACTTCTGTTGGCTCAGTGACAGTTTACCGCTACTGGGTCTTCAAGATTTTACTGAGTAACAGAGTGTACAAGTATTGGGTTTTCAAGATTTAGTCAATATAAAAAAGGGCACAATAGTATCTTTTTGTAGTCTGAAGTTGAGTGTTTGGTTTGTCTGAGCTAGTGCCAAGTCAATGAAATTGTTATTGTTCAGTTCTGTTAGATGTCATCAGCTAATAGGAGGTCTCAATGCTATTCTTCTGTGCTAGTGCAGTATATTTGGCAATTTACTTGTGATTAGGATATGATTCCTCGGTACCAGGTTTCAGTGTGATTCTTTTCTTATGTGTTTCTTTCTGAGATCTATAAAATAGAGAATGAAGTGTTGTTCTGTCTGTATGGTCACCTTTTTGTCATCTATTTTTTATCTGGTGTGCAGATTGTCTGTACGTACCCATCTGAAATGAAATCTTTTTTGTTTTTGGTGTGTCGGGATATGTGTCTACTGATGCAAGAACCACAGAGGAAACAATTAGTGATCCTCTCAAACAGAAATGGGAAACAATATCAGGTAATAAGAATCAGAACAAACTGAAGAACATAATACAACAGGTCGTTTGATTCCCCTCAATACTTGAGCAGTATATGCTTGCAGATTGGCACTGCAGCTGTCCAGCATGTTAAGATGCCACTTGGAGCAGCATGTTCATCAAACTTTTCAATGTCTCCTGATTTGTGTGTCTGTTTTCAAACGCACATTCAAGCTGAGGATTATCTGAGAGCACACTGAAGTTAACAACCAGGTTTCCCCCAAATGTGTAGCCTCTGTTTCTATGTTCACTCAGATTACTTAAAATTTACTCCTATTAGAATCCGGGCAAATCATTCTTACTGAACTTAGCATTAAGAGTTGACTGCTATTTTTGCTAAAAAAAATTGCCATCGTTGGCATGGAAATTTAGATTTCAGGTACCTTTGTGAGGTGGGTATCATTCTCATGTGGACAGCGTGCAAGAATCAAGTGTCAATCTTAGTTTTAATGTAGTTGCATGTAGAGGACATTCGATTTACAATTTTGGATCATGGCAACCCCTTTTACAATTTTTTATGCATAGTGCCTTTTTACATGATTTATTTCTTCCTACTACAAGGATGTATTATTGAATTATTATTTTTTTCAATAATCTTTCTATGTGATACAGTCTGTAGTTGAGAACAGGTTGCATGCTCTTTTTTAAAAATTCTGGATACGAAACCCGTATGATGTTGCTCATTTAACACTTGACATCAGATATAGTGGAGGTATATGAGACCCTTCTTGAGATTGTTTATATCTTGACGTCGACAGGTCATCAATTTATTTTTTAGAAAGAATTGGCATGGACCCAGCCATAGTCAAAACTGAAAGTGGAAAGTCCTCAAAGGAAAAAAAAGAAACGAAAAGGGAAGTATACGCATACGGTTCTATACGCTCTCGCTCCCGTCCGTCTCCTCACTGTCTGGCGGCCAGCAGCTGAAGCGCAACAGAGCAAGTGACGGTTGGGCGTTCATCTCATCCGTTCATCCGGCGATCAACGGCTATTAGAATTTACTCTATTTTCAGACGCTAAACAGTACTTCGTTATTTCGTTTTGCTTTAAGAGGCAGAGTTGCCCTGTAATGGGATATGGCGTGATTGTATCGGGTATGAACTCTAAGTAGAGTAGTTGTAGTGTTCGTCGTCGCCGCCGGCGACCCGAACCTCTTGCTGTGAACCTTTCTGCTGCAATCGAGCTTAATTCAGACCATTTCCCGTTTCGCGCCTGCAATTTCTTCCTTTCTGTTGCGTTCTTCTTGCTCTGATCCACCGGATCCTGACAATTGGTATCCAGAGCCAATCATCCTCGGCGGGGGAAAATTTTTTCCCATCTGCTTCCACAGCCAGTTTCTCAGATCTTGTCCGATCGGCGTGGTGAGTGGAGGTTGCAGCTCTCCTACGTCAAATCCCTCCCACCCACCCGGATCTGAGGAAACCACCCCTCAATCCCTCCTACAGCTCTCCTACGTTTTCAGCTAGGGTTGCGGAGCATGTGTGTCCGTGTAAAATTCCGAGTGCTGAAGTTGGTGAAGCTGCGGAGGAGAAGGCGTGAGGCATCGTCAATTTGGGTTACAGAACTAGTTTCTGTGTAAAATTCCTCGATTGATTCCTTGTCTCAGGGCGGCGGTAGAAATTGCTTGCAGATCTTGTTGGGGCGAGCTCTACTCAAACCGAATTTGCAAGCCATGATGGTCACTACAAGCAACGACAAGAGTATACCAGAGTTATATGCTACATCAGAGGAAGTGGAAGCTCTAAGATCTAAAGTGGAGACCTTCATGCAGGAACAAGCTGTCCATAACAAGACCATCAACACATCCCTGGAAAAGCTCCTCAAACTGGCTGAGGAATCAGGGGCTAAATTACCAGAGTCCACTCCAGATGACAAAGGCTCAAGTGTGAAAGGTAAAGATACTACCCAGAGCTATAAAATTCCACAGCTTAGAAGACCAGAGCAACTTAGGGGAGAGCCACATGTTCATAAGAAGGTCAATTTTGCACCTGGTTCTAGCAATACAGCAAACAGATCCATGTTACACTCCCATAGTCAGTATCAGCCTATTTCACAGGATGGCCAGTATGAGGAGGATGACTATACTGAGTATGATGAGGGGGAGGAATATTTTGAGCAAACCTGGAATATGTCCAAGTCAGATGAGATCTTTCCCAAGCAGACATACCACACACCACCACCCAACCAGCAACCAAACCCAAACCCAAATCCCAACCCACTACCACAACCTAATACTATACACACCCCATTTACCTTTTCCAATCCAAGCCATCAGCTTCCCCATAATTCCAATTACCCATCATACCAACTCCATACCAATCAACCCTTCAGAGAAAAGCAACAACAATTCCCACACAACTATAACTACAACACAAACCCAAACCCACAGTACAATTACCAACCACCTCCAAACCATAATTATTACCAGCATCTTCAATATCAACACAGAGCTGTGACTAGAGGCCCTAAGTTACACTTCCCTGAATTTACTGGAGAGGATACTGATGGATGGCTGAGGAAGGCAGAAAAGTACTTTGAAATGATTGGAGTCCCCAATGAAGACAGGGTCAAAATAGCAGTCATGTATGTCAATGGCAAAGCTGAGTTCTGGTGGAGAGGCACTGGGTGCAATGCCAACACACTACCATGGCATCAGTTTTGTAGGATGGTTACTGATAGGTTTAATACAACCTCTGAATATGAAGTTGTTGGGCAATTCCTCAATCTTAAGCAATTGGGGTCAGTAGTGGACTATGTTGACAGGTTTGAGTAAATGGTGAGCATGGTCAAAAGACACAACCCCTCTCTGTCAGATAGATACTTCATAAGCAGTTTCATCTCTGGCCTGAAGGACCATATCCAATATCACTTGCAATGCCACAAGCCAACAACCTTGTCTGAAGCTTATTGGTTTGCCAAGAGACTGGAACAAACAACTCCTCAGTTCAAAAAGTTCAGCTCTTATAACCCTCCTAACAGACAAGTTAAGCCTGAAGTCAAAGACAACAAGGAGAAAGAGAAAACACTTCCAGTACAAACTCTTGCTGAGTTAAAGGCCGCTGGCAAATGTTTTAAATGTAGAGAACCATGGGTTCCTGGCCATTCCAAGATCTGCAAAGCCAAACAAGTCTATTCTGTAATCTTGATTGAAAATGAAGAGGGCAAAGAAGAAGTGGTTGTGGTAGAAGATGTAGAATCTGTGGAGGAGCACACTATCCAAGACACTGAGCCAATCAAGGTGTGTAAGCTGTTAGTTCAGGCCCTTACAGGAACACCATCTAAAGTGGGCACCTTCACTCTGAAGTTGCAGATCAATGATCAGACAACTATTGCTCTAGTTGACAGTGGCAGTGATGCCACTTTCATTAATCCAAAATTTGCTATCCAGGCCAATTGTGTGATCACAGATGTGGAGCCAGTCCAAGTGGTAGCAGCTTAAGGCAAAGTCCTACTTAGCTCCACTGCCTGCAGTAGCTGCCCTTATAGCATTCAAGGCCATCATTTTTCTTCAGATTTTAGGCTGTTTGAGCTCAAAGGTTATGATATCATCTTGGGAGCAGACTGGATTTATCAACATAGTCTAGTAGGCCTTGATTTAATAAGAAGGGAATTCTCAATCACAAAAGATGGCACAGAGGTAGTAACATTTGTGGATGAGACCATTAACTCCCACCATCAAGTTATTGGTGCAAGGAAACTTCAGAAATTACTTAAGAAAAAGGCTATTGGAGCTATCATTGTTCTGAACAATTCTTCAGACCCTTCCACCTCTTCCACAGAGCAACTTCCACCAGAAATAGCTAAAGTCTTAGCTGACTACAAAGATATCTTTGAAGAGCCTTCTGACCTCCCACCAGCAAGGGCAGTTGACCATGCTATTCCCTTACTGCATGACAACAAAGATATTAACCAGAGGCCATACAGGTTGCCCTATCACAAAAATAATGCCATGGAGGAATTGATTAAACATCTGCTGCATACCAGGATGATTCAACCAAGTGTAAGCCCATACTCTTCTCCAGTCTTACTAGTCAAGAAGAAAGATGGCACTTGGCGCCTATGTGTTGCTTACAGGAAATTAAACACTAACACTGTCAAGAACAAATACCCCATTCCTATCATAGAAGATCTGTTGGATGAATTGTTTGGAGCCCAAATTTTCTCTAAAATTGATCTGAGATCTGGGTATCACCAGATTAGAATGAGGTCAGGAGATATTCATAAAACAACCTTTACTACTCACATGGGTCATTTTGAGTATGTAGTAATGCCCTTTGGGTTGACCAATGCACCAGCAACTTTTCGAACTCTGATGAACACAGTGTTGGCTGACTTCTTGAGAAAATTTGCATTGGTGTTCTTTGATGATATACTAATCTACAGCACATCTCTTGAAGAGCATGTCATTCACTTGAGAACAATTTTGCAAGTATTAAGAGAAAACAAGTTATATGCTAAGCTAAACAAATGTTCTTTTGCTAAGAGGGAGGTGGAGTATTTGGGTCACATCATTAGTGACCAGGGAGTAGCAACAGATCCATCCAAGGTAGACATTATCAAGCAATGGCCAACACCTCAATCTGTCACTGAGTTAAGGGCATTTTTGGGCATGGCTGGGTACTACAGACGTTTCATTCAGAACTATGGGATAATTTGTAGACCCCTTTTTGATGCTTTGAAGAAAGATGCTTTTCAGTGGGGACCTTCACAAGCAACAACTTTTGATCAGATCAAGGAAATTATGGCTAATCCACATGTCTTGGCTTTACCTGACTTTAGCCAACCTTTTGTATTAGAAACTGATGCAAGTGGTACTGGAATAGGAGCTGTTTTGATGCAAAATGGGAGACCCATCTCCTTCTTCAGTAGAACTTTGGGTCCTAAGGCACTCACAGCTTCAACCTATGAGAAAGAGGCCATGGCCATTCTAGAAGCCATCAAGAAATGGAAGCACTACCTTACCAGTACTTCAGTCATTATAAGAACAGGCCAGCAGAGTCTGAAATACATACAAGACCAAAGATTGGTTGATGGAATTCAGCATAAACTTCTTGTGAAGCTATTGGGTTTCAACTACAAAGTGGAGTATAAAAAAGGAAGGGAAAATAAGGTGGCTGATGCCTTATCTCGAGCTCCTCATTCCCACCACATGTTAGCTATTTCTGTGGCCATACCAGCTTGGGTGGAGCAAGTCACTGCTAGTTATGAGAATGACACAACTTGTTTGGACCTACTTACCAAACTCAGCATTGACCCTCAGGCATTACCTAATTATTCTTTACAGGAAGGAATTCTGAGACACAAAGGGAAATTAGTCATTGGAGATTACAATGCTCTTAAATCACAACTCATTGATTCCTTCCATAAGTCTGCTTTTGGTGGGCATTCTAGGGAAAGAGCAACACTGAAGAGACTCCAACTAGTCCTCTATTGGCCCAACATGCAGAAACAAGTGAAAGTCTATATTCAGAATTGTCCTGTCTGTCAGAAAAATAAGCCTGAGAATACTTCATACCCTGGATTACTAGCACCCCTACCAGTTCCTACTCAAGCATGGACACACATTTCTATGGATTTTGTTGAAGGCCTCCCCACATCAAAAGGAAAAAATGTTATACTGGTAATGGTTGACAGACTAACCAAATACTCCCATTTTATTGCTCTGAGCCACTCATATACAACCAAGGATGTAGTTGGCATTTACATGAACAATGTTTTCAAGTTACATGGCTTACCTCAAGTAATTGTGACTGATAGAGATCCAATCTTTACAAGCTCTGTATGGCAAAAATTCTTCAAAAGCTTGAAGGTGGAACTACATCAGTCCTCTGCTTACCACCCACAAACAGATGGGCAGACAGAAAGAGTTAATCAGTGCTTAGAAAATTATCTGAGGTGCATGTGTTTTAACAGTCTCAAAAGATGGTGCCATTGGTTGTCCCTAGCTGAATGGTGGTATAATACATCATTCCACACTTCTCTGAAAATGACTCCCTTCCAAGCTCTTTATGGGTTTCCACCACCAATGATAGCAGAAGTGATTCTTCCTGATTCCCCTGACTTATCTGCTCAAGAACAACTGAGAAACAGAATGGTGGCTCACCAAGTCATCAAAGATAACCTGCACAAGGCCCAAGCAAGAATCAAACAACAAGCTGATAAGAAGAGAAAAGACAGAGAAATTGAAGTGGGAGACATGGTCTACTTGAAGATCCAACCTTAGAGACACACATCATTAAGTGCTCACAGATGCCTTAAACTCCACTCCAAGTATTATGGACCATTTCGTGTCTTGGCAAGAATTGGGCCATCAGCATACAAACTCTTGCTTCCAGAAGGTTGTCAGCTCCATGATTTCTTCCATGTTAGTCAATTGAAGAAGCATCTGGGTCCTCATGCAGTCCCAAGTCCTGACTTACCACTGATTGATGATAAGGGTATGATCAAGGTAGCACCGCAAAGCATTCTTCAGAGACGCATGATACCTCGCAACAACGAGCCAGTGGCGCAATGGTTAATTCACTGGGTGAATCTTCCGGAAACTGAAGCCACTTGGGAAGATGCAGCCTTCATTCGCAAGGTATTTCCATCTTTTCATCCTTGAGGACAAGGATGTTAAGGAGGGGGCATTGTCAGGCGGCCAAGTCAAGCAGCTGAAGCGCAACAGAGCAAGTGACGGTTGGGCGTTCATCTCATCCGTTCATCCGGCGATCAACGGCTATTAGAGTTTACTCTATTTTCATACGCTAAACAGTACTTCGTTCTTTCGTTTTGCTTTAAGAGGCAGAGTTGCCTTGTAATGGGATATGACGTGATTGTATCGGGTATGAACCCTAAGTAGAGTAGCTGTAGTGTTCGTCGTCACCATCGTCGTGCCGACCCCCGGCGACCCGAACCTCTTGCTATGAACCTTTCTGCTGCAATCGAGCTTAATTCAGACCATTTCCCATTTCGCGCCTGCAATTTCTTCCTTTCTGTTGCGTTCTTCTTGCTCTGATCCACCGGATCCTGACACTCACCCTCTCTTTCGCGCCAGATCAGATCGCAATTCGCAAGTCCCAAAAGCTCATCGTCCACCGATTCGCCGAAACCCTAGTCAACACCGCCACCATGTCCGCCCGACGAACGGGGGATCCCTGGATCCCTCCACGGCGAAGTTGTTAGATACATGTGCTTCTGCCGTGCTTAACTGAAATTATACAACCAAACTTACTTCATTTTAAAAAATATAAATTAAATATATACATTTCAGAAACACGTTTACTCACTCTATCTTTAAATATATGATGTTTAGGATAACAAAATTAATTTATTTTGAACTAAAATTCCTGTTCTAATCGTCATATATTTAAGGACGGAGAGAGTATATGCAGATGCGGTCACGCACACAATTCATCATAGATTGTCCAGAGTTCCACTGGCACGTGCCTAGCTAGGCACTTCTACTCGGCGGTCTGCGCCCTTGAGTGCAAGCAACGCAGCTCCATACGCGGCCTCCGTCTGCTCCGCCTTCCGGACCGGCACGCCCAGCACCCTCTCCCGGATCGCCGTCCACCTGTCGTTCTGCGCCCCTCCCCCCGCCGTGAACACTTGCTCCACCGCCGTCGCGCCGAGCTCCCTCAGCAGGTTGTACCCTTTGGCCTAGTTGCATTGACGAATTCAGCAACATTCCAATCCGCAAATTCGAAAGAAACTAACGGAATCTGATCTCGAACCTCGATTCGCGCGATCGACTCCAGTATGCCGTGCAGGTACTCCGCGTCGCTCTCGGGCCGTGGCTGCAACCTTGGCTCTATGTCGGGATCGGAGACCGGGAACCTCTCGCCTTTCCTCGGCAGCGGGTAGTAGTCGAGCGGCGACGCGACGGCCGGGTCGATGCGCCGGCTCAGCGCCGCCAGCTCGCCGTCGGTGAAGAGCTGCCGGAGCACGGCTCCGCCGGTGTTGGACGCCCCGCCGACGAGCCACGTGCCGTCCAGGCGGTGGCTGTACACGCCGAACCTCGCGTCGTCCACGCGGGCCTCGCTCACCAGCTTGATCGCCATCGTCGAGCCCAGCGACGTCACCGCCCTCCCCGGCTCGGTGGTCCGAGCTGCAAGGAACGCCGCGATGCTGTCCGTCGTCCCCGTACAGACAACACACTCCTTGGAAAACCCTGCCGAATCCAATCAAATAAAATAAAATAAAAACTTCAAATTTTCAGCTAGGTGATGATCAAGATGAAACAATGATAATGTAGGATGAAAATTTGTGTGAAAAAACAAAAAAGAAAAGGATGAGACATTGTTGACGATGGAGCTGGTGTTTTACCGAACTGCGAGCACACGTCATCTTTGACAGCAGCAATGGGAGCTCCAGGTGCTCTGACAGAGGGCAGCATGGCCGCGTACGGCTGCGACAAGAGCCAGCTCGGGTAGGCGTCGGCCTCCGGGTCGTAGCCGACCTTGAGAGCGTTGTTGTAGTCGGAGACGCCGAGCCGACCGTGCAGGAGCCAGAGGAGCCAGTCGGACTGGTGCATCAGCACGGCGGCCGGAGCGGCCCCGCCGCCGGCGGCAGTCGTGTTCCACCACGACACGAACTTGCAGAGGGTGGAGGAGGCGGAGCACACGGTGTGGTTCGCCGGCGCGATGGACTCCACGGCGGGCAGCGCGTCCGGGAAGCTCTCGTTGTAGAGGAACGGACCGGCGAGGAGATCCCCTGTCTCGCTGCGAGCTCGCAGAACGATGAAAAAACATCAATCGACGGTGTTGGATCGTTTGGATGCACGACAAGCAAGCAATCAGGAGTGAGGAGATGGATCGTCACCTGTCCACGATGAGCGTGGTCGCCGAGGTCCCGTCAATGGAGATGGACGGCCGGTGAGCCGGCGGGATGTCGCCGAGGAGCTGGAACAGCGCCGCCCGCCAGGAGCTCGCCCAGCCCGCGGCGTCGCCGACCTGCCTAGCAACTCCAATCAAAAGGTTGCGCGATGAGGTCGACGCCCAAAATCGGCACACAATTCCACCCAATCGATGATCCAAAAGAAATCGGCGAAATTCTTACCGGTGCATAAGCTCGTTTCCCTTCGGAATGGATGACCCCCTGCCTGTCGATCAGGGCGTATCTCGCCCCGGAAGTCCCGAAGTCGATCCCGAGGAACAGGGGCGTGCCGGCGGCATCCTCAGCTCCCGGATGCTGCCGGCTGAGCATCGTAATCCTTGCCGTCCTCGGTGGCACTGCTCGGATCTGAACTCCCCGGAACCCCACTGATCCTGAACAAGATGCTCGGAGATCCCCCAACCACTGGATCAGCAGCATTCAGCAGAGCGTGCAGCGGTGACAGGGTATGAAAGGAACGGTCGCTTGCCTCGTCTTGCGGGGTGGTGGTGGTGAAGGTGAGCCAGCGGCTCCGAGGAGAGAGTGAGAGCCGGCACCATGGGCACGGTGCAGGAGGAGGAGGAGGAGGTGATTCTGTGCCCGCCAGTGACGGGGAAGAAGACAGGCGCGTGCGTTGCCGGCGGAGGAACAAGGATAAGGAGCCTTTGGACAGGGCAGGAGCAACTGTCTTTGTGGGCCGGGCTTGAACACCTCATAGTAGAGAGATGATTAGCTCCCGTACTCATCCTAATTTATTTCCTACTACTAACATAGATCTATGTGCGATATGTATTTATAAAATAATTTCAATATTAAGAATCTAATTTTAATATTTTTCAGAATAGGATCATCTCATGTGACTGATTGATTCTAATTGTTCTACAAGTGACATAAGCATCATTCGGCCCACTTGTCATCAAGCCCGCATGCATCCTCTTTATCCCTTTCTTATTTTTTTCCTTTTATTTCTTTCTTTACCCGGATGCCTTGTCTTCTTCGGGAAAGAATCAATGAATGTCACAGTTGCGCCTTGTCTTCTTCGATGTGTGAGAAGAGTTGAAAGAGGAAAGAATCAATGAATGTCACAGTCGCAAGCTCCACAGTTGCTGGATTCATGCAAGCGCGTCGCTCGGCGCACGCGCAAGGAAGCCTGGCCTACTCGCCCATGCCGCTGTTGTCGCAAGATCTCGTCGCCGCTGCGAGGTCCTGCCCAGTGCGCTTCGAGCTCCACGTTCGTGTGCTCATGTTGCCCAGATGCTCTGTGCCTCTATCACGCCTACCTCGTCCTCCTGCTTCCGGCCGCTCGGCCTCATTTGTGACTCGTGACATCTCCTACCGCCCCTGCAGGCTCGCGCTCCCGTGTCACCGGTGGATCCGACGTGAAAGGTACGGTAAATCCGATTTAGGTGAGAAATATTTTTAATTATTTTCAATCTTTACAGCGACTGATATTCTGTTTTGGTCATCAATTTACTACTCCTCATCAGCTGACTAAAATTTTGATTATCCATCGGTCACCCAAAATACACTAGAACATCATACAACTCTGGTGTCTCCATCCCACAGCTGCTTCTCATTTACTCGATTGTCGGCACCGTATCTACCTATGTGCGTATGGCCCTCCTTGACTATCTGATGCAGTTGTTTGAGCTCCGGCGAGCCTCCCCCGCTTTCTTCTCTAACTATAGTGGCTATAGATCGATCGAAGGGGCCGGCTGGGGGAGCCTGGCAGGACAGGCTGTGGGGATGGTGGTCGGGCAGCTTAGGGCCCTGGCAGTGGTAGAGGCAGTCGGGCCAGGTCGGGGCAGGGGAGCTCGCCGGAGTTGGCGACAACCAAGCTCGCCGGAGTTGGAGAAGGTAGCGGTGGCGGCTGTGGTAGCGACTGAGCTCGCTGGAGTGAGGCCAAATGGGTTAGCGTGGGGGCTATGGCAACGGGCGGCGGCGGAGGTGGCAGGGACGCCGAAGTCGGACGGGATGAGGTGGAGGCGGTGGCGTCGAACACCGGAGTTGAAGAAGATGCCATGGAGGCCCGATAGATTAGCATCGGGCGGCGGCAGGGCCGCCGGAGTCGGACGAGATGCGGTGGAGGCAGGGGTGTCAGACCCTAGGGCGCGGATGGGAGAAGCCGGCCGTCGAGCGGACGGTTCCAGCCAGGGGCATCGAACTGACTCGCAGGCTCTCAGGTAGGAGTGGAACAGAGGAACACATGTAGGAATATATGGGTAACAATCAGTCAGTGTATCAAGATCTAATGGCCATAGGCGGCGACTGATGGAAATGCAGAAATTCAGTCGACTGATAAGGAAACAGATTCATATTTTTCCCTCTATACCGATTTTCTTCCACCCGTCATCTTCTATATCATAGTCATCAACATTTTCTACTCAAATCTCATTACCCACCTCTTTTATAGTGAATGACAATTGGGACCCACCTCCCTCAACCTAATTTCTCCCCAACCACCATCCACTCCACCGCACTTCTTCTCGACTAGTTCGCTGCAGTGATGAAGCATGCCCGTGCGACGGCAGCGCAACCCTCCTTCCTCCCCGCAACGGTCCGTGGGCGCCGCCTCCGCGCGCCCCACCTCATAGGCCTAGCAGCGGCGGACCTGCTCCCCTAGCGTGGCTCTCCCCATCCTGATTCCCTCTCCGCCCGCCCCTCTTCCTATACCGGAGCTCCCTTCTCCCCCGACTGAAAGGATCTAGAGGTCGACTAGAGGGGGGTTGAATAGTCGTTCCTGAAAAATCACAACTTAAAACAAACTGTTAGACTGAAGTCCGGAGTCTCCGGATAGTTTTCCGGATACTCCGGGAAATTCGGAGTATCCGGGAAAATGTCCGGATTGTCCGGGCTTCTGAGGAGGCGACTGAATTAGCAGGAATCAAACTTGGCCAAACTCAAATCTGTGAATATAGGATATGCAATACAGAGATATAAGCATGTTCCAACACTTAGAAATAGTAGGAACCTCACCACGGAGTAGATCGGCCACAAACCCTAAATGTACTCAAAAGGATTTCAAGCATACAACAAGAGCAACAAGCACGAGAGACACAAGGGATTTGTTACCAGAGTTCAAGCTCGCACCTTGAGCTCTACGTCTCCGTTGAGGAACCCACAAAGGGTGGACCTTTACACCTAGATCACTTTCCTCCCCTAGCGACCACAAAGATCGAGCTAGGGTTACTTACTCAATCACAGGGTAATACAAACCTCCTTGGGCAGCCACAATCCTTTGGATGCTCCAAGGCAACGCCTAGACGGCTAGGAGCTCAAAGCTCCAAGAGTAACAAACACAAAATTGCCAACCAAGTGAAGAACGAGGTGCTCTAGAGATGGGAAATCAGCTCACTAGCACTCTCCAAGCTCTTGCTCTCAATGCCTCCTTTAATCCCCAACAAATCTCACCAAACCAAGGCCAAGGGGAGTAAAGAGGGGAGTGAATGAGTTCTGAGTGTTGCAGGTCGAAATGGGCAAGAGAGAGAGAGAGTGGATAGGGTTGAGGGGGTATAAATACCTCCTCACCCAGAAAAAGAGTCGTTACAGCTCTAAGACCCGGAGTATCCGGACTAGGACCGGAGACTCCGGGAAGTCCGGACTGTCCGGGGTAAAACCCGGAGTGTCCGGCCTTCCAGAGTTAGCACACTAAAGAATAGCTCGGTGATCGTGCAGTGCAAGGTGTCTCTCATAGGATTTTGGTTAGTCATCTAGAGCACCTTTTCAACTCTTGGAAGATACAATCCATGTCCCTCTTTATAGTACGACATTCCTAGGACGCAAATTCGAAATATAAAATAAATAAACCTCTAAGGAATCCTTCTTTTAGCATCACTTCCTTTTTATATAGCAATGAAGCGCTTAGATGCCATCTTAGAATTTTAGTACCTGCTCATATACTCAATACATCATTAGTGGCTTAATGGTCTGTCATTAAATCACCAAAACCCACTTAGGGGGCCAAGATACTCTTCAATCTCCCCCTTTTTGGTGATTGATGACAACACCTTTAAGCTTTTAAACAAGAGATAAATAAATTCAGTAACGAGCCTTTGATCTATCTTGCCACACTCCCCCTTAGTTTGTGCATATGGAGTTTGAATCTCAAAAGTGCTTTTAGCACCAAATTTTGCACAAGAGAGAAAAATAAGAGAGTGTGACAAGATGATCAACAGTGGGGTGCTTGTGTTTGTGCAAACAAGATATATGTGATGCGTATGACAGTTTATACACTCAATGAAGGATAAAAGGGGCTGAAGTGTCAGAGCCCGGAGTGTCCGGATCTACCCCGGAGAATCCGGGAAACCCGGAGAATCCGGAGAAAAATCCGGAGTATCCGGACTTTGAGGACTCAGCAGAAATCAATTCATCACAGAAATTTTCAAACTATCAAAAGCATCCTTAGACAAATAAAATGCAACCTAGATATCTAGCATCACAAGCAAACAACCAAATAGTTTCAAGCTCACATCACATAGTCTCACACATAAAAAGTTATTACAGACCAAGGTTCTCAAATTCTCCAAGTCTTAAACATGAATCTTAAGATACTCACTCCCCCTTTGGCATCAAGCGCCAAAAAGGAAGTGTAGGAGCAGCAGCAGCAGGGGATCACTTCGTGTCCTCATCATCATCTTCTTATTCTTATTCTTCATTGTTGTCCTCCTCCTCCTCCTCTTCTTCTTCTTCTCCTTCTTCCTCTTGTTCTTGCTCTTCTTCTTCTTCTTGTGCAACAGCAGCGGCATCATGGGCATCCCATTCCGCAAATGGGTCATCAAACTCGGGGAGCTCGTGATAAGTATCCGTAGGAAGCCCAAGATGAGACTAGATCTCAATGATGTCGCGGCGGTTTTCATTTGTCTCGGTGACGATACGCTTGCACATGGAGAAGATGCTCTTGAATGCCCTCTTGACCATGGAGCCCTTAACCTTGCGAGAAGGTTTAGATGAGTGTGAAGGGCGAGGAAGGGGCTCATCATCATGGCGAGGGGCAGCACTAGAGGATCCGGCAAATCTCATGCTCTTCTTCATTGGGGCTCTCTTGTCTCTAGCACGAAGATGTCTAAGAGGCTCATGAGTGACATCCTTTGGAAATTGGGTATTGGTGACCCTCTCAATCATGTACATGATGTATGGAGCATAAGGAAGATACTTCATGGGGTCACACATAGCACCGCGAAGTTCATTCCAAATGAAGTCAAAGATGCAAAAAAACCTTCTTCTTCTGGAGCCACACGGTTGAGGAGATTGACGGCATAGTGCCTAAGAGTTGTGATATCTCCCATTTTCGGATCAATAGTGGCACGGAAAAACTGATTGAAATAGTAGTAGTATGGGATGAGATTGTCAGCTTTTCCCTCATGAGCTAGAAAGGCGGAGGGGAACATATATGCCATGTCTTTGGGCTTGTACTTGTCTTCATTATGGATGGGAGTGCGATCTTCATCCTTTGAGCCAAGACCAAGCAAGCGAGAGAAGGTCATGTAGTCAATGGTGTGCTTCTCACCTTGAGTGGTCCAAGTGATGGTGTTCTGATGAGAGTCATAATAGTAGGAGCAATGGAATTGAGCAAGAATCTCTCTATTCCATCCATAGCGAAAGCCCATGATCTCATAAAGTCCAAGTTCCTTGCATCTATCAATCACGGCATCAAAGGTGGGATTCTACAACTTCTCATAGTAAGCCCAATCAATATACTTCATCTCCACAATTGGTGACTTGTTCTTTGCCTTCATTTGTGGGCTCCTTATCACTGTCTCATAGAAGTCCCTATGGAAGTCACACCAAAACCTTGACTCAAGTGCCTCACTGGAGATATACATGTAGACATCATCATCCCTTTGTTGTCTGACTGCAAGGGCATTCCTAGCATAATCTCTCACCATTTGTTGAGCAAACCCTTGCACAGCCCCGGGGTCCCTTAGGTTGACAGGAGCAGTCACCACCCTCACATTTGATGGAAATGACACGGTGAGACGGGGTGGAGTTCGGGGACAGATTTGGGAGTAGGGAGTGGGACGGTTCTTTGGCATGGATAGTCGAGGTACGGGCCTAGAACAGGAGACGTAGGGGGCCTCACGAGATTTCCTTGATGGCTGAGTTGGACCTTTCCCGTGACACCTAGGAGCAACCCTATATTGGTCAGCATTTTTTTCTTCCTCCTCCTCTTCCTCACCAACGGCCTGTTGTTCTTCCTCTTCCACAATCTCTTGCTCGGTGTAGACAGGGGCACGAGCACGAGTGGACCGCTGAGAAGAGCCAAGCCCAAAAGTCTCATGCACTATCCCCAAGGTTTGAGGGTCGTGCCTCGCCTTAGTCCTCCTTTGGGTGGCCGGCCCATCTTTCTTGTACTTCTTCCTCATGATCTGGAGATGAGTAGCAAGGAGTACATGAGAATTCATCCATGGAAAATGTGAGTGACAAAGCAATTTAGAGTTTCAGCAGGAAAATCCGGAGTCTCCGGGAAAATTCCCGGACAGTCCGGGAAATCCGGAGTGTCCGGAAAAAGTCCGGAGTCTTCGGGTTTTCCTGGCGAAACCCTAATTTACAATGCCGCACAAATCCACCACGGGAAACTTAAGATATTGCAGATCCACTACTTCTAGAGTCTAAGGAACATTCCTATCCAAAAGATTTCTCAAGATATGTCCTAGGAAAGGAGATCGGGCAAAGGAGCCTTTGAATACCTTAGGGAAGAGAGGGAACCGAGGGGGAAAGCCTTCAAATCTTCAAAACACGGGCAGCACCTTGTTTCCCACACCTTAGAGGCTTCAATCTCTCACTCTCTCAAGATTTGGAGGGTTGAAACCCTAGGTTCTAGGGAGGAACCAAGGGAGAGAAGAGAGGGGCGCGGGGTTGAAAGGGGGAGGAGGAGGAAACAGTCCACGCAGTAAAAGGAAAGAAGCTAGGGTTTTGACTGCGGTGTGAAACGTTTATATAGGAGTTAAGGTCCGGAGTATCCGGGCTGAACCCAGACTCTCCGGGAAATCCGGAGTATCCGGGGAAAAGCCCGGAGTCTCCGGCACCCCCTGAGACTTGGCAACAGATTTTCAAGGAATTGAGATTGATATAGATAAAGATGATTATGAGTGAAACTTATGTGACCTAGAGAGGTTCCAACTCTTGATACTAGCCACAATCATACAATGAGAACAATAGTCCAAATGTTGTACCTATAGAAAAATCCAAATATTTTTCAAAGCAAATCCATACCAATTTTTCAAGTCCTTTTCTTTTGTAAAGATCTAGCCTAAGACAATCAAACATGTGCATGATCTCAAGCCAAGTTACGAGAATCCAAGATATTTAATTCACTCCTCAAAGCACAAAACCTTAGTTCATCAAGAGGCTTTGTGAAGATATCGGCTAGTTGCTTTTCGGTGCTCACATGACTTAAAGCGATATCTCCTTTGGCTTCGTGGTCTCTCAAGAAATGGTGTCTTATGTCTATGTGCTTTGTTCTTGAGTGGTTTACGGGGTTGTTCGCTAGCTTGATGGCACTCTCATTGTCACACAAGAGTGGCACCTTACTAAACGTACAACCAAAGTCCCTCAAAGTGAACCTCATCCAAAGTAGTTGAGCACAACAAGCGCCGGCTGCAACATACTCGGCCTCGGCGGTGGATAAGGCAACGGAATTTTGTTTCTTGGAACTCCAACACACCAAGGACCTTCCAAGGAATTGGCAAGTCCCAGATGTACTCTTTCTATCTACCTTGCAACCGGCATAGTCCGAATCGGAATAGCCAAGTAGATTGAAAGTGGAGCCCTTTGGGTACCATAAACCAAGGTTAGGAGTGTGTACTAAATACCTAAAGATTCTCTTAACAGCCATGAGATGACATTCCTTAGGATTGGCTTGAAACCTTGCACACATGCACACACTAAGCATAATATCGGGCCTAGATGCACAAAGGTAAAGCAAGGATCCAATCATGGAGCGATATACCTTTTGATCCACGCTTTTTCCATCTTCATTCAAGTCAAGATGTCCATTGGATGGCATTAGAGTCTTGATGGGCTTGGCTTTGTCCATGTCAAACTTCTTGAGCATGTCATGAGTGTACTTTGTTTGACTTATGAACATTTGCCTTCCTTGAGTTGCTTGATTTGAAATCCAAGAAAGAACTTCAACTCTCCCATCATGGACATCTCGAATCTCTTAGTCATAATCCTACTAAATTCATCCGCCCAAGCTTTGTTAGTAGAACCAAATATGATGTCATCGACATATATTTGGCACACAAATAAATCATTCCCTTCTTTGCGAGTGAAAAGAGTAGGATCGGCCTTGCCTATTTCAAAGCCTTTCCTTAAGTGGAATTCCTTAAGGCATTCATACCATGCTCTATGTGCTTGCTTAAGACCATAGAGCGCCTTATGGAGCTTGTAGACGTGGTTTGGGAATTGAGGGTCTTCAAAGCCCGGTGGTTGCTCAACATACACTTCTTCAGAGATTGGGCCATTCAAGAATGCACTCTTGACATCCTTTTGAAAGAGCTTGAAATCATGATGAGTAGCAAAAGCCAACAAGATGCGGATTGCTTCAAGTCTTGCTACCGATGCATAGGTTTCTCCAAAGTCCAAGCCTTCAACTTGAGTATAGCCCTTGGCAACCAACCTTGACTTGTTCTTGGTCACTACCCCATCCTCGTCTTGTTTGTTGCGGTACACCCACTTTGTTCCAATCACATTTTGCTTAGGGCGTTCCACTAAGGACCAGACTTCATTCCGAGTGAAGTTGTTCAACTCTTCTTGCATGGCCATCACCCAATCAGCGTCTTGTAATGCTTCTTCCACAGAGAGAGGTTCAATCATGGACACGAAAGAGTAATGCCCACAAAGTTTGCCAATCTTGATCTTGTGGTAACTCCTCTTCTTATGCTTCCAAGAATGTTGTCAACCGGATGATCTCTTTGAACATTTTGACGAACTCTTGGATGTGGCTCAGAAGCTTCTTGTTGAATCAAATCCTTATTTTCTTAAATGTTTTGATCATCATTCTCAGAGGGCCCAGACTCTCCGGGACTGGGTCCAGAGTCTCCGGAATTTCCGGATTCTCCGGACTTTTTTCCGGAGTGTCCGGGTTTTGCAGCGGCAGTCAGATTTGGTGATGCTTCAATGACTTCATCTTCTTCTTGAGGCTTGATTTCTCCAATGGCCATCTTCTTGATGTCTTTTGTAGAGGTCTTTTCCTTGCTTACACACAATTCATCAACTTGCTCCACTTGAGAGCCATTAGATTCATCAAATGTCACGTCACACGCTATATCAACACTACCGGTGGTCTTGTTGAGAATGCGATAGCCGTGAGCATTTGAGGCGTAACCAAGAAAATACCATCATCAACTTTAGGTGCAAATTTAGAGTTCTTGGGCTTCTTGTTGAGAATGAAGCACTTACAAACAAAAACTCTAAAGTAAGACACATTAGGCTTCTTACTGGTTAGGAGTTCATAGGCGGTCTTGTGTCGAAACTTGTGAAGATACAAGCGGTTGATAGCATGACAAGCTGTGTTGACCGCATCCGCCCAAAAACTATCCGAAGTCTTGTACTCATCAAGCATGGTTCTTGCGGCTTCTATGAGAGTCCTATTCTTCCTCTCTACTATCCCATTTTGTTGAGGAGTGTATGGGACGGAGAATTCATGACCAATGCCTTCACCATCAAGATACTTCCCAATGTTGGTGTTCTTGAACTCGGAGCCATTGTCACTTCTTACTCTCTTGATCTTCATATCAAACTCATTTTGGGTTCTAGTTGCAAACTTCTTGAATACATCATGAACCTTGCTCTTATCACGCAAAAAGAATACTCATGTATACCGAGAGTAATCATCAATAATGACAAGTCCATACTTGCTTCCTCCAATACTAACATAAGCCACGGGACCAAAGATATCCATGTGAAGCAATTCCAATGGTCTTGTAGTGGTGAGTACATTCTTAGAGGGGTGAGGAGCACCAACTTGTTTTTCGGTTTTACAAGCACTACAAATTCTATCTTTCTCAAAATGAACTTTTGTTAGTCCTAGGATGTGTTCCCCCTTTAGAAGTTTGTTGAGATTATTCATTCCAACATGGGCTAGCCGGCGATGCCAAAGCCAACCCAAGCTAGACTTTGCCATTAAGCATGTATCAAGTTGGGCTTTCTCCGATGTAAAATTCACCAAATAGAGCCTTCCCTTGAGTTCACCCTTAAAAGCAACGGAGTCATCGCCTCTTCTAAAGACGGACACTCCCTCATTGCTGAATAAACAATTGTAGCCCATCTCACAAAGTTGTGACACGAACAACAAATTGTAGTCCAATGATTCAACCAAATAAACATCAGAAATTGAATGATTGGTTGAGATAGCAATTTTACCTAGACCAACAAATGTTCCACCACCATTGCCTCCAAAGGCAATCTTTTCCATAGGATGTTCAATCATTTCACAAGACATAAACATCTTCTTCTCCCCGGTCATGTGATTAGTGCATCCACTATCAATCACCCATTTGGCTTAAGACCATAGAGTATGCCTACAAAACAAATTAGGCTTGGTTTTTAGGTACCTAATTAGAGTTGGGTCCTTTCACATTAGTCACAAGAACTTTGGGTACCCACACATTCCTTTTGACCATTGAACCTTGTGTGCGGGGTCCCACATACTTGGCCACTACCTTACCCTTGTGGTTCCAAGTCAACACATAATCGGCATAAAAGTTGTCTTGTGAAGCATGTGCCTTGGGCTTCTTGGTTTGCTTGGCTTGCGCCACTTTGGTCTTGACTTGTGGTTCATGAGATGTGCCATTGGGGCTCTTGAACTTGATGGGAGTGTTGAGCCTAGGTTGTTTACCTTCAACCTTGGCACCCAATTGCTTCATCCCATACACCACATTTCTTGTTCCCACACTCCTTGTGTGGTTGTTCTTGATGAATGGGATAGGGTCTTTGGAGCCTTGCTCATTCTTACCTAGCCCCTTCCCATTCTCAAAACCAAACTTCTTCATGTAGTTTGAACCAAAGCCCTTGGTATAGTTCTCAAACTCTCCTCTCTTAGGTTCCTTCTTCTTTTCCTCAACAAGAGAGTTTGACAACCGAGCAATCTCTTTCTTTATTGCATTCATCTCGGCAATGTTAGTGGCATAAGCATTTATATCAAGTTTATAGCATCTAGAACAACCAATACTTGTAGAAGCATTTGAGTTAGAGATAGCATCATTAGAGGTTGTTTTAGCACTATTCTTAAAATTGTCAAGTTGAACTTCAATTGCAATGTGACTAGCTTTCAAGCATTTTAGGCTCTCTTGAAGTTCAACCTTTTCATTCTCAAGTCTAGTGCAAGCATCCTTAGCTAGAAAAGACTCCCTAGTTAATTCATCTAATACAACGACCTCTTTAGCTTGAGAGTTCTTGAGGCTAAGAATTTCTTCCTCTTTTTCCTTGAGCAAACCCTATTGCACCTTGAAACACTTCTTTTCAATTACAAGGGCATTCTCAAGGGCAATAGTTTTCTCTCGCTCAAGTCTAAAGAGTTCTTCTTGCACCTCAAGAGTCTCATCTCTATTCTTGATTTCATTTAGAATATTCATAATTCTTTTGGTTGCTTTCTTACCAAAACTAGTGATCATTTTTTCAAATTCATCATCACTATCATTATCATCATCAACATCTAGGGGAGAAGGTTTAGTGTCTACCTTGGAGCCCCTAGCCATGAGGCATGTGTGGGTGAAGTCATCTTCATCATCGGTGAGATCTCCAAAGAGTGATGGCTTGTCAATGGGTTGAGCAATGGATATTGTAGCAAGTCCCACTTTATCATCAGAGTCGGAGCTATCATCATTTGAATCCCATTCTTCACCCAAATGAGCTTCACCAACTTCCTTTTTCTTATTCTTGTCATACTTGTTGGTGTCTCTTCTTCTCACTTTGATGTTGGGGCATTCCGCAATGAAATGACCCTCCTTGTCACACCCAAAGCATGGCCTCTTGGATGTTCTCTTGGTCTTGATCTTGTCCTTGTCTTTGTTTTTGTTGAAGAAACCACCTTTCTTCATCACCTTGGTGAACCTCTTCACAAATAGAGCCATTTGCTCGGGAGTCAAGGTGTCATCACTATCTTCATCACTATCTTCCTTGACCATGGTCTTGGAGGATGATGAGCTTGCCTTCTTTTCTTTGTCTTTGCTAGAAGCTTTGAGAGCTACTCCCTTATTCTTCTCAATTTGTTCATGCATCTTTGACATTTCTTGTGAAAGCTTTGACTCCTTGACGGTGATAAGATGTTCTTCAATTCTACCAATCACATCTGCCAGAGTGAACTTCTTGAAGCCTCTCTTCTCTCTAATCAGTGTAGGGAGTTGAACATTCCTAGCCATGTAAGCGGAGAGGATCTTATCGACGACTTCTTTAGTACCCCATCTTGTGCTTCCAAGAGACTTGATTTTGTTGATGATCTTGTTTAAGCGATTGTACATGTCTTGTGGAGACTCATCTTCCTTGATGACAAAGTGGTTGAGCTCACTTTCAAGAGCTCGAATTCTTCCTTCTCTAACTTGTCTTGTTCCTTCATGGTTGATAAAGAGAGTGTCCCACACATCTTTGGCGGACTTCAAACCATCAACCTTGTCATACTCTTCGGCGGTGAGAGAGCTCTTGATGATGTGAATGGCTTTATAGTTGCGTTGGATTTCATTCGCTTGAGCTTGTGTCAAAGTAGCGTCTCCACTTGGAAAGGTGATTCCCCTGTTCACAACAGTCCAAAGTGCGGGGTTTACCGCTATCAAATACTCCTCCATCGAGTTCTTCCACTTGGAATAGCCGGTTCCATCAAATTGGGGTATCTTTCCAATGTGGTGTGAACTCGATGGTTTATCAAAGATTAAATTAGAGTAATCATAGGGGATTCTAGAAAACTCCCTTCCCGAAGGCTGACGAGTGGAGCGATTCGATCTTGCATCATCAAAGTCATCATCACTTGATGAAGATGATCCACCATCTTCATTTCTTGGATGATGACTTGTGCTTGCTCCACCGGCACCTCCCGCTGCACCCGTAGGAACCTCGGGTGTGTTCACGGGGGGTTGGTTACCATCGGGGTTGGTCAAGTCACCTTCGGGCGGCGTTGCTTGATTAGTTGGGGTCGACATCTCTTTTCTCCAAGCGGTTAAGCTTCAAACGGAGCAACCGGCTCTGATACCAATTGAAAGGATCTAGAGGTCGACTAGAGGGAGGTGAATAGTCGTTCCTGAAAAATCACAACTTAAAACAAACTGTTAGACTGAAGTCTGGAGTCTCCGGATATTTTTTCGGATACTCCGGGAAATCCGGAGTATCCGGGAAAATGTCCGGATTGTCCGGGCTTCTGAGGAGGCGACTGAATCAACAGGAATCAAACTTGGCCAAACTCAAATCTGTGAATATGGGATATGCAATACAGAGATATAAGCCTGTTCCACCACTTAGAAACAGTAGGAACCTCACCGCAGAGTAGATCGGCCACAAACCCTAGAAATGTACTCAAAAGGATTTCAAGCATACAACAAGAGCAACAAGCACGAGAGACACAAGGGATTTGTTACCGGAGTTCAAGCTCGCACCTTGAGCTCTACGTCTCCGTTGAGGAACCCACAAAGGGTGGACCTTTACACCTAGGTCACTTTCCTCCCCCTAGCGACCACAAAGATCGAGCTAGGGTTACTTACTCAATCACGGGGTAAAACAAACCTCCTTGGGCAGCCACAATCCTTTGGATGCTCCAAAGCAACGCCTAGCCGGCTAGGAGCTCAAAGCTCCAAGAGTAACAAACACGAAATTGCCAACCAAGCGAAGAATGAGGTGCTCTAGAGATGGGAAATCAGCTCACTAGCACTCTCCAAGCTCTTGCTCTCAATGCCTCCTTTAATCTCCAACAAATCTCACCAAACCAAGGCCAAGGGGAGTAAAGAGGGGGAGTGAATAAGTTCTGAGTGTTGCAGGTCGAAATGGGCAAGAGAGAGGGAGTGGATAGGGTTGAGGGGGTATAAATACCTCCTCACCCAGAAAAAGAGCCGTTACAGCTCTAAGACCTAGAATATCCGGACTAGGCCCGGAGACTCCGGGAAGTCCGGACTGTCCGGGGTAAAACCCAGACTGTCCAACCTTCCAAAGTTAGCACACTAAAGGATAGCTCGGTGATCGTGCAGTGCAAGGTGTCTCTCATAGGATTTTGGTTAGTCATCTAGAGCACCTTTTCAACTCTTGGAAGATACAATCCATGTCCCTCTTTATAGTACGGCATTCCTAGGACTCAAATTCGAAATATAAAATAAATAAACCTCCAAGGAATCATTCTTTTAGCATCACTTCCTTTTTATATAGCAATGAAGCGCTTAGATGCCATCTTAGAATTTTAGTACCTGCTCATATACTCAATATATCATTAGTGGCTTAATGGTCCGTCATTAAATCACCAAAACCCACTTAGGGGGCCAAGATACTCTTCACCGACCTTCCTCATCGGGGCTGCGTCGAGGCTAGCTGCGCCACGGGGACTAGAGCAAGAGAGAAGAAAGGGCTTCGGCAACGGGAGGAGAAGGTGCAACAGTATTGGGAGGAGAAGGAGCCGCGATGGGCAAAGCTGGGCCGTCACAGTAGGTGGACTAGAGTGAGCGCAAGGCAGGGTTAGCAGAGTAGCGGCCCCTCGAGTCCATCGCCCTCGCTCTCCCTGGTGGCCGGTCTTCTCTCTCCTTTGCCCCTTCCTCTATCGGTCGAGCCCCTCCTCCCTGGCAGGCTCTCCCTCGTTGGATCCTCTCCCATCGGCGACAGCCGGAGCAGAGTGTTGGCCCTCGTCAGCGACACACTTTTACCCCTATTTATCTTCAATGATGGTAGGAATTTAATATCAGAACTATTGATCATACTCTCTAACCGGGACATTTTCGCATATACATGCATTTTTGGAGGATTTTTATTTATGCATGTTTTTGAGCTATATTTGAGCATATTTAGACAAAGGAACTGTGGATTTCATGAGGATTTTGAAGCATCATTCATGTACAAATTCAAGTTAAACAAGGCTCCAAAAGTTACAAGAGCCAAAGTATAAAATCAAGACAGCTTCGAGGGTCAAGATAAAACAACGAAAGGTTGTGCTACATCAACCTTTATCTTTATCTCGAAGCAACTGATGTCCAAGGCCCACATACAAAAGGGAGAAGACTCCAAAAGAAACTAGAAGATGTGGGGAGGAAGCTGGGTGCGAGGCGGCCAGAGATGGCCCTAGGCCGACTGGCCTAGCCCATTCTAGCGGCGGCTCGGGTTATCCTATGACCTAGGGTTTTCAAGGGTTGTTTAGAGCTTCGTCCCCATTCATCATGCATCATTCATTCGTCATTCGCCGTTGACAAGCTGAGAAGCTAGAGGGACACGATCCGAATAGCGGAGGGTCATGCTAGTTGTCTAGGGTTCACCCTAGCTATTGTGGGAACCATACGAGGAGGACCACATCAGAGTTCTAGAGCTAGGATCATTAAGATCAAGGTAGGATTCCATTGGATATCTTGTGATATGTAATCTTCATGGTGAAGTTATTTGTGAATCCAATTTCTAGTGATCAAATTGCCTCTTTCTATTATCTTGCTCTTTCTTGATTTTGCCTATTCTTCAATCTATTTTCGAGATAGATTGCTCAGGGTGTTCTTGTAGTCGTGATGACTAAAGGTGCATATCGGATCTACCAAGAGGTTTAACACTTTCCTTGCGAGCATGCCCTTAAACTACCCGCGCTGATAAAGAGCACCGTGACAAGGTGTGTGATCCTGTGTAAGGCGGTTGCTTTTGGGGATGTGACCAGAGGACACGGTTTAAAGATGATTTTAATGAGATTTGCATTTGCTTACTTCGCTTCTTATGCTCATAATTACAACAATAGCATTATCTAGGCTTCTCTAGATCGGTTATCTCTTGTTTTCTCTTGCTGCATCTAGAGTTTAGTAGATTATATTCAAAATCATCTTTTCCAAAAGAAGTGTTTTATGCTTGTTAGATTGATTCTTGTTTTACAAATTTCACAAATTGATAAACCTTGTGGGAATACTATGTGGGAAGAACTACAATTGATTTCTGCGCTTGTGGTTCAAAATTAGCGCGCTTATGAACCGTCAACATAGAGCCAGCGTGAGGCAGGGCTAGCAGAGCAGCGACCCCTAGAGCTCACCGTCCTTTCTCTTCGCGGTGGTTGGTCCTCTTTCTCCTCCGCCGGATGAGCCACTCCTTCCCGACTAACCCTCCCTCGTCGGATCCTCTCACATCGATGGCTCCTCTCCCTTGTCCCCTTTGGCAGAGGCCACATGACTCCTCTCTAGGCATGCTACTCTCGGTGTCTACTCTCGACGTCTGCGGGGCCCCGCCTTGCACCACGTTGGCGTCTGGTGCTCCTCTACCTCTGCTTGATTTACCGTGGGGAGGGTGGAATGGGAGGATACCATTTGCTCTTAGAGTCCTATCGTTTTGCCAATAAAGTTGTATTGCAGGATGGTTTACAACACAACAGTGCAGACAACCTTAGCAGGAATCCTATCCATCTTACGGAAGGTAATATCGTGTTGAAACTTCCACTGCTTCAAGATCTGTGCGACCACCATGGACCGTACGATCTACTTCCTCTCCATTCACGTCCCTCATCTATATCTCATGTCGTCGCATGGAAGCTCATCACGCTGGCATGGCAGCATCGGAGGTGCGGGAGGTGGGCAGGGGCGGCCGACGGTCGAGGCGGCCACACTTAAGGTTAGGGCTTCGGCAGTCCGAGTTTCTTGGGGGCGGGGCTCCAATGGAAGCCAACCTCATAGCAGGAGGAGGTTGAGGGATGGTAGTAGGCCTGGAGGCGATGGCGGTTCAGCCAGCGGCGGAGGGTGAGGTGACGCTCATCGAGTAGGAAGGACATCTGATGGGCGATTCCAGCGGCGTGGGCAACGAGAACGATGAATTCGGAAGACGGGAAGGAAGGGCGATGGCGGTTGCGGGACGGGCAGCAGTGTTGGCATTTCTTAGCATCACTACTAACGACACCGAGTTAGCGTGAACACCAAGACTTGCTAGAGGTAAATCTAAACGATCATGAATGAATCTGCAAGCGCACAGATAAACCATTGTAGCATTTCCCCAAGGAAGGAGAATATTCCAAGGGTATCGTATCCGTGGAAGGCAATGGCGGATATCACAGACTTATGCTTTTGCACTGAATGTAAACCAAGAGATAGATATAGGAAACAACAACTCAAAGGCAGGGGTGAGATAAAAGATATGATAGGGTAGAGTGACACACACTCAAATCTACCTCTACTCTAGTACTCTACGGCATAGGGGGAACATACGAGTTAGCTCTAGATTCTAATGTACTAAACATACAAAGCTAGAAGATACAAGAGATAGGCATGAAACATTGCATGAGAGGGTAAGATTCAGCACCCAGGTACAAACGGGAAGCTAGCCCGCGACGACCAGCACTCTGTGAAACTAGACTTTAGACTCCTACAGCAATACCCTAGCGCGGAGGGTTCCAAAGGGTCCAACAGCTGTCACCACTACGGCCTACCTCAATCGTTACGGGGGGTATGCTTATAACTAACGTAGCCACACAACCCAGGCACCATGCCTGCATTGCTGCTAGACTTCACCCGGCCCGGGCTATTGTGACCCAGGGTGAGAGCCACCAGAAGATTGGTCAACTTAGACCGAGTACCGTAGTTTGAACACAAACCTCATGCAACACTATCATGCCATCTAACAAGATCAACTAAGGCTAGACATACGAACGGATACGAACTCTCTTATGTCTAGTCAACAAGATCAAAGGGTCGTGTTCGTGAAGAACACGAGCCTCTAACTTATGAACAAACACATAAGGAATGAGTTTATCATCCTTCAAGTGGATCAAAAGGTAGTGTTCATGAAGAACACAAGCCTCTAAATGATGAACAAGAGATGAACTCAAGAACATATCAAGCATATGATCTACTATGACTTTATATGAAATAGCTGAATAAATGAAGTAGATCAAAGTCATACAATGAAATAAAGATAAAAGAGAACTCATACCTAGACTCGAAAGAAGACTTGAAACCTGAAGAAGAGCTACTCTAGCCTACCCCCTAGCCTAGGAGACTAAAAGTGAGAGGAGAATGAGAGAGTGATGTGTGAGAAATGGGAGCCCCTCTCCTTCTATTTATAGGCAAGGAGGATGCTTGCTTCGGGGCTCAAACTCCACCAAAACACCCGGGGATGCAGCAAGTGGCCAATGGGAGAGTGACACGTGCAAGGCCGAGATGAACCGACCCTAGGTCGGTTCGGCCAATCCTAGGGTCGGCCGAACCACTAGGGCGGCCATCTCGGCTGTGCTTTCTCCAGGTGGCTGACGAGTGGGCCCTTTGATCCTTCCCCGGTGCATGGCTTGATTTGGTATCCGAGGTGGGCCCTTTGATCCATGTGAAGTCCATGTGGCGCTCTCTGATTCATCGGTGAGTGCCTCCCTTGGATCGGTGACGTGGATTGCCATGTGTTTCCTTGGTGGCAGCCACCTCCTCAACTGAGTTGGCATGGTTCTTCCATAGAAGGTGGGTTTCCATCTCTTTTAATGGGTATTTCACCTACATACAAATAATCTCCAAGGACAAGTGGAACTACATTATTCAAACCAAAATGCAAGTAAATAATGCATATGCCTCCATTTATGTGAGAATATTGATGGCTGAAAGTAGTGCTTAACAGCTGTCAACAAGCGCGGTAGCCATCGGTCAAGGCTGGTGAAGCGGGGAAGTTAATCGGGGAAGAAGATCAAGAGTTTTTATATATTTTTTTCTTCGATTTTTGAAAAAATGCTGCAAATAAAATTGCGTAGATCTATACACCAGCCGCCGTGTGACATGACGGCAGGAGGCAGACGCCCTGCCACACGGCGGCAGGGGAACCCTACCGCCGTGCCACACGACGGTAGGGCATACCGCCAACGGTCGGGTGGAGCGGGGTGCCCTGCTAGTGAGCCAGGGCACCTACCGCCGTGCCACATGGCGCTTGGATCCCAATCGCCGTGTGGCACGGTGGTAGGACGCAACCGCCGTGCCACATGGCGGCAGCCTCGGCCCTATATAAGGAGACCGAGGCTGCCGTCGTGGCCCCCTCCCACTCCTCTCTCTCACCTCTTCGCTGGTATTTCAAGTTTCCGGAGCACTTCGGACCCACGTATGTTTCTAACTATACCTAGTTTAGTGTAGTTAGTTTAGTTAGTTTAGAAATTGTAGAAAAAGTATAGAAATGTTTAGAAATAATAGAAATTAGTTTAGAAATATTAAAAATTAGTTTAGAAATATGAGAAATTAATTTAGAAATATTAGAAATTAGTTTAGAAAATGTAGAATTAGTTTAGAAATGTTATAAATTAGTTTAGAAATTGTAGAAATAGTTTAGAAATGTTAGAAATTAGTTTAGAAATTGTAAAAATAGTTTAAAAATGTTACAAATTAGTTTAGAAATTGTAGAAAATGTTATAAATTCGTCAAAATTGATATAAATCTTAGAAAATGTTGTAAATTCATAGAATTTTGTGTAAATTGATATAAATTCTTAGAAAATGTCATAAATTCGTCCACATTGATATAAATTCTTAGAAAATGTTGTAAATTTGTAGAATTATTTGTAAATTGATATAATTTTGTAGAAAATGTTGTAAATTCATCAAAATTGATATAAATTGTTAGAAATTACTCGAGATTGATGTAAATTGTTTTAAATTCTTATATAATTTCTTTTTTGCAGCTATGGCTCAGCCACCAGTAGAGTACGTACGGCCGGAGTTGTTCTAAGAGGCGGTGGATCTGAAGCACCGCTCCTATCGGTCAGGCCGTTCTTGGAGGGAGGGTTGGCGGTTTGCGTGCTAGGACCATCCGCATGTTGATGTTGATACACCAGCTATGGATCCCCAGTACATAAATCATTTTTAATTTTTAATTTTTGTTTACAATAATATATGTATTAAGTAAATTATTTTTTGTTTCATTTTGTGTTTCAGACTATGCGCTGCAGGACTACTGTCTTTTGCGCGGTTGGTCGAGGGGGACAAACTACGGGCTCAGGTTTAATTTGTGATAGATGGACGCGTAAGGGCCTAGCAGCGTCGACGCTGTGGAGCGACAAGTTGCAGATGTACGTGGACGAGTGGGCGGATGCGCCGGCTCACGTTGTCATCGAGGAGCGCCCCCACGACGACGCGGCCTGGGTAGCGTACCTTACGTGGTACATCCCGAGGACGCGGACGCGGGTGATGCACGTCCCTGCTGCCCCGGCACCGCCATCGCTCCCGGACCACCATCACCAGAGGATCCTTCCGTCAAGCACGTACCCGGTGCGACGAGATCAGAACGCCGACACAACAGTTAGTTTCGAGACTGCAATCATATTTTATTCATGTTACTATTTCATTATAACATGTGCTACTAATTTCGTGAGCAGCACGACACGCTTGCGGCGGTGGCGCGGATTGTGCTCAACGCGTTGGCCAGGATGCAGACCATGGGACCTGCGGAGCACACCCAGACGTACCAGAGCCTCTGCGAGATCGCCACTAGGTACAACAGCGTCGTGAACTACGGCAGGACTGCGGCCATTCCTCTTTTTCTGCGTCACCCCGCGTTGTCCTCGAGCTCCGCCTCAACTGCTCGTTCGTACCAGTCGCCTTCGACCTTCTCACGTCCACAGGCTGGTTTCTCGGCTCCGTTAGCACAGGCTCAGGGTCCGCACACCTATGTGTAACGCCCTGTTGGTTTTCACGGCTCAGGTACACTTACTGGAGCTACTTTTCAACTAATGCACCGAGTTGTTATGTGCTGTTGTTATATTAACTTGATCGTACAGGGCGACCACCGATCTATCCGATGGGACCCGGACCGTCCGCCTGGGCTCGACCGGGACATACGGCTCCACCTGGAGGAGCAGCAGATATTCCTTCCTCGTCCACTCCGATTTTCAGTCTGGTAACGACCTTAACTAATATAGTAATATTTGAATTCGATAAATATGATACAGGCTAAATTAATACTATTTGTTGTAACTTTCGACCTGAGCACCACTATAGAGTCCCCCGTAGCGGACGACCCACTGGGGTTCTACGAGTTCAGGTTCGAGGACTTGATGCCAGCCGATGAAGCCGCGGAGGTGATTGCAGCCTCACAGTTACCAGAGGTGCCACCTCTTGAGACGCAGGAGACACAACTGCCTGTTGGAGGGTCCCAGCTGGCGGCCGGAGAGATAGAGGCGGGTGCAGGCGAGACGCAGGCGGTTGCAGGCTCATCGTAGGCGGTTGTAGGGTCGTCGCAGGCGGCCATGGCGACACTGGCTGCCGACGACGATCGACGCCGGCAGATCAGGCCATGTGAGCCCCTCACGTACGACCAGGACCACACAAGGGCTGGTGCTCGAGCAATGAGGCCGAAGCGACCCAGACATATTTAGATTTACTTATGTTTTTTGTGCCAGCAGTACTTGATCATGATGTTGTATAAACTTTTTTCATTTACTCCTAAAACTATTTTATTTTCTTTTTTATATGAAACTAGTTGCTCGCTTTTAAATTTTTTTTATATGTTGCTCTATTTTAATTTATAAAAAATATGGAAATAAAAGAACTCGTACCGCCGTATGGTACGACGGTTGACCTTAACCGCCATACCATACAGCGGTTGCTCTAACCTCCGTATGGTGCGGCGGTTAGAGTGACGCCACTCACCCCCTTAACTGCCGTAGATGGAGGCTTGCCGCCATGCCACACGGTGGCAGGAGCCTACCGCCATGTGCCATGGCGTCGGGTCCCCTGCCGCCATGTGGCACGGCGACTGGCTCCTGCCGCTATGTCATACGGCGGCAGGTGTATAGGTCCGCTAAATTTTGTTTGCAGCATTTATTTTTGAAAAATCGAAGAAAAAATATTAAAAAAAAATCGAAGATGAGCGAGAGGAGAAAGGTGACAGTGGGCCGTTGTTGGGCTGGACGGTTCGGGTGCACCTTCCGCACGATCGATTTACCACACAAATGGACCCCCTGATATTATTGGGCCGAGCTTGTGGACTGGAGGGAGGTGCGCACTGGGCCGCCGTGAATCAGGGCAGCAGGTACACACAGGAGAGCATTCGATCCGGCGGGCGCTGCCCCGGTCGTCGCCGACGTTGTTTCGGTAACGCTCGCCAGAGGGAGGGATCCGTTCGCCTCCACCCCCAGCCCCAGCTCCGGCTCTGTCTCTCCCGTTGGCGGCGGCGGCGACCGGGGGAGCGGGCGGCGCCCTTCGTTGGTTCCGCGTCGGATTCTTAGCCGGCGACGAGCGCCTACCAGGTACGCCCGCGCCTTCCCTTCCCCTTCGCGTCCTGCAGCGCCAAACCGAGCTGCGAGCAACTTGTATCCGGATCTGACCGAATTGCAGCTACCTGTGTACGCTGCCCACTAGCTTCGATTTGGTACCTAGGGTTTGGTTGGTTAGAATTAGAATGCCCCGCAATTTTGAATTTTTTTAGGTCCTGCTAACATTGATGCTCTTATCTGATTGATAGAATGTGTGTGTAGGGATTGACGATTGGAGGAGGGCAGTTGCGAGGATGGACTGACCAGAACATCGACATTCGACAGGATTCGGTTTCCTTTCTCCCCGGTCACAGTCTCTGGATTTGCGCTTGCTTTTCCGCACTTGGAGATGGACGACGACGGCAACCTCAGCATTCGGAATTGGGGCTTCTACGACACGATGAAAGGGAACCTCGGCCTGCAGCTCATGTCATCTGTGCCGGCTGACCGGGACACAAAGTCGCTGCTCCCCACTGCTGCATTCTTGCAGCAACATGGGCACCACAATGCCCCACACCAGCTGCACACGCACCATTCCCGGGACTCTGGTGGTGGAGGTGGAGCCTCTGGCAGCATGCCCACCGAGCCTCATTCTATTCACATGGACTTCTCGCGCAATGAGGCTTGGTTGCACCCCTCGCACCACCAACATCCTCGCGAGCAGAAGGTCCTTCATGCTCGCCCTATCGGGCCAGCTGGACATGTTGGGCATCCTGGTCATGGTGGCCATCCTGGGCACGTTGGACATCCTGGTCATGGTGGCCATCCTGGGCATGTTGGACATCCTGGGCATGGAGGACATGCAGTACATCACCACCCTACTGGCTTTGGGATGATGCCGGATGCACCACACCAGATGATGCAACCACAGCTTCAGTCACAGCCGCAGGAGCCTCCTCCATGTAAGGAGGAGCATATGCCCACTCCACAGGTTGAGGACCATTCTGTGGTTAAGACTGAGCCTCCTGTGAAGAAGAGGCAGCAGGGCCGGCAGCCTAAGTCACCAAAGCCTAAGAAGCCTAAGAAACCTGCTGTTCCACGGGAGGATGGGGCAGTCAATGGTCATGCACCCCGAGGAAGAGGACCTAGGAAGACTGTGGGAATGGTGATCAATGGTATTGAGTTGGACCTTTCTAATATACCAACACCAGTGTGCTCATGCACTGGAGCTCCCCAGCAATGCTATCGGTGGGGTGCAGGTGGCTGGCAGTCTGCATGCTGCACAACTTCTATTTCAACATATCCACTGCCAATGAACGCAAAGCGGCGGGGCGCACGTATTGCTGGAAGGAAGATGAGCCAAGGTGCATTCAAAAAGGTGCTTGAGAAGCTTGTTGGTGAAGGTTACAACCTTGCTAATCCAATTGACTTAAAGACCTTTTGGGCCAAGCATGGCACAAATAAGTTTGTAGTAATCAGGTAAAGCAAAAGGCAGGCTATGTTTGTCGCTTTGTAGGTTGTAGAGCTGCAGTTAGGCCTGATTTAATGCATGTATGTCTATGTGCCAACCTGCAGAAACTAGCCATATTCAGTTTCATTGACTTAACTGTCATGCCTATCTCCAGGTTCAGATATCGACTCGATTGAAGTCGGTTTGTATCCTTAACTTTGCAAATTGTAGTGTACAATAACAGTCTCTAGTTTAGATGGCATGAAACTTACTTCATTAAATGCATGTCTAGAAGTAATGGTAATGGCACTGTGTGGAGGTTTTCTCTAGTGAAAGACATCTACCAGCACTTTGGACAAGGAACTAATTGTGACTTTTTTTGTTGTGTGGCGATTTAAGTTGTGCAAAAGCTTTTTTTTTCATTTCTGGCCATCTTGCTCAAGGTGAAATGTTTATAGAACTTTGCATTTAGTCTATGTTGTGTTGTCCTTGTCAAGGTGTGTTGGCATGTAGTATTTTTTTCAGAAAGAGTGTGGGCTGAACTTAACTTTCTTTATGCTATTTGGTTGCTTTGGTTCCTTGTATATTAGAATAAAGAGGCTATCCTTTAGCCTAGGACCATTTTTTAGTGATACAGTTATGTGTCATAAATGGTTGAGAAGTCTTCTGTTATAACTGTTAGCATCAATAGATAAGGAAGTGTCTTTTTCCAGAAATGTTTTACAAGAGTTCAGGTGTAGAAATCTGGTTACAAAGCTTGTCTAAAGATTGTTTGGTTTCTCCATTGTTACGTCCTGCAGGGCAATACCAGAGAAATTGAGTTGTTTGCTTAATCTGGTTGGAGGTTTGTTGTTCTATTTTTCTTTTATAGTCAGGTTGGTATGGTGCATCCTTCTCTTTTAGTTTGACTCTCTTGTGTGTTGTGAGATGTTGGTTATTGGATAGTTTCTGTGAGTATGTTACTGGCTACGGTATACTTGTTGGTATCAGCCTATCAGGTCATGTTCTCTGAACATATAGGTTTGAAGTTTGAGACCTTTTGGGCTAAGCATGTTGCAAACAAATTTGTCACAATCAGGTTAAAGACATGCTGTCCTGAGTTTGAGACTTTCTGAATAGATTTATTCTCTATATGCCAATCTGCAGAAATATTTACAGCTTGTAGCCATTTTCAGTTTTGTGGAATTAATTTACATGCCTGTATCAGATCTTATGGATATCAAAATTCATGGAGACCTGTCTGTGTCTTTCTTCTAGAAGTTGAAGTGGAACAGCAACAATCTCTAACTTAGATGGTATAAAAGTTAATGTGCCCAATGTTTTGTCTGAATTTTTTTAATGGTACGACGTAGTGGATTTTTATGGGAAAGATTATTGGTAGCAATATTTGGACTAGGTGATATTTTAATTTGCTATACGGTACATATTTTCAACATTTTTTAATGGAAAAGTACTCTTATTGTGCAAATAGTGTTTACCTTTACTCCTATTGACCTGATGCTCCCCATCTCCTTTGATTCAACCTTGATATTGTGCCCTCATTAACCTCCAGTGCACAGGTCTGTTATTTGTGCAACCTTACTTGACTACCCTGAAAATGTTGCATCACTTTGCAATTGACATTTGCTATTAAGTTGGACTGTATGACTAGCTTCTTTCCCCTGCTCAAAGAGTGCGTGGGATGATGTAATTTGTTTAGTTTCGTTTGCACTAGACTCCATCTACATGGTTTGGTTGTCCTAGTTACTGATACTAGAGTAAAGAGGCTATCCTTGCACCCTGGACCATTTATTTGTGAGATAATTTGTGATTTGGCACTCTGGCTGTCATTTCAGAGAATTTGCCATATATGGTTCACTTACATGTAGCCCTTAGGACCGAATGTCAGTGAGACATATTGTGGGCACACATTTCCTATCAACTCCCTTCCACCGTTTTTGCCTTTTTGGATTTTGATAGTCAAGTGAGCATGTCACTTCATTTTTTTCAAATAAAGTGAGCTTATCTTTGCCCTTAGGCCTTAGAAAGATCGACTCTAGTCTCTCTCAGCAGCCCCAAGTGCACTTTGATATGTTGGTATTGATTGCTGCACAATTGGCATGGACATTGTAGCAGTATATTTGACTGTTGTATTCTGAATGTGGATTTCTGTTCTGATTCTTGCATGCATTCGTGGTATTAAAACCCACACTGACCTTAACATACAATTTGCCTCTGTCCTTGGTATCCCTATTTTGTAAGTAGATCTACTGAACGCAGCAACTTCAAAGAGATTTCACGGGTGACCTCAGGTTCAAGATCTGCTAGTTTAGCCACACCCAGTCTCTTGTCTTGTTTAAGTCTGTCTTATTCATAAACCTGTGAAATCCACCACAAGCCACAACATTGAGAACGAATTTAGAAGATTGAATTACAAGTGTTGACAATATGAAAAGCATAATTATCAAGCACTTCGAAGAGGTTGTTTGAATTTTGTTTTGTCCACTAAGACATTTGTAGAAATTCTCAGAAGAGCCTGAGCCTGTGACAAAGGGGACGCAAGTTTTTTCTTGGCCTAATCTAATCTCAGGGAACGTTGGTAAGTCAAGTGGTTTGAAAATAGTTTCATTTTAAACTTAAATGTATCAATCTTATCATTGCACACTGTCTTAGTTTAATAGTGCAATCTTCCTTTTCAACAAGGGACGTGTCATTTTTCCTTGATGCAAACGGACAATTTTCGGAAGAACAGAACCGAACAAAATATAGAATTACCTAAAAATGACAGACTGGGTTTCTTTATCTTCCACAATAAGCTCAAATGTTTCATTCCATACTGGATTCAGGTCATCGTCTATTATTTCAGTTTTGACTAGACCTGATCATGGGCCGGGTCGTGTCGGGTTCGGGTCGGGTTACCAGTCGAAATTCTTGGTCCGTGCCCGACCCGGTCGGGTTCGGGTTTTTTAGTTATAATTTTCGGGTTACGTCGGGTTGGGTTGGTTTTTTTCTTGGTTCAGGTGAAAATTTCGGCCACGCCTAACCCGTGGCGCTGTCGGGTTGGGTTTTTTCGGGCGGGTCGGGTCGGGTCGGGCGGCCCATAATCAGATCTAGTTTTGACGTTAAACATCGGCGCACATAATCTCACGTAAGGGTCTGATTTACCAATCAACTCCTTATTTTTCAAAGAAGTTGCTTTTACCACAGCAACAAAAAGTCTTCCTTGAGGTAACTCCAAATCTTAGAGGTGTGCCTTGGGCATCCTCAGCTCCCGGATTCCGTTGTCTGAGCATCGTAATCTGTAACACCCCTTGTCGGCTGAGCATCGTATTCTGTAACACCCCTTGCCGCTAGTGAGGTGCCGAGACGTGGAAGGATTTCCCTCTTCCAATTTTACTTAGTACTCCCTCTGTCTCAATATATAAAGTCCTGAAGGGTTCAAATTTTGTACCAAAATATAAGGTTCTGGAGGGATAGGACAAAATTAAATGAGGTTGGTGAGTAGGTGGAGAGTTGGTGGGTAGTGTAAAATGAGGGGTATAGAGGTCATTTCTTCACACTGTTGTTTCTTGAGTTTGAATGCTTTAGGACTTTATATTTTGGGACGGAGGGAGTAGAATTTTGTTTATAGTTGTCTCTTACACCCTTTTGGCTTATAAGCCCCTCTCAGAAATGGCCTCGGACCCACATGCAGTCTAATATGGCCACAGGCCCACAATACGGAGTAATGAAATCACTAAATAGTAAGATCCCGAATACGCCTTCCTTGTGTGCAAATGCTTTCATGTCTTGACGCCGGTCATGACATCTTCCCCACCTTGGGCTGAAGCTTGGCCCCAAGTGATAGCCTATGGAAATTTCTTCTGAACGACGTAGAGATCCTCCCCCGCCGCTATTGATTCAGAAAAAATTGTCCACTTGATCAGCACTTAAGGCATAATAATGTTACCTTTCTTGACAAGTCGTTGGTCCAGAATCAATTCAGATTCAGTTTTGTGGGCACTTAAGTCAATGGAGCTTGGTGATCTCAGAGTAATTGGGACTTTGGGAGTATGATCTGGTTTAAAAGGATTCAATTGAGACACATGAAAGATATTGTGTATCTTACTTGTAGCTGGTAAATCTAATATATATTGCCCCAATTTTCTCCAAAAAATAGTGTAAGGACCAAAAAATTTGAAGGCCAACTTTGGGTATATATGGATGATTTACCACTGATGTTTGAGCATAAGGTTGTAGTTTCAACAATACTTGTTCTCCAACTTGAAAAACTATATACACTCTTTGTTTATCTGCATGTAGCTTCATCCTATTTTGTCCCACAGTCGGTTGTTCCTTCAACATCAGAGCATGTGATGCTCTATCTTTAATTATATCCATCACATCTGATGAATGACTTTCAAAAGCAACTATGATCACTCCCAGATTTGGTTCATAGCCATAAAGAGCTTTGAAAGAAGAGCAATCAATAGCAGAATGATACGAGGAATTGTACCACAGTTCTGCTAAAGATGACCATAGATTCCCATTGTGTAGGTGATTGTTGTAATGCAGATCTCAAATACATTTCCATACACTGGTTAACTCTCTTGATTTGACCATGTGTTTGTGGATGATAAGTTGTACTACGCAGTAGTTTGCTTCCCAACAAAGAGAACAAGGATTGCCAGACATTACTGAGAAATATCTTGTCCCTATCAGAAAGAATTGTTTTGTGCACCCCATGTAATTTTACCACTGAATCCAATAGCAAAAGATCCACTTGTTGTGTTGTGAATGGGTGTTTAAGAGCTAAAAGTATGCATATTTTGTGAACCTGTCAACCACCACTAAAATCACATTATAACCTCCTGACAAAGGAAGACCCTCGATAAAATCCATTGTGATGTCTTGCCAAGCACCTAGGTCAGTTGGGATGACCGTGCTCATGTTTAGCATGCTGACAGATGGTACACTGCTTCATAAAATTTTCAACATCTTGTTTCAGACCCTTTCTATGAAATAAGTGTTTGACTTTGTAGTAGGTAGAGTTTATGACAGAATGACCTCCAATGGAACTAGCATGTAAATGATGCAATGACTTTGTTTCTTAAAGCTGGATTGTTATCAATCCACACATGATTATCATGTTTAATCAAACCTTTTTCCAGTTGAATACCCTTGATCATTGGGTGATTTGATTGCTAAAGATTGCAATAACTCTTGTGCCATAACATCAGAAAGGTAAGAATTTAGTACCTCTTAGCCCATAAGGGTGTAGCCTCTGAAACAACCTGAATAACCAATAGATGAGCCAATCTGGAAAGTGCATCAGCAGCAATATTGTATTTGTCTTGCTTGTACACCACCTTAAAATGCAAATCCATGATTCTAGTCATGGCTTTACATGGATGTTTAGATTAAAGATTTCTGTTCAGACAAGTAAGACAAGCTCTTGTGGTCTGTTCTTATAAAAAATTCTTTTGACTTTGCAAATATGACCTCTATTTCTCCACTGCCATAATCAGGGCAAGAAATTCCTTCGCATATATAGAAAGGTTTTGATGTTTAGGTCCCAAAGATTTACTCAAGGAAGCCACTAGCCTCTCCTATTGCATAGTATTGCACTTATTCTAGTTACACAAGCATAAGTTTCCGCAACAAAACGCACATTGAAATCAGGTAAGACTAGCAATGGAGTTTCTGTCATAATTTTCTTAAGAGCAGTAAAAGCTTGATCAGCAATGGTTGACCACACAAATTTATTCTTCTTCAACAAATTGTTTAGTGGCTTTATAACAATGTCATAACACTTAACAAATTTTGTGTAGTAACTAGTAAGGCCTAAGAAACCACTGAGCTCAGTAGGCCAATCCATCATGGCAGCTATTTTGGTAGGATCTGTTGCTACTCCTTCTCTTAATATAATATGATCGAGATAATCAATCTGAGTTTTGGCAAATGAACACTCTTTAGGTAGAATGTGTGCTTCCTGATATGTTATATGTGAGCTTCCATTAAGGGACTATAAATCAAGATATCATCCAAGAATACAAAAACAAATTTCTTGAGGAAAGATTGCAGGACTTGGTTCATCAAGCATTGGAAAGTTGCAGGAGCATTAGTAAGCCTGAATGGCATGCCTGAATTGAAAATGCCCATGATGTGTCTTGAATGATGTTTTGTATTCATCTTGTTGCTATATTCTGATTTGATGGTATCCTGCAGTCATATCCAACTTGGTAAAATATTGTGTACCAGGTAATTCATCTAAAATTTTCTCAATATTTTTTCTCAATCACACAGGAGAGCTACAGATCTTTATATTAAGAGGGAAGCTAGGCGGTCCAACTACAAAAGCAACACCTCACCTCATCTTTATATTACATAAATAAAATGATCTAAAACCTAACCAAAGACACCGACCAACCTAAGGTGGTTCAACCATCCTTCTCGGTCCCAAGGTTCTAAGACCCTTAGCCCCGAAACACTTCCATAACAACGATTCATCCTTAAAAGCTTGGATTGCCTGCTGCGGATTTGGGGCCACCCCATCGAAGACACATGCATTTCTTTGTGTCCATAGCATCCAACCTCCGAGAATACATAGAGAATTAAATCATTTTCTATGGTGTTTTTGCATTCTCTTCCAAGACCGTCAAAGCCGAAGGAGGCGGCCGGCTTGGGGGCTTCATAGCTCGTCGTCGGTAGGGTTACGTTCGTGGGTTTCAGAGTTCGAGTTGCCGGGGTTGGGGGCTTCGGGTTGCCGGGTTTTGGGGGGTTCTTGTGACCCCCAGCTGTAAAGGGAGGGCCAACGGTGGCGATGGGTTGTGGGTCGGGTGGCGAGACAGTGGGAGCCACCGACCGTGGGTGGCGGAAGAGGTGGGGAAGTGGAGTAGGGGAGCATCTCACCAGAGCCGTGTTAGTACGGCGGTGGTTGGCGGCAGTGAACGGTGGTGGGAGCCGCCGGAGACGATGAAGGAGGACGGTGCGGGAGCGAATTGACATTAGGGAGTGGTTGTGCGGGTCGAAGAAAAAGGAGCGGCAATGCGGGGTTGATGGGAGGAAGAAGACGACCACCTCGTGGGCCGCGTGGTGGGCCGAAGGTGGTCGTGTGTTGCGCCGCTGAAGGGGACAGTGTCGCCTCCATCAGAGCAACGATGATGCTTAGAGCATCCCTTGAGAGCCGACACCTTGGATACGGTGGAGGAGGAGATTATGTGCCTGCCAGGTGATGGAGAAGAAGGATAAGGAACCTTTGGACAAAGCAGAGGAGCAACATTGTTTTTTTGGACCGAGGCTGAACACCTACACAATAGACAGAGGTTATTGGGCTGAACTTGTGGACACTAGGGGCACACTGGTTCGTGAATTAGCGGAAATCCTATACATCTTCCGAAAGATTGGAATGACTTGAAACTTCTGAATCTTTAAGATTTGTGTGGTGGATATCGATTGTGGGATCATCTTCTTCTCCCCTCCATCTCTCCCCTTAGTTGTCGCGTCGCCGGCCGCGGGCGGTGGTCGAGGCTAGCGGAGACTCAGGATTAGGATTTCGGGGGGTCCAAGCTTCAAGGCCTCCATGTTCAACGGACCTAGAAAGGGAAGAGGGCGTGGCAACGGAAGACTAGTGGGGCTATGGTTTGACCAATAGAGAAGAGGTGGTCCGGTAGCACCGCCGACCGGGCAGGGTCAGACAACCAATGGACCAGAGATCGACAGCGGAGGTGGCGATGTCTAGTTCCTCAAAGTTTCACCAAAATTCTTACCTAGAGGTGTTAGTTTATTTCTTCTCTCAGCGCACGCAGTCCAATGTAAAAAATTTCACTCACTTTTCACCAACTAAGGCCCTGTTTAGTTCATGGAGTGAAAATTTTGGGAGTCACTTTCGAGATCTATTAGGAGTAATAAACGTAAACTACTTACAAAACTAATTACATGGATGGATGGTAATTCCCGAGACGAATCCATTAAGGCTAATTAATCCATCATTAGAGTCTGGTACTGTAGCACTATGTTGTCTAATCATGATAATTATGCTCGTTAGATTCGTCTCGAAAATGAAGGTAGATGTTGTGAAATGAGTTTTGTCATTAATTCACATTTAATACTCCTAATTAGTGTTCGAAGATTGATGTGACAGATAGTTGTGAAATATTTGGAAACTAAGGGCCTGTTTAGATGGCTAAAATTTAGCAAAAAACACTGTTTGAATTCCTGTAGCACTTCTGTAGTACTTTCGTTTGTTTGTGGTAAATATTGTCCAGTCATGGACTAACTAGGCTCAAAAGATTCGTCTCGTGATGTACAACAGAACCGTGTGATTAGTTAATTTTTTTACCTACATTTACTGCTCTGAACATATGTCTTTTGGTGTATTTAATGTGATGTGATGGAAAGAGAGTTGAAAAAGTAGTAAAATTTTGGCAAATTTCTAGCCAACTAAACAGGGCCTAAATAGAGCCTAAACGCGACCTTAGGATGAGCTGAGGAGAAATTGGCCTGAATAGACTTAAATATTCAATGGTTATCTATCTATCTTCCGGAAGCAAACCCCAACCCCCGTGAATCAGGGCAGCAGCCAGCAGGGGGTAGCGACTAGCGAGCGTATACACAACACACGAGAGCCGACGTTGTTTCGGTAACTCTCGCCAGAGGGATCCGTTCGTCTCCCGTCCCGTCCCGTCCCGTGCCCCAGCCCCGGAACTGTCTCTCCCGTTGGCGGCGGCGGCGACCGGGGGAGCGGGCGGCGCCCTTCGCTGGTTCCGCGTCGGGTTCTTAGCCGGCGACGAGCGCCCACCAGGTACGCCCGCGCCTTCCCTTCCCCTTCGCGTCCTGCAGCGCCAAACCGAGCTGCCAGCAACTTTGTATCCGGATCTGACGGAATTACGGCTTTCTGTGTACGGTGACCACTAGCTTCGATTTGGTACCTAGGGTTTGGTTGGTTAGAATTATAATGCCCTGCAATTTTGAATTTTTTAGGTCCTGCTTCCGGTAGAATCTTGATGCTCTTATCTGATCCACAGAATGTGTGTGTAGGGATTGGCGATTGGAGGAGGGCAGTTGCGGGATGGGCTGACCAGAAACATCAACAGGATTCGGTTTCCTTTCTCCCGGGTCACAGTCTCTGGAGGTGGATTTGTGCTTGCTTGTTCCGCGCCCGGAGATGGACGACGACGGCAGCCTTAGCATTCGGAATTGGGGCTTCTACGACATGAAAGGGAACCTCGGCCTGCAGCTCATGTCATCTGTGCCGGCTGACCGGGACACAAAGTCGCTGCTCCCCACTGGTGCATTCTTGCAGCACCATGGGCACCACAATGCTCCGCACCAGCTGCACTCACACCATTCCCGGGACTCTGGTGGTGGAGGTGGAGGCTCTGGCAGCATGCCCACCGAGCCACATTCTATTCACATGGACTTTTCGCGCAATGAGGCTTGGTTGCACCCCTCGCACCACCAACATCCGCGCGAGCAGAAGGTCCTTCATGCTCGTCCCGTCGGGCCAACTGGAAATGTTGGGCATCCTGGGCACGGTGGACAGGCAGTACATCACCACCCTACTGGCTATGGGATGATGCCGGATGCACCACACACTCTCCAGATGATGCAACCACAGCTTCAGTCACAGCCGCAGGAGCCTCTTCCATGTAAGCAGGAACAAGTGCCCACTCCACAGGTTGAGGACCATTCTGTGGTTAGGACTGAGCCACCTGTGAAGAAGAGGCAGCAGGGCCGGCAGCCTAAGTCACCGAAGCCTAAGAAGCCTAAGAAGCCTGCTGTTCCACGGGAGGATGGGGCAGTCAATGGTCGTGCACGCCGAGGAAGGGGACCTAGGAAGACTGTGGGAATGGTGATCAATGGTATTGAGTTGGACCTTTCTAATATACCAACACCAGTGTGCTCATGCACCGGAGCTCCCCAGCAATGCTATCGGTGGGGTGCAGGTGGCTGGCAGTCTGCATGCTGCACAACTTCTATTTCAACATATCCACTGCCAATGAACGCAAAGCGGCGGGGCGCACGTATTGCTGGAAGGAAGATGAGCCAAGGTGCATTCAAAAAGGTGCTTGAGAAGCTTGTTGGTGAAGGTTACAACCTTGCTAATCCAATTGACTTAAAGACCTTTTGGGCCAAGCATGGCACAAATAAGTTTGTAGTAATCAGGTAAAGCAAAAGGCATGCTATGTTTTTTTGCTTTGTAGGTTGTAGAGCTGCAGTTAGGCCTGATTTAATGCATGTATGTCTGTGCCAATCTGTAGAAACTTAGGAGTAGTTTGTTTGTCTATGTTGCTCAAGGTGAAATGTTTATAGAACTTTGTTTAATCTATGTTGTATTGTCCTTATCAAGGTGCATTGGCATGTAGTATTTTCAGAAAGAATGAGGACTGAGCTTAACTTTCTTTGTGCTATTTGGTTGCTTTGGTTCCTTGTATATTAGAATAAAGAGGCTATCCTTTAGCCTAGGACCGTTTCTTAGTGATGCAGTTATGTGTCAGAAATGGTTAAGTCTTCTGTTAGCACCATTAGCATCAATAATAAGGAAGTGTCTTTTTTCCAGAAACGTTTTACAAGAGTTCAGGTTTAGATGGTTACAAAGCTTGTCTAAAGATTTGACTGGCAAAGCAGATTTTCAACAGTATGATAAAATGGATCCAAGGTCATGGTGCAATACTTGAAAGCTTGAAATTAGTCCATGGTGCAAACAGTATGTCCTATGCAGACTCTCTGTTTTAGTTGTATTATTTATGATTTGATTCCTGATTTCATTGAATGGGTGGCTAGATGCAAAACTATTTAATCTTCAGATTGTTTGGTTTCTCCATTTTTATGTCCTGCAAGGGCAATACCAGAGAAATTGTGTTGTTTGCTTAATCTGGTTGGAGGTTTGTAGTTCTATTTTTCTTTGATAGTCAAGTTGGTATGGTACATCCTTCTCTTTTAGTTTGAGTCTCTTGTGTGTTGTGAGATGTCGGTTAGTTGATAGTTTCTGTGAGTATGTTACTGGCTATGATAAACTTGTTGGTATCGGGTAATGTTTTCTGAACATATAGGTTTGAAGTTTGAGACCTTTTAGGCTAAGCATGTTGCAAACAAGTTTGTCACAATCAGGTAAAAGACATGCTTGTCCTGAGTTTGAGACTTTCTGAATAGATTTATTCTCTATATGCCAATCTGCAGAAATGTTTACAGCTTGTAGCCATTTTCAGTTTTGTAGAATTAATTTACATGCCTGTATCAGATCTTATGGATATCAAAATTCATGGAGATCTGTCTGTCTTTCTTTTAGAAGTTGAAGTGGAACAGCAACTTAGATGGTATAAAAGTTAATGTGCCGAACGTTTTGTCTCTGAATTTTTTTAATGGTATGATGTAGAGGATTTTTATGGGAAAGACTACTGCTAGCAATATTTGGACTAGGAGATATTTTAATTTGCTATACGGTACATATTTTCAACATTTTTTAATGGAAAAGTACCCTTATTGTGTAAATAGTGTTTATCTTTACTCCTATTGACCTGATGCTCCCCATCTCCTTTGATTCAACCTTGATATTGCGCCCTCATTAACCTCCAGTGCACAGGACTGTTATTTGGCAACCTTTCTTGACTACCCTGAAAATGTTGCATCACTTTACAATTGACCTTTGCTATTAAGTTGGATTGTATGACTAGCTCCTTTTCCCTGCTCAAAGAGTGTGGGATGATGTAATATCTACATGGTTTGGTTGTCCTAGTTACTGATACTAGAGTAAAGAGGCTATCCTTGCACCCTGGACCATTTATTTGTGAGAAAATTTGGAATTTGGCTCCCTGGCTGTCATTTCAGAGAATTTGCCACCTATGGCTCACTTACATGTAGCCCTTAGGACCGAATGTCCTTCCCCTCGCGCCACCTCCTGTTATGGATATCAAAATTCACGGAGATCTGTTCGTATTTCTTCTGGAAGTTGAAGCGGAACATTAACAATCTCTAACTTAGGGTGCCTTTGGCAGGGATTCTACTCTGGCTCCGTGAGCAGCTTCGGGTGAAGCCTTGCCAAAGGGCCTTGGCAAAACAGCTCTTGCACGGGAGTCCCGGGATACCTGCTCTCTGGAGCGGGAGCCAAAAAAGGTGGCTCCTCGCTGGCAGAGGCAAGTGCATTGGCAATGGGGGGATGTTGATGGCAGCGTGGGTGCTCGATGGCGGTGCGGAGCTTGACGGTAGTGTGGGTGCGTCGATGGCGGGGGAGGTCGACGGTGGCATGGACGAATCATGGGCGTGAAGCTCGACTACGACGCAGGCATGTCGGGGGTAGTGGGAGCTCGACAGCGGCTGGAGGAGGAGGGGTCGGAGACGGCCGATGGTGCGTGAGAGGTGGTCCCGGTGGCCGGTGCAATCACGCAGGGGAGGGCGTCGGCAAGATGAGGTAGTAGGCCAGCGAGGAGGTGGGAGGCTGGCTGGGAAGGGTGCCAACGGGCGAACAGCCGCGTGGGGGAGTGAGGTGAGCGGCGAATGGACAAGATGAGACTGAAGGAGGAGATAAAGAATAAGAAAAGAAAGTAATAAGAAAAATAATAAGAAGAAAATGGAAAAGAACAAATGATAGGAAGGGAAAAAAGAAAAAAAGGAAAGAGAATTTTGGACATTTCATCCTTTTATCCATATTACACGGTTAGGAAAAACTGTCTTGTCAAATATTTTTTTTAACCAAACAAACCACAACTAGAAAAGCTGCTTCACCAACATAGGCGCAATCGGAACCGTTTCAGCCACAACTACAGTTGTGTCAAACGCACCTTGGATGATATAAAAGTTGATGTGCCCAACGTTGTCTCTGATTTTTTTTAATGGTACGATGTAGAGTATTTTCATGTGAAAGACTACAGCTAGCAACATTGGGCTAGGAGATATTTTATTTTTTTTTAAGACGTGCATATCACGTTTTTCTTAAGAAGAGTAGAATTACAGTTAAGAAACCTTAGGAGAACCCCTAAAGCGCGAAGTTACAAGGAATAACCACAACAACCAAAGGTAAACAACGACGACGACCAACACGGACAGAGGAACACCAACATAAGAAAAAACACTATCGGCAACGCCTAAAACCTGCACGAAAGATTACATCAAGAGCGCAAGCACATCACCGACAAACTCACAACTAGGTGCCAGTGAGAAGGACATGCAAGATGAAGCCTCCAAGAAGGGAAACAACGTCAACGCCGCTATCATCCGTCTGCCCACGAAGAAGCAGACCAAGCTTTCACCTGGCAAGACAAATGGATGGAGGCCGAAACAACACCTCCAGCGAGGTGAGATACGTTCTGGAAATGCACCCGTTGCCGGCAAGACGAAATCGGACCATGCTTTCGCAGACCTGTAGAACCAACTTCACGCAACCGACCGCCAAAGCCTATAAGGGGCTAACCGATGGAAAGACAGCAAACAACTCTTGATGGCGACGATGGTAAGCTTCTGCAAACAGGAGAGGCGGCCAAGAGCGACCACAACTACCAGGAGAGGGAAGGAGCCAAAGCTCTCCCTCATACCCACTCCACTCAACCGGCCAACCCAATGCCGCCCACTGCTCCAATTCTCTGAAGATGAATGACAACCCGAGGGATCAGGAGAAGAACGAAGACTCGTCCTCCCAATCTGCCAGCGAAGAAGACAACTGGAGGAGCAAGATCTCCGAGTGATGGCCAAGATCCAACAACCAGATCAGTGACGGTAAGGTAGGCCAGTGGAGACGACCTGGACACCAAGGAGCCAACTCCCACCCACCACCAACAGCACTCGATGACAATCAAGGGAATCCCAAGCAGTAGCAATCATCGCCGATGCGAGATGCCGACAACCCGAAGCACCATGGGGAAGATGAAGACCCATCCTCCCTATTAGAGATATTGTAGATATCTTAGCTATTTATAGCTTACCTTGTATACTTGATTGTATCCTTGTACTACAAGCCGTCAAGGCTATATAATGAAGGTCACCCCCCTGATTAGGGTGTGAGGTGTTTTCCCAAATCCTATTTCTCTACATGGTATCACCAGTCCAGAATTCCCCTGATTCGCTTCCGCTTTCCTAGCCCTGTGCCTCTGCACGCGGCCTCTGCTTTCCCTCGCGCTGCCACTGCAGGCCGTGCGACATCCTCCCCCTCCGCGCGCCGCCACACCTGGCCGCGCGCCTCTCCCCACCCTCCAGGTCCGTGTCGCCGTCCAGGGCCGGGCCATCCCATCCCCCTCGCGCCCCCTTTCTTCTACGCCGCCATCTCTTGGCCGCGTCGATCCCCCCACCACCCCTCGCGCCGCCGCTTCCTTCGGCTGCGCGCGCCCCGGCACATCTGGCCGCGCCCTGCCTCACCACTGCGCGCCGCCAGTCCGCCGAACCTCGATTCCTGATCCCATCTACTAGGATCCGGGACCCGTCGCCGCACCTGCAGACTACTCTGCACCGCGGCACCTCTCCGTCGCCATGACGTTGTCGTCCACCTCGTCCGCGACCTCTGGGCTGGTCAACTCCCACTCGGCCCCCGGTGGCACCGGTGATGCTGGCCCGGTGTTCACGCACTCCTACGCCACGGTCAACGTCAAGTCGCATGTTCCGATGACGCTCGAGCTGCAGACCTCTAACTTCAACAAGTGGTCCTCCTTCTTCCGCGCCATGTGCGGCAAATTCGGCTTGCTGGCACACATCAACGACCCCGCACCTGCTCCCCCCACTCCGGCATGGGAACAGGCCGACTGCTGCGTCCGCAGTTGGTTGTTCGGCTCCGTCTCTGATGCTGTTCTGGGCTTCGCCATGGATGGGACCGATCAGACGGCCCGGGAGCTCTGGGTCGCCATCGCCAACCTGTTCGAGGCCAACAAAGCTCCACGCGCTATCTTCCTGAGTCACGAATTCCATTCTATGACTCAGGGGGACTCCTCCATCGACGAGTACTGCCTCCGCGTGAAGACTGCTGCCGACGCCCTGCGAGATGTCGGGCAGCCTGTCCCTGAGCCCACATTGGTGCTCCACTTGCTGCGTGGTGTCACTAAGCCCTACTCCAACACCGCCGACAAGATCGCCGGTGACGCCGTCCTCACGTTCGTGTCCGCCCGCAACCAACTTCTGCTGAAGGAACTCAGGCTCAAAAATGAGGAGAAGGTGACCTCTGCCTCTGCTCTGGTTGTCGCATCCTCCCAGTCATGCGGCTCCTCTTCTTCTGGCTGCCGCTCCTCGTCCTCAAGCGGTGGGCAGCAGCAGCAGCAGCAGCAGCCGCGCTCCGACGGCCAGCGACGCAGCAAGAAAGGCGGCAAGAAGAACTACGGTGGCGGCGGCCACGGTGGAGGAGGTGGCCAGTTCTGTTTTCCGACGGCTCCTTCCGGCCCACCTGCTGGTCCATGGATCTGCGTCTCCCCGTGGGCTCAGCAGGGTGCTACCGGTGGACAGAATTGGGGCGGCCACGGATGGGCTGGGCAAGGCGGACGTGGCCAGGGACTCCTGGGTTGCAACCCCTAGGCTCACACTGCCTTTGTGCCTCTCCAGGTCTCACCTCCAGGACAGAGCCTGGGTTCCAACCCCCAGGCTCACACTGCCTTTGCGCCTCTCTAGGTCTCACCTCCAGGACAGAGCGTCGATGCGGCAGGCCTGATCGCCGCTCTGCAGCAGATGTCCATGCAAGGCAACTCGCCCTGGGTGGTCGACACCGGCACTTCCTCGCACATGTCGTCATCTGATGGTATACTCCTACAGCACCTAACTTCCTCAAACTCTTCTATTATAGTAGGCAATGGCACAAGTATTCCTGTCACGTCTAGAGGTCACTCCATTCTTTCCACCAATGCGTCTAATTTTGCCCTCAACAACATTCTGGTCGTACCCTCTATCATTCGCAACTTACTTTCAGTTCGTCAATTTACACGCGACAATAGTTGTTCGATCGAGTTTGACGCTTGTGGTTTTTCTGTCAAGGACCTCCGGACGCGGCGCGTGATTCTTCGCTGCAATAGTGACGAGGATCTTTACACCTTGCCTTCTTCCACCCCGGCCGCCACCACCCATGCGCTCATCGCTGCATCCTCCTCGCTATGGCACCAGCGCCTAGGGCATCCGGCGCCTGCTGCTTTAGCTAGTCTGAATAAATAGCATCTTATTTCCTGTAATAAAGTAGCACGCTCTATTTGTCACTCATGTCAGTTGGGCAAACATACGCGTCTACCTTTCAGTTTGTCTAGCTCACACACTGCTGCCCCTTTTGAACTTCTTCATTGTGATGTTTGGACCTCGCCTGTTACTAGCATCTCAGGATTCTCTTATTACTTGGTGATTTTGGATGATTATACACATTTTTGTTGGACATTTCCACTCAGACGCAAGTCTGATGTCCACCAACACCTGGTCAATTTTATTGCTTATGTTAGCACACAATTTGGTTCTGTCGTTAAGTGTTTCCAGGCTGACAATGGTACGGAGTTCGTAAACAATGCCACTGCGACCTACCTAGCCGCCCGCGGCATCCACCTACGTCTCTCCTGCCCTTACACCTCTTCACAAAACGGCAAGACCGAACGTGTTCTGCGCACGCTGAACAACTCCATCCGCACCCTCCTGTTGCATGCATCCATCCCACCATCATACTGGGCCAAAGCCCTTGCCACTGCATGCTATCTGCTTAACAGGCGCCCCTCCTCCTCCATCAATAATGAAGTCCCTTTCACTAGACTCCACGGTAAGCCACCACAGTACGATCATCTTCGAGTGTTCGGGTGCCTTTGTTACCCCAACCTCCAGGCCACGTCTGCGCACAAGCTTGCCGCTCGGTCTACAGCATGTGTTTTCTTAGGCTATCCCTCCTCACATAAGGGTTATCGATGCCTCGACCTCTCGTCTCGCCGCATCATCATCTCTCGACATGTCGTTTTTGACGAATCGAGTTTTCCTTTCGCCTCAACGGATCCTCTCGCCGATACTTCCGTCTTGGATTTTTTGGTGGACGTTGACGAGGATACTGTGCATTGCTCTACTAACCCTGCAGCTGTCCATCCACATGGACACCCTCCTGCCTCGGCGGTTGCTCCGTCCACCTAGGACGTCGAGCGACCGCTCTCTACGACGACTACTCCGGCTGCTGCTCCGTCTGTCCAGGACGTCGAGCGGTCGCCATCTACCTCGCGTGCGTCGGCTGCTGCTCCGTCCACCCAAGACGTTGAGCGGCCGCCCTCTACATCCCCGACAGCTCCGAGGGACGCTGCTGGTCTGGTGCCCAGCTTCCAGTACTTCTACACGCGACGTCCTGTTGTGCCGGCCGCATCCACTGTGACGACAGCTCCACCGGTTGCCTCGGCTCCTGCTGACCCCCCCCCCTGCTACAGTACGGCCTCTGACCCGTACACAGACCGGGACCATACCGCGCGTGCAGTACAAGGGGCTCATAACCGCCACAGTTCCATCACCGGTCCCCTCTAACTATCGGAGTGGGCTGGCTGTCACGAACTGGCGTGCGGCAATGGCTGAGGAGTACAAGGCTCTCATCGACAACGGCACATGGCGTCTCGTTCCTCGACCTCCTGGTGCCAATGTTGTGACAGGCAAGTGGATCTTCACGCACAAGTACCACTCCGATGGTACTCTTGCCCGTCACAAGGCTCGTTGGGTGGTTCGCGGCAACAACCAGCAAGATGGCATCGACTACGACGAGACCTTCAGTCCGGTTGTAAAACCGGTGACTATTCGGACCGTCTTGAGTATCGCCGCGTCTCGTGCTTGGCCACTTCACCAGCTCGACGTGAAGAATGCCTTTCTTCATGGTCACCTCGAGGAGACTGTCTACTGCCAGCAGCCGCCTGGTTTCGTCGATCCTGCTACTCCCAACCACGTACGCCTGCTCCAGAAGTCCTTGTACGGGCTCAAGCAGGCTCCCCGAGCGTGGTACCAGCGATTCGCCACATTTCTTTGTCAGCTGGGCTTCGTCGCCTCCACCTCCGACACCTCCCTCTTTGTTTACAAGGAGGGTGCACAGATCGCCTACTTGCTGTTGTACGTCGACGACATCATCCTCACTGCTTCGTCTTCGGCTCTTCTTCAGCACATCATGGCCAAACTCAGCTCTGAGTTCGCCATGACTGACCTCGGTGACCTCCACCACTTCCTCGGCATCGTTGTGACCCGCTCCACCGACGGTCTGTTTTTGTCCCAGCGACAGTATGTTGTGGATCTTCTGCAGCGGGCCAACATGGCTGAGTGTCACTCTACGGCGACTCCTGTTGACACTCATGCCAAGCTTTCGACCTCTGACGGTGCACTCCTCTCTGTGGCTGACGGCTCTCACTACCGGAGTATAGTGGGTGCACTCCAGTACCTCACCCTGACTCGGCCCGACCTGCAGTATGCCGTTCAGCAGGTGTGCCTCTTCATGCATGCCCCGCGTGAGCCTCACCTGGCGCTGGTCAAGCGTATTCTCTGCTACGTCAAGGGTACGCTCTCCTCTGGGCTCCACATCGGCACAGGTCCAGTTCAGTCCCTGACCGCATATTCAGATGCGGATTAGGCTGGGTGTCCGGACTCTTGACGCTCGACCTCCGGTTTCTGCGTCTTCCTCAGCGACAACCTGATTTCTTGGTCCTCCAAGCGCCAGACCACGGTGTCTAGGTCTAGCGCTGAGGCTGAGTATCGGGCAGTTGCTCACGCGGTTGCCGAGTGTTGCTGGATCCGCCAGCTGCTGCAGGAGCTCCATGTTCCACTCGCCTCGGCCACGGTTGTCTTCTGTGACAACGTCAGTGCTGTCTACATGACGGCAAATCCAGTTCACCATCGGCGCACGAAGCATATCGAGATCGACATTCACTTCGTCCGCGAGAAGGTGGCACTGGGACAGTTTAGGGTTCTTCATGTTCCGTCCTCTCATCAGTTCGCGGACATCATGACCAAGGGACTTCCGGTTCAGCTCTTCACTGAATTTCGGTCCAGTCTTTGCGTCTGTTCTCCTCCCGTTGCGACTGCGGGCGGATATTAAAGATATTGTAGATATCTTAGCTATTTATAGCTTACCTTGTATACTTGATTGTATCCTTGTACTACAAGCCGTCAAGGCTATATAATGAAGGTCACCCCCCCTGATTAGGGTGTGAGGTGTTTTCCCAAATCCTATTTCTCTACACTCCCATCCCGTCAGCGAAGCAGACGACTAGCGAAGACATGGCTCCATGAGGTGCAAACAGACCACAGACGAGCGACCCACTATGGCAGGGTGGAGTGTGGGAGGAAGTGGATGCTGTGGTAGGCAAGGGAGAGAAGGCACGACCTTGAGCCACACAGACCACCACAAAGAGCACCAACGACGGACAGACCCGCGCCCCCGCGAGGGGTAATCCCAATGCGGCAAGGTACCAGGGGAGAGGGCTGAAGGATGATGCTTCCAGGGAGGTAAGCGCCGCCCGTAGACGTCGCCATCATCTGCCTGCAAGCAAGCATCAGCTTTTGCTGTGCCCTCAACCCCCAGAGGACGCAAGCAACTCAGGACGCCGCACAGAAGCACCCCAGCAGGAGCCGACAACAACAGCTTGCTGCGCCCACGCCGAGGAAGGCGCCTTCGGCAACGACCAGCGGCGACCCCGTGACCTCCACCAACGACCACACGACCGGAAAGGCAGCTCCTTGGAAATCCCTAACCGAAACCCACCCACCGCGAGCACAGGCACAGGAGACCCACCATGAAGCCCCAGAGAGCCGCCTCACATCGAATCCCGCCTGCTCGCGCCTGCGCTGAGAGGGAGCGTCGGGACCGCGTGAGGCCCTGCACCACACGACGACGAGGTGGGGAGGTAGGCGGCCCGTCCGCCCCGAGCGCCCGCGGGGTCCACCCGCGCTGGAGACATTGGGAGAAGAGTGCGCGCACACGCGGGGGCAAATCGCCTCCATGGTGGGACGATGACGACCAGGGCAACGACCAGCGACAGAGAAGCAACTGTGCTGTCGCAGCCATGCATGGCAGGCCGCAGCGTCACTACCGCTGCACGGAGATGGCCCCGCCACCACCCTCCTGGCCGCTCGTCGGGCGTCCGGCTCGCAACTCCGGTGGTGGCGGAGACAGGGAACGGCGGAGCTAGGTCGGAGCCGATCTCTCCACACACTCCACGACGCGAGCTGGATGTCTGAAAAAAGTGCGGCGAGAGGAGCTCGGATCTGTAACAGAAGGGGGAGGGGTGGCCGGAGGAGGGAGATCAAGGCGGCGGCGGCGAGCGGGCACGCGGGCGGGAGCGGACGAGTCCAGGAGATATTTAATTTCTACTCGCTCCGTCTTAAAACGAAAGGAGTTATGGGAAACATGTTACTGTTACTTTTTCAACTTTGACTCGATTTGTAGAAAATACATGTAATATTTATATCTTCAAATAAATTTGTTAAGCAACTGGATTCCAAGATCTATCTAATGATATTAATTATGTATTATAAATATTAATATTCTTTTTTATATAATTGCCAGTAGTTGAAAATCTTTTTTCACTCGGGAAGCGAGAACTCCCTTCTTTTTGAGACGTAGGGAGTACTCTCTCAGCAGCCCCCAAGCGCACTTTGATATGTTGGTATTGATTGATTCTGCACAATTGGCATGGATTTGACTGTTGTGTTCTGAGTGTGGATTTCTATTCTGAGCCTTGCATGCATTCGTGGTTTTTTTTACAAAAACCAGAGATATATTAAAGCAGTGTTGTTACAACTAGGCCCTTAACAAAGTGGCTAATTACAACAAGGTCCCTAAAGGACACAACACCAGAAGCAACACAGGGGATCAGATCGTCGACGGTCGGCTGCAAAGGCGTCTCGGACACGTGGAGCCAGGGCGGGGGGGAGGGGGGCTCGCCGAGCGTAGGCTTGAGTTGGTTGAGGACGGCGTCTTGGTGAAGCATCGCCGGCAAACCAAAGATGTGGTTGAAGAAGATGACGGCGAGTAGATGGCTGCCATCCTCAGAGCCGGTGGGTGGCTCACTGCTGTACCGGTGTCGGAGGATTGTCACACCCGGTTTTAAAAGCAAAACCAGATACATAATTTACATGTGTTCAGGATCAAGTTTACACATGCAAACGACTCAGTGAAATACCAAAACGCAATGTCATAGCGTATCACTATTACAGCCGAAAGTCTTTTATTCTAACACTTGAAACGAGTAGCTAACAGCAGAAAGTAAAGCACAGACGTCCTCCACAGGCAGTCGACTGGGGAACGCACGCCTAGAACTCGTCGAAATCCTCCGGAAAACCTTCAAATCGTATGTCTGAGCAGCAAACCGGGTAGTGTAGATGCAAGATAAAAATAACAACAAGCATGAGCACATGTCATACTCAACAAGGGAATAACACATATACAACATACAAGGCTTTATAGTGGATGGCTGATAAGGTTAAAGCGGTAAACACTTTTAGTTGGTCAAAGTTTTATTAAGCATCTAATTACTAGCAAATAAAAGTATATATCAACCCAATTAACATATGCAACAGTAACAAGATGAAAAGCACCAGTTTAAAGTTCATTTTTCATAGTTTAATCATGTGAGGGTCCAGGCCGCTCGTAACCGTGAGCACGACTAACCGATTAGTTTTACATTCTGCAGAGGTGGCACATCTTTACCCATAAGTCGTGTAAAAGTTCTAGGAACTTTAAACCCAACCATGCTGTGCAAAAGTAAACACAATACCACACTACCTAGGTGTGGTTACATAGGGACGCTACGAGGTCTTTACAAAGATTCTCTAGTGCGGACTGCTCGCTAGGTTTCATGACAGCGCAATGCATAACCCTCTCTCGAGACTGCGAAGCTACCACAGAGCAGATCAGTCTGAGGGTCGGGCTATACACCAACACCGGCACCCCCTCGCCCTTATCAGGTAAAGCGTACCACACACTAAAGTCTCTAATTAATTAGCCAAGACAGAGTCATATGTCTTGTGGTTGCACTGTTGTCCTAGGTGGTCGCTCCATATTCCGATTAACAAAAATGTGGTCTTGTTTAATGATGGTAGAGCATAAGTAAGTCAAAATTAACTTTATTTTTCATTAAAACCACCATAAACTCACGTTTAGCAACTAAGCATGGTCTACCCAACATGGAAAGTACACCCGGGTTAACAAGACACATGATAAACAAGTCTAGTCGAACCTTAATCATAAATGGGACCCATCATATTTATGCAAGCAATAAATAAATAACAGTGTAATTAAAATGCATGTTGTAATGGGTAAAAGGGCATGCATCAAGGACTTGCCTTCAACAAACTCCGGTTGCTGCTCAAAGTCTTGGAGATCTTCAGTTGCAGCGAACACCACGTACGGATCGTCTTCTACGCACCACATCATAACACATACAAGCAAACAATGGAATAGAATAAGAAACAATCACTAAACAATACAAACAGCACAAAACAGAGAGCTAAAACTGTTTTACATTCGAGACGATCGCGTGGATATAAAGAACACTAAAAACGAACTTAAATCGTGTATTCTATGGCTAAAAGAAGCTATAGGGGCTTAATGGTGAGAAAACTAAACTAACAGGGGCTAAACTGCAAGAAACCGAGGGCTAAAACCTAATTAAACGTATAAATCGAAGGGCTGTGGCGCAAAACTCTAGATCTGGACCTCGGGCGCAAAATTTATAGAACTCAGGGTCTAAACGGAAAGAAAAGATCTAGATCTAATTACTTTTGAACTGCGGTGGATCTACCTGCAAAACAGGGAAAACCTAAGGTCTCTTTTGCAAAATTAGCGCGACGCGGCTGGGTTGACCGGTATTGACCCACGGTCATATCAGATTTGGGTCGCTGATCTCAGATCGGACGGCTGGAGGCAGCGGCTCGGCACAGGCAGCGGCGCGCGGCGGCAGACTTCGCCGGCGGAACTCGAAAACGAACTAGAGTGCTCAGTTTGGCACGCGGCTTGCACCAGGACGAAGCGGATGACGCAAGGAACACAACAGGGGCACCGGAACAACCTTAAAGGCGACGTCGGCGACACACGGCTCGATGGGGTGGACGGCGGCGAAGCGGCAACTCCGGCGAGACTCCACGGGCGAAGGCGAGCACGGGGATGCGAACAAGCGGCACCGACGGCTTCCTCTCGTCCTTGCGATGCTCCGGAGCTACTCTTCGTCGAAGGACACGCGGCGGTCGAGCAGATCGACGGCGGCGGCCGAGCTAGGGTTTGGGGGGCGGTGTTGGAGCTCACGACTAGGGTTTGGGGAAAACCTCAGGAGAGTGGTAGCGCCTGCTTATAAAGGCCAGGGTGGCGGCGCCTTGGTGTGCGGGCCAAGGGACGCGAAGCGCACGCGGGCGAGGGCGGCGCGACATGGACCTGAGCTTGGGTCTGGCTCGGTGCGGGAGGACGAGGATGACAAGAGGGGCCCGCCCACGAACGAGGGGGCGGAGCGGGCTGAGCTGGGCCAGATGGCCGGTTGGGCTGCTGGGCCGAAGGACGACGCACGGGCAAGGCGAAGGAGTCCGGGGACCTCTGCCGGACTTCCGGCTGACGGGCCGTGCGGTGGAGCTGGGCTGCGAGCTGGAACAGGCCGAAAGAGAGAAAGGAAGGAAGGGAAAAGGAAAAGCTTTTACTGTTTTTCAAAAGGGGTCAAACATATGAATTCAAATACCAATTTGAATTCAACCAGTTAAAAATAATGCACCAGCATGTATGCAACAATCATCAAGCCATTTATTTAATTTTAGATAAACAAAAAATGTTTTTTTACTATATTCTCTGTAAAGAAAATAAATGTTGGAGAAAATTTTAAAATTAAGATTAAATCATTGTTTAATTTTTCTTACTATTCACATCCTGAAATTTGGAAATTTTAGGGTGTGACAGAGGAGCTGCATGGTACTTGAAGCAAAATGCTTCAACGCTGCTTGGACGAAGGCGGAGGCGGCGGCCGGAGCAAGTCGAAGCATTCGCCGATGTGGGGGAGCACCGGAACAACCAACGAAACAGACACCAGAAGGCGGCGGAAGTAGAGACGGGAACAAATCGAAGTGTTCAACAACAGCAGAGGTCGGAACAACCATCGATTAGATGACTCCAAAAGTAGGTCCGCCCAAAGGGGAATCCAAACTAGGGGAGCCCATCCCAGGACAGGCTCAACGCTGGCCGGATCTCCGGTGGCTAGGGAAAACTCCAGCAACAGGGGCGAAAAGGGGAGGCAGGGACGGATCTCGGAGGCGGAGTTGAAAGGGGAAGGCGAGGGAGCCGAGATCCGCGGCGAAGGAAGGAGGATTTATTGAGAAACCACATATCTGGCGCACATCAGCGACAGTGGTGGCGCGAGGACCACCGAGGAGAACCTCAGCGGCGAGTACGCCGACGACCAGGGCGACGACTACCGGCGGGACCAAAGCCATATAGACACAAGCACAAAGGCACAAACTTAAACTAGAAAAGGTAGATAACACCTAGATCTACTATAAGGAGGGGCTCCCTGCCCTTCTCGCCACCGGCGAAGTCGCTGGAGAGGAGGAAGGGAGGGGCTCGAGGGAGCGGCGGAAGGGGCGAGGAGAGGAGAGGGAGGGGAGGATTAGGGGCGAAGGAAAGGTCGTCTCGCGCTCTGCATTCGTGGTTGACCTGCCTAGTCCTGTTTTCAGCTGCTGCATGTAGAATATGCCTATAATGCTCTTGTGGTTGAGATTGGCCTGTCTCTGCATCCTGCGTTTGAACGGTGGATTGTTTCGTGGCTGCGGTTCGCTACGTCGCATTTCTGTGTGCTACTACGTCCTGCGTATTATTTAAAACTAAAAAGAAATATTACTGTTCGATGCTAGCTGTACAACAAGGCTAAGACAGTTCGACAGTAGCTCTACAATAAAACGAGCATTTCGCGGGGCTTTCAACTGACAGTCATTCCCTGCTTCCCTCTGGCTACATCAGGACGATGACTTTTTTTTTTTTATCAACGTTACTATCTCACTGCCAAGTGCCAAGCCCACCCCAGCATTTCAGCGTAGGCTAGTAAACCGACAACATAAATAACAATTGACATAGATAAACTAAAATCAAACAGGCACGTCATGGATTTTCCTTGAACTTCAATAAGACTGCATTGTTACATAAATGTAGAGGCTGATCTAATTTACAGTATTCTTTGCTATAAAAGTTCCAGTGCAATGAACAAAAAATAAACCAGCAGATGTTTCATATAACCAACTCAGGGGAGGGCAGTACACTTAAATGCAAAAGTAAAACTGTAATCCTAGATAGCAGCAGCCTCACAGGTTTACAGAAAGTAGAACAGTAACCCTGAACAAATGAGAATTGCTTTTGACTGTACATCGGACATTCAACTACGAGGAAGGTTGTTCAGGCTGGGGAGCGGTAGAGCTGCTGCCGTTCTTGCGGGACATGCTGAAAGGCCCTGCTACAGTCCTGCCCATGAATTTCCCGGCTCTGCCAAGGCCACTGCCGACTGCACCAATACCAGAGCCAACAAGCCCAGCGCCAGCACCAAGTCCTGAACCAACGAGGCTGACACCACCAACAATGCCAGTGCCCACAAGTCCAACACCAGAACCAACTAGTGATGCAGCACCACCAACTGCATCCATTGTGCTACCAATTATCCCGGCCTCCTTAAGTCGCTTCCTCTCCTCTATGGCTTGCTTTTCTGCCTCTAGGGCTGCCAGCTGCTCTTCCTTTGTAAACGAATGATACATGACCTGAAGGTTTGTAACAATATATCAGCACCATCATATTAGTCACGGATATTTCAGGCCAACTATCAAGATTGCCACTGTGCAGATTCAATCATCTAGAGTTCGCCTACTAATACAGGGATTCAGAATTTGGAAGTCTGTTCCTCGCCAAGCCTAGGTAACAGATAAAACTTCTCCAGACAAATTGAGAGACAGCTTACAGTGACGGGGTTTTGGCTAATATTTAAGGATTCATGTACAAATAGATGAGCAGGACTCTAGCAGTGGTCTTTGCCTGCCAGTCAGGAGTTCACACTGGGGAATGGAAAGGTCAGGCTCAGGGTATTTAGCACATCTAGGCAGAAGACAAAGCAGTATATGAGACATGGGTTGCTGGCGCACATCTGGATAGTTTGCTCACAATCTGGTGTCCCTGGGAGGCTTAGTTTTATGTGAAGGATGAACTTTTCCAAACCACATCCGAGTATGTGACAGGATCTACTAATAGACTGAGAAAGACTAAGCTGGATTGGCAATGTCAACAGGTAGACATTAGAGGAGATCTATGTAGCAAAGATGTATTTCATGTTCACAAATTCTCTAGGACCTAGCTTGAATGAAATAGGCTTCATTAAGGTCAAAGATGTAAAAGAATATACTAAAACCCACACTGACCTTAACAGACAATGTGCCTCTGTCCTTGGTATCCCTATTTTTAAGTGGATCTACTGAATGCAGCAACTTCAGAGAGATTTCACGGGTGACCTCAGGTTCAAGATCATTCACTGCTAGTTTAGCCACACCCAGTCTCTTGTCTTGTTGAAGTCTGTCTTCATCATAAACCTGTGAAATCCACCATAAGCGTATTTAACTCCACAACAATGAGAACGAAATTCAAAAGATAGAATTACAAGTGTTGACAATATGTATCAAGCCAGGCTGAACATGAAGCACTTCGAAGAGGTTGTCTGAATTTCGTTTTGTCCAGTGATCTAAGACATTTGTAGAAATTCTTGATGTATATTTAGTTCAGAAATGAAAATTGTTTGCTCCATGCGAAGTTTCTAAACCATCCACACGACTTGACCAAATGATTCATACTCTACAGACACAATGTTCGTCACCGGGATAAAAGATGAGATAGATAATCTTATCACATACTGTTCATCAGTGCTTTTTTTTAAATTCAATCCTTACTTCTAAGGGGTTTCTGCCTATCTAAAACATAAATGACAAAAGAAAATGTCATACTTTTGAATATGCTAACAACAACACAATAGTCTAAACAATGCCGCTGAGTGTTTAATTTTAAGCTTACATTAGTTACTGCACAAATGGACCTAAGGCTCCACAGTTTGCATAAGTTCAAGAGAAACCAAATTCTGAGTATCTGTTTAGTTCAACAGAAAAACAGAGCTGAGTGCTCTGAATGTAGTCTAATACAGAAGCAAGGAACAAAAGGTGGACAAGTTTTTTTTTTAACTTTTAAACCAATGAGTGAACTGGGGCCAGTTTCTAGCTGGTTATAGAATGTTTGGGGATTCAGAACTCAATCTAACATATCTGGTTTATTTTTCAACCCAATACATTCAGAACTGCACAGCTACTTGCTAGAAAGCTGCTGGGTTTACTTTAGAATGGAATTATAAGTAACAATACATTCTATGAAATTGCCATGCAATGCAACTATGTATAGCCTACAAATTTGTCGCAACAGTCCTCAAAGTTGTTCGTAATGACATAATTAAACCAATAATTTCTTGGACAATAACCTCGTACATTAAAATATATCCACACATGTGAGACAGTACAGTTATTTCCATTCAGGAGGCAATATCAAAGGGGGTTTTTTTTCCCTGAAAGACCCAACAGGGATGGGCTGCAGTTATAGTTCCATCAGAAAAAGAACTACACACTTTTACTTTATTTTTTGTGAGGAGAAACAGAACTACACATAGCTCATCTTTAGCTCAGACTACCACCCATTCGCCTGAGTTAGCTGACGTCCAATCCTGGCCTGGTAATCCTGATCAATTGGAATATTTCGCAGAAGAGCCTGAGCCTGAGATAAAGGGGATGGGAGCTTTTTCTTGGCCCAATTTAATCTCAGGGAACCTATCAAGTCTAGCGGTTTGAAAAAAGTTTCGTTTCAAACTAATCTTACTCTTGCACACAGTTTTAGTTTAATAGTGCATTTTCCCTTTTCGACAAGGTAGGTGTCATTTTTCCTAGATGCAAAGGGACAATTTTCAGAAGCACAGGACCAAACAAATTATAGAATTACCTCAAAAATGACAGATTGGGTTTCTTTATCTTCGACAATAAGCTCAAATGTTTCATTCCATACTGGATTCAGGTCATCATCTCTTGTTTCTGTTTTGACCTTAAACATCGGCCGCACATAAAGTCTCACATAAGGGTCTGATTTACCAATCAACTCCTTATTTTTCAAATTAGTTGCTTTTACTACAGTAACAGAAAGTCTTCCCTGAGGTTTAAGCTCCAGATCACTGTAGAGATGGACAAAGTAGTATAAATCAACAAATGCCAAGGGGATCTGATATCTGAATATATAAAAACATTTTTCCAGCTAGGCATAAAGAAACAATAATTATCATTAGCCTTTCCTTAAAGCTAGCAAGAAATACTTATAATGGTTCATAAATCAAAAAAAAAATTGCGGGTCATAAATCAAAATATATATGACTGATTACCAAAATAATTTGTATCTACCTGCAATTCAGACTGCCGTATGACTACAGTTTTCCTGCTCTTTTTATGGCCCCATATTGTGTAAAAACGATGACAATGACTGCCTCTATCAGCAATATTGAAACTATACAGCAGGGGAGGCCCCCACTGTGAAGAGATATATTAAAAAAAACTCGGCCGGTGGGGGAAAGACCGCCCCCACGGTATTACATTAAGAAGAGCTCAACCGGAGCCCGGCCGAGAAAAGTCACGAAAGTTGGCCCCCTATTACATGGGGATGCCGCCCCTATGGTTCAGGCCTTTACTCGTGCATTGAGGCCCAACCCACGACCAGCCCTTTACACGAGGGCCCGCCCACCATAGGTCGGTTCACCCATGCCGACCAACGGAACCAGCGAGTGACTTTTTTTAACCCCAGCCTGAAATTCACTCCCACGGGGAGTCGAACCCAGGACCTGAGGAGTACTGAGGCCACCTAACCAGTCCAGCTAAGCACAGAAATTTAAAAAAAAAACTGTACAGGAAACAGCAAAAGGGTACCAGAGTACCCTAAAAGGGAAAAAACTTCAAGGAAAGAATCTTTGTTAACTTCACCTTTGTTTTTTAATTGCAGTGTGTGTTCTAAGATGGTTAAAAAAAGAGGAGTGAAAAATAACGTTTTAGAAACTCACCTTGTATCAACATTAACACCAAGTGGAATAACTAGCCTGTGTGGCCACTGGAGCATATCAGAAACAATTGAGTTGACTGTATCCTAATCAAAGGCAGAGAAATCATGGTTACTTTTATACATAGTCGTTGGTAGGACTAGAATGTTCAAATTATTGTCTAGTCGTCATACATCAATCATGTCAGAAAGTCCAGGAACTGCAGTTAGGCTTCCTCCAACAGCCTTCAAGGTGTACTGAATTTTTGGCTCTGGCTGAAGTGCAAAGAACCCAATTAAAGGAAATCCAAGGGAAATGCTATATTGATAGTCAAAATTGCTTGAGACCCAAAGAAAAGGAATAAATTGTTTAAAAGGTTGCAGTATGAAAACCATGTTAATTTCCAAATCCAAAAGTTGTAAATGATGACAGTGATAAGGCAATTTGAGGTGACACTGCACAGTTTGTACCTCCATGTGCAAACATTCAAAGTCTGACAGAAGCACAACATATAGGGGTATAGCATTAACACATGAAAGGCACTCAAAACAACTAACATAGATAAATGCAACCAGTTCAACCACCTTTCATTCTGAAGCGAGAATCCGTTAAGATTTTCTTGTTCAATAGTGAAACAAATTTGGGGGCATTGTCAATTTTTGTTATGTCTCAAATTCAGGACTTTGCACTCTCACAGCATATTGAGTTTCATGAAGTCAAAAGCTTAATTGTTAAGGTAAGGTGGACATATAGTTCAATAGGTGGAGAAAGAAATAAATTATTAAGGAAATGTGTGAAGTGTACTGAAAATACAAAATAGAAACCATAAGATAAAAAAGAAAGAAGGTAGTAACCGATAATGGTTAGTAGATACTTGCATCAGCAAGGAGAGCCACAACAACAGCAGATATGCAAGGAATGTCTTCTGACAGTTGAAATACAACACGTACGACAGTATAGACCTGAAGATCCTTGAGCTGCATGTTGGTTGGTAAAATATCAGGATTCTAATCAAGAAAAGTTGTCTCCGAAAATCATCATGCATTAAAGATTAAAAAGAAACCTGAATAGGTAATGATGCAACTGCAGCATCAACAGCTAGGATTATGCTTGGATTACCACCCCACCGGAAATCTATATCCATTATGATTTGTCCTGGCTGAAGATTTTGAATACGAATACCTTCATAGATCACGACAAACAAACAAAATACATCATACTTTCAAGTCATTTTTTATGAAATCCCACAGCTATATACATGATAAACGCAACTAAGGTTTCTTTGGCATTACAAATATCAAATCAGAAACACATCAACTAAGAATGAGGACTACATCAACTGTATGCTGGTAACCCAATTATTTGACATGTATTTGGCACTGTTTATCTCTAGGAAATGTTTTTTTTATTAAGTTTGAACTATTTCAGCCGATCAATCTTCCATACAAAGTAAGTATTGTTAATTATGACAAAAAATCGTAACTCGGTTTCCAAAGATTTACAGGTACAGCGTCAGCATTTACTGCTGAGCCCTTATTGTAACATTCTAAGCACTGAAATATTTAAGCATGTGATGTATTATCCCCACAAAATTGAGAGTTGTCTTCACACTAGGACTGAAATGAACTATTTTTTCTTTTTGCATGTTGGAAAAAAGTATTTTGGGAAATCTTCAATTGTAAGAAATAGTATGCACCAAGGAAGAAAAACATGATAATAATAAAATTGAATATGAAACATATAAACAGGAAACCTTCTATTTTTGGTGACACGGTTCCAAGAGAAAATTTGCTGAACTTCAGAGATTTTATTCCTGGAGGCCGGTAATCATCTAGCAATGGCTCAACGGACTCCTTAACCACTGCTGTTGCAGCCTAAAACCAAATTAAGTTCAGCTTGTTAGAGCTTATGAACATTAGCATTCTTAAACAATACGTCTAAGGGCATGGGATTGTAGCAAAACAGGTAGCTATGCATGTCTTAGCTAACAATATGGATATGCAAACAGTTCCTGATTGAAACTGTACTCATATGGTACAATTTCAAAACTTTATAAACACAGGACAGCTTAACATGTCTAGAAAAGGTAATAGAATAGAAATGTCATTTGCATGATCATTCAATTGTCATTATGCTTATAGTCGAGTACAATTTAAAGGTTACACTAATATACAATGTGGCAACAGAATGGAGACTCCAGATGCCCAAAACCTAGCTATGCTTCATGCTCAATTCATATATGCTCAATACAGTGACAAGATTCAAGAGGTCAGGTAGGTAGCACAATCACATAATTAACAAAATACAAAATAATAAAGGAATAAAATGATACATGCCAATTAGCAGCAGAAGCCGATCGCCTCGGAGATGCGATTAGTGGCAGGGGTGCGCGGCCGATAGGGGACCGACAGCACGAGGTTAGAGACTCGCAAGCCGGATGAGTGGCGGCGGGGGCGGGGGGGGCGATCGCGTGGCAGTGGAAAGTGGCCGAATCGAGGGGGGTCCCGGACTCGTGAGGCCATGTAGAGAGATAGAATAGATCAGAAAACACTACACAGTGTACACACCCTTGGAGGTGGTGTGACCTCATATATATATAGCCGTATGGCTTGGTGTAAAAGAAACATAGGTACAACATATGCATGGGCTAACATACTCTAATACAAATCAACAAGATGGTGAATATCATACAAGGCATAAAAATCATTGTAATGGAATAGCATATGGATTATCGTTACTAGAAAGATTTACAATAAGCAAAGTACTTTGAAGAACTATAACTAAGATTAAGACCCAAAATAATTCAAACTTACTTCTACAACAAAAGGCCAAAGTTTGCTTAGATGCTTGTTCAACCATTTCACCTGTAGCAAACAGTTAAATATTAATTCTACAGATCAAGAGGTACAGATATGTGGATGACCATGAACAGCCTCTCGCAAAGAAATAGTAAGATAACGTTCAAAAGGCAGGATCGTTCCGATCTATTGTATATACAGATATTTTTGTAGATATAGAAAATAACTAATGCAAGCTCTCTGGACCACCAAAATATCACAACCATCGACAAAGTCAAAACAATCATCATAATTTAATAGTTTGAGGAAACGCTGATAATAATTACAAAATATACAATTTCAACAGTAGTTCTTCTGAAGTCCTGTAATGATGTAAGAGGAGGGAATAAAAAAAACCCACCCTTCCACTTCCCTAACTTTGTAAAAAAAAACCCCTTAGTTCGCTCACTACACAAATGTTCCAGTTAGTAACTAATGACTAAACCGTGTGTTCAACAGGGAACTACAGACAAGTTTACCTTTTACCCTTTTATGAATTATTAAGCACCCACTTTATTTAAGAAAACATCAAGCAGACATGTTCGCTGAATGTTCAAGACCAAAGCCTTTCAACCGATTCACTAAGCAGTGGAACCCGGGGCCAAGCTGCCAGGATTCCAAGCCTTCGCTAAAATCTAATCCAGTATATCCTTGCATATCTACTACAAACCAAACAAAAAGAAAAAGAAAGAAACTGAGGTATATGGCCCAGCCTTGGTCTATCCAGGAGCCAGGAGGAGAGCCTTCTCCTTTTCCACTACTCCATCCATCATGGGTGGATCTATGTGTAGTTATTGGGTCAGCTGACCCCTATAAATTTTGCCAAATCCTATGCAAATTCACTGTTGGCTAGTAGATTTTAGCTATAATTAGTGGACCTGACCCTAAATTTTGCCAAATCCTATGCAAATTCACTGTTGGCTAGTAGATTTTAGCTATAATTAGTGGACCTGACCCCGGTGATTTTTGTGTCTCCGTCCCTGCCATCCATCCCATTGACAATCTACATCCAGCACTGAGCATCCCACATCCCTAACCAGCTAGCCCCAAGCAGTGGACTGTGGACACATGACCAGACATCAACTCCTCTAGTCACTCTGTGGCACATGTTAGAATTCATATTCATGAGCTTAAGCTTCATCACCTTTGTAGAATTGCACATTGATGCTTGAATTCACAACAAATTTGAAATTTGATTTTCATTTGCTTGTTTGATTTGAAGTTGAGGTAAAATTAAATTTTAATAGCACAACGTAGAGCGATCAAGCCTAAGGTGATTGAAGATGAATGGTACTGCTTGCTGTCCAGAATTTTAGTCGTGGGCTAACATGTAGGTCTCTGGCTGGCTGGCTGGCTGGCTGCTCCAACATATTGTGACCCTAAACACCAATTACACGCCCAAAAAGCCCTCCTTAAACCAATATCACCTGTTGTTTGGATCAACTACAAACAAATAGCTCAGTTATCTCGCCATCCACACGATCAATTTATCATAGTACTCCTATATGCATAGCATTTTTGTTTTGTTAGCAACAGAAATGAGGCGGGCATTATACATAGGTCCACCTACAGTTAGCTTCTGCCGACACCCACATGTACTACTCTCGAAACAGGGGAAACCAAGAAGCTTTTGCTAAGCCATTCATTTTAACGATTACTGGTAACTTTTACTTCCTCCCCAGAAAAAGAAAAGAAGAAAATTGCTAGTGCAATTTAAGCCTTGTAAACCCAAGAGTGGGCGCACCAGACGGGTAAGACTCCCAGAACGGCACAGCTCAAGGGGGTACGGGCATTTTGGTGGCGGGAGTGGCTCTAACCTGCTCGAACTGCGGGAAGGATACCCACTCGGGGAAGTTGTCGCCGCACAGCTTCTTGAGGTCGTCCCTGCCGAGAGACCCGAGCACCTTGATGTCCGCAGCCTGTCAGAAAACCCGGGTAGCAAGGCTCAGAACCCGCGGAAACCAAAGCCCTCTCACACAGCTACTACTCCTAGCCAAATCCAACTCCAGAGTAGCGAGCGAGCGAGAGAGAGACGAGGCGGGGGGCATTCCCGCTCGCCTCGTCGCGGAACCCACCTTGGCGATGCGCTTCCTGCTGCGCCGGAGCATGAAACGGCTCCAGCCGGCCATGATGGCGACGCCGACCATCACCCCCATCACCATCCCGGAGATCAGCCCCATTCTGGCTCCCCTTACCGCCGTCCAGTCCCCCCTCCGCCGCCCGCCGACCTCACACTCCGCCCAGCACGCCCCCCGGGATCCCCCCTAGGTAGCTAGCTGCTCATGACGCCGCGAACGCCTCTCCGAGATCTGGGGGCGGCGACGCGGGGAGGCGAATGGCGGAGAAGACGATGGGGGGTTTGCGCTCGCGCTAGAGCGGTTTGCGGCCGGCGAATGGGGGCGGGGAGTTTTTGGGAGGGGATTAATTGCGTGGTTAGTGTGGTGAATAACGAGCAAGGGGCGGAGGGAGCCAGGGAGATGAGCTGTTTGTTGGCTTGCTGCAGCGGCGGGGCACGGCAAGGGCAAGTCGTAATCCGGGCTGAAAGGGAGGGGGTCAACTTGGCGATAATGAGTTGATTAGGACAAAGCAGCGCGTCGGCAGCGAGCCAGCGAGCGTGTCCGCGGGTGGAGGGATCCGAAGGGGCCACGTGAGCTGGATCTTTCTTTTTTTGCTTTTTGTTTTACTGGGAGAAAAAAAAATGGAAAGCACCAAATCTAGATTAATGGAAATAATTGTATCCCTGTTCTGACGTGGTGGATTATTTTTCTTCGACGTAGAGATCCTCGCTGCTAAGAACACACAAGCATATTACTGGATGAACAAGTTTTGAGTTTAACCAAACTAATTCCTTCGGTTAAAATTGTAAATCATTTTAGTTTAACAAAGCATCCGCAGCATCGAAAATATATCTATATTGAAAGATGTGCGAAAAAACTAATTAAGTCGTTTGACTCTGGATGAAAATTCTCGTCGCGACATGAACACTATGGGTGCGTTTGGCAGGGCTCTGGCTGTGGCTGTGCTGGTGGAGCGGATTTTGTGATGAAGCTGAAACTGTTTTAGAAAAACGTTTGGCAACCCTTCTCTTTCCTTTTTTATTTATTTTTTCCCTCCCATTTTCCTTTTTTTCATTTTACTTTTTTTCTTCTCATTTTTTCTTTTTTTCCCCTTTTCTCCCTCCCTTATCTCCACCGTCTCCTTCTCTCACCTTATCCATTCGCGTCGCATCTCACGTCGCCCCACCCCCGCCGCATCTCCTGTCGCCGCTCGCTCTCCACCGCCTCTCACCTCCCATGTGGAGATCCCTGACCGGCCATGGAGGCGGCCTCCGCCTCCGCGCCCGTCGGCCTCCCACCGAGCTCCTCCACCGCGACCATGGAGACGCCCCGGGCGCTCCTCCACCGCCACCCATGCTCACCGGCTGCGGGGCTCGCCCTCCACCAGTTCTCCCCACGCCGCGGCAGGAGCCCGCCGGAGCTCCCTTGCCGGCCATGGAGGCGGCCCGCGTAGAGATCCTCGGCCGGCCATGGAGGCGGCCTCCGCCTCCGCGCGTGTCGGCCTCCCACCGAGCTTCTCCACCGCGGCAATAGAGGCAGCCCGGGCGGAGCTCCTCCACCGCCACCCATGCTCGCCGGCAGCGGTGCTCATCTGTGGGCCATGGTGGCATCTTGCTCGATATTTCGCCGAACCGCATGGGTATTTTGGTATAGGTGAGTGCGGGTGTCAGACGGAGCCGGGGGCTACAATTTCTGGCTCTAGCGCCCCCTTTTTTTTCTCCAGAGAGCGGAAATCCCGGGCGCTCCCAGACGGGAGCCGTTTTTTAGATCTTTGGCAGGGCTCCGACCAAAACGGCTCCCGAAGCCGCCGGAGAAACCCTGCCAAACGGACCTTTTGTTTCATGCAACATTTACTGCAAAACATACGAAAATAATAATTGTAATATCAAAGATTAACTATTAAAATATATCTCGAGCCGTCTGTTCTTTTTTAGTCTTAGGATGCCTATTTTTAAAAGCCACTTTTCAAATCCAATTTTCTCTACAGTGTTATAAATGTAAGGTCAGATCTGACATGGGATGGACTGGGGCCTTTTTCTCAAGTTTAGGAATACTTCCTCTCAAAAAAAGGGGGAAAAGGAGCACTATATAGTTATGATATAATCCTTCAATCAATAAATATAAAGGACTATGAATTCAAGCCTATATCAACCTATTCTAAACTTAACTAGATCTATACAGAAATAAAGAACAATAATATTTACAACATCACGAGTATTTCATTATGATATACTATTTCCATACTATATTACTTCTCTCATATGGTAAGAAGTTAACACACTTCTCTGTAGATTTATAGCACAAACTAGGAATCTCTTATTACATTTGGAGGAGGGAGAGAAACTTTTTAGAATCGTGATTTCCATTTTTTACACATTAATCAATTTTTACACCGTTACACATTAAACACTTCTCACGGAACTAGGAGTACTCCTAATGGGCTGATGGCCTATTCCAATTTAAGCCCAATTGAAGGCTGGGAAGAAAAGGATATGGGCTTGCAGATTTTACGCATTCGAGAATCCATCAGAGAGAAGAGTGAGAACCAAAATGGGGAAAAAAGAATCATCATTTGAAACAAGTACTTCAAAGTGCTTCATTTTCCTTCTTCTTTTTTTTTGAAAAAAAGGGCTTCATTTCCATAACGTTTCCAGAATTAATAATGAGTAAACCCTGTCAAGTCATTGAGTTCCCGACACAGTCGCATTAATCTTTTTGGAAGATCGCTCAGTACCGTACAAGTACACAAAAAAGAAAAGATACTACAAAGCAATTAAGCATTTCATTCGATTCGACCGATCAACTTGAGAAAGTCAGAGGTTTGGAAGAGGGCATCCGCTACCTCTGGCACAAAACTCACTTTCCGTCCTCATCTGGTTGACAGGCCCGGTCCTGTAGTGTAATCAACCGGGGCGGCCGCCCAGGGCCCCCAAACTCTAAAGGCCCCCTAACCTGTGTGGCTGTGTACAAGTAGTCCAACAAAACAAGCAAACAGCTATGCATATGTTCACCCCTTTGGTCATTTAACGCAGCATCTATAAGTGTTTTTGATCTTTTTCTTCCTATACAAGCGTACTATGAAGCCATCTATGAGACCTTCTAACAAATATGATAAGCTATTCTTGACACTACTACATAAAAGGGGGCCCCGATTTTAATTTGCCCAGGGCCTCCGAAAACACAGGACCGGCCCTGCTGGTTGTCACGTGTCACCCCTTCTCTTTCTCAAACGTCAAAAGCTCAGTTGGACGATGTGGTTTTCTCGAGGGACCCATCAGTCTATCACACTCCATTGCCAAGCTGATTTCTCAAACAGGCGAAGTTCGGAGCTCAATGCAATTGTCTCAAGGGCTCAAAGTGCCTTTATCCGACGGAGGAGTATACAAGATAATTTTCTTTATACCCAGAACCTCATCAAGACGCTACATAGAACAAAGCAGCCGGGTTTGTTTCTCAAGTTAGATATTGCAAAGGCATTTGACACTGTGAGATGGGATTTTTTTATTGGAAGTGCTTGAGCAATTTGGGTTTGGGCCAAGGTGGAGAGGGTGGGTTTCAATCTTGCTAGCCTCAAGCTCTTCATCTGTACTTCTAAATGGGGCAAGAGGAAGGTGGTACAAACATTTTAGGGGACTGCGGCAGGGGGATCCGCTTTCGCCCATGCTCTTCATCCTGGCTATGGAACCTTTGAACATGTTGCTGGAATTGGCAACTTCGAATGGCATGCTAGGTCCCATCAATTCCAGGGCTGCAAAACTACGTGTAAGCTTGTATGCTGATGATGCAGCACTCTTTGTTAACCCATTAAGATCAGACATGCTAGCCGTGGATGAAGTCTTGGATATTTTTGGAAGAGCATCTGGTCTAATCACAATTAGAAGCAAGTGCGCTGTCTATCCAATCCGGTGTGAGGGTATCAATTTGCAAGAAGTGTTGGAGGGTTTTGATTGCCCCATAATGAGCTTCCCGTGCACATATCTGGGCCTGCCTTTGCATGTAAGACAGCTGCGTCGAGTGGACATTCAGCCCCTCATTGACAAAATGTCCAATAGGCTACCAACTTGGAAAGGCAAATTCCTAAACAGGGCGGACAGGCTGAAGTTGCTGAACTCTTCACTTTCAACAATTCCAACTTACTTCCTAACGATGTTCGCGCCAAAGAAATGGACCCTGAAACGGATCAACAAAATTCGTCGGGGTTTCTTATGGAAGGGTTCGGAGGATGCAAACGGTGGGCACTGTCTGGTGAGCTGGAAGAAAGTGCAAAGGCCAAAAGCACTAGGAGGTCTAGGGGTCTTGGACTTGGAGCTTTTTAGCCGGGCATTGCGTCTAAGGTGGCTTTGGTACCAGTGGGTTGAACCGGACAGTCCATGGGTGGGATCGGAGGTGCCTTGCGATGAAACTGATAAACAGCTCTTCAGACTTTCTACAACAGTGCGGGTAGGGAATGGCTGCACGGCGAAATTCTGGGAGTCGCCGTGGCTTAATGGCTGCGCGCCGAGGGACATTGCGCCTGGACTGTACAAGTTAGCTTGGAGAAAGCAGCAATCAGTGGTAGATGACCTACGCAATGACAATTGGACAAGAGGACTTTGGCGTATGACACAAGCTGAGCAGATGGCTGAGCTGATTCATTTGTGGTCCTTCATCCAAGACGTGCAGCTAACACAGAGAGATGATGAGATAGTCTGGCGATGACCGCTAATGGGGTGTACTCGTCAAAATCAGCCTATGAAGTGCAATTCAGGGGGTCCTACTGCACTTACAATTGCTCGGCAATTTGGAAAGCAAAAGTGGAAGGCAAGCATCGTTTTTTTGCATGGTTATTAATTCAAAGAAAGATTCTAACAGCAGACAATCTGAAGATTAGAAATTGGCCCTGCAATCCTATGTGTGCTCTTTGTGATCAAGTGGATGAGACTGCGGAACACCTGTGTTTGCACTGTGTTTTCGCGAGAGAGGTCTGGGATCTCGTCAGCAAGTGGACTGATGCTTTGGTACCGGTGCCGCCACCTTCCTGCAGTCTGGAGTTGTGGTGGAACTCTTGTCTGAATGCAACACAAAGAGAACACAAACGCCATGTCGCTGCAGTCCTGATTTACACCTCCTGAGTCTTCGATCAAGTGACAGCTTCGCCAGGCCGTGTTTTTTTCTTAATCAAAGAAGAGATGAACCTCCGACGCATGGCCTGTGAGAGAGCTGGGAGTGCTACGGGAGTGCATTTAGTTTCTTAATGTTAATTTCTCCAAAGGTGTATGAGTTTTTCCTTGTCTTATGTAATAACAACTCATGTAAAACTTGGCTTGCTCCTCCTCCTTATATGATATAGCAGTGCTCCTGCTCTTTTATTCAAAAAAAAAGATTATCGACTAAGGTTTAGTTCTTTGATATTGATCCAAGAGCGCATGTGATTATCTCGAGGGAAGATTATTGACTAAGGTTTAATACTAATTAGGAGGATCAAATATGAGATAATTGTAAAATTGATTGTATAAGTTGTGGTTAACTCGCGAGACAAATATATTAAATCTAATTAATTCACCATTATTAGCACATATTTATTGTACCAAATTGTGGGACGTGTTTTGAGTGTTTTTTTAATCAACCACATGCTTTTGCAATCCCTGTGTTACAAAAACGTGCATTCAAAACACCACCTCGTATTAATTTCCTGTATTTTCACATCCTCTCTTTTTGAGTATGCCTTCATATTTCATTTATGTGCTCCTTAAATAGGGAGTATTATCAATGGTGTTCCCTTTAATTACATTGTTTCATCCTTAAAAAGCCACAGTAAACACATGCTTAGGCCAGTCTTAATGGAGAGGGTCATCGCACAGTTACCAAGACTGGAACCTTAAGAACTGTGCCAACGGAGGGTCATGGTGATGACCCTCCTCTCTCATTCCATGACACTTCTCATCCTCTCTCCTCATAAATCTGCTGATGTGGTAAGAAATTTAATGCTCATGACCCTTCCTATTGAGACTGGCCTAATGTTGTATGCTCTCTCTCCTCCCCACCGACACACAAAGTTCTTGCCCAATACGGTATCATCCCTCACCTCTTGAACGAACCATCCTAAGCACGCTACATCTCTGACGGGCAATGGCATATAAGGATGGAAAATTAAAAATGATCATAGAGGATGAAAAAATGTCCATTTGTTAGTGTTTTTTTATAGTAATAGCATACAGGGACGGAAAATTTAAAACAATAGTATTGAGAATATGTGCTAATTTTCAATGGCACGTAGGGGATGAGCTACATTTCCCAGTGGCATACAAAGATATGTGGCTTTTCAAGTGATAGGAATATAAGAGCATATGACGTAGAGAAAAAAAGTATTGCACAAAGTTTTAGTAAAGAAACCTACAAAACTATACCTGATCATTTTTAGCTCGGCCCGTCCGGGCTCGGCCCGAACCCGGCCCGAAATGTTGTTTTTAGCTATTTTACACTATAAAATGCGCGGTGCGGCCCGCCCAAGCCCGATCCAAAAATTGAGGCCCGATGCGCCCAGTGGGACGGTCATGGGCAGGATTTTCTCAGCCCGAAATAACCGGGATTTTTTCGACCCGACCCAAACCCGACCCGGCCTGAAAAATGCTCAGGTCTATACAAAACTAACCACCAGTATTGTTAGTCTCGTTCCATGGCAACATATCATGTGCAAACCAACCTCTTCGTGCAAACTTCTAATCTGGATCACATGCTGTTGATCCAAGGGAACGCATGTGATTAGTCATGTGGTCCAGATTAGAAGTTTGCAAATTTGCACGTTGCACTAGATACATTCCCTAGTTTCATTGACAAGTAGGCATTTTTATATCAACTGTTGTCGCAATAAACTGAATACATTCCAAAGTAAAAAGCTTGATGACCTGTCTAGGCAAGACAGCTCTCGGATTTTTTTTTCTAAAGAGAACTTTTTCACGGAGGGGATGGCGAGGAAACCTCCAAACTCCTACCTCCACCATTAAACAAAACCTATAGCCCTTGTGAGACTACTGCTGCTGGGTTGATGATCGCTACAAGTACCTCAGTTGGAAGGGCTCAAACCAAGCACAACTATGATCTTGGTCGGATCTTAATATGTGCTTTGGTTTATGGTGACATATGAGTGATTTTTTCAACCTCAACTTAAAAACCACTTTCACGGAAGTGAACCAAGACTTGTGCTAATGAGTAGGAATGCCAATGGATTCAGGCACCTGCAATTTTGGCACCCAATGGATACGGATGTGGGTGTAGAATTCCATTCATAGGTTTGCAGATCCAACCTCACCCATACTTAGATTGTCGGGGGTGGGTGTAGAATCTCACTCATAGATGTCCAAAATCTCTTAAACATTGGCTGTAATCTTTGTTAATGTATTAAATTATATCTGTATAATAAACTTTTGATTTCGAATTGTTGATAATATGTATGGACCTTGTGAGGTGAAAGTTTATAGAACTACATTAATACTCCCTCTGTTTCATTTTATTTAACATTTTAGATGATGATTAAGTACATCATTTATTGATTGAACCAAAACATGATTTGGCCAAGTACTACATGAAACATGGAGTGAATCTAGACATGTAGATGATGTGCTAGGACATCAAGTAAAGTGGAACATAGGGAGTATTGAAAAGCTGACATGACACACTAGGTGAGACTTAACCAAACAAAACACACGTGCACCGGTTTCGGTTTGCATCATTATCCAGCCGTTCATATTCTCCACGGCATAACCGTGCACGAGCACGATCCGTCCCGATCCACCCCCGCTTTCGCTGCGGCCGCTGCGGCGTTGCCCCACAAAGCCACTAGCTCTGACTGGAGACGACGTTCTCGACCTCCGCACCGCGCGTGGCCACCACAGCGGCCGTCGTCGCCGTCGTAGCTCGCCGGAAGCCGCCGCGGGACGGAGTTATCGGTGGAGTAAAAGTGTAAAACAGAGACGCGCACGAGCCACGAGCTCAAACAGCAGTCAGAGGAAGCCTGCAAAGAACCGGAGGCGCGCCCGTCATCCGCATCGTCGCTCAGCAGTCAAAAGCTGCGGTGACGCAACTACACCAGGTGTCAAACGCACTTTCAGATAAACACAACAGAGAGCTCGGCGCCAGCCGAATTGGAATTGCAAATTTGCAATGCCACTCCTTTTCCCCTCTCTCTTTTTTTCTTTCCAGGTCAACCCCTGATTTCTTTTTAATTAAAGATGAAAACCAAACTACCTGATTACTCTCTTCATCCCTAAATAACTGTCTCTACATGTTTACTTCACACACACGCTTTGTGGACGACACTTAAAAAGAAACAAATAGAGTAGAATTTAGAAGGTGTTTGTATTCTAATGGCTTAAAATGACTCATGTCACATCCAATTTGAATGTCATTTAGGAAAATTATACATATTAATTAATTGCACAAGTTCAGATTTTTTCGCGGCTTGTTAGTTCGTGAAATTTTGATGAAAAATGGTGAAAGTTTTTGCATTAAACCGCGTGCGAGCTCAACAGTGGCCGGATTGGAATTGCAAATTTGCACAATGCCACTCCTTTCCCTCCCTTTTGTTTTTTTCTTCCCAGATCAACCCCTGATTTCTTTTTAATTACAGATCAAAGCCACACTGCCGGGGATTATCTCATATGATCTCTGATCTCTCTTTGCTGCGTGCTGCCCAATACGACAGGCAGGCAGGGCCACGGGGCGCCAATCAACCGGGAATAAAGGAGTCCCGCAAAGCGGCGAGGAGCCCCCACCCCGCCGAATCCACGCAGCAGTCTCCGCCGTTCCACACGAGCACCGTCGCTGACCTACGGGCCCCGTCACCATACCCTCCCCACCTGTCAGCGACCGAGCACCTGGGCGCCGCGCGTAGCGGCAGCGGAGAGCCCCGGAATCTCTCGGCGATGGGATGGGTGCCTGCCTGCCGCGCCGCTCTCCCGCTCGCCTCTCTCTGCTACCTGGGCCTGGCACCTTATTTATACGGCGCGGGCGGGGGAGCCCCAAAACCCTCCGAAAAGCCACGGACGCACGCGCATCCATCCATCCGGGAAAGGAGCCCTAATCTCAAGGCCCGCGGCTGCGACAGCGCTCCTCCTCCCTCCCCAGCCGCCGCCGCCGCCGCAGCCGCAGCCAGCCGAGCCGAGCTCGCCGTCGCCGGCTCTCTCTCCTCCGCTCCTCCGTTCCTCCTCGGGTTCCGGCGGGATGGAGGCCGAGGCGGCGGCCAAGAGGGCGCGGGAGACCGCGGAGGACGCCGTGGCGCCGGGGGCGGGGGCGGGTGCCGAGGCGGCGGGTGCTGGTGCGGCCGACGACCAGGCGGGGATCTCCGCCGTCATCCCGGGATGGTTCTCCGAGATTAGCCCCATGTGGCCTGGTGCGTGTCCCTCGTTGCTCTGTCCTCCGACTGCTTTTGTTGCCGTGCCGTGTCGTGCTGCTGCTCTGCTCTGCTGTTTCTGTTTGGGTTCCGCTCTTTGGCGGGTGGGTGCGTTACGCGTCATTGCGAGTAGTGTTTTGCAGTTTCGGGTTTCTTCTGGGGTCAAGGGGTCAAGGGATGGCGCGCGGTGGCGCTGAATTTGTTTAGCAATCTGTTATGGTTTTAGCGATGGAAAACTGAGCTAACTTTATTAGGCATAAGAAACAAAAAAAAAATATTGCCCTGTTTCCTGCTGGTGAGATCAGATTTTTCTTGTCTCGACGCAACACATGCCACCCGCATGTTTTAGCTGCTTTTTCTTATGGATTTGTGTCCATGGTAGGCGAGGCGCACTCTCTGAAGGTGGAGAAGGTGCTGTTCCAAGGGAAATCAGACTACCAAAAAGTCCTGGTTTTCCAGGTAATTATTTTATTTTGCTTGCACCCAAGTTATCTGCAATTCGTCATCTGCCATTGTTCACATTGGGTGATTTCTCTGTTTTGTGTTGTAGTCCTCTACGTACGGCAAGGTGCTCGTGCTGGATGGAGTGATTCAGGTTACTGAGAGGGATGAGTGTGCATACCAAGAGATGATTACCCACCTTCCCCTTTGCTCCATCGAAGATCCCAAGAAGGTAAGTGTCATGCTCCCTTTTGCTCTTTGCATGTTTACTAAGCAGATATTACCTAACATTATTATCTCTGGTATGTAGAAATATTTGAATAGTTTAAAATTGTACATGATCCTCACAGTTTGCATGGATATATGGATATGTCTGCAGACTGCAGAGCAGTTGGCACTTCACTGTTCACATAGCAATTCGTTAGAGCTACAAACTTAGGCATTTATAAAATGCATGTATCAACTTTTTTTTTAGTTTTTTGGAGTTAATCTCTATTTCTTTCATGTTTTATAGGTGTTGGTTATTGGAGGAGGAGATGGTGGTGTTCTGCGTGAAGTTTCACGACATTCCTCTGTGGAACAAATTGACATTTGTGAAATTGACAAGATGGTGGTAGATGTAAGATACCCCTCTCTCCTCACTAACACTCAGTGGCCGTTGCTTTGATTGTTCTCTCTCCAATTATTCAATTTCAACAGTTCTGGCATAAGGACTTTTAGATGTTTGACACAACAAATAGCACCTGCTCGTAGATTGGCAAAGGGGTTATTGATAAGATAGGTTTTAAGTATTAACTACCAGTACATGTTTTCCCTTCCAATTTAGGCCTATAGTGGATTTGACCGACATCACTTAAGTTCTTGACAGTTACATGAGCTGATCTTATCATTCCATTCGTCTTTCATTTCCATACTTTTATACTGTATTTGTGCTATTCTTTGCTGGCATCTAAATTATAGTAAAAGTTAAGCGGGTAATGCTATTTGTAATTGAAACTTTATCTTGCTTTGTGGCTTTGTCTTGCCTAGTACAAGCTTTCCTGCTGCACTCCTAGGTGTATGTAGGGTTGCTTTTCTGGTGATTCTGTTGGACTTAATTTCTTTTACTTCACCTCTGTTTGCTATATCGGTTACTGACAGTGTACCAATGCATTATCCTTGTCTGTTGCTTGGTGTCACAGAACCTTAATATCGATCTTTTTGTTTCCCATTTATTTCCATACAACTAATGGAAAGCACGCTGAGTTCTCAACATGAAATGCTTTTAATATTAACTTTTGTATTCTACCACCATTTTTAAAAAATACTGTCTTGCTTTGATAGCATTTTGTTGTTTTGATGAACTAGTTTATTGTGCATGCACTTGAGATGTCCTCTCTAGGTTTAGTAATTTCTTAACCGTATCTGTTGTCTCCTATGGTAATTGATAATTTTGTCTGCTCAACCATGCAGGTCTCCAAGCAATTTTTCCCTCATCTGGCTCTTGGATTTGAGGACCCTCGTGTGTCGTTAAACATTGGAGATGGTTAGTGGCGTGCTTTATTCTTGCATATGGAGAGTGGTTTACTTTGTCTTGTACTTTTGTGGCAATGACTGAAGTGTTTCTCTCTGGAAAATATAGCTTTAATTTTATCACAATCAATAGAATGTGCAACTTTTGCTGTCTCTGTGAATATCTTCATTTTTTTTGTCTAATCCTATTCAATTTGTGCTGGATTTTCTGAATGATTATTATTCTAATATATGTTAAATCACATCATTGTTAAATTTATCACCGGCTTATTCTTTCTGTATGAGAACACACTACATTGTGAAGTTACCCTGATGAGGAACTAGCACCTTTTGATGATTCCAGCATCAACATATTTCTTGATGCTCTGCCATGTCCTTTTTCCCATGATTTTTTTAAAAAAAACGAATATTCCATTTTCTCTTATTTGGTTTGATTTGACATATATTTCTGTTGTCTATTTGATTAACAATTCTGTGCATTTAAATTCTCTGTTGATTTGTTTATGCAGGGGTTGCCTTTTTGAAAAATGTACCAGAGGGTACTTATGATGCAGTGATTGTGGATTCCTCTGATCCGATAGGTAACTGTTGTGAATCATGTGCTTTTTGTACTTCCATGTGCTGTTCTTGATGTTTTCCATCTACATTTCTGAATAACTAGGTCCGGCCCAAGAGCTTTTTGAGAAGCCTTTCTTCCAGTCTGTGGCCAGAGCTTTACGCCCAGGCGGAGTTGTATGCACCCAAGCAGAGAGCATATGGCTGCATATGCACATCATTGAAGACATTGTTGCTAATTGTCGCCAAGTTTTCAAGGGCTCCGTTAACTATGCTTGGACAACAGTACCTACATACCCTAGGTACGCTCAGCCAATCCTGTCTGTGACTGAACTAGTTTCCCCATTTAGCTACCATGCCTGACATGCATCCTCTACAGTGGAGTGATTGGGTTCATGCTTTGCTCGACCGAGGGCCCCACTGTTGATTTCCAGCACCCTGTTTTCAACATTGAGGAGGATGAGTATTCTACGAAATCGAAAGGACCCCTGAAGTTCTACAACTCTGAGGTGTGTATTTTTGCTGACTTCCCAGTTCCTGATCGCTTTTGCATGAGAACTCACAGCTGTTTCTCCATGTTTCAGATCCACACAGCATCATTTTGTTTGCCATCTTTTGCGAAGAGGGTCATCGAGTCAAAGGCCAACTAGACTTAAAGGGATTTCCTCAAGTCCTGTCAGCTGGACCGAGTACCTTAGGCACAACACAAAATTTGTTGTAGCATGAAAAGGGGGAGCCTCCCCCCTTTTTTCTTCTTTTGAAATAAGTGCTGGAGATGGAGATGCAAGCAGTTATCGGAGTTGGTGATCTATATGATTCTGTTAGTTTGTAACGTCCCGGCTGCAGGTGCAGCCGTGAAAACATTTTGTGATAGCTGTTTTCGGCAGTCCGCGAATAATTTATCAATATGAGTTCTGGCATAATCATGTATCGATTTTGCGGTTCCATACCACAATCGGTCCTTGGCTGCAAATCTCAACCAAAACCGTTTGCACATCTAGGCAGAAACTGCCACGGAATGCATTAAACTTTGTTCAGACAACCAAGCTCCTGTTGGTTTTTTTCGTGAGGCCTCGTGCGATTTTCGGTTTTCTTTTGAGGTCGCATTATCAGATTGCGTCATTGCGCATACTTCCTTCCTCCGACAAAATGAGTAGTTAACATGATGCCAGGGCATGAAATTGTCAACCCCGACAAAATGATTGGTGCATTACAGTACTATAGGCTCACTTCCAATCTTTTCTTGCGTCAAGCCGCCATCAAGACAAACAGGAATGACAGCCTTGTGACCTTTGTCATAGTTCAGACGTCAGACACGTTAGCTCCAATGGCTTCCTGATCAACCCCTCCAAGAAAGAAATGTGGCATTGCTTCAAGTTCTATGGAATGAGATTTGGCTGAGCTCTTTTCAGCTGTTATAGACCGCTATAGCCCACTATTTAGTAAAATGATGTTGCGGCAGTTGCAAAATTTTGCTATAGCTCCGCTGTACCCGCTATTCTGTACACTAAACGATCCAGTATGTATTCATTCATATCTAGTAGAATCACTAGACTAAGAAGCAAGAATTCTCCTTAAAAATTAAGCAGATCCAAGTGGGAAATAAGAGTTCTCCTTCCAAACAAGCCCTTGCTAGATCCCAATGAGAAAGCATATTATGTTTACATATCCAGACGTATTGATATTTGACCTCGTCAAGTTATTGTTCTGAAATGTCTTTAATGTATTAAACATACCCAGGCATGATATTTGACCTATTTGACCTAGTCATGTTTAAAGCTATTATTCTGAAATGGTCTATAATATATTTATGCCGATTAATTTTCTAACCAAATCGATCCATATTTCACTACTTCTACAAACGTTGTAGTGACGATCACTTGGTAACAGATCATTCAGTCAGCCAAATAGAAGGCATCTGGAAAAGAAAAATACAATCACGCTAATAAAAAAAATTTATCGATCTAAAACCAGAGCACCCAGCATAATAACCTTCTAAAATGCTGAAGAAGATACAAGTGCGTCAGGGGGCAGCAGATTTGCAGACCCTACTATCCTTCAGGTATAAAAGCAAGTATCATCACAAGACAAACAGAATTCCCAAAGCAACAAGCCATGCACAGATTTCCACTACACAAACATTCACACAAAGATGATATCAGAAACATACACAACCAGATTGCCACAAGGTTCGGGGTTCACTTATTCATTCATCACGGTTCAACCAAGCTGCTGCACAGCAGCAAATGTTCACAAACACAACCAGACGACATACAACTTGCATCGGACAGGCAAAAGACAACCGCAACTTGACCAGGACACACAGACCACAGGACACGCAGGCGATCTCCATCAGAGATAAAACCAGACTTGTGAACCCAGGGGCGACAGCAGCTCCATGGCCCTCAGAACTTACTGGCCACCACGGAGGCGGAGCACCAGGTGGAGGGTGGACTCCTTCTGGATGTTGTAGTCCGCTAGGGTGCGGCCATCCTCCAGCTGCTTGCCAGCAAAGATGAGACGCTGCTGGTCCGGGGGGATGCCCTCCTTGTCCTGGATCTTCGCCTTGACATTGTCAATTGTGTCTGAGGACTCCACCTCAAGGGTGATGGTCTTGCCAGTGAGGGTCTTCACAAAAATCTGCATGCCACCCCGCAGACGGAGCACCAGGTGAAGGGTGGACTCCTTTTGGATGTTGTAGTCAGCAAGGGTGCGGCCATCCTCCAGCTGCTTGCCAGCGAAGATGAGACGCTGCTGGTCTGGAGGAATGCCCTCCTTGTCCTGGATCTTGGCCTTCACATTGTCAATTGTGTCCGACGACTCCACCTCCAGAGTGATGGTCTTGCCAGTGAGGGTCTTGACGAAGATCTGCATTCCACCCCTGAGCCTAAGCACAAGGTGCAGGGTGGACTCCTTCTGGATGTTGTAGTCAGCGAGGGTGCGGCCATCCTCAAGCTGCTTGCCAGCAAAGATGAGACGCTGCTGGTCCGGGGGAATACCCTCCTTGTCCTGGATCTTGGCCTTCACGTTGTCGATGGTGTCCGAGGACTCGACCTCAAGAGTGATCGTCTTGCCGGTGAGGGTCTTGACGAAGATCTGCATGCCTCCCCTAAGCCTGAGCACCAAGTGGAGGGTGGACTCCTTCTGGATGTTGTAGTCCGCGAGAGTGCGGCCATCCTCGAGCTGCTTTCCAGCAAAGATGAGCCTCTGCTGGTCCGGGGGAATGCCTTCCTTGTCCTGGATCTTAGCCTTGACGTTGTCAATGGTGTCCGAGGACTCAACCTCAAGAGTGATGGTCTTGCCGGTGAGGGTCTTAACGAAGATCTGCATCTGTAAGGAACAGAAACAGAATAAGCCACCATAATAAACAGTACTATGAACAACACACGGAAATTGATCAATTCTGAACCAAGAAAAAAGTATCACGATTAATATAACAGGCATGGCACTGTATGTACTTTGATGTAAATAGTGCTAACAGTTACAACAGAGTAATATCATGTATGTAACATTACCACCAACTGAAATTTTGCAACACAATGTGGCCTAGATGAATACAACAATCTAGAGGAACACAGATATGACATGAAAAAATGATGAATACCAAACACTACCAGTACTTTAACGTACCATGGGGTACATATTTAGGGGGTCAGACAATTGTGCAGTGGTATCTACGAAACCCATGAACAGATCAACAAACTATCGACCCCACGCCGCCAAATCAGTGATCCAACAACGCCAATAGTGGAATCAAGATAAAATTATTAAGGATAAATAACAATCGAGCATAATCCATCTGAACAGCACCACCTAGATGGATCGAACCAACAATCTAATCTAACCAAAGTATAAACGCCAATCGAGCTGTGGGCAGATCTAAACGCGCATGCTAGCAGCAGCTCAACCAGCACAGCAAACCAAACCAAATAACCACACCATATACGGCATGAACTCGGCGCGCATGAACCACTACACCAAATAACCCTATCACAGCAAGCAGATCTACACCTCTACCCGCGAATCGACTGCAGATTGCGGAAGCAGGAAAAGGGATCGCCGCCTCACCACCTAACCCTAAGCAACAGATCCACGACGAACACGAACAGGGGAATCGTACGCGACGGATCAGAGAGTACGAGGATCGAGAATCCGCATACCTTGAGAGGACGGGGAGAGGGCTCCTGGGCTTCTCTTCGATCTGCTCGGAGAATTTCGCCGAGGAGGGGATTGGGGATTGGATTGGATGACGAAGCGAGAGGGGGCGGGCTCCTCCTTTTATACGGGCGGAGACGGGACGGGAGAGTCCCGTGAGGCTACGGCAACCGCCGGGCGGTTGCGTGACGTACTGACGTGGAGTCCGTCCCACCGCGCAATCCCTCCTCTCGAAAAAGCTGGAGGCCGTGCCAAAAAAAAACAAAAACAAAAACGGAGTCCGTGACGGCGTTTGCCCATGGTCGGCAGGCGTCAAAGGAGACACGGCAAGATTAATAACGATGCTAAAACTTCAACTTCAAACATGTACTCCCATGGCGTCATTTTTAATTTTATTTTCAAAAACAAAGTGATGATCTTCTATAACTAAGGCATGTAATTTTTTTTCTCTGAGGCAATCGGTCTGTTCGCTTGGCTGGTTGCTGGTGGCTGGTGCTGGTTTGTTCTGAGAGAAAAGTACTGCTGACTGGTTGCTGGTGGCTGGTTTTTTCTGAGAGAAAAGTACTGCTGGCTGGTGGCTGACAAGCCAGACGAACAGGGCGAATGTCCGGCAGCATGGTGTGCCGGCTTTGGCAAACACCGAAAGATGTAAAGGGTAGTGGAATTCTTGTTCTGAATTTCTAATTCTGGTTAATTATAGTGCAATGTCAATAGCGATGAAATGATGAAAACAAGAAAAGGGATGATTTCGTCTATATATCACACGGACAAGCTTTCTAACTCGATGTGTGAGTGAAGATCATTGTTGGCATAATTCAGCTTTTTTTAAGGTACAGTTGAAGATTTTGGCAAAACAATTAGAGAGCGTTCGGCAGGCTTTATTCTCGGCTTCTTCTACAATATTTTTCTCTCACAACAAATCTGTCAGCTTCTTCTGCACATAACAAATCTGTCGTACAAATCTGTCAAATCCTTTTAACTTCAGTTTGGTGTTAAATTTAGAGTAGAAAAAAAAAAGACTTTCTGCGATCATTAGCCTAGCGACTAGAAGAAGTAGAACCACCGAAACTATTTTGGATGCCGTGACACCCCGCATGTTCAGTTGTTAAGCCAATGTAAGAATGATTCGTATATTTCAGTTCACATTATGTCCATGTTCTGGGACATGCTGCCGTCAAATTAAAGATTTTGGCAGAACTATGTATCACCTAAATTCAGCATTTCACTTCAACAAAACACGTGCTTCTCTGAAATTCAACTATGGGGGGATTATTATGCTGCACTAATGAATCGTATTTCAGTCCACAGAACGTTCATGCGTATAGAATCGTTCCCATCTAACGGCGGCATACAGCATGCATCCTCCGTAACGGCGGTCCAGCGCGTCGTTCTTCATGCACAGATTCTTCTCGTGCAGGAGGGAGGTTGCGCCGTCGCATGTCCAGTAGCGTGCCGGCCGCCCGGCTCGTCCCGACTAGCATTTATCGGGGCTTGATATGGTAGCGAACGACGTGGCCGCCGTGCACTCGTGCTTTGCGTTGCGCACCGTGGCCATGGGCATCTCGGCGGGCTCCGGCGGGGCGCTGGTGGAGGAGGTCGTGGAGGCTGGGGCCAACGCACTCCATGACGAGGCAGAGAGGACCCAAGGTGGTGGCAGCAGGTGCGAGGGATGACTGTTGAATACTGCTGTTCAACATAAGTAGGACATAAACACAGGATCACATAGTCTAAATCATAATTAATCTGCTAATGTGGAATTAGGTGGGATAAATTTATACCAGCGTTAGTAGCCGTCATGGGAGCCTCCTGAGACGATGTAGTCGGTACGGGTCTCAGCCTTGAAGTAATAGAATCGATGACGAACGCCGAGTCAAGAACTTGTGGTATTCTTGATCGGCAACTTGAACGTATCCCCTCTGGACGCCAACGGCACTGACCCGGACGTGGACGAGGAACTAGAGCTTCTACCTCCTCCAGCTCCCTTAGCAATCGGTGTTTGGTCTTTAGGCTAAAGCAAATTGATTTGATGCGTTGGAGGTTTTGCCTTACCCTTAGTTTTATATGGAGCTGTGGAGGCAGAGCCTAGAGTCCTAATAGGATTCTAATTGTGTTCCTGCCGATTACAGAACACGAGTTCTGATCCATCACGTAAGGGAAAAACGTGAGGAACAAGTTCCTCTCGGTTGGAGACCGAGAAGATCACGATAACAGTTTATTTCTAACATTCTCCCACTTGATCGAACGGTCTACAACTTGTTCGCATCATACTAATGTTCACACTCGGTAAAACAGTAAATACTAGACCAATGCGTCGTCAGCAGCATTTAATTCGCTACAGGGACCCCATTACCCATAATTTTACTGAGACACCTTGTTAGAATGCTTATACATTATTTGGAGTTCATAACGACCCTGAACCAGGACCTAAAGACTATCCACCAGACCCATGTCTAGAACATGTTGCTTAAATAGATTATGTGGTATGCCTTTAGTGAGCGGATCCACGAGCATCTCATTAGTTCTTATGTGCTCGACATTAATAGTACGATCCTGGTCTCTTTCAATAACAACACGATACTTAAAGTCAATGTGTTTGGAAGCACCACTTGACTTGTTGTTCTTTATGAAAAATACTGTTGATTTATTATCACAGTATAACTTAAGCGATTTTGTAATGCTGTCTATAACTTTAAGGTCCGGAATAAAATTCTTAAACCACACAGCCTGTCCTGTCGCTTCATAACATGCTATAAACTCAGCCTGCATAGTCGACGCTGCAGTTAACTCTTGCTTAGAGCTTTTCCAAGAAATAGCTCCTCCTGCTAGAGTGAAGACATATCCTGATGTAGACTTTCTACTATCTTCACATCCAGCAAAATCAGCATCAGAATAACCAATAACTTCAAGATTATCTGATCTCTTATATATAAGTATGTAGTTTTTAGTGCCTTGGCAATAGCGTAATGCCTTTTTGACACCCATCCAGTGGACCTTTCCTGGATTTTGCTGATATCTTCCAAACATTCCGGTTGCAAATGCCAAGTCCGGACGCTTACAGACTTGAGCATACATTAAGCTCCCGACAGCCGAAGCATAAGAAATATTACTCATCTCACTTAATTCCAATTGGTTTTTAGGACTTTGTTCTTCACTAAATTTATCGCCCTTTGCTATTGGAACAGGTGTGGGCTTACTATTTTGCATCTCATATCTCTTAAGCATTTTATCAATATATGCCTTTTGAGATAATCCCAGCACTCCTTTGGTCCTATCTCGGTGAATCTCAATGCCCAGAACATAAGAGGTCTCACCGAGATCTTTCATATCAAAATGGGATGATAGAAATCTCTTTGTCTCATGTAACATTTGCTTATCGTTACTTGCTAATAGAATATCGTCCACATAGAGTACTAGAATGACAAATTTTCCACCTTTTATCTTAATGTAGATACAATTGTCTATAGGATTTTCCTTAAATCCGAATTTCTTAATCACTTGATCGAATCTAAGGTTCCATTGTCTTGACGCTTGCTTAAGTCCATAAATAGATTTCTTTAATCTGCATCCCATATTTTCCTTATCTTTCACAACATAACCTTCCGGTTGTGTCATGAAAATTGTCTCGTCTAAGTGACCATTAAGGAATGCAGTCTTAACATCCATCTGATGTAGCTCTAAATCAAAATGAGCCACTAGCGCCATGACGATTCTAAACGAATCTTTCTTAGACACAGGTGAAAAAGTTTCATTATAATTAACCCCTTCTTTTTGTGTATAACCCTTTGCTACGAGCCTTGCTTTGAATTTATCGACATTCCCTTTAGAGTCACGCTTAATTTTGAAGACCCACTTACAGCCTACTGGTTTGACTCCATCAGGAATTTCGACTAAATCCCATACATCATTAGTGCTCATAGACTTAAGCTCATCTTCCATAACCTCAACCCACTTAGCGGAATGCTTACTTGAAATTGCCTCTTTGAATGAGACAGGATCATCTACCTTTCCGACATCATACATATCTTCACTTAAGTATGTCTCATAACAGTCGGGAATGACAGACCTCCTTGGCCGTTGTGATCTCCTTATAGGCTCATTCACAACTGGCTCAGGAATGGGTAGAGGTTGCTCAATAGGGTTTTGCACTTCATTATTATGCACCACTTGCTCTTGCTGTGGCACAATCACTGGCTGTTGTGGTGCCTCAACTTGAGCTGTAACACTTGAAGTCTGAACAGAGGGTAAGAACAATGGCACTAACTGAGGTGTCACTGATTCTTGAGTCACCGGAATAGGAAGCTCAGCCCGGATTTCCTCAAGACTTATTTCCCTCGTTGGAAAGCTCCCACTGATTTCTGCATCCTCTAGGAACACAGCTTGCCTAGTCTCAACAAACTTAGTGTGGCGACTAGGACAGTAGAAACGGTATCCTTAGACTGATCGGGATATCCAATAGAATGGCAGCTTATCGTCTTAGTATCTAATTTCTTTTGTTGTGGATTAAATAATCTAGCTTCAGCTGGACAACCCCACACACGTAAGTAATTAAGTGACGGTTTCCTTTCAAACCACAATTCATAAGGTGTTTTGGGCACTGACTTACTAGGAACCCGATTAAGAATGTGTGCAGCTGTTTTTAATACTTCCATCCACAACTCCACTGGCAAACTAGAATAGCTAAGCATGCTACGCACCATGTCCATAAGTGTGCGATTGCGTCGCTCAGCTACTCCATTCTGCTGTGGTTCGCCCGACATAGAATACCGGGCCTTAATACCATTTTTCTCGAGGTACTTAGCGAATGGTCCAGGAATCTTGCCATATGGAGCATGTCTCCCATAATACTCACCACCTCGATCTGATCTTACTATTTTAATAGTAATACTATGCTGCTTTTCCACTTCAGCCTTATAAATCTTAAATTTGTCTAATGCTTCAGATCGACCGCGAATGGGTAAATATGACCATAACGAGAGAAGTCATCAGTGAAAGTAATGAATGAATCATAACCATCCACTGAAGTTACTGGGAATGGGCCACAAATGTCAGTGTGAATAATTTCTAAGAGGCCCGAACTCCTAGTAGCTCCTTTCTTAATTGTCTTAGCGAATGTCCCCTTAATACAGTCGATGCACTGTTCTGAGTCTGAGAAATCTAATGAATGTAGTATCTCTTCTCTAATGAGACGTTCCATTCGCCCCCTCGAAATATGGCCTAAACGACAGTGTCATAATTTCGAAGAAGTCTCATCATTTCGCTTACGCTTTTTAGATATATCACTCACATTCATCACAGAATAATCTTTATCAAGAGAGAGCATATAAAGCTTGCCTTGCAAATAACCAAGACCAACATTTATATTATGATACTTAATATTACACTTATTGTTGCCAAACTCACAAATATGTCCCGAATAATCTAATGCTGAAACTGAAATGAGATTTCTCTTTAAGCTAGGAACATAAAGGACATCATCTAATTGAAGACTGAAGCCGCTTGGTAGCTCTAATGCGAAGTTTCCAACGCCTTCGACTTCAACTTTATTTCCATCGGTAACTCTAAGATTTCGCTCCCCCCTTCTTATAGTTCTCATCGAACTGAATGTCTGTAATGAATTGGAAATGTGCACAGTGGCACCTGAGTCAATCCACCAAGTATTCGGGGAAAAATCAGCTAAGAATGATTCATCAATAAATGAAACAACATCAGTACCTTTGTTCTTTAGCCATTCCTTAAACGCTGCGCATTGCTTTTGCAGATGTTTAGGAGACTTGCAGAACTTGCAAACTTTAGCATCTTGAGCATTCTTATGTGAAGTGGTCTTATTCACCTTATTTTTCTTAAATTTCTTCTTAGGCTGCTTGCTGCTTCCTGATTCAGCTTGATTTTTAGAAGGATGATTAAACCCAACAAAGTTAGCCACATTCTTCCCTTTTTCAGCCTTCTGCCTTTCCTCTTCCTCAACACAATAGCTGATAAGCTCAGCTATATTCCAAATCCCTTTCTGAGTGTTGTAACTTATCTTAAAAGGACTATATTGAGGAGGCAGTGAAGTCATAATGAAATGCACCAGAAAACCATCCGAGATGGCCATATCTAGTGCCTTAAGCTTATTGGTCATATCACACATGCTCAAAATGTGCTCCCTAATGCCACTTTGCCCATTATACTCAGATGTTAGCATTTTCATAATGAGAGTGCTACCATAGGTCTTAGAGGAGCTCTTAAAGTTTTCTTCAACCTTATCGAAGAATTCCTTAACGGTCAACTCACGACCATCCTCATGTTAATCAGGAATAGCACCTCTAATGGCAACAGAGATCGATTACTTAATGATCATATTGGCCATTCTGTTGTTCCTATCCCACTTATCGACATGAGAATTGTCAGCATTGGGAGCAGTAGAAACAACAGGCCTAGCCTCACGTAAGACTGAGTCATACTCTAAAATGCCAAGTTTGACCTGCACCTTTTCCTTCCAGCTAGGAAAGTTGGTGCCATTAAGTGGCTCAATGGTGTTTAGGTAGCCGGTCACATTGTTCACTGAAAATTATGAAAAATTATGTTTCAGTAAAATACATAATAAAGATGCACATAAAAGCATAATAATAACCTTATGATGATCCGATTAAAATTATGCAATAAATTTCAATTTGCATCACCGATGGGCAGAAAACAAACGAAATTTATCATTAAACTCGTAATTAAAACAACGATGGTTAGAATTAATTACAAGTGTACTCTAACTAAGCTTCTCGATGGTTCCACTTAATTAGAGAGCATCTTAATTGCATACTGGTGGAAAACATAATTTTTCAGCGAAAATAATGCAAACTAAACAGTAATTAAAACAATTATATGACTTATGGAAATTAAATAAGCTGAAAAACATAAAAGATAAAGGAAAAACTTAAACGGGCTCAAAACCTCAAAACTAGCCCACATATGCTTTAGCCCACAGTAGCCCATCCCCTCTATTTAGCTAATCCGGCCCATCTTACGGCCTGCGCAGCGGCCCAACTATCGGCCCACTGCGGCCTGGCCTGCTCGCGCCGCTGATCTGATGCGCGCGATCCTGGCCGTTCGTCGCAGATCGGACGGCGGAGGGAAACCCGAACCAGATCAAAACCGGCCGGCGGCAGAGGAAATCCTAACTCCCCTCGCATTCCACCCGCACGCCGCAGTCACCCCGTCTCCCCTTTCTCCTCACCCGGATCCCGAGCTTGCAAACGCCGCCGCCATGATCCACCGCCGCCGACCGTAGGCTCCGCCGCGGGCCCTCTGGCCGGAGGACGCGTGCGACTCGGTCGCACGCGCCTCGGTCCAGGGGCTCCGCCGGTGGTGCCGTAACGGGGCGAGCGGGGCGCAGGTGGCGTTCCGGAGCGCGCTCGCCACTCCGGCCTAGCGACGCCAGCGACGGCCTGGAGCTGATGGCGCGCTGATGAAGGAGTCGCGAGGGCGGACTGCGGCGGTCTTATGCCGCAGTTGCTCGGCTCGGTGGCCCGAAAGCACACCGACGGCTGCACAGGGTGTGTGCGCGCGGTGGCGGCGATTCATGCCGTGCGCGTGCCCCCTTGCTGATGCGGTCGGTGAGGGAGATGACTGTGGCGCGCGCGCGACGTCCTGATGCCGTGCGCCGCCATCAACCAGGGAAGCCCTTAATCCCTAGGGTTACGGTTAGGGTTCGCTGATTTGGGGATTTTCGAATTTTGGGGATCTTTTCTGATGAATCTTTGTAATTCGATTCGATTCCCCTCCTTCTACTTGTTTATGCACTTTCAATTTCACGAATTGATGAGTAATTTCGTGAGATTGAGTACTGACAGTGCCTAATTGGGGTTAACAGGGATGAACTAACCCTAATTACTTAACATAATCATGAACTTAAAATTAATTAGGGTCTAATTATCATAATTAGGCATGCAATTAGGCACATGAGCATCTAACTCGGTTCTAACAGATCAAATTAAACTTAAACTTGAACTTTAATCATTAACCGAACTAGATTACATCTAATTTGCATATGATTTGCACTTAATCTTACTGCATTTATCTAATAACACACTGATAAGCACAAACCAATCTAATTGCATATCTTAAACTAATCTGCAGGGCTAAAGCACATCAAATTAATCTTAAACCGACTAAAACAGGGGCAAAATCATGGCTTAGGATTAAGATTAGATCATGATAAGGCTAAGTACGGCTCTAGATGCCAATTGTTGAATATTGCTGTTCAACATAAGTAGCACATAAACACAAGATCACATAGCCTAAATCACAATTAATCTGCTAATGCGGAATTAGGTGGGATAAACTTATATCAGCGTTAGTAGCCGCCATGGGAGCCTCCTGAGACGATGTAGTCGGTACGGGTCTCAGCCTTGAAGTAGTAGAATTGATGACGAACGCCGACTCAAGAACTTGTGGTATTCTTGATCGGCAACTTGAACGTATCCCCTCTGGACGCCAACGGCACTGACCCGGACGTGGACGAGGAACTAGAGCTTCTACCTCCTCCAGCTCCCTTAGCAATCGGTGTTTGGTATTTAGGCTAAAGCAAATTGATTTGATGCGTTGAAGGCTTTGCCTTACCCTTAGTTATATATGGAGCTGTGGAGGCAGGACCTAGAGTCCTAATAGGATTCTAATTGTGTTCCTGCCGATTACAGAACACGAGTTCTGATCCATCACGTAGAGGGAAAACGTGAGGAACAAATTCCTCTCGGTTGGAGATCGAGAAGATCACGATAACAATTTATTTCCAACAATGACGACGCCGTGGAAGCCGATGACGAACGGGTTCGCGGCTTCGCGCCGCCTCGAGCAAGCTCTGCGGGGCCGCCGCGCGCGGTGGCGCTCCCGCGCCTCAGGTGGCTGGCCATGGCGCGGTGACCGACGACATGACGTCGGCGCGCACGCCGTGTTCGTGCTCGATCGGGCTGTGCATGCCACGGTAGGGTTGGCGAGAAGGTTGCGCCGCTGCTGGTGCTCGGGCTGATGCCATGACGCTGCCGGCCTGCCGCGCGCTCTAGCTACAGTACTTACCCACCAGACCAGAGGGCTGCACCGTCTTCCCGGGGGAAGTTCCGCGCAACGACGCGGCGCCGTTCATGGCTGCTCTGTACCGCGGCACGCTGACGGACGGCGACCACGTTGGAGAGCGACGGCACCGAGCTCAAAGGGCGGCGACTCCTGCGCCCTGCGGCCTGTCTGCCCAGCTTTGTTAGTTTAGAGGCGCCCCAAATTCTGATGTTAGGGTCGATCTGGCGCTAATTCCAAACGGTTTAATTTGCTTGCCTCAAAACGTTAGTCAGAGCTCAGAGCTAATAATATGAATTATTTGTGTATATTATTATCTGACTATAAATCGCGCATTCAGTATCCTGCTGCTGATGTCATCCGATCCGTTTAATTTGTTACCGCGGCATGCACACTTAGCCAAATCAATTGAGCAAAGCGATTTTTCCCGTCAGTGGAAGTACACCAATTAGTAGGTTGATTGAGCTTAGAGGAAGTGGTTACCGTTGTACTGAAACATTCTGGAACCTCCACCAACTTCACGAAGCCGAGATCAGCAGATGTGATTAGAATGACGTGGACTCTATCAATTGTTCAGAGATCTGGCTTCACAGGAAAAACAATTTTGATTTTTGACGGGGCCACACAATCAAACAGCAGGAAGTGCATCAATTTCAGGCGGTAGCGGGAACCGAACTATTCAAAAGTTCAATTTCAGTCATCATTATCCGCGCACAATCCTGTCCAAAGAATAGGCACTGAAAGAATGGAAGGATTTCATTCCATCAATCGTGTTGCGACGAGATCTTGGTCCGTACGTACAATGCAGTCAGCTCTGATCCGGAAGGGTCGGCGTCGCCAGCGGCGCGTTCCGGACGACGTGTCTCCGGCAATTGTGGAAGATGCTGTCGTAGACGAGGTCGAACTGCACGCCGCCCCGGCGCCGGTTGATGACGAACGACATGTGGTCCGCCTCCACGATCCGGTAGTACCAGACGCCGGGCCGCAGCGGGCGGCAGCACCCGTCGGCGCCGCCGCCGTCGCCTTCGACCTCCTCCACCGGGACGCTCGGGTGCTCGACGGGGATCCGCGGGTGCGTCATGGAGAAGGTGTTGAGCGCGCCGTCGTTGTCCTCCCAGTCCTCGTCCCGGTACCCCTCGTACGGCGGCGGCGCTGCCGCGGCGGGGTAGCGCCAGCGGCACATCTGCAGGGCGCGGAGGAAGAGCAGCGGGTGGATCCGCAGCAGCGGCCCGGAGGGGACGGCGCCGGCGCCGCGTGTCCGGGCGGTGCGCCGGCTGGCGTAGCTGAAGTAGAAGGTTCCGGGGAACGTGCGGACCCGGGCGTTGATCCTCGCCGCGCCGTGGATCGTCAGGTCCGGCACGATCCAGTCCCCCGTCGCGAATGGCCCCCACCGGTTCCGGAGGAGGATGTCGACGAGGCCCGCGGCGCCGACGAGGCGGCGCGACATGCCGAAGTGGTCGAAGCCGAAGTCGTAGTAGCGCTTGAGCCAGGGTAGGTCGAGCCAGTGGTAGAGGACGCTGCCGACGCGGCAGATCTGGAGGAGGCAGGCGGCGCGCATGGTCCGGCCGCCGTCCTCGGGCCGCATGCCGTCGATGTACGCCCGCGTGGTGCCGTTGAGCGCGCCGGAGAGGGAGGTGACGCTGAGCACCCAGCGCTCCGAGGTGCCGCCGTGGCCCTCGAAAGCGCCGTCGTGGAGCATCTGCTGGAGGAGGCGGATCACCTGCGCGCCGGCGGAGTGGCCGACGAAGTGCACCGGGTGGTCCTCGTCCCAGATGGGGTAGTGGCCGCGCGCGTAGGTCTTGCCGAACCGGGCGTGGCCGCACGCCTCGCTGTGTTCCTCGCCGTAGTCCACCCGCCCGCCCTTGAGGTAGTAGAAGAGCTCACGAGCCCTGTCGTGGACGCTGGTCAGCGAGCCCAGGTCCGGCACCAGCACGCGGTCGTCCTTCTCCTCCGCGCCGGCGAAGTACGACAGCCCTCCCAGCCTCTGCAATCAACGGCGGCGAGAGTGTTGAGCGAGAGCCGAGAGCGAGGAGTGGAGAACAGAGCATCCGATCGAGCAGCAGAGAAGGACGCACGCCTTTGCCGAAGCCGAAGATGCCGTGCACCAGGACGATCGGCGGCACGGCGCCGTCGAGCACGGCCGCGGAGTCGTCCTCGCCGTCGACGGCGGCGTCCTTGGCCACGCCGCCGCCGCCGGCGGCAACCAGGCCCTTTACGATAGATGCCGCGACGTCGGCGGCGACGGCGGTGCCGAAGATGTAGAAGGCATAGCTCAGGTGGACGACCGCGCTGATGACCAGCTCGGCGGCGCCCAGCGCCGCCCACACCCAGTTCCTCATACGAGACACCTCGATGTCGATGGCGATTTGTGCTGGTTCTTTCTCTCGCGTGGTTGCTGTGCGGCTTTTGGAGGGAAACCCATCGGGAGAAGTCTGGTAGTTTGGAGAGACAAGTTTGCATGCTGAGTTGGCCACTACTCCGCGCCGTTCTCGTGCTGTCTGGTCCCCCAACGGATTTCGCTTGGTGGAAGGTTCTCGTCTAGTACCCTTTCGGCTTCATCCAGGACGCGAAATTCCGTCACGTGTGGCTGACATGTGGGGCCACGTTCTTTTAAAAAAATCCGTGACTGCATTTCCATTTTTTGCCACACCAAATGGGATGTACAATTGCAGTCAGCAAATACTAGACTATGTTTGGTTTGTACATGGCCAAACGGGCGGCTCGGTCTGCAGTGACCCAGCCACACACAGTGGCGGGCCGAACCAGGCTCGTGCCGCCCACTGTGCCATCTCCTAGGCCCAAGCCCGGCTTGGGTTGGATTTATACGGGTCATGTCGGCCCAACGACCCATCATGGGTCGGGTCGCCCATTAGTCCATTAACGAAATCTCCAAACTCATGATATTTGATGCATGAATACATATAATATGTACACATATTTAGCATTTTGATGGTTTTCACATACATATAGTGATACACATATACATGTTGTCATACAATGATATACATATAAGTATATTATGTTCAAACAATCACAAACATGACTATTGTTAATGGGTGAGGAAAGATACGACGGGTCAAATCGTGCCATCCAATTAAACAGGTCGTGCCTGTGCCGGCCCACATGCCATAGCAGCGACCTAGGCCTTGGCCCGCCACACCGGGCTGGTCCGGCCCGGCCCGTCATCAATGGGGGCATGTTGTGCTTGGGTCGTGCCAAATCGTGTTGGGCCTTGTGTCGCCCATTAGGCCTAGCCCATTTGGCCATGTGTAGTTTGGTTCATGACAAGTGTGTCTGTTAAGTTGAGAAACCTACGGGACCATTGGCGGAGTTTAGTGGACTTTAGGGGGGTCATGGCCCCCTGGCTAACGAAATTTACCATTGCATGAACAGTAAATCAGATAGTATTCATCATTTTAAGAGAAAATTAACACATTTGCTCCCCTTCATTAGTCGGTCAAGCTTCACCACTGTACAAAATGTTTCTAGGAAGCGGTTACCATTTCTCTTGGTACTTAATTGGGAAGTCTGGAAGGAAAGAAATGCAAGAACTTTCTCCCATAATGAGCTCTCCACAATCTCACTTGTCAACAAAATTCTTGAGGAGGCCAGGAGCCCAGGACTTGGGGGCTGGCACCAAACATCTGGGGGAGCTGTTCACATTTTTATGAGTCCCCTCTCTGCTGTATAGTTTTCTAGGGCTGTGTTTTCCCTTTGTTCCTTCTTGGGGGATGTAAAGGTTTTTTCCTTTGTCCGCTTTGCTCCTTCTTTATTAATAGAAATGGCGCACATTCAGTGTCTGTTCGTTCAAAAAAAAAAAGACCAGTGTGCCACTATGGGCCATACTATCCGTGTGTTCAGTAGATGCACTTGGTTGATTGGTTCACTGATAATACTAGAAAGACAACGCGGCCTTGCCGCGCTAGGCCAGTGCCCAACAATTTAAATGTGATCATACACTACCTTTTAGTAATATTGCCACGAAGCTGCTAACAGTACATTTAGCATTTCTCATCACTACCTGCAGTCCCAAACTTACTACTCATAGCTAATTTTAGCATTTATGCATCAACTGAACATGTATTTCAATTGGAATAAAAGAAATGCATAGGGACAAACTTCCTTGTAGTTAATCTGTGTGGACAGCTCTTATATAAAGGTAGTAAAATGTTGTGAAAACCGCTATATCAATATTCCAGGATAATCAAATTTGCTACATTATTAGAAGAAACCAAATCGAGGATTCAACATTTTTGTGATTGCAAGACAATATATTTAGTAGGTGCGGAGCATGATAATATTGTGTCTGTCGTAGAATAGAAGACGATACAGATATACAACAAAATGATGATTATGCCATAAGTAGCTACTATCTACTAAGCACCTACTCGAGCAGTTGTATGCTATCCATACACTTTTTCCTGTGGTTAGCTAATGGAACACATCTACCAAAAATAGAGAGCAATCCGCAGCTCTTATAACCGGGAGTTAGTAGTCTGGCTAACTACGAAGTGCTGAAGTACGCAAAAGCTTGATCCGAGCAAAAGCATGTCTTGACACTTGATGACAGTCCTGTAAGAAAAATGTGGGTTACAACGCCTTTCTAAGAAATTAGCCTATATTTTGAACATAATTGTTATGGATGCAAGTACTTAAATACATATTAATTTAGCTTTTTATAACCTTTTAGTTGTGGGGGTTTGACTACACATTTTCTTTGGTTTCGTCTGCTGATATTTATCATTTCGATTCATTCTGGTATGTGATATCCTATAATATAAAGTGGAACAAACATGGTATTTACAAGTAGTAATCATAGAAAGTCAAAGGAAATGAGTTATGGTGCCATGAATGTGCCAATGAGAAGGGTGGGCAATCAGTTATACCTTGGTGCTTTCCTCCAACCTAGTCAAAGTGGATTGGCCGTGGTTTAACACGCAGTACATGAGACAAGCGTATGAAAAGGGGCAGAGAGGACAATTGCCGCTGATGAGCAGTGTGTCCATGCTCGCTTGTGCTGCGATAATGCCTCTGCCAGCTGCGTAATTCCATGTACATTCCCCTTAGCCATAGATCCACCTGCTCATGACGAAACACATATTACTACATGGATGATGCTTGTAGTGCATAACAGTGATGACAAATTCCACACGGTAAGAATGTCCATTTCAGCTGAAAGCACATAAACAAATGTGTGGACTCACTGGAACGAACCATTAGCAGGTGAACAAATTAAAAGTGCAGTCAAAAGGGAAAAGCAAAATCATGAATAGAATGATTTGTCAAGGGAGTATCAAGTAAATTTTACAGTTGACTAAACTAAAAATTAGCATTCATAAAACAGGTCATGGCCTAGTCATTTTCCGAAACACATGTCATGCAAATTCGTAGGGCGGTCATGAAAGCAAAGCATAGGATTACAGAAATCGAATTCGGAGGGCTTACTAATTAAGATTAACTCAAGTGGCAGTATGATCGTCAGATCGTGGGAGCTAATGTAGGAGGCAGTGGCTGCGCGGGTGGTCTCCACTGCAGGGACGCAGTACTGTGGAGAGAGGGACGCGAGCCGCAGCATCGCCAAGGCGAAGACCGCCCTGCTGCCCGTGCAGTCATTGGCCCTTCACCTCGCCGCTCGCATGCCCCGCACCAGCTGCCGCAGCCCCATCCCCACAAAGAGCGTGCCCACCAGCTGCCCAGCTTGCTCCACCCTCGCCATTGGAGGTCCTCTATCCCAACGTGGCTCTCCATGAGCTCCGGTTGCCAGATCAGACGGAGATGGGCGGGGCAACGACGCGCAGAGAGACGGAGATTTGGGAATCAGGAGCAGGGAGGAGAGGGAGGTGCCGGGACGGGGCACAACAGCGACCGACGGGAGGAGGGGCGCAACAGGTGGAGGAGAGGAGAGCGTTTCCAAGATTGGTGGCCGGCGCGACAAGCGGTCGGCGGAGGGCGGCGGGCCGTGCTGTTGGCGGCGCCTTGGCGGAGGGAGGAGAGGACCGCGAGGCGACGGAAAGACCGAAAGGCGGAAGGGGTGCAGGTTCGGGAGGATTCTGGAGCGCCCGATTTGCTGCTTAACGGGTGAGAGGCCCGCGAATTCCCCAATCGAACGGTTGATGTCGTCAGTTTGGCAGATCGAATGGCTCGCAAGTAAGTGGGCGACGTGGACCCACTATCCGGCCTCGGTATTGGCCAGGATTCGTAGGTAAAGACTAGAAAGCCTCGCGACGTTGCCGCGGGTGACCAATGGTGGTTTTTTTTATTTGAGTTTAATCTCGATGTAATTTCTTTAACATTATTAGTACGGTCTCAATGGAGTTCTTTAGCAGTCTCAATGGCGTTTCATTAGCTTGTATTGAATTTTCTCGAAAATTATTGTGAGATTTATTAGCAATCATTATGTTGCTTTGAAATCTGCAACAAGGAATTAGCAATTGAGCTTGCAACGTTTGAATCATTTTCACTCTCGACCTCTGCTGTAATTTAAGTCGATTTCAGCTTTCCCAACTCTTTTTCTTTCTCGTTCTAAAAAAATTCTTTTTCTTTTTCATGAATTTTTATAGGGATCCCTTTACATTGTAGTTTCTTTACCTGTGTACCATTTTTCAGACCAAATTTATATTTTAACTGTTGTAGTCTCTCCATATGGTACGTCTTAGCTCGGCATCTTGCATTGCAGCGTGTTATAGGAACCCGTTGCCAATTTCCATTACCATTTTTTTATTTTTATCCAATATTGTTAAATTTAGATAAAATTTAATCTTGTAACTCTTTTGCTTCTTGTTGCATGAAGTAGGAGTAGCGATTTTGAGTTATGTTGTTTTTTTAGGAAGGTATAGCCACACACTGCCGCATGTACCTCTTACCAAGGTAGCTCTCCTCTTTTTCCTCTCTCTGATGCATGCAGCCCACTCCGATCTCCAGAACCACCAAATCCATCAGGAAGCAGACCCTTTGGTGCCTGACTGCTTGTGCTCCGTCCATCAGAGCTGTCAGCTCTATTTTCCTCCTCAACTGGCTCTCCCGGTCAACTGCAGCGGGCAACGCAGTCTAGGCGTCCGAACCGCCGGACCGGCGCAACCAGGCATCCAGCGCGGCCAGCCGAGGTGCCCAGCGGCCGGCGTAGGTAACAACTCGTCCGGCGCGGCCAGGCCGGTGCGCTCCAAGTTGTTGGCGCGCGTGGGGCTGTCAGCTCAGCCTCCCTCCCGTTGTCCCGCAGCGGCAGGTCTCCCACGGCCTTCCCGTGGGGGCATGGCCCCAACGCGGCCGCGCGCGGCGTCTCGCGGGAAACGGCTGCCGTTGAGGCCGCGTGCCCGATTGCCTCCGGCCTCTCTTGCCATTTTGCGCGTGGGGCCTCAAGTGAGCGGCGACCTCCATAGCCGGTGAAGCGAGGTCGACCTTCGGGCGCGGCGAGTTTCAGGCCCGGCGGCGGATCTCCGGCTTCAGCACCCTCCATAGCCGGCGTGGTAGAGCCGAGTAAAGAGCGCCCGCCTCGTCCCTCTGCCGGCTCGCCGTGCCCCACCATCTACGGGCGGCCATCTGAGGCCCCCTCGCCATGCCCCTCCCTCTGCTGCGGGCGGCACGCCCCCGACGCGGTGAAAGTTGCAGCGGGTTGATTTTTTAGAAAGATGAGGGTTCTTTTTGCAAAGTGGACGTTGCTCACCCGATCCAGGCCGCCCACGCGCCTGATCCGATGGCCGTGAAGATGCCGCGACGTGGCCATCTTCTTTGGCCGTGGTATTTGCCCAGAACCATATTAAGAGACTAGAAAGACTCGCGGCATTGCCGCGGCTGGCTAGTGGTGGGGCCATTTTTTTTATTTGAGTTCAATTTCGATGTAGTTCTCTTGTTTTCGGCTGCAACGGAATTCTTTGGCTTGTATTGCATTTTCTCTGAGACTATTGCGAGTTTCATTACCGGTCATTCCGTTGTTTTGAAATCTTCAGCAAGGATTCAACAAATTAGCTGCCAATGTTTGAACCATTTTCACTCCCGGTTGTTCCTGTAATTAAATCGATTTCAGTTTTGAATCACGCAAACAGTGTCAGGTGCATTACCTGCTAAGTTTTGAATCACGCAAATATTGCGAAGGGAGAAACACATTTAGTGAGGGACGGTAACATTATAAACCTGGATACTGACAAAAAGACATGTTCGGGACTCGTTCAATGATTTGGTGTCCTCTGTTATTTATGAGAAGGGTTCAGGAGAGTTTCTTCACTTTTTGAAGTGCATAAAAATTATGAAATAACTACAATGCCCTTAAGTCTTTTTTTTCATATTTCTATTTTCTCTTCTTCTCCTATTAATTTTTAGCTCTCTCTTTTCTCCGGTATTCTCTTTCTTGCATTTTGATTCTTTTCGACAACATCCTTTTTAATATTTCTATCTTCCACTTTTCCTTCTTTTCTTCTTTTTCCCTTATTATTCTTTTCCTTTCTTGCGTTCACCTCTTCTGCTCACACCGTTTCGAACCTTATCCAGTGATCCAGTCGCATCATCAACCACGCAGCGCCTCTAATCATCTCGCAGGCTCACACCGCTGGTCCCAGATCCTTTGCTCCCAGGCTCCCAACTCAGCACGCCGAGCACGCGCTCCTGGATGTTAGTCAAAATAAACTAACAATACTTAGAAACAAGATACATCAGGATCTACTAGTTCACCGTAGATCACATCTAGCACATTAATCTAATGCGGAAATAAAGAATAGGTTCGGCTATGAATACCAGCAGCGGTGTTCTCCATCGCGTTGGTGTTGGCCGATTCAGCGGTGACGGAGTCGACGGCGAGAGCGACGTCGGGCTTGTAGCGTAGACGTTCCTTGAGCGTCTTCTGAGGGTATCGGTGGCCTTCAGGACGCCAACGACACTGCCCAGGACGCGGAGCTCGAGCTTCCAGGCCTTCCAGCGCTCTTAGCGATCGGTGGGTGGATTAGGGTTAAGATTCACGTGTGAGTGCACGTGAAACTCGTGTCAATCCTTCGGGAACCGTGAGGGGTCCCCTTTTCTTATATAGGCAGCGCTGTAGACCCAGGGCCGAGCCCGATTAGACTTAGGGTTTGCCACCCGATCACGGCAAACGGGCTTTGTTAATGTTGGGCCGAATCCGAATCTGAGGGGAAGTGGACCGCTCCCCCATATCCTCAGTTCGTCGGTTGACCGAGGTCAAACCAAAATATCCAACATTCTCCCCCTGACCGAAAGTCAATACGACTTAAACTAAAACTTATTTCTAAACTAAAATCCCTCCTTAGTAAGTCAGCAAGTACCAGACCAATGCGTCGTCAGCAGCACCTCGGCACACTGGGACAACATTACCCATAGTCTTAACTGAAAAACTTTGTTGGGATACTTATTCTTATTTGGGACATACTAATGGCCCTGAACCAGGACCTTATCAAAGGAATTTGCCAAACCCATATTCAGGACATGTCTCTCATAAAGGGTTGGTGGTAAACCTTTGGTGAGCGGATCCGCTATGTTTAACTTAGTACTTATGTGCTCAATGCTGAGCGTGCGGTCCCGGTTTCTTTCTTTTACGATACGATACTTAAGGTCGATGTGCTTGGAGGCACCCGTTAGTTTATCGTTAGCGCAAAAGAAGACTGCAGCCTGATTATCGCAGTGCATTTTGATAGGTCTCGAGATACTATCAACAATCTTAAATCCCGGAATTAAATTCTTAAGCCACACCGCCTGCCCCGTGGCATCATAACATGACACAAATTCTGCTTGCATTGTAGATGCAGCAGTTACTCCTTGCTTATGACTTCTCCAAGAAATAGCCCCCCCTGCTAGCATGTAGACATATCCAGAAGTGGATTTTCTATCGTCTTCATCACCAGCATAGTCGGCATCTGTGTAACATTCAATAACTAGGTTGTCTGTTCTCCTATAAGTGAGCATGTAATCCTTAGTGCCTTGGCAATATCTCATTGATTTCTTAACGCCAATCCAGTGAGCCCAACCTGGGTTTTTCTGATATCTGCTAAATACTCCGGTTGCAAATGCCAAGTCTGGACGCGTACAGACTTGAGCGTACATCAAGCTTCCAACAGCTGATGCATAGGGAACGTTCTCCATCCTACTTCTCTCAAAATCATTCTTAGGGCATTGTTCTTCACTAAACTTATCACCTTTTTGAACTGGGGCAGGTGATATGCTACTCTTATCCATATTATATCTTATAAGCATTTTCTCAATATATGCTTTCTGAGATAATCCTAGTACTCTTTGGGCTCTGTTTCGGTGTATCTCAATGCCTAGTACATACGAGGCTTCACCGAGATCCTTCATATCAAAATGAGATGATAAGAAGTTCTTAGTCTCATGCAACATGTTCTTATCATTGCTAGCTAATAGTATGTCATCAACATACAGTACTAGAATTACTAACTTTCCACCCTTGAACTTAACGTAGATACAACTATCTACCTCATTCTCCCTAAATCCGAACCTCTTAATGACTTGGTCGAATTTAAGGTTCCACTGTCTGGACGCTTGCTTAAGTCCATAAATGGATTTTCTTAACCTGCATCCCATATGTTCTTTACCTTTAATAGCGAAACCTTCCGGTTGTGCCATGTAAATGGTCTCATCTAATTCACCATTAAGGAATGCAGTCTTAACGTCCATCTGATGTAGCTCCATATCAAAATAGGCTACAATTGCCATGACAATTCTAAATGAATCTTTTGTCGACACAGGAGAGAAAGTCTCATTATAATCTTTTCCCTCTATCTGTGTATATCCTTTTGCTACGAGTCTAGCCTTGAATTTATCGACATTCCCTTTGGAGTCACGCTTAACCTTGTAGACCCACTTACAGCCTATTGGTTTGACTCCATCAGGAATTTCAACTAAATCCCAGACCTTATTAGAACTCATAGACTTTAATTCCTCTTCCATGGCCTCAATCCATTTAGTGGAATGCTCACATTCAACTGCCTGTTTAAAATTGGCAGGATCATCGATTTTCCCCACATCATATAAGTCTTCACTTAAGTATGTCTCATAAATTGAGGTATCGATAGCAGCCTTTCTTACTCGTCGAGGTCTTACTAATGGCTGATTCTGAACTGGTTCTGCCTGATGAGTCACTTGTGGAATTATTTCCGTCTCAACAGCAGCAGCTGGCGCCTCAGCCCCAGCAGCTGGCGCCTGAATCACAGGTGCCGGCTCCACGTGTTCCTGCTGAACAGCAGCAGTTTGCGTGGTACTGCTTAACTGAGGAATGATTGGTGGTACAAACTGATATACCTCCGTTGTATCTGGAATTTCCGGATCAGGAAGCTCAACCCGTAGTTCTTCCAGACTTATATCCCTCTTTGGAAAACTTCCACTAATGCCAGAGTCCTCTAGGAACACAGCATGTCTGGTCTCAACGAACTTAGTGTGACGACCAGGACAATAAAATTTGTACCCCTTAGACTTATCTGGGTAACCTATAAAGTGACAGCTTATCGTTTTAGAGTCTAATTTCTTTTGCTGTGGATCAAACAGCTTTGCCTCTGCAGGGCAGCCCCATACCTTTAAATAATTTAAAGACGGTTTCCTCCCATTCCATAACTCAAAAGGTGTCTTGGGAACTGACTTAGATGGAACCCGATTTAGTATGTGAGCAGCTGTCTTAAGTGCTTCCATCCACAGTTCCACAGGCAAACTGGAATGACTGAGCATGCTACGTACCATGTCCATAAGTGTACGGTTGCGTCGCTCAGCAACTCCATTTTGTTGTGGATCGCCTGGCATAGCGTACTGAGCTCTTATGCCATTCTCTTCTAAGTACTGAGCAAATGGTCCCTTAATTTGACCATACTGAGCATGTTTCCCATAGTACTCACCTCCTCTATCCGATCTTACTATTTTAATAGGCTTGTTGTGTTGTTTCTCAACTTCCTTCTTATAGATCTTAAAGATTTCTAATGCATCTGAACGCTTACGGATAGGATAGACGTGTCCATAACGGGAATAATCATCAGTAAACGTTATAAACGAGTCATAACCATCTACCGATGTGACAGAGAGCGGACCACAGATGTCTGTGTGAATTATTTCTAATACGTCCGTGCTCCTAGTTGCACCTTTCTTAATTGTCTTAGCGTATTTCCCCTTAATGCAGTCGATGCACTGCTCTAAGTCTGATAAGTCTATGTTCTCAATTATTTCATCTTTAATGAGACGATCCATTCTCCCCCTCGAAATGTGGCATAGACGATAGTGCCATAGTTTCGAAGAAGTCTCATTAAACCGCTTACGCTTATTTGAGACACTAGTTACATTCATTACAGTATTATCACTGAGAGAGAGCATGTAAAGCTTGCCTTGCCTTTCAGCAAAGCCAACACTGATATTATTAAACTGAATCACACACTTGTCTTTATAAAACGAACAAACATGTCCGGAATCTGCTAAAGCTGAAACAGAAATCAAGTTTCTCTTAAGACTAGGAACATAAAGCACTTCATCTAAACTAAGCTGGAAGCCGCTCGGCAACTCTAAGAGAAGACTTCCAACTCCTTCGACTTCAACTCCGTTCCCATTAGCCACTCTTAGGCTTCGCTCCCCCCTTCTTATAGTTTGGATCGTACTGAATGCCTGTAATGAAGTAGAGATGTGCACAGTGGCACCTGAGTCAATCCACCAGGTATTAGGGGAATAATCAACTAAGAACAATTCATCAATAAAAGAGACAAAATCATATTGAATGGTACCTTTAGTCTTGCACCACTCCTTAAAGCCTGGACAAGCCTTCTGCAGGTGCTGAGGTGATTTGCAGAAAGAACACAGCATCTTACCGTCCTTTTCCTGATTAGAACGCTTGAACTTAGAGTCGTTCCTGGGACCAGTTGACTTGTGCCCATTCTTCTTAGGATGCTTGCGCTTGCCCTGCTTACTGCTGCCCGACTCATGTTGATTCTTAGACGTGCCATTGAGAGAGAGATTGCCAACCATGTGGACCACATCCTTCATTTTCTCCATCTTAAGCCTCTCCTCTTCCTCAACACAGTAGCTGATCAAATCACTGATGGACCAAACAGTCTTGTTGGTGTTGTAGTTTATCTTAAAAGCAGCATACTGTGGCGAGGGGAGTGAGGTCATGATGAAATGCACAAGGAAACCATCAGAGATCTCCATCTGCATCTCCTTAAGCTTATTAGCCATGTCACACATGTTAAGGATGTGCTCTCTTATGCCATTCTGACCATTATACTGAGAGGAGACTAACTTCATGATCAGTGTACTGGCATAAGTCTTAGATGAGCTCTTGAAGTTCTCCTCAATCTTAGCCAAGAGCACCTTAGCACTCAGATCATTACCGTCAGCATCCTTAGTGGGAATCGCACCCTTAATGCCAACACTAATAGTCTGAGTCATGACCATGATGGCCATGCGATTAGACCTCTCCCACTTCTCAAGAGCAGCCGAAGTACCTCCTCCAGTAGGTGCAGCAGGCTTATCCTCCCTGAACGCCACGTCAAGCTCATTCCATGCCAAGCACGTCATGACCTTGCCCTTCCAGTCCGGGAAATTCGCTCCATTGAGCGGCTCAATGTTGTTGAGGTAGGAGGCAACAGCGTTGACTTGAGTCACTGAAATCAAAGACAAAGAAAACTTATCTTAGTACTGATATACAATGAAATGCGAATAAAAGCATGATAATAACCCTACGGTGGTCTGATTAAAATCACGCATAAAATTCAACTTGCATCACCGGTGGGGATAACAAACGAACTTTATCTTATTACTCATGATTAAACAACAGTGGTTAGAAATAATCACAAGTTTACTCTAAACAAATTTCCCGGTGGTTCCATTTATTTAGAGGCATCTCAAGGTATATTGGTGGATTTAAACTTAAATTTCAGTGAATAATCACAACACCAACATCTTAAAATAAATAACTTATGCAGATTCATAACTGAGCTTATAACAGTAATTAAACTTAAAAGCAGTAATTAAACTGAACTTAAATGCATAATAACTAAAATTCGCAAGAAAATACGAAACTTAAATCAAACCCGAAATTAAAACCGGCCCAAAACGGCCTGCTTATAGCCTGCTGAAGACGCGCGGCCCGAAGGCCCAGCGCGGCCCACTTACGGCGCGCATCTGCGCAGCCCAGCGTGGCCCGCGGGCGCACGGCTCGCGGCTCGCTCGGCTCGGCTCGGCTCGCTTCGGCGGCTCTACAGCCGGCTCGGCTCGGCGGCTCGCATCTGAGGCTGGACCGGCTCGGTTCAAACTGAAATGGGCCCGAGGCCCAAAAACTCACGGCCGGGCCGGCGCTCGAAAACGGCCCAGCTGCGGCGCGCGCGCCCCGCCTGCATCGCAGCCGTCCGGCAGATCCGACGGCGGACAGCGCTTGATGACAGGGGGGAGGGGCGTGAAACCCTAGCTCATTTTCACTCCCCCTCACTGTGCTCACCCGGCGGCGGCTCTGATGAGCGCCTGGCCGGCTGCGCCGGACCCCGCGCCGGCCGGCGGAGGAGGCGGCCACGGTGGCCAGTGGGTTGAGCAGCCCGCCGTGAGCCCCTCCCGCCGGTCTGAGCAGCGGCGGCGCCTGGCCGGCGGCTGCACCTCCCCTTCCCCCCTTTTCTTCTCCACCGCAAAGGAGTGAAGTGAAAACTAATGGAGGGACTGATAGAGTAGAGGGAGTGGGGCGTCGGCCGGCCGGCTCGCGGGAGCCAGAGGCTCAACCGCGGCGGCAGACCTGCGTCTCCCCCAAGTTGCGAACGCCGGAGGCCAAGGGGCTCCTCGCCGGCGCCGCGTGCATCTCATGCGCGCGGCTCCGTCGAGGTCCTCCTTCGGTCTCCCTGATGGCGAGCCTCTGATTTGGGAGGTGGCATGGTGGCGGCGCGGCGTCGGCCGGTGGCGACTCATGCCCCGGTCGGCGCCGTCCCCACGGCCGTTTTCTTTTTTCTTTTTTTTTTGATTCTGAATGTGATGGCGGCTCGGCCGCCGAGGTCAGTGACCTCTCTGAGATGATGGCGGCTCTGCCGCCTAGGCCAAAGGCCTCTTTTTACTTATGCATTTACTTATTTGCATCTTTTCTTATTGCCGAAACTTAGATCGGGTTAGGATTTCGGGATATTTGCCGGTGTGAGTAGCAATTTTCCCCTCCTTCTAATTGCTTCTGAGATGTATGTAAAATGTGACATGGCATGAATGATGTAAAGGAAAACGTGTAGATCTAGTACACGCGAAACCCTAACTCGATAACTGAGGCTTAAAACCGAGCTAAAAACTTACTGATGTAAACATAAAAGAGCTTAATCTAAACATAAAGAACTTAACTAAGCATTAAAAACTTATAGATCCATCTAATCTAAGCATGAATAGGGTACTGATCGTAAAAACTTAGATCTAAATATCCAAACTAAAAGTTCTAGCAGATAAACTTACGGATCTACTAAAAACTTATCTAAAAGCATTACTAGAACATTAAAACACCTCTGAAAAGGCACTAACCGAACCATAACAGATCTAAAAACTTAGGGTTTGTGCTAGGGATCTAGGGAATCTAGATCTAGGCGACTGATACCAATTGTTAGTCAAAATAAACTAACAATACTTAGAAACAAGATACATCAGGATCTACTAGTTCACCGTAGATCACATCTAGCACATTAATCTAATGCGGAAATAAAGAATAGGTTCGGCTATGAATACCAGCAGCGGTGTTCTCCATCGCGTTGGTGTTGGCCGATTCAGCGGTGACGGAGTCGACGGCGAGAGCGACGTCGGGCTTGTAGCGTAGACGTTCCTTGAGCGTCTTCTGAGGGTATCGGTGGCCTTCAGGACGCCAACGACACTGCCCAGGACGCGGAGCTCGAGCTTCCAGGCCTTCCAGCGCTCTTAGCGATCGGTGGGTGGATTAGGGTTAAGATTCACGTGTGAGTGCACGTGAAACTCGTGTCAATTCTTCGGGAATCGTGAGGGGTCCCCTTTTCTTATATAGGCAGCGCTGTAGACCCAGGGCCGAGCCCGATTAGACTTAGGGTTTGCCACCCGATCACGGCAAACGGGCTTTGTTAATGTTGGGCCGAATCCGAGTCTGAGGGGAAGTGGACCGCTCTCCCATATCCTTAGTTCGTCGGTTGACCGAGGTCAAACCAAAATATCCAACACTGGAGTCCTGGGCAGCCTCCCTCGAGCACGCGCGGATGTGCCTCTTTCTTTCGATGCAGGCTCCTGCTCTGTATCCGTCCAGCCTGAGCCGATGCGCAGCCTCTCGCGCGGGTGCCTGGCGGAGCCGTTGCGGCCGGTGGCGCGCGGCATTCGCGATGGTGGCGCGCCGGTGGCGGGGTGGTCCTCCGCCTCCGCGGCTTTCTCCTACCCGGCTGCGGCGTGCTCGAGCTCGGCTTCTTCGATGTCGCGGTAGAGCGGGAGCCGTATCGAGGTCAAGTGGTCAACCGGGAGGTAGGCACCCGCTTCCTCGACCGCCGCGGCAACCTCCCCGGACGCTCCTCCCTCGTCCGCTCTTCTCGGCTCCTCCATCTGTTCTCAACCGCCATCTCTTTGTCCTCCTTCCTCTCTTCCTCTCCCTCCGCAGACTTTCGACGGCTACTCGGGTGCTGCGCCGCCCCGCCACTGCTCGAGCTTGCGACGGCTGCCCGCCGGGCGCCGCCCGCCCGCACCGCCCCGCCGCATCTCGAACGCCCGAGTTGTTTCCTCGGACTGCATGTTGAATATGCGAAACTTCAGTGTTGTTTTTGCAAAATGGCCGGTTCTGGTCCGATCCTGACCATTCACTCGCCCAATCCGACGACCGAGAAAAGTTGTCGACGTGGGCACGCTCCCTGGCCTTCTTATTGTCCATAGTAAGAGATATGGGGACAATGCACATGCAAGGTGGGAATACATGTATAATGAAGTGCATTAATAACGACAATAAAGATTGCATTTCTCAAGGTATACATGAATTTGTTGTGTGTGTAAGGATATAGATTGTTTCAAGAGATGCAAAAGTTATAATGTTATTGTACTCACAACGACTAGTTTAATAAACAATATAATGACTTTGTATCATTTTTAATATGTCTGATTTCTAAATCTTTTCTTTAAGTAAATCTTATGTCAATATGCATTATCCAAAAAAATGTCCATTTCATTGTATGCTTGATTTAGATTTACCAAATCATATATCATAGTTTATTTCTTTGATTTGCATTATAGCCATGCAAATGTCACTTTTTCATACAATGTGGCTATCAAACTAATTTCGTCTGAAAATAATAGTACTTTAATGAAAAAAATGTAAATGCAGGTAGCTATTCTATAACATCATTTTATTCTAGTAGCTCAATGGAGGAGCCAGCCTTTCTATGGCTGACATGCAATTGTTGACTAATGGAGAGCCGATAAGAAATCTAGATGACATCAACATCATCAATTTGTATCGCTCATTGATACAACCCTATCGGCTATTGGCTATAGCTGACATGCAATTGGTGCACACATTTTATTATTTGTAGAAAGGGATCCCTTGTAGAAAACTCATCATCAATAATATATAAGTAAGGTTTATGATCAACAAATGAAACATGGCGGAGCATATGCCCCCACCCCCCACACCAAACTACCATATTCATCTCAGAAGTCACAAATTGCCATTGGCCAAATCCTCTAGCATGATGGCATGAAACCTATTGGAGCATCATGCATCTAGTGTATTTTATTCACAGATGAAGTGCACGTTATTTCTGGCATCAATGTTCTATATATGTTGTGGTAGAAAACAAATTGAAGTATCATATGAATGTGCAGATGAAATGATATTTCTAATCTCGACACACTACGTATGCTCTAACAATGGTGCAAAATATTCAGTGACTGCAAAAATTTCTACTGTGATGTCGGCTTATAAGATTAAATTTGCGCCAAGCAAAAACTGATTGAATTTGTGCAAGATCTACCTACTAAGACACATTGTGTCTTGGAATTTACCCCGATTATATATCAATCCCTTGTAGCTAAAGCCACATTATGATGTGAATCTGAAATCAGAATCAAAGAGTTATTCAGCCATTATATATTCCACGCCCCCATTCAAGAAAACTATATATTGGTGCTAGGTTGTCTGAAAATTGTGAAATTGTGTCCGAGAAAAAAACAACAAGCACACTAACCAGGGATGGATCCATTATTGTAGGTGCTGGGGACTCAAGGCTCCCTACCCTCAGAACTACGTTAAGAAGAAAGAGGGAGGAGGGAGAAGAAGAGGAAATAAGAAGAGAGAGGGGTAGGAGGGGAAGAGAGATGAGCCCCCAAGCTTTCTATCTTACATTTGTTCTGACACTAACAGTTACTTAAACCACATATTTTAGCAAAAATATATAGTGTATAGAGGATGAAAATAAAAAGCATCCAACGTGCCAAATTTCTCAAACTTAAACTTTGGGTACAATTTTCTTTAGTGCAAAGGAAAAGGCGAAATAGAGATCATGCTAAAAGAATAATTGTTGCCGTTGTGGCGATCTCCTGCCCTCATTGATGCCTAATTTCTTATTCTCCTTTCAAAAACTTTGCAGTATAATATGAGGCAAGTTAAATTCAGTGTCCAACTTTTTTACTTCAGCTATGACATATCCCCATTTTCTCATCAAAATCAAAACTCAGGACAGTTCATATTGCCAAAGCACTAAAGGGACACACTGCACATATATAGACTAGAACATGATTAGACAAATGACATCTTGCGATGCTTTTTTCCATCGTAGGATGATTCGTAAAACATCAAAATGAGACATTTTCATATAACAACTTCATGATCTTTTTATCCTTGAAAATCCAAAGGTGTGGGACCAACCCGATCATATATATCATTGATTGGGGAAAACAATTTTTAAATTCTAAGGAGACAAGTGAAAGGAGTTGGGCACTGTGAGTTTTAGTGGTTAGAATGCTCTCATCAACGTAAATGTGACAGACTGCCATTGGCATCGCATATAGCCTTTCAGCTATTTCGGGAAGATGCTAGGGCTGCACAAAAGAAAACACGGGTTTCTCATAAATGGCTTCACCGGTGAAGCAAAAAATGACTTCACCGGCTTATGGACAATTTTAGCCCTAACATACAAAATGACCTCATGCTATAGTACCTCGATTTGCGAAACTGGTGAAGCCAAAACAAAACGACATGCAAAAGTTGTACTCTCTCAATTCCAAATTGTAGGTCATTCTAATTTTTTTGAGAGTCAAACCATTTTGTGTTTGACTAAAATTATGGAAAAGATCGCAAAGATATATATGACACGAAATAGATATATTATGAAAATATACCTACACGCTCCATTCTCTTTGGTAGGGGTATTTCCAAAATTTAGATTTTAAAAATGATAGTTCTATTTACCATTAATGCGGGCCATGACAATAATTTGCATCAGCAATGTTTGGTTGTCGGTCACGGATTGCCACAGTTATAGGGACTACGCCACGCTACAGTGCCAGCACGACACAGTAAACTATTTTTCTTGATGTTGGTGTGGTGTCTGGAATGTCAGCCACAGCCTGTGGCGCGCCATAGCTTGGCATGGCCACTGGTGGCTAGCAAGCAAACAACTTTGCGTTAATTGAATGGTAAGCAGAGTTGTTTTTCTTGGTTATTGTGTCAAATATCCATATTAATGGAGAGAGGGTATTTGGTTCATACTCCCTCCGATTTGGTAAAAGAAGTCGTTTTGGACAAGGTTTTGGTCAAAAATTGCGAACATAAATGATGAATAACTTTTAAGTCGTTGAGTTTGGAAATGTGAAAATCATATCAATAGATTTGTCTTGAAAATTGTTTTCGTAAAAATATACATACTTTTAATAAATATTTTTATAGAAAAGAGAAGTCAAAATTATGCTTTGGAGACCGTGTCGCTGTCCTAAACGACTTCTTTTATCAAACCGGAGGGAGTAAATGTTAGCATTTTATTATATAAATTTGATCAAACGTGGGATACTCTGACTTAAATTTTATTTTTTGTGATAACTTGCAATCTGGGACAGACATATATGACCTATCCAGAGACTGTACACACTATATTGATGGCATGCTCGCGTATTGATCGAACCTTCTGATCGACTTAATTGCATTCTTAATCATTCATATGTGCATACTACTACCACAATAATCTGGTTGTACTACCTCCGTTCGCAATTACATGACGTTCCCACAAATGGTCTGCAGCTAGCACGTATTTTATGTCTGAAATGTCAAACAAAAAAGATCAGAGGGAGTATCAGTTTATTATTTCCCAGCACCTTGCAACATACAAGCATTGCCAAATTTACGGACGTCACGTAAATAAATCTAAACAAACAAAACGTACTCCAATGCCAACTGATCGAACATAATGACCCATGAACATACAAGCTTCGCCAAAGCTCAATGACAGGTGGCCAGTGTACTCCAGGTCCGTATAATAGCCCACTGGCAAATACAACAGCCTCACCGTATCCAGTGGACCAATGATCACCGGACCGGAGCAGGAACTTGAAAAGCGGAAGCTTCCCAGCTTCCCTCCCGAGGGAATTCAAAACCGCCACCGCTGCAGCTCGGAGCAGCCGGCCAGCCGCCCAGGCCAGGCGCGCCGCTCGCCCAAACCGGCGGCAGCCGGCGCCCGGCAGGGCGGCGTGCACCTGCACGCCACGCGAATGCGGTCGGGGCACGGGGTAGGCGGGGCCCAGCCTGTTGTTGCTGGTCCCCACATGACAGGCCGGCACGCTGCTGCCGAAGCCCCCACCTGGCATTGATCGCGTGCGGTGGTCCCCACCATATAGCTCGTCGGTTGGTGAGCACTAAAAAAAACTCACGTCGGCCTTGTGATCCTGAGCCTAAAACTGGACGTAGGGCCCCTGCGCATATCCCGTGCGTGTTTTTTCTCTTTTTCATTCGCGCGAGATAACTAACGGCACATCCCCGTAGCTCCTAATCGGGTTGCGTGATCACCGCATTTCTTCCCTTTTTCCCTACAAACACGCCTGTACGTAACATGTTTTCTTCCTTCTTCTTTTTATTATGCTCTGTGTGTATCTTCGGCAATCGGCATGTGAGCCATGGAGCTTTTTCTTTTTTAGAAAAAGTTGGTCTAAATGTGGCTTTAATGTTGTTTTTCTTTATCCGGACATTTGCCCTTGCAATGTACCGAACAAACAATGTTATGTGTTCTCTCTTCTTAACCAAGCATCGTTTTTTCTGCAACTTTGTGGCTACTCTTGGGTTCTTCAACACTTAATTATTTTCCCCCAACACTTGGTTCCTGCCTCCAAACATCTTCTACCAGAAATGTAGAGATTGGAAGACATGTTGCACTTCTTTTAATAAATGAAAAAAAAGAGAGAGGGGAATGTGTGTTAGCGGTAAGGTTCCATTTGGATCACCTGATTAAAGTTTGGGAAGTCGTGAAATTTGGAAGGAATATGAAGGACCTAAACATAACTCCAAATACTATGGCTCTGCCTCCCCTTGATGGGTCCCCTGTCCTTGAACATGGGTGTGATATTTGGGGGGTGTTTGGTTGGCAGCCACAATTTGCCACGCCTAAACTTAAGTGTGCCACAGTAATTTAGGTAAGTGTTTGCTTCGTGACACAGGTATGGCACGCCATCGCCACAGAACCAGCCCGCCTCGTATTTTCGCCGTAAAAGTGTGGCGGACGTTTTTGCCACCGCAGGACCCGTGGCGCGCCAAACCTACTTCCCATCGAATAAAAAAAAGGCCCTCCGTGACTCCCGTCGGTCTCATCCGCATCCGCATCTCCTTCCTTCCGTTCCGCACCCCTTCCTCGCTTAGCAGTCCACGTCATTCAACCTGCCGCCCCTCCGACCCGCGCCGCACGCCGATCTGCAGGCACCTCCATGACCCCACCGATCTGCAGACTCTTCCATCTCACCTGTCTGCTAGCTTCTCCCCCCTCGACGCAGGTGATGTCCACCTTCACGAGTTCTCCCAATCGTATGTATTTTTCCCTTCCCGTGGCCATGTCTGTTGACCTCTGGAACAAAACAGTGAACCAGGTGAAGGTCCATCCTTCTCGTGGTGTTGGGTCATGCGTGGCAATCAGTCCCTGCAGCTAAAGAAGATTCAAGCACGGCAACCTTTTGCGGCTAAAGAAGGTATAAATCCATTGTCTTCCTTTTCTGTTGATTTTCTGATGGAGAAGTAAAATTCATGCTTAGATCCTGTGAATCCATCTGCTAGATGATTTTTTGTTGACAAACTGTATTCAAACTGATGGAGAAGTAAAATGAGCTCGTAACTTTTCTGTTGATTTTCTGATGGAGAAGTAAAATGAGCTCGTAACTTTTATCTTTCAAAGTATTCAAACTGTATGCTTCAGTCTTTCTAGTTTATCACTAATTACCCTTTTCTGAAAATATATTTTAGATGGATCAACGAAAATTGTACTTGCGGTATTACTTGGACTACTGCCATTATATGTGGAGGAGAAGATTAATTGCTGGTATTCTTGTGTGTTTGGCCATGCATCTGTAAAGGATTAAATCAAGAAAAAGAAGAAGGGCTATAACTTATGCTCCGATGATAGATAGAGATGTTGAAAGATTGTCACGTCTAAATCGTTTGTATCATGGTACCGAGGCCCATTGCATAAGTGAGTTGCGTATGAGGAAAGATGTCTTCCATAGACTATGTGGTGAACTTAGATCGCGTGCCTTGCTAGTGGAGACTTTTCATGTCACAATAGAGGAACAAGTTGCCATGTTTATTCATTGTCACTACGTGAAAATCTCAAATAGGTCACGCAGCATTTGTAACGGGCCCTTAACACCCGTTACATGGACCCCATCTGTAACGGTTGTTGTTTGGCGCCCGTTACGCATAAGCGTGGCAGGCTCGACCCCGACGTGGCCAACACAACGCCCATTACCAATGAGGCCTTCCAGTAACGGGCTTCTTAAACGCCCGTTACAGTTATTCTTTGTAACAGACGTTAAAATGCGACCGTTACGAAAGTTAAACCTATCGGTAACGGGCCCTTTGAGTCCGTTACCGATCACCACCCTATCGGTAACGGGCTCTTTAAGTCCGTTACCGATCACTGCCATATCGGTAACGTGCTTTTAAGTCCGTTACTGATGACAATTTGATGCCTGTTACTAGACTCAGAGCTCAATAATTGAAGTCCATTAGCACTCTCACTGCCGTCAAATATTTGACTATGTCATCATAGTAAATATTGGATATCACACAAACATATAATCATGTCTCTTAATAAGATGCAAAACCACAAGTACACATAGATATTAGTCATAAGAGCATGTTCTACATATTTAAGATGCATATATAGCTAGCATCACATGTTCACATATGACATGCATAATGTTCAGAACAAACAGATTCACACGATCACATCTGACATGCATCAGCAGGGGCACTAGTTAGATGGCTTCTTTTGTGCTACAGCCTCAAGTTCAGCTATCTTTGCCTCTAGTTTTACAAGTCTTTCCTGCAGCTCAACATTCTTCTTTGCAGCTTCGGCAAGTTCAATATCCTTCATCTTCTGTGTGCCTTTAAGCTTCTCCACCTCAGATTCTAGTATTTTCTGACCATTTGCTAGGAGACTTGTGTCGTCCACAGCCTTGTCATCCATCCTTCTATCCACCTTGTTGAGTACTTTCCAGATGCAGTGAAGATCCTCCCGAGTAACAACACATTTCTACAACAAAGGCAAATTGATGCAAGTTTCATAATTAGATTGCCAAGTTTAATATCATGAAATATGTAACTGGTCAAACAAGAAAGTTGTTTAGATGTAACTGGATTCAGAGCTTGGTTGATCCTGTGGATTTGTTTCCAGATCATGTCAATATCCTCCCAAGCTACAGCACCTCCCTAAAACAAAGGCACTAGATGTTCAGTTAATAAAAGTCGATGTAACATGGAGATTCAGAAATTGAAGTAGTATATAGAATAAGTTCAATAATTTTGTGAGCAGCATATGATGAGTACCATGCATTAAATTTCAAGCATAACAAAATTTCTACTCGAAAGGTTAATAATTTTGCTCCCGAGTAACAACACATTTCGAAAACAAAGGCAAAGTGAAGCAAGCTTCACAATTAGATTGCCAAGTTTAATATCATAAAGTTGTAACCGCTCAAACAAGAAAGTTGTTTAGCTGTAACTAGGTTCAGAACTTGCATGCTGCTTCTCTTTACCAATGTCATCCTTCTTCATTCTTTCCATCCTGTTTCGGAATGTGCAGATGTAGTCTAAGGTTTTCTTGAGCCTGTCGATTTCTGTCCAGATCCTGACAATGTCATGTGCTGGTACAACAACTTCCTAAAACAATGGAAAATTGATGCATTGGAACCATTGATCAGTAAAGGCACTGGATGTTCAGTTAATAAAAGTCGCTGAGCATGAAGATTCAGAAATTGAAGCAGTATACAGAATGAGTTCAACATTTTTGTGAGCAGCATATGATGAGTACTAGAAATTCAATTTGAAGCATAAATCTAACTTCAAGCATACCAAACTCGAGAAAGGCTCGGCCTCTGCCTGCCGGGCGTCGCCGGAGTGCACCCCCTTGGCGCTTGCGCGCGTGTACGGCCTCCTCCCCCTGGCCGACGAAGAACCGACCTCTTCACTGCGGAACCTCATTCTCTTGGCGGGGGCGGCGGGCGGGGCCTTCTCCTCCTCGCTGCAGAACCTCCCTCTTGAGTCACGGCGGCGGAACGACTGCTTTCCGCCGGCCATCTCTGCGACGGTGACGAGGAAGGAGAAGGGTAGAGAAGGCGACGGAGACGAGGAAGGCAGAATGGCAGATCGAGTGGCAGGGGAGAGTGGCTTTTGGTCAAACATTGGGAACAAAGGATACGTGGATAAGCCAAACCTCGTCTCCAATGCACGGGGGCGGCGCGTGGGGCCGGCTCCTCCTTGTCGGTTTGGAGGGGCAAATGCGACACGGAATAACCATCCCGCGTAGTCTCCTTTGTATCTGTCTTGATTGACAGGTCAGCCCGATCTCTCAGGACTCCCATTTCGACATACAGGTATAATCAATAAAAAATCCTTTGAGACAAAACAGACATAATATAAATAAAGATAACTTGTCCACATATATAGATAAAGATTACTTGTCCACAAAGATCCACACAGCTATACATAATTATTACAAACAGTTAACTTGTCCATTTAGCTAGGCCTTAACTTGCCCGTCACATTTTTACAATGGTCATGCTATCTGACCATGCACATCAACAAAAGCATGCCCCCTTCAACATCAACAAAAGCATGGTATCTTCAACTAAGGTTTGCTTTTTTTGCAGCCTCTTCAAATGCAACCAAGGTATCTTGAAACACATCGAGCGCATCTTCCTTAGGCTGCAGATTTTGTTCAGCCACAAACTTGTATCGCCTCATGAATGTAGCCTTTTTGAGGAGGATGTGCATTTCTTCCTTAATATTATCAACCTCAGGTTTCACATATTCCCAGACAGTGTCATACCATTTTGATTCCTATGGAATGAAAAACATAGGAAAGTTGCTACATTGATCATTTGGATGAACCATATATAGGAATGACAAGATTGAGATAGACAAAGGAATAAGCTAGCCATTTCATAGGAACAAGTAGATCAAGCTCAAGCACAAGCTGCTCCATTTATAGAACAAGTAAAAGGCACTGTGATTCAGAGAAACTTGCCTCGCCGTCGTCGTGGTAGTTGCCAGCGTCGGATATGAGGTCCTCTACACCTTCGCCGCTCCCTCGACCCCTCTCCGTCGTTGCAAGACATTTGCTGTCGCAGACGTGAGGCAGGCGCCTTGCCCTCTTCGCTGCCCTCTCGCCGGCACGCTCCTCCTTGCCGTTGCTTGGCCCCTCGTCAGAACCCGAGAGGATCCAGTCGATGACGCTCATCTCCGGCTTTGGGTTCGCTGCACCGCCGCTTGGCCCCTCTCCGACGGTCATCGTCGTCTCCGTCTTCGCCGCAATCTCACCGGCGCGCGCGGATCGAGTTGCGGCACCGCATCGCGTTCGGCTTCTCCTCCTCGGTCCACGGTGCGCGGGGTCGTCCGCTGCTTGGCCCCTCGCCGGCGCTCATCGTCGTGTCCCCGCCTCCGCTCACCTGGTCGGCGTCGCCTCCGCTCACCTCCGCTAATCCCTAGTGAGAAATTAGGAAAGCGTCGTGTGTGCTGCGCTTATCCATTCGGGATCTTATATTCATTTTCCAAAATGGAGAGCCATTGCCGACGCAAGTTCGAGAACCCGCGTCACATTGGTTATCACGTGGGGTCGGGCAGGCAACAGTTATCTTTTTTATATAGGCTGCTGACGCTGACACGTGGGTCCGACACTAATTTTTTTTGAAATGAAACTTGCTTCCCTCAAATATTAGAGCCCATAAAACAGCACCTATAAATTCATTAAAAATACAAACAATTAGTAGTTGGTCATTTATTATTCGAATAAAATATCAGCAGGCACACTTGTGTAACCAAAATTATCAAAATTTGAATTTTTATCTCATGTTTGGGATATAATAATTCTAATAACGTATTAGGTTGGTCTAAAAATTCTACAAATTAAGTTGGCAACATAATTTAGGTCCCTAAACTTGTCATAAAAATTTCAAGTGGTTTCAAAAAAGGAAGATCATACTTGTGTACAAATGTGTACATCTCTCACATAGTTTCCTAGAATGTTACTTCGACACTGAAGTTTTCCACACTTTACAACATGTTCGAACTCATATACATTTGAAAATTTAACACAACCTTGTGTCCACCTTAACAATACGAAATACAAAGTTTCATTAGTAATGGTTGTGTAAGACAAATATTATTTCTATGTTCTACTTATCAAGTACAAGATAAGGTATAAAAACATTACTAACGAAAAGGAAATATACACTAAACAATGAAATTAATGAAAAGATAGCGATTTTAGAAAAAATAAGAAAAAACAATCATCAGATTTGGATTACGTATGACCGAGAAATGCGTGACACAAAATTTGGTTCCAGATTAAAAGGAGAAAGGAGAACTGTTTCCTTTGTGGTCGGTTTCCAGCGAATAGAGGTATTAATAAATTAAAATAAGCTATATGAACAGTCTTTGCATTGGAACTTGAAAAGAGGTATTAAAATAAGGTATATGAACAGTCTTTGCGGGATGGAGGGAGTAAAAGTCTTTTGTCAAATGCGACGCTGGTTAGTGGGCACGTGTCGCCGCATCGTACCGCGTTCCGAGGCGTAGTGGCGTGTCGCAGTGGGAAGACTGGCCGCCTGACGGTTCCCCGTCTTGTCATATAAATGCCCGGCCGGCCAAGAGCTTCTTTCATAAGCTTTCCTCAAGCGCGCCACCAAGAAAACCCCAGCACCACCGTCTCCGGTCACCAAGAGCTTCTTCTTCCTCAAGCGCGCGCATGGCATCGTCGTCGAGCGAGCCATCGAGGAAGCGGGGAAGGGAGGAGGACGACAACGACGAAAGCCGCCGCCGTCAGCTCATCCAGGAGGCACCGACGCCGAAGCCTGAGGAGGCAGCGGCGCCGCCGCCCGTGGAGCCCTCCTCTCTGCGTCCTCAACTAGTTTTGGACAACATTTGGTCCGTCCAAATGTTGTACGAAGCTTTCAGGAAGCTTCAAGAGGTGGCCGTTCAGCTCGGCTTGCCACGACCCAACGATCCGCTGCAGAGGTCCGTGAAGGATTTCGCCTTCAAGATCCATGGGTTGGCTGGGGACCTTCAGAGAGTCGTGGTCTGCGCTGACGGCGACGGCGACAACGACGGTGACGGTGACGACGACGGCGACGGCGACAATGGCGGCTTCGACGGCGGTGACGAACGCGGCCTCGGCGGCTCCGACTCCGACTCCGACGTTGGGGCTCCTCCGACGGCGGTGACAAGTCTTCTACCTTAGCTTAATTAATTTGTTCCTCCTCTGTGTGTTCGTCCTCCTCTGTTTGTTCGTGGAACTCTGCTTGTTTATCATGAACATGTTCCTCTGCTAATATGTGTTCCTCCTGTGTGTTTGTTGAACTTGTGATGAACTACATCTAAGTGGCAGGGGAGAGTGGCTTTTGGTCAAATATTGGGAACTCTGCTTGTTTGTCATGAACATGTTCCTCTGTTAATATGTGTTCCTCCTGTGTGTTTGTGGAACTTGTGGTGAACTACATCTAACAATGGCAGAGTGGCAGGGCAGAGTGGCAGCGGGGCAACAATGAATTACAATGTTTGTTACTCTATTTGTTAGTGAAAAGATTCCGAGTTTCGAAAAACTCTGTATAAAATCATTGGAGACGCGGGTGCAGGCTGGTTAATTTCACACTGAAATATGAACACATATGAATTAATGAAATTTGTGATATGTGACACATTAAGATTCGTGACCCAATTGTCATTCCATTCTATTTTCTTCATTCATACATTTAAGTTTGTCATCTATGACAAATTTTTCATTCCTCATTCACACAGATGAAACGAATTAAAGCACCACTTTTCACATCACAATTACTTCTTTGCAACATACGTCCCCAGTAAACATCCAAATACTACACAAACATCACCCACAATAATCAAGTTCATCTTCCAGATCGCATTGTCCATCTTCTCCTCCAGTGCTTTCTTCCTCTGCTTGTCGTCCAGTGCTTTCCTCTGATTGTCGCTCCCAAGTTGACAATCCACTGAATCAACTACTTCATCGATCACGTCTGCCCAGTTCGACAGTCAAAAAGATATGACGCCAGCATCCTTCAGCATCTGGAGATACTCCTTGTCGAAACGATAATATCCACAAAGCTTGGGGAACTGTGCAAATCAAAATCACATAAGAACCCTAACTCAGATTTGGGAAATCACAGCTCAGACTACTCACCGCGTTTCTCGCACACTTGAAATAAAGACGACCGTGGTTTTCACCTTCCTTCTGCGTCCTCCCCTCCACCACCCGAGCCATACCACAGTCCGGGCAAGGGACCAGTGGAAAGCCGCTTAGCTCACCGACTAGATCCAAGCCGATGGAGTGAATGCGGCTGCCACGGCCACCTTGAAACCTGCTCCTGCCACGTCCACCTCCAGACGAATTGGCGTAGTGCGACATGTGCACGACGGTGGGGAAAGGAAGGGCGGGAGGCGGTGGAGCTCAGAGCGGGGAAGAAGAAGCAGGGAGCTCAGAGGTCAGAGCGTCGTGTGTGCTGCGCTTATCCCATTCGGAATGTTATATTCATTTCGAAAATTGAGAGTCATTTCCGACGAGGGTTCGAGACCCGCGTCTCATTTGTTGTCAGGTGGGTTCGACCGGCCAGGCAACGGTTATCTTTTTTATATAGGCTGCTGACGCTGACACATGGGCCCGACACTATTTTTTTTGAAATGAAACTTGCTTCCCTCAAATATTAGAGCCCATTAAACAGCACCTACAAATTCATTAAAAATGTGAACAATTCGTAGTTGATCATGTAGTATTCGAATAAAATATCAGCAAACACACTTGTGTAACCAAAATTATCAAAATTCGAATTTTTATCTCGTGGTTCGGATATAATAATTCTAATAACGTCTTAGGTTGGTCTAAAAATTATACAAATTGACTTGGCAACATAATTTGGGTCCCTAAACTTGTCATAAAAATTTCAAATGGTTTCTCAAAAGGAAGATCATACTTGTGTACAAATGTGTACATCTCTCACATAGTTTCCTAGAATATTATACTTCAACACTGAAGTTTTCCATACTTCACAACATGTTCGAACTCATATACATTTAAAATTTTAACACAACCTCGTGTTCACCTTAACATTACGAAATACAAAGTTTCATTAGTAATGGTTGTGTAAAACAAATATTATTTCTATGTTGTACTTGTAAGAAAATAAGATAAAGGCGTATAAACAACATCCAGGAAATGAACGAAGTTATATACGAAACAATGTCATAAATGAATAGAAGTTGATTTTAGAAAAAAAATCAGAAACAGATATCATCAAATTTGGGTTACGAATGACGGAGAAATACGTGATTCAAATCTTGATTGCAGATTAAAAGGGGAAAAGCGACCTGTTCTTCATTCGGATATTACTGGATCCACGTCTCCTTTGTTGCTCTTCCATAAATTCACATAGATAATACGAGCAACATAGATTTAATTTGCAGGTGCAAAAGGAAAACATAGATTTAGTTTCCTATTGCCCATTCGAGCTTCACCATTTCACGATGGAGCCTACAGGCTTTGGTGGAATACAGAGCAATTTTCTCAAATCCTTTATCCACGCCGCAGTCGTTGCCTGCGCACGACTGATCTCCGCGCACCTGTGCCGGCGGCGGCAGCGGGTCTCCCCAAATGCGCCACGTCGTCCTCCAAATAGCTTTCGCGGCCTTCTTGCGCAAAGGCACACAACCCTCGTTGCTCACCCGTGTCGTCGTCCCGCCGCCGCCCGCGACCCGCCTCATGTACCGTTTCGCGGTGTCGTTGGCGGAGGCACCGCCATTGTCCCTGTATAGCAAGATGGCGTACAGATAGGCCGCCGCATCGTGCCCACCATCGGCGGCGCGCCGGAGATCATCGCTTTGCCTATTTTTCATGAACACGGCGTTGATCCCGGAGTAGAAGCAAGCCCCCGGATTGCCGAGATCGGTCAGCATAGCAAGGAAGGCTGTGTAAGCGGTGAGGTCCCACATCCAAGCAATCTCATCTCTTATCGCCTCTATCGACAAACGCCGGCCGACGTCGCGGTGGCTGCACAGGTGACGCATGGTTGAGCAGGTATCTCGTAGGCTGCGGAGGTCAGCCAAGGGCCGCTCCGAGGTCGCACCGACGAGCGCCACAAACTCAATGTGGACCTCCTGAGGGAGGTCCTCCAGCAGCGACGGCTGGTGCGGCCTGCTAGGCATCTCCGGGGAAATGGCAACCACCGTCTTCTCGTCCCTAATCTCCTGCCCCCGCGCAGAGAGAAAACGTGCCGATGAATGAAGACGATGAGGAGTGTATGCAGTTGTGGTTTTTTCGCGGGTAGATGAAGGGGCCAGCAGGGCAACAGTTTTTATCGAGGAGTCAAACTCTTTGAAGTTGGACCAAATATAGACCAAATAATAACATTTCACACAATGGAGAGTTGTTGGCGACGCGGGTTGGTGAACCTGCGTATTCTTTGTTGGGCGGGTAGGGTTATCTTTTTTATATAGGTTGCTGACACTGACGCGTGGGCCCGACACTATTTTTTTTGAAATGAAACTTGCTTCCCTCAAATATTAGAGCCCATTAAACAGCACCTAAAAATTCAATAAAAATACGAACAATTCGTAGTTGGTCATTTAGTATTCGAATAAAATATCAGCAGGCACACTTGTGTAACCAAAATTATCAAAATTCGAATTTTTATCTCATGGTTGGGATATAATAATTCTAATAACGTCTTAGGTTGGTCTAAAAATTATACAAATTGACTTGGCAACATAATTTGAGTTCCTAAACTTGTCATAAAAAATTCAAATGGTTTCTCAAAAGGAAGATCATACTTGTGTACAAATGTTTACATCTCTCACATAGTTTCCTAGAATGTTATACTTCAACACTGAAGTTTTCCATACTTCACAACATGTTCGAACTCATATACATTAGAAATTTTAACACAACCTTGTGTTCACCTTAACATTACGAAATACAAAGTTTCACTAGTAATGGTTGTGTAAAACAAATATTATTTCTATGTTACTTGTAAGAAACAAGATAAAGGCGTATAAACAACATCCAGGAAATGGAGTTATATAAGAAACAATGTCATAAATGAATAGAAGTTTATTTTAGAAAAATTCAGAAACAAATATCATCCAATTTGGATTACGAATGACAGAGAAATACGTGATTCAAATCTTTGATTGCAGATTAAAAGGGGAAAATGAAGCGAACCGTTCTTCATTCGAATAGAACTAGCCCCGGCCTGACGCGTTTTCCTAATAATATTGGGCCTTTCAGTTTTAAGGCCCACACACGCCCACTCGCGCTAGGTTTAGTAGGGAAAGACGCCTCCCTCACGCAGTCGCCTCCTCACTCTCCCCTCGCGCTGTCGTCTTCCTCCCCCTCGCGCCGCCGCCGCTTCCTCCCCCTCGCCCCCTCCGCCGCCGCTTCCTCACCCTCGCCTTCCTCCCCCCCCCCCGCGACGCGACGCACGCTACACACCTTCGCTGAGACGCGCGCCACACCACCCCTCACCTTCCAGCGACGACGACTAGGAGGAGGAGGAGGGATCCAGCCACGAGGTCGACGCGAGGACGTGGCGACTAGAGATCCCTCCGCTCTGATAGACAAGGTGAACTGCATGTTAGAAATCCCTCCTACATCATTAAGATACATTCTTGACTATGCTCACCAGTAGCGTAGCCACATTGGGGCCAGCTGGGGCAGCCGCCCCAGCTAATCTGCCCTAACTCGACTATGTTACTTCTTCTCTGACGATATTTTTAAGCTTCAGTAGTATTTCTAGATGGCGCCATGACTCATAGGACCTTAGTACTTGCTAATTTGTGTCTTTGTTCTTCAAATTTAAGACTACATTTTGAAAATTTTTGCTAAAATTTGTGCAACTGTAGCATATAGATGTGTGAATTTGTGTATTTGGACTCACTCTTATATTTGGTTTTGCTCTTGTTCCATATGTACATTTGGACATTCTCTCCAAGTTGAATAAGTACCTCATCAGCAACAGACGCAGCGAGCATCTTCCTCTTTAAAATGGTAAGGTCGTATTGCTTGAACTAATTTTTTGGTTTCTGAATATTGCATTTATGTTAATGGTTTACCATAGAACCAATGAGATTATAGTGGGATAAACTAGTTACTGTAATTATTTCCTCATTTGTATGGTCTTGTACACAGTTCTGTGGGTGTTCATTAGATAAATGCTTAGCTGTTATGCATGGTTAACTAAAAATGTGCTCTACTTGTCTCCTGTTGTAGCATGTCTCCTGGGAGAGCTAGCAGTATGGTCTGCTTTTTGTGCTATTCTTGGACACTGAGCTGACCTTTCTCATAATCCCTTGACAATTAATTCACAGGATAATTCTGTCGAGGACTGCCGACCTGGGCAATTTGAAGAAGATGCATATAATGAAGAAGATGGATATGCCACTGCTAGTGAAGAATAAGAGCAGGTGGGTGGGGTTACGGGCCGAGCCAGAGTGCCAAGGACAGCGACAAAGTGGCCAAGAGACAAAATGGTAGTCACTAAGGTTGAGAGAGGGGGATGCCAGTACCATTGACACAAAAGCGCAGGTTCAGGGCGCTTGCAGGGCTCATTGCTAGACAAAAGATACCTTTAGATTTGCCAGAAATAAAAAAAACTAAGCGATGAACAAAAGTGGTACTTGTTTGAAACCTATATGCAGAAACACTTGGAGTTCCAGGAAGACATCAAAGAGCAGGCATTCAAGCTTTTGTGAAAGATTGCAGCCAAGGCATGGAGACAATTCAGATTTCAGCTTAGGCGAGATTTTATCAGAAAAGGACTTGAGCCATTTGGAAAGTACGACTTTATCAAGCCGGAAGAGTGGACAGAGTTTGTGAAACAGCAGGAAACCGAGGAAGCCTCATCTCTTAGTTGCAAGTTCAAGTCACTTCGAAGCCTGAACACAAACGAGCACAGTATGGGTCCAGCTGGTTATTGTGGAAAACTACCACTGTGGGAGGAAGAGGACAGGAAATTAGCTACGGCTGGGATCGCCAACCCATATGATGCCATCACTGATGATCGTTCTAGGAATTAGATGCGAGCAAGGAGTAAGCTAGTGGTGACAGATGGTGTTGCCAAGATAGTGATGAACAAAGTAGCAAATGAAAGTGTGGCTGCAGAAATCATGGAAAAGAATGCACATGCAGAATCTTCACGAATGACTTCATGGCTGAGGGAGAATGATGTGCTAAGTCAGTGCTTGGGCCACCCCGAACAACCAGGTCGCGTGCGTGGTGTCTCCAGCTACCAGGGCTGGAAGTTTGCATGGCCTAAGCACGCTTCCATGTACAGAAAGAGGAAGAGGGTCAGTACTGACTCATCAGTTGATAAGCAACAGATGAAAGAAGAAATCAAGCAAGAACTCAAGGCTGAGATGGAGAAGGATATGCTTGATATGATGGCACGAGGGTACCAGGTGGTGTTTGCACCAGTGTCCAATCGCACAAGCCCTTCACCCGCCGGACTGAAGAGCAGCTGTGCGTCCGCAGATAATGTAGGTTTGATCAACGATGCTACAGAGTTGTCGACAGAGGTAGTGCACATTACTTCCCCCACACAGGAAGACCTTATAGGCACGTTGACTGAACCCACAGACTGTGGCCTATGGATCATATTTCACGATGTTGAATGTGAAGCTGCAATTGGTGTGGTTCAACCAGAGCAGACTACGCTACACACAGTCCCGATTCATAAAGACTGTGCTGTGGTCGAAGTGCTGCATGTATATTCTGTCTTTAGGGATCACGCGCTGGAACACCCTCCTAAAGACGAGGTGACGACACTTGGACAAGCTCTACACCAGAGGATACAGTGGAAGAGGTGTCACATTCACATCAAGGGAGCACCAATTGCAAAATCTTGTTCGCACACTATGGTACAGTTTCCTTCTGGTTCACAGACTACAGGACAAAACCCAAACCCAGAAACGCAAATTACAGAACAAAATTCCGCACCTGGTAACCCACCTCCTTCTCCTCATCCACACCCAGAAACACAAATTACAGAACATATTCATTCCCAACCTGGTAACCCACCTCCTCCTCCTCCAGACCCAGAAACGCAAATTACATCCCCACCTCCTCATGAAAGAACAAAACCTCCATCCCCAAAAGAAAGTGCTCAAAACAATGATGTCAAAGAAGGAGCCCAGAGTCATGTGTTGGCTGATGTCGAGAAATCTGTCGACGACAGTTCGAAGAAAGTTGCAGGTACATCTGGGCCCAATATCTCTGCAATGGCTGCTGGTCAGACACCACCTGAGAAACCTTCTTCAGACATCTCAAAGCACCAGGAAAAGAAACTCGCTGAAAATAAAAGGTCTACAAGAAAGCGATCTGAGAAACCTTCTTCAGCCATCTCAAAGCAGCAGCAGCAGCAGAAAATTGCTGAAAATAAAAGGTCTCAGAAGCCTACCACAAAGCCTTCTTCAGCCATCTCAAAGCAGGAGGAAAAGAAGCCTACCAGAAAGCCATCTGAGAGAAACGCCAAGAAGAAGGCGGCCAATGTTGCTATGACTCATATTAACCCAAACTACAAATTTGGAAATGCAATGCTCAGTGCTGCTGAACTCAAGCATCCGGATACTGCTCCTTCTGTCACTAATCTCCACAATTTCTACATGGGACGTTGTAAGGACAATGATGAGTCTCTGATTTAGGGCATAATATGGCCCAAGCACGGCTGGTGGCCTGTGAGAGAAGATGAAAAATACGAGCTGTTGTCTGTGATCATCAGCGACTTGTACGATCTTGTGACAGAACCGCCCAAATTAATTCCATATTATTATCTAAACCACTCCATTTGGTCATTAAGCAATAATACAGAAGTAACTTGTCGCCTCTGTCGGGTCAAGCCCGGTAAATCACTTTAACCAAGATCGAAGAATTGTACATTAAAACTCACACGACGGCGAGTCCAGAGATAAACATTTCACAAATTATTACATCAAGCTCCATAAGGTTTTGATATTACAAACCAAGTCCTTTGCATAAGGTAAATAGTTCAGAGTTCGAAACACAGCGGAAATAAAATACTAAACGTCATAAGTAACGTCATAGGAGGCCATCCGTGATGTCACTAAGCACTGTCATTCTCCCACTCCACTTCCCAACCGGGTGGGAGACAACCAGGCCACGGGAACCCATCATCATTCACATCACCTGAAAACAACAACAAAAGCAAGGCTGAGTATACTAATACTCAGCAAGACTTAACCGGCGGGTGATGAAAAAAATCACCAACTCTCTAGACATGCAAGGCTCTTTGGCTAGTGGGTTGTTTTGCTGAAAAGCAACAAAGAGTAGGTCCTTACTTTCAAATTTTAGCTCAAGTTCTAGTTGATTATCCATTACTAGGTAAGCAACTATAGCAAGCATAAGTTGTGCAAACAATTAAGCATATATCCATAATACTTCTCAATTCCATAATTAAGGGACATAGAGTGTATGGTTAAGCAATCTCGGGTAACGGTGAGAGGCCGACGATCGATCGATTAATAACCTTGCAAGGGAAACCTAAACACACAGAAGAATACACACCCCAAAAACAATCCAACTAGAAACCAACAGGGGGTGGGGTATGCACCAACCAGGCGGTTCCCAACCGTCCTCGACTCAGGATCCATTTCTACATACTTTGGTACAAGGTATACTAGCCACGGAGACACACGCCGCCCAGCTTCACACATGCACCACTCTGCTGCAGGCAGAGGGGACTCTTCCCAAGATTAGTGGTCATAGATCTCTTACCGGATCAAGAAGGTACTAGGCTTACCGGTCCCATTCCCGACAAATGTTTAGTACATTCAAACGCTTAACCACAGACCTACTGGCCAGCGCCGGTCCCATGCTCTTACCACGTGAGCATATCCAATTATCAACATCTTATGATTCCAACATAAGAGACCTATAGCTCGCGAGTGACGAACATCACTCGACTTTTACCGTGTCCTTAGAGCATGGCCACTAGCGACCTATCATGCTAGTAATCAAGCATAGGAGCCTAGGATCATGCATCTAGGGTTTCAATTCAACTCCTGAAACGTAAATGCGCAAGCATTGCATGTCATAAATGTAAGAGTTAGAAAACTGGGTTATGCTCCGGGGCTTGCCTTCACTAGAAAAGTTAGTGACGAAGTCCTCCGAACTTTGGTTCGGGTCTTGCTGCACTTCCACCACGTTCACTTCTCCTTCCGCAAGATCTCCCTCGGATTCCGGCACCAACTCGTAGTTCCCGTCCGGAAGTTCTACACGACATGCATATGCATTAGCTTCATGTATTTATAACTGAGGAGTGAGAACATAGCTTAGAATTGCAGGGTAAACGTGGGGGTGTATGGGTGACCACATTCACCTGGATAAGGATATATCCAGCATACTCTTCCTATCAAAGAAAGGGGTATGTGTGCAGGGTTTAACTCCTTATTTGATGGTGATTGTGTGCACATTTAAATTAATTAATTAATTTTTCTTCACCAAATATCGGGTGCTATTCAAGGTGTGATTTGGTGAAGCTTAACCAAAAGAGTTAAAAGAAAACAAAGGTAATTTCTATTTTTCTTTTAATTCATAGATAAAGCTTGATTTACTTTGAAAATTCATTCTGGAAGAAATACAAACAAGAAGACCATGAAACTTTGCAGGGAGACACACCATACTACACACGAGCTACTGCCAAAAAATTTAGATCAATCCAAGCCATATATCTAGTATGAAAAATACAACTAGATTCATTTATTAAAAACAAGAATAAATCATACAAAAATAAATATACCACAAATTGTGCTAGAAATTCATGTAGAAGCACAAAACATCCATTCATGGAGAGATATGCACTTATTCAGCAAAGAAAATTTAAATTAATTTAAATTTACGAAAGAAGGTTAAACTTGTGCAAAAATTATTTGACCCTATAAAACATGATAAAAACATCTCTACTATTTATCATGGGTGCAAAACCATGAAACAGGATAATAGCAAAAAGATTAGATCCAAAAGATTAACAGATTAATTTATACAAATTATAAACAGGAATAATGCTGAGATTCAACTTTAATTCATAATTAAAGATCTACTTAATAACTTTGTGCCAAATTTGAACCAGAAGACCAACATGGCATGGCAAACAACATATCCAAAGTTGAGCTCCAGATCATGCATATAATTTGAATTATTTCAGATCTACTCAAACTGGTAAATTCAAAATTATTTAAAATCTACACAATTGGGTTTATTCATAAGGATCACAACACAATTGGGTTTGTATTTTTCCGATTTTTCTATGATTTTATATGCATTTTACAAGATTCAGGAGATTTAAAACAAAAGGGTAGAATCTTTTTGCATAAACACCCTTGGCTTTTACACAGAGGTCCCTGGGAAGATTTTGATGTTCACAACTAAGCCCTCGGCGGTGCTGGGAGATCGCCGGCGGCGAGGTGGGGTCGGAGCCGGCCAGGCGAGTGGCGGGGGTGGACCACATGCTCACCTGGAGTCGATCCCTGGGTTGGCTGGCTCGGGGAAACCTCCGGCGGTCGCCGGCGGCGGAGCAGGGGCAGAGCTGCCGCGGCCGCGGGTTTGCCGGTGAGCTGGGGCTCGGCGCTGAGCAATGCACGGGCGGGGGAGCTTTAGTGGAGGTGTGTGGTGCTGCTCGGAGGCTCGGACAGGCACGAGGTGGCTCGGGGGGTGGTCCTCAGCGGCGGCGCACAGAGGGCGGCCGGCGGGACTGCGGTGGCAGAGCAGGGGGGCGGATCCGGGTCAATGTGCGGCCGGGAGGCTCGGGTGGCGTCGCGGGAAGGTTCTGGGGCACTTTACGGCCGGCGGAACCGAGCGGGGCGGTGAGCTCCTCGGCGGCCGGACAATGGCGGGCGGCGGAGCAAGCAGAGGACAGCGGCGCGGCGGGGTGGTACCATTTATAGGCGGCTGCACAGGCGGGAAAACGGCGAGGGGATACGGTCTCCAGCAAGCGCGCACACGGGCGGGAGGTGAGGTGCGCACCATCGGCGGCAGGCGCGGGCGCGGCGTGGCCGGGCGCCCCTGCGCCTTGGCGCGGGCCATCCAGGCCAGGGATGCCTCGGGGAGGTGGAGCCTAGGTGCGGCGCACGTGTTGGCATAGGTGGGGTCCACAGAAGACGTCGCACGGACGGCGCGGCACGGAAGCCGGGGCGCGGCGCGGGCGGCGTCCGGCGTGCGACGCGGGAGCGCGCCCAGAGCGTCGGCCCGAAATGAAATTGATGAAGCCCTGTTTGACCGGCTCTAGTAATTCAAAATTGAAAACAACTCAAAAATCTACCAATACAAAAGATGCAGAGTACTCAACCCTCTCCAAGTTTTGTAAAGGCCAGCCTATGAAATTCTTCATGGATTTGGAGATAAAACAGTTTGAACTTTGGGATTTTCACTGTTTGGTCACACAGTGTTCCAAGGCTTTGACCAAGTGTTTGAGGACTTTCCACTTCGAATTTCAAATGTCGCCAATTAAAAGAAATGTGTCCCATGTGCAAATGAACAACTTTCATATTGGCCGATTTTCAAGTTGTTATATGAAAAGTGGAGAACACGCTAGATTATCGAGGATAGGTATGGAACTTTAGGGTTTTGACTTGGGTTTGGAGGGGTTTGACTAGGGCTGAGGGGTTTGACCAAGTCAACAAGTTAATCACCATGCTTAGCCTTGTTAACAAGGGTGATCATTGTTGCTTAAACATCAGGGATGTTACAGATCTCTTCAACTTGGATGCTTTGGATATGGGACTTCTCCGCTGTTTCATCCTGTAAGTTGCTTGAAAATTTAATCTGCTTCTCACTAATCATTTTCTATCTAAATGTGCTTTCTGCCTCAGTTCATCTTTACTATGTATTTTGCCTCCTTACACTTTGTTTTTTCTTAATATTAGGAATATGGGTGTAGAAGTACAGCAGAAGAAGGAACCTGTTGCCTTCCTTGATCCTGAATGCTTTAGCATGTTAAATATACAAAATAACAGGGATTTTTTTGTGTCCTATACAAAACGTGCCTACCAGTCATATGCTAAAAAGAGAGTCATCATTTCCTGCTATAAGACTGGGGAGCATTGGATTGCAGTGGCGATCTTTCCAAAGCAGAAGACGGTCTTGTATCTTGATTCATATAGGATCCTAGGCGCTAATTTCTCCGAGTTGGTACTTGCCATTGATGAGTAAGTTCTTTTTCTTTCTTAACCTACAAACTTCCTCAACAAACTCTGCGGAGTTTATTAATGCTGCCCTAACCATTGTTGCATGTTTTGTTGTAGTGCTTGGAATAGTTACTGCGATGACAACAAGTTGCCCCGCTGCGCCTTGAACCATGAGAAGACTTTTGATGTACGTATTACTTAGTATTTCCTGCCTGTGGAAGCTAGTACTAAAGCTTGAGTTTATTTCTTCACACCACTGTTTGTCTATGTATATTTATCGCAGTGCCACCAACAACCTTACAAATCCAGAGTCTGTGGCTTCTATTGTGCCTATCACATGCTTACAGTAAAAATAAATTGAAGGACCCTGAGGTACTTTCTTGGGATCTGCAATTGTAACACCTGCAACTGAGCACAGTTCTTGCTTATTAGCATTGCACATGTTTGGTAACCACCTGTGTGCTGACTGCTGACATTGTTATATTCAGGCATTTCACATACCTACTTGTCAGCTGCACCGAGGCACGCTGCTCCACATTAGGGAAAGAACTGTCTCATTCCTCATGGACCAGGTGATCACACCCTCAGGAAAATTTCACATTAATGATGCTATGATGGCTCGTATTGTATTAGATACCAATCATCATGGCCAGTGATGATATTGTTGTGAACCTTACTTAGCTTGTTAGAAGAGGATACTGAATGCCTGAATTTTGACAGATTATGCATGTGAATCTTGTGGATTTCTATTCAGTTTGTGGAGTTTTGTGAATGTGGATGCTGGACCTAATTTTTGTGAAAGTAGACAACGCATCTCCTTTAGTCGAGACAGAGGAGACGCAAGTTCACAGTACTCGTCTCCTTTGGTCGATTAGAGGAGACGCACGTACACAGTAGGCGTCTCCTTTGGTCCAGACAGAGGAGACGCACGTACACAGTACGCGTCTCCTTTGGTCGAGACAGAGGGAGACGCGTACTGACAAGATGCGTCTCCTTTGGTCAAGACAGAGAGAGACGCGGGTTCACAACAGGCGTCTCCTTTCGTCGAGACATAGGAGACGCGCACTGACAAGACGCGTCTCCTTTCGTCCAGACAGAGGAGACGCGCACTGAGGAGACACGTTTCCTTTCGTCAAGATGGAGGAGACGCGCCGCGTCTCCTTTCGTCAAGACGGAGGAGACGCGTCATTTTCCGCGTCTTCGATGTTGAGTTCATGTAACGGGCTCGGTTTCTGTGGCCGTTACCAAAGGTCCATGTGGGCCCAGAGAAACAGACATTTCAGGTGACCGGTAACTAGTTTCCGTAACGGTCTTTGTTAGACACCCGTTACTAATACGTGTTATGAGTAACGGGCTCAGTGTCTGCACCCATTACCAAAGGCTCCGGTGGGCCCGGAGAAACAGCCATTTCAGGTGACCGGTAAGTAGTTGTGGTAACGGTCTTTGTTCGACACCCGTTACAATTACGTGTCATCAGTAACGGGCATCGGCCCGTTACCTTTGTTGGCTTATTTGTAACGCTTGATCGGTACCGGGCGTTTTGCCCGTTACCAATAGCCATCCGCGCCTGTTACCAATGTCTGTTTTTCACGTAGTGTGTGTTGGGCAACATTGGTCAAACAGGTCAATTGGTTTTTAGTTTATGAGGTCAAGTGAAACTGTTAGTAGGTATTTCCATCATGTTTTAGATGCCCTTTGTACCCTTGCTCGTGATCTCATATGCATCAGATCAGTTGACACACATTCAAAGATAACAAGTGCACCAGGCAGATTTCACCCTTACTTTGAGGGATGCATAGGAGCCTTGGATGGCACACATATACCAGCATGTGTACCTTTCCATATGCAAGATAGATTCAGGGGTAGAAAGTCAATTACCACCCAAAATGTGCTAGCAGCAGTTGATTTTGACCTCAGATTCATATATGTTCTTGCCAGATGGGAGGGCTCAGCCCATGATTCTTATGTTCTTCAAGATGCTCTCTCACGTCCTAATGGGCTTAACATACCAGAAGGTAGGAAATCAACACTATGTCCTAACAATTTCAATCCAAACTTCACCTATATTCTTTGCTAATTAATCTATAAAAAACAATGATGTAGGCAAATATTTTCTAGCTGATGCTGGATATGCAGCGTATTACCCCCATACCGTGGCACCCGATATCACCTAGAGTTTACGGGGAAGGGGGCCAGGGAGCCTGAGAACCCCAAGGAATTATTCAATCTTCGCCATTCCTCACTTAGAACTACTGTTGAAAGAGCATTTGGTACCCTCAAGAATCGTTTCAAAATCTTCAAAACTCAACCATTCTTCCCTTTGAAAACACAAGTTCAAATTGTGATGGCTTGTTGTGCACTTCATAATTGGATCTTAGAGGATGGTCCTGATGACTATGTTTATGATGATGCTACTTGGTACTCAACCCTGCCTAGAAGTGTAAGAAATCGTAGTGATATGCATCAGGAAAATGTGGCGTGGGCTAAGAAAAGAGATGGGATGGCTCAAAGGATGTGGGAAGACAAAGTAGGCGCAGCTCTAGATTAGGTTCAAGAAATTATGTAACCAATGTTGCTGCTATCTTTGCATCTTTCTTGTAATTTTCTTGTTGATTTACTTCTATGTATGGTTTTAATTAATATGTACCTTTTCTTACTCCTTGCTGTATGATTTTAATTAATATGTACCTTTCTTTGCTCCTTGCTGTATGATTCTAATTAATCTGTACCTTTCCTTGGTGCTTGCTGATTTACATCATATAATTTAATTTATTAACTATCTGTACCTTTCCTTGCTGATTCTAATTAATCTGCACCTTTCCTTGTTGCTTGTTGTATGATTTTATTAACTATCTCTTGTATGGGAAACAACCATGGCCAAGGGAAAAGGTAGGCCTGATGTTGTTGCATCCTCTCGTGAGAGGTCCTTGAACTGGCATGAGGATCAGACCAAGTTCATGCTAGAGTGGTGCATGGAGTATTTGAAAAAACAACATGCAAGGTTTAAGTTTAAGAAGGCACATCTCATGTTGTGTGCCAATGAATTAAACAAGAAGTTTGCTATGGGGTGACAGTTGATCAAGTGGACCGTCACTACAGGTACCACAAAGAAAATTAGAAGTACATTGCACAAGCATTGAACAACAGTGGCAATACATTTGATGAAGCCAGATGCATGGTGAATATTTTAGAATCTGAAAAAGCAACTTTATGTGTAAGTTGTTTGTATCCTCTCATTATTGTATCTGAAATCCATTCACTTGTTCGCATGAATATGAATTCTGAAATCAATTCACTTGTTCGCATGAGTATGAATTCAATTTACTTTCGACCTGAATGCAGGACAGAGCAAGACGCTTGCTTAGTAAGCCCATCAAGTTCTTCTACGAGATGAGAGATCTATTCATAGGATCCAATGCTGATGGATCTTTGGCTATGGATCAGAACACATGCATGAACATTGATGATGGCTCTGATAGTGATGAATCAAGAGAACTATTTGACCTCAATTGCTACACACATCCTGAAGATGCAACAGGTGAGGATTCATACACTTTGCCAACTCCAAACAGGCATGTATCAGGCGAAGATAACACATCTTCCAGCACTCGTCAAGCTACCAGGAAGCATCCAAGAGCCAAGAACTCACCTTCTAAGAGGCCAAAACACAAGAGTCGTTTTGCAGATAGCACTGATGAAGTAACTGCTACAATGAAATCACTTAGGGAAACACTTGCTGCCACTGCCCCTCCCCAAATGCCACAACTTACCGATCCTCATGCAGTGTTATGGCAGAGATTAGAGGCAATCCCAATGACATCAGATCAGAGGGTTCTTATTGGTGAACATTTGTCTACTAAGGAGAATAAAGGTAAGCGTGGCTGGTTGTGTAATGCAAGTGATGATACTCTACGTGCCTGGGTATTCAAGTTCTTTTGTGAGAAAGATGGCATTAACTTGTGAAGCTTAGCTTGTGAGGGTGGTTGTTCATATTTTGTGATGTGCCCAGGAATTTGGTTGGGTGCTTATTTTGGTTGTGGTGATGACAGATGGCTTAGGATGTGAACTAGGCTGTTCATATGGATGTGCTCATTTTGGTTGTGTCGTACTAATCCATGCCTGGCTGCTTTGCTAATTTTGTAATTAATATTGTAATCTAGACCATTAAACCTTCTAGAATGTGAAGGCAAACAGTATTAAGCTTCTCGTGTATTGTATTGAGAAGGCAAAAATTATATTGACTTTGTTGGTTAATGGTCTGAAATATGATAGTTTCCTTGTGAATGGTCATGAGGCATTTTGACTAACATGTGGCTGCAATCCAAACATCTACCACAACTTTTGCCTAACATTGGTAACAATGAACCAAACAACAGCCACAAAGTTTTTGCCATATCTTAGTTGTCAACCAAACACCTTAATTTTGCCACATAATGTGGCTAGCCACAAGTGTGGCTGGTACCTAAACTTAGTTGTGGCTACTTGTGGCTAGCAACCAAACATCCCCTTGGAATCGCAGATTCAAGAACAAAGGTAGGGCTTTGCTAAATACTCCTAAATTTGTTGGATTGCAAATTTTCCATCTTGAGTAAGGTGCCATGTTTAGTTTGGCAACTTTCTCCTGTTCACCTGTCACATTGAATGAACGAATACTAATCAAGAGTATTAAATATGGATTAATGATAAAACTCATACATAACCTTCTCGTGAAACTGTGAGACGAATCTATTGAGTCTAATTAGGTCATGATTAGACAATGTCGTGCTGCAGTAAACAATCTTTATGATGATTTAATTAAGCTTAATAGATTTGTCTCGCGATTTTCTTTCCATCTGTGTAATTAATTTTATAATTAGACCAGGCTTCCTAATCTTTGTTTTATAATTGCTACAGTAATTTTTGCAAATTTCTCACCGTACTAAACACATCCTAAGAATGACATGCATGTTTGTCGAATTCTACAAACAAAGTATGGTTCCTGGATGGGTTTTGGTTAAAAGAAAACTTAATTCGCGGATGTACGACATAGGCTAATCTGAAACCTACAAAGAAAAAGGTACAAACGTAAACCAAGACACGGATATAGAAAAAACTTAGTTAATCAAGGTGAAAAATACAAAATGCATATATCACTAGCATGTCGTGCGCAAATATCCATTTGTTAGTTTGTTGCTTGTTGGCTTGTGTTGAGCGGTGCTGGAGCAAGGCTTGTTGGCTTAGCAACACTGAGAAGGGTACTCCCTCCGTCCCACAATAGTAGTTGTGACAAATAACTTTGTTGCCCCTAATTAATCATGCATTAGAACTTAAAAAGAGGCATCAAATAAGCATTTCATTGGCTCTATGTGTTTCTCAATGCGTATTTCCTTGGTACTTGGTGTTAGTTTATTGAGAAGAGCATTTAATATGAGTTAAAAGAACACTCTTTGTGGGATAAATTTTGAAAACTATATGAACAGTCTTTGCGGGACGGAGGGAGTATATATTTTATTTTTTGCATTTCTAACTTTGCCCACATTCCTCATCTAATAATTACTCCCTCCGTCTTTAAATATATGACGTTAGGACAAGAAATTTAATTCAAAATGAACTAATTTTGTTGTCCTAAACGTCATATATTTAAAGATGAAGGGAGTAGTAAAAACACTATTTTTGCATTTAATTATACAATTTATGCAAGATTTCTCGAAGAAGTATGCTTTTGGACGCGAGGAAAGTTTTCTGAAAATCGAACAATCTCCTTTATGTTCGTTAAGAAGATATGGTCACCAATATTTCCAATCTTTGGAAATATGTTTTTCAATAATTGTTTCAACAAGTTCCCTACAGGCAGTTATCTCGTGATATGGTTAAAACCAAGGTACCCAGATGCAAAACTAGCCTGCCGGACATTTGAATTTCAAGGCCGTTGGAGGCGTTTTGGAGCCCTCCCTCCTCTCGTCTGATCCCTGGGCCCCACGAGCTTTCCCCCCGATTCAAATTCGCGGATCGCAACCGCAATCCACAACGACACAAAGCCAAAAGCATCGTCATCTTGCCTGACCACATTTAAAAGGCCACCTCTTTCCCCAAATCGAGGCTGCCCTCACTCACCTCTGCATCACTCAGCTCAGCTCAGCCCAATCGAGCGCTCGTGAGGAGCCACGGCCGCGGCGAACGAGTGACCATGGCTGAGGTGGTGATGGCGCCCGGCTCCAACGGCTGCGGTGGCGGTGGGGGAGGCGAGTGGAAGGCGGAGGAGGGGCAGCAGCAGGCGCAGGCGCAGGGGCAGGGGCAGGTGCTGGCGCTGATGCTGGCGGCGCTCCGCAAGTCGGTGGTGCTGCCGTGCCAAATGGCGGACGCCGACGACCCCGCGGGGGCCGCCTGGGGGATGGAGATCGGCTGGCCCACCGACGTCCGCCACGTCGCGCACGTCACCTTCGACCGCCTCCACGGCTTCCTCGGCCTCCCCGTCGAGTTCGAGCTCGAGATCCCCGGCCAGGTCCCCAGTGCCAGGTCAGTTGTTGGGGGAGGTCTGGGAACCCAGCCTCTGCTCTTTACTCGTGTGCCCGGCGAATGCTCTGTCCCCAAGCTGCCGCGATTACCAACGTTTCCTTTTTTGAATTCGTGCAGCGCGAGCGTGTTCGGGGTGTCGCCGGAGTCGATGCAGTGCGGCTACGACGACAAGGGGAACTCCGTGCCTAAGATCCTCCTGCTCATGCAAGAGCGGCTGTACGCGCAAGATGGGCTCAAGGTACGGAGTATTTCGGTTGTTCAAGACCCCATGCCTTTTCGATTGGGGTTTGGGAGCTGCAAAAGCCAAAAGGTGTCCGAGCGCAGCTGAATTGAGTATTTTTCCTTAATTGTTTTGGCAATTTCAGGCAGAGGGGATCTTTCGGATCACCCCGGAGAACAGCCAGGAGGAGCACGTCAGGGAGCAGCTCAACAGCGGCATCGTGCCTGACGACATCGACGTGCACTGCCTGGCTAGTTTGATCAAGGTAAGCGGCTATGTCAAGTTAGTGTGTCTGAGCAATTAAACAGCTGAAAACTGATGCGATGGCATCCAACGTCTAAATTTGGTTTGAATTGTAAAATAAATCAAACAAACAACGGTTATTAGGAGGGGTTTGCTCTTCCGATTGGCAAGCACTTTTGCCTTAGTATTCTCAAAGTTATCCGGAAGAGGAACACTGAAATGAAAGCTGTTCGATAATGTCCTGTCAAGTTGGAAGGTCAACCTGATGTTGTGTTAGTCTTGACTCTTGAGACATGGAACAACATTCTTCATCTTAGTGGCCTACTGGCCTTAGCTCAAGTAGTAAGCAGTAGCACTAATCAGTCTTCATCTCACAGAATGATCATTTCATTTTCCAGTTCAAGAAGGCAGTTTACCTTTTTTATATATAGAAAGTAGAAACAAGGGCTATTTGGTCATTGACGTGATATAAGCCATACCTGTTCAGTCTTGTTGGTATTTTATTGGAAGGAACCAAACCAAATGTTCAGTCTGTTGACTCTGTTCAGTCTCAATTCAAGCACCTAAGATTAATAGTAGCACTAACATTTGTTTACTGTGATGCTGTTCAATAGACGAATGTATGGCATTTTATAATCTGTGCTCAAAGGTTCCAAATGCTGGGGTGAGGTGTTGACAGTTCTTATTGTTTTTTCCTTGAAAAAACTTCTAGTCTAACCTTTCATAGCTTTAACCAACATGTTGTGATAGAAGTTATCTTGCATTGTAGACTGCACACTAATTCGAAACTTGAAACTGCATACATTTTAGGCAGATGGATTAGTACAGAATGAATGCCATTTATCTAATATTAGTACAGATGTATTATCAACATGTTGTGACTCTCAATTTAACCTTTTCTGATTCTGAAGATGAAGTTGGGCTCTCCAGATATGATATATGCTTGTTATAAGAAAAGAAAAATCTGATGATGCTTCTTGATAGTTTAATTCAACTTCGTACACATCTAGATTTCTGGTCTGCAAGTCATCTTATTTGTATACTTTTTCCCCTTTTCCATTGCACATGCCCTTTTTTCTTTTAAAAAGCAAATCAACAATACATGCCCTCAGAATAATTTTAGTACACTTTATAATGTCTTAGAATATATATTTCTTTGGGGAAATTTGCCACTAGAGTAATGCTGAAACAGTGAATGGAGCAATGACATTGATCTCCTGTGATTCTGATCTTTTACATTATCTACTGCACATGTGAAACAGGCCTGGTTCAGAGAACTTCCTGAGGGCGTGCTTGACAGCCTCTCACCTGAGCAAGTCCTTCACTGCAACACAGAGGAACACTGCATTGAGCTCGTGGAGCTTCTTCCGCCAACCCAAGCTGCACTTCTTCATTGGGTCGTAGAGCTCACGGCTGATGTTGTTGAGGAAGAGGAGTCCAATAAAATGAATGCAAGAAATGTTGCCATGGTTTTTGCACCCAATATGACACAGGTATTGCCTTCTCGTGATAGTCCTCCAATTCATCAACCTTGTTTGTTGACACAATCACAAAAGTGCTAACAGGAAAACTGAATTTTTCCTCCAATCAGATGTCTGATCCTTTGACTGCTCTGATGCATGCTGTTCAAGTCATGAACTTGCTCAAGACCTTGATCCTCAAAACACTTCGAGAACGTGATGATGCAGGAGCCTATTCTTCATTTTCATCTTCACCATCCTTATCTGAAGAACTCGATGAAGAGGAGGGTCATGACCAACAAGATGACGAAAATGACAGTGGCAGTGAGAACTGTAACTGCGATGATAATGGAAGCCCAAAAGATATTGACAAAGCCACTGCACTAAGAGTAGACAACGAACAGTTAATCGGTGTGTCCAGGAGGCACAGATCAATTGATTGCCATTTGCCTTACATTGGATACGGCAACGACAATGAAGACACATCACTGGATGATATTGAAGAATGTTTCTTAAGAACGCTAGAATGGAAATCTGTGAGAGAATGTGTTGCTGAAGACAACAGTAGCAATTGTCCTCCCTCCAAGAAAGGGGCAGAGCAGCCAAACTCCTCTGAAAGTATTGCGGAAGGTAGTGACACAATTGTTGGAAAAAGAGACGTGACAAACAATGGCATTGATGTAACTATCAATGAGCTGGGGCAAATGGAAATCAGAATTGACATGACGAATGCAGAGGTAAGAAGTGCTACAAAAGGGGAGTTAATACTTTGCTCATAAGCAATCGTCACAAGGGTGTGCATTATCATCCTTGTAATGTTATGTGAAGTTGTAAGTCAGTCCTTCAGTTAGCATGAGGCTGAAGAACTTTGTCCTTGTAATATTCTTAGCACGCTCTCCAGCATGAGCTTGAGGAATTGAGGTAGTTGTGTGGTTTAATTAGAGCTGAAACAGCCAGTTTCTAGCTAGTTTGACCTCAGTAAACTATTCAAGAGACATTTGTCCAATGGTTTCAAACAAATTAGCTGTACCTTGCAACTGGAAGCATTTGAAACTAGGTGCACAATTTGATGCATTGCTGAAGTTTAGACTTCAAAGATCATGTTTTTCTTTAGTTTATTTTGTATTGCTACTCCTTGGATTCCCACCGAAATTCTGAGGTTCCTATTTTGTTTTCTTGATTTGAGGGTGATTTGCTATATAATAAAATATACTGTCAGATCTTTGTGCATATCAAAAAGGTAATACATGCCACTCAACCTGCTTGTGATCATAACTTTGTATACATGTATGCATTTAAATATAACGTTTCATAAAATCAAGAGAGGTTGTAGCAAAATGAGAGGGTGGCCTAGCAATGTAGACACTTCCATAAATTTTCATAATGCAAAATGATAAAAAGGCATATGGAACAGCATCACACTAGTTTGATACTAAGACAGTGTCCAGATATGAAAAACTAGGTTTAACAGATTATGCTGGTCATGTTACTATTTGGTAAACAACAGATCTGAAAATGTTATGAATATTATATTACAATGGAATCGAGTCATCCCTCTGACTTTTATTACCGTCATTAGAATGAGCATGGCTTTGAAGATGTCTTTTTTAGGGGGTTTATATGAATTCTCAGAATATTAGAGACATGTTTGGCAGAGATGATGCACTAAGAATTCTTAGCGCATTATCTCTGACAAATATGCCGTTAATATTATGAAGATTCACATGGTCACTACATGTGATATATCATACAAGTGGAGACGTCGTTAATAATATTTTACTCCTACCATCCTAAATAATAGGTCGTTTGCATTTCTAGGTGCACAATATTTGTTACCCACCTAGATATAATCTAAGTCTAAATGTATAATAATAGAGCTTTGTTCCGGTACTTGGGTAGTACCGGGTAGTATCAGGTAGTACCTTGTACTAACATTTTTTTCACCAGCTAAATTAATTAGGTAGTACCAGATAGTACCTAGTATCGGGTCTACCAAAATGGTACTACCGGGTACTACCCCATTGGTACTACCTAGTACTACCTGGTACTACCACCGTTAGATTTCACTGGATGGATGGCTCACATTAAATACAAGCACCCTAAAATTTCCCATAATAATATCTATAAATCTAAAACAACCTACAATTTTAAATGGAGGGAATACTTCACGGAGCAAGGCAAGGCTTTGCCAACGAAGGAGAGCCAATCCAACTCTCCTGAGCAAGCGAGCAGAAAATTTGCTTGGCGTGTTCCAAAAAAGTTCGCATGTAGATGCGAGGTTCGTAAAAAGTTCCAAAAAAATCGAGGCAACAGGTAAGGTATCCAAATGCACACTATGCTCTCCTTACCTTTTTTTGAAGCGTCAACGTGGGGCGGAGTTCGCCCACCTGAACATTTCATTACCAAACCACCAGCCAGAAGGCTAGCGACGGAGTTACAAAGTGTGGCAAGTCCAAGATTACATAAGGAAGTTGTAGGCATACCGCGACAAGAACAAAGCAGAGACAGAAGAGACAACACAGAGAACACAGAGATTACATTCTACCGATGTCAAAACAAGCTACAACCGAGCAACGTGCTTGCAAGTTCCGCAAGAGCCGAGGAGTATCCGCACCACCCGTCGCAGCAACGCGCGCCCTGTGCACCACCCTCCAACGACTTGGGAGATCTCGCCCAGCAGGACGGGGCTAAGGGTGGAGGGGGGAACAACTTGACTTGAGTGTTGCCGGAGACGACGACCTCCCTTCGAGCTGAGGGCAACACCAATTGAGCACATCTAGGCATCGCGAACCGCCATCCAATGCCCTTTGAGGGGAGGAAGCCCGAAAGGAGGGAGGACCAGCAAAAGGTGAACTTCACCACCCGGCATTTGATTTGGCATTTCCAACAGCAAGGAGAGCGCCGACGAAGTAGAGGCGCCAGAAGTAGACAAGCAGAGCCACGGTAGAGGTGAACAGTCAGATCCGTAGGGCAGTGCGGGATAGAGTCCAAAAGGGGTGATAGCGCCGCCCATTTGTGCAAAGGTTAGAAACCCACTCGCGCACCGGGCGCGAAGCTTTCACTACACAGAACGAGGACGGGAATTACCTTCGAGCAGATGTCACAGAGGCTCCGAAGAGATCCCGCGTGCACACCCGCACAACCACTGTGCAAGTCGCACATGTTTGGCCGAAGAGGAGACTCACACAACCATTGTACCAGTCTGAGAGGAGCCGGCGAACAACTTCAGCTGACGAGGAAGCGATCGGAACGGCTGGCAGCAGTGGAGCATACTGAGGCCTTGGCGCGACGGCCAGCACCACCGCACCAGGGGACCATCAGCTCCACAACAGCGCATGGACAAGAGCACGACAGATCTGAGCACAACACGGAGAGGGGGAGGGGGGACCAGATTGCGCCGGGGATAGGAGGGTGGGGAAGCTGCTGTCGGCACCATGGCGGCCACACCTCACCCGCTCCCGAAGTACCGTCAGCAGCCTCACTGAGGGGATGACGATGGCCCGAGAGGAGGAGAGGTGCAGGCGGCCGACGGAGGTGACGAGGCGACATCAGCGGTGGGGTGGCCCGGGGCGGAGGTGGGGGCGGCGGAGCTTGGAGAAAGCGCGAGTGGGAGGAGCTGATGACGCGACGGAGGGGAAGCAGCGCTCCAACTCCAGCGGTGGCGGCGGCCCCCGGCGGCCACTGGATCTAGGGTTGGAGGGGGAGGGGGCGGAGAGGACGACCGTCGCCGCTTGACCGCGGCACGAGGGCAGATCCGGCACCAGCGTCGCCGGATCCGGTCTCGGACACCCTGGGTCTGCCGCCTCCGGTACGGGGCGGCGACCATGGCGGGCGGGCGGCGCCACCATGGCGCGGAGGGAGCAGAAGGGCACAGGTCGGCCGGTGGAGTCCCGCCGTCGCCTTCCTCGCAGGGGAGCACCGTTTTTTATGGGGGCCCGGCTCGGGCGACGGTGAGGGGAGGACGTCGGAGGGGGGGAGGGGGTGGCGGCGGCGGTGGTCGGGGGACCGCCCGAGTCGCCTCCTGGGAGACGACGCGGGGGTGTTCGCTCTGAACTTGCTACTTTTGTCAGAAGATCATGCTCTCCTTACCTAGCTAGGCGAGACAAGGTCCGTCAAAAGTGGCAAGCGTACACATAATTAGGTCGCGTGCAATCAAACCATTTTTACGTTCGCAGTCTTTTTTTTTTGAAATCTCTGGTTTGAATTTCTAAAAATGTATGACTAAATTTGCCTTAAACATAGAAAAATAGTATCACTTCTTTGCTATTTTGCTTACTCCCTCCGTCTCAAAATAAATACATCCCCGACTATGCACCTGGAGAAGTACTTGTCCAGGTTCATAGAAAAAATATATTTATTTTGAGAAAAAGGAGATTAATCTGTGCAAGTAATCAGCAGTTATTAAAATCGTAATAGGTTTAATTGGTAAACTCTAAAGTGTTTTGGCAAGATTAAAATCATGTCTTTTCCGGCCCCCACCTGATCACCATATCTATACAACCTGGGTCACAACAACACCATTACTAATAATCATTGCTAGCTTGGTTGGAGAGTAAACGAGAGGGTATTTTGATCTTTCACCACTTTTTGTAGGTTTAAGAACTTTTGGCTGACTAAAGACTACTAGTAATGTGCACGTGCGACACGCACGTGTTTAAAATTCTTTTTAACAAATTGAATGACCACTAACAGGTTAGAAGGATCATACAATTTTCAGAATCATCTTCATCTTTCTGTTCTCAATGTATACACATGACAATCTCAGTAATTTGACCTTCATGCTAAACCTATAGCCTTTGATATATCATTCATTTCTATGCAACAATTTAAGTTTTGTGCACCTTGAACTCTACCAATATCAACTGTGCTACAGGAGAGGGCAACCAGACGTGCAATTGCAACTGATATTCTCATTAATAAAAATAAGTACATTAATGTCCATTGTTAAGTTCCCTGCTGCCAAACCAATCATACGGTGGAAAATAATATATATTTACATTATATGCAAAACCAAATTGTCAATTTGTTGTTAATATATATTTTATTTCCTGAAAAATAAACAAAACATTGTCCATGACATTAGTTTCTACCCAAAAGCAAATTGCCTCTCCATATTAACCTTAATGCATATCTATTATATGCGGGAAGCAATGCACCCCCATCAATTGTATGTAGACATGCAAGTCGGATGATTATTTACTTAACTTTTGGGGTCCAAAATTTGAAATGAAGAGAATATTTTCATTATAACCAATGGAGGTCCAAGATGCTTCGTTAGGGCACAAGCAAATTAAGCTTTCATGACAATGATGCTGATTTGAACCGAAGTTAAGTGTTTGTTAATTAAGAAAACTGAAAAAATAGTAAAATAATCTCCGTTGCTCCCTCCTCTCTTCCGAGTAGTGCTTCTTCACCAGCATCTTGTGCATAGAAACCTTCAGCGCAGCCAGCACTGAGGGTAGCACCTCCTCTTGCTTTGCAATGTGAAGGCTTCTGACTTCAAGGATTGCAGGACAGTTATCAGAAGATAGCAGATCCTTTTGGAAGCGAAGAAGGATCCTTAAATGGGTTAATAACTGTGAGGAAGCTTGGTTGGGCATGTTTGATGCACCCATGACAATCCATAGGAGTTCTGATGAGAAGCTGGATGCTAAGCTGGTACTGGTAGGCTCTTTTCCATTGTAATCACCTGCGATTGTATAAGGTGCACCAGCTAATCAATAGGGTACAGAGAAAGCAATTGTCGAACAGTTGAGACATTAAAGAGTTCTAGCATAATTGAGCCAACCCAAATTCTTATCTGATCTTTCCAATTAGTTACCATATTTTGTGAGACAGTCTACATCTGCTAGTAAGAGGGTAAGACTGACATTGCATAAGAGTCATTGTAACTGCATAACTGACATTGCATAAGAGTCATTGTGACTGCATAAGCATGTCAGGCTTCTCAGCCAGTAAATCAAGTACAATAAAACCAGGTAAAAACTGACATGGAAAAACGATTTACCTAGGAAGTAAAGGCCATCAACACTGACAACAGATCACTATCAACCGAGTTAATGGTAATTGGTAAATCTTGTTTATTAAGGACACAAATTTGTCTACCAACAGGCATACCTTTAGGAACGATAACTTCTTTCCTACTAAATCATATGCTAAAGGAATTACGCCATTGAAACTGCAATGTGAAAAATGAGCACCTTGTTAGAACACAATAAATACCACCACTTTCTTGTGGAAGTACAGCCCCACAAGTCAAGCTTACCTTTGAAAAGCTATACAGCAACACGTATATCTGCAATGGCTAGATTGCTATCATCTGTTTCATTCAGTTCTAAGCTCTCCCATCTGCAAGTAGTTCTAGAACTGTTACATACAAAAGCAATTTGAATAATATTGAAAACTGATAATCAGAAAGAATGTATATAATGTTCTTCGTGAAAGATGCAGAGTGACACTTCAAGATGCTACCTTGTCTCTGACTTGGCATGTATGAAGGAGACATCCATTTATGTAGTCTCACCAGCGAACCTTAGCAAATGAAATTAACTTCAGGAAAATCTGGTTGAAGCAAAAGTACATGTCAATCAATATACTAAAGCAACTATGTACCCACAGTTGAATCTCCTCCTGATATAAGAAAGCCCCCAAGCGCGAGGAGGCGCAGAGCAGCCAGGCGACGACGGCTGGGAAGATCCTGTAGTGGTCGGTGACGTCGATGTTGAGGAGGGAGAGCTCTGTGCGGCGGCGACGGACTGCAGTGTGGCTTCGCTGGTGGCGTGGCTTCCTTGGGCAGTGTGGTGGCTGCCGGCCCGGCGATGCGGGGCCGCGCTCGTGCGCCCCACAGCGCCTATCGGTGGAGGGCCGTCGGCGTGGGGCCCTGCGCGAGCGCCTGGTTGTCAGGGATGCGGCTCCCCTGCGGTGCAGGCGCTCAGTGGTGCAGGTCTTCACGGTGGGGTCCGGTGATGTGGGTGCACGGCGGCCGGCGGAGTTTGACAGGGTCTGGCGGTGCGGCCCCTTGCACAGGACACCGGGATCTCGGCGGCGGAGCTTCTCCCATCGGTGGTGCGCCAAGGAGATCGAGGAGGCGATGCGATGCGGATGGAGAACGGAAGCATAGTCGGGCAGGAGATCGAGAGAAAATTGCAAACATCCGATCGAGGAGGCGAGACGATGCGGATGGAGGGCGGCGGCGTGGTTGTGCAGGAGATCGAGGAGGCGGTGTGTGAAAAAAAATCGTCAAAATCGCGGGTGCGGCTCCGGCGTGTACGGAGGGTGGGTAGACACGGGTGGGTGATAAAAAAATTATGTTTTTGGCAGAAACGCTTTTCAAATTGTGATTTTTATAGTCGTTCCACCTTTTTGGTCATCACGCAACCTCACGCAACATCACGTCCGAATTGGGTGAGAAAAGTTTTCAATTGTCTTCGCTCCTTATAGTATAGATAAACTAGTTTTTGAGCTCCAACTGACTTTAGTAATTTCTTAATTTTTTTTCCGAATTAGCAAAATTTTAATTGGATCCGTTTGGATCCATTCGAAAAATCTTAACCAAAGCTTTGGAGCAAATCATACCAGGCTTAAAACCTTACCAAAGTTTTGGAGCAAATCATACCAGATTTTGAAACCTTACCAGATTTCAAAAAAAAAATCATACCAGATTTGCCAGCTTGGCAACGTGGTTTTGCCGGATGCCACTTGCCAGTTGGCAGTTGCCATTGCCCACTTGCAAGGCAGGGAAAAAAACGTGGGAACCCAAAAGGCCAAAACAGCCCGATTTTTGGTTTTGGAGGGAAATCGCGCGCCGCGCGCCGCCTGATTTCCCTTCCCTCCCACCCCCACCAAAAACCCCGCGCCCTCCACATCTGCTGCTCTTCAAACGCGGCGCGAGATTGGCGAACGCGGGCGCACGATTCCACACGGCCGGCGGCGGCTCAACCCCGATCTAACCACCGCGCACCTCGGCACCTTCCTCCCCGCCCCTCTCCACCACCCCACCCGCATCCCGGCGCGTGCGCAGCGAGGGGCCGGCCTGTCTCCGCCTCCGCCGTCGTCACCGCCGACTCCCCCCACGGTGCGTTTCTCGGCCCCTCCGTCGCTTCGATATCCCCCCCTTCTCTCCGTGAATCCTGCGTGGTTTCCGGGTTTCCCGGCGCGCGCCTGCTCGTCCGACGGAATGCCGTGGTACAGAGTCTGGAACCCCGATGTGGTTGTGCACGCGGAGGAGCGTGAGTGTTTTCCAAGTGTAGTCTATCGGAGCGCTCAATGCGTTTGGTTGAGATGGGATAGTATGGATGGATATTTTTTCTCTAGGTGATTACGCGGGGATTGATAGGGGTGAAAGGGCCAGGCGTTAGAGGGACCATCGAGTCTCTCTCGTACATCCGTTTCAAATACTAAGGATTGAATTGGCGGGAAGTTCATTTTGTGTGGCGCCGCGACGTTTAGGTGATTAAGTTATGCAGGATTTAAGGAGTTGGGAAATTACATTCTGGTGATAATTCTTGCATTGAAGGAAAATGCATTGCGCCAGTTGTTACATGCTGCATGCAAAGTAACTGGAAAATCCTGCTTCTATAAAACAAAAGGCCGAACTAGTGGATCCTACATTTCATCTGTAGACTGTGCTTCGCGCACAGATTGTTTGCAGTATTAAGTGCAATTTCAATTCCTTGCTCTTTCTAGTGTTGTACACTTCCACTTGTGCAACAGTGCATTATAAACTGAACTAATCTACATGTGTCATTTGTTCAACAAAAGTAGATGTGATATTTATTTCTCTAGTTATTTAAAACATGATTATGTGGAGAGATGGACGGCTTGGTTCCCTTTTATGAGGGGGAGTACTGAATGCTGTAAGGAAGTGTTCACATGACCTGTGAGCACCTGGGTAGTGTCAGAATCTCAACTGGCTTGACCAATCAAGCTATTCAGTTTTTCACATATATGTTTACCATCTTTAGGACAATACTTGCAATTTCTCTTTGTCGTATCTACCTGCAGATCAATGTGACAAATTAATTTCTCGTTCATTGCCCTTTTGAACTTTGTTCTGCATGGATAAGTGCATTTCTTATGATTGAATTTTCATTGTATGACCGGTCTGTGCAGCAAGAAGACACTGGCCTCCACTGCACCTGGTGCTCTCTGTTGCTGTCACTACACTATCTAATGCACGGTATATTCTTGGTTCCCTGTCCCTGTGATCATTTTCCCTTCTCTTTGCAAATCTTTGTGGTTCTGGATTTTTATGCACACCTGCTCAGTGAAATGCCTGGCCAGAAAATCTGGAATCTACATGTCTTTTTTCAATCTGGGCTTAATCAGAGAAGTGACCTATATACATGGTTTGATTTTTTCAAGGAAACTATGCAGGCCTGATAGAATCTAGGCTCATGTAGATATATTCTGAATACAAAACAAATTTTACAGTGCTTTAAGGTTGTTCTACTTACTTAAAAATCGGTTGTTGTACTATTAATAAAAGATTGTTGTACAGTGGGAAGATTTAAGGAATTAAATTCTGCTGGATTCCATGGTGTTGGATATGGCATTCTAGTGATGAATGGTGCTTTGTCCAGTCGTAATTCTGGCAAGGAAAAAAAAACCCTGGCAAGGAAAAAAACCGCTTTAGTATTGTGATTTGCCCCATTGGTAAAGGCTTAGTTGACATAAAGCAGGATAACTGTAAAAGTTTGCTTCTGAACACTCAGGAGCAAAAACTTGTTGATTTGCCATTTTTTTATATTAAAGCAGTACTTTACACATGTTCTATTCCAGCACAAGAAGCATGTTCTGTTGCCAATGTTCTTCTAAACTGATAACAAAATATCTATTGAAGATATGTCATTGGGTAAACTAGAACAAATGAGCTATATGGATATGTCATTGGGTAAACTAGAACAAATGAGATATATTATTTTCCTGACTTTTGTTTTTTTCATGTAAATTTCATAGTTGAGAATATGTCTCACTTGTCATTGTTATTTCTCAGTGAATCAATACAACATATAAATATCACATCGGTCCCATCTTATGTTCAGTTCATTCTTTTATTAAGATATCTGCATTCCTTTTTGCTAAAAAAATCTGCATCCCTTGTGACGAAATCTTCAAATTGATTGCTCTAGCTGGGGTGGCAAATTTCCATCTGCACTGCAATCACTGGGATGTTAGAGAAAGTGTTCATTAGTTGAAGCAATTGTAGATTGTTTGCTCCTGTAATTCTCCAAAAGTGCTCCAATTTGGTTCTGAACATATATTAGGTGTCCCGTTATTGGACTATGTATGAAAATGGAACATTAGAATACTGGAAGTACATGATTTCAAATGAAATGTGACATGGCAGTCAGATATGGATATGAATACACTTATGTTCTGTTTCCATAAAAAAAAGATTTGCAAAGAAAAAAGGTTCAAGAAGGAACTTGTTCTTTTATAGCTACTTGCTATTTTCAGGAAACCAGTAAGAAATGGTGCAGAGTGTGTTGAGAAAATCTACACGCCATAAATATCTTAATATGTTGAGAGCTGTTAAAATATGATAGAATAGTACAAAAACAAAACATAGGTTTTTTTAGGGCAACAAAACATAGGTTTATGAAGGATCAGTCCCATCAGTTCTTTTGTTTCGCTATATGGAGAAAGAAAATTGAAGGAAATTGTGCAAAAATGTTTATCGAATGATATGACTGCTTATTGCTAATACAGTAATACAGGAGCTGTAACTCACATACTTCATTCTCTTTTGTTCAACAAACGAATCACAGTATTATTAGAAACAATCAACTTTTTTGTTCTTATGTGTTTTTTAATGCTCTCCATGTTACTTATCCAAGTAAAAGATTTAGTTTGGTAGAGAAAAGGAAACATATTTAATTGCAACATTGTTTTTGAAATTATTTTGTTTTCTTTCATACTCTGGTTGGTATGTTCTAAAGTAACAACATCTCGCACACTGATATGAATTTGCAATTTTACGACCTAATTGATGTGTTATTTCTTATGCAGGATCATGATGAAGACAAACCATATAATTTGCTGCTAAAATACTCCACAAGATTGCTATCTTTTTCCTCAGCTGGTCACAATGGAATGCAACAGGGAAGAAGCTTCAAGAGCTAAGGATCTAGCTGTGATAAAGCTGCAAGAAGCAGACTATGCTGGGGCTAAAAGGATTGCCCTCAAGGCTCAAAAGCTTTTTCCTGGCCTTGAAAATATTTCTCAGCTGTTAACTGTTTGTGAAGTCCACTGCTGTGCTGCTGTTAAGATCAATGGGGAGACGGACTGGTATGGTATTCTTCAAGTAGAAACAACTGCAGATGATGTGTTACTCAAGAAACAGTACCGCAAACTTGCTCTGTTACTCCATCCAGATAAGAACAAGTTTGTGGGTGCGGAAGCTGCTTTTAAGCTAATTGGAGAAGCTCACATGATATTGACAGATCAAGTAAAACGATCGTCTCATGATTTCAAAAGGAAGCAAGTTATTGCAACATCTGCCCCTGTATCGAAGAAGCGTGGACGGTCATCAAAGAAAACTGATTATGTTGCTAAGAGGGCCAATAAGGAGAATACTGATGCTGGATATCCAACTTTCTGGACCGTTTGCTTGGCTTGTGGTACAAAATACCAATACCCATGTAGTTTATTGAATCAATATCTCCGCTGCCAGATCTGTTCAAAGAGTTTCCTTGCTTATGATGTGTATAAAAAACCTTCTGTCAGAGTGGAAGCATCAAATCCATGGAGTGGAATTTGGATGCAACAACAAATGTTCCCTCCAAATCAAAGAACCCACGTCAGCAACCTACAACAAAACTATCAGAGTGTCCCTGGTCAGAAGAATCCTGTCGCTGGTCATCAGACTCCTGTCTCTAACCAGCAACAGCAACCTCAGAATGTCTCTGATAAGCAAACTCCTGACATTAACCAGCAACAGCGACCACAGAAATTCCCTTTCAGTTCAGGGCCAAAGAATGTAGATTCAAATCCATGGGGCGGATTTGGGATGAAACAGGAAATGTTCCCTCCAAGTCAGCAAGCAAATGTTACTGACCAAAAACTCAACAATCAGAGGGCCCCTGGTCAGCACAATCCTGTCAATGGCTCTCAGACTCCTATCCCTGACCATCAACAGCAATCTCTGAAAGTTGCGGGCAAGCAAAGTCCTATCATTAACCAGCAACAACAATCTCAGAAGTTACCTTTCAATTCAGGATCAAAGAATGTAGTGAATTCTCAGGGTGCAGCCTGTCCCAACAGTTATGAAACTGGAAGCAGTGATCCTACAGCTGAAGCTGTGGCTTGTAATAGCACAAAGGTTACAAGGCCACCATTCAATGATCAAAATGTTGAAGATAGAACTAAACCCCCTGTTGTGAATTCTGATAAAGTTCCTCTGGCCAACGAGCAAATGAGGGCAAAGGAGGTAGCTACAGGATCCAGTTATCATGTTGCTGTAAATGGCAGCCAAGTTGCTAATGAAGATGTTCTTACTGCTGCAATTGCAGATAAAGTATCTGGGCAGAATCCTTCTATATCAAGGCAGCAAGGAGACACTGTCATCAGTGAAGATCAATCTGACGGAAGTAGAAAAGGCAGCGATTCTCCTGCAAAGAAAAGGATAAGAATAGAAAACTCTTCCTGTACAGCTGGCAAAAGTGATCATACAGCAGAAAATGAAGGTGCTAAAGTAAGCAGTCAACACAAACTTAGTACTCCAAGCAAAGAGAAGATCACGAATGAAAATGGAGAAGTGATCAATGGGAATGACGATGCATTTCAAGGAACAGGAATAGAACAGGAAACTCCTAGTTCTGGAAATGCTGCTGCTGCCAGATCTGTGAACAATAGTATTCCCGACAATATTACAGTTTCATGTCCAGATTCAGACTTCTTTGACTTTGAGAAAAACAGGGATGCAGATCGATTCGCAGTTGATCAGATATGGGCAGTTTATGATGATCATGATGGCATGCCAAGATACTATGCTCGAATTAAGCAGGTTTACTCTCCAAACTTCATGTTGCGGTACACATGGCTCGAGCATGATCCTTTGTATGATGCTGAGAAGTCATGGTCTTCTAAGGAGCTGCCTGTTGCTTGTGGAAGTTTCAGAGTTGGCAAAACACTCTTAACTGAAGATACTAAGATGTTTTCTCATGTTATTTCTTGGACAAAAGGAAGGAAGAGGAACAGCTATCAGATTTATCCAAAGAAAGGTGAAGTTTGGGCAGTTTTCAGGGGATGGGACATCAACTGGAGTTCTGATTCCAACGATCGTAGGCCTTATGATTACGATGTTGTGGAAATCACCTCAGACTTGGCTATGGGTTCGGGCACTTATGTGGTTCCCTTGGTAAAGATTAAAGGTTTTGTCAGCTTATTTGTTCGATCAAGCAATGAAGCACCATTTCTGATACCTGGTGGTGACATGCTCAGGTTCTCCCACAGCATTCCTTTTCACAGGTTGGCACAAACTGACAGGCAACATATCCCAAATGGTGCTCTTGAACTGGATACTGCATCGCTACCTACTAATCTGGAGAAAGCATTTACTCCTGTAAACCTTGACAGCTGGGAGATACCAGTTGGGAATACTGAACAGAGTCAGGGTGATACTGGTGCAAATGTGCAGGATGAAGTTGAAAAACTAAATCAGAATACAAACAGCGCACAAGATAATGGCTCAGAAGGTTCAGTCATTGATGATCATGGTGGCGATGGATGTAATGATAGCTCTCCACCAGAATCTCCAGCTAGTTTTGATTACCCTGATCCAGAGTTCTGCAACTTTACTAGTTTGAGATCATTTGACAAATTCAAGAAAGGTCAGGTTTGGGCACTGTATTGTGACACTGACAAATTCCCGAAGTACTATGGTTTCATAAAGAGCGTTGATTCAGATGATCAAACAATCCACATAAAATGGCTTGAACACTGTCCATGCACTCAAATGGAGGAGTGTTTGGTGCAAGATGGTTTGCCTATTGGTTGTGGAGCATTTAGAGTCAGCAGGCAAAGTGACATCTATGATTGTACAAATGTCTTCTCCCACAATATGGAAGTGACGCTGATGACTAAAGGGAAAAAGTATGAAATTCTTCCATGTGTTGGTCAGGTATGGGCTATATACAAGAACTGGAGCCATGCATGGACCTTTGAAGATTACAGCAGATGTGAATACTTTCTGTCCGAGGTCCTGGAGATTTCTAATGGCAATATAACAGTGTCTTGTCTTAATAAAGTGGAGGGCTTTAGTACAGTTTTCAAGCCAGTAAGCAAAGCTGAATCCAGGAGTGCCATGAGAGTAGCAAAGAGTGACATGATGATGTTCTCTCATCAGATTCCTGCTTTCCGCTTGACTAATGAGAACCTTTGTGGTTACTGGGAGCTTGATCCTGCATCGGTACCAGAAGTCTTACTGGTCAGAAAAACCATGTGAAATATTGACAAGATTGCTCCTTAAATTAAGTTAATTGAGGAATTTGTCCTATGAAAAGTACAGGTGTGATCTTGAAAATGCATCGTAAATTTTTAACTGGAGCAGTTTTGCATGATTAAACATACGACACTTCCTTCACTCTTGCTAATTATTCATTTTTTTTTCTTATTTTGCAGCTTGCTGTTGTCAAAAGCTGCAATGCTGGATTTTGTATTTTGGTTATTAGTTGTAGCTTGTGCCAAGTAGACAGGTTAATTCATTAGTTTGCTACTTGATGGCTGATTGCTTAGGTTTCGTCTCACCATTCCATCTTTGTTGTATGCATTTTAAATGTTTGTTAGCAGCATAGTTGATCGCAGCTACTGTTGTATGCACCTTGCTAGCAGGAATGCTTTGCATACAATTTGGAGACTTTGGCAGCTGACTTCTTTTGTGTTTTCATTTTATTCTTTGCGTATGCTGCTTCAAGAACCGCTGATATGCCAACTTTCTGGGGGTAGCTAAGGTAAACGTGAGCACTTGTTTGCTACTACTCCCTTTGTGAAGATTTGTTACCTTCACTTGCTTTGTCTTTCATGGTAATCGTATTTTTATTTTCAAAGAGGTAACGTATTTTAAAATGGAGCAATGTTGCTACCTCTGGGGAATATGCGACACGTTGGCAACCAATTTTTAATATAGCAGAGATCTTTTTTTTAGGACTTAATATAGCAGAGATCAATAAGCAGATCACCGCCCTCTCCTACCCATGACTGCTCCTACCAATACCGATCGGTCATTAGTCAACCCACGCCACCGCATTACTGCAGCAGGCCAGCAGCCGGCGATGGTCGTGATTTCGTCGGCGGTCGATGCAGTGGTGGCGCTCTTCTCGCTGACCATGGCTGTGGTGGCGCCGCTGTTCGACTCCCAGGTCGTCCTCCCGCCCGGCCTCTACCCGGCGCCGCTGGCGAGCATCTTCCGGTGGTTCGTCGCCGAGTTCGACCACTACGTCGTCGCCGACCCGCCGCCCTTCTTCCGCGGCTTCGTCTGGCTCGACCTCGCCTTCCTCTGGCCGGTCAGCGTCGCCAACCTCTACGGCGTGCTCGCTCGCCGCCGATGGTCCGCCGCCACCATTGTACGCTCTGTTCGTTGTTTTTGCTGTAGCTTTAGTTGTGCGTGGCCTCTGCTGGCGCGCTCAGCACAAGCTACACTACACCGGCAGGTTCCTCAGCTGCACATCCGGCTATGAAGAAGAGGGGTCCAGCCGCCTAGGGCCCTGATGAGTGATGACACATCATCAGTAGGATAGAGCTCTTTACTTGAAAAAAACTTGAAAATTTATTTTTTTTCTCAGTGTTTCAACAATCATGGCGAGCGAAGAAAAAAAAACAAGCAAAGCGCTAAATTAAAATTGTCGTGGATCTCTCCGCTCGGTTATGTTCAAATTCAAACTCCCAAGCCTACCATTTTGACCGTGCAGTCTCGAATTTTTCCCTAGCTGTGCCCTAACAATAGAAGGAAATTAAATGGTGAGTAGAAGTTGAAAAGGTATTTTTGTTTGGGTGAAACTGAAAAGGCAAATGGCATGTTATCTGCAGAAAAACAGGAACGATTCGTGATTATTAATTAACCTTTGGCCACATCTTGCGATTAACCTTTGGCCGCCGCCATCCAGATCCGTGGTGCCGTCCGTGCTCCTGATGCGCGCGTCCCGTGCCGCGGCTCGCGCCGCCGCCTGCTCAGCCGTGTCTGCTGCCGCATCTCGCCGTGCAGCCGGGACGGCGGCCGCCGATCCAGTACTTGAGGCTATCAGAGATGGCAAGAGTGACAGGATTGAGGTGAACATGTTTGCTGACGGGAAGCTCGCTGAGCAATGAGAGATTTGCAATTGTGCCGGCTTTAAAATTGGGTTTCGCTCTTTTGCCATGCCGTAAATTGGATTTGTTAAAATGTCATTCTCAAATGTGCACACACCGCTACAATGCCTAGTCTGACCAAAATACCCTCGACCTTCTTCAACCTCCATCCACGCGCCGCAGCGCCTCCTCTCTGCGCTGCCGCGAGCACCGCCGCCACGGGCGCGCATGCGCTGCCGCGAGCTCGGCCTCGCGCGTGTGCGCCGCCGCGGGCCAACTCCGCCGCGCGGGCCAGCTCGGCCTCGCGCGCATTCGCCGCCGCGGCCATTTCGGCCTCGCGCGCGCCGCCGCGGACCAGCTCCGCCGCGCGGGCCAGCTCCGCCGCGTGGGCGAGCTCGGCCTCGCGCACGTGCGCCGCCGCGGGATGTTTGGGCGGCGTCGGGTGGCCATGGCCGCCATGCCCTCCCCACTGTCGAGCTCCGGCTGGGGAAGAGGGATGCCGCCGTGCCTCGCGGCTGTCACGAGGAAGGAGGAGCAGGGGGCGGCGGCGGGTGGCTGGAGGAGCAGCGGCGGCGGCGGCAGGTGGCTGGGTTGGAGGTAGGAGAAAGGGAAGGGCAGTATAGTCCAAGAAGGCATTGTAGCGGTGTAGGTCTGTTTGATAATGATAATTTTGCGAATCCCTTTTGCATAATGACAAACAAGCGAAACCCATGTTTGAGAATGGCGGAATTGCAAATATCTCCTGAGCAATACCATGTGACTGGAGTCCTTTGACGACACGGTGCCTTACTCTCGGTCACCTGTCTGTTGGGCGAGGTGGTCAGCAAGAGAGGCTCCGAGGAAGAGGGTTTCACAGATCCTCTGGAAGGCTTTCCTTGAATAACCAGAGCTTATTTGTGTTAAGCAGTGACGTAGTCAGGAATTCAACATGGGGGGTCGATTAGACACGACCGATATATTGTTACTATTAAAATATCCAAAAATATATAGGTGGACACATTCAACTGTATACTGCAATTATAGATGGATAATATAATAATTAATAATTCTAATGCACAAGATAACTATCACAAAAGTCTCGGACTAACTAATGATTCAGAGCCTGTTCTTTTTCTTACATTTGAACAGTGAAAAACACTATTCACCTATCACATTCATCACATCTTCTCTCACAAGAAATACTATTCCAGCACTATTCATTTGTAACTTCACTATTCCTTTTCACTCAAAAGAACGGGCCCTCAACTAAATATGCAAATCTGAATATCTGATTACCTTTTTCATTTCAGTCTTACTCTACGGTCTTCATATCATTGAAGTCATCAATAAGTGTATCAGTTGTAAACTCTATTGCAATCTCTTTCTCAATGTAGATTATCAAACAATCTCTTTCTCAATGTAGATTATCAAGCAATCTCTCAAAAATTCATCACCCATTTTATTTCGAAGCCTTTCTTAACAAGTTTCATTGCTGAGAATGCACGCTCTGTAGTTGCAGTTGAAACTGGCAAGGTTAGAACAAGATGAATCAACCTGTAAGGGAAAAATATTCAGTACTTGTCAGATAAAAAAGTATTAATAGTAAGAGAATAAGCAAAATGGGGGGTAGCATGTTATACAAACCTGTCAATCAAATGATAGTCATCCGATTTTCCTGTTTCCACTAGTCGACGACATAGCTCAGAAATAGTTGACAAATTCTGAAATTTGAGATTTGTAGGCACATTGAGCTCGTAGTGTTGTAACTGTTGTCTCAAGTTATTTCTTTCCTGTTCAGTAAAATCAGCAGGATAGAACTTTGAAGCCAGCAAGCAAATATCATTAATATTAAATGATTGGAATGAATCCCTAGGATCCAAAGAGGAACATAGAACAAGAAGCTCTGTAGCTATTTCACTGAACCTAGTATTCAACTCATGTATCTGTTGATCAACAACAACCATGAAAATGTCATATCTGTAGTGATGCTCAACTGTTAGCTCATCCTTTGCACCAGATCGAATGTAGTCTGCATAGAAACCATTCATATCTGGAACTTGTATTCCTTGTTTATTGCAAAATGATATCACATCACTAAGAAGGCCACTCTGAGAGCCATGTGTGGTTCGAGGACCGGTCGATGGTCGCTTCCTGGTATGATGAGTGATTGACAACGTGGTGTGAACTGATTCTTGGCTAAGTATTGCAGGTGCAGGTTGCGGCTTGACTGGTGTTGGTGCAGGTGAAGAACAAGCGCGAAAGGTCGTTGCCGGTGAGGCCTCCAGGTGTGGAGAAGACAAGTAGGCTTGGTTCGAGGGACCCAGTGGCCAGCGGGGTCAAGTGCGGGCCGCATGGTGGCAAGAACAACAAGATGAGGTCACAGACGGTTTCTTGGTTGAGCCTCAAAACCAAGGTCGAGCCGGGACTACGTGGGAGCCGAGTCATGAGTGGTGATTGGCGGAGGCTACACTGAGTTCGCGGGGTTTCCAGTGGTTCACCAGAAAACCACTGGGTTCCTTGGTTGATCCACAAAGCCAAGACCGAAGAACCGAAGACGGAGGTGCAGCAGCATCAGACCGGTCTGACCGGCGGGTCTGACCGTTGTGCGACGACGCAGTCAGGAATCTTCGAAGAGGAGGACACATGTCGGGATCGCAAGGCTTGCGTCGAGGCTAAGCAAGTTTGCTGTCGCTGGGCATCCGTCCGATGGAGCGAAGACAAAGATTTCCGAATTCGCCCTTGAGGGGCATGTATCCCTAGTTAGCTAGTAAGGGTATTTTCGTCTTTCGGTTGCCTCCATATAACCCAAGTGGTGAGAGGATGACAGCCATCTCTTGGAACCCTAACTCATTTGGTTTTCCTATTTTCTCTTCCTTTTTCCTTAGGATTTTCGTAGGACTAGCTTGAGAGCTTCATGGTGAGATCTTGTGAGAGGGAAGGATGATCGGGCGGCAAGCTAGACCTTGTATGAACCTCTTTTGGTATGTATGGATGATTCGGCGTGGTTCCTCAAGGCTTGGATGTGTCTTTCCCGTTTATTCTTTTTGGTGATTTTCGGAGGCTTTTCTTGGCGAATTTCTTGTGGCGGTTTTGAGACCTTTCTCTTTGGGATTTGGTGGGGGATGTATGCATGAACCCCTCGTGGTTCTTTTCCCTGTGATTCCCCTCCCAAATCCGTGAGTAAAGGGGCTCAATTTTGGGGTTTTCGTGGTTCTAGGGTTCGTGGTGTTCTTGGTGGAAATCCTTCGATTCCTCTTGATTCAACAAGTTTTGGTGGACCAAATCTTGGCTATGGAGTGCCAATGAGGTGTTCCTACTATCCCCAAAGTCTTGTGTGAATCCGTGGAGCGAATCGGGAGATCGGGAGTTGGATTTGGGGGAGTTGACCCGCGGGCGCTGTTCATCCCGAGCTGCCCAGGCGTGACCGGTCTGACTGGTGCTCTTGACCGGTCTGACCGGTGCGAGCCCCTGGTGGATTTTGTCTCGGGGAACTGTTGTATTCGTGTGGTTTTGTCCTGTGGTCCTGCTGGTCAGTTCTTGGCCAGTTTGGAGCTGCCTTGCTAGGCTTTGTGAGGGGTTTTCCTTCTTGGCAGGTTGTTCTTTGGTGGTGGTTTTTGTTCCAGGGCCTAGAGGAGTCACTGAGGCTTCCTGGAACTTTGCTATGCATCTGCTGTTCGCCACCGGCCTGACCGGCAGGGTCCACCGGTCTGACCGGTGCCATCGGTCTGACCGGCAGGAGCCATCGGTCTGACCGGTGTGGCACAGACAGCAGGCTGCTCAGTTTTACGCTGTGCGTTTGGGGTGTTTGGTTCGGTTGGTTCAGTAGTTGGTTCCTAGGACCAGTAGCACTCAAATGGCTACGTGATCTTGGCCAACTTGGGTAGTTGAGTCGGAGACGTGTGTTGGAAGCCGTGTTCATCTTGTTGGAGTCTCTATCTCCTTCGAGAAGAATTTTTATCGGCTCCATTCACTCCCCCCTCTCTGGTTCGCCGTTTCGGTCCTTCAAGTGGTATCAGAGCCGGTTACGGATCTTCGGATTCTAACTAGTCTAAGATCCAAGGATGGCGTACCAGGAACGGGGTTCGGGTCCTCCGCACTTCGATGGCAAAAACTACCAGATGTGGCAGAGGCAGATGGCGGCGTTCCTCCGCGGTAAGGGTCAGATCCTTTGGGACGTTACGGTGAACACATCTTATGTTCATCCAATTAACTTCCTTGCTCCAGAATCGAGGGATATGTTCGACGCCAACAACAAGGCGGTCGACTACTTGTTTCGTGCTCTGTGTCAGTCCGAATTCGATCGGGTTCAGACAGAGGACTTAGCTTGTAGGATTTGGGAGCAGTTGAAGGATGCTCATGCCGGGAATGCTCAGGTTCAGGCTCGGATGTACGCGACTTACCGGAGAGAGTACGAGAACTTCACTCATCTCCCCGGCGAGTCCGTCGATGCCCTTTTCCAGCGGTTTACGGTCGTTGTGAACAACATGAAAGCCAATGTGGCTGTGCTCCCATACGATGATCATGATAGAGCCGTGAAGCTCTTGCACTCGTTGGATCGTACCGTATGGGACAGGAAGGTCGAGGCTATCCTTGAGTCCGAGAAGTATGACACCTTGACCGTGAACGAGCTGTTCTCGAAGCTCAAATCGGCTGAGTTGGACCGTGGTATGACAGCCAAGATCGAGAGCCCGACTGATTCTCATAGTCTTGCTCTCGTTGGTGGCAAAGGAGCTAAGTCTAACGCTAACGCATCCTCCAGGATGTACTCTCTGTCTTCTTTGATGTCTTTGCCAGACGAGGAGTTCGACGTGCTCGGAGAGGACGAGCTGGCATTGCTGACCAGACGGTTCGAGAGGCTGCACGAGAACCGGGTGAACACGAGGAGGATAGCACGGACGTGCTTTCAGTGTGGCAAGCTGGGATATTTCGTCGCCGACTGCCCGGAGAAGACGGAGAACAAGGACGGCTACAAGGACGGCTACAAGCACCGGTCGAGCAAGGACGCCAAGTATCGATCGAGGCGCGATCACAAGCACAAGAACAAGCACAAGGACGAGCGACGGTCGAGGAAGAAGGACGGCCACGGCAGGAAGGCCCGAGCGATGGTCGGAGCGAGCGACGTCGACTCCAGCTCCGCCTACTCTTCCTCGAGCTCGAGTAGCAGTGAAGACGAAGGTGATCCGTGCAAGAATAAGAAGTCATTCAAGAACTTGAGCGGGCTGAGTTGCTTCGCACGAGATGGTTTCTGCGGCATGGCTCGTAGCTCCGGCAGCAAGAAGAGTTACCAGAGCGACTCAGACTCCGACTCAGAGGATGAGGTACGTGACGAGCTTCCCTTCTTGCGTGAGGAGAACGAGCGTCTTGGCAAGTTGCTTGATAACCGCGATGACATGCTTAGAGAGGCCAAGAAGATGAGGAAAGAGCTTAGGGCCTCACTAGAAGATGCTAGGAACCGTGTGGCTGAGCTAGAAACCCAGAACCAAGATGCTAAGCTTGAGATTGATTCGCTTAAGGCTTCTCCTGTGGTTTCTGATGATGTTGATTGTCTTGATTGCTCTGTGTACCTAGCTGATCTTACTAGTCTCAAGGATAAGCATGCTTCCACTTGTGATGAACTAGATATGCTTAGGGTTGAAGTGGCTGAGCTTAAGTCTAGACCTGTTTTGCTAGGTGCCTGCACTTCTTGCCCTGTTTTGCATGGAAAGATTGATGAGATGCATGCTTACACTGTTTCGCTTGAGGCTAAGTTGAAAGAGCCTATTCCCACTTCTTGCTCTACTTGTGAATTGCATGCGATTAAGAATTTGGAGCTTGCGCATTATGTTGATCGCTTGCAGGATGAGAATGATGAGCTGAGGAAATGTATGAGTTGGTTGTCGGGTCAGGAGCCTCAGCTTGGTATCATGATAGCGGCTTTCAAACGCTATGATGGTCAGGCACTTGGGGCTGACAAGCTTGGAGAGAATAGTGGTGAGGGAGTTGAGAGAGTTGGAGAGATCCCTATCCCACCACTAAACAAACACAAGAACAAGTTTGAGCCCAAGCCTAACCATCTCAGAAACAAACTTGACACTACTCCAGATGCACCCATATTCCCTCACCCAACGAATGATTTCCAAAAATCGGTGAAGTTTGTGAGCCCAAAGGGAGGTGAGGAAGGAGAGAAGAAGGGTGAGAAGCCGAGTGAGCAGCCACAACCCAAGCCTAAGCCTAAGCCACAGCCCATGAAGTTCCATTGTGGGTATTGTGGGAGAGATGATCACAAGGATGAGTTTTATTTCAAGAGGAAGCGTGAGGAGAGAATGGCTAGAGAGTGGGCTAACAAGGACAGGTACCACCCCTCTGATGGTATACCTGAGCCTCGTGTGCAGATGTCCAGGGCCAAGGCGATTGTGAGGACGATTCCGGCTTGGGGAGACCGGAAGGTAGCAGGTGGTGCTGCTGGCCGAGCTACAACGGTCAGACCGGTGCACTACACCGGTCAGACCGGTGCAGGTCTGGACAGACAGCGGTCTGGTTTTCGTGCTCGTGAGGATGCTCGGTTTGGTTCTGGTGGTCATGGTTCTGGTGGTCATGGTTCTGGTGGTTGGTCTGGAGAGTTTGCAGGTGGTCAGTTTGCTAGGCGTTCTCCACCTCGTGCTCAATACGATGGTGGGAGGAGTCGTAGCTTTGAGATGGAGAGGAGGAACGGTCCACGGTCTTCTTTTCGTGGCTTTCGTCCTCCTCCGGCTAGAGAGGGTTGGTTCCCTCGTAGTGGTTACCGTGGTGGTAGCTTTGATAGGCGTGATGATTTGGTTTGTGCTAACCCCACTTTGGAGCAAATGGCTCGGCACTGGTTTTACTCTTTTTGTAATAACCCCAGTGCTGAGTCGTTTGTTCACTCACGTGCTCGCTTATGAATTTCTGGTGGGAGACTTGAGGAACATTTGGTTGATTGACTCCGGTTGCTCGAGGCATATGACCGGAGACAAGGGGTGGTTCTCAAGTCTCGTCCTGGTGGTGTCCAAGACGTACATCATCTTTGGGGACAATGGGCGAGGGCGTGTGCTTTCAGAAGGTGAGATTAAGGTAAGTGACAAGGTCACTCTCAGGCGTGTTGCTCTTGTTCAATCGCTCGGGTTCAATTTGCTTTCCGTGTCCCAGTTGTTGGATGAGGGCTTTGAGGTGTTGTTTCGGCCTGGTGGTTCTCGGATTTTAGATTCTCGAGGAGACCTAGTTTGCATGGTCGTTCCCGAGGGTCAAGTGTTCCGAGCTGATTTTTCTCAGTCTTCTGGTGTGGAGCGTTGCTTTTTGGCTGGTTCTTCGAGTGAGTTGTGGAAGTGGCATAGGAAGTTGGGTCACTTGAGCTTTGACCTTTTGTCTCGCTTGAGTAAACTCAATTTGGTCCGAGGATTGCCACGGCTGAGGTTTGAAAAATAGTTGGTTTGTGCGCCGTGTCGGCATGCTAAGATGGTAGCCTCTTCTCACCCGCCTCTCACCGATGTGATGACTGAGCGTCCATGCGAGCTGCTCCATATGGACCTTATTGGCCCAGCTCGTGTGCGATCTGCGGGTGGGAAGTGGTATGTTCTTATTGTGGTGGACGACTACTCTCAGTATGCATGGGTGTTCTTTCTTGAGGAGAAAGGGGAGACGTTTGGTTTTGTTCGAGATCTTGTCTTGAGGTTAAGAAACGAGAGGCACGGAGATGCCATACGAGCGATCCGAAGTGACAATGGCTCGGAATTCAAAAACTCTCGCTTCGAAACCTTTTGCCATGACTTGGGTCTTGAACACCAGTTTTCGAGTCCGTATACGCCTCCCCAGAATGGCGTGGTAGAAAGGAAAAACGGGACCTTGTGCGAGATGGCTCGGACGATGCTCGACGAGCATAGGACTCCGAGAAGGTTCTGGGCTGAGGCGGTCAATACCGCGTGCTATGTATCGAACAGGATCTACCTCAGGGTTCACAAGAAGAAAACCTGTTACGAGTTGATGCACGGTCGCACACCCAAGGTGAGTCACTTCCATGTCTTTGGTTGTAAATGCTTCATTCTGAAGAAAGGGAAGAAGTTGGACAAGTTCGAGGTTAGATCTGTCGATGACATTTTCTTTGGTTACGCATCTCATTCTAGAGCATTTCGTGTGCTCAATCTTGAAACTAACCAAATCGTGAAGACTTGCGAGGTGACCTTCGACGAGACACAGCCACGTAGTCAGCTTGTTTTTGAGTGTGCAGGTGACGACGAACTTGGCGAGGAGATCTTTCAGGAGGAGGAGCATGAACATGGAGATGATGAAGATGGCGGTGTGGTGCCCGCGGCTGAACATGTACAACGACGATCGATCGAGAACGGGCCCTCTTCCACACCTACAACGACAAACACAGATCAAGGCGAAGCTGCTGTTGAGGGGGAGGTAGCATCAAGGCGAGAACCTCCCCGGCGAGTGCAAGTGGATCACCCATCTTCGAGAATCATCGGCGCAATGAATGAACGTACTACACGGTCGAGGGTTCGGAAGAATTCTCATTTCGCTCATGCTGCTTTTGTTGCCACCTTTGAGCCCAAGGACATTAGACACGCGCTATCTGATCACAATTGGGTTAACTCGATGCATGAGGAGTTGGAGAATTTTGAGAGGAACCAAGTTTGGGAATTGATTGACCCTCCCCCAGGGTGTAAGCCGATTGGGACAAAATGAGTGTGGAAGAACAAAGAGGGAGAGAAAGGAGAAGTGGTGAGGAACAAGTCAAGACTTGTTGCTCAGGGGTACTCACAGAAAGAAGGGATCGACTACGAGGAGACTGTAACACCTCAGGTGTTTAATTACCTTAATTAGTGCTAATGACCCTCTTATTTAAGTCAACACACTGTTGTGGTCAAAGCTTGGTCAAACCCTAGCTAAAACCCTAGTCAAACCCCTTGTCACTCCTTGTCCTTCTAGAACTTTTGCCGCGTTCCCCAAATTTTACCTAAACACTTCAAAATCTCCCAATATAAAAGTTGTCCAGTTTTTCGAGGGACACAACTTTCATGTTGGGTGGCATTTCAAATTTTGAGTGGAAAAGGGTGAAAAACTTGGTCAACTGCAGCTTTTACTATTCATCAGTGCCATGAAAACCAGCAACTTTGCCTGCAGTTCATGCTCAAAAGGTTGATCAAAACACCTGTCGGCCTTTGTAAAGTTGTAGAGGGATCTTTGATCTACAACTTTGCTATTTACCACTTAGTGCACTTCAGTTCAAAATTTGGGAGATAATCGTGGTCAAAAGGGGCTAAACTGAATTGAACCGACGCGTGCCGCGCCACGGCATCGTGGCCGCGCTCCAGAGCGCACCCGCGCGCGCGCCGCCACGTCGACGCGCCGCCATACGCGCACGCCGAGGCGGGCCTGCGACCGCCGGTCCGTACTCCGCGCTTCGCGTGACGTATCCCCCTGCCATGCGGAGCTCCCTCACGCGCCAAGCCGACCACACGCCGTTGCCCGCCGGACCGACCGTCCGCCCCCTGCCTGCGCGCCTGCCGAGGCCGGCCGCCGTACCTGCGGTTTAATGGCCGGGGCATCCCTTCGTGACGAAGGCACTGCCCCTCTCCCTGTCCCCGGGCTATAAAAGCGGCCGCTGTGCCCTCCCTTGCGTGCCCACGCCGAGCGCCGCTCCCTGAGCCCCCCGCCGCCTCTGCCATTCACGCCGCCGCCCAGAGGCTTCGCGTTCCCCTTATTTGCACCACCGCCCGAGCATCCGCGCGGTCTCCCTGCATCACACCGGAGATTCCTCGGCCACCCCTCGCCCTGCCTTGCGCCACCCCTCGCCGGACTGCAAGCCACTGCGGCCGCCTCTCGGGTGCGCCGCCGAGAGCCATCTCCGGGCCATCCTCCGCCTCAACTCCGGCCACCACCGAGCCCTAGGTGAGCACCTGGTCGAGCTCCGCCCCTTACCCGGCCGTCCCCGCCGCCGGAGCCGGCGAATTCCGGCGAGCTCGCGCCGCCCCTTGGTCCAGGGACCCAATTGCAAGCTTGTGTTTCTTCCTAGGGGCCTGAGAGTAAACCGAGGGCATATCTGTGAGACTTTAAATCTTTCCAGGGACCCCGGTGCAAATCAGTTTCTTCAAATAGTAGAGTAGTTTTGCTAGATCTTGTAAAATCCATAGAAAATTCTAGAAAAATCATAAAAATGCAAACTTAATTTTTTTGGATTCCTTGCGCAAATTACTACAACTTTTGTAAAGGATGTCTATGGTTTTTCCTGATAGTTTTTGCATGAAAAATACAAAACTGAAAAACCTAGATCTGTTGTATCTCCAAATCCACATGTGATCTATAGCTGAATTTTGGATATGATGTGTTTTATGTCATGCCTAGATCTTTGTCAAAAAATTGCACAAAGTTATGTTGTAAATCTTTTATTATGAATTGTTTTCTATTTATGCAGAATCTGTCTAAATGATTTTTGTAGCTAAAAATAATTAGATTTTTGTGCCCAACTTCTTTATGTTGTCTTTTTATGGAAAAATACACCTCTGGTGAATTAATCATGATTTTATAATTGGCATAAATATTTATTCTTGAAATATGCTTGATTGTCTTTGTAAATGCATAACCCAAGATCTATAGTAGCTCTAGGTGTATATGTTGCATGCCTAGCTTAGTTTTGGACCAGAGATCATGTGTGAGAAAGTTTGAATCATTTTGATGTGTATTTATTTTTGTATGCATTTCTCTTGTTGTGGTAGCTAAACTTTGTTATTTTCGGCATAATTAATTTCATAGCTCTCCTAAGTGTGCATGTGTGTGCAGTGGTTTGTATAGGTTTGTAATGCTTCATAAAACACCTCACTTAATTTTATTAATTTATTTCATGAATAAAAGCAATAGAGGCCATTAAAGCTTAATATTAAATTAAATGAGAAAATCATCAACTACTCACCTAATGACCTCATGTCATGTGGTAAATCATGTTAAAGGCTAAATGTCACCACCCCCTTGCTGTTTGTGAATTAACTGAAATTATTTACATAAATATGTACACAGTCACTATCAAAAAGAATAAATAATAAAGCACCACAGGAAATTACTTTAATAGAAAGAGTATACCAAATGTGTGTTTGTCAAGGTGAATATGGCCAACCATACTCTTCATGGTTGTCATATGTTGTTTGGTAATTAATTAAATTGAAAACCGTCAATTAAATCTTGCATTGCATCCCGTGTAGATCTTCCCGACGGTAGCCGTACGTCTGTGCCGGAAGGAGGAGACGAAGGAGCTGACGGAGACGTGCACTACGTCGCTGTAGAGCAAGACCTGGACCAAAGTCCAGAAGGGCCTAAGGCCAACCTTGCCAGCGAAGGCAAGCCCCGGATCATTAACCCTTCTTTTGAAAATTTTGCAATTACCTTTGCTATGATTGTGCATTTACGTTTCAGGAGTTGACTTGAAACCCTAGATGCATGACCCCTAGGTACCTATGTTCTTATACTAGCATGCTAGGTCGATAGCTGCTATGCTATAGGACCGGTACAAGTCGAGTGATGTTCGTCACTCGCGAGAATAGGCTCTTATGTTGGAATCATAAGATCTTTATAAATGGATTGCTCATGTGGTAAGAGCATGGGATTTGGGCTCCGGTCCAGTGGCTTTCGTAGGCTAAGCTTTTGAACGTACTAAGCACTTGCCGGGAATGGGACCGGTAAACCTAGTACCTGATGGACACGGCAAGGGAACTTTTCCCTACTACCCTTAGGACACCTTGTGTGTCCCCCTGCCTGCAACAGTGGGGTACCTGTGCGAATTTGGGCGATCCGGCGTGACGTTCCAGTAAGCCCTGTACCGAGGACTGTAGGTCTGATCCCGATCCGGAGAAAGATGGGAACCGTCTGGTCGGTGTATACCCCGTTTTGTTTTTGTTGTAGTTCTTGGGGTATGCACCCTCCGTGTGTTTAGGTCCACCTTGCAAGGTTATAAATCAATCGATTGTCGGCCTCTCACCGTTATCCGAGACTGCTTAATCAACTGGCCATGATATCCCTTATTGATGGAACATTGTGAATATTACTGCTTGAATTAATTGTTTGTACAATTCTTGATTGAATTAGTTGGCACACTTAGAAATGGTAATCAACTAGAACTTGTGCTAAAATATTGAAAGTAAGGACTTACTCTTTGTTGCTTTTCAGCAAAAGAACTCCACCGGCCAAAACAACCTCTCATGTCTAGAGTTTGGTGATGTAGTTATCACCCGACGGTTAAGTCTTACTGAGTATTAGTATACTCAGCCTTGCTTTAAAACTGTTGTTGCAGGTGTTGTTTGACCTGGTGAGATTCCACCCGGCTAGGAGCTGGAATGGGTGGATGACGATGAGTGATGGCATCACGGACGGCCTCCTGTGATGTTTTTCGTTGCGCTAGTTTAATTATTTCCGCTGTTTTCAAACTCTGAACCTTTAAGTATTGTCATGAACAATGGTTTGTAATACTTAAACCCCTTTGGGGTAGAATTGATTTAAATTGGTGTAGTGTACTCTGGACTCGCCTTCGCGTGAGTTTTAATGCATATTTGTCGATCCTTGTTGCTATGTAAGTGATTTCACCGGGCATTAACCCGGCAACTAACGACAGGATGATACTTTATTATTGCTTAATGACCAAAGTGGATTGGTTTAGGCGATAGTACGGTATTTTCCTGGGCGGGTTGTCACAGAGACCTTTACTCCCGTAGCTCGTTTGGAGGCGATTAGGATCCTTCTAGCCTTTTCCGTGGCTAAAGGATTCAAATTGTACCAGATGGATGTCAAGAGTGCTTTCCTAAATGGTGTTTTGGAGGAAGTAGTGTATGTGAGGCAACCACCGGGGTTTGAGAATGAGAAGTACCCCCACCGGGTGTACAAGTTGAGGAAGGCGCTGTATGGGCTGAAGCAGGCACCTAGAGCTTGGTACAGTAGGTTGAGGGGGTTCTGCTTGAGAGAGGGTTTGAGATGGGGAAGGTCGATCAGACCTTGTTTCTCCTCAGGCAGGGCAGAGATATCCTGATTGTGCAAGTATACGTGGATGATATTGTCTTTGGTGGCTCGTCTAACTCTCTTGTTGCAAGGTTTGCAGAAGACATGAGCAGGGAATTTGAGATGAGCATGATGGGTGAGTTGCAGTTCTTCCTCGGGCTACAAATCAAGCAATCAAAGGAAGGAACATTTGTGCACCAAGCTAAGTACACCAAGGACATTGTGAGGAAGTTCAAGATGGAGGACTCCAAGGCCATGGCGACACCTATGAGTACGACTACAGCTCTTGATGCGGACGAGGAAGGTGAACACGTGGACCAGAAGGAGTACCGGAGCATGATCGGGTTACTCCTGTACTTGACGGCGACGAGGCCGCACATCCAATTCTCGGTATGTCTGTGCGCTCGTTTTCAAGCGTCTCCGAGGACTTCGCATCGGCAAGCAGTCAAGCGCATTTTCAGGTATTTGCGTCATACTCCCGACTTCGGCCTTTGGTACTCCGCGTCTTCTTCTTTGGCTCTTCATGGATTTTCGGATGCGGATTTTGCCGGGTGTCGGTTGGATAGGAAGTCCACTTCTGGGACTTGCCAGTTCTTGGGTTCTTCTTTGGTTTCTTGGTCTTCCCGCAAACAGTCGAGTGTTGCTCAATCCACTACCGAGGCAGAGTATGTGGCCGCAGCTAGTTGTTGCTCTCAGCTCCTTTGGATCACATACACCATGAGTGACTTTGGTGAGGAGTATACCCATGTCCCACTTCAATGTGACAGCACCAGTGCCATAAGCGTTGCAAAGAACCCAGTGCTCCACTCCAAAACCAAGCACATAGAAGTGAGGTATCATTTCCTGAGAGACAATGTAGAGAAAGGAAAAATCTCTTTGATCCATGTACCCACACATGACCAGCTAGCCGATATTTTCACCAAACCCCTAGATCAAGCAACTTTCACTCGTTTGCGGGGGGGAGCTTGGTGTTTGTTTGATTTCTTGAGTTGGGTGTGTGGGATCTCCTTTGTAGCATATGTATAGCTTTCCTTTGTGCATTTCTTGCATTTGCATTGCATTTGTATCATGATGTATAGTCATCTTTGTATGATAGCTTGCATGCATTGTGTAGGAAAGCTTCTCCTATATACGTTATTCACCATGGTATGCTATATATGATCTTGTGGGCTAGTTTGGTATGATTTGGCTTAGTGTGGCTTAGCTCTTGATGATCTTGGTTTATATCCATGGTTGATGGCTATGTTTTTCAAAAATCTCATATGTATGCTCTCTGGTGAGTAAATGCCTTTATATGATCTTGACATATTTTTGTGGCTTGGCTATGCTTAATTTGTGGTTGGATAGCTTATTTTGATCATATGGGGCCAAAGGCTCATTTGCCATCATGAATGTTTAGCCCCCATGCTTCATCTTGTGGAGGGGCATAAGTTCCTTTTTGTCGCAAAGACATTTCATGTACCAAATATGAATCTGAAAATAAAATGTAAATTGCTTGGAAAATGTGCTCCCATCTCATATGTGCTTATTTTTATAGCTTTGGGTGCTAAACCGTTGCATGTTGCTTACCAATGAGAAGTCTCATACATAGAAGTAAGCACATGGCTCGGTATGCTTTGACATGACATAAGGTGCTTGTGGGTGTTTATGATGGTCTTATGCTTAGAATGGTTGTCCTAGCATGAAGTTTGTGTGGCTTTGCCATTTTGACATGTTTTGCTCATGTTTAGGACTTTGCTCATGAGAGGGTGAATTTTCGCAAAATTGCTCAATTCTATCTTAATTTCGTCCAATGGCTGTGAAACTTGATGATCTTGTAGTTTTTGTCCATACGAAGCTATCAAGTATCTCACTTGCTCATTTGGAGGTGTATAGCATGCTATGTTGAATTTTGTCTATTTGAGAAGCTCTAGGTTGAAATTTTCCTAATTTTGGCTTGATTCATGCATTGTCAACAAGGGGGAGAAGTTTGAGCATGTTTTGGCCTACTGAATGCATTTGGAAGGTTTTTAGGTGGTTTCGAGCCATTTCTGGGCTCTGTTTGTCACCGGTCTGACCGGTTGAGGTCACCGGTCTGACCGGTCAGAGTGCTGGTTCTGTTCATATGTTGGGCACCGGTCTGACCGGTGGTGTTGGCCGGTCTGACCGGTCAGAGCTGAGCTGACGCAGCTGCTCTGTTTCATCAAGTGGTTTGCATGCATTCGTCCAGGGGGAGTTGCATTGGTTCAGGGGGAGCTTGCATGTGTGCAGGGGGAGCTCTTTGTGGTTTTCGAGCTTTGGATTGGTGGTTTGTGCTCTTTGCTTGAGCATGGTTTTGTCTCGGATGTGTCGAGCCGTTGCCCTTGCCTAAAGGGTCCGAGACTTGTCTTCTTCAAGTGATCTTGCTTCTTGCCTTTCCTTTGGCTTTCGATCGCTTGTTGGAGTTTCTTTTAGTCGTTTTTTTCTTTTCCTTTTCTCTTTGGTTACCAAAACGTGCGTGTTGTCAATGCACTCATCAAGGGGGAGATTGAGAGCCATGTGTGGTTCGAGGACCGGTGGATGGTCGCTTCCTGGTGTGATGAGTGATTGACAACGTGGTGTGGACTGATTCTTGACTAAGTATTGCAGGTGCAGGTTGCGGCTTGACTGGTGTTGGTGCAGGTGAAGAACAAGCGCGAAAGGTCGTTGCCGGTAAGGCCTCCAGGTGTGGAGAAGACAAGTAGGCTTGGTTCGAGGGACTTGGTGGCCAGTGGGGTCAAGTGCGGGCTGCATGGTGGCAAGAACAGCAAGATGAAGCCACGGACGGTTTCTTGGTTGAGCCTCAAAACCAAGGTCGAGCCGGGACTACGTGGGAGCCAAGTCATGAGTGGTGATTGGCGGAGGCTACACTGAGTTCGCGGGGTTTCCAGTGGTTCACCAGAAAACCACTGGGTTCCTTGGTTGATCCACAAAGCCAAGACCAAAGAACCGAAGACGGAGGTGCAGCAGCATCGGACCGGTCTGACCGGTGGGTACCGGTCTGACCGGTCTGACCGGTGAGGAGCACCGGTCTGACCGGTGTGCGACGACGCAGTCCGGAATCTTCGAAGCGGAGGACATGCATCGGGATCGCAAGGCTTGCATCAAGGCTAAGCAAGTTTGCGGTCGCTGGGCATCCGTCCGATGGAGCGAAGACAAAGATTTCCGAATTCGCCCTTGAGGGGCATGTATATCTAGTTAGCTAGTAAGGGTATTTTCGTCTTTCGGTTGCCTCCATATAACCCAAGTGGTGAGAGGATGGCAGCCATCTCTTGGAACCCTAGCTCATTTGGTTTTCCTATTTTCTCTTCCTTTTTCCTTAGGATTTTCGTAGGACTAGCTTGAGAGCTTCATGGTGAGATCTTGTGAGAGGGAAGGATGATTGGGCGGCAAGCTAGACCTTGTATGAACCTCTTTTGGTATGTATAGATGATTCGGCGTGGTTCCTCAAGGCTTGGATGTGTCTTTCCCGTTTCTTCTTTTTGGTGATTTTCGGAGGCTTTTCTTGGCGAATTTCTTGTGGCGGTTTTGAGACCTTTCTCTTTGGGATTTGGTGGGGGATGTATGCATGAACCCCTCGTGGTTCTTTTCCCTGTGATTCCCCTCCCAAATCCGTGAGTAAAGGGGTTCAATTTTGGGGTTTTCGTGGTTCTAGGGTTCGTGGTGTTCTTGGCGGAAATCCTTCGATTCCTCTTGATTCAACGAGTTTTGGTGGACCAAATCTTGGCTATGGAGTGCCCATGAGGTGTTCCTATTATCCCCAAAGTCTTGTGTGAATCCGTGGAGCGAATCGGGAGATCAGGAGTTGGATTTGGGGGAGTTGACCCGCGGGCGCTGTTCATCCCGAGCTGCCCAGGCGTGACCGGTCTGACCGGTGCTCTTGACCGGCTTGACCGGTGTGAGTCCCTGGTGGGTTTTGTCTCAGGGAACTGCTGTATTCGTGTGGTTTTGTCCCGTGGTCCTGCTGGTCAGTTCTTGGTCAGTTTGGAGCTGCCTTGCTTGGCTTTGTGAGGGGTTTTCCTTCTTGGCAGGTTGTTCTTTGGTGGTGGTTTTTGTTCCAGGGCCTAGAGGAGTCACTGAGGCTTCCTGGAACTTTGCTGTGCATCTGCTGTTCGCCACCGGCCTGACCGGCAGGGTCCACCGGTCTGACCGGTGCCATAGGTCTGACCGGCAGGAGCCATCGGTCTGACCGGTGTGGCATAGACAGCAGGCTGCTCAGTTTTCCACTGTGCGTTTGGGGTGTTTGGTTCGGTTGGTTGAGTTGTTGGTTCCTAGGACCAGTAGCACTCCAGTGGCTACGTGGTCTTGGCCAACTTGGGTAGTTGAGTCGGAGACGTGTGTTGGAAGCCGTGTTCATCTTGTTGGAGTCTCTATCTCCTTCGAGAAGAATTTTTATCGGCTCCCATTCACTCCCCCCTCTCTGGTTCGCCGTTTCGGTCCTTCACACTCCAACCATTATCTCTTAAATTCTGGAGCAACTTTTTGGTAGTGGCAACATCATCCATAGCATTGACAATATCCTGAGATTTATGTTGTAACTTTTTGTAAAGAAGGTCTGTGATACCCATGAGTTCTTTCACAACATGCAAGATAAAAACAAAGTCAAATGACATCATTAATGAAACAGCACCAGCAGCCTTTGCTCGTCCAGAAGGTGTAGTTCCTGAACCTTTAGTGGTAGCAATATCTTTGAGTACTAGGTATGTAGGCTTGTACAATTTCAAAAGGCTGCAAACTGAATCATAATGCGAGCTCCACCTAGTATCACCAGGACGATGCAAGGTTCCAATTTGGTTAGCACGACTTCCGGTTTCAAGCTCGTTAAGCTCAATTAGATGCTCCATTTCAACAACTCGATTGTCATTCAGGTCATCGTTTCTCTTACTGGAAGACAAAACAGTATTGACAATAAAAGTTAGATGTTCAAAAAAATTATGAACCTCAGTTACTTCTTTGGATGCACCAACAAGAGCTAGCTGTAATTGATGAGCAAAGCAATGAACATAATATGCATAAGGACACTCTTCCATAAATTTTGCTTGGAGTCCATTCCACTCTCCCCGCATGTTACTAGCACCATCATATCCCTATCCACGGATATTTTGAACATCCAATTTATGGTAGGCTAAAACAGAGCACAATTTTTGTTTAAGAGTTGCAGAGCATGTATCATGAACATGAATAAGGTCAAGAAACCGTTCTCAGATAAAGCCTTCTTTATCTACAAAACGAACAAGTATCATTTGTTCTTTTCTCGACTCATCTCTTGATTCATCAACAACCAAGCAAAACTTAGCATCTCCTATTTCATTCCAAATTGATTTCTGCACATTACAAGCCATAAGATCCAAGATTTCTTGCTGAATTTGTGCTGACGTGTATTTAGCATTCTTTGGGGCATTTTCTAGAACCACTGCCTTGACTTCATCATTATAGGAAGCTAGAAGTTTTACCATTTCAAGAAAGTTACCTTGATTCTTTGATTCAGCAGATTCATCATGTCCTCTAAATGAACAAGCCTGGAAAGCTAACCATTTAATTGCATCAATTGATGTCTTAAGACGGAGTCTATTATTCTTGATATCTTCATTGGTTTGCTTCTCAATAGCTTCCTCAATATGACATGCTTGATTCTTCAAATTCTCGTAACACTGAACATTGTATTTATGAGCTGAACCACGGTCCTTTCCCATGTGAGTCAAGAAGACACATTTTTCTCCATTACTGACCTTTTTCCAGCTTCTAAACCCTTTCATTGTGAAAGCATCAGATCCTACTTTTCCAATTGACTTTTTAGAAAACAAAAAGCATGGAAAGCAAAAGGCTGCATCTTTTGTAGGTGAGTACTCTAATCAAGGGAAAGATTTGAACCAATGAGCCTGAAATCTGCGTGGGTGTTTCTTCGAACCAGAATAAGGGTATTCATCCTTAAGAAATTGGTACGGACCATGCTTCATGTATGCTCTCACAACTTGATCTTGTTCACTAGGAGGATAATCCCAAATTTGTTGACGTACACCTGGATCTCGTTCCACTACTAGGACACTAACATCTTCAGGATTGATCCTTTGAACCTTAGATGGTGATTGCCTTTGAAATTTCCTCTGCAACCTTTTCATTTTCTTCCTCCTCTAGCTGTTCAGCAAGCCATCTAGCAACTTCATCTGTCTCAGAGTCAGTATCAGTATGTTCAGGGGTTTCATGCACATCAGGCACACTGTCTATCCTTTGGTAAAAAGAATAAATTGTTTTCCTTTTCAGTACCATGATTATCCTTCAAAAATTAATTGTCAAATTAGCATGCATCTACAAGATCAGAACAAGGATACGTAGTACATCCTAAAAGCTTCACAGCTACACAACAAAGCTAACTGATTTTAGAAAGCAAATAAGCAGTTCACCTTGAGACTTGACGTGAACGAGCGATGAGAGGAGGCCTGCCGGCTTGGGCGTCTGGCGCGGCGCGCTGACGTCTGCGGATTTGGGGGAAGGTGAGACGGCGACACGGCGTGGCATGATTTGATAGCTGAACCGGCGACCGGGCGACGGAAAAATTGGATCGTACGTAGGTAGGCAAAGGGAAAAACAAAAGAGCTCATCAATGTCATTAGGCCCAACCGGCCAGGCCAAATACAGCCCACAATAGCCCATGTGCTAGTGTCCTTTTCTTTTTTGGTCCACGTTAACACTAATTAATTTAGCTTAGTGCATAACTAACTATTTGGGGTTACAAATTTGTTGGCACGTTGCGCCCCCCCCCTCCCCCCGGTACGCCATTGGTGTTAAGGTTATGCTTTTGGAACCAAAGTTGTGTTAAGGTCTTGTATGTCTATCGACCATCATCATGATTGTTGAGACATGATCGCACTAGTAGATGCAGGTTCAATTCATTATTATTGTAGCAGATTTATGGGATTGGTTTTTTAAAAAAATCCATCCTGAAATAAGAAATTGCAACAAGAACACTAAGCGATTTGGTAATGGACATTGCACGTGTTTCCGGATGTGTACGTACCTTCCGTGCCTAGTTTTGAAAACCATCGATCCAAAGCAAATGTGAAGTCATGATGCACTAGGCAAGACGAAGTACGATGGGAATATTAAAGATTCACATTCATTTGGGCCACTGAAAAATCAGTCCCACAAGAATACCGGAGAGGCCTCGCGGTCAGCCGCAAGGGAGGCGGGAAAGAATAATAACGAAGCGGCGGTGGCAGAAGAAGAAGGAACAAAAGGAAAGAAAGGGGCAAAAATTTATCCCTCGGCTCGCTACCAAAGCATCGCGGCGTGTGAGCCGGGTGTGCGCTCCTACTGTTGTGTGGAGTACTGGAGTCCAATAATCTTCTCTCTCTTTTTTTACTAAGGTCGTGCTCGTGCGTTGCTACGGGCAACAACATATTTATGCTACAATACATGAAGCATATAATAAGATAATAATAACATAAAATCAGCTCAAATATTAAAAAGTTATTTAATAAAAAATGAAGTTACTAAACTAAACGAATCCAAATATTAAAAATTATTTATTCTCCCCCTGCCTCTGCTGTTTGAGGTTTCCTGCCCCTGTCGATCCATGCATCTTTTCGCAGCACACATGAAGCCTTCGGTTTTTGTTCCCAGATGATATGAGTCAGGATCATCTGAAGCAAAAAAGATTAAAACAGCAAACAATGAAGCCGACATAAAATTACTTTTTTCTTTACTCAGCAGGGGTTTACAAAGCTATCTGTTTTGATTGGGGATGCTAATATTTATCCTATTCTGAAACACAATATATGGTAGAAGGACCACTAATTATTGCACCACAAAAAGGTAACATAAGCAAATCTGTAGCGGTTTTCTTTTGTAAAGAAAGATCTTGTTCATTTAGAAGAATATTATATTACATGGGGAAATAAAGGTGTATGGTTGATTCAGGACACCAAATTACTCTGCTCACACGATGTCAGGAGCAAGTAAATGGTTGAATTCTCCCAAGCTATGATTCCTAGACCCAAACTTGATTATTAACATTGCCTAGCAGATAAAAGTTTTGGCAAAACCAACTTGAGGCATTGGCATTTTCTGAACAAGTTCACAATGACCAGTAATTATATCTACATTCATGTACATTATTATTATGTAAGAATTACAAAAGTTTTTGGAAATTAAATGATAGTATTAAGATACTTTGCACCATAAAAGTAATACCATCTTGTTATGATGTTCATGCTCTGATTTTCAACACCTCCTAACTGTATAATCAAGCAATGTAAAATAATTTGGCAAGGCCCGCGGCAAGTGAAACGAGATGTTGTATACTCAGCATTTCTGCCCGCCCAATTGTGAAAGTGGGTTATAACTCATAAGCACAACTGGAAGCTACATGAATAGTAAAGGTCAAAACTGAAACATGCTTGCAAGTCACTATGAAGTTAACCTTTGAGTAGTGTCTTCAAATTCTGTTTCCTTCCGGGTTTGAGCTTTATCACTGACTTGTATTTGCTCTTATAAAAGCATTAAGTTTGCAAAGCAAGATCAATATTCTCTGAATATTCAGAAATCTGAATAACAGAACAAACTTCAAATAATCAACTCTACCATATTTGAATAGCAGCTTTGCAAGTACCTGGGAGGATATGAGTTCAATCAGAGAAAACACTGTTGATCTTCTAAATGATGAAAACAACACTATTAATTTATAATACACAAACATGAAAAATGACCCATGCGTCAGGCATGTTTGGAGCAATACTTGGATTTGGTGCTGGCACAAGACACTGCGTTGCAGACTCATGCAAATTTCCCCTCTAGAGCTAATCAATAGTCTCCTCTCCATCGATGGGTACAGAAATATCTACGTGTTGTAGAGAATTTTGTTCATTAAGGCCAGCATGAAATTTAATGAAAGTGCACATACAGTAAAAACGACACATGGATTAGAGCGGTACCTGAATTTGGGGCTTGATTTTGATGGCTCCATCAACACGGTGCGTCCTGAAAGAATGATGGGAAGAATAGACAAATTATTGAGACAGAAAGGTTTTACGATGGTTCCATCTTCTCGGTTAGAAGACCTGAATCACCTCAACGTCCCGGACGCTTGGGGACGGAAAGGAATGGCGACGGCGGGTAGAGGAAGGACCTCAGTGTCGGCCAGGGGTAGAGGAAGGAAAGGTTGCCGCTGGTGACGGCGGCCAACGGTGGCGGCTGACGATCGTAGGAGATGGCGGCGGGGTAGACGGAGGCGGCGGATCGTAGGCGACGGAAGGGATGCCGACGGCAGGGTAGATCGAGGAAGGACCCAGCGCCGGCAAGGAATACAGGAAGGATGAAGATTGGCGATGGTGGTGGCGGTCGGTCGTACGTAGGCCACGGAAGGGTTGGAGGGATACGTTGATTGTGCGTAGGGTTTGGAAGCGGAGGAGATGGCGTCACGGGATGCGTGGCCCCAGATCCATCGGAGGTCCATGGGACAGCGGGAGGGCACAGACGGGGGAAGGCACGTGAGGGAGGCCGCGCGGACGCGTGGGGGAGGGAAACACGTACCAATTTTTTCTTTGGCTTCATTCTTTTTAGGAGTAGAGACTCACGCGGCACGCCCTCTATACTGCTCATCCAACATATTCAAGGCGACTCAAATTCAAAGGCAATATACCTCAAACTAAGTGTCCATCTTGAAAATTATATTGACGGCTGTATTCTTATCAAGTTTTGCCATCAAAACAAGTTCCATAATGAACACATTTTTGCAAGCAAAATAGCTTAATGGCATGTGGGGTCTGCAAGACGTACCTTAAAGGTAACCATTTAACAGCCCATCACCAGTAATGTTAACATTAAAATGATTCAACCCCCCAAAAGGTTTTTTGACACCACAATTAGTTTTAATTTTAATTTACCACCACCTAAAATTAATGTCCCCAATGCATGACGTGGACGTGACAGACGACTGCTTTTTTTTTATATTACTAGCAAAAGTGCTCGTGCGTTGCTACGGGTAAAAGTTAAATATATTTTTCTAGTACAAAACATCTAATGTATTTACCATATAAAATCCACCACCGTTAAAAGATATATATGCCACATTACAACATTCAAGCATATAATAATTGCACTATTTGGGTAACTACCATTTGTTATGCGTATCATTAACTTTAGCCTCCACAACCCTGCGCTAGATTTAATAACTTTTTAGAGTTTTCTTTTTTCAATTTTTCTATCACTGTACTGAAATAAACTTTACATTTCTTTTATTCAACATTTTTAACTTTGACTTATGCTACTCCTACTCAAGTTATTTTAGCGAGAGTTTCGAAAGCAAATATATTCGCAATCATATTTTAGCGACTCTAACTGTTTTTTTATTTTAGCGAGTTTCGAGAGCAAATATATTCACAATCATATTTCACCAAAATAATACTCCTTCACATCTACCTGTTTTTTTATTACTGTGAGAGTTTTGAAAGCAAACATAATCGTAATCATATTTTGCCAAAGGAAACGATCTCGTATGTAGCAATATGCTCATATGTGCTGCTACGAGAGTTCAAAATTTCCAAACAAGACCAGAAAGAGGAAGAGGTTAGGAGGCTCTCTGTGTGCAATGGGTAGGATACGTATTAGCACATGTGAGCATATAATTATGAATTCGTCCTCTCATCACGACTACAATTTTGTTTTTCGTCCATTGGATCAAGAAGTCAAACAATCCAGACGCACTTCTTTTGTATTCTCTCTTGTTTATCTTCTTTCCCGTTCCCCTAGCTCGACGCAGAAAATGAGCTGTCACCACCGTCGCCACCCACAACTGCTGTCGCCGCTAACTTGTTGGCCCTCGACGCACCCACTGCCTCCACTGCCCAATAGCCAATAGGGATCTCCCCACCGCCTGGCTCTAGAGGCGTCCTCACTACCTCCGCTCTGTCGCCGTCTCTTCCACCTCCACCATCGGTCGACGACCCGCCCCTAACCTCCTTTTAGGCTTGCAGGCCATAGGTAGGCCCCAACACCAAACCACTAAACTCGAACCACAAAGCTCCATTGTTAATTTCTAGCACATTTTTGGATGATTGATACATAAGCAAGGAATCAATTGATTGAAGAGGAGCAAATCTCCATAATTATTAGAGCCACGAGACTCTTAGTTTGATAGTGAGGATTGCTTGACCCATCGTTCGAACTGGTTAACAATAATATATATTTAATTGCTATCATTAGTTAAGTATACTCCTGCTCCCTCCGTCCTAAAAAGAATGACATTTTAGGATTTCCTAAGTCAAACTTTATCAACTTTGACCAAATTCACAAAGAAAAGTATCAATATTGATGACATTAAATATATATATTATAAAAATAGATCTCATGATGAATATTGATACTTTTCTATGTACATTTGGTCAAAATTGAGAAAACTTAAAACAATCCTAAAACGACATTTTTTTTGACTGAGGGAGTACATCGTATAGTGGTGTGTCATTTACGTTTCAATTCAAAACAAGAGCCTCCAACAAGACCCGGATTCGATTCTCATTAGAGGCATTTTTATACTGTTTTTTCAATTCTCATTAAAGGATTTTTTATACTGTTTTTTCACCCGTTTTCACGGACGGCTGTGGGAATCCGGTTCACGGACGAGGGACGGGATTCCGTCCGTTTTCTCCAGTTCACGAAAGGGTGTCCGGTTTTCTTTGCACGGAGGTTTTCTCCGGTTCACGGATGGGAGTCCGGTTTTGTTTCACACGTACGGGGGAGGGGAGTCCGGTTTCTCTCAAGTTTTTTACCGACACGGATTTGGAGTGACGGACGAAAAATTGAGGCAGAGTGCTTGATACTGTTTCACGAAATATTTTCTATACACCCCTACACAAGAAATTGCTCCTCTACAAGAAAGAAACTGCTGGCAAAATCTACGGGGTCCCCTATATATCTTGGGAAACAATAAATCTTTGTGCCGCATCCTTGATTAAGCTCTGGCCGCCGTCAGCATCCCGATCCATGACGCCGTCCGTGCTCCTGATGCGCGCGTCCCGTGTCGCGGCTCACGCCGCCGCCTGCTCAGCTGCGTCTGCCGCATCTCGCCATGCCGCCGTGGCGGCGCCGACGACCGCTCCAGATGTGCTCCTGCGCAGATCCCCCGCAGCCGCCGCCTCACCGCCGTTCCTGAGGAGGTGCCTGTCCTCCTCCTCCTCCCACACGGCCGCCCCTTCAGATGAAGGTCGTGTGAATTTCGTGGTCGACGAGAAAGACCTCGACTCGGACGAAGCCATGTGGGCGCACTACGAGCGCTGGTGCGAGGCCTTCGGTGCGGAGCGGAGTCGCGAGGAGATGCAGCGTCGCTTCGGATCCAATTGACCATGCTCAACAGCAAGCAGCTTTGCAACAGACGGCGCTCCGATGAACTTGTCTTCCACAAGGATCTCGACTGGGAGCTTCTCCTTGAACCTCCGGCGACGGCAACCAGTACATCTTTCGGTCGGCCGGTGTGCGCCTTGTCACAGGCTCCGTCGATCCAACTTCAACCGATGCTTTGCACGGTTTTCCGCCCGGCAGTAGTCTCTACTGTTTCTCGCCGGCGAGTTCGCCGGTGTTCGCTTGTTGCTGTTGTAATAGTTGATGTTCTTATCTGGTCTCTGGACCAAGTTGTAATTCAGTCTTCCTTGAAGGACTTCTTTGTAAAACTGGTTGCTTAACTTAATATATTGCAGTTGTAAAAAAAAAACCGCACGGTACGTGAACGATTACAACAAGGAGGCTGTCAGTGTCAGAGACGGCAAGAGCGCCAGGCTTGGGGTGAACATGTTTGCTGACGGGAAGCTCGCTGAGCAAATATTTTCAGGGAGACCTAGTATTTTTAGGAGAGGTGTCCAATGGTTCACAAGTCACAACATGTACATGCTCGTGTCGTGAGCAAGAAATTTCACAGCTGGCTCCGTGGAAGAGGGGTTTCATATAGATCCTCGATCTTAGCTAGCTTGAATTCATCCCATCATCCGGAAGGGTCTACTTGAATAATTAATCATGCATGGGCGCTCATGGCCGGCCAGCATGGTGTGCTTATAATTACTTGTGTACGTAATGGTACTCTTAATTGCTGTCATGTTCTAAGGCAGGGGCCGTTCCACAATATAAGCATTTATCGATTTCCGCGATACATGTTTGACCATTCGTTTTATTCAAAAAATTTGTGAAAAAATTATTTATTTTGTTATGATATGTTTTATCATTGTATATATTTTAAGTATATCAAAATTGTTTTTATATTTTTACAATTTTTTTGAATAAGACGAGTGGTCATGATCAGCAAAAGTCAATAAATACTTATATCGTGGAACGGAGGGAGTATGTGTTTGTCTACACGTTCCGTTTTCTATGTATGCTGTTACATCTTCTCTTTTATCCTTTGACGTTCTCCATTTCATAAAAAAAGATTAATCTTATTTTTTGTGTTTTACCCACCCCCATCCCGCTAATTAAGCAGATCATGAAGCATCAATCTATTCGATAAATAGCTCAGCTGGTGTGCGACAGTAGCAGGTGTGCGACAGTGCGGTGCCGGCCGCATGAGAGGTCAGGATGGTTCAGGGCAGGGAAGTTGCTGGTAAATAGGATTGCAAAATTCAATCAGAAAACGCCACGTTGACTAGCAAACTTAGAGGGTGTTTGATCCTTGCCTAAAGTTTTCTCTGTCCATACATACCCAAATCATACTTGAACACTAAAATCTAACTAGCAAAACAAAAATATCTCCTTTGTTTTCAAATTATAATTCGTTTCACTTTTTTGACCAAACTCGTTTTATTTAAAAAATTATGCAAAATATCTTTTTTTTGTCGTGGCTTGCTTAATTAATAAAAATCTTTGAATGATTTAAATTTGATTATGTTTGTACAAATATTTTGAATAAGATGAGTGGTCAAATTTAGAATTAAAAAAAGTCACAGGTGCTTCTAGTTTATGTATGAAGCGGTACTCTTACATATACAAGGAACAATTATTGCAACAAAGCTTTATGCTGAATTATTAAAATATTATGTTTTAGTTGCTATATATAAGTTAGGGAAAAAAAAGCAGATGCATATATCATTCATACTATTTTCTACATAAAGCAAGGATAGTGGTGATGTTGTGACATTGTTCCGGTCGACGTGGTGAAAGGAGGGGGAGGTGACAGCAGAGGAGGCAGAGGTGCCGATGGAGACGGCGGTGGAGGCGGAGGCAGCGAAGGAGAATGTGTAGGTGTCGGTGGAGGATGCAAATGAGATGCGGTGGAGGAGGTGGTGAAAGAGGTGCCACAATGGAAATGAGTGCTCAGGTGGAGGAGAAGGCGTAAGAGTTGCCACGGTGGAGACTGGTGGTGGAGGAGCTGATGCGTGGAGGAGGCAGATGAGCTGTTGGGGACGAGAGGCAGCAGTGCACGAGGCGGAGGAAGAATATGAGAACGAGGTGGATAATCGAACGTTTGGAGTAATCGGCAGGAGTTATTGACGCGAACCCCGAATTTGCATGAAACGTGCCAAAATTTTACAGCAAGCGGTACATTTGGTGTCTGACAACCTTGAGCACGGGAGACCAACACGGGGGAGAGTTGACTAACGCAATGATCACCACTAGATAAAGAAGGTAAAATTAGATCCTTAGCATCAAAAGAACCGGCTTATAGATTTGTACCATCAAAAGATCTACCGTTGGAGTGTAGATATTTATCATTGAAAGATCTACGGTTACAATCCTTTGGAGAACAATCTTTTGATGGTACAAATCTATAAGTTGGTTCTTTTGATGCTAAGGATCCAATTTTCCCGATAAAGAATGATGCGGCATTCGGTTGAGAAAAAACCGGGTCGGTCCCACTCTCGATGGTCCATGGATAACATTATGTCCACCACATACTAGGCGAACGACTGTAGCATTAAATCGTCATTTAGAAGTATTCAGATAATGTGCATGAAACTTTTTTAAAATCTTGTTATTCAAGTGTTGGTATTTTGAATTATGAATTCCTCATAGTTGTGGAACATTAACATCATACCAAAAAGAATACTTCTTTTAAATACTTGTACTTGTAAGAACAACTGAGAAATGTTCATAACGAATTCACATCATTTCAATTTCTACACTAGTTTTACCTGAGTTGATCCCTCTTTTCTGCAACTAGTCCTTATCCAGATCTGGATCTGGATCGTTTAATTCATGTTAGGGCATGTGGATTGCTCCACTGTTCATCTCACAAAATATTTTTTTCTAAACTTTATTATTTCCTGTAACACGAAACATCCAAAGTACTTATAGGCTTGTAGCTGACGCGACTGCATTCAAAGTTCAAACACAACCCTTCCTCCTCGAGATCTCCCCCATCATCAGCAACCCGAGCAGATCCACCGGCGAGCGCGGGGCAACGCAATGGGCGTCGTCTCGGCGGCGGCGGACCTGGTGGTCGCGGTCTTCTGCCTCACCATCGCCGTCGCGGCGCCGCTGATCGACGCGCAGTCCGTCCTCCCGCCCGGCTTCCACCCGGCGCCGCTCGTGGAGCTCAAGCGGTGGTACGCCGCCGAGTTCGGCGACTACCTCATAGCCAGTCCCCCCGCCTTCTTCCGCGGCATCATCTGCCTCGAGCTCGCCTTCCAGTGGCCGCTCGCCGTCGCCACGCTCTACGGCCTCCTCACCGGCCGCCGCTGGGTCGCCACCACCTCCCTCATGATCGGCGTCGCCACCCTCACCTCCATGGTAAAACTCGTCTTCACCCCTCCCCCATTCTAGTGGAGTCACCGCTGCAGTTTCGTGAGGTTTGCATGTCAACGCTGCGGCTCTGCCCCAGATTCAGTCGAAATGGTTGATGCACAATTAGATAAAGTCAACTGATGTGCTGTCCCGACATAGTTTCTTGTGTGCTGATTGAGTACGATTGGCAGTCGCCAAATGAAATATTGGTGGAAACTGCTGTAGTAATCCCATGTAATTGAGAGTTACTTTCAGAATTCAGATTGCTTTGGCATGTCTATTGCATTTCTTGTGTTTGCTGATTTCAAACAATTTTAAGCTACTGCCATCATTCTAATGCTCTGAACTGTGGTTCCCTTAATCCAAATGTGTTATACATGTGTAATATTTTACATTTATATTAGGGGGGTTCAATCTCAACTGCAATGTCTTGTATTAAAGTTAAAAAATACAGTAGTACAACACTTAAATTTTTTGTCACGGTATCAGATATCAAACCATGACACAATTCAGTATTGACTCCCTGGAGGAATGTCTACCTGTTATGATTGATGTGAACATGTTTTTTTCTTTGAAATAACAATGTGATCCTGTTCTTGTATATCCTTGATTCATTTTTCAAAGTTCACTTTCATCGTTGCAGTCTGCAGTACTTGGTGACATGTTAGGTTCGGGCAAAGCAACACCAAAGTTGCTTCAGATGTATGCTCCTTTCCTTGTTTTTGCTGTCATTGCAATCCTACGTGGACTTTGCTCATGCTCTGAACGCACTGCATCCGGTTCATCACTTCGGCCTTCTGCTCGCAAGAAGAGGGTCTAGATCAGGTTTCTACTTCCTGCATTTCAACAATTTATTAGCACAGTTCATATTCTATTCCTGTATACATTTGGAAAAGTTAGATCATATTAGTTTGAAATTGATCCCAGGAAATGTTGTTTGTCTATTCCCATCAGGATCATGTCTCTGCAGCTCTTATTTTGCTTTTTATTTCCCCTCATGACTGCGTCCTGCAAAATAAGATGTCATTTTTATCTGTTTGGCAGGCTAATTCAAATTTCAGTATTTTTTAGTGGAGTAATTATTGTAGAATCACACCTTTTTTAGTCACATAATCGTATTAGCTTAAAACTGTGGGATTGATGGCTTGCATATAACACTTTGTTCAATTATTGGTTTGTTTCTGATCACCTATCATAACCAATTCTAGCCCAAGCTGACAGGTAGGTCCCCAGTCCCCTCCTATAATGCCACTCCGTACTGTTGGCCTATTCACCTTTTGCATGCTAACAATAAGAACGCTGCCCATCAGTAGCACGCCGATTGACATGTGTTCCCAAAGTGTATTGGTTGCTTGGGGTTTTATAGAAAGCCATATGATGTTATGATTAGACTCTGTAAATATTGAAAACCCAGATTATATGCCACATGCTACAAAATCTGGTATTTTCTTTAGCAGCAACTATAAACTGTAGGGTTCTCTGAAACGTAATCTTATTACTCGTACTATGTCGAAGCACTCTAATTGGCAAAGGTTTGCTTTACAGCACACTTACATATGTGCCTCTTCTGTAAATTTACAGCTACAGCACAAACACTTTGCCTGAATCTGAAAGCGAGGAAAAACAGAGGATTGTAATACTTACTATGTCTTGTTAACTAGCATATAAAGCAGATCCACAAGGGTTAGTCACCATGAAATGCTGGGTTATACCACAAATACTCTAAAACTGCTCATACTAGACATGCTCGAAGTATGTAGCTTCTACATTTAGTTTAAACCTCAGCTGCAGTGTTGTAGCCGAAGGGACACATAAAGCTTCTCTCTACACGGTATTGAAATCACTGCAATATTCAGTATCAACTCTCTAGATATGCTCGAAGCATGTAGCTTCTATGTTAAGTTTAAACCTGAGCTGTAGTGTTGTAGCCGAAGGGACACATAAAGCTTGTCTATGCTATAACAAAATCACTGCAATGTTCAGTATCAACTCCACAAAGGAATGACTATCAATTACTTTTGATGCTATCATGTTCTTATCCTATTTTTCTTGATTTACTTAAAATTCTGCTCTAATCATTGCAGTCTGTGGCACTTGGAGAAAATTTTGGATTCAAGAAGAGTAATGCCAAACTAACACTGCTTCATCACCTGGACCTTCTCAGAAGAAGAGAATCTGGATCAGGTTCCTGTACCCAGTATTTCAACGATCTTTTGGAATTTTTGCCAGCATATATTGAAATGTCAGATAGTACAAGCTCCAGGATTTGTTGTTCATTGTCCCTGAAAGTCATATTTATCTTGCCTTTATTTGCATTCCCCCCCTGGACCATGTCCTTGTAATGAAGACTTTGTTTTATTTACAACGACCTGATTCAAGCTCCCACTCATTTTGTCCGTAATCATGTGTTTGTTTTATTAAAGATGTTTTTTATTTAAAGAAAGAAATTTGAATATGAACAACAGGAATACACGGCCACACAAAAAACATAAAAATTGTCTGTCGATATAATGAGAAGCCGAAGAAACAGGGTGATACAATGAGAAGCCGAAAAAGAAACAACAACCATCAAAGGCGACCACCATAACCTAAGGCGCAGTAACGAGCGAAGACCTAGGAACCTGCCTCACCCAAATCCTAGCTTCCTCCAACACCTAACTTGTTCGGCTAGTAGAATGAATAGTATTTGACTGATAGAATGAATATTATTATGTGAGAGAAAATAAACTGAAACAAGTCGAAATAAGCCAAGCCCAGACAAAGTGGAAACCAGCCACCGGTTGCAGCACCATCTGCTTGTGCACACGTATCATCCGTTCCTTCGGGAGCGACCGGCCAAAACAGCGAATCAAAGTCTTTCCGCTGAGTTTTAACAACTCTCTTCCTTTGTTTCCAATTTTGTTAAGAAAGTCCACTCCAAGTAATTCTTGCCCAAGCTGAAACTCCAAAGCCCGCTTCATTTTTTTTGTTTCATTTTTCAAGAAAAAAAAAGCATTCCATCCTTATGCTTTGGTAACTTCATGTCACGAGTGGACCCTGACTGCTGAGTTCATTGGTGATTTCTTTGACGACCATCTGGAACCAGATAGGCATTGGCCTTGGCCCTTGGCCCCCTGCAGCTTGTATCCTGGAATTGGAGGCCGAAAGAGATGGATGCATTCATATGCGTTAATTGTCTTCAAGGTCTAGTTCGATAAACCATTATATATATTGCTTGTTTGACTAACCAAGTAACCAAGAACTAGTGGCTGACTATTTGTGTTTTTGCTTGATAATGTAAGGGACAGTGACCGGGATATGATGATGACATTTCGTACTTGTGCCCTGACGGATGTTCATCATAGGAACTACTAACCTTTATCGAATCCATATTTATTACAAATAGTAACGTGACCGCCCAACGCATCCATCATGTGGATAAATCCTTTTGGCTTAAACTACTGGTTCTCAAGTCAATTACGTGTTGGTGGAGAATAGTTTTCGTGCTACTAGTAGCAGAAACTTCCTCAACCTCAACTCTTTATCAAGTGTGGTTCCATCCTGTGACTGAAATATCTTTTTTTTTAAATCACAATTACAATATGGAGGGCGTATAATTACAAAGCATGCACGCCAAGTAGTCAAATAGTCAATGCAATGCGCATGCATATCCACACGATTTTTTTTTCTATGGTGACGTGACTTGCTGCAGTTAGGAAGACAATTCTTCAGTTGGTCTCAAAACTCTGCTTGCCTTGAGTTTGAGTCATGGATGAATTAATTTCCTTGCATTTATCTTGGGTTACAATTTATATATCGATCAGAAATCCAAGTATCATGGTGAATTGCGTCCGGTTGCTGGATAAGATCGCCAACGAATTGCGCCCTGTAGGAACTGAATCCAGGAGGTGATGATCCTGCTTGTACCCTGGATGGTCGTCGCCAGCTATAGCCTATAGCGCGTTTGCTTAATTCTTCAACGATGGCGAAAATAAGCTAGCACTATTCTCTGATCTTGTATACAGCTGGAGCGGAGCCAGAATCACACTTGGACCAGGGCTGGATCGATGAAGATTTTTTTAAAAGACGTGCAAAGTACGTTTTTCATTAAGAGAGAAGAAGAAACATCCAGTTTTGAATACAAGGGGCACGGGGCCAAACGAGACAAAACAAAACAAAGAGATTACACCGCCCGCGCCGGGCGAACACCTAAAAGCCTAGCGAGCGGGAGGAATCCCACACGCACCCAAGTCATCGCCTCTTCCAGGATCGCCGGAACCAGCGCCACTGGCATGAGAGCTTCCTTGTCGTGAACGCGCCGGTTCCGTTCCTTCCACAACGACCAACCAGACGAAGGAGTCGAAACCCTTCCTCCGTGCCTTAGCGACCTGTTTCCTGGCGGAGCACCACCACTCGGCGAACTTTACCGGGCGATCCGGAGCTAGGTCCTGAAGGAGAATATGCCTGAGGGCCATATGCCAGGTCTCTCTAGAGAAGACACAGTCAACCGTCAGATGGTCCAGCGTTTCGGATGCCTGGGCGCATAGCGCGCAAGCGTTCGAGGCCCTAAGACCGTGACGGTGCAGCCGGTCAGACATCCAGCAGCGGCCGTGCAAGACCAGCCAAGCAAAGAACTTGCACTTCCCTGGCATGTGAACCTTCCAGATCTGGCGTGCCCCGAGGATGTCGACGCGACCAAGAAAAAGGGCGGAGTAGGCCGAAGCCGAGGAGTAGACTCCGCTGGGCGACCATTTCCAGATGAACCGGTCAGGCTCGGAAGTGAGGCTGACCTCCTGCAGCAGGTCCCAGATGACGAGGTACTGCAAGATCACCTGCACAGTCCGGGCGTGGGTTACGTCAGCTACCCAACGGATCCCGGCCGCACCGGACTGCAGGGCCTCAGCGACAGTGCGTGCCCGACGCACCCTAGGCGAGACCGCGGCCCAGAGGTTAGGTGCAAGGGATTTGACGGAGCACCCGGAGAGCCTGTTGTCTTCCCAGAAAAGCGCACGAGTACCGTCCCCCACCTCCACGGAAATGGAGGCGTTGAAGAAAACCTGGGTGGCCTTGTCCACGGGGAAGCGGAACGCCGCCCAAGTCCTGTCCGGGTCAGTCCTCGCCAGCCACAACCAACGTAGGCGCAGCGCGGTGCCAAAGATACGAAGGTTGGGCAGGCCGAGTCCACCGCAGCGAGTGGGGCAGGTGACGTTCACCCAAGCGACCAGACAGCGACCGCCCGAGGCCACCTCTGTGCCGGACCAGAGGAAGCCACGGATGAGTGTTTCGACCGCGCGCAGTGCCCAGGGGGAGATGGAAATCGCCATCGAAATGTGGACCGGGATGGCCGAGAGCGTGGATTTGGCAAGCACGAGGCGGCCACTGCGACTCAACAGTCTGCCCTGCCAAGGGGGCAGGCGCCTAGCGACCTTATCGACCAAAGGCTGCATCGCCGCTTTGGGTAGCCTCTTGATAGAGAGGGGTACCCCGAGGTAGGTGCAAGGGAAGTCGGCGATCGTGCAGGAGAGGATGGATCGGACCAGAGACAGGTGCCCCTCAGAGCAGTTGATGGGGTAGACCTGGCTTTTGGTGTAGTTTGCCGCCAAGCCGGCCGCGCTTTCGAAAAGCGACAAGACCGCCTTGACAACCCGCAGATCTAGCTCGACCGGAGAGAAGAAAGCGACCACATCGTCAGCGTAGAGAGAGGCGCGAAAACGTATACTCCTCCCTAGATCTAGAAGGAGACCACGGGATTCTGCCTTACGGAAGAGGGCATGGAAGCATTCCATGACCAGCACAAAAAGCATGGGAGAGAGGGGATCGCCCTGACGCAGGCCTCGCCCGTGGCAGATCCGCTGGCCAGGGGCACCGTTGAGCAAAACCCTGGTGCTGGCGGTGGAAAGAATAACAGAGATCCAGTCGGTCCATCTGCGAGGACAGCCGACAGCCGAGAGGAGCTCAAGAAGAAAAACCCAGCCGACCGAGTTTGGCATGAGGTTTCTTAATCTACTGCTCCCCTACATTCTAAATTATAGAATGTATAGTATATAGATCATTTTATTTTTTCTGGATGTATATAGTTATCTAATTTTATAACAAAGTCTACAAATTAAAAATAAAACTGATATATAATTTGGAACAGAGGGCTATACTCTATTCTCCATGTGCATTGAATAATCGATTCGTTGCTCTCGCGCTGGCGTGTGTATTCGGGAAAAGAGATCTTCTACACCTAGCACTAGCAGGCATGCTCACCCCGGCAAACGCGACACGTCAGCAAATCTGGCGGGATCGGTCTGCATCATCGCCAGAACACCCAGCCAGTTGATGAGAGTCTCAGAGAGAGCAGAAAGCGCCGCGCGCCTTGCATTTGTCCTCCTCGCTCTGTTCCTTTCCAATTCCATCATATCCACCGTTAATAACCAACAGGACTAAACTCCATGGAAAATGGCGACTGAGCCGAACCTTCCACCACCAACTTGTCCCGTACCTTTCGTCGCTCCCCCGGCCATGGCGGCGGGCCTCGATCAACTATTCCAACTTCCAGACGCACAGGGCGTGCCTGACTTTCTCCAGATGTGAACAAAGCACGCGATAACGACCACGTAAATTATACTCGCCTTGCGTCCACGAATGGCTAAAATCCTTCGACCTTATTACCCTGATCTCAGCTACGTATTATACTTATCGGCTAATAGCATAGCAGTCACTAGTCAGAGGCAGCTAGCGACGACGACGACTAATCCAAGCTACATACCTGATGCGCTCCAGCTAATGGGAACAAACAAAATCCGCGCGTCCAGACTGCAAGACTCCCTGCCCCGGGCACCAGCGGCAGACACCCTATTGACGTCGCGTTCTCACGCGCCCTCGTGTCGCCGTGCGCCGCTGCCACCCCCAACTAGTCCCGGGCTCCCGGCCGCTGGCGCCTGGCTACCTGCCTCCCTATATATCAGGCAGAGGTACGGTACGATGTGCCTCTCGCGACGACTCCAGCTCTAGCTACTAGCTGCGCTCCCGGTGCACGAGCTAGCGAACCAAGCCCCATGGCCACCGTGGACGCCACCACGGCGGAGTCCGGCGGCAAGGGCGTCGCGGCGCCGGCACCTCGTCCGGCGCGTGGCGGCGGCGGGGGCGCGGACCTGGCGCTGCGGGCGCTCCTGTTCGCGGTGACGCTGGCGGGGCTCGTCGTGCTGGCCACCGCCAAGCAGACCGTGCTGTTCCCCGTCCCGGTGCTGCGGACCTCCGTCGCCATGGACGCCAAGTTCAAGGACTCGCCGGCGCTCATGTGAGCACACTCTCATCTCAACTTTAATTTGGCACTCATAATCCATGCATCCGGCCGTCTGGTTTGACTCTTCCATGTGTGCCGTGTCGATGCTGGCCACGTAGATACCTGCTGGTGGCGCTGTGCGTGACGTGCCTGTACAGCCTGCTGACGGCGCTCGGCTCGCTCAAGCTCATCTCCGGCTCCTCAGCAGCCAAGACCATGTTCCTCCTCATCCTGCTCGATGTGGTGAGCACCTCAATTTAATCACGGCGAGTTTTACAACATATTTGTTCCTCTTCTCATCCCGATTTAAAATACTCTACATCTTTACAGAAGAATGATTTAATTAATTGATTAATCAGTGTGTTTTCATAAGATATTTCAAACAAGAGATTTGTTTTCTGGCCATTAAGGGATACACACCCATGTATCTACTCATCTTATTGGCGCAGCCTATCTCAGCTCTTTAATTTGGAACTAAATATTTTGGTGGATATAGTAGGTTTTCAAATTTTCACTTCGACAAAAGAAATATACAATAGTTATGATTAGCATATATACTATATTGTTGCAAGGAATTAAATGCACATGTCTTCTCATCTCTATGAAATATGAAACTAGGAAAAAATCTATATTATCCATCCGTCCCAAATTTGTCACTGTTCATTTTTTATTACAACATTTAACCATTCATTTTATTCAAAAACAATTATATATACACCGTATCTGTTGACTTACTTCGTCATCAAAAGTATTTTATGTATAATTTGATGTTCTGCATATTTTCGCTAAATTTTTAATTAAAATGAATGATTAAATCATATTTACAAGTAATTTGAGACAGTACATGTGTATCAAAATAGTGGCAAACAAAAGATTGGGAACACAAGTCAAAGCTACCTAACAAATGGGCAGTGACTGATATGAATATGATGCGCATTTAGCAAATTAAAATCGAGGTCACTTGGTCTATCTTTGAAAATTCAATTGCTCCAAGATAATAACTAAATATAAATACTCGAGACCAAGGGTGTGTTTGGAAGCCCAACTTCTCCCAAAATTCACTATGCAAAAAGAAGATTTCCCATCACATCAAACATCACATCAAAAATACCGACACATGCATGGAGTACTAAATGTAGATGAAATCAAAAACTAATTACACAGTTTGGATGTACTTTGCGAGACAAATCTTTTGAGTCTAGTTAGGTCATGGTAGGACAATATTTATCACAAACAAACGGAAAATGTTACAGTGCTTTTCAGTTCGGAATAGTGCTTTTCAGCCCAAAATCCGTGCAAAATCCAGAATTTTGCATCCCAATTCAGGGAACTAAACACACCCCAATTTGAACAGGAAACGTATTTAATGCCCTGTTTTTTTTCTGTGCAGTTCTACGCGGCGGTGATGGCATCGGCGACGGGCGCGGCGGGCGGCGTGGCGTGGATCGGGCTCAAGGGCAACTCGCACACCCGGTGGGCCAAGATCTGCGACACCTACGGCAAGTTCTGCCGCCACATCGGCGCCTCCGTCGTCCTCGGCCTCGTCGCCTCCATCGTCCTCGTCCTCCTCGCCGTCCTCAACGCCCACTCCCTCTACCGCCGCAGCAGCCGCTGATCTGCAGATCTCCGCAGGGCGCCACGCGGTGGCTTGTAATTGTGTCGTCCCTGTGTGTGTTTCGCCGTTGCCATCCATCCACATGTACGACGTGAGTACGTGACATCTAGTGTAGCTAGCCTTGTAGTGGGAAAGTGTAGAGAAATGGTCTATTGCACCGTACGTGTGTATAATACTGTTGATTGTGTGTCCAGTGTTTCGTAGGCCATCGTATATTCATACATATCATATTGTTGTGTACTCTGTACATGCATGTCCACTACTAGGGAATCAATCTTTAGTCATGGGGATGATTTCATATTAGTACCGGTTTTTTTTTCACCCGGTATTAATGTGTGTCGCGGAGACGCTTGACGTGGTCATTCTTCCCACCCGGTACTAATGGGCTAGCTCCGACCCGGTACTAATGTGACAGCCTTACATTAGTACTGCGGCTCAAGAAAATCCGGTACAAGAGGTGCCACATTAGTACCGGGACAAAGAAATCCGCCGTACGCGCTGCGGCACGACGACCGACACTTAAAAAATTTCGCACCCTGCCTCACGCGCCCTGTCTCCCCATGCACCCTGTCTTCTTTATCTTCCCACCCACCTCTACCTCATCCTCATCCATTCATCTCTCAATCCTTCTAACTCCTCCTTCTTCTCTGGTCCAAGGGTGCAGGAGCGGGAGGAGGCCAGGCGGCGGCCGGCGCGCGCGGGCACACGGGACCGAACGACCGAGCCGGCGGGGTGCGTCTCCGCGGCCGGCGCGCGAGGCCTGCGGGCGCGGACACGCGGACCGGGCAAGCCCGCGGCGCGGTTGGGAGGCCGGCAGTGATGTGTTCCTGATCTAATTCTTGTTGTCTTTTTTTCCTATTTCCTCACTTCTCTTGATTCCTCTTTCCTCATTTCTTTGATTGTGAGATTGTGATTTGTAATTGTAAGACTGTGACATTGAGATGTATTCGTATGATTTTCTTGTGATTGTGAGATGTATCTATGTGAGATGCGTGTATGTGGATAGTGAGATGTTGTTCTCGTGTGTTGGTCAGATGCATTTCAATTCTTGAGAATGAGAGAAGAAAAGAAGAGAAAAGAGAAAGGGACAAAAGGGCTGGGGGGGGGCAGGTCAGCACTTGTGCGCCCACCCTTTAGTCTCGGGTGGTAGCCCCGCTCGGGACAAAAGGGGAGGGGGTAGGCCGGTGCCTGTGCACCCACCCTTTAGTCTCGGGTGGTAATACCACCCGGGACTAAAGGCTTCGCGGTTATTTTTTTGTTTTTTAATTCCAGTTATTTTAATAATATTATACACGTATATTCTCACGTATATGGGTGTATTTTACGTGTACGTATAAATGTTTGCACTAATTATACATGTCTACTATATGTACGTATTATATCAAGAGAATAAACTTATAAATAAATATATACACACTATATATATATATATATATATATATATATATATATATTACATCGAAAGGAGAGATTGTATTTTCTGAAACTAGTATATATACATCAAAATATCGTTTCATTCTAATTCTAGTCTCAAGTTCCACCAGAGGTGCTAATTAACATTTCTGAATTAGATGACCATCATAAAAATATCTTCCCTTTGAGCTAATCACCTCGTCCATCAAGAATCCCAAGAGACTTTCTTGAATCGCCAAGAGACGATCCTTCTCAATAATTGTGTCCCTAATCATACAGTTCTGTAATGTGCAAATATGTTAATATATAACACCTAAGAATTAAATATATAAGCGTGTCAGGGGCTGAGACCTGGACAGATCCGCTAGGGGGTTGCCCTAGAGGTTTGCAGGTTAATGGAGGACCGGGACCTAAGAGCGTAGGTGGTTATGCACGGGATGCACACGGAACTAGGCGAGTAAGGCGGTGAGGAACAGGGAGACAAGGGTTTATACTGGTTCAGGCCTCCGGAGAGTAAAACCCTACGTCCAGTTGTGGTGGATTATGCGAGGATGAGTTGAGTTCCCTTCGCATGGAGCCCTAGGCCGCCTTATATGGGGAGGACGGGCTAGGGTTTCCATGCAAGGTCGGTTGACCCGTGTCGGGGTCGGTTACAATTGTGGGAAGCTTATCTCCCGGATTACAAGGAGTATCCCGTGATACTCGGAGTCTACAGGCGGCGGCGCGCTACGTCGTACTGCCTTGACTTGCACACCAAGTGTCGCGGGTCTTCCAGACCTTGATCAAGTCGCCCGCGGTCGTCGGTGTTGAAGATAAGGTCGCTGGGCCCACTTGGCAGGTCGGCGGGTCTTCTGGAAGGTCGGGTCCACTTGTCAGGGGCCCCTAGGACCCTGGCCGGTGGGGACCCATGGGTACCCATGTCTCTCAAGCCCCCGATCGACGTGTAGGCGTAGCGGCCGAGGTGAGGTTGTGTCGAAGAGTAGCGAAGGCGCAACACCGTCGAGGTCGTGAAGTAGCGGAAGCAGGCTTCCGTTAGGTCGAGGCGACCTTGGGGAAATAGGGCGTCGGAAGATGCACTAGTGTAGTAGCCCCCGAGCAGTAAAGCGACCAGAATGGCCGGTTTGATGCTCCGAAGAAAAAGAAGAAAGAAATAGCCGAACCTACGACCTTCTGCTCAGGAAACAGATGCTCTTGTGATGTCAATGCAATAGGACAAAAACTCCAGAATCTTGCAGAGGTCATCAGGCGTCGGCGCAAACGCAGCCAGAGTCACAAGTGCACTGTACGGTCACGGGCCGGCTTGCAAACGTAGCACAGGTCGCTGTCGGCCGCAAAAGACAAAAGCGCTCCAGGATGCAGTCAGGTAGGGGACAGGTGCGCTGATGCCTCCCACGGGCGAACAGTGACCCCGTGTTCCACGAGGGTACAACGATCTTGAGGATAAGGACGCCACGCAAGCTGGCTTGCGGATAACACCCAAAGTAGGTGCTGAAGTATAAATAGGCGACCATACCTCGAAGCAAAGTGCGCAATCTCCAGAGGAAAGCCACGATGATCCAGTGTAGTAATATTTCCACTCCATGGGAGTGTGTCCGTCCACCAGAGCATAGGATTGATGTAGTTCATACTTGGAGCTAGAAGAATACTTGCGAGGCTCGAAGAACTCGATTGGCCTCTTCTCCCAGTCCCACCGAGGAACCCAGGAGGAGTATGAAGCAGCAGTTGCATCGTTGGCCCTGACACTTTCAGGCCTGATGTGATGCTAGTGAATGCTGTGCTCCACCCAACGAGGTTGGTGTTAAAGCTCGGACCTTCTGCAATCTTGCGGGAAAGCTCAGACTTGACGCTGAGCGCCGCAGGAGACCGGTTGGTGCGCGAGTAGAGGTGGCTGTGTGGCAGCTGCCTCCACAGTGGTTGGAGAGGTCGTCGAGTAGGTCCTGAAGCTAGAAGAAAGATTGCGACAAGCCTTATTAGTGTAGACTGAGTCGTAAGTACTTTGGAAGGTGATTCAGGGCCTGTAATATCTTTGTATCTTGTAATTGGCCAAGGGCCAAATCCCTTGTAGCTTATGAAGCTGTAAATATTATTTTGCACATGATGATGTCATGTTTCAAGTAGTTGTAGGGGCGCTCGGGCTGCAATGGTATAGCTACCAAGGTCCCGGCAGGGCTGTCGTAGAGACTACGAGCCCGTGTTGACCTGAATCGACACAGCCGTCGTGTAGTGACACAACGCAGGTAGTCAACCTGTAAAAATCTAGGTCTATATGACCTAGGAGGCAGCAAGGCCTTAGCGACCTCAGGGAGGTGCTACTTGACCAAGAGGTCGCCAACGGGCAGTGGAGCCATTAAGCACAGGGCCGTTGGTATAAGCCAGCCATTAAGGAAATTTAAGAGGTAGCAGGACCTTAGTGACCTCAAGGAGGCTAAAGCGACGTATCAAGCAGTGGTGCTTTGTCGACCTTACGACGGCGGTGTGACAGACCTGAAGGTCGTGAGAGGTCAGGAGACCTTGAAGAAAGTGTTGTAAAGGGGCTTAAAATAGGGCATAACGAGTCCATTGATGCCAGGCCGTTGAACTGAAAGCCAGCGAGCATGGATTCCCGCACGGCGCGAGCCGTTACTGCCTGTGACCGTTAGGCCGGGAGGGCCGTTGGGCGATGTATCTGTTGGGTCGCCGGGAATGCCGCCGGACCCGAAGGGACGTTGGAGGGCACCGCGGCCCACCGCACTGATGCGGCCCAGTTATAAAAGGCCGAGTGAGGGGTCAGGAACCCCACTCGCTTCCATACCCCCGCCACAACTAGGGTTCCCAATCAGCCACCAAGACCCTTCGTGCGCAGATTCGTCGGCGCCGCCATGCTTAGATCCACCGCGCCCAGCGCCGCCGTATGCGCAAGAAGTCCTTGGTAGTGTTTAGAGCTAGATCCACCGGGTTCGACGAAGAAGAAATGGCCCCAGAGCATGCGCCAGCGCCGGAGCACGTTTGGGAGCACTCAACGTTGACAGAGGTGTAGCTCCAAGGTCTGGTGGAGCGCGGGCTGCTGAAGCCCAGGGAGCAGGTGCGCTGGAGGCCAGCCGCCGGCGAAGCCTTCCCCTCCGAGGGGACCGGGGAGACCATCGCCTTCATCGCGCACGTCGAGCGCGGATTTGGAGTCCCGGCGGGTGATTTCTTTCGTGGGCTGCTGCACTTCTACAGGATCGACCTGGTACATCTCGTCCCCAACGCCATCACCACTGTTTCCTCGTTCATTCATCTGTCCGAGGCGTACTTGGGGATACCGCCACACTTCGACCTGTGGTGGTACTTCTTCGAGGTGAAGAAGACGGGAAAGAATGGCGTCGTTGGATCCGTCGGCTTCATGCTACACCATCACATGAAGACGATGTACATCGACATGGAGCTGCCGAACAACACCCAGGGCTGGCAGCGAGGGTGGTTCTACATCGACAACCCGAAGCCGGCGCTGGCGACTAGGTCGGGACTCGCGCCGGTCCCGGTGCCGGAGTGGACCAACCAACTGACGTCGCGGGAGATGGACACCGTCAAGCCATTGCTGGAAGACCTCAAGGCGCGGAATGAAGAAGGGCTGACGGGCAGCGCGGTGGCCATCAGTTTCAGCCGGAGACTGCTGCAACCGATCCAAGATCGGGTGCATCCGGCCTACGAGTACTGGGGCCAGACCGACCCGACCCGCGTGGTGCAACGCAAGGTCTCCAAGCAGGAGATGGTGGCGCGGGTTAGGGAGCTCTTCAATGGGGTGATCCAGAACCGGACGTGCCCCAAGGCGTTCTCCCTCAAGCGGCCCGCCGAAGTGGTAAGTTGCTGATTGACCTTGATTTTGCTTGTGGTTGGGCTTGTTTTGCTTTGAACTGAGATGAAGGTCGCCTGTTGCAGGGTCGCGAGGACTTGTTCTGGTGCCCGGCTCCCCTCGCTGATGAGGGTGAGTGCAGCTTCAAGGTCCGGGCGGTGGAGGACATCCGGGCTCCGCCGCAAGAGTACTTTGACAACTACCTCTCCGACTCATCGGTGGGAGGTAGTGATGAAGAGGATCCTCCCGCGGGGAGTTCTGTACCAATGACCCGGCGCATGTGGTAGGTCGCTGGCAAGATCCCGGCGCACAAGGGCGTCAAGATCGTTTTCGCCACCATCAAGGCGGAGAAGAAGAAGCGGAAGAGGAGGGACACCACTGCGTCGTCAGAGACGGCGACAGCCAGCACCGAGGTTATCGTCGAGGAGGACGATGACACGGGGTCGCGTGACATCGCCGCAGGGTCGGGCGACACGGCGGCCGCAGGAGGAGAAGACGTCCCGCTCGGGGTTATAAGCGAGCAACAGTCGAAGCCGAGCGCGGAGGGTGTGAGCGACCAAGGGTCGTAGAAGAAGCCGAGGAGGGCGCCACCCAGGCTGGTGTCGCTTCGATTGAAATCTAGCAGCGGGTACGTTGTTGAACTCGATTTTTCGTTGATTGACCTTTGGAGAGTTTGAGTGCGTCGATCTGACACATTCTGTGCCTTAGTCAGGGGAACCCCTGCTGCATCGGGTGATAACAAGAGCGCCTCAGGCCAAGGGGCCTTGGGGCGGAAGCTCGAGAAGACGCCGGTGAGCCAGTCACCGGTAATGTTGGGCGGTGATGTCAGCAGCCAGGTCCATGAGACCATGGTGGCGGTGACCAAGGTCGTAGCTGATAGCGCTCAGTAGGTGGCAGGTCTTCACCAGGAGCACCCACCCGAGTCGGGCCTACCGCAGGCGCATGGGACGGAGACCGGAGGAGGGGGCGCAGACGACGACCTGAACCGGTCCCTCTATACCGGCACCCCTTGGGAGGATGATGTCCTTGCCGACAGCAAAGATCTTGATGACTTCAAGGCGGCGCAGGCGACGATCAAGGATGCGGCGAAAACGATCGGCAGGACACTCATGGTGAGTCTCGATTCCTTTGGAGATAGGTCTTCAATTTTCTTGGATTCCTTGATTTGACGATCTGTTTGGGGTGTGTGGTTGTAGTCTCTTGCCGAGCGAGCACAAGGCAGGGCGAACCTGCTGACGGAGGGCGCCAGGCTTCATGTGGAGCTGACCACGGCGCGGGAGGCCATGCTGCAGGCCAGGATTGAGGCCGCAGGAGAGATAAAGTGCCTCAAGGACGAGGCGGCCTTGAAGGACAAGGCGATGGAGGCCTTGAAGCAGGAGCTTGAATCCGCCAGGCTGAAGGCGAAGGAAGCAGAGGACGAGCTGAAGGTCGCCACTGCGGGTACGTCTGGGGTACCCTCATGCTTGATGCTTGAATTTTTATGTCGTGATGAACCAATCCTGACCTTGCTGATCGCAGAGGCCAAGAAGAGGGAGTCCGCCTTGAGGAAAGACCTCACGGAGTCGAAGGACCAAGTGAAGATCCTTAAGGAGAAGCACAAGGAGGTCGTCGACAGTGAGTATTACTATACCCGGAAGGCTGCATATGAATTTGGTGTTCGCAGGGATCTGGAGATCGACCTGGGCCGGGCAATGCAAACCCTTATTGATCATCAAGAGATGACTACAGATCTTCAAAAGGAGCTGGACGACATCAAGGTGGCCACCGAGTACCTTGTGGACATTTACGTCCCCAAGGTCGAAGGCGGGCCACAGGAGCTCATCGCGCGGCTGGAAGATGCGGAGGGTCGCGTGAAGACCTTGCTGATGGATAGCGGCAAGCTCGCCGCTGCTACTGCGTTGGCCACGGTGAGGCACCATGTGCCCACATTCGACCTTGAGAAGGTCAGGGAGGAGCTCGACCTATCTCGGCTGGTGGGCATCGAAGATATCCAAGCCGCCGCGGATGAGATTATGAAGAAGATAGACATGTAAATGTAACTTAGGACGTAGCAAACAATTAGTGCCAATGGGTCGTGGACCCTTTTGATGTAAGATAAACCTTGCATGAATCAAAAAGGCATGTTTAATTAACTGATGTGATCCCTTCTTTGACTTATATACTCTTTATAAGAACACGAAAGTAATGGAGCTGCACGAACCCTTTCCCCCCACTGACCCAACTCAGTGGAGGAACGGCTTACCGACCACACGGCTCAGCGTGGAGGCTTATGTGCAGCCGGCGCGCGGAGGGGGGGCCTGGACCAAAGGTCGAGCAACCACACGACTTAAGGAAACTTATAAAGTGCACAAAAAGTTTTGGGAGGGGAGCACACAGTAGAAAGAAAGGAAAAAACCCCACAGGTCGAGCGACCCTTAGGTTGGCAAAGTCAAGCCCCCGAGCGTGAAGGACCGAGTTTAATACCAAGCCCCCGAGCGCGAGGGATCCAGTTTTAAGCCACGCCCCCGAGCGCGTCGAGGGGGAGGGGTGAACAGAGAACAAGTAGGTCGAAAGAAAATCTTTATATATATATATCGAATTACAAAGGAGAGAGTACATAGCTTTTATTGTGATACAAGGCTCCAAAGGGTAGAAGCGACGTAAGTGCTCGATGTTCTAGGGGTTCGGGACGCCCTGGCCATCAGCCCATTGGAGGCGATAGGTCGCCGGTCCAATGACCTCCTTAACTATGAATGGGCCTTCCCAAGGCGCAGAAAGCTTGTGCATGTCCTTGGTGTTCTGGATCCGCCGTAAGACTAGGTCGCCAACGTTGAAGGAACATTCCCTCACATTGCGGTCGTGGTGGCGACGTAGCTGCTGCTCGTGGCGGGTGTGGCGCATGAGCGCGGCCACACGATGTTCCTCGATGCTGTCAAGGTCGAGCCTGCGTGTTTGCTCCACTTCTCCTTCGTCAAAATTTTGGATACGAGGAGCCCCGAAGGCCACGTCGGTAGGGAGGATGGCCTCTGACCCGTAGACCAAGAAGAAGGGTGAATACCCTGTGGCCGAGCTGACCTGGGTCCTGAGACCCCAGAGGACGTGGGGGAGCTCTGAGAGCCACTTGGTTGCATAGGGCGCGGAGCCGTCGAAGATGCGGTCTTTAATGGCCTGTAGGACCATGCTGTTGGCCCTTTCGACCTGGTCGTTGCACCGTGGGTGCACCACCGAGGAGTAGTATATGTCGATCAAGTTGTCTTGGCAGAAGTCCCAGGCCGTGCCAAGGTCGGTGACAATCCTGTTGGGCACCCCGAAGCGGTGGGTGATCTCCTCGATGAATTTGGCCGCCTCTTTCGAGGTGACGCTGGATACGGGACGGACCTCGATCCACTTGGTGAACTTGTCCATCGCCGTGATGATGTGCTTGTAGCCGCCAGGGACGGTCTTGAAAGGTCCCACAGAGTCAAGACCCCATACTGCGAAGGGCCAGGACGGAGGGATGGTCCTGAGGGCATGAGCCGGGACGTGCTGCTGTTTGGCGAAGAATTGGCACCCCTTGCATCGACGTACGAGTTCCTAGGCATCGACCATGGCCGTAGGCCAGTAGAAGCCGGACCTGAAGACCTTGCCCACCAGGTTGGAAGAGGCGGCGTGATTGCCGCACTCGCCACCGTGGATCTCATCCAATAGCCTAAGGCCCTCAGATCGCAGGATGCACTTCATGAAAACCCCTGTGGAGGCGGACCTCCAGTAGAGTTCGTTGCCGACGACGACGTAGTTGGTGCTACGCCTCGTGATCTTTTCACACTCCGCCTTGTCCTTGGGTACTCGATGCTCGAGGAGGAAGGCGATGAAGTCAAGGCGCCGTTCATCTTCTGCTTCGGTCATGAGGACTTCGCGACCTCCCGGCGAGGTCACTTCATCATCAAGCGACTCTGGGTCGGTGATAAGCTTGATGGACGGCTTGCGTAGGTCCTGGATGAACACGCCGGCCGGAACTAGCGCGCGCTTCGAGCTGATCTTGGAGAGGACGTCAGCCGCGACGTTGTTGTTGCGGCAAACGTGGTGGAATTCGAGTCCTTTGAAGTGACGCTCGAGCTTGCGCACCTCAGCACAGTAGGCATCCATCGTGTCCTTCCTGACTTCAGAGTCCTTGCTGACTTGGTTGATCACGACCTTGGAATCGCCGTAGGCCATGAGGCGCTTGATCCCGAGGGAGACAGTGATGCGTAGCCCATGGATGAGGGCCTCGTACTCGGCGCCGTTGTTAGACGCCTTGTAGTGGATCTGCAGGACGTACTTGAGGTAGTCGCCCTGGGGGGAGATGAACAGGACGCCCGCGCCGGCTCCTTCGAGGTTCAGGGAATCGTCGAAGTACATTTTCCAGTGCTCAGGTCGTTCCGACGGCGGAGGCTGCTGGATCTCGGTCCACTCCGAGACGAAGTCTGCGATGACCTGGGACTTGATGGCCTGCCTGGGGCAGAACTCTAGGTCGAACTCCCCTAGCTCGATGGACCACTTGACGATGCGCCCAGTGGTGTCGCAGCTCCGCAAGATCTCGCCAAGGGGGAAGGCCGAAACGACCTTGATCTTGTGCGACTGGAAGTAGTGCCGGAGCTTGCGAGAAGTGATGAGCAGCGCGTAGAGCTTCTTCTGGGGCTGGCTGTACCTAGTTTTGCTGTCTGCTAGGACCTCGCTGACATAGTATATAGGTCGCTGGACAGGGTAGGGTCTACCTTCTTCAGGTCGCTCAGCCACCAGAACCGAGCTGACCACCAGGGTGGTCACCGAGATGTAGAGCAGCAACGGCTCCTTAGGCACCAGGGACACCATCACCGGGGGTGATGTGAGGAAGGTCTTGAGTTGCTCCAGAGCTTGGTCGGCTTCCTCGGTCCAGATGAACTTGTCCACCTTTTTTAGTAGCTTGAAGAAGGGCAGGCCTTTCTCTCCAAGTTTGCTAATAAATCGACCTAGGTCTGCCATCATGCCGGTGAGCTTCATGACATCTTTCTTCCCAGTAGGTCTCTTCATCCTGAGGATGGCATCCACCTTGGTGGGGTTGGCCTCGATGCCCAGGTTGCTGACCATGAAGCCTAGGAGCTTGCCGGACGGGACACCGAAGACGCACTTCTCTGTATTAAGTTTCCAGCGGTAGACGTGGAGGTTGGCGAAGGTCTCCGCGAGGTCAGCTATGAGCTTGTCCTTGTGGGTGGTCCTGATGACCACATCGTCAACGTAGGCTTCTACGGTCTTGCTGATCTGGCTAGCAAGGCACTTCTGGATGGCCTTTTGATAGGTCGCACCATCATTCTTGAGGTCAAAGGTCATGGCCGTGTAGCAGTAGATGCCATGGGGCGTTATGAACGCTGTCTTGTCTTGGTCAGAGACCTTCAGGGCTATCTGGTGATACCTTGAGTAGTAGTAGAGAAAGCATAGGAGGACGCTTCCGGCCATGGAGTCCACGACCTGGTCGATGCGCGGAAGAGGGAAGGGGTCTTTAGGGCAGTACCTGTTGAGGTCGGTGTAGTCGATACACATTCTCCATTGACCGGTTTTCTTGGGTACAAGGACCGGGTTGGCGAGCCAAACCGGGTTTTTACACTCGCGGATAAATCCGGTAGCTATGAGCTTTATTAGTTCTACCCTAATGACGTCCTTGCGATCTTTCGCAAAGCGGCGAAGCTTCTGCTTGACAGGCTTGGCCATCTTGCTTACATCCAAGGCGTGCTCAGCCAGCTCCCTGGGGACACCCGGCATATCCGATGGACTCAATGCGAATATGTCCGCGTTATCCCGGAGGAAACTGGTGAGCGCGAGTTCCTATTTGGGGTCGAGCCCGTCGCCGATCACCACTGTCTTCTCTGCATCGGCAAGGCCGAGGCAGACCTTCTTCGTGGAGGGGACTGCGTCCAGGGCGGTGTCGATGCGTTTCTGCTCCGGGACAGGTAGGTCGACCGGGTCGACTTGGTTGGCCTCAGCGACCAAGACCGCGGAGGCGTCGGCGGCGAGGTCGAGGGCCTCCGTGTTGCACCTGAAGGAGATAATGAGGTCCCCCTTAATGGAGAGGACCCCATTTGGAGCCGGCATCTTCAACACCAAGTAGGTGTAGTGCGGGATGGCCATGAATCTGGCCAGCATTGGGCGACCTAGGATCGCATGGTAGGAGGACTTGAAGTTGGCGACCTCGAAGCTGAGGTACTCCGTGCGGAAGTTCGCCTCTGAACCGAAGGTGATGGGGAGGGAGACCCGACCCAAGGGGTAGGCTGCCTTCCCGGGGACGATGTCGTAGAAAGGCTCGTCGCACTCCGTGAGCTTGTCAAAGTCGAAGCCCATCTTCTTGAGGGTCTCAACAAAGATGATGTTGAGCCCGCTGCCCCCGTCGATCAGGGTCTGGGAGAGCAAGGCCCCGTCCACCGTAGGCTCGACGACGAGCGGGTAGCACCCAGGATCTGGGATGTGTACCCAGTGATCAGCTCTGGAGAACATGATCGTCTGCTTAGACCAACGCAGAGGCGCAATTGGCTGAGTGTGGACGAAGTGGACGTCGTGCTTGTCCTTCCTGTAGCGCCTCCTGCTGGTGCTAGACTTGATGCCACCAACGATCATGTTAATCACGCGGGTTGCAGCCTGGAAAGGCCCATTGGGGTTGCCTGTTGATGGTGGAGGAGTGTTGGCATTTCTTAACCTCACCACTAGTTGTACACCTAGCGGGAGCGTAAGATCCACCTGGGTATACCGACGAGTATGAAAGATTCCGCAAGCGCACAGAAATACCGCTGTAGCACTTCACCTCAGGAGTATTCCAAAGGGTATCGAATCCAAGGAACGATGTGTACTACCTTCTATCCTAGACTGATGATCCAAGGACACAACTCTAAAGGATGAGATCAAGATGGAAAGGATCTTGCTGATAGCGTGCAGAGCTGAGAACAGCCTCTCGATTAGGAACTCTCGTTTCGGACACCGGCCCCTCCTGGCTATAACAGTTGGTTCACGACAAATGGTTGCCTACACGCTGTACCCGAACGTGGCGGATTTCAGAGGGTCCAATGACTGTCACTACCGCGGCCTACCCCAAGACAAACCGTGGGATACAGGGCATTCGAAGGATAACCCGTAGTCTAGACACCACGTCTACACCACCGATTACTACTATAGCACAGCTATGTCTGGCACCCCGTAGAAACACTATAGCACTCCGTATAAATACGAAGCGACGAACCCACGAGGGAGAGAGCCGAACTCACTCAGATATACGCTATCCTATGCAAGGGATCACAGATGAACTTGATCTAGATTAGGATATAGGAGCATCCACTTAGCTCTGATTAAACTAGCAGGCATACAAACAGGATACAAACTTAGGTGTTTATAACAGAAGATCAAGGGTCGTGTTCGTGAAGAACACGAGCCTCTAACTTATGAACAAACACAAAAGTATAAGAAACTCGCTCGTCAACTAGATCGAGGAAGCGTGTTCATGAAGAACACGAGCCTCTAAATGATGAACAAACGAAGAACACAGTATGAATGCCACTTTAGTCTAATTGAGAATGTCGAAATACTCACTTTATTCTAAATGAAGAACAGAAGCACCCGTAGAGGATCGTTCTTGAGGAAATGTGCCAAACACCATGGCACAACCCCAAGACACCACCTCACCTCCCTTCTAATCTCTAAAGCACTAGCAAGCCAGCACTAATCCTATGCAAAGAGCTCTCCTCTCCTAATGAGAGAAGCCAAGAGGCAAAAGTGAGAAGGAGGAGAAGAAGTGTGTGTCCTATTCTCTAACCCCTCCACTTCTATTTATAGGCCTGAGCACCGGCGTGGAGGCACCCCAAACACCCCGGGAATGAAGTCAGGAGCCAACCAGGGACCACCACATGGTAGGCCAGGATTGGGCGCCACAAGGTCGGTTCGGCCGACCTGTGGGGTCGGCCGACCCCTTGTGGGCCCCACCTGCCTTGTGCTTTCTCGTGGTGGCTGTCAGGTGGGTCCTTATGGCGGTTCCAGGTGTCCACGCGGTTTGGAGGCGGTTTAGGCGCCCTGGTGGGCCATGGGATCCATGTGATACACGTGTCGCGACTTCTGATTCGCTGAGACTTCCTCCCTTGGATTGGTGACATCATCAATCCGTGGCACTTTGCATGGCAGCCCCTCATTGGCTGAGGTGGAGAGGCTTGGATTGATGAGGTGGATGGATAAGGTGTGCTTTTGCTGTATTTCTTATGCTAATTGCCTGCATTCAAATATACATTGCCACTTGTGGAAATTGTCAGTATAAGGCCCTATTCTACTGTGAATGTATATTTCTCATGTCAAAATGCAGGAGTTGACGGCTATAAATATGGTACTTAACAGCCGTCAACAACTCCCCCACACTTGACCTTTGCTCGTCCTGAGTGAAGGGAGTCAGATCAAGGTGAGACATGATATCCAAAGGTATGAAGCGAGCATAAGAGATATTCCAAACCATTCCTTGTACCAATGAACTCTGTGGAGTGTCTATCATGCTATCTTGGGTAGTTGAAGAATGGAATGGTCAGGAATCAAATCACTCCTGCTCATCATGTTAAGTATCTTGGGGTTTTGCAATAAATTTTCAAAACAAACCTTGCTTAGCTCCTCATTTGATTCTCTCAGATCACTCAGTGTGTATATGTCCTCACCAAGGCATTAGACTGCCTTTCTTCATCCTACTTCTATTGATGGCTATATGTGGAGCTCAGGGTAGGATAAAAGGTAGGGCATACTTGCATCACATGTATTGCAAAGTCAAAGACTAGATCCACAGAGAAAATCGAATCATACAATCAGATCAAGATGTGCACGTGTGTGGGTATGGTGAGTATGGTAAGGTGGATACTAGGCCCGGCATGGGTGCTAGATATTACCATACATATATGATGAGAGTTGGTAGATGGTAAGGTGGATACTAGCCCCGGAATGGATACTAGTTATTACCATCTAAATTATGGAACTCATTTTTGCATGATTCCCCCTCTTGTATAAAAATCTTTTGAGAACATGACTATCTCTATAATTTTTTTCCTTGTGGACCTTCATGTGTCCAACTCTTTTTTTTCAATACCTGGACCTTCACGTGTCCATTTTTTGATAGCCATGTCTCTTGTGTAACAAAAACTAGGAGGGAGAGATCAACACATATGGAGCCTTATTTTCACGGAATGGATGAATGATACAATGCTAACTTCCAGTGTAGAAGCATAGCAAGGGGGAAATGGTGGTGTGCACATGAATCTTGATCATGAGAGTAATGAAAAGAATTCTCACAAGGGTCACAGAATTTGGCAAAGCTCAATGCAATAACAAGCAGCATATGAGTATAAGGTTTTCAACTATGAACATCATATGGCTTTGGTAGGACAGTGGCATATCAAAGAGGAGCTTTGCAAAGGGTTTTCAAGTTTTCAAATAAAATTCCCAAGCACTCAGACATTTAGAGCGAAGATCATATGATCAAACCATATCACAAACACCAACTACCTAGATAAGCATGAGTTCCCTAATGATATTTGTTCACAAGCATCAAGATAATAAGTAAGGAATAAAACATATGCAAGCCAACCACAGGAATCATGGAGAGCAAACAAAACATCGATATTTGAGTTTGATTTATTGGATAAGAATTGAGGATCATTCAAACTCATAGGTAGAGAGTGAGATGAAGGGTGCACGTACCATTGCTCCTGAAGGATATGAGGAATAAGGAAGACTAGTGGTGATTCGGCTGACCCGTGGGGTAGCCAGCTCACTCTAGTTTACCTTATCCTTGTTATGAAGGCATAGTCGATGTCGTGCAGCACTTTGTGTGGAAGTTCTCAAGTGGATATGTTGATGATGAGCTTGAGAGAACTCCCCCACACTGGTGCTTGTACTGGTGTTGTTCTTCAAGCAAAAGTGGAAATAAGAGATGGACTCTACTGGCTCGAGAACCATAGAGCCTTTATTCAAAAGCAAATATTTTTGTTTTTTATATATTGTCACCATGTCATTTACTCAAGCAGGGTTAGATCAATACTGCACTTCATAAATAAAGGATAATATACTTACCTTGGACCTTTTGTGAGGTCATATGTTCCTCCTTTGTATGTTGTGCAACATGAATCTGATACCTTAACTTACCTTCCCATACGAATCTAGCTTAATGACTTACCCATTCGAATTTGACAATTTTCTACAGGGGTTAGTCAGCATATATGCAACCAAGATCTATGAAGATATAACTCCAAGGTTCATCAAGCAAAACCCGACACCATGTCTTGTTTTGACTGAAGAAGACAGTTTTAACCTAAGCACCATGCTTAATTTAAAACAATCTATGAATGCGTGTATACTCAAACATTCAAACCAAAGCATATGAACAAAGATAAAGGTGGCTTGAAAGCATGATCAAGCTATTTATCAAAAGGGACATAAGCATGAGCATAAGACGGTGAACCTCGGGAACCTCCCGGAAGGGCTTTGTTTAATGTCAAAAGCAGGACTTACCTAGCTAGTGGGCAAGATGCAAGAGCTGACATCATCTTCACACCATGGTAAGATTTGGTAGAGGGGGAACTTTACTCAGGATGCTCACATACCTCCCCCAAACTTGAAGTTTGCATTGCTAGGCAACAAAACTCAAGTGTGTGGTGATCAAGCTTCCTTTTGTAAATGTTCCCTCACCAAAGCTTATCTAGGTGTTGCAGCTGATGTGGCTCACATGTTCGTAGGCATCATCTGTTCATCTTTCTTTTCAATCTCCACCTGGAAGGTTAGTGACCAAAAATACCCGAAGGACGACTTATCCTAAAAACATGTTCTTACTTTTATTCGAAAAGGGAAATAAAACCTAACCTAATCCAGGCTATCTCCTGGTAGTGCTTTGTTTATTTAAGGTCATAAGCTCGACCATGGGAACTTCATCTTGCAGCTATCGTTGGTGGTGCCATTCCCATCTCACCACCAATCTTGATGTATCGGTGAGGCTTTAGCTGCAAGGTTAGTGCCACAATGCACACACGAAATCTGATATGCTTATGATAGACATATACATCTACAACCAACCTTCTGAACTCTCTACAAAAGAGGACCATAAGGTGATTGCAGCCCTCGAGTGTGCTCAGCGCACTAAGCATGGCCGGCTCTGGACAGGCATGATGCAAGCATGGTTCATGCGGTGTATCAAGAATGAAACTACCATGCTTATCTGTGTAACCTTTGCCCATGAACTCCAGAGTCGGTGCCTCACAAGATTCCATGGCCCATGAGTTCTCTATCTCAAGAGATGCATCGTGGAGGCAAGATGTTGACTCTCGATCATAATCGAAAGTAACATAATACGGGCCAGCGGGAAGAGGCTGAAACTTGGTCGAGATAGATGATGATCATTCGCCTCCACAGAGGTGAAGAGAATCTCCCGAGTCATTCCCTTGAGGAGTAGAGAAGTCTATAACCTCAATCGGAACAGGCTCGAATGATGCGAACGGAGATACGTGCATTATCATCTCGAGTGGGTTTTGCTCGGGAAGAGGCTCTACCATGGAATGTTCATGACAAGAGATGGACGTGGTAGAAGCGGCTTCCCTAAGCTTTACATCTAGGCTTCCTTGAGATTTATCAAGAAGTTCATCCAATGGGTCGTGTTCGTGAAGAACACGAGCCTCTAACTTATGAACAAACACAAAAGTATAAGAAACTCGCTCGTCAACTAGATCGAGGAAGCGTGTTCATGAAGAACACAAGCCTCTAAATGATGAACGAACGAAGAACACAAGAACACAGTATGAATGCCACTTTAGTCTAATTGATAATGTCGAAATACTCACTTTATTCTAAATGAAGAACAGAAGCACCCGTAGAGGATCGTTCTTGAGGAAATGTGCCAAACACCATGGCACAACCCCAAGACACCACCTCACCTCCCTTCTAATCTCTAAAGCACTAGCAAGCCAGCACTAATCCTATGCAAAGAGCTCTCCTCTCCTAATGAGAGAAGCCAAGAGGCAAAAGTGAGAAGGAGGAGAAGAAGTGTGTGTCCTATTCTCTAACCCCTCCACTTCTATTTATAGGCCTGAGCACCGGCGTGAAGGCACCCCAAACACCCCGGGAATGAAGTCAGGAGCCAACCAGGGACCACCACATGGAAGGCCAGGATTGGGCGCCACAAGGTCGGTTTGGCCGACCTGTGGGGTCGGCCGACCCCTTGTGGGCCCTACCTGCCTTGTGCTTTCTCGTGGTGGCTGTCAGGTGGGTCCTTTTGGCGGTTCCAGGTGTCCACGCGGTTTGGAGGCGGTTTAGGTGCCCTGGTGGGCCATGGGATCCATGTGATACACGTGTGGCGACTTCTGATTCGCCGAGACTTCCTCCCTTGGATTGGTGACATCATCAATCCGTGGCACTTTGCATGGCAGCCCCTCATTGACATCATCAATCCCCTGCTAGTTTAATCAGAGTTAAGTGGATGGATAAGGTGTGCTTTTGCTGTATTTCTTATGCTAATTGCCTGCATTCAAATATACATTGCCACTTGTGGAAATTGTCAGTATAAGGCCCTATTCTACTGTGAATGTATATTTCTCATGTCAAAATGCAGGAGTTGACGGCTATAAATATGGTACTTAACAGCTGTCAACAAGGAGGCAGGTTGGTCTCATTGCGGGGAGGCGCCGAAGGCGGGTCGCTGCGAGGTGGCTCGCGGCGATCGTCGTATCGCTCCTCCCGCCGGTCGTCACGTCGATCTCGCCGGTCGTCGCGGCAGTAGTTGCTGTTGTAAGGGCGGTTGTCGCAGTGCCCGGTGTCATTCCTGGGTCGCTTGTGGTCCGCGGGGGTGCTGAAGGCCCTCTTGAACTGGGAACACTCGCGGAGAGTGTGGGTAGCACCTTCGTGGAACCCGCAGATGCTGTCGAGTGCCAGGTCGAACTCCTCCTGGTTGAAGGTCGAACCTCGACGCCCTTCGACCGCTAGGACCTCGGAAGGTCGTTTGCGGAGCTTGTTAGCTGCGGTGCCGGATGTGCCAGGGGCATTGGAGTCGAACTGGTTCTGGCACGCCTCTTCTGTGTCCATCAGCTTGTTGACGACGTCCATGAGCTCCTTGACATTGGTGGCGCCAGACTCATGGATCTTCTCAAAGACCATGGGGTCCTTGATGCCCTTCTTGTAGCTGTCGACGATCTGATCGTCCCTGACGCCGATGCACTCGTTCCGGTTCTCGAAGAACCGGTGGTTGTAGTCTCGGAGCTGCTCCTTGGGCTTCTGCACGACTTGCCCGAGGTTGAAGGCGTTTCCTAGGCGATCATAGGTCGCCTGGAAGTTCGAGGTGAAGGCCTGGGACAAGTCGGCCCAGGTCTTGATGCTGCCAGGCTCAAGGTTGTTGAGCCATAGCGAGGGAGCCTTGCCCATGACCAGCGGGAAGTAAGCCGCCATGTGGTCGAAGTTGCCTCCGGCCGCCTTGACGGCGACGTAATAGATCGATAGCCAGATGTTGGGGTCCGAGCGCCCATCATACGACTTGATGTTGGGCTTGAAGTTGTCCGGGTACTCCACCATGCTGAAATAGGGAGCCAGCGCTGGGAAGGCTGTGACGACAAGGTCGTCGCTGGTGTCTCTGGCCAGAGCAGCCGCCCTAGGGGCGGAGTGGACGCTGCGCTCAGGGACGACAACCTGAGAGCGCGACTGCTGATCCCGGTTGCCTTGGAGGATGGCTGGGTTGCCGTGCTCAGTGTTGTATAGGGCGCGCCGCTTGTTCTCGATGTCGTGGCGGTCCCGCAACTCGCGCTCCATAATGCGATGAACGACACCAGGTGCGCCGTACTCGCGATCATACTCCAAGGGATGTCGAAGTTCGCGCTCCTCGCGCTCGCGGTGGCGTTGGTCGACAATGTCGCGCATGTCGCGGGTGCGCCTGTTGGCGTCGAGATTGACGCGAAGGTCACCGGCGGTAGCGGGCTGCCGGGCGGGTTGCTCAGGGTTGTGATAAGCGACCTCCTCCCGAATGGGGGAGAGGTGGCTGCGCTGAGGTCGATGAGATCGACTGCGCGAGTGGCGGGTTGATGAAGACGCAGCAGACTTGGAGGCCACGCTCTTCTCCTCCACCAGGGTGTTGGCGACCCGGAGGTACGTGAGGGCCTGCTCGGCTTCAGGCGTCATCTGGCCTTGCTGGAGCCGGGTGATGGCCGCGCCCAGGTTGGCCTGGGGGCTGTTGAAGGTCGGGATCCCAGCTTCCTCGAACTCCAGGCGCAGGTCCCGAGCGCATGGCAGGGCCGCGCGCTGCTGCTCTTCCGCGCGTCGCTGAGCGCGCTGGGTGTTGGCTTGGGTGCGAGTCGCTTCCTCAGAGTTGGTCGCGCCCACACGAGGTGGCTCGTTCTCGGAGACCACGAGCACTTGGCGAAAGACGATGTCCGAATCATTGGGGGAGATTCGAACACGGACCTTCTGAAACTCCTCGCAGTCCGGGGACTGGGTAGGTCGTTTAGTTTGGCGAGGGAGCTCTTGGTCGATCTTCTTCCGCAGGCAGCACCCACGGAGGGTGTGCTTCGCACCCTTGTGATAGGTGTAGGGCACGTCGAGAGGGTCACGCTGAGCGCGAGGTGCCGGCTTTAGGTCGCCAGTAGGTCACCGCCCAGATTGGATCTGGGGAGGCCTAAGTAGCTGGCTGAGGCGAAGGCTGGGTGCCGACTTCAGGCCGAAGGGGAAGGTGTCGTGGCGTAGCGCAGTCTGTGCCGAGTGCTGAGCTCATTCGCAGATCTCCAGGGTTTCCCTCATCGAGCCGATGACGCTTTCCATTCCCTGGACAAGGTCACAGGGTCTGGGTGGGTGGGTCTCCGATACTAGATCGGGAATGGGGACGACGACGGGCGCTGTGACGACCTACTTGGAGGCCGCCGGAGGAGTCAAGGCTGCCGGAGCAGGAGAGGTCGACGTGAAAGATCCGAAGTAGATCTCCACGGGGTTGGCGAGGAAGTCCGCCATGCTCGCCGGGAAGACGATGTCAGATTGGGCCACCATGCTGCACAGCGAGTTCCCGATCGGCCCCACCTGGCGCGCCAATTGTCAGGGGGTGAGACCTGGACAGATCCGCTAGGGGTTGCCTAGAGGTTTGTAGGTTAATGGAGGACCGGGACTTAAGAGCGTAGGTGGTTATGCACGGGATGCACACGGAACTAGGCGAGTATGGCAGCGAGGAACTGGGAGACAAGGGTTTATACTGGTTCAGGCCTCCGGAGAGTAAAACCCTACGTCCAGTTGTGGTGGATTATGCGAGGATGAGTTGAGTTCCCTTCGCATGGAGCCCTAGGCCGCCTTATATGGGGAGGACGGGCTAGGGTTTCCATGCAAGGTCGGTTGACCCGTGTCGGGGTCGGTTACAACTGTGGGAAGCTTATCTCCCGGATTACAAGGAGTATCCCATGATACTCGGAGTCTAGAGGCGGCGGCGCGCTACATCGTACTCCCTTGACTTGCACGCCAAGTGTCGCGGGTCTTCCAGGACCTTGATCAAGTCGCCCGCGGTCGTCGGTGTTGAAGATAAGGTCGTTGGGCCCACTTGGCAGGTCGGCGGGTCTTCTGGAAGGTCGGGTCCACTTGTCAGGGCCCCTGGTACCCTGGCCGGTGGGGACCCATGGGTACCCATGTCTCTCAAAGCGGTTAGAAAATGATGTCTTATTAATAGGTTTACCATAATACTTACAGTATAATCTCCCGGGTCTGTAGTGCAAAAATTGTGGATGAACTCACACACATAGTATGCACATAAATTGGTCCCTTGTTCCTGTCTCATACACTAAATTGGAGAAAACAATTATGAAATATTAGTGTTATTCCTTTTATAATTTGCTCAAGCTGAAGTTGTTTTTTGGTTTATGTACCAGAAAATCGGTATAGAATCTAAGTTTAGGTTTCCATTGTCTAGGATTCGTAGCAGTGAATTTTTCCCAAGCTCTGGCGGACAATAATGAAAGTTAGAGCTAGTGTTAGTAAAAGCACACTGTTGCATAAAAGTAAACGTATTGGATAGAATTATTACTCTTGAAACATATCTTGAAGGTCTTGGTATTTGTCAGGGTTTCTTTTCAACGAATCAATGACCATGACGTTGCTCTTGTCGACTTGAATTATTAGAAGAATCCAGTGGAAGCTGTATATACATGCATGGTGAAAAGATGAGAACTAAATAATAATAACTAGGATAATTAGAATTGCAAACCCTTAATAAGATGGTAATCGCACATACTCGAAGTTGTAAGGTAGTAGTATCAAATTCTATTTTCTCTAATAATAAATAAAGCTAGCTAAAAGTAAAATTTATATAAAAACAAAAAAAATCTTAGTACAAATGAATGAAAGAAGATAATCATAACAAATGATAACTACTTATTACTAAATCTAAAGTATACTAATATAAAAACCTCATCTCTTAGCTCTTGAATCAAAATTTCTATCTTCTCCTTCTCTAAATCATAAAACGAAATTTAATCACAATAAATGAATGGAGGATGAAGAATATTACCTTAGCAACACCTTGGAGGTGAGAAAACTCCACAAATTGATGAGGAAAAATTTGGGCAGCACCTCCCTAGGTTTGAGGCGCCATGGGAGAGGAGCTAGCTTGAGCTCTCGGTGAAGAATGGTCGGGCAGGGAAGAAGGAAGAAGGTGCTGTCGATTTTGTATAGGGACGGCCTTTTGTCCCGGTTGGTAAAACCAACCGAGACAAAAGGCCTCTGGAGGCCAGCCCCCCTACCCTTTTGTCTCGGGTTGGTTTACCACCCAGGACTAAAGGCCAGCCCCATTCATTGCGGCCGGGAGCCGTGGAGGGCTGGCCTTTAGTCCCGGGTTGGTTTACCAACCGAGACTAAAGGGTCCCCCAAAAAAACCCTATTGTTTTTATATAGTTTAATAAATATTAAGGTCTCCAAAATTTATGATTCGGCTTCCAAAAAATTAGTCACTGGCCTAACATCAATACTTAAGGTCTTAACAAAAAAATATAAAAAAGTTCATACATCAATACTTAATTAAGGTCTTACAAACATAAAAAGTTCATACTTGAATACTTAAGGTACGGTCTTAACAAAGATGGAGGGGTGCATCAATGCACGACACATATTTCATACTTCATTCTTCTTCCTTAGATAGTTCATATAGTTGAAGTCTCTGATCTTGAAGTCGAGAACTTCATCGATATATGCCAGAGAATGGATCAGTGCACTCTCCATCGCTTCACAATATCGGTCACATGGACTTCCATAAATTTCAAACAGTGGCGAGGAAAACTGATATGGCCTGAAAAATGAAAGATTTGCATGATACTTCGAACCTCTTGTAAGTGTAGGATTTGAATCTGTGTAAGAAAATCCCACAACATCCAACACTTGCTCTAGAATTGCATGAAAGCTCTTTGCCGCAAAGATTTGACCAAAGATATCCTACAGTTAAGAATAATATTATTACGACTCATAAAAATGTTAAATAAGAAGATTAAAATAACATTAAATGATGCTCCATACTATGTCATGTTCATTCAGCCGACAAAGTCTCTCTGCGGTCGTGGTCACACTTTCTCCCTCCTCGAGGGCCTTGATTAGAAAATAAGAGTAATTGTCACACCTGATTTCCGAAGAGAAACCAAATGCATCTCATATGTGCGCCAGGGTAAAGTTATACACATATGGTAGACAAAAGTGTGTAATATCATAAACAGTAATCAAAACGTACAAGAGTTAAACCATTACATTATCTCTTTATTACACTCAGTCGATGGACTCGAAGGTCCAATAGAACGAACAAACGTTAACTAAACGATCAACTTCATCTTCAGCTTCCACAGGCACATGACTGGGGGATCGCATGCCTCAGAACTCCTCGAAGTCGCTGAAGTACTCCTCACCATTGTTTACCTCTGAACAGCTAGCGGTAAGCAAGGGTGAGCACACTTATGGTTGGAGCTCAGCAAGTGGGGGAAAGTATGCAAGGCTGACAAGGATAGGCTAGGGATTTACAGCGGTTAGCATTTTAATGTTGGTCAAGTTTTATTAGCAAGCCTATTTACTAAGTGTAAGTTTATACCAACCCAAAAATTAAGCATTTGAAACATTATCCTAAAACCATAAGAAACCATGATTTAAGTTCATCTTCAAGTTTAATTATCATGTGAGGGTCCAAGCCGCTCTTAACCGTGAGCACGGCTGATCGATCAGTTTTCACTCTAGAGAGGTCGTACACTTTACCCACAGCTCGTGTTCCCCATGTGGCCTGGGTTAGCTAGACCCTTAAACACTTCCGAGGTGAGTGGCTAGGGGTCCACTACGAAGCCTTTACAAAGGCAATGCAAAAGACCAACAACCTATGACAGTTACAGCAGCGGAGCGGACCATAACCCTCCCTAGTGGTCAGCACCTTAGCAAAGGCTGCTACTCCAAAAGAACCGGGCTATACCCCTTCAACTCCGACCCCCTGTGCCCCTTTCGGGAAAGGTTGTCAGATAATTCACACGCCTAATTAATTGTCTAAGGGCAGAGCCATATGCCACTGTGGTTGCACTGTTTTCTTGGGTGGTTCACCATGTTCCGATTAAATCATGTGCTCTTGTGTTAAACAAAACCATCATCATTTTAGCATGAGAGCCTTTATCATAAAACCACTTTTATCCAACCCATGTTATGCAACTAAGCAATCATCTACCCAAAACATTTATTAAAAAGGGGTTGTTCAAGGTGATAAGGGTAAAGCTCTAGTCATGTCCTTAAAAAGGTGATTTTCCCATCAATTTATGCATAGCAACAAATAAAGGTAAATATTGTTTAAAATGCAATTATTTAGGACAAAGAGGAAAATGCAGAGGGGGAAGTCCACTTGCCTTCCTCTACAAACTGGGAATCTTCTTCTTCAAAGAAAGGCTCTTCTTGATCTTCTCCGAGAGGTTGCTCAGTTGAAACAGGCACGAGATCTACGCACAAACATGAGCATACAATAAATAAATAAAACAGTACACCAAACATTGCTATATGCTAACAACACACTGATAAAAAGGTTCTACGCACTGATACGATCATTTTGATATATTATACGCGAAAAACGGAGTTAAAACATGAAAGATATGATTAAAACAAAAGTCAGGGGCCTTTCTGTAAGAAAACTAGGCTCTCCGGGCTTATTTGAAAGAAACCAGGGACTTAAAACATAATTATACATAAAAATAGAAGGGCTAACATGCAAAAAGGGTAGAAAAGGACCTCGGGTGCTAAAACCAGAGAAGACAGGGGCTAAACCGTAAAAGGAAGGACCTGTTTGTAAGGGTCTTTGATGGTGGAAGGACCGGGTTGCGAAAAGACAAAACCTCAGGGGCTCTTTAACAAAATTGCCGGCGCTGACCGGTATGTTGAAGATTGACCCGAGGCTTGGCTGGATCTGAGCCGTTCGATAAAGATCGGATGGCCCTCGTGGCGTACAAGCGCGGAGCGGCGGCGGAGTTCGCCGGAGACGGCGGCGCGCGGCGGTGGGCTTGCCGGCGCGCCCCAGATCACGCTACAGGGCACGGTTTCGTGCGCGGACGGGCTCTACGCGTAGCCAAGGTGCACGCACACGCAACCGAGCCATCAAGGAGGCGGTTCCGGCGACCATGACGGTGTGCACCGGAAGGGGGCGGCGCTGCCTTCGCCGGAGTGCGGGCATCGGTGCTGCGGTACGTGCGCTGGGGAAAACGACGGGGAAACGATGCTCACCACGCAAGGAAGAGCCGGGCGAGTACACGAGCGGAGGAGGAGCGATGGTGAAGGAGTTTGACGACGGCGACGAGCTCGGGCCGCGCTCCGGCAGAAGTATGGGGCGCGGCTCGGTCCGGCGTCTGTTGACGGTTGAAATTCACCATTTCCAACCCTCAATATTATCACACAAATGGAGGCATATGCATTATTTACTAGCATTTTGGTTTGAATAATGTAGTTCCACTTGTCCTTGGAGATTATTTGTATGTAGGTGATTTGCCCCTTAAAAGAGAAGGAAACCCACCTTCTATGAAGAAACCATGCCAACTCAGCTGAGGAGGTGGCTGCCACCAAGGGAAACATGGCATTCCACGTCATCGATCCAAGGGAGGCACTCACCGATGAATCAGAGGACGCCACATGGACTTCACATGGATCAAAGGGCCCACCTCGGATACCAAATCAAGCCATGCACCGAGGATGGATCAGAGGGCCCACATGGCAGCCACCCAGTGGAAAACCACTAGGTGGGGCCACCCTAGGGGGCCGGCCGATCCTAGGATCGGCCAAACCAACCTAGGGGGTCCCATCCTGGCCCTCCACGTGCTAGCTCCCTATTGGTCCATTGCCTCACTCCCGGGTGTTTAAGGGCCATTTGGTGCTCCGAGCAAGCCTGACCCTTGCCTATAAATAGAAGGGGAGGGGCTCCCATTTCCTACACACCACTCTCTCATTCTCCTCTCACTTTTAGTTTCCAAGGCTAGGGGGTAGCCTAGAGTAGCTCTTATTCAGGTTTCAAGTCCTCTTGGAAGTCTAGGTATGAGTTCTCTTTTATCTTTATTTCTTTGTATGACTTTGATCTACTTCAGTTATTCAGCTATTTCATATAAAGTCATGGTAGATCATATGTTTGATATGTTCTTGAGTTCATCCTCTGTTCATCATTTAGAGGCTTGTGTTCTTCATGAACACTGCCTTTTGATCCACTTGAAGGGTGATAAACTCCTTTCTTATGTGTTTGTTCATAAGTTAGAGGCTCGTGTTCTTCACGAACACGACCCTTTGATCTTATTGATTAGACATAAGAGAGTTCATATCTGTTTGTATGTCTAGCCTTAGTTGATCTTGTTAGATGGCATGAGAGTGTTGCATGAGGTCTGTGTTCAAGCTACGGTACTCGGTCTAGTTGACCAGTCTTCTGGTGGCTCTCACCCTGGGTCACAATAGCCCGGGCCGGGTGGAGTCTAGCAGCAACGTAGGCATGGTGCCTGGGTTGTCTAGCTACGATAGTTATGAGCATACCCCCCGTAACAATAGAGGTCGGTCCTCAGGTGATGACAATCCTGTTGGATCCTTGGGCAACCTCCGCGCTGGGGTACCTGCTGTAGGAGTCTAAAGTCTAGTTTCGCAGAGGGCTGGTCGTCGCAGGCTAGCTCCCCGTTTGTACCTGGGTGCTGAACCTTATCTCTCTCATGCAATACTCGTGCCCATCTCTTGTATCTTCTAGTTTTGTATGTTTAGTACATTAGAACCTAGAGCTAACTCGTATGTTCCCCCTAAGCTGTAGCGTGCTAGAGTAGAGGTAGATCTGAGTGTGTGTGTCGCACTACCCTTATATCTTTTATCTTACCCCTGTCTTTGAGTGTGTTGTACCCTATATCTATCTCTTGGTTTACATTCAGAGCAAAAGCATAAGTCTAAGATATCCGCCATTGCCTTCCACGGATTCGATACCCTTGGAATACTCTCCTTCCTTCGGGAAATGCTACAATGGTTTATCTGTGCACTTGCGGATTCGTTCATGATCGTTTAGATTAACCTATGGCAAGTCTCGATGTTCACGCTAACTGCACCATTAGTTGTGACATTGAGAGGTGCCTACAAGGCGATTCCTGGTGTTGTCACTAAGGACGGGTCCCAGATCTGTTCTTAAGATGGCGACGCTACGAAACGCCAACAGCGTCGACGGCTGGATCCTGGATAGAGAGAAAGCTCGGTGAGCCCCGGATGCATCACTGGAGAGGGAGAAGGGAGAGAGGGACCCATCACTGGCGACGGAAGGCTCCGGCGGCGGCAATGGCACGGCGGCAGAGGAAGCTTCGGCGGCGGCGCGTGCAAGCGTGTGTAGAATGTGGGAGCGAGGTGTGTGTGTGCGAAGGGGCTTCGCAAAGCCTCTGCGGAAGCATATATAGGCCAGAGGGGGAAGGAAAGCGGGAAGGAGGAGCGGCGGCCGGCGAGCTTGCCATCAATGGCCGGCGCAATCAAGGGGGCTTGATTAGAGGAAACGGAAGGGGATTGATGGGGGAAAGGCGGTTTTGGTGCTCCACTACTCCTTAATGGCGGGGATTTGAAGGAAGGGGGGCGGAATCTTAACCGTAATGGCCGGCGGCTTCAAGGCCACCGTGGCGGGGCGAAGCAGAGGAAGGGGCGAGAGGAGGGGGACGGGGCTGAGGAGTGGGGCCAGCGTGTCAGCGAGTGGGGGGGGGGAGAAAGAAGTGGGCCGCGGGGTGGCACTGGGCCGGAAGGGAGGGTGGTGGGCCGGAGCGGGCTGAAAAGGGAGAGGGGTTTGAGGTTTTTTTTCTTTTTCTTTTTCAAACCTTTTATTTCAAATCTTTTCAAACCTTAAACACTTCAAACCTTTTCAAGTTTTCAAAATTATTTTTAAAAACTTTTTAAACCACACACAATTCAAACAAAATCCATACATTAGCAAAACATGATGCACAAGCACTTGTTGCTTCTATATTATTTAAATTAAATTTAATTGCCTTAGAGCCCAAATTAATTAGCAATTTAATTAAGTCCTTAAGACTAATCCTAATACACTATCTTGCTTAAGTAATTTTTAGTGATGGAATTTTAGTGTGTTACAGTAATCCGGCACAAAGTACCCATTAGCGTAAAGTTGTTCTGCATGCCGGCACAGCGGTCCTTTCATAAGTCCTCCTAACCATGGCAGGGGTACCCTACCCAACAATTGAGACTATTTGGATGGGTTCTGAAGACAGCGAGGAGCGAATTTGTCCTCGAACGGGTATGTCAAACGAGATTTTTAATTATATGTAATTGTTTGGAACGACAATGGCACATTGTGAAACAGGAGGGGTACCACCTAAATTTTCAACAACATGTGACTGCAAATGATTGAGAACCTGCATTATTTGAAAATAATATTATTATCCCTGTGTAGTACGTAAACATCAAATTTATACAAGGAAACAATATTACTATGTTGGGATGAGATCCCTAGCTTCGATCACCAGTAGGTAAGTCAATCACACCATGAGTGAAGTGTATGCCTGGATGATGAGCAAAAGGTGGCCGTTCATCACGGCGACCGTCACGGCGACCACCGTGACCAGAATAACTTGTCATAGTTTTCCAAAACTATTACAATCTCTGTAGGAAAATAAGAGAATGGTTAAAATTGTTCTATATAAAAACAAAATATATAAGACCTATTTTCTCATTTTCTAATAACTAAACAGATAAGTGCAAGAGCTCGTTCAATTGCAGTGAGGCCGGAGGCGACGTAAGTCTGTACTATACCTTTTCTAATGACCCTGATCATTTAGGAAGTACAGCCTCACCTCACCATCATATACACGCACCTCGCTCTCCCACTTACAGTTCTCTACATCGCCAAGCTACAGCCCTACATCTCCTACCTAGCTACAACCCTACATCACCGAGCCACGTACAGCCCCAGCTCGCCGGTGATGTAGGACTGTAGCTAGCTAGGATGTTAGGCTACTGGTAGAGAACGTCCAACTGACTGTATATGGAAAAAAGAAAAAAAAATAGAATGCCTAAATGTATTCTAAATAAAATAAGAAATACTTAACATGTTGATGATTTGAAGACAATACGTGAATTCAGAGATGTATTTGAAGCAGTGGTTCAAAATCTAGAAGCTGACATAGTGCACTACCTCCAGTTCCGACGGAGCCAGGTGATTAAGCATGATGTCGACATCCTCTCTCTCATTCTCTGAATAAGGTGTCTAAGAGCTATTGTATATGCTAAAGCTAACCTCCTAAGAGGTGTCACTCAAAACATTATGCTTGAACAGCTGGCTCCTATCGGAACTGGAGGCAGTGCACTATATGTCTGAATTTCCAGATGTTGTAGCAAATAACATTTCAATTTTTTTCTATATAAATACAAAAATACTTAATGAACATGAATGAAATAAAATTTTTATTGTCTCTAAAAATAAGAGAATGCCTAAATGTATTCTAAATAAAAACAAGAAATACTTAATAAAAATGAATTAAATAGTTAGGTAGTATATTTTCATTTGGTAATGACCATTTTTTAATAAACTAACTTCTAATAAATTAAGCTAAATGTAAATTTAAAAGCATCTCTCATTATTTCTAAAAGTAAAAATCAATTATCTCTATATCAAATACTATAAAATTAGAGGATGCTTAAAAAATATGTGAAACAAAATACAATGTTAGTAGCTAAATAACTACTTGTTTCTAAATCATCTAAAACATCTAAAAAACATCATCTCTTAGCTCCTACTACTACCTAGAAACTAAAATTGCTATTTCCTCTATTTCTAAATCATAAATCAAAATTTAAACACAACAAATGAAAAGAGAATAAAGAATCTAACCTTGGCGACACTTTGGAGGAGGGAAATCTTCACAAATTGATAACGAAAAAATTGGACAGCACCTCTCTAGGAGAGAGGCGCCATATGGAGAGGTTGAGCTAGCTCTCGGGTGTGAAATGACTTGGGCAGAGGAAGAAGAAGGAGAGGGTAGGGACTTATAGGCGCCGGCCTTTCGTCCCGGATCGTTTTACCACCCGAGACAAAAGGTAACTCTTTTGTCTCGGGTTGTAAAATGATCCGGGACGAAAGCTTTTGTCTCGGGCGGTGTCACCAACCGAGACAAAAGGGGTGCCCTTTTGTCTCGGGTGGTGACACCGCCCGGGACAAATTACCGGAGCCAACAATTGAGCTACAGTAGCTGTTGGAGGACTCCACATTTGTCCCGGTTGGTGTTACCAACCGAGACAAATGAGGAGAGGTCGTTCGGAGGTTTTTCGGGTCACGTCACCCCCAAAGCCTTTTGTCCCGGCTCCAAAGTTGAACCGGGACAAAAGCCTGGATCAAAGGTCCGTTCTCCACCAGTGGTTAGAGATGAAGGTTCGTTCATTTTCTGTTTGTGCAACAACATATAGTATATATATTACATTGTTAGTTAGAGCATGGTCAACGTAGTTGGGAAGGTGCTCTCGGTGAAAGATTACCGTTCTCCCAACACTGCTAGCTACCGAACTCCTACGGTTTTGCCCGGTCCAAACCAAAATATCTGACTCCCTGACAATCGAGTGGTCTTCAGCATTGTCTCAGTCGATTTTTTCGCCAATAACAAAAAGACACGTAGAACTATCCAGCATAATTGGGAATCGAGTGATCAAACAACCCGAAATCACTCGGTTTTAGGAGATGACAAGCCAGCCAGCAGTGACCATAGTAGCTGCATGAATCAAAGCAGATACTGGAGTGGGACCCTCCGTGCATTGCATCGGGTAACCACTTATGACAAAACCGTTCAAAATAATTCGGTATTATCACTTAAGCCGGTCCACTTGGCTATTAAACGATAATAAAGAAGTATTATGTCGTCTCTGCCCGGTCAAGCCTGGTGAATCACTTACAACGCAGGATCGATAATATGCAACAAACGAAGGCGGGTTCAGAGTACGAATTCAAATTACAGAACAACCCACAGGGTTAAATTATTACAGCCAGCTTTCATACATAAAGTAAAGGTTCAGAGTTTCAAACAGCGGAAAAGTAAACTAGTCGTATGATACACATGGGAGGTCATCCATATCATATCACTCATTGTCATCACAATTCTCCCATTCAAGTTCCCAACCCTCAGGGATAGAGCCAGGCCACATAGCATTACCTGAAAACAACAACACAAGCAAGGCTGAGTATTCTAATACTCAGCAAGACTGACCTGACAAACTGAATTTAAAACTAGACATGCAAAGATTTTTGGCTGGTAGGTTTGTTTTGCCAAAAGCGACTAAGAGTTGATCCTTAATTCCAAATTTTAGCTCAAATTCTAGTAAATTACCATTCTAGATAAGCATCTAAACTAATCAAGCAGTTGTGCAAACAATATTATTCAAATAGCAAAATTAAACCATCTGTTCCATATTACAAGATGGGGTAGCCAGTGGTTAAGCCGTCTCAGATAACGGCGAGAGACCGACAATCGATCGAATTTACAAGGTTACAACCCAAACACTCGAAAGAAGGTATACCTCAAGAAGCCAAATAAAATCAAATACAGGGTATACCCCGACCAGGCGGTTCCCGTCATTCCCTCAGTTTAGGATCAGATGCTACAGTCCTAAGTACAAAGTTTACTGGTACGCCCAACATAATACGTCCAGACTCACACATGCACTACAGGTGGCGAGCTTGGAGGCGCACCTCAAGATTAGTAGCGATAAAGTTCCTGCACTGGTTCATTAGGTACTAGGCTTACCGGTCTCATTCCCGACACGTGCTTGGTACGTTCAATAGCTTAACCAGCACATACTACTCGGTCGAGACCGAACCCATTGCTCTTACCACATGAGGGAGTCAGTTTAACCAAACGTATGATTCCAACATAAGTGACCTATGTCTCGCGAGCAATGAGACATTACTCGACTTGTACCGTGTCCTTAAAGCATGGCACTAGCGACCTAGCATACTAGTAAAAGAGCATAGGGACCTAAGGATCATGCATCTAAGGTTTCAAATCAACTCCTGAAACTTAAATGCACATACAAAACATAAATACGAAGGAGTAAAATATGAGTTAGGAAAATCTTGGGTTAATGCTTCTGGTGCTTGCCTTCCTCTTCTTCAACTACAACCTTGGGCTCTTCTGTACTTTGGCCTAGGTCCTGCTGCACACCAATGTGGTTCAATTCTCCATCAACTGCACCGTCTCCCTCCTGGACGAGCGTGTACGTTCCGTCTGGCAACTCTACACGTTACACATGCACATGCATTAGGTGACGGTAAGGGTGGGAGAATTACTACCAAAACCAACTCTTGTTGGCCACATTCATCTAAACACCTAATAACTTTCTCAAAAAGAACATGGGGTGTGTGGTGGTTAATTAAAGGTTACTTTGATGGTGATTGTGTGCATATTTAAGCAAACTAAGTTACTTAACTTCACAAAACAGTAAGGTGGTGTGTTTAATGATAACAAACCGAAATACTTCATGAAATTCCTTAATTAAATCTAAAAGTGAGTGAAACTTATTTATTTAAATTCTAGTTAGCCTTTCATAAAGAATCCATAATAAATGAAATACACTTCTAATGGTCCTAAAATTTGGTACACAGCAACACATACCTAAACTAAGCTCACATGCCAAAATTTAGCTCCAGATCACATATAAATTAATTTATATGAAAAAGACAAAAATCAGCCTAGCATAACTCAATTAAATCCTACAAAAAGATTTACTAATCTTTTTGGTCTCAACTTTCTTCTACAAGTCATTTATGTCAAATCTAAGCCTCTGACTAAGGCACAAGTGTAGATCTAATTTATTTTTCAAGTTATTAATTTAACATCCTACACAGAGGTGCTACTCATCATACCTACTCTACCAGAGGTGCTACTCATCATGTCAAAACCCTGGGGTGCATTTGTGCTTTAGAAAAAGATTTATTTAAGGGACTATAAAAGAATCAAGATTAATCTAGTATAAATATTACATAAATCTTAACTAAATATCTACTTATCAAACTTCTGTCAACTTTGGTCACAAGTCTAACCATGCCATAAAGAACATCATATCCAAAGTTCACTTCCATGTCATGAGTACATTTTAAACTACAACAAAAACACTTAAAACTGGATTTGATTTTTCATTCAAAATCTACACAGAAAAACCCTATACAACCTTTCTAGAAAAGGTATATCTCAACACAAGAAAACCATCCAAACTGGATTTGTATTTTTCTGATTTTTTTACGATTTTTAATGATTTTTCGAAGTTGCGGAGAAAACCTAAGAACTCTTTTACACTCAGGACCCTGAACAAGTTTTCAATATTACACATATGCCCTCGGTTTACCAAAAACTCCCTAGAAAGGTTTAGGGTCTTGCAATCGGGCCCTTCGCCGGCCGGGGAGGCTCGCCGGCGGTGGAGGCCGGCCGTCCTTGGCCGGGAAGCAGCCTAGGGGGCCTAGGAGACTCGCCCGCATCGAATGCAGGGGGTAACTGGACCGGTGGCGGCGCCGGCGAGCGTCGGCGGTGGAGCGGCGGTCGGCCGGCCTCCGGAGCTCGAATTCCGGCTCGGCGCGGCCACTGCGGGGCAAAGGAGGGTGGTGGAGGCTCTAGTGCATTCAAGGGGAGGTGTGGGTGCGGAGAGGCGGCGGCGAAAGCGAGTGGCGGAGGGAAAATCCGCGGCGGCGGCGGCGTTCGCGACCGGCGGATGGAAAATCCGGCGACAGGGGCTGCGCCACGCGTTTTAAGCGATGGGCGCGCGTGCACAACGATGACGAGGTGGGGGTGAGCCTCTCGGCGCGGCACGGCCAGCTGGCCCCGGCTGCAAGCGCGAGGGGGCTCGCGGCGCGTGCGCGCGATGGCGTGTGGCCAGAGGGCCCGCGGCCTGTCGGTCTGCCTCGCCCCTGGACGCGGCGCAAGGCTCCGTGGGTCACGCGGAGACCCCACGGTCTCGTGCAGTCCAGCACGGAGCGCCCGACGTCCGTACGCCAGAGCGAGGGGGGCTCGACACGTGGTGAAGCGGGACGGCGTGCGCGCGCACGGGAGCGCGGCGACGCCGGCGCCCGGTGCCCCTTTTGTTTCGTTTAGCCCTTTTCAACAAAGCAAAACTCCAATTTTTCAAAACAAAGTTGAAAGTCTCCAAATACAAAAGTTGTAGAGTAACTATATGACTACAACGTTCACAAAGGATGACCTATGTTTTGATGATTCATTTGACGGGAAAAACGTGGCGAAGTTACAGTTTTTCTCGGCCATGTTTACTGTTCATAAGGGCTTCAACTCTGTTTTTGGCAAATTTGCACTCAAAATTTGAATGTCCGCAAATTATGAAAATTGTGTTCCCGGAAACAACAAAAAACTTTTGTATTGGCATAATTTGAAGTTTTATTATGAAGTTTGGAGAACGCGCTAGAAAACCATTTAAGGAGTATAAAGCTCTAAAGGAGTTTGACCAAATTTGTATATTTGACCAAGATTTCTTTTGCAAAGTTTGTCAAAACTAAGCTAAGCATGTTTGGGACTAACCACACTTAATTAACAAGTATAATTAATGTACTTATGCTAATTAAACATCAGGGATGTTACACCACTAACTAAGTATGCAATCCTATGTGCGCAGATTTATCAAGTGCACCAATAAAAAGTAAAATATAAACCAGAGTTATGGCATTCAATCTCATATTGCAAAAAATCCATTCATTTTTGGGAGCACTAGCGCAAGCAAAAATGGTTGAAAAGTCTACTGTTTGAAAGAGAGTAAAACAACCAAAAATCCCAAGAGCTAATCCAAAGTCCCCTACTTGATTGGCAATCATATCTTTTATAGCTAATTTATCCAGCTGAAGTCGTGTAAACCAGAAATGAATTAACACATATAAAGCAAGACCTACTCCCTCCCGTCCCAGGAATAATTGAAGAAAGTTAATTATCTCCGGTCACCAACACTAGCATAAAAAAAGCAACAACAAAAAAATTGAGTGAAAACATACAACGAATAATTGAAAAATACCACAGCTATCGACACAACACACTTACTTGCCTGCTTACGGACCAGATTGCTGTAGGAGAAAAGGCAAAACCTGAAAAATCATTGGTGAACCATTTTGCACATATATTCAATGAATTAATATTCACAACAGGTATAAAAAATACGTGTAGCATGAAATAGTTCAAAACAACTTTTTACATACATATATATTCAAACAAGAACACATAACATGCTAATACTTAGACTGAACAATAATGCCGAGACAAAACACAAGAACACCATTTAAGAACACAAAAACTATATATAACCAAATTGAAACATACATTTGACATACAAAAGCACTACAAATTCTTGCATTAATTTTGTTGCGATCCAAATAAATGACACCCTATAGAAACAACAAAAAGAATTTTGGAAAAAAGAACAACAAATATAATATAGAAAAAAGAAAACATGAAGATATCTCAATGAAAAAAGTTCAAGCACTTACGTTGGAGAAAACCTCACGACCGCACCCGCCTGGGAGCACGACGGACCTCACCCCATGGGCCATGGCCTGCGAGCTCGAGCATGGCCCTAGATCTAGCTAGACTGTTAGAGCCTGGCGTGGCGGGAAGGAGAGCGCATGGTCGACCTGGTGGGATGGCCGCGATAACGAAGAGTCCGATGGTGATGGCAATGCTCGAGCCCGAGGAAGGTCAACAACGGTAGAGAATAGTCTTTGTGTTGAAAAGACGGCGACACTCGAACAAAGATCGGATGGGCCATATCCCCATGCATGGGCCTTGCATGTTGGTTTTGTGGGATATGATAGAGATTTAGTAGGTGGAAAAATCAACTGGTGACAAAAAACGATTTTTACTTGAGTAATGGTTAGGAATTCTGAACATCTTTCCCTTGCATCTTTGTATTGTCTATTGTTCTCTCCCCCTAACCACCACTTCTTCCACTACAACAAATATCCCGACTAGTGACGAAACTTTAATTTAGTGGCACAATTTTTATCATCGTTGATGCATAATGTTCCTAACCGAAATCGTCATAAAGTTTCACATCCAATCAAGTTTAGCGACAAAGTTACAGAACATCATAAAATTTGCCAATATAGCAAAAAAGAAAACATCACATCCTGTTACATAGTGGTTTTGTGATGATAAAAGCTCTGTAAAAATGCCATAAACCAATTAAGATCCCACATGTAAGCTCAAGGTGATAAATACAATTTTTGATATGAATGACATTTCCAAGGATGAGTGACGCCATCACCACTCCTACAGACAAGATTACCAAGAGTGGGTGTCACCCACTTCTGGATATACTCTTCTACGGGTGGGTGATGGCATGGCCTAGACGCCCACTCTTGGAAACGTTTTTTAGGATAAGGCCATTTACCCACTCCTGCAAACAACTATCTGTAGCTGCAAGAGCTAAGAGCGGGTGGTCTGCCACACACACCCACTACTGTGGATACTCTTCGAGGGGTGGGTGATGGCACCACTCAAACGCCCACTCTTGGGGAAAAAAATAGGAGAAGGTAATTTACCCGCTTCTGCAAATAACTATTTGTAATTGCAAGAGCTAAGTGAGGGCGGTCCGCCCATCTATGAAAATGTCATTCCAACCATACACCCGCCTCTGAATGTACTCTTGGAAAACATTTTTAGGAGAAGGACATTTATCCGCTCCTACAAACAACTGTTTATAGCTGCGTGAGAGCTAAGAGCGGGTGGCCCGCCCGTCTATGGAAATGTCGTTCCAACCACACCTACAAATTATTTTTAAGTAGTAATGCAAGATTCTAAAATAAGTAATATTGGAGCTAAATGAGAGTGAGGATAAATAGCCAGCACATTGTCTCAAACAGTTACGCAGGCCCGTTTGGTATGGCTCTGGCACGTGAAAAAAAATGTGTGGGCCCATTTGGTATGACTCTGGCACGTGAAAAAAATAGCTGCTCTGACTCATTTGAAAAAAAACTATTTTTTTCTTCTGATTCTCGTTTATTTTGTAGAAAAAAACGTTTGACAAAACGATTCTCATTTTTATAATGTATAAAAGATGCCAATTGTCCGTACAACTCTTATCATATTTCAGCTTCCTTTTTTTCTCCTTTTTACCTCATCGTTTTCTTCTTTTTTTTCTCCCTTCTCTATCCTGTACAGTAGTATTTGTTTCTTCACCACCGCTGCTCTTTCTGCCCTTTGTTTTTTTCTTTCTTCCTTCATCCTTATCTTCTTCTCGGTTTTCCTCCGCCTCCTCCGTGCCTCACGCACTCTGCTCCGTCTCGTGCGTGCGTGGCCCGTCCAGTCGCACCGCCATGCCAACCCCGCGCCGGCGATGGTCCGCGCGGTGTCCAGTGCTCAGCGCCGCCTCGTGCCGCGCGGCTGTTGGTGCTCCATCCGCCGTCGATTCGACCCGAGCCGGTGCTGCTTCGCCCGGCGTCCGGTGCCGCTCCGTCCCGCGCGGCCGCGCTGTCGCCTGCTCGTCCCACGCGACCGCGCCACCGCCGGTCCTTCTGGAGCCCCTCCGTGAAGAGTCCTGCCAAAGGGCACCTTAAGACCTTGTTCCCAGGGTCGTTGGTCCCTTGTTCTACGTCGCTGTCTGGCGAATGGAAAGATGAGCCATGTCAGTCATTCAGTCTACCAATTGTGCTTGACCGCCTTGGCTGCGTCGCCGGCGGCGTCACGGCAACCGGTGCGTCATCGCACTGTACTATATGAGCCCTCGCCAATCCCGTCACGCGCCTTACTGCTGGGCCAGTCGTTGCAGGCGCCCATGGCCTCGACTGCCTCAGCCGCGATGGCGGCAACGCCGGCCGGTGAGCAGCCCCTCGATTTCTTCCTGCAACCGCTGTTTCTCCACGGCGTGAGTGCCGCGGCCCACCTCATCCTCGCAGTCACCATCGTGGGGCGCCTCCTCTTCCGGCGCCGCCTCCCCATCTCCGCCGGCCACGCCAAGGACAGAGACGTGGGGGACGAATTAGCCGGCCGCGGCGTAGCCGAGTTCCGGTGCTACGCAGTCGTCGCAGTCTGCACCACATGGGCTCTGGCGGCGTTTCAGCTCGTCCTCGCCGCGTACTCGTGGTATGCGGACGCTGGCGCCGCCGGCTGGTCGCGCGACGCGGTTGCGGAACGGGGGGACGCGGCAGTGCGCGCGGTGGCGTGGCTCCTGCTCGCCGCGTACCTGCAGCTCGGCTTCGGCCGGCGGCGGGAGCAGTTCACCGCGCCACTCATCAGGCTCTGGTGGGCGCTCTTCCTGCTGCTCTCCGTCGTCGCCATCGGCATCCACGCGGCGGCGCATCTCGACGGGCTCCCCGTGCCCGGTCGGTCGTGGGCGCACGACGCCGTCTCTGCTGTTGCAGCAGTGGTTCTACTCTCGGCCGGGTTCCTTGGAATGAGGGATCGACGCGGCGGCAATTCTTCTGAGGAGCCTCTGCTGAATGGCGCACACGAGGCGGCCGCCGATGAGAACAGCAGCAGTGGCGCCGCCGGCACTGCGTCCTTGCTCATCGGTGCCGGCTTTCTCAGCGTGCTCACCTTCTCGTGGATGGCTCCCCTGCTCGCCGTCGGCCACGCCAAGACCCTCGTCCTGGACGACGTACCGGGTCTCGAACCTGCCGACAGCGTTGCTGGCGTGCTTCCCCGGTTCAAGGTTAATCTCTCGGCGCTCACCGGCGACGGCGACAGCTCCGGTCGGAACAATGTCGTCACGGCGTTCAAGCTCACCAAAGCCCTGCTGCGCTCCGTGTGGTGGCACTTCGCCGTGACCGCGTTCTACGCGGTGGTCTACACCGCCGCCACCTACGTCGGCCCGTACCTCATAGACTCCTTGGTGCAGTACCTCAACGGCGACGAGAGGTACGCCGGCCGTGGGCAGCTTCTCGTCCTCGTCTTCATCACCGCCAAGATGCTCGAGTGTTTGTCGCAGCGGCACTGGTTCTTCCGCGTGGAGCAGGTAGGGATACGTGCGCGGTCGGCGCTCGTCGCCGTCGTGTACCAGAAGAGCCTCGCGCTTTCCGGCCGGTCGAGGCGGAGCCGCACCAGCGGGGAGACGATCAACATCGTCGGCGTCGACGCCGACCGCGTCGGCATGTTCGCGTGGTACATGCACGATGTTTGGCTGCTGCCGCTACAAGTAGCCACGGCGATGCTCATCCTCTACTCCACCCTTGGGTTCGCCGCCTCGCTCGCGGCGCTCGGCGCCACCGTGGTCATCATGGTCGCCAATGTGCCACCGGGGAACATGCAGGAGAAGTTCCAGGAGAAGCTGATGGACAGCAAGGACGTCAGGATGAAGGCGACGTCCGAGATCCTGCGCAACATGAGGATCCTGAAGCTCCAGGGGTGGGAGATGAGGTTCTTGTCCAAGATCGTCGAGCTGAGGAAGACGGAGACCAACTGGCTGAAGAAGTACCTCTACACATCGGCCATGGTGACCTTCGTGTTCTGGGGGACCCCGACCTTCGTTGCCGTGGTGACCTTCGGAGCTTGCATCCTCATGGGGATCCCGTTGGAGTCAGGGAAGGTGCTGTCTGCACTGGCCACATTCCGGGTACTGCAGGAACCCATATATGGCCTTCCTGACACCATCCAAATGGTGATCAAGACCAAGGTGTCCCTTGACAGGATAGCATCATTCCTATGCCTCGAGGAGCTGCCGAGTGATGCTGTTCAGAGGCTGCAGCCAAGTGGTAGCTCCGACTTTGCAATCAGCATCTCCAATGGGTGCTTCTCCTGGGACGAAGCCTCCCCACCTCAAGCCCCAACGCTCAAGGACCTCAACTTCAAAGTCAGGCCAGGCATGCGTGTTGCGGTTTGTGGAACAGTTGGCTCGGGCAAATCGAGCCTGCTATCCTGCATTCTTGGTGAGATCCCAAAGCTTTCAGGAGAGGTTCAGGTCTGTGGGACGACGGCATACGTCAGCCAGTCGGCATGGATACAGAGCGGCAAGATTCAGGAGAACATACTGTTTGGCAAGGAGATGAACAGAGACAAGTACGACAGAGTCCTTGAGTCGTGCTCTCTGAAGAAAGACTTGGAGATGTTGCCGTTTGGTGACCAGACGATCGTCGGTGAGCGAGGCATCAACCTTAGTGGCGGGCAGAAGCAGAGGATTCAGATAGCCCGCGCTCTGTATCAGGAGGCTGACATCTATCTGTTCGACGATCCATTCAGTGCAGTTGATGCGCATACAGGATCCCATCTTTTTAAGGTACATGCATGGTTTTGATCTGTCGTTCTGATTGAGCCTCAGCATTTAACATTTTTATACATGATTTTTGTTTTGCAGGAATGCTTGCTTGGTGATTTGGCTTCAAAAACAGTGGTTTATGTCACTCATCAGATTGAATTTCTACCTTCTGCTGATCTCATTCTTGTGAGAGTACTTCTTGGTAAATTTTTCATGTTGAATTAATAATGCCAAAAAATGTATTGACTCTTACGAATCTCTTGTAAATGTAGGTCATGAAAGACGGGGGAATAGCACAAGCAGGAATGCATGACGAGATTCTGGGTTCAGGGGAAGAGTTCATGGAGCTAGTTGCTGCTCACAAGGATGCTCTAACGACATTGGACGCCATCAATGGCGGAGGCTCCTCTTGCAGTGGCACAGCAAAGCTGAAGCTACTACCAAGATCACTGTCATCATCTGACAAGGAAGACGAAGGTAGTGATGCCCAGAGTGGGCAGCTAGTGCAGGAGGAAGAACGGAAGAAAGGCAGGGTGGGCTTCTGGATCTACTGGAATTACCTCACCCTATCTTACAGGGGAGCTCTCGTGCCATTTGTGCTGCTAGCGCAGATACTTTTCCAAGTGCTTCAAATCGCAAGCAATTACTGGATGGCTTGGGCAGCTCCGGTGTCCAAGGATGTGGAGCCTCCAGTGAGTATGTCAACGCTGATCTATGTCTACGTCGCATTGGCTCTTGGGAGCTCATGGTGCGTCCTCGTCAGATCGCTGCTCCTTGCAGCAGTTGCATACAAGACAGCGACTCTGTTATTCAACGAGATGCACACGTCCATATTCAGAGCTCCTATGTCTTTCTTTGATTCCACTCCGAGTGGGCGCATCTTAAATAGGGCAAGTCATCTTCATCAGATCAAAAATCTCACAAGTTTAATCTAATTATTTGCTTGGGGAGTTGGCGTATGCTAACACATGAATTTGGAATTTGTAGGCTTCTACTGACCAAAGCGAAGTGGACACCAACATTGCTGACCAGATGGGCTCTGTGGCATTTTCCATCATTCAGCTTGTTGGAATTGTAGCGGTTATGTCTCAGGTCGCATGGCAGGTCTTTGCTCTTTTCATTCCTGTGTTTGCTGCATGTGTCTGGTATCAGGTACCTTCCACCCACTCTTATCTGCTTGCATATGTAAAGCAGCAGGGTATCTCATTATACTTGCTTTTTTGCAGAGATATTACATTGATACAGCCAGGGAGCTGCAAAGGCTAGTAGGAGTTTGCAAAGCTCCTATCATACAACATTTTGCAGAATCAATAACAGGATTAACTACCATTAGAAGTTTCGGCAAGGAAAATCAGTTCGTAGCAATTAATAGCCATCTACTAGATGCCTATTCTCAGCCAAGATTCTACAACATGGGGGCAAGGTATTGGCTTTGCTTCCGTCTGGATGCATTGTCAGCTCTTATATTTGCCTTCTCTTTGATATTTTTGATCAGTCTGCCCACAGGTCTTATCGATCCAGGTATTCCGCTCATTCCGAACAAATTTATAGCTCTACTGAATGGATGGTAAATTAGTTAGGAACTTTCTCTAAGTTTGTACTAACCAACATCACACCCAACTTTCAGGTATTGCTGGTCTTGCTATCACATATGGGCTTAATCTGAACATGCTGCAAGCCAGGGTTGTCTGGTATATGTGCAATTTGGAGAATAAGATTATATCAGTAGAGAGAATCCTGCAATATATAGGAATTCCTGCAGAGCCCCCGCTTTTCATGTCAGGAGATAAGTTGACTCATAACTGGCCATCTAATGGAGAAATTGAGCTCTACAATCTCCATGTAAATCCCTCATCCTTAATGCATCATGCTCTATCCTTTTATTTTATCTTTTTCCACACTAGAGTAAGTGTTCATGGAATCAAGTCTGATGCAAAACAATAGAGGAAAATCTGGTGTTTCGTCATGCTCTGAAGATCATTCCTGAACACATTTGAAGAAGATAAAGGGCCATATGAATTATACCAAGTAAAAGAGCCAAAGGGTCATATGTTCATAGTTTTCGGTCTGATGCAGGTGAAATATGCCCCACAACTGCCATTTGTTCTGAAGGGCCTTACAGCCACTTTTCCTGGGGGCATGAAGACAGGAATTGTTGGAAGAACAGGAAGTGGCAAATCAACCCTCATTCAGGCCCTTTTCCGCATTGTGGACCCTACTATTGGAAAGATAATAATCGACGGTGTCGATATTTGCACCATTGGACTGCATGATCTGAGATCCAGGCTGAGTATCATCCCGCAAGAGCCGACAATGTTTGAGGGAACTGTTAGAAGTAACCTCGATCCTCTAGGGGAGTACACTGATAGTCAAATCTGGGAGGTAGTTTTACATTTTACACACTTCCCTTGCTTGAAAGTTGTAACACTTTTCACACGTCGATAGTAGCAAAGTTGTAACATCAACACGTTTATTTTCCTCAAAAAGAGATAAAATTATCTGAAATATCTATCTGTTACTATTTCAGGCCTTGGATTGTTGCCAGCTGGGGGACGAAGTTATGAACAAGGAGCTGAAGCTTGATTCACCAGGTCTGTCTGATATATTTACATTGAGTCATGCAGTTCATATCTAGCTATTATATCTTTTTCTCACCCTGCACCTTTCACAATATTTTTTCTCAAAATGCAAGAATTGAGGCACATGGTACCTATTCTTCTGAAATCTTCTTGACTTGGATTGCAGTGATAGAGAATGGTGAGAACTGGAGTGTAGGCCAGCGTCAGCTTGTCTGCCTTGGTAGGGTAATTCTGAAACGGAGCAAGATCCTTGTTCTGGACGAAGCCACTGCTTCGGTGGATACTGCAACAGACAATTTGATCCAGAGAACGCTTAGGCAACAGTTCTTGGAGACGACGGTCATCACCATTGCGCATAGGATTACTTCGGTTCTTGACAGCGACATGGTGCTGCTTCTTGACAACGGTTAGCAAGGATAATAGCAGAAAGTAAGTATCGAATTTGAAGTGTTGAGACCTCTGTTGTGACGATGATGTGCTATTGTTTTCAGGTGCAGCTGTTGAGCACGACACGCCAACCAAATTGCTGGAGGACAAGTCGTCTCTGTTCTCAAAGCTCGTTTCAGAATATACAATGAGGTCCATGCATACATAGTTGTTGAAAATGTAAAAAAAAGGGTTTCTTTTAAAAAGAAAATGTAAAAAGGTTTACTACATCACATTTACCAGAAAAGAAAATGTAAAAAAAAAAGTTTTCAAGAACAAACAGGGACGGTGTTACCAGAACTGACATATACTGTTCATGAGTTGCTCTCCCTTGACAAGCATTTAGTCATTGTCAGACAGCATAGCACCGCCGAGTTTACTAGGCTGTGTTATGTCAGCAAATGAGTACCATCACCTCTGTACAATGAGCAAAATAAAAGGATTTGCTTATTGTGCTCTCATTTGTTAAAGCTGACAGCATTCCAGAAACGCAGAGAGAAAAATATTACTCCGTTCTTTTTTACTTGCCGTTGCTTAGCTCAAATTTGAGCTAATGGGCGTCATATAAATCAGAACAGAGGTAGTATGACACAAAAACTCACAAAATGTAGTACACCAAAGTAGTAGGTACTGTTATTACATCTATAACCATTACAATTTGTGGAAAAGCAAAATCTATATTCTGGGGGGTTTTTTTTCCATAGATTGTTTCCTTTCATAGCATTCCAAGGAACCCTTCTAATTTCATTGTACCTCATCAATATGCTATTAAGTGATGAGGTCAAGCTGGTAGGTGAGCACCAATAAACCACTTGTCATTCACTTATGCTTTATTCAAATCATAAGCAACCAACATGAAGGGTAGAATGCCAACAATAATAATAGGGCTAATTTCAGAGCTGGGAAAGCAAAATTTAGTTTTTAAAAGTGAGAAGATAGTGTTACTGAAACGAACCGGGTTTCCAAAGAAGGGAACCCGATCCCTGCACCTCAGTGATAATCTTAGGAGGCTATCACGTGCAAATCCCTGTCTTAGAAAGTAAAGGAAATCGTATAACAGAAGGAAATATATGAAGGTCCACATAATTATAATAATTAAACATCTGAGTACATCATTTCGGCACATGCCGGGTACAAGTCCAACAGGACTGAATCAAACAGAGTAAAACATCTACGCAGCGGCTCTCATGTAGCAAAGTAGACTCCATCTCCGCAGGCAAGCTCGAGTGTGGGGCGAGCCTCAGTCCTCCCATCCATCGTGCTCAAAGTCGTAGTCCGGCTCCTGGTCTGAAAACCCGTCATCTACTCGATAAGCGAGTAGGTCATGTCAGCTTCCCAACAAAGAGCATAAGCAAAAGAGAATAATTCTAGTATGCATTAGTAATCTTATTTATGGCTGTAGAAGGTTATGCAAGCAGCGGTAGCAACATCAAAGAATGCAGAAATGCCGAGTGGTCACCATCTCCGAGGAGATCCATACCTCCGAGGACCACGCCTCCGGGGTCAACACCCCAACAAGGAAGGAACATCAAGCACTGGATCTCAACCGAGTCACAGCATCCCACTCTCATCTGCGACGTGGGGTCACCAACTCCTATCCCCACATCTCAACGGCACGAAGCCGGGCTCACACACACAGGGGAGAGAAAGCAGCACAAGAAGAGACTAGCCAGAGTAACAGAACCGTGAGCTGTCCATACCAGTGGACACGAACTATAGCTATAGGTTTAACACTCTGCAGAGGTTGTACAGCTGGACCCGCCGAGTAGAGCAGAATCGGATGCCTCCGATCCACATCTCTACCTAACGGCCGGAGATCTAGCAGTGGACGGTACTCTCCTGCCTCTCCGAGCCTGACTCGTCCTGACTGGGGCGCGAAACTTGCCAGCAGGGCCTCGAAGCTGTGAAACCTTCCCCGGAGGAGCCGGGGCGACGTCTACTCGGGGGGTATGACCCGTCCCCCTCACACGATCACACCGATCTACCTACAGGCTGAATGATATCCACATACTAGTTCTCGGACCGAACCCCGCCCATAACAAGGCGAACGGTTTGCACGAAAATAGCCCAAATCTCATGGTTAAACTGTCGATCGGTCCTTAATTGCAAGAGCGAGTACTCACCAACTCCTACCGTCCGACACGCCGCTAGGGCGGGAGGCCAGGTCGCATCTCCCCTAGACAGGCGTTCACAAGTAACCAAAGCGGCTCACTTCCGCAGTAACACGTCAAGGATACACACTCACCCAAAACACACGCTAGAATACCGAAATATCCCAATCTCGGTCCAAACCTGAGATCCATCCATAACTAAGGGTAAAATATATGGATGAATAAAGCCGGGAACTAGCTAGGGGTCTGTAGCTAGTTCCAAAAGTAGGTAGTTCAAGGACAGGATTAATCAATTCCAAGGCATGGCTAACAATTGTTTATGCAATTCCAAAAACATGCATAAATAAGAATTAAGCACTAGCAACTAGAGCATTCATAGGATCTATATGGTTGGGAGTGACATGACACCTAGCTGGCGTCCGTAGTCCTGGTCTGGGTTGAAGTCGGGGTCGTAGGCCTCCTCCGGATCGTAGCTCGGGTCTGTGCAGCACGAGATACGAGACACTAAATTACTGGTAATCGACTAAGCATAAATCCAAAGAAACCCAATTTTAAAAGATCCAATCTATCTACAAACAGCACCGTCTCATTTTTAGAAAAATACTGAAACTGGTTTCATATTTTTCGGAGTTATAAATATTTAGTTATAAATTTTCAAAGGTTTATAGATTTATAAACTAATTTCCAAATTCATTTATAAATCAGAAAAGAATTTTAAATTTTGAAAATAGGTGATGACGTCAGCGTGACGTCAGTGTCACAGGTTAGTGGGTCGTTGCTGGGCCGAAAGTGTTAGTGGGCCGAAATAGGCCCAATGGACTCAGCCCAGTGGGCCAGCCGAGCCAAGTCCAACAACTCACCCTGGATTAAATTCAGAGTTCAAACGATAAAAAGAAAAGGGCCGGCACACAGGCTGTAATGGGCTACAGCCCATGCGGCTTCCTTTGCTTTCCCAGAGTAGAAGTCCACTGCTGCCCCTGGAGCTTTGCTGGGGCGCAGTGGTGCTCCTTGCCTCTCGCGCGCGCGTTCGACGGCGACGGCGAAAAGCGATCGGCGGCGGCGATGGCTCTGGTAGGCGAACAAGAGCGGCGCGAGGACCACTAGGGTTAGGAGGTTAGGTTGGCGCGGCCACGGCCCTGGGGTAGGGCGGGTGCGGCCGATGCGAGACGCGCCACGGCGGGAATCCTGGCGCGGTACGGCGTGCAAAGGTGGTGGCGCGGCGTTCAGCGGCAGCAACGAACCATCCAGCGCGGCGGCCACGCACTTGGGTGTGCGCGTCTCGGGCACATGCGTGCGTGCACCGGTTTGGCGAGGACGCGACTCAAATGACCGGAGCGTGGGTGCCCAGCGATCCAGAGCCGCGGCGCGGCGCAGCAAGGACAGCGGTCCGCGGCCATCGCGCGGCGGCATACGGCTTGATGGCCGGGTCACAGGCAAAGACACCAAGGCGAAGAGCGGAGCGAGACGGTGCGGTACAGCGCAAGCAAGGCGGCGTCAACCGGCGCGGCACTGGGGTGTACCACGGCGGCGAACGTGCGGAACGTGCTCGGCGCGAAGGCCGGCGCAGCACCACAGGCAGATCAAGGTGAAGGAGAGAGAGGGCATGGCCGAGTGTTAGCTCACGTTGGGGCGTAGGTGAAGACGTTGCAGTGGCGACCGCGTCGGTGCAGCGGCGGTGAAGTTCACGGCGGCGCGGCGAGTCGAAGCGGCGGCGTCCTCCTCTGCTTCGGCTCCTGCTTGGCGCGGACAGCTTGTCCCTCGGCCCGATCAGCTCCGGCTTCTACGGCTCCGGCGTCGGCGAGGTGGCGTGGCGGTGAAGCGCGCCCCTCCTTCTCCTCTTCCCCCTTCTCCTCCTCTCCCCCTCTCTTCTCCTCTCGGCAGCGGAACAAGGGACCAAAAGGGGAGAGACCCCAATTGCGATAAGCCTTGCAGCAGGGGCCTCGCCCAGGGGTTTAGCTACTCGAGCATGTCGAGACGAGGGCAGATTGGTCACGACTGGGGCTCCTACTGGCTGCTATGGCGCGGCGGCTGACTTGGCAGCACGGGAATGGCCGGCTGGTGCGCGAGCGCGTCACGGGGCGAGGGTAGAAAGGGAAAAAGGTCGGGCTGGTGCGCAGGGGGTTCACGGCTTCGGCGTCCGTGCTGCAGGCGCGGTCGGGGGCCTGTCCCCTGGTCCGGTGCGCGCGCGCGGGCACGGCGGCGGTGCGGGGCAGGTGTGTGGGCGCGTGGACCGGTTGGGCGAAGACGAAGACCGGCCGGGGTCCCACTCGTCAGTGAGACAAGCGAAGTGCGGCGTGCGGCTGTGCCGTGGTGGGCTGCTTTGGTTGGCCGGCGGAAGATCAGGGTGTACAGGCGCTCGTGGGCTAAGAGATGAAGGTGGTCCGGCGGACTTGAACTGAAGTTAGCAAGCCCTAGTTAGTATGAAAGGTTTTTTGAATTTAGGTTTGAATATAGGGGTTTAAACTATATGTATGAATTTGATTTAAATCAAATTCTAAACTCACTCAAATAAATCCAATTAAAATCCATGAACTTCAAATCACATACTTTACCATAATTTGAATTTATATTTTTATAATTAGGTTTTATTTATATAGTATTTAGGTGAGAGGCTAGCAAAAAGGTTTAAATTATGTGAACACTTCATCAATTAAATAAAAATTCAAATTTTCTCACATTTTTATACTTCTAATTTTCTGGGATGTTACAGTTACCACCTCCAGTAGCGTAGAAATTCTCGAGGCCACACACCACCTCATGAAATGAAATGTGGCCCTTACTTCATTTTTTTTAGTTGGCGCTGCACAACAGAGTCAAAACTGTTCAAGGGCGGCAGATCTTTCAGCCATTCAACTTTGAGATGTACTACTCGGATTGATTTAAACTTTTTTTCCAAATGGATTCATTTAAGGCTTTGTTTAGTTGGGAGTGGGAATTTGTTGAAAACATCACATCGATTTCCAATTGCTAATTAGAATGACTAAACATGATTTAATTATAAAAACTAATTACACAATTATATTTGAAATCACGAGACGAACAGGGTTAAATTTACCGATCGTTACCGGTCCGGTAACCGCTGTTACCGGTCCGGTAACCGCTGTTACCGGTCCAGACCGGTAACGGTACCGGTCGGTTACCAACCGAGCAAATTCAAAAATTTTAAATTGGAATTCAAAAATTTGAAAAATGAAAAAAAATCTTTAAAATACTTCAAGGTGCGTAGAATCTAATGGTGTCAATTTTTTTTTTCAAATATTAGTTCATTTAGTATTTTTTGTAGGCATGAGAAGTTCAACCAAAAACGAAACAGAAAAAAATTGGCCAGTTGAACTTCTAATACCCGCAAAAAATACTAAATGCACTAATATTTAAAATTTTTGACACTATTAGATTCTATGCACCTTAAAATATTTTAGGAATTTTTCTTTTTCTTTTTTAATTTTCAATTCAAATTTGAAAACACGTCAAATTCTTCATTGATTCGCAACCGGCCGGCTAACCGGTGCAACCGGTCTTACCGGTCAGCTAACCTTTCGCAACCGGTTGAACTACGCATTTTGGTTTGAAATTTTAATTTGACCGGTAACCCGTGACGAATCTATTAAGCCTAATTAAATCATGATCAGCACACATTTACTGTAGCGCAATATTGTCTAATCATGATCTAATTAGGTTCAATAGAGTCGTCACGAAAATTTATCTAAAGTTATAATAAATTTTTTCATTAATCTACGTCTATCCAGAGATGTGTGTGTTATGTCTAAATGGTGTGTTTCAGAAAGAACACTCAACCAATGTGAAGCCATAGAAGGCCCGAAGAAATGGTGACGGGTGAAGGCGAGAACAAACCTAGTGGCATTAAAAGTAGTTCCAGTAACGCTTCTTGGAACATCTAATATTATTGAAGCTAGTCGTAGTGTTAGAAATAAACTCTGCTTTTTTATATACAAAATAGAAGAATGTTAAACTATGTCCATCCATTCGAATAGGTCAAATATAAGTCAATGCGTCTCTCATCTTTTTGAATTATTTTGGGTAAATGAACGGTGCATTTAATAATAGATAATGCATGCATGAATGATTTTTATTCCGTGTTTGATTCAATAAGTGACTTATTTTAGTCTCCTTCATCTATCTATCTATCTATATAAACTATATAATTGGTACCACTAACGATTTCTCTTGCCTCCCAACACGCCACGTCATAACCCATTACACGCTATGTTACTATCCACTATAAGCCATGTCAACATCCACCAAGTCAGGGCAACATCCACCAAACCATATATTTATGTCTTCGTCGATTTTCTGTGACTAATAACATGTTGTATTTGCGAGTAGAACATCATAAAATTCTCGCAGTTGAAATACATGTAGGATCAATCATTTAAAAATGATTCTCTCTCAACAAAATTAACATACTTTCATATACAATATTGTTTACAGATGAATCATGTAATCGTTTTGATGTTTTCTACTTTCACATTTCACCTTAAAATTTTGTTGTAAAATTCCCGTGGCAACGCGCGGGGCATCACCTAGTTCTTTTTAGAGTTGCTAAATTTAGTGCATACCTGTTGGTTCATGAGATTTATGGGACTTAAAGTAGTATAGGGACCACAACAAATGAGAGAGCATCTACCCATTTAGTCCCAATAAGCAACCCTATGGCGACTTATGGACTTATGGGTTTGGACCTAAATTGAGTCCAAATAAGCAAATATGTTTGGATGCTTTGGAACTTATTGGGACTGAATTTAGGCTGACTAAAATAGGCAGCCTGAATCAAATAGACACCTATTTTTTTTTTGAGGAAACAGGAGCGTTTTACCCCAACTGGTTATATATTGATAAAAATAAAAAGTGAGTTACAAAAGCCAACCCAGGTACAATCAAGAAACAAAGAAAGAAACAAAGAAAATTAAAAGAAAAATTACAAGGCAACACTTATCCATGAAGATAAGAGGGGCTTCAGCGACTGTTTAGCTCTGAGAATAACTAGAGCAAACTCTTTTTTGAACCTTTCCTTCACATTTCTGATGTTTGGTGAAGTTCCTCTGAAAATGAGATCATTCCTCTCCATCCAAATGCACCAAGTCATCAAAATAATAATGTCCATAGAGAAACTGACTGCCAGTTGGCCTCTGAAGGCAACTAAGTTCAGGAAAGGATCCCCAAACTAAGGTTTAAAATGTTCCAACTAGCTTGAGCGAAGGGGCAAAGGAGGAAAAGGTGCGCCAAGGTTTCTTCAGTCGGAGTAGAGCACAAGACGCAATCATAAGACGGCAAAACCCGATTCTTTCGTCTCAGGATGTTTCTTGTACCAACCTATCCTTTAACAACAACAACAAAAAAACTTTATGTTTCATCTGAACTGAGCTTTTCCAAATCCACTTGTGAGCTTGGTGCACTGCTGTGTGTCCAATCAATTGTTTGTAAGCTTTGGATGCTGAAAACCATGGGGAGCCCCAAGTGTAACTCCAGATATCATTCTCTTCAGAGTCAGGCAAGGTGTCAAGGTTCTGTGCTAGTTGCAGAAGTTGATCAAAAGCTTCAGCAGATATTGGTAGGTGCAGAAGATTGGAGATTCTAGTCAAAGCTTTTGCTTTATGGAGTGAGATGCTTTCATTTTTAGCAAAAGAAAAAAGATCAGGGAAAGATTGTCTAGGTAAGTGTCCTGCCCAAAGGTCAAGCCAGAAATAGCAGGTGTCTCCTTTGAAAACAGTGACTGAGGCCATGCCTTTATATAAATCCAGAAATTTGATATTATCTCTCCACCAGAAGGATCCTTTTCTTATGTGGTTGGGCAACTTGTCATTTGAGTAGTATTTCTCCCAGATCAACTGAACCTAAGGAATGTCTTCTTTGTTAAAGAACTTGCGGAGGTTCTTTAAGAGCAAGGCATTGGTGTTCTTGCATCAATGTCTGAACCCCTCCAGAGGTGGTGCTTCCTGAATTTATCAATTTGCTTGATCATAGTGTCCTGTAGCTTGAAGGTGCACAAGTAAGAGGTTGGTAAAGCTGAAAAAACAACATTTGTCATATGTAGCCTGCCAGCTTGAGAAAGAAAGTTAGATGTACTGATCAGCCTTTTTTCACATCTTGAAATCAGGGGCAGGAATTCTTGGATTGTCGGCTTAGTGAGACCTAGGGGCAGTCCCAAGTAAGTGAAAGGCAAAGAACCAACAGAGCAGCCAAAAGATTGTGCTAGAAGTTGTAGCATGTCTTCTTCAATATTTATTGGCACCATCATCGATTTTGAATAGTTTACCTTAAGTCCTGTCGAAGGTGCAAAGGTCTGGAGCAAACCTTTAAGAAAAAACAATTGTCTAGGTCAGCCTTCCATCACAATAAGCCATCAGCATATTAGATGATGGGGAAATCCGTAGAGGAATGCAAGGGCACCGGGAGCTGGAGCAGGCTAAGGTCTTTTGCTTTGTTGAGCAAGGTCTGCAAGAAATCTAATGTCAAGACAAAAAGAAGAGGGGATAAAGGATCTTCTTGTCTAACACCTCTTCTACAGTGAAAAGTCTTGCCTGGAACTCCATTTAAGAGAACTGAAGATGCGCCTGAATTAAAAATGTTGGTCATCCATTGTAGCCATGTTTCATTGAAACTTTTGTACTGCATAATCTCCAACATTGCCTTACGCTTCACTTTATCAAAGGCCTTTTCAAAGTCCAACTTGAGAACAATTATTTCTTTTCTTGATTTGTGACAGAGATGAAGGTATTCAAAAGACCATGCGAGGCAATCTTGAATTGTCCTAGACTGAATGAAGCCATATTGATTTTTATGAATCGAATTCATGATCACAGTTTGGAGTCTATTTGCCAACAATTTGGTGATAATCTTGATGGATGTATTAAGCAAAGAAATAGGTCTGAAGTTTGAAACCTTTCTTAATCCACCCTATTTGGATTTAAATAGAATCTTTTTACAGTGTAGTACTCCCTCCGCCCTTAAATATATGAAAAATCTCAGCGCCCACCCTGTCCTACCCGCAGAACAATTTTTTCATTCTAACAAACAATTCTTTCTTTTGGGTGCTGCTGGGCTTTGTATTCAAGGTGTTTTGAACACTTCTTTCTTCTCTCTTCTACTAGTCAATAAGAACGGGTCGTCTTAAAAATACCAGTTGCAGTCCAGACACTCCAGAGGTGTTATTCTTTTTTTTTTCTTGTTTTAGCTTATCCGATTGCATTTGCTATTTTGCTTGCGCACGTAGCATGCTCGTAGAATTTCCCCGCAGCAAGCTGTGCGTTGTTCATGTCCAATCCTAACCCATGTACAGATCGGAAGGGGTTTGCGATGCTGAAATGGCTGGTTGCCAGGTCGGAGTCGGACCAACGGTGGGATATGTGCGCGGCGCTTAGCTCGGTCTGTCGGTAGTACAGTGAAAAACGAAAGGACATCTACCATAAAAAGAAGAGGTATTTGTGTCCTCATCCCTATTTTATTTTAAAGATCAATTTGATTTTATTCTTATCTTTTTTGACTTGTGATTTTGCCTTTTGCTAGTCAAAGCCAATGTGATTTTGCTATTAGTCAACAGTCAAAATAGGATAAAATGCAAAGATCAATATGGTAAAATCATGTTGGCTTTGTGTATAGTAAACGGCAAATTTACTGAGTTAAAAGAGTAAACAGCAAAACCATGATTGTATTCCGAGGTAGAGAAAAACACTAAGAAAAATGGAGCGAGGGAGATGGATTTTGACATAAACAACGGGCTGGGCTTGCTGGTTTCTGTGACGAGCCGGGGTGATGCCGGTGCAAGTAAGAGAATCGAGCTTTTGGAAATTTTTAGTCACCCAACTTTCATTGTTTTAGTTATCCAACTTTCATTGTTTTGAGATTCATGCACGCGACACTATTCATTTCATTGGATATATCTCCACTCCTCAACTCTAATTGCCTCCATCGTTCCCTGCTCCCCCACCCTCAGGTGCATGTACTGATTGATGTACACCTGCGTGTAAGGCTGCTAATGGTTTGAGAATCACTCCAAAACTAAACCAGATCATACATAAAAAAAATTAATTTAAAACCACACCATCTATTTTATTTCTCTTATATATCCAAATCAAACTAACTAAGTGGTGTAAAAGATCTAGGTATGATAATTTGCACAAAGTAGCAGACTATCATTCTAAGTTATCTCTAACAAATTTCAGTCAAATTCGTTAAAATTTAAAGTGTGAACGCGAGCTTTTAGTTTTAGGGTTCAGCTCACGACGTGGGGCCCACGTATGGATCTATGTATGATAATTTGCACAAAGTAGCAGACTCTCACTCTAAGATATTTTTAACAAATTTCAGTCAAACTCGTTGAAAATTTAAGGTGTGAACGCGAGATTTTAGTTTTAGGGTCCGGCTCTCGACGTGGGGCCCACGTGTGGATCTAGGTATGATAATTTGCACAAAGTAGCGGACTGTCACTCTAAGACATCTGCAACAAATTTCAGTCAAATTCGTTGAAATTTTAAAGTGTGAACGCAAGTTTTTAGTTTTAGGGCCCAGCTATTGACCTAGGTGACACATACAACCAATCCAAACCATTTCGAACCGATCCAAACTATTAAATTTGGTAAATCGAACCAAATCCAACAATTATATATGTCACCATATTATTTGACGAGGGTCTGGATTAGGGCTCCCTAAGCAATGAGATAATCACCTTGAAGATGGGGTCCACTGACACCATTGACAATGTGAAGGCCAAGATTCAAGACAGGGGAGGCATGCAGATCTTCGTCAAGACCCTCACTGACAAGACTTCTCCACTTCCGAGTATCAACCGCCTCGCACGAGTCCGCCTCGTCTCCGAGTACCCATCGCCCCGCACGAGTACTCTCCGCCTCGCACGAGTCCGCCTCGTCTCCGAGTACAAGTCGCCTCGCCTCCGACTACTCGTTCGAACGAGTAATCTCCGCCTCCGACTAAGGGCGAAGTCCACGCGGGGGAGTCGAAGCGTAGGACAGGGGGCCCCACACGAACGTGGCGCCGCCCCAACCCTCCAAGCTTCTTCACAACGACACGCGTGACGCCATTTTTCACGCCATGCAAGGTCCACAGCTGGCGCGACGAGAAGGCGCCAGGGTCTGATAGGGGCTGTAATGGCGCACAGTGCACCCCCTACGACCTCCGACATGCCGTCACATCCAACGCCAGCTGCACGCCACCCCGTCAGAACAGGCACTCGATTGCCGTCTACCTGCTCTTAGGCCTTAACGTGGCAGACTTGAAACACACCCAAGGGAGCTGAGTCACCATGTAAACTACTCGGAGGAGGCGCCAAGTGCCCGGAACAAACAGTGGCAGCAGCCCACGCGGTGGCTTCCGACGACACCACAGCTCAGCATCCTCCCACGCCGCTTGACAGACATCAATGACGGAAAAGACTTCACAACGCCACAGCACTGTAGTTTATTTTCTTTTTCCTTCTTTGCCCCTCGCCCTTGTGACTATAAAAGGGGGAGGGGTGCAACGTACGCGAGAGATCGAACACCAAGTTTGTAACCCCTACTACAGACATTCCCGACATAGGAACACGAGTACTCGGAACTGGACGTAGGGTATTACTCTCCGGAGGCCCGAACCAGTATAAAACCCTTATGTCTCCCGTGTCAACCATCCGGATCTGACACACGATTCGTTACAAATCTACTACCGGCGGTTGAGAACCTCGACAGTTGGCGCGCCAGGTAGGGGCACATCGTGTGTCTCGCCGAACTTCACCAGCGATCCAGATGGAGGGCCGTGGGGTCCCGCTGACTCCCGGCGCGACCATGCACTTCGGCTCCCTCGGCTTCGTCTTCACCGGGCCGGCGGAGTCTGTCGTTGGGAGGACCTTCTCCCGACCAGTGCGTCCCACCGCCTCGACGGCGGCGGCGGCACGAGCAGCTTTTGTCCGTGGTTTCACGGACAAATCGATCATGGCCCTGCTGGGGCCTAATCCGACGCAGGAGCGCTTCAGGCTCGCTGCCTTCCACCTCACCGACCTTGCCTTCTAGGCCAGCGGGTCCAAGCCGCTAACCTGGGGGGAATTCATGGAGCGGTACGGCGCCTTGTACCCTCGAGGACAGCCAGGCCTCCCGAACGACCCGGTGACGGCCTACGTGAACGAGCTCAGGGCGTCCTACGTCACCCCGCGTTCCGCGGTCGTGCGGCGGGGGCCTCCGGTGCCCCCACCAGACTTCGTGCGGGAATGCAACGTCCTGGAGGCTCACACCGCCACCAGCTCGACGGAGGGCGAGGAAAATCCTCGTCCCCGCAACGGGGACGCCCAGCATCGGGCGCGCCTCGATGAGATCGCCGAGGCCCAGCGCCAGCTCGACGAAGAGCTAGCAAACCTTCATCGAGCACTCGGCGAAGAGAACGAGCTGCAAGACCCTTCGCATGGCCAGCGGCAAGAGCAGCACCGTGAGCATGAAGCGGAGCAGCCAGCGCCGCAAGCTCGCGTACGGGCGCGGGACGTGAACCGACGCATCAACGAGGATGCACCCGTCGACGACTACGGCACACCGCGTTTCAGACGCGCGTCACAAAACCTCGCAGCAGCAGCCATGCTCCTACGTGGTTGTCCCGAACCGGCTACGCCCGAGGAGAAAAGGGTTCGACAACAACTCAAAACCCTCATCGAGACGGCAGCCGTGCAGCAAGCTGAGAGCTCAGCATCACGTGCGCGCGAGGCACGTGGCGCACCATCTGTGCGAAGCCAAGATCAATCTCCGTCCAAGCAGCGAGCGGCAGGCGAACCATCGGTCAAGTCGCGGCTGGGAGCCAACTGTGATGCTCGCGACACGCTTGAGGCTCGTCGCCGGGCTGCAGGTGGCGACGGCTACGACTACGACTACGGCTACGGCAGCAACGACGACGGCCGTGACAAGCGCGACGAGCGCCGAGGCCGGCGACATAGTCAGAGGCGAGGAGGACGCTACGACATCGACGAGGACCGCGACCGCAGCTGGTCGCCCGACCCAAAGAGCCCGCGTGCCTTCGGTCAGAAGGTGCAAGACGCCAAGTTCCCCTCGCGTTTCCGAGCTCCGACGGCAATACCAAGATACGACGGAGAGACAAACCCTAGCGTGTGGTTGGAGGACTACAGGCTCGCATGTCGGGCGGGCGGGGCGACAGATGACCTGTTCATCATCAAGAACCTGCCGCTGCACCTCGCCGACTCTGCACGGACCTGGCTCGAGCACCTGCCGCGCGGCAGGATCAACAGCTGGAAGGACCTACGGGAGACGTTCATCGGCAACTTCCAGGGCACGTACGCTCGGCCCGGCAAGTAATGGGAGCTGCGCAACTACAAGCAGCAACCAGGGGAGAGCCTGCGTGACTACATCAGGTGTTTCTCCAGGTGATGCACCGAGCTTCCCACCGCTACGGACAACAACGCCATCTCGGCGTTCCAGAATGGCACCACCTGCACCACCCTCATCCACCGACTGGGGCGGAGGACCCCGAGGACTACTCGGGACCTTCTAGACATCGCAACCAACCACGCCGACGGGGAGGAGGCGGTGGCAGCAACGTTAATTCCCCCACCGAGTAAGGGGAAGCAGGTCGTGGACGCCGGAGAAGGGCCCTCCTCGCGGTCTAAGAAGAAGAAGAAGGCGACAAGCGTGGCCGTGACGACAACATCGTGGCAGCGGTCGAGTGCAAGGCAACGCGTCCCAAGAACAATCAAGGTGGGCCCCCGAAGGATCACTTCGAGAGGCTCTTGGAGGCGCCGTGCACCCATCACGAGACGCCTGTCAAGCACGCGCTCAAAGACTGCCGGTTGATGAAGAACTAAGTCAACGGTACGCTCAAGCCCAAGGCAGCAGATGCCCCGAAGAAAGCAGCCCCTCCCCCCGAGAACGACGACAACGGGGAAGAGGTGGTCTTCCTCCGAGAAGATGGCGCAGTCCACATGATCTTCGGAGGGGCACCAGCACGACCATCAAGGCGCAAGGAGAAGCTGATCCGGCGCGAGATTTACCACAGCGAGCCTGCAGCACTGTCATACCTCAAGTGGTCAGAGACCCCGATCACCTTCGACCGAGCGGACCACCCCGACCATGTACCGCAGCCAGGTTGCTACTCCCTCGTGGTGGCTCCATTGATCGGGACGAAGCGGGTCAACAAGGTGCTGATGGATGGAGGGAGCGGGCTCAACATCTTGTACGCAACGATGCTCGACAGCATGGGCATCTTGCGGTCTCGACTGCGCCCATCACTAACTCCTTTCCACGGGGTCATCCTCGGGAAAGATGCGCTCCCGTTAGGGCAGATCGATCTGCCCGTCACGTTCGGGACGTCGCGGAACTTCCGCACGGAAACCCTCACCTTCGAAGTGGTGGGGTTCTCGGGGACGTATCACGCCATCCTCGGGAGGCCGGCCTACGCGAAGTTTATGGCCGTGCCCAATTACACGTATCTCAAGCTGAAGATCCCTGGTCCGAAGGGGGTCATCACAGAGGGGACTACATTCCAGTACGCATACGAATGCGATGTTGAGTGCTTTCAATTTGTTGAAACACTCATCCGGTCCGAGAGGCTCCACGCCGAGCCTCCCTCCGAGGACCAAGATATCCCCGAGTCATCCAAGCGAGCGGCCTGCTCTTTCGAGCCCGCCAAGGATGTCAAGGATGTGGCTGTCTCCGATGATGGCCGCACGCTCCGTATCGGGACGGCGCTCGATCCTAAATAGGAAAGCGCGCTCGTCGACTTCCTCAAGGCGAACCTCGACGTGTTCGCATGGAAACCCTCCGACATGAAGGGGATCCCGAGAGAAGTTGCCGAGCACAAACTCAACATCAAGCCGGGATCGAAACCGGTTAAGCAGCGCCTGCGCCGCTTCAACGACGACAAGTGCAAGGCCATATGCGAGGAAATCAAGAAGCTCCTTAGTGCAGGGTTCATCAAAGAAGTGTTCCACCTCGAGTGGCTAGCAAACCCTGTACTTGTAAAGAAGAAGAATAAGAAATAGAGGATGTGTGTTGACTACACGAGCCTTAACAAGGTATGTCCCAAGGATCCGTTTCCTTTACCTCGCATAGATCAGGTAGTCGATTCAACGGCAGGGTGCGAAACCCTCTGTTTTCTCGATGCGTACGCTGGGTACCACCAGATCGCAATGTGCATAGCGGACCAACTCGTAACATCCTTCATTACTCCCTTTGGCGCTTATTGCTACAACTCGATGCCGTTCGGGCTCAAGAATGCGGGCGCTACGTTTCAAAGATGCATGCGACGCGTTTTCGGTGATCTCATAGGACGGATAATCGAGGCATACGTTGATGACATCGTGGTCAAGTCGAAGAAGACGGGCGATTTGATCCCCGATCTTACGGAAGTATTTGCGAAGCTGAGAGAGCATGGGATGAAGCTAAACCCTGAGAAATGTGTTTTCGGGGTTCCAAGGGGCATGCTCCTGGGCTTTGTCGTGTCTGAACGCGGCATTGAGGCTAATCCCGAGAAGATCTCAGCCATTACAAACATGGGGCCGATCCAGAACCTTAAGGGCGTACAACGCGTCACGGGCTGCCTCGCGGCTCTTAGTCGGTTCATTGCCCGACTCGGAGAGCGTAGCCTGCCACTGTACCGCCTGATGAAGAAGTCGGACCATTTTACATGGACGCCTGAAGCTCAGGAAGCGCTCGATAAGCTCAAGAATCTCTTGAAGAGTCCACCAGTGCTCACAGCGCTAATGCCAGAAGAATAGATGCTCTTGTACGTAGCAGCAACAACGCAGGTCGTGAGCGCTGTTCTGGTCGTTGAACGAGAAGAACCCGGGAAGTCACTCAAGGTACAGCGACCCGTCTACTTTGTGAGCGAGGTTCTCTCCGACTCGAAGACCCGCCACTCTCAGATCCAGAAGCTTGTATACGCTGTCCTGATCACCAAGCGCAAACTCTGGCACTACTTCGATCAGCATCCCATCACAGTGGTGTCCAAGTACCCCCTCGGGGAGGTGATTCAGAATCCTGAAGCTGAGGGGAGGATAGCCAAGTGGGCCCTCGAGCTGATGGGGCAGAATGTGACTTATGTGCCGCGCAGTGCCATTAAGTCACAGGTGCTGGCAGATTTCGTCGCTGAATGGACGGAGATTCAGACTCCACCAGCACCAATCGAGCATGAGACATGGACAATGTACTTTGACGGCTCAGTCCTGAAGGAAGGAGCAGGGGCAGGCCTTGTCTTCATCTCGCCTCTGGGCGTGCGTATGGAGTACATGGTCCGGCTGCATTTTCCCGCCTCCAACAACGTGGCTGAGTACGAAGCACTCGTCAATGGCCTTCGGATCGCGGTTGAACTCGGAATTTGCCGTCTTGAGATCCGTGGGGACTCAGAGCTTGTCGTAGACCAAGTGATGAAGGAGAAGAATTGCGTTGACCCCAAGATGGCGGCTTATTGTAGAGCTGTGCGCTAGCTGGAAGACAAGTTCCATAGGCTCGAGCTTCATCATGTGCTACACGACAATAACAAAGCTGCGGACATCCTCGCCAAAGCAGCATCAAGCCGCAAGCCCGTGCCGCATGGTGTGTTTGCTAGCGATCAGCACGCACCGTCCGTCCGAGTAGATGGGGAGAAACCACCAGAGTCGGAGGAGCCAGAAGTCATGGAGATCGACCAAGAGCCAAACTTAGGAGATCCTGACTGGCGTTTCTCAATCCTCGAGTGGTTAGTCGAGGGGAAGCTGCCCCCCGACCAAACAGAAGCACGTCACATCTCGCGGCGAGCCAAGTCTTATGTCCTCATCGACGGTGAGCTCCACAAGCGAGGCGCGGCAGATATACTCATGCGCTGTATTCAGAGAGATCAAGGCCGAGACCTGCTTCAGGAAATCCACGCTGGCACATGCGGACATCATGCCGCCGTCAGAACTTTAGTCGGAAAGGCGTTCTGACAAGGTTTCTACAGGCCCACGGCACTGGCAGACGCCAAAGATATCGTGCGACGCTGTGCGGGCTGCCAGTTCGATGCCCGACAGACTCATCTTCCGGCGCAAGCGCTTCAGAACATCCCCATCACATGGCCGTTCGCAGTATGGGGGCTGGACTTAGTCGGGCCATTCAAGCAAGCGCCCGGGGGCTTCACGCATCTGTTCGTGGCTGTCGACAAGTTTTCAAAATGGATTGAAGCTCGACCCGTCATCAAGATCCGTTCCGAGGAGGCCGTAGCGTTCTTCACCGACATCATCTACCGTTGCGGGATCCCGAATTCGATCATCACCGACAACGGCACACAGTTCACGAGAAAGAAGTTCCTCAAGTTCTGCGACGACAATAACATTCACGTGGATTGGACAGCTGTGGCACACCCGAGGGCCAACGGGCAGGCTGAGAGGGCCAATGGAATGATCCTGCAAGGATTAAAACCTCGAATCTTCAGACGGCTCGAGAAGTTCCGAGCAAGATGGGTCGCCGAGCTGCCGTCAGTTCTGTGGAGCCTGCGCACCACACCGAGTTAGTCCACTGGTGCGACCCCATTCTTCATGGTGCACGGGTCGGAAGCGGTTCTCCCAACGAATATTGACTACGACAGTCCGAGAGTATGGGCGTACACTGAAGAGGGGAATCAAGTCGCACTCGAGGATGCGATCGACCAACTCGAAGAAGCTCGCGACGTGGCACTCCTACATTCAGCCCGGTACCAGCAAGCCTTACGACGCTACCACGAGCGCAACGTCCGTGAGCGACAATTCCAAGTCGGTGACCTGGTGCTCAGATGGGTCATGAGCAACAAGGACCAGCACAAGCTCGCGCCCCCATGGGAGGGGCCGTATATCGTCGACCAGGTGCTCCGACCTGGAACATTCAAGCTCCGGCACGACGACGGCACGATCATCGCCAACGCATGGAACATAGAACATCTACGACGTTTTTACCCTTGAGTAACGTTCTTTGTTTCAACTTATGATCAATGAATAATGCCATGTGTTCTTGTTCTCGTATTCATAAGCTTCTCAATAAACTTGTGTTGGCATCTTTCATATGTTTCAACGTCGTTTAAAGGCTGAGTGACAAGTGTCCTTGCGCCCATGCAAGAACACTTCCCACTCGGGGGCTACCCGGGGCACGATGCCCCCCTTTTGTTTTCTGTTTTCAAAACAAAAAATCTCTCCGACAACTTTGTCGCGACCGATTGCACGAGCGAAAGGTTCTTTTTGGCGGAACACCTTTTACTTCGCGAGGAGAAAGGATGTTGATCTGTGAGCGTTTCGATGTTGTCGCTTGTCCAAGTATTTTGGCATTCACGCCCCCGTGACTACGGTACAAAAATTTGCGGGCACGGCTCAGAACCACGGGTCGATGTCCGACTACTTTTAGGAGGAACACGGGTAACCGCTCGGGCTCTGGCTCAAAACATTTTTACGAAAAACACGCGGGTCATTTCCTGAACGTTTCTAAGTACTCGGGGCTGTGAGCGCGTGGTGTTATTTCGTGACTCAGGTCAAGCTTTCCGACTCGTACGCCCCTGCGGCTCCAGAGAAAAGTTCGATTGACCTGAGTATCCAAGTACCGCTACGTCGCTCTACAGTCATTCGCAAGTACTCGGAGAATGCTTCGGGAGGTGGTGTTTTCAAAACAAAATAAAAAGCCGTTCGACACGACACGAATACAAGTTTATTTAAATTGTCACATGATACATCTAATGTGAAGGCCCAGAGCCGTCTTCTGGTGTGTCCTTTGGAATCATTTCCAGGTCCTTCGTCACGGTGTCGGCCATGACGCGGGCAGGGGCGGCGCAATCCTCTTCGATCTTGTCGAGCTCCTCGCTCGAGTAGCCAGGGGCCCAACCACCACTCAGAGCCTTGAAGTCTAGCCCCTGGTAGTGCGAGCTGAACATGGAGAGGACCCGGTGCACCACCTACCGAGAGGTTGACAGCTCTTTCTCCTTGATGAAGCCCGACAGAAGGTTGAGCCGGTCACCGATCACCTAGGGAGGCATTTGCACTGGCGGGACGCCGCTCTCCGTCAAGATCCTGTCCACGTGACGTCCGAGCTTGGCACGGTCCACTATGTTCTGTTTGAGCATGTCCTCCGTCTCATGCTGAGCTCTCCAAGAGTCCTCCAGCTCAGCTTTGACCTGTGGAAACGGAGAACGACTCAGAGTTGAGTCATGAGAAACACAATCAAGAAGAATATAAGGGCCGGCGCGGAAGGGACATACTTGACAGTTGATCCGCCAAGTTCTTGGTTGTCTCGGACATCTCATGGATCTTGAGCTCGGCGGTGATGACCTCTTGAGCCTTCTCCGCAAGCTTGGCCGCCTGTGCGGTACGGGCTAAGCGAATCGCTATCAAGATCAAAGTGTAAAAGTGGCATCAGCAACGATTGATGCAAAAAAGAGACACCTCGAAAGTCGAAGACGCAAAGATGCTCACCCTGGATCTCTCGAGCCATCTGGCTGTTCTCCTCACCGAGTCGTGTCCCCTCGTCAGTGGCCTCCTGCAGCTTGGCGGCAAGGTTGCAGACCTGATTGTTCGCCGTCTTCAGGTCCGCCTCGTGGTCCGCCAGATCTTGCTGCAGGTCCGCCACCTTCCTCTCCAGCGTCGCCTTCTCTTCGGCAGTGGTCCGGGACGCGGCCTCAGCGGCAGCAGCAGTGGCGGCAGCATTCCGGGCCGTTTCGGCGGTAGAGGCGGCCGCAGTTCGCAGCTCCGCGGCGGTGGACTCCACCTAGGCAAGCTTGGCCTCGAGGGAAGCCTTCTCTGACATGGCGGCGTCCGTGGCTGACTGCGCAGCAATTGTGCGGTCCTCCGCCGACTTTGCCGCAGCTTCAAGAGTGCTCCTCACCGACGCCTCGCCTGCCACTGCTCCAACAGCCGCCAGACGGGCGGTGGCAAGCTGCATCTCCAGCAGGCTCTTCTCGGCCTGGAGCTCCTCGATGGAGCGCGTCTTCCTGGCGCTGCAGCTGGTGAGCACCTGGGTCGAGAAGAGGATCAACCACAACCATAACTCGGAAATCAGAACGTAAAATCAAGGATTAGGGCTTGGTCGACTCACCTCCGAGGCCGGGACGACGAGCTCGTTGATCGCCTGCTCCGCCCACCGCAGGCTCCACATGAAGCGGCGACGAGCTGTGGCCTCTTCATCCTCTCCGTCATGCGCCTCGGCGTCATGGGCCCCGGCCCACGTGGCACGCCCGAGGCCCAGGCCCTGTCCACTTCCCTCGGGGGCTGAGACAGGACAGGCTCCCGAGCTCTCGCCAACCTCTCGGATAACGGTTGATGGGAGCACGGCCCGTCGCGCCTTCGAAGGAAGCAGGCTCCTGCAAGTCGGGGAGAGGGGAGTCCACGATCTCAACCACCTCCGTGACAATGGCGGTGGGCTGGCGCGGGGGCTCCGGCGGCGCGATGGAGTCCGGCGCCACTTCTTCCGTTGGGGTTCGGGACGCCTCGGGATTCGCCGCGACCTCCTCGATCACCACGTCCTCCTCGATCGCCATGACGACCTCCGGGGTGGGCGGCGCAGACGCCTTACTGGCAACTCCCCCGGCGCGGGCAAGCACTGCTCCGGCTCGGCCGTATAGGCGGCTGCGTCGCCACTTGGGAGAATCGGTCCCCCCATACCCTCGGCCTCCGGGAGCTGCGAGGGCGCGGAGGGGGCCGCCTCTTCCACAGTCTCGCCGTCGTAGCGCACAACACCGGGGGCTGGCTCGCCTCTAGAGCCACCTGCGCGACGGCGCCCTGATCAGTGACAGGGGCCGCCAAGGACTCAGTTTGCTCGGGGGCTGCCTGCCCCCCGACCACAATTTTGACCCCCGACAAAGGTGGCGGCGCCACCGCATCATGAGATTCCGGCGCCACCGCGGCTTGCTCGGGGGCTGTCGCCGGCACCGGTGGAGAAGTTGAAGCACTGGGAGCGGACGGGGGAGCGCACGCGCCTAGAGCCGTGCGTTTCCGCGGCGCGAGACTGAGCGCCCCCACGTTGGAACGGCTAACAGGAAGAGTGGGCGAATCAACGAGATGGACGAAAATCGAAGAACAAAACAATGAAATAGCATAAGGTGACACTTACAAGGAAGAAGTAATACAGGCCCGCTTGACGGGCCTGGAGGTAGCGCCCGACGACTCGAGGGCTGGCCTCTTGCCCCCCCCCACCGACTGGACGGAGGGCCGATTCTGACTGTCACCCTGGGCGAGCGAGACCTGCACCGCCGGGGCACCGCCACCACGGATGATCATCGATTGAAGGCGCCGTGGGGGAGTGCCCGCACTTTCCCCCTGCGGCGCGATCGGAGCAGGTGCCAGCGACGTTGATCTCACCTTGGGGGGCGACCGCCTCCTCGGGGAGCGAGACCCCCGCCGTGACGAGTCGTCGGAGGGATAGCGAGCAGACGAGCTGCGGTCCAACGAGCGCCTGGGCGAGTCGCCACGCCGCGGGGACCGCCTCCTCTCCCTTCGCTGATCTTGGCCACCGGGGCTTGACCGGGAGCGAGTCACCCCCCGATCCTCCTGGTCCGGGCGAGGAGGCGGGCGCGAGCTGGAGCTCGTTTCCTGCACTTGAGCAACAGGCTCCGGCCGTTGCTTTGAGCTCGACTCCCCGGCCTGCCGATGGGGAGGGGGCAACGGCGACGACAACGCGTTCCAGTCAATGCCGGCGTCACCACCATCGCCGGACCACGACGGCGACGATGAGGATCTTCATCCGAGGAGACGACGGGCTCCATCTTCCTGCGCTTGGCGCGGCCGGTGTTCCGATCGCGCTTCGTGATCTCCTTATCCTTGTGCTGGGCCTTCCGGGCGGTCCTTCTCCTGTCCGCGGCGGCCTGGGCGCAATTCGGTATCGCGTCCTCAGGAAGAGGCGGCTTCGAGGGAAGGAGGGCCGCAGGCCCCAACTAAAAACAAGGAAGAAGCCAGTAAACAACACGAGGACTACGAAATAGTCAGAGTGTTAGTCGGAGAAAAGAAAGACTTACATAATTTTTGGTCCCCTCGTGGGGGAGCATGGGCAGAACTTGGGGCGGCGGCCACGAGTAGCTGGCCTTTCCGATTGCTCACCCCACGCGGCGCTGGATCTCGTCCAGCGAAGGGAGCCGGGGCGCGCACACAGTCCCGACGAAGGGAGCTCGGTCCGGCGTCATCTGGCAGATGCGGAGGCGACGCCGCTGGAGCGGGATGACCCCCAGTGTGTGGTACAGGCCAATGACGGTCGCCAGGTCGACCCCGACATTGCGCAGCTTGGCCAGCACAGCGAAGCAATCCCCGAGTAGCCGCTCCACATCCGCCTCCGGGGGCCCATAGCTCCAATTCGCCGGCGCCTCGGCGATGGAGGAGCCGATGTACTTTGGCAGCGAGTACTCGGGGTAGTTCTTGAGATAGAACCACTCCTTGTGCCAGCCGCTGTTGGAGCTCGTCAGCGTGCCGGCGATGTACTCCTCGCTCCTCTTCGTCTTCATCCGAAGATTGGCGCATCCAAGAGTGGCCGGGAACGACTTGTCCTTCAGGCGCATGAACTTGAAGAAGTACCGAAGAGATGCCAATGGGCACCCACTCCCAGATACCCCTCGCACAGCGCCTCGAACACCGCCATCTGTTGGATGCTGTTGGGGTTGAGGTGGTGGAGTTGCAGCCGGTACTCGGAGAGGACGGCGCGGAGGAACCGGCCGGCCGGAATGGTGAAGCCACACTCGTGGAATGTCACGAACGAGACAACATAGCCCTCCGGCGGGTGCGGCACCGACTCGCCGCCTGGAACCTTCCACTCCTCGGCAGCGGTGAGCACCGGTAGCTGTCCGGTGGTGATGAGCCGCTGGAGGATCGAGCGGGAGACGCTGGAGCGCGTCTAGTTTGACATGGAGCTTGTCGAGCTCGGAGGTGAAAGGAAGGTAGAAGCAGCGGTGGCGGCGGCGCAAGGGTTGGGAGCAGATGAGTGAGCGGCTCAGGCGAAGGCAAGGAATCAGGAAAAGGTACAGAGCTCAACCGGCGCGCGGTTTATAAGGGGCAAATGAGGCCGCCGGAATTTAATGCCGGCCCCACCGCACCGTAAAACCGCCCGTTTGGTGGGCGCATCCCTCGAGGCGACAGAGGCACGCCCGCGACGGTTCGATACCAGGTGGGTCCACCGATCTGAATCAGCCACGCGCCGTCACCTCCAACCGTCACCATCTCCACGTCAGCCACGACCGACGGACGCAACAACCGATACGGCCGCGGACGCCGCAATCGGGACTTTCGAAGTAATTACGGCATTTTCAAAATTCAAAACCCCATAAACGAGTCTACAACTCCTTCATGGGCTCGGGGCCTACATCCGGCGGATGCGCTCGCGCGCACCCACCAAGTAAATCGAGGAACAACGAACCACAACATTTCCCCGGCACAGAGCCTGCGAGCGAGTCCTTGACTCCCATCACAGGCTCGGGGGCTACTGACGAGGGCCTGGATTAGGGCCCCCTAAGCAACGAGATAATCACCTTGAAGATGGGGTCCACTGACACCATTGACAATGTGAAGGCCAAGATTCAAGATAGGGGAGGCATGCAGATCTTCGTCAAGACCCTCACTGACAAGACTTCCCCACTTCCGAGTATCAACCGCCACGCACGAGTCCGCCTCGTCTCCGAGTACCCATCGCCCCGCACGAATACTTTCCGCCTCGCACGAGTCTGCCTCGTCTCTGAGTACACGTCGCCTCGTCTCCGAGTACACGTCACCTCACCTCCGACTACTCGTTCGACGAGTAATCTCCGCCTCCGACTAAGGGCGGAGTCCACGCGGGGGAGTCGGAGCGTAGGACAGGGGGCCCCACACGAACGTGGCGCCGCCCCAACCCTCCAAGCTTCTTCACAACGACACGCGTGACGCCATTTTTCACGCCATGCAAGGTCCACAGCTGGCGCGACGAGAAGGCACCAGGGTCTGACAGGGGCTGTAATGGCGTATAGTGCACCCCCCACGACATCCGACATGCCGTCACATCCAACGCCAGCTGCACGCCACCCCGTCAGAACAGGCACTCGATTGCCGTCTACCTGCTCTTAGGCCCTAACGTGGCAGGCCTGAAACGCACCCAAGGGAGCTGAGTTACCATGTAAACTACTCGGAGGAGGCGCCAAGTGCCCGGAACAAACAGTGGCAGCAGCCCACGCGGCGGCTTCCGACGACACCACAGCTCAGCACCCTCCCACGCCGCCTGACGGACATCAATGACGGAAAAGACTTCACAACGCCACAGCACTGTAATTTATTTTCTTTTTCCTCTTTGCCCCTCGCCCTTGTGACTATAAAAGGGGGAGGGGTGCAACGTACGCGAGAGATCGAACACCAAGTTTGTAACCCCTACTACAGACACTCCCGACATAGGAACACGAGTACTCGGAACTGGACGTAGGGTATTACTCTCCGGAGGCCCGAACCAGTATAAAACCCTTGTGTCTCCCGTGTCAACCATCCGGATCCGACACACGATTCGTTACAAATCTACTGCCGGCGGTTGAGAACCCCGACATTATTCATCAAACCAACCAACACCAATTAGGAAAACCAAACCATTGAAACTGGTTTGAAACCAAACCATTCCCAGGCTTACCTGTGTGGCTCGTAGTCGCCCCTTGGTCGTGCCGCCGCCCGGGCCACATCGGCTAGCGCGGCGCCATCAGCTTGACGTGCTCAATGTCGAAGATGAGCAAAAATTGAAATGTTGAACTGTGTTTGTCGAAATGTTGAATGTTGTATTTGTGTTAAAAAATGTTGATCTCAGTTTTTTAAAAAATGTTGAATCTAGTACTTTTTAATGTTGATCTGATTTTTTTTTTAAAAATGTTGATTCTGAAATGTTAAAATGTTAATTTGAGTTTTCCAATTGGGTCTAATGGGCTTCTAGTTGCGAGGCTTGATTGGTTTCCGGTCGGTAGTCACATAGGGGGAGCGAATGGACTTGTAGTCTAATGGTAGGACGGTCCAGTGGGACGCTACCCATCAGTGTTCAAATTCTGGTACTCGCACCTTTTTCTTGGATTTATTCTGGGATTTTCCGGCTTTATGCATTAAGTGGTAAGCGACGTTCCCGTCGACGACGAGGCGCCAGTGGTGACTTCGAGAATCTCCAGATCAGCCGGTGCTCAGTCCTTCGGAGGTGCTCATAGGGGTAGGGTTTGCGTACGTGTGTTCATAGGGGTGAGTGTGCATGCATGTTGTGAGCGTCTGCGTTGTACTGTGTAATTCTAAAAAACATAGGGGAGGATATTCCAACCCTTGACAAGGCTATTTGTAAATTCAAAAATAAACTTGGGAACATACAGAGAGAATTAAATACGTGATCTGAGTGGAAATAATTAAAGATTAGATAAGATCGATGATTTGAATTTGATTCAGACTACGGCTGTATTGAAATGTGGGATTAAGAATAAACAAACGATTGAAGTTTTTTTTTGACAACAAACATATATTTATATTAAAGCTTAAACAGCCATAGTACAAAAAGGTCCTCCAAGAGGGCCAGAATTACATCAAAGTCCACAGAAAGTGGAAGAACAACAACAAATTCCATGCGTTCGACGTCATCCAAATCACTGGCGGAGGCCGCAGAGGCGTTGAAGGCGCTTGCATCCTGATGAAGGGCCGCTCGAATCAGCGGTAGAAGGAGGGACGTCTTGGCCTGGATGGAGGCATACACCGGACAACCGAAAGATATAATGTTCAACGTTGCCGGAGGTTGAAGACAAGGCACCAAAACGATCCCTAGGTGGAGGCAAAAGTGACGGAACAACCATGGAAGAGCCGAAGAACTGGAGTAGAGGCGACGGGAGATCTCCGATGCGTTCAACGACAAAAACGTCGGAACAACCGTCAGAGAGAGGAAGCCAATACTCAAAGAACTGCACCAATATTGTTGTAATTTAGCCAAGAATCTGCGGATGGTTGCAAAGCAAAAGAAAAGCAGATCTTGAACGGGCGGCGGTGGAGGCGGCGCGAAAAAGGGTAGAAATAGATCTGTTTCAAGACAAAGCCCAACGCGAAAGCAGCAACCTCCATCCGCCGATGCGTTCAGCGATGGCCAAGCCATCTGAACAACCATCAGAGAAGTGGAGGAGGCATGCATATCTACTAGAAAGCAGGGGCGCACAAGAGCTAAAGGCAAAATCGAAACGAGGAGAAACAAATCTAAAAGGGAGCGATGCTCCTAGCAACGTACCAACATAACTTCTAGTGTGGGGATGAAGACAAGGCTGTCATTCATGAGAAACTCCCATGCCAAATTGAGGAATTTCCCTGTAAGTATCTGGGAGTGCCCCTCTCAACCCACAAGTTGACTAGAGCTCAAATTCAGCCTATCATAGACAAAATTACAAATCAACTCCCAGGATGGAAAGCTGACCTGCTTACAAGGGCTGGAAGAAAAATCCTTGTGCAATTCGTGCTAACTTCCATGCTAATTTATTTGATGATGGCATTGGACCTCCCAGCCTGGGCTCTAAAGGCTATTGACAAAATCAGAAGAGCTTTCCTCTGGAGAGGGAGGAAGGAAGCGAGAGGAGGGCATTGCTTACTGGCCTGGCCCAAAGTCACAAGGCCCCCAGAGCTCGGGGGTCTTGGCATTTCTAACTTACAGCAGCTCGGTTGGGCTCTGCGAATGCGTTGGCTCTGGTTGCAAAAGACAGAACCTGACAAATCTTGGGCTACCTTCCCCATCCATGTTCATCCCTCGGTCGCATCTTTTTTCTCAGTTGCTATTAGAACAGAAGTTGGGAATGGAGCGAATACCCGGTTCTGGACGGACAGGTGGCTTCACGGGCAGCGACTTGATCATCTTGTTCCTCATTTGTTTGGTGCTGTTTCTGCTAGAGAAGGAAGAGAACAGTTCGTGACGCGCTCACAGACCGGAGATGGGTTTCAGATGTAAAAGGGGCCCTTACTATGGCTGTCTTGGCATAATTTCTTGACCTCTGGGACCTTCTCTCTGAGGTTGTGCTTCAGTTAGAGGTTGAGGATCTTCATATATGGCAATTCTCCACATCTGGACAATACTCGGCGAAATCCGCTTATGAGTCCATGTTCATTGGAGCCACCTCTTTCCGTCCTTGGGAGAGAATTTGGAAAAGCTGGGCTCCTGGTAAGTGCAAGTTCTTTATGTGGCTGGTGGCTCACAACAAGTGTTGGACAGCCGACCGGCTTGCTAAGAGAAATCTGCCCCATCCTGAGCAGTGCCCTCTCTATGATCAGCATGAGGAAACAATTGACCATTTGCTAGTCTCTTGTGTCTTCACCCGGCATGTCTGGTTCAACTTGCTGCAAAGAGTGGGGTTGCAAATCCTAACTCCACAAGTGGAAGAGGAGTCCTTCGATGACTGGTGGGAGGCAGCTAGCAAGAGAGTAGAAGGTCAAGAAAAAAAGGGCTTAAACTCAATCATAATTCTGGGCGCTTGGTCAATCTGGAAACACCGAAATAGATGTGTTTTCGATGGAATCAGTCCAAGTCTGAGTGAAGTATTGTCTTTGGTGGCTGAGGAGCTTAGGCTATGGAGCTTTGCTGGGGCTAAAGGAGTTTCTCATCTCCTTGCTCAGGCACCGTCTGTAGTTTAGTTCGGTGCAGATTTGTGGTCTGGCCTTTTCTTCCCCTTTTTGTAACAGGTGATTAGTTTGTTATGTTTGTACGGGGTTTTCTACTCAGGTTTTTTCCCTTTAAAAACCTGGTTGTACCTTAGGTTTCTTAAACCCTCATCTTCTTAATATATTGATACGCAGCTCTCCTGCGTGTTCGAGAAAAAAAAGTGTTTTAAAGTAAAAAAAAACTGTCTACCTCTAGCAAGTGTGTTTGCTTCCGGATGGATTAGACTTTTCAACTAGAATTTGAATTCTTTGACCGTAGTCTTTCATTTGATTGCGATTTTTGTGACAACAGCGTTCGCATTTGGATGAGAAAATCCGAAAGAAATGTGTACATCAACAGGGAACTGCTCATGCAGTTCTTGGAGCTATGGCTTGAACCTCGGATGCCCTAACGGGCGATGCTAGCGCTCAGACGTTCGATGAGAGAACTTTCTCATCGGACGTTTGGTTGCAACATCGAAATAAAACATATGTAATTAAAATCTGTAGGTGCCTCATTAAAAAATATATGTAAAATCTACTTAAATCGATTGACTATAGTATATAAAATCTTACCACAACATGAACGTTATATTTTTACATTGTAAAGCATGTAAAGCCAATAATTACGAAAATCGAAAATCAACTACTGAAACATATGTGGAACCATTCGTTTTTTAAATGTTCGATTCTTAGAGTTGTCGAATCGTAATTGACGGAGCCAATTTATTTGAGATTGAATTCTTTTTTTGAGTAAAACAGATTGAATTCTTGAATTCTGACGCGTAGAAACATTTTTTTCCTAGACATGCAGGGTCAGGTTCTGACGCGTGGACCCCAGCAGGCAGGTGGCGCCATTGATTCGGAGCCGCCCACGCCTCCGGTGCCTTCGCTTTGCTCGCCTCACCGGGCCCCACCACACGATCCCCACAAAAAGCCAAACATTCTCCTCCCTTCGCCGTCGCCGCCCGCCGCTTTGCGTCCTCTCCCCGCGCGCTCGAACCGGCGAACCTCGCCGCCGCCGAGGGAGATTCGCCTCCTCCCGGCGCGTGCCGGCGGTCTCGACTCGGGAGGAGGACGAGGGGGAGCGGGGCGGCGGGCAAGATGAGGCTGCTGCGGGTCGCCACGTGCAACCTCAACCAGTGGGCGATGGACTTCGACACCAACCTCCGCAACGTCAAGGAGTCCATCGCCCGCGCCAAGGCCGCCGGCGCCGCCGTCCGCGTCGGACCCGAGCTCGAGCTCACCGGCTACGGCTGCGAGGACCACTTCCTCGAGCAGGACACTACCGCGCACGCGTACGCCGTCAGCTCCTTGCCTCCCCTCTCCTCCCGTCTTGTCTCGGCTCGACCCTCATGAGTCATATGAAATCGGGGCTACCGAGCTCCTTCTGTTAACCGGCTTGCCGGAGCGAGAGTGTCACGCGCTTCTGTTTCATTTTGACCCACAATAGCAATTCATGTGCTGGGACCTTAATCTTTCCACGATTTGGGGAATCTGCTAGTTACGGGTTGGTAGAATCACTTGCTTCTACTTCACTGTGGTAGAATCACTTGCTTCTACTTCACTTATGGTCGATTCAGTTACTTCTACTTCATTTTTGTAGAATAGAATCAGCTTTGTTTTCAGAAAGTGTCAGGAAACATTAATTTGTTTAAGATCAGTCTTGTCTAGGAAAAAATGTTTCTACGCTGTAGCAAAGAACAGGCAAAGGAAACTTAAATTGATATGTCAGAAACTGAATGTATGGCACTGCAACCAAATGGCCCATGCTATTTAAGCTGTATTTTTCTGAATTCAAAGACATTAAACCATTCCTTTTAGCTTGATAAAAGTGATGAATACATAGTGCTTATTTTTAAGACACTTTGAGGGTGTTTGGATCCAGGTGACTAGAAGTAGCTTGACTAATTTTAGTCACTTTGAGAGACTAATTTGCCAAACGGGTGGGACTAAAAGGTGACTAAAATTAGTTTACCCTCTAGTAGGGGTGACCCAGCTAAAAGGTGACTAAAAGGAGAGAGAAAGGAGAGGGAGAGAGAAAATCTGGACTTTAATGCTCTTTAACTCTCACTTTAGTATCCAAACAGGGGGTGACTAAAAACTTTTAGTCTACTAATTTTAATCATGAGACTAAAGGGGTATCCAAACACCCTCTTTATTACTTCTGTTTCGAGTTTTAATTGTCCGTATATTTATGCACCATTTGGGTATGTTATGCAGTTTTTCTCTCTTAACTACCGTGTATCAATATGCAGATGGGAGTGCTTAAAGGATATTTTAACTGGGGACTATACAGACAACATCTTATGCAGCATAGGAATGCCAGTTATTTTCAATAGTGTACGGTATAATTGCCAGGTCTTCTGCCTAAATCGCAAGATAATCATGATTCGACCAAAGATGTCCCTTGCAAATGATGGAAATTATAGGGAATTTCGGTGGTTTTCTGCTTGGACATTTAAAGATGAGATTGTTGAGTTTCAACTCCCAATTGAAGTTTCAGAGGCTATATCCCAGGATACTGTACCTTTTGGTTATGGTTACATGCGGTTTTTAGATGTGTAAGTACAATGCTGCTTGGTTTCTATCTTTTGGATGTAATTTCAACTTACTACTTTTCTAGTGGACATGTAGAAAAGACCATTCGTTTGTTTCCACTGATTTAAAAGTCAATTTTGTCCTGTACACGGTGTCAAAGATATTCATTCAAAACATTTTCCCCCAAATTGATTTGTATTTTGGAATGAAATTAGAAATTCTCACATTCTATGTGCTTCATAAACTAGTGAATGTATATATTCTCTGTGGTAATTTGTATATTAAATGATGATAATAATTGCTTAAGTATTACTTATTATTTGATCTATTTCATGTTTTTTCTTAATTGTTACATTCAGATCTTTAGCTGCTGAAACCTGTGAAGAGCTCTTTACAGCAAATGCTCCTCGGATTGACTTAGCATTGAATGGGGTTGAGGTATTCATGAATGCAAGTGGAAGCCACCATCAGCTGAGGAAGCTCAATCTTCGGATTGATTCGATAAGGAATGCAACCAAAACATGTGGTGGTGTTTACATGTATGCAAATCAGCAGGGATGTGATGGTGGCCGCCTTTATTATGGTATCTCCAAGTGGCTCTTGCTTTGTTAAAAAAAGCCTCTTGTTTGGATTCTTGCAGATGTGTTCTTTTATTACCTGATTTATGATACAATTCTCTTTTCTCACCTTAAAGTGTTAAAACCTGTCAACCAATTTGTTATTATTTCCCATGCGATATTCATGTCTTATTTTATTCGTTTACTTGACAAAAATGGCTGCTTATTATGTTCACATGATATTATCCACTGCGCACCCAAAAATGAGAAGCAGAACACCTTTCACTCCCTTTAATTTGTTGGAGGTTGTAGTACAGCAACTAATATGGAGGATGCATAACATGGCAGTTTGGACCTGGTGTTATATTCTGAATAGAATTTTTGAAAGTATTCTTTCTAGAAATAACTCTTGTGCTTTTCTGTACCTCATAGATACTGGTTGCTGGGTTACCAGATGGTTATCCTTGATCATGTATTACCGTGCACTGAAACTTAATTGTTCTTTTTTTTTTGTACTGAAGTGGCTTCTTATAGAGCTGTTTACAGAAGATTCACTAATTATGCATATCCAGTTTGTGGCTTTTAAATGACATTCCTTATTTGGCCCTTTCTTCCTTAATTCTGCATAGTATGTTATGCTGATCATATTCATTCAGGGAAATTGACAGTTTGTTCTAATGTCCCCCACTAGATGGTTGTTGCTGCATTGCGGTAAATGGTGATTTGGTAGCCCAGGGATCTCAATTCTCATTAAAGGATGTCGAAGTGATGGATGCCCTGGTGGATCTTGATGCTGTAAGTTCTAAATCCTTTAGGTGATTTTGTGTTAGCATAATCCTGTGAGTGCTTCCTGTTCCTTTCTTTCTCTACCATTAGTTATACAAAAAATCATTCTTTGATTTTTGCCCCACCACACTTGATGAAAATAGTTGGCTATTCAAAAAATGTTGTCCATATTGTTGCCAGGAGCCCAGAATTGATAAATAATTCTTAGTGTGGCCTAGGGCCAGGGGAGTTTTTTTTCTTCCAAAGATCCAAGTGCCAAATTCTTTGGACCCTACCAAAAATTGGTAAGGTGGGTTGAGGCCAAAACCATACATTCAGCTAGAAGTCAACCCAAATTTCTATATCCACATCTGAATTCTGAAACACCTTTCCTTTCTTTTGTCCTGTCTGCATAGAAAGAATATTTGTTAAGATGTATCACAATATTATGGGTGCAGTATTGAGTTCAGTTGGTAACCTGCCAACCTGGTATATCCACTCCCTGATTTATTGAGTGTTTGCCTATTTACAGTTCTCCATTGTCCATTTTGATTCCGCTTTACTATATCTCTGAAGCTTTAAGCTTGGAGCTGTAAATTTCTAGTTACCTTGCTGCGGCTTTAATGCAAATATGAGTTGTATTAGGGCAAAGCTAATCATTCTTTTGTGTGCAACCAGGTATCGAGTTATCGAGCATCTGTTTCTAGTTTCAGAGAGCAAGCAAGCCACAGAACAAATGTACCTTATGTGAAGGTACCATATAAGCTTTGCCAATCATTTCGGAATGGAATGGTTCCAACAAGTCCAGTTCAGGTTAGTTGCTATTCCAATATCTGAGATTTTTCAGATGATAATTCGATATGGAATATTATTTGGTGATTGTTTTTTACCAAATCTGAAAGGGATTCGAACATTCTTCCTGTCCACTGTTAGAGGTTTAGTATTGTACCTCAACAATAATATACCATTCATTTGATTGTGTAGTTAACCATGCATCATGTATGTATTTTAAATGAATTTCACAGTAGAATGTTACTGGTTAATCACTTAATCTTGAATTGGACTAAGATAGGGGCCAATGCTTGGAGCCCATTTTATTGATGTCTTAATGCTTAGCCATACTTTTCTGTGTAGTGCAGAACAAAAACACACTGCAGTGCATCTTGGGCTTATTTTTTAAAAGTTCCTTCCTTCAAATATTGTAGCTATTGGCAACAGTCTGTTTGAATATCTCTGCTTTAGACTGAGAAAAACATTACATAAAATCATTAGTATATTTCTCATTTTACTAAGTGCTCATAGATTAAATTCTTCTTTGTATCTCACTGGAGTCTGGACCCCTTGCAATACACTGGTGTATCACTGTGAATGCTGTGCTGAAGGGTTTTAGAAATAACCTTTTATATCACATCTTTGACTTTGCAGATTATGTATCACTGTCCTGAAGAGGAGATTGCTTTTGGACCTAGTTGTTGGTTATGGGATTATTTAAGGAGGAGTCAAGCATCAGGATTTTTGCTTCCACTTTCTGGTGGTGCGGATAGTTCATCTGTTGCAGCAATAGTCGGGTGCATGTGCCAGCTTGTCATAAAAGGTCAGATCTACTTGTCGCCATCCTTTTTCCGCCGTTTTAGCAGAAGATTCTTTGAGGTGTCTTTGAAATGTAGTTTGCAGGCTAGATGCATAGTGTAACATTTAGGGATGTGAAAGCCAACTGACTATGAATCTGTAGATATTTGTGTCGTCCGACGACGCTGTTGAAGTAACACTATGGTTCATGTCGTGGCATGGGAAATTAGAGTGAAGTAGATCTTCTGACATCAAAATTAATACATCAAATGTCATGGAAACTGTGCATGATGCTCAAATGAAAAGATACTGAAGCAATACATTAGCACTTGAGCTGCTATAACCTGAGTTTATGAGTTGGTCACAGTTGATCCCTTCCTACTTGATTAGTTGTCAAATATATCGTTGTTTATTGTTAGTGAGCTAAGTTTCTTGTGTGCTAGTTCCTCTGTTAGAAGTGCTGTGAACATTGTGCTGCAGTGAAGCTGCAGCTTTTCGGTTTTCTTCTCCTTTATCTATAACAAAACTAGTCAAACTAATGTCTGAAGTGGGCTGTAGATCATGGCCCTAATGGCTCCTAAAGAGGCCAGCTGACTAGGCATGCAACTAGCCAACTGAAAAACATGCTAAAGACTTGGACTCTAACCAGTAAATGATAGATAACTCTCCTGCATATTCAGAAAGTTCCTCTTGATTAATCGATCCATACTTACTAGACTTCAAATTATATAGTTTGGTTACTCCTACCACCTTGAGAAGGTAATATCTAGTAACTATATAGTGGGTAAAGTAAATGTGCCAATCCCTATGGGTTCCTGTCCTGTTTCTTTTTGTTCTTTTTTAATTGGTGACAAATAATAAGTTACCATTACTATGTTAGAGATGTGAACTTTCTGCTAATGCCTTATCAGACGGAAATCCCACTGATAACAACATTAGACAACTGTGGAGCATATGAAACCGTTACTCTGGTTAATAACCTTGGGAATCTGGACGCATGCAGTTGGCCTAACTCACATTTTGAACTGTGATACATTCTCTCCACCTGCTGTTTGTATTATGCTATTACATCTTCAGTTTTTCTTTTGAGTTATGTGGCTTAATTGCTGAGATATATAGAACAGGTAGCTCGAAGTAGATGGAGATCTCGCCCTCACACTGGAGGTTCTGATATTGAATCCCCTACTTCTTGCTTGCCCTTTTACAGATAAACAGCCATGCTTTTATATAAGAGCCCTGCTGTACCAAGCTAACCAAATCTTATCTCTAACAAACTCAATCTGTAATGACTAGTAATTGTGGAGATTCGTGCCGGACGCCACTTTGCATTTGATAGAAAAGATACTAGAGCATATTTATTGTTAACCAGATGGGGAAATGCACTTTCCTAAGAAAACTAACAAACCGCCTAGAATTCTATCAGCCACCTGCTCCTGGATTCCTCTGTTTCCTGCTCTACAACTGAGCACCAAAGAATGTGTCCATAACAGTGAGACCCTTGGCATTTTTTTCGATTTACTTGGGTATACACCAATTTTTCTCTCTTGAACGCGCAGAAGAGCTGCGTGTCATTCCATGAAGAAGAAGAGAAACAAAAGTACAAAGAGAATGCACCCAAAACACACAGAACTTACAGATGTGCCACTTTGGGTGTACACCTTATTTTCTTAGTGATCGCCTTGGCTGGCAACACTTTCATATCTTTTACAGTATTCTTATGGGATTCATGACGGTACCTATTTCCTCATTAGTGATCAAATCTTATGAAAAGGATTAATAAATAATAATCATATCAACAACATGCAGATATAGAGAAAGGAGATGAGCAAGTTAAGGCGGATGCTCTGCGGATTGGGCAGTATAAAGATGGGGAGATTCCCACAGACAGCAGAGAATTGGCTAAACGTCTATTTTACACTGTTTACATGGGAACTGAAAACAGGTTACTTTTTTTCTACTGACCTCGTTCTAATGTATGCCCTAACCTTTTGATGTGCATTATATTATTCTTTTGCAAGTAGCTATGTTATAATGCTTATTTCTACTGCATGTGTCTTAAACAATATTATACTTTTTAGAATAGCATGGTATTGGATCTGCGGACATGAGTCCGTTTTAAAACCTTGTGTATGAATCAACACGAAAGTTCAAAAGTTAGGCATATTCTCCATAACTGCATGGGGAATTGGCTGCAGAGACATCAATGTATATTTGCACAAAATCCCTAGTTTCTCGGTATGGGAAAAAATAACTTCAAAGCTGAAGTTACAAAATAAATGAGAGCTTCCATCCTTGTATTGGCTCATGGCAAATATATTCATAGTTCTTTTCATTTTGTTTCAAACTCTGTATATGTTTCCTTTTTAAATTTAGTTTAAGCACACATGCACATTTTTAATTGAAAAATTGTATGTGGCACATTCATGGCAGTAGTTGAAGTTTGTAAACTTTTACTTCTGAGGGAAGTGTTTTCATTTCTAATTGCTCACAGAACTGAACTTCTAGTTATTTTAGATGGTAATTATGTGATGACTTTAAAGTAGATGATTGAAAGCATTAAACAAGAAATATTTTCTATTTATTCATTGCTCTTTAATTTATATTCTAGCTTATCCGTGATAATGTAGAAACTTTGTTGGAAGTTGTAAATTGTTAGTTTGCTTTATTCACATTGCTGTGTTCTGTACAGTTCTGAAGATACCAGATCACGTGCCAAAAGGCTAGCTGAGGAGATTGGTTCATTCCACTTTAATGTACCCATCGATAGTGTAGTATCCACCTTTCTTTCCTTGTTTGAAAGATTGACTGGGAAGCGACCACGGTACAAGGTATTTGTTCAGTGCGGATGTGACTTCAATTTACAATTGCAGTGCAGCTTGGGAACATAGATATCCGGCTCGATGTTTATTCACCTTTTCGTATTATCTTAGTTTATGACTAACAAAGACGAACTGAAATTTTGTTTAGTACTCCTGAATTTGTCATGCAAGCTTCAACAATTTGTTAGGCTTAGGTGGCTTATTCAGGTTTATCTTGTATGGGTTCGGTTCTCTAGTCTCCACTGGTATTTGGGTCTCTTGGGGGAAACGATTAGCCCTAACCTCAAGCCACAAGGAGTCACAGGCACAAGTTGCTAGTTGCCACCCCCTACATCTCAGGATCATTACACTTTATTCTCTGTACAGTATGCGTTAGCAATCGTATCAAATCTATCCCCATAAGTTACAAGTCCTAGATCTAATATGCTCTAGAATATTTGTATAATGGTATCACTACAAGGGGTTTCGACGAATTGTTGTGGCCAAAAGTTCTTATTAGCAATAATAATGTATTTAAAGATTGACAGTATCCAGCTGTTTGGCACCAGTTATATATAGCCTTCAATGGTAAAAATATCAGACCAAAAGGTCCATTTGACTTCCAGTTTTGAGGAAGTCCATTTTACTTCTCAAAAACCATTTTTGTTTGCTTCAGGTTGATGGGGGATCAAATACCGAGAATCTGGGATTGCAGAATATTCAAGCTCGAATCAGGATGGTTCTAGCCTTTATGATGGCTTCTCTTATGCCATGGGTCCACAACAAAGCTGGGTTCTATCTTGTTCTGGGTAGCTCGAATGTTGATGAAGGGTTACGTGGTTATTTGACAAAGGTAAGCTGACATACATTGTGCAACTTAGATGTGCTTTTAGATGCAATGCTGCACAGAGACCCAGCAGATATGACATTCTCTTTATGAATTCTATGACTGGGATGTCTTATTTGTTGATGTGTGGAAATGATAATAAGACTGTTCTTCCTTTACTAAGTATGACTGCAGTTCAGCTGATATAAACCCCATCGGAAGTGTAAGCAAGCAAGACCTGAGGGCTTTTTTACGGTGGGCAGCAATCCATCTTAAGTACTCTTCATTGTCAGAGGTTGAATCTGCACCACCTACTGCAGAGCTTGAGCCAATTCGCGCAAACTACAATCAGGTACATATAAATACATATAACTTGATCTCTAACATTTACATATAAATCATCAGGAGCCATATTTGATATATCTGCTAGTTCTGTAAAGCACAATTGTGTGTGTTTTTTTAGAAAAAACTTAAGGCTTGTACTTTAGGGCTAATGCATGCTTGTTCACACATAATGTTAAAAAACTTATTTCTCCTGATCTATTGTCAAGGATGAACCAGAGAGGGCTAAGGTTGAACAGAACAAGGTGGATACTAAAATTGATATTGCACTGTTTGCAATTGAATCTGACTGTGTGCAAAAAGCACTGAAAAAACTATGCATATGCTGACTTAATTTGCAAAGCATTTTTTTGCTTGACATGGTAATATTGACCTAGAAGATCAGTTGTGTGCATTCGACAATTCTAGTTCTACTCGATCTTCTTTGTTCGGGAGTAGCTGTTATTTTGATCATGTTGTTTTCTGCTTGATCAGCTACCTCGATTCCATATTAAGTGAAATTGCATTTTTGCGAATACATGGACTGTCTCTTTGTGAAAAAATTAGAAAGCTACAGAAACTGCCAGTGTCATGTTACTTCTTGTATTGAGGTGCTCTTTATGCAATTCCTTTGCTAGAAAGCTACAGAATCTTTACCTTTGTCAGACTTCCAGTAGCCTAGGTTCTCTTTATGCAGTTCCTATAATATCTTACTATTGAGGTGCTCATTGATATTTCCCATGCCCTTGTGCCTAATGCATGTTTATGTGGACAATTCTAATGAATTTTAAAGATTAAAATCTATAGATTGCTCTCCTGAGAAAACTGTTAAGGCCTCATTCGGTTACATAGGATTCGTTACGGATCGGGAATAAAAATATAAGAAGAGATTTATGATAGATACAACTAGAGATCGGGATTTATTCCAAGCCGGAAACTAATCTACTCACGAAAGGTACACTAAGAGACCGGAATAAATTCCACACCTCCCGACTCATGGATTGATTCCCAGTGTCATGTTGTATCTATCATGAGTAAATTAGTTATCGACCCGGAATAAATACTGGTCTTTTGTTTGTATCTATCATGAATTTTTTGTTATATGTATCATTCCCGGCCGGATTGAATCCTATGTAACCGAAACAAGCCCTAAGGAGTGACATACATAATTAGCTATAGTATTCTCAATCCATTGGGCTAGAGTACTCATTAATAGCTAGTTATCCCTTTTTTTTTGAACCAGCTAGGAAGAAACTACATATGTCAACTTGACTAATTTCTTTTTGTCTATCACTCTATTTGACTCTTCTCATTTGACCATAATTATACGTAAACAGTTGGATGAAGTGGACATGGGAATGACATATGAGGAGTTGTCAGTGTATGGAAGGTTAAGGAAAATTTTCCGATGTGGTCCTGTTTCAATGTTTCAGGTATGTATTTCAATATTTGAGGTCTTGTTCAGTAGTCAGAACTCAGAACTCAGAACACAGGGTTTGGCATAAGAAAACTTTCATTTTCACAAGAATCATAGAAAATTCCTTTTGTCTCAAACAAGATTTGAATCTTTTTATTCATTACTATCATGTCACAGTTGCATTTTGCTGTCCACTGTGCACTTCAAATTTTTATATGCTGTTTGTTTGTCTGGCTTTATCTGAATATTGACAGGTATTATGAGGGATATCATTTTTCATAGTTATTTTTTAAGCAAAGCTATAAACTTATACATGTATAAATATTTTGCGCAAAATCCATTTTATCTGTTACTGTAAATGTTAACCACGACCAATTGAGCAAAATCTTTGTTGTCTGCAATTTTGCCCTACATTTCTCCAGTCACATGTAGGAGTACTAGATGATTGAAAACTGCTTTGGAAGCATGAAAAATAAGGCTTCTACCAATGTTAAGTTAATGCTTAGACTTTGGAACCTAAACACTTTGTATAAACTTTTGCAGAATGAAATAGAGACAGTTCTATTCCCTTGGGAATATTAAACTTATGCCGTGTAGCTTTAGATTGTAGGAGTACTAGATGATTGAAAACTGCTTTGGAAGCATGAAAAATAAGGCTTCTACCAATGTTAAGTTAATGCTTAGACTTTGGAACCTAAACACTTTGTATAAACTTTTGCAGAAGGAAATAGAGACAGTTCTATTCCCATGGGAATATTAAACTTATGCCGTGTAGCTTTAGATTAACTGTTGTCTTCTGCTTTGCTAAAAACTAAAAAAACATCGACTGTGTAGATTTTGAAACCATCTTAATTGAACTTTCAAATTATACACAATTGCGCAAATGTGTTTGAAGTTTGAACAGTGTTCCCCTAAGTTATGGTGCTATACAAACTGCTGCAGAATCTTTGCCACAGTTGGTGTGGGAAATTATCTCCCTCTGAGGTGGCTGACAAAGTGAAGCACTTCTTCAAATACTATTCCATTAATCGGCATAAGATGACTGTTTTGACACCATCTTATCATGCTGAGGTATTGATCTATTTTCATTTTACTGGTGCAAGATGTGTTCTGCTGCTCTAACACATATGTGCCGCTTTTGCAGAGTTATTCACCAGAGGATAACAGGTTTGACCTTCGCCAGTTTCTATACAACTCAAGGTGGCCCTACCAGTTTCGGAAGATCAATGAGCTCGTGCAAGAGATGGACAAAGATGGCAAATGGGAAACTCCTGCAGAAGGGCAGGTGACAGCGCAGGGCGTGCAAGCAAGTGGAATGGGAGTTGTGGCGGCAGGAGCCGCCAATCCCAGTGTTGGGTTCTAACACATGAAAGTTTGCTCCAAGGTAAGCTTTAAGCGATTCATTCTCATTGCAAATTTTGTTCTACAAGTATACTATTTTCGCGCTAACTTTGAGGTATTAATGCATTTTTCATATTTGGATTTTTTTTCCCTCTACAGAATAATGCACGTCCACCCAAGACATGGGCTACTGATGTAAATTTGTCTGTTTGCTTCCCTCGTATTGCACCTACACCCAAGCTGAAGCTGTTATTGTAGCACAAATTGAGCAAATGATGCAAAATGAAGGCTCTGTAACAAGTAGTAGCAACTAAAGAAAATGTGAAAAAATAAGATTAGAATCCTTTACTAATCAAATTGTTCGACCTGAAGTGAACACAAAAGAATATTACTGTATAGTTCACCTAAAACTAAACTAACATTATTAAACTAACATTTCGTTCTCTGTGAGTGCCCTTTCTAAATTACGACGTGTTTGGTGTTACGTGATTTCTATCTAGCGACCAAAGTTAACAATTAAGTTCGGTCAAGTTCCGTTAATGATACTATTTTAAAAAATGGAAACTATTCCATCCAGTGACACTTCTGCCCACACAATGACACTCGAAAGATTATGATAACCTAACTAACTTGGGCCATGGGATGGTGGAGCATTATCAAGTGCAAATGGGCTTTATGCTGAAAACGTGCAAATTTCGATCTTGTGTCGTGTCCAAGGTCACGCGGCCCTTGGGATTTTAGTAATTGTCAGGGCACTCCTAATGTAGACTTCACTGTTGGTGTATAGATATGTGGCTTATATGGCTCATGTGTTAGGCCCATCTAGAGCTTATGTACAACTACTACATTACCCACCCATTAGGGTTTGGAGAAATACATTTGAATCATTTCCTTCTACATGGTATCAGACTAGGTTTCTCTTCCTTTCTTCTCCTAGCTGTTGTCGCTGCCAATGGCTCACCGACCGCCGGTGCCACCGCCTCCCCTATCTTCCTTCCCTTCTCCCACCTCCTACGCCGTAGTGGCTCGTGGCCCTGCTGCCGCCGTCGCCTCCCCCCTCCTCTGGCCCGCCAACTCCGCCTCCGCCCGGCCTCGTCGCGGATCCCGCCGCCGCCGCCGGCGCTCTTCCCGCGGGTGCGCTGGGTGCGGGCGCGGGGGACCCCACCGCCGCCGCCGCCGCCCTGCGCGCAGGCGGAATGGTCGCGAGCACGGGGGACGCCGCCGAAGCTTCAGGCGCGGGTGGACCTCCGCCGTCCTTCCCCGGTGGACTTCCGCCGCACCTCTATGCACTACTTCTCACCGGCGTGGTCTCTCCCTTCTGCGGGCTGGGCATGCCCCCCGTGGATGCGTCGTTCGCCGACGTCGCCTTCCTCCAAGGCACGAAGCTGGTCGCCGCAAGCGCCGCTACAACTGATGGTGCCCTCTCCGCGGTCCTTGCTGTTGCCAAGACCGAGGCTGCCGCAGCCCAAGAGCGGGTCCGTGCGACGACCCTCACTTGGGAGCGTGAGTGCACGCGGCCGATGCTCTCGCTCGACGGGTCACCGAGGTGGAGCACTTCCTCCTCGCCTCCTCCGAGCAGCCCGTCGTCCCCATGCCCGAGCACGTCGCCACCTCTTCTCACCGGTCGCCGCCCTCTACCCCTGCATCGCCGAGTACTGGGCCCCGGCTTGACTTGGCTGATCCCATGGTCGCCTACCTCCATCTTCAGGCCGCCGGTGTCCCACACATCAAGAATCTGGTCTCCGTCGTCCTCGACTATACGTCCACCTCCTACGCATGCTGGCAGGACCAGGTTCTCCTCGCGCTCCGTCGCTACACCCTTGACGACCATGTCCTCTTCGGCACGCCGATCGAGGCGCGAGACATGGTGTGGCTGCGCCTCGACAGCGTCCTGATGTCCTAGATCTTTAGGACCATCTCACAATGGCACCGCGCACCAGGCCTGGCTGGCACTCGAGGGCCAGTTCCTCGGCAACGCCGAGGCCCTGGCTCTCCAGTTCGATGCTGACTCCCGCACCTTCGAGCAGGGGGATCTCTTTGTGGGCGAGTTCTTCAGGAAGATGAAGAGCAAGGCTGATGCTCTTCGCGACCTCGGGTACTTGGTACCTGACCGGGTCTTGGTACTCAATATCTTGCGGGGTCTCAACAGCACGTTTGACCACCTACGGACATAGACCACCCGCCAGAAGCCCTTCTCGACCTTCCTGCAAGTCTAGGACGACCTCGCCCTGGAGGAGCTCACCAGGGGCCCCATACCCGCCTCACCCTCATCCTCGTCCTCCACCTCTTCCTCCTCCAAGGCACTCATGGCTACACCACCGACCTTCTTTTCCTCGCCCTCCAGCTCTCTCCTTGGTGCTCCCCCGGTCCGAGCAGGGGTGGGGGTCGTGGTGGGCGCCGAGGCCGCTGGGGAGGCGTGGTGGTGGTGCTGGTGGTCCTGCACCTGGTGGTACTGGTGGGGGCCGTCGGAACTCGTTAGCTCAGGCTCCGGTTTCTGCCCCCGCCCCTGCTCCTGGAGGTAGGCCCTGGCCATCCTTCAGCAACTCGTGGTCAGGGCGCATCTCGATGTGGCCCTTTCAGGGTCAGGGAGAGGGGCCTCGTCCTCAGCTCTAGCCGGCCGCCATGTTCACTGGTGCAGCTCCCTCGTTCGCGCCGTCTTGGCCTCCACCCGCTCAGCCCAGCCAGCCTCCGACCTGGCCTGGGGGGTGGGATCAGGCCGCTCTGGCGCAGTCCTTCAGCACCATGGGGTTGACACCACCTGTCAGCATCGAGTGGATCGCCGACTCGGGTGCTTCCTTCCACACCACCCCTGATGCTGGTACCCTCTCTTCTGTTCTCCCCCCCTCATGCATCTTGTCCTTCTTCAATCATGGTTGGTGATGGGTCTTGTCTTCCTGTCACCTCTGTGGGTTCTGCTCTTGGTCCTTTTTGTCTTCCTGATATTCTTGTTGCTCCTAAGATGATTCATAACCTTCTTTCTATTCGCTAGGTTACAACTGACAATCCTTGTTCGTTGAATTTGACTCTTCTGGTCTTACTGTGAAGGATTTGACTTCTCGGCGTCTGCTCCTCCAATGTGACAGCTCGGGACCCCTTTACACTCTTCGTCTTCCTGCTTCTGCTACTCCACCTTCGAAGTCTTCATCAGCTTCTCTTGTCGCGACTTCTTCTTCCGTTACCTCGCACCGTTGGCTTGGTCACCCCGGCCGCGATGTTTTGGCTCAGCTCAGTCGTAGTGCAAATCTTTCTTGTACTAGGGCTCCTGCTGAGCACCTCTGTCATGCGTGCTAGCTAGGTCGTCATGTTAGACTTCCTTTTTCTTCTTCTTCTTCGCATGCGACGCATGCCTTTGATCTTGTTCACCGTGATCTGTGGACATCCCCTGTACCAAGTATTTCTGGTTATAAATACTATCTCGTGGTGGTTGATGATTTCTCTCATTACTCTTGGTCTTTTCCTTTGCGCGCCAAGTCTGAGACGTTTCCCACCCTCCTCCACTTCTTTGCCTGGGTGTCCACTCAGTTCGGCCTCACCATTAAGGCCGTCCAATGTGGTAACAGGTGTGAGTTCGATAACAACACCTCCCGCTCTTTCTTTCTCTCAAGGGGTGTTCAGCTGCACATATCTTGTCCGTATACTTCTCCCTAGAACGGCAAGGCTGAGCGGATGATTCGCACCACGAATGATATCATGCGCACCCTTCTGATCGAGGCCTCTCTGCCCCCACGCTTCTGGGCGGAGAGTCTCCACACCGCCACCTATTTGCTCAACTGTCTTCCTTCCACTACTTCTCCTGCTCTGACTCCACACCACGCTCTCTTCGGTACTCCTCCTAACTACGATCACCTTCGTGTCTTCGATTGTGCCTGTTACCCTAACATCACCGCCACTACTCCTCACAAGCTGGTGCCCCCGTTCGACACATTACGTGTTTCTCGGTTACTCTCCTAACCACAAGGGGTACCGCTGATTTGATCTTGCCTCTCGTCAGGTTCTCATCTCCCGACATGTTGCGTTTGACGAGTCAGATTTCTCCTACTCCACCTCCTCTACACCTTCCCTTGATCCTGAGTTAGTGTCCGTGTTTTCTGACCTGGTGGTTCAGCCACTGATTTCTGTTTGTCCTTTTCCAGCAGGTTTTCTTGGTGCACCAACACCATTTTCAGTGCCTACTGTCGTGCCACACGCGGCCATGGTGCCTCCTGCCGCGCCCTGTGCGGACCCTGTGCCCCCTGTCGTGCCACGCGTGGCCCCAGGCTCTTCTGCGTGCTACATCGAGCCGATGTAGGTGTACCTGCGTCGTTCGGTGCCGGCACTAGTGCCGGCCCCCCGGATTAGGCCCCGGCGGCTCCCACGTGCTATGCGCATCCTGTGCGCGTCTTCGAGCTCCGCTCGACTGCTCCGACTCCACCGACCCCTCCACCGGAGCCATCGCCACCGCCACCTCCACAGCCTCGCTCTCGTGTTGAGCCACCAGTCTACCACCCGCCTGTCATCCATCAGGACCGTGATCATATTCATCCCATGGTGACTCAGCGTGCGGCTAGCGTTCTTCGGCCCGCGACTCTCTCTGCCACCGAGGGAGAGCCGTGGATCTCTCTGGTACCCTCCTCTATTCGTGACACCCTTGCAGATCCTCACTAGCGTCATGCAATGGAGGAGGAGTACGAGGCTCTTCTTGCCAACCAGACGTGGGACCTCGTGCCACGTTTGTCTGGTTGCAATGTGGTCTTGGAGCGCTACAAGGCTCGCTGGGTTCTCCGAGGTTGCACCCAGCGACCTAGTGTGGACTATGATGAGACCTTCAGTCCAGTGGTGAAGCCTGCTACTGTGCGCATGGTTCTCTCACTTGCTCTCTCTCGATCATGGCCTATGCATCAACTGGATGTGAAAAATGCATTTCTCTATGGCATTTTGTCAGAGACAATCTACTGTAGTCAGCCCACGAGATTTGTGGATTCCAGTCATCCAGATCTGGTCTGCCGGCTCAACAAGTCTCTCTATTATCTGAAGCAGGCTCCTCGGGCTTGGTGTAAGTGCAATCAAGCCCTAAGTGGGTTTTGGTGAGTTGAGTGACAACTTGATTAAAGAACTAACAATCTTGTTTAAGCATGTGAGCAGGTTGTGAATTGTAGATAAATGATGTTTATATGGAAGATCATGTGTATGGCTCATAATGCAAGGAAAACAAGCGTGGATCATGACATTATACATGGAAAGTATACTAGCATACTAAAGATAAATGTCATGATAAGATCTATGTGTTCTTCCCTTGGAATTTACATGAAACACTCAACAAGCAAAGAAAAGCTAAAAATAGAGGCATGATTGTATTGGATTTGTGGTTGGTCTCTAAACAAAAGGAACAAAGCTTGTCATGAACAAATGGGAAGAAAAGTGTTAATACATACAAGAGAATTTTGGAAAGCTTCAAGTATATTTTGTGAGAGGTTTATGCTTAACTTCTAGTATGAATCTACAAATGGATGCTTACAAGACGTAATCACTATAAGTGTCATTCATTCTTATTTCAAAGAATTGTAGTGACTCATATGGAAGGGTTTGCAAGTACTTCAAGAAGATCTTTGGAAAAGGTCATGTGGTTATCTCAAATTTGATTGGACCTACAAGTGGAAGGTTGCAAAACTTGTTTATACATTATCAATCAAAGAACAAGAATTTGAGTGACATCTCAAATTTATTTTAACTGGAAACAATGCAAAGCTAGACTTAAAGAGGCAAGGATAAGTGAAGAAGAAGTCAAGATGGCTAGAACGAGGGACCAAGCAAAGACTATGGATAACGTCCATGAGTGGTTTGCTAAAGTGAAGTTTCAAGCATCAAAGGATTTCATAGTATCATATCCAAGCTCTATCAAGGAAGCAATGCAAGGCATCCAAGTGTTATGATTGATGTGTTGGAGTGACTTATGGATTCAAGTGAACACTACTCTACTCTAAGGAAGAATCCTAAGTCACTAGCTCAAGATGGATATGCTCAAGCATTGAAGATCAGTTGAATGGCAACAATGAAATGTTGAAGACCCTCAAGTTGACAAAGATCAAGTCTCGGCATGACCTTGGTATTGAAGCTCAAGTGGATAAATAGTATTTACCTTTTGCCTTGAGTTTAGGTATGCCATACTATCAAGAGGGATGAAACATTAGTTGGACTTCATGCATCAAATAGTGCTCAAGTGAACCCATAAGAGACTAACTCGTGAGTTCTAAACCTTAGTGGGGTTCTCTGGCCCAAACCGGTCTGACCGGTTTTGGCACAGACACAGTCCAACGGTTGGTTGGTTTGAAAACCGGTCTGACCGGTTTTGTCTGACAGACTAACGGCTAGTTTTGGTGGTTTTGGGTATTTATATCCATGAGCTCCTCTTTGAGGGGCTGCTGGTTCTCCATGACTCCTACACCATCCTAGACACCAGCTAAGCTCACCCCAACCTCTCTAAGTGAGATTCAAGCCTCTAGTGCCATATCCTTGAGTTAGGTTGAGAGAGTGACTAGTGTGTGAGCCTTGTGAGCTTTGTGAGCAGATCCTAATCTTGAGCACTAGCTGATCGTGTTGATCCATCTTGTGAAGCATTTGTTACTCTTGGAGCTTTTGCTCCTAGACGGCTAGAAGGTCGCTTGGAAGCCTCCAATCGTTGTGTGGCGGCTCCAAGAAGTTTGTAACTGCAGATTGAAGATAGTGGAATCCTCCATCTATCACCTGTGGTGATAGGTGTGAGAGAGGAGTGGATTGAAAGAGATCCCAAATCCAGAAGTGGCTTACCTCAACAACGTGGACGTAGGCCAGCCTTTGTGGCGAGCTGAACCACAGGATAAATCCCTGTGTCTCTTGTGCATTTACATTCATATATCTTGCTAGCTTCATTTACCTCGATCTCTAGCTTATTCCTTGTGCTTCCGCTTCGATCTACCTTGGTGTGCTTGTGCTTTGTGCAGGGGCTTTATTTATACTCTTGGAAACATCTAGAGAAGCCCTACACCAATTTTGGTTTGTGCTAGAACTCGTAGAGGGAATTTCAGTTTTAGACAATACTCTCTGTGGCAAACCGGTCTGACCGGTTTGGGAAACTGGTCTGACCGGTTTCGGTACTAACTGCGGGTTTAAGTTTTTAATTAGTGCAGATTCGTCTATTCACCCCCCCTCTAGACGACATCAAGATCCTTTCACTTGGAACTCTCTGTTTGTCACATTCTTGCTGACATTGGGGGTTCACAGAGGCAAAGTCTGACACTTTTCTGTTCATCTATCACCATGGGGATGGGACTGCATACCTGCTGCTCTATGTTGATGATATTGTTCTCACAGCCTCCAGTCCGCAGTTGCTTCAGCGCATTATCTTCTCTCTGTAACACGAGTTCGCTATGAAGGATCTTGGTGAGCTTCACCATTTCTTGGGTGTTACTGTTGAGCCTCGCCCGTCTGACCTTCTCCTTCATCAGCGACAGTATGCCCTTGATATCCTAGAGCGAGCTGGGATGACTGATTGCAAGCCTTGTTCTACTCTTGTTGATACATAGTCGAAGCTGTCTGCAGATATGGGTGCTCCCGTGGCTGATCCTACTGCCTTCCAGAGCCTTGCTGGTGCGTTGCAGTACCTCACCTTCACCAGACCGGACCTGTCGTATGCCGTTCAGTAGGTCTGCCTTCATATGCATGATCCCCGGGAGTCACATCTTGCCGCGCTGAGGCGCCTCCTTCGCTACATCCATGCCACTGTTGACTTCGGCCTGGTACTTCACCGGTCTCCCTCTGCTGAGCTTGTGGTCTACACCGATGCTGACTGGGCTGGGTGTCCGGACACTCGCCTCTCTACTTCCGGGTATGTCGTCTTCCTCGGGTGAACCTTGTCTCTTGGTCGTCCAAGCGGCAGCCGGTTGTCTCTCGCTCTAGTGCAGAGGCGGAGTACCGGGCTGTTGATAACTGCGTGGTGGAGGCGTCCTGGCTACGACAGCTCTTGGCTGAGCTTCATAGCCGCTCGCCAAGAGCACACTCGTCTACTGCGACGACATCAGCGCCATGTACCTCTCCACTAACCCGGTTCAGCATCAGCGGATGAAGCATGTGTAGATTGACCCGCACTTTGTTCGTGACCGGGTTGCTATCAGCGATGTTCGGGTCCTCCATGTCCTGACCACCTCCCAGTTTGCCAACATATTCACCAAGGGTCTACCCTCCTCAACATTCTCGGAGTTTCGCTCCAGCCTCAACGCAGCAGGTGGCTAGTTGTGGCTGCCGGGGGGGGGTTGTATCCTTGTGTGTGTGCTTTCTTTGTTGTCCAGTATTGAACTCCGCTGCACCGGTAGTTTAGACTGCGAAGGGGTGTTGGTGTATAGATTTGTGGCCTATATGGCCCATCTAGAGGCCCATGTACAACTACTGCATTACCCACCCATTTAGGGTTTGGAGGAATACATTAGAATCATTTCCTTCTACATTCACCATGGAGCCTAAGGGCAGTCCCAATGGGACATTTATGGTGGTTTCTATGTTTCTTAATTGTCTTGATATTTCAGCTTTTTGCTAATGTGGCAACCGATTTAATGAAGTGAGACAGGATAGAAGGAAGAAATTGTTTCCTGGTGAGGGAACGACGTCTACTCGTGAATCAAAGCACCGAGAAATGATGGAAAATGCGTTGGGGAGAAACAGCTCGGTTTCCACTACAAGAAAATCGTTGACTAGTGACACATCCATATTTAAGCGTCATTGATTTATGACGTTCTTGGCTGATCTCGTCATAATATTTCACTTCTGAGCAAATTTAGTGACAAAAAACTTTTATCATAACGGTTGGTACTGTAGCCGAGCATTCCCTGTTCCAAGCTAGTTTTGTGACGCCATAAACTCCGCAACAACGTCATAAACCAACTTTGGTCCCACATCTAAGCATTATTTTAAAAATAGACTGTTCCAATTCGTCATAAAATTTTGAAGGGTCCCACATGTAAGCATTCTTTCGAAAATAGAGTATTCTAACTCGTCATAAAATTTTGCAGGGTCCCACATGTAAGCATTTGTTTAAAAATAAAGTGTTCCAACTCGTCATAGAATTTGATAAGGGCCCACAAGTCAGTCTGGTAAAAAAGGGAGGAAAATTAAAAGGATACAATGTCAATAGCAGGGGTCGAACCCGGGACCTCTGATGCTAAAGGAGAAGGCGGCAGTACCACTGAGACATGATGCAATGTGTGTTATTTGAGCCAAGAAGATTTTTTATATTGGTTTATTTGTGTTTATATTATTTTGCATGCCCCATGTAAGTTAAAGCAGATAGGCGGTAAAACAAGAAGAGAATGTGCTCCTCCCGTGGGTCGAACCTATTACCACTCGATGGAGAATTCTTTACATTGACCAGGTCCCACCTGTAAATTTTAGACGAGTCTTTAATATAAATCGGTAATTCGAAAACGAAACGCTTCACTGCCTTCGCAAAGACTCTCGACTTTTGCTACGCAAATCAGCAACGGCTCGTGGCACGAATGGTGGATCCTAGCAGTGACGGGAAGATGGTTGCGCTGCCACATCTAAGTAATGAGAGGATGAAACAGCACGACGAGGTCAGTTCTCTGGTTTGAGCCACTATATGTTCTCCTATCTTCCTAGGGTTGGGGATATCGAGATTTAGGGATCTGGAGGATTGATGATCATATATGTTAGATTCAAATTTCATCGTACCCTTAGATTTGTACTTCGATTGGTGTTAGAAGTTGATAGGCTATAGACAGTTCATAGGTGTTCGATTTAGTTAGTTTTCAATTTGCATCGTCTTACGATAGGTTCTTGTATTTTAGTAGCTTTTGGATGTGCTTCAAGCCACTCGTCATTTTAGGGATTTTTCTGGAAGTGCACAATTGATAGGATTGATAGGTTCTTATATTTTCAATTTGCATCGTTTTATGGATTGATGGATTGAAGAGATTGAATGATGTCTAGATTGTGTTAGATTCAGTTAGTTTCCAATTCGCGTCGTTTGATGGATCGATAGGTTATTGTATTCTACTAGCTTCTGGAGGTGCTTCAAGGTACTGGTAGCGGCAGATCGAGGCCTCCTGATGCTGAATGGTATGCTAGGACAATCATGCCATTGCTGAGTTTATGTAGGTAGCAAACAACCAGGTTTTGTGGCGTTTGGTGGACTTGTTTTACTCTACTCATACATTTGGGTTCAAGAGATTCAGGTTTTTTTTATAGTCTGAGATGAGTTTATTTTTCAGATCGGGATGAGTTTTCTCCAAAGACGAAACAACAAACTGAAAAAATTGCAAGTGCAGAACATACTGAGGAGCATGTTGTTGACGTTGGTGTGGATGGTATAAGAACATCCAAGATCTGGATGGTATAAGAACATCTTAATGGTCTTTTAGAAGATCTGGATGTCTCGTCCCGGGGGAGGACTCTTCAGGATCTCTAGGGAGATTGAAAAAGTTAAGATCTCGGTTAGCTATGAAAGAGGAAGAGCTTGAGCACTTACCTAACAACAAGAAAACTAAGGGCGGAACTGGCTCTGAAGGCCAAAGACATTAGAATAAATACGTCAATGATGCCTTCAGAGCTAGCTCTACCCTTAGTTTTCTAGTTCTTAGGTAATACTCAAGCTCTCTCTCTTTCATAGCTAACCGAGATCTTAACTGTTCAATCTCCTTGGAGATCCTAGAAGAGTCCTCACCCTGGGACGAGACATCCAACTCTTCTGAAACAACATTAAGAAATGCAAGAGAGACCTGCAAGACCAAAAATTCACGACATAAGATGCAGAAGGTGAAGGAACAGTTGCAGGAGGCCAAATATGTGATGGAGAAGTTCTAGCAATCATTATGATTATGAATGGGTAGTTATGACTATTGTGAAACTTGTATCATGCTTGTATGAAACTGTCATGACACGCAGTGTTTTGAAACCTGTTGTTGCTGATGTTTACTTTAGGTCACACAAGCGAGAAATATATCAGCGATGGGAAGGATTCTCAGAAGATAACATGAAGTTTGAAGCTACTGCCACTGAGCTGCAGAAGGTGGAGGGACAACTGCAGGATGACGCTATGGAAGGAGAATCAACGTCTACAGATGGAAATTGACGATTAGTTCTTATCGTTATGATTACAAATGGGTAGTTATGATTATTGTGAAAATTGTAATGATGATCATCCTATGATGTTTCCTACTTGGTGTTGTCATATGGGTTATTTGGTCGAATGGTTAATCTTGAACTCTTACGATGTTTGCTACTCAGTGATCGGAAAATAAAAAGGAAAAATATTGATTTTGAATAAGCTAACATGTAGGATAGCAAAAATTTGTTGCTACTACTACTGCTACTGCTGCTACGACTACTGCTGCTACGACTACTGCTGCTACTACTGCTACTACTACTGCTACTACTGCTACTACTACGACTACTACTACTACTACTACGACTACTACTACGACTACTACTACGACTACTACGACTACTACTACTACTACTGCTACTACTGCTACTACTGCTACTGCTACTACTGCTACTGCTACTACTGCTACTGCTACTACTGCTACTGCTACTACTGCTACTGCTACTACTGCTACTGCTACTACTGCTACTGCTGCTACTACTGCTACTACTACTACTGCTGCTACTACTACTACTGCTGCTACGACTACTACTGCTGCTACTACTACTACTACTGCTACTACTACTACTGCTACTACTACTCCTGCTACTACTACTCCTGCTACTACTACTCCTGCTACTACTACTCCTGCTACTACTCCTCCTCCTGCTACTCCTCCTGCTCCTGCTACTGCTGCTGCTCCTGCTACTGCTGCTGCTACTACTGCTGCTGCTACTACTGCTGCTGCTACTTCTGCTGCTGCTACTTCTGCTGCTGCTACTTCTGCTGCTGCTACTTCTGCTGCTGCTACTGCTGCTGCTGCTACTGCTGCTGCTGCTACTGCTGCTGCTGCTACTGCTGCTGCTACTGCTGCTGCTGGTACTGCTGCTGCTGGTACTACTACTACTGGTACTACTGCTACTGCTGCTGGTGCTACTGCTGCTGGTGCTACTGCTGCTGGTGCTACTGCTGCTGGTACTACTGCTGCTGGTACTACATTGTCGTTCCTTGTTCCTGTGCACAAATCCCAAATGGTACGTGTCTCGTTGCTGCTATGAATACACACACTCGCACATGGCGATACAATCACATTATATTATTGTTGTCAAGCTTGTGCCTGCTTCCTTCGATGTAGGTGCAAGTATTGTTGCGTGCAATGGCTGGAGACCCAAACGATGAAGATGATATGTTTCGAGTTCAAGCTACAAAAGAAGTGTTTTTCACTAATGGGCATGTACAAGAAAGAGGATTTGAATGTCTGGTGGAGCATCATGACATTGATCACGTGACCTCCTATGAAGATCGCATACACATATCGTGTGGTGTTACAGTTTGGAGGACGCCTGCATTGAAGTCCCTCCTCCATCAGTACAAACAAGCATATGCGAAAGTGTTGCAGCCCAAGCCCCTGTGGACGTTGTCTTACACGTAGGTGCAGAATGCCGGGTGATACGAGCGAAACGTGCCGATGTGGCGAAAGTATCTTGTGTGCTGGAGGCAATGCTCTACGGCCAAGGAGTGGAGTCACGCTCTGAAACTGTTACATTTACAGAAACAAACCCTGATGGCTTCTCGCTCCTGATCAAATATGCCAGGGAAGGATCACTCCCGGAGGAGGTTGATTTATGGGACACTCCTGCCAACGCCTGGACTTATGTACTCTGGGTCGCCGACATGTACCAAGTTGAAAGGTTGAAGCTGCACTGTGCGTCAAAGATGTGAGACATGGCAAGCGAGGAAACTATGACCTCATTTCTACGATGGGCAATTCAGGCTAACTGCACACAATTGCAGGACAAGTGCATGTCTCTCTTAGAGCAAATCTTTCCTCAGGAAATACTCACACATGATTGGGTAGTCATATGCATTGATCATCCCGAATTTATGCATGATCTCCGTAGAAGATTACACAGAGGGTGGTACCAGCATAGTCCCTCTAGTCTGTAGTTTTAATGTTTTATTGAAGTGTGTTTAGTCATGTAATAAGCAGTTGAAATGGTACGTTAATTTGTTGCAGTGAGTATATTTGTAATGCAAATCGGATCATCTGTTGAACATGAATATGAAGTAGAGTATAGTCCTGTGTGTGTTTGTCAATTTCATGATCCATGGTGGCACGGACAACCCAGTCAACAACTTGCCTCTCTACGTATGGTCACTGACGTTTGGGTCCGACACCCAAGTGGTCTTTCGTTTGGGTCACTGACGTTTAGGTCCATGATCCAAAGTTTTCGTTTCCCGCTCTGAAGCAGAAAGGCGGGACTTGAAATTTTGAATTCCTCGCTCCTCCTCCTGGTCCTCCCCATTTTATATGAAACAAAGAGGGAAACCAGGCCTCCCAATTCCCTCCTGGTAATTTTTCAAAATCAGTGGATCTTCTCCTCTATCGCCGAAGAGACCTAGTAGATCTGCTGCGGAAGCAACAACGACGACCTAGCTACCGATGACACCTTCCTCTGCTACGAGCAGTCGGCTTCCTCTACTACGAGAGGAGGCCTTCCTCTGCTACGAGTGGCGGCCTTCCTCAGCAACGTTCTTGAAGCTGCAAGATGGTTCAAACCCGTTGCTCCGTCGACGACCCCATGGCTCACCCTGGCGGCCACATATCTGCAACAGTTGCGAAGAACAACGTGTTCAGGTGCAAGTTCGGGCTGCTAAATTGAGATGGCATTCGGCACCTTCTTCCCTTCCTATTCGTCAGGTCTGCGGGCTGCTCCCTGTATTGATCGTTTCAATTAGATTGCTTCCTCATGCTCTTTGGCATTCTATAATGTTTTTCATGTTTGGGTGATTGTGGATCTAGTGTATCCTATCGCAAGAGTTTGTTGGAAGTCATTTTATTTGAGGTTTGTAGAAATTTATAGATGAAATTATTAGACTACTTCCCCCATGCTCTTTGCCTTTGAATATTGTTGTTGCGTGCTTCGGTGATTGTAGATCTTCTGTTCCCTATTGCAAGAGATTGTTCAAAGTCGATTTATTTGAGGTTTGTAGAAATTAAAGGATAAAATTATTATATTGCTTACCCATGCTCTGTGGTTTTCCATATTTTTGTTGCATGCTTGGGTGATTATGAATTGGGTGTGATCGATCATGTACCGCATTGAACTTAATAGATGAAATTGCTTCCAATTGCCAATGATCTCAACCCTTATCTCTTGTTCTTGTACTTATTTCAGCGGGCCAAAGGGTCAACATTTGTAGTCGCTCCAGTTCAGACCTGCTCCAAGGTAACAAACCTAATTAACACCTTCTTTGTTTCTAATTGCGAATGATCTCAACCCTTACTTGTTGTTCTTGTACTTGTTTCAGTGGGCCAAAGGGTCAACATCTGTAGTCGCTCCTGTTCAGACCTGCTCCAAGGTAACAAAGTTAACACCTTTGTTTCCTTAGTTCGAATCAATTGCAAGATCCTAATCTGACTTGGGATCCTTGTTGCTAGATGGAAGCTACCGAACAAATTAAAACAGAGGAGTACTCAAGAATGGGTACCGATTCCTTATGTAGTAGTGTTGATGAAGAGAGAGTTGACGCTCCCAATCAGGACGGGGTACAACTTCAACAACGGTTTGTTGCTCGCCAGAAAGAGTTATGTAGCTTGAAGAAGAAGACCGAAGAATCAGAATCAACTCTGAAAATGCAGTCGGCTGAGATTAAGAGGTTGTAGAAGCTTACCGAATACAGTGAATACCTCCTTTGTCTACTGCTTAGCAGTAAAAGATGAAGAGGTTAAGATCCTTAGATCAAATCTCCAATATCTCTTGTGATTATGACCTGGACTTAGCTTTGTTAATCTATGTTCCTTGTGAGATTGTTATCTTGTAATAGTTTGTGATATGTGATGAATAATATGGTCGTGCTTGATAGTAAACAACAGTTTGTTTTATTGTATAAAGAAATATGTGCTGATTACCATTTTGCCAACCAGATCAGAATTATTCTAAAAAAAGATTAGAATTGAAATGAAATCATTTAATATTGATGCACGATTAATTTTCTGTTGACCTTCAGTGGGCTTAGCCCACTATTTATTGGGCCAAAAGTAAATTTCATTGAAATTAACGTGACATATAAGGTCGCAAACAATGCGCGTAATTGTTGGACTCGACCCAACAAAAAGGGCCCAACCTAATCAAAATTGTGGTAGAAAAAAAAACAAATGGGCCCAACAAAATCTTTTTTGGGCTATCTGTACAACGCCGGCCGACAATAACAGTGTTGGGCTCAACCCAGCTTTAAACGGGCCAAATTCGTTTCATGATGCAAACGGTTCGTCACAATTGGCATGCCACATCAGATTATGTCCAGCGTGACAAAGATGCAGGAACGAAGTTATGCCGTTTTGTAAGGACGATTTTATACGCATCATTAAACTCATGACGCCACGAAATAAGGTCTCGTCATTAATCACAGTTTGTGACGCTCGTTTAATGACTGAGGGTTTTCGTAACAACCGACGTCATTAATCACGCTTTATGACGAGAATCGCTCTTTTTTCGTCACTAGTCGGCACATTCCTTGGAGTGTTCCATGGCGCCCATTCGGATCCGGTGAGTAGGCTCGATTCGTCGCCGCTCACTGCGGAGAGCTTGCCCAGCAGGGGAGCACGCGCGCCGGCACTCTGCCCGGCGGCTGGTATTGCACTCCCGACAGGGGGAGCAGCGGAGCTCGCCCGACGGACGAGGCACTCGTGCGCGGGGCGCTCTACGCCTCATCAGCGGGGAGAAGGCGAGGAGGAGATGAGGCCGGCAACGTCGCTCGCCGCCACGGCTAAGAGGTGCTGTTGGAGCTTGGACGTGGAGCTCGCGCGCCGACGCTCGTGTGCGGGGAGCTCTGCGTCGTGGTGCACCTGGCGGCCATGGTGGTCAGCAGCGGGGAGAAGTCGAGGGGGAGGATGAGGCCGGCACCGTCGTCGGTCTCCGCCACGGCCAATAGGTGCTGGTCTGCTGGAGGAGCTTGGACGGGGAGCTCGCGCACCGACGCTCGTGGGCGGGGAGCTCTACCTCGTGGCGCGCCCGGCGACCACAGTGGTCAGCAGCGGGCAGAAGGCGAGGAGGATGATGAGGTCGGCGCCGCTGTTGCCCGCCGCCATGGCCAAGTTGGCAGCTCGCCGCAGTCGTCACGCCGCTTGAAGTCCTAGAGGCCGCCTAGCTTCTGGTGCCCACGTGCTGGCGCTCGTGGCCGGGGGAGTAGGAGAGCCATGTGCCCGGCACGTCGAGTCCACACACACGAGCCGGAGCAGGGGACGAGCGGGGATCGCATCGAGGTGAAGCGGCGGCCAGCATGAGCTCTCCGCGGCCCGCGCCTGCGCCTAGCGGGAGAGCTCGACTGGGGAGCCATCCCGCTGCCGCTCCCTGAGCAGGTGCTCGTCGTGCCCCGCGTTTGCGCCCAGCGGGGGAGCTCAGCCGGGGAGCCAACTTGTCGTCTCTCCCTACAGGAACAGGAGCTTGCCGCAGAGCGAGGTGGGGGAGCCCGCGCGCCGCCGTGCCTGGCGACGGGCAGGAGCTCGCCGCGTCTGCGTCCGCGCGATTGGAGCTTGACAGGGAGTGGATTGACCGTGGAGAAGAACACACACAGAAGATCCGGAGATCAGATAGAGGAATACTGTAGTTGATTGGTCAATTTTTGTCTGAAGTTTGGTAGAAAATTTTGCATTGGGAAGAAATAGTTTCTTGGTGCGACATCCTATACTATACCTGCGCATCTGGCCTCGCCACCGCCCATGTGGTTTTGCCCCTCGTCGACCGCCACAGAAGCTGAGATCCGTCCATGCATGCCATCCCTCTTCGCGCCGGACACCGACGACTGCCGTTTGGTGGAGCCTGAGCCCCGAAGCGGCCAAGCTCCGGTCAGCGCTAGAGGAGTCCGCGCTGGCCGCAGCAGCCTCGCCTCGTCTTGCGCTCGCCAGCTATGCCTCCCCCACCTCTCTCGCGCTCCTGGCTATCCCGCCCCCGTCCCACGCTCGCCGCTGCCGCCGACCCACGCTCGCCGGCAGGCGTCCCGCCAAACCTCAGCAATCGCGCCGTCCGCCTCAACGCCGCATGCACCTCGCCTCTGGTTGACGCGCAGGCCGCCATCCTTCTCAAAGCTGGCTCACCCGCGGCGGCGTCCATGCCCGGTCACCCCGCCTGCGAAGCTCGTTCGTGACGTCGAGCCCCCTCTGGAGCGCCGCGGGTGGCCCGTCAGCTTCCTTCGACGGCTGCGCCATCAGCGTGGTTCGGCTGGTCGCCGACGTCTTGTCCCGCCCTGTGCCGCTGGCCGTGGTGAGCGCATTAGAAGGAGGATTGAGAGAGAGAGACGAGGCCGAGGGAGCAAACAGAAGAGATGAAGACACGTTTGTGGTGGGGCCTGCTTACCACGGGATGGGTGCTAGCGGCTCTCCCCACCTCTAGCGACAATTTATTCTCTCTCCTCCCTTCTCTCTCCTAAGTAGATGCTTATAGAGATCTTGTAGGCACCTATTACTGGTGCCCAACCAAGTTTTCACGCAAACCGAGATCTTTTTAGGAGAGAAATCATGTCTTTCCTCGCAACGAGGCACAAGAAACCAATGTTTTACCATTGGGAAGAAATTGGTAGTTTCTATGCACCACAGGGCTCTCCATGATTAGGTGGGGGAGAGAGAAAAATGATATGATATTTATGACACAAAGATTCTATCATTGTGTGAATTGGTTTCTATAGATTTTTTCCTGATGTGATCATCTTGGATATTGTGTACAATTTCTACTATTAGGACTGCCTTGAGAGGGACAAGTGAGTCCATGAATACTTTGATAGAAATTGCATTGTGAAAGATAGTTTGTTGACATGAAGTCCTAAGATAGTTGTTATGGGTCCAAGGTCAAAGAAAAAGAGGCTGTTCGGCTGATCTTCACTCGGCTTATCTCGGCTTACTTCCTCTCACACAACACTATTCAATCTACCAACCGAACACTATTTAATCTTCCAGCCGAACGAGTTCAAAATCTCATAGCTTAATACAAGTATAATACGTTAAAAAGCTGTATTTTCTCACATCAAACAAGCTGTTGGTAGAAATGTCTATTCAAAGAACTTCTACCTAACTACTAAAAATATTCATCTCAATACCGATAATAGAGCAAACGGATGCAAAAACTGAAACTGGATGAATCTTTATCAAAAAAAAAAAACTGAATGAAAATTTTTCGATCCAACAAATTATTTTTTTTTGAAATCGTCGTTAATCAATTATCATTGCTTTTCTCTAAAAGACGGCGAGGGTTTTGGCCGGAAAACCCCAGAACACAATTCCCAAATGGCGTGCCACCACCTATCGCTCCTCCGCCGCCGGCGCGGCATCCCCACCCCCTCCTCCCTCCTTGTCCTCCTCCGCCACCGCCCCTTCTCCTCCTCTTCCTCCCCGCCCTCACCCCCATCGCCGGTCTCCTCTAGGCCCCCCGCCCTCTCGGCCCGCCTCGCCTTCGTCTTCGACCAGCTCGACGCCATGGACCGCTCCCGCTCGTCCGACCTCTCTGCCCGCGACGCCGCCCTCCGCCGCATCCAGTCCTGGCGCCGCCCCGCGCCGCCCCCGGAGGCGCCGCCGCTGGAGTCAGAGCCAGGGCCGGGGCCGGAGCCGGACGAACCGAAGAAGGAAGCTGAGGCCGCGGCGGCGGCAACCGCCGATGAGGTGGCGAGGATGAGCATGGAGGAGGTGCTGCGGAGGGAGGTGGAGCTGGTGCACCCCTGGCCCGAGTGGATCGAACTGATGGAGCGTCTGGCCCAGCAGAGGTACTTCGACCTCGGGCGGACCGGTGGTGCCGACGAGGCCTCAATGGCCGCCTCTGTGCCCATGGACCTCTCTGAGGTCAGTGAGGAGGCTGGGTTCGACTTCTCAAGGGACTGGACCACTGTCAAGAACGCCTGCATGAACTTTGGCCGCGACCGGTTTGACATCCTCAAGTACGTTTGTTGCTCTTCATGTTACATTTCGTGGAATTGTTGAGGGTGCGTTTAGATTGACGAATTGGTGCAAATGAATAGTGCTGTAGAATGGAAAGTTGTGAAAAATTGCTGCATTGGACTGCGTGCTATGAGAGAAGATGTGACTCATGTGACGAGCGAATAGGGAATTGGGTGGCCAATTGGCCAAACTAAACACAGCCATATATTAATAATTATGCAATATGAGCTTCAAATTCGTCTGCGTGCCTTTGCCTGAAACCCTCAATTATTTTGCCGTGTCATGGTCAAAACAGGTTCCTACCTAAGGTACGTGCGATGGCTTTGAAAAGTTTGAAGGCAGCTATGTTAAGATAATTCCAGCCCAAAGTCTTCGATTCAGTCCATTGCCATTCCAATGTTTGCATTATCATTTGTGAGAAGCTTGTGGGATTATCAAAATAGTATATTTATTTAGAGTTGTCAAGCGCTAGCTGCATAAAATTTGATGGCAGGATTTGATGAAAACTTCTAGATCCATCAGAAATGGGTTGAAACTATTGCTCTTTTTATCCTAGTTTTGATGCTAAGAAGATACAACTGTTGTTTCTCATTGAAGCTAGATGACTACCTTGCTATTGCATACATAACTTTATCCTCGGTGTAAGTGGATATGAGGATGCATATCCGGTCATTGTTATTCCCTTGGAATGCAAGTTGCATTACAATTTTGGAAAGCTTCCCCCAAATTTGTTGCTGAATCTGCAAATTCAGGAGTATAAGTATCCAATGTTAAGTTGGAAAATTCATCAGTGCTGAGAGTAAATCACTATGGTCATCCGAAATTAGATGTTGCTTCCTTGTATATAATATTTTTTGGTGAATCCATGACTGAAGCACATGATAATTAAAATAATCAAAGATATAATTTATTGGAGAACCAAGACGCTTTTCCCACATGTGAATATTAGTGTTTGCCTCAAAATTAGTAAAACGAATTCATTCCGTATGTTAGATCAGAAAGGGTTGTTATTAATGTAGCAGCATTTTGGCGACTTTGTTTATGGATGTAACAAATGAACAAACAGTAGTGTGCTGATAATCATGCTATTGGTTCCTCAATCTAATGCAGATCCTTGCCAAGGAAGGATCTTCAGATATTGGTTGGCCATGGGTGCCCCAGCATGGATGCAAAAGCGGTGTTTTCTGCAAAGCTGATAAGAAAACTTGTTCATCTTGACGAGGGTGATGTTAGTTGCATATTCTAAACCAAAATTTGTTTCTGAATGCCCAAACATTTGCATTTGACTGCTTTATGTTGTGTCTGCTGACATGTATCTCATCCACCGTGGTTGTCTCTAGTTGTCATTGGACTGGCGGATGGGGGCATGAAAAGTACCAAAGAAACAGTCTTTAGAGAGGCCACTTTTTGTTATTTATTTATAATATATGGTATCTGAGATTCTGAGTTTATGAGGGATACACATGTTGTCTCACATTTCACAATACCATCTTCATTTTTTTCATTCTTAATGCCTGACTGCGTATTGCAAACACAATTTTATTTGCTTGTGCTGATTCCTTTAAGAATCAGTTGGATTTGATAGCCCTAAATTTAATCAAATAACTTGAAATTCGGTTAGTGTATGCTTAATGTTTTTGTTTTGCTTGCATATGATTCATGACAGCTACAGGGAAGGAAGTTTGCATGAAGTAACAATAACTAATTGTTTTAATACCAAATTGTTTTGTCCTAATTCCGGTATCATCAAAGAGTCTAAAATTGTTGAGTTAGATAAGAAGATAATTTGCACCAGAAAAAGAACACTTCTATCTGCTTCTGCCGTTGAACTTGGTACCTACATGCTAGACTGAGTTTTTGCCTAGTAAAGCTGCTTTAGATTCTACCCAAAACAGGAGATTGAGTTAGCTTATGTTAACAACTCCGCAATGTAAAATGATATATTGCTTTTTCCTGACGAAATATGTTTGTCTATCCCGATTGCCTTTTACTGTTTGACCTGCGCCTTCTTTTTGTTTGGATGTCATTACTACTCCTAACACTTTGTATCCATATTTTTGTTCTCACATACTGTGTTTTATCGTAAGCCCTTCTCATATAAGGTTATGAATTTATAATGAGGTCTCCATTACAGTTTGGCCTTGTCCTGACATCTAAATACTTGGATTATATTCTCATACAGCAAATATCATTTTTCTCTAGCTAGTGTACTGCTTTTATACGTCATCATCATATATTCAGTGTAGTTGTCCATATTTTGTAAGCATAATCAACGCAGGGTGTTAGTGCGAAAGCATATCATTTTTATCAATTCACTTTTAAATGCAATGTCTAAGTGGACATCGTAATACCTTTTAAGAAAATCTGGCTTTATGATTCTTTATTCTCTTTCTATTTTGCAGGTATGTAGTTCTTGTAATTTACGAAATGCATGTTCGAGGGGCTACATCCTTACACGTAAAGAAGATGAAGCTCGGACTCTTGATGTTATGCGTATTTTATTGATATATGGTTTTGATCACATAATGGAAACTGTAGAGAATAAACCTCTTCTCAAATTAAAATCTTTGAAGACTGTTGTCCGGAAATTAATACATGAGATTGTGAAGCTGAGCGCTGTTCCTATTGATCCTAATCTTCCACCCCCTGTAATAAGGAAACCTCCTCCTAAGGTGAAGCAACCACCTCCCCCACCAAAGAAGCGAGTTGGACGTGATGATGTAGAGATGAAGAAAGGAGATTGGCTCTGCCCTAAGTAATTTAAGCCATTTTCCTTTAATTTATGGAACCTTGTTAACTTGAGGAATATGATTTTTATTTTCTGGAGTTTGTTTGCAGGTGTGACTTCATGAACTTTGCGAAAAACAATATTTGCTTACAGTGTGATGCTAAACGTCCCAAAAGGCAACTCCTCCCTGGAGAGTGGGAATGTCCTCGGTGAGCCTACTCACCATAATTCTGTTTTGGTGTCTATTTAGCCTTTTCTATATTAAACTGTATGAACGCACGCTGCACTGACCCCTTGCACTTTTCAACATCTTCTGTTGCATTTATGTTTGCTAACTTTTATCTGTCCTCAAATACATTTCTGAAAGAAAAATGACTTGGTATCTTGGATGTGGTTTATTTTTTCAACATGATGGTTAGCTCCTGCCAATTTCCAGTATTTCTTGTGTGAGGTGACTTGTTTGTTGTGGTAAAAAGGAAATGCAAATAGCACACTTTTCAGTCACCACAAATTAATTTGTTATGTATACTGTTAATGTCTTCACTTATTGAGCTGATTTGTATACATGGAATTTCAGGTGCAATTTCTTGAACTATAGGCGGAATATGTCATGTTTCCATTGTGAACATGATCGCCCTGCAGATGAGTACTCCAAGAGCCAAATGGAAGTAAAGCAATCGGCACTGCAGAAAAGATTGGAAAGGCCTCCACGCAAATCTGATGTTTCTAGTGCATGGAACTTTGATTTTGATGATAATGAGTCAGATGGCGCAGATGTTGCTGCATTTGAGTTTGCTGATTCATCTAAAGCAAGGGGGAGCTCATCTCTGGAGAACATGCCCTATAGAGATTCAGCTAGGGGCTCTGAGGATGCAGAATTCAGAATGGCTGAAGCAATGGGCAAGGGAAGAGAAAATAAGTTCTCAGAAAGAGAGAGCTTGCCATCTTCTAGAGCTGGTTTTGATGATTTTGATGATGAAGAGGATGACATTGACAGTTATGAACTTGACCTATCAAAAGGAAGTCAGACAGGTGGAGTGTCAAAGATGAGTTATTCTGACCTTGAGAAAACATCTGATTCAGAAGATTTTGATGAATTTGATAACAGCAGAAAGTCCAGATATGCAGCCAAGGATGATACAACAGTGTCTGCTGATGAGGATGAATTCGAGGATCACCCTTCCCTGAGATCAAGTCATCTTGCTGACTCTTGGCATAAAACCAGAGAGCGGAGTGGTTCTAATAGATATAGAAGGGCATCTTTAGGATCAGAGTGTGATGAGGGGATTAATTCTGATCTGGATGAGGACATCGACAAAGGTCTTAGAAGTAGACGAAACCATAGTCTGGGAAATCCTGGCAGAGCTTCTGTTAGGCACAATGCAGTTGCCTACAGTGATGATGAAGCATGTCCTGATGATATGGATTCTGGTACGGTTGATCGGTTCCAATCTAGGCGGACCAAGTTTTCGACAAACATCAGTGGTAACTTCCGTGGCAGGAGCCGTGACATGAATGATAGACAGTCTAGAGGTGAGCGTTATAGTAGAACAAAACGGAATGAACAATCTAATGGATTTGATATGCATCGTGGTGGGCGAGGTGGGCGGGTCTCAGAAAGGGGCCGCAGGGGTGGAGGGAATCAGCGAGATAATGGTTCAAGAGGTTCACAAAGAAATGTAAGAGGAAACTGGGATAGAAGAAGTGATTTTAATGGCAGGCACTAAGGTTTTTAATAGAACACATGAATCACATAATGGCAGTAGCAATACAAGTATCGGAGGGGGACCAGTGAGCAGCAAGTTCCTTTGGTTGAAAAAACTGAATGGGAATTGGATTTGGAGGTCCTGGCTGATATCGGTGCTCTAGGAAAAGTGAAGACTTGTTTGGGGTTTCTCCAGTTTTGCTAACACTTGCAGCATTATATACACATGGCACCGTGTATGTCTGTTAAAGTAATGTTGTTTCACTGGTTGCTTTCTGTGCCAGCAATAAAGTTCATTTTGTCATGTGAAAAATATAATATGATGGCCCAATGCATTTCATTTTTGGGTTTTGATTCAGTGGAGTTGGGGGTTTATGCTTCAGAGCAATATCTAAATGATGGATTCATGTGTGTGTGATTACATCTGTTCAGTTTTTGAGTCTGGGTATTGCAAGTTTGACAGATCCATCCACTGATCCACTTGACTTCTTGAGGATTTCTCCAGTTTGGTTCTACCATAGCATGCCACCATGCCTCCATGATCCTCCATTCTGTGGCCGGAACCTCATCTGGATTATAGGTTCTGTCATTGCATACATCTGGATTATAGGGCCTGATTGGGCTGGACTAATTGGATTTCAGTCTTGCTTTCCACAGCAAGCACTAAGGTTTTTCTTAATGGAGTCCCCGGTCGTTGTATTTGTCATGGTCGTGACCTCAGGCAGGGTGATCCTCTCTCGCTCATGCTTTTTGTCCTGGTCATGGAGTGCTTCAGCGTCATGATCAAGCTTGCTGATTCGAGGATTCTCTTTTCTACGCTGCGCCCAAGCTCTATCAGACAGCGAGTCTCCCTGTATGCGGATGATGTGGTCGTCTTCATCTCTCCGGCCGTGCTAGATCTGGTTGTGATTAGAGAGATCTTGGATCTCTTCCGCCAGACGACGGGCCTTGCCACTAATCTTTTAAAGAGCAAGGTCTTCCCGATTTGGTGTGAGGACGATTAACTAAGTTTGATCTCTCACACTCTCGGCTATCAGTGTGCTGACTTCCCGTGTACCTACCTAGGGGTACCGCTCTCGCCCTGTCGTCTGCCTAAATCTGCTATGCAGCCGGTCGTTGACAAGGTCGCTAAACGGCTTCCGCCTTAGAAGGGTAGAATGTTGAACAGAAGTGGTCGTCTCATTCTTGCCTGGTCTACGCTGTGTGCTATACCAGTACACATCTCTATGGCCACGAAGATCGCGCCATGGGCTATCCGTGCTATCGAGAAATTGGTATGTGGATTCTTGTGGTGCGGATCGGAGGTGGCTGCGGGGGGAAGTGTGCTGTGGCTTGGGTGAATGCGGCTTGCCCTACCCCTTATGGCGGCCTTGGCATCCCTAACATGCATCTCATGGGCTTCGCGTTACGACTGCGTTGGCTTTGGTTAGCTAGGGTTGACTCCGACAAGACTTGGTCGGGGTACAACTTCCGGGCAGATCGGTCGTCTCAGGACTTTTTTGATGCTTCGGTCACAGTGCAAGTGGGTGATAGGTCACGCGCCTTATTCTGATGGATCGCTGGATCAATGGGTGCTCAGTCCTTCAGCTTTGGAACGAGGTCCCATCTAAAATTCGTAAATCCCGCTCGGTTTGGGATGCTCTCTCCGGCCGGCGGTGGATCCGGGACATTACCTTCGCACGCACTGTCCCCGTGGTCGTCCAATACCTTCGTTTTTGGGACCTCATTTGGGACTTCCAGTTGTCCGATCAGCCGGACAGGTTCATCTGGAAATGGTCGTCTACCGGGGAGTTCTCCTCTAGCTCTGCTTACCGAGCGCTGTTCTTTGGTAGAATCCCGCTGGCCGGAGCTGATCGTATATGGAAGGTGCAGGCTCCTGGGCGGTGTCGCTTCTTTGGCTGGCTTGTGCTGCATGGTCGTTGTTGGACTTCGAATCGGTTACGTCGGCATGGGCTACGTGACTCGGATGACTGTGCCCTCTGTGCACAAGCGGTCGAAACCTTAGATCACCTCTTCTTTGGTTGTGTCCACAGTCGGGAAACTTGGTTTAGGGTGCTCCGTTACTTCGGCTTGGACCGGCTGACGCCGCAGGAGGAGGTGCCTTACTTCGTGTGGTGGCTAGATGCTAGGAAGCAGGTCCACAAGACTCAGCGCAAAGGCTTTGACTCCTTGGCTCTTTTGGTCGTCTGGTCGCTTTGGAAGGAGAGGAACAGGCGTGTGCATGACAGGGCGGCGCTTCAGTCGGTGTCACTGGCACTGCTCATCCTGGAGGAAGCCCGGAGGTGGTCTCGAGCTGGCTTATCTGTGAAAGACATCTAGGCCCTAAGTGAGTTTTGGTGTATTGATTGACAACTAGATTAAAGATTTAATGTCTTTGTTAAGCATGTGAGCAGGTTGTTACATATAAATAACAAAGCATGATGTATGACATTGAACATCTCTATGTGAAGACAAGTCATTGTTGTACAAGATAAGTTGAGGAATGGTTTATTGCCTCACATTGTGAAATGACTTTATATAAGATTGAATGTCATGATCTATTCTATGTGTGATCCCATGTGGTATAATTGACATATATACAAGCCAATGAAGGTGAAGAAAGAGACATAGCGATATTGGAATATTGGATGATCTCTAAATAAATTGGAAGGCTTGTTATGATCAAATGAGACTATAGAATCAAAGAATGTATGAACTCAAGTAGATTTCATTCTTAATGTTAAATCAAAGCTTAACTCAAGATGGTAACGAATGGATGAAGAAATCAAGCAAGGGATTAGCAACGAGGTACTAAGCTAAGGTTGGCCAAGTAGTGACTTGGATCATGTGCTTGGCTAGGGTGAAGTAGCTATAGCTTGGAGTATTTCGAGGTATCAAGTCGAGCCTAACCAAGTGAAGCAATGAAGAAGCATTATATGATCTTTGAGTCATGTGAAGGGTGACTTGATCAAGAAATGGGTTCCACTCTTAAATGAAGATCAAAGTCACTAGCTCAAGGTAGAAGTGCTCAAATCAGTGAGACATTGATGGATGGATCTCTTAAGCGGATATATTGACCAAGTATGGCTATTCATGAAGATGAAGTTCAAGTGCATCTTTATAGCGTTTATATTTGATCTTGAGTATAGGTACGCCGTACTATCAAGAGGGATGCATCACAAGGAGTCTTGAAAATGTCTCAGTGCTCAAGTAACTCATGTGAGTTGAGAGAGACACAAAAACCACACGTACACGGTCTCGGGTTTGACCCTGTGTCAAACCCGGTGGCACCGGTTTTGGGAAACCAGTGGCACCGGTTTTGTGTCAGACGGCCCAACGGCTACTTGGTTTGAAATCTCGGTGGCACCGGGTTTGGGAACCCAGTGGCACCGGTTTTTCCCTGAGTTTGCAACGGCTAGTTTTTGGGGAGTTAGGTGTTTATACCCCTGGGTCCTCACTGTTGCAAGCGGCTGTTCCTGAGGTTGCTGGTGTGCACCCCTGTTATTCCTTGCTAAGCCAAAGCCATTCTAGCTCTCCCCAACCCCTCTTGATGAGGTTGTTCGATCTTTGATAGATCTAGTGAGTTGGGTGGTAGAGAGAAGCCTTTGTGAGCATTCAAAGAGCACTTGTCTCCCTTGAGCACTGTTGGACGTCGTCAAGCTCGTGTGAAGCGTTTGTTACTCTTGGAGGGTTGCCTCCTAGACGGCTAGGTGTCGCCCACAAGCTCCCAAGGTGTGGTGAGCCGTGAGACAGTTTGTAAAGGTCTTGCTTCGCCTCCGAAAGGGAAGAAGCTATCTAGTGGATCGGGGAAAGGGTTGAGTGCAACCTGACTTCGGTAGGAGAAGCACCCAACGAAGACTAGGATTCACACGGTGGTGAATCCGAACTTCGGTAAAACAAATCACTACGTCTCTTGTTGGTTTACCTCGCATTTATCCTACTTATCATTCTTGGCTTGCTCTTTGTCATATTTGTCGATCTACGTGGTTGTTAGTGTTTTTGGAGTGCAAGGACCTTACTTCATCTAAGAATCACTCCCTAGCCTATACACCAAGTGGATTTCAGTTTGGAGCAAGCAAACAAGGAGAAGACCAAAAGGGGAGTCTCTGCCAGACAAATCCGGTGGCACCGGATTTGCAAAACCGGTGCCAGTGGTGTATATTCCGCTGCGCAGGCGCAGTCCAGAGACTCCGGACATTTTTCCAGAGACTTCGGACAAAAATTCGGAGTATCCGGGTTTCACTGACAAAATTGTTCAAAGTGGTGATTTTCATGTTGCGCCTATTCACCCCCCTCTAGGCAATATCAAGATCCTTTCAATTGGTATCAGAGCCTGGTGCTCCGATTCGAGCTTAACCGCTTGGAGTTAAAAGGATGTCGACTAATTGTGAAGTCTTGTTTGAGCCTCTTCGGTTTGATGGCTCAAACTACTCTTCTTGGTCTGCTCATGTTCTTCATGTATTACATACTTGGCATCCTTCCCGAGGACTTTGATAGTGAGGACTCGTCCAATCTATCAAAAGAGGAAAAGGATTGTGTGCTCCGCAACTCCTCTATTATTAACCTCATGTACAATAATGTGAGTAAGGTCATTCAAGAATTCATCTTCAACCATGAAGACATTTGTGATGATGCACATCATATTTGGGCGGCACTCAAAGAAATGTATACAAGTGCCAATGATGAGAAGGATGAAACACTAGAGGAGTGCTCAACATCAACGTCTTGCAACCCTCCTCTAGAAACCTCATCCTCGAAGCAAAAGAGCTGCAACATCAACACCACTGCTACTGACCAGGCAAACTCGGTGGCACCGGGTTTGGAAACCGGTTGCACCGGTTTGAGTAGTAAGCAGAGCTGCAACACTTCATCAAGCATCAATGCAACACCTCACCAACCCAATGAGGTATATACAGATCCTATTACTTTCTTTCTATGTACTAACAATGTCAAGTCTCGAGTGACTAAAGGTAAAAAACAGAAAGGAAGTCAAGTTGAGCAATTTGACTTTGAGCTTGATAAGATGACCAAGAAAGATAGAAAGAATGTGCTGGAGCTCGTCAAGAGAGTAAGAAGGCAAGAAGATGAGCTCATAAGACAACTGTAACATCCCTGATGTTTGATTATGCTAATGACCTTAATTAGAGGTGCTAATCATGGTTAATTAGTTCCTAAGCATGTTTGACTTGGTTTTGCACACATTTGCACAAAAGACCTTGGTCAAAGTCAAAATGCAGGGTCAAACCCCTATGATTCCAAAAGGCTGATTTGGTTTTCTTGCGCGTTCTCCAAATTTCTCTATAGAAGTTCAAAATCGGCCAATATAAAAGTTGTTCCTTGTTTCCGGGAACACATTTTTCATAATTGGCGGACATTCAAATTTTGAGTGCAAAGCCGCTTAAATTTGAGACGAAGTTTCTGCGTACAGTAATTGGGGGCTGAGATTTCCTGCATATTTAACACATTTTTCACACAAATCTGTTGATCAAAACATATGACGCCCTTTGTGAAAGTTGTAGTTCTATAGCTCCTCTACAACTTTTATTTTTGGAGATTTTCAAGTGTGTTATCACTTTTTGGAGTTTATCGTTTCCAAAGACGGGTACAGGAAACGAAATCTGGGTGCAGCCGCCGGCGTCGCGCGCTTGGCGCGTCGCCCCTGCGCGCGCGGCTGGGCTTTCGCGTCCACGTGGCACCATCAGACGTCTCCGGCGTACGACATCTCGACGACTCCGCTGTGGACCCGCCGTACCCCGTGGTACCGTCTGCCGCCCTTGACACCCCGTGTGCCGCGCCCAGGCAGCGGGCCACGCCGGGCAAAGCCATGCGCCCGCGCGCGAGCTTGCCGCGGGGCCAACACCTGCATGCCGGGCCAGCTGGCGAACGCCCCAAGTCGTCCACACCGATCCATAGGCCCGTCGTACCTCGCATACGTCGTGAACCCGCGCGCACAATCGTTACACTACACACCGCGGCTTCTCCTCTGGTTTGTGCGCCGCCGGCCGACCAGTGCCGCACCGCGCCCCTTCCTCCTCCCCAAGCAAACGTGTGTCATCCCGTGTCCTCTCCACCTCCCTACTCCACCTCGAGACGTGCCCTGCTGCCGGCTTCGCGCGCTGAACCGCCGCTCGCCGGGTCTGAGCTGCAGAGGCGGCCGCCGGCCACCTCGCTACCGCTGGCCGGCCCCAAGCCACATTCGTGCCCAACCGTGCCAGGGAATCAACCTAGGGTGAGTCTCCGATCGATCCTAGCCCCTCACCCGAACCGGTCCGGCTAAGAACCGCCGCCGGCGAGCTCCTAGCCGCCGGCGGGGACTACATTGCGGGCTGCAAGATCTTTCCAGGGTGTTTTGTGTAAGGGAAGGGCATATGTGTAAATTCCAGAAATTCTTTCGAGGGTCCCCCTTTAAAAGTATTTTAGGGTTTCGGCTGTAATTTAGAAAATTCGTAAAAAAATTGTAGAAAAATCGGAAAAATGTAAATCCAACTGTTCTGGAATCCTTGTGAGTAGATCTACAACTTTTACAAAAGTTGTATAGTGTTTTTCTGGTTAGGGTTTAAATGTAAATTCAAACTCAGTTCGAGGCATATTTGTTGTAGTTCAAAATGTACACATGCAAATGCAATGAAATTTGGATATGTTGTTGTGTTCTTCATGTTCAGATCTGTGACCAAGTTTCACACATGTTTGTTGTGTAGAACTTTAGTTATGATTTTTGTAAGATCTATGTTAGTTTAAGCTTGAAGCTTTTTATAGTTCCCTCAAAATATAACTTCTTTCAGCCCCAATGCACCCTAGTCCTTTGTTGTGATGTTAAGCACCTCTGGAAAAATAATGGTGATTTTAGGAGCCTGTTTGATTAATGTTTGGTATTTTTGTTTGTGAAAGATATCAAATTCATAACTTGAAATATATGATGAATCCACTTGAATGTGTTGGGTTGGAGCTTAGTTTTGGCATATTGGAACTGTAGGAAAAATTTGGGATCAAAAGGACTAGTGGATCTTTTTGTTTGAATTAATGAATTTTATCTAGGCTAAAACTTGTCTTTTTCATTTAAAATAATGTATAAATGATCTTGAGCTGAAAATTTATATTTAAGCTTATTTTGGTCATATGCTACTGTGGTAAAATTTGCATGCCAGTTAGAGTCTTATTTTAATTATTATGAATTAGGGATGTATGGCTAGTTATAATGGAATAAATAAATTTATTTTATCTTTTAATTTGATTGAGAGATGTTTAAGTTCAGTTGCTGTTTAAAATGAATTTAAGCACACCCCCATGCTGATGGTGAAGTTTATGAGTTTAACTTTCTTAGATATGCACACAATCACCATCAAATGCATAGTTAGTCTCTCTTTATCCACCCCCTTAATTTTAACGAAGTTTAACAATTTAATTTGCTTAGATGTGCACGCAATCACCATCAAAATAGATGTTAGTTCACTCTCACCATACACCATACTTTTGTGAGCTCTCTTGTTTGTTTTGATGTATGTGGCCAACAATAGTTGGGTTCGTTTGTAAAATCTCACCTTCACACCATAACTAATGCATATGCATAACGTGTAGATCTTCCCAACGGGACGTACACACTTCTTGAGGAGGAGGGATCCGCTAGTGGAGAGCTAAATCAAGCTAGTGGGCAGCAAGACCTGGACCAAAGTCCAGAAGAGCCCAAGACTGTTGTAGAGTCAGAGGAAGGCAAGCACCAGAGTCACATATAACCTTTTTGGATTAAAAGCTCATATCTTTTACCTTTCCAGTATTTATGCTTTACTTTGTGCATTTAAGTTTCAGGAGTTGTTTGAAACTTAGATGCATGATCCTTAGGACTCCTATGCTCTTTTACTAGTATGTTAGGAACGCTAGTGCCATGCTCTAAGGATACGGTACAAGTCGAGTAATGACTCATTGCTCGCGAGATATAGGATGCTTATGTTGGAATCATAAGTTGGTTAAATTGACTCGCTCATGTGGTAAGAGCAATGGGTTCGGTCTCGACCGAGTAGCATGGTGCTGGTCTAAACTATTGAACGTACCAAGTGCTTGTCGGGTATGGGACCGGTAAGCCTAGTACCTATTGAACCAGTGCGGGGACTTTATCGCTACTAATCTTGAGATGCGTCTCCCGGTTTGATTCCGGTAGTGCAAGTGTGAGTCTGGACGTGCCGTGTGAGGGCGTTCCAGTAACCTTGTACTTAGGACTGTGGCGCCTGTCCCTAATCTGGGGAGTGACGGGAACCGCCTGGTCGGGGTAGATCCCGCATTTGTTTCTCTTTGGATTCTTTGGGGTCTACCTTCTTCCGTGTATCTTGGGTTTACCTTGCAAGGATATAAATCGATCGATCGTCGGTCACTCGCCGTTATCTGAGTCGGCTTGACCACTGGCTACCCCATGTTTATTTATGACACATTTTGGATTAATATTGATGCTTGATTAATCTTGATTGCACAACCATGCTTGTTTAGCTAGGTGCTTACCTAGAATGGTTAACATACTAGAACTTGGGCAAAAATTTGAAAGTAAGGATCAACTCTTAGTTACTTTTGGTAAACAAACCCACCAAGCTAAAAAGCCTTGCATGTCTAGCTGTGTCTTTTATTTTGACGGGTCAGTCTTGCTGAGTATTAGTATACTCAGCCTTGCTTAATTTGTTGTTTTCAGGTAATCCTATCTGGCCTGGTGTTATTCCAGATGGATGGGAGATTGAGTGGGAGAACGATGATGAGGAGTGATATGCATGGATGGCGTCCTGTGTCTATCTTGCGTTTAGTTTAATTTCCACTGTTTAAACTCTGAACCATGTTTACTTTTATGTACTGAAAAACCTGGTTTGTAATATTAAGTACTTATGGACTTGTATGTAATGTAATCTTGTACTCTGGTCCCGCCTTCGTGTGGGCTTAGCGCATATCTCGATCCTGTATTAGTGATTCACCGGGCATGACCCGGCAGAGGCGACAAAATAGCTCCTGGTTATCGCTTATGAGCCACGTGGACCGGCTTAGGTGATAATCCGGATTTATTTTGGGCGGTTCTGTCACAACAACAAGCTTATCGTGATTCCTTTGAAGAAGAATTGAAGAAGCTTAAGGATTTAAATGATGTCTTGTCTAGCAAGTGTAAGGAGGATATCACTAAGGCATATGCTTGTGCCACTAACTCTCTCTCTCTCTCTTGTGCAGCATCCCTAGAAAAAGAGAGTCAAGCTCTCAAGGATCAACTTGAGGAAATCACTTGCAAGTTTGTGAAACTACAAGGCACTCACTTAGAACTTGAATATTCTCATGAGAAGCTTGTAGAATCACACACTTTGCTAGAAGTGACAAATGAGGTTTTGGTAAACTCAGTTAAATCTTATACACCTCATTGCACAACTAGCACATGTACTCAAGTTGAAAATGATATATCTTGTGCTAACCTATGTAGCCCAAAAGGCAAACTATCTTGGTATGATTGTGTGGTTGCAGAATCTTGTGATGACTCCATTGCTAAAGAAAATGATGATCTTATGCATGAGGTCGAAAGACTCAAGAAAGAGGTGGCTAAGTTGAAGGGAAAAGAAAAGGTGCAACCTTCTCAAGATAACCGTGAGCCCATGGTGAAGAAGCTTGAGAAGAGGATAATCGTCACTAGATCAATCTCCCAACAAAGCCACACGATAAATGATCACAAGATTAGCAACAAAGAGAAGCTAGATCACATCAAATGCTACAAGTGCTCACACATGGGACATTATGCATCCATGTGCTTATTCAAGCAAGAAGACATTCCAAATCAATCAAAGAGGCAAAGAAGTCTTACTCAGAGAAGATGCTTTGGTTGTCATGAGAAAGGGCACAAGATTGAAGCTTGTGTGAACCAGTCAAAGGTTTCCTCAGGGAAATCCGGTGGCACTGGTTTGCCAAACCAGTTGCACCGGTTTCCTCTGAGAAACCCAATATCAAGCTCAACAAGGGATTTCTGAAGGCTCAAGCTAAATACAAGGAGAAGAATGGCTCTATGACAAGTGAGAAGAAGAATAGCAACATTAAGCACAAGACTTGCTACACTTGTCGACAAAAGGGACATTTTGGTAAAGATTGTCCTATGAGTAAGAATCCTAAGCCTATTCACATTCACAATGAAAATAAATTACCTAGGATGAACTCAACTGACCATTGTGTCCCTAGAGTGATCATTTCACAAAGAAAGGACACAAAGGCCATTTGGGTACCTAAGTCCTTGATAACTAACCTTGATGGACCCAATGCACGTTGGGCACCAAAACATGTCTAAAAGGACTTTGCAGGTACTTTGAGCAGCATTGGAAGCTTGGTTTACTTGAGAAGATATTTATTTTCATTCATTCATATCTCAAGAGAAATTTTATGACTCATCACTAGAAAAGGACCAAGTGAATTATATGGAAGAAAAATCCTATTCAATGCTTCTCAAATGATAAGTACCTATCTCTGTAGCTGTTCGTGCTCATATGTGAAACTTGCTCTTGTGCTAGGTTAATCATATGAGTTGAACAAGCCACCTATGCTCTCTCTAGCAAAATTATGTCAAATACCATTCGATGCTATTAACCGCTTCATCTAGAAGCTTTGAGTGGGTGTTGCATGTAGGAGCATAGATGTGAGCAAAACTAAAATAAAGGATCAAGAAAAGGATCATTTGCATCTCTAGGAAATGCAAGGGCACATAACTCTGGGAGAATCCGGTGGCACCGGATTTATGAACTCGGTGGCACTGAGTTTGTCAGGATCAGCAGAAAAGAAGAGGAAAATAATTCAAATGTTATTTAAATATTCTCTTAGTCCTACCCAGAATTACTTGTGAGATTTTCTTGATCATATTCATCTATGCTTATTTGCTCATATATATTTGACCAAAATGTGGAGCTAGCTACCCTAGTGCTTTAATTGAGCTAAAGGTGCATTTTTCAAAATTCAAATACTTGATGCACCTATTTAGAGGGAGCTCACTTAACATTTTGTGTCTCTTGGTACGAACACCACTTGCAAGGCTTCATGTGTGTAGTTCAAGTGAGAGGTGTTCTATGTAAACATCTATGTACTACACTTGAATACATATTTTATGGCAAGGGTGTTAGTTGTGAGTAAACCACATGATAAGGAGGTCATCAATCCATCTCTTACAAAGTGATTATCTTATATCAAAGATGACAAGATGATAAAAATGCAAATATCAAAAGAAAGCTCAAAATCTTCTCGCATATGGCTTCATCTTATCAAGAGTGACAAGGTAATCTTGTTGAAAGACTAAAATGGGTGCAAGCTCTCTTGTAAGTTTCTCTATGTGAGAATTCACTATAATAGAGGCCAAGGTATGCAATTGTAAATTCAAGCATCTAGGCCTTAATCTTGCTAGTGTGAGGTTTGGTGTGCAAAGATGCCTAGTGTCACCTTGGATTTGTTTCATGGTGATAGTAATGAGTTTTGGATATTTAGTTGATGCCTCGCAAATTTATTGTTGAAAATTTTGTTTTCTAACCGTGGCTAAAATTTTAGTAGAGGCATGAGCTAAATATGCTAAGACTTGTCCTGGCTAGTAATCCTTGCATACTCTTGGTGACATAGGATAGTTTTTCAAAATTCACTAGCATGTGTAGGTGGTGTGCTTTTTGAAAAATATTTGAGTCTTGATCTTTTTAGATTATGTCTTGTTATTTATGGTTATTGTTACTCATGTATGACTGCTGGCTAACCATAAATGACATGACTCTCTCAAGTTCAAAGGAAGCTAATCATTCTTATCTCAAGGGCTTGCAAACTTTGGATTTATCAAAATTCATCAAATTCTATCAAAATTCATATCTGTGTACAAGGGTTGTGAGGAAATGGATATAGAGGGCAGAGAAACAGAATAAGAAGGAAAAGGAAGTGCAGATTTGAAAAATATAGACAAAGTCCACGGGTTAAAGTAAAACCCGGTGGTATCGGTTTCCAGAAACCGGTGGCACCGAATTTTGTCGGCAGTACATGATATACCCGTGACTTACCTTTTCACAGTTACCACTCACCCCCATTCACCCCTTTCTCTCACCCACGACTCAGAACAGTAAAGAGGGAGGGAGAAAGGGCGATTTCAAGGCGGTTTGAGGATTCCACCGTGGGATTCAAGAAGCAAGTCAAGATTATGGTTCTCCAACCCGGTGGGATCGGATTCCCCTCAGTTTTAGGGCTGCAGCAACTCTTCAACTATGTCGGGAGGTACCCCATGTCTTGGTTTTGCCTGATCTACTTTTCTAGGAACTATCTCTTGGATTCCTTCGGTAGAATGGCATATATATGGTCCTAGAATAGATTCAAATCAGTGGTTTAAGGATTCCATGGAAGAAATTTTTGGGGACATGACCTAGGGTTCATACTGAACCCGGTGGCACCGGATTTCACAACCCGGTGGCACCGGTTTCAGCACAGAGTTTCTGTCAAGTTTGCAAAACCTGCTCAAAGAAATTCAAATGGATATTCTAGTGACAAAGAATTATTCCTAAGGCATATATTTACATGTTTGTGTCACAAATTCAACTTTTGAGCAAGTTTATGGGAGAAGACCTCGACGATCAAAGAATGTCCAATATGAGTTGAGGAGGAGAGGACCTACCAGCAACCCTGAGATTGAGGAAGAAGTACCAGCACCGTGTAGAAGGTCCAAAAGAGCAGCTGGAAGAATCAATCTTCCTAGGGGTACCTTGCGCATTGAAGACTCTGAGAATGAGGCAACCTCTAGTGATTTTTTTGACAAAGGAAAACATCCCTACTTTTAAAGAAAGTGAATAGTTCGGTTACAAAGACGTTGGGGACGCCAGCATTACACAGAAAGCCCAAGCATGGAAATAACAAGCCACACCCTTACTACCGAACTAAAAGGGAAACAGGTTCCACCTAGGGGAAAAAGGATGGCCCACAGCCCCAAGGGCCTGAGTTTTCGACACCAGAACGAAGACAACGCTAAAAGAGACTACAACAACTGATGATCAGGCGGTCGGCTCCTTCTTTCCTCCAGGGATGTCGCCATCCATCTTTGGACTTGTTCCATCATTCTTTCCAGCTCCATTTCCTCCTCACGCTTCAATCTCCCCCGCCACTTCTGCATGTGTGAGTGGATTATAAACAAGACGTCAACAGGGTCAGATAAGAACACCCCCTCAATCGAACTTTTATTCTGTACATTCCACAGAGCCCACATAATAATGGATAGCGCAAAGAGTTTTGTGTTGTAATTTTTATTGTTTAGCGGCAGCCATTTATCAAAGAGATCTTGTAGGTTCCTTGGTGCCCTCTCCCATCCCACGGCTTGAGCCAGGCAGGTCCAAACAAATTTTGCTAGCACGCACTCAAATAGTATGTGATCCGCCCCCTCAAGTGTTTGGCACAGCACACAGTTAGCGTTCCCCTTCCAGTTCATCTTCTTCATGGCCTCCCCTGACTGGATCCTGTCTTGGCACGCCAGCCACATAAAAATTTTGATTTTCATTGGTAGCCTGCTCTTCCAAATTCTCCCCATCTTTCTGTTTACTACCCCCTGGTGGATCAAACATCTGTACATCGACTTTGTGGAATAGACTCCTGATTTTTCTAGATCCCACACTGCTTCATCTCTATTCTCATTTATGCGCACTCCTCTGAGTTTGTCTAGCAGGGTCTCCCATACTCCCATTTCCGCTTGCAGCAAAGGTCTTCTGAAATCCATCCCCCACTCGCCCTCCTCATAACAATCCCTCACCAAGCAGTTCTTATCCCTGCAATACTCGTATAAACGGGGGAAGGAGAGTTTCAATGGTATCCTATCCAGCCACACGTCTTCCCAGAACCTCATGTTCCTACTGTTGTTCACTTTAAATTTCACCCCCCTCCCAAAGTTGTGTTTTACCTTATTCACCCCTTGCCAGAACTGCGATCCCCCTCGACTGTCACAGTTGGCAAACGACTTTGTTTTTAGATATTTTCTCTCAAGGATTTGACAGCATATGTCCCCTTCGTTGTGGTTATATATCCTCCAGGCCCACTTTAGTAGCAAGGCTTCATTTAGGACCCTGGTGTTTATGATTCCAGCCCCCCCAAACTCTCTCGGTCGGCAGGTGTGATCCCATCTTACCATATGGTATCTGAACTTGTCTCCATCACTCCCCAGAAGAATTTTGATCTAACAGTGTCCATCTGTTGGTGCACCCCCTCATGCAAGTTGAACATGCTCATGGTGTAGATCGGCATGCTGCTCAATGATGAATTAGTCAAGATTAGTCTACCCCCCCCCCCCGTCGTCAAGTGCTTTCCCTTCCATGGCTGTAGTTTGTTCCTCATTTTGTCCACTATGTTCACAAAAGCCCCGATCCCCAGCCTACTGTCGCTAATTGGGAACCCTAGATACTTCATGGGCAGCCTCCCCCTTTGGCAGTTCAGCATATTCACTATCCTATATTCTGTGTTGTCGTCCACCCCAAATGCTACCACTTCACTCTTGTGGTAGTTAATTTTTAGTCCAGATAGTATCTTGAAGCAGTACAGGAGAAACTTCATGTTGACAATCGACTGTCTGTCCCCCTCACACATCAGGACAGTGTCATCAGCGTACTGAAGGTGAGTCACACCCCCTGTTATGAGATGAGGCACCACCCCTTTGATAAGTCCTTCCTCTTTTGCTTTTTCCATAATCAGTGATAGAGCATCCGCTGCGAAGTTGAACAGGAGCGGGGAGAGCGGGTCCCCCTGTCTCAGCCCCCTATGCGTCTTGAAATAAGGTCCATTCTCACCATTGATATTGATACATACCCTCCCCCCTTATGGTACTCATGATCCAATTCCTCAGTTTAGTGTCAAACCCTTTTCCTATTAAAACTTCTTCCACAAAGTCTCAAAATCGATCTTGAAGATCACCCCCTCATGCGTTTCCGCTTCAGCTCATGGATAATCTCATGGAGAATGACTGTGCCATCTACTATATACCTCCCCTTGATGAATGCTGTTTGACTTAGGTTAATTAGTTTGTCTGTATACCTAGTCTGTCTCCCCGTCAAGAGTTTTGTGAAAATTTTAAAGCTGACATTTAATAAGCAGATAGGCCTGAATTGTTTGACGTTATTTGCCTCTGCGACCTTAGGTACCAGAGTAATCACCCCATAGTTTAGCCTAGCGATATCTAGATCCCCCTGTAAAAGTCATTCACCATATCCAGCAAATCTCCCTTGATAGTTCCCCAGCATGCTTTATAGAAGGACACCCCAAAGCCGTCCGGTCCGGGGGTAGTGTTTTCTTTCATCTCGAACACTATTTTCTTGAGCTCCTCCTCTGGTTGCATCAGTTCTCTGTTGTCTTCCATCGAGAGCCTCCCCAGGCTCCCCCATGCTCCCACACTAAGACTCATGGTTCGTGGGGCTTGGCACCCAAACAGATTTTTATAGTACTTATAGATCACCCCTTTAATTTGATTTTGTTCATTCACCACACCCCCCTCATGTTCCAAGGATTGGATTGTTTTTTTCCTTCTTCGACCATTGGCTTTCAGATGGAAATATGTTGTGTTCTCATCCCCATCCAACACCTCTTTCTCCCCTGCTCTCTGCTGCTAGTATACCTCCTCCATTTTCATGAGATTTTCTAGCTCCCCCTCAAGTTCCATTCGGATTCTTAGTTTGTCTTTGTCCCAACCCCCCCTTTCCTCGTATCCCTCATTGTCCATACTCTGGATTTTGGATAGGAGCACCCCCTCTCTCTTCGATATTCCCCTCTAATGTTCAGGCCCCACCCTTTCAAGTGTCTTCTTAGTTCTGCATGGCATCCATGCCATTTTTCCCCAGAATATGCATTCTCTGGGCATTTTTCTTTTGTTTTCTCCCATCTTAGCTTAACCATCTCCAGGAACCCTTCCCTCATACACCACTGTTTTTTGAAAAAGAATTGTCTGCCCCCAACACCAAGTTCTCCCCTGTATTCAGAAGCAACGGTGTGTGATCAGATCCTATCTTGGTCAGAGTTGACAAAGTGCACAGCGAATACCTATTTTCCCGATCAGTGGAAGCTAACACTCTATCAATATTGCTCATGATTGGGTCTTCCTGATTGTTAGACCAGGTGAATCTGGGCCCCCTCTATAAATCTCCCTCAGGCATTGCCCCTCAATGAAGGAGTTAAAGTCTCTCATGAGCTTAGCGTCAGCCACCCCTGAGCTTTTGTCCGCCACCGTTCTAACTAGGTTGAAATCCCCCCAATAACAATGGGAAGTGTAGCATTATTACACCTACTTCTCAGTTCTTCCACGAAATCCCCAGACAGTTCATGACGGGCTGGCCCATACACAATCAGCAAGTCCCACCTAAAATTTGTCCTCTTGTCTCTAATTGTCCCCCCACATAATATTCTCCAGTCTCCCAGTTTTCCACCTGTAAGTTATCTTCCTTCACCCCCATCAGCACACCCCCAGAATGCCCTTGGGCGGGGATCCAGTTCCAGCTGAAATCTCCCCTCGGGTTTAATTTCCTCAAATCACCTTGAGTAAAATCTTGCTTGATGGTTTCCTAGACCCCCACTACCTCCACATGTTCACTGGCCATTAGTTCTTTCAGTCGCCTCACCCTGGCAGGCTTTCCAATCCCCCTGATATTCCAAATGAGTATCTTCATTTATAACTTATTCTTTTAAGCTCCCTGCTCAACCTGTCACCCTTCTGTTTCTTCCCCTGTTTCTCGGTCTTCCCCCCCTGTGCATATCCTCGTTGGTCATTATCCACTTTACTTAGCTGGATATTCTCGTCGTCAAGCACATGTAGCGCCATCAGTCTAGCTTCAGTATGTTGCTTGTAGCTGGCCTCGGCCAACGCCGCCCTTGTCACCTCCTCCATCTTAATTAAGCTGATATTCCCAATTACCGATTCCGAGTCTCCCCCCAGTTCAATTCCACACAACTTTGCCACTCTCATCAGCGCATCATTCTCGCAGGAGTTGATCATCGTAGTTTCTTTGTTTGAGTTCTCCCTACTCCCCCAGATCTCATCACAACTAAAACCCTGACTCTCTTCTATATCTGTATCTGTAGTTTTCCCGGCTAGAATAGTAAAAGGATTAGCTTGTGAATTTGACGTACCTGGGTCCATGCATGCAGGTTGGTTCCTAGAGCTCTTCCTTGCTGCTACCACCGGGTGGAGCCTCCTCTTGCGCGCACGGTTGGCCGACACCTCCCATTGAGCTTGCTCTCCCTCGGGTGCTCCCCTGCTGGCATCACCTCCGAGTGCCCCAGCCCCTCCTCCATCTTCTTGTCTATATAGTCCACCTCCCCCAGCCCTACAGACTCCTACGAGCCAATCTCAGTGACTCCATCTCCCGTGATCCCACCTTTTTCATTGCTGCTAGGGATCTTCAGATTCGGCCATTTATCTTTGTTCATCAGGTAGTGGCTGCCTCCCTCCGCATGGACCAGAATCAGACTGGATTGTTGGGAGAGTTGCTCCTCAACCAGTCCCTCCTCCTGTGTGGGTAAGGTGTTGTTCCCCACTTCACCATCGCACCCCTCTATCTCCATGATTAATTTTGTGTCAGGGTTGTAAGCAGCTATAGGCATCACTTGTAAGACTCCCTCCTTTACCATTGTATCCTCCGGCTGATTTCCTTCCCCTTCCTCCTGCATTTTCCCCCCACAGTTATGTTGCCTCCCCTTATGACTGCACGACCTCCCATCCGACTGTGAGTTGGAGCTCCTAGCACCTATGATCTCCTTTGCCTTTTTAGCAAAATCATCAGAGGAGTCGTCTAGATCATCATCATTGTCCCCATTATAGTTGTCCTCATTTGGGCTTGGCTTGTTTTTTGTTGAGACATCCCCCTATTTCATTTTGGTGCTCTCAGGGACAAATTTTACTTCATAACCTTCTCCCTCCACAAAGAACTCCAAGTATCCTTTGATCTGGGAGATATCTCTCCCCCTGAGCTTTATCCTCACAGGCCCTTCCCTAATTATGGAAACCTCATCTACATCCACTACCTCATCCCCCTTCTCTGCTATTAGTGTCACTGCTTCAACATTTCTGGCCATATCAGGCACATATAGCAGCTGGACCTACCCCTCTTGAAGCACAGAAGAGATGTTTGTGTCTATCTTGGTTGGGGCCAAGGTTGCTGAGATTTTGTACAGAGCCAGTTCCATCCCATTGGACCTAGAAAAAACATCCAGAATTTGTTTGTTGGGGAAAACAGCAATGTACTCACTGTCAGACACCTGCTTAACCTTCGATTGCCACTTATCTTCAATCAAGTGCCTTAATTCTCTCTCCATCATTTCCACTGTTGCATCCCTGCTTTTGACTTTGATTAGCCCCACATTCTCCATTTTTTCGCCTGCTTTGTAAAACCTGGAATCTTAAGGCTGTAGAATCCTTACCCTGGGAAACCGAAGCCATACAGATTCATGGCGAGACTCTCGTTGATGGGGCACTTTGCAGCGAGATGCCCAGTTTCCTTGCATCTGAAGCAGAAGGGGGGGGTTGCAGTCAGCTTGGTGGTGCCTTCCTGCCTGCACCAAAAGCAGATGTCCTCCCTCGGTCTGGTAGAGCCTCTGTTCATCTCCCCTCAAGCACCTTCTGCACCCTGTGGTTCCCTCCCTTGCCTAGCGGTGTCTCTGTTCCCCACAGCCCCAAGATTGTCACGGATTGGTGCGGGATTGATACCTCTGGCGACATTAGCACTAAATCGCAGCCCTTCTTGCTGCCCCCTCCCAAAGCGAGCACCTCTTGCATCCGGATCCCAGTTCTTGCTGGTCATCCCTACCTCTCTGGGGTGATGAGGTTCGCCGTACTAGTACTCCCTGTCCCGGATCATTCGGTCCCTGAGAAATGCCTCGCGGCGCAGCTCGCGGTCCTCCTCTGCAAATCTCCAGCCAAGATCATCTGGATGATTTCTTCCTCCCTATCGTTCCTCCTCGTATCTTCTCTTGGCCCCTCCTCCTGCCTCGAAACACCCTCGCCTCATCTCTCTGGAGCTCACCGCAGTAGTGAAGGACTGTTTGAGTGGTGGCGGCTGAGGAACCCTAGTCACCTTGCGTGCACGCCACCTGTCAGGGGGTGAGACCTGGACAGATCTGCTAGGGGGTTACCCTAGAGGTTTGCAGGTTAATGGAGAGGATCGGGATCTAAGAGCGTAGGTGGTTATGCACGGGATGCACACGGAAATCTCGGCGAGACACGAGGAACACAGCGATTTATACTGGTTCGGGCCTCCGGAGAGTAAAATCCTACGTCCAGTTTGGTAGTGGAATTATGCGAGAGAGATCTGGCCCTGAGGAGGGCGCCCCAGGCTGCCTTATATTGGCCGGCGACCTTGGGCTACAAGTTGGTTTCCATCTATCCTAGTTGGTTACAACAGGGAAAGCTTATCTGAGTTGGACTGTCTTGTCTTGTACTCCAAGTATCTTTACGCCCTTGGGCCCGCATGTCAGGTCGGCGAGTCGTCTAGTAGGTCGGCGGGTCTTCTGGCAGGTCAGGCCCGCCTATCGAGGACAGCTGAGACCCTGGTCGGTGGGGACCCAGGGGTACCCATGTCTCTCAAGCCCCCGATCGACGTGTAGGTGTAGCGGCCGAGGCGAGGTTGTGTCGAAGAGTAGCGAAGGTGCAGCACCGTTGAGGTCGTGAAGGGTGCACGGAGATCCAAAAAAGAAAAACCCCTCCGATGCGCGCACGAAGTTGAACGTCAGGCTTCTGAGTCGAAGGACCATAAGTTCAAAGTGAAGACGAGGCGTAGATCTTGAAGAACCGCTGACCTGACCTGGATCAGGTGTGATGAAGTAACAACCGCGACCTTCGGAGAGGTTGCCATGCCTACCAAGGGTAGGTCAAGCGGAGATGTGATGGAAGCAGGCTTCCATTAGGTCGAGGTGACCTGAAGAAAATAGGGCGTCGAAAGACGCACTAGTGTAGTAGCCCCCGAGCAGTAAAGCGACCAGTATGGCTGGCTTGATGCTCTGAAGAAGAAGAAAGAAATAGTCGAACCTACGACCTTCTGCTGAAGAAACAGATGCTCTTGTGATATCAATCCAATAGGACAAAAGCTTCGGGATTGCTGAAGAAAATAGGGAGTCAAGTAGAACGAGGACTCACCTTGGTTGATTTCCGTATCAGATTGGGATCTCTGCCCGCCACTCCCCCGAACTCCGGTGATCTTCTCCCCGCCGAAGGTCGCCGCGGTCACCTCACGCGCCCCTGACCCCATCGCAGAATCCTGTGGGTCGTCGCTCGTTGCCTCCCCCCCCCCCGCAAAGGGAGAGGAGGAGGCGAAAGCGGCCCGACGCAGCAGGGGCCGCGCGGTAGTCGCCGCCGGAGCGGAGACCTCGCCAGCGGTGGTAGGGAGCAGCTCGCCGCCGGTGGTGGTGGTTCTCTCTCAGGGAGGGGAGGCCGGGGTCGCTGCAGCACCAAAAAATCAGGAGGCCAGGTTCTCTGATGCTTGTAGATGCTTGCTCTACTGATCGAGAAATCCGTCGAAGAAGGGGCTCCTCGCCGAGTGGTTCCAGCCCTACAGCGCTGTCTATTAAACAGATTGTATGTATCGTAGATTCTATGGTTAGTTCGGCAACCTCTAGTGACGATGATGAGGAAAGTCCGTATAGGAAGGAACTCACTCCTCCCGAGTCACCTATAGCAGCTGCTCAGCGCAAGAGAAAGGGCAAAAATATCCGCACAGCTAGCCATGAGCACAGTCAGGGCACCGGTGATGATGACAGTGATGAGGCTGTTTTTATTTCAGTCATTGGACCTCAGCTACCTGACAGTGATGAAGAGACCTACTTCAACATCAGAACAAGGCCACCATATGATCTTGAGTAGCGAAATGTGGTCAACTACAAGGCAAGGGGCATGACAGAGAAGGCAAGGAAAGAGAGAGAAAAGAATCCCATAGAGGTGGGTGGGAGAAATTTGGACTAATGATTTGGCACCAAATTCCATCAAGACTATTATGCAATCTCAATACTCAAAAAGGACTATCCCATAGCTCGCTCAGAGTACATTGATTGGAAATTCTTGACTAACTTACAAGACCCTAGAATTGCTGAAATTATTCATGAGTGCAAAAGGAAAAATATTTATGGAATCATGGGTTTTAGAAAGTCATGGAACAATGAGGTGATTGCACAATTCTATGCCACTTGTTATTTCACTTCTAGAAATGATGAGAGGATTGTGCATTGGATGACAGAGGCAAAGTGGTTTGGTATGTCCTATACCCAATTTGCCTCTCTACTTGGTTTTGGTAAGGAAGACAAATCTAGAGTGAAGATTCATATGGCTCACTACATGGACAAGGAGGAAATGAAATTCATGTATATCTCGGGAAGAGAGTGGAACTATGGTTGTGTTAAAAGAATGATACCATTCTATGCTTATCTTCACCGCACGTTTAGAAAGACTCTTGCACCTAGAGAAGGGGATCAATCAAATGTATCACACTATGGGAGAGACTTGCTGAAATTTATGGATCCTAGTGAGGAAGAATTCAGTGTGGTGGACTACATTTGGGAAGAAATGAAAACCATAGCCTCTTCTCCACAAAAGAGTTGTGGATATGCTCCTTATCTCATGCATGCCATTGAGGCCATTACCAACTTCAAGTTTGAATATGATCATGAGCACAAACCCTTTCACTTGCAGAACGACATTGAGGACACAACTCTAGTTGGCTCGGGAAGCCAAGGGGGGAATGTTGAAGGCCAAGGAACCTCTGAGGAGCCTGCTGCAGCTCCTCCTCCTCCTAGGGCAGCAGGGCCCTCCTATGGTAGAGGTCGTGGATGTGGTAGGCAAGATGTGCAAAAGCCTCCCTCTCCCCTCAGAAAATTATTCAACTTCATGTGTGGTGCTTGCATGAATGCAAATGATGTTGCTTACAAGGATAGGCAGAGAAGGAAGAGGGATTCAAGGATGATAAGGCAAATGTATGAAAATCCCTCTCCCACAAATAGGCCTCCCATTCCTAGTGCACCTTCTGATGATGAAGATAGTGAGCCGGAGACCTTTGAGAGAATATGGGAAAAGTCCCAATAAGTTGATCAAGCTAGAAATAAAGATTATTGGGATAGAGCCTATGGAAACTCATATTATAACCCAACCTTTGGAGGCATGTATAGTGCTCGTACTTCATACTCTGAGGCACCTTTCATGAGAACACAAGGTCAAGGCACATCCTCTAGTATGCCTCCGGTGGATCCTAATGCACCGGGAGGTTCTAGCTCTGGTGGAGGTTACCTCTATGGTGGTTTGTTTGGCTCGGTTAATCCATATGCGGGAATGTTTCCAACTCCTCCACCTCCCCATAATCCACCCTCATTTGTGCCACCAAGCCAAGATCAAAGGGAAGATGATGAAGAGGAGGACTAGCTGCTGTAAGAGCACTCCCCAGGACCTTTTATGGGTGATAGATGACAAAGAGGGAGAGATTTGTCAATTCAAAGCTCAGTTGTCTGTTCTGCATCTGCTCTGTCTGCAACAAAACCGGTGGGACCGGATTCAAATTTCAGTGGCACCGGTTTTGGACTTGAGAACAATTGTTTGTGTGCTTTAATGTGTGTTGAACCTTATTTATGCTTATTAAGACTCATATGCATCTTAGTGTGAATTTATGGGTGATGTATTGCTTTTTGACAGGGCTGCCCGGACAAAACTGGTGGCACCAAGTTTGGCAACTCGGTGGCACCGAGTTTGGCCAGACAGCACTGCCATTCTCTGTTTCTATTTGTTGAAGTGCTTATCTTGTGCATGCATCACAGTTTATTTGGTCACACACTTATTTTGCACCCCACTGTTGCAGGGATTTAGGGGGAGCTCCATATTTTCTTGAAAATGTGCAAAATGGCATTTAAAGCCAAATATTATGAATTCCATTCACAGCACATATTAAGGGAGAGCTCAACCGAAATCCATTGTTTTTAAGCTTTATTATACATATCTTGTAAGCTTTAATCGAGGTTGTCATCAATCACCAAAAAGGGGGAGATTGAAAGACATCTAGGCCCTAAGTGGGTTTTGGTGTATTGATTGACAACTAGATTAAAGATTTAATGTCTTTGTTAAGCATGTGAGCAGGTTGTTACATATAAATAACAAAGCATGATGTATGCCATTGAACATCTCTATGTGCAGACAAGCCATTGTTGTACAAGATAAGTTGAGGAATCGGTTATTGCCTCACATTGTGAAATGGCTTTATATAAGATTGAATGTCATGATCTATTATATGTGTGATCCCATGTGGTATAATTGACATATATACAAGCCAATGAAGGTGAAGAAAGAGACAGCGATATTAGAATATTGGATGGTCTCTAAATAATTGGAAGGCTTGTTATGATCAAATGGGACTATAGAATCAAAGAAGGCATGAACTCAAGTGGATTTCATTCTTAATGTTAAATCAAAGCTTAACTCAAGATGGCAACGAATGGATGAAGAAATCAAGCAAGGGATTAGCAATGAGGTACTATGCTAAGGTTGGCCAAGTAGTGACTTGGACCATGTGCTTGGCTAGGGTGAAGTAGCTATAGCTTGGAGTATTTCGAGGTATCAAGTCGAGCCTAACCAAGTGAAGCAATGAAGAAGCATTATATGATCGTTGAGTCATGTGAAGGGTGACTTGATCAATAAATGGGTTCCACTCTTAAATGAAGATCAAAGTCACTAGCTCAAGGTAGAAGTGCTCAAATCAGTGAGACATTGATGGATGGATCTCTCAAGTGGATATATTGACCAAGTATGGCTATTCATGAAGATGAAGCTCAAGTGCATCTTTATAGCGTTTATATTTGATCTTGAGTATAGGTACGTCGTACTATCAAGGGGGATGCATCACAAGGAGTCTTGAAAATGTCTCAGTGCTCAAGTAACCCATGTGAGTTGAGAGAGACACAAAAACCACACGTACACGGTTTCGGGTTTGACCCTGTGTCAAACCCGGTGGCACCAGTTTTGGAAAACCAGTGGCACCGGTTTTGTGTCAGCCGGCCCAACGGCTACTTGGTTTGAAATCTCGGTGGCACCGGGGTTGGGAACCCGGTGGCACCGGTTTTTCCCTGAGTTTGCAATGGCTAGTTTTTGGGGAGTTGGGTATTTATACCCCTGGGTCCCCACTGTTGCAAGCGACTGTTCCTGAGGTTGCTGGTGTGCACCCCTGCTATTCCTTGCTAAGCCAAAGCCATTCTAGCTCTCCCCAACCCCTCTTGGTGAGGTTGTTGGATCTTTGATAGATTTAGTGAGTTGGGTGGTAGAGAGAAGCCTTTGTGAGAATTCGAAGAGCACTTGTCTCCCTTGAGCACTGTTGGACATCGACAAGCTCATGTGAAGCGTTTGTTACTCTTGGAGGGTTGCCTCCTAGACGGCTAGGCGTCGCCCACAAGCTCCCAAGGTGTGGTGAGCCGTGGACAGTTTGTAAAGGCCTTGCTTCGCCTCCGAAAGGGAAGAAGCTATCTAGTGGGTCGGGGAAAGGGTTGAGTGCAACCCGGCTTCAGTAGGAGAAGCACCCAACGGAGACTAGGATTCACACGGTGGTGAATCCGAACTTCGGTAAAACAAATCACTGCGTCTCTTGTTGGCTTACCTCGCATTTATCCTACTTATCATTCTTAGCTTGCTCTTTGTCATATTTGTCGATCTACGTGGTTGTTAGTGTTTTTGGAGTGCAGGGACCTTACTTCATCTAAGAATCACTCCCTAGCCTATACACCAAGTTGATTTCAGTTTGGAGCAAGCAAACAAGGAGAAGACCAAAAGGGGAGTCACTGCCAGACAAATCCAGTGGCACCGGATTTGCAAAATTGGTGGCGCCGGTTTTGGGCAGTGGTGTATATTCCGCTGCGCAGGCGCAGTCCAGAAACTCCGGACATTTTTCCAGAGACTCAAGACTTCCCAGAGACTCCGGACAAAAATCCGGAGTATTCGGGTTTCACTAACAAAATTGTTCAAAGTGGTGATTTTCAGGTTGCGCCTGTTCACCCCCCTCTAGGCGACATCAAGATCCTTTCACTCTGGGATTGGTTTGCTTGGTCGTCGTTGGTTGTTCCACCACTCTTAGGTAGGCTTGTGCTGGTAGTTGTTCTTGCGCTTGTTCTTTTGTTCGGGGCTTTGTTGTTGTCCCTACTGTTGTACCTTTTTTTTTAACCAGATCTTTCTCCTCTCCTTAATGAAATATGTGCTACACATGTCTTAAAAAAAGGCCTGATTGAACCTGTCTGTCTTGGCGGGCAGTGGGATCGGGCTGTGCCACTGTGTGGGGGGATGCCGACATGCTGTGCATGTGTGTTTGGGTCTGGGCACTGGCTTGCAGGTTTTTTTAGCGACCAGAACCGGTCCGGCAACCGTGGTTACCGGTGTAACCGGTCCGGACTGGTTCCGGTTCCGACCGGTTACAAACCAGCCAAAATTCAAAAATTCAAATTTGAATTCAAAAAAATCTTAAAAATACTACAAGTTGCGAAGAATCTAATGGTGTCAAAAATTTTCAAATATTCATTCGTTTAGTATACTTTGCGGGCATTAGAAGTTCAAATAAAAAGAAAAAGGAAAAAAATTTGACCCGTTGAACTTCTAATGCCAGCAAAAATACTAAATACACTAATATTTGAGAAATTTTGACACCATTAGATTCTACACACCTTGAAATATTTTTAGGAATTTTTCTTTTATTTTCAATTTTTTAATTCAAATTTGAAAACATGCCAAATTCTTCACTGATTCGATTTTTTTTTTCAAAATTTTCGGTAACCGGTCAAACCGGTCGGTTAGCCGCTGGAAACCGGTTGTATAGGCGTTTTTGGTTTGGAATTTGAATTTGTTCGGTTTTTACCGGTAAACGGTCAAACCGGACCGGTCAGCTGGAACCGGAGGCCCGCGGTTTGAGCAAACCGGTTGGGAAAAAAAACCCTGCTGACTTGGGACCCGGCCGAAGTGTAAAAACCACCATTTCTTCGGCCTTGCATGACTTGGCTTTGTTTGATTTTTTTTTCAAAATAAAAATACTTACACATATACACATATATATAATTGTCCCTTTAACCCATGTAAGTACATTGTGTCTGTAAATACCTCCGAAAAGTTGGTCCATTGTTTCCCAGAATGCATCTAGGAACATGTAATCTCAATGCTAAAGTCCAAAACGCGAATCTAGGTAGACAAGTTCAACCACAATTCCACGAGAAATATAACGGAAAGAGTTTGTGCTTGGTTGATGTCTTGAATCTTCACTTGCAATTCTAATTAACCGAAAGAGTTTGTGCTTGGTTATTACTTTGCATCAATAAGATTATTGAGACCTTAGTATGTTATCGATAATGATTAAAATCATATAAATGATGTGCTAGGATAGTTGATTCTTCTACAATAACAATTTTTAAATAACAAAACCATTGGAAAAAACCAGCTCATTCAAGAAAATCGAGAAAAGAAGGACATGACAAAAGCACTAGCAGACAAAAAGAAAAATACAAGAAACACAAAGAGCAAAGTGTAAAAGGTTTCGCAAACATTTTACCCAAAGTTTGAGGACCTCACAAAACTGCAGCTGTTGCAATCATTATAAATAGGCATTTGTCATACGATACGGGCAGTAATTCTAAGCAGTCGAGAAGCACAAAATCGATGCATAAGAAAAAAGTATGCATGTAGAAAAGTCAAAACGAATGACATTTTAGGATGAAGATGGTCTATGCTAAATTTAATCATATAAGGGCATCTCCAATGCTCCTATGGATCCGAATCTAGACATTGTGTGGTCAGTACCAATGAATAAATAACTCTAAAACTCTAACAAGGTCTAACGCAAGTACACAACAGAACTCAACTGCATTGGCTACTATGATGATCAAGTTTAACCCACGTTAGGATCAGGTGCGCTACCATACACTGATGGTGCGCTAAGTGGACATAGTAGCAAGGAGGATGCCAAATTATAATACCTTGTTTCTTATGCAAGGAAAGTTGCGACCTTGTTCTAAGCCTCAGATCTTGCGATTATGATTATTATCACAGAGGTAATTTTTTCAGACCATGTCGGCATTGACCTTGCAAGTCATCATCACAGGCTTAGATCACAGGACGCAAAAAAGGAGAACAACACAAATGCAAGAATACTGCGTGAAAAAAGTACCATTTCAAAAAAAAAAGTGAGTAAAAAGGTATCATTTCATTACCGGTTGCGACACATCGAGGCGATATAGTCGTGAAGCCGTGCAATGCAACAAATATTTCCAACTCTGCCTGCTCTCTGGCAGGCGCAGAGAGCAAATATGTAGAGAAGGACGTGTGGTTTTCGTGGCATCCAATCCGTTGACCGTTGACGACAACGACACCACTGATAACTGTGTGGTCATACTTTTCTGATGGAATATGTGGAAGGTATCCATCAAAGAAAAAGAGCTTAAGAGCCTGTTCTGTTCGGTGAAAAAGAATAGTGAAGTTTGCAATAAATAATGTTGAAATAGTGTTTCGTGTGAGAGAATATGTGATGGATGTGATAAGTGAATAATGCTATTCATTATTCCTTTTGAAGGAAAAGAACAGACCCTAAGGAACATCAAACATAATGCATGTTTTAGTTAATTTTTTTGTTTTTATATATTATTGAACTGTAAAATCATGATTCTATCCGAATATTTTGTTTTATAAATGGAATGCATTGTAAAAGTGGAAGTGTATAATGTTAATTTTTGCATAATTTTATTCAAAGTTCTAAAACAGAGTACGTTTGGATACGTTATGGCTGGTCCAGCCTAATTTTGAACAACGTTTCATCGCAACTTTGTGATTAGATTCCATGCCATTTAATTTTTTTTAGAATTACACAGCACAACGCAGATGCTCACAACACGCACGCATACTCACCCCTATGAATACACGTACGCAAATCCTATCCTTATGAGCACCTGCTCCGAAGGACTAAGCACCGGCAGATCTGGAGATTCCCGAAGTCACCACTGGCGTCTCGTCGTCGACGGGAACGTCGCTTACTACTTAAAGCATAACGCCGGAAAATCCTGGAATAAACCCAGGAAAAGGTGCGAGTACCAGGATTTGAACTCTGGTGGGTAGCGTCCCACTGGACGGTCCTACCATTGGACTACAAGCCCAGTCGCCATGCCATTTAAATTTTGATCAACGTGTAAGAGTTAAACCATGTATGATTGAACAAATAAAACTTGTGCCTTGTTCTATAAGATTATATGACACCAAAATCGATTCGGTGTTGTATAATGGTATATTTCGCTTTTATGATATAATGCACTCGGTTTTTACAAGACATATTTTATTTCATTGGGACAAGACTTTGACCAACAGTTAATTCATTAGCTTTTCATTGCAAAACTATAACCATAAGAAATATTTTTGAATATAAATATAATGATATGGATTTTGTATCGCATAAAATATATATACTAATAGAGTAATTGTTGACCAAAGGGTTCATCCTAGCGAATATGCAAATAAAAATACAAAGTTTTTTTTTTCTATGATTATGTTGTGATAAAAATTAAGTTCTTATGGTAGCGTTAGCGCATTTATTCAACTGGGAGGTGCACAAAAATGAGACATCACTGGCTCCTTATTCGCCTGGTTTATCAGCCACAGCAAATCAACATCAGCCACCCAACGATATTTTTCTCTCACAACAAATCATCAGCACCAATCACTAGCCAACCAAACAATCAAATCATATCTCCTCTAACCTCTTCATGGATAGAAAGCAACACGCATTAAATGCTGAACTCCAAACGTTCAGAATAAATAATTTTCAGTCGGGCTCTGGTGCTAAAGCTAGCTTTGCTAAGCTAGAGCTACCTGCACTGCTAGTGCATTGCAGCTCTATTTCTTTTTCCCCTCTCTTCTATCACCTTCTTATTAGAACAAATGCTGGAGCTGCCGTTAGTGTATCTATAATACCTGCTTTTCGTTACTGCAAATTAAGTTATTCAAAGCTGTGAGTGACCGAAAAAAAAGAGAGATAGATTGTGGCCACCTAAAATTGGAGTAAGGGGCACGCACACATGTCCATTCAAGATTTCAAGGCTGCGGAAAGAAGGATCAGGTAATCGTTCCGTAGCTTGCAAGGTGTTGACACTGACACTACGCACAAGAATTTGGCAAGAAAAGTTGGCACACAGAAAAGTCACAAGTTACGTGCTGCTACTGCTCATACCTTCCATACAATACACGTCGTCCTTAGCTACTCCACCCTAGAGGTGCATGCACAACCACTGCTCTATAGTATTGCGATTACTTTCTCTCACATGACATCTTTTACATGATCAACTTATTAACCTAATGCACAGACGGGAAACATCATCTAATGAATTGTAGCATGCAGTTGCCTACTCTGATTTCTCAAGCCGGTCGAGCACCAATAAATGAGCAAAGAGCCGGCTGGCGAGAAACTCCATGTTAAATCCATGCATGCCAACTAGGGTTGCAAGCGCGACGGTCAGCGGCTGCCCGCCCCGCGTCCGCATGAGCCGCGAGCTATGTGGCGGGCGTATGCGGCTGCCCGCATGCCGCCGCTTGCTTTATGCGGACGAAAGCGGCAGCCCGCATTGGCCGCAATGCAGGACGCACTAGCCAAACCCTGGTAGAAGCTCGCAACCGCAAGTACTAGTACAGATTAGTTTGCTGATTTTATCACAATTCATAGTGTAAACATGTAACTCATCGCAAAGCTTTGAACAAAACAGAGCTCGAGATTATGGTCATCAGTGCACGCGTCAGCGTCGCTGCCGTCCGGCCGGTGGTACGGCGCTGCGCCCGGCGACCCGGCCATATTGCGCTTCTCCATGAACCGTTGCATATGCCTTCTTCGAAACTGGTAGGTTCGCGGCTGCACTGTTCAGACTTCAGAGGCTCCATTACCGCCCCTCCTCGTGCTGCGGCGGCGGCGAGGCGCCAGTAGGCCGGCTGCCTTGTCCGTCGGGATGCTGTCGAGCACCAGGACGTGCTCTCAGTAGACCATGGTCATCTGCACCGGCGGTGGCACGTGCCCTGCCTCGACCAGATCCTGCGCCCTCCCTCTCGGCGTCAGCGATGATTCTGCTGCTGCCAGATCGTTGCGGAGGCGGAGGCAACTCAGTTCAGCTCATCCGTCGGTTCCGTTCGTCTCTTTACTTGCGGGTTCTGCGGCGCCGTTGGGCGTCGCGGGTTGGCCGCGTAGAGCCGCGTCAGTTTCGCGGACTGATTTTGCGGGGCTAGGTGGGCTCGCGGCGCGGGTTTGTCCACCGGGTTGGCGGCAGAACCCGCGCTGCTTGCATCCATACCTGGCACTGCTGCTTTCCTCTCCTGGTTGCCTGCCGTTGCTGCCCTCTTGTTGAGGTGCACGCTGCCTTGCGCGAAGAAGCTCTCGTGGGATGAGTTCATTCACCCTCTCCTTTGATCCTCTCTTCTTTTCGGGCGGCTCCGTAGCACATCTAAAAATGGGAATCGTGGACGGAGGAGTCAGATCCGTCGGGCATAACCGATTGCTCGCCAGGGCGTCCAGCTCCAGCAAGGGCGCTCGTGGATGGAAGATACAGTGCACGATCGGCTTACCAACTACTACACCGGCACCTGCCAGAACGCCCAGGCGCCAAATTAATCTGGAAGGCATGGGCACCGTTGCGTGTGAAGCTCTTCATATGGTTGGCGTTCAGAGGAAGAATCTGGACGGCGGATTGACGGCGCAGGCGTGGCTTGGAGGCACATGAGCTCTGCCTCCTATGCGATCAGCTGCCTGAGACGCCGGAACATCTCCTGGTCAGTTGCCCGGTTGCAAAAGAAGTTTGCTGGCTGGCCTTCACCTGGGCTCGTTGCTACTGCCTATTCGGCGCAAATGAGACATTCCGACAATGGGGGGAGCACCTCGTAGCCGCACAAACACCCAGGAAGAGGAAAGGCACGGCATCGCTGTTCATGTTGGTCGCTTGGTTCATTTGGAAGGAGCGAAACGCTAGAGTGTTTGATCGGCGTCCCACGACCGTGTTGGTCATCCTAGATAGAATCAAGGGGGAGGCAGGGTTGTGGATAACCGCGGGTGCGCGGAAACTAGGACGTCTCCTTTGCGAGTAGTCCGCATGAGGATCTCGCACTACGGTGCATTTTGTATTTATTTTATCTCTGCTTAATACAATGATGCGCAGCTCTCGTGCGTATTCGAGAAAAAAAAAGCAAGGGCGCGCGTGCGGTGGGGCGGTGGCAGATGGCAGCGTGGCAGCCTGGGCGCATGCGGTAGCGGCCTGCTGGGGCGCATCGCATCTCCGCGTGCTCGCGGAGGCTTCGGCGCGGTGACTATGGATGGATTCGTATTGAATATATGTGGAATCGGATTCAGATGTCACTTTTTACAACATTTTTATTTGAATTAAATCAGATACGAATCTTTTCAGATATACATGGATACAATGTTATCGAATACGAATACAAAACGGATACATTTGCTTTGTTCATGATTTTATAGTTGGTAAGAAAAAATGTTACTAGTAGTGAGTAAATTATGAATAAGAAAGATAACTTATCAAATATATATATATATTTATTTAAGTAATCCAATATATCAAAATAAATATTTTTCATAGATATATATCATTTAAAATTAAAATGAGGGCATTAATACATATACTATTTTTTTAAAAATAATATAGTATATTTTGAATCAACTTGAATAGTCAAATTGTAATAATTAAACTTTATTATTGTATATCATTAATAATATTAGACTAAAATAATTATTCATTTGATATTTCTAATAATTTAGATGATGTACATCATTTTTAGGTAACAATATTAAAATTAACATCATTTTTTAATTACTAATTAGTCATCAAAATAAGTTTTAGAAGATTTTATGAGTATTTTGTTCTACACAAATATGAATAGTGTCGGATAGTCTACATTTTTGTCGAATACGAATCTGGAACCGGATAGATAAAATTTTGGAAGTTGAATACGGATACATCTATTTAACATTCACATTAAAAACAAATACGAATACATATATCCATATTGATGATTTTATTGAATACAGATTCGAATAATTCGGATATTCAAACATCCGAATCCATCCCTAGCGGTGACGGCCCAACGGCGCGTGGAGGTCAGGGTGGCGGTGGCCGGCCAGGCGGCCGTGTCCGTCTGTCCGAGGTGTATGCCGCCGGGTCGTAGCTTTCATGGGCCCTGCCTGGTGCGCTTCCGTGGGCTGCTACCTGTCACTTCCGTTGTGGCCCTACAGACGGTGGGTTGGAGACCTGAAGTAGGATTGTATTTTTGTTTTTCACGTCGCATGTAAGTTTTTTTCCATGATTTTCATCGACATGAATTAGGAGAGGACGACAGACGAAAAAATTGAGCAGAATCCATCCTTCTTTTAATATTATATTATATTATATTATATTATATTATATTATATTATATTATATTATATTATATTATATTATATTATATTATATTATATTATATTATTACTAGCAACAATGCTCACGCGACACGCGCGTGCTACATGTTTGTATGATAATAATTAAAATTCTAATATAATGGACCAATTTTTTTTCATACTGAAGATACAAAGTACAACTATGGTTTCATATAATCTGCATGACGATCAGTGAGATAGAGTACCCACATAAATTTGTGAGGTGCACCTCTTACCCATATCATGGACATCTATAGAATTCTTTTCTTTATCAGCACACATCCATATAAATAGAGGCTACGAAAATGATTCTAATGTTGTGAAAGAGTTCCTAGATTCTATACAGATTATTCAATAAGCTGCTTCACATTGGGATTCTATAATTTGGGTGGGAAGAGCATAGCTCTATTGATGACCCCTTTCGACTTTGTATCCTTAGAGCATGCAGTTAGAATTGAGGAAACGGATAAAGCTATCATGATAATAAGGTGAAATAGAAATTTCTATATTCACGAAATGATAAAACAATTATCATAAAGTTTTTAAGTTTATTGCAGCAGCGGAACACACAATGATATCACTATACCACCCTTCTCGACTGTGACGAGGTGAGTAGAAATTTAATTTTTGACAACTTTTTCAACATTAATTAGGATAATTAAATATGTACTAATTACAAAACTAATTATATAGATGGACGGGAAATCACGAGATGAAGCCACTAAGCTTAATTAATCCATAATTAGAGCCCGTCCTTGTTCCCGACGCACACCCACATCCTCGCGCATCTGAGCTTCTCTAGCGCTGAGCGCCAGCAGGTTCATCATCCTCAGGTCGTCGAGGACGCCGACCGCGTCCGGGCACGCCTAAACCCAGAGCCCAACGGTGATCGCTGCGACGACACGTCTGACTCCCTCACGATGATTATGCTCCCCTCTTACCATATATAGGTGGAGCATGATGGCACCCTCGATGCTCGGGCCGCCGTTGCCGGACGCCCTCAGCAGCATGTTGTGCACGTCGTGCATGTTGTTGTCCCGCTTTCGCCGGTGAGGAAGAGGCGAGTCACGTCGCCGTGCTCGGGCTTGGCTATCCACTCGTCCCGCGTCGAAGTTGCCCACTCGAGAACATGGAACACAAGCGGCAACTTCGGCGCGGCCCAGGGTCGTCGATGTATGATCTATTGTGCTCGGAGCTGTAGATGAAGAAGGAGACCTCTAGGTCCTCGATGCCAGGGCCATTGGCGCGTGACGCGAGGACGGTATCGATGACGGCGATGAGCCTGCGGGCTTCGTCCCTGTCAGCCTGGGTGTACCGGTACTTGTTGGGTTCGTCGCAGCTGTTGAAGTGGAGGGCGACGGAATTGGGCCAGAGATGGTGCCACTGCCTGTACGGAGGTCCGGGCGACTTTGCTCGCTGCCGGTAAAAAGCTCAGGATTCGCTGGAGCAAGTCATCATGGAAATCGCTGATCACGTCGGTGTCGTCCGGGAAGGTTGCAGCCATGGTGGGGCATCTCCTCGTGCACGCTAGTAGGGTAGATCGACACATGATACTTGCAATTGTATTTCAATGTCTCTCTAGTTACGTACATGCAGATTACTACAAGTCTTACATTTTCTAAAAGGACTCAGCATATGGGGGGTTCAGAGACTACCAAACAAAGTTCGCGTTTAGTTACCTATATGTAGCGGAATAAAAGATTGGGCCCAGCGGTGGGTACACAGGTGCCTGTTTAATCGCCCCTCATTTTTCCTCTAAATAAGCTCCATCTCGATTTCTCCTCTAAAAGGCTAGAACAAACCACCTAGCTCCACGGAGCAAACAAGGAAGAAGCATCTGCTGCTTCTATTTCTCACGTGGGCAGGCTCCAAATCCACAACTGAAAACTTTGCTCCACATCCAAATCCAAGCAGATGCAGAGCGCCGCGCTACCTCAGTATCTCCTCTCAAGCTCCTCTATTAAGTTGATTTTTCTATTGCTCCCGCACAACATCAACTTCGGCTTTTGCTAAAAAGACACCTTTTATAGGTTAGTTGGATACGTGTGAAATTTGCTAACATTGTAATTGGGTATGGTGTTGCAGATAAAAGTGGAGAATGGTTGCCAGCTCCTTCTAGATACAAGTACGAAGATGACAGTGAAAATGATGTTCTAAGATTCAGCCTCTCCACCATGCAAGGGTGGAGCAATACTATGGATGACACAGTGAGTTACTTCAGCTTCACATTAAGTTGAGAGAATTCTTATGTTCTGTTCCATGCCAAGTCATGTTGCTTCTGATTTTGAGTGAGATGCATATAAATATACTGAAATTTGCAAGTTTTGTTATTATGTAGATTGTATGATGAATTAAGTATTAACTTGTTGCTTGCTGTCATCTGTGATCTCAGCAATCTAGAATAAATTATTTTGCATTTTGACCAATTGTGTTTGTTATAGAAAGCTCAAGATATGTGTTTTGTTGGTTCACAGTTGCAATGGGAACTCAATACTAGTTCTGATAAATTGTTCCTAAATGATATATGAATAAAACTCACACACTTTCCAGCTTGATAAAGTATTTTCTTGATTACCTCATTTAAAGGTATCATCTGCATAAGCATGGATACTCTACTTTAAAAGCTGACCACTATGTCATGCTTTGCAGTTTGCTGCCGTTGTAGAGTTTGATGATGAAAGTTCCTTTTTTGGTGTTTATGTGGCCATGATGGTAAGTCGTGATTTTTCTTATATAAATAAGTTCAACTTGTGATATTTCCTTCAACTTTATGTGGGTTGGTTTAAGATCACTTTATGTTTATGTGGGTTGGTTTAAGATCACCTTAAAAAATTAAATGGTGAACCAGTTCCTACACCTTAAAAATTCTATCTATTCACAAGCTCGCTAGTGAGCTTCATCATATTTGGTAGCTTTCATTAGTAGTTCCTTCATATTCATAACTTTCTCCAGTAATATGGAGTGTGTTATGTGTGTGGTTGCTTGTATGAGTCCATCTTTCGTACAGAAGAACACTCGTTGAGGTTGGGTATCAATTGCTACTAATTTTAAAGTGATAGATCTATGCTCGTAGAGAAGAACACTCATTGAGGTTGGGTATCAATTGCTGCTAATTTTAAAGTGATACATGATCAAGCGACATCATTCTTATTAGTAACGTATTGAGAGTAAAAAAAGATAATATCACACCACAAAATTCTTATGCATTAAAAGGTCTCTAGAGCGATGGTTATATACCACCCAATAGGTGAGAGAATTAAGCAGGTCTAGAATAAAAATAAAAAATAAGTAAAGATTTTCTAGTGACAACAGTAAAAAAATTTATCCATGCAGGATTGTATGTGTGATATTTTTATTTTAAATAGATTTCTTTGGATGGTTGTGTTTAAGAAAGTCAACATGCGTATCAGATAATCTAAAATCAATTACTACATATCCTTCTTTTCTTATTGGTATTTAGAGTTCATTTAACTCAATACAGTCAGTGTGGCATTTATAGTTCAATTCATCAACTTTATAAGGAATTTACCATTCCATTTAAGTCAGTAGACTTGGTGGTAGAGGATCAGAAAGTGCAGAGTTGATTAGGCTGACTGCAAAGTTAGTTTGCTATTTTTGTAAAGCTAAGAAGATCCTACTAAAAACTTGTAGATAGTCAAGATATCTCATCGTATGAATTTGACAATTCGAACCATGGTCTTAGAGCCATCGTATGAATTTGTTAATATGCAGGCTAAAGATGGTCGGCTTGGAACGCAGAGCAAAAGGCAAGATGTACGAAACCTTCTAGACATATATGATGGATGAAATCAAAGAAAGGCAGAATTAACGAAGGATTTGTTTCTTGCTTTAAATAAATAAATATATATATATATAGAGAGAGAGAGACTAGCAATTATGTTCGTGCATTGGAACGGGAGAAAATATTACGCGTCATCTCTTCCTCGTCCACCCCTGGCCGCGCTCTCACCTCGTTGTACTAAAGCTCCCAGACCTCGTCGTTGTCCTGGCACCTCCACTACAAGGAATGTGCCGACTAGTGACGCAAAAAGGGTGTTTCTCGTCATAAACCGTGATTTATGACGCCGGTTGTTACGAAAACCCTCTGTCATTAATCGAGTGTCACAAACCGTGATTAATGACGAGACCTTATTTTGTGGTGTCACGAGTTTAGTGACGCGTACAAAATCGTCATAACTTCGTTCCTGCAGCTTTGTCATGCTGGACATAATCTGATGTGGCATCCGATGTGACATGCCAATTGTGATGAACTGTTTGTGTCATAAAACGAATTTGACCCGTTTGTAGCTAGGTTGAGCCCAACATTGTTCCTATAGGCCGGTGTTGTTCAGATAGCCAAAAAAAAAGATTTTGTTGGGCCCATTTGTTATTTTTTTCGAGCACAAATTCGATTCTGATAGGCCCGTTTTTGTTGGGTCGAGTTCAATAATTGCGCACATTATTTGTGGCCTTATATGTCATGTTAATTTGAATAAAACTGACTTTTGGCCCATTTAAAAGTGGGGCAAGACCACTAAAAAATGGGCTAAGCTCACTGAAGGCCAACATAAAATTAACTAATCGTGCATCAATATTAACTTATTTCATTTCAATTCTGATCTTTTTTCGAATAATTTCGACCTGGTTGGCAAAATAGTAATCAACACATATTTTTTTATACAATAAAACAAACTATTGTTTACTATCAAGTGTTGGGGGGAAACCCGTCCCCGAAGTGGGGCCGACAGATGAAAATGACAAAGGAACTCAAACTCTCAAGCAAACCAAGGAGTGCCTTCGGGCGGGCAAAACAAGCCTCCCCTCAGCCCTCTCTCTCCCTTTTCATTCCACTTGAGCTCGTTTAAATAGGCCCGTATCATTCACACTTTACATCTTTACCCTCGCCTTTTTACATTGTGCGAAGAATCTTTGAGGGCATTACAGTATTTTTACACCAACTCGCCCAACTACCACCCTTACAACTCAACACTTTACACCGTGGCACCCGTCATGTGGGCCCGCACCCCCTCTTCCCCCTTCGGGGAATCATTACATCCCTAAGGACCCATGCCCGTTTCACGTTGTGATCCTCGTCGCTACCTTCGCGCGCCCGCAACCCTTGTCGCCCCTTGAGCGCCCTTACGTCTCTTCCTGGTTACCTCCGGTCATTCTCTGAAGGTTTTCTGTGTCTTCGCGTGTTCAGCACCTTCGACCTCCTGGACTCTCCCGCTCGAAGGTTCCTTGCGCCTTCGTGCGATCAGGACCTTCGATCTCCTCGCTCTGCCGCGCCTTGAAGATGTCAGGCTTCGGGCACTGGCGACCTTCGATGCCCCGTTCCGCCATGTTCCGAAGATGTCGAACCTGCGTAATCACCACAAAAAACAAAGGATGGCCATTTTCCTTGACCCGAAGGCCTGCATATGAAATGGATGACAATAGGGGGTTAGGTGCGAAATGGACACTAGTAGAAATGTTAATATCTATGACGATTTGGTAGTGACGTTCCATTTATTCGTCATGGAAGTGGTATCTACCGTGACGAATTTTGTAACTTCGTCACAGATAACGAGTGACGGTGCCAAGCCACTCAAAATAATGACGAAACTCAGAGGATGGTCACCGAACAATGAACCTGTTTCGTCACAGATGGATCATTCCAGTTGTGCCTGTGAGGAACCTATGACGAACGTAAATGGACGTCACAGAACAATAATAGTATCGTCACAACTTGAAAAAAACATGGTTAATTGTGGGTCCCGGATCCCTTACCTAGGTGGGCCCAGTCGCACGACCACGTGGCTGTCCACGTCAACGTGGACCCCACCAGTGGTACCACTGCCACGTGGCTGTCCACGTCAACATGGACCCCACCAGTTGGGGCCATTGCCACGTGGCTACGTGGGCCCACCACCCCCGGTCCCGCTGGACAGAATCAGTGGGCCACCGCTGGACTAGATGCGGCCCATAACATTTTGAATCGGGGGCCACCACTGGACTAGATGCGGCCCAGAACATCTTGAATCGGTGGGCCACTAGCCTAGATGCGGCCCAGATGCATTGGGCCGGCCTTTCTTATGACACCGGAGACGGCCCAGGTTTTTATTTAGCAAAAAAGGTTGCTATCCCCAGTATTCGAACCGCAGATGGGACAACACCGGAGATGAGGTCTTACCACTGCACCACTCAACATTACCTATTGGAGGAGAACATATTTTTTATTTAACAGAACATGAATTCCCATGTTCAATAAACAAACAGATAGAAACAAATTCACTTCTGTCCCCGGCGTGGTGGCTGCAGCTGCTGCGTGGCGGAGGGAGGCGGAGTCGTTCCCAGCGTCCCCGGCGTGCGGAGGGGGGCGGAGTCGTTCCCAGCGTCCCCGACGGGCGGCTGCGGCTGCTGCGTGGCGGCATCCCCGGCGGGCGGCTGCGGCTTCTGCGTGGCGGCGTCCCCGACGCACTGCTCAGGCCGCCTCGTCCCAGGGATCAGCTGGCTGCTGCTCCAGCGGTGGCGATGGCGGCTTGCTGACACCCGACGTCGCCCGTGCCTCCTGCCCTTCACCGACTCCCCTTCCTACCTCCACTTCCGCCGCCTCCTGGTCCTCAGCTGCCTCCCTCCACTCCCGCCGCCTCCTGGTCCTCAGCCGCCTCCTCCACGACTGCTTCCTTCCCTCCGCCGGGCCTCCAAGATCTGCGCCATCCGGCTGCTGTCCGTGGTCGCTGCAGGGCTGCTCTGGTCCGCCCTCTAATCGTGCTCTCCGCCGCCGGAAGGCTACACTCGTCCCAAGCCGGCAAGGTAATTTCTGCTCTCTGCAGCTTGGCTGGACAGATGCAGATGCGTGTTCAAAATAGAATTGTTGTGTTCTGAAATTTTACTTTTTGTTGCTGTGTTGCAACAGATGGATCGAAGTTGGGTTCATTTGAGACCATTCACACCTGCCTACATGGACGGAGTGGAACAGTTCATGGAATTTGTTAGAGGAAAATACCCTGAAGACAGCAAGATAAAATGTCCATGCCGCAGATGTGTTAATCAAGTTTTGCAGCATCAGCAAGAAGTGAATGACCATATACACATCTTTGGAATGTCGTCTGCTTACACTTGCTGGATTCATCATGGGGAGTCTCTAGGTGCTGAAATTATTGAGTCTAGAGAGGAGGAGGTGCACCATGATAGATAATTATGATGAAGGGGTATGTTTGGGCGAGGATGACCAAGATGATGGCCAAGATGATGACCGAGATGATGATCACGGAGTCACGGAGATGCTAGCAGATTTGTACACATCCTTAGAGGCAGATGGAGGGAAACCAAGATTTACCAAAGTTCTTGCCGATGCCAAGCGGCAACTGTGCCCAGGATCAGAGCATTCCAGATTCTCCTTTCTAGTGAGACTTCTTTATATCAAGTCTCGCTATCGAGTTGGCAGTACAGCCTTTAGTGCATTCATGAAGTTATTTGTAACACCCTAATTTTCCATCACTAAAATAATGTAAGCAACATGGTGTTTTAGTTTTTGTTTTCTAAGGAAATAATAAATTATCAAATAAATTTTGCTCTAAAATATTTAAATATCACTTTTGAATAATTTTAGAAACAATAAGTGCTTGTGCATCATATTTTGAAATGCATGGCTTATGTTTGCTTGTGTGAAGTTTTAAAAGTGTTTAAAATTAGTTTGAAAGTTTGAAAGGTGTTTAAATGTTGAAAAGGTTTGAAAAAGGTTTTTGAAAAAAAAAGAAAAACCCCTCTCCCTCCCCTTCTCTCTTTCCAGCCCAGCGCGGCCCACCTTCTTCTTTCTTCTTTTCTTCCCAGCCCGCAAAGCCGAACAGGCCACCGGCCTCTTTTTCTTCCTCCGCAGCCCATCAGCCCGCGGCCCATTCTCACCGCGCGGCCCAGCTCCACCTCCCCCTCATCTCTCTCTCTCCTTCAGTCACCGACAGGCCGACCCCACCCGTCAGCCCCTTCCCTTTCGTCCAGCCGCGCCCCCTCCTCCTCTGCCTCGCATCAAGCCGTGGCCGCCGGCCAATCTCGGCGCCCCTCGGCTTTCCCTCTCCTTTTAGCCGGCCATCAAGGCGCGGTAAAGACCCCTCCTTCACTCCTCCCCATCATCCCCTTCAGTTACTCCTTCTCCTTCAAGCTGCCCCCTCCTTTTCAACGTAGTAACGGCCGTCGGCGACCCCGTGGCCATTGATGGCCAATTGGCCTGGTCGCCACTCCCTCTCCCATCCTTGCGTCTTTAAAAGCCACGGTCGAGCCCCTGCTTCACCCTTTCGCCTCGCCGCCCCTCTTCTCGCTCGCGCACGCGGCGGAGGTCGACCAAGCCGTCGGTGGAGTAACCCTTTCACCCTCCCTGTTATCTCTCTCTCTCCGTCGCGAGGCGCTCACCCGTGGCCTCTCTCTGTACCAGGACCGCCCTCCCTCGCCACCGGCCGAGCCGTGCCGGAGCACCGCCGTCGTCTTCAATCCTCATCGCCGGTGAGCATCTCCTCGGCCTCCTCGCGTCTTCCTTCGCCGTCTGCTCCGCCCGCACGAGGATCCTGCGCCCGGAGCTTCTCCTTCCCTCGCCGAACCGACCCGCCGCCGGAGCACCCCGACCGCACCCGCCGGCGTCGATCTCACCCGTCGCCGCCTCCCCGTCGCCCAATCCATCTCCAACCCGTCGCCGTGGGGTGAGCAAAATCATCCCCCGCCATCTTTTTCTTTTAACCCGAGCTGTAGCCCTCGCCGCCGCGCGCCGGCCGACCGTCGTCCGCCCCCATGGGCGCAATGCGCCGGTCGTCGCCCGTTTCACCTCCATATGCCCATGGTTAGCTTCGTCGTCGTTCCAGCTCTGCGTAGGGCTTTTCCGCGTGCAAAACCGAGGCCGGGAGCTCGTTTTCGAGCTTCGCCGGCGAGGTCCGCCGCCGGCGCCACCGTGCGCCGCCGCGCCTGCCGTCCCCGCCGCTTGCCGTCGCCGGCCGCCGCTCGATCCAGATCTGACGGCCCAGATCAGCCGGCGCCCAAGTCAATCCGGCCACATACCGGTCAACACCCGCGCCTGCTGTGGACGTTTTGCAAAAAGAACCCTGAAGTTTCTAATATCACAAACATACCCTTCCACCGGGATAAACCCTTTCAATCAGGTCCTTTTCTTTACGTTTAGACCCTCGAGCTTTTAGTTTTTCCTCGACCGTCCATGTCCCGATCAACGGCTTAGATCTGTTCGGCCCGGAGTCAACCGGAAGATACCGGTCAACACAGAGCCGCCCGCCGCCGTTTTTCCTAAAGAACCCCCGGGTTTCCTTTCTTTTGCAAGCCGGTCCTTCCACCTTATAAAACCTTTACAACCAGGTCCTGTTTCTTCTGTTCAAGTCCCTAACCTTTCCTGTTTTAGCGCCCGAAAGCCCTTATAGGTTCTTTTGCGCATAAACCATTCGGGTTTTATGCGTAATTATGTTTTAGGCCCCTGGTTTCTTGCAGTTAAGCCCCTGGAAGCCCTGTTTCTTCATAGAAAAGCCCCTGAACCTTATTTTGGCCGTATCTTTTGCGTTTTAGCTCCGTTTCCACCGTTTCAAGTTGCGTTAGGTTCATATCAACTCAAACTACGTGATAGGACCAATGTTGAACATGTTCTTTGTTTTATAATTTATTTAAATATTAAATATGATTAAATCCTTATACACATGCTTTTCTAATTAAAATCTAATTAGAGTTCAACACGTGTTTCCATAAGAAAGTTAATATGATTAATACTAGTTAAATATTTCTTATAATTAAAAGTTAATTAGATGTACACCTCGGTTTTTATAATCAAACTTAATTTGATTAATAGTTATGCAATTTGCTTTTTAAATAAAAGCAACATAGGCTGTATCTCGAGTTTTCTTAATTAATTGTTAATTTGATTAATATGAATATAAATGTGTTTTTAAGTTATAATTTGTTTAGTATAACTCGAAATATAAAGATGAACGCCTAGATGCTTTTACATGCTTCTTTTAAATTAAATGTTTAATTTGCATAAATCAAACTTGAATATTTATAAATAAAATTGGACTAAGTTTACGTCAGCTTTTAAACATAAAATAACTTGCTTAATTATAAATAGGGTATTTCTCTGAAATAACCTATGCACATGATTTTACTTAATTAAAAGATACCTAGCACATAGCTAGCTCTTGTTTGTGATCATCCAAATCTCCCGATAGTTCCGAGTGTTTTTGCGTTCGTGTTCCTAGAGCCAAACCTTGTTCTCTCTTTAAGCTTTTCATGCTTGGTGTATTGTTTTGTTTATTGAATGTCTTTATGTGTGCTCGTAGACATCGTGCCAGTTTCAAGTGAGCAGCCAGTTGAAGTGGATCAAGAGCAAGTGTTTGAAGAAGAAGAATCCCAGTGTTTAAGCAAGGAAGGCAAGTGGACTTCTCCCCCTGCATATTCTATTTTTGTCCCACACAACTTGCATGTTAACTAAAATTTACATTTAAATGTTGTATTGCATAAATTTGATGGAAATCACCTTTTTAAGGACATGACTAGATTTTATCCCCATACCTTGAACAACCCTTTTAAATAAATGTTTTGGGTAGAAATGCTTAGTTGCTATACTTTGGGTTGGTTCAAATGAATCCTTTGCAATATGATGAATGTTGATCATGATAACTTTGGTGATATATATATGTGTGTGGTTAATAACAAGATCATATGAATTAATCGGAACATGGAGAACCACCCAGGAAAACAGTGCAACCACAGTCCATATGGCTCTGGCTTAGCCAATTAATTAGGAGTGTGGAATTATCTGACAGCCTTATCCGAAAGGAGCACAGGGGGCCGGAGTTGAAGGAGTATAGCCCGGTCCTCTTGGCCGCATCCTTTGCTAAGGTGCTGTCCACTAGGGAGGGTTATGATCCGCTCCGCTGCTGTAACTGTCGCGGGTTGTTGGTCTTCTGCATACCTTTGTAAAGGCTTCGTAGCGTCCCTATGCAATCACACCTCGGAAGTGTGGTATTGTGCCTGATCAGCACATGCGTGGTTGGGTTCAAAGTTCTTCGGAACTTTTACGCGAGCTGTGGTGAAAGTGTACAACCTCTGCAGAGTTAAAACTGATCGATCAGCCATGCTCACGGTCAAGAGCGGCCTGGACCCTCACATGATAATCAAACATAAAGATGGAATTAAATCGTGGTTTTCATATGGTTCTGAGATGAGATGCTTTCCTAAATGCTTAAGTGGGTTGGTATAAACTTACACCTAGTAAATAGGTTCTTGCTAATAAAATTTGACCAACATTAAAAATGCTAACCGCTGCAAAACTTTAGCCTATCCTTGATAGCCTTGCATCTTCCCCCACTTGCTGAGCTCCAACCATAAGTGTGCTCACCTTTGCTTACCCGCTGTTCAGAGGAGAACACTGGAGAAGAGTACTTCAGCGACTACGATGAGTTCTGAGGCTTGCGTGCCCCCAGTCATGTGCCTGTGGAAGCTGAAGACGGAGTTGCTTCATCTAGTTATCGTTTGTACGTTTTAAAGACCTTCGAGTCTAATGTCTGAGTGTAATAAAGAGATAATGTAATGGTTTAACTCTTGTACATTTTTATTGCTGTTTACTGATATTTCACTCATGACGTCTATCATATGTGTGTAAACTTGATCCTGGTGCACATATGAGATGCATTTGGTTTTCTTCGGAAAATCAGGTGTGACATTATTGTCCCAGGGATTCCCTCAGTGTGAATTTCCAAGTGCTTATGATGAGCCGAAGAAGTATCTTGGTGAACTGGGCCTTGCATATGAATCGATCCATGTTTGCAAAAACAATTGTGTGCTATTTCGAAAGTCTACATTGTTTGACAGGGATTATTCTAAGCTAGAAGCGTGCCCAGTTTGTGGTGAATCTAGATGGGAAGGTGGTGGTGGTGGAAAAAGGCGGGTCCCTCATAAGGTCTTGAGGCACTTTCCACTTATAAAAAGGCTGAAGAGGATGTTTGCAATGAAACAAACAGCTGAAGAGACCCAATGGCACATCAAGGGTAGGAGGCCAGTCAAGAATGTAATGAGCCATCCAGCTGATGGGAGAGCTTGGAAGAATTTTGATAAGAAGTTTAAAGATTTTGCAAAGGATCCGAGGAACTTGAGGCTTGCCTTAGCTACAGATGGTTTCAACCCATTTGGTAACATGAGCACTCAATATAGTATGTGGCCCGTGCTTCTGACACCTCTGAACCTTCCACCATGGGAATGTGTCAATCCAGCAAACTGCTTTATGTCTCTGCTCATCCCTGGTCCATCATGTCCTGGAAAAGATTTTGACTTGTATTTAGAGCCTCTAGTAGAAGAACTGCTTCAACTCTGGAGTGGAGTAAGCACTTATGATGCCGTGAGTGGCAAAAAGTTTGATCTCCATGCCGCTGTGTTGTGGTGCATACACGATTATCCGGCGCTGGCCACCTTGTCGGGGCGACCCACTAAAGGCTATTATGCTTGTATCCATTGTGACAAAGATCCTCTATCACGTGCACTGAGGGGCAAAATTGGGTACATTGGCCATCACTGTTTTCTTCCAAAGGATCATGCTTGGCGGAGAAGCTTGGCTTTTGATGGCCGCCCTGAAACGAGGGATGCGCTGTGTAAGTTCAGCACTAAAGAGCTTCTTGAGCAGCTGGAGAAAGTGAAAGATGTGAGGCCAGGAAAGCATCCAACACCTCCACCTCCATCCAGGAAAAGGAAGCGTGGGGAGGATAGCGGGCCCAAAATTTTTAGGCGCAAAGTTTTGTTGTGGAAGCTGCCATATTGGAAAGATTTGCTGCTGCCATACAATCTTGATGTTATGCACATAGAAAAGAACATCTGTGATAGCATCCTTGGCACATTACTAGAAATTCAGGGCAAGACCAAAGACACTGATAATGCAAGGTTGGATTTGCAAGATATGGGCATTAGACATAATCTGCACTTGCAACAGGATGGCAACTCAGTTGTGAAGCCAGAGGCTTTCTATGTATTGAACAAGGAAAATAAAGTTAAATTTTGCAAATGCCTCAAAGGTGTGAAGATTCCAGATGGGTTTGCAGCCAACCTAGGGAGATTCATAAGTGCAGATGGTACCAAGTTGCCATGTACTACTGCAAAGGATCATACCTGCTGCCTTAAGAGGATTGGTAAGGAAAGATGTGTATGAAGCAATTGCAGAGCTCGAGGACTTCTTCAGACAATTGTGTAGTAGAAATCTAAGGATAGATGTTCTGAAAAGATTAAAGGTCAAAATCCCATTAATCCTTTGCAAGCTTGAGAAAATATTCCCACCAGCCTTTTTTGATGTCATGATGCACCTGACTATGCATCTACCTGATGAGGCATTGCTTAGAGGGCCTGTTCAGTATGGATGGATGTACCCAATAGAGAGGAGATTGGGTACTTTGAAGAATTTTGTGAGGAACAAGGCTAGGGCGGAAGGATCAATTACGGAGGCCTATGCTGCAAGTGACACATTAACATTTTGTCTGAGGTATATGCAGGATGTTGACACCAAGTTCAACCAGGATGTAGGGGATGGGCCATTAGTTAGTGACACCTCAGTTTTTATGCATGGTGTCAAAATCATAGGAGCCGACAGGAGGCAATACATTGATGATGAGATGATGGATAAACTAGTTTGGTATGTTCTAAACAATTGTGAAGAAGTTGAGCCATATTTGGAGTAAGTATCATTTTTATTTGCAAGATTATAATCTCCTGAATTTCAAGTGAATATTTCCTGATTTTTGCTTGTTTTTTGTGACAGCATATGCAGAGAAGAGTTATTGACAGAAGGGTCTCATGATGTTGAGGAGAGGCTTGAAAAGGCATTTCCTAGATGGTTTAGGAACCATGTAAGTGTCCTGCACTAGTAGTCACCAACTGGTCTTATGTATGTTGTAATGTGAGTTATCTCTTTGGTGGTATAACCTTGTATTCTTTGTTTGAACCCCAGATTGCCAAGAAGCGCAATGATCATCCAAAAGAGGTTACTGAAGGATTGTTTGCTCTGTCCTGTGGTCATGATCTTCTAGTGAGGTTTGCTGCATCTTGCATTGTCAATGGAGTCCGGTACAGCACCGTGGACCGTGAGAAATATTTGCAGACTCAGAACAGTGGTGTCATGACTAAAGGTTCTCATGACAATCGTGCCATTGATTTTTATGGAGTCCTTCAGGATATTATTGAGTTGCAGTATAACACCAATCTACAATGCGATCGAACCGTGGTTCTCTTTAGATGTGATTGGTACAATCAGGCAGAAGGCAAGACAGTAGGCATCAGAGATGATGGACATTTCAAATCCATCAACATTCAGTCATTGTGGTACAAATCTGACCCTTTCATTTTGGCAACTCAATCGACAAAGGTGTTCTACATGGAAGACACAGCTTTGGGAAAGAATTAGCGAGTGGTGCAGCAATTTGAACATAGGGACATGTATAATGTGGCTGAAAAAAGTGACCTCTCTCATGATGTACACCAAGATGATCACTGTTCTCCTATAGAGCATGAAGACATGCAGCATGGTGTGGGTGATGGTGAAGTGCAGCAACTAGATGGTGTTGAGGCTGAGGCCAATAATCAGGGTGGAGGATCTACTAGATTTGAAGGTCGTCTAGATGAACTTATAAGAAACAGGAGGCAAGCCAACATTGTTGTAGATGAAGATGAGGAGGAAGATGAAGATGACACTATAATGGAATATTTGAGTGATGGTGGCAATGAAAACACTGAAGATGACATGTGCCAAGATGATGACAGCGAGGATGATGATCTCTGAAACTGCTAGAACCAACAGAAGGTCAGCAATACTTCCATTGGGGTTCTGTCATTTATGACAATATTTTCAAATATTTGTGTGTTGTGCCAGTCCACTATGTATTTATATGTGTATCTACAAGATGTAATTATCCATTTTCTATTACTAACATTCTGATTAATGCTGTAGAACAAGAGGCAAGCTGATGATGTGGAGTACCTGTGAACAAGAGGCAAGCTGATGATGTGGAGTACCTGTGATTATGCTCTAGTGAAACTGTGAAAGTGTAGTACCTGTGATCTGATATGTTGTGGTATACTGTGGCTCTTTTTTCTGCTATTACTTCTTGTTATCTTGTACTTGTCAATCTTCTTTTGGGTAAATAAGTGTGTTGTGCTCAAGCATCTGGCCTTGCACAAAACCTGCGTTATTGTTATGACAGTTGTACATGTAGTTTGTTGCTTAATGAGAACTGCCTGGTTGCTCTGTGCTACTGTCAGTAGCATTATTCCTATGAAATGATTGGAAATGTACTACACTGACAAGGCACTGACTGCATCTGTCCAGTGATGTAGTCTGGAAGCTCGACATGTACTACACTTAGTTAACAGCATGTTGATCCATACACAAAAGCACCTTTGTCTATTTAGCCAAGAAGGTTGGCTAAATAGCTAGATATCATCATCATCAATATTTGGCAATATTATTCACACAGACAGAAAATCATAATGGTTTTCATTTCATCAGTACTAGATTCCATTTCATCTACTACTGGAGTTCATCTACTGACTCTGAACCACCAACCACAAGTAGTTCACATCACTACTGAAATTTACAGACACAAAAGACCTGCAATCATGCGAGCCGATAACAAAACAAGCATCCACACTGATGCTTCAGCTTCTAGCATGATGCTTCCACCAAAGCACTACTTGTTGCTTTGTGCCTTCTCGGATGCAGCTTCAAGTGCATCACAAAGTCTTTTCTTCCTTGCCTGCTCCCTCTTGAGCTCACCCTCAAGCAACTTGACATTCTCCTGTGCCTTCTCGGATGCAGCTTCAAGTCTTTTCTTCCTTGCCTGCTCCCTCTTGAGCTCACCCTCAAGCAACTTGACATTCTCCTGTGCCTCTGACGCCTCCTCGTGCAACTCCCAGATGGTCATCTGTTGGCCAAAACCGCAGTTTAGGGAGTTAGTTTCTGAAGTTGGTTCAATTTTCTGGAACACCAAGGAGCAGAGGAAACTTGCTTAATTCAGATGCTTACAAAACAGATTTGGTGCACCCAATAGTAAAATAGACAAGATAAGCTATCTACTTTATCATGAAAAAAACTCCCAACCAGATATGCATACCAAATTTATTTAATATTAACCATGACAACAAATCAGATATGGGACTCAATTTCAGTATGACAGAAGTAGTTTCAAAGAAACTAAACCTGCAGCAAACTCTAGTACTGAAACATACACTCTGATTGATTCTTGGGAACACCGGAACATGCTCTGTTAATAACCAAAAGGAGGTGCACACCATATAAGATTGCAAGGTTCTACTGAACTCATTAGTAAATGGAGTCAACCTCCATCCATAAATATATGACATTTCAGACAAGCTAGTTAGTTCAATTAATATCATATGTTTATGGACAGAGGTAGTATATCATAAGAAACCAAATCATGAACTGGGCATTGTAAGAAACAGAACAGCTCAAACAACTAAATTCAGACATATGTATGCTGTTACAATATGAATGTAACTATGTTTCTATGTATTTGCTTTTCGATTTTCAGGTGAATAGGACAAGTAAAAAGAATTGACATCACAAGGTAAAAGAAATCCCATAATTTACCAGTTGCAGGTGCTCGCATAAGAAATTACTTGCTACACAAGGTTTTGATCAAGTGACAGAATATGTGCATACTAGAGAAATGGAATTAAACTGAATCAGTTAAGTCTCCTTAAAGTACAGAGTAAAAATATTTTTCACTCCTCACTCATCTGTTTTGGTTAAGTGAACACTCTTAAAAGATGATCTGTACAAACAAACACAGGAACATGATCTGTACAGATAGGAGTATGGAGTATCACCAGCACCCAAAATGCTGACAGACTGACATTAACCAACAGAGTCATAGGAACATGCTTCAGCCAAGCTGGTTTCAGCAACTATCAGAGGGCACAATGCTAACTACAGCATATATATAAGAGCAATGAAAAATAGAAAGAGGGCTCCAATGTTCACCTTCTTCTCCTTCCTCTTCAGCACCATCTCCTTCCCTGTCACCACCTCCTCACTGCTAGACTCGTCGCTGCTAGACTCCTCACTGCTAGAGGTCATCAAATCGATGATTGTCTTCTCGTCTATCTTCAGCACCATCTCCTTCCCTGTCACCACCATCTCCTTCCCTGTCACCACCTCCTTCCCCTTCTTCTTGAGCTGCAGGACGCCGGAGCCGGAGCGGATCACCCAGAGCGCGCTGGAACCAGGTGTGCGGTCGGTGGCAGAGCGCATCTCCCAGCGCGTGCTGGCTCTCAGTGCGCGCTCGGTGGCGGAGCGAGCCCGGCGCGCGTTGGCCTCAGCCGCGCGGTCGGCGGCGGAGGGGATCCCCCGGGGAGCGCTGGCCTCAGGCTCGCGGTGCGTGGCGGAGCGGATCTCCCGTTCGTGGAGCCCCCGTCCGAGGAGCTGTCCGTCGGTGGAGCTCCCGTCGGTGGAGGGGGAAGCGACACGCGTCTCGCGGAAGCGGCCCCACTTGTCGTGCTCTTGGCGAAGGGCCGCGGCTTTGCGATCGTAGAGATGGCCGTGCTTCTGCGGCATCTCTCGCCGGTGAGGAGGAGACGCCGAGGTGGGTGAGGAAGAGAAGGGGGGCAGTGAGATCTGGAGACTGGAGGAGACGGGATGGGGGAAGAGGACAAGACTGGAGGAGACGGCTTTATGTCGACGGCTACGTTATCGTATAAGAAAATAAAGGGACGTGTTCAATCAACATTACTTGAGGTAGAGCAGTGGTGAGACCGTTGTTTTTGTGGTTGGTGACCAGGGTTCGAATCCTAGGTTGGTCACCCCATTTTTTTTAAAAAAAATCCCAATTGCTAGTCAAAAAACTTGTCCAAAAATTGGTCGGAGCCACGACTCGAACCCGAGACCAATTGCTAGAGATTATCAAGACCCACCACTGCGCCAAATGTAAGTTCGACAGCAAGTGTTGAAACTAATTTACTTCTTCTATAACTATAACGGCTACCAGGTGTCAGCACCCTATTGGCTCGGCTGTCTTGGAGGTGAAGAACACATGGATAGTTGATATCTATTCTTTTAATCCAGAATTAAATTTTCGAACTAGTATTTCTTCGTCATACATAATCCGAATTCGACGTTTTTTCTTCCTGAATTTTTCTAAAATCACGCTCTTTTCTTTAATGATGTTGTTTTGTACAGATTTTATTTTGTAGATCCTATTTATATCCTTTTATCTAGTTCCTCGTAAATACCGATTAGAAAAATCATTTGTTTAGCACAAACCTTAGTGATGTAACTTCGTATTTTGCAATAATAAACTAAACGCAAGCTTACGGTCAAGTTTGAAGTGCATGTGGATTCGAAATTTTTGAAAACTATGATACACTTCAATGTTCAAGTAACATTTCATGGAACTATGTCACACACGTATCCATTTCCAAATAACATAGGTTCCACTTTCACCGAAATCATTTAAATTTTTGATGACAAGTTTATGGACCCAAATTATGTTACCACATCAATTTGTAGAACCATCAGAGCATTTTATGATATAATTTGAATTATGATAGTGTAAATTTGTGATGTAAGTTTGAATTATCCCTAATAAACTGTTACCAAAATAACTTTTTCACTTCAGAAAGTTGTAGATCGGAATGGAGCATGATTTTAGAAATTTTTTGAAAAAAAATCATCCAATTTGGAGTTTGTATGAGGCAGAAAAACTAGTTACAAGTTTTAGTCAGAGATTAAAAAGAGAAACCACACTAGTTCATCTCAGTTCATAGCAAGTGCAATTTCTGCTTTTAATCTTCCGATAAAACTTGTAACCCATTTTTCTTCCTCATACGAACTCCAAATCGGATGATTCTTTTTTCTAAAATTTTCTAAAATCAATTTCTACCGTTTCGTTTTAGATATTTCTCCGTTCGAGTATATTTTATATATGGATTTGTTCAAAGTCAAACAACCTATCACAATTTCATTTCAAAACTGGGGCCACATGTCAGTCCCTCTCGTCAAATTCAGAAAACTCCCACCCACCCCGCCCACCTGTCAGTGAGACGTGAAATTCTGGGGCGCGCGGGCGTGGGGCGCAGGGTGAAATTCCGAAACCACCCCCGCCCACCCCGCCAACCAAACACTTCTCATTCTCTCCCTCTCCCTCTCCCTCTCCCTCTGCCTCTCCCCCTCTCCAAACCCTAGCCGCCGCCGCGGGTGCCTCTTCGACGACGCCCACCGCCCGGCCGGATCCGCACCTCGACGACGCACGACACCCGGCCGGGTCCGCACCTCGACGACACACGACGCCCCGGCCGGGTCCGCGCCTCGACGACGCACGACGCCCCGGCCGGGTCCGCGCTTCGACGACGCCCACCGCCCGGCCGGATCCGCACCTCGACAACGCACGATGCCCCCGGCCGGGTCCCCGCCTCCACGACGCATGACGCCCCGACCGGGTCCGCACCTCGACGACACACGATGCCGCGGCCGGTTCTGCTTCCTCGACGACTCTCCCGGTTCTACTTCCTCGCCGTCACCACTGGGACCCAGATCTGCTACGCCGACGACGACGCCGACTTGATCCCGCTACCACATCGACGCAGTATGGTAAAAACTCGACGTAGTGTTCTATCAGGTAAGCCAAATCCCTACAACGTCGACACGTGGATTAGTGTTTGTGCTCGAGGTCACTAGAATAGGGATATTCCTAGCTGCAGTATGCAGAAGCATCTTCAAACAGTTAGGATTTAAGACTATCATTGCATTGTATTAGTACATCTACATCTGAATATTATGAAGATTAGCTCTTGAGGTGTCATTCATAATTGAATTATAGAGAAGCTCCATGACATCTTCATCTGAATATTCTGAATGTGATTTGAATGTGTTAGTACTTCTACATTTGGATATTTTGTTAGTACATAATTGGAATTGATTTGAATATTCATGATTGAATTCATAATTGAATTGTGCTTGATTACCGTGTACCACATGAGTGCTATATTTCTTAGCATGTCCACAATGATTTTGTATAAGAGAGGCTATCTACATTCAGAATCTGCACTATAGGCCCTACCTTTCCAATCTGGGTGTTCTACTTTGTTGTTTCCAAAATCATAGCATAAGATTACCTTAATTTGGTCAGAGTTCCCCATTTTGTCTGTTTGATTAGAGGTTCTACACCATTTTGCTAGTTTTATGTAGTATGGCACCATTTGCTACTCGCTATGGTAGGATGTAGCTTGTTCATGTGCACATTACTCTGAGCAGTTTGTCAAGATTTTCTTTATCAGTCAAATTAGTGCCTCCTTGGTTGTGCACGAGTGCAAGTGTTCAGACATGAAATTTAGGTTTTCATGTTTGACTCTATGTGTATGTCTGGGCTGCAACTACTGTACTTACATAATTCTGTTAGCTGGTGTTACCCAATTAAAAAGTTGAAATGCTGCTTCTGCACTGGTGTGGTTACTATTTCTGGAGATTATACCTACTGTAATTATGCATCTCTGTTTCTGTAACTAGCAACTATTTAAATCATTGTAGATTTTAAAATTAAAGTCTATTTGACAATGGCATGCTGTTTCCAAAGTAACATAGGTACATCTATTTTATACCCAATGATTAGCAGCTACGGTTTGATTTGATATATGTATCCAACTTGGCTGTATTTAGGCACATCTATCACTTTAATTGCATGAGAAGTCTGATTTTCTGCGATCTATCACTTTAATTGCATGAGAGATCTATCACTTTGTTGTTAGGAGGTGTTAATAATTAGAATTTTCATCAATGCAACATCCTGACCAGCCCTATGTGATTTCATGTGTAAGAATCTCCGACATGTGATTATGAGAGGCAGCGGAACAACAATATAGCAGATATTAAAAGAAGATTTGAAGAACTTGGCCTGCCAGCAGATGTAGAATCATTTCAAAATGAATCAGCCCCTTCAAGGGGAAATAGAAAAGGGGTACGGGGTAGGCGTGCTGAAGGTACAGATGATTCGGAGTATCTCCCTGAAGCTGAGGAGCAGTTTCAGGGAGACACCGATGATGATGCAGCATTAGACAAGGAGCCTGTTCCCCTCATGGTGATTGAGGTACCCAGGGAGGGGATGCACAGTAGCATTTCCTTATTTTACATGGTTTTCTAATTCACATGTTTTTCTCCTACTGTAGGCTCCTTCTAGAAAACATCAGCGAAAGACCATCTCCTCAAGGCGGCTAAGACGTACAGAAGAAATGCCACCGGGAGGTGCAAGATCAAGTAAGCGAGTGAGGCCTACACCTCCAAATTAGAGACCTGCTGAAGATACACCAGATGACGGAGTAATGCAAGCTAAGAGAGCCAGGCAAAGTACTTCAAATGAGAGACCTCGTGGCGTCACCACAAGGTCCTCCTCCACTAGGCAGCAGCCAACTGAATCAATGGATCAAGTTGAGCAAGAATTGCCTACTGTAGAAGAAGATGATGATGGTCAGCACAGTCCAAGGGAGTTCATGAATGACTGGTCCTACGATGGAGATTATGATAATGATGGTCTTGGTGGAGAACATGAGGAGCACCGTGAGGGACAAGAAGATGAACAAATGTGTCTGGAAGGTAAATGTCATTTGCATTTAAATTCTGCAATTTAGATCCACTACCAATATTTGAGTACTAACATTCTGAACTTCTTGTTATTTTGTAGTGCCTGCCCAAAGAGCTCCAAGAAGGCCTAGGCCACCAATAAGGGGTATCTTACTTGATAGGATGACAAGGGCAATGAAGAAGAAGCTGCCCATTTCAGTTGCTGATGGGTGCAAAAGGCTACATGACCCTGTGCAAGCTGCGAAATTCGCTTCTGAGGCTGGTGTCATTGTTAGGGATTCTGTTCCTGTCCTAACCCATTGGAAACAGTACAAAAAAGATCAAAACCTTCTAGATGGCTTTGTTGGACAGTTAAGTGTAAGTTCCTCTATACTATGTCTGCACCTCTGCCTTTTTCAAAATTTATTCGCTGTTGTGCAATCCTTTCTAGCAGTAGTATTTTTTGAGATTGATATATTCAGATGTATAAGAGAATTCTAGCTAACTGTGAGAATGATCTATATCAATAATTTTCAGGGAAGGCTGGCCATTGACTTAAACCAACAGCCAACTAAGGATGCTTGCTATAATGTTCTCCAGTCCACTGTAAAGCAGAGGCGCTATATGTTGAAGAAAACCTACTTCACCGGCATCCCAATTGACCAGATCAGAACCACCTCTCCTGTATCGTACATGACTGATGCACAGTGGAATGAACTAGTTCAGAAATGGTCAGATCCAAAAAACATGGTATGTCCTATCTGCTAAAGTCCACAGCTACCTATTGTTGCCATGTAAATTAATCATTGACTGCTGTTGTCTAGTTTATGTGAATCTGGAATTACATCATGTATGTGAATCTGAAATTTCTGAATATTTGGAATTTTCTTGTATTAGGAACCTGAGGTGAAGTCTTAGTTTATTCTGCATAGCCTAGTTGGTGAGATCTTTGCTTGCTGTTTGACATCATTGTAAGTTAGATGGGAATAAAATTTACTTGTATTATTGTTACTGGTGGACATCATTTGTGATGGTAGCAGTTAAAAGTTATTTGCTTAGCTTCTGGTTTGATTTAACAAGCTGTAGTACCCTCAATTTATTTGCTTTAGCTTCTGACAGTAGTGATCATGAAAAGTTGAGAACAAACCATTTATTTGACTTGAGTACACATGAAGCATGAATGCATGATTTTATTGAAGTAAATGTGTAAGGCTATGATCTGTGAAAGTTCTCTGATTTATTTGAATTAGTCTATTCTCTTCTGGACTTAATGGTTAGTTGATTGCTTTCATATTTTACCCTGTTCAAATAAAAGGCATGTTTCTTCTAGCTGCTGTTCAGACATCATTTATAATTCTTGAGCTATGTCATTTATCTGGTAGGCCCCACAAGTAATGCTACATAAATTTATCACGCTTCAGTCCAGTAGGTCCAATAATTTTGATCTAATTATAATTTGTATCACTTGTTGCAGCGAACAGCTGAAAAGAACAAGGTAAACCGTGGCAAAGTTGTGTTTCACCAAGCGACGGGAGCTCGATGCTATGTTGCACAGCTGCATGCATATGTAATAGGGCACTGTTTGTATTGTTACTTTTTTACTCCACTGCTATGTGCGAAAGTCAACTAATTTTGACTATGTGCTTTTCATGCCAAACAGAGGCAAAAGAAAATGGCTGCAGCACGAGCAAATCAAGAAAATGCTACTGGAGAACAAGAAGCTGATGCTGATGGAGTACAAGAAGCTGCCGCTGATGGAGAACAAGAAGCTGCTGTTGATGGAGAGCTTGATGCGGTGGAGATCTTCAAAGTATGTCATACCAGCCGCAAGAAAGGAGTGACTGACACTACAAAAGAAGCAATTGTAAGTCTAATATCACTATATACTTTCCCAGCATCTTCCTATGTATCTCTTATTGAAACTGTCTTAGTGTGGAAACTGATATGGCTTGAAAAGTTGAAATGTCCATAGTTTTCATTATGCTGAGGTGGCTAGAGTGTTTTCTAAATAGTTTGCAACTTGAAAGTGAATTGTGGCTTGCTTGTGCATGCATGCATGACCATTAATTCTTTTTCTAGTTGTTCAATTTCTGCTATTAGTGTTGTCAGCTTGTCTCTCAGCTCTCTGTTTGAGCTCTCTGGATCATTGATCGAGTGGGGCAACCATGGTTGCTTATTAGTTCTCTAGCTGTATGTTATTCTGTGCATAAATTTGCTCTCTCTAGATCCTAGTTGTATTGGCGTTACAATTTATCAAGTGCAATAATTGTTTGCTTAACAGGGAGTGTGGTAGGTTACATGATACATGCTTTAACTAGGTTAAACTGCTACGTACATTCTGAAATACATTGAAGTTGGTTAACTTTTGTACTAGTATCAGACAATTTAATTGTTTGCACTGTGTCTCTACTGCTACATACATTGAAGTAGCTAAATAAGATTAATAAAAATGTCTCTTAAGTCAACATTCTGAAATTTACCAAGTTTAACTAGGTTCTTGATAACTCTTTGGATTATGGTAGGCTAACATGGAAGCTTTGAAGAATCAGCCTCCTGCTGAAGGCATTGCACTATCAAGTGCACAGGTTGTCTCCAAAGTCCTCCCCAAGAATAGCTGCAACATCTTCTTGAAGAATATTGGTCTGCAGCCGACAAGCCCAACAAAACCACCTACAGCGAAAGAAAGGGCACTGCAGGAACAACTCGCGGCTGAAAAACAAGCGTCCACACTTCTCCAAGATGAAGTGAATGTGCTGAAGGAGAATTTTCAGAACACAGAGGAAGCCCTTCAGAGGACCCAAATGGAGCTGCAAGAGTACAAGAAGGCGATGGAGGAGAACAAGAAGGCGGTGGAGGAGAACAATCTGTTGCTTAAGCGTCTTCTTCAGTTCAACTGTGGTGGTAACTTACCCGGTCCTTCATCTTGATCATCTTGAAAGTTGCTGGAACTTAGTCAAGTTGCTGCTGTCTTTTGCCGTTTGTGATGTCATGATGAACTTGTGTTATGATGTCATGATGAACTTGTGCTGTGTGATGGTGAACAGCTTATGAACTTGTGATGAAGAAATTGTGTCTAAGTTATGTGTCCAGAATATGGTGGTCTTGATCTGAACATGTGTTGTGCATCCAGATGTGGGAATGTACTGAATGTAACTGTGTCTGAATGTGTCCAGAATGGTGGGAATGTACCTGTGAACATGTGTTGTGCATCCAGAAGCAGCCACGTGGTGCAATCACAAGTGGACACGTGTCCCAATAAAAAATGGACACATGGCACCACCAGAAGCACCCACGTGTAGTCACCAGAAACGGTAACGTGTCGTATTCCCAGAAACCCACGTGGACCAATAAGAATGCGACATGTGGACCAACCAGATAACACCACGTGGACCAACCAGATAACGCCACGTGGACCAACCAGATAACGCCACGTGGACCAACCAGATCATACCACGTAAACCAACCAGATCACGCCACGTGGACCAACCATATCACGCCACGTGGACCAACCAGATAACACCACGTGGACCAACCAGATAACACCACGTGGACCAACCTGATAACGCCACGTGGACCAACCTGATAACGCCACGTGGACCAACCAGATAACGCCATGTGGACCAACGAGATAAGGCCACATGGACCAACCAGATAATGCCACATGGACCAATTATATAAGGACACGTCATTGTCCGGGTGGACATCGCCACGTCAGCGTCCAGCGTGGAACGAAGCCACGTCAGCTGCCAGCATGCACAGTGCCACGTGGCAGTCACTTCCATGACGAAATCAGTGACAAAAGTCCTTAGTCATAGAAGACAAGCGGTTACGTGACGAAAAACGTGTTCGTCACGAAAAGGAGCAGTTCTGTGACGAAATTGACCGATTCGTCACGGTGCGTCAAATGTGACGCGTGTTCTATGACGATTTTAAAATCGTCATAAATTCGTCACAGAAAGTTTTCGATGACGAATTTGGCATGTTCCGTGACGAAAGTGTTTTGTCATTGATGTGAACTTTTGTACTAGTGGGATTTCCCCAACATTAGCCCCTCGCCTGCGAAGGTTTGTCTTCCTGACGAGCCGAAGTAGCGAAACCCAAATGGGTAGAAATATTTTCGCACCAAAGCGCCTCCCCATTTCGGCTCGTCTAGGTTCTCCTTATCTTACACGTGTCGGGTTGTTTTGATTCTCCTGTTTTTTCGCGATATGAACTCTCTTCCTGATTTTCCGCTGATTCACTCCTATCTTATCGGGATATACTTCTGTTACTGCTGGTTTGATTCGTGCTATATTTCTGCGCCACGTGTTTCCTAGATTGTCGCGCCGCCTGCACTATATAAGACCACCGCTGCCCCCCAGTGCCAAGCCCCTCCTTCCGCTGCTCTCTGATTGCCTAGTGCCTGCTCTCTACCAGTAACTTCTTGGTAACTTTGTTCTATACCTTCGTTTTTATTTCTTGTCCTGCTTTTTTTTTTACCTTCGCTCAACTAGGTTATACTTATTATTCTTTTTGTTTTAGGTTGCTGCCTGTTTCTCTTGTTTCACTCTTCTTTGTGATGGCTCCGAAGTCTGCTGCGTGGAAACCCCCAAAGGCCACTACAAAGGTTTTTGGATGAAGTCGTGTGACTCCGCGGCTTCTTGCTGAGTACGAGAAACTTGGGTACTTTGAAAGTGGTCAAGCTAGAGCTCCTGGAAATGAAGTGACTCCTGCCCCGAGAGATGATGAGGTTGTAGTGTTCCACGATCTTTTTGCTGCTGGTCTTCAGTTTCCTCTTGACCCTGTCGTCGTTGCAATTCTTCGCAACTTCGACATGTATGTTCACCACCTTACTCCGAATTCCATTCTTCGTTTGAGCTTGTTCATGTGGGCGTGCAAAACCATGGGTGTCAATCCTACCGTGGCCAACTTCGTTCGTGCTCACACTATCCATCACCAGCCGCTGTTCATGGAGCGCACCGAAGGTGATACATATATCAAGGAAGAGGCCCAATTTGCTTCGCTGAATTTTAGATACAGAACTGATGTTGATGTCCCTGTTGTCTGCTATAAAAATCGGTGGGAAGATGACTGGAACACCTTCTGGTTTTATCATAAGGTTGATGACACTGCTACATCGCTTGTTAGCAAGGAAATGCTAGATCTTCCGAAGGGTGTTGGCCTAACTCCCGATGATTCTGATCAGTCTCGACTTTTTTTGGTTGTCTTTCGGGAGATTGCAAAAATTATGGGTACTCACGATCTCGTCGAGGAGTACTGCTGCTGCAAAATTTTTCCGGTGAAAGCTGGCTAGTCTGTTGTCGCATGGAGCGACTTTACATGCCCCATTAAAGTTCCGGACTTTACAAAAAGCTTCGGAGTTAAACTCGAAGGTTCATGTTTGTTTTTCTCTTATACCCTTTTTTATTTCTACACTTTGTCTTTCTTTGTTTTCTTTCTTGCTTATTTTTTCCTCTTTACAGATATTGATATTCTGCTTATCGAAGATGCTGCCAATGAAATACTTGGTCCTACCAGCCTTAAAGCGGACCATGATATCATGAACCGAATTGGTGGTCGTCGCGACAACCGTGTTTTCCAATTCTTTGGCATTACTGCTGGTGATCGTCAAGTCACCGTTACACGACGCGAAGCCGCCGCTAAGCGTGCTGTGAAGAAAGGGTCTGGCACCGCTGCCGAACCTTTGGCTGCTGCGTTGCCTTCTCGTCCTGGCAAAAGACGCGCGAAAGCTGCCAGCAACCGTCAACCTAAGCGTCGCCGGAAGCAAAGATCTGCCTCTCCTGAGACTGTGTCTTCTAGCCCCGATGGCAGCGATGTAAACCAAAGCGAAGGTGACAAGGGCAACGAGAATGTGGCTGACCCTGCGCTGTCCGGACGAAGCACTCGAGCGTCTGACTTGGAGCGCACAGAGGAACAAATTGATGTGACTTCGATATCACCGCGCCCAGACGCCGGTGCCGGTACCATTGCTCAACCCTTCGATATCGACATTAGCGACCGTGAATCAGAGAGTGATGAAGAGCTTGCTGCTCCTTCTAAAACAAGTGGTAAAGCGCCCGCTATTGCCGAAGACATCCCTAAAGAACCCGCTCCTTCTAAAGGGTTGGTTCCTTCTTCGTCGCGCAAAGTTATTGATGCCTTCGCTACTGGTGCCGGCGATAGTGACAGTAGCTCTGACACTGAGTCTGATAGCGGCCGGCGAAGTGGTGGTGTTTTTGTTAGTGCTGATTCTCCCTCAGTTGTTGCGCGCTGTCTTGGGATTTCTCAGAACTCTCATTTTTTTGGTGATCACAAGAGAAAATTACTTCAGTTTTGCAGTGATGATCGCGAACGTGCTTTGCTCCAAGAGGCTGGTCAATCCTTTAGCTTCCCTATCATGGAAGAAGATCTTGGCCGCGAAGGCGCTGATGAGGTTTTGACGCAGGCTCAAGATCTTGCCATGAAAACTTTCGTTGCCTGTCGGATTGCTCAGCGCCGACATTGCGAAGACATCCGTCAATTCAACCTTCGTGACCAGACTACCTCTTCTGCTCTTGAGAAGGAAATTGTTACTGTCAAGAATCTTCAAAAGGACAAGGACAGTCTTGCTGCTGCTTTGGAAGACGAGAAAAAGAAAAACGCTGCTCTGTCTTTGGAAATTACTTCTTTCTCGAAGAAAAATAGTTCTCTTGAAAACGAAGTTGCTAAGTTGAAAGAGGCTGTTGAAAATGAAAAAAAGAAAAGCAAAGGTTTGCAGGGCCTGTACGAAAGTAAGCGGAAGGAGCTCGATGAACTGAAAACTACTCATGCTGATCTTATAAAAGAACATGAGGGTTATTGTGACGAAGTGGAAAAGCATATTGTTCCTGTTTGCAAGAATGTTCACGATCTTCTGGCAGACTTTGGCACTGCGCCTGGTTCATACATCATCGAAGGTCAATACATAGGCGATATTTTTAAGTGGCTGTCAGATGGTGTATCGTCTCTAGCTTCGGCTGGCCGTTCTTTTGGTGAACTAAGTGCTGGAGTTGATGCGCGGACCATTTGTCACTCTGTGTACTCTCTCTTGAGCACTCCTGCCGATGGGTCCGAGCCTGCTGTTTCCAAGACTGCTCTTCGCCAGATGCGTGATGGCTCCTTTGCCTGGCCTCAAGAAACCAATGTTGACCGCATTCCTACTCTTAGTAGTTTTATTGTAAGTTTGGTTTTGGCTATGCTGTTGCTGAGGCTCGTCGTGTTCTGCGCAAGGTTACACTGCTGTGCTCTTTGCTAAGTCATTCCTGTTTTTTGCCTCCGTTTGCTTTTAACGTGCGCCTTCTCTTTTCTAGACTAGCCCCAGCCCCGCTGCTTCTGGTCAAGTTGGTGTCACCTCCGGTGTTGCGACTGCTCTGCCTTCTTCGACACCTTCGGCTGATGCTGCTTCTCGTGGTGCTTCTACGGCTCCCTCCTCTTCGGCTGGCGGAATGCAAGGTGCTATTTCTTCTGTTGTTCAAACTACTTCAGCTACTCCCCATACGACCGAAGAGGTGTGAAGATTGTTGCTGCGGAGACTAGTGTTAGGTTGCGAGTGTTGGGACACATTTTGTCTATGTAACTGAACTATTTTGCGAATCTGCGCAGGTGCCGGAGTTGTGCCCTGCGTAGATAAACGAAGATTCCTGCCCACTTGTTATAAACCGTGGCGACTATTTTATGTCTGGTTCCATATGGCGAAAGTTTCACCTGAAATTTCCTCACGCGTCCTTTGATGAATTTTGGTCTTACAAAATTAACCGGTACGATGAACGCAATAATGCATCTAAGGATTTCTTCGAGCAATATAGCTGGAATCGGCTGATTCATGATTCAACTTCGCAACGACGACTGCGTGGAAGTGATTCTTCGGTTGATGTACGACCTTCGAGTAGTTCTTTGTATTGTGGTGGTTCTTCTGTTGCCGTCCCGAAGGTTGAGATAGTTGATCTTACCGAAGACGATATGCATGAGTGCATCTACAAGCGTTCTAACTGATGAGTTGCTAGACTATCTTTTGTGCGTTTGGCTGTAACTTAGCTATGTTGTTATGTTTGTTACTGCGCTATTGCTCAAACACTTTTTTGTTGTAATAAATTACCATTTCCGTAAAGCTCTTGGTTTTGAAACTTCGGAAAAAAGGGAACTCAAACCGCGAAGCGCCTCCCCCTAGTTTCCTTTTCCGTGTTTCACAAACTGTATTGGCAAGTTTGATTGCAAAGAGATGTTATTTTTTCCTCACGTGCTGCCTTCGTGCAGTTATACGTTATGCATTACTTTTGTGCGACGTTTTTGACCGCATTGTCACACAACGTTTTGTTCCTCGAGATGACTCGTCAGTCGAATCTCGCATTTTTGCTTCGCACATACGGTGCCGAAGGCTTCTTTCCTTGCTAAAGAAGGAGATGATTTGCGACTTCGCCTTTTAACGAGTCGACTTATCCCTGCGGATTTCTTCCCAGGGGCTTCGCGCATTGGCCGCTGAAGGCTTTATATTATTTTTGTGCTTCAACTTCGATGCGAGCACCCTAAGTGAACCAATTATGTTTTTGCTGTTTGCCTAAAACGTAATTGTTCACTTACACGATATATGATGTATTTTGTGACCTGTGCTGAAAGTGACAACTCATTTCATTTGAGTTGCGTCACTTCGGACTTCCTGATGCGCACCGATGAAATTTTTGGGGAGTCCTTGTTATAATTTCCAAGGAGATATTACACATGAAGACCGCCTCATTAAAAACCTCGCATCTCTGTTGTGCCGATGATTACACAACTAGAGACTCTCCCCACGAGGAAAAGAGTACGGCTTTGAAAACTTAAAAGGAAAGTTTGTTACAAAAATGCGAAATGAAAAGAAACTACTAAGAGTAAGAGCTAAGATACAACGAAGCTTGTTCCTCTTTCACAGCCAATACTTTTGCAGCGTATCTTCGTTCCACGAGTATGGATCCTCCACCCCTTCTAGGTTAGTTAGCCTGAAAGCCCCTTGCCATGTTTCTGTTGCGATGAACGGACCATCCCATTTCTCTTGTAGTTTTCCCACGCCTTGTGTTTTTTCCTTAAGACCATATCTCCTGTTTTTATGTTCCTCCTTCGCACCTTCTTGCCCTTCCATCTTCTGGTTTCCTCTTGATAAGTTTCAATGTTCTGCAATGCTTGGAGCCTAGCCTCTTCGTTGGTGTCTAGTGCTGGTGCCATATCCTCATTTCCAAGTGAGCCTTCAGTACGAATGGACCCTAGCTTTATCTCTTCTGGTACCATCGCCTCTTCGCCGTATAGCAACTTGAATGGCGTGAATTTTGTTGCTCTTGACTCTGTTGTGTTGTGAGACCATATGACTCTTGGTAACTCATCTGCCCACTTGCCCCTTGGCATTCCTGTGATGTTTCTTTTGATGCCCGTGAAAATTATCCCGTTTGCCCTTTCAACAGCTCCGTTGGACTGTGCGTGATATACCGAAGCAAAGCACAACTTGGTGCCCAGGTGAAAGCAGAACTTGTGAAAGTCTGTTGAGTCAAATTGCTTGCCGTTGTCCACTGTTACTTCGTACGGGACACCAAATCTGCAAACCACATTTTGCCAAAAGAATTTCTGTATCACTCCCGAAGTTATGGCCTGTACGGCCTTCGCTTCAATCCACTTTGAGAAGTATTTGACAGCCACTATTGCATATTTGTAATTTCTCGGAGCCATTGGCAGAGGCCCCACGATGTCAATTCCCCATCTTGCGAATGGCCATACCGGAGGAAGGAGCTGTATTTCGTAAGGTGAAAACTTGGAGTAATTTATGTGCTTCTGGCAGTTGTCACATGTCCTTAGGATCTCTTCGGCATCTCGTACTGCTGTTGGCCAATAAAATGCTTCACGAAATGCCTTGGCTACTAGCTTTCTCTGAGTATGTGGGAAGAGCACATGCCCGCATGTATTTCTCTGAGTAACTCTCTGCCTTCTTCACGTGATACGCACTTGAGTAATGGTGCGCACACGCCTGCCTTGTACAAGTTCTCCCCCCTTAAAATGAATGACCTTGCTCTTGCTGCCATTCTCTTCCTGTCAACTTCGCTTTCTGGTTCGTAATGCCCGTTTAGATATGCCACTATTTGTGCCCTCCAATCTTCGCTGATGATTGCGCTGACAAGCTTCGGCTCTGATTCTGCGAAGTGTGCGGTCATTTTCCTCAATGTCTCATAGAACACATCAGGTGGTAGTGGTTGCTTCGTGGCCCCTGCCTTTGCTAAAGCATCCGCCTCTTTGTTCTGTTCCCTTGGTATCTTCTTTACCGTGAACCCCAGGAAGTTTTTCTCCATTACTCTTACTGCTTTCAAATACGAAGACATTTCGTCTTTCCTTGCTCTGTATGCTTTGCCTATTTGGTTCGTGATGAGCTCTGAATCTGTGTTCAACACCAACCTTAATGCCCCTACTGCTTTTGCCTTTCGAAGACCCAATAGCAATCCTTCGTACTCTGCGACATTGTTTGTGTACCCATCAAACTCTAGCCCTACTACGTATCTCATTTTTATTCCCGAAGGTGATGTGAGAATTGCCGAAGCTGCCACACCATCATTACAGTACGCCCCATCACAAAATATTTCCCATGATTTCTCTTCTTTTAGCGACTTCGCGCTGTCTTCATCTGATTGTGCCCATTCTGCGACAAAATCTGCCAGCACTTGGGATTTTATCACTGTTCTTGGCGCGAAGGTTATGTCGTATTGAGACAACTCTGTTGCCCATTTGGCCATCCTTCCTGAGGACTCTTTGTTCTCAAACATTTCGCGAAGTGGGAAGCTGGTTGGCACTACCACTTTGAAACTTTGGAAGTAATGCTTCAACTTTCGTGCTGCCATTACTACTGCATATGCCATTTTTTCTAGTTCTGAGTATAATTTCTTTGCTCCTTTGAGCACTTCGGAGACGAAGTATACTGGCATTTGTTTCAGATTGCCGCCGTTCTGCTTCTCCTCAACCAATGCTGCGCTGACCGCATGAACTGATGCTGCCACATACAATAACAACTTTGCTTCGGGCCCAGGACTTGCCATTACTGTCGACTTCTCTATATGCCTTTAGGTCTTCGAAGGCTTCCTGTTCCTTCTCTCCCCATACTATGTTTTTCTGCCCTGCCAATTGCTTGAAGAACGGTAAGCTTCGTTCTGCTGATTTGGAGATGAATTGACTCAATGCTGCGAGTCTGCCTGTGAGCTTTTGTACCTCTTTCTTCGTTCTTGGTGCCCTCATGTTTCTTATTGCCTCTATCTTTTCTGGATTTGCTTGTATTCCTGACTTTGACACCATACATCCCAATAACTTCCCCCTACTGACCCCAAAGATGCACTTTTCTGGGTTCAGCATAAGCCCATACTTTCTCATGTTTTGAAAAGTTTCCACCAAGGCTTCGATGTGACGCTCTTTATGCTTGTTGTGCACTACCACATCATCAACGTATGCGGACACGTTTCTTTTCAATTGTGGACCAAGAACTGTCTGCACCATTCTGTTAAAAGTTGGGTCTGCGTTGCGCAAGCCTTCTGGCATTCTTACAAAGCAGCACACCCCGAAGGGTGTTATGAAACTTGTCTTGTCTTCGTCTTCTTTTCTCATCCACACTTGATGATATCCCGAAAAACAATCAAGAAGTGACATCCTTTCGGATCATGCTGCCACATCTACCAACACATGGATTCTTGGGAGAGGGTAGTCATCTTTTGGGCAAGCCATATTGAGAGACGTGAAATCTATGCACATTCTCTGATCTCCATTTTTCTTCGGCACCATGACTATGTTGGACAGCCAAGTCGTGAATTGTACTTCGCGTGTGACGCCTGCCTCTAGCAACTTTTGTACTTCACGAAGTGCTATTTTCTCTTTTTCTGGTGATATCACTCTTGGCTTTTGTCTTCTTGGCATGACCTTCGGGTTTAAGTTTAGACTATGCTCGATAACTTCACGCGGTATTCCCTTGAGATCTTTTTTGCTCCATGTGAAAACGTCTTGGTTTTCGCTCAAGCAGTTAAGCAGGTGTGCCTCTTCTTCTTCACTGAGGTCCTTTGCAATTATGACTGTTTTGTCATCCGTGCTGCCGTTCAGCTTCATTCTCTTAGTGTGATGCATGGGCTTGATTCTATTTTCTTCTTCCTTCCTCTTCTACTTTATTAACTGTGACTCTTGTACATCATCTTCGCTTTCCTGATTCCCTTCGTTGATCTGTACTAAGTGTACTGGCTTGCGGTCGGTGCCTGTATTGTATTCCCTGTCCCATGCATCCTCCTGGTCCCCATAGACTGATAACACCCCATTGATCGTTGGAATTTTCATACACAAAAAGGGCATGTGAATTACTGCTGCGAACTTGTTTATGACTCCTCTTCCGAATATTGCCTTGTAGGAATAAGGGATGTCTACTACATCGAAGTTAACCATTTATGTTCTCATTAGAGCCCCTTCTCCCATCGTAACATTCATTTCGATGGTACCCAATGCTTCAACCCGCTTGTTACTGAAGCCATATAGCAGTTTTGTGGATGTTTGCAATTGATCATCCCTGAACTCCATTTTTCTGAACAGGTCGTAGGTGAGAACGTCTGCGGAACTGCCGTTGTCTACCAGAATTCCTCCCACATCATTTCCCAGAATGTACTTTGTGTTCTTCCCCAGTATTGCTCTGATCACTAGCGGGTCTTCATGTGGGTATCTCTTTAGCTTCAGGTCAGCCTCTGTAAATGTGATTGGGATATGCGACCACTTCGTGCGAAATACTTTACCCGAAGATAGATGACTGACTTCCCTTCTGTCATCCTTCCTTTGCCTCTTCGATGGGAACTCGGGGAAACAACATCCCCCCGTTATTGCGTTTATGACGTTCACCCTCTGATATCTGTCATCTGGGTCATTGTTTATGATGTTGACTCTTTGGTATCTGTAATCTTGCTCTGATCTTCGAGCGTTTTGCTGTTGGGATTGTGATGGGTTTTCTTTTGGCTGGTAGGGAGCACTCGGCGCTGGGCCTTGCGCTGATGTGTAAGCTGGGTGAAACTGTGGTGGGTATGGGAGGGGTTGGAAATATTGCGGTGGCGGCTGATACATGGGCTGCCAATTCGATGCTGAGCTGTTTGCCGCCGAAGGTGCGGCGGTCGTCGCTCTGTTGAGGAAACCAACTTGGTTCTGCGCAATCTTCTTCTTTTCTTCTTCCTCCTTTCTCTTGATTGCCACTCTGCATTCATACGTCCAATGACCTTTGTTCCTTATATGTATGGAGCAAACTGTTTGCCGAGGTGGTGTTGAGTATTTTGCAGACCCCTGCTGGTTTGACTGCGAAGGTGTCTGGCTGTTATTTGCCCCCTTGGATGATACATTGTTCACACCTCCCTGTTGTAGTTTGAGCTGTTTGCTGTGTTTCTATTGTTCGTGTTTGGCCTTCTGTTCCATTCTTCTTTGGCCTTCGCTGCATTTTTCCTTGCGTCATAATCCTCGATTCTCCTTTGCTTTCCCTGATCAGATAAGCAGTATGACTGTAAAACTTCGAACAATCTTTTTTCCGACGCTGGCCTTCGCCTATCCAGGTATTCCCCGCACGGCCCCACCTTAAGCCCGCCAATAACGACGTCAATTACACTTGACTCTTTGACATGTGGTGCTTTTGCCCTGGCCTTTGTGAATCTCTTTATGTACTCTTGCAATGGCTCCTTTTCTCCCTATTTGATCTGATGAAGGTCGTTGGCTGTAAGTTCTTGTGGCTAGAATCCTTGGAAGTTGCTTTCAATTTTCTCCCGAAGCTAGCTCCATGAGCCTATGCTTCCCCTTGGCAGCGATGCATACCATTGCTGAGCAGAGCCTTTTAACGCCATGATCATAGCCTTCACCTTTGCGGTATCATCACCTCCCCCTGAAGAAATTGCCACACTGTACCGAAGTATGAACTGCCGCGGATCTGACTCACCGTCGTATTCTGGTAGCGAAGATGGTAGCTTGAACTTGGTCGGCCAATCTGCCTGCTCGAGCTTGAATGTTAGTGGGGTGGATGGCTTGTCCTTGGAAGAACTTGAACCTTTGCTCTTGTGATGTGGTCTACGTTCCACAAACGCCTCTTCGTCAGAATCGAACACCCATGATTCTTCAGAGTCGTACGAAGACTCCTCCACAACAACTGGTCTGCTTCGCTTTTTTCCCTGAGGCGAAGTTGCTCTGTGTTGCTTTTCAGGCCTTGGCTCAGATCGTACAGAATGTTCTTGCAGGTAATTAAGTTGTGCCTGCAATATTGCCATCTGTTCTTGAAGCTGAACAGTTTTCTGCCTGATTACTTGTTGCTCCTGCTCCTTGCGAAGTTGCTGGAGAAGAGATTTCTTTTTCTGGATTTCTTTCCGCATTTGTTGGTACTTTTGTTGCTCTTGGCTTGGATCACCTGCCTGTGGCCCCTTAGCTTTGAGGAATGCCGCTTCTGCCTAAGCCCTTGTCCGGACATTGGACGAACCTGGTATTTGACTGAGTCTTGACGCTATTGTCGCCTCTACCCTTCTTAATGATGCAATGTCTTTGTCGAGTATCCCCGCATCCAAGAGGTCGACTTCGAAGTTTTCGTTTGCGATGTCTTCCAGTGCCCCATCACGACTGCCTGGTGCCTGGCTGAGCACTATGTCTCTATCTGCGTTTGCATTCGCCCCTTCGTTGACTGGGCCTTCGGACTCTGCTGCCGACGGGTCATCGGTAGCCCTTTGTGGATTGGTACTGGTGTTCCTTGATGCTCTCTTCGGTGCCATTGAGCTGTGGTGGGATGAAGCACGGTGGGCGCCAGAAATGTTGGGGGGAAACCCGTCCCCGAAGTGGGGCCAACAGATGCAAATGACAAAGGAACTCAAACTCTCAAGCAAACCAAGGAGTGCCTTCGGGCGGGCAAAACAAGCCTCCCCTCAGCCCTCTCTCTCCATTTTCATTCACACTTTACATCTTTACCCTCGCCTTTTTACATTGTGCGAAGGATCATTGAGGGCATTACAGTATTTTTACACCAACTCGCCCAACTACCACCCTTACAACTCAACACTTTACACCGTGGCACCCATCATGTGGGCCCGCACCCCCTCTTCCCCCTTCGGGGAATTATTACATCCCTAAGGACCCATGCCCGCTTCACGCCGTGAGCCTCGCTGCTACCTTCGCGTGCCCGCAACCCTTGTCGCCCCTTGAGCGCCCTTGCGTCTCTTCCTGGTTACCTCCGGTCATTCTCCGAAGGTTTTCTGTGTCTTCGCGTGTTCAGCACCTTCGACCTCCTGGACTCCCGATGCCCTCCCGCTCGAAGGTTCCTTGCGCCTTCGTGCGATCAGCACCTTCGATCTCCTCGCTCTGCCGCGCCTTGAAGATGTCAGGCTTCGGGCACTGGCAACCTTCGATGCCCCGTTCCGCCATGTCCCGAAGATGTCGAACCTGCGTAATCACCACAAAAAACAAAGGATGGTCGTTTTCCTTGACCCGAAGGCCTGCAGATGAAATGGATGACAATAGGGGGTTAGGTGCAAAATGGATTTCCCCAACATCAAGCACGACCATATTATTCATCACATATCACAAACTATTACAGGATAACAGTCTCACAAGGAACATAGATTAACAAAGCTAAATCCAGGTCATAATCATAAGAGATAGTGGAGCATTGATCGAATGATGTTAACCTCTTCATATTTTATTGCTAAGCAGTAGACGAAGGAGGTCTTCACTGTCTTCAGTTAGCTTCTACAACCTCTTAACCTCAGCCGATTGCATTTTCAGGGTTGATTCTGATTCTTCGGTCTCCTTCTTCAAGCTACATAACTCTTTCTGGTGAGCAACAAATTATTGTTGAAGTTGTACCTCATCCTGATTGGGAGCGTCAACTCGCTCTTCATCAACACTACTACATAAGGATTTGGTACCCATTCTTGAGTACTCGGCTGCCTCTGTTTTAATTTGTTTGGGAAGAAGCATCATTGACTTGGTAGCTTCCATCTAGCAACAGTGGATCCCAAGTCATGTTAGGATCTTATAATTGATTTGAACTAAGGAAACAAAGGTGTTAAGTTTGTTACCTTCGAGCAGGTCTGAACAGGAGCGACTACATATGTTGACCCTTTAGCCCGCTGAAACAAGTACAAGAACAAGAGGTAAGGGTTGAGATAATTCGCAATCGAAAACAAAGAAGGTGTTAAGTTTGTTACCTTGGAGCAGGTCTAAATAGGAGCAACTACAGATGTTGACCCTTTGGCCCGCTGAAACAAGTACAAGAACAAGAGATAAGGGTTGAGATCATTCGCAATCAGAAGCAATTTCATCTATTAAGTTCAATGCGGTACATGAATGACACACCCAAGCATGCAACAAAAATATGGAAAGCCAAAGAGCATGAGTAAGCAATATAATAATTACATCTTTTAATTTCTACAAACCTCAAATAAGTTGACTTGGAACAATATCTTGCAATAGGGAATAGAAGATCCACAATCACTCAAGCATGCAACAACAATATTCAAAGGCAAAGAGCATGAGGAAGCAGTCTAATAATTTCATCCACAAATTTCTACAAACCTCAAATAAAATGACTTCGAAGAAACTCTTGCGATAGGGTACAATAGATCCACAATCACCCAAACAATGAAACAACATTATAGAACACCAAAGAGCATGGGGAAGCAATCTAATTGAATAGATCAATACAGGGAGGAGACCGCAGACCTGACGAATAGGGAGGGAAGAAAGTGCTGAATGTCGTCTCGATTTAGCAGCCTGTTGACGGCTGTTAAGTACCATTTTCATGGTCGTCAACTCCTGCAAATTGGAGCATGAAATGCACATCCACACTAGAATAGGAGCTTAAACTGATACTTTTCACCAGAGTCGATGTCTATTCGAATGCAGGTATTTAGCATAGGAAATGGGAAGAATCCATGCATATTCATTCCACTCCAATCCAAGGCACTCAGGTTCTGGCTAATGAGGGGCTGCCATATGGATTCCCCTGGATCCATGATGTCACCAATCCATGTGAAGAGCTCTCAACAAATCACACACTGCCACGTCAGCATCACATGGATCCATGGGCCCACTTTGCTAACCAAACCTCCAGGAAACTTGGCATGCACAGAGGATCCGCATCAGGGCCCACATGGAAGACACTCAGAGGAAGCATGGGCCAGATGGCCACCCGAGGAGGCCGGCCAACCCTAGGATTGGCCGAACCGACCTAAGGTCGGTTGATCCCCTCCTTCCACGTGTCATTCGCCCATTGGTTCTTGGCTGCATCCCGGGGTGTTTTGGAACACTTGAAGCCTCGGAGCAAGCCACTCCTTTGCTATAAATAGAAGGGGAGGGGCCTCATTTCCTACACACTTCCAAGCTCTCAAGTTCCACTTCTCTCTTGTGTAGCTCTCTCTCTCCCTCTCTCTAATTCTGCCCATGTGAGGTGATTCTCACCTCTATGTGGTAGAATGGGGTTGAGAAGAGATCTAGACTAGGATTAATTGATAGATAGAGTAGGAGTGAGGAGTGAGTTGATGTCCTCATGGGTGCATTGTTCTTCATTTAGATCAAAGTGAGTATTTCGACATTTCTTATTTCGACTATAGTGGACATCATGCATGAATGATATGTTCTTGTGTTCTTGGCTCATTCATAGTTTAGAGGCTTGTGTTCTTCGTGACACAAGGCTTCAATCCTTTAGAGCCAGTGCATTAGTTCAAGTATCTGTTTGCATGCTTTGATCCTGTTTAGCTGAGTAAGTTTGTTGTATCTCGTTCGCATCCAAACCTTTCTTGCTGCTCCGTAACTTGATGACTAGTATGATCTGAGCCGTTCGCTCTCTAGTTCGTAGTCCTGTATTTATATGGGTTGCTATAGTGTTGTTAGCGGGTCGACAGACGTAACTGTGCTATAGTAGTTATCGGGAGTGCAGACGTGGTGTCTGGACTCTGGTTATCCCATGAAGACCAAGTGCATTCGCGTAACGATAGAGGTAGGCCGCAGTGGTGACAACCTGTTGAACCCTTTGAAACCCTCTGCGCATGTGTACCGAGTTGGGCCCCGTTGCCAGAACATTGGCGTAGCCCTAAAAAATTAGGATGGGTTGGCACTCCACAAAGAGGACTAATAGCGGACAGATCCATCTCGAGAGTTAAGCTCCTCAAGAAAGTACTTCTCAACATCTTACCTATCTCAGTAGTAGCTAGGTGTCCTTGGATAGACCTTCGTCCGGTTACTCTCCCGTCCTAGGAACAAACCCTGTGGGAATACTCATTCTCCTAGGGAGAAGTGCTACAACGGTGTATCCGTGCGCTTGCTGATTCGTTCGCACTCGTCAGTGTACCCGAGAGCTTCTTACACGCTCACGCTAGTGCGCCAGTGGTGGTGATGTTAAGAAATGCCAACACAGCCCGAACTTACACCTTGAACACGATGTTCTTCGCAACTGTTGCAGATCTGCGATCGCCAGGGTGAGCCTCGGGGGAGCTGATGGAGCAACAGGTTTGAACCATCTTGCAGTTTCAAGGATGTTACCGAGGAAGGCTGCCGCTCGTAGTAGAGGAAGGCCACCGCTCGTAGCAAAGGAAGCCGACCGGATCGTAGCAGAGGAAGGTGTCGTCGGTAGCGAGGTCGCCCTTGTTGCTTCCGCCGCAGATCTACTAGGTCTCTTCGGCAGTAGAGGAGAAGATCCCCTCATTTTTTAAAATTACCAGGAGGGAATTGGGAGGCCTGGTTCCCTCTTTCTTTTATAAATAATAGGGAGGACCAGGAGGAGGAGAATTCAAAATTTCAAGCCCCGCCTTTCTGCTCCAGAGCGGGAAATGAAAGACTTTGGAAACCGCCGTCAGGACTTCGTCACTGACACGTTGGACCGCTTGGGTGTCGGACCCAAACGTCAGTGACCATACATAGAGGGGCAAGTTGTTGATAGGGTTGTTCGTACCACCGTGGATCATGGAATTGACAAGCACACACAGGACTATACTCTACTTCATATTCACGTTCGACGGATGATCTGATTATTGCATTACAAATGTAGTCACTACAACAAATTAACGTACTATTTCAACTGTTTATTACATGACTAAACACACATAAATAAAACATTAAAACTACAAACTACAGGGGACCCTAGTACAACCCTTCAGGTAATCTTTTATGGAGATCTTGCATAAATTCGGGATGATCAGTGCATACGACCGCCCAATCATATGTGACTATTCTGTGAGGAAAGATTCGCTCTAAGAGAGACATGCACTTGTCCAGCAATTGTGTGCAGTTAGCCTGAATTGCCCATTGTCAACTGTACACTTTTCTGTCCAATACTTGAATGGTGCTAACGCATATTTTTATTTTGGTTGCAGATTATTGTTGGTTGCAAGATGAAAACAAGAATGTGACCAGCTATTTTCATGTGCTAAGATTGTAATTGTAACCTAAGATTTGTTTTGATGTGTCTGATGACAAATTGATGTTTCTGATGATATGTTGATTTGATATTTTGATGTAATATTGGATATAAGCATGGTTCATGTTGAGCTATTTTTTAGCCGGAACTACTTTGTATTTATATGGGCTGAAATTATATGGGTTGTGTCTTTTGAATGAGTTGGAAATAAAAGTGAAACTGTGGGCCTATTTTAGGCCCATTTTGGTCCATTAACAAATGACATGTGGTGACGTCGTTATTGCCACACCAACTGAAAAAAAACAAATGACATGTGGTGACGTCATCATTGCCACATCAATTGCTCTGGCCACACACTTTTGTGACATTTTGACCGGCATTATGTGACAATTCTAGGCATCATATAATGTCAACAATATGTGACACTTTAACGTACCGTCACATTAGGTCTTACATTATGTGACGGTGCACCATATTTTCGTCACAAGGTACATTTAGCGACGGTTGATATGTGACGACCCTTGTGACGGTGGATTTTCGTCATATGATACTTTCTATGACAGTTTCTGTACTTTACATGACCATATCATTTTGTCATGGAAACCAGTTTTTTTTGTAGTGTGGTCACAGTTTTCTCACTTGCCATGTCCCACATCTTTGACGCACAGTGTAGCTTTAACCTTTCGACTTGGTACATGTCGGCGATCGAGAGTAAATAAGGCCAGGCGTTGCCAGGAGTATCCCATAGATCAGCCTCCTCAGAGAGTGATCCTTCCCTAGCATATTTGTTCAGGAGCAAGAAGCCATCAGGGTTTCTGTCTATAATTGTAACAGTTTCAGGGCTAGACTCCACTCCTGGGCTGTAGAGCATTGCCTCCATCACACAAGATACTTTAGCCACATCGGCACTTATCGCTCGTATCACCTGGCATTCTGCACCTACGTGGAAGACAACGTCCATAGGGGCTTGGGCTGCAACGCTTTCGCATATGCTTGTTTGTACTGATGGAGGAGGAACTTCAATGCAGTTGTTCTCCAGTACTGTAAAAACACACAATACGTGTATGCGATCTTCATTGGAGGTCACACGCTCAATGTCATGATGCCCCACCAGACATTCAAAGCCTCTTTCTTGTAGATCCCGATTCATGAAACAAACTTCTTTTGTAGCTTGAACTTGAAACATATTATCTTTATCGTTTGGATCTCCAGCCATCGCACGCAACAATACTTGCACCTACATGGAAGGAAGCAGTCACAACCTTGACAACAATAATATAAAGCGACCGTATCACCATGTGTGAGTGTGTGTATACATAGCAGCAACGAGACACGTACCATTTGGGATTTGTGCACATGAATGAGGATGACGGTAATGCCGTCTGGAACATCCATCCACTGATGATCATTCATACATGTAGAATAGCAACATAGCCTCCATTGATGGCCTCCCACCATGAACATACTAGATTCCTTGTACTGGCCCGCGGTTCTTTCTGCTTTCGCTTCCTGCCTTGAGACTGAGAAGTCGACTTTCATGGAAGGAAACATTTTAACATCTAAAGCCATGAACGCAAATGGCCTACAATGATCATCTCATGCATAAACTGTCTCTTATTATAGTGGGAGTGAATGTGTCGTTCTGAAACGTCCATTTGTGGACATCAGTTACCACCTAGAACGGACGCGTCCCTTCAGTGCGGGTGTCACCACGTTCAGGTCATGAACTTCCCAGTTCTAGTCCTTAAGTGCAATCCACAATGATCAACACGTCCATCCAGAGCGGGTGTGCACACAAGTTCGTCGGTTAATGCCCGGTGCCAGTCCTTAACTGCAATTCTCAATGATTGACACGTGGATCAACTTGTGAGAGCGTGTCATCCCCAAACGCCCATTCGAGATGCCCTTCTGTGCTTATATGCATGTTAATATTACACACACACAAACATATATTGTTTTTTGAATTCTAGCTTATTCTGTTTTGGCCTTGTCGCATCAACCAGTTCATCACGTTTCTCAGTCTCCAAGGCCTGCGGGAATCATCAAGTGTGAATCCAGACCATTCGTAGACCTTTTCAGTCACGACTCACGCAGCGTACCTGATCGAGGAGGACTTGTCAAGTCATCCTGCACCGTGCGTGTTGCAACGCAAGGACCATCCAGTCGATCTGATTGCCTTGTGTAGCCTTACAGCACCCAATCTCTTTCTCCAGATGCAATTGACGCCTAAAACTTTTCATAAATAAACAATAAACAGTTGTCTCGCAGTAGATGCGACATGAGCTGATGTAGTTGAGACGGCCATTAGATGTAGCTGATGCGGCGTGAGTTGTCCACAGGACTTTCTTGTGCTGTAGACCGGAAAGTCCGGAAATGAACACATATATGCACACATCGGGCTCATCCCGTGATACCCATTGTCCACACATGTAATCAATGTGCGCCACTGAAGATTCTGACCTAGATAGATTCGTATCAGGCATAGGGTTGACTATATTCTGAGCATCTCACGTTTTCCATAGTATCTTTAGCAATGCTACACCGAGCTCACGTGCCCTGTGTAGTCCTCGATAAATAGGCGAGTGCGGCACAAGATTCTTGAAAGGCAAGGCCAACACTCATCGGTTCCCCGTCTTGCATTTCTCAACTTTTATTCAGGGGTACTCAAGAGATCATTTTCTTGGCTAATCTTGTTTACTTTATGTATGCATGGTATTGAGATGGTCACATTGTTAGCTTATGTAGGGTTTGTTCTTCGTTTGTGTATGGAGTACGTGGAGAATGGTCGGGCAAGGAAGGGACGGAGTATGGAACTTGGAGGAGTCGGAGAAGCGGGAGCAGTCGGCCGCAATGGCACCTCACCAGCACCCGATTCAGCCACTGCCATCGGCACCGCAGCAGCACTCGTCCCCAATGGCACCTCCACTTCCGCTGGCATCTACACCTCAGCAACACCCGAGGGTGATGGCACCTCCAGTTCAGTCGCTGACAATGGCAGCTGTTGACGGCTGTTAAGTACCTACTTTAGCCGTCAATATACTCATGAATAAAGGAGAATAAGGCATTTCTTACACGTATTTAGTTAAGAATAATGTAGTTCCACTTGTCCTTGGAGATTATTTGATTGCAGGAAAATAAGCGGGAAAAGAGTGACAAACTCACCTTCTATGGTCCATGCCACATCACCTCATCCTAGGTGAGCTGCCAACAAGGATGCCAAGCATGCAAAGCTGCCAACAAGGGAGCCATGCAAGCAATCCAAGTGAAGCACCCCCGACGAATCAGAGCGTGACATGTGGACGTCACATGGATCCATGGGCCCACAAAGGCATGCAAATCGCGCCAAAACAGGGTGGACACCGGGAACCAACCTAAGGACCCACGGGACAGTCACCAGGAGAAAGCACAAGCCAAGGGGCCCACCAGGGGGTCGGCCGACCCCACAGGTCGGCCGAACCGACCTTGGCTCGGCCTCTCCTGTGCTTCCACGTGGTGCTTCCCTATTGGTCCTAGGCGCCATTCCAGGGGTGTTTGCATCCATTCCTCGCCGGTGCCCGAGCTTATAAATAGAAGGAGAGGGGGCTCACTTATGAACCATCCACACTTGCAACACCTCTCTCACTTTTAGTCTCAAGGCTAGGAGGTAGGCTAGAGTAGTTCTAATTCAGGTTCCAAGTCTACTTTGGGATCTAGGTATGAGTTCTCTTGTATCTTATTTCATTTGTATGACTTTGATCTACTTCAGTTATTTATCTATTTCATATAAAGTTGTGTTAGTATACATGAGTGATTTTTTCATGTGTTCTTCACCTGTTCATCATTTAGAGGCTCCTGTTCTTGATGAACAAGGCCTTTCGATCCACTTGACGGGTGACTTTCACATGTTTCTGGTGTTTGTTCATAAGTTAGAGGCTCGTGTTCTTCGCGAACACGACCCTTTGATCCAGTTGAACAGACATAGGAAAACACGAATCCATTTGTGTACATAACCTGGTTTGATCTAATTAGATGACATGACTGCGTTGTATGAAGTCTGTGCTTAAGCTACGGTACTCGGTGTAATTGGCTGGTTTATCTGGTGGCTTGACCTGGGTCATAATAGCCCGGGCCGGTCAAGTCCGGCTAACAACGTAAGCATGGTGCTTGGGTTCCGTAGCTACCTTACTTATGAGCTTATCCCACGGTTTGTCTTGGGGTAGGCCGCGGTAGTGACAGCCGTTGGTCCCTCTGAAATCCCCCAGGTTCAGATAAGCTGTAGGAGTCTAAAATATAACAACCGGAGTTGTGCAGAAGCAACGTGGGAGGTTATCTCCCTGTGGTACCTAGGTGCTTAAGTCAATGTTCTTCAACGCTAGTGTATCTAACTCGTTCATACTAGCTTTATGTGTATAGTACATAAGAACCTAGAACTAACTCGTATGTTGCCTCCTATGCCTAGGACCCCTTAGAGAGAGAGTGAGTGTGTGTGTGATCACACTACCCCCATTATCATATTTTACCCCTGCACTTGAGTGTCTGATTTATTTCCGTCTATGATCTATACTCATTGCAATAGTGTTGAACTTGTCAATCCACCAATACCTTCCTTGGATTCGATACCCTTTGGAATACTCCTTTGGGGAAATGCTACAATGGTACTTCCGTGCGCTTGCGGACTCCTGTAACATTAAGAATTACCAACCAGCATTTCTGGCGCTGTTACCAGGATGGGTTCCAAACCTGTTCTTAGGTGATTGCGTTAAGAAATGTCAACAAGCATTTCTGGCGCCGTTGCCGGGGAAGGCTTAAGGATGACATATCAACACTTTGCATATGTTTATAATCATGACAGGAATAAAACAGTTCTCAATGCAGGCTAACTTGGATTGTCTTCTTTGTCTATTGATGATGAAGACAGGTAGTGCATGACTGGTTTCGACTTTCCACCGAATTTTACTGAAGATCCTGAGTCACTCGTAAGGAAGGCACGAACTCATTTTGGCTCTCCTTTGCGTGAACGCTCGGAAGTCGACCCAGCTTCCTTTGTGCCATCTGCATCAACTTCCATGGCCAACTCTGTCGAGAAGACTCTCCGTGAGTACTCTGCTCCCTCTGCTGACCAGGTGCCGACAGGCCCTGTGATCAACACTGGGAATGGAAACTTCGAGATCAAGACTGGCTTAATCACGATGGTACAGGCTAGCCCATTCTGTGGCAAGCCTAATGAAGACGTGAGCACCCACTTGCAGCAGTTCCTGGAACTGTGCAGTACCTTCACTATACGAGGAGTGGAGGAAGATGCTATTCGTCTGCGACTGTTTCCCTTCTCACTCTTGGGAAAGGCGAAGCAGTGGTTCTATGCTAACCGTGCAGAGATTAACACTTGGGCAAAGTGCTCCGCAGCATTCCTCGCGAAGTTCTTTCCGTTGGGCAAAATCAATGTCCTTCAGGGGCGAATTTCAAGTTTCCAGCAAGCAGCAAATGAGACTATCCCAGAAGCTTGGGAGAGGCTCCAGGAGTACATCCTGGTGTGTCCTCATCATGGGATGGACAACTGGCTTATTTTTCAGAGTTTCTATAATGGGCTGACTCCGACAGCCCGAGGCCATATTGATGCTGCAGCTGGAGGGGCCTTCTTCTCTCTTACTATTACTGAAGCTACTACACTGATTGAGAAGATGGTTACCAACCTTCCTTGAAAGATCTAGTCATTGGGCAAGCTATGATTAATGAAGGTTTTAATAAGAAAATAGCTGCCTATGATAAGGCTTTTGAGAGCCTTAATGTTAAAATTGATAGCCTTTCTTCTGCTTTTAAAGACCAGTTGAGCTTTAATAAGATGATAGAAACTCAGTTGGCTCAATTAGTCACTTTGGTTCCACCAATTGAAAATGCAAAAGCGGTAGTCACGAGAGGGGGTAAGACCACTCGCGACCCGCCCTATCCTAACCATGCAAGAACAAAGAAAAGTACAAGAGGGGATGAAGAACCCAGTGGAGAACCACTTGGCATGAAGGAGCCCTCACAAGCAAGAGCACCTGAAGATAGGGCAGATAAACCAGAGTTTATTGAAACAAATTTATTGCCATTCCCTCAGCGAAACAAGAAGACAACAGTGGATGAACAATTCACTCATTTCGTGGACATGATTCAAAAGGTATATATCAATGTTCCACTCCTTGAGGCAATGCGTGTACCCACGTACGCACGTTACCTCAAGGATATCCTCACCAAGAAGCAAGCTCTACCCATCTCGGAGGTGGTAAAGCTCACAGAAGAGTGTAGCGCAGCTATACTCAATCGTCTTCCAGAAAAGAAGAAGGATCCAGGGTGCCCCATGATCACATGCACAATTGGAACACAAAGATTCGACCATGCTCTCTGTGATCTTAGCGCCAGTGTTAGCGTCATGCCAAAGGTAGTCTTTGACCAACTCAACTATACGGAATTATCCTCAACTTCCTTGCAGCTGCAGCTAGCCGATTTCTCAGTCCGGTATCCAGCGGGGATAGCCGAGGACATCCCGGTGAAGGTCCGAGACTATTTCATTCCAGTGGACTTTGTAGTACTTGACATGGACATTGGTAATGAAGTACCACTCATTGTGGGACGTCCATTCCTAAGCACGGTTGATGCACAAATTGATGTTGGCGCTGGAGTAATCCATCTCCACATCAATGGCAAGGAAGAAAGGTTTGAATTCCGCCCACGTAAGGAACAATGCTCAATGGTTGAAGGCACACCAGGGGCGGGCACTCCTGCCCAAAGAAGTAAAACTACACAACCACAGGTGGACAGCCTTATTGCCTTTATGAAGAATTTCTGGAAGCAAGAGCAAGACCAAATGAGTGCAGGACAGAAATCATATTGGAAATCCAAGTCCCAGTTCAAGGCACCACTCCCCGCACCTCGTATACCACAGAGGACCAAGAAGGTGTGGAAAAGAGTGGACTGGGAGCCGACTCCCTCATCTCCAAGAGCGGCTACCCTACACTAAGGTAAGTAATGAGGGAGATAGTCTGGCTCTGGAAGACTTTAAACAAAAAGAGACCTTTGCCGACAGGTAAGATCGGTTAGTTATCCTATTTAATAAAAGTTCTGACCTCTAAAAAGAATCAAGATATCCTTGCTCTATTCTGTTTGCACGGATAAGCTTTAGGAGTCTAAAATATAACAACCGGAGTTGAGCAAAAGCAACGCGGGAGGTTATCTCCCCGTGGTACCTGGGTGCTTAAGTCAATGTTCTTCAACGTCGGTGTATCTAACTCGTTCCTACCAGCTTTATGTGTATAGTACATAAGAACCTAGAACTAACTCGTATGTTGCCTCCTATGCCTAGGACCCCTTAGGGAGAGAGTGAGTGTGTGTGTGATCACACTACCCCCATTATCATATTTTACCCCTGCACTTGAGTGTCTGATTTATTTCTGTCTATGATCTATACTCATTGCAATAGTGTTGAACTTGTCAATCCACTAATGCATTCCTTGGATTCGATACCCTTTGGAATACTCCTTTGGGGAAATGCTACAATGGTACTTCCGTGTGCTTGCAGACTCCTGTAACGTTAAAAATTACCAACCAGCATTTCTGGCGCTGTTACCAGGATGGGTTCCAAACCTGTTCTTAGGTGATTGCATTAAGAAATGTCAACAGCAGCTCAGGATCAGCTGAACCTCATGGCACCACCTTTTTGTCCGCGGCCAAGGCCGCCACCTCTGTTGTTGCGTTGAAATGACACCCCTATGGCCAGTGCTCATTGAACAAGATGAATCGCATGACCTGAAATGATTTGTGTTGCTTTGGCTTCAGTAGGCCGGGCCCCGTCCGTGTTTATCACCAAGGTATGTGGGTACGGTGTGCCCTTTTTGCCAGAGGGGTCATAGGCAATAGACCATTCATGACCTGCTGTTACATGCGCATTCCATAGCCATTTCGCCTGCCTGGTTGTGGGATACAAGGGCGAGGCATCGCATTTTGGAGAAGTATCTACTCCAGGATACATGTTTTGCTGCACTCCGTGCAGCGGCAGGATTGCCATGAGCTTGTGATGGTAGTAGTATGTCGTGATGGTAGTAGTATGAGCCGTGATGGTAGATTGCTAGTAGTATGTCATTAAGAGTATGTCGCTGTACTTCCACCGATAGTGGATCGATCCATCATCATGTGTAATCAATGCGTATGCGTGCATTTGTGTCGTTTGTATTTGGATTGTGTTGTTTCTAATAAAAATGGTAATGTGTGTCTACTCTCTCGGTATAAATTCAGTGAAAACGGAAAATCCGTTCCTCTTGGTAGTTTTCAGTTGGGCCGAGTTATTGGTGCTAAAGTCACTCACTTAATGAAAACATACAAACTCCCATGCCTTTTCTCACGTGTTTTTCAAAGAAAAAGGTACAAATTACTTCCTTCAATTATGACAAAAGTCCAGATAACCCACAAACTATGTTTTGCTTCAATTTACCGTCTCAACTATACTATTTAATTCAACTTACCCCATAATGCAATTTATTATTTTTGTTTCTCCATACTCAACTTGAATTTTAATTAATTTGAAACTTTGCAGGGTGATAGTGAACATCATAATCTACATTAAAAAAATATTTGACAAAGTTTTCGTTGTTAGTTTTTATATAATTTGTATCTTAAGGATAAATTTTATTATTAAATATTTTCCCCTATCAAATTAGTGATGAAAAATTCAAGATATATTTTTTTAACATATAGAATGTTGTTTGCTATGAAATTGTCAAATTTGGACTTAAAACTTCACTTGTGCATGGAGAAACAAAAAAACAAATTATGTTAAGGGGTAAACTGAACCAAATAGCATACTTTAATTAGGGGGTAAATGTTGGCGGTCGATTTCGTCAACTAAGAGCACTTGTTACACATTGGTTTGAGCTTCGAATTGTAACTAACCCGCCACTAGGCATACTAATGATGTAACAAGTTCACACTTGCATATGATTTTTGGAGTATGTTGTTTACGCAGGATTTAAGCGCTTAAAGGAGCACTTTCGGGTAAAGTTCATCAAGCACTTTATGAGAAGATAATGAAGCCCGGCGCAAGTCAAGACTCGAAGTGAACATGACTCCAAATGACCCAAGGATCGAAGAACAAGAAGGCAAAACTCCAGGGACCTGAACAGAAGATACAGGAACTTGCGCGACAAGTACCCCTATCTAATTCGTGGAGAAAATGACTCAAGGGCCCACATGCATAGCGGTGGAAATTCAAGAAAACGTGAGAAGCATCATGGAGGAAGGTCGGGCTGAACCGGGCTGAGGTGGGCCCAGGCCGGCCGGCCCACCCCCTTTCGGGCCTGGTTTGTGCTCCTCTTTAACCTGGACGCTCCTCGGTCTATTTAGAGCTCCTGCCCCTGACGGCTGCCACATCCATTCATCACAACTCGGTGAAACCTAGGAACAATCATCGGAGGGAGACAACGGCCGCCGCAAGTCCTCGAAGTTGCCTAGAGGATGGCCTAGGCCTACCCTTGCCACCAAGGCCTCCCTGCGTGGTTGTGCCGTGGCGGAGTTCTAGAGCTAGTTAAGGTCTTCGATGGTATGTATTCGATGACGATGACCTAAACACATCTACAATGTGAGTAAAGTACTTCATGTCATCCGATCTTTAGCGACTCGATTCCTCCTTCTATGATCTTGTGCTTTGTTGGGTTTGCTTTATTTCAATCTACTATCGATATAGATTGCATGAGGTGATCTCGTAGCACGGGGGCTAGGGGTTCATACCGGATCCACCAATGAGTTCAACACGTTCTTCATGAACGTGCTATTAGGTTCACTCGTGAAGAAAGAGGAGCATCGTGACAGGATGTCGATTCCAAGTACGGCGAGTGCCCTTCGAGGGTTTGATCGGAGGGTTTTATCTTATTTGTGTTCTAGAACTGCATGTTGCTATCTTATTATATAGAACCTGACTATTTTTTCATCAATAAAGTTAGTGCATTTTAATATGTTTAGGCTGGAGATATGAAGACTTGAATTACGTACGTGCACCCATTGGTTACTGTAATTGAAAATCTACTGGTCAATAATGTAGTAGCTACTTTATACCACAATAATGTGAGATTGTACTTCTTGTGTGACCATCAAAAGTATAAATGTATCCTTTCGAAAACAAAAGTATATATGTATCCTTAACGCGCGGTTGTGGTATGGTATAGTACGGCGGCGCCGTAAGTTGTAGTACGGCTGAACTGGATATACGACGATTTCAAGCGCCGACATTATGGAGCTAGTCCGGGACATTCTGGACTAGTATAGGATAATAGTCTATGCGCAAGCGGCATGTAAGAAATTAGCTCTCTGCGGTGACGAGCTGCCTGCTAATCTCCACACAGCGGAACAACGATTAGATCTACCGAGACGAACTTGTACGATCACAGACGACAACGGAGACACGATCTTTGTTAACGAGGTTCAGCCGAAGCCTACATCCTTGGGGCATGACTACGGGTGCTCCTCCCTAATACCGCAACACCGGCTGCTTTAGGATCTCGACATCGTGCCGCCTTCTCCTTGCGAGCTTGTCGCTATGTCGTCATGGTTACAACAGCAGTCTCCCTCTCATATTTATGAGGAGGTCCGGGTTACAGAGTATGACACGGACTCTACCTTATACTGTTAATACAACTCAAGTCCCATCGTAACCGGACTGTACAAATATTCGACACAATATCTAACAAACTCCACCTTGGTGAATGTTCCGCCATCTTGAATTTGTTTTGCGTGAACCTACATGTACACCAGACTTGAGTGAAATATGTCGTATAGGGTAGAGTCTGTGTCATACTCTGTAACCCAGACCTCCTCATAAATATGAGAGGGGGGCTGCTATTGTAACCATGACGACATAGCGACAGGCTCGCAAGGGGAAGGTGGCACGATGCTGTGATCCTAAAGTGGCCGGTGTTGCGGTATTAGGGAGGAGTGCCCGTAGTCATGCCCCGGGGATGTAGGCTTCGGCTGAACCTCGTTAACAAAGATCGTGTCTCCGTTGTCGTCTGTGGTCATGCAAATTCATCTCGGTAGATCTAATCGTCGTTCCGCTGTGTGGAGATTAGCAGGCAGCTTGTCGCCACATAGGGCTAATTTCTTACAATTGGTATCAAAGCCGAAGGTCGGAAAAACCTGGAAAACATCTCCGGGGTCACATGGTGACAGGGGAGCCCGTGAACGTCTCCGGAGGGTCGCACGGATGGTTGTGACTGGAGAGTTGGACTCAGGGCCTGGATAACGTCTTCGGGAGATCACAAGGATGGTTGTGATGGAAGAGTTGGACCCAATGTGTGACGGGGGAGATTGTTGGGTTTAGTCCCACATCGGGTATTGATTGGGGAGGAGCACAACATATAGGTGGGGGCAGTCCTCACCCATCAGCCTAATCTTTTGGGTTGAGTTAGGCCCAGGGCCTTATTGTTGTGGGCTCCGGTGGACCTAGGCCTGGTGGGTGCTGGCTCGTGGGTATAGCGGGCCGGATCGGAATCCGTTGTGCCACTCTAATAAGTGGTATCAGAGCTATCACTTTTGCCGCTCTATCAAGAGCTGCCTGAAAAAACACTGCTATCTTTGCAATTCTCGACTCCATGACTCCACCTGCAACTGTGCACCCTTCTCTTTTATCATCACAATCCCTGCCAAGCAAAATTATATTCATCTCCAGCTTAAACAACTGAATCTAACATCATGCTCTCCCAGACTGCCTTCATGATACTGAGAACTTCACAATCGCCATCGAGTCACATATTTGAATTACCACATTAGCATTGCTCTTCCAATACCGCTGACATAATACGCCGGACGTCTCACACCGTAGTCCCCTGCAGTCATGTCCAACTAGATTACTCCAGTTGCAAGTACAGACATCACAGTCTATACTTCCTTCCAGTTCAGCCATTGAAGCTTCTCCGCGCTTTTCGATTCACGCTTCAGTAACCCGCACGTGCAACTCGAATCAATCCGCGCCCTTGCTGATTTGGAAGCACGCAAACACCTCCCATGCAAACATGCATCCTGAGCTCGCGCCACGTGTTGTCACGCCACAGAGAACAACAACCCCATCAGCCGTCACGCTCCTATGTCGTCATCGCTGATCCTGTCACCGCCTCTGACCCACGGTATGACTAGCCTGTTGCCACCAGTCTCTCCGTCATGCACCACGATATGTTCAACCTACAAGTGAACTGTCCGCCAGCCATCCTGAACTGTCCGCTATGTGCCCCGCGAACTGTTCGGCCCAGTCTATCCATCACAAGTAGACCCCAGTGAGTTGCTCCACACGTCGCTATGTGCCCCGCGAACTGTTCGGCTCAGTCTATCCATCACAGGTAGACCCCAGTGAGTTGCTCCACACGTCGACCCTGTCAGCCTGCCACCTGACTCCGCCAATCCTGAGCACCCACTGAACCGCCATCGAACTCCTATCAGTCGCCATGTGCACCACGACTGAACACCGTCGATAGCTCCGCTCGTAGCCAACGGGCCCGCAACACCAGCCTGAGGTCTGGTCGCCAACCGCTACCTCTCCTCGTCGCCTGTTGCCCCCACCTATATGTTGTGCTCCTCCCCCATCAATTCCCGATGTGGGACTAAACCCAACAATCTCCCCCTTCACACATTGGGCCCAACTCTTCCATCACAACCATCCGTGTGATCTCTTGAAGACGTTATCCAGGCCCCGAGTTCAACTCTCTAGTCACAACCATCCGTGCGACCCTCCGGAGACGTTCACAGGCTTCCCCGTCACCATGTGACCCCGGAGATGTTTTCCAGGTTTTTCCGACCTTCGGCTTTGATACCACTTGTTAGAGTGGCGCAACGGATTCCGGCCCGGCCCGCTATACCCACGAGCCGGCGCCCACCAGGCCTAGGTCCACCGGAGCCCACAACAACAAAGCTCTGGGCCTAAATCAACCCAAAAGACTAGTCTGATGGGTGAGGACTGCCTCCACTTATATGTTGTACTCCTCCCGCATCAATTCGCGATGTGAGACTAAACTCAACAGCGACCGGTAGAACTAATTAACTCCGTGCGCGTTACGATTATGGTTTGATCCGCGCGTTATGGCTTCCGACTCCCAACGGAACGCAATATATATATGTCAGCTATGGCGCAGGGTCAGGTGCTCATCACTAACGACGACGGCGAAGAACCTGCAGGGGAAAACTTTGTCCCGGTTGGACCATGGCGGCGTTACGGCAGCTGCTGCGGCTAAAGAAGATCCCGGCGGGCCTCGGTTATGGCCGGCGTCCAGCGCCACCTCCTCCCGCTTCTCTCCTCGGCGGCGTCCGGACATTCACCAGTGGCACCACGAGCAAGCCCTTGACTCAACCCCCCTCCGTTATAGTCTTTTTAGATACGGCAAGATAGTGAGGTCGGACCTGCTTCCTGTCAGTATAATATTACTATTGTATGCTAGTTTTTCTAGTAGATTGTTCTGATTTTTCTAGATTTATATTATACACATAAACATACATATCGATGGATTAGAAAACCAAGACAATCTACAATTTTATAATTTTACAATTCCACTTTCGAATATAAGAAAAGCTATCCATCCAAATAAGTATAACTAACAAATTGATATTCCCCTGAAAGTATATATATATCGACCAAAAGCTTTGAAGAAAGGAATTGCGTGAGTACTGACTGTGAGTCTGTGACTGCACCCGCCAAGCATCGCGGAGCTGTACACGTGGCACTTGACGGGTCCGGGACGGCCAGCAGCACTGTGCCCGATGCCCGTGCCCAGCTCTTCTTGCTGTCGCGCCTGACGCGGCTTCGAAAGCGCTGACATGATGTAGCCTGTTAGTCTCAGGTCGCCGTGGCCATCCCTGGAGGAGGGAGGGGAGCGGTAATCCACGGATGCGCGGGTGAACTCATGGGAGGCTCGCACGGGAGCCATGGCGGCGCGCGGGTATCTGGCGCGACCTCGCCTGCCGGCGGGGCCACGTCGTCGGCCCGAAAGGTAACAAGTAGTTTTTGAATACGCCGAGAATCTAATTACTTAGAGCTAACAGTTTGGGGTAATTTTTTTTGACAAATCTTGGATTTTGGCAACTCACTAAATGTTATGGTAAAGAAAAAATATTTATCTCCAACAGTTTCCTATAATTCACTTACCAAATTGGGAAAAAAAAGCCCATCAGTCTTCCCCCTCACACGCATGCGCATGCAAGAAGGACACCGTTGTTCCTAGGAGAAGGCTGTGCGCGCCGTTTTTCGCGGGAGAGAGCCGCTGCCGCCGTTTTTCGTGTGAAAAAGTGAGGCCCACCCTTCTCGTGCACGGGAGAGAAGCCGCGGAACGCGATAGCAAGCAAGTCCGTGTGCGTATATATGCGTACGAGGAGAGGGAAAATGTAAAGTTGCTATTGATGTCAAGTTGATTTGTCAAACCGTTGGAGGTCAATAATTCTTGTTTTGCCAAAATTAGATGCATGCCAAGTTGAGATGACAAACTGCTGTAGATGCTATATCCCCCTAATTGTGACTAATACTACGATCCGATCATTCACAGATACCTCTGATCCTGATCTCGATTAATAATTGCCATACAGTAATTTATAAGTACCCCGTGATTTAGAATATCCTCGTCCAAGGACCGGAGCTTGATGCAGTCAACAGAATCAGGGAGGTGGCTACTCTCTCAGAAGTTGACGACAAGCGTTTGTGCCACTTTGCCACAGCTGACGGCAAACTGCGCACTGGGCCGCTCTATTAACTACAGATGGCTACACAAGGCACAGACTGGTCCATCTCCAAAATCCAAATTCATCTGGAAGAACAGAGCCCCGCCATGGGTACAGTTCTTTGCTTACTGGCTCGAAGTCGTATACAATGCTGGGCAAAACCTTCTGAAGAAACATGTTGTTCAAGAAGCAACATGCGAGGTGTGTGGTGTGGCTGAGGAGACGGCGACACATATAATCTTCCAGTGCCCCTTGGCCCAAGAATTTTGGCGGGCGCTACAGTTCGACTTGCCAACAGACATCAGCACCGCAACACTCGATGAGCTACCCCGCCCAGAACATGTTCCAAGTACCCAGTTTGAAACTTTGGTGCTCCTATGCTGCTGGCGGCTATGGAAACGAAGGAATGGACTTGTCTTCCGAGAGGAACGCTTAACGATGAGGCAACTGCTGATGGAATGCAAGGGCCATGCAAACCTGTGGCACTGCAGAATGAAGCCATCGGAAGCCTCAGTGTGTGGCGCTCGGTGTAATTTGTTTTCTGAAGCAATGTAAACCAATGAATGATGTAAAACTCTATCATGCGGGTCGTTAGGGACCACTAAATCACAACACACACACACACAACCCCCCCCCCCCCACCACCACACACCACCACCACCACCATTAAAAAATTTTATTTACAGTCGATTCCCCGTTTTGCCGCTCTATCTATAGCTTTCGTTTGGCTTATCAACCACCACCGACCAACATTATTTTTCTCCCACACCAAATTAATACCAACCACCAGCAGTACTTTCCTTTCACAACAAATCAGCAGCACCCACCACCAGCCAAACGAACAGGCTACTGTCAGCCCGTGCTCCGGCCTGTCTCTCGTTTGGAAACCATGACCTAGTCCTGAAATGAGTAGGGTATCATCATATAAACGAAGCCTTGTTGGCATTGAGTTTTGCCATGCTACCAGTCATCTCTGATTAAGCTTGTAGCATGTATATCTGCATTGATGTTGCATGTGTGATGTGTTTGAGTTTCGTGGGCTTTATCAGGTGAGGAATCTTCATACTTTCCTACACTAAATTTGCTTTTCCGAGCTCTGAAATTTAGCATTCTGCCCTTCAAGTTGGTTGCTTATGATGTTGACTAAAGCATAAGTGCATAACGAACGTGGCAGTGGTTAATGCTCAGATTTTACTTTATCTGTTTATTAGTGCTAACCCACCAGCTTGACCTCTTCCCTGAATAGCATAGCAATGAGAGGTCGAATATTACAAATATGTCCATATATTTTACAAAGGGATTCCTGGATATTACAACTAAGTTCATTAACCCTCAAAAACGAACTCTTAGACATCCATTTCGTACCTTTTTTTTAGAAACATTTCGTACCTATTTTGTACACAAAGGGGTGTTAGAATAAATGGGCCTAGAGCCATTTATTTTAATAACTAAAGAATTAAAACCTATTGTTTTAATGCTAGGGAAAAGTGAGAAATACCGTACGGGTATTTGAGTTTCATTCAACTTATGAGGTAGACTTTCGGTACATCTCTCATCAAGTTGAATAAATGAGAAAGGCGTGCCACACGCGCGCGTGCGCTCTCGCTCGCCTCGCCGAGCTGAGGCCGTGGGCGTATCGAGCGGGCGGTGTGGTGCAGACGGACGGACGTGAAGTGTTGCGGGGCGGAAGCTCCTTTTGCCATTGGAATGGAATAATCCTTTGGAATATTCTCAACGGTGATTTGGTTTCCTTAACCACGACCGTCCAGGTTCATCCCACCGCGTCCTCTCCGCGTCCCAGATCTAGATCTGGGCGCACCCCCTCCGCGCCTGCCCGCCTATATAAGGCGCTCCTCCTCCTCCTGCTCAGGAGACCTCTCCTTTCTCCCTCTTTGTCTGCTGCTTTTTCGCATTCTCATCGCCTGCACCGCGCGCGAGCTTCTGGAACCTCGTCTTGCTGCTGAGATCCTGCACGGGGTAGGCGGGCGATAATGTTTTTGGGGAGCGTCTTGACGCGACTGCTCGCTCCCTGTACGACTACTTCGTCTACTTCCCGGTGGCCGTTCGAGGGACTCCACTGCGATCATCTTCCTGCACCGATTTCGTACAACTACATCAACCAAGGTCAATCCACGACTAGCATGGCTAGTCCAAGTGATAATGGGACATCGGGTGACTCCGTCACTCGCCCTCCCATTGGGCACACTCTAAAACGTATATTCATGTTTATTAGTTGTATATTCATGAATATGTTTATGTTTAATTGTTGTTTAAACATGAACATTTATACATGGATTGTTTCACTTACCGTCATATTAAAATATCTACTTAATTATAGAATTAAAATATACCAGAATATTGCCTATCATCTAACAAGGGGGTCCCTAGCTAACCACCTAAGGCACACCCCCAACACAGATAAACAAGAAAGCCATCACAAATATCAGATCCAGGGTTGGCTGCACGATCGGGGTGGTTTTTTATTTTGCCTTTCTTTTAACTTGTACTAGTAATATTGTTCTTCAAGAATTAAGTATCTCATATTAGTATTATTATCTCCTTTATCATATCACAAATGAAAAAAATATCTAATCTAAAAGGTACATAATAAATCTAGTTCGCTCAAGAGCCTTTAAAATCATAGAGCCTTCGTTGTTAGAATCAGAGCTTGGAGACGCCTTATAAGTATTTCATGGCTACTAATTACTAAAGTGCTCACCATCTTTTTGTAGAGGTCCATCAAGAGGATTGCACAGATGTTTTCAAAATAAAATAAGATGTATATTATATTCGAATTACTTAAGGCTAAGTTAGAGGTACGGGTAAACAAAGATAGCAATATCAAAAAAAAAGTAAACAGACCAACAAACATGTCTAACCTCAAAGAAGGAAGTTACACATATTAAAATTATTTTGTTTATCATACAAATGTTGTGTAGCATAAGAAGCTTAAACATAAAGATGCATCTATCATAAAAATGTAGGAAGAGTGCAAGCATCTGTCAATGCAAGAACTAAAACCATATCACTGAGAGATCTACAAGTCACAACATAAAACCAATGAGAACAACAAGATAAGAGGTTAAATTACTCAAAATTCCCCTTTCATGTGTAAGTTTATCAGTTATTAGAAACAAGAAGTAGTAGTAATCAAAAACTTAAGAAAAGCAAACTCGTTCCATCTGTCATTTCATTAACTTAATGCACCATTACATCTATTCAAAGACACTATTTGATAGAGAACCACTGATACATTAGATGACACATAAACTAGGCAGAGATCGCTAGGGGGTGGATGCCTCCTCAGGGGTGGTGGATCCCTCAGCTGGGGGAGGGGTGGGCGCTGAGATTGCTGCAAGTGCAGTAGGCAACTCAAACCGGACTCTATCGGATCAAGTCCTTGAGGAAGAACGCGACAAAACCACCCAACGCAATGAACATGCAGAAGGCGATCACCCTGACCTCGCGACGAGCCGCTAGATTAGCAGCGCTCTGGGTAGTGCGAACCTCGTTGAACTCCTTCTCCATCTTCAAGAGGTCGCGCTTTAGATCACTATAGTCCCTCCTCTGGGCTATTATGATCTACTCGAAGTACTTGTGGAGAAGCACCTCGTTGTCAGTAGGGTTCTTGAGAACAATGCTGGGAACGCCCTGACCTTCGGTGCAGTAGCTCGACGCACAAATGAGGGAGCTGTTAGTAATCTCGCGCATGCTGTTAGGATAGTTTGTTTCCTCTGTTTCTTTCAGTAACAGGCGCACGAGCTCCGGCATGTGGGAGACATGCGCATAGGAGGTCGCGGCTCACGATTAGCTTGGTTGTGCCCTAGACTCTCAGATGTGGACCGCTTCGTGGAGCCGTGGGGATGGACGCACTAGCACCCGCGACGTGGGTGCCTATTCCGGGCATTCTGTTGTTTTCCTGCTGAATAAAGATGAGCAATGACAGAAAACACTATGCTCATTGGCAGCACTAGTCCTTGTGTTCGCGTTCCAAGTGTTCCACACAATCGTGTTGTGTTTTGTGAGATCAATCGAGTTTGAGGGTTCGCTGGACGTCGAGAACGCCGGTGAATTCTGACAATTGGCATTAGAGCGAGGTGAGATCCGAGGAGCCATGTCGTCGCTGTAGAAGCCGACAACGGTGGCGACAAGGCCGGCAAGACCGGCCAGACACCGCCAGCGAAGTTCGACAGGTCCGGGCAGACGCCGGCACCGACACCAATGAAAAGAAGCTGAAGAACAAGACGTCTGCAAGTCGCTCACCCACACCACCGCTTGCTGTCACGCCCGCGCACCCGAGGTCGCCAGCCATGCGAGGTCGTCGTCGAGCGGGTGTTCAGGGAGTCCAGCAGCTCCAACAAGTGGCCGCAACTGATGAAGATCAACTGCGACACCTGTTCGTTGTTGATGAAGCTCAAGATGGAGGCGCGTGATCTCTGGGAGGCCGTTGACACCGGGGACGTCGACTTCCACGACGACTGCACCACCCTCGATGCGATCTGTAGTGCCGTCTCGGAGGAGATGGTGCCCACACTAGGAACCAAGCAGTCAGGCAAGGAGGGTGGGAGGTGATCAAGATGATGTGGATCAGTGACGATCAGATGCGCAAGTCCACGGCCCAGAGCGTCCGAGGCGAGTACGAGGGGATCAAGTTCCATGAGGGTGAGTCCGTTGAGGATTCCTCACTCCTCCTGTTAAATCTTGTGCAATGCCTTGCCGTCCTTGGTGATCCGAAGCCCCAACCCAAGGTGGTGTGCAAGTACTTGCGGGTTGCAAAACCTCAGTACCAACAGCTCGTCCTCTCCATGGAGACTTTGCTTGACATCGACACCCTGTTCGTCGAATAGGTCACCGAGAGGCTTCAGGCGGGTGCAGATGATAGGCTGGAGGTGCCCAAGAATGCCGATAGCAAGCTCCTCCTCACACAGGAGGAGTAGCTGGAGAAGTACAAGACCGACTCCAATTGTGGCGGATCGAGGTCCGGTGGCCATGGCAAACATCGTGGCGGAGGGCGCAGGTGCGGTGGCAGTCACAACGACTCGCTGGCCGGTGGGAACACGGGTCGCAGCGCCTACAACCCCGACACTTGCAAGAGCTGTGGCAAGAAAGGTCGCTGGGCCAAGGATTGTCGGAGCAAGCCCAAGGAGCACCAGGCTCATGTGGCCCAAGATGACGAGCCCACTCTATTGCTCACCGTCGCATTGACCCCGGAGAAGGAGATCTCATTCCCCTCCAAGCTGTTGCCGCCTCCACCACGCTCGATCCCGTCTCCGGCGACCCACTCCGGCCAACTCTACTTCATCGAGAAGAAGGTCTTCGTCGCGCTCGACACTTCCGGTGACCGGGACCCGAAGCAATGGGTTTTCGACACCGGGGCGTCCAACCACATGTCTGGATCACATGTAGCATTCGCTGATCTGGACACCGGCATCACCGGATCCGTGCAGTTCGGCGATGGCTCTGTCGCACGGATCGAGGGCCTCGGCACCTTGGTCTACTCCTGCAAGAATGGCGAGCACGGGACGCTCCCCAATGTCTACTTCCTGTCGTGCCTCACCGCCAACATCATCTCTGTCGGGCAGCTCGACGAGAGCGGGTACCAGGTGCTCATGGAAGATGGGGTGATGCACGTCCGGGATGAGGAGAGGCGCCTACTCGCGAAGATCTACCAGAGCCCAGGAGGGCTGGACGTGCTCTGCATCAACATTGCACAGCCAGTCTGCCTAGCGGCACGCTCCAACGACGCCGCCTGGATCTGGCATGCGCGTTTCGGGCATCTGCACTTTGCCGCGCTCTAGAAGATGGCGAGGAAGGAGCTCGTGCGCGGCCTGCCGCAGCTCACCCAAGTGGAATAGCTGTGCGAGGCCTGTCTAGTGGGGAAGCAAAAGCGCACACTGTTCCCGCAGAGAGCACTCCGGCGATCCACCGAGGTCCTCCAGTTGCTGCATGGGGACTTGTGTGGCCCAATCTCGCCGCCGACACCTAGTGGTAAGTGGTAACAAATACTTCCTCTTGCTCATCGATGATTACTCCCGGTACATGTGGGTGTCTCTGCTGCCGTCCAAGGATGTCGCGGCCACAGCGATCAAGAACATACAAGTTGCTGCAGAGAGGAAGTTGATGGCACTTCGCACAGACCGCAGAGGAGAGTTCACGGCTGGGGAATTCCATGAGTACTACGCCGAGCTGGGAGTACACCGCCAGCTCACTACTCCGTACTCTCCCCAACAAAACGGCGTAGTGGAGTGCCGCAATCAGAGCATCATCAGGACGGCGCAGAGCATGCTAAAGGCAAAAGGGCTCCCTGGAGTGTTCTGGGGGGGAAGCCGTTGCCACTGTCGTCTACCTTCTCCACCAGTCGTCGTCCAAGAGCATCATCGGGAAGAGCCGTTGATGAGGACATCACTCCCATGGATACAAACAACACTCCTCTAGTTGATGTTCAAGGTCCGATTACTCGCTCACGCGCAAGACAATTGAATTTACAGGTGAGCTCATTCCTATGTATTTATTCTTGTGCATTTGAGAATAGTGTGCTACCTAATGATTTAATTGTACTTAGGAATGAAGGAGAGGACCAGCATGGACATGGGGAAGGACTTGGAGGCGTGGAAGACCAGCAAGGACGTCCGGATCAAGGTGGAGGCCCAAACCGATTCGACTTCGTTTCAGTTTCGGACTCCAGGAACAGCCCGTCGTAAAATGGACGCTCAGGTCGCATACGGAGTCGGATTTGGATGTACTATATATGTATGTAAAGATAATTTCAAGAAGCTTCCAATGGCACTGGTTTCAGGCCCAAATTCAACCGGAGTCGACGGGAATCGTCCGAGCAATATGACGTCCAGAATCTGTCTCGGTGCTGCGACACCGTATCTTGGCCTTTGGGCCGTGTATCTTTGTTGAGCCCATTAGGGGCGCGTCCAGGGAGGGGGTCACGCCCCTAACCTCTATATCTCTGTAGCCGTCACCCTCATTAGGGTTTGGGTTTTGCTTAAGTCATTCTGTCAAGAACAGTTCGCCGCTCGATCGGTTTGTGAGACCCCAACTTGTGAACTTAATCATTCATCCGCAATATTCTAGATTGTGTTCTTTCTTGTTCTTGCTTGTGTCTTCGATTCTCAGGCAAGGATTAGCCCTCGTGGCGAGGTCAATCGCGCAGTGCACGGTTGATAACCAGAGGAGAAGTGGTGCTGCGATTGCGGGGTTCTAGTCGTGTTGATTGGAAGCCGGATCGTTTGTGTGACATCTCCACCAAATCGATAGTTACTCCTCCTGACGGAAGATCGGGAACCCACGTCCCCATCAAGTGGTAATCAGAGACTCAGGTATCACCATCAGGCTTACCATAGTTTTTGAGAGTTTTCGCCTTCGTCCCATAGTCCACAAAAAAAAGCTTCAAAAAAAAATTCCGCTGTCCTACAACCCTGTTTAGCCTTGCAATTTCGTTTTCAGATTGCTTTGTTGAGTTTGTGTCCGTGTTCGAGTCTTGTTGCTGGTTTAGGTCGTGTTCGTCATCGTAGTTCAACCGCTCCATCGCTGTTATTTGTTTCCGCCGCTATCCCATCCACCTTTTCCAGATTACAAGTCGAGCCACCGCATTACTCGACTTGCCTTCGCTAGCCGCCTTGTGTGAATTCCCGCCACGCCAGCCATAGATAGGTTGCAAACCGCCTGTGTGCCCCTCCTTGATTCATAATCTTGCAATACCTACTGCTTATACCAAGGAGGATTGTGCCCCTGCGTTCCATAGCCACCGTTGCGTTTCCTGCCGATTTGTGCCTTTGGAAAACATAGGTTGAGGTACCTTCCATAAAACAGGCATAACTTTTCGCTCGGTGCTCCGTTTTTGGTGAAATTTTTACAGGAGCTTGGCAACGAAAAGTTACACATACGATTCACCAACTTTGTCGGTCAGGCCATTCTCAAAAAAATCAAAAAAAATCAGGAAGAAAAAGAAAAAATTCGTTTACACATTTTGAGGGATTTCTGAAAAAGTTCCAGAATTTCCCTAGGCCGCAATACACCTTTGTTTCAGGTGAATTTTCTTGTGCTTCCATCTCTGGTGATCTTAGTTCAGTGGTAAAAATTTCGGCCAAAGATCAACTCGTTTGCTAGTACCTCTTTGGAAGTGCCAGTTTTTTATTTCTACTAGTGCTGAAAAAAACTGCTCTATTTACAGAACTGTCATTCTGCTAGTTCTTTGAGTTTTTGTCCATCGTTCCTTGTTACTTTTACCTTGTTATGCTACGATAGGACCCGTCTTAGCCAGCAATTGTGACTTGTGCTTTGGACACTTATTGAACTTCGCTAATCTGCACTCGATATTTGCTAATCCTTTGATATTCTATTTTGGCCTCCCAAGCTCCACATATTTTCTTCTGATCAATACAGCTTTGACCTTGCAATCGCGGTTTCACTCCCTCTTGGTAAGTATCACGAACCAGCCTCCGATTGTACCATCATTTGCTTTGTATTTCGTCAGACACTTGTAAGAGCTTGGTAAGACACAATAGAGCGTGTTCCTGTGTGCCACCTGAGAGGAGCGTGTAGTGCGATTATTAGGGATAACCTTCACCGTTTGTTTCCTGTTTTGGTGTTTCGATGGCAGGCGATGCAGAAGAAGCAACGATCCCTACAGACTTTAATGAATGTGTTAGCCGCCAAGATCTTGAGGCAAACACCAAGCTCATGAAGGAGCAGATGGAGGAGACGATCAACAAGTCAGTGCATGATGCGCTCATTGCATTGGACCTTGGCAAGAATTACGAGAGGGTGGATCGATGATTGTCCGAGATCGTCGACAGACTTGCTGTGTTGGAGACGTGACAACATGCACCGCCACCACCTCCTCCTCCACGTTTTCCCGATGATGCGGTGTTTGATGCAGAAGGTAATTATGATGAAGCGGCTACCAGAGATTTACGACTACGTCGCCGCCTTCGTCAGAACACAGAAGGTATGCCACACCGCCAACAGCAAGGTAATAACAATCATGCTCCTGACGATCCTTATGCAAAGATTAAATTTACTATACCATCTTTTTCGGGTCATTATGATGATGAGGGTTATCTTGATTGGGAGATGACGATAGAACAGAAATTTGCTGCCCACCTTGTACCTGAACACCATCAAGTTAGACAAGCCACTAGTGAATTTAAAGATTTTGCTATTGTCTGGTGGACTGGTCTAGTTGGGGATGGTAGAGCACCTACGACTTGGGAAGACCTTAAGGTAGCTATGCGCGATAGATTTGTTCCCCCATCTTATCATAGAGAATTGCGTAAGAAACTGATGCGTTTAGAGTAAGGGGATAAATCTGTTCAAGATTATTATGCTGAGCTTCAGAAGGGATTGCAGCGTTGTGGTATAGTAGAGGGACATGAAGATGCTCTTTGCCGTTTTTATTCAGGTTTGCGGCGTGACATTCAGGACATTGTGGATTACAAAGAATTTAACACTGTCAACAAGTTGTTCCAGTTTGCTATGCTTGCAGAGAAGGAATTGCAGGGACGACACCACCGACCCAGGACTACTTTGGTGCCTCCTCTACATCACGGACGCACACACCAGCCTCGAGTCATACACCTTCGACCACTCCAGCGTCCACGCGACCTCCCTCGACACCTGCTACGCCTGCTGCACACGTTGCTAAACTTCCTTTGCAGGTACTCGCCAAGAAACAGGATTCACCAGCACCTCAGCACCATCCAGTGGTCGTTCTTCGGGTATTGTTTGCCACCGTTGTCATGGGATTGGTCACATGAAGAAGGATTGTCCGAGTCAGCGAACATACATTGCTACGGATGATGGCTACATTAGTGCTTCCGACGGTGAGGATGACGATGATGACTCCAGTGATGTTGCTGCTAATGATGATGCCATGCTTGGTGCTGATGCTACGGCGAACCTTCGAAGCGTCATGGTGCAGCGTGTTCTTAGTTCTTAGCCCGAGTTATCAGAGAAGCAGCAGCGCCATAATTTGTTCCAGACTTTCTTCGCCATCGAGAACCGGCGTGCACATGTTATTATTGATGGAGGAAGCTGCAATAATTTGGTGAGTTCAGATTTGGTCAAGAAGCTTGGCTTGACCACACGTCCACGGCCACGTCCATACCACATTTAGTGGTTCAATGATTCGGGCAAGGTTAAGGTAACACACATGGTACGAGTGCATTTCTCCATTGGTATGTATTCTGATTATGCGGATTGCGATGTAGTACCTATGGAAGCTTGTTCTCTTTTGTTGGGTAGACCTTGGGAATATGATACTGATGCACGTCACCATGGTAGGAGTAATAAATACACTTTTCAGCATAAAGATAAAAACATTACTTTGCTACCTTTGACTCCTGCTGAAATTGTACAAGCTGATAAAGATAGAGCTGCAAGTACCACTAATGAGACAGAAATTCAGCAACAAATTAAATTGAAAGCTCCTGTCATGCTTGCCACTAAATCTGATCTTCTTGAAACTCATGCTACTGATGCTTGCTGCTATGTCTTGATTTGCAAAGATGCTTTCTTTTCTATTGATGATATTCCTAGCACTTTGCCTGCGTCTGTGACTAACCTTTTGCAGCAATTCAGAGATGTTTTTCCCTCTGAGATACCTCCAGGACTTCCTCCCATTCGCGGGATTGAGCACCAGATTGATTTGATTCCTGGAGCGAGCTTGCCCAACCGTGCTGCATATCGAGCAAATCCTGAGGAGACTAAGGAGATTCAGCGCCAAGTCCAAGACCTTTTGGACCGCGGGTACATACGTGAGAGCCTTAGTCCTTGTTCTGTTCCTGTCATTTTGGTTCCAAAGAAAGATGGTAGTTGGCGCATGTGTGTAGATTGTAGAGCCATTAACAACATCACTATCCGGTACCGTCATCCTATTCCTCGGTTAGATGATATGCTTGATGAGTTAAGTGGTTCTAAAATATTTCTAAGATTGATTTGCGCAGTGGGTACCACCAAATTAGAATGAAATTGGGCGATGAATGGAAAACTGCTTTTAAAACCAAGTTCGGCTTGTATGAGTGGTTAGTGATGCCTTTTGGATTAACTAATGCACCTAGTACTTTTATGCGTTTGATGAACGAGGTTTTGAGCCCATTTATTGGAACATTTGTGGTGGTTTATTTTGATGATATCTTGATCTACAGCACTTGTTTATCTGAACATCTTGACCATCTACGTGCTGTTTTTTATGCTTTGCGAGCTGCGCGCTTATTTGCTAACCTCGAGAAATGCACCTTTTGCACCGAACGAGTATCGTTTCTTGGCTATGTTGTGACTCCACAGGGTATTGAGGTTGATGAGGCCAAGGTGCATGCTATTCAGAGTTGGCCAACACCATCGACGGTGACACAAGTGCGGAGTTTTCTTGGACTTGCAGGATTTTATCGCCGTTTCGTGAAGGATTTCAGCACCATCGCTGCCCCATTACATGAGCTGACCAAGAAGGGTGTTTCCTTTAATTGGGGGCAGTCACAAGAGGATTCTTTTGCTCTTTTGAAAGAGAAGCTTACTCACGCGCCACTACTCCAACTTCCTGACTTTGGTAAGACTTTTGAACTCGAATGTGATGCAAGTGGAGTTGGCATTGGTGCTGTTTTGATGCAAGGAGGTAAACCCGTTGCATATTTTAGTGAGAAATTGCATGGCCCTGCTCTTAATTATTCCACGTATGATAAAGAATTATATGCTCTCATACGATCTTTGCAAACGTGGAAACATTATTTGTGGTCTAAGGAATTTGTTATTCACTCTGATCATGAGTCACTTAAGCATCTTCGTAGCCAAACAAATCTGAACCGTAGACATGCTAAGTGGGTAGAATTTCTAGAAACTTTTCCTTACATCATTAAACATAAAAAGGGGAATGATAATGTGATTGCCGATGCTTTGTCTAGACGCTATGCTATGTTGTCTCAACTTGATTGTCGTATTTTTGGACCGGAAACAATTAAGGGACAATATGCTTTAGATGATGATTTTAAAGAGGTTATCTTAAATTGTAAAGAGGACCGTACATGGAATAAATTTGTGCTAAATGATGGATACTTGTTTAGAGCTAACCGCCTATGCATTCCAGTTGGTTCGGTTCGTCTCTTGTTGTTTGAGAGCCAGGTGTGGTTCGAGGACCGGTGGATGGTCGCTTCCTGGTGTGATGAGTGATTGACAACGTGGTGTGGACTGATTCTTGGCTAAGTATTGCAGGTGCAGGTTGTGGCTTGACTGGTGCAGGTGCAGGTGAAGAACAAGCGTGAAAGGTCGTTGCCGGTGAGGCCTCCAGGTGTGGAGAAGACAAGTAGGCTTGGTTCGAGGGACCCGGTGGCCAGCGGGGTCAAGTGCGGGCCGCATGGTGGCAAGAACGGCAAGATGAAGTCATGGACGGTTTCTTGGTTGAGCCTCAAAACCAAGGTCGAGCCGGGACTACGTGGGAGCCGAGTCATGAGTGGTGATTGGCGGAGGCTACACCAAGTTCGCGGGGTTTCCGGTGGTTCACCAGAAAACCACTGGGTTCCTTGGTTGATCCACAAAGCCAAGACCGAAGAACTGAAGACGGAGGTGCAGCAGCTCCAGACCGGTCTGACCGGTGGGTCTGACCGGTCTGACCGGTGGGTACCGGTCTGACCGGTGAGGAGCACCGGTCTGACCGGTGTGCGACGACGCAGTCTGGAATCTTCGAAGCGGAGGACATGCGTCGGGATCGCAAGGCTTGCGTCGAGGCTAAGCAAGTTTGCGGTCGCTGGGCATCCGTCCGATGGTGCGAAGACAAAGACTTCCAATTTCGCCCTCGAGGGGCATGTATCCCTAGTTAGCTAGTAAGGGTATTTTCGTCTTTCGGTTGCCTCCATATAACCCAAGTGGTGAGAGGATGGCTGCCATCTCTAGGAACCCTAGCTCATTTGGTTTTCCTATTTTCCTTCCTATTTTCTTAGGATTTTCGTAGGACTAGCTTGAGAGCTTCATGGTGAGATCTTGTGAGAGGGAAGGATGATCGGGCGGCAAGCTAGACCTTGTATGAACCTCTTTGGTATGTATAGATGATTCGGCGTGGTTCCTCAAGGCTTGGATGTGTCTTTCCCGTTTCTCCTTTTTGGTGATTTTCGGAGCCCTTTCTTGGCGATTTTCTTGGAGCGATTTCGAGGCCTTTCTCTTTGGGATTTGGTGGGGGATGTATGCATGAACCCTTCGTGGTTCTTTACCCTTTGATTCCCCTTCCAAATCCGTGAGCAAAGGGGCTCGATTTTGGGGTTTTCGTGGCTCTAGGGTTAGAGGTGTTCTTGGTGGGATTTCTTCGATTCCTCTTGATTTGACAAGTTTTGGTGGACCAAATCTTGGCTATGGAGTACCCATGAGGTGTTCCTACTATCCCCAAAGTCTTGTACAAAACCGTGGAGCGGATCGGGAGATCGGGAGTTGGATTTGGAAGAGTTGACTCGCGGGCGCTGTTCATCCCGAGCTACCCAGGCACGACCGGTCTGACCGGTGCTCTTGACCGGTCTGACCGGTTCTAGCCCTTGGTGGGTTTTTGTCTCGGGGAACAGCCTTGTCCGTGTGGTTTTGTCCCGTGGTCCTGCTGTTCAGTTCTTGGCGTGTTTGGAGTTGTTTTGCTAGGATTTGTGAGGGGTTCTTCTTCCTCACAGGTTGTGTTTCGTGGTGGTTTTTGTTCCAGGACCTAGAGGATTCACTGAGGCTTCCTGGAACGTTTGCTGTGCGGCTGCTGTAGCCACCGGCCTGACCGGCTCTGTCCACCGGTCTGACCGGTGTCACCGGTCTGACCGGCGCAGGCCATCGGTCTGACCGGTGTAGCACAGGCAGCAAGCCGTGCAAGTTTCCGCTGTGTGGTTTGGTGAGTTTTGGCTCGGAAGGTTGAGTGTTGGTTCCTAGGACCAGTAGCACTCCAGTGGCTGCGTGGTCTTGACCAAATTGGGTAGTTGGGTCGGAGACGTGAGTTGGAAGCCGTGTTCGTCTTGTTGGAGTTCTCATCTCCTTCGAGAAGAATTTTTATCGGCTCCCATTCACTCCCCCCCTCTCTGGTTCGCCTAATCGGTCCTTCAATTGGTATCAGAGCCGGTTCGGGTCTTTATTGACTCTTACCAGTCTAAGATCCAAAGATGGCGTACCAGGAACAGGGTTCGGGTCCTCCGCACTTCGATGGGAAGAACTACCAGATGTGGCAAAGGCGGATGGCGGCGTTCCTCCGCGGAAAGGGTCAGATCCTTTGGGATGTCACAGTGAACACAGCTTATGTTCATCCGATGAACTTCCTTGCTCCAGGATCGAGGGATATGTTCGAAGCCAACAACAAGGCTGTCGACTACTTGTTTCGTGCTCTGTGTCAGCCTGAATTCGATCGGGTTCAGACAGAGGACTTAGCTTGTAGGATTTGGGAGCAGTTGAAGGATGCTCATGCTGGGAATGCTCAGGTTCAGGCTCGGATGTACACGACTTACCGGAGAGAGTACGAGAACTTCACTCATCTCCCCGGCGAGTCCGTCGATGCCCTTTTCCAGCGATTTACGGTCGTTGTGAACAACATGAGAGCCAATGTGGACGTCCTCCCATACAATGATCATGATAGAGCCGTGAAGCTCTTGCACTCGTTGGATCGTACCGTATGGGACGGAAAGTTTGAGGCTATTGTTGAGTCCGAGAAGTATGACACCTTGACGGTGAACGAGCTGTTCTCGAAGCTCAAGTCAGCTGAGTTGGACCGTGGTATGACAGCCAAGATCGAGAGCCCGACTGATTCTCATAGTCTCGCTCTCGTTAGTGGCAAAGGAGCTAAGTCTAACGCTAACGCATCCTCCAGGATGTACTCTCTGTCTTCTTTGATGTCTTTGCCAGATGAGGAGTTCGACGTGCTTGGAGAGGACGAGCTGGCGTTGCTGACCAGGCGGTTCGAGAGGCTGCACGAGAACCGGGTGAACACGAGGAGGACAGCACGGACGTGCTTTCAGTGCGGCAAGCCAGGACACTTCGTTGCCGACTGCCCGGAGAAGACGGAGAACAAGGACGGCTACAGGCACCGATCGAGCAAGGATGGCAAGTACCGATCGAGGCGCGATCACAAGCACAAGAACAAGCACAAGGATGAGCGACGGTCGAGGAAGAAGGATGGCCGCGGCAGGAAGGCCCGAGCAATGGTCGGAGCGAGTGACGTCGACTCCAGCTCCGCCTACTCTTCCTCAAGCTCGAGTAGCAGTGAAGATGAAGGTGATCGGCGCAAGAACAAGAAGTCATCCAGGAACTTGAGCGGGTTGAGCTGCTTCGCGAGAGATGGCTTCTGCGGCATGGCTCGTAGCTCCGGCAGCAAGAAGAGCCACCAGAGTGACTCGGATTCTGACTCCGAGGATGAGGTATGTGATGAGCTCTCTTCTTTGCGCAAGGAGAATGATGAGTTGGTTGACTTGCTTGATAACCGCGATCACATGCTTAGAGAGGCCAAGAAGATGAGGAAAGAGCTTAGGGCCTCACTAGAAGATGCTAGGAACCGTGTGGCTGAGCTAGAAACCCAGAACCTAGATGCTAAGCTTGAGATTGATTCGCTTAAGGCTTCTCCTGTGGTTTCTGATGAGATTGATTGCTGTGATTGCTCTGTGTACCTAGCTGATCTTACTGCTCTTAAGGATAAGCATGCTTCTACTTGTGATGAACTAGATATGCTTAGGGTTGAAGTGGCTGAGCTTAAGTCTAGACCTGCTTTGCTAGGTGCTTGCACTTCTTGCCCTGTTTTGCATGGAAAGATTGATGAGATGCATGCTTACACTGTTTCGCTTGAGGCTAAGTTGAAAGAGCCTATTCCCACTTCTTGCTCTACTTGTGAATTGCATGCGGTTAAGAATTTGGAGCTTGCACATTATGTTGATCGCTTGCAGGATGAAAATGATGAGCTGAGAAAATGTATGAGCTGGTTGTCGGGTCAGGAGCCTCAGCTCGGTATCATGATAGCGGCTTTCAAACGCTATGATGGTCAGGCACTTGGGGCTGACAAGCTTGGAGAGAACTATGGTGAGGGAGTTGAGAGAGTTGGAGAGATTCCTATCCCACCACCAAACAGACACAAGAACAAGTTTGAGCCCAAGCCCAACCATCTCAGAAACAAACTTGATACTACTCCAGATCCACCCATATTCCCTCACCCAACAAATGATTTTCAGAAACCGGTGAAGTTTGTGAGCCCAAAGGGAGGTGAGGAAGGAGAGAAGAAGGGTGAGAAGCCGAGTGGGCAGCCCCAACCCAAGCCTAAGCCTAAGCCACAGCCCATAAAGTTCCATTGTGGGTATTGTGGGAGAGATGGTCACAAGGATGAGTTTTGCTTCAAGAGGAAGCGTGAGGAGAGAATGGCTAGAGAGTGGGCTAACAGGGAAAGGTACCACCCCTCTAATGGTGTACCTGAGCCTCGTATGCAGATGCCCAGGGCCAAGGCGATTGTGAGGACGGTTCCGGCTTGGGGAGACCGAAAGGCTGCAGGTGTTGCTGCTGGCCGAGCCACACTGGTCAGACCGGTGTACTACACCGGTCAGACCGGTGCAGGTCTGGGCAGACAGCGAGTCGGGTTTCGTGCTCGTGAGGATGCTCGGTTTGGTTCTGGAGGTCGTGGTTCTGGTGGTTGGTCTGGAAAGTTTGCAGGTGGTCAATTTGCTAGGCGTTCTCCACCTCGTGCTCAATACGAGGGTGGGAAGAGTCATAGCTTTGAGATGGAGAGGAGGAACGATCCACGGTTTCCCTTTCGTGGTTTTCGTCCTCCTCCAGCTAGAGAGGGTTGGTTCCCTCGTGGTGGTTACCATGGTGGTGTTCGTGGTGGTAGCTTTGATAGGCGTGATGATTTGGTTTGTGCTAACCCCACTTTTGAGCAAATGGCTCGGCACTGGTTTTACTCTTTTGGTACTAACCCCAGTGCTGAGTCGTTTGTTCACTCACGTGCTCGCTTTTGAATTTCAGGTGGGAGACTTGAAGAACATTTGGTTGATTGACTCCGGTTGCTCGAGGCATATGACCGGAGACAAGGGGTGGTTCTCAAGTCTCGTCCCGGTGGTGACAAAGAAGTACATCACCTTTGGGGACAATGGGCGAGGGCGTGTGCTGTCAGAAGGTGAGATTAAGGTAAGTGACAAGATCACTCTCAGGCGTGTTGCTCTTGTTCAATCGCTTGGATACAATTTGCTTTCTGTGTCCCAGTTGTTGGATGAGGGTTTTGAGGTGTTGTTCCGGCCTGGTGGTTCTCGGATTTTAGATTCTCGGGGGGATCTTGTTTGCATGGTCGTTCCCGAGGGTCAGGTGTTCCGAGCTGATTTTTCTCAGTCTTCTGGTGTGGAGCGTTACTTCTTGGCTGGTTCTTTGAGTGAGTTGTGGAAGTGGCATAGGAAGTTGGGTCACTTGAGCTTTGACCTTTTTGTCTCGCTTGAGTAAACTCAATTTGGTCCGAGGATTGCCACGATTGAGGTTTGAGAAAGAGTTGGTTTGTGCGCCGTGTAGGCATGCCAAGATGGTAGCCTCTTCTCACCCGCCTCTCACTGATGTGATGACTGAGCGTCCATGCGAGCTGCTCCATATGGACCTTGTTGGCCCAGCTCGTGTGCGATCTGCGGGTGGGACGTGGTATGTCCTTGTTGTGGTGGACGACTACTCTCGGTATGTGTGGGTGTTCTTTCTTGAGGAGAAGGGGGAGACGTTTGGTTTTGTTCGAGATCTTGTCTTGAGGTTAAGAAACGAGAGGCACGGAGATGCCATACGAGCGATCCGCAGTGACAATGGCTCGGAATTCAAAAACTCTCGCTTCGAAACCTTTTGCCATGACTTGGGTCTTGAACATCAGTTTTCTAGTCCGTATACGCCTCCCCAGAATGGCGTGGTGGAAAGGAAAAATAGGACCTTGTGCGAGATGGCTCGGATGATACTCGACGAGCATAGGACTCCGAGAAGGTTCTGGGCTGAGGCGGTCAATACCGCGTGCCATGTGTCGAACAGGATCTACCTCAGGGTTCACAAGAAAAAAACCTGTTACGAGTTGATGCACGGTCGCACACCCAAGGTGAGTCACTTCCATGTCTTTGGTTGTAAATGCTTCATTCTGAAGAAAGGGAAGAAGTTGGACAAGTTCGAGGCTAGGTCTGTCGATGGCATTTTCTTTGGTTATGCATCTCATTCTAGAGCATTTCGTGTGCTCAATCTTGAAACTAACCAAATCGTGGAGACTTGCGAGGTAACCTTCGACGAGACACAGCCACGTAGTCAGCTTGTTTTTGAGTGTGCAGGTGACGACGAACTTGGCGAGGAGATCTTTCAGGAGGAGGAGCATGAACATGGAGATGATGAAGATGGCGGTGTGATGCCCGCGGCTGAACATGTACCTACTACTTCGACGACGATCGAGAATGGACCCTCTCCCACACCTACAACGACAAACCCAGATCAAGGCGAAGCTGCTGTTGAGGGGGAGGTAGCATCAAGACGAGAACCTCCCCGACGAGTGCAAGTTGATCACCCAGCTTCGAGAATCATCGGCGACATGAATGAACGTACTATACGGTCGAGGGTTCGGAACAATTCTCATTTCGCTCATGCTGCTTTTGTTGCCACTTTTGAGCCCAAAGACATTGGACATGCATTATCTGATCATAATTGGGTTAACTCGATGCATGAGGAGTTGGAGAATTTTGAGAGGAACCAAGTTTGGGTGTTGGTTGACCCTCCCCCAGGGTGTAAGCCGATTGGGACAAAATGGGTGTGGAAAAATAAAGAGGGAGAGAAAGGAGAAGTGGTGAGGAACAAGTCGAGACTTGTTGCTCAGGGGTACAGTCAGAAAGAGGGGATCGACTACAAGGAGACTTTCGCTCCTGTAGCTCGTTTGGAGGCGATCAGGATCCTTCTAACTTTTTCCGTGGCTAAAGGGTTCAAGTTGTACCAGATGGATGTGAAGAGTGCTTTCCTGAACGGTGTGTTGGAGGAAGAGGTGTTTGTGAGGCAACCACCGGGGTTTGAGAGTGAGAAGTACCCTCACCGGGTATACAAGTTGAGGAAGGCGCTGTATGGGTTGAAGCAGGCGCCTAGAGCTTGGTATGGTAGTTTGAGAGGGTTCCTGTTTGAGAGAGGGTTTGAGATGGGGAAGGTCGACCAGACCTTGTTTCTCCTCAGGCAGGGCAGAGATATCCTGATTGTGCAGGTATACGTGGATGATATTGTCTTTGGTGGCTCGTCTAACTCTCTTGTTGCAAGGTTTGCAGAAGACATGAGCAGGGAATTTGAGATGAGCATGATGGGCGAGTTGCAGTTCTTCCTCGGGCTACAAATCAAGCAATCAAAGGAAGGAACATTTGTGCACCAAGCTAAGTACACCAAGGACATTGTGAGGAAGTTCAAGATGGAGGACTCCAAGGCCATGGCGACGCCTATGAGTACGACTACAGTTCTTGATGCGGACGAGGAAGGTGAACACGTGGACCAGAAGGAGTACCGGAGCATGATCGGGTCACTCCTCTACTTGACGGCGACGAGGCCGGACATTCAATTCTCGGTGTGTCTGTGCGCTCGTTTTCAAGCTTCTCCGAGGACTTCGCATCGGCAAGCAGTCAAGCGCATTTTCAGGTATTTGCGACACACTCCCGACTTCGGCCTTTGGTACTCTGCGTCTTCTTCTTTGGCGCTTCATGGATTTTCAGACGCGGATTTTGCCGGGTGTCGGTTGGATAGGAAGTCCACTTCTGGGACTTGCCAGTTCTTGGGTTCTTCTTTGGTATCTTGGTCTTCCCGCAAATAGTCGAGTGTTGCTCAATCCACTACCGAGGCAGAGTATGTGGCCGCAGCTAGTTGTTGCTCTCAGCTCCTTTGGATCACATACACCATGAGTGACTTTGGTGAGGAGTATACCCATGTCCCACTTCAATGTGATAGCACCAGTGCCATAAGCGTTGCAAAGAACCCAGTGCTCCATTCCAAAACCAAGCACATAGAAGTGAGGTATCATTTTCTGAGAGACAACATAGAGAAAGGGAAGATAGCTTTGATCCATGTACCCACACATGAACAACTAGCCGATATTTTCACCAAACCCCTAGATCAAGCAACTTTCACTCGTTTGCGGGGGGAGCTTGGTGTTTGTTTGATTTCTTGAGTTGGCGTGTGGGAGCTCCTTTGTAGCATATGTATAGCTTTCCTTTGTGCATTTCTTGCATTTGGCATGGCATATGTAACATGATGTATAGGCATCTTTGTATCTTAGGTTGCATGCATTTTGTATCATATGCATTGTTTAGGAAAGGCTTCTCCTATATACATTGTTCACCATGGAATGACATATATGTCTTTGTGAGTTAATTTGGTAAGCTATGGTTAGTTTGGCTTAGCTCTTGATAATCTTGGTTTGTATCCATGGTTGATGGCTATGTTTTTGAAAATTTCATATGTATGCTCTCTTGTGAGTAAATGTCTTTCCATGATCTTGACATGTTTTTGTGGTTTGGTTATGCTTAATTTGTGGTTGGATAGCTTATTTTGATCATATGCGGCCAAAGGCTCATTTGCCATCATGAATGTTTAGCCCCCATGCTTCATCTTGTGGAGGAGCATAAGTTCCTTTTTGTCGCAAAGACATTTCATGTACCAATTATAAATCTGAAAATGAAATGTAAATTGCTTGAAAAATGTGCTCCCATGTCATATGTGCTAATTCTAATTTGCTTTGGGTGCTAAATCGTTGCATGATGTCTACCAATGAGAAGTCTCATATATAGAAGTAGGCACATGGCTCGATGGCTTTGACATGACATGAGGTGCTTGTGGGTGTTTATGATGGTCTTATGCTTAGAATTGTTGTCCTATCATGAAGTTTGTGTGGCTTTGCCATTTTGACATGTTTTGCTCATGTTTAGGACTTTGCTCATGAGAGGGTGTTTTTTCGCAAAATTGCTAAATTCTATCTTAGCTTCGCCCAATGGTTGTGAAACTTGGTGATCATGAAGTTTATGTCATTACGAAGCTATAGAGTATCTAACTTGCTCGTTTGGACATGTGTAGCATCCTATGTTGAATTTTGTCTATTTGAGAAGCTCTAGGTTGCTTTTTTTGCTTTTTTGGCTTGATTCATGCATTGTCAACAAGGGGGAGAAGTTTGAGCATGTTTTGGCCTACTGAATGCATTTGGAAGGTTTTCAGGTGGTTTCGAGCCATTTTTGGGCTCTGTTGTGCACCGGTCTGACCGGTTGAGGTCACCGGTCTGACCGGTCAGAGTGCTGGTCCTGTTCATATGTTGAGCACCGGTCTGACCGGTGGTGTCGACCGGTCTGACCGGTCAGAGCTGAGCTGTTGCAGCTGCTCTGTTTCGTGAAGTGGTTCGCATGCATTTGTCCAGGGGGAGTTCCATTGGTTCAGGGGGAGCTTACATGTGTGCAGGGGGAGCTCTTTGTGGTTTTTGAGCTTTGGTTTGATGGTTTGTGCTCTTTGCTTGAGCATGTTTTGTCTCGGATGTGTCGAGCCGTTGCCCTTGCCTAAGGGGTCCGAGACTTGTCTTCTTCAAGTGATCTTGTTCTTTGCCTTTACTTTGGCTTTCGATCGCTTGTTGGAGTTTCTTTTAGTCGTTTCTTTTCTTTTCCTTTTCTCTTGGTTACAAAAACGTGTGTGTTGTCAATGCACTCATCAAGGGGGAGATTGAGAGCCAGGTGTGGTTCGAGGACCGGTGGATGGTCGCTTCCTGGTGTGATGAGTGATTGACAACGTGGTGTGGACTGATTCTTGGCTAAGTATTGCAGGTGCAGGTTGCGGCTTGACTGGTGCAGGTGCAGGTGAAGAACAAGCGTGAAAGGTCGTTGCTGGTGAGGCCTCCAGGTGTGGAGAAGACAAGTAGGCTTGGTTCGAGGGACCCGGTGGCCAGCGGGGTCAAGTGCGGGCCGCATGGTGGCAAGAACGGCAAGATGAAGTCATGGACGGTTTCTTGGTTGAGCCTCAAAACCAAGGTCGAGCCGGGACTACGTGGGAGCCGAGTCATGAGTGGTGATTGGCGGAGGCTACACCGAGTTCGCGGGGTTTCCGGTGGTTCACCAGAAAACCACTGGGTTCCTTGGTTGATCCACAAAGCCAAGACCGAAGAACCGAAGACGGAGGTGCAGCAGCTCCAGACCGGTCTGACCGGTGGGTCTGACCGGTCTGACCGGTGGGTACCGGTCTGACCGGTGAGGAGCACCGGTCTGACCGGTGTGCGACGACGCAGTCCGGAATCTTCGAAGCGGAGGACACGCGTCGGGATCGCAAGGCTTGCGTCGAGGCTAAGCAAGTTTGCGGTCGCTGGGCATCCGTCCGATGGTGCGAAGACAAAGACTTCCAATTTCGCCCTCGAGGGGCATGTATCCCTAGTTAGCTAGTAAGGGTATTTTCGTCTTTCGGTTGCCTCCATATAACCCAAGTGGTGAGAGGATGGCTGCCATCTCTAGGAACCCTAGCTCATTTGGTTTTCCTATTTTCCTTCCTATTTTCTTAGGATTTTCGTAGGACTAGCTTGAGAGCTTCATGGTGAGATCTTGTGAGAGGGAAGGATGATCGGGCGGCAAGCTAGACCTTGTATGAACCTCTTTGGTATGTATAGATGATTCGGCGTGGTTCCTCAAGGCTTGGATGTGTCTTTCCCGTTTCTCCTTTTTGGTGATTTTCGGAGCCCTTTCTTGGCGATTTTCTTGAAGCGATTTCGAGGCCTTTCTCTTTGGGATTTGGTGGGGGATGTATGCATGAACCCTTCGTGGTTCTTTACTCTTTGATTCCCCTTCCAAATCCGTGAGCAAAGGGGCTCGATTTTGGGGTTTTCGTGGCTCTAGGGTTAGAGGTGTTCTTGGTGGGATTTCTTCGATTCCTCTTGATTTGACAAGTTTTGGTGGACCAAATCTTGGCTATGGAGTACTCATGAGGTGTTCCTACTATCCCCAAAGTCTTGTGCAAAACCGTGGAGCGGATCGGGAGATCGGGAGTTGGATTTGGAAGAGTTGACTCGCGGGCGCTGTTCATCCCGAGCTACCCAGGCACGACCGGTCTGACCGGTGCTCTTGACCGGTCTGACCGGTTCTAGCCCTTGGTGGGTTTTTGTCTCGGGGAACAGCCTTGTCCGTGTGGTTTTGTCCCGTGGTCCTGCTGTTCAGTTCTTGGCGTGTTTGGAGTTGTTTTGCTAGGATTTGTGAGGGGTTCTTCTTCCTCACAGGTTGTGTTTCGTGGTGGTTTTTGTTCCAGGACCTAGAGGATTCACTGAGGCTTCCTGGAACGTTTGCTGTGCGGCTGCTGTAGCCACCGGCCTGACCGGCTCTGTCCACCGGTCTGACCGGTGTCACCGGTCTGACCGGCGCAGGCCATCGGTCTGACCGGTGTAGCACAGGCAGCAAGCCGTGCAAGTTTCCGCTGTGTGGTTTGGTGAGTTTTGGCTCGGAAGGTTGAGTGTTGGTTCCTAGGACCAGTAGCACTCCAGTGGCTGCGTGGTCTTGACCAAATTGGGTAGTTGGGTCGGAGACGTGAGTTGGAAGCCGTGTTCGTCTTGTTGGAGTTCTCATCTCCTTCGAGAAGAATTTTTATCGGCTCCCATTCACTCCCCCCCTCTCTGGTTCGCCTAATCGGTCCTTCATTGTTGCAGGAAGCACATGGTGGTGGTTTGATGGGCCACTTCGGTGCCAAGAAGACGGAGGCTGTGCTGTCCACACACTTCTTTTGGCCTCGAATGCGCCGTGATGTTGAGCGCTTTGTTGCAAGATGCACGACGTGTCAAAAAGCTAAGTCACGATTGAACCCACATGGTTTGTATATGCCTCTTCCTATTCCTTCAGTTTCGTGGGCGGATATTTCTATGGATTTTGTTTTAGGATTGCCTAGGACGAAGAGGGGGAGCGATAGTGTTTTTGTTGTGGTTGATCATTTTTCTAAGATGGCACATTTTATACCTTGTCACAAAACGGATGATGCCGTTCATATTGCTAACCTCTTTTTCAAAGAGATTGTTCGTTTGCATGGTATGCCTTCTACTATTGTTTCAGATCGTGATGTAAAATTCTTGAGTCATTTTTGGCGTACTCTATGGAACAAATTGGGGACAAAATTGTTGTTTTCTACTACTTGTCATCCCCAAACTGATGGACAAACGGAGGTTGTGAATAGAACATTGTCTACCATGCTGCGAGCAATATTGAAGAAAAACTTGAAGATGTGGGAAGAGTGTTTGCCGCATGTGGAGTTTGCATATAATCGGGCGGAACACTCCACCACCAAGGTAAGTCCTTTTCAGGTAGTGTATGGTTTTAACCCTCGTGCTCCCATTGATCTTTTGCCTCTACCTACTACCGAGCGAGTACATAGTGATGCTAAGGAGCGTGCTGAATTTATTTTGAAACTTCATGCTTCAACTAAAGAAAACATTGAAAAGATGACTGAAAAATATAGAATTGCTGGTAGTCAAGGTAGAAAACAAGTTAAGCTTGAAGCGGGTGATTTAGTGTGGTTGCACTTGAGAAAAGATAGATTTCCAGAGTTGAGAAAGTCTAAATTGATGCCACGTGCTGCTGGTCCATATAAGATTTTGGAGAAAATAAATGATAATGCATATAAACTTGAGTTGCCTCCCGAGTTCGGGATTAGTCCTACATTTAACATTGCAGATTTGAAACCGTATTTGGGAGAAGAAGATGAGCTTGAGTCGAGGACGACTCCACTTCAAGAGGGGGAGGATGATGAGGACATCACTCCCATGGATACAAACAACACTCCTCTAGTTGATGTTCAAGGTCCGATTACTCGCTCACGCGCAAGACAATTGAATTTACAGGTGAGCTCGTTCCTATGTATTTATTCTTGTGCATTTGAGAATAGTGTGCTACCTAATGATTTAATTGTACTTAGGAATGAAGGAGAGGACCAGCATGAACATGGGGAAGGACTTGGAGGCGTGGAAGACCAGCAAGGACGTCCGGATCAAGGTGGAGGCCCAAACCGATTCGACTTCGTTTCAGTTTCGGACTCCAGGAACAGCCCGTCATAAATTGGACGCTCAGGTCGCATACGGAGTCGAATTTAGACGTACTATATATGGATGGAAAGATAATTTCAAGAAGCTTCCAATGGCACTGGTTTCAGGCCTAAATTCAACTGGAGTCGACGGGAATCGTCCGAGCAATATGACGTCCAGAATCTGTCTCGGTGCTGCGACACCGTATCTTGGCCTTTGGGCCGTGTATCTTTGTTGAGCCCATTAGGGGCGCGTCCAGGGAGGGGGTCACACCCCTAACCTCTATATCTCTGTAGCCGCCACCCTCATTAGGGTTTGGGTTTTGCTTAAGTCATTCTGTCAAGAACAGTTCGCCGCTCGATCGGTTTGTGAGACCCCAACTTGTGAACTTAATCATTCATCCGCAATATTCTAGATTGTGTTCTTTCTTGTTCTTGCTTGTGTCTTCGATTCTCAGGCAAGGATTAGCCCTCGTGGCGAGGTCAATCGCGCAGTGCACGGTTGATAACCAAAGGAGAAGTGGTGCTGCAATTGCGGGGTTTTAGTCGTGTTGATTGGAAGCCGGATCATTTGTGTGACATCTCCACCAAATCGATAGTTACTCCTCCTGACGGAAGATCGGGAACCCACGTCCCCATCAGCCGTACAAGTTGTGGATGGGGAGCACGTCGAGTGTGCATCATCTCCGCACGTTCGCGTGTGTTGCTCATGTGAAGCCGATGGCGCCGCAGCAGAAGAAGCTCGATGACCAGAGCAAGTGGATGATCTTCGTCAGGTATGAGCCAGGATCCATGGCGTACCACGTCTAGGACCCAGCGGCCCGGCGCATGAACATCAGTCGTGATGTCATATTCGACGAAGAGGCCTAGTGGGCGTGGTCTGCTGAGCACAGTGAAACAGAGGACTTCGTCATAAAGGAACACGGTAGCAGCGACCCTGTGGTGATCACCACCACCACCTCGACATGTGTTCCTGCATCACCTTCGCCGTTACCGGTCCAACCCACAACATCATCGCCATTTATGCACTAGCTCTGAAGGATCAAAGCTATGTGTTACAAAGAACACAAGCCTCTAAATCATGAATGAGCTAACAACACAAGAACATATCATTCAATACATGAATTCTACTTTAGTCTAAATAAGAAATGTCCAAATACTCATTTTGGTCTAAATGAAGAACAAAGACATCCACATAACTCCATCTCACTCCTCACTCCTACTCTACCTATCATAAATCCTAGTATAGATCTCACCTCATCTATACTCCGCCACAAAGAGGTGAGAATCACCTCGCATAGCCAGAATGTGAGAGAGGGAGAGCTACACAAGGGGGGAAGTGAAGGCTTGAGAGCCTGGAAGGTGTGTTGGAAATGAGGGCCCTCCCCTTCTATTTATAGGCAAGGGGGTCTGAAGCACCGAGGCTCAAATGTCACCAAAACACCCCGGGATGCAGCTTAGGACCAATCACCAAGTGACACGTGAAAGGCTAGGATGAACCGACCAAAGGTCGGTCGGGCCGATCCCAGGATCAGATGATCCAGGGGGGGCACGTCCTGGCCTTTGTTTTCTCTAGGTGGCAGACATGTGGGCCCCATGATCTCTTTCCCGTGCATCACAAGTTTTGTGGCGGTTTGGATAGCAAGTGGGCCCTTAGATCCATGTGATGTTGACGTGGCAGCATGTGATTCGTCGAGAGTGTTTCACATGGATTGGTGACATCATTGATCCAGGGGAATCCCATGTGGCCGCCTCTCATTGGCCGAAGCTTGTTTAGCTTGGATCAAATATGCATCGATTCCTCTCATTTCCTTTGCTAAATACCTGCATTCGAATAGACATCCACACTTGTGGAAAGTATTAGTTTAAGCTCCTATTCTAGTGTTGATGTGCAATTCATGTGCCAAAATGCAGGAGTTAACGGCCATAAAAATAGTACTTAACAGCCGTCAACAACCTCCCCTCCCTATAAATATAAAGGGTCACGACCGATTGAGTGAATCCAATCGATCAAACACATCTTCTCTTTATCGTTTTGTCTTTACTTTTATCTCTTTGCCTTAGCTTTTCTAATCTATTACTTGTTGTTCTTCCTTCGTCTCCGTGACGTTCGAAGGTGTTCTAGGTGGCTTGCCAATCCTAGAGCAACCCTACGTGCACCAGCTCCGACGGGGTCCCTTCCGAGCTGACGTTCGGAGGTCTACCGTTTGTTTACCTCGGCAAACCCGGTCTAACCACCCTGCATAGGCGGTCTGACCGCCTGTGTGGAGGTGCTGCATCGAGCTCCTCTACACACCGTGTCAACACCGACGCATCCGGGCCCAACCCACCTAGATCTAGCGTTTCCTGGGTGCCCACGGGAAGATGAGGGAAAGGGAGGGAAGGGGAGGAAGGGGGACGTCGTCGGGAGGGTGGCCGGCGCCGCTGAGGGAGATGTCGGCACCGGCCGGCGCCGGGGGAGGAGGGCGGCGTGTGGTGTTGCGAGAGGAAGGAAGGGAAAGGAGGGTTGCGAGAAGGAGGAAAGAAGGAAAGACAGTTGGGCCGCCGTCGGCGAAGCTGGCGGCGGCGGCCAACGCCGGCCGCGGGAGGGGTGCTTGGGCGGAGGAGCGGGGCCCGAGCGCCCTCCAGAGAGAGCGACCTCGGCACGAGTCCTTCCGTACTGTCCTCATTATATATTATCTAAACGAGCTTTGAGAATAAAGGCTTATCCTCCAGCAATTTGGTTGGCATGTCGTGCTAAGTGCCTGCTCCTGAAAACATTAGCACATCAATATCACAACAGAAATCTCAACGCTTCAAATCCGGCACTTACTTCTGCTAGCTAATGGTGGTAACTAACCATTGTCAAGAAGCAGCACCATGTCCCTGTCAAGAACCGATGTAATCATGTGCGCAACGGTGATGAGCGTCGTCCTCTGGATCAAGTTGCCAGTTGCAGTATCCACCGAAGCAGTGGCTTCGTCTAGATCAAGGATCTTGCTCCGTTTCTACCAAGGAAGACAAGCTGACGCTGGCCTACACTCCACTTCTCACCATTCTCTACCACTGCAATCCAAGTCAAGAGGGTTTCAAAAGAAGAACAGGTACCATGTGCCTCAGTTCTTGCATTTTGGGAAAAAAATTGTGAAAAGATTTACTAGCTTTGAACTGCATGATGAGCATCGACGTGCCTACTTGCAGCGGCAGCAGCCAGACATCGTGCATGTACCACACAAGATGCCGACGCGGTCGGCGTCAACGCCGACCATGTTGACCGTCTCGCCGCCGGTGCGGTTCCGACTCGACCGGCTGAAAAGCGCGAGGCTCTTCGGGTACACTACGGCGACAAGCGCCGACCGCGCGCGTATCCCGACCTGCTCCTCGCGGAAGAACCAGTGCCGCTGCGACAGGCACTCGAGCACCTTGGTGGCGATGAAGACGAGGACGAGGAGGTGCCCCCGGCTGGCGGCGTACCTCTCGTCGCCGTCGTTGAGGAACTGCACCAAGGAGTGTATAAGGTACGGGCCGACGTTGTATACCAGCGCGTAGAACGCGGTCACCGCCAAGTGCCACCACACGGCGCGCAGCAGGGCTTTGGTGAGCTTGAACGCCGTGACGACATTGTTCCGACGACCGGATCTGTCGCCGTCCCCGAGGTTAGCCCTGAACCGGGGGAGAAGGCCAGCAACGCTTTCACCAAGTTTGGGGTCCGGGACGTCGTCCAGGACGAGGGTCTTGGCGTGGCCGACGGGGGGCATCTACGAGAAGGTGAGGCTGAGAAAGCCGGCGCCAGTGAGCAAGCACGGCGTGCCGGCGGCGCTGCTGCTGTTCTCATCGACGGCCGCGTCGTGCGCGCCAATCAGCAGAGGCTCCTCGGCGGAACGCGTCGATCCTTCCTTCCAAGTTCCAAGAAACCCGGCCGAGAGTAGAACCACTGCTGCAACAGCAGAGGCGGCGTCGTGCGCCCACGACCGACCGGGCACGGGGAGTCCGTCGAGGCGCGCCGCCGCGTGGATGCCGACGGCGACGACGGAGAGCAGCAGGAAGATCGCCCACCAGAGCTTGATGAGTGGCGTGGCGAACCGCTCCTGCAGGTGCCACCGCCGCCGGCGAAGCCGAGCTGCAGATACGCGGCGAGCAGCAGCCACGCCACCGCGCGCACCGTCGCGTCCCCACGTTCCGCGACCGCGTCGCGGGACTAGCCGGCGGCGCCAGTGTCCGCGTACAATGAGTACGCGGCCAGGACGAGTTGGAACGCCGCCAGAACCCACGTGGTGGCGCAGACTGCGACGACTGCGTAGCACCGGAACCTGGCGGCCACGCCGCGGCCAGCTTCGTCCCCCACGTCGTCACTGTCCTTGGCACGGCTGGCGGAGAATGGGAGGCGGCGCTGGAAGAAGAGGCGCCCCACGACGGTGACTGCGAGGATGAGGTGGGCCGCGGCACTCACGCTGTGGAGGAACAGCGGTTGTAGGAAGAAATAATCGAGAGCTTGCTCACAGGCCGGCGTTGCCGCCATATATCGCGACAGCTGCGGCGGTAGTAGAGGGCATGGGCGCCGGCAACGAGTAGCCCACTGATACGCGTGACAGGACTGGCGCGGGCTCATATAATCACACTGCGATGGTTCTCCGATGGCGCATCAGCTGTCGTGAGTCACGACTCGTGACGCCGGCAACGTAGCCATGGCAGTCATGCTCTCAAGCACCATCGACTTGGTAGACTGTATGACTGATCTGAGACTACTCATCTTTCCATTCGTGCTAGGAAATCTGCTAGGCATTTCAAAAATACTAACTACTACTTCTGTTCTTAATATATGACGTTTAGAAAAATAAAATTAGTTCAAAATAAACTAATTTTGTTATTCTAAACGTCATATATTTAAGAACAGATGAAGTAATTTTATATATCAGCGTGGTGCTCATTTTTTAAACGAAAAAATGGACGGGCCCAAACGCAACGGCGTAGTCCGAATGATAAATTAAATTATACAATATTTGTACTTAAAAAAAAGGATGGACAACTCGGCTTGAACCTGATAAAGTTAACCCAAAAGTTAATGGACACGCTTGGGTGGAGATTTATAATCCAAAATAGATTGTGTTTTTTTGCTTGTCCGACCCGAGTTTTGCTGTCTACTTGGACGACGTAAAAGACATGTATTTGTCGGCACATTATGGTACGCGTCGCGATCTCGCTCTTGCGTTACGTAATGATGTCAAAATTTGAATTTTGCAACCACACAACTGATTTAGTATTATTTTTGTAAAACAAAGAACATGAACGTGCCGTCGCCGCGTCGCAGGGGGGCAAGCAAAAAATAAAATAAAAATATCGAGCCTCTCCGCAACCTCCACCACGTATCACCACGCGCCAGTCGGCCTTATCGCTTGGCGCGCGCCCACCCCATCCGCGCCACACAAAACCAAAAAAGTTATCTCCCGCGCACAGGCCTGTGCACGGTGCACCTCGCCCCGCCGCCCGCGCGCCAGCGCCACCATGGCCTCCGACGCGCGGCTGCTCTCCCTGCTGCCGTGCCGCCTCCCGGCGCCCCTGCCCCCGCCGCCGGCGCTCCGCCGCTCGCCCGCCCGCGCCGTCGCGACGTCCACCTCCCCGAGGTGCCGCGTCGGGACAACTGCGGCGGCGCGGCCCGCGCGCACCCGCGCCCGCCGCGGCCCGTGGCGGCCCCGCGCGGCCGAGGCCGAGGCGCAGGGGCAGGTCCAGCAGCAGCAGCAGGACGAGGAGGTGGTGGACAGCAACGTGCTCCAGTACTGCAGCATCGACCGCAAGCAGAAGAAGACCCTCGGGGAGATGGAGCAGGAGTTCCTCCAGGCGATGCAGGCACGTGCGCGCGCGCGCCCCTTCTCCTCCTCGCCTTGATCTGCTCATTTTTTTTCCTTCACTTGTACTACCTGGTGGTGAACTGAATTGATCGAGCTACTTGCTGGTCCTGGCATTCAGGCGTTCTACTACGACAGGACGGCGGTCATGTCCAACGAGGAGTTCGATAACCTCAAGGAGGAGCTCATGTGGGAAGGGAGCAGCGTTGTCATGCTAAGTAAGTGTGTTTTGTTTTCGTAGGCCCATCCTGATTTTGTCGTCGAAATGATTCGTTCATGCTAATTCCTAATCAATACTCCTTTGTTTCTGGTTAGGCCCAGACGAGCAGAGGCTTTTGGAAGCCTCCATGGCATATGTGTCTGGAAATCCCATCATGACGGATGCTGAATTCGATGAGCTAAAATTGAGATTAAAGGTTACAACTAGTTGTCCTATGAATCTTTTAATTTGTTAGTGCAGTCCTAGTGATATGCTATCTGAAAAAAATTGTATGGGTTCCCTGCAATTCGTAGTTCTTACCGACCTATTTTCCTCCTTTACTAAGGATGGTTCTGTTAGTTTGGCCTTCTTTATTAAGATTATGAGAATAGCTAAAAAGCATATTCCATGGAAGAAAGCCATTCAGTGGAAGTGGAACTGTGACCCAACTTAAAACCACGTTTACCTGTTTTGAAAAAAAAAATCTAAAGAAAAAAAGAACTCATGCATATACAGGAGGCGATTATGTACAAGCATGAAAATTCTTAGATTGAACTTGACTCTGTTTCCAAGGTATGTTTTTGACAGAGAGTGATAATATAATGAAGAAAAGAGCAAACAAGGTATATGCTGTAATTTTGTTCCTTTTTGTTTGTTCTCTGTCAATTTCATGTCTCACAAACAAAGTTGAGTTTGGCCATGAATTTTGTATGCTTGTGTCTGCATCTGTGTTATGAGAATGAAGCTGTAACATTTTAGCAAGTCATTACCAATATAAAATAAAAGGTCTAGTAGCATCAAGCAAATAGTTTATTACTAAAAATCCAGCCGTGATTGGTGATTGTCTTGAAAGTATGGCATGGGGGCAGTTGAATCGTGTAACGATTAACGAGCACTGTGGTGCATTGAAAATTTGTCCCCACAGTGCATAACAGAGGTCGATTGTTGATTTGTTTAGTGGGGGTTCCGTTTTCCTTGTTGCCTGGGCCACTAGTTTTATGACATCCAGTGTTATTTGGCTTCAGGTCTAGTATTTCACTTTGGCATATAGATGAACTTCACATATCAACTAATACACCGTAAGCACAGAATTGTGATATTCTAAATCTGTCGTTTTCTTGATAATTTGTCCTCTGTAGAAAGAAGGAAGCTTCATTGTACAGGAAGGTCCAAGATGCAGTCTACGGAGTCGAAAGGTATGTAATAATCATTCATTGTATTATCTTTGCCAGTTATTCTACTTCATGATAGCACACATTGGAACTAGCAATAGTTTCTCCTATAATGAGACCATGCTTTAACATAGCTATCCTTACCTATTGGAACATCAGGACCAGTCCTTTCATCAGCTGTCACCAAACATTTTTGCAACATTGTTGTCTACACTTCCTTAAGTGATCAATTGCCTGACGCCCTGATGTAGCGCTCAGCATATATACCATGTGAACTGTAACTAAACATTATTAGTGGGTTGAAGGACGTGTTGTCTGTTGCTATTAAATTTTATAGTGTAATGGGTGAAGCTTCTATGATCTTAAGTCCATACCATCAAGTCAATGCTGTGAAACATTATCTTGTAGGTCTCTTGTACCAAGTAAACAAACCAGGAAACTTAACAAACAGTATCACAAAATCAACTCAGATGAGTTTAAATTATAGTGTGTAAAATTCTTCTGACTAGATATGTCCATTAGGCCCCATTGTCAATTATTTGGGCAATAATTTGAGCTTGTTCATTTTAAGAATCCTGACCCATTATGGAATTATGTGTAGGTCTACAGTGACTTGACTGTTGATTACTTCAAGATGTTCCTGCTAAATGTTCCAGCAGCAGTCGTAGCTCTAACACTGTAAGTATTAAGTAGAAATATTCTGACATGACATGAATGAAAAGAGCACTGTTTGAATTCTTCCTGATTTCAGACGGTCATATTACACTGCTGGCAAATATTGTTGTTGGTTTAGCAAGGACCACTACCTTTATTAGGTGTCCAACACATTTTTTCTTCTTGACAGATTCTTCTTCTTGGATGATTTGACGGGATTTGAGATCACATATCTTCTTGAGGTAAGTATTGCAAATTGAAGTTGTACTATATGTTTTTATTGATAATGTTACAACAATTGCATACAAGTGTTATTTGAATGTGCTTTTGTTCGTATAAACTCGAATCAGTTCTAGTCCCTACTAGAAGAATATTAGTTTAGGCTTCTGGACGATAATTAAGGAATGATGTAAACACATTTCATTATCCTTGATATTTTTTAATATACTAAAACTTATGTATCTTGAGTTGGAGGTTTAAAACTGGGGGCTGCACTCTAGTGGGTGTGAGCTGCTGCCAAGATTACCAGGGGCGTCTGACTATTATGTGTACCCTTTTGGAAATATAGTAGCACATCATCTCAATATCATGGAAAATAATCTCTTATTAAAATTTAACTCACCTGACATTATAATTTTCCTGCATAAAGTTAGCAGCTTGGACTGAGTCTAGTGCTAAACACACTGGTTTTGCCAAACTGTTCAAAACATTCATGCTGGACAATCGGATCTTCTGATGAACGCATGCAACCAATTTATTCTGATTTTATCATTTGTTCTTTTTTATGTTCAATAAATGATAGACTAAAGTTAAAAAGTAGGTTGTCAAAAAAAAAGTTAAAAAGTAATAGAAATAATTCAATGGCTCAATTGGTTTCTGGTTAGATGAGCTTACTGATACCCACTTATTGTCAAATACAACTACGACTTTCCTTTGAATTTCTTTTATTGCACCAGACTTGTACTTGATAGTTCTGATAACAATAAATGGTATTTGTTTTCTCATGCATGCTACTTTTGGAAGTCCATCTTTGTGATCAGTATACTTTAGACTCTTGATTTTCCAACAGTTGCCATTAGTGCCATCCATGGAACTTTATTATTTATAACTACATTTTTCTGATTTATGCAGTTGCCAGAGCCTTTCAGTTTCATCTTCACATGGTTCGCTGCACTGCCTTTAATATTTTGGATAGCCCAGGCAATCACTAATGTCATTGTGAAAGACTTTCTGATTTTGAAGGTATTTTCCTTTTTGTTGTGCATACATTATTGTATGGTTAGCTGGAGAACATGCAGATGATTATTATTCCTTTTTCAGGGCCCGTGTCCAAATTGTGGAAATGAAAACCTTTCCTTCTTTGGGACTATATTGTCAGTGCCTAGTGGTGGTGTAAAAAACAATGTGAAATGTGCAAGGTATGCCTTCAATTGTTAAAATCGTGTTCTGTCTGTGTTTTGAGTTTATATTCTGAGAAGTGTTTATTGCTATGCTTGTGCATCAGCTGCGGCACTGTGTTGGAGTATGACTCCGCAGCCCGGTTGATTACACTCCCAGAACTGGCAGAGGCATAAGGTGGTTGTGGTTTAGGTGAGTCACTCTTCTACGAGCCTTCACTCATCAACGGTATTCAAAGTACCATGCTATTGACTTCATAATTATATGGGTACTTCTTTAAGAATCAAACCTACTGCGGAAAACAACTAAAATGTTTGGGAAAGTTTGTACGATTGAGTAGGACATACATTTGCCACTTCTGTGTATTAGAGAATACTAACTACTTGGATATTATTCCTAGATTTCACAAGCAGGATGGAGGGCCCCCGTTGCTTGATCTACATCTACAGTACAAAGGAAGACCGACTTCAGGTGGCAATTGTGTAGTGATGTTTGTTTGCTATACCAGTCTCTGTATATTTTTCTCAATCGAATGTAGATATTTGTATCATACTGACTTGACGCAATACGTGCGGTCGTGCATAGAGTGTACAAAGAAAAACTAGTTGTATAAAAATGTTTGGACTATCTTAGCATATGCGAACCTGTCTGAAGAACTTGATGTTGTGTGTGAAATTCGCTAAGAAAGAATTAGTTAGACTTGCTTTTAAAAGTGAGAATATAACTCAACTTGAAAAATGTCATCAAGAAACTATGATGCGTCCTTTTGACTTCACCATGCTTTCTCAGTTCTAGCTCTCTAAGGGTGTGTTTGTTTGAGGTGCAGATTTTTACCTTTTTTAGGAAAATTTGGATCCATACCATTAAAAGCTGTTGTTGGATTTTTTTCAGTTTTGAAAAACTATATTAACTTTTAGAAGATGTGTTTAGGGCTTGTTTAGTTCGCGAAAAATTTTGAAGAAAATTTTGGAGACCCTTCCAAGGTCTATTAGGGGTAATAAATATAGACTAATTACATGAATGGACGGAAAATCGCGAGACGGATCGAGTAAGTCAAATTAATCTATCATTAGAGATTGTTTATTGTAGCACGACGTTGTCTAATCATAACATAATTAGTCTCTTTAGAATCGTCTCGCGATTTGAAAGGGGTTATGAAATGAGTTTTGTCATTAATTCATGTTTTAACACTCCTAATTAGTGTCTGAAGATTGATGTGACGAGTAGTTGTGGAAAATTTTAGAATTAAACGGGACCTTAGTCTTTTAAGGCTCCAAAAGCTACGAAAAGCTCAGAAAATTGAGCTTTTCAGTTGAGAAGTTGCTATGAAGTTCAAACAAATAGGTTCAAAGAATGTTGAATGAGATGGCCATAGTAAGCCCCAATGGTCTAAATTAAATGTCGTGTACAAACTTACAAAACTAGAACAATAGGCGCGCGATGCGCGCCCTACCGTATCAGCAATCTAATACAAAGAATCAGAAGTCAATAAAAGACCATAAATGACACCTATGACACATGACCAATTCACCACAATTTCCAGAAGATTTAGAAACACAACTCATTCAAACTATAGCACAATAATCAAAGCATGTAAATATATACATTTTGAACCATCAATCAATATATGTGATTTGGAAAGCTGAGTACAAAATAAATATAAATCTGCCATCCCTGGTAGCTGCATGAAATTCAGCTCACATAAATATTGTGTGAAATAATCATAGGTTAACAAACAAGCAAAAACACCACATAAACTCTTCCTTGAAGATATGTTTCGTGTCTTGATTGCTGCTCAATCACCAGTGATCCATTGATATAATGCAATTCATCACAGAACATACCAAGGGCAATAACTGATTATGTACAGATCAAGGGCACTATACAGTCTAGATCCCACATTGAGTCAATCAAACTCCATCATCAAGCCTGCACAGATCACCTCTCAAAAAAAAGTCTACTCTATAAGAAATTGTTGCTATAACACTCAAAAAGTCCAGCTTCCATGACACATCACTGAGTTCATGACACATAAATCATATACACACTACAAAACTATATGAAATGGCAGCAGCAGAGGCGGAGCTAGAGCCTGCTATTGATGTCAGCTGACAATGACATCAATGGATGCTACAAAATTTAGTGGAAAACATTGTTCGAATACTGTTCACAAAGCTAATGACAGCGGTAGAAATTGATCCTGACATCGACGAATGATCGAGCTGGCTTCGCCCCTGGCAGCAGGGATGACAAAACTATATGAAATGGCAGCAGGGATGACAAAACTATACTATCTGCAGTTCATCAACTTGGGATTATACTTCAATTATAGGATAAATGATCAAAAGAGCAGTCACCAGTGAATATTGCAGCACCAAGAACAGAACTAAAATCTGAAAGAGAAGCCCACGGTGCCAGATTCTACTACCCCTATCCAAGGTCGCTGTCATAACCACCTTTCATGAGACACATTTTTGACAGAAAAAGGACAAAAGGTGGTCTTTACTTTGAGGTTAACAATGAGTTGGACACAAGCAAAATTAATAATGGTAAGTAAAATCATAGCACAACTAACCGGTGAGATTATGAACTTTCTTTATCTGGTAAAGATAACTGTATTAACACTAATATCATTTACATGATGATGATTCTTGCATAACAGAAGAAAAATTATGTACTTGACAGCCAATCAAATGCTAGATGAATTGAAATGTCAGGATGAAGATCGGAGCACAATCTAAAATAATTCCAGCTTAATTCTCTGAAGATGATGTGTGCGTGGCTTGCCTGACATCCAAGAACGAACCAGCCTGCTTGGGCACTCGACGGCGAGAACGACGCAACTGCTTCTGGCAGCGCAGAAGGTGTGGTAGACGGAGCAAAGCGGGATTGAATGGCACGGATGAATCAGGTGTGAAAGGAATTGCTGGGGGAGTGGAGGCGGCATCGAGCCATCGACTTACTTGCGGGGCGGAGCAGCTAAGGACGTAGAAGTCGAACCAGTCGCCAGCGGCTGTGGGCCAGGATGCGACGGGCGGAGTTGGGGTCGAGGAGCGAGCAACGCCGGTGGCACCGCACATGGAGGCGAGGAGGTGCGTGGGGTAGTGGCGGATGTGTATGACGTTGGTCCGCTGCGCCATGAGGGGAAGACGGTGGTCAATGGACGGCGACGGTGACGCGACCTATTGAATGAAGGCCACCGCAAGCCCACCCGCCGCACCGGGGCCGGCGGCCCCCTATCGCAGCAGGACTGTGCCGCCGGGGTCGCAGCGGCCCGCGCTCGGTACGTGCAGTGCCGCGGCTGGCCGAGAGGTGCCCCCTTTTTGCCGGCACGCGACCCCTCCCTCCGAGCCGCGCGGTCGCGTCGGATCTGGATCCCGTCGGAGCGGGCGGCAGCGGCGGAGAGCAGGGAGGGGCTGCGACGGGGAAGGACGGCGGCGGCGCGGTGAGGGAGAAGGGGAGGGGAGGCGAGAGCACAATGGGAGCGAGGGCGGCGGTGGGGAGGAGAGCAGGGTGAGAGGGGCGGCGGCGAGGAGGATTGGGGCTAGGGTTCGGGTCGGGTGCGCCGGGTGGTGGGGATGAGGGGGTGTTGGACCTGTTGCCTGTTAGGGTAGTGGGAGGGGTTGTTCGCAAGATGCCTCGGGGGGTTTCTGTAAAGATGAGAGGTTATCGATTTTCTCTTCTCCGTGTCAAAATAAAATTTAGTAAGAGGGTCCATATGAAAATTATATGCACGCGGGGACTGTATGGTTTTGGCACGCTGGACTGGGTTTCAATTTCTATTGAACCAGAGGGTGTTTTTGTAAAGCGACCAAAACACGTGGGGATGGACTGGTGTCCGTTTTCCTCCGCCGGAGCCTCTCCAAAGCGACGCGGCGAGCAATGGAGGGGCCAGCAATGCCTGAATTGCTATGGTGCAAGGAAAGGGCAGTAGCTTTTAATAACTCTGATGGGCCTAAGGGCAGCTCCAATGCTGCATCAAATTGATAGCTGGTTAAAGTCCGGGACCCACGTTGGATTGATAGTAGGAGAAACTTAGATTTGTACCATTAAAGGATTCACACTTCAGAAAAATACCACTAAATGATTACGGAATGATGTTTCGTGTTCGAGCGTGGAGTGGAGCGTGTGCTTGTGCGAGTGCGCTGCAGTAGGACTGAAGGAACAATATTTTATTTTGATGTATTTGAACTCTATCTGATGAACACGATTTTCACACACAAATGCCGCCGATGCTCACAGTGTCCACACTTGGTTATCTCTTGGTTAGTGTAATTATTGCCTGATAATGTTAGTATTGAACACATATATCTGCTCGAGTGTATGTAAACCTTAGGGCAGCTTTAGTCCCAACTAACACTAAAGCTGCTCTAAGGTTTACATACACTCGAGCAGATATATGTGTTCAATACTAACATTATCAAGCAATAATTACACTCTCCGTCTAAGAGTCGAGAATGAAACATATCAGATGGTAATCAAATAGTCTATTTTCCACTTAACTTTCCATATTTTGGCATGAATATGGATATGAATCCAAATATCCTTGAATACAAATTTAAACTATCTAGTTCAAATTTGAATTTGAATCCATATTTCTAGTACTACTTCCTTCGTCTTAAATTCTAAATCATTTTAGCTTTTTAGATACTTTTTGCTATATATCTACACAGCAAAAGAAATGCATCTAAAAAGATCAAAACAATTTGCAATTTGAAATGGAGGGTGGCATTGGAGCGGAGTGCTAGCTGCAGTGGCACGCAAGTTAAGCTTTGGGTTTATCTAGAATATAGATAATCTCGTGCTGCTTGGTCGATACCTAGCTATAGTGTACTCCCGTCATTTACCTTTATAAGGATGCACATGCATATCAAGATCCAAATTTTGTTATCTTTAACCAACAATTAACTAATATTTTTTATTAATTATTTTTACGATGTAAATGTAAACTTGAATTGGTTGCATTTGTAATCAAATGTAATGCCCACTAATTATAAGTTGATAACCACAAATAAAATATGATAAAATAATTTAATAGTTAAAAATGTAATTCGGAAGACCGTGTCATGTCATGTCACATCTGATAAAAATAAATTGACAAAGTCGTTTCTTAATTAAATAAACCGATGGCGTACTTAATTATGAACAGTTGACATGTGTCAGCTTGTGAAGCGCGCGGCAGTGTGGTGAGCGGGATGAGATAAAATTGGCCAAAGTAATTAACCAAACCCAAACACGCGTGCGTGCGTGCGTGCCCGTCACGACCCAACCCGAACGAGGAGGGCTCTGTGCCTCGTGCCTTCCCCACTATGTGACCCTAGGACAGTTTGTTTTTGGATTGTGGGGCCTGACGCCTCGTCCACACCGCCGCCGATACCCATGAACAATTGCATGACTCTAGCACCACCAAACTGGCAGGCACGCTCGTGTCGTAGGCAGTGCCAGTGCCTACCACATTCTACGATATGATCGTGTCGCTGAGGTTTTTGCTCTGTATACTTATTACTATCTCCGTATCTCGACTCTCGATCGAGGTGGCCACCGGCCTTTTTCGTTTCGATCTGCACGTACGGGATCGATGATCATTAATGCGAAGCATGCCACGTATACGCATGCTAGTGCGGTATGGTAGTGCCTTTCTCGTCGTGTATCTTGGCGTGCGTTTTGCTGATGCAGCGGTCAAATTTGGTTGCGGTTGGATTTGGATTCAAACGGTCCGCATATTTCAGCCCACTATATACGCAAGACGTCATATCTCTTCTCCTCACCGACGTTGTCTCCGATAATGCAGGTAAGACTGTTGTTGGGTATCCATAATTCAGATCTAAATTCACACCCACTTTAAATAGGGAGGGTATGATTAATCAATTGGATGAGTATACATATACAGTAGAGAATATATTATACATTGGATATGGGTGAGATTAGAGAGGGTAAGGAATGGATAAGAATTATTTGGATTTGAGTATGAGCAAAGGTGGATTTGTCCATACCCTTTTTAGTGGCAGACCTAAATGCAGGTCTTCTTCTTCGGCTCCGGCATGTCCTGCAAACCCTCGCCATCGCCACCTATTATTATCTGGTTTTCGTTGGTGCCACCTTTGATTGTCATTTGAAATTGGTCACTATAATTATTACATTATTGTTAAAAGAATTTTACGGCTGATGATGATGGGTAAGCAAAATGCAAGTCTAGCGGAGGCAGGGTCGACAAGGGCTCAAGGCAAGAGCAATACACCACTCAGATCTTTTTGGTTCCATAAATCATCTGACTTAGTCACTCAACTTATAAATCAGTTAGATTTTAGTCAGTTATATTTGGTTACAGTGACTTATAAGTCAATGAATAATGATTGTTTTACCCTCTCTTCTTCTCTTCCTTATCCACATTCTCCTCCCCTTGTCCCGGGTAGGATCCCGGAGCAAGGGCCGTGCCGCGCCCGTCCTCGCCACCGCTGCCGTCAGGATCCAGACGGCGTTCCGAGGATTCCTGGTGAAGCTGCGGGCGCTGGTGCGGGGCTACCTCGTGCGCAGGCAGGCGGACGCCGCCGACACACGGAGCAAGCACGGCACGACGGCGTATGACAGTCGGCGGATGTCGGCGAGAGTCGAGTCGTCGTCGTACGGGTACGACCGGAGCCCCTTAGCCCCAAGATCATGCAGGTTGACCCGAGACAGCCCAAGTCGCGGTCGTCCTCGCGCCGCGCAACCTCCCCGCTACTCGACGCCGGCAGCAGCGATGGCGAGGAGTGGTGTGCCAACTCCGCGTGCTCGCTGCTGTCGTGCTACCAATCCGGGCCGCCGCAGCCGCCGCGCATCATCGTGCCAACCTCGCGCCAGTTCGCGGACTACAACTGGTGTGAGCTGGAGAAGACGCGCCCGACGACGGTGCAGAGCACGCCGCGATACTTGCACGTGCACGGGCCGGCGACCCTCACCAAGTTCGTGGCGGGCTATTCGCCGTCGCTCAATGGATGCTCGAACTACATGTCGAGCACGCAGGCGTCAGAGGCTAAGGTGTGGTCGCAGAGCGCGCCGAAGCAGCGGCGTGGAGTAGGGGGGGGTTCACCTACGCCAGCCAACGCCCCCCCCCCCCCCCCCCCCCCGCCCAGCAGCACGTCGTCGGCAGCTCGTCACGGCGCCCATCCCCGCCCTCCCGATCTGAAGCCGAGCTGCGCTCGAGCTCCTGCCTCCCACTGCAGCGGCGACGCAGGGCAGGGATGCGACGGCACGGGCACCAGGCAGCGGCGGTGTGGAGTAGTTGTGCCTCCCTCATCCACAATGACGCGGCGGCGCGAAGGAGCTTCTCCAGCGACGGCAGGGGACTGGCTTGGGCGCGGCGACGCGAGGCTGCTGCGGCGAGGTGGCCACTAGTGGCGGAGGCGGCGAGGAGCAGGGGAGAAGATGGGATCTGAAGGCGGCGGCGGCGGTGGGGAAGGGGTGACGGGGAGGAGCGGATTGCGGCTGGGAGGGGTGCGGGAGTGAGTGGATTGGGTCGTGGTGGGACCCGGAATTCCGTGGGACCCACCCGGGGTAGAGGAGAAAAAAATGGAAATAAGAGCATCTCCAAGAGTTTACCAAATTTTACTTGGCAAATCTGATGTTTTGGCAACTTCTAAAAAGATATGCGAAGTAAAAAAAAAGTTCATCTCCAACAGTTTGACATAATTCACTTGCCAAATCTAGATTTAACTTACATCATGAACCCTGAGAGAGAAACAAAAATATATTTCTACCCTTCCACCTCTTCAAACTTAAATCAGGAACCCTGAGAAAAAATAAAATCATTTTTATACTCTACCTCTTCTATTACGGAAGGATGCGCCGCGGATAGCTGCGCGCATATATGCGCGCGGCAAAGGGAGGGATGCCAAGTTGCTATTGATGCCAAGTTGTTTTGTCAAACTGTTGGAGGCTAATTTTTCATGTTTTGCCAAAATTAGATGGATGTCAAACTAAGATAACAAACTGTAGGAGTTGCTCTAAATCACTTTAAGTAAGGGTGGAGCTACTTATGAGACTTATAAGTCAGGAGACTTAAAGTGCAAATAAGTCATGACTGTTTGGTTCACACAAGTGGCTTATTTTCACTTTTTGCACTTTGAGTCCTCTACTATAAGAACCAAACAAGACCTTAGCTTGTTAGGCAGATTATTTTAGCTTGGAAAGATTAATCTCATTTATTGTTCATCATGATTTATTAATGACGAAGAAGGCATAAACGAAATTACAATGCTACTCCTTCCGTTCCAAACTGTAAATTAAATTGTAAGTCGTTTTGGGTTTTCTAACTTCGTAGTTAGTATTGCGCATTTAGACATGCATTATAACTAAATGTATAATAATATCTTAAAAAACTAAAATAGCATACAGTTTGGAAGCGAGGCAGTACTATACTATACGTAGCCTAGCCGGCCACAGCCACTTAACGCAGAGATGGTGCGTGTCCTAGGCTAGCACTGGTGCCACTTCGGGTCGTTGCATGATAAGGTCGATCACTAGAGCACTAGCGCACTGCTCCACCACCACCACTCCCATTCCTGGCGCGTACGTGCGCTCCGCTAGCTAGTTAGTGCCCGCACCACCACCAGCACACGGCTGACGGGCCTCCGCCGTATCGTATGTATCCTCGCGCGCAACCACAGCCGCACAAACCAACGAGCCCACCCAGACACGCACCCGGGCCCGGCGCTTATATATAGAGACGCCAACGCAGCTCGTGCCAAGCAAGCAAGAGCCTCGTGTGCACTGCAGGCTGCAGCGACAACTCGATCTCGAGTGATCTGATCTCGATCGCCGGATCTGATAGAAGGAGATATGGGCAGCTGGTTGCTGCTCTGCTGCCTCATCGCCTTGTCGTGGTTGGCCGCCGCCGTCGCCGGCGCAGCAGGCCGCGGCGGCGGCGACGATGGCAGCCAAGTGTACATCGTGTACATGGGCGCCGTGCCGCCCAGTACATCCACTGACCTCCTCCAGGAGAGCCACCTCCGCCTCGTCGGCACCGTGCTCAAGAGGTCCGTCGGTCCGTCATCACAGAGTAGTCACGTACTGTATACATGCAGCGTCCAAAGTGTCCGGTCGGTTGCCTCGTAACGTTTTGTCCCGCGCCCAACGTCACTAGCACACTGTCAACAGCAGCTCGATCGTGTCCATCTATGCACACAATTATTTAAAAAACTTAATTTGGTCATTTCCACGTGTGATATTTCCTTCAATTCATACTAGGGGTCGGAGGGCGGGCAGCGTGGTGGTGCGGCAGTACAAGCACGGCTTCTCCGGGTTCGCGGCGCGGCTGTCCGAGGCCGAGGCCGCCGCGCTCCGCCGGAAGCCCGGCGTCGTCTCCGTGTTCGCCGACCCCGTCTACCAGCTCCACACCACCAGGTCCTGGGACTTCCTCCAGCAGACGGCCGTCAAGATCGACGCCGCCGCCGCCGCACGTCGTCATGCATCCCACAAGCCCGCCGCCGACCCCTCGTCGTCGTCGTCCGCGGCCGCGGACACCATCATCGGGCTCCTCGACTCCGGCATCTGGCCCGAGTCACCCAGCTTCAGCGACGCCGGCTTCGGGCCCGTGCCCACCCGCTGGAAGGGCGTCTGCATGGCCGGGGACGACTTCAACTCCACCAACTGCAACAGGAAGCTCATCGGGGCGCGGTACTACAACGAGAGCGACGTGAAGGGCCCTTCCCAGAGCGGCGGCGGCTCGCCGCGGGACGACGTCGGGCACGGCACGCACACGTCGTCGACGGCGGCGGGGAACGCGGTCGCCGGCGCCTCGTACCACGGCCTCGCCGCCGGGACAGCCAAGGGCGGCTCCGCGTCGTCGAGGGTCGCCATGTACCGCGTCTGCTCCGAGGAAGGGTGCTCGGGGTCGGCCCTCCTCGCCGGCTTCGACGACGCCGTCGCGGACGGCGTCGACGTGCTCTCCGTCTCCATCGGCGCGTCCCCTTACTTCCGCCCGGACTTCTCGGCGGACCCCATCGCCATCGGCTCGTTCCACGCCGTGGCGAAGGGGGTTACCGTCGTGTGCTCCGCCGGCAACTCCGGCCCCACCGCCGCCACCGTCGTGAACGCCGCGCCGTGGATCCTCACGGTCGCCGCCGCCACCATCGACCGCGACTTCGAGTCCGACGTCGTGCTGGGCGGCAACAACAGCGCGGTCAGAGTACGTGGGAGTTTGTTGCTGCTATCATTTCTCTGTCTCTCATCAACCTCAGATCATATATACATATATATAAATATATATGTTTATAAATATGCATATATGTAGGGTGGAGCCATAAACTTCTCCAACTTGGATAAATCCCCCAAGTATCCATTGATCGATGGTGCAGCAGCAAAGGAGAGCTCGGTGTCCGATGCTGAGTCAGCAAGGTATGTGATGCACACATGCTAGCTGAACAAAATTCTGAACAGCAACAGCTCTCTGCACGGCAAATTACCGCGCCATCGTTTCGTTCTCGTGCAGCCACTGCGAGCCCGGCACGCTGAACAGCGGCAAGGTCCAAGGGAAGATCGTGCTGTGCAACCACTCGGCGGGCGACACGTCCAAGGTGGAGAAGGCGGACGAGCTGAAGATCGCCGGGGCGGTGGGTGCCATCTTCGTCAACGACGCCGAGAGGTCTGTGGCCACCGCCTACCTCGACCTCCCGGCGACCGAGGTCACCTCCGCCGCCGCCGCTGCCATCCGCAAGTACATCGCCTCCGCCAGGTAGGTAGCCAGTGCATCACCGCCGATGGTCTCATCTCCAAAAGCGAAGAAAGACACCGTCCTCACCTGTGCCCAAATTTAATCCACTTCCGATCGATCCGGCACGACATTGAAGCCAACCGGTGGCGACGATCACGCCGACGGCCACCGTGACGGAGTACAAGCCGGCGCCCGTGGTGGCCTACTTCTCGTCGCGGGGCCCGTCGGGGCAGACCGGGAACGTGCTCAAGCCGGACGTCGCGGCTCCGGGGGTGAACATCCTGGCGGCGTGGATCCCGACGTCGTCGTCGTCGTCGCCACTGCTCCCGGCGGGGCAGACACAGGCCTCGCAGTTCAATATCGTGTCCGGGACGTCCATGGCGTGCCCCCACGTCGCCGGCGCCGCCGCCACCGTCAAGGCGTGGAACCCCACGTGGAGCCCTGCCGCGATCCGGTCGGCCATCATGACCACAGGTAACAACAATCTCTTCATCTCCGAACCTGTGAAATTCTGAAATGGCCGTCGTCAACAAGGAAGAGAACAGAGTCTCATGTATGTCCGATCGATCAGCGACCCAGCTCAACAACGACCGTGCCCCAATGACGACGGACTCCGGGTCGCAGGCGACGCCGTACGACTACGGCGCCGGGCAGGTGCACCCGACGGCGGCGCTGGACCCCGGGCTGGTGTACGACGCCGGGGAAGACGACTACCTCCACTTCCTCTGCAACTACGGCTACAACGTGTCCAAGATCAAGCTCATCGCCGCCTCCCTCCCCGGCGGGTTCGCCTGCGCGGCCAACGCCAGCGCGGCGCTCATCTCCGACCTCAACTATCCGTCGATCGCCGTGTCAGGGCTCGGCGGCAAGGGCGGCGGCGGCAGCCGGACGGTGACCCGCGCCGTCACCAACGTCGGCGCGCAGGAGGCCGCCACCTACACGGTCGCCGTCAGCGCCCCGGCCGGCCTCGACGTCAAGGTCACGCCGACCAAGCTCGAGTTCACCAAGGGCGTCAAGAGGCTGTCCTTCCAGGTGAGCTTCTCCGGCGGGCACGACGACGACGCGGCGGCGAAGAAGGGCGGCGCCATGTCTGGCTCCATCACATGGTCGGATGGAAAGCACATGGTACGCAGCCCGTTTGTGGTGACCAGCTGAAAGGTCGGTCATGGCGCAGCGTAACGTCGACAGACGCACTCACTTTCAACAAAGGTTATAGGATCCAGTGTGCTGCAGTTGCAGTGGTAAGCAAAGCTGTGACGTGTGATCCATATATAAAAGGATATGATGTTGACAGCAAATTGTACTAGTGGCAATCATCAAGGATTCAGAGAGTGGATACATGATAGCATGGTTAGACATGTGAATGAACAGGACCATCCCAAAGAGAACTAAGCCGGCAGTAAAACAATCAATGTGGCCAATGTTTCTAAACCCCAGGTCCAAGCCTTTAGCAAGCAAAACCATCTTCACCTTTCCTACAACCAGAACAAGATTACACTTTTACTATTCAATAGTCGTATTTAACCTCTCCAATAAGAGAGTTGTTTTGCATACAACCAAGTATAATGTGGACGGTCAAAAAAAAACACATAAGCAGAATGCTGCTCATAATAAACTAATCTAAAACATGGGTGATACTAGAGAGCTATATTTTGGGTCTGCCTTCTGCCACATATGACATCCACCGCAATCAGCTTCTGACATTCGATGATATCCATAGCATCATCAACAGAGATAAAGCAAGTTTCCATCAGCAGGGATGAAAGAGAACATTAAGTGTTGTTAGTTTAGTCCTCATCAGAATCACCAAATGTGATCTTCGTGGCTTTAGGAGCATCAGCTGCGATTTCCCTGAAGTGGGAACCATATAATTTGGATTCCTGCAATAGCAGACAAAGTCAAGGTCATTTATCATAAATCACCCTCATGCAAACTACTTTAATGTTCATTCTGTTCCACATGTCGTGAGTTGAGCCTTTAATAATAACAATCAAATAACTGGATAGCATTCTCAGGATTTTTTTTAAAAAAAATTGTTCATGGCCTCAGGAGCATAAGTTTCACGATGTTTGCCCATTGCGAATATCAATAGTGTAGTTGTTGCAGTGTTTCCACCCCCCTAACCCTAGTCATGCTTTTGAGGGATCAAATATGATTGCATCATTTTATTTAGTACGGGTATAGATGGTCAGTTCGCATTGATTTTTTCTTAAAACTAATACTTGGTTAGTATGCTATGGACAAGCATAATGAAATAAAGTATGTATTTGTATTTTTCATGTCTCTCAAAAGAAGCTGTGTTCACTCTTGAATTTTGAAGAGACTAATTTCTATCCATGTTTTAAATAGTTCTCTTTCTTTTAAGAGCATTTTAGGTATGCTTTAACAAATACAACTCCCACCAATTTCCACGCAAAACTACACAGATAAATCGAAGTGGTTTCTTGAGAATGTACTGAGTATGTGTATTTTCAAATGTATTTCTTTCTGTACCCATATGGACATTGCTAGACATCCACGCTGAGACAATCAGACATGGACTAATATGGACCTTGAACAAAAGATAAGATAGCTTTAAATAAAAAAATTCAAGCTAAATACAAACCTTTTTCTTGACATGTGTGCCAAATTTCATAAGGGCATCTGGAACAACTTGACCAGCCTCCCGCAAAACATTCACGAGTTCACCAGCAAGCCCCTGTAAATACAATCAAATTTAACAACATCAAGTCGTCAACAACTGAGGTAATCAAGTGCAAAAAGGGTATGATCGAGTACCTTGTTCTGTTGAGTGAAAAATGTATGTGCAACACCTTTCTTGCCAGCACGACCAGTCCTTCCTATCCTGTGGACGTAATCCTCAGTTGTCAAAGGATAACTATAATTAATGACAACTTCAACATCAGGAATATCAAGTCCACGTGAAGCAACATCTGTAGCGATCTGCATGTATTACCAAATAATGAGCACACAAATGGAACAAATCATAATGTTGCTTTCATAAGAGAAACAAATAAGAGATGCTTTGACATAATGATTTCAAATGCAATATAGTCTTAAACTGAAAAAAACATACATGCAAAAAACAAGAATTTCAGAAAACCACAAACATTACACACTGGTTTCAGACAGCCACACATATTTTGAAGAGTTTGCACTGCTACAAAATATTTTCAATAACCTCAGATTCACCTCGTGTCACAGGGAAAAAACCATACGTCATAACTCACATTAGTGTCGGCACTGTGTTTGATTGATATACAATGGTCTCTAATTTTCCAATAAGTACACTAAGAGAAAATTAGATTTACAACTAGCACTAAGTACACCTAGATTTCATTAAAAATGATAACCAAATAATAAAGATAAGAATCCAAGAGTAGCATAACTTGTTGATATCCAGACGGAGCTCTTTAACTTCTCTAAACTTTCTATAAATTCACAGTGCAACATGAAGTCATGGATCCCATTGGTACTTCAACATAATCGGATACTCCTACTTAGCATGGCTCCCCACTAGAAAGATTTGCCTTGCCCGACCTTGCCTAGCAAAGCTGGTGCCTGGTGGAGTGGTGGACAAGGTTGAGCAAAGAAACCAAAAATGCCCCAGATATGAAGGTCCAGATCATAAATTAAACCAAACCATGTATTAAAAAGCAAAGTGCATACATATCTACAATAATGCCAGGGCTGAATCAATTATAACTAGTGATTGAAAAAGCGCACCATTAAAGGGTATGTGCCTTCTTTAAATAAAGATAAAGCTTTTGTTCTATCATGCTGAGCCTTGTCTCCATGGACTGAAACAGCCTTCCATCCCCTTCAGAATAACATATATAATTAAAAATATGGAGAGAGATTGTACAGAGATTAAATTGAAAGATGGAAACAGATCTGCTACCTTCTCTGAAGCATTGTTTCCACTCGTGGAGCTTCTTTCTTGTACAGCACAAAGATCAAAACCCTGTTGATGTTGCATTGAACAAGTAAACTTCCTTAGCTGAGCCTAGAATATACGGCTCCAAAGATTTTTTAAAAAAGATGTTAAACTGTTTATGTGCCAAAAGAATGTTTTTGGGAGGGCAGTAACAAATCACTAATATTGTAAATATTAGTAGAGTAACAAAACAAAATCTCACATATGAGAAATGCTGTAATTCGACATGAAAACAACGAAAAGAAACGGCATCAGTAGCATTGCTCTGACATGTTAGATACAATACATGGAAAGAATGAGGTGGCTTAAAAGGAACATATCAGGATAAAGGACATTTATTAAACTATGTTATGTGTTCGCATAACAGTGCCATTTACAGTATGTGTTATGCGATGCTGGTGCCTGGTGGTATAATCAACCAAGTGCGTTCCTCCAAATATCACAGTAATTGTACATGTAGCTAAGCCGGTGTCTATAACCAAATTGCCAAGTGTGTTCCTCACTTCCAGCAAAATGAACCAATGGTGTTCAAGTAGGACCACCATATTAGATCAAGTAGGATTTTATAGAACACTAGGTCCATAATACCTGCAGTTTTGGGACACACCCAACTGCTAATAGTTCTAGTCATCTTGAATACATTCCTCGAAACTTTATTTAAGTTTGTTCCAATCGAACTTACACATTTCTATAGTAGTTCTAGTCCTCTTGAAATACTATTTTTCCGAAAGTTTATTTAGTTTTGATTTTCCTACGATAGAGTTTCAAGCAGACCACCAATTTCTCCATTTGTAACCAAATTGCATGCAATCATATGGTCTAAGTTATTACCAACCCTGATGCTGTGTGCTAGCGGAATCAGTGCCTTAAAGGAATGAATCTTATGTAGACTGATACAGCAGCAAGTGAAACCAGACTAATATCTACCTTTGAGCTTCATAGTATTTGTCAAGCAAGGCAAGTAATCTTGAATCTCGTGATCTATCATCCAATACTTCAACAATTTGCAACACATCATGGTTAGCTGCAAGATCTTCTGATCCAATAACCACCTGCAGTGAGAAAGGACAAGACTGTCAACCCCAAGCAATCAGGTGCTATGAAAGCAAAAACAAACAAGAAAAGCATAACCTTTATTGGATTTGGATCCATAAACTCTTGGGCTAGCTTGTGGACAGCAGGAGGCCAGGTTGCACTGAACATAACCATCTGACGTTCTGCATGAGAAATAGCATCATTATGCATCATACAGAAAACAGGCTTGAGGTCGAGGATACAGCAAAAAGGCATAAAAAGGATGCATTTACATGACCAATACAAATAGAATAAAAGCTACTGTTCAAGTAACTATGATAACAGCACTTCTATGTAGCATGCCAAAAAGACCAAGTTGCTCAGGTTGAAACATAGCATCATCAATAAGATTTCTACTTTGTATATAGTAAGCACACTGTGACAAGAGAAAAAACCGTGACCTGTACTTGCCAGTTTTACAATCCAGAAAGAATCCAAATCTGAATTTCTTTTGCTGTTTATTTTATATTCTGAAGTGGGCTTTGTTGTTGTTTATTCTATTCTGACCTGATCTCCTGGTTATCAACTTATTAGCAGAATTGTACAGAATCTGATTTATTTCACATACAGCAATAGCAGAACAAGGAGACTGGCAGTACATGACAGTGCAATAGTACACACACAACACCCAAAAGAACAGTAAACAAGCAAGCCAAAACTGGCATGTGCATAGTTAGAAGAAGAGAAAGTATTGGATACAAACCTGATGATGTTTGGCTTAAAATTGCCCTGACTTCAGGTTCAAAACCCATATCCAGCATTCTATCTGCTTCATCTAGAACCTATGCAGGAAAAATCTGTGTTGAAGGACATCTACCACACCATAAAAGGCCAAAAGCAACAGAATTGAACACAATAATTAATCGTTAAAGCACAACCATGAAAGTGTAAGGACAGCGGTAGTCCCAAAAAATATTTGAGGTGACTGATTCATCCACAAAATATGATAATCCATTTCACTACTGTTTTTTTATCTTAACCACCGGTTTCTTAGACCTAATCATGTGAACATTAGATCCCTGAACGAAGAGGGATAAGTTAAGGACGATTGGGGATGTAATCACTGTGGGAAATGACATATTCAACAAACTTGTTATTGCTCATGTGAATTATATTGGATAATTTCATTGAGATTTAAAATGAAGCACCAAATGACAAAGAGTGTGTACCAGACTGCACAGTTAGACAAAACAGAAAGAAAAAGGATAGAATAACAAACAAAGATTGGGAGGGAAACACCATGTTCAACAAATCTGTTACTACAAACAAAGATAGGGATAGGGTCATTTCCTTGATATTTAAAATGAAGCACCAAATGGCACTAGAGTGTGTACCAGGCAATACAGTTACCTGAAAGCAATGTCACACCTAGGTAACAGGCAATTTAATTATCATTCTAATATTTTTATTAGCACCAAGCGATCATGTTAATTTACAAACATATTTAGATTAGACATGAAAATGGAACTTCTAGAGTTGTCTCGGTCTCTCAGAAACAGAAGTGCTCTCATAGTGTTTCTTTTACTTTCCAGTTGCCAGGGCTCCTAGGTTCAAGATGGCATTCGACCCTTCCCTTCATCAATTTAGCATTTATTTATGCCTAGTTGTGAACATAGTATACAATACTATGTACCAACTTTTAACTAGAAAACTAGTAGCCAATCCACATAGTTTTAAACTTTTAGGATATCAAATAAAGAAAAAAGACATAGTGATCGAAGTTCAACTAGGTGGTCCTGTTGGTGTCTAAAACACCACGTGTTTCTACTGAAGAGAGCATATATGATATGCCATTCATAGACAATAAGAACAGCACAATGAAAAACACAACTGACTTACCACATACGAAACCTCATCAAGCTGACAAACACCCATTTCAATAAGATCTTTCATACGTCCAGGACATCCTATGACTATATCCTGAAAGCACAAAACCACCCAAGAAAATGAGTAAATGATTAGGTGACAAGGATTTTTAGATAAAGTAACTGTGGAATACTGAAAAGACCAAGGCACAGTTGCAAGTCCTATAAAATAAACAAGCATTTCTAAAAGTTCATGTTTTCAATAAGTGGTGTCAGTGGGGAAAAAACGTATCACAGTACTGATTAAATATACAACAATATCAGAAGTTCCCGAATGTAATCAATATTCAGCAATTATGTGAACCATGGCTGAGCAAAAATTGAAAGCAGTGTAATCTTACCACTCCTGATTTTAGGGCAGCTATTTGGGGTCCCTTTGAAGTTCCACCATAAAGGCAAACTGAATTTATACCACATGGAGTACCAGCCTCACTAAGTACATCTGCAATCTGGTGCAATATAGAAATGTTGTAAATCATCCTTTGCGTGTTAGTAATATTCAGCCATTTTGTTTCTTTCAGACCCCAACCAAGCCTACAAATTACTATGATAGGTTTTTCTACTATTCCACTAAGCAAAAAGGATATGATATGCATTTGTAGATAAAGATTTTGCATTTTCCACTAGAAATTACAAGATTTTTGTTTCTATTTACACTGGAAGCTTTTTGGAGAAATTGAAAAGGCAGGATATCCATTAGGTTCAGGCTACAAACTGCAAAGGGATGCAGAAGCTCAAAAAAACATCTGGGCAGGAATGTAAATCTCAAGACTCATCATTTCAACAAATTTGAAGCTTGAATAATGGTACAACTTCTGGGGTAAGAGTGTAAGACAACGTAGAAGTATGTATATCAAATGAACCTAAAGTAACTTATTTAACACCACGTTAATCAACCAGCAATTTTTACCTAAAATTTGCATACCCTGTTGGAGTACATAATTAAGAAGAAATTTGCATACCCTGTTGGAGTACATAATTAAGAAGTAAAGTTGTGGATCACATTCACTTGGTTACCTGCTGAGCGAGCTCTCTCGTCGGCGACAGCACGAGGCACCGCGGCACGGCCTTCTTCCCCGTTTTTCCACATACCTTCTTCTTCCTGATATGCATAAGCGCCGGCACACCAAAAGCAATCGTCTTCCCTGGCTCCCGAATGACGCAAAGCAACAAGTTCGTTACAAATTTGGAAAGGAATAAGAATAACCAAACTGAAAAGGCGGAACTCAATCGATTTTGATGTACCGGATCCGGTGGCGGCGATGCCTATGAAGTCGCGGCCGTCGAGGAGGAACGGCCAGGCGTGCGCCTGGATGGGCGACGGCCGCGCGAACTCCTTGCAGCAATCGAGCACCTGGGACGGCAGCTCGGCGGCGGAGAACGACCGCAGCGGCGCGTACTTGGAGTCCTCGGAGCCCTTCCCGGTCACGGCCACGGCCTTCTCGGCGCCATTCTCTGCCTCCCCTCCTCCTCCGCCGGGCCCATCCTCCGCCCGCTTATTCTTCTTGCTGCTCTTCGCGACCTCCTCAACCGCCGCCGCCGCCTCGGCCTCGGCCGCGAGCTTCCGCTTCTTGTCCTTCTTGCTCTTCTTCTCCTTTTTGCTGTTCCTGGGTAATTCCGCCTCGGCTTGCTCGGCGGAAAGCTTGCGGCCCATGGCGGCGGTGGTGGAGGTGGCGGTGAGGAGGGGGGCGGGGAAGTGCGGGGAAGGCGGACGACGGCGGGAAGGGGACGGGAAGGTTGCCGGTTTCTAGGGTTTTAGAGCGGAACCGAGGTACGGGTCGGTGAATCTTAGCCGTCCATTTCATGATCCTCTAATTTCGTAGCCCCGCCAGCGCCCCAGCACCATCAAATATCTTCCTCCATCTGTTCAAAAAATATATATATATCTTCCTCCATTCGATTTTAGCCTGACCACATGTCAGGATTTTTATAACGTCACTTAGGATTAAGACCTGGCGGTTTAGGGTATAGGGTAACAAACCAATTAGCATCTTCAAGAATTTGTCAAATTTTATGTGAAAAATCTTGTGTTTTGCAAACTTCTAAAAGTATATGTCAAGTAAAAAATAACTCATCTCCAACAACTTGGTATTATTCACTTGCCAAATCCAAATCTAACTTACATCACGAACCCTGAGAGAAACAAAATTATGTTTATACCCTTCCACCTCTTTAAAACTTGCATCAGAAGCCCTTCTCTATTCTTTATTTCTTTTTTCACCCTCTCACCTGTCTTGCGCGTGGGAGAAACGCCCAAGTCAATCCTGATCGGCGTGCGTATATTTCCGTATGGGGAGGTGAGTTTTGCCAAGAATCTATTTTTGCCAAGTTGGTTTGCCAAACTGTTGATGACCAATTTTTCTTATTTTGCTAAAATTAGATAGATGTCAAGTTAGTTTGCCAAACTGTTAGAGATGCTTTAGTGACCAATAACTTGGCTTGCCAAAGTATTGACATGCCAAAATTTTGGCAGACAACCAATAAGACTCTAAAACAAGATCTATTAGGAGTATTAAATATATATTAATTACAAAATTAATTACACAAATGAATAGGAAATCGCGAGACACGTCAATTAAACCTAATTAATCTATCATTAGAGATTGTTTTTATAGCACGACATTGTTTAATCATGACATAATTAGGCTCGTTAGATTCGTCTCACGATTTAAACCGAGAGTTATGAAATAGATTTTACCATTACTCTATGTTTAATACTCCTAATTAGTGTTCATTAATTCGATGTGGCGTAGACTTTTTGAACTAAACAGGATCTAAATAAGCCTTAAACCGGCAAAAGACTTCAACCGGATCTTGACATCTTGGCTGTGTTTGGTTCCTAGGAGGAATCTTGCTATTTTGAAGTACTAAATAAAATTTATTTACAAATTATTTTCACATATAAGTGCAACTTTGCGTGATGAATCTGTTAAGTCTAATTAATTCAAATTTCAGATCTGAAACTTACTTCGATTGTTTGAGTACAAGGATTATTTCACATGAAAAATTTTTGAACTACAAAGTTGTAGATATCGACGAGAGCTACAACTTTGGTATAATGTTTATCTCCATTCGAGTTTGTATGAAATATTTGTGATTTTTTGAAATTTATGTTGTGGCTTACCGCCATTTCAAATGGCAATTTATTATTTTTTTACAAACCGCCAAATGAATCATTCCATTTGGCGGTTGAGTGCTATTTTTTGAGAGATGTCATTATTTTTTGCAAATTCAAAAAAAAATCTTCTAGCTAGCCACGCCCTAAGTTTTGTTGGGCGCAGGCCTTTTTAGCTAAATCCGATGTGGCTTGCAGAAGCCAGGATGTTACTTGGCTTCCCAAGCTTTAAGATTCGTGCAGATCATCCGATCAACTCATTCTCTTCTTTCCTACCACCACTGCCCCGCCGCTACTAGTGTCACTGACGTTGAAGAACAAGAAGCCATCCAATAAACAGTGGCGCCAAAATGTTGATCTTGGTTAGAAAAATGTTGAATCTATTTTTTTAGATGTTGAAATAGGTTGTAAAAAATGTTGAATGTGTTAATTTTGTTCAAAATGTTGATCCATATTTTTTAAAATGTTGAATGTAGTAATTTTAGATGTTGAACCCACTTTAAATTGTTGAAAGTATTAATTTTGTTCAAAATGTTGATTATTATTTTTCAAAATGTTGAATCTTGTATGTTAAAATGTTGAACTTAATTTCTGATTTGAGCTTAGTGAGCATGTCTTTCGATGTGTAAAAAAAAAGTCTAGCTAGCCAGTAATAGAACATAATGTTACACCGAATGAACGGAATCTATAACAACTATATAAGTGAGACCCACTATAAGTCATGGATAGACTTCTCTCAACATGCAAGAGGCCCTCCTCCTACATCCGCCTTCTCCTCCCAGTTAATAAATAAAATGTGTAATTCACAAAGAAAAAGTTAATAAATAAAATTCATCAACTAGACTTTTTTTCAATGCACGACACAGGCTTCTAGAAGCACTAGGTGATACCCCGCGCGTTGCTGCGGAAATTTCAATAAAATTTGAAGATGCAATTTGAAAGTAGAAACACTAAAATGATTGCATCGTAATATTTTTTCAAACAACAATGTAAATGAAAAGACATTCGTTTTATTGAGAGACAACAATACCCACAGTATATAACTTATGCATTGGGGAGCTTCTTGTCCTTTTTCTTTATGCTTTATTAGTCCTGATGAAATTTTCCTTTGTAATTTGTTTCTTTCAAGTGTCAGATACGTGTTTCTAAATTGACGTCGTGATAGAGACTAGAGGTAGTCATGCTGCCTGAAAAAGGTGGATATTCTTTCGGACACATCGCATGGCTGTTTGAGCATTGTGCCGCGCGAATTGACTTGTAGTCTAATGGTAGGATGGTTCAGTGAGACGTTACTACCCACCAAGGTTCAAATTCTGGTGCTCGCACATTTTTTTGTGATTTTCTCAGGATTTACTGGTATTATGCGTTAAGTGGAGCGGAATTCCAGTTTACAACGAGGTGCCAATGATGACTTCGGGAATGTCCAGATCTGTCGGGTCCTCAGTCCTTCGGAGGTGCTCATAGGAGAGAGTTTGCGTACGTGTGTTCACAGAGGTGAGTGTGCGTGTGTGTTGTGAGCGTCTGCGTTGTATTGTTGTATTGTGTAATTCTAAAAAAAAGCATTGTGCCGCGAAGGAGACATTTCAAAAACAACGTGGATGGAGTGATTAGATGCGTCATTATTTTAATTACGGGATCCTGTTTTGACTTTGTGGGCCTTATTCCCACATTTTAGTGTTAAAAAATGTGTTCTCATCGTGTTTTTTGGCCACTGCCTGATTGTCTGAAAGAAGCTCAACCAATCCAGTTGGCCTGTTTTGTTCATTATTCCAACTACAACGGAGGATTTTATTTCTGATGTTTTAAGATAGCCACGTCGTCGTCGAGAAGAAGATGACATTTGTTTGAAACTACCCTTACAATGCAAAATTTCATGTTGTTGTATTATAGACATTATATAACATTTCATTTCACGACACATTTAAGAGTTAAGATTACGTGATGTGATGCTACATTTAATTTAATGTGCATGAAACTACCACCCGGAACAACCTTTATTACTTATTCCAGGGAATCTTAGCTTATTTAATTTGCTTGGTCTAGACATTTACTTTTCAGTTTGAAGATTACCGTGGCAAGTAAATAATTGACATGATATGACAAAGTCATAGCCATGCATGTTGTACACACTTGCATATTTAATTTTATCCATTTGTTGGTTATAATTTTAATTTGTGCAAATACATGTCTTGTATCCCTTGAGAAGATTTCATTTCTGATGTTTCAAGATAGCCACGTCGTCAAGAAGAAGATAACATTTGTTTGAAACTACCCTTACAATGCACAATTTCATGTTGTTGTAGTATAGACGTTATATAATATTTGATTTCATGACACATTTAAAAGTTGAGATTACGTGATATGATACTACACTTAATTCAATGTGCATGAAACTACCACCGGGAACAACCTTTATTACTTATTCCAGGAAATCTTAGCTTATATAATTTACTTGGTCTAGACAATTGCTTTTCAATTTTGAAGATTATCGTGGCAAGTAAATAATTGACATGATATGACAAAGGAATAGCCATACATGTTGTACACACTTGCATATTTAATTTTATCCATTTGTTGATTAGAACTTTAATTTGTACAAATACGTGTCTTGTATCCCTTGAGAAGATTTCATTTGTGATGTTTCAAGATAGCCACGTTGTCAAGAAGAAGATGACATTTGTTTGAAACTACCCTTACAATGCACAATTTCTTGTTGTTGCATTAGAGACACTATATGATATTTGATTTCACGACACATTTAAAAGTTGAGATTATGTGATGTAATACTGTATTTAATTTACTGTGCATGAAACTACCACCGGGAACAACCTTTATTACTTATTCCAGAGAATCTTAGCTTATTTAATTTACTTGGTCTAGACATTTGCTTTTTAATCATATACAACTATATAGATGAGAACTAGATAGATTTCTCTCAATCCTCAGCACGCCACGTCACCCGCTTGCATCATCCACTCACGAATCATTTACTCAAAGAGCACCCCACTACAAAGCATGCAAGCTATCCAACCTCATATGACACGTCATCATCCACTAGACCATCAATTTATGTCTCTCACCGATTTTTTGGTGACTAATAGCATATATACATCTTTGCGAGTATCACGCTACAAAATTCTCACATTAGATATACATAAAGGATCAATCATTTAAAAATGAATATATTCATGTATAGTGCTGTTTGCAAAAGAATATTACCACGCAATCACCTTAGTTTCTATTTTGAAATTTCACCTCAAAATTTTGTTTAAAAATTCACACAGCAACACGCGGAGTATCACTTAGTTTTGAAGATTATCGTGGCAAGTAAATAATTGACATGATATGACAAAGGCATAGCCATGCATGTTGTGCACACTTGCATATTTAATTTTATCCATTTGTTGGTTAGAACTTTAATTTGTACAAATAAGTGTCTTGTATCCCTTGACAAGATTTCATTTCTGATGTTTCAAGATAGCCACGTGTCAAGAAGAAGATGACATTTGTTTTTTTTTTTGACAACCAAGATGACATTTGTTTGAATTTACCCTTACAATGCACAATTGCATGTTGTTGTATTATAGACATTATATAATATTTGATTTCACGACACATTTAAAAGTTGAGATTACGTGATGTGATACTACACTTAATTTAATGTGCATGAAAACTACCGTCCGGAACAACCCTTATTACTTATTCCAGGGAATCTTAGGCTATATAATTTACTTGGTCTAGACAATTGCTTTTCAATTTTGAAGATTATCGTGGCAAGTAAATAATTGACATGATATGACAAGGGCATAGCCGTGCATGTTGTACACACTTGCAGATTGTATATTATTTATTTATGGGCCAGAATTTCAACTTGTATAAATCTGTATCTTGTATGCCTTGAGTTCACAATAAGGTTTCAAGTTCGACGACACCGACCAGTCTACTACATCGGGGTGCAGGTTGTGAAACGAACCGGATTTTCAAAGAAGGGAACCCGATCCCTGCACTTCTGTGATAGTCTCAGGAGGCTATCACGTGCAAATTCCTGTCTCAGAAAGTAAAGAAAACCGTACAACAGAAGAAAATACATGAATGTCCACATAATAATATTATAAGGCAAAATAGGCAAAATGATCCTCAAACTCTTGCCAAAAGGTCAGTTTGGTCTCTGTACTCTCATTTGGGTCAATTTAGTCCTCGAACTTTGCTTATTGGATTCAGTTACGTCCTTCGGTTCCCACACAAACACGTCACGGCGTCCGCTTCACCATCTCCCCGAGACACGGCGCGCACACCGACAACACACCACTCGGCCGCTTGTCGCGCGATGCTGACGGATGGCGTGAGAGAAGAGAACCCCATGGCCGCCGGCCATGGCGGCTCCATCTCCTCCCCTCCTCCTGTCACTGTCAAGCCTCGCCGTCGTCGAAGTTCTGCGGGTAGGTGACGGAGTCGTACCTGAAGTCCTACGGCACGGAAGTCCTACGGCACGGCGGCCTTGAGCGGGCGGCCGTCGCGTCCCAGCAGCTTGCGTGCCCCGGCAGTGGCACCCGGCCACCCGCCCAGGGCCGCGGCCTCGTCGTCGCTCATCTCCAGCCCGCGCGAAGGGGGACCGCCGCGCCATCACCCACCCGAGCCGCCACTCCCACCACTGCCGAAGCTGCTCCTCAGCGGGATCGGGATCTTCTATTCTTCTACATCAGCATCACCAAGAACCGGTTCCTTCATGGACACTTCCGGTTCTCAACTAGTGAGAATCACGAGCCACTCACTATTCGTTTGAAAAGGCTCGGAGATTCTTTGCACTTGGACGCAATCCTAGTCTTGTTTTTGGGTACATGCAGCAGCTGCAGCAACAGGAAAGAAATCGACATGGTGGATCAGTGGCAGGATGCTGCACTTCCTCCTGCTCTGTTTGTCATGGGAGAAGATCAGCGACTCATGGACATGTGCTACTGACAGCATTGGCTTGGTGACCCTTGACACAGCACCCGCCGACGACAGCGACGACCTGATGTGCACTGTGAAGGAGGACATGCGTCCTCACCCCGCCACTGCGCGCCGCCGTGTGGCTGCTCCTCGGCCTGCCATGCCGGTGCGCGAGCGCGGTCGCCGGTTCCGTACTACGACGCCGCCGGAGCAGCAGCGGCGCCGGCGCTGCGGGTGGGTTGCTGCAGTTCGTGGTGCGAGGACAGGGCGGCGGCGGCATCTACGTGCTCGTGCGGGAGCCGCAGGTGCGTGGTAGGGCGCAGGTGGTCGCCGTCGACGACATCCTGCTGGCGTACGAGCAGCATCGCGGCGATCAAGCGGCCGGGCGCCGTGTCGTCGGTGTGCGGTCTCGGCGAGGTGTAGGACGGGGAGACGGTGAAACAGACGTCGTGACACATTTCTCTAACAGCGTGGAAAGGAAGAACGTAACTGAATCGAATAAGCAAAGTTGGAGGACTAAATTGGCCGGACCGAGAGTACAGGGACGAAGTTGACCCTTTGCTAAGAGTTTGAGGACTATTTTGCCTATTTTGCCATATGATAATAATTAAGCATCTGAGTACATCATTTCGGCACATGCCGGGTACAAGTCCAACGGGACTGAATCAAACAGAGTAAACATCTACGCAACGGCTCTCATGTAGCGAAGTAGACTCCATATCCACAGGCAACTCGAGTGTAGGACGAGCCTCAGTCCTCCCATCCATCGTGCTCAAAGTCGTAGTCCGGCTCCTGGTCTAAAAACCCGTCATCTACTCGATAAGCGAGTAGGTCATGTCAGCTTCCCAATAAAGAGCATAAGCAAAAGAGAATAATTCTAATATGCATGAGTAATCCTATTTATGGCTGTAAAAGGTTATGCAAGCAGCGGTAGCAACAACAAGGAATGCAGAAATGCCGAGAGGTCACCATCTCCGAGGAGATCCGCACCTCCGAGGCCAACGCCTTCGGGGTCAACACCCCAACAAGGAAAGAGCACCCAGCACTGGATCTCAACTGAGTCACAGCATCCCACTCTCATCTGCGACGCAGGATCACCAGCTCCTATCCCCACATCTCAACGGCACGAAGCCGGGCTCACACACACAGGGGAGAGAAAGCAGCACAAAAGAATACTAGCCAGGTGAGAGATCGAAAGGGCTGTCCATACCAGTGGACACAGACTATAGCTATAGGTTTAACATTCTGTACAGGTTGTACAACTGGACCCGCCGAGTAGAGTAGAAACGGGCGCCCCCGATCCACATCTCTACCTAACGGCCGGAAACCTAGCAATGGGTGGCACTCTCCTGCCTCTCCGAGCCTGACTCGTCCTGAACTGGGGCGCGAAACTTGCCAGCAGGGCCTCAGAGCTGTGAAACCTTCCCCGGAGGAGCCGGGGCGACGTCTACTCGGGGGGTATACCCCGTCCCCCTCACACTACCACACCAGTCCGCCTACAAGCTGCGTGCCAACCACCAACTAGTTCTCGGACCGAACCCCGCCCATACGTGAGCGAACGGTTTGTACGAAAATAGCCCAAAGATCAAGGTCACACAGTCGATCGGTCCTTAATTGTAAGAGCGAGCACTCACCAACTCCCACCGTCCGACACGCCGCTAGGGCGGGAGGCCAGGTCGCATCTCCCCTAGACAGATGTTCACAAGTAACCAAAGTGGCTCGCTCCCGCGGTAACACGTCAAGGATACACTCACCCAAAACACACGCTAGAATACCGAGATATCCCCAGCCTCGGTCCAACCTGAGATCCATCCATAACTACAGGTAAAATATATGGATGAATAAAGCCGGGAACTAGCTAGTTCCAAAAGTAGGTAGTTCAAAGACAGGATAAAACAATTCCAAGACATGGCTAACAATTGTCTATGCAATTCCAAGACATGCATAAAAAGTAATTAAGCACTAGCAACTAAAGCATGCATAGGATCTATATGGTTGGGAGTGACATGACACCTGGCTGGCGTCCGTAGTCCTGGTCTGGGTTGAAGTCGGGGTCGTAGGCCTCCTCCGGGTCGTAGCTCGGGTCTGTGCAGCACGAGATACGAGATGCTAAATTACCGGCAATCTACTAAGCATAAATCCAAAGAAACCCAATTTTAAAATATCCAAACAGAACCAAACTACCTACAATCAGCATCGTCTCATTTTTAGAAAAATATAGAAACTGGTCTCATATTTTTCAGAATCATAAATAATTAATTATGAATTTTCAAATGTTAAAGGATTTATAAATTAATTTCCAAATTCATTTATAAATCAGAAAAAGATTTTTATTTTTGAAAATAGGTGATGACGTCAGCATGACGTCATCGTGACGTTAGCATCACAGGTTAGTGGGCCGAAAGGGTTAGTGGGTCGAATACGGCCCATTAGACTTAACCCGCTGGGCCGAGAGGGCCAAGTCCATAGGAAGCCCCTGATTTAAATTCAGAGTTCACTGGATAAAAAGAAAAGAGCCGAACTGGGCCGTAGTGGGTTGCATGGCCCATTACTTCTTCAGGTTTCCACCGGAGAAGTCTGGTAGGGATCCCTGAAGAATGCTGGGGCGCCCCTTCGCCACGTGTGTGCGCGTCGGCGCGCCCCGGCGTGGGTCTGGCGGCGACGGCGAGCGGCGTTTAGACAACGGCGACGGCACCGGCGTCTGAGTAAGCGGGTGTTAGCGTCCCTTAGGACAAGGCGGTCACAACGGCGCAACCACCGCTCCGGGAGGGGAGCATTTGGGCTCGCGCGAGGCGCAACGCGGCGGTGCTCCCGGCGCGGCGCGGCGGAGCAGAGGGCAAACGCACGGCGCCTGCGCGGTTTTATGCAAAACATGAAGGAAACGACTTAGGCCGAGCGAGTCCAAGCCTTGGCGCTGAGGTGCGCTAGGCCTTGGTGCTCGGCCGGTCACACGCACGATACGCCGGCATACGCACGCGAACGCGCGACGCCAAGGGCCCGAGGCGTGGCATGGCAGCGACGTCGGTGCACGGCGAAGCGCGAAGGTGGTTAGGCTCCACGACGCAGCGGACTCGCACGCAGGTGTGCGCGACCGGGCATGTGCGAGCACAAACAGATGAACACAGGCGCGACTCAGAAGGCTGGAGTGGGGGTGCCCGGCGATCCAGGGCCGCGACGCGGCGGAGCTAGAACAGCGGCATACAGCCATCGCGCGACGGCATATGGCTCGATGGCCGGGTCACAGGCAAAGGATTGGACGACGACGCATGACATCGAAGCAAAACAGGACAGCGAGGGCCGGCGCGGCGCTGGGGTGCGTCGCGGCGGCGAGCTCGCGGTACGCGCACGGCGCGAAGGCCGACGTAGCATCACAGGAGGTTCAAGGCGAAGGGAAGGGCAAGGACGAGGAGATGCTCACGTTGAGGCGGAGGTGAAGACGTGGCCGTGAAGATCGCGTTGGTGAAGAGGCGGCGGTGTTCACGACGGCGCGTCCTTGCTCTGCTCCGGTGTTGGCTCCGACGCGGGCGGCCTCCCTCTTCACACGAGCAGCTCCGAACCAGGCGGCTTCAGCTTCAGCACGTCGGCGCGATGGTGACGCGCCTCTCCTCCTTCCTCTCCCCCTTCTCCTCCTTTCCCCCTCTTCTCCCTTCGCACGGCGGCAGAGCAGGGGATGGGGAAAAGATCCCCAAATGGCGACGGGACCAAATGGGACTTGGCCTCGGGGTTTTTGATGCGCGCGGGGGTCAAGGGAACCGGGAAACCGCGTGGGCCATGGGTGTTCCCCCTTGCCTTGGCGGCGAAGGTGCGACGCTGCACGGCTCGGGCATGGCTTGGCGCGCGGGTTGATCAGTGGCAAAGAAGCGAATACGCGAGGGGCAGCGCGTGGGGCCCGCCTTGGCGTGCGTGCCAGCCTCTCGGCGTGCGCGCCAGCGAGGCAGGGCGGTGCGGCCCGGTGCGTAGGCGCGCTGTGCGGTGGCGCGGCGCGGTGGTATGGTGCGGCGCGGGGTGGAAGAAGAGCAGGAGCGCCGGTGCGGTCCCACCTGTCTGCGAGACAGCGCGGCGGGGGATGAGATGAGGCGGAACTGGGCCACCTTGGGCTGGAGATGTTGGGCCGTGAAGATGGTCAGGGTGAACGTGCGGTCTCGGGCCGAGAGATGGAGGGGTATTGGTAGACTTAGTTAGAGGTTAGCAGCCCAAACTAGCTAGATAGGTTTTTGAAATTAGTTTTGAATTTAATTTAAACTTTATATTTGAATTAATTCAAATTCATAACACACTCAAGGAAATCCAAATAAAATCCATAAGATCCAAATCACATATTTAAACCATAATTTGAATTTATATTTTTATAATTGGGTTTTATTTATATGGAATTTAGATAAGGGCTAGAAATAGGTTTAAATTAAGGTACCACTCATCAAATATACAAAAATTCAAATTTTCTCCCATTTTCTTATTTTTAAATTTCTGGGATGTTACATGTTGTCGGGCATGAAACATGTTCAAGTGGCAAAGGGAAGGATTATTTGAAGTAGGGTTCTTTTTTTTAATTTGCTTATTTTATTTTTTTAGCATAACTTGCTCATTTTTGTGTACTTCTTCCGTCCGAAAAAGCATGTCATTAAAAAAAATTAAAACAAATTATTAAGAAGCTAAAATCATCTCATGCTAATCGACTGTTTCATATCTACGTAGTACGCACACTTATACCAAATTAAATCGACATGTTTTCTGAACAAATTTTGAATTTTTACACGGAGGAAGTAGTCCTCGACTCCTCTCCTCGTCGTGTCCTTTGGGCTTTGGCCGATGTCTCAACCAAACCCAGTTGGCCCCCGTCCTGCCTGTCACAGTGTTACTATTCTAATTTTTTTTAAAACAGTGTTACTATTCCAGGGAATCTTTTAACTTCTTTGTTTTTGCTTGGTCCCAGACTCCTCGCTGGAACTAAAATAATGTAGAGATTAGGGTTCGAGTTACTCGTGGCGCGTAAATAATCGCGTCGTGACAACTGACAAGGCATCATCGCCGTGCATGTTGTGCACACTTGCTGATTTCATTTGTTTATTTTAATCTCCTGTAAGAAGGCGGCAGTAGCATACCACATGTGTGAGATCTGGGCGCGATGTTACGTGTCGCTTCAGCGACAAAATAACCGGTCGTCGCTGAAGGGCGTGGGGGGCCGCGGGTGTGGGGTGGTGGCGGGTGCTTTCTTTTTTTTATGTTTCTTTCTTTTGCTTTCTTTTTTATTCTTTCTTTTTTCTTTCTTTTTTATGTTTCTTTCTTTTTATTATTCTTTTTTCCTTTTCCTTTTCTATTTCTTTTTCCTTTTTCGTTTTTCTTTTTTATTCATATTTTTATGGAACGCTTTTTCTATTTTTCTTTTTTTTTCTTCTTGTTTTTCTTTTTTATTTATATTTTCTTTTCTAATATTATTTTTTTGTTTCATTTTTCTTTCTTTCTTTTTATTCTATTTCTTTTATTTTTCTTATTTAACTTTTATTTCTCTTTCTTTTTTATTTATTTATTTTTTACTTTCTACTTTATTTTTTTTCTATTTCCATTTTTTATATTCTTTCTTTTTAAATATTTTCCTTCCATTAATATTTTTATTATTCGAGATGAAATGTAAATTTGTTTTCGCTATAATAATAAGTTGTTCCGGCTATAAGTATCTTGTTCGGGTTATAATAACAACTTGTTCTGACCCTTGTTCTGATTTGTTCTGACTCTACATTTGTTTTTGTTCGAGATGACACACAAAATTGTTCCGACTATAATAGGATTTTGTTCTCACAGTTATTCTCATTTGTTCTGACACTTTTTTGTTTTGTTCGAGATGACATACAAACTTGTTCTGGCTATAATAATAAGTTGTTCTGGCTATAGTAATATCTTGTTCTGTCTATAATAATAACATGTATCTGACCCTTATTCATATTTGTTCGGACACCATATTTGTTGTTCGAGATGACATATAAACTTGTTCTGACAGTTGTTCTCGTTTGTTCTGACACTCATTCGTTTTGTTCTAGCGATAACAGAATATATAACCGTAATTAAAAAATATGAATAAAAAAAGTTTGTCAAAATATAGTCAAGTGGGATCTTGTTTCGAAGTTTTTATTGCCAGAAATCCAATGGTGCGATCGGAATTTAATTTTGATATTTTATTTGTGATTTATAGATTTTTTAGTTTCAATCAATATTTGCATGTGACTGATGTCATCAATTTTATTTTCTTTTGCATACACTCCAACCTCTAAACCCTTGAGCGACACCTTGCTATTTTGTCGCTTAAGCGACAGGCGACAGCGCCCCGATCTGGGGCGTGGGGGGAGAACGTGGGCTGCGGCGCGGCGCCCGGGGCACGCTCGCTGTTCGGGGAGACAAGGATCGGAGGGTGAATGGTGAACCACGTGGTGCTACTGCTTTGCAGGAGTATAGAGAAAGGCATATGCTCGGCAGCGAGAGATGGCGACTAGCGATCGGATCGGATCGGATGGGACGCGAATTATGAGATCGCGGGGCCCCGGCCGGGCGATTTGGTTGGTTCCGGTCCGCGCGCGTGCCCCTCGTGGAGAAGATGATTTCGATTTTCCACAGGCAGCCAGCTCGATCTGCTCCCCCGTCGCGGGGACCGGGGAGATTACTCGATTAGTATTTCAGTTACTGAACTTTGATTTAATGGTCGAATTCGTTCCTTATAACTTAAAAAAAATTAGAGAAAGGATCAAAGTTCTTTCCGAAAGTTGAGGGAGGAGTTTGACCGGAAAACAAAATTTGAGAACTAAATTGTAACTTATTTGAAAATTGAGGGACGACCTTAATCTTTGAAGCAATCAATTTACTATAGTAGTATACTATTTTGTCAGTAGCTACTGTAGTAGAGCAGTACGTAGGCAGACGAAAATAAAAAATAAAATTATAAAACAGTGCGCGCGGCAGCAATTTTTTTTTTTTAGAATTGCACACACGCACACGTCGCTTACCTGGGCGGCAGGAACTGAGGTCGCCGGCTCGCCGCCTATAAGATGCATCCCCACCGGCCCACGGTGCAGCAGCGACCGGAGCGAGCCCACCCACCCGTCGCCGCGCTCCTGCTGCTCGTTCCATCTCCGGCGGGCTGCTCCGTCCTCCTCACGCCGCCGACGATATGATGGAGTCCACCATCCTCGCCGCCGCCCCGGCCGCCACCACTGTCTTGTCGCCGCCGCTCTCGTCGTCGTCTTACTCGTCCTCTCGTTGGCCCGCCGTCCTCCGCACCGCCGACGCCGGCGCGCGCGCCGTACGATGCCGCAGCGCCGCCGCCACCAAGCAGGTGCCGTGCCAGACCACCACCGACGACGCGTGGCTCGTGCAGGGGGGCTCGCCGGCGTCGGCGCTGCTGCTGGCGCTGGACGACGCCGACATGTTCAACTCGGCGGAGGTGGTGCAGTGGGAGAGCGGCAAGTCGGTCAACGCCATCGCCGCCGCGCAGGGCATCCGTGTCCGCCGCCGCTGCCGCCCCACCTACCCGTCCGAGGGCGTCGGCGCCGACAGGGCCGTCCCGCGGGACGTCCTCGAGCAGATCGTCTGGGACAAGGAGGTCGAGGTCTCCCAGCGCAAGGCCCGCGCGCCGCTCCACAGGGTGGCCGAGTCCGCGCAGCGCGCCCCGCCGCCCAGGGACTTCGCCGCGGCCCTCGACGCCGCGCGACGCCGCAACGGAGGGATCCCCGCGCTCATCGCCGAGGTCAAGAAGGCGTCGCCTACCAGGGGGCTCCTCAGGGACCACTTCAACCCGGTTAGTTTGCATTGTCTGAGACTGAGACTTTTTTTCTTGGATCTGGACAGCTGGACCTGAACATTGTCCTGCAACTTGGTTGCCGTCTCTGAATCAAAGATTTGACTGCAAATTCTTGACAGGTCGAGATCGCGCAAGCCTACGAGAAGAACGGCGCGGCCTGCTTGAGCGTCCTGACTGACGAGAAGCACTTCCAGGGGAGCTTTGAGAATCTGGAGACCATACGCAACTCTGGTGTCAATGTAAGCCGATGCAGACATGCTTCTTGCACTGTCTCAAGAGTAGAACTACTTTTCTTCAGCATCTCCTGACGGTGACTTTGCCTTTGTGGATATGGTGGTTTTGCCAATGTAGTGCCCTCTGCTCTGCAAGGATTTTATCATCGACATCTGGCAAATCTACTACGCGCGGTCGAAAGGCGCCGATGCGATTCTCCTGATTGCTGCCGTGCTGCCAGACCTTGACATCAAGTACATGCTTCGCGTTTGCAAGAGTCTCGGCATGACAGCTCTTGTTGAGGTTAGTACAGCTTTTCCGTACTAAAGGAGTTAACCTTTTCTTTTGAGGAATTGCTAAACATAATTAACTTGTAATTTAGGTTCATGATGTGAGGGAGTTGGATCGTGCACTGAAGATAGATGGTGTTCAACTTATCGGCATCAACAATCGCAGTCTAGGTATGTCTGTGTCGGTTCTTGCATAACAAATGTTACATCGACACAAATTTGTTTGTGGGGTTGCAGCTATCCTCTGTCGATCTGGTAAGCTGAAATTTTATTTATGTTGCAGGGACATTTGAAGTCGACACTACGAACACAAACATGTTGTTAGAGAAACGTGGTGACATCATTAGGAAGAAGAAAATAACGGTAGGTTGGTCAGGCTTTTCATTAAAGATTTTTTTGCAATCACAGCTTGACATTAACAGTTGTTTCGATGGATTATTTTTTTCAGTCATTGTACTTGATACAAAATCTGTAAAGTGATGCACTAATCACAACTGAAAGTTAAAAAAATCATAATCCTAATTTGATAGAAATTTTTTTATCTTAATACATTATTTTACCATGCCATTTAATTTGTTCGTGATGTCAACATTGTACTGATGAGGACCAGAGAAGTGACACAACTGCATTTTATCCACTTTATGCGCATTGACTTGTAGCATTGTTGATTTGGTCATTCAAAAGAAAACCAATTCACTGGATAGTTTCTTCCTACTAGCACTGAGCATATGTTGTCTAATTCCATAATAGAAATTGCTCAAAACGGGCTTATGAATATTAAATTTCAATGTGTATGTTTCTACAGGTTGTGAGCGAGTCCGGGTTGTTTACGCCAGATGACGTAGCATATGTTCAGAATGCTGGTGTTTCAGCTGTAAGTTTTCTTAGCCATCCACTTTTGGTATAAAGTTATAGCTTAATGTAAAAATGATTTTCATATTTGAACATATGAATACTGTCTGTACTTTTTGTGAGGACTGAAGGCATTTGGTGTGTTTCCACATAAAGGCCTTCATTTTTATCATTTGTTAGTATAATAATTCTATTCAGGCAACTAATATGTTTGAAAAGCATTGTTTTTTCCTTTAAAGACTTGAAATACTTTGATCGTAATTAGAGAAAAAAATTCTCCTTTTGCTTTTACCTAAGGTGATATATAGACGTTGATTAATTTGTTGTTACTCTTGTTGTCAGGTTTTGGTAGGAGAATCCCTATTGACGCAGGAAGATCCTGGCCGGGCAATCGTTGGGCTGTTTGGGAAGGAGCTCTTACACTAATCTGTTCCCCTTTGTGCTCTCTAGTTGTTGTATGTAGAAATTCATCAATCATAAGCTAATAAGTTAGGCTTCCAACAAGCGGCACAATATGTAACGGTGAACAGGCGCATTACTAGCATTTTGTGCAGTGCATGTATTGTAATATCAAGTGCAGGTTGTGTATAACGAATTTTCGTTTTAGTGATGCCATGCAATAAGATTCCGTTATCGTTTGTGGCTAACACAGCAGACAGCATAGCTGCCTGAGTTTCTCTAGGCATGCAGCAGTCACCCCAAGTTTCTCTATGGAGTGCATAGCTGTCAACACTTATCGTGCACGGATATCACGTTTTAGATCTGGATTGCTACATGACAAGCTGTCAATACTTATCGTGCACGGATATCACGTTTTAGATCCGGATTGCTACATGACAAGAGAGTGCACCCAGAGCAACGCATCAAAACCATACGAGCATCATCTCGCAGCACCTCACCAGACACAAAATGCAGCGAAAGAACGTGAATCCCATGTGAAGCGACCAGGACAAGAACATTTGTGATACCCTCTTGGAAACCGAAACAGCAAACAACACATAACACAAAATGCCAGTGCTTTCCCAGATACCCGATGCCATATTTTACAAGAACCTGAGGCCAGTTTTGGCATTCCGCACTACATAGCGTAGTAGTTTTTGTTTTTACCCACCAGACCACCAAGCAAGTATATATGGTGATAGTAACATGGTAACATTACGATTCCACCAGAAAACTAGCATCCTAGAACGAGCATCCTTTCCAACTGTATTTTCCCCAACGCCAACTGAGGTCAGGACTTGAGGAAAGCACCTACACATCTACTCTGCTCCTTAGCAGCAGTTTGATTTTAGACGACAAGGTGTTTAGCTAACAAAGGCAAAAGGCTATAACTCCTGTGATTCTTCCCCACCAGATGTACATTCACCTTAGCTCTCGGCGAAGCGAGCGCAGATCCTTCGCTCGATGGGAGACCTGCAGGATGGGCACTCTGTCATGCCAACATCTTGGTGGCGTTGGTTGCAGTCTGCACAAACCACCTGATGCCCACATGGAAGGAAAACCACTGAAACCTCCTCTTCCAAGCACATGGCACATTCTTGCTCCCGCTGTACGGAATCCATCACGAACCCTGGAGGGGGCATGAACATTGCAACCCTCTGAAGCTTGCTGCTGCCAGTCATTTCACCTACCTGCTGTTTGAGATTCCTGATGCTGGCCTGCAGCCATTCCTGATCTTTCTGCGCTTTCAGCAACAGATTGCTAGACTTTGTCCTCGCTGATGTATCAATCTGCTCAAGTGCAGTTCTTTCAGAGTTAATTTGCTTCGTAACTGCATCTAGCATCTTCGCTCCTTCCTGGCACCTTTTCTGCAGTGTTTACGGCAAAAAGGTCATAACCAGTCTTACAAAATTATTAACAAACAAAAAAGCTAGGCAACAACACAAACTTTTTGTAGATGATGCACGACGCATAAGTCAAGTAAATACTAGATTATATTGAGGATTTTCATCTCAAGACTCAACCAAAACAACAAGCATGTCTTCTGACTAAGATGGTCTATCAAGTTGTTTGTGGTGCAGGAAAACACGCACACGCTGCATCCTCTATGCAGGTCATTTTGATATGCAACCATTAACTGTTCTATAGTAACCAACCCATTATTGTCATAAGATGTGTTAGGCAGTACATGACCACAGTAAGACCCCAGAATAAGAAAACGATATAGTGCCCACAAGGTTGAAACCGTAAAGCAAGACCAGCATGGTGACACAAAGTTACAAGGGGACTGAAAACATGCCACTATTGCTGCCTACAAATTTGGTATCTCAAGCACCATGGTTGTTAACAACACAATATGTATCATTGCAGTATCCTAAAAAGCAAAACCCATGCATCCTGCGGTCCTGCTAAATTATGATATTCAAATTGTGCAAATGCACATTGCTATGAAGTTTGCCAAGACAAGTTCAAAGTCAGTCAGCAAAATAATATGAACAGGAATCTAATTCTGTCAGCATTCATTTTACAATGATTTTATCAAACAAAAAACTATATATAGATCTAAAAGGGCATACATTTGCCATGCAGAAATGATTCACATAGTTAAAGAAGACAATGACCTACCAAACTCAAATTCGATTCTGCATGTGAGCGAAAAATGCAGTTGGGATATAAATAAACTACTCCATTCATATATCTCTGGAGTTTCAAAAATTATGCAGTAAGAATCTCTAATTTTGATCCTTAAGCGCTATTTTTTTAAAAAAAAATGTAGTAGAATTGATCGCATACAATTTTCTTAGCATATAAAATTACAGATTTCCAGTGATATTTTCATGGAAAAATAATTGCAAGTTGTATCAGCCTATCAGGAGACAGTATCTGTGCAAAACGCCATATATTTAGAAACCAAGGGTGTGTAACAAAACCAATAAAACAATAAGCAGCTGATAAGTCAGAAAAGTTGAAGGAATCAGGTCAATCAAATTGGAATACCTTGACTGAATCTTCATATCTTCTAGCTTGCTCAAGACTTTTCAGAAGATTGGATAGTTTACTTCTTTCAGCAACAAGCTCCTCCTGCAAAAAGATCTTCTCTGTTTCCATTGACTTCAGTCTGTCCATCAACTCGTTTTCCTTGCTTAAAAGGTTAGCCAAACGCTCATCTGCTTTCTTTCCCTTTAGCTGGACAGCTTTCTTCTCACGCCTAGAATGTGAAACCTTATCTGTAAGCTCCTTAACACAAGAATTAACACGATCGAGCTCATCAGAAGTACTGTCTAGTGCCCTTTGTGTCTCCTCAAGCTTCTTTCTATTAAATACATCAGGCTCTTCAACGTCTACCTTATCCTTTTTAAGAGATAAAAGGATGGCCCTTTCATTTACAAGCCTATTTGTTGACTGCATCACCCTCTCATTAGCCCAATCTGTCCAAACTTTCCCCTCCAGCTTTAGCTCGCCCAGACGCTGCACTAGTTCTAGAGCCAGCTCCTCTTCCCTGTCTTTTGGAACCCAAGTGGTCTGCATGCCTTCACGTGAGAAACTAAATTCAAAGCCCTCTGCAGGGGTATTCGGGAGAGAGAACTTTACAACATCAGGTTCCATTTGCAGCATAGACTCTACCATTGCACTAGATGATGAGATGGAGGAACTGCTAGCATGAGAAGAAAGTGGCCCAGTTGAAACCATTGCTGGTGAATCTCTTCTTTTGACTGAGGAAGGTCCAAAAACAGATTGTGTTGGAGCTAATGTGGATGGTTGTAAGCTTTTTTTATTGGCTACCTCCGAAATGCCTGTGGAGGTGCTCTGCGCAGATCCAAGGAGTGCCATTAGTGATTTACTCTCTTTCAGCATTCTTGAAGATGTTTTACCTATACCCTTGACATGTGGGACGTTCTTGAAAACAACCAGATCCTTGCCAGAGTCTTTCTGATACTTTATGGCATTAGTCTTGCTACGGTTGCCTTTCGTTGATTTTTTGCTACGCTGAACCACAGGCCTAGGCACAGAAGGAGAACTTTCATCTTGAGTAGAAGAAGCGTCTTGACTTTTTGTTGCAGAATTTTGAACTGAAACTATATAACTTGCCAGAACATTGCTCCACACCCTTTGGCCTGCTTCAGATTGAGGTGGTTCTAATTGTGCAGGTGATTCTATACCTCTACTGCTACTACAACCACATCCTTCTGATATCTCATTTACATTCTCACGAGCTTCACACAAGTTACACTGTCTAGGAGCACGCCCTTCCAATTGTTCATTCCCATAACCACTCGTATGACTGAAAGCTGCACGAGTAATAGAGATATCCAGGTCGCACAGCAGAATGCACCACAATGCATCTCCCAAGGTGAAAAATGGACAGTAGTTCTTAAGAAAACTTGATGCATTGCAAAGAAAAAACAAGCCCAACATGTGCAAAACTGTGTCAATATTCTCACTGCAGGAATAATCAACCTGATGACCACCGCTCTGTAGCAATGTGCGTGCATGCTCCGTAATCTTATCAATAGGCCCGTCATAATGGTAGCAGAGTGCAGAGTCTACGATGGCATTTACGACAGCATCCTCGGTGTAACCTTCAGCGGATAACATCTGAACTGCGGTCTTGAAGAACATGTGCAAGCTATTCAATGCAACATCCCTTAGGTCATTGCAGCCTACATATCTGAAACCATCCAGTCCAACAGCCTCCTTGCTCAAATCCATATCAAGTTCTTTAGAGGTCATATGCTCAGCAACAAAAGCTTGTACACTTGACATTGACTGTTCAAGTTTTACATGAACCCAAGATAGATCATCATTGAGAGGGTTCACTTGCATTTCAGCTGCAGTAAAGTCTGAACATAACTTTGTGTTGCTAGTTTTGTCATCTCTTTCTCCAACATGTAAAGAATAAGGGTTGCTTCCATTGCCAGCAGCACCCATTGCGAGGATATGTTCACCTGGCCAAAAAAACACTGAATAAGAACAACAAAAGCAATAGTGCAATGAGAAGAAAGGTAGTAACACTACCTGAAGGACTGAATAGTTAGAACAACTAGAAGGAATGGTACATAGCTATGACAATTAAAGTTGACATCTGGAGCAACAAAGCCATGCATTTCAAATTTTTAGCTATACAGTTGATACAACAATAACATCCATTTCCTTCAATATTTCAGGTACATGATCAACTTAAAAACACAAGACTTCAACAACATTAAGGTCTACACTTTGGAAGTATACCAAGCAAATGGAGAAGCCCGTTGCAGAAACTGTCTAGCACGTTGATAAGTACAGTTTCCATGAAAAGAAGAAAAGGAAATTGAGCTCACTAAGCCAATAGCACCCAAGATAAAGTAGTATCTATTTATGCAGCGAGTAGGATACTAGTCAAATACATGAGCAAAACTGGAAACTTGAACAGCTGTCTACCAAAATAATTTCTTTATCCTAACAATAGCAGATCCATGCGGACACCCAGCAACAGACAGTAACAAAACAACGGAGAACATTAGATCAGGCACAGGCACATCAGCAAAACTGGTACGGCAGCGAACTTCAGAGAGCCAAAGATTAGAGCAAATGGAAACTAATATGGCCAATTCATCAACTATGCATATTGAGGTTACTGTGAAAGCTATAACGGCTCCCCTGTGTTCCACTTCCACAAGCAAGCTCACAGGTACGCATTATCTGAAGGCACAGGAAACAGAACCTAACAACAGTATGTAGCAAATAAACAACTGGTTCATGGTAAAACAAGCATGATCCGCCCAGGGCCCAGGCCGGTAGTTCCAGAGCAAGTGCGTGTTAGGTGCTTCCTTGGCAAGGAGTACAACATTAGTAGCCTAAATAATTTCTATAATTTCCAGGCGCACACAGCTTACATTTCAACCATGGGTAAAAATGCACAATTTTAGTATGATTGACAACATAACAGCAGGATTGCACAGCACACGAGTATCAACCAATCAATCGATCGATCAAGGGAATAAACGAAAGGGAAAAAATTAAATCGCTATCTTAAAACGATGCAACGAACGCAAAAAAAAAGAAACGAAATCCAGAAATGCCAGAATCCTTACGGAGCACAAGGGCCTACGCACGGCACCTAATTTTCCCCCCTTTCCATTTATTTTTCTGCGGGGAAAAATTTGGGATGGATTGCTCGGAGAGATCCATCTCCCGGAGCAAGCAAGTCTAAAATAGAGAGAGAAAAACCTACATCCGACGCAGTTAGGGTTCCTTACTGACGAACTAGAAAGGGGGAAATAAGCAACCGCCCGCAAGGTTGGGGCTTCGCTCGCCCGGAGAGGAACCGAAATCGGAATCCGCGCCGACGCAATGCATGTGGCGAGAAAGGGGGGAGCGGGGGAGGAGGACCGGTGGCGCCGCTCACCTGCGAGGCTCCGGCCGCGAGGGTTCGGGGTCTCCGCCGGGGCCGCACCGCACCTGGGGGAGAAGGAACTGCGGGGATGAGGAGGAGATGGAGTGGGGGAGTGGGGTTTTGCCGTTTCGGGGGAGACCGATACGAGGCGCGTGTGCGCTTTGGCTAAACCCCTCTCTCCTCTCCACAGCCGCCACAGGCCCACAGCGCAGGCAGAGTGGCAGGCAACCGCAGGCCGCAGCGAAGGCCGAAGGGACGTGGTGTGGGGTCGGTGGGGGCGTGGTTTGCGGCGCCCGTGCCGCGGTGTGGGCCCGCGTGGTGCCTGAGGGTGAAGGGTGGGACCCGGGTTGCAGTTACACGGGACGGGCTTTGTTTTCTCTTTGTGCACACGGACGGAGCACGGCAGCAGGGAAACTGTAGAACAGTAGAAGTGTGGATAGACTCGACACTTGACCATCCACATGAGTGTTGTTTCATTTTCTCCTTCAAAACAGAATATTCCGTCTTAGTCAGCAATATTCTCAACTTCATCTCCACTTCTCCCACACCCATCATCCTTCATCATATTTTATTCAACTATCTTCAACTACCCTCTTCATTCTTCTTTTCTTCTCTCCTCTTCTTCTTTTTCTCTCCTTCTCTCTCCTCCGCCTCCCCCTTCTTCCCCACTGCGCCACCTCGATCCACAAGCTCAAGCCGCGGAGCAGGGGAGGCCCCCAGGCCGAAGGCGGCGGAGCTCCCTCCCTCCCTTCCCCGTGCCTGTTCCCCGTCCCTCTCCCCACGCGCGGCGGCTAGCTCGCCTCCGGCCAGCGGCGGAGGACTCGAGGTCCGCCTCAAGCTCGGGCAAAGGCCGCCGGCAAGGCTGCAGTGCAGCTGCTCCCGCTCGCCCGGGAGGCTGTGGCGGGTGCGCGAGGCGCTGGAGCTCCAGACGACGACGACCTCCCGTCCTCCCGACGACGACGATGGCGCAGGGGCGCAGCGGCAGCGGACCCACGACGGCGCAGCGCAAGGCGTTCACGACGGCGGAGCAGCGGCGGTATTCGCCGGTGCAGCGCAAGGCGGTCACGGCGGCGGCCGCCATGGCCGCGCGCTGGAGCTTGCCGCCGCCGGCCACGACGGCCGGTGCATGGGAGGCGTGCGGGGAGCACGGTCGCGCGGCTGCCGGAGCAGACCGGCCGCTCCTGGAGAAGACGGATGCCAGCCCTGTCACGGAGGTCTCCCCGCCGGTCGTGGGCGCCTCGGGCAGGTGCGGCCCTTCTCCTCGCTCCCCCGTGAAGCTCCTCTCCAATTGCCATGGCGACGCCGGCGGAGATCTCGGAGGGTAGGTGCGGCGGCGCGCGGAGGCGATGTGGGCGGCAGAGGCAGCGTTCTCGATCTGCGGAGGCCGCGGTGAGATTCAGGCGAGGCCGTGGTGAGGAGCAAGCCAGCGGCGGGCCCCTTCTCTCGCGGAGCCCCTTCCCCTGCCCTTGCCCGGTCCATGGCGGCACTGCGAGAGGACCACCAAGCCGAGAGAATGCGCGGCGTGCTTCCCCTGCGCCTGCCTCGTGCGCTGCAGCAGCCGGCGAGGTGCAGGGAAACGGCGGCGAGGTGGTGCTCCACGAGCTCCTCGGTAACAGCGGCGGCGGCGGCCGGCATCAGCACCTCGTCGTCGTGGAGGGCGCCTCCCCTTCCTTCCAGGTCGTCGCGGCATGGGCGAGTTCGTTGAGGGTCAGCGACAGCTGGACCCGCGGTAGGGCCTCGAGAGGGATCGAGGAGCCTCTCGATCCCTCTGAATCTCGAGGAACCGGGGGGCGACGAGAAAATCCCGTGAGCGTTCCCGTAGCCCGCTGCAGCTCGTTTTCTGGAAAAGCTCAGGAGAAACGGATCGTGGGAGTTTCCGCGTCCCCCGGTGCGGGTGGTCGGAGAGCCAACATTTTATGAAAACACCTGTTTCAAAATGGCCACGAAACTGATGGGTTTCATTTACGAAGATCTCAAAAGTGACTTTCCGGTGTTTTTCTTTGAAATTGATGTGGTTTTCTTCAAAAATATGTTTTTTATGCTGGGCGAACCTTTTTTTTTTCCCTCGATGTTGAACGAAGATATGTGAGGTGGGTTCACTTAAGGAACTTTCTTCAAGAAAACAATATTATCTTTTTTTTTACAAAAACCACTTCATATATATATTAAGCAGCAGTTTTACAGAATGACCCTTCAAAGAAGGTCAAATTACAAGAAGGTCCTTGGACCTGAGCAACAACACATCCATCAAAAAACAGACTCTGACGAAGACGCCGGCGATGAACTGATATGTCGCCGGAGGCGAGCACAGCCGGGTGGATGAACCGCGCTTGGCGTCGGTTGAAATAGGGGAGGCAGAGCTGCCTTGGAGGTCCACACCAGTCGACCGACATGTTTGTAAGAAACTTGTCGCTGGTGACAGAAGAAGCTCGAAGACTGATCCCCGATGAAGGCGAAATCATCAAACCTGCTCCGGACGGATGGGTGCTTTGACGTCCATGGTTCTTGAATAACAACAGCTGCTCATAAGGCGGGATGGCGAGGCGGAGTGGTGATGGAGAGGTAGCAGAGTCGAGGAAGCCCAGATCCAACGCATGCGTTCGACGACAACTTTGAGGACGACGGAACAACCAACATCGAAAGTGGAGGCGGATCAGGACCGATGCGTTCAACAACGATTGACGCCGGAACAACCATCGGGGAAACACCTCAACACCAAGCAAATCACAGGCGACCGGAAAACTGCACCAGCAGGAGAAGGGGGAAGAAGATGGAGGCGGAGGAACCAGATCTTGGTGAAGAGGCTAGAGGGGCGAGGCGAGAGGGGAGGGGAAAAGATCTGGCGAGCGGAAGGACGTTGGAGTTTTATTTAGGCATACCTGAGGGTCTTGACCGACGGCGACGAGCAGGCCAAGGAGCCCAGCGGCGGCATCGGCGGTGGCACCAACATGGCAGCAGTACCACAAAGGGAAAGCTAAAACAGCAACAAAATACATAGGCAGATAGCTAATACCTAGATCTACTACTGGGGAGCAAGACCGGCCCTCCTCCCCCTCGCCGCCGGCGCGGACGCCGGAGGAAGTGAGGAAGGGGGCCGGGAAAGGGGAGGGCGAGGGAGACTTCGAGGGGAAGGAAGCGGTCGGGGACGAAGAAAGTTTTTTAATATTATCTTTTACCACTGCATTCCTCGGATGTAGCTCCAAGAAATAATCTTAGATGTGAAGCTGGGATACATTAACAATATTTACATCGATAGTTTTGTCCATATACTTTTGTTTCCCTCCTGATTTATATAAGCTGGATTATGGTCCACAGGTAATAATAGGGTAAATACTAGAAAAAAATGAATTTTTCATCCCTCAAATATTACAGAAGTGTGATATTCATCCCTTATATTTCATTAGATGCAAATCAATCCTTTAACTAACTAAATTGGTGCATTTATCATCACATCTTAGTTTAACAATGATTCAATGCTATATAATCATGATTTATGCCTAGTTAATCATCTGACTAATCACTATTTAAAGTAATTTGAGTCGAAGATATAAATCTTGCAAGAGAAGTTCAATAAATCTTTTAAATTTGCTACCCATAAAAAATTATCGAAAATTTGACGAGACCGATTCATATCAGACTTTTAATTCAACGTTAAACATGACCAAGTGGTAAATAGTAAGCCAATTACATATTTGGCCTAAACTGATATTATATGACACTAATCATCGTTAACTAAATTTAGGGATGATAAATACACCAATTAATTTGCACCAAATAAAAACCTATAGGATGAATGTCACACTTTTGCAATACTTGAGGAATGAAAAATACATTTTAAACTAAATATTATAACAGGACCACAAAATACTCTTGAATAAGCTACGCAAATGTGGTCCCAAAGTGATCGTTTAATGTAGTACACATCACCCATAATCCAACTTATATTAAGCCATACACTCAAATTGTCAGCTCTACTTTGGCAGGTTCAAGTTGCAGACTTCATTATGTATGTACGAATCCAAGTTATGTTCATGTCTGTCCACTCTTGCGTGCACTCCAAATTGTAACTATTAACTATGTAATGGTTCTAACAGTCTCGTGCTGTTAAGTTATGAATGAATGTTTCTTGTTTTAAAAAACTTATATAATCTAAGTGGATTATAATCTCAAACAAACATAATCCTAGATTAAATCATGCAAAGACTTAATTGCTTTAATTTAGTCTTCAAAACTACATATCCAATCTCGATTTTGGGGCTAGAGTTGTGCCAAATATTTTTTTTGTGTAGTGTTTTCCTGTCATAACAAATCGTCGTATAAATCAGTAGAAGTCACTTTGCATTGGTCGTTGTATGACACCAGAATAAAACATTTGATCTTTTCAATCGAAATTACTGTTTATTTAAAATGTCACCTAAAGATACACCGTTTTAACTGAATGTTAGTTCAGATTTCGTGAATTTTATAGAGTCCCGAAAAATGAAAACACAATTAAAAACCCGCGATACCATCATGGGTGTCCTCCAAGCAAACGCGGGTTGTTGTGGCTAGAGATGCAAGTGGGCTATCTTTATAGGTAATTTTGGTAGTTTGTTTTCATCAAAATGCAGCAAAAATCAATTTTGTTATCTCTACCTAATATATATATATATATAATACTAAAGGGAGGATTGTTTCTGGCCTCTTTTTTTCGTCCGTCGTGGGGCCACCTGTCATATGCCTCGTTCTCGGTTTCTCGTTCTCCCCCACCGTCCGTGCCTCTCCTCTGTCTCTCGGTCTCTTCCCCTATCCCGTCCTTCCCCATCACCGGCGGTGAGCGGACCTACTCCACTACAACCAGCGCGCGTTCCCCTCATCCATCCGCCGCCCAATTCCGCTGAGCTCCAGCCGCCGGCAATGGCGTCGTCCGCCGCCACCATCCTCGCCCCCTGCGTCCGCCTCCCAGGGGACGTCCACGACGACCCTGCTCTCCGTCGGCGCCGTTGTGGGAATGCGGGGGCGGGTTCCCGGACCCACCCAGCGAGAGAGATGCGGGTTCGGCGTTCCCAACGTCGGCAGTTGACCTCATCTCCTCCCGCTCACGGCCGCGGTATACTTCTCCAACTATCCCGTCGCGTTCGGGCGCTGGCGCCACCAACGCCATGACGCGCCTCTTCACGACATGACTCTGGGGTGCAGTGGTGCACGCAGGAGCAGTTCAACACTGTGGGCTTCCTCAAGGATGTCGGCATCCACGCCGGCCTCGTCGCCGATGTCACCCCGCCCAGGGTCGTCCTCGCCGTCGGCACCGCCGTGAACCTCGGCGACTACCTCATTCTCCACCTCTCCGTCACCGGCAAGGTCTGCCCCGCGCCGCCGCTGTGGCTCGTCTGCCTCTACATCGCCGTCGGGGCCAACTCGCATGCGTTCACCAACACCGACGCGTTCGTCCTGCGTCAAGAACTTCCCCAGAGCCGCGGCGTCATGCTGGGTCTCCTGAAGGGGTTCGTGGGGCTGAGCAGCGCCATCGTCACACGTACAGCTCTACATCGCCTTCTACGGCCCCGGCGGCGGCGGCGACGACACCAGGCCGCTGATCCTGCTCGTCGGCTGGCTCCTCGGCCGCCGTCTCCGTCGCCTTCCTCGGTGTGCCGCGAGTAGCGCGCGTTCTGCGCCTTCCTCTACGTGTCGCTGGTGTTGAATGATGATCCAAATTATGTCAAGAGAGAAGGCCGCCTACTTCTGCCGGAGCGGAGCGGAGGCCCGTCGCCTTCTGGTCAGGGCCACAGGACCAGTACGACGTCTACGGCCGGTGCGGCGCGTTCGGTGTCTGCAACGTCGTCGACGCCATGGTTTGCGGCTGCATTACCGGGTTCGCGCCGCGGTCGGCGGCGGAGTGGTACATGCGGAACACGTCCGGCGGGTGCGCCTGTGGGGGTGCGGGGGGGGGGGGCGAAGCCCCCCCGCGGTACGGTACGGGTCATATAACCCCGTAGGATTTTCCATTGGAGATAGATTCTCTCGTCTTCTTGTAAGCCGCCGCCGTTGGCGATTGTAACCGGACTCCGATCATAGTGAAGTTCTTGCTGGCTGGCGTTCGTGGTTTTTCCCTCTCGTGTTGGGAGGGTTTTCCACGTTAAATATCGTGTCTTTTGCGGTTTGATTTTCTTTACTCTCATCGATTACTTGTCATCATTTTATAACAGCTGGCCCTCGCCGCGTACCTCCTGGTCGCCATCGTCCTCCAGAAGCGCTTCCGGTTCAGCCGGGCCGAATACGCCGTCTGCGTGCCGAACACCGCTCACCAGCGCCTGCGGAATCGTGCAGTCCTCGCCACAAATCGGACGAGAAGCTCCGGGGGAGCACGCCAACTTCAATCCACCCCGCGGCGGCGATTCAGGGCTCCTCCTTTCCTATGGGGGCGCGCGGCAAAGCAAGCACGCACGTAAGTACCCGCATGTCCCAGTTCGATGGATAGCCTCGTCAACCCCATGATTTAGTTGCTGTAACGAATTGCTCTTGATCCCTATGTCAATCCAAACCCAAAGCCTAAAATTACCCCCCTCTGTATGAAATTGATGTGATCAAAACTATCCAATTAAAACTAACGCATCATTTGCAGTTGCCCTTTGACATTGAAACTAACGCATGAGCCTGAACCCATATGTTAGAGATCTAATATCAAAGTTTTCATAATTTTCATTGTTGTGAAAAAGTTTCTCACCTTTTTCATAATCAATCCACATGTCATTAACGTTTGATGTGTCATAATATACAATTGATACGTAGAGTTATCTCGGTCCGTTTATGATGAGAAGACGCATGAGAAGTAGCGATGACGACACAACTGGGGAAGGTGAAGCCCGGGTGGACGACGGCAGGTGAGCTCAGGGAAACGTATGCGTGACACGGTGACAGTGAGGCCAGGAGGCGGGGATGACGATGACAGGGGGCGTGGTTAGGGTGGTGTGTGTGCTATGAGAATGACGGTGCAACCAGAGAGAATATGAGGTTGAGCGAACGATGGTGAGATTTGAGAGGCACGAAAAATGTCAGGCGACATCATTATGGCACAAGCGCAACGGAAAAACAACGAGATCAGGGAGGTGTGGGAGCTAGGGGTGATGACGCGCGCGGAACGAATGACGGTGGGCAAGGTCGAGATAGAGCGGGCGCGACGGTGAGGGCAGGGATGACATATGACGCGGCTAGAGCGAATGACGGCAAGGTTGGAGAGGCGCAGACGACAGCGGGTGGGGTCAGGGTGGCACGTGCTTGATGGAGACGACGGCATGATCGAGAAAGAAGACGAGGTAGGGCAGACAATGATGAGTTTCGTGAGACATTGAACAACGGGGACGTGAGGGAAATGCAGGACGACGGATGACGGCGCGGCCGAGGCGAATGACAGGAAAGTGAGCAATATTTTCTCCGTTGCAGAGCACGGGCATAGCCACTAGCCACTAGGAGAGATACAAAAACACAACTTGCGTTGCCTCATGGTCATGGGCCATTGCTGTGTTAAAAAAAAACCCACATATGGCCCACCAGCAAGACTCATTACTGACTGGTAGTGTTAATTCAGAACAAACTTCTTTGCTTTCATGAAGAAGAATGCATGATTCACGAACGCTGCGGACCAAGATCATCAAAACCTGCTGAAAAACCTGAAATGCTGAAACAATTGAATCCAAAACCTACTCCCTGCAAACCTATACAATCCGCCTTTGCCGCGTCGTTCCATGCCGGATCTCGCGCTACCTGCCTTCGAGGTTCGTGATGGTCAGCTCGTTGCCGCCGCCGGTGATCTCTGCTAGCACGGCTAGAGCGGCGGCGGCGGCGGCGGCCAGGTTGCTGCAAACCACGGGCCGCTGCGGCCGCGCCGGCACTGTCTGCTGCTGCTGCAACAGCATCGGGATGACGTCCGCCATGGGCGGCCGCCGGCTCGGGCAGTCCTGCACGCAGAGCAGCGCGACGTGGACGCACGTCGCCGCCTGCTCCAGCTCGCCTGCCGTGCAGTCGCCGCGGATCGCCGGGTCCGTGAGTTCCTGGCTCCGGCCTCCTTCCCAGAGCCCCCACGCCTGAAAAGTGATGAGAACGAAATTCCTCAATAGAAATTCAATCCGTTCTGGCTTCGACATCGACTCCGATGATCCTTACATGAGCTATGAGGTTGAAGCTTCTCTGGTTCCTCCTGCCGCTGACGATCTCCAGCAGGAGCACGCCGAAGCTGTACACGTCCTGCATGAACGACATCGTGCCGTCCATGGCGTACTCCGGCGCCATGTACCCGCTGCGCCGCCGCCGTCGCGCCATGGAAAACAGGTAGTCATCAGTAGATTCTTACAGCTAGTACTGCCGATCGATCGAATTCTACTCCTCTTCTTACTATGTGCCGATGATTCTTCTGGTGATGGTCTCCTGGCGGTCGGCGGTGGTGGTGAAGCGCCTGGCGATGCCGAAGTCGGAGATCTTGGCGACCATGTCGCCGTCGAGGAGCACGTTCGCCGCCTTGAGGTCCCGGTGGATGATGTTGAGCCTCGAGTCCTGGTGGAGGTAGAGGACGCCCCTGGCGATGCCGAGGATGATGTCCAGCCTCGTCTTCCACCTCAGCGACGCGCGCCGTCTCTCGTCTGCACACGCATTTGCTTTGTTAGTGCTGAAATGATGGTTATTAGCATCGCATTGCAGCTGCGACGTCATGCAAAATTGCAAATATATATGTATATGTACCAAAGATGAAGAAGTCCAAGCTCTTGTTGCTCATGTACTCGTAGACGAGCATCCTCTCCGAGCAGTGGACGCAGCAGCCCAGGAGGCGGACCAGGTTGCGGTGCTGCAGGTTCGCGATCAGCACCACCTCGTTCATGAACTCGTTCAGGCCTTGCGCCGTGTTCTCCGCCGAGAGCTTCTTCACAGCAACCTGCTGCCCGTCCGGCAACTGTCCCTGAATATTTTACATATATGTTATCCTCATGCAAGAATCACAGGAATATATGGAAATCTCATCTAATAATTTTTGGGAAAAGTCCACTTTTCACTCTTGAACTAGCACACAAGTCTGGTTTTCAATTTTAAACTACAAAACCAAACATATTAGACTATCCAACTATCGAAACTGGGCAAGTTTGCTCCTTTGAGTGGTTTTGGAGGTGGTTTGTGAAAATGTTAAAAATGATTTCATCTAAAATATAATAACTATTTCATTTTAAATCAGAAAAATATGGAACTTATACCAAAAATTTTATAAAAATGCCACCTATCTATCGGTGAACTATTTGGAGTCGTATGCATCTTATTTGTTCATATTCCTAGCATTTAAAAAAACAATAAAAACTAGAAATATGAACATATAATATCCAAAAAAACTCTAAATAGTACACCAATAGATAGGTGACATTTTTATAAAAACTTTAGGTATAAGTTACATATTTTTTTCTAATTTAAAATGAATTAGTTATGATTTTTTAGATGAAATCATTTTTTAACATTTTCACAAAAATGAAAAACCACGTCTAAAACCATTCAGAGGGCCAAACTTGACCGGTTTCGATAGTTGGAAGGTCTTTTATGTCTAGTTTTGTAGTTTAATGTTGAAAACCAGACTTGTGTGCTAGTTCAAGAGTGAAAATTGGATTTTTCTCATAATTTTTTAATAAGATGAATGGTCAAATTTTATTATAAAAAATTAAAGATGGAGTACCTTGTAAACCACACCGAATCCACCTTGACCAATCTCATTGTCTGGGCAGAATCCATTGGTGGCTGTTCTGATGATCCCCATAGAATACGTGGGGCATTCGCCGCTCATAAGCTCGACCGCACCATCAAGCATGGTAACTGCAAACGGGGAGAGAAGGAATTAAGGAGCACATTTCAACAACAGATTCTCCTAGATCTCGAAAGGGACATATATGATATATGGTTCTATCCATGTCATATGATTAGAAATCAACAAAACAGACCTCTCTTCCTGCGCCGCACCTTTCTCCAAATCACAAAGGCAAGGGATAGAAGAAGCAACGCGAACCCGGTAATCACCAGGGTGATGACAACCACAAACTTCCGGGTGTTCTTGGGAGCATCTGAGGAGATTTATGCAGAGGTGGTGTGCATCATCAATGAGACAGTAGTGGTTGGTTCAATTTAACAAATTGTTAGAGCTCATGTAGTAATGGCATTATTATAATTATTGTTGTTTCGAAACATGAAGGTGATGACACTGAGACTAATTAATCATATTCTGAATAGAATTCTATGGCGATGGCATGAGGTCAGAGAATGGCCGGGCAAAACATAGAATAGAACATCGTCGCAGCGAAGCATGCCTTGACTTTTGTTCGTCCTCGTAGGCGATTGAAAAGGACTTGGCAAAGCATGAGGACATCGATCAATGAGCGAGGGAATGAAGACATTTGTTCCCTGCTGACTTAGGATGAAAGATCTAGCAGGGTTTCATTTAATTTTCAGATGAGATTATTGCCACTATTTGACTTACGAAAATTCTGAATGTCTGGAGGCCTGGACCATACAAGCACGACAGGTTTGACAGTGTGACCATCTCTTTCAGAACAATGTGACCAGATGACTCAAGGTTATGCAATAATATGAGTAGATCACTACCAACTCCCATCTACTACTGTTGTAGTGTTCTACTGGCTTGGGTTAGGGGTGAGGAGAAGCCAAGTCAAACAAGAGCTATGTAATGCCACTTTTAGTTACAACATATTTTCAGTTGACACATTATTTTAATTTCTTGGATTGTGCACTTGAGACATTCGCATTCATATGAAGCATCGGAGGAAAACGACCCAAGTGCACGAGGGCTATTTGCAGATTTTGTCGTTGATATGATCAATTGAAGTGGTTTGAGCATTCATTTTCAATCCAAAATAAGAACAAAATGGCTGATCAATATCCTTGCACGCAGCTACAGCCTCAAGAATTTTTGGAGCCAAGAATAAGCAGCTCTATAAATACTTGAAGATGAAGCTATGTCAAACGGATCAATAATTGACTTCTAGCAGGGCTGATTTCTTGTGTGCAAATTGTGTACCAAGAAATCGATTCTTTCCTCATCGAACATGCATTGGTTCAAGACGTCGAAACGAAGCAGATGAACTTGATTTAAAAAAAGAGATTGCAGGATCAGATTTTCAAACAGCTCTGTCATCAACGAATTCTGAAATCGTACCTGCAACTGCAAGATCAGACTTTGCAAGCCTAACATAGAGATCCTGGCCGCCGTCGACGAACCGCGTGTCCACCAGGTCGTCGAACCACTGGATGCATCCGCTCCCGCCGTCGCGGATGTCCGCCGCCGAGTACGCCGTGCAGGAGCAGTTAGCCAGGCACCTTCGCGCGCACTCCTCCAGCGTGGCGCCAGCGTCCACAGCGGTCCCCTCCGTGTCCGGCAGCTTCACACCGCGCAGGACGTAGAACCCGTCGTCCCCGCCGCCACTGCTGCCACCGCACTGGAGCGGCGTCCTCCGGGCGCACCCGCCGGACGTGTTCCGCATGTACCACTCCGCCGCCGACCGCGGCGCGAACCCGGTAATGCAGCCGCAAACCATGGCGTCGACGACGTTGCAGACACCGAACGCGCCGCACCGGCCGTAGACGTCGCACTGGTCCCGTGGCCCCGACCAGAAGTTGTTCCACGTCCCCGAGGCCTTGTCCCAGACCATGCGCTGCATCACGCCCGACTCGTTGAGGAGCACCCGCGACATCGGCGAGCCATCGCGGTTGCGGAACATGTAGGAGACCTCGCCGGTGGTGGCCGTGAACCGGAACTCGAACATGTCCTCGAAGGTGGTCATCTCCGGGATACCGCTGAACCGCACCCCGTTCCACGGCCCCGTCCGGTAGACCTTGCGGCCGCCGCGGCTCCAGACGTGGAGCTCCGGCGCGCCGCCGAGCGGCGTGGCCATGACGTAGCGGAACCCGCCGGGCGACGGGTCGTCGGCAGCGCGCCACGACGAGAGGAACCACTCGGCGCCGGTCGCGAGGCTCCTCCCGACCCGCATCTCCGGGATGAACGTGTTGGTTGGGTGATCGAAGCTCTGCCACAGCACGGCGCCGGCAGTGTCCGCGAGCACCAGGTTGCCCGTGTCGCGGAGCTCCGCGGCGACGGCCGCCGCGGAGGTGTTGGAGGACAACCAGACGTTCTCGTTGGTGGCGCCGTCGCGGAGGACGAGGGCTCCACGATCGCTGACCTCGACCAGGCCGGACGGGCTTGTCAGCGGGCTGTCGCGGTTGGCGACCCAGACGACGGTGTCCGGCGAGACGGTGAACCATATGCCGAGATACCAACGGGAGCGGTTGCTGGCGGCGAAGAGGCCCAGCCGGAAGACGTCGCCGGGCGAGGCCAGCGTCTGATTGCCGGTGAGGGTTCCGGACTGCGTCAGCGTGCTCCCGGTGGCGGCGGAGGTTACGAGAACCGACGCTGAGAGAAGAGCAAGGAGGAGCAGGTGGCTCATGGCCATGCGCGCGCGCGAGGGAGAACACTCTTGCCTGCAGAGTGAACAATGAAGGACGGACAGTCCTGTACGATTGGGGTAACGCAGGATTTGACATGCAGAACCTTCACTTTTACATTCAGTACAAGTTTCATTTTCAACCTACAAGTACAAAACAAGACGGAAAGAGCCATCCAACTGTCAAAATCGAGCAAATTTGACCCTTTGAGTAGTTTTGAGAGTTGTTTTGCATTTTCTAGGGATTTAAAAAAATTTAGGTTCAATTCAAAAATGCATAACTAATCCGTTTCAAATAAAAAATTACCAAACTGTTGCCGAAAATTTTCTGAAAATGCAACCTATCTGTCAGTTACTACATTTTTAGAAAACTTTTCATACCAACTTTATATTTTTTGGATTTGAAATAAATGAGTTATGAATTTTATCTTGATTTTTTAAAAAAATCTAAAAAATGCAAAACCACCGAAAGTACTAAATTTGATCGATTTTGATATATAGTTGGATGGCCCTCCCTGTTCAATTTTGTAGTTGTGGGTTAAAATTAGACGTCTACTATAGTTGGATGGTAATAATAGGATTTTTTCCTTTTTTAACATCAAATTCATTTGGTATTTGTGGATAAACAGTCACCAGCCAAGCTATAGTTGTTGTTGACCCAATGTAATATAAATCCACGTCAACATCTTCTAAGTGTCGAGAGAAGTTTGGAGATTCATTTGGTATTTGTGGATAAACGTCTAGGACACAATTTGGCACAGCCTTTGCTGCTAGCTTCAAGTCATCCTAGAAATGAAAACCGGAATTTGTACCAAAACAGTAGGTTTCTACAATAGCTTAGTGAGCAGAAGCTGCCTCACGAAGTGCAATGTTATTATTTAACAAATGTTTTCTACGATAAACTAGTCATCAATCTCCCTACACAGGCTATAATTTTAATGGAGATAATTGTTAGAAATTCATGAGCGAATGAGCCACATAGTGATAGCTAAAGGTGGGTACATTTTGGCACAAGGAACCTAATGGGCTACTTTAGGTTGTTGTTAATAGTGGTGGAGGTGGGTAATTTATATTATTTTCATGATGATATAAATGGATAATTAAGATGTTACTTTAGACTATTTATATAATGATATAATATAATATTTTCACTGATGGGGAGAATCTACTTCCATCTTGTGAGAATTAATGTAATTGTTTTAAAAAGACATCCAATTAGTTAAAATAGTGAATTTTGAATTCCAGATACATCTAAAAAAGTGAATGTTACGGATACAACAAATGTGACTATATTCCAAAGCGTCAATGTTCCGGATACAACAAACTAATGTGACTATTCAACTACCGCCAATGTATGAATTCAGCTGATCAACCCCTCCTTCTAAATCACCATTTCTATATATGACAGTGACTTAAAACAACTCAACTTAATTAACACAAGAGCCATTAACTTGTAGAGTTGTAGGGTCTCATATGATGTTCGAATATTGATCTATATGCTGATGTGCACATAGAGGTTCGAGTCCTAATAAGATATAAGATTAATAAGTCAAAGCTTTGTGTATATGTATACTGCAGCTTTAAACTAGAACCAGATAGAAATAAGAAATCTTACTGTCGAGAACTTGAGATGCAGTGTATGTAGGTTAAAACTACAATTGCAGCAAAGTGTTGACTTAATGTCATGGTTTAACTAGAGTGCACGGCAGCTTAAAGAAGGCTCAAGCGATACCGAGTTGTCTCGACTAGCTACTAGTATACGTCAACACTTGTCTATAGGCCGGTGGACCAATTAAGAACTCTTGGTCAGAACCACTGCTGAAGCATGCTTACAGGTGATTCTTGACCATTTCAGGTAAAACAAATTAAAAACTAGCTAGAATTTTACAATGATCAAATAATCATGATAAAATATTTTATAGATTGCATTATTTCACACATATTGTACAACACATATAAAACTATTACTCCTCCAAGATTAACAGGTTTAATTTTTATGATCCCTTACCATCCGAGCTAATTTTATTTGCACGGATCGTATTGTCAGATGATACATTTATATGTATGTATTCTGCTGATACTTAAAAGGGAGTACATAACTGATGACTGCGCTATGCGCGTGTTGCTCTACGATAAATCGTCTCTAGAAATTGTTTTGTAACACACACAACACGACCATTTTTTAAAACTCTCTGATCAGATTGGGCGAAAGTTCCATGACTGGTTCAAATAATTCTTGACCATTTGGTGCTAGAACTTCTAGAAAGCTGGTAGTAAGCTATATCCAGCATAAAATTTGGGTTTGTGTTGACGCTTTTTACGGTCGAACACACAAGTGCGCTAGATCGCGCGGTAGTCGAAATCGCTTCTCGTCGAGGTCCCGGGCACAGGCCGGTCTAACCGCTTATGGAGGGCGGTCTGACCGCCTTGGTCAGAGACGTCGGCGAAAACCTAAGATCGCTGCTCCGGGAGGGACCCCGTCGGGAGTAGCGCGCCTAGGGTTGTTCTAAGGTCGGCAGGCCACTTAGAACGCCATAAATCGCCGTAGAGACGAAGAAGGAAGCAAAAAGGTTGGAAAAGTAGGGTTTAGAGATAAAAAGTAGATAAATGTTTGATCGATTGGGTGATCTCTCTCAATCAGCCATGCCCCTTTATATTTATAGGGGGGAGGTCTTGCCCTGCAAGGAACTCTTTACAACTCGAGAATAGCTAAAAATCCCTAATTTGGGTCGGACTCGGGGAGACCCGGTCAGACCGCCTGGGGGAGGCGGTCAGACCGCCTGGCGGCCTTTGTGCCGGACCGGCTACAGGGCACGCGGTCAGACCGCCTGGGTGACCCGGTCTGACCGCCTGGCCCAGCTTGATCTGGCTTTTGCCAATTTTGAGTGTCAACATATGTCTCCCTGTTTTTTAGTAAAGTTTGCGTGCTAAAAAATAAATCTAAGGACGATGTGACACCTCATCGGCCATTTTTTGAACTTAGGGCGATTCTTACTTAAAAATCGGCCATATCTCCTTCAAGCGTCTTGCCATACACTTAACCTCTTCAAGTACCTTCCATTAAGAGTCTGAGATAGCTGCTGTCCTTGCAAAGTTTCCACCATATAAGAATTCCCAGAACAAACTCTCACAATCCTATATAGTCCTTCCCAACTTGGAGACCATTTACCGAACTTGTTACTCTTAGATCCTATAGGTAAAATAGTTTTCCAAATCAAATCACCTACTTGAAAAGACTTGGCTTTTACCTTCTTGTTGTATGCTCTAGCAACTCGTCTCTTATCTTTCTCAATTGCTTCCAAAGCCTCCAATCGCTTGTCGGTTACTTCATCAACATTGTCCATCATCAAAGCATAATATGTATCAAAATCAAGATCATTTTGCTTTGCAAGTCTATATGCGCCTAGATTTACCTCAATGGGTAAAACGGCCTTTTGACCATACACAAGCTCATATGGAGTAACTTTGGTAGCACCATGTCTAGAAATACGATGAGCCCATAAAACTTCAGATAATACCTCATGCCATCTCCTAGGATTATCTTCTATCTTCTTTTTAATGAGCTTGATCAAAGTTTTGTTGCTAGACTCGACTTGACCATTGGCTTGAGCATAATATGGGGATGAATTGAGCAACTTTATACCATAAGAATTGACAAAATCACGCACCTCTTTAGCAATAAATGAAGTTCCTTGATCCGTAGTCAAAGTTTGTGGAATGCCAAATCTATGAATAATATGCTCCGTAATAAACTCAATTACCTCCCGATGTGTCATATTCTTGAGAGGTATAGCTTCAGTCCACTTGGTAAAATAATCAGTAGCCACGATCACAAAATAATGCCCTTTCGACGAAGGTGGATGAATCTTGCCAACAAAGTCCAAACCCCATCCTCTGAAAGACCAAGGCTTTATAATCGGATGCATTAATGCAGCAGGCACCAACTGAATATCCCCATGCTCTTGACATTCTTTGCATCCTTTGTAGTACTGAAAACAATCAGCTATCATAGTAGGCCAATAAAAATAAGCTCTCCTAGGGAGCCACTTCATCTTAGAAGCCGATTGATGAGTACCACAAATCCCTTCATGAACTTTCGCCATAGCTAGTCTTGCTTGATCAGGACCTAAACACTTTAAAAGCAAATCATCTGCGGTCCGACGATACAACTCACCATCATCTAAAACAAACTTCAAAGCCCATCGTCGGACTTTTCGGTCACTTGTACATTTAGGATCATGCAAATATATAATCAAAGGCTTTCTCCAATCATCCACTTCGTCCTCAACAATTTTAGAAGAAACAATGGCTGAAGTGATTTTTTCTTCTCTAGGGCGGTCAGACCGGCCTGGCAGGGCGGTCAGACCGGGTAGGGCAGTCTGACCGGGTGGAGGATGCAGTCTGACCGCCTCCTCCAGGGCATAACCCTCGGCTTTGCTAAACATCGGTTTTCGTTCTTGAAAATTTCTTTTCTGAACATCATAACCATATGCTTGCTGAGTCAGAGCATTTGCCCTTGGATTCTCTTCCCGTGGCACATGATTAATCACAAATTCATCCATACAAGATATGATGTCTAAACATTTATCAAGATAAGCATTTAAAGCACCATTTAAACATTGGCATACCTTAGATACTTACTGTACCACTAACAAGGAATCACCATATGCTTCTACATCCTTTACTCCCATATCATGTAAAAATTGCAAACCAAACAAGAGAGCTTCATATTCGGTTTGATTGTTAGTGCAATCTTGATCCAATCGGTTAAGAGCTTCAAAAACAGCCTTATTGGGTGAAATAATAATAACTCCAACACCACAACCACTTCTACAAACTGATCCATCAAAATGCAATTTCCATGGAGTAAAAGTTAAATAACCGACATCTAAATTAGGTTGCTCATTAATTCTATATTCTACAATAAAGTCGGCCACAATTTGACCTCTCATTGATTTGATTGGTTCACAATGTAAATCATATTCAACAAGAGCATAAGCCCATTTGCCGACTCTACCACTTAGAATAGGTTTTTGCAACATATATTTAATTATGTCGGTTTGACAAGCCACATAGCAAGTGCTTGATAATAAATAATGCCTTAACTTGGTACAAGCATAATATAAAGATAAACATAACTTTTCAATAAAAGTGTACCTCGTTTCGGCGTCTAGTAATCTCCTGCTTTCATAAGCAACAACATACTCCTTGCCATCGGTCTTTTGAGTCAAAACAGCCCCAATAACACTTTCCTCAGCCGCCACATAGAGTCTGAAAGGAACACCACTCTTGGGTGCTTGAAGAACAGGCGGCGTAGTCAAATAATTCTTGATCTCATCAAAAGCCTCTTGCTGCTTTGCCCCCCAAGTAAATTCTGATCCAGCTTTCAACCGAAGTAAAGGAGTAAAAGCATTCACCTTCCCAGACAAGTTACAAATGAATCACCTCAAATAATTTACCTTGCCCAAGAACTTTTGCAAATCCTTCTTACAAGTAGGAGCTCGAACCTTTTTAATTGACTCAATCTTTTTGGGATCAATCTCCACACCTTTCTCATGCACAATAAAGCCCAAAAACTTGCCAGTCGACACACCAAAGACACATTTGAGTGGATTCATCTTTAAGTTATACCGACGCATTTTTTCAAATGCTAGTCTTAAATCGGCTAAATGGGAATTTAAACCAGCCGATTTGACAACTTTATCATCGATATAGACTTCTACTATTATACTAAGCAAGTCATGAAAAATCAAATTCATAGCCCTTTGATAAGTAGCACTAGCATTTTTCAAACCAAAAGTCATGACTACCCACTCAAACAAGCCTACAAATCCTAGACATATGAAAGCCGTTTTGGAGATATCCTCTTCGGCCATAAAGATTTGATTATACCCAGCATTACCATCAAGAAAACTAAGAATCTTATGTCCAGATGCAGAATTAACAAGAAAGTCGGCTATAGGCATAGGATATTCATCTTTAGGAGTAGCTTTATTAAGATCTTTAAAGTCTATGCAAACACGAAGCTTTTTAGTTCCTTTTTTCTCAACAGGCACAATATTAGAGATCCAATCAGCATATCGACAAGGCTTTATAAAATTAGCAACAAGCAACCGATTGATTTCTTCTTTCACTCGGTCATATATATCAGGATTAAAATTCCTACGTGGTTGCTTATAAGGCTTAAAACCAGGTTTAATAGGCGAATTATGCTCAACTAAATCACGACTTAAACCAGGCATTTCAGTGTAATTCCATGCAAAGCAGTCGACATACTCTTTTAACAACTTTATTAATTCTGATTTAAAAACAGGATCAAGATTCTTATTTACAAATGTCAGCCTAGGTATAGTGCCATCACCAATGTCTACCTCCTCAAGAGGATCAGCCGACGTAAACCCTTGTTCTAACTTTCCCAAGTCATCCAAGTCATCGATGACTTCACACGTATCGTTCTTATGCGCCCGATAGTGATCAATCCTTTGCTGCAACCACTCTTTAGTTGAACTCATTGATTCACATGAAGTGGTTTAGCCGATTTTCGATTGGCTTTATGACAGCAGGGATGAATCCATCCTTGGAACGGCTTACAAACTCATAATCAGTTAAATCTAAACCAGATAGACATTTTACATCATCATGCACATTTATAGAATGACTATCAGCTACAGCTACACAAGCAGAATTATCTCCATGTACAACTTCTACCTCATCACCTACCCATTGTATTAAAAATTGATGCAAGGTAGAAGGCACACATATATTTGCATGAATCCAATCACGACCAAGGATTAAGCTGAAGTTACCTTGTGTCTCAGCGACGAAGAAAGCCGTAGCTAACGTCTTGCTTCCAATGGTGAGCTCCATGGAGATAACGCCTTTAGCACCTATCAGCTCGTCTCCTCCCACACCGCTGACGGTCATGTTGGTCTTGATCAACTCATCATCTGAACCTCCAAGCTTCTTGAATAGAGAATACGGCATCAGGTTGACAATCGCACCTCCATCCACCAGCATCCGAGAGATAGGCTTCCCATTGATGTGACCCCTCATGTACAAACCCTTCAGATGATTATCAGTGTCTTTAGGCTTCTGGAATACAACATCCTTTGGCCCAAAATTAAGATGAGCGAAGTCCTCCTCCGAAGGTACAGAGCCATCCACGAATAAATGAACCACATTAATGTCAAGGTTCATGCGCTCTGGAGAAGAACTGTAATCAATGAGTTGCTCGTCGTCTTCTGATGCAGGTACCAACGACAACCCATCATTGCAAACCATGGCAGCCGAAGAAGTGAAACCGGGCGGCATCTCTAGAGAACCCAGTCTGACCGCCTCCAGGGCCGGTCTGACCGCGGGGGCCGATCTGACCGCCTGGTCAGCCGGTCTGACCGCCTCTGCTGGCGGTTGAACCTCCACATGCGGTCTGACCGCATCCTTTGGCGGTTTGACCTCCACATGCGGTCTGACCGCATCCTTTGGCGGTTTGACCGCCTCGGCCTGTGATGCAGCTTTAGCTCTCCACTCTTTCCCTTGTGGCACCATGGGTCTGTAGTTGTTGAACATCTCATCTCTCTTTGTCTCCATCTCCTTTTCCTTCTTCTCCCGGAGTCTCAGTCTTTGAAGCTTCCTCCTTTGAGTATGAGTCAATCCGGGAGGACACCACCTTGGCAAGAAGTTATTGGAGTTGGAACCACTCGCACTAGCCTCATGATCATTAGCAGCACATCCTTTCTGAGTAGGTGTCATAACCTGATTGTTTAGCACAATCGGTCTTTTGCCACTTTTCTTAATAGGAACATCCATTGTCCCAATCTGTATGATGTCTTGGCCAGTAGTCCTCTCTGGGTCAATATCCATCTTCTGAACCTCCTCCTCTCTGATCTTGGGCTTGTACGCTTGTCGCGGAGGAGATTGAACATCTTTTCTGGGAAGGGCGGTCTGACCGCGTGTGGAGGGCGGTCTAACCGCGTTGGCCTGCTGGGCGGTCTGACCGCGTGTAGGGGGCGGTCTTACCGTGTTGGCCTGCTGATGCTGCCCTGACCAACGTGGAGCCCAACGATCTTGCGTAGGTCGTGAAATTCGATCCAGTGCTGGTCTTCTTGGCCCTCCCCATCCAGGATGGAAGGACTGCTGATAAGGCACCCACATCACTCCATTGTCATCAACTCATCATAAACCGGGTGAGGTTGATTTGAAGGCGCCCATTGTGGAGTAAAGTGTTGCCCCTGCTGTGATGATTCACCTCTGAATCTTGTAGCTGCTCTTGGAGGCGACGGCGGCCTCTCTTGATGTGGAGGTGATCTCATCCTTTTTTTAATGGTCGATCACTTGTAACGGCCTTTTGTTTAGAGTACTTGTCAAATAGCATATCAAATGTGACCTTTGACTTTGAAATGCTCCCCTGATTCTTAGCAACATTAAGCTTCTAGTTTCCAATCTTCGGCCGCTTCGGAATAAGTATTTTTGGCCGACCATGGGGAGGGGTGGTCTGACCGCCCTGGGACGCCGGTCCAACCGCCCTGGGCTGACCAGGTTCAGTTGTTTGTTGACCAGACGACGTGGACGATCCTTGCCCCCCATGTCCAGAAGTTTTGATAGTGATCTTGAATGTCTCTCTGCCATCAGGGGTCTTTTCACATGAAACTTCTCTTACCAACTCTTTTCCCCTCAAGTCGGGCTTGGCTTCCCCGACTACCACGTTCTTGCCTTTAGTTGCTTCGACTTGGTGTGGCCGAATCAACACTTTAGGTTGTTGCAGATCCATGGTATTGATAGGAAAAGGCTGCTTGTCCACTTGCATCTCATGAAGCATCAAACGACCTTCATTTATGGCCGATTGAATCTGACGACGAAACACATTACAATCGTTAGTAGCATGAGAATATAACTTATGAAATTTGCAATATGCACCTCGTTTAATTTCATCAAGTGGAGGCATGGTATGAGAAATTTTAATGTTTCCAAGTTTAAGTAATTCATCAAAAATACGATCACACTTAGAAACATCAAAGGTAAATTTCAATTCTTCTTGCCGACCTTTAGTAGCCGGCTTAAGTGATGCACAAGAACTAGGTTTAGCCTTAGAAGACCATACAAATTCAGCAACATAAACCTCACTCTCGTCGTTCGAGCTATTAGAATCATATTCAACCAAATGCATGTTAGACCGACGAGGTTTATAGTTTTCTTTTTCTTTATTCAGTTTCAATTCTTGTGCCATACCTCTTACAAGAACAGTAGTAAGAGAATAAAATTCTACACCTTCTAACCTTTCTCTAAGAGCAGATCTTAAACCTTTAGCAGCAAGGTCGGTAAGGTCAGAATCAGAAAGTGCAAGATTAAAACAACGATTTTTAACTTCTTTAAAGTGCTTAAGATAATCAGAAACTGACTCATCTTTGCCTTGTCTAACCGATGTTAAATCAGTTAACTTTAATTGATAGCTCCCACTAAAGAAGTGATCATGAAACTTTTGCTCTAATTGATCCCACGAATCAATAGAATTAGGAGCTAATGAAGAAAACCAAGCAAATGCGGTACCAGTTAATGACAAGGAAAACAAGCGTACTTTCAAAGAATTATAGGTACCAGCTTCACCTAGTTGAGCAGTATATTGACTAATGTGTTCCCAGGTTGTGCGGTTATCATCACCACTAAATTTAACAAAATCAGGCATACGCTAACCAGGGGAAAATTCACACAATCAAACTCGGTTCTATAGGGTTTTTGATAGAGCTTAGAATTACCAAAGTCAACGCTGAGTTTATTTTTCATCATATTAGCTATTTCCTCTTTAAATTGAGCAAATTCATTTCTAGCAGCTAATTGAGATTGCATTGGAGCTGACATATTAAATCTACTCACATGGGGTTGATTAGGATTTTGAACACGATGCATGTCAGAAAACACATCATTAGGCACACCATAAGATGGAGCAACATTAGGTATAGGTGGTGATGTGTGAGTAATAGTACTGAATGCATAAGGTGCAATACTGACATTACTACGCCCAGGAATCTGAGTATTAGGCACAATCGACAAAGGCACCGGCTGTTCTGGCTGCAACACCATCTGGCCGGACTGGGCGGTTAGACCGCCTACAGGGGGCGGTCTGACCGGGGTCGGCTGGGTGAATGGTGTTTGCTCAGGATAAAACCCTGTCAGCATACCGTACATAAATGTATCTGAAGGACCGAAACGGGCGACCAGAGAGGGGGGGAGTGAATGGGAGCCGATAAAAATTCTTCCCTTAGGTCGAATTCGGCCTATGCCCCTATTGCCACTCCACGAATCCGTGCGCACAAGCAAAGCTCCAAACAAGGCACACACAAGCCAAGAAGATCAACCAAGAAGCCTAGGAGCAAAGAGCGGAAGCACCAAAGCAAGAATCAAAGGACTTAGACCCTGCTGCGAAGTCCCTGGCGGACTGTCCGAAGTGACCAGGCGGACCGTCCGCGTGAAGGTCGCGGACCGTTCGGCAGGTCACGGCGGACCGTCCGCAAAAACGTCTCGAGCCACCAGCAGCGCACCTCGGAAATTCGGACTGTCCGGCGGCTCACTATGGACCGTCCGGCCAGCACGGACTGTCCGTGACAACCTAGCGGACTGTCCGCCAAACAGGTTGCCACCAAACCAAAGCAACTCAACGGATCGAACGAAACACGCTCAAGAACACGCGAAGAACACGAAGAACAGCTGAGCTGTCAGGGCCTCGCGGACCGTCCGCGTGGACCTCGCGGACCGTCCGCCAGGTGCGGACAGAGCAGAAAAATGCCCGACCCCGAAAGTCAACTCCACCTTTCCATCACCGGATCTCCTAAACGGTTGAAGCTCTTGAGACAAGATTTTGGGGAGATGAAGAGCGTCACACAAGGATGCTATGCCCCAAAAATCTCGACCTCTAACTCCCTAAATCACCGGGAATCGCGGATCACACGAACCACCACCATGAGCTCGGGCTCCAACCAAAAACCTAAATTCCCTCTTCTCCTTGTTGGTCTTTCTAAGCACATCATCACAGTTATCAAGCAACTCATTGAGCCTAGCATTCTCCTCTAGCAAGAAGTTGGGATCTTGTCGTACCTCATCCTCGGAGTCGGAGTTCGAATCCGAGCTGTGCTTCCCACCCTTCTTGGAGTGCGCCATGCTGCAAAAGCCTCCTTGCGCGATGAAGCTTAGGCCGGTGAAGTTCTTGCCCGTGTGCCGCTTGTCCTTGCGCTTCTCTTGCTCTTCCTCGCTGCTCGAACCGGAAGAAGCATCGCTTGATGTCGAGTCGATGTCGCTTGCTCCAGCCACCATCGCTCGAGCGGTCTTCTTCTTGTAGCCACCACCCTTCTTGTGCCTCCTCTCGCCCTTGTCCTTGTGCTTGTCCTTGTAGTCGTTCCGGGACCGGTGCTTGTTGTAGTCGTGCTTGGGCTTGCCTTGTAGTCGTTCTTGATCTCCATGGCTTCAGGGCATTCGGCGATGAAGTATCCGTGCTTCCCGCATCGATAGCACATCCTCGAGCTTCGCCGTGCATTCTTGCGGTTCTCGTACATCCGCCCAAACCTCGTGCTCAACAATGCGAGATCGTCCTCGCTCAGCACCTCAAAGTCCTCATCTGGCAAAGACACAAGACAAGACAAAGAGGAACCACCAGGGTTAGCATTAGACCGTGATCCCGAGACAAGAGCCAAACTATGAGGATCAGTGGGGCTCTCGCTCTTGGCTCTCAAGCCACGATCAACCTCAGAAGACCTGAGCTTGGAAAACATCTCATCCAACATCAGCGTATCATACACGCTCGACTCCTCAATGGCCTCGACCTTGGCTTCCCACACAGACCTATCCAGGGCATGCAAAAGCTTGATAGCTTGATCATGATCCGTGTTTGGGAGCACTGTCACATTGGCCCTCATGTTGTTGACTATGCAAGTGAAGCGCTGAAACATTGCATCAGTCGACTCACCGGGGAGATGAGTGAAGTTCTCATACTCTCTCCGGTAAGTGGAAAACAACCGGGCTTGCACTTGGGTATTGCCAACATGAGCAGTTCTCAACTTGAGCCATATCTTTCCGGCCACATTCTCTCCGTACACTCGCTCGAACTCCGAGGCACAGAGAGCACGGAACAAGTAATCAACGGCCTTGTTGTTGGCCTCAAACATGTCCCGCGATCATGGAAGTAGAAAACTATCTGGGATGACATATTGATCATTCTGAGTGACCTCCCAAATAAGAGTTCCCTTCCCTCGCAAAAACGTGCCCATGCGCCTCTCCCACATCGGGTAATTCTTGCCATCAAAGTGTGGAGGACCCGACCCCTTGCCGTAATCGCCCATCTTTGGATCTTAGACTGGTTAGAATCACAGAGATCCGTAACTGGCTCTGATACCAATTGAAGGACCGAAACGGGCGACCAGAGAGGGGGGGGAGTGAATGGGAGCCGATAAAAATTCTTCCCTTAGGTCGAATTCGGCCTATGCCCCGATTGCCACTCCACGAATCCGTGCGCACAAGCAAAGCTCCAAACAAGGCACACACAAGCCAAGAAGATCAACCAAGAAGCCTAGGAGCAAAGAGCGGAAGCACCAAAACAAGAATCAAAGGACTTAGACCCTGCTGCGAAGTCCCTGGCAGACTGTCCGAAGTGACCAGGCGGACCGTCCGCGTGAAGGTCGCGGACCGTCCGGCAGGTCACGACAGACCGTCCGCAAAAACGTCTCGAGCCACCAGTGGCGCACCTCGGAAATTCGGACTGTCCGGCGGCTCACTGCGGACCGTCCGGCCAGCACGGACTGTCCGTGACAACCTAGCGGACTGTCCGCCAAACAAGTTGCCACCGAACCAAAGCAACTCAACGGATCGAATGAAACACGCTCAAGAACACGCGAAGAACAGCTGAGCTGTCAGGGCCTCACGGACCGTCCGCGTGGACCTCATGGACCGTCCGCCAGGTGCAGACAGAGCAGAAAAACGCCCGACCCCGAAAGTCAACTCCACCTTTCCATCACCGGATCTCCCAAACGGTTGAAGCTCTTGAGACAAGATTTTGGGGAGATGAAGAGTGTCACACAAGGATGCTATGCCCCAAAAATCTCGGCCTCTAACTCCCTAAATCACCGGGAATCGCGGATCACACGAACCACCACCATGAGCTCGGGCTCCAACCAAAAACGCACGAATCGAAGGCTCTCCACGGCGTTTGAGGGGTCAAGATCACACACAAAGATGCGCAAGGCATCCACCCATGATCCCCTCAAAGAAATCCGACGGAAAACACCCCCAAAATCACGAATCGAGCGAAGAACGAAAGCTCCCAAAAATAGACCCAAAAATGACACGAAAATCACAAGGGACTAGGAGATCACCGGGACGCCGAATGCTTCCATACATCCAGAGGTCAGAGTCTGTACAAGAGTCTAGCCTAACGAATCCAGTGGAAAACGAAGTAGTCTAGAAAAATCTACCGGGGGAGAAAGCCCTAGGAAGCAAGCGAGAAAGATGCCATCCACCTCTTCGGTATTTATACGAAGTCCATCGGAGGGAGGTAAATGACCACGCTACCCCTACTGCATAAATGAAGATACAACCCCTCAGGGGCATTTTGGTCAAGTCTTCATCGAGCGGACATGCTTCCACCGCGGCCTTGCTTAGCTTCGACGCAAGCCCCGCGATCACGCCACGTGCCCCCGCCTCGAAGCTTCCCGAAGCTCCCGGATCACCGTCTCCGTCGCCTCGGGCCTTCGGGCTTGGCTTTGCGGCCCAAACCAAGAAACCGTCCACCAGATGGTTTTGTGGGCAAACCACCAAACCCCGCGTGCAAGCTTCGGGCTTCAACCGCTACCTTGCACCGGCCCATGTTCACGACTTCAGCCCGCTAGTCTTGCACCGCACGGTTCGCACTTGACCCCATCAGCCACCGGGTCCATCGAACTAAGCCTACTTGCCACTCCATCACCCGGAGGCTGCCACGACTAAGGCCTTTCGCGCTTGTTCTTCACCTGCACCGACACGAGTCAAGCCGCAACCTGTACCTGCACACTTAGCCAAGCATCAGTCCACACAACATTGTCAATCACTCATCACTAAGGAGCGACCCTCCACTGGTCCTCGGACACACCTGGTCCTCAGTATCACCTGAAGAATTAGGTGCTGCCGACATGGTTTGGTGCAAAACCCCATGTGTATCAACTTGAGGGATTGAATCATCAGTAATATCAGAACTAACACGTTTACCCTCTACTTTTTCAAGGCGAGTAATAACACTAGCCACTAGATTATTCTGATCACTAAACACACGATCAAACTTTTCAGATATAGAAGATAATTGCGTAACTAGATCGGGTGGAGTTTGGCTTACAGTGGGTATTACCTCAACCTTGTTGTTGTTTAGCTTGATCGCCGGCATCTCAAAGTCTTGAGCTAAAGTCACCTTGCCTGCACGATCTTTCGTGGCGCCAGAGAGAAATTGCTTCTTGATGTACTCTTGAAGCTCCGTGTACTTCCTCTGGTCCTCTTTGCTGAGTTCTTCGATGTTCACCATGATGAGGTTCTTGGGATCGAGTTCACAATGCGCTCCCATGCAACGATTGACAAAACGGTTGTAAAAACCAGATCTGTCCCCAGCGGAGTCGCCAAAAGTGTGTTGACGCTTTTTATGGTCGAACACACGAGTGCACTAGATCGCGCGGTAATCGAAATCACTCCTCGTTGAGGTCCCGGGCTTGGGCCGGTCTAACCGCCTATGGAGGGTGGTCTGACCGCCTTGGTCAGAGACGTCAGCGAAAACCTAAGATCGCTGCTCCGAGAGGGACCCCGTTGGGAGTAGCGCGCCTAGGGTTGTTCTAAGGTCGGCAGGCCACTTAGAACGCCCTAAATCGCCGTAGAGACGAAGAAGGAAGTAAAAGGGTTGGAAAAGTAAGGTTTAGAGATAAAAAGTAGATAAATGTTTGATCGATTGGGTGATCTCTCTCAATCGGCCACACCCCTTTATATTTATAGGGGGGAGGTCTTGCCCTGCAAGGAACTCTTTACAACTCGGGAATAACTAAAAATCCCTAATTTGGGTCGGACTCGGGGAGACCCGGTCAGACCGCCTGGGGGAGGCGGTCAGACCGCCTAGCGGCCTTTGTGCCGGACCGGCTACAGAGCACGCGGTCAGACCGCCTGGCCCAGTTTGATCCGGCTTTTGCCAATTTTGAGTGTCAACAGTTTGCTTATTACAACATTTTTCCCGCTGATTGATGCACACCCATTTATTAGTTTTTCGTTTCGAGCGAGTTTGGCGTCCGCTGGACTCCTATGAATAGTCACTTGAACAGTACTGACACACACTCAAAATCCTCTAATGCTAACGGATCGAGAATAGAAGAATAAATCGTACTAGTACTCTATTTAGGTTGTTACAATCAATAAATCCATACATGAAGGTGTTAATGTTAATACTTAGGTTAGTACATTTTCTTGGAAAAATATAATACTTGTTTGTAGAAAGCTTATAACTCTTACTGTAGAGCAATACTTATCAAGTCTACCCGTGCTATTTGTACGGGCTCCTTTCTGTTTTAATCATCTCATATTTGTGTTGGGAAAGAAAAAAAATGATCCATTAGGGTCTCATAAGCACCAATGTGGCTACGTGTGCAATGACGTCTCTCAACCGCTAAAATGATTGGTACGTACAACACACACACAATATTTTTTTAACTTAACACGTGACACTCGTATGCGAGCGACCTACAAAGACGCACATCACCACCACCTTCCGCGGGACATCTCATAGTTTTCCCTCTTCCTCTATCTCCACTTCATGGTGCACACCACCGCCGCCTAGCGTGTGCACATCATTCTTCTCTCATCGCCGTTGCAAGCCCCCTATCACCCGATTTTATTCCTCACCATCGCATACATCTCCTTTCCTCACCCAATCTCCACCTGTCAAGCTAGAGCGTCGTCGCCACAACTACTTTCTCTACCTCAGGAGGATGCCCGACGATCGTCATCGCCATCAACCATATGTTCTCTCAGGACCTAATTTGGCCGATGAGTCAAACATGTTTAGAAGGGGAAATAATGGTATTCCATCTCATAAGAAGCACCCAATCTTCCACATGATCGTGCGACACCTCCATCCATATCCACCCATTGCACCAAGGCAGGAGCTTACACGATTCTCCCAGGCCCCAAAACCAACTCGTCGGATCTCACTGTGCCGGTTCGTGATGCCCAACGCGCACCAGCTATGATGTGTCACTCCATGCCGCGCGCGCCCAACAACCCCTGCCATGCGTCGTGCTAAAGCATGTCTTCACTGCCACCGAACCATACCAGTGTCACGGCCGGCTGTGGTCACCGCACGGCTGCACCTAGCATGCGAAGGTCCCCTCATCGTGGTGCACACGGTCGGCCATAGGCTGGTGATGTGGTTTCCACCTTTCTGTTGCGGAGCTGCTCCCCTGCTGCACTTTTAAAGCTTTCCAACCCGAGAGCCCCGTGTGCCATGCATGGCCGTTAATTTGTCATTGTGCAGTACTCTCAGGATTCCTCGCGCGGCGCGGGTGCGACGCCCATAGGAAATTTAGCAGGGAGTTCACAGTAGTCCGCACGCCGTCCCTCGTGCTTGCCACGTTATCTTATAGCTTGCCAGTTTATAGCTTGTCAAGCACGGGCACAAGGGACGACGTGCGGGCTAGTGCAAACCCCTAGGAAATTACCTGTGGGCGCTACACCCGCACCACGCGGGAACCTCGGGAGTGGTGCATGAAGACAACAGCCATGCATGACGCACGAGGCTCTTGGGTTGGAAAGCTTTGAAACAAAAATGAGGGAGTGGCTCACAATGGAAAGGCGGAAACCATAGTGCTAGCTTGTGGCCGACCGTGTACACCATGATGAGGGGACCTTCATATGCTGGGCACAACCACGTGGTGACCATAGCCCGCTGCGACACTTGTACAATACGGTGATAGAGAAGACATATGCTTTAGCATGCGTCATGACATGGGTTGTTGGGTGTGCGCGACATGGAGTGACACGTCACATTTGGTGCACGATGGGCTTCACGGACCGTCGCGGCGGGATCCGGCGAGTTGGTTTTGGGGCCTAGGAGAATCATGTAAGTTTTTGCCTTGGTGCAGTGGGCGAGTATGGATAGAGGTGTGGCATGATCAATTGATGATGTGGAAGATTGGATGCTTCTTATGGAATACCATTCTTTCCCCTTCTAAACATGTATGACCCGTCGGCCAAATTAGGTCTTGAGAGAACATATGGTCGATGGAGACGGTGATCGTTAGGCATCCTCCTCAGGTAGAAGAAACTAGTTGTGGCGGTGGCGCTCTAACTTGACAAGCGGAGATTGGGTGAGGAAAGAAGATGTATGCTATGGTGATTAATTGAATCGGGTGATAGAGGGTTTGCAACAGCGGTGATGAGAGAAGAATGGTGTGCGCAAGCTAGGTGGCGGTGTGCGCAACTTGAAACGGAGATAGAGGGAGGGAAAATGAATGGAAAACGATGAGATGCCCTGGGACATGTGGTGGTGGTGTGCCTCTTATAGGCCGCTCACATACGAGTGTCACGTGTTAAGCTAAAAAAAGTACCGTGCGTGTCATACCTATCATTTTAGTGGCTGAGAGGTTTACGTCATTGCACACGTAGCCACATTTGTATTTGAGACCCTAATGCATCATTTTTTTCTTTCCCAAGACAAATGTGAGATGATTAAAACAGAAAGGAGCCATGTACAAATAGTACAAATAGACTTGATAAGTATTGCGCTACAACAAGAGTTATAAGCTTTCTAAAAACAACTATTATATTTTTCAAGAAAATGTACTAACCTAAGTATTAACATTAACACCTTCAAGTATGGATTTATTGATTGTAACAACCTAAATAGAGTACAATTAAGTTTCCTATTCAATCTGTTAACATTAGAGGATTTGAGGGTGTCACTATTGTGGAAGACTAAAAGATCTTAGATATGTTTTTAGGCCAGTCTCAGTGCACAGTTTCATTACACAGTTACCTAGATTGGAAACTAGATAATTGGGTCAGTGAAGTTTCATGGGAATGAAACTCCCCTTGCATCCCATAGAACCCATCATTCTCTCATTGTCATGTCAACAAAATTAGTGATATGGCATAGAATTTAATTCTTGAAATCTCCATTGAGACTTGAGGACTAGGTGTGTCCGAAGACCAGTGGAGGGTCGCTCCTTAGTGATGAGTGATTGACAATGTTGTGTAGACTGATGCTTGGCTAAGTGTGCAGGTACAGGTTGCGGCTTAACTCGTGTTGGTGCATGTGAAGAACAAGCGCGAAAGGCCTTAGCCGTGGTGGCCTTCGGGTGATTGAGAGGCAAGTAGGCTTGGTTCGATGGACCCGGTGGCTGATGAGGTCAAGTGCGAGCCGTGCGGTGCAAGACTAGCAAGTTGAAGTCGTGAACATGGGTCGGTGCAAGGTAGCGGATCGGGGCCGAATCTTGCACGTGGGGTTTGGTGGTTTGCCCACAAAACCATCGATGGACGGTTTCTTGGTTTGGGCCGCAAAACCAAGTCGGAGGCCCGATGCGACGGAGATGGTGATCCGGGAGCGTCGGGAAGCTTCGAGGCGAGGGGCACGTGGCGTGATCGCGGGGCTTGCGTCGAGGCTAAGCAAGTCCGCGGTGGAAGCGTGTCCACTCGATGAAGACTTGACCATATTGCCCCTGAGGGGTGTGTATCTTCAATTTGAGTTGTAGGGGTAGCGTGGTCATTTGCCTCCTCCGGTGGACCTCATATAAATAGCGGAGAGGTGGATGGCATCTCTCTCTCTTGGACTCTAGGGTTTCCTCCTGTTGACTGCTGATTTTCACTCACTTCTTACCCGTCAAACATGTACCTTTTGGCATGGAAAATGATCATCAACACTAGAATAGGGCTTAAACTAATCATTTCCACAAGTGTTGGTGATTATGCAAATACAGGTGAATAGCACTAGAAAGAGGAGTAAAAGCACAAGTCTTTGATCCAAGCTCTTCAAGACCAGCCAATGTGGGGATGCCACCTAGGATTCCCCTGGATCACTGACGTCATCAATCCAAGAGAGGCAAGCCTGACGAATCATGAAGCGCCACATGGACATCACATGGATTCAAGGGCCCACTTATCCCCCAAAACCGTCGGGAAACTTGGCATGCACGGGGGAGTGACCTCAGGGCCCACCAATCAGCCACCAGGAGGAAGCACAAGGTGACACATGGCCCTAGGGTTTCGGCCGAACCCTAGATCGGCCGAACTGACTCTGGTTCGGTTGATCTCGGCCCTCCACGTGTCAGCCCCTGATTGGTCCCTGGTTGCAGTTCCGGGCGTTTAGGAGCACTTGGAGCCCCGAAGCAAGCCTCTCCCTCCTCTATAAATAGGAGGGGAGAGGCTCACTTTTGGAGCACACACTTCTCCTCCTCTTTATTTTGGCTTGGAGCCTCTCTCTTTAGGAGAGGAGAGCTCTTTGTATAGGATTAGTGCTAGGAAGTGAGGTGGGAGGCTTGAGGCCATGTCATGATTCATGACATCTTCCTCAAGAACAATCCTCAGTGGTGCCTTTGTTCTTCAACTAGACTAAAGTGAGTATTTCGATATTTACTATGTAGACTAAAGTCATATGCATGCTTAGTTGCTTTGTTCTTGTGTTCTTTGTTTGTTCTTGGTTTAGAGGCTTGTGTTCTTCGAACACAACCCTTTCGATCCAGTAGACTTAGATCATAAGTTTGCATCTAGTTTGTCAGCTTGTCTATTACAGTAAAGTGAAGCTCCTGCATGTCTCTAGTTAGATCAAAGTGCATTCGTGATCTTGCATGAGTGATAGAGCATACCTTGAGCTAGTGCCAGTATCTCCCTCGCGGATTCGTAGGAATAGTAAGTGGTGTAGACGAGGTGTCTGGACCATAAGCTACCCTTCGAAGACCACGTTCGATCGTAGCGTAGAGGTAGGCCGCAGTGGTGACAGCCTGTTGGACCCTTTGTCAACCCTCTGCGTCGCGTATCGAGTTGGGCTCGAGACAGCACAAAGGCCTTGTGCTTGGTGCCCGAAGTGAGTGTTATACCTGAGAGAACGTAACTAGACTCTGCGCTCGGTTGAGGCAGATCCTTTCTACCTATCCTATCAATCAGTGTTGTGTCCTTGGATCATCTATACTAGAGTAGGAGATAGTGCACACCGTTCCTTGGATTCTATACCCTTGGAATACTCTCCTTCCTTGGGGAAGTGCTACAGTGGTATTTCCGTGTGCTTGCGGTATACCCGGTTGTTCTTATATGCTCCCTCTAGGTGTACAACTAGTGGTGATGTTAAGAAACACCAACAAGCATTTCTGGCGTTGTTACCGGGGAACAGTTGCTGTATCTATCTTCGAGCCTAGTGGTCCTCATATTTATCTTTTTCATTTTCTTCTACCTTCACCCCCGTTACCCATCAACATTTTTTTTTGTTTCTTTCCTTCTACCTGTACCCCAGTTACCATGGAGCAAACTTCTATCCAGAACCTTTCTGCTCCCAAGCCTAAGTTGTTAGAGCCTCCACCTTCGGAACACCCAATCACCACATCTAGCTATCAACTCTGTACCGATCTTATCTCTTTGATTGAGAAATCGTATTCCTTTTCTGGGGACCGTCAAAACCCCTACTATCATTTGCAAGAATTTGAGCATCTGTGTTAATGTTACGCCTTTGCTGGCATGTCACATGATACCGTTCGTTGGAAATTGTTTCCTTTTCCCTCACGGGAAGCGCGAGGCAATGGTACAATGATCGCGCAAGTCATGTTGGCGGCAGCTGGCCGAACCTTATCGGTGAATTCTGCCGATGGTTTTTCCCACCTGCACGGCTCATTGCCCTGCGGAAGGATGTGCTTAGATTTAAGCAAAATGATAAGGAAACCTTGGGTGCGGTGTGGGAAAGATTCTTACGTTTAGTAAATTTGGGTCCCACGCTGTCGATACCCGACCATGTGCTCTATCATCATTTCTATGCGGGATTGGACGCCAAGTCCACTGGGCACCTTGACGATGCCTCGGGAGGTTCCTTCCTGGATAAAACTCCAAGTGAGGGGAGGAAGATCCTTGATCTTATATCAGCTAACGACTCCTTCACAGCCAAGCCGGATGAGCCTCAAGAGGAATGCACACCCGAAAAAGAGATTACCCTTGAACCTGAGCCTGAACCTTCGTCACCCAAATCCATAAGCTCAGTTCAGGAGGCCACGGCACCAGAGGAAGAGACAATTCAACCTCCGAAGTCTCTTCTAAAGTTTGAGGATGATATAATAGGTGATTATGGAAACACCTCAAACTATGGTTGCGAGAGAAAACCGCCTTCACCCGTGATTTCCCCAGATCCCTTGGATGTCACTTTCCTCAGGGACAACATTCGGGAATTAACGGCCATCATGACCCAAGAATGGTTGAGAGAGTCGGAATCAACAGCCGGAATTTTCCAGCTCCTCCCACCTCGATCTACCCTTCCTTGTGTCATGAATGGAAAGGTAGTGAAAGTTCTCTACAACCCTCTGGTGGGAGTCAATATCATGTCCAGCACTTATGCTCTGAGGAACTTTGCGGATGAACCTCTGGCTCCTACCCAGACGTCTATCAGGACTCCTGAAGGAGAAATCCTAGAAGGAGTAGGGATCTTGAAGGCTATCCCCATCACGTATAAGGAGGCCGACTTTGCTCTTGACTTCCACACCTATGACGTCCTTAGCTTCGACCTCATGATAGGATTGCCCCTCGAAAAATTTCTCCTAGAGGCCCCTACCCGAGGTAAGCTTAACGTTTGCCTAGGGAAGGAGGTTTTCTCTGTAGAAATATCAAGAGAGAAAAACGCGAGAATTGATCCTCCTGATGACTCTACACATATTGAGGAGGTTAAGGCAATCATTCCGGGAGATTTGCCAGAATTCCTCCTCGACTAGTGGGCACCCGAGTTCATAGATGAGATAGAGGAGCCTGATGAGCCTATAGATATATCTGAATCCCAGGCTCCACCTAAGCCTCCTACCGAACTCAAGCCTCTGCCCGCCGGCCTTTGATATGTTTTCCTCCATGGGGACATTGAGTCCCCAGTGATCATTAACGATAATCTCTCTGACGATGAATCCAGAAGGCTCCTCTCTGTCCTAGAGAAACATCGATCGGTGTTCGGCTACTCTCTTCAGGATCTAAAAGGGATAAGCTTGACTCTCTGCACTCATCGCATCCCTGTAGATTCTGACATTCCACCGACGAGGGAGTCATAGAGAAGGCTGAACAACACAATGAGAGAAGTCGTGAAGAAAGAAGTTCTTAAACTTCTTCATGCTGGGATCATTTACCCAGTTCCTTATAGTGAATGGGTGAGCCCCGTTCAATGCGTACCCAAGAAGGGAGGTATGACGATAGCCCCTAATGAGTTCGGCGAGCAGATTGCTCAACGCCTTCCCACAGGATGGAGGATGTGCATAGATTATAGGAAGCTCAACAAGGCTACAAAGAAGGATCACTTTCTGCTCCCGTTCATCGATGATATGCTCGAGCGGCTGGCGAATCACTCCTTCTTCTGTTTCCTTGATGGGTATTCTGGCTACCATCAAATCCCTATCCACCCCGATGACCAGAACAAGACCACCTTCACCTGCCCTTACGGAACCTATGCTTATCGAAGAATGTCTTTCGGGTTGTGCAATGCACCCGCATCATTCCAAAGGTGCATGATGTCTATCTTCTCAGACATGATTGAGCAAATCATGGAAGTTTTCATGGACGACTTCTCTGTCTATGGTAAAACTTTCGATGAGTGTCTCAGAAATTTAGACAGGGTCTTGTAAAGGTGTCATGAGAAGGACTTAGTCCTCAATTAGGAGAAATGCCATTTCATGGTTCGAGAGGGCATCGTGTTAGGACACCTGGTGTTCGAACGAGGGATAGAAGTGGATCGTGCCAAGATTGAGGTAATAGAAAAGCTTCCTCCCCCTGTAAATGTCAAGGGCATCCGTAGCTTCCTTGGCCATGCTGGGTTTTACCGACGGTTCATTAAGGACTTCTCACAGGTAGCTAGACCCCTTACCAATCTCTTAGCCAAGGACGCGCCCTTCGAATTCACAGAGGAGTGTATGGAATCTTTCCTTACCCTCAAGAATGCACTCATCTCTGCCCCAGTCATCCAGCCTCCCGACTGGACGATGCCTTTTGAGATCATGTGTGATGCTAGTGACTACGCTGTAAGGGCCGTCTTAGGCCAAACTAAGGATGAGAAACATCATGCTATAGCCTACGCTAGCAAAACCATGACAGGAGCTCAGTTAAACTATGCTACTACTGAGAAAGAGCTTCTTGCTGTTGTCTTTGCTATAGATAAGTTTAGATCTTACTTAGTGGGAGCCAAGGTAGTAGTTTATACTGATCATGCTGCTCTTAAATACCTGCTCACTAAGAAAGATGCTAAACCCTGCCTGATTAGATGGATTCTGCTCCTTCAAGAATTTGATCTAGAAATAAGAGATAAAAAAGGAGTAGAAAATTCTGTTGCAGATCATTTATCTCGTATGCGTACTACTAACCTGCAGGAAGCACCTATCAATGACTCTCTACGAGACGACATGTTGCTAAAGGTCACAGATAGTAACCCCTGGTATGCAAATATTGTAAATTATCTGGTGACCGGGTACATACCCCATGGAGCCGATAGGAAGAAACTGGTTCATGAGGCAAAAAGACACATATGGGATGATCTGTACCTCTATAAAGTCTGTGCTGATGGGTTGTTGAGAAGATGTGTACCGCGTACTGAAGGAATACAAATCATTGAGAAGTGCCATTCCGGATCTTATGGTGGCCACTATGGCACTTATCGTACACATGCAAAGATATGGCAAAGTGGGTTCTTCTGGCTGACTATGTATGATGACACAAGGAATTTCATCTGAAAATGCAAAGCTTGCCAGAAGCACGGAGGAATTACTACCAGAGATGCAATGCCCTTACATGATAATCTACAAGTGGAGCATAAAGCTCATTGGGCAATCAAAAGGTTCAATTTGGATTTCCAGAAGTCCGGAAGGAATAGACAAAAGCAGTTAGCAGAATTAGAAGAATGGAGAGAAAAAGTCTATCACAGTGCAAAGATCTATAAAGAGAGAACCAAGAGGTGGCACGATAAGAAGATCAAGAAAAAAGAATTTGCACCAGGTGATAAAGTGCTACTTTTGAACTCTCGATTCAAGCTGTTCGGAAGAGGGAAATTACGCAGCAAATGGGAAGGACCATTCACAGTGGTAGAGGTAGCTCCCCATGGAGCTATCACTCTGCAAAATGATGAGGGCAACTGTTTTAAGGTGAATGGCCATCGATTGAAAATCTTCCTCGAGCCGGACAACATCGAATATGAAGTGCTCAACTTCATCGAGAATGGGTACAATAATGTCACACCTGTTTTTCCAAAGAAAACCAGATGCATAACTATATGTATGCCAGGATCTATTTTCATACATATAGTGACATATAAGTGAATGCAGAAACAATATCACGTAAGAAAAACAAAGATTATCAGAGATTTACGCTTAATCCTGGAAACGAAGGCACCAAACTTCACAGGCAGACGACTGGGGGTTGCGTACGCCTAGCCACAACACCATCTTCAACAGCTTCACACCTCTTCTCCTTCTGAGCAGCAGTTTAGCAAGGTTGAGTACACTTATGGTTGGTACTCAGCAAGGCCACAAGAAATAACCAGAATTCAATTTAAAGTCCATCTTTAAGTATATTAATCATGTGAGGGTCCAGGCCGCTCCATGACCGAGAGCACGACTAATCGATTAGATTTAACACTCTGCAGAGGTTGTACACTTTACCCACAAGTCGTGTCCCTCATATATGCCCAGGGTTAATTACTCCCTTAAACACTTCTGAGGTGAGTGGCATGGGTTTCACTACGAGGCCTTTACAAAGATTCCCTAATGTGAAGCAACCCGCGAAGGTTCCGAGCCGCCGTAAGGTGTAAAGTCCCTTAGTAGGTACCGTGTCTTAGCCAAGCCCTACTCCCTACTAGAGCGAGTCTATACCCCAACTAAACGCTCCCCCTTGCCCTTATCAGGTAAGGTCACCCCAACATCAAGGTCTCTAATTATTCAGCCAAGACAGAGCCATATGTCTTGTGGTTGCACCTGGTTCCTGGGTGGTCGCTCCATGTTCCATTTAAAGCATAGTATTCTTCTATATAAAGCATAGGTAGAAGGATGGTTAGGGACACATGCCTTTCTCCAACGAAAAGCTACTCTTACTGCTCTCAGCTCTTGCTTTCTTGGAACTCTTTATCTTCAAAGCAAACAAACAACGATCTTCTACTCGAAGCAATCATCAGGCACAAACATACAAAGCAAATAGACAAGTACAACTAAGAACAATGCACCAATCAAAAGAAAAGCATTAAAAGAGCGCACTAAAGGATAAGCTCGGTTCTATGGTTACGCAACGTTGAGAACATAACTAAGGTTGAAAAGACAAAAGCTATCGAGGGATTTTTATCACACAACAAGAGACTATGAGCTTGGTTTATCTTTAATTAGCAAAACATATGTAAAGGATATTTCATAAAGAAAATACCTTAAGTTGGAATTAAAGCAAATTAAACTTTATTTATAAAACCGGTGTAAAGAACTAGGCAACTTTTATTTATAAAGATTCATTTATAAGTTATACTAATTAAACATTTAATTAGAAAAGCTAAACTATAGGAATCATCTAAAAGTAATTTATGTTTCGAGTAGATCATATTATTATTAAAAACATTATGACATTGGCATTAATCAAATTAATATTTATTATAAAAACCGGTGTAAAAGCTTATCAACTTTTAATTAGAAAAGTTTAATTAAACATTAAACAAGTTAACATTTGATTTATGAAAAACTGGGTAAAAGATCTAATTAGATTTTATGTATAAAAGCATGTGGAATAATCATTAATCAAATTAATATTGATTATAAAAAATGGTGTATAGCTCTATATAGATTTTACTTAGAAAAGACATATTTAATAAGCATTAATCAAAATTAATATTAAATTTATTTTTAGAAAACAAATCATGATGAAAACTCACCACTAACACGTACTTCATGTCATTATGAACCTAACGCAACTTGAACGGATTAAAACGGAGCTAAAACGTGAAAACTGCGGAGAAAACAAGGTACAGGGACCTAAAGGCAAGGTTCAGAAATTTTTTTGGGGCTTAACTGCAAGAAACCAGGGGCTTAAACAAGATTACCATTAAAAACTTAGGGTCAAAGGTGTAAAACTAAAGGGCTTGGACCTCGGGTGCTAAAAGAAAAAGGATTAGGGTCTAAACTGTGAAGAAAAGGACCTGTTTGCAAGGATATATAAAGGTGGAAGGACCTGTTTGTAAAAAGAAGGAAAGGCAGGGGCGTTTTTGCAAACCTTCGGTGGAGAAGCTCGGTTGACCGGTATTCGCTGGGTTGACTCAGGGTTCAGATCAATCTGGGTCGTTTGATCGGTGATGAACGGCTGCAGCAGGTCGGGCGACGCTCCAGTGACGCATCACGGCGGTGCGCGGCGGCGATGGACGGGGACCTCGCCGGCGTCGCTCGAAACGAGCTTCCGACCACAAATCGCGACGGGGTTTTGGCCCAAGATGAAGTGCGTGACGCGATGAACTCATCTAGGGTGACAGGGCGGAGGTTTGGGCAAGGACGGCGGCGCATAACTCGGCGGAGCGGAACGGTCATGACGGAGCAACTCCGGCGAGCTTGCACGGGCGCTGCAGGGCATGAGGACGACGACACGCGGCACCGGAAACTTCGTCATCTCCTTGCGGTGCTCCTGGTCGGCTCCTCATCGGTGGAGAGGCGGCGGCGGTGCAGATCGACGACGGCGCTGTGCGGCTAGGATTTCGGGCGGCAAGCGAGCTCAAGGGCTAGGGCAGCTAGGGTTCCTGGGCACGGGTGGCGGCGCTTTATAAGGGGCCGAGGCCATGCCTTGGCGTGCGAGCCAAGGGAGAGGGCGCGAGCGCGGCCAGGATACGGTGGGACTCGAGCTCGGCGGCAGTCCTGCTTGAGCACGACGGGGAAGAAGGAGCTGACAGGTGGGGTCCACCTGTCGGCGGCTGCGAGACGGCGGAGAACAAGCAGGCCGAGCTTGGGCCAAAATGCTTAACTGGGCCGAGAAAAAAGGGGTGTCGAGCGAACGATGAGGAGGACTCCGGGGTGGTCCACCGGACTTCGATTGTTGGGCTGGAAAACAAGGCTGGGCCGAAAAAGAGAAAGGAAATTCTTTTTATTTTCAGAAAACATTTTCGTGAAAAAGAATAATCTAGAAATAGCTAGATAATTCATTAAAGCCACGAAAAATTATTCTAAAAATTCCAAAAATTCTGGGAAAATTTCCAGAGCTAGATTGGAAAACGAACAACCCAAATAAAATATTTAGAGCTCATGAAAAATATTTTAGAGCCTTCTAATAAATAGAAAATGCTCAAATAAAATGAGAATAAATTCCAGAAAATTCCGAAAAAATCTCGGAAGGGTTTGGTCAGCATCTAAGCATATTTTGATAAGCTTTTGCACTCATGAAACACCAGATGCATCGGCATGAATGCAACACTCACTCAATCATTTTATTTAATTTAGAAAACAAACAAAAGCCTTTTTCCTATTCTATATTTCCTGTAAAGAAAATAAATGTTGAGAAAATTTTAAAATTGAGAGAAATTATTGTTTTAATTATTCTTCCTATTCACATCCTGAAATTGGAAATTTCAGGGTGTGACAGATAAGTAGGAGCATGCCCAACACCAGGTAAGTTCTCTCTCCCTTACTTTCGTTGTCCCTTCAAGCTTATTTTCATTTCTTAGAAAAAGACAGTGTGGGGGAAATCCCCACCCTGCAGAATAAAAAGAAGGACCCGAGGTACGCAACTTCCCTATCTCACTTCCCTGTACCTTTGAGTTTGTTTTGAATCTCGGGATCAATCTCTTATATCAAACTCATGAGGTAATTTTCCTATGTCATACATGATTCCTGTGGTTGGCTTGCATATGTTTTATTCCTTACTTATCATCTTTATGCTTGTGAACAAATACCATTAGGGAACTCATGCTTATCTAAGTAGTTGACGTTTGTGATATGGTTTGATGATATGATCTTCGCTCTGAATGTATGAGTGCTTGGGAATTTTATTTGAAATCTTGAAAACCCTTTGTAAAGCTCCTCTTTGATATGCCACCGTCCTACTAGAGCCATATGATGTTCATAGTTGAAAACCTTCTACTCATATGCTGCTTGTTATTGCATTGAGCTTTGTCAAATTTCGTGACCCCCATGAGAATTCTCTTCATTACTTTCATGATCAAGATTCACGTGCACACCACCTATTTCCCCTTGCTATGCTTCTACACTGGAAGTTAGCATTGTATCATTCATCCATTTCATAAAAATAAAAGCTCCATATGTGGTGTGATCTCTCCCTCCAAAAGTATCCTTCAAAAAAGAGACATGAGCTATGAAAAAAAAGAGAAAAGACATGGTCAAAAAGCATGATGAAAAAAAGAGAGGAAAGAAAGAATAGCCCATGTCCAAAATAAAGGGGAAATAGGAGAGAAATGAGATCATGCAAAAAGGAGTTTCATATCATAGATGGTAATAACTAGTATCCATTCCGGAGCTAGTGTCCACCTTACCATCTACCAACATTCATCATATATGTATGGTAATATCTAGCACCCATTCCGGGCCTAGTATCCACCTTACCATACTCACCATATCCATACACGTGCACATCCTGATCTGATCGTATGAATTGATTCTCTCTGTGGATCCAGTTTTTGACTTTGCAATATATGAGATGCAAGTATGCCTTATCCTTTATCCTATCGTGAGCTCCACATATAGCCATTATTAGAAGTAGGGTGAAGAAAGGCAATCTAATGCCTTAGTGAGGACATTTACACTTTTGAGCGATCTGAGAGAATCAAATGAGGAGCTAAGCAAGGTTTGTTTTAAAAATTTATCGCAAAACCCCAAGTTACTTAGCATGATGAGCAGGAGTGATTTAATTCATGACCATTCCATTCGTCCACTTCCCAAGATAGCATGATAGACACTTCACAGAATTCACAAGTGCAAGGTATGGTTTGGAATATCTCTTATGCTCGTTTCATACCTTTGGATATCATGTCTCACTTTGATCTTATTCTTCCCTTCACTCGGGACGAGCAAAGGTCGAGTGTGGGGGTATTTGTTGACGGCTGATTTTCACTCACTTCTTACCCGTCAAACATGTACCTTTTGGCATGGAAAATGATCATCAACACTAGAATAGAGCTTAAACTAATCATTTCCACAAGTGTTGGTAATTATGCAAATACAGGTGAATAGCACTAGAAAGAGGAGTAAAAGCACAAGTCTTTGATCCAAGCTCTTCAAGACCAGCCAATGAGGGGATGCCACCTAGGATTCCCCTGGATCACTGATGTCATCAATCTAAGAGAGGCAAGCCTGACGAATCACGAAGCGCCACATGGACATCACATGGATTCAAGGGCCCACTTATCCCCCAAAATCGTCGGGAAACTTGGCATGCACGGGGGAGTGACCTCAGGGCCCACCAGTCAGCCACCAGGAGGAAGCACAAGGTGACACATGGCCCTAGGGTTTCGGCCGAACCCTAGATCGGCCAAACCGACTCTGGTTCGGTTGATCTCGGCCCTCCACGTGTCAGCCCCTGATTGGTCCCTGGTTGCAGTTCCGGGCGTTTAGGAGCACTTGGAGCCCCGAAGCAAGCCTCTCCCTCCTCTATAAATAGGAGGGGAGAGGCTCACTTTTGGAGCACACACTTCTCCTCCTCCTCTTCATTTTGGCTTGGAGCCTCTCTCTTTAGGAGAGGAGAGCTCTTTGTATAGGATTAGTGCTAGGAAGTGAGGTGGGAGGCTTGAGGCCATGTCATGATTCATGACATCTTCCTTAAGAACAATCCTCAGTGGTGCCTTTGTTCTTCAACTAGAATAAAGTGAGTATTTCGATATTTACTATGTAGACTAAAGTCATATGCATGCTTAGTTGCTTTGTTCTTGTGTTCTTCGTTTGTTCTTGGTTTAGAGGCTTGTGTTCTTCGAACACAACCCTTTCTATCCAGTAGACTTAGATCATAAGTTTGCATCTAGTTTGCCAGCTTGTCTATTAGAGTAAAGTGAAGCTCCTGCATGTCTCTAGTTAGATCAAAGTGCATTCGTGATCTTGCATGAGTGATAGAGCATACCTTGAGCTAGTGCTAGTATCTCCCTCGCGGATTCATAAGAATAGTAAGTGGTGTAGACGAGGTGTCTGGACCATGAGCTACCCTTCGAATACCACGTATGATCGTAGCGTAGAGGTAGGCCGCAGTGGTGACAGCCTGTTGGACCCTTTGTCAACCCTCTGCGTCGCATACCGAGTTGGGCTCGAGCCAGCACAGAGGCCTTGTGCTTGGTGCCCGAAGTGAGTGTTATACTTGAGAGAACTTAACTAGACTCTGCGCTCGGTCGAGGCAGATCCTTTCAACCTATTCTATCAATCAGTGTTGTGTCCTTGGATCATCTATACTAGAGTAGGAGATAGTGCACACCGTTCCTTGGATTCGATACCCTTGGAGTACTCTCCTTCCTTGGGGAAGTGCTACAGCGGTATTTCCGTGCGCTTGTGGTATACCCGGTTGTTCTTATACGCTCCCTCTAGGTGTACAACTAGTGGTGACGTTAAGAAACGCCAAAAAGCATCCCGGTAGATCGCTCTGGACTGCTTCTTTTTCCTCTGCTTTCCTTAGGCTAGATTCTTGTATAGACTCTGACCTCTGGATGTATGGAAGCATTCGGCATTGCGGTGATCTCCTAGCTCTTTGTGATTTTCATGTCATTTTCGGGGCTATTTTCAGGGAGTTTCGTTCTTCGCTCGATTCGTTGATTTGAGGGCGTTTTCTGTCGGATTTCTTTGAGGGGATCATGGGTGGATGCCTTGCGCATCTTTGTGTGTGATCTTGACCCCTCAAACGCCGGGAAACCCCTTCGATTCGTGAGTTTTGTTTGCAGCCTGAGTTCTTGAGGGTGGTTCATGTGATCCGCGATTCCTGGTATTTTAGTGAGTTAGTGGCTAAGATTTTTGGGGCATAGCTTCCTCTTGTGACGCTTCTCACCTCCCCCAAATCTTGTCTCAAGAGCTTTAGCTGTTTGGGAGATCTGGTGATGGATAGGTGGGTTTGACCCCGTGGTTCACGCGTTTCTGCTTCTGGTCGCAACCCGCGGACAGTCAGTGAGCCTCGTGCAGACAGTTCACGAGGCCTAGAATAGTACAGGTGTTCTTCGTGTTCTTTGCGTGTTCTTCGCGTGTTCTTCCGAGTTCATGTTTTGATCCGGTGCCACAAGTGATTTTGGTTGCACGGAGTTTGCGGACGGTCCGAACTGAAGTGGCGGACAGTCCGTGAAGGTGCAGACAGTCCGCGGGTCCCTCGCGGATAGTCTGATTTTTCGGGGTGCACCTCTGGTGGTTCGGTTGGCTTTTTCAGACAGTCCGGGCAGTTCGTGCGGGCAGTCCGCCGTACCCTTGCGGACGGTCCGCCCATACTGCACGGATAGTCCGCGCTGGCTTTTCCAGAATTAGCCAAGCACTTTGATTCTTGTCTTGTGCTTTCGTGCTTTGATTCAAGGCTTGTCTCTAGGACTCGTAGGCTTGTGTGTGCCTAGTCTTGAGCTTCTTTGTTGTGTGCGAGTGATCGGAGTGGCAATCGGGGTATAGGCTGAGTTCATCCTTCGGGGAGAATTTTTATCGGCTCCCATTCACTCCCCCCCTCTCTGGTCGCCTATTCGGTCCTTCAATTGGTATCAGAGCCGATTACGGATCTTCGTGATTCTAACCAGTCTAAGATCCAAAGATGGGTGACTATGGAAAGGGGTTGGGTCCTCCGCACTTCGATGGCAAGAATTACAAGATGTGGGAGAGGTGCATGGGCGCGTTTTTGCTTGGGAAGGGGACTCTGATATGGGATGTGACTCAAAATCCTCACTATATCATTCTAGACAGTTTTCTGCTTCCAGGATCGTAGGACATGTGTGAGGCCAACAACAAGGCCGTTGATTACTTGTATGGAGAGAATGTGGCCGGAAAGATATGGCTTAAGCTTAGGAATACTCATGTTGGCAATGCCCAGGTGGAAGCTCGTTTGTTTTCCACTTACCGGAGAGAGTATGAGAACTTCACTCATCTCCCCGGTGAGTCGACCGATGCTATGTTCCAGCGCTTCACCAGCATAGTCAACAACATGAGGGCCAATGTGACAGTGCTCCCATACACGGATCATGATCAAGCTATCAAGCTTTTGCATGCCCTGAATAGGTCTGTGTGGAGTGCCAAGGTCGAGGCCATTGAGGAGTCGAGCGTGTATGATACTCTATCACTTGATGTGCTGTTCTCTAAGCTTAGGTCTTCAGAGGTTGATCGTGGCTTGAGAGCCAGGAGTGAGAGCCCCACTGATCCACTGGTTTTTCTTTGTCTTGTCTCGTGTCCTTGCCAGATGAGGACTTTGAGGTGCTGAGCGAGGATGATCTCACCTTGTTGAGGAAGAGATTTGGGCGGATGTACGAGAACCGCAAGAATACGAGGAGAAGCTCGGGGATGTGCTATCAGTGCGGGAAGCACAGGAACTTCATCGTCGAATGCCCTGAAGCCATGGAGATCAAGAACGACTACAAGAGCAAACCCAAGCACGACTACAACAGACACCGCTCCCGGAATGACTACAAGGACAAGCGCAAGGACAAGGGCAAGAGAAGACCCAAGAAGAGTAGCGGGTACAAGAAGAAGACAGTTCGAGCAATGGTGGCTGGGGTGAGCGACATCGACTCTACTTCCAGCGACTCTTCTTCTGGCTCGAGCAGCGATGAAGAGCAAGATCGGCGCAAGGACAAGTGGCACATGGGCAAGAACTTCACCGGACTCAGCTTCGTCGCACAAGGAGGCTTTTGCAGCATGGCGCACTCCAAGAAGGGTGAGAAGCACAACTCGGACTCAAACTCTGACTCCGAGGAAGAGGTACGACATGATCCCAACTTCTTGCTAGAGGAGAATGCTAGGCTAAATGAGTTGCTTGATAACCATGATGATGTCCTTAGGAAGACCAACAAGGAGAACAGAGAGTTTATGTCTTTGTTGGGTGATGCTAAGGACAAGATAGTTGAGCTTGAGTCTTTGCTTGTTGATGCTAGAACTGAGATAGACTCTTTGAAAACAGCTCCTGTTGTTTCTGATGAGGTTGATTGTGGTGATTGCAATGTTTTTCTAGCTGACTTGACTGCTCTCAAGGAGAAGCATGCCTCAACTCTTGAGGAACTAGATGTGCTTAGGATTAAGTGTGATGAATTGAAATCTAGACCTGCCTTGTTAGGTGCTTGTACTTCTTATCCTGTATTGCATGCTAGGCTAGATGAATCTCTCACCAAGATTGTTTCTCTTGAGGCTGCATTGAAAGCTCCCATTCCTACATCATGCTCTACCTGTGAAATGCATGCTTTGAAAAATATGGAACTTACACACTATGTTGACCGTTTGTAGGATGAGAATGATGAGTTGAGAAAATTGATGGGGTGGTTGTCTGGACATGAGCCACAATTGAGTTTGATGTTGGCTCAGTTTAAGAGGTTTGGTGGTCAGGCGTTGGGTACCGGCAAGAGTGGTGAGAAGAGTGGTGAGGGAGAAGAGAAAGCTGGAGAGATTCCTATTCCACCACACACTACACCCATGAACAAATTCGAACCCAAGCCAAACCATCTCAGAAACAAGCTTGATACAACCCCAGATCCACCAGTGTTCCCCCACAAGTCAGAAAACTACCAGAAACCCATCAAGTTTGTGAGCACCCAAGGGAGTGTCTTTGGTGGGAAGTCAGGAGAGAAAGTTGTTGTGAAGCCCACAGAGAAGCCACAGCCTAAGGCACAGCCAATCCGCTTCCATTGTGAGTATTGTGGGAGGGATGGGCATAAGGATGAGTTTTGTTTCAGGAGGAAGAGAGATGAGAGGTTTGCTAGGGAGATGGCAAACAAGGACAGGTACCACCTTCTTCATGGTGTGCTTGAGCCTCGTAGAGGGCCTCTACCTAGGGATGAGGTGTTTGTGCGTACAGTTCCCACTCGTGGTGGTGGAGGTGTGTTTCCTCAGAGAGATAATCGTGTTGGGTTTGGGCATGGTGAGTTGGCTAGACGTGCTCCTGCTCGTGACCATTACGAGTTTGGGAGGCACGATCAGAGTTTTGGGTCTCAGATGGACTACGGGCCACATTTTCCCCCTCGTGGTGCTCGTACTCCTCCAGTGAGATGTGACAGGTTCTTCGGTGGTAGGCGAGAGAAGGCTCCGCCTAGAGGTTTTGATAGGATGGATTTTGCTAACCCTTCTTTTGAGCAAATGGCTTGACACTGGTTTGACTCTTTCGGTACTAACCCCAGTGTTGAGTCGCTTGCTCATTCTCGTCCTCGTTTTTTATTATAGGTGGGAGGCTTGGAGGACTTTTGGTCGATCGACTCCGGTTGTTCACGTCACATGACCAGAGATCGTGGGTGGTTCGCCAGCCTCACCCCGGTGAGTACGACGGAGTACATCACTTACGGGGACAATAGGAGAGGACGAGTGCTTGCTGAAGGTATGGTGAAGGTAAGTAGCAAAGTGACCCTGAAGAGTGTGGCTTTGGTCAAGTCACTTGATTTTAACCTGTTGTCAGTATCCCAGTTGCTCGACGAAGGTTTTGAGGTTCGTTTTAAGTTGGACGCTTCTCGTGTGCTTGATTCTCGAGGCGATCTTGTCTGTACGATCGTCCCCGAGGGTCAAATCTTTCGTGCCGATTTTTCCCAGTCTGTTGGTCCTCCTCGATGCTTTGTTGCTGGCGTTCGGCTGAGTTTTGGAAATGGCATAGGAGGTTGGGACACTTGAGATTTGAGTTGCTTTCCCGCTTGAGTGGTCTTGATCTTGTCCGAGGATTGCCTAAGTTGAAATTCGAGAAGAATTTGGTTTGTGCTTCTTGTCGGCATGGAAAGATGGTTGCTGCTTCTCACGCCCCTCTGACTGCGGTCATGACTGAGCGACCTTGTGAGCTGTTGCACATGGATTTGGTTAGGCCAGGTTGTGTTCGCTCTGCGGGTGGGAAGTGGTATGTGTTAGTTGTGGTTGATGATTTTTCGAGGTACTCTTGGGTTTTCTTTTTGGAGGATAAGAGCGAGACATTTGGCTTTGTTCAAGATTTGATCTTGAGGTTGAAGAATGAGAGACATGGTGATGCCATTCGAGCTATACGCAGTGACAATGGCACAAAATTCAAGAACTCTCATTTTGATGCTTTTTGCAGTGATCTTGGTCTCGATCATCAGTACTCTTCTCCATACGTCGCTTGCCAGAATGGCGTAGTGGAGAGAAAGAACCGGACCCTTTGTGAGATGGCCAGGACAATGCTCGATGAGCATAGGACTCCTAGGCGTTTCTGGGCCGAGGCGGTCAATACCGCTTGCTATGTCTCAAATCGCATCTTCCTTCGTGCTTTCAAAAAGAAGACCTCTTATGAGCTGATGCATGGGCGAGAACCCAACGTGAGTCACTTTAGAGCTTTCGGTTGCAAGTGTTTCATTCTGAAGAAGGGCAAGTTGGATAAGTTTGAGTCTAGATGTTCAGATGGTATCTTTCTCGGTTATGCGATTCACTCTAGAGCATATCGTGTGCTCAACCTTGACACTAACCGAATCATGGAGACTTGCGAGGTAACCTTCGACGAGACACAACCATGTAGCTCTTCTGCTTTTGAGTGTGCAGGTGACAAGGAGATTGGAGCGATGATCTTTGAGGATGAGAAGGACGGAGATGGAGACGACAATGATGATGGTGGTGATGCTCCCGTGGCTGATCATGTACACGCTACTTCCACTACGACGACGACGAACGAGGATGGTCCATCCCCCACACCCACTACGACTGAGGCTATTCGAGTGGAGGCTGCTGCTGAGGGGGAGATTGTGTCCAGGCGAGAGGCTCCCCGGCGTGTTCAGGTGGATCACCCACCGACGACGATCATAGGTGACCTTCATGAACACACTACACGGTCGAGGTCAAGGAACACTTCTCATTTTGCTCACTCTGCATTTGTTGCTTCGTTTGAGCCCAAAGATATTCGACACGCTTTGTCTGACGAGAATTGGGTGAATTCCATGCATGAGGAATTAGAGAATTTTGAGAGAAACCAAGTTTGAGTGTTAGTCGATCCACCACCAAATTGTCGTCCCATAGGTACCAAGTGGGTGTGTAAGAACAAGGAAGGTGGGAATGGGATGGTTGTGAGAAATAAATCGAGGTTGGTGGCTCATGGGTTCAACCATAAAGAGGGTATAGATTATGAGGAGACATTTTCTCTAGTGGCCCGTTTGGAGGCAATTAGGATCCTTCTAGCCTTTGTCATGGCTAAAGGGTTCAAGTTGTACCAAATAGACGTGAAGAGTGCTTTCTTGAATGGGGTGATAGAGGAAGAAGTGTATGTGAGGCAACCCCGGGGTTTGAGAGTAAAAAATGCCCACACCGTGTATACAAACTCCAGAGAGCGCTTTATAGGTTGAAACAGGCACCGAAGGCTTGGTATGGTAGGTTGAGAGGCTTTTTGCTGAGCAAGGGGTTTGTGATGGGTACAGTTGATAAGACCATGTTTCTCCTTAAGCATGGAAATGACATTTTGATTGTTCAGATTTACGTGGATGACATAATCTTTGGTGGCTCTTCTCATGATCTTGTTGCCAGATTTGCAGATGACATGAGTAAGGAATTTGAGATGTCTATGATGGGCGAGCTGCAGTTTTTCTTAGGACTCCAGATCAAGCAGTGCAAGGATGGGACCTTTGTACATCAGGCGAAGTACACTAGGGACATGGTGAAGAAGTTTGGCATGAACGACTCCAAGCCGCTGACTACACCGATGGGTACCACTACGGCTTTGGACGCAGATGAGGATGGCGAACCCGTGGACTAGAAGGAGTACCGGAGCATGATCGGCTCCCTCCTCTACTTGTCGGACATGCAGTTCAGTGTGTGTCTGTGCGTTCGTTTTCAGGCTTCACCGAGGACTTCACATCGGCAGGCCGTCAAGCGGATTTTCAGGTACTTAAACTACACTCCTGAGTTTGGTCTTTGGTATTCTGCCTCCTCGACACTCAGACTTCACGGGTACTCCGATGCTGATTTTGCTGGGTCTCGATTGGACCGCAAGTCTACCTCTGGGTGTTGCCAGTTTCTTGGTTCTTCTTTGGTCTCTTGGTCATCTCACAAGCAATCCAGTGTAGCCCAGTCCACTACAGAGGCCGAGTATGTAGCTGTAGCCAGTTGTTGTTCCCAGCTCCTATGGATGACCTACACTATGAGCGATTTTGGTGAGGAGTGCTCCCAGGTTCCACTCTTTTGTGACAGCACCAGTGCCATAAGTGTAGCCAAAAACCCAGTCCTTCACTCCAAAACGAAACACATCGAAGTGAGATACCACTTTCTGAGGGACAATGTTGAGAAAGGGAACATATCCTTGTCCTATGTACCTACCCAAGATCAGCTAGCCGACATATTCACTAAACCTCTTGACCAAGTTACCTTCACACGCTTGTGAGGTGAACTTGGAGTGTACTTTCCTTTCTAGCTGGGTCTTGGAGCTTCTCATGTATATATGTGATATATGTATCATTTTGTTGCATCCCATGCATGCATTTTACTTTCTGTACAAAACCTGGTAGGATAGCCATCTTTGGATCAATTTGTGTTAGGATGAGCTTCTCTTATATACTTTGATCACTATGATGTGCTATATGTGAGATATGTGTATGCTTTGGGAATGGTGATGTGAATGCTATGCTCTTGATGGTATTGTCATATTTTCATGATGAGATAGCTTCCTTTTGTTGAAAATGCTAAAAATGCTTCACTCATGAGTAGATACTTGTCTATGCTCAATTTGTGCTCAAATGCCTATATCATGCTTAGTTTGTGTTTGAGTATCATGCTCTCTTTGCTTGGGGTCAAAGACCCATTTGTCATGGTAAATATTTAGCCCATATGTTCACTTGTGGAGGAGCATAAGTTTCTTTTTGCCACAAAGACATTTCATGTATCATGTTTAATCTTGAAAAATGAAATTGGTATATGCATTTGTGGAGAAATTTGTGAGATTTTGCATGTGAGGAGAAAAATTGAGAAAAGAGGTTGCATTTGCTCAGGGGGAGTTTGCATATGTGCAGGAGGAGCTCCTTTGGTTTGCCTGAGTTTTGTGCTTTGTGGTGTGCTCTTTGTGAGCTTTGTTTTGTCTCGGCTGTGTTGAGCCGTTGCCCTTGCCTTAGGGGGCCGAGACTTTGTCTGGCGAGTGATCGTGGTTTTTGCTTGTTCTTTGATTTTGGATCACTTGCTTAGAGGTTTGTGTTCGTTGTTGTTTTCTTTTCCTTTTTCTCTATGATGGTTACTATGGATGTTGTCAATGCACTCATCAAGAGGGAGATTGAGGACCAGGTGTGTCCGAAGACCAGTGGAGGGTCGCTCCTTAGTGATGAGTGATTGACAACGTTGTGTGGACTGATGCTTGGCTAAGTGTGCAGGTACAGGTTGCGGCTTGACTCGTGTTGGTGCAGGTGCAGAACAAGCGCGAAAGGCCTTAGCCGTGGTGGCCTCCGGGTGATGGAGAGGCAAGTAGGCTTGGTTCGATGGACCCGGTGGCCGATAGGGTCAAGTGCGAGTCATGCGGTGCAAGACTAGCAAGTTGAAGTCGTGAACATGGGCCGGTGCAAGGTAGCGGATCGGGGCCGAAGCTTGCACGCGGGGTTTGGTGATTTGCCCACAAAACCATCGGTGGACGGTTTCTTGGTTTGGGTCGCAAAACCAAGTCGGAGGCCCGATGCGACGGAGACGGTGATCTGGGAGCGTTGGGAAGCTTCGAGGCGGGGGGCACGTGGCGTGATCGCGGGCCTTGCGTCGAGGCGAAGCAAGTCCGCGGTGGAAGCGTGACCGCTCGATGAAGACTTGACCATATTACCCCTGAGGGGTGTGTATCTTCTATTTGAGTTATAGGGGTAGCATGGTCATTTGCCTCATACGGTAGACCTCGTATAAATAGCGGAGAGGTGGATGGCATCTCTCTCTTGGACTCTAGGATTTCCTCTCCCCGGTAGATCGCTCTAGACTGCTTCTTTTTCCTCTGCTTTCTTTAGGCTAGATTCTTGTATAGACTCTAACCTCTGGATGTATGGAAGCATTCGGCATTGCGGTGATCTCCTAACTTTTTGTGATTTTTGTGTCATTTTTGGGCTTATTTTCGGGGAGTTTCGTTCTTCGCTCGATTCGTTGATTTGAGGGTGTTTTCGGTCGGATTTCTTTGAGGGGATCATGGGTGGATGCCTTGCGCATCTTTGTGTGTGATCTTGACCCCTCAAACACCGCGAAACCCCTTCGATTCGCGAGTTTTGTTTGGAGCCCGAGTTCTTGAGGGTGGCTCATATGATCCGCGATTCCCGGTATTTTAGTGAGTTAGAGGCTGAGATTTTTTGGGGCATAGCTTCCTCTTGTGACGCTTCTCACCTCCCCCAAATCTTGTCTCAAGAGTTTTAGTCGTTTGGGAGATCCGGTGATGGATACGTGGGTTTGACCCCCGCGGTTCGCGCGTTTCTGCTTCTGTTCGCAACCCGCGGACAGTCCGCGAGCCTCATGCGGACGGTCCGCGAGGCCTGGAACAGTACATGTGTTCTTCGTGTTCTTCGCGTGTTTTTCTGAGTTCGTGTTTTGATCTGGTGCCACAAGTGGTTTTGGTTGCACGTAGTTTGCGGACGGTCCGAACTGAAGTGGCGGACAGTCCGTTAAGGTGCGGACAGTCCGCAGGTCTCTCGCGGACAGTCCGATTTTTCGGGGTGCGTCTCTGGTGGTTCGGTTGGCTTTTTTGGACAGTCCGGGCAGTCCGTGCGGACAGTCCGCCGTACCCTTGCGGACGGTCCGCCCGTACTGCACGGACAGTCCGCGCTGACTTTTCCAGAATTGGCCAAGCGTTTTGATTCTTGTCTTGTGCTTTCGCGCTTTGATTCAAGGCTTGTCTCTAGGACTCGTAGGCTTGTGTGTGTGCCTATTCTAGAGCTTCTTTGTTGTGTGCGAGTGATCGAAGTGACAATCGGGGATAGGCCGAGTTCATCCTTCGGAAAAAATTTTTATCGACTCCCATTCACTCCTCCCCTCTCTGGTCGCCTATTCGGTCCTTCAAGACTGACCTCAGTGGAACCAATCTTGAGTTTAGGATATATAGTTCCCTATAATTGAGCATTGATAAGATGATTTTAAGATATGTTAGTGGCAATCTTACACTTGACTCACTTGTTCGCTAAAACTTGAGCTTTTTCTCAGCTCAAACTAAAACCACACAGTAACAATCCAGCATAGTGAGCAACCAAGCGCACATTCACTTGACTTCAGTTGGATTGTTATTGTGTGGTGTTAGTTTGAGCTGATAAAGATGTAATTTTATTGGTTCTTGAATTTTGACTGTATACACAGATGACAGGTTGCAGTTCAAAATCGCCATCTTCCCTAGTGAAACCTTGGATGATTTGTTCATGACTGCTGGGGGAAGTCGTGGCCGACTACCCAAATGGAAGACTTTACTTATTATAAGGAAATGTGCCGATATGCTACATGTGAATAACAGAACAACAAACTTTAAAGACAAGTCAAAAGCTCTTAAATAATAATATATGGAGATATTTCTTGCAGCAACCATTTGACAACCCTAAAAGCTGCACACACGTTAACATACTTGTTTAAAAACTAACTATAAATTTGATGTGTCAGCCATCCTAGCTCAGTGGTAGAGCGCGTGGCTTTTAACCACGTGGTCGTGGGTTCGATCCCCACGGACGGCGATTTTTTGTGATATTTCTTCTCTTTTGACATATATTTCTGCGTGAACCACATAAGGGGCCAAGGCAAATGTTTTTAGGATCTTATGAAGTCTTTAAAATTAAATAAGGGTCCTTGAACTCAAGAAAATTATATCATGTTATATGGCTACCTAAAGTTAAATGGATTGATGTGTATATAGTTTTTTTTTGCAGGTAGTTAAATGGATAACTTTTTAGATATAAATTAAACAGAAAATCAATCAGGCAATCAGCCAAACAATGAAATTGCAAAAAGGTAGCCTTAGCAAAACCATAATCCACCTCAACATCAAACGGAGCCTTAAGATATATACGAATCTAATTGAGCACCTGTCTATGACATGTCAGAGAATGGTGTAATTGAACGGATACATGGTCGGAGTTCGTCCTTGCACAAGATCTGATACCCTGTTCGTCAACTGACAGTTATCTCCACGATTATACACAATTGTGTCTGTTCGTTCAAAAAAATATATTGAAAATAGGAAATTAATACAAGAGATGAGACGATCTGTAGGACGACAGTATCTATCTCTGGAGAGATCTTGCGTGACGTGCAAATTTTGACGGATGCTAGCTGCAGATTTGAGTAACATCATTTGCCAAAAAAGAAAAGGGCAAATACGATGCATGATCTATCAGCAGCAAGAAAGTGTCCATGAAATTTGAAGCAGATTCTAAACAGTCAGGCTCCACTTGAATGGCAAGATTTTCATAGAACTACTGTAAGAATTTTGCATGGACAGATATAATTTCTGCAAGAACGTTGTGAAATTCCGGCGTCCCACCATGCTCTAACTAGTTCAAGAGCCAAACAAGAACAGCTCGAATAATGTGCTTGCCTTTTACTGATATTTCAAGGAGCCACAGGAATCTCTCCATTCGATTATACAAGATCACCCGACTAATAAAATAGCACAACTGCAAATTTCAAGAGAGTACATCACCAGTAATGCTGCCAGCGGCAGAGTGATCTTGCCGGGACAAATTCATAGTGCTAGTAATAAGTTGGCAGCAAACAATGGTAGTTCCATGGCATGTTGATCGTGCTAAGTTGACCAGTCTAACTATATAATAATAGCTATCAACCAGAACCCCTCCTAGCATCACGAAACATCGAATGTCGACCCAATATCAAAATATTTGATCATACTTATATGAAAACTACAAATGACACTACAGTAGCAAAACGGGGGACACTATTTAATCTCTGCTAATGGATGTGAACGGCTCCGTTGGAATGTGATGTGAAGTCATTGTGCAAATCATCCATTTCATTAACTTCTGAGGAGAAGCCGTTCTCAAAGAACGCAGAGTGGAGGGCTTGAACACACTGTTTTGCCTCACTGTCATGGACTACCAAGGAAATATTCACCTGTTTAAGGATGATATAATCTACATCAGATTGGAGTCTCACAACAAGTACCCATCAAACATAAGAAAAAAAAAGTACCTTGGACGCTCCTTGTGAGATCATCTGGACATTGACGCCGTTTCTTCGTAGAACATTAAACGCCTGCCATGCAGCAGCAGTGGATATCAACCATAAACATAGAGCTTCCTCATTCATAGACAAAGTGGATTTGGAATTGCCTTTCGAGACAATATGTGAGTTTTTACTTTTTAGTACTGCATGATCATTTGTATGACACACCAACTAGGTTTACTCTAACATGTGTTTGTGCATACTACCTAAAATTGTGACCACAATTCATAGCTCAACTTTGAAGATTAGGTGAAATACACTTTACCTTTTCAAGAATCAAAGACGACCTCTGCACATTTCCAATCAAAGATATTATTGACCTGTTCTGCAGCAGATCAACAACTGCTATCTTTTCAAGCTCTTCAATGACATCGTCAAGTTCCTGGTAAATGTCATGACATATGAATACAAGTAAATTTAAAAGCCAAAACTAAATTTGTCAAGATGCACCATATCTGTAGGCTGCTTTATAAAGGACAACTCTTGCCTCAGCCGATTATTTCATTTGACAATATCTAATTTTCTCATATCACAAAGGACATGAATTGTTATATATATCCACTACATGCCTTTTATTGAGCACATCGACAATCATGCTCACTTACATCTTTGGAGTTGTTCCAGATCCTGATAATCTTATATATGTTATAAGCTTTGGTGCACTACACCTCTGTGTGGGCATGGAAGGATGAAATTTATAGCCATAGTGTTGGGAAGGGCACCCCCATCAAGTAGGGAGAAGAATAGAGAAAATACACAGAATGGTATAGAATATTTTTCAGTTAACCCAATTGCAAGTGTCACTTTATCCTAAAAAAAGGAATTAGGAATCTAATCTAAGATTGTGGCAAGGCCATATTAATAATAATTCAATAGCAAACCAAACCAAACCAAACCAAAGATCCTAAGTTAACTAATTTATTACGAAAAGCACCATTGACAGGCTTGGAAACCATAGGGTGCTGCTATAGGTCTATCCCCACAAAACATCAGGTGAGAACATAGTACAGTCAGTATAACAAAAGGAAAATTGGCAAGGAAAACTTTGAAAGCAAAAGTGATATAGGTAGATTATGCAGTAAACAAAGATTGAAGAAATATAGAATTATTGACAGAGCATTAAAAAATGAATTGAGGTCCATACAATCTTTTGCTGAACCAATTCACAACTCCATAGTTTTGATGGATCCAGGGTCAAAGATATGCTGACTTCACTAGTAGCCACACAATCAACAGAGATGCCCAAATCTTCAAATATTGAAAAGACCTGAAAAATGATAAAAGTTACATTCAACAGATTGAAATGCCACAAGTAAACTTAAAAAAAGTAGCTTCTGAATAGTTGTACCTTAGCTAGAAAACCATACTGGCCAAGCATGCGTGTGCTCACTATATCAAGCATTGTAATATTTGATTTCAATACAATGCTTGTCAAAATACTCTACAATAAAACGTGTCAGTATTAGAATCGGAGAGTAAGAACAATTAGCTAAGTCCAAGTTCAGTATTTAGCCAAGCAACAAACCTTACTCATATCTCTTGCTTTAGTGATGAGGGTACCAGGGGCTAGACGGTTATACGAATTCTTAACCCTAACAGGTATATCACCTTCTCTAGCTGGTCGCATTGATTGTGGATGCAAAACCTAAAAGTAATAGTTGATGGAAACCAGTCAATAAAGAAATATCATGAAAACCATTGGCTCGGTAATTTGTTAGGCTAAAAAACCAACACCAGAACTATTAACAAAAATCCGAAGTGGACCAATTGCCATTTTTTTTTTGTTAGTGGGTAATAACACATACCTGCGCACCAAAATAGGCAAGTTCAGCCGCCTCATCAAATGTCAAGTATGGCACAGGTTTTGCCTTTGGGTGAATATTAGGATCACATGTTAAAACACCATCAACATCTTTCCAAACCTAATAGAAATAAGACCAGAGCTAAAATTCAACAACACAAAAGTTTAAAATTTGCAAAGGTATAACTCTCTCTGTTGTTTTATAAATGAAGCTTCTGGAGCAAAATTTTGTCCTTCTCACAGTAGGGTCCTCTCTGTATCTAAAAAAAGGTTGTTCTATAAACATCATTTTCTTCTTACAGTAGCGTCCTTCCCTACCATATATCTTTCATCATAAATTATCCATGCTTCCTTTTAATGAATACAACGTCCTTTATACAAGTTACAAACCTGGATTTCTCTTAATCCCAAGGCTTTGCCAATAGTTGTAGCTGTCAAGTCGCTACCACCCCTGCCTAAGGTGGTTATCGCACAAGATCTCCATCCCTGCAATCAAACTGATTACTCCAGAAGCATTATATGGACAAATGGAGCATTGATGCCCCTCAAATGAAATATGTAAGATGTCCAACCTTTCCAAGAAATCCAGTGACAATAGGAATAGCAGGATCATTAATCCAGTCCCCGTGTAGCCTTTTTGCAACGGCAGGATAAGTTGCTTCCAGAATATCCGCATTTGTGAAATCATCAGTAGTTATAAAGCCAATTTCAAATGCATCATACTGCAAAGAATCATATAGCTTTAATTAGACATCCATAATGACTTGCCAAGAAAACAAATTTGGAAGTATAAATTTGTATTGTATGCAGTGCATTAATGAATTTGCTAATTGCTACTAGACCTTTCTTTTTTTGGAAATAATTGCTACTAAACTGAACGGCACTAAGATACGTGAGAAGCACATATTTGAAAAAAGAGGAAGACCATCCAAAATGCAAAGGTCAAGAACATACCTGCCGAGCTTTTACCCCAATTTTGTTTAAAAGTGCTGCAAATATTCTTGTAGACATGCATTCACCAAATGAGACTAGATAATCTCGTGTCCTAAGAGTCAGCTCTTTCATCATAGCAATTCCCTTAAGAAGCTGTTCAAGTTCATCCAACAGACCTACAATATTTCATATTTGAAGTGGTATTATTTATCCAGTATCAAGAAAAATTACCAGCACACAGACAAAAGGCTAGAAAGTGAAATATTTCATGTAGCAGATAAAAAACCTAGGTCCTGAGCAAACATGAGTGATCTAAAGAGAAAGCTCAAAACATATATAGGCATGAGCTTGAAAAGTACACTGTCAGATCATATATATGAACACTCCTATTGCTACTGGTGTCAGAAATTCATTTATTAGATTATATGTTTAACACAGTAATTCTAAGGTTAACATTATAGGTGGATCTAAATGTCCATAGCATGCACCAGTCTTCCACTTTCATACCCTATATGGAGTCATTTATTGAGGAAATATGATTTGTGTGATGTAACCACACTACAAGGCACAAGCTAACAGACGTGTAATCCTGAAGATGAAACACAAAGAAGACTTGAAAAATTATTTGGCAAAAGGAGCAAACATCTTACCGCAAACAATTGAACTATCTAGCCCAAGCTGGTCAACCGTCCTAGACAAAATAAAATGGTAGAAAAAAAATCAGGCAAAAGCATTCCAGACCAATACACTGAACCCAAGTTTTAAAAGCACTGCAGTTCACGGAACCATACCCAAGATGCAATTCCTTTATGAAGGTGAGCTCGTCGAGCTCCGAGACGTTGGTGGCGCCACAGCCCACAGCCTTTTCCCCAGCCTGCATCCAAAATCAAGAACCCACTTTCAATTCCCAACAGCCACCTCCATTTCACAAACATAAACACGTCGTGTACGAGGGTAAATGGAGCAAGGGACCGGCGGTGTGGACACTACCATGAGGAGTTTGTTGGTGGTCTTCCCCATCGCGGAGAGCACGACGACCGGCCGCTCCTCGGGGAAGCTGAGGATGAGGTCGGCCACCTCCCGCATCCGCTCGGCCGAGGCCACCGACGACCCGCCAAACTTCATCACGACGGTGAGCTCCGGCACAGCCCCACCGGAACCTTCCCCTTCACGCGTATCCTTCTTCTCCACAATGGCGGCACCGGCGGCTCGCTGGCAACGAACCGCCGCCACCGCCTTCCTCGTCCAGCACGGAGCGGCCGGCACCAAGACAGGCGCCGGGGTGCGGAGCTGCCGCTGCACCAGCCATTTCTCCCCGGCGACGGCACCATCGAGTCCCAGCCGCGTGGGAGTACGGAGAGCCGCCGCCGCCGCCGCCGCCGCCGCCATGGCGCGAGGGTGGAGCGGGAGGGGGTGGCGGGGCAGACAGAGAGAACGGACGGCGGAGAAGGGTGCGAGGTGACTCCAGCGGACGGGGCAGATCACGTTTGGCAGTTTTGTACCAGATATTCGCTTTTTGCAGTCTGCCAGCCGGCAGAGCGGTCAACGTGGAAGGTGTGGAAGGCAACAACAGCAGCCAACTTGGAAAAAAATTTGAGTGGAAAATTTTTACGATTCGTCTCGTGATTTTATCCGTAGAATGAATATTATTATTAATTTATGTTTAATACTCATAATTAGTGTATGAACATTTGATATGATAGATAAAAAGTTTTTGGATAGGAACTAAAAATGGTCTTACCTAAAACAAACGAAGTTCAGGGCACTGCAGGTAATTTTCTTCGGAACAAAGGAAATTTAAAATATGGTGAGAAACCTAGTCCAAATGAAAATTTCAGTTACGTGCATTTAAAATTTGCACCTGTCAACCAGTTGAAATGGAAAAAGTCTACTTCACTCCTAACCTATGAGGGGTGGAATACATCACCCCCAACCTTTGAAAATAGATTTTTTACCCCCTGAACTTTCTAAAATAGGACAAATCACCCCTGAAGCAATTTTGAAAAATCGTAGTAAATCACAGAAAAATCATAAAATGAAAATCTAATTGTGTTAGATTCTAAATGAGTACATCTACACAATGAATATATAATATGATATATTTAGTACTTTTTTTACAGTTATGGAGAAAAGCATAAATCTAAAGTTACAGCAAAAAATGTGTACTAAAGCATTTCATATTGTATGTTCACTGCGTAGAACTACTAATTTGAAGTCCAACACAATTTGATTTTTCATTTTATGATTTTTTTTATTTACTATGATTTTTCAAAATTACTTCAGGGGTGATTTGTCCTGTTTTAAAAAGTTCATGGGTAAAAGATCCATTTTCAAAAGTTTGGGGGTGATGTGTTCCACCCTTCATAGGTTGGGGGTGAAGTAGACTTTTTCCCAGTTGAAATGTTGATCATCTATCAATATCAATCAACCCTGTCGCCGCTGATGAACAAATGAATCTAGATTCATGATTCTAAAATGTGATTGAAGTTTCTCTACGTACAAAGTTGGATTGGATGGGTGAAAACAGGTGATTGATAAGCAGACGGATTCTTAAAAATTTCTCAATTGCATACGGTTTGTTATGGAATCCGCCTTGAGAAAAGAACTTTCATCACAAATTTACTTACATAATGGTTAGAAATTTCGTTTTATATTGTATTCGAAAAGTTTCTACTTTCTACAACATGGGAAAAGAAGTTTTTTAACCACAGTAGTACTTCGTAGTACTCGAATGTCTATTTTTCTAGTTAGACTGTGCAAACCTTTTGTTTCCTCCCTTCCGACTCCGGCAAACAACCACAGCAGGGCACCGGGCACCGGCTGCTCACTGCTCAGCAATGGCGGCAGCAAGCGTCATGCCTCCACACGCGGACCCACGACCACCAGCCACGGCGCGTGACCGCACAGCTCCCACCTCCGACCCCCAACGCCGACGAGACGCCGACGCCCCCACCCCGTCCCTCCGCGCGCTCTTCCTCCGCGCCGTGGACCCTTCCCGCCCCTCGTCGTGGTCCGCCGCCGTCGCGGACCTCCTCTCCTCCGGCGACCCCGCCGCCGCGCTGGCCGCCTTCGCCGCCGCCCTCCGCGCCAACCCCGCCGCGCTCCGCCCTGCACTGCCCCCGGCGCTCCGCGCCGCCGCCGCCGCCACCTCCCTCGCCGCCGGCCGCCAGCTCCACCTCCTCGCGCTCCGCTCGGGCCTCTTCCCCTCCGACGTGTACGCCGCCTCCGCGCTCCTCCACATGTATCACCATTGCGCCTGCCCGCTCGACGCACGCAGGGCGTTCGACGAAATCCCCGCCCCCAACCCCGTCATCGTCACCGCCATGGCGTCCGGCTGCGTGCGCAACAACCTCGTGTACCCCGCCCTCGCCATCTTCCGCTCCATGGTCTCCTCCGAGTCCGCCTGGGTGGTCGACGAGGCGGCCGCGCTGGTGGCGCTCTCCGCGTCCGCTCGCGTCCCCGACCGCGGCATTACTGGTGGCATTCATGCGCTTGCTGCGAAGATTGGCTTGGACGGGCATGCTGGTGTGGCTAACACGATGCTAGACGCTTATGCAAAAGGTGGTGGTCGTGACCTGGGCGCTGCGAGGAAGCTCTTTGATATGATGGACAGGGACGCTGTGTCCTGGAACACGATGATCGCGTTGTATGCACAGAATGGACTGTCGACAGAGGCGCTCGGATTGTATGGTAAGATGCTGAATGTTGGTGGTGGCATTAGGTGCAATGCCGTGACTTTGTCAGCCGTGCTACTGGCTTGCGCGCATGCTGGGGCAATACAGACTGGAAAGCGCATTCATAATCAGGTGAATTACTTGCTTGTTGTATACAGTTAGATGTTGGTTGACCACTCGAATTAATTGTTGGGATCAAACACTATGACTATGTCACCATTAAAACATCAGTCTACTATTTTGTTGAACAAAGGGAGCTTACTGCAACTGTTAGAGGCCCTACATTAGCTGTCAAGGGCATGGCTTCCAGTTCTATCCTTGAGAAAAGTCTGACTTCACGAGCCATCTTTTGAGTGAGATGGCTTTACAGTACCAACTGTACCTACATGTATTATCCTGGATAAACATTGCTTACCAATTGTCCACTAATAAATATTGTTTCTATAGTACAGGAGTTCCTGGCCTTGTTTCAGGAAAGTCTTGTATGAAATAAAACTATATTTCGATCGATAGATAGGCATGTGTTGAAAAAAAAACTAAAAATGTAAACGCGCAGAAGCATAATAACAAAGTACATTATCACTTTTTTTTTCTAGTACCAAAGTATAAAGTAACTTTTCTTTTTTTTTTATCGAACATAAAGTAACTTTTCTCAATTGTTACTTTGGTTTTGGAGATCTTCAGTATTCATCACACCATGACGGTGAGCAATTTTTCACTTCCAATAGATTGGATTTGTACGAAATTGTAAATGTCTGTGTTTGAGAATTTTTAGTAAATTGTTTGTCACTATGCTTAAGCCTTACCAATAATTTATCTGTTTGTATGGATCAAGAAATCATTTTAATACTAGGTCATTTACATTAATTTATTATTAAAATATTCTAAGCTCAACCAACTCTCTTCTGGTGTTGTAGGAAGGATATTGATTGAATCAGCTGTTCACCTTTTTTTCATAGTTTCCACGCCTTTTAATCATAAAATCGTGCTATGCAATTCTTTCTGTTCAGTGTTTATGATATTCAAGTAAGCTTTCTCTTAATTATATTTTTTAAAGGTGGTACGAATGGGTTTGGAGGAGAATGTCTATGTTGGAACTTCTGTAGTTGATATGTACAGCAAGTGTGGGAGAGTTGAAATGGCAAGGAAGGCCTTCCACAGAATCAAGGAAAAGAATATCCTTTCATGGTCTGCCATGATAGCTGGCTATGGCATGCATGGTCATGGGCAAGAAGCCCTTGAGGTTTTTAATGAGATGAGGAGATCAGGGTTAACGCCCAACTACATAACCTTTATCTCAGTTTTAGCTGCTTGCAGTCATGCTGGTCTTTTGAATGAGGGCCGTCATTGGTACAATGCCATGAGAAAAGAATTTGGAATTGAGCCTGGTGTGGAGCATTATGGATGCATGGTGGATCTTCTTGGTCGTGCTGGTTGTCTTGATGAGGCTTATGGACTTATTAAAGAAATGAAGGTCAAACCTGATGCTGCCATGTGGGGAGCTCTACTTAGTGCATGCCGGATCCATAAAAATGTTGAGCTGGCAGAAACTGCTGCGAATAGATTGTTCGAGCTGGAGGCAACAAATGCTGGGTACTATGTTCTCTTGTCCAATATATATGCAGAGGCAGGAATGTGGAAAAATGTGGAAAGAATGAGAGTTCTGTTTAAAACAAGAGGGATGGAAAAGCCTCCAGGGTATAGCTCAGTTGAGTTGAAAGGTAAAACCCATTTATTTTATGTTGGAGACAAGAGACAGCCACAGCACAAGGAAATCTATGCTTATTTGGATAAACTGCTTGAAAGAATGCAAGAAGCAGGCTATGCACCAAACACAGGTTCTGTTCATCATGATTTAGATGAAGAAGAAAAAGAATCCACATTGCGCATCCATAGTGAAAAGCTTGCAGTTGCTTTTGCGTTAATGAACTCTGTACAAGGATCAGTAATCCATGTCATAAAGAATCTCCGGGTCTGCACTGATTGTCATACAGCAATAAAGATTATTACAAAGCTTACTGGACGAGAGATCATTGTTAGAGATATAAAGCGGTTCCATCATTTCAAGGATGGATTGTGCTCATGTGGGGATTATTGGTGAGCGATGACATTATGCAAAGAGACCTTTGGTTGTGACGCCATATTGGCACTCGTCAGAATATCAGATATTGAGATCACTGTTTATGACACTCTTGAGTGCATTTGTCCAAGATGTAAGGCCCAATATATTAGTGATATAGTTTGTGGCTTTTCATCCTGAATTCCTGATTAAGCTGTTGGCCTGGACAGCTGGAATACATAGCTGAATGAGGCAGTGGATCAACTTATCTTGCTGAAGATCAAGGGCAGCACATCTTTGCTCTTTGGGAACTTTCAGTAGTCCTAATACACTTGCACCTTTGTGTGCAAGACATGATTTTCATCATGATATGAAAGTTGAAGGGCTTGTATCATAGTGGCTCAGCCTTGATCATTCATGGAGACCAGGAGTACATGTCATTTTGGAGTACACATATTTCTTTTATAAGGATTGGTGTTTTAATATTTACATGTGATGAGAAACACTGTTGGAAACAGAAGCTTGAATTTGTCCATCCTAGAATTGTATCCCAATTAGGAAAATGGAGGCATGATCACTTCTTAATATCAACTATGTTTGGTACCATTATAGAAGGTTTGTATGCTGTTCCCATTTAAATGTTCATATATCAGTAAACACGTGATACTATGGAGGATTAAGGACTTGATTTCATTCATAGTTGAGGCTTTTGAAGTGAGGTTCTTTTATTAGTAACGTGTAAAAAGGTAGCATGCACCTATGTAAGCTATCACCCAACTGAATAGTTTTTTTGTGAAAAGTGAGTGATTACACACCCTTTTAAAGTGGATTTGGTAGTTGTCACAATCAGGATACAAAGAACACGGCTAATTTCATTGTATGCGATTTGATACAGAAACAGAGCATCTTTGATGGTTTTACAAATAAATATGGGCAAGGGTCATTTGACTTACTCAAGTAGACAAAACAAGAGTAAAGTGCAGAAAGCCACAGAGCTAAAGGCCTAAAGCTATCTTCTTACATAACTACACATATTATAGAATTCATTCGATAGCCACAATCCATTACTGAGCCCCTGGCCTGACAAACATGGTATGCCTGGAGGCAACAGGGATATGTGCATTAGGTGAGCAGATGTGCTGGATGACAGTGCACATGGAGGTCACGGATCTGATGTTTTCCTCCCATTTACCAGATCAGCAGCTGACCTTGCCATTCCTCACCTTCCTCAAATTGGTGATGATCCTCTTATCTGACAGGAGTAATCCAGCAAAGAAGACATGGGATACAGGAAGCAGGAGTAAGAAGCAGCCACAGGTTAGTAGTGCATGTTGTTCAAGGGTTTGTTTCGTTTGGTTAGGTTGGAAGAGTAGGGTTAAGGGTTTCAGTTATGTGCCAGAGTTTATTCAAGAAAAAAGATGTGTTGTAAGGTTTCAATTTTCGGTTGCAAGACTTCAGGTTGAACTGGTAGAAATATATGCTGAATCTTGTGTATCTGGTGATTTGCTAAGTGCATGATTTTGGGTTTCTCTGAGACCAATATTGAAGCTTCTGGTGATTTTGGGTATGTTTGTACGAATGAATGGCTGGGTTTTGCTATGCATTGGCTGTGTGAATGGTTACATGTATATTTTGGTCTTTGTAGGAGTAAACCAGTGCATTCGTCCAATGGGCCAATACAGACCGGATGGTGATATAGTTTGCATATATATGAAAGTGAAGGATGCCGATGTTTGAGGAAGAGTGCTGCAGAGTTGGATAGGATTGTGTTTTGCTGCGTCACCCGTGTGCAAAACTCCATGGTAAAAAGAGATGGAACGCAGTGGAGAAATAATCCTTGTTAAGCATGTGTAGAAATGAGGGGTTTTGCAGCTAAAATTGGAAGAGCCGATGGTGATGAGGGTGCTGATGCTTCTCTGAGCATATGTATTGGGTTGTCGCCTTTTGGTTCCACTCAGGAGTGTTAAGTCTGAACTGTATTTGTAACTGCTCTCTGTAATGATGGAGGTACATTTTTGGCGAATGTATATTCTTGAGATATGGTTTATTTTGTGTCTACCTCTGTGACGTGTTTAATTGGGTTGAAGTGGCACAATTCAATTGTCTTTAGTTGTCTTCTTTTAGTTGCTGTGAGGTTCTGAGGAAATTTTTGAATATATTTGATGCTACTTGTGCTGTTGTGCAGGAAGTAACCTGCAAGTCGCCTCTGACAGTGCAAATGTAACAGAATATTTTTGGGTATAAACAGCGAAAGAATACTAACTTAAATACAGAGCTATATGTCAACCCAAAAATATAAATATGCATTCAAACAGTTCATTTCAGAGCTACAGGATGCACTTGCCCTCCGATTCCAAAGGACTACAAGATTCCAGAGACCAAAGAAACCCATCAGCAGCCAAAGAATATGCCTTCCAACTTGGGTGACAAGAGGGCTTTCTTGGTTTTTCAAACAAGCTTCCAAGAATCAAAAGCCCTCCTGACTTCCGAATCAGGTTTATGGATCTAGTTATCCCACTTAATACAAGAATAAGCTAAAGGTACGATAATTACTTTCAGAGAAAACTTCTCTTCTACTCACTAACAATCTAACATGATTGGACATATTACATAAAGATCACAAACAAAAGAAAGTATCAGAGGAGGTTAAAATAAAACCTTCAAGCTGAAGACATTTGGTCCATAAATTCTAATGTCAGATTGATAAGCAAGGCATCCATGTAGTATATTTAAGGGTTGCATTGCATGCAAATCCCTTGCACAAAACATTCCTCCAAACAAAGTATTGGTGATTTCTCTGACAATGAAGTTCTTGTTTCAGTTCCCCTGCTGCTCATGCTTCTGCTACATCAAAAAGAAGAAGAGCAAACCGAAGGAGGGAAAGCAGGATTGATGTGTGCTGCTACATCCATTTCACTTCAGATCAGGAAGAGGGTTACATTTAGAAGTATGTCCAGGGAGTTGCAATCGCCTGTGCAAAATCGTACTGTCTGAACTCTGAACTGAACACACATTCTATTATCAGAGCTAAATGGCACTCTGGCAAATGATGTAAGGTGTCAAGTTGTTTCTCATATCAATAATAAAAGCTTGTCACAGGTTACTTTATTTTGTCTTTATCTGTGGCTTCTGTTTTGTGGATGCCAATCTCCTGCATCTGTTGTTCGACAGGCACGAGCCCAACTTCTGCTAGAAACCTAAAATACCGAAACGGCACTTCAATTACTCATTCATCAACAAAGAGTAATGGTGTTCATGGGGTGGATAGACACGGGGGGGGGGGGGGGGGGGGGGGGGGGCTAACCTGTTAAGCAGAACAAATAGCACTGCGCCAATAGTGACAAGCAGAAGAACATGCCCAACAATCACAAAGTTTTTCGATGAAAATGCTAGAGCAAGCATTGCAGTAAAACATAAGGCCAAGAGCAAAAATGTGATCTTCAGCACAAACCATGTTGGAGCCTGCACAGGAAGACATCATCAGTTAAGTTTTCTTGAAAATTTGTATAACACCAAACCAGATAAAGAAAGACAATATAAGGTTGTATAATGAACACCGTACAACAAAGAACATTATAGTGCAGTGAAAGAAACACTATAAAGGTTGAATTGAGATGGAAAGTACTGAATATGGAATTCATTACAGTAATTCTTCACAATCAAAAGAAATGTCCTTACATTAACACCAGGCGACAATGCTCCCACGAAGATAGCTTCGGCAGATGATATTTCTTTTGAGGGACGCCCTTCCATTTTGTATCCAAAGTTAACAGCACTCTAGCAGAAATGATAACAGAATCAGTTATGCGCTCCATGAAGAATAATCATAGTTCCCAGGATAGCAGAAAAGAGTATAATTGGCCAAAGTAACAATAAATACATCTCTTTTTGCAGTCGAATACAGCAAAGTAAAACTCAATTGTGAAATTTACTATTGACATAACAAACTTGCACAGGAATTTTCAGGTGGCTGCTTTTCCATACATATAGTCGTGTATAACTGAATAAAGAACAAAACTCACAGTCACGTTGTTGGATAAGCTCCTGAAACAACAAGATCATGATGATCCAGTTTAGTCAACGTACACAACAATGGAATGCGTCTCTAGCTCGCTCAACCAAGTTACATCACAACTCACAAGGCATAATGCGAATAGGGTCGGACCAAACATGGGTTGTAAAGGTTCGGTTGAAGCTCAATTTGTGTTGTTGTTGTTAAGCAAAACACCACCGGTACAACAGCAGCAAACTGGATCTGGATGGCTCGGAGTATCCATGGTAGCAAGAAGGGAAAAAAAACTACTCGGATTTGATTGCTCACAGCAAAGAGAAGATCCCGCGGAACCGAAATTCCACTAGTACAGTCGTGCAGCAACCCATCCAAGCAAAGCTAGGCGTCGTTACCTTACCGGCAAAACAGAGTCGATCCTGGAGAGGTCCGGGCCTCCGGGGTGCTAGGATTTGTGCTTGTGCAGAATCGGAGAAAGCGGGTAGAGGAAGTGGGCAAGCCGTGGTGGGCTCGCTACGCCGCTGCGAAGGGAGGAAGAGGGAGATGAAGACGCGGCCGGAGGCGTCGATTCGCCGGCTCACCGCCGGGAGAAGCGCGAATTTTTTTTCGCGGAACTGTGGGGAGGGGGCGGATTTGGTAAATTTTTTGTCGTTTGGAGGCCGATCAAGAAGAGGGAGGAGGATTTGACTAAAACTTGCCTCGTTTGGGATTGGATCTCTTCATTGGGCCGTATTGGAGTTACATTCTTATGTAGGCTTGCCTCACGGCAATCCATCCATTCAGGCCGCGCAAAGGCCCACACAATCTGGAGATGGCCTTTTTGTCGGTGAAAAAGAGCACCGAGAATTCTTTTTTTCATTTTTCGAAAATGAATGTCGGATTTGAAAATTTTCAAAACTACACAGCCGTTTGGCGGCGGTTGCATCTAACTGCTGTTTTAAACGGCGGTTGGTGGGCGAAACCACCGCTCCAAATGGTGGTTGGTGAACCGACCAACGGTCGGCTGGACACTGCCTATCGTTGTTTGAAGAGGCGGGCGGACCTCCTGCCGCCACGTGAAACAGCAGTTGCGCCAACCGTCGTTTGGAACGGCGGTAGGAGGCCCGCCCGCCTATAAGTTGGCGGGTGCCTCCTCCCGCCCCCGCGCGCCCGCCGGCAGCGCTCTTTACGGTATGTTTTTTCTTTTTTAATTTTATAAGTATTAGGAATAGGTTAGAAAATGGTAGAAATGTTAGAAATAGTTTAGAAATTTTTAAAAAAATTTTTAAAAAAATAGAAATTCTAGAAATAGTTTAGAAAATCTAGAAGGGAGCGTATCAGGTGGAAACCAACCCACCTGTGCAAACTATGCAAACTCCGATCAGGACCACCAAATCTAGATCCAAAGGTTAGAGAGGCATGTGTGGGCATTTTACACAATACCGCCCGCCGACCCCTGCTAATCCCCTGTTGTTTTAAAAAAAACACCCCTACCCAATCCCTGTGGCAAGGACTCCAGCACGCGATGTGTGCCTCTTCGTTTCCGCGATCGGCGTCGCCGAGCCGCTTCCGCGATAGCCGCCCGCCCGCGAGTCACGACCAGTGCTCGCCATCGAGTCTGGCGGCCGCGAAACGGTGCCCGCCGGCGACGGGATGCAGTCCGGCGGCCGCGAAACAGCACCCGCCGGCGACGGGATGCAGTCCGGCAGCCGCGAAACAGCACCCGCCGGCGACGGGATGCAGTCCGGTGGCCACGAAACGACGCCCGCCCGCGACACCATGCAGTCTGGCGGCCGCGAATCGATGCCCGCCTGCTACGCCATGTAATCAGCTGCCCTGTACTCTGGCGGCTGCGCACGGGGACTCCACTCCAGGGGCGGTGTCGCGCAGGGACTCCACTCCATAGGCGGGCGGCGCTAGGCAATCCACTCCAGGGGCGGCGGTGCTAGGGGACTCCAGAGGCGACGAACTCCACTCCAGGGGCGGCGGCGCTAGAGCACTTCAGGGACCGGGGAGAAGAAAGAAGCGGATGGGTTCAACGAGGCAGGGGCGACTCGGTCTGCGGCGTGACGCGAGGGAGGGTGGAGCGCGACCTGGAGGGTGTATTGTGCAGAAGTCTCTCGATCTGGTGGGGGTTGGCAGGCGGTATTGTGTAAAATGCCCCGCCCTCCCTCTCTAGTCTTTGGATCAAGATTTGATGGTTCTGATCGGAGTTTACATAGTTTGCATAAGTGGGTTGGTTTCCACCTGATACGCTCCCATTTTAGAAATAGTTTAGAAATTCTAGAAATAATTTAGAAAATCCAGAAATAGTTTAGAAAATTTAGAAATTTTAGAAATAATTTAGAAATTCTAGTACCTTAGAAATTCTAGAAAATGTTTTAAAATTCTAGAAATAGTTTAGAAATTCTAAAAATGTTTTAGAAATTCTAGAAAATATTTTAAAATTCTAGAAATAGTTTAAAAATTCTAGGAATGTCTTAGGAATTTTAGAAAATAGTTTAAAATTTTAGAAATGACTTAGAAATTCTAGAGATAGTTTAGAAATTCTAAAAATAGCTTAGAAATACTAGAAAATTGTTTAGAAATTGTTTGTAATTCTAAAACTTTTTCAAGTATGGCAGAAGAACAGACTCCTCCGCAGCAGCCTCCTGCACCATCGGAGGCTGTTGTGCAGTACGTGCTTCCGGGCGTCTTTGACGAGAGGATTGACAAGGAGCACTGATCGTACTACTCCGCGATTTGCGGTACGACCCTAGGCACTGTATGTGTGCGCATTCCGGTGCACTACATGCCGCTAGACGATCGTTGGGTTCCCAAGTGCGTAATACAATACCTTATTAATGATAATATATCATTGCATTTTTCATTATACTAACAACTATTACATTCTTTTGAGCAGGCTACGCGCAACAGGACTTCTTCCGTTGGCACGGTTGGTGGAGGGGGACCACATGCGGGCCGCGCTTCGTCCACAAGACCGTTACACGCGGTTCAGGTTCGACTACGGCCTCATCTGCGCACTACTCGACCGGTGGCGTCCAGAGACACACCTTCCACTTCCCTTGGGGGAGATGACGTTGACTCTGCAGGACGTGGCTATGTTGCTTGGGCTACCGTGTGGAGGCGAGGTGATGGGGCCGCGGGACATCCCTGACACGTGGCGTCAGGATCTGCTGAACAGGTTCGCGCCAGTGGTCCGCAACACTCATGCTGTCGAGCCAGTCGTGCTCTTCCAGCACCCTCACGGACCGACCCCTTCTTGGTTGCGGCAGTACAACGTACATATTCTTACATTTTTTAACAATTTCTCATTTTATGTAATAAAATATAACAAATTATCACAAGTTTTTTTAACAATTTTTTATTTTGTGCAGGCCGACTACATGAGAACCAACGCCGACGCCGACGACTACACAATCGCCAGGCACTTGGAGGCGTACCTATTGTGGCTGTTCGGTCAGGTGATGTTCTGCGGATCGCAGGGAGACACGGTGTCAGGGTTCCTGACCCCCCATGCTCAGGCGATCGCTGACGCGGATTTGGAGGCCGCCCCCCAGGTCAGCTGGGGTACCGCCATTTTGGCAGCGACCTGCAGGGGTTATGCGCAGGCGTGTCGAAAGGCCTAACCAGCGCTCCGATTTTTCTCGGCTATCCCCTGCTACTGCAGCTCTGGTCGTACGAGCGCCTGCCGGTGGGTAGGCCCTTGGTCGATCGGAGTCCGCACCCTGCGCTGCCGCCTGGACACGACCCAGCCGACAGGGCCACCATAGGCTCGTTGTGGTGCCACCGAGTGGTACGTGCTTCTTGCTCTTGTTAGTTAGATTCTAGCGATTTCTACGTTTTTACCAACTAACTTCTGGTGTGTTATGCAGCATGACTACACGCGGCAGATTAGACGCTCGTATGCGGACTTCCGTGGCCAGATCGACTCCCTAGTAAACAGCCAGGTCGTCTGGATGTCGTACACTGCCGACGCCATCGCCACCCGCGCACCTCAGGGCCTCTCATCGCTCTGCTACCTAGATGAGCAGTACTGGTTGACGAAGACGCCCGTGGTGTACGACGTCATGGTGGAGGAGTATCACCCGGAGCGCGTGATGAGGCAGTTTGGACGGTACCAGGAGTCCCCCATGCTTGTCGTGCACACCATTCCCGCTGCAGCGCACAGGTAAATTTTTGTTAATTCATAAAAAATTTTCGTTTACGTAGGTATCTTTAATTGTTGACAGATTCGCTGCATTTGTGCTAGGTGGTCGAGGAAGGGCGTGAAAACCGCGGTCCCGATGGAGCATAAGCTCCTCCCGCACGTGCAGGCTTCGCTAGCTGCGACCCAGCCGGAAAATGTCGTCACCGAGCAGCAGCCCCACGACGCTGAGGCCTAGAGAGCATACCTGGATTGGTACTTGGTGAGCACTCGGACGCGCGTGACGTTCGTCCCACCCGAGCTGGTGGAGCCGGAGCCGACGGTCGTCGCCTCGCAGGGGTACCCTGTCCGTCGGGACCAAACGTCTGCCACCGCGGTAAGTTTGAAACTACAAAATCTTCATTCTTCCTTTGATGATATTCGATAAAACTAATCCATCTTCTGTTTGGCAGCACGACGTGATTCAGGAGGTGTACGACATGATGGAGGAGGCGCATGCCCAGGCGCTACACCTGACGATCCCGCAGCACGAGTAGGTGTGTACCAGAGGGCGATGGTCGCCATCAGGAGGTACTGGCGCGGGGTGAACTTCCAGGGGCACGATGCTCCTCTGCCTCCACGTATCCCGTCTTCCTCCTGCAGCTCCGCCTCCACTGCTCGTTCGGCCCAGGCGTCGTCTACCTCCACCACACAGCCACTGTGGGCGCCCGCGACGTCAGGTCTGATGTTAGGCTTCAGCCAGTTTTCGACATTCGTCCAGCCGTCGTCGTTCCGCCCCGCTGGCATGTCTATGCCACGACCGTTTAGTTTCGGCACAGCAACAGGTATTGATTTTAAATATACGTGACATGTAATGTAATCTTTACAGGGACACGACCACCGATGGGCCCGGGACCTTCGAACTGGTCAGCACCTTCTCGCCCTTCAGTGCAGCAGCACGAGCAGCAACAGCAACACCAGCAGTGGTTAGCACCTTCTCGCCCTTCAGTGCAGCAGCACTCCCTAGGTGACAACCTTCATTATCTATCTCCAACCCTATATGCTTCACAACAAACTTGCTAACAAATTTCAATTCAATGCAGTTTACAGTTTTGTCGGCACACCGGACTCCTCAAAGCCAACCATGGACGACTTCTTCCTGGGCATCGAAGACCTCACGCAGCTGACGCCAGAGCAGCAGCAACAGCCGCAGCACCGGCAGTACCAGCCGCAGCACCAGCCGCCGACGCAGGAGGAGCAGCCGCCACCGCAGCAGCACCAGCCGCCGCCGACGCAGCACCAGCCGCCGACGCAGGAGGAGCAGCCGCCACCGCAGCAGCACCAGCAGCCCCTGACGCAGCAGTTCGATCTCAGCTGACGCAGGAGCACCAACAGGCCGGGTTCGAGGAGGCGGCTGGATCAGGGGTGATGTTGTCCCCCCAGACGTTGGTACGGAAGGAGGTGTTGTCGGGATCTGGAGCAGCACCCGAGGCGTTGGCGACACCGACCCCCGATCCGGACGCCGCACGACGCCTCCAGGCACCACCGGACCCCCTCACGTACCCCAGCAACCACACTAGGGCAGCACAGGCAGCCAGGAGGGTGGCTAGGGGACCGCCACCGTCGCGCACGAAGCGCGGCTGTATGTAGTTCTGTCGTAGCGAACTCTTAGTTGTGTAAACTATTTTTATTTTAGCGATATTCGTGTTACCTTACGTTCGTATTAGTATTATATTCGTATTCGTATTATATTAAGTGTCTCTCATCCTCGTGGAGCTTGAGCCCTTGGTATTTTTTCACTTCGTCCTCGTAGAATCGGAGCTCTTCCATGACGAAAACATTGGGGACCAACGCCGCAGGAGATAGTGAGAGACGCAAATATGCTTTGTACAAAAAAATAAAAATAAAAGCAAACAAAAAACCTCCAACCGCCGTTGCAAGCGGCGGTTTGCACTACCGCCATTTCAAACGGCGATTGGTTGTCCTCAACCGCTGTATGAAACAGCGGTTGGGCCTTTAAGGCCAACCGCCAGCCGAGCAGCCCAACCGCCCAGCCAAGGACCCAACCGCCGTTTGTAAAGACGGTTTGCTTGAACCACCGTTTCAAACGGCGGTGGATGTGTAGTTTTGAAAATCTTCAAATTCGGTATTTATTTTTGAAAAATTAAAAAAATTAAAAAAATTGGAGCACCGACCTAGCGACGACGTGTGTGTTGGGCCGGACGGCGAATGCCTTGTGGAGTCGTGGTGGAGTCGTGGTGGACTCGTGGTGCTCCGGTGCTCAAGCACAAGCTCAACTGCTCAAGTCTCTTTGTGCTAAAAAAAATGCTCAAATCCTCTTGGTCTCAAACTCTCAAGTCTGAACAAGAGAAAAAACAGCACTTGTGCTGACATGTAAAATACGATCCATCCAAAGTTTATAAAGAGTGGTACAAGTGTACAACAACCTCTTGTTGCCGTTTAACTGCTATGACTAGTTATAGGATCAGCATTATTCTAACCTTACTAATATATCATATCAAATTACTCCACTGCTCTAGGCATGCCGAGAAAAAAAAGTATCAACTTACTCAATGTTAAAAACTTGTACTTAATTCGTCCCAAATTAGTAAAAGGCATCAACTCAATGTTTTAGCTTTCAGCGAGGAATGTAATAGGTGAGTTATCCCAGACTCCAATTAACTTTAACAGTTATTGAATCTTTGTTTTAAGTCTTCACACAAAAAAATCATTTCATCTTAACCCTAATCCGGGAACAAAGAATAATCAACAACCAACGTAGCTACATTTTTTTCTAGGCTTCTGAGCATCTACGCATGGCACTGCTCGGCCCGATTAACAAAAATAATGCTTGCCAGTCATTTTTTATATGGTGCTAGGTAAATGCAAAATTAATTTCACACATGCCAAAAGCAAGCAGATGCAGAATGAGGTGCTTCTAACGACTTAGGTCCACCTTCACATTAGCATCGATTTATGTTGTGCATGTTCAACATGGGCCGGCATCCATGTCACGACCATCTTTAGTTGTCTGCTTCATCCTTTCATGTTATTTTTGACAACTCATCACTCGATAGGCCACATGCGACTTTCCATTTGTGCTCCACAAATTGTTATGCTCTCCTTTGCTCCCGAACAAATTTGTAACTAAACTTAGTTAGAGCTATCAGACCATCCGCACTGGGGAACGGGAAAAGTCCCGCCATCCCTTTCCCGTCGCTTTTTTCAGGAAACACGGCTGCAGCGATCTCCTTGAAACCTCACGCGATTTTCCCGTCAACCCCGGATTCCTCTAGATCTCAAGGAGTCGCGGTCTTCCGCCAGGCCGCCACCGTGGCGCGAGGCCCGTGTTGCTCAACGCCTCGCGCCAGCGCCTGGAAGGAGAGGCGGAGGAGCTACTCCGCCGCCTCGGCTGCAGCCTCTGCTCCGCGCGCGCCGACGAACGGGAGGAGAGAGAGGCCGACAGAGCTCCTCGCGCCCAGCGTCGCATAGAGAGGACGGCGCCGGAAAGGAGTCCCGTCTCTTCTCCGCCGCCAGCCTTGGGGCGCCGTCGAGGCGGCACAGAGGAGCCCCGTAGGTCCCGCCGGAGGAGGAACAGGATCCGCATGCCTTTCTCGCCCAGCAAGCAGGGGAGCTCCGCCCACGGGATCCGCCACCGGCAGGGAGGGAGGCCGCGGCCTCCTCATCTGCCTGTCTTGTCAATCCGGTCGAGAACCGGAGCAAGGGAAGGGAAAGGGGCGCGGGGGAGCTGGAGCAGAGCATGAGCTGGTGGCGTGGTGCCCGGTCTCCTCCTTCCCGCGGTGGATGCGCACGAGTGCGGTGGCGGATGGGGCTCCGCCATGGCTCCCTCCGCTCCCGAGGTCACCCTCCTTCCACCACCTTCGTGCGGCAGCGGCGGCGGGGTCGAGGCCCGACGGGGGCGCATCCTCTACGGCGCGCGCGCCTCCCTCCCTCCGTCTCCCGCTCGGGGACGACAAATCAATGACAGGAGGCGATCGATCTGCCGCCCCAGCCTCCTTCCCGCCAGCGCCGCGGCATCGACCTCCGGCGCATGGATTCGGCGGCCACGACAGGCGCCGAACAAGGGAGCCGTCCCCCTCGCCCAAGATCCATCGCGCCCTTCCTCCGCCGGCCAGGGAGGCCGCCGGTGGTGGGTGCGTGGGGAGGGAGGGAGCTGCAACAGAGGAGGGAGGCGGGCCCGCCGACGGAGAGGTAGGGGCGCGCCGCGGTGCCTGCCGTCGGTGCACGCCGCGGGGAGCTCCTCCGTCGCCGGCCTTGCTTGCTTCACCTCGCGCGCCGTCCGAACAGAGGATGGAGAGGTCGGCCGGTCGCCGGCGGAGGGAGCGATGAGAGGGAGGAGGGAGACTGGGAGAGAGAGTCAGCAGGGGAGGAGATCGGCAGGGTGTGAGGGGTATTAAAATAAAGCTGACGTACAGGTCCCATGGTTGGTTGTTGGTACGAAGGAGAAATATATATGAAAGAAGATGGGTGCGGGAGAAGTAGATATAAAGAAAAAAATCTTACTGACCAGGACGAAATATTCTGTTTTGAAGAAGAATATGGAGGAGCACCGGCGTGCGTGGTCTCAGGGACCACATGCCCCCCCCCCCCAACCCCACCCACCCGTGGACTGCCGGTAGTGTTTGATTTTTTTAATGTCTCTAGCGATATATTCAATATTGCAGATGCTACTCCTTGATGTTTTAACCACTATTTCCAATGTTGTAAATTTTGCTCATTGTTCACAAATTTTGCTCATTGATTTTATTTTATCTTGCATATCCCTTCTTGAAATTTTTTAATTATTATGTACTTGAAAATACATCAAGTCTCTATTTCATATTGCAAAAAATCATTTGAGTCTTAAAATGTACTTTTGTGATACGATGTGGTAGCAAACGTGTCGTTCAAGGGAATGCAATTACACGATTTGTAATATCACAAATAAAGTGTAGGCATGCGATGCAACCTGTTTAGTTCCAAAAAATTTTCCTAACTACCCGTCACATCAATCTTCCGACACTGATTAGGAGTATTAAATGTGAATTAATGACAAAACTCATTCCATAACCCCTACTTAATTTTTCGATACGAATCTAACGAGCCTAGTTATGTCATGATTAGACAACGTCGTGCTACAGTAAACAATCTCTAATGATGAATTAATTAGACTTAATGGATTCGTCTCGCGATTTCCCGTCCATTCGTGTAATTAGTTTTGCAATTAGTCTACATTTTTTTACCTCTAATAGACCTTCAAATGGACTGCCAAAATTTTTTGCCAAAAATTTTGGCAACTAAACAGGCTAGTCCTTTAAATTTGAGTATTGTGAATTTGCAATAGCTCTCTTACAATCCTTAGTGTAGTGTTATGAATTTCACTCAAACTTCTTATACATAGTCGGCACTAAAGTAGCCTCTTATTCATGTAGTTCGAAAATTCGTTACCAAACAGCGAGTCTCACATCCCAGCAGGCCAAAAGAATGAAGAACCTAAACTAAGCACAAGTGACCATAGTACACAAACCCTTCAAATTGCCGCAACCAAGTGCAAAAGCAGAGCATACCACTACACTACTGTATCATGTCAGGGCTGTTTCGTCGCCCCTGGACTCCCCAGCTTGCAACGCCACTCCGCACGCGCCCTGACGATCTCGGCTCCGTCGTCCTGCTGCCGTATCAGGTGCGTGCTGCGCAGGTCGGAGCAGCAGCACCGGCTCGACGCCGCCGGTGGCTCGTCGGTGGCCGCCGGCGAGGTCGGGGTCGTCGTCATGCTGGTGAGCGACTCGAGGAGCTGCGACTGCCGGCACTCCCGGCGGTAGTCCAGTGTGATGCTCGTCAGGTGGTAATCCTCCAGCACGTCCAGCGGCACACTCTGCACAAAAAAGACACATCAGAATTCAGTGTGTTCACTGTTCAGCTTCCATTCAGAGATGGTGTGTGAGCTGACGTGTCAGAGACTCAGAGTGTCAGTACGGGCAAACAACCTCGAGGATCCAACCGATGTACTTGACGTTGTTCACGTGCTGGTTGACATCCATGTCGCTCCACCTGGGCTGAAGTGAGCAGGTTCAGACACAGGATCAGTGAACTCAAGCTCTCCTCATGGCCGAGTGGAATGAGAAAGATTCTGACATTAGAACAGATGAACAATGCAATGTTGTGATAATTCTTACAGCTAGTCCTGATCGTATGTTCTCCGCCGTCGAGTCAGTGAGCTTCTCGATCTTGCAGCCGCTGCCGCTGTCAGCGTCGGCGGCGGCGATGATGCTCCGGTCCAGGTAGAAGGGGAGCACCTCCTGCCTGACCTCCTCGGGGATCTTAGACAGCCTCCGGGTCTCCCTGTTCATCATCACCCAGTTGCTGATGCAATCAAATTAGGCTTGTTAATAAGTTACATATATTACTTAATTACACGCAAGATTCACAGTGATTAACAGCAATGTACTGGCAGATTCCTAATTTCCTATAGGTACCTTGTGGCTCTTGCAATCATGTTCTTGGTGTTGCGGTCCCGGATGATCCAGTCCCGGCGCATGCCGTTCTTCCCTGACGACGCGACCCAGGTGTCGATCTCGACGACATCTCCCCTGTACATGCCAGAAGACATGAGAAACACATGAGATCCAGGTGTTGATCTCGACAACATCTCCCCTGAATATGCAGATGACGATCACCAAGATCAGGGTGTTTGTATACCATCTGCTGTACTTGTTGACCTGGATGTTGATCCTCGTGACGACCCAGATGAGCTTCCTGAGGCTCATCTGCCTCGTCGCGCCGAAGCCGTCGCCGATGAGCCCGGAGCACATCACATGGTTCAATGCTGTCTCCTGCACACATGCAGATCGAGATCTGCTGGTCAATCTTCAGACAGGAAACATTTCTGAAAGTTTCATCGATCATCGTATATTTGTGCACCTGCAGGAGGTTCATGAGAGTCTCCATGGTGGCAGTCCGGTCAGGTCCGATCTCGTAGGACCTGATCACGAACTGCTGCCTGTACACAAGCTTCCCTTCCACAAACTTGCCGAGCCGGAACGCGTCGCCGCCGCCGTCGTCCGAGGATGACGGCGGCGGCGCGGGTACCTGCCGAGCGCCGCCGGCTACCACCGCTGCGCCGTTCAGCTTGGCAGCGCCGTTGACAGCTCCCACCGTAACACGACCGCCGTTCCTGCCGCCGCCGCCGCCATTGTCACAGCTCCTCACAAGCAGTCTCCCGGCGCCCTTCGCCTTCTCCGTCGTCTTGCCAAATACGAGCTGACCGCCGGCGGCGACTCGCGTTGCGGCTTGCGGCGCCGGCATCGCCATTGTTATTGGTGCAGTTGCATTGTGTTGCGCCAATGAAAAGGCTATATATGGAGTGATATGCTTGGAGTTGGAATAACTTGGAAGCAAATTTGGCTGCGTGTTTCAGCAAGAAATAGAGATCGAGTGATTAGCGGTAGGGCTGTGTTATTATTATGCGTAATGGTGGCTCATGGTACCAGCCTAGCGTAGATAATAGTGGTTGATCAGTTGCCCTGACCACGGATTTGGACAATTAGATGAACAAATGTGGTAGATAGCTGAACTGCCCTGCCAAACATTACACCTACTAATAATTAAGATGGATGTTCTACAATCTACACGTTAGATGCACCAAACCTGCTACACATATGTATATTTTCATACAGTACAAATTTTGATTACTTTTTTTTCTTTCAAATGCATCATATCCGGACGGTGTTGTAAGGGCATGACAGCTGTAAAGGGCAACGCGCTGCACTCGAGGTGAGAAAGGTGCAGAGGGGGAGTAAATGTAATTCAAAGTACAAACGTATTTTCTTTCTTTACTAACGATTTGGAAAATACCAATTGAGACAATATGTGGGTCGCAATTCTATTTCAGTAAAAATAATATACATATTGAACACAATTTAATTTTAAAAAGATTCAACCAGGAGGAGAGACGTTCCCCTGTTTTTCTGAATTTATTCCGAGATTTTCCGGTGTTATGCATTAAGTGGTAAGCGACGTTCCCGTCGACGACGAGACGCCAGTGGTGACTTCGAGAATCTCCAGATCTGCCGGTGCTCAGTCCTTCGGAGATGCTCATAAGGGTAGGGTTTGCGTACGTGTATTCATAGAGATGAGTGTGCGTGCGTGTTGTGAACGTCTGTGTTGTACTGTGTAATCTTAAAAAAAAACCGAGCTGACTCAGCAGACCGCTTCTTTGGCATGTCCGGCTGTCCAGTTGCACCGGAAGAGTGTCGACCAGTTTAATTTTGAAAAATCACCTCTAATAGAAATTTCCTCTGGTGATGTTTGCTATTACTGTTTAACCCCTAAAAAAATTCGGCTCAACTTGCTCATTGAACTGTTCTGCTTTGGATTCGGATTTTATTATTACTCTTAGCAATCATTCTCTATTATATTCGCTTGTAAGCATGTCATATAATCCTATCTTTGAGATATAAAAATACATAAAAATGTGGCATAAAATTATTAAAGAAGTTTTCTGATATAGGATACAGTATTACAGTGTGATGTATCGTACCACAAAAATTGGATCCAAAAAAAACTTAATATGGAGTAAAAACAAAAATAATATAACAGTGAATTAAAAAAAATAAATAGTGAATAAATAAATTGAGTTGATAGTTTTTTGAAATTCATCTATAATGTGCTGAACTGTCACCCTATTAGAAACAACTATAATGGTCATGCAAAACAAAATCCTTTTGTAACATTGATATGCTAGTATATAAATGTCTAACAATCCTCAAATAAATACATAGAAGGAATGAATTGGTAAATATAATTTTGGAGAGAAGTCATAAAACCCACTAGTTAATAATGTCGCTAGGAATTCTGCCTAGTAATTATAAATAAGTCAGATAATTGTTAACAGAAGATTTAATAATAGCTGAATTATTACCTAATTTTTAAATAGAGACTTCAAATAGTTTTATTTTAATTGTTGCATGTCCATTTATCTTTCAAATGTTGGCTCCACATTTTAAATGAAAGACACAATAATACTCATTTATTTCAACATATGCAGGCTGATGAGCATAATCTAGTAAGCATTGCATTTATATGGTGCACTACTCATCACTAGATTTTAGTTCATAATCTAGACTATGAATGCAATCGCACATCTATATAAACTATATAGGAGCACCCCCACAATAAGGCATTAATTTCTATTTCTCTCAACATGCAAGCGTCTCACCTCATCAAGAAGCCCCACTACACATGCCACATCACCCATCTATGAGAACTATATATTTATAGATATCAGTTTCTGCGAGTACCATGCTACAAAATTTTCACAATAAAAGTACAAGAATGATCAATCATTTAATAATCATTCTCTCTCAACAAACTAAACATGTTTTCATGTATAATGTCATTTGCAAAAGAATGTTACCAAGAAACCATCTTAGTGTGTTTTGCTTTCACAGTTCAAAAAATGTTACCATGCATTCACTTTAGTATTTTTTTATTTTTGAATTTCACCAAAAGATCCTGCATCAACACGCGGGGTACCAGCTAGTTTAATTTAAGTATGTCACAACTAACTAGAAATAACTCTTAAAAAAACTAACTAGAGATAACTAACAGATTCTAGAAAGGTGGCAATGGATACCTAAAGTGTTTAACCACTATTTAAAGATGCTATATCACCAACCTAAAAATGCTTTATTGTAAAAAATTCTAAAGGATATAAAGAATTGATTAATTATAAAAATATTAGGCCATATAACAATTCACTATATACCTCATTTCTCTGGCAATAATCCTTGTGTGCTTTATTTTCATGCTTTTTTGAAGCCAGAAAATTTAATAATTAGTCAGATTTTTCTAAATCACCCCAAGTACTTTCCCAGTATCCATAAAACAGCAGTGGTAATCTATTCTCAAGAAAGGAAGAGATAGTAATAACCTCATATGCAAAGAAAATAATTGTGCTTGTCACAAACAACCTCGTTCCTCCTTCTAGTCAACCCTTCTCCTATAATAAAGTGTAATCAATCAAGATTGGTGAGTATTCACCTCTCGATGCAAAAACAAACTTGAAGACCTTACATGAATGCTAATCATATCTAAATGCACCTGATAACAAATAACCCTAAAAATCAATCTTGATTAAAAAAGCATCACTTTTAATATCAATCATCCAAATTCACCATTGTGTTTATTTGAATAAGCACTTCAAAGCAAGATCTCACTTGAGTATTATATTTTCTTGTACGGAAGGAATCATTTTTGTGAAACTTGTAGGCACATTACAGTGGTCTTAGAAGCTACATAAATTTAACATGAGGTAGAATGGTAGAACCTACATTTTTTTTCTTGTATTTAACCAACGGTGGGGGGCTTTCCCCTCCCCCAACACACTTTTTTAGGAAGAGGAAGAAAGAATGAGAGGAGGGAGGAAGAAGAAAGAAGGAGAGCCCCCTACCTCTCAATCCTTGCTTCATACTACCTCCGTTCTTAAATATATGACACCATTGACTTTTTTCATTCGTTTGACTATTCGTCTTTTCTGCAAATATTTTTTCAAATTGGTAAACTTACAAGTTAAATCTAAAGTACATGTGACAATAGACATAACGATACATATTTTACTTTAGTTAACTAACTTGTTCAATAGATATTGGTAGTCAAAGTTGGAGAAAAAAGTCAATTGTGTCATATATTTAAGAACGGAGGGAGTACTAGGCCTAATAAATAAAGTAATAATGAGTTGCAGCATATAAACAGCAGGTCAAATTAGGTTGAACTAGCTTCCATATCTGGTACCAGGGTTGTTAGTTGTGTGTGAACTAGAAAGTTGAAGGCAAGCAATCCAAAAGGAGTTACCTATTGTTCAATGAAAAATTCCTAATGAAGTTGTTTTGCTTCATCTAGAAATTGTCTAGTTCTTGTATCTACTATTGCCAAATTAAAGCCAATTATTGCTAATCTAGAACCATATTATTATTTTTATAGCACATTGGCTTGCCTAATTCAGTATCATATTATGGCCTAATGAATTACAATGAGAGAACTGCTATTGCTACTAACCTATAATGCTATTCATGGCAGACCACACAAAAAAATGTAACATAGCAAGAAGACATAATGGATCAATTGAGATATATCATGCAAATTGCAAGATGATGAATGGAGGTGGTGACATGGGAAAAGCCCTAGGGCATGTACATGTGTTGCTGCGGCATGATGGCCTGGAGATGACAAATGGGAATCACTTTTAGTGCTGCGCAAGAGGTTCCTCTGCCGTTGAGCTTCTAACTTTGAGAAACTGCCATGTGGGCCCCATCGCATTTGGGTCCACATGCTATTGGCTCAACGGCAGAGAGTTCAATGGTAGGGGATCTCATTCTGTGCAGAGTGGCCAAACAATCAGCTTACACAACCCTTTTATGCTATTAAAACCTAATCAAAAGTTGATGAGTGATTTAAGTGTCAAGGAAGCTCTCAAAATAATTTTCTTTTGAACTGAGTTCAAATGTGAAAGTTAGGATTTAACAAAGTCCCCTCAAGCTGATTATGAATACACTGCGAGGAGCATTAGAGTTGATTGTATTCTACCTCACCGTATTAACTTTTTTCTGTACTCTGTACACCATATCCTCGTTTAAATATACTCACTCCATTTAAAATATTTCCCCCCATTGCGTCATGAAAAGAGGGTTTGGTGTATTATTGATCCGTCTTTTATGTGGTATATAAAAGCATAAGAATAAGTAGGCATTTTTAATATGATCTAATAACATCATTGTCAAATAAAATATTTTGTTGAACAAAGCAATTGTTGCCTCTCTATGTATAACTAGTTGAAAGGCATGTGCGACACGCATGTGATTAAAAAATACAAGAGTACAAAACGAATTACATATTACTACTTTTGATACAAGAGTTACAATGAAAGAAGCGATATAATCATTACATATTACTACTTTTGATACAAAAGTTACAATGGATGGAGTAATCCATCAGAGCCTGACTGATGAGGACATCGCAGCCATACGTAACCCAGATGTCTTGGTTACACCAAGCCCACCTCTGGTTACGCATCAAGAATCAAGTGCACAACCGGTTACACAAAAACAACCATTGGATACACGAGCTCAAGTGATTTACGGACCGGTTACGCGCAGCCGTGCAAGGAAACTCCAACAAGAGGTGCATACTTTCCTCTCTGAGTTACATTGCAATGTTGATGAGAGTCATATACTACCTAAGTCGTGTACTTTGCTCCTACTCAGGTTTACACAAGAGGCTTATCTATTGGGTTATGTAAAGGACACAGGAGCTTACGCGGAGGACACCAAGACTGCTACCCAAGCTGAGAAGGGTTACGCATACAAGACTCAGGGTTACGCCGCAGAAGCATCAACTTCACGTCCAAGTCTGTACCATCTCGGGAAGAGACGGGGGTCAAGTGATACATCACTAGAAGCCTCTCGAAGTCAAGATTCCAACTCAACAAACGGCACATCATTTCGACTTCCGAGCTAGGAGTAATGGCCAATTTACTAAAGGCTGCGCAGAAGCTGAACAGACGCGCGTGAACTGAAGAAGACTTCGTGAATGCTTCCACCAGTTGGCCTTCCATCTCCCAACGTGGCCACTTCAGTTCACACTTATCCCACACCCATCTAGGAGGGTTGTTCCTAGTATAAATACCCTCTATGTACCCCAAAGAACTCAGTTTTGATTATTGAGAATAGACAACCACATATGGTTTTCTTGCAGCCGAGCTGCTGAGTGCCTTGCACACCCCTGTTCTTCCTTGTTCTTCTTGGACTTGTGAAGAGAACCCTCTGGGTTCCGCTACTTCGTGCTCTACGGATTCCACCTTTGCTGCGCCGTATTGTGTGGATTAGTTCCGGCTTGTGGTTTTGCGGTCGTTTGGAGATCGAGTCGAAGTCTTCACGGTTTCGGTGCCTCTCTCCCCGTCGCTTGGTCGCATCCAACCTTTGTCAGGTATAAAGCTATTTACCCGCTGCTTGCGGCAATTTACCTTGTTACAAAACCTACTGCCGTGAAGATCGGGCCATCCTTTGCTGATCCAAATCGGCACCTATCATGTGGTAATCAGAGCTATCGTTGTCACGGTAGGTTTTGGTTATTACCCACCCTCCCACCCTTTACAATTTGTTACTATTTTCATCCATCACATATATTTGTGTTTTGTTCATGTCCTACAGTCCACTAAAAAGCTACCAACAAAAAAAATCCTATAGCCCTTTTGTGGTATTGTTACTCTGTGTGTTGCGTTCATCTTGTTGCTAGTCACCACCGTTGTTCTTCCGTCGTGTTTTAATTTTTTTTCTGCACCCCTCATATGTGTTCTTTTGTTTGCTAAAAAAAATAAAAAAAAAGTGTGAAAGAAAGAGCAAAAAAAAAGGAGTGAAAATAAAAGAAAGAAAGGCGAAGTCGAAAGGGGCTGTATTGCGGATTGTGTAACTAAAAGTTTGATATCTATAATCTCAAGTTGGTGGTGGTTCTGGACAGCGAGTTTTGAACGGGTTACACACTTTGTTTCAGTACTACAGCCTTCCTTGAACAGCCACCTATAGCTCCACACAAATCTTAAACCGGGGCTTTTGATTTGTAATCCTTTCAACCGCTTAATCACAAGTTTGGTTACGCCACACTAGCACACTCAAGGTCCTTGAGAATGGGTAAGAACTTGGGTAAGCAAGAGGTGAGGTTGTGTGATTCCACATATTTTTCCTCTTCCACTTTCTCTTGCAATCCCTAACATGGCAGGATCTGATTCAAGTGTTCGTGGTGGGAACCACGGAGATAAGGAGCCCCCTGTCTCACGGGCTGAGATGCGCAATATGGCCAACTCGCTTGTGGAGGCCATGGAGAGGATGCTCGATGATCGTCTTCCTGCTGCGAGACGAAGAGCTCCACATCACCATGATGAATCGGGTGATGAAAATTTTGGTTTTGGGCGTGGCTTTCGTGACCAATTTGAAGGTGGTCGTGAGCATGGCCGTCGTGTTCACTTTGATGATGAAGCTAAATCTCAGGGCAGCCATGAGGAGGAAGAAGATGATGAGAATCCTTTTGGAAATGGTGGGCGGTTTGAACGTCGTCGAGATCACCGTCGTGGTGCTGGTCATGATGGTGAACGCCATCGTGGTCGCCATAGAGATGATCCGGACAGCATTGCCCGTGTTAAACTCCGTGTTCCAAAATTTTCAGGAAAGGAAGATGCTGATGCATATCTTGATTGGGAAGAGCAGTGTGATCAAATTTTCAGAGTACATAATCTCTCTGATCGAAGACGTGTTAATCTTGCTTCCGTTGAATTCTCTGGATATGCTCTCACTTGGTGGAATCAAATACAAGACAATCAGCTTGTGTTGGGACGTGATCATATCAACACATGGGCTGAAATGAAGCGTGTGATGAGGAGGCGCTTTATTCCATCAAGCTATCGCCGTGACCTTCGTAATAGGTTACAAACATTGAAACAAGGTTCCAAATCAGTTGATGAATATTTTAAAGAGATGGAATTGCTCTTGATTTGCTCTGACATCAGGGAAGATGAAGATAAAAAATGGCAAGATTTCTGCATGGTCTCAATGATGACATTTCAGGTTTTGTGGAGATGTTTCCACACCGTAATTTGCAAGATCTTGTTGATCAAGCTATGCGCACCGAGAGGAAAATTCAACAAGAAGGCCATGGTCGGTCCTATGGGAGTCGATCTGTCTCTACTCCATGGCGCCGGCAGCAGCCCGATACCTCTGTTGGTGGTGTTCGATCTCAAGCTGCTGCAGCTAGGTCCTCTCCATCCATTGGTGCTGCCAAAACTACATTTTCTAGTGCTTCTTCACCTGCAAATCAGCAAGAAAATCGCCATCTTCCTACAAGTGCAGCAGCCCCTTCAGTTGCATCAGCCGCTGCATCATCTTCACATAGCCGAGGCATTGTTTGTCACAAGTGCCAAGGTCGTGGACACATTGCTGCTGAATGTCCTAGTAAAAGAACCATGATTGTGAATGAACAAGGTGAATGGGAATCTGAAAGTGATGAAGAACGTGCTCCAATATATGATGAAGCAAATGGGAATGATGGAGATGAGATCCAACCTGATGAAGGTGATGATAATTGTTTCATTTCTCAACGGGTGCTTAGTGTCACTGCTGTGGAAGAAGAAAATAATCAGCGGCACAATCTTTTTCACACTCGAGGCATGATCAAGGACAAGCTCTGTCGGATCATTGTTGATAATGGCAGCTGCAATAATATAGCAAGTTAAGAATTAGTTGAGAAATTGGGGTTAAAACAGCGGCGTCATCCTTCTTCATACAAGATTCAATGGTTGAATGAGTGTGGTACGCTGCGTGTGAGCAACATTGTGAATGTCCCTTTCTCTATTGGGAGATATAATGATCATGTGGAGTGTGATGTGGTGCCAATGCATGCATGCCAATTGTTGTTGGGAAGACCATGGTTATATGATCGTGATGTTCAGATTTGTGGTCGTGCCAACAAGGTTGTTCTCATGTACAACGGAGAGCGCCTCACTTTGCTTCCTTTGTCGCCGGAGGAAATTTTGAAGGATGATCTGAAACGAAAATAGCGAGAGAGCGAGAAACACTTACGAGCGAGCCACAAACATAGTGAGGGAGTGTTTCCACAGCCAAATAAAACTCCATAGCTGCAAAGAACCGAGCCACAGGGAAAAGAGGGATTAGTTATGATGGCTAGGAAAGGGGATTTAAAAGAATTGAGTGAACCCAATGCCATGTTCTTTGTACTTCTGTGCAAAGACAATTTTCTTTCCACTAATGACTTACCCTCTACTTTGCCTAGTGTTGTTTTTGATGTACTACAGGAATATGAAGATGTGTTTCCGGAAGAGGTACCACCAGGACTGCCACCCAAGAGAGGGATCGAACATCAAATCGACCTTGTTCCTGATGCTTCTCTTCCCAACCGTGCACCATACCGAACCAACCCGGAGGAAACAAAAGAAATTCAGCACCAAGTGCGAGAGCTCATCAACAAGGGGTATGTAAAAGAAAGTCTTTCACCTTGTGCAGTTCCTGTTCTTTTAGTTCCTAAGAAAGATGGTTCATGGAGAATGTGTGTTGATTGTCGAGCCATCAATAACATTACCATAAGGTATAGACACCCCATACCTAGACTTGATGACATGCTTGATGAACTTAGTGGTGCTATCATTTTCACAAAAATTGATTTGAGAAGTGGATATCATCAAATTCGAATGAGAGAAGGAGATGAATGGAAAACAACCTTCAAAACCAAGTTTGGGCTGTATGAATGGTTAGTAATGCCTTTTGGATTGACCAATGCACCTAGTACTTTCATGCGCTTAATGAATCATGTGCTTAGGGCTTTCATTGGAAAATTTGTTGTGGTTTATTTTGATGACATATTAATTTACAGCAAGTCTCTTGATGAACATGTTGAACATATAAAATGTGTGCTTGCTGTTTTGAGGGAGGAATGCTTGTTTGCTAACCTTGCCAAGTGCACCTTTTGCACCGACAAGGTAGTCTTTCTTGGTTTTGTTGTTTCAGCTCAAGGCGTGGAGGTTGATGAAGAAAAGATTAAGGTTGTACGTGAATGATTGCCTCCACAAAATGTGAGCCAAGTGCGAAGCTTTCTTGGACTTGCCAGTTTCTACCGTCGGTTTGTCAAAGATTTCAGTTCCATTGCTGCCCCAATCAACGAGTTGATGAAGAAGGACATACCATTCCATTGAGGTGCAGCACAAGAGAAGGCATTTAACGCGCTCAAAACGCAATTGACAACAGCCCCACTCCTGGCACTTCCAGATTTTGGTAAGACCTTTGAAATTGAATGTGGTGCAAGTGGTGTAGGGATTGGAGGCGTGCTCATGCAAGAAGGGAGACCTATTGCATACTTCAGTGAAAAGCTAAGTGGTCCAACTCTTAATTATTCAGTTTATGACAAAGAACTTTATGCTCTTGTGAGGAGTTTGGAAACTTGGCAACACTACCTTTTGCCTAAAGAGTTCATTATACATTCTGATTATGAATCCTTGAAACATCTAAAAGGTCAATTAAAACTGAACAAAAGACATGCTAAATGGAGTGAATTCATAGAATCTTTTCCTTACATTGTTAAGTACAAGAAAGGGAAGGATAATGTTGTTGCAGACGCTTTGTCTAGACGCCATGCTTTGATATCCCAACTTGATGCTAAAATTCTTGGTTTGGAAAGTGTTAAATATTTATATGCTACTGATTCATACTTCGCTGAACCATTTTCTAAATGCTGTGATGGTAAGGGCTGGGAAAAGTTCCATTTGCATGATGGATTTTTGTTTCGAGCTAACAAACTTTGCATTCCAGATTGCTCTGTTCGTCCTTTGCTTTTGCAGGAAGCTCATGCTGGAGGGCTGATGGGTCACTTTGGTGCCAAGAAAACAGAGCAAGTACTAGCTGATCACTTCTTTTGGCCAAAGATGCGAAGAGATGTAGAGAGATACGTGCTACGCTGCGTAACCTGCCACAAAGCTAAGTCCTGCTTGAACCCTCATGGTTTATACACCCCTTTGCCTATTCCTAGTGTACCATGGGAAGATATTTCTATGGACTTTGTTCTTGGGTTACCACGAACAAAGAGGGGGAGGGATTCAATCTTTGTTGTGGTTGATCATTTTAGCAAAATGTCTCATTTTATTCCCTATCATAAGAGCGACGATGCTTCACATATTGTTGAATTATTTTTCAGGGAAATTGTGCGTTTACATGGAGTTCCAAGAACCATTGTGTCTGATCGTGACACAAAATTTTTGAGCTACTTTTGGAAGACCTTGTGGGGAAAACTTGGGACCCGATTGTTGTTCTCCACAACATGTCACCCACAAACAGATGGACAAACTGAAGTTGTGAACCGCACCTTGTCAACATTGTTGCGGGCTGTTCTCAAGAAGAACTTGAAGCTTTGGGAAGAAAGCTTGCCTCATGTCGAATTTGCATACAACAGGGCGGTCCACTCAACCACAAAATTTTGTCCATTTGAAATTGTATATGGTTTCAAACCTGCTGCTCCCATCGATCTTCTGCCTTTGCCTTTGCAGGAACGTGTGAACTTTGATGCAAGCAAGCGTGCCGACCTAGTCAAGAAACTTCATGAACAGGCGAAAGTCAATATTGATAAGATGACCAAGATGTATGAGAAGCATGCCAACAAGGGTCGCAAGAAAATTGTGTTTGAACAAGGCGACTTGGTTTGGGTACACCTACGCAAGGATCGCTTCCCTGACCAACGCAAAAGCAAGCTGCAACCACGTGCTAATGGTCCATTCACAGTGCTTCGCAAGATCAATGATAATGCCTATGAAATTGATCTTCCAAGTTCATACGGTGTTAGTACAAGCTTCAATGTTGCCGATTTATCTGCATTCTTTGGATTTGAAGAGTCGAGGACGACTCCTTTTCAAGAGGGGGAGGATGACGAGGACATCACAGCCATACGTAACCCAGATGCCTTGGTTACACCAAGCCCACCTCTGGTTACACATCAAGAATCAAGTGCACAACCGGTTACACAAAAACAACCATTGGATACACGAGCTCAAGTGATTGACGGACCGGTTACGCGCAGCCGTGCAAGGAAACTCCAACAAGAGGTGCATACTTTCCTCTCTGAGTTACATTGCAATGTTGATGAGAGTCATATACTACCTAAGTCATGTACTTTACTCCTACTCAGGTTTACACAAGGGGCTTCTCTATTGGGTTACGTAAAGGACACTGGAGCTTACGCGGAGGACACCAAGATTGCTACCCAAGCTGAGAAGGGTTACGCACACAAGACTCAGGGTTACGCCGCAGAAGCATCAACTTCACATCCAAGTCTGTACCATCTCGGTAAGAGACGGGGGTCAAGTGATACATCACTGGAAGCCTCTCGAAGTCAAGATTCCAACCCAACAAACGGCACATCATTTCGACTTCTGAGCTAGGAGTAATGGCCAATTTACTAAAGGCTGCGCAGAAGCTGAACAGACGCGCATGAACTGAAGAAGACTTTGTGAATGCTTCCACCAGTTGGCCTTCCATCTCCTAACGTGGCCACTTCAGTTCACACTTATCCCACACCCATCTAGGAGGGTTGTTCCTAGTATAAATACCCCCTATGTACCCCAAAGAACTCAGTTTTGATTATTGAGAATAGACAACCACATATGGTTTTCTTATAGCCGAGCTGCTGAGTGCCTTGCACACCCCTGTTCTTCCTTGTTCTTCTTGGACTTGTGAAGAGAACCCTCTGGGTTCCGCTACTTCGTGCTCTACGGATTCCACCTTTGCTGCGCCGTATTGTGTGGATTAGTTCCGGCTTGTGGTTTTGCGGTCGTTTGGAGATCGAGTCGAAGTCTTCACGGTTTCGGTACCTCTCTCCCCGTCGCTTGGTCGCATCCAACCTTTGTCAGGTATAAAGCTATTTACCCGCTGCTTGCAGCAATTTACCTTGTTACAAAACCTACTGCCGTGAAGATCGGGCCATCCTTTGCTGATCCAAATCGGCACCTATCACTGACCATCAGCCACATGACATCCGTCATGGAAGACATCTATACATTACAGATTTTGATCCTTGTAGTATTTTTTAAGGATGGTCTTCATTTCTTCATAACCATGTGATCTTTATTAACCTCTAAATTCTAAACCATCTTCCCCCGAAACTAAATAAACCCACCTGATATCAACGACTTAAAGGAGAACAACCAAGATTTCTTGAAGCATCCATGTGTTAGGAAGACAACCTCCATACCTCCCTTCATGAATGAGATAACAAAAACTTATGATTCCCCCAACAAAATCGCATGATAAAAAAATGTAAAGTTTGCACTTAGGTATTATTTCATAACATGCGATTGTAGAACCCATATTCACCAAAGTATTCAAACTAAATGATATCCAAGATTTTAAGGGATCAGGATGCAAAATTCAAATTTTAGGAAATTGTACAGTTACATCTAAATTATTGTACTTTGTTATGCTTTCTAGAGAGAGATAACCCACCTCATATATGTTCTAAACATCTTAACTAATTTTGCAAGTTAATTTTGTTACAAAATACCTAACTAACTCTGCAACTTAATTTTCTAATTGTAATTTGTATCTAAGAAAGCTATTTTTTCTTGAGAGCTTGACTCAAATATCTTTCAGCCAAAAAGAAATTGTGGTAATATGTATCAAGATTCACCAAAAATTCCACAACACTATTTCACCAAACAGAATTGGCAGTAGATTAAGACAAAGGTGTAGCTCACAGAGATAAAAATGTATGATCATCATGAGCTATTCTGCTATGGTATCAATTATAAGAAAAACATAGATTTCATTTAAACAAATAAATAATAGATTGGACATTGGTCAGCAACTATAGATGTCAAAAAAGCTCGCAGCACGACAGCCCACCCAAAAGCCCGGCAATTTGGCCCGGTCCGAGCCCGGCACGGCACGAAGATGCTTCGTGTTTAGATTCTTCTTTAAAAGTTTTTGGAAAAAGGAATCTTGTATGCATGAAGTACTAAATGAAGATTATTTGCAAAACCTTTTCACATATGAGTATAATTTTGCGTGATGAATCTAATGAGTATAATTAATTAATTATTTGTTACAGTAATGCTACAGTACTATTCCCTAATCGTGTGGTCAAAGCCCTCATTAGATTCCTCTCGAAAATTTACATAGGGTGCGAAAGTAATTTTGTAAACTGATGTTATTTAATATCCTTAATTAATGGTCAAAGTTGCATTTAATACTTTAAAAAGTTTTCGTAAACACAAGCCATATCAAAGCATGAAGATAAAGAAACCACGTCAAAGCAAAAATTTGGTGGATGCAGTGGAGCGAAGAAACTCACATGCGTAGTACCGTCGAGAAGCCGTGCAGGTAAAACATTACTTTGACAATCTATGTATAGGTTTATACCAACAACGATGATAAAAAAAGAAAACGTGAGGTCATTGTGGCTAGTTGGTGGTGCTGTGTAAAAAATAAAATAGAAATTGATTGAATGGTATGGTTGAAGGGAACAAAAGAAAAGGGAAATTTCGATTGAATGGTCTAATTGAGGAGGTGATTAAAAAAAAGGAAATGTGAGATCACTGTGGCTGATTGGTGGCGTGATGTAAAAAAGGAAAATGGAAATTGATTAAATGACATGATTAAGGAGGTACAAAAGGAAAGGGGAATCGATTAAATAGCCTGATTGAGGAGGTGGTTTTTTAAAAAGGAAATGTGAGCAGTGGCGGAGCCTAGATTTGTACCAAGGGGGGGCCGAAATACACCACATTATACATATGTCAGTAATCATAAATATTGATAGTATTGTCATCAACTTTTGACCATACATACGTGCATTAAGTATTCATAGCATAAAAATTAACATTTTCTTGATCACGAAAAGGGGAAAATCCTATTAAAGACGAGATGATAAACTAACCATTATAATTTTTTGTGAGGACATTTCCATCTTCCTTTTGAGTGACATTAAAATAAATATCGTTAATCATTATATAATTCAAGAATTAATATTGCCTTGTGCATTGCTTTCCATGTCTGTGTGCATGTTTCAAGTCGAAAAAAGGGCTACGTGCGTGCTTGAGCTCAGGTGCTCGACGAGTTTTGTTGCTGGTTGCTATATGATTATTGCTATGCTAGCTACGAGCTCTGCTCTGAATGTTATTCCTGCATAGCACTACTGATAGTCTGACACAGATAGAGTGATAGATCGGCACAGAGGAAGGGGGGGCCATGGCCCACCTTGTCCAACACTTGGCTCCGCCAGTGAATGTGAGGTCATCATGGCTGATTCGTGGTACGGTGTAAAAAAGGAAAATGAAAATTGATTAAATGATGTGATTAAGGAGGCACAGAAGGAAAGGGAAATTGATTAAATGACTTGATTGAGGAGGTACAAAAGAAATATCACAACGCGGCTAGCACATTGGTGGGGTCGGTGGGTACGAGAAATAGGCACGGTAACAAAAGAAGATGCGTGTCATCTGATTTTCAACTGGAAAGTACAACGAAATGACTCCCCCTACCTTTGTCCTCACTTTTTGATTGTTTTTAATGGGATCGCGCATGACATGTGGGTCCTCCTGTGCAGGGTACGCGGGTACAATTCTAGGTGAGAATTGACATCAATTATGACTCTTTATAGTACTAGTTGAAGGGCATGTGCGACACACACGTGATTGAAAAACAAGAGTAAAAAAATAGTATATATTGCTGTTTTCGATACACGTTACAACAGATGGTGCGATCGCCTCACCATCAGCCATCGATTACATTCTACATATATTTTGATCCTTGTAGTATTAGTTAAGGACGGTCTTCATTTTCCACCCCTACGTCTTTGGTGGCTATCGTCGCCCGCCCCACCCTCTTCCCTACATCTTCGGTGTCTATCGTCGCCGAATCCACCCAACCCCCCCACTGCCACCCCCACCACCACACCCCCAATGTCATGTTGATCTTACCTGTATCAAAGAAAAATGATAAATCTAAACTAAAGTGATTAAACAAAAAAATATATTTACATTTATAAAATAAAGAAATATAGATTTATTCAATAACAAAATTATACATACTCTCAATGTTTAAATAACATTCTTTCACTCGTATCAATCTCATGTTCACCCCCGTCCCACTCTCTTCCCTGCCGTCTTCGGCGGCTATTACCGCCGAATCCGCCCCCTCTCCCCCTACCCGCCAACCCTCCCCCCACCACCACACATACCCACCTCCTGATGCCATGCTTACCTGGTATCATAGAAATGCTGAATTTAAACTAAAAATGGTTAAACCCAAAAATGAATAATATTTATAAATTAAAAAAATATGGATATATTCAAAACCAAAATTGTGCCTAATCTCAATATTTCAATAACATTCTTCCACTCGTATCAATCTCATGTTCGCCCCCGCCCCACCCTCTTCCCCGCGTCTTCGGTGGCTATCGCCACCGAATCCGTCCCCCTCTTCCCCTACCCGCCAACGTCCCTCCTACCACCACCACACATACCTACCTCCTGATGCCATGCTGATCTTACCTGGTATCATAGAAATGCTGAATTAAAACTAAAGATGGTTAAACCCAGAAACGAATTTATATTTATAAGTTAAAAAATATGGATATATTCAATACCAAAATTATGCTAACTCTCAATGTTTAAATAACATTCTTCCACTCGTATCAATCTCATATTCGCCCCCGGCCCACCCTCTTCCCTACGTCTTCAGCGGCTATAGCCACCGAATCCGCCCCCTCTCCCCCTAGCCGCCAACCTTCCCACCACCACCACCACACATACCCACATCCCGATGCCATGCTGATCTTACCTGGTATCATATAAATGTTGAATTTAAACTAAAGATGGTTAAACCCAAAACTGAATTTATATTTATAAATTAAAAACTATGGATATATTCAATACAAAATTATGCTTACTCTCAATGTTTAAATAACATTCTTCCACTCGTATCAATCTCATGTTCGTCCCCGACCGACCCTCTTCCCTGTGTCTTCGGCGTCTATCACCGCCGAATCCGTCCCCCTCTCCCCTTACCCGCCAACCCCCCACAACCACCACTCATACCCACCTCCTGATGCCATGCTGATCTTACCTAGTATCATAGAAATCCTGAATTTAAACTAAAGATGGTTAAACCTAAAAACAAATGTATATTTATAAATTTAAAAATATAGATATATTCAATACCAAAATTATGCCTACTCTCAATGTTTAAATAACATTTTTCTACTCGTATCAATCTCATGTTCGCCCCCGCCCCACTCTCTTCCCTGCGTCTTCGGCGACGCCCCGAATCCGCCCCCTCTCCCCCTACCTCCCACAACCACACATACCCACCTCCCGATGCCACGCTGATCTTACCTGGTATCATAGAAATGCTGAATTTAAACTAAAGATGGTTAAACTCAAAAATGAATTTATATTTAAAAATTAAAGAATATGGATATATTCAATACCAAAATTATGCCTACTCTCAATGTTTCAATAACATTCTTCCACTCGTATCAATCTCATGTTCGCCCCCGCCCCACCCTCTTCCCTGCGTCTTCGGCGGCTATCACCGCCGAATCCGTCCCCCTCTCCCCTTACCCGCCAACCCCCCACAACCACCACTCATACCCATCTCCTGATGCCATGCTGATCTTACCTAGTATCATAGAAATGCTGAATTTAAACTAAAGATGGTTAAATCCAAAAATGAATTTATATTTACAAATTTAAAAAATATGGATATATTCAATACTAAAATTATGCCTACTCTCAATGTTTAAATAACATTCTTCCACTCGTATCAATCCCATGTTCGCCCCTGTCCCACCCTCTTCCCTGCGTCTTCGGCGGCACCGCCGAATCCGCCTCCCTCTCCCCCTACCCCTCCAACCACACATACCCACCTCCCGATGCCATACTGATCTTACCTGGTATCATAGAAATCTTGAATTTAAACTAAAGATGTTTAAACTCAAAAATGAATTTATATTTAAAAATTAAAGAATATTGATATATTCAATACCAAATGTTTGGCTACACATACCCACCTCTCATGTTTTGCTAGTAGAGAGACACGTGGGACACACACGTGATATAAAAACCAAATAAATAAAAGTATGTTATTTGATAAATAAATAAATTATATTTATTGTAAAGATGTACATGTAAGAGAAACATTTGTGACAAACACATATTTAAAAAAATCAGTGAAAAAAAGAAATTTTAGGAATCATAGAAATAATAGCAGAATTTAGCCTGATGATAAAGGAATAAACATGGAAGCTTGGAGGTAACAATTTATAATAAGATTGACAGTTGTTATTTTATCTTTTGTCAGTATCTCTCTGGCAAGCTCAATGAGTAAAATGTCTCCCCTGTTAACCGTAAATTTCAAGTTACTTGCAACTGAATCAATATAAGCATCAATTAAAAAATGTACGAACAATCGATATAAGGTTTTTTATATATGCATCACAAAGGTCTAGGGCATCCTATCCTACAGAAAGGAACTTCTAGCTTCAGTAGATCTTTCCCTCCTAACCATATGCAGCAACCCAATCCTCACTGTTGAAGGACCATTCTAGTGTCATCCGGGTGTGCTTGGTACGGGTGTAAGTGTAGCGCCCTCGTCCTTGATGCATCCGCTCCAGCCTCCAGCATCTCCTTGTCGCCATTTTTCTGAAGCTCTGCACCATAAAGAGAGAAATAAGCAAGCAAAATATATGATCTAAGTAGAAATTCTAATCATTTCTTTTCAAAATAGTTGTTCTTTCTGGCTTTTATCAGTGTCCAAAAATTGGCTGCCAGACCAACCACATGAAACTTCACCCCACATGGCATGTAATATGAACCCAAATACAAAACTTTTCCAAGGATCTTGCTGTGCATAAAAGCTAAATAATTTAATACCACATCACACATCACTTAAATGGCACAAAATGAACAATGCCAACATATATGCTTGTTAACCAAATTTCATAGGGATGATCTGAGATATATTCACAATTTTTTAAGCCGACACAAAAGGAATGGAAGAAAAAATAATTTGATTCCTCTCCAATGGAAGTTGCTTACTTCAAAAAAAAAAAGAACTACACCTTAATTCCATTTTTTTACTTTCCTAAACTATAAGTGAACCAAAGAAAAGTTGGAGGTACAAGGATGTCATTGCTTTCTAAACAACGTGCATGATTCACAGAGCAATGATCCTTACCATAAATGTTTGATTTCTCTAGTCTCCATGCAACAATTCCTCATGAACCCATGCCACACATTAATTCCTCACGAATTCTCTAGAATCCACTCCACCTCCATCTCTTCCTTTGCCTTCTCATCTTGATTAAAGCTCCAATGCTCATCCATAGTCACCCAAAGCTCCTGTAAGTAATTCAATATTTTCTTAGTAAAAACTAACATGTAATTTATTTTTTGTATTATATAACTAAAAAACTTGATATGGATAAATCTTTTTTTTCAAATGAAGAGCGCGACTTTCTCCATCTAAAAAGGTTTCTTAGCTAGACAGTGTCAATCATGCAATGATCTCTGAAAGTAAGAACAAAAAGTTACCGATTGACACGCTGATCTTACCCAGTATCGACAAAATTATGCCTGTCCTTGATGTTTAAAGAACAGTCTTCCACTCGCATCAATCTCATGTTCGCCCCCGCCCGCACCCTCTTTCATGCGTCTTCGGCGGTGCCGCCAAATCGGCGCCACCCCCACCCCTCCCTCCACACACTCCCACCCTCGATGTCACGCTGATCTTATCTAGTATCGGCAAAATTATTCTTACCCTTGATGTTTAAAGAATAGTCTTCTACTTGCATCAATCTCATATTTGCCCCCGCCCCACCCTCTTTCATGCATCTTCAGCGGCTATCGCCGCTGAATCCACCCCCTCCCCTCCAATACCAGCCCCACCCCTCCCCCTACACACCCCACCCCCGATGCCACGCAGATCTTACCCAGTATTGACAAAATTAAGCCTACTCTCGATGTTTAAAGAACAGTCTTCTACTCGAGATCAATCCCATGAAAGATACACACGTGGAACCGCACGTGATTTGAAAAACCAAGTAAATAAGAATAGTTTAAGTATAAAATAAACAATAATATATATTTATAGTAAAGATAGAAGCATGCTTGACAAAGATATATTTAAAAATATAGTGAATAAGAATTTTCAAAACTCATAAAAATAATAACAAAATTAAGCTTCTACATGGTAATAACTATAAAAGTTTGGAGGTACCAACTTATAATAAAATATTCCTTGATAACACACAATATTAGAGGAGTTACATTAGTAATAAAATTACTCAACTATTCTCATTTTTATTTTAAATATTATTTGTAAACAATATTAACAAACTAAATCTACCCTGCGTGTCGCACCAGTTCAAAAAGAATAACATTTATGATATTAAATACAGATAAATAAATCTATTATATCAAGATGTTCCAAACATTAAGAATTATAAAAGTAAAAAAACACTTTGGAGCAAAAGCGCATCCATGGGTGCTACCAATCAAGAATATTGGTACCGAAGAATTGGGTATTACCAAGAACTAACCAAGCGAGATGACATTATCACGACTATCTACATTTCTCCTTCTAGAACCAAGTGTGCAACTATCTACCTTTTCACATCTAAAACCGTGTGTGACCATCCCGTTCCCCTATCCAAATGAGTGGTGAGCCTAGCCCAGCAGGTTGGCATGGTACCACTCGTTGACCACCACTCCTTATCAAGTTCCTACCTCAGTTCCTGCTTCTCATCCTCTCGGGCACAAGAATGTAGTTTATGTGCCAACCTGCATTCCAATTAACAGGCAAAATCATTACAAAACAAAGGTAAGTTTTTATAAAGCATTTTAAAATAGCTTTTGTGGCCTAGAATATCTGAAGGATAAAGCCAGGTCTTCAGACCATGAGCAAACATATACCAGAGTGTGGTCTTTTGGTCTTTCAGATTTTTCCTCCCGATCCATCCTTCTATGTCTTTTTCCTATTAAAGCAAATGTCACACACCAAGTAGGTACTGAAAAAACCATGTCAAGCAAATGATTAATGCTGCTGAACAAAATCTGAATGCATAGCACCAAAAATCACAATCCCATAGCTCAAATACAGTAAATGGCTTTCATACAAATTCAGCATGTGTAGTCCTCGACATTGTACTATGTGCTGCCTACGAATTCAGCATGCGTGCTTGCATCTTGCTAGTGGAAACAACTGCACAATTTCACTTGCATCATTGAAATGGTGTAACAACTGAGCACACAATTCTTTACTCGGGGAGGGACAACACAAGAACAATTTCACTCGAAAAATTTAAAAAAACTTAGGGGCAGGAACATCAAGTAGAAGTGACATTCTTGCAAATTGGATGTCAAAACACCAAATCTGTGATGATTACCAGTGGAAAATTGAGAATTTATAGCTTTAATTCATCAATTAAAAAAGGAAGCAGCAAGGAAGATCTAACTGGAGTTGGCAAGGCTATTGGCGCTGGCATCGCTGTGGCCACATTGTCTTCTTGATCATCCTCATTCTTAGACGACAAGATCATCATCCTTTTAGGCATTCTGTCGAACACCTTGCAGACAGTAGAGTAGCATCAGGCGGGGCAAAAAAAGAGGAAGAAGAAGTTGCATGCGAACCTGGGAAAGGGAACTTTGCCTGTGCCACCTTAACGGAGCTCCACCGTGGGCGAGTAGGCCGGAACTGAACCTGGCCACACGCCGTCGGGGATGGGAGGCCGCCATGTAGCAGGCCACAGGCACAAGAAATCAATGAAAATCAACTCAATCGGATGGAAAGGGATCAAATTAGACCTTTGTGGCACCCAATGGCGTTGCTGGCGCTGACACCATCAGTGCGGTTGCCTCGTTCTTCCTCCTGACGCCACTGCCTAGTCCCGGCCTCGCCGCGCCTCCTGAGGGAGCAGTTTCGCGACGGCAATGGCTTCCTCCCCGTCCCCGGTGCAGCCCACGGCTGCACTGGCTCCTCCCGCTAGTGCTGTGGTGCCCGACCGCTGCTCCTCGCCGCTGCTTCCTCCCGCCAGTGGCCGCGACCGCACATTCTACATGAAGGCGAAGAAGTTGGGAGCGGGAGGAAGTAGCGAGGCACACCGTGACGGTGGGCCGGTGGGCCGTAGGAGGCGCAGGGCTACAAATGTGGATGACGTGGTGCGGCGACAGTGTGGGGGACGCAGCGGGATCGAGGCCGGTGTTGTCCCCCTCGGGGGCGATCTCCTGGGCGGTGGAGGAGGGGTCCTTCTCCCGAGCGGCAGCAGGGTTGATCTCGGCATCCTCTCCCCGCGGGCATGATCTCTCGGCTGATGGTGGGGTCGAGGCGGGCTCTCTGCCTCTCGGCGGGCGTGACTGCATTCTCCTTCCTCCCGTCGTGCGACCACCGCTCGAGATCCGGAGGCCCGCGACTGCTCCTACCTGCCGTAGCCTGTGGCTTGCTCCCCGTCGTCTCCCTCCTCGCCGGCGTATCCTCACCTACGATGCTCCTCGTCCATCCCTCCTTAGCTTCATCGGGATGGGGCGAGAGGAGGCGGCACATGACAAACTGTGTGGGGGTGATTTTAGCAGAATTGGTTGTAGATGCCGCCAGAGGATGGGGTAGGAAAGAGAGGTCGTGGTAGAGAAAGGAAGGAGAGAGGGAAATCAAGGAGAAAAGGGGATGCGGGATGAGATGCGCAGCATCCGGGATAGGTGCGGGATGATTAAAGGAAGGAAAGATGTGATTGACGCCGGGGAAAGGAAAGTAGTGAAACTTGAATCACGTGATTACAATTAGGAATCTGTCGGTGTCCGGATTAGCACCGGCACCAACTAGTGATTTGCGCTGAGATCAGCTCCTCGATGGGCGGTGCTAAGCTAAGATGACGCGGGGTTTATCCTGGTTCCGGCCGTGCGGCCGTACGTCTAGCAGGGTGTGCTTTCGCACTTGTATTAGTTTGCACCGGTGGTGCCTGTAGAGGGGGGCTACAAGCACGGCGGAAGAGGAGGAAATTCCCCCAAGTCCCTACTAAGGTGAATGGCGCCGGCGGTCTTGTCCCGCACGTCATGGTTCCTGGCGCGAGTTGGCGGCGCCCTCCGGCTTCTGCGGGCGACGACGTGGTGGTCACTGTGACCTGTCCTGCTTTGACTTCGAGGGGCTGCTCCTGCTGAATTCAGGGCCTAACCACCGGAGGAAGGACCGGAGTTGGTGGTGTGGGACTGCGGCGCGTCACCGGCCTGTCTGCATAGTGCTGCGTGTGCTGTCGCATAGTGGCAGGAGTGGTGGCACAGCGCCGGGGATGGTCGCATAGCGCCTGGGATGGCCATGCGGCGCCGGAGTTGGCGGAGGGGACATGGCGCACGCCGCCCGTACGGCGACGTCAGTCGGGGTGCACGCCCGCTCACTGCCCGCACACCCTTCGAGGGTGCCCCCATGCCCGTTCGAGGGTCTTGCTGCAGGGGAGGACGGGAGCAGGTGGTACAGTATCAGGGAATGACCCCTGCTTGTCCGCACAGGGCCGCGCAAAGCGCCCGCACAGTGCCGGGGATGGCTACACAGTGGCGGGTTAGGCCGCACTGTGGCGGTGTCAGGCGCTCTGACCATGTCAGATGCGCGGTGTGGGGGAGATTCACCCTTGACTTTGGTGTCCCTCCATGGGGCTGGGCATTAAATGCCGCTGTCGGGCAGAGCGGGGGCGACTGCCCGCTCGAGGGGGTCCGAACCCCTCGAGCGAGGTGGAAATCTGTTCGAAGGGTCGGAGCCCCCGAGCGAGGCGGAGATCCGCTCGAGGGACCGGAGCCCTCGAGCGAGACGGAAATCCACTCGAGGGACCGGAGCCCTCAAGCGAGACAGAAATCCGCTCGAGGGACCGGAGCCCTCGAGCGAGGTGGCCAAGCGGGCCTTCTTGGTGTAGGTTGCTGCTGGGCCGCGGCAGGCCGTGGGCCTGTGATGTCCCGTGACCGGAGTTCGGGAAACAGTCCTTGGGCGGTTTGTGTTTAACGAGGGAGATTATCCCCTTAGTTAGGGGACCCCTAATGACCATCCCCGACAGTAGCCCCCGAGCCTTTGCTGTAAAGGGGACCGTTCCGGCAAAGGATGCCTCTCTCGGGTGCTGTGTGCGAGTCTTGTCCCCTTTGATCGTGCATGTTTTCCTGTGGGGGCGCGCTAGCGCACCCGCGGGTGTAAGCCCTGAAGCCCTGTAGGAGTGCGTGCACTCGTGCAGGGGGTTAAATACGTAGGGTGACGTGGCTCACCTTGCGTTTGTTTCAGCCGGCCTCGGCGGTATTTCAGCCGGCATCGGCAATCTACGCAGGTGGGGAGGCATCGTGTTGACCCAAGACATTTCGGGTAGGCTGACTGTTTTCGGGGTCGCAGCCCTAGGTAGGTTGATGCGGCGATCATTGGGGCGGTCGTGGTGCAAGGAGCCCCCGAGCCCTGGCCCAATCAGGGGCGATCGGATGAAGACTCTCAGCTTTGTTATTATGTCTCTCGTTGCCCTTCCGCAGGGTAGAGGGGTGAGGCAAACCGTGCTACCCTCGAGCGGGCGGCGAGCGACGGTTGCCTCGGTGAGCTGTTAGCGGATAGTTCAAGTGGGCGTCTGTGCCCCGTTCGATAGGGGTCAGCTCGTGGTCTGGAGATACGTCCATGTAAGCGCTTGCAAAGGTTTGCCAAGCAGGGCTCGGTCCTGTTCGATAGGGGCCGAGGGCGCAGAAGCACTCCCTCGATGGGATCCCTCGATAGGCTGCCTCTGTCTTGGGCTTGAACACGATATGTGGGGCGCCCCCGAACTTCGCGTTCTGGGACAGGCTCGATTGCGAGCGCCCCGATCGTTCCTGACTCTGTCGATCTGAGGGGCCTGTTCGAACCCGTCGAGGGTCAGGCCCCGTACCTCTGATCAGTAGGGCATTTGTGAGGGGGGGGGGGTTCCCGTCTTGGCAGACCTGTGGCGCTTGCCGATCTGTCATCGAGTCGAGCTTCGAACCACTGATCAGTAAACCCCCAAGTCGAGGGGCATCTGCGGCGCCCGTCGTACCCTCAGCGGGCTGGGCCTCGAGCCGCTGATCAGTAGAGCTATGCGGGCCTGAGCCCCGGGTTTCCTCGAGTTCGTTCTCGAGGATACATTGACAGGTCATGGCCTTGTGGCCTCAACCCGTTTCGGATTGGGGCACCAGCCACATCCCTTCGAGGGATCGGGCCTCGAATCCCCAACTCGAGGTTACCTAGGCTTTCCTTATTCGAGAAGGAATCCCTGGCATTTGAAATTCGTTCGTAGGACGGTTGGCCTCCGCGCCCCGCCAGTCGTGGATGACTTGGCACGGGGCGTGCGAGGTGGGCGCGCCTTTTCAGGTGACGCGACGTGGGCGATGTGCGACGGTGATAAGATGGGACGCGGCGTCCCTTGGATTACCGTGCAGTAATTATGGCGCACGCATGTGCGCGTGGCAGTTTCGGTGCGGTGGGGCCTTGCCGTCAGCGACGAGCGGTGCCCACTACATTAACTGCCGCCGCCCACTGCGCTTCCGGGGGCTCCGCCCCTTCCTACTCTATAAAAGCAGGGGTGCGGGGGGAGCTTCTTACCTTTGCCATTCGCTTCCGCCCCTTGCTCTTCGCCTTTCTCACTGCCGCGCGCTCCGCCGCTTCGGATTTGCTCGCGCTCCGCCGCTCCTTCCGCCATGTCTTTGATCCGAGTGTTGGAGGCGCACCCGTGGCCCCGGTCGACGGTGGACCGGCAGTCCTTGGAGGGGCTGGTCGCCGGCGGTCAGCTGGCACCGGTCGGCGACGAGGCGAACCCGGCGTGGATCGTCCCACCGTTGGCGCACCGGCAGCCAGCTCCGCCGCCGGGTTACGTCGTGAGCTTCATGCGACTGCACGAGCGCGGATTCAACACCCCCGCGAGCAAGTTCATGTGGGGGTTGTGCTACCACTATGGGGTGGAGCTCCACAACTTCGCCCCCAACGCCATCTCGCAGGCGGCCTCCTTCGTTGCCGTCTGCGAGGGATTCTTAGGAATCCAGGTGCACTGGGAGCTGTGGGTTCATCTCTTCCACGGCGAGCTCCACACGCTCGCCATGGGGGAGAAGAAGATGCGCCGAGCTGTCCGTGCTGGCGGTCTCACGCTCTCGGTGCGCGACTCCCGGAAGGAGCTGTACCTACCGTGCACGATGACGACGAACAACTCCGACTGGGAGAAGGGGTGGTTCTACCTGCGCAATGACGGCGCCAGGCTTTCACCGTACACTGGGAAGATGCTGACGGAGAGGCCGATTTCGTGGGCGCACAGGGTGTTGCCCGCGTCGAAGCAGAGGAGGCTCGAGCCCCTCACCGTCGCCCTGCGCAAACTGGCCGACGCCGGGCTGTCCGTGGCGGCCGTCATTGCCAACTTCCACCTTCGGCGGGTGATCCCTCTCATGGAGAGGGAACTCCCCATCTTCGAGATGAAGTTTGACGCCGATCCCGCGGCCCTGGCGCGCTCTCGAGTGCTGGAGGAGGCTCGCCCCGGCGTACGCGGCCACGAGGGCGAGGCGCGCGGTGAACCTCAAGATGGTGCCGCACAATGACGACGACCTGTGGTCGTTCGCGATGCTCCCGGACACCGACCTGGTGAGACTCGATTCTTTGTTTTTGTCAATTTTGTCCCCGTGCTCGATCTAACCGTGGTTGCTAGCGGCAGGGGGTGCATGTCGACATCCCCACTTCAGATCCACCGACGCCGAGGTCGCAGGCTGCCAATCGCGCCAGGCAGCAAAGGGAGAAGGGCCTGGCGGCCCAGGCGAAGGAGAAGAAGATACGGAGGCAGCAAGAGTGCCTCGATAGGTACAACGAGGAGTACCTACTGCGGGAGCAGTAGGGTCTCTCCCCCCCGCCGGAGCTGGTAAACACATCTTCGGACGAGGAGGAGAGCGAGGGGGAGCGGATCATATCAGACAGGTGGGAGGCCGCGCCGCCCCCATCACCGGGGGTCGAGAGGGTCCCACAGAGCCAATCTCCGGGGCGGATGCGGTGCCCCCCACCGAGGGGGAGCCATCGAGGGTACCGGCTGGGTCTGGGGCGGCGCCCTCAGAGCCCTCGAGGAAGCTCAAGCGGGGCAACTCCGGCATAAGGTGAGTTGCAATTCGCTCTTCATGTCCTTGATATCATGAGTTGTGTCGCCAATTTTTCCTCCCTTCTGTGGTCAGGACGGCACCCGTCGTCCCCGGCCTTGCACCTGTCAAGGCGCTCAAGGTGGGGGCGCAAGACGCACCACACGCGATGAGGCCCTGCTCGGCGAGGACGTCGCGGACGACGGCGGGTGCGGCAGCGACAGGTGGGGTATCTGTGACAGAACCGTCCAAATTAATTCCATATTATTGCCTAAACCACTCCATTTGGTCATTAAGCAATAATACAAAAGTAACTTGTCGCCTCTGCCGGGTCAAGCCCGGTAAATCACTTTAACCAGGATCGCAGAATTGTACATTAAAGCTCACACGTCGGCGAGTCCAGAGATAACATTTCACAAATTATTACATCAAGCTCCATAAGGTTTTAATATTACAAACCAAGTCTTTTGCATAATGTAAATAGTTCAGAGTTCGAAACACAGCGGAAATAAAATACTAAACGTCATAGGTAACGTCATAGGAGGCCATCCATGACATAACTAAGCACTGTCATCCTCCCACTCCACTTCCCAACCGAGAGGAAGAGAACCAGGCCACGGAAACCCATCATCATTCATACCACCTGAAAACAACAACAACAGCAAGGATGAGTATACTAATACTCAGCAAGACTTAACCGATGAGTGATGAAAAATCACCAACTCTCTAGACACGCAAGGCTCTTTGGCTAGTGGGTTGTTTTGCTGAAAAGCAACAAAGAGTAGGTTCTTACTTTCAAATTTTAGCTCAAAATTCTAGTTGATTATCCATTACTAAGTAAGCAACTATTGCAAGCATAAGTTGTGCAAACAATTAAGCATACATCCATATTACTTCTCAATTCCATCATTAAGGGACATAGAGTGTATGGTTAAGCAATCTCGGGTAACTGTGAGAGGCCGACGATCGATCGATTAATAACCTTGCAAGGTGGACCTAAACACACGGGAGAATGCACACCCCAAAAATAACAACTAGAAACCAAAGGGGGTGGGGTATGCACCAACCAGGCGGTTCTCGTCAATCCTCGGTTTGGGAACAGGGGCTACAGTCCTCAGTACATGGTGGTTGGTTCGGCCTCACCTCCCCAACCCCACACATGCACCACAATTAAGCTGCAGCAGGGGACGAACCTAGGAGTAGTAACACTAAAGTTCCCTTGCCGTGCCAGTCGGGTACTAGGCTTACCGGTCCCATTCCCGGCAAATGTTTAGTACGTTCAAATGCTTAACCACAGACCTACTGCCCGGAGCCGGTCCCATGCTCTTACCACATGAGCATATCCATTTAACAAAATCTTATGATTCCAACATAAGAGACCTATAGCTCGCGAGTGACGAACATCACTCGACTTTTACCGTGTCCTTAGAACATGGCAACTAGTGACCTATCATGCTAGTATTTGAGCATAGGAACCTAAGATCATGCATCTAGGGTTTCAAATCACCTCCTGAAACGTAAATGCACAAACATAGCATAACATAATTGTAAAAGTTAGAAAACTGGGTTATGCTTCGGGGCTTGCCTTCACTAGCAAAGTCAGTGACGAAGTCCTTCGAACTTTGGTTCGGGTCTTGCTGCACTTCCACCACGTTCACTTCTCCTTCAGCGAGATCTCTCTTGGATTCCGGCACCAACTCGTAGTTCCCGTCCGGAAGTTGTACACGACATGCATATGCATTAACTTCATGTATTTATATGTGAGGATTTAGAACGTAGTTTAGAATTGAAGGGTAAACGTGGGGTGTATGGGTGACCACATTCACCTGGATAAGAATATATCCTGCATACTCTTCCTATCAAAGAAAGGGGTATGTGTGCGTGATTTAACTTCGTATTTGATGGTGATTGCGTGCACATCTAAATTAATTAATTAATTTTTCTTCACCAAATTATGGGTGCTGTTCATGGTGTGATTTGGTGAAGCCCAACCCAAAAGATTTGAAAAGAAAGCAAAGCTGATTTCTATTTCCTTTTATTTCTTGGATTAAGCTTGATTTATTTCAAAAATTCATTCTAGAAGAAATACAAACAAGATGTCCATGAAACTTTGCAGAGAGGCACAACATACTACACATGAGCTACTGCCAAAAATTTAGATCAATCCAAGCTATAGATCTAGCATGAAAAATAGAACTAGATTCATTCATTAAAAACAAGAATAAATCATACAAAACTAAATATACCACAAATTGAGCTAGAAATGCATGTGGAGTTTCAAAACATCCAACTATGAAGAGATATGCACTTACTCAGCAAAGAAAATTTAAATTAATTTAAATTTATGAAAGAAGGTTAAACTTGCACAAAAATTACTTGACCCTATAAAACATGATAAAAAGATCTCTAATTTTTATCAGTGGTGCCAAACCATAAAACAGGACTATGGCAAAAAGATTGGGTCCAAAAGCTCAACAGATTAATTTACATAAATCAGAAACAGGAACAATGCTGAAAAACAACTTTAATTCATAATTAAAGATCTACTTTATAACTTTGTACCAAAATTGAACCAGAAGACAAGCATGACATGGCAAACAACATATCCAAAATTCAGCTTCAGATCAGGCATAGAATGTGAATTATTGCAGATCTACTTAAAATGGTAAATTCAAAATTATTTAAAAACTACACAGAAATTTGAAAACTTCCTTTGTAGAAAAGTTAGGGTTCTTCACAAGGATTCCAGAACAGTTGAGTTTTCATTTTTAGGATTTTTCTGTGAACTGTTCTTGATTTTACAAGATTCAGCATATTTAAAACAAAAGAGAAGAATCTATTTTGCCACAGGGTCCCTGGCCAAAGATTTATATTTATAACCATGCCCTCTGCTTTACAATTAGACCCTCGGTTTCACAGATTGACCCCTAGGAAGGTTTTCGAAATCGCAATGTGGCCCTTGGCCACAGGGGCGGCGGGTACGGCCGGACTCCGGTGAGCCGGTGGCCGGACTTGGCCGGGGAAGCGGCCGGGGACATCGGCGGGCTCACCTACGCTCGATCCGTGGCCGGCGTGGAGGTTGGGAGAGGACCGGCGAGGTGCGGTGGCGACGGGGTGAGGCAGCGGCCGCTGCGAGCTTCACTTCGGCGTGCTGGGCGGCAGCGGTGAGCAACACGCGGCCGGGCGAGCTTCAGGGGGTGCGTGTGGTGGTGCCTGGGTGCTTGCACGGGCTCGAGAGGGTTTGGACGGGGGAGCTCTACGGCGGGGCTTCAATGGCGGGCGGTGGAGCTCGGCAGATGGCGGCGCGGCGCTGCGGCTTTGCCCCTTATATAGGCGACGGCACGCGGGAAGACGGCGTGACACGGACGCGGCTTCCAGCGTGCGCGCAAGCAGAAGGAGTGGCACACGCAAGCGGCGGCCAAGCGCAGCGCTGTGCGCGCGCGGGCGTGGGCGGGGCGCGGTGTGGTCGCGGCGCGGGCGCGCGGTGTGCGGCCACCTAGCGGCTTTAACCGGGCGGGGACGACCTGGGGAGGTGCATCTGGGCACGACACATCTGACAGCATGTGTGGGCCCACGTGCGGCGCGGCACGGACGCTGGGGCAGGATGCCGGCGCAGCTCAGCGCGGCGAACGCGCAGCCAGAGCGCGGCCAGAGCACCGGTGTGCTCAAAACCTCAGCGAAGCCCTGTTTGACCAGCCGGTTCTCCAAAATTTTGAACTAAACTCAAAAATCGCCAAAAAGCAAAGTTGTAGATCTCCTATCCAACAACAACTTTTGTAAAGGCCGTCATATGGAAAAGTCTATGGATTTGGAGATAGAGTGGTTTGAAAATTGGGATTTTCTCTGTTTGGTCAAGACTCTGCCCTGAACTTTGACCAACTTTTTGAGGCTTTTCCACTTCAAATTTGAAATGCCGCCAATTGGATGAAATGTGTCCCGTGTGAAAATGAACAACTTTCGTATTGGCTGATTTTGATGTTGTTATATGAAAATCGGAGAACGCGCTAGATTATCGATGAAAGGTCTAGAGCTCTTAGGGTGTTGACCTTAGTTTGAGGGGTTTGACTAGGGTTATGGATGTTGACTAAGTCAAGAATGTCAAGGACCATCATTAGCCTCACTAATGAAGATGTTTACTATTGCTTAAACATCAAGGATGTTACAGCGTTGCGAGTCGTGGCCGTGGCCACGGGACCGCAACGGCGGGAGGAGGTGGCGGCGGAAGCCCTGCGGGCGGCGATGACCCACGGTGCCCGGCAGGGGCGAGAGCAAGCCCACGCCGCGAGTCGGGGAGCAGAGGGCCGCGGAACGGCTGGGGCTCCTGCTAATGGTGATTCGACCCTCGCTGGGGTCAGGTGGTGGTGGCGGCCGCGCCAGCCCCCGGGCCCACGCCCGAGGTGTTGGTGGTGCGGTCCGACCACTGCGTGATGTCACAGGTGTCGGCGGCCGGTGCTGGGGCATCGACGTCCGGCGTTGTGGTCCCAACATCTAACGCCAGCGTGCCGCAGTGGGAGCAGAGGCTCCGTCTCCCCGGAGTGCCGCGGAGCCTGGTGGAGGAGGCGAGGTCGGAGATGATGCTGTGGCAGGAGTTCCACGCCCTTGGGGCCTCCCTTCAGTCCGCTATGGCCGACGTGCTCCAACTCCACGGGGGTAGATCGCTCCAGGTTTTTCAGGTAAGCACGCTTATTCGAGCGTCGCTCGTTCCCTTTTCCCTTGCTTGTGTGTTTTTTGTTTGATTTTTGTTCCTCATTCTCCCTTCGCCATCCGCAGGAGCTGCAGGGCCAGCGGGCGAGAGGTTCGCTCGCATTGCCGAGCTGAGCTCTGACCTCGACTGGTACCGGACGCAGTACGAAGGCCTGGACGCAATGGTGGAGGCCCTGCGGATGGACAACGGCTGGCTCAAGTACAACCTCATCCGCATGGAGGATGCTCGCAACAACCAGCGGTCCGTGGTGGCGCAGAAGGCCAAGGAGGTCGAGGAGATGAGGGCCGTGCTCCAGGGGAAGGAGGAGGTGCCGGCGGCAGCGAGCGAGGAGCTGCGGAAGGTGCGCGAAGCACTTGCCGAGGTCCAGGCCACACTGGCGCAGAAGGAGACGGCCCTCGTCGAGGTGCAAGCCCAACTTCAGCAGGACCGCGCGACCCTCGAGGGAGCGAGGTCCTGGCAGACCCAGGCTGAGCAAAAGGCCCAGGAGGTCGAGAAGCTGGTAGCTGCTCTGCAGGAGAAGGCCGAGGCGCTCACCGGGGGTGGAGGGCCAGCTCCAGCAGGAACGTGCCGCGCGCGTGGAGGCGCAGACCCAGCTCCAGCAAGAGCGCGCGACGCTCGAGGATGCCCGGTCCGCCCTTCAGCGTGAGCGCTCAGCGTGGGAGGAGGTGCAGTCCCAGCTCTAGCAGGAGCGTGCCGCGCTCGAGGAGGCCAGGGCTACGCTTCAACTTCGGGAGGCGGAAACCGAGCGGCTCACCGGGGTCCTGGTCTAGGAGGGTGTCACCATCGAGGCCCTGAGGACCGCCGGCGGGGCGAAGGATGCCTCGATCCTACAGCTGCGGCAAGAGGCTGGAGCCACACGTACAGAGCTCGAGACGGAGAAGAAGCAGGTCGAGGGTATGTTACAGCCCCCGAGCCATTATTTGTTGTTTGGGCTCGTCGAGATTCGCTCTCGACTCACCTTTTCTCACTCCAGGACTGCGGAAAGCTCTGGGGGAGTCGGCGACGCAGGAGGAAGCGCTCCAGGCGGGCTACACCTTGTCCCAACAAGAGTTGGAGCTCCTGGAGCAGGCTGCCCTCGAAGCATGCCAGAACATCGATGAGGGTACCGGCTTGTCGGGGAGCTCGCTGGCGAGTCGCCTTCGGGCTCTGAGCAGCCGCATCGTCGAGCGCATGAAGGGCACTTTTCGTCTCGGCGTCCAGAAGATCCTTGGTGTGGTGTCGATGCACTACATCATCGACTTCGCGACGCTGGCCGCAAGGTACGTCATTGCAGATGATCTAGATGATGACGGGGCGCAGGACGCCATGGACCAGGCCGACGCTGCCGCTGCCGATGCCGCCGCCGATCTCACCGACGTGTTCGAGGAAGACCTCTTCCCGAACGCTGCCCCCGCAGGCCCCCTCGAGCCCTGAAAGTAGCTGGGCGCAGAAGCCCTTAGGTCGTGGACAAGATTCAAGCCGGGTGGCTCATGTAAATAAACAGACCGTCTTTTGAAGTTTGTAACTTATGTGTGGCTTGTTTTATGTATGCCGTTGTGTCTTTCTCGTAACTTAGGCTGATTTCAGCTGGAATTGATCATTTTCGCGAGTAACCTGAAGGTGAAGTGGCGAGAAAGGGAAGCCATATCCTGCTAGAGGCGTAGGCAGTCCCGGGCTCGTCTGGCTTTACCTCTTAGCTACTCGCGCCCTGCTTCTATCCGCCCAAGCTTTCGAGGCACGACACGCTTAGCATTTTTCGGAAGAAAAGGTTTTTGCAAAAAAATGGGACTGTTCAGGGGGGTGCCCCCCATAGTAGCCCCCGAGAGGGACTTGGTTTTCAGAGGAAAGCCGAGTGTCCCTTGTTTTTATTCACAACCTTAGCGTATATACAACCGACTTGGGTGCCGGATATGTACAAAGCGACTTGGAACTTAATGGTAAAAGCGATGTAGCTGTTGGATGTTCCAAGCGTTGGTGAAGACTTCACCCTTCTCGTTCGCGAGCTTGTACGTGCCGAGCTTGAGGACCTCGGCGACGATGTACGGCCCTTCCCATAGCGGCGTGAGTTTGTGGCGTCCCTCGTTCTTCTGTCGAAGTCGGAGGACCAAATCCCCCTTGTTGAGGTCTCGAGGTTGGACCTTATGCGCTTGATAGCACCGCAGGGATTGTTGGTACTTCTCAGAGTGCAGGACCGCCATGTTGCGGGCCTCGTCGATGCAGTCCAGTGCGTCTTCACGATCTTGCTGGTTCTGCCCCTCCTGGTAGGCTTTGACCCTCGGGGACCCGTAGTCCTGATCCGTGGGGAGGACGGCCTCTGCGCCGTAAACCAGGTAGAACAGGGTGAGACCCGTGGTTCTACTCGGGGTGTTCCTGAGGCTCTAGACGATTGACGGCAGCTCTTGAATCCACTTCCGGCCAAACTGGTTGAGCTTGTTGAAGATCCTTGGTTTTAGGCCTTGCAAAATCATGCCGTTGACACGCTCTACTTGACCATTAGTCTGTGGGTGTGCTACGGCCGACCAATCCATGTGGATGTGGTAGCTGTCGCAGAATTGTAGGAACTTCTTGCCGGTGAATTGAGTGCCGTTGTCCGTTATGATGGAGTTGGGTACCCCAAAGCGGTGCACGATGTCCGTGAAGAACAGCACTGCCTACTCGGACCTGAGGCTGCTGATGGGGCGGACCTCATTCCACTTCGAGAACTTGTCGATGGCCACCAGTATGTGGGTGAAGCCCCCGGGTGACTTTCGCAAGGGCCCGACCATGTCCAGTCCCCACATGGCAAATGGCCACATGATGGGGATGGTTTGCAGCGCGTGAGCCAGGAGGTGGGTTTTCCACGCGTAGTACTGGCACCCTTCGCAGGTGTGCACAACCTCGTTGGCGTTGGCGACCGCCGTCAGCCAATAGAAGCGCTGGCGGAACACTTTGCCTACGAGGGTACACAGAGCGGCGTGGTGGCCGCATTCGCCTGCATGGACGTCCTGAATCAACTCCCGACCCTCAGGGATGGAGATGCACTGCTGCATGATTCTCGAGGCGCTGCGCTTGTACAGCTCGCTGTCGATGACGACGAAGGACTTGGCCTTCCTGGCGATACGCCTCGCCTCGGTTCGGTCCGGGGGCAGCTCCCCCTAGTCTAACTAGGCGAGGTACTCGTCGCGCCAGTCCCGCAGAGGGGGCGGGAGGTTGTCGATCTCCATCGCCTCGGCCTCGTCCACCTGGGACCCTTCGAGGTCCGAGGTCTTGAGTTCCCCATTCGAGGGATCCTCATCCATGGGCTCGGTGCCCGTGTGCTCCGAGGGGCCAGCCCCCGAGGCTTTTTCGGAAGCTTCGGCAGGTTTGTCGAGGTCGATAGAGGGCTTGGCGAGGTCGCGGGCAAAGACGTTCGGGGGAACGGTGATCCGCCCCGAAGCAATCTTGGCCAGCTCGTCCGCCTCCTCGTTGTACTTACGCGCGATGTGGTTGAGCTCGAAGCCAATGAACTTGTCCTCGAGCTTGCGCACCGCGGCGCAGTACGCCTCCATCTTCTCGTCATGGCAGCTTGTGTTCTTCATCACCTAGTCAATGAGCAGCTGAGAGTCTCCCCGAATGTCAAGGCGCTTGATGCCGAGCTCGATGGCGATGCGCAGGCCGCTGAGGAGGGCCTCGTACTCTGCCATGTTGTTCGACGCGGGGAAGTGCAAGCGTACCAGGTACCGCATGTGCTCTCCAAGGAGCGAAACAAAGAGCAGGCCCGCGCCTGTGCCTGTTTTCATCACTGAACCATCGAAGTACATAGTCCAACACTCAGCTTGGATCTGAGGGGTGGGCAGCTGAACGTCGGTCCATTCAGCCACGAAATCTGCCAAGATCTGCGATTTTATCACCTTTCGCGGCGCGTAGGTGAGCGCTTCACCCATTGTTGGCGGTCGATTTCCGTCAACCTAGAGCACTTGTTACACTTTGGTTTGAGCTTTGATTTATAACTAACCCGCCACTAGGCACACTAATGATGTAACAAGTTCGCACTTGCATGTGGTATTTGGAGTATGTTGTTTACGCATGTCGACCGGGCATCCCTGGGCCCACCAACACATTGTGGGCCATATCCGGGAGATGAGTTCCTGTACACCTGGACTACTCGACTAGTAGGCCACGGTGCTGGTACCATGGACCACAAGGCAAGACGAGGCGGGCAAGGACTTGTACTAAGACTAGGATAGCTTTCCATACCTTGTATAGGCTACTCCGGGTCCTACTCGAATAGTACCCTTGTACCAATCCGACTTGTGACCCTGCCTCCCGTGGCATATAAGGTGAGGTAGGGACCCCTCTCAAAACATACGCAATCAATACAGAGCCACACAGCATACAGGACGTAGGGTATTACGCACATTGCGGCCCAAACCTGTCTAATTGTGTGCCCCGTGTCTCACCATCGTGTTCCTGATCTCGGTGAGCCCCACCGCACAATCTACTACTTCGGGTACCCCGTCGGAGGCTCGGTGTCTAAAACACTGACAGCTGGCACGCCAGGTAGGGGATCTCATCATTGATCCACTGGCGAACTCGATGGCTCTCGTCACCATCAAGCCGATCGTCGCTTTCCAGCAAGGCGACACCTTCGTTTTCGGCTCCTTGGTGTGCGTTGCTGATAGCGCCGGATCGTTCCTACGTTTCCTAGCACCAACTCCGGAGTCAAAGCTCAAGTCCTCGATGCTTACGCAAGCTTCGATGGAGAATCTCGTCGAAAATTTCGGTGAAATTTCGATCTCTGACCCGTTCAGAGACCTCGAGTCGGAGTCCGAGTACAACTCGACTTCGCCTCCCATTCAGTCTGAGTTGCTTCCATCAGCTTCACAGCTTGCACTCAGCCTGGATAACATTCAACCACCACCTCTCTTCGGTCATCGCCATGTCAGTGCTGCCTACCAAGCCGCATTGAAGCGCCTCATGTGCCCTGGCCTGAAGATCGTGCTCGAGTACTCTTCAGATTCGGACGACAACTTCGACTACTCTTCGGACTCTTCTGAGTTCGAGTTCGACTACAGTTCGGATTCTATTGAAGTACAACCACTATCTGGCCCTGCTCACGGACTGGTGATCACATCAACACCTGAGGGTAGATTCGTCTACTGTCCTGAGCATGTGCCTGCTGATCTCACACTGGATGATCAGGAGCGCTTTATCACCTGTCTCGACAACTTGCCTTTTCAGGAAGGTGTCAAGCTTGTTGATTATGACACCAATACTGAGCTCATTCAGAGTACGGGTACTTACTCATCGCATCGAGAAGTGTTCGTCGTTGATGCATCTACTCCACAAGGGCACCGCTCCAATTATCGTTACCCAGATGATGTGTCTGATGATGAACTCTCTGCTAATGCTCCTGCTGATGAAACCGCGGAGGTCAAGGCTGCACGTCGCCAACGCAATGCTGATCATGCAACTCTTCGTCGGGAACTCGCAGAAGCTCTTCCTACCCGTAATCTTCAAGAGGCTCTGGATGCGGTTACTACTCGTCAATATCGTACTCCAGAAGAAGCCATTAATGCGATCAATCTACTCGGTCGCTCTATGCCTCGTGACAGGGCGACGCTAAAGTCGCAAAGCTGGCTGAACTAGCCTACACTATGCTACGACAGAGTACCAGTGCTCCTAGTCACCATGGCAGCAGTGGGGGTCCTCGTCGTACTACTCCCACTCCTAATCGCACACGGCCGGAAGCAAGCAATAAGGGCAAAGGCGACGATGGTAGTGTCAACAGCATGTCGGGAGACTCTCGCTACGACGCTCGTACAACTATCAACGCCAGACGCGCTGAACGTGAGAAGCAAAAGGATAATGACTCTGATTCTTTTCCTGCTTTCTCCGCTCGACTTCAAGCTCTGTATGTTTCGGAGAAATTCAAGCCTTACGACATCTCCAAGTATGATGGCAAGCAAGATCCAAGGCAGTGGTTGCACTGTTATGCTTTGTCTATCTCCAATGCCGGGGGCAACGATGATACCAAGTGTATCTATTTCCCTTTTGTCCTTGAGCAAGAGCCCCTCACATGGTTTGAGTCCCTGAAACGTGGCTCCATCGACAATTGGGGACAACTCAAACACCATTTCACCAGCAACTTCGCGGGTTCTTTGGGCTGTCATGGCACTAGGATGGACCTTGTCCCGATCAAGCAAAAACAAGGCGAGACTCTTCGCGAGTACATGCGCCGCTTCTTTGAGAAAAGGGCTACTGTTGTTGATGTTACTGAAAAAGAAGTCATAGACACCTTCCAGGATGGTTTCTATGATGACAGGCTATTCCAAGACTTTGGTCGTGCTCGCCCAGCCAACATCACCAAGCTTAAGGAGATGATCACTCACTGGGTAGACGAGGAAGACAAGGCTCGGAATCGATTCAAGCATCTTCGCAACAACCAGAACAACAACAACAACAATACTGGTGGAAGCAGCAGTGGCAAGCAACAGCAGGGCAACCGCCAAGGGAATAACTACTCGAGTAATCCCAATCGCAAGTGCAAGCCCGAGAACACTGTTGCATCCATGGAAACTACCGCCAAGCCTGAAGATGATTCTCACTGGGCAACTTTGACCAAGCAGAAATGCCCATGGCACCTAGAGGGGGATCATACTACAGAGCAGTGTTACCAACTTCGACGTGCGTTGAAAAACATGCCTGAACCATCACACCCAAACTCACGATATCGCAAACACAAGGGGAAGAAGGCTAACACAGACAAAGACACTGGGTTCCAGAACCCGTCCAATACTGTCAATGTCATATTTGGTGGGATTCCAACCAAGCGCATGCAGAAGCTAGCTCTCAGGGAGATCATGTCCATCCAACCAGCAGCTCCCACTTATCTTAAGTGGTCTGAAACCCCCATTACCTTCTCAAGGGCGGATCAATGGACTAGTTTCTCTGAGCCAGGACGATATCCTCTCGTTCTGGATCCAGTGGTGGCAGGCTCCAGACTTACCAAGGTTCTTATTGATGGTGGCAGCGGACTTAATGTCCTGTTTGCTAAGACTTTGAAGAAGATGGGCCTGGATATCACCAATATGCTTACCAAGACCAACTCACCGTTCTATGGTATCATCCCGGGCAACACAGCTGTTCCTTTAGGTTCAGTTGTACTACCCGTTACCTTTGGGACTAAGGATCACTATCGCACCGAGTACATCAAGTTTGAGGTCGCTGATTTTGAGACTTCTTACCATGCCATCATCGGCAGGCCCGGTCTCGCTAAGTTCATGGCTATTCCTCACTATGTCTACTTGGTTCTCAAGATGCCGAGCCCCAAAGGAGTTCTCTCATTGCAAGAGGATCTGAAGCGTTCCTACGACTGCAACACAGAAGCCGTAGAACTTGCCTCGACTACTCAAGTACCCAACGCAATGATGGAAGTCTTCATTGCCGCTAAGAAGCTTGCTCCAAGCGAGCTGGAGGTTCCTGAGAAGACTGACAACAACAACAAGCCTGCACCATCTGGTGACATCCTGCTCAAAGCCATTGACCTCGATACTGGTGACAGCAGCAAGACGACCATGATCAGTGCACAGCTTGATCCTAAATAGGAAGATGCGCTCGTCAACTTCCTTCGGGCTAACCGTGATATCTTTGCGTGGAAACCATCTGACATGCCAGGTGTGCCCAGGAGGTTGATCGAGCACTCACTCAACGTCGATCCTAACGCTACCCCCAAGAGACAACACCTTCGTCGCTTTGCTGATGACCGCAGGGCTGCTATCAAGAAAGAGCTCGCTAAACTACTCGCGACTGGCTTCATCCGAGAAGTTTTTCACCCGCAGTGGCTCGCCAACCCTGTGCTCGTCAGAAAGAAGAACTCTAATGACTGGAGGATGTGTGTCGACTACACTGATCTCAACAAGCATTGCCCTAAGGATCCTTTCGGGTTGCCGAGGATTGATCAAGTCATTGACTCTACGGCGGGTTGTGCTCTACTCTGTTTCCTGGATTGCTACTCCGGCTATCATCAAATTACAATCAAGGAATCTGATCAAGAGAAGATCGCATTTACCACCCCGTTTGGTGCTTGTTGTTACACAACAATGTCCTTCGGGTTGAAAAATGCTGGCGCTACATATCAAAGGGCTATCCAAGCGTGCTTCAAAAGGCAGCTTCACAAGAACGTGGAAGCATACGTGGATGACGTCGTTGTCAAGACTAGGGATCCAGACATACTCATCACGGATCTTGAGGAAACTTTTGCCTCGCTACGCGAGTACCAATGGAAGCTCAACCCCAATAAGTGCGTCTTTAGCGTATATTCAGGAAAACTACTTGGGTTCATCATCAGTCATCGTGGCATCGAAGCAAATCCTGAGAAGATTACCGCCATCTCCAACATGCAAGCTCCGACTACTATCAAGGATGTCCAAAAGCTTACTGGTTGCATGGCATCACTCAATCGCTTCATCTCACGACTTGGAGAACGGGGTCTACCTTTCTTCAAGTTACTTAAGCGGCAAGAGAAGTTTATGTGGACAACTGAAGCTGATCAAGCTCTTTCTCAGCTCAAGGAGTTCTTATCCAAGCCTCCAGTCCTCACAGCTTCTCTGCCCAAAGAAGAGCTCTTGCTCTATATTGCTGCGACTACTAATGTCGTCAGTACTGCTATTATCGTTGAGCGGCAGGAAGAAGGCCATGGCTACCCTGTCTAGAGGCCTGTCTATTTCATCAGTGAAGTGCTTTCAGAGTCCAAGGCTCGTTACCCTCCGGTACAGAAGCTACTCTATGCAGTTCTGATTACTTCACGGAAGCTCCGCCACTACTTCGACGAATTCAAGATTTCTGTGGTTACTAACTACCCACTTGGCGAGATATTGCACAACCGAGATTCCACATGAAGGATTTCTAAATGGGCTGTAGAGCTTGGCACTCTATCACTCGAGTTCAAGTCTTGCACTGCTATAAAGTCTCAAGCCTTGGTTGATTTCATGGCTGAGTGGTGGGAAAATCAAGTTCCCACTCCAATTGAGCATCCAGAACATTGGGTCATGTACTTTGACGGTTCCCTCAAGTTGGAAGGTGCTGGTGCCGGGGTACTTCTGATTTCTCCCAAGGGCGAGCAACTCAAATATGTTTTGCAAATCTTTTGGAAGGTCTCAAACAATGAAGCTGAATATGAAGCTCTACTGCATGGTCTTCGCCTTGCAGTCTCTCTTGGCATTACACAACTACTTGTCTATGGTGATTCTTTGGTGGTCATCAATCAAGTCAACGATTCATGGGATCGTAATGCTGAAAACATGGATGCGTACTGTCAGGAGGTATGCAAACTTGAGAACAAATTCCATGGTCTCGAGTTCCATCATGTGGTCCGCGACAACAATGTTGCTGTGGATGTCTTGTCGAAGCTGGGATCTACACGAGCTCAAGTGCCAGCTGGAATCTTCGTCCATGAACTCCACAAACCATCAATTCTGGAGCAATCATCTATACCCACGACTACTTCAGTTCAATCTGATCGAGAAGTGCTTATGATTGATGTGGACTGGAGAACTCCCTTCATCGACTACATTAAACATCAGTTGATTCCAGAAGACAAGGTAGAAGCCGAGCGCATTTCACGCCGTGTCAAGGCTTATGCTCTAGTTGGAGATCAACTCTACAAGCGAGGCGCAAGTTCTGATGTACTCATGAAATGCGTTTCTCATGAGGAAGGCAAGGAAATCTTGGAGGAGACACACAAAGGAATCTGTTGCAATCACGCTTCTTCCCGCACCTTGGTGGGAAAAGTGTTCAGACGTGCTTTCTACTGGCCTACAGCTCTTGCTGATGCAGAGGAACTAGTCAAGAAGTGCCAAGGATGCCAATTCTTCGCCAAGCAACAACACGTTCCTGCCTACAAGCTCATCACGATTCCACCAACTTGGCCTTTCGCTTGCTGGGGGCTGGATATGATTGGTCCTCTCCCAAATGCGCCAGGGGGATTCAACAGAGTTCTGGTAGCTATCGACAAGTTTACCAAGTGGATTGAGGTCAAGCCTGTTACCTGCCCCAAGGCTGATCGTGTCCTCGACTTCTTGGATGAAATTGTACATCGCTATGGTTTCCCTAATCGCATAATCATAGACCTGGGTTCGAATTTCAACAATCACCAGTTCTGGGAGTACTACGAGAATAGTGGAATCGACATCCGGTACGTCTCCGTTGCTCACCCACGTGCCAATGGCCAAGTGGAACGCGCCAATGGGATGATACTAGATGCTCTCAAAAAGCGACTGTACGATGCTACAAATACCAAGGGCGGCAAGTGGATCAAGGAACTACCCAATGCACTCTGGGGGCTACGCACTCAGCCTACTACCCCCACAGGGCAGTCACCTTACTTCCTGGTCTACGGCTCTGAAGCTGTTTTGCCTGCCGATGTCATGTGGCGCTCTCCGACGGTTGATCAGTACGAAGAAGGCGTAGCTGAAGAAACAAGACAGACAGATGTCGACAGTCTCGAGGAAGCTTGCTGCAACACACTTGTTCAATCCGCTCGATATCTTGAGAGGATTCGCTGCTATCATGACCGCAACGTTACGGAACGCTCCTTCAACGTTGGTGACTTAGTCCTTCGTCGCATCTAGAATACGGCAGGACTACACAAGCTCAACTCACCATGGGAAGGTCCTTTCTCTGTTGCAAAGGTTACCGGCCCAGGCTCATATCGTCTTCAAACTCTTGAAGGTGAGGAAGTCGACAACTCTTGGAACATCGACCAATTTTGTCGCTTCTACCCGTAGGGGGTCTCAACAACCCTCTCCAGACGGCTTCGACTGTAAAACAACTCGTATTGGGTTTCAATAACCCTTTCCAGGCAGCTTCGGTTGCAACCACTCAACAGACAGCTACGGTTGTCACCACTCGTAGGGGATCAAGATAATCCTCTCCAGACAGTTTCAGTTGTATCTTCTCGTGGCTTTCAACTGCGAGCACGCAGGGGGCTTCATCAACCCTCTCCAGGCAGTCTCATTCTGCGACCTCGTAGGGAGTCATGATAACTCTCTCTAGACGATCATGTATCGTGTAGGACAGTAAGTGGCACATGCTGTCCATGTTCCTATTTTTTAATAAGAGGTTGCGGCCTAGAGTAATACCCTGCTGGTAGGGTCTCAGTGGAACTCTCATACAAGTTGCTGCTACAGCAAGGATGAGTTCATCACACTGTCTCCTACGGTCTTACTCGTTCTTCGAAACATTCTTGCGAGTACTCTCTCACTAGGCTCATAGCCTCAGAGGTACTTAAGACGTTGTCAACTCTGTACAATGTATTCAATAATAAAGTTGCTACTCTATACCGACTTGTTACTGTTCTCTACTTGTTCATAACAAAGCCTTCATTACACTGCTACAGCTAAGGTGTTCAACTCGTTATGAATAAAGTTCTTTTCGAGTACTCTCTCACTATGCTTGTTAGCCTCAGAGGTACTCAAGACATTGTCAACTCTGTACAATGTGTTTAGTACATCCGCTACTCTATATCGACTTGTTACTACTCTTAGTTTAACTCATGACAAAGCTTTCTTTACGCTGCTACAGCTAAGGTGTTCAACTCGTCATGTTTTAAGCTAACGTTCTTCGGAACATGTGTACACTTGAGTACTCCTACTCGTGTATCATATCTCTTTTTTGCAGCCACACACTCAATACCAACTTGAGTACCCGGCCAATACACATGCATACAAGAGATCCAGATAATTGATTTCTTCAAAGTTTTCAATTATATTACATAAACACTTGTTCGAGATTACACTTGTTTTCTCCCTAGTGTTTCTATTCTACAGGTACATCTAACGGAGATCGATGAACTTGCAAACTACTTCCGCGATTGGAGAAGTCTGTTGCATCAGCTCGTTGAGATGATCGTCGGTGCAGTCTCCAGATCTGCCGTTCATGATGACCGTGAGATCCGCTTCGGCATAGAAGGACTTGATGAAGCTCAGGACTTGATTAGGAATAGTGCAGGCAAGCCTTTGAGCGTACTCCAGAATCTTCTTTGGAGTGTCTTTCAACCCCTCCACGAGTGGACGAGGCTGAACTCCGGCAACTCTAGGCTCAAACAAGTTTGCCACTGGCTCGGCCGCTTCTGTCAATGCCTTCAGCTCTGAGCGTAGGCCCTCGGCTTCTTCAATCTTCTCCTTCAACGACTGCATGTAGCGCAGCAAGTCAGTTCAGCCGGCAATGCGAATATTCATCTCGCGCTCAAGTTCGAAGCACCGCACCTTATAGTCTTCTTTCAGATCCATATGAGCTGCTTCTTCACGGTTGAAGGCTAGCTGCCAATCCAGCGCCTTGTTCTTAAACTTCTCGACTTTCTCCATCAGCTCTGCAAAGGATCAAGGCTACTTATTAGATATGGTGCGCAAGAACAAAAGTACTCAATGATGATTTCAGAAGGGAGATTACCTTTATTCTTCAGGCGCAAGGACTTGTTCTTACCAACAACTTCATCCTTCTTCGCCGTCAGCTTCTGGATTTCGTTGTGGTACTCGGTGGAGTTGGCATCAAGCTTCTCTTGCAGCTTCAGAGATAGGGCTTTTTGCCGCTTCAGTTCCTCTCTGAGCTGTGAGGCTTCCTCAATATCAGCCGCATGCTCCTCAAGCAGCTGACTCTTGCGTTTCGACTGCTTGACTACCTCCTGCAAGAGCGAGAACAATATATGAGTCAGAGACAAGATATCTGTGACTACAACTACTCTACGAGAGACTACACAGCTTACCGCAAGGAGCTTCTCTACGCCGCGAAATATCTCGGTGTGCGCATTCAAGTTATCCTCATCCAGGCAGGAGTCATCGTATGGCATCAAGTTCTCTGCCATGGATTGGGTACTTGTACTATCCGCTGAGTACCTTGCAGCACTGCGTAGAGGAGTCGGGTCTTCAATTTGTGGCTCATGCGGCACCAGGCGGTTCTCTGGCTGTTCCTCCAGTACCAGATGTGCATCAACATAATGCACGGGGGCTTCCGCAGCCGGGACTTGCTCGTGCTGTAGCATGGCTTCAGGGTCCACTTCCAAGGCTTCATTGACCACGACTTCAATTTCTTCGAGTTGTTGAGCCCTGGGCCTGGAAGTGGCTTCAACTGCGACCTTGGTCACGTCGCTCCAAAGAGTGCGCAACGCTTGAGCAGCCTCAGCTTCTGCGGGTACTTCTTCGTGCTCTGGAAGTATGTTTTCTTGTTGCTCTTCAGGAGTCCGGTCTCCTTCAGCAGCACTTCCAGAAGCACCCCACTTCACATCAGTGGATTTCCTGCATTAGCAAATTGGTCAGCAAAAGCAGAGTACATAGTCATATTAAGTACTCGAGTACTCGTATACTTACAGGGCAGCACGAGGCACTGAGACTTTGGGTCCCAGCAGGTCAAAGAAAGAAGGCGTTGCCGGCACCTCTGGTACATTTTCCACCAGCAGCACATTTTCTGGTACTGTGGCTTCTTGTTGCTCATGCGCCACCGTCTCTACGGCTGATGCTGGAACCACCTCAGGTTCTGTTATTCTTGGAGGGCTTCTCGAGGGTACATTGGATGCACTCTCGATAACCTGCACAAGACCGAAAACAAGCCATTACAGCAGAGAATAAGTACTCAATACATAACGACTACTTGCAAAAGTTTCTCCAACACTTACTGTAATGGAGGGGAGGCTCGTTATCTTCTTCACGGCCCGCTTCCCCACCGTGGTCCTCTTCTTTCGCGGCGGCAATGTCACATCATCTGCAAGAGATGATGCTGGTCTCTTCGATGATCCTGCGGCGAGGCCACTGGGGATGGGCGCCCCAGAGTATCCGTAGCGGCTCTTCACTTCAAAACGCTGTTGAAGTGTTAAGCCGTTGTCGTCGCTTGAGGAGGCGTCCTCCACCAAGACTTCTTCTCCTTCTTGGGCAGCTTGACTACCCTCGGGGGCTTCAGGCTCTGCTCCTACTGCGCTTTCTTCTGGCGCTTGGAGTGGGTCCTCAGGACGAGGAGGAGGGTCAGGCACAAACTTCAAGACATCCTCCTGCAAAGCACAAGGCAAATGTTAGTTACTCGACTACTTTCAACAAAAGTACTCGGGGGCTAAGTACTTGAAGACTTACCAGACGCGGAGGGTTGTCTATGCTAAACTCAGGAAAAGCTGCAGGAATTCCATGAAGATTCTTGAAGATCTTCTGCAGCCGCTCCATCACGAGATCGTCGCTGATCTCCTCAGCAGATAGCCTGGAGCCGTCATCTGCTCCAGTGTACTCGAACCCAAGATGCTCCCGCTGCATCAAGGGTTGTATCCTTCGCTTCATGAAGCTGAAGGCTACTCGCTCCGCTGTCAAGTCTTGCTCCTTCTTCTGCGCAATCTTTGCCAGCAGCTCTGGAATTTGTATGCACTCTTGCATTGTGGGTTCGTCCTTCCAGAGCCTGTCATACACCAGCGCGAACATGCTTGGCTTCAGCAGCTGAGGCGGGGCGTTGTCGATATAGAACCATTTGGTCTTCCAGTCTTGGTTCGAATCAATCAAGTCGTACTTAAAGTACAACTCTTGTGCCTTCTGGCGCATCTGGAGACCGGCTCCACTGACTACTACCGGGAAGTTGGCGTTGGGCTGCGGCATCAGGCGGAATATCTTCCTAAATAGAGCCCAATGTGGGCGGATTCCAAGGAAGGCTTCGCAGAAGTGCACGTACACTGCGATCTGGAAGATGCTGTTCAGGTTCAGATGCACGTGCTCCAACTTGAAGAAGTCGAGGAAGCCCCTGAAGAAATCTGATGACGACAGCGTCAACCCACACTCGACAAAGTGGCCGAACATCAGGATCTCATCCGGGCTCTTTTCCATTGGCCAGGCATCACCAGCAGCGGAGCTCCAACCGGCGATGGCTTTCTCCCGCAGCAATCTACCAGCTTCGAGGGCTTGGATATCTTCCTCCCTCATCTTGGACTTCTTCCAAGAGACAGCTTGGCTTGGGGGCTTGGTGATCACCACCGTCTTGTACTTGTGCTCCGGCAACTCATTCTTGCCACGGCCAGACTTCCTTTTCTGTCCCTTGGACGGCGCAGGCTTCATCCTTCCTGTGACGAGGGTTTTCTTTCGTATTGACCGGAGGACGGCAAAGGGATGGAGGTTTTGCACTCTTGGCTCTATGGGCGCTCGAACTCTGTGGCGACTATGGATGCTAAGGCGTTCTGGATCTAAGGGTGAATGGAAGTAGTGAAACCCTAAGGGATACCCCTTCGGGTATTTATAAAACCAAAACCCTAACGGTTCGGCCTGATGACCCTTCGTATTCAACAGATTGGTTTCACACAGGCAAATATTTGGCTAAGTCAGAGGATTCAAATCCAAGACCTGCTCGGCTCTATCTCGAGGGCCTGACTACTCGACGGAATTGGATTACACTCAGCTGCAGTTCACTGAATTCAGGACACTATTCTACAGTCAGATTGGATCCTTCAATTCGAGAAAGTACTCGACTCAAGGCTCGGGGGCTCCGTGCCACGTGTCCTTCAGTTTTTCTCAGGATTTTGCGGGATTATTTGACGAAGACTATTGATTGACCCTCAGCTTGAATTATCAATTCGAACTAAGGCTCGGGGGCTACATCCATATAGGATGCGATTTTTGCAAATCGCATACCTATATTATTTCTTCGGATTGTCTACGGATTTTCGGAGCAAGATCAAAGAGTTCAAGATTAACCCTCAGCTTGAATCCTGGATTTGACCTAAGGCTCGGGGGCTACATTCCATATGGAATGCGATTTTAGTAATCACATTTCCATATGGATCTTTGATGCAAAGATTTCAAGAACGAAGCGGGTATTATTGAAGACCTTCAAGGGAAGTACTCGGGGACGCTTGGGAACAACTCGAGAAGACTTGAAAACTACTCGTGGAGTTAGCTGGAGTACCTTCCAGCCTCGTGATGATTCAAGTACTATTGAAGATTGAAGCTTGTAGAACTCGGGGACGCTTGGGAACTACTCGTGGAGACCTTCAAGACTACTTGGAGCATTGCACTCGACTACAAAGTACTCAGGGGCTTGTCGACCGGGCATCCCTGGGCCCACCAACACATTATGGGCCATACCCGGGAGATGAGTTCCTGTACACCTGGACTACTCGACTAGTGGGCCACGGTGCTGGTACCGTGGACCACAAGGCAAGACAAGGCGGACAAGGACTTGTACTAAGACTAGGATAGCTTTCCATACCTTGTATAGGCTACTCCGGGTCCTACTCGAATAGTACCCTTGTACCAATCCGACTTGTAACCCTGCCTCCCGTGGCATATAAGGCGAGGCAGGGACCCCTCTCAAAACATACGCAACCAATACAGAGCCACGCAGCATACAGGACATAGGGTATTACGCACATTGCGGCCCGAACCTGTCTAACTGTGTGCCCCGTGTCTCACCATCATGTTCCTGATCTCGGCGAGCCCCACTGCACAATCGACTACTTCGGGTACCCCGTCATAGGCTCGGTGTCTAAAACACTGACAACGCAGGATTTACACGCTTAAAGGAGCACTTCTGGGCAAGGTTCATGGAGCACTTTGTGAGAAGAACATGAAGCCCGGGACAAGCCAAGACTCAAAGTGAACATGACTCCAAATGGCCCAAGGACCAAAGCATGAAGCCGTGAAACTCCGGGGACTTAAACGGAAGATGCGGGAGCTTGGACGACAAGTACCCTTATCTAAAACGCGGAGCAAACGACGTCACGGGCCCACATGAACATCGGCAGAGACAAGGAACGACGCAAGAAGCTCGCACAAGGAAGACCGGGTCGAGCCGGGCCAAAACGGGCCCAGGCCGATCGGACTGGGTCGATCAGTCTGGCCTATTCCGGGCTCCGTTCGGCCTCCCCTTTGACCTAGATGCTCCTCAGGCTATTTAAAGTCTCCACCCCGAAGCACAGCGGCATCCATTCATCTGAGAGCCGCCGAATCGAAGGAGACATGCTGAAGGGAGCCGACGGCCGCCGCTAGTCCTCGTGTTGCCTAGGAGATGGCTTAGGCCATGCCCTAGCCGCCATGGTTGGCCCTGCGTGGTGAAGCCATGGTGGAGTTCCGGAGCCATGCCATGAATCCTTCAAGGCATTTGTACCTTCAACATTCAATGGTGATATAATCTTATCTAGTCTTTACTTTGATCTACTACGAGTATGCTTCTTCATATGTGTAGCTACCATATGCCTTTAGTAGGAATAGATCTAATCGTGGTGATTAGTCTTTGTCTTGCGGATATCTCGTAGTGGTGCACAGACCGAGGATTGTCGCTTGGTGATGATTATCCCATCGTAGTGACAGTACGAGGAGGGAGAAAGCGGCGAGTGAACATGTATCGGACCACTCCATATCAGGTTACTCCATATCGAGTGTACTCCTTATCATAAGTATCGGTATAGATTGGTTTTCACCTTTGGCTGGGGCTGCAACTAGGAGACGATAGGCTAGGGTTACCTTCGGTAGTGTTATCTTATGGCTTGAATGTGATCCATACATCCTTTGTGTTGTATGTTATCTCTTATGCAATCAATGCTTCATGTTAGGTTAGTTCGGTAGGTTAGATGGAGGACCCTAGGAGTTTGCTTACCGATCCTTGGATTGACAAATCTAGGGAGAACCCTCCTTGGTGAAAAAGGCACTAACTCACCTGTACGCTCGCGGTGAACTTGAACACGGTATCCAACCGTCAACGCCCATGAGCTCCACGGACCACTTAGCTATTCTACCTGAGACATCTTGATTGTGGACAATCTCTCCCAGGGGGAAAGAAGATACCACGGTGACGGGATGGGCCTCGAAGTAGTGCCGCAGCTTGCACCGCGCGAGCACCACCGCGTAGAGCAACTTCTAGATCTGAGGATATCGTGTCTTGGTCTCGGACAACACCTCACTGATATAATAGACTGGCCTCTGCACAGGTAGAGCATGGCCCTCCTCCGTTCTCTCTACGACGATGACCGCGCTGACCACTTGGGTCGTTGCGGTGACGTAGAGATAAAGGGGCTCGCCTTCCTGGGGCGGCATCAATATCGGAGCGCGGGCGAGTGTTGCCTTTAGTTTGTCGAGAGCCTCCTGGGCCTCGGTGGTCCAGGAGAAGCGTTCGCTCTTCTGGAGAAGTCGATACAGGGGTAAGCCCTTCTCACTGAGACGTGAGATGAAGCGACTCAGAGCCGCGAGGTAGCCCAAGAGCCTCTGTACTCCCTTCAGATCGCGTATCGGCCCCATCTGCTCGAGGGCCGACACCTTCTCCAGGTTGGGTTCTATGCCTCGCTGGGAGACAATGTAACCCAAGAGCATGCCCCGCGGCACCCCGAAGACGCATTTTTCGGGGTTTAGTTTAACCCTGTTTGCCCGGAGGCAATCGAACGCAATGCGCAAATCGTTCACCAGGTCGTCTGCCTTCCTGGATTTTACTACGATATCGTCGACGTATGCCTCAATGGTCCGCCCGATGTGGTCCCCGAAGACGTGGAGCATACATCACTGGTATGTCGCCCCGGCATTTCGGAGACCAAATGGCATCATCACGTAGCAAAACATACCAAAGGGCGTGATAAAGGAGTCGCGAGCTGGTCGGACTCCATCTTGATTTGGTGGTAGCCGGAATACGCATCAAGGAAGCATAGCAACTCGCACCCCGCGGTGGAATCAACTATTTGATCAATCCGTGGCAAAGGAAAAGGAACTTTGGGACATGCTTTATTTAAACCGGTATAATCTATACACATCCGCCACTTCGCATTCTTTTTCTTAACTAGTACAAGATTAGCTAGCCACACTAGATGAAACACCTCCTTGATGAACCCAGCCTCTAAGAGCTTACGCAGCTCCTCTCCAATCGCCTAGCGTTTCTCTTCTTCAAATCGTCGCAGACGCTGAGATACCAGCTTGGAGTTGGGCAGGATATCAAGTGAGTGCTCGACGACCTCCCTCGGAATGCCCGGTATGTCTGCAGGACTCCACGCAAAGATGTCAGCATTGGTGTGGAGAAAGTCGACGAGCACCACTTCCTATTTCAGGTCGAGGGTAGAGCTGACCCTCAGCACCTTGCCCTCGGAGGCGCTGGGGTCGAGGGGTACAGCCTTGGTATGCTCCGTAGCCTCGAAGCTACCGGCGTGCTTGTTGGTGGAGTCGAGGGCCTCGTTGGCCAGCTTCTCCAGGTCCGCCACGAGGGCCTCGTCATGCGCGAGCGCCTCAGCACGCTCAACGCACTCGACGTCGCATTCGAACGCGTGCTCGAACGACGGGCCCACCATGATGACCCCCTTGGGCCCCGGCATCTTGAGCTTCAGGTAGGTGTAGTTCGGGACCGCCATGAACTTGGCGTAGCAGGGCCGACCAAGGATGGGATGGTACGCTCCCCGAAATCCCACCAGCTCGAAGGTGAGGACCTCCTTGTGGAAGTTGCTCGGCGTGCCGAAGCAGACGGGCAGGTCGATCTGCCCGAGGGGCTGGACTCGCTTGCCCGGCGCAACACCGTGGAACGGCGACTTGCTGGGTCGCAGCTTGTCCAAACTAATCCCCATGAGCTCCAAGGTGGAGGAGTACATAATGTTGAGGCTGCTGCCTCCGTCCATCAACACCTTGGAGAACCGTGTGTTGCCGATGATGGGATTGATGACAAGCGGGTACTGTCCCGGATTGGGGATGTGATCTGGGTGGTCTTCACGGCCAAAGGAGATCGTCTCCTCTGACCAGTCGAGGTACGACGGCACAGCCGGGTGAACAGAGTAGACCTCTCGATGTTCACGCCTGCGCTGCCGCGACGTCATATCGACGGTGGGCCCCCCGAAGATGAAGAACACGTTCTCCACCTCCGGGAAGCCACCCTTGCCCCCATCGCCCGTATCCTTTTTGGTGTCGTCCTCCTTCGTGGTGACGCGGCTGTAGTATTTCTTGAGCATGTCGCACTGCTCGAGGGTGTGAGCGACAGGGGTCTTGTGGTACGGGCAGGGCTTCTTCAGCATGTCGTCGAACACTCCACCTTGAGGGGGGCCTCGAGCCCCCTTGTTGGCGGCGTCGACCGCGTTGACTTCCTCGGAGCCCTCGCCCTGCTCCATGGGCTTCTTGCCCTGGTTCTTCTTGCCCTTCTTGCCTTGCTTCTGCTTCTTCGAGCCCTCCTTGGACTTGCTGCCCTCCGCGGGCACATCCTTAGCTCGCTTGCCCTTCTTGCCATCGAAGATTGCCCCCACCGCCTCCTCGCCGGAGGCGTAGCTGGTGGCAATGTCGAAAAGCTCGTTGACGCTGGTGGGAGGGTTCCGCCCCAACTCGCGCACGAGGTCCCGGCAAGTAGTGTCCTCCAGGAAGGCGTGCACGACCTCGGACTCACCGACTCTCGGCAGCTCGGTGCAGCGCTTGGAGAAGCGGCAGATGAAATCCCTCAAGGACTCACTGGCCTTCTGGGAGCAACCTCTGAGGTCCCAGGAGTTCCCAAGGTGCACGTACGTGCCGTGGAAGTTGCCCACGAACGTCCTGACTAGGTCGTCCCAGTCGTGGATCTGGTTCACGGGCAAGTGCTCGAGCCACGTACGCGCGGAATCTGCCAGATGCAAAGGCAAGTTGCGGATGATCATGGCGTAGTCGGTGGCGCTGCCCAGCTGGCATGCCAGGCGGTAGTCATTGAGTCATACCTGGGGGTCCGTCTCGCCCGAGTACTTGTTCACGGTCGTCGGCTGGCGGAAGCGCGGGGGAATCGAGGCTGTGCGGATCGCCCGGCCGAACACACGCGTGCCCGGCGGCTCCGACGACGGGCTCCTGTCCTCCCGGCTGTCGTACCGCCCCCACACCGGACATTGTAGCCACTGGACCCAGCGGCGTCCTACTTCTTCTTATTCAGGATGTTGCGGGCATCGCCGTCGTTGGCCGCGTCGTGTGTGTCCCGAATCCTATCCTTGACAGGAGTTCGCTGGTTGCCTTCGTGGACGGTGGGTGCCCGGTGCGGAGTGTGAACTGATGCCTCTGGATCTCGGCCACCCCTACCAGTCTTTACACTGGAGTGGTGACGCATATGGGAGGTGGAGCTTTCGGCTTGTTGCACTACCGCTTGCTCGATGAGGGTCTGCGCCTCACGGTGCAGGTTGCGTCCCTGTGGCGTCGACGGCTCGGGCATGGCCCGAATCAAGGTTGCCACAGCCACGAGCTTCTGACTTGCCCTCGCCAAGTTTGGCACTTCGTCCACGTCGGCATTGGCGTTGATGCGCTCGCGAGCCACGCGACCAGCAGCGCGCCCCCCTATGTCGAGGGGCTGGCTCTGTCTCTCTCGAGCGTGGCCTTCAACTGCCTTAGCTGCTCACGTTCTGCGTTCAGCTTCGCCTCCAGCTCGCGGAGCTGGGCCATCTATGCAGCACGCGCCGCATCAGGTGGCGGTGGTGGTGTCCCCACAGGTGGGGTTACCGCCACGATGTTGCGGACAACTGCATCGCCCGCCCCACCGCCTGCATCTTCGCCTTCGCCGAGGATGACAACGAAGCACTCGCGGGTGGGATTGTAATCCCCCTCACTGGAGTCGTCGGTGCAGGTGAGGCAGTAGTCCGCTGCGGCCTGGAACCGCCTGAAGGCATCAGGGTCCCGAAGTCCGGAGTAGTTCCACCTCGGCCCCCCGTGCCCGCATCCGCACTCCTCGCTGCTGGAGTCGCGGTAAGACTCGCCGGGCGAGGTGGCAATAAGGTTCCGGATGGACATGTAGCGCTGACCGAGGAAGAGTACACCATGTCGGTGCTCCGCAACCCATAAGGGAACTGTGGCCGCTCAGCCGAAGCTCCCCCGACGGGGCGTGCTGTCGCGTTCGTCGGTGGCGGCGCACCTCCTTGCCCTGCAGCGACAGGTGGGAGCTTGCCCACTTCGACCCCCTGGGGGGAGCCAGCGCCCGCCGTCTGGCGTCGCTCCGTGCGTGCTCACCGTGAGTGTTTCCCTGAGCACTTGCGGTGCCGGGGTGGTGGTGGAAACACCACCGGCATTGGGGCAGCCGCAGTTCCGGGTGGCACCGCCTTGAGTGCGTCCCTGTTGAGGATACGCATGAGGTAGCCCTTGTCGGTGGCTTGGTAGTGGATGCTCCCTAACCAGATCTCGAATCCGGCCAGGAGCGTGTCGGACTCGCCCCAAGCGTGCCTCTCCGACGTGCACTCGGTGATGATCACCATCGAGAAGTCAGGTGGACGATCTCAGCGCTCCCCTACCTGGCGCGCCAACTGTCGGTGTCCGGATTAGCACCGGCACCAACTAGTAATTTGCGCTGAGATCAGCTCCTCGATGGGCGGTGCTAAGCTAAGATGACGCGGGGTTTATCGTGGTTCCGGCCACGCGGCCGTACGTCCAGCAGGGTGTGCTTTCGCACTTGTATTAGCTTGTACCGGTGGTGCCTGTAGAGGGGGGCTACAAGCACGGCGGGAGAGGAGGAAATTCCCCCAAGTCCCTACTAAGGTGATTGAGGCAGGTGCCAATATCTATGGTGTGTTGTGTGCGGGTGAATGAGCGTCATCCCCGCGTAGGGGGCTCTGCCTCTCCCTTTTATAGGCCAAGGGAGGGCAGTTATAGAAGTGCTGCACAGCAGCCGGCACAGTGGTCGCGTACTAACAAGTATGGCGCCGGCGGTCTTGTCCCGCATGTCATGGTTCCTGGCGCAAGTTGGCGGCGTCCTCCGACTTCTGCGGGCGGCGTGGTGGTCACTGTGACCTGTCCTGCTTTGACTTCGAGGGGCTACCCCTGCTGAATCGAGGGCCTAACCGCCAGAGGAAGGACCGGAGTTGGTGGTATGGGACTGCGACGCGTCACCAGCCTGTCCGCACAGTGCTGCGTGTGCTATCGCACAGTGGCAGGAGTGGTGGCACAGCGCCGGGGATGGCCGCACAGCGCCCGGGATGGCCATGCGGCGCCGGAGTTGGCGGAGGTGACGTGGCGCACGCCGCCCGTACGGCGACGTCAGTAGGGGCGCACGCCCGCTCAACGCTCGCACACCCTTCGAGGGTGCCCCCATGCCCATTCGAGGGTCTTGCTGCAGGGGAGGACGGGAGCAGGTGGTACAGTATCAGGGAATGACCCCTGCTTGTCCGCACAGGGCCGCGCGGCGCTCGCACAGTGCCGGGGATGGCTACACAGAGGCGGGTTAGGCCGCACTATGGTGGTGTCAGGCGCTCTGACCATGTCAGATGCGCGGTGTGGGGGGAGATTCACCCTTGACTTTGGCGTCCCGCCGTGGGGCCAGGCATTAAATGCCGCTGTCAGGCGGAGCGGGAGCGGCTGCTCGCTCGAGGGGGTCCGAACCCCTCGAGCGAGGCGGAAATCTGTTCGAAGGGTCGGAGCCCCCGAGCGAGGCGGAGATCCGCTCGAGGGACCGGAGCCCTCGAGCGAGACGGAAATCCGCTCGAGGGACCGAAGCCCTCGAGCGAGACGGAAATCCGCTCGAGGGACCGGAGCCCTCGAGCGAGGTGGCCAAGCGGACCTTCTTGGTGTAGGCTGCTGCTGGGCCACGGCAGGTCATGGACCCGTGATGTCCTGTGACCGGAGTTTGGGAAACAGTCCTTGGGCGGTTTGCGTTTAACGAGGGAGATTATCCCCTTAGTTAGGGGACCCCTAATGACCGTCCCCGACAGAATCCCATGCAATTAAGAAGGGCATGCAAGGCATGCAAAAAAAAGGAAACACACTCGCACATGCAATTAGGAAGGGCATGCAACAAAAAGAGGAAACACACACGGTTTGGTTCTATTTGGAAAGGAGAAACAAAGGAGAAATAAATTTGGGCGTGATCGTGATTGGTGAGCAGGATTGATGTCGTGTGAACCGTGGCATATAGTGCGGGCCGGCTGATGTGGACACTAGCCCACGAGGTGGGTACACTTTGGGGGTGGGTACATTTTGGTTGAAAAAAGTTTGGGGGAAGGACGACGAAAGGGGGGAGAGCACCCTCTCCCTTCCATATTTAAGATTTCGTCGTCGTTTTCTTTCCATATCTGAGGATTGACAGGTGGGTCGCACATGACATGCGGGTCACTCTGTGAGAGGTGGGTAGACTAAACTCGTGGTGAGAATTATTTTCAATTTGGTCCTCTATTTTATATATATATATATATATATATATGCCTTCGCTATACAGAATGCACCCAGGCTAACTGGCACGCATTGCGCAGCCAACTGGCACGACCAACCGCGCGCGCCCAACAGCGGGGGCCCCACCAAGCCGTGCCCGAACCGCCGCGCGCGGGGGCGGCTCCGTCTTGGACCGAATCACCTTGGCATTAACCCACCCCCACTACCCCCACCATTAATCGAAATCAGTTTCACTTTTCCACTCGACGCTCTCCTCCTCCCTCGGCCCCTCCGCTCTCCTCCTCCGCCATCGACCCCGGCCTCGCCGTCGACCCCGACTTCGCCGTCGATGCCGCTCGGTGGAAATCAATGTTTTCAAATCGTAAAATCGAACCTTATCGTAAGGGTACCGATAAGATGATAAATCGTGATAAGTCGTCGATAAGCCCGATTAATCGAGGCTAATCGACCTTATCGGTAGTATAATCGTCCTATGGAGTATAGGACCAATATACATACCATATAGTATATGATCAACATAATTTTGAACAAATATAAACAAGAAAATATAATATGAAGCAACAATAGAGGAAAAAAGACTGAGCAACTAGCGAACCATAGCAGGAAGCAATCACATAATTAAACAAGGTCCCAAATGTTGATAACATGAAGTCTAAATGTCTAATACATCAAAAGTTGGGTGCCCAGTTAACCAACATTACAAAAAATTATCAGTACAACACATTTAAAGTCCCTCAAAACTTATCGTCCCCAGTCATATCAGACGACTTATCGCGATAAGTGGACGATTAATCGGACGATTTGATTTCTTATCGCTCAACTCGGGTCGCTGGCCCTTATCGGTATGTGCTGAGCGATAAGGACGATTTATCGTGATAAATCGGATGATTTGAAAACACTGGTGGAAATCCATCCTCGTGTGGTCGACGCAGCGCTCACGGGGGGTCGTTGCGCTCACGCACCCCCGCGCCTCGGCTGCATTCGCGGGAGGCATAGGGAGCGCCGCCCTCGCCTGCGAGACGCCATTCTCCGCTCCGTCCTCATCTTCTCCCAGGTATCCATACGTGCTTTTCACCCTCCTGTTGTTGCTCCAATTTTCACCCGCTAGGGTTTCGATTTTTGGTCGTTTTCCGCGGTATGCGTGTTGTGGTTTTCAATTAGAAATTTCCGTGGAGGTTTGGCACACAATCAGTTACTCACCATCGTTCGCGGTGTTTTGCACCAATTTTCCTTGGCCGTCGTCGCCTCCACTGCTATTTTCCCACTCTAGTTATGCACCTCCCCCCATACCCCACTGCGGTCCAGCCTCTCCGCCCCCCTGCTGAATCCCCAATTTCACGCTAGGGTTCATTTATGCGACTAGTATCCGTTATACTTCACTTGTAGTTTTGTTTAATTCGTTGCCGCGCACTCACATGATTTTTTGGTATGAAAACAACTGCGCGCACACATACTTGCAATCCATAAGTTTGTTGAGTTGCAATATTGCTACTACTCAAGTTGCAATTTATATAGATTTTTGTTTTCATCAATTTTTATTTTTGAACAGTTATAGAGTTGCAATGTCGCTAGTACACAAGTTGCAATTTGCATATCAGCATCAGTTGCAACACATTTTGATTTTGTTTTGCAGTCAGTGCAATACATTGTTGCAATTCTACTGTTGTTTCTGTTGCAATTATCAACGACACAAGTTTCAATTTCACGCGTGTACATTCATAACGGTGTGGTGTAGTGTATCAGTACCTCGATTGCAATTGAACAGTTTTATACATATTAGCATGAGTAGCAATCTGTTAAAATGTCCTTTTGCAACTTGGTAAAGTTTTATCAGTTGCAACTGGTCCAGTGCATCAGTTGCAACTGGCCCAGTGCATCATTTGCAACTGGTCAACTATTTTTTTGCATCAACTGCATTGTTTTTTTCATTTGTTTTTCTTTGCCCTCAAGTGTCATCATCCTTCAATTCCTGCAGGTTTACACGAAATGGATGCAGAACAATCCGGTTCAGGTCAGGGTGGCGGTCGTAACCCCCGTCGCTCTCCACGTGTTGAAAATCAGAACAAGAGGAAGGGGAAGCAGCAAGTTCCTTTGAAGGAGAGAAGGAAGAGATTAAGGTTGCCAGCTCTGAATGAAAACACAGGAAGTGGTGAGGATGAACGAGACGATGATTTCGCCATTGATGCCGCTGGTGCAGATTCTGACGACGGTGATGTTGCCGCTGTTGATGATAACAAGGGAAAGACCAAGCAGAAAGCTATACGGTGCTCACCTAAAAACTTCAAGAAGCTTGTAGCCGCTCTCCCTGATGATCTGAGAAGTGAAGTAAAAGCCAGGGGTTTTGGTGGCCTGTTGGATTTCAAACCACATCTACTTTTCAGGAAATTGCTCAGTTGGGTTATGCGTAAGCTAAACCCTGAGACTATGATGCTAGAGCTTGGTGGTGACAAAAAGATCCCAGTCAATGAGCACAGCGTGTGGTGCGCTTTCCAGTTACCAAATTCTGGCAGTGACCCCCCATGCCTGATAATGTCTGTGAGCTGCTGGACCAGCTTGGAGTACAGATGCTAGGCCCTGGTTACAGTCGCAGCAACAGCATCCAGACCAGCGCCATTGCTGAAGAAATTAGTAGCGGAAGGCTTGTTGGAGAATTGGCCCTCAGAGCTTTTTTCATGGGCACATTTTAGTCGCTATTATTCTCCAACACCGATTACAAGATGAGGGTTGACGATGTATGGTACACAGAGGATTTGCATAACATCCGCAGCAGGAACTGGTGCAAGGCAGTGGTTGACAAGCTCAGTCATGCTGCCCGCTTGTATAAACTTGATTATGCGGATAAAGGCATCCACACGCCCATACATGGATGTGGCATTTTCCTAGTGGTAAGTTCCCCTTTTCCCAGATCCATTGTTTTCTTCTTTGCAACTATTAGTAGTACTAGTTGCATTCTGTGTGGTTTGTGTGTTGCAACTGTGTGCAGCAAAAGCTGCAACAGATAGTTAGTCCCAGTTGCAATCATATATTTTTTATGTTTGCAACTATTAGCTAAATGTTTTTGCAAGTGCCATTAGTCAAACTGGCAATTCATAATTTTTTTATTGTTGTAACTGATAGTTAGTTATACTTGCAATCCAGATATTTTTTATGTTGCAACTGTTTTAGCTAAATGTTTTTCGAACTCTCAGCAGTCAAAGTTTGCAATCTAGTTATGTTTTTATGTTGCAACTGTGTTACTACATGTTTTGCAACTGTCAGTAGTCAAAGTTGCAATTCCTATATTTTTTATTTGTTCGCTGTTGACGTCTTGTTTTTTTTAAAAAACATGCAGATGTTATATGTTGACAACCTGATGCATGATCTTGACACAACCCCCCTGTCCATCCCTCGGTATGCTTACCTGGACACGAAGACGATCGATGCGATTGCTGCCATGGATCGCATGGGAGATGTTCCTGCTGGTGCCATTGAATACGGACACCTCAGGGTAAGTTGCAATACTACCGAAAATTTGTTGCAATTTTTTTGCTACTTATCCATTGTTCACCTTTTTTCTGTCAGCTGAGAAGCGTCACTGATACAAGCTATGGCGCCCCCGCTGGCTCTTTATTCGTACCACATTATCCCAAATTAGCAGTAGCCCTCGCTGGCGCCGAGCCTCAACCAACAGTGCCCGACGCTGCCCAGCCTGCTCCAGCGCCCCCTGGCGCTTCTGATACTGGCACATTCGCTGATGGAGCTTTCCAAGGCCCCTACAATCTTCGTGCCCCAGTTTTCTACCAATTCCCCAGCATCAGTTCCTTTCTTGGCCAGCATTTCGCTGATGCAGTTTGAAGAAGCAGGAGGGGAGACGCGGATAACATTTTGAAGGCTTTTGATGAGAGCACTACTGAAGCTCAGTTATATTCATGCAAGGCCGTTGAGTACACAACCATGTCCCAAGATATCATGGTGCGTGCTCACCACAATTGCTTAACCAGCATGCAGAAGCTGCTTGCTGATGCTACTGCTGAGAAGCGAGCCGACAGGGAGCGCAGGAGGAAGGCTAAAGATGATCGTCCAAGAGCAAGAGCAACAGGTACACACAATGCATTCACACATTTTTTTTGTTTTGCAGTTTGTGCTTGCAATTAGCCAACAGACACAGTTGCAATTTGTTTTTTTCCAACCCTCACATGCGGCAGAAATCACCAAACACACAACACAGTTTTTGTTGCAATCACACAGTAACTTAAGTTGCAAATCACCCATGACACAAGTTGCAATTTGTTTTGCCAAACCTGGATCAAACCAATTTGCAACATTATGTGTTGCAATCACACCAATACTTATGTTGCAATCACCAGAACACATGTTGCAATTTTTATCCCACTCCTGCACAGCTACATATTTTGTCTCTGCAATTTTTGCTTTTTACACAAGATGCAAATTGTATGCAGTGGCAGAAGACCAGACTGGTGGTGGTGGCGGAAATGATGCTCCCCCAGAGCACTAAGGTCGAAATCCAGATTCCCCCAAGCCAATTGAAGTTCAAATGCCCGATCTGAGTAACAATGAGGGGCGTGTGCACGATGAAGGTGACAGGATTGCAAGAACCCCACAGCACACGCACGACACAAACATGGATTATCAGGGCTCCCCGATCAGAAGTAAGGCTCCCCCCTTTTTGTCTTTTATGTTTTACGATACAACTTTTTTCATTGTTTGTATTATTATATTTTCTGCCTGTTATCACTGCAGCTCCTCCTCACTTTAGCGGGATAAGCACCTCTATTGACGAAATATTGACCTTTTTTGAATCCCCACATTCTGCCAGAAGCCCTGGCGATGAGGTTAGTTTCATTGCTGACTTTTTTTCATCACACAACAACTCAATCTGACCAATATGACTAATCAGCAGCACACTCGCCAGCCACGATGTGCTGCTGGGAAGAGGAGGGCTTCCATGACCCCTCTGAATCACCCCGAGGTATGCTTTTTTTCTTATGAGACTGAAGGAGAGAGTTGAACACCTTTTTGCAATCAGCTGTTGCGCCATGTTGCAATCATGACATCTGAGAACTTGCAATTTTTGATTTCACAGTATTTTGCATAGCGTTCGTTACTATATGTGTATATATATATTTTTTCAGGGAAACACTAGCCATGAATTAGCAGCTGATACTAGGTTGAATGTTGCGCAGAATGCGCAGGATACAGATCAGGTTTGCCTTTTTTTGCCCATCCAGGCGTGTTGTTTTCTGTCATGCAACTGACTCCTCACCAAGCTTGCAATCACCGTATCTACAATGTTGCAATCAAAAACTAGCTGCAACTTGGTTTCATAGCAGCAGCTACATTTTGTTCATCATGTTGTAACTACACATTTTCCAGGGAAGACCCCAGAAACATTTAATATACACAAGGAATGGTGGCAACACAAAGAAAGCCGAAGCCGAGAAAAAGAAGATGATCGAGGCCGAGAAGAAGCGCGATGAAGGCGAGGAGAACAAGGAGGCTGAAGCAGAGGCTGAGAAGGAGAAGGCTGCAGCGTAGGAGAAGAACAAGGCTGATGAGGAGAGGAAGAAGGCAGCTGATGCTGAGGAGGAGAAGAGGAAGGCAGCTGCAGCCCAGGCCGGGGAGGAGAAGAGGAAGGCAGCTGCAGCCCAGGCCAAGGAGGAGAAGAGGAAGGCAGCTGCAGCCCAGGCCGAGGAGGAGAAGAGGAAGGCAGCTGCAGCAGAGGAGGAGAAGAGGAAGAAGGCTGCAGCAGAGGAGGAGAAGAGGAAGAAGGCCACGGCTGATAAGGCTGCAGCCGACAAGGAGGCAGCTGAGGCTGTAGCCGATAAGGAGGCAGCCGAGGCTGCATTGTTAGAAGCAGAGAAAAACAACGCCGCAGCGGAAGGTACTTTTTTTTGTATGTTGCAACTGCTAGCTTCCTACACTTGTAATTCAGTCCTTTCACATGTTGCAAATGTTAGCTATCAATACTTGAAATTTTTTTAAGGCTTTTTTCCCATGTTGCAACACACAGTTATACATATTGCAATAATGGTTGTTTTTCACATTGCAACTGATAGCTATCTATACTTGCAATTCAACATTTTTTCATGTTGCAATCATTGTTTTTGTTGTTTAATCTATGTTGGCATATTTTTTTACCCAGCAGTTGCAACCACAACTAACTATAGGTAGCAATCACACCTAACCAGCACTTGCAATCCACAACCACACACACACTATCTTGTCCATCTGACTAATCCTTCCCCCTTTTTTCCCGTTGTGGAAGAAGCAGAAGTGAAGAAGAAGGCCGTAGCTGAAGAAGTAGAAAAGAAGAAGAAGGAGGCAGCCCAAGAGAAGAAAAAAAGTTGCAGCTGATGAAGCTGAGAAGAAGAAGAGGGCAGTGGCTGAGAAGAAGAAGGCTGCAACGGAGGAAGCTGAGAAGAAGAAGAAGGCTGCAGCCGAGAAGAAGGCAGCAGCTGAGAAGAAGAAGGCCGAGGCTGAGGAGAAGAAAAGGGCTGAAACTGAACAAATTATAAAAATTGCAATACAGAAAGAGCTGAAGGAAATCATCGCAACTCTGGAAAAGCCACAGCCAGATGCAGTAGCCCGTGATGCGGCGATGCTCAAGAGACAGTTATCAAAAGCATACGCTGCTGAGCGCAAGGAGTACGAGAAGAAGTTGGATATGCTTCGTCGGGAGGCCAGAGCAGAGATCGACAATCTGTACAAGATTATTGGTGATGGCCAGCCAGGAACCAGCTCGTCTCCTCATGACATCGCGTTCCCTGCGGATTCTGATGATGATATCGCAAGGTTGTACCAGCCAATCCGACTTTCACAAGAGGAAGTATCAGCAGGGTTGGTTGATTTCAGTGAGTTTCAAAGGGCAATATTCAAGCGTCTCGGTGATAGGGTGCTGAAGAGGCCTAGGGAGTACATATCGTCGTTCAAGATTCCTCGCAATCGACCCGAGGTACCGCTGACGAAGGCTGTCGCACTCAGGAGGAAGATTGAATCTGATGCTGAACTGAGACGGTACCTCTTTTCTTTTTTTTTCTTATGGTTCAACTGTTATTTATACCTTTTTTACAATCCAAACTCCTTTTTCATGTTGCAACTGTCAGCTAACCAAACTTTTTGCAATTCATGATGTTTCTATGTTGCAATTGTTAGTTATACCTTTTTGCAAATCATTATTTTTGTATGTTGCAATTGCTAGTTAGGCACTTGCAACTCAGTACCTTTTCATGTTGCAACTGTCAGCAAGTGTACTTACAATTCAGGCTGTTCCCATGTTGCAATTGGTAGTTATATTTTTCAGTCTTTTTTTACCTTTCCATGTTGCAACTGTCAGCAAGTGTACTTGCAATTTAGGCTGTCCCCATGTTGCAATTGTTAGTTATAAATATTTTGCAATTTTTCAATCCTTTTTTAATGTTGCTGCTGCCAGCTAGTTAAACTTGCAGTTCAGCTTTTTTTTGCAAACCTGTCCATCTCACTAATCCTTCCCCTTTTTTTCTGCAGGACAACTTTATTGGAGTGAGTTTGGCCTTCTCCTTGATCTCAAAGGTGAAGAAATTGTGGACACATTTGTTAATGAAAGACTCGGGGAGAGTGGCGTCATAGACTTTTTTGTGCACTGCATGCGTCACCATGATATTGTGCATAAGGTGGAATCTTGTGGATACAGGGTGCTGTTGACCACGGGGTTTTATGTAAGCCCAAACATTTTTTGTTTTTTGTATTGCTGACACAGGTTTCATTCTTTTTAACCATTTTTTCTCTGTTATTGAATATCACATGCAGTGGAATGTCTCAAGGTGTGAAGCGGTCCTCAACCCTGACAATTCTGAGACGAAAGAATTCACTGAGACGTGGCAACACCTGATGGTCGAGTGTGAATACTATGATCTGTCAAAAGCAAATTTGGTAAGCAAACCTTTTTCCTCCCATGTTTACCCATTTATTTTTTAACATCTATTTATTAGTAGTTGCAATCAGCATAGTTTGGACTTTGCAACTGTGTCCACTCTCTTCTTGCAAACTGTCATTTTCAGTCTTTGCACTCTTTTTTGCTACAGGTTTTTGTCCCTATCCAGGACGCACTTCACTATTTTGTGTATTGCTTTAATTTCATTCACAAACGTATCGATGTGCTCAACTCGAACGACTACTTCATGAAGTGTACCGATCAGGATGAACGTCACAGGCATGTCTTCGCCAAACTCCCAATCATAGACGCAGCATTCCAGAAAGTCTCCAACTTCAAGTTACCTAGAGTTAGCAAATGGAGGTGGCCCTTTATCAGCGTTCTGAAGCAGCAGGGCCCAAGCGATTGTCTGTTCTACGCCTGCAAGTACATGGAGTACTACGACGGGGATTCGGTGACCAAGGACATCAATCCGGTGAGCGACACTGTCAACTGTTTTTCATTTTTGTGGCTATACTTGCAATTTGGACCCTTTTTATGTTGCAACTCTTAGTTAGCTATACTTGCAATCCAGGCTGGTCCATGTTTTCTCCTGCTAGTTTACATTTTGCAATCCACACGCCCCCCTTTTTGCAACTACTAGTATTCTATACTTGCAATTCAGGTTATATGTTTTGTGTTCTGATGCTAGATTATATTTTTTCAATACAGCCTTTTTTCTCCTGCTGCAAACTGTCAGCTTGATATAATTGCAATTCATTCTGTTTCCATGTTGTAACTGCTAGCTAGGCACACTTGCAATCCATTACTGTTTTTCATGCTGTTTTATTGTGTGTGCGCGCATCACGATAGACATGACTGACCTAATTTCTATTTTTTTCTACTCTACTGCAGTATAACTTCCCCGTATACAGAAGTGAGATGTTGCATTACCAGATGTTCCACCCTCTAAACCAAGCTCAAATCCCTCAATCGTTGGATAAGTTCAGAATTGGCGGACGCCCGATGCCAATTTAATTGGATAGTAGTCAATCAAACAATTAGACCCATCTATAAATTATGTGTTTTAACGATGTCGTACATGTCAGTAACATCAGTATGTTTGATAGGTTGTAACCAGTGCCTTTGCCCAGTTTGCAGAACATGTTTTGGTTGGTTGATGCAAGTTTTAAAATTTGGTAGTAATGTTTGGAACACAGTTGTTGCATGTTGAACTATGTACACTCTGTATATATTTTTACGCCAGCCAATTTTTTTGGCTCCCACATGAAGTTGCAACCAGTGTTTATGTATAGTTGCAACCAGCTCTTCTGTATAGTTGCAACCACCGTTGCTGCACAGTTGCAACTTGTCTACTCTCTATGTTGCAACCGTCCTACTACTAAGGTTGCAACCGGTCTATCACTGTTGTTGCAACCACAGTTTTTGGTGCACCTGCAATTTTTCGAAGAATGAAATAGTTGCAATTAGTGGTTTTTGTTTTTCGCATCCGAAGTATTTTTCACGAGTTGCATTCGGAGCTTTCTTCATAGTTTTGCAACTGATCAATTCGCCGAGTTGCAATTCGTTTTCAAACTAGCAGTTTTTTTATTTGCAACAGAAATTCTTGTAGCAACAAGCATCTCATCACAAATTCGAACCACACAGTATCAAACTATTCCACAAGTTGCAATCATACTATTTCACAAGTTGCAATCACATTATTACCACAAGTTGCAAACTGTTAACATCATACTATTCCTCAAGTTGCAATCACACTGTCCCATAAGTTGCAATCACACTATTCCACAAGTTGCAAACTGGTAACATCTGGTGTTGCAATCACCCAGTAGAGTTAAAATGTCTTTTTGTTTGCAAATTGGTAACATCTTGGGTTGCAATCATAGCACCCCATAAGTTGTAATTGGTAGCTAACATAGAAATATAAAAATGATAATGTTTTACAGTCCAAGTTGCAATCGAAGCTTTATCAAAGTTGCAACTGATACATTCTCCGAGTTGCAACTTGTTTCAACTATCAGTTTATGCACACTGAGCAGTGACTATTATGTTCCATCTGTCCTGTAGCCCGTGTTACATTGGGGATTCACTCAGATTCATAGTCATCCAGACCACTACCTTCTTGGTAATCAACATGGTTAGTTGTAGCTCTCCGAAGTCTTGCAATCACACTCTATGCTGCCGATCCCTCGTGGCCATAGTGCATCCAGATTCGTTCTGTTCTGCCCCTTCACTCAGCCCCTCATCTTCATCCCCGAACAGCCCTTGTTTTGTTCTTGGGCGACCTCTTTTTCTTGGAGCAAAACCTTCAGTTTTGACACCTCTTTTTTCTTTCTGTTCTCGGCTGCTCTGCTCCTGTGTGGGTTCTTAGGGCATGTCGTGCTATAGTGACCCTTAACAAAGCAGGTTTGGCACTCCTTCTTGCCTTTTTTCTTTTTGTACGTGCTGTATGGATTCACAGGTTCCATACTTTTTTCAGCAAACTTAGCCTGACTTGCTGACTTCCTACCCTTTGTGCGCGACACTGGCGGTTCAGTCAATGTTACAACAGCGAGGAAGTTTGGAAAAGAAGGGTTGACGCTAGGTTCCAGCTGCCCAGCATCACACAATTGTTGTGTCTGTGTTGCTGCCCCCCATCGCAATCAGCACCGCCCTGTGTTGGTGCAAAGGCATCACCACCCTCTCCCGCGCCCTCGTCACCCAGCATGTCACCATCCGCCTCCTGACTTGCTTCCATATCAACTTCACGTAGTAGCTCAATCCCAGGGGTTATCATGTCGAGGTGCCTGACGGTCTCACTGTAAGCAAGATCAGACTTGCTCCCCGCTCTTCCCAGCCGCATCAACTTAGGTAGCAGTTTCGACAGCCTTGTTTGTTCCGTGTCAGTGTGAGCTGCAATAGGCACATCGTGCCGGTCCCATGGAACCACCGACCTTGCATCATGTGTATACCGTTTCAGAATGTACTTTTCAGGTATGCTCTGTACTTGCAGGTGGGGTGAATGCTTTTATTATGTGCATGCAGAACAGACCTGCATTTTTTTGGAATTCAGACAAAATATTAAGGAACATGCAATGTTGCAATCCAGACCAGACTCAAGTTGCAATTAACAGAGACCCCAAGTTGCAAACGGGGGGGGGGGGGACAATAACACACATGCAGTGTAAGCAAATATCAAAAACAAACTCGGGTTGCAATCAACAGACACCACATGTTGCAACCAACAAGCAAGAGACGTTGCAAACTGTGTGGAGCAACAAGTATGCAATTAACAGACACCACATGTTGCAACCAACAAGTAATACAGTTGCAACTGGGAAGCTAACACTGACTCCTAGTTGTAATCAATGAGCAAAAAAAATAGGTAATCAGGTTGCAATTAACAAACAAACAACGTTGCAACCGCGAAACTAACACAAAACACAGTTGCAATTTAGACAGAAATTAACGAGACGGGTCTTTTTTTGCAATTCATCTAACCTGTATGCTCCCATTGCATGCATTCGCATTTATACACACCTGATCTTTTGTCAGCGACCACCTTGAATGCATGTTGTGCCCAGCAAAAGGACCCGGCCCCCTTCTCATGCTTCACCAAGTAATCACAATCCACACTTGGGTCATGCTCTATTACAAAAGCCGTGCTGTTAACGTATTCCCTCTTGTACTCATTGTATACAGCCCTCGTGTAGACCCTGCTCAGTTGCTCATCAAATCGTGATTTGCATGCCCTGACAACTTCTGCCTGCATACAAGAAAAATCAGATTGATTATAAAACAATAATAATAAAAACAAAAGGTTGCAATCAAACAACACCAGCACTTGCAATAACTTAGACCAGCAGTTGTAATCATGGTTTATTTAACATTTTTTTGGATAGTTAGGTAGCAGTTGTAAGCACAACAGACATGCAGTTGCAATTCCAACAGGCAATCAGTTGCAATCCCAACAGGGAAGTAGTTGCAAACAAGGTATAGGAGCAGTTGCAATCATGTCCACCCAATTAGATTTTTCAGGATAGGGTGTACACACAACAATTTTTTGCTATCTCACTAGATTAGCAGTTGCAATCATACTAGAACAGTAGTTGCAATCATAGGTTGTGTTTAACAGTTTGCAATAACAGGAGGTGGTGGCAAAATACCTTCGAGTAGTGCGACTCTCCAGCATCCATGTGGTCTGTATGCTGAATTGAGTCAAGCACCCTCTTTGCAAACATATGGAGGGTTGTTGCATTGCTAACATAACCATCTTTAAGAACCCTGTTATGGCTTTCCGATCTCTGTGTTGAAGTCATCCTCCCGCAGTACATGCCTTTGAAATACGTTGCTACCCATCTCTCCCTTTTCTCCCACAATGCAACAATTGCAGGGTGTTCTCTAATACCACAATCATCCACCAGCTTATTCCACTCCACCTCAAATTGTGTGGGTCCCAGAGGATAATTGATCAGGGACTCGAGCCGCTCCTTCAGATTTTTATCCTTGTGTATCTTGTACATCTCATCGAGCTCGTAATCCCACATTCTGAGTATGTGCCATCTGCAATTTCTGTGTTGAGATTTGTCAAATACAATCCTTACAGCCTCCCTCATGGTTGCATCCTCATCTGTGACAGGTAGTGTAACGCCCCGGGTTTTCAAAAGTGGAAAACCCGTCATTCTGTCTCGTGATAGTCCCTGGATCAGATGCTATCACGCACAGGCATTCATCACAGATAAATATCACAGTCATGCAACAAAATAAAGCATCAGAGTACGAATATAATCTTATTATTACATGTCCTGAATAATCAGAGTACATCAATACACGGCGCGGCGCGGGACGCGTGGACGGCTGGATGCTAAAGGGGGTGCGTGAACGGCATCGCGACGGCGGCCATGGGCGAGCTCCGGCAGGCTTTGGCCGCGCGCGTCAGCAAAAGAGAGAAAGGAGGAGGATGACGCTCCAGCTGGGGCCCGCTCGTCTGCGTCAGCGGCGCGGGGTTGGTGGTAGACGGGCATGTGGGCCGTGTGGAGCTGGGCCGCGGTAGAAGTGTAGGGGTGTGGGTCGTGTACGGGAAGGAATTGAAGGACCTCCGGTGGACTACTGGAGTGAGGTCGCGGCCCAAGTCTGGTTGGCCTCCTTCTCCTTTTCTATTTAGCCTAACACCACTTCTAACTTTGATTTAAATTTGAATTAGGATTCAAATTTGAATCACACCCAAATATCTCCAAATAAAATCCAGATAAACTCAAAGTTCTCACACTAGCATTTTATATTTCCTAAAATTTTTTAATTAGCTCAAAAATAAATCTAGGAATTTGGGAGAGAATTTAGAAGACGTCCTTATTTAATTTATCTAGCACTCAAACAAATCACCAAAAAATTTTAAATCCTCATTTTTACTATTAACATTCCGTAGCAAAATTGCGGGATGTTACAGACTCCCCCCTCAAAAGAATCTCATCCTCGAGATTAAGAACTTACCCCTGTCTCGAAGAGGTGTGGGTACTTCTCCCTCATGACCGATTCCTTCTCCCACATCGCTTCTCGCTCGGTGTGATTGCTCCAAAGCACCTTGCAGAAGCGAGTGGTGGTACTTCTTGTAGCTTTCTCGGCTCGATCCAATATCTTTACCGGATACTCCAAGTACTCCAGATTGTCGTGCAAGTCGATAGCATCGGTGGAGACATGCTTGTCAAGCTTCGGGTCGAGACACCTTCGGAGTTGCGAGATGTGAAACACGGGATGCACACCGGCAAGATCAGGTTGGGCACACCACTCCTCGACATGATCGCATAGAGGTCATCAATAGCAGCCTCCCTCTGCTTGTGAGCATGCATGTATCTGACCATCCTCACCGAAGGCTCAAGTTTGTGATTGTGTGCCTCCTGTACATGATCAAAATACCAAAGATTGCGCTTCTTGTCCTGTTTCACCTTAACAAAAGCAGGGCAACCAATCCTCATCGATGTCTTGTTTGTCAGAGGTTCCTCATTCTCTTTACCTGGTTTCAGAAACCCCTCGCGGTTGCAGACCCAGTGGCAGGTTTCTTTGCTAGTCCTTTTTGTCCTCAGGCTGAAACCGGCTAGCTTTGCATAGTCAAGGTAAAATTGATAGGCTTTCTCCCTTGTATCAAACGCTTGTCGCGCCCTGGGGACAAACACATCCACTATGTTTTGATCCTGCAGAACAACACAAACAAACATTTTTCAGTAAATCAGCATACCAGGTTACAATTCACATACACCCCAAGTTGCAACCAGCATGCTAGAAATGTTGCAACCGGAACAAAAACACACCCTGAAGTTTTTTGCAATCAACACCCATGGTTTGCAATTCACAAACACCCCAAGTTGCAACCAACAAGCACGAAAAGTTGCAATTAATAGAATTGTCCAGTTGCAATCAACAAGTAACTAGAGTTTGCAACAAACAGAGACTCTAGTTGCAACCAAGAAGCAACTATATTTGCAATCTGAAAAACAAAATAACAGAGACATGCAGTTGCAAAGTAACAGACACTTGTCAGTTGCAATCAACAAGCAACTAGCAATCACATGAGCCAAATAGTTGCAACTAAAAGAGACTCTAGTTGCAACCAACAAGTAACTATAGTTGCAATCTGAAAACAAAATAACAGAGACATGCAGTTGCAAAGTAACAGACACCTGTCAGTTGCAATCAACAACCAACTAGCAATCACATGAGCCAAATAGTTGCAACTAACAGAGACTCTAACTATAGTTGCAATCAACACGGTATCTCAGTTGCATTCAACACACCACGCAAGTTGCAATCAGTAGCGTCGCTAGTTGATTGTTACTCACCGAAGGAACAACTGTGCCGCATCAGGAGTGACCAGTGCCCCAGGCGGAATTGAAGGCAGGGGCGTCAGCAAAGTTGTGTGATGCAACAGATCACCCGACGACACGCCAGCCGTCGGCGTGATAGGAGGCGGCGCAGTAGGCGGAGCTGACGTTTGCTCGACTGTTGGCGCTGTAGGCGGAGAAGACGGCAATTGCTCAGCAAATTCCGCCACAACAATGGCTAATTGTTGCAGCAGCACGGGCTGCTCCGCTTGCAGAGGAGATCCAGGGGGCTGCTGTGGCGGCGGGGCCATGGATCCAGGGGAGGAGCTTCGGGGCGGCGCCATGAATCTACACCGCGGGGAGGAGGTAGGAGGAAGGAGTCGACGGGGGGAGGGGGTGGAGGTTTTACGGGGAAAGTGGAGGCGCGGCAGGGTAGCGTGGGTCGGGTCTAGTTTTGGTAAGGAGGACGCGCCTGGTTGGGGAAAGGAGGCCGTGTCGGGTCCGGGACCGTGTGCACGTCCGCGCGCGGGGGGTCTGTGCATCAGGGCACTAAAATGCACCCAGATGCATTTTAGTGCTGTCGTGTGTATATGTGTGTAGATAGATAGATAGATAGATAGATAGATTAGTGGATGCTGCCTATATATCGATGACAACAAAATATGGAAAGGTTTTGTGCTGACGACGCAGATTAACCAAGAGCCTCTCTGCCCGATACTTGTTCGACACCACTGGCACAGAAGAGAAATCGGACTGTGACACATCATTGCCCACATGTTCCAATCCCTGCACCTACCCACTGCACACCATCCCCGGCTAGGACAAAGATCCATTACGAGGATGCGCGCACGGATGAGCTAGCAAACCCCCTCCAGCGGCACGGATGAACTAGCTTCTACTCCCTTCGTTTTTAAATATATGACACCATTGACTTTTTACTCTAACTTTAACCACTAATATATATTGAACAAATTAGTTAACTAAAGTAAAATGTATATATTATATCTATTATCCAATGTATTTTAGATTTAACTTGTTAGCTTATCGATTTGCTAAAATATTTGTAGAAAAGACGAATAGTCAAACGAACGAAAAAAGTCAATGGTGTCATATATTTAAGAACGGAGGTAGTATATCGTTAGTTGTGTGTGAATAGAAAGTTGAAGGCAAGCAACCCAAAAGGAGTTACCAATTGTTCAATGAAAAATTCCTAATGAAGTCGTTGTTTTGCCTCATCTAGAATCTTATTATTGTCTAGTTCTTGTATTTACTATTGCCAAATTAAAGCCATATTATTGCTAATCCAGAACCATATTTTTATAGCACATTGGCTTGCCTTATTCAGTAGCATGTTATGGCCTAATGAATTACAATGAGAGAACTGCTATTGCTACTAACCTATAATACTATTCATGCCAGAAGTCACAAAACAAAAGAAAGAAGACATAATGGATCATTGAGATATATCATACAAATTGCAAGATGATGAATGGAGGTGGCGACATTATCAAGAAAAAAGCCCAAGGGCATGTACATGTGTTGCTGCGGCATGATGGCCTGGAGATGACAAATGGGAATCACTTCTTGTGCTGCGCAAGTGCAGAGTGGCCAAACAATCAGCTTACTCGACCCTTTTATGCCATTCAAACCCAATCCAAAGTTGATGGGTGATTAAGTTTGTCAAGGAAGCTCACAAAATATTTTTTGGAACCGAGTTCAAATGTGAAAGTTAGGATTTAAACCAAGTCCCCTCAAGCTGATTATGAATACACTGCGAGGAGCAGTAGAGTTGATCGTATTCTACCCCATCGTATTAACTTTTTTCTGTACTTGTACACCATATCCTCGTTTAAATATACTCACTCCATTTAAAATGTTTTTTCCCGTTGCTTTATGAAAAGAGGGTTTGGTGTATTATTGATCCATCTTTTATGTGGTATATAAAAGCATAAGAATAAGTAGGCATTTTTAATATGATCTAATAACATCGTTGTCAGACAAAATATTTTACTGAATAAAGCAATTGTTGTCTCTCTATGTATAATTAGTGGATGCTGCCTATATATCGATGACAACAAAATACAAAGATGGAAGGGTTTTCTGCTGATGATGCAGAGCCTCTGCCGAGACTTGTTAGATACCACTGGCACAGAAGAGAAATCGGACTGACACATCATTGCCCACATGTTCCCTGCACCTACCCACTGGCCACTGCACACCATCCCCGGCCAGGACAAAGATCCATTACGAGGATGCGCGCACGGATGAGCTAGCAAACCCCCTCCAGCGGCGGCCTTCGTCAGCGTTTCTCTGCTGGCAAGCCGGCGCGCGGACACGGTTTCCAGCAGAGCAAGGCCAGCAACCGATCGCGCCGCGCATGCATGCATGCGGCGCCACACCCCCTGCGTGGCGCGCCCGGCGCTCTCCACGCCAACTCCCTACAAACTCTCCTAACCGTACACTACACACACGCCAATATATATACATATATGTATGTATGTATCTCCAGGTGCATAGCGTCCAAACTCCAAAAGAAAATATACGCACACACAACACCACCGGCCGATGGCCGAGGTACGATGAGCAGATAGATAGAGAGAGCAACTGATCCATTTCACGCTCTTGAATTCCTTGTAACATTATGTCATTCCACTGATTTGATTGTTTCTCGTGCCGGCGGATGTGCAGGGGACGGAGCCGGATGGTGGTGATGGAGCCCCCAAGAAGGCGCCCGGGAAGGAGGGCGGCGGCGGCGAGGGGCCCGCCGCCGCCGGGGAGGAGGTGGTGATGAGGGTGCCGGTGCACTGCGATGGATGCGGCCGGAAGCTCCGCCGCTCCCTGGAGCGCCTCGAGTGTACTTTAATTTACTTATTACTGCTTCCTCTGTGTTCCTTCTCTCTTATGTGTGTTCGTGTTCTGTGTTCAGTTGGGTCCTCTGCTTGAAATGATCTGATGGATTTGAGTCGCATGCAGGGGTTGGAGAGGTGAGCGTGGATTCCAGCACCGACACGGTGGTCGTGAGAGGGCCCAAGGCGGTGGAGAACGCGGCGGAGACTGTGAAGATCGTGGAGAGGAGGACCGGCAGGAAGGTGGTGCTGGTGAGCCCGGCGCCGCTGGAGAAGCTGCCGCCGGCGCCGGCGGCTGTAAAGGAGACCAAGAAAGATGACGACGGGAGCAAGGACGTGAACGACCTGCCGGAAATTAACATGGTATACCGTAAAAAAAAACCCTCAATAATTAAGAGAATCCTGTGGCTTAATTAGTAAGTGATTTAACCTTTCCTTAATTTGATCCACGCGTGCATGACCAGAAAATGGTGGTGATACTGAGGATGAACTTGCACTGCGACGCCTGCTGCGAGGAGATGAAGCGCAGGATACTCCGAATCAAAGGTTTTGATCGGGACTTGTGCCAACAAGATGCTAAATTGATACTATGGGATTAGCTTGTTGACAGTTGCTTACAGTATTTTCATTTGGTTCGTTGATCGATCAGGCGTCGAGGACGCCGTCCCGCACCTGAAATCCTCCCAGATGATGGTGAAGGGGGTGGTGGAGCCGGCGACGCTAGTCGGCTTCATCCACAGCTGCACGGGGAGGAACGCCGCCATCTTCAGGGCCGAGCCACTGGACCCGCTGCCGCCGCCGCCGAAGTCGTCACCACCACCACCACCGGCTGATCAAGCTGCCGACGAGACCAAGAAAGAAGACACGCCGCCTGACACGGGGGAGAAGAAGGACGCACAAGATGACAACGGGAAGAATGAAGAGCCACGGGAGGAGAAGAAAGGAGGAGGAGATCAGAAGGACAATGAGGAGAAGCCGGCCACCGGCGGCGGTGGCGGCGCCGAGGAGCACGAGCATGAGGAAGCCCATGGTGGTGGTGAGGGTGAAAAGCACGCCGCCGGCCGCCTGTTCGCCGCTCCTCTCCAGGCCGGGGTTTTCACGGTGGCGCCGCCTGAGATGACGATGGCCATCAGCAACGTCACCCCCTACCACCACTACTACTACCCGTCGTCGTCGTCCTACTACCCTTACGCGCAGCCGCCTTACTACTACCAGTGCCAGTATCCGCAGCCGTATTACCCGCCGTACATGTATGGGTATGGGGATCCGCCGGCCGAGACGTTCACCGAGGAGAACCCAAACTCATGCGCCATCGTGTGATATGTTGGGGAAGGGAAAATTAAGGAGCTAGTAATAATAATATACAGTATATACTTGTGTATATTTCGGTCAATAATTAATTAATGAATACGTATATAGTATATACTCTCTCTGTCCCTAAATATAAGCATTCGGTGATTTTTTTTCATATTTGACCGTTCATTTTATTAAAAAAATATGAAAAAATTATTTATTTTTGTGTGATATGTTTTATCATTGTATATATTTTAAGTATATCATAATTATTTTTATATTTTTATAAATTTTTTGAATAAGACGACCGTTCAAACGTGATGCACAGAAATCAGAAAATGCTTATATTTAGAGACGGAGGGAGTATATACTTGTGCAGTTGTGCATCTCCTAGCTTGTGGGTACAGCTACGCGGCACAACTACCGGTTACACTACGCCATCAGCCACCGATTAATTCTTGCTCATGGCCGCGTGCGCACTCGGAGTCTCTGCATCGTCACGGCGCCCTTAGAGCAGGTACAATAACTGTAGAAATAGCCTACCACATCAGCAGCTTCCAAGGTGATGTGGAGGAGAGAGGAGAGGAGAAGGTGATGTGGAGGAGACAGGGGAGGAGAGAGAAAAAAGTTTGACGCTGGTTTCGGCGATCAGTGCTGCGCACAGTAACTAGCCTTCGTTGCTGCTTTTTGTTGCCTGCTGCAAGCCACAACTGAACCCAACAATTAATAAAGAAAGATTGGAGACAAAGTTGTTGTGTCACTGTGTCAGTCGGCTCCTATAACTTGGCTATACGACTAGTACTAGTCACAACTACTAACCATGTTCTTACACACCGGACTGTCCCTTTTGCCCTGGTGTGTCAGAGGATGTTCGCCACCTGCCCCCCGTCTGGCTGCGCTGTGGGCGGCGCTGCTGCCTGCTCAAACTCCGCCGGCCACTCCCATGGGTGGCGTTGAGGCTGTGGCAGCAAGATTTGGAGCCTCGTCGACTCTCGGCAACACTGCGGCGCTTGCCGTGCTCTGGATAATTTGGAAATCTCAGAACAAGATGGTGTTCGACGTCGTTCGGCTTTCTTCCCCAGCGATCGCCTCTATGGTCGGTGAGCACGCCACTCTCTTGGCGCTGTGCGTCTCGGAAACTTGACACGGAACCTCTGACGTCTTGGTGCCGCCTTATTCTTGATGTAATTTAGCTTTTGATTTTTAGCTCCTTCTCCTCACCTCCTTTCTCGACTCTCCGAGCTCTTGTGTTTGCTCGTGTGACACGTTCAGTTTGTGAAATGAAAATTCAGGTGAGCTTCTTACCCTCCGTTGTTTTCTTAAAAAAACTTCTTACTCATGTGCCTCTATGTCCATGCCATGGCTCTATGGTCTCTATGGGCATCCGAATCGGATCTAGCTGCACTGCAACTTCTTCCTACTAGGTGATACTCCGCGCGTTGCTGCGAGAATTTTTAAACAAAATTTTAAGGTGAAATGTGAAAGTAGAAACACCAAAGCGATAACATGGTGATATTTATTTGTAAATAATACAATATATGAAAGCATATTAATTTTGTTGAGAGAATCATTCTTAAATGATTGATCCTACATGTATTTCAACTGCGAGAATTTTATGACGTGCTCCTTGTAAAGCTATTAGTCACAGAAAATCGACGAAGGCATAAATACATGGTTTGGTGGATGTTGACATTACTTAAAGTGGATGGTGACATGTCATGTAGTAGGTTATGACGTGACGCGTTAAGAGGTAAGAAAAATCGTTAGTAGGTGTCAATTATATAGTTTATATAGATATAGATTAGTTTGCGCCATCGGCCACAGTAGTGCTCTGCATGCAGCTTGCCACCTGCAGGCAGGCAGCATCATGATATGTATCCCCACAAATTGCTGACGCAAATCTCTCTAGATATTTTGGTTATTTGAGTGATAATACTTTGTCAAAGTATATGTTTTACAAGGGTTTAAATTATTATTTGTAGATCCTAAAGATGAAATGAAAAGCAAAACCACCAAAGCCAGGACAAAAATTGAAACAAACCAAGTAAGAAGTACTTGAAGCCTCTATTCACCAGACTACCGGACAACCTGAATAAGGGTTTGTTTGGGATGGCTCCAACTCTGAGTAGAGCTGCTCCACTCCAAAACTCTAGGTGGAGCTACCTCTAGATGGAGTTGGAGCTGATAAATTGGTGTGTTTGGCTAGAACTATATCCCAGCTCCAGAAAATACAAGCGGGCCTCATAGGTCAGTCTCACTTTCTTCCCTCTTTTGCGTGGGTCTCACATGTCAGCCTCATCACATCCTTTTTCCTCTTCCTTGTTACTACAAGGCTTCACGCGTCGGAGGGAGGGCCTGCTGGAGGGATGTGCGGCGGTGGCGGGTTCCTAGCGCGGTGGCTCCTGGTGGTCGGTGAAAGGAGGGGGACGACCGCCGGAGGTGCAGCGACGGCAGGCACCTGGCCCCTGCCCGTCCACACCGCCGCGCGAGGAGCGCCAGGTGCCATCGCCGCGCCCCCCTGCCCGTCCACACCGCCGGAGGTGCAGCGGCGGCAGACGCCTGGCGGCCCCTCAAGGACGGTGTCGCGGTAGGCGGCGACGGGAGCTGGACCTTCATCGGAGGTAGGGACGACGGGAGATTTGCAGGGGACATGTGGAGGGACGAATCGAAGTAGGAGACGCTGGAGGAGCGCTGCAGCGGTGGCGGCGGCGAGGTGAATCGAAGGAGGGCGGCGGTGGGGAGAATCGGAGGAGGGGCGGTAGAAAGCAGCGACGGAGGAGGGAGGCGCCGCCATCTTGCTCCGGCGTGGGGAGGCGCTGGTTCGCGGGAGGCAGGGGAGGCGCCGACGGGAGGAAGGTGTTGGGGAATGGGGCTTCAGAACGACCACCTTCGGACGAACGGCCTATCCTAATGCGAAGCTACTTCGCGTCGAAGCCCTTTCGCAGCATTGTCTAATGGTTTAACGCTTTCTTTGTCTGTCGAAGAATTGTTTTGAGCAGGGGACGTTCGCGAAGCATACGAAGAGAATTACGGAGGGCGAAGCGCCTTCGCAGCGAAGCTGCTTCGACCTCCGGGCAACAGTGGCTGACGAAGGCGAGGGGAGCGGCGTGGAAGCATGGCGCCGTGCGAGAAGCAAGCATAGCACGATCCGTACGAAGCCACGATGGAGGAACGCTCATGTAAAGGGGTCGTCGACGTGGAATCATGCTGGCGCGGCCGTACGAAGGAGCTGGCGTGGCCGTACGAAGGCCGTATTCTCTGTAATGCCCTTTAAAAGGTATCGAGATCTAGCTGTTGTGGGTAAAAAGGTGTAATTGTATTGGAAAGTGTTGGCCGCGCCCCCTATAAATAGAGGGGTCTCCTGTAATTGATGTGACCCGCATTGAATGAGAAGAGAGCTCTTTACCTATTTTCTTGCCTTCGCATTTTTACTTATTGCAGTAGAAGTAGAAGTAGAAGTAGAGGTAGGGTCGAAGTAGGATAGACTAGAGGGGCTCCCGAAGGGTTGCCTACCTAGACCCTTCAGAGCGCAAGAGTGTACAAGGGGGCTGTTGTTTCGGCGTCCACCTTCGGGCCAGAGCTACACCAACAGTTGGCGCCCACCTCGTGGAAGAACTTCGTACCAGATGGCGAGGGGAAGGCCGCCGAGGCAACCTTCGGCGGCAAGTCCAGCAACCAACGAAGGGTTGGAGGATGGAGAGATTGAGCACACAGCAGATGGGATCTTTGAGGTAAGCCTCGAAGGTTTGGGCGTTCCGGTCGAGGACATCGAAGCACTTCGAAGGATCCAGATTCTGATTGCTGAAGCAAACACAAGGGCCACCCAGGAGCAGGACAACGCTCCGTCCACGTCGCAGGTGCAGACCCGCAGTCAGGCTGCGGTAGGGGCATCAGATGGGGATGCAGAGGAACGAAGAAGAAATGAACAGAACATGAGGCAGGCGGAGCGAAGCTTTGCAGCATTATGCAATCAGCTGACGCGAAGCACAGCCATTCGCACGGACCCAAACCAGCCACCACCTGTAGAGCAGGCGTTGCCGGTGTTGCCACGAAGGGAGAGGCAACCGGAGCCACAGCACGAGACGCAGGACCCAACGTGGCAGACACTGCAGGCCTTGCAGGCACAGATTGATCAGCTCAGGCAACGCAGGGAAGGGCCCGAAGACGTGGGCTCTGGCAGAAGGGATGTGCACGCGCAGTACGAGGAGCCGATTGGAAATGTGGTTCCCATTTCTCCATTGTCTGTCGATTTGGAGAATGCCCCGTGGCCACGTCGTTTCAACGCAACTACGTTACCCCCCTACGATGGCGAAACCGACCCTAAGGAATTCTTGATGAAGTTTGAGGCGGCTGTTGAGTCCAACAATGGTGATTCCACAACGAAGGCTAAGGTGCTGGTGTTGGCCTTGAAAGGTCTGGTGCAGTATTGGTATGCCAACATGCCGAAGGGAAGCATCACGTCTTGGTACCAGCTGCGAAGCAAATTGCTCGCCAGTTTCAAGGGCATGCAGATCGAAGAGCTTAACTCGAATGACCTAGCAAGCGCATGTTTACAGGAGGATAAGGAGTTGCTACAGGACTATATGCACAGGGTAGTAAAATTGGTGGCGTGAGCTCCAAGGGTGTCAGACGATAGCATCATCGATGCAGTGGTGGGTGGCCTTCGGGTAGGCTCATGCCAAGACTTGTTGGACAGGGTGAAGCCGAAGTCGGTTCAAGAACTTTTCGAAGTAATGCAAGAGTATTGCAAGTCTGACAAGGGCAGGTGTCGCAGAATCGAGCGCACGAACGCAGCCAAGAAGCCGAAGCAGCAGGGTTCGTGGGACACAGCGAAGAACTGGAAGAGTGCTCCACCGAAACAGCCTTACAGGCAGGTAAACAATGTGTCTGATGGGCAGGGTGCGAAGCCACCTCTCAACAACTCGAATCGTGGGGGCAACGGAAATGGGGGGCCGAAGCCGAAACCGCCAGCGCCTTCGCACTCGCGGGAGAGATTTTTCTACTGGTTGCATGGGACGAATGCGTACCACCACACGCACCAGTGCCCCCGGCCGTCAAAATGAAAATGCAGTGGGAGGCCGAGGAGAAGGCAAAAGCATCCAGAGCCATAGTTAATGATGTCATGGCTCAGACTCGTGCCTTGCCGGCACCATACCCTCCGCAGCACATGTACCAGCAGTAGTTCGTTTAGCCTTCGGCACCGCAGCTGCCACCGCCTCCACCATTACCTCCGCATTTCAGTCAACCTTCGGTATTCGTACCATCATGGTCAACCATGGCATCTTCATCTCAGGGAGGACACGGCCCGTCGAACTATCACATGCCCATTCCGCCGAAGCAAGAGGCACAGGAGCAGCCAGCTTCGGGCCCCATGGGCACGGTCAATATCATCAATGCTATCACAGGGGGATCCCACGAACCAGTGCATGAAAACAAGAGGCAGAGGCAGGATTACTTTCGCAACGTGTCGCACATTTGTTTCGGAAAATATTTCCACCTGCCATGGTCGCACATACCTATCTCCTTCACAGCAGCGGATGTCAGGCTGCAGCACTACCCACACAATGACCCTTTGGTGATAAGGGCGAACATTGGCAAGAACACAGCCAACTTCTTCGGCAATGATGTAGGCCGCGTACTCGTGGATAATGGGAGTTCAGCAGATATTTTAACATGGCAGTGTTTCACTGGGATGGGATTCACGAAGGAGGATCTGCAGAAGTCCATGCATCCGCTATACGGCTTCGGAAACAAAAGGATACAGGCGTTGGGCAAGATCAGTGTCAATGTCACCTTCGGCCAGGGACCTAACATGCGAATGGAGCTCATAACCTTCGACATAATAGACTTCACCAACCCGTACAACGTGATCTTTGGCAGAAACACAATTAACAGCTTCACCGCAGCAATACACCAAGGGTATCTGTTGATGAAAATACCGACAGCGGGCGGTGTGCTGTCAGTCTATGGCGACCAGTTCGAAGCCCGCAAGGCAGAATCAAACACATCCACCATGGATCGGCAGGTACATGTAATCAAAGAGCAGCAGGACCTCGAAACCTTGTCTGAGGAAGACCGAAGGGCCGAGCAACAAATGCGACAGGCCATGAAGCATTCCGAGGCAGAAAGAATGACAGCCCTAGATGACACAAAGACTGTGCTGCTCTGCGAAGATATCCCCGGAAGAACTGTCATTGTGGGGATGGAAATGTCTCAAGCCGACGAGCACCGGTTAATTGAGTTCCTTCGCAACAATCAAGATGTCTTCGCCTAGTCAAAGGCAGACTTGACAGGGGTGCACAGGGCAGTAATTGAGCATGCACTCAACACAGACCCGAAGGTAAGACCGAGGGTACAGAAGCAAAGGCCCATGTCGGAGGACAGAGCGAAGGCGGCAGAGGCCGAAGCACAGAAGCTCCTCGATGCCAGGATAATAAGAGAAGTCCAGTACCCGGTTTGGGTGGCCAATGTTGTCATGGTACCGAAGAAGAATGGCAAGATGCGCATGTGCATTGATTTCACTGAGCTCAACAAGGCTTGTCCAAAGGACCCGTATTTGCTGCCGCGCATTGACGTCGTCATTGACCAGGCCGCGGGCTGCAAAATGTTAAGTCTTCTCGATTGTTTCTCCGGGTATCATCAGGTTTGGATGCGAAGGGAGGATGAGGCCAAAACAGGGTTCACTACACTGTTTGGTATCTACTACTTCGTCAGAATGCCGGAAGGACTTCGCAATGCAGGACCCACGTTCAACCGTATGATGAAGGTGATTCTGGGCAGCCAGTTGGGTAGGAATGCTTCGGCATACGTGGATGATGTCATCATCATGAGTATCAAGGATACGGACCACATGGCAGACCTTCGCGAGACTTTCGAAAACATGAGGCAGCACGGGTTGAAATTAAACCCGGAGAAGTGCATATTCGGTATCCGGAAGGGGCAGTTGTTGGGCTGCATGGTCTCCAAAAGGGGCATAGAAGCGAACCCGGCGAAGATAGAGGCATTGAGAAGAATGAGCCTGCCCAGAAATAGGAAGGAGGTCCAGCGACTAACAGGGAGAATAGCTTCGCTCAACCGTTTCATCTCTCGTGCGGCCGAGCGAAGCTTGCCTTTTTTTTCAAAACCCTCAAGGCAAATACAGCTTTTCAGTGGGGACCAGAACAGCAGCAGGCGTTCGAAGATCTGCGAAGCCACCTCGAAAAAGCGGCAATCATGACCAGCCCCACGCCAAAAGCAGAATTGTTGTTGTATATCACAGCCAGAGAAGCAGCTGTTAGTGTGGTCTTAGTCGAGGAGCGCCAGGAGGGCGAAACGACGAAGCAGGTGCCAATATACTACGTATCCGAAGCCCTCAGCGGGTCCAAACTTTTTTACTCCCAAATGGAGAAGATGGCTTACGCCGTGGTCATGGTGAAGAGGAAATTGCGGCATTATTTTCAGAGCCACAATATCACGGTTCCAACATCGTACCCCCTTCGGGATATGTTTGAGAACAGGGAATCAACCGGCAGATTAGGAAAATGGGCAGCTGAGTTGGCGGAACATGTAATCAATTTCGTGTCGCGTAGCGCGATCAAGTCTCAGGTGTTGGCAGATTTCGTAGTTGATTGGACACCAGCAAAGGCCAGCGAAGGTGTTGAAGTAACAGAACCAGTTTGGGAGGTACAATGTGACGGGGCTTATTGCCACAAGGGATCAGCGGCAGCGGCTGTACTCAAATCACCTTCGGGGATGAAGTTACGGTACGCTTCAAGATTGGAGTGTGGGCAGTGCACAAATAATACAACGGAGTATGAGGGGTTGCTCTTAGCCCTTCGCAAAGCCAAAGCAGTGGGGGCACACTAGCTTCTCATCCTTACAGACTCCGAGCTGATCGTAGGGCATGTGGACAAGTCGTACAAGACAAAGAAGCCGGAGATAGCGAAGTATCTGCAAGCTGTGCGTGGTATGGAGAAGTTTTTCTTCGGCATTACAGTCAAAAGCTTCCCCAGAAATTTCAACAAGGAGGCAGACGCTCTAGCCAAAGCTGCAGCCATGAAGGAACCGTTACCAGCCGATGTGTTCTACGAAGTGCTCTCGCTCAAGTCAGTGTACCCAGACGAGGCACCACCCAGCTTCGTCAATGCAATTCATAGCAAAGACTGGAGAGCCCCAATTGTGGCATTCATCAAGGGCTATTACGAAGCAGAAGACGAGATAGAAGTGAAGCGAGTGGCGCTCCGGGTCAGAAGCTACAGTCTCGAAGGAGACAAGTTGTACAGAATGGGTGTGTGCGCCCCGAGGTTGAAATGCATTTCGATAGAAGAGGGGAAGCAGTTGTTGCACGAGATCCATAACGGCATGTGATCACATCATATCAGCACCAGAGCTTTGGTACAGACGTGCATGAAATAGTAAGGGCTTGTCCCGAATGCCAGAGACATTTCCCCTACAGCAAGTTTGCGGCAAACAAGATACAGCTCATACCACCGGTATGGCCCTTCGCGAGGTGGGGAATAGACATTGTGGGCCCTTTACCGGTAGCACCCGGAAACTACAAGTACACTGTAGTGGCTGTTGAGTATTTCTCCAAGTGGATCGAGGTGAAGCCCATACAGAATATAACTTCGGCGACCATACATAAGTTCTTTTGGCAAAACATTGTGTGTCGCTTCGGAGTGCCGTTCGAAGTCACTGTGGACAACGGCAAGCAATTTGATAGCACCGACTTTCGAGAATTCTGTCAGTATTTGGGAAGAAGCTGCGCTTTGCCTCCGTGTACCACCCACAGTCGAATGGTGCGGTTGAGCGTGCCAACAGTGTAATCTTTGCCGGCGTCAAGAAGAATATCATGGAATTGCCGAAGGGAAAGTGGGTTGAGGAGTTGCCAAGGGTAATCTGGTCGCACAACACCACAGATTCTAGAACTACGAAGTTCTCCCCGTTCAAGTTGCTATATGGAGAAGAGGCAATGTTGCCCGAAGAAGTATGCCTCGGAGGAGCAAGGGAGCAGCCCAGCTCGCACGAAGATGTATTACCATCTGTTCAGAACATTGAAGAAGTCAGGTTGCAAGCAACGGAAAATCTGAAAGACTACCAGGAGGAAACAAGGAGGTGGAAGAACAAGAATATACACCCAAGAGGAATTCAGCCAGGAAACTTGGTCCTTCGCAGAATCCCGAAGGGATGAGATCCAGGAAAGCTGCACGGCAAGTGGGAAGGCCCGTTCATCGCTGAAGCAACCAGGAACCCTGCCGCATTCAAGCTCCGCAAGTTGAGCGGCGAGGAGGAGCCATACACATGGAACGCTGACATGTTGAAGAAGTACTTCATCTAGGGGACAGTGATTTAAGTTTTCAGTCTTTGTATCTTTTCTTCGTTATTTCTCTTCTTTCAGAATTTGAGTCTGTATAAACTGTCGGTGGGTTCCGTACTCTTTTCCTCATAGGGGAAGCTTCACAGTTTCTCTTTGGAACTGTGCGGTGTGAGGTTTTTAACGAGGCGGAACCTAGTGTAACCCCCTGTGCAATATAAACAGGTATTCCCTGAAAAATGAGCAAGAACGCAGCGAAGCAACTACCCCTAAGCGTCGCTACGGGGCGTAGTCTTCGCGAATCTGTATGAATGAACATGTAGGTGAATAACTATAGGTTTCGCATAGCTAACCCTGTTGTTCACCTATGAAGTGGCATGAGTTTCGCCACAAGGCTCGAAGACAACGAGCGTGATCAAGCGGCACAGTAGCCGCGAAGGGTGCGAAATGTACCTACGAAGTGGCATGAGTTTCGCCACAAGGCTCAAGGACAACGAGCGCGATCAAGCAGCACGAGTAGCCGCGAAGGGTGCGAAATGTACCTACGAAATGGCATGAGTCTCGCCACAAAGCTCGAAGACAACGAGCGTTATCACGCGGCATGAGTGGCCGCGAAGGGTGCAAAATGCACCTACAAAGTGGCACGAGTTTTGCCGCGAGGCTCGAAGATAGCGAGCGCAATCAAGCAGCACATACATCCGTGAAGGATGCGAAGTGTACCTACGAAATAGCCTGGGTTTCGTCACGAGGCATGGCACTAATGGGCGCGAACTTCCGCAAAAATCGCGAGAATGCAACCACCAGGGTGCAAAGGAAACGGTTTCACAATTTTTATTCGCCTCGAAGGCTTGCGGGGGGGGGGGGGGGTTCCGAAGCGCAGGTTAATAAGACTTCGCGCCAAACAAAATGCGAAGCGTGCAAACATCATACTTTCCGCACACAAGTAGCCTTTTATTCCCAATTACATGCAACCACCTCGAATCAAATGTACAAATAAATACATAGGTTTGTGTAATACAAGGTCGATGTCAGTCCTCGCGCAGTACAACTTCGCACACTTCCTCAAACACTTGATACATAGCTTTATCAATAATTTCCAGGGCCATGGTGCGAAGCTCAGACTCGTTGGGCATACATCCTGTGTCGGAAACAAGCCCTACGTTAGGAAAACAATCTTTATTTACTATACTTTCGTTTACACTTGTTACAGTGATTTAATCTTCTGGGGGCGAAGGTATCAAGTATATGTACTCAGGGGGACCTATTGCCCCCACATCGATGGGCTCCTCTTTGGGAGCGATAATAGTAGAATCGAGCGAAGAGCCTGCTTCGCGTCGCCTCAGAGCGCGTCTAGCCGCGCGTTCCCGAAGGATGGTGTCGCGTCAGGTGGGGTCGCGAGAAAACTCAGCGAAAAATGCTTTAGAGGCCCGGTTATGCACTTCGTACCGCTCACGTCGCCACGAGAGAAACTTATCGTACGATACACCAGGATAATGAATACTAAACTTCGTCCAAACATTAGGCGAAACAAACAGTGAATCCACAAAAGGAGCATTTGGTCTCTCACCTTCGGTTATCCGCGCAGGGACACTCGAAAGGACCTGTGCATAAGCACTCGCATCAGTACGACATGTTTTAAGTACAGCGAAAGGCCCGCATACGGGCAATATCTACAAAGCACCCTCACAAGCCACGCTCACACCTCTTCTTCGACCGCTGCTTGCGCGTCAGTGCCGACGTGGTGGGGAGCAACATCGCTCGAAGCAACGTCTTTAGCCACACGAGGGGCGCCCAGGTCAGGGGCGGACGAATCTTCAAGTGGCAGCTCGCGGTCACCTGAAGTCGAAGGCGCCACATTCGAAGTAGCTTCGATTGGAGCAGGGTGAAGCAAAGACATGGTAGCGCCATCATTAGCAGGGTTGCGATCAGCTTCGACACCTTGCACGACGACTTCTTGCTCCGTCTCCCCGGGTGCGCGAGTTTCGTTGACCGTCAGAAGCGAGGGCTTCATCGAGGTCCGCGACAGTGAGGGTTTCGCCAGCATCCGTGAGCACTTGGGGAGCAGCGGCAACTTCGGGGGCACGAGTGTCATCAGTAGATGGAAGTGCTTCATGGGGGCGAGGCGCCAGTTGGGTCATATCAACATATGCTTCGTCCGACGAGGCAGACGGGGGAGGAGGTTGATGCAAGGCATGCCTTTCATTGACACGAGCGACAATAGTCGCCTGAAGACGCGCAACGATCTGCAAAAAAGCCTTTGTCAAACACGGTTTCAAAACATGAGCGGTAGGCCAAGTAGAAGAAAGAACGACGAAGTAAGCTCGAACCTGTGGAGCCAAGTGCTCAGCCTCAAGAAGGGTCACTTGGGCACCCCTTTCAGCGAAGAAGGTATTCAAGAAGTTCTTCGCTAAGTTTTTTGGGAGCACGGGAAGAGACGAAGTGGCAAGCTCTTCATCAGACAGCCAGACAAATGAATCCTTAGTGAGAGAATGAAGGTCGTTCTTGCTCAAAACCTTCTCCGAAGCGGGGCGGTCAAGAGGCAGCAGTGAGCAGACGGAGTACGCGAGGGTCCTCACCCCTACAGCAGCACTCAATTCCCCAAAAATCTTCATATTCAGGCCCAAAAGGTCGAAGCAAGAATCAATCTAGTCATGGAAAGCACTGATGCTGCACTTGGGAAATGACGAAGGCGGCGGGGCAAGGTTGTAGCAATCCAGGAGAGACAGGATGTCATCACGGAGCATTTGGGCACTATCGGTATGTCTCTTGCGAGCCGCGTCCATTTTCGCCTGCAGCGAAGCGGTCCGGGATTCCTACTCTTTGAGTTCCGCCTGCAAAGTTCGGCGACCAGATATCAGTACCTCTTTCTCAGAACGAAGGAGCGATAGGCCGGCCTCCGAAGCAGTAGTGGTGGTTTCTTTTTTTTTCTCCAGGCGCTCCGCCCGACCTTTTTCCGTGAATAGTTGCTCCTCCAGTTCTTGCACACGCTTCTGCAGTGCGAACACAGTTTCCTCCGTCAAGGTCGAAGTAGCTTCGCGGTCCGCAGCAAGCCTTCGTTCCAAGCAGCGTGAGGCAACAAAGCTTTTTAGAGCTAAGTCACCACAAGCCGCAGTAAGCTCTTCAGCAGACAATTCACCAAACCACTCCTCTTCGTGCGGAAAGCTAAAGGACGAGCCAGCCTCGGATAAGAATTTCTGCTCATGCCCGCCGCTAACCAGGCGAAGGAAACCCACTTGCTTTCCACCGATCAGCCGAGCTTCGGAAGGAACACCTAGGCGAAGGGCGGCATTCTCAGGCGCTTCGGGGGTGACACGATAATTACTACTGTCCGGCTCCTCTTCGTCGGAGTTGGTGTTCACGGTGATGGCGCGGCTCGGGGAGTTGGCGCGTGTGGGGGAATCAGCAGCCCCAGCTTCACCATCGTCAAACGAATCACTGGGTGAAGCTGATTGCCCGGTACCAAGGGAACTTGATGAGCTCCCGGACGAAGATGGGGCTTTCTCTTTCTCTGCTCGGGGGCTCAAGTCGACAGGACTGCCAGCCCGAGGAACATCACCAGCCGACGACACTACCTTGACGTCACTTTCATCTTCGTCACTGTCTTTCTCAGGGGGGCTGAGGGGCACCATGAGGGCCCCCTCAGGGACTTTCGACACCGCGGGGGGTGCCTGAGCAGAGCGAAGGGGCGTCGCCATGATGGGGGCACCTTTCGAGGTCTGGGCAGGTTCCGCGAAACGCGCTTTTTTCGGCGCACGAGGAGCGGCACTTTTTTGAGTCTTCTGCCGCTCCAATCGCTTCGTCGAGGTGGCTTCGACCACAGCGGCAGGGGCGCGGCAACCTCGCGTGCGTCCAGCACCAGGGGGAGGCGAAGTGGCAGTCTGTTCGCAGGATGGACCAGCCCCGACAGCCCCCCTAGTCTTCTTCGCAGCAGCAGTACGATGCCTCGCGAAGCCTTCGCTTTCAGGTGGAGTAACTTGGAAGAATTCGTAGACGCGGTTCGTGCGCGAACCATTGAGGTGGAGGCACAATTGTTTGTACTCCGCAGTGGACACAGCCCCCAGAACGAAGTCACCATGTTTCTCCACCTTGCGTTTCCTCGGGACTGCACCACATATGCGAAGCACAGTTAGAACGCAAATAGAGATAACTACAGGCGCGGGGTATCAATGGAACTGAGAAGGACAATACCCTTACCTTCGACGGTAAAACCGAAGGCTTCCTCCCAATCCGGGCAGGGAATTGACCCTTGGGATCTGCCCAGCAGTCATCCGGCACGGCCCACCTGTCCTGAAGGGGAAAAAGGCGCACGGTACGGTACTCTTCGACGATGTCGCGGGTACTGTACTTGCGCGCAAACAAGCGAAGCATGTTGACGAAGGCGTCACCCTCTTCGCACGACGGATCTAACTTCGTTTCAAACTCCAGAGGTGTTAAGACCTTCGGCGCCAGTGGGTGCGGCGTACCTTCGACCAGGGGCTCCAACTTGTGGTACATCCAGTGCTGTTGCCAGTCCGAAGGCCATCTGTTGCGGTACGCGAGCACGAGGGCCAAAACGCCTGTCTTGTACACGAAGTTCAAGCACCCGAATTGGCAGTCTTTCTCTTCGGCTTCGTCACCTTCCCCTTCAATTACAGTTCTCGTCTAATGATGCACCTTGTGGGCTGCTGCGAAGCCCTCGGCCGAAGGCTTGATCTTCGTCGTCCGGCATATCCACATATACACCGACAGTCGCACGATGGCGTTCGGGGTAAGCTGATGCAGATACACCTTGAAATAGCGAAGGATATCCACCACCGCTGGGTGAAGGGGGAAGCGAAGGCCGGCGCAGAGCAGATCACGGAAGATTACGGCCTGGTTTTCTTTTGGCTTCGGGGTCTCCTCATCTCTTGGGGCTTCGCCTTCAACAATCATATTGTTCTCCGCCAGCTCCACGACCTCAGAAGGCTCGACCAGGCTGCGGCTGAAGGTTAGGGTTTTTGGCAGGCCGCCGGCGGCAGCAGAATCGCACTTGCGCTTCGGAGGCATTCTCGTACGAAGGAAACTAGATGGCTAAACGGAAAGAAAACAGCAGAAGGCTTACTTGCTTCAAAACCCCTGAGAGCGACCGCAGTGAAAAGGCGAGTGCGAGAATGGCCCTGCGGGAGGGGGCTTTTTATAGGGGCTCGGTAAAGAGCAGTTACCGCATCGTGAAAAGACCCTTATACCCATAATCGCTACACATAACCGCCATAAGGGAAAGGACAAAGCGGTACACGCATCAGAGTAGTGGGCTGTCCTCTGGGGGTTCCGAAGCCCATCTCCGCCATACAAGGGGGTCTCTTTCGTAAGTTCGAGCGTTCGAGAAAAAGGGGGAGGACGGCCCTCACTTCCGAGGGGCTACTATTGGGGAATGGGGCTTCGGAACGACCACCTTCGGACGAACGGCCTATCCTAATGCGAAGCTACTTCGCGTTGAAGCCCTTTCGCAGCATTGTCTAATGGTTTAACGCTTTCTTTGTCTGTCGAAGAATTGTTTTGAGCAGGGGACGTTCGCGAAGCATACGAAGAGAATTGCGGAGGGCGAAGCGCCTTCGCAGCGAAGCTGCTTCGACCTCCGGGCAACAGTGGCTGACGAAGGCGAGGGGAGCGGCATGGAAGCGTGGCGCCGTGCGAGAAGCAAGCATAGCACGATCCGTACGAAGCCACGTTGGAGGAATGCTCGTGTAAAGGGGTCGTCGACGTGGAATCATGCTGGCGCGGCCGTACGAAGGAGCTGGCGTGGCCGTACGAAGGCCGTATTCCCTGTAATGCCCTTTAAAAGGTGTCGAGATCTAGCCGTTGTGGGTAAAAAGGTGTAATTGTGTTGGAAAGTGTTGGCTGCGCCCCCCCTAGAAATAGAGGGGTCTCCTGTAATTGATGTGACCTGCATTGAATGAGAAGAGAGCTCTTTACCTATTTTCTTGCCTTCTCATTTTTACTTATTGCAGTAGAAATAGAAGTAGAAGTAGAGGTAGGGTCGAAGTAGGATAGACTAGAGGGGCTCCCGAAGGGTTGCCTACCTAGACCCTTCGGAGCGCAAGAGTGTACAAGGGGGTTGTTGTTTCGGCGTCCACCTTCAGGCCCGAGCTACACCAACAGAAGGCTCACAAATCAGAGGAGTAAAACACATTGAAACGTTTTTCTGTGTGACCAGTGGTATTGGTGAGTAATTACCCATCAACTCTACACGTAGGTCTGTATTGGGTGGTTTTGGAGCAGCAAAAGAAGTGCTCCAAAACTCCACCTCTATTTGCACTACAGCTTTATGAAGTTGGCAGCTCCATAGAGTTTTGAAGTTGGAGTGTTTGGGTAGAAAATTGGTTGGAGTTGCTATAGTTCAGCTCCAGAATCATGCCAAACACCCCCTAATATGCATGCAGGAGTAATAAAGAATTTGTTGAACAAATGACGAATAATCCGATGGGGTCGAGATGTGAGCATTGGAGGCTTGGAGTAATTGCTGATATTGGACAACCAGCAGGCTTGGTCGCTTGTAAGAATACTTCTCCATGTATAAGAACATAATACATAATGAACTATACCACTCCATCGATAGCAACATATTAACATATTTATCTCGAATTAAACATTAATATAATATAAAACAGAACGTACCGATATATAGTAGAATAAACAGAAGAACAACCATAAAGTGCTTTCCTCCATCTAAAGAAAAATCACTACACACTATTCCATTCAGATAAAAAAAAAAGGTAGAATATACACACACAAGTATCAGCTCTAATAATTTTTTAAAAAGAAAAAGAATGCACAATTCATTGCAGAATGAAAAAACGCTGTGTATATATGTATGTTACCTGTTACCTTATACTACAGCAGATATATATATATATATATAGAGAGAGAGAGAGGGAGTGGAAACAAAAAATATATATAGAGAGAGAGGGAGTGGAAACAAAACACCAACACCACTGGAAAAATGAAAGGCATAAATATATACTAGTAGAAATTTAGTCGACGGGGTCGGGCTTGGTGGAGTAGACGTGGACGCCGATGGCGACGACGGCGATGGTGAGTATGCAGAAGTAGAGGATGGTGTGGACGAGGATGGAGAGCGCGCTGGTGCCCATGTTGCCGAACTCCACCACCCTGAACCTCGCCGGCAGCTGGAACAGGAACCCCGGCGACAGCAGGATGAACAGCACCACCGCCACGATGATCGGCCCCCAGTCCGTCGTCACCATCTCCGATCCTCTATCTCTCAGCTCGCTCTACCGCCTCCTCACGCACTGGTTGATGTGTTTCCAAGCAGGTACTACTCTGCTGGGTGGGTGGTGGCCGGGATTCATGTCGCCGCTCCGGCGCAGGAGGGCCCAGGCAATAAGCTAACGGCCTTGTTGGAATGCCATCCTTGGGAATGAAGCAAGGAACCGAAAGGAGGCGGCGTCAGAAAGAGAAAGTCGAGAGTGATCGGAGCAGCTTTGCTCGAGATGACTACAGTAGCTCTCAACTTTTGCCAGCTGCTTTAGCTTTCAGCTGTTCTGGAGGACGCCGGTAGCAAGGAAGAGATCTCGTAATAAGGCATCCTTTTTGCATATATATAAGTTCCTTTCCTTGCGCACAGACCCAAAGACACACAAATGAAAAGGGATCATCCATTTATTTAACTAGTATAGGTGCACTTACGACACGCACGTGTTATTTAAAATTTAACAAGCAAACCACTAATTTATCATTACAATAGGGGTTTATATTTCAGAAGGAAACATCAATTTTACGTGTTTACGTGAGACATCACCACAAGCCGTTGATTTTCCTCTGCGTTAACCTCCACATGTTTGTGTGGATGAGTGGTGGGGGCGGCTATGCAGCTTACACATGATGCTCTGCTTCAATACCACCCGTACTGGCAGCGCTGTGTGCTCGCACTCCACCGAGGATCGAAGGATGTGAGCGACAACAGGTGGGGGTGGGGGGAGCGCGGGAAATCAGCACAGAAGAAGACTAGATGGGAAGAGCGGCGTGACAACGGAGATCAGAGGAAGGATGTCGACATCAGAATGAGGGTTGCAGATCGCTGACGTTAAAAGATGGATGGGGAGGACGGGTGCTAGCTCGGTTGGCTGGTGCGGCAGATGAGCTCACCAACCACCCGCGTTCGACACGTATTCGGCGCGGGTTTATCCATTGAAAAAAAATTCTCTTACCAATGAAGTCGGAATTCGAAAGTTTTCTAAGTCGGAAGGAAGCTTTTTTCTTCTCTTAATGAAAATTGTGGAGGCAGTTTTATCTCCACCGGCTTAGTTTAACATATGAATGGGACCTACAAAGTGTAAAATAGAGAAGCCATTTCTTTCCCGAGCAGAACTCGCACTGCTGCCATGCTCGTCCGCTTGCCTGGACTGCGTCGGCGTCCAAGCCGCTGGCAACTCCGCCCCGAGCCAGCTATCCCATCGATAATACATTTGCGCTGCCATCAGCCGCTCTCCAAACCACCGAGCTATAAGGCTGTTCAGCTTATGTTGGCTTAGCTTATCTCGACTTGTCTCGACTTATCTTTTCTCACATAATACTATTCAATCTACCACCGGTGTTCCTGCCCATCGCGCACGTCCAAATTTTTCTCCCGAACCCGCCTGCTGACGACTCTGCTCACGGCGATGTTCACAGGCAGGGTGGCTCCGCTGATGCCGCCGGTCGTCGCGTCCCTGGTGTGCTCATGGCGGCAGGGACCGTAGCTGCAGAATTTTGGACCCTGTTTCTTTAGTCCCTGAAGGCTGAAGTAGTGACAGATTGTTTCCTCCGCGTACAGTCGCTTTCAACAAGTAATGGATGGATCGGCCTGCTTGACCCGAGCAAGGGTCGTGTTGGATCTTCCCAAGGCACGCTCGGCGGCGATGGATTGAAAGAAGCTGCAGTGCGGGTTGGGAGCTTGGCATCCAGGGATTGATGCTTTTATTGTGTTGGTGATTGAGTTTCTGATTGTCGATTGATAAAGAGAGGGAAAGCTAAAGCTCACCCGTGTGACTTGAGGCATCCCTCACGAATTTTTCTATCCACCATATCTATCTTCTTCTTCCCGAACTCCGGCGACAATCTGACGTAGGTTAGGGTTCGGGGTTGCTGGGGAGGGGGCTGCTGTCACCGCCGGACCTAGAGGAAGGGCCGCCGGCGGCAGGCCGACCCGGCGGAGGTGGCGGTTCGCGGGGCGGTGAGGCTGGGCGGCGGGGGCGCCGCCGGTCGGGCTGTGGAGGCCAGCGGTTGGGGCCAGGGTCGGGCGGGGGCTCCACGGTGATGGCGAGGTTGTGCGGCAGCGAGGGTCGTCGCCGGAGGTGGGCGGTGGTGGGAGAGGCGGCGGTGGTGGCTGGAGGCAGGCCGACCCTAGCCCGGTTGCGCCTGCGGGGTGGGGTGCGACGGGGATTGCAAGTCTGTGGGCCCACTAGTGGGTACGTGGTGGGTAGAAAAGCCCTCGGTGAGAAAAATAATTCATTTTTGGCAGAAACACTCTCCAAATTACGATTTTTTGTCCTTATATAGTCCTTCCACCATATCCACTCCTAAGAACATATGACGGGTGGGTCCGGTGTGAGGGGTACGGTGGATCCGATTTGAGTGGGAAAAATTTTCAATTGTCTTCGCTCCTTATAGTATATATTTTGCAGATCAACTTGCCCAAACAAATTTAGCAGGATCATCACGATGTGTTGCATAGGATCAAGATGCGTGACCAGAATATGATCAATCGTCTAGGACGGAGGCACGGAGCTCAGTCACAGTGTACGCATTGCGTGCTGGGTCGAGAAAAATTAGTCTACTAGTTGGCAACATGCATGATGTCTACTCTCTACTTATAAAAAATAACAATATAAAAGCAACTTCAACATCCTTTTTATTTTTGTTAGCTAAAGTTGGAGTTTTAATCTTTTGTAAAAATAGAAGACTTCATAATTCTAGAGGATGATCCAACAGACTCCTTAAATTGAAACATTTATAATAGTGGAACCCACATGTCATTCTTACCCCCCTCCTGACCTTATCCATCCCCTACCATTTTATCTCTACCTCCCTCCGTTCGTCGGCACCAACCAGCGCCGCTCGAGCCAAGCAATGCCCCGGCATTCATGGATGCAAAGAAAGGTCCCCTCTCCCTCCTCCCGGTCCAGGGGCTTCCCTACAAGTCGCGGAATCACTGCCGCCCGAGCTCCGTGCCTCCTTCCCCTGGCACCACCCGAGCTCCGCGCCTCCTCCTTCCCTTGGCGCCGCCCGAGCTCCACGCCTCTGCCATCCTCGACTCCGCCAGAGCTCCTCATCCCAACGCTACCTAAGCCGAGCTGCCGCCACCCACTTCCGGCATCGGCGTCTCCGCCTCTGCCTTGGGCGAGACGCATCTTCAAGCTCTCGCCGCCGCGGGCCATCACACTGCTTGTCCTCGTCGCCGGGGACCGTGACGGCGGCCACCGTACCACCGCTCCCCATGTCCGGCGGCGCTACGACGCCATCTTCAGCCTGGGCGACTACTACTCCTGGCGCTGCAACAGCGGCCTCCGGGCGGCCGCGCGTTCCTCCTTCACCGCGCGCTGGCTCGAAGGACCGGCCGCACGCGCCTCCGTCGCCGCCGCGCTGGCTTGGATTTTGGCGCGAGGAGAAGGGCGGGAGGGGTCGACGTGGGGATCCCGAGCACTTTTGCGAGGCGGCCGCGCTCGCCAATTGTCACACCCTGAAATTTCGAATTTCAAGATGTGGATATGAAGAAAAATTAAGCAATGATTTTCTCTTAATTTTTAAATTTTCTCAACCTTTATTTACTTTACAGGGAATATAGTATAGGAAAAAACATTATTTGTTTTCTTAAATTAAATAAGTGACTTGATGTTTGTTGCATACATGTTGCTGCATTATTTTGGTTGCTTGAATTCAAATTGTTTGAGCTCTTTTCAAAATTTCCAAACTCTTTTTCTTTCCCTTCCCTTTTCCTTCCTCTCTTCTAGCCCAGCCCAGCGAATAGCACAGCCGGCCCAGCTCGGAGTGCTGCTGCCACGCGCAGCCCATCTCTACCGGGCGGCTCGTCGTTCGGAAGTCCGGTGCTCCACCCCGATCTCCTCGGCTCCGTTCGCGCGTCACCCTTTCATCCCAGCAGCAGCAGCAGTCACACTGGTGGAAAAACGACCTTTGTTCCCAAGCATTTGTCCCTGTTCAACTTTGGAACCGGGACAAATGCCTTTGGGGCGACGTGGCCTCGGAAGGCTATTTGCGACGCCCCCCCTTTAGTCTCGGGTGGTAATACCACTCGGGACTAAAGGCATGGCGTCCAACGGCTCCGAGCCGTAATTATTGGCGCCAGACTTTAGTCCCGGGTGGTATTAGGATGGTATTACGACCCGAGACTAAAGGGTGAGACTTTAGTCCCGGGTCGTAACACCACCCGGGACTAAAGTTTTTGTCCCGGGTGGTATTACCACCCGAGACTAAAGTCTCATCTTTAGTCCAGGGTGGTAATACCACCCGAGACTAAAGGGGGCGCCTATAAATCCCTGCCTCCCTTCTTCTTTCTCTGCCCGAGCTCACATTCACCCGAGACTTAAGCACCCGAGACTTAAGAGATAGTTTGTGAAGAGCTAGCTAGTTCTTCTCCTAGCCAATTTTTTCGTCATCCATTTGTGAAGATTTCTCTCCTCCAAAGTGTTGCTAAGGTTTGATTCTTCATCCTTCCTTCATTTGTTATGATTAAATTTCGTTTTTATGGTTAGAAATGGAGAAAATATGGATTTAGATTTTTAGGTGGTAGGAGGAGCTAAGATATGTTTTAGATTTAGCTAACATTGTATTTAGTTTCACATATTTTTTAAGTATAGTTTCACACAGGGATTTATCCTCTGATTTTATAGTTTTTGCTATAGAGATAATTGATTTTAACTTTTAGATGAGAGATGCATTTAATTTTACATTTAGCTTAATTTATGAGAAGTTAGTTTATTAAAAAAAATGGTCATTACCAAACAAAAATATACTACCTACCTATTTAATTTATTTTTGTTAAGTATTTCTTGTTTTTATTTAGAATACATTTAGGCATTCTTTTTTTTTTCTTTTTTCCATATATACAGTCGGTTGGACGTTCTGTACCAGTAGCCTTACATCCTACCTAGCTACAGTCCAACATCACCTACGAGCTGGGGCTATACGTGGCTTGGTGATGTTGGGCTGTAGCCAGGTAGGAGATGCAGGGCTGTAGTTTGGCGATGTACTGTAAGTGAGAGAACGAGGTGTGTGTATATGATGGTGAGGTGAGGTTTGTACTTCATAAATGATCAGGGTGATTAGAAAAGGTATAGTACAGACTTACATCGCCTCCGGGCTCACTGCACCTGAACGAGCTCTTGCTCTTATCTATTTAGTTATTAGAAAATGAGAAAATAGGTCTTATATATTATGTTTTTATATAGAATAGATTTAATCATTCTCTTATTTAAGCATTATTTTATATATATTACAGAGTAGTCCAGAATAACTATGGCAAGTCATGGCGGCGGTCGTGGAATCAGTTTTGATGACCGGCCACCTTTGACTCGTCGTCCAGGCATACGCTTCACCCATGGTGTGATTGATTTACCTACTGGTGATCGAAGCCAGGGACCTCGTCCCAGCATAGTAATATTCTTTCGTTGTATAAATTTCATGTTTACGTACTACACACGGATAATAATATTATTTTTATACACTGCAGGTTCTCAATCATTTGCAGTGGCTCGCACATGTTGTTGAAAATTTAGGTGGTACCCCTCTTGTTACACAATGCGCCATTGTCGGTCCAAACAATTGCATACAATTAAAAATCTCGTTTGACATAGCCGTTCGAGGACAAAATCACTCCTCGTTGTCTTCAGAACCCATCCAAATGGTATCGATTGTTGGGTGGGGTGCCCCTGCACTGGTTAAGAGGACTTATGAAAGGACCGCCGTGCAGACATGCTTACAACAACTAAACGCTAATGGGTATTTTGTGCCAGATTACTCTTATTTTCTAATAAAGTCACTCGAGGAAGGAGAAAGTGTCACCAGGACTGCAGAGAGACTTTGTCGGCTAAATGAACATGACATGGTATGGAGCACCATTTACTCTTATTCAGCATTTTTAATGCGTCGTAATAACATTATTCTTAATTGTAGGATATGTTTGGTCAAACTTTTGCGGCAATGAGCTTTCATGCAATTCTAGAGCAAGTGATGGATGTTGTGGAATTTTCTTACATAGATTCAAATGCTATACAAACAAGAAATTGGAAGTATCAGGGTCATCTTTCATTTTACAGGCCATATCAATTTGCCTCGCCGCCACTGTTTGAAATTTATGGAAGTCCATGTGACCGTAATTGTGAAGCGATAGAGAGTGCACTGATCCATTCTCTGGCATATTTCGCTGAAGTTCTCGACTTCAAGATCGGATACTTCAACTATATGGACTATCTAAGGAAGAAGAATGAAGTATGAAATATGTGTCGTGCATTGATGCACCCCTCTATCTTTGTTAAGACCGTACCTTAAGTATTCATGTATGAACTTTTTATGTTTGTAAGACCTTAATTAAGTATTGATGTACGAACTTTTTTATATTTTTTGTTAAGACTTTAAGTATTGATGTTAGGCCAGTGACTAATTTATTGGAAACCTTAATATGATGCAGATGAATCGGCAATGGATGTACAACACCGACAGACGGTCAGCGGAGTACATTACCGGCATGTATGGTTTTCTCGAAGTGGCGAAAAAAAACAAGGATGCGAGTGGGTTCATGTGTTGTCCATGCTCCGATTGCAGAAACGAAAGAGACTACCATGACCCAGGCACACTTCACATCCACTTGTTGAAATACGGATTCATGCCGAACTATGTGGTTTGGACCAAGCACGGTGTAGCGAACATGGCCTCATAAGCCATTAGTTCGAGTATGATTTTGGTGATTCATGACAACATGATCAATGGGACTAACCACATTATTTAGCATGTCTTTGTAGACATTTTTAGGTCCCAAGGATGCAAAAATATCACATGCCAAATTGAGAAGATAGTCTATTTTTCAAGGGTCAAAAACGAGAAAGAAAAGAAAAAGAAAGGACACCGTCGGATGAACCGACGGTACCTAGATAGCAAGCGTCGGTGCAATGGTCGGACGAATTGGTACACTGGGTGAAAACCAAGGTACCGTCGGATGAGCCGACGGTCCATTTTTTGGTAGCATCGATCTATCCGACGGTCACGAAGCAGCATACAGAGACGTTTTGGCCGCGAGGTCTTCAGCACCGGATGAACCGACGGTGCGTCGGTGTATAGCGTCGGAACAGTTGTGTCAGCAGAGCTGCAACGGCTAAGTGACGTGGAGGGTGCCAGATGAACCGACGCCCTGGAAAAGCATAGCATCGGTTCATCCGACGCTACCTTTTTCAGTGGCCGTTAGCCAATGGCTAGCTGAGTACCTTGGGCTATTTATACCCCCTCCACTCACCCATTTGATGGGCTGGATTGTGTGGAAGTGCAGAGGAGTTCAAGACACCTAGAAGATCATATCCAATCCATCCAAGTGCTTAATTGCTCATGCATAGACTTGCATATGCTTAGTGTATGTGCTTAGTGCTAGGCTTAGCTTAGAGCTGAGTGAGTGCAAGGTTGTGCCAACCTTGTGAGCTGATTCTTGAGTGAATCAAGGTGTACAAGGTTCGCCGGAAGCCTTGGGGCCTAAGTGGCTCACCGGCAATCGTCATCGACCCTCCGGCTTGGTGTGGAGCGGCGAGGACACTTTGTACGGGGGACGTGGAGACCCCCTTCCTTGGTGGAGAAGCTCCTTAGTCGAGGCGGCATCAAGGTGACCAAGGGAGCTTGGCAAGTGCCTAAGTGGCTAGCCTTTGTGGCGAGTCAAGTGGTGCTCTTGGGAGAGACTTGGTGACCGGGAAGCAATACTCTTGTGTGAGTGCTTCAACAACGTGGACTAGGGGTGGCTTAGTGCCTACCGATACCACGGGATAAATCGCGTGTCAAGAGTTTGCTTCCTCTCATCCCCTTTACGTTTTCGCATTTACTCTATTGAAATCTTTGCTTGCCTTTACTTTCCTAGAGTAGTATCATGCTAGGATTGGCTATAGGTTGCAAACCTTGTTTTGGGATGGGAGTTTCACACTAGAACAACCCTAGTTGCACATCTAGATAGTATGTTCTAGTTTACTTTGAGAAAAAGTAGTGAAGCCATAGGTTAAGGTTTTTAGATTGCCTAATTCACCCCCTCCCCCTCTTAGGCTACGAGCATCCGATTCCTTACACATGGTGAAAGAGGGGTTGTGATGGAAGACGACGAAGAAGAGGAGGAGGGTATTCCGGACTGGGCCGTAGGTCAAGTTTTTGCAGATACTTTAATGGAAGATGCTGACGAAGAAGAGTTACCAGCACATGCTGACAGGCCTGCTGATGATCTCGGCCAGGTTCTACAGGATGCACAAAGGGACTGTGAAAACGAAAAAGAAAAGGCAAAGTTCCAACGTATGATCGAAGATCACAGAAAACCGTTATACCCAGATTGCAAGCCAGGTCACAAAAAGCTTGGTACTACACTAGAAATGCTGCAATGAAAGGCAAAACATGGTGTGTCTGATAAGGCATTTGAAGGGATGCTAAAAATTGTGAAGGACAAGCTTCCGGAGAATAATGAATTACCGTCCACCACATATGATGCAAAACAGACTGTGTGCCCTCTTGGGTTGGAGGTACAGAAGTTCCATGCATGCCCTAATGATTGCATCCTATATCGCGGTAAGGATTATGAGAATTTGGATGCCTGTCCTATGTGCAAAGCGCTACGTTATAAGATTCGGCGAGATGAAGATGCTGGTGATCTCCAGGGGCACCGTGACAAGACAAAGAAAGTTCCGGCGAAGGTTATGTGGTATTTTCCTATAATACCACATTTGAAGCGTTTGTTCCGAAACAAAGCACATGCTAAGTTGATGAGATGGCACGCCGAGGAACGTAAGCAAGACAACCTGCTGAGACATCCGGCTGATGGGTCTCAGTGGAGAAAGGTTGATAGAGAATTCAAGACATTTTCTGAGGACGGAGAAAGGAACATAAGGTTTGGTTTAAGTACGGATGGTTTCAATCCATTCGGGGCGTTTAGCAGTGGTCATAGCACTTGGCCTGTGACCCTATGCATGTTCAACCTTCCTGGTTGGATGTGCATGAAGCGAAAGTTCATTATGATGCCGGTGCTCATCCAAGGTCCAAAACAACCCGGCAACGACATTGATGTGTACCTAAGACCGTTGGTTGATGAACTATTACTACTATGGCGGGAAGAGGGCATACATGTGTGGGATGAGGATAGGCAAGAGAACTTTGATCTACGAGCATTGTTGTTCATAACCATCAACGATTGGCCTGCCCTAAGTAACCTTTCTGGGCAGACAAACAAGGGATATCAGGCATGCACGCACTGTTTACATAGAACACAAGGTATTCATCTCAAAAACTATAAGAAGGTCGTGTATAATGGTCACCGTTGTTTCCTTCCAACTAATCACCCCTTACGGAAGAAAGGGATGCATTGGAAAGGGAAGGCTGACCATCGTACGAAGGCACCCCATTTTAATGGAGATGCCATATTTGAGATGGTAAATGATCTAAGGGTAGTCTTTGGAAAGGGTGCTGGTAGTGAACCTGTTCCAACTGACGCCAATGGGCGTGCACCAATGTGGAAGAAGAAATCTATATTTTGGGAGCTACCTTATTGGCGTAGCCTTGAGGTCTGACACGTAATTGACGTGATGCACCTTACGAAGAATCTTTGCGTGAATGTGCTAGGCTTCATGGGTTGTTACGGTAACCCGAAGGATGCCAACGAAGCACGAGAGGACCTAAAAGAATTTCATAAGATTCTCAAAGTTCCGCGGGAGGGTGATGATGAAACTGATCCGGAAGAGGATGATGATGATGTTGATTACTATGGTCCTGCTAGTTACACTCTCACCAAGAAAGAGAAGGAAAGCGTGTTTGATTGCCTGAACAGTATTAAGGTTCCGTCTGGCTACTCGTCGAATTTAAAGGGGATCAAAAATATGAAAGAGAAGAAGTTCACAAATCTAAAGGCCCACGACTGTCACATGTTGATGACATAGTTGCTTCCAGTTGCGTTGAGGGGTGTTCTATCAGAGAATGTACGATTACTGGTCGTAAAACTTTGTGCATTTCTCAATGCAATTTCACAGAAGGCAATCGATCCAGCCAAGCTAGGAAAGCTACAGAATGATGCGGTTCAATGTCTTGTCGGCTTTGAGTTGGCATTTCCACCTTCCTTCCTCGATGTTATGACGCACCTCCTGGTACACCTTGTGAAAGAAATTACTATTCTCGGTCCAGTATACCTTCACAACATGTGGCCTTTTGAGAGGATCATGTCGATCCTCAAGAAATATGTTCTTAACCGTGCCCGTCCGGAAGGAAGCATTGCTAAGGGATATGGAACTGAGGAGGTCATTGAGTTTTGTGTTGATTTTGTCGACACAATTGACTCGATTGGGCTTCCAGTATCACGACACGAGGGGAGGCTACAGGGAAAGGGTACTATCGGAAGGAAATCAAGTTTGAGCAATAATACTAATTTATTCCATAAAGCACACCTAACAGTCCTGCAACAATCATCACTGGTGACTCCGTATAGGATGGAACACGAGCAGATTATTGCTTCTCAAAATCCAACCAAATCCCTAGTCTAGATTGCACGCCGTCACTTGGAAACATTTCCCTCATGGTTGAGTGAACAACTAATCAGAAACTCAACGATTCATCCACAACTAGCTTTGTTAGCCAGGGGACCTTGTAGCACAATTACAAGATTTCAAGCTTACGATATGAATGGTTACAATTTTTACACGAGAGCTCAAGATCGAAAAAGCACAAACCAAAATAGTGGTGTCCGTATGGACGTCATCGGAATAGATGGGGGCAAGACCTGCTATTATGGTATCATAGAAGAGATATGGGAGCTTGAGTACAGAGCGATGAACGTCCCTCTGTTTTTTTTGCCAATGGGTAAACCTGAATGGCGTAAAGAAAGATGAATATGGAATGACAATAGTGGACCTTACCAAGATTGGGTTCAAAGATGATCCATTCGTGCTTGCCAAAGATGTGCATCAGGTTTTCTATGTGAAGGATATGACTAGCATACCAAAGAATAAAAATCCCCAAGAAGCAGGACCACAAGAGGCAAAGCGTCACATAGTTCTTCCAGGTAAAAGAGTAATCGTGGGAGTCAAGGACAAAACAGATCAATCCGATGATTATGATCAGTTTGATGGCATGCCTCCGTTCGTTGTCGAAGTTGACCCAAGCATATTGCTTGGACGTGAAGAGACACCGTACTTACGTGCTTGAGATTAATGTCGTAATGTAATGATTATTGATCAAATCAATTGTGTATCGGTCTCAAAATTTTAATGAAGCTTGAATATGTCATGTGAGATTGACCCACCAAGTTTGAGATTTTTCTGAATTAATTTACTATTTTTCGGTTTAATTGAATTTCCGTGCGACATCACTTAGAAATTAAAAGTTGAGCTGAGAGCACCCCTGAAACGATCCAGAATGGTGCCAAACTTGGCCACAAGTTCTCTTGTGCCTTAGGAGTCTAATTTATCTGGAAGTCGAATCATAATTCTTGAGTTATTGATGTGTAATTCACAATATTCTAGCTCCTTTAGCACGAAGAAAAAACCTAAAATACATTTAGTCATCAGAAAAATCTAAGATCTTGCGTGAGCTAATATTTTGAGTGTAAATGACAACTAAAAAAATTTCAGACCATTTCGACATAAATGGAGTACACGTGCTTCACAAAGCTATATAGAATCTTTCATCGAACCATGTCTAACCACTTATGTCTTAACGATTCTGAAGCCCATGCACTTTGTAGTGTTGTGTCAGTCTCAAAATTTTTATGAAGCTTGAATATGTCATGTGAGATTGACCCACCAAGTTTGAGATTTTTCTGAATTAATTTACTATTTTTTCGGTTTAATTGAATTTTATTGGGAATGCACATCAATATTGCAAATGAAAATTGGAAGTGAATGTTTAAAACTCTAAAATATAATTTTGCATAGAAAAGTATAGTTTATTATATTTTAACTAAATATAATTTTGCATGGAGAAAATAGTAAAAGTTACTATATTTCTTGTGATTTCAAAGAGATAGAATGTGAAAATGAGAAAAGACATGGGAGGGAAAAAACAGTTCCCGCCGAAAATTACACTTTAGTCCCGGGTAATGTTACCACCCTAGACTAAAGGGGTTCATTTAGTCTAGGGTGGTAACATCACCCGGGACTAAAGGCCGAAATTTTGCCCTTGCGGCCCTCCCGCGCGAAAGGGGCCTTTAGTCCCGGGTGGAGATACGACCCGGGACAAAAGGGGGACCTTTAGTCTCGGGTCGTATCACCACCCGGGACTAAAGCTCTTTGCTCCCGGGTCTGATTACGACCCGAGACTAAAGAGGGGGCATATATATCCCACAGACCACCCCTCTTCTTCCCCAACTCCTGCACTTCACACACTCGCACCCTGCCGTCGTCGTCTTGATCTCCGTCGGCCGTCGTTGTCTTCCCCCGCCGTCGCCCCTGCTTCCGCCGTCCTCGCAGCTCGCACCCCACCGTCGTCGACCCCGTCGCACCCCACCGTCCCTGCTCGTGCCCGGCCGTCGACACGTCCGGCCCCGCGCCCTCCGCCGCCAGAGCTCCCGCGCGCCCGCCGTCGTCGCACGCCGCCCGTCGACCCCGCCCGCGCACGACCGTCGTCCCCACGCCCGTCGACATCTCCGCCGCGCCCGGCCATCGCCCGCCGCCGCTCCCGGCCGCCGTCGCCCCCGCTCCGCCGCAGCCGCTCACGACCACGCCCGTCGACCCCGCGCCTGGCCGTCGTCTCCCCCGCGCCCGACCGTCGTCCCCACGCCCGTCGACGTCTCCGCCGCGCCCGGCCGTCGCCTGCCGCCGCTCCCGACTGCCGTCGCCCCCGCTCCGCCACCGCCGCTCCCGGCCGCGCCCGTCGACCACGCGCCCGGCCGTCGTCTCCCCCGCGCCCGGCCGCCGTCTGCCCCGCGCCCGGCCGCCGTCTGCCCCGCGCCCGGCCGCCTACGTCGTCGCCCCCCTCAGCCCGCCGTCGCTGTCGGTGAGGGGAACTGCTGACGTCAGCCCCTGATGGCTGACGTCAGCAAAAAAAATTTTTATGTTTTCAGTTAATTTAGAGATTTTAGATTTGAATTTAGAGATTTTAGATTTGAATTTATAGATTTTAGAATTAGAGATTTTAGATTTGAATTTAGAGATGAAACATGTATTTAGAGATGAAATGTATTTAGAGATGAAATATGTATTTAGAGACGAAATGTATTTAGAGATGAAATATGTATTTAGAGATTTTAATTTTTTCGCTCGCCCGACAATTAGGTAGTATTGCTCGACACGCTCGATTCTTTCCCGACTCGCTCGACCCCGTCCGACACTTAGGTTTTCTCGCCCGACTCGCTCGACTCCCGCCCGACACTTAGGTAGTCTCGCTCGACTCTCGCCCGACTCGGTCGACTCCCGCCCGACACTTAGGTAGTCTCGCTCGACTCCCGCCCGACACTTAGGTTTTCTCGCCTGACTCGCTCGACTCCCACCCGACACTTAGGTAGTCTCGCTCAACTCTCGCCCGACTCGGTTGACTCCCGCCCAACACTTAGGTAGTATCGCTCGACTCCCGCCGACACTTAGGTAGTTTCGCTCGACTCTCGCCCGACACTTAGAAATCATTTATGTATTCAGAAATCATTTATGTATTCAGAAATTCATTTATGTATCCAGAAAATCATTTATGTGCTCAGAAAATCATTTATGTATTCAGAAATTCATTTATGAATTCAGAAATTCATTTATGTATCCAGAAATTCATTTATGTATCCAGAAATTCATTTATGTATCCAAAAATTCATTTATGTGCTCAGAAATTTCTAGTTATGAATAACAATGAGGACGAGGAGCGGCTGATGGAGAGCCTTATTGCTGGGGGTCCAAATACCGAGGTCCCAACCTTCACCTAGGAGGAGCGTAGCCAGACGGACGCGTTCCTCAACATAACCGGGGACATCGACACCCGCACCGCGGACATCGACTCCCGCACCGCGGACATCGACAGCCGCGCCGAGGACAATAATGAAGACCTTATCATAGTTAATGCAGAAGGTTCCAACGAGGTATATATATCATGCATTAACAAATCCATAAATGCATTAACAACAAGGTATATATATATCATTCTGGAACCCCGCGTGAATAACAAATCCGCAACTTGTAGGCTTCATCCTCGACAAGCAAAAAGACTAAGAGAGGCCGTACAAAAGTAATCATCGATCATGACGTGAAGTTTCATATCACTGAAGTCAACGAGCTTGGCCAGCCATGGGAACCAAAGAAGGTCAGGGACAAGTTTGTGTCCCAATGCGGTGCTATTGTGAGGGACAACGTGCCCATATCATATAGAGAATGAAAGGGAAGGGAAGATAATCCATGGGTGGTTCCGGATCACGTTAAGAATATGTTATGGGATGATATCCTAAAACACTTCACACTTCCACCGGGTGTGAACGCAAACCTTGTGAAGCAGTGAACTTTCACGAAGATGGCAACTCAATTGCAGAGTTTCAAGAAGCAGTTGCACAGAGATTATATCAAGCAGAATCGAACTCCAAATTTTGATGATTATCCTAAGCTAAAGGATCACTGGCAGTCCTTTGTGGATTACAAGAATACTGAAGAATTCGCCAACAAGAGCGCACGAGCTCAGAAAAGTGCCAGTAAGAAGACGGATTACAACCATCGTCTTGGTCGTGGTGGTTACGCGGTTGCAGCACCCAAGTGGCGGAAGATTGAACAAGACCTCCACAACAAAGGTATCGTACCAGCGGTCATTGACTGGGAAGAACGATCGAAGAATTGGTATTATGCCCGCGGTGGAAGATTGAACCCTGATGATGGTTCCCTTGAATTCCCACCCACGTTACGGGAGGCGGCACATGAGATAGTCAAAAAGAATGAAGACATCAAAGCGGGCAGATTGGTTCCTGACAGAGACATGGATGAGCTCACTTTGGCGCTCGGGAATCTGGAACACCCAGGACGTTGCAGGGGCTACGGGGTAGTCCCGTGGAAGTTTGCTTTCAAGGGAAGTGCCGACACCTACAGAAGCCGCAAAAGAAGAAAGGAGCGTGAAGAGGGGCGGTGGCGTGAAATGATGGAGCAGAGACTTAAAGATCAAGAAGATCGTATGAATGCAGAGATTGAACGACGAGTGGCCGCCGCGGTAGCTCAGATCACCCATGCCGGAGCACTACCCCAAGCACCGGGGGATCCCTTCATTAGCCCTTCCGGTCGCAAAAGCAGCTGTGCTTCCACAGAGGCCCCCGAAGAACAAAGGGTGGCAAACCAAGAAGAAGTTCAAGTAGAGGACAACGTGCGGTACCCTGTGGATGAACTCTGTCAGCGCACCGTATGTGAGCTGCACAAGCCGATTGGCAACATCACAATGAAGGTATATATAAACCTGATTATACGTGCAATTATCTCAACCTTTGATGCATGTCTCAGGTATTTAATAACTTCATCATTTCTCTACATATATATAGGTGGCGTACGGAATGGCTTTAGCACATCTCCCAGGACCTACAAGTCACGGCATGTAGATTCCAGCTGGCTACGCCTCAGTTGGTTTGGAGGAGATTGCTGACCCAAAGTTTAACGACATAGAGCTAGACATCCAAGGAGGTGATGTGGAAAGGACACTCCGTGATGCGCTTCACAGTATCATATTGTGGCCCAAACGTTACATCATAATACCTAACATGCCACCACCGATCCCTCCGAGTGTTGCCGAGTAGCAGTGACTATCTCCCGGGCCATCAACGATCCCTCCGAGTGTTGCCAAGCAGTAGGTACCATCATCTCCAGGGCCGTCACCAGGCCGGTCGTCGCCGAATGATTGGAGCTCACCGTCTCCACAACGAGGGAATTCTCCTGCCGCGAGCGATGACGATCGTCAGCAATCACCACCAAAGCATCAATCACCACCAAAGCAGCCTTCACCAAAGCCTACCAAGAGGCGGTCCCGATCAAAATCTACCGCGTCTATGCTCGTGCCAAATCCGGATCCCTCGAAGAAGAAAGGGAAAAAGCTGCCTGTTAAAAGGAAGCTGCCATATGACATGACAGCATCAGAAAATGAGGCGGAGTGTGATAAGCAACTCAAGGCGTGGATTGAAGGGAATAAAGAGGCTGCTAAACAAAAAATGGCTCGAAGAAATGGAAGTAGAAAAGAATAAAGATTGTCCGCAGAAACTCAAAGCTTTCATAGAGAAGAAGGAAGCTGAAAAGAGACAAGAAATTATAAAACCCCTACTAAGTGATTATGATCGGTCGCTGCCCAAGTCCCTAAAGAAGAAGAGACAAGGAGGGTCACCAAATAGTTACATCAACCAAGTACTGAGGTCGATGATGCCACAGGATTATAGGAAGAAGAAGAAGGCAACACAAGCGTCGACGTCGACGAAAGAGCCTTCAACGAAGAAGGCAACACAAACATCGACGTCAGCGAAAGAGCCTTCAACGAAGAAGGCAACACAAATGTTGACGTCAGCGAAAGAGCCTTCAACGAAGAAGGCAACAGAAGCGTCGACGTCGGGAGTACAGACTTACGTCGCCTCCGGCCTCACTGCAACTGAACGAGCTCTTGCACTTATGGACGCAGAACAAGTAGCGGCGGTCATTGCAATGCAAGAAGTAACAGGGTTCCCACTAGAATATGTTCTCGACCACGAATCACCTCCTCGGGACCCAAACTTCGTACCTAGATGGCACTATGAGCATGGGAAATCTTTTGTCAGGCCTGAGTTGGTGAAGAAACTCCCTACTCAGATGCGCAGATTGCATGACTTCTACATGAAGACGTCTAAGGCGGGCCTGGAGATGATTGGCATGCTTGTTAAACCGGGAGATTTTGCTGGTGAAGGCGAGAAGTTGTCCTGGCTGCGATTCAAGGATATTTATGAAATTTACCATCTTGACTCCTTGAATACCGATCTTGTCATGGCCTGGTGCCTGTAAGTGACGGTGCAATACATACCCTAATTAACAAATTTTTGCATACTCTAATTATTAACTTTGTCTTTCATTTTCTGTAGCCTGGAAATGCATAACATGGGGAAGAATGGTTACCAACGAATAGGTTTCATGGACCCATCTTTAGTTAATCAAGATCAAGTAAAGAAACAACCAGAAACAACATTCAAAACAATCCTAAGGACCTTGTGTGAATTGCATTACAAAGATTTGATACTTCTACCTTACAACTTCGAGTAAGTGTGATTACCATCTTAATTGCTAAGGGTTCGCATTTCTAATTATCTTAGTTAACATTATTTAGTTCTAATCTTTTGAGCTTCTTTATATACAGTTTCCACTGGATTCTTCTCATAATTGATGTCAACAGAAGCAACATCCTTGTCTTTGATTCGTTGAGAAGAGATCTGAACAAATACTCGGACCTTCAAGATATGTTTCAAGAGTAATAATTCTATCCATACGTTCCCTTTTATGCAATAGTGTGCTTTTACTAACACTATCTAGCTCTAACTTTCATTATTTTCTGCCAGAGCTTGGGAAAAATTCAAGGCTGTCAACCCTGGACAATGGAGACCTAGAATAAACTTCTCTCAAATTTTTCGGTACGTAAACCAAATAACAACTTCAGCTTGGGCAAATTAAAAATGTATAACACTAATTTTTCATAATTATCTTCTTCAATTCAGTGTATGAGACAGGAACCAGGGACACATTTATGTGCATACTATGTGTGTGAGTTCATCCACAATTTCTGCGAGGCAGACCCGTCAGATTATGTTGTAAGTATTATTTTAAACCAATTAATAATACATCTTTTTCTAACTGCTTATATATTTAATTCTTGTGTGTAATATATTAAATTATTTGCACATTGTAGAACAATATGATTAGGGACGCAATCATTGAGAAGGACCGACTCTTGGCGATTCAAGAAGGTCTCTGCGGATTCATAATGGACCAGGTGATTAATCCACAAGGCAGAAATCACTATGACGGTCATTGAATTGATAAATTTTAAGTAGCACCTCCAGTGGAACTTTAGACTAGAATTAGTATGAAACGGTATTTTGATGTATATATATATACTACTTTCAGAAAATACTATCTATATATGCTTTCGATGTAATATAATGTGTGTATATATTTATTTATAAGTTTATTCTCTTCATATAGTACGTATAGTAGACACGTATAATTAGTGCAAACATTTATACGTATACGTAAATTACACCCAAATACGTGAGAATATACGCGTATAACATTATTAGACCAATTTGAAATGAAACAAAAAAAATTCACAGCGGGGTCTTTAGTCCCGGGTGGTAATACCACCCAGGACTAAAGGGGTGGCGCACAGGCCCTGGTGTGCCTCCCCTTTTGTCCCGGGCGGGGCTACCACCCGGGACCAAAGGGGTGGCGCACAGGCGCTGCTGTGCCCTCCCCTTTTGTCCCGGGCGGGGCTACCACCCGGGAATAAATGGTACCCTTTATTCCTGGTTGCCCACCCGGTGACAAAGGGGGGGGGCTTTTGTCTCTCCCTTTTCGTCTCGGGTGGGCTTTAGAGACTTAAAGCCTTTCCCACTGTCAGAGGTTTAGATCTGAGCAGTCCACAGGGGGGGTTAACCCCGGTGGTTTATTTGTTCGGCGGGGAGATCGGGAGCTAAGAACGCGATGGTTATGCTAGCGTAGCACACGGAAATCACGGCGAGACACAAGGGACAAGGCAATTTTATATTGGTTTGGGCCTCCAGAGAGTAAAACCCTACGTCCAGTTCTTGATTGTATTGATTTGATTGTGGTGAAGGTGGAGGTGGTCAAGATTACAGGTGCTAGTCTGCGTGGTCCTCGGAAGGACGCCCTTGCCCGCCTTATATTGGGCGACGGACAAGGTCGGTTCCCAGATTCCTGGTCGGTTACGACCAGGAGACCTAAATCTAGTTGATTACAACACTTGCCATATCCGTCGATCTGCTTGGTCGGGATCCACCGATGTCTTGTCTTGCACGCCAAGTCTTGAAGTCGTTCTGGATAAGGTCGTCTGGAATCTTTTGGAAGGTCTTCAGGAGGCCGTGTGGCCCACCAACTAGGTCGGTTGGGCCCACTGACAGGTCGGCGGGTCTTCTGGTAGGCCGGACCCACTTATCGGGGACGGCCGTGAGCCTGGTCGGTGGGGACCCAGGGGTACCCATGTCTCACAAGCCCCCGAGCGAGGTGTAGGCGCAGCGACCTTAGAAAGGTCATGACGTAGTCGTAGAGCTTTCGATAGGTCGAATAGCATGCACGTCGGTCAAAAAGAAAAGAACAAATCAGCTTGGCAGCCGACCTGTTTGAAGTCTTTGCCGTATCGAAGGGAGGTCGAGTGACGACCTATAGGAACCAGACTTCCAATAGATCGAAACGATGATGAAAAAATTCAGAGGGCATCAAGGACGCACTCATAGAGTAGTATCCGAGCATCGTGACGGGCAGGATGGCCGGTATGATGATCCAAAAAAGAAAGAGAAGAGAAAGAAGGTAGGTCGAGTAACGACGTGATGAGAAACAGGTTTCCCAACAGGTCGGTACAACGAGGGAAAACTAAGAGGGCGTCGAAGACGCACTCGTAGAGTAGTCCACGAGCATTGAAGCATGCAGCATGGCTGGTTTGATGCTCAAAAGAGAGAAGAGAACTGAGTCATGGTTTTGAACGAAGTGTAGAGACACCCAGATCTCCTAGCATGGCTGCAAGGAGTCTGGCAGGGCCGACCTCGTGGAGGCCTTGTAGGCGTGCCGACCTCAAAGAGACCTCAAATCGATAGCACTCAGTATCCGGGATGCTTGGCAGGGTCTTGAAACACACATCACAAGAAGAGGTCGTCGATTATGTCGTAGCTGAAGTTGTGATGTCCGGAATCGTCGACGATGAAGCTGTAGAAAAATATTGATCTGAAACGAATGGAGTGTAGAGACATCCAGATATCCTGCATGGCTGCAGAGAGTCTGGCAGAGCCACCCGAGGCATGCCGACCTCAAGAAGGTCTCAAATCTATAGCGCCCAAGCACCCGGAGATACTTGGCAGGACCATTAGGTGCGCACCCCACAGAGAGGCCTTCATTCCCGACGTAAAATCCTGGGTGTCCAGAGCAGGCTGGCAGGGCTACAGTAGCACACTGACCTCAGGAAGGTCACGCATCCAAGGCGCCCAACTAGGTTGGCAGAGCCGTAGACTTACCAAGGTATTGTAAGACCTCGGTATAAAGGCACGCCGACCTTAAGGAGGTCGTTTTGGTGCCCAGACGACCAACATTGCTGCCAGCCATCCAGCAGAGCCATGGCACTAAGGTATTGACGACCTCAGCAATAGGCACACCGACCACGGGGGCCCAACAAAAATCGTAGATGTGAAGCTTCTGATCTCCAGGCGCCCAGACGGATCTGGCAGAGCAGCGAGGCACGCCTACCCCGGAAGGTCTTCAATCGAACCTACGACCATTCTGCTCAGGAAACAGAAATATAGGCTGATTGGAATAGGTCTGTTTATGTGCAGAGCCATAGCGGGTGCACCAGGACGCAGAGCCTAGCGGGTGCAATGAAGACGCAGAGCCGTAAAGGGTGCGATTAATTGTCGTCGTCGTCCTTAGATGTAGTAAGGCGCCGGGCCCTCTGACGCAGAGTCAGGCTTATCTTCTCTGTAGACTGCTGGGTCACGGGTCAACAGTGGTCGGAGATTCTCTTGCCACCCAGAAAATGACAACTTCGTTCAGTGTCGGAGCTCATCCGGCCATAACCGAGTCTTGGCTCTCGCTATAAATAGCATCATAAGACTGAAGGAGGCAAGCACCGAGCATTGTTGAGCTATGAAGCCGCAGAGTAGAATTCCAGCCATGCCGTGGGCATGCAACCGTCCACCAGAGCGTAGGATGCAAATTTGTAGAAGCTTGGAGCTGGCGAAGACGATGACGGAGCCGGAGGAAGGTCTAGTGACCTGACGAGGATGACGACAGAGCCGGAGGAAGGTCTAGTGACCTGACGAGGACGACGACGGAGCCGGAAGGAGGTCTAGCGACCTGTAGCACGCGGCAACGAAAACGCTGGGAGGTCTAGAGACCCGACGAAGGTGACGACGAAGCTGCAGGGAGGTCTAGCGAGGATGATGCCAGAGCTGTAGAGAGGTCTAGTGACCTGACGAAGACGACGGCGGAGACACCGAGAGGTCCGCCGACCTTAATCCGATGACAACGGAGCCACCAGGAAGGTTCGCCAAAGGCGACGTCAGAGTTGGAGAGAGGTCTAGCGACCTGATGAAGGCGACGCCAGAGCAAAGAGCTAGTCCTGTAAAATAAAATAAACACCAGGTCGGTGTATCAATCCGTCGAATATAAATATGATGAAAACTTAGCCTGAGCTAAATAAGAAGATGTTGAGTAATGTTAGCTGGAGCTAATCACCCTTGTGCTATGTTTTTGTTTGAGAAGAAAGGCATTCCCCTTATCGTGCCAGGCACGCATTATTCGAATTCAAAAGCTCTAAAGCTGCAAAGTGTTTCACCCCTCTACAATGCTCAGCAGAGAGCCTTAGATGTAGCCGACGCACGGGGAGGAGTCTGGGACTCAGGTTTTGCAACCACACAACATCGAATCTTCATAACGAGAGTCAAGCAGGTAAAGGAAGAACACACATAAAGGATATACCCCTCAGGTCTTGTGACCCTTAGATTGGCATGGCCAAGCCCCCGAGCATGTCGAGGGGGAGGGGAACATAGCACAAGATAAAAAAAAATTTGAACCCTCGGGTCTGGCGACCTACGTGTTGGCAAGGCCAAGCCCCCGAGCATGTTGAGGGGGAGGGTCAGAAGAGCAGACAAAACATGTAGAGCAGGTCGGCGAAGGTCACGGAGACACGGAGAATCCGAGACGATCGACGAAAAATATATGAAAATCGTAAAAAAATTTAATTGAAAATAACACTTAGCTTGCCGAGACGTGGCTAGGGTTGGAGCGTCTGCAACCCGGAGTTCTGCTGACCCGCCGAGGTAGCCAGCACTGATGAACCGTTGGAGCATCAAGTCCCCAAGGCAATGCGGCCGGCAGGTCGTGACCGCCACGTTCGCGCGCATGAGAGTTTGCATGCGTGCTCACCTGCCGAGCCCCCTCATAGTCGTATTTTGGGAAAAGAAAATAACGAAGGCGACGTGTTAATTAGCAGATCAAAATATATGAAATAAATTAAAGAAAGAAAAAGAAGGCCATGATGACTTCCTTGTTCACGTAGATGACTTGGAGATCGATTCGGCCTTGATGTCATGCACGTGATGAACACAAAGTGAACACGCGCAAACGCAAGGCCTGCCGGCGACCTGATTTTTTGCTGCAGATGTATTCTTCCGAGCCACATGCAGATGTGGCCGGACCTTGTGAACGCCGCTGTAGATCGTCGGGTGGGTGGGTGGCCACGAAAAAATTTTGGCGCGCTGTCTGTAGAACGAAGACGTCAACCTCGCGATTAGATCGGACGGTGGCAGCGAACAGGTCGCTTTGGAGATATCCTTCGTGTCGTCGCCGAAGATGATCACCGGAGCGAACTGCCATCGTGCTACACGAAGAGCTCGCGATCACCCCTACCTGGCGCGCCAACTGTCAAAGGTTTAGATCTGAGCAGTCCATAGGGGGGTTAACCCCGGTGGTTTATTTGTTCGGCGGGGAGATCGGGAGCTAAGAACGCGATGGTTATGCTAGCATAGCACACGGAAATCACGGCGAGACACAAGGGACAAGGCGATTTTATACTGGTTCGGGCCTCCAGAGAGTAAAACCCTACGTCCAGTTCTTGATTGTATTGATTTGATTGTGCCAAAGGTGGAGGTGGTCGAGATTACAGGTGCCGGTCTGCGTGGTCCTCGGAAGGACGCCCTTGCCCGCCTTATATTGGGCGACGGACAAGGTCGGTTCCCAGATTCCTGGTCGGTTATGACCAGGAGACCTAAATCTAGTTGATTACAACACTTGCCATATCCGTCGATCTGCTTGGTCGGGATCCACCGATGTCTTGTCTTGCACGCCAAGTCTTGAAGTCATTCTGGATAAGGTCATCTGGAATCTTCTGGAAGGTCTTCAGGAGGTCGTGTGGGCCACCAACTAGGTTGGTTGGGCCCACTGACAGGTCGGCGGGTCTTCTGGTAGGCCGGACCCACTTGTCGGGGACGGCCGTGAGCCTGGTCGGTGGGGACCCAGGGGTACCCATATCTCACACCCACCCGGGACGGAAGGCTGTTTTTCCACCAGTGTCAGCAGCCCAGCACGGCGCCGTGCAGATCTTGGCCCAGCCGGCCGCTTGGCCCATTTACCGACCCAGCTGCGCGCGCATCACGACTCTGCCCGCTGCCGCTGACAGGGGGACCCCACCCATCATCTCCTAACTCCCGTCGTGCCCGAGCTGGACACGAGTCCGAACTCGAGTCCCGGCCACCTCCGTACCTTCCAGGCGTGACACGCACGCCAAGACCCCGCGCCTCGGCCCTATATAGTCGCCGCCGCCGCGCCCCAAGGCTCCGTCCTGAAACCCTAGCCGCCCTCGTGCTCTGCAGCGCCGCCGCCAAACCCTAGTTCCGCCGCCGCCGTTGATCTCTGCCGCCTTCCCGTCGAAGAGGAGCAACTTGGGAGCTTCGCGTGAAGGTGAGAAGCCGACCGTGCCGCTTGAAGATGACCCCGTGCCTTGTTTCACTTGGACATGCTCGCTGGAGTTCGAGCTCCGCCGTCGTCCACCTCGCCGAGCCACGCGCCGCCTACGTCGCCCGATCCTCCTCCCTGGAACCCTAGATCGTCTCACCGCGTCGCCAGCTTCGTCTCAGACCAAACCACGACCCAAATCGAGCACCCCAGCTCGAGATCAGGTGAGCTCGCTGGAGCTTAGCCGCAGGGCCGCCGTTCGCCGTCGCCGCCGCCGCCGTCTCGCATCTGCGAAAGCCAGCAGTCGTCGGATCAAGATCCGACGGATCAAATCGAGTCAACCGGAATCAATACCGGTCAACCCTAGTCGTCCGCGTGTCTTTTGCATAAGAGCCCTTAGGTTTTCTAGTTTTGCAGTTAGACCCTTCCGCAGTGCAAAGATCCTCACGGATAAGTCCTTTTCTTTACGTTTTAGACCCTGAGCTTCCTGGTTTTCGCACCGGAGGTCCAAATCTTTAGTTTTACACTACAGCCCTTTAGTTTTTATGCATTTTTATGTTCTAGCCCTCGGTTTCTGTCACACCCTGAAATTTTCAATTTCAAGATGTGAATAGAAAGAATAATTAAGCAACGATTTTCACTCAATTTTAAAATTTTCCCAATATTTATTTTCTTTACAGGAAATATAGTATAGGAAAAAAAGCCTTTGTTTGTTTTTCTAGATTAAATAAATAAATGATTCAACATGTGTTGCATTTATGTCGATGCATCTTGGTGTTTCCTGAGTGCAAAAGCTTTTAAAATGTGTTTAGGTGCTGATCAGATCCTTCCGAGAATTTTCCAGCTTTTTCTGAAATTTATTCTCTTTTCCCTAGAGCTGTTTCTATTTATTAGAAGGCTCTAAAATTCTTTTCATGAGCATCAAATATTTTGTTTGGGTTCCTCATGTCCAAAATCATCTCTAGTAATTTTCCTAACATTTTCTGAGCTTTCAGAGTATTTTTCGTGATTTAATTATGATTTCAGGATTTTTTGGAATTATTTTTAATCCGAAATTAATTCCCGAAATTAGAAAAAGAGGGGAAATAAAATTGGACTCTATCTCGGCCAATAAATAGTTGCCGGTGATCTCCCTGATATCCTCTTTCCAACGCCGCCAACCTCATCTCGTTTCGATAACCCTAGCTCCCACAAATCATCGCCGAACTTTCGCATCTACTAAAATCTGGTGAACTTTCCGGCGAGCATTTCTGGCGAAACCGTGGACTTCCAATGCAAAAGGACACCACCATGGAGTTTATCTCATCGAGCTCAACGCCGTGGTGTGGTGGATTGCTCGATTCCGATGTCGGCTCCGTCATCTTCCCCAACTCCGGCGAGTTCTTCCTCAACACTGGCGACTCCTCTCCAACTCCGGCGAGCTCTTCCATCGCCATCGTTCATCTATGGCCAAAGTCACCATGGAGACGGAGCCGCCCACCGCCATCGCCTTCCTCTCCGAAATCCGGCCGCTCCTATTCGTCCCCGCCGCCGGTGAGCATCTCCCTGCGATCCCCTTCCTCTCCTCCTTCGATTCCTAGTCTCACCTGTGCCCCCTCGTCGCCCGAACCAACTGGACCGCCGACGTCTAGGGGCTAGCCCCTGTACGCTCCCGTTCGTCCCTGGGCAAAGGAAGAAGATGAGATGGTAGTTTTTCGATTAGACCCCTGGAAAACCATGTAATCTTTAGTCTATCTTTTGTGTCTTGCGTCTTTAAGAGACAGGTATTTTATATTAGTATAACTCATGTAGTGCTGAACACACATTATTGAATTAAAGTTTGAACTTCAACCCAACAAAACAACCATGCTCACTTTTAAACTCATTGTCTCCAACAGAAAGGTTCCTTCACTTATTGCCAAGGTTCAGAATAACAATGTCAGTTACTCAGCTCACACTTGGGGTTCCACAGTAAGCACCCAATTTAACTTACTTCACTTCCACGTTATCAGAAATTCCTCGCTTGACCCACTTGTGTTGTGCCTGACTCCATCCTTGGCCTCTTAACATGACCAGCACCGCAATTGGATGTGTTTATATCATCTCCAAGCAGAGCATGATGTTCCATCACGATAAGGCAATTAGATCTTGTACTGACTGCAAAACAAAATGTTTTAACTTTTTAAAGCATGGATAAGATTTACAGACCATGCAGCTTGCTGACTATATAGAGACAATGAATTTTGCATAGGGATTAGCCATTGAAACATGTGCATGGTCACATTTAATGATTTAGATACCAATAAGAACTTCAAAATGACCAAATCTGGTATTATTTTTCAAAGCAGAATAAGCTTCAACTGAAGATTATCCTGAGTTGTGCATTAAGCTATCCTTCAAATACCATTTAAAACTTCCTATTCCAATTGACCAAATGCTGATGTATTTTTCTTTGATCAGTAATACAAGCAAACACTAACACCAACTATAACATCTTTTTTTTGATCCATCATGATATGTTGTATGAAAATAATTTTATCCCAAGGAATATGAGGTTAAAAATGAACTTATTTGTCCAATTTGGTTAGGAGAGACATATTTTAGTGCATTCTATGGTTAATTACTCTTAATCTATGCTATTGGTGTTCTTAAAGATCTCATAGCATGCACACCGCTAGTTAAACAATCTTTTTAAGAAACTATGAGTTTCTGAAAAAAACACTGATAATTAACCAAACCACCCATTGACTATCAAGGAAGTAAAAAAGCTACAAGGTGTACAAAAAATGCAGCATATAATTGACTTCATAAAAGATCGATCTTTTTTCTCTAAAGAGAATCTTCAGCATAAGATGTGTATACCTACCTCTTCCAGAAGGGCTGATCTCTTGACTATTTAACGGCTAGCTGTTGTGCTAAGCTGAAATGCCAAATTAAAGAGCATGGCAGTATCATCATGTTGTAGTCTCCTTCCATCTGGAATTCTCTTTATACAATCTGCTAAATTCTTATGCTTTCAAGTTATATGATTGAAAAAATGGGGATCCCCCTCATATAAAAAATACTTGTCTCATTGTCTACATTCATCCCTACCGTAAAAAGGCCCTCAGTGTTAGCATTCATGCCCTCTGAATCAACATGAATCTTCTATGTCATCGATGTCCAGGACATTAGTGGTTGGCCACCATTATTATAACTCTCAACAGTTGCAAGATACTGCATCAGCCACAAGTAAATACCTGAAATCCCATATCGTTGACTGGATGGGGTGGAAGCCAAGCGTTCATCAATCATTGCTTGCCATTGTTTAGGAACAACATATGTTCTATTCAGCAGATCATACATATGTTCTCATAAAATAGGAAAAGCTATCAACTTTTGCATTGCCATTGAACCAGGATGATCTTATTGTCCAATCATAAGAATTAGATCTAAAACCAAATGCAAATTCCTCAGTCCTCGTGGCGATGGCATTGCATTAGATATCAATAATCGAATGTAAGAACAATTTCCCAGGTCGAACATTAAGTCATTAATATCAGATGCCTGGCTGGATAGAGATCAGGGTGAACTAAGAAGCATTTTTGTTTTGGAAGGGATCATCAAATAGCAAGAACCAATGAGACACGGGTGAGCCGGTGAGGTGGGCACCTACTTGATGCAGAGCTGTAGATTGAGAATGAGCTTGTGGCCCTTACCGATGGTCTCTCCTTGCTACCGCGGGCCGCGAGACCTGCTGCTGGCATAGGCCCTCCCATCGCTGACGTACTCCACCGTCTATGTCGTGGCGTGCACCCTCAGATGTCGCACGTACTGTCCCCATCCAGACCCACGGATGTGACATCATGACTCACCTCTGCCTCAATCGAGGAAGCCGGTGTAGAGATGGCAATGGGTGCCCGAAACCCGAAACTCGATGGGTTTTTGCTCCATTAGGGTACGAGTTTGGGTTGATTTTTATACCCGTGGGTCTACTAATGGGCAAAAAATGAGACCCAGTGGGTTCGTGGGCATGGGTTTGGGAACATAAAACCCATACCCGTGAACCCATGGGTTTTTTAGACCCGACTATATATCACTAAATAAGCCAATATTCTTAGCTTACACCTCAATTTTAATGGCTAAACCCCAACTCTTATATGCATGTATTATTTCTTATCATGAGTTTAATTGTTAAACGATCTATACTATACTTTATGTCACTCATATCAAGTGTTTTGTTAACATGTGGTGTTATGATTGGATAGCTAATACTATATTTTCGTTAATTTACATCAATATTGAATGTGTATGTTTTAAATTGTGAAGATATACATGTATATTACTTTTTCTTGTTGAATTGTGAGCACATGTATACATGTATATGTCAATTTTGTTGTTTGATTTGATACCCATGGGCGACCTATGGGTACCCGTTAACCCGATGGGCATGGGTTTGGGCACAAAATTAAACCCGTCATGGGTTTTTTAATGGACAGGTTTTGTATTCGCGGGCATGGGTTTGGGATGGCAAAACCCAGCGGGTTTGTGCCCGTTGCCATCTCTAAGCCGATGCGACCCCGACATCCTCCCAGTCGTCCTCCATGCCGGCATGAGCCCACCTCCCCATCCTCGCTGGCTCCGAAGAAATCCGCACCGGTGCCAACCTCGCATATAGAACGTGACCCGCGCGGCGGTCTCCAGGATTGCTTGTTTGGGCGCGCGGCGGATCGGGCGGGGGCGCTCCCACGACGAAAATCCAAATTCAAATTCTGTTAGACCTAAATACTTAAATAGATTTCCAGAAGCAGTCCTTAGTTGTTGCTCAGATGTCCTATAAGAGCTTATTTCATCATATGATGAGCTATCTATAAAAAATATACCTCCGTGTTGTTGGTTGATTGTCGTTGCAAACTTCGATCCGCAAGCGTATGAACCGTATGGGACCCTTCTTCCCTTGAGTGCAAACCCAAGGTTCTTGTCAACCCAAGAAGCAAGGGGATTGCTAGCGTTCGATCTAAAGCTAATCTAGTTGATTAAGACAACCTTTAACTAGAGATTGATCTAAGAGCAAACTAAACTTAAAACAAAGGTGTGTGTGAGGTCCACTAGATGTAAAGGACACTTGCCCATAGGGTCTAGGATACATGAACATGCAACCGCCGAGGAAGATAAAAACCAATCTAATCTATTGAAGGTGTGACCGCGGCTTCACCCTTTTCCTCCTCCTGCACTGTCACTACGCGGAGGCAATCAAGGCAAAACAACGAATGATCACGGTGCGTTGAAGGGATCAATGGGAGTAGTGAGATCTATACACCTGAAAAGCACGGTAGCTAGCCTTAAACATGAAAGCATCATCAACACGAAACCAATAGATTGAAACCATAAACGAGTCGGTGATTAAATGATATGATCCGTTACAACCCCATGGACAAATGAGAAGATTACCCCATCAAGACGCTAAGCATGGCGTCGCTGATCATGGTAGATGCTTCCGGCGGTGCGTCCTTCAACTCCGGGGGCGTCGTGGCAGCGCCTCAACGTCCTCCTTCACTTGTGGCCGCCTCCTTGGACTAGATGAATATTTCTCACGAGTGCTCTCCTCGAATCTTTTCCGATCCAACCTCTCCGATGAATGGATCCTCCCGGGGGTATTTATCTTTGTTTTTGATGAATGGCGACGCCAGCCAATACTTAGGGTTGAAGGATCTTCGCGCACAAGAAACCGGGGGGCCGAACCGGTGTGGGAAAGGGCCAGACTGGCCGGCCTGGGCTGACCGGCCTGGGTCCTTCCCGGCCCGGTTCGGTCGCCCCTTCCTCTGAGTGGCCCGTCTTGGCATTTTGGACTTTGACCCCAATATTTGTGTCTTTTTGGCGTCATCAACCCTACGATAAATATAGGGGGTCTTCTCGTATGAAATTCGATCTTTATGTCTTGGTCCTCGAAGATGTTTTGTCGTAGCACCTTGGTCCTTGCCACCTTTTGGAGTGAGTTTGACTTGCACTTGAACACGAACGGAACTCCTCTTTTACTCCTTTGAACTCGATGTGACTCCGTCCCTTTAGTCCATGTTTTCCTTAAAAAACATCACACTTCCAAATGCACATACAAAGTTGAACTTGTTATATCATTAGTGTGCCTAGTGGCGTGTTAGTACCATGAAGAAGATCAAACCAAAGTGTAACGAACATGTTTGGAGCACCAAAATTCACCGTCAACATCTCCCCCACGCTTAGATCTTGCTCGTCCTCGAGCAAGTTCCTTGCAAAAGAACACTTGTCCATGGAGTTAAAACTTGTGTCATAAGTTCCTTCCTTACAAGTTAGTCAACCTTTCATCTTTGATATAAGAAACATGAAAACAATAAACACTATATGGATCATGGGCGTTTAGGAAATTACCCAATCAAGTCTTACCCCACAACTTATACCTTTTTGCCGGAGGTCCTTTATCCAACCATACTTACTTTCTTACTTCCGCCGGAGGGTTTTGAGCTTTTTCAAAAATAAAATTCCTGCAACAAGTATTAGACAAAATCTTCCTCCAAGTTCTCACATGTCGCTCATTTAAAGTGGCTATCCTAAACAATTCATGAACTCTCATCTCCCACAAGTCTCTCATTTAAATATATGGTGGAGCTATAGGTATGGTTAGTGAAGTTAACACAAATATTATCAAGCTAGGAAAGTTCACTAATAGTTGTTCACCTTCCGAGCCAATGACCATGAGAATGAAACCATAATGTGAGGGTATCAAGGATAAGAATATTTAGAATGGTGGACATGTGCAAAAGGGAAAAGAAAATATGACTCCAAGGCCCTAATGATGTCCTTGTTGTCAGATTGCACATGGTTGGAATATCGAAGATTCGTTCTCAACAACATCACATCCTCCCTTTGCACTTCTCTTGATCTTCACTTGACTTGTTATCCCCTCTTATACCTTTCTTGCTTTTGCCTTTGAATTCCTCTTTTTCCTCTTTATTCCTTTTTCTTTTCTTTTCTTTTCTTTTTCTCTTTCTCTTCTCTTTATACCCATTTTTTTCTTTGCTTGACCTCTTTATCTCTTCTCCGGAACTTTACGCTCGCCTCCTTGGCATGGAAATACAATCTGAAATTTAGCCAAAATCCTTGCTAGATATGGAACGAATCTTCGGGCATAGGTTGTGTTCAAGGAATAAGATGAATAAAAAGATATTATGGGTTGGGTATGGAATCCGGCGATACACGGGACTTTCGATGTGAAAGTCTCGTTACCGAATATATGACGAGGCTAGCAATAAAAGATATAAAGCAAGGACATGATCATTGCTCGAAATTAGAACTTCCAAGAGAGAAAGGTCCTAACCCAATTCATCATGCTAACAACACTTATAGTGGAACGAATATATAAAGGCTTTGTAAAGGATAAGCTTGCTCTCAACTTGGAAGAAGAAGATGCTAATCTTTATTGCAAGGGGTTTTTCATATAATTTTCAGAAATAAAAACCTCCAACTTTGTAATAATTGTAGCATAGCTAAACAAGGTTCCAACTCAAAGTAAAGTATGGATGCTCTCACGGGCAAGAACCCACTAAGCACCACAAAAACTTTTGTGCTCATTGCTCATGATCGAATATAAAGATAAAAGATAGATAAACGAGTAAGCAAGAAAAATAAAACACATGAGACAATTTCAAGACTCTTTTTTTCATTGACTCAACTCTAACATTAACACACCATCGAGATAAAAATTGAAAAAATTTCAAGCCAAACCAACCAAACTACTAGGGTAAAAAGTTCTTTGGAACTAGCGCTAGTTCCTCCCCCACGCTTAGACCGTACGACGTCCTCGTCGTATTTTTTTTCCAAAAAGAGCAAGAGGGGAAGAACAACCGCTAAAATATAAACCTGTGTAGAAGAGTTGGCCTAGAAAAAATTCATGAAACACACTAAAAATAAAATAAAAACTAAAATATATACATGTGACGTACCTTGTTTTTCGTCCTAGGCTCGACGCTCAGGTTCATCCTCCATTGTGAAAACATCAACGCAGTGTAGGGGCACGACGTCGGGTTCAATATAGACCTTTAGCCGCTGACTATTCACCACGTATTGGTCACCTCTTGCATCCATGATAGTAACCGCTCCATTGGAGAACACCGAATGTATCACATAAGGTCCATCCCATTTGCTTTGTAACTTCCCTTTTCCGAAAGTTTTGAATCTTGAATTATAGAGAAGGACCTTATCTCCTTCTTTGAACTCTTTTCCTTTAAGTCTTTTATCATACCACCTTTTGATCCTCTCTTTGTAAATGCTTGCACTTTCATAAGCCTTCAACCTCATCTCTTCTAGTTCGCTAATTTGGATTCTTCTTTTCATCCTTGCAGCATCTAAGTTGAGGCTCATCTCCTTTATTGCCCAATATGCCTTGTGTTCTAGCTCAACCGGAAGATGACAAGCTTTGCCATATACAAATTGGTACGAAGTCATACCTATCGGTGTCTTGAACGCCGTCCGATATGCCCACAATGCTTCATCCAATTTCTTTGACCAATCCTTGCCTCTTTAGTTGCCTATTTGATGTTTCCGCTTGTCCATTGGTTTATGGATGATAGGCCGTAGCCACTCTATGTTTGATTCCCAATTTGGACAAACACTTTCAAAAGCTATTCCAAGTGAAATGAGTCCCTCCGTCACTTATCAAGATTCTCGGAACACCGTAGCGAGGAAAAATGATATTCTTAACCATTGAGATGGACTTCTCCGTTGACGCCTTACGACATGGTATAGCCTCCACCCACTTGGACACATAATCAACCATGACAAGTATATGCTCATATTCATGTGAGTTTGTAAATGGTCCCATGAAGTCGATTCCCCAAACATCAAATAAATCGATTTGCAAATTATAATTCAAGGGCATGGCATTCCTTTGAGAGATGTTACCGGTTCTTTGGCATTCGGAGCAAGAGGCAACATACCTTTTAGCATCTTCATGCATTTCCGGCCAATAAAATCCGCTGGCCCATACCTTTGCTTGAGTTCGGAAATGCCCATAATGTCCTCCGTATTCCACCGAGTGACACTTCCGTATTATTTCTTGCCTCTCTTCTCTTGGTACACACCTTCTCAACACTCCATCGGCTCCAAGTCTAAAAAGGTAAGGTGAATCCCAAAAATATTTTTGGCTCTCGGAGACTACCCTTCTTTGTGCATTCTTATCTAAGTGATTGAGTGGCATTTTTCGAATCGCTCGAATGATGTCGATCATCCAACTATCCTTATCGATTACTCGATAGAGGTGATCATCTCTCATCTTGTCTTCAATGGGCCCCTTGTCATCCTCACAATTCATCCTTGATAGCTGGTCGGCCACAACATTCTCCGACCCTTTTTTGTCTCGAATCTCAACATCAAATTCTTGTAGAAGAAGGATCCATCGAATCAACCTTGGCTTGGCATCCTTCTTTGACAAGAGATACTTAATTGCCGCATGATCGGTGTAGGCAATCACCTTGGAGTTCACAATGTATGATCTGAATTTTTCGAAGGCAAACACAACCGCAAGCAACTCCTTCTCCATTGTTGCATAATTTAATTGAGCTCCATTAAGAGTTTTACTAGCATAATATATAGCATGTACCTTTCCTTCTTTTCGTTGTTCCAAGATGGCTCCAACGGCATAATCGGTAGCATCACACATTATCTCGAATGGCTGACTCCAATCAGGCGGTTGAATGATTGGTGCGGTCACAAGAGCTTTCTTTAGTGTTCGGAACGCCGCCAAGCACTTGTCATTAAAATCAAATGGCACATCCTTTTGAAGAAGGTTAGTTAACGGCTTGGTGATCTTTGAGAAGTTCTTGATAAATCTTCTATAAAATCCTGCATGGCCCAAGAAGCTCCTCAAAGATTTGATATCCGTCGGTGGTGGAAGTCTCTCGACCGCCTCGACTTTGGCTTTATCCACCTCAATGCCCCTTTCGTATATCACATGTCCCAACACTATACCTTGCTTAACCATAAAGTGGTATTTCTCCCAATTGAGCACCAAGTCAACCTCCACACATTTCATGAGAACCATATCCAAGTTAGCTAAACAATCCGCAAAAGTTTTCCCATAGACGGAAAAATCATCCATGAACACCTCGACAATTTCTTCAATGAATTCTGAAAACATAGCCATCATGCAACGTTGGAAAGAGGTTGGAGCATTACACAAACGAAAAGGCATCCTTCTATATGCAAATGTTCCATATGGGCAAGTAAAAGTTGTCTTGTGTTGATCTTCCAGGTGAGTAGGAATTTGCATAAACCCCGAGTACTCATCGAGAAAGCAAAAATAGGAATGATTTGCTAACCTCTCAAGCATCTCGTCAATGAACGGTAGGGGGAAGTGATCCTTCTTCGTTGCTTTATTCAATTTCCGATAATCAATGCACATCCTCCATCCGGTCATGGTCCTTTGCGGAATTAACTCATTCTTCTCATTCTTCACCATGGTCAAGCCTCCTTTCTTTGGCACACAATGTACGGGGCCCACCCATTCGTTATGCAGTACCAGGTAAATGATTCCGGCGTCCAATAACTTGATCACCTCCTTCTTCACCACCTCTCGCATGGCATGGGTTAACCTCCTTTGATGGTCCACTACGGGCTTACATTGATCCTCCATAGGTATGCGATGAGTACAAAAGGTTGGGCTAAGTCCTTTGAGATCGTTTATTGAATACCCGATCACCTTCTTGTGCTTCTTCAATAAATTCAGCAACATCTCATTTTCTTCGGGGCTCAACTCGTCGCTCACAATGACGGGATAGGTCTTGTTCGGCCCCAAAAATTCATACCTCAATCCCTTAGGCAAAGGTTTGAGGTCCACCTCCAACACTTCTGGCTCTTCGGGCTTAATTTCTCCTCCTCCATGCTTCCATCTTGTGGTTCTAGTCCTTTAGATGCTTCCTCCAATTCTTCGTCTTGCTCATCATTAGGTTGATTCTCCATTGCCTTTTGTAGTGGATCCCTGAAAGTTTCAACAAAATGAAGACTCCCTACCTCTTCGTCATCAACACGTAGGGGTAAGGAGTTCTTAGAATCGGGAAGAAAATCGTATGTATGTTTATCTCCATCAAGATTAATCGTTACTTTCCCTTTTCCGGTATCTAAAACAGCATTAACCAACTTTAAAAAGGGTCTACCAAGAATTATGTGATCATGTTTATCATAGTAGGCATCAACAATAAAGAAATCGGTTGGTATGCATTTTTTAGAGATGACAACTTCAAGATTGCAAGCAATTCCAAGAGGCCTAACAACTCTACCATCTCCCATGATTAACTTAGTTGAAGTTGCGACTAGGTCTATGGTATGATTATGAATCTCATCATAAATTTTAGAGGATAAGACACTTACTTGTGCTCCGATGTCACATAAAGCTTTAAATTGAATTCCATTAATCGTGTAACTTACGTGCGGGGTTGTCTTCTCCTCTTGATCGGACCCTATGGTGTAGACTTCAGCGAGGCGAGCATATGGTGATGCTTCGGGCTTGATCCCCATCACTCTTTTCACCTCGGCTATATGGTCCGGATCCACTTCTACTTCATTAAAGAGCTTTCTAAAAATCTCACCGGTCGTTTCAAGATCATATGAATTTTCCGCTTGCTTCCCCGGTGGGAAATCTACCTCCAAAGCTCTTGCCACTCCCTTTTGGTTGGGGTATGGTCTTCTCTTGTCAAACACTTCCCCAAAATCAATTGGAACCCAATCCATTTGCTCGAACTCCCTCAACGGCTTTGCGCTTGAAATGCTTCTTCCATTCACTTGGCTTGACTTGGCGAAGTCGATGTTTGAGGTAGTTCTTGCTTCCATGTGTACTTCTTCTATTTTTTCCGGAATTGGCTCCTCTTTCTTGTGTTCCGGGGTCGCTTCTCTGAAAATTACAGCAAGTGTTCTCACACTTGAATCACATTCTTGCTTCCCCGAAAGTCGTGTTTCCCAATCTCTTCGCGTGGCCGCCGCCTTGCTGATTTTTTGTAAAAGTTGAGCGGCTTTTGTGAGTGTTTTCTCCATGAGATCCCCTCCTGCACACATTTGAACATGTTCCGCACAACTAGGGGTTAGGGAAAAGAAAAAAGTGTGCAAAAGTATGTCACCGGAGAATCCGAGTCGTGGTCCTTGTTCAATCAACTCGTTGAATCTATTCCACGCTTGGTCTATCCCTTCTTCTTCTCCTTGCGTGAAGGTGATCACTTGCCTCCTTAGATGTTGGACTTTACTTATCGGAAAGAATTTTTCACAAAACTTCCATGTCAATTGGTTCCAATTCCCTCCAACTTCGAAGGATGCGAATGAGTACCACTTCTTTGCCCCACCGGCAAGTGAGTATAGGAAGAGATTCCACTTGAACCATTCGTCGGGGACTCCTTGTCGTACCGTATTGCACAATGTCGCGAAGTGCTTGATGTGTCTATACGGGTTGTCCGCCTCCATCCCTTCGAAAGGATTGGCCGCTGCCATCTCGATGATTCGCGCCTTAATCTCATACTTCGTCGCTTCAGGCTTCGAATCCGACTCTTGTACCTTGATGTCTTCACATCGGGGACTAGCGTAATCCCTTAATGATTTCTCTGGTTCTTCCAAAGGACGGTGGGCGAACGCCATCTAGACAACAAAAACAAAAACAAAACAAAAGCGGGGGTTTCTAGGAAACAAAGGTTAGATATTAGTAATCAACAAAAATTAACACAAAATCAAACGTAGCAAACTGGCTTGCTCCCCGGCAACGGCGCCAGAAAAAGGGCTTGTTGACGGTTGATTGTCGTTGCAAACTTCGATCCGCAAGCGTACGAACCGTATGGGACCCTTCTTCCCTTGAGTGCAAACCCAAGGTTCTTGTCAACCCAAGGAGCAAGGGGATTGCTAGCGTTCAATCTAAAGCTAATCTAGTTGATTAAGAAAACCTTTAACTAGAGATTGATCTAAGAGCAAACTAAACTTAAAACAAAGGTGTGTGTGAGGTGCACTAGATGTAAAGGACACTTACCCATTGGGTCTAGGATACATGAACATGCAACCGCCGAGGAAGATAAAAACCAATCTAATCTATTGAAGGTGTGACCGCGGCTTCACCCTTTTCCTCCTCTCGCACTGTCACTACGCGGAGGCAATCAAGGAAAAACAACGAACGATCACGGTGTGTTGAAGGGATCAACGTGAGTAGTGACATCTATACACCCGAAAAGCACGGTAGCTAGCCTTAAACATAAAAGCATCATCAACACGAAACCAATAGATTGAAACTATAAACAAGTCAGCGATTACATGATATGATCCGTTACAACCCATGGGCAAATGAGAAGATTACCCCATCAAGACGCTAAGCATGGCGTCGTTGATCATGGTAGATGCTTCCGGCGATGCGTCCTTCAACTCCGGGGGCACCATGGCAGCGCCTCAACGTCCTCCTTCGCTTGTGGCCACTTCCTTGGACTAGATGAATATTTCTCCCGAGTGCTCTCCTCGAATCTTTTCCAATCCAACCTCTCTGATGAATGGATCCTCCCAGGGGTATTTATCTCTGTTTTTGACGAATGGCGGCACCGGCCAATACTTAGGGTTGAAGGATCTTCGCGCACAAGAAATCGGGGGCCAAACCGGCATGGGAAAGGGCCAGGCCGGCCGGCCTGGGCCAACCGACCTGGGTCCTTCCCGGCCCGGTTCGGTCGCCCCTTCCTCCGACTGGCCCGTCCTGGCATTTTGGACTTTGACCCCAATATTTGTGTCTTTTTGGCGTCATCAAACCTGCGATAAATATAGGGGGTCTTCTCGTATGAAATCCGATCTTTATGTCTTGGTCCTCGAAGATGTTTTGTCGTAGCACCTTGGTCCTTGCCACCTTTGGGAGTGAGTTTGACTTGCACTTGAACACGAATGGAACTCCTCTTTTACTCCTTTGAACTTGATGTGACTCCGTCCCTTTAGTCCATGTTTTCCTACAAAAACATCACACTTCCAAATGCACATACAAAGTTGAACTTGTTATATCATTAGTGTGCCTAGTGGCAGGTTAGTACCATGAAGAAGATCAAACCAAAGTGTAACGAACATGTTTGGAGCACCAAAATTCACCGTCAACACTCTGTATGCTTCAACAAGAATTCCAGTTCTTGTGTGTGTTGATCAACGCTGAGAGCAGGCCTGCGGATGCCATCAGCGTGGTGCTCCCGAGCAACCCCTTCCCATCAGTGACATCTCCGATCGCCATGACCGCATCCACCACGTCCTGAACCACCGACATCTGCTTCAGGAGCAGCTTACCCCGCATCGTCCTCACACGGCCTCGCCCTCCTTCCCGCAGCCCTCGGCGAGGCACTTCTTGATGGACGATTCGATCTTGGCCACCTCCTCTAGCTTAATCGTGATGGAGCCAACATAACCCAGCAGCTCGGCCCAGGCGCTGAGGCGCGGGAGGAGGTGCGCGGGGAGCAGCCCCGCCTTGGTGAGCCGGATGAACTGCCCGACGAAGTAGTAGACGCCCTCGCCGCCGCATGCAAGGACCGTAAGTGCCGGGGGTGGGTGCAGGTGGGCGCGGAGGGTGTTGAGGGACTGCACGAACTTGCCGAGGCGGACGGCCTTGCAGCTGAGCCCGACGCTTGACTCGAAGGACTTGAGGCGGGCCGCGGCGGTGGGGGGCAGCGGCGGCCCCGCGGCGAGCGCGAGGCGCGCCGAGTAGCGGGAGATCTTGAGGAGCTTGTCGACGCCGTCGCGGCGGGCGAGGTAGGCCTCGTGGTGGGCGAGGAAGTCGCGGGACAGGGGGTGCGCGGGCGCTGGCATGGGCTTGGGCTTGCTGGACTCGGAGACGGAGGCCATGGCAATCGGCGGTGTGGATGCGGAGCAACGCTGGCGCGGGGTGGTCGTCAACGGCGGAGTTGGCGAGGATTGTGTGCTTGATGCGGTCGATCCCTATCGCAGACGAGGCAGAGCCGCTAGAGGGCCAAATGACTTCAACCCTCGAGGAGTCGAGGAGGTCAATGTCGACGGCGAACCGCGACGAGCCGGACGATGCCAGCGCGTGGATCCGCATCGCGGGGCTGCGGCTCGCGGATGGGGAACGGATGGAGAAGGGACTTTTTGACACGGGAAAGGGAAATTTGGGTGGTCCTAGCGGGGGAAGAGAAACGATGGACCCAACGGGTACAGTTGTGGGTACACACGCGGTGGATGAGAAAAGATTTAGCTTTTTGGCAGAAACACTCCCCAAATTGTGATTTTTATGGTTGTTCCACCTTTTCGGTCCAACAATTAGATGACGGGTGGGTCCGACGTGAGTGGTAAGGCGGGCTCGAATTGGGTGAGAAAAGTTTTTAATTGTTTTCACTCCTTATAGTATAGATAACCCTCTAAAAAGATCCCACCTTTCACACATAAAGTCCACCCTAGACTTTTGTAGTTCTAACCCTGTCTTTTATTCTTTTCGCGAGCTGTAACACCCGGTTTTTAAAGGACAAACCGAATGTACCCTTTATGCATGTCCAGGATCAAATTCATGCATAAAGTGACATCATTAGTGAATATCACAACATATATCATTACAAGCGTATAACTATTACAAAATGACCAGAGGGTCAAAAACAAGAGATTACACATGGGCGAGGGCCGGTTTCTTGCGTCGTCCCAAAAATTGTATCCGATAAGCACTTTGCGTGGTATATTACCCATCCGGTGTCCACTTCCATCTAATCTCATCTTCAGAATCTTCCATCCTGTTTACGGTGGTCACCCCTTCCCATAAAGCAATAAATTCCTGTAGTTCTTCGATTGATTGGATAGGGGATATATGCGAAATCCACCTGTTTTGCTCCATGGCTTTCATTACTGTAACATTTTTCCTTTTTGTTTTGTGGAACAGAACCGGGGCAATGTATTTGGGCGCTTGTCCATTAATCCAGCTGGAATGCCAAAAACTGGCCTTGTCGCCTCTCCCAATTGTGACAATTGTCAATGCATTGAAAAGGTTCCTGTCAGTGTTGTCGCAAGGGATGTCTAAGCCCGCCCAAGGCCTTTCTGCGTGCTGCCATCTGTTCCATAACCAACGCAGCCTCAAGGCTCGTGCAAAGCGCTCCAAGTCCAGTATCCCTAAACCCCCTAGGTCTCGCGGTGCACAGGTCGTCGGCCAATTGACCAGGCAATGACCTCCACTAACTTTTTCTGGCTCTTCTCCTTTCCAGAGGAATCTTATCATGCTTGTTCCTTGTTTCTCTTATAATCCTTTTATAGCAAGTCATAAAATCCTATGGCTCCGTAGTCTTTCGTTCCATAGCTCTCATGTTCCAGTTATTCCTTTTGAGTTAGCTATGTTCCTGTGATTCTACCTTGTGCAGTCATCTTTCTTAGAACCAATCTTATTAGTATCTCTACGAGTAAAATGCAACTCCGGTCCATAAACTTTCTACGTTGTGTCATCCCGGTCCATAAGCTTTTAAAGTGTGTCATTGATGTACCTAAACTTATTTTGGATTTCTAATTAGCCGAACGAGTGTAGCATATTTGCAACTGTCTCTTTTTATCGATTCGTTTCTCCTCCTTTCTTTTCTTCCTTGTGCGTCTTCATTGCGCCGGCTCCCTCCTGCGGCGATCTCGCGGCGACCGGCGATCGTCTCAACCCGAAATATGTGGCCGGCCCTCTTTCTGAACTCGTTTAGTATTGCAGCGCAACGTTATTCGAAAGCCATTATTAAAACAGCAGCCACTCCCTAACTTGCCCGCGTGGTGAACTGGTGATGGCTGATGAGGTAGTAGACAGTGGCCCATGGATCACCGATAGTGGAGTACGTGCACAAATCTAGGGGAGGGAAGCAAGAAGCCAAACACACACAGGGAGAGTTCTCGGCACGCCGCTCCGGAGTGGCCGCGCGGCGGACTCGAGTACGTACGTACGTACGCGAGCCTGTTCCTTGCGGCACCGACCGACGACGGAGCGAGGCCGGCGAGAAAGCGTCGTCGAGGCCCGAGGCCGGCAAATGATTACCTGGCACACGCGCGACGGCCGGCGCTCATATCATCTCCGCTGCACGAGGATCACGGGCACGCACAGCGCACGGCCGCGGGCGCGTCCCGTTGTGGCGTCGTAGTGTGCTCAGGCGGCGGCACGAGGCTGGCCGGCTGCGGAACCTGCCAACAGATCAAAAGTGACGTGTTGGCTTGCCATGTGCATTTCGGGTTGAGACGATGGCCGGCCGCCGCGACATCGTTGCGGGAGGGAGCCGTCGCACCTAGACGCGCGAGGAAGAAGAGAAAGGAGGTGAAACGAATTAACAAAATAAGATTGGGTTCCAGTTGCAAATATGTCACACCTGTTCGGCTAATTAGAGACCCAAAATAAGTTTAGGTACATTAATGACACACTTTAAAAGCTTACGGGCCGGGATGACACAACGTAGAAAGTTTATGGTCCGGGATGACACAACGTAGAAAGTTTATGGACCGGAGTTGCACTTTACTCTATCTCTACCATCTAGTTGATCCACCTACAGCCTAGTTCTCCTGATAGACCCTTGCTTAAGGTTTCTTATGTGCTTGATAGTTCGTTTCTACCGTTCTCGTTCATTTCACCTTAACTTGTACGTTAGTATGTGTATCACCTGTTACTTGTTTTTAACACTAAAGTTGTATGTTAATCTTGACTATTTTTTATTTCATTGCTTTTCTAAATAAAAGTGATTAGGTTCTATTCTGGTTTTCTTTAATCATGATGTAAAGGGTTAATTCTTATTTATAACTAGTTTTGTTAAATAAAAGATGTTAGAGCTATACAACGGTTTTCATAATAAAGTTAATGTGCTTAATGATATTATAAATGCATTTTAAATGTTAATATGTTTAGTTGAACACGAGATATAAAGTTATTCGGTTAGATATCTTGCACATACTTTGTCTTCCTAATGTTAATTGTTAATTTGATATAACTTGTACTTAAATGTCTGCAAATAAAATATGATTAGGTTTATCATGTTTTCTATACTTAAATATAACTTTGCTTAATTCTATCATAGAGTATTTCTCCGAAATATTCTTACCACATGATTTCTCATTAAAATAAATCCAGCACCTAGTCTCTTGTTGTTTGATAATAATCTCTCTAATAGCTTTGTCTTTTCGACCGTAGTTTTGTTTTCAACGTTCCTTGCGTTTGCGTAACCATAGATTCGAGTCTATCCTTTAGTGCGCTCTTTTAAAGCTTTTCTTTTGATTAGTGCATTGTTCTTAGTTGTACTTGTTTGTTTCCTTTGTATGTTTGTGCTCGATGTTTACTTCGAGTAGAAGATCGTTGTTCATTTGCTTTGAAGATAAAGAGTTTCAAGAAAGCAAGAGCTGAAGAGCAGTAAGAGTAGCTTTTCGTTGGAGAAAGGCAAGTGTCCCTAACCACCCTTCTACCTATGCTTTATTTACAAGAATACTATGCATTAATCGGAACATGGAGCGACCACCCAGGAAAACAGTGCAACCACAAGATATATGGCTCTGTCTTGGCTAATTAATTAGAAACCTTAGTGTGTGGTATGCTTTACCTGATAAGGGCGAGGGGGTGCTGGTAGTTGGTGTATAGCCCGACCCTCAGGCTGATCTGCTCTGTGGTAGCTTCGCAGTCTCGAGAGAGGGTTATGCATTGCGCTGTCATGAAACCTAGCGAGCAGTCCACACTAGGGAATCTTTGTAAAGGTCTCGTAGCATCCCTATGCAATCACACCTCGGTAGTGTGGTATGATGCCTTGCAAGCATCGCATGGTTGGGTCCAAAGTTCTTCTGAACTTTTACGCGACTTGTGGTGAAAGTGTACAACCTTTGCAGAGTGTAAAACTAATCGATTAGCCGTGCTCACGGTCAAGAGCGGCCTGGATCCTCACATGATTAATAAACTTAAAGATGGACTTTAAATCATTTCTGGTTATTTCTTGTGGCCTTGCTGAGTACCAACCATAAGTGTACTCATCCTTGCTTACTGCTGCTCAGTCAAAGATGTGTGAAGCTGTTGAAGATGATGGTGCTAGGCATACGCAGCCCCCAGTCGAGTGCGTGTGAAGTTTGATGCTTCGTTTCCAGGATTGAGCTGCTTAACTCTGATAGAATTTGTAAGTTTGTTTATGTTCTTTTACGTGATATTGTTTATGTTATTCACTTATATCAACTATATACATGAAACTTGATCCTATCATGCATATAGATTTGCACTTGGTTTTCTTTGAAAAACAGGTGTGACAGTTTCTTGCTGTTAGGCCCCTGCAACCCTAGTTTTCTCGCAGATAAGCCCCTGCATCTTGTATAGCTCATATCTTTTACGTTTTAGCTCCATTTTTAGCGTTCTTTATATCCACAGATCGTATTGAAGTATAGAATAGTTTTATGCCTCTGTTCTGTTTTTACTGTTTGATGATTGTTTCTTAATTTATTCTATTTATTTGCTTGTATGTTATTGATGTGATGCGTATAGAGCGATCCGTTCGTGGAATTTGAAGAGCAAGACTTCCAAGCGTCCGAGCAGCAGCACAATTTGGTTGAAGGCAAGTCCACCTTGATGCATTCCCGTTTACCTATATAACATGCATTTAAACTCATTGTATTTACTTTTGCTTGAATTAACTTGATGGGTCCCAATTAAGGTTCGACTAGATTGTATTACCTTATATCTTGATCAACCGAGTTTTATTTTTATGTTGGGTAGTTCTCGCTGTGCTATACATGGTTATGGTGGTATTAATGAATCAATTTTAAACTTGATTTATTTATGTCATACCTTCATTAATACAAGATCATATGTTTAATTGGAACATGAAGAACCACCCAGGACAACAGTGCAACCATGAGAACTAAATGGCTCTGGTCTTGGCTAAGTAATTAGTGACTCTGGTTAGAAGTGGCCTTACCTGATAAGGACAAGGGGCGGCAGTACTATGGGGTATGGACTCGCTCTAGCGGGGGTTTGGGCTTTGCTAAGACACGGTACCCGCTAGGGGACTTTATACCTTGCTAACTGATCCGGTAACCTTGTGGGTTGCAACTTTCTAGGAAAACTTTGTAAAAGCCTCATAGCATCCCTATGCGATCACACCTCGGTAGTGTGGTATGATGCCTGATCAGCATCGCGTGGTTGGGTTTAAAGTTCTTTTGAACTTTTATGCGACTTGTGGTGAAAGTGTACAACCTCTGCAAAGTGTAAAACTAACCGGTTAGCCGTACTCACGGTCAAGAGCGGTCTGGACCCTCACATGACTAATATTTGAAAGATGATAATAACTTGATGCATTTTATCTTTATTTATGATCATGATCTTTATGTTAATTGTGGGTTGGTATGAACTTACATTTGCTAGTAATTATGATGCTAAAAAAATTTACCAACTAAAATGCCTACTTGCTTAACTCATCAGCCATTCACAAAAAACCTTGCATGTTATATACCTTTTCCGCTTGTTGAGTACGACATGTGCTCACGCTTGTTTTTATTATTGCAACTACACTACTCGGAATGCTGCTTAGACTGGGAGAGATTTGAAGACTTTCCTGGAGACTTCGACGAGTTCTAGGCGTTCGTATCTTCAGTCAGCTGCCTGTGGAGGCGTCAGTTCCGCTGCTAGCTACTCGATTTTGTGTTCGTTATGAGACTTTCGGTCTGTAATAAATTATAATACTCTCTTTACGTTGAGATGCTGTCTTTTGGTATACACTAAGTCGTTATATGTGTGAAACTTGATCTTGGCGCACATATAATTACGCATTCAAGTTTGCCTTTAAATTCGGGTGTGACACCAATACTCGCGAGCGGGAGGGGGAGAATGGCGAGGAGATTCTGAGTCTGGAGTATACCGAGGCTATTGGAAGAAGGTTTTGACGTTTTTCTTTAAATTTTACCGATGGAAAATAATATAAAGAGGGTGTTAGAGCTGCTCTAAAAGTGTTTTCCCAGCACCCAAATCATATCTATCTAGTTGGCAACATGAGAATTAACCTGGTGGCAAAAGGAATAATGTTGTTGCAGTGTTGCCGGTACTTTTAAGATACTTTATATCAGGATTTATATTGTGCAGATACTTTTAAGATCATTTTTTACGTTAGGAAAAAACTACTTTTATATTAGGAAAACCATATACAGCTTTTGAATCTTGACAATTCAGATACTTTATTATATCAGCATGGATTTATGTAAATATTGGGAAACAGTAGAGTAGCTAATAATAGTGTAATGTGCCTAACACAACAAAAAACAAAATGGTAACAAAATATTCTGCTCACGCGAGATCTGCGGATCGGAACGTGTGGGCGAAATTATCCCACTTCAACCAAGCACTCCATATTTGCATGTAACTTCCTTTCACTCGTTCCATTTTGTCGATCTGGTTTTTCTCTCTCTTTCAATCTTCTCTTCTCTTGGCTGCATCTTTTGTTCCCCAAAAATTTCAGGCGTTTAACTGAGCTGAGCATTGTAGAGGGACTGAAGAGGTAACATGATTTTTTAATCCTAAGTTTATGCATTCTCGTTTCCGTTTTCTTTAATTTCATATTTTTTTTATTTCCCTGATTTACATGTTGTGTAGATTGATTGATTGTAGGGGAAAGTTAAAAAGTAGAGACATACTTGGGACCAAGCTAGTGCTGGCCATTTCAATTGAGTGCTTCTTGTGAATGTGGTAAGACATTTAATTGTTTCTGCAACCAAAACTCAAATGTTTTGCATAATATTCATAGGCATTCCGCATCTGTATCTCTTTCTGTTGTTGTTGATTTCGCTTTTCCCTGAAACCTGTTCATAAGAGGTCATGACTTGCGCATGACACTGTACTATTTTCCAGAAAAGAACAACAATTCTGAAACCATGAAAAGTGTGCTTTACTGCTTCCTAGTTTTGTAAGACTCTTGCAACTCAGAAGTGTGAAGTCTCATAGAACATGGTGATTCCTTAAAAAAAAAGAACACGATGATTCTTTCCATATAATATCTAGAACAGTAATAAGCAAAATCTTGAGGGATTTCACAAGTTCTTTTATTCACAAAAGAAAACAAAATAATATATGAGCAGAGTTTTTTTAGTTGAAATAACACTAATGTTGTTTGTGTTTTGTTGTAAAAAAGTGTTGTCTTCTTTTAATGGAATTCTTTGTGCTCACTTATCCAACTGCATAGGAGTAAATAACAGAACAATCAGACATCCTGTATTACAGTTAGAAGCTCACATCAGCAGGAGACTTATGCTTGTTTCATTTACCAGGAACAATCACCAAAGACAGTAATCAAGAAGTTATCTTAACACCACACAATGGACCATCAGCCTCAGGAAGATCAAAATAGAGGACAATCAAGCACCAGTAGTCCTGCTGTCACCCCTGTCGAAACCGATAACCAAACACCAGCAGCAGACAAGCTTGTCAAGAAGAAATCATCAAGCTCCTCATCTTCCGCTTCGTCAGAAAACATCGACGAGGAGGACGATTTCTTCCAGATAGAGGGTCCAATACTAGGCAGCACAATATCGTTCGGCCCCAACGCAGCAATCACAGAACAGAGCGGGGGTTCATCTTCATCCCCAAACCAGTCGCCGCCGGGGGTGCAGGCCATGTCCAGAGCATCACCGGCCGACAAGCGCGTCGTCCCGGACCCCAAAAGGATCCCGTCATCCGTCTTCGCGAGGTCGAGATCGACGTCGCCGCCGACGGACTGGAGTGTGACGTCGAACGAGTCGCTCTTCAGCATCAACGCCGGGAACGCGAGCTTCTCCAGGGACCATTTCTTCCTGTACGGCAAGTCGGGTGAGATGATGGGGAACCCCAACGACCCGCTGGCGCCGCTGCCGCCATTGCCGAGGCCGAGCACCAGCAGCGCGATGAGCACTGTGAGGAGCGGTGATCAGGGCGGCGGCGCCAAGACGACAACCGCCGTGCAGGGCGGCGCGAAACTGAAGCCTGCTGCCGCCGCCGCCAAGGAAGGGGACGACCGAGATTATGGGGATGGCAATGCTGATTACAACCATAGCCTGTCGCACCGTTCTGATGCTAGCACAACAAGCTTCGCGTTCCCAATGTATGATCTCTCCGCTCGTTCTATTCCCTCGCAAGATTTTCTATATATACATACAAGTTTTCAATATTCCAGGTGTTTTTAAATGTGAAACAGTTAATTTTAACTGAATAATGAATCTTATAACCGAATAATGAGAAGTACTCATTTGGTCCCAAATTACTTATCAGTGTTAACATTTAATCACAACATTTGACCATTCATATTACTCAAAAAATTATGTATACTGTTTTATTTGTGACTAACTTCATCCTCAAAGACATTTTAAGTATAACTTGACATTTTACATATTTATGTTTTTTTTTAAGAAGACGAATGGTCAAATGTTGTGATCAAAAGTCAATAATGATAAGTAATTTGAACAGAGGGAGTAGTACCTTTTAGTCTCTCTATTTTCAGGTCTTGGTAGTGCATAGAACAACCAATCTTTCTAATACTAAATGTAGTATCTGCAAAGTTCAGTTAACATCAAATAGGATTTTTAGAAACGTACGGAGCATATTATAATAATTACAGATATACAGATATCTCATATGTGTTTTCTTTGGTGAAAGATGCAGCCAATGATTTTTCTCCAACCATACTTAGCATGTTTTTCATTGAGAGGAAGAATGATGCAACTATTGATCATCAAAACCAAAAGGTGACAAGTATTTCTTCCTAATTGGTTACTTGCAAAAACTTTTTAGATTGGCAGGCGGTGATGTGAAAAGTAGTGGATCCCTGAAAGACGATTCTCCTGAGCTTGCTCGGCAAAGCACATCGAAACTGCCCAAGCAAGCAGAGCCTGTTGCTGAGCAGGAAGCTCCAAAAGTTATTAAAGCCGAGGCACCCGAAGCTGAACAAGTCCCTGAACAAGCCGAGGCGGAACCTGCACCACCACCGCCGAAGGCGTCGGCCGAAGAATCAGCACCACAACCACCAGCCCCGGCAAAATGGTTTCCTTGTTGTTCATGTTGTCCATTCTGTTGCTGAGGGGTCCAATTCCCGCTATATGAGCCTTGTCGAGTTTCTGAAGTAGAAGAAGGCCTGATGGCGGCAATAAGCTCAGAAGTAGTAATTGGGATTGAAAGGACCAGCAATCGACCTATTTACTTTCTCTGAGATGTGTAGGTTACAGCAATAGGTGTACACTGTAATTTTGTTATTTTTTTGTTACAATATGAAGGTAGCTAATTAAAGAGAGAATGTGGTACTAACGTTTTCATTTGCCTCAGTTTGCTCAGCTTTAAGCGAAAGAGGTTTCGAGGGGTAGTCAAATTGCTTGGTTTAGTTTTGGAGCGGAGTTGAAAAACCCTGAATGGAGTAGTCCCATACATGTCTCTAGGCCGTGTTTAGTTCCCCAAAATTTCACTAACTACCAGTCACATCAATTTTCGGTCACTAATTAAGAGTATTAAATATGGATTAATGACAAAACTCATTCCACAACTCATACCTTAATTTTCGAGATGAATCTAACGAACCTAATTATGTTATGATTAGACAATGTCATGCTGTAGTAACCAATCTCTAATGACGGATTAATTAGGCTTAATGGATTTGTCTCGCGATTTCTAGTTCATTCGTGCAATTAGTTTTGTAATTAGTCTATGTTTAATACTCCTAATAGACCTTGAAAGAGAATTTCAAAAATTTCTCCAAAAATTTCCACCGAACTAATGTGGCACCGAGTAATAATAAGTTTTATTTTTTTCAACTAAAGTAATTATTGCTTTGGTAAAGTTGAAAGACAGATCCAAATTAAGGAAAAAAATATGACACTGCCATGATACGGGGGACAATGAAGAAATAAACTACCACTACCTATAGCATATCATAATAATTGGAAGATGTCACTTGCTGAAAAAAAACCCGTAAGGATGAATCCATCGTAGCCTTAGCACTAAGGGGTCTTTTATTCAAAAAATTTAATGAAACTATTTGATTGAATTATTATTTTTCTTTAGTTTACATGATATAATTTAAAAATGTATGCTTTTTTGCGCGGACAAAAATGTATGATTAACATAAGGATTTTGATTCAATGTTATAAATAGTCCGTCCAACTAGCATAGAGGTGACGCACAAGTGTGCTATAAAGGTGAATACGTGAAACTTTGCCATAACACACCAAGATTGAACCCTCATATGAACATACTCTTTAATCTGTCTATATTTATAGCGCCACATAATCGTGGAAATTCTTTTTCCATGTGGTTGAGGTGGAGCCACTCAAGTTAGTTGCAACACATGGTTTGTGGAAATACTTAGTTTTAACAAATTTCTAACAAATCAAATAGACATATTTCTATCTTAGAATTTGTTATTTTTATATCTCCCAAACGAAGTCGAGTTTGGACAAGATATTTTACAAGATTGTGTATCATCATATCATCTACATGTGTGATTTTTTAGTGAATTTAGACGATTTTTTTTGTCATGATTTGCATGGGTTTTCATGGAGTGGTTGGTTTGCAGCAGATATGTTCCCAACATATTATGCGAAGAATATGACCAAGCTAAACTGCTGAAAGCACTCCAAAAATATATAGAAATTTTTTATTCCAAGGTACTATATGTTGGGGACGCGATTTGGATTGAAGGATACAAAATGACAAGAATCGGATAAGTACTAGTTTAGTTTCAACATGCATGGTTCATTTTGTTGTTTGTTAAGTTCATACCTTTGAAAAGAAAATCAATTTTGATATTGAAAAAATTATATGGCTGCATAATTTGTATTTTTACACATTTTCAAAACTTCACCGTGTGTTGCTAAAGTGTTTTCTGTATATTTTACAAACTTTGTTGCTTCCACCTAACCTTTTTTTAGTTTAGGGACGGCAAGAGAGTAAGTAAAATAAGACAAACTATAGTAAAATGATATAATATATTTAGTCTTATTATGAGAAAAGTTATATATATCCTAATTATTTATCGGACAAAGTCCTTGTCCCATCTTAGCGACCTAAAACGTGCAAGGTGACTATATTTTGAGTTTCGAGAAAATTATCCTAGAATGAGGAATAGAGACGACAAGGAACATCATCCCGAAAGCTGATGGAACGTGGAAGACATGTTGCATCTGGGATATGGACAGTAGGAGCATAGTTCTAGAGACATGAAGCATACTGCTGCAACACACCTTGCATTTCGTCCAACGAATCAGGGCTTAATATCCAAGTCCTTGCTTTAGTAATTTATTAGTAACCTGATAGGTTTCCATCTAGGTGGGACTTTGGAATGTTCTACATTTCAGAACATCGTTCCATTTTGCACTTGGCACGTGTTGCATCTTGCGTAGAAACATAGTTAAGAGTTATACCTGTTTTCGTTCTCAATGTTCAGAGAAGATGGTTGCTACGATCCACATGATGATGCCACAAAACATTTGAAGGGTTGCCCTTTTGTTTTGGGTGTGCGTGTTGATTGCTTCATATAATGCGGATGAACATATAGAAAAAATCGTAAGAATGACAAAAAAAAAAGTTAATGGCTACAATGATACCAATATGGTTGGTTTTCTAAAAGAAATATGATTAAGTTTCCTAATATTAAACAAAGTGTGGATACTTGGTTTGGTGTAACATATCATGTGAGAATATGAAACATGATTAAGTTAAACCATTGAAGGTACTCATACATAACATTTTAATTTCAATGGACTATATACTCGATTGTAGGATACAAAATGGAAAAAATTGAATAAATAGTCGTTTTTGTTTCAATTATGTTCATCTTGTTGTTCGCTGATTTCATATTTTTTCAAAAGAAATCATTTTCATCTTGAAAATTCATATGGACCCATAATGTGTCACTCCCATTGCATTTTAAAAATAAAAATTTAAATTGCATCCATGCTGTTGAGGCGCTTTCTTCATATTCACAATTTTGGTGGTTTTCCACCTAACGTCTTTTCGGAACCGGTTCCTCTGAGGTAGGTTCAGTTACCTCAGAGGGGCACAGTAAAATGAGCCACGAGCTACAATGTTTTCACGTAGTACTGTAGCACAGTATCCTGAGGTTACTGTTCACCGATTTTTGTACACCATGTTTTTACTATTTGTATTTACTGTAGTGATCCCATCTCATCCATCTGTTTCTGATCGGACGGTTGCCGGTGCTTCTACCTCTCTCTGAGGTAGCTTTGAACTACCGCAGAGGATCTCAATCCGTCTTTTCACGTTTAGGGGTGACTAGAGCACAAGTAAAACTCTAGAACAAAACGATTAACATTTGGGCTAACTATGAAAACGGTACAATAGGTCCTGTTTGTGGAAGCTGCAACATTTCCAAAAGCTTTTTCTAGGAAAAGCCCCACTGGCTAGCTCAGGAAGCGCTACTAGGAGAAGCCAAAGGAGGGGCATGTGTTGGCTACCTTGCTTTTAGGGGAGAAGCTTCTAGGAAGGGGAGTTTGCGGGTAGCGACATACATCGAGATGAGGACATGGTGGCGGCGAACCTTAAGGGGAGGGAAGGGTGTGGCGACGACAAAAGTCAAGGGGAGGAGAGGGTGCAGTGCTGGCGGGCCTCGAGGGAAGGGGAGGGGAGGACACGGCGGCAATGGACCTCGATGGGAGGGAAGGATGTGGCGGCGGTGGTCGTTGAGGGCGAGCAGAGGTCGCAGCGACGAAGAACGTCGAGGGGAGAGGATGACGTGCGGCGGTGGTGGTCATCAAGGGGAAGGGGAGGTAGCGGCGGTGACAGATGCGCATGAAGGGAGACGACACGGATGGTGATGAGGGCAATGTATTCTCAGCTTTTAAAACTTTTGCTTTAGAGTAGCTGATCCCATTTGGCAAAGCTTTTAGCTTTTGAAGTTTCGTGGAGAATCAGAAGGTCTCCAAATAGGGCATCTTCTTTATTTATTGGACAAAGTCCTTGTCCACATGATGATGCCACAAAATACTCGAGGGGTTGCTTTTACTTTGGATCGTGTTTGTTGATTACTTCATACATTTTTAGGGAATATTCTTCATACGTTGTGGCTGAGCATTTAGAGCAACTCCAAAGAACTCTTAAAATCTCCCGAAAATATGTTTTAGGAAGAAAAACCGAAAACTACGGCTCTTTCCTTGTTGAAAAAATACGGGTACCCCAATCCCGGCTCCTTTGCCACGCATATTTATGTGGCGCGTCTCCCCTCCCTAATCGCCTCCGAGGCGTTCTTCCCGCGCGATTCATCCTTTCCCGCGGAGAAACTCCTCTCGTTTTGACCGTCCGTGTCAATTCATGGAGACGGCAAGGTCTGCCGCAGCAGCGCTTGGTGGCCTCGACGCAACCCGAAGTGATGGCGGAGAGGGGCACTTGATCGACCGCGTCCACGCCGGCCAGGCCTTCCTGCTCAGCGAGGGGTCGTCGAGGCAGATGAGGCGGAGGCCAACAACAACACAGATCTGCTCGCTGCCAATGGAAGCTTAACGGACTCCTAAGGGCACTCCCAATCCAGACTCTACTCATAGAGTTTATATGTCGAAGACTCTATCACAAGAAATTATGGTCTTCAATGCAGATTTTCTATCATGGAGTCTATCTAATATTCCTCTCAGATCTTCTGCTCCCGTTTTATTAAATAAGCGGACACGTCGAGCATGCGGGCAACCACACGAGATCCGCACAGACTTCGTTTTGCGCATAGACTTGGTGTCTAACTTAGACTTGATTTCTTAGTTTTCACCTCTCTCTCATCATTAAATTACTTGCCACATCAGCAAATTACCTATGTAGCAGTGTAATACCATAGAGTCTGGGTTGAGAGTGCCCTAACAGGAACCAGATGCTCGTGCCACCGCGTGAAGTTCTTGACAGACGGCGGAGCCACGGAGGCTACTTGCTCGTTTGCTCGGAGCTCAGAGGTGAGCTCAACCTTATCTGCTGGCATGTGGACCATCAACTCTATTCTCTATGACGTGTGGGTCTCCTGGCTGATGGCGAGTTTCAAAATATTGGAGAATTGATTATTAGAGATCTACTGTGGGAAGACATGATTTTGGGAGAAATTTTTTTTAGCAAAGCTCCTAATACATAGTTTTGAAGAAGAATTTTTAGCAGACTCTTGGAGATGTTCTTAGCACCATCCAAAAGAATAGCTAAAAATTAATGCCCTGATTCCAAAATGGCTAACCACGAAGACTTATATTTTTTGCACCTGAAAATTGTGCCTGGAAGCCGAGCTGGACTGGCGATGATTTTCCACCCAAAACAGCGACTTCCTGGCTGGGGTCCCCCGTCCAAACTGGCCGGCTCATCATTCATTCGTCACGCACGGCGGCACGGTACGCTTTCCCGGGTCAAGAAGGTGTTCCGGCCCACATCACAAGACCTCCCAACGCACGGCACCACGGTTCACACCAAACTCTGAAACCACCACCACTCCCGACCCCACCCGCAGGCCGCAGGGCCCCACCTAGCTCACCCCCCACGCACGAACCAAGTCAAACCAAATCTTCTTCCCATTCGCAGAATCGCAGCGGCCGACCGGCGTCACGCACAAGAGGGGTCGTCCCCCGCGCAGCGCCAGGCCGCCAGCCACGCCCCTGCCGCCCGAATCCTCCTCCCCCTCGGCTCCGCTCGCGCGTCGCGACGACAGCGGCGGCGCCGCCGAGGCTGACCCTTCCCCCGCCGCATCCGATGGCCACGCCCCGCGCACCGCCGCGCCGGCGCCCCGCTCCACCCGCCGGGGGCTCCGCGGTGCGCGTGCTGCTCGCGCTGGCCGCGCTCTACGGTGCCCTCTCGCTCGTCGCCTATCGCGTCATCCACATGCGCCACGTCGCGCCGCTGGGAGCAGACGCGCCGCCTGGGGACTTCTCCGAGGGCCGCGTGCTCCGCCACCTCCACCGCCTCGCCGTCGACATCCCCGGCCGCCAGGTCCCGCCCCTTGCCCCTTCCCCGCTCCCGCTTCCCGCTCGCTCCTGGTTCGTCGCGCGCGGGTTGCTGATTCGTTTGCCGCTGTGTTTCGCTGCTGTTGGCTACTGCTGCAGGAGGGGAGCCCGGGGTTGGAGGCCGCGGCGCAGTACATCAAGGGGGAGCTCGAGGGCCTCGCCGCGCGCGCGGGCCCGGCGTACAGGTGAATCTCCTCTCATCCCCCATCGACCCTCGCCTGCTTTTTTTGTTTTTATCCTCCCCTTTTGGTTGATTTGGGGTCCTCAAACTCCAGTGCTTGCACTGCTCCGCGCGATTCCGGTGATAGCAACGGGTTTTGCTGTTCTCGGGTGGTGGGTTGTGGTCCTGCTGCCTGATGGTTCCTTGCTGGAATGCGTCTGCGTCTAGTATCACATTAAAGTTGGAATGCGACCAAGTATAGCCTTGTACGCGTTGCGAGGTGCTAACATTACTGTGGTATCTGCTACGTGGACTTTGTTGGTGACATGATCAACTGATTCATCTTTACGGCAACAGGACAGAAAGCAAGTGTGGTCCAAGGAGAACAAATAAGTAGGGCCGGATCCATGGTAGCTTGAAATTAACATTTCAAGCCCCCCGGATTGGCCAATATTACTATCAAGGGCAGACCCTTCTATCTGCTTAGCTTAGCACCATCTAGGTTTTTTCAGTGGTTTTGGAATTTGGTTGGAGTAGCTGAAATCCTAACTAGTAATGGTCCCAATGATTTCCAAGGCATCCTGTCAAAGTGTTGGTTTAGTACACACTCCCTCCGTCCCAAATTACTATTTGTTTTGGCTTTTTCTAATACATCAGCCACCAGCCACCAGTACTTTTCTCTCGTACCAAATCAGCACCAGCCACCAGCCAGTCAGCGGTATATTTTTTTCTCACAACAAACCAGCACTAGCAACCAGCCACCAGCCAGCCGAACAGCCGATAGGCTAAACTGTAGCACTTGCTGAACTTTAGCAATAGCCGATCCAATCAGGCCCTCAATCATGCTAGTAAAGTGTTGGTTTTTCCTTGTAAATTTGGAAATGTCTACCATTATCTCTGTCTTAAGCATTTCAATACCCGGACCACGGTAGATTTGAACAGCCCTTCTTCTAGTTTTGTGTTTCCATGAAGTAGTTTCTGATGTGCACTAAGAACCACATAGAAATTTATAAAATTCTGTAGCAGGATTTAATATAATAGAACAAATTTTATGCAGTTTCATTTCTACTGATCATCTGTTATTGACATCCGCTTTTCGTTTCCCATTGCAGAATAGAGGTTGATGAAATGCTTGTTAGCGGCTCTTTCAGCATGATGTTTCTACGTCATAGAGTAACACTAGGCTACAGGAATCATAAGAATATTGTCATGAGGTACACTCGTGACTTGGCTCTCCCATCTTATGAGAAATTCCTTTTCATCTAAAATTCCAACTCCATTTAGTTTGGTGGCTGTAAATTTTATCAAACACAAGAAACAATTAAAACTAACTCAATTCAATATTTCTCCCCAGGACAGCATTAACTTTCATGCATGCCATTCATATTGTTAGTACAATTTATCTAAAGTAGTGTGTGTTTGTAAGCATACCTTCCTAAATGTGTAACATCTAACTTTTGTGTTAGTTTAGGATGTATTCTTATTTTTGCCTCTAGAATCTTCTCCAAGTATATGGACTAAAAACTGGAAATTTCATTGAGTCTGGTAGGAGTGCATACAGTTCATTTGCATAACCATATGGTAGGAGTGTAACAATACTATCTGGATGCATAATAATTACTAACCATTCATCTGTTGAACCACCCTGCAATTACCAGAAACTATCAATTGAGCTGGTCAAAGGATGAACCGGTTACTAAGCTGGAAAATTGACCAGCCTAATTTGAGTCACATCACCTCTAAGTGAAGAGTTTGCAGAAGCACCCTGAATATTACCAAAACTCCACCCCGTTCCAATCTTGCTTCACCACAAAATGCTAGCATGGTTTGTGTCGGTGTTTTCCCATGGCATATATGGTTGAATTCATACAATAATCTAATGTAGGTCAGAATCCGTTACTAGCACAGGCCACTTTCACTATGGTTTGGGTTCTAATATGGGGAATAGTCTGTTTATCTTGTGTATTCTTTTTGAAGAGTCAAATTATTTTCTAAGATATAACAATTAATTACAGGATTTCATCAAATGTTTCAGAAGATGACGATCCATCCTTGTTGGTGAATGGGCATTTTGACAGTCCACTTGGATCTCCTGGCGCGGCTGATTGTGGTTCTTGTGTTGGTAAGTACAAATGTCTATTTTCTGAACATAGACCATGTTCTTGTGATTCAGACTTATGGATTTTTCTTGTCCAGCATCTATGCTTGAGCTATCACGACTCATCATTGACTCTGGATGGGTACCTCCTCGACCGGTGATTTTCCTTTTCAATGGTGCAGAAGAACTTTTTCTTTTGGTATGTTACTGTCAGTTATCACCTAATATCTTGACCACTTGGCCATATGTATATAATGTATTAATGAAAATGATAATTGTTGTGCTGGGAGTTATTTTAATACTGGAAGTGCTTTTCAGTTGGCTGTGCTAGTTTAGTCTGAGCTAATTTTGTTCTTAGGGCTAGATAATTTCTAGCCTACCTCAACTTGCTTGGGACAAAAGGCTATGTTGTTGTTGTTGGCTAGATAACTTCAATCTTCTCATCTGCAAAGAGATTACCTCTATGAAACTTTTCACAATTAAATTTATCTTGGCGCAAAAGAATTGTAGAGTTGGTCAACGTAGTAATAGTCTGATCCTATCTGTCACAGAAAAGAAACATGAAAGTCCTCCAATTTTTTTCCCCTATGGAATAAAATTGATAAAAAGTGGATTTAACGAAGGAGAATCTAAAAGAAACTATAAAGCTTGTGTCGATTTAGTTTGTTGATGTTCGTATAACAAACCCAATGAAGCAACTCACCTCTCCCGTCTTTGATGCTGTTTAACCAGGGCTCACATGGTTTTATTAAGGCACATAAATGGAACAGCACAATTGGTGCTTTCATTAATATTGAAGCTTCTGGAAGTGGGGGTACAGGTATTGTGTTGCACTTATTTATTATGTGCTCTTGTGCTGCATAAGGCAACACAGGCTTCATCTTACTTTGGTACCAGTTCTTAATGTATTCATGTATTCTACTATATTTATATTGGTTTTCAAGAAATACTATCATTTGAGTGTACGGTTCACTAGTATTTTGGTAACTTCTAGCATGTACTAGTTTCATAAGATATACTCTTAGGATAGTAGAGTACGAAGTATTCTGATTGAGTGTCTGAAGTTTTCATGTGCTATTATGTCTCTGCCATCAACCACTGTTCAAAATTGGTGTGTGGTGCTTGTTCATTGGTGGTTAAGTTTTGCTGTGTGTCTAAATGTTTTTGTGCTGCATCCAATGGAATTTGCTGTTGCAAGCCTATAGTTTTTTCCCCTATGTGAAAGGACCATGGTTTCTCAAACTGTTAAGTCTATTAATTTGAATTGACTGGTTCATAAATCATAATATAGACCTTTGGATTAATGTTAAGATACGCTTTTATCAGATATTTGATAGATATGAGAAACCTTTTATATGTTGTGTTAAGGTAGCAATTGAGCGCTGTTACTTGTGGAAAGTACAAATTCTGTTTTATGGATTCTTTTTTTTTTGTGTGTGTGATTTATGATTAAACTGATGCTGGCATTGTTGGATAAAAGGTACAACTACTAATTGCTTTTTTGTTGACACTGACAACCATACTTCATAGGCATGTTAAAAATCAATCTTCTTGTTTGACAACTATGCTGATTTTGGATGTAACTCTTATACTAGCGATTTGTCTTTTCCTCTCCAGATTTAGTTTGTCAATCTGGACCTGGATCGTGGCCTTCTCGTGTTTATGCTCAGACTGCAAAGTATCCTATGGCCAATAGTGTTGCACAGGTTGTTGCTTTTTTACTAGTTAACTTGCACCATTCCTTATATAAGTTGTGAAAAATGATTCATATACTTTATTTGGGTCGTTTGCTATTTTGCTTCATTTCATGTTCTTCCTGCCTCCTTTCATAAGACTATTTACATGGTGGTTCTAGCTCTGATCATTCGGCCTAGCTTTAGCCTATAAGCTCTCAGCCAAGCTCAGGGAAAAATAGATGCTTATGCTGAGGTTTACAAGCAATTCATAGTTGTACCAATAGTTTCCAAGACTGAAAGTAAACTATTCTTAAGAACTGTTTTTGTAACCTTATCACAGTAATTTGCTTTGTTTGAGTATTGGTAGATAGGATAGCCTGGTGGTGAGCATGTCGGTGGCCAATGAGGCAGTAAGTCAGCAAGTAAAGTAGTTAAACAGGGCACCAGATTGTAAATGCAAGTAAAGAAATGGAGGGAAAAGAGAAGGGCGGGTCATTGAATATAATGACCCCAAATCCCCATTTCCTTGTGCCTTTTAAAAAAATCTCTCTAGGTCCTGAGAATATTACAAAACAATGGTCAGAGAATATCCAAATTGACAAGTAAAGGAGACGTAGTAGCATGCAGAAGATCATTTTTCAAATTAGGTAATTATTTGTAACTCGCTGGTTCATGTCTCTTAGGGATCTAAATAAACTATGTATTGTTGAACCCAATAGTGATCTGTATATTCTGTTAAGATCGTTAAGATGCTCTTTTCTGATGCTGGATTCCTCCTGAGTTCTTTGATGCATGTTGCGACGACTCAATTTTTTAATGTCTAGTACTGTATAATCCATCTCATCCGTATTGTTTCGGATATACAGGATATGTTTGGAATAATTCCAGGTGATACAGATTATAGGATATTTGCTGAAGATATCACCAACATTCCAGGACTTGATATTATCTTTGTTATCGGCGGTTATTTCTATCATACTTCATATGATACATTGGAGAATCTACTGTATGTATTAAACTATTGTCCTAAGAAGAATTTCTTATATTTTATATGAGATATTATAATTGTAGAATTATTTTTTCTGTACCAGTCCTGGAAGTATTCAAGCACGTGGTGAAAATTTATTCCTCCTAGTGAAGGCATTCACAAATTCTATGTTGTTGAAAGAGAATGAAATATCCAGTAAAGCTGCTAAGGATGGAATTGAGGATTCACGAGCTGTCTTTTTTGATTATTTGACTTGGTTCCTGGTAAGTTATGTTCTTCCAAATTTGAGGACAACACCTTTTGGATGTGAACAAGTTTTTTTCCCACTTTTCATACACCATGTATATCTGCCATTGCTTGTGAATTGTTATTAAATTTATTCTTCTTCTTTCCTACATACAGGTTTTTTATTCCCGTGACGTCTCTGTGATTCTTCACAGTCTACCAATAGCCATTTTTTTTCTTGTACCACTGTTCCTGAAGTTCCCGAACATTACCTTGATGTCATGGTCTGTAACTCTGTTGGATTTCATAAGAGGTATGTGAGTGAAATGTACATTGAAGTAATATTGTGCTGACTGTTTTACTTTTTTGCGTATGATGGTGGATGATTTTTAAGAAGGTAGAAGGGAGTATGTATATGGACTTAAAATTTAAATTTGTCCAGGCATACCTGTTTGCAAATATACTGCTCGTATATAATTTGTAAAAAATGTTTTAAACACTTCTCTCTGACATAAATATATGAAGCCATACTCAAAGAAATTCATGTGAGAAGAGAAATGTCAAACAATTAGTTGTATAAATTTTGATATAAACACTTCTTTCTGACATAAATATATAAACCCATAAAGAAACTCATGCGCAAAGAGAAATGCCAAACAATTAGTTGACATATAACACTGAGGTCTAATTTTATGAGAAGTGCTCAATTGTAGGAAAAGATTTATGGACAACGTAATTCCATATTTTGTCTAACAGCAAACTGATTACATGCTAGCATCATAACTAAGCAATTTTGTATTACATAATTCTGTATAATAATGTGCTGGCCAGCTATAATTCTCTCACATATGATTTGCAGGAATGTTACTGCATGCATTTGGTGTCATCCTTGCCATATTTATCCCTGCTGGGGCAGCAGCATTAAGATTGTTGTTCACAAAGAATGCAATGAATTGGTAATTATTTATCTTTCTAGAATTGTTTTGTGTCAATAGGCACTTCATTGTTCTTCTAGAATGTGAAAGGTGTATTAGGGTCTGATTTGCGTCCATACACTACTCAGTTGCTACAGTGTTGCTTCTAGATATGTGCATCCACCTCCACTCGTTTATATTTCTACCCATTGTCAATATTTTTATTTCCTGCAGTAACAGGTTTTCTGTTGGGTATATGCATTTTTATCTGCAAGTCTATATAGTATGAGCTTGCAGTGAGTGTTGCTCTGTGATTTTCATCGTAATGTCTTGCCTTTAAGGTGCTTTCTCACGTGCATGCTAGAATGTGCAATGACTTATAAATGAATGTGAAATTTGCCACATTATTCGTTCGAGAAAAAATTGCCACAGTATCCTGAGCTTTCTATGTGCTACTTTCTGAGAACACTTGAAGTGAAACATTCTCTTTATTGTGTTTATCCCTCTGTCCTGAAATAGAAGCATTTATAGTTCTGTCCTATGCCAAACTATATTAAGTGCGACCAAGTTTATATAGAAGGGTATTAACATTAACTACATCAAAAAAGTACACTATGAAAATGTATTTGACATGGATCCAATAATACTAATTTGATATCATAAGTTTTATTCTTTCCTATAAGCCTAGTCGAACTGAAGATGGTTGACTTGGGATAAAACTAGAATATTTTGGGACAGAGGGAGTACTAATCAAATTTATATTCTTATATATTCATTGCACGGATGCAGGTTTGCTCACCCTTATTTGGCGTTCTTTATGTTTGTCCCTACTTCACTGGTTGGTTTATTGCTGCCAAGGATTACATGGGTATTTCCTTAGTTATATAACATGTACTTTGTGCTATCCTTTCCCATTTTCCTTTTTTTTGGTCCCCTTGTACATCTAATATTTTGGTAGTTCTTTTTTATGAAGAAGAATACAAAGAAAAAGATATGATGATGCTTCTTAAGTGTATTGTATTGGTTGTTGATGTATGAATAGTGACTCAATTGCATGATCATCAGTACCCACAGATTGCACAAATAGTTCGATTCTTTTTTTTTTCTACACTAGACTTGATACTTCATATGTGCAACCATAAGAAAATTAGGATTTACTGGTATTGCTTTCATATAGATGATCATAATGCCTTGTGGAGAACATGCTTGTAGCATGGTGGCAAGTGCAAGTCTTCCAGTTGTGAGGCTATATGTGCAACCTGGGCTCGAACTCTGGTTCTCACATAATTTTTTTTCCCTTCCCCTTGCTATGTGTGTCCCAAAAGTATGGGTTAAGACTTAATACCTGGCCTGTGGAGCCAGCTTTAACCTTTCAAGCCATGCTTTCGGGATGTCTCTCCCCTTGGGTCGAGTTTACAAATGTTTAAGTGGTGTAAAAATATATACAAATGCATAAGATATAGCAAATTAATTATTCTTCATGCATTGGCACACATATTTCAACATTATTGGAAAAATTACAGCCATATATTTTGAAGTGGAGTACTAGTTATGTAGACTACATGTGCACAAACATTAGAGTGACCATAATTTAGAATTCTCGATTGGCCCTATCCTTGTGCGGTATAATTTTTTTATGGAATATATCAACTCGTTTGTGGATACAAGATTTTTTTGTCAGCATCCTGAAATCTGTACGATCTGTCTTATGGCTAAAATATATGTGTTTTCTAATCCCTTGCATATAGTGTAGCTAACATCTGCTGGTGGTGAAGTGCACTGAAATTGATCTAGTTTGTGGCTTCTAATGGACTTTTTGTTTTTTAAATTCTAGGGGCTATCAGAGCAAACACACTTTTGGGGTGCTTTTGGGTTGTATTCTGCAATAACTATGGTATAATTTTGAACATCTCTCAGCACCCTTTACCTTGACATATCGCAGTTGCACAACTATTTAATAATAATTTTACTGCACCTCATTCGCAAAATATTTTAGTTTCTGTATACACAGCTTTTTAATACTTTGATTATCATCAGTGCTGACATTGAACTTGTGAATAATATTAATAATATAATATATGTAGATTTGTTCAAGAAAAGAATAATATGGGTATTTTTTTAGACCAATAATATGGGTATATTCATGTTGAAAAGTACTACCATAACACTTCAAGCGTACTAGTTGTTATAGATATATTACAATAGAATGTGATGGTCTAATAAGGCGAGAAAGGGGTAGCCTAGATATGAACTAATGGTAGCTAGTAGCTACCTTCTTTTGCTTGTTTTTCTTCTTCTAGAATACACAGGAGAGCTGTGTATTTTTGTTTTAAGAGAGAGAAAAGATCCAATTACTGGTTTTCCTTTTAGCAATTATTTGGTGGGAGAAGGGCAGTGGAATTATGAATAGCAAGGCTCTTTGTAATAGTAGAGATTGTTGCTTCCTGTATACGGTAATTTTGTTCCATGTATATGAGCCACTGACTGTGCAGCCTGCAAAAAAGGGCATTCTAAACATTCATGTTGTGCATAATAAGATTACAGCCATACCCTTTTTAGAAGAAATAGTCGTTGTATGTTCACAAAAGCTATGTTCTATTTCACTTTGGCCTTATTTTGAGACAGTTAGTTTCTATATCCTATATGTTTTGTGCCTAGTCTATTTCATTATTGTGCAGGCCTACATGCTAGCTGGGCTGAGTGGAGGCTTTCTGACGTTTTTCATTTCCATGTCCATGCTTCTTGGACGATTTATCTCTAGCATCATTAAGAGACACTGGAACCAACAATCAACGAAGTATGCAAACTCTCTTGCACTGATTGATCTCATTTAATTTTTTTTCCACCTTTGCAATGTGATCAATCATACACATTTATCTCTTTATTAATCACACATTTATTTTTTGCTCAGCAAAAAATATTTTATTATGTCTTAATGCCTTACTATGGGATTCCGAAAACAGTCACTTAGTATCTGTTATGGACACATTCTTTGGTAATCAGTTTAGGCGCAGGAAGAAGAAATCCCAGGCGCCGGCTCATGTTTAGATAAGTTAGTTTGAGTTGTTAGAGCAACTCTAGCAGACCCCCTACTTGAGCCCCAACTCAAAGTTTCTGCCCGCCCGCCACCGAGCGGAGCGGCTTCTCCCTCGCCGGTTCCTCCATGAACGCCGCCGGGAGCTCTCCTCCGCGGCCGCCCGAAGCTCCCGTCCCCAACCGTAACTGCTTTAGCTCGAGGGTGCCGCCTCCACGCCCGGCCAGAGCTCGATTCGTTAGCCCTCACTCGAGCTCGATTTGCCTGACCGGAGCTCGCTCTCTCCTATGCCGCTGCCGCAGCTCGCCATCCCGCCCCGAGCGCGCTCGCGCGCGGCCCCCTGCCGCCGCCGCCCGATCCGGCCGCTGCACTGGCGTCCTTCGTCGATCTGCACCCGCCTCCCCTCGATCCCGCCGCCGCCGACGCCATCCTCCCCTCGGCGCGGCTGGGCGCGGGCGCGGGGGGCGCGGACACGGCCGCCGGCGGGGATGGAGGCGCGGGCGCGGGCGTCCTGGCCGCGGCTGCGGGTCTGGGCACCGCCGGCACGGGCGACCTGGCCGTGGCTGGGGGCCTAGGTGCCCTGGCCGCCGCGCCTAAAGGCCAGGGAAACCTGGCCGCCGCCGCCGGAGGTCCGGATGCCGGCCCAGACGCCCTGGACGCCGTGGACACCGAAGTTTTGGCCGTGCAGGGGGCTGCTCATGCCTTGACTGCCGCCTATGGCATCCCCCTTGCTACTGCAGCTGTCTTGCAGCGGGCGGGCCGGATGCCGTGGCCACTGCCCTCCGCATAGGTTGGAGGAATACACAGGAAATTATTCCCCAAACAGTCCTTTTGCTTACTTTTGATCAAATTCAGCTATTTCATACTCTTCTGTGTTTTTTCATGTTAACTTTAAGCCCTGCTATAACAGATCTATGAGTTTACTTGATAATTTCAATCTCCATGATATCATCCTACACGTGGTTTCTCTTAACAGAATTTCTCCATGCTAAGCCCACATCCAGCCATCACAGTATGCTTCCTTCCAGTTTCTGTTTTGAATGTTTTTGATTCAGACAAATAATGTGCAGGTCGTTGGTTGCGTATGTGGTGCCCATGAGCCCATGTCTCCTTTATTGTATTTACTACGGTGGGTTCCTTATCCAGTTCGTGATTGAAAAGATGGGCATGATGGGATCTCTTCCAAAACCATATGGTTAGTATACTACCTCTTATTTTCAGTTCAGAATTTGTTGAAGTACTTGCAGCATTATAAAACATTTGGCATGAATAGTTCATATCATATTTGCATTAACACAATTTTGGTCCTGGACACCCTGATTTTTTGGTGTTTGGTTAGACACCTGAGAAATGTGGTTTGCATGCATTACGCTCTAGTTTTGTGGATTATTTGTTGGAAGGCACTCTGCCTGTTAAAATATAATTCTTCATCTTCCATCTTATCCTTGATGAGTCCAATTTGGAAGACACAACTGAAGAATTTCAAAGAGAGAAAGATGCTGTTTAGCAGGTTCCGCCATCTGGCTTAGGCGAGATAGACCTTCTCATGGTGTCATAGAAAATAACAAGAATTCTGGGTTGTCGTCTAGCAGACTCATGATGGAACAGTATTTCACTACAAATGCCACTGGATGTTGGCGGAAAGAAATCCCCTTTAGTGGCTTCTAATTGAAGTTATGGTGTAGTTAAATTTTCCTTGCATTAATTACCAGCTAGTCAGCTCACATTGTTATTTAGTCGAATACCATAGTGTAAGCTATTGACCAGAATTTTCTTCATGGACTACTCCTATGTCCAGGACAATTTGTAATCTAAACTCCACCTTTTGACATCATCAGTTAGGAATTAATTTAATGGTTTAGCCTTCTTGCAGGATATTTTGTGCCTGATGTTATTGTCGGAGCAGCAGTTGGACTAGTTGTTGGTTGGTGTTTTGGTCCTCTAGCACCTGTTGCTGGTCGTTGGTTATCCAAGATCTCAATTGTCCAGGGCCTTTTGCAAATTACAGTTGTTGCTTTGGCTATCTCGTCCCAACTATTTCCTTACAGCACTGGAGCACCAAAGAGAGTTGTTCTTCAACACTCTTATATTACAGGTTCGCTTTTGAGTCATGGCAAAAAAAAATTATGTATTCTCACTTTGATAGTTCAGGGGAAAAAGACATCTGAAGCACACATCAGAAAGTCTCAGGTTTATGTAACCAATCAGATTTTCCACCCCACTGAGGATCCTCCTTTAGGCTGCTAAATTTTGGCTGACGTTCCTTTTTTTTAAAATAAAAGCAGGAGCACTGCTATGTCATATAAGAAGAAACAACATTGGTACATAACGGGCCGAAACACACACCACCACATGAACAGACCCGAGAACAGAAACAAACGCACCCGACACAACACACCACCATCCTCAACCATATGGGAGAGAAGATCGAAACAAGCCGCCAACACCTGTGCCGTCGTCACCAACGCTGCGTCACGGCGAAGCCGCAACCCGCTGCAGGCCCTAACAACCCCTGAGCTCCTCCACCATGGGACAGTCGCCCTCCAACTGCACATACACGCTCGTCGATCCCTCTGCACCAGTGAAGCTTCAGCAAACACTCCCATCTCGGTTCCAGGGGCAACCACTGATCCTGGCCTCTCTGCGTGGGGGCCTCGCCTCATCCACCGCCTCACTCCTCTGCCAAGGACTCAGATATCTAAGACCGCACCGAGAGCATCTCCTCCGCCCAACCATCACCGAGATCACCACTGCAACCTGCACGACAGCTCAAGACCTCAAGCACCCATGGACCCTCCACACCTTGACAGCAACACGGACCAAGTGTGCATCCCGCAGCACCTCCAGACGACCTCCACGACCCCAAATGCGACGCCTCCAAGGTCACGACGCCAAGACGCCGTCGTCGCACGTCCAGATGGACGAGGTTTTCACCCAGAGAGTCCACACGACGGGAACCAAGTGCCTCGCCATGATGCCCCCAGCAAGGAGTCCGACGCCCCAGTGGCGCCGTCATCATGCCCACCGTCCGGTGAAAGCTTTCGCCCGATTGCACCACTCCCGCTGCCCGCTCAAGGTCAAGGACGAAGCCAGCACCTCGCCACCTCCGCAAAACTGCCAGATGAAGGGATCTGGCGTAACCTGAAGCACCACCACAGTGCTGCAGGAAGCCCGAGACCGCCTCCCGGTGTCACCACCATGGAGACACCAGCCCAGCCACATCGACGGAGGAGGACCGAGCGGACGGCCACCGCCGTCGCCCGGCACGGCCAACGCCGACCGCCGCCATCACCGTCACTGGCAACTGTGCCCACCACCGGAGCCGACCCTGCCGCAGCCGTCCGAGGCCGGCCCCGGCGGCCGTTGCCTATGGCTGTAGCCGCAGCCACCAAGGCCGCTGCAACCGCCGCCGGGCGCAGCCGACCGAGGCCGTCACATACCGCCGTCGGTTGCAGCCATTCGAGGCCGCCGCAGGCCGCCACTGCCGCTGCCCGAGGCCGCCGCCAGCCGCCATTGCCGTCTTCCTTCGCTCCCCTTCTGCACAGCACCGGAGAAGCGCGCTCCTAGCCGCGCAGGCCACCAGATCCGGTCGGGGGCTGCCCGGATCCGTGGCCTCCCGCCGTCGCCGCCACCGGAGAGACCCCTGCCGCCGGCGAGGCCCACCGGAACCCAGGCGGCGCGCCTGCCGCGGAGTCCCCATGGAGGGGGAAGAGAGCCACGCCACCGCCTTCATGGGGCCCTCATGGGCTTCCGGAGGCGCCCTCAGGCGGCGGTGCTGGACGGAGGAAGGGGGGAGCGGCGGCGCTAGGGTTGGGGCCGCTCGGTCGCCGCGCGGGGGCGACGCGAGCGGGCGTTTTTTTTGACGTTCCTGGCTCCTTCAATTTTATCCTGGTTTCGGCACAAATAGCACAGAGAGTGCACAATATTTGGTTTATCTTATTGGTGACAAACCAAACAATAGTCAAATGATATATATATATATTACTTTTGTTTTCAAGGATTGGGACTAAACCCAATGTGCCCTGAGAGTCTGAGACTAGCTTAGTTGGGGTCTCTATAGCTCAATCGCTGCCTTAATAACTCAATCTCGGTTGCTTTAATAACGAAAAGTGACCTGGTTCCTCATGGCTGGTGTCCTTTCCAAGTTGAATCAATTGAAATGAAACATCTATTTCTGTTGGATAGTAGTACAGGGTTTCAAAATTTATGGAATTTCTTAAGTCACAATTTTTTCAGTGCATTAGAGCAAAACATGTGTCCTCTTCTGGACCCTGTCTAAATATTGACTTTTGTATTTTGTTGCTTATAAGCATTGGCATTTTGTCAAAAGCTATTATGTATGTTGTGAGCAACAAAATTTGTACTTTTCTACGTTGGCCGTTCCCATAGCATTTATATGAAAATATATGGTTAATGTTTTTTCTTTCAGATGGTAATGATGTTGTGGATTCAAACTATGGTTTCTCTGTGGTTGATGCTAACTCATTGGAGTTCCTTTTCAATAATGCACCTGAGGCAGTCAAATGGTTGAAGGATAACTCAGAGTTGTCCTTTGAAGAAAAGTATCGTTCTGATAGAAGCTCTTGGGTGGTGAGTAATCATGATTGTGTACTTGTGTAGTTTGATATCCTAACATTATGTCACCAAATTGTCGCATTTTCCTCTAGTTTTTATGACATACTGTTCCTTTAGGAATGCATGCTGCAGGGTAGCACATCAAGCAATATTCAGTATACTGTTGTTTCATTTTCAGGCTCTATATCCTGTCCCTTTCTTGTTCTCTGGAAGTTTGAAGTTTCAGGCACGAACTGATGAGATTAGAAAGCACTACCGGCTTTTACCCCAGCTACTTGTTCAGAAGACCTTGAGTAACAATGGGCAGCGTACAGTGCATCTCAAGCTCTCACTTGGGTAAGAATTATGTGGGTTTTACTATCATCGATTGAAAAGAGTACACTTTGCTAACCTGTAAACCTTTTTTTTTTCCATATTCATATTCATTTTATGTTTTTTTTATCTATTTCAGTTCATTATCAGAAATTTGGACTGCTGTGCTCAATGTTACTGGGCCACTATCAAAATGGTCCTTTGCTGATGGCATGCTCCCAGGTGGTTGCAATTATTTTCTGCCATTTACTCATTTTTACTTCCGTTAGACTGGGCAGGAAATAACCAGTTCTATTTGTCCTCCTTAGCTCCTCAAAGTGTAAGTGGTGGGCCACCATCATATATTTGTCGACTAAGTGGAAAGAGCGATGTGGATTGGTCATTCTGGTTGGAGGTAATGATATATGCCCCCATGATACTCACTGCCAGGGTTTTTTTGTCCTTAAATTGGATTAGTTATTTTTTAATTCCAGCAGAACGGGCCATTAAGACCAAGGGAATAATGTATACTGAAGAACATAGCTGAATATTAGTACTCAGTTTTTCCGAACTCATGATATTCTTTCTAGGTAATAGTTATAATATTTGACAAGTTTGCTTCTTATAGGGGACATGTTCTCACCACCCACCTTGTTTCCCTTGCACCTCCACTTGCCTCTGCTGCTGTGGGCATTTATGCTAGCTTTTATAGATAGGAAAAAGTCTATTTTTGACCATTCAACTTTTGCCAAAATTTGGTTTTGGCCATCGAACTTCAAAATCGGGTATCTTTGGCCATCCAACTATCAAAACCGTTCAAATTTGGCCATCAGACTGTTTTGATGAGTGGTTTTCAATTTTTTTTTTACAATTTAGTCCTTACATCTTAAATGATTATTACTTTTTGCCCATACTTCCGATTTAGGTGATTCTTGTGGTCACACGTTCATAACGATGAGTTTTATCTTTTAAAATATTATTTATGCTATTTTATCTCTATTTGTTATATTATTCTTATATTGTTGTGTAAAACAAGAATATAAGAAAAGTAAAATAAGCATTTACAAATAATATGTACATTTTTTTAAAAGATTAAGCTCATCGTTACAAACGCATGGCCACAAGAATTACTTAAATCGAAGATACGAGAAAAATAGATTAATCATTTTAAGATCCAAGGACTAAACTGTAAATAAAATAGTTCTTTGATCTTAAAATGATTACTATTTTTTTCTCGTATCTCCGATTTCAATGAATTTTATGGACATGCTTCAACAATGAAATGTATCTTTTAAAATGTTTTTCGTAATTTTTTGTTTTACTTTTCTTATATTCTTGTTTTTACACAATAAAATAAGAATAATATAACAAATAATGATAAAATAGTATGCAGAATATTTGAAAAGGTAAAGCTCACTGTTATGAACGTGTGACCACAAGAATCATCTAAATCTATATTTTCCCTGCCACAAACTAAGTAGGTGTTTTATTCAATTTTCTCGATGTTATTTCTCATTAGTTTGTTTTTCTTTGTTAGAGCTCTTTTCTTGTTTATCATTATAATTCGTGGGAAATGTGAAACACCTTCCTCTGAATAATGACAGGCCAACTCTTCAGAAAGTCTGAGAATTGATGTAGCAGTACTTGACCAGTATCTTGTTGATAGCACAAAGAAACTGAAGAGCCTCTTCCCAAATTGGGCAGATTTGACAGCCTTCACCACATTTTTCTCAACGTACTATCTATAATGCCCTGTATTTGATTGAGCAAGTGTAAATGTTTCTTTAGAGGCGGGGAAAAGTGAAATTATAGTGCTATGTTTTGGGGAATGTATGTGGTTTTCTTACCCCAATCAGCTGAGCCCAAGCTTGAGGCTGAGATGCTTGTAACATCTCTGTAACTTTACCTTTACTATAGAAGTCACTCCCAAAGGTTGTGAGAATCTCAATTCGATAACAGTCAACAGATGATGCTACCATCTCTTTTGAGTGTATACATGCAATACAAAGAACTTCATATGATAGGCAACATATAAAATTGGATGCCTCTTAGGCCTGTGGTTGTGTGACTGCATTGGTCGTTACTTGAAGTAATCCTTTTGAATCTTGGTTTTCATCAATGGTGGGTACTAGTTATGGAATATCACTACCGGAAAAAGTAAGTTTCCCTACGGTTTGATTGGAAAATGCATGATCCCTAGGGAAAGATTAAAAAAACCATAGGGGAACTATGGAATTCCAGGAGCTTGTTCTGGCGAGAAGAGAAGACATTGCTTGTACCAAAGCAATTTCCAGGGATGGTGCAAAGTTGAAGTTCATATGCTTTCAAACACCGTATGTTCCATGCCCCACAGAAGATTGTGAGCACGGGAGCTTTGGCAATGTTTAAAGGTGATAATTAAAGATGAAGTTAGTGATAGTGCTAGATTAGTAGTGTGATTGTGAGGTAATGCTGTCTTTTCATTGGTTTAAGAAGTGAACCATACTTCTAAGCTTAGACTTGGAGCCGTTTTGGTAGAGCTTTTGGACATGCTTTTCACGCCAATCCTATCTGTCGGTAGCTCATATGCGAAGGGGTGGTAATGGGTCATGACCCTAATGTATTGTTCACAATCTAAAAAATTCTACTACTTTCTAACTCAAAACTGTATACTAATATGACTCAGCTCTTATTTGGCTCGATCTTTAAAATTGTTAGGCTAAATTAGAGGGCTCTTTACCACTTCTATATGCGATATGATTTTCAGTGTATGAGATTCGTGAAGCCTACCATGCGTTGGATGCGAGACGTATCCCCCAACCTTATCTTCCATCCACTCGTTTCCTTCCACTCCCGCATGCATGCCTCACGCCGCCAGCCTTCCCCTTCAGCGTGCTTCCCTCGCCGCCGGCTTACGCGCCTCTTTGCTGCTTGCCAGCCCCCCACCGCATCCAGCTCGTGCCTCCCCACGCCGCCAGGCTCCGCGTGGCTCGGCCTACACGCTGTCGTGCTCCGCCGGTCTGGCGCGTTGCGGTGGGCTGCGACTCCTTGGTGCCCTTCTTCGCCGCCGCCGGCCGCGCCTCGCCGACGGGTCCCGGATCTAGGGCATGCGCTCCGCGGCCCTGGAAACCCTAGATCCGGTCCGGTCGAACCCGAAGGCGCCGGCTTCCTCCCTGCCGCTCTGTCGTGCCGCGGTGGACCTGTTCGGGGTGTCTCCTCGTCGTCGTCCGCGGCTCCCCCGGCACCCCTCCTCGCCGCCGTCGGCCGCGGCTCGCCGACGGACATGGATCTGGGGCCTGCGCTTTGCGCCGCCCTGGAAACCCTAGATCCAGTTCGGGCTTGCCCAGCGACGCCTACTTCCTCCTCGAAGTCCCCTACGGCTGCGTCGCCCCGGGGCGACCTCGTGCCCCCTCGGCCTCCTCCTCGCCCTGTTGCCGGCCGCGGCCCCTCCTCCGCGACGGCACCCTCGACGCCCCCTTCCGCGGCAACAGCCTCGTCTCCGCGACCCCCGCGCCCGCCTGCGCCGCCCTCCTCTTCGGCATCGACTGTCCACGGCGGACTCGGTGCCGCCTCGCCCGCCTCCGGCCTCGATAGCCTCACCGGCTCCGGCGCCTCCTCTCCCGCCTCCCGTCGTGCCCGCCCGCTCCAGCTCTCCCCGTCGGCGACCCGCCATCTCGTCTCCGGCGGCGCCTCCTCGTCGTCGACTGCGGCCTACCCTCCCTCGCGCCGGTTGCGGCTTCACCGGTTCGGCTTCCCGCTGGCGGCCGCCGCCCCCTCCCGCCGGCGGTCGCGCCCCACTGGCTCTCGGCGTCCCTCCTTCTTCTCGGCACGGGTGTGGGTGGGGGCGGCGGGCTGGGAGGGAGGTTCCGTCTCCGCCGCACCTCCTCTTCCTCCCGCGGCCGGCGAAGCCGTTGGCCGGGGCGGAGCCGGTGCTGCCCGATGGAGTGGATGCCGCTGCTGATGGCAGGAAGCGTGGACAGCGGCAGCGCAGCCTCCACATCGGCACAGGCTGCGGGCTGCCGCGGCCGCCGTGCGTCGCTGCTTCGCCTGGTGTGCGCGCACCTGCGGGTCTACCCCTGTCCCGCCGTTCGTTGCCCGGGCTGGCGGAGCGGCTCACGTCTTCACCTTCATCGGGCGCCTCTCCGCGACCTCTACCTCTTCGTTGTTCGCTGACCTGCTGGTGCTCCCCTTCGTCGTCGCTGCGGATGCTCACTGTCTTCCCATCAGTTTGCCTCTCAGCTGGGCCTCGTTCGGTCGACTGCGTGGCTGGATTTGGGAGCCTTGCGAAAGCTTTGCTCGGGCATTTGCCTAGCTGATAGCGGCTGCGTTCCTGGACGTAGCTCTCCCTATTGAGGGCGCTGTCGGGCTCCCATTTTCTGCTGGTTCTGCAAAGTGAAAACTTGGTCTGCTCCTCGGAGCAGACGGACGATGGCGGCGTTGGCGTCGTTCCCCCCTTGGAGGCTTAGTCTTGCAAGACTTCACGCTCTACCTTGTGAGTTCCAGTCTGTTAGGCGACCGGTGACGAGTGGGCTTCTGCGGTGTTCTTGCCTCTTGCAGGTTTCAATTACTCTAGGTCGTGTTCGATCTGTTGAGGTTGTGGTAGTGGTGTCGTGCTCTCTTTCCTTTGCCTTGTCATTCGGTTTGTGTTTCCTGTGTTCCCACGCTCTAGAGGTTCTTCTAGAGTCGTGTTCTATAAAACTCTCTTCTCTTAATGAAAAACGTGCTTTGCACGTCTTAAAAAAAATTTGCATTTTTAAATATATATTCTCTCTATTTGTGCATCCAAGTTTTAAGGCATGTCTTCTGGAAGTTGAAATGGAAATAACGACTCTGGTTATTATATGTTTATGAAAAGTAGCATATATAGAAAACAAAAGGAATAATAAGGAATAGAGCAGCTGGCTGACTTAATTTCAGAAATGTGTTGGAGAAACGTGTTCAAGTACCAGAAAGTGGTTGTGCAATGTACAAAACTAGTACTTTGCGCGCGCCCATGCGCGCGAGTTGTCTTTGTACTATGAAGAATGAAGAGGTACTGTGAAAAGTTGTAGCGAAAAAGAAGTGCAGTAAACATTGATGAAGAGATATTGTGAAAAGCTATACCAAAAATAAGAAATGCAATAAACATTTACTTACCAACCATTCTGCCGTTCTTGGAATTATAAAAAAACTTGACCTGCGAGGGGCAAGCCGCCCCCCGAGCATACTGATAAGACCATGAGTCACATGTTGAAGCTCCAAAAATCAATATCACTTAACTCAATTTGAAATACATGTCAGCCGGCACCATGATGATCCAGGCTATTATTCGTACTGCATCAATCATTAAGTATTGATTTTACTATGAAGCTAGTTATTTTGAGGGAGACAGGGTAAAAATTTCAAAAGCCCAAACCATCAAGAAAATAAGAAATGAAGATGGCACATATATTTCAGGGCAACAAATCCAAACACGCCCAACATCAAGATTAGCACGGAGCACGGAGCTCAATTTGATCCTCTTGCGCTGGGCATTAATGAAATCCTACGAGCACCAGAAAAACATATCAGAAAATCTGATAACATACACCATACCATGCTTCGTTACTCCCATGAACTTATAAAATTATGCAACGCCATGAATTTTCTAATGTGACAACGGGAGATGCTTTGCTTATGGTGGATAAGGAAGACCGGACCTTAATCCATGCGGGAGAGAAGGAGACGCGGAACGCGACGACCCAAAGGGGCACCGAGAGCGCGTAGGTCTTGGTCTTCCACTTCTGCAGTGCAGCCTCCCACTCCTGGTCCTCCTCCTCCTGCGTCGCCTCAACAGCCTCGCCCGTCATCGCGGGGAGCGGCGGTGCCGGCGCGAGAGCTCGGGCGCAGGAGGGGAAGAGAAACAGGAGCGAGCACACGGCTAGCTGGAGCACCAGCGTCGTTGCGGCGTTCGGGCAGACTGGACTGCTGGCAACGCGAGGAGACGCGCGGGGGGGGGGGGGGGGGGGGGGGGGGGGGGCTGTCAGCGCAAGGCCGCGCACACCGGGGCGGGCGCGGCTGCGAGCCTTGTGCGGCACAGCCGCGCCGGCCGCCCGGTCATCCCCGCGCATCGCCTGCTGCCGTGGCTGCACCGCGGCCTGGAGCGGACCCTGTGACGAAACCACGCCGCTGGCGTCAGCTCGGCCAGACGCGACAGCGATTCAGGTCGGGGAAGAGGAAGGAGGCGCGGCGAGGATCTGCCGGTGGTGGGTGGCCAGCGGGGCGGCGGGGCCGGGCTCGGGGCGGGGCACGGGCGGGAGGTGCCCCGGCTCGGCGCGGCGGGCAGCGAGGATAGGTAGGAACGGGCGGGGTCGAGAAGTTTCTGGCGAAAGGTTGAATGAGGACCTCGGGTTAGATTTCACAAAAATTTGAGGGTCTAAATGCAAAATGTTCGTGGACATTGCTGCATCCTGACCGTCGGATCACGGTCGGAATCGTTTGCGCCGACGTGGACACGCTGAGAGCGCGCCGACCGCGCCTCCTTTCATAAGAGAGATGTACTATGCATATGCGTTGAACTTAATTTGGTAGCTAATAAATTGAGGGCCTAAATTGTAATTTGGGACAGGACCCGTATCCATTTTGCGGGACGGCCCGGCCCAGCCCTGCTGGGCGAGTGACTCTTTTGCATGTCAACCAAATTAAATTATTAGACGACCCTCCCTGAGGAAAGGACTGATAGAAGGAAAAATCAGGTGAGTTGAATCAAATGCTAGCAAATTTGCATGTCGTTCGAGTTTTCGGAAACATTTTATTCCTCCATCCGAGATATTTAATTACCTTTTATCTTATTACAGATTTAAAATCTGTTGCCGGATAAGTAACTAATAAAGGTCTCTGGGGAACATCTTGGCAAGAACATCGATTACAGAGTGAGTGACTTGAGTGAAATCAGACCCCCATGAGTAGCACATTCTCCACCAATCGGCCAATGTTCTCGTACGACGAGCCTCCTTCTCTTGCGCTCGCTTCAGCCAGCTTCTTCCACTGGAGCGCCTTGTCCCTCGCCTCCTTCCCCTTCCTCCCGGCCATCATCTCCCTCACCAGCGCCTCCACCTCCTCCCTGCCGGCTCCCTGCGGCAGCTCGGCGCCGATGCCCCACGCCGTGCGCACCTGGTGGCAGTTGGTCGTCTGCTCGGCCAGCACGGGGAACCCCAGCATGGGAACGCCGGCGACCACGCTCTCCAGGATGGAGTTCCAGCCGCAGTGCGTCACGAACAGCCCCACGGCCGGGTGCCGCAGCACCGCCTCCTGCGCACACCACGGCACCACGAGCCCGCCCTCGCCGACCTCCACCTCGGCGGCCGCCTCCGGACGCAGCACCCAGAGGTACGGGGAGCCGCACCGCGCCAGTCCGGCCGCGAGCTCGGCCAGCCGCGCGTCGCCCGTGTTGGCGTGGCTGCCGAAGCTCAGGTACACGACGGAGCCCGCTGCCTTGCCGTCGAGCCACGCCATGCACCGCTCGTCCTCCTGCTGGAGGCTGATCATCTTACTGTCGCCGCCGCCGCCGCTCGCCGGCAGGGAGGAGGAGGACGACGCTATGACGCTCGCGAGCGGGCCGACGGTGTAGATGGGCGGCAGGAGCGGCGCGAGCGCGTCGGCGACGTCCTTCTCCATGTCGTAGAACGTGTTGAGGATGACGGCCCTGGAGGCGGCGGCGGTGCGCATCTGGTGGATCTGGAAGTGGACCAGCCACTCGTCGGCGTCGGCGGTGTGGCAGAACGTCGGCATGTCCCGGAGCCGCACGCCCGTCATCCCCGGTACCCACTCCAGCGGCGCGTCGAGGGAGCCGTCGGTCTTGTAGCCCGGCTCGAGGGGGATGACCTTCCTCGCCAGGAGCTCCTGGAACTGGAGGTAGCCCATGAGGCCGCACGCGGACGCCGTGAAGAACTGCACGTCGGGAACGCCGGCCTCCCGCGCCGCGACGGCGGCGAACGGCATCGGGGTGTCGGCCACCACGCAGCTCACCGGCGGCGCGCCGCCGGGCCTCGCCGCGAGGTCACGCAGCAGCGCCTTGAACGGCTCGGGACAGTTGCGCTCCATCGCCTCGTGGTGCGCCCGCAGCGTCCGCGGCGGGTCGTGCAGCGACAGCCCGTCCGCGATGACCTCGACGGCGAGGCCGCCCTCGTCGTCGTCCGCCGCCGCCGCCGCGGCGCCGCCCCTGGCAAGCAGGAGCCGGCGGTGGTGCAGCTCGGTGTGGACGAGCGTGACGTGGGCGCCGCGGGCGCGGAGGACGCGCCCGAGCTGCACGTGCGGCGCGACGTGGCCGTGCGCCGGGAACGGCACCAGCACGACGTGCGGCTTGCTCTCCGTCGCCGTCGAACCACCCATTGCCCGATCGGGTGCTTCCTACACTACACTTTTTCTTTGTATTGCTACGATCGGCTCGCTTGCTTTGCTGGCTTGGTTGGCGACTTGGTACCGTCCATTTCCTCAATTTAAAGCCGTTCGGGTACCCACGAGGCCAGGACCATCTCTAACAACCACTACCAGAAACCAGCTTTTTCCCTATAGTTTGTCGTGTGCTTTCTATCGAGCACATAATTACTTTCTATCGGGCACACGATAAATATCCACTTGTCGTGTGGCATGACGAAGATCTAACACATGGCAAAAGATGGCATTACCGTGTCTTTTTAGTTTAGCACATACGGCAAAGTCATAGTTTGAAAAATGTGAGTTTTTTTCACACGGCAATTTTTTTTGGCACAAGCAAAGAAATGACATTTTTCTCTTCCCGACTCAGAATTTTTTTTCTACTCTCCACATACAACATGTGGTACTCCATGTTAAAATTTACTACATTTTTGCATTTGTTTGGTATATTCAACTAATTAATTTCATTTCAAGTAATTTTACTAATCAAATCAACTTTGAACTGCAAGCTATTCGAATAATAGATAAAATGAGAAAAAAATGATATTCACGTTTTTTTAGCATAATTTGAGACCTTACTCGTGAAATGAAAAAAAATTTCTAACATCTTGTACAGGAAACACAAACATAAACGCGTGTCCGAATAATTTTAAAATTTTGAAAAAAAGCAAATAAAGTCTGAAAATCATTAGATTCAGGATATCATACTTGGTGGCTATGGTTAAAAATTAAATGGGTTTTGCACATTTGTAAAGTACGATGCTTACAAACAGAAACATCTTCGAAGAAGTTTCATAGAGTTGAGAAGTATGTGGTGAGGTTTGTAGTCAAAGTGACATTCAAATTGGGATTGGATTTCAAAACTTTTTTATAATCAATAGACAACATAGATTGTTTCGTGTTAATTTTTGACAACTTTTCGAATCTGTTTGTTAATTTGAATTTATTAACTATAACTACATAATTATTAACTTTTTTATGTGCCGAGTTGCGACACACGACAAAGACTAACTCTCACCCTCTCCTCCCACGCCCCCCCAACCTCAGCCCTACCCCACCCATCCATCCCACCCCCGCCACTCACCTCTCTCCCTCTCACATCTCTCTTCCCACAAGGCCGCAGCCCCCTCTCTTCTCCCTCTCGCTCGGATCTCGCCGCCCCTCCGACCCTCCCTACCTGACTATTTTAACCGTTTAAATGATTGTTTAAGTCCTTAGATTTTAAAATAATTATTATTTTTCTCATATTTTTATTTAAGTGATTCTTGTGATCATGCATTCTAATGATGAGCTTTATCTTTCAAAATGTTGTTCATATTACTTTATAACTTTTCTATATTGTTGTTTTTACACAACAAAATAAGAATAATAGTAAAGAACATTTTAGAAATAAAGCTCAGCGTTATGAATGCGTTACCGCAAGAATCACCTAAATCAGATGTACGAGCAAAAGGTAATAATCATTTTAAGATCTAAAGACTAAATTGTAAATAAAAAATTAAAATCACCCATCGAAATAGCTCGATGGACTAATTTGAACGGTTTGATAGTTGGATAGTCAAAGGTATTCGAATTTGGAGTTCGATAGCTAAAACCAAACAGATGCAAGAATGAAATTGTCAAACATGAACTTTTTTCAAAGAAAAAAAAGACATGCCTCCTTTTCCGTTCCCTTTTCTCCTTATTTTTTTTCTCAAGATTCTTTGTCCCCTCCCTCTTTTTCCTCTCCCGTTCAGCGCCATGCTGCGAAGCCGCCCGCCCACCTGTACTGTGAGCACACTGCACAGTGGCCCACCGCGGCGCCGCCAATCATCACCGTGATATTCCCAGTCACACGGGCAATGAAGAAAGAGGTTGCAGGTTGTAGCCACATAGGATAGCTACCCTCACCCTGATCCCAGCCACACAGGCCAACTACACCCTCCCTGGCTCTATTCCCAGTCACAAAGGCCAACTACCCTTCGTACTCCAACATATGGTTTCCGTAGAAGATTGATGTAGACACACAGACATGCATTGCATGACTGGCAGTCAGGTCCAGTGGCGGACCCTCTCTTATCACCGACATTAGTGACATGAGTGTCAAATTTTGAAAGGTCAGAAAAGTTTGTCCCAAAGTCCACATCCGTCGTACGTTCCTCTGATCCCGCAGCCAGCATTCCGATTTTCCCAATTTTTTGAAAACGTGCAAATCATGTTTTCATTAAAAGAAGAGATTAAGTTATAAGAAACTCCAAAGTGTTGAGAACAGGGACTAACAAAGATACAAAACAACTAAACTGAAAGAGGAGAGATTTCTGTACACCACCACTACACTGAACAAAAACTAAAAGCGAAGTCTAACCTGCATGAAAGGACACCAAGATCACACGCTTATCACCGGGAGCCAACAATCAAAAGCCTACGAAGGACGAACGAAGATGTCATGCAGGACGATGCCACCAAGGAGGGAACGACGTGCACACCGCCATCATCCTTCTGTCCAAGAAGGAGCAGACTCAGTCTTCACTAGGTTGACCAAATGGAATTGGGGCCGCAACGGCAACACGTCCAATGAGGTAAACTACACAATCAAGTGCTATCGTTGTCGGCACCGACCGAAAGTCGTGCAAGGCTTTCGCCAAGTCCCAAAACCAACACCTCGCCGCCGATCTTCTAGGCTTGGATGGTAGACGAACCGATGAGAAGGTAGCATGCGATCCAAGACGGCATCAACAGGGAACATGAGCAGGCCGGTGAACGACGGCCCTCACATGACGGTGACGAAGGCAGACAACCCAAAGAAGACACTTGACGACCAACGCAGACGACCCAAAGAAGACACTTGATGACCAGCGCAGAGGGCCTGAGGTAGCAGCAAAGAGCCGGCGAAGTCGGAGCCGGCGGTGGAGTAGAGGGGGGAGAAGGCTTCAGCTCAGAGCAGCCCCATCCTCAACCATGTAGGGGAGAGAGGTGACGGGGCGTCGAGAGGCCCCGCAACACCGGCCACCAGGGAAAGGGAGTCACGAGGTTGCGGCGACCGCGCCCGCCACGACTCGTCGGCGAATCCAACGGCGTCGACAGCCGCGGCGAGCTCGAAGTTGAGGCCCGTGGAGAGCCGCAACGACGACGAGAGCACCACAGCAGGGCGGCCAAGACCGACGCCTGCTGCAAGCCACCAGCGTCGCGCGCGGAGCCGGGCCAGGGGCAGCGCCGCCAGGCCCTTTCCCGGCAGGAACGTCGGAGGCAGAGACGGCGGGTGGAGAGGGGTCGGTCGGCCAACCCTGGCAGCGTAGCCCGCCGGCAGAAGCGGCGGCGGCCAAGGGTCTGCCAGATCTCGGGTTGCTGAAGCCTCAAGGAAGGGAGGGAGGGCGGACAGGGTAGGCCGGAAGGGTCGCCGGCGTCGGGCCCACCGCGGAGGCAGGGGAGATCGAGACGTTAGAGAGGGCCTGGCAGCGCGGCCTACCAGCGCCAGAGGCGGCTGCGACCACAAGCCCGGGCTCGCATGAAGAAACCACACTGGCGAAGGGCGGCGGCGCCGGCCCCAAACTCGACCACCAGATCTAGGGTTCGGGCATGCCGCGCTGACACCGCGGCTCATGTCAGATCCGTGAGGGGGCGGATCCGCACCGGGGAAGGCCGGAGCAAGCACCGAGAGGGCGCGCAGAAGTCGGCGACCAAGGAGAACAACCTCGTCGTGGTGGTGTGGAGAGGGGAGGGGATGAAAGAGGGGGAGGGAGGAAGAAAAGAGGAGGAGAACACGAACATGAGGACGTCGGTTATGCGCCGCGGCGGCGGCGATCCGATTTTCCTAATCTTTGAGACAGCAGGATCCCTACGGGCAAAAAGGCCACCAGTGTCGGCTGGTCGGCAGGAGGAGCCAAGTGTTAGATTAGGCAGTCTTTATTTTGGTTTCGGTTGCAGACAATAGCTTTTTTTTAAACATGCAAAGCACGTTTTTCGTCAACAGAGGAGAAAAAGGTTTTCCGGTTTAGGTTACAGACAGGCACAAAGCCAAACGAAAGAAAGCAAGTTTTGAGAGGGGTTACACCGCCCTCACCGGGCGAACACCTAACAACCGAGCAAGCGAAAGGAAACCCGCACGCGCCCAAGACCTAGTCTCATCCAGAATCGCCGACACAGGTGCCACCAGCATGAGAGCTTCCTTATCGTGGACGCGCCTGTTCCGCTCCCTCCACAACGACCAGCCAGATAAAGGTGTCGAAGCCTTTCCTTCGCACCTTAGCGACCTGTTTCCTAGCGGAGCACCACCAATCCGCGAACTTCACAAGGCGGTCCGGAGCTAGGTTCTGGAGGAGAATATGCCTGAGCGCCGAGAACCAAGTCTCTCGGCTGAAGACACGGTCCACATTCAGGTGATCCAGCGCTTCAGACTCCTGTGCGCAAAGCGCGCAGACATCCGAATCCCTGAGCCCGTGACGGTGAAGCCTGTCAGAGGTCCAGCAACGGCCGTGCAAGACCAGCCAAGCGAAGAACTTGCACTTCCCCGGCATATGAACCTTCCAGATCTGGCGTGCTCCGAGGATCTCAATGCGACCAAGAAAGAGGGCGGAGTAGGCCGAAGCCGAAGAGTAAACCCCGCTACGCGACCACTTCCAAATGAATCTGTCAGGCTCCGACGTGAGCCTAACCTGCTGTACCAGGTCCCAGACGTTAAGGTACTGCAGAAGCACCTGCACTGTCCTGGTGTGGGTGATGTCCGCGACCCAGCGTGCCCCTGCCGCCCCCACCTGCAGGCCCTCACTGACCGTGCGGGATCGTCGCACCCTCGGCGAAACCGCGGCCTAGAGGTTGGGGGCCAAGGATTTGGTGGAGCACCTGGAGACCCAGTTGTCCTCCCAGAACAGCGCGCGGGCACCGTCCCCCACCTCCACATAGATGGAGGCGTCGAAGAATGCCTGGGAGGCCCGGTCGACTGGGAATCGGAACGCCGCCCACGTCCGGTCTGGGTCTGTCTGCGCAAGCTAAAGCCAACGCAGGCGCAGCGTCGTACCAAAGGCGCGGAGGTTGGGCAGTCCAAGACCCCCGCAGCGCGTAGGGCAGGTGACATTCACCCAAGCGACCAGACAGCGACCGCCCGAGGCCACCTCTGTGCCAGACCAGAGGAAGCCGCAGATGAGAGTTTGGACCACACGCAGCGCCCAGAGAGAGATGAAGATCGCCATCGAGATATGCACCGGGATGGCAGAGAGGGTGGATTTGGCAAGGACGAGACGACCACTGCGGCTCAACAGTCTACCCTGCCACGGAGGCAGACGCCTGGCGACCTTATCGACCAGTGGCTGCAACGCAGCTTTGGGCAGCCTCCTAATAGAGAGAGGTACCCCAAGGTAGGTGCATGGGAAGTCAGCGATGGTCGTCCTTGAGCTCCACAGCTCCGGCGACCCCATGGACGACGACGACCTCCTCGACGACGAGCTCCTCGACCCCTCCAACCCCTACGCCGGCGCTACCACCTCCGCCCCCCCGCTGGCCAGGGTGCTCCCGCCGACGCCCCTGGTGCGCTCGCCACGGACGGGGGCAGCGTGCCTCCGCCGGTGGCTGGCCTCGCCTCCAGGGCCGGCGCGTCGGCCGGCGACAGCGCGTCTACGCCGGGGACGGCCATGCCGGGCAGCGCTCCGACCCCCCACCTCTACTCCCCCCCGGCCTCTCTGTTCGCGGCGGGCGTCGGGGTACCCGCGCGACAGGACTGCGAGGCGGCCGTGGCTCGACCCGCTGGCGACGGCAGCCGCATCCCGGCCGGGCAGCGCCCCGCGCCGGCCTCCGGCGGCCGGGCTGGCGCGCGCGGCCCGGCCGGCCCTCGGGGCTGGCTCGGCTGGGCCTGCTGGTGCCTCTGGCCTGGCCGGGCTGCACCCCCCGCCAGCCCCCGGCAGCCAGGCCGGTGCCCGCGGCCTAGGCGAAGGTGCTGCTGTGCAGGCCGCCAGCGGCCTTACCGACGTGCAGGTGTCGCCTTCCCCCCTCCCCCCTCTCCGCCTGGCCGCGACCTTTGGAGCCGGCGGGCAACGACCACCTCCCGCGCAACGACGCCGCTGGTTGCCTGTCCAGGCGGGCGGGATCGGCTGGCGAGGGGGCTCGCCGCCTGCCGCTGGCCTCTGCTGCAGGTGTAGGGGAGTCGGGCTCGGCGGAGCCCGGCCCGTCCATCCCTTCCGCGCAGGAGCTCGATGCCTCCAGCTCCTCCGCCTCGGGCTCCTCCCGTGTCCCGCATGGTCGTTTGTAACGCCCGCGTTCTAACCCCTAATAAATCACCTTCTAAATCACGTGTGTTTTTTCAAATCGTTTCCGCTGAGCTCGATCAATTCCTAAACCCCAACCCTTGTTTCGGCTTTCAACCCGAGTCACCCCCGGCAGTCGCCCGACACCGGGAATCTCTCCGGCCCGCATCCCGGCGAGCGCCCCGGATTCGCCGGCCTCGCAATCACCGCCGACCCGGGAATCGCTCGACGTCGCATCGGTGCTCGAAACCCAGAAAATCCTACCAAAATCTTTTCTTCCTTTTCTCCCAATTTTTTTCTTTCCTAAAATTACTCCAGTTAAATCACTCCCTAAAAATCTTTTCAAAATGTTCTCCATCATCTGAGCTCAACTCTTATGAATCTATAATCCCTCCCAAAGCCTAATCTCTCTTTAATTCTTGTCTTTCCAAATCAGTGGCAAGGACTTCTCTTAAGCCTTTTGCTTTTCTCTAAGCCATCACTATCAAGTAATAGCTAATCCTTTCTTTCACGTGTGCACCCCTGCACACACTTGCCATCGATCTCGTCTTCTAGCTTGAGCACGTACACAGCACACACTCCTTTCTCTACTGCTTGTGCACGCGACCATAGCGACCAGAGCGCGCTCCAAAACGACCTCGTTCGCAACGACCTCAGGGAGGTGAGGAGCGATGCACACCTCGAGCTGCGGACGCCGCGAGGGGTTGCAGACAATAGCTACAGGTGGAGCCAAGTGTTAGATCACCACGGCAGTCCCAACCCTCCAACTAGCATGATTTCCATAGCATTAATTGTACCACATAGAACATTTAGCTTACGTGGCATTTTATCAAATGAGAGAGAATAGGAAGAGCAAGAAACTGGATCTAGAAACTGGATCTCATGCAAGATCCAATATCAACACGAGAACCTATATACTAGACATTAACAAATCATGCATTGGGAGAAGCTGATTGGTTGAGAATTTAATAAGGATCCACACTAAGAAATCATGACTCGTAGAGTATAATTTGTAAAGTGATGTGTTACTTTGTATACTATACTCTTGACACCATAGGTTGGGACTGACCTTACCAATGTGGAAATCTAAAAACCGTATGGCGGCGCCTGCTTATAACCGTCCTCCGCCCTCGGCAAAGTGTTAGGAAAACATAGGAAAGGCAAAAGCTTCAAACGCAAAGAGACTCCATCTTCTTCTTTTAAAGTTTGAGCTTAGCATCCCTACGCCTATTCCTCTTGGCTAGAATCGATTTCGTTTTCTCCATAACACCAAAGAAGATTGATCCGCCGATGCCAATCCACAACACCCTGGGCTCAATACCCTGACACCAGAATGGTACTCCATTATGCAGCTTTATTATTGACATAGGAGACGTATAACAAGCGGAAATTTCCAAACATGGACCAGGTAGTATTTGAAATGCAGCAGGATGTACAGTTTGTCATTAACCATCGTCATTAAGGATTTACCTTCAAGAAGGCGCCAGCACCTTCCTCTCGCAGAATAGTCTGGGCGCAGTCTATGAATCCTCTGTATTGGTTTGCCTGTCCCTGCAAGGTATAAAGTAAGGGCTGGCTCCTAAAAGGGCCCTCAAGTTACACGAAAGTCTATCAAGTCCCAAGATTTACCTGAATCATCAATCTTGTCTTCATGACATCTAGGGGCGTTGTTATAGCACCAGTAACGGCACCTAACAACATGAAAATGGACATTTAACCTAGGATCATAAATTTGGCAACAGAAGCGTACAGCAACCACAAGCGCAATCAACTCTTGAGATGCAATCTTTTTTTTAGAAAAATAAAATACTTATATATGCTGACTTGGTAGGGAGTCGACATCCGGATGTCAAAATCCCATCACATTGGTGCAACGTCCAGCAAAGCCAGTTTGTATTTTGGTTTCGGGTGCAGACATTAACTACAATTGGAGAGTGCAGATGGTTTTCAAGGTTAAATTAGACGGCTTCAAAAGTTGAAGGTCCTAGCGTGCGATTTTCCCGTGTTATTTATGATTTGACACTAGCCAGAACTTTTCTGTTATTTTTAATAATAATAAATATAAACTTGATAAAATATGTGCAAGCTTGACAAAATATAGGAACGAATAGCAAATTGGAGTGTTGAAAAACCAGTCTAGCAGGGAAGTTCAATTGTACCAGCAAAAGCACCAATAAGCGCATTTTCTGCGTCTTTCAAGTCCCTCTTTGCCTGGATCCATGAGAAAGGCAAGATACAGTCAACAAGTGCTAGCAATCCTAGTCATGTGCTATGGAACAATAGCTAGTCATGTGCTCACATTTACCTAGCTCTATTTTGGCTCAAAGTAATTGTTTGAGTTTAGATGACATTTAAAAGAGACGTAACTAGAGAGATAAAACTCGAACATGACCTATACCGTGCAAAAGATTTGCAATTAACTATGGCAAGTTTGTCCAAACTTGCTCAAACTAAAAGATAGGGAATAATAAAAGTCTGGCGTTCCATGTGTTGCCATGGAATAAAGTAAACGAATGCATTTCCTATTGCTAACAATTACCATCTGCTTGTTGCCTTGCTTGAAACAACAGTGGGAATTGGCCCATCCTGTGTTTTAGAATCAAGACACTAGCAATGAAGCACAACAATTCAGATTTCAATCACAAATACTAGAAATAATTAACTATTTCCCACCATTACGGGGTGAGTAGCAACACATTTGCCACCATGGCCCAGTGTCAATGACTCAGACGACCCCACATATCAGTTACAGTGTTCAATGGACACCCATGAGGATAGCAAATAGCTCTGAATTTAGTGTAATTTCAGGGAGGTAACTGGGAAACAGTAAAGCAAGAGGTGACAATTAATTTGAAAATTCAGAAACAATAGAAAGGCCACAGTTATCCTGGAGTTAAGCTGCTACGATGATATGGATTTTGTGGTCTTGATTGGATACTTCCATGATCAATCTATTATCTTCTTTGGTTGTTTTGTCTTGAATGTTGGATATGCATTCACTCTGAATATCTTCTCTCTCATTTGTTCATGGGCAGCATAGCACTACGGTATTGAACACCTAATATAGTGTCCTCTTACTAGAGTTTGATTGATTTAATTAGAATCGACTAGTTTATATTTTATTAGTTCAGATATTGTTTACAACTGAGTCAAAGTCATAGTCATGCCATCCTTCTAAAGGGGTATCATTGTGATAAGCGGGAAGAAATGAGTTAGTCCCGAGTAATCTCATCCTATAATGGTTCAATCTCCATTCAGAGCCCTAATCACTTCTTACAGCATGCTGCTTTAAAAGATAATTGGATTTCTTCATGAACAATACACAAAATTCAGCAAACATATATAAGATATACCGCTAATCGATAGCCGATTCGGAGCTGCTCATATATGCAAAATTGAATAGCATCAAATGGAAGATCTCGCAGCAGAAAAGAACCATAGCCCTGCAAACAAAAGAAACAAATGTGTGGAACTGGTGAGCCGCTGAAATTAGAACTTGGAAAGCACAAATGGAAATGTGGTCGTCCTAATAGATGTAATTCATCAGAATCCTACAAAATATGAAACAAAGGAAATTGTCACATGATCAAAAATACATACAGCATAAAGACCCCTGAAGCCTTCTTTAGCAATAATAAGGCGAACAGCGTCAGGTGCAGTCTTGAATTGACTCATTTGCATCCTTTGTTTAACCACCTGAATCCAATGAGATCAAATTTATATTTCAGCAACATTTGAATGTGCCAAGGGCAGAAAAGAAAAAAAAAACTAACCTCCGTGGGAACACGAATGAGAGAAGAAGCAGCCCCACCAATTGCCCCTGCAGTCTGATGCATATTTCTTCAGAATATTGAACCCTCGTAATTTGTAAAACAAAAAGGTTTGAAAGGAAGTAGCATAATAGTATTATTTTTAAGTATAATTAGTTTATCACTGAGTAATTTTAAAGACTCGAAATTAAGAAATCAACAAGGCTATAGTAGTTTTAATCTGACTTACCAAATGAGCAATAGCACTCAAATTTTCAGGAAACATTTCCAGAAGTTTCTTTTTAGCTGGTTCATATACCCCCACGAATATTGCAGAAGCACTGTAATAAATGTGGAATTGCTCAGAGAAAACAAATGGAGACAGAGATATGTAGCGAAAGAGAAAGTGACAATGATGATATAATCAGGGTCTCAGGTTCTCAATATGGATATATATATAGCACACTTGGAAATATGATCATGAACTAGTAAGTAGTAAAACCTCAATACAGTGGAAAGGATAAAACCAAATAACCAATAATCTAGGCAAATTCTGTAATAGATGAGAATAGGCGATACTGCAATACACTAGGCTAGCATAACACCAAATTATGTTTGTATCATCAACAGCTTGATGACAACCCCTAGGCTAGTATAAGAAATCTGCTATTCTGCAGTCTTCACTATAATACTAAATACTCACGGAAGAACACCCACGATATTTCCACCTAACCCAGCATACAGGCCTTTCCATTGAATTTTATTTCCACCTTGCGCAGCCTATTCAAAAAAGAGAAAAAACTCATAAAATGCATCTATGAACCTGCAAGACTTCAAGAATATGGTTCCTCAGCAAAGCATAAGCACAGAAGCAAATAAACATTAAAACACACAGCTTCAAGAACATATAGAATCCTTATGGATATCACAAGCACATCCATAAGACAATGTAAAAAAAGAGATTGCGGGGACACGGTGGTCTAAAGTTACTAAACCAGGTGAGTTCTTGGTGCTAAAGATATGCATACTACCATGCCTATGAGCTATTCGGTATTCGCGGAACAATCGCTGCATAATAAGCTGAAAAAAAGGGGACTGCATGTAAATGTAATCAGCTTATTCAAGAAAAAAAAATGTAATCAGCTTACCTGAAGCCTGGTCTTTATTGTATCAATGGGGTACAAAGCTGTTTCGACAACAACACCAGCAGCTCCTCCAGCTACAGCCCCCTCTGGAATTGGAAAAGAAAAACACTTCAAGCAAATGCAGCACAAGGAACAACCGAAACTACTTCATCTACCATAAACCGCTGCTATGTACTCCTACCTAAATCCTAATCCAGTTGCAGAAAAGCAAACTTGACTATGGCGAAATGATATGACTGTGTGCTTGCTGCAACAACTCTTAGATAGATGTCTACAATACCGCAAAACTGTACACCCCAGATAAATAAATAGATTTGCATTCATTCCTCCTCCAACCCCTCTCTACGCATAATAATCCAACCTAAATGTACTGAAACCAGGGGTGCGAGAACTTAACCAAATGAATCCGGCATTCGATCCGCTCACAAACCAGGGGTGCGAGAACTTAACCAAAGAACCTGAAGCAGATTGCACGATCCCGCATCTTCACTTCCGCCCATGGCTCGCCAACACTGCTTGCGCGATTCAGCCAGCGAAATCGGATGGAAGAAGTAGGGGGAGAAGCAAAGGGATTGCGCGCTGAGTCGCCCGCCCCTTGTAATCAAAACCTCCAAAGATGCAGAGGAAATCGATCCAGGCAGCACCGAATCTGGCGGTGAAAAAAAATGGGGGAATGGGGATCGCTTTTGCTCGCCTCCTTAGGTCCAGGCGTACAGCGAGGAATGGGGGAGGGTTTTGTCGCCAAGTTTGCAGAGGTTTTGCAGTTGTGATCTGATTTCAAGTTCCAACGGGTACGATGGTGGGGAAGAAATCAGGGTGCCGCCTTGCATTGACCCTCATAATTTGTGAATAAAAACTATATAAAAATGTAAATATATTATGTCATGACCGCAATGACGTACATTTTTGGATTATAAAAGTGATAAATCAGCAGATAGTCATCGCTGTTACATCCGAATCCATGACCGTTAGAGTTTGCCAAAATTTACTTGACAAATCAATCTTGTGTTTTGCCAATTTTAAAAAATATGTTAAATAAAAAAAAAGTTCATCCCCAATAATTTGACATAACTCACTTGCCAAATCAAGATCTAACTTACATCAGGAACCCTGAAAGAGAAATAAAATTATGTTATGCCCTTCCACCTCTTGAAAACTTAAATCGGGAACCTTTTGTATCCTTTATTTCTTTTTTCACCCTCCCACCTCTCTCCACCCACGGAAGAAACGCCGATGCCAAGTTGTCGCCGCGCGCGCATATATACGCGCTGGAGGCTAGTTTTTGCCAAGTTGCTAAAGATGCCAACCTGATTTGCCAAACTGTTGGAGGAGTATTTTCCACATTTTTGCCAAAAATCAAAGATGCCAACCTGATTTGCCAAACTGTTGGAGTTGCTCTTAGAGCATCTCCAACAGTTTGCCAAATTTTACTAGGCAAATCTTGTGTTTTATCTACTTCTAAAAAGATATGACAAGTTAAAAAAGAGCTAATCTCCAACAGTTTGGCATAATTCACTTGCCAAATCCAAATCTAACTTACATCAGGAATCCTGAGAGAGAAACAAATTTATATTCTACCCTTCCACCTCTTGAAAACTTAAATCAGGAATCCTGAGAAAAAACAAAATTATTTTTTATACCCTTCCACCTCTTCTGTTACGGAAGGATGCGCTGCGGATAGCTGCGCGCATATATGCGCGCGTGGAGTCTGTTTTTCCCAAATTGGGATAAATGGCAACGTGAGATGGAGAACTGTTGGAGAAGGTTTTTTCTATTTTTACAAAAAAACAAGAATAGCAACTCCGGATGGGGAACTGTTGGAGTTGCTCTTAGCTGATTATCTCTTTTTCTTTTTTCCTCACATCTCTAAAAGTTTGCCAAATTTTAGTTGGCAAATTTGTGTTTTGCCAACTTCTAAAAAGATATGTCAAGTACAAAAAGAGTTCATCTCCAATAATTTGACATAATTCACTTACCAAATTCAGATTTAACTTACGTCAGGAACGATGAGAGGAATATAATTATGTTATGCATTTTCACTCTTGAAAATTTAAGGAATCTCGAGATAGAAACAAAATTATTTTTATGACCTTCCACCTCTTCTGTTGCGAACGGATGCGCCGCGGACACCCGAACGCATATATGCGCACGCCGAGGGGAGGGATGCCAAGTTGCTATTGATGTCAAGTTGTTTTGTCAAACTGTTGGAGGCTAATTTTTCATATTTTGCCAGCAACTCCAACAGTTTGCTATCTTAGTTTGGCATCTGTCTAATTTTGGCAAAACATGAAAAATTAGTCTCCAACAGTTTGGCAAAACAACTTGGCATCAATAGCAATTTGGCATCCCTCCCCTCGCCGCGCGCATATATGCGCGCAGCTATCCGCGGCACATCCTTCCGTAACAGAAAATGTGGAAGAGTATAAAAATAATTTTGTTTTTTTCTTAGAGTTCCTGATTTAAGTTTTAAGAGGTGGAAGGGTAGAAACATATTTTTGTTTCTCTCTCAGGGTTCCTGATGTAAGTTAAATCTAGTTTTGGCAAGTGAGTTATGTCATATGTTGGAGATGAACTCTTTTTTTACTTGGCATATCTTTTTAGAAGTTGGTAAAATACTAGATTTGCCAAGTAAAATTTGGCAAACTCTTGGAGATGCAAATGAATGCCAAGCTAAAGATAACAAATTGTTAGAGTTGCTCTTACACTTATTTTTTCTCAACCTGAATACTCTGAAGTTTCTTTTCCTCCCATTTTGTATACAAGTAGACGATGATATTCATTCGCATTTTTATTGAATTTTTTGGTTGTTTTATTTAAGTGGTGCTACAATGGCTCTGTTTGGGACCGCGAGAAGCGCGACCGCGATAAGCGAAAAGCGACCTTGACCTACTTCTGCGATTTTGGTCTGGGTAGTTCATTGGGCCGCGTTTCGCGTGGTGGGCGACCAGCAAACGTCGTGCGTCCATCGCGGGTTGTTTGGCAGGCTTTTTCTGCTTATTCGGTGTAGAAGTCACGCAAACACAGTTCCAAACAGAACCATATTGGGAATTTTTTTTATATTTTTTTAATCATTTTGCAAAATTATACGACCATCTCAAAATTTTACAAATATGACCACGGACCGTCATGGCCCACGGCGGTCGTCGTGGCCCACGGCGTTTCCACAGGCAACCGCCATGGGCTACGGCGGTTAGGCCTAACCGCCGTAGTGCACGGCGGTTAGGCCAAACGCCGTAGCGCGCGGCGGTCGGGGACGGCGTTTGCCGGTGCACCTCGGCGACAGGCAGCGGACATGCAACCGCCACGGCCTACGGCGGTTGCAACCCAACCGCCATGACCCACGCCGGTATCTTTTTTTTATTTTTTTTAATATTTAGAAGTCCAACACACACCTTTGCAATGGCATGTACGGCGCTCGAAAAACCCTAACAAAGCGCCTTACGTACTGATAACATGCCTTAGGAAATTTAAAAAATTGATTACAACAGGTCTACTTAATCTAGTTGTACGAGAACTGCCCGGAGAGCAAAGACCTGCCGGAGTCTTGCGACGGCATGTAGTAGTACCCATGTGGGGGTGGAGGTGGTCAAGGTGGAGGGGAGCTGTTCTTCTTGTGGCATTCACAAGTGCAGGTTGAACATTTGCAGCATCGACCGTCTCCAGCGCTGGACGATCGATCAGGGGAAGCCAATGCCTCCGACAGCTCCCGCTTCAGGTTGAAGATGATGACGTCCTCGAGGTAGTCGATGTACTCTTGATAGGGGCGAATAGCTGGTGGATCCACCAATTGCGAGAAACCACAGTTCTCTGTTTGGGTGGAGTACTGCAAAAGGCAAGAAAACGTTAGCAAACCAAAGAAAGATGATGAACAAATTTGTGAACATTGCTTACCCATGCATGTGGGTAGTGCCAGAAGCGACGACCGGAGTTGTTCCATCCCTCGTACACTTGCATCACGCAAAACTCACCGTGCGAACACCTAGGCCACAACACCGTTTGCTTCGGTGCGTAGCTTCTAACTTCACGCATCGATCTGAAGTCCCTCTTGCCTTTCAATGGGAAATTGGCTACGAAATCAGGAGATTGCTGATGCCACAACATAGGACCGAAATCGTGCTCATCCCCACTCCAGGAAGTCATTGTTGAATGCTGTGAGAAGAAGGCAATGGAGTGAATGGTGCTACATATAGGCAGAAGAAGGAGCCTGGTTGGGTGGTGGGCCCTTTGATCCGTGGGAAGAGAAACGAAGCAGTGACTCGAAGAAAACACACCCTAGTACTAGGGCACTGGCGCATTGTGGGCCAGTCGATCCGTGAGAGGAGAACACGTCAGTGACTCGGAGGAAACACAACGACTCTGCATATGACCGTGACTCTAACGAAACAAACGTAACGGATAAAACACACTCTAATGCAGTTCAATTAAAGTTCTTAAGGATACAAACCGAGGACCCTACATCACGATGTCACAAAATTCCGAATTATTTGATACAGTCCGACTAATACTCTAAGTCTGCTGAGTGCAACGGGGGTATTTCCCCTTCCTGATGGCATCAGGCCCAGCTTCCTTGGCCCGGCGAGCCCTCTCCCTCTTCCTCTCTCTGAAGGCTTCACGGGCCTGGACCGCTTCACGTTCTCTCATCTCCTGGCGAATGCGCATTTCCTTCTCCTCCTCCTTTTTTTCCTCTCTTTTCCCACTCAACCATGCGGAACCACCTCTCCCTTGCATCACGGCCCGCTGCCTCGACGTAGCTCTTGTCGAACTCAGACTGCTCGGTATCTAGCCACTGCATGAAATCACAAAGAGGAGGTGGAGTCTTTTTCCAAAGACATGTCAGCAAATAATAAAACAAAAATGACAAATGAATAATCGAGAAGTGTAGTAAGTCCTTACTTTGGCTCTAAGGTTGCGATCGAAAGGCTGGATCGGGTCGTGCGCATAGTTTGCGCACATGAAGAACCTCATCCCGTAGGCGTACCCGAGAACCTTGCACTTCACAAGCTTGCAGTTGTCACCGCAGAAGTACATAGGAGTGTTGGTCTCCTTTTGCACCTCGACCTTGTCCTTCCTCGCGGTGAGGAAGGACAAGTCCAACTCAGGACCTGAGGAGGCCATTGCAAACCTGCAAAACATGATAAGAACAATTATTACAATCATACACAAAATTATAAATTACAATCATAAACAAAATTATAAAAATGAATGAGCATAATTAAGGCGAAACGAAATAGCAATTCAATTATTCAAATACAATACCATGCATAAGTTCGTACAGGAAATATTAGTTCCAACATTACAAATTCCATAATTAAATCGTTACAAGCAACTATGATCATCTGAATCCTGCATTGTTGCTACGCCCACGTCCACGTCCGCGTCCACGTCCACGTCCTGATGGGGGTTGGAATGATCCTGAAGGTGCTGATGAGCCCACATTGGCAGTAGGTGGTGCGTTGCAAGCATAATTTGCAGCTGTGCACCTCTTGTACGTGTGGCCCGTGTTGTGGCACTTGTAGCATATCACTACTGCAGGTCCAGCTTCAGCTTCATCCATGTTGTTTCTAATCCTCTTCTTCTTCCTTCTTCCAACACCTTGGCACATCTCAGGATCTGGATTTGGTATGTGCACAACATTTTCTTTGGGGTTCTCAGTAAAAGTACCCTGCACGAGGTAGCCCTGGATTGTTCGGTTCCAAATGTTCCAAATAGTTTGTTTGTCGTAGTACCATGGTATGTACCTACGGTAGCTTAAGTCTTTAAGTTCATAACATACAGCGATCACATGGGAGCAGGGTTTGTGTAGTAGTTGTGGCTTCCGGCATGAACATCTGCATATTTGGTTGCCAAGGTCACACACTTGTTGCGTCTTTTCACGCGCTGGGCCTAGGCGCATTTTCCCTTTGCACTCAACCTCATATCTCCACATAATTTCATTCTCAGTGGACTGGTACAAAGGCTGCGCTGTGACCGAGTGCAGAAGTGATTTTTTCTGAGCTGTGTCCAAATACTGAGTCATTCTGGTGCAGTATGTCATTTGAGTATTCCTCACAACCTCATCCGCTGCCTTGCTCCTTTCGTAGAAATATTGCATTGTACGATACATGAAGAACTCAATGATGCCAACTAGAGGAAGAGGTCTTGACCCATGAAGCACACAGTTGTAGACCTCAGCAAAATTAGTGGTCTTTATCCCATGTCTTGCTCCGCCCTCGTCAAACATGAGACACCACTTCTCCTTAGACTCATTCTGAATCCACTGGCTGAAGGTCTTCACAGCACGCCCTCTTCTGCGCCTAACTTGAGGGTCATCTAATCCCACATCCTCGAGAGAAATTGGCTCCTCTCCAGGTTCAGGATTCACTGGCCTCTTTGCTATCTCCTCTGATGCCTTCTTTGTCAGGTCATCTAATTTCTTCCAGATGGCATCAAACTTCTTCTGCTGAGTCTGCTCACACAACTGCTCGAACAATTTAGATAGGGCCTTGTTCTTGAACTGGCTGTGGAAGTTTGATTTCATGTGTCTAGTGCACCACCTGCTCTTAACATCGGGCCACAATGGAACTCTGTATCGCTCTTGACTGCCATCTTTCATGTCATTCATTGCTTGCAAAATACCTTTGTGCCTATCGTGTATGACACACACATTCTGCACATCCTGCACCACCATGTTCTTCAACCTCTCAAGAAACCAGTACCAACTGTCACCATTCTCCCCCTCCACAAATGCAATGGCCAAAGTAAGCAATTGATTGTTACTATCAGCTGCCACAGCTGTCAGGATTGTTTCTTTGTATTTACCAGTGAGAAAAGTGCCATCTATGCAAATGACCGGTCGACACAGTTTGAAAGCCTCAATGCAGGCACCCAAAGCCAAGAATGACCGATGAAGCACAAGCTTGCCTGGTTTCTCCTGACAAGGACAGTCCTTGATATCATAGTAGCTACCAGGATTCTTCTGAACTATTGTGTGCAGCAAGCTAGGCAAATTGTGGTAGGATGCTTCATAAGTACCCCACCTATGCTCCAATATCTTCTTCTTTGCTTGGTATGCCTTGCTGTAACTGATGGTGTACCCGAATTTTTCCTGAATTGCACCGATAATGGCCTTCGGCTCATATGAAGTACATTTCATAATGGTAGGGTACATGTGGCTTGCAACAAAATCGGCTGAAATGTTTCGGTGCTTTGCATCAATCCGATCAAGAGTACAACTGTGAGGCACCACTTCTTTCACCTCTAAGTAATAATCCCACTTCCCCTTATGTCACACCAGTTTTTCCAAAGAAAACCAAGTGCAAATCTATATGCATGCCAGGATCAAGTTCCATGCATATAGTTGACATAAGTGAATAACAGTACAGTATCACGTAAGGAAAAAGAAAGATTATCAGAGATTTACGCTTTATCCTGGAAACGAAGGCTCCAAACATCACAGGCAGTCGACTGGGGGTTGCGTACGCCTAGCACTAGCAACATCTTCATAGCAGCTTCCTCTTTCTGAGCAACATTGTTTATAGCAAGGGTGAGCACATGTCGTACTCAGCAAGTGTGGGGAAAGTATGAATGCAAAGGTTTATCAAGGAAAGGCTGACATGTTGACTGCATTAAGCACTTTTAGTTGGTCAAATTTTATTAGCACCTGATTACTAATAAAGTATAAGTATATACCAACCCACAATTAACATATAGAGATGCCATAAGCATATGGCTAACATAACCATAAACCACGATTTAAGTCCATCTTCAAGTTCAATTATCATGTGAGGGTCCAGGCCGCTCTTGACCGTGATCACGGCTAATCGATTAGTTTTACACTCTGCAGAGGTTGTACACTTTCACCACAAGTCACGTAAAAGTTCAGAAGAACTTTGAACCCAACCATGCGATGCTAGCTAGGCATCATACCACACTACCGAGGTGTGATTGCATAGGGACGCTACGAGGCCTTTACAAAGATTCCCGAATGTGAAGCAACCCGCAAAGGTTCCGAGTCGTTGAAGAGCATAAAGTCCCCTAGTAGGTACCGTGTCTTAGCCAAGCCCACTCCATACTAGAGCGAGTCTATTAAATGCAAGCATATGCAATGTGATTAAACACAGTTATTGGGACAAAAGATCAAAAACACACTTGCCTTTAACCAGAGTAGTGATGTTGCTCAGAATTCTTCATCTTCATATTCTTCCAAGCTCTCGAACCACGTTCATTCTACTCGCATCAATCAGCGGGCACAAGCATACAAAGCAAACACAAGTACAACTAAGAACAATGCACCAATCAAAAGAGAATCTTTAAAAATGCACTAAAGGATAGGCTCGATTCTATGGATCAAAAAGATCTAGAGCTTGAAAGAAGATTAGCTCTATGACGGAGACACACTGAAACAGAAAGCTTTGATAAAGAACGTCTACCGATTGATTTGCATATGTGAAAGATCAAACTATGAGCTAGATTCATTTTAATTAACAAATGATATGTAAAAGATATTTCATAAATAAAATACCCTAAATTGGAATTAATGCAGCATTATATGTTATTTGCAAAAGACCGGAGTAAAAATCTAGTCAAATTTTATTTATAAAGATTCATATATGAATTATGTCAATTAAACATTTAATTTAGAAAAAGCTAAACTATATGAATAATCTAAACGTACTTTATGATTCGAGTAGATCATATTATTATTAAAAACATTATAGAATTAATCATTAACCAAATTAACATTTATTTATAAAACCGGTGTTCAAGCCTATTCAACTTTTATTTAGAAAAGTTAATTACATATTAAGCAAATTAATATTTGGTTTATGAAAAACCGAGATAAGATCTAATTAGATTTTATTTACAAAAACATGTGAGATAATCATTAATCAAATTAATATTGACTATGAAAAACGGTGTAGGGCACTGTATTGCTTTTATTTGGAAAAGGCATGGTTTAATAAGCATTAATCAAAATTAATAATAAATTTATTTTTCAGAAAACAAACATGATGAAAAGTCACCACTAACGTGTTCTTCATATCATTAGGAACCTAACGCAACTTGAACGGATGAAAACAGAGCTAAAACAGAGATTTTATGAGCAAAACAAGATTAGGGACCTAACTGCAAAGATTCTAAACTTCCAGGGGCTTAACTGTGAAAAACCAGGGGCATATACATAATTATGTATATAAACTCGAGGACTTTCATGCAAAGGCTTCAGGATGGATTGGATCTAGGGAAACAGAACTGTCCAGGGGGTTTCTCGCAAGATTGCCAAGACTCACATATTACATCTCGGAATTAAGGGAATTCCCAGGGGGTCATGCGCAAAACAACCACTCATCCTTCTTCCTCTGTCCATGGCGGACAGGGGGGTGTTCCGGTGGCCTGATGGCCGGTGTCGCCGGCACTTGGGACGGCGAGGGGCTCAGGTGAGCGGAGAAAAAGAGAGAGGAGAGGAAGCGGGTCAAGAGGAGGTGCTCACCACGGATGGAGGACGACGGGAGACGGACCGGCGGCGGGAGTCAGCGGTGGCCAGCGGCGGTCCCTAGTGACGGCGATGCTCCAGTGAGCTTCCGTCGATGAGAAAAGGCTCCTCGGGCTCGTCTCGTCCTGGCGAAGCTGGAGGAGGCAACAGCTTCATCGGATGGTGCCTCTCACCGGCGAATCGGACGGCGGCGGCCTGCTCGGCTTGCCCGGCCAGCAGCGGCGCTCATGGCGAGACGAGACGGCGGGGCAGGGGCACGAGGCGGCGGAGCAGCAGCTCGGCGTCGCATAGCTCCCGAAGTAGGCGGCCTCGTCTGGCGGGCAGCACAGCCGGTGGCTCGGCGATGGCCGGCGCAACTCCGAGCTCGGCGGCGTACATGGCGGCACGGCGGCGCGAGCTGATGCGCAGGGCAGGGACGAGGCGCGGGGCTAGGTGCGCGGTTTTATGGGGCATGGACGCCGAGGCGTATACGGCACGTACGCCGAGGGGGGGAGAGTCCGGCGGCGGCACCGGCGTGTCCGACCGGGACTCGGCGGCGGCGGTGAACGGCCTGGATGGGCTTCGGCCGGGCCTGGGGTTGGGCCGGCGCGGGCTGAAATGGACCGGGTACGGGTTGAGCTGGGCTGGCAGAAGGATAACGCGCGGACCCAAAACGAAATACAGGGTGCACTAATGGACTTTGTCCTGGCGGCTGATCCGTTGGGCCGAGGAGGATTACATGTGCACCGGAAAAGATTTCAGGGGGCGCTGATAGACTTCGCGGATGGTTGGGCTGAAAAGTTTGATGGGCCGAAAGGGAGAGGAAGGAGGGAGAATGAAAAGAATTTTATTTTCGGAATATATTTTCGTGAAAAGAATATTCCAGAAATGGCTGGATAATTCATAAAAGCCACAAAAAAATACTCTAAAATTCCAAAAATTCTAGGAAAATTCCCAGAGCTAGATTGGAACGCGAATAACCCAAATAAAATATTTGGAGCTCATGAAAAAGATTTTAGAGCCTTCTAATAAATAGAAACAGCTCAAGAAAAGTGAGAATAAATTCCAGAAAAAGCTGGAAAATTCTCGAAAGGATTTGGTCAGCACCTAAACGCATTTAAAAACCCTTTTGCACTTATAAACACCGAGATGCATCGGCATGAATGCAACACTCACACATAACCATTTATTTAATTCAGAAAAACAAACAAAGGTTTTTCTTATACTATATTTCCTGTAAAGAAAATAAATGTTAGAAAAATTTTAAAATTGAGAGAAAATTATTATTTTAATTGTTCTTCCTATTCACATCCTGAAATGAGAAATTTCAGGGTGTGACAAATCTACCCCCCTTAAAAGGAATCTCGTCCCGAGATTCGAAGAAAGAAGAAACAAGGACTAGGTAGACAAACAAGAACATTGCTACTGAGGTAGGTAGACAGTCATCCTCTTTTGTCTTCAGTGTGTAGGATCCTCAGTATTCACCTTTCTTGGTCGTCGAGATCTTCATTAGAATGAACTAGATGAGATAGTAGCAAGCAGAAGAGAGGAAGGAAGATAGAGCGAGGTCTTCTTTTCTTCAACTTGCTCTCTTCTTTGTAGTGATAGTGGCAGTAGCATTTGCTTGTTGATGCAGGCTTTGATTTTCTTCTTCTGATGTCCTTCATTTGATTAGGTAGAGAGAAAGAAAGATGGCAAGGAGGTGGAAGGCACAAAAGAAGAACCAAGCTAAGCAACTGATGCCATTGTAGATATAAGACCCACAATACACCAACACTCACTACAAGGGAATGAATCAATCAAGGTCATAAAACCAAGCATCATCATGCAAGCACTGAATTCCACCAATCAAGAGTCAAAGGAACGATGCTAAACGTTGTTAATAGTCATAGGGTATCCTCCTAATAGATTGGATGTAGCTCCCAGTAAGGATATCCATAAATAATGAATTCCTCACAGATCATGGAGTACGAGATTATGAGTTCATCCCAACTGGAATCACCTCAATCAGAGGTTTAGAACCCGGGATATAAATTAAACAAGATGGCTATTTCAGCAGTGTTGACAGATTCTGAATGCTCTACTAATTCACGTGTATCTCTCTTGATACAGAACGAATAATGCTGAAATTTTGACAGAAATTGACCCATGAAATTCTGGAACTAACCCAACTGATTTCATGTCAATCGGAGTTCTGTAGCTCAAGAAAGAATTAAAATAGTAACGATGTGTCAGAGAGCTGCGCGAACAGATAGAATATCAAGGGTAACAATTCCACCGATAAATCAAGGGGGTGTCATTGCTTGAGAGAATACAAGAATTCAGGGTTTAGCATTCGTGAAGAAAGGAAGTGCAAATGCTAAGAGTTTACTTGAAAAAATTGAGTTATCACGGTAGGGAGATAAGAAGATGGTTAAGATGTGAGATCATTCATCAGAGAGGTCAAGGATAAGGTAAGAAGGGACTTTAGATCAAAAGAGACCTTAGGAAACATCCATTGCTAACTAGGCTTACGTCCTACAGTCGATACAGCTCTGATACCACTCTGTCACACCTGTTTTTCCAAAGAAAACCAAGTGCAAATCTATATGCATGCCAGGATCAAGTTCCATGCATATAGTTGACATAAGTGAATAACAGTACAGTATCACGTAAGGAAAAAGAAAGATTATCAGAGATTTACGCTTTATCCTGGAAACGAAGGCTCCAAACATCACAGGCAGTCGACTGGGGGTTGCGTACGCCTAGCACTAGCAACATCTTCATAGCAGCTTCCTTTTTCTGAGCAATATTGTTTATGGCAAGGGTGAGCACATGTCGTACTCAGCAAGTGTGGGGAAAGTATGGATGCAAAGGTTTATCAAGGAAAGGCTGACAGGTTGACTGCATTAAGCACTTTTAGTTGGTCAAATTTTATTAGCACCTGATTACTAATAAAGTATAAGTATATACCAACCCACAATTAACATATAGAGACGCCATAAGCATATGGCTAACATAACCATAAACCACGATTTAAGTCCATCTTCAAGTTCAATTATCATGTGAGGGTCCAGGCCGCTCTTGACCGTGACCACGGCTAATCGATTAGTTTTACACTCTGCAGAGGTTGTACACTTTCACCACAAGTCGCGTAAAAGTTCAGAAGAACTTTGAACCCAACCATGCGATGCTAGCTAGGCATCATACCACACTCCCGAGGTGTGATTGCATAGGGACGCTATGAGGCCTTTACAAAGATTCCCGAATGTGAAGCAACCCGCGAAGGTTCCGAGTTGTTGCAGAGCATAAAGTCCCCTAGTAGGTATCGTGTCTTAGCCAAGCCCACTCCCTACTAGAGCGAGTCTATACCCCACTGGCGCTCCCCCTTGCCCTTACCAGGTAAGGCCACCCCAACATCAAGGTTTCTAATTATTCAGCCAAGACAGAGCCATATGTCTTGTGGTTGCACTGTTTTCCTGGGTGGTCGCTCCATGTTCCGATTAAGCATGGTGATCTTGAATTAACCAGAGTTATATAACATAGAAGTAAAGCATGTTCATCATTTTTGTTGTTCATTAGAACCACCATAACCCAAGGTAAAGCAGCTAAGCAAAGCTACCCAACAGAAAGGTAAAACCCAGGTTGACAAGGAATAATGGTAATAAAGACTAGGATAACCTTAATAGGACCCATCAAATTAAATGCAAGCATATGCAATGTGATTAAACACAGTTATTGGGACAAAAGATCAAAAACACACTTGCCTTTAACCAGAGTAGTGATGTTGCTCAGAATTCTTCATCTTCATATTCTTCCAAGCTCTCGAACCACGTTGATTCTACTCGCATCAATCATCAGGCACAAGCATACAAAGCAAACACAAGTACAACTAAGAACAATGCACCAATCAAAAGAGAAGCTTTAAAAGAACGCACTAAAGGATAAGCTCGATTCTATGGATCAAAAAGATCTAGAGCTTGAAAGAAGATTAGCTCTATGACGGAGACACACTGAAACAGAGAGCTTTGATAAAGAACGTCTACCGATTGATTTGCATATGTGAAAGATCAAACTATAAGCTAGATTCATTTTAATTAACAAATGATATGTAAAGGATATTTCATAAATAAAATACCCTAAATTGGAATTAATGCAGCATTATATGTTATTTGCAAAAGACCGGAGTAAAAATCTAGTCAAATTTTATTTATAAAGATTCATATATGAATTATGTCAATTAAACATTTAATTTAGAAAAAGCTAAACTATATGAATAATCTAAACGTACTTTATGATTCGAGTAGATCATATTATTATTAAAAACATTATAGAATTAATCATTAACCAAATTAACATTTATTTATAAAACCGGTGTTCAAGCCTATTCAACTTTTATTAAGAAAAGTTAATTATATATTAAGCAAATTAATATTTGGTTTATGAAAAACCGAGATAAGATCTAATTAGATTTTATTTACAAAAACATGTGAGATAATCATTAATCAAATTAATATTGACTATGAAAAATGGTGTAGGGCACTATATTGCTTTTATTTGGAAAAGGCATGGTTTAATAAGCATTAATCAAACTTAATAATAAATTTATTTTTCAGAAAACAAACATGATGAAAAGTCACCACTAACGTGTTCTTCATATCATTAGGAACCTAACGCAACTTGAACGGATGAAAACGGAGCTAAAACGGAGATTTTATGAGCAAAACAAGATCAGGGACCTAACTGCAGAGATTCTAAACTTCCAGGGGCTTAACTGTGAAAAACCAGGGGCATATACATAATTATGTATATAAACTCAAGGACTTTCATGCAAAGGCTTCAGGATGGATTAGATCTAGGGAAACTGAACTGTCCAGGGGGTTTCTCGAAAGATTGCCAAGACAAACAGATTACATCTCGGAATTAAGGGAATTCCCATGGGGTCATGCGCAAAACAGCCACTCCTCCTTCTTCCTCTGTCCATGGCGGACAGGGGGGTGTTCCAGCGGCCTGATGGTCGGTGTCACCGGCACTTGGGACAGCGAGGGGCTCGGGTGAGCGGAGAAAAAGAGAGAGGAGAGGATGCGGGTCAAGAGGAGGTGATCACCACGGATGGAGGACGACGGGAGACGGACCGGCGGCGGGAGTCAGCGGTGGCCAGCGGCGGTCCCTGGTGACGGCGATGCTCCGGTGAGCTTCCGTCGACGAGAAAAGGCTCCTCGGGCTTGTCTCGTCCTGGCGAAGTTGGAGGAGGCAACGACTTCCTCGGATGGTGCCTCTAACCGGCGAATCGGACGGCGGCGGCCTGCTCGGCTTGCCCGGCCAGTAGCGGCGCGCATGGCGAGACGAGACAGCGGGGCAAGGGCGCGAGGCGGCGGAGCAGCGGCTCGGCGTCGCACAGCTCCCGAAGTAGGCGGCCTCGTCTGGCGGGCAGCACAGCCGGTGGCTCGGCGATGGCCGGCGCAACTCCGAGCTCGGCGGCGTACATGGCGGCGCGAGCTGATGCGCAGGGCAGGGACGAGGCGCGGGGCTAGGTGCGCGGTTTTATGGGGCATGGACGCCGAGGCGTATACGGCACGGACGCCGAGGGGGGGGGGAGAGTCCGGCGGCGGCAGCACCGGCGTGTCCGACCGGGACTCGGCGGCGGCGGTGAACGGCCTGGATGGGCTTCGGCCGGGCCTGGGGTTGGGCCGGCGCGGGCTAAACGGACCGGGTACGGGTTGAGCTGGGCTGGCGGAAGGATAACGCGCGGACCCAAAACGAAATACAGGGTACACTAATGGACTTTGTCCTGGCGGCTGATCCGTTGTGCCGAGGAGGATTACATGTGCAATGGAATAGATTTCAGGGGGCGCTGATAGACTTCGAGGACGGTTGGGCTGAAAAGTTTGATGGGCCGAAAGGGAGAGGAAGGAGGGAGAAAGAAAAGAATTTTATTTTCGGAATATATTTTCGTGAAAAGAATATTCCAGAAATGGCTGGATAATTCATAAAAGCCACAAAAAAATACTCTAAAAATTTCAAAAATTCTAGGAAAAGTCTCAGAGCTAGATTGGAACGCGAATAACCCAAATAAAATATTTGGAGCTCATGAAAAAGATTTTAGAGCCTTCTAATAAATAGAAACAGCTCAAGAAAAGTGAGAATAAATTCCAGAAAAAGCTGAAAAATTCTCGGAAGGATTTGGTGAGCACCTAAACGCATTTAAAAACCCTTTTACACTTATAAACACCGAGATGCATCGGTATGAATGCAACACTCACACATAACCATTTATTTAATTCAGAAAAACAAACAAAGGTTTTTCCTATACTATATTTCCTGTAAAGAAAATAAATGTTGGAAAAATTTTAAAATTAAGAGAAAATTATTGTTTTAATTGTTCTTCCTATTCACATCCTGAAATGAGAAATTTCAGGGTGTGACACCTTATATGCATACACTCGAAAAGAACAATCCTCCTTCTTGCAATGCACATCATATATCCTCGGAGAGCTTTTGACTACCCTGAACTCCCTATGCAGAGTCAAGGTGGACCACTGCTTGATTGCATCCTTCACATGTGCAGTAGTGGGGTACATGGCGCCTACTGCAACCTCATTCTCCGTGTACTCCTAGGGCACATCCTCACCACAATTAACAGTACACTGTGAGAAATCGTAGTTCTGACAATCCCAGGGCACATGATCCTCAAACAGATCATCATCATCATCAACATCATAATCATCATCTGAAGAGTCCTCTTCCAATGCACGTTCATCAACTTCTAAGACTGTCTCCAGCAGTTTTCTGCATCTGCAACTGGTTTGAGCACAGGAGAGAGAGGGATCTGCTCGCGCAAAGGAGGAGGACGTGCAGCAGTGTAGCGCAACTTGTATCTGCATCGTCCCCGACAGTTGCCTCCCGCGGGCGCTCGGAGGTCGGGGATGGAGTGTAACGCCCTGGGTTTTCAAAAATAGAAAACCCAGCATTCTGTCTCGTGATAGTCCCTGGATCAGACGCTATCACGCACATGCATTCATCACAGATAAATATCACAGTCATACAGCGAAATCAGAGTACAAAACTTAGTATTCACAACCGATTACCACTCGGTATACGATTTTAAGTACAAGCCCCTTGGGCTAAATGACAAGAAGAAATTCCGCAGCAGTAGCTAAGGCTTCAGGGCTTCATCCTCGATCTTCACCACAGGCATCCTTGAGCGAAGCGACGAACCCTTCCTCCATGGACTCTTCTTTGATGGACTTTCGCTGCAAGTCCAGTCCTGCACACTCACAATCTATCCCCAAGGAATGGGATAGGTTCACGTCACCAACCGTATGCAAGCTTTAAGTGGCCTACCTCTAATGGTATAAAAAGGTATGAGGTAAGAGCTGGGGTTTCCTAAGCAGCAGCAGCAGCATCTCATAAAGAATAAAATCTCCAATTTCCACCAATTCCCATATCTCTCATCCGCAAACGGATACACCTGGTCACCCAGATCTCCGTCACCATCACCTATCTCAATCTAGGGTCGGTGCGAGAACTCCCACTCCTCGCACCTCAATGATTGCACTCGGATCCGCGAGGTAGAGGGAGCAACTCTCCTCTCCCCGAATACAACCACGGCTCACCAATCACACTCATCCTATAAGGGGGGAGGTAGAAATCCCAAAACGTAACAGTCGGAGAAACAACAGGCATGTCCATAACCGAGGACACGGCTATACGTATAGATCTAAACTCTGCAGAGTGTGTACACCAGTACCCATCTCGGAATGGCACCCGACGGTAGCAAGTCGACCGAGCCCATCCTACCGAACGAACACCTAGGAGTTACGATTCCATCCTGCATCTGGGTCTCGATGCGGTCCTTCGCAAAGGTCCACCCCAGAACTGTGAAAATGCCCCCGTGTGGCCACACGGGGAGCGCCCAAAGGGAAGGGACTTCACCCTAACCCTCTCACTGATACCCTTTATCCTACTGGCAGGTATGGTATCGCACTTGCTAGGGTCGAACGGCCCTATCCCCACTCTCGGCGAGGTGGTGTGTACGAAAGTCCCGTGTAACAGGCGACCCACTCGGTTTCAGACCGGGGCGAGCTCATATCCTCCAAGTCATCACAAAATTCCCAACACCTGTGCTCCTAAAACAATGTACCCGCCATAGGCACCAAACTGGGCAACGTCCGAGAAGACGATCCCTGGCCCCCGATCCCAGATCGGGTTGTCTCGAGCTCACCCCCGTCAAAATATCCCAAAACACCTTCTCCTGCCGGTTTTCCCCACACACGCCAAGAAACTACCAAAATAATCCCACACATGCATCGCAAGCTCAGCGTATCATCACGCATACGTAAAGTAGTAGTAGTAGTAGGTCAATCAAGGACAAGTATGTAAAAGAGGCTATGCACGGGTTCATCATATCCATCACTATGCAGTAAGTAAAGCACTAGCAGTTCTAATAGCCATGCCTAATGGGCATTCAAAGATTGGTCGGGCATGAACACCTGCGTGCAAGTAGTTGTTGTAGTTTCCGTAGCCGTACTTGATCTTCTGGCTTGTCTCCTCGGCTCCGGGAAATCCTAGATTCGGAAGTATAAATAAATAACGAGGGTCTATTTGCAAATAAACTCCCAAGAGAAGCATTAAAGAACCAAATAAATCCAAACTAGCTACAAGCAGCACTAGTTTAGTTTAAGGAAATCAAAGTAATTAGTTTTATATTAAAATAGTTTTAAACCACTAGCTTTGTCTACTAGAAAACAAGTTAGAGAGAAGGGTTAGTTCAAGGTTGGGTGGCCGATCAAAGGCTAAGGATCTTGGTGATTGCGCCTGCAAGGTATTAGCGCAACAGATAGGTACAACTATGCGGAAACTCAGAGGATGAAGAGAGAGGAGTAAGGCGAAATGAGTTAGGCAAGGTATTATCAGAATAAGGTATGTGGTGGCAGCACCGAGAGAAGGAAAGGATCGACTCATGGTCGATAAAAGGATGGTGACGTAGCAAGACGTGCTCGGGAGCACGGTGGAGCAAGTGCTAGCAATACGACGATACACATGGTGTAGTAACTAGGTTGCAATGCGGGGTTGCCGTGCTTTGAAACAGAGGCCTCTGCTCAAGGCACGACCGTCCATCACACGCGGCCTTCCGGGTTACTAACGCTGGGTACGTCGCGTGCTACACGGCTCGATGCAAGGCAAAGAGAGAGGGTATGCGGGTTGTGGCACAAGGCGGTGGAAGCAGTGCAAGCAAGGATGGCAGTGCGAACGCTTCTTGGGGACGTCATCCCTGTCCGTGGCAAGCCAGTGGCTAGTTGCGGGGATCCGGCGTCCCGGACCCACCTTAGCGTAGTGGCGGGCAGCGGCCACGAATTCTCCTCCAAGTATGTGGGCAAAAGAGGTTCGATTCAAGGGCGAGAGCGGATAAGGATAGGGTAGCAGCGAGCATCTCGAAATTATGAAACCAACGCAAGTGGTTTCATAATTTTCGGAGCTCCGGATAAATAGTTATGAATTTTTAGAGAAAAAAAGATTTATAAAACATTTATTAAATCCTTTTATTAAATCAGAAAATAATTTTATTAAAATAATGCTGACGTCAGCATGACGTCAGCGATCAGTGGGTTAGTGGGCCGAAAGTGGGCCCAAAGTGTTAGTGGCCCATTGGGCCGGCCCAGATCGGTCCAAAGTTGAACAAGTCTAGAAAACCACCTTATATTCTTATCAGATCTGGCCTGTTTAACTCAAAGGCTTAGCAGGCTTTCGTGGGCTGAAACCCACCCAGAGGTTATGCGAGCAAGTTCAGGGATGCACCCTGAACTATGCATCGGTCCGGCCTGGTCGTTGATATAGCTCAGCTGGGCTTCAGTGGGCTGAGGCCCAAGCCATGGTTTCTCCCTTCGCAGAGAAGTCCGGTCCTTCACCTCGGACCTGGCTGGGGCTCGCTGGTCCTCCTTGACGCGGTGAAGCGCCGTCGGCGCGGACTGGCGCAGCGCTCCGGCGAGCAGCGACGCACGGCGCGCGGAGGTGAGATCATGGGTGATACGGCGAGGTTAAAGGTGGGTCGGCTAGGTCACGCGCGGCCATCCAAGCGCCGCCAAGGTCGAAGACCCAGGTGTTTCTTCCACCGGCGGACAGCTCGGCGGCCAGCAAAGCTGCGCTCGGCGGACAGCGGTGTGCGCGGCTCAAGGTCTTGGTTCCGCGTCTTGGCCTGCGGTGGCAAAAAGGGGGCGCTCGGTGCAGAGCAGCAAGGCGGCGCGTGCGAGGCGAAACTGCGCGGCACGGCGCGAAGGCAAGGGCGTGTGCGAGGCGAAGCACGGCCGTGCGTAGGTGCGCGCGGCGCGATGCCGAGCAGTGCGGCGAGATGACTAGAGGGTGCGCACGGTGTAGCACGGCAGAGCAGAGCGAGAGCGGCGGGTTCATCTGCAGAAGGCCTCGGTACCGAGGGAGGGCACGCTGAGAAAGAGGAGGGGAAACAAGGGACGCGCGGCTTGTTCCTCAAACACAAAACGTCGAGCACGACGTGCGCGTGCCGGGGCAGAGCGCAACGGCGGCGAGCTGGAGCTCTGCGTGGTGATTCCACGAGCGCGGTCAGCAAGCGCTGCACGGCCGCGGCACCTGCATAAAAGGCATGGCTCGAAGGCCATAGCACAGACGAAACGCAGCTCGGCGCTGACTACGGCGTGACGCGGATCGTGGTGCAGCGCGGGTGTGCGAGAAAAACGGGAACGGCCGGCCTCGGTCGCGAACAGCCGGCACCAGGAGCTACTGCTCGGTGTGAAACAGCGAGGCGCAGGCATGAACATGAGTCCAAGCAAGGGAAAAGGAAGAGGCTTGGGGGTGTTCTGCTCACCGGCGGGCTCGTCGGAGGTGCGGCGGTGCAGGGAGTGCTCGACACCGTGGCGAGGTGAAGCAGGCCTGCGTGAGACAACGGTGGTGAGGCAGAACGGCGACGCGGTGAGGATCGGAGCAGGGCAGGGGAAGCAGGCGTTGCGGTGCGTCGTGGTCCTCTGCACGGCTGCTCCGGCTCCTTGGCGTCGACGATGCGCTCCCCTCCGGTCCTCAGGGCTTCCTCAGCGGTGACGGCCTCGCAGCAGTGTCGGCGTCGCAGCTCCCGCGGCGTGAGCGGCGTCGTCGTCCCCGGCGTGCACAGCGTCGGCTTCACGGGTCGGCACGACGGCGGCTCCAGGACGGCTTCAGCCTCCGCGGCGGGCGCTCCTCTCTCCTCCACTCCTTCTTCCCCTACAGGCGGCGGCGGACAGGGGTCGATGCCAGCAGAGGGGTTTTATAGGGCGGTGCCCTAGGGTTTCTGGGCACAGGCGGGCGGCGAAGATGCGGCACGGGGACGCGTGGAGCTCATCAGCGGCTGCTAGCACGGCCGGGGCGGAGGTCATGGCTAGCGTCGGCGCGACGGCCCTCCCGGTCCCCCACGGTGTGCGTCACGGTGAGGAAGAAAGGGGAAAAAGGAGAGCCTGACTGGTGGGGCCCGCGTGGCGGTGATAGAGGGGGAGGTGGTAGGTGGTAAGCGGGCTGCGGTTTAAGACGGGCCAAAAGGCAAGGCGGGCCGGCGGTTTGTGCAGGCCGGCAGAGAAAGAAGGAGGTGGTCCGGTAGACTTTGACGGTTTGGCTGGGCTGGAGGTGTGAGCGGGCCGGCGGAGTTGAGGGGTGACGAGTAGACCTCGTTTTCGGGTTTGGTGGGCTGGCTTGGCTGCAGGGTTGAGGGGCCCCTAGTGGACTTTGTCCACTGGGTTGCGGCCCAAGATAGCTGTTAGTTAGACAAAGTAGGTTTTGAAATATAGTTTGAATTTATATTTGAATTTGAATTACTTTCAAATTCAAACAACACTCAATTGAACTTCAAATAAAATCCAAGAAAATCCAAATCACATTTACACCTTAATTTGGAAATAATTTTTATATTGTTTTATTTTATTTGGAAATTGAGATGAGAGGTTTGCAATTTGGGATCAAATTTGGTAGCACACAAGTTCAAGCAAAAAGTTTTAAAATTTTGCGAAAATTCACTCATGGAAAAACATCCAAATTTCTGGGATGTTACAGACTCCCCCCCTCAAAAGAATCTCGTCCTCGAGATTAAGCTTGTACCGGGGGTGGTGAGGGTCTTCTCTCCGGTAGGTCTTCGAGTTGTAGATGTCATTGTCGTCGTAACGCTTAGTCGACAAGATTTCCTAGGTTCCGCATCTCTTGTCCCCATGAGGGCTTTCGAAGCCAAGTGCTACTGCAGGTTCTCGTGCGTTAGCATCCATAAGCACTTGCGATGTACAATCCGGGAATCTCAGGAGGTATACTCTTGTCCCAACTTGCGACAAGCTCCAAGTATCGGCTAGAGCTTCCTTTACCTCAATCTATCTCTTCCAGCAGTGCCAAGCAGGTCTGGTGACCTTAGAACAAGTCAGAGTATGACTGTCTCATACTATTCTAGTCCTCCCACTCGAGGTTACTTCTTCTTAGCAACCCAGCTTATTCTCATATGATTCCATATGAACAAGGTCATATTCTCATGGCGTCCATTAAGTGCTTTTATTCCAATTAGGCACGAGTCTCCTACTTCTTTCCATATGAGGGAGTCGTATACTTTATGCCTAGCAGAGGTCTGTATCTCCGGCGGTATCTCTGAGCCTAACTTGCAGCCGGTACGTAGATGGTTTGTCTATAGCAAGCTCTTATCCAAAGTCGTCATATACCGAAGCTTGTATTCTTAACGTACCCAGAGGTATATTACTATCTTGATCCAAATTTGACGGCTTATCCATAAGAGGTACGCTAAGCAGAAGTGGAGTCTCAGAAGTAACCTTTCTTCATCCATGGTCTCATATATTCTCTAGGTTTCCCTAGTTTATCCAAGATATCTTCTTGAAGCCATATCCATCTCGGATATGTAGAAGGTATACAATATTAACTCTTGTTCCGAAGGTAGGTATACTGATCTTCTCAAATCATTAGTGCAGTCGCACCTCTTACAGCGTGCACTCTCAGCAATTAGTCACACTTAGGTGAACACATCTTCCTTTACGTAGTCAGTCATCCCGTGACTTAGGAAATATCTCAGCTTATTCATTTAAGCTTATCCAAAAAGTGGGCCCTATTGCGGTACTTGAATTCCTTCATAGGGTCTTGTGTTAATCAAAGTTCCTCATATTCCAGGGCGATCTTTCATCGTCCAGAACTTCTCTGCGTGCCCAGTAATCCCTATCACTCTTTGGGTGCCATACTTATAGTAATCCATCTGTTGGTTTAACTCGTCTCCGATGATTCTTGCCAGAGGGCTAGCAACATCCGACATGTCCAATTAGCTCTTGGTCGTAAACACTATGAATGGTTACTTCCCATTCATGATAGTCCATGTTAAGAGGGGTCAGCTGCAACTCCCTCGACTGAGCGAGTAATTCTTCACCCGAAATCTCACACTAGTCAATCTGGTTCCCACTTCTTGGAATGGATCTTCACGTGGGAGTTACATCTACCTTACTCTGGTATGCTTAACCAACTCTCCTGACTTATTTTCTAATAGGTAGGTTCCAACTGCGAGGTTGGGCAGATAACCTGCGTCCAGTAGTTGCTGAGGTAGTTCTTCTTCCCACTAGTCCAATGTACGGTGTTCAGTAGAGCTTCCTTGTCGATTGCTTATTCCAAAAGTGGGATCGACTGAACTTATCCAAAATGCGTCACTGTCATCTTAGGGTACTCAGCTGCTCTTAACCAGTGTATGCTTCCATAGAGGTACATGCGCTTCTGAGCTTTCGAGGTCTCAATTTCTCTAGTACTCATCCTCTGGTTGACGATCTCGATTCCAATGATCGTCGGGTAACTCATCTGAAACCTTGGTTTGATTTGTCAAAGTTACTAGAAGTTCCTCTCTTCTTCTAGAGCATGATCATGAGAATACGCTGGACACGTCAGTCTTCATTCTTCATGCTTTTGATCTTGCAGAAAGGGTAAGCTAAGGCCTCTAAAGGAGTCATCTAAAGATCTAGCAAGCATGAGCACTCAATACAATTTCACGCAAACATGAAGAGGCATAACAACCATAAGATCTTAAAGATCCAATCACTCAAGCAATGCACCAAACAAATGTGTATCCCGAGGCTGACTCCTAATACCTCCGAGAACACACCAGGGAAAACATTCTAGTATATCGTGGGCACTTGAGGGATTTCACTAAGGTTAGTGCTGCAACACTTGGAAAGGATTCATTCCATTTGACGTCTGTGTGTTGAAATTTCTGAAGCAGGCTGGTGCAGGTCTTCGCCAAGCTGGCATGATCGAGGATCTGTAAGTTGTGTTCCATAATCCTCTCCGGGTCACACGACTCATTGTTATCCATCTGACCCGTACAGTACTGATGTTACATCCGGTAGCTATTGCTTCCTTCCCAAACCTCTGGGTTAGGGCCCAAATACCGAAATTATCTTTCTGACTGAAGAGGTTCCATACGTAGCCTAGGAGGCACATGGAGTCCTGTGGGAGGGAGCTAAAATCCTCTTCATCTTAGTCCAATGCTCCTTTTCCAAACCTTCCAATTCGGATACTCCATCTCTGTTGGTCTACTCTTCTTCGTCCCTGGTTCTCATGGCTTTACCCTCCAAAAGGGAGTGCTCCATGTTTATCATTTATCCATGCCCCGAGTTTCTCATTTGTTGATCTTGATTTATCGTCAACTCGGTTGGTTAGGGGTATCTAAGTCCAAGCGTCCAATTTCACCCTTCACATTAATGAGGAATTCCATATAAACATATCAAATACTTATTCCAAGTATTTGAGGCTTGCTTCCTGGGTGGTTGTAGCTGTTCAATCCATTATCTGCCTCTTCTAGCTGCAGCTGATCTTAATATCTTAGTCCTTTGTGACTCGGCTATTCGTGTAGCTTCAAGTCGACGGGTCTTTATCCATATGCTGAGCTACGAGCATCTCAGGGGTTCCGACTCCTGCGACCATGCTTACGTGTGCCAAATCCAAGTAGTAGATCACCAGTTCCTTATGTTGGCGCACTTGGAAACTTATCTCATCATTAGCTTCAAAGTGGTGTTATCCAAGCTTTGTCCCGGGCGAAGAGGGGGAAATGGAAGGGTGCTTATTGTTCTTGAGGCTTCCCTTGTACGCTGACTCCATGTGGCATCAGGGTGGTAGTCTATTCCATCTTCGATAGTCTGAACTCCATTGTAGGGCAGCTGTGATGGTGTAAACTTGTATTGAGAGTTTGACAGGGGATATTCCAGTTAAGTCTTGTAGAGTCATCTTCATCTTTTCCCTGTACCCAATCTTCGTAGCTGTCATTGCAGTAGTTGCCTTAGTCTTGTACGAGGCATCCTTCTGTAGTATGGCTTGGTCTTGATCAAGCGACGTCTGTTGTTCTTCATAGGTTAGCAACCGTAGAGGGGTTGTTAGTAAGTCAGTTAGTTAGTGAAAAGTCAAGGTTGTAATAGTAGAATTCAAGGAGTTTATATAGAAATCAAGGAGTATATACTCAATCAAGGATGTTTAGGCTGTCCTGAACTATCGGCCATTGCTAGGGCTCGTCCTACGGTCAAGTACGGCTCTGATACCATCTGTAACACCCAGGGTTTTCAAAAACAGAAAACCCAGCATTCTGTCTCGTGATAGTCCCTGGATCAGACGCTATCACGCACAGGCATTCATCACAGATAAATATCACAGTCATACAGCGAAATCAGAGTACAAAACTTAGTATTTACAACCGATTACCACTCGGTATACGATTTTAAGTACAAGCCCCTTGGGCTAAACGACAAGAAGAAACTCCGCAGCGGTAGCTAAGGCTTCAGGGCTTCATCCTCGATCTTCACCACAGGCATCCTTGAGCGAAGCGACGAACCCTTCCTCCATGGACTCTTCTTTGATGGACTTTCGCTCCAAGTCCAGTCCTGCACACTCACAATCTATCCCCAAGGAATGGGATAGGTTCACGTCACCAACCGTATGCAAGCTTTAAGTGGCCTACCTCTAATGGTATAAAAAGGTATGAGGTAAGAGCTGGGGTTTCCTAAGCAGCAGCAGCAGCATCTCATAAAGAATAGAATCTCCAATTTCCACCAATTCCCATATCTCTCATCCGCAAACGGATACACCTGGTCACCCAGATCTCCGTCACCATCACCTATCTCCATCTAGGGTCGGTGCGAGAACTCTCACTCCTCGCACCTCAATGATTGCACTCGGATCCGCGAGGTAGAGGGAGCAACTCTCCTCTCCCCGAATACAACCACGGCTCACCAATCACACTCATCCTATAAGGGGGGAGGTAGAAATCCCAAAACGTAAGAGTCGGAGAAACAACGGGCATGTCCATAACCGAGGACGCGGCTATACGTATAGATCTAAACTCTGCAGAGCGTGTACACCAGTACCCATCTCGGAATGGCACCCGACGGTAGCAAGTCGACCGAGCCCATCCTACCGAACGAACACCTAGGAGTTACGATTCCATCCTGCATCTGGGTCTCGATGCGGTCCTTCGCAAAGGTCCACCCCAGAACTGTGAAAATGCCCCCGTGTGGCCACACGGGGAGCGCCCAAAGGGAAGGGACTTCACCCTAACCCTCTCACTGATACCCTCTATCCTACTGGCAGGTATGGTATCGCACTTGCTAGGGTCGAACGGCCCTATCCCCACTCTCGGCGAGGTGGTGTGTACGAAAGTCCCGTGTAACAGGCGACCCACTTGGTTTCAGACCGGGGCGAGCTCATATCCTCCAAGTCATCACAAAATTCCCAACACCTGTGCTCCTAAAACAATGTACCCACCATAGGCACCAAACTGGGCAACGTCCGAGAAGACGATCCCTGGCCCCCGATCCCAGATCGGGTTGTCTCGAGCTCACCCCCGTCAAAATATCCCAAAACACCTTCTCCTGCCGGTTTTCCCTACACACACCAAGAAACTACCACAATAATCCCACACATGCATCGCAAGCTCAGCGTATCATCACGCATACGTAAAGTAGTAGTAGTAGTAGGTCAATCAAGGACAAGTATGTAAAAGAGGCTATGCACGGGTTCATCATATCCATCACTATGCAGTAAGTAAAGCACTAGCAGTTCTAATAGCCATGCCTAATGGGCATTCAAAGATTGGTCGGGCATGAACACCTGCGTGCAAGTAGTTGTTGTAGTTTCCGTAGCCATACTTGATCTTCTGGCTTGTCTCCAAGGCACGACCGTCCATCACACACGGCCTTCCGGGTTGCTAACGCTGGGTACGTCGCGTGCTACACGGCTCGATGCAAGGCAAAGAGAGAGAGAGGGTATGCGGGTTGTGGCACAAGGCGGTGGAAGCGGTGCAAGCAAGGATGGCAGTGCGAACGCTTCTTGGGGACGTCATCCCTGTCCGTGGCAAGCCAGTGGCTAGTTGCGGGGATCCGACGTCCCGGACCCACCTTAGCGCAGTGGCGGGCAGCGGCCACGAATTCTCCTCCAAGTACGTGGGCAAAAGAGGTTCGATTCAAGGGCGAGAGCGGATAAGGATAGGGTAGCAGCGAGCGTCTCGAAATTATGAAACCAACGCAAGTGGTTTCATAATTTTCGGAGCTCCGGATAAATAGTTATGAATTTTTAGAGAAAGAAAGATTTATAAAACATTTATTAAATCCTTTTATTAAATCAGAAAATAATTTTATTAAAATAATGCTGATGTCAGCATGACGTCAGCGATCAGTGGGTTAGTGGGCCGAAAGTGGGCCCAAAGTGTTAGTGGCCCATTGGGCCGGCCCAGATCGGTCCAAAGTTGAACAAGTCTAGAAAACCACCTTATATTCTTATCAGATCTGGCCTGTTTAACTCAAAGGCTTAGCAGGCTTTCGTGGGCTGAAACCCACCTAGAGGTTATGCGAGCAAGTTCAGGGATGCACCCTGAACTATGCATCGGTCCGCCCTGGTCGTTGATATAGCTCAGCTGGGCTTCAGTGGGCTGAGGCCCAAGCCATGGTTTCTCCCTTCGCAGAGAAGTCCGGTCCTTCACCTCGGACCTGGCTGGGGCTCGCTGGTCCTCCTTGACACGGTGAAGCGCCGTCGGCGTGGACTGGCGCAGCGCTCCGGTGAGCAGCGACGCACGGCGCGCGGAGGTGAGATCATGGGTGATACGGCGAGGTTAAAGGTGGGTCGGCTAGGTCACGCGCGGCCATGCAAGCGCCGCCAAGGTCGAAGACCCAGGTGTTTCTTCCACCGGCGGACAGCTCGGCGGCCAGCAAAGCTGCGCTCGGCGGACGGCGGTGTGCGCGGCTCAAGGTCTTGGTTCCGCGTCTTGGCCTGCGGTGGCAAAGAGGGGGCGCTCGGTGCAGAGCAGCAAGGCGGCGCACGCGAGGCGAAACTGCGCGGCACGGCGCGAAGGCAAGGGCGTGTGCGAGGCGAAGCACGGCCGTGCGTAGGTGCGCGCGACGCGATGCCGAGCAGTGCGGCGAGATGACGAGAGGGTTCGCGCGGTGTAGCATGGCAGAGCAGAGCGAGAGCGGCGGGTTCATCTGCAGAAGGCCTCGGTACCGAGGGCGGGCACACTGAGAAAGAGGAGGGGAAACAAGGGACGCGCGGCTTGTTCCTCAAACACAAAACGTCGAGCACGACGTGCGCGTGCCGGGGCAGAGCGCAACGGCGGCGAGCTGGAGCTCTGCGTGGTGATTCCACGAGCGCGGTCGGCAAGCGCTGCACGGCCGCGGCACCTGCATAAAAGGCATGGCTCGAAGGCCATAGCACAGACGAAACGCAGCTCGGCGCTGACTACGGCGTGACGCGGATCGTGGTGCAGCGCGAGTGTGCGAGGAAAACGGGAACGGCCGGCCTTGGTCGCAAACAGCCGGCACCAGGAGCTACTGCTCGGCGCGAAACAGCGAGGCACAGGCATGAACATGAGTCCGAGCAAGGGAAAAGGAAGAGGCTTGGGGGTGTTCTGCTCACCGGCGGGCTCGTCGGAGGTGCGGCAGTGCAGGGAGTGCTCGACGCCGTGGCGAGGTGAAGCAGGCCGGCGTGAGACAACGGTGGCGAGGCAGAACGGCGACGCGGTGAGGATCGGAGAAGGGCATGGGAAGCAGGCGTTGCGGTGCGTCGTGGTCCTCTGCACGGCTGCTCCAGCTCCTTGGCGTCGACGATGCGCTCCCCTCCGGTCCTCAGGGCTTCCTCGGCGGTGACGGCCTCGCAGCAGTGTCGTCGTCGTAGCTCCCGCGGCGTGAGCGGCGTCGTCGTCCCCGGCGTGCACAGCGCCGGCTTCACGGGTCGGCACGACGGCGGCTCCAGGACGGCTTCAGCCTCCGCGGCGGGCGCTCCTCTCTCCTCCACTCCTTCTTCCCCTACAGGCGGCGGCGGACAGGGGTCGATGCCAGCAGAGGGGTTTTATAGGGCGGTGCCCTAGGGTTTCCGGGCACAGGCGGGCGGCAAAGATGCGGCACGGGGACGCGTGGAGCTCATCAGCGGCCGCTAGCACGGCCGGGGCGGAGGTCATGGCTAGCGTCGGCGCGACGGCCCTCCCGGTCCCCCACGGCGTGCGTCACGGTGAGGAAGAAAGGGGAAAAAGGAGAGCCTGACTGGTGGGGCCCGCGTGGCGGTGATAGAGGGGGAGGTGGTAGGTGGTAAGCGGGCTGCGGTTTAAGACGGGCCAAAAGGCAAGGCGGGCCGGCGGTTTGTGCAGGCCGGCAGAGAAAGAAGGAGGTGGTCCGGTAGACTTTGATGGTTTGGCTGGGCTGGAGGTGTGAGCGGGCCGGCGGGGTTGAGGGGTGACGAGTAGACCTCGTTTTCGGGTTTGGTGGGCTGGCTTGGCTGCAGGGTTGAGGGGCCCCTAGTGGACTTTGTCCACTGGGTTGCGGCCCAAGATAGCTGTTAGTTAGACAAAGTAGGTTTTGAAATATAGTTTGAATTTATATTTGAATTACTTTCAAATTCAAATAACACTCAATTGAACTTCAAATAAAATCCAAGAAAATCCAAATCACATTTACACCTTAATTTGGAAATAATTTTTATATTGTTTTATTTTATTTGGAAATTGAGATGAGAGGTTAGCAATTTGGGATCAAATTTGGTAGCACACAAGTTCAAGCAAAAAGTTTTAAAATTTTGCGAAAATTCACTCATGGAAAAACATCCAAATTTCTGGGATGTTACATGGAGTCTCGTCTACTGGTTGCCGACGGGGAGGAGCAGAACGACACTGACGGAGAGCGAGGACGGAGCAGGGGAGGGCTGCGCGCACCGCCGCCGACCTGTGCAGCACGAGGCGTGAGGAAGGTAGGGAGGCGGCCGCCCGCCCGAGCTCGGAGGAGCCCCCAAAGCCGCATCTCTCTGCGTCGGCTGCCGTCTCCGTGCCGGCCGCACCACCCCGAGCTGAGAAGGCCATCGCGGGAGGAGATCCACCGGCCGAGAATCAGATCCGGCAGCGAGCACCCAGGTCGATTCGGCCTCCGCCGCCACCGGCCCTGCTCGCGAAGCTCCATCCTCCGCATCGGCCGGCAGAGGTCGTGACGAGGCGCGCCAGGGCCACAGCGGCGCGAGCAGGGGCGCGACGGTCTCGACGGAGTGCTGTGGCGCGAGTGCAGGGGGCGCGAGTTCTCCGGGGAGGCCGCCTCCAGCTCCACCACGCTCGCCGCCGCCGGTCGCCACGGTCGCCCACCTCCCCGCGTCGCCGCCGGAATCCGCGAGGTAGAGGACGCCACCCGCCGGATCCGGGCCTGCCGAGAGGAGTGGGAGGTCGCCGGTGGCCGGATCCGACGGCGGAGGGTGGCGGGGACGGAGGAGGTGGCGGGGATCGAGAAGGGCGGTTGGAGGAGTCGTGCGGGAGGAGGAGAGAGACGGTAGCGGGGGCTTGCCGTTGGACTGCGCAAAGGAGAGAGAAAAGGGGAAAAAACCCAGGAATGCGCGTGGGCGGGGGCCGAACTGCATTTTGCAGCGACCTTTGCAGCAACTGCTGCAGCTGCTATAGTGGGCTCCCCGCGCGCAAAATGAGGTTGCAGCACCGGTTGCACGAGCTGTTAGAGACGGTCTAACTCTCTCTCTCATAATGTCTCATCACCTCAGGGTTTCTTTCTCCCTCATCAACAAAACCAGTGACAACAAAACCTCTAGATGACTCATAACTTTCAGAATCCCCTTCTTCCTCCACTTGTTGTTCCCATTCTTCATCACCTTCTTCGTCCTCTTGTTGTTCCCCTTCATCATCACCTTTCCTCTCATCCGCATCCTCAGCTTCCTCATGTACTTGACTGCTAGACCCACCCTTCAGGTAAACTTGGACAAACAAAATCACAGGCAAACCAACTCGGTATGCATTTCTGATATAACTCCTCCATTGTCGAGTTCCTTTAAGTGGCATGAGCTCCCAATACACATGTTCACTTCTGTTGATTAGTAGCATCACCAACATGCATTGGTACTCTAAATCTACTGCAAATGACTTGACCAGCCACTTGGTTATACCCTCCCAACTTCTTTCTGCTGCTCTTTTAATATTTTGCTCAATTGAACTAAAATTTGACAAGTCAACTCCTTGTGGACCATATATAATTTCTCCAGATCCATAATACAATTTGACTGTGACTGTCTCCGACATGTCTGATTCATAATAAAAACCAATAACTACTATCAAATACTTCATCCAGGGACTAAAAACCAATAACTACTATCAAATACTACATCCAGGGACTAACAAAAAAAAGACTATTATCTAAACTAATAGTAAATATGTTACGTAATTTAGTCTAATCAGTGGCAAACATGTAAAGTATAATCTAATCCATAACTACAGATCTATAACTACAGATCTATAATCTAATCTATAACTACAGAAAACTCTACATAATTAATAGTAATTATATCTAAGCAAAAATGACTAAAACAGTTCAAATCAGCAAAATACCTGCAATGATGCGAAGAAGTAGCAGTACTTCGCTGCTCTGCCGCCTCCACCTCACTCTCTTCTCCTTCTAAGCACTAAACCCTACGGAAATGAACTATTTAATACTACATATCTAAAAAAATCTAAATAATCAATACTAATTACGATTTCATTACATCTAAGTACAGGTGCTAAAAGGGTTGAAATCAACGAAATACTTACAATGAAGCGAAGGACCAGCAGAGCTTCGCTGCTCCGCCCCCTCACTCTCTTCTCCTTCCCTCCCAACCCTCTCTTTCTTTTTTTTCGAATTATTATGACAATTTCGGGCAAATTTTCGGTTCTTATAGGGTCTGACGACCTGCCGCTGTGGGCCACGACGGTCGCAAATTCCTACCGCCGTGGCCCACGGCGGTAGGGCCTGCCGCCGTGGCCCACGGCGAATGAATGTCAAGCGCCGTGTGCCACTGCGGCTGGGCTTTCCGCCGGTCGGGCCCGTGGCGGTAGGCCCAACCGCCGTAGCCCACGGCGGTTGGCGGTGGAACCGCCGTGGGCCATGGCAGTCCGTGGTCAAATTTGCAAAATTTTGAGATGGTCGTATAATTTTGCAAAATGATTAAAAAAATATAAAAAAATTCCCATATTGGTAGCATGATGAAGTAGCAGTGTAGCACTTAAAAAGTTAAAACCCGTGGTAGTACGTAGCAGCTCGGTGTGGATAATCTAACTTCCCGTAGAAAAGTCACAAGTGACTTCCCCTCTCTGGGATGCCACTCATTCTTCATCCAATGGTAGGTGTAGGGTTTTGCTTTTTCTCAATGCTACTCTACAGCCGCTAGACACAATTTCGTAACCAGTATGACACAAAGGAAAAACAAATATATTAAATAAACGGTTTAGTTGCTGTAGAATGCAACAGATGTAGCGTGACAAGTTAAATATTATGCATAATACAAATAAGTTGGCTACATCTGTTGGCTAAATAAGTTGCTTTTTCTCTTTGATTGCTTGGTAAATAAACAGAGGAAAATTTTTACTTGCGCTTTTCTGTTCAAGAAAAAATAGAGAAAAGTTTTTATCATCTACACGTATATTGTGCAATATATATAGTGTCCAGTTTTAGATTTAAAACGATGAGACTTGCTTAATGCTAGTTCAATAAAAGAATCAAAGTGACAAAAGATTTAACTTGAGAAGACATGAAACTGTTGAAATTACTAAACTGAAATGTTGTTGTTTACTTCTGATCATTTAGAGTACGAAAGTGTTTAAAAAGTGAAATACATCATTTATTCTGCACTAAAACAAAGTATTTACGTGCACTAGAATGATGCCTTTATTTGGGCTGAAACATCATCTGGGCTGACTTCTTGTGAGCTGAGGAGGTCCTAACATCTTTAACAACCGTTGGATGAAGAATAGGTGGCATCGAAGGAGTCACTTGTGCCGGTAGCAGCCTAGTTGGAAGAATTAATCCCCTGTCAGCCTCATCCTCCTTCTTACCTGCTCAACACAATCCTCTTCTGGCTTGAGTATATATATATAAAAAAATTCTCTTCTGGCTTTATTAGAGTATCTCCAGCAGTTTGACAAATCGAGTTGTCATCCTTGATTTTTGACAAAAATGTTAAAAATACTCCTCCATCAGTTTGGCAAAAGACTTGCAATTTGAGAAATCAGCCTCCAGCACACAAATATATGGTGCGGCGCGCATTTGGCATCATCGTTTCTAGACATGTGAGAGGGTGAAAAAAATAAATAACATAGAAGAATTTCTGATGCAAATGTATAATATAGAAAGAATAGTTTAGCAAGTTAAAAATGGTAAACTCTTGAAGATGTATTCTTTTTAACTTGACAAATTTTTTAGGAGTTGGCAAATCATAAGATTTGCCAAGTTAAAAAATGGCAAACTCTAAGAGCATCTCCAGCAATTTGTCAAATCAAGTTGTCATCCTTGATTTTTGGCAAAAAGTTAAAAAATACTCCTTCAACAATTTGGCAAAAGACTTAACAATTTTTGACAACTTAGAAAAACCAACCTCCAGCGCGCCAATAGACGCGCGTGGCTCGCGGTTGGCATCGTCAATTCTAGACAGATGGGAGGGTGAGAAAAAGAAATAAATAACAGAAAAAGATTCCTGATGTAAGTTATATATAAATTTGGCAAATGAATTATGCCAAACTGTTAAAGATGAACTTTTTTTTTACTTGACATATCTTTTTAGAAGTTAGCAAAACATAATATTATCAAGTAAAATTTAGCAAACTCTTGGAGATGCTCTTAGTTGGAGCTGCAAATGTTGAGCAACATGCTTTAAGCTGCAAATGTTCAGCAACATGCTTAAGCTGCAAATGGTCAGATGAGGCGGCTAATTGGCAGAAATCATCCACAAACTCAGACTCAAAACACTTCAATATCGTGCAGCAGTCTTCGCAAGACGCACAACACTTCTCATCGCAATTAAGGGAATAACCAACAACAGAGAAGGTGTGCTGATTCAACAACAGAAACAATGATTGGCTAATTGCTCTGGTCTAGTTAATACTTCACCGGTGTTCTCAACATAGTTTCAGCACATTATGCTTTTAGTGGGTTCCCTTGTGGCCCTCACAGGAGAAATATCCAAACGCATGCCGCATTGGTCAGTTTCCTAAGGCTGTACAGCTTCTAGGAGCTTCTCGTACACTTGCCGTGCAGACAAATCCTCAACCTTGTAACAGCAAAGCCCAGGTATAGTTTTAGAATAGAGAGGTAAAATTTTAATAAGTGAAGAAAAATAACATAGTGCTATGGGAGAAGATTTGAAACATTTGACTCCTAGGATCATGCAGCAGTGCATCAGATTCCGATACTAATGAAATCAATTTCCACAGTCCATGTAATTTGGGTAAGAAGTGGGAACTCACAATCAGAAGCTTTGATTTATTATTCCATCCCCTTTGAAGGGTCATCTGAGTCAATCTTAGGCCAAGAACCTGATTTCATAAACCATTAGCGTGGATATCTTCACATAACAAGGTTCAAAGTTAATTGAAACTGCTTATTCAGAATTGAGACCATCAACTAAATTGATATGTTTCAACAACAAAGGCAAACTATATTGTATATTTGCAATACATTGATAAAATATTTTTTAGCAAAGTTAAGCAATACTCATTGCATGCATATTATGATGTCACTTATCTTTTACTGGATGGAGCATTTAGAATACCGCTTTTACAAGGCCCAAAGTATACAATATGAATGAAATTGGAGTGTCATTAAAGAAAATTACCTTGCCCATAAATTCTAGCAACTCACTGTTGGCTTCCCCTCGTGCAGCAGGGGCAGCTACTGCTACTCGAACATCATCAGCGTTCACTCCTGAAAGTAGTACACAATTCTGTCACCACATTGTATGTGCCAATGAACTGAAAGAAATAGTGTATTCTCCCATGTCCAATCTATGTTCCACATGAAACTGTTAGTGCATCCGTGCACAAATTTTACATAAATATTGCATGTTGTCATCTCAAGAAATAACTTACTCCCTCCATACCAATAAAATAAGTCGTTTTGAACAAGATTTCAGTCAAACATTGGAAATATAAATCAGGAATAACTTTTAAATTGTTGAGTTTGAAAATATGAAAACTACATGACTAGATTTATCTTGCAAAATACTTCCATAAAAGTACACATATGTCAGTTTTTAACAAATATTTTTATAAAAATAAGTCAAAGTTATGCTTTGGAGACCGTGTCGCTGTCCTAAACGACTTGTTTTATGTATATGGATGGAGTACTACAATGTTTAAGTACGCACTTGTTATTGCTGAACGCTGTGCCCGGTCTTCCACTTCAATGGCTACTTGGACAAGTCCACCTTCCAATTGTGTGATGCAAGGGGGTACAGGAGCATCCTACAGTTTTCATGATCATTAAGCAGAGAGGAGAAACAGGCCGAATCTACCAAAGGAAATTTCAGTTGAGGGCGGTATGTACATGCGGATTTGTCTCAGCTGCAACTGAACTCAGTGCTCCATCAACAACATATATAAACGGGGCATGCTCCAGATCCTCTTCTGATCGGTAACAAACAAAAAGGTCACATCCTACACAGCTCATGCGGAACTGCTTTTCAAGCTTTCCTTCACCACTGCACCAAAGATTATTTACATAAGTACAACATGGTAACCACTTTGGCATAATAACCCTGAGGTGGATTGTTGCGAAGGAATATGCACATGAGAAATGTAGATCATGTTATATGAATAAAATTCAGTAATATACTGCTATGCTATTGAAAATGTGTAAACACACTGCAACCCCCCTCCCCCAGAAGACAACAGTGCACACATGTAGCCAAAATAGCACCCAATTCCTTAGTTACATACTACCTGACAAACTGAAAGACATCACCATAGTTTTGAAATTAGTGAAGAACACATAAGCAGAAAGAAAGTAGATTTAATCAGAACAGCAGAACCTAACTACAATAAGAAGTACAGATGAAGTACTTCAAACATGAGGGATGATTATTATACCGTTTCAACATTACTTTTCCTGATTCCTTCACATTTAGCCTTGAGAGATGCTTAGTCTTGTCTAAAACATGTGCTCTGTCAGTCTTTCGCTTGGGCATTTTCTGCAATTGGGTATCTTCAGAACAAACATATCAGACTTTAATATACAAAGCTTTTATTCTTGAATCACTCGAACTAGCTATTACAAAAGCCAAAAAATAGTAGCAACTCCTCTTGGCAAGAAATTAAGAAAAATCTGCTAGTGATGATGAATATAAACTTTTAAAACACATTGCATCAATTTGAAAAACTAAATTAGTCTACCTTAAGCTTTTATCCTATTTGAGAGAAAAAATCATGACCGCTATATATGCACAAGTGATTCTAAATGGCATGGCACTGTAATTATAATTTTGCAATGTCCGATATCTTAGAGCAGGCAGACCACTAAATGTCAGTGTCCTCAATGTATGATGGCACAAGAATATTTTTTTTTAAAAATAAAAGGAGTGAAACCTCAGAATCAATTTGAGAATTCATTATCACATCTTTTTTAGTGTTACCTTAAATGTTAATACAGCATGTTCACATATTTTAAATTGGTAATAAAGATGAAGCAGTTCTATGTTCATCAGGATCAAACGTGCATCAAACAGAGGGCACTGCCTTGATTAAGTTTTGAAAATCCTTTTGGTACATAGCAACCAGAATCGGACTAATTCATAAGGCCAGTGGCGGAGGTTAGCTAAGGCCAAAGTGAGCTATGCACCCCCCCCCCTCCCCCCATAAACTAGAGAAATTCTTAATTAAACACTGGATTTGATTGCTTTAGTGGAAGCAACAATGGTAATCTGCCCCCTCTCTTCTTTTGTGTTCAACCTCCGCCACTGTTTATGCCATGTTCTTCATCTCCACCACATTCCCTATAAGTTCACTTTCTCCTGCTCACTGATTACAGCACAATGATCTAGAGATAGAATAGTACAGATGAAGAAGAACATCTGGTATGCAGGTAAATGCTGTTGCGTGGTCTGAAACTTGTGACTATGCAGGGATTAGTTAAAAACCACCCCCGCTTAAACAGTTTCAAGCTAATTCTTCCGCTAGAATCCAATGTCTCCCTACAAGACTGCATAGATCTGGCAAAATTAAGCGAGTGGGGAGGAGGAGCTGCGCTGACCGGTGATGAGGACGTGAGAGGCGCAGTGCTTGCAGTAGTAGACGAAGAGGTCGGACTCGGGGCCCTCCGGCAGCGCGTCCTCGCTCGAGTACGTGTGCGTCGTCCGCTTCGGCATCGCCCCTCCCTCTCCGCCGCCGCCGGAATCGAGAGGCGAGTGGCCTTCAAGCCCAGGCCTTACGGAGCAAGGGGGTATTCAGGCGGAGGCAGTCGAGATGGGCGGGGCGGGCGCCTGGAGGAGGGATCCGAGCCGTCGCCTTCGGGGACAGACAGCAGCGGCGGCGGCGCGGGAAAGAGGAGGCGGAAGAAAGCGCGGCGGCGGCGGCGAGGTGGACTGGTGGACGGTGACGAGGCGTGCGCTCAATCGGTCCAGGCAGGGGTTGAGTTGACCCGTGTTGACCTGGTATAGTAGTATGGTATATCGTGATCTAAATTGGCTGACCAGAAAAATGCAATGTTGTTTCAAAAAAAAAATGCAAAGTTGGCCTTAACTTAAATTTTTGGGAAATAGAAATCAAAATTAATGTAAAGTGATTCGGCATCGCATATGTGGGTGTGTTTAGAGCCCAAACGTTTGGGTAAAATTTGGTAATTCTGACAAAAATTGGTGCAAAATACACTGTAGCGTCAGATGAATAGTGAGAGGTGATGTGATAGGATGTGATAGGTGATGGGATGTTTTTGGAAAAATTTGAGTTTCCAAACACACCCTGTGTATTGGTAACAACGCATCAAATAAGGAATATGTGTGAAAGTCAAAAATAATAATTTGAAATGACTCGGTGCACCAACATACACGCGCTTTTACTGCCATCTCTGCTGAACAAAGTATCACTTGTCTTCTTCTATCAACGAGGAAGGCTAGCTCAATGTTCATAGCAACGACGGATAAAGTATTACGAAATTGTATTACGAAAGGTCAATATCACTTCTTGCTTAGTCACAACACGTGAGCATCAACATCGATTATATAACAAAAAGGATAAAGTCCTTTCGACCTCTCTCATGTGTTAGGCGTGTTCGGTTTCCACCTCTACCGTCCGAAATCGGGTATTCGAGGCCTCTCATCTCCCGGACCCGTCCGTTTTCCCTCCATCGGTTGTTTTGCAGAACGGTTTTGATGACGTGGACACCACGTGGTGGTGGGCCCGCTTGTCAACGTTACCTATCTCTTCTCTCTGTTTCCCTCTTTCTTTTTCCTCTCTCATCTCTCTCCTCCGTTCATATGGCCGTCGGGTGGAGCAGGGACCGGCAGGCGAGCGCCTGGTGGGCGCAGGAGCCAGGGGCGGGCCACCCTGGTCCTCTGTTGCTCGCCGCTGGAGGCCCACCCCACCCCGCCCCGTCGCACCGGAGGACAAGGGGCAGGGAAGCCATGGATCCGCTCGTCGGCGGCTCGAGCCTCCGTGGGGAGCTCCACGGTGACCATTGCTCTATTTTTCCCTCTCCCACTTGGAGGCGCCGGCGGCAACATTCTTCTTCCGTTGCTGCTCCTCCCCGACGCCGGCTGCTGCGCACCACACTCCTGAGTCGGCGCTCCGGCGGTGCCGCGGGGCGGGGTGGGCCTCCTGCGGCGAGCAACAGAGGAGCAGAGTAGCCCGCCCTTAGTTCCTACGCCCACCGGTCGCTTGCCCGCCGATCCCTACTCCCCCGACGGCCATATGAACAGAGGAGAGAGATAAGAGATGAGAGAGAAGAGGAAAACAGAGAAGAGAGATGGGGTAACGCTGACAAGTGGGCCCCACTGTCACGTGGCGTTCATGCAAAACAGTCGAGGGAGGGAAAACACACGGGTTCGAGAGATGAGGGGCCTCGAATACCCGGTTTCGGACAACAAGGGGGAAACCGAACTCGCCCAATACATGAGGAGGGTCAAAAGAACTTAATCCTAAAAAATGGCATGTTTGAATCGTAACCCAAACTACGATGGTTAGGGCAAATATAGTAGGCTAACATAGTGGTCGTGTGTAAGTGCAATCAAGTCCTAAGTGGGTTTTGGTGATGTTGACCACCCAATTAAAAGTCTAATGAACTTCTAAGTGTATGTTTCAGGTTAATAATTTATATAAGGTACAAAGAAACAAAAGGTGACCCCTAATTCAAAAAAGGAAGGCTTGCCCTTGTCCAAGGATGCTAGTTTAATTTATTTTTATTTGAAAATTGAGTATAGGACAAGCCGTACTATCAAGAGGGATACTACTAATGGCTTTGGGGTAGAACCAAGTGCATAAAGTTCTTATCAAACCAACAAAACATCCCAGCCACAAATGTCCTATCAGCTGCAGCTCTGTTTTCTCTGCTCCCGGAACCTCCGCATTTTTCCTGAAAGTTTCGGACTGCATTTCGTCTGCCAGCTGAAGAGTCCCAGACCTCGGAAGTTCCGGGATTTTTCCGGAGGTTCCGGGTTTTCAAAAAGAGCCGTTGCAGATTCAGATCTGAGGGTATTTATACCCCTTTGACCCCTAACGGTCCTCTTCTTCTTCTTCTCTGCACCGAAACAGTAGCATTTGCCTCTCTCTCACTCTTAGTATTCACTCCCACCTACTTGAATCCAAAATTTATCCTTAGCATTCAAGTCTTGGGTGATTCCTTGTGAGAAGAAGCAAATCCTTTCACTCTCTTGAAGTTCTAGTGCACTTGGTGAAACCCTAGCTTACTTGGTGGATCTATTACTCTTGGAGTTGTACTCCTAGACGGCTAGAGGTTACTTGGGAGCTTCCTAGCTTTGTGTGGCTGCCCCAAGTCGTTTGTATTACCCTTTGTGACTAGTGGAACACTCCACCTATTGCTTTGTTGATAGGTGTGAGAGAGGAGTGGATCTAGAGAGATCCCAAAGCTTTTGTGGCTTACCTCAACAACGTGGACGTAGGCTAACCTTTGTGGTGAGCTGAACCACGGGTTAAATCTGTGTCTCTTGTGCTTTACCTCCTTTATATATCTTGTTTGCTTGTTCTTTATTGCTCTCAACTAGATCTATTAGGGTTTGCTCTAGATCTATAAGTTCTCTTTGCTCTAAGGTTGTTTAGTAGCTTATGCTTCAAATTCATAGCTTCAAATATATGTCTCTTGCTTATGATATCAGCTCTTAGCCATCTAACTCGTGCAGGTTTGAAAAATCAGAATCTCCAAGAAAATTCACTGTCTGTGCATTTTTCCGGAGGTTCCGGACTCTGACAGAAGTTTGGCAAGAAAAGTTTGAATTTGTTTTGTAGGCCTATTCACCCCCTCTAGGCTACTTGCATTGATCCTTTCAATGGTATCAGAGCTTGGTTCCTTAGTTTGCACTTAACCGTGTGAGGGAATGGCAAGTGGAGATGAGAGGCCCGAAGGGGACAAGGAAGAAGGAGTTGGTGATCCAACCAACAAAGATGCAACCGAAGCTTCGGGAGTATATGGTGACTCATCATCTTTTCGAGAGAAGCTTGAAAAGCTCAAGCATGCAGTGAAGCAAGACAACAAGAAAGAGAAGAAAGAAAAGAAGAAAGAAAAGGAAGAAAAGAAGAAGGAGAAGAAGAAGAAGGAAACCAAGAAGAAAAAGAAGAAGGACCCATCACCTCCACCTTCATCTTCATCTTCTTCAGCTCCATCATCGTCATCAAATGAAAATGGCGATGATGATGATGATGAGTACTATGGAGCAAGAATGCCCAAAAGAACACTCAAGCCCAAGTCCAAGCCCAAGAAGAGCTATGGAAGTGCATCCTTTAACTATGATTGTTTGACCACTTCCTCTAAGGATAATCTATCTATTCCCGTTGGTAAATTGCCTCAATTTGATGGAACTAATTTTGCCAAATGGAAGCATCTAATGAAAGCCTACCTTACGGGCTTGCACTTGGAGTTGTGGAACATTGTGTGTGTAGGTTTTGAAGATCCCGAAGATGAAGGAAATCTCACACCACTTGATTGCCGCAACATAAGAAGAAATGCCCAAGCCACTAGCATTCTCCTTAGTGCTTTGAATGCACAAGAATACAATAGAGTAAATGGCTTGGAGATTGCCAAGGAAATTTGGGACACTCTCCACATTGCTCATAAAGGTGTTGACAAAGTGAAGAAATCAAAGATAAGCATCTTGATGGCCGAGCTTAATAGGTTCACTATATTGGAGGGTGAAGGACCGCAAGACATGTTTGATAGATTGATGGTCATTGTTGGCAAGATTAGAGGCTTGGGTGGTGATGAGTTGGATGATCACTTTGTTGTGAAGGTGATGTTGGAAGCCTTTGCTCCTAGAAACCCCACTCTAGTCACTTTGATTAGAGAAGAGAAGAGATTTGAGGAGTTCTCCCCAAATAATGTCCTTGGGAGAATTCACACACATGAGCTCATGGACATAGAAATACAACATAGAAAGAAGATTGGAGAGCTAGAAATAAAGATGAACAACATGAAGGTCAAAGATGTTGCTCTCCAAGCCAACAAGTCAAGCAAGCCCTCTACTTCACCTAGACCATCCAAGTCAAAATCCAAGAAAATTGAAGTAGAGAGCTCATCAAGTGATTCAAGTGAAGACGAGGATGAAGATCCTCAAGTTGAGATTGGTGACATAGCCTTATTCATGAGAAGATACAAGAAGAGCTTGAAGAAGCAAGGCTACAAGTTCTCCAAAAAATATCGCAATTACAAGAAGAGAACTTGCTACAATTGTGGAAGCACGAAACACTTCATTGCGGATTGCCCCAATGAAAAGAAGGATGGCAAGTATGATAAGAGCAAGGACAAGTACAAGAAAGATCAAAATCCATATCACAAGAAGAAGAGCTATGGTAGAGAAGCCCACATTGGACATGAATAGAACTCCGGTGATGAGAGCTCTAGTGATGAAGAGGAGAAGAAGAAGGTTGCAACTGTGGCTATCAAGAACTCTTCCTCTACATCAAGGCTCTTTAACAACTTAAGTGATGATGAAGAAAGCACAATCATTCATTGTCTCATGGCTAAGGGTGAAAAGGTAGAATCTACTTCTAAACCCTCTCCTCCACCTAGTGATAGCTCGGACATAGATTCTAGTGATGAATCTAGTGATGAAGAAATAGAAGAAATAGTTGGTAAAATTGACAAACAATCTAAAGACTTCATGGCTAAGCTAGTGGTTGAACTAGAGAAACACCAATGTCTTCTTGATTCAGAGAGGAATGAGGTTGAGGCCCTAAGGTTGGAAGTTGATCATAACTTGGCTGTCATCACTACTCTTAGGGATGAACTTGCTGCCTCTCAAGCTCAATGTAATTCTCTTAAGACAAGGAATGAAGAGCTTGAGGAGCAATATAGTCTCCTTTGGAGTAGTACCTCACATCCCTCCAAGGCAAAGGGTGAATCTAGTTCTTCAACTAGTAAGGGTTGTGAAAAATGTCATAATATTGATATTGAATCTTATGACACTAACCTTGCTAATATGGATGCAATGAAGAAAGAAATTGCTAGGCTCAACACAATCATAGCCAATGGGTGCATGAAAGATGATGGCAAGAGGAAAATTGACATCAAATATGAGAAGATGCTTTACAAGAATTCAAGGCATGGTTTTGGGTATATTGAGAACAGCAAGACCTCTGAGAGGAAGATCATCAAGGGCAAGGAATGCCTCAACTTCAACAACAAGGGCTTTCGGTTCACCGAGAGTCTGGAGGTTCCGGTGTCAAAACCCGGAGGTTCCGGAGTCTGGAAGGCCAAAACTGCACATAATGCATTTCTCGGAGGTTCCGAGAAAAACCTCGGAGGTTCAGGGGTCTGTAGGGACAGAAGCAAGAACAAGACCAAGACTCAGCCCAAGCATGTTCCCAAAGCATCTAACACTCTCTTGCAGGTCAAGAACAATCCCATTCTGCCAATGAGGAACAAGTTTGCACACAAGACCAAGGCTCATGCATCCATTGACACTCAACCTAGCTATGTGTTGAGACGCAACAACCTTGGTAAAGTTGTTGCCACGTATGTTGGAAATGAGTCCAACATATATGTGAAAAGGTCACTATAGGTTCCTAAGATTTTGGTTGCTAACGTTGAGGGCCCCAAGTCAAATTGGGGACCTAAAAGAAGGAACTAAATTGTTTTGTAGGCATACTCCTCCGGTGGATCAAGTTGGGTGCTTGATAGTGGATGTACACATCATATGACCGAAGAAAGGAGTATGTTCTCCACCTATCTCCACCTAGAAGGACCAAGAGAAAGAATTGCTTATGGTGGTGATGCTAGTGGAGAAGTCATTGGAGTTGGTGATATCCCTATCTCTTCTAAGTATTCAATTACTAATGTGCTTCATGTTGATCCATTGGGTTATAATCTACTATCTGTTTCACAACTTAGTGAAATTGGATTTGATTGTCACTTTTCGGATGAGGGTGTGTTCATCATAAAGAGGGAGGATTCCTCTATTGTCCTTACGAGTCGCTTGAAGGGAAGGCTTTACCTAGTTGATCTCAACAAAAGTAAAGTCTCCCCTAAGACTTGTTTGGTGGCAAAATCTAGCATGGGTTGGCTATGGCATCGTCGACTAGCCCATGTTGGCATGAGGAACTTGGCCAAACTCTTGAAAGATGAACACATCCTTGGACTAAATAATGTTCATTTTGAGAAAGATAGGATATGTCAAGCATGCCAAGCCGGGAAACAAGTAGGTGCACCTCACCCACCAAATAGCATCCTCACTACTACAAGTCCATTGGAGCTCATTCACATGGATCTATTTGGACCGGTGGCCTACATAAGCATTGGTGGTAACAAATATGGCTTGGTTATTATTGATGATTTTTCTCGCTTCACGTGGGTGTTCTTTGTGTTTGAAAAGAGTGAAGTACAAGGGAAGGTGAAGACCTTCATAAGAAGAGCACAAAGGGAATTCGGGTTGCCCGTCAAGAAAGTGAGAAGTGATAATGGATCCGAATTCCACAACACCAACGTTGAAGAGTTTCTTGATGAAGAGGGCACCAAGCATGAATTTTCAGCTCCTTATACATCTCAACAAAATGGGGTGGTTGAGATGAAAAATCGCACACTTATTGAGATGGCAAGAACCATGTTGGATGAGTACAAGACACAAGACATCTTTTGGGCTGAAGCCATCAACACGACTTGCCATGTCATCAACTGCCTCTATCTTCACAAGTTTCACAAGAAGACTTCCTATGAGCTTATCACCGGTAAAAAGCCCAAGGTGTCCTACTTTAGAGTATTTGGGTGCAAATGTTTCATTCTAAACAAGAAGCCCCGAAGCTCTAAGTTTGCACCAAAGGTTGAAGAAGGTTTTCTTCTTGGCTATGGTCCTAATGAACACGCCTACCGTGTTTTCAATCTAACCTCCGGAAGGATTGATGTCACGGTAGATGTTACCTTTGATGAATCTAATGGCTCTCAAGTGGAGCAAGTTGATATGAATGTTGTAGGAAAAGAGAAGCCACCTTGTGAAGCAATCTAGCAAATGGCCACAGGTGATGTTAGACCAGTTGAAGCACAAGATGAAGATGAAGAAATTGCACAAGCTTCAACAACATTCGAAGGGCCAGACGCTCCTGGTTCTACGGAGTTGCAGACCTCGGAGGTTCCGGGCAAAACCCCAGAGGTTCCGAGAACTGTCACTGGAACTCAACCTCCGGGAATTACTTCGGAGGTTCCGGAGTCTGGGAACACATCACCCCAGAACACTGTGAACCATGCCACTATTCAGCAAGGAGATGGTCTTGAAGCCAATTCTGAGACTCAAGTTGATGGTGATGATGAAGACCAACCTCTACACTAACCTCTTGGCCCATCACATCCTCGTGTACATCAAGTGGTGCAACGAGACCACCCCGTCGACAATATCCTTGGGAGCATAAAGAGAGGGGTAACAACACGATCTCGTCTTAAAAATTTTTGTGCATTTTACTCGTTTGTTTCCTCTCTTGAACCTATCAAGGTAGAACAAGCTCTTGAGGATCTGGATTGGGTGATGGCTATGCAAAAGGAGTTGAACAACTTTGAAAGAAATCAAGTGTGGGAGTTGGTGGAAAGACCCAAGACAAATATCATAGGCACCAAATGGGTTTTCCGAAACAAGCAAGATGAGTTTGGCATTGTGATTAGGAATAAAGCAAGGTTGGTTGCTCAATGGTACACTCAAGTTGAAGGACTTGACTTTGGAGAAACATATGTACTGGTGGCAAGACTTAAAGTAATTCGGTTTCTTCTCGCCTTTGCTGCCCATCATGACTTCAAACTGTATCAAATGGATGTCAAGAGTGCATTTCTAAATGGTCCACTCTCCGAAGAAGTCTATGTGGAGCAACCACCCGGTTTCGAAGATCCCAAGCTTCCTAATCATGCCTACAAACTCCATAAGGCGCTCTATAGGCTTAAGCAAGCACCAAGAGCATGGTATGAATGCCTTAAGGATTTCTTGCTCAAGCAAGGCTTTGAGATAGGCAAAGCCGATGCTACTCTCTTCACTAGAAAAGTTGATGGTCATATCTTTGTTTGCCAAATATATGTCGATGACATAATATTTGGTAGTACTAATGAAACTTTTTGTGAAGAATTTAGTAGGGTTAAGACAAAGAGATTTGAGATGTCTATGATGGGTGAGCTCAAGTACTTCCTTGGATTTCAAATCAAACAAGCAAAGGAAGGGACTTTCATTTGTCAAACTAAGTATACAAGAGACATGCTTAAGAAGTTTGACATGGACAAGGCCAAGCCCATCAAGACTCCAATGCCTACCAATGGACACTTAGATCTTGATGAAGAAGGGAAATTCGTGGATCAAAAGGTATATCGCTCCATGATCGGCTCTCTTCTCCACTTATGTGCATCTAGGCTGGATATTATGCTTAGTGAGTGCATGTGTGCTAGATATCAAGCTAACCCGAAAGAGTGTCATCTTATGGCCGTAAAGAGAATTTTGAGATATCTAGTTCATACCCCTAACCTTGGCTTGTGGTATCCTAAGGGCTCCACTTTCGATCTACTTGGCTATTCAGATTCCGATTATGCCGGTTGCAAAGTCGATAGAAAAAGTACATCGGGGACATGCTAATTCCGTGGTAGGTCCCTAGTGTCTTGGAGTTCTAAAAAGCAAAACTCAGTAGCCCTTTCCACCGCCGAGGCCGAGTATGTTGCAGCCGGCGCTTGTTGTGCTCAACTACTTTGGATGATGCAAATCTTAAAAGATTACGGATGTCACTTTACCCATATCCCACTTGTGTGTGACAATGAAAGTGCCATAAAGCTTGCAAATAACCCTGTAAGCCATTCTCGTACAAAATATATAGACATCCGTCATTACTTCTTGAGAGACCACGAAACCAAAGGAGATATCGTTCTAAGTCATGTGAGTACCGAAAAACAACTAGCCAATATCTTCACTAAACCTCTCGAGGAGTCAAGGTTTTGCAGTTTGAGGAATGAGCTGAATATTCTTGATTCTCATTGCGTGGTTTGATATATAGCACATCTTGGTTGATATATTGCTTTGCTGAAAATCTTTTTGAAAAACCTTCATACATGTGTTTCAAAATCTAGTTTATATCCCAACTTGTTCCAAAAGGCTATAGCTGTGTGTTGATTGTTTGTTTTCTGGCCTATTGGGACAAGGAGTCCATGATCTAAGAGAAAAATTGAGTTAAAGTGCCAAATCTCAGCAAAATAGCAAGCTCACTGTCTCTGGTTGCAGTCTCTGGAGGTACCAGGAAATACCTGAAGGTTTCAGATCCATATCTGGTTCAGTCAAAGATTCAGTCAGTATTCAGTTCTGAATCCGGAGATTCCAGAAAATGTCCGGAGGTTCCGCACTTATGCAGTTGACGGTCGAACAAAGTCAGAAGGGAATCAAAGTTGGGATATTCTTTGGACCTTATCTCTGTGACAGAACCGCCCAAAATAATTTCGTATTATCACCTAAGCCGGTCCACTTGGCCAATAAGCGATTACAAAGAGTTATTTTGTCATCTCTGCCGGGTCATGCCCGGTGAATCACTTACAACAGGATCGATAATATGCAACAAAGCCCACACGAAGGCGGGACCAGAGTACAAGTTCAAATTACATAAAAGCCCACAAGGTTACATTATTACAAACCAGGTTTTATTGCATAAAAGTAAAGTTTCAGAGTTTAACAGCGGAAATATAAACTAAGCGGAAGATACACATGGGAGGCCATCCATAGAGTATCACTCATCGTCATCATTCTCCCACTCAAGATCCCAGCCCTCAGGAATAGAGCCAGGCCAGATAGGATTATCTGAAAACCAAGTAAAGCAAGGCTGAGTATACTAATACTCAGCAAGACTTATCCGACAAAATAAATTACAACTAAACATGCATGGCTTTTTGGCTGGTGGGATTGTTTTGCCAAAAGCGACTAAGAGTTGATCCTTAATTTCAAGTTTTAGCTCATATTCTAGTATGTTAACCATTCCAGGTAAGCACCTAAACTAAACAAGCAGTTGTGCAAACAATATTAATCAAGCAACAATATTAATCCAAATGTTCCATAAATCAATATGGGGTAGTGTTGACGGCTGCTAAGTACCATTTTTATGGCCGTCAACTCCTACAAATTGAAGCATGAACTGCACATCCACACTAGAATAGGAGCTTAAACTAATACTTTCCACCAGTGTCGATGTCTATTCGAATGCAGGTATTTAGCATAAGAAATGAGAGGAATCCATGCACATTCACTCCACTCCAATCCAAGGCACTCAAATGTTGGCCAATCAGGGGCTACCACATGGATTCTCCTGGATCCATGATGTCACCAATCCATGTGAAGAACTCTCGACGAATCATACGCTGCCACGTCAGCATCACATGGATCCATGGGCCCACTTTGCTAACCAAACCGCCAGGAAATGTGCCATGCACGGAGGAGGAGCATCAGGGCCCACATGGAAGCGAGCCAGAGGAAGCACGAGCCAGGGGGCCAACCCGAGGGGGCCGGCCGACCCTAGGTTCGTCCGAACCGACCTAGGACCGGTTCAACTTGGCCCTCCACGTGGCTCTCTCCCATTGGCTGTTGGCTGCATCCCGGGGTGTTTTGGAGCACTTGAAGCCCCGGAGCAAGCCACTCCCTTGCCTATAAATAGAGGGGGAGGGGCCTCATTTCACACACACTACCAAGCTCTCAAGTTCCACTTCTCTCTTGTGTAGCTCTCTCTCCCTCTCTCTAATTCTGCCCATGTGAGGTGATTCTCTCCTCTATGTGGTAGGATGGTGTTGAGAAGAGATCTAGACTAGGATTAGTTGAGAGGTAGAGTAGGGGTGAGGAGTGAGTTGATGTCCTCGTGGATGCTCGTTCTTCATTTAGATCAAAGTGAGTATTTCAGCATTTCTTATTTAGACTATAGTGGACATCATGCATGCTTGATTTGTTCTTGTGTTCTTAGCTCGTTCATAAGTTAGAGGCTTGTGTTCTTCGTGACACAAGGCTTCGATCCTTTAGAGCTAGTCCAGTAGATCATATACCTATTTGCATGCTCTGATCCTGTTTAGCTAAGTAAGTCTGCTGCATCTCGTTTGTTTGCATCCATAGCTTTCTTTCCGCTCCGTAGCTCGATGACTAGTATGCTTTGATTCCATTCTCTCTCTAGTTCATGGTTCTGTATTTATACGGGTTGCTATAGTGTTGTTAGCGGGTCGACAGACGTAACCGCACTATAGTAGTTATCTGGGGTGCAGACGTGGTCTCTGGTCTCTGGTATCCTATGAAGACCGCATGCGTTTCGTGTAACGATAGAGGTAGGCCGCAGTGGTGACAGCCTGTTGGACCCTTTGGAACCCTCCGTGCCTGCGTACCGGATCGGGCCCCGTTGCCAGCACGTTAGCCTCTCCCTAAAAAGTTAGGATGGGCTGGCGCCCCACGGGGAGGACTAATAGCGGACAGATCCATCTTGAGAGCTAAGTCCCTTAAGAAAGTGCTTCTCATATCCCTACCTATCCCAGCGGAAGCTGGTGTCCTTGGATAGACCCTCTCTGGTTACTCTCCGTCCTAGGAACGAAACCCGACGAGAATACTCATTCTCCTAGGGAGAAGTGCTACAATGGTGTATCCGTACGCTTGCGGATTCATTCGTACTCGTCAGTGTACCTAGGAGTTCCTTACACGCTCACGCTAGTGCGCTAGTGGTGGTGACGTTAAGAAATGCCAACAATCATTTCTGGCGCTGTTGCCGGGGACGGCTGTTGTTAACCTTCGAGCTCGTCTATCTTCTTATTTATCTTTTTCCTTTTTTCTTCTACCTTCACCCCCGTTACCTTTTAAGATATCCTTTTTGTTTTCTTTACTTCTACCTCTACCCCCGCTACCCATGGAAGGTTATCCTTGTAAACACCTTCCACCTTCGAGGAGTGAACCCTCAGAGCCATCTTTGCCTAGACTCATTCTTACATCTGGCTGTCGGCTTCACCCCTCTCATGAAGCTAATTCAGGACCTATCCTTCTCGGGGTTAAGTCATGAGAACCCCTTTGATCATGTGAGAGACTACGAGCGTCTGATTGAAACTCGGGGTAAAATCGAAGAATCACCGGATGCTCGGAAAAGAGAGTTTTTCCCGCTATCCCTCTCTGGGAAAGCACGGGACTGGCATCATTATTTTGGTAGAGACTACCTTACTTGGGAAAGTTTGAGAGCGGCTTTCTGCTCCCAATTCTTCCCGATACGACGTGTTATCTCGCTAAGGACTAAGATTCTTAGTTTCAAGCAATGTGAGGAGGAATCACTAGGAATGGCATGGCATCGTTTCGCCTCTGCGGTGGAAGATTGCCCAGTCCTCTACATTCGCGATTGGATGTTGCTCCAGCACTTCTGGTTTGGATTGCGGAAGGATGATGCCATGAGGATTAATGCTCTTTCCGGAGGATCCTTTATGCACCTAGATGCTGCCAAGGGAAGAGAGATCGTGGAGAATCTCCGGGATTTCAGCTCTCCTTGCATCCCGGTCAATGAGGTACCCACTAGAGGAAATGTTGAGCCACCTAGATCCATCGTCAGCCAAGCCCGAGACTTCATATCCACTCTTTCTGAGCTCTGACTGAGGATGTCGTTCCTGAATAGCAGGAGTCTAAGGGAAAGATTTTGTGGCGCGAGATCTACCCTTGGGTTCCCCTCTCGTGCATCTTCTTAGATCTTCTCCCCGAGACCTTGTCTCGCGGGAGGATGGAGAGAGTGGTTTGGAAAGAACGATCATTCCCGGCCAGGATGGCCTATTCGATCCTAAACTACTATTTCCTAAGGAGAGTATGAGAGGTTTATCGTGTTCCTACGTTGAGGTTTGAGCTGAAGTGCCTTGCATTGAAGTTTTGTATAAACCAAGACATCGGTCTTTGCTTTATAATCCATTGGATTCATTCATTAGACCGAAGGAGCACGATCATTTACTGATCGAATGGGGTGCGTTCACTTCGTATGTTAAGCCCATCGATCGATGCCGATCAGTCAAGAGAAGCTTAAACTTCGTATCTTAAGCCTGACTTGATCAATGCCCAATGGGAGCTGCACTTTCCAGCTTATCTATAGCCTCCCATTGGAAGCTTAGGCCAGACCTCGGGATGTTTCCATCGTTCTGATGAGAACATCAGACCCTCTGCCTAAGGCAAGAGCGAGTTAAATCTCGTTCTTCATCCGAACTCTGGTTCCTGATCGTACACCAGCCTTTGGAAGTCCATGCTCTATCCTTTTTGAAGGCCGAGTGTCTTTCTGAGCTTGAGTTCACTCGGAGATCGGTACCTGTTGTTGGAGCACTAGCCTCAATGCTCGATCTTTTCATCTCCGAGTTCTGCGACCCTAGTGCTATAGTTCTCGAGTCCCGTGACCACCTCAGGGATGCCTCAGCCTCTCTGGGATGATCATGCTTGCCTTCAACTTCACTATATCTTTTGGGCTTGTGTTCGTATATGCACTAACCTTGCAGATCAGAGCTTATCATCACATCACCGTATCTGCAAGGGAGATGGTCATGAGTTGAGACAGGAGATCGCAAGACACCCACACTCTGAGTATTCTTGGGACTCATTTTGTTTCCCTAGAAGAATTATCCTTCGGGTATCTTGTGGACATTGATTACGCAGGAGAAAGAAATTGCCAAGATAGAAAGGAGTAAGGCAAATGACCACAGGAAGGCAACACCATCGTGGCAACACGATGAACGCTTCATGATCCCCATCAGAGGTTTCTACACTTTTGATGGACCAGGTATGTTGTCAAGGTGAGCTCCCCCAGATTTTCTATGGTTATACTAGTGGCTTGGACAAAGTTATTATATAGTAGAGGTTGATTATTCAACCTCACCCTTATCCTAGCTTTAGCCTAAGTCAACCTTTCCATCTCGGGGAATCCACCTGGGCCTTTGGTCCTGAGGCCTACTTGAGCCCACACAAGAAGGGGGAAGGCTAGAGGGGCCCACCTAGGGTCGGCCGAACCCAGGTTCGGCCGAAGCCCTGGTGACGCCGCCTCCCTTCTTCTTTCGCGTGTGCATCTCTTTCTCCTCCAGAAACCTTCTCCCTGCCGCACGACGAGTTTTGCGTCGCGCAGAATCCATCTCTTTCAATTCACCTCCCTCAACCCAGCGCATCCATGGCCGGCTACGATTTTGCTCGGCTCCGTAGGGTGGCCTCGCCCCTCACTTCAGGGGCAGGGAGCTTTGCTCGTCCTGTCGACCTCGACAACCTGGATGAGACGATGGGATCACCGGATGCCATGACTCCCGAGAGAGGCAGGAGTGTAGAAAGCACTCGAAGGGTACGCACCGACTCCTCGATACAGTCGCCCCGTCGAGGCTCCTCCTCCCCGCCTTCCTTTCCGGTCAGGCTGGCCACCATGGGAAACAAGACCGCTGCGTGCAAGCGTGTCTTGTTTGATGACCCTCCTGGGCCATCTCTGAAGCCAGGAGAGCACTATGTTGGCTCTGACTTCAACAGTTACGGAGAGGCCTTCTGCCACACATATGAGCAGGACGTGTGGGATGAGTTTCCACTCCCACAGACTCGGTGCACGATCTTTGGGGTGAATACCGCCAGTGGGGGCTATGGTACGCCCTATCATAAGCCACCTCAGTGGGAGTGAGACATCATCAAGATCCTCGCAGACATCCGAAGGAATGGTGCCAAGAAGACCCCTGCCTTAGCAAATCTGGCAAACAAATTAGTTGATCTGTTCGTAGAGCATGAAAATCTAGTTGAAGGGCTGGCCAAGTAGAGGGATGAGTACCGCGAGCTCAAGTTTGAGTATCGTCAGCTGGAGGAGGATATGACCCGGAAACTGCAGAGGCTGGCAGTTGCTGAGGGGAAGGAGCAGATCCTTTCCGAGTAGTGGGGATTAGCCCTAGCTTTAGTTTATTAGGTGCTAGTCTAGGTCTAGGTTTATTTCTCTTTATTTCCCTTCATTTCATTTATTTCTTTCCATGTGTGTAAGCGCCTAATCATTTTATTTCTAGAACATTTGGATTTGAATAAAGTGGCTCACCGGTCATGTAAGCCGGTTTAGCCACCCTTGTGTCATCACTTTGGTCTTTTGATTTAGAGGACATTTAGATTCGAGACAGTGTGGGGGAAGAGCCATGACTCTCCCAATGCAGGCACAACATTTTCGCACGTACTCACTGTGAACACTCCGCGCTAGCCGACCGATCATCTACAGAGAACCTGAACGGAACCCGCACGAGTTCACTCCTGTGGAGACCCTCTCATGGTTCAACTCCCATGCATAGCGCCGGTTTGCATCTCGATAACTCACTCTCTTTCATTCCTGAGTTTTATAAGCTATATCTGTCTATCTCTATAAATTAAAACTCGAATGTTGATGCTAAAGATAACCCAGCTTGCTTGATGCCTGAGTAGACTCACATATGTTTTATTCCTTGTTATCTACCTGATGCTTGTGAACCATAACCTTCTTAAGGACAAGCATGTTCACCTAAGTAATTGGCAAGTATGACATGGCTGGATGATATGATCTTTTGCTCTGATGACTAACTCTCTTGGGTTATTTATTTTGAAAAATATAAAACCTCTTGGAAAGGTTCCTCTTTGATATGCCTCTGTCCTACTAGAGCCATATGATCTTCGTAGTTGAAAACCTTAGACTCATATGCTGCTTGTTATTGCATTGAGCTTTGTCAAATTCTGTGACCCTTGTGAGAATTCTTTTCATTACTTTCATGATCAAGATTCATGTGCACCCGACCTATTCCCCTTGCTATGCTTCTACACTGGAAGTTAGCATTGTATCATTCATCCATGCCATAAAAATAAAAGCTCCATATGAGGTGTGACCTCTCTCTAAAAGTATCCTTCAAAAAGAGACATGGGCTATGAAAAAAAATGAAAACACATGCTCAAAGCATGTTGATGAAAGAGAGAGAGAGAGAGAGAAAGAAAAGAATAACCCATGTCCAAAATAAAGGAGGAAATAGGAGAGGGATGGTCATACATAAAGGAGTCCCATAATCTTGATGGTAATAACTAGTGTCCATTCCGGGGCTAGTGTCCACCTTACCATCAACCCATAGTTCTCATCATATATGTATGGTAATATCTAGCACCCATTCTGGGCCTAGTATCCACCTTACCATACTCCCACAGCCATACTGGTGCACATCTTGATCTGATGGTATGATTTGATTTTCTCTGTGGATCCAGTTTTTGACTTTGCAATATATGTGATGCAAGTATGCTTTATCTTTTATCCTACCCTGAGCTCCACATATAGCCATCATTAGAAGTAGGATGAAGAAAGGCAAATGCCTTGGTGAGGACATATACACATTGAGCGATCTGAGAGAATCAAATGAGGAAGCCACCAAGAGTTTTGTTTATGAAAAACTTTGCAAAACCCCAAGGTGTTTATCATCAGGTGCATAAGTGACTTGATACACAACTGTTCTACTTTTCAATCACCCAAGGAGACATGATAGCCACTCCACAGAGGTTCACAGGAGCAAGGTATGACTTGGAATATCTCTTATGTTTGTCTTACACTTTGGTATTCATGACCCACTTGGCTTTGTTTCACCTTCACTCGGGACGAGCAAAGGTCAAGTGTGGGGGTGTTGTTGACGGCTGCTAAGTACCATTTTTATGGCCGTCAACTCCTGCAAATTGAAGCATGAACTGCACATCCACACTAGAATAGGAGCTTAAACTAATACTTTCCACCAGTGTCGATGTCTATTCGAATGCAGGTATTTAGCATAAGAAATGAGAGGAATCCATGCACATTCACTCCACTCCAATCCAAAGCACTCAAATGCTGGCCAATCAGGGGCTACCACATGGATTCTCCTGGATCCATGATGTCACCAATCCATGTGAAGAACTCTCGACGAATCATATGCTACCACGTCAGCATCACATGGATCCATGGGCCCACTTTGCTAACCAAACCGCCAGGAAATGTGCCATGCACGGAGGAGGAGCATCAGGCCCCACATGGAAGCGAGCCAGAGGAAGCACGAGCCAGGGGGCCAACCCGAGGGGGCCGGCCGACCCTAGGTTCGGCCGAACCGACCTAGGACTGGTTCAACCTGGCCCTCCACGTGGCTCTCTCCCATTGGCTGTTGGCTGCATCCCGGGGTGTTTTGGAGCACTTGAAGCAACGGAGCAAGCCACTCCCTTGCCTATAAATAGAGGGGGAGGGGCCTCATTTCACACACACCACCAAGCTCTCAAGTTCCACTTCTCTCTTGTGTAGCTCTCTCTCCCTCTCTCTAATTCTGCCCATGTGAGGTGATTCTCTCCTCTATGTGGTAGGATGGTGTTGAGAAGAGATCTAGACTAGGATTAGTTGAGAGGTAGAGTAGGGGTGAGGAGTGAGTTGATGTCCTCGTGGATGCTCGTTCTTCATTTAGATCAAAGTGAGTATTTCAGCATTTCTTATTTAGACTATAGTGGACATCATGCATGCTTGATTTGTTCTTGTGTTCTTAGCTTGTTCATAAGTTAGATGCTTGTGTTCTTCGTGACACAAGGCTTCGATCCTTTAGAGCTAGTCTAGTAGATCATATACCTATTTGCATGCTCTGATCCTGTTTAGCTAAGTAAGTCTGCTGCGTCTCGTTTGTTTGCATCCATAGCTTTCTTTCCGCTTCGTAGCTCGATGACTAGTATGATTTGATTTCGTTCTCTCTCTAGTTCGTGGTTCCGTATTTATACGGGTTGCTATAGTGTTGTTAGCGGGTCGACAGACGTAACCGCACTATAGTAGTTATCTGGGGTGCAGACGTGGTGTCTGGGCTCTGGTTATCCTACGAAGACCGCATGCGTTTCGCATAACGATAGAGGTAGGCCGCAGTGGTGACAGCCTATTGGACCCTTTGGAACCCTCCGCGCCTGCGTACCAGATGGGGCCCTGTTGCTAGCACATTGGCCTCTCCCTAAAAAGTTAGGATGGGCTGGCGCCCCACGGGGAGGACTAATAGCGGACAGATCCATCTTGATAGCTAAGTCCCTTAAGAAAGTGCTTCTCATATCCCTACCTATCCCAGCGGAAGCTGGTGTCCTTGGATAGACCCTCTCTGGTTACTCTCCGTCCTAGGAACGAAACCCGACGGGAATACTCATTCTCCTAGGGAGAAGTGCTACAACGGTGTATCCGTGTGCTTGCGGATTTGTTCGCACTTATCAGTGTACCCAGGAGTTTCTTACACGCTCACGCTAGTGTGCCAGTGGTGGTGACGTTAAGAAATGCCAATAGGTAGCCAGTGGTTAAGCCGTCTCAGATAACGGCGAGAGACCAATGATCGATTGAATTTATAAACTTTGCAAGGTACAACCCAAGTCACACGGAAGAAGGTAGACCCCAAGAAATCAAATAAAAGCAAATGCAGGGTCTACCCTGACCAGGCGGTTCCCGTCATTCCCCAGCTTAGGATCAGATGCTACAGTCCTAAGTACAAGGTTTACTGGTACACCCAACACAGTACGTCCAGACTCACACTTGCACTACTGGGAGCAAACCAGGAGACGCATCTCAAGAGTAGTAGCGATAAAGTTCCCGCACTGGTTCATTAGGTACTAGGCTTACCGGTCCCATTCCCGACAAGTGCTCGGTACGTTCAATAGCTTAAACCAGCATAATGCTACTCGGTCGAGACCGAACCCATTGCTCTTACCACATGAGCAAGTCAGTTTGAGCGAGTCAGTTTAACCAACTTATGATTCCAACATAAGTAACCTATATCTCGCGAGCAATGAGTCATTACTCGACTTGTACCGTGTCCTTAAAGCATGGCACTAGCGACCTAACATACTAGTAAAAGAGCATAGGAACCTAAGGATCATGCACCTAGGTTTCAAATCAACTCCTGAAACTTAAATGCACAAAGCGTAACATAAATGCGAAAAGTAAAGTTATGAGTTTAGCAGAAAGGTTAATGCACTCCGGTGCTTGCCTTCTTCTACTTCAGCTATAGCCTTGGGCTCTTCTGGACTTTGGTCCAGGTCTTGGTGCACACCCAACTCGTTCACTTCTCCATCTATCGTCCCGTTTCCCTCCTGAGTGAGCGTATAAGTCCCGTCTGGTAAATCTACACGCACACATGCATGTGCATTAGGTTATTGTAACATCCCGGAGTTTTTCCGGAATGTAAATTTATGCAAAAATGTGGATTTCAAAATTTTTGATTGAATTTGAGTGCTTAATTAATTTATAAGGATGTATTCTTTTATCCCTCCCTAATTCCTAGATTTAATTTGAGCTAAATAATAAATTTTAGAAATTATAAAATGCTAGTGTGATAATTTTGGAGTTTATTGGCTTTTATTTGGATCTTATTTGTTTGTGATTCAAATTTGAATTCTAAATTCAAATTTGAATTGTGATGTGTAAGGTGTAGAAGTATAAGGAAAATAGGAAAACCCTGGACACCTCTGTTGGGCCTTAACCTCACCTGTGAAGGTTCTCCTTAGAACCCTGAGCTCGTCGCTAAGTTTGCTAGCAACCCCTGATCTTTCGTTGCCATGTGGACTCCCGAGAGACAGACTTACTTAGCTAAACAGGATCAGAGCATGCAAATAGGTATATGATCTACTAGACTAGCTCTAAAGGATCGAAGCCTTGTGTTACGAAGAACACAAGCCTCAAACTTATGAACAAGCTAAGAACACAAGAACAATTCATTCATGCATGATGTCCACCATAGTCTAAATAAGAAATGCTGAAATACACACTTTGGTCTAAATGAAGAACAAGCATCGACGAGGACATCAACTCACTCCTCACCCCTACTCTATCTCTCAACTAATCCTAGTCTAGATCTCTTCTCAACCCCATTCTACCACATAGACGTGAGAATCACCTCACATGGGCCGAATTAGAGAGAGGGAGAGAGAGCTACATAAGAGAGAAGTGGAACTTGAGAGCTTGGAGGTGTGTGTGAAATGAGGCCCCTCCCCCTATATTTATAGGCAAGGGAGTGGCTTGCTCTGAGGCTCCAAATGCTCCAAAACACCCCGGGATGCAGCCAAGAGCCAATGGGAGAGAGACACGTGGAGGGCCAGGATGAACCGACCCTAGGTCGGTTCGGCCGAACCTAGGGTCGGCCGGCCCCCTCGAGTGGCTCCCTGGCCCGTGCTTCCTCTTGCTTACTTCCATGTGGGCCCTGATGCCCCTCCTCCGTGCATAGCACGTTTCCTGGCGGTTTGGTTAGCAAAGTGGGTCCATGGATCCATGTGATGCTGACGTGGCGGCGTGTGATTCGTTGAGAGCTCTTCACATGGATTGGTGACATCATGGATCCAGGAGAATCCATGTGGTAGCCCCTCATTGGCCAGCACTTGAGTGCCTTGGATTGGAGTGGAGTGAATGTGCATGGATTCCTCTCATTTCCAATGCTAAATACCTGCATTCTAATAGACTTCGACACTGGTGGAAAGTATTAGTTTAAGCTCCTATTCTTGTGTGGATGTGCAATTCATGCTTCAATTTGCAGGAGTTGACGGCCATGAAAATGGTACTTAACAGCCATCAACAACACCCCCACACTTGACCTTTGCTCGTCCCGAGTGAAGGGGAAACAAAGCCAAGTGGGTCATGAATACCAAAGAGTATGACAAACATAATAGATATTCCAAGTCATACCTTGCTCCTGTGAACCTCTGTGGAGTGGTTATCATGTCTCCTTGGGTGATTGAAAAGTAGAACAGCTGTGAATCAAGTCACTTATGCACCTGATGATAAACACCTTGGGGTTTTGTAATGTTTTTCATAAACAAAGCTCTTGGTAGCTTCCTCATTTGATTCTCTCATATCACTCAATGTTTATATGTCCTCACCAAGGTATTATTGCGTTTCTTCATCCTACTTCTAATAATGGCTATATGTGGAGCTCAGGGTAGGATAAAAGATAAAGCATACTTGTATCACATATATTGCAAAGTCAAAAACTAGATCCACATAGAAAATCAAATCGTACAATCAGATCAAGATGTGCACGTGTATGGATATGTGAGTATGGTAAGGTGGATACTAGGCCCGGAATGGGTGCTAGATATTACCATACTTATATTGTCAGGGTTTGTTACCGCCGGCAAGTAAATTTATAAGAACGCGTGTTCTGATCCGCACGGTAGCACAAGAGACACTCGGGGTTATACTGGTTCGGGCCTCCTGAGAGTAATACCCTACGTCCAGTCTGAGAGGGGTGTTCTTTATGCTCGGGAGTTTGTAGTAGGGGATACAAACAAGGCGGGAGAGGGTTCAGAGCCCAAGTCCCTGGTGTGCGAGTGGTTCAAGTAGCAGGAGTCTGCATACGTGTGTGTGGTTGTATGAGATAAGATATTGATGCTAAGTGCGTGTGGGGTGGAAACGAATGTGTCTTGTGAGCGCCTCTGTCTCTCCTTTTATAGTCGCAAGGGAGAGGCCTAGGGCGGTTACATCGAGTATATGAGCTGGTTTACAGTGCGAAACGTCCTTTTCTGCATCGGGCTGTCAGACGGCAGCAGCGGCGAAGCACTGTTACGAGGCCTTGGGTGACAGTGTAGATCTCGTGCGTCCCAAGCAGCCGTCCCGGGGCCCCCTGCGCCCTTCTACGAGTAGTTAGTCGGGCACAGGAGGCAGAGTACGCGCCCTGGTCCCGTCAGTGGATCAGGGGCTTGTCTCTTCTGGGTACTGTGGAAACGGAGTAGCCTGCACCACGGCCATCGAGGGATAGGTGACGGGTTGCATTGTGCCGCTGGTGGCACAGCGTTTCCCGTGCCCTCCGTGGTACGATGCGTACCGCCCCTACTGAGGAGCGGCAGGAGGATCCGTCCTCTGACACAGGATCGACCTGGTCAGGGCGGACCCGCGCAGGGAGGCTGGCACGTGGCGGGTTGCGTACCTGGGTATCACGGGACACCAACGGGGCCTGTGTACCTGTGGCCTTGAACTGGTCGAAGACGGAAAACTACTCGTGCGAGTAGGTGATCTATGCCGCGTCTTCCGATGCTTAGGGTGTAGTGTGTACTGTACCGTACGCTGCCCAACGCTCATCACGCCGTTCACGGTACGATGGCCACTGTGCCGTTCATGGCAGGGTTTGACGAATCCATCCCCTGACACCGAATCGTACTGGCCCGGGCGGACCGCTACGGCAGAGCGGACACGTGGCGGTGCGCGGGGGAGTGTGCGCGGAGTTCCCGGGATCTCAATCTGACGGGCCCACACGCGGGTCGGTGATGGAAACTGCTCGTGTGAACGAGTAGTCGTGGCTCCGAGGCGGAAACTACTCATACGAGCGAGTAGTCGGGAGTGGAGGCGAAAACTTGTCGTACGGGCCGCCACGTACTTGGGGGAGAGGGCATGGGCGGCCGTGAGCCGCTTGCCTCCTGGCCCATGGCGGCAACAAGTCGTACGGGCCCTCACGTGCTCGGGTAGTGTAGTACTCGTTGTACTAGCTGCCAGAGCATGCCGTGCGTGGGTCCGTACTGCGTTTTTTAGGGGTCTTGGTGGGCCCTGGTCCATGGCCTCGTCATATATGATGAAAGCTGAGGTGATGGTAAGGTGGACACTAGCCCCGGAATGGACACTAGTTATTACCATCTAAGTTATGGAACTCCTATTTGCATGACCATCTCTCCCCTTTTTCTCCTTTATTTTGGACATGGTCTATTCCTTCTTTCTCTCTTTTTTTTCATCATGCTTTGAGTATGTGTCTCTTTTTTTTCATAGCCCATGTCTCTTTTTTGAAGGATACTTTTGGAGGGAAAGGTCACACCACTTATGGAGCTTTATTTTTATGAAATGGATGAATGATACAATGCTAACTTCCAGTGTAGAAGCATAGCAAGGGGAAAAGGTGGTGTGCACATGAATCTTGATCATGAAATTAATGAAAAGAATTCTCACAAGGGTCACAAAATTTGACAAATCTCAATGCAATAACAAGCAGCATATGAGTGTAAGGTTTTTGACTATGAACATCATATGGCTTTGGTAGGACGGTGACATATCAAAGAGGAGCTTTCCCAAGAGTTTTTGTGTTTTCAAAAATAAATAACCCAAGAGAGTTTAGTCATCAGAGCAATAGATCATATCATCCAGCCATATCATACTCGTCAATTACTTAGGTGAACATGCTTGTCCTTAAGACGGTTATGGTTCACAAGCATCAGGTAGATAACGAGGAATAAAACATATGTGAGTCTACTCAGGCATCAAGCAAGCTGGGTGATCTTTAGCATCAACATTCGAGTTTTAATTTATATGAGATAGACAATTATAGCTTATAAAACTCAGGAATGAGAGAGTGAGTTGTCGAGATGCAAACCGACGCTATGCATGAGAGTTGAACCGTGAGAGGCTCTCCACAGGAGCGAGCTCGTGCGGGTCCGTTCAGGCTCTTTGTGAATGATTGATCATCTAGCGCGGAGTGCTCACAGTGGGTACGTGCAAATACGACGTGCCTGCATTGGGAGAGTCGTGGCTCTCCCCCACACTGTCTCGAACCTAGATGTCCCTCTAAAACAAACGACCAAAGTGATAACACAAATGTGGCTAGACCGGGTTACATGACCGGTGAGCCACTTTATTCAAATTCAAATGTCCTGAAATAAGGATTATGGACTTACACACATGAAAGGAAATAAATGAAATGAAGGGAAATAAATAAATAAAGGGAAACAACCTAGACCTAGACTAGCGCCTAATGAACTAAAGTTGGGGCTAATCCCCACTACTCGGCATCATAAAGAGCTGCATGCCCTGTAGCCGAGAAAAGCCGCCTCATCTTCGCGCAGAGGCCGCGACGAAGGTCACGCACATCATCCCTCAGCTCAGCCAGGTCCATCTCCTACTCTGAGAAGGCAGCCCTAAGCTTCTCATTGCTGGCTTCCAATTCCTTCATTAATGGGGTCAACTTGGCCACTGAGGAGAGCTTAGGGAGTTGTTCGGCTACCCGAGTCTTCTCCCTAGACCTCCTAGTGTAGGGTGGTGGTGGTAGTCCGTCGTCCAAGCCAAGGTCCTCATCCTCTTTAGGTAGGACAGGAGCTGGGCGTGCTTCAGGAGCCTTCTCCTTGGGCGGTGCCGGCCTTATGGTAACCAGCGGCTGTGGTGACTGAGCGGACTGTGTTGTGCTTGTCTGCCCCCCAGCTAGCGACGATCTAGGTGCGCTAGGTGGAGCGAACGGCAAACCCTTGGGGCGAAGCTAAGCCGTGGTTGGCCTGCCGTATGGGCTGGCTGCCCATCCTCTGTGCCTCTTCCCAGGCGAGGCGGAGCGCCTGCACGGTGGTGTGCTCGGAATCCTCCCACCTGGCGGGATGGTGGCGAGCAGAGGAACCTCTAGGACGCCGGCCACCATTGCAATATCTGCTGCAGGGGCGGTAGCGATGGAGGGGATGCCTCCCGCCCCGGGACCGGTGGACGAGGTGGATTCGTCGAAGGGAACGATGCTCTTTCCGGACATTGGTTCGGTAGTGAGCTGAGGACGATGAGGTGGAGGAGATGGATTCTGCGCGACGTGAAACTCGTCATGCGGCAGAGAGAGGGTTTCTGGAGGAGGAAGAGATGCACACGCGAAAGAAGAAGGGAGGCGGCAGCACCAGGGCTTCGGCCGAACCAGGGTTCGGCCGACCCTAGGTGGGCCCCTTTGGTCCTCCCCCTTCACGTGTGGGATCAAGTAGGCTTCAAGGCTAAAGGCCCAGGTGGATGCCCCGAGATGGAAAGGTTGGCTTAGTCTAAAGCTAGGATAAGGTTGGGGTTGAATAATCAATCTCTACTTTATAATAACTTTGGCTATGCCACTAGTATAACTATAGATAATCTGGGGAAACTCACCTTGACAACATCCCTGGTCCATCAAAAGTGTAGAAACCTCTGATGGGGATCATGAAGTGTTCACCGTGTCGCCACGATGGTGTTGTCTTCCTGTGGTCCTCTGCCTTACTCCTTTCTATCTTGGTAATTTCTTTTCTCTTGCATGGTTAATGCTCACAAGATACCCGAAGGATAATTCTTCTTAGGGAAACAAAATAAATGAGTCCCAAGAATACTCAGAATGTGGGCATCTCATGATCTCCTGTCTCAACTTATGGCCATCTCCCTTGCAGATAGTGTGATGTGATGATAAGCTCTGACCTGCAAGGTTAGTGCATATACGAACACGAGCCCAAAGGATATCAAATCTAAAAGCAAGCATGATCATCCTAGAGAGACGAGGCAGCCCTGGGGTGGTCACGGGACTCGAGAGCTATAGCACTGGGGTAGCGGAACTCGAAGATAAAAAGATCGAGCACTGAGGCTAGTGCTCCCACAATAGGAACTGATCTCCGAGTGAACTCAGTCACAAGGACACTCGGCCTCCAAAGAGGGTAGAGCATAAACTCCAATGGCTGGCGTACAATCCAGAACTAGAGTTCGGGTGAAGAGTGAGATTTTAACTCGCTCTTGCATTAGGTAGAGGGTCCGATGTTCTCATCAGAATGATGAAACATCCCGAGGTTTGGCCCAAGCTTCCAATGAGAGGTTATGGATAAGCTGGAAGGTGCAACTCCCATTGGGCATTGATCAGGTCAAGCATAAGGTATGAAGTTAAAATCCTCTTGACTGATCGGCATCGATCGATGGGCTTAAGATCAGAAGTGAATGCACTCCATTCGATCGGTAAATGATTGTGCTCCTTCGGTCTGATGAATCAATCCAATGGATTATAAAGCGGAGACCGATGTCTTGGTTTATACTAAACTTCAGTTCAAGGCACTTCAGCTCAATCCTCAACGTAGGAACATAATAAACCTCTCGTATCCTCCTTAGGAGATGGTAGTTTAGGATCGAACAGGCCATCCTGGCCAGGAATGATCGTTCTTTCCAAACCACTCTCTCCATCCTCCTGCGAGACAACGTCTCGGGGAGAAGGTCTAAGAAGATGCACAAGAGGGGAACCCAAGGGTAGATCTCGCGCCACGAAATCTTTCCCTGAGATTCCTGCTATTCAGGAATGACACCTTCAGCCAGAGCTCAGAAAGAATGGATATGAGATCTCGGGCTCGGCTGATGATGGATCTAGGTGGCTCAACATTTCCTCTGGTGGGTACCTCATTGACCGGGATGCAAGGGGAGCTGAAATCTTGGAGATTCTCCACGATCTCTTTTCCCTCAACAGCATCGAAGTGCACAAAGGATCCTCCGGAGAGAGCATTAAGCCTCATGGCATCATCCTTCTGCAATCCAAACCAGAAGTGCTGGAGCAGCATCCAATCGGGAATGTGGAGGACTGGGCAATCTTCCACCGCAAAGGCGAAACGATTCCATGCCATTCCTAGTGATTCCTCCTCACATTGCTTAAAACTGAGAATCTTGGTCCTTAACGAGATGACACATCGTATCGGGAAGAATCGAGAGCAGAAAGCTGCCCTCAAATTTTCCCAAGTAAGGTAATCTCTACCAAAACAACGGTGGCAATCCCGTGCTCTCCCAGAGAGGGATAGTGGGAAAAACTCTCTTTTCCGAGCATCCGGTGATTCTCCGGTTTTACCCTGAGTTTCAATCAGACGCTCGTAGTCTCTCACATGATCAAAGGGGTTCTCATGACTTAACCCCGAGAAGGATAGGTCCTGGATTAGCTTCATGAGAGAGGAGTGAAGCCGACAGCCGGATGTAAGAATGGGTCTTAACAAAGATGGCTCTGAGGGTTCACTCCTCGAAGGTGGAAGGTGTTTACAAGGATAACCTTCCATGGATAGCGAGGGTAAAGGTAGAAGTAAAGAAAAAAAAGGATATCTCAAAAGGGTAATGGGGGTGAAGGTAGAAGAAAATGAAAAAGATAAATATGAGGATAGACGGACTCGAAGGTTAACAACAGCCGTCCCCGGCAACAGCGCCAGAAATGCTTGTTGGCATTTCTTAACCTCACCGCTAGGCGCCGTAATAGCGTGAGTGTGTAAGAGACTCCCGGGTACACTGACGAGTGCGAACGAATCCGCAAGCACACGGATACACCATTGCAGCACTTCTCCCTCGGAGAATGAGTATTCCCGTCGGGTTTCGTTCCTAGGACGGGAGAGTAACCAGAGAGGGTCTATCCAAGGACACTAGCTACTGCTGGGATAGGTAGGGATATGAGAAGCACTTTCTTAAGGAACTTAACTCTCAAGATGGATCTGCCTGCTATTAGTCCTCTTCGTGGAGCGCCAGCCCATCCTAACTTTTTAGGGGGAGGCCAATGTACTGGCAATGAGGCCCAACTCGGTACGCAGGCGCGGAGGGTTTCAAAGGGTCTAACAGGCTGTCACCACTGCGGCCTACCTCTATCATTACGCGAACACACTTGGTCTTCGTAGGATAACCAGAGTCCAGACACTACGTCTGCACTCCCTATAACTACTATAGCGCGGTTATGTCTGTCGACCCGCTAACAACACTATAGGAACCTGTATAAATACGGAACCACGAACTAGAGAGAGAACTGATCAAATCATACTAGTCGTCAAGTTACAGAGCAGCAAGAAAGGTTTGGATGCAAACGAGATACAACAAACTTACTCAGCTAAACAGGATAAGAGCATGCAAACAGATACTTGAACTAGAGAACTAGCTCTAAAGGATTGAATCCTTGTGTAACGAAGAACACAAGCCTCTAACTTATGAACAAGCTAAGAACACAAGAACAAATCATTCATGCATGATGTCCACCATAGTCTAAATAAGAAATGCTGAAATACTCACTTTGGTCTAAATGAAGAACAAGCATCCACGAGGACATCAACTCACTCCTCACCCATACTCTATCTCTCAACTAATCCTAGTCTAGATCTCTTCTCAACCCCATTCTACTACATAGAGGTGAGAATCACCTCACATGGGCCGAATTAGAGAGAGGGAGAGAGAGCTACATAAGAGAGAAGTGGAACTTGAGAGCTTGGAGGTGTGTGTGAAATGAGGCCCCTCCCCCTATATTTATAGGTAAGGGAGTGGCTTGCTCCGAGGCTCCAAATGCTCCAAAACACCTCGGGATGCAGCCAAGAGCCAATAAGAGAGAGCCACGTGGAGGGCCAGGATGAACCGACCCTAGGTCGGTTCGGCCGAAACTAGGGTCGGCCGACCCCCTCGGGTGGCTCCCTGGCCCGTGCTTCCTCTGGCTCACTTACATGTGGGCCCCGATGCCCCTCCTCCGTGCATGGCACATTTCCTGGCGGTTTGGTTAGCAAAGTGGGCCCATGGATCCATGTGATGCTGACGTGGCAGCGTGTGATTCGTCGAGAGCTCTTCACATGGATTGGTGACATCATGGATCCAGGAGAATCCATGTGGCAGCCCCTCATTGGCCAGCACTTGAGTGCCTTGGATTGGAGTGGAGTGAATGTGCATGGATTCCTCTCATTTCCTATGCTAAATACCTGCATTCGAATACACATCGACACTGGTGGAAAGTATTAGTTTAAGCTCCTATTCTAGTGTGGATGTGCAATTCATGCTTCAATTTGCAGGAGTTAGCGGCCATGAAAATGGTACTTAACAGCCGTCAACACACCGCCGGGTACCATTCTGAGTTGGGTACAAGTGTACGCGCTCTGCAGAGTTAGATCTATACGTATAGCCGCGTCCTTGGTCACGGACATGCCCGTGTCAGCTCTGTTCTCATGTTTTGGGATTTCTACCTCCCCTTATAGGTTTGAGTGTGGTGAGCCGTGGTTGCATTCGGGGAGAGGAGAGTTGCTCCCTTTGCCTCGTGGATCTGGGTGCAATCATTGAGGTGCGACGAGTGGGAGTGCTCGCACCGACCCTAGATGGAGATAGGACTTGGTGACGGTGATCTAGGTGACCAAGTGTAACCGATTTTAGATGAGAGACTTGGGAATTGGTGGGATATGGAGATTTTATTCTTTATATGTTGTTGCTGCTGCTTAGGAAACCCCAGCCTTTACCTTGTACTTTTTTATACCTTTAGAAGTAGGCCATTTAAAGCTTGCATACGGTTGGTGACGTGGACCTATCCCAATCCTTGGGGATAGCCCCTGAGCTTGCAGGGTACGAGTCCGACTTCGACAACAACGCCGATGGATGGTACGATTGAAGGGCACGACGCTCCGCTCAAGGATGCCTGTGGGAGAGAAGAATAAGCTAGAGACATCTTCTGGAAGATAGCTACCGCTGCGTAGGCTCTTAATGATGTTATTCAGCCAAGAGGCTTGTATTGATGTACTCCTTTGATGGACATGTAATAAAATTAATACTTTTGATGCTTATTTCCGTAGTATGGTTGTGATATTACTCTGTGATGGAAACTGTACGTGATAGCATCTGATCCAGGTACTATCACTAAGGTACAGGGTGTCGGGTTTTCCTCTCCGAAAACCCAGGTCGTTACAGATGGTACCAGAGCCATACTTGACCGTAGCTCGTGTCCTTAGAAATGGTCATTAGTAAATGAGGATTCTCTACATTTCCTTACTTTATATAAACTCCTTGGATTATTTTATAAGCACTTTCATCTTTTGAAAAGCTTCTTTCTTACCTACGGGACTCAACCATTCTCACGAGGACATGACCATTTGGTCGAGAGCATGTCTAGCACACACTGAAGTGGAGAAGTTTTTGTGACACCTTGATAGGCACTCTCTTTTTAAGCTAGTTTCCCGACAAACTAGACTATTGATGTGTTGTGACCTCCTAGGCCTGAGTCAGCCTCGAGGGAGCATATATAACTATAATGCTTGCTGAATGATTGGTTCTTAATGGAGTTAGTTGTGTTTTATTAGATCTTCCCATTGAGTGTAGGAATATATGATTAGTGATAATTTCATGCTTGCTTATGAGACTCAATTTGTTGGTGAGTGACGTTGTCTAAAGTTTTCTCTCCTTGGTCGAGTTTTCAGAAGGATGTCGATCAGAAGGTCCGGACGCTTGCTGGCACGCTTTGAAGAAGCTATCGAGGAAGAAGAAGCTCCACCGGTTCGTGGCCGTGGACGTGGCCGAGCTCCTGCACGTGGGCGTGGACGCGCTCCTGCTCGTGGTCGTGGACACGCGCCTGTCCGAGGAGGACGTCGAGGCTGAGGCCGATGTGCTGAGGCACCACCGCCACCGCCTCCGCCTATTGGTCAAGGCGATGCTGAAGAAGATGAAGAAGAAGCTGAGGCTGAGTCTGAACCTGAGCCCGCACCAGCTCCCCAGGGGCGTGGTCATGGACGTGGCCATCAAGATGCACCGCCACCACCACCACCACCACCTAACCTGGTTGAGGTGATGGCTGCTCAGACTCAGTTGCTGCAAAGAATGGCTGAAGCCGTCGAGCACCAAGTCAACGGTGGGAACCGCAACATTCCGCCGGAAGAAGACTTCGCCAAGAAGATCGAGAGGTTCCTCCGGCTGAAGGCCCCTACCTTCAGTTACTCGGATGACCCCCTCGATGTCGACGACTGGCTCCGGGTGATCGAGACAAAGCTCGACCTCACCACCTACACTGATGAAGAGTGTGTGGCTCTCGCCGTCCACCAGCTCGAGGGCCCTGCCAAGTCTTGGTAGGACAACTACTCGGACAGCCACCCGAACCCAGCTTTCATCACTTGGCTGGTGTTTTGTGTGGCCTTCCGCGAGCAGTACCTGCCGAAGGAGCTCATGACTCAGAACGCCCAGGAGTTCCGCACCATGACACAGGGTGCAATGAGGGTGGATGAGTATGAGAGGCACTTCATGAATATGATGCGCTATGCCCCAGATGACACCAACACTGATGAGAAGAAACAATTCTGGTTCATGCGAGGCCTTCACCATGGTCTCCGCCAGGGTTTGAAAGGAAGTGATCACAAGTCCCTACGCCACCTGGTGAACCGCGCCATCTCTCTTGAAGAAGAGAGAAGAGGCCATGAAGAGCGTATGAAGGACAAGAAGAGAATGGGAGATCACCAAGGCCGGTCGATCCAGAGGCCGAGGAACGGACACAACCAGCCCGGAAGCAACTTCGGTGGAGGCAACAACAACTTCTCGGGAGGAGGAAACTTCAGCTACCGTCAGCAAAATGGAGGATACAACCGCCCACCACAGTTCGCGCCAGGACCGAACACTGGAGGGTTCGGGCCTACGTGTTACACCTGTGGCAAGCAAGGCCACAAGTCGTTCGTCTGCCCCGATAAGAAGATCTTCACTACGCCCGCCAAAGCACCAGCCCCAGGAGGAGGACCTCCTCAGTCTGCTCCTCAGCAGTCTGCTGGTCGTGGAAGGCTTAACCACCTGAAGGAAGGAAAGGCTGCTGATGCTCCTAATGCGGTGGTTGGTGAGTTTTAGTTTTCGGTGCATCAGCTTTACCTCTTTTTCGATGTTGGTGCAGCTAGTTCTCTTTTATCCTCACCTTGTTGGAAATGGGGGTAAGCTCTTAATCTCGGGGACGAGATTCTTGTGAGGGGGAGGGGGAGTTTGTAACATCCCGAAGTTTTTTCGGAATGTTAATTTATGCAAAAATGTGGATTTCAAAATTTTTGATTGAATTTGAGTGCTTAATTAATTTATAAGGATGTCTTCTTTGATCCCTCCCTAATTCCTAGATTTAATTTGAGCTAAATAATAAATTTTAGAAATTATAAAATGCTAGTGTGATAATTTTGGAGTTTATTGGCTTTTATTTGGATCTTATTTGTGTGTGATTCAAATTTGAATTGTAATGTGTAAGGTGTAGAAGTATAAGGAAAATAGGAAAACCCTGGACATCTCTATTGGGCCTTAACCTCACCGGTGAAGGTTCTCCTTAGAACCCTGAGCTTGTCGCTAAGTTTGCCAGCGACCCCTGATCTTTCGTTGCCAGCCCACCTTAACCCGCCGGCCCATCTCCCACCTACCACAACCTCTCTGTGTCGCTGCCATGTGGACCCCGCTTGGTAGCCACCTCCCTCTCTGTTTCTCTTCCCCCCTTTTCCCTTCCACCGTGACGCACGCTGCGAGAGCGACAGCCGTCACGGTGCACCGCAAGCTCGGGGCCCCTCCATGGCCGCCACAGATGCCCGCCACATGCCTCGCGCATCGCATCCGCCGTCCGTGTCTGCGCCCGTGAACCCTAGCCTCGGGTACAAAACCCCATCCGCTCGGTCTCTCCCCACGATCCGTTGCCGCCCTTGGGGTTTTCCCCTGACCACCACCAGAGAAGAGGAGAAGGAGGAGGGGGAAGAAGGAAGGGAGGAGAGGAGCGTCCGAGGGAGCTGCCGCCGTCCACCACAAAGACCTGAAGCCGCCGCAGCTGGAGCGTCCCGAGGACGTCGTCGCCACCATGGACGAAGACGCCGTCCCTGAGCACCGCGAGCCGAGCCCCGCTTCTTCCTCTGCTCTACTCCGATCTGCTCCACCTCTTCACCATCATTGCTGCCGCGACCAAAGTCACCAGGTGAGCACCAAACTCTTCACCTGATGGATGTGGTAGTGGCCTTCGAGCCACCTGTGCGCCGCCCTCTTGACCTCGCCTTGCTCTGTGCTGCTTGCACCGCGCCGCCGCGCCGACCGACGTCGCTTGTGTTGCCGGCCTTCGAGCTGAGCCTTACGCTTGCAGGTGCTGCTGCCGAAGTTTTGCGCGCACCTCTGCTTGACCGCCTTGCTTTTTGTTTCGCTGTCGAGCACGCCACCCTGCCCGCTGCGCCGTCGCGGCCAAGCCGTTGGTTTGCACACACGTGCACACACGCACAGGGAGGCAAAAGGGCTTTGCTCTTAGCTCGTCGTGCCCAACCTTCAGCCATGCACTCGCCTGTGCACGCGCACTAGCCCAGCCGATCCGCCGCTCTCCGTCTCGCTCTTTTTCAACCAAACCAAGCCGCCGCGCTGCCATGGGCCAGGAGTGCTAGGACACCACGCACCGGCATGACCGTGCGGCAGCCGTGGCCCAATCTCTGGGTCACACACCTATACGCGCAAGCAAAGGCCTTGCCTTCAGCCACTCGAGTGACTGCCAACCCGTGCACGCACCTGAGCACACGCGTGAGCAGAACCTCGCTGTTGTGTGAGTTTCCGCCACCGCCGGCCAAGGCCGAGGCTTTTTGTGCCCAAGATGAAAACCCTACATGCCCGTGACCCTCGTCGTCCTATGCTCTTGTTCACCGCCATGAAAGCTCACCACCGGCGCTTGCGCTCGTCGCGTCGTCACTCTCTGTTTTATCGCCGGCATGAGGACCGCCGTCGATCCCTTTTTTGCTCCGCCACCCTGCTCGCCACGCCGCTGCACACACGCGCACACCCAGGGAGGTCAAAGCCTATCCCTTTTGGGCCTTGTCGAAGCCACACGCGCTCTTGCACGTGAGCTAGCACGCCGGTGCCTGCGCACAAAACAGCGCCGCTGTCTTGTTTGGCCGCCGCCGCTCTGTTTCTTGCCGCCGCGCGTGCCTCTGCCAAAGCCGGCCAAAGGCCGAGTTTTCTCCTACCCTAGATGTTTCCCTAGGTCGTCTCGAGCCTCTCCGTTGTCCTTTCTCATCGGTCGCCGGAAAGCCACCGCCGGCCGGAGTTGTTGCTGTTGCAAAGTGCCTCTGGGGCATTTTGTCGAACACCTGGTGGCCGCCCAAGAACCCAGTTGGGGTTTTGTTGCACTTGCACACCCACACCACCGCAAGCCGCACCAGATCCTGCCGGATTCCATGTACCCATCCACTCCCTACGTAGGCCACACCACAGACCACACGCCTACCAGCCACGCGCCACAGCTGATCCCTGCCCAGTCATCAGCCACATGGCTGCCACCTCAACCACACCTTGGCTTATAGCCTGCTGCGTGGCTGCCACATGGCCTGCTGCCGCCAACCAATAGCTAGCCTTTAGCTAGTTTAGAGCCAGCTAGAGTTAGCTAGTAGCTAGCATAAAGTCAGTGTTATTGTGTATGCATATTTTAATTTCAGAAATGTATTTTACCTTTGAAAATTCATAATAAATCCGTTTTGACTCTGAAAAATATAAAACCTTTTCAAAACTCTTGTAAAATCTTAAACTCCAAGTTAGGCTAGTGTTTGCCCTCTTTTGATTCTTAATTGCTTTTCATTTGAAGTTAACTACAACTAGGACTCGTGTTTATTTATGTTCTCATGGATCTAGGAGCTACCAGAGCTGGAGAGCTGACGCAGGACTACGACGACGACTCCGCCTTCGATGACTACCCGCTCGCAGGTTCACACTCGACCGACTTTGAACTCCTATTAGGCATTGCTAATTAGTTGCTAGCACATTACTTTATGCATGATGGTGGATATGCCAAACTTGGCACTGCCTTCTTTATTTACCCTGTCCTTGATTGCCCTACCACTACTACTATATATATGAGCGTGTATATACGCTGAGCTTCTCTATGCATGTGTATGGGATATGTGGTTAGATTCTTGGCGTGTGTGGGGAAAAACTGGCAGGAGAAGGCGTTTTTGGGTGACTTGGCGGGGGTGAGCTCAAAACAACCCGATCTGGGATCGGGGGCCGGGGGTTCGTCTTCTCGGGTGTTTCCCCATTGCGTACCTATGGCGGGCACAATGTTTTCGAAGCACAGGAGTTGGGGTTTTGTGATACTTTGGAGGGCAGGAGCTCGGCCTGGTCTGAAAGCGAGTGGACATACCTTTTTCACGGGAATTACGTACACACCACCTCGCCGAGAGTGGGGATAGGGCCGGGTTGACCCTGGCAAGTGCGATACCATACCTGCTAGTAGGATATAGGGTATCAGTGAGAGGGAAGTGGGTGAGGACCCCTTCCCTTTGCAGGTGCTCCCCGTGTGGCCACACGGGGGCATGTTCTCAGTTCCGGGGTGGTCTTCTATGGGGGACTGCGTCGAGACCCGGATGCAGGGTGGAATCGTAACTCCTAGGTGTTCATCCGGTAGGATGGGCTTGGTTGGCTGATCACTGTCGGGTACCATTCTGAGTTGGGTACAAGTGTACACGCTCTGCAGAGTTAGATCTATATATATAGCCGCGTCCTCGGTCACGGACATGCCCGTGTTAGCTCTGTTATCATGGTTTGGGATTTCTACCTCCCCTTATAGGTTTGATTGTGGTGAGCCGTGGTTGCATTCGGGGAGAGGAGAGTTGCTCCCTCTGCCTCGCGGATCCGGGTGCAATCATTGAGGTGCGAGGAGTGGGAGTCCTCGCACCGACCACAGATGGAGATAGGACTTGGTGACGGTGATCTAGGTGACCAGGTGTAACCGATTGTGGATGAGAGACTTGGGAGTTGGTGGGATATGGAGATTTTATTCTTTATATGTTGCTGTTGCTGCTTAGGAAACCCCAGCCTTTACCTTGTACTTTTTATACCTTTAGAAGTAGACCACTTAAAGCTTGCATACGGTTGGTGACACGGACCTATCCCAATCCTTGGGGATAGCCCCTGAGCTTGCAGGGTACGAGTCCGACTTCGACAACAATGCCGATGGATGGTACGACTTAAGGGCGTGACGCTACGGTCAAGGATGCCCGCGGGAGAGAAGAATAAGCTGGAGACATCTTCTGGAAGATAGCTACCGCTGTATAGGCTCTTAATCATGATATTCAACCAAGAGGCTTGTATTGATGTACTCCTTTGATGGACATGTAATAAAATTAATACTTTTGATGCTTATTTCCACTGTATGGTTGTGATATTACTCTGTGATGGAAACTGTACGTGATAGCATCTGATCCAGGGACTATCACTAAGGTACAGGGTGTCGGGTTTTCCTCTCCGAAAACCTGGGTCGTTACAGTTATGGTAAGGGTGGGAGAATTACCACCAAACCAACTCTTATGGCTACATCATCTAAACAATTATTATTTCTCACAAAAAGCATGGTGTGTGGTGTGATGGTTAACTACTTGCTACTTTGATGGTGATTGTGTGCACATCTAAGCAAATTAAATTACTAAACTTCACCAAACAGTATGGGGGTGTGTTTGAATGCTTACAAACAGAAACTAAGTCGTGAAATCTTTAATTAAACTTAAAATGAGGATAAACATATTTATTCAATTTCTAGCTAGTCTTTCATCCAAAAATCCAAATTAAATGGAATATAACTCCAACTGATCTAAACTTTTGTACACAGTAATATATGTCTAAACTAAGCTTAGATACCAAAAATTAGCTCCAGATTACATATAAATTAATTTATATGAAAAAGACAAATTTCAGCCTAACATAACTTCATTAAATCCTACAAAAAGATTTACTAATCTTTTTGATCTCAAATTTTTCCCACAAGTCCTTTATGTCAAATTTTAGCTTCTGACCAAATTACAATTGTAGATCTACTTGGTTTTTCAAGTTATCAATTTAACATCCTACACAAGATTTAAATACAAAACTTAAATCAAACAGAGTCCTAAAATCATATTTATTTTACCAGAGGTGTTATTGGTGCATAAAGAAAAGATTTATTGAGGGGACTATAAAAAGCATCAAGCTTAATCTAACATAAATGTTACATAATTCATAACTACAAATCTACATATCAACCATGTGTCATCTTTGCTCACAAATCTAAACATGGCATAAAGAATAACATATCCAAATTTCAACTTCATAGCATGTGTATATTTTGAACTACAACAAAAGTACATCAAACTGAGTTTGATTTTTCATTTCAAATCTATACAGAAAAACCCTATACAACCTTTCTAGCAAATGTAGATCTCATCACAAGGAAACCAACACAATGGGATTTACATTTTTCTGATTTTTATACGATTTTTAATGGATTTTTGAAGTTGCTGAGAAAACCTAAAACAACTTTTATGCTTAGACTCTTGAACAGATTTTTTGATATTACACATATACCCCTACTTTACGTAAAACACCCTGAACAAACTTCAATCACAGCAATTGGGTCCCTGGGCGGCCGTGGCACCTCGCCGGCGGTGGATTCCGGCTGAGCTTCGCTAGGGAGTGGCCGGGGAGTTGTGCACGGGCCTACCTAGAGGTAGTAGGAGCGGCGGCGTGGCCCGAAACGGCGCGGCGGCCCACGGTGGCACGGCCACGGTGCGGCTCCCACCAGAGCGCGGCGTCTAGGAGGCGGCGTCCCAACGGCGAGACGGCGACGACGGACGAGGCTTTGGGAGGTTCAGGGGGACCTCAGGAAAGAGGAGAAGTGGAGAGGGGCGGCACATGCAAGCGAAGGAGGGGAAAGCATGGCGGCAGCGGCTATGGCGTGCTGGCGGCCGGTGAAAACGACGATAGGGCGTCGCGGCTCGGGTTTTAGCAGTGGGGCGCGAGCGTTTCGACGAGGACGAGGCAGGAGGCGTGCCTTAAGGCACGGCGCGGCCAGCTGGCCCGTCGGGTCGCGCGTGTTGACCATATACCCCTGGGTACCTATACAAGGAAGAATACGAACTCATACCATAGATCCTTGTAATCCTACTAGGACTCATACCATTTAATCCTACTAGGACTCCTATCTTGTAACCGACTAGGAACCCGCCCCCTGGACTATATAAAGGAGGGTCGGGTACCTAGGAGGCCAACACCTCAAGGTGAATCCCCCAACCCCTCCGGGGAACACCCAAGCGCAGGGCGCCATACATGATACTCCAAACAGGACGTAGGGTCCGCTACTCCGGTGGTCCGAACCTGTATAAATCTGTGTTCTGTGTCCTCACGCATACCTTCGAGTTCCAAGTCTGACGATCCTCCACCGCACAATCTACTACCTCGGGTACCCCCTTGGTAGGCTTAGTGGCTAAAACACTGACACCTGGCGCGCCAGGTAGGGGTGATCGTCGAGATCATCGGGAGAATTCGAAAGACCTTTCTACCCAGCGTGGCATGTTCGCTGGCCAACGGCTCGACGTGTCCATGTTGAATCCAAAGTGAAGCAGAAGATACCTCGTCAAGACAAAGCGTGTCGTCTCGGCGGGAGTCTACTTCCAATTCGCACAGGATTTCTATTCGGCGGCTTGTGCTTTTCCACGGCATCGAGTATGCGGTGCAAGTTGCACAATTACCGAGTCCGAAGCAAATCGCTAGTCTACTGACCGGTCAATTCAAAAGTTCCATCTATTGCTGGTACACGGACGAGTCAACCAGCTAGTACTTGTGTGATGTTGCTGAACAATTCAATTTTCGAGACAAGAACAGAGCAGAGCTCCCGTACAAAATATGGCTATGCATACTTGAATTATGCTACACGCACACAAGAAAGCTCCCACAAGGCTACCAAGGAAGCATCAAGTCATTACTTGGTACACACGAGATACGTACGCGGGTACAACTACGTCGACTTCCGGCGGCAATACCAACTCGCTGTCGACTTCTTCAACTACTCGGCAATGACTACTTGTCGTCTGGTTGCACCGGCTCTACTGCGCCTATGTCGTGCATCCGGACGTGTCGCTTCGCCGCTCGACTTCTCGTCGGTCGGTCGCACTGGCTCTTGCCGTGCGCCCGGTCACCTCGTCTCGTGGTTGCACCGGTTCTACTCGACTACGCCGTGCACCTCCTCGACATCGTCTTGTGGTCACACCAACTCATCGTGGACTACTTTGGCTACTCTTCTCGGCTAGTTTCTACTAGAAAACTAGTCGAGAATAGCTTCTACGCCCCCACAACTAGTCAGACCCGCCTCCGACTAGTCGACTTCATCAACACTCGTCCACAGTTCATTCAAAACCCGCTTCGGCGGTACAAGCCGACTTCGGTCGCATCTCCAGACCGCTCCTGCGGTATCAGTAAGTCATTTATTTTAAATGATTACTTTTTTCTTCTTCTTTGGCTTGTTTTGCGCATGCAGGACAACACGCCAAGGATTACTTTTTGGTGTACGCTTCTCAACGGATTTTTCCACAAGAGCTACACTATGCCGACTACTCTTGGGACATATCAACAAGTCACCACGATCTCACTCCATCAACTCGGGGGCTTTCCCAAGGAGGCAACTTCTAAAGTCCGCTCCGCGCGGCAATCTAAAGTCGACTTACCCAAGTCGCATCTCAAAGTCGACTTACCCAAGTCGCATTTACAAAGTCCATTCTAAATGGTATAAAGTCGACTTCTTCAGTCGCAACCTCAAAGTCCGCTCCGTGCGGCACAAAGTTGACTTACTCAAGTCGCATTGTTAAAGTCCACTCCGCGTGGCAATCTAAAGTCGACTCTGGTCGCACCTTTGCCTGCTCCGGCGGCATACTGCGTGTGTAAGCTTCGATAGAACCTAGCTGTAAGTGGCCCTCGCGTCCTGGCAATGATGGTACCTAGCTGCACGCGGTCTTCACTCTTCGTACCATGGGTCTGAAATGCATGGCCCTAAGTACTCTCGCTCTGCCCAACTTACCCTGGGTCTCCCTGTTATCATGCCGATCCATACTCTAAGGCCTCCCTGTTACCATCCGATCCTTACTCCGGGTTCCTGCTTCTATGCCGATCCCAGGCTGTAAGTGATTCTCAGGTCCAGGCGATTACCTAGCGGTATCCGGTTTCCTGATCCAGGCGACTACTCAGCTGTAAGCAGCTTTTGGATTTGAGCTACAAGCGGCTTCGGCTGCGACTACCTGTAGGGGGTCTCAACAACCCTCTCCAGACGGCTTCGGCTGTAAAACGACTCGTATTGGGTTTCAATAACCCTTTCCAGGCAACTTCAGTTGCAACCACTCAACAGACAGCTACGGTTGTCACCACTCGTAGGGGATCAAGATAATCCTCTCCAGACAGTTTCGGCCATACCTTCTCATGGCTTTCGGCTGTAAGCACCCGCAGGGGGCTTTGTCAACCCTCTCCAGGCAGTCTCATTCTGCGACCTCGTAGGGAGTCATGATAACTCTCTCCAGCGATCCTGTATCGTATAGGGCAGTAAGTGGCACATGCTGTCCATGTTCCTATTTTTCAATAAGAGGCTACGGCCTAGAGTAACACCCTGCTTGTAGGGTCTCAGTGGAACTCTCACACAAGTTGCTTCTACAGCAAGGAGTAGTTCATCACACTATCTCCTACGGTCTTACTCGTTCTTCGAAACATTCTTGCGAGTACTCTCTCACTAGGCTCATAGCCTCAGAGGTACTTAAGACATTGTCAACTCTGTACAATGTATTCAGTACAAGCCGCTACTCTATACCGACTTGTTACTGTTCTCTACTTATTCATAACAAAGCCTTCATCACGCTGCTACAGCTAAGGTGTTCAACTCGTTATGAATAAGTTCTTTTCGAGTACTCTCTCACTAGGCTTGTTAGCCTCAGAGGTACTCAAGACATTGTCAACTCTGTACAATGTGTTTAGTACAAGCCGCTACTCTATATCGACTTGTTACTATTCTCTACTTGTTCATAACAAAGCCTTCATTACGCTGCTACAGCTAAGGTGTTCAACTCGTTATGAATAAGTTCTTTTCGAGTACTCTCTCACTAGGCTTGTTAGCCTCAGAGGTACTCAAGACATTGTCAACACTGTACAATGTGTTTAGTACAAGCCGCTACTCTATATCGACTTGTTACTGTCCTTTGCTTATTCACAACAAAGCCTTCTTTTACGCTGCCACAGCTAAGGTGTTCAACTCGTTGTGAATAAGTTCCTTTCGAGTACTCTCTCACTAGGCTCATAGCCTCAGAGGTACTTAAGACACTATTACTCAATAGTGTATCCAGGCATTGTTCTCGACGTAATGTGTTTTTTCCAGGCGGCTGCGGAGGCAAAATAATTCATTTTTTCTGTTTTTTATTTCGCTTTTTTGCCTTCCGGAATGTGCTTTTTTGGCTTTTCAGCTTTGTGTTTCGGGTTTCATGCTTGGCTCGAAGTACTCAAAGTCTGCTCCGCGCGGCATAAAGTCGACTTACTCAAGTCGCATTCTAAAGTCTGCTCCGCGCAGCACAAAGTCGACTTCGGTCGCATTTCAAAGTCTGCTCCGCGCGGCATAAAGTCGACTTACTCAAGTCGCATTCTAAAGTCTGCTCCGCGCAGCACAAAGTCGACTTACTCAAGTCGCATTCTAAAAGTCTGCTCCGCGCAGCACAAAGTCGACTTACTCAAGTCGCATTCTAAAGTCTGCTCCGCGCAGCACAAAGTTGACTTTCGGTCGCATTTCAAAGTCCGCTCCGTGCGGCATAAAGTCGACTACTCTAGTCGCATCATAAAGTCGACTACTCTAGTCACATTCTAAAGCCCGCTCCGTGCGGTAATCTAAAAGTCGACTTTGGTCGCATCTAAAGTCCGCTCTGACGGCATAAAGTCTACCCCGGTCGCATCTAAAGTCCGCTCTGACGGCAACATTACCACTCGAAGACGACTCGAGTAGTCTATGCTACTTCTCAAGTACAACGGCTTCACGCCAAATTATTACTCAGAGACAACTTCAGCATGCTCCTTTCGTTCTTCAGCTCGGGGGCTCAACTCCAATTACTACTCGACGTGGCTCATATAGCTCACTTGGTTCGTAATCTCGGGGGCTGGACGCTAAGAGTACTCGGATGATGGCTTTTGCGAACTGAAGACCCTTGGATTGATCATCTAATCACTTCAAGGCTCGGGGGCTACTATGCTACAACCATCAACCTCTTTTTCAAAGACGGAAGATGCAGATTCAAGATTGACCCTCAGCTTGATTCTTCGATTCAAACTCAGGCTCGGGGGCTACACTCCATATGGAGTGCGATTTTTGCAAATCGCACCTCCATATAGATCAAGACTTCAAGACAAGATTGGTATTTTTTGGAGACTTCTTGGGTTAGAACTCAGGGACGCCTGGGAACTACTCGGGGATGATTCAAAAGTACTCATAGATGAACTAAGAGCACATTCCACTCTTTCAGAAATTCAAGTACTATTGAAGACTTCGGCTAACAGTACTCGAGACGATCAGAAACTACTCGATGAAGCTTCAAGACTACTTGAATTCGCTGCTCAAGACTACAAAGTGCTCGGGGGCTTGTTGACCATATACCCCTGGGTACCTATATAAGGAAGAATATGAACTCATACCATAGATCCTTGTAATCCTACTAGGACTCGTACCATGTAATCCTACTAGGACTCCTATCTTGTAACCGACTAGGAACCCGCCCCCTGGACTATATAAAGGAGGGCCGGGTACCTAGGAGGCCAACACCTCAAGGTGAATCCCCCAACCCCTCCGGGGAACACCCAAGCGCAGGGCGCCATACATGATACTCCAAACAGGATGTAGGGTCCGCTACTCCGGCGGCTCGAACCTGTATAAATCTGTGTTCCGTGTCCTCGCGCATACCTTCGAGTTCCAGGTCTGGCGATCCTCCACCGCACAATCTACTACCTCGGGTACCCCCTTGGTAGGCTCAGTGGCCAAAACACTGACAGCGCGCGCGCAGCTAGCGTCCGTCGCGACTTGGCGCGTGGCGTGCATGCGCACGTGGGTGCCTGGGCGCGGTGTACGACGACGTTACAGGCGGAGGGTCCACAGCGCGACCGGGTCCACAGTGACACCTCCGACGCGTCCATACGCCGGAGAAAACGGAGGCCGACACGTGGCAGGCGGAACGCGGCGCGCGCGCTGGAGCGCGGCAACGCTGGCACCGGCGCCCGGTTTAATTCTGTTTGACTCAATGAAACTCAAAATTTTCAAATACAAGTTGAAATTCTCCAAAAACAAAAGTTGTAGAGGAACTATAGGACTACAACTTTTACAAAGGGCGACCTATGTTTTGATGATTGGTTTGACGGGAAAAACGTGGCAAAGTTACAATTTTTCTCGGCCCCGATTTACTGTTCACAGGGACTTCAACTCGAGTTTTGGCCAATTTGCACTCAAAATTTGAATATCTGCCAATTATGAAAATTGTGTTCCCGGAAACAAGGAAAAACTTTTATATTGGCAGAAATTGAAGTTCTATAGTGAAATTTGGAGAACGCACTAGAAAACCATTTCACAATATAGAGCTCTTAAGGGGTTTGACCAAGATTTGGAAATTTGACTAGGGTTTCTTTTGCAAAGTTGATCAAAACTAAACTAAGCATGCTTCTTGACTAACCATACTTAATTAACAAGGCTTAATCATGTGCTTATGCTTAATTAACATCAGGGATGTTACAATCTCTTACCCCCTAGGTAACTCCTCCGTTTCTACCCTAACTTTTCACCGCGTCAGATTCACTTTCACCGCTCGACCCCGCACACCTCTCTCCCTCGCTCACACGCGCCTGCATCCTCATCCACCGCCGTGCGCCACCGCTGCCATTGCCGCCGGTGAAGTCATCGGCCAAGCTCGGTGGTGCGGCGCTCATCCTCCGTCTGTGCTGAAGGTCGAAGTTGAAGAGGGAGCCGCTCGTGATCTACACCGATGGTTGCCACCGCCCGCATACAAGAAGGAGTTCTCGAAGGTGTTCGTGCTCGACGTCATCAACATCTCAACCTTCTCCTCTCTGTATCGTGGAATCTAGCTTTGTGAAGCAGGAGATCTAGCCATTGCACTCCAAATCTGATCTGGTAGGCTAACTCCAGCACCACTAGGTCACCCTGTGACCTAGAGAGGGCCTCTGGGCTACGTCCTCGGTGTGAAAAGCTTCACAAGCTTCTCCTTCCTCTCCCTAACCTAAGGTAAAACCTAACCCTAATCTGGCCAGTTCTTCCTCTTTCCTAGTTCAGGACTAGATTTCTAGTGTAGATGTGATCTTAGTTACTCTCTGGTGTTAGATGTTTAGGCACACTATGTTGAGATTTCAATTGAAAGTTGAATCAGAAACAGTTGGTCACTATCACTAAAGAACCTGGAGGTTCCGGGAAATTTCCGGAGGTTCCGGGGTCTGCAGCAACAGAGACTGTGACTCTGATTCAAAGTTCAATTGAACTCTTGTACATTTTGTTTCTAATCCATTCTTTCATCAAAATTCCTTATCAATCTGCACACCTCTCTATCTAGATGGCTGGGGATTCATCAATGAAAAGGGACAAGAGGCCTTTACAGTTTGAGGATTCATAAGGTGAAGAAGCATACAACTTTGCTGTCAGGCAAGTTGCTCCCAAAAAGGCAACACCCAAGAGAGGTAGAGGTTCAGGTAGTATGACTGGAGGTAGAGGATCTGAGGCTGCTGCCCATGTCAGTGATAATGGGGGAACAGATGAAGGACCGATTAGGCGAACCAGAGAGGGGGGGAGTGAATGGGAGCCGATAAAAATTCTTCTCGAAGGAGATGAGAACTCCAACAAGACGAACACGGCTTCCAACTCACGTCTCCGACCCAACTACCCAAGTTGGCCAAGACCACGCAGCCACTGGAGTGCTACTGGTCCTAGGAACCAACACTCAACCTTCCGAGCCAAAACTCACTGAACCACACAGCGGAAACTTGCACGGCTTGCTGCCTGTGCTACACCGGTCAGACCGATGGCCTGCGCCGGTCAGACCGGTGACACCGGTCAGACCGGTGGACCGAGCCGGTCAGGCCGGTGGCTACAGCAGCCGCACAGCAAACGTTCCAGGAAGCCTCTGTGACTCCTCTAGGCCCTGGAACAAAAACCACCACGAAACACAACCTGTGAGGAAGAAGAACCCCTCACAAATCCTAGCAAAACAACTCCAAACACGCCAAGAACTGATCAGCAGGATCACGGGACAAAACCACACGGACAAGGCTATTCCCCGAGACAAAAACCCACCAAGGGCTAGCACCGGTCATACCGGTCAAGAGCACCGGTCAGACCGGTCGTGCCTGGGCAGCTCGGGATGAACAGCGCCCGCGAGTCAACTCCTCCAAATCCAACTCCCGATCTCCCGATTTGCTCCATGGTTTTGCACAAGACTTTGGGGATAGTAGGAACACCTCATAGGTACTCCATAGCCAAGATTTGGTCCACCAAAACTTGTCAAATCAAGAGGAATCGAAGAAATCCCACCAAGAACGCCTCTAACCCTAGAGCCACGAAAACCCCAAAATCGAGCCCCTTTGCTCACGGATTTGGAAGGGGAATCAAAGGGAAAAGAACCACGAAGGGTTCATGCATACATCCCCCACCAAATCCCAAAGAGAAAGGCCTCGAAATCGCTCCAAGAAAATCACCAAGAAAGGGCTCCGAAAATCACCAAAAAGAAGAAACAGGAAAGACACATCCAAGCCTTGAGGAACCACGCCGAATCATCTATACATACCAAAGAGGTTCATACAAGGTCTAGCTTGCCGCCCGATCATCCTTCCCTCTCACAAGATCTCACCATGAAGCTCTCAAGCTAGTCCTACGAAAATCCTAAGAAAATAGGAAGGAAAAATAGGAAAACCAAATGAGCTAGGGTTCCAAGAGATGGCTGCCATCCTCTCACCACTTGGGTTATATGGAGGCAACCGAAAGACGAAAAAACCCTTACTAGCTAACAAGGGATACATGCCCCTCGAGGGCGAAATTGGAAGTCTTTGTCTTCGCACCATCGGACGGATGCCCAGCGACCGCAAACTTGCTTAGCCTCGACGCAAGCCTTGCGATCCCGACGCGTGTCCTCCGCTTCGAAGATTCCGGACTGCGTCGTCGCACACCGGTCAGACCGGTGCTCCTCACCGGTCAGACCGGTACCCATCGGTCAGACCGGTCTGGAGCTGCTGCACCTCCGTCTTCGGTTCTTCGGTCTTGGCTTTGTGGATCAACCAAGGAACCCAGTGATTTTCTGGTGAACCACCGGAAACCCCGCGAACTCGGTGTAGCCTCCGCCAATCACCACTCATGACTCGGCTCCCACGTAGTCCCGGCTCGACCTTGGTTTTGAGGCTCAACCAAGAAACTGTCCATGACTTCATCTTGCCGTTCTTGCCACCATGCGGTCCGCACTTGACCCCGCTGGCCACCGGGTCCCTCGAACCAAGCCTACTTGTCTTCTCCACACCTGGAGGCCTTACCGGCAACGACCTTTCACGCTTGTTCTTCACCTGCACCTGCACCAGTCAAGCCGTAACCTGCATCTGCAATACTTAGCCAAGAATCAGTCCACACCATGTTGTCAATCACTCATCACACCAGGAAGCGACCATCCACCGGTCCTCGAACCACACCTGTCTCTCAATCTCCCCCTTGATGAGTGCATTGACAACACACACGTTTTGGTAACCAAGAGAAAAGGAAAAGAAAAGAATGACTAAAAGAAACTCCAACAAGCGATCGAAAGCCAAAGAAAAGGCAAAGAGCAAGATCACTTGAAGAAGACAAGTCTCGGACCCCTTAGGCAAGGGCAACGGCTCGACACATCCGAGACAAAACATGCTCAAGCAAAGAGCACAAACCATCAAACCAAAGCTCGAAAACCACAAAGAGCTCCCCCTGCACACATGCAAGCTCCCCCTGAACCAATGCAACTCCCCCTGGACAAATGCATGCGAACCACTTCACGAAACAGAGCAGCTGCAACAGCTCAGCTCTGACCGGTCAGACCGGTCGACACCACCGGTCAGACCGGTGCGCAACATGTGAACAGGACCAGCACTCTGACCGGTCAGACCGGTGACCTCAACCGGTCAGACCGGTGCACAATAGAGCCCAAAAATGGCTCGAAACCACCTGAAAACCTTCCAAATGCATTCAATAGGCCAAAACATGCTCAAACTTCTCCCCCTTGTTGACAATGCATGAATCAAGCCAAAAATGCAAAAAATGCAACCTAGAGCTTCTCAAATAGACAAAATTCAACATAGGGTGCTACACATGTCCAAACGAGCAAGTTAGATACTCTATAGCTTCGTAATGACATAAACTTCATGATCACCAAGTTTCACAACCATTGGGCGAAGCTAAGATAGAATTTAGCAATTTTGCGAAAAATCACCCTCTCATGAGCAAAGTCCTAAACATGAGCCAAACATGTCAAAATGGCAAAGCCACACAAACTTCATGCTAGGACAACCATTCTAAGCATAAGACCATCATAAACACCCACAAGCACCTCATGTCATGTCAAAGCCATCGAGCCATGTGCCTACTTCTATATATGAGACTTCTCATTGGTAGGCATCATGCAACGATTTAGCACCCAAAGCAAATTAAAATTAGCACATATGACATGGGAGCACATTTTTCAAGCAATTTACATTTCATTTTTCAGATTTATAATTGGTACATGAAATGTCTTTGCGACAAAAAGGAACTTATGCCCCTCCACAAGATGAAGCATGGGGGCTAAACATTCATGATGGCAAATGAGCCTTTGGCCCCATATGATCAAAATAAGCTATCCAACCACAAATTAAGCATAGCCAAGCCACAAAAATATGTCAAGATCATGTAAAGGCATTTACTCACAAGAGAGCATACATATGAAATTTTCAAAAAACATAACCATCAACCATGGATACAAACCAAGATTATCAAGAGCTAAGCCAAACTAACCATAGCTTACCAAATTAGCTCACAAAGACATATATATCATTCTATGGTGACCAATGTATATAGGAGAAGCCTTTCCTAAACAATGCATATGATACAAAATGCATGCAACCTAAGATACAAAGATGCCTATACATCATGTTACATATGCCATGCCAAATGCAAGAAATGCACAAAGGAAAGCTATACATATGCTACAAAGGAGCTCCCACACACCAACTCAAGAAATCAAACAAACACCAAGCTCCCCCCGCAAACGAGTGAAAGTTGCTTGATCTAGGGGTTTGGTGAAAATATCGGCTAGTTGTTCATGTGTGGGTACATGGATCAAAGCTATCTTCCCTTTCTCTACGTTGTCTCTCAGAAAATGATACCTCACTTCTATGTGCTTGGTTTTGGAATGGAGCACTGGGTTCTTTGCAACGCTTATGGCACTGGTGCTATCACATTGAAGTGGGACATGGGTATACTCCTCACCAAAGTCACTCATGGTGTATGTGATCCAAAGGAGCTGAGAGCAACAACTAGCTGCGGCCACATACTCTGCCTCGGTGGTGGATTGAGCAACACTCGACTGTTTGCGGGAAGACCAAGATACCAAAGAAGAACCCAAGAACTGGCAAGTCCCAGAAGTGGACTTCCTATCCAACCGACACCCGGCAAAATCCGCGTCTGAAAATCCATGAAGCGCCAAAGAAGAAGACGCAGAGTACCAAAGGCCGAAGTCGGGAGTGTGTCGCAAATACCTGAAAATGCGCTTGACTGCTTGCCGATGCGAAGTCCTCGGAGACGCTTGAAAATGAGCGCACAGACACACCGAGAATTGGATGTCCGGCCTCGTCGCCGTCAAGTAGAGGAGTGACCCGATCATGCTCCGGTACTCCTTCTGGTCCACGTGTTCACCTTCCTCGTCCGCATCAAGAGCTGTAGTCGTACTCATAGGTGTTGCCATAGCCTTGGAGTCCTCCATCTTGAACTTTCTCACAATGTCCTTGGTGTACTTAGCTTGGTGCACAAATGTTCCTTCCTTTGATTGCTTGATTTGTAGCCCGAGGAAGAACTGCAACTCGCCCATCATGCTCATCTCAAATTCCCTGCTCATGTCTTCTGCAAACCTTGCAACAAGAGAGTTAGACGAGCCACCAAAGACAATATCATCCACGTATACCTGCACAATCAGGATATCTCTGCCCTGCCTGAGGAGAAACAAGGTCTGGTCGACCTTCCCCATCTCAAACCCTCTCTCAAACAGGAACCCCCTCAACCTACCATACCAAGCTCTAGGCGCCTGCTTCAACCCATACAGCGCCTTCCTCAACTTGTACACCCGGTGAGGGTACTTCTCACTCTCAAACCCCGGTGGTTGCCTCACAAACACCTCTTCCTCCAACACACTGTTCAGAAAAGCACTCTTCACATCCATCTGGTACAACTTGAACCCTTTAGCCACGGAAAAGGCTAGAAGGATCCTGATCGCCTCCAAACGAGCTACAGGAGCGAAAGTCTCCTCGTAGTCGATCCCCTCTTTCTGACTGTACCCCTGAGCAACAAGTCTCGACTTGTTCCTCACCACTTCTCCTTTCTCTCCCTCTTTATTTTTCCACACCCATTTTGTCCCAATCGGCTTACACCCTGGGGGAGGGTCAACCAACACCCAAACTTGGTTCCTCTCAAAATTCTCCAACTCCTCATGCATTGAGTTAACCCAATTATGGTCAGATAACGCGTGTCCAATGTCTTTGGGCTCAAAAGTGGCAACAAAAGCAGCATGAGCGAAATGAGAATTGTTCCGAACCCTCGACCGTGTAGTACGTTCATTCATGTCGCTGATGATTCTCGAAGCTGGGTGATCCACTTGCACTCGCCGGGGAGGTTCTCGCCTTGATGCTACCTCCCCCTCAACAGCAGCTTCGCCTTGATCTGGGTTTGTCGTTGTAGGTGTGGGAGAGGGTCCATTCTCGATCGTCGTCGAAGTAGTAGGTACATGTTCAGCTGCGGGCATCACACTGCCATCTTCATCATCTCCATGTTCATGCTCCTCCTCCTGAAAGATCTCCTCGCCAAGTTCGTCGTCACCTGCACACTCAAAAACAAGCTGACTACGTGGCTGTGTCTCGTCGAAGGTTACCTCGCAAGTCTCCACGATTTGGTTAGTTTCAAGATTGAGCACACGAAATGCTCTAGAATGAGATGCATAACCAAAGAAAATGCCATCGACAGACCTAGCCTCGAACTTGTCCAACTTCTTCCCTTTCTTCAGAATGAAGCATTTACAACCAAAGACATGGAAGTGACTCACCTTGGGTGTGCGACCGTGCATCAACTCGTAACAGGTTTTCTTCTTGTGAACCCTGAGGTAGATCCTGTTCGACACATGGCACGCGGTATTGACCGCCTCAGCCCAGAACCTTCTCGGAGTCCTATGCTCGTCGAGCATCGTCCGAGCCATCTCGCACAAGGTCCTATTTTTCCTTTCCACCACGCCATTCTGGGGAGGCGTATACGGACTCGAAAACTGATGTTCAAGACACAAGTCATGGCAAAAGGTTTAGAAGCGAGAGTTTTTGAATTCCGAGCCATTGTCACTGCGGATCGCTCGTATGGCATCTCCGTGCCTCTCGTTTCTTAACCTCAAGACAAGATCTCGAACAAAACCAAACGTCTCCCCCTTCTCCTCAAGAAAGAACACCCACGCATACCGAGAGTAGTCGTCCACCACAACAAGGACATACCACTTCCCACCCGCAGATCGCACACGAGCTGGGCCAACAAGGTCCATATGGAGCAGCTCGCATGGACGCTCAGTCATCACATCGGTGAGAGGCGGGTGAGAAGAGGCTACCATCTTGGCATGCCTACACGGCGCACAAACCAACTCTTTCTCAAACCTCAACCGTGGCAATCCTCGGACCAAATTAAGTTTACTCAAGCGAGACAAAAGGTCAAAACTCAAGTGACCCAACTTCCTATGCCACTTCCACAACTCACTCGAAGAACCAGCCAAAAAGCAACGCTCCACACCAGAAGACTGAGAAAAATCAGCTCGGAACACTTGACCCTCGGGAACGACCATGCAAACAAGATCCCCCCGAGAATCTAAAATCCGAGAACCACCAGACCGAAACAACACCTCAAAACCCTCATCCAACAACTGGGACACAGAAAGCAAATTGTATCCAAGCGATTGAACAAGAGCAACACGCCTGAGAGTGATCTTGTCACTTACCTTAATCTCACCTTCTGACAGCACACGCCCTCGCCCATTGTCCCCAAAGGTGATGTACTTCTTTGTCACCACCGGGACGAGACTTGGGAACCACCCCTTGTCTCCGGTCATATGCCTCAAGCAACCGGAGTCAATCAACCAAATGTTCTTCAAGTCTCCCACCTGAAATTCAAAAGCGAGCACGTGAGTGAACAAACGACTCAGCACTGGGGTTAGTACCAAAAGAGTAAAACCAGTGCCGAGCCATTTGCTCCAAAGTGGGGTTAGCACAAACCAAATCATCACGCCTATCAAAGCTACCACCACGGTGACCACCACGAGGGAACCAACCCTCTCTAGCTGGAGGAGGACGAAAACCACGAAAGGGAAACCGTGGATCGTTCCTCCTCTCCATCTCAAAGCTACGACTCCTCCCACCCTCGTATTGAGCACGAGGTGGAGAACGCCTAGCAAACTGACCACCTGCAAACTTTCCAGACCAACCACCAGAACCATGACCTCCAGAACCAAACCGAGCATCCTCACGAGCACGAAACCCAACTCGCTGTCTGCCCAGACCTGCACCGGTCTGACCGGTGTAGTACACCGGTCTGACCGGTGTAGCTCGGCCAGCAGCAGCACCTGCAGCCTTCCGGTCTCCCCAAGCCGGAACCGTCCTCACAATTGCCTTGGCCCTGGGCATCTGCATACGAGGCTCAGGTACACCATTAGAGGGGTGGTACCTGTCCTTGTTAGCCCACTCTCTAGCCATTCTCTCCTCACGCTTTCTCTTGAAGCAAAACTCATCCTTGTGACCATCTCTCCCACAATACCCACAATGGAACTTTATGGGCTGTGGCTTAGGCTTAGGTTGGGGCTGCCCACTCGGCTTCTCACCCTTCTTCTCTCCTTCCTCACCTCCCTTTGGGCTCACAAACTTCACCGGTTTCTGAAAATTATTTGTTGGGTGAGGGAATATGGGTGGATCTGGAGTAGTGTCAAGTTTGTTTCTGAGATGCTTAGGCTTGGGCTCAAACTTGTTCTTGTGTCTGTTTGGTGGTGGGATAGGAATCTCTCCAACTCTCTCAACTCCCTCACCACAGTTCTCTCCAAGCTTGTCAGCCCCAAGTGCCTGACCATCATAGCGTTTGAAAGCCGCTATCATGATACCAAGCTGAGGCTCCTGACCCGACAACCAGCTCATACATTTTCTCAGCTCATCATTCTCATCCTGCAAGCGATCAACATAATGTGCAAGCTCCAAATTCTTAACCGCATGCAATTCACAAGTAGAGGAAGAAGTGGGAATACGCTCTTTCAACTTAGCCTCAAGCGAAACAGTGTAAGCATGCAACTCATCAATCTTTCCATGCAAAACAGGGCAAGAAGTGCAAGCACCTAGCAAAGCAGGTCTAGACTTAAGCTCAGCCACTTCAACCCTAAGCATATCTAGTTCATCACAAGTAGAAGCATGCTTATCCTTAAGAGCAGTAAGATCAGCTAGGTACACAGAGCAATCACAGCAATCAATCTCATCAGAAACCACCGGAGAAGCCTTAAGTGAATCAATCTCAAGCTTAGCATCTAGGTTCTGGGTTTCTAGCTCAGCCACACGGTTCCTAGCATCTTCTAGTGAGGCCCTAAGCTATTTCCTCATCTTCTTGGCCTCTCTAAGCATGTGATCGCGGTTATCAAGCAAGTCAACCAACTCATCATTCTCCTTGCGCAAAGAAGAGAGTTCATCACATACCTCATCCTCGGAGTCAGAGTCCGAGTCACTCTGGTGGCTCTTCTTGCTGCCGGAGCTACGGGCCATGCCGCAGAAGCCATCTCCTGCGAAGCAGCTCAACCCGCTCAAGTTCTTGGATGACTTCTTGTTCTTGCGCCGATCACCTTCATCTTCACTGCTACTCGAGCTCGAGGAAGAGTAGGCGGAGCTGGAGTCGACGTCGCTCGCTCCGACCATTGCTCGGGCCTTCCTGCCGCGGCCATCCTTCTTCCTCAACCGTCGCTCGTCCTTGTGCTTGTTCTTGTGCTTGTGATCGCGCCTCGATCGGTACTTGCCATCCTTGCTCGATCGGTGCCTGTAGCCGTCCTTGTAGCCGTCCTTGTTCTCCGTCTTCTCCGGGCAGTCGGCGACGAAGTGTCCTGGCTTGCCGCACTGAAAGCACATCCGTGCTATCCTCCTCGTGTTCACCCGGTTCTCGTGCAGCCTCTCGAACCGCCTGGTCAGCAACGCCAGCTCATCCTCTCCAAGCACGTCGAACTCCTCGTCTGGCAAAGACATCAAAGAAGAAAGAGAGTACATCCTGGAGGATGCGTTAGCGTTAGACTTACCTCCTTTGCCACTAACGAGAGCGAGACTATGAGAATCAGTCGGGCTCTCGATCTTGGCTGTCATACCACGGTCCAACTCAGCCGACTTGAGTTTCGAGAACAGCTCGTTCACCGTCAAGGTGTCATACTTCTCGGACTCAACAATAGCCTCAAACTTCCCGTCCCATACGGTACGATCCAACGAGTGCAAGAGCTTCACGGCTCTATCATGATCATTGTATGGGAGGACGTCCACATTGGCTCTCATGTTGTTCACAACGACCGTAAATCGCTGGAAAAGGGCATCAACGGACTCGTCGGGGAGATGAGTGAAGTTCTCGTACTCTCTCCGGTAAGTCGCGTACATCCGAGCCTGAACCTGAGCATTTCCAGTATGAGCATCTTTCAACTGCTCCCAAATCCTACAAGCTAAGTCCTCTGTCTGAACCCGATCGAATTCAGGCTGACACAGAGCACGAAACAAGTAGTCGACAGCCTTGTTGTTGGCTTCGAACATATCCCTCGATCCTGGAGCAAGGAAGTTCATCGGATGAACATAAGCTGTGTTCACCGTGACATCCCAAAGAATCTGACCCTTTTCGCGGAGGAACGCCGCCATCCGCCTTTGCCACATCTGGTAGTTCTTCCCATCGAAGTGCGGAGGACCCGAACCCCGTTCCTGGTACGCCATCTTTGGATCTTAGACTGGTAAGAGTCAATAAAGACCCGAACCGGCTCTGATACCAATTGAAGGACCGATTAGGCGAACCAGAGAGGGGGGGGGGAGTGAATGGGAGCCGATAAAAATTCTTCTCGAAGGAGATGAGAACTCCAACAAGACGAACACGGCTTCCAACTCACGTCTCCGACCCAACTACCCAAGTTGGCCAAGACCACGCAGCCACTGGAGTGCTACTGGTCCTAGGAACCAACACTCAACCTTCCGAGCCAAAACTCACCGAACCACACAGCGGAAACTTGCACGGCTTGCTGCCTGTGCTACACCGGTCAGACCGATGGACTGCGCCGGTCAGACCGGTGACACCGGTCAGACTGGTGGACCGAGCCGGTCAGGCTGGTGGCTACAGCAGCCGCACAGCAAACGTTCCAGGAAGCCTCAGTGACTCCTCTAGGCCCTGGAACAAAAACCACCACGAAACACAACCTGTGAGGAAGAAGAACCCCTCACAAAGCCTAGCAAAACAACTCCAAACACGCCAAGAACTGATCAGCAGGATCACGGGACAAAACCACACGGACAAGGCTATTCCCCGAGACAAAAACCCACCAAGGGCTAGCACCGGTCATACCGGTCAAGAGCACCGGTCAGACCGGTCGTGCCTGGGCAGCTCGGGATGAACAGCGCCTGCGAGTCAACTCCTCCAAATCCAACTCCCGATCTCCCGATTCGCTCCACGGTTTTGCACAAGACTTTGGGGATAGTAGGAACACCTCATGGGTACTCCATAGCCAAGATTTGGTCCACCAAAACTTGTCAAATCAAGAGGAATCGAAGAAATCCCACCAAGAACGCCTCTAACCCTAGAGCCACGAAAACCCCAAAATCGAGCCCCTTTGCTCACGGATTTGGAAGGGGAATCAAAGGGAAAAGAACCACGAAGGGTTCATGCATACATCCCCCCACCAAATCCCAAAGAGAAAGGCCTCGAAATCGCTCCAAGAAAATCGCCAAGAAAGGGCTCCGAAAATCACCAAAAAGAAGAAACAGGAAAGACACATCCAAACCTTGAGGAACCACGCCGAATCATCTATACATACCAAAGAGGTTCATACAAGGTCTAGCTTGCCGCCCGATCATCCTTCCCTCTCACAAGATCTCACCATGAAGCTCTCAAGCTAGTCCTACGAAAATCCTAAGAAAATAGGAAGGAAAAATAGGAAAACCAAATGAGCTAGGGTTCCAAGAGATGGCTGCCATCCTCTCACCACTTGGGTTATATGGAGGCAACTGAAAGACGAAAAAACCCTTACTAGCTAACTAGGGATACATGCCCCTCGAGGGCGAAATTGGAAGTCTTTGTCTTCGCACCATCGGACGGATGCCCAGCGACCGCAAACTTGCTTAGCCTCGACGCAAGCCTTGCGATACCGACGCGTGTCCTCCGCTTTGAAGATTCCGGACTGCGTCGTCGCACACCGGTCAGACCGGTGCTCCTCACCGGTCAGACCGGTACCCACCGGTCAGACCGGTCTGGAGCTGCTGCACCTCCGTCTTCGGTTCTTCGGTCTTGGCTTTGTGGATCAACCAAGGAACCCAGTGATTTTCTAGTGAACCACCGGAAACCCCGCGAACTCGGTGTAGCCTCCGCCAATCACCACTCATGACTCGGCTCCCACGTAGTCCCGGCTCGACCTTGGTTTTGAGGCTCAACCAAGAAACCGTCCATGACTTCATCTTGCCGTTCTTGCCACCATGCGGCCTGCACTTGACCCCGCTGGCCACCGGGTCCCTCGAACCAAGCCTACTTGTCTTCTCCACACCTGGAGGCCTTACCGGCAACGACCTTTCACGCTTGTTCTTCACCTGCACCTACACCAGTCAAGCTGTAACCTGCATCTGCAATACTTAGCCAAGAATCAGTCCACACCACGTTGTCAATCACTCATCACACCAGGAAGCGACCATCCACCGGTCCTCGAACCACACCTGGCTCTCAACAGAGAGGAAGACCATCCCCATTGAGGTGACAGAGGCTGTCATGCCTGGAGAACTTGACACATCTTATCTGGTTCATGTGGAGGTCATGCCTAAGAAGAGGCCACCCACAAAGTATGACATCGTCCATGAAATCCTTCAATTGTATACGAAGAGGACCCATATTTTGAATGGACAAACTTGCATTAAATTGAGGTCTACCTTGCCCGTAGTGGAAGTTTGGCAAATCTCTTTTCCTCATGCAGTCGAGCACCTTTGCTTCCCCCGGACAATCTTTTTGGACATGGCCATACTCCCCACACTCTTCACACATGGATCTTGCTTTGGCGGCCTTTAGGTCTTGGGCTGCTTTCTTTTCTAGCTCCATCTTCTCCAACCTCCTCATGAGTGAGTCAATTATTCCTTCTAGAAGTTCCTCCTTTTCAACCTGCAAAACACCTTTAACATTTCTCGTGGGTTGAACTGGAAGTAAGCGTCCGGACGACGCCCATGTGTCAATATCCGCAACCTTCTTGAAAAGAGTGAATGCTTCGGTCAGAGTAAGCTCGATAATGGATCCTCCAGCCGATGCGTCAATCACGGTTCTTGATGCTAAATTGAGCCCTTGATAGAACTTTTGAATGAGGTCCTCCTTCGGGAACTTGTGATGTGGCACGGCTCGGGTGTACTCATTGAAATGCTCAAAAGCTTCTGCGATAGTCTCCATTGGCTATTGAGCAAATGTAGCAATCTTGTTACACAAGCTTTGAGTCTTACCTGGTGAATAATACTCCTTCATGAAAGCTCTTATCAACACTTCCCAATTTTGCACCGCCTCTGCCGGTAAAGTGTAGAACCATTGCAAGGCTTTTCCAAGTAGTGAGAACAGAAAAAGCCTCACCCTCAATTGATTTTGATCCAACCCTTCCATTGTGAATGTTTGACAAAGTTGCACGAACGCTTGAATGTGAAGGTTAGGATCCTCTTTACTGGTGAAAGATTAATGTTGCACCATGCGGATGGTTGAAGACTTGATCTCGAATGGTCTTCCGATGTCGGCTAGGTTGAGGATGGGTAGATCAACGAGCTCCGGAATGCATAGCTCCCCGATCTTGCGCTCTGGCTGCGGTTGTCCTATGGGTGGCGGTTGAGGTTGATCTCCCTTCTGACTTGGAGGTGGTGATTCCTTCAAAGATTCCAATGATCCTTCGGCTTTAGCTTGTGGATCTACAATCTCCAGCTTCCTAGCTTGTGCTTCACATTTCCTTTGCCTGTAAAGTTTTTCTGAATCATCCACAAAATTTTTCGGTTTGTTGGAGAGGTAGCCGTCCTTCTCCTGTTAGGATTAGCAATAAACAAAATATACAAAGATCTAAAAAGAGAAAACTATAAACAAAAAGTTAGTCAAAACTAGACTAGATTAGTTTTTGAGGATGATCAAAGTTTAATAGATGTAAAAGAAAATCAAAAAGAAAACTGAAAATACTTACAAACGAGATACTAGATTGGATCTTATTACTTGTTCCCCGGCAACAGTGCCAGAAAAAGGACTTGTTAACGGTTCAATAACGCGCCAAGGTTCACCGCAAGCTTACGGATCATGTAGTACTTTTTTCCCTTGAGTATCACCCAAGGTATCGAATCCGTGGAACATGTGCAACGCAAGATTCAATCTAATAACAGAGAAAACACTTTCATCTTGAAGAGGTTTCGAATGCATCTAATCTACTAAACACGAGAGGTAGCGAGAGAAAGCATAGAGATGACCGATCTAGAGAGCCTAGATCATGCTTATGTTGTAGCTCCGAACAAGATAGATGAAGAAAACAAAACGAATCTCATAAAAAGCGTCCTTAAATCTTGACCTTCGGTCAAACCTCCTAAGTCGCCCCGCCATACTCGGCGTCAACATCCTATCACGGTGTTCCCCTTTCTTTTGCGGTCGAATCTTAGAGCACGCTCACAAGGAATGTGTTGAACCACTTGTGATAGGCGATGGCCCGATCTTCCGAGAGGTAGATGGTAAACTCGATTGGGTGGAGAACTCAACGTTGACGATCCAGCTTCGAATCAGCACGATTCGGACCCTGCAACCACTACACCACTGCTCCGCTGGTTATCAACCAAGAACAACTTGATTGACCTCGCCACGAAGGCTTTTCCCTGCAAGCGAATCGAGAACACAAGCAAGAAAGTAAAGCACACAATCTGACAGTTGCAAATATGGATTGAAGCGAATGACAAAGGGGTTCAAGCTCTGATCACAAAAGAACTAATTAACACAGTGGTGACGAACAAGAACAGGGGCCCTGATTCACAGCAAAAGACCTCGACGGTACAGTGGCTATGAAGAAAGTTTGATCCTCGACGGAAATCACAACCTATTAAACAAAACCTAAGTCTATACGATGACGACTACTGAGTTTTAACCCCTAAGGGGCGACCTAGGGTTGAGGGGGCGACCAGGGGGGCATCCTCAACCTGGGCTTAAGGCCCGACACGATACACGACCCAAATGGCCCAAAAAGGTGATGCAGCACATTGTTGTGGTCACACAGCATGATCCACGAACTTTATGGAGCTGGGACCAGAACCAAAACGACGGCGTCGTCGCCCCCTTTCCAACGCATCCTTATACGCCTCGTTTTGATGCTGGATGAGGGAAATATCGCCGAAACCGTGCAGGGATATCGGCTGAATCCGAACCGAACGTGGCAGCTGAGTTGGAGACGACTTGTAGCGTGGGGAAGGACGTGGCGTGCACATATCCAGCGTGGTGATGTCCTCATCAACTTGGTAGATCGGGTATGCACCTCTAGCCACCGCGGCTACAAGAACATCCCATGCAATCTATCTCGAGGATAGATTGAGGAAGAAACACACCCAAGCAAAAACAAGAATCATAGAAGAAGGCACTTGATCGCTACAAATCGGATTCATAAATACTTCACCATGAATGTTTACATGAACACGATCACCACCGGGATCCTACCTCGATCTTGATCCAAGCTCCGGAACTTCGACGTGGTCTTCCTTACAAGGTTCCCACGCCGGCTAGGGTAACCCTAGACAACTAGCACGACCCTTCTCTCCAAGATGGCGTCCCTCTAGCTTCTCTGCTCCTCGACGGCAAATGACGAATGGCTTGATGCGTGGCACTTTGCACGGGGACTATAAATAGCCCAAAGGGGTGCTAGGTCAAAGGGGCGACGAACGGGGCTCGAAGTGGGATGGGCCGGCTAGCCTGGGCCCACCTCAGCCCGGTTCGTCCCCGGTTTTCTTCCCGAAGCTTCTCGCGTCTTCCTGAGATTTTGCCGAACTGCATGTGGGTCCTTGACGTCGTTTTCCCCGTGGTTTGGATAGGTGCTTGACGCGCAAACTCTTGCATCTTCCGTTTAGGTCCTCGGTGTTTCACGGTTTCACGCTTCAGTCCTTGGCTCATTTGGAGTCATGTTCACCTTGTGTCTTGACTTCTGCCGGGCTTCATGATCTTCTCGTAAAGTGCTCGATGAACTTTACCCGGAAGTCCTCATTTAGGCTCTTAATTCCTGCGTAAACAATAAACTCTAAAATCCACATGCGAGTGCGAACTTGACATATAATAGGGGTTAGGATTGTTAATGTGAATATCAAATTAATACCAACATTGAAGGTAAACTCATGGCTAGGTTGACGGAAATCGACCGCCAACAATGGTGAAGCTCAAGAATAGATCTGAACCGGCTATTCAGTGATAAATAACAATGAGAAAACAGTAAAGCAGTCGATTAAACTTATTGTCGAGCGTGGTAGTGTGATAAAAGTTAAAACTACAAGAATCGGTACAAAAACTTGCAAATCTAACTGATATCGGTAAATTATGAATAAAAGAACTAGACGAAACCACAGTGATGCGCCTGAAGGTTAAAACCTAGGATTATTCGATAAAACGGCACTTACAAAAGCTAGCCGGAGGTCGATTGATGCAGCCCGACGAACTCGAAGCACGACGCTTGAAAAAGAGAAAACGCGATGGCGAAGTCGCCTAAAGTGGATGCGAGAATTGTAAAAGTTTGCCCGGAGGCGGTTTGTTTGATTATGGTGTGTACAGTTTTTTCGACTATGCAAGGTCGCTATTTATGTCCTTAGGACGAATCGACTCCTAGCCAATCACCGCAACGTTTACTTGTTTCTAAGAAAACAAAACTACCAAAAGAAAACACGACTCGTGCAAGAATCGGACTCACTAAACTGACTCTGACCCGATGTCAATCAATCGTTGACCCTCCTTCATCTTATCCATTCTTAGCGTATTCTTATGTTCGTCGCTTCCTTCCTTCAATCGACCGATCCATCACTTTGACCATCGGCAGGTGAGTTTGAATGTTCTTTCATCGATCGGTTTCCAATCGGCTGGTCATTCTCGTCCCTTTCCTCTGCCGAGTCAACGATGTTTCTCCGTCTGTGCCAAAACAACAGATACAAAACAACAAAATGTGATTTTTCGGCAGGATAACAGGAGTACACAGGAAGAGGAGTGCATCGATCGCAAAACGAAGAAGAAAAATAACAGGAACATTTGTTTATTTCTTATATTAATAGAAATTAAAGAAATCGACCGCTGGACGGACCTAAGTATCGACATCATCGGCGTTTTATCCTCACTCACGAATAGAAAGAGTCAGAAATGCATATTGTTCGCAGACATGCATGATTTAGTTTCAATTCACCAGTTCGTCGTTACAAAGAAATTAAACGAAATACACACACATTGAGGAACATCATGCGAGTTGTTATCCTCGTAGTCGTAGCAATGCGATATATATCCTGGTCTTCAAAAGATGGCGACTGAGACAAATCATAAACGAAACCTGATCTTGATCCGTCAACCGAAGGGCGCGCCGCCGGGGACGTTGCTGTTGGCCTTGGGCGCGGGCGGCGCCCGATCGGTCATCCTGTCCGGCCTGATTGCATCCCTCCGCCATGCCCGCAATTCAGAGCCTGCTCCAGCACCACACGTACGGGTCAGATCGATCTCGAAACATACATCGTGAGGGAACGAGATCCCTGCGATCGAAGAAGACATCGATCGATTAGAAAAAGCTTACCTTTCTGGCCGGAGATTGTGGAGGAGGAGGTGCTGATGAACCCTTCCAGCCGCGAGTGAATCAGAGTGATGACCAGCAGGACGGCGAGAACCAGCGGCAGGAGGAGGGAGAGGGATGGTGGCCATACTGTCCTTACGGTGTTCTTGCCCGATCTCCGCGGAGGAGGTGGAGCAGCCATGGTGGTGGGGTGGTGGCTTTGCGTTTGGCCTTTGGGCAGGCAGGCAACTGTGCCGAGAGATTTAGGATCTGTTCTTTTCGTTCGAAAGGAATAGTGAAGTTACAAATAAATAGTGTTCAAATAATATTTTTTTAGAGAAGATGTGATGAATATGATAAGTGAATAGTGTTTTTCACTGTTCTTTTGTGAGGTAAAAAACAGAGCCTTAAGTGGCCTCACTCAGCGGCAGCACGAACGCGTTTGGCGATGGCGCCGCCCCCCATCAGCGTTTATTCATGCCCAGTCGCATTCACACTTTCGGTAGGAATCGGTGCACGCAACCGCGCACCGTATCTTGACCAGTCATGTGTCCGGCCAAATGAATACGCGGTTGGCATTATTATTTTCCTTAAGCCAATTGGCATAGTTATTGTCCAGCATAAACCAGCATTGTTTAAATAACCGGAAATGCTATGTGGGACGCTCACGTGGCACATTTCCCTCCATTTAGGCTTTGGAAGAGCTTTTTTTCAGCTTTTGCTTCTCGTAGAGGCTCCAAAATCAAAAAAACTACCCCAAACGGGTCTCTTCTCTAAGTTCGCAAAAGCTCCAAAACTTGTAGGTTGAACTAAGAGCGAGTCTCTTCTCTAAGTTTGCAAAAGCTCTAAAACTTGTGGGTTGAACATAGAGCGAGAAGCAAGGTAAGCAAGGTTGGGGATGCTTCCCGAGCTTCTCCACCAACCGTTCTTTCCCGTCTCTTCTTCTCACACAGACCGACAATGCTCCTTCCCTCCAAACGTGGCCAGGTCATCGCTGGTCACACCCAAGCCCCTGGTTTCTCCATGTCGGTCGCACGCAGGCCCCTCGCCAGCCGCAGGCTGCCGTCATCGCCAATTCCTCCCCCGCCGATGACCCCTCCCCTTGTCTTGCCGTCGCCGCCTCATCCCCTCCAGCGAAGCTCGTCTTCTTCCTTGTGCCATCGTCCAGAGCTCCACCGTGCCACCATCTCTGGCAGTCTGGCGCAGGCGTAGAGGTCGCTGCTCGAGATCGGCGGGGGTGAGCTCCCTGGGCAGCGCGACAGGGGCTCGAGGATGAGCTCTCAAACGGCGCGGCCAAGGCTCGACGATGAGCTCTCGAGGTCGGCAGCGGCGAGGTCCTCGGGCGATGCGGTCAGGGCTCAAGACCGACGGGGGTGGTCTCGGCCGGCGCGGCTAGGCCCGAGGTCGGCGGGGTAGGTCTCAAGTGGCGCGGTCGGGCCTGAGGTTGACGAGGGTGATGTCCGACGTGGCTGTAGGAGATAACCGAATGAGGTCACCACCCGCAATAGCTCACATCTAAAAGCTAGAATGCCAAATAACCCATCTGGGCTCTTCTGAAAAGCACCAATTTGGAAAAGCTAGAGGAGCTTTCTCAAGAATCGCTTTTGGAAGAATTTAAGCTACCCCAAACAGGACCTTAGTCTCCACTGAACCCTCTGTCACACCTGATTTCCGAAGAGAAACCAAATGCATCTCATATGTGCGCCAGGATCAAGTTACACACATATGATAGACGTCATGAGTGAAATATCCATAAACAGTAATCAAAACGTACAAGAGTTAAACCATTACATTATCTTTTTATTACACTCAGACAGTGGACTCGAAGGTCCTTAAAGCGAACAAACGGTAACTAGACGAAGCAACTCCGTCTTCAGCTTCCACAGGCACATGACTGGGGATTGCATGCCTCAGAACTCATCAAAGTCGCTGAAGTACTCCTCACCGTTGTTCTTCTCTGAACAACAGTAAGCAAGGGTGAGCACACTTATGGTTTGAGCTCAGCAAGTGGGGGAAAACATGCAAGGCTATCAAGGATAGGCTAAGAGTTTGCAGCGGTTAGCATTTTAATGTTGATCAAGTTTTATTAGCAAGCACCTATTTACTAGATGTAAGTTTATACCAACCCACTTAAGCTTTAGAAAACTTTCCATTTCAAAACCATACAAAAACCACAATTTAATTCCATCTTCAAGTTCAATTATCATGTAAGGGTCCAAGCCGCTCTTAACCGTGAGCACGGCTGATCGATCAGTTTTAACTCTGCAGAGGTTGTACAATTTACCCATAGTTCGTGTTCCCCATGTCGCCCGGGTTGATCAGACCCTTAAATACTACCGAGGAGAGTGGCTAGGGGTTCACTATGAAGCCTTTACAAAGGCATGCAAAAGACCAACAACCCGCATAGTTACAGATCAGGGCGGACCATAACGCTCCCTAGTGGTCAGCACCTTAGCAAAGGCTGCTACCCCAAAAGGACCGGGCTATACCCCTGTAACCCCAACCCCCTCTGCTCCTTTCGGATAAGGTCATCAGTACATTCACACACCTAATTAATTGGCTAAGCCAGAGCCATATGGACTGTGGTTGCACTGTTTTCTTAGGTGGTTCTCCATGTTCTGATTGAACCAAGGTGTTCTTGTATTAAACAAATTCATCAACATTTAAGCATAAAAGCCTTTATCATGAAATCACTTTTAACCAACCCATGTTAAGCAACTAAGCAATTATCTACCCAAAAAGATTTATTAAACCGGGTGTTCCAAGGATCATGGGTAAAAAAAATCTAGGTAAGTCCTTAAAAAGGTATTCCCGTCAATTTAATGCAATCTAATAAATAAAAGTAAATATTAATTAATATGTAATTATTTAGGACAAAGAGGAATATGTAGAGGGAGAAGTCCACTTGCCTTCCTTGCCTACACACTGTACTTCTTCTTCCTTAAACCACTCCTCTTGATCCACTCCAACTGGTTGATCACTTGAAACCGACACAATGTCTATGAGCACACATGAATACATACAATAAATAAAACAATACACCAAACAGATCTAAAAGCTAAAAACACGCTGCTAAAACTAACGGGCTCGCTGAGACGATCGCGTGGACACCAAGAACGCTTAAAACGGAGCTAAAACGCAAAAGATACGGCCAAAACAAGGTTCGGGGGCTTTTCTGTGAAGAAACTAGGCTTCCAGGGGCTTAACTGCAAGAAACCAGGGGCTAAAACCTAATTATGCATATAAACTGAAGGGCTTATGCGCAAAAGATCAAGGATGGACTGCGGCTGGGAAAAACTAAAGAACTCAGGGGGCTAAATGAATAAAACAGGACCTGACTGTAAGGTTCTTAGCTGGTGGAAGGGCATGGTTGTGAAACGAAAGAAACTCGGGGTCTCTTTAGCAAAAACAGCCGGCGACGGGCGCAGTTGACCGGTACGGGGTCTGTTGACTCGTGGTGCGGGCGGATCTGGGCCATTCGCTCTGGATCTGACGGCGAGCAGCGGCTGCGGGCGGATGGGCGGCGGCGCGCGGCGGCGACTCGCCGGCGACGCCCTAACTCGAGCTCCAGGGCTCGGTTTGGAGCGCAGCTAGGCTCTACGCGAAGCGGTGGAGACGGTGAAGCCAACCAGGGGCTCAAGGAGGCGGTTTCGGTGACGGTGGAGGGGCTCCACGGCCGATGGCGGACGGCGGTGGCAGGGCACGCGGCCGGCGAGCTCTTGCGCGGCAAAAGAGGCACGAGAGCGCTTGAGGGGCACCCTCACCTTGCTGCGGAGCTGCAGATGCAGAACATGGCGACGGGGAGGCGGCGACGAGGGAGAATGAGGACGGCAGCCGGAGGTTGAAGATGGCGGCGGCGGAGCTCTGTTCGGGAGGAAGACGGTAGCTCCGGGCGCGGGGTCTTCGTGCAAGCGGCGTGCGCGACGAGCGAAGACGAGGAGAGCCCGGGGAAATGTTCACCGGCGACGAGGGGGCTCCGGGCGGCCGGCAATGGCGCGGCGGCGGAAGCCTCTGGCAGTGCCGCGTGCACAAGAGAGGGGAGAGTGCGGGAGCGAGAGCGGATGCGAAAGAGGCACGCAGGGCTCGAGCTTGGTTCTTATAGGGTCGAGAGAGAGAGAGAGAGAGAGAGAGAGAGAGAGAGCAACGACCAGAGGGGGGAACTACCATCAATGGCCGTTCTTGATGGCAATCAAGGGGGAGCCTTGATTAGAGATGAAACGAAAAAGGGATTGAAGGAGAGGTGGCGGCCGGTGCTTCACTGCGTCTTGATGACGAGGATTGAAGGAGGGAGGGCGTGCGGCGCGGGAGAAACGGCCGGTGGCCGCGGCTCCTGTGGAGCAGGGGAGAAGCCGGAGGTAGGGGACGAGACCAACACGCGGGGCCCAGTTGTCAGCGGTCGAGAGTGGAGCGAGGAGGAAGCAAGCCGCGTTGTTGGGCTTGAACGGGCCGAGCGAGCTGACCGGGCCGAAGCAGAAAAAGAAAAGGGGAGAGGGGAAGGTGGAGCTGGGCCTGCTGTCGCGCTGGGCCGAAAGGAGAAGCCGGGGTGGGCCGTTTTGGTGAGAAAGAGAGAAGGAGAGAGATGAGGGAAAGAGAGGTTTAAGGGTTTAAACTTTTTTCATGATTTTGAAAACCCCACAACATCACACAAAACCATGCAACCAAAAAAAATGATTCACAAACACTTATTACTTCTAAAATTATACAAATGATATTTAAATATTTAAAAGCCAAATTTATTTGATAATTTATTTATTTCCTTAGAAAATTAAATCTAAACACTATGTTGCTTACATTAATTTGGTGATGGAATTTTAGGATGTTACAAATCTACCCCCCTTAAAAAGAATCTTGTCCCGAGATTCAGAGAGATTGGAAAAACTAAGGGAACTCTTCTATAAGCTCATCTTGCACATTGAGTTCTTCCGGTAGTCATTGCTCCTTCACCTATTTTTTTTCTTTATCTTGATTCACTTTTCCTTCCTCCTTGGATGGGGCAGTAGCGACAACCTCAATCCTATCTCCTTGTGGGCTGGTTAAGAGCACTGACTTCTTGGCACACAAAATTATTCCATCACATTCGCCTAACCAATCCATTCCAAGTATCACATCTATTCCACTAGATGTAAGGACTACTAGATCAGCTTGAAAATCTATTCCCCTGATTTTAAGATTGACTCGTGGGCATACATAGGTGGATTTCATTTCACCGTTCGGGGAACTAACCAGCAAATGTGTCTTCATAGAACTCATAGGTATATCATGCTTTGCCATGAAGTGTTAAGTAATGAGTGAATGCGATGCTCCGGAATCAAATAAAACTGTTGCTAGTACAGAGTTGACAGAGAACATACCCAGCACAACACTTGGAGCGTCTTGAGCTTGTTCAGTTGTCACATGATTCACTCTACCATGCGCGTAGTTCTGTTGGCCTCTGTTACCTCGAGGAGTAGAGTTCCCAATGTGAGCCTGAGATAACGGTTGTCCAAACCTCTGACCATTGCCTTTCTGAGGAGTCTGCATGTTGCGCTTCGGACAGATGTTGGCATAATGTCCCAATTCTCCAAAATTGAAACAACCATTAGGACAAATCGGGGAGTTGCTTCTCACTGGTGCTCCTGAGCGATCTTGATGATGACTTGGAACATGTGGTGTCTGCTGGTTGGAATGCTGGGGTGGTTGAGTTGAGTGCTGCAACTGCAAATTCTGAGTATAATTTCCACTTGATCCACCAGAGTGAAACTGAGAACCCTGAGATGAGTTGAAGCGGGGGCGTGTGTTGCTGGATTGCCCATGAGATTTAAACTTGCGCTTCTGTTCACCAAGTTCCATACGTTTGTTCTCCAAACCTATAGCCTTGTTCAACAACGTCTGAAAGTTGGGAAATGTATGGCTCTGCAGCTGATAGTTGAGTGGCCCTATTAATCCATCCAGAAAGCGTTCTTGCCTCTTTGGATTAGTATTGACTTCATCAGGTGCATAGCGTGACAGCTGAGTGAACTTATCCAGATACTCATTCACAGTCATGTTGCCTTGCTTTAGAGCGAGGAACTCTCTTTGCTTAAGCTTGATCACACCAGAGGGAATGTGATGCGCACAGAAACTATCCCTGAATTCCTGCCAAGTGATAGTATTGGGAGCTGCATGTGCAACGGTATACGCATCCCACCAATCAGCTGCTAATCCTTCTAAGCGGCCTGCAGCATACAAGACCATCTCTCGATCAGTGCACTGTGCTGTCTCTAGCTTCTTGGTGACAGTCTTCAACCAATCATCAGCATCCAATGGATCGGTTGAATGAGAGAATGTAGGAGGATGGTGACTCATAAATTCCTTATGCTTGTCAACAGGTGGATTGGGTGCATGTGGTGGTGGCTGGTTCTGCTGAGCTTGCATGTTCTGGACAGTGTTAGCAAGATTCTGCAACAGTTGGGTCTGAGCGGCAAGGAATTGCTGCAATGCGGGATCCATCACTGGGTTGAACGGTGGTGGTGGTGCATGATTCTGTCGATTAGCAATATGAGCACGGACAACAGGTGGAACGTCTTGACCTCCTCCTGACCTGGTTTGTACCATCTGATTGTTAGAGAAATTATTTCAGACAAGAACATTGAACTGATGCATGAAGAGATAAACTCGAAAATATGAAGATGCAACAATTTCAAAACTAAGACAGATTCTGATAGCTCCATTGTTTTGTAGATATCTCCGTAAATACTTATCCCTCAGTGCTAAATTTTGATAGAAATTAACTGATGAAACTTGTGAACTAACCCAACTGATTTCACATGAAATAGAGTTTTGTAGCTCAAGATATGATTAAAATAGTGCTGCTGTGTCAAAGAGTTGCGCAAACAGATTTTGTATCAACCGAACTTGTGATAGATAAAGCAAAAAGATAACCCAGATTGGAAAACCCCCAACTATCATTTACTTAACAATTTTTCTTGCTGCATTGTGGCCATCACTCCACAATACATCACACACAATCAAAACTCTAAATCAAACATGTGTTCAAACAACAAACATTAACACAACGTTCGTCCTCGCGGGAACGTTTCTATCGAATTTGATAAGGGGGTAGGCAATCTAAGAACTTTATATTGGATAACACCGGTGGTGGGGATCCAGCTGATAGAACAAGAACCAAGTTTAGTTTAGAATAAAACAATTAGATAGACTTTGAACAAAGAAGAAATAATAAATTAGATTTTTATGCGTAAATAAGATAATTTTGAAAGATGACAGGGCTTTCTAGAACATAAATCCTTAATTTTTGACCATTTCTAACTTAAGGCTGGGTCCTACAGTCATTACTACTCTGATACCACTCTGTCACACCTGATTTTCGAAGAGAAACCAAATGCATCTCATATGTGCACCAGGATCAAGTTACACACATATGACAGACGTGATGAGTGAAATATCCATAAATAGTAATCAAAACGTACAAGAGTTAAACCATTACATTATCTTTTTATTACACTCAGACGGTGGACTCGAAGGTCCTTAAAGCGAACAAACTGTAACTAGACGAAGCAACTCCGTCTTCAGCTTCCACAGGCACATGACTGGGGGATTGCTGCCTCAGAACTCATCGAAGTCGCTGAAGTACTCCTCACCGTTGTTCTCCTCTGAACAGCGGTAAGCAAGGGTGAGCACACTTATGGTTGGAGCTCAGCAAGTGGGGGAAAACATGCAAGGATATCAAGGATAGCTAAGGGTTTGCAGCGGTTAGCATTTTAATGTTGATCAAGTTTTATTAGCAAGCACCTATTTGCCAGATGTAAGTTTATACCAACCCACTTAAGCTTTAGAAAACTCTCCATCTCAAAACCATGCAAAAACCACAATTTAATTCCATCTTCAAGTTTAATTATCATATGAGGGTCCAAGCTGCTCTTAACCGTGAGCACGGCTGATCGATCAGTTTTAACTCTGCAGAGGTTGTACACTTTACCCACAGTTCGTGTTCCCCATGTCGCCCGGGTTGATCAGACCCTTAAACACTATCGAGGTGAGTGGCTAGGGGTTCACTATGAAGCCTTTACAAAGGCATGCAAAAGACCAACAACCTGCATAGTTACAGATTACGGCGGACCATAACCCTTCCTAGTGGTCTGCACCTTAGCAAAGGTTGCTACCCCAAAAGGACCGGGCTATACCCCTGCAACCCCAACCCCCCTCTGCTCCTTTCGGATAAGGTCATCAGTACATTCACACACCTAATTAATTGGCTAAGCCAGAGCCATATGGACTGTGGTTGCACTATTTTCTTGGGTGGTTCTCCATGTTCCAATTGAATAAAGGTGTTCTTGTATTAGACAAATTCATCAACATTTAAGCATAAAAGCCTTTATCATGAAATCACTTTTAACCAACCCATGTTAAGCAACTAAGCAATTATCTACCCAAAAAAGATTTATTAAACCGGGTGTTCCAAGGATCATGGGTAAAAACATGCTGCTAAAACTAACGGGCTCGCTGAGACGATCGCGTGGACACCAAGAACGCTTAAAACGGAGCTAAAACGCAAAAGATACGGCCAAAACAAGGTTCAGGGGCTTTTCTGTGGAGAAACTAGGCTTCCAGGGGCTTAACTGCAAGAAACCAGGGGCCAAAACCTAATTATGCGTATAAACCAAAGGGCTTATGCGCAAAAGATCAAGGATGGACTGCGGCTGGGAAAAACTAAAGAAATCCGGGGGCTAAACGAATAAAACAGGACCTGATTGTAAGATTCTTAACTGGTGGAAGGGCATGGTTATGAAACGAAAGAAACTCAGGGTCTCTTTAGCAAAACAGCTAGCGACGGGCGCAGTTGACCAGTACGGGGTCTGTTGACTCGTGGCGCGGTCGGATCTGGGCCATCCGCTCTGGATCTAACGGCGGACAGTGGCTGTGGGTGGATGGGCGGCGGCGCACGTGCCGGAGAGCGGCGGCGCGCGGCGGCAACTCGCCGGCGACGCCCTAACTCGAGCTCCAGGGCTCGGTTTTGAGCGCGGCTAGGCTCTACGTGAAGCGGGGGAGACGGCGAAGCCAACCAGGGGCTCAAGGAGGTGGTTCGGGTGACGGTGGAGGGGCTCCACGGCCGCCGACGAACGGCGGTGGCAAGGCACGCGGGCGGCGAGCTCTTGTGCGGCGAAAAACACACGGGAGGGCTTGAGGGGCACCCTCACTTTGCTGTGGAGCTGCAGATGCAGAAGAGGGCGACGGGGAGGTGGCGGTGAGGGAGAACAAGGACGGCGGCCGGAGGTTGAAGATGGTGACTGCGGAGCTCTGTTCGAGAGGAAGACGGCGGCTCCGGGCGCGGGGTCTTTGTGCGAGCGGCATGCGCGACGAGCGAAGACCAGGAGAGCCCGGGGAAACGTCCACTGGCGACGAGGGGCTCCGGGCGACCGGCAATGGTGCGGCGGTGGAAGCCTCTGGCAGCGCCGCGTGCACGAGAGAGGGGAGAGTGCGGGAGCGAGAGCGGATGCGAAAGAGGCATGCAGGGCTCGAGCTTGGTTCTTATAGGGTCGAGAGGGAGAGAGAGAGAGCAACGACCAGAGGGGGGAACTGCCATCAATGGCCATGGCGGCCGGCCGGTCTTGATGGCAATCAAGGGTGAGCCTTGATTAGAGATGAAACGGAAAAGGGATTGAAGGAGAGGTGGCGGCCGGTGCTTCACTGCGTCTTGATGACGAGGATTGAAGGAGGGAGGGCGTGCGGCGCGGGAGAAACGGCCGGCGGCCGCGGCTGCTGCGGAGCAGGGGAGAAGCCAGAGGTAGGGGATAGGACCGACACACGGGGCCCAGCTATCAGCGGTCGAGAGTGGAGGGAGGAGGAAGCAGGCCGCGTTGTTGGGCTTGAACGGGCCGAGCGAGCTGACCGGGCCTGAGCGGAAAAAGAAAAGGGGGAGAGGGGAAGGTGAAGCTGGGCCTGCTGCCGCGCTGGGCCGAAAGGAGAAGCCGGGGTGGGCCGTTTTGGTGAGAAAGAGAGAAGGAGAGAGAGGAGGGAAAGAGAGGTCATCACACAAAACCATGCAACCAAAAAATATGATGCACAAACACTTGTTACCTCTAAAATTATACAAATGATATTTAAATATTTAAAAGCCAAATTAATTTGATAATTTATTTATTTCCTTAGAAAATTAAATCTAAACACCATGTTGCTTACATTAATTTGCTGATGGAATTTTAGGATGTTACACCCTCCACCTCCCATCAACATCCTTGTTCTCTCCGTGTGGGGACCCATGTGTAACATCCATGATGTTTAATTAGCATAAGCACCTAAACTAGACTTGTTAATTAAGTGTGATTAGTCCCAAAGCATGCTTAGTCTAGTCTTGACCCACTTTGCAAAAGAAACCTTGGTCAATTTCCCAATTTTGGTCAAACTCCTTTTAGAGCTCTATACTCTTGCAATGGTTTTCTAGCGCGTTCTCCAAATTTCAGTATAGAACTTCAAATTGTGCCAATATAAAAGTTTTTCATTGATTCCGGGGACACAATTTTCATAATTGGTGGACATTCAAATTTTGAGTGCAAATTGGCCAAAAACCGAGTTGAAGTTCTTATGAACAGTAGGACGAGGCTGAGAAAATTAGCAACTTCGCCACATTTTTCCCATCAAACGAATCATCAAAACATAGGTCACCCTTTGCAAAACTTCTACTCCTATAGTTGCTCTACAGCTTTTGTTTTTGGGGATTTTCAAGTTCTATTCAAAAGGTTCGAGTTTTACAATTTTGAAAATGCTCAAACAAAATTAAAAAGGGCACAACCGCCGGTTGGCCGCGATCTACGCGTCGCCCGCGCACGCGTGTGTGCGCCTATGACCGCCGCCCACGTGTGATCGCCAGCTCCTCCGGCGTACGGACGCTTCGGATGCATCGTGATGGACCGTGTGCACGCTGTGGTGCCTCCGCCCGCTTCACCCGCCATACGCAGCGCTCACGCGCATTCACGCGCCAAGCCGGGGCCATGCGCCGGTGCGCTCCCCTGCACGCATGCAGCCGGGCCAGCTGGCCGCAGCTCTGGCCTAGGTTCGCCCGCGAACGAGTCGCCCTAAGTCAAGCACGCGGCGATGGTCCTTTAAAAACGGAACCCCGGACTCCGTCGCCGCTTTCCCGCTCCGCCGGCCCGCCATAGCCGCCATCACGGAGCTCTGCCGTCCGCTTCAAACCGCCGCTGCCCAACCACTCCCACACCTCCCTTATTCCTTGCAGCAGCCTCATCCATCGCCGCCGCCTCGAAATTTGGTCGCCGCCGCTGGGAATCCGAACTCCGGCGGTGCCTCCTCTGTGTGCCACCGTGGGAGCTCGCCAGCGACTGCTCCGGCCAGGTCTTCTTCACCACGCGACGCACGTGGGCACCCTAGGGGCTCTATGCCACTCCTCCGGCCAAGTCCGGCACTCCAGCGGCCGCCGACGAGCTCCCCTGTGCCGGCGAGGGTCGCATTGTGAAGATTTATTTCTTTTCAGGGAGTTTTTCATAAACTGAGGGCATGAATGTAATATCAAAAAATTAGTTCAAGGGCCCAAGTGTAAAAGCTATTTTAGGTTTTCTCAGCAACTTCTAAAAAGCATTAAACATCGCAGAAAAATCAGAAAAATGCAAATCTAGTTTTGTTAGTTTCCTAGTGTTGAGATCTACATTTTCTAGAAAGGTTGTATAGGGTTCTTCTGTGTAGATTTTCAATGAAAAATCAAACTCAATTTGAAGTGTTTTTATTGTAGTTTAAAATATACTACTGGTATGGAGTTGAGATTTGGATATGTTGTTCTTTATGCCATGTTTAGACTTGTGACCAAAGTTGACATGAGTTTGATGAGTAGATTTGTAGTTATGATTTATGTAATCTTTATGCTAGATTAATCTTGATGCCTTTTATAGTCCCCTCCAAAAACTTTTCTTTAAGTAAAAGTACACCCCAGGGCTTTGTCATGTTGAGTAGCACCTCTGGTAGAATGGATGTGATTTTAGGATTTTGTTTGATTTATGTTTTGTATTTAATCTTGTGTAGGATGTTAAATTAATAACTTGAAAAATAATTTAGATCTACACTTGTGCCTTGGTCAGAGGCTTAGATTTGAAATAGCTGAATTGTGGGAGAAAGTTGAGACCAAAAGATTAGTAAATCTTTTTGTAGGATTTAATTTAGTTATGCTAGGCTGATTCTTATCTTTTTCATATAAATTAATTTATATGTGATCTGGAGCTAATTTTTGGTTTGTGAGGTTAGTATAGGTGTATGTTGCTGTGTACCAAATTTTAGGACAGTTGGAATTGTAGTTCATTTAATATGGAGTTTTGATGAAAAACTAGATAGAATTTAAATAAATATGTTTTGCTCACTTTTATGTTTATTTAAAGAATTCATGATTCTGTTGGTCATCATTAAACACACCCCTTGCTGTTTGGTGAAGTTAAGTAATTTATTTTTTTAGATGTGCACACAATCAGCATCAAAGTAATCTTTAGTTAACCATCACCCCACATCATACTCTTTATGAGAAAATATTAGTGTGTAGATGAATGTGGCCAACAAGAGTTGGTTTGGTGGTAATTCTCCTACTCTCACCATCACCTAATGCATGTGCATGTATAACGTGTAGATTTCACAGACGGGACGTACATGAGAGCCAGGTGTGGTTCGAGGACCGGTGGATGGTCGCTTCCTGGTGTGATGAGTGATTGACAACGTGGTGTGGAATGATTCTTGGCTAAGTATTGCAGGTGCAGGTTGCGGCTTGACTGGTGCAGGTGCATGTGAAGAACAAGCGCGAAAGGTCGTTGCCGGTGAGGCCTCCAGGTGTGGAGAAGACAAGTAGGCTTGGTTCGAGGGACCCGGTGGCCAGCGGGGTCAAGTGCGGGCCGCATGGTGGCAAGAACGGCAAGATGAAGTCATGGACGGTTTCTTGGTTGAGCCTCAAAACCAAGGTCGAGCCGGGACTACGTGGGAGCCGAGTCATGAGTGGTGATTGGCGGAGACTACACCGAGTTCGCAGGGTTTCCGGTGGTTCACCAGAAAACCACTGGGTTCCTTGGTTGATCCACAAAGCCAAGACCGAAGAACCGAAGACGGAGGTGCAGCAGCTCCAGACCGGTCTGACCGGTGGGTCTGACCGGTCTGACCGGTGGGTACCGGTCTGACCGGTGAGGAGCACCGGTCTGACCGGTGTGCGACGACGCAGTCCGGAATCTTTGAAGCGGAGGACACGCGTCGGGATCGCAAGGCTTGCGTCGAGGCTAAGCAAGTTTGCGGTCGCTGGGCATCCGTCCGATGGAGCGAAGACAAAGATTTCTGAATTCGCCCTTGAGGGGCATGTATCCCTAGTTAGCTAGTAAGGGTATTTTCGTCTTTCGGTTGCCTCCATATAACCCAAGTGGTGAGAGGATGGCAGCCATCTCTTGGAACCCTAGCTCATTTGCTTTCCTATTTTCTCTTCCAATTTTCCTTAGGATTTTCTTAGGACTAGCTTGAGAGCTTCATGGTGAGATCTTGTGAGAGGGAAGGATGATCGGGCGGCAAGCTAGACCTTGTATGAATCTCTTTGGTATGTATAGATGATTCGGCGTGGTTCCTCAAGGCTTGGATGTGTCTTTCCCGTTTCTCCTTTTTGGTGATTTTCGGAGCCTTTTCTTGGTGATTTTCTTGGAGCGATTTCGAGGCCTTTCTCTTTGGGATTTGGTGGGGGATGTATGCATGAACCCTTTGTGGTTCTTTACCCTTTGATTCCCCTCCCAAATCCGTGAGCAAAGGGGCTCGATTTTGCGGTTTTCGTGGCTCTAGGGTTAGAGGCGTTCTTGGTGGGATTTCTTCGATTCCTCTTGATTTAACAAGTTTTGGTGGACCAAATCTTGGCTATGGAGTGCCCATGAGGTGTTCCTACTATCCCCAAAGTCTTGCACAAATCTGTGGAGCGATTCGGGAGATCGGGAGTTGGATTTGGGGGAGTTGACCCGCGGGTGCTGTTCATCCCCGAGCGGCCCAGCCTGACCGGTCTGACCGGTGCTGCTCACCGGTCTGACCGGTGCAGAGGCTCTGTGGGTTTTGCCTCGGGTGAACGTCTGGGTGAGTTCGTTGTTGTCCCGTGTTGCTGCTGTTTCGGGTTTGGTCCTGTTTGGAGCTCGGTAGGTCAGTTTGGTGGATTTGGGATTTCCTGACTTGGACCGGTCTGACCGGCGAGCTACACCGGCCTGACCGGTGTAGAGGCCTTCTGTGGAAGTTCTCAGATTTTGCCAGCAGGGACCGGTCTGACCGGTGCTGCTAACCGGCCTGACCGGTGTAGCCCAGTAGCTGCTCGAGTTGGTTTTTCCGCTGCGTTCTCGAGTAGGTGTAGGTGGTTGTTGGTTCCTAGGACTAGTAGCACTCCAGTGGCTGCGTGGTCTTGGCCAACTTGGGTAGTTGAGTCGGAGACGTGATTTGGAAGCCGTGTTCGTCTTGTTGGAGTTCTTATCTCCTTCGAGAAGAATTTTTATCAGCTCCCATTCACTCCCCCCCTCTCTGGTTCGCCTAATCGGTTCTTCAGTACACACTCACCCAGGAGGGAGACGGGACTATTGATGGTGAAGTGAACCTTAGCAGTGCACAGCAAGACCTGGACCAAAGTCTAGAAGAGCCCAAGGCTGTAGTGGAAGAGAAAGAAGGCAAGCACTGGGAGCATTAACCCAATGCTTTCTAACTTACATTTTATTTCTTTGTATTTATGCTTTGTATGTGCATTTAAGTTCCAGGAGTTGATTTTAAACCTTAGATGCATGCTCCTTAGGTTTCTATGCTCTTTTACTAGTATGTTAGGTCGCTAGTGCCATGTTTTAAGGACACGGTACAAGTCGAGTAATGTCTCATTGCTCGCGAGATATAGGTTACTTATGTTGGAATCATAAGTTGGTTAAACTGACTCGCTTATGTGGTTAGAGCAATGGGTTCGGTCTCAACCGAGTAGCATTGTGCTGGTTTAAGCTATTGAACGTACCAAGCACTTGTCAGGAATGAGACCGGTAAGCCTAGTATCTAATGAACCAGTGCGGGAACTTTATCGCTACTAATCTTGAGGTGTGCCTCCAGCCTCACCACCTGTAGTGCAAGTGTGAGTCTGGATGTACTGTGTTGGGCGTACCAGTAAACCTTGTACTTAGGACTGTAGCATCTGATCCTAAGCTGTGGGAATGACGGGAACCGCCTGGTTAGGGTATACTCCGTATTTGCTTTTATTTGATTTCTTGGAGTATACTTTCTTTCATGTGTCTTGGGTTGTACCTTGCAAGGTTTATAAATTCGATCGATCGTTGGTCTCTCGCCACTATCTGAGACGGCTTAACCACTGGCTACCCCATCTTGTAATATGGAACATATGGATAAATTTGCTGCTTGAATAATATTGTTTGCACAACTGCTTGTTTAGTTTAGGTGCTTACCTAGAATGGTTAATATACTAGAATTTGAGCTAAAACTTGGAATTAAGAATCAACTCTTAGTCGTTTTTGGCAAAACAAACCCACCAGCCAAAAAGCCTTGCATGTCTAGTTTAATTTATTTTTGTCGGGTAAGTCTTGCTGAGTATTAGAATACTCAGCCTTGCTTTTGTTGTTCTTTTCAGGTAATCCTATTTGGCCTGGCTCTATCTCTGAGGGTTGGGAACTTGAATGGGAGAACGATAATGACAATGAGTGATATGCTATGGATGGCCTCCCATGTGCGCTTAGTTTACTTTTCCGCTGTTGAAACTCTGCAACTTTACTTTATGCATGAAAACTGGTTTGTAATAATTTAACCATGTGCGTCATTTTGTAATTTGAATTTGTACTCTGGACCCGCCTTCGTGTGGCCTTTGTTGCATATTATCGATCCTGTGTTGTAAGTGATTCACCGGGCTTGACCCGGCAGAGACGACAAAATACTTCCCTATTATCGCTTAATGGCCAAGTGGACCGGTTTAGGTGATAATACTGAATTATTTTGGACGGTTCTGTCACAGCTGGTACCAGAGCGATGATATGCACCAGAGTATTAAAACTACCCTAATAACTTGTTTTTGGAATAAAATTTGTCAAGAATAAGAGTATTGCAAAGTGCGTAGAACGTTAAGGAATAAACTAGTCCGAGATGCCCTAGAGGGAATTTTTGGGTTCTTTCAGGTGGCTAGTACTCTATGGTGTATTTAAACTGACTTCCAGCACATTTTATTATCTGTCAAAACTTACTTTCTCGCACAACCATACTAGTTCATCACATTTTGCCATACGTGGTGGTGCCACATGAAAGTCATGTGAGGGATGGATGGGACCTATTCCAATGGGAACCCACTGTCGCGTCTGCATCTCGTCACGTTTTGCCATACATGGTGGTGCCACATGGAAGTCATGTGAGGGATGGATGGGACCTAGTCCAATGGGAATCCACTGTCGCGTCTGCGTCTCGTCACATTTTGCCATATGTGGTGGTGCCACATGAAAGTCATGTGAGGGACGGATGGGACCTATTCCAATGGGAACCCACTGTCGTGTCAGTGTCTAAGTAGGACACTGTCCATGCAACGGCTTTATGCATGGATACCATTTCTATAGTGAACAGTATTGTATGTGGACGCTTTCGTGAGTGCTGGCACCAAAGGTTTGGAATGTTCTGTGATTTTCTGCAAGTACACTAACTATGATTCGTTAGGTACGGTAATTAAGAAACGAATAGCTTTCGATTAGCTATTATAGGGAGAGACGTATCAATACCTTGCCGCCGGCACTAACTTCGATTTTTAAGCTTAATTGCTTGGTGAGGACTTATAGGACGCTTTTGCATCATATTAAAAGCTACCAAAACTTAAAATGATCCTAAAACACCTTTTTGTGTGGTCTCTAGCTGAATTTTAATTCTTAAGGACCATACATGATAGTTTGATAAATTGTTGTGATAAACAAAGTTATAACCAACTGCTGTCCTAATTTTTCTAAGGCGTATCTAGAAAAATTCTGACTAGGTGTGCTTTAAAAAAAATTGTTCAACAACTAGTTAAGCTTCTTTCATGAATTTTTCACGAATTTAGGATGAATATATCTGAAGTTATGCTTAAATCACTAAACCTAGGTCATGCTGAAATTCTGTCAAAAATCTGAGTAAGGCTGAAAACTCGAATTTTTATATCTTATTCTGAACAGATTCTACCTAGACTTTCAATACCAAAAATGTTCCTTATATAGCCTACTTTGTGCTGTCAAAATCTCATGGTCATAGGGTTATTGGTTTTCAAGATATGATATTTTTAGTGAATCTCTGCCCTACTGAAAAATTTCTGGGTAATAGCACTCTGAAAATGGATCTGTTAGACCCTTTTCCAATCTGAATTGATTCAACCTTTGAATACCAAAAATGTTAGTTGTAACATTGTCGAGCTTCTGACAAAAATTTGGTATTTTTTGGGTACTGGTTTTTGAGTTATGAATTTTTGTTCAGAACTGCCAGTTTTGTCATATAGCATGTTAAACTCATTTTTGTGGGTTCTAACATGTGTTTGTAATTATGTTACACATGGCTGCCCCTGGGTTGATTGCGGTGAACACCGATGGTACGTTTGCTACCACAGGACTGCGCTGGGAGGGCTCCACCCGTATTATGTGGGGTGCTCTTAGTGTCGTCGGCTACACCACTCCTCCCTTCCACGAGGGAGTGGAGTACGAGGAGCTGGGAGTGCCCAGCTGCCGCGTGCGAGTCACCATGCTACCTCACCCGGGCACCCCGAGTGGGATGACTTGAGCACGGAGCTCTTGTGCCACCGCTCTTTGGAGGCGGTGGAGTCGGCAGCGTTGATGGTGCTCCACGCCGTCTGCAGTCACCACCCGCAGGAGATGATGGCATCTCCGTTGGGGTTGGTTCCTACGATGGACCCCAACGACCCTGTGTGGCTGGGCCATTTGGCCAGCATAGCTACACTCCTCGACGTCGTGCCTCCGTTTGACACCGTACAGACGCTGACCAGATGCTTGGGGGTTTTGTACAACCTCCAGGATCTTCGTCGCGCTCTCTCCGATGACTTGGCCCGCCATCTTTCTAGGGCTACCTGGTACTCTCTCTGGCTTGCCGGGGCCTTCGTGGAGCAGCACAGTAGTTTTGCACAGGCTATGCAGACCATTGCTGGACTCCAGGGTCAGGTGCTACAGTTCAAGATTGAGCGGGGGAATCACCTGCAGCAGATTCTAGACTTGCAGGCTGGGCACCAAGGGCTGCAAGCCCAGCTGGCTGACAGGGATGCCGAGAGGATGGTGCACCTTCAGCACATCCTTGAGTTGCAGGATCGGGTTGAGGACTTGGAGCTCAATGCAGTGGCTACGGATGGTGTTGTGGGTTTGCTACAGCAGATGCATCCACCACCGGCTGTTGGACAGGATGAGCAGCAGGAGATTCCTGTTGAGCCTGAGGGGGTGCAGGGAGTACCCGGCCTTGACTAGACGAGTCAGGCAGCACCACCTCCACCTGCAGCACCGGGCTTTCCAGCAGCTAGTGAGGGCTCCATAGGGAACTAGTTCTTAGATGATGTAGTAGGACTTGACATGTACTCTTTGTTCGGCCTAATTTTGGTTGGTGTTTATGGTAGGCTGACTTAGGAGTATTCTTTTGTGTAGCTACATGCTACATAGTAACCCCTTATGTAATGGCGATCCACAAAACTGGTTATCATGTAAATATTGTGGTGAACACCTTTCCGGCAGCAATCTGCCTAATGAATGAAATGAAGTTAGTTATGGTCATTTCTGAATTTTTCGATGAATACCAAAGTTGTTCAAAATTTTATAATGGACATGCTCACAAAAATTCATCATTTTTGCATGTGTAGATTGAGAAATATCGAATTTTTAGTAAGCTTCTGTTTGCTGTCAAAACTGCTGTCTAAATTCTGAAATTTCACTAATTTGAATTTTCGTCATGCATATTCTACTTGTTATTATTTTGAGCAAGCTTTGAATATGTGTCTAATGAAAGTTTGACTTTTCAGATGGCTGATAATGCACCAAACAACCCTAGGGGCTCTGGAGTTCATGGTGGTGGTGATCCTCCTCCACCCCCACACATGACCCCCTCTGAGGCTTTCATTTCTGCTGAGACAGAGGTGTTGAGACAGATCCTTCATACTCAGCAGCAAATCGCTCAGAGGTTGCAGCAGCCCTTGAATCAGCATGGTCATGATCAAGATGGACCAAACAATGTTACAAAGTATAAGCACTTCAGGTCAATGAGGCCCCCTGAGTTCTCTAAGGTTGAGGAGCCGCTTGAGGCAGATGCCTTCATCAGGGCCCTTGAGGCCAAGTTCTCGGTGTTCGTGCTGCCATGCTCTGAGGAGCGCAAGGCTGGCTTCGCCGCCTAACAGCTTAGGGGTGAGGTGTTGATTTGGTGGGAGCATTTGAAGTCAATGCAACCACAAGGGCATCAAATCACCTGGGAGTAATTCAAAAAGGCTTTTAAAGAGCACCATATTCCTAGAGGACTCATTGATAGGAAAATGAGGGAGTTGTTGAATCTGAAGCAAGTGTCCGACACTGTGTACCAATATGCTCAAAAATTCAATAGCCTTTGTCAATATGGTGATTACCATGTGGACATAGATAAAAAGAAAATGGAGCGTTTCCGCTATGGTCTTGATGGTGAGCTATATGAGAGGCTGAATTTGGTGAAGACTGACAGTTATCCTGAGCTTGTGAATATGGCTATCTCTCAGGAGGACGCCATGAAGAGGGCTCAACAGGATAGAAAGAGGAAATTCAATCAAGCCTCGGGCAGTGGGCAAGGCAAAAAGTTTAAGTTTGTGAAGAAGAATGTGCAGGGTTCCACCCAGCTATCTTCATCTTGACGCTGGGGGATGAAGCAGTCACAGAATAAGCCTTCAGGAAAATTCAGCTTCCGCAATACTCAGCAGCAAGCTTCAAAGCCTAATGCACCCCCACCTCCATGCAATAGTGATGATCATCATTGCTACAACTGTGGACAGCTTGGGCACTATGCTAATAAGTGTCCTCGCCCTAGGCAGAACAATCAGCAGAATCAAGGGTAGGGTTCTAAGTCTGGGAATCAGGGCAAGAAGCAGACTATTCAGGTGAAACAGGGTAGACTGAACTTTACCATAGTGGTTGATCTTCCAGAGGGAGCACCAATCTTGACGTGTACATTCTCTATCCGAGGTCACCCCGTTACAATATTGTTTGATTCTGGTGCTACACATAGCTTTTTAAATGTGAAAACTATGAGCAATTTGGGTTTAAAGTGTAGTCATACAAATCAAGCATATATGATTGCCACTGTTGACGGCTGTTAAGTGCTACTTTTACACCGTCAATACCTACATAAAATAAATGTAAAAGGATCATCCACACTAGAATAGGAGCTTAAACTAATACTTTCCACAAGTGTCGATGTCTATTCGAATATAGGTATTTAGCACAAGAAATGGAGAGAAAGCATGCACATTTGATCCAAGATGTTCAGGACCTCATGGTCCCCTGAACCAAAGGTGTGAATATGGCATCATTATAAACAATCTCAAATGCCAAATTGGACTGCATCATTGCGACGGGCTCGTCGAGATGATCGAAACGGATATATCATTTGTCTACTTCGGAGTTCGGATGAGAAAGATATGCATAAGACAAGATCATACTCCTGATATCTTGTGAGCCTGGTGGGACCCACACCAGACCACGTGGCGACGTGTGCCACATTGGATGCCATGTGTCTATGACACCTCATCAATCCATATGAAGCAACTCCCGACGAATCAAACACCGCCACGTGTGTAGCACAAGGATTCAAGGGCCCACCAGGGACCCAAACCACCTCAAAACTTCGCATGCACCTAGAACCGTCATAAGGGCCCACATACCAGTCACCCAGAGAAAGCACAAGCCAAGAGGAGGTGGGCCAGGGTCGGCCGAACCTAGGTTCGGCCAAAACCCTTTTGTCTCCATTCGCCATCTGCTTCCACGTGGTGCTTCCTGGTTGATCCCTTGCAGCGTTCTGGGGTGGATTGGTGACATAGTGCCCGTTGATTGGCCGGTAGAAGGTCGGTTTAGCTCCTTCCCCTGGAAGCTACAGAAGAGTGCAATGCAAGATTCCTTGCCATGTGTCGCTCTGCTATTGGTGGCGCCCAAAGCAAGCTTCACATTTTGGAGTGGATTTCGCCTCTTGACAAGCCACCCCCTCCTCTATAAATAGGAGGGGAGGGGCTCCGTTTTGGAACACATTCCACTTCTCCCTCTCCTCTCATTCTCTCTTGGAGAGGTGAGTTCTCACCTCTCCCAAGATGTAGTGTGTGTGTGTGTTAGAGTGCTAGGTAGAGTAGGGTGAGGAGTGAGTTGATGTCCTCGTGGATGCTTGTTCTACATTTAGAGCAAAGTGAGTATTTCAGCATTTCTTATTTAGACTATAGTGGACTTCATGATGAATGATGTGCTCTTGTGTTCTTGGCTCGTTCATAGTTTAGAGGCTTGTGTTCTTCGTGACACAGAGCTTCGATCCTTTAGAGCTAGTGCATTAGTTCAAGTATCTATTTGCATGTTTAGATCCTATTTAGCTGGGTAAGAATGTTGTATCTAGTTCACATCCAAACCTTCCTGTTGCTCCATGATTCGATGATGTGCTAAGGACTAAGTCGTTCCCAAGTTCGTAGTTCCGTATTTATACGGATTGCTATAGTGTTGTTGGCGGGCTGGCAGACGTAACCGCGCTATAGTAGTTATCGGGAGTGTAGACGTGGTGTCTGGACTCTGGTTATCCTACGAATATCAAGTGCATTCGCGTAATGATAGAGGTAGGCCGCAGTGGTGACAACCTGTTGGACCCTTTGAAACCCTCTGCGCCTGTGTACCGAGTAGGGCCCCGTTGCCAGAACATATTCCTAGCCCTAAATAGCTAGGGTGGGTTGGCGCTCCACGGGGGAGGACTACATGGTGACCATATCCTTGCCTAGACTCAAGACCCTCAGGAAGTGCTTCTCAACTCTTATCTATCCTAGCCGGAGTTTGGTGTCCTTGGACCATCTATACTAGAGTAGAAGATAGTGCACATCGTTCCTTGGATTTGATACCCTTGGAATACTCTCCTTCCTCAGGGAAGTGCTACATCGGTATTTCCGTGCGCTTGCGAATTTGTTCGTACCCGTCGGTATACCCGGTTGATCTTATACGCTCCCTCTAGGTGTACAACTAGTGGTGATGTTAAGAAACGCCAACAGCCACACCGGGTGGAAAGGTTGCTTCGCATCACGTAGCCTTAAGAGTACCGCTTGAGATAGGTAGCAAGACCTTCCCAACCCATCTTGTCACGTTGAGTTTGGATGGGGTAGATGTTATCTTAGGCATGAATTGGATGAGTCAGCACAAGGTTATCCTGGATATTTCTGAAAGGATGGTAGAAATCAATTCACCTATCATTGGAAACTCAATTCTTTACCTTCCTTCCAAAGGCTATAAGGGCTCTTGTGCTTTCGCAGCAATAACTTCTCAACTTGATGACATTCCAGTGGTGTGTGAATACACGGATGTCTTTCCTGATGATTTGCCTGGCTTGCCACCAGACAGAGATGTCGAATTTATTATAGAGCTTCAGCCTGGCACTGCCCCCATTTCTAAAAGATCGTATCGAATGCCACCTAAAGAATTAGCTGAATTAAAGAAACAACTCCAAGAATTGCTAGATAAGGGATATATCCGCCCAAGTTCTTCTCCTTGGGGCTGTCTAGCCCTATTTGTGAAAAAGAAAGATGGTAGCTTGAGGAGGTTGTGTGTGGACTACCGACCTCTCAATGCAGTGACTATCAAAAATAAATATCCTTTACCCCGCATTGATGTTCTATTTGACCAGTTGGCTAGAGCCAAGGTTTTCTCAAAGATCGATCTTCGGTCTGGCTATCATCAAATAAAAATCCGGCCTAGTGATATTCCAAAGACCGCTTTCTCCACTCGCTATGGCCTATATGAGTATCTGGTCATGTCCTTTGGTCTTACAAATGCATCGGCATACTTCATGTATCTTATGAATTCCGTATTCATGACAGAGTTGGATAAATTCGTAGTGGTTTTCATTGATGACATCTTAATTTACTCCAAGAACGAGAAAGAACATACTAAACATCTTCGCATCGTCGTACAACACTTGAGAGATCATAAAGTCTATGCTAAATTCTCCAAGTGTGAGTTTTGGCTGGATAGTGTAAAATTTTTGGGGCACACTATTTCTAGTGAGGACATATCAGTCGATCCAAGCAAAGTTCAAGAAGTAATGGATTGGCAACCTCCTAAATCAGCTCATCAAATCCACAGTTTTCTAGGGTTGGCTAGTTATTATCGCCGATTCATTCTGGACTTCTCTAGAATTGCAAAGCCTATGACTGAGCTATTAAAGAAAGGAGTAAAATTTGTGTGGAGTGAGGCTTGTGATAAGGCTTTTCGTAAACTAAGAGAACTTTTAACTTCAACCCTAGTGCTAGCACAGCCTAAAAACTCTAAGCCATATGAAGTCTATTGTGATGCATCAGGCACGGGTCTTGGTTGTGTTCTTATGCAAGAAAATTAAGTCATTGCCTATGCCTCACGGGCACTTCGCCCTCATGAAAAGAATTATCCCACACATGATTTAGAGCTCACAGCGGTTGTTCATGCCTTCAAAATTTGGAGACATTACCTTATGGGAAATCGCTGCAACATCTTCACTGATCACAAAAGTCTCAAATATATTTTCACTCAAGCTGATCTGAATATGAGGCAAAGAAGATGGTTAGAACTAATCAAAGATTATGATCTTGAGGTTCACTACCACCCTGGGAAGGCTAATGTAGTTGCAGATGCTCTTAGCCGTAAGGCTCACTGCAATTGCATGTCGGTGGAACCGTATAGTGACACTTTATGTGAGGAGTTGAGGAAGCTTCACTTGGATATTGTGGAGCAAGGAAGTCTAAATGCTATCTCCGCTGAGTCTGATTTATTTAATAGAATTGTCATGGCTCAACTTCAGGATGAGGACATCCAGTTAATAAAACAAACATTATTGGAAAAAGACCCTAAATATGATTGTTTCCCTAAGGATGGGAAGGATATAGTTTGGTTTGGGCAACGTCTTGTAGTTCCTGATGATTGGAATTTTGGATAAGGGTCATCTCTCTAAATTTTCTATTCATTCCGGAAGTAGCAAAATGTATCAAGATTTGAAAGAAAACTTTTGGTGGACCAATATGAAGATGGATATAGCAAAGTATGTATCGGAATGTGATACTTGCCAGAGAATTAAAGCAAGTCATTTGAAAACAGCCGGTACTCTCCAACCTTTGCCCTACCTTCATGGAAGTGGGATGACATAAGCATGGACTTTGTGTCTGGATTGCCACTCACCTCTAGAAACCATGATTCCGTCTGAGTTATTGTGGATAGATTGACAAAAACTGCACACTTCATTATGGTCAACACCAAATATGATGCCAAAGATTATACGAGTCTTTATATTGATCAAATTGTTCTTTTTAAGGGGGTAGGCTGTAACATCCCTGATGTTTAATTAGCATAAGCACCTAAACTAGACTTGTTAATTAAGTGTGATTAGTCCCAAAGCATGCTTAGTCTAGTCTTGACCCACTTTGCAAAAGAAACCTTTGTCAATTTCCCAATTTTGGTCAAACTCCTTTTAGAGCTCTATACTCTTGCAATGGTTTTCTAGCGCGTTCTCCAAATTTTAGTATAGAATTTCAAATTGTGCCAACATAAAAGTTTTTTGTTGTTTCCGGGGACACAATTTTCATAATTGGCAGACATTCAAATTTTGAGTGCAAATTGGCCAAAAACCGAGTTGAAGTTCTTATGAATAGTAAAATGTGGCCGAGAATATCAGCAACTTCGCCACGTTTTTCACGTCAAACGAATCATTAAAACATAGGTCACCCTTTGCAAAAGTTGTACTCCTATAGTTGCTCTACAGCTTTTGTTTTTGGGGATTTTCAAGTTCTATTCAAAAGATTCGAGTTTTATAATTTTGAAAATGCTCAAACAAAATTAAAAGGGCACAGCCGCCGGCTGGCCGCGCTCTGCGGGTCGCCCGCGCGTGCGTGCACCTGTGACCGCCGCCCACGTGTCGATCGCCCGCTCCTCCGGCGTACGGACACTTCGGATGCGTCGTGGTGGACCGTGTGCGTGCTTTGGTGCCTCCGCCCGCTTCACCAACGGCCTGCGTGCATGCAGTCGGGCCAGCTGGCCGCAGCTCTGGCCTCGGTTCGCCCGCGAACGAGTCACCCCAAGTCAAGCACGTGATGATGGTCCTTTAAAAAGGGAACCCCGGACTCCGTCGCCGCTTTCCCGCTCCGCCGGCCCGCCATAGCCGCCGTCGCGGAGCTCCGCCATCCGCTTCAAACCGCCGCTGCCCAACAACTCCCACACCTCCCTTAGTCCTTGCTGCAGCCTCATCCGTCGCTGCCGCCTCGAAATTTGGCCGCCGCCGCCGGGAATTCGAGCTCTGGCGGGCGCCTCCTCTGTGCGCCGCCGTGGGAGCTCGCCGGCGACTCCTCCAGCCAGGTCCTCTTCACCACGCGACGCAGGTGGGCACCCTAGGGGCTCTAAGCCACTCCTCCGGCCAAGTCCGGCACTCCAGCGGCCGCCGGCGAGCTCCCCTGCGCCATCGAGGGCCGCATTGTGAAGATTTATTTCTTTCCATGGAGTTTTTCATAAACCGAGGGCATGAATGTAATATCAAAAAATTAGTTGAAGGGCCCGAGTGTAAAAGCTGTTTTAGGTTTTCTCAGCAAATTCTAAAAATCATTAAAAATCACAGAAAAATCAGAAAAATGCAAATCTAGTTTTGTTAGTTTCCTTGTGTTGAGATCTACATTTTCTGGAAAGGTTGTATAGGGTTTTTCTGTGTAGATTTTGAATGAAAAATCAAACTCAGTTTGAAGTGTTTTTATTGTAGTTTAAAATGTACTACTGGTATGGAGATGAGATTTGGATATGTTGTTCTTTATGCCATGGTTAGACTTGTGACCAAAGTTGACATGAGTTTGATGAGTAGATTTTTAGATATGATTTATGTAATCTTTATGCTAGATTAATCTTGATGCTTTTTATAGTCCCCTCCATAAACTTTTCTTTAAGCACAAGTACACCCCAGGGCTTTGTCGTGTTGAGTAGCACCTCTGGTAGAATGGATGTGATTTTAGGATTTTGTTTGATTTATGTTTTGTATTTAATCTTGTGTAGGATGTTAAATTTATAACTTGAAAAATAATTTAGATCTACACTTGTGCCTTGGTCAGAGGCTTAGATTTGACATAAATGAATTGTGGGAGAAAGTTGAGACCAAAAGATTAGTAAATCTTTTTGTAGGATTTAATTTAGTTATGCTAGGTTGATTCTTGTCTTTTTCATATAAATTAATTTATATGTGATCTGGAGCTAATTTTTGGCTTGTGAGCTTAGTTTAGGTGTATGTTGCTGTGTACCAAATTTTAGGACAGTTGGAATTGTAGGTCATTTAATATGGATTTTTGATGAAAAGCTAGATAGAATTTAAATAAATATGTTTTGCTCACTTTTATGTTTATTTAAAGAATTCATGATTCTGTTGGTCATCATTAAACACACCCCTTGCTGTTTGGTGAAGTTAAGTAATTTATTTTTTTAGATGTGCACACAATCAGCATCAAAGTAATCTTTAGTTAACCATCACCCCACAACATACTCTATGAGAAAATATTAGTGTGTAGATGAATGTGGCCAACAAGAGTTGGTTTGGTGGTAATTCTCCCACCCTCACCATCACCTAATGCAAGTGCATGTATAACGTGTAGATTTACCAGACGGAACGTACACACTCACCCAGGAGGGAGATGGGACTATTGATGGTGAAGTGAACCTTAGCAGTGCACAGCAAGACCTGGACCAAAGTCCAGAAGAGCCCAACGCTGTAGTGGAAGAGGAAGAAGGCAAGCACCAGGAGCATTAACCCAATGTTTTCTAACTTACATTTTATTTCTTTGTATTTATGCTTTGTATGTGCATTTAAGTTCCAGGAGTTGATTTGAAACCTTACATGCATGCTCCTTAGGTTCCTATGCTCTTTTACTAGTATGTTAGGTCGCTAGTGCCATGCTTTAAGGACATGGTACAAGTCGAGTAATGTCTCATTTCTCACGAGATATAGGTTACTTATGTTGGAATCATAAGTTGGTTAAACTGACTCGCTCTGTGGTAAGAGCAATGGGTTCGGTCTCGACCGAGTAGCATTGTGCTGGTTTAAGCTATTGAACGTACCAAGCACTTGTCGGGAATGGGACCGGTAAGCCTAGTACCTAATGAAGCAGTGCGGGAACTTTATCGCTACTAATCTTGAGGTGCGCCTCCGGGCTCGCCACCTATAGTGCAAGTGTGAGTCTGGACGTACTGTGTTGGGCATACCAGTAAACCCTGTACTTAGGACTGTAGCATCTGATCCTAAGATGTGGGAATGACGGGAACCGCCTGGTCGGGGTATACTCCATATTTGCTTTTATTTGATTTCTTGGAGTATACTTTCTTCCGTATGTCTTGGGTTGTACCTTGCAAGGTTTATAAATTCGATCGATCGTCGGTCTCTCTCCGTTATCTGAGACGGCTTAACCACTGGCTACCCCATCTTGTAATATGGAACAGATGGATAAATTTGCTGCTTGAATAATATTGTTTGCACAACTGCTTGTTTAGTTTAGGTGCTTACCTAGAATTGTTAATATACTAGAATTTGAGCTAAAACTTGGAATTAATGATCAACTCTTAGTCGCTTTTGGCAAAACAAACCCACCAGCCAAAAAGTCTTGCATGTCTAGTTTAATTTATTTTTGTCGGGTAAGTCTTGATGAGTATTAGAATACTCAGCCTTGCTTTTGTTGTTGTTTTCAGGTAATCCTATTTGGCCTGGCTCTATCCCTGAGGGTTGGGAACTTGAATGGGAGAACGATGATGACAATGAGTGATATGCTATGGATGGCCTCCCATGTGTATCATACACTTAGTTTACTTTTCTGCTGTTGAAACTCTGCAACTTTACTTTATGCATGAAAACTGGTTTGTAATAATTTAACCTTGTGGGTCGTTTTGTAATTTGAATTTGTACTATGGACCCGCCTATCAGTGTTTTAGACACCGAGCCTACGACGGGGTACCCGAAGTAGTAGATTGTGCGGTGGGGCTCGCCGAGATCAGGAACACAATAGTGAGACACGGGGCACACAATTAGACAGGTTCGGGCCGCAATGTGCGTAATACCCTACGTCCTGTATGCTGCGTGGCTCTGTATTGATTGCGTATGTTTTGGGAGGGGTCCCTGCCTCGCCTTATATGCCACGGGAGGCAGGGTTACAAGTCAGATTGGTACAAGAGTACTATTCGAGTAGGACTCGGAGTAGCCTATACGAGTTATAGAAAGCTATCCTAGTCTTAGTACAAGTCATTGTCCGTCTTGTCTTGCCTTGTGGTCCACGGTAATCTTGCACCGCGGCCCACTAGTCGAGTAGTCCAGATATGCAGGTTCTTATCTCCCGGGTATGGCCCACATGTGTGGTGGGCCCAGGGATGCCCGGTCGACAAGCCCTCGAGTACTTTGTAGTCGAGTGTGATGCTCCAAGTAGTCTTGAAGGTCTCCACGAGTAGTTCCCAAGCGTCCCCGAGTTCTGCAAGCTTCAATCTTCAATAGTACTTGAATCATCACGAGGCTGGAAGGTACTCCACCTAACTCCACAAGTAGTCTTGAAGTCTTCTCGAGTTGTTCCCAAGCGTCCCCGAGTACTTCCCTTGAAGGTCTTCAATAATACCCGCTTCATTTTTGAAATCTTTGCATCAAAGATCCATATGGAAATGCGATTACTAAAATCGCATTCCATATGGAATGTAGCCCCTGAGCCTTAGGTCGAATCCAGGATTCAAGCTGAGGGTCAATCTTCTAGTCTTTGAGCTTGCTCCGAAAAATCCGTAGAAAATTCGAAGAAATTATATAGGAATGAGATTACTAAAATCGCATCCTATATGGATGTAGCCCCCGAGCCTTAGTTTGAATTGACAATTCAAGCTGAGGGTCAATCTGTAGTCTTTGTTAAATAATCCCGTAAAATCCTGAGAAAAACTAAAGGACACGTGGCACGGAGCCCCCGAGCCTTGAGTCGAGTACTTTCTCGAATTGAAGGATCCAATCTGACTGTAGAATAGTGGCCTGAATTCAGTGAACTGTAGCTGAGTGAAAACCAATTCCATCGAGTAGTCGAGCCCCCGAGATGGAGCCAAGCAGGTCTTGGATTTAAGTCCACTGACTTAGCCGAAAATTTTGTCCTGTGTGAAACCAATCTGTTGAATACGAGGGGTCACCAGGTCGAACCGTTAGGGTTTTGATTTTATAAATACCCGAAGGGGTATCCCTTAGGGTTTCACTGCCTCCATTCGCCCTTAAATCCAGAAAGAAAACCCTAGCATCCGTAGCCACCACAGAGTTTGAGTGTCTACGTCGCCAAGAGCTTCCACCGGTAGTAGTCGGTGGAGCCGGTCTTCAGATGTGCCAGAAGGCACAGGAGTTGTACTTCAAGTACGACTTGATAGATTCGAACCAGGATTAGAAGACCAAGTGGTTCTACATTGACAACGCCCCGCCTCAACTGCCGAAGCCAAGTATGTTTGCGCCGGTGTATGATAGGCTCTGGAAGGATGAACCAACAATGCAAGAGTGCATTCAGATTCCAGAGCTGTTGGCCAAAATTGCGCAGAAGAAAGCGCAAGGTTTGATAGCTGAGAGGGTAGCCTTCAGCTTCATGAAGCGACGAGTACAACCCTTGATGCAGCTGGAGCATCTTGCGTACGAGTACACTGGTGCTGAAGATGGCTCAAGACTATCTGCAGAAGAGATTAGCGATGATCTCGTGATGGAGAGGCTGCAGAAGATTTTCAAGAATCTTCACGGAATTCCAGCAGTTGTTCAAGAGTATAGTGCTGACAACCCTCCGCGTTTGGTGAGTATCTGCGAACTAGCCCCCGAGTACTTATTAAAAGTAGTCGTGAACTTAGAATTTTGCCTTGATTTGCAGGAGGATGTCTTGAAATTTGTCTCCGACCTCCTCCTCGTCCTCGTGACCCACTACAAGTGCCAGAGCCATCAGAGGTTGAGGCTCAAGCCCCCGAGAGTAGTCGATCTGCTCAAGGGGAGGAAGAAGTCTTGGTGGAGGACGCCTCCTCGAGCGACGACGACGGACAAACACTTCAACAACGCTTTGAAGTGAGGTCGCTATGGGTACTCTAGGGCGTCAATCCCCAGTGGTCTCTCTACAGGGGCCTTGAAGAGACCGGCTTCATCCCTTGCAGAGGATGTGATGCAGCCGCCGCGGAAGAAGAGAACCACTGTGGGAAAGCGTGCTGTGAAGAAGGTCACAGCTCTGCCATCCATTACAGTGAGTTTTGAGAACTTTAAGTAGCCAATATCATGTTGAATACTTGCTCTCTGTTGTAATGGCTTGAATTTTGACTTGCACAGGTTATCGAGAGTACTGCCAATGTACCCGCGAGTAGCCCAGCAAGAACAACAGAACCCGAGATGGTTCCAGCATCAACCGTTGAAACGGTGATGCATGAGCAACAAGAAGCTATGACACCGGGAAGTGTGCCGCCGGTGGATAATGTTCCAGTGGTGCCGGCGACGCCTTCATTTTTTGACATGCTGGGGCCAAAAGTTGTGGTGCCTCATGCTACTCTGTAAGTACTCGAGTACTCGAGTACTTCTTGTTGTTATTAATCTTGAATATGCTGACCAACTTGTTGATGCAGTAAATCCACTGATGTTAAGTGGGGAGTTTCTGGAAGTAGTCCTGCTGGAGATAATCAGAACTCTCCAGTAGAGCAAGAAGACGTGTTTCCAGAACCCCAAGTAGTAGTCGCTGAAGCTGATGTCGCACAAGCACTGCGCTTCCTCTGGAGCGATGTAGTCAAGGCAGCAGTGGATGCAGCTTCCAAGCCCAGGGCTCAGCAACCCAAAGACATTGAGGCGGTGGTGAATGAAGGCCTGGAGGTTGATCCAGAAGCCAGACTACGCCATGAAGAAGTCCCAGTAGCTGAAGCCCCCGTGCATCAAACAGATGTACGGCTAGCGCTTGAAGACGGCCTAGAAGACCGCATAGTGTCGCATGAGCCAGAAATTGAAGACTCGGCTCCTCTGCGCAGCTCTGCGATGTACTCGGAGGCGAGCGCGAGTACTCAATCCAGAGCTAAAGGCCTGATGTCGTACGATGACTCATGCTTGGATGAGGATAACTTGCAAGCGCACTCCGAGATGTTCCGCAGTGTAGAAAAGCTCTTTGCGGTAAGTTGGCTTCTCTTGTAGAGTACTTTTAGCCAAAGATATCTTGTCTTTGACCCTTGAGTTGCATTGCTCTTGCAGGAAGTTGTCAAGCAATCGAAATGCAAGACTCGTCTGCTCGAGCAATACGCGGCTGACATCGAAGAAGTCTCTCAGCTCAGAGAAGAACTTAAGGAACAGAAAGCCTTGTCTCTAAAGCTGCAAGAGAGGCTTGATGGTAACGCCGCAGAGTACCACAATGAAATCCAGAAGCTGACGGCTCAGAAGGATGACGTTGTTGGGAAGAACAAGTCACTGCGCCAGAAGAATAAAGGTATTCCCCCTTTCTGAACTTATCTTGGAGTGCTTTTTTCTTGCTCACTGCACCCTTATAAGTAGTCTTGGTCTTCTGCGGAGCTGACTGAAGAGGTTGAGAAGTACAAGAACAAGTCGCTGGACTGGCAGTTGGCATATAACCATGAGGAATCAGCGCGTCTTGACCTTGAAGCCGATTATAAGGTGCGGTGCATGGAACTTGAGCGTGAAATGCAGATTCTCCTTGACGGTTGGAATGATTTGTTGACTTGTATGCAGTCGCTCAAGATCAAAATTGAAGAATTAGAGTGCCTTCGTGCTGAGTTGAAAGCCTTGATGGAAGCAGCCGAGCCAGTAGCCAATCTCTTCGAGCCTAGAGGGTCTGGAGTTCAGCCCCGTCCACTTGTGGATCGGTTGACGGACACGCCGAAGAAGATTTTGGAGTACGCTCAGAAGCTGGCCTGCACAATTCCCAATCAAGTGCTAAGCTTCATCAAGTCCTTCTACGTAGAGGCAGATCTGACGGTCATCATGAACGGAAGATCTGGAGATTGCACCAACGACAGGTTGAACGAGTTGATGCAACAGACATCTCCAATCGCGGAAGCAGTCTCCAAGTTCATATATCTTCGTTAGATGTACCTGTAGGACAAAACACTATGGAAAAACAAGTGTAATTACAAACAAGTGTTTATGTAATATAATTGAAAACTTGAGTAAGTCAATTATCTGGATCCCTTGTATGCTTGTGTGAATGCCATGTACTCGAGTTGATAATGAGTGTGTAACTGCAAAAAGAGATACGGTACTCAAGTAGAAGTACTCAAGTCTAGATATGTTCTGAAGAACGTTAGCTTAATCACAACAAGTTGAACACCTTAGCTGTAGCAGCGTAAAAGAAGGCTTTGTTGTGAAATAAGCAAAGGACAGTAACAAGTCGATATATAGAATAACAACTTTATTACTGAACACATTGTACAGAGTTTACAATGTCTGGATACACTATTGAGTAATAGTGCCTTAAGTACCTCTGAGGCTACGAGCCTAGTGAGAGAGTACTCGCAAGGATGTTCTGAAGAACGAGTAAGACCGTAGGAGACAGTGTGATGAACTCATCCTTGCTGTAGCAGCAAATTGTATGAGAGTTCCATTGAGACCCTACTATGAAGGGTGTTACTCTAGGCCGAAGCCTCTTATTAAAAATAGAGACATGGATAGCATGTGCCACTTATTGCTCTATACGACATGGAGTCATCTGGAGAGAGTTGTCATGACTCCCTACGAGTTCGCAGAATGAGACTGCCTGGAGAGGATTTATCATGATCCCCTACGAGTGATCGCAGCTGAAGCCACGAGTAGTCACAACCGAAACTGTCTGGAGAGGATTGCCTTGATCCCCTACGAGTAGTGGCAATCGTAGCTACCTAGTGAGTTGTTGCAACTGAAGCTGCCTAGAGAGGGTTGTTGAGACCCCCTACGGGTAGAAGCGACAAAGCTGGTTGATGTTCCAAGAGTTGTCAACTTCTTCGCCTTCAAGAGTTTGGAGACGATACGAGCCTGGGCCCGTAACCTTTGCGACAGAAAAAGGACCTTCCCATGACGAGTTGAGTTTGTGTAGCCATGTCGTGTTCTGGATATGACGAAGGACTAAGTCACCAATGTTGAAGGAGCGTTCCTTAACGTTGCGGTCATGGTAGTGGCAAATCTTCTCAAGATATCGAGCTGATTGAATGAGTGCGTTGCAGCGAGCTTCCTCGAGATTGTCGACATCTGTCTGTCTTGTTTCTTCAGCTACGCCTTCTTCGTACTGGTCAACTGTCGGAGAACGCCACATGACATCAGCAAGCAAGACGACTTCAGAGCCATAGACCAGGAAATAGGGTGACTACCCTGTGGGAGTAGTAGGCTGAGTACGTAGCCCCAGAGTGCATTGGGTAGTTCCTTGATCCACTTGCCACCCTTGGTGTTTGCAACATCGTACAGTCGCTTTTTGAGAGCATCGAGTACCATCCCATTAGCGCGTTCCACTTGGCCATTGGCGCGTGGATGAGCGACGGAGACGTACCGGACGTCAATTCCATTGTTCTCACAGTACTCCCAGAACTGGTGATTGTTGAAATTCGAACCCAGGTCTGTGATAATGCGATTAGGGAACCCATAGTGATGTACGATTTCATCCAAGAAGTCGAGGACTCTATCAGCCTTGGGGCAGGTAACAGGCTTGACCTCAATCCACTTGGTAAACTTGTCGATAGCCACCAGAACTCTGTTGAATCCTCCTGGCGCATTTGGGAGAGGACCAATCATATCCAGCCCCCAGCAAGCGAAATGCCAAGTTGGTGGTATCGTAATGAGTTTGTAGGCTGGAACGTGTTGTTGCTTGGCGAAGAATTGGCATCCATGGCACTTCTTGACTAGTTCCTCTGCATCAGCAAGAGCTGTAGGCCAATAGAAAGCATGTCTGAATACTTTTCCCACCAAGGTGCGGGAAGAAGCGTGATTGCCACAGATTCCTTTGTGTGTCTCCTCCAAGATTTCCTTGCCTTCTTTGCGAGAAACGCACTTCACGAGTACATCAGAACTTGCGCCTCGCTTGTAGAGTTGATCTCCGACTAGAGCATAAGCCTTGACGCAGCGTGAGATGCGCTCGGCTTCTGACTTGTCTTCAGGAATCAACTGATGTTTAATGTAGTCGATAAAAGGAGTTCTCCAGTCCACGTCAATCATAAGCACTTCTCGATCAGGTTGAACTGAAGTAGTCGCAGGTGCAGATGATTGCTCCGGAATTGATGGTTTGTGGAGTTCATGGACGAAGATTCCTGCTGGCACTTGAGCTCGTGTAGATCCCAGCTTCGACAAGACGTCCGCAACAACATTGTTGTCACGAACAACATGATGGAACTCGAGACCATGAAATTTGTTCTCAAGTTTGCGTACCTCCTGACAGTACGCATCCATGTTCTCAGCATTACGATCCCAAGAATCGTTGACTTGATTGATGACCACCAAAGAATCACCATAGACAAGTAGTCGTGTAATGCCAAGAGAGACTGCAAGGCGAAGACCATGCAGTAGAGCTTCATATTCAGCCTCATTGTTTGAGACCTTCCAGAAGATCTGCAAGACATATTTGAGTTGCTCGCCTTTGGGGGAAACTAGAAGTACCTCGGCACCGGTGCCTTCCAATTTGAGTGAACCATCAAAGTACATGACCCAATGTTCTGCACGCTCAATTGGGGAAAAAAATAGGGTGCGCGCCGCGCGCACCCCACGCGGCGTGCGCGCCCCTGTCTGCTCTGTCGCTGCTTGTGGGCCTGCTCCTCCCGTAATCTGTGCGCCTGGCCTCCCGTGATTTATGCGCATGCCCCTCCTGTAGGCCTGCCCTTCCTCGTGAGCACTCGCCGCGGCGTCCGATCCCGGATGGAGGGCGACGCGGGGGGCGCGCACGCCACGCGCAGTGCGCACGGCGCGCACAGGATTATCTTTCTCAATTGGAGTTGGAACTTGATTCTCCCGCCACTCAGCCATGAAATCAACCAAGGATTAAGACTTGATAGCAGTACGAGACTTGAACTCGAGCGATAGAGCGCCAAGCTCTACAACCCATTTAGAAATCCGTCTTGTGGAATCCCAGTTGTGCAATATCTCGCCAAGCGAGTAGCTAGTAACCACAGAAATCTTGTACTCGTCGAAGTAGTAGCGGAGCTTCCGTGAAGTAATCAGAACCGCATAGAGTAGTTTCTGTACCGGAGGGTAGCGGGCTTTGGACTCTGAGAGCACTTCACTGACGAAATAAACCGGCCGCTGGATAGGGTAGCCATGGCCTTCCTCCTGCTGTTCAACGACAATAGCAGTGCTGACAACATGAGTAGTCGCAGCGATGTAGAGCAAGAGCTCTTCATTGGGCAGAGGAGCTGTGAGGACTGGAGGCTTGGATAAAAACTCCTTGAGCTGAGAAAGAGCTTGATCAGCTTCAGTTGTCCACGTAAACTTCTCTTGCCGCTTGAGTAACTTGAAGTAAGGTAGGCCCCGTTCTCCAAGTCGCGAGATGAAGCGAATGAGTGATACCATACAACTAGTAAGCTTCTGGACATCTTTGATAGTAGTCGAAGGTTGCATGTTGGAGATGGCAGTAATCTTCTCGGGGTTTTCTTTGATGTCACGATTGCTAATGATGAACCCGAGTAGTTTTCCTGATGATACGCCAAAGGCGCGTTTGTTGGGGTTGAGCTTCCATTGGTACTCCCGTAGCGAAGCAAAAGTCTCCTCAAGATCCGCGATAAGCATGTCTGGATCCCTAGTCTTTACAACGACGTCATCCACGTATGCTTCTACGTTCTTGTGAAGCTGCTTCTTGAAGCACGCTTGGATAGCTCTTTGATAAGTAGCACCAGCATTTTTCAACCCAAAGGACATTGTTGTGTAACAATAAGCACCAAACGGGGTGATGAATGCGGTCTTCTCTTGATCAGATTCCTTGATTGCAATTTGATGATAGCCGGAGTAGCAATCCAGAAAACAGAGTAGAGCACAACCCGCCGTGGAGTCAATGACTTGATCAATCCGCGGCAACCCAAAAGGATCCTTGGGGAAATGCTTATTAAGATCAGTGTAGTCGACACACATCCTCCAATCATTAGAGTTCTTTTTCCTGACAAGCACAGGGTTAGCAAGCCATTGCGGGTGAAAGACTTCTCGGATGAAGCCAGCCGCGAGTAGTTTGGCAAGCTCTTTCTTGATAGCAGCCCTGCGATCATCAGCAAAGCGACGAAGGTGTTGTCTCTTGGGAGTAGCATTAGGATCGACGTTGAGTGAATGCTCGATCAACCTCCTGGGCACACCTGGCATGTCAGATGGTTTCCATGCAAAGATATCACGGTTAGCCCGAAGGAAGTTGACGAGCGTGTCTTCCTATTTAGGATCAAGCTGTGCACTGATCATGGTCGTCTTGCTGCTGTTGCCAGTACCAAGGTCAATGGCTTTGAGCAGGACGTCACTAGTCGGTGCAGGCTTGTTGTTGTTATCCGTCTTCTCAGGAACCTCCAGCTCGCTCGGAGCAAGCTTTTTGGCTACAGTGAAGACTTCCATCATAGCATTGGGTACTTGAGTTGTCGAAGCAAGTTCTACAGCTTCAGTGTCGCAGTCGTAAGAATGCTTCAAATCCCCTTGCAATGAGAGAACTCCTTTGGGGCTCGGCATCTTGAGTACAAGGTACACATAATGTGGAATAGCCATGAACTTGGCGAGACTAGGTCTGCCAAGAATAGCATGATAAGAAGTCTCAAAGTCAGCAACCTCGAACTTAATGTACTCGGTGCGGTAGTGATCCTTAGTCCCAAAGGTAACGGGTAGTACAACTGAACCCAAAGGAACACCTGCGTTTCCCGGGATGATACCATAGAACGGTGAGTTGGTCTTGGTAAGCATATTAGTGATATCCAGGCCCATCTTCTTTAAGGTCTTGGCAAATAGGACATTGAGACCGCTGCCACCATCAATAAGAACCTTAGTAAGCCTGGAGCCTGCCACCACTGGATCCAGAATGAGAGGATATCATCCCGGCTCAGAGAAACTAGTCCACTGATCTGCCCTTGAGAAGGTAATGGGGGTTTCAGACCACTTTAGAAAAGTTGGAGCTGCTGGTCGAATGGACATAATCTCCCTGAGTGCAAGTTTCTGCATGCGCTTGGTTGGAATCCCACCAAAGATGACATTGACAGTGTTGGAGAGGTTCTGAAACCTAGTGTCTTTGTCTGTGTTAGCCTTCTTCCCCTTGTGTTTACGAAACCTTGGGTTTGGGTGCGCTGGTTCGGGTGTATTCTTCAGCACACGGCGAAGTTGATAACACTGCTCTGTAGTATGATCGCCCTCTGGGTGCCATGGGCATTTCTGCTTGGTCAATGTTGCCTAGTGGGAATCATCTTCAGGCTTGGCAGTAGTTTCCATGGCTGCAACAGTGTTGTCGGGCTTGCGCTTGCGATTAGGATTGCTCGAGTAGTTATTACCCGTGCGATTGCCCTGCTGTTGCTTGCCACTGTTGCTTCCTCCAGCATTATTATTGTTGTTGTTGTTGTTGCTCTGGTTGTTGCGAAGATGCTTGAACCGATTCCGAGCCTTGTCTTCCTTGTCCGCCCAGTGAGTGATCATCTCCTTGAGCTTGGTGATGTTGGCTGGGCGAGCGCGACCGAAGTCTTGGAAAAGCCTGTCATCATAAAAACCGTCCTGGAAGGTATCTATGACTTCTTTCTCGGTAACATCAACAATAGTAGCCCTTTTTTCAAAGAAGCGGTGCATGTACTCGCGAAGAGTCTTGCCTAGTTTTTGCTTGATCAGCGCAAGGTCCATCCGAGTACCATGACGGCCCAAAGAACCCGCGAAGTTGCTGGTGAAGCGTTGCTTGAGTTGTCCCCAGTTGTCGATGGAGTTTCGTTTGAGAGATTCGAACCATGTGAGGGGTTCTTGCTCCAGACAAAAAGGGAAGTAGATACATTTAGTATCATCATTGCCCCCGGCATTAGTGATGGACAGAGCATAACAGCGCAACCACTGCCTTGGATCTTGCTTGCCATCATATTTAGAAATGCCATAGGGCTTGAATTTCTCCGAAAGAAGCAGAGCTTGAAGTCGAGCGGAGAAGGCGGGAAAGGAATCAGAGTCGACATCCTTTTGCTTCTCACGCTCAGCGTGTCTGGCGTTGATTGTTGTGCAAGCGTCGTAGTGAGAGTCTCCCGACTTGCTATTGACACTGCCCTCACCACCTTTGTCCCTGTTGCTAGCTTCCGGACGTGTGCGTTGAGGAGTGTGCGTAGTGCGATGAACGCCTCCACTGCTGCCATGGTGACTAGGAGTACTGGTATTTTGACGTAGCATAGTGTAGGCTAGTTCAGCTAGCTTCGCGACTTCAGCAGCCGCCCTGTCACGAGGCATAGAGCGACCAAGCAAGTTGATCGCATTAATAACTTCCTCTAGAGTGCGATATTGACGAGTAGCTACCGCATCCAAAGCCTCTTGAAGATTACGAGTAGGTAGAGCATCCTCGAGTTCACGACGAAGGGTTGCACGATCAGTGTTGCATTGACGACGTGCAGCTTTGGCCTCCACAGTTTCATCAGCAGGAGTGTTGACAGAGAGTTCATCGTCAGATACATCATCTGGAAAGCGATAGTTGGCACGACGCCCCTGTGGAGTATCGACGACGAAAACTTCTCGATAAGACGAGTGAGTACCCGTACTCTCAATGAGCTCAGTATCAGTGTCATAATCGACAAGCTTGGCACCTTCCTGGAAGAGTAAGTTGTCGAGACAAGCAATAAAGCACTCCTGATCATCCAAGGTGAGATCAGCAGGCACATGCTCAGGCCAGTAGACGAATCTACCCTCAGGTGTCGATGTGATCACCAGTCCTTGAGCAGGGCCAGTCAGTTGTTGTGCTTCGGTAGAATCGGAACCGTAGTCGAACTCGAACTTAGATGAATCTGAAACAAAGTAGTCGAGGTTGACTTCCAAATCCGAAGAGTACTCGAACACGATCTTCGAGCCAGGGCACATGAGGCGCTTCAACGCGGCTTGGTAAGCAGTGCTGACATGGCGATGGCAAAAGAGAGGTGGTGCTGGGATGTTATCCAGGCTGAGCGCAAGCTGTGAAGCTGAAGAGAGCAACTCAGGCTGAATAGGAGACGAAGTCGAGTTGTACTCGAACTCCGACTCGAGTTCTCTGAGCGGGTCAGACAGCGAAATTTCGCCAAAATTTTCAACGAGTTCCTCCATCGAAGCTTGCGTAAGCGTCAAGGACTTGAGCTTTGACTCCGGAGTTGATGCCAAGAAACATAGGAACAATCCAGCACCGTCAGCAACACAAACCCAAGAGCCAAAAACGAAAGTGACGCCTTGCTGGAAAGCGACGGTTGGCTTGATGATGACAAGAGCCATCGAGTTCGCCAGCGGATCAATGACGAGATCCCCTACCTGGCGCGCCAACTGTCAGTGTTTTAGACACCGAGCCTACGACGGGGTACCCGAAGTAGTAGATTGTGCGGTGGGGCTCGCCGAGATCAGGAACACGATGGTGAGACACGGGGCACACAATTAGACAGGTTCGGGCCGCAATGTGCATAATACCCTACGTCATGTATGTTGCGTGGCTCTGTATTGATTGCGTATGTTTTGAGAGGGGTCCCTGCCTCGCCTTATATGCCACGGGAGGCAGGGTTACAAGTCGGATTGGTACAAGAGTACTATTCGAGTAGGACTCGGAGTAGCCTATACAAGTTATAGAAAGCTATCCTAGTCTTAGTACAAGTCCTTGTCCGTCTTGTCTTGCCTTGTGGTCCACGGTAATCTTGCACCGCGGCCCACTAGTCGAGTAGTCCAGATATGCAGGTTCTTATCTCCCGGGTATGGCCCACATGTGTGGTGGGCCCAGGGATGCCCGGTCGACACCGCCTTCGTGTGGGTTTTGTTGCATATTATCGATCCTGTGTTGTAAGTGATTCACCGGGCTTGACCCGGCAGAGACGAAAAAATACTTCCTTATTATTGCTCAATGGCCAAGTGGACCGGCTTAGGTGATAATACGGAATTATTTTGGGTGGTTCTGTCACACCGTGCCCTACTCACTACCTCTTCTCGTGCACCTCAGCGGCCTCACCGACCAGAGAGCTATGCCTCTGGGGGAGGACTTGTACCGCCAAGGGAGGAGCTGCTCCCTGCTCGAGCATCGGTCGAGCGCCAGTCGTTGCTTCCCTCGCATCTAGGGCGAGCTGTGCCAGCGGTCGCCATATCCTCCTCCTCACCTACGGGTTGGGGCGAGTTGTGTCTACCGCCTCCGTTCTTCTTCTCCTCCTCCCTCCATTGTCTTCCTACCGTCAGGTCTTACTGTGCAATGCTCCATCAACCAGGGTTTGCCATATGTTGCAAGTGTATGTTTCCAGAGTTTATGAATGTTTCAAAAGAATGTCGCGAAATTTCATGTTGATGTTGCAAAGTAGATCTTGAATTTGCTACGTTGCATATGTTTCACATGCATGTTGCAAGTGTGTTATCTCGACGTTGCATTTTCTGAAAGATATTATGAATGTTCCAAGTAACATAAAAGAGATGTTGCGGTAGTTTTTTCCTTCATTTCTCAATGAATTGTTTTCGACATGTTTTTGATGTTGTAATCGTTGATTTTTTATGTTGCAAACATTATTTTTGGATGTTGCGGGTGTGCGAGCCCACTGTCCAATAGCTCGCACCCGAATCGGATGTTTGGGCACTGGTAGTTCTGCTAAATCAAAATCAAATAGTGTTGTTTAGATCTATCTACCCAAAAGCTGAATGGGAAAAATCTATTTACGGACATAAGATGAAAATTAAACATTTTATAGACATCATGCACGTTTTTTGTCACATTATTACTACGATTCAGTCGACATACCTCTTTTGCTTCTATTGAAGCAAAATGAACATGACATAGATTGTACTACAACTAAAATGAAAAGGAAAACATGACTCATATGTGCTTCCTTAATAATCTAGTAGATGGATATAGAGATCTCAATTCAAATTCAGCTCTATGGTATATATGAAAACCTATAAAATAACAACATAATGAGAATTATGAGTGGGAGTGCCTGACAGAAATCAATAGAGGTGAAGTGACCTTATGCTAAGTAATGAAAAACCAATTTTGATTAGAAAGAGGTTAAACTTCTTTTGGGTCTTCACCTTTTCATCTTATAACATCGATCGTAGTGTGAATACCAAGCGATGTTAACTCTATAGTTTGCATGCTCAAAAGAAAATATGTAATCTATATTGTTATTAGTTCTAAGTTAGGAATGAGCATATACTCCTCCTTAGCTTAAAAAGTTATTCCAATCAATAAACTTAGCTATCAACCTATACATAATCTTTGTTGTAATCTTGAAATGATGACAACGGTCTCCATAATTGTAAACATTACAACTACTAATAAGCACCTAACATATATGTATTACTATGAATTCTAATTAATTTGATGTACATATAGTTCACAACATGTGTGTTTTATATGCTATACTGAAAATTGAGTAATAAACAATAATTCTAGGAAGTCAAAAATACATTAGCTTTTTCGCGCTCACACACCGTGAAATTGCAGAAATGAGTTGTGACTCTGTTATATATATACAGTTCGGCATTTTTTGTTTGTGATATCAAAGTATGTATGAGTCCATTATATTATTAGCAAGTATCACTCAATGAAGCATAACATCATTGATAAAAATAGGATTATATTAATTATTTATAGGATCTAAATGATGTAAATATATCAACTCTACATTTTGCAAATAATACGATATATGTGCATTTCAATCTAATGTCATCGGTTTTCACGGGGTATTAAAAATTCCACTTTAGGAAATGTGTAGATTAAAGTATCTAAAGTGGAATCATCTCCAATCACTACAATGCAACTTAGCAACCTGACTCTCCAAAATTATGGGATAACTAATTATATAGAATAACTCTAATATTATGCGATAACATTTATTAAGACTGAATTGAATCGCCGACTTGAGTCCAGCTTCTAATAATTTAATTTCATATACATTATTAGATAATATTAGTTGTGTTACGCATATGACTCATATCCATATTTTCAGAGTGTAGAAATCTTCGATCCCCACAGTCCAACATAGCAACCAATCATGAGACAGTAGAATCCTAATTGTATAGAGTAAGTGTAGAAAAATATTATTTAATTTGTTGTCAGATCATCAAAACTGTTTTTCATTGATGACAAATTTGAGCGTTCCTTCTCAACAATTGATTGGTATCTTTTTTTACCTTTGTTTAAAAATATGATGATATGATAAGCTATTAGTTTAGTTTCCATCAACTAAATTTTCTAAACATCATGTATTATTGAAAATAGTGGAAGTAGCATTTCAGCACCATATATAGGTAGTGGTCATTTGTATTTTAGGTAAATCCCTTAGTTTCTATTATGGTTTTGGCATGGTATACCTTATCTGTTATTGATATATCAATAACAAATAAGCTTGTCAGTCTAGTTGTGCAAGAACCAACAATGATCATTGTAACACCACCGGTTCTTTTGTGGTCACCAAGGTCGCTCAATCATTGAGTGGTAATGAACCAATAGTGACAACATCAATCATAACATGTTGGCCACTCACACTGCCATGCTTGATTAGGGTAGCACTACAACTGAATCCTAGCTCAAACACAAAGTAATACAACCCTAGAAACACTATTGTTTCTGGCCAATGTGGTGTGTAGTGTAGTGCATCCGGTTTAGAACACGAACTGTTAGTGGCATTTGGGTATCACTAACGGTTTAGAGACATAAATCACTAGTGATTGCCTCACCCAACAAAACGGTGAGGCGCGTCTGTAGTCGACAGCACTCTGCAGCTGCCGCTGTAGTGTGGTCCTATGGTCGCTACAGTGGTGCTAGGGGCCACATGCAGTCGCAGTTGCACTCTGCAGTTGACTGCAGAGGAGCTTGTTCCCAACAAAAGAGTCACCTTCTTCCTCAAAAGCTTTCCATGAACATAAAGAAGCTTAGTTCTTTTAGCGATGACAGCTTTGAGAAGAGGTGTTGCCCACATTTTTCAAGATTTGGAGTTTCTACTCAAATTTAAGTTCAATTAATATTGATAATATCATCCTCAAATGACCACTCAACACTACACTTGGATTTATATATTCATTTTTCTTCAAAATTGGTGCAATTTAAGCTCTACTTACTAGATTTTGAAAGAATTTTTGCATTTGTGGGTATCAATTAGATTAAGATCAAAGGTCCAATTCAAGGTGGTGATTTAACTTCTTTATGTATTTTGATCCATTTTTCTTGCCATAGTGAAGAATCAAGAATGAGCTAGAGCCCTAACTTTTGATGTATATTTCCATTACCTTATTGTACATGTTTGGATATTCATTACATGTGCCTCAAGTTTAAGTGGTGATAATGCTTCATTTTAGATGATGGTAGAGGAGTAAACATTGTTCAATTTCTGCATGCCAATTAAATTATGTTTAGGCAAACATCTATCTTGATTATTTAGATGGATTAAAAATGCTTATGAAGTCTATATTAAGATCAACAACACATGTCAAGTTGAACATTTCCTTTGATGTTCATAGACTCGTTGACTTAAAAATTATTTGATGGACCTAGTAATATCTTGTCATTCAACATACTTATAATTGTTATTTAGTGAACTTACAATCCAACATTTTTGGCACAATTTTAACAATCTGTAAGATATGTTATACCCTTATTCTTTTGTGTCGAATGTAGACTATTAAAGTTTAGTGAGGTATAATTGTTTCTCATTGTGTAGTGAGGTATAACTGTTTCTCATTGTTTAGTCATTTTTATCGCAACATTTTTTTTCATGGCCAACAGTTCTTTTGTCATATCAACATTTCAAATTTCTAAACCAAGTTGGTTCAACATTCCACCTACTCATCAACATTATTTTTGTCAAGCGTGGAGTTAATATTTTTTATTTAGAGGTATGCTCAAGCAACATTTGTTTGATGATTCAACATTTCCAAAGAAATACGAATTCCACATTTTTCAAAGTACTATTTTTTTCTTTTTTCTTCTTCAAAATATATGCAAGACATTATAAGACAAAATTTATTATGCATTCTAGATTTATATTTTGTATTTCATTATTTAAGGGTTTTTTCTTTTTATTTTTTTAAGATATGCATATCATGTTTTTCATTAAGAAGAAGAGAAGTACATCAACACAACTTCAGGAGAACAACTGAAATGCAAAGTTACTACGCATTCCAGATTTATATTTTGCATTTCATTATCTAAAGATTTCTTCTTAATACTTAAAATACTCTGATAGCGGAATGATTTGAGAACTCTCACCCACTGAGTGATTATTGAACCACTTGAAATCCTACTAGCATTAGTGATTATTAGGCCACTTGAAATCCTATAGAATTGCTATATGCAAAATTGGAAAAAAAAGTCCGAATTACTCCCTTTAAGTATAAAGAAAGTCCAGATAACCCCCTAAAGTATGTTTTGGTTTAGTTTACCCCCTAAACTATGCTATTTGGTTCAACTTACCTCATAATGCAACTTGTTATTTTTGTTTCTTCATACACAAGTTGAATTTTAATTTGAGACTTTACAGAGTGGTAGTGGACATCATAATCTATACTGAAAAAATATTTGACGATTTTTTCGTCATTAGTTTTTATATAATTTTGTATGTTAAGAATAAATTTTCTTATGAAAAATATTACCTATCAAAATACAGATGAAAACATCATGATATATTTTTCTAACATATCTTATATTGTGCGCTATAAATTTGCAAAATTTGAATTTAAAATTACACTTGTGCATTGAGAAAAAAAAAGACAAATTATCTTAAGGGGCAAATTGAACCAATATGCATAGTTTAGGAGGTAAAATAAACTGAACAATACTTTAAAGGGTTATTCAAATTTTGGCTATACTTAATGTGAGTAATTTGGACTTTTTCCTCAAAATTAGTCGGTTATAGATGAAGTGTCGTTGGTATTTTAGATTTGAGAGGGGGAAATGTGTATTCGAATCGGTTGCCATTTTAAAAAAATAAAATAAAACATTGGAGGCTTGGCACGTCTCCAGCGTAAGTGCGTAACAGCGTTTGTGTCCCTACTTCGATTGTACAGTTCGAAACCTCAAGTGATGTCCGCCGCCGCGGCGCTCTCGCCACCGCCGCCGCCGAATCCTACGGGTGCCGACCGCGACGACTGTGTCAATTCCCTCCTCGCCTCACTCTCCGACCCGTCCGCCCTCCGCTTCCTCCCCGCCCCGCTCCTCGCCTTCTCCCGCCTCCGCCTCCGCCTGCCGCACGCCGCCGCCGCCACCCACCTCCTCCTCCGCCCCATCGCCTCCCTCCTCCAACTCCACCGCTCCGACCTCCGCCTCGGCCTCCAGCTCCACGCGCTCTCCCTCTCCCTCGGCCTCTCCCGCCACCCGCTCCTCCTGCCCCGCCTCGTCTCCTTCTACTCCCACCACCCCTCCCTCCTCCCAGCCGCCTCCTCCCTCGCCGCCGGCTCCACGTGCCCCCAGCACCACAATGTCGTCATCTCCACCTGCCTCAACCACGGCCTCCCACGCCACGCGCTCGCCGCGTACCAGGGGATGGTGGGCAAGGACGCCGTGCCCCCGGACTGCTTCACGTACCCCTCCGTGCTCCGCGCCTGCGCCGAGGCCGGGGACCTCGCGCTCGGGCGGGCGGTGCACGTGCGTGCTGCTGACGCCGGCATGGACGGGAACTTGATTTGCCAGAACGCGCTGGTGTCCATGTACGCCAAGTGCGGGGACCTCGCCGCCGCACGCAGGGTGTTCGATGGAATGGGCCACAGGGATGTGGTGTCGTGGAACTCGATGATCTCCGGCTACGCTGCGTCTGGGCTGTGGAGAGAAGCGGTGGGGCTATTTCATCGGATGCGGGCCGAGGGTGCACAGGTGAACTCGGTGACATGGAACACAATTGCGGGCGGTTACATTCAGATGTGTGATTATAAGGCAGCAGTTCGGTTGATTTGTGATATGGTAAGAGGTGGTGCAGGGGTTGACTTTGTGACTTTGGTGATTGGATTGAATGCTTGCTCACGGGCAGGATGGTTGAGGCTTGGGAAGGAGATACATGGGTTGGCAGTCCGCATGCACTGCGACGGAATCGAGAGCGTGAGCAACGCGGTAATCGCGATGTATGCCAGGTGCAAGGATATGGAGCGTGCTCTCATGCTGTTCAAAATGCTGAGGTGCCCAGGCCTGGTGACATGGAATACGATGATAGCTGGTTTTGCGTTGTCGGATGATGCAGAAGAGGCTTCTTGGCTTTTCCGTGAAATGGTGAGCAGTGATGTGGAGCCTAATTATGTTACTGTTGTCACCTACCTTGCACTCTGCGCTCGTGTTGCTAATCTGCAACATGGGCGGGAGCTTCACACCCACATTGTTAAGCATGGTTTCAAAGGGTATTGTTTGTTGTGGAACTCTCTTATAGATATGTACTCCAAGTCAGGGAGGCTCTCGATAGCACAAAATGTCTTTGATACCATGGATGACCGTGATATGATATCCTACACTTCAATGATTGCAGCATACGGAATGCAAGGAAAAGGGGCAGTTGCCCTGTGCCTTTTCGACCAGATGGTTGACAGTGGGATCATGCCAGATGACATCATCATGGTTACTGTGCTCTCTGCTTGTAGCCATTCTGGGCTTGTGGATGAAGGAGAAGAACTTTTTTACAAGATGGTTAATTCATTTGGTATAAAACCCCAGATGGAACATTATTCTTGCATGGTTGATCTATATGCACGTGCTGGATTACTGGAAAAGGCAGAGGATTTGCTTAATCGGACTCCCTTCCCTCCAACATCCACAATGTGGGCAGCATTAGTGGGAGCTTGCCATGAGCGGGGTAACATAATAATAGGTGAAAGATCAGCAAGGAGGCTCTTGGAGATGAAGACAGATAATGCTGGGCATTATGTTCTGGTTGCTAACATGTATGCAGCTGCAGGTTGCTGGGATGAGCTAGCGACGGTCAGAAAACTAATGAGAGACCTGGGTGTCACAAAAGCACCTGGGTTAGCATGGGCCGATCTTGGTAATGGGTTTACCCCCTTTCTTGTTGGGGATAGATCCAACCCACTAGCTCCAGAAATCTACGAGGTTTTGGATGAACTGACTGAACAAATGAGGAATATGGATGCTTGCAGCGATCTGGACGTATTATTCGCAGAGGAACTCATGGAGTAAACTGGTTATTGTAGGACAGGAAAGAAAGGTTCCTGCTTTGCTGTAAACAGGAGTTCATTAGTAAAACTCTTGAATGCAATTTTACTATGAAGAGTGGGGATAAAGGGAAAAAAAGGATGTCTTTAAAGAAGCAGTTTGCACAAGTGCTATTGTGCTAGAAGATGAGCCACTCAACCAATGCAGCTACTGCCTAGTTGTGTCCCTTTGATCACCTGCAACCCATGGTTACCCTTTCCTGGTAACCATCATAAAATGTGTTTCTTCCGTGTGGTAAATTCCCTATCAGATTAACTCCAGGTTGACTTGCCATCTAATAGCTCAATCTTCCTGGCATGACTCTGAATACTTGGAGTCGCATAGAGTTCCAGGTTTTCATCTTATGTGCGGTAGACTGATTTTCAAATCAAATCCTACAAATAGAGGTTATCCAGCAGTTTGCTAAATTATCTGATGTTGAAACCAGTAGCCTGTTGATGATTTGCTTGCTAGTAAACCAAGATATAAGGATTTGACTACATTTGTACAGAATGTGAATTGCTTTCAGGGTAAACAGGCCTTAGGACAGAATTTAGGATTAGGCTTTCTAATTTACTCCAATCAATTAAGCTTATTCACATTGCAACTCTAATCTGCAGATTCAGTGTACTAATTTGAAGTTGATAAGACAAGCCAAAATTTCTTATGCTGTAATGTGACCCTTAACCATTTTTTGGTAGTGGTAGCCAATCATTATCTCCCATTTTCGGTAGTGATAGCCCACTGTGTTCTGTATTCCGAAGTGTCACACCTTTTCTTCAAATACACATGGAGTTGTGTATCTTTGTATTAATAGAAATACAGCAACTCACTTTGTCTCGCTTAGGAGACCAGAGGGGTTGTGGCTTGGTTTCTAAAAATTACATGATCTGCCAGTAAGGGTTTGTTCGTTTCCATGGGATTCAATCCGGACGGAAATGACAAATACTATAGAAAAAATCAATATAGATACTATAGAGACCCGGATTTATTTCGGGTCGAGAACTAATTTACTCATCATAATAAGTACAACAAGGGACCAAAGAGCCGGATTGATTCCACACCTCTTGACTAGTGGATTAATTCTGAGTCTCTTGGTGTCTATATCATGAGTAAATTAGTTTCCGACCCGGAATAAATCCGGATCTCTTATGATAGCTATCATAATTTTCTTGTTATATTTATCAATTCCGGTTGGATTGAATCCCATGGAAACAAACAAGCCCTAAAGAATTGGAGATGTGATATAATCAACTTCCAAAACAGAACTCTCGTAGTTGGTGTTAACACCGTTATATATCACTCCCACTTCTCGAAATTTCGAGTTGATTGTATCTTGTGGGTGTGAATTTCTGGTAGACACATTTTCCTAGGTGAGCCAAGGTGCACTTTTTGTGTACAGTCAGTAGTGTCGGTACAGGGTCTAGCTTTATGTTGCAGTATTTGCTATTTTAGCTGCAGATATGCTGTGAAAGCCGTGCACGGTTACACACATTTTTGGCCTTGTACAGATATGCTGTGAAAGCCATCGGAGAAGCGTAGTTTGGATCTCTTTGTACAGATATGCTGAACATTGTGCGATGAGGCTGTTAAAATGGACACTGATTCCTTCGGAAAAAAAAATGGACACTGATTTTGCCTTGTTGGCAGGCTGACACAGGCCAAACCAGCCCGGCCAGGTCTCCGGAGTCCGAGTGCCCGACCCCACCCACTCGCCGAGAGATCCAAGCCGGACTCCGGAGTTGACGCGCGTTCCCCACTCCCGGTCGTGCCGCCGTGTAATTTTCCACGACGGAGAAGCTCCCCGGCCGCCCGCCCCGCTGCCCGCTCCCAGGCGCACCAGTCTCACACGCATCCTCCCTCCTCGATCACCAGGTCAGAATTGCCATCCCAACCAACACACCGGACAAGTGCTCGTGCTCCTTCGTTCCAATTTCCAACCCAACTCCGCCACCGTCTCCCCCTCCCCGCGGCTCTGCTCTGCTCATCATCTCGTCCCGCCAATCATTTCGCCTCGCTAGCTAGCTTCCATAACCCACAGTTCCATCGCAGCCGCCGCGGCACATGACGCCGCGGCCCGCCGGCTCATCTTTCTTTCTAATTATATAGCCCGTGGTGCGGCCGCCGGGGGTGGCGACGATGATGAGGCCGCAGCAGGCTGCTGCTGCTGGGCTGCTGGCTCGGTCGCCGCTGGGACCGGGAGGAGGAGGAGGCGCGCGCCCGCCGCCGGCGTCGGCGTCGGCGGGCAAGATGAAGACGGCTACCTCGCTCCTCCTCGGCGCCGCGCTCGCCACCGCCTTCTTCCTCCTCTACACCTCCCTCTGCCGCGACCTCAACGGCGGGTCGCAGCCACCGCCGCAGCAGCAGCAGTGGGAGAAGAAGGCGACCGAGGCGGGCGCCGCCGATGGTCATCGGGAGGTGCGGCACCTCAACCCCAAGCAACAAGAAGGTGTCGCCGAGAAGGAGGTGGTGGTGACGCGCGGCGATGGCGATGGCGGAGACGGCGCAACAGCAAGGGGGAAAGCAAACCGGGGCGCGGAGGAGAAAAAGCAGCAGGTGACTCGTCTTCCTCTGTCTCCATCATTTTTCTGCGACACATAGCAGCACATAATTACAATTGGATTCCCAAAACAAAACAAAATAAACTGAATTATCTTGCACTCAACTACTGCTAATTGAGGACGGGGAAAATCTTCGTTTTTCTCGAATGAAATTATTACAAATGACTAGTCCAATTAATGTGCTGTGAGCAACCTACCAAACACGTACGAGGAGGCACAACAGGCACGTCACACAAACTGAGTAGTATGTGCACTAAAATGATTGTTTAGGGATGAGCTTGTTTTTTTACAGACTGCATTTCTCCTGCATACATAGCTCACGTGTTCAAAATCATATACCAACCTTTGTTCTCTACTCCATATATACATAACTATTCAATTCCACTGTAAGTTTCTACTGTGTTGTCGATCGCCCCTGAACGCTGATAAGTTGAGGCGGCACAAAATTGAGCATTCTTCAGTTTAGTTTGTTCCCGTATCCGCGCTGAATTTGTTTTGGATTTCTAAAGATAGTTATGGCAGCCAGTGTACATGATAGATACCAAGCCCACGAGCAAAACTATATTACCATCCCTATTTAGAAGTCATATCATTTGAACTGTATGGACCATGCCAATTGTCAACTGTGAATATGAATCAGATACGCCAAACCAGAGTAACATGGCTAGCTAGCTAACGCTCTTTATTCTAAAGAACGATTCGTTCAGTGAGAGTGGTTAGTGTGCACAATTTAAGGGTGCTAATGTTTAGTTGACGCTAACTCCCAATCAATCACTCCTGTTCGTCCTTACCGTTGTTGGTCCCAAAAGTTTTTTGTATGGACTTTTCTCTGGACGCGGACGGTGTTCCCATGTGCTGGATGCAAGATAGGATTACAATCCAACAAAGATGATCACTAGTGTTTGTTTGAAACAACAAGTGGAGACCAAAGAAAAAATATGAGCCAATTGAACTAGCACTAGCCAATCAGAGAGTGTTTGCTTCAGAATTTACTGATCTTGTTTCAGATTCATTTTGTTCGAAGCCGATGCAAGGTAAATATAATGTAAAAAAATCCTTAATTTTGTCCTTGCCACCATGAATGACAACAGAAGCAGCAGGAGGAGCAGGACGACCTCGCGGACCTGCTCCGGCGAGCGGCGACGGCGGACAAGACGGTGCTGATGACGGCGATCAACAAGGCGTGGGCGGCGCCGGACTCCTTCCTGGACCTGTTCCTGGAGAGCTTCGGGCACGGCGAGGGCACGTCGGACCTGCCGCGGCACCTCCTCATCGTGGCCATGGACCGCAACGCCCACGAGCGCTGCCTCGCCGTGCACCCCTTCTGCTACTGGTTCCGCGTCGCCGGGATGGACTTCGCCGGCGAGCAGAAGTACATGAAGGGCGACTACCTGGAGATGATGTGGCGGCGGAACCGGCTCCAGCAGCGCGTCCTCCAGCTCGGCTACAGCTTCCTCTTCACGGACGTGGACATCCTCTGGTTCCGGAGCCCGTTCCCGAACCTCCTCCCCGCCGCCGCCGGCGAGGCGCAGGTGGTGATGTCATCGGACTTCTTCGTCGGCGACCCGGACTCGCCCAACAACTACCCCAACGGCGGGCTCCTCTACGTCCAGTCGTCGCCGGCCGCCGTGGCGTTCTACGAGCACTGGCAGGCGTCGCGGGCGCGGTTCCCGGGGAAGCACGAGCAGTTCGTGTTCGACAGGATCGTCAAGGAGGGGGTGCCGCCGGCGGTGGGCGCGCGGGTGCGGTTCCTGGACACGGCGGTGTTCGGGGGATTCTGCCAGCACGGCAAGGACCTGGGCAGGGTGGCCACCATGCACGCCAACTGTTGCGTCGGCCTGGACAACAAGCTCTTCGACCTCAGGAACGTGCTCCAGGACTGGAAGGAGTACAGGGCGCGCATCGCCGGCGGCGGCGCGCTGGGGTTCTCGTGGAGAGTACCCGGGAGATGCATACACTAAGAATAGCTGCTACAATTTGTACTCTACGAACATTCATGGAGTACTTCATTTTTCTAATGAGTATATACATATACGTGCATTTGCAAAGATTTTTTTTTTCACCTTTAGATAGCGAAAATTGAAATCAAGAAGAAATATGCATGAACATTCAAGGCTACAGCCATGGTTCATCTACACAGCATCCGGAATGTATTTTACAACAAGCATTACATCCACTCACGGTCGAGGGAGCCCATCTACCGAGACCATCCCCATGGAAAGTTACAAGAGCTCAGCAGCTCAAGGTGCAGTTTCCACAATGACAAACACTCAAACACTCAAATGTAGTTAGCGCGAGGCCAAAGTTCTACGAATACCGCCTCGTTACGACACAATCTACCTGACCATGGTTAGCTTCCAGAAAGAATGCAGAATCAAAGCTTGCCTGCACCACTTACACAGTAGATTTGCCTAGCTGATACTCCAAACAATTTGGAGGCTCAGATCCTTGTACAGCGATGGATCTCCCTTTCCATCTCCCTCTGCTTATTATAGGAGATACGGCGAAGACCTTGCTTTGATCTTATAGCTTCAGTGCCCTTCGCCCGACACTGTCTTCAGCCATATCCGTGTCTTCTGACTGGATAATCTCCAGGTCCCTGATATCCCTCTTCAACACATTACCTAACTTGGCAACTGCCTCAGTTTGTTGCTGTAAGTTCTGTGATGCAGGAAGTTGCAAGTCAGATTGACAAGACCTGGCCATCTAACAGGGACAAGGATAAAACTGCACTACTCACCTCAAGAAGCTCCGCAACACTCCGTTCATCAACTTTGGCCGAATTAGGAATATATACAGGACCACCAGCACCACCAGTGCTAGCTAGAAGACGTGACGCCGAAAGAAGTGTATTAACTCTCCTAGACAGATCAGCACTAGGTCCTTTTAGCTGCACATAGAAGGAAACTATTGATGAAAAATCTTTTTTTTCCTCACACATGCAGGAGAGCTGCGTATCATTATATTAAGAAGAATATTGATGAAAAATCCTTAATCAGCCGAAAAGTAGAAATAATGGATGGGGGAAAACTAACCCGATTTAACATGGCAACCAATCTTTGACGTAAGTCAGCTTCCTCCGCTGTTAAAGGACTGCGGTAGCCCCTATTCTCCAACGCCTCCACTATTCTAACAAACTTTTAAAAGTTCACAAAACAATAACAATAATAATAATTGTTAGATACATCAGCAATTAAGCATGAAAAGTGAATTGGCACCCACAAACAGGGAGACAAAATATCACCCTTAAAAGACGTCTCTGAATAACCAATTCTTGCTGCTTCAATCGCTGGATCCATGGATATGTGTCAGCTTGGAAATGCCTTTGCAGCTGCAATTAAAAACACATGAGGCAATCAGGCAAAATACTCATGAAAACACATATGGCAACACTCATTTGAAGCCATACCTTTTTAACATTAGAGTGAGTCATGCTCAATCTATCAGTATCTGAAACTAGAACTTCATCTTGAAGCTGAAAATGTAAAGAACAAATACTGAGGCATGGCTAAAATTTTAAAACCTTAAAGAAAGTTAGAAAATGGCAAAAAGATAATACCATCAAAACCACTGAAAGGATTGCAAAGTTAACTATAAGAACTTCAAATATCTTCAGGCAGATATACAATAAAGAAAAGCATGCTTCACCCAGAGCATTGCAGAGGATAAGGCAAATAAGATCCATTAAAGATTTGAATATATGCCACAAATATAAAAGACATATATGTATATACTGCAAGTGGAGGAATATCTAATGCAAATGTGCAACTGCACTTTAACTGCTTGATCAATGTGGGGGAGAAATTAGGACTATTTGAAATTTTGCATCTTCGTAACTAGATCAAGACAGCCGACGGATATGGGCATTGATGTACAGCAAAAAAGATTCATCTTGGTCAAGACTTAACATGCATTCGAGAATTACAGGAAATTATCAAGCTTTAGTTCGCCAAATTGTATAACTTTAGCAGTTCTAAAGCTGATACACAAAGATATCCAATATGAATTGTCCACATGACCGATTTAGCATAATAACGTCCTAAACATGTCACTACATAGTTACAGAAACAAACATATTGGCTGCTTTCTATGAAATAATGTACTCTTGTATTTCCTAATTATTAAAGAGTATCAAATGTTTTACATATATTGTTTCCATTTTCTCACTGTCATAAATTGGATGGAACAGATATTCTCCGACTTTGCAAAATGTAATATTTTTGCAGACAAAATAATTATAACTACAAGAACTGGAAGGACAGAGTCCAATCGATTGCTACATTGAGCAACCCCAGGTCCCAGGTACTGCAATTTGGCACTTTACCCAGATCAACAATACCACAGGTCACAGGACCATTTATTGTATGGTTTCGTACTTGACATCATGCCCAGGTTTGGAATAAGTGACAGGCACGTATTTAGTATCTATAATGAGGTTATTAATCATATATCTTTGGATAATTCTTTTAAGGTGACAAAGGCAGATACTACAAAGATTAAATAAAAAACTTGTTAATGGTATTTACAATGGATCGTTGTGTGGAGAATGCCTGTATTTTAAACACACGCTTCATGGCATGACAGATTACACATTCTATTATTCTTTTGAGATGATTATAATTTTAATTTTCTGATGTTATACCTAATTAGACAAAAAACTATAGGTGAACAATAAATTAGAAGTGAAATACAGTAAATATATAGAAATGTATAACATGACATGGTTCATTTTTTCTATTTAGACTACAAGCTACCTATGTCATTTCCTTCTTGGTTGTAACACAGCTCCCAGTATGTCAAAAACAACACATCACTCAGCCATAATGGTTGAAATTCAGAGAAATGCAATCATGAAGAACATTGACTAGAAAAATGTGGGACCTGTCAATATTACAGATTGAACACAATGCTATTCCTTCCTTATAATAGTCAGAGAACATGCCATTCCAAACTGATCCAGGATTTCATCTATCAGCAAGATTTCCAACACTAACCTTAAGCCGGTGGGAAAGGTCTTTAAACCCCTGCACAAGCTGAGGCCACAGCCTCTCCCTATCTGCACTGTCCATGCACTCAAGCTTCCCCATTGCTTCCGCCCACATAATCTACATCCACAAAGAGGAAAAGAAATTCCATCGGAGACCAGTGCAACAAAACAAACAGCTAGCAAAATACTTAAACAAATCTATGCCGCTACTTACATCTGATGCTGCAACTGGCTTCACTCTTTGCGAAGGGTCTGTCACGCTGAACAACAGATGCTGCCCAGATCAAAACAGACAAACAGATCAGCCAAATGGCATCAACCCGAATCTCGTGCAACACAAAGGAGAGCGGAAGAAATCTCACCCTGAAAGCATACCGGGGGTTCCCAGGGTCCTCCTTGTACGAATCCACAATAGCCTGCATTAATTCAGAAACAGCACATTCAACTACTACATGCTCCGCAAAATTCAAGGCGGATTTGAGGGCGGATTCCACCGCTGAGTACCTGGATGTCGCGGTCGGACGCGGAGAGCGGCAGCGGCGCGACGGGGGCCATCTGCGTGGTGATTTGCCCGCCCCCTCCCCCTAGCAAGCCGAACGGCGACGGGGACGGCGTCGCCTGCTGCTGGAACCCGAAGAGCGACGGCGAAGGAGTCGCGCCGAACGCCGGCGTCGAGGAGGGCGCACCGAACGCCGGCGTCGACGAGGGCGTCCCGAAGGCCGACAGCCCGCCGAACGCTGGGCTCGAGGATGCGGCCCCGAACGCGGGTGTCGACGATGGGGTCCCGAACGCCGGGGTCGACGATGGGGTCCCGAACGCCGGGGTCGAAGACGGGGTCCCGAAGGCGGGCGTCGACGACGTCGCGCCGAATGCGGGGGTGGAAGAAGGCGTGCCGAAGCCTGGGGTGGTGGAGGGGGTACCGAAGGCCGGGGTGGAGGATGGAGTCCCGAAGAGGGGAGAGGAGGATGGGGTCCCGAACATGGCCGCGGCGGAGATCGCCGGCGGCGAGGTTGGGGCGGAGGTTTAGGGTTTTTTTCGGGGAGAAAAGAGTGGAGCGGCGGAGCAGAGGAAGAAGGAAAGGGCCAGAGGGGGAAAAAACCAGTACACTAAGGTCCGATTCGAATTTTGAAATCTTACGAGGACCGGATCAGGATGTGGCCGTGGGCGCCCTGGCATCGTTAAATTTCCTTCCTTTTTCAATTTGGATGAAAAGTTCTTTTTATAATAGTTTTAAGTGTACTGGTGCAAATATCAGATAATAGAAAATTAGAAATTAGAAAGGTAAAGAAACTGCAAAAGCATTTTAGTCTTCAATAAGTTCCCTCCTCAAATTTGTAAGTTTATATGTGATATCCTCAAGATAACATTGATTATAGGGTATATAACTTTTTATCATAACTTGATATACTATATATTAACATATTTTATCACATGTATTATATCCATTTAGTTTAATGTGGATATATAATGAAAGTAAATTATGAAACAATTGTATTCACTAGCAAATAAAGAGAAGTCTTAAAAATTATTACTCCTACATCTGTTAGATCAAATACAGTATACAACACTATAGTTTAGAATGTAAGGTATATAAAGTATTTATGTTTTCAGTAGTAATCCAAAAACTCTTCCAAGATTTGTATTGTTGTAATATGTTACTAGTGATCTCTTTTGGGGGGAGGGGGAAAGGTCCTACTTTACTGAGATTTATGATTCTTTCCTCAAAAATAGTTTGTTGGCGGTCGATTTTCGTCAACCTAGAGTACTTGTTACACTATAGTTTGAACTTTGTTATGAAACTAACCCGCCACTAGGCACACTAATGATATAACAAGTTCATCTTTGCATGTGTATTTTGAAGTATAATGTGTTTATAGGAAAACATGAACTAAGGTGAATGAGACACATCAAGTTTAAATGGACAAACAAGGAGTTCCGTTCGTGTTCAAGTGCAAGGTAAATTCACTCCCAAAGGTGGCAAGGACTTAGGTGCTACGACGAAACACTCCCGAGGACCAAGACGAAAAGACCGGAGTTCATACGACAAGACCCCCTATCTATTCACGAGGATAAAGACACCAAAAGGCCACACATCCTGAAGGGCAAAAAGTCAAAATTGCAAGAGAAGCTCGCCCGCGAAAGATGGGCCCGAACCGGGCCAAAAAGGCCCTAGGCACCGACCTAGCCCTTTTTTGCGTCGGTTCGGGCTCCCCTTTGGACTAGGGTTTCCTCGGTGCATAAATAGTCTCTGCCTCTGACGGCCGCCGCATCCAATCATTCTACCGACCTCCATTCACCAAAAAGCCGCCACCGCAAGATGAGGGATAGAGTTAGATGAGTTCATCACAAGGATCAACGCCGGTGGAGGGAAGGAAGCAAGAGGAAGACTTCAAGCCGTCGGCCTAGGGGTGTTCCCGAGCCTCCTCGCTGCCATCTTCATCGACGACGTTCTCCGGAGTCTCCATCGCCCCTATGTGCTTCAATCTACGTAAGATGATGGGGTAATGCCTCCGTTCATCCCTAGGGTTTTATGTGTCCTTGCTATGTAATCGCTACATGAACCCTTTGCCTCGTTGCTTCATGGTCTATGTCTTTGCAAATGCTTTATTTACATATGCGTGTACAACATGTAATCTTAGTAGGGTTTGTGGTAATCGTGGTGATTAGCCAAACCCTATGGATGCTTAGATATATATGCGTTAGCAAAGTGATTGATTACCTTCGCGTAGTGACAGTACGAGTGAAGGGAAAAGGCCTAGCGACCGCATAACCACCGTGAAGCTAGAGAAGGCAACACCTCTTTCATGTAGTAGATGCATATCTATGTGATCCTAGATCCTAGGGAGAGAACGCTTATCTACTTTAATCTCTCTCTTGTTTCAACCCTTGCCATCTAGTTTAGTCTTAGATTAACATAGGTTAGATTGCTTTTACTTTAGATTAATATCTCTTTCATAAGGCTTTGATCAACTAGATTAGTGCTAGATTAAATGCTAGTATATCCCTTGCTCCGTGGATTGACAAGAACCTTGGGGATCCCCCTTGGTGAAAAAGGTACCAAGTCACCCGTGTGCTTGCGGTGAACTTCAACACAGTTTTGAACCGTCAAAATAGTTACACACTTACACTATACCGATATTTCAATTCATTCCTTTGTTGCAGTACCTTAAACTTAAATTAATGAATATTATGATCTCGTTTGGACAAAAAAGTTGTAATGCAATCACCTTTCGATTCTTAAAATTCAAAGTATAACACGATGAAAGGATCAATGCAAGTGGCCTAGAGGGGGTGAATAGGCCTACACAAATTCAAACTTTTCTTACCAAACTTCTGTCAGAGTCCAGAACCTCCGGGAAAAATCCGGAACCTCCGGGAAAATGCACATACAGTGAATTTTCTTGGAGCTTCTGATTTTTCAAACCTGCACGAGTTAGATGGCTAAGAGCTGATATCACAAGCAAGAGACAGATATTTGAAGCTATGAATTTGAAGCATAAGCTACTAAACAACCTTAGAGCAAAGAGAAATTATAGATCTAGAGCAAACCCTAATAGATCTAGTTGAGAGCAATAAAGAACAAGCAAGCAAGATATATAAAGGAGGTAAAGCACAAGAGACACAGATTTAACCTGTGGTTCAGCTCACCACAAAGGTTAGTCTACGTTCACGTTGTTGAGGTAAGCCACAAAGGCTTTGATATCTCTCTAGATCCACTCCTCTCTCACACCTATCACCAAAGCAATAGGTGGAGTATTCCACTAGTCACAAAAGGTAATACAAACGACTTGGGGCAGCCACACAAAGCTAGGAAGCTCCCAAGTAACCTCTAGCCATCTAGGAGTACAACTCCAAGAGTAATAGATCTACCAAGTAAGCTAGGGTTTCACCAAGTGCACTAGAACTTCAAGAGAGTGAAAGGATTTGCTTCTTCTCACAAGGAATCACCCAAGACTTGAATGCTAAGGATAGATTTTGGATTCAAGTAGGTGGGAGTGAATGCTATGAGTGAGAGAGAGAGACAAATGCTACTGTTTCAGCGCAGGGAAGAAGAAGAGGACCGTTGGGGGTCAAAGGGGTATAAATACCCTCAGATCTGGATCTACAACGACTCTTTTTGAAAACTCGGAACCTCCGAAAAAATCTCGGAACTTCTGAGGTCTGGGAGTTCAGCTGGCAGACGAAATGCAGTCCAGAACTTCCAGGAAAAACGCAGAGGTTCCGGGAGCAGAGAAAACAGAGCTGCAGCTGATAGGACATCTGTGGCTGGGATGTTTTGTTGATTTGATAAGAACTTTATGCACTTGGTTCTACCCCAAAGCCACTATTAGTATCCCTCTTGATAGTACGGCTTGTCCTATACTCAATTTCCAAATAAAAATAAATTAAACTAGCATCCTTGGACAAGGGCAAGCCTTCCTTTTTTGAATTAGGGGTCTCCTTTTGTTCCTTTGCACCTTATATAAATCATTAACCTGAAACATACACTTAGAAGCTCATTAGACCTTTAATTGGGTGGTCAACATCACCAAAATCCACTTAGGGCTTGATTGCACTTATAATCTCCTCCTTTTCGATAAATGTTGACAACCTAATTAAAGCATACATTTAATTAAAAGATTGAGCTTTTGATGATGTGAATACATGGCTCCCCCTTAATGTATGCCTTTCTCATTTTGAATAGAGTGGAAATGTCTCCTTAAGATATATAGACATACATTATGAGCATGTGAAACAACTGCAATGTATTCCAATCATCGTGGGGTGCAAAGAACAGTGTAACATGTATACGTGATGCGTATGATAGTTTAAAATCAACCAGGGAGCTGCTGTGATCAGGCCTCGGAACCTCCGGGAAAAATGCGGAACCTCCGAGTTCTGGCACCACAGCCCAGAAACTCTAAGCTCTGGTAACACAGCAACTCTATCAATCATCAATCAACACAGGCATGGATTATAAACTGTCAGCAACAAAGACTAGATTAAGATAGGCAACTTAAAGCACATCTAGCCTATTACATCACATCACCAGGTTTTAAAAGTTTTCAAATCCCACAAGTTTTGTCCATGACCAAATCCACCACTTGCCAATAGAGGAAATGAGTTCAGCTGAGATAGATAAAGCAATAGCAGCAGCAGCATCTCTCACAACTCACAAAAGCAGTCAGCCATCTCAATCTTTCCTCTTCTCCCCCTTTGTCAACATGTTAACAAAAAAAGAAGAAGAAGAAGAAGAAGAAGAAAGAGAGGAACTTCATTCATCCCAGGTGCTGTCAGTGGTCTCAGGCTCTCCATCAGATGGAGGCTTCTTGCCTCTATGAGCTGCAGCCTTGTAATTCTTCTTAGCAGGAGGTTTGGGACTCTTAGATTGAGCCTTCATCTTCTTGATATTGGAAGCCAGGGTCTCTTGATCACTGTCATCATCAGATTGGGCATCTTCAGGCTGTTGAGGTTGGGTCCTTGCATAGGTCCTGGGCTGAGTATGGAAGTCATCTTCCTCACTGGATATATCAACATAAAAGTTGGGAGGAGAGACTGGGGGCTGGACATCAAGGCCATTGTGAGCAAGCAGCCTATTCATGTCTTTCCTTGTCTCATAAGCTTGGTTTGCTGAATATGTACAGAGCATAAGGCTGTACTTGAGCAATTTCTTCATCTTATCAAGCTCAGACTCCTTGTTCTTGGTGCTGCTGGGGCCAGCCTCATCATCATGTGCTGCTGGTGTAGTGGGAGTGGCTGCAGGTGTGGCTGTCTCAGTCCCAAGAAATGACCTAACTGCTGCATCAGTCTTTTGGTGCTTCCACTGCTTGACCTGATATGAGCAATGCTCACAATCCTTCTTAAAAATCTTTCCAGTGACAACTTCTATAATATACATCACATAGGGGGCATATGGGAAATTGTCAACCCCATTTTCCATACTAGTGATAATGTCCAACCAAATGAATTTGCTGACAGAGAAAGGAGTGGCTTTTGGGTGCATTCTAAAGATCAGATTTGTTGCAAGACTCCTTAGGGAAGTAGAGTCACTACCAGCCTTGGGATAGATGGTTTGCCTAAGCATGTTATTGAGCACATAGTAGACTGGTTTGAGCCCCACAGTAGAACCAGTAGCCAACTCATCAATGTAGTATGCATCTGCAATCTGATGTGGCTTCATGTGGCTCTCAAAGTTGATAGTGTCCCTGTCCCTGTCTTCCTTGTTGAAGCCCAACAGTCTAGCAAAAGTCACAAAATCAACCTTGTAGTGCAGTCCTTGGGTCATCCAGTGAATGGTGTCCTTTGTATCATCATAGAAGAATGTGGCATGGAACTGAGCTATGATCTCTGCATTCCAGTCATACTTGAATCCCATCAAGTCCTTCATGTCATATTTGTTGACAATTTCAAGCACTTCTTCCACCTCAGGCCTGTCAATCTCCTCAAAATGCTGCCAGTCCACCCATTGCACTTTCCTGATTTTGGGCTTGCTCAGCAAAACAATGTTGTAGTAGTTGAAATGAAACACTGACCAGAACCTCTTGTCAATAGCAGCAACCTTGGGCAGGAGATAGGGATTCTATTCTCTAGCTGTCCTAACAGGCTGATTAGCACCCTCATAGTTCTGATATTCTAAAGTCATTGTAGATCAACAAGGACACTGTCACTAAGTTCAAGGCTATGGACAAAATATTGGAGAACATCGATGGCAAGGTGACGGAGGTCGGAAGCTCCAACCATCAAGTGCTCAACATGATGACGATGTTGGAGACGCAAGTGGGACAACTTGCCGGGTGCCTAACCGCTAATGAAGGAAGATTGCCGGGGCAGCCCCAAGGTCCCGAGACAGTGAAGGCTATTTAAACTCGCTCAGGCAAGGAGACGGAGGATCCCGAATTTTCAGCCAGAGCAAGGAAGCCTAAGCCAACTGTCGAGGCGGAGGATCACACTAAGGAGAAGGTGACTACTATTTCGGAGATTGCTACCGAAGAGCCAGAATTCGAGATGCCAAGTGATGACACGAAGATGCCTCCACTTAAGACACACTACTTTCGAGGTAAAGTTGATAGTCATTTTGAAAAGTTTGTGGAAGTGGTGCGCAGGTTAAGCATCAACATGCCGCTATTGGACGCTCTCCAAGTTCTTACATACTCTTGGTACTTCAAAGACATACTTGCGAACACTCAGGGTAGATCACGTGAAGATGTCTGAATAATGTAGTGTCGCCATTGCAAATCAAGGGCCCAAGAAGCAAAGAGACCCCGGATGTCCAACCATCCCATGTTCTATTGGCTCATTCACGTTCGAGAAGGCATTATGCGACCTTGGAGCAAGTGTGAGTGTCATGCCAAGAGATGTGTTCGAGAAGCTACGCCTACCACTAGAGCCTACGAGTATGTGTTTAGAGTTGGGTGACAACTCTATTCACTATCCCATGGGAATCGCCGAAGATGTGCCCGTAAGAGTTGGAGATCACTTCGTCCCTGTTGATTTCATGGTGCTCGAGATGGTAGAAAGGGAGAAGCCGCCTCTCATCCTTGGAAGGCCTTTCCTCAAGACCGTCGGAGCAACGATTGACATGGGCAAGGGGGAGATCAAGTTCAACATCAATGGCACAAGGAGCATATTCAAGTTTCGTCCACGTTTCGAGGTATGCAATATGATCAATGTTAAATATGTTCCACCTCATCGTCGCTTTAGCAAGAAAGAGCCAAAGAAGAAAGAAGAACCAAAGAAGAAGGAAGCGAAGGAGACCAAAGAAGTTGTTGCATCTGTCAAGACCAAAGAACAAAAGCCGCCTGTGAAGACCAAAAAGATGACTAAGCAAGAGAATAAGCCCGCGCTCAAGATGGTGCGGAAGCGGGTACCCAAGATTACAATGCCCGCAAAGAGCAATGATCCAAAGTGAAGAAGAGAATAAGTCTAGCCATGGACTATAAACGAAGCGCTAGGCAGGAGGTAACCCGTTCGTCGAGTCAAGAATAAGCTTCCGGGAGTACAACCCGATCAAGAATAAAGTGCCGGGAGGGCACCCGGAAAATTTCTGATTTCAAGTAAGTTGGTCATAGAATTTGCTACGCAAGACTTGGTATAAACTCTTAAGTGGTTGAACTTATTTTTGAGTCATTTGATTTGGTCGGATGTTTTATTTGGATTTTAAATGATCATAAACCATTGACATGAGCCATCCTATGATTTATTTGCCTCTTATCGAGAAACTAGTACAAAAAATTTAGAACCTACTCAAACCTTTCATCCTCTTCATGATGATAAGGTTGACTTGTTTTTTACGTTAAAAACACATGAGTAGAGCCCCATGTTGTTTCTTAATGATTTTTAATTTTTGACGCATGGTAGGACTCGCGTAAACCTAGGAAATCCGATTTTTGGTTTCATTCAACTTGATATCCACCGGTTTCTCTAGAGTTAGATTTTTTCCAAACCTCATTTATTTTTGTTTATTCAAAACATCTCTCTCATGTTTGGCAAAAATTAGAACCTAAACCCATACCCCCACGGTCAAGCCGGAGGAGCTCGCTATCAATCAATAAAAGCAAGTGATCCCGGTGTAACCAAAATCAATGTAGTAAGAAAATTTTGATTTACAAATGTTTTTTATGCCTAAAAACTCCTCCAAAAATACATTTGAACTCATTGATGTCTCTGAGTTAATTTTTAATTTTCAAAATTAGAGGAGCAATTAGCATCTAAACATGTTTAAAGGAAGGTTTTGAGCTTAATTAAACATCTAGTGCTCCATGATGCATCACGAGAAGGCCTTATCATCAAAGCATCTTGAGCACATGCAAAGGACAAGCATGGGGGCAGCAATCTTTTGTTTTGCAGGATATGAGTGAAAGCATGGGAGGCAAGGAAGCATGGAAATGACACAAAGCAAATGATCAAGGTGGAGGACTTCATAATGCAAACAAAAGGAGTGGCTGAGAGAGTTTGGATGGTGAATCGTATGGAGCACGAGTACACAGAGCGATGATGCAACCAAGAACAAGTGGGAGAAAACAGGAGCCAAAGCAGGGGGCAGGGACCCTAGGCCGATTGGCCCAGGCCGGCCGACTTGGCCTATTTATTCGCCACCTGGTGTTCGTCTTCCTCAGGTAAGTCACTCGTGTAACATCCCGCAATTTTTATTACGGAATGTTAATTATGAAAATGAGGATTTAAAAATTTTTGGTGAATTGTTTGAGTGCTTGATAAATTAAATAAGGATGTCTTCTAAATTCTCTCCTAAATTCCTAGATTTATCTTTGAGCAAATTAAAAATTTCTAGGAAATATAAAATGCTAGTGTGAGAACCTTGGAGTTTATTTGGTTTATATTTGGATTTATTTGAGTGGGATTTAAATTTGAATTCTAGATTCAAATTTGAATCTATTTAATATAGGGTTAAGGGGTAAAGGATAATAGGAAAAGCTTCCCTAACTGTTTGGGCCTAGAGATCGCCAGGAAAGTCCGCCGGAGGCCCCTCTTCTCTTTTTCCGATCCAACCCACCCCCTGCACTTTCCCGCGGCCCAGCTCTTCGTGACCCACTCGAGCAGCCGGCCCGTCTCCCACCTACCACGCCGCCGTGACGCAGGCGTGCGGGACCCAGCCGCTAGCGTCACCTCCTTCTCTTTTCCCCCTTTTGCTGACGCACGCGCCAAAGCCTGCCCGAGCTCGCCGGGGACCTCCCATGGCCGCCCCGGGGATGCCGTCTGTGCACCCCCTTTACATCCAAGCCGTCCACGTGTCCCACCGCCTCGCCTTGCCCTATAAAAGCCACCGTGGCCGCAGCCCGTGGAGCTCCCAGCCCTAGCCGCCCTTGGGGATTTGCCCCTTTCCACACAACCCGGTTGCGCCGGCGGAGAAGAAGAAGGGGGGAGAGGAGGAGGAGCACCAGAGGCTATCCGTGGGCTCGCTGATGCCGCCGTGAAGACCGGAGGCCGCCCGTGGAGCTCCTGGACGCCAAGAAGCCAAGGACTGCGTCGCCTCTGCATCCTCTGCATCCCTTGCTCCGCGCCGCTCTTCTTCCCTCGCCGCCGACGACCCTGCTCCGACCTTCTTCCCCAACACCTGCACTTCGACCAGTGGTCACCAAGGTGAGGCGAAGCTCCCACTCTCCTCTGCTGTGGAGCCGGCCTTCATGCCGAGGAGGAACGAGCCGCGCCTGCCCGCACCGCGCCGCGCCGCCGCGCTAAACGCCGCGCCGCCACGCTAAACGCCGTCGCCTTCTCGCCGGTCTTCGAACCGTGCCAATCGTGTGCAGGTGCCGCTGCCGTCGACGCGCGCGCTCGCCTCCGCTCTTTTCCTTGACCCGTTGGCCGCACACCTCACCGTCGCACCGCGCCGCCAGGGCCTAAGGGCCAACCTTGTGCACCCAGACAGGAAGCAAAGACACAGCTTTTGGGGTTTCCTCGTCTTCGATAGCACGCCTCTGTGCAAGCCTCACCGCCAAAGCAACCGCGCACCCACGCGCGACGCTGCCCCGCGGCGGGAGCCAGCACCTCGCCGTCGCCACGTCGTCCAGGGGCTCCGCCATGGCCGCGCTGGCGCCATGCACTTAGGCAGGGTTAAAGCCCTAGTTTTTGGTCGCATTTGAACTCACCTGGTGCACACGCGCACGCCCCTGCGTTTTGGTTTGTCCACACGCACACGCCGGCGACCAACCACACCACGTCGCCGCGCACCTCACCGCGCCGCTGCCGATGAGCACTACGCCGGCCCAAGATGCCACCTTTCTTGGCATGGAATGAAGCGCGAGAGTCTCCAGAGTCGAACCATGTTGCTTGTTGTCGTGGCCGGACACTCCTCGCCGCCGGCGAACCCTTGACCGCGCCGCCGCTCCGTTGGAGCTTTTCCCCGAACACCTTCCTACTGAGCCCGAAAACCCCTGGGGTTTTGCGTCGCTGTTTGACCCACACATGCACCGAGATCCCGTGCAGCCGGCCACCCATGGCCCGGCCACACACTCGCCGCACCACTGCGCGCCACACCGGATCGGACCACGATCGCCTGCGCCCAGCCACGCGGGCCGTCCCAGTCGGCGCCACGCGTGCACGCGACAGCTATAAGCTGCCCAGCTGGCTGCCACGTGGGCGCAAAGAGCTAGCCTGCTGCTGGCTTAAAGCCCGGTAGGAGTCAGCTGGAGATACCCTTTAGCTAGCCTAGAGTTAATGTTATTGTAAATGCGTATTTTGTTTTCAGAAATGTATTTTCTCTTTGAAAATTCATAGTAAATCCATTTTAACTCCGAAAAATACAAAACCTTTTCCGAAAATCTTCTAAAATCTCAAAGTCTACGCTAGGCTAGAGTTTGCCTCTTTTTGGGTCTTATTTGTTTTTCCTCTTGGAGTTATTGCATTTAGCAGCTAAGTTTATTTGTTTAATTACGAATTTAGGAGCAGCCGAAGCCGGAGAGCTGAACCAGGAGTACAACGACGACCTTAGCTACGACGACTACCCGCACCCAGGTTCACGCCCGTCCTACTTTGAATGCCCATTAGGCATTGCTTTAGAACTTCTAGCGCTTTACTTATGCATGATGATGGATATGATGAAACCCTTGCACTGCCCTTTTAAATACTTTGTCCTTGATTGACCTACTACTACTACTACTATATTTATGCGTGATGATACGCTGAGCTTGCTGTGCATGTGTTGGGACAATGTGGTAGTTTCTTGGCGTGTGTGGGGAAAAACCGGCAGGAGAAGGTGTTTTTGGGATACTTGGCGGGGGTGAGCTCAAGACAACCCGATCCGGGATCAGGGGCCAGGGTTCGTCTTCTCGGGCGATACCCAGTTCAGTACCTATGACGGGTACACTGTTTTAGGAGCACAGGTGTTGGGGTTTTTGTGATGACTTGGAGGATAGGAGCTCGCCCCGGTCTGAAACCGAGTGGGTCGCTTTGTTACACGGGACTTTCGTACACACCACCTCGCCGAGAGTGGGGATAGGGCCGTTTCGACCCTAGCAAGTGCAATATCATACCTGCGAGTAGGATAGAGGGTATCAGTGAGAGGGTGTAGGGTGAAGTCCCTTCCCTTTGCGGCGCTCCCCGTGTGGCCACACGGGGGCATGTTCACAGTTTTGGGGTGGTCCTTTGCGAGGGACCGCATCGAGACCCGGATGCAGGATGGAATCGTAACTCCTAGGTGTTCGTTCGGTTGGGTAGGCTCGGTCGGCCGTACACCGTCCGGGTGCTATTCCGAGTTGGGTATTGGTGTACACGCTCTGCAGAGTTTAGATCTATACGTATAGCCGCGTCCTCGGTTATGGACATGCCCGTTGTTTACTCCGACTCTTACGTTTTGGGTTTTCTACCTCCCCCTTATAGGCTGAGAGACTATGGTGAGCCGTGGTTGTACTCGGGGAGAGGGGAGTTGCTCCCTCTGCCTCGAGGATCCGGGTGCAACCATTGAGGTGCGAGGAGTGGGAGTTCTCGCACCGACCCTAGATGGAGATAGGTGCTGGTGACGGTGATCTGGGTAACTAGGTGTAACCGTTTGTGGTTGAGAGATGTGGGAATTAGTGGGATATGGAGATGATATTCTATTTATATTGTTGTTGCTGCTGCTTAGGAAACCCAGCCTCTACCTTGTTCCTTTCTTTACCTTTAGAAGTGGGCCACTTAAAGCTTGCATACGGTTGGTGACGTGGACCTATCCCGATCCTTGGGGATAGCCCCTGAGCTTGCAGGGCATGAGTCAGACTACGACAACAACGCCGACGGTTGGTACGACTGAGGGGCACATCGCTTCGCTCAAGGATGCCTGTGGGAGAAGAATAAAGATGGAGACACCTTCTGGAAGCTAGCTACCACTGCCTAGCCTCTTATTCATGTTATTCCGCCAAGAGCATGTATTGATGTACTCCATTATTCAGGATATGTAATAATATTCGTACTCTGATGCTTTATTTAGATGTATGGTTGTGATATTTATCTGTGATAGATGTATGTGCGTGATAGCATCTGATCCAGGGACTATCATGAGAGTAGGTTGACGGGTTTCCCTTTTTGAAAACCCAGGTCGTTACAACTCGCCCCATTGCTAGTTTATGTTCTTGAGTTCTCAATCCAAAACCTCCAGAAACATCTCCGAAAAATTCGACCTCCAATCCTAAGTCCAAAAATCCCGAAAAATTCGTCACAATTCTTACCCTTCCATATACTTCCATTGTGCATCTTTCTACCGGCATGAAACCCCCGGGAGAGTTTGTTTGTGAATTTATGCAGCAAGGAACAATGAGGAAAGCTTTCAACAAGGCCTTTGGGAAGAAGACACAATCATCGTCGTCGAAGGCACCATCAACAAGCTCTTCGCGGAGGCACTCCATTGCCGAGTCCTCACGATGCATGGAAGAGGACGTGGAACCACCGAGGAGCGACACCATGCTCCTTAGTGGTATGAGGGGCACACGAAGCTCGTCCATGCGGTACACCGAACCGCAACGACGCACGGAGGAGCCACCCGTTCAACCTCGTCGTTCGACTCATTCATCCGCTCCACCAACATACACTCCGAGGCGTTCCAAGTATGGATTTAGCATGATGACGGAGGAGGAGGAGGAGAGGCTTGTTCGTCTCAAGAAGAGGGTTGTGCCCAACGTTGACTTCGATGACAATGCTCTCCAAGTATTGGGACTTCATCCGGATATTTATCAATTGTTGAGTCACCTTGGTTGGGGACATTTTTCCGATGGAGTTGGGGTGAGCACTCATATGGAGCTTGCCTTGGAGATTCTCATGATGATGGCACCGATCATTATTGACAGGGTGCCATCCCTCTCATTTCGGCTTAAAGATGAAGAGCAACTAGTTCCCTATGAGCAAATTAGAGAGTTGCTCGGGTTCAAGAAGGAGGCTCGGGACAAGTGGACGTTCAAGAAAATGTGTTAGAAGGATTTTGGGGTATGATTTCGGGAGAAGACAACCGGCAAAGGAATAACATCCGGAATCCTATCATCTGGATATTTCACTCATGGATGAGCAAAAGGATTTTGTGAAGGATGAGAGAGTCCAAGATCACCGACACGGAATTAAATTGGTTTTATTCGGCAATGATTGCTAGACAAGCTATTGATCCTTCAAATATCATGATCAATCGGTGGTGTTGTGAAGCAACTTCGGGAACCGTAGATATTGGTTCGGGATGCTATCTCTCTATGATAGCAATTTCTTTGAAGCCGGGAATTTCAAGAAACCCAAAACTCCTTCTTGCCGGGACTTCCCTTGGAATTTAGTATATGAAACAAGGGAAATATATAAGTGGAGATGAGAAGAGAGGTTACAAGGTGGCCAAAGTTAATGTTCCTCTCCCAAATATGAGGCTGAAATTATTTATTGAAGGGAGAGAAAATTGGTTAGAAGAAGGACTTCTTGTGCCGGCCAAGAAGAACAAAAGAGGGAGAATTGTAGAAGAGGGATCATCCTCCGCGGCTCAAGATCAAGGAGGGGTTGCATGTCATCAACCATATGGAGGGATTCCTGTGCCGCCACCCAACTACGGAAGTGTGCCAACGCAAGCATGGGGGAGTGGTGCGGCCATGCCACCACCTCCAACATATTATCCATCGACCTTTGTGGTACCTAATGCAGCTTTGTGGCACCAGATGCAAGCATGCTATTGACGTAGAAAACGGAATAAAGTCCTCCATGGCAGCACGTAACGGATCCCCGGGATGTAATAAGGCGTGCCAGCCGACCTGTCCTGTTGATCGGCACGGAAGAGGATGAGAAGTTAAATACGGGGTTGATCGGATAGAGAACCAATAGATATCTTCCATGTGGGCACAACGCAATAGCCTAGTTGGTCGATGCGAGATCGAACGAGATCAGCTGGTCGATAGGTAGTCGAAGTGCAAGTATGTTCAGAATGGAATCATTGTTTTAATTATTCTTTCTATTCACATCCTGAAATTGGAGATTTCAGGGTGTGACAAATCTACCCCCTTAAAAGGAATCTCGTCCCGAGATTCGCAAAGGCTAGCAAGAAACAAAGGCTCACGTGGGTACTATCCAAAACTTATTAACTTTCTTCACATCGCCCTTCCTTACACAAGCATACCAAACATACTCATCTACTCTCCACAACTCATAAGACTTGTACAAGAATATTTAGTCTGGTCCCATTTATAACTATCCATTCCTCTATCATTGGGATTTATCCACACTTCGCTTTGCTGGGCACCTCCTAGTGTGATGACCCGACTTGCTACGGTTGCAACATTGCCATGGAATATCCCTTTGTTCAGATGAAAAAGAAAAACATCCATCTTGACTTCTTTTTGCTCCACCATAGCTCTTGGTAGAACCATTTGTGCATCCGGATTCTTCTTGATAGGAGTGGCATGTAGAGGTCGAACTATTTTAGGCTGGGGTTTGCGGGAACCAGTTTCAGTGCTATTATCTGCCCCTAGATGTGATAACTCCATCTTCTCTTGTCTTGATCCACTATTTTGTTTGTTAGATCGCTTGCGTCTACTAGGTTTGTACTCCTTGTAAGAGATACTCCAATCGTCAAGGTTTAGGGTTTGAGTATGGCCTTCATCTTGAGAACCTTTTTCGAGAGTTGGGTTTTGGGTGGACAACATCCTCTTCTTATTGATATCTGCAGGGTAATGTTGGCGAGCTTCTGCTGTCATAAGGCTAGCTTCCTTCTAGGGACATGAAAGGCCATGGTGCTCACAACACGGACATGTATCTGGAGCCTTGTTAACCTCATGTTGTTCCTCCATTGATAGTTTCAGTGCTTCCTGCTTCTTCTTCTTCCTTTGATTATTCCATGCTTCAGCAACTTGCCTCTTCACTGGTCCAATGGAAACTCTGTCCTTGGCCACCTCATTACGAGAGTATGATGTGCTAGGCTGCATCCTTCCTTGTAAGACTTGAGTCTGCATAGCTAATAACGTCTCTTTGTCAAATGGTGGCGGAATTGACAGGTTTTGATGGTTATCACTGGTGACAGTGTTGTGGTATTTAGGGAGTGAGGCTTGCTCTGTAATGGACTGATGAATATTAACCATGGTTTGGGCCATTGCTTGTAGAGCCTGAGTTTGTGCCGCAATATACTCCAACATCTTGCGCTCCAATGATGAGGTTGCAAGTGGAATGTTGATGTTTTCTTCATTATCTTTATCTTCATGATTCATGTTGGAGCTTGCCATCTGGTTGGATGTTTATTATAAGATCAGAAGAGATAGATTGAAGAGTAGAGTAGAAAGAATGGGAAGAACAAGGAGGTGGGAGGTACAAAAGAAAAACCCAACTAAGCAACTGATGTTATTGTAGATATAAGACCCACAATACACCAACACTCACTACTAAGAATGAATCAAACAAGGCCATAAAACCAAGCAACATCATGTAATCACGCAATTCCACCAATCAAGACACAGTTAAAGGAACGATACTACACGCTATTAATAAAGTCAAAGGGGCATCCTCTTAATAGATTAGATGTAGCTCCCAGTAAGAATATCCATAAATAATGAAGTTCTCACAGATTATGGAGTACGAGATTTTGAGTTCATCCCAACTAGAATCACTTCAATCGGAGGTTTAGAACCCGGAATATAGATTAATCAAGATGGCTATTTCAGCAGTGTTGACAGATTCTGAATGCTTCACTAATTCGCACGTATCTCTCTCGATACAGAACGAATAATGCTGAATTTTTTATAGAAATTAACCCAAGAAATTCTGGAACTAACCCAACTGATTTCATGTCAATCGGAGTTCTGTAGCTCGAGATAAAAGTAAAACAGTAACGATGTGTCAAAGAGCTGCGCGAACAAAAAGAATATCAAGGGTAACAATTCCACCAATAAATCAAGGGGGTGTCATTGCTTAAGAGAATGCACAGGCGAGATCGAAGAAGTGTTCAAGGAGAGTGAAGATAAATATACAGGAATTCATGGTAGGGAGATAAGAAGATGGTTAAAGTATGAGAACATTCATCAGAGAGGTCAAGGATAAGGTAAAGAATGAGTTATAGGACAAAAGAGACCTTAGGAAACAGCCATTGCTAACTAGGCTTACGTCCTACAGTCGATACAGCTCTAATACCACTCTGTCACACCTATTTTTCCAAAGAAAACCAAGTGTAGTTCTATATGCATGCCAGGATCAAGTTTCATGCATATAGTTGACATAAGTGAATAACAGAAACAATATCACGTAAGGAAAAGAAAGATTATCAGAGATTTACGCTTTATCCTGGAAACGAAGGCACCAAACTTCACAGGTAGACGACTGGGGGCTGCGTACGCCTAGCAACAACACCATCTTCAACGGCTTCACACATCTTCTCCCTCTGAGCAGCAGTTTAGCAAGGTTGAGTATACTTATGGTTGGTACTTAGCAAGGCCACAAGAAATAACCAGAATTCAATTTAAAGTCCATCTTTAAGTATATTAATCATGTGAGGGTCCAGGCCGCTCTTGACCGTGAGCACGGCTAAATGATTAGTTTTAAACTCTGCAGAGGTTGTACACTTTCACCACAAGTCGCGTAAAAGTTCAGAAGAACTTTGGACCCAACCATGCTATGCAAAAGTAGGCACAATACCACACTTCCTAGGTGTGATTGCATAGGGATGCTACGAGGCTTTTACAAAGATTCCCAGATGTATAGCAACCAACTAGGTTTCAGGCCGCAGTAGGGCATAAAGTCCCCTAGTAGGTACCGTGTCTTAGCCAAGCCCAACTCCCTACTAGAGCGAGTCTGTACTCTATCAACGCCTCCCCTTTTGTCCCTTTCGGGTAAGATCACTACAACATCAAGGTCTCTAATTATTCAGCCAAGACGGAGCTATATGTCTGTGGTTGCACTATTTTCCTGGGTGGTCGCTCCATGTTCCGATTAAAGCATAGTATTCTTGTAAATAAAGCATAGGTAGAAGGATGGTTAGGGACACTTGCCTTTCTCCAACGAAAAGCTACTCTTACTGCTCTCAGCTCTTGCTTTCTTGGAACTCTTTATCTTCAAAGCAAGCGAACAACGATCTTCTACTCGAAGCAATCATCGGGAACAACCATACAAAGCAAACAGACAAGTACAACTAAGAACAACGCACCAATCAGACAAAAGCATTAAAAGAGCGTGCTAAAGGATAGGCTCGAATCTATGGTTACACAACGTTGAGAACGTAACTAAGGTTGAAAAGACAAGAACTATCGAGGAATTTTTATCAAACAACAAGAGACTATGAGCTAGGTTTATTTTTAATTAGTAAAAGATATGCAAAGGATATTTCATAAAGAAAATACCTTAAGTTGGAATTAATGCAGCATTATATTTTATTTGCAAAAGACCGGAGTAAAGAACCTAGTCTAATTTTTATTAATAAAGATTCATATATAAATTATGCCAATTAAACCTTTAATTTAGAAAAACTAAACTATATGAATCCTCTAATCGAACCTTTATGATCCGAGTAAACTAATAAAGTTATAATTAAAAACTCATTCATGTTGATATTAAACTAATTAACATTTGTTTATAAAAAGCCGGTGTAAAAGCCTTTCAACTTTTAATTAGAAAAGTTTAATTAAACATTAAACAAATTAACATTTGGTTTATGAAAAACTGAGGTAAAGATCTAATTAGATTTTATTTACAAAAGCATGTGAAATAATCATTAATCAAATTAACATTGATTATGAAAAAACGGTGTATAGCACTATATAGCTTTTATTTATAAAAGGCATGTTTTAATAAGCATTAATCAAAATTAATATAAAATTTATTTTCAAAGAACAAACATGATCAAAAGTCACCACTAACGTGTACTTCATGTCATTATGAACCTAACGCAACTTGAACGGATTAAAACAGAGCTAAAACGTGAAAGATATGAGCTATTAAAGGTCTAGGGACTAAACTGCGAGAAAACTTAACCTACAGGAGCCTAACAGCAAGGAACCAGGGGTTAAAACAAGATTACTATTAAAAACTCGGGGTCTACGGTGCAAAACTAAAGGACTTGGACCTCGGGTGCTAAAACAGAAAAGCCTGGGGTCTAAACCATAAAAGACATGACCTATGCGTGAGGATTTTTAAAGGTGGAAGGACCGGGTTGAGAAACTGAAGAAGCTGGGGGACTCTTTTGCAAAAGAGGTGCGACAGCGCGCGGGTTGACCGGTACTCACCTAGTTTGACCCGGGTCCGGATCGATCTGGCCCGTTGATAGCAGATCGGACGGCTGACAGCAGAGCAAGATGAGCGGCGGCGCGCGGGTGACGGCGAACGGCGGCGTTCGGCGCTGGACCTCGCCGGCGATGACGAAAATCGAGCTGGGGGCACTCGTTTTAGCACGCGGCTTGCACTGGAACCTTGTGTGCGACACGGAGAACTCAACTAGGATGTCTGGACGGAGGTTTGGGTGAAGACGGCCGCGCACAGCTCGGTGGGGCGGACGGCGGCGATGCTTCGTGCTCCGGCGAGCTTTCCTCAGCGCTGCAGGGCACGAGGACAACGACACGTGACACCGGCGGCTTCCTCGACTCCTTGTGGTGTTCCTGGTCGACTCCTCGTCGGCGGAGAGGCTGTGGCAGCGCAGATCAACGACGGCGGCTGGCTAGGGTTTGAAGATCGGGCGGCGCAGGGGTTTGGGCGTGCTAGGGCTGCTCCGGGGCGCGGCGGCTCCTGTAAGTAGGCCAGGGCACGAGCCTTGACGTGCGGGCCAAGAGACCGATGCGTCACCGGCGCGGAATCAACCGGGACTCCGAGCTCGGAAGGAGTCCATCGCGGACACGGCGTGAGGAGGAAGATGACAGGGCGGCCCCACCTGTCGGCGACTGCGGGTGGAGGGGAGGAACACGGGCCGGCGTTGGGCTGAAACGGGAACTGGGCCAAGAGACGAAGGGTGCTGAGCTGAGCCGAGAAAAAAGAAGAGGGGGCGACAGCGGACTTCTGCGGATGGGGCTCGTCCCAAAAAGAAAAGAAAAGACTTTTGATTTTCCGAATTTAATTTCCGATGCGAAAATAATTCCAGAAAAATCTAGAAATTGTTTAGAGGCACGAAAAATACTCGGAAAATCCGAAAAATCCCAGGAAAATTCCCAGAGATAGATTGAGACACGAACAACCCAAATAAAATATTTGGAGCTCATGAAAAATATTTTAGAGCCTTCTAATAAATAGAAATAGCTCAAGAAAAATGAGAATAAACTCCAGAAAAATCCGAAAAATTCTCAGAAGGGTTTGGTTAGCACCTACACGTGTTTTTAAAACATTTTGCACTCATGAACACCAAAATGCATCGGCATGAATGCTACACTCACATAAACATTTTATTTAATTTAGAAAACCAAACAATAGATTTTTGTTATGCTATATTTCCTGTAAAGAAAATAAATGTTGGAAAATTTTAAAATTGAGAGAAAATCATTGTTTTAATTATTCTTTCTATTCACATCCTGAAATTGGAGATTTCAGGGTGTGACACTAAGGTCATCCGATCTGATGACGTTAGCGATGAGGCGGGTCTGGATCGGCTGTGAGGACGGTGCGTCATGACGCAGCGAGAGCTAGCCGATACGATCGAGCCTCGATCAGGATAAATTGGTGATAAAAGCTAAATAAGCAAGAAAAGACTTGTAGATCTAGCTGATATCGATAAATTGTGAATAAATCTAGACGAAACCACAGTGATGCGCCCGGAGGTTAAAGCCTAGATATTACTCGGTAAAGCGGTACTCACAAGCTTGCCGGAGGTCGATCGATGCAGCCTGGCGAACTCGAAGGACGACGCTTGAAACAAGAAAACAAGAAGAAACTTTTTGGCGAAGTTGCCGACTGGAAAGGTAAATTGCTTGAAAAGTAAAGGTTTGTGTTTGTTGGTGTGTACAATCTTTCCTATACCTGAGCATTTTTAGCCCGGCCCGGCCCGAACCAGGCCCGCCCACGGACCTTACTGGACGGGCGTGGGCAGAGATCTTGAAGCCCGTGAAAAAATCTTGGCCCGAGCCCGGCTCGAAATGCTGTTTTTAGCTATTTTACACTATAAAATGTGCGGACCAAGCCCGGGCCCGGCCCGAGCCCGGGCCCGACCCGAAACTGAGGTCCAACACGTCCCATGGGATGGTCATGGGCAAGATTTATTCGGCCCGAAAAAATTGGGTTTTTTTCATCCCGGCCCGTGGAATGCTCAGGTCTAATCTTTCCCGACCGCACAGGGTCGCTACTTATACCCTTGGATGCTACGAATTCCTAGTCGATTATGACATGACCTTTTCTAACTAAAAGAAACTTATGGCTACTAAGAATAAATGACTCGTGCAAGAGTCGGACTCACTAACTCTCTTTGACCCGTTGTCAACCGTTGTTGACCCGCCTGAGCCTCCTTTTTTCTTCCTTGGTGTATTTCTTCTCTTGCCATTTTCTCTTCTTTCCCTCAGCCGATCTTCTACCTTTGACCATCGGCTGTCTCTGTTAACTTCTTTCCTAAACGACTGGCTGATTGGTTGTTTCTTCTATCGGCACTACGTTTTACTGACACCTTTTCTCGTCAACTCTTTGCTCCTTATCGATACGTGTCAAAAAATAGTGTCAACACATACCCCCTGTTTCGGAGTAAATATCTTTTACTCTGAAATTCTCTCGATTTCGGTTTCTTTCTCCAAATAAAAGGTGATCAGCGGATAGATCTCTTAGCAAACTTTGAGCCTTTAGAGGCCATAAATATCAACCCCTTTGGCTATTTTCTGCATGCGTTCCTTTTTGCTGTTGTTCCAAGGTTTCTAAGTTAATCAGATTCTGTAGTTGATCTTCTTATTAAAATAGATGACTTCTGCACCGGAATCTGTCGATGATGGTCGTCACACAAACTCAGGTAACCTCTTCATTGATCCTTGTGAGCCGAAGTGGTTGCCCGAATGATTATTTTTCCTTTATTAGGTCATCCACGGTTTGGTCATAAGGTTCTAAGGATTGCTGCCATCTTAGGTATCACAGCTCCTAAAGCTCCTCAGAAAAGAAAAGTAATTACTAGGAAGATCTTGATCAAGGATCCAAAGAAACTCAAGATGTCCTCCGATGTTTCTGCTGATGATGTATTTGCTGACGCTGGATCTGGGCTGGTATATCAGTTGAAGAAAATGAACCGGCCACATTGAGATCTGATCCAATTGTAAGCATCTCCTTTTCTTTGTTAATCTTGTCATGTCTTCTTAATAATACCTCCTTTTTGACCTGCCTTTTGTCTTTTGTGGATCCAAAATGATTCCTCCATTAGTGGTTCTTCTCATGCATTATCCTCAAGTCCTCTTCCTGACAATGTCCGGGCACGTCTTTGAGATATGTTGCTTCTCCTTGATCAAAACATCAGCCAATTGGTTCAAGAAGCAGAACCAGTCAGACAAATTTATAAGCAAATCAGAGGGTAGCTGCCAGCTGAAATAAAAGATAGGCTCCATCCAGTTGCTTTTATAGGGAGTCATAAGCTTCGTGTTGAGCACGCACAACATAGTCTTGAGGAAAGGATTCATCAGGAGCAATTAGTTCTGAATCGAGAAGTTCTTGATTCTCAGATGGCCGATTTAGATAGTAAAATCTAGGTTTTGTCTTCTTCTCGTCTTGAGATTGCTGCTACTGTTGACTGAATGAAGAGTAGATGAATGGATCTTCTTGCAGAATTAAAGCAACTCGAGGAAGATCTATCTTTGGAGGAGAAAAAACTAGCAGATCTTCCAAACCTGATCAATGGTACGAAGTGTCAAAAAGACATCATTGCCAACAAAACTCAAAACATCAGCCGAGAGGAACAACCGATTTCTGGTTCAGCTGACGCCGATCGTCAAGAAATAGAAAAAGTTGACCAGCTCCGTCTGGATGCCATCAATGCCATTCATTCATTAGGCATAGCCTAAATGCCCTTGTATATGTAACTCTGGAATCTGTGGCTAGCTTTAAATGTGTTGAACTTCCAACACTCTTCTTTTATTGCCTTGCCCTTTCTATTTTGACTGAATGCTTGATCGGTCTATAAATAAGCCATCGCCATCCCTTTTCTTGCATCTCCAACGTGATGTCTTCCTCTTCTTCTTCTGTGAATCAGGTTTCCTTCCTATCTTTTGTATCTCTATGGTTTTCACATGATGGCTTAACCATCTCTTCTTCTCAGTCTCCCAACTGTGAGGACATAGAGAGGATACTGGCGAACATCAACGCTCATGGTGCGAATCAACGAGCATCGACATCAAGGCAGAAGCGAGGTCTTCGACTTGTAATCTCCACCGATGAGAAGAAGTTAGAAACTCTAGAAGCCAGGAGGGCACATCTTCTCGAGGAACTGAATCGAGTAGAGGGTGAAATAGCCATCACCAAGATGCAATTAGAGAAGGCCAAAAATTTAGAGAAATCTTAGTATAATTTTTCTTTTTAGCTGATGTGACTGACTTCTAATAAATTTCAGCCGATGTAATTAGCTTTTGTTTTATTATGTTTCATCTTAGGAGAAGAAACAATCATTTGTATGATCCATGCATTCCTTTGGATGATTCTCTTTTTTCTGAAAATATGTACTATTGATCTTCCAGAATCGTGACAAATGAATGCCCATCTTGAATGCCATTTTTTCAATACCGGCATGTGATTCTGACCTGTCTTTTCTCTTCTTTTTTCTATAAAATGCACTTCTTTGTCTAGAGGTCTTCCAGGAGTCCACCACAGTCATAACAAGTTCTTAGCTGATGATCCTGATCAGCTGTTTAAGTCTTTGGGAATGAGAGGTGTTCACTCTCAAAAGAGTTTTCAGGAAGAAATAGCTATCCGCCCCAAGTAATAAGTTTTTACTTAGAATGATTTTGCTCCTTGTTGGTGCTATGAAGATTGCTTACTCTATTTGCACCTCTGAGGGGACGACAATACCATTGTATGCTCTGCGGTTTGTGGACGTGCATAATTTCCCAAATTGATGTATCAGCTCTGGCCTCATTTTTTGGGAAACGTATCCCTGAATCAATGTCAGTTTCTTGGACGTCGAGCCATTCACGGGTAGTCTGTTCCCCTCCTTGATTGAATCTGGCGCTTCTGTTTCTATCTCTTCCATTCCCCATCCTTATCTCTTCCTAGTGTTCAGGCTATAAATAGACCCTACATCCATCGATGAGAAAACATACTCTCCAACCATGGCTCAAAATATAAGTCTGATAGATTGCCAACTTCTCCTCTTCACCTTTCTTCTTTCTTTTGATTTCTTGATGGCTAGAAGAATTCTTGTGAAGTAGTATAGGGTGTTCTTCTCTCCCTGGTCTCATCTTGTGAAGCCAGGAGGTCCAACGGCTAGAAGAATCCTTGTTAAGCGTCTTGGGTTCATCAGTTGGTGGAGGAGAGTTTGCATATAGTCCCTTTGGCATCAGGAAGAAGATTAAGCCTATGTCTTATTCATCAGTGAGTTTAGCAGGAAAGTCACAGAATAGTGATCCATCTTGTCAAATTTGCGCTCCCTTTTGCTTTTTAGTATCTGCTTGTATATTTCTTCTGGCAATCCACAGATTGCCTAGTGATGATGAACATAATCGGCTATTCTTCCGATTCATCTTTCTTGTAATATCACCATGTACAGAAATATGAGACAAAGAAATATATATATGTTTATATTTTTGTTCCAAGGGTGATTGTTACATCAACCATAATCCGAATCAAAGATCGGCTATAAGTGTTTAACCACTTTTGATTTTATAATTTTTTTCACTAAAGGCGATAACTTAGTATCGGCTATTGTCCGAAATCTAAATCAGCTAAGGAGCCAGAAGTAGTAATCGGCTAAGTAATTAATCCAATGTTCCAATTTTGCTTTAGCTTTGAAGAGCATCGACCTTGTCTTGTTATGGTCCAATCCTCCCAATCGACCGATGCGACTTTCTGCTCTTTTCTTTATATTAGAGAACCGATAGTTTGGATCGGCTGAAGCTCGAAGTCAGACATCTTGAGGAAATCTGTCTCCCACTCTTTCACTGATATGCAGATGCCTTTATCAAAATTCCATTGTGTATCGGCTGCTGCAATATGGAAAGAGGAATCGGCATTGACTACTTCCACCGAGTCTCCAATCCATTGAATCACGCATTGATGCATAGTAGATGGAATGCAGCAATTGGCGTGAATCCAATCTCGCCCAAGTAGCAGATTGTATGATCCCTTCCCCTTGATGACGAAAAAGGTAGTTGGAAGGGTCTTGCTGCCGATTGTCAGATCCACACAGACAACACCCATTGCAGATGATGAGTTCCCCTCGAAATCAAGTAGCATGATATCGGTCTTGGTTAAGTCTTGCTCACTTTTCCCAAATCTCCGAAGCATTGAGTAGGGCATGAGATTGACTGATGCACCACCATCCACCAGGAGCCTTGTGACTGGATTCCCATTGACAAGTCCTTTGAGAAACAAAGCTTTCATATGTTGACGCTTTTCCTCATCTGGTTTCTCAAAACTAGCAACCATCGGATCAAAGGTTAACTGAGCTGATCCTAACTCCTCATCTGAACTTTCTTCATCTGAGTTGCCTTCAAGAGTCATGAATTCCTTGGGTAGCATGAAGACCATGTTAACACCTGCCACTAGTTGAACTTCTTTCTTATTATCAGCTTTGGGTTTAGGTCGCCGGATTTGGGATCGGACCTTCTTCTTGTCAAGTGCTTGCTTCTCAATTTCTTCTTGCTGTTCCAATTGTCGCAAGCGTTGGACTCTCCTCTTCTGAGACTTGGTCAAACCTTCTGGGCACCACCTAGGTTGATGAGTTTCGTGTTGGCTTTTGTCTTCGTATGTAGCATTACGCCTTTTTGGATTTCTTGCCAACACGTCTTCATCAGGAACCCTGCTGTCAGCCATATCTTCTAGCCAATTAGGTCAACTGTCTTGGCGCTTGCCCCCCAGCCGATCATGTACATTGGCCTTGCCCCCCAGCTGATCATGCACACTGGCCTTGCCCCCCAACCGATCATATACTGAGATGCGTTGGTTGTGGCGCTCTAGCTTATCTTGATTGGTGGGCCTTCTGTCCCTATTATCAAAACAAGGCCTTTTGGACGACTGCCCTTCTGAATAGAAACCTTCACATTCTGCACAGTTGTCAGATGTTGGAAGCTTGATCCCTTCTTCCCAGCAATATCTGAAGAATGGACATCTCCAGTGCCCTGCGTTGCGCCTTGCACATTCTTCCTTTTCCTTGATCTGCTTCTGTTGGCGCTGGAACTTGCTCAGAAGAACTTGTGAAGTAACCTGCTGTTTTGAACCTTTTGAATTGATTCCTTCTTCAAGAAATTGGTTTCTTCAGCTATCATCTGAGTCTCAGGATCAATGGTTCCTTTATTTTTAGCCGATTCAGACGTCAACACCTTTGCTTTGGTTGTTTCAACTGTGTTAATAGGAAAAGGGTGCTGATCGATCTTCATCGGCTTTCCTGATTTGGAAGGTGTCTCAAACTTTAGCTTCCCTTGATCTATGGCACTCTGGATCTGTTGACGAAACACCTTGCATTCCTCAGTGTTGTGAGATGTAGTATTGTGCCACTTGCAGTACTTGATCTTCTTTAGTTCTTCAGCACTCGGTATAGTATGATTTTGTGACAGCCTAATATGTCCTTGCTGGAGGAGAAGATCGAATATCTTGTCAGCTTTGGTTGTGTCAAAACTGAACTTCTCAGTCTCTTTTTTGCCGAAGGGACATGCAATCGGCTTCCTATTTGGGACCCACTCAGCCAAATCGACTTCGGCTTCTTCATTATCAGAGCAATCTACACATGATACTCGCTTCTGAAAGTTCCTTCCGGGCTCGTATGAGCGATTGCTCTCATGACTTAGCTGATGGAGTATCTGGCTGATATTCTCGAACTCTTGCGAAGCATACTTCTCCTTGATAGATGGCAAGAGCCCTTGAAAAGCCAACTCTGCTCGCTGTTTGTCGTTTAGAGATAAGCTGTAGCACTTGTTCCTCATCTCTCTAAACCTTTGGATGAAGTTGGGTATTGATTCATTGTCCCTCTGTCTTAAGCTAGTAAGATCAGTCAGCTTCATCTCATGAATTCTCGAGAAGAAGTATCCATGAAACTGCCTTTCCAGATCTTCCCAACTCTGAATTGAATTGGCTGGAAGCGATGTAAACCAAGCGAAGGCTGGCCCTGACAGCGAGGATGAGAATAATCGAACCGTCAATGACTCATCTGGATGATGAAGCGAGTAACATGCTCCCCACACTAGATGATGAAGCGAGTAACATGCTCAATGGTGGAGGTGTCATCTTGGCTAATAAACTTGGTGAAGTCAGGCACCTTGAACCTTTGAGGAAACAGGATCTGATCAAAGGATGCAGGGTAAGGTGTTCGATACATGTGTGTTTGCTGCTTTGGCTTTAATCCGAATTGATTTTGCAGCATATTTGTGACTTCAGCCATGAAACTCTTCTGATCAATCGGCTGAGGACCTGCCGAAGGATATTGCTGACCTGAAGCCACAACAGTTGTTCTCGGTTTCTTTTGAACAATCGGCTGGATAACCGAAGGGTTAGGAGGAGCCCAGTGTTGCCTAGGGATCTCAACGCTATGTGGTGATCCTTGAAGTAGTTGTTCAGCCGAAAAATATTGATTCTCCTAGTTTGTTTGTGGAGCAATCGGCTGTTGCACGTATTGGATATTTGGAAAATTCTGGATCTGTTGCTCTTGATATGGTGGTGTAGAGAACAGAGGAGAATCTGCCATTGCTTGTAATAGTGCAGCTTGATTCATAGCTTCATTGTATTCCTCCTGGAGTTTAGCAGTATAATTTCTGACTGCAGATGCTTTCATGACTGTTGTCACTGCTCTTGTTCTATCTGGTGACTTACAATCGGCTGGCTAACCGAAAATCCACCTGACATATTTGTTTGTAATGCCATCTCTCGAGTTTTTTGAACCCTTTGAGGAGCAGGTACTGGCTTGACCATGTGAACATGCAGGGGTGATACATCATAACTCTGCTGACTCTGGGATCTCTGATCGAAGAATGTGAATGTAATCCCCTTATCATGATGAAAAGCAGTACCAACCACATTATTGAATTTTGCTGCATACGGGCCGGTGTTCCTGGGTATCACTGTAGTCTTTTGGGTTGACTCTGGCGCAGAACTTACAGGCATGTCGTACTTTGGATCTACAGGAGTACCAGACACGAAACCCTGAGATCTTGGTTGGTTAAATCCCATAGTTGTTGACGGCGGCATGGTAGAAGGAGGAGTTGTTGTAACAATCTCAGGGGCCGAAGTTGTAATTGGCTTTGATACCGGCAACACTTGCTAGAACTTCTTGTTAGTCATGAACGGGAAAGCCACATTGGGTTGATAATATGATGGTCCCTTGTATGAGCTCATGTCTTCTTCCCTAAGAACCTTCTTCATGCTGTTCTGTACCGAATTATTGAAGACAGAAGATTGATCAATCAGAGCGTGATGCATAACTTTTGTCATCATATCTTGAAGTCTTCCAGGATCGGCTTGTATTATGATCTCTGTAGGTTTTGGAAGAGGATTTTTCTTCACTGCTCCTTCCCTAGTGAGACTAAAACCGCCCATTAGAAGCTGACCATACTCTGCCATGCAATTCTCGTATTCAGCATTGTCAGCTTCCTTGAGTTGATCCACAGTGATTTGCTGGATGTTGTCCTTGTGGACTTCATCAAACTTCTTGGAGTCTTTAGACATCGTCGTGATTCTTTGTGTCCCACCGAGCGTGCCAAGATGTGTTGACATAGAAAACGGAATAAAGTCCTCCGCGGCAGCACGTAATGGATCCTCGGGATGCAACAAGGCGTGCCAGCCGACCTGACCTGTTGATCGGCACGGAAGAGGATAAGAAGTGAAATATGGGGTTGATCGACTAGAGACCCAATAGATATCTTCCACGTGGGCACAGCGCAACAGTCTGGTCGGCCGATGCGAGATCGAACGAGATCGACCGGCCGATAGGCAGCCGAAGTGCAAGTATGTTCAGAACGGCTAAGGTCAGCCGATCTGATGACGTCAGTGACGAGGCGGGTCTGGATCGGCTGTGAGGACGGTGCATCTGATGACGCAGCGAGAGCTAGCCGATACGACCGCCTCGATCGGGATAAGTTGGTGATAAAAGCTAAATAAGCAAGAAAAGACTTGCAGATCTAGCCGATATCGATAAATTGTGAATAAATCTAGACGAAACCACAGTGATGCGCCCGGAGGTTAAAGCCTAGATATTACTCAGTAAAGCAGTACTTACAAGCTTGTCGGAGGTCGATCGATGCAGCCCGACGAACTCGAAGGATGGCGCTTGAAACAAGAAAACAAGAAGAAAGAAACTTTTTGGTGAAGTCGCCGACTTGAAAGGTAAATTGCTTGAAAAGTAAAGGTTTGTGTTTGTTGGTGTGTACAATCTTTCCCGACCGCACAGGGTCGCTACTTATACCCTTGGATGCTATGAACTCCTAGTCGATTACGACATGACCTTTTCTAACTAAAAGAAACTTATGACTGCTAAAAATAAACGACTCGTGCAAGAGTCGGACTCACTAACTCCCTTTGACCCATTGTCAACCGTCATTGACCCGCCTGAGCCTCCTTTTTCTTCCTTGGCGTATTTGTTCTCTTGCCGCTTTCTCTTCTTTCCCTCAGCCGATCTCCTACCTTTGACCATCGGATGTCTCTATTGACTTCTTTCCTAAACGACCGGCTGATTGGTTGTTTCTTCTATCGGCCCTGTGTTTTCCTGACACCTTTTCTTGTCAACTCTTTGCTCCTTATCGATATGTGTCAAAAAACGGTGTCAACACATGCCTCAGCCCCAACAAAGTGCAACCATCATTGGGGCCTATATGCAAAGAAATGTGCAAGACGCCGAGAGCATCCGGACACATGTCAACCAATGGCAAGAAGGAACGACGGGGATCGCCCATCAACTAGGATGCCTTCAAATTGTGCCACCGGATCAATTTCATGGAGGAGCCATGCAATCATATTATGAGCAAGGATTTAACGAGAGTCAACCGCCATAGGATGAGCCATCGGAGGAGGAATAAAGAAAGGAGGAAGGAATGATGCTTTTTAAGTGTGATTTGATTTTTCCTTTTGTTTATTTTTCAGCTTGTGTGCGTTTATGTATGCATAGTATTTTCTTGTTTTATTTATTTTCAGCATGTGTGTAGTAGTGGTAATTTTGTTTTCTATCACCATGAATAAGTTTCACCATCATTTTTTGATCTTTAATATGGATGGAAAATTGTACCATGTTGATATGTGATGATCGTTGCCGCTTTGCTCATTCCTATTCTTGATTTATATATGATTAAGCTAGTGCTCTCTTTGATGCAAATCTGAAATTAATTTAAATGCTAGCCTAATCTTGTGTGAAGGTTATGATAACTTAAGTCTCATAATTCTTTTTCGTTGCTCTCAATTTTGAATGAATCAAAGAACTTTCATTTTGTTCTTAAAAGTTATGCCAACCTTGTCATAAATACCGCTTGCATTTTGCTCTACCTATCCAAAGCCTTACATTTATTTGAGTGCAAAACTTTAGTATACAAGATTTATTTTTTTGGGTGCATTAATTCAAGGCCTGAGTTCTCTGGCCCGAGACTAAGAAGCTGGTCATTCCGTTTTTGCATATCTATCTTTCTGCTAGCCTCTTCTATCCGTGCAATGTGAGTTTCCACATTGGGAATTTCGCAGACCTCGCCGGATATCCACCCACAAAACCAAAAATTATATTTTTTATGTTCACCTCCTTGACCACAACCTAAAATTATGAGTATGGATGAATATTTCGAGGAAGATTACAAGGAAGGTGCCGTCAAGTGGAGCAAGACTTTGGGAGACCTCCAAAAGGATCCCTAGAAGATTTCGAGTATCTCTCTCCAAGAAAATACAAGAATTTCAATATCCACCTTGGCATAATTATCACCTCTTTGCCCGAGGACGAGCAAATGTCTAAGCATGGGGGTTGCCAAGGAAGTGCTAGTGTAGTCTAGAGTTCAAGGGGAGTAATAAAAAAAGAGAAAGAGAGAAAGAAAAAATGTGTGATGAAAGAAAAAGAAAGAAAGAAAGAAAGAAAGAAAATAAAGCTCCTCGGTTCTCTAGCTATATTTGGTGCATTTGAGTTTTCAAAAGTATTCAAGATCAAGACCCATACTCATCTTTCCAACCATGTGCAATCCGATAACAAGGACTTTGTTTGTGCCTCGGGATGACTCTTTGCCATTTGCACATGTCCACCTATCTCAAAAAGTGCGTGTTCATCTCTCTCCCCTCCTTGAGAACATTAGTTTTCCAATGACCTTTTTGACGAGTCTCGGTAAGACCATGAGAAGCTAGTCTTGTTTTGATAATATCTCAACTATAATATCTTGGTAGGAATAAACTTTCCCATAGCTCCATATAAAGCCTTCCACTATATACCTTGAGAGAGGAAAGGAGTAGAACAAGTAGTCTTGAGAGACAAGATGAGATGAGAGTTCATGAGCAAGATGCAAGAAGGTTATTTTTGATCTTGGTAAAGCAATTTTTCTTTATCTCACTCTTTATTTTTCAAAATTTCTGAGATTTATTGAAAAATTTGAGAGAATGGTTAACTACTTGTGGAAAGAGCTTAAATGATATCTACCCTCCATAGAGATAAAAGCTAGTTACATTATGGAACTCTAATGAATATAAATTTAGAGAGCATTATGTTTTCTCGTGTATGATCAAGTGCAGGGTATGAACATCGAAGGGCAACACTGATATCCATTGAAGGCTTACTCGAGGACGAGCAAGGTTTAAGCATGGGAGGATGTTGGCGGTCGATTTCTGTCAACCTAGCCATGAGTTTACCCTCGATATTGGTATTAATTTGATATTCACACTAACGATCCTAACCTCCATTATATGTCAAGTTCGCACTCGCATGTGGTTTTTAGAGTTTACTATTTACACAGGCATTAAGAGCCTAAATGAGAACTTCTGGGTAAAGTTCATCAAGCACTTTACGAGAAGGTCATGAAGCCTAGTGCAAGTTAAGACACAAGGTGAACATGACTCCAAATGAGCCAAGGACTGAAGCATGAAGCCGTGAAACACCGAGGACCTAAACAGAAGATGCGGGAGTTTGCACGCCAAGCACCCTTATCCAAACCGCGGGGAAAACAACGTCAAGGACCCACATGCAGTTCGGCAAAAACTCAGGAAGATGCGAGAAGCTTCGGGAAGAAAACCGGGGACGAACCGGGCCGAGGTGGGCCCAGGCCGGTCGGCCCAGCCCACTTCGGGCCCCGTTCGTCACCCCCTTTGACCTAACACCCCTTCAAGCTATTTATAGTCCCCGTTCAAAGTGCCACGCAAAAAGCCATTCGTCATTCACCGCTGAAGAGCAGAGAAGCTAGAGGGACACCATCTCGGAGAGGGGGGTCGTGCTAGTTGTCTAGGGTTACCCTAGCCGGTGTGGGAACCTTGCAAGGAAGACCACGTCAGAGTTTCGGAGCTTGGATCAAGATCGAGGTAGGATCCCGATGGTGATCTTGTTCATGTAAACATTCATGGTGAAGTCTTTATGAATCCGATTTGTAGCAATCAAATGCCTTCTTCTATGATTCTTGTTCTTGCTTGGGTGTGTTTCTTCCTCAATCTATTATCGAGATAGATTGGATGGGATGTTCTTGTAGCCGCAGTGGCTAGAGGTGCATACCCGATCTACCAAGTGGTTCAACGCATTCCTTGTGAGCGTGCTCTAAGATTCGACCGCAAAAGAAAGGGGAACATCGTAACAGGATGTTGACACCGAGTACGGCGGGACGACTTAGGAGGTTTGACCGAAGGTCAAGATTTAAAGATGCTTTTTATGAGATTTGTTTGGTTTTCCTCATCTATCTTGTTCGGAGCTACAATATAAGCATGATCTAGGCTCTCTAGATCGGTTATCTCTACGCTTTCTCTCGCTACCTCTCGCGTTTAGTAGATTAGATGCATTCGAAACCTCTTCAAGATGAAAGTGTTTTCTTCGTTATTAGATTGAATCTTGCGTTGCACATGTTCCACGGATTCGATACCTTGGGTGATACTTAAGGGAAAAAGGTACTACATGATCCGTAAGCTTGCGGTGAACCTTGGCGCGTTATTGAACCATCAACACTTGGGAAGGACCATACATAGTGAAACAGATACACTGGGTGTGGAGCTACCGCATTCATGGAATGTGGACAGTTTGCGAAGGTATTACCCATAAAAGAAAAACCTTGTAAAGACCTTCGACCCATGAAGCTATAAACGAGCTCAAGGTCAAAATTTACTTTTCTATAGATCCTAGTATTCAGTTACGAAAAATGTAAAAAACCTCAGCTTGTGAATCTATAAACAACACCGAGGGAAAAAGACGTTTACTTTCCTGCATTTATGTTTTCCGCAAAGGGGCCGTATTCTTTTCCTTGCAAAGGGGACTCCACTCAGGAGGTAAGGTTTTTAACGAGGCGGATCCTATGTAAAGTTTTCTTTCTATCATTAATGAAAGACAATTTTCCCCAAATATGTCTAGCGAAGTATGAATGACTATCCATAAAGTCACAAGGGCCTGAGGCAACAGTTGTTGCGGCCATATTCCCAAAAAACGTGGTTTCCCAAGAAAACCACAAGGGCCTGAGGCAACGAATGTTGCGGCCATATTCCCAAAGAAGAGTGGTTACCAAAGAAAACCACAAGGGCCTGAGGCAACAGATGTTGCGTCCATATTCCCAAAATTGCTCATTCATTTGTGAATTTTTTTTTATTTTTCATAAAATTTATATATATCTGCTACTTGAGAAGTAGACAAAATTATTCCCCTAATACGTTGTGCTCCAAAGTCTGTCTAAAAGTCAAGAAAAATTTGTCCAGAGCAGTTTTTAACACAGGAAAGCAAATGAAGTTGAAGCAACCAAGAGTTGCTATATCAACTATGGTTCTAACCAGCAAAGGTTAGTCCACAAAACTCGAAGCAAGTTTTGTCACCTTATCTCCTTTCTTCGACTTATTAAAAAGCTTCGAGGTGTCAAAACATCAAGAGTCAATCTCAAAATGATACATTTCGCATACCAAAGCGCAAGACGGGGAGGGTGACGTTTTATGCAAAAACGACCTTGTTTGCTCGTTTGTCATACAAATGTCTAGTTTTATTACAACCATTCACGTGTCCAACTGTTCATATGAAAATTATAAAAAAAATTACAAAGGAAGCTCGAGTACATGCCCGGGTTTCGAGCCTCGCTGTTCAGAAATATCACATACGTATGCGAAGTCATCATCCACGGCTAAGGGGTTCCATCTTCATGGACGACAAATTCTTGCTTTCCAAAGTGGAAATGGCGAAGTCGTCTCGCGCAGAGAAAAACCAACCCAAGGGAAAAGTGTGCATCAAAAAATATTCACAGCAAAAAATCTAGAAATCTTTGAAGGAACAACCAGGATTAGATTCTTCGTACAACCGCCAGGACGCGTCACTGGCAAGAACTCATTCACGATACATTCGGATAGGTAACACATCGTGCGCAGGCCCCACATCAAGGGCCTGCGCAGGTGAAAGTTCATAATCAGCCTTAATCTTTACATTTCAAACAACATGATTCAAAAGATCTGTCTTATCTATCCCTAATACACACATCTCAAAATCTAAGTCTTCTTCACTCAACTTGCAAAGATTCGACGTCAGTTCTAGGATCAGTGTTCCCCCAGTTCCAGTGCCCAGGGTTTCATCAGCTACCTTGGCCTTCTCCACCTCCTCTTCCTCTTTCATAGCCTAAAAAATCAAGAGATAAAACGAGCTTAGTAAAGCCCTGAGTTTTCTAATAGAGCAGTTTTGTGAACAAAATCAAGTTTTCATAAAACTTGGTTCCCATAAAAGGTTTACCTTCGCCAATTTCAGCTGAGCACTCTTTCGAGCAAGCCGTTGACCAGAGATCATCCAAAACTTCTTCACAAAACTCTTCTTTATCACTTCAACATCTTGGCTAGGTCGCATTGCAGCAACGCTAGAAGCATCAGGGTAAGTGGCACCATCTGCGCAGAATCTCCCAAGATTGGCACAATCCCGAGCTTCGAGCAGTTTAAGCAAAGATTCAACACTGAAGGTGGCAGCGTAGTTGCTGATACTCGAAATCACCTCAGGGAGCAAGTTGAACTCCTCCAACATCCACTCCATCACTCCTTCCAGGTTGTCTATAGGGGGGAAAGGGTTAGGTCTGGCACCAAATTCACCAAGAATTAACTTGTAAGCTTCGAACAACTGTTCGAAGTGCTCCCGAATAAACCTAGAGCCTTTCTCCATTAAGGTAACTCTTTCAAGTTCCTTTTCAACAGTTAAAATTCTCAAGTCTTTGTCACTAATGGCTCTACCCAACTTAGCATTTTGTTTTTTCAATTCTGCCATAAGATTGGCATCTTTCTCCACTGTGGCCCTCAAGTTCTCTATGACGGTTGCGTCAACAGTATTCATTTGAACCAGCCTCTTGCATTTGGCAGAGAGACCAGTCGCAGTAATTTCCAAACTCTGGTTCTTTTCCTTCAGAAGGGCGTTTTCTTCCAAAAGAGTGTTATAAGCTTCAAGTGCATCCTTGGTTTCTTTCTTCGAGCCAGCCAGATCCCTTTCCAAATTGACAGTATGTCCTTTAAGATCAAGGATGTATCGCTCACGCTCACGAGATTTCTCCATGGCCACTTTCCTAGCAACAACGGATTTGAAGCCAAGTGTCGTGTTGATCATGACCAGCTCTTCCATAGGGAGTATACACAGTTTTTCTTCAAAAACTACACATATTTTACAAAAAGTTAGAAGAGAAATGTTTCTTAACAAAAACTTAAAAATACAGAACTAAAGACTTCATACCTGCAGGATCGAAGTAGTTTCCAACACTTTCACCCTCTGACATGGCAGAATCAGCCATATCGGTGACCTTGTTCTGAGCAGCTCCAGCAAATTCTTTTTCAAAAGCTTGAAGGTCGTCGGAGAGCATGGACGGAGCTTTCACGGCTTCACCGCCTATTTCACCCGTGTTTTTTATGATCAGGTTTCTTGAATGCCAAAGCATTTCAAAGTAACTTCGTCATCCCTTCCAATCCCCGGGCCACCAACAAAAATCAGCTTACCCTTCAAATTAGTCCTAAAGGCTTCATTGTAAGCTGTAACTTCGGGAGGAAGCCGTGAGCCGCTAGCAAATTCATAGCAGCCTTCAACAAGAGTAGGTTCTTTCATAGGCCCTCCACTTCTGTCCACAGTATTTTCCAAATCAACAGAAAATTGCAAAGAAGCATCGCCAGAACCAGTCTTGCCAGAAGTATCGCTTATCACAATATCTTTAATTTTCTCACTTTCTCCGGCATCAGGCAGTATAGGCACTGTAGCATCTTTAAGTTTCTCTAAAAAGAAAACAAGTTTTACCATATGTCAGAGTATGGAATCAGGAAGATAAAGCAAAGTGAGAAAAACAAAAGTTTATCTTATTTAGCGTACCTAGCTCATCTTCGTCATCAAAAAATACGTCGATCACACAAGCTTTTTTAGAAACCTTTTTCTTAAGTGTCTTTTCAGCAACAAGTTGGGTCCACACTTGTGCCGCAGCAGCTTCGTCCTTGGAAACTTCTTTCTTATCAGTGCCAGAGGTAGTAGACGAGTCTTTATCCTTAGACAAAGATGGAGTCTTCAAGCTCTTATCCTTGGAACCAGCTTGTTTCTTTTTCTTCAAGTTTTCCAATACCTTTGTCTTGTCAGGACTGCAGCTACAACAGCGCTCACCACTTTCAGACCTTTTTCTTTTCTAGACACTTCAGTTACATCTTTCTCTTCCTCTTTCTTGCCCTTAGCCTTTTTCTGGCGCTTGGAGCTGGTTCCAATCTCCTCGGAACCAGTCACGCCAGGGACTTGAAATTTCCGTTTGGGGCCAGCAGGCCGTGGCCGAGGGAGGACAACACCACCAAGTTTAGAAAACACACGATTTACCCGATGCTTATGCTTCACAATCTTTTTATAAGCTTCATACTCCTTCAGATCAAAGGGCCCAACCAGGTCAAGCACTTTTCTTTCAACTTCAGTCAAAAAAACCTCAAAAGTTTGTCCTGATGGAAGCCGCAATTCAAAACATGGGAAAGGCACGGGAACATTGTGCCACGGAACACTAAGGTAGACAATCTCCTTCGGAGCCCATCCATAAGACAAAGGACAGATATCTACAGCCACCTATTCTTCAACGATGTCCCGTCCACCACAGAGATAGCATGCAAGAGAAAATATTTCTTCACTTTTCTTGAAAGCTGCATCTTTCGAGTAAGGGGGGCTATAGATAACATCCAGAGGCCCAATGTCATAGGAAAATATACATTGAGGCAAACCAGCAGCTGAAGCATTGACGACTGACATATCCACATAAAACCAATATTTCAACCAATCATCCTCCCACTTATTCTTGTAGCATTAAGAAAGCTCGATCCGACTGGCCTTTTGCGTCTTGCATCGGGCCTTGAAAGTACAACAGCCGTACTGAGCTTCAAAGTTATCGCTAGCAATTTTAATAATCTTTTTTTGATAATGGAGCTCAGACAGTCTCACGAAGCAATGAGAATTGATGACTCCATCAAAAGTTTTCTTAATCCAAAAATATTTGGAAAGAGCAACAATAGCATTTGGGGAAAGCTGATGAAGTTTCACTCCATAGCGGTCAAGTATATCTCGCACGGTGTTGACGGTTCAATAACGCGTCAAGTTTCACTGCAAGCGCACATATCGCTTGTAGCCTTTTTCACCTAGGGGAGTCCCAAGGTTCTTGTCAACCCAAGGAGCAAGGGGATTGCTAGCGTTTAACTTAGCACTAATCTAGTAGATTGAAGTCTATGATATAGGAATTAATCTACAAATTAAGGACAAACTAACTCTAAATTACGTTAAAGAGAGATAGGAGGTGCACAAGTATGAAGAACGTATGCCTGTGGAGTCTAGGTACTTGAAGATGCAATCACCAAAACATGATAAAGCCCCGATCCAATCTATCTAGCATGTGGTCAATGGATTAACCTTTTCCCTTCCCTCATACATGTCACTACGCGAAGGTAATCGATACTAAACCTAATGAACACGGTATGTTGACGCGATCTACGGGAGCAACCCCGAAAGCATGGTAGCTAGCCATAAACATTAAGCATCATCAACAAAGGTATGATAGATATATGATCCAAACAAGATAGGTGAGTACACATCAAGTTCCGTTACAACTCCATGGACAAACGATAACTTTACCCCATCAAGATACTAGGCATGGCACCATTGTTCATGGTGAATGCCTCCGATGAAGCTCGACCCTCGCTGTCCTTCAACTCCGGCGGCACCGTGGCAGGGCCTCGGCGTCCTCCTTCCTCGTGGCAGCCTCCCTTGACATCGGTGATGATTTCTCCTGAATGCTTTCTCCCTCGATCGACTCTCTCACTTGTGGTCGATCTCTGAGGCTTCTCTGTTCGTCCTTCGCGAATGGTGGCTTCTACAGGCTTTTAGGGTTCCACGTACTTGACACCAAAGAAAGGGGGTGACGAACCGACGCTAGAAGGGGGTGGGCCGACCGACTTGGGCCCTCCTCGACCTTGTTCTCGGCCCATTGTTGGCGTTTCTTAACGTCACCACTAGGCGTCGGGGGAGCGTGAGAGTGTAAGAAACTCCCGGGTACACTGACGAGTGCGAGCGAATCCGCAAGCGCACAGATACACCGTTGTAGCACTTCACCTCAGAAGGAGAGTATTCCAAGGGTATTGAATCCAAGGAACGATGTGCACTATCTTCTACTCTAGTATAGACGGTCCAAGGACACCAAACTCCGGCTAGGATAGATAAGGGCTGAGAAGCACTTCCTGAGGGTCTTGAGTCTAGGCAAGGATATGGTCGCCATGTAGTCCTCCCCGTGGGGCGCCAACCCACCCTAGCTTTTTAGGGACAAGGAATGTTCTGGCAATGGGGCCCTACTCGGTACACAGGCGCGGAGGGTTTTGAAGGGTCCAATAGGCTATCACCACTGTGGCCTACCTCTATCGTTACGCGAATGCACTTGGTATTCGTAGGATAACCAGAGTCCAGACACCACATCTACACTACCGATTACTACTAAAGCACGGTTACGTCTATTGACCCGCTAACAACACTATAGCAACCCGTATAAATACGGGACTACGAACTAGGGAGAAAACGACTCAGTCCTTAGCACATCATCAAATCATGGAGCAACAGGAAGGTTTGGATGCGAACTAGATACAACATTCTTACTCAGCTAAACAGGATCTAAACATGCAAACAGATACTTGAACTAATGCACTAGCTCTAAAGGATCGAAGCCTTGTGTTACAAAGAACACAAGCATCTAAACTATGAACGAGCCAAGAACACAAGAACACATCATTCATGCATGAAGTCCACTATAGTCTAAATAAGAAATGCTGAAATACTCACTTTGCTCTAAATGGAGAACAAGCATCCATGAGGACATCAACTCACTCCTCACCCTACTCTACCTAGCACTCTAACACACACACACTACATCTTGGGAGAGGTGAGAACTCACCTCTCCAAGAGAGAATGATAGGAGACGGAGATTGGGATGTGCTTCAAAAGGGAGCCCCTCCCCTCCTATTTATAGAGGAGGGGGTGGCTTATCAAGAGGCCAAATCCTCTCCAAAATGTGCAGCCTCCCTTGGGCGCCACCAATAGCAGAGTGACACGTGGCGAGGAATCTTGCATTGCACTTTTCTCTAGCTTCCAGGGGAAGGAGCCAAACCGACCTTCCACCGGCCAATCAACGGACGCCATGTCACCAATCCACCCCGGAACGCTGCAAGGGATCAATAAGGGAGCACCACGTGGAAGCAGATGGCGAACAGAGACAAAAAGGGATCGACCGAAGTGGGGTTCGGCCGACCTAGGCCCACCTCCTCTTGGCTTGTGCTTTCTCTGGGTGACTGGTATGTGGGCCCTTATGACGGTTCTAGGTGCATGCAGAGTTTTGAGGTGGTTTGGGTCCCTGGTGGGCCCATGGATCCTTGTGCTGCACACGTGGCGGTGTCTGATTCGTCAGGAATTGTTTCACATGGATTGATGAGGTGTCATGGACACATGGCATCCAATGTGGCACACGTCACCATGTGGTCTGGTGTGGGTCCCACCGGGCCCACACGATATCAAGAGGGTGATCTTGTCTTGCGCATATCTCTTTCATCCGGACTCCGAAGTAGACAAATGATATATCCATTTCGATCATCTCGACGAGCCTGTCGCAATGGTGCAGTTCAAATTGGCATTTGAGATTGTTTATAATGGTGCCATATTCATGCCTTTGGTTTAGGGGACCGTGAGGTCCTGAACAGCTTGGATCAAATGTGCATGCTTTCTCTCCATTTCTTGTGCTGAATACCTGCATTCGAATAGACATCGACACTTATGGAAAGTATTAGTTTAAGCTCTTATTCTAGTGTTGATGATCCTTTTACATTTATTTAATGCAGGAATTGATGGTGTAAAAGTAGCACTTAACAGCCGTCAACACCCGTCTTGCTCCACGTGACATCTTTTGCATTTTTGGACTTGTTGCTCCTTCAGATGTGGACTTTGGACGTTGTTATCCCCGCGACCAAGTTAACAGGTATTCATGCACGAACTTCCTATCATTCATCTCAGTCCTCGGGAATACTTCATTGAAGCACATTGGTCCTTGCCACCTTTGGAGGCAAATTTGCACACGGTCGAAGCTCCTTGATTGACTTGCAAAACATCCTCCGAACTAGGTCCATCTCCCCTCATTAAGTTCATGAATTCCTGCAAAATCATTACACTCTAAAATGCACATGCAACAGTGAACTTGTTATATCATTAGTATGCCTAGCGGCAGGTTAGTTGCAAAATGAAGTTCAAACCATAATGTAACAGGTGTTCTTAGTTGACGGAAATCGACCGCCAACATCCCCCCACGCTTAGATCTTGCTCATCCTCGAGCAAGTTGCTCACAAGTTGTTCATCCAAGGAGTTGAAACATGCTTCGTCGAATCTTTCCTTACAAGTTAGTCAATACCTCATCTTTAATGTAAGAGACATGAGACAAAGATCATAATATAAACATGGGCATTTAGAAATTTACCAATTCAAGACCTACCCCACAACTCATACCTTTCACTAGAGATCCTCATCTCCAACCATACTTTCTTACTTCCATCGGAGGGTTTTCACGAGCTTTTAAAAATAAAATTCCTGCATAAAGTATTAGACAAAGTCCTCCTCCAAGTTCTCACATGTCACTCCTTTAAAGTGGTTATCCTAGATAATTTATAAACTCTCACCTCCCATAAATCTCTCATTTATAATGTAAGGTGGAGCTATTTGTATAGCTAGTGAAGTTAACACAAATATTATCAAGCTAAGAAAATCCTCTAGTGGTTGTTCACCTTCTGAGCCAATGATCATGAGAACTAAACCATAATGTAAGGGTATCAAGGATAAGAAGATTTAGAATGGTGGACATGTGCAAAGGGAAAAATAATAATGACTTCAAGGCACTAGTGATGTCCTCGATGTCGGATTGCACATGGTATGGAATATCGAAGATTCGTTCTCAACATCGTCACATCCTTCCTTGCACTTCTCTTGATCTTCACTTGACTTATCATCCCTCATTATATCTTTCTTGTCTTGCCTTGAATTTTTCTCCTTTTCCTTCTTCCCTTTTTTTCTTCTTCTCCTTTTCTTGTGCGTGCACACACATATACACATATATTGTTTTTCTTCTTCCTCCACATCTTTATCTTCTTTTCCGAAGCCTTTCGCCCGTCTTTTTGACATGAATAACAATCTGAATTTTAAATAAAACTTTGCCTAAAAATGAAATGAATATTCATACATAGGTTGTGTTCAAGGAATAATATGATAAAAAGATGTTTATGGTTTTGGGTATGTAATCCGGCGATGTACGGGGCAATGTGAAATTATTGTTACTGAATGTATGACGAGGCTAGCAATAAAAGATATAACATCTAGGACATGATCATTGCTCGAAATTAGATCTCCCAAGAGAGAAAAGTCCTAACTCAATTCATCATGCTAAACAACACTTATGGTGGAGTATATATATATAATGTAGGCTTTGTATAGGATAAACTTGTCTCTCAACTTGGAAAAAGAAATTGCTAACCATCATAGCAAGGGGTTTTTCATAATTTTCAGAAATAAACACCTCCAATATTAGTATTACTCAAAGCATAGCCAAAGCAAGGTTCTAGATCAAAGTTGAGCATGGATACTTTCAAAGGTAAACTTCCACTAAGCACCACGGTAAACAATCATTCACAATGCTCATACTCAAATAATAAGGATAAAATAAAGAAATAACAAGTAAAAAGAAATAAAGGACTTGCACGAGACAAAATGTATAAGACTCTTATTTTTATTTTTATTGACTCAATGCTAATTTAAGACACATCACAAGCTAAAAATTTAAAAACAAGACTCAAACTTGACTCGATTTTATGACTCGACCTATCACCACTTGAGCAAAAATTTAAAAGAGCTAGCTCCCCCCCCCCACGCTTAGATCTTATGACGTCCTCGTCATAATTTTACAAAAAGTACAAGAGGGAGAAAAGCTAGCTACTACGCCTAATGAAACTTCCCACAAGTTGAGCACCACTCCTTCTTTAGGTTCCTGTGCATACCGAAAAGCTTCCTCACATTCCGGTTATGGAACTTGGAATCGTCTTCGATCACGCACTCGAGGTCTTCCATCCTTTGTCGCATGGCCTCCACGGTGTGAAGGCACTCGTCGAGAGAAGTGTAGAGGTCCGTGATGGCATTGCGGCAAGCCGCACAACACATTTGATGCTCCTCGGACGGGTCATAGTTGCTTCCATCATGTCCATCATCCGGGTTGTCGCTGCCATCGAGGTCTCCTCCTTCACCATGCTCGCGGCGGTCTTCGGGCTCCTCTGTAGGCACTTCCTCCCAATAGTATAGGTCATTGTCATCCCTTCCGCCGGCCGCCCACGAGCTCGGGCTCCTATCTTCAGAGAAGTCGCTATCCCCGTACATATCTGTCGGCTCGAAAGTCTTCTCCTTGTAGTTCTTCCTCTTCATCCCCAAGATCCTCTCCAAGCGGCGTATGGGACTAGAGGGCTTCTTCTTCTCTTCTCCCCTTGGTTTGCGGCTAGCGATTTGCTTTGTCGAGACACGACCTCTGCAACGGATCCGTGCGGTCCTCTTCACTTCTTCCTTGGACGTGGGCACCATGGCACACCGACGAAGCTCTTCGGTTGCCGGTGTTGGAGAGGGGAGGCGTGTTTCTTCTTCCATCGCCGCTTTGATCTCCTCCTTCTGCTTGGTGCTTCTCCAGCTCGCCATGGGTGCTTCGAATGCTTTCGTGGAGGTGGAAGATTGAAAATAAGATGCGAATCTCGAGCTCCACCCATGCGTCCTTAAATAGCCCAAGAAAACTCGGCCGAAACCCTACCCTTCCTAATTTTGTAGTTCCTAAAATGGTCGGCAAAGATAGGAAATAAACCAAGACGTGTCCCAGAGAAAAACGGGCGCAAACCGCCGCAGGGAGGCAGTGGGCCGACCGGCCTACCCCCTGTTTTGGGCTGCCCCAGCCCATCTTCTGCGGGCCTCTTTGTTTCGCGCATACTAGCCTATGTGGCGAAAAGGTCCAGCTAAAAATCGCAAAAAGGACTCGATAAAAATACGAAAAGAAAACGAAAATTTATTTACAAAAAAGTTACCTTGTTTTAAGTCTTAGGCTTGACACTCGGGCTCGTCCTCCATGGTGTAGATGTCAATGTAGTCAATGGGCACAACATCAGGCTCAACAAAAACCTTCAATCGCTGTCCATTCACCACATATTAATCTCCTTTTATATCCATAATCGTTACCTCTCTGTTCGGTGAGACCGAGTGGACGACATACTGTCCATCCCATTTGCTTTTTAATTTGCCTCTCCCGAAGATCTTGAACTTTGAGTTGTAGAGGAGGACCTTATCGCCCTCTTTGAATTCCTTTCCTCGGAGTCTCTTATCATACCATCACTTCATTCTTTCCTTGTAGATGCTCGCACTCTCATAAGCTTTAAGCCTCATCTCTTCTAATTCACTTATTTGAATTCTTCGTTTAATTCTCGCGGCATCCATGTTGAGACTCATTCTTGATCGCCCAATACACTTTGTGTTCTAGTTCCAAAGGCAAATGACAAGATTTAACATAAACGAATTGATATGGTGTCATACCTATTGGTGTCTTGTGTGCCGTCCGATATGCCCATAGTGCTGCATCCAACTTTTTTGACCAATCTTTACCTTCCTTCTCAACAGTCTTATTAAGAATACTCTTGAGTTGTCTATTTGAAGTTTCCGCTTGACCATTGGTTTGTGAGTGGTAAGCCGTGGCCACTCTATGCTCGATCCCCAACTTAGACAAGTATTTATTGAAACTATTTCCCGTGAAGTGTGTTCCTCCATCACTTATCAAAACTCGCGGGACTCCATAGCGTGGGAATATAACATTCTTCATCATTGATATAGATTCTTCCGTTGAAGCTCTTCGACAAGGGATGGCCTCTACCCACTTGGATATCACATGTCCCAACACTATTCCTTGTTTCACCATGAAGTGACATTTCTCCCAATTTAGCACCAAGTCAACCTCCGCACATTTCGTGAGAACCTTATCCAAATTTGCCAAACAATCCGCAAAAGTTTTACCATAGACGGAGAAGTCATCCATAAATACCTCAACAATTTCCTCGATGAACTCCGAAAATACCGCCATCATGCATCGTTGAAAAGAGGCTAGAGCATTACATAAACCAAAGGGCATCCTTCTATATGCAAATGTTCCATAAGAGCAAGTGAATGTTGTCTTGTGTTGATCATCCGGGTGAATAGGAATTTGCATGAACCCCGAGTACCCATCAAGAAAGCAAAAATATGCATGATTTGCTAACCTCTCAAGCATCTCATCGATGAACGATAGGGGGAAGTGATCCTTCTTCGTTGCTTTGTTCAATTTTCGATAGTCAATACACATCCTCCATCCGGTCACAGTTCTTTGCGGTATTAATTCATTCTTCTCATTCTTCACCACGGTCAAACCTCCTTTCTTTGGCACACAATGTACGAGGCTCACCCATTCGCTATGCGGCACCGGGTAAATGATTTCGGCGTCCAACAACTTGATAACCTCCTTCTTCAACACCTCTCGCATGGCATGGGTTAACCTCCTTTGATGGTCCACAACGGGCTTGCATTGATCCTCCATAGGTATGCGGTGAGTGCAAAAATGCTGGGCTAAGTCCTTTGAGGTCATTTATTGAATATCTTATCACCTTCTTGTGCTTTTTCAATAAATTCAGCAACATGTCATTCTCCTTGGGACTCAATTCATCGCTCACAATCACGAGATAGGTCTTGTCCGGCCCCAAAAATTCATATTTCAATCCCTTGGGTAATGGTTTGAGATCCACCTCCGGTACTTGTGGTTCCTCATGTTTAATTACCCCGATGTCCTTGAATTTATCCTCCTCAAGGCTTCCGTCTTGTGGTTCTAGTCCTTTAGTTACTTCCGCCAACTCTTCATCTAGCTCATCATTAGATTCATTCTCCATTGCTCTTTGTACCGGATCCCTGAAAGTTTCAACAAAATGAAGGCTCCCTACCTCTTTGTCATCAAGAGGTAGGTTCTAGAAGCGGAAAGAAAATTGTATGTATGATTATCCTCATCAAGATTAATTGTTACTTTTCCTTTTCCGGCATCTAGAAAGGCATTAACCAACTTGAGAAACGGCCTACCAAGTATCACATGATCATTTTTATCATAGTAGACATCAACAATGAAGAAATCAGTTGGAATGCATTTTTCAGAAATTAAAACTTCTAGATCACGGGCAATTCCAAGAGGTTTAACAATCCTACAATCTCCTGTGATTAATTTAGTAGAGGTTGGAGCTAGGTCAATGGTGCGATCATGAATTTCATCAAAAATTTTAGAGGACAAGACACTTACTTGTGCTCCAATGTCACATAACACCTTGCAATCAATATTGTTAACCTTACAATCTATACGCGGTGATGTCTTCTCCTCTTCATCGGATCCTATGGCATAAATTTCAGCGAGGTGGGCGAATGGTGATACCTCGGGCTTGATTCCCATAATCCTCTTTGCTTCAGCACATGGTCCGGATCCACTTTTTCTTCGCTAAGGAGTTTTTTGAAGGACCTCCCTGGTTGTCTCTAGGTTGTATGGATGTTCCACTTGTTCTTCTGGCGGAAAGTCTATCTCTAAAGCTTTTGCCATCCCCTTTTGATTAGGGAACGGTCTTCTCTTGTCAAAAATTTCTCCAAAATCAATTGGGACCCAATCCATTTGCTCGAACTCCCTTAGTGGCTTCACGCTTGACATAGTCCTTTCGCTTGCTTTGCTTGTCTCGGCATGATCACTCTTCGAGGTAGTTCTAGTCTCTTCATGTTTAACTTCTTCAACTTTTTTGGGGATTGGCTCCTCTTTCTTCTCTTCCAGGGCCGTGTTTCTGAAAATTGCAGCAAGTGTCCTCACACTTGTGTCGCATTCCGACTTTCTCGAAAGTCGTGTTTCCCAATCTCTTCGCATGGCCACCGCTTTGCTTATTTTTTTGTAAAAGTTGGGCAGCTTCCGTGAGTGTTTTCTCCATGAGATCCCCTCCTGCACACATTTGAATGTATTCCATGCAACTAGGGGTTAGGGAAAAGAAAAATGTATGCAAAAGTACGACACTAGGAAATCTGAGTCTTGGTCCTTGTTCAACTAGCTCGTTGAAACGATTCCACGTTTGATCTATCCCTTCTTCTTCTCCTTGCTTAAAAGTAATCACTTGCCTCCTTATATGTTGGATCTTGCTTATAGGGAAGAACTTGGCACAAAATGTTTTTAACAATTGATTCCAATTTTCCTCGACTTCGAAGGACGCAAATGAACACCACTTCATTACTTCATCAGCAAGTGAGTAGGGGAAGAGATTCCATTTAAACCAAACATCGGGGACTCCCTCTTGTCGTACCGTATTGCATAATGTTGTGAAGCGCTAGATATGTCTATATGGGTTGTCCGTCTCCACCCCTCGGAACGGGTTAGTTGCCGCCATCTTGATGATTCGAGCCTTGATCTCGTACCTTGTCGCTTCGAGAATCGAATCCGGCTCTTGTACCTTGATGTCCTCACATCGAGGGCTAGTATAGTCTCTTAATGATTTTTCTAGTTCCTCCAAAGGATGTCCAACGAACGTCATCTAGACAATCAAAAACAAAAAACAAAACAAGAAAAAGGGGCTTGTTGATGGTTCAATAACGCGTCAAGTTTCACCACAAGCGCACGGATCGCTTGTAGCCTTTTTCACCTAGGGGAGTCCCAAGTTCTTGTCAACCCAAGGAGCAAGGGGATTGCTAGCATTTAACCTAGCACTAATCTAGTTGATTGAAGTCTATGATATGGGAATTAATCTATAAATTAAGGACAAACTAACTCTAAATTACGTTAAAGAGAGATAGAAGGTGCACAAGTATGAAGAACGTATGCCTGTGGAGTCTAGGTACTTGAAGATGCAATCACCAAAACATGATAAAGCCCCGATCCAATCTATCTAGCATGTGGTCAAAGGATTAGCCTTTTCCCTTCCCTCGTACATGTCACTACGCGAAGGTAATCGGTACTAAACCTAATGAACACGGTATGTTGATGCGATCTACGGGAGCAACCCCGAAAGTATGGTAGCTAGCCTTAAACATTATGCATCATCAACAAAGGTATGATAGATATATGATCCAAACAAGATAGGTGACTACACATCAAGTTCTGTTACAACTCCATGGACAAATGATAACTTTACCCCCATCAAGATGCTAGGCATGGCACCATTGTTCATGGTGAATGCGTCTGATGAAGCTCGATCCTCGCTGTCCTTCAACTCCGGCGGCACCGTGGTAGGGCCTCAGTATCCTCCTTCCTCGTGGCAGCCTCCCTTGACCTCGGCGATGATTTCTCCCGAATGCTTTCTCCCTCGATCGACTCTCTCACTTGTGGTCGATCTCCGAGGCTTCTCTGTTCGTCCTTCGCAAATGGCGGCTTCGGCAGGCTTTTAGGGTTCCACGTACTTGACACTGAAGAAAGGGGGCGACGAACCGACGCCAGAAGGGGGTGGGCCGGCCGGCCTGGCCCCTCCTCGGCCCGGTTCTTGGTCCATCTTGCTCCACGTGACATCTTTTGCATTTTGGACTTTTTGCTCCTTTGGATGCCTCATTAAGTGCATGATTTCCTGCAAAATCATTACACTCCAAAATGCAGATGCAACGGTGAACTTGTTATATCATTAGTATGCCTAGTGGTGGGTTAGTTCCAAAATGAAGTTCAAGCCATAATGTAACAAGTGTTCTTAGTTGACAGAAATTGACCGCCAACACACGAGAATCTAACTCCCGCGGAGAAAAAAGCTTTAAAAACAACAACTTCATTCGGGCGAGGTGTCGGAGTTTCTTCCCCCTCAGGCTTCCTGCCTGCTCCACTAGGGCAAAATCCACAATCTTCGTAAAACTTGATCAAATTCTTAGAAACTAGTGAAGATCCAAAAGTTGTACTTGGAGGAAAATTTGTTGTCTCAAGAAAATCTTCAAGACTAGCATCCACGCTAGACAAATTTTCTCCATCGCTAGCTGACCCTTGGGGATCCCTGATTTCACCCTCCTCCTGATTCTCAGAGTCGCCAGAACCAGAGATCTCTAGATTTTCCAAAGCTTGATGTTGTTCGGCCTCCATCTCTTCCTTACTCTTCAATCTCATAGTTTGCATAATGCGAGCCATTAGTCTACAGAAACAAAAATAAGAAAAAAATTATATATCTCAATAAAACAAGGAGTTTCCACAAAATCCGAAGATAAGCAATACACAGAAATTTTTTAGAATCAAACAGTTTTTACCTTCACAAGACTTTTTCTTCAAAAACTTGATCCAGGAGCAGAAGTAGGAAAAGAAAGCTCGAGTTTCAAAACCCAAGAAATCAAGTGTTTCTCTTTGAAAGCGAACAGTGAAAAAAGATCGCCATCCCCCCTTTATAGGCACCCGAGAGGCGGGTAAAATACGCCTCGATCTTCGTAAGAAACCCAACCGTCGTCCATTCCCCTCGTGACGCGTGTCCCCTCCGACGCTCGAGGGTAACATTTTCTACCAGACGATTCTCCTTTCCTTCGCGGAATCTGATCGTCAGAGTCGACCCGTTTCCATGAGAGGCTACTTTTGGGGAATCGACCTTTTCTGGTCACCCTCAAGAAGTCAGAGGAAACACAGTTTTTCTACAAACCCAGTTTTCTCTAGGAAGCGGATGAAGGTTTTTAGCAAAATATAAGATTGTTGATGAAAAGAATAGGGATTTCATCGTGCGAAGTCCATGGAAGATATCTTTTCATGATTATTAAGTTTTGGTAAACTTTGGTCTTTGTAAAAACAATGTTTCTTCAAAGAACGGAAGGGAGTGACTTCATACTTGGCAAAAGTTTATGAAGAAAGTAAGTTTCCTCGAAAAGAGTTTTTCTCTTATTTCTATAGGGAGCGAAGTTGGTTGAAGAAGCAGGTTTGAGGGGACGATTTCTCAAGACTAGAGGACTGAACAAGGCGTACTTCGGAACCTAGGATTTTGCAAGACATGCGGATTCTACCAAAAGTGACGTCAGTATCAACAATGACGACTTCTGTTTAAGTGAAGGTGATGAAAGGGAAAAGAAGGAAATCTTGGTTTTGGAAGGGAACTTCGGAGTTTGAATCAATCAATGGTGTGATCAAGAAGGGAAAAAGAAACGTGAGAAGCTTGACTACGCAAGAAGTGAGAAGCCTAGCCACGTAAGGGCACACTTGTAAATATGAAAAGTGATTGTGTGATTATCGCGGGCGAATTGTACCCCGAATATTCTTCAAATATGCTTTGTAATCAGAGGTAAAATCATAATGTAAAAGTGACATCCGGGCACTATAAAAAGAGCCCCTATGCCTCTGTGTAAAGGGATCCACCTTTTGAGAATCGAAGAGCAGACCTTTTCAGAACTTTTTCACTTTTTCTGTCTGGATATTTTTCAAATACCCAACAATAATCATCCTCTAATCACGTGGTCAAAGACATCATGATAGTTGTGGAGGTAGTTTTGTAAACTAACTTTATTTAATACCTTTAATTAATGGTCAAAGTGGCTAAATGTTTTTCTGTCCTCATCTAAACTGTAATCATCAACGTGTCTGGTGACAACGATGCATGATTTCATCAGTCTCATGAGGGCTTGTCTAATTAGCGCACGACCGCTAGAACTGGTCTCAGCGACCGATCTCTGACAGCATGTTGGGACTGCAGGAGTGAGGACCCCCACCACGCTGACGTCAGGACCGAAAAAGGTGGTGTGCGATTTTCTCCTGCTGCGGTGCCTTTGTCAAACTTTTTGCACGTGAATAATTTATGCGCATATTTTTGCATGTGAATAATTTGTACTCATATTTTTTTCTCACAACAATTTATGCACATAAATTTTTTCGTAATGATAATTTATGTGTATAATTTTTTTTCTAGTGACGAGTTATGTACGTAACTTTAACCCTGATGATGAGTTATACAGATAACTTTTTTCCTAACGACGAGTTATGCACATAATTTTGACTCTGACGACAAGTTGTGCAGATAACTTTTTCCCTAATGACGAGTTATGCACACAACTTTGACCCAGACGACGAGTTAGGCGGATAACTTTTTCCCTAACGACGAGTTATGCACACAACTTTCACTCTGACGACGAGTTATGCAGATAACTTTTTCCTTAACGACGAGTAATGCACGTAACTTTTTTTCCGATGACGAGTTATGTATATAACTTTTTCTTAACGACGAGTTATGCATGTATTTTTTTCCCGGATGACCAGTTATGCGGATAATTTTTTCTAACAACAAATTATGCACATGAATATTTGCTTGGTAAAAAAGAGAAAGAAAACTCAAAAGGTACATATAATATTTAATTAGTATAAAAATGAAAAAAAGATCGCATGCACTGAGGTGCACCAATTGGGATCCACTTGCCCCCGTGTGCAGCTAAAAGCAGCGTGCAGGGGCACTGCGGGATCTGGGAATGTTATATGGCACCACAGCGGTGGGCATCCTACCCACCGCCCTTGCGCATTTGGAAGCCCGTTGGTCGGACCGATCGCTTGGAGCGAGCGATTGTTAAATTGGTTTTGCGGTTTCATGGTGCTCCTCTGGCGCACAATATGAGACGTGCTTGAAATCTCAAATACAGGGACAACAAGAAACCCAGACTAAAACTGAAAAGTTGAATATTTTAAATTCCAAACAAAGTTGGTTAAGTGACTGACTTTTCACTTGCAGAAATGAAACCAAGTGTCAACTCTGAAACAAGATTGGATGGTCACTTTGAAAAGGAATCAGAAATGATTTATCATTCACACCATGGCTCAATAGTAGCAAAATGGGATATCCGAACATTGGTGAACCTATAATCTTATTTGTTGAGCTAGATGTTGGAGTTAAGTAATTTTAAAAGAGCTCCAAAAATTGATTCAGCACTGTAAAGCCTAGGCGTCAGACTTGGGAAAATTCTAAGTCTGAGCTACCTGACAACAGTGATGCTCAGAGAAGTTTGTAATTATTTTGTGAGCAATTTTCTTTGTAGGATATCAGGTTTTGTTGATGATGAATATGATTTGTTTCAAGGAGAACAAATATTTACTGAGGTGTAACAAATTTTCACTAAGCAGGAACAAATATTCACTGATGTGGAACAAATATTCACTAATAGAACAAATACTCACTGAGGTGGAACAAATATTCACTGAGCAAGAATATTTTTTTACAGATGTGGAAAAAAAATTTAGTGAGGAGGAACAAATATTCAATGAAGATGAACAAATATTTACGTAACAATCTGAAGTGGAAAAAATTCACTGAGGTGAAAACAAATATTCACTGAGGGAGAAAAAAATCATTGAAGGAGAACAAATATTCACTTTGAGGAACAAAAATTTATTGAGAATATCAAATATTCATTAAGGGTGAATAAATATTCACAAAGGATGCAAACATGTAAAGAGAAAAATAACAAATATTCTTAAACCTAAAATAAAAAGCTATAGATACCTTATATGAAAAAATTAGTGTTTACTATAACAAACAATGAAAATGTTGAGTGAAATGAACAAAAGAAAAAATCTAAGAAAAAGATGAAAAATTTAAAAGGAAAAGCATTATGAAAAAGAAATAAATATAAAGGAAAAATAGTCTCCCCTTCGCACGTCCTCCCGCAGGAAAAAAATTGAATCAAAGAGAATGGAAAGAAAAAAAGTAAACAAAACATAAAGGAAAAAGAAAATAAAAACATCCCTAAACTCTATATGGGTTAGAGCAACTCCAAGAGTGTCTGAAAAAATTGTTCTCAAAACAATGTATTGAGGTTATGCTAAAAAAGTTTTTCTTCTAAAACACATCAACACACAGCAGAAGACTAATAACTATCCCTAATATTTCAAAACATGCCACGTCATTTAATTGAGACCAGTGGGCTGCCCACCTTCTCGCACGCACGCAGACCCCCTCGCGACCTCCCCCTCGCCGTTTCCAGCGCCACCGGGGAGCGTTGGCAGATCAAAGGGAGACCTGCAATCTTCAACTTAATTGGAGATTGTAAAATGGAATCATAATGAGTCGGCAAAACTTTCTCATCGTAGTGTGAATTTGATGCTGCAGGACACGCAATTGACACATGAACAAGATGTTGTGCTGCTTGCCTGACTGCATCTTTTGGTCAATTTATCGAGGCAAGTTTCTACTGATCTGGTAGTAGTAGCTCATCTGTTCATCTTGACCTCTGTGTTCTTTGTTCGTTCGAATTGGTCCGGATGATATGCATATCAATTGGGACGGACAATGGCAACACATGCGTCATTGTCTTGCAGTGACTGAAACTGGGCTAATCCAAAGCATTGTGGAGCTTCTTTCTGACCCTAGCTGGAAGCCAGAACCCAAACCTGAACCTTATGTCACCAGCAATTGCAATTCGCATGCAGATGGAGCACCACCAACGTCGATCTCGATCCCGGCCAGCTTGTCGCGGCCCTCCGTCAGCAACACCGTGCCGGGCGTCTTGTCGATGGATACCAGCCCTCCGATCGCGGAGGCCGCTGCCACCATACCGTCGACCCGCGCCAAGCAGAGCAGGCCATGCGAACGGGCGGGCTTGTGGGTGGGACCGTGGGAGGCGAGCGCCGGAAATTCAGAAGTTCAGGGGCGATTGAGGAAGGATCGGACCCCTGCATATATCCGGGAGACCGAGGTGTTTTTAGCGTCCTTTTATTTTTACGGGAAGTATTGGGAAACTGTTAGAGGTAAGTTTTACTTATTTTTTTTCCTATAAACGAGATTTGGGGCAATTTTAAGGAAGTTGTCGGAGTTGCTCTTGAAGCCCACCCTCCACCCGTTCCTCACGCACGGCACGGAACCAACCGGCGTGACGTACGGTCGACGTATCTATCTGTCGCTGATATAGCCAGATTAAAAAAAAATCTATAATTCTCAAAAGAAAAAAATCTATCTAGCTTCTTCCGAACAGAATCGGTATTGGGATTCCGAACGGACTCGGCAAGTCGGCATAGGGCTCGGCTCTATAAAGGGAGAGCGACGCGCCTCTCTCCCCCGTTCCGTACGTGACCGCAACGTACTCCCTCATCCGCCGCGGCGTCGCCGTTTCCTGGCAATGTCCGACGAAGCCCTCGTAGCTTTCATGGACGCCACCGGCTGCGGCTACGACGAAGCCTTCCACCGCCTCGCCAGCTGCGGCGGCCACCTCGGCAACGCCGTCAACCGCTTCTCCAACGTCGACGCCGGCACGTCGGGCAGCCGCCGCTCCCCACCGCCGCTGCAGGTGATCTCCTCAGATTCGGAGTCAGAGGAGGACAACGACGACGACTACGACTTTGCGTGCTGGGGCGCCGGCGCTCGCGGGAGATCGCTGCCCGGTTCTGCCGCTCCGAGGAAGGTGTCGAGGTGGGATAGAGAGGCGACGAAGGGAGGTGGCGGCAGCAGCAGCAAGAGCGCCCGCCGCCGCCGCCGCCGTGAGGTGGAGGCGATCCGTAAGCACGACCGCGTCGAGAAGAAGAAGCGCCGCCGAGTCGGCGAGGACGACGATGACCCGTCTCGTGGCGGCAAGAAAGGGGCGAACGGCGACCCCAAGAAAAGCGGTCGTCGGCGGCGCTTCCGTGCTGTGCTCGTGTCAAGCTCCGATGGCGAGGAGGAGGAGGAGGAGGTGAAAGCCAACAAGAGCCGCCGCCTCAATCCCAAACACGACTCCTCCGATGGCGATGAGGTGCAAATTATCGGTAGCAGCAGCAGCGGCCACCCCAACCGCGGCGGTAAAGCTCCCGCCTCTAGTGCCGTCGCTGTTAAGGAAGAGGGCGCCGATAGCAGCAGCAACGGCCGCTTTAACAGCGGCGGCAAAGCTCCCACCTCCGGTGCCGCCGCTGTTAAGAAAGAGGGCGGCAACGACAGCAGCATCAGCGGCCGCCTCAACAGCGGCGGCAAAGCTCCCACCTCCGGTGCCGCCGCTCTTAAGAAAGAGCGTGGCAACGACAGCAGCATCAACGGCCGCCCCAACCGCGGCGACAAAGCTCCCACCTCCGGTGCCGCTGCCCTCGTGAAGAAAGAGGGCGGCAACAGCAGCAGCTTCCACCGCCGCATCCTTGGCTCCTCCTCCTATGACATGAAGGTGTACGAGGCGCCGCCGCGGGCGAGCAAGTCGGAGAAGGACAAGCTGTTCCAGGTGCCGCACGGGCTGACGTTCAAGGGCGGGTTCCACGACGCTGTGGCGCACGCGGCGCGGCGGTGCCGGTGGCTGCTGGTGAACGTGCAGGGCCTCAACCTGGCGTCGCTGGCGCAGAACCGCGACGTGTGGGCCAGCGACCTCGTGGCGCAGTGCGTCAGGGAGCACTTCGTGCTCTGGCAGGCCGACGCCGGCGACGGCGACGAGGCAGAGCGCCGCGCCGGCGCCGAGGGGGAGGAGGCCGCGAAGGTGCTCTCCTACTACAAGATCCCCCGCGACAAGGTCCCCGTCGTCATCATCGTCGATCCGGTCACCGGGCAGGCCGTGGGCAGGCTGCGCGGCACCGACCCCAACGACTTCCTCGTCTCCATGGGACCCTACACAGAAAAGAGGCCGGCCTTCCCTGTCGTCGGAGCTGCCAAGAAATCTGCAACTCCTGCTCCGACGAGCCTGCAAGAACAGGCACCGACGGCGAGGAAGCCGGCCGAGCAGCCGGTTGCGACAGTGGTGGCGGTGCCACCTATGGATCAGCAGCCGGCGGTCTGCAAGATGAGGGTCCGGCTGGGCGATGGCCGGGTGGTTGCCAAGGATTTCGGGAGCCAATGCGCGGTGGCGGAGCTCTTCGCGTATTGCCGGTCAGAGATGGGCGCGGGAGCGGCGGCGGCGAGGCCGTTCCGGCTGCTGCGCTTCGTCGGCGCCGCGAGGGTGGAAATCGGTAACGACAGCGCCACGTTCGAGAGCTTGAGGCTCCACATGTCAACTGTTTGTGTTGAGCTTGGCTAATCCTTTTTTGTATTACAATACAATTCATTCATAACATTCAATTTTTTTATAGAAAAAAGGTCCAAATCGTACTATTATCATATCTTTTGTTTTGTTTTGTTTTGTGATTGGTTGAGCGTTGCTGACAGTCTTGGAATTCTACATCATTTTGTTGGCAAAGATCACTGAGGTAATTTGCAATCTTCTACTTGGTAATGAGCTCATGTATGGTAGATTAATGCACACCTTACAATAGTATAAGTAAATTCTTGATTGCTTCATTTAATTTAGAGTAGCATATTTGTTGAAAGTGTTGTGAAACACAGGATTAGTGATCAATTATCCTAATCATGTAATTAGTAAAGTAATTAGAGATGTAATTAGAGATGTAATTAGAGGGTAACTTCCCTCCACCAAAGGGCCATCCCGAAAGGGTGCTTCCATGCCCCTTCGGTCTGTATATAAGGACTAGGAAAGTGCCCGTGCGTTGCTACGAGCATTCAAATATCTATAATGCAATACACAAAACATTCAAGAAAAGTATATAGCATAAAAGTAATATTAATAAATTATATCATTGTATATCATGCAAACACAACATACCTTGATGTTCCACTGGAATTGGTAGTGCAACTTAGGGTCGATCTCTTCACTGGAGAAGTCCTATGACAACACAGTAACCATCCGTTCCAAAATATTACCAAAATTACTTGATAATCTGTGCTTGACGGGGAAAGCTTAGCAGTCCACTTTTCCAGGATTCACTTTTCCAGGATTCCCAAGAATCATATCAGTAACCATTTCTACCGTGCCTATTGCCTAAAGCAAAATTTGACATCAGCTCGGGGAAAATTAGTAAAAGGTAGAAAGCATATTGGTCTAAAATGACATATATGAACCTGTTATGTACAATGATATAGAGACATGTTGGTACATGGGTTGGGATGAAGCTACTTCTTCTGTAACTACTGTATCCGGGATAATGAGGGTATGTTATGCAACCTATGTATGCTCAAAGAACTCGATCATGGAACTTTCCACCCTTTGCCTCAAGGATAAAAAAAAATGTCTGTAGTCAAAAGATAAATACACTGTGCTAGTCCCTTTCCCTTCCCAACGTCATATCTTTCTTCGACATGGAGGAAAGAACAATCACTGGCATGGTACCTTTCATATTTGAACCACCCAACTAAAGTATAATAAATAGAAAATATTATAACACAAACATTAGTAACCAGAGAAAAATGATATAGTGATCAATAAATCACCAGAGTAAGCCCATTTCCTTCATGTCCTATCGCAATCAAAACATTAATTTGGCAGATTAGGAATAAAGCCAATAATTGGCTTTCCATCAGGCACTGAAATAGATAAGGCGTTTGTCTCTATTAGTAGCCGATAAAAGGCACACAGCTAAAATAATAATTGCAATGAGGAATTCAGACAACTGTTCCCTTATTCTTATTAACAAAGCTTACTGTATGGGTGATGCCCGATTCTGATTTGCGTATTCTGATCAATATCTATAGGAACATTCTTGATTGCAGGAAAGAACTCAGTCTGCACGTTCACATTATACACTTAACAACCGATTTATCATCCTCCCATGAGAAACCTTTGAACTCCCAACTTCTTCCGGTTCCTGTAACATACAGCTGCAATATGTACAACCATTTTCTGTATGTCCCTTAAAATGGAATTCTTGTTTCTGGAACACAAAAGAGAACTAACAAAATAGAAGCGATTTGCTCCTAAGAAGGAACTGGAAGTTGGAGCAAAGGAAGAATGTGCTCCGAACATTACCTAGAACCAAATTACTCTTTGTATCTAAGGTTGCTGTCATTATTGATATTGATAAAGCGTTGTCTCATCTTCACTGGATTCTGAAGCTATATCGTGCAACTTGACTTAGCAACCTGATGATCAACATATCCTACCTCCATTAGGGCATGCTTTTAAGCAAGTAGACTACATGAAAAATTAGAGCATCATGGAAATAATTGAAGATTGAACAAAATGAAATTTGTGCATTTTGTTAATTGAGTTCTATCTGCCGCCATGGACGCGCACATGCATGAATGCGAGCTAGCAGATAGAATGGCACAGGCTCTTGCTTGCAGGTGCAAACAAAGAAAATTCAAGAGGTCATGTGCAACCAAAACATGTAATCTTCCAATCCCATACCCAGTTTCCACCATATGTGTGGTACCAATTTTTCTTGATGAGTAACTCAATGAATGAATGCTGAAATTTAGAAGCATGCCACAAATATTACAAAGATTATAGGTGGTTGCTGAGTCCTTATTGTTTACTCAGGAACTGTTAATTGAAAAATTGTATGCAGCTTAATATTTCAACAACCCATCTTTGTGGTAATCGACACCAACCATGTTAGGGCAGAATGATACCTTTGTTCCAAGAATTAACATAGTTTAACGCACGGGCATTATGTCTCTCATTTGCAGGTAGAACTGACGTGAAAAAAGTGCCACCGACAGCCTGTAAAGTCCAACTAAATAATTGTCAGCTGTAGAAATTTGATTCATGGACTAAATAACTGTCAGCTGTAGAAATTTGATTCATCCTGTATAAATCTAGAATTCAGAAGCAGAACGTCCGGTAGACGGCGGTGACACCTCTGGGGTGTGAGTGCGGGACTGCGGGGTCGTCGACGGACGGTGCACCTCTAGGTACGAGTTTGGGGCTCCGGTGGACGGCGGCGCAGGGATCGATTCATCATCTTGTATAAATTTAGAATTCAGAAGCAGAAACTCCGATAAACAACGACATCTCCGGGCGCGGGTGCCTGGGTCCGGCGCGCGGCGGAACCTCCGGGCGCAACTGCGGGTGGCGGGTGGAGGGGGACGACGGACTGGGCGAACGGTGGAATCGACCATCGACCACGAGCCACAGTGTGGCTATCGTCTCCATGTAGCAGTCTCGCAGGAGGAGATGGCGCCATGGCGGTGGCTTCCTTGAGGAGGAGACGGCGGCCACGAAATCCTGAGCAACGTAGGCGTGGATCCGAAGGGGGCGACGTCGCCGTTTCGGAAGAGGCGGCGGCTACTTTAGTGTGGAGGAGGGCGGCGAAGGGAGAGGGAGGGTCGCAGGAGGAGACGACGGCGGCGACGATGGGAGAGGAGGTTCGGCGTCGGCGTTCGGCGTCGACGTCCGTGGGTAATTAGGTTTGGCATGGGTCCTCCGCAGACCCGCCGGTGACGTAGGCACGGACGGTTTTGGGGTATAGACGGACGGCTTGCGTGGGCCCTCGGCAGACCCGCGCGAGGGGAGAGGGCGCCAGGTGCGGCAGACCCGCGCGAGCAGAGGGACGGGAGGACGGGATTTTTTCTCCTTTCTAAACTTTTTAGGAGTAGAAGAGATAGGGGGTTCCCCCCACCATCAACCATCAATGAATCAATTCATTTGCTCCCATTCCATTTCATCCCATTCACTTTTCTCTCAACACGTTATCATGCACTGCTCTCCGCTGAGCGCACACAAGAGACAGAGGCGAAGTGCCTCACCATCGTTGCAGAGAAGGAAGGCGAGAAAGCCTCAAGTATGGGTCAGGAGCATCATCTTCTTCACCCATGACGTCCCACAGGATAGAATGGAAACCATAGGGCCTAGCAGCAAGCGGGATCACGGTGACTTACGTTTCTTTACACTAAGAGATGTTTTGTTGTTCTTTGTCTTCCCGACGGCCGGCAATGGGTCACTGGACGATGCTCCAGACTTGCTTCCGCAACAGAAGCGACCTTCACGCCATGGCCACCGTCCTGCAGGACGCCGTGGCCTCCATGGTCGCCGCTTCACAGTGCTGACCAAAGACGCTGTTTCTTCCCTGGAAGAAATTCCAGACTCGGTTTTTGCACCAGAGGCCAAACATAGGTGGCACGTCGTGGTCACCAAGGTTTCTGTGGCCTCCATGGACGTCGCCCTGCAAGTCGTTGTGGTGGTTGTCGCTGCCCTTTGTTCCGTGGTTGTCGCTGACGCCGTAACTCCTCCGGTTAGGGACACAGGTCGCCTCCGCGATAAAGTCCTCGCCGCACTCAACCCCAACGCACTGGCAGTGGCGATGATGGCGGCGGCCAGCATCGCTGGCTTTGGCCCTCAGGCCGGGTTTTTCACCAACGATTACTTGCAACAGAGAAAAAAAAACAGTTGTCATCACAGAGGACCAAATGCATCAGAAATTGAACACCATCATTTTGCTCTTATCAATTTGATGTATTCTAGACGGAAAACGGAATTGCGTTCTTCAACAATACCGGCGGACCTCCGTCCACATCCTCGGCAATGTCCTAGGCGGTGGCAACCGCCGCCCCGACCTTCCTCGGCCGCGACCGCTGCTCGAGGATTCGGCGTAACACCTGGGACCCGCCGCACCAATCTCCTCCGACGAGTGATGGCCGCCCGACGGTCGGCGGCCGGCAGGAAGCCGGAGAACAGGGGTGGGCGGGCCAAAATGGAAGGAGGAAGAGTGGAGCACCAGACGCTGGTGGTGCGGATCTGCACCGGCCATCCGGCCGGACTTGTCACCAGCGGCGACACGCCACACAAGCGGCGGCGGTGCCCAACAGGCAGCAGCGGCGCCGGTTTCTGGGGTGTGCGGTTGGGGATGGAACCCTAACCGTTCCCCAATCCTGTTTTATATGGGCCTGCCGCAGCGGGCCAAGCTGGGCCGCCACTAGGCCACCGCTTCGCGGGCCACCACCAAGTCATAGCCGGCCCACAAGCCGGAGCCAGCCGCAGGCCTGGCTGTTTGCTTGGGCCACCAACAGGCCGGCCCGACCAAGCCACTCCTGTAGACCGACAGGCCACATTGTTTCCTCCATTTTACAGATAGCCCTCAGGCTTAATTTTATTTACATGTCTAGAATATTCAATTCTACATATTTACATTTGAACCCCTGGATTGTTCTCTAAATATGTGTTGTCATGCATATTTTGTCATATGTACCATCCGGTATTTGCACCTATGTAATTTGAATGCTAATATTACTGCAGTAATTGTGTATATCTACGATTCGCAGATCATTCATAGGTGTTAGAACAATTTTTCATATGCAATTTTTATTTATTTGCATGATTAATACTTAATCAAAATTCTACATCAAGTAGAACATAAAGCAAAATAAACAATAATAATAATTAAAATTAAGGCCTATAAATTTGATCTTGGAATAACACAAGGTGATGCGACCTAGGCGCTGGCTGCGATAAGTTCTTATCTAAGAATTTATTGGCCCTGAGATCCGCGCTTTTAGGCAGCTTTTGCTCATCACTGAGAGGTCTACATCTTTATGATGATTACCTTCAAAGTGTATATCCAAATTTCATATATATGGACAAACTATTAATGACTATCAAGTCAAATTATTCCTACCGGAATTAAAAAGTCCTATACCTTAATTTTGTAAGAATCATCTTACATTTATTATTTTGCTTCTTTTAAAATAAATTTTTACATCAATAAAATAAATTTTATTGCAAGAATCATCTTGCCTTCACTAATGGTTGCATAATTATATCACCAACATGGTGATTATTCCCTAAAAATGACCTCCTACTATTACTAGTGTAACACATATAAGTGGAGTCTAAGGTATTTATTGCAATCATGCAAATTATGCCTATAGCAACGAGTTTCTCGTCCACCACTTCAAATTTTACACCATATTGGTGATTATATTTGGATGTGTTAACTCACTAGTATGTGATGATCGAGTCACACTCGATAGTAACGATTTCATCGTACATCAAAAATGAGGTTCACACTCATTGTCATTCAAATCGCAATTTGAATATACATGATTTTATATAGAATTATTAAAGACTCATCTTGGAATCAAAATTTAAGCATAAATTTTGGCTTAAACAAATAGCAGAAAAAGTGCAACATATTTTGTTGACAATACTCTATCATATAAAAAGAGTATGTTTTGGTAATGATCATCAGATCATTTATTCTCACAAGAATAGAATCCAAAAGCATATGCAACGACTTCTGTCGCCTGTCAATTATAAGAATAGTCCACTTATAATAAAGTATCAACTTGATTTATATAATTTTTGCACTACAATATATTTCATGCTATATAATTTACTCATCGAGTAAATTCATTCAAATACATGATCAACTCATGTAGGACATGACAAATGTTTCCAAAATGGAAATTTTTGAATTCGCATTGGATTAAGTTTACTATCTAATTTGGGTACATGATATCAACGATATCATTGGGAGATTCATGGCATCCAAGCCACCATCATTATACCCACATACAAGTACCCAATCAATTATTAACATTACCACACATGGACCTTTGTGTGTTACTACATTTCCTCAATTCCGATTTTACAAATCAGAATAACCAAATGAGGAAAATCCATTTATTCTTTAACTCCTAGAAGAGTTACCAACAAAGAATAGAACTTTCAGTTCATGGAATTTATAACACAACGGATCTCATTTATAAAATGTCACTTTTCTTCAAATCAAGTGACCATAATGACTAACCTCAAGTTTGTCTATAGTATGGTTGTACATTCATGTACACATGATTTCCAAATAAAACATTTGGTTCAAACAAAACCTCCACCCTAGTGGAGGAAAGCGAATTCAAGGAGATCAATTTGAAGCGCACTTCATAAATTAATAAATTAGATCTCCATATGTTTCCATAAAAAATTCATAGAATTATCATTAGTTCAATATTATACTACATGTGTAGTATATTGTCCATCATTAATATCATGTATTTCAGACATGGTATTTATTCGGGATACAACTAGAAAGAAAAGGAATTTCATAAAGTGGATCACCACTATCACAAATATGAGGGATATATACTCTCCTCATGGGTATTCAATTAATCATTGTAGATGCACTCATGTATTCTACAAATACCCTAAGTTCATAACATCCATTTGTATATGGTTTCATACCGAAACCCATTATCAAGGGTAATGATGCTAAATCAGCACTCAACTTGGTAAAATGGACAAGAAAATTCAATATACATACAATTCCTTTCGTATCTGAAGGAACCTTGATGTCGCCTAGAGGGGGGTGAATAGGCGTGACGACCAAATTAAACTCTTCTTCCCCGAACACTTGAGCTGACAGTGTTCCACCGGTCAGACCGGTCAAGCACTGGACTTCACAGGAGGCACCGGTCAGACCGGTGAACCTCACCGGTCAGGCCGGTGTAGCACAGAGCACCTGCAAAAACAACTTCAAGCACCTCTTGACTTCTAGCACGAACCAAACTTGGTGAGTGGCCTTTGTAGATGATCACAAGCAAGGTAATGAGCCCTGCACACACAAGTAGCACACCCAAGTAGATCGAAGCTGAAGCAAGTCAATTATGCTAGAAAAACAACTTAGAGAGTCAAACCACACGAAGAAGCAAAGGATTTGTTTCCCGAAGTTCACCACCCACTAAGGAATGGCTACGTCTCCGTTGAGGAGCTTGTAAGGGACAATTCCCACAACAAGCCGGGTCTCTTTCAACCACTTTCCTCCTTTCCACTAAGGGGATCTTTTCCACGAAGAGGCAAGATCGCAGCCCTTACAAACTTCCCGCTGCTCACCACAACCTTGGGAGCTAGCCGGCGACGCCTAGCCGTCTAGGAGGCAAACCTCCAAGAGTAACAAACGCTTCAAAGCTCGTAGACGCGAAACCAAAGTGCTCAAGCTATGGAAATGCTCTTGTTAGCTCACCAGGTCGCTCTTGAGTTTACTCTCTCAACCCAACACCAAGGATATGGCTTGAATCCACAAATCTCACAAAGAGAGGGTTGGGAGAGCCACTAAGGCTTAGAGCTTGTTAGAAATGGCTTGGGACCTCAGCAATGTCACTAGAAATAGCAACCCTCACTTGAAGAAGGCTTGGGGTACTTATACCCCTCAAAGGAGAAAATTAGCCGTTGGTCCTCGGGCAGCACCGGTCAGACCGGTGCCCCACACCGGTCAGACCGGTGTTTGAAAAACTAGCCGTTGGGTCTAGCGGCACCGGTCAGACCGGTGCCCCTGACCGGTCAGACCGGTCAGACCGAGATACCCCCAAAACCCTTTTTATGAAACTACCACTTCATCACTGAGATGAAATGGCTCAGGTTAGGTTAGGAGGGTTTGTTAGCACACTCTAAGGCTCTCAAGGCTAGGTCTCACTTAGGTCAACTAATGAGCACTTTGACTTGGTCAACTCGCTAAGTTGCATCCCTCTTGATAGTACGGCATACCTATACTCAAGAATAAATAAAAATACTTTGTTGAACTCTTGAGCTTGAATGTCTTCAATCTTGCCATACTTAATCAATATTCACTTGAGGGCTTTCAACATAGCCTTTGACTTGAGCACGTCCATACTTGAGCTAATGACTTAGGATCTTTCCATCTAGCATAGGAATGCATACTTAGATCCATAAGTCACTCCATATTGCCAATCTTAACATGTTGATGACTTGCATTACTTCCCTCGGTTAAGGTTTGGATATGATACTTGGAGACCCCACGGATGCTAGAACTTCACCTTAGCAAAACACTAATGGTGGCTTAGCTACGGCCCCAAAGATTGCTTAGTCCCTCACCCTAGACACCTCGGTTGATCTCTTCATCACTTACCCAATCCACTTTTGAGTTCTACTTTGCTTCATACACAATTAACCTTCATTTGAAAACCCGCTTCAAATGCTTGATCTTGATTAACAACGAATGTGCAAGCTTCCAAATTAGAACCATAATGTGTACACTCATCCTTATGTCCTCTTTCAATAAACACATGAAGCCTTGCACTTGACTTAGAGAATTACCATCTTCTCTTTTATGATCCTTGTAATTTTAATCAAGCTACGTCTTCATATGGGAGACCATGAATTGACCTTCTCAAATTATCCCAATATTTATCTTCATTTATTGCTTGATATTTGTCACTTATGCATTAGGATCATCCATATATTTGTCTTTGTCAATGTGAGCCATGTGATATTCAACCATAAATAAATTCCTCAATAAATGCTCACGAATATATAAACAAAATCTGCTCACAATCTTAGACAAATACATTAGTCCTTTAATCGCCTTGTCATTCAATTCACCAAAATCCACTTAGGGGCCTAGATGCACTTTCAATCTCCCCCTTTTTGGTGATTGATGACAACTTGATTAAAGCTTACAAATAAAACATTAGAGCACATTTAAATTCTTAGATATAGCTAGAGCTCCCCCTTAATTTGTACTTTGAGTTGAATTTCAAAAATTGGCCTCAAATGCCAATAGCACAAATTTGGAAGAAAGCGCGTGTGAGCTCCCCCTATATCTTAGAATCAGTGGAGTGCAACATGTGTGAGCGATAAATAAACCGTGATGCGTATGACAAGATATGCACAAAGCAGCGAAGAAGTGCACTGACTGGGCAGCACCGGTCAGACCAGTGCTGCTGACCGGTCAGACCGGTCAGGTCCAGCCAGCACACCCAACTGGGCGGCACCGGTCAGACCGATGCCCCTGACCTGTCAGACCGGTCAGGTCCAGCCAGAGCACAAAGCAAAGGGTGTGCGTGCTATTTGGTCCAGAGTGATCAGGCCGGGGTTGCAAGCCGGCTTAGATCACTTTGCACCATTTAGCCAACACAAACAAAACACCAATCAACACATGCATCATAATTTAGCAATAAAGTCGCTTAATTATTACAATAAAGTTCAAACACTCAGTAGCACTCACACAATTGTTCTCAAGTCCACAAAGATAAGGTTCTAAATTTATTACAGACTGCTCTCTTCAGCCAACAGGCACCAGTCAGACCGGTGCAGGGCACCGGTCAGACCGGTGCAACACAGACAGACAGGACCAAGATAATGCTGAAGCTGCTTTAATCCTTTCTTCTCCCCCTTTGTCATCAAGCATCAAAGAAGGTCTGGAGAGAAGATGTCGAGTCCCGTCACTGTCCCTGCCACGAGTCCCACGCTGGACCGCCAGGGTGCGAGCTCCCTCCTATATAAGAGTTAGGAAATGAGACAAAGTAGGAGAGATACGCTAGATATGGTGAAAAGATAGATAGGAACATGAAGAACATCATCCATACCCTGATAAGGAGGTGGATATCCTGACCAACCAAAGATCTCAGTAGAAAAACGTCCCGCCCAGTCTGGAGGAGCCTCTGACCCCTCTGCATCATCCGGAGGTGGAGGTGGGGCAACTGGGGCACCGAAGGGAGGAGGGTACGCTGCTAGTCCCTGAGGAGCACCGTAGGGCTGAGGGACCTCCTCTGAACTAGGTGGTGGAGGAGGTGCAGCTGAGGAGGAGCTACCCTCGCCTGACTCAAAAAACATGGTGCCATACTCGTTGATCATGTTCGAATTTATCATTGTCCTCACCCTCTGATCAAACGACGGGATCTCAACCTCAGGAGGAGTGGGAGAGATAGGTGAACGGGGCGGCTGAAATCCAAAGTGAGCGTGTAGCTGCTTCATCGTGTCCCTCTCCTTCTTCCTCTCTATCCTCGTCCGCTGCTGCTCCACCTCAATGTCATACTGACTCTTGCACATACCAAAAATCAAATTCAGAAAACGGCGGAGCGGAGAGGTGGACTTTTTCTGCCGGCCATACTGTCCAGGCCCCCACCGGTCGGACCGGTGAGTGGCACCAGTCAGACCGGTGTCGGCCTGGGTAGTAGGTCACTGCTGAAACTGCTGCCAATCGACTCCAGCCTCTGTACGTTCTTCCGCTGTGATTTCAGGCTCTCGCTCAGGGGAAGGAACAATGGGGTTCTTCACTGGGTTGGGCCTCAGAGGCTTGTGAGTGACGTCCTTCGGAAACTCAACCCTAGTCACCTTCTCGATCATATACATGATGTACGGGCTGTAGCTGCAGATCTTCTTAGGGTCCTCTAACAAGTACTTGATCTCCTGCCAAATGTAGTCGCCCACACTAAAAGGATCAGCCCCTGGTCTCAAAGCTATCATTAGGTTCTTCATGAACCTAGAAACATCAGAGGGATTTCCATCCCTAGGAGCAATGGTCGCCCGAAGAAGCCTGTTAAGAACTGAGTAGTAAGTGTATAGCCCCTTCACGTGACCAACATTAGCCCTCTGATCCCTAGGATACATGAAGTACAAAGTCTCTGGCTCAAGCAGACCACCATTATGCAACTTAGGATAATCCTTATCATCAGCCCCCAAACCAAAGAGAGTCAAGAACTGGGAAAAACGAATGGCATGCTTGTTCCCATTAGTCATCCAAGTCATAGCTCTCTCTGTCTCTATGTAGCCAAAGTGAACCGTGGCATAAAACTGAGCAATGATTTCCCTGTTCCAATCCTGCCTAAAGCCCATGAGCTCCTTCACCCTCTGGTGACCACACACAGTGCTGAGCTCAGTGAAGATAGGGTCATTCTTGCTCTCCATATAGGTCCAATCTACGTACTGTGCCATGTGGGTGATCTTGGGCTTCTTTATGATTACGGTGGCGTAGTAGTCCTGCTGGAACGTAGCCCAAAACCTCCTATCTGTGGCTGTCCTCTCACTGGCATAGGGATCTTTATCCCTCAACTTCTGCAGCTTCTTTGTCATCCCTGTCTCATGATACTTTACTGGCTTGTTGGGAAACATGTAGATAGGTTTGACAACCTTCAGCCTGCATGTACCATCATCATCATCATCATCATCCATGGGATCATCATCCTCATCCCTCTCCTGACCACCTAGGTCCTCCTCTTCATCCTCATCATCCTCCTCATCATCATCATCTAAAGCTGGCCCTTTTCCATGATGCTTCACACGATAAACATTAGGGTCAACAAAGGTTTCATCCTCAACATTATCATCACTGCTCGTCCCCGTGTCACCACCCAAATCTACTTCTTGTTCCTCATTTCTTCTCTTTGGTGCACGCTCTCGCAGGTTCATACCACTCGCACTGCCACTGCCGCCTGCCTCACGATCATGCGGGAGCTCTCGAGGTGTCAATCTTGTTTTCTTGCTCCCGGACTGCTTCACCCTTGGCATAGCGATGGTCCTGAGTCACAAAGGATATAACAGGAATGTATAAGACACAGGAATGAGATTTGAATTGAATTGAAATAGAAATCGACAAGTCGGGACAATTGGGTCGGTTCTGTGCGCCACCGGTCAGACCGGTGAGGGGCACCGGTCAGACCGGTGCCGTCCAGAATCGAGCCAATGGCCTCAACTGTTAACCTCAGCAGCTGGGACGACAAGATATGGATATTGATGATCTAGAAGTATTCCTATACTGATATGTGCCGAAAACATGAAGGAAAACAGGATTAGGGTTTGACAGCCTCCACCGGTCAGACCGGTGGGGTGCACCGGTCAGACCGGTGCAAGCCGTCCGCCCCCAAAATCTTGAGTTCTCACAATGTGTCTAACAAAACTTTATGGATCTATAGGTATGTCTTCTAGCTGATCTCAGAAGATGTTCTACCAAAGGGAATTCAAATCTTTGCACCAAGTAAGGAGATCGGGCAAAACAAAGTTTTGAATACCTTGTGAGAGATGAACTTGAAGGGGAACCGAAGAACTTGAGGGGGAATCAATGGAGGGTCCTTGGGAGAGTGATTTCCATCCAATATTGCACCTTCTTCATGGTTGAATCATTGGAAAACCATGGGGGGAAGAGAGGTGAAAGGAGGGAGGAGAGAGGGTGTTCCACGGTTTGGAGAGGAAGAGAACCTGGGTGAAATGATAGAGGAGAGAGAAGGGAGGGGGGGTAAAGGTAGATTCCATTTACTGTGGCCCCACGGGTTGCTCCCGGGCGACACCGGTCAGACCGGTGAGGGGCACCGGTCAGACCGGTGACCCCCAGGGTCCAGCCAGTGAAGCTTTATCGGTAGTACCGACTTGGGATCGGTAAAACCGAGGATTTTGATAATTCCAGCAGAGAGACCATACCGGTAGAACCGACCTAGCCTCGGAAGTTCCGATCCTTCTCTTCCATTTTGAGATTTTGCTCCTTAAATCTTCACCAAATATTTTATAAAACAATTTTCTTCCATTTAAACCTCAGAAAAAGGAATTTGTGACTTAGGGTCGCCACCGGTCAGACCGGTGGACTGCACCGGTCAGACCGGTGCGCCCCTGAGACACACCTTGAAAAGATTTTGGCTCCTTTCTCCTTCTCAAAGATTGGATAAAAGATATAGAGGTGATATTGATCCATATATTGCCAAAGTCTTGAAAGAATGGAGGATAATCTAATTTAATTGATAATTCTTGATTCTTCCAAGAGAGAGAGATAGACAGAGATGGATTTTATGGACTTGAGGAAATCTTCTTAATTGTGACTAGCCATCAATCAAACAAGGGTAACTATAGTCACAACTAAGTTGATTGGGTCACAAAGACCAAGAATCAAATATTTTTTAAAATGAGCACACTTCCTACACATACTAGTTGATTTTTTCGAAAAGTCTATCCTATGTCACAAAGTGCATGCATCCACTTCAAATGAATGGCTTTTCAAGAATATTTGACTCATACCTTCAACCTCGAGACACAAAGACGAGGGAAAGCAAAGGTATCAACCAAATATCTAGAGAGGCACACAAAAATTCACTTGAAGCAATTACATGCTAAGGATGGCACACTAGCATGGTATTATGGCCTAGATGCATTACGGTATTCAATGAGGTTCATGGAAACATACCTTTGCCTTAAGACCATTTCATTTGTGCATATATTTGAATTTTGAATGGTGCTAGCTCTTATCTTTAGGGAGTTATACTTATCAAGAGCTTGCTTAGGGATGCACAAAAGAGTAAGACTACAAGATCACTAGAAGAAATTGTTAGTCCCATAAGTGACTCAAGTATTGCAATGAGCTCCCCCTTAAATAGTGCTAGAGATATTTTGAATTTCTCGAACAAAGCACTTTATTCAATTAAGAACTTGGTGAGGCTCATTCCAAACTTGGTCAAGACACATAAATGATTTGTTAATTGAAATGTGTCGAGTCTCTCATAACCTTTGATGCCAAATCACCCTTTTTCTTGAAAGTTGGGTCAATCCCGGGTCACCCGGCCATAGGGGTCAGGTCACCCTGCAGCACACAGAGGCGTACCGGGTCACCTGAGCACAGGTGCCGGGTCACCCGGCCAACAGCCTCACTGGGCCGGCACCGGTCAGACCGGTGCCTGTCACCGGTCAGACCGGTGACCACCAGTGCACGCTTATTTGGTGATTTTGCCCTTCTTGTTCCTTGAATGTTTGAATGAGTTACTAATTCAAGTCCTGCAACATAGACAAGGCAATGCTCTACTAGAGAGCCATTAAACGCATCGAATGCCATGAGAGAGTAAATTTTCATAAAATAGTCAAAGTCACTACCTCATGTTTCACTCATACAAGATAAGCATTACATGAGTATTCAAGAAGAACTAAGAGTGACTTAGACTCAACCAAGGAGTACTAGTTACCGAGATGTCATTGATTTCAAGATTTACGTAATTTTGCCCTTCACATGGTCAATTGATCAATCGTGATTTTCAAGCCTTCTAACCATGTGTTCAATGCATCTCTTCCAACCTGCAAGCTCAACAAGCATTTCTTGGTACCCAACACTTGTTGGGTCCTATTGGGTTAGCCACAAGGTGCTTAGGAACCCAAATGGCTCTCATACTACATTGAGGTGAACTAATCTCCCTCATAGCACAAGTTCCATTCTTATCGTTCCTAAGCTTATGGAAATCATAATGGACTAGATTTGATTTAGGAATGTTACCATTTGGACAATCTTTGCCCATGTGACCCTTTTGACGGCATTCATAGCAAATGCGGCTTTTGTTCTTGTTGGTCACATCATTCCTTGTAATTTCGTGTCCATGCTTGCTTCTGAGCCTTGTTCTTGTTGAAGAGGTCTTCTTTGCCTTGTTTGCTTGAGGTGGGGCTACCCTGGCCGGCACCGGTCTGACCGGTGGCATGCACCGGTCTGACCGGTCACGGTCAGTGCCACTGCCCATTTTCACACTTGGGCACGAGTCGGCAAAGTGACCCTTCTCTCTGCACTTGTAGCACACTCTCCACTTGTTTGAGCTTCTAGGCTTCTTGGAGAGTGATTCTTGTGCCTTGTGCTTGGTTGGACGAGGTTGGAACTTGACTTGTCCAACCTTGTTCTTTTCTTGAATCTTGTGCTTGTGAGTCCTTGTATGTTGTTGAGGGGTTGAGCTAGTGACGATTGATCCCTTCTCAAGCTTCTTCACCATGTCTTCACGGTTATCTTGAGAAGGTTGCACTTTGCTCTTCTCCTTCAACACATACAAGTCTTTTTGAAGCTTTTCAACCTCTTGCTTGAGTTCATCATTTTCTTTAGCAATGAGGTCATCACAAGATTCTACAAGTACATGCTCAATGCTAGATTGGCTTGCTTGAGACAAACAATCATTAGCACAAGATAAATTAATTTGAACTTGTGAGCATGTGCATGTGTGAGATAGAGATTGCATAGATTTTACCGATGAAAGCACAACCTCATGGGCTATTTCTAGTGTTGCATAAGAATCGACAAGCTTCTCATAGGAGCACTCAAGTCCCTTGTGATCGGCTTGTAGAGTCATATGCTCACTAGTGAGTTTTGCTAGTTGGGCTTCTAGCTCATCATTGGCTTCTTCTTCTACTTTAGCTCTATATGAAAAATATTTGATATCATGATCATATTTGTTAGCCAATGATTCATACTTACAAACCAAGGATGCGAGCTCGGATTTGAGAAGTTCAAGTTCTCTTGTCGGAGAGCTTGACGCTTCAATCTTCTGGTTTTTCGCTCCTTTAGCTTGCCTCTTCTTCTTGCTCTTCTTTTCCTTCTTGGCCATTAAGCAAGTTGGTGTGCCCCTGCCGGCACCGGTCTGACCAGTGTATGTCACCAGTCTGACCGATCCTTGCAGAGGAACGGCGTCTTCGCTAATCTTTTTGCTCTTTAGAATAAGATGCTTTAGCTCTCTACATACACAACTACACAAAAGGTTAGTAATAACGGCATTGAGTCGCTTCTTCTCCAATTCCTTTGGAGAGACACAAGTCCCATCCTCCGAAAGGATACTCGCAACCATAATACCCTCAGCGGTAGGACCCAAAACCTTAAGTGCAATGAGAACATTGGAGCGCCAAGAGGAGTAGTTTGAGTCATCTAGAGCTAGAGGCTCAAACGGTACCTCACAAGTTGTCGACATCGAAGAACTCCAATCGGTTAAGCTCGAATCGGAGCACCAAACTCTGATACCAATTGAAGGAACCTTGATGTCGCCTAGAGGGGGGGTGAATAGGCGTGACGACCAAATTAAACTCTTCTTCCCCGAACACTTGAGCTGACAGTGTTCCACCGGTCAGACCGGTGGTGATGACCGGTCAGACCGGTAAAGCACTGGACTTCACAGGAGGCACCGGTCAGACCGATGAACCTCACCGGTCAGGCCGGTGTAGCACAGAGCACCTGCAAAAACAACTTCAAGCACCTATTGACTTCTAGCACGAACCAAACTTGGTGAGTGGCCTTTGTAGATGATCACAAGCAAGGTAATGAGCCCTGCACACACAAGTAGCACACCCAAGTAGATCGAAGCGGAAGCAAGTCAATTATGCTAGAAAAACAACTTAGAGAGTCAAACCACATGAAGAAGCAAAGGATTTGTTTCCCGAAGTTCACCACCCACTAAGGAATGGCTACGTCTCCGTTGTGGAGCTTGTAAGGGACAATTCCCACAACAAGCCGAGTCTCTTTCAACCACTTTCCTCCTTTCCACTAAGGGGATCTTTTCCACGAAGAGGCAAGATCGCAGCCCTTACAAACTTCCCGCTGCTCACCACAACCTTGGGAGCTAGCCGGCGATGCCTAGCCGTCTAGGAGGCAAATCTCCAAGAGTAACAAACGCTTCAAAGCTTGTAGACGCGAAACCAAAGTGCTCAAGCTATGGAAATGCTCTTGTTAGCTCACAAGGTCGCTCTTGAGCTTACTCTCTCAACCCAACACCAAGGATATGGCTTGAATCCACAAATCTCACAAAGAGAGGGTTGGGGAGAGCCACTAAGGCTTAGAGCTTGTTAGAAATGGCTTGGGACCTCAGCAATGTCACTAGAAACAGCAACCCTCACTTGAAGAAGGCTTGGGGTATTTATACTCCTCAAAGGAGAAAACTAGCCGTTGGTCCTCGGGCGGCACCGGTCAGACCGGTGCCCCACCCACACCGGTCAGACCGGTGTTTGAAAAACTAGCCGTTGGAGCTAGCGGCACCGGTCAGACCGGTGCCCCTGACCGGTCAGACCGGTCAGGCCCGAGATACCCCCAAAACCCTTTTTATGAAACTACCACTTCATCACTGAGATGAAATGGCTCAGGTTAGGTTAGGAGGGTTTGTTAGCACACTCTAAGGCTCTCAAGGTTAGGTCTCACTTAGGTCAACTAATGAGCACTTTGACTTGGTCAACTCGCTAAGTTGCATCCCTCTTGATAGTACGGCATACCTATACTCAAGAATAAATAAAAAAACTTTGTTGAACTCTTGAGCTTGAATGTCTTCAATCTTGCCATACTTAATCAATATTCACTTGAGGGCTTTCAACATAGCCTTTGACTTGAGCACATCCATACTTGAGCTAATGACTTAGGATCTTTCCATCTAGCATAGGAATGCATACTTGGATCCATAAGTCACTCCATATTGCCAATCTTAACAAGTTGATGACTTGCATTGATTCCCTCGGTTAAGGTTTGGATATGATACTTGGAGACCCCACGGATGCTAGAACTTCACCTTAGCAAAACACTAATGGCGGCTTAGCTACGGCCCCAAAGATTGCTTAGTCCCTCACCGTAGACACCTCGGTTGATCTCTTCATCACTTACCCAATCCACTTTTGAGTTCCACTTTGCTTCATACACAATTAACCTTCATTTGAAAACCCGCTTCAAATGCTTGATCTTGATTGACAACGAATGTGCAAGCTTCCAAATTAGAACCATAATGTGTACACTCATCCTTATGTCCTCTTTCAATAAACACATGAAGCCTTGCACTTGACTTAGAGAATTACCATCTTCTCTTTTATGATCCTTGTAATTTTAATCAAGCTACGTCTTCATATGGGAGACCATGAATTGACCTTCTCAAATTATCCCAATATTTATCTTCATTTATTGCTTGATATTTGTCACTTATGCATTAGGATCATCCATATATTTGTCTTTGTCAATGTGAGCCATGTGATATTCAACCATAAATAAATTCCTCAATAAATGCTCATGAATATATAAACAAAACCTGCTCACAATCGTAGACAAATACATTAGTCCTTTAATCGTCTTGTCATTCAATTCACCAAAATCCACTTAGGGGCCTAGATGCACTTTCAGTATCATCTGGGATATGTTATATGTACATACATAAATCCCGTATGACATGTTGCGTATCAAATGATTTCTCAATCTTGATTATATCACGAATTGGCATGATAGCCTTAGTCATTCTAACTCATGAATGATAAGAAAAATTATTATTAATCCTATTGGTCATAGCATACATTCTCAAAATCCTCAGATTTTGTGCACCACATGTGTCACTTGAGAATTAATTTTAAGGCCCTCTTACCTTAAAATTATAAATAATGAGCCACTCAATTTCTTGAAATACGTTCAAGATAAGTTGGCATATTCAGCCATTTATGGATTATGTAAGTGCTCTCAAGTGATCATAAAGTCATTTACAAATACTCCCATATGTATGTCTTACTGATCATAAGGCATCATAAATTACCAAATTAATTGCTCTGGTGTTCAACTTTGAGCAAAACTTTCCTGGACGCAGGATCTCATCCATTCATATGGAATTATTTGGTTTTGGGAACTATATCACTAAGTACCATATGTCCATACCAATTATGGCTTAATCGAATCTCTTATCAAGATAACTCATTTGCATGACCATCACAATAGAATTCAACCTATCAACATCAAGTTGGTAATATGTGGATTTACACACCACATATTTTACATTCATCAAGCTGCAATCATACGGCTCCCTCCATTGCAGTTAGTACGTGAAAGTTTGGCCACAGCCAAATATTTCCCATCTACGTGTCGGCTATGTTTTGCACATATCGATATCACCACCTTACAACATACATTATGGGCATTAGGGACCTACATAAAAGGTATTATTTTCCGTCATTCATATAATACCTTAGGTCTCTATGGGGATTTACACAAAAGCCCGTATGTTGATCACACATTGAGGATAACTCCAGGCATTAGGGGGAGATAAATACCACATATAGAATGCCAGGAATACAAAATGAATGTTACACATCACATTCAATCCTCACATCCACGTACATACCAAATAATATCTGAACCATCAGTTCAGAACATCTTATATTTGTATATTACAAATATTCTGCCAAATGCATTTACTTATCAAAAGTGTCATCTTATTCAATCTCTACACTTAATGTGCCAGAAAAGAGTGGAAATCTAACAAGATCACTCATCTCCCAAATTAAAATAAGAGGGGGAGAAGTATGGTCACTAGGGATCTAGCTTGTTAAGCATCCGCGGAAACAGGGGGAGACATCCTCCAAAATAGTAAATGCAAATCAACATCATGCATGTTGTTAGACACTTTATGGATATTCAAATCCAAAGTCTATGAATGTTTAACATTCAAAAGCCCAGTACATGTGCACATAATTTTGAGGCACTGAGGCATCATTGGAACATCCAAACTCTATCATCTTGGGAAATGAGATGAGAGTTCTAAATTTTTAATATTTCACATGCTATATTGGTTCCTTGAATCAATCATATACAAAGTCTACAAATTGTCGACATATACTCCTCAAAAGATTGCTATACACCTTAAACTGGATCCAGACAAAAAGTCCTAGGCAGAGTGTATCAACACTCAAATTGGGTCAAAACAAAGGTGGCAATTATGGAGAATTTCTCTCATACACTAGTGAGAGGTATTTACTGCAGTAATACCATATTCTCACAAATGCATTTCTTTACGAAAGTAAGGTGGTGATATAATGAGAGATTGTAGCACTGGTTTCACGCAGAGGCCGAGCAACATACCCTTGTGGTTTATGTGAAAATTATGTTCCCATACTTTATGATTGGCAGATCAAATAACTTTCATAAGATTAGGATATACAAGTCTTCGACTTATTTCAATCCTAAATCTAAATAAAAAATCGCAACATATATTGTGTATCACTTAAGTCACTCCATGACTTAAAATAGTCAAGTTGTTTGTGGTATAACTGACTAAGTGAGTATCTTTCGTAGAATGATTACTCCAATCACTATGATTGCATGTGTGTGCATTAACAAATCCAATTTGGATTTTCCATCATCTCAACACACACAAATAAACAAGCAATCATTTTATGACGGATTTTGAGATGGAAAGTTGGTAAAACCAAACTATGCTTAAGTTTACAACTTATGCTTACATATCAGTTTATTAATATTCAATTGATAATGTGTACCAATATTCAAATAATATTGGACAATCATATCCATAAACACTCATGGTCATTCAATCCCAAAATATGGATCAATATCCATTTAGACCCTGGGATGATGAATTTAGTACCAACAAAGTGCTTGTGTATCATACAAATTACAACATGCTTGATATTGCAGTTGTAGATACCTTGCTATAATGCAACTCCAACAATACCATACTGGTAGGAGTCAAAAACGATATCCATGGATGTCAAATGGTACTAAAAAGTCTTGATTATTATTTTAAGACTTGACCAAGTAGGATATCAAGATACTGACTAACTGATTCCCCATATTGCCAGATCATACACTGATATAGATAATAAAGTTTTAATGAGTTATCAAAATGGACTCTAAGAGAAACTTTATCTATCATTATGAAGCATCATATTCACATGTATGACTTCAATGACAAAATGTGATTCCATATAATCACTATCATTATCCATAAATGATAATGAATCTCGTATTGATCAAAATGTTTATCCTCATTTTTACAAAATGAGAGAATAAATATCTTGCAAAACACACTCACTAATGTACTTGTCCACCACTACATCGTAGAATGGTGTTCATGTTAAGTGGTGAGTGACAACTTACATTTCGCAAGGTTCAGGGGGAGACTCCTTATACAATCGTCATATTGTACTCTTTTTCCTATATGAGTTTTTCCTTATAAGGTTTCTCATATAAGGTTTTAATGAGGCAATATCAATACAAGAACATATCTCATATCACCTAATTTTTCCACTAAGGTTTTAAGGGTGGTATTCAAGGCTTATTCTATGTCATATCTTCTGTTTTCTCTATAAGAGTTTTTAAGAAGATATAGAATCCCTTCTCATATTTTTCCCATTGAGTTTTTGAGAAGGTTATTCGAACATGATCCTCAGATCATAATATTATTGATCTCCAAAACTTACTTATGAGTTTTTCCTTACAAGGTTTCTCATATAAGTTTTTCAATGAGACAATAATCTAAAATGCCATATCATTTTCTCCTTATATTTTCCCACAAGGTTTTAAAGGAGTTTTAATGGCATATACACACACAAATTAGTTTCTCCTCAATATTTTTCCCATAAGGTTTTTGGAGGAGTTTTACAAGATAATATTCAAAGATGATTGAAGAAGAATTACATCAAGATCACATGGAGCAATTGATCAAGGGGGAGTGTTGTGAAACACAGGATTAGTGATCAATTATCCTAATCATGTAATTAGTAAAGTAATTAGTGATGTAATTAGAGATGTAATTAGAGGGTAACTTCCCTCCACCAAAGGGCCATCCCGAAAGGGTGCTTCCATGCCCCTTCAGTCTGTATATAAGGATAGGGGGTTCCCCCCACCATCAACCATCAATGAATCAATTCATTTGCTCCCATTCCATTTCATTCCATTCACTTTTCTCTCAACAGAAAGAAATGCATCATTGACTCTTACCTTCATATGACTTGTATAGGAATTGGTACATGTTTCTCATGTCTCAAGCAGTCTCATAAGCATATGTGCATAAGAGTCTTCTGTCCACCGAGATATAATAATTTACTAATCCAGGGGAAAAAATTTACAGCAATGTTTTGGAATCGGGAGCTGCTTTTCCAAATTCCAGAGGACCTACATTATTTTTATTTCAAAATGGCAACCAATAATGAATATGTGGCAAAGTAAGTTTTCACTATACACCATATGATCCACCTGACGAGGAAAGCGCTAAGCAGATGTTACTGGACAATGTGAGTGATGCTGTACAACATCCTTGTACTTGTACATCCGTTAAGTTGCTGCCTATACAGCAAAAAAACAGGGTTTTTAGAGCAACTCCAACAGTCTATGTATTTTGTTAGCTAAATTTGAAGATTATTACTCTTTGTAAAAAATAGAAAATAGGTTAAACTCATAGGTAAACCAACAAACTCTTTAATTTGGACTCTTCATAGTGAGTGGGCTCCACATGTCATTCTTTCCCCACTCTCAACCCCACATGTCATTCCCCACTCACCCCAACCTTATCCATCCCACACCCCTCTCTCTGCCTCTTCCCGAGGAATTCCCACGCAGAGGAGCTCATCCCGCCGTCGGTCCTCCTCCGGTGCTTGGCATGGCGCCGCACTGCCCATGACTTTGGTGCCACCCGCCCCTGCCGCCAGATTCGCTCGCCCCTGGCCCTGCTCCCAGTGCCACCCGCCCCTGCCTCTGCTACCGGTGCCGCCCGCCCTTGCCTCCGCTCTCGATGCCGTCCGAGCCTTGGCCGGTGGCAGCTGGGGGACAGCGAGGACGCGGCGCCCTGAGTCCACGGGAGGTCAGCAGCAGCAGCCCCCGCAGCACAGAGGAGGCGGCACGATAAAGTTCCATGGGCGGCAGGGGAAGGACGGATGGGGCTCGCTGGCGAGTGCCCTACACGGCGGAGGATGAAGAAAGGTGAGGGGCCAAATGGATGCGCGAGCTCGACGGGGTGCTACGGGCGCGAGGAATCGAGGTGGGAACTCACCACGGTGGCGAATCGTGCCGGTGATGGCGGGGTGGTTGGCGCGATCCGGCTCCTCCTCAATCTCCGCCTCTGGCACGACGTTCAGGTCCAGCACCAGCTCAGCCGCCGGTGCGCATCGTCGGCACCGCCGTCCGCTAGGCGGGGCTTCTTGTGGCAGTCTCGGTGGCCGCCGAGCGCGTGGAAGGACGGTCGGAGCTCACAGTGGCCATGGAGCGAGGGCGCGGTGCTGGGCGGAAGGACGAGATGGCGGGAGGGAGCAAGGTGGGAGGGTAGGAGTGCGTTTCTCAGGAGATTACGAGCAGAATTGCTCGGTATGTTAGTCGAGTGGAGGGGAGAGGATTACGAGCCAGTTTGCGATCGGAGGAGGATGCGAGTCTGTTGGAACGAGATTTTCCACCTTTTCTTCATTTTTTACCGATGGAAAAGCTTTTAGATAAGCTCTTGGAGTTACTCTTAGGAGTTAGAGTCTTGATTCCGGTTGCTGCTTTTAGGAGCACCATCCTTATCCCTTCGTTACCCCATCCTTCTCTTCTCTACTCGCTGTCTTTTGTGCCATATCTGCCATGGCAACAAGCCAGCAACATCCTCCGCCACCGCTGCATCTTAGCACGACTCTGGCAGCTACTTGGAGCTGGCTCGCGACACAAGCTGCGATTCTGGTAGTGTCTCCGCCGGGGGTCAGAGCTCCGCGTCGCCGCTGGCCTTCTCCGCCAGGGCCCATCCTCCGGGCCGGCGCTAGCCTTCTCCGCGGGGGGGGGGGGGGGCTGAGCTCCAATGCTCAGCACATAATGCATGTGTCTAAAAAACATGCATTGATAATTACTACATTCTAGCAGCTCGACACTCTCGTATTGAACTGGTTTCATAGAATACTACCGGAATCAGACTCTTTGCCGAGAGCCAGGCTCCTCTCGGCAGAGGGCCTTTTCCTCTCGGCAGAGGCTCTGCCAAGAGGAAGCTCTCGGCAAAGAGCTCTCGGCACACCTGGGCCGGCAAAGGGCTCTTTGCCGAGAGCAGGCGGGCCCCCTCTCGGCGGATATGTGCCGAGAGCCCACCTGGCTCTCGGCAAAGAGCATTTTTCAAAAAAAAAAGCAAAATGCGCCGACCAGGGGGCCCACCGGCCGGCCGCCCAGGCCCCCGCCACCACCACCGCCGCGGGCCCACCAGCCGGCCACAGTGCCCTCCGCCGCCGCCACCTTCACCACCACCAGCCTCCGCCGCCGCCACCTTCACCACCGGAACTGAGAGAGAGAGAGAGAGAGTGGGAGAGGGAAGGAGTGAGAGAGAGAGGGACATACCGAGGTTCGAGGCCGCGCCTGCCGGATGCGCCGCCGAGGCTGCGCCCGCCGGAGGAAGAGGAGGCCGCGGCCGCCGTGGATCTCCCCGCCGCTGAGGCCGCGCCCACCGGATCCGCCGCCGAGGCTGCGCTCACTGGAGGGAGAGGAAGTCGCGCCCGCCGTCTCCACTGCCGAGGCCACGCTCGCCGGAGGAGAAGAAGCCGCGCCCGCCGTCTCTGCTGCCGAGGCCGCGCTCGCCGAAGGGAGAAGAAGCCGCGCCGGCCGGATCCGCCGTTGAGGCCGCGCTCGCCGGAGGGAGAAGAAGCCGCGCCCGACGGATCTGCTCGCCGGAGGGAGGGGACGCCGCGCCTTCCGCTTGGGCTGCCTCCACACCTCACCCCGCCGCCGCTCCTCTCTGCCAGGCCGAGAGGCAGCGAGCGGAGGGGGGAGAGGAGGGGCAGCAAGCGGAGCCGGATACGCTGCGGCACGGGAGAGTTCTCGGCGGCGGCGGTGGGAGGGAGGAGGGAAGGTAGGCGACGGGCGGGAGGAGAGGCGGCAGCGGGAGGAGGGAGCGGGAGGGAGGAGGGGAGGCAGGCGAAGGAGTGGAGGAGGGAGTTTATGTATTAGGGTTTCGGAGGGAGGGGGTTGGGTTGGCGGGCAAATGGGCTTCGTGGGCCGGCTGGGGAAGGGGTTGGTGGGCCGGTGGTGGATCTTTGCCGAGAGCCACGTCAGCCTGGCTCTCGGCAAAGAGCCCTCTTTGCCGAGAGTCCGGCTCTCGGCACAGACAAATTTATTCAAAAATAATTATTAAAATAGCAAATAAATGTGAAAAATTATCAAAATTTAACATAACACCAGTTATGTTATATATTAGTTATATAAAAAATTTTGTGTCTAAACTCAAATTTTAATTTTTCTTAAACTCCAAACCTAGTGATATTAGTTCAAATTCTTAGAAACTTCCCGAGAGATGTTCCAGTTTCTAAACAGCGTACATGTCCATGTGTTCAAAACATTCTCAAATTTTTTTCACAACCTCATATGATATCATCAGTACTTGACAAATTTCGTGATTTTCAAACTTCATTTGAATTTTATACAATTTTTTAACTGTTCTACCTCACGATCTTCATCATGATCGGAGAACCAAATGTCGAAAATTTAGCTTCATTTCATGTACATGGTCTTAGAGATGTCTCATGAACATGAATATCATTTTTTCACAAACTTTACTCTATGATTTAATGCATTTGCAGTTCAAATCGGACGTATACAAAAAATTTGTCTAGAATGATATAAAATTGTTAAATATAGCAAACAGAGGTAAAATTGTGCCAAATTTGAGCATAAATTTTGTATAAGTGTATGTTGACTGTTGAGGATAGAAAAAGATTGGAGGGAAGAAAGTGATTTTTTGAAATTTCTTTGCCGAGAACCATAATAAATACTCACGGCAAAGAATTGCCGTGAGTATTTATTATGGCTCACGGCAAAGAATTCTTTGCCGAGAGCATTTATAAATGCTGCACGAGTGTTTTTTTTTGCCGAGAGCCAGAATAAATGCTCTCGGCAAAGAGCTCTTTGCCGAGAGCCCGAAAAAAAGCTCTCGGCAAAGGAAGAAGCTCTCGGCGAATCGTCGGTTTCCGGTAGTGGAAGTACTTTTTAAATATTTTGGCTACTAATTTATATAGTAATATTTTCAATAGAAAGAAACATGCATAACATATGCTTAATTTTCATGATGAATTTATGGAAAAAATTCCACGCAGGACTTTTTAAACATGAATTTATAGAAAGAAATATTTTCAAACGCCGGATCGTGCAGGACGACGCCCGATAGCCGACACGTGGCGCCATTCAGCATCAGACGCTTGTAGGAAAATACTACCGTTTTCCGCGGGCTCACGCGCACGCCCTGGCTTCGAGTCATCACGTGAGCTGCGCCGGTGGAGAGAGCGCCTCTCGATCGGCTTGGCTCCCTAAAGACCGTCACCGACGCCGCCGTTATTCGGCGCCGCCGCTCGAGTGCTCCACAGACCCGTATCCTACCAGGGACGACGTAGTGCTGCTCCAGAGGCTACCATCCGCCATAGTCGAGGTGCTTCGTGATCCTCCGGCTACGTGTACCACCAACCTCTACCCTCTCTGATGATGCCGGCGTCCCTCCTCCCATGTCCCCAGGCAATCAGCCCGAGCCGGCATGCCTACCCTGTCTAATCATGTTTCGCAATCGATTCAATCATCTGTGCAGGAGGGATATTGCCATATTGGTTTGAGCAAGAACTGCTTACATATTGCGGAGATTTTTTATATAGTTTTGAATGGTTTGGCGGACTCATACATTTGGAGATGGCTAACATGTAGCTAATCTTCGTTCTTTACTTGGGATCAGTCGTCATCGTTTGGGGGCTTTCGGAGTAGAGCACGTTGCCTAAATCCCTTTTTGTTTCTGAAGTAAATCAAGATGAGGAAGGATGAAAGGGATCCGGCAGATTGTGATGGCCAGGAAAGCTTCAGGATCATCGATTGCAGGTGCAGGAGATGGTCTTGATGGAACGAGTATCTGATCCTCTACTGAACAGGAATATGAGGTTTAGCTTTTGCTTTAGTTTCAAAATTGCAAATCTAATTAATGAAGTTTCGCTCACTAAGTACAGCGGCGCCGCGGCGGTATTTCCTTAGGGCCACTTGCGCCGCAGGGACGCAAGGCAAATACGATATATTCAGACCTAGACCTAAGCACGGCACGGCTGCAGGAGTAAGCTGGAAACAGAGTCAAGCCGAGTCAAGCAAGCTGAAAAATAGAGTCGAGCCGAGGAAAGGCGTAAAGCGTGAGCCGCGGAACGTATTTTCCTTACAACACGAGCGTCCGATGCTGAACGGCGCCACGCGTCGGTCATCGGGCATCGTCCTGCACGGCTCGGCGTTTGCAGGAGTCCTGCGTGGAATTTTTTTCCGAATTTATTGACATCACCCTGTTGTCAAAAAAATTATTTACATTTTTAACTAGGTCCAATCTAAAAAGTGGAGACGGTCCTAAAACATATTATATTGTTTGTGTTACGATGAAGGAGCTTTAGAAAGATTTTCATACAAAATGTAAGTTTTTTTTGACTTTTTTTAGATATATAGATCAAACTCTATATATATAGAAAAGTCAAAACGATCTACATTTTGAAATAAAGAAGGGAGTAACATAATTGACTCGGCAGTGAAATGTATCAATCGTCTCAAAATAAAAATAACTCTGCACAAAGTATGGACAAGAGTTTTCACAGCATTTGCAATGGGTATGAACATACCTCTCGACACCCTGTTGTCACAAAAAATATTTATATGTTCATGATGCAATGGTGTTCTGAAATCAAAGAGCTACTAAGCAATGCTCACGATGTCAGGTTGACCCAGGGAAGTGGACAAACCAACGAGATTAAACTAAATTAAACAAAATAGAGCATCTGGTATGCACTCGATTAATTGCTGCTACCAGCTAGGCAGCTAGCAGCTGCAGGGGAATCAGGATCTGATCTGATCAACTCATATAAAAATTGGTCAACAGCACGCAACTCACCATTACACACAATCAACTCTACCAAATTAAATCTTCTATTCTCTGCACGCTACTAAATCTCTCTTGTGATCTTCTCGAATCCGTAGTTGGTTTATACAAGCAAATAAACCCAAATGGCGTCGCATTTGTCAGAAAGCTCCCCGTTCATGGTCATGGCAGAATCCAAGCAAGAACCACCCCTCCACGTCGTGGTGTTCCCATGGCTCGCCTTCGGCCACATGATCCCGTACCTCGAGCTCGCCGGGCAGCTGGCACTACCGGAAACGGAGCCTCTGCCGAGAGCTCCTGGCTTTGCCGAGAGCGCTCTCAGCAGAGGTCGGCTTTGCCGAGAGCAACGGGGCCCGCTCTCGGCAGAGGAAATGCCCACGGCGCAGCGATCCCTTTGCCGAGAGCTTGAGCCCCTAGCTCTCGGCAGAGAGCAAGCCCACGGCGCAGGACCTCTTTGCCGAGAGCCAGAGGGCCTAGGCTCTCGGCAAAGCTAGCACCAGACGGCGCATGGCCGACGCCGTCACGGTCGTGCCCTGGCCGTTAGCCCCTGGCCCTCTTTACCGAGAGCCAGGGGGCCTCGGCTCTCGGCAAAGAAATGACGCTCCCACCTTTGCCTAGAGCATAACCTCTTTGCCGAGAGCATAAATATAACTCAGGGCAAAATGTAGGAGAAAACTTCATATTTTCGGCTTCAAATTTTTTCCTTGCTCAACCTACACTCATACAGAGTACATATTCAAAATTGGCGTCATTTTGAATCAGTTTGCTATATTTAAAAATTTTACTTCGTTCTTTGTAATTTTTTCGTATACGTCCGATATGAACTGCAAGTGCATGAAATCTTAGAGTAAAGTTGTTGGAAAAATGATATTCATGTTCATGAGACATCTCTAACACTCTGTACATGAAATGAAGCTAACTTTCCGTCATTGGGTTCTCTGATCGTGATGAAGATCGTGAGGTAGAAAGGTTGTAAAATTGTATAAAATTCAAATAGAGTTTGAAAACACGAATTTTGTCAAGCGTTCATGATATCGTATGTTGAGTTTGTGGTAAAAATTTGAGAATATTTTGAACACTTTAACACATACGCTGTTTAGAAACCGGAACATCTCACCAGAAGTTTCAAAAATTTTGAACTAATGTCACTTGATTTGGAGACTTAGACAAATTCAAATTTGTGTTTGACCACAAAAACTTTTTTATAAGTAATATGCAACATAAATGGTACCATGTTAAGTGTTGGTATTTTTTGCCATGTATTTGGTATTTTTAAAATTAAATTTGGTTCAGAAATTCTGTGCCGAGAGTAAAGCTCTCGGCACAGAGGTCCCCTCTGCCGAGAGCTGCCAGCTTGGCTCTCGGCAAAGCAGTCGTGTGGGCCTGCTCCAGCGTTCGCTCCCACACGCTTGTGCTGTATGCGGGCCTCGGTCCCCCTCTGTACCGAGAGCTGGAATTGAAGCTCTCGGCAAAGGCCTCGTGGTGTGGGGTCCGCCCGCCAGCGTGCTGCACGGGGGAGGATCCTGCAGGTGGGTCCCCATCTGCAGCCTCACACTCACACCACAGCACAGCACCACACCCCACACACACACACGCCGCCACACTTAGCCGTTCACGCACGCACTCACGCCGCCACCCACAGCGCCGCCGCCCGCCTGCCACCACCGGCGTGCCTCCCCGGTCCACCGCCGGCGTGCTCCCCGGTGCGCCGCCGCGCCTCCCCGGCCGCCACCGCGCCTCCCGGCCCGCCGCGTCTCGCTGGCCGCCGGCGCGCCTCCCCGGCCGGCCCCGCCGCGCCTCCCCAGCCTGCTGGAGTGCCTCCCCGGCCGCCACCGCGCCTCCCCGACCCGCGGCCTTGTGTGGCCGGCCGCCGGTGCTCCTCCCCGGCCGGCCCGCCGACGCGCCTCCCCGACCGGCCCGCCCGCCGCCGGCCCCTCCCCTGCAGACAGCCAGCCGCGGGGCTGGGCCTCCTCCTCCTCCTCTCCCTGGTCCGAGGTATGCGACAGCTCATGTTTTTTTAATAGCAATGCTGTTGTAGAATTATAGATAGACAATGTAGTTAAACAATCTCACTAGATAGACAATGTAGTTAAACAATTATAGATAGACAATGTAGTTAAACTTAGTTAAACAATGCTCTAGTAGAATAATTAGTAAATAGCAATTTATAGAATAATGCTCTAGTAGATTGCAATTTTAGATTGCAAGTAAGATAGAAATTTTAGATAGCAATGTATGTAGTGATATAGCAATGTAGACATGAATTTTAGGTAGTAATTTTTGATGCATGTCTTGGATCGGATGTTTGGATGAGTTACATGGATTTGAAATTACGTTTTACTTATAAGTCTCTAACAATTTTATAGGGAGAGGTGCCTCTGCCGCACTTATCACCGGGGAGGGAATTTTCGAGGAGGAAGAGGAGTAGGTCGCGCCAACTCCGCCAAAGAAGAAGAAGGCGTCGAAGTAGCGCGCCCCTGTGGTGAGGAACATCAACGACTTCTACCAGGACGAGGGTGAGGGCTCCGGGACGGTGAGGTGGGCGTCGAGGTCCGTGGCACCCTCTGAGTCGTCTGGAGCCAGGGGTCGCAATGGTGCACCCTCTCCAGCAGCTGCTGAGTCGTCCGATGAGGAGTACAGGGTTGATGAGGAGGAGGTGCAGCAGGCGGAGGATGAGGAGCAGGGAGAGGGTGAGGAGCAGGGGGAGGACGAGGAGGCGGGGGAGGACGAGGGGTCAAAGGTCTATTTGCGAGGCCCTGCTCAGCTTCCGGATCGGCCCATACTGCCCGCGAACCGACCGGTTATTAGACCCAAGGGAACACGGTAACTTATCTTAACCTTTTTATTTGTTCTTTTGAAACAAATTAACGATTCAAACTAATACATTGTGTGAATCATTTTGGCAGGGGTGGGAGATCGTCACTCCCGGTAGTCACAGGCGTCTTCCCAATGGCATCTTGGGCGTTCTTACCAGGCTTTGGTACCCCGGGTTCGTGTGGGTTGGCGAGCTAGATGCTCGGCGAGAGGTGCTGGTGACGTCGTTTGACCACTACGCCCTTGATCCCGATTTCCCAGATCCGACTGGCCGTGACTTCCAGAATGCGGCCGCCAGGGTGGTTGGCGAGTTTTGGGTGAGTTTTCCTAGCAATAAATTGTGTTTCTGAATAAATCGACTTAATTACATTTTGCTCAAGTATTGACAGCACTTTTATATGCAAGATTTCTACAGATGCAAGCTGGGATACGAGCAGGCGGCAGCTAACAACGTCATGTTCATCTGCCGGAAGCTTGTGACGGATATGATCTACGAGTCCCGCGTCTCGCAGAACATTATCTGGAATGCTAGGCAGAAGGTGAAAGCCACAAAACGGGAAGTTCGAAACCTGTGGCTCAATCCAGAACAATACATGGAGGTAAATATGCTCAATTCATTTTTCTTCGATTAAATTTGGTCAATTTGATGTTCTTGATGACGTGCAGGTGGCTCCGTGGTGGGTTGCCGACCGGCCTCGGGTTTGGAGAGCGATTGTGGATCAGTGGTTTACGGAGGATTGGGAGGCAAAGCACCTCGAGCGCCGGCGGCGTCGTTTGGCCATGGCAGGTCCAGCACACCACCAAGGCCTCGTTAACCTTCGCGAGTATGGTCGTAGATGGGTACGTTAAGTTATTTCTTTATTCCAATTTTTTGTTATCTATCTCTCAATTAGTCTAACATCCACTCTGTTGTTTTCTTGCAGTCTCGGGCACATGGGGATCAGCCTTGCAGCGAGCTTCAAGCATATGGCATGGCACACAAGGGCAAGGCGACGTCCGACGTCACCTTCAATGTGGACGACCCGCCCGAGGCGTACAGCAACCCGACAATCCAGCCCCGCATCACAAATTACATCACGACGGCAAGGGAGGTTTGTGGGCCAGACTTCGATCCAGTGACACAGCCTATTGACGGAGAAAGCGTCATGAGGAGTGGAGGCGGCAAGACACATGGACGGTACTGGATTGGTGACAGTCTTCTGGTCCCGTCCGAGGTTCTGTCGCTCTCGCAGGTTCGATCTCGAGATAGGGGCACGAGCTCAGGCCTGCCCATACAACGGTTGCCCACCGTTACGGAGAGCTTGCACGAGTAGTTCTAGGTTATTTCTGTTCTCTACGTCGTCTATTGACATTTTCATATGTTTGCTTTGTATTCTAATGTGTAGATCAAATATTGTAGACCCAGCTTGCAGCAGAGAGGGCCGAGTGGGAGAGGCAGGTAGAAGAGGCGCAGAGGCGCGCCGATGAGCAGATGCGACAGATGGCCGAGGCCCACCAGAGGCAGATGGATGCGATACAAGAGACCCACAACCAGCAGTATGCCTCCGTGTTTCAGTACATGCAGACTCTTGGTCACGCGGTGGCGCCACAGGCGCAACTCCCTCCACTACCGCAGGTGTACTTGCCTCCAGTCGCTCGACAGGCTACTATTTCTCCAGTGAGCTACTTTCGAACCCTCCTCTTTTTATTTCTCGTAGTGACCTACATTGACTTCATATAAATGCTCAAAACCTTACATTCATGTTCTCATCATGGTATACAACTTATAAATGTTAGCAAAACCTAGAATGACGTAGAATTCAAAAATGACTTGTACAAATGAATCGTATTATCATTTCTCACTTTAAATCCTACGCAGAATCTATCGGCGGCATCAAACGAGTGGTCGCCGCCAGTTTAGCAGAGTCCTTGGGGCGGGATGCAGTGGGTGCCGCCTGGCCCTCAGTAGCCATTTCGCCTTCAGCAGCAGCCGCCTCACAGTTGGCCGGGGATGATGATACAGCCACAGGCGTTTGGGTGGGGGTCGTGGCCACAGCAGCCGGCGGGGGGGTCGGGTTCCCAGTCGCCGCATGATGACGCGACGAACGAGTGAGTTCGTGAACTACGCACCTTTTATTTGCATTTTGCACATTTGTGAGTTGCTGGACCTTTGTGACTTCGACTTCGTGACTTGTACTTGCATTTGGACTCGTTATGTGCATTTGTGGACTATGTGATGAATATTACCTGCCTGTGTTGATTATTAGCTGCCTGTGATGATTATAATATGTCTGCGATGAATATTATATATCTGTGATGATTTCTGTGATTTGTGGGCTGTTTTGACGCTGCTGGTAAATTAAAAAAAACTAGGCTTTGCCGAGAGCTAAATCCATTGCTCTCGGCAAAGACTCCTCTGTGCCGAGAGCCAAATCCACTGCTCTCGGCAAAGGAGCCTGACGTGGCTGCCTGGGACGCTCCTTTGCCGAGAGCAGGAGCCACGTGGCTCTCGGCAAAGGCGCGTGCCGTTGGGCCATGCGCAGGCCTCTGCCGAGAGCAGCGGTCCCCGGCTCTCGGCACAAGCGCCCTCTTTGCCGAGAGCGCGAGCCACGTGGCTCTCGGCACAGCCGCGTGCCGTGGGGCCCTGCGCAGACCTCTGCCGAGAGCGGGGGGTCAATGGCTCTCGGTAAAGGCCTGCTCTGTGCTGAGAGCACTGTGCCCCGGCTCTCGGCAGAGAACTTGGGCCCCACGCGTAATGGCGTGACCCGGGGGACGGTATGAACGCCTCTGCCGAGGGCCAGGTGGGCCTCTCGGCACATATCTGCCGAGAGGATATCCACTGACTCTTGGCAAAGCGGCCTTTGCCGGCCCAGATGTGCCGAGAGGCCTTTGCCGAGAGCTTCATCTCGGAAGAGCCTCTGCCGAGAGGAACCCCGCTCTCGGCAAAGTACTCGATTCCGGTAGTGTGGCGAGGCGCGGCCACTTCGACACCTTCGTCTCCGGCCCGAGGAACGTGGCCAGGCTTTCCCGGGACCACCAAGAGCTCTCCCCGCGCATCCGCCTCGTCTCCCTACCCTGCCGGCCGTGGACGGGCTCCCCGACGGTGCTGAGTCCACGGCCAACGTCCCGCCGGAGAAGGTCGAGCTCCTCAAGGTGGCCTTCGACGGCCTCGCTGGCCCTGTCGCCTCCTTCCTCGCCGAGGCCTGCGCCGGCAGCGGCGCCGCCGGAGGGGAGGGCCACGGCAGGAGGCCTGACTGGATCATACTTGACTTCGCCTACAGCTGGCTCCCTCCCATCGCCGAACAGCACAAGGTGCCGTGCACTCTGTTCCTCATCTTCCCGGTGCCATTCGTGGTGTTCATGGGGACCAAGGCGGCGAACGACGCGAACCCAAGGACGGCGCCGGAGCAGCTAACCGTCCCACCGCCGTGGATCCCGTCCGCGTCGGCGTCGTCCTTCCCCGCCTTCCGCCTCCACGAGGCCAGGCGGATCGTCGGCGGGTTCGACCCCGACGCCTCCGGCACCGGCATAAACCGCTTCTGGGAGACCGAGTGGCGCTGCTGGCTCCTCGTCTGCCGCAGCAGCCCCGAGGTGGATGGTCCGGCGGCCTGCGCCCTCCCATAGTCACCGGGAACGCGGGACGACGCAGCGATCCTCGTTCCGCGGAACGTCGTCCAGGAACGCGGGTTGGGAACGACGAGGATCACTGCATGGATCATGCACGGAACGCGATCCGTCGATCCCCATGGAGCAGCGCTGCGGCAACATCACGATTGGGTCCAAGGGTGCTCCGTCGGCAGCAAACAGAGCTCCAAAGGCTCATGTGGGCTTTGTTTTGTGAGAACTATGGTGGGCTGGGCATGCAGTCAGCCCAATTAATCGATGTCTTCCAAATTTTTGTATTAGATATTGTGTTGAACTAATTTATCAGTGGAGATTGGGTCATCGTTCCATGTGATTGTTCCGGTTTTGTTGGGATCACGTTCCGGTTCCTAAAATATGGATCCAAAGGGGTATACTCTTATCGTTCCATACTTTTTCAAAATAGCGTCCCGCGTTTCTCGTTCCCGTACCTCGACCCCATCGACCCGGGAACATGGTGACTTAGCGCCCTCCTCCGCGACCTCTACGGAAAGCCCGTCATGCCCTCCGGTCTCCTCGTGCCGTACGACGCCGCAGCAGCCGCCAAAGCTTGGGCCGGCGGGGAGGACGACGAGGACGCCGGCACCGGTGCGGGGCCCATCATGCGCTGGCTCGACGCCAAGCCCGCCAGGTCCATGCTCTACGTAGCGTTCGGGAGCGAGGCGCCGCTGTCCCCGGTGCTCGTCCGCGAAGTCGCGCTCGGGCTGGAGCTCGCCGGCGTGCGGTTCCTCTGGGCGCTCCGGGAAGATGCCGCCGGCGCCGGCGCCGGTCTCCTCCCGGATGGGTTCGAGCGCCGCGTCGCGGGGCGCGGGGTGGTGCGTGCCGGGTGGTTGCCGCAGGTCCGCGTGCTGGCGCACGCCGCGGTGGGCGCGTTCATGACACACGCCGGCTTGAGCTCGCTCGTGGAGAGCTTCCTGTTCGGGCACCCGCTCATGATGCTGCCGCTGGCCGGCGACCAGGGCCTCACGGCGCGGGTGATGGCGGCGAGGCGGGCAGGCCTGGAGGTGCCGAGGGGTGATGACGACGGGTCGGTGACCAGCGACGACGTCGCAGCGGCGGTGAGGAGGGTGATGGTCGAGGAGGAAGGGGAGGCGTTCGCACGCGTCGCCAGGGAGTTGCAGCGGGTGCTATCGGACAGGGAGACGCAGGAGGGGTACGTTGATGAGCTCGTCCACACTTTGTTGCTCCAACGCCACGGGGAATAAGGCTTTGGGTCAATCCCTTCTCTGACATTGCAAATTCTCACAATCCATTGTCTTGCACTGGGACATCAATGGCAAATAAGGGAATGTAAAAGCTAAACCGAGAGGCCTCTCGGTTTAGTTTTACTTCGAGACCCCTTTGTTACTTTCCCTGCACATGGGAAGAAAACTAACAAATTTCTCCAAAATGTAATTTTACTACCTTCTCCCGTCATCTTCTCCAACTCTGGCGGTTCGTGAGTAGGGCGGCTGATGGCGGGTCGACGTCGGACGCGAGTGGCGGCAGAGGGAGGCGGCCTTAGGGTTCGGATAAGGGTTTGGGTTGGGTTGGGTTAGGGTTTCGAGTTTCGGGGTTGGGGGTATCTTCCATGGCCACCGGACCTAGAAGGAGGTTCGGGGGCGGCTGCCGGACCGGTGGTGGCGGCGGGGTGTGGGCGGAACGGCCGCCTGCCAAGGTGGTGGAGGAGGCCGATTGGGTAAGGTCGGCGGCAGGGGCAAGGGACCGCGCGCGAGGAGGTCTTCATCGACAGATCCGGCGGTGGCGAGGCTGTGGGCAGCAGATCCGGCGGCGGAGGCGCCGTCGGAGCCGGGGAGGGATGGGTCGGGCGATGGGGGCAAGCAACGAGAGTGGTTAGAAAGGGCGGGGTTGAGGGGGAGGGGCGTTTGGTGGGCGGCGGTCGGTGGCGAGGTTGCCGCCGACCGTGGGGTGGTGGTGGAGGTCGGCGGTGGCAGGGAAGAAGGGGACTCACGGAGGAGGAAGATGACTCATGGAGGGGAGTGACCGAAGAGGAAGACCACTCGCGGTAGAAGACAACTCGTGGAGGGGCTGCGCGCATGATGATAAGGTTGAGTGGTCTCGTGGGTTAAATAAAGAACCCTCTCAGGCTAGCCACGTCCATAAGAAGAAATATTTTGCAATAGCAAATTGGCGAATGCCCCTGGTTTCTATTTGTAACAATTTTGTATTTAAAATATCGATATAGGTTGTGCATGAACAAAAGGCCTCGGTTCAAATCCAATGACCACACATGTGTGTTTATTTATTTGTTAATTCTAAATAATTTAACTGTAGACTTCTTAGTTGCTTAAAGTTGACGATAAAACTTGAGAAGAATCAAAATCCCGCAAATAAACTTAGTCCTTGCTTCCTTGAGAATACACACATGCGGGAAAAGAAAAATGATGAGATTGTGAAAGAGCTTTTTTAAGAATATTTTTTTCTAGTGAAAGAGCTGGGAAACAGAAAAGGGCTGGGTTACAAACGGGCCGAAGTAGGAAAAAATACCAAAAAGGGGGAGGTTGGACTGAGTGAGGAGGGTTCTAGCTAGCTAGACAGGAGGCAAATGGGCTGTAGTCAGTCCAATACGGGACCTGGGCTGCCACACACAACCCAAGATGATGATGATGCTAAAGTAGGAAAAAGTCTTTTCACCATGCCTCAACTATCACCGAAGTTTTGTTTTCCCTTATTTGGAAAACCGGGTATCCTAGGTCCCTGAACTATCTAAACTGTTTATTTTAAGTCCCTCGCTGGTTTTGATGGTGGTTTAGGATGACGTGGTAGTGGGCCCCACAGTCTTTCTTCTGCCTTCCTCCTCTTCCCCTCCTCCCGTCATATCCGGTCAACGACTCCTCCACCGGCTCCTCTCCTACGTCGCCGCCCTCTCCTCTCCTCCTCCTCTACCACGTTGTCGCCTACTCTCCTCATCCCCAAGCTCCGCCTGCTCTCCCCGCGCCGCCCCAGCTTTCCACGGATCGAGCGGCTCGCTGGTCGTAGCCTTGCCTCTGCGCGGCGCCAGCCCCAAGATCGGGCACTACCAACGGGGGCAGGGTGGGGCGGCCTCCGAGCCGCAGCCTCCTGAGCCAGAGCGTGGATCCGCGATTCGAGCCGCTGCTGGAGCTGAGCGCAGGTCGGAGCAGGTGGAGGCGGAGCGGCCGGACCGAGACCTCCGGCGGCGCTCCCGAGGCGTTAGATTCCCGTCACAGTGGCCAGCCGTGGAACTCCGGCTCCGCCAGACGGGCCTCAGCGCGGTGGTCGACCCCTCTCCGGTGGCGCGCCCCTACCTCACCTTCGATGACGCGGCCAAGGCACACCATCGTCATCGGCTCTGGTGGTGGGCACGTTCGCACTGACCATCTCTAGCTCCATGTCCTTGGAGGAGATGGTCACAGCGCCAGCGTCGACGAGTAGCGGCAGCAGCTCTGTCGGCGAGGAGCAGGAGGGGTGGCGGGGCATGGGGAGGCGGGGACCACGGCGAGGCCGCCCGTACATCTCGTCGCCGGCATGCGGGAAGGCGGAGTCTGCGGCGAGATGGCCGCTGGCGTTCGCACTGTCCATGAGAGGCAGGGGCGTCACCCAGGGAAAGAGAGAGGGGCACACCCCTGGCATGCGGGGCCACTACTACATCATCCAAAACCACTAATTAAACCAGCGAGGACCAAAAATAAATGGTTTAGATAGTTTAGTGTCACACCTCGAAATTTCCGAATTTCAAGATGTGAATAGAAAGAAAAAAACGAAACAACGATTGTCTCTTAATTTTAAAATTTTTCCCAACATTTATTTTCTTTACAGGGAATATAGTATAGAAAAAAACCATTGTTTGTTTTTTTGAATTAAATAAATAGCTTGATGTTTGTTGCATACATGTTGGTGCATTGTTTTTGGTTGGTTGAATTCCATTTTGTGTTTGAATTCATTTGCTTGATGCTTTGAAAAAAATGTCAAAACCCTTTTCTTTTCCCTCCCCTTCTCCTTCTCTTTTCGGTCCTGCTCCGCTTCTCAGCCCAGCGAACCGCAGCAGGCAGGCCCAGCTCGCATCGCTGCTCAGCCCAGCGCTCCCGCTGCGGCCTAGTTGGCCCAGCAAGCTGCCTCCGCCCTTCCACCGCTGACTAGCGGGCCCCGATCGTCATCCCGAACCTCCGACTGAGCCAGACTCGAGCTCGAGTCCCGGCCGCGCCGCCTCCGCACTGCGTCCTGGCCTTGGGGCCGCACCCCTAGGTCACCCGAGGTGCCTATAAGATGCCCGCCGCCACCTCTACTCGCCCGTTCGCCCCTATCCGCAAGCGCCAGCGCCGTTGCCGCTTCAATCCGTGCCTCCATTGTCTTCCCATAACCGAGAAGAGCACCCGAAGCACCGCAAGGAGGTGAGTAGACCGCATGTATCACTTGTTTTCGTCCTCGTGGCTTGCTTCGTCCGCGAGAGCTCTTCGGAGTTCGTGCTTCACCGTCGTCTGCCCCGCCGAGCCGTGTGCCATCTCCGCCGTGTCTCTGTAGTCCTCGCCGCCCTAGGTCGGTTCGTCGCGTCGCCTGCTTCATCCTGAACCAAACCGCGCGTCAAAATGTGCCCCCTTGCTCGAGATCGAGCGAGCTAGCCGGGCTCCGCCGTCCACCGGCGCGTCCTGCTGTTGGCAGCCGTCCGATCTGGATCGGGCGATCCAGATTCGATCTGACTGTGGGTCAAACTGGTCAATATTGGTCAACCCAGCTGCATCGCGCCACTTTTGCAAAAGAGATCGTCAGGTTTGTTTGTTTTGCAAGTAGATCCACCACAATTTAAAGATCTTTAGATCTAGGTCCTTTTCTTTCTGTTTTAGACCCTAAGTTTTCTAGGTTTCGCACCCGAAGTCCAGCCTTTAAGTTTTGCACTGCAGACCTAGAGTTTGTAAGTGTAATCTTGTTTTAGCCCTCGGTTTCTTGCAGTTAGGCCCCTGTAAGCCTAGTTTTCTCACAGTTAAACCCCTGTATCTTGTTCTAGCCATAGCTTTTGCGTTTTAAGTCCGTTTTTAGTGTTCTTTATGTCCATGCGTTCGTCTCGACGAATAGAATAGTTTAGTGTCATTTTTGTTTCGGTTTGCAATGATTGGTGATGTAACATCCCGGATTTTTCCTGAATGTTTATGATTGCAAAATGTGGATTTCAAAAAATTTTTGGTTGTATATGAGTGCTTGAGTAATTTATAAGGATGTCTTCTTTGATCCTTCTCTAATTCTTAGAATTATTTTGAGCAAAAATATAAATTTAGGATTTATAAATGTTAGTGTGATTAAATTTGTAGTTTATTGAATTTTGTTTGGATTTTAATTGTGTGGAATTCAAAACTGAAATTCAAATTCAGTTTTGAATTGTGCTTATAAGCATAGTGTATGGTTAAGAAAAATAGGAAGAACTCCAAAACCAGCTGGGCCTTATCTCCCTCTAGAAACCCAGGCCGCTAAGTCCTCTTATCCTCCCTAAGCTCGTCGCTAAGGTTCATCGGTGCACCTCCAGCTTCGTCGCCGGCCCACCTTAAACCAGTCGGCCCAGTTCGGCCCACCTCTCCTTTCCTCTCCCCCCAGCCGTAGTCACCGCCAAGCGGGCCCCACATGTCGGCGCCCCCAGTTCCCTTTTCCTCTTCCCCACTGACGCCCGCACGACTAGAAGCGGCCGCCGCCGTGGACCGCGAGCACGACCCCCATGGCCTCCGCGGATGAACGCCGCGTGCCCTGCTCGCCGCATCCGCCGTCCAAGCCGCACCCAAACCCTAGTCTCCACCTACAAAGCCAAGCCGCACCACCAGCTCCCTGTTCCGCCGCCGTCCTTGGGGATTTTGCCCCTTTCCTGCCGCTGTCGCCGGAAGAGTGGAGGAGAAGGAAAGCCGGGAGGGGATCGACGCCGTCGCCGCTAACCCGCGCCGCCGGAGGCCCGAGGCCACACACGCGGCCGTGCCCACCGCCTTGCTCTGCGCCAGGACGCCGACATCGCCTATACCTCGTCGACGCCCCTGAACGCCTCAAGCCGAGGAGCCGCCGTGCCATGGACCGTGAGCTCGGGACGTTGCTGCCCTGCGTCCGCTGCTCCCCGTCCTGCACGGAATCCTCTTCACCAGCTCCTCCACCGCCGTCGCCCGACGCCATTACCACCTTGGAGCACTGTGCCGTGCTGGGGCTCTGGGGCGCGTTGAGCCACAGCCTCGCCGGCGGGTAGTCCCTGGAGACCGCACGTTGTGGAGGCCACCATCGGAAGAAGCTGCACCGGCGAAGCCCTGAACGGAGCTGAACATAGACGCCGCCGAGCTGAAGCTGCCGCCAGTGGCAACGACGACATCGACGGCCGCGGGCACGACGAAGCTGAAACCAACACCTCCGTGTATGACGATGCTGTCCACAGGGCAAACAGTAAGCACCAACCTGCTTGTCTGCGCTGGACACGGTCACCACAACTTCACCTCGCCATGGACCCTGTCGTCCCCGCATCCATCGATGAGCTGCACGCATCTGTTGCCCCTTCTCCTTTTTCCTTTGTTTGTTGCCCAATCCCTTCTCGGCCAAAGCTGATGTTTTGCTTGCTTATGTGATGCTGCCCACGACGACCGCACACCATGGAAGCCAAGACGGCAGGGCTGAAGCTACTGCCTTTGCACGTCCTCTACTAGGAACCCAAGTAGCCGAAGCCGACGCCGTCTGACCGCAAGACGAACCGTGACCACCAGCCGGTCTGCACCGCGACCTCGTACGCACCTCCACGGTTGCCATGGTGAGCACAACCACAGAGCCCAATCCCCTGTATGTGCATGGTGAACCCGACGGCCAAGCAACCGTCCTTTTTCTGTCTTTGAAGCCAGCCTTCGTGCTGTGTTCATCTCCTTCAGGTCACGACCCTGCCGCACTGCCCGTCACCATGCTGCAGCCTTGCACACATAACCAAGAGCTTGCACACTATGTGTTCGATAGTTTGTGCCAACCAAACTGCTGCCTTCTTCTACATCGCCCTTGATGTGATTCAACGAAGTTTTCGAACCGCGACAGCAAGCCTTCAGGTGAGGCCTAGACCCCTCCTTGCCGTTCCTGTGCCGGCCTTCGAGCCATTTGTTTGCTCTGTGAACAAGCCGTGGCTTTGCCCGGCCTTTACCTCTGGCTGCTCTGCTCCGCGCCACCGCACAAATGCCGTCGCTTGTGTGCCGACCTTCGAGTTGAGCCTTACGCCTACAGGTGCTGCTGCCTTCGTTTGCGTGCACGCCACCGCTTGACCGCCACCCATGAGCCTTTCTGTGCACGCCGGGATGAGATTGTTGTCGTGGTCTAGTCGCCGGCTAGCACGCGCTCGTTTTCACCCAAATGACTCAAAGGCTCACCTTTGGGCCTTGTTTCTCCCCGTGAACACATGCACACACACGAACAAGCACGCCGGCGCCAGCGCCCTGACCAGCGCTGCCGTCCTGTTTGTCTGCCGCCCTGTCCTTTCCGCCGTAGTGCGAGCCATGTCCCATCCGGCCTTCGCGACGTGGGCGTGTTTTATAGGTGCCTCACCGGAGCCGTGCATTGCTGACAATCTGAACGCCGGGCCCTTACTGCCTACGTGTTCACGTGCACTGCCAAGAAGGCCATGCCTCCACACGGCTGTTGCCATGCTTGAACCAACCTGAACCATGCCAAGCTGTCACCCCGCCTATCACCTTGTCGTCAATCTGTCCTAGAGAAGCCGGCCTGGAGGTGCTGACCATCGTGCCGGCTGATCAGCAAGCAGGAACACGCACAGGCATGTGTTGCAGCCACTGAGAGTTTCCCCTCGTGTTGCTGCCTCATGCTTGCCTTGTGATGTGTTCTATATCCACCCTAGTTGTTGCCTGTGCTTGCATGGGCCATGTTCAATGCTAAACAAACATTTCTTTTCCTTTGGCTTACTGAAGCCCAAGTAGGCCTTGTGTTCTAGCTCATCTAGTAACTGACATACTAGCTCGAGCCCACCTCATGTTCGAGTTTATGCCTAGGCCGACCTAGCCGCCTTCCTGCAGCCACCTTGTTTCCTGCACAAACCTGAGACCTTCTATCTGCTCCAGCTCGACCTATGTGCTGTAATGCTAGTTGTGTGCAGTCCACAATCAAGCAAGCTAGACAACCATGTATGATCTGAAAGCCATGTACGTGCTATCTGACCTTCAGCCTTTCTTCCAACTGACCAAAAACAGTGATCATGAACATGTGAGCTTGAAGCCTTTCTGATCCAACTGAGATGCTCAGCCAGTGTTTAAAACTTTGCAAGCTTTGGTCGCTCCTACATGATGGTGCTCATGTAGGCCATGTGTGTGCTAACCTCACCATGACCCCTGCGTGGTTGCAATAGCAAGGGATGCACAGACCATCGCCTGTTGCTAATGCCATACCCTTACCAGTGTATCTCGCCTTCCAAGTTGCTCTGCCTATCGCCTCGCTATCAATCTGCCCAGCCCGTGTGCTCACGCACACCAACCTTAGGTGCTTACCGTCAAACAAACCTCCGAGACATGCTATGGCTGTCCAGCAGCTTTGATCCCGGCCATGCTAGCTTGTGGCCTTTCTGTCCAAAACTGTGAAGCTGCAATCTATACAACAGCTAGCAACGCCTGAGGCCAATTTATTTTGGTCTTATGGTTTTGATACACCTTAGCTCAAGTACGTGCTAGCTGAAAGGAATTATGCTGACATAATTCTCTGTGCCACAGTTCTATGCAATCAAGAGACCATCTTGTTCTTCTATCCCAGGCCCTATGCAAGATCGACTCCTTTTTCTCTAGGGTCTGTGCATAATTTGCACTTGCAACTTATGCAAGAGCAAAGCCTTGCTGCACGGTGTTCCCAAGAACCTATGCGTTCCAAAGTCCGATCTATCTAAACCTTCCATCCTTTCCTCAGCAAAACAAACATGTGGGGCTTTCAGCTACACCTGCTGAACCTGTAGTGCTAGGTTGCTAGCAAGCTGACCTCTTCCTCACGAACAGGAAGCTCTAACCCAAACTTGCAGCCTATAAAGCTAGCTATTGCTCTGACCATGCTTGGACATAGCCGGCCATGCCTTGCTACTGCCGGCCACAAGTGACAACATTTCACTTGGCAGCATGAAGCTAATGGATTCTGTGTTTTGCTTTTGACCAAGCCGCTGCAAGCCTTCTCTTTTTATCCCTAATCTGCGGACTGTTCTGTTTCAAATCACGAAGCTGCGAGCCCATGCTAGAAGCTAGCATGTTGCTAATGCCCAGTACAGGTTCAGTCTATGCTTGTGCCTTAATCTTTCTTGCCTATGCATAGCTCACATCCGAGTTGTGTGCAAGACTCTAATCTGCTAAAGCTGTAGTACTTCCTAGCCTGTTATCAGGCTACAGTCATGCAAGCCTAGCTGCTGCATGTTCTGACCAAGGCCATGTTGGGGACCGACCAGCCTTCGGTCTTCACCCTGCTTGCCGGTGCTATGCTGACCATGAGTTCTAAATCAGCCAGGTGCTAGCCCAGTTTGAAGTTCTTATCGAACCTTAAGCCTGAACCATCAACCATCCCATGGAGGTATCCATCCATGCCACACCTTTGTCGTGTTCCGGCTTTAGCCAAGTTTCTTAATCACCACATCGCTTCTAGCTGATCCTTTCTGCACAATCTCGCTCATCTGACCAAAGGGGGGTCCCACGAACTTACCGTTGGGTCCCACTAACTCGTGAGGTCGTGATCTGCCTATCTTGTTCCCATCTGACTTACGGGACCCACAGGGTCACTTGCAGGTTCCGGTTGACCTTTGACCTTTCCCTTTGACTTGGTCAACAATGATCGTTGACTAAGTCAACTAAGCTTGCAAACCAACCTGAAACCTAGCATATGTTCTCTAACTTGTTGACTTATGTTTTGTTTGTGCTTTATCGCAATTTATTAAATTAATAAAATATTTCTTTATTTTAAAATCAATAATAAATTGATTCTAGCTTAGAAAATTATGAAATCAGTTTCTTTAATCTTCTAAAATGATGAAGCACCCGATAGACTAGTTTTGGAGTTATTTGGTTCTTTAATGCTTCTCTTTGGAGTTTATTTGCAAATAGATCCTCGTTATTTATTTATATTTGCGAATCTAGGAATTCCCGGAGCCGAGGAGACGAGCCAGAAGATCAAGTACGAATACGGAAACTACGACGACTGCTTGCACACAGGTGTTCACGCCCGACCGACCTTTGAATGCCCATTAGGCATTGCTATGTAGAACTGCTAGCGCTTTAATTATGCATGATGATGGATTATGATGAAACCCTTGCACTGCCCCTTTTTAAATATTTAAGCGTGATTATACGCTGGGCTTGCGGTGCATGTGTTGGGGCTATGTGGTAGTCTTCTTGGCGTGAGTGGGGAAAAACCAGCAGGAGAAGGTGTTTTTGGGATACTTGGTGGGGGTGAGCTCAAGACAACCCGATCCGAGATCGGGGGCTAGGGATCGTCTTCTCGGGCGATGCCCAGTTTGGTACCTATGGCGGGTACACTGTTTTTAGGAGCACAGGTGTTGGGGTTTTTGTGATGACTTGGAGGATAGGAGCTCGCCCTGGTCTGAAACCGAGTGGGTCGCTTTGTTACACGAGACTTTCGTACACACCACCTCGCCGAGAGTGGGGATAGGGCCGTTTCGACCCTAGCAAGTGCGATACCATACCTGCCAGTAGGATAGAGGGTATCAGTGAGAGGGTTAGGGTGAAGTCCCTTCCCTATTGGGCGCTCCCCGTGCGGCCACACGGGGGCATGTTCATAGTTCTGGGGTGGTCCTATGCGAGGGACCGCATCGAGACCCGGATGCAGGATGAAATCGTAACTCCTAGGTGTTCGTCCGGTTGGATGGGCTTGGTTGGCTGATCACCGCCGGGTGCCATTCCGAGTTGGGTACAGGTGTACACGCTCTGCAGAGTTTAGATCTATACGTATAGCCGCGTCCTCGGTTATGGACATTGCCTGTTGTTTACTCCGACTCTTACGTTTTGGGATTTCTACCTCCCCTTACAGGATGAGAGTGTATGGTGAGCCGTGGTTGTACTCGGGGAGAGGAGAGTTGCTCCCTCTGCCTCGCGGATCTGGGTGCAATCATTGAGGTGCGATGAGTGGGAGTTCTCACACCGACCCTAGTTGGAGATAGGACTTGGTGACGGTGATCTGGGTGTCCAGGTGCAACCGTATGTGGATGAGTGATATGGGAATTGGTGGGAATTTGAGTTATTATTCTATTTATGTTGCTGCCGCTGTTAGGAAAACTCTAGCCTACTCCTTGACTACTTTTATACCCTTAGCTTTAGGCCACTTAAAGCTTGCATACGGTTGGTGACGTGAACCTATCCCATTCCTTGGGGATAGTTTGTGAGTGTGCAGGATTGGACTTGGAGCGAAAGTCCATTTGTGAAGAATCCATGGAGGAAGGGTTGCATTGCTTCGCTCAAGGATGCCTGTGGTGAAGATCGAGGATGAAGACTTGAAGCCTTAGCTACCGCTGCGTAGAGTTTCTACTTGTCGTTCAGCCCAAGGGGCTTGTACTTGAATCATATACCGAGCTGTATTCGGATGTAAATACTCTGTTTTATACTCTGATATCATTGTATGGAAATGATATTATACTGTAATGAGTTCTGTACGTGATAGCTACTGGTCCAGGGACTATCACAAGGGTACAGGGAGTTGGGTTTTCGTCACCGAAAACCCGGGTCGTTACAGGTGAACTGTTTCTTATTTTATTGTATTGCTCCTTTGCATGCGAATGTGTGATGCGTAGAGAATGAGCAATTCGTGGAGTTTGCTGAAGGTGAAGGCTTTCAAGAGTTTGAGCAGCAGCTGGAGTTTGTGGAAGGCAAGTCCTTAATGCATACCCACTTTTCCTAATACAACATGCATTTTAATTACATTTTTTATTTATTTATTGCTTTGCATTAATATGATGGGTCCTATTTAAGGTTCGACTAGACTTATTTGTCCTATGCCTTGAACAATCTGGGTTTACTTTATGTTGGGTAGTTAGCTTAGTTGCTTAACATGGTTATGGTGGTTTTAATGAAACAATGGCAAACATGATTTACTTATGCTATACCTTTCATTAAACAAGACCATAATCTGTTAATCGGAACATGGAGCGACCACCTAGGACAACAGTGCAAGCGCAAGCCATATGGCTCTGGCTTGGTCAATTAATTAGGAACTTTAGGGTGTGATATGCTTTACTTAAAAGGGGCGAGGAGGTGACGGTAGATGATGTATAGCCCGACCCTCAACCTAATCTACTCTGTGGTAGCTTCGCAGTTTGAGAGAGGGTTATGCATCGCACTGACCATGTAACCTAGCGAGCAGTCCACACTAGAGAACCTTTGTAAAGACCTCGTAGTGAGACCCTAGCCACTCACCACGGAAATGTTTAAGGGTCTAGCTAACCCTGGCAACATGGGAAATACAACTTGTGGGTAAAGATGTGCCACCTCTGCAGTGTGTAAAACTAACTGGTTAGCGATGCTCACGATTACGAGCGGCCTGGACCCTCACATGATTAAACTATGAAAGATGGACTTTAAACTTGTGCATTTACTTCATGATACTGATGCTTATGTTAATTGGGTTTGCTATATACTTGTACTTGCTAGTAAATAGTTGCTTAATAAAACTTTGACCAACTAAAAGTGCTAATCACTTTAACCTTACCAGCCTTCCACTAGAAAGCCTTGCATGTTGTTTATGTATTATTCCCTTACTGAGTACGACATGTGCGCACGCTTGTTGTTTATTTACCTTGCATCTACACTACTCGGTATGCTGCTCAGACGGAAGATTTGAAGATTTTCCGAAAGATTTCGATGAATTCTAGGTGTGCGTTCCACCAGTCGACTGCTTGTGGAGGACGTCCGTGCTTTACTTTTCGCTGATAGCTACTCACTTCATGTGTTAGTTTAAAAGACTATCAGTCATGTAATAATGATACTACTCGCTTTACACTATGACATTGTGTTTTGGTATTCACTGAGTCGTTTGCATGTGTGAACTTGATCCTAGACACATGTAAATTATGTATCTGGTTTTGCCTTTAAAACCGGGTGTGACATTCAGGGACATAGGACACACGACTTTTTGGAGAGGGACTTAAACCAAACTTCGGTATAGTTGAGGGACGGTGAATGGACTTTTTCCCTTAAAAGTACACTGAATGAGGTGAGCCCATCTACAAGATGTTGAAAGTACCTATGGACAAAATTTCATCTTTGCATTGGGAGCACTACCAACCTTTTTGGGTGGCTACAGTGCGTGCCAACAGCCTACGTGCACCACTGACTATTTTGATGATGGCAAAAGCATGGGTTTGTGCTAAGTATAGTTTTAGATAATGATACAGTCACCAAGGCAGTGTTTTGATCACAAATTAATAGTGTTAAACACATTTGGATTATAGCAAACTAGCATGATGACCCACGCAAACAGCTTGGCTAGCTAGCTTTTTTAATACTGCTTTAATACTTTTTTTACTTGAAAAATTGTTCAAATAATTTTTTTGTCGTTGATTTATCCAAATTGCATTTGCCAAGACATTGTATTTTGAAAATTCATATTTATGGTGTGAAACATGAATTTATAATAAAATTGATTATCTTATTCAAAAACATAGTTTTTGTGTTTGTTCAAACTAATATATATGTATATATATTTTTATCATGTGATGTGAATTTCACTGGAGAGTATTAGAGTTTGATTAGTTTGAAACCAAATCTTGCCACACTTTTACCACTTCTAAGGTTAGTCGAGTTTTACCAAGTTAGCAAAGTTGTACCCAATGGCAAGATTCCTATTATACCAGCTCGGTTGCACATATTCGTGACTAAAAAAGTGTGGCAAGATTCTCCTATGCAAGCTAAAAAATGTGGCAACCAATTTGATGAATTAATTCAGTCAGATTTGGCAAGAAATTATAACAAACATTGACAATCTTAATATAACAACCAAAGAAACTCATAGTTATGATGTTATATTATATATTCTTAGGTTCCCCGCAAAAAATACTCTTAGGTTTTAAGAAGAAGGTATGTGTTAATTAGTTAGAAGTTTTTAAGTAGTCTGTGGTTGAGAAGTTAATAGGTCCATCAGCTAAATTGGTCCAACTGATATAATGTTTCATTACTATTGATGAATTGCTGTCATGATGTTCTGCTATGCATGGAGCGCCACCTAGTGCTTTTTGTTGCTACATCCACACATTAGACACAATGTGTAGATAGAATTGGAAATTTGTGTGGCAACTTTGAAACTGAAGGGGGCAAAAATTAGGTCTAATGCAAATGAGATCTTGAAATTTGAACGATCTTTAAAATCAATCCCTATCCTTGCTCGTTTTGTAAAATTAGTCATCATCACATCTCATCATTTTGTCATTGTCATCTGAATATCAGCAAAAAAAAACACAAAGTTCCTGTGTCAAGATAGATGGTTTTGCCCTTCACACCATGGATGAAACACTTAGGATGCATGTGGCTGCTAGAGAACCACAACCCTCTTTTGCCACGCCTGTAGCCTTGCCCTCGTGGACCTTATGATGTAAAGCTCCAGCTAAAAGCATGGAATTAATCTAGAACCTTATGACAATTATTTTTTAAAATTTTGTATATATAAAATAAAGTTGTAATCTACCTGATGATTTTCTATTATTCCTATCTGTATAAAAAGATTTGTACTTCTGTACCATTGCCTTCCATATTCTCAGAAGACATTAATATTGGTGACTGTTTAAAACCCATTTTCTTAAATTTAATCTTAATAAGTCTATTTACCAACCAAATATTTAAGTGATATCGTATCAAGTTGTAAAAAATCAATCATGTCACGAAATACGCTACTGCTAGGTTTCCCTCCACGATGTCGCCACCCTGGTACTCCTCCCTCCTTTACGGCGGTCTTAGCGACAACCATGGGTCTGGGAACCTGTCCTCTTTGGATATTAACTGATTAAGTTTGTAGTGGATCCTAACTTCTTATAGGGTTCAGTTCCCTAGCGGCATCAGCAAGATGGGGACCATTATGACTCATTGGAATATGGTCTTTCCGCCCTCCTCCTACCTCAATGATGTTTGATTTGGCACTGTGACGATTTGTGTGCGTAGGTTCTTCTAAATTTATATATTTAATTCATATCTTGACAGTTGGTGTGGCAATATAATCAAAGGATGTGATTGTTTTTTTGTGTGATGACTTCGACCTCTTCTTTCAATTTGTTTTATGGCAAGGTTTGATTTCCCTAACCAAATTGTTATGCTGGTGAATGGTCGCAAGTGGTTATTATGGTATTGAAGGCATTGTGTGGTGAGAGTGTTTCAATGTGTCTCTTCCCCTTACTTTATTTTCAATGAATGTTTTAAATTCTGATGTGCCACACTCTATGAAAAGAAGAGACAACCAGGACCTATAAGCCTCGTCTCGACTCTTCCACGGCTACTGAGTCTCGGCACAGGTTGTCTTCTCGTTGGTGACTTCGTCGCTGGTGTAGGATGGTCTACCTAGCTTCTTCTGTGGTGGTGCATGGAAGTTGAGGCTTGTCTTTCCTATCGGTGGCTGCTTGGTGGAGGTGGCACCTCTCTTATGGAATATGTTTCTCCGGCCAGTGTCTGCTCCAATGCCAACGACAGGCGCGAGAGGAGGGAGCTTTCTCTGGACCAGTGCTATTTCTTTGTTGCTTGTGGATGAATTATGCAGGCCCATGGTCAGATTAGTATGGGTGCGTTCCAGACCGAGGTCTCCGTCAAGTTCTATTGCGGCTCTATTCAAAGCCTTTGTGACATGGTATTTCTTCTAGCAATTCATTGTATAATCGATCGATTGTAGCTCCTGATGTAAAAATAAAATCCTGTAATATAAAATGTAGCATAAGACGGGCGAAGACGACGTCAAGCACATAAGATTATGGTAAGATTTTTTCAAAATGGCCCTTCGCTAAAACTATTTTTACCAATGGACCCCTGGGGAAACTATTTTGGAAAATGGACCCAAAGCTCGGCGTGAGGGGTACGAGCGCCGAGGTCAGTTACTCGGCCCTAAGGGCTTCAGCGCCGACCTCCACCACGTCAGCACCGAGCTTGCGCTTCCTGCCTGTGTGATAGGATGTTCGGCGCTCAGGCCTTTAGCGCCGAGCCACAGACCTCGGCGCCGCCGCCTCTAGCGCCGAGGTCTGGGCACTTAAAGTCAGCCGAGCCCCCTTCCTCCTCCTCCCTCGGTCCATTTCTTCCACGCCCGGGCCACCGCCGCTGCCGCACCTGGCCGCCGGGCCACCGCCCCACCTCGCGCCCAAGTTAGGGTTTCAGAGGGCTGCAGCCGCCCGGCCACACTGGGCGCGGTCTCCTTGTCGCCGCACGCTGCCTCGGTTTCCTCGCCGCCGCACGGTCTCCAAGCCGCAGCCGCTGCCTAGGGTTTCTAGGGTTTCGCTGCCGCCTAGTATTTCGGGTGTGGAAGAAATGGAGGGAGAGAGAGAGGAGGAAGAAGGGGCCTCAACCGGGGTTAAGTCCCCAGACCTCAGCGCCAGAGGCGGCGGCGCCGAGGTCTATGGCTCGGCGCTAAAGGCCTGTGCGCCGACCTCCCTGCCACATAGGTAGGAGGCGCCAGCTCGGCGCTGACGTGGCGGAGGTCGGCGCTAGAGCCCTTGGGGCCGAGCAACTGACCTCGGCGCTCGTACCTCTCACGCCGAGCTTCGGGTCCATTTTCCGAAATAGTTTCCCCAGGGGTCCATTGGTAAAAATAGTTTTCGCGAAGGGCTATTTTGAAAAAACATGACTAAGATTATGAGGACCTATTTGTATTTTTTTCTTTTGTAGGGTCTCTTGTGCCAGATGTGTGGGACAACTGTTCTTTCTGCATCCTTCTTTTTGTGTGTGTGTTGCTAAATTGAGCATGCCGCCCACAGTGCTAGCACGGTCCTCATCATGTACATGTACTTGTACTACTACGTGAATTTGTATGTTTTTCTACCATTTTACTACATGAATGTTTCAAAAAAAAAGACAACCAGAAAGACGTTTGGCGTGATTTCTTTTTTTCTAGTTTTAGAAGTTGTTTTGTGTCACAATGGCCTTTTCTAATATTTGTCATGGTTGAGTTTAGTTTTCTTGCAACGTTTGACCAATCATCTTATTCAAAAGTTGTTGCAAATATAGGAAAAGATAAGTCATAATCAAATATTTTTGAGGATAGAGTAAGTCTCAAACAAAAAAATCATACATAATTTTTTGAACAAAATGAATGGTCAAACAATGCCAAATGTGAACAATGACAAATTTCGATGCACATGTACAACCAACTATTCTGTTCCTTAATATATATCATAAGTATCATAGAAAAATTTATGCACATAGTCCTTTACTGCTCGACATGTGTATATGTCCAATGAAATAGTATATAGCATCGGATTCTATCAGATTAAATTGGTATAGAGATATACAAATATCTCATTGTTTAACCTAATTTATTTTTAACCTAAGAGAACCTAGCTTACACATACACATAAGCAAACTCATCAAATTTTGCTATTTGCCCATATGTATGGGCAGTTGGTCCATTGATCTTTCCCCTCTCCCTCTATCATTTTCTCCCCTTGGTGCATCCCACTTTAATTTACTTGGGGCATAGAGGTTGTTTACATGATTAATTAGAAGACAGGTATATGATGAGTGAATATTTGGGTTGCTGGTGCAGTTTGTCGAATGTGTAGATTTGCTTCTTGGAAAGTATTAGAGTTGGCTGTTGCTGGAGTGTGGTTGCGTGGAGTTATTGATGTATTCCGAAGGGTAGCCAGTAGAGTTTAACCACAATGCTGATTATTCCTATTGCACATCCACTAATCTATCTATATCTATCTATCTATATAAACTATATAATTGGTACCCACTAACGATTTCTCTTGCCTCTCAACACGCCACGTCATAACCCACTACACGCCATGTCACTATCCACTATAAGCCATGTCACCCACCAAACCATATATTTATACCTTTGTCGATTTTCTATGACTAATAGCATGTTGTATTTGCGAGTAGCACGTCATAAAATTCTCGTAGTTGAAATACATGTAGGATCAATCATTTAAAAATGGTTCTCTCTCAACAAAATTAGCATACTTTCATATATAATATTGTTTACAGATGAATATCGCCATGTAATCGTTTTGGTGTTTCTACTTTCACATTTCACCTTAAAATTTTGTTTAAAAATTCCCGTGGCAATGTGTGGGGTATCACCTTGTTAAGTCTTATTTCCTTTACCTTTCATAGCAGGTTTCATATACGTATAAATGCATGGATATGTATTTGACACATACTTGTACCCTTATTTCCAATCATGAAATAAAATGCTAATTTCCTTGTTGTTTTAATTCTGAATTTATATTTTGACGTGTATTCAATATGGACTCTTTAGATTTGTCTAAACTGTTAGATCTTCATAAAATCTAACCGTCTAAATTCTTCTCTTTTTTTGATTAATGTGAGAATTTCTAGACCCTCTCGGCGAACGTGGTAGCTTCTTTTAACTCTATAGTATTAAGATAATAGAAGATGTGTAATATCTTGAAAAGTACTATTAAAACAAACCTACCATATCATTCTTTGTTTCAAAATTTATATTTCAAAACATTCAAAGAAAATAATACCCAAACAAACTAAATGTGTTGACTACATGTATATCAAATCCATAGTGAGTAGTGACTAATTGGAGGGAGCACGTGAATTTTTGTAAGTTATTAGAAAGTCTCCTATTTTTCTTGATCTTTCATCATCGCAAAAGTCGCTGTCGCCGCGATACCTAGACCACCCATATCGATAAAATCGACTCGTGCAATTGTCTGGCCGCTCGTGGACACACATACATGAGGACCCTTAAATTGGCCTTTCTGCAAGCCCCCCTGCCAGCCAACACGTTTCTATGTCACCTCCTCACTCAGAAGGAAGCTAAAAGTGTGTTTGGTTGGGCTGTGACTTTTGAAAAAGCAATTGTGATATGTGACTTTGAAAAAAGTTGCTTTGGAAAATCTGCTGTGGGAAAAGTAGAAGACCGGCCAACGGACTCGTGCCTGGCTGGCTAGCTCATTAAAGAGTGGAGCTAACAGCTAGCCTTCGATCCCCTGTGGGCACATACGCTGGCCACCTAAGGCCCGGGGGATAAGCACCCCTATTTTTTTTTAAAAAGTAGACGACCTTTTGGTTCAACGATTGTGGCTTTCGAAGTAGCTAGTCTCCCTTACCAGCGGGTCCCACATGTCATACACCCATTAGATCCTTTTCCTCCTCTAGTCACTCTGTGATGCTGCGTAGGGGAGGAATCGAGTTCCGCTGGGGCAACTGATGGGAGCGGGGGTGCCCGATCTTCCGTCAGGAGAGGATAACTTGTTTTTGGTAGAGCACGACACACCGATCCGGCTTCCCGAACCCTGCAATCTTAGCACCACAACTCCTCTGGTTATCAATTGTGTCACAATCCGGTTGACCTCGCCACAAAGGCTAATCCTTGCCTGCGAAACAAACAACACAAGCAAGAACTTGAAAAGAACACAACTCTCAAATTATAGTCACGATTTGTAGATGAATGATTGAATCACATGAAGTTGGGGTTTTACAAACCGATAAACAGCGAAACTGACCAAGCATAATTATCTAAGCAAAACCCAAACCCTAATGTGGTGGCGGCTACTGATTATAAGAGGGTTAGGGTGTGCATAACCCCCCAGCCACGTCCATAATGGACCCAAACACGATACACAGGCCAACAGCCCAAAAGATGGCGGCGCAACACCTTGACAGATTATGGACGTCCACTTGTTTCGACGATTCCTGACGACTCAGAAGGACTTTTGAGGTGGGACCAGTGCCATTGGAAGCTGTATGAAATTATGGTTCCACCCATATAAAGAATGTCCCAATCCGAGGCCGTATGTGACATGGACGTCCGTTTTACTACAGACCGCTCCTGGATCCCAAGATGGACTTGAAGTTGACATGGATTGGGCCTCCAACTTGGCTTGGACACCCTTGCTGATCACCTAAGATGGTGGGCAAGGTGGAGGACGTCCTGGGTCATCCCTAAAGTGTTCTCTACATCCTTAGGGCATTCTCCTACTTGGGCCGGGATCCCAAGGGTGAATATCATGGCCATGACGACGACGTCGCTTCTAAATGTTGGACTTTGATGAGCTTGCACTTTGAAACACAATTGTACCTTCAATCAAATAAAAACATGTACATGTGGAACCAAGTGAGTTGTACCAAAAGTTACTATGCAAATGTTGAAACGAGCTCACCATATAATCAATAGTATATGAAGGTGTCATGTCCTCATCAGCAACACTCTCAGCCGCCCGTCTGCCACCAAGGTGGGCCCGTGAAGGTTGCTGGAGAGCCCGTGTGTCAAGGCCACGACCGGTGGGGCTCGCACTCGATGGAGCTCGTCCGTGGTCGGCGGAGCACGTGCGTGGCAGAGATCTCCCGCGGTCGGAGGGGCACACGCAGGGCAGAGATCTCCCGTGGCATGAGGGGCTTGCACGATCGGCAGACCTCGCCACGGCCGGCGGAGCTTGCCTTGGCCGATAGGGCTCAAGGCGGCAGAGCTCACGCGCAAAGGAGCTCACCCACCATATATTCCTCTTCGTGACTGGCGAACCTCGCCGTGCCGGAGCCGTGGAAGGAGTAGAGGCGTGTAGGGCTGCCGAGACAAGGCCGCCGGGAGGGACGGATGGAGCTGCGCTCGCGAGCTGCCGGAGCCACGCCCGCGCCCGCTCCGGCTGGGGCTCCCGCACACACCCCAGGTAGTGGCGGCGGAGCTCCCATGCGCGCTCACTCCGACCGCCGGAGCTGCACCCTGCGCCCACCATCGGAGCCGGGGTCACGCCCTCCATCGGTCGCCGGAGCCAAGGATGGGGCAGAGAGCTCGTGACTGGAGCGGAGAAAGGCGATGGGAGGGAGTCTCAGAGGAAATAAAAACGAACCAGTATCTTCATAACCAGTGGCAGGTGTGTAATTTTTTAGACCAAAAGCAGGTGAAAGCAGATCTCTCCCTTCTTTTGAAAATGAACTACGCAAAAACTGCTTTTGGTTTTGACTTTGGCTGACAGCTAACCTCTTTGGTTGGTTTTTTGGCTTTTGGCAAACTCGAAAGCAGGTAAAAGCTCAACCAAAGACACCCTAAGTCCAATTTGGAGCTCATCACTCGGTGCTTCATCATTCGGATAAGATTCATCGCATTTGCATCATGCATGGAAGTCTAATTAGCATATCCATAACAAAAAATAAGAGTACTAGATATAGATTAATAACAAATCTATTGCACAATGAGAGTTTGATTAGTAAGACAAATGTTAAATCTAATTAGATCATGATTTAACATTGTGGTGCTACAGTAGTCATAATTAGGCTAATTAGCTCAAGCTTTTATTCAGTATATCTTGTCTTGCTAATCGTAATGCTTAGGTCACTCTCAGTGGTAGTTTCACAAACACATTTTCCAAGTCTGCCACATTAGTATGATGAAATTGTCACTCTCAATGCTAAGTTCACGGACATAGGTTCATAGACAGGATGGGTCATTTAAATCTTGCATATGTTGTGATCAAATGTGACATGGAACTATCAAGTCTTTTGGTAAAGAAAAGAAGGTTGCATTTCAGTTATCTTCAATATTTGTATGATAGTAAACGTTCCCTTATATCTCTCTCTTCTTTTTAAAATGAACTACACAAAAGCTGCTTTTGGTTTTGACTTTGGCTGACAGCTAACCCCTTTGGTTGGTTTTTGGCTTTTGGCAAAATCAAAAGCAGGTAAAAGCTCAACCAAAGACACCCTAAGTCCAATTTGGAGCTCATCACTCGGTGCTTCATCATTCAGATAAGATTCATCACATTTGCATCATGCATGGAAGTCTAATTAGCATATCCAAAACAAAAAATAAGAGTACTAAGTATAGATTAATTAAAAATCTATTGCACAATGAGAGTTTGATTAGTAAGATGAATGTTAAATCTAATTAGATCATGATTTAACATTGTGGTGCTACAATAGTCTAATTAGGCTAATTAGCTCAAGCTTTTATTCAGTATATCTTGTCTTGCTAATCGTAATGCTTAGGTCACTCTCAGTGGTAGTTTCACAAGCATATTTGCCAAGTCTGCCACATTCGTATGATGAAATTGTCACTCTCAATGCTAAGTTCACAGACACAAGTTTCATAGACAGGATGCATCATTTAAATATTGCATATGTTGTGATCAAATATGACATGGAACTATCAAGTCTTTTGGTAAATAAAAGAAGGTTGCATTTCAGTTATCTTCAATATTTGTATGATAGTAAACATTCCCATATATGAAAATGATTACATATAATATATTTCAAATTGTAGACCTATCAATCGTCGTTACTATTGTCATCGGCCATAGTGTAAGAGACTAACAATTCAAGAAAAAAAAGAATTACGAGAGTGCACATATTGGATTCATGAACACAGAGCATTCATGAGCAGAGTTGAGCGTACACGAACAGAGTTGAGCATTCAGAACTTCTAGAACAGAGAGCGTTTATAGGAACGAAAAGAATAAAACACAGAGCTACGATAAGTACAGAGATGCGCAGATGGATTCTGATGAAGCAAACATGAAACGTTTCCCATGGCGGCATGGCGCCATGGAGCAGTTTCACACAGCAAAATGGAGCAGTTTCAGTTTCAAATCTTTACTATGATGTTCAGACTAATGATGACAAAAATTGGCAAAAAAGAAAACGAATGGATACATTAACAGCAGCAAACTGAACACTGATGAACGACTGTGCAAGGCATATACCTGCCAAGCTCCTACATTGTTCCATTGGAGTAAGGTAGAGGAACGCTTCCAAAAGAAGTTGAGCTGCTGGAAAGCTAAGCACTTGTCGTATGGAGGTAGATTAATACTCCAAAATTCAGTGCTTAGTAACCTTCCCATGTTCATGATGTCCTTTTTTGAGATACCAAAAGGTGTCCTCGAAAAACTAGATCAATATAGATCTCGTTTCTTCTGGCAAGGTGGTAAAGAGAAGAAAAAATATCATCTTGCAAAATGGGATATCTTGTGCCGTCCTAAAGATCGAGGAGGACTAGGAATCATCGACCTACAACTCCAAAATAGATGTCTGCTAAGTAAGTGGATTGTTAACTTACTTAATACACAGGGCTTATGTCAAACTATGCTTACAAACAAATATCTAAGTAACAAATCTCTAACACAAGTTAAAGCAAAACCAACTGATTCTCATTTTTGGAGAGGATTGATAAAGGTTAAAGATGAAGTGTTAGCTTGTGGGTTCTTTCAAATAAAGGATACAAGGGCAGACACTGGGCCTTTCAAAGATATTTTCCCTGCTCTATATAATATTGCACATTATCAACACGCTACAGTGACAAATGTTATGTCGACTGTACCAATCAACGTTTCCTTTAGGAGAACGTTGACCCAGGAGAAACTCATAGATTGGCATAAACTGGTAACTTTGATTTCCAACTTCAGATTACAAGAAGGAAATGATAGGTTCAAATGGAACCTTCGTAGGGATGGAACCTTCTCGGTGCGCTCTATGTACCTTCAGATCGGATAGTATTGCGCCCTACCGTAACAAAGGGATTTGGAAATTAAATATTCCTCTAAAGATAAAATTTTTCTTTTGGTTACTTAATAAAAGAGTAATACTAACAAAGGATAATCTAGCGAGGAAGAACTGGAAGGGCAGTCAAAAGTGTTGTTTTTTAATAATAATGAGACAATACAACATCTTTTCTTTGACTGCCCTCATGCTAGGGAGATCTGGCGCCTAGTTTTCTTTACTATCGGGTTATCCCCGCCTATATCGGTTTCACATATGCTGGGGAGATGGCTTTCCAACCAAGATAATAACATTAAAAAGATGATTTTGGTGGGAGTCTCTGCACTATGTTGGGCTATCTGGAGATGTCGAAATGACATTATTTTTAACAAAACCAAGCATACTTCATTTATGCAGGCTCTTTTCAGGGGAACCTATTGGTTGCGCTCTTGGTCGCAACTACAGCGTGACGACAACTCAAAGGAGATGTTCCGGATGGCGAGCTCGATGCTAGAGGTTATCACCTTGGAACAGGCCAATCGTGGATGGAAACATTTTAATAGATTGGCGTCTTTTTAGTCTCTTTGATGTCTCTTGTTCCCTTTTGTATTCAGCATTGTAAGCTGAGAACTTGTCAAAATTGTAATAAGGTGGCCGTATACGTTTCGTAGAGACCGGATTTTTATCCATTATCTAAAAGAACTACAGAAAAGTAGAAAACAATACATGACTTCTGAACCATCAGTTGACGACCTCCCAAACTTCCACATCCGCCAGTCGCCCAGACCACCAAGATTGCACAGACGAAGCCGGCAACCGCCGCCGCCTTCCCCTGCCCCATCCGCAACCAGCCCCTGCATCAACAACTGAAGACCTTCAAGAAACATCGTCTCACAGCACGATTCAGGATTTCAGAGAGGCCAATAGCGCCTCTCGCGTACCCCGCCTCATCGAGCCAACAGCAGTCGCGCGAGAAGGAGGATGGGCGGCGCGTGCGGGAGGGAGTGGAGCGGGCGAGATGGAGGGAGGGCAGCGCGCGCAGGAGGAAGGGCACGAGCGGTGGGAGGAGGGCGCCCGCACGGGATCTCCGGCGTGGCGTCTGGATGAAACGAACGTCCTCAACACGGTGTCATAGTTCTCGGTAACACTAGCCGGCGAGTTTCATCTGGACGACACCGCACTCTTCTCTCTTTCATTAAATCAGTGGATTGCCAACAAATTTTCCTATGCGGTATCTAGGCCATGTTTGGATGGTAGGAGTAAATATTTACCTCAAGGTAAATGTTTTGCCCCTCCCATTTGCCCCAACTAATATTTGCTCTTTGGGGTGTTTGGATTGAGAGGTAAATGTGGGGTAAATGTGGATGTGAATGTGAGAGAGAGGGCTGGGGTCCACCATAATTTTGCTCTAATTTGCTACTTTTTAGGGGTAAATGGAATTAGGGGGGCAAAACATTTGCCCCACCATATTTGCCCCACATGTTTGGATCCTTTGGGGTAAATTTGGGGTAGATTTGCCTCATTTACCCCTTCATCCAAACACCCCCCTAATTAATTGTTGATGAACCCAGCATTGAGTACCTTAGAGCAGTCCCAATGGTGCATTTATATTAGTTTCTATGTGCATTAATTAGACTATTTCATTAATATTTTGCTGATGTGGCACATGAGTTAAAAGAAGAAAGAGAGAAGAAAAGGAAGAAACGGTTTCTTGGAGTCTTTTACCTACATGCCATTAAAAAAGATGCCGGTCACACACATGTCATAAAAAAGTTTGCAAACACTTGTGTGCCATGAGCTCAACTTTTGTTTACGTACATGCCATTCCCTCCATATTCCGAGCTAACGGTGTCAAACCGACGAGTGAAATGACCATTTTACCCCATGTGGGCCCACCAATCTTCTTCCTCCTCCCCTTGTTCTTTCTCCCGTCAGCATCACGCACAACTAGGAGGCCCGCTGCCCATCCCGCCGGGCAGGGCATGCCGCCGGGGCTGGCCGCGGCTGGCCGCGGCGCCAAGGCCAAGTTCAGACGCAGCCGCTCACCGTGCTCGACAGCTACCCGCCTTAATCTTCCCCAACCCCCACTACTGGAATCGAGTACTTTGCCGAGAGCGGGGTTCCTCTCAGCAGAGGGCCCTTTCCTCTCGGCAGAGGCTCTGCCGAGAGGAAGCTCTCGGCAAAGGCCTTTCGGCACATCTGGGCCGGCAAAGGCCGCTTTGCCGAGAGCCGGTGGATATCCTCTCGGCAGATATGTGCCGAGAGGCCCACCTGACCCTCGGCAGAGGCGTTACCGTCCCCCGGGTCACACCATTACGCGTGGGGCCCAAGTTCTTTGCCGAGAGTCGGGGCACAGTGCTCTCGGCACAGAGCAGGCCTTTGTCGGGAGCCGTTGACCCCCGCTCTCGGCAGAGGTCTGCGCAGGGCCCCACGGCACGCGGCTCTACCGAGAGCCACGTGGCTCGCGCTCTCAGCAAAGAGGGCGCCTGTGCCGAGAGCCGGGGACCGCCGCTCTCGGCAGAGGCCTGCGCATGGCCCCACGGCACGCGCCTTTGCCGAGAGCCACGCGGCTCCTGCTCTCGGCAAAGGAGCGTCCCAGGCAGCCACGTCAGGCTCCTTTGCCGAGAGCAGTGGATTTGGCTCTCGGCACAGAGGAGTCTTTGCCGAGAGCAATGGATTTAGCTCTCGGCAAAGCCTATTTCTTTTTTTTTTAATTTACCAGCAGCGTCAAAACAGCTCACAAATCACAGAAATCATCACAGATATACAATATTCATCACAGGCAACTAATATTCATCGCAGGCATATTATAATCATCACAGGCAGCTAATAATCATCACAGGCAGGTAATATTCATCACATAGTCCACAAATGCACATAACGAGTCCAAATGCAAGTACAAGTCACGAAGTCGAAGTCACAAAGGTCCAGCAACTCACAAATGTCCAAATGCAAATAAAAGGTGTGTAGTTCACGAACTCACTCGTTCGCCACGTCATCATGCGGCGACTGGGAACCCGACCCCCTCGCCGTCTGCTGTGGCCACGACCCCCACCCAGACGCCTGTGGCTGTGTCATCATCCCCGACCAACTGTGAGGCGGCTGCTGCTGAAGGCGAAACGACTGCTGAGGGCCAGGCGGCACCCACTGCATCCCTCCCCAAGGACTCTGCTGAACTGGCAGCGACCACTCGTTTGATGCCGCCGATAGATTCCGCGTAGGATTTAAAGTGAGAAATGATAATACGAGTCATTTGTACAAGTCATTTTTGAATTCTACGTCATTCTAGGTTTTGCTAACATTTATAAGTTGTATACCACGATGAGAACATGAATGTAAGGTTTTGAGCATTTATATGAAGTCATTGTAGGTCACTACGAGAAACAAAAAGAGGAGGGTTCGAAAGTAGCTCACTGGAGAAATAGTAGCCTGTCGAGGGACTGGAGGCAAGTACACCTGCGGTAGTGGAGGGAGTTGCGCCTGTGGCGCCACCGCGTGACCAAGAGTCTGCATGTACTGAAGCACGGAGGCATACTGCTGGTTGTGGGTCTCTTGTATCGCATCCATCTGCCTCTAGTGGGCCTCGGCCATCTGTCGCATCTGCTCATCGGCGCGCCTCTGCGCCTCTTCTACCTGCCTCTCCCGCTCGGCCCTCTCTGCCACAAGCTGGGCCTATAATATTTGATCTACACATTAGAATACAAAGCAAACATATGAAAATGTCGATGGACGATGCAGAGAACAGAAATAACCGGGAACTGCTCGTGCAAGCTCTCCGTAACGGTGGGCCGCCGTTGTATGGGCGGGCCTGAGCTCGTGCCCCTATCTCGAGATCGAACCTGCGAGAGCGACGGAACCTCGGACGGGACCAGGAGACTGTCACCAATCCAGTACCGTCCATGCGTCTTGCCGCCTCCACTCCTCATGACGCTTTCTCCGTCAATAGGCTGTGTCACTGGATCGAAGTCTGGCCCACAAACCTCCCTTGCCGTCATGACGTAATTTGTGATGCGGGGCTGGATTGTCTGGTTGTTGTACGCCTCGGGCGGGTCGTCCACGTTGAAGGTGACGTCGGACGTCGCCTTGCCCTTGTGTGCCATGCCATATGCCTGGAGCTCGCTGCAAGGCTAATCCCCATGTGCCCGAGACTGCAAGAAAACAACAGAGTGGATGTTAGACTAATTGAGAGTTAGATAACAAAAAATTGGAATAAAGAAATGTAACACCCTGAAATTTTCTAATTTCAGGATGTTAATAGGAAGAAAAATTAAGCACCAATTTTCTCATAATTTTAAAATTTTCCAACATTAATTTTCTTTACAGGGAATTTAGTATAGAAAAAAAATCATTGTTTGTTTCTCTAAATCAAATAAATTGATTCTCTGCGTGTTGCATTCATTTCGATTGCATTTATTTTTGTTTGAGTTGGTGTTTTCAAAATCCATCAAAATCAAACTCCAAAAATCTTATATCTCTCTCCATCTCTCTATCTTTTTATGGTGCATCCAAGTCATTATCTCTCTATCTATGTTTCCAACCCATCCGGCTATCTTCCTTTTCTCGGCCCAAATCTTAGCTCGACCCAGGAGCAATCACAACTGTCGGCCAGTTATCTATCGGCTGGCCCGGCTCACCCTCTCCTCCCTCTTTCCTATCACTGACGGCGTGGCTCCACTGTCAGGTGTGTCTTCCATCACCGACCAGCGCACTCTCGCGCCGCTAGGCTCCTTCGTGCGCTACCGCAACCGTCTGGCTACCTTGCGCTCGCTCACCTCCCTGCGTTCCTCCGTCTCCCGTGGCCGCTCGCCCCTCCTGCACGTGCCGCGCCTCATCACTCGTCCCGGTCTGTCGCCGCTATCCTATGCACTCCTGCGCCGTGGTTGCACCGGTCGGCTTCTCGTGCCTGAACAACTTGCTGACCTTGCGGCCCATCTCTCTCCTCCTGCATGCACCCGGACGAGCCAAACTCGAGTTCGTGTGTCGCCGCGGTTTGCCTAACTGTGATGTTCGGCCTCCCGCGACTGTTTGCCTTCCCCCGCATGTGCCACACCGCTTCGCTCCTCCACCGCTCGCGTCGGTGCGGCTCTTTGCCTCCGACATGCGCTGCGCTGTGCGCTCGCATTGCTCGGCCGCCCGCGCCCTTGGTGCCGTGTTCCGTGCCGCTTGGCCGCCCCTCCGCCTCCTTGTACCGTGCACGCGCCGGGACATCCCCAACCTCCGGCCGCACCCGACTGTGCCCGACCCGGTCCGCGCACCGTCACGACGTGCACACCCAGCGACCCGCCTACTTGCGCACCTAGCCGCCTACCCACGCCTCTTGCTCTCCGGAGCTGTCCTCCCGCTCGATGATTCAACAACCGTCCCCTCTGTTTCCGCTTCTCTTCCATCTGTAACAGCCGCCACCACCATAATCACCATCAATAATGGTCTTCAATGGCCGGCTGCTGGCCATCAGAGCTGCCGTTGCTGTTCATTCTAATTCCACCAGTACCGCCATCCATTTCCCCTCTCTCTCCAGTAACGGATGGACATCATGGTCATCAATGGCCGCATGTCGTTTCCATCTCTCCCGCAGTACCAGCTCCACTCCCTCCTCTCGCGCCCATATAAAGCTCTAGGCCGAGCCCTCCGCGTCCCCTGCTGCTCGCCTGGCTGCTCAGCTCCTGCTGCCTCGCCTGCGCCACACCGTCGCCTTGCACGCCTGCCGGCCGAGCCGAGTGCCCGAGTGTCACCTCCTCGCGCCGGATCAGGAGCCCTCCCGGAGCAGGCCAGCATCCCCATGGGCTCCGCGACACCAAGCCGCGACCATTCCGCCGGTTGCCGCCGTCGTCTCGCTGCAGGAGAACTTGCACACCGCTACACCGAGCCGTGCACCAACCATCAGCACGTCGTCTTCGTCCAGCCACCAGAGAAGCTCCCCTCGCGTGAAGACCAAGCCGATGCCGCCAAGAGGACCACGACGCCAGAGCCGCATGCTCGCCGCCCGTCGTTTTCAGCATCCCATCACCGGAACGCCGTCCCTCGAGGATCCCAACCTGCCGGCTGCCGTCTCTTCCGTCCGCCTTCGTCTCCTTTCGTAGCAGACTGAGGCACTGAGCTGTCTGTCGTCCGTCGCCTGTCTTCGAGCTCTGGCCTCTTCAGTTCGTCTCTGTCGCTGGTGGAACACGGTGTACACCTCCAGGAGAGCATCGAGGCGCTGCACAGCTGTGCCACCGGTTCCATCTCGTCGCCGTTGGCTCGCTGGAAAACCAGCATCCGAGCGAACAGAGCCGACGCCTCGTCGATCTGCTCACTGGAGCCTGCTTCTCCTCCAACGAGCATCGCAGTGCCTCAATCCTTTTTCGTCCGGTGGGGGTGCTTACTGAAATCACTGTAAGGTTGCTGACCTGCTGTTCGCCGGAAGCTGATGACATGGTTGGAGTCTCATTCTGTACCAAAGAGTGCCGGCGCTCCTTCCTCATCAGTTTCAGCTCCATGCCGTTCACCATCAGCCACCGCGTCAGAGGTGAGAAGCCCATGCTGCAGGTTTACTCCTGTTTTGTGTTCTAACGTGCTCACTAGCTAGCATGTTGTCTCTCATTCTCAAGCCGGTCACCACATGCAGTAGCTGGTGCATGCAAAGCTTCAGTAGTTTAATTCTTGTTGACCTTGCAATGCTTATAGTTTTCCATCCTTTGTCATGCACTCGTGATCATGAAGTAAATCTTGCCAATGTCCTTTGATCTGCCGTCCATCGTCACTCCACCGTCGACCAGCACGCACAGCAGCACAGCATTCTACACACATGCTAGCACCCTTTCAATCCACACTTGCATGCATGTGTTTGCCACAACCAAGTCCACGCTAGAAAGCAAACCCTCAATACAAATCACCTTCATCATGGTCTGATTATCTTGCAATAGCTCTCTGGACATGCACGCATGCATGCCACTGTTCCAAGCAAACCACCAATAGTTCGAGTCTTGTCCATATCATCTTGCTAACAGTACATGTGTGTGCATGTTCTCCCCTTTATTAGACACAAGCATAATGAAGCTAATAAACTTATAGGTCCACTACGTTCGGTTCTTACCTTGCTTGATGTCAGCATTACATCACGCTGATGTCATATACGTCCTGAAATAATTATCATGTAATTCCACAAATGTCTATCTTACAATCTAAACCTCTGAAAATCTTGTAATATCTGCCCGAATCTTTGTGTCTTGCCAGTCTTCTCTGCTAGACCCTGTAGTTTATAGTTGATCATGATTAGGTCCTTGCTACTTTGTTTAACGTATAGATCTAACGTTATAGCTCCGTTTAACGTCGTTCTTGTTGCGTTAGTTTCATAACAAATCAAAGTACGCATTAGGAGCAATGTTAATCATGTCCTTTGTTTTGTAATTTGAAGAAAATATTAAATATGAGTAAGTATAGACATACATGCTTTTCTAATTAAAATCTAATTAGAGTTTACACCGTGTTTTCATACTAATGTTAATTTGATTAATGCTTATTTGAATAATTCTTTTAATTAAAATCTAACTAGGGTTATACCTCAGCTTTCATAATCAAATTTAACTTGATTAAAATTTATCCAATTTGCTTTCTAAATAAGAACTACATAGGTTCTATCTCGAGTTTTCATAATCAAATGTTAATTTGACTAATAAGAACATAATGTGTTTTTGAATTATAATTTGTTTAGTTCAACTTGAAACATAAAGTTGTACGCTTAGATGCTTTACATGCTTCTTTTAAAATTAAATGTTTAATTTGCATAAATCATACTTGAATATTCATAAATAAAACTGGACTAAGTTTACATCACCTTTTATATATAAATATAACTTGCTTAATTATAAATAGGTTATTTCTCTGAAATAACCTATGCACATTCCTTTATTCAAATAAAATATATCAAGCATATAGCCTTTGTGTGTTATAATCTAAATCTCTTGATAGATGTGACTTTTCAACGATAGTTCCGTTTTTAGAGTTTTTTGCGTTTGCGTTCCTAGAACCAAACCCTGTTCTTTTTTTAAGCCTTTCTTGATTGGTGTATTGTTCTTAGTTGTGCTCGTTTGCCTTTGCATGATTGTGCTAGATGTTTGCTTCGAGTAGAAGATCGAGGTGCTGATCGGAAGTCTTGAAGATGAAGAGTATCAAAGAGCAAGAGTGAAAAACATAAGAGTAGCTTTTTGTTGGAGAAAGGCAAGTGGTCTTCTCCCCCTGCATATTCTGTTTTTGTCCTATATAATTGCATGATAATTAAAGTTTATCTTTAATATTGTATTGCATAAAGTTGACGGGAAAACCCTTTTTAAGGACTTACCTAGACTTTTTACCCATATTCCTTGGAACAACCTTGTTTTATAAATGCTTTTGGGTAGATTAATGCTAGTTGCTTAACTCGGGTTGGATAAAAGTGGTTTTTCTAGACAAAGACTTTTATGTGAAAAGATGATGCTTTTGGTTAATACAAGAACACTTGATTTAATCGGAACATGGAGAACCACCCAAGAAAACAGTACAACCACAGTCCATATGGCTCTGGCTCAGCCAATTAATTAGGTGTGCGAATAAACTGATGACCTTATCCGAAAGGAGCAGAGGGGGATCGGGGTTGCAGGGGTATAGCCCGGTTCTTTTGGGGTAGCAGCCTTTGCTAAGGTGCTGACCACTAGGGAGGGTTATGGTCCGCCCTGATCTGTAACTATGCGGGTTGTTGGTCTTTTGCATGCCTTTGTAAAGGCTTCGTAGTGGACCCCTAGCCACTCACCTCGGAAGTGTTTAAGGGCCTTGCAAACCCGGGCGACATGGGGAACACGAACTGTGGGTAAAGTGTACAACCTCTGCAGAGTTAAAACTGATCGATCAGCCGTGCTCACGGTCAAGAGTGGCTTGGACCCTCACATGATAAGAGAACTTGAAGATGGAGTTAAATCATGGTTTTATATGGTTTTGAGATAATGTTTCAAATGCTTAATCTTGGGGATGGTATAAACTTACACTTAGTAAATAGGCGCTTGCTATTAAAATTTGACCAACATTAAAATGCTAACAGCTGCAAAACCTTAGCCTATCCTTGATAGTCTTGCATCTTCCCCCACTTGCTGAGCTCCAACCATAAGTGTGCTCACCCTTGCTTACCTGCTGTTCAGAAGAAGAAGGTGTATGAAGTTCAGAAGAGGGTGCTAGGCGTACGCAACCCCCAGTCGTTTGCCTGTGAAGTTTGGAGCCTTTGTTTCCCAGGATTCTGCTGTAAATCTCTGATAATCTCTCTTTCTTTACGTGATATTGTTTCTGTTATTCACTATGATGTCACTATATGTATGAAACTAGATCCTGGCATACATATAGTTATCACTTGGTTTTCTTCGGAAAATCAGGTGTGACAATAAATAACTTAACGTACCCATCTATGATCATACTCGCGAAGGTTAATGGGGCTTTGGTGGTGTGCTGGACCTGCCATGGCCAAACACCGCCGCCGGCGCTCGAGGTGCTTTGCCTCCCAATCCTCCGTAAACCACTGATCCACAATCGCTCTCCAAACCCGAGGCCGGTCGGCAACCCACCACGGAGCCACCTGCACGTCATCAAGAACATCAAATTGACCAAATTTAATTGAAGAAAAATGAATTGAGCATATTTACCTCCATGTATTGTTCTGGAGTGAGCCGCAGGTTTCGAACTTCCTGTTTTGTGGCTTTCACCTTCTGCCTAGCATTCCAGATAATGTTCTGTGAGACACAGGACTCGTAGATCATATCTGTCACAAGCTTCCGGCAGATGAACATGGCATTGTTAGCCGCCGCCTGCTCGTATCCCGGCATTCATTTGTAGAAATCCTGTATATAAAAGTGTTGTCAATACTTGAGCAAAATGTAATTAGGCCGATTTATTCAGAAACACAATTTATTGCTAGGAAAGCTCACCCAAAACTCGCCAACCACCCTGGCGGCCGCGTTCTGGAAGTCACGGCCAGTCGGATCAGGGAAATCGAGAGCAAGGGCGTAGTGGTCAAACGACGTCACCAGCACCTCTCACCGAGCATCTGGCTCGCCAACCCACACGAACCCGGGGTACCAAAGCCTGGTAAGAACGCCCAAGATGCCATTGGGAAGACGCCTGTGACTACCGGGAGTGACGATCTCCCACCCCCTGCCAAAATGATTCACACAATGTATTAGTTTGAATCGTTAATTTGTTTCAAAAGAACAAATGAAAAGGTTAAGATAAGTTACCGTGTTCCCACGGGTCTAATAACCGGTCGGTTAGCGGGTAGTATGGGCTGATCCGGAAGCTGATCAGGGCCTCGCAAATAGACCTTTGACCCCTCCCCCGCCTCCTCCTCGTCCTCCCCCTGCTCCTCACCCTCCCCCTGCTGCACCTCCTCCTCATCAACCATGTACTCCTCATCGGACGACTCAGCAGCTGCTGGAGAGGGTGCACCTTTGCGACCCCTGGCTCTAGATGACTCAGAGGGTGCCACGGACCTCGACGCCCACCTCACTGTCCCGGAGCCCTCACCCTCCTCCTGGTAGAAGTCGTTGAGGTTCCTCACCACAGGGGCGCGCTGCTTCGACGCCTTCTTCTTCTTTGGCGGCATCTTTGATCAATCACCTGAAATAAAAAAGAGTAAATCAATCAGTACATAATTACATTTAAATACCAATTAGTAAATAAGAAACAAATATCCTAGTAAATTAGAAACATAACTACAATTAGTAAATAAGAAACAAATATCCTAGTAAATTAGAAACATAACTACATATCCTAGTATCTTACATGTTTTAGAAATATTCATCATGATCCGGATTTTTCGGATCATACTCATCATCACTATCTCGCATGTCCATAGACTCAACGCCGTGCTCCAAAGGTGGAACGGTGTCATCATCATCATTGCCACTGCCTAAACGTAATCGCTCGAGTAATCTTAAGTTGTCATCATTTTGAACCTCTTCGGCAGCATTGTCGTCGACAACCGTTCCATTGTCTACTTCCATTTCGAGCACTTGGGTTAAGTCTATCTCAAACATCCCTTCTAGCCCATCTTCTTGAAAGAACTCTCCTTCATATGTGTTTGGGTCTAGTAGGTGGTAATCTTCTTTGTTTGGGGCGGGTAGTTTACCGTGTGGCGATACCTTGTACACAACATCCCAACCCTGGAGACGCTTGTCAGTTTTACAAGGGTATGAGAGGTAATATACTTGTGTGGTCTGTTGGACCACAATATAGACATCATGCCCTGGGTACACAGATGACTGTTTAATTTCGACGAGCCCAAGATTCTTATTCTGTCTCATGCCACTAGCGCTTGGATCAAACCAATGACACTTGAATATGACAGGTTTAAGAGGTTTGCAACCATGATACTCGAGTTCGTATATTTCTTCAGGTCTTCCATAGTAATCTACCCCATCGGATCGGCTATGCGTACACACTCCATTATTTGTGGTTCTTCGATTGGGCCTTCGCTCCTCGTATTGTGTTGTGTGAAAGCGGTACCCATTCACGTCATAAACATGATATGAGTTGACCCTAAAGGCGAAACCTCCGGAAACCTGCCTCGCCTCAGGATTCATCAACGGATCGGTTTGGCCCTGCAAGTTAAGGGAGGATAGTGGTTAATGTGATACTGAGTACGAGCTTAATTAGTTTTAATGTACTGAGCACGAGCTAAATTACCTTATGTCTGAACCAGGCAATGAAATCGGGATGCATGGGTCCCGCACCCTGGTGAAGAAGAGTTTCCTCCTTGTGGTCAATAGGTGGCTCCGAATGATGCCAAAATTGCTCAATAAATTCACTGCACCAAATCAAATGAGGTTGGATGCAGATGAGGCAACATACGAGAAAGAAAATGATGAGCTTTATTGACAAATTACTTTATGTATGGTCGTACTTCGTCAAGGTTGCGCAAAACATATATCGTGATAGTACGCCACTCTTCAAGAGATAAGGTCTTGCGCATCCGAACACTGGCACTTCCGAGTTGTCCTCGGAAAAGGCTGAGGTTCGATTCATTTTCACCAGCATTGTACCGAGGAGGTCAATTATGCACGCTGGGAAGGTGCTCAGTATAGTATTTAGTTGTGAAGTTTGACACCTCCTGCAGAATGTGTGACTCTGCAATGCAAGCTTCAATTTTATTTTTATTTTTACATGAGCTTCGAAGAACCTTGCAAACCCTCTCAATTGGATAGCACCAACGGTTCTGCACGGGCCCCCCAATCGTGCCTCGCGCGGGAGGTGCAAAATCATATGTTCCATCGGGTTGAAGAAGCCAGGTGGAAAGATCTTCTCTAGGTTACAGAGCAACACAGGTGCACTTTTTTCAAGTTTGTCAATCACAGCACGAGATAACTCCTTAGCGCAAAGCTGACGGAAGAAATAGCTCACCTCTGCCAGCACTTTCCACACATGCTCAGGTACATAGCCTGGAACCATCACCGGAAGAAGTCGCTCGATCCATGTGTGGTAGTCATGACTACCTAAAATTCATGCCTACATTGCTATATCACTACATACATTGCTATCTAAAATTACTATCTAACTTGCAATCTAAAATTGCAATCTACTAGAGCATTATTCTATAAATTGCTATTTACTAATTATTCTACTAGAGCATTGTTTAACTAAGTTTAACTACATTGTCTATCTATAATTGTTTAACTACATTGTCTATCTATAATTGTTTAACTACATTGTCTATCTAGTGAGATTGTTTAACTACATTGTCTATCTATAATTCTACAACAGCATTGCTATTAAAAAAACATGAGCTGCCGCATACCTCGGACCAGGGAGAGGAGGAGGAGGAGGCCCAGCCCCGCGGCCGGCTGTCTGCAGGGGAGGGGCCGGCGGCGGGCGGGCCGGCCGGGGAGGAGCGCCGGCGGCCGGCCACATGCAACCGCAGGCCGAGGAGGCGCGGTGGCGGCCGGGGAGGCGCGGCGGGGCCGACCGGGGAGGCGCTCCGGCGGGCCGGGGAGGCGCGGCGGGGCCGGCCGGGGAGGCGTGCCGGCGGCCGGCGAGACGTGGCGGGCCGGGGAGGTGCGGTGGCGGCCGGGGAGGCACGACGGCGGACTGGGGAGGCGCGCCGGCGGTGGCAGGTGGGCGGCGGCGCTGTGGGTGGCGGCGTGTGTGCGTGCGTGCGTGAACGGCTAAGTGTGGCGGCGTGTGTGTGTGGGGTGTGGTGTTGTGCTGTGGTGTGAATGTGAGGCTGCAGGTGGGTCCTCGCTCGCCCTTTGCCGAGAGCCAAGATGTGCCGAGAGCCCTGGATCTTGGCTCTCGGCAAAGGGCAGGCGGGGACCCACCTGCAGGATCCTCCCCCGTGCAGCACGCTGGCGGGTGGACCCCCACACCACGAGGCCATTGCCGAGAGCTTCAATTCCAGCTCTCGGTACAGAGGGGGACCGGGGCCCGCATACAGCACAAGCGTGTGGGAGCGAACGCTGGAGCAAGCCCACACGACTGCTTTGCCGAGAGCCAAGCTGGCAGCTCTCGGCAGAGGGGACCTCTGTGCCGAGAGCTTTACTCTCGGCACAGAATTTCTGAACCAAATTTAATTTTAAAAATACCAAATACATGGCAAAAAATATCAATACTTAACATGGTACCATTTATGTTGCATATTACTTATAAAAAAGTTTTTGTGGTCAAACACAAATTTGAATTTGTCTAAGTCTCCAAATCAAGTGACATTGAGGTTGCCACGGACCTCGACGCCCACCTCACCGTCCCGGAGCCCTCAACCTCGTCCTGGTAGAAGTCGTTGAGACTTAGACAAAGGGCGGGAGACCTGGATCTTGGCTCTCGGCAAAGGGCGGGCGGGGACCCACCTGCAGGATCCTCCCCCGTGCAGCACGCTGGCGGGCGGACCCCACACCACGAGGCCTTTGCCGAGAGCTTCAATTCCAGCTCTCGGTACAGAGGGGGACCGGGGCCCACATACAGCACAAGCGTGTGGGAGCGAACGCTGGAGCAGGCCCACACGACTGCTTTGCCGAGAGCCAAGCTGGCAGCTCTCGGCAGAGGGGACCTCTGTGCCGAGAGTAAAATTTCTGAACCAAATTTAATTTTAAAAATACCAAATACATGGCAAAAAATACCAACACTTAACATGTTGCCATTTATGTTGCATATTACTTATAAAAAAGTTTTTGTGGTCAAACACAAATTTGAATTTGTCTAAGTCTCCAAATCAAGTGACATTAGTTCAAAATCTTTGAAACTTCTCGTGAGATGTTCCGGTTTCTAAACAGCGTATGTGTTAAAGTGTTCAAAATATTCTCAAATTTTTACCACAAACTCAACATACGATATCATGAGCTCTTGACAAAATTCGTGATTTTCAAACTTTATTTGAATTTTATACAATTTTACAACCTTTCTACCTCACGATCTGTATCACGATCAGAGAACCCAATGACGGAAAGTTAGCTTCATTTCATGTATAGAGTGTTAGAGATGTCTCATGAACATGAATATCACTTTTCCAACAACTTTACTCTAAGATTTCATGCACTTGCAGTTCATATCGGACGTATACAAAAAAATTACGAAGAACGAAGTAAAATTGTTAAATATAGCAAACTGAGTCGAAATGACGCCAATTTTGAATATGTACTCTGTATGAGTGTAGGTTGAGCAAGAAAAAAGTTTGAAGCCGAAAATATGAAGTTTTCTCCCACATTTTGCCGTGAGTTATATTTATGCTCTCGGCAAAGAGGTTATGCTCTAGGCAAAGGTGGGAGGTGCCGTGCGTCATTTCTTTGCCGAGAGCCGAGGCCCCCTGGCTGTCGGCAAAGAGGGCCAGGGGCTAACAGCCAGGCCACGGCCGTGACGGCGTCGGTCATGCGCCGTCTGGTGCTAGCTTTGCCGAGAGCCTGGACCCTCTGGCTCTCGGCAAAGAGGTCCTGCACCGTAGGCTTGCTCTCTGCCGAGAGCCAGGGGCTCAAGCTCTCGGCAAAGGGATCGCTGCGCTGTGGGCGTTTCCTCTGCCGAGAGCGGGCCACGTTGCTCTCGGCAAAGCCGACCTCTGCCGAGAGCGCTCTCGGCAAGCCAGGAGCTCTCGGCAGAGGCTCCGTTTCCGGTAGTGCCCCAACGTCGCCTCGTGCTCAACAACTACACAATGCCGACTGCCCCGCCACGCGCACCGCAAACTAATGGCCGACGCCAAGCCAAGCAAACCCAAAGCCAAAGGCTCCACACCCTTCGCCTTTGCTGACCCCGCTAAGGCCAAAGCCAAAGCCTTTGATGCCAGCGCCGGCGAGGCCGGCGCCGACGCCCATGGCGCGGCCGCTGGCTTCGGTGGGTGTGCTCCGGCCTGGCCGCCGTCGGCGCGCTGGCGGTGGTGGTGATGCTGGTCCTGTCCCTGACCGTGCTCAAGGTGCGGGACCCGACGCTGTCCATGGACTCCGTGTCGGTGCGGTGGTTCAACGTGCACTTCGACGCGGGGGCGGCGACGCGGCCGCTGCGGATCAACATCACGCTGGAGGGGGGCATCGTGATCCGGAACCCGAACTACATGTTCATGCGGTCCGGGGCCAGCGGCACAGAGATCTTCGTGGACGGGCCCGTCGGCGTCGGGCGCGCGCCGCCCGGGGAGGTCCCCGCGCGGGGCGCCAGCCGGGTGACCGCGGGCCTGGACGTGTTCGTCGACCGGGTGGGCCCGGCCGTGGTGGCCGAGGTCCTGTTCGGCAGCGGCGAGGTCCGACTCGCCAGCCACACGGCCGTGGACGGCAGGGTCAGCGTGCTCGGGGACTGTACGGGCGGCGGACCGTGCGCGTAGCGATACGGTGCTGCATCGTGCTGTGCGTGTGGGCGGCGGTCGTCGTCGCCGGGAACCCCGCCTGCGTCGCGGATTTTGGCCGCTGATCACTGCACATCGGAGTGCGCGGAGCGGTATAGCCTTCGACGGCGAATCGGTGCTTTGATTAACTTGTGCGTGGCCATACGTGTTTGTGGGTGAGCTGGTATAGTTTTTGCCCTTTTTTCTTTACCGGCGGCGCGCCCTGCCCCGGCGGTATGGGCAGCGGGGCTCCCAGCTGCGCGTCATGCTGACGGGAGAAAAGAGAATGGGAGGAGGAAGAAGATTGGTGGGCCTACATGGGGTAAAATAGTCATTTCACTCGTCAGTTTGACACCTTTAGTTCGGAATATGGACGAAATAGCATGTACGTAAACAAAAATTGAGCTCATGGCACACATGTGCTTGCAAACTTTTTTATGACAACCGACATCTTTTTTAATAGCATGTAGGTAAAAGACTCGGTTTCTTGAGGAGGAAACGAGGTCTACACTAGCAACGAGGTGCGTAGAAATCGGCAAAACACCGTTATGGAGAAATCGGTCGTTTCTTGCCTTCTCCGCCTGGATCCCGTGCACCCGGGAATGATTGCATCGCGTCGGGAGGAGAGGGAGGAGCAGCGCCGCTTCCTGCGCGCCGGAGAGGAGAGGGAGGAGCAGCGCTGCCGCCGCCCGCGCGCCGGGGAGGAGAGGGAGGAGCAGCGCCGCTGCCCGCGCGCCGGGGAGGAGAGGGAGGAGCGGCGCCGGCGCTGCCCGTGCACCGAGGAGGAGAGGGAGGAGCAGTGCCGCTGCTCACGCGCCTGGGACGAGAGGAACTGCACCGCTGCACGCCGGGGAAGGGGGAGGAACAGCACTGCCACGCGGGATCCAGCCTGAAGAAGCTCGTCGGTGGCCGTTGCCATGCCCCACGGCAGCAAACTCACCGGGCCGTCGCCGCACGCACCGCTGCTTCCCAGGGACGGGAGCGCACCCGCATGCCGTCGCGCTCACGCTGCCCGCCGGCCTCGGGCGCGCCCCCGCACGCCGCCTACTTGCGCTGCCCGCCGGCCTCGAGCGCGCCCTGCACGGCCTCGCCGCGCTCGCGCTGGCCGCTGGCCCAGGGGCGCCCGCCGCTGTGCACGCGCTGGCCGTCGGCAGCAACGCGCGCACCCACAAGCTGCCTGCTCGCGTCGGCCGCCGGCTTGCTGCCCTTAGTCAAGTATCATTTAATTCTCAGCATGCTTAATTTGCATAACAATTCTAGCGGCATGAATTATTAGGAATTAATAATCAACATGCAATCATTACTTAATGATTAATACAGGAGGTGCAAAACCACATTTGAATTACTTAACAATTAACACTGTTGACGGAAAGTGACACTTGAACTATATATTTAGGTATAATCTTAGCTATATTTAGAAGTTTACAAGAACTCTGAAATAATATAAAACATACTAAAAGGTGGGTTAAACCAACAGACTCTTCAAAACTGAATTATCCATATCCAAAATACCTTTTTGGCCCATGCGAAAAAAAAATCAACACACGCAAGAAAAAAATCAGTTTTCTTGGCAGCGCACACAGGAGGAAATTGTGATTTTTTTTCCGAAGAACGTGCAAGATGAACTTTAGAGCAACTTCAACAGCTTAGGTAAAATGTTTTCCATCGGTAAAAAAAAGGCAACCAATTTCGTTTCCAACAGACTCAGCATCATGCTCTGCTCGCTATCCTCCTCGGCAAAGAGTCCCATACGCTCGTCATTTGTAAGTTGTGACGAGCGATTCTGCTCGGAAAAACCTCCCCTGCACACGCTCCCGGCAAAAAAGATCGGCACAGTTGTTTTTTTCCTTTGCGTGGTTTGATTTTGTTTCCTTGCGTGGGCCCAAATGGATAATTTAAATATGGATAGTTCAATTTGGAGAATCTGTTGGTTTCCTCCACTCTTTTAGAAGATTGTAAACTATTTTAGAGTCGTTGTAAATCTCTAAATTTAGTCAAGATTATACCTAGTCTCTTGGAGTTGTTCTTACCGAGCAAAATCGCTCGCCAAATATGTTGAGCAGAGGAGACTCGACTGCGGGGGGTTAGCGAGGAGAAGAAAATGCCGATACTGTTGGAAAAGAGATTTGGCCTCGTTTTTCTTTTTTTGCACATGAAAAATGTTTTACTTAGACTTTTGAAGTTGCTCTAAGACTGTAGAAAAAAGCAATCTTTCAATGTTTTTTTACTCGTACCACACAATGATAGGGCGGTAGCTGCCTACTACCGCCAGCTAACTCACTAGGGCTGATTGAAACGGCGGGAACTTTTTCTACCGCCGTTTCAAACAGCTGTAGCTCTTTCATTTGGCGATAGCAGTATGGCTCTGTTCGCTAGATATCATGCTGATTTGTACGACGGATTGGTTCCGAGAGAAAAATGTTGTGCACTGATTTGTATGACAGATTTGTTCTAAGAGAAAAATATTGCACAAGAAGTTGAAAAAACAGAAACTGAATAGAGGCATAGTTTTTCAAATTTTTCCCTTCCACATACATTTCTGCGAAATCGTAAAATAAAAAATATAAGAATAAAATTCTCTTCATGGAAGTCAAACACCTCACCCCTCAAATATATAAGCAAGCAATCAGAAGAGCAGCCCAAGCATCTCTCGTAAGCCGTACACAACTATTCGAGGTCCAAGACGGAATAAGCAGAGAAGGCCCCATGGAAACACAGCAGCAGCCTCTTCTTCCTCCGGTGGTGGCGCCGCTCCTCGTCCTCCTTCCTCTCCTCTGCTACCTGCTGCTCTTGTCGTGGACGAGGAAACACAGGGGAGCAGCGGAGGAACGACGAGGGAGAGCTCCGCCGGGGCCCCCGGAGCAACTGCCGGTGCTGGGCAACCTCCTCCAGATCGGCAGCCGGCCGCACCGCTACTTCCAGGCTGTGGCGCGGAGGTACGGCCCCGTCGTGGAGGTGCGGCTCGGCCGCGTGCGCGCCGTGGTCGTCTCGTCGCCGGAGGCTGCCAAGGAGCTCCTCCGGATCAACGACCAGCACTGCTGCAGCCGCCCAAACTCACCAGGCAAGAGTTTCCACTGATGCCTCATTATTAATTATTAGTTTGTTCCCCAGATTAAGCTCCTCTTCGAATTGCATGGTTGTCAATAGTGTTTATCTTGATTTCTAAAAAAAAGCTGGAGAGAAGGAAGGAAAGAATGTGGATCTAATTAAGATGTCCTAGTGTAATGGAAAATCCATGCCTCATCTTTATCTCTCCTGTGTCATAACATTTTCGCAAAGCGGACACCCGGATGAATACATGCATCATTGCCCATTTCAATCATTGAATGAATAATTATTTTTTATAGAAACAAGTCGGTCCTCCTTTAGTTTTTTAATTAATTAATAGTACAGGGAGCCCCCTAGTTATATCAGTCGTAATAACTCGTAAGCGCATGAAAATCTTCAGGTCCCAGGATGCTGAGCTACAACTTCCTGGACGTGGCCTTCAGCCCTTACAGCGACTACTGGCGCGAGATGCGGAAGCTCTTCATCCTCGAGCTCCTCAGCATGCGCCGCGTCCAGTCTTTCGTCTACGCCCGCGCCGCCGAGGTCGACCACCTCATCGCCTCCCTCGCCGCCGCCGGCGTCAGCAACTCCTCCGGATCCTCTCCTCATCATCAGCCAGGCACCGCCAGGGGCGGAGCCAAGGGGGGGGGGGCGGGCAGGGGCCTAGCCCCCCCTGATGCTGCCGCACACCACCAGCACATGAGCTTCTAAATTAACCATTTCATTAGTCAAATAAGATTAGGACCCTTACAAACAGTCCAACCTAGCCCATGACGCCTTACGATTGTTGTGTTCTGGCCTCTGATATCAAACGCAAGCGTGATGGCCATCTCCATATAGTCAAATAACTAGCTAGTTAGTACTTATATATCTTAAATCTTACTAGCTAGTTAGTACTTGTATATCTTAAATCTTAAAGATCTAATATCACTTCCTCTCAATTCTTTGAGACATTGGCGTTAAAAATAGAAAACAATTAATTTAAACCTATTAGTAGCCGTGTATTATGAGAAAGCATATAATTCATTTAGCTTGCTTCTAATTTTCCATGTTTTATACACTAGTTTGAATAAAGATCAACACAAATACTTTAGGAGGTTATCCAGATTTTGGTTATAAAACCTATCCACTATTAATATAGCAACATGCAATGTGGGAGAACTTGTCCCATGAATACAATCAAATATATAGTTCGATAAGTCCATTTCTAAAATACCTTTGTTCATGCTATATTGGAGTTCATGAAAAAATATTATGAGATCATTTTTATACTCGATGTCTCGGCCCCCCTATAATCAAATCCTGGCTACGCCCTGGGCACCGTCCCCGTCGTCGTCGACCTCAGCGAGAAGCTGTATGCGCTCTCCGACGGCATTGTCGGCACGGTGGCGTTCGGCAAGATGTACGGGTCGGCGCAGTTCGAGCGGAGCAGCTTCCAGCGGGTCATGGACGACACCCTGCGCGTGCTGGGGAGCTTCACCTTCGAGGACTTATTCCTGGTGTCGCACCTCGCCAGGTTCGCCGACGTGCTCACCGGCGCCGTCTCCCGGAGGCGGCACATCTTCCGCCAGATCGACCGCTTCTTCGACTCCGTCATCGATAAGCACCTCGAGCCTGAGCGACTACAGGCCGGGGTGCAGGAGGACATGGTGGACGCGCTGGTGAAGATGTGGAGGGAGAAGGACGGCGACGAGGCTGTTGCACTGACACGTGCTCATATCAAGGGGATCCTCATGGTAATGGCTTTTGAAAGCTTCAAAGTAGCTAACCTCACAAAATGCTTATGTTCGTGCAAACAACCTCGACCAGGATACATTTGCAGGAGGCATTGACACTTGCGCAGTGACGATGATCTGGATCATGTCCGAGCTCATGAGGAACCCGAGGGTGATGGGCAAGGCGCAAGCCGAGGTCCGTAGTGTGGTGACAAACAAACCTAGAGTGGATGAGCAAGATGTCAACAAGCTCAGGTACCTAAGAGCAACTTCAGCAGATGGAGTAAATTTGATCCCCTATATAAAGTTATTAGGAGTTGAGTAAAAATATTTTCATCCCTAAAACACAATTTGCTCCAGCAGTTTCCCTATTTTGCTTCCCTAGTTTGGGGGGTGGAGGAGAGATCCCCTCTATAGAGGGGATGGAGAGGGATTTTTAGTCAATAAAGAAAAAAAAAGGGAGGGCTATAGGGAATCTGCTAGAGGGTTTTTTTTTCATTTCATCCCCTATATCACTATTTTTTGCTATTGTGGAGGGGATAGGGAAGCTGCTGAAGTTGCTCTAAAGATGGTGGTGAAGGAGAACTTCAGGCTGCACCCACCGGGAACCCTGTTGATCCCAAGGGAAACCAAGCAGAGGTGCGTGATCGGCGGCTACAATGTGCTCCTAGGCACAAGGGTGTTTGTGAACGTTTGGGCCATGGGGAGGGATCCTAGCATTTGGGATGACCCGGAGGAGTTCAGGCCGGAGCGTTTCAAGGAAAGCCATGTCGATTTTAGAGGCTCGGATTTTGAGTTTCTACCGTTCGGTTCGGGGCGAAGGTCATGCCCTGCTGTGGCTATGGGCGTCGCTAATGTGGAGCTTGCGCTGGCCAACCTGTTGTATTGCTTCGATTGGGAGCTTCCTCAGGGGATGAAGGAGGAGGACATTGATATGGAAGAAACAGGGCAGCTTGTTTTTAGGAAGATGGTGCCTCTTTGTGTATAATTTTTGCATTTTAGACCTTTTTTAGTAAGAATTTTACATTTGGACTCTTGGAGGAAAGAATTTCAAAAATGGACCCATAGCACGGCGCCAAAAGACACGGCGTCGTTGTATAACAGCACGGCGCCATGACCGTGCTATGACACGTCGACGGCACCATCACCATAGCACGGCGCCAAAAGACACGGCGCCGTTGTATAACAGCACGGCGCCATGGCGCCGTGCTGTTATACAACGGCGCCGTGTCTTTTGGCGCCGTGCATGGGTCATGGCGCTGATGGCGCTGTGCTGTTATACAACGGCGCCGTGTCTTTTGGCGTCGTGCTATGGGTCCATTTTTTGAATTCTTTCCCTCAAGGATCTAAATGTAAAATTCTTACTAAAAAAGGATCAAAATGCAAAAACTTTACCCTCTTTGTCTTGTGCCAATCAAGCGTGTATAAGTTGTAAGATTCGAGTATGATGGGCTACCACTACATCCTTTCAGGATCTTGTTCAAATAAATTAAACTACTTTACGTAGTTTGCTTGAGATAAATGTTTCAACATTGCACTTATGTTTGGAATTTTAAAATAAAACAGCTGCAATTGATAAAGCAATCCTTATCCGAGCTGCTAATGGTTACAATTCTGCCATATGGTCCATATATGATATCCTTGTTCTAATTGTTTCCATTATGCGGTTATGCCCATAACAGCCATTTTGAATATTTCATGACTGAACTTGTTCGAATTATGCAAACATCCTATTTAGTACAACCAAATCTCAGCAGACAAGCCTACATGCTGGCTTAGTCATTTGAGTTTTTTTCACTTATAATAAGGAGATGGAACAAGATACAGGGGAGTTCTCCTGGACACGACTTGCCTACCTGTCCCTTCCATGCTCACAGCTTCCCTTTTCATACTCTCGGGCAATTTCCAATCAAAAGAATGCAGCAAGCTAGCAAGTGTAAACTCCACATTCATGACACCCATCGGTATCGCAGGGCACATCCTCCGTCCAGCACCAAATGGAAGGAGCTCAAAATCGAATCCATGGAAATCAATGTCAACATCTTCAAACCTCTCAGGGCCAAACTCCTCAGGATCCTTCCAACAGGTAGTGTCCCTTCCTATAGCCCACACGTTCACAAAAATCCTTGTCTTGGGAGGCACATCATACCCAAGGAGGTTTACATGTTTCATGGTCTCCCTCGGGACGAGGAACGGTGCTGGCGGGTGCAGTCGGAGCGTTTCCTTGATAACCATCCTAAGGTACTTCAGTTTGGGAGTGTCGCTAACCTGTAATCTTGGCCTGTCATGAGCTAAACTCCTTATCTCAGACTGGACCTTGTTCATCACCCGTGCGTTCTTGATTAGCTCAGACATTGCCCATAGCAATGTAACTGAGCTTGTGGATGTGCCACCAATAAATGCATCCTACATATATAAAGCAAATATCAACATCAACACCCCTTTATTAATTAGTTAGTGTGTGAATTAATAGCCTAATAACTATAGCTTGGTTTACATAGAAGTTACCATAATGATTGCCTTGAGGTCATCTTTGGTGACCAATAGCCCCTTCACTTGATCCTTCCAAAGACCGATCAGCACATCAACAAGGTTATCTTTTTCAGGCTGCACCCTCCCTGGGTCCATATGCTGGCTGAGAACAGCCTCAAAATATGCATCTAGCTCACGGAATATTGTCCGGTACTGTGCCTCTAGTCCGACAAGCTTGTCAACCCACCGGCTAATTGACGATGACGGGAAGAAGTCTTGAGCGGAGTGATGGCGTGGAAACGGGCGGCCGGGACGGCCCGCCTCCGCGTCGGCAGAGACAAGTTTATTTTGATTATATTTAAATGGGACAAAGTAAAGGAATTCAGGTAATGCGGATCCATACTTCCATAATTCTTAAATTTGCATAAAAATTATGTTAATTACATCTCCGTAGAGAATACCCCTGATTAAGAGTTCCAACATGAGTACATGAAAATAAAGATTACAACATATGGCTATCCTATTACATAACTACGAAAGAAAAGTTCTAAGTCTTCTCGCAGTAGAGATGATGAACACTTTCGCCGTGAGACGTCGTTTATTTATGCATGGCACTACTAGTTCCTTAATTTTACTTGCATATGCATAATGTTTGACACTCATGCGAGATATAGCATGCACGTGTGTGCATACTCACGTACAATCAACTTGTTGTTAGCTTGTACTGTTTAGCATTTAGCAAACCCGAGCTGTAGACATGCATGACTCAAGAGTAGCATATTCACATCACCTTCTCATTTGATTGGAAGGCTGGTACGGCGGCCGCATGCATTTGGAAAATCATATACGCGGTAGACTTAGAACTTAAGCATGGTGTATTTGTATCTCACGTTTATTAGTCTATAGTATATAACCTTCACCAGACGTATGATGAGATGCATGATAGTATGAACGCGAGGGTAGTGACCATGAGAAATTACTTTTAAGAATGCAAGACGATGCACCTCTTTGCTCTGTCACAACCGTCGACGCTAAACTCACATAGCGTAAGTGTGTTTACCTCTGTATATAAAATGACTGACAGGATCCGGTCCAAATTAATCGAACCGGCCACATGATTTGTTTAATTTTAACCGCGATGCATGAATCACGATCACCTATACATGTTATCTTTCAGGCGCAACTAATGCACATGCATGTATGCATGAAATGGATCATGTAGACTCACTTCAACAATAGTCCTGCCTATACGTAGAATGCGATTCTTTAACCTTGAAACATACTCGATGCAGTCGCATGTGATTCGACTCGCATGTTGATTATGACGCAACAGGCCAGCGGTACTACTTGATCATCTTGCCGGCAGCGCGGCGAACACGCAACCGTTTATGAGATTGAAAGGAATGGAGCCAAGATCGCGTCCAAAACAATTTTGCACCACGGGATGGAGCCAAGATTGCGTCCAAACCATTTCATACCATAATCCATCACCGGACAAGACTAAGATCATGCCCAAACAGCTGGTATACAACCAAAGCGCTGCTGTTTTAGTCACCGGGACGGAGCCCGTAAGCAGCGCACGGCCATGGAACTGCTGGCCGATCTTTTACCCAAACGAAGAGAGCGTGAGAGAGAGGAGACGAAGCTTGACGATGAAGCAGCTGAGGAACAGAGCCGGCGAGTTAGAGAAGCGCCATGAAGACTTCTCACCTCGCAGCACCGCCGAGCGTCGCAGTTCTCCTCCTGGACTTCTCTCTCTGGATTTGGCCGGCAGCCTGACGGCGCTTTGGTGTGGATGATGAGCGGCAGCGCAGCAGCCTGGCGGCGATTTGGGATGATGTATGCGGGGCTTGAACGCCTGCCAATGGCCATCTATTTATAGGACAGGGGCACGAGCAGTTCCTTGAGGAATTGGCGCCTCTTTTTGGTTTTGATTTTTGACTCGCTCACGACGCCGGCCGCGGTCAGTTGGGCCAAAACGTGTGCGTATCTGCAGGACGTCGTGGAGTTCATGGCTTGGACTTCGTCAGCGACATTTGGAAATCCAGACGCGCACGGGGAAGAGCATTGCACGTCTAGCGTGTACATGCATGTATGCTGCTAATGCACATATACGTGCACGTACTATGCATGTTTGCTGATTTACTTCAGTTTTTAATTAATATCTTCCCTTTTGAATTAGCACACGTGAGACATGGTTATGTGTACGTCTCCGTAGACAGTCGGCGACCGCGTATCCGGCGAACACGAATACGTACATAGGCATTGCAACCGTAGACGACCGGCGGCCGCGTATCCCGACGGACAAGCCGTAGATACGTACATAGGCATTGCAAGGTCGACGGCCGCGTATCCCCGCGAACAAGCTGCCGTAGACGGCCGGCGACGGCCGGCGGCCTCGTATCCCGGCGAACAAGAATACGTAGACGACATAGAGAGGTATTGCAATCGTAGACGGCCGGCGGCCGCGTATCCCGGCGAACAAGCCGCATCGATACATACATAGGCATTACCATACCGGCCCCTATGCATATATGTCAAGTATAAAGTATTAAAATTTATGATTAATGCTATATTATGTGAAACTCTTTTTAAAGAGTTGTGATTATTATTTTTTTATCAATTTATTTCCGGTTTAGATAGAATTTAGCTATCAATATGATTTATCCTAATATTGTATGAATATTGCATTCATTTTGGGTCGAGCCAAATTTGGTGTCAACAGGTGCCCCCTCGAGTTTCGGCTACGGAAGGAACACACATTGACATAACTGAAACTCGAAACTTATAATTTTCACTTCATTAATTTCTTTAATCATACCCATGGTGGGTGGCATCACGTCCCACCTCCCGTATGTATACATACACAAATGGCAAACATCCCAAAGCCGAGACATGTTTCCTTTTTTAGACGCTTTCAGTTTAGGCTCGTGTAGCGTCGGAGTATATCACTTGGATTTTCTATTTTTTAGATGCTTCAGTTTAGGCTCGTGTAGCGTCGGAGCATATTACTTGAATTTTTTTGTTTTTTTAGACGCTTTCAGTTTAGGCTCGTGTAGCGTCAGAGCATATTACTTGGATTTTCTGTTTTTTTAGACGCTCTTAGTTTAGGCGTTGGAGCTGATCATTTCCTTTATCACTTATAGTTTAGGCTCGTAAAGCATTGGAGCAAATTACTTGAGATTTTTTTTTGGACGCTCTCAGTTTAGGCTCATGAAGCGTTGGAGCTGATCATTTCCTTTATCGCTTATAGTTTAGGCTCGTAAAGCATTGGAGCATATTATTTATTTTTTTTAGGCATAGTAGCGTTTTAAGAATTTCCCATTCACCGGTGGCGGGTAATACTCGCCGTCCGGTGAAATAATTCTATATGCACCGCTAGAATAAACATCCTTTACAATGTAAGGACCCTCCCATTTGGGTTCAAATTTTCCTTGCATCCGATGTGTGATATTCATTGGTCGAATAACTGCGAGAACCAGATCTCCCTGTTTGAATGACCTTCTTTTTAGCCGTTTATCAAAGGCTCGAGACACTCTAGCTTGGTATGCCTCTAATTTTTGTAACGCTTGTAGCCGCTTTTCTTCAAGGCCATCTAATTCTTTCAAGCGTACTTTGGCCGCTTCATCTTCCGTGAGATTTTCATGGATAGCGACCCTTAAGGAAGCAATTTGCACTTCCAATGGTAGGACCGCCTCCCCTCCATATACGAGAGAGTAAGGAGTCATGCCGGTTGCTGTACGAGTTGTGGTTCTGTATGCCCACAGGGACTCGAGTAATTTTTCATGCCAATTTCGTTTATTTTGTGACACGATCTTTTTAAGCAATTTGCAAAGCACTTTATTAAATGCTTCGGCTTGGCCATTGGCTGTCGGGTTATAACCCGTGGAGAAGTGGTGCTTAATCTTAAATTTGGCGCACATTTTCTCCAAATGTTTATTTCTAAAGGAGGGTCCGTTGTCTGATATCATACGTGCTGGAACCCCAAAACGGTATATCAGATTGGTTCTTATAAAGTCTTCGACATTTTCGGCCTTGACTTCTTTTAATGGCACGGCTTCCGCCCATTTGGAGAAGTAATCGGTTGCCGCCAAAATGAATTTGTGTCCTCTAGATGACGGAGGATTAATGGGTCCGACCACATCCATTCCCCACATTTCAAAGGGCCACGACATATTTGTTGGATGCAATGGTTCATGTGGCTGGTGTATAAAATTACCATGTATTTGACATTGGTGACATTTTTTTGCAAATTTCAAGGAATCATTAAACATCGTGGGCCAATAATAACCGAGATGCCTCAACTGATAATGTAATTTAGGTCCGGACTGGTGGGCACCACATACCCCAGCGTGAACCTCATTTAAGGCTTCTATCACTTCACTTCCCACAAGGCAACGAAGTAGAACATTATCGCATGTACGTCGGTAAAGTATATCATTTATGCATGTGTAGTTGATCGACCTCTTTCGGATCCTGGACCTTTCAGCAGAATCCAAGGGCAAATATCCATGAAGTAGATATTCGAGGAAGGGTGTTCTCCAATCTCCTACCTCGATTTCGCACGCATCTATGGTCATCGATGAGGTGGACGACGATGTATTGTCTTCCTCATCAAGTATGGGAAGAACTCTTCGTTCTTCTACATGAATATCCATCATTTGATTCGGACCCTATGCCAAGCTCGCAGCTAAGCTCGCCAATGCATCAGCTTTCTCATTTTGATGTCGTATGACATGCTGAACCTTTATATCAGTAAACATAGACATGAGTCCTTTTGCCTTTCGGAAGTATGGCACGAGCCCTTCCTTCCTTACTGCGTACGTCCCCAATAATTGATTGACAACCAATTGGGAATCCCCGTAAGCAGAAAGTGTATTTAGCCCCATGTTATGAGCTATTTCTAGCCCAATAATTAGAGCTTCATATTCAGCAGCATTATTTGATACTGCCGAGGTTAGGGTGATGAATATGGAATGATTGCCTCATCTGGCGTGACAAGGACAACTCCTACTCCTGCGCCTGATTTTCGGCAAGAGCCATCAAAATACATTTGCCATGTAGATTGAGCCACTGTAGTAGTGAAAACTTCTTCATCTGGCAAATCGTCATCAATTGGGAAATCATCCGGAACTGGATGAGCAGCTAAGAAATTCGCTAAAGCCTGCCCTTTTACGGCTTTTTGAGGCACAAATACAATATCGAATTGTGAAAGGAACATTGCCCATTTAGCTAACCTGCCAGATAATGTCATTTTACTTAGAATGTGTCGGAGCGGGTCAGCCCTGGACACAAGATGGATTGTATGTTCTAGCATGTAATGTCGGAGCTTTTGAGCTACGAACACGAGAGCCAGGCATATCTTTTCTATGTCTGGATAGTTGCATTCTGCCCCCAGCAGAGTGCGGCTGAGGTAATATAGGGCTACTTCTTTTCCGTCATCATTATTTTGTGCTAGGAGCGCACCTAGAGAAGTAGGCATGGCAGCTGTATAAAGGATAAGGGGTTTCCCTTTAACTGGTGCACACAAAATAGGCGGATTTGAAAGATATTTTTTTATATCTTCAAACGCATTTTGGCACGCTTGGTCCCATTTAAATGGAACACCCTTTTTCATAAGTCTGGAAAATGGTTTACATCTTCCGGATAGGTTTGAGATAAACCTCCTAATGTATGCCAAGTGACCTTGGAGGCTTTTTAATTCATGAACATTTTCAGGTTGAGGCATGTTTACAACCGCCTCTATTTTAGTCGGATCAATCTTAATGCCGTGCTTTGTGACTATAAACCCGAGGAATTTTCCAGAAGATACCCCAAAGGCACACTTCATGGGGTTCATTTTCAGCTTGTGTTTTCTAAGGCGCTCAAACACCAATGCAAGATGTTTAAGATGGTCTTGCTCATGCTTGGATTTAACGACAATATCGTCTATATAACATTCCACAATTTCATATAGTAAGCCGTCTAGGATGATGGTCATAGCGCGTTGATATGTCACGCCTGCATTCTTTAATCCAAAGGGCATCACCCTATAGCAATATATACCCTTAGGTGTTCGGAACGCGGTTAATTCCTCATCTTCCGGTGCCATCTTTATTTGATTATAACCAGAATAACCGTCCATAAAAGAAAATATTTCGTAACCCATAGTGGCGTCTATGAGAAGTTCAGAAAGTGGAATTGGAAAATCGTCTTTTGGACATGCTTTATTTAAGTCTCTAAAATCCACACATACGCGTATTTTCCCGTTTTTCTTCTTTACGGGTACAATACTAGAAATCCATTTAGGGTATTTCACTTCCCTAATGAATCCTGCTTCTTTGAGCTTGTCAACCTCGGCTTCTATTTTTGGAAGAAGTTTGGGTTGGTAATTTCTTCGACCTTGTTTTACCGGGCGAACATCCTTTTGCACAGCCAACTTGTGCACCGCAATTTCAGGGTCTAAACCTGGCATTTCTTCATAAGACCAAGCAAACACATCTCTATTTGCAGAAAGAAATTTATGATATTCTTCCTTACTTTCTTTTGATAAATGTTTGCTAATGAAGACTGGACGAGGATCGTCCGGTGTCCCTATATTGATCTCTTCTAGTTCATCCACGGTTGGTTGGTTTCCGTCCTCCATTTGTGGAGAGGCTGGAACAGCATCAATAGGCTCGGCAGAAGTCATATGAACCTCATAGCCCAACCCATACCTTTGCACTTTCAATGTTCGATCTTCATGTAAAGCGTCAAGCTGAGCCTGGGACATCATTTTTTCGAATGGTGCTAATTGCCCCCGGCCTTCGCATAAAGATGGACCAGTGGACGTATCATAACCCATCTGTTGCATCATGTAAAGAACTTTGTCATCATACAAGGAAATAGGCAAAGTCTGATCATCTTTATTTGATGAGCTAATTGGTGCAACTGTCTTATTTTTGTTAAGGCGCTCTATTTTGGCTTGTTTTATTTTATGTTGCACCAGAGGTGGTAAAGGTGTTGGAAATTTAATACCTTTACTCTGACGTGGTGTTCCATCCACAACACGGAATATCGGATCACCCTTTTTCCTTTGATCACTAGGAATATATTGATATACTTGTTTTGACGAGGATTGCCCACCTGTTTCTTTTGGGAAATCCGGTTGCGGAGATGACACTGACTTCGGTTTTGAAACATTATCAACAGGCTCAAAATAAAACTTCGCATCAGCATAAAAGGATTCTGCCACTGTGAATGGCTTTTGATCTGCGAAGATCCGCACTATATCTCCTAATGGGTCTCTATATTTAATACATTGATGGAGTGTAGATGGCACAACCCCGTTCTCATGCAACCAGGGGCGGCCGGTGAGAGCGTTGTAAGACGTAGCTGCATCAATCACGTGGAACGTCGCATATGTCATGAGCTTTTCCAATTTCAAGACCAATGAGATTGTACCCATGGCTTCTTGACCAGATTGGTTAAAGCCGTGAATAATAACATTTGATCAGCTCAAATCCTTGGCGGAATACCCTACCTTCTTGAGAGTGCGCAAAGGTAACAAATTTATAGCTGAGCCGCCATCGATCATAATACGGTTGGTTGGCAGGTCATCAATTTCGCCACACATTAGGAGGGGCCTATTGTGTTTTTTGCTCCTCAACAATAAATCCTCATCAGTGAATGTTATATTTTGGGCTTGGGCCAACTCTGCTTCTACTTGATACACTTCAACCCTATAATCCTCCGGAAATGAAAGTGCAGTAATAAATGCCTTGCGCAAATCCGAGGATAGACACAGAGCATCATACACAGAAAGCATAGCTGGGATTTTCTTTAAGTGTGCTATTACATCATAATTGACCGACACATTTTTTGGAGGGTCAGTCACATCACTCGGAGTTACAGGTTTGTTTGAGGGATTTTTTGGCTGAGAAGATGAATTAGGCAGCTGACGGCCTGATCTAAGCTGAATTTCATCAACTTCTGCTTGGTCCTCCTCTCTGGAAAGTGAAGGGACTCCTCATCACCTTCAAAGACTCCGGTGGTGAGAACAGCATACTCTTCCACGAGCGGGCCCTTGCACTTCTCTACATTTTGAGAGGAGTACGGGGCCTCACTTTCTTCCATCACCCGCTGTAGAGCGTGTTGTCTCGACAGTTGCTGGCGACGCTCTCTTGACTTGCGGATGATGGGTCGCCTTTGTCTTGTGGTGTGGACCCACCGAAAGAGAGCCTTGCTTTCATGCTGGCGCTCAGATTGCTGTTCTGAATAGCCTGAGGAAGTCATAAAATTACACTCAGGTTGTGATGACATCACATAAGTTGGCGACATATTTAGAGTTGCGCAACTCACCGAATCATTTTGAAATGTAGCCACATTTGACGCAGCCACCTTCTTTCCCTTCTTCATGCCTTTGAGCAAGTTGGCGTCTATGGTGCCTTCATCAATCAAATTTTGTATAACGTTCTTTACCACAAAACAATCCTTGAGAGTATGGCCCAAGATACCGTGGCAGTGACAGAAATTTGGTTCATTGAACTTGGATGCTTCTTCTGGCCTCTTTGGCTTGGGAAGCTCTATAAAGTCTAACTCTCTAAGACCCATAAAGAGGTCTTCCACTTCTTCCGTGGGGAAGGAATACTTTTGATTCTGACGCTCGCTAAGAGATGGTCTCCTAGGAGCTGATGGGCCTCCCTTGTTCTGGTCTCTCATGAAGGGAGCCCTAGTTTGGAACTTCTAAGGAGCCACTGTGGTCTCCATTGCCTGCATATTCTTTGGCTTGACAGGCAATTTATCCCACTGATTGTTCTTTTCTGCTGGTTTGTTGTACGATCTCGTCTACCGAGAGATGTGTTGATTGTAGTTTTCTATGTCCGTGGCTTTCGAAGACAACTCTTCAAAAGTGATTGGACGCACACCTTGCAAGTATATAGCCATATCCGGATTCAAGTTGTTCATGCACATCCGCACCGCTTCTGGTTCAGTGATTGGCTGCGGACAATGGAGGCTCAAGTTCCTCCACCTGTTGATAAAATCAGCAGCCTTTTCATTTGCCCTCTGTAGGGTTTGGGTCAACTCAGTGATCCCGACCATCCTTTGAGTGCTATAGATGCGCTCGAGGAAAGCATCTTGCATCTGCTCCCAAGTTCTGATAGAGCTAGACGTCAACTTACCATACCACGTGAAAGCTGGTCCTGACAGTGTTTGCACAAACTGTTGGAGAAGAAGGGCATCGTTATGCAATGTGTCCTGACAAGCAGCTAGAAAGTGAGCCACGTGCTCATGTGGGGACCCAGTTCCGTTGAACTTGCTAAACTGCGGCTGACGGTAATTATCAGGGAAAGGAACCATGTCAACCTCCGGCGGGTACGGTTTGACATACCCTGGACGCATGGAGTAGTGTGTTTGCATGTATTGAGCTTTCACCCCTTCGGAGATCATTCTTTGTATGGCCTCCACGCTAAGTGGTGGGTCATTCTGATTATTGGTTCGACTCCCTTCTGGTCTTTCATCCTCTCCACTTACACCTTTGTCTGCCACTTATCGGCGATGAGCAGCTAGCTCTTCCTCTTTTTTCTGAAGAGCTGCGGAGAAGGCGGAGAGGACAACCAGGGCCTCACTAAATACTTGTTGAAACTTGTTATATTTGAGGAGTTTTGCACCATTCATTCTACCGAATGCCACGGTGCCTATGAAGCCGTCGATGAGTGCAAAGATCTTCTCATTGAGGTTTATGGGCTCAGTTGATGGTAGATTTGAGAGTGATTGGATAAGTTGTTCCACTTGTTCTTCCAACGCTTGTGAGAAGGATCTCGCGCCACCTTTCACTATAAGGCGAGAATGCGATATCCCGGTAATTGTAGGTAAGCATTTTTGCCCCTGGAACACACAATGCAAATAAAAATGCTAAATTCTTCATGTATGCATACAAGCAAATGTGGTAGCTTTATAACTACCTGTACTACCTCCGTTTCAGAATATAGCTACTTCTAGCATTCAAATTTTGTCCCATAATATAGCTATTTATGAGTTCTCAAGTGGGTTATTTGACATGAGAGGTCTAAAATGCCCTCCTTGCATGCAAATCAATTATGGCATGCAGATTTGCATGCAAGCCTGCCACAAATTAAATAGGAAAGGTATAACTATCCTATTAATTATAATACGAAAATTAAGGAAGGGTAATATGGACTTTTATTCTACATCCTTAATCTGTCTGAAAAACTCTAGGAATAGCTATATTCTGAAACGGAGGGAGTAATTAATTATTTTTTCAGACGACTAGATGGTTACCAAATGAGAAGTGAAAAGTCTGTACAATTATTTTAGTGTTACAGATATAGGTGGGACTGCATAATATTTAATATATGAAAGTGTAGATGCAATAAAAAGAAGCTTGGGAGATTGTCTGGGATTCTAAGGAGCCCAGAGAGAATCATAAAAGTTCAGAAGTTAACTTAAAAAATATTTTGTTTATCATATCGTTCATTTTCTTTTTGTTTCCAATGCAAACTTGGATATTAGAAGCTGTTGACCAGAATCAAGATTCATTTTCATGGCAAAAATAAAGAAAGAAGAAAAGGTAAAGGGAAAACTATGTTCTACTTCTGAAACAAATTAACATGTTTAAACCACACAACACGGAAGGAATTAAACATATAGTTTGCCTGGTGAAGGCGGCCTGTTGCAACAGTGTACCTCAAGGATCTTCAACACCTCCTTGGCCGCCTCCGGCGACGACACCACCACAGCCGGAACTCTGCCGAGCTGGAGGTAGATGACTGGGCCCAGCCTGTGTGCCAGCCTCTGCAGTGTGCGTTGGGGCTCCTTGACCATCAGATGGAGGTGCCCTATGATTGGCAGCCTTAAGGGGCTCGGAGGCAAACTCAAGGTCTTCTCCTTCCTCTTGCTCTTGCCATGAGCAAACAGATACAAGATCAATGGAGCCAGGAGTATCACTGACCAATAGGGGACCTGCCTGAGGGCAAGAAAGGTGTTACGAGGCAGCATTTTTGCTATGGTTTGGAGGAGGAGGATAGGGGTGTATACAGAGAGTTGTGTAGCCGAGATCGTCTGAAGATGCACAGAACTCACGTTTGGAGGTGAAGAAGTGGTTGGGCTATCGTGATCAATAGTGGTGACTAGCTTGCATGTCTCAAGTCATCATTTACGATATTTCAGCAACTTTTATGTTTGGACTTCAATTATTTCTGTACGTAAAGTAATATATGACTTAGTAATTTTATCCTATATATGTTTATATATGTTATACCATGACTACATGTCATAGTTTACTTGATTCGGTGCACTAGATATGTTGGTTTTTTTAATCGCTCGTGTATGGCGTGTAGAGTGGTCACTCTCTATCTCCATGATCGAGTGACCCATCGATGCTTATCTGCAGACTGTGACACTATTCTGACTTGAGTGTGTGGACATTGTGAGCTGCAACACTGAAAATGATCATTATTGTCTTCAGCTCATTATTGTTTGGGATGCAGAATCATTTTCAGCCATGAGTTCCCAGAACCATTTTAATCTTACTTGAAAATTAATATCCTTGCAACACTTTTTCTAATTAAAATACCAATTAGTAGTAGTCATATCACTGCATTATAGTTAGTGTGAGATGATGTGGAAGAATTCGTCTCCAACCAACTGCACTTTTTTTTCCAAGAAATCATGAGTTCTGCTAACAAGAGTTTACTCCATATAATAATAGCCGCAAGGGCGAAATAGTTCACTCGCTCATTTACACATACTAGTAAAAAAATGCACGTGCGACACGCACGTAACGAAACAACCACAATAATTAAAAAATATTTATATAGTAAAGAGCACGTGCGCACCCACGTGTGACTAGGAACCCACTTTAAATATAAAATATTTTTTAAATGAAGGTACATGAGCATATTCAATAAAAACAAAGAAATCTAATTTTATATTATAATAATTTTAATACCAGAGGCAACAAATCTGTCAGAAGAACATGGAGTCCGACAAAAATTTCGTGGTGGCACAATCCACGAACGAGACAACTCAAATGACCGTCGTCTTCTAATCGCAGACAATCTATTGTGTTCGCCCCCGTCCCACCCCGCCCTCTTCCACGTGTCTTTGGCGGCGAACCGCCGAATCCGCCAAAACTTTACCCCCCCCCTCCCAAGTACACTAATCTTTTTCGACATGATTGTGTTCGCCACCGCTCCGTCCTCCTCCCCACGTCTTCGACGGCTTTCGCTACTGAATCCTCCACCACTCCACCCCCTCCCGGGCACGCTAATCTTTCCCGACATGGTTGCCCTAACCCCACCATCTTCCTAGAAAAATCCACCCTAAAGGATGTAACCTTGCTAGCTTGAGGAGTCATTGGATATCCACCTTAAAAAGTTATCAGAATCCTCTTTATTAAAAATGAAATGCTACCAGATGAAGTGTAGCTAGCATCCGCCTACTAATAATCGAGTTAATTACACCCAAAGTAAAATGCACGCATGGCGTGCACGTGTCTAAAAACTCACAATAAATAAATAAATATATATATATATATATATATATATATTAAAAATGAAGGTACATGTGCAATTCAATAGCATAAAAATCTAATTCCATACCACAATTATTTTAGTATTAGAGGCAACAATTCCATCATCAGGAGAACGCAGAGTCCCAGCAACAATCTCACGATGTCGCAGCCCACAAACGAGACAACCAAAAGGACCCTTGTCTTCGCCCCCGCCCCACCTTCCTCCCCGCGTCTTCGACGGCTACCGCCGCCGAATCCACCACCACTCCTACATGGTTAGTAAAATGCACGTGCGACACACACATTTTTACGGGCATCTCAAATTTTAATGAAAACGATAACTGTTTTTAAAAGCATCAAGCAAAACAATAAAACATGTTATGTTCAAGTTCCGTAGATACAAATGTAAAACTAAGATAATGACCAATAAGATTAAAGCATGGCCAATATTGTATTTTTGAGCATGCACGTTGCTATGGATAACAAAACATTTATATTGTACGAACATTTCAAATCAAGTACAACCATAGTGTTCTTATTAGTGTTCTATGTAGATTTGATCTATCCACTACATACTAAGATAAAAAACAATATTTGATTGAATGGGTTGGATTCATACCAATATTTGGGTGAAGAGATTGGAAGGGATGAATGGATGTACCTTTTAACACAATTAGCCTTAGATTTTAACACAATTAGCATTAGCCATAAGTAAGCTTTACAAATTATTTATAGGACTCACTTGCCATCCTCTTTGTTTTTCTCTTTCTTTATTTTTCTACTTTGGGCTTATCCTCTCGCGTAGTAGGGAGGCACGGCCGCATGGCCTCAACACTCAACACCACTGCTTCGAGAAAGGCATAGAGCTGGCCAGCATCTTCTTTCCAATCCTCATTACGGATTGAGATCCTCTGAGGTAGCTCAAAGCTACCTCAGACAGAGGTAAAAACAACGGGAGCTATCCGATGCTGGATGAACGGGCCAGACCAACTGATAAAGTGAAAACAGTACTTTGGCAAACAGCAGTCTTGTAACACTGTTTATCACTGTTTGCTACAGTACTACCTCAGAGTACTGTATCACCAGGCTCGATTTCCTGTTCTCCTTTGCTGTAAAACGCTCTACTTCAGAGGAACCCGATCCCTCATTACCCACACTAACGGGTGAGCTTGCCCCAGCAGAGGACGCCCTGCTACTTCATCCGCTTCTTCTCTCCTCCACCTGCTTCCTTTGCTGGCTGCAATACGCGGCGCGAGCTCCTGAGATGCGAGCAACCGAGCTTTCTTGCTGCCGCCCCCCCACTCGTCGGACGCCGGTGCTCGGCCCCCGCATTTCCACGGCTGATGCCATTGCGCGTGGCCCAGCCCTCCGCTCCTCGTGCGCCGCCTCGCCCTCCGCCGCCGCAAACTTCCCATCCCGCCATTCGTCACCGGCCGTGCCCACGCTGGCCCGCGCTCCGCCCCAATTCGGCCGTGCGGAATCACTTCGCTCCGCACGCGCGGATCCGCGCGACCGAGCCTAGGGGCAGTCCTTCGTGGCCGGTGCCTCCCGGTCTCGGCGCTGCACGCGTCACTGAGGGATGGAGGGCCAGCCCGCTGCTCCTTTGACGTGGGGAGGGAGGGAGGTCGGGGAGGGACAGGAGGCCTACGATCTGGTCTTCCTAGGCTCCCAACCGCCCAGCGCTGCTGTCAATCCTTGGGGACAGAGGTAGGGGAGGAAGCAGAGAGGAGGCATTGAGATTTGGCTCGTGGAGAGGAAGCTGCATTGCTGCAGGCACGTGTGGGAGCAGAGACAGATGAGGAAGCTTTTTATAGGTGGAGTTGTTAGGTCCCTTGGATCTTCTAGAGTAGATCAGAGGGTTGAAACCTTTACTGTGATGAATCAAGATTGTTCTTCGGTTGAGAGAGAGAGAGAGACTAGGAGGAAGAAGTGGATTCACCATGTGGGTTAGGGAAGTAGGGGATGAAGCTCGTCGGAGTAGATGGAGAACGTCGTCGCTGTGCAGTGCAGGCGGTGACTGCCGGGGACGCGCAGTGACGACCGTGGCGGCGGTGCTTCCCGTCGCCGTCAGCACCCATTGATCGGTAGAGAAGGGCAGGTGGGGTGAGTGGGGACTGCCTGTCTTGGCGTGCGTGCCCTCGTGGCCCCCACCTCCCTTATATGGTGCTGCGCGACGGGGGCCCGCAACCCTAGTGGGTTGGGCTCCCCCGATCAGGGAGCCTGGTCAAAGGTCCGAACCAGATCGTTGGATCTGTGTTCAGAGGAGATCAACCTAACATTCTCCCCTTTGATCTCATCTTATACTTTTAACTTTGTACTTTCACGTATCTCTTTTACTTGCTTTGCTTTTGGTCCTCATCTCAGTGTAGATTAGTACGTAGGGTGTGCCTCATCATAACAAGTATCAATTACTGTAAGACTAGACAGCCACAATATACCTTTCTACAGTGAAACAATACCTTCACCTTTACTTGGGCCCTTTGTTATCCAGAAATCATAGGCCTTCCGTGAAATCCATGTCGACTTGGGTGGTCGGCCTTTGTTAAGCGGATCCGCAAGCAATTGCTTGGTACTTTTGCTCAAAACTATTATGTGATTCTGGATTTTCTCCTTTGCAACATATAACATTTTGTCAATGTGTTTGGCAGCACACTTGACATGTTGTCATAGGAGAGAAAACTTTTAAATGGTATATTACTGTTGATTACCATTATCAATTCCGGGCAAGGTTTCTTCAACCATTTAGCCTGTCCTGTAGCCTCATATCATGCTAAACTTTGGGTATACATGACCCACCTTATCACAACTATTCAACTTTGGAGCTTTTCCACAATAAAACTCCAATCGTGAGTGTTAGCTACTACTGTGGGCTTCACTAAACAACTCACCAAAACTTAGTTCTTTTAACTCACAATCCTTTGAGAGAATGAGTTTCTTTATCACTTAGCATGAGGCTTACTACACTTTGCAAGAGTGCAAAAAACATCCTTTTAATTTCATTCCAGTGATCTATTGCTGGATTGGACTTTTGCCAAAAGATCCCAGATACTTAAACTATGTCAGGGTAAAATCTTTTGAGCACTTATTCTGCTTCCAACAGCTGAAGCAAATGGAACCACCATTCTTTCGATCGATCTCATATTGGTTCCTGGAATACTGAAATTCCAAAACTATTACCCTTGATTGTAAGACAGGCATAAGTTTGCTCGCAGGCATACTTTATTTCGTTTAGAACTCTTTCTATGTATGCCCTTTGCGATAATCCAAAATACCCCTTTGCTTTTATCTCAATGAATTTCCATTCCTAGCTGGAGCGAATGGATTTTCAACAAGATTATTCCTTTTCAAAACTGTAGGTTATAAAAACCTTCTTCTTCTCCATAGTAGATTGAACATTACTACTAGCAAGTAGTACATTATCTACATATTGAATGTGGGAAAAGTATTTCCCATCTTTGAACTTTACAGATGAGCAAATTGTCATCCTTACTTTTACTTAAACCCAAAACTTTTCTTTGTTCTCGTAGAACTATTGATATCACTATTTTGTGATCTGATTTAATACATAAATCAAAAAGTACCATCTCTTCAGGTGGTATCACAATTTTCTTTTCTTTGCATAACAAAAACCATTTGGTTATGTCATGTATATGCTTTCTCGCACAAATCTCTGTATATCATTATTCTTACACTCGTCTGATGTAATTCTATAAAATGATATACCACTATAGTCATTTTGATTCTAAAAGAATCCTTTCATGAGACTTCAGGAATAAATCTCATTTTAACTTGTCCTTTCTTTGCATAAAGCCTTTTGCCACAAGACATGCTTGATTACTTTTACATATTCCCTCTGGAGTCACGTTTCATCCTTGTAGACCCATTACAGTCTACTGTTTTGACTCTTTCAAGAATTTATTCTATGTTCCAAAACAAGTTTGAAACATCTATGTCTCATGACATTTTCCATGAAAGATGAATAAACACCTCTCACGGCTTCTTCAAATGAGGTGGAATCACCTTCATTTATGCTTTTCTATCTTATCCTTTAACAATACACCACTGGGTATATTGTTTTCTGTCTGGGGTTGTTGTGGCTCTTTATGATTTTTCAAAGAAACAATTGTTACCACAGAGTTCTGAGTAACAAGAATTTCTTTGACCTTATTTTTCTTTTTGAAGAGTTAACGACGGGTGTTGAACTACATCAACATCTGTCGTCACCTCAACTTATGTTGATCATACAACACCAAAATATATGTCGAGACAATTGTTGTGCTTGAATCATTGGAGTGAACATACAGTCCCACTTCTCTTCAAACCTTAGTTCTCAACATTCTTTACTCCCCCAGATTATCCCATCTATCAATGAGACAAATATCTTTAAACTTTTGATTGGGTTCAGTCTTTACCAGCCTGGTATGATGTTTTAAGCATCATCCTTTTTCTTTTAAGCGCTTTGAGGCTCAACTATCTTTCTTTATATTCGTGGTGAAACAAAACTCGAGGAATTTTGTTTATATCTATGGTTGGGGTATCAATGTTATGACCATTATACTCCCATTTCGGTCATACTTTACTTTAATAGATCATTCTTTAAATGCATACAATGCATCACTTTTGACTTTGAGGGGAATTAATTTCTTTCTAAATCTTACTATCTGTCTCCCCCTCGAAATATGGCGTGAACTTTCAAGTCATAATTTCGAAGCTATTTTAACACTTGTGAACAAGGAGTCATCTAATCTTTAACTTTATTCACATGATCAAGTCATGCAAAATAATGGGAGTATCATTTCCTTGTTCCTTTTAAAGAGCTCATCAGAGTTCTTTACTGCTACATTTTCAAGAACTCATTTGAGTTCTTCATATTGCTATACTTTTGCAAGTCATGCTTGCTATTTTGACTTTTGAATCGTATTCAACTTTCATTTTGTCCTTCGACTCTTTGTAAGTCTCTTTCCATCATGACACTATAAAAATGCATGAGTATTTCTGGGATAGCACAAAAACTCCCCCAGACTTCTCGTCTTTTATGTGATATTCAAGTCACACATGAGTATCACAAAAACTTTGTCTGTCATTTAGCAAATGAATGACACAAATGCCAGAACATATTCGTCTCCATGGAATCTTCACTGGCATGTTATCTCAAAAGATATAATGATCCTGTTGCACTAACACATTTCCTGAGGCTTCCGATTCCTACTGTGTGAATCCTAATGTGAAAAATACGAAATTAACATACACGGCATGGAAGCATATTAATTTATATATGGCCCTCGACTCTTCCAGCTCCTTGCTCACTCAGTTATTGAATTCTTCGCGAACCTTTTCCATCTCACCTCTACTCTTAAAGAGGAACACCAGCTCTTTTCTCCCCTCAGTGGGTATTGTACCATACTGAATTCTTTCTAGTAGGGATGTTACATTTTCACATTTCTCAAGGCTTCCCATTCCGGGCTTCCCGCCATGCTAATCTGTGTGGAAACATAAACGAAAGAATCCTAGTGCGACAATATGTGTCCTTGCCTCTTCCTGCTCCAATCCTTTGTTTGCTCCCTTCAGTTTCTTTGGGAACCTTCATCAGTCACTCCAAGACTCTTAAATAGGCAGAGGTACTCATCACTGGAGTAGGTGCCAGAGATAGTTTTTTCTCCATTGATGAAAATAGCAACAACAAAATTTATTTGGATACTGAGGTTAGTGGGTTCTTTTGTATTGAGGAAAAGGCTTCAACACTAGGTGAAAACCTCAAATAGGTCATGCAGCATTTGTAACTGGCCTTTAACACCCGTTACATGGACCCCATCTGTAACGGTTGTTGTTTAGCGCCCGTTACGTATAAGCGCGGCAGGCTCGACCTTGACCTCGCCACCACAACGCCCGTTACCAATGAGGACTTCTGGTAACGGACTTCTTAAATGCCCGTTACATGTTTTCTTTGTAACGGACGTTAAAATGCGTCCGATACGAAAGTGAAACCTATCGGTAACAGGCCCTTTAAGTCCGTTACCGATGACTTTCCTATTGGAGACGCGTGGCTTTTAGGACGCATCTCATTTTATGACGACCCAATTGGTGACGCTTGTTTGGAGCTATCATCTCCTTTGTTTTCTCACATTAGAGACGCGTGTTGTTAATACGCGTCTTTGTCTTTGCGTTCCGACCACTCTGCTATCTCTGACAACTACACCCGCTCTCTCTCCTCTGAGGGGCCCACTCGCTCTCTCTCCCCGCCGTTGCTGCAGTAGCATTTTCGCGCGCTCTCTGAAGGCCCCACTCGCTGCGCGCGTGCTCTCTCTCCTCAGAAATCCGGCGCTGCAGCAGGCCGGCCGGCCGCGTGCGCGGCGGTGAAAGGGGCCGGCGGTGAAAGGCGTCCCTCCGCGCCGTACGTCGCCGTCCTCCAAAGCAGCAGCTGATCCTCCTCCTCGGGCTCGGTGCCGTCCTCCGCGTCGTCGCCGTCCTCCTCCTCGGAAGCGCTCGCCTCGTAGACAGTCCTCGTCAAGGTGGAAATTGCCCCCTTTTATTGAACTTCGCTATCCTAATCCTCTTACTCATCGGTTTTGGTGATGCATTATGCTCATTTGATGTATGAAAATTGCAGATGGCTGCTGCTGCTCGAGCTTGGATCTACAGTAAGTCCTGAGATTGGGACAGTTTCTTAGGGGGGGTCAATGGTTTTCAAGATCAAGCAGAGGTGGATATGAGAAACCGTGGTGTTCAGGTAATGCTTTGCCCCTGTATAGATTGTCACAACCAGATGAAGTTCGGACAACGAGACAACATTTTTTATCATTTGATCACACGTGGTTTCAAAGAAAATTACACGTGTTGGAATAAACATGGTGAGGAAGGGCTTAATGAAGTCGAAGCATGATACCTAAATGAAGGTGAAGCGCGACACCATGCTACTGGCCTTAATAATGAAGGGGCAGCGCTATGCCATGATGAAGAGCTTGATCAAGGTGGAGTTTTTGAGGAAAAATGAACCATTCCCACCAATTGTGATGAGGCCTGAGGATATCACTGATCAAGAAGTTACGGGCTTCAATGATGATGAGTTGTTGCAACATGTGCACAACATTGATCAAATGTTGCGGGATGTTGAGTTTCAACGATTGTATACAGCTTCTGAATTAGCGAGGCTGAAGCAGTTTGTTGAAGATTCAAAGAAACCCCTCTATCCTGGTTGTAAGAAGTACTCTCACCTTTCTGGTGATCTAAAACTTCTGCAACTTAAGGCAGATCATGGTTGGAGCAACAAAAGTTTCAAACAACTATTGGATCTCCTTAAGGACATGCTACCTGAGGGAAACCAAATTGCCGAGTTTGTCTATGAGGCAAAGAAGATAATTTCTCCTCTGGGAATAGAGGTTGAAAAAATTCATGCTTGCAAAAACAGTTGTGTATTGTTCTGTGGAGATTATGCAGACCTTGACAAGTGCCCCAAGTGTGGGTTCAATCGGTACAAGAGGAAAAAATATGGTGGAGATGATAACAATGCTGATGATGACGAGAACGAGCCCGTGGAGATCACAGGCAAGAAGAAGAAGAAGAAGGTTAAAGGGGCTCTTGTGAGGGTAGCATGGTATTTTTGCATCATTCCTCGGTTGAGAAGATTGTTCGCCCGTGAAAGCAGGAACATTCGGTTCGCTATGAGCACAGATGGCGTGAACCCATTCGGTAACCAGAGCTCAACACATAGCACCTGGCCTGTCATGCTGTCAATGTACAACCTTCCACCCTGGCTATGCAAGAAACGGAAATACATGATGCTGACAATATTGGTCTCCGGGCCAAAGCAACCTGGCGACCGTATTGGTGTCTACTTGAGGCCACTAGCTGATGACTTGAAGATACTTTGGAAGCCTGGTGTGAAGGAGGTTTGGGATGATTTCGGCCGTGAGGAGTTCACATTGCACGCCATGTTGTTCACCACCATCAACGACGACCCGGCTCATCGCAACCTTTCTGGCCAGAGTAAAAGGAAAGGTGCAGCTTGCCCACACTACTTGGAAGAAACTTGTGCAGTGTGGCTAAGAAATTCAAAGAAATTCACATTTATGGGGCACCGTCATTTCCTCAGCAAGAAACATGCCTACCAGGACATGGATTGTCAGTTTAATGGGGAAAAGGAGAATCGACAGGTGCCAATGCATGTGACTGGAGATCTGCTCCACTTGCAAGTCAAGGACGTCAAAACTATCGAGGAGTTACCCAAATTATCTGAAAAGAAACTTCACAAAAGAAAGAAGCGAGATGGTGAAGAAGAAGAAGAAGATGGGCGAGGAATGTGGAACAAGAAATCAATTCTATGGGAGCTAGAGTATTGGCCGCTTTTGGATGTGCGTCATTCGATTGACAACTTGCACGTCAAGAAGAATGTGTGTGAAGCTACTTTGGGAACATTGCTACAACAGAAGTCAAAAGGAAAAGATCATAAAAATGCAAGGGAGGATCTTAAAGATATGGGCATTAGGCCAGAGTTCTATGCAGAGGAAACAGACACGGGGATTGACCTTCCCGTTGCTGCAACCACCATGTCAAATGCAGAGAGAAGAATTATGTGAGTTTTTGCATGGTTTGAAAGTACCTTCAGGCTACTCATTGAACTTCAAGAGGCTAGTGTCGGTGAAGGACATGAAAATGAATTTCAACTTGATGAAATCTCATGATTGCCATGTGTTGATGACATCTATTCTTCCTGTTGCACTAAGAGGTATCAAGACAGAACTGGTTCGCGACGCGGTCACGAGCTTGTGTTTATTCTTCAATGAAATAGAACAGAAGGTGATTGATGAGGAAAAAATATTGGACTTAGAGAGGAGGCATTTTGAGACCCTATACCTGCTTGAAGCTACCTTCCCACCATCATTCTTTGATCTCATGCTGCATCTAACAACACACCTCGCGAGGGATATCTGGTACCTTGGCCCATCTTACCTTCATCAGATGTTTCCATATGAGAGGTACTATGGATTCCTCAAATCATTGGTACATAACAGGTCATTTCCGGAGGGAGCCATTATTCGTGGCTATGAGACCATCGAAGCAGTGGAGTGGGCCATTGGTTATATGCACCCCCAAAACCCCATTGGTGTGCCTCGTTCACGGCATGAAGGTAGGCTTTCAGGTGTTGGGACCCTGGGGAAAAAGTCAATCACTCCGCACCCAGAGGCCTTCAGGAAGGCTCATTTCACCATGATAGAACAGAGCGTAGAGGTTACACCATTTGGCAATGAGCACAAGCAACAACTACGTGAACAAAACCCTGGCTGTACTGAGGATTGGGTTCCAAAGAGGCACATGCAATGCTTCAACAAGTGGCTCTGAGATTATGTCCAGAGTGGCAGCGCTGCTATAACCGACGATCTGGTAAGAAAACTAGCAGTAGGGCCATTATTCACTGTTACATCATATAAAGAAATGGACATCAATGGATACACATTCTACACCATGGCCCAGGATGCCAAGAGCGTCTATCAAAATAGTGGTGTGTGTGTACGGGCCGTCGACAATAAGAAGAACACAGCCACATATTATGGTCAAATAGAGGAAATTTGGGAGCTTCATTATGTAGGATTGAAGGTAGCCTTGTTTCGGTGTAAATGGGTCACCAATGCGAAGAGAGCTATGATCAAGGACAAATTTGGTTATATTAGTGTTGATATCCGGGTCTTTGGTTACAAAAATGAACCGTTTGTCTTCGCCAAGGTTGTTGAGCAAGTGTTCTATGTACCTGACCTTGCAAAGAATAACTGGAGTGTGGTTTTGCCTGAAAAAAAGGATTGTTGGGGTTGAAAATGTTGTTGAGGAGGAGGAATACAACCAGTTTGATGAAAGTGCATCCTTTCACACTTCATACATGCCCCGAGTCTTGGGAGCTGACAAAACACCATACTTGCGAAGCGACCATCGTGAAAAGATCCATATACAAAAATCAAAGTAGAAAAAGAAGCAAGATTGATTTCTGCTGAATCGGTGAATCCGATGCTTTTTGTAAAATGCAGGGATGTCTATTGCTGCAAATGGAATCCTTTTTGTAATATATATAGGATGTGTATTGATGGAATTTCAATATCCTTTCTGTAATATATGATTCCTACATATTCTGCCTAAGCTACTGTATATATTCGGTATATATTCTACCTGAAAAACTATGTGAGAAATGCAGCCTATATAAAAAAAGACAACCTGCCCGCCCGACAAATAAGACGCGTGTTCACAAAACCCACATCGCCGATAACTCTCCAAAGAGTTTGGTCAAACTTCAAAGAGTTTGACTCCTCGATAAGAGAGATGTGCAATTAGTAGTACCACTCATCGAAGAGTATTGATATTATTTTGTCTACATTTCGTCACACTTCAAAGAGTTTGACTCCTCGATAAGTGAGATGTGCTATTAGTAGTATCCACTCATCGGAGACGCGTCTCCTGTATCTTCTCTCTATAATAAATTAATAATTGTTGCCCCAGCCCCTTCTTCTACCCGCGAAACCACCTCACATCCCCTTCATCTACCCGCGAGAAAACCACAACTGCTTACACTCCTCGTTGTGCCCCTCCGACGCGCCCCTACGCTATGCCTCCTCCGCTCCATGTCGCGCGACATCCCTTCCACGCCGGCACTCATGGCATCGAGGGAGCACCTGCGGTCGCTCGCGGAACTCCCGCAGGAGGTGCTGGCGATCATCGTTGGCCGAGTCTGTGCGACATCGAATCGGCTTATGGAGGACCTCTGCAGCCTACAGGCAACCTGCAAGAACATGCTCGGCCCCTCCCGTGACAGAGACATCGGTAGGTGCCTGGCACTGGATCGGGTTCCAGTCGAGCAGATGCAGAACAACGACCCCGTCGGCTACGGCGTCTTCCTTCGTAGCCTGGCTGTAGCCGGCAACCTAGTGGCCTACTTCCTCACTAGGATGGACGACATCTTCGGTAGGAACTGCAGCCCTCAGCCTCCCCTCGATGAGCTCCATCGCGCTGCCAAGGACGGGCACAGAGGGGCGGCCTATGTGGCCGCCGTCTTCCTCTACAGAGCCAACAGCGGGGCCGACGCTGACACCACTGCAATTGCGTACATGAAACAGGTTGAGGGTGAGGAGCAAGGTGTCACACCTGTTTTTCCAAAGAAAACCAAGTGCATATCTATATGCATGCCAAGATCAAGTTTCATGCATATAGTTGACATAAGTGAATAACAGAAATAATATCACGTAAGAAAAACAAAGATTAACAGAGATTTACACTTTATCCTGGAAACGAAGGCACCAAACTTCACAGGCAGACGACTGGAGGTTGCGTACACCTAGCACCAGCAACATCTTCATAGCAGCTTCCTCTTTCTGAGCAACATTGTATATAGCAAGGGTGAGCACATGTCGTACTCAGCAACTGTGGGGAAAGTATGAATGCAAATGCTGAACAAGGAAAGGCTGACAGGTTGACTGCATTAAGCACTTTTAGTTGGTCAAATTTTATTAGCACCTAATTACTAAAGTATAGGTATAAACCACCCCACAATTAACATATAGAGATACGCCTTAAGCATATGGCTAACATAACCATAACAACGATTTAAGTCCATCTTCAAGTTCAATTATCATGTGAGGGTCCATGCCGCTCTTGACCGTGAGCACGGCTAATCGGTTAGTTTTACACTCTGTAGAGGTTGTACACTTTCACCACAAGTCGCATAAAAGTTCAGAAGAAAACGGCGTATAACACGAGGTAGCTTTTAATTAGAAAAGACATGTTTAATAAGCATTAAACAAAATTAATATTAAATAAATTTTCAGAAAACATATATGAAGAAAACACACCACTAACGTGTTCCTTACATCATTATGAACCTAACGCAACTTAAACGGATGAAAACGGAGCTAAATCATGAAAGATATGGCTGTTTAAAGGTCCAGGGACTCGTTGGCAAGGATTGGAAACTTCCAGGGGTCTTAACTGCGAAAAACTAGGGGCATATACATAATTTTGTATATAAACCCGAGGGCTTACTTGCAAGAGTCTCAGGATGGATTGGATCTAGGGAATCTAAACTTTCTGGGGGGGTTTTCTGCAAGATTTGCAAGACACAAAAACAGATCTAGGGTTTACACCTTTCCTTAGGGGGGATTTGTGCAAAAGGGGTCATCTTCTTCTTCAGTTCAAGCGGACAGGGAACAGGGGGGCTCCCGGCGGTCTCGGCCGGTGGCGACACCGGCGACCTATGCAGCCAGAGGCTCGGCTGAGGTGGGGAAAAGGAGGAGGAGGGGAAGGGGAACCTGAGGAGGTCCTTACCACGGGCGGAGATGCACAGGAACGGCTCGACGGAGGTGAGCACGGGTGGCGGCCGGACTTTGCATAGGCGGTGGCGCTCCAGTGACCTGCTCGCGACGGGGGACGGCGGAGGAGATGTGGCTTGGCACGGCGGAGCTCCTGGCGTTGCCGATTTGTCCCGAGACGTCTTGGCCGCCGCGGATCAGAGACGGCCGGCGGAGCTCGGCTCTGGCTTGCAGCTCCGGCGAATGGCGAGGCGGCGCGGCACAGGCACGAGGAGGTGCGGCACGGCACAGGCACGAGGGCACGGGCTCATGTGGCTATATAGGGGCGCAGGGGTCAGCCGACCGTGCCGTGGACGGCACGGACGCCGAGGGCGGCGGCGCAGGCTTGTCCGCTTGGGACTCGGCGGCAGCCGAGAATTGCTGTGGCCGGATGGGCTCCGATTGGGCCTCAGCGGGCTGGAGCGGGCTGCGGGAGTGGGTGCGGGTCGGAGCGGGCTGGAGCTGAGCTGGGCCGACAGCTGGGCCAAATGAAAGAGGCGGGGAAAAAGAGGGACTGCCGAAGGCTTGAGGGGTCTCCGGTGGACTATGGCTGCAGGGTTGAAAGTGGTCACGGGCCGAAAGTGATGGAGGAAAAAGGGATAAAGAAATGATTTTATTTTTACTTTCAGGAAATATTTTCGTGAATAAGAAAATCTAGAGATAGCTAGATAATTCATTAAAGCCACGAAAAATACTTTGAAAATCTCAAAAATTCCAGGAAAATTCCCAGAGATAGTTTGAGACACGAACAATCCAAATAAAACATTTGGAGCTCATGAAAAAGATTTTAGAGCCTTCTAATAAATAGAAAATGCTCAGGGAAAATGAAAATAAATCCTAGAAAATTCTGAAAAATTCTCGGAAGGGTTTGGTCAGCGCCTAAGCGTGTTTTCAAAACATTTTTGCACTCAAAAACACTCAGATGCATTGGCATGAATGCAACACACATAAACATTTTATTTAATTTCAGATTAACAAACAATGCCTTTTTCCTGTACTATATTCCCTGTAAAAATAAATGTTGGAAATTTTTAAAATTGAGAGAAATCCTTGTTTTAATTATTCTTTTCTATTCACATCCTGAAATTGGAAATTTCACGGTGTAACAAATCTACCCCCCATAAACGGAATCTCGTCCTGAGATTCGAAGAAAGAAGAAACAAGGAGAAGGGAGATAAACAAGAATATTGCTGCTGAAGTAGGCAGGCGGTCATCCTCTTTTGTCTTTAGGGTGTAGGATCTTCAATATTCACCTTTCTTGATCGTCAAGGTCTTCATTAGAGTGAGCTAGATGGGATAGTAGCAAGCACAAGAGAGGAAGGAAGATAGAGTGAGGTCTTCTGTTCTTCAACTTGCTCTCTTCTTCATAGTGATAGTGGCAGTAGCATTTGCTTGTTGTCGCGGGCTTCGATTTTCTTCTTCTAGAGAGAAAAAGAGATGACAAGGAGATGGGAGGCACAAAGGAAAAACCCACTAAGCAACTGATGTTATTGCAGATATAAGACCCACAATACACCAACACTCACTACAAAGAACCAACTCAAACAAGCTCATAAAACCAAGCATCATCATGCAAGCACTGAATTTCACCACTCAACACTCAGACAAAGGAACGATGCTAAACATTGTTAATAGTCATAGGGTATCCTCCTAAGCATGGGCATAGCTTTACCGAGCATTGATCATCTAAGGATATTGAATCAGAGAGGACACTTTGGGATCAAAAGTTACGAGGGAATCAAAAGTAGGATTGTTTGAGGAACAAAGAGAAGTTCAAGGACGAGGATAGATGGATAGGAATTAACAGTTATGTTTAAAGTGGATAGGCAAGGAGATGCTTTGCATGAAACAAGTGGAAAGGGAATGCAAGTTCAAAATCAAGATCAAGGGGAGATAAAATAAACAAACAAGGGTAGGGGTCATATCATTTGCAAAATAATGAAGAGCAAATGAAAAGGAGTTAAGCGGGAAGAGTTAAGATATCAAGGGGAATTAGCAAAAGAAAATGTTCAAGGAGTGGGAATATTCATCATAGAGCTCAAGGATAAGGTAGTGATGAATTTTAGATCAAAAGAAACATTAAGGAACGACCATTGCTAACTAGGCTTACGTCCTACAGTTGATACAGCTCTGATACCACTCTGTCGCACCTGTTTTTCCAAAGAAAACCAAGTGCATATTTATATGCATGCCAGGATCAAGTTGCATGCATATAGTTGACATAAGTGAATAACAAAAACAATATCACGTAAGAAAAACAAAGATTATCAGAGATTTACTTTTTATCCTGGAAACGAAGGCACCAAACTTCACAGGCAAGCGACTGGGGGTTGCGTACGCCTAGCACCAGCAACATCTTCATAGCAGCTTCCTCTTTCTGAGCAACATTGCATATAGCAAGGGTGAGCACATGTCGTACTCAGCAAGTGTGGGGAAAGTATGAATGCAAAGGATGAACAAGGAAAGGCTGACAGGTTGACTGCATTAAGCACTTTTAGTTGGTCAAATTTTATTAGCACCTAATTACTAAAGTATAGGTGTAAACCACCCCACAATTAACATATAGAGATACGCCATAAGCATATGGCAAACATAACCATAACAACGATTTAAGTCCATCTTCAAGTTCAATTATCATGTGAGGGTCCAGGCCGCTCTTGACCGTGAGCACGGCTAATCGATTAGTTTTACACTCTGCAGAGGTTGTACACTTTCACCACAAGTCGCGTAAAAGTTCAGAAGAACTTTGGACCCAACCATGCTGTGCAAAAGTAGGCACAATACCACACTACCTAGGTGTGATTGCATAGGGATGCTACGAGGCCTTTACAAAGATTCCCAAATGTGAAGCAACCCGCGAAGGTTCCGAGTCATTGCAGAGTATAAACTTTCAGAGGGGGTTTTCTACAAGATTTGCAAGACACAAAAACAGATCTAGGGTTTACACCTTTCCTCAGGGGGCTTTGTGCAAAAGGGGTCATCTTCTTCTTCAGTTCAAACGGACAGGGAACAGGGGGGCTCCCGGCGGTCCCGGCCGGTGGCGACGCCGGCGACGTACGCAACCAGAGGCTCGGCTGAGGTGGGGAAAAGGAGGAGGAGGGGAAGGGGAACCTGAGGAGGTCCTTACCACGGGCGGAGATGCACGGGAACGGCTCGACGGCGGTGAGCACGGGTGGAGGCCGGACTTTGTACAGGCAGCGGCACTCCAGTGACCTGCTCGCGACGGGGGACGGCGGAGGTGATGCGGCTTGGCACGGCGGAGCTCCTAGCGTTGCCGATTTGTCCCGAGACGCCTTGGTCGCCGCGGATCAGAGACGGCCGGCGGAGCTCAACTCCAGCTTGCAGCTCCGACGAACGGCGAGGCGGTGCGGCACAGGCACGAGGAGGTGCGGCGCGGCACAGGCACGAGGGCACGCAGCTCGGGTGGCTATATAGGGGCGCAGGGGTCAGCCGATCGTGCCGTGGACGACACGGACGCCGAGGGCGGCGGCGCAGGCGTGTCCGCCTGGGACTTGGCGGCGGGCGGGAATTGCTGTGGCCGGATGGGCTCCGATTGGGCCTCGGCGGGCTGGAGCGGGCTGCGGGAGTGGGTGCGGGTCGGAGCGGGCTGGAGCTGTGCTGGGTCGACAGCTGGGCCAAACGAAAGAGGAGGGGAAAAAGAGGGACTGCCGAAGGCTTGAGGGGGCTCCGGTGGACTATGGCTGCTGGGCTGAAAGTGGTCACGGGCCGAAAGTGAAGGAGGAAAAAGGGATAAAGAAATGATTTTATTTTTACTTTCAGGAAATATTTTCGTGAATAAGAAAATCTAGAGATAGCTAGATAATTCATTAAAGCCTCAAAAAATACTTTGAAAATATCAAAAATTCCAGGAAAATTCCCAGAGATAGTTTGAGACACGAACAATCCAAATAAAACATTTGGAGCTCATGAAAAAGATTTTAGAGCCTTCTAATAAATAGAAAATTCTCAGGGAAAATGAGAATAAATCCCAAAAAATTCTGAAAAATTCTCGGAAGGGTTTGGTCAGCGCCTAAGCGTGTTTTCAAAACATTTTTGCACTCAAAAACACTCAGATGCATTGGCATGAATGCAACACACATAAACATTTTATTTAATTTTAGAAAAACAAACAATGCCTTTTTCCTGTACTATATTCCCTGTAAAAGTAAAGGTTGGAAATTTTTAAAATTGAGAGAAATCATTGTTTTAATTATTCTTTTCTATTCACATCCTGAAATTTGAAATTTCAGGGTGTGACACAAGGGCAGGGGCGTCCGTGTTTGACCAGCAATGTGCAATCCTTGGATTTCCGGCATCGTGGAGTCAATCTGGCTTGGCAAATTAGGAGTGTCGCCCTCCACCGTGGCCTCCGCCGACCGACACTGCCAATGGCGGTGGCGCGAGGCAACATTCAACATTGCGCAGGCAAAGCATTCTGCAGTACGGAGCTGAGCCGGAGAGGGTTTTGCATGTATTTCTATAGTGATGAATGTAGGCTTCGTTACGAATGTAATGTCTTCTTCTATCGTGTAAAGTATCGTCCAATCGGTTATTGATAGACAAGATTTGATTTCTCACATTTCTGAGTCAAATCGAAGGTTGCGGCGCCCTCTGCTTCCTCCTCTATTCTATTGGAATGAAGAACAGATTGTGTGGGAAAATGAGACGAGGATTAACCATCCCGCGTCTCTAATTAGGGTGGGGCCCAGTTCTATTGGAACGAAGAATAGTTCTCATTTCTCCTTTTAATCTGCAGTCAAATTTTGTAGCATGTATTTCTCTGTCGTGCTTAGTCCAAATTTGATGATTTTTTTCCTAGTTTTTTTTAAAATCCCCATCTTTTCATTAATTTCATTGTTTAGTGTATAGTCTGTTTCGTGATAATGTTTATATGCCTTATCTTGTTCTTTGTAAGTATAACATAGAAATAATATTTGTTTTCCACAACCATTAGTAATGAAACTTTGCATTTCGTAATCTTAAGGTGAACACAGGCTTGTGTTAAAATTTCAAATGTGTACGAGATCGAACATGTTGCAAAGTGTGGGAAACTTCAAAGTTCAAGCAACATTCTAGGAAACTATGTGAGAGATGTAGCCATTTGTACACAAGTATATTCTTCCTTTATCGAAACCATTTGAATTTTTTATGACAAGTTTAGGTACCCAAATTATGTTTTCACGTAAATTTGTATAATTTTTGGAGCGAACTAAGATGTTATTAGAATTATTATATCACAAGCATGAGATGTATATTCAAATTATAAGAATGTTAGGTATACAAGTGTGACTGCTGATATTTTATTAAAATACTAAATGTCCAAATATGAATTGATGTTTTCAATGAATTTTTAGGTGCTGTTTTACCGGCTCTAATATTTGATGGATGCGAGTTTCAGTTCTAAAAAATAGTGTCGGGCCCACGCGTCAGTGTCAGCAGCCTATATAAAGAAGATAACCGCCCGGACCTACCTGCCAACGAAGGCGACACGGGTTTACTAACCAGCGTCGGCGATGACTATCCATTGTCTCCAAGATCGAGTTCATCACAGGAGGAATAGATACTGTAGGCGATGCGGATGGATCTGCCCGCGTCTCTTAGATCGAGTTCATGTGACATATATACAAAATCCAACAACCAAACTAACCAGTTCATGATTGACAAACAAACTAAGCAGTTCATGATCGACAAACAAACTAAGCAGTTCATGATCGACAAACTAAGCAGTCCAACAACCTGACGAACAAACTGACGAACACACAATAAACACAAACACATTATTCATGGTACAGGAGTGGATCAATTAGTCGGTCGCTGTTGTCGGAGTCCCGCCGTCGGAGCCGTCGTCGCTGCCGTCGGAGCCGTCATCGCCGCCGTCGAAGCCGTCGTCACCGAGAAGAGACCGCTGGACCACGGGGAGCTTCCCAAGCTTTTCAGCCAACATATGGATTGTTGGCATTTTTTAGCGTCATCACTTTAAGAATAGATCTGCAATCCATCCTTAGTGGCAACACCAAGAAACGCCTTGTAGGCACCTCTTAACGTCACAACTAACGACGCCGAGTTAGCGTGAACATCAAGACTTACCAAAGGTTAATCTAGCGATCATGAACGAATCCGCAAACGCACAGATAAACCATTGTAGTATTTCCCTAAGGAAGGAGAATATTCCAAGGGTATCGTATCTGTGAAAGGCAATGGCGGATATCATAGACTTATGCTTTTGGTCTGAATGTAAACTAAGAGATAGATATAGGAAACAACAAACTCAAAGGCAGGGGTAAGATAAAAGATATAAAGGGTAGTGTGACACACACACTCAGATCTACCTCTACTCTAGCATACTACGGATTAGGGGGAACATACGAGTTAGCTCTAGGTTCTAATGTACTAAACATACAAAGCAAGAAGATACAGGAGATATGCATGAGCATTGCATGAGAGGGTAAGGTTCAACACCTAGGTACAAACGGGGAGCTAGCCCGCGACGACCAACACTCTGCGAAACTAGACTTTAGACTCCTATAGTAGGTACCCCAGCGCGGAGGGTTGCAAAGGATCCAACAACTGTCACCACTACGGACCTACCTCTATCGTTACGGGAGGTATGCTTATAACTAACGTAGTCAGACAACCCAGGCACCATCCCTACATTGCTGCTAGACTCCACCCGGCCCGGGCTATTGGACCCAGGGTGAGAGCCACCAGAAGACTGGTCAACTTAGACTGAGTACCGTAGCTTGAACACAAACCTCATACAACACTCTCATGCCATCTAACAAGATCAACTAAGGCTAGACATACGAACGGATACGAACTCTCTTATGTCTAGTCAATAAGATCAAAGGATTGTGTTCGTGAAGAACACGAGCCTCTAACTTATGAACAAACACATAAGGAATGAGTTTATCACCCTTCAAGTGGATCAAAAGGTAGTGTTCATGAAGAACACAAGCCTCTAAATGATGAACAAAGGATGAACTCAAGAACATATCAAGCATATGATCTACCATGACTTTATATGAAATAGCTGAATAACTGAAGTAGATCAAAGTCATACAATGAAATAAAGATAAAAGAGAACTCATACCTAGACTCCAAAGAAGACTTGGAACCTGAAGAAGAGCTACTCTAGCCTACCCCCTAGCCTTGGAAACTAAAAGTGAGAGGAGAATGAGAGAGTGGTGTGTGGGAAATGGGAGCCCCTCCCCTTCTATTTATAGGCAAGGACCGGGCTTGCTCGGAGGCTCAAAGTGCTCCAAAACACCCCAGGATGCAGCAAGTGACCAATGAGCAGCTACCATATGTAGGGACCAGATGGGCGCCCCCTAGGTCGGTTCGGCCGATCCTAGGATCGGTCGGCCCCCTAGGGTGGCCCCACCTTGTGTGCTTCCTCTGGGTGGCTGCCCTGTGGGCCCTTTGATCCTTCTCCCGTGCATGCTAAGTTTCCTGATAAGTTGGAGCTCTGGTGGGCCCATGAATCCATGTGAAGTCCATGTGTCACTCTCTGATTCGTCGGTGAGTGCCTCCCTTGGATCAATGACGTGGAATGCCATGTGTTTCCTTGGTGGCAGCCACCTCCTCAGCTGAGTTGGCATGGTTTCTCCATAGAAAGTGGGTTTCCATCTCTTTTAAGGGGTATTTCACCTACATACAAATAATCTCCAAGGACAAGTGGAACTACATTATTCAAACCAAAATACAAGTAAATAATGCATATGCCTCCATTTATGTGAGAATATTAAGGGCTGAAAGTAGTACTTAACAGCCGTCAACAAACTCCCCCAAGCTAACCTCTTGCTCGTCCCGATGCAAGACATTAGAGACTTAGGTTGGTTGATCAGGAGTTGCTACGATGTTGTACTCTCAACTTATGGCAAACATACAGCAAAGTACACTACCAAGAGTTGAGTGAGTTGGCAATGTTCTTACCTTTCACCTGATGATGTGGGGCATATAGCTTCACCTGCCTTAGGCAGTTGAGAGACAGAATGGTTATATAGCATGTGCATAATCACTCATACCTTGATCAGCTATCAATCCGGAGGTTTTGCAAATTTTTCAAAGGAAAATCAGAGTTCCTCAAATAATACTCTCGGATCGCTCAAAAGTGTATGGTTCCTCACCAAGGCATCAATGTTGCCTTTCTTCACATCCTACTCCTAATAGGCTTATGTGGAGTTGTAGGTAGGGAAGAAATGTGGCATACTTGTCTCTCATATTTTGCTAAGTCAAAAACCGGATCCTTGGAAGAAACAAACATACATCCTGATCAAGATGTGCATATGTGTGTGATGGTGATGAGCATGGTAAGGTGGATACTAGGCCCGGAGATGGGTGCTAGATATTACCATGCTTTATATGAGGGAATGAGGGATTGATGGTAAGGTGGACACTAGCCCCGGAATAGGTACTAGTTATTACCATCTATATGGTGGAACTCTTTCTCTTGCACATATCAATCCCTTTGTCTCCTTTAGAAATTTTCGAGACTTGGGCTAGCTCACTTTATTTATTATTTATTTTTTTTGCCATGCTTTGGAGCATGCTTTTCTTTTTCTTCTTCTATTTTCTTTTTTTTCAGCTAGCCCTTTGTCTCTATTGGAGATATTTGGAGAGGGATGAATGATACAAAGATACAAAGAGTTTTATTTTGCGGAAGAATGCATAAGCAATATAGAGCAAATGATGAATGCTAACTTCCAGTGTAGAAGTTTAACATGAACGTGTACGTGATCTTGATCAGGGGAGTATGAGTTCTAACAAGGTTCACAACAATTTGACAAAGTTCAATGAGAGAACAAGCTGCATATGTGGAGGCAAAGAGCTAGAATCTACATATGGCCTTGGATGGGAATTTCTCATCATTGAGGAACTCATCATGTTTTGATTTTTCAAAAATAAAAACTCCGGATGTCAAGCATCACTAAGCACAAGATCATAGCACTCTATTATACCATATCATGTCTCACAACAACTTAGGCAAGGATCATGCTTTTTGCTACCCACAATTTTCAAGCTAAGGTTTGAACATACAAGCCAACAAACTCAAAACTTAGGTAGGATACAAAGTTGTAAGCAAGACATACGAGGAGAATAAACAGAGCAACCATTCATCATTTCAACCATAGAGGCAAAGCATTCTTACTGTGCATATCAAAGCAAACTAAGCAAACGATGATGATGAAAGCAAATAAATTTTTTAGTCTTTTTATTTTTGCGGATTTTTTTGGGTTTTCATTTATAAGATATTCTGAAAACAAAGGAAGATACAAGTTACCTCAGGATGGGGGTCCTCCCCCAAGCTAGCTTCAGGCTCACTGCGGAGGAAGGTGGAAGAAACCCTGACTCGCGTAGTAAGCCCTCTGCTCCTCCATGTATCGATGCTGGTTCTGCTGCATGGCTTCGATCCTTTCACCAGCCTGATGCTGCCATGCTGAGGTAGACTTGATGTGGGTGTTCAGCGTCTCCTCCAGTCCTGTGACCTGAACGGTGAGCTCTCCCATCTACTGTGCGAGCTGAGCATCGCGTGCATAGGCTGAGGAGTGCCGCGCGGAAGGATGAAGTTGGAGGTGGACCACTGGAGCTAGAACTAGCGGGTGTAGCCCACTGAGCACTGCTCGCACTCGCCCAAGCCGTGCCACTCGCACTCGGGTGGTAGGTGGGCTCGTCCCAACCACGTGCATATCCAGGGGTAACCCCGAACATGTACCCCGCAGGGGCCCCTCCTGCCACCAGTGGCGTAGCAGGCTGTGGCTGTGGTTGTGGCAAGTTAGTACCATGGTACAAGCTCAAGGAATGTCCGGATGGACATCACTCCAGAGCTCGCCTCAGCGAGAATGCAGAAAACACAAAGCAGAAGTAGATTGCTTTTCCTGGATCAGAATTTTATTGTAATGGAGAAATAAGGATAACTTACCGAACTTACCTGTTGGCGCAGAGCTCATTATTTTGACTCTTTAGAGCTAGACTTGGTTCCAAAGTTCTCACCTTGGTAGTGAGGCAGTCGTTTCCTTCGAAAGAGAAGTTGGTTTTCTATTCACCTTCCTCCACATCTTCTGAGCGTCATGTGGTTTGTGATGTGTAGGGGGTGATTTCTTGGTCTGGGACTGAGATTTCCAATACTGTTTTTGTCCTGTACCCATGAGTTGGCGTTCTTCCTTCCAAAAATTCTTCATGAATGCAATGAGGCTGTCCACTTGCCGTGGTGGCACTTCGAGCTCTCGTGCTGGGGTGTCAGGAGTTGGTAAATCCTTGATCATTGAGCATTGCTCTTTTCTTGGACGAAATTTGAACCCCTCCTCCTTGCCATTTGAAAGGACCTTGATGTCGCCTAGAGGGGGGGGGGTGAATAGGCGGACGACCGAATTAAACTTTTCTTCCCCGCAAACTTGAACTGCCAGGCTCCACCGGCCAGACTGGTGCTGGCTTTGCTTCACAGGAGACCACCGGTCAGACCGGTACCCACACCGGTCAGACCGGTGCAGCACAGAGAACCTACAAAAACAGCTTCAAGATCCTCTTGACTTCTAGCATGAACCAAACTTGGTGTGTGTGGCCTGAGTAGATGATCCCGAGCAAGGTAATGATCCCTGCACACACAAATAGCACACCCAAGTAGATCGAAGCGGAAGCAAATCAAATATGCCAGAAAACAACTTAGAGAGGTAAACCACAATGAGACGCAAGGATTTGTTTCCCGAAGTTCACTTCCACCAAGGAAACTACGTCTCCGTTGAGGAGCTTGTAAGGGAACCACAAGAGGTCTCCCACAACAAGCCGGGTCTCTTTCAACCACTTTCCTTGATTCCACTAAGGCGATCTTTTCCACGAAGAGGCAAGATCATAGCCTTCACAAACTTGCTGCTACTCACCACAACTTGGGAGCTAGCCGGTGACGCCTAACCGTCTAGGAGGCAAACCTCCAAGAGTAACAAATGCTTCAATGCTTGTAGACGCGAAACTCAAGTGCTCAAGCTATGGGAATGCTCTTGTTAGCTCACAAAGGCTCTCAAGATCTCACTAACTCAACTCAACTCAAAGATATGGCTTGAATCCACAAATCTCACAAAGAGAGAGGTTGGGGAGAGCCACTAAGGCTTTAGGCTTGCTAGAAATGACCTGGAAGCTCAACAAGTTCACCAAGAACAGCAGCCCATCCAAGAGGAGGGCTTGGGGTACTTATACCTCAAAAGAAGAAAACTAGCCGTTAGCTGTCGGGCGGCACCGGTCAGACCGGTGCTCCACACCGGTCAGACCGGTGTTTGAAAAACTAGCCGTTGGGCCTAGTTGCACCGGTCAGACCGGTGCCTCCACCGGTCAGACCGGTGGAGCCCGAGAAACCCCCACAACCCTTTCTATCAGACCAACACTTCGCCTAAAAGATGAAGTGGCCCAGGTTAGGTTAGGAGGGGTTGTTAGCACACTCTGAGGCTGTTTCTCACATAGGTTTTCTAAGAGCACTTGACTTGGTCATAAAGCGAAAGTTGCATCCCTCTTGATAGTACAGCATACCTATACTCAAGATTAAATGAAAAACTCTTTGTTAACCTCTTGAGCTTGAATGTCTTCAATCTTGCCATACTTGATCACTTTCCACTTGAGGGCTTCCAACTTTGACCAATGTCTTGAGCACATCCATACTTAAGCTAGTGGCTTAAGATCTTTCCATATAGCATAGAAATGCACACTTAGATCCTTAAGTCACTCCATATTGCCAATCTCAACTTGTGAACTTGATGCAATGCTTCCCTCGATTAAGGCTTGAATATGATACTTGAAGACCCCACGGATGCTAGAACTTCACCTTAGCAAAACACGAAATGGCGGCCTAGCTAGAGCCCCAAAGATTGCTTAGTCCCTCACCCTAGACATCTCGGTTGATCTCTTCATCACTTATCCAATCCACGTTGAGTTAAGCTTTGGTTTATTTACAATTAGTCTTCATTTGAAATCCCGCTTCAAATGCTTGTTCTTGATTGACAACGAATATGCAAGCTTCCAACAAAGGACCATAAAAATTATACTCAACCTTGTGTCCTCTTTCATTTCCCACATGAAACCTTGCATTCAACTTGTGAAGAACTACCATCTTCCCTTTCTATGACCCTTTTATTTTAACCAAGCTACCATGTTCATCGGAGACCATGAATTGACCTTCTTAAATTTTCGCGATGTTTATCTTTCTTTGTTTGCTTGATATTTGCCACTATGTCTTAGGATCATACATATATTTGTCTTTTCCAAAGTGAGCCATACAATATTCATTCACTAATATGCATCCCATCAGTAACTCATGAATATACAAATAAAGCCTGCTCACAATCTTAGACAAATGTGTTAGACCTTTAATCGCTTTGTCATTCAATTCACCAAAATCCACTTAGGGGCCTAGATGCAGTTTCAATCTCCCCCTTTTTGGTGATTGATGACAACTCGATTAAAGCTTACAAAAATAATAATAAAGCGCAATTCGATTCTTAGATATAGTTAGAGCTCCCCCTTAATTTGTGCTTTGAATGGAATTTCAAAGATTTGGCCTTAAATGCCAAAAGCACAAATTTGGGAGAAAAGCATGAGAGCTCCCCCTATATCTTAGAATTAGTGGAGTGCAACAAGTGTGAGTGACAAAATAAAAAGTGTGATGCATATGACAAGTTAAGCACGCAGCAAAAGAACAAGTGTGCTGGCTGGGCGCCATCGGTCAGACCGGTGCTCCTGACCGGTCAGACCGGTCTGGCTCAACCAGTACAGGAACCAGGTGGTCACCGGTCAGACTGGTGACCCTGACCGGTCAGACCGGTCAGGTCCAGTCGGCAGACAAAACTCAAAATAGTGCGTGCTATTTGGGCTAAAGTGATCAGACCGGGGTTGCAAGCCGGTTTAGATCACCATACCCCATTTAGCCAACACAAACAATACACCATACAAATCATGCATCACAATCTAGCATAAGGTCACTTAATCATTACATAAATAAGTTCAACACACATACAAGCACTCATACAAAGTTCTCAAGTCCACTAAGAAACAGAATTCCAAATATTTATTACATGGCTGCTCTCTCAGCCGGCACCGGTTAGACCGGTGACCACTGCCCTGCTGCTACTAAAACGGTAAGCTGTCAATCCAATCTTCTCCCCCTTTGTCATCAAGCATCCAAGAAGGGCCTAGAGAAGGTGTAGCTGCAGCTGATCAACGCCAAGTCGACCATCCGGATCCATCCTCTATTTTAAAGATAAGCGAGACAAAGCATAGGAGATGTAAGAAATCAATTCTTGAAATTTGATGATGGATAAAGATCAAGAGAAAGATCAACTATACCCTGAGGTGGAGGTGGAGGAGGCGGAGGATAGGTCCATTGAAATATTTTAGTGGAGATGCGACTAGCCCAATCCTCAGGAGGCTCAGGGGCCTCAGGAGCCTCTAGAGCCTCAACGTGTTGAGAAGTCCCCGCTGAATCAAACTGAGGAGGTGGAGGTGGTGGTGCCGAAGAACTTCCCCCGCCTAACTCAAATAAGAAGCTGCCATACTGATCCACCAATCCTGAATTTGCCATGCTTCTTATCCTCTCCTCAAAGGTGGGTATAGGGACCTCAGGTGGAACAGGAGATATGGGTGAGCGAGGCGGCTGAACTCCAAAGTGTGCATGCAACATCTTCATAGAATCCCTCTCCTTCTTTCTATCTCTTCTTTCTCTTTGTTGTACTACTTCAATGTCATGCTGGCTCTTGCACATACCAAAAAGAAAGTTTATTAATTTGCGCATTGGAGAGGTAGCCTTCCTGGGTCTGTACTGCTGCTCAGGCCTCCACCGGTCAAACCGGTGGGTGTCACCGGTCAGACCGGTGGCAGTCTGGGCAGCAGGCTGCTGCTGCTGTTCCGGCTGGTGCTGCTCCCATCCTTGTCCTTCTTCCTCTCTAATTTCCGGATCACGCTCAGGAGAAGGAATGCTTGGAAACTTGGTAGGATTGGGCCTAAAGGGTTTGTGCCTGACATCCTTAGGAAACCCAATCCTAGAGACTTTCTCAACCATGTACATGATGTAGGGGCTATAGCTGCAAATCTTCTTTAGATCTTCTGATAAAAGCTTGATTTCTTGCCAAATGAAATCCCCCACACTAAATGGAGGTGCCCCCAGTCGCAAAGTTATCATTAAATTCTTCATATACTTGGACACATCGGAGGGGTTGCCATCCCTAGGTGTAAGTGTCACACGAAGGAGCCTATTCAAAACTGAATAGTAGGTGTAGAGGTCCTTCACGTGTCCAACACTAGCTCTCTTATCCCTAGGATACATGAAGCACATAGCCTCTGGCTCTAGCAAACCCTCATCATGTAGCTTGGGATAGTACTGGTCTTGAGGGTCAATGTTGAAAAGAGCTAAGAATCTAGAGAAGCGAAGTCTATACTTCACTCCATTTGACATCCAAAGCATAGCTCTTTCACCATCCTTATATCCAAAGTGCACTATGGCATAAAATTGAGCGATGATTTCTCTATTCCAATCATACTTGAAGCCCATGAGGTCTTTGACCCTTTGTTGCTCACAAACTCTAATGACCTCATTGAAGATAGGATCATTTTTCTGCTCCATGAAGTTCCAATCCACATATTGTGTCTGATGAGTGATTTTGGGCTTCTTTATGATCATTGAGGTGTAGTAATCCTGCTGAAACTGAGCCCAAAACCTATTGTCTGAAGCTGTCATGTCACTAACATAAGGATTTATGTCCCTCAACTTTTTCAGCTTCTTTGTCTTCCCTGAACCATGAAAATTTTCTGCTTTGTTAGGAAACATGTATATGGGCTTTGTGATCCTAAGCCCACCATGACCACCGTCATCATCATCCTCATCCATAGGATCATCATCCTCATCCTGCTCTCGACCCCCTGTATCATCATCCTCATCCTCGCCTATGTACTCATCCTCATCCATGGTGGCTGGCCCCTTGCCATGAGGGCGATCAAGCTCCTCAGTGTAGGTCTCGTCCTCAATATCATCATCACTGCTTGCCCCTTGGGTATCACCAGCAACATTCTCAGCCCTCTCAAGAGATGGACATGGCCTCAAAGTCATCCCACTGCTGCTGCCTCTAGGAAAAGCACCTGGAGTTACCGCTCTCTGAGACATGATCTCCTCTTTTCTCTTTTTAGCTCCTTCCTTAACTCTTGGCATAGCTGCTGCCCTGGGTCACAAAAGAGATTACAGGAATGCATAAGACACCAGGATAGAGATTGAAAAAGATTTGGAAACGAAGAACTCAGTTTTGAGCAATTGGGTCTGTTCTGGATGCCACCGGTTAGACCGGTGGGGCCACCGGTCAGACCGGTGCCCTCCAGAACAGAGCCAATGGCCCTAATTGTCAATCTTAGCAGCCTGAACAGATTTGATAAGCATGTTGATGAACATAAGACATATCTAGATAGATAAGAGTCAAATACACGAAGAAAGCAAACTTTAGGGTTGGACGAGCCGCACCGGTCAGACCGGTGCGCTCACCGGTCAGACCGGTGAAAGCCGTCCGCCCCCAAATTTTGAATCCTCACAATGTACCCAACAAAACATTATGCATCTATAGGTATGTCTTCTATATGTTGCCAGAAGTTGTTCTACCAAAGGAATTCCTAAACTTCCAAAGGAGTAAAGAGATCGGGCAAAGGAAGTTTTAGATACCTTTGGAGAGAAGAACTTGATTTAAAACCAACGAGCCGCCTTAGATCCTTCCTCAGCAGCCCTAGGGGGTTCTTTTCCATGGAGGAGAAGTGGTTTTCCTTGGTTGAAACCCTAGGTCTCCATGAGAGGTTCTTGGAGGAGGAAGAGAGGTGAAGAGAGTTGGAGAGGGGTGTCCACGGGTTGAAGGAGGTGAATGGCAGGTGAAATGATTGAGGAGTGAGAAGAGGAAGGGTAAAGGTAGATATTCTTTTACTGTGTACCCACGGGTGTCCCCGAGCGCCACCGGTCAGACCGGTGGGAGCACCGGTCAGACCGGTGACCCCTTTTGGTCCAACTAGTGGCCCTGCTCAGTAGTTCCGGTCCAGGGTCAGAAGTTCCGACGATTTTTGAGAATCAAACAGAAAGCCCTTATCGGAAGTTCCGCCCTTGGCTCGGAAGTTCCGTACCATCCTTCCAAAACTTGAGATTTTGCCTCTGAAAGCTTCACCTGATCCTTGATTAACACCTTTCTTTTCATTTAGGATCCAAAAGAGTGAAGACGTGGCTTTAGGGTTCCACCGGTCAGACCGGTGGTATGCACCGGTCAGACCGATGCTCCCTTAAGACACAACTTGATCTGATATTGCACGATTTTGATCCTTACTCCTTCACACAGGTTAGATAAAGAATAATGACGAGATTATGATCCAACTTTTCACAGACCTTAGAAGAATATAGAGCTTTCCAATTTATTTGATAAACTTGATTCTTCCAAGTGAGATAGATAGATAAAGAGATTATTATGGACTTGAGAAAATCTTCTCATTTGTGACTAGCCATCAATCAAGCATTGGGAACAATAGTCACAAATAAGTCGATCGGGTCACAAAGACCAAGAGCCAAATGTTTTCCAAATTCCACACTTCCTATACATGCTAGTTGATTTTTCGAAAAACTATCCTATTGCACAAAGTGCATGCATCCACTTCAAACAAATAGCCATTCTAGAATATTTAACTCATACCCTTGACCACAAGACACAAAGTCGAGTGAACGCGAAGGTATCAACCAAATATCTAGAGAGGCACACAAAGTTCACTTGAAACAATTACATGCTAAAGAAGGCACACTAGCATGGTAATTATGGCCTAGATGCATTACAATAAACAAAGAAGATTCTGATATCATAAGTTTGCCTTAGGCCATTTTATTCGTGCATATAATCTACTTTAGTAATTGCTAGCTCTTACTTGAGTTCTTTAGAGAAAGGTGATTTCTAAGAGCTTGTCTAAGGTGCACGGATATATGAGACTACAAGATCACTAGAAGAAATTGTTAGTCCCACAAATGACACAAGTAATGACGTGAGCTCCCCCTTGATTAGTGCATAGAGATGTCTTGAATTTCTCGATCATTGCACAATATTCAATTAAGAATACGGAGTAGCTCATTCACGTACTTGGTCATGACACATAAATGATAATACTGTTGAAATGTGTCAAGATACTCATACCATTCACTCATGATCATCAAGAAGATGTCTCCTAACAATCTTGAGGCACTTACCCCACCGGTCAGACCGGTGGCTTCTTGCTCATCCTCGGTCGAGGTTCGGGTCACCCGGTTACTGGATCCGGGTCACCCGACTGTATCCAGAGATGTATCGAGTCACCCGGCCCTGTGGTCCGGGTCACCCATTGATTGTAGGAACACGCCAAGCACCGGTCAGACTGGTGCGTGTCACCGGTCGGACCGGTGACGACAGTCCCAGCACCCTTGATGATCTTGTTTGCCTTGCTTTGATGATTTTGTGAATATATCCCATTTTTGGTACCTGTATATATAGCAAGACATTTGCTCTACTAGAGAGCCATTAAAAGCATCTAATGGAATGAGAGGGTAAATTTTGTAGAAATTATCTAAGTCACTTTCTCATGCTTCACTAGTCCAAGACTTGTGACACATGAGAGTTCACTAAGAACCAGGAGTGACTTAGACTCACAATTAAGTACCATTTACCGAGATGTCATTGAATTTAAGATTTTGACTCTTAAGCGCTTTACATGGCCAATTTATCAAATTAAGATTCCCTTTTTCTTAACCATGTCTTCAATGCATCTCTAGATTTCTGCAAGCTCAAGAAGCATTCTTTGGTACCCAAAGCTTGTTGGGTCCTATAGGCTTAGTCACTAGATGCTTAGGGACCCAAATGGCTCTTATGCTAGTTTGAGGTGAGTTAACCACTCTAGTAGCATAAGTTCTATTTTCGTCTTCCCTAAGCTTCTTGAAATCATAATGGACAAGATTTGATTTAGGAGTGTTACCATTCGGGCAATTTTTTCCCATGTGACCCTTTTGACGACATTCATAGCAAATACGACTTTTGTCCTCGTTGGGCCACACCATTTCTAGTAATTTCTTGTCCGTGCTTGCTTCTGAGCTTTATTCTTAGAGAAGAGGTCTTTCTCGCTTTGTTGCCTTGGGGAGTGGCTGGCCTGGTCGCCACTGGTCACGGTCAGATCTGCTGCTTACTGCATCATTTGGGCAAGCATCCGCTAGATGTCCCTTCTCTCTACACTTGTAGCACACTCTCCACTTATTTGATCTTCTTGTCTTCTTGGAGAGTGTTTCTTGTACCTTTTGCTTAGTTGGGCAATGGAGTGACTTGTCATGCCCAACTTTGATCTTTTCTTGAATCTTGTTCTTGTAGGTCTTGGTGTGTTGTTGAGAAGTTGAGCTAGTGACAGTTGATCCCTTCTCAAGCTTCTTCACCATGTCATCACGGTTATCTTGAGAAGGTTGTACTTGACTCTTCCCTTTTCAACACATACAAGTTTCTTTTAAGCTTTTTGACCTTTTGTTTGAGTTCACCATTTTCCTTAGCAATGAGATCATCACAAGATTCTACAAGCACATGCTCAATGCTAGATTGGTTTGCTTGAGAGAAACAATCATTAGTTCAGGACAAATCAATTTGAACTTGTGAGCATGTGCACGTGTGAGATAGAGGTTGCATAAATTTTACGGAAGAAAGAACAACCTCATTAGCTATCTCTAGTGATGCATAAGAATCTACAAGCTTTTCATGAGAACACTCAAGTTCCTTGTGCTTTGCTTGTAGAGCCATATGCTCACTAGTGAGCATCTCTATTTTTTCTTTAAGCATTTCATTATCTTGATCCACTGCAGCTACGCAAGCAAAGGATTTTATCACTTTATCATATTGCCTAGCGAGCGAATCATACTTACAAACCAAAGAGGCGTTTTCGGATTTGAGAGCCTCAAGTTCCTTAGTCGAGGAGCTTGAAGCTTCATTTGTCCAAACCTTCCCTCCTTTGGTCTTCTTCTTCTTTTCCTTCTTGGCCATCAAGCATATGTTGGTGCCCCTTCCGGCACCGGTCTGACCGGTGAGACACACCGGTCTGACCGGTCCCTGCAGAGGGACAACACCTTCGCTTCTTTGGCCTTCTCCTTGCTTGGGAAGTGACACTTGAGGTTCAATGTAGTTGAGTGAAGACTTTGAGCACTCCTCAAGTGTCTTCTCCATGGTTTGTTCTTGATCAATCAACTTGGGCTTATATTCTTCTCGAAGTATTTCCCAAATGTTGTGTGCATCAATCTCAATCTTTTCATAGATAAGTTCCTGCACATCATCACTCAACATACTACAAATGTAGTTAAATACTCGAGAGTTGCATTGCCAATGCTCTAAGTCCTCTAGGGATGATTTTGATAAGTCAATTTTGTTTTCCCTAAGGTGAGGAGGTAGAATGCTAGCAATAACAATCTTCTCAGCAAGTGGACCCATGGTCCTAATATAATTGAGTACATGAATTGACCAAGAAGCATAGTTTGAGCCATCTAGAGCTAGAGGCTCAAAAGGTACATCACGCGTTGTCGACATCGTCTAACTCCAAGCGGTTAAGCTCGAATCGGAGCACCTTGCTCTGATACCAATTGAAAGGACCTTGATGTCGCCTAGAGGGGGGGTGAATAGGCGGACGACCGAATTAAACTTTTCTTCCCCGCAAACTTGAACTGCCAGGCTCCACCGGTCAGACCGGTGCTGGTTTTGCTTCACAGGAGAGCACCGGTCAGACCGGTACCCACACCAGTCAGACCGATGCAGCATAGAGAACCTGCAAAAATAGCTTCAAGTTCCTCTTGACTTCTAGCACGAACCAAACTTGGTGTGTGTTGCCTGAGTAGATGGTCCCGAGCAAGGTAATGATCCCTGCACACACAAATAGCTCACCCAAGTAGATCGAAGCGGAAGCAAATCAAATATGCTAGAAAACAACTTAGAGAGGTAAACCACAATGAGACGCAAGGATTTGTTTCCTGAAGTTCACTTCCACCAAGGAAGCTACGTCTCCGTTGAGGAGCTTGTAAGGGAACCACAAGAGGTCTCCCACAATAAGTCGGGTCTCTTTCAACCACTTTCCTCGATTCCACTAAGGTGATCTTTTCCACGAAGAGGCAAGATCATAGCCTTCACAAACTTGCCGCTGCTCACTACAACTTGGGAGCTAGCCAGTGACGCCTAGCCGTCTAGGAGGCAAACCTCCAAGAGTAACAAATGCTTCAATGCTTGTAGACATGAAACTCAAGTGCTCAAGCTATGGGAATGCTCTTGTTAGCTCACAAAGGCTCTCAATATCTCACTAACTCAACCCAACTCAAAGATATGGCTTGAATCCACAAATCTCACAAAGAGAGAGGTTGGGAGAGCCACTAAGGTTTTAGGCTTGCTAGAAATGACTTGGAAGCTCAACAAGTTCACCAAGAATAGCAGCCCATCCAAGAGGAGGGCTTAGGGTACTTATACCTCAAAAGAAGAAAACTAGCCGTTAGCTGTCGGGCAGTGTAACATCCTGAATTTTCCCGGAATGTTAATATTTGCAAAAATGTGAATTTCAAAATTTTTGTTTGAATTTGAGTGCTTACCTAAAATATAAGGATGTCTTCTTTGATTCTTCCCTAAATTCCTAGATTTATTTTGAGCAAAGTAATTAAATTTAGGAATTATAAATTTCTAGTGTGAGAACTTTGGAGGTTATTGGATTTTGTTTGGATCTTATTTGAGTGGAGATTCTAATTTGAATTTTGAATTCAAATTTGAATCTTGTATAAGGTTAATAGAAAATAGGAAGCCATCTCTGTTTATGTTGGGCCTCGGTCAGTTCTCAAGGTCTGTCGGACCTCCTCTGTCTTTTTTCGCCAGCCTGCCCAGTCGCGCGACCCATCCAATCTTTCGGCCCATCTCAATCCGCCGGCCCGTCTAACACCTACCCCCTTCTTGTGTCGCTGACATGCGGACCCTGCCGGTCAGCCCCTTCTTTTCCCCTTCCTCTTTGCTTTTCCCCGTGACGCACGCCGTGGGGGACGGGAGGGCCGTCGCACCGACGCCAGCCATGACCGCCGCCCGGCCGTGCTAGCGGCCGCAGATGAGCTCCACGCGTCCCCGTGCCACATCTCCACCGCCCGCCCGTGCTCGGAAACCCTAGGCCGCCACCCTATAAGAACCCTGTTCGCCCTGGGTCTCCTCTGTTCCGCCGCCTGGGGCTGATTTCCCCCAAATCCGCCGCCGCTTGGGGACCTTTCCCCAAAAATCCACCGCGAACTCCTGGCTGTAGAGGAGGAGGGAGAAGGAGTCGAGGTCGAGAGGAAGAGGGGGAGGCGCAGGAGGCGGGGAAGAAGCCCGGGGCTGCTGCGTTCCGCGCGCCTGGGGGCAACCGCAACGTCCCGGAGCCTTCGAGCCGTGAAGACCGCCGCCGACGCCTGAAGCCGGAGGTCGCCGTGTTCGTGGAAGCGCCGATGACGCCGTGAAGTCCAAGGACCACGCCGCCCAGGAGCCGGAGCTGCTCAAGCCGAGGGCCGCGCCGAGCCGAACCCCTGCTTCCCCTTCACTGCGCCATTTCCCTGCTCCGAGCCGGTCTGCCGCCGCACCTTCCTCACCAACGCCTAGTCGTCGTCGCGCCCGGAGCACCGGTGAGCACCACGACCCCATCACCGTGCTGTGGACCCGGCCTTCAAGCCGTGGCTGGAACGAGCCTTGTGCGCTCGCGTGATGTCTAGATGTCGTTGCCTGCTCGCGCCGCCGCGCAGACCCGCCGTCGCCTGAGAGCCGGCCATCGAGCCGAGCCGGTCGTTTTTGCAGGTGCCGCTGCCGTCCGCGCGCGCGCTCCGCCGCTTGCCATCCTCCCTTGTTCCGTTCCGTCGTTTTGTCGTCGTGCGCATGCCATTAGGTTTGTCGCCGCCATGGCTGCGCCGCCGGCATCTTGCTCACGCACAACCGAGGGGCCAAGGCCCTACCTTTCTTGGCCACCCCCTGGCACCCGCACACACATGCGCACGCGAGTTCGGGCGCCGGCGTCAGCGCATAGCCAGCGCTGCCGGGCCGTCCCTCGCCGCCTGGAGCTTTGCTTCCACCGCGCCGCCGTGCCCGGCCGGGACCTTGTCTCACGGCCGCATGCACGCGCGTGCAACCCGTGCCACCCTCTTACACGCGTCGAGCGAGCCGTGGATGCCAGTTTGCATGCCGGCGCTCACACGTGTGCCGCCTCGCCCTGCCTCTCTTACCTTCTCCAAACCATCACCAAATCCATCTCTCCACTCTTGGGCAATCAGCAGCGGCTCACACTTTCCCCTTCTTTCCTGTTCCTGCACCAAAGCCAGGAAGCAAACAAGCAGCAGCATCCACCACCGCACCTCCCTGTCCTGCTTTCTCTTGCGCACAGGCAAGCAGTAGTTAGCGGCTGCCGGCGCCTATCTCTACCGCCCCCTCGGCGAGCTCGCGCGCCAACAAGCGAAGACTCGGCCAGGAGCTCTGGAGAACAAGGCGACGCCCGCGCCACCGGTCTGCTTCCCCTACACAAAGCTGCTGCCTTCCTTCTACAAGAACAGGACCGCCATCCACCTTGCCCACGAAGTGTTCGACCAAATGCTTGTACCTTTCACCGCCTCTTTCTAAACTCGCTATCGTGTGCTCTGCGCACGCCACATCAACGAGCTCGCCGCCGAGGGTTTATCTTTGGCCAGTACGTGCACGCCCTGTTCTTCCTCCACCGAAAGCAGCTAGAAATCCTTTCCTCCTTTCTCTTCTTTTCCACCGAACAATTCCAAGCTGCAGTCCTTTATCTCTTGCAATTCTTGCAAGAATGAGCAGTAGGAGCTCAATCCATGAGCATCAACCTGCCAATCCAAACTGTGCCCTTTGATTCCTAGCTCTAGTGAGCCCCAAATCAATTTCCTCCCGCTGCTCACGCATGGGGCAAAGCTCCCTGATTTTACTGCTGCTCCCCCACCAAATCAAAATCAAGCTGCGACCTCCCTTTTTCCTCTTGCTGGTTCACGTAAGAGGCAAATCAGAGCAGCAAGCTTTCTCTTTGTGCCCAATCCACAGCCAACAGCAATCCAACCCTCTCCTTTCTCCTTCAACCGAGCATGCAGCTAGCAGATCCTCTCTCTAAATCGCAGGAGCAAGCTACAGCCCCTTTCCCCTTCAGCAGGTCACGCATAAAGCAAAGCAGCAACAATCCTCCCTCTCTCCCTCAGCTCTTTTTCTTTCTACCTGAGATGCAAGGCGCACCAGAAATGCTCTTTTCCCACTCCTGTTTCACGCGAGCTGCACACAGCAGCCAGCACGCCTGCTCCCTCCTCACGGTTTTCCTTCTGCTAATCTCGCCAGGTGCAAGGCAGCAACATGCTGCAGTTCTCTCCCATCCCCCATCCACCGAAATCAAACTATGGCCTCCCTTTTTCTTGTTGAATCAAGCAAGAAGCAAAGCAGCTGCCAGCAGCAATACCCCTGCTGCTCTCAATCCACCAGCAGAGCCAACCACCAACACCGTCTCTGAATTTTGTCTACCGCAAGAACCAGCAGCTTGACCCAATCCCTTCTCTAATAAATAAAATCAGCCAGCAGCGACATCTCTCTGAGTTCTTGTGTCGACCCGTGGTCTGCAGCTACCACCAGCAGTTTTTGTTCTCCTCTAATCAAAGCACGCAAATCAGCGAGCTAGCAGGCAGAGCTGCATCTCGCGCCCCTTTTCTTCTCTCCAATCCATCGCTTCCCCCTCTTGCTCTTTCCCTTCCCCACCGTGGCAATCATCAAGCAGAAGTCTTGATTTCTATTTCCCTATCAAGCACACATCTGTTGCCATGCCTAAACCATGCCAAGCTGCCACCTTTTCCTATCTGTTGCAGCCAAAATCAGCAAGCGGTAGTCTGCTACCCTTTCATTTCCGTTCTGCTTGCTTAAGCACAGCCACACCCTACCACGTCAGCATGCAGTCCCAGAAAGTCTGTCTACTGCGACGCTTGTCATGCCAAGCCATCTCCTGTTCTCCACATGCTTACAAGCAGCTTTCATGTGAATGCCATTGTGGGCATTTCAGCAAGCGGCATGCTTGCCAGCCTGTGTTCAGTTCCATCATGTGAGCAAGCTAGCACTACAGACATGTAGTGTTTAATCCTGTCTCTGCCATAAACCATACAAGAAGTAGCCACTGTTTGTAATCCCTTTTTGCCAGGTCCGCCCAACAGTTTTGATCCCGACCTTGCTAGGTTGTGACATCTCATGGTCCAAAGCAAGGAACTGTAGCCTGTTCAGGAAGCTAGCAAGTCTAATCAACTCCTGTGTTCGTTAATCGTTCTAAACTATCGACCTTCCAACGTTAATCGTTCTAAACCATCCACCTTCCAGCTTTGATCTAGTATGTGCGTTGCTATGCTAAACAGCAGCACATATCCTTTTTCCACCAAGCCTTAGTCTTCGAACCAAGTGCTTGCACTCAATCTTTCAAGCCCCGACCATAACCTTTCGCTGCAGCCGTGTCACGCCTTCGCCGTGCACGACGTGTGCGCTAACCAAACCATCGACCATGCCATACCTTAGCCATGTTCAGCTTCAGCCGAGTTTCTCAATCACACCACATCACTTATAGCGAGACCATCTTGCACGGTCTCTCCAATCTTACCAAAGGGGCCTACGGACCTACCGTTGGGACCCACTAGCATGTGAGGTTGCTAACTGTCCAACCTGGTCCCATCTGACCTACGGGACCCACAGGGTGACTTGTGGGGTCCGGTTGGCCTCTGACCTTCCTTTTCGACTTGGTCAACAAAGATCGTTGACTAGTCAACTTACCATGCAAATCAACCCAAAACCTAGCTTATGGTTCTCTAACTTGCTGACTTGTGTAATCTGTGTTTTATCGCAAATACTTAAATTCATAAAATAGTTCTTTATTTGAAAATACATAATAAATTGTTCCTACCTTAGAAAATATGAAATCACTTTCTGTATTCTTCTAAAATCATGAAGCACCCGTTAGACTAGCTTTTTGGAGTTATTTGGTTCTCTATTGCTTCTCTTTGGAGTTATTTGCATTTAGACACCGTGTTTATTTATCTTTGCGAATCTAGGTTTTCCCGGAGCTGAGGAGTCAAGCCAGAAGATCAAGTACGACTACAGAAACTCCGACGACTACTTGCTCACAGGTGTTCACGCCCGACTGATTCTGAAATTCCTATTAGGCATTGCTATGTAGAATGCTAGCGCTTTACATTAAATGCATGTTGATGAACCTTGCATAGCCTTCCTTATTTATCCTATCCTTGATTGCCCTACTACTACTGTGTTGTATATAAGCGTGTATATACGCTGAGCTTCGCGATGCATGTGTTGGGATGGGAATAGTGGTTCTTGGCGTGTGTGGGGAAAAACCGGCAGGAGAAGGCGTTTTGGGTACTTTGGCGGGGGTGAGCTCGAAACAACTGATCTGGGATCGGGGATGGGAGTGCACTCCTCAGTGCATTCCCGCTTTTACGGTTTTTGGAGCACAGGTGTTGGGGTTTTACTGTACGCTTGGAGGACATGAGCTCGCCCCGGTCTGAAACCGAGTGGACAGACCTTGTCACGGGACCTTTACGTACACACCACCTCGCCGAGAGTGGGGTTAGGGCCGAGTTGAGCTCGGCAAGTGCGGAACCATACCTGCCAGCAGGATAGCGGGGTATCAGTGGGGGAGTGGTGGGAGTGAGACCACCCTCTCAGAGCGACTCCCGTGTGGCCACACGGGAGCATTTCACAGTTCCGGTGCGATTCCTTCCGAGGGGGGATCGTTTTGAGGGCCGGATGCAGGATGGGACCGTAACTACCGAGAGTTCGCACAGTAGGGTGGGTTTGGTCGGTTCGCTACCGACTGGGCTCCATCCCGAGTTGGGTACAGGTGTACACGCTCTGCAGAGTTGTCGATCTATAGCTATAGCCGCGTCCTTGGTCATGGACATGTCCTTTGATAGCTTTGTCCTCATGTTTTGGGATTTCTACCTCCCCCTATAGATGAGAGTGTGGTGAGCCGTGGTTGCAATCGGGGAGAGGAGAGTTGCTCCCTCTACCTCGCGGATCCGATTGCAATCATTGAGGTGCGAGGAGAGGAAGTTCTCGCATCGACCCTAGATGGAGATAGGATGTGGAGACGGGGCCCTGGGGTACCAGGTGGTTCCGAGCGGTGTTGAGAGTATGGTTTGGGACTTATATGGAGATGTTTTCCATTTATGCTTCGCTGCTGCTGCATAGGAAACCTGAGCTTCTACCTTGCCACTTTTCTTATCCTTTAGAGTTAGGCCACTTAAAGCTGCATACAGTCGATGACGTGAACCTATCCCATTCCTTGGGGATAGTTTTGTGAGTGTGCAGGATTGGACTTGGAGTGAGAGTCCGAGTTTGAGGAATCCATGAAGGAAGGGTTGCGTTGCTTCGCTCAAGGATGCCTGTGGTGAAGATGAAGACTTGAAGCCCTAGCTACCGCTACGCAGGATTTCTACTTGTCGCTTAGCCCAAGGGGCTTGTACTAAATTCGTATACCGAGTTGTTTCGGATGTAAATACTCTGTTTTGTACTCTGATTTCGTTGTATGGAAATGATATTATTCTGTAATGAGTTCTGTAAGTGATAGCTACTGATCCAGGGACTATCACAAGGGTACAGGGAGTCGGGTTTTCCTCACCAAAAACCCGGGTCGTTACAGGCGGCACCGGTCAGACCGGTGCTCCACACCGGTCAGACCGGTGTTTGAAAAACTAGCCGTTGGGCCTAGTTGCACCGGTCCGACTGGTGCCTCCACTGGTCAGACCGGTGGAGCCCAAGAAACCCCCACAACCCTTTCTATCAGACCAACACTTCGCCTAAAAGATGAAGTGGCTCAGGTTAGGTTAGGAGGGGTTGTTAGCAGACTTTGAGGCTGTTTCTCACATAGGTTTTCTAAGAGCACTTGACTTGGTCATAAAGCGAAAGTTGCATCCCTCTTGATAGTACAGCATACCTATACTCAAGATTAAATAAAAAACTCCTTGTCAACCTCTTGAGCTTGAATGTCTTCAATCTTGCCATACTTGATCACTTTCCACTTGAGGGCTTACAACTTTGACCAATGTCTTGAGCACATCCATACTTAAGCTAGTGGCTTAAGATCTTTCCATATAGCATAGAAATGCACACTTAGATCCTTAAGTCACTCCATATTGCCAATCTCAACTTGTGAACTTGATGCAATGCTTCCCTCGATTAAGGCTTGAATATGATACTTGAAGACCCCACGGATGCTAGAACTTCACCTTAGCAAAACACGAAATGGCGGCCTAGCTAGAGCCCCAAAGATTGCTTAGTCCCTCACCCTAGACATCTCGGTTGATCTCTTCATCACTTATCCAATCCACGTTGAGTTAAGCTTTGCTTTATTTACAATTAGTCTTCATTTGAAATCCCGCTTCAAATGCTTGTTCTTGATTGACAACGAATATGCAAGCTTCCAACAAAGGACCATAAAAATTATACTCAACCTTGTGTCCTCTTTCATTTCCCACATGAAACCTTGCATTCAACTTGTGAAGAACTACCATCTTCCCTTTCTATGACCCTTTTATTTTAACCAAGCTACCATGTTCATCGGAGACCATGAATTGACCTTCTTAAATTTTCGCGATGTTTATCTTTCTTTGTTTGCTTGATATTTGCCACTATGTCTTAGGATCATACATATATTTGTCTTTTCCAAAGTGAGCCATACAATATTCATTCACTAATATGCATCCCATCAGTAACTCATGAATATACAAATAAAGCCTGCTCACAATCTTAGACAAATGTGTTAGACCTTTAATCGCTTTGTCATTCAATTCACCAAAATCCACTTAGGGGCCTAGATGCAGTTTCAATCTCCCCCTTTTTGGTGATTGATGACAACTCGATTAAAGCTTACAAAAATAATAATAAAGCGCAATTCGATTCTTAGATATAGTTAGAGCTCCCCCTTAATTTGTGCTTTGAATGGAATTTCAAAGATTTGGCCTTAAATGCCAAAAGCACAAATTTGGGAGAAAAGCATGAGAGCTCCCCCTATATCTTAGAATTAGTGGAGTGCAACAAGTGTGAGTGACAAAATAAAAAGTGTGATGCATATGACAAGTTAAGCACGCAGCAAAAGAACAAGTGTGCTGGCTGGGCGCCATCGGTCAGACCGGTGCTCCTGACCGGTCAGACCGGTCTGGCTCAACCAGTACAGGAACCAGGTGGTCACCGGTCAGACTGGTGACCCTGACCGGTCAGACCGGTCAGGTCCAGTCGGCAGACAAAACTCAAAATAGTGCGTGCTATTTGGGCTAAAGTGATCAGACCGGGGTTGCAAGCCGGTTTAGATCACCATACCCCATTTAGCCAACACAAACAATACACCATACAAATCATGCATCACAATCTAGCATAAGGTCACTTAATCATTACATAAATAAGTTCAACACACATACAAGCACTCATACAAAGTTCTCAAGTCCACTAAGAAACAGAATTCCAAATATTTATTACATGGCTGCTCTCTCAGCCGGCACCGGTTAGACCGGTGACCACTGCCCTGCTGCTACTAAAACGGTAAGCTGTCAATCCAATCTTCTCCCCCTTTGTCATCAAGCATCCAAGAAGGGCCTAGAGAAGGTGTAGCTGCAGCTGATCAACGCCAAGTCGACCATCCGGATCCATCCTCTATTTTAAAGATAAGCGAGACAAAGCATAGGAGATGTAAGAAATCAATTCTTGAAATTTGATGATGGATAAAGATCAAGAGAAAGATCAACTATACCCTGAGGTGGAGGTGGAGGAGGCTGAGGATAGGTCCATTGGAATATTTTAGTGGAGATGCGACTAGCCCAATCCTCAGGAGGCTCAGGGGCCTCAGGAGCCTCAACGTGTTGAGAAGTCCCCGCTGAATCAAACTGAGGAGGTGGAGGTGGTGGTGCCGAAGAACTTCCCCCGCCTAACTCAAATAAGAAGCTGCCATACTGATCCACCAATCCTGAATTTGCCATGCTTCTTATCCTCTCCTCAAAGGTGGGTATAGGGACCTCAGGTGGAACAGGAGATATGGGTGAGCGAGGCGGCTGAACTCCAAAGTGTGCATGCAACATCTTCATAGAATCCCTCTCCTTCTTTCTATCTCTTCTTTCTCTTTGTTGTACTACTTCAATGTCATGCTGGCTCTTGCACATACCAAAAAGAAAGTTTATTAATTTGCGCATTGGAGAGGTAGCCTTCCTGGGTCTGTACTGCTGCTCAGGCCTCCACCGGTCAAACCGGTGGGTGTCACCGGTCAGACCGGTGGCAGTCTGGGCAGCAGGCTGCTGCTGCTGTTCCGGCTGGTGCTGCTCCCATCCTTGTCCTTCTTCCTCTCTAATTTCCGGATCACGCTCAGGAGAAGGAATGCTTGGAAACTTGGTAGGATTGGGCCTAAAGGGTTTGTGCCTGACATCCTTAGGAAACCCAATCCTAGAGACTTTCTCAACCATGTACATGATGTAGGGGCTATAGCTGCAAATCTTCTTTAGATCTTCTGATAAAAGCTTGATTTCTTGCCAAATGAAATCCCCCACACTAAATGGAGGTGCCCCCAGTCGCAAAGTTATCATTAAATTCTTCATATACTTGGACACATCGGAGGGGTTGCCATCCCTAGGTGTAAGTGTCACACGAAGGAGCCTATTCAAAACTGAATAGTAGGTGTAGAGGTCCTTCACGTGTCCAACACTAGCTCTCTTATCCCTAGGATACATGAAGCACATAGCCTCTGGCTCTAGCAAACCCTCATCATGTAGCTTGGGATAGTACTGGTCTTGAGGGTCAATGTTGAAAAGAGCTAAGAATCTAGAGAAGCGAAGTCCATACTTCACTCCATTTGACATCCAAAGCATAGCTCTTTCACCATCCTTATATCCAAAGTACACTGTGGCATAAAATTGAGCGATGATTTCTCTATTCCAATCATACTTGAAGCCCATGAGGTCTTTGACCCTTTGTTGCTCACAAACTCTAATGACCTCATTGAAGATAGGATCATTTTTCTGCTCCATGAAGTTCCAATCCACATATTGTGTCTGATGAGTGATTTTGGGCTTCTTTATGATCACTGAGGTGTAGTAATCCTGCTGAAACTGAGCCCAAAACCTATTGTCTGAAGCTGTCATGTCACTAACATAAGGATTTATGTCCCTCAACTTTTTCAGCTTCTTTGTCTTCCCTGAACCATGAAAATTTTCTGCTTTGTTAGGAAACATGTATATGGGCTTTGTGATCCTAAGCCCACCATGACCACCGTCATCATCATCCTCATCCATAGGATCATCATCCTCATCCTGCTCTCGACCCCCTGTATCATCATCCTCATCCTCGCCTATGTACTCATCCTCATCCATGGTGGCTGGCCCCTTGCCATGAGGGCGATCAAGCTCCTCAGTGTAGGTCTCGTCCTCAATATCATCATCACTGCTTGCCCCTTGGGTATCACCAGCAACATTCTCAGCCCTCTCAAGAGATGGACGTGGCCTCAAAGTCATCCCACTGCTGCTGCCTCTAGGAAAAGCACCTGGAGTTACCGCTCTCCGAGACATGATCTCCTCTTTTCTCTTTTTAGCTCCTTCCTTAACTCTTGGCATAGCTGCTGCCCTGGGTCACAAAAGAGATTACAGGAATGCATAAGACACCAGGATAGAGATTGAAAAAGATTTGGAAACGAAGAACTCAGTTTTGAGCAATTGGGTCTGTTCTGGATGCCACCGGTTAGACCGGTGGGGCCACCGGTCAGACCGGTGCCCTCCAGAACAGAGCCAATGGCCCTAATTGTCAATCTTAGCAGCCTGAACAGATTTGATAAGCATGTTGATGAACATAAGACATATCTAGATAGATAAGAGTCAAATACATGAAGAAAGCAAACTTTAGGGTTGGACGAGCCGCACCGGTCAGACCGGTGCGCTCACCGGTCAGACCGGTGAAAGCCGTCCGCCCCCAAATTTTGAATCCTCACAATGTACCCAACGAAACATTATGCATCTATAGGTATGTCTTCTATATGTTGCCAGAAGTTGTTCTACCAAAGGAATTCCTAAACTTCCAAAGGAGTAAAGAGATCGGGCAAAGGAAGTTTTAGATACCTTTGGAGAGAAGAACTTGATTTAAAACCAACGAGCCGCCTTAGATCCTTCCTCAGCAGCCCTAGGGGGTTCTTTTCCATGGAGGAGAAGTGGTTTTCCTTGGTTGAAACCCTAGGTCTCCATGAGAGGTTCTTGGAGGAGGAAGAGAGGTGAAGAGAGTTGGAGAGGGGTGTCCACGGGTTGAAGGAGGTGAATGGCAGGTGAAATGATTGAGGAGTGAGAAGAGGAAGGGTAAAGGTAGATATTCTTTTACTGTGTACCCACGGGTGTCCCCGAGCGCCACCGGTCAGACCGGTGGGAGCACCGGTCAGACCGGTGACCCCTTTTGGTCCAACTAGTGGCCCTGCTCAGTAGTTCCGGTCCAGGGTCAGAAGTTTCGACGATTTTTGAGAATCAAACAGAAAGCCCTTATCGGAAGTTCCGCCCTTGGCTCGGAAGTTCCGTACCATCCTTCCAAAACTTGAGATTTTGCCTCTGAAAGCTTCACCTGATCCATGATTAACACCTTTCTTTTCATTTAGGATCCAAAAGAGTGAAGACGTGGCTTTAGGGTTCCACCGGTCAGACCGGTGGTATGCACCGGTCAGACCGATGCTCCCTTAAGACACAGCCTGATCTGATATTGCAAGATTTTGATCCTTACTCCTTCACACAGGTTGGATAAAGAATAATGACGAGATTATGATCCAACTTTTCACAGACCTTAGAAGAATATAGAGCTTTCCAATTTATTTGATAAACTTGATTCTTCCAAGTGAGATAGATAGATAAAGAGATTATTATGGACTTGAGAAAATCTTCTCATTTGTGACTAGCCATCAATCAAGCATTGGGAACAATAGTCACAAATAAGTCGATCGGGTCACAAAGACCAAGAGCCAAATGTTTTTCAAATTCCACACTTCCTATACATGCTAGTTGATTTTTCGAAAAACTATCCTATTGCACAAAGTGCATGCATCCACTTCAAACAAATAGCCATTCTAGAATATTTAACTCATACCCTTGACCACAAGACACAAAGTCGAGTGAACGCGAAGGTATCAACCAAATATCTAGAGAGGCACACAAAGTTCACTTGAAACAATTACATGCTAAAGAAGGCACACTAGCATGGTAATTATGGCCTAGATGCATTACAATAAACAAAGAAGATTCTGATATCATAACTTTGCCTTAGGCCATTTTATTCGTGCATATAATCTACTTTAGTAATTGCTAGCTCTTACTTGAGTTCTTTAGAGAAAGGTGATTTCTAAGAGCTTGTCTAAGGTGCACGGATATATGAGACTACAAGATCACTAGAAGAAATTGTTAGTCCCACAAATGACACAAGTAATGACGTGAGCTCCCCCTTGATTAGTGCATAGAGATGTCTTGAATTTCTCGATCATTGCACAATATTCAATTAAGAATACGGAGTAGCTCATTCACGTACTTGGTCATGACACATAAATGATAATACTGTTGAAATGTGTCAAGATACTCATACCATTCACTCATGATCATCAAGAAGATGTCTCCTAACAATCTTGAGGCACTTACCCCACCGGTCAGACCGGTGGCTTCTTGCTCATCCTCGGTCGAGGTTCGGGTCACCCGGTTACTGGATCCGGGTCACCCGGCTGTATCCAGAGATGTATCGGGTCACCCGGCCCTGTGGTCCGGGTCACCCATTGATTGTAGGAACACGCCAAGCACCGGTCAGACCGGTGCGTGTCACCGGTCGGACCGGTGACGACAGTCCCAGCACCCTTGATGATCTTGTTTGCCTTGCTTTGATGATTTTGTGAATATATCCCATTTTTGGTACCTGTATATATAGCAAGACATTTGCTCTACTAGAGAGCCATTAAAAGCATCTAATGGAATGAGAGGGTAAATTTTGTAGAAATTATCTAAGTCACTTTCTCATGCTTCACTAGTCCAAGACTTGTGACACATGAGAGTTCACTAAGAACCAGGAGTGACTTAGACTCACAATTAAGTACCATTTACCGAGATGTCATTGAATTTAAGATTTTGACTCTTAAGCGCTTTACATGGCCAATTTATCAAATTAAGATTCCCTTTTTCTTAACCATGTCTTCAATGCATCTCTAGATTTCTGCAAGCTCAAGAAGCATTCTTTGGTACCCAAAGCTTGTTGGGTCCTATAGGCTTAGTCACTAGATGCTTAGGGACCCAAATGGCTCTTATGCTAGTTTGAGGTGAGTTAACCACTCTAGTAGCATAAGTTCTATTTTCGTCTTCCCTAAGCTTCTTGAAATCATAATGGACAAGATTTGATTTAGGAGTGTTACCATTCGGGCAATTTTTTCCCATGTGACCCTTTTGACGACATTCATAGCAAATACGACTTTTGTCCTCGTTGGGCCACACCATTTCTAGTAATTTCTTGTCCGTGCTTGCTTCTGAGCTTTATTCTTAGAGAAGAGGTCTTTCTCGCTTTGTTGCCTTGGGGAGTGGCTGACCTGGTCGCCACCGGTCACGGTCAGATCTGCTGCTTACTGCATCATTTGGGCAAGCATCCGCTAGATGTCCCTTCTCTCTACACTTGTAGCACACTCTCCACTTATTTGATCTTCTTGTCTTCTTGGAGAGTGTTTCTTGTACCTTTTGCTTAGTTGGGCAATGGAGTGACTTGTCATGCCCAACTTTGATCTTTTCTTGAATCTTGTTCTTGTAGGTCTTGGTGTGTTGTTGAGAAGTTGAGCTAGTGACAGTTGATCCCTTCTCAAGCTTCTTCACCATGTCATCACGGTTATCTTGAGAAGGTTGTACTTGACTCTTCCCTTTTCAACACATACAAGTTTCTTTTAAGCTTTTTGACCTTTTGTTTGAGTTCATCATTTTCCTTAGCAATGAGATCATCACAAGATTCTACAAGCACATGCTCAATGCTAGATTGGTTTGCTTGAGAGAAACAATCATTAGTGCAGGACAAATCAATTTGAACTTGTGAGCATGTGCACGTGTGAGATAGAGGTTGCATAAATTTTTCGGAAGAAAGAACAACCTCATTAGCTATCTCTAGTGATGCATAAGAATCTACAAGCTTTTCATGAGAACACTCAAGTTCCTTGTGCTTTGCTTGTAGAGCCATATGCTCACTAGTGAGCATCTCTATTTTTTCTTTAAGCATTTCATTATCTTGATCCACTGCAGCTACGCAAGCAAAGGATTTTATCACTTTATCATATTGCCTAGCGAGCGAATCATACTTACAAACCAAAGAGGCGTTTTCGGATTTGAGAGCCTCAAGTTCCTTAGTCGAGGAGCTTGAAGCTTCATTTGTCCAAACCTTCCCTCCTTTGGTCTTCTTCTTCTTTTCCTTCTTGGCCATCAAGCATATGTTGGTGCCCCTTCTGGCACCGGTCTGACCGGTGAGACACACCGGTCTGACCGGTCCCTGCAGAGGGACAATACCTTCGCTTCTTTGGCCTTCTCCTTGCTTGGGAAGTGACACTTGAGGTTCAATGTAGTTGAGTGAAGACTTTGAGCACTCCTCAAGTGTCTTCTCCATGGTTTGTTCTTGATCAATCAACTTGGGCTTATATTCTTCTCGAAGTATTTCCCAAATGTTGTGTGCATCAATCTCAATCTTTTCATAGATAAGTTCCTGCACATCATCACTCAACATACTACAAATGTAGTTAAATACTCGAGAGTTGCATTGCCAATGCTCTAAGTCCTCTAGGGATGATTTTGATAAGTCAATTTTGTTTTCCCTAAGGTGAGGAGGTAGAATGCTAGCAATAACAATCTTCTCAGCAAGTGGACCCATGGTCCTAATATAATTGAGTACATGAATTGACCAAGAAGCATAGTTTGAGCCATCTAGAGCTAGAGGCTCAAAAGGTACATCACGCGTTGTCGACATCGTCTAACTCCAAGCGGTTAAGCTCGAATCGGAGCACCTTGCTCTGATACCAATTGAAAGGACCTTGATGTCACCTAAAGGGGGGGTGAATAGGCGGACGACCGAATTAAACTTTTCTTCCCCGCAAACTTGAACTACCAGGCTCCACCGGTCAGACCGGTGCTGGTTTTGCTTCACAGGAGAGCACCGGTCAGACCGATACCCACACCAGTCAGACCGATGTAGCATAGAGAACCTGCAAAAATAGCTTCAAGCTCCTCTTGACTTCTAGCATGAACCAAACTTGGTGTGTGTTGCCTGAGTAGATGGTCCCGAGCAAGGTAATGATCCCTGCACACACAAATAGCTCACCCAAGTAGATCGAAGCGGAAGCAAATCAAATATGCTAGAAAACAACTTAGAGAGGTAAACCACAATGAGACGCAAGGATTTGTTTCCTGAAGTTCACTTCCACCAAGGAAGCTACGTCTCCGTTGAGGAGCTTGTAAGGGAACCACAAGAGGTCTCCCACAATAAGTCGGGTCTCTTTCAACCACTTTCCTCGATTCCACTAAGGTGATCTTTTCCACGAAGAGGCAAGATCATAGCCTTCACAAACTTGCCGCTGCTCACTACAACTTGGGAGCTAGCCAGCGACGCCTAGCCGTCTAGGAGGCAAACCTCCAAGAGTAACAAATGCTTCAATGCTTGTAGACATGAAACTCAAGTGCTCAAGCTATGGGAATGCTCTTGTTAGCTCACAAAGGCTCTCAATATCTCACTAACTCAACCCAACTCAAAGATATGGCTTGAATCCACAAATCTCACAAAGAGAGAGGTTGGGAGAGCCACTAAGGTTTTAGGCTTGCTAGAAATGACTTGGAAGCTCAACAAGTTCACCAAGAATAGCAGCCCATCCAAGAGGAGGGCTTAGGGTACTTATACCTCAAAAGAAGAAAACTAGCCGTTAGCTGTCGGGCAGTGTAACATCCTGAATTTTCCCGGAATGTTAATATTTGCAAAAATGTGAATTTCAAAATTTTTGTTTGAATTTGAGTGCTTACCTAAAATATAAGGATGTCTTCTTTGATTCTTCCCTAAATTCCTAGATTTATTTTGAGCAAAGTAATTAAATTTAGGAATTATAAATTTCTAGTGTGAGAACTTTGGAGGTTATTGGATTTTGTTTGGATCTTATTTGAGTGGAGATTCTAATTTGAATTTTGAATTCAAATTTGAATCTTGTATAAGGTTAATAGAAAATAGGAAGCCATCTCTGTTTCTGTTGGGCCTCGGTCAGTTCTCAAGGTCTGTCGGACCTCCTCTGTCTTTTTCCGCCAGCCTGCCCAGTCGCGCGACCCATCCAATCTTTCGGCCCATCTCAATCCGCCGGCCCGTCTAACACCTACCCCCTTCTTGTGTCGTTGACATGCGGACCCCGCCGGTCAGCCCCTTCTTTTCCCCTTCCTCTCTGCTTTTCCCCGTGACGCACGCCGTGGGGGACGGGAGGGCCGTCGCACCGACGCCAGCCATGACCGCCGCCCGGCCGTGCTAGCGGCCGCAGATGAGCTCCACGCGTCCCCGTGCCACATCTCCACCGCCCGCCCGTGCTCGGAAACCCTAGGCCGCCACCCTATAAGAACCCTGTTCGCCCTGGGTCTCCTCTGTTCCGCCGCCTGGGGCTGATTTCCCCCAAATCCGCCGCCGCTTGGGGACCTTTCCCCAAAAATCCACCGCGAACTCCTGGCTGTAGAGGAGGAGGGAGAAGGAGTCGAGGTCGAGAGGAAGAGGGGGAGGCGCAGGAGGCGGGGAAGAAGCCCGGGGCTGCTGCGTTCCGCGCGCCTGGGGGCAACCGCAACGTCCCGGAGCCTTCGAGCCGTGAAGACCGCCGCCGACGCCTGAAGCCGGAGGTCGCCGTGTTCGTGGAAGCGCCGATGACGCCGTGAAGTCCAAGGACCGCGCCACCCAGGAGCCGGAGCTGCTCAAGCCGAGGGCCGCGCCGAGCCGAACCCCTGCTTCCCCTTCACTGCGCCGTTTCCCTACTCCGAGCCGGTCCGCCGCCGCACCTTCCTCACCAACGCCTAGTCGTCGTCGCACCCGGAGCACCGGTGAGCACCACGACCCCATCACCGTGCTGTGGACCCGGCCTTCGAGCCGTGGCTGGAACGAGCCTTGTGCGCTCGCGTGATGTCTAGATGTCGTTGCCTGCTCGCGCCGCCGCGCAGACCCGCCGTCGCCTGAGAGCCGGCCATCGAGCCGAGCCGGTCGTTTTTGCAGGTGCCGCTGCCGTCCGCGCGCGCGCTCCGCCGCTTGCCATCCTCCCTTGTTCCGTTCCGTCGTTTTGTTGTCGTGCGCATGCCATTGGGTTTGTCGCCGCCATGGCTGCGCCGCCGGCATCTTGCTCACGCACAACCGAGGGGCCAAGGCCCTACCTTTCTTGGCCACCCCCTGGCACCCGCACACACATGCGCACGCGAGTTCGGGCGCCGGCGTCAGCGCATAGCCAACGCCGCCGGGCCGTCCCTCACCGCCTGGAGCTTTGCTTCCACCGCACCGCCGTGCCCGGCCGGGACCTTGTCTCACGGCCGCATGCACGCGCGTGCAACCCGTGCCACCCTCTTACACACGTCGAGCGAGCCGTGGATGCCAGTTTGCATGCCGGCGCTCACACGTGTGCCGCCTCGCCCTGCCTCTCTTACCTTCTCCAAACCATCACCAAATCCATCTCTCCACTCTTGGGCAATCAGCAGCGGCTCACACTTTCCCCTTCTTTCCTGTTCCTGCACCAAAGCCAGGAAGCAAACAAGCAGCAGCATCCACCACCGCACCTCCCTGTCCTGCTTTCTCTTGCGCACAGGCAAGCAGTAGTTAGCGGCTGCCGGCGCCTATCTCTACCGCCCCCTCGGCGAGCTCGCGCGCCAACAAGCGAAGACTCGGCCAGGAGCTCTGGAGAACAAGGCGACGCCCGCGCCACCGGTCTGCTTCCCCTACACAAAGCTGCTGCCTTCCTTCTACAAGAACAGGACCGCCATCCACCTTGCCCACGAAGTGTTCGACCAAATGCTTGTACCTTTCACCGCCTCTTTCTAAGCTCGCTATCGTGTGCTCTGCGCACGCCACATCAACGAGCTCGCCGCCGAGGGTTTATCTTTAGCCAGTACGTGCACGCCCTGTTCTTCCTCCACCGAAAGCAGCTAGAAATCCTTTCCTCTTTTCTCTTCTTTTCCACCAAACAATTCCAAGCTGCAGTCCTTTATCTCTTGCAATTCTTGCAAGAATGAGCAGTAGGAGCTCAATCCATGAGCATCAACCTGCCAATCCAAACTGTGCCCTTTGATTCCTAGCTCTAGTGAGCCCCAAATCAATTTCCTCCAGCTGCTCACGCATGGGGCAAAGCTCCCTGATTTTACTGCTGCTCCCCCACCAAATCAAAATCAAGCTGCGACCTCCCTTTTTCCTCTTGCTGGTTCACGTAAGAGGCAAATCAGAGCAGCAAGCTTTCTCTTTGTGCCCAATCCACAGCCAACAGCAATCCAACCCTCTCCTTTCTCCTTCAACCGAGCATGCAGCTAGCAGATCCTCTCTCTAAATCGCAGGAGCAAGCTACAGCCCCTTTCCCCTTCAGCAGGTCACGCATAAAGCAAAGCAGCAACAATCCTCCCTCTCTCCCTCAGCTCTTTTTCTTTCTACCTGAGATGCAAGGCGCACCAGAAATGCTCTTTTCCCACTCCTGTTTCACGCGAGCTGCACACAGCAGCCAGCACGCCTGCTCCCTCCTCACGGTTTTCCTTCTGCTAATCTCGCCAGGTGCAAGGCAGCAACATGCTGCAGTTCTCTCCCATCCCCCATCCACCGAAATCAAACTATGGCCTCCCTTTTTCTTGTTGAATCAAGCAAGAAGCAAAGCAGCTGCCAGCAGCAATACCCCTGCTGCTCTCAATCCACCAGCAGAGCCAACCACCAACACCGTCTCTAAATTTTGTCTACCGCAAGAACCAGCAGCTTGACCCAATCCCTTCTCTAATAAATAAAATCAGCCAGCAGCGACATCTCTCTGAGTTCTTGTGTCGACCCGTGGTCTGCAGCTACCACCAGCAGTTTTTGTTCTCCTCTAATCAAAGCACGCAAATCAGCGAGCTAGCAGGCAGAGCTGCATCTCGCGCCCCTTTTCTTCTCTCCAATCCATCGCTTCCCCCTCTTGCTCTTTCCCTTCCCCACCGTGGCAATCATCAAGCAGAAGTCTTGATTTCTATTTCCCTATCAAGCACACATCTGTTGCCATGCCTAAACCATGCCAAGCTGCCACCTTTTCCTATCTGTTGCAGCCAAAATCAGCAAGCGGTAGTCTGCTACCCTTTCATTTCCGTTCTGCTTGCTTAAGCACAGCCACACCCTACCACGTCAGCATGCAGTCCCAGAAAGTCTGTCTACTGCGACGCTTGTCATGCCAAGCCATCTCCTGTTCTCCACATGCTTACAAGCAGCTTTCATGTGAATGCCATTGTGGGCATTTCAGCAAGCGGCATGCTTGCCAGCCTGTGTTCAGTTCCATCATGTGAGCAAGCTAGCACTACAGACATGTAGTGTTTAATCCTGTCTCTGCCATAAACCATACAAGAAGTAGCCACTGTTTGTAATCCCTTTTTGCCAGGTCCGCCCAACAGTTTTGATCCCGACCTTGCTAGGTTGTGACATCTCATGGTCCAAAGCAAGGAACTGTAGCCTGTTCAGGAAGCTAGCAAGTCTAATCAACTCCTGTGTTCGTTAATCGTTCTAAACTATCGACCTTCCAACGTTAATCGTTCTAAACCATCCACCTTCCAGCTTTGATCTAGTATGTGCGTTGCTATGCTAAACAGCAGCACATATCCTTTTTCCACCAAGCCTTAGTCTTCGAACCAAGTGCTTGCACTCAATCTTTCAAGCCCCGACCATAACCTTTCGCTGCAGCCGTGTCACGCCTTCGCCGTGCACGACGTGTGCGCTAACCAAACCATCGACCATGCCATACCTTAGCCATGTTCAGCTTCAGCCGAGTTTCTCGATCACACCACATCACTTATAGCGAGACCATCTTGCACGGTCTCTCCAATCTTACCAAAGGGGCCTACGGACCTACCGTTGGGACCCACTAGCATGTGAGGTTGCTAACTGTCCAACCTGGTCCCATCTGACCTACGGGACCCACAGGGTGACTTGTGGGGTCCGGTTGGCCTCTGACCTTCCTTTTCGACTTGGTCAACAAAGATCGTTGACTAGTCAACTTACCATGCAAATCAACCCAAAACCTAGCTTATGGTTCTCTAACTTGCTGACTTGTGTAATCTGTGTTTTATCGCAAATACTTAAATTCATAAAATAGTTCTTTATTTGAAAATACATAATAAATTGTTCCTACCTTAGAAAATATGAAATCACTTTCTGTATTCTTCTAAAATCATGAAGCACCCGTTAGACTAGCTTTTTGGAGTTATTTGGTTCTCTATTGCTTCTCTTTGGAGTTATTTGCATTTAGACACCGTGTTTATTTATCTTTGCGAATCTAGGTTTTCCCGGAGCTGAGGAGTCAAGCCAGAAGATCAAGTACGACTACAGAAACTCCGACGACTACTTGCTCACAGGTGTTCACGCCCGACTGATTCTGAAATTCCTATTAGGCATTGCTATGTAGAATGCTAGCGCTTTACATTAAATGCATGTTGATGAACCTTGCATAGCCTTCCTTATTTATCCTATCCTTGATTGCCCTACTACTACTGTGTTGTATATAAGCGTGTATATACGCTGAGCTTCGCGATGCATGTGTTGGGATGGGAATAGTGGTTCTTGGCGTGTGTGGGGAAAAACCGGCAGGAGAAGGCGTTTTGGGTACTTTGGCGGGGGTGAGCTCGAAACAACTGATCTGGGATCGGGGATGGGAGTGCACTCCTCAGTGCATTCCCGCTTTTACGGTTTTTGGAGCACAGGTGTTGGGGTTTTACTGTACGCTTGGAGGACATGAGCTCGCCCCGGTCTGAAACCGAGTGGACAGACCTTGTCACGGGACCTTTACGTACACACCACCTCGCCGAGAGTGGGGTTAGGGCCGAGTTGAGCTCGGCAAGTGCGGAACCATACCTGCCAGCAGGATAGCGGGGTATCAGTGGGGGAGTGGTGGGAGTGAGACCACCCTCTCAGAGCGACTCCCGTGTGGCCACACGGGAGCATTTCACAGTTCCGGTGCGATTCCTTCCGAGGGGGGATCGTTTTGAGGGCCGGATGCAGGATGGGACCGTAACTACCGAGAGTTCGCACAGTAGGGTGGGTTTGGTCGGTTCGCTACCGACTGGGCTCCATCCCGAGTTGGGTACAGGTGTACACGCTCTGCAGAGTTGTCGATCTATAGCTATAGCCGCGTCCTTGGTCATGGACATGTCCTTTGATAGCTTTGTCCTCATGTTTTGGGATTTCTACCTCCCCCTATAGATGAGAGTGTGGTGAGCCGTGGTTGCAATCGGGGAGAGGAGAGTTGCTCCCTCTACCTCGCGGATCCGATTGCAATCATTGAGGTGCGAGGAGAGGAAGTTCTCGCATCGACCCTAGATGGAGATAGGATGTGGAGACGGGGCCCTGGGGTACCAGGTGGTTCCGAGCGGTGTTGAGAGTATGGTTTGGGACTTATATGGAGATGTTTTCCATTTATGCTTCGCTGCTGCTGCATAGGAAACCTGAGCTTCTACCTTGCCACTTTTCTTATCCTTTAGAGTTAGGCCACTTAAAGCTGCATACAGTCGATGACGTGAACCTATCCCATTCCTTGGGGATAGTTTTGTGAGTGTGCAGGATTGGACTTGGAGTGAGAGTCCGAGTTTGAGGAATCCATGAAGGAAGGGTTGCGTTGCTTCGCTCAAGGATGCCTGTGGTGAAGATGAAGACTTGAAGCCCTAGCTACCGCTACGCAGGATTTCTACTTGTCGCTTAGCCCAAGGGGCTTGTACTAAATTCGTATACCGAGTTGTTTCGGATGTAAATACTCTGTTTTGTACTCTGATTTCGTTGTATGGAAATGATATTATTCTGTAATGAGTTCTGTAAGTGATAGCTACTGATCCAGGGACTATCACAAGGGTACAGGGAGTCGGGTTTTCCTCACCAAAAACCCGGGTCGTTACAGGCGGCACCGGTCAGACCGGTGCTCCACACCGGTCAGACCGGTGTTTGAAAAACTAGCCGTTGGGCCTAGTTGCACCGGTCCGACTGGTGCCTCCACTGGTCAGACCGGTGGAGCCCAAGAAACCCCCACAACCCTTTCTATCAGACCAACACTTCGCCTAAAAGATGAAGTGGCTCAGGTTAGGTTAGGAGGGGTTGTTAGCAGACTTTGAGGCTGTTTCTCACATAGGTTTTCTAAGAGCACTTGACTTGGTCATAAAGCGAAAGTTGCATCCCTCTTGATAGTACAGCATACCTATACTCAAGATTAAATAAAAAACTCCTTGTCAACCTCTTGAGCTTGAATGTCTTCAATCTTGCCATACTTGATCACTTTCCACTTGAGGGCTTACAACTTTGACCAATGTCTTGAGCACATCCATACTTAAGCTAGTGGCTTAAGATCTTTCCATATAGCATAGAAATGCACACTTAGATCCTTAAGTCACTCCATATTGCCAATCTCAACTTGTGAACTTGATGCAATGCTTCCCTCGATTAAGGCTTGAATATGATACTTGAAGACCCCACGGATGCTAGAACTTCACCTTAGCAAAACACGAAATGGCGGCCTAGCTAGAGCCCCAAAGATTGCTTAGTCCCTCACCCTAGACATCTCGGTTGATCTCTTCATCACTTATCCAATCCACGTTGAGTTAAGCTTTGCTTTATTTACAATTAGTCTTCATTTGAAATCCCGCTTCAAATGCTTGTTCTTGATTGACAACGAATATGCAAGCTTCCAACAAAGGACCATAAAAATTATACTCAACCTTGTGTCCTCTTTCATTTCCCACATGAAACCTTGCATTCAACTTGTGAAGAACTACCATCTTCCCTTTCTATGACCCTTTTATTTTAACCAAGCTACCATGTTCATCGGAGACCATGAATTGACCTTCTTAAATTTTCGCGATGTTTATCTTTCTTTGTTTGCTTGATATTTGCCACTATGTCTTAGGATCATACATATATTTGTCTTTTCCAAAGTGAGCCATACAATATTCATTCACTAATATGCATCCCATCAGTAACTCATGAATATACAAATAAAGCCTGCTCACAATCTTAGACAAATGTGTTAGACCTTTAATCGCTTTGTCATTCAATTCACCAAAATCCACTTAGGGGCCTAGATGCACTTTCACCATTGATGTAGAGTTGGATCACACCAGCCCCCGCATCAATTTGTGCGTTAGCTGTACTTAAAAATGGTCACCCAAGTATGAGCGGCACTTCCTTGGCGATCTCCATGTCCAGCACCACAAAGTCAATGGGGATAAAGCAATCTTGGACTTTCACTGGAATGTCCTCGGCTATTCCCGCTGGGTATCAGACTGAAGAATCGGCTAGCTGCAGCTGCAAAGTGGTTGGAGACAAACTCGTGTAATTAAGTTGATCAAAGACTACCTTAGGCATGACACTGATGCTGGCCCCTAAGTCACAGAGAGCATGGTTGAAACGTTGGGTCCCAATCGTACAAGTGATTGTGGGACACCCTGGATCCTTCTTCTTCTCAGGAAGGCGGTTGAGTATAGCAGCACTGCACTCCTCTGTGAGTCGTACCACTTTGGTTGTAGGAAGAGCTTGCTTCTTGGTTAGTATGTCCTTGAGATAACGTGCGTAAGTGGGTATGCGTATTGCCTCGAGCAATGGGACGTTGATATAAACTTTCTGAATCATGTCCACGAAGCGATTGAACTGTTCATTTACCGTTGCCTTCCTGTTCCTTTGAGGGAACGACATCACATTGGCTTCTATGAATTCCGGATGTGTCGTTACTCCTTCAGGTGCTTTATCTTTTGATGGCACCTTCCTTACCTGGGGGGATTCTTCTGAGTCGGATGAATCCTCATGAATATTCTCAACTTCTGTTATGCCTTTCTTATCTGTCCTTGCATGGTTAGGATATGGTGGATCCTGAGTGGACTTACCTCCTCTTGTGGTCACCGCATTTGCATTTTCAACAGAGGGAACAGAAGTATCTAGCTGAGCCAACTGGGTTTCTAACATTTTGTTGAAACTCAGCTGACTCTTTTGAGCAGAAGAAAAACTATCAAGCTTAACGTTGAGACTTTCCAGGGTTTTATCAAGGGCAGCTAGCTTTTTATTAACACCTTCATTAATCTTAGCTTGCCCAAAAACAAGATCCCTCAAGGAAGGTTGGTTAGGATTGTAAGAATTACCTTGGTTACCTCCTTGATAATAAGGGCGTTGTTGATTCCACGATTGGCCTCCTTGTTAAGGTGAATGATAACCATTGTTGTTGCCATTCATGTACATCACTTCCTCCTGAGTCTCCGGACAGTAATTGCCTGAGTGCCCAGTGCTGCCACAGACTTCACAAGTCATATGAGAATCCATAGGCAGAGTAGTGGTGGCCATGGCAGCCTTCTCGCTGGTGTAGTCATCCAATCTCTTCATAAGAAGATCTAACTTGGCAGTAATCATGTCTGCTTCCTTGACAGTATGAGTACCCCTCGGTCGTGGTTGGAGTCTTTCGTCACTCCACCCTTGGTTGGAAACCATCTTCTCAATGAGTAATTTAGCATTATCAACTTTGAGTGAGAAGAATGCTCCTTGAGCAGCAGCATCAATATGGCCTCGGGTTGTCGGAGTCAACCCATTATAAAAGCTTTGAAGAATGAGTCAATCCTCCATCCCATGGTCAGGACAAGCCAGGACATACTCCTGAAGCCTTTCCCAAGCCTCTGGAATAGATTCACTTGTTGCTTGCTGAAAACCAGAAATTCTCCCACGAAGAGCATTGGTTTTACCCAAAGGAAAGAACTTCTTGAGAAATGCCTCTGAACACATACTCCAAGTGTTAATAGCATCACGATTCGCATAGAACCATTGCTTGGCTTTCCCCAGGAGAGAGAATGGAAACAACCTTAGACGGACAGCATCCATATTTGCACCCCTGATGATGAAAGTGCTGCACAGCTCTAGGAATTGCTGCAAATGAGCATTGGTATCCTCATTTGGCTTGCCACAGAATGGGCTAGCCTGTACCATCATAATTAGACCCGTCTTGATCTCAAAATTTTCAGTCCCAATTGCCACATCAAGGCCTTGCAACACCTGGTCAGCAGAAGGAGCTGAGTACTCACGAAGTGTCTTCTGGGCCACAGCGTTTGACGTGGATGGTACAAAGGAAGCTGGATCGTCTTCTGGATGAGTACGACGAGGTGAGTCGAAATGAATTCGAGCTCTCCTCACAAGTGACTCGAGATCTTCAGTGAAATTCTCCGAGAAGTCGAAACCAGTCAAAAACTACCTGTCTTCATCATCCAAAGATAAAAGAAGACAATCAAGGTTAGCCTGCATTGAGAGTTGTCCCAACCTACTCATGGTTTATAAACAGATGCAAAGCATAGTCATGATAATCCTGTGCCTTCCCCGGCAACGGCGCCAGAAATGTTTGTTGGCATTTCTTAGCATCGTCACTTTAAGAACAGATCTAGAATCCATCCTTAGTGGCAACACCAAGAAACGCCTTGTAGGCACCTCTTAACGTCACAACTAACGACGCCGAGTTAGCATGAACATCAAGACTTGCCAAAGGTTAATCTAAACGATCATGAACGAATCCGCAAGCGCACAGATAAACCATTGTAGCATTTCCCCAAGGAAGGAGAATATTCTAAGGGTATCGTATCCGTGGAAGGCAATGGCGGATATCATAGACTTATGCTTTTTCTCTGAATGTAAACTAAGAGATAGATATAGGAAACAACAAACTCAAAGGCAGGGGTAAGATAAAAGATATAAAGGGTAGTATGACACACACACTCAGATCTACCTCTACTCTAGCACACTACGGCTTAGGGGGAACATACGAGTTAGCTCTAGGTTCTAATGTACTAAACATATAAAGCTAGAAGATACAGGAGATAGGCATGAGCATTGCATGAGAGGGTAAGGTTCAGCACCCAGGTACAAACGGGGAGCTAGCCCGCGACGACCAACACTCTGCGAAACTAGACTTTAGACTCCTACAGCAGGTACCCCAGCGCAAAGGGTTGCAAAGGATCCAACAGCTGTCACCACTGCGAACCTACCTCTATCGTTATGGGGGGTATGCTTATAACTAACGTAGCCAGACAACCCAGGCACCATGCCTACGTTGCTGCTAGACTCCACCCAGCCCAGGCTATTGTGACCCAGGGTGAGAGCCACCAGAAGACTGGTCAACTTAGACCGAGTACCGTAGCTTGAACACAAACCTCATGCAACACTCTCATGCCATCTAACAAGATCAACTAAGGCTAGACATACGAACAGATACGAACTCTCTTATGTCTACTCAATAAGATCAAAGGATCGTGTTCGTGAAGAACACGAGCTTCTAACTTATGAACAAACACATAAGGAATGAGTTTATCACCCTTCAAGTGGATCAAAAGGTAGTGTTCATGAAGAACACAAGCCTCTAAATGATGAACAAAGGATGAACTCAAGAACATATCAAGCATATGATCTACCATGACTTTATATGAAATAGCTGAATAACTGAAGTAGATCAAAGTCATACAATGAAATAAAGATAAAAGAGAACTCATACCTAGACTCCAAAGAAGATTTGGAACCTGAAGATTGAGAGAGTGGTGTGTGGGAAATGGGAGCCCCTCCCCTTCTATTTATAGGCAAGGACCAAGCTTGCTCGGAGGCTCAAAGTGCTCCAAAACACCCCGAGATGCAGTAAGTGACCAATGAGCAGCTACCACGTGTAGGGACCAGATGGGTGCCCCTAGGTCGGTTCGGCCGATCCTAGGATCGACCGGCCCCCTAGGGTGGCCCCACCTGGTGTGTTTCCTCTGGGTGGTTGCCCTGTGGGCCCTTTGATCCTTTCCCCCTGCATGCCAAGTTTCCTGATAAGTTGGAGCTCTGGTGGGCCCATGAATCCTTGTGAAGTCCATGTGTCACTCTCTGATTCGTCGGTGAGTGCCTCCCTTGGATCAATGATGTGGAATGCCATGTGTTTCCTTGGTGGCAGCCACCTCCTCAGCTGAGTTGGTATGGTTTCTCCATAGAAAGTGGGTTTCCATCTCTTTTAAGGGGTATTTCACCTACCTACAAATAATCTCCAAGGACAAGTGGAACTACATTATTCAAACCAAAATGCAAGTAAATAATGCATATGCCTCCATTTATGTGAGAATATTGAGGGCTGAAAGTAGTACTTAACAGCCGTCAACATGGATCCTGAAGGCGAGACCCTTGACACTGTCATCCTTGTTATGGTCAGGCGCCTTGATCTTGAAGCGTCGCCAACATCTCGGAGCTTCATGAATGCACCCTGGAGTAGTTCGACGGCAAAGCTGATTTCGGCAGCCTGCTTCTTCTCCTTCTCCTTGGGCACCACCGGCTCCTTCCCCTTCTCCTTGATGGTCAACTTCCTCCGACGGCGGCTTTCGTCGTCGCCATCCTCTCTTCGTCCCCGCTTCGCCGACGGGTCACTCGATGCCATGCTCTTCTCGCTCCTTGTTGGTGTGATCTCTCGGTGACCGGAGTTTGTGGTTTTGTGATGGTGAGGGGGAAGAAGATGAAGCAAAAGAAATGATATGATTATGGAGCAACCAGTCGGGGATTTATGATGACAAGACGTGAACCGTCAGGGTGCCTTCCTCCCCATGCCCCACGCCCCCCTACACCTCGGGAACCGTTTTTTGGGAGCAAAACCGTCCAAAAACACGCGTCGTCTTTCAATTTCGCGGGGAGGTGGAGGGGCAGGGGCAGTTGTCGGGCCCACGCATCAGCAGCCAAACCGTGTCGCCATTCAAATTCCATATGATTAGTAACGGGTGTTTATAAATGGCCATGTCGCCTTTCAATTTCCAAACCCCGTCGCCTTTCAATTTCCAGATCCCGTCGTCTTTCTATTTCCTTCCCCTTCTCCATGATGGCCGCGGTGTGCTTCATGGAGCTGCTACCAAATGAACTGGTCACCCAGATCATCCTCCGCCGCATCAAGGGTGAGCCCGTCATTTGTTTCCTGATCCTTCGTAATCGGGTCTGCGGCACTTTCCGACGCATCTGTGACTCGGAAGAGGTACTCCTGCAGGTGTCGCTGTGTGAGCTTCGTCAAGAGTGCAAGAATCGCTACATCAGGTCCTTGTTGGAGGAGCGCTTCTGCCTCGCCAAACATCTGGAGGCCTTATGCTTCGAGGGGATGGAGAGGTTGATGAGGCGGAGGAATCCCGATGAGGGTCTAGAGCTCGTCGGAAAGGCCGCTGCCAAAGACGCCGGTGCGAAGTACTTCTTAGTGATTTTGAAGTACCGTCACAACCCTGCGAACCCCGAAGTGATGGCACTGCTCCACGAAATCAGCGGCGGGCCGTCGCCCCCTGACGGGCGGTGGAAGAACCACAACCTGCACCGGCTGCGCTTCCTCGTCCACCGGGATCTCCTGAACATTACGTTGGGGTACAGGCTTCGTGATGGCGACGATGACATTCCGTTGCTGCCCATCCAGAATCCCCACGTTTGCATTTGGGCAGCAGGATGTAGGCGCTACGGGCCGGAGACCCCAGGGATCATACACTACTGCAACACCGAGTGTCGCATCCGTCATGAGTTCGACCTCTGGACGCGTGGATTCAGCGTCACGGTGGTGTACGCCGTCAGCAGGATGAACATTGGGATGTAGGCGGAAGCATCAATAAAAATTATGTATCTTGAATGTAAATTATTACATATTCTGTGTCGCATCCACAAGATTTGATTTGTCACGTTTCTGAGTCAAATTGAAGGTTGCGGTGGTTTCATTTGCCGCATTAGAAGCCTAGGGTGCCCTCTTGGATGTCAAAGCAGGCACGGCGGCGGTGGCGGCAGTGGCGTCTGCTAGTCTGCTTCCTCCTCTGTTCTATTGGGTGGGCGTAGGAGACGAGGATTGGAGGGGCAAATGAGACGCGGGTTAACCACCTCCTCTGTTCTATTGGAATGAAGAACAGTTCTCATTTCTCCTTTTAATCTGCAGTCAAATTTTGTAACATGTATTTCTCCGTCGTACTTAGTCCAAATTTGATGATTTTTTTCCTATTTTTTATTAAATCCCCATCTTTTCATTAATTTCATTGTTTAGTGTATATTCGGTTTCGTCAATAATGTTTATATGCCTTTATCTTATTCTTTGTAAGTACAACATAGAAATAATATTTGTTTTCCACAACCATTAGTAATGAAACTTTACTAACCAGCATCGGCGATGACTATCCATTGTCAGCGTCAGCAGGCAAACCTTGCGCGCGTTGTTCAAAAATTCCCACCTATATTGACTATAATACCCATGGAATTCCAATTCCACCAGAGAGCCATTCAAGGGCACGCCAGTAATTTCTGTGAACATATTAACACGTGCGCAGGGGACACATACTCGGGAGTCTAATTCAGATAGATCCACCACGCCCGCACTCTCCCCGCCGTCGCCCTGCTCCTTCTCCAGCCCTAACCCGCCGCCGTCGCTCTCCCTGCCGCAGCCCTGCTCTTCTCCAGCCCCACCGTTCCCGACGTGACGTCAGCGAAGCGGCTCCAGCTGTGATGATGGTGATGAGGACGCAGTTACTGGCGTGCGGATGGCGTCCTGGCCAACCTAGAGATGGTGATGCGGATCCGGCATCCCCGGCCACGACGACGAGCTGGCCACTTCAGGCAACGAGGCGACACGGATCGGGCCTCTCCGACCACCACGAGAACAACTACTTCATTCGCGACAGAGGTTAGTGCTGCTTGAACCCCCAATGCCCTCTCTCTGCTCAGCTACCCAATCTGCTATTCCTGTCAAGGTGGATTAGGGAGACATGCTACTTTACGGTTGTTCACATAGGATTATTCTCCTGGAATTGCCTGCATTAGTACAGCATGCCTTAATAGTTCATTTTTAATTGATTGGCTGTGGATTTGACGAATGAATTTTGTTGCTCCAAGTTTGTTTGAATAAATTATTACTAACAGATGAACTTATATGAACTGTTGAAATTCTATTATGCTTCGAATGTACCAGATCGATAGTTATGCTTTGGACCTGTTAGCATACTTTAATTCTGATGGCTTTGTCCTCTTGTTGCATGTACACATGGAACACACAATTCATTGCTGCTGAAGTTGGACAAGGAAGCAGTTGAAGGAATTTAGTCTCTGCTTTGATATATAAGCATATTGCTTCACCCTGTCAAAATGGTTAGCACCTATCCCCAACCTGTATGCTAATATCAACTATTTTGCCTGTCAGAGAATAAGAATTTATCTTATTTTGTTTAGGTTTTCAGTCTAGCTTATGTTGCTCTACTGACGACCTGACATATCATCTATCCAGTATCCCACAACACCAAACTCCTCTACCTCCAGTGCACTATCACAACCCATCGACGGTGAACCTTGTTCACAACCTATCGACGGTGATCCTACTTCACAGGGTCACTCAGCACATACTGATGCGAGTAGTACTCGATCCCGCGGGTCAAGGACACAAACCAAATGGCCAGAAGACAAGTTGACCACAACTGGACATGATAACAATTATTGGCCTACCCCAGATGCTGCGAGGGATAGATTTGTATTGGTCTGTGGCCTCATTGCTCGAGAGAGGGTGTCAATCAATAAGGCAGTTGAAGATCTCTCACCAATTGAGAAGGAAGAGTTGTTCACAGTTTTAGAGGAAAAGCTAGATTACCCAGCCAATCTGGCTAAATCTATTCGCAAGAAGGCAGTTAAGGCAGCTATGTCAGAGATTGCAACCTTGCAACGGTGGTTCAAGACCCATTTAAGAAAAAATATGTGAGCCAAGAGGAGACTCCCTTTGTGAAGCATGCCTTTTTGCAGCCAGAAGACTAGACCGTGTTTGTGCAGGAAACCAATTCTCCTAGATTTCAGTGATTGAGCCAGGGGATGAAAGAAAAGAGAGCATTGCATAATAAGCCACACAGGACGGGCAGAAAAGGTTATGTTCATAGAAGGAAAGAGTGGGAGGAGGAGGATGCAAAGCTAGCTGAAGAAGGAAAACAGAACCCTTGGGACCAATTTCCTGGACGTTCGAGGCCTTATCTACGGGCAAGGGTAGGGAAGAGGAAGACCACTAGTGAAGGAAGCGGGGACATAACATTCAGTAACCCTGCGGTGGTCGGGGTAGCAACTAGGGTGAAAACACTTGCAGCTCAGGCTAGCGATGGTTCTTTCCATGGGGTTAGGGAGAATGATATCCTCACCGTAGCACTTGAGACTCCAGAGCATCGAGGTCGGGTCTGAGGCGTGTCTAGTTCACTTGGCTGGGGTAAAGGGTTTGGTGAAGAGTTGCTGGAATGTACAGGAAGAAGAGGAACAAGAAGGTTGTACCGCAGATGGAAGAGCTAATTGGTGAAGCAGTCACCAGAATTGTCTCCATGCTAACAGAATTAGGCATTGTCCATATACCGGAAAATGTACTTCATCCTCCCTAATCACCACCTGTCAGTAGCAGTGAGGAAGAAGATGTGCATGGCCTCGAGGAAGAAGATACGCATGGTAGTGAGGAAGAAGAAGCACGTGGCAGAGAGGAAGACCATTGGCATGTCAGCGAGGACGAAGGTAGTCAACAGCACATTGATAGTCGATCACCTATGCTGGACACAATAGATAAGCTGATAGAGCCAACCAAGTGCAGCCTTTTGGATGGCTCCGGGAATAAAGTGGAGCTCGCACTAGCCACTGTGTTTCCATTGCAAAAGACTCTCCATACAGTACCGGTGCAGGATGGGTATGCTGTGGTGCAACCTAGTTATGTGTGAGGCAATACGGGTCACTACCCTCTGCCTGTACCAATTGGGGGATGAAGTAACAACCCTAGCTGAGGCTCTCTGTCAAAGGATCTAATGGTCAAAGAACAGGATCCATGTACCACCCATTACGAGAAATACCAACCCTGCACCCACATCAGGTAGCAGGGGTACAACATCAGATGGAGGTACTGCAGCTCAGCGTCAGCAAGAGAAAGCTCAGCAGCAGCAGATCAGCAAAACTATGCAGCAGGAGCATCGACAACAGCAGGAGGAGGACAGGCAATCTCCGCCTAAGAAGCAGCAGCAGATCAGCAAAACTACGCAGCAGGAGCATCGACAACAGCAGGAAGAGGACAGGCAATCTCCGCCTAAGCAGCAGCAGCGACAGGCGGAGGACAGGCAATCTCCGCCTGAGCAGCAGCCACCGCAGAAGAAGGGGCCTAGGAAACCTCTGCCTAGAGATGAGCTTCTTAACAGTTTTTGGATAAAACGGGATCCAAAATACAAGCTGTGTCTATGTTGTCAGAAGCGGACTTACAGGCTGCTGGACCGAATTGTGCCAGGTTGCATGCTTACGCCATGGAACACAGTAAGGATAAACTTAGTTTTCCAGCAAAGTTTCCTGAAGACTCCTTTCATGGTGCTGGTGATTTAATGTTAAACATTGCATTCAGTCACGTGTATGACCTTATAACCCTGGTTGCTCTGGATGAGACCCTCTTAAGGTTGTGGACATTGTAAGTGCCTTAAAACCAAAATAGATATTTCTTTAATTTTGACCACAAAGTTCATGCATGCTAACATTTGGATTTTTTGTAGGAAAATGATGGACAAGGCAGCGGAGATGAAGATCAGTGTTGGGTTTTTGGATCCACAGGTTCTCACGACCACAAAGATTGATAAGGAGTCTACCCTTGTAATACAAGCATTGAGAAATGCAATGACGAATGACTACGTGGTGGGTGCCTTCTGCACCGGTGGCCACTGTGTAACACTGATCATCTGTATGAAGTTCAAAGAGGTTTGGTATCTAGATTCTACTAAACATCATCCTGCGCGAAAGTTCGAAGACCTCCGAGCGCTTGTGAATTTGTCCGTACCTTGTAGGTTTTGTTCACAAAATTTTTAGTGTTTCTAATCGGTATTGCTGATCATGCAGGGCCTCTGAAAATATATGCCCAAAGGACGAAGTGATGAAAGGAAAGAAGAAAAAGCTAAAATCCAGTCAGACATTCAAGCACAAGCCAAATACCACTATAAGACCGAGGTTTTTTTTATGGTCCCTTCATACCAATTTGGTACTGCATTAACTTGTCATTTTGGTACCTCGATGCGCAGTGTGCTCAGCATCCATCAGGGTCCTTTTTGTATGGATTCCATGTGGCATTCAATATGTTCAAACTACTCGAAGACATACCTCGCATCAAGAAGGCTGCTGTAAGTAGGTAATGCTCACCCTTGTCTCTGCTCATATTCTCCATTTGATTTTAGAAACTGATTTGTACTTGTATTCTCATAATTATTTTATTTTGCAGGATTTCAAACCTGCCCTAAATATTTCTACAGGAGATCTAAAGCCGGTCCGGGAGATGCTGTGCGAGTACATTGTTAAGGAGATCCTCGACCGAAACGGCAACCTCTATAATGGTGCACCGTGAATTCATTGTACTGCCTGACAAACTTGAAACTTGCTGCATTCAGGCTAGTTTAGTACTGCCTGAGAAACCTGTTTGGCTGGGGTCAGATGTTGCCTGGTTTAGGCAGTTTTCTCAGGACTCCATCCAAACAAAGCACCAATGAAGAACTTGAAACTTTAGCATGCATGTCGATCTGATGAGGAACTTGATGTTATCTCGCATTGTGTATATATATGTGATCTTGCTCGTGTATATATGTGATGAGAATGTGTTTGTGATGTCTCCTTGCATTGTTGTGGTGGCTGCCAAATCCTGGTTGTTTCCAGGATGCAGCCCCTGATCCGGTGGCTGCCAAATCCTGGCTGGTTCCGGGATGCAGCCAGAAAACAGGCAGGTTACTGTAGGTGCCGTACGTATCGGTCACGGACGTTAAGTAAGGCACGTTACAAAAACTGATCCGTGAGTAACGGACTTCACTTGGAACGCCTGTTACAAGTATGACAAAACTATAACGGGCCGCATAAAGGCCCGTTACTAATACTGACCGGTGGGCCCTAAAAGTTGATGCTTTTGTCGATACAGAGGAGACGGGCGTCCAGAGCACGCGTCTCCTTTCCTCCAGACAGAGGACACGCGCGTACAAAAAATGTGTCTCCTTTCGTGGAGACGCGTGTCCACAGCAAACATCTCTGATATTGAGTTCATGTAACGGGCTCGGTTTTTGTGCCCGTTACCAAAGGTCCATGTGGGCCCAGAGAAACAGATATTTCAGGTGACCGGTATCTAGTTTCGGTAACGGTCTTTGTTAGACACCCGTTACTAATACGTGTTATGAGTACGGGCTCAGTGTCTGCGCCCGTTACCAAATGCTCCGGTGGGCCCGAAGAAACAACCATTTCAGGTGACTGATAAGTAGTTGTGGTAACGGTCTTTGTTCGATACCTATTACAATTACGTGTCATCAGTAACGGGCATCGGCCCGTTACCTTTGTGGGTTTATTTGTAACGCTTGATCGGTAACTGGCGTTTTGCCCGTTACCAATAGCCATCCGCGCCCGTTACCAATGTCTGTTTTTCACATAGTGCAACGAACAGTTTTCCCTTTCCTAACTTTGGTTGTTGGAAATGCTTTATTAAGTTGCATTTAATTGTGTATGATTCTGAAAAAACAAAAGTGTTACTCCTGTAAACTTATTTTTTTCGAAAATTCTTCCGCATCTTTTCATTTAATTGTGAGGGCAGAAGAAGGCCAAGAAGTTGTGACCCATGTTTCAAAGCACTATCACCTCACTTTATTTTATATTTTTAATTGAAGCAATGTACAGGCTACATATATGTGTCTGTAAAAGAAAAGGCAGCTTCATTTTTTCTGTTTTATATAAAATATCATCCTAATGCTATTTGCACTACATATTTGTTAGAAGTCCAGCAAGTAGTAGATCCTTCAGTGGGTAAGAGTAAGACTGACAGAATGATAAAGGTAGTAAGGCACTATAGCTGCTAGAACCAGCATATGCATGAACCAGCATGATACTTCTGTACTGTTTCATCGAAGAGTAAAATATATTACTGTGTCCATACACAGATGTTAAAACTTTTGCAAAAGATTTGTAGCATATGATGCTTGCTTATATCATCCAGAATACACCTACGGTGCTTGAGAGGAAAATGGAGGAACCGGAGGTTCCACTACTGTTTTGACGGAACGTGGGGATGCGTAAGAATACAATATCTCACTTCTCGCACCGCGGGCAAACAATAGATCGGGAAAAAAAACTCCGGCAGAACCAATCAGTTGAATGATCCAGGCGGTAGTGATGAAGTAATCGTTGGTCAGATCACATCCCCGGTCACGACAGATGGAATTGAATGATTTGGTGCACGGTGCTCGCGATTTTTTGCTAGAAATCGCATGAGAGTTGATAGTGTCGCTTGCACTCAGAGCATTTGAGGGTAATGCATCGGCGGCGGCAGGGGGGACGTCAGCTCCGTATACTACTAGCCAATACAGGCCGATCGAACAGATGAACCGGCCAATATGGGTCCCCACGGACAAAATGGGCCGACTCGTGAAAATACCAATATACTCTTTTCTTAATTTTCAGAATTAATTCCTGGTCACAAATATTTGGTACCGGTCCATATTTTTCGTTCTTTGTAATAGGTTTCTTCTACTTTTTAACCATCCAATCTAGATCGATTGACAGCTCCTAAAACCTTCAAGCACAGTAAAAATTGTCCCAAAACTACTGTGAGACATACATGTGAAATTAATCAAATTACTATGAGACGGAAGACGTTGGGTGCATTTGGCATCATCTCGAGGATATTTTGTACTCCAAAGCTTGCATCTCATTGTCCCAGGAATTAATGTTCGTTCTGGGGAGCTACCCCATTTCCCCGAGCCTCTTGTTCTTGCCATGCCAACCTGAGTGGAAAGTTATGAAAGAATCCCATTGCACAAGGAGTCACTGGTGGATAACTCACCTTTAGTCACGGGTGGGAAGAGCGTTATTGCTCTAAGGCCCACCCATGACTAATTGTTACAGACGAAAGGCATCCCTTTTAGTCCCGGGTGAGCCAACCGGGAATAAAAAGTGCTTTTAGTCCCGGGTGGTATTACCACCTGAGACTAAAGGGGGGCACGCCGGCGCCTGGACACACCCCCTTTAGTCTCGGATGGTAATACCACCCGAGACTAAAGACTCCTCGTCATTTTTTTTGTTTTTCAATTTCAGTTGTTCTCATATTGTTATACGCGTATATTCTCACATATACGTGTCTACTATACGTGTACGTATAAATGTTTGCACTAATTATCTATGTGTACATGCCTACTATACGTACTATATCAAGAGAATAAACTTATAAATAAATATACACACAATATATTACATCAAAAACAGAGATAGTATTTTCTTAAACTAGTATATATACATCAAAATATCGTTTCATTCAAATCTCTAGTCCCAACTTCCACTTGAGGTGCTAATTAAATTCTTTGAACTAGATGACCGTCATAATAATGTCTTCCTTTTGGACTAATCACCTCGTTCATCAAGAATCCCACGATACTTTCTTGAACCGCGAAGAGACAATCCTTCTCAATGAGTGTGTCCCTAATCATATCCTGTTGTAATGTCCAAATATGTTAAAATATTACACCCAATAATTAAATATATATGCAGTTAGAAAATGATGTATTATTAATCAGTTTACAATAATACTTACAGTATAATCTCTCGGGTTTTTGTATCGCAGAAATTGTGGATGAACTCACATACATAGTATGCACATAAATTAGTTCTGGGTTCCTATCTCATACACTAAATTGAAGAAAACAATTATAAAATATTAGTTTTATATATTTTTACTTTTCCCAAGCTGAAGTTGTTATTTGGTTTACGTACCAGAAAATTTGTATTGAATCCAAGAGTAGGTTTCCATTCTTCAGGATTCTGAACAATGAAATTTTCCAAAGTTCTGGCGGAAAATAATGAAAGTTAGAGCTATTGTTAGTAAAAGCACACAATTGCATAAAAAGGAAACGTATTGGATAGAATTATTACTCTTGAAACAGATCTTGAAGAGTCTTTTCTCAATGAATCAAAGACCATGACGTTGCTCTTGTCGATTTGAATTATCAGAAGAATACAGTGGAAACTATATATACATGCATCCTAAAAAGATTAGAACTAAATAATACTAACTAGGATAATTAGTAATGCAAATCTTTAATAAGATGGTAATCACACATACTCAAAGTTGTAAGGTAGTAGTATCAAATCCTTGAAATGCAGCCGATTCAAGGACCTAAGGATTGTTTTGATTGTTGTTTCTGGTTGGTACTTTACCTGATCTTGACAAACTAACGCTGGTTCCATGAAACCTACTATGTGATAACTCTTCCTTCGCATCTCAGTAAGTTCTAGGCTACAGAAAATGAAAAACAAAATTAGGGGACACATTAATTTATTAATTAGCATATGAATTGCACCGTGACTTACAGACACTAGGCGATGACTACATCGGTATTCAGGGCGTCTAGATGGTAAATGTCATAAATATTTTTGAATTCCAGCCAAATCAACTTCTCGCCTTCACCAGCAAAATCATCTGATCTAATAAGTATGACAATCATCTCCAAGCCACCCTTAGACATCTTCATGTAAAAGTCATGAAATCTGTGCATCTGAGTAGAGAGCTTCTTCACCAACTCTGGCCTGACACGAGGTTTTCCTAACTCGAAGTGCCATCTAGGTACAAAGTTTTGATCCCATGGTGGTGATTGTCCATCGCCGAGAAGAGTATCTATTGACATCCCTGTTTCTTCATGGAATTTAATGAATTGCACTAAATGATCTGTAGGCATAACTGCAAGAGCTCGTTCATGTGCATTGAGGCCGGAGGCGATGTAAGTCTGTGCTGACGTCGACGCTTCTGTTGGCTTCATCATTGAAGGCTCTTTCATTGACGTCGACGCTTCTGTTGGCTTCTTCGTTGAAGGCTCTTTCATTAGCGTCGACGCTTCTGTGGGCTTCTCCTTCTTCGAATAATCTTGCGCCGACGTCGACCCCGCTACTCTGTCAATGTAACTAGCTGGTGACCCTCTTCGTCTCTTCTTTTGTATGGACTTGTTCAATGAACGGTCATAATCAGTTTTCAACTGTATTTGTCTCTTGGTTTTTTCCTTCATGTCTATGAAAAATTTCAGTTTTGCCGGATCTAGTTTCTTCTTTTCTTCGACCTCTCTCTGTCTACAGTCCTCTTTTGTTTTATCCCACCACGTCTTAACTTGTTTTTGATACTCCACCTCATTTTCTTCTTCTGTCATGTCATATGGTACCTTTCTTTTAACAGGCTGAGCTTTTTTCTCTTTCTTCGTCGGGGGATTCAGCTTTGGTGTTTTTATGGCATGGAAGCATCTTCGTACTTGGGCATCCCTACAAACCTACATACGTCATGTACCTCTTTGCTCAGCTCAATTTAGGTTATCTGGTGCATTGCTGCAATGAGCACCACATGGCGTTACTACATTGTCTTTTCTTAAAAAATATGCACCCGGGTCACACTACCGGAATCGCACACTTTGCCGAGAGCCCGGTTCCTCTCGGCAAAGGCCCTTTTCATCTCGGTGAAGGCTTTGCCGAGAGGAAGCTCTCGGCAAAGGCCTCTCGGCTCATCTGGGCCGGCAAAGGCCGCTTTGCCGAGAGCCGGTGGATATCCTCTCGGCAGATATGTGCCGAGAGGCCCACCTGACCCTCGGCAGAGGCGTTCACACCGTCCCCCGAGTCACGACGTTACGTGTGGGGCCCAAGTTCTTTGCCGAGAGCCGGGGCACAGAGCTCTCGGCAAAGAGCAGGCCTGTGCCGAGAGCCGTTGACCACCGCTCTCGGCAGAGGCCTGCGCAGGGCCCCACGGCACGCGGCTTTGCCGAGAGCCACGTGGCTCTCGCTCTCGGCAAAGAGGGCGCCTGTGCCGAGAGCCGGGGACTGCTGCTCTCGGCAGAGGCCTGCGCATGGCCCCACGGCACGCTCCTTTGTCGAGAGCCACGTGGCTCCTGCTCTCGGCAAAGGAGCGTCCTAGGCAGCCACGTCACGAACCTTTGCTGAGAGCAGTGGATTTGGCTCTCGGCAAACAAGCGTCTTTGCCGAGAGTAATGGATTTAGCTCTCGGCAAAGCCTATTTCTTTTTAAATTTACCAGCAGCATCAAAACAGCCCACAAATCACAGAAATCATCACAGATATACAATATTCATCACAAGCAGCTAATATTCATCGCAGGCATATTATAATCATCATAGGTAGCTAATAATCATCACAGGCAGGTAATATTCATCACATAGTCCACAAATGCAAATAACGAGTCCAAATGCAAGTACAAGTCACGAAGTCGAAGTCACAAAGGTCCAGCAACTCACAAATGTCCAAATGCAAATAAAAGGTGCGTAGTTCACGAACTCACTCGTTCGCCGCGTCATCATGCGGCGACTGGGAACCCGACCCCCCCCCCCCCCCGTCGGCTGCTGCTGTGGTCACGACCCCCACCCAGACACCTGTGGCTGTGTCATCATCCCCGGCCAACTGTGAGGCGGCTGCTGCTGAGGGCGAAACGGCTGCTGAGGGCCAGGCGGCACCCACTGCATCCTGCCCCAAGTACTCTGCTGAACTAGCGGCGACCACTCGTTTGATGTCGCCGATAGATTCTGCGTAGGATTTAAAGTGAGAAATGATAATACGAGTCATTTGTACAAGTCATTTTTGAATTCTACGTCATTCTAGGTTTTGCTAACATTTATAAGTTGTATACCACGATGAGAACATGAATGTAAGGTTTTGAGCATTTATATGAAGTCATTGTAGGTCACTACGAGAAACAAAAAGAGGAGGGTTCGAAAGTAGCTCACTAGAGAAATAGTAGTCGGTCGAGGGACTGGAGGCAAGTACACCTGCGGTAGTGGAGGGAGTTGCGCCTGTGGTGCCACCGCGTGACCAAGAGTCTGCATGTACTGAAGCACGGAGGCATACTGCTGATTGTGGGCCTCTTGTATCGCATCCATCTGCCTCTGGTGGGCCTCTTGCATCTGTCGCATCTGCTCATCAGCCCGCCTCTGCGCCTCTTCTACCTGCCTCTCCCGCTCGGCCCTCTCTGCCGCAAGCTGGGCCTACAATATTTGATTTACACATTAGAATACAAAGCAAACATATGAAAATGTCAATGGACGACGCAGAGAACAGAAATAACCTGGAACTGCTCGTGCAAGCTCTCCGTAATGGTGGGCCGCCGTTGTATGGGCTGGCCTGAGCTCGTGCCCCTATCTCGAGATCGAACCTGTGAGAGCGACGGAACCTCGGACGGGACCAGGAGACTGTCACCAATCCAGTACCGTCCATGCATCTTGCCGCCTCCACTCCTCATGACGCTTTCTCCATCAATAGGCTGTGTCACTGGATCGAAGTCTGGCCCACGAACCTCCCTTGCCGTCGTGACGTAATTTGTGATGCGGGGCTGGATTGTCGGGTTGCTGTCGCCTCGGGCGGGTCATCCGCGTTGAAGGTGATGTCGGACGTCGCCTTGCCCTTGTGTGCCATGCCATATGCCTGGAGCTCGCTGCAAGGCTGATTCTCATGTGCCCGAGACTGCAAGAAAACAACAAAGTGGATGTTAGACTAATTGAGAGTTAGATAACAAAAAAATAGAATAAAGAAATAACTTAACGTACCCATCTACGACCATACTTGTGAAGGTTAATGGGGCCTTGGTGGTGTGCTGGACCTGCCATGGCCAAACGTCGTCGCCGGCGCTCGAGGTGCTTTGCCTCCCAATCCTCCGTAAACCACTGATCCACAATCGCTCTCCAAACCCGAGGCCGGTCGGCAACCCACCACGGAGCCACCTGCACATCATCAAGAACATCAAATTGACCAAATTTAATCGAAGAAAAATGAATTGAGCATATTTACCTCCATGTATTGTTCTGGAGTGAGCCGCAGGTTTCGAACTTCCTGTTTTGTGGCTTTCACCTTCTGCCTAGCATTCCAGATAATGTTCTGCAAGACGCGGGACTCGTAGATCATATCCGTCACAAGCTTCCGGTAGATGAACATGGCGTTGTTAGCCGCCGCCTGCTCGTATCCCGGCATGCATCTGTAGAAATCCTGCATATAAAAGTGTTGTCAATACTTGACCAAAATGTAATTAAGTTGATTTATTCAGAAACACAATTTATTGCTAGGAAAACTCACCCAAAACTCGCCAACCACCCTGGCGGCCGCGTTCTGGAAGTCACAGCCAGTCAGATCAGGGAAATCGGGAGCAAGGGCGTAGTGGTCAAATGACGTCACCAGCACCTCTCGCCGAGCATCTGGCTTGCCAACCCACACAAACCGGGGTACCAAAGCCTGGTAAGAACGCCCAAGATGCCATTGCGAAGACGCCTGTGACTACTGGGAGTGACGATCTCCCACCCCCTGCCAAAATGATTCACACAGTGTATTAGTTTGAATCGTTAATTTGTTTCAAAAGAACAAATGAAAAGGTTAAGATAAGTTACCGTGTTCCCTCAAGTCTAATAACCGGTCGGTTCGCAGGCAGTATGGGCCGATCCGGAAGCTGAGCAGGGCCTCGCAAATAGACCTTTGACCCCTCCCCCGCCTCCTCCTCGTCCTCCCCCTGCTCCTCGCCCTCCCCTGCTCCTCACCCTCCACCTGCTCCCCGTCCTCCCCCTGCTCCTCATCCTCCGCCTGCTGCACCTCCTCCTCATCAACCCTGTACTCCTCATCGGACGACTCAGCAACTGGAGAGGATGCACCTTTGCGACCCCTGGCTCCAGACGACTCAGAGGGTGCCACGGACCTCGACGCCCACCTCACCATCCCGGAGCCCTCACCCTCGTCCTGGTAGAAGTCGTTGAGGTTCCTCACCACAGGGGCGCACTGCTTTGACGTCTTCTTCTTCTTTGGCGGCATCTTTGATCAATCACCTGAAATAAAAAAGAGTAAATCAATCAGTACATAATTACATTTAAATACCAATTAGTAAATAAGAAACAAATATCCTAGTAAATTAGAAATATAACTACAATTAGTAAATAAGAAACAAATATCCTAGTAAATTAGAAACATAACTACATATCCTAGTATCTTACATGTTTTACCTGAAATAAATGAACATAATAGTGTCAAGTAAAAATTTCGGCAGCACCTCCCCTGTACGGTGAGGTTTCCAAAACCTACAAAACAAAAGCCACGACATGAAGGCCGGGCTACACACGAGTTTTCTTCCAACGGCTCGATGGCCGGACAAATCACATGTGGTGGCCCAAGCCACGAGCCTCACCTAGGAGTTGGCGCGACCTACTCCTCTTCCTCCTCGAAAACTCCCTCCCCGGTGATAAGTGCGGCAGAGGCACCTCTCCCTATAAAATTGTTAGAGACTTATAAGTAAAACGTAATTTCAAATCCATGTAACTCATCCAAACATCTGATCCAAGACATGCATCAAAAAGTTTAAACCAAAACATAACTTTTGTTAATTTCCCGCTCGTCCAATCCATACTTTCTCCCTTATTCAAAATATAGTAGGTGAAGCTACAAGTTACTATTTCAAATTGCCTACATTGCTATATCACTACATACATTGCTACCTAAAATTACTAACCAAAATTACTACCTAAAATTCATGCCTACATTACTATATCACTACATACATTGCTATCTAAAATTTCTATCAAACTTGCTACCTAAAATTACTGTCTGAAATTTCTAACTAAAATTGCTAACTAAAATTACTAACTAAAATTGCTAACTAAAAATTCCTACCCAACTCCACGCGGCGGTAGGGGTGTGGGGGGCAGGGGCGGCGCGGCTGGCGGGCAGGGGCGGCGGCGCTGCGGGCGGGCGCGGCGCGGCGGCTGGACGGCGGGCGTGAGCGGCGCGGCGGAGGACGACGGCGGCGGCGGCGCGGCTGGACGGCGGCGCGGCGCGGGTGTGTGCGCGTGTGTGTTGGCGTGTGTGTGTTGTGGCAGTGTGTGTTGTGTGTGTGTTGTGTGTGTGGCCGACAGTGGGCCCGGCCTGGCTGCTTTGCCGAGAGCCAAGATCTAGTGCTCTCGGCAAAGGCAGGCGGGCCCCACGCACCTGTGGAGTCATGCTGACAGGCGGGCCCTCACTTCTTTGCCGAGAGCACTAGATCTTGGCTCTCGGCAAAGGGCGGCCTGGGGGCCCACCTGAACCCCGCACTCACGTACGCGCGGGGGGCGTCGTGCTGACAGGCGGGCCCTCCCTTCTTTGCCGAGAGCCCTAGATCTTGGCTCTCGGCAAAGGGACGGTTGGGGGCCCACCTGTACCCTCCACTCACGTACGCGCGTGGGGGCGTCGTGCTAATAGGCGGGCCCTCCTTTCTTTGCCGAGAGCCCTAGATCTTGGCTCTCGGCAAAGGTTTGGCTGGGGGCCCACCTGCACCCTCCACTCCCGTAGGCGCGTGGGGGCGCCGTGCTGACAGGCAGGCCCTCCCATCTTTGCCGAGAGCCCGGGATCTAGCTCTCGGCAAAGGGTGACACTGTGCCGAGAGTTATCCTCTCGGCCAAGAGTGTATTTACCAAATTTAATTTTAAAAATACCTAACATATGCGAAAAATCGCCAACACTTAACATGGCATCATTTATGTTGCAGTTTACTTATAAAAAAGTTTTTAAAGTCAAACTCAAATTTGAATTTGTCTAAGTCTCCAAATGAAGTGACATTAGTTCAAAATCTTTGAAACTTCTCGTGAGATGTTCCGGTTTCTAAACAGCGTATGTGTTAAAGTGTTCAAAACATTCTCAAATTTTTACCACAAACTCAACATACGATATCATGAGCGCTCGACAAAATTCGTGATTTTCAAACTATATTTAAATTTTATACAATTTTAAAACCATTCTACCTCACGATCAGAGAACCCAATGACGGAAAGTTAGCTTCATTTCATGTACAGAGTGTTAGAGATGTCTCATGAACATGAATATCATTTTTCCAACAACTTTGCTCTATGATTTCATGCACTTGCAGTTCATATCGGACGTATACGAAAAAATTACGAAGAAAGAAGTAAAATTGTTAAATATAGCAAACTGAGTCGAAATGACGCCAATTTTGAACATGTACTCTGTATGAGTGTATGTTGAGCAAGGGAAAAGTTTGAAGCTGAAAATGTGAAGTTTTCTTCAACGTTTTGCCGTGAGTTCTAGTTATGCTCTCGGCAAAGAGCTCAGGCTCTAGGCAAAGGCGAAAGGTGTCGTGTGTCATTTCTTTGCCGAGAGCCGGGGCCCTCTGGCTCTCGGCAAAGCGAGCCAGGGGCTAACGGCCAGGGCACGGCCGTGACGACGTCACCCATGCGCCGTCTGCTACGCGCTTTGCCGAGAGCCTGGGCCCTCTGGCTCTCGGCAAAGAGATCCTGCACCGTGGGTTTTTTCTCTACCGAGAGCCAGGGGCTCAAGCTCTCGGCAAAAGTGCTCTGCGCCGTGGGCGTTTTCGCTGCCGAGAGCGGGCCCCATTGCTCTCGGCAAAGAGGACCTCTGCCGAGAGCGCTCTCGGCAAAGCCAGGAGCTCTCAGCAGAGGCTCCGTTTCCGGTAGTGTCATGTCACCACGCTGAGCCGTATGCATGAATAAATATGAGATATGCATGTGCTGCCATGCCGACACGTGGATGTGATGGCCAAAAAAATAAAGAGAGAAAAGTTGGTCATAATGGAGGCTTCACAGAAGAGGGCGCAATCACCCTTGAATAGATCTCTACAAACGAAAGCACGACCAAACCGCTGGCGGTTAATGTGTCCACGTCGACTGTTAACACGCAAGCCATTGGATTCACCCAGTTTACGATATCCAACGTCCGATTGCAGATCTCTACAAACGAAAGCACAACCAAACTGCATGCGGTTAACGGGTCCACGTCGATTGTTAACCCGCGAGCCGTTAGATTCACCCAGTTTACGATGTCCAGCGTCCGATTGTGGACCTCTACAAACGAAAGCACAACCAAACCGCGAGCGGTTAACGGGTCCATGTCGACCGTTAACCCGGGAGCCGTTGGATTCACCCAGTTTACGATGTCTAGCGTCCGACTGTGGATCTGTTATGATCCTCACCGGCTCACCCTTTTAACAGCGCACCAGGGTGCTCGCGTGAAACCTCACAAACCCACCCGTGAGCCTACCGCCTCTCCACCTGCCACGTCTGATGCCTCCGTTGCCACCTTCAACTTGACTCGCTGCTCTCCGCAGGGAGCTCTACCGTCCCCTAGCAGTGAGCCCGCAACGGTGACCCTCCTCCGCCTCCCGTCAAACCGCGGTGGCGCCCCTCGACCTCCTCCCCTCAGGTCCGCAGCGACGCCCCTCCTAAGCTGCTCCTCCTCCACCACTCCTCGAGCTGGCGGTGGCCGTCCTCCCAATCTGGACGCCGACCACACCTCCCCCTCCGCCGCAGCCGAGGCTGATGTGGCTGGCCAACGTCGAGGCATTCAAGTGGCGTCTCGGGTACGGGGACGTAATCCCGTACACAGATCTTCTGCACGCGTGCCAGGATGCTGACGCAGTCCGTGCTCGTGGGCTCCCTCGTCGAGGCTGACGTTGTGATGCTCTTCCGCGCGTGGCGAGCAAGCGAGGTCCCTTTCCCGTGGATCCTCTATCTCCCACCACACTGCGAGAAAATTACAAACATAGGACTCCTATCGTTGTGGCTTCACAATTTTGCCATTTGTAACATTGCACATGTCAATTTGGGACTCTAAACATGTGTCACTTGTTTCTCATGCCATTCTATGTATTTCTTCTCTTTTATAATTATTTCCTTTGTATTTGTGGAAGGAAAGGACTCTTTTACCCCTCTGTTCTTTTTGACGTCACATGCGAATTGATCACTGGCCTGTACGCATGCTACTGTACATGTGAACGCGCCCTTGGCCGCGGTCACTAGGCAGCTCCGCCGTCGAGCTGGGCCCGAGCTTCGTCGTCAACACGTCCGGGGCCCGCCGGCTTCCCCTGCCTCGGTGTCCTCCCCTGTCTTGCCACCGTCGTTCTCGTTCTCTGAAAGCGGGAAAAGGAAAGATTGGGAATTTTGCAAAGTCTTAAGCGACAATTAGCTACCGGCCATTAGTGTTGAGGAGATGAGACGACCCTTTGCCAGTCGAGCCGTTCTGCGGCAGGTCGGCGGGGACAACCATTCGGATTTCCTTGGTGCCGACGTTGATGCTCGTGCGGTCGTGCCGCCGGTTAACCGCTGACCTCTGACACGGGGGAGGCGCTCGAGCTCCAAACGAACATGTGCACGACGGCGTGCTTCGACGGGGCGGCCGACGCGCCGTGCGTGGTCGCCGCCAGACCCTCAGCGGCCGGCGCGCCATGCGTGATCGATCGGGTCAGTCGGCGCGGGCAGGGCCGGCCACGCTCCGGCGGCCGTGGTGGATTCGTCTATTTCGGGGGTGATGGGAGGCCGACACGGCGCAGCTTCCATGGCCGCCGACGCAGTAGTTGGAGGCGGCGGCGCGACACGTTTCGTCTGGATGGATCGATTCCCATGCGACGTGGTAAAGAGGCAAAAGAAACAGAAGGGTAAAAGAGTCCTTTCAGTGGAAAAATACACGGGAAATAATTAGAAAAAAGAGAAATATCTAGAATGGCATGAGATACAAGTGACGTCTGTTTGGAGTCCCAAATTTACATATGCGATGTCACAAATAACAAAACTGCGAAGCAACAACGATACGAGTCCTAAGTTTACAATTTTCTCGTTTCTAATTACATACACAAAACATCCTAAACAATAGTCATTCTGAAAGACAATGCAGGACGTTTGCAGCAATAGAGTCGACTACGAGTGCAGTGATGATGACGACCCCCAACTATCGCGCTTCACCACCTCAACGAAATCCCTAGCATGTTGCGCTACCCCGGATTAGAGGAGACTTCTGCCCTGTTACACTTCCCGAAGCTTGCTATTCCTGAAATGTTAATCTGAGTGGAAACATAAATCAAAGATTCCTAGTGCCCGAACATATGGTCCTTGCTTGACGCGTGACCCTTCCTGCTCCGATCCTTGCAGCTTGGTCGCTTTAGGTAGGGTCGTTGGAAACCATTATTTTCTGTCTCTCCACACTCTTAAATAGCCAGAGGTACTCATCACCAGAGTATGTAGACGTAGGTCCTAGAGGGAGTTTTCCTTTGATCAATAGAGCAGTTGTTGTGCAGTTTGGTTACTGGTTTATATCCTATATATTGAGGAAAAGGCTTTGATGAATAGTTCATTTTCCTTGGCTAGCTTGTCGTGTTGGAAATCCTTTCTGAAGTTAGCATTGACCATCTAACAACCACTCGCCTTTGAAAAAATTATTACGCAGGACCGCCCCACAAGTTTCATAAGCCTATGGGCGAGTAATAAGACACTAAAGGTCTAACAATCTAATATTTTAATGTAACGATTACATTATATAATACTATTGATAAGAGATATCTTGTAGGATATATTTAATTCTTCTTGTAAAAGTAACAGTACATCAAAGATAAAAATGGCAAAATAACTATGATGGTTGCCTCGAATAAAAGCATAGTGCTTTAGTGCTTTTTAAAAAGATGTCTTTGGACATTTTTTGATGCAAAATCTTCAAGAACACCAGACTTGTGTCTCTTTCCTAACATCTAACATGATAAAAAAAATTTTGAATTAGAAATCAATCTCAACCTGTATGCTCTATCCCCATAAGCACGATCGATCTATACACTAGTACTAAATTGCAAGTCAGCAATCAAATCCATACAGACCATACCTTTACCGTGGAGAATTAGAGGAGGCCGTCCTCGTCATCTACGATCGAGAAACAATTAAACAAAAGATCACCTCCTGAGTCCAGACCTCGACCTGAAACAAACGATCCCAAATCCTAATCAGCAAACTTGATGCCTTAATGGCCTCCTGCTTGAATGCCGGCACGGCGGCACAGTCCGAACAGAGAGGGAGACTGGGAGACTCCCAGATGGGAGACAAACCAAGCGTCGAGTCATTGAGGATACCCTAGTCGCCGGCTTGCCGCTCGCCGTGACGCCGTCGGTCTGCCCGTCGCCCTTGGGGCCTCACCGGCTCGGCCTCCTCGTCTTCTCGATCTCGTCCGTCATGCGTGCGAACATGATGCGATACGTCGCGGCGTCCGGGCGTCGCTGTGTATACGGTATACCGTATGATGCGCAGGAAACATCTATACCACATGGGCCCCAGCCTCATGGGGCCCATGGGCAGCGCACCGTTCGCCCTCCCCCAGGGACGGCCCTGTTGTTACGTTTACGTGAATAATAATATCTATGAAACTATAGAAATGTTAAAATGATCTACAATTTGGAACAAAAGAAGAATATCTTATCTTTTAACATAAAACAGCAAGAACACACACAGCCCTAGTGCAAGCTCATGTCCGCATGGTTGGCAGTTCAGCTGCTGCAGTATGGAAATGAGCCCAATCAAATCCTTTATTTTGATTGTGTTGCTCGCAGCCGCCGCTGCTGGTTTCCCTGCCTTGCTGCCTATCATCGTTCCTCGTCGAAAACATGGCGTCTGTGGTATGTTTATTCTACTTCATCGTGATTGGATCCATAATACCGCTGCCCTCTAGACACCTCATGTTCTGCATGGATTTTATTTTGCGCGAGGTCTTTTTGCCTCCCTCGATCCATCCGCGTCGTCCCCAGTGGCGACCCGGGTGGACCACCACCGCCGCCCGACAGCTCCTCCGTGTCTCGTTCCTCCTCGCGGACGGGAGCCCGCGCGGGTGCAAGGACGGCGGCAACGAGGCCTCCTCCTGCGCATCTCCCCTCTCCCCCGAGCCATCGTTGCCCACTGGAGGTCAACCACCGAACCCTAGCGTCGCCATCCCTTCTCCCTCCCCCTCCCATCTTGAGGTCGCCGGAGCTGGACGCCGTGCGGCAGCTAGGAGGGCGGCCGCGAGGTGGAATCCCTCGATTCGGGCTGCCCTCGCTCGGATTCAGGCTCGTTGGGCGAGGGGTGTTGCAACCGAGTGTGGGGGAGTGGCCTGCGGCGGCGGCCACCGCCGCACGAGCTGAGGTGGTCCGCATCGACCGCCGCGAATGAGTAGTCTGCGGCGGCGCCGGCAGAGGCCGCGCGTGGGTGGCAGAGATGGCCGTGCGCGGGTGTGTGGCCCTGGACGTCCGCATGGGGCAAGGTGGCTTGTGGCATTACAGTCTTTGCCGGAGATGATGGTGGCACCCCCTATTGCGAAAGTCTTCGGAGGAAACTCTGCTCAGATCCTGGGCGGACGGGGGCAGCTACAATGACATCGCATCCTCCATGGAGGTGTTGTCCAGAATATTCTATCGCTTAGGGGGCTACTTGATTCCCTTGCTTCAGCCAGGCCAGAAGATTCTATCGCTTAGGGGGCTACTTGCATAGATTCCCTTGCTTCAGCTAGGCCTCACTGCGAGCCATCAACCACCTCGTCGGGCGTCTGCGTTGTGCGATGGTTTGGTCGGCGATGGTGAAGATGCAGTCGCGGGAATCTGCTAGTAGAGTTAGTTTGGTTAGTAGAGGGAGCTGAGCTTGCTAGTAGAGTTGGTCTGGTTAGCAAAGAGGATTGGTAGAGTTAGTTTTAGAGGAGTAGAGTTGTTGAGGGGAGAGATGTTTTGATTGTGCGTGTGCTAACTTGTAAGCTGGTAACCCTAGCATCACGATCATCTGTATCCTCATTAAGCTTTCTAATAATGTCGGGCGATGTCTTTGATCTAAAAAAATGTTCTGCACACAAACAGCACTAAACTTACATCCACGAACTGGGGAGCACCAATGCATCCATTATAAGCTAACTTGAACTGCGAATGGCTTCAATGCGGCTGGGGTAAGTTCATCACCATGTATGTTGATACCTTCAGGCCTACTATTCCTACAAATCTGAGCTAAATGGACAGAAACCAAAGAGTAATCCCTATACATGACCCATCATGCCTCTTGAGGCTCCTTGCTCTCGGCTCAGTTATATTCGGATCTTTGCGAACCTTTTACATCTCTCCTCTGCTATTAAATAGGAAGATCAGCGTGCCTCCATGTGTTGCATTGCAATGATAGGCATGCCGCATGGGACCTATTGTACTGAATAGGACACTCACTGAATTGAAGTACCGCAGGCACTACTGGAATCGCCGTCTTTGCCGAGAGTCCGGAACTTTGCCGATAGCCAAATAAAAAACTCTCGACAAAAAAATTTTGCCGAGAGCCAAATAAAAAACTCTCGGCAAAGAGGCTTCTTTGCCGAGAGCCTCACAAAAAACTATCGGCAAAGAGCAAACACTCGGCAAATTTTTTAAAAAAAATTACTTTCTTACCTCCAAACTTTTTCTATCCTCAACATACACATATACAAAACTTATGTTCAAATTTGACATAATTTTAATTCTGTTTGCTATATTTAATAATTTTACATCATTCTAGGCAATTTTCTCGTATACGTCCTATATCAAACTGCAAGTGCATGAAATCTTAGAGTAAAGTTGGTGAAAAAAATGATATTTAGGTTCTGAGACATCTCTAAGATCATGTACATGAAATGAAGCTAAATTTCTGGCATTTGGTTCTCTAATCATGATGAAGATCGTGAGGTATAAATGTTTTAAAATTATATAAAAATCAAATGAAGTTTGAAAAGCATGAAATTTGTCAAGTGCTCGTGATATCATATGTGGAGGAGGTTGTGGTAATAATTTGAGAATGTTTTGAACAATTGGACACGTACGTTGTTTAGAAACTGGAACATCTCACGAGACGTTTCTAAGAATTTGAACTAATGTCATTCGGTTTGGAGTCTTAGACAAATTCAAATTTGAGTTTGACTATAAAAACTTTTCTATAAGTAATATACAACATAATTAGTGTCATGTTACGTTTTGGAAAATTTTTAAGTCTATTTACTATTTTAATAATTATTTTTAATTAAAATTGTCTGTGACGAGAGCCAGGCTGGTGGTCTCACAACACCACCGGCCCACCAGCTCCCACTGGCCCACCTAGCCCAGGTCCCGACGGCCCGCTCCCCCCTCCGAACCCTAATACAAATACCCTGCCGCTGCCTCCTCCCACTCCACCACTCCCTCAAATCCCGTCGCATCTGCACCTTCTCCTATCTCTCCCTCAACGCCGTTGTAGCCCTCCCGCCCCGTCCACCGCTGGCACAGTCGCGCCGCCTCCTCTTCCCTCCTCCACTCGCACCTCACATCGTGGCGAGAAGCAGCGGCGGGCGTGAGGTGTGGTGGCGGCGGTTCCGGCCTCCCAGCGCGACCTCCCCCGACGAGGCGGCGGATCCGGCCTCCTCCCACCTTCTAGCGCGGCGTCCTCCCGGCGCAGCGGCGGATTCGGCATGGTGGCGGATCCGGCCTCCTCCCTCATCTCGGTGCGAGCTCCCCCGACGCGGCGGCAGATCCGACCTCCTCCCTCCTCCCGGTGCGGCAGTGGACGTGGCGCGGCGACGGATCCGGCCTCGTCCCGGCACGGCGTCCTCCCTCCTCCCGGTGCGGCGGAGGATGCGGCGCGACAACAGATCCGGCCTCACCACCTCCCCCTCGGTGGCCGGCGGCGGGATCTACGAGGACGGGTTCTCTCCCTCTCTCTCTCTCTCTCTCTCTCTATGTTTTGGTGTGCGCGGCGGCGGCGGCGGTGGTGGTGGTGTGCGTGAAGCGGAGATGGTGGTGGTGAGTGCGCGGCGGTGTACGTGCTGGTGCTGGTGGTGGTGCTAGGGGTGGTGGCGGCGGTGGCGGTGGCGGTGGCGGCCAGCCGGTGGGGGCTGCGGTTCCTGGCCAGTGGGGCCACGATAGCTTTTTTATTTTGGAAAAAAATTCTTTGCCGAGAGCCATCTGTCCTCACGGCACATGTGTGCCAAGAGGGTTTTACGTGGTTCTCGACAAAGAGGTCTTTGCTGGCCAGACTATGCCGAGTGCTCTTTGCCAAGAGTTTCCTCTCCGCAAAAGCGCTGCCGAGGGTAACAGTGCCTATGCCGAGAGCATTCTGCTCTCGTTAAAGACGGTGATTCTGATAGTGAGAGTTTTTCTTAATTAAAAAGCAAATGTAAAATTTATTCGGCTACTGAAGTTTGTGGTTTCTGTCTTCTATTTAGGAAAACACATGTCACACCTGTTTTTCTAAAGAAAACCAACTGCAGATCTATATACATGCCAGGATCAAGTTTCATGCATATAGTTGACATAAGTGAATAACAGAAACAATATCACGTAAGAAAAATAAAGATTATCAGAGTATTACGCTACTGGAAACGAATGCTCTAAACATCACTGGCAGTCGACTGGGGGTTGTGTACGCCTAACACCAGCAACACCTTCACAACAACTTCATAGTAGCTTCCTCATTCTGAGCAACATTGTTTATAGCAATGGTGAGCACATGTCGTACTCAGCAAGTGTGGGGAAAGTATGAATGCAAAGGCTTAACAAGGAAAGGCTGACAGGTTGACTGCATTAAGCAATTTTAGTTGGTCAAATTTTATTAGCACCTGATTACTAAGATATAAATATATACCAACCCACAATTAACATAAGAGATGCCATAAGCATATGGCAAGCATAACCATAACAACGATTTAAGTCCATCTTCAAGTTCAATTATCATGTGAGGGTCCAGGCCGCTCTCGATCATGAGCACGACTAACCGGTTAGTTTTACACTCTGCAGAGGTGGCACATCTTTACCCACAAGTCGCGTAAAAGACTCAAAGAACTTTGAAACCAACCATGCGATGCTGGCCAAGTATCATACCACACTACCGAGGTGTGATTGCATAGAGACGCTACGAGGCCTTTACAAAGATTCTCTAGTGCGGGCTCCTCGCTAGGTTACATGACAGCACAATGCATAAACCTCTCTCGAGACTGAGAAACTACCATAGAGCAGATCAGTCTGAGAGCCGGGCTATACACCGACTACTGGCACCCCCTAGCCCTTATCAGGTAAAGCATACTACACACTAAAGTTTATAATTAATTAGCCAAGACAGAGCCATATGTCTTGTGGTTGCACTGTTGTCCTGGGTGGTCGCTCCATGTTCCAATTAATACATTGTGATCTTGTATTAACCAGATATATATAGCGTAAAGCAAAGCAAGTTCATCATTAAGGTTCATTAAAACCACCATAACCCAAGTAGAGCAACTAAGCATAGCTACCCAACAGAAAGGTAAACCCAGGTTCACAAGGAATGATAATAAAAACTAGGCAAACCTTAATAGGACCCATCAATATTAATACAAGCATATGCAATGGTGATTAAACACGGTTATTAGGACAAAAGAACAAGGACACACTTGGCTTTAACCAGAGTAATGATGCTGCTCAGAAAGTCTTCATCTTCACGCTCACCAAAGCTCTCGAACCACGTTCATTCTACTGACATCAATCATGGGCACAATCATACAAAGCAAACTAAGAATAATGCACCAATCAAAAGAAAAGATTTAAGAGAACACACTAAAAGATAGAGATCGATTCTATGAACATGTTGATGCAGGCAAACTGAAATTGGAACCGAACTGAAAAGGATCGAGTTTAAAGAATAAAAGGGCAGTTGATTGATCATGGTGTAAGGATGATATCATCATGAAGATGGGTATATGATTATTTAACAGATTAAAGATAGTCAAGGCTGAAAGATTTATGAAGCTTTAGACGATGGCATGCACAGAATTTATGAAGCAAACAAACATTCTATTTATTTTGCTAGAAGAGAAATCCTAATGATTGGTGTATACGTATGACCTCACCATGATGTCGTCCTTGCATGGCAGATGGCCGGTTTCGTTGCTTCTGTGAATATAGGAGACTTAGCTTCCTTTCCATGGCTACCATCTTAGCTTCCATGCATGTGCTTTGTACCAGATAGCTAGCAAATGCTGCAAAGAGATACAGAAGATGGTTTCAGCGCCGAGGCAACAAGGATAAACAGGGCACGGCCATAGGCAGCAGGAGGTGCAGCGCAGGTAGCATGAATTAGAGACAAAAAAAAATAGATGGACGTGCGTGCACAAGTAGCTAACAAACATGTTGTTGTTGGCACATACGTGCATAAAGGCCTGCACTGATTAGTGAGAGAAGGCACGGATAAGCAAGGGTGCATGCAGGTGTTCTCACCTAGCCTGCGGCGTCAACGGCGAGCTCGGCAAGACGGCAACCGTGATGGCCTGCGTGTTCACCACAGACGGCAAAAGACAGAGATTAATTTGTGGCCGGTCGGAATCTTCACGGGTGCACGGGCTTCATCAGCGGCAACTAGATGGAAGGGTGCAGCTTGTCATTGAAGGGGCTTTGAGGCGACTGGCTGCATCCTGACGAGAGGAAGCTCATGGTGGTGTAGACGGGGGCCGGCTCGGCTCAGATCTCCGCGGCCGGTTGTGCTTCAGATCATGAGAGATGAGGGTAAGACGAAAAACAACACAAGAAGGAGATTGGGAACGTGTTTCTTCTCACCAAGGCAAACCATTGATGGACGGCGACGAACGCGGCGGCTTGAGATCAATCTCGACGAGGGTGGTTGTGGTTCGGCCTTCAGCTTGACGTACGTATTCTTCCACGAACAACTTGATGCCGTATATATGGTGACCTTGGGATGGCCTCAGTGACGGCACCCTGGCCGGCGACGACGACGACTCTTCGCTTGCGACGCCCTCGGCGGAGGTTGAGGCGGCAGCAGATTGAACTCCGAGGTTGGTTGCCTGGAAGCTAGGTCACAGGATGGAACATAGATAGATGTGGAAAAGGAGAGCCTGTAGGTTGCTGTTTATAGGCAACCCGTCAAGATCAGGTTCGGTCGTGGACTTGTTGGCATGCACGGGTCTGGATCAGAGTCTTGGTTCTGGTTCATCACGCGTACGTCTGCAGCCAGGAGAAACAAAACGCTGACCTGAAAATCCAGCTTGGCTTGGGTGTCTTCCGTTCATGTGCGTTGTATAGCCAGATCTTGAAATGAAGACCGATCAGAGTAGCTAAAAAAAAGTTGCGATGATATAGGACACGGTAGAGCTAAATAAAATACTTGAAGCTCCCCGAAAGAATTTCAGAGCTTTGTAGAAGATAGATTTAGGTTCGAGAAAAAGAGAATAAATCCCAGAAAAGCCGGAAATTCTCAGAAGAACCTAAACGTGATCTAAAAGCATTTTTAAATCTTTTGCACTCAAGAAACACCAAGATGCATCGGCATGAATGCAACACTCACATAAAATCATTTATTTAATTTAGAAAAACAAACAATAGCTTTTCCTGTACTACATTTCCAGTAAAGAAAATAAATATTGGGAAATATTTTAAAATTATGAGAAAATTATTGTTTAATTTTTCTTTCTATTCACATCCTGAAATTTGAAAATTTTAGAGTGTGACAACACATCAATGAATGGTCTTTCCCTTGGCAAAGTTTGCAATTCTTCTACCTAACACAAATCTGAAGATAGACAAAAAAAAAGACACTGTGAAGATGTTATAACCGTAAGGCAAATAAGGGAATAATCTTACTTTATTTTCTATTTCTTAAACGGAGAATGCTGATGCCGGAAATTTTATTGTCAAAAAAGAAATGGGAATTAACTATTCTTGTATTCAGCAAAATCATCCTCGAAGATACAAATTTTTTTGGAATCTGAGAGAATGCAGCATGTTACAGGACTCCATCAGGAACTTTTTATAAATTATAGAGTAAAATGTATGGATGGTCCTCAAACTTGTGTTGCTGTGTCATGCCAGTGCACGAACTCACAAAATGTGTTATTGAGGTCCCTAATCGCTGTTGGGACCTCACTACAGCCCCAAATGGGTCTAGACCTATGATCTGTGATGATGTGGCTTACTTATGTGACACTCGTCTCCCCTCCTCACGCGGCTCGGTTCGGCCCCCCTCTTTCTCTCTCTCGGGCGCTCCCTACTCTGGCCTGCCATTCCTCCTCCTTCTGGTGGTGTGGCTCATGCAGCAGGAGCACCTCGCGATGCCGACGGGAAGGGGGCGGAGGAGCATGCAGGCATGGCTGCGGTGGCAGAGCAGTAGGAGGAGGCAGCAAGGGAGGTGGCGGAGGTAGACCGTGGCCACCACCTAGTTGCTCACCGGCCCCTCGTCCCCAGTGCTGGAATTGGCCTCTGGCCTCCACCTAGTTGCTCACATTGGCCACGCCCCTGTTTGATTTAACAGCACGCTTCGTTGATCTAGTGTGCGTGTAGATGATTTTTGTAGCGTGGGGCTTTGAGATTTAGCGAGATGAGGTGGCTCTGCCTAGACAGCAGCATCACGAGGCTCCTGCTCGTCGCCGCGCTTGAAGCCTTCCTATGGCATGGCCACCTTCGTTGTCCCCGGCCGGCTGGCGTGATGAGCGCCTTGAGATGAGGTGCAAGCTCCACCCCTAGACTAACGTTGTGGACGTCTGCGCGCCCTGCTTCCGCGATCTTCTTTTTGTGCTCGCCGCCGAGCAGTGACGCACAGAAATCATTTTGACGCCTAGGACCACTTGCCAAAGCGACTAGACTACCAAAACCCTTTTACATGACAATATAACAGTAATACGGTACGATAGCGCACAAAGGCAACTAAAATCATGATTTCTAGTTATCTCAATTCAATGTATATCTCCTTCCGGACTCCGGCGAGCGGCGACCGCGGCACAGGTGCGGCGGGCCGACCGGCCGGTGGCGCAGGCGCGCAGCGTAGCAGGCCAGCAGGCAGCAGGTGCGGTGGGGTGCCCGGCGGGCGTCGGCGCAGGCGCACAGCCTGGCCGCGCTGGTGCGGCGCTAGCAGTCCTAGGCGCTAGGGTTAGGCGGCATGGCGGGAGGTCGGGGAGTCGGGGCTAGCAGGTGGCTCGGGGTCGGGGCAGGGAAAGAGCGAGGGAGAGTGGGAGAGATGGCTATGGGCCGCTGGCTGCTGGGCCAAGGAATGGAGAGTGGGAGAGATGGTGTTGGGCCGCTGGCTGCTGGGCCGAGCGAAGTTGGGTCGAGAACTAGAGTCAATTCAAATAAACATAGTTGAATTAAGGAAAATTGAAGATACTATGAAGGGTCTTTTTGGGCCACGCCTAGGGTCGTGGCCCTAGGCCCCTGTCCGCACCTGCCGCCGAGGCCATAGGGGAGAAGAAAGCCCTGCACAGGCGGTCCTTCCTGTCGGCGATCTTCAGTGGTGATAGAGGTAGTAGGAGGAGACCGACAGGAAGGAGAAAGATCCTCCCCGGCCAGTGGACCTGTCCGCGGTGGCGCCGGACGAGGAGCCCGAGTCCCCTGGCGACGGCGACGGCAGCAGCAACTGCAGCTACTAGTTGCCGGCCAGGCAGCACCACCGGCGCGGCCGGCACGACGTAGGCGCAGGCGCCAGCAGGGACGGGATCTTGGAGTTCGCAGTGTGCCTGTGCTCGCTGGTCCGGCCGACCTCCGCGCGGGGCCGGCACGATGGAAGACGGAGAAGCTCCACCGGGAGAGCTCTCCGAGCACAACGCCGGCAACAAAACGACTTTGCGCCGCACGCGCCACGTCAATGTCCACGCTGTGAATGACTTTGTAACACTCGACTGGACCTTAGTGAGACCCGAATAACAATTAGAAATCTCAGTGCCACACTTTTGTGAGTCCGTGAACCGGCATCACACAGCAACGTAAGTTTGAGAACCGTCTATGCATTTTTACTCTAAATTGAATTTAGTGATCCCCTCCAAGTTTAATCCATTGTATGTACTGTATGTAATTATTAACCGAAGAAACAGCAGCCGGCAGCACACGCGATTCAAGCAGCTGCCAGCAGACGCGACCGCCGTGAGCCGTGCGCCCGTGCCGTCACCCGTGGCCTCGCCTCCTGCACCCACGACCCCGCCATTGCTGGCTTGCCGGTTCAACACAAACTCTGCATGTGTTGATTCAGAGAAAAATGGACAGGCTTCTATTTGCATCTCGAATAGAAAAAAGGAATGAAGATACCCCGTCGCTGGTGCTCGATGGAGACGAATGAGGCATCTGCGCGATGAAGATTACCGAGTGACGGGGACGTTGAGTGAGACAGGACGGAGGGAGTTGCGGAGGATCGGAGGGCGGCTGGTGGGCTAGATATGATGCAGGAGCCAGGAGGTGTGATGGAGGCGGCGAGTTAACTCGAGAGGTGTAGGGTTCCGCGAAAAAAATAAAATACGGTGCCCGTGCTACGGTGGAAAAAATAAGATGAGCAGTGGGGGGGCACGGAACGAGGGAGTAGGCCTGCAAAGGGTTCGGTCGGTCCATTTCTGAAGTCGCACCGCTCCTCGATTTGGCCCACGGTTCGAAGCGGGCCGAACCAAGAAGAAAAAAGGATCGGAGGGTCGTGCCCCCTGTGACCCATGGTGACCCTCGGGTCGAACCCCGACGGTCCTCCCGTCGCCCCGTCCTCCTCCTGGCCGCCTCCGCTCTCCGCCGGTCTCTCCGTCCGGCCGCTTCCGCTCTCCCCCGGATCCGTTCTTGCTTCCTGTGCAGCCACCGGATCGAGGTCGCCGCCTCGGGTCGACCCTTCGCCTCCCAGATCACCGCGTTGCCGCTCGCCGCCGACCCCACCGCTGGCGGCGGGGACCCCGTCAAGGACGTCATCCACGCGGAGGTGAGCATCCCCGTCCGATGACCCTCCTGCTCCTCCTGGGTTGTGTGTTGCCACCACAACAAATCATGTGCTTGTTTTGTCTTGGGCTTGAACTTCTCTTCCAAATCCTGTATCCTCTCTGGTTTGGCAATCAAAAGACTAGTCTGCTCTTGATTCGGAGGCAGCATGATTGAGAAACAAGTTCTTTAATCTTTACCACACAACAGGTAGACAGCAAAGACATAGTCACAAGATACTGCACCACGAGATTTGTTCTGTGTTCAAGAATTTGTTCTGATTTCTTACTAAGTGGAACTATAGTGTGTGCATTCCAGTATTAATCTATTCGATTGATTTCAGAGGTTTCTGATGCATTTGTGCTGAAATCACTAGGAGTAAATTGACTAGTGTATTTTCAGGGAAAAAAATCTTGAAAATACAGACTAGTGGTTCACCAATCTTTGGCTAAATCTTAGCTGGTGGTTCATGCCCAAAATATGTCAGGCTATCAAACTAGTACTCCGAGTACTGTATAGTATGTCCTATTTGCCGCAATGTTAACTTTAAAACCTAGTCTATGCTGCATCAACTCTGTCTACCATTCACTACCCAACACGTACCTAACAGGAACTTCTTGGATTATTCATGCTCTCATGCAAGTAATGATTTAGACTGCATATGTTCAAATTGACCAAGTTTACTCACCTGAGCAAAGGAACCCAGAAATGAGAAATGGTCTGCTCAAACATTTTTCGCCATCTGCCTGAAGCCTCACACACTTACCTGTATGATGCTGGGAATTGATTTGTTAACATCTTGGTTCTCCAGATCGGTTCACCATGGCCGGAACCTCCTCGCCCTTGGCTCCTTCAGCTCCGACTACATCACGAGGCAGCCACGATGAGCACCATCAAAGTGTAGATCCTACCCCTCTCCCTGCGCATAATGATATGTGGTGAGACATCTGCACAATCTCGTAGTTGCCTAGTTGGTTATTTACTTTGGTTTTCTGGCAACAAGTGAATTTACCAACTTTATATTGCCAAGAATGATGGAATAACTCTGCCAAGTAGGGTATTTCTTACTTTTGACAAGAACTTTTCTTTTACCTGCAGCTACTCCCCACCACCGTCCAACAGTGCAAGTCCTAATCTTGTGAATGAATATCGTGTGTGGTCCCTGCTGACGGCCACTTCGCCGACATATACTGGTGAGTAGATACACTTTTGGCCACAAGAACATCAGACATTTCTATGTTTGCTTCTTGCAGTTTGCACATGCAATTTACAAATTTTAGCCGACTTAGTGATGTATATCTCCAATACCTGATTGCTGCCATCTACCAATTAAAACACATTCCGAAAAAGACAGATGAACTACTTCATTCATCACGATAATTTGTAGGCATCAGGATCCTGCCAAGGAGAAAATGCACCCATAGTACACGAACCCAGGTCGATCGATCATGCATGCAGGGCCGTAAATAAAGTAGTAATACAAATAAAATACATGTCTTCCAGGAATTTTTGTCACACATTATAAGCTGCACAGTTTTTTTCATTTAGCTTGCTGGAAGATGAAGCATGAATAAGCCTTTGTTTTTTCTGTTGACAGGAATCAATGAAGATGCTGAAACGTGTGATAATGATGCTAACAATAACCATCACCAATCCGAGGAAGTTGATCCATCCGTCAGATCAGCGATTGAAAGGGCGACTAAAAATTTCAGATCCCAATGTTGGAAAGAATTTGAGCCAATCATTGAAGATGGGGTAGTTGTGAAAGGAAGGTGTAAGCATTGTGATATTGAGATGGCTGAAATTGCCACAGTGTTAGAATATATGAAGAATAAATTTAGCAAATACTGGAATAAGTCATATGTGTTGCTTTGTGTTCCTGTTGTCTTTGACCCAAGGTATAAGCTCAAATTAGGCATGTCCAGCACTGAAGTGATACTAGTAACCATGTCCAATAGCAGTAGTCACACATCTGCTCACAGATTATAGCCTCAGGTCTGAACAAATTAGGCATGTTCTCCTTGTAGCACTTATACAAGTTCAGAATCACATTGAGTGCTGTTATACAGGTCTGAACCATCCAGTTCCAGTATTAGCACCATTTAACAATTGCCAAAGTTCTAGCAAAGATTCACCACTAGCCCCTTGGTATGTCTTTCTGATATTCCTATGGATGGCCAAAAACTGTGCTCCCTTCCCCTTTCAAGCATTCATCACTTATGTAGGATATTGGATGGGCGACCAAAAGTTACTAGAGTAACCATGCGAGGACAAGACATATTACAGAGATCAAGTTCTTGGCGGTCATGTTATTGCAGTTCAGTTAAATACAACAAAACAGAGGCCAGCCACCGTCAAATTCACACTTTCGGTGGCCAAAAAGAAAAAAAAAGAATCATTTCTTCTGGACAGGCAGATGGCAATATCACATTGTGTACGACTGCTGGATGGTCTCGATGTCGAGCCCCTTGAGCTTGACAACAGACTCCACATGCCCCTTGAGTGTGTGAAGCTCCCGCAGCCTGCAACAATAATCAATCATCTTTGCATAATTATCAAGCACCTTAACTAACTTTGCTGGATGCTATTGCTGTAAAGCCACACAATACCAGCCCAGCCCACCCGATGCCCAACCACAACTGAATAGCCAAAGCACATTGTATTGCTCACTAGCATCAACTAGACTGTCATAACATTTAAAAGACGGCCATGGTGTTGGCCTCGCCTCATATTAGCACTGTCATTGGTATTCCTCATAACGTTCTTGTTGGTTGTGGCTTCCTGTTGCAGAAAACTAATATTGTGATCCTCTTTACCGTGTAGGTTGTGATTGGTGGCACAGTTGGGCGTCGGCAAACAGTATCAGATGCCATGAGGTTCTCTTTTACATGGCAGGTTGCACGTTGGAGCGACTGACAAGGGTAGGCGTGGCAAGGGCAGCTTCTGGGATCTCCTACTATGTCGACCTTGGAGCCCAAGCTAAACTTGTTTTATTTTAATCCTAATGTCTACGATTAACTCTGAAACTGTCTCGTCTCGACAGAAGCTTTGGAACTCAAAACTGTTTAAAAGTCATCGTGCTTTGCAATTGCAAGGGAAAAAACAGCAGTATCCGTACAAATTGAGGTTTGGCAGCACGCCAGCACTGCTAAATTGCCTAGAAAACTTCTAGTGGTACTGGTCATGTTCCATGTAGACGTTTCGGCCCCTAGTGTCACGTACACAAGCTCCCGTCTTTTTACGAGCAGCAAAGCATAACCAGGTTGTGTGCGCCAGACTGCCAGGGTCGAACCCCGGATACCCATGGAGCAGGCGGTTCACGTGCCCACACGGAGCGGGGTGGCCCTCGATCCTGTCTTGCTGCGGACGGATCGACGGGTCGGCAGCAGGAGTGCTCCGCTCCGCACCGTTCGCAGGACTACGAGGGAGGACGTGCGGAGGCGGACCAAAAGCTGTATACGGTGTTTTGGTCATTTTTGGTTTTATTATTGAGTAGTCTAGATAGATAGATAGATAGATAGATAGATAGGTGTAGAAGTACATAATGCATGGGTGACGAAATTTCCAAGGTATTCTTGACACGCGATCCGGCATGGTCAAAACCACTCCCGTGTGTCATCAAAAGCTGCCGATCGCGCAAACCGCGGCCACACCACTCCGATCAAATGATTCAAATTGTACCTCACTGCCTTCCTACGACGTATATGGCCACAGCGCTGCAGCCGCTGCCGGCGGTGACATGCGCCGCCAACGTAAACGGTGGCGGCGCCACATCCGAGCAGCAGAGGACAGGCGGTGCGGCCGCACCGAGGACAGTCAAATCGCTGTTGTTCCTGATGGTTGTCGCCCTCCCTTGCCTCGCGCTGTATCAAGCCGTGGTGCCCGGAGCCGGCCTCGTGCTGCCTGGTGCCGCCGTCGTGCCCTGGCGGTTGGGCGCACCGCGCGATGACGTCGACCTGGTGAGTTCGTGACGCCGATAAATGCAAGAGGAGTTTCTGATTATCTCGCAGCTTTTTCTATGGTTATTATTATTTGTTTGTGAAATACAGTGTTGTGATCCGAAAGTTCAGCAACAACAGACGAACAGTCTCCATTTGACTTCAGTCCCGATGTTCCAGTGGAATCAAGAAAAATATGAAAAAAAAGAAATTGTAGTCCGTTGAACTTACTGCATCAGCAATGCTTTAAACTGACTGACGCGTTCACAGGACGGTGAGGACGCGAGGCTGGAGCGAGTCCTGAGGGGGGCGGCCATGGCCAATGACACGGTGATCCTGACGACGCTGAACTCGGCTTGGTCGGAGCCCGGCTCCGTGCTGGACGTCTTCCTCGAGAGCTTCCGTGCCGGAGAGAGCACCAGGGAGCTCCTGGAGCACCTCGTCATCGCGTCGCTGGACGCGACGGCGCACGCGCGCTGCAGGCAAATACACCGACACTGCTTCGCGCTCGTCACCGACGGCGTCGACTTCTCCGGGCAGAAGAACTTCATGACCGACGGCTACCTCAAGATGATGTGGCGGAGGATCGACTTCCTCAGGGAAGTTCTCGAGAAAGGCTTCAGCTTCATTTTCACGGTACCTACGTCACCAGATCAATTCACTTGTGGAACTCTGAACATTCCAGGACATTCTGAGTGTGCATGGGGTTCTGAACTCTGAATATTCCAGGACACGGACATCGTGTGGTTCCGGAACCCGCTGCCGCACTTCTACCCGGACGGGGACTTCCAGATCGCGTGCGACCACTTCACCGGCAACCCCGACGACCTGAGCAACTCGCCCAATGGCGGCTTCGCCTACGTGCGTTCCAACAGGGAGACTATCGAGTTCTACAGGTTCTGGTACGCGGCGAGGGAGGATCACCCGGGGTTGCACGACCAGGACGTGCTCAACTCCATCAAGCGCGACTCCTTCGTCGCCAAGCTCGGCGTCAAGATCAAGTTCCTCAGCACCGAGCTTTTCGGCGGCCTGTGCGAGCCGAGCCGGAACATGAGCAGGGTCTGCACCATGCACGCCAACTGCTGTATCGGGCTGAGCCGGAAGATCAGTGACCTCAACGCAATGCTCCAAGACTGGAGGAGGTTCGTAGCGCTGCCGCGCGACGAGAAGCGTTCCGTTACATGGACCGTACCACGAAATTGCAGGTAACCAAGACATGTTCGATAATATGCGGCGCTTATGAGTTTCTGATCAAATGAAAGCTTGTCTTTGCAGTCTTGACAAACTGGAGCGGTAGGACAACAGGAAGCTGTCTGCTTGTTCAGTGGTTGCTTCAGACTGAGAACATGGATAATGTAAAAATACGGTCCGTTCGGCTGGCTGGTGTTTGTTCCGAGAGAAAAGTACTGCTGGCTAATGGTTGGTGGCTGATCTGTTATAAAAGAAAAAGAACTGCTGGCTGGTGACTCATAAGTCAGACGAACCGGCTGAAAGTTATAATTATAAGTTCCTTTTAGATTTTTGTAATGTATGTAGCTTATGTTAAGCAGGGAACTATTGCGTTGACTGCCATGGCGAATCGTTCCCAACTCCCTCTAGTAAGTGGGTGGTAATTTTACTATAAGCTCTATATATCAATTTCTCATAATCCAGAATACTCCTTTTATTGATAAATTTATATGGAAGCTGAAGATCCCTCTAAAAATAAAGATCTTCCCTTGGTACCTCTAACAAGGTGTAATTTTAACCTAGCTAAGTGGAATTGGTCTGAGAGACAAAAATATTACTTTTGTGATCACAATGAAATAATTAGACATCTCTTTTTTGATTATCAACATGCTAAGACAATCTGGAGACGTCGTTAATATAGCTACTGGGTTAACCTCACCTATGTCAATAAAACATATGCTGCAGAATTGGTTAACGAGCATAGAGAATAAGACGAGAAGTTTGATATGTGTGGGGGTTGTTGCTCTTATGTGGGCGATTTGGTGCCCTCATAATGATGTGGTATTTGATAAAAAAATGGTTCACCTCTTTTTTTGTTGATCAGTTTTGAAGCTGAATTTACTTTAAGAACTGGGTTGTGTGCAACTGTAAAGGCCAAAGATAAATCCATTGTCAAAAAATATATATAACTTCAGTACTCAGGAAATATACAAAGCTGGAAATAGTTGTCTTTCAGATGTGTGTATTTAACTGAAATGAAGGAATCTTCGTTCGCTAAGTTTTAGAATGCAGCGCCCCTCAATCTAATATAATCACATGCGAGTAAAGATTCCCTTCTGGCATATCTTCAGTGACATTTGCAGTCGTGGTGTATCTTCAGACATCTGTCTTCCTGGAGCTCTCCATGCCATTTCACCTGCTAACAGAAATCGATTCAAAGATGTACAAGAATGTTACAATGGAATGCTGCAGTGGAATGTTGCCCGCAAACTGAACGACCGGACTGGCGACACTAGGTCACAAACGATTTGTGCTGACACATAAAATTTATTAGCGTGCTGGCGGGCACAATTGACACCCGCCAGCACAGTGTTATGGGCACAGTGCTGACATGCGCAATTACCACCCGTCAGCAAAGATGCAACAAAGCTATGGGTTTATGTCGCCCGCCAACACTATGTCTTGCATAAACTGTTAGTGTCTCTTACAAAGCAGTAAATTAATTCGAATTAAAAAATTTTCAACTACAAAGTTTCATAACTTAAGAAGATGTATAACTTTTGTTTGAGTTGTTTCTTCATTTGACAAAGTGGTACTAATTTTGTTCACAAAATCTATCTCTTATATAGTTTCATGAAACTATATGAGAGGTGCATAAAATCTGTGAAGAATGTTATTACCACTATATCGGATGAACAAATAACCAAAATAAAAGTTGTACATCTTCAGAAGTTATAGAAATTTGTAGTTGAACCATTTTTAATTTGAATTACTTTTGTCAACGAAAAGTACGTCTGAATATCTAGTCACCTGGAAATTTGAATTTTTCAAATGACTTCAAATGGAGAAACATTCAAAATAAAAGTTGTAGGTCTTCAGAAGTTATGAAATTTTGTAGTTTACAACTTTTTTATTTGAAATCATATTTTCAACGAAAAACTAAGTTTGAAACTCAAATGGAGAAACTTCCAAAATAAGCAATCTCAAATTTTATAAACAATCTCAAATGGAGAAACTTCCAAAATAAAAGTTTTAGATCTCAAAAAGTTCTGAAACTCTGTAGTTTACAACTTTTTAATTTGAAGTCGTTTAGAGCTTCAAAGAAACAATTTCCACTCGGTGCAGTATAATATGAGGAGGATGAAAACGGGATATGGACGCATGTGAGAGTGTAGTGCAGTGGCAAGGGAGAGTACGCGTGAGGGGGAGGTCATGGGTTTGAACCCAGCCAGCGGGGACGGGTGGGCGGCTAGCCAGTGGTGTTCTCTCCTAAAAAAAATTTTTGCTATTTATTTCGTGCTTTTTCCGTGTGTGCCAAAAACAACTATGCTGGTGAGTGCTTAAGCCGCCCGCCAGATCTGAGGTTTACCCGTCAGCACAGATCGCCATTTCTGCTGGTACAAGACCGCTGGCAGTTGCTGCGACCGCCAGCAAAGACCGGTTTTAGCTGCTAGGACAAATCGTTTGTGGCCTAGTGCGACCAGAGAGGGGTGAGTGAATCGGAGCCGACAAAAATTCTTCTCACTAGGAGAAAGATCTTGTAGGACCGATATGGCGACCAGAGAGGGGGGAGTGAATGGGAGCCGATTAAAATTCTTCTCCGAAGAGATGAACTCGGCCTATGTTCCAAAATCACTTTCAAGGACCTCTACACCTACTTGCCAAGGCCATGTAGTCACTGGAGTACTACTGACCCTAAGAGCAAGTCCCAATAGCAACGAGCACAGCGGAAAACTCCTCGGAGCCAACTCAGGACACAGGCGGTCAGACCACAGGACACAGGCGGTTAGACCGGCCTAGGCGGTTTGACCGCGTCCTGGAGGTGGTTAGACCGCCTGACACTCCAGGTCACCCGGACCCAACCTCCGGAACACCCGGGAGCAAATAGAGACGCCTCGGGCCACCCGAACACCACATCCGGATCACCCGAGAGCTCAGAGCAAAGAAACTGACCAAGGGCGGTCAGACCGCCTACTCCAGGCGGTTAGACCGCGTCTAGCAGAAGCTCCAAGAAAAGTCTCAAACCGGACCGAACGGACTCCAAATTCTCCGAGATTTTGACCAAGGCCTCCTCTGGTCAGGGCAAACTTGCTCCCAGAAGAAAAACCCCGAAAAGCCAAACTTTTCCCGGAGAAAAACCCCAGGCGGTTAGACCGCCTGTGCCTGGGCAGCAAACCCGCAGGTCAACTTTCAACTTCCCATCGCCCGATCTCCCGATTCACCCCACGGATTGCAGCGAAAATTTGAGGAAGTATGGGATGCCTCGTGGACAACCTCTACCTCAAAGGATTTGCCCCAAAACGCTCTCAATCATGGGGAATCACGAATCAAAGGTCACTACCTCAAGAACTCGGGGGAATCTGAAAACCACCAAAATCGAAGACCTTCCCGAGGATTTGTAGAGACAAGATCTCCAAGAAAAGAGGCCCAAGGCACTCATGTGTGATCCCCAACACAAATCCCCCAAGGAAATGCCCCCCCAAGGAAATTCCTCGAAAATCAACAAAAGGAAAAACGTCGGGAGACAAAGATGCACTCAAGAAGCAACCATGAAACTTCCATACATCCGATGAACAAGTCTATACAAAGACTAGCATCCTCCCAACATCCTACCCTCTTGAAGATCTAGAGTTGAAGCACTAGCTAGCCTATGGAAGGAAGAAGAAAACCATAGCAAAGTGCTAGGGAGGGAGAGAAATGAAAACCTAATGGGCAAGAGATGGCTGCCCACTTCCTCCACTTGCTATTTATCTATAGTCTCTCGGAGGTGGCAAGTTACCATATTACCCCTACAACACAAAAGTAAGATACACACCCCTCAGGGGCAATTCCGTCACGTTGTAGACATCATCATCGAGCGGACACGCATCCACCGCAGCCTTGCTTCCCTCCGATGCAAGCTCCGCTATCACGCCGCGTGTCCCCCACTTCGAAGCTCCTCGACGCACTACTGTGGCCCGGGCGGTCAGACCGCCCCACCTGGGTGGTTAGACCGGCCTGGGTGCCGTATTCATCTCATCGAGTCCTCGGGCTCGGTTTTGAGGCCCAAACCGAGAAACCCTCCTCCCGGTAGTTTTGTGCAAACCACCAAACCCTGCGTGCTGACTTCGGTTGTTAGCCGCCACCCAGCACCGGCTCAGTCACATGCAAGCTTCGGTTGTTAGCCGCTACCTTGCACTGGCTCGGTGTTGATTTTGTGGTCAAATCAACAAACCTCGCGTGCAGACTTCGATCGTTAGTCGCTACCCTACACCGGCTCCTTGTCCTCGACTTCGTCTTGCTCTTCTTGCAACATGTGGACCGCACTTGATCCCGTCCGGCCACCAGGTCCCTCGAACCAAGCCTACTTGTCTCTCCACACCTGGAGGCCACTCTGGCTAAGACCTTTCGCGCCTGTTCTTCACCTACACCAACGCAAATCAAGCCACATCCAACACCCGCAATACTAGGCCAAGAGTCAGTCCACACCACGTTGTCAATCACTCATCACTAAGGAGCGACCATCCACTGGTCCTCGGACACACCTGGTCCTCAATCCCCCCCTTGATGAGTGCATTGACAACACATAGAGACCACTTGAGAAGAAAGCTGAAAAAGAAAAAGAAACGAACAAGAACTCAAGCAAGTGATCGAAAACCGAGGAACCAGCAAGAATAAGATCACTTGAATGAGAAAGTCTCTGTCCCCTAAGACAAGGGAAACGACTCAACACAACCGAGACAAAATGCTCATAACCAAGGAGCAAAGCACGAAACTCACACAAAGCACAAGTCAGGCACAAAGAGCTCCCCCTGCACACATGCAAACTCCCCCTGACCTAATGCAAGCTCCCCCTGAACAAATGCAAGCATGCAAACCATGAAAACATGCAAAAATGCTCAGGGCAGTTAGACCGCCTGCACTGGATGGTTAGACCGCCTGGGCACTGTTGCCCAGCCTGATCTTCCCAGGCGGTCAGACCGCCTAGGCCAGGCGGTTAGACCGCCTCCCCCTCGACCAAAATTTTGACCTCGAAATTGGTCCGGAACTGCACGAAAACTCTCTAAATATGCCCAGCAAGCTTTTTCATGCACAAAATTCTCCCCCTTGTTGACGATGCATGAATCATGGCAAATTTAGGAAAATTTCGACTCTATGCTTCTCAAATAGAAAATGAGCACAGTAAAATGCTACAAATGAGATAATGAGCAAGCTAGATAGTTCACAGTTTTGTAAAAGCATTGCAAACAGGATGGCAAAGTTTCATATGCATGGGACAAAGCTAAGATCAATTTTAGCAATTTTGCAAAAAAAAAAATTCCTCTCATGAGCAAAGTCCTAAACATGAGCAAAATGAGCATAGATGAACTAAATCACACACAAGTTCATACAAGGTCACAAGTTCTCATCAAAGGATCATTGCAAACACCCACAAGCTATCTCATGTTATGTCAAAGCCACCGAGCCATGTGTCTACTTCTTAAAATGAGACTTCTCATGGTAGACAACATGCAACGGTTCAGCACCCAATTTAAGCAATTTAAAGCATAAATGACATGATTCATATGAGAGCATATTTTTCAAGGATTGACATTTCATTTTCAGATTTAACCATGGTACATGAAATGCTTTTGCGGCAAAAAGAAGCTTATGCTCCTCCATATGGTAAACAAGTGGGCTAAACATTCACAATGACAAAAGGTCTTTGACCTCAATTGACAAGAGCATGATACCCAAGCATAAACTAAGCATGACATAGTCACTTAAGCACATAAGGACCATGAAAAGGCATCTACTCATGAGTGAATGTCAATTTAGCATTTTTCTCAAAAATGTAGCAGTTTCACCATGGAAATGTAAACAAAGCCATCAAGAGCATAGCATCACATCACCAATCACTAGCAAGCATGCTAGAAATCTCATAGGTAGCATAACAAGTAATCAGTGCCAATAAGAGAAGCCCATCCTAGTGAATGCAAAGATGATACAAAGGTGGCTAACCTACCATGGTATGTTACAGAAAAGTAAACATGTATGATACATATGCTACATGAGAAGCTCCCAGACCCAACTCAGAACGGAAAACATACTCCAAGCTCACCTCGCAAACGAGTAAAGGTAGCTTGGTCAAGTGGTTTGGTGAACATATTTGCTAGTTGGTCATGGGTTGGTACATGCATCAAGTTTATGTTTCCCTTCTCCACATTGTCCCTCAGGAAGTGGTACCTCACTTCTATGTGTTTGGTTTTGGAATGAAGGACTGAATTTTTGGCTACACTTATGGCACTGGTGCTATCACATAAGAGTGGGACATGGGTACACTCCTCACCAAAGTCGCTCATAGTGTAGGTCATCCATAGGAATTGGGAACAACAGCTGGCTGCAGCTACATACTCGGCTTCTGTCGTGGATTGGGCTATACTTGACTGCTTGCGAGAAGACCAAGACACCAAAGAAGATCCAAGAAACTGACAAGTACCCTAGGTAGACTTGCGATCCAAGCGACACCCAGCGAAATCCGCATCGGAGAACCCATGCAGATTCAATGTCGAGGATGCAGAATACCAAAGACCAAATTCAGGAGTGTAGTTCAAGTACCTGAAAATCCTCTTGACCGCTTGCCGATGCGAAGTCCTCGGCAAAGCCTGAAAACAAGCGCACAGACACACACTGAACTGTATGTCCGGCCTCGTCGCTGTCAAGTAGAGGAGGGAGCCGATCATGCTCCTATACTCCTTTTGGTCCACGGGCTCACCGTCTTCATCAGCATCCAGAGCCGTAGTCGTACTCATCGGAGTCGTCATCGGCTTGGAGTCGTTCATCGCGAACTTCCTGACGATGTCCTTGGTGTACTTCCCTTGATGCACAAATGTCCCATCCTTGAGTTGCTCGATCTGAAGCCCAAGGAAGAACTGCACCTCACCCATCATCGACATCTCAAACTCCCTGCTTATATCCTCTGCAAACCTCACAACCAAAGAGTGAGAGGAGCCACCAAAGATAATATCATCCACGTATATCTGAACAATCAAGATGTCATTGCCTTGCCTGAGTAGGAAAAGGGTTTTATCTACAGTTCCCATCACAAAGCCCTAGCTAAGCAAAAACCCTCTCAACCTACCATACCATGCTCTGGGTGCTTGTTTCAGGCCATATAGTGCTCGCTGGAGTTTGTACATTCGATGGGGATATTTGGCACTCTCAAAACCCGGGGGGTGCCTCACATACACTTCTTCCTCTATCACCCCATTTAGGAAAGCACTCTTCACATCCATCTGAAACAATTTGAACCCTTTAGCAACAACAAATGCTAGAAGGATCCGAATTGCTTCCAATCTAGCTACATGTGCAAAGGTTTCCTCATAGTCAATCCCCTCCTTCTGACTAAACCCCTAAGCAATTAGCCTAGCCTTGTTTCTCACCACCATCGCATCTTCACCTTCTTTGTTTTTCCAAACTCATTTGGTACCTATAGGATGGCAATTTGGAGGTGGTCCAACTAACACCCAAACTTGGTTTCTCTCAAAGTTTTCAAGCTCCTCATGCATGGCATTGACCCAATTCGAATCAGATAGTGCGTGTCCAATATCTTTGGGCTCAAAAGAAGCAACAAATGTAGAGTGAGCAAAGTGAGAGACTGTCTGTGACCTTGACCGAGTGGTTCTCTCGTGTAGGTCACCAATGATCGACGAAGGAGGATGAACAGCTTGTACTCGTCTTGGTGCCTCTCTTCTGGAGACCACCTCCCCCTCAGCAGCAGCTTCCACTTGTACTTGACGGGTCGTAGTAGTAGGAGTGGGGGTCGGACCATCGTCAACAGTAGTCGTCGTAGTGGAAGTAGAGGGTATATGAGCAGGAGGAACCGCATCATCTCCATCATCCTCTCCTTCATCCTTCTCCTCCTCGAAGATCGTCTGCCCTAGCTCATCGTCACCTGCACACTCAAAGACAGAAGAGCTACATGGCTGTGTCTCGTCGAAGGATACCTCTCAAGTCTCCATGATTTGGTTAGTTTCAAGGTTAAGTACACGATAACCTCTAGAATGTAATGCATAACCGAGAAAAATCCATCAGAAGACCGAGCCTCAAACTTGTCTAGCTTCCCCTTCTTGAGTATGAAGCACTTGCAGCCAAAGACTCTAAACTGGCTAACTCTGGGGGCACGACCGTGCATAAGCTCATAGCAAGTTTTCTTCTTGAAAGCTCGAAGGAAAATCCTGTTTGAGACATGGCACGCGGTATTGACCGCCTCGGCCCAATACTTCCTAGGAGTCCTGTGCTCATTGAGCATCGTCCTGGCCATTTCACAAAGGGTCCGATTTTTTCTTTCCACGATGCCGTTCTGAGGAGGAACATACGGTGACGAGAACTGATGTTTGAGACCAAGATCACAACAGAAAGTCTCAAAACAAGAGTTTTTGAATTCTGTGCCATTGTCACTGCGAATCGCTCTAATGGCATCCCCATGTCTCTCGTTCTTCAACCTCAAGATCAGATCTCGAACAAAACCAAATGTCTCAGACTTATCAGCCAAGAAAAACACCCAGGCATAGCGAGAGTAGTCGTCCACAACCACAAGGACATACCACTTCCCACCCACCGAGCGAACGCGAGCCGGACCAACCAGGTCCATGTGTAAAAGCTCCCCTGTACGCTCAGTCATGACCTCAGTCAAAGGTGGATGGGGAGTGACTACCATCTTGCCATGCCTACATGGGGCACACATCAAATCTTTCTCAAACTTCAACCTTGGCAATCGTCGGACAAGTTCGAGCCCACTCAACCGAGAAAGCAAATCAAAGCTCAAGTGACCCAACCGCCTATGCCACTTCCACAACTCGGCAGAAACACCAGCAACTAAACACCGAGCGGGACCTGAAGTCTGAGAAAAATCAGCTCGAAAGACTCGACCCTCGGGAACGATCGTAAAGACAAGATCGCCTCGAGAATCAAGTACCCGAGAAGCACCCAACTTGAAGCGAACCTCAAACCCCTCGTCAAGCAACTGAGAAACATAAAGCAAATTAAAGCTGAGAGACTTGACGAGGGCCACACGCTTCAAGGTTACCTTCTCATTTACCTTGATCACACCCTCTGACAGTACTCGTCCTCGTCCATTATCCCCGAAAGTGATGTACTCCTTGTTCATCACCGGGGTGAGGCTGGAGAACCACCTTCGATCTTCGATCATGTGTCGAGAACAACCGGAGTCGATCAACCAAAGGCTCTCCACGCCTCCCACCTGCAAAATCAAAAATGAGAATGAGAGTGAGCAAACGACTCAACACTGGGGTTAGAACAGAAAGTGTTAAACCAGTGTCGAGCCATTTTCTCAAAGGAAGGGTTAGCAAAGTCAATGCTACCACTGTCCACCCGTGGAACCCTCTCATGTCTCACTGGAGGAGCACGAACACCACGAGAAGGAAAACGTGGTCCGTAGCTCCTCTTAGACTCAAAGCTGCGATCGTTCCTCCCAAACTCATAATGGTCACGAGTGAAGAAACGTCCAGCGAACTCACCACGCCCTTCCCCAAAGCGTTTGCCACCGTCCCTCTGAGGAGGAACACCCCGAGGAGGAAAACCTCGACCACCCCTAGCAGGAACTGTACGCACTCCAGCCTCTCCCCTAGGTAGCGACACACGAGGCTCAGGCACACCACGAGAAGGGCGGTACCTGTCCCTGTTTGCCCTTTCCCTAGCAAGCCTCTTATCCTTCCTCTTCTTGAAGTAGAAACCCTCTCGGTGTCCATCTTTCCCACAGTACTCATAGTGGAACATCGGTTTTGGCTTTGGTGGGTTCTCTCTGGGCTGTGGCTTCTCACCCGACTCAAGCACAAACACTACTCTCCTCTGAAAGTTGTTTGTTTTGGGTGGAAAGGCAGGTGGATTTGGGGTTGTGTCAAGTTTGCTACAAAGGTGGTTTGGCTTGGGTTTCCACTGGTTGGTAGGTGTAGTTTGTGGTGGAATGGGAATGCTCTCAGCTCTCTCTTCCTTCTTCTCACCACTGCTCTCACCAACACTCTCAGACCCAAGACTCTCACACCATCAGCTCGCTTAAACTACTCAATCATCATCCTCAACTGAGGCTCTCTGCCAGACAACCAACCCAAACACTGACGCAACTCATCATTTTCAGTTTGCAAGCAGTTAGCACAGTGTTCAAGTTCAAGGTTCTTAACAGAAGCAGCTTCACAACCAGAGCAAGCAGTAGCAATAGGTGACTTCAAAGCAGCCTCTAGAGAAACTATGCGGGCATGAGAATCATCTAGTTTACCATGCAACATAGGACAAGTAGAACAAGCTCCTAACAAAGCAGGTCTAGACTTTAGCTCAATCAATTCAGCCCTAAGCACATCTAGTTCCTCAAGCTGAGAGGCATACTTAGCTTTCAGCTCAGACAAGTCAGCCAAGAAAACATTGCAGTCAGTGCATTCAGCTTCATCAGTCACAACAGGTGCAGTTTTCAAAGACTCTATCTGAACTCTAGCATCAACAAGAGAAGACTCAAGTTCCATGACCCTATCTCTAGCATCACCTAGCAAGGACCTAAACTCTCTTTTCTCCTTGTTGGTCTTTCTAAGCACATCATCATGATTATCCAGCAGAGCATTCAACTGAGCAATCTCCTTAAGCAAGACATCGAGATCACGACTCACCTCGTCCTCGGAGTCATCCTCGGAGCTGGAGTCGTCCTTTATGCTCTTCTTGCTATCGAAGCTGTGCGCCATGACGCAGAAGCCGTCACTCGCGACGAAGCTCAAGTCGTTGAAGTTCTTGCTAGTGTGCCTCTTCTCCTTGTACCGACCGTCGTCCTCGTTGTCGTCGCTGCTCGAGCTCGACGTGGTGTAGCAGGAACTGGAGTCGATGTCGCTTGCGCCAGCAACCATCGCTCGGGCTATCTTCTTCTTATACCCGCCGCTCTTCTTGGTCCGCCGCTCACCCTTGTTCTTGTGCTTGTTGTAGTCGTTCTTGGGATGACGCTTGTTGTAGTCATTCTTGGGCCTGTGTCTGTAGTCGTTCTTGATCTCCATGGCCTCGGGACACTCGGCGATGAAGTGCCCCATCTTGCCACACCTGAAGCACGTACTCGAGTTCCGCCTTGTTCCCTTGCGGTTCTCGTACATGTGCCCAAACCTCTTGCTCAACAGCGCGAGATCGTCCTCGATCAGCACCTCGAACTCCTCATCTGGCAAAGACACAAGAGAAGACAAGGCAAAGTGCCTGGAAGAAGAGTTAGCAACGAGTCCTGTCCTCGAGCCTGTGACAAGAGCCAGACTATGTGGGTCAGTCGGGTTCTCTGTCTTGGCTCTCAAAGCCCTATCTACCTCTGAGGACTTGAGCTTGGAGAAGAGCTCATCGACCGTGAGTGTCTCGTAGTTAGCGGACTCCATGATGGCCTCGACCTTAGCACTCCACACGGTACGATCTAGAGAGTGTAAGAGCTTCACAGCTCTATCATGATCATCGTACGGGAGGACGGTCACATTAGCCCTCATGTTGTTCACTATACATGTGAACCTCTGAAACATCACATCGATCGACTCACCGGGGAGATGAGTGAAGTTCTCGTACTCTCTCCGGTAAGTCGCGAACAACTGTGCCTTCACTTGGTTGTTTCCTCTGTGGGCTACATTCAGTTTCTCCCAAATCTTGTAGGCCAAGTTATCTCCCAAAACACGATTGAATTCATGTTCTGAGAGAGCACGGTACAGGAAGTCGATGGCCTTGCTGTTGGCCTCGAACATGTCCCTGGGGCCTGGCAACAAGAAGGCCTCGGGGATGACATATTTCATACTCGTCACCTCCCGAACCAATTGCCCCTTGCCGCGGAGAAACGCGCCCATCCGGGCTTCCCACATCTAGTAGTTCTTCCCATCGAAGTGTGGAGGACCCGAACTCCGCTCTTGGTACGCCATCTTTGGATCTCGAACCGGTTAGAGTTAGGAGACCCTTAACTCAGCTCTGATACCACTTGTAGGACCGATATGGTGACTAGAGAGGGGGGGAGTGAATGGGAGCCAATTAAAATTCTTCTCCGAAGAGACGAACTCGGCCTATGTTCCAAAATCACTTCCAAGGACCTCTACACCTACTTGCCAAGGCCACGTAGTCACTGGAGTACTACTAACCCTAGGAGCAAGTCCCAACAGCAACGAGCACAGCGGAAAACTCCTCGAAGCCAACTCAGGACACAGGCGATCAGACCGCAGGCCACAGGAGGTTAGACCGGCCTAGGCATTTTGACTGTGTCCTGGAGGCAGTTAGACCGCATGACACTCTCAGGGTGACCCAGACCCAACCTCTGGAACACCCAGGAGCAAACAGAGATGCCTTGGGTCACCCGAACACCACAACCGGATCACCCGATATCTCACAGCAACCAAACTGACCAAGGGCGGTCAGATCGCCTACTCCAGGCGGTTAGACCGCGTCCAGCAGAAGCTCCAAGAAAAGTCTCAAACCGGACCAATTGGACTCCAAATTCTCCGAGATTTTGACCAAGGCCTCCTCTGGTCAGGGCAAACTTGCTCCCAGAAGAAAACCCCAAAAAGCGAAACTTTTCTCGGAGAAAAACCCCAGGCGGTTAGACTGCCTGTGCCTGGGCAGCAAGCCCGCGGGTCAACTCTCAACTTCCCATCACCTGATATCCCGATTCACCCAACGGATTGCAGCGAAACTTTGGGGAAGTATGGGATGCCTCGTGGACAACCTCTACCTCAAAGGATCTGCCCCAAAACGCTCTCAATCATGGGGAATCATGAATCAAATGTCACCACCTCAAGAACTCAGGGGAACCCGAAAACCACCAAAATCGAAGACCTTCCCGAGGATTTGTAGGGACAAGATCACCAAGAAAAGAGGCCCAAGGCACTCATGTGTGATCCCCAACACAAATCCCCCAAGGAAATGCCCCGAAAATCAACAGAAGGAAAAACGCCGAGAGACAAAGATGCACTCAAGAAGCAACCATGAAACTTTCATACATCCGATGAACAAGTCTATACAAAGACTAGCATCCTCCCAAAATCCTACCCTCTTGAAGATCTAGAGTTGAAGCACTAGCTAGCCTATGGAAGGAAGAAGAAAACCATAGCAAAGTGCTAGGGAGGGAGAGAAATGAAAACCTAATGGGCAAGAGATGGCTGCCCACTTCCTCCATGTGCTATTTATCTATAATCTCTCAGAGGTGTCAAGTTACCATATTACCCCTACAACATGAAAGTAAGATGCACACCCCTCAGGGAAAATTCCGTCATGTTGTAGACATCTTCATCGAGCGGACACGCATCCACCACAGCCTTGCTTCCCTCCGACGCAAGCTCCGCGATCACGTCGCGTGTCCCCCGCTTCGAAGCTCCTCGACGCACTGCTGCGGCCCGGGCGGTCAGACCGCCCCTCCCAGGCGGTCAGACCGCCCCTCCTGGGCGGTTAGACCGGCCTGGGTGCCGTTTTCGTCTCGTTGAGTCCTCGGGCTCGGTTTTGAGGTCCAAACCGAGAAACCCTCCTCCCGGTAGTTTTGTGGCAAACCACCAAACCCCACGTGCTGACTTCGGTTGTTAGCCGCCACCCAGCACCGGCTCGGCCACATGCAAGCTTCGGTTGTTAGTCGCTACCTTGCACTGGCTCGGTGTTGATTTTGTGGTCAAATCAACAAACCCCGCGTGCAGACTTCGGTTGTTAGCCGCTACCCTGCACCAGCTCCTTGTCCTCGACTTCGTCTTGCTCTTCTTGCACCATGTGGACCACACTTGATCCCGTCCGGCCACCGGGTCCCTCGAACCAAGCCTACCTGTCTCTCCACATCTAGAGGCCACTCTGGCTAAGACCTTTCGCGCCTGTTATTTACCTGCACCAACGCAAATCAAGCCGCATCCAACACATGCAATACTAGGCCAAGAGTCAGTCCACACCACGTTGTCAATCACTCATCACTAAGGAGCGACCATCCACTGGTCCTCAGACACACCTGGTCCTCAGATCTCTGCCTATATCCTAATCGCAACTTCGAGAGTCACACACAAATGAACGGAAGCGAACAAAAGAAAATCCACACCGAAACGAACTTTAGACAGCACTGTTTGCCTGTCATCGATTTATGGGCTGCCCACAGGGAGTGGAACTGCAAGGATCGGTGTAAAATAGGCTGTGAAGACCCGCCTCCACCAACTGATCCGTTGTTGCGGTGGAGCGAGAAGTGCAAGGTCCGATGACGAGCAAGCCGTGATATCTAGCGCCCATCGACTGATCCAGTGGGTGAAAGTGGGCAGCACCGCAAGAGTCGGTGCAATATGCACTTCTTACCCGAGCCAATTTTGAGCCAAGCCGCACGGGTGAGCGGAGCCAGCAACTGATGCAGTGGACGTGGAGCAAGTCCGCCGCAAGGGTCAGTGCTGGTGGAGAAATTCAAATCTCATCACCACCGACTGATCCGATGGGCATGGACAAGCCTCACCGTATGAGTCAGTGCAACACTGTCAAGAGCCAAGAAGAACAATGGATGAACTCGACCAATCCCGTGCAGACACGTGTCCACCGACTGATCCAGTGCGCCTAGCGCGTCACCACTGGATGAGTCGGTGCTCGCCCGACAAAGAAGAAAAAAAGGCCGTCAGTCGAACTTCAAATCGATGGAACTGTCAACTCACGCAACCAAATGATGTGAGATTTTGGGAGTAGTATATTTGTCTCATGGACAAACCATATCTAGTAGATCAAGTCCAAAATCCTACTCCATCATGCAGAATCGAGAGTCAAAATCTCTCCAAAGAAAACTCCAACTTTACTCAAAGACCTACGAATCCACAGTGATTCAAGGAGTAGGAAGCCCCTACCTGACGCGCCAGCTGTCGGTGTTAATCCCGGCAAACCTACCACGGGGGTACTCGCAGTAGTAGATTGTGCGGTAGGGCTCGCCTAGACTCTGGAACCCGATGGTGAAACACGAGACACACAATTAGACAGGTTCGGGCCGCAGATTGCGTAATACCCTACGTCCTGTATGCTGTGTGAAGCGTATTGGATTGATTGCCCTGAGTTCGGGAGTAGTTCCGAGCTCAGGATTGCTTGGATGCGATGCGCTACAAGCTAATGTTATGATCCGTGGTCTGTCCCTAGAGGGAGGTCCCTGCCCGCCTTATATATCCCGGGGGGCAGAGTTACAATTGGTATCAGGAAGAGGAGTACTAGACCAAGTACGGGTAGGAGTAGCTATTACATGGTACGCTTTCCTATACTGGTAACAATCCAAATCCGTCTTGTAGTCCACACCGTCTTGCAGCATGGCCCACACGTAGAGTAGTCCCAGTGGGTCGTCGGGTTCATGGACAGGGCCTACCACGATGGTGGGCCCCGGGATGTCCATGCGATAGGAAGGGCAGGAATCACGAAGAAAAGGATCTCTATGAACCAATGTGTGAATACCTTCACAAGAACTCCATGAAATCGCAGCCAAATCGAATCTCACGAAAATCCACAAAAGGGGCTCCGAAAATCACCAAAAGAGAAGAACTCCGTGAATCAAAGAGAGAACAAGAGAGCACAAGTAAAGAACACCAAATCTTCCATACATCATGAGGAATGATTCTTTACAAGAAAGGCTAGCCTCCTCCCTTCATCCAACCCACAAGAATCTGGAGGAAAAGAAGTGGAGAGATACCTCCTCCTCTCTACCTCTCCAACATGAAGCACTTGGCCAGCCTAGAGAAGAAAGAAATCAAGCAATATTCGAAGAGTTGGCTGCCATACACCCTTAGGCACCTACACATGTGAAGTCTCTAGGTGGAGGCGAAAGACTAAACTACCCCTACAACTTGAAAGTAAGATACACACCCCTCAGGCGTAATACTGGAAAGTTGTAGGTATCTTCATCGAGCGGACACGCATCCACCGCGACCTTACTTCCCTCCGATGCAAGCCTCACGATCACGCCGCGTGTCCCCCGCTTCAAAGCTTCTCGTCGCACTCGGATCTTGTCTCCGCTACGCCGGGTCCTCGGGCTCGGTTTTGAGGCCCAAAATGAGAAACCCTCCTTCGATGGTTTTGTGGGCCAAACCAGCAAACCCCACGTACACGACCCGACGTTACTTTTCTTTCGAACTCTTGTACGAGGGCTGATCTGATCGCATGCTCATCAACTGATAGATATAACTTAAACGGCTTTTAGTTTTGAGGTGGCATCAAAACGGGAGGATATTTCAAATACTGCTTGACATTATCCAAGGCTTCATGTTGCTCTTTTTCCCATGTTAACTCCTGATCGGCTTTGAGCTTTAGAAAAGGTGTAAATGGCTGGATCCTCCTAGATAAGTTAGATATAAATCTTCAGATAAAATTGATCTTGCCGATTAAAGACTGCAACTCTTTGTTATTTATTGGTGCCACTATCTTATCAATTGCACTGATTAACCTCTGGCTAATTTCGATTCCTCTTTCATGTATTAGAAAGCCAAGAAACTACCCTGCTAACACACCAACGGCACACTTGTTTGGATTCATCTTCAAACCATGTTTTCTAGTACATTCCAAGGTCTTGCGCAGATCAGCTAAATGATCTTTATACCCTTTTGACTTGACCACTACATCATCGATGTATATTTCTACTATCTTTCCCATAAGCTTGTGGAAAATATAATTCATGGCTCTCTGATATGTAGCCCCAGCATTTTTTAATCCAAAAGTCATGACAACCCACTCATATAAACCAACGTGGCAAGGACACTTGAAAGCTGTTTTTGCAATATCTTCAAGAGCCATAAATATTTGGTTGTATCCAGCATTACTGTCCATGAAGCTAATGACTTTGTGTGTCATAGCAGCATTGACCAGTGCATCGGCTACAGTCATCAGATAGCCATCCATCGGAAGAGAAGGGATGACAAACATAATTTTTTGTACTCTTCCATATATCGGTCATACTCAGCCTTATCTTCTGCCTTGAGTTGATCTTCTGTGACCCCTTGGATATTATATGAGTTAATCTCTCCAGGCTTTGGAATTCCAGACATGGTGGACTTTTCTTCGGGTCCCACTGGTGTGCCAAAAGTGTGTTGACGCAAAAATCGGATGTGATCCCTGTGCAGCAACACACGAATCCCCGGTGTGAGGCGTGCCAGTCAATCTGACATGTTGATTGACAAGGAAGACAAGGAAACGTTAAATTCAAGCGAATCGGCTAGGGAACCGATGGATCTTCAACGACACTCATAACTGTCGGGTCTGCCGATACGAAGCAGAGAGAATCAGCAGGCATGATAGCAACCGAAGTGCAAGTATGTTGAGAATGGACTATGTCAGCCGATTAGGATGACGTAAGCGATTCGCACGCTACGGGAAAATAACCTACTCGATGCTACGTGACAACACTCAAAACAGATCTAGATCGACTATTCCAGTTGATTGATAATGATAAGAATAGTTAAAGCCGACAAAGTTCGATTTCGAGCTGGATAAATTGGTGATAAAAGCTAAAATGACAAGAATTAAGATAAACCTTGCTAATCTAGCTGATATCAATAAATTGTGAATAAAAGAACTAGATGAAACCACAGAGATGCACCCGGTAGTTAAAATCTAGGATTTACTCAGTAAAATGGTACTTACAAGCTAGTCGGAGATCAGTTCATGCAGCCTGATGAACTCAAAGAAATGACGTTGAAGGGGAAAAGAAAACGCAATGGCGAAGTCGCCGAAAAAGTACTGTGAAATTGTAATGCTTGAAGAGTAAGTGCTTGAAAAGTTGTAAAGGGTTTTGGTTTGATATTGATTGATTTCTCTTCCTGACCATGTAGGGTCACTATTTATACCGTAGAACAAACTAGACTCCTAGTCAATTATGACAATGTTTACTTGCATCTCAAGAAAATAATCTACTATAATCTAAACAACCCGTATAAGAGTTGGACTCATTTCCTAAAACTTGCACCCGGTGTCAACCAGGATGTTGACCTGCTTCCACGGTGTTTCTCCTTGGCGTATCTGCGGTTGCCACTTCCCTCCTTCGATCGGCCGATCTGTCCCTCTGGCCGTCGGCTGGCTTCCAATCGGCTGGCCTTGAATTGGCCGATTGCTTCCTTCGCATGCAAAGTTTTCTGCCGATCCTGATGTGTCCCTTCACCTTATCTCTTGGCACGTGCCAAAAAACGGTGTCAACAGACCCCAAAACGCCTAGTACCATCTCTCTAAGGAGAACCAACACTAGAAGGGAACCCTCTAACATCACTGGTAGGAACTGTATGTACAATAGCCTCACACCTAGGTAGTGGCATACGAGGCTCAGACACACCACGAGAAAGGTGGTACCTATCCTTGTTCACCCTCTCCCAGGTAAACCTCTCATCGCTTCTCTTTCTATAGAAAAACTCCTCTTGGTGACCATCCTTCCCACAACACTCAATGGAAATGGAATGGCCTTGGCTTGGCTTTTGGGTTCTCTCTTGGCTATGGCTTCTCACTCGGCTTCTGACCCAACTCAAACACAAAGCTCCCTCTCTTCTGGAAGTTGTTCATCTTGGGTGGAAACACAGGTGGATCTGGGGTTGTGTCAAGCTTGTTTAGTAGGTGGTTTGGCTTCAATTCCCACAAGTTTTTGTGTGTAGTTTGTGGTGGAACTGGAACTTCCTCTCTCTCACCACTACTCTCACCAATTTTCTCTGACCCAAGACCCTGACCATCAGCTCGCTTAAACTTCTCAATCATAATCCTAAGCTGTGGCTCTCTACCAGACAACCAACCCATTAACTTCCGTAAGTAATCATTCTCATCCTGCAAGATATTGACACAATGCTCAAGTTCAAGATTTTTCACATCAGCAACCTCACAACTAGAGCAAGCAGTAGCAATAGGAGATTTCAAAGCAGCCTCAAGAGAAACAATGTGAGTACTAGATTCATCTAGTTTACCATGCTACATATATAGGATAGGAAGTACAAGCTCCTAGCAAAACAGGTCTAGATTTCAACTCATTCAATTCATTCCTAACCGCATCTAGTTCCTCCAACCATGAGGTATACTTGGTTTTCAGTTCAAATAGGTCAGCCAAGAAAACATTGTAATCATTGCATCCAGCCTCATCAGTGACAACAGGAGCAGTTTTCAAAGACTATCTGAACTCTAGCATCAACAAGAGAACATTCAAATTCAATCACTTTTTCTCTAGCTTCTCCTGGCAAAGACCTATACTCTCTCTTCTCCTTGTTGGTCTTCCTAAGCACATCATCACAATTATCCAGTAAAGCATTCAACCTAGCATTCTCCTCTAGCAACAAGTCAGGATCACGTTTCACCTCGTCCTCAGAGTCGGAGTCGGAGTCGTCCTTCCCATTTCTCTTGCTTCCAGAGCTATGCACCATGCCGCGGAAGCCTTCTTCTCTTGAGACGAAGCTTAGGCCATTGAAGTTCTTGCTTGTGTTCTTCTTGTCCTTGCACCAACCGCAGTCCTCCTCGCCGCTCGAGCTTGACGTACTATAGCAGAAACTTGAGTCGATGTTGCTTGCTCCAACAACCATCGCTCGAGCCATCTTCTTCTTGAAGCCACCGCTCTTCCTCGTCCGTCGCTCGCCCTTGTTCCTGTGCTTGTAGTTGTAGTTATTCTGGGAGCGGTGCTTGTAGTCGTTTTTGGGCTGGTGCTTGTAGTCGTTCTTGAGCTTCATAGCTTCAGGACACTCGGCAATGAAGTGCCCCATCTTGCCGCACCTGTAGCATGTACTCGAGTTCTGCCTTGTTCCCTTGTGGATCTCGTACACGCGCCCAAACCTCTTCGACAGCAATGTGAGATCATCATCACTCATCACCTCAAACTCCTCATATGGCAAAGACACAAGAGAAGACAAGACAAACTGTCTGGTGAAAGGGTTAGCACATCCTGATCCAGAACCCCACACAAGAGCCAGACTATGAGAATCAGTCAGGTTCGTGTGTCTAGCATTTAATTTCCTATCCACCTCGGAAGATTTTAGCTTAGAGAAAAGCTCAACAACATGCAAAGTCTCATAGTTCGGTGATTCCATGATAGCCTCAACCTTTGCACTCCACACTGTACGATCTAGCGAGTGTAAGAGCTTCAATGCTTTATCATGATCATCGTATGGGAGGACGGTAATGTTGGCCTTCATGTTGTTCACTATGGAATTGAAACACTGAAACATGGCGTTGATGGATTCACCGGGAAGATGTGTAAAATTTTCATACTCTTTGCGATAAACCGAGAAAAGCCTAGACTTCACATGGCTATCACCACCATAAGCAACTTTCAACTTGCTCTAAATATTTCAAGCCAAATCCTCTCCCAGCACATGCTGAAACTCCTCAGTAGAAAGAGATCGGAACAAGTAATCAACGGCCTTTGCATTGGCTTCAAAATTGTCCTTGGCACTAGGGGCCCTAAGGTTATGGGGTGTAACATATGAGGTATCAATGGCAACATCCTAGAGCAACTTACCCTTGTCACAGAGAAAAGCGCCATCCGAGCAACCCATAAAGGATAGTTCGTCCCATCGAAGTGTGGAGGACCTAAACCCCGATCCTAGTATACCATCTTTGGACCTTACACTGGTTAGAGTCGCAAAGACTCGTAACCGGCTCTGATACCATTTGAAAGACCGGATTGGCAACCAGAGAGGGGGGAGTGAATGGGAGCCAATAAAATTTCATTTCACTAGCAGAAAGATCTCAGCCTATATCCCAATCGTAACTCACTGAGTCACACACAAACGAATGGAAGCGAATAAAATAAAATCCACACCAAAACGAACTCTAGACAGCATTGTCTGCCTCTCATCGACCTATGCGCTGCCTACTGGGAGTGGCACCGCAAGGATCGATGTAGAGCAGGCTGTGAAGACTCGCGTCCACCGACTGATCCGATGATGTGGTGGAACGAGCAGCATAAGGTTCGGTGACGTGCAGGCCGTGATACCTAGTGCCCACCGACTGATCAAGTGGGTGAAAGTGGGCAGCACTGCAAGGGTCGCATGGGTGAGCTGAGCCACTGACTGATGTGGTGGACGTGGAGCAGGTCCACCACAAGGGTCAATGCGGGCGGAGAAATTCAAATCTCGTCACCACCGACTGATCCGGTGGGCATGGACAAGCCTCACCGTATGAGTTGGTGCAACACTGTCAAAAGCCATGAAGAACAAGAGATGAACTAGACCAATCCCATGCGGACACGTGTCCATCGACTGATCCCGTGCTCACAGCGCGTCACCACTAGATGAGTCAATGCTCACCCAACAGAGAAGAAAAAAGGCCCTCGGCCAAACTTCAAATCGATGGAACTCTCAACTCACATAACCAAATGATGTGAGATTTTGGGAGCAGTAGAGTTGTCTCATGGACAAACCATATCTAGTAGATCAAGTCCAAAACCTACTCCATCATGCGGAATCGAGAATCAAAGTCTCTCCAAATAAACCCCAACTTTACTCAAAGAACTTCGAATCCATAGTGATTCAAGGAGTAGGAAGGGAAAGAATCACCAAGAAAAGGGTCTCTATGAGCCCATGTTTGAATCCCTTCACAAGAACTCCACAAAATTGTAGCCAAATCGAATCTCACAAAAATCCACAAAAGGGGCTCTGAAAATCACCAAAAGAGAAGAACTCCGTGAATCAAAGAGAGAACGAGAGAGCATAGGAAAAGAACACCAAATCTTCCATGCATAACAAGGAATGATTCTTTACAAGCAAGGCTAGCCTCCTCCCTTCATCCAACCCACAAGAAAGTGGAGGAAAAGAAGTGGAGAGAGACCTCCTCCTCTCTACCTCTCCAACATGAAGCGCTTGGCTAGCCTAGAGAAGAAAGAAATGAAGCAAGAGTCCAAGAGTTGGCTGCCATCCACCCCTAGGCGCCTATATATGTGAAGTCTCTAGGTGGAGGCGAAAGAGTAAACTACCCCTACAACTTGAAATTAAGATACACACCTCTCATGGGCAATACTGAAAAGCTGTAGATCTTCATCGAGCGGACAAGCATCCACCGCGACCTTGCTTCCCTCCAATGCAAGCCTCGCGATCATGCAGCGTGTCCCCCGTTGTGAAGCTTCACGTCGCACCTGGATCTCGTCTCCGCTACGCTGGGTCCTCAGGCTCGATTTTGAGGCCCAAACCGAGAAACCCTCGTCTGATAGTTTTGTGAGCCAAACCACCAAACCCCGCATACTCGGCCAGGCCTCACCACACCATGCTTCAACCACACCAAGTCTTTCACCTCCGGCACCCGAACGGTCTACTTGGTCTTTCCTCATTCCTTGACTTGGCCGTCACCGATGTACCGACTCCTTGTACACGACTTTGTCTTGCTCTTCTTGCACCATGCGGACTGCACTTGATCCCGTCGTTCATCGGGTCTGTCGAACCAAGCCTACTTGTCTATCCTTCACCCGAAGGCCACTCTGGCTAAGACCTTTCGCGCTAGTTCTTCACCTGCAATAATGCAAACCAAGTCGCACCCAACACTTGCAATACTAGGCCAAGAGTTAGTCCACACAATGTTATCAATCACTCGTTACTGAGGAGCGACCATCCCCTGGTCCTCTCGGATGCTCCTAATCCTTTCAAATGGCGATTGCAATCTATTCCTCTGTAACTCCCGGTCCTGTTCTGAAGCTCTGACACTTGCAAACACATAGTAGCAGAAGGAATGGAAGAGGCAGTCACATGAGAGCGAGCGAGGGTAGAGCACAGGTCGGCCTCCCACAAAACCTCCTGCTCCTCTGCATGCCCCTTCCAATGCTGCTGCTACAGCCTGAAATAATCACTGATCTCTACTTATTACTCCTAAGCAAGTGCTTCGCCACATAGCCATTGGACATGGGTGGCTTATTTGTAACCATGGTCACACGCTCCAGTAGTACAAGCTGCAATACACTCTGTTGGGGGATCACAGATAGTATTTTGGTCGTTTAGTTTTTTATTAAAAATAACCATGGATGTTGGGGAAATTTTATTGAATACAAGGTTTTTACATCGAGCTGATACAAATCCCTTTAACTATTTTCCCAACTTCTGCATTACTAGGACGTACACAGCCATAAGAAGAAATAAAGAAACATAATCAACAAGCTAATGGTTATCAATCCGTACATTAGACTGTCATCCATGTGCTAGGGTAAAAAAGTCCTTGGCCACCTGAGCCAAGTGCCACGATGCCACTACAAGAAAGCTCTGTGAAGCTTATTTCTATAGTATAACTCAGAAACGAAGTCAATGGATAATTGAGTAGATAACCTACCTTACAAAGGAGAAGGATTAGGTTTTCTTTCAAAGACAATCATTCCTACAAAACCATAACGACCAACAAGTAGCAACTACTCCTAGCAGGACTAGTGGTTTCATTTCTTTGCTTATACCCCATAACCAATCTCCAAACATATATATGTGATATGCTATGAGGGTGTGGAAGACCATACCTGAAGCCACATGCGTGATGGACCATATTGTGCATGCAAAACGACAATAAAAAAAAATCATGAATCGTTTCAACATAGGTACAGAAGCAACACCTATTGTGTTAGCTAAGTTGTCTTTTGTCAACACCAACCCCCCTTCGTAAATACAAAAAAATCCTAACCTTTAAAGGGGCCTTTACTTTCCATATAAATTTGTTGGGTTGGGGACATCTTCGTGTATCATGGCTAGATAGTGAGGTTCGGTTGTTTATGATCACTGGATTGTATTTATTATTTCTTCAATGAGGAACAATAATCAATAGGCAGATGGAGGATGAAGTCCTGAACTAGCTAGAGCATTCTTGCCAATTGAATTTATTATGTTCTCAGTGACGAACTATCAAATGATTGGGATGAACTAATGAAGATAAAGATTTGAATAACTTCGCAAATAATTTGTCACATCATCAGGGGAAGCTATTACAACAATTTCACCAACCATGCATGTGTACACACAATTCCCAGGTGCAGGGGATATGCTCATAAGGATCTCAAGCATCAGGCCAAATTGCTTTGTTGAGCGGTGGCCAGCGGAAAACCTCAGAGGACGGCGGCCGAGGTAGAGAGGATTAGGAGTGGAGCCATGACAGCTTCATCTTGAACTGCCAGTTGACCACTGCAAAGAATTCCCCATCATGTTGTGATACACCGTGCGATAGGACGCCGCTGCACTTCCACTTTTCCAGAGGCTTCCTATTCCTGCCATGACAATATGAGTGGAAACACATGCGAAGCAATTCTTGTGACAGTGGAGTCGATGCATAAATGCACGGCATCGAAGCATAATGATATACTACGGTTCTTGCCTCTTCCTAAATTTTAGGTTTGTTTCTTTGCGAACCTTTTCTACTCTTAAATAGACAGAGTCACAGAGGGTACTCACTGAAGTATAGGTCTCCGAGAGAGTTTTTGCCTTGATCAAAAAAGCAACTAGTGCAAAGGTTAGTATCTGGCTACTACTGAGGTTAGTGGTTTACCTTCTATGGAGGAAAAGGCTTCAATGAATGGTTTTCCCTTGGCTAAGCTGTTGCCATTAATTTTAGCTAAATCTCGAAAATTCTTCAGAATCTCTTTATTTACTCCATTGATGTAAGGGGAGAAGGCAAAGAAGTTATAACCCATATTTTAAGGCACCACCTCCTCATTTTTAGAAAAGTACATGAGAATATGATCACTCAATTGTATTTATTATTTCCTCAGTGATGAACAATCAATAGGAAGACGGAGGATGAAGTCGTGAACTAGAGCACTATGGCCAATTGAATTTATTATCTCCTCAGTGACGAGCGATCCAATCTTTTAGTGTCCATGGGATGAACTGATGAAGATAAAGATGTGAATACCAGCTTGTCAAAAAAAAAGATGTGAATACCATTGCAAATAATTGTAGCATGTGATGTTCGATTATATCATCAAGGGAATCTAATACAACGGAACACCAACATTCTAAATATTAAAAGGAAAAAGTCTATTTTTGACCATTCAACTATTGCTTCAGTTTGGTTTTGGCCATCGAACTCCAAAACTGGGTATCTTTGGTCATCCAACTATCAAAACCGTTCAAATTTGACCATTGGGCTGTTTTGATGGGTAGTTTTAAGTTTTTTTATTTACAATTTAGTCCTTAGATATTAAAATGATTAGTACTTTTTGTCTACCTCTGATTTAGGTGATTCTTGCGGTCACATGTTCATAACGACAAGCTTATCTTTTAAAATATTATTTATATTATTTTATCTCTATTTGTTATATTATTATAATGTTATTGTGTAAAAACAACAATATAAGAAAAGTAAAACAAACAGTTACAAAATAATATGAACAATATTTTAAAAAATAAAGTTAATCATTACAAACGCATGACCACAAGAATCACTTAAATCGAAGATACTAGAAAAAAGTAGTAATCATTTTAAGATCCAAGGACTATTTTATTTACAGTTTAGTCCTTAAATGTTAAAATGATTACTATTTTTTTTCTCTATCTCCGATTTAGGTGATTCTTATGGTCATGTGTTCATAACGATGAGTTTTATCTTTTAAATTGTTGTTCATATTATTTGGTAATTGCTTGTTTTACTTTTCTTATATTGTTATTTTTACAGAATAATATAATAATAATATAAAAAATTGTGATAAAATAGTATAAATAACATTTTTAAAGATAAAGCTCACTGTTATGAACGTGTGACCTCAAGAATCAACTAAATCAGAGCTACAGACAAAAAGTAGTAATCATTTTAAGATCTCAGGACTAAATTATAAATAAAAAAACTTAAAACCACCCATCAAAACCGCCCGATGGTCAAATTTGAACGGTTTTGATAGTTGGATGGCCAAAGATAACCGGTTTTGGAGTTCGATGGCCAAAATCAAACTGAGGCAAGAATTGGATGGTCAAAAATAGACTTTTTCCATATTAAAAATACTCTGAGACATAAATGAAAACTTGACGAAACTACTGTGGGACAACAACAGTACGTTTCATCCGAGTTCAAATGACATCAACCAATAAGCATAAAGGGCTGCAAAGGAGAACACATAGAACTTGTGGAACACACCTGAACTCAGATAAAATTACTCTAAGAATTTCAACTATCACCATCTACATAGTAGTCCATTACATGCAGGTGTTGTGTCTCTGTCTCCGTTATATTGCTTGGTCTTGGTGCAATTCCTAATGCCATCTATTCCAATTTCCTTACAAAAGGAATTACATGGGTAGAAGATATGGGACCAGTGTGTATTTGTCTCCATTCTGTTTACCCTCTAGATCTGCTACACCCTAGTGATTCCGGTTCTTGTGTATGTCAAAAAAATCTTGGTCTGCTCCCACATAGGAGACTGATGTGTCATTTACATTGCTGCTTTCTACTACATCTGATTAATGAATGAAATCAGGCAACTGATGTATATCAGGTGATAATTAGCCTAAAACGGACCAAAATAAATGGTGACCATATATAGCTATAAGACTACTGACTGTCTGAGGATATGGTCATTATTGTTGTCGTGCATAATCATTAATCCATAGTATTTATTATTTCCTCAGTGACGAACAATCAATTGGAAGACGGAGGATGAAGTCCTGAACTGAGCACTATGGCCAATTGAATTTATTATCTCCTCAGCGACAAACGATTGAATCTTTGAGTGTCCATGGGATGAACTGATGAAGATAAAGATGTGAATACCTTCGCAAATAATTTGTAGCATGTCATGTTTAATTATTTGATCAAGAGAAGCTACTGCAACAGAACACCAACATTTAAAATTTTAAAATTACTCTGAGACAAATGAAAACTTGACGAAACTACTCTGGGACACCAACCGTTTCATTCGAGTTCATATTTGTTTTTAGATAAAGGAATCATTTCCGGTCTCTGCGACCGCACACAGCCAAATTCTTGATATCCGAGTTCACATGTCATCAACCAATGCCATAAGCATAAAGGGCTACAAGGAACAGATAGAACTTGACGAACACATCTGAACTCAGATAAAATCACTCTAAGAATTTCAAGCTGCCACCATCTACATAGTAGTCCATCACTCTGGCTGATGTCTTAATTCTGTCTCTGTTATATTGGTATTGGTGCAATTCCTAATGCCATCTATTCCGATTTCCAAAAAAAAAGAATTACATGGGTAGATGATACGGAACCAGTGATGTGTATTTGTCTCCTTTCTGTTTACCCACTAGATCTGCTACATCCTAGTGATTCCACAGTTCTTGTGTATCTCACATAAATCATGGTCCTCCACTCCTCCCACATAGGAGACTGATGTGTCATTTATATTTCTGTTTTCTTCTATAATTGTGTATGAATGAAATCAGGAATGGATGGTGATAATTAGCCTAAAATGGGACCAAAAAAATGGTGACCATAAATACATAGATGTCATCATCCACTAAGGACCATAACCTATAGAAAGAACCCCACTAACAATCATTAATATATCTCTTAACATGCAAACTATCCAAGGCATCATCCACTAAGGCCACCTGTTGATGTCTTCCACCGATTTTTTATGACTAAATACACAGAGGTCAGTCGTTTAAGAGATGTTCTCTCTCAAATAATGAACATGTTTTCATGTATAATATCGTTTGTACAACCAATTAGACAACCACATTGATTCATAGTTTATCAAAAAAACTCTCTCAAATCCTGCAGTAAAGTGCGTGGAATCACCTAGTAAAATTGTAAGATGACTGACTGTCTAAGAATAAGGTCATTATTCTTGTTGCTTATACACCTTGTTTCAATCTCATAGACACATCCAATCCTTTTGGTGATAACTAAATCAACGGCACAGTGAATAAGTAGGATTATGTGTACAATTAAAAGAAACAGATGGTGTCCTGCTTACGTCAAGATTGATCTTTGGAATCACTATTTTGTAGCATTTCCTGGTTGGTCACAATGCTATACACTTTTGATGATAATATGTGTCTGCCATTATAGTTTGGTACGTGTACATTCTTTTAGATAGTGAGTGAAAAATGAAAACAAGAGTTCAGGTCTTTTACATCTTTTTATGCATACACCCCCCCCCAATTCATTATTACAAGGTTTTAGTTTTTATGACGAGGGGGGGGGTAAAAAAAGTAAAGTCAAGTTCAGCCACATATCCTACAACAAAAACCACAACTCATTCCTGGACAAGAAATGCATAGCTCCAATGTGTGCTGTCATGTTTACAGTTTTAATCAACTACCCACTCTTTCTCCCCAATATAGGACAGGCAGCATGAATATTTTCTCTTTGTTCACACAGTTTGGTTAGACATGCTCAAGTTCATCGTCTGTGTAGTTCTATATAAATGAGCCATATGCTCATATATAGGTCCCTGGGCATGCATATTCCGAACTTATCCCATGGATTTTCATGCATAAAACGTGGTGATCAATACAACTAGTACTTCAGCTTGGGAGCCAAGAGGAAGCTAATGAACGATCCCACTTGACTTTGAAGATCCACAACTGAAATTGGTTGGACACCGTCACACCGTACCGTAAAGTAGCTACCTAGCTGGGAATGCTCCTGAACTAGGTTGTGATCACATACAAGTGAAGGCGCCACAGCTCCATGTTGCAAGAGATCTTGCTTACTTTGTTCACTATCTTCATGTTATTAGTTGCAACTGCAATAATTGAAGACTCCTGTTGGAAATTATCTTGACACAGAATTTTAAGTGGTTTTGAAGCAAACAACAAGGAGTCTTGCATGGCCTGATAGTAAGCCGAGGATCCAGGGCCAATTACTTCTTGTTAACAGGGATTAGCATATATCTTCATTCTTGTTTGTAGCCTATATCTACACTTGTAATCCAATCAGAATTGAGTATTCAAAATGATGATACGTTGAGTCGCACCAAGTATCTACACTCATGTTTGCGTTGAATTCTTAGTTTAGCCCAATATTCATGTGTGTTCGATCCTTGGAAAAGAAACACAAGACTGCGATAGAATGAAAGATTGCTTTAGATCATTGCCCTAGATGAGCTGAGCGGAGCCAACTCTATTAACTGGGATGGAGCTATAAGCTTTTCAGCTACCCACCCCAGCCATAAGCAGAGTTGTAAACAAGTCCATGCTATTCACGGGTACCAAACAAGGTAGAGCTGCTAGTACTCTTTTTTCCTGGAATCGTCCAGCAACAATGCACACACAAGCACAAGATCACCTTTTCGGGGCATGTATATAGTTTTAAGATGACCACATTGAGAATTAAAGACGCTTCAACTGCTCACTGTTTCTTCGCTATATAAGACAGGTATGCCACTGCACCCCTTGTTCAGTTAACGCATGCATTTTTCTTACACATGCTCAAGTTCATTATTTTCTATGTACCCTAGTACCAGTTCTACATAATGAATAAGTCATATGTATCTAACTTATCACCGGATTTCTCCTCAGTGATAGGTGATGATAGAAAAAAAATACTAGCTATGTACTTAAGCTTTGTCTACCCATGTGTGTGTGCGCGCGCGTCCTGTGCTTGAAATATACTGTAGAAATCGGAAACTTTGTTGCTGGCACATCTTTGAAGTTCGTAGTGCTGTGGTGTGTTCACATTTCTCTATATATATACAATTTGACATGCATGCTGCTAGCATACATTTTCCTTACTTCCTTAGGCACACTCAAGTTCATGTTCTATATCGTCATGTATAAATCAGTTTCCTTGGGCAAGCATCTCAAAACTCATCCGATATCCTCCGGATTTCTCATCAGTGATACATGATATGATCTATACTATCTAATAGTTCCTAGGCTTAGGAGACATGAGGAAAGTGTGATTTAACTAGCCCTTGAAGAAACTCAACTAGATGTGCTGATGCGGTGTGTCATAGCTGAACTAGGCAGATGGGAGGCATGCACTTGAGCTGGTTGGGGTGAGCAACTGCAACTGAAGACACGACACATGGAGAGGCGCGAAGGCTGTCCACGATTAGTAATTTGCAAGCTTAGTTAGGATGCAACATTTCCTCAGAGCTAGCTAAGGATCCTATATATGGTGATGTACAAATCTCTAGCGAGTCCTCTCGGAAGATCCTTTCGACTAACAAGGAGTATATATAATGACATAATTAAATGGATTATACTTCTCCTGCATGGAAATCTCAATATGATTGCCCGATCAAACACATGTATTTCAGCATCAAAGCCCTTCAGTTATATCCATTGAAATATAAGGAATTATTTAAGGAAAATGACTTGGTCGAATTTTCTTTCCGATGGTGAAGACTAAAGAGTATGAAGTTGGATGGCATACATATTACCTAGTACCAGGTCAAACGATTGATGACCAAATTAAAGTTTTCATTAGGGGTAAGCGCCTACATATTAAAAAACTTGACATGCGAGGGGCAGCCCCCCCCCCCTGCATTTCATTGTAGGAAGAAGGTCTTCATACTCAGGTCAAGAAAATCCTCGAACCTCAGCCCACCCAGATACTGAGAATCGTAACCCGTGAGACCATAACCTAGGCCATACACGGTCTTCAGGACGGGATGGACCGTCTCCAACCAGTGCTTTGGCACACGAGATCAACGAAGGAATTTTTTTTTTACCTCCAACCTGAAATTCGCTCCCACGGGGAGTCAAACTCAAGACCTGGGGTGGTGCCGCCGGAATGCCTGGACTAACTGGACTAGCATCCTTTGGCAAGTGCCTACATATTACTAGTACCAGGTCATCAAGTCAAGTTCTTGTATATGCAAAATAGATCTACAGCTGGCATCAGGTCATCAGATATGTATGCACATGTGGTATTACTACCGCTGCACACATAGCCGCGTGCTCCCCGGCAGAGGCATCGTCTGCCGTATTACTATCTCTGAACTAAATTGACGTTTTACAGACATGCTACACTTGACCAATGAATTTTGTTCTTGCAGATGCAAAGATAGATCGACCGCCACACCAGCATATTCAATCTGCTGCTTTGTGGTGGCTTGCTGGCTGTCGCCGTGCCCCTGTATCCTGGCGTCTGTGAAACGTTTAGTTTAATTACTTTGTTACCATTGCATCTACCACATTAACGCATCCACCCTAACGCAGAAGCTTAGGGTGCACTCCCACATTCCCCGAGGCCTCATATGCCTGCTATATATGCGTGCAAATCTGAGGTAGATGGACAAAAACGAAAGAATACACATGGCCCTTGCCTCATGCAGCAGCTTCTTGCTCTCTGCTCATTTTGATTAGGTTCTGTGGGAACCTTTTCCATCTCTTCCATGCTCTTAAATAGGATGATCCCCGTGTCTCCATTTGTTGCAAGTGCAATGATACTGTGCAAATATGTGTAGAGGAGGACACGGGACTTATCATCTATCTATCTAGCTATAAGCACTATATAAGAGGTATCCACTAACTATCATTAACTATATTTCTCTCAACATGCAAATCATCCACCTCACATACCACATCATCATCCACTAGATCATCAATTTATGTCTTCTACCAATTTTCTGTGACTATAGCATCCATACATCTTTGCGAGTACCATGCTCTAAAATTCCAAAAATAGAAATACGTGAAAGATCAATCATTTAACAACCATTTTGTCTCAACAAAAATGAACATATTTTCATATACAGTGTCGTTTGTAAAAGAATGTTGCATAGTAATCACTTTAGTTTATACTTTCAAAGTTTCATCTTACAACTTTGTTTAAAAATTCCCGCAGCAACGCGCAGGGTATCACCTAGTACCTATATATGAGCACCCCACTACAAGGCTCTATAGGAATTCTCTCAAATCTCATGTAGCCACGTCATCATATAGCCTCCCCTTCTTTACTCGCAGCATGGCAGCTCAAGCAACTCAGCAGTGAGCACGGCGGCTCAAGCAGCACAGCAGCTCAAGCGTTTGAAGTGTCTCAGCACGGCAGTTCAAGCATCACGGCAGCTCAAGCGTTTGAATCGTCTCACTAATGGTGACTGATGAACAGCCTCCAATCTTATTTATTTACTGAACATAGACGCTCAATTCCATCACTGTCCAGGACGAGTCCAAGAGACCTAACAGAGGTTATGAACCCATGATCTAACAGAGAACTACCATGGCCCATTGAATACCCCCTCAAACTTGATGTATATGAGAAGCTTTCACTACTAGAGAATCAGGCATTTGTCCCAAGGTCGTGTTTTCATTTGTACAGGGCCCCCGGTACAAATGAGGGCATTTGTACCGGGTGAGGAGGGAGAGGCCCCGACACCCTCCCATGAGGGGTTATTTGTACCGGGTGGGAGCTAGCCCCGGTACAAATGGCTCCACATTTGTACCGGGCCTTCCCTTCACCCGGTATAAATTTATTTGTACCGGGTGAAGAGAAGGCCTGGTACAAATGTGGAGCCATTTGTACCGGGGTTGGCTTCACACCGGTACAAATGTGTACCCCTCCGCACCACGGCGAACCACACACTTAGAAAATATATCTCGATGCCCCCCAGGCCATCAACCTCATCTCTATCGATCCCTCTCTCTCATCTATCTCCTCACATCCTCATCTCTCCATTCCCATCCTCACCCTATCTCTCATCTCACTGCAGGGCGGCGGGACGCGGCGGGCGGGCGCGGTGCGGGGGCTAGGCCACCTCGGCGCGGAAGGCGGGCGAGCGCGGCCGCCCGGGCGTGCGTGGGGCCAGGCCGCCCCGGCGCGGGCGTGGTCGGGATGCGGCTCGGAGCCGACTGGCGCGGGAGGCGGCCTCACCGGCGTGGGGCCGGCCGACGTGACGCGGCGTGGCGCGGCGGGTGGGCGCGGCCAGCCAGGGCGGCGCGACGGCGAGGTGGTCTCGATTTTCTTCCCCTTTGCTCACTACTTTGCATATATTCATGTGCTGTTCTTGATGAATTCTTGATGTATTTTTGTGATTTTTGTTGTAAGAATGAAAATGTATGATGATCGTGGATCTATGTAACTGTGATGAATAGATGATTGAGAATATGCATGTGTGATTATGAATTTATATATGTGAATATGTGATTGAATTGAGATGAGATGAGATGAGAAAAAAGAAAAATAAAAGAAAAAGAAGAGGAGAGGGAGGAAAGAGTCATCAGTGAAAAAATTTGGTTTGTACCGGGGCACATCTCACCCCGGTACATGTTTCCAAATCTTTATCTTTTGCATAAATGCAATTGTCCTCGTGATTCTTACTAAAACCCAAAACTTACTTTGGGCGACATTTCGCATGTACTTTGCTCCTTCCATGACAAAACCTTCAGGTCATGCCATATTAATATCGTCATATCTTCAATTAAAGAATGTCGTCTTTACATTATGATTCTGAAGAATCCTTACATAAGATAACGTCTCATCGTATCTTATTTTCTTTTCTGTTCATGAAGCCTTTTGACATAAGTCGTGCGTCATGTCTATTCTCATTTCCTTTGGAGTCACATATAGTTATGTAGACCCATTACAGTCCACTGATTTGACTCCTTTAGCAATATCTGCTAACTCCCAAAACAATGTTGGTACTCATAAATCTCATTTCATTTTCCAAGACTTCTCTCGGATTCTTTTACTCAGAAATGTTGTTGTTCTTTCTCACATGCGACAATGGTAACTGTAGGATCCTGAAGGACAGGTGCCTCATTTTCTACTTGTCGGTTGCCATAGGTGAAATAACAACAACATTAGCACCACAATGTCAAGCATTGTTCGTGTAGCAACATGTAGTGAGAGAAATGATTGCTTAAAACAATGAAGTGGGCATACTCACCCGCTTCTCCTCTCTTCATTTCATCCTCTCTAGGTGGAGTTAGGTCTCATTGTACCATGCTCCCCCAGATTGTCCACTTTCTTATTTGGGTTTAATCTGACTTGTCCAGTACGAATACTGGTCAACTACGCTATCTTCCTCTTGGAAATATGAAAAATCCAGGAGCTTAGCTATTTCTTTTCTTAGGGGTATCGATTATTGTGACCGTTGTGCTCCCCTTGATGGTCACAATTACTTGCTTGATAGATCATCTCTTTTCGTGCAATGCATACCATGCATCACATTCATTATAGGGATCAATTCTCCCCCTCGAAATATGGCATAGGCTTCAATGCCATAATTTTGAAACTTAATCAAAAAACTTTATAAACGAGGAGTCTTTCTTAACTTGCTTCATTCACATGATTGTCATGCAAATAAAGTTATTTCTTAACTCATATGGTAGTACATTTCTCCTCGTATCACTTCAAGAACTTAACAGAGTATTTTATCTACAATACTTATGCAAGTTAAACTTGCATACCTACTTATATTTTGACTTGTATACAACTTCCTTTTGTCTTTTTCCTACCTTTTATCTCAAAATTGACTCCTTATTTGCCACTTTACACATTTAAAATGTGTGCCTTTCACCATTACTTGATAACTGCGCAACGAGCAACTCAATTAGAGTGCTCCCACACGTTTGTAAAGAGTCAGTCAATCGACTCTCCACCTTTATATTTAGAAATGGTGTGTTTTTGGGATTTCTCCCCTTATGGCATCAACCCATTGCTTACTTAATGACCATGGCACGATGGAAGTGCATGATCAAATATGGATAGCTTAAAAACTACCCCCAAAACTTCTCTTGCTATGCAAGATATACTTAAATTACATATGGGTTGTGTTGTTTCATTTTGCTACTACATTAATTCTATGTCACCTTTGGGCAGAAAATAGAATTAATGCATAAAACACATGGTACACAGTTTATAACATTGCTATTAACAACTTTGGTCAGAAAATGACAGTGTCATAAATTAATTCTTAAAATTTGACGCTCGGTGAAGGCTCCACTGTACCATCTTTACCCCGCTATGGGGCAATATCTTAAACTTTTCCCGCCATGCGGGTAATTCCTTGAAAAACTTGATACTAGAAATGGCTCAGATTAACTCACAGAATTCAGAAATTAATCCGAATATTCTGCAACACATGCATTAACCAATGCTAGTCAATTAAACATGTGTTACTTTAAGCCATTCTTTATTGGATCAATGTCCACAAATACTTTTTGACAGACCATTCCACAAAAACAATATAATCTCTCATGTAATGATCTTCTTTCTAATGGAGTCATCGTAAACTTCTCCTGACAACATAAGATAATTCTTTCAAACTTCTCCTGACATGCAGGATAGACCAGCATAAAAAGTTATGCCCAACTTCTCCTGCCATACGGGATATGCTTTGAGGACACTGGAAATGTCTACAAATAACTTTTAATACTCTGTTATACACATGTTTAATTTAACTTTGGTCAAAATTAGACATGCATCTTACTTGTGACAATTCACATCATACGCTTTACAATAATGTAAATATAGTCACGACGTCCCATAACGTCCACTCAAAATTCATTTTCTGGTTAAATCTTCCCTTTGGTTCCAACTTAATCAGAAAATTAATAACTAATTTAACAGCGGAAGCTTTACGTGAGAGAAAAATAGAACTCATTTCGGCCTAAAAGCCTAAACTTTGCTTAAGTCTTTTTCTTTCATATACCTCAGCATAGCAGCCGAGTGATCTCAATCGTTGAAAAAAAATCAACATTATCTGTCTTTTTCTCTCTCGGTTGAAAATTATATGCCTTAATTTAACTTTGGTCAAAATTAAAACATATAAAATTCTACTACATTACATCTATATCACCTTTGGGCAGAAATAGAACTAATGCATAATATAATATTATTATCATCAACTTTGGTCAGAAGACAACAATATTATAATCTTTCAAAAACTTAACTTAATCAAAACAATGATTATCACAGCTGAACATGATGAGAATCTACTTTTCAGAAGCATTAAAACATGCTTTTCTTTATAAAGAGCCTTTCTTGATCTTTATCTTCTCTCTGAAAAATTGGTCACTTTGACACAAAAATTATCAGAGATACTAACTTTAAACTTAAAATTGATTATAATATTGCTATCATCAACTTTGGTCAGAAAATAACAATATCATAATTAACTTTAAAGAAATGTCTTTCTACTACTCTAATTAAATTAGAGGTTGAAACTTTACTTGCAGCGGAAACCTAACAAAAATAACTTTACTTTCAAATACATTTCTTAATCTCATCTGCTCTCTAGACAATAGAGATCGAAATTTTGATGAAAAATCATCAAAAACTATACTTAAGTCTTCAAAACATACTTCTGAAAAACTATAAAACACATCACGGGAGGTCACTGTGTAGAAACTGTTCTTTCGGCCCACGGGAGAAAACCGGCCCACGGCCAACTAACGCGTCACGCCTAGGCCCTTGGCCCAACAGCCAATGGCCGGGCCGTCGAAGCGGCCTGCGTGCTCCTCCCGCCTGGGCTCAATCTGGCCCGGCAGCCAACGGGCAGATCCTGGTCATCCATCCAGATGGACGGCTGGCCGTTCTTCTCGCCGGATCAAAATCGGCTGGCCGCACCCTCCGAAACCCTAGCGCCCAATCTATTCCCTCCCCCGTTGACTCGCACCTTGCCGTGGCGGCGACGGGGTGTTCAAGCCCGTGGCCGACATCTCGCCGGCAACGGTGAGGAGCGGCACCGCCGGCCCGTGGCTGCGGTCCCTCTCCCTTTTCTCTGCTTTCTTCCCCTCCCCCTGTTCCCTAGCCTCGCAGCTGCAAGATCCAGAGGGGCGGGTGTATCTCTCTCCCGTGGCCGGCGACTTGCCGGCGACGGTGTGGGGCGTCGCCGCCGGCACAAGTCCGCGGCTCTCCCATTCCTGATTCTGTTATCCTCCTCTTCTCCTCTAGCCCCGCAAAACGAGACCCAGAGTGACGGCGCGCTTGGCGGTCGACGGAGGTCACGGCACCGCCGTGTCACACCCGGATTTAAGGGCAAATCCGAATGCAAAGAATACATGTGCGCCAGGATCAAGTTACACACATGCATCGACTCAGTGAATACCAAAACACAGTGTAAAAGCGTACAGAGAGTATTATAACTTTATTACATGACCGAATGTCTCATAATCGTAACAAAAGCGAGTACTAGCAGCGGAAAAGGACGTCTCCACAGGCAGCTGACTGGTGGTACGCTCGCCTAGAAACCGTCGAACTCTCCAGGAAAGTCTTCAAAGCGTCCGTCTGAGCAGCAACCGGGTTGTGTAGATGCAATATAAAAGAACAACAAGCATGAGCACATGTCGTACTCAACAAGGGAAAACTCTATAACAACATGCAAAGGCTTTATGGTGGAAGCTTGTGGTTGCATAGCAGGTCAGCATTTTAGTTGGTCAAGTTTTATTAAGCAAGCTGAATTACTAGCAAATGTAAGTTTATACCAACCCAGAGATTAACATAAGCATCATCATCATAAACGAAAGTAAATGCAACAAGTTTAATCCATCTTTCATAGTTTACTCATGTGAGGATCCAGGCCGCCCTTGACCGTGGGCACGGCTAACTAGTTAGTTTTACACTCTGCAGAGGTTGTACATCTTTACCCACAAGTCGCGTAAAAGTCCCGAAGAACTTTAAACCCAACCATGCGATGCCGGCCAAGCATCATACCACACTACCGAGGTGTGATTGCATAGGGACGCTACGAGGCCTTTACAAAGATCCCCAGGTGCAGGCTGCTCGCTAGGTTACTTGACAGCGCAATGCATAAACCTCTCTCAGCTGCGAAGCTACCATAGAGCAGATCAGTCTGAGGGCCGGGCTATACACCAACTACCGGCAACCCCCAACCCCTTTCAGGTAAAGCATATCTAACACCAGGTTTTCTAATTACTTGGCCAAGACAGAGCCATATGTCTTGTGGTAGTACTGTTTTCCTGGGTGGTCGCTCCATGTTCCGATTAACACAGGTGATCTTGTTTAATGAAGGTATAACATAAGTAAAGCAAGATTAACATTGTTGTTCATTTAAACCACCATGATCCCAAGTTGAGTAACTAAGCAAGGTCTACCCAACATAAACATAAACCCAGGTTGATCAAGGCATAGGAATAAACAAAGCTAGTCAATCCTTAAATAGTAGGACCCTTCAATTTAATGCAAAGCAATAAGTAAATAAACGGTGTAATTAAAATGCATGTTGTAATAGGATAAACGGGAATGCAGCAAGGACTTGCCTTCTACCAACGCTTGCTGCTGCTCAAAGTCTTGAAAATCTTCAACTTCAGCGTATTCCACGTACGACCCGTCTTCTACGCAACACATCGTACACATACAAGCAAACAATGGAATAAATAAGAAACAATCACCAAACAGTACTAACATAACAAAACAGAGGCATAAAACTGTTCTACTCGTCGAGACGATCGCGTGGATATAAAGAACGCTAAAAACGGAGCTAAAACGTGTATTCTACGGTTAAAACAAGATATAGGGACTAAACTGCGTGAAAACTGGACTTCCAGGGGCTAAACTGCGAGAAACCGAGGGTAAAAACCTAATTACGTGTAAAAACTCAGGGGCTGTGGTGCAAAACTTAAAGCTTAGGATCTCGGGCACAAAAACTAAGGAGTTCAGGGCCTAAAGCATAAAAAACAGGACTCAACCGTGAGGGTCTTTGCACGTGGAAGGGCATACTTGTGAATCTAAGAAACAGAGGGACCTTTTTGCAAAACGTCACGGCGCGGCTCTGGGTTGACCGGTTGACCCCGGGGTGGACGCGATCTGGAGCGTCGGCGCTGGATCGAACGGATGGCGGCAAAACAGGAGGCGGGCGGCGGCGACGCACAGCGGTGTGCGGCGGCGGACGGCGGCGCACTCGCCGGCGTGAATCGATCTCGAGCTGCGGTACACGATTCGGCACACGGGAAGCACCAGGAGGTAGCGCGAGCGACGGCGAAACTATCTAGGGCGGCGCGGACGACCCAGACGCGGCGGAGATGGCGTGCAGCACGGCGGGGCGGACGGCCGCGGCGGCGGGAACTCCGGCGAGCTCGACACAGCGACTCGGGGCACGGGGACGTCAACAGGCTGCACCGGCGGCTTCCTCACCTTGCTACGGAGCTCCCGGGCGGCTTCTCGACGACCGAAAGGCGGCGGCGCGGGAGATCAAAGGCGGCGGCCGGCTAGGGTTCGGCGGCTCGGGGCGGCGCAGGAAAGCTTGGGAGCTAGGGTTTCCGGGGGAAAAACCACGGGAGGAAACGGCGGCGCCTTATAAAGAGGCCGGGGCCACTCCTTGGCGTGCGGGCCCAAAGAAGATGCGGCGCGCGCGGGGAGTCGGAGTCGGGCTCCGTGTCCGGCTCGGGCGGCTGCTGGAGGAGGGAGATGACGGGCGGGTCCCGCCCGTCAGCGACAGCGAGAGAGGGGGAGGCGACGCGGGCCAGCACTGGGCCGAAAGCCAACCGGGCTGCGAGCTACAGGGCCTTGGGCGAACCGAGCCGTGGACTTCAGGGAGCAAAGATGGACTTCCGTTTATGGACCGAGAGCTGCCGAGCTCAGGGGTGTCCTGCGACTTGAGCTGAGAGTCTGAGGGTATCTTCCAGACTTTAGTAGCTGGGCCGACCCGAACAGATAGGAAAAAGGGTTTTGTTTTTTTTATAAAAGGATTCAAACAATTGAATTCAAATATCAATTTGAATTCAACAAAACAAAAATAATGCAGCGGCATGTATGCGACAAACATCAAGCCATTTATTTAATCTAGAAAAAACAAATAATGTTTTGTTTTTTTTCCTGTACTATATTTCCTATAAAGAATTAAATGTTGGGCAGAATTTTAGAATTAAGACAAAATCGTTGTTTAAATTTCCTTCCTATTCACATCCTGAAATTCGGGAATTTCAGGGTGTGACACGCCGCGGGGCCACTGGCCGGTGCGCGCGCTCTCCCGAGGGTGAGCGCGCCGCCGTCGAGCGACCTCTCGGTGGTGCCCTTGGCCCGAGGCGGCGTGGTCCCCTCTCGGGGCTCTCGGTGTCTTCTCCGGCGCGGTATCCAGTGGACCGCCGGTCGGTGGTGACGGCGGCAGGTGAGCCACAGGTAGGCCCTCCTCCTCGTCCTCCTTTCTTTCTTCCTCTTTTTTCGATCCGCGATCGATTTCTTTCTTTATTTTCTTCCCCTGACCCCAAAGCACATCTAGGGTTAGGGTTTCGCCCCGTCGCGCCGGCGAGCAACTGTCGGCACGACGATCTTTACTTCCCTCCCCCTCGCCGTGGCGACAGAGGAGATGTTGTTTTCTTTAATTCGTTTCCGAATCCTTCCCCAACTCGATCTACTCGCTAGAGTAGGCTCTGATACCATTGTTAAACCAGGGGTTCATCTAGGTGTAGATCGGCGGGTGTAATGTTTGACAGGGATAAGTAAAACATGGTGTTCTTCTGCTAATCAAGATTAGAAACAGAGAGAGAAAGAGTGGGGAAACACTGACCACAGGATTAAGGAAGTAGAGGATGGATCTCGTCGGTGCAGATGGAGTCCGGTGAGGTAGTGCAGTGCAAGCGGTGACCATTGGTGAAGCGCAGTGCCGTCCGGCGGTGGGCTTCCCATCGCTTCAGCGCCTCCTTCTCGATCGGACTAGGCTGGACGGTGGAGAACTGGCGGCAGCGACGAACCTCGTGAGTTGAGCCGTGGTCCCCACCTCCTATTTATGGCGCTGCGTGATAGGGGCCCACCAGCCATGTTATTGGGCTGGGCATCCCCGATCAAGATGCAGTCAAGGGCCCGGTTGACCTTTGGGCCAACCGGTCTGAACACTGAATTTAAAGTTCTTAGCTTCGCAGTGCTGTCGTGTGTTAACATTTCCAACCAACTAAGCTAGTAGCACTTTCTGCCCATGATATAACACACAGTCATGTCACTTGTTCTCTACTTGTTCAAGTTCAATTCACACATTTTCCTTGCCTCTTGAGGCATGCTCACAAGTTCATGTTCTGTTTAGTTCTGTATAAATGAGACATGTGCATGTACATAGTTTCATCCCCCCCGGTTGTGTTGTCCTCAGTGATTGGTGCTTGGTGGTGACCACTACTGCTAGTTGTTAGGCTTGGGAGCTATGAGGAAGGTTTCATTTAACTATAGCCCTTGAAGAAACGCAACTACGATCGGCAACATCTCGTGTCGTAGCTGACCTAGCTAGATGGGGGGAGCTCCTGAACGGGCTAGTGAGCATCGCAGCTGCAATTGAAGACTGGAAAGATCGACTTGCACAAGAAGTGGAAGCAGTCTCGGTAATTTGCCAGCTGAGCGGAGCAGCCCCCTGTTTCGCAGATCGGGTCGGTGCCCAACAGCAAACTATGCTCTGATGGGACAATATTCGCTACACCAGTCATGCCATCCTTCAGACAAAAAATAAGGAATGTTAATGTTTAGTTTCCACAAGGCACTTGACTTATAAACCAATTGAATTTAAGCCAGTCATGTTTTGATTTCAATAACTTATAAGTCAGTGAATAATAACTGTTTTGCTTCTAGCACATGCCCCGGTCCTACATCACTGTTTTTTCACCTCACAACACTGTTTTTCACCTTTGCGCCCTGCCGGCCGGCCACTGTTTTTGCACGCTGCTGCCGGTCACTTCAACCTCTTTCCATCCGAAACAAAAACAAGTAGCAAAAAAATTAATCCAGATCGGCAACCACGTCTTCCCGAGCAAGCAGTACCACGGCTACCGCAACTGTCCCTCCTTGCACGAGGAGGCAAAGATGTGTTGTGCTGGGAGGGGGCGACGGCTGACGAAGCCCGTGCGACTCCTCCATTCGCATTCTTGCGGTGAGGCTGGCTCGCAGACGCTGCCTTCGCGATGCGCCCACAGGCGGGGACATCAACGGACTGGAGGAGCTGCTGGTACTCGACAAGGCCGAGAAAGGAGCCCGCCAGCGAGTTGAAGTTGTTGACGATGTAGGGGTCCGCCTGCGAGTTGAAGTCGACGAGGCCAGGAACCGCAGCCGCCTCCGACTTGAGGTCCAAGCCTTCCATTCGCACCGCCCTGGGAGCCCGAAATCCTGATGCAGGCACACCCATTCGCGGTGCGGCCACGCGCATCAAGCCAGCTGCAGGAGGAGGATTGAATTTGGGCACGGACGGAGAGTAGGTCGCCACCTGCGAGCTGTCGTGGCCGAAGAGCTCCTCCTCCTCGTCACCGACCTGGAAGCCGTCGAACAAATCGAGCAAGTTCCTCGAGTTCCCGACCATGGTGGTTAGGGGGAAGAAGCGGCGTGCGGCCTCTGGTGGAAGGGGTCACGCGTGGCTGCTACGGCAAGTCTCAGAAGCGCGGCTGCGGCAGCGAGGAGCGGGGTAGGTGTGGGATCTGGAGGTGCAGCGGCGGTGGAGCTTGGGGTCCGCAGCAGGGCGACGCGGGTCGCGGTTGGGAGGGGTGCCAGGTTGCGACTGGGAGGGTGCAGGGAGTGAAGGGATAGGGTTGTGGTGGGACCCACCTGAGGTAGGAGGAGAAAAAAGTGTAAATAAGTGACTTTAAGTAGGAGTGGAGCAACTTATGAGACTTATAAGTGAGGGGCCTTAAAGTGCAAATAAGTCGGGGTTGTTTGGTTTACACAAGTGACTTATTTGCACTTTAAGTCAAGTGACGTATGGGAACTAAACAGAGCCTACAGCCTAATTAAAACGAAAACATTCAGTCAAGATGGTCAAAAGGGATCAAAAGTCAATTTCCCAATATTTCCCTAGAAAGATATTTGGTAAGGCTTGATATTTGGTTCAAAAGTTATTTATTATGCTTTTTTCACAAAATATATTTATGCTTTATTTTTTCAGTAAACTTTTAGAACACCTAATTCACTCCTCCATGTGGCAAGGTAAGATCATATGGTGTTCAGACTATATGTAGTCGAGCGTGGTTTACCATTCACTTCTCTACTTGTTCAATTGACACATTTTCCTTGCCTCCTTATCAGGCATGCTCACAAGTTCATGTTATGTTTAATAGTTCTGTGTAATAAATGAGGAATATGTGCATGTATATAGCTCCTTGGGCATGCATTTCCAAATTCATTCCTCTGTTTTGTCCTCAGTGACCACTACTGCTAGTTCGTAAGCTTGGGAGCTATGAGGAAGGATTGATTTAACTAGCCTTGAAGAAACTCAGTTGAAACATACTACTACGTCGTGTACGTGTCGTAGCTGAGCTAGCTAGCTGGGAGAGGCTCCTGAAGTGGCGCTCTGTTCGTTTGGCTTATCAACTACTACCAGCCAATCAACAGAATTTTTCTCTCGAAATAAATCAGTCACCAACCACCAGGTAGTGAGCAGTTGCAATAGACTGCATAGTTCTGAAATTTTATTACCGGCAAGTATCAGGAAGATGAGAATCCTTAACTAATGTTTTCGCCTCCAGATATTACCCGAAACAATTCTAATTATTCCTTGAGAAGGAAAAAGTAGTTTAGGAACATGTGCTTAACCAACAAATGTATATTCAATTTTTGCAGTCCACGAGACAAAATGAAAGCTGAACTGTGTATACCAACCAAAAGGAAAGCTGCATTGTGTATACCTTGGAGTCAAATTGGGATGGGATGATCCCAACCCTGCTATTTTAGGATGCGACTGTTCCGTTTCGTGTTTGGTTGAAATAAGATGAGATGGTACTATCTAGTGTTTAGTTGAAGGGGTTGAGATGGGTGGGATGGATGGACTTGACACCGTTAAACTACAGTATTTTGTGGGTCCCACATGTCATTTGAGGGCCCACATGTCATCCTCTGCATTTTCTTTGTTTTTGTCTTCTATTTTTCTCCTTAATCCTTTTTTTTCCCTACCATAGGTTAGCGCTCCTTCCTATCCTGTCGCGGGGCCGCCGTCCGTGAGCTACCGTGGCCGTCCAGGGAGCGGAGCACGCGAGGCACCGCCGAGAGCTCGCCCGCCCGCCGAGGGGGAACAGTATGCAGAGAGTTAAATTAGATATATTTAGAATTGTCTGCGTCATAGAGCTATCAACGCTGGACACTGAAGTTGTTAGGTTCGCAGTGCAGTCGTGTGTTAACGTTTCCAACCAATGCAACCAGTGTAGTAGCACTTCCTGCTCCATAATATAAGACACAGTCATGTCACTTCTCTACTTGTTCAATTCACACACTTTTCCTGCCTCCATACTCCATAGACATGCTCACAAGGTCACATTTTCTGTTTAGTTCTGTATAAATGAGGCATGTTTTTTTTAATGAGATGTCTCTGCTTTTATTAAAAGCAAATAAGGGTTTAGTTCTGTATAAATGAGGCATGCCCACGTATATATAGCTCCTTGGGCATGCTTCTCAAAATTCATCCCCCGGTTGTGTCCTCGGTGATAGGTTGTGACCACTACTGCTATTTCTTAGGCTTGGGAGGTATGAGGAAGGTTTGATTTAACTAGCCCTTGAAGAAACTCAGTCACAGTAAACTACTTCGTGTGCCGTAGCTGAGCTAGCTAGCTAGATGGGAGAGGCTCCTGAAGTGGCTGCAATTGAAGACTGAATCTATTCACATGCACGAAAGAACGCTCGGTAATTTGCCAGCTGAGCAGAGCAGATTGGGAGCCAGCAATAATCGGTACAGCTAGATGAGGTTCCTGTTCCGCTGATCGGACTGACATCGAGTTGCAGGAGAGATCGATTAGGTCAACAGATCACATACAACATCTTGCGAGGGAGAGCTTGCATCCAACCCGGCCAAGACCACGCAAACAGACCTGACAAGCTGTAAATATTAAATTGATCCACATAGAATGCTATTCACGGTGCAAAATTAACAAGTTAGTAATCCAGGATCCACCCAGGCCATAATTCTTTGACATATAGTACAAGCTAAAATGGCAATCACTACCGGAATCCGAGCCTGTGCCGTGAGTCCAAGCTTTGCCGAGAGCTAGCCGCCAGGCTCACGGCACAGAAACTCTTTGCCGAGAGCCTTTATCCACGCTCTCGGCAAAGAGAAAACACACGTCAGAGGAGGCGCGTGCCGAGAGCCTGGACACGAAGCTCTCGGCAAAGACCTTCACTCACGGCACGGGTGGCCCGCCGTGACGGAAGTTGGACTCGCCGTCTCGTTTGCCGAGAACCGGAGCTCTGGCTCTCGGCAAAGAAGACGAGGGGCCCACTTGTCATGCGCGCGGGTGTTCCCAGGACTGACATGTGAGCCCGCCTCTTCGTTTGCCGAGAGCCGAAGCTCTGGCTCTCGGCAAAGCTCTTGTGTGCCGTGAGCTTCGGTTCTGTGCCGAGAGCTTGAGCTTCACTCACGGCAAACAGTGCAACTAAATTTCATTTTCTCAACTCCAAACTTTTTCCTTCATCAACATACAATCATAGAAAGCATATGTTCAAATGTGGCAGAATTATAATTCTGTTTGCTATATTTAACAATTTTATTTCATTCTAGGTAATTTTTTCGTAAACGTCCGATATGAACTGCAAGTGCATTAAATCATATAGTAGAGTTGTTAGAAAAATGATATTCATGTTCATGAGACATGTGTAAGACCAGGTACATGAAATGAAGCTAAATTTCTGTCATTTGGTTCTTTGATCATGATGAAGATCGTGAGGTAGAAAGGTTTAAAAATTATATAAAATTCAAATGAAGTTTGAAAATCACGAATTCTGTCAATTGCTCATTATATCATATGGGGAGGCTATGGTAAAAATTTGATAATGTTTTGAACATTTTGACACGTACGCTGTTTAGAAATCGGAACATCTCACGAGAAGTTTCAAAAAATTTGAACTAAAGTCTTCAGGTTTGGAGTCTTAGAGAAATTTAAATTTGAGTTTAACTACAAAAACTTTTCTATAAGTAATATACAACATAACTAGTGTCATATTAAGTGTTGAAAAATTTTCGCATCTGTTTGCTATTTTTAATAATAAATTTAATGAAAATAAACTGTGACGTGAGCCAGGCTCTCGGCACAGAGGGCGTCTTTGCCGAGAGCCAGAGGCCAGACTCACAGCACATCTGGGGGTGGGCCCGCATGTCAACCGCCGCAGGTGACCTGACACGTGGGCCCCAGGCTTTGCCGAGAGCCTGAGGTCCAGCTCTCGGCAAAGAAGACGAGGGGCCCACTTGTCATGTGCGACGGGTGTTGCCGGGACTGACATGTGGGCCCGCCCCTTCTTTGCCGAGAGCTTTGGATCTGGCTCTCGGCAAAGAAGACGTCAGGCCCACTTGTCATGCGCGGCAGGTGTAACACCCCTGGTGTTTACTTAAATTAATCAATGGGTTAAGCCCTGATTAAGGAGTTAAACCCTAAAAGCCCATGACATAGTTTCATTGGCATTGCTATATCTCAAAATTTTGTATAGCAACTTAAAAATCGGCCAATACAGAAGTTGTATGTGATTTCAATCTTGACAACTTTCATATTTAACATTTGGCCCAACGTTGAGCGGAAAGTCCTCAAAAACAGAGCCAAACCGAAGTTAAGTCCAATTGACCATTGCAGTTTAAACAGTGGCATGGTCTTGATTTCAAACTTTATATAAGAACTCACTTTTCTGCCTTTATAGAAGTTGTCAAGAATTTCCGGGAACACAACTTTGTCAATTGGTGGCATTTCAAATTCTGAGCAGAAGACAACCAAGATTCCGGGAACACAACTTTGTCAATTAGTGGCATTTCAAATTCTGAGCAGAAGACAACCAAAATCTTGGTCAAAGCAGTTTTGCAGTGTCACCAAGCTCTGCGTCCTGCCAACTTCGGCAGGCGTTCCCGGCCAATCCATACACTTTTTCATATATCGACCTTTACAAAAGTTGAAGCATGTTATACCAGCTCAAACTTTTGTTTTTGGAGTTTTTGTCGCACAGTTCAAGTTTTTGGAGTTTTGATCGGTCAAACATGCGCTGATCGTTGCTCCCGCGCGTGCCGGCGAGCTCCAGAGCGCCGACCGGTGCCTGCGTCCGCCTGCCACAGGCAGTGCCACCTGGCACCCAAGCCGAGGATCGACGGTCCTCCTGTCTCCACGTCACGACTGCTCTCCTGCACGCCACATCACCGCCAGAAACCGCCCTTCCCCAGCTCGTCCACGCCACGCACCGCGCAGCGACGTCCTGGCGGACACACGCCGGCCTCCACACCCCTGCGTCGCCACTGCCCGGCAGCTGTCCGTGCCAGCTGCCCCAGGGGCGAGGTAGACAGCCCCAGCGACGCCACAAGCCTCTTCTCCCTCCCTCATTCGCTTCCTGAGCAAAATAGCCGGCGTTGCTCCTCTGCCCGCTCCTGTCCGTCATTGGCACCATACTGACGAGCTCCCCTCCTGGACCATACTCTGCCTGACCGAGCTGTCCTCCGCCACCACGAGGACCTGCCGCCGCCTCCCAGGCCGCCAGCTCGCCTCCATCGCCGGCCAGCTCGCCGGAGCCGAGCTCGCCGCGGCCTCAGATTCACGGCGCTGCCGAACCCCGTCGCCAGCCCCTCCTCCAACCCATCCGAACCCCGGAATGGAACGCTGGTGAGCCCCTCGTCACTCCCCACCACTTTCCCGGTCCATCCCGGCGACGAGCTCGCCGGATTTTGACCTCCATCGCCGGCCATGGTGCCTGGGGACCTGGATGTGATTAGGATTCTCGTCTAGGGTCCTTGTTGTAAGTTCCAAGGACCTACCTGCGAATCCAGGGACCTGGTTGTAACAAGGTTCTTTAAGGTTTTGGCTGCAGCTTAGAAAAATCATTAAAAATCGGAAAAAATCAGAAAAATGCAAATCCAATTTTGTTGGGTTCGCGGTGAAGAAATCTATCTTTTCTAGAAAGGTTGTATAGGGTTTTTCTGTGCAGTTTTTGAATGATAAATCAAACTCTGTTTGAGGTGTTTCTGTTGTAGTTTAAAATATACTCATGATATGGAAGTAAATTTTAGATATGTTTTTCTTTATGGCATGTTTAGATTTGTGACCAAAATTGACAGAAGTTTGATATGTAGATTTTGAGTTATAATTTATGTAAGCTTTATGCTAGATTAATCTTGATGCTTTTTATAGCCCCTTTCAAAAAACTTTTCTTTAAGCACAAGTACACTCTAGTGTTTTCTTATGATGAGTAACACCTCTGGTACGTTGGATATGATTTTTGGCCTATGTTTAATTGATGTTCTGGATCTGCACCTATGCTTTAGTCAGAGGCTTGATTTTGTTACAAATGGCTTGTAGGAAAAGTTTAAGACCAAAAAGATTTGTAAATCTTTTTGTAGGATTTAATGTAGATAAACTAGGCTGAAATTTGTCTTTTTTATATAAATTAATTTATATGAGATCTGGAGCTAAATTTTAGCATGAGCTTAGTTTAGGTATATGTTGCTGTGTACCAAAATTTAGGACCAATGGATGTGTTTTTAATTTTATATGAATTTTGGATGAATGGCTAGCTAGGAGTTGAATAAATAGGTTTATATTTATTATTTAAGTTTAATTAAGGTTTTCATGTTTGTTCCTGTTTTTAATCATTAAAACACACCCCATACTGTTTGGTGAAGTTTAGTGAGTTAATTTGCTTAAATGTGCACACAATCACCATCACGTAATGCATGTGCATGTGAACATGTAGATCTACCGGACGGGACTTACGCGCTCACTCAGGAGGAGGAGGGAGCAGCTAGTGGAGAGGTGAACCAAGCTGTCGTGCATCAAGACCTGGACCAAAGTCCAGAAGAGCCCAAGGCTAATGCTGAAGTAGAAGAAGGCAAGCACCGGAGTGCATATAACCTTTTTGATAAACTCACATCTTTTACTTTTCAGTATTTATGTTATGCTTTGTGCATTTAAGTTTCAGGAGTTGATTTGAAACCTAGATGCATGATTCTTAGGTTCCTATGCTCTTATACTAGTATGTTATGACGCTAGTGCCATGCTTTAAGGACACGGTACAAGTCGAGTAATGACTCATTGCTCGCGAGATATAGGATGCTTATGTTGGAATCATAAGATGGTTGAATTGACTCGCTCATGTGGTAAGAGCAATGGGTTCGGTCTCGACCGAGTAGCATGGTGCCGGTTTAAGCTATTGAACGTACCAAGTGCTTGTCGGGAATGGGACCGGTAAGCTTAGTACCTAATAAATCAGTGCGGGGACTTTATCGCTACTACTCTTGAGATGCGTCTCTCAGTTCGCTACTGGTAGTGCAAGTGTGAGTCTGGACGTACCGTGTGAGGGCATTCCAGTAACCTTGTACTTAGGACTGTAGTGCCTGTCCCTAATCTGGGGAATGACGGGAACCGCCTGGTCGGGGTAGACCCTGCATTCGCTTTTATTTGATTTCTTGGGGTCTACCTTCTTCCGTGTATCTTGGGTTTACCTTGCAAGGATATAAATCGATCGATCGTCAGTCACTCGCCGTTATCTGAGTCGGCTTGACCACTGGCTACCCCATGTATTTATGGAACAGTTGGATTAATATTGCTGCCTTATTAATATTGTTTGCACAAACATGCTTGTTTAGTTAGGTGCTTACCTAGAATGGTTAACATATTAGAACTTGAGCTAAAATTGGAAAGTAAGGATCAACTCTTAGTCACTTTTGGCAAAACAAACCCACCAGCCAAAAAGTCTTGCATGTCTAGTTGTACTTTCTTTTTGTCGGGTCAGTCTTGCTGAGTATTAGCATACTCAGCCTTGCTTAATTTGTGGTTTTCAGGTGACCCCATCTGGCCTGGTTCTATCCCAGATGGTTGGGAGCTTGAGTGGGAGAATGACGATGAGGAGTGATATGCTTGGATGGCTTCCCATGTGTATCCCGCGTTTAGTTTTTATTTCCTCTGTTTAATCTCTGAAACACTTTACTTTCATGTATCAAAACCTGGTTTGTAATAATGTGAACATGTGGTCTTTTATGTAATGTTGAACTTGTACTCTGATCCCGCCTTCGTGTGGGCTTTGCGCATATCAGCGATCCTGTTGTAAGTGATTTACCAGGCATGACCCAGCAGAGGTGACAGAATAGTTCTTTATTATTGCTTAATGGCCACGTGGATAGGCTTAGGCGATAATACGGAATTATTTTACGTGGTTCTGTCACAGCTGGCATCAGAGCGATGATATGCACCAGAGTATTAAAAATACCTTAATAACTTGTTTTTAGAATAAAATTTGCCAAGAATAAGAATCTTGCTAAGTGCGTAGGACGTTAAGGTTTAAACTAGTCCGAGAGGCCCTAGAGGGAATTTTTGGGTTCTTTCAGGTGGCTAATAATCTATGGTGTATTTATACTGACTTCCAACATATTTTATTCTTGTCAAAACTTACTTTTCTTACACAACCATACTAGTTTATCACGTTTTGCCATACGTGGTGGTGTCACAGGAAAGTCCTGTGAGGGATGGATGGGACCTATTCCAATGGGAACCCACATCGCGTCTGCGTCTCGTCACGTTTTGCCATACGTGATGGTGCCACATGAAAGTCATGTGAGGGATAGATGGGACCTATTCCAAAGGGAACCCACTGTTGCGTCTGTGTCTCGCCACGTTTTGCCATACGTGGACGTTCCGTATTACAAAAATAAGAGGCAAGGATACACTCCATTCAAACGAAGAGTATCCGAGGTTGGACGTTATCCATGCAGCGGCTTTATGCATGGATGCCGTTTCTATAGTGAACGGTAATGTATGTGAACGCTTTCGTGAGTGTTGGCACGAAAGGTTCGGGTTGTTCTGTGATTTTCTGCAGGTACGCTAACCGCGTTTCGTTAGGTACGGTATCTAAGAAACGAATAGTTGTCGACTAGCTATTATAGGGAGAGACGTATTTATGCTTTCCCACTGGCACTAACTTCGAGTTTGGGCATTGTTTTGCCTTGCGAGGATGATTAGGGCGCTTTTTGCATCATGCTAAGTGTTTTTATCATAAGTTAAACAACATGTTGTAAAAGAAGTTTTTAATCACTTAAAAATCCACCTCTGCAGCTTTTAAGTTCAGCAAAGTGTCCCTGTCTTCCAGTCCTGGGTATCATCTGATCTGGATTTTTTTCGGATCCCTTCCAAGCTTCTTCTGCTTAGTCGTCCTATACAAAAGTTTCTCCAAATTTCTTGAAGAAGCTGCTGTAAAATTTTTATGGTCATAAGATCAGCAGAATTTGAGTTATAATCAAAACAGTACCGGTCAGTGTGCTAAGATTTCAGTATGACAGTGCTCTGAATTTTGATTATTTCGACCTTATTCCCCTCAGTTTCAGATCAACCTTTGAATACCAAAATTGTGCTCCAAAACCTCACTGAGTCTCTGGAAAAATTTTGCAATTTTTGGAGTACTCGTGTTGGAGTTATGATTTTAATACTTCAGAATAGTGTGGCTGTCCCAATTATGAAATTCTTGCAGTTTGAGTTTTCGTCGTACATGTTCTACTTGTTTATCTTCGTATGAACAAGATTATGAATATGTGTTTAATGAAAGCTCAAATTTTTAGATGGTGGGATAGACATGCAAAACTCTTAGTAGTTTTGGTAACCCAAATGACAGCCAACTGAAATTGATCCTTTTTAGCTATCTTCTTCTTGTTTTTAGCTCAAATTTTGAATACCAAATTTGTACTCCATGACTTTACTGAGTACCTGGTAAAATTTCAGAATTTTTGGTTAAGTAGAATTTCAGTTATGCTAATTTTGGTAACTGCCTGTTTGCTGAATTTTTTGGGCAACAGTCAACTGAATTTTGGTCCAATCACCTTTCTTCACATCAGTTTTAGCCCCAACACGAAATACCAATCTTGTGCCCAATCACCTAAGAAACAATCAAGTAAAACTTTGAGAATCCTTGGGCAAATAGTTTTTGAGATACCGTTCTCTTTCCTCCACCTTTGTGTTCTTTCTTATGCTGCAAAGTTCAAGCATGGATCAATTTGTCTTTATCAACTTTGTATGGTTATGTGATTTGGATCACTGACCTCGTTCTTGATTTAATCATCCGTTTCAATGCACATGGGCTATTTCCCTTCTAACTTGGAATAGATTCAGATGGTTTGAACAACACCTAGTTGTTCCAGAATATCCCAATCTTCATAAACATATTTTGGACGAAGCATGCCTTTTCAAATTCTCTATTCACTGAAAACAAGAGTTTCTGAATCTTGACAAAAACGAGAATTTGTGGATGCTGGACCTGTGAGATATGAATTTTCTTACATCTCACTGTTTTTGTCCAACTAGCATTCTTTACGATCAACAATTCTGCTTGCACTTGCACATGATCTACCCTGCTCCCTGATAACTGGAGAGTAAGTTTATAAATCATGTGACTCCTAGAAAGTTGAAAATGCAGAATGGTGCCAGAAACCCCTACCTCCTCATTCCTATCCATCACCCCCGTGAAGTCTCGAGGGCCAGTTTGACCCCCTCCATATCCGTGCTTCGTCTATTCTGTGTCGCTCTGTTACAGCCGCCACTGCTGATCGTGGCCGTCTTGTCGCCAAGGCATCCCAATGCCGGCCACTATCGTGCCACATGTCATCACCACACCTCCTAGCTACCGGCCCCTACCCAAGTGGCGCGAGCACCACCGCCACAACACCACGCTGAGCATCGATAAAAGGAGCACCCCTCGTCGATCTCCCACCACCTCCAAGCCTTGCCTCCACTAGAGCTTTTCATCCCCATCACTCTCACTCCTCTCTGGCTGCTTCTTTGCAAGGACATCGTTCGTCTTCACCGCTTGTGGCATCCCTCGGCAAGCAAGCTCCTCATCCATCTTCCTCATTGACACAAAGAAGAAGCTCAAAAAGAAGGCCACGAGGAGTATCCAATCCTACATCGCCGACCATGGCTCATTTTCTAGAGATGTTTGATTCCATTTGCTGGAGTCTAGTAGGAGTATACATTTGCTTTATGCTCCAGTTCTTGATGGTTTTAGTTTTTCATGTGTACATTCATCGCCCGCTCCCTCATGAGCGCCATTGATGTTGTGCAAGAAACACATGTATCTGTCATCCTCTCTGAGTTTCGAGTCTTGAAGAGCTTTGGCACGCTCTGTCTGTTTCCTATATGTATCATCTTTCTTCCCCTGAAAGGTTCTACCTAATCTTACTTTCGAATCTCGGGACGAGATTCTTTTCAAGAGGGTAGGCTGTAACACCCCTGGTGTTTACTTAAATTAATCAATGGGTTAAGCCCTGATTAAGGAGTTAAACCCTAAAAGCCCATGACATAGTTTCATTAGCATTGCTATATCTCAAAATTTTGTATAGCAACTAAAAAATCGGCCAATACAGAAGTTGTATGTGATTTCAATCTTGACAACTTTCATATTTAACATTTGGCCCAACGTTGAGCGGAAAGTCCTCAAAAACAGAGCAAAACCGAAGTTAAGTCCAATTGACCATTGCAGTTTAAACAGTGGCATGGTCTTGATTTCAAACTTTATATAAGAACTCTCTTTTCTGCCTTTATAGAAGTTGTCAAGAATTTCCGGGAACACAACTTTGTCAATTGGTGGCATTTCAAATTCTGAGCAGAAGACAACCAAAATCTTGGTCAAAGAAGTTTTGCACAGTGTCACCGAGCTCTGCGTCTTGCCAACTTTGGCAGGCGTTCCCGGCCAATCCATACACTTTTTCATATATCGACCTTTACAAAAGTTGAAGCCCGTTATACCAGCTCAAACTTTTGTTTTTGGAGTTTTTGTCGCACAGTTCAAGTTTTTGGAGTTTTGATCAGTCAAACGTGCGCTGATCGCTGCTCCCGCGCGCGCCGGCGAGCTCCAGAGCGCCCACCGGTGCCTGCGTCCGCCTGCCACAGGCAGTGCCACCTGGCACCCAAGCCGAGGATCGACGGTCCTCCTGTCTCCACATCACGGCCGCTCTCCTGCACGCCACGTCACCGCCAGAAACCGCCCTTCCCCAGCTCGCCCAAGCCACGCGCCGCGCAGTGACGTCCTGGCGGACACGTGCCGACCTCCACACCCCTGCGTCGCCGCTGCCCGGCAGCTGTCCGTGCCAACTGCCCCAGGGGCGAGGTAGATAGCCCCAGCGACGCCACAAGCCTCTTCTCCCTCCCTCATTCGCTTCCTGAGCAAAACAGCCGGTGTTGCTCCTCTGCCCGCTCCTGTCCGCCATTGGCGCCATACCGACGAGCTCCCCCTCCTGGACCATACTCTGCCTGCCCGAGCTGTCCTCCGCCACCACGAGGACCTGCCGCCGCCTCCCAGGCCGCCAGTTCGCCTCCACCGCCGGCAAGCTCGCCGGAGCTAAGCTCGCCGCGGCCTCAGATTCACAGCGCCGCCGAACCCCGTCGCCGGCCCCTCCTCCAACTCGTCCGAACCCCGGAACGGAACGCTGGTGAGCCCCTCGTCACTCCCCACCACTTTCCCGGTCCATCCCGGCGACGAGCTCGCCGGATTTTGACCTCCATCGCCGGCCATGGTGCCTGGGGACCTGGATGTGATTGGGATTCTCGTCTAGGGTCCTTGCTGTAAGTTCCGAGGACCTACCTGCGAATCCAGGGACCTGGTTGTAACAAGGTTCTTTAGGGTTTTGGCTGCAGCTTAGAAAAATCATAGAAAAATCAGAAAAATACAAATCCAATTTTGTTGGGTTCGCGGTGAAGAAATCTATCTTTTCTAGAAAGGTTGTATAGGGTTTTTCTGTGTAGTTTTTGAATTATAAATCAAACTCAGTTTGAGCTGTTTCTGTTGTAGTTTAAAATATACTCATGATATGGAAGTAAATTTTGGATATGTTTTTCTTTATGGAATGTTTAGATTTGTGACCAAAATTGACAGGAGTTTGATGTGTAGATTTTGAGTTATAATTTATGTAACTTTATGCTAGATTAATCTTGATGCTTTTTATAGCCCCTTTCAAAAAACTTTTCTTTAAGCACAAGTACACTCTAGTGTTTTCTCATGATGAGTAACACCTCTGGTACGTTGGCTATGATTTTAGGCCTTTGTTTGATTGATGTTTTGGATCTGCACCTATGCTTTGGTCAGAGGCTTGATTTTGTTACAAATGGCTTGTAGGAAAAGTTTAAGACCAAAAAGATTTGTAAATCTTTTTGTAGGATTTAATGTAGATAAACTAGGCTGAAATTTGTCTTTTTCCTATAAATTAATTTATATGAGATCTGGAGCCAAATTTTAGCATGTGAGCTTAGTTTAGGTATATGTTGTTGTGTACCAAAATTTAGGACCAATGGATGTGTTTTTAATTTTATATGAATTTTGGATGAATGGCTAGCTAGGAGTTGAATAAATAGGTTTATATTTATTATTTAAGTTTAATTAAGGTTTTCATGTTTGTTCCTATTTTTAATCATTAAAACACACCCCCATACTGTTTGGTGAAGTTTAGTGAGTTAATTTGCTTAAATGTGCACACAATCACCATCACGTAATGCATGTGCATGTGAACATGTAGATCTACCGGACGGGACTTACGCGCTCACTCAGGAGGAGGAGGGAGCAGCTAGTGGAGAGGTGAACCAAGCTGTCGTGCATCAAGACCTGGACCAAAGTCCAGAAGACCCCAAGGCTAATGCTGAAGTAGAAGAAGGCAAGCACCGGAGTGCATATAACCTTTTTGATAAACTCACATCTTTTACTTTTCAGTATTTATGTTATGCTTTGTGCATTTAAATTTCAGGAGTTGATTTGAAACCTAGATGCATGATTCTTAGGTTCCTATGCTCTTATACTAGTATGTTATGATGCTAGTGCCATGCTTTAAGGACACGGAACAAGTCGAGTAATGACCCGTTGCTCGCGAGATATAGGATGCTTATGTTGGAATCATAAGATGGTTAAATTGACTCGCTCATGTGGTAAGAGCAATGGGTTCAGTCTCGACCGAGTAGCATGGTACTAGTTTAAGCTATTGAACGTACCAAGTGCTTGTCGGGAATGGGACCGGTAAGCCTAGTACCTAATAAACCAGTACGGGGACTTTATCGCTACTACTCTTGAGATGCGTCTCCCAGTTCGCTACCGGTAGTGCAAGTGTCTGTCTGGACGTACCATGTGAGGGTGTTCTAGTAACCTTGTACTTAGGACTGTAGCGTCTGTCCCTAATCTGGGGAATGACGGGAACCGCCTGGTCGAGGTAGACCCTGCATTTTCTTTTATTTGATTTCTTGGGGTCTACCTTCTTCCGTGTATCTTGGGTTTACCTTGCAAGGATATAAATCGATCGATCGTCGGTCACTCGCCGTTATCTGAGTCGGCTTGACCACTGGCTACCCCATGTATTTATGGAATAGTTGGATTAATATTGCTGCCTTATTAATATTGTTTGCACAAACATGCTTGTTTAGTTAGGTGCTTACCTAGAATGGTTAACATATTAGAACTTGAGCTAAAATTAGAAAGTAAGGATCAACTCTTAGTCGCTTTTGACAAAACAAACCCACCAGCCAAAAAGCCTTGCATGTCTAGTTGTACTTTCTTTTTGTCGGGTCAGTCTTGCTGAGTATTAGCATACTCAGCCCTGCTTAATTTGTGGTTTTCAGGTGACCTCATCTGGCCTGGTTCTATCCCAAATGGTTGGGAGCCTGAATGGGAGAATGACGATGAGGAGTGATATGCTTGGATGGCCTCCCATGTGTATCCCGTGTTTAGTTTTTATTTCCGCTGTTTAATCTCTGAAACACTTTACTTTCATGTATCAAAACCTGGTTTGTAATAATGTGAACCTGTGGTCTTTTATGTAATGTTGAACTTGTACTCTGGTCCCGCCTTCGTGTGGGCTTTGCGCATATCAGTGATCCTGTTGTAAGTGATTTACCAGGCATGACCCGGTAGAGGCGACAGAATAGTTCTTTATTGTTGCTTAATGGCCACGTGGACAGGCTTAGGTGATAATACGGAATTATTTTGGGTGGTTCTGTCACAGCAGGTGTTGCCAGGACTGACATGTCGGCCCGCCCCTTATTTGCCGAGAGCTTTGGATCTGGCTCTCGGCAAAGAAGATGTGGGGCCCACTAGTCATGCGCGGCGGGTGTTGCCGGGACGGACATGTGGGCCCACCCCTTCTTTGCCGAGAGGTTTGGATCTGGCTCTCGGCAAAGAAGACATGGGGCCCACTTGTCATGCACGGCGAGTGTTGCTGGGACTGACATGTGGGACCGCCCCTTCTTTGCCAAGAGCTTTGGATCTGGCTCTCGGCAAAGAAGACGTGGGGCCCACTTGTCATTCGCAGGGAAACCTAACTTCCCACACGCACACCACACGCACACAGACACCCACACACCACACGCGGACGCGAACACACTGCGCTGCCGCCGCTGTCTCTCCTCTGCGCCGTCGCCGCTGGGGTGCGAGCTTCGCTGCCGCCGCGCACCCCTGCTCCGCCGGCGCCGTCCCCCACTCCGCGCCGATGCCGGCGCCTTGTCGTCGTCGTCGCCCCGGCCACCGGCCTCCCCCTGCTCCGTGTCGTTGGCGTCCGGCCGCTGCCGCCTGCCTCCCCCGGCCGGCTCCGGCCGCCTGCGCCCGGGCGCTGCCTCCCCTGACCTCGGGCGCTGCCCGCACCGCCACCGGGGTAAAGGCCAGCCCCGGTCCCGACCGCTGCCCCTGCCACTACCGGGGGAGAGGGCGGCCCGGCCACCGCCGCCAACCCCTGCCTCCAACTTGAGGTTAGTTTTTTTACCATTTTAGTTAGCAAATTTATGTAGCAAATTTAGTTAGCAAATTTTTCTAGGAAATTTAGGTACCAAATTGATTTATGTACTTAGCAAATTAATTTAGGTAGTTAGCTCAAGGCCATGAAATTTAGGTAGCAGTTTACTGTTGGCAAGCATACGATTCCATGGCGTCTATGTGGTTCCCGGCCATCGTGCCGTTGTTTTGTTGCAGGTTTTAAGAACCTCACCTTGTAGGGGAGGTGCTGCCCAAATTTACAACTAACATTGTTATGTTCATTTTTTTGTAGGAACTAGCCGCCGACCTCCGCCATCTGGTTCTCGCCGCCTTCCTCCGCAGCCGCAAGGTGAGACAAATTTATCCGGTTTCCATATGATGTTGTAGATCGCGAAACCTAGTTAGTATAGGTGTCTCCCGTTCGGAAGAGATACAGTTGGAAATATGCAGAACTTTGCATATTTATGGTTGTATCTGTTTCGAATTGTCCACATTTTTTGGACATCCCGTGGATGCGTAGATGGGGTTAGTTTCTATGGTCTACTTTGATCGGAGACAGAGTTTCGGCAGCACCTCCCCATTGTTCTTCGGATACACAATCTCCCTAACGGGACGTGTATTTGGAGAACAGCGGGGAGGTGCTGCCGAAATTCTGTCTCAGATCGTAGTAGACCATAGGAACTGACTCCATCTACGCATCGACGGGTGGGATTAGGACCTATCTTTACCTATTAGAATGTGTAGACATCGTGTAGATGATGGAATTTATTTTATATAACTCGCTGATATGATAGAGAATGGGTGACCATGAGTGGATGTACAACGGATGGGCACCAAATGGCCGTGTGACAGAGGAATGGATTAGGAATGCTCAAGCTTTCATTGATGAAGCATTTACAAAGGTTAAAGGGCCTAAAGATAGAAAAACCATTTGGTGTCCCTACCGCAGCTGCGGAAACACGCGCCAGCATACAAAGAAGGACATGGCAGCACATCTCTACAAGCATGGATTTACGAGAGACTATACAAAGTGGACCTTTCATAGTGAAACCTGTCGTATGAGAGACGAGGCCATGAGACAACGCATCGGAGAACTTGATGGTGATGCTGGAGTAGGAGACATGTTAGATGACTTTCATGAAGCACATTTTGAAGGAGAACGTCCAGAGGAGGAGCCAGAGCCAAGCGCGAAGGCGTATTATGACATGTTGGCTGCAGCACAAAAACTCCTTCACCAGCACACCAAATTATCTCAACTACATGCCATCAGCCTCCTGATGGTCGTAAAGTCGCAGCATAACCTGAGTCGAGATTGCTTCGATACTTTGATGACTGTTTTTGGCGACATGCTTCCTAAATGTCACATTTTGCCCAAGAACATGTACGAAGCATGAAGAGTCCTTCGTACACTTAAGATGCCGTACAAGCAGATACATGCATGTCCGAAAGGATGCATCTTATTCAGGAAAGAACATGAGAAAGCAACACACTGTCCGAAATGTAAAGCGTCTCAGTACGTGGAGGTAGACTCTGGTGAGGTTCGTCCAAAGAAGCAGCTCACTATCCCAGTGAGTGTCCTACGGTAACTCCCGCCCATACAGCGGATCCAACGGATTTACATGACCGAGGAATCTGCGAAGCAAATGACTTGGCACAAAACGGGTCACCGATACAGTGATAAGCTTACACATCCATCTGATGCTGAAGCATGGACCCATTTTGATGGGCTTCATGGTGACAAAGCTCTTGAGGCTCGCAATGTACGTGTGGCGCTGGCGACGGATGGGTTCAATCCTTTTGGATTCACGGCTGCCCCGTACACTTGTTGGCCCGTGTTTGTTACCCCCCTGAATCTACCCCCGGCATCGTCTTTCAACGGCAGTACATATTCGTGTCATTGATAATTCCTGGATACCCGGGAGATAATCTGAGTGTGTACATGGAGCCTCTGATTAAAGATTTGCTCAAGGCTTGGGAGGAAGGGGTGTGGACATACGATCGAGCTACGAAGACAAACTTCAAAATGCACATGTGGTACATGTACTCCCTGCATGACATGCTAGCTTATGGGTTATTTTGCGGTTGGTGTGTCCACGGGAAGTTCCCTTTCCCAGTATGCAAGGCATCTCTAATGTTCATTTCGTTGAAGAGGGGTGGCAAGTTTTCTTCGTTCGACAAACATCGACAATTCCTCCCTCTTGACCACCAATTCATACGAGATACCAAGAACTTTACGAAAGGTGTCGTAGTTAAAGGGCCACCACCACACATGATGACAGGTGCTGAGGTTGAAGCTGAGTTAGACACTCTCATGCTCAAAGAAGGAGAACAACGTTTTGTGGGATATGGTGTGCAACATGCATGGGCTCAGAAGTCGGGCTTGTGGAGGCTACCCTATATGAAAGATCTTCTTCTTCCACATAACATTGATATGATGCACACCGAAAAGAATGTTGCCGAGTCACTATGGGGTACAATCATGGACATACCAGAGAAGAGTAAAGACAATGTTAAAGCTAGAGTCGATCAAGAAATGTTATGCGATAGACCAAAGCTAGTCATCCTGCAGCCTGAAGAGGGCAAGAAATGGAAAAGGCCTAAGGCCGATTTCATCCTTCAGAGGGAACAAAGGAAGAAAGTACTAGAATGGATGCAAAATTTAATGTTCCCTGATGGGTATGCTGCGAATCTGAGGAGGGGAATAAACTTAGCTACTCTGCGAATAAACAGGCTGAAAAGTCATGACTACCACATATGGATCGAGCGGCTTCTTCCGGTGATGGTTCGAGGCTACGTACCTGAGCATGAGTGGCAAGTGCTGGCTGAGTTGAGCTATTTCTTCCGTCATCTTTGTGCTAAGGAGTTATCTCTTGTTATGATTGACAAACTAGAAAAAAGTGCACCAGTGTTGCTCTGTAAGCTAGAGAAGATCTTTCCACCCGGCTTCTTCAATCCGATGCAACATATGATTTTGCACCTCCCACGTGAGTCACGATTGGGGGGGCGTGCAGAACCGTTGGTGCTATCCAATTGAGAGGATTCAAAAGGTTCTTTGAAGCACATGTAAAAATAACAATAAAATTGAAGCTTGCATTGCAGAGGCATCAATTCTGCAGGAGGTGTCAAACTTCACAACTAAAAACTATGCAGAGCATCTTCCCATCGTGCATAATCGACCTCCTTGGTACAATGCTGTTGAAAATGAATCGAACCTCAGCCTTTTCCGAGGACTTTTCGGAAGTGCAAGTGGTGGGACGTGCAAGACCTTATCTATTCAAGAGTGGCACACTATCACGATATATCTTTTGCGCAACCTTGACGAAGTACAGCCATACATAAAGTAAGTTTTCAATAAAGCTCATCATTTTCTTTCTCAAATCTTGCCGTATTTGCATCCAACCTCATTTGATTTGGTGCAGTGAATTTATTGGGCAATTTTGGCATCGTTCAAGATGACCTAACGACCAGGAGAAGGAAACCCTTCTTAGCCAGGGTGTGGGAACCGGAAATCCCAATTTCATTTCCTGGTTCAAACAGAAGGTAATTTAGCTCGTACTCATTACATTAAAAGTAATCTATCTCGTACTCAGTATCACATTAACACTATCCTGCCTGAACTTGCAGGGCCAAACCGATGCATTTATGAGTCCTGAGTTGAGACAGGTTGTCGATGGTTTTGCCTTTAGGGTCAAGTCACATGCTGTTTATGATGTGAATGGATACCGCTTTCACACGACACGACACGAGCAGAAAAGGCCCAATCGAAGAACCACAAATAATGGAGTTTGTACGCATAGCCAAACCTATGGGGTAGATTACTATGGAAGACTTGAAGAAATATACGAACTCGAGTATCATGGTTGCAAACCTCTTAAACCTATCATATTCAAGTGTCATTGGTTTGATCCAAAAGTTGTAAGACGAAATCAGAATCTTGGGCTGGTCGAAATTAAACAGTCATCTGTGTACCCAAGACACGATGTCTATATTGTTGCCCAACAGGCCACACAAGTATACTACCTCTCATACCCTTGTAAAACTAACAAGCGTCTCAAGGGCTGGGATGTTGTGTACAAGGTATCGCCACACGGTAAACTACCTGCACCAAACAATGAAGATTACCACCTAATAGATCCAAACACATATGCCGGAGAGTTCTTTCAAGAAGATGGGCTAGAAGGGAGGTTTGAGATAGACTTAACCGAAGGAATCGAAATGGAAGTAGACAATTAAATTGTTGTCGACGACGATGCTGCAGAAGAGGTTCATGATGATGATGACTTAAGTTTACTTGAGCGATTATATGTAGGCAATGGCAGTGATGATCAATCATCCGTTCCTCCTATAGAGCACGGCGTTGAGTCTATGAAAATGCGTGATAGTGATGATGAGACTTATGATCCAGATGTTCCAGATCATGATGAATATTTCTAAAACATGTAAGATCCATAGTAATTGTAATTATGTTTCTCCTTTACCTGAGTCTATTTGTTTATAAATTACTATGATATTTTGTTTCTTATTTAATAATTTATATTTATATGTTATTATGTACTGATTGATTTACTTTTTTCTATTTCAGGATGGCAAAGCAGCGCGCCCCAAAGCGCACCCCTGTGGTGAGGAACCTCAATGACTTGTACCAGGACGAACCTTAGGGATCAGGGATTAGGGCTGCTTGGAGGAGGGTGACGAGGTCCCCCTCTACGACACCCTCCTCGTCATCTGGAGCTAGGGCTCGCAAATCTGCACCCTCTCTGGTCCTTCGGTCGACAGACGAGGAGGAGGACGAGAGGGAGGATGCAGTGCAGACGGAGGAGGACGAGGAGGAGGAGGAGGGGGAGGTGGAGGTGGATGGGGATGGGGATGGGGATGGGGATGAGGAGGCGGGAGCGGGGGCGGCGGTGAAGGTCTATTTGCGAGGCTCCTCCAGTATTCCGGAGCGACCCATACCGCTTGCGAGCCAACCAATGATTAAACCCGAGGGACTATGGTAAATTAGAACAACATTTCATTGGTTCCTTTCAACCGCACGATTGAAACTAATAATTTGTGTGAATCATTTTGGCAAGGGGTGGGAGATCGTCAGTCCAGGTGGCCATAATCGTCTTCCCAATGGCATCTTGGGCATTTTGTGTAGGCTTCACTACCCCGGGTTTATGACAGTTGGCGAGGGAGAAGCCGCGCGAGAGGTGCTGGTGACGTCGTTTGACCACTATGCCCTCATGCCCGATTGGCCTGATCTGAGTAACAGGCAGTTCCAGAACAAGGCCGCCCGGGTGGTTGGCGAGTTTTGGGTGAGTCTTCCTCGCAATGAATTGTATTTCTCAATAAATCAAATTAATTGGATATTCTTGAAGTATTGACAACACTTTTATATGCAAGATTTCTACAAATGTCAGGAGGGATACGACCAGACGGCAGCTGAGTGTGCGATGTTTGTCTGTCGGAAGCTTGTGACGGATATGATTTATGAGTCACGCGTCTCGTAAAACATTGTGTACAAGGCTAGCAAACAAGAGAAAGCCAAAAAAAGGAAGTCCGGAACCTTCGGCTCACTCCAGAACAACACATGGAGGTAATATGCTAAATTAATTATATTCATTTTTCTTATATTAAATATGCTAAATTTGATGTTCTTGGATGGTATGCACTTGATGACCTGCAGGTGCCTCCGTGGTAGGTCGCCGACCAGCCTCAGGTTTGGAGAGCGATTGTGGACATGTGGTTTCAGCCGGAGTGGGAGGCAAAGCACCTCGAGCGCCAGGAACGGCGTTTGAAGATGGCAGGTCCGGCACACCATCAAGGCCCCCTTAACAACCGTGAGTTTGCTCGTAGATGGGTACGTTAATTTATTTCTTTTTTACCTCTCAATACTGCATAATTTGTTTGCTTTGTATCTCTCAGCTATTCTGACATCCACTTTATTTTTTCCTGCAGTCTCGGTCACATGAGATTCGGCCTTGCGGCGAGCTCGAGGCATATGGTCTGTCACACAAGGGCAGGGCGACATCACCTTCAACACTGACGACCCCCCTCCCCTCCCCCCGAGGCGTACAACAACCTGACAATCCAGCCCCAGATCACAAAGTACACCAGGACGGCAAGGGAGGTACGTGGGCTAGAGTTCGATCCAGTCCGAGAGCCTCTTGATGGAGAAACCATCATCAGGATTGGAGAAGGCAGGAGGCATGGACGGTACTATGTTGGTGACAATATCCTAGTCCTGTCCTCTGTTCCGACTCTCTCGCAGGTTCGGTCTCGAGATAGGGGTACGACCTCAGGACCGTCCATAGAACAACGGCCCAACGTTACGGAGACCTTGCATGCGAACTTCTAGGTTATTTCAGTTCTATGCCATCGTTCATTGACATTTACATATGTTTGCTTTGTATTCTAATGTTTTGATCAAATATTGTAGGCCCAGCTTGCAGCAGAGAGGGCCGAGCGGGAGAGGCAGGTCGAAAAGGCGCAGAGGCTCGCCCAGGAGCAGATTGCACGGGTGCAAGAGGCCCACCAGAAGTAGATGGAAGTGATGCAAGAGGCCAACAATCAGCAGTATGCCGTGATGATTCAGTACATGCAAAGCCTTAGTCACAGGCGCAACTCCCTCCGCCACCGCAGTTCTTCCCTCCACTTCCTCGACCGACTGCTATTTCACCCGTGAGTTACTTTCCAAACTTGGTCTTTTGATTCTGCTATTTCACCTTTCATTTATCACCCCTGACTTTAAATCTTATGCAGAATCTATCGGTGGCATCAAATGATGGGCCTACGAGACACGAGTTGTCGCCGCCACCTCTGCAGAATCCGTGGGGTGGGATGCAGCCGGGGGTCCAGTGGGTGCCACGTGGGCCGTGGACAATGGCGCCCGCAACCGCTCAGCAGCCCCCTCATGGATCGTCCAGTTGGCCGGGTGAGGACCAGGTGTGTCCGAGGACCAGTGGATGGTCGCTCCTTAGTGATGAGTGATTGACAATGTGGTGTGGACTGAATCTTGGCCTAGTATTCCAGGTGTTGGATGCGGCTTGATTTGCGTTGGTGCAGGTGAAGAACAGACGCGAAAGGTCTTAGCCAGAGTGGCCTCCCAGGAGCGGAGAGACAAGTAGGCTTGGTTCGAGGGACCCGGTGGTCGGACGGGATCAAGTGCGGTCCTCATGGTGCAAGAAGAGCAAGACGAAGTCGTGAAGAGGGTGTCGGTACTCGGTGGCGGCCAAGTCAAGGAACGAGGCAAGATCGAGTAGACCGTCCGGGAGTCGGAGGTGAAAGACTTGGCGTGCTCGAAGCTAGGCGTGGTGAGGCTGTGCCGTGTACGCGGGGTTTGTTGGTTTGGCCACAAAACCAGCACAGTCTGAAGACTCGACTCGACAAGACGGCGCACCGGTCCGACCCGTGAGGAGCACCGGCCTGACCGGCGCATCGGTTTGACCGGTGAGGAGCACCGGTCTGACCGGTGTGGACTGTGTGCGACGAGAAGCTTTGAAGCGGGGGACACGCAGCGTGATCGCGGAGCTTGCGTCGGAGGGAAGCAAGGTTGCGGTGGATGCGTGCCCGCTCGATCTACAATTTCCAGATTTGCCCCTGAGGGGTGTGTATCTTAAATTCAAGTTGTAGGGGTAGGATAGTCTTTTCCCACTTCTGATGGACTATAGATAAATAGAAAAGAGGAGAAGTGGGCAGCCATCTCTTGGGGCTTCTCTCTAGGACTTGGTGTAGGTTTTGATTTTCTTCTCTCCCTAGCACTTGCTATGGTTCTCTCTTCCATAGGCTAGCTAGAGCTTCAATTCCATATCATCAAGAGGGTAGGATGTTGGGAGGTTGCTAGCCCTTGTAAAGAATCCTTTCTTTGTTTGTGAAGAAGAAATCTTGGTGCTAATTTCGTCTCCCTTTTGTTCCCGGCGTTTTTCTTTTTCGGGATTTTCGGAGCCTTTTTCTCGGGATTTTCTTGGATCGTTTTCGGGGACGTTTTCTTTGGGGTTTTGGTTGAGGATCACACATGAGTGCCTTGTGCCTCTTTTCTTGGTGATCTTGCTCCTCCAAACCCACCGAAAGCTCTTTGATTTGGTGGTTTTTGGTGAATCCCGAGTTCTTGGTGTTCGTCCCTTTGATTCGCGATTCCGCAAGATTTGGTGGATTTGGGGACTTGATCTCGTAGCCATGGCTCACCCATGAGGTGACCCAACTATCCCCAAAGTCTCACTTTAATCCATTGCGTGAATCGGGAGATTCGTAGATTTGTTTTTGGGGTTTGACCCGCGGGTGGAGTTTTTCCCGAGCTGCCCAGACCTGACCGGTCTGACCGGTGCTCCACACCGGTCTGACCGGTGCCGGCCATTTTGGGCTTTTTCGGGGATTTGTGCTCCAAGTTGTTCCCCTTGCTCTAGGCTTGCTGCTGTTCAAGTTTGGTGCGGTTTTGGCCTCGGGAGCTTTGGATTCTAGCAATTGGGGTTTTCCAGCCATGACCGGTCTGACCGGTGCACTGGACCAGTCTGACCGGTGCCTTGGCTTTCGTGGGAAATCGCCAAGTTGCTGCTCGGGTGATCCGGCTGTTGTGCTCGGGTGACCCGGTGCGTCTCTGTTTGATGTCGGGTGTTCCGGAGGTTCTGTCCGGGTCATCCGGCCTCGACCGGTCTGACCGGTGTCTCTGACCGGTCTGACCGGTGCAGCTCGTGTAGTGTTGAGTTTCCTGTTCCGCTGTGCTTTGCTCATGTGCGAGTTGCTTTGCCTTGCTCCTAGGTCCAGTAGTACTCTTGTGACTGTGTGGACTTGGCAAGAAGAGTGTTGGAGATTTTCGGAGTTGATTTTGGGAGCATATCCATATTCATCTCCTTGGAGAAGAATTTTATTTGGCTCCCATTCACTCCCCCCCCTCTCTAGTCGCCATCTCGGTCCTACAAGTGGTATCAGAGCCGAGTTAAGGGTCTCCTAACCCTGACCGGTTTGAGATCCAAAGATGGCGTATCAAGAGCAGAGTTCAGGTCCTCCACACTTCGATGGAAAGAACTACCAGATGTGGGAAGCCCGCATGGGGGCGTTTCTCCGTGGCAAGGGACCGCTGATTTGGGATGTGACGGTAGACACTACCTACGTCATACCCGAGAGTTTCCTGCTACCAGGCACCAGGGACCTTTTCGAGGCCAACAACAAGGCCCTCGACTTCTTGTACCGTGCTCTCTCAGAACATGAATTCAATCGTGTTTTGGGAGAGAACTTGGCCTGGAAGATCTGGCAGAAACTAAAGGTCGCCCATGGCGGAAACAACCAAGTCAAAGCTCGGTTGTTCGCGACTTACCGGAGAGAGTACGAGAACTTCACTCATCTCCCCGGTGAGTCGATCGACGTGATGTTTCAGAGGTTCACGTGCATAGTGAACAACATGAGAGCCAATGTGGTCGTGCTCCCGTACGATGATCATGATAGAGCTGTGAAGCTCTTACACTCTCTGGATCGTACCGTGTGGAGCGCTAAGGTCGAGGCCATCATGGAGTCCACTAACTACGAGACACTCACGGTCGATGAGCTCTTCTCCAAGCTCAAGTCCTCAGAGGTAGATAGGGCTTTGAGAGCCAAGACAGAGAACCCGACTGATCCACATAGTCTGGCTCTTGTCACAGGCTTGAGGACAGGATTTCAAGCTAACTCTTCTTGCAGACAGTTTGCTTTGTCTTCTCTTGTGTCCTTGCCAGATGAGGAGTTCGAGGTGCTGAGCGAGGATGATCTCGTGTTATTGACCAATTGTTTTGGGCGCATGTACGAGAACCACAAGGGATCAAGGCAGAACTCGAGCACGTGCTACAGGTACGGCAAGATGGGACACTTCATCGCCGAATGTCCTGAGGCTATGGAGGTCAAGAACGACTAAGCACCGGCCCAAGAACGACTACAACAAGCACCGTCCCGAGAACGACTACAACAAGCACAAGAACAAGGGCGAGCGACAGACCAAGAAGAGCAGCGGCTACAAGAAGAAGTCGGCCCGAGCGATGGTTGCTGGTGCAAGCGACATCGACTCCAGTTCCTGCTACACTACGTCGAGCTCGAGCAGCGACGATGAGGAAGGCGGCCGGTACAAGGAGAAGAGGCACTCCAGCAAGAACTTCAATGGCTTGAGCGGCCTGAGCTTCGTCGCGAGAGACGGCTTCTGTGGCATGGCACGCAGCTCCGACAACAAGAAGAGCCGCAAGGACGACTCCGACTTCGGTTCCGACTCCGAGGAAGAGGTGAGTCGCGATCCTGATGTCTTGCTCAAGGAGATCGCTCAGTTGAATGCTTTGCTGGATAATAGAGATGATGTGCTTAGGAAAACCAACAAGGAGAAGAGAGAGTTTAGATCTTTGCTAGGTGATGCTAGGGAAAAGGTCATGGAACTAGAGTCTTCTCTTGTTGACGCTAGAGTTCAGATAGAGTCTTTGAAAACTGCACCTGTTGTGACTGATGAACCTAAATGCACTGATTGCAATGTTTTCTTAGCTGACCTGTCTGAACTGAAAAACAAGTATGCCTCTCGTCTTGAGGAACTAGATGCTGTTAGGGCTGAGTTGATTGAGTTGAAGTCTAGACCTGCTTTGCTAGGAGCTTGTGCTACTTGTCCTATTTTGCATGGTAAACTAGATGAGTCTCATGCCCGCATAGTTTCTTTAGAGGCTGCTTTGAAGTCTCCTATTGCTACTGCTTGCTCTGGCTGTGAAACTGCTTCTGTGAAGAACCTTGAACTTGAACACTGTGCTAACCGTCTGCAGGATGAAAATGATGAGTTGCGTCAGTGTTTGGGTTGGTTGTCGGGTAGAGAGCCACAGCTTAGAATGATGATAGAGCAGTTCAAGCGAGCTGATGGTAGGGGGCTTGGGTCTGAGGGTGTTGGTGAGGGCAGTGGGGAGAAGAAGGAAGTGAGGGTTGAGAGCGTACCCATTCCACCACAAACTACACCCACCAATCAATGGAAACCCAAGCCAAACCACCTATGTAGCAAACTTGACACCACTCCCGATCCTCCCAAGTTTCCTCCAAAAACCAACAACCTCCAGAGGAGAGTGATTTTTGTGAGAAGTGGTGAGGAGAAACCCAAAGAGAACCCCCCAAAGCCAAAGCCAACTTTCCATTGTGAGTATTGTGGAAAGGATGGCCACCGGGAGGACTTTTGCTTCCGGAAGAGAAAGGATGAGAGGTTTGCTAGGATAAAGGCAAACAAGGACAGGTACCGCCTTTCTCGTGGTGTGCCTAAGCCTCGTGAGCCATTGCCTAGGGGAGCCGCTGAGGTTAGAGAGCTTCCGAGAGGCAGGGCTGGGACTGTGCAGAGGGCACCGGTCAGACCGGTGGGGCTGACCGGTCAGATCGGTGCACCTCAGGCTGCTGGCAGCAGAGGTCTGCAGCAAGGTGTGAGTTCCGGGTTTGCTCGTGATGAGGGCAGACGCTTTGGGTCAGGGCGTGGTGAGTTTGCTGGACGTTCCTTCACTCGTGGCCCATATGAGTTTGGGAGGAACGATCGCAGCTTTGAGTCTCAGAGGAACTACGGACCATGTTTTCCCTTTCGTGGTGCTCGTGTTCCTGCAGTGAGACGTGAGAGAGTTCCACGGATGGAGAGTGTTGGCGTGGACTTTGCTAACCATTCCTTTGAGCAGATGGCTCAACACTGGTTTAACACCTTCTGTTCTAACCCCAGTGTAGAGTTGTTTGCTCACTCTTGTTCTCATTTTTGATTTTGCAGGTGGGAGGTGTGGAGGACCTTTGGTTGATCGACTCCGGTTGCTCTCGACACATGACCGGAGATCGAAGGTGGTTCTCCAGCCTCACCCCGGTGATGACCAAAGAGTACATCACTTTCGGGGACAATGGAAGAGGACGAGTGGTGTCGGAAGGTGTGATCAAGGTAAGTGAGAAGGTAACTCTGAAGCGTGTGGCCCTCGTCAAGTCTCTTGGCTTTAATTTGCTTTCGGTTTCTCAGTTGCTTGACGAGGGAGTTGAGGTTCGCTTCAAGTTGGGTGCTTCTCGGGTACTTGATTCTCGAGGCGATCTTGTCTGTATGATCGTTCCCGAGGGTCGAGTCTTTCGAGCAGATTTTTCTCAGACTTCAGGTCCCGCTCGGTGTTTGGTTGCTGGTGTTTCAGCCGAGTTGTGGAAGTGGCATAGGCGGTTGGGTCACTTGAGCTTTGATTTGCTTTCTCGCTTGAGTGGACTCGAACTCCTCCGAGGATTGCCTAGGTTGAAGTTTGAGAAAGATTTGGTGTGTGCCCCATGTAGGCATGGCAAGATGGTAGCCACTCCCCATCCACCTTTGACTGAGGTCATGACTGAGCGTCCAGGGGAGCTTTTACACATGGACCTGGTTGGTCCAGCTCGCGTTTGCTCGGTGGGTGGGAAGTGGTATGTCCTTGTGGTTGTGGACGACTACTCTCGCTATGCCTGGGTGTTCTTCTTGGCTGAGAAAAGTGAGACATTTGGCTTTGTTCGAGTTCTGATCTTGAGGTTGAAGAACGAGAGACATGGGGATGCCATTAGAGCGATTCACAGAGACAATGGCACAGAATTCAAAAACTCTCATTTTGAGACTTTCTGTTGTGATCTTGGTCTTGAACATCAGTTCTCGTCACCGTATGTTCCTCCTCAGAACGGTGTCATGGAAAGGAAAAATCGGACCCTTTGTGAAATGGCTAGGATGATGCTCGATGAGCACAGGACTCCTAGGAAATATTGGGCCGAGGCGGTCAATACCGCTTGCCATGTCTCAAACAGGATTTTCCTTCGAGCCTTCAAGAAGAAAACTTGCTATGAGCTTATGCACGGTCGTGCCCTCAGAGTTAGCCACTTTAGAGTCTTTGGCTGCAAGTGCTTTATACTCAAGAAGGGGAAGCTAGACAAGTTTGACGCTCGGTCTTCTGATGGGATTTTTCTAGGTTATGCATTACATTCTAGAGCTTAACGTGTACTTAACCTTGAAACTAACCAAATCATGGAGACTTGCGAGGTATCCTTCGACGAGACACAGCCATGTAGCTCTTCTGTCTTTGAGTGTGCAGGTGACGATGAGCTGGGGCAAACAATCTTCGAGGAGGAGAAGGATGAAGGAGAGGATGATGGAGATGATGCGATTCCTCCAGCTCGTGTACCCTCTACTTCCACTGCGACGACTACTGTTGACGACGGTCCTTCCCCCACTCCTACTACTACGACCCGTCAAGTACAAGTGGAAGCTGCTGCTGAGGGGGAGGTGGTCTCCAGGAGAGAGGCACCGAGACGAGTGCAAGTCGACCATCCTCATACTTCGATCATTGGTGACCTCCATGAGAGAACTACTCGGTCAAGGTCACAGACAGTATCTCACTTTGCTCACTCTGCATTTGTTGCTTCTTTTGAGCCTAAAGATATTGGACACGCATTATCTGATTCAACCTGGGTCAATACCATGCATGAGGAGCTTGAAAACTTTGAGAGAAACCAAGTCTGGGTGTTAGTTGAACCACCTCCAAATTGCCATCCTATAGGTACCAAATGGGTTTGGAAGAACAAAGAGGGTGAAAATGGGATGGTGGTGAGAAACAAGGCTAGGCTAGTAGCTCAGGGGTTTAGTCAGAAGGAGGGGATAGACTACGAGGAAACCTTTGCACCTGTAGCTAGATTGGAAGCAATTCGGATCCTTCTAGCATTTGCTGTTGCTAAAGGGTTCAAGTTGTTTCAGATGGATGTGAAGAGTGCTTTCCTAAATGGGGTGATTGAGGAAGAAGTGTATGTGAGGCAACCCCCGGGTTTTGAGAGTGCCAAGTATCCCCACCGAGTGTACAAACTCCAGCGAGCACTATATGGCCTGAAACAAGCACCCAGAGCGTGGTATGGTAGGCTAAGGGGTTTTCTACTTAGCAAGGGCTTTGTGATGGGAACCGTAGATAAAACCCTTTTCCTACTCAAAAGTGGCAATGACCTGTTGATTGTTTAGATATACGTGGATGATATTATCTTTGGTGGCTCCTCTCACTCTTTGGTTGCGAGGTTTGTAGAGGATATGAGCAGGGAGTTTGAGATGTCAATGATGGGTGAGCTGCAGTTCTTCCTTGGGCTTCAAATCAAGCAACTCAATGATGGGACATTTGTGCATCAAGGGAAGTACACCAAGGACATCGTCAGGAAGTTTGCGATGAACGACTCCGATGAGTACGACTACGGCTTTGGATGCTGATGAAGACGATGAGACCGTGGACCAGAAGGAGTACAGGAGCATGATCGGCTCCCTCCTCTACTTGACTGCGACGAGGCCGGACATACAGTTCAGTGTGTGTCTGTGAGCTCGTTTTCAGGCTTTGCCGAGGACTTCGCACCGGCAAGCAATCAAGAGGATTTTCAGGTACTTGAACTATACTCCTGAATTTGGTCTTTGGTATTCTGCATCCTCGACACTGAATCTATATGGGTTCTCCGATGCGGATTTCGCTGGGTGTCGCTTGGATTGCAAGTCTACCTCGGGTTCTTGCCAGTTTCTTGGTTCTTCTTTGGTGTCTTGGTCTTCTCGCAAGCAGTCAAGTGTAGCCCAATCCTCCACAGAAGCCGAGTATGTAGCTGCAGCCAGCTGTTGTTCCCAACTCCTTTGGATGACCTACACTATGAGCGATTTTGGTGAGGAGTGTACCCATGTCCCACTCTTGTGTGATAGCACCAGTGCCATAAGTGTAGCCAAAAATCCAGTCCTTCATTCCAAAACCAAACATATAGAAGTGAGGTACCACTTCCTGAGGGACAATGTGGAGAAGGGAAACATAAACTTGATACATGTACCCACCCAAGACCAACTAGCCGATATCTTCACAAAACCACTTGACCAAGCTACCTTTACTCGCTTGCGAGGTGAGCTTGGAGTGTGTTTTCCTTTCTGAGTTGGTGCTTGGAGCTTCTCTTGTAGCATATGTAATATACATGTTTACTTTTATGTACCATATCATGTAGGATAGCCATCTTTGTATCATTTATGCATTTGATAGGATGAGCTTCTCCTATATACATTGGTTACTAAAACTTGCTACTTTTGAGATGTGGGTATGCTTGCTAGTTTTGGTGATGTGTAGCTATGCTCTTGATTATCATGTTGAATATTCATGATGTGCTAGCTATTTTTTAGAGAAAAATGCTAAAATGACATTCTCTCATGAGTAAAAGCCTTTGCATGCTCTCTTTATGCTTGAGTGGCTATGTCATGTTTAGTTTATGGTTGGGAAGCATGTTTTCTTATCATTTGGGGTCAAAGACCTTTCTGTCATTGCGAATGTTTAGCCCACTAGAGACCTAATGGAGGAGCATAAGCTTCTTTTTGCCGCAAAGGCATTTCATGTACCATGTTTAAATCTGAAAATGAAATGTCAATGCTTGAAGATTATGTTCTCATATGAATCATGTCATTTATGCTTTTAATTTGCTTAAATTGGGTGCTAAACCATTGCATGTTGTCTACCATGAGAAGTCTCATTTTAGAAGTAGACACATGGCTCGGTGGCTTTGACATGACATGAGATAGCTTGTGGGTGTTTGCAATGACCTTTTGATGAGAACTTGTGACCTTGTATGAGCTTTGTGTGATTTCTAGCTCACTTTAGCATAATTTGATCATGGTTAGGAATTTGCTCATGAGAGGAAATTTTTCGCAAAATTGCTTAACTTGATCTTAGCTTGGTCACATGCGTATGAAACTTTACAATCTTGATGGCAATGCTTTTACGGAACTAAGGACTGTCTTGCTTGCTCATTATCTCTTTTGTAGCATTTTTTAGTGCTCAATGACTATTTGAGAAGCTCGTAGTTCAATTTTTTGCATTTTAGCTTGATTCATGCATTGTCAACAAGGGGGAGAAAGTGGCGCATGAAAAACACTTCTGGGCGCATTTGGAAGGTGTCCGAACAGAACTCACTGCAGTTGCTGTTCATATGGTCACCGGTCTGACCGGTCAAGGCTGAACAGACTGGGTCGCTCTGATTCAGGGGGAGCTTGCATGCATTGGTCCAGGGGGAGCTTGCATGCATTGGTCCAGGGGGAGTTTGGATGTGTTCAGGGGGAGCTCCTTGTGTCACTTTGCTTGTGGCTTGTGTTTTCGCTCAGTTGTGGTGAGCTTTCGCTTTCTTGCTCTTTGGTTGTGAGTTTTAGCTCTTGTGTTGAGCTTCTTGTCTCGGTTGTGTCGAGCTGTTGCCCTTGTCTTAGGGGACCGAGACTTTCTCCTTCAAGTGATCTTTGTGTCGTTTGTCTTTCAGCTTTCGATCACTTGTTGGAAGTTCGTGTCCATTTCTTTTCGTTTTTCCTCTCTTGTTTTCCCTGTATTTTTTCATAAGTGGTATCTGTGTGTTGTCAATGCACTCATCAAGGGGGAGATTGAGGACCAGGTGTGTCCGAGGACCAGTGGATGGTCGCTCCTTAGTGATGAGTGATTGACAATGTGGTGTGGACTGACTCTTGGCCTAATATTGCAGGTGTTGAATGCGGCTTGATTTGCGTTGGTGCAGGTGAAGAACAGGCACGAAAGGTCTTAGCCAGAGTGGCCTCCCAGGAGCGAAGAGACAAGTAGGCTTGGTTCGAGGGACCCGGTGGCCGGACGGGATCAAGTGCGGTCCGCATGGTGCAAGAAGAGCAAGACGAAGTCGTGAAGAGGGTGCCGGTACTCGGTGGCGGCCAAGTCAAGGAACGAGGCAAGATCGAGTAGACTGTCTGGGAGCTGGAGGTGAAAGACTTGGCGTGCTCGAAGCTTGGCGTGGTGAGGCTGTGCCGTGTACGCGGGGTTTGTTGGTTTGGCCACAAAACCAGCATAGTCCGAAGACTCGGCGCGACAAGACGGCGCACCAGTCCGACCGGTGAGGAGCACCGGCCTGATCGGCGCACCGGTTTGACCGGTGAGGAGCACCGGTCTGACCGGTGTGGACCATGTGTGACGAGAAGCTTCGAAACGGGGGACACGCGGCGTGATCGCGGAGCTTGCGTCGGAGGGAAGCAAGGCTGCGGTGGATGCGTGTCCACTCGATCTACAACTTCCAGATTTGCCCCTGAGGGGTGTGTATCTTAAATTCAAGTTGTAGGGGTAGGAAAGTCTTTTCCCACTTCCGATGGACCATAGATAAATAGCAAAGAGGAGAAGTGGGCAGCCATCTCTTGGGGCTTCTCTCTAGGACTTGGTGTAGGTTTTGATTTTCTTCTCTCCCTAGCACTTGCTATGGTTTTCTCTCTTCCATAGGCTAGCTAGAGCTTCAATTCCATATCATCAAGAGGGTAGGATGTTGGGAGGTTGCTAGCCCTTGTAAAGAATCCTTTCTTTGTTTGTGAAGAAGAATTCTTGGTGCTAATTTCGTCTCCCTTTTGTTCCCGGTGTTTTTCTTTTTCGAGATTTTCGGAGCCTTTTTCTCGGGATTTTCTTGGATCGTTTTCGGGACGTTTTCCTTGGGGTTTTGGTTGAGGATCACACATGAGTGCCTTGTGCCTCTTTTCTTGGTGATCTTGCTCCTCCAAACCCACCGAAAGCTCTTCGATTTGGTGGTTTTTGGTGAATCCCGAGTTCTTGGTGTTCGTCCCTTTGATTCGCGATTCCACAAGATTTGGTGGATTTGGGGACTTGATCTCGTAGCCATGGCTCACCCATGAGGTGACCCAACTATCCCCAAAGTCTGTCGTGGGAAATCGCCAAGTTGCTGCTCGGGTGATCCGGCTGTTGTGCTCGGGTGACCCGGTGCGTCTCTGTTTGCTGTCGGGTGTTCCGGAGGTTCTGTACCGGTCATCCGGCCTCGACCGGTCTGACCGGTGTCTCTGACCGGTCTGACCGGTGCAGCTCGTGCAGTGTTGAGTTTCGTGTTCCGCTGTGCTTTGCTCATGGGCGAGTTGCTTTGCCTTGCTCCTAGGTCCAGCAGTACTCTTGTGACTGTGTGGACTTAGCAAGAAGAGTGTTGGAGATTTCCGGAGTTGATTTTGGGAGCATATCCATATTCATCTCCTTGGAGAAGAATTTTATTTGGCTCCCATTCACTCCCCCCCTCTCTGGTCACCATCTCGGTCCTACACCGGGGTGACACACCCACAGGCGTATGGGTGGGGGCCTCTGCCGCAGCAGCCGCCGCATGATGACTCGCCGAACGAGTGAGTTCTTGCACTTTTATTTGCATTGGGACCTTCGTGACTTAATTGCACTTGCATTTGGACCTTTGTGATCTGTATGGACTTGTGACTAGGTCGTACACTTGTTATTTGCATTTGTGGACTATGTGATGATTATGAACTGCCTGTGATGAATATTACCTACCTGTGATGAATATAAACTGTCTGAGATGATTATATAGCTTCCTGTGATGATGTATATTGGATGGGTACCATATATATGAAGCTGCAGCAAAAATAAAAAAAAAGAAAGAAACTTTGCCGAGAGCTAAAGCCATTGCTCTCGGCAAAGCCGCTCTTTGCCGAGAGCGAAATCCATTCCTCTCGGCAAAGGAAAGCTCTGGAGGGCTCTTTGCCGAGAGCTGACTGCGAGGCTCTCGGCACAGGGGTGCCACGTGGCAGCCATGTAGAGGCCCCTGGGGGCTTCTTTGCCGAGAGTTGCATGCAAGGCTCTCGGCAAAGGCGGGCCACATGGCACCCATCTAGAGGCTCTGGAGGGCTCTTTGCCGAGAGCGGAATGTCAGGCTCTCGGCAAAGGGGAGCCACGTGGCGGCAACGTAGAGGCCATGGAAGGGTTCTTTGCCGAGAGCCACTAGCCTGGCTCTCGGCAAAGAGGTGGGGCCGCCACCTGACGGCGTGACCCCTGGCCGCGTCTTTGCCGAGAGTCAGGTGGGGCTCTCGGCACATCTTAGCCGAGAGAGTGCTTTTTGACTCTCGACAAAGAGCTCTTTGCCGGCTAAACTGTGCCGAGAGCTCTTTGTCGAAGGCTCTGCCGAGGGGAAACGTGCCTTTGCTGAGCCCATCGTGCTCTCGGCAAAGGCGGCGATCCGGTAGTGAATTACATAATTAAAGATGTACCACTAAATTTCATCAATTTTGTTCAAATGTAAGATGAACATGCAGCCAAGGTTCGTGACCGGCCATGCGGACAGAAATAAAACAGAAACTTACTTTCAAAGAAGATGATCAAAAGGGGACTCGCGGAGAAGGTCAATTTCACAAAATTTCCCTAGAAAGAGTTGATAAGCCTAGAAAGAGGCTTCACTACCGGAAAAACTGAAGGCTGCCGTGAGCTCAGGACTTTGTCGTGAGCTTTTTGTTGGCCTCACGGCAAAATACCTTTTGCCGACGGCCGTGACGAAAACTCACGGCAAAAAGCAGGCACACGGTAAAATTGGACATTGCTATGAGTTTGCAGGCCTACTCACGGCAAAATTAGACTTTGGCGTGAGCTCGAAAGCCGGCTCACAGTAAAGTGGTATTTTGCCGTGAGCTTTTGTTTAGGCCGTCGGCAAAAAACTCCTCTTCCGACCTCAAAATGTTTTCATAGCTTTTTCATACAACTTCTGATGAATAAAAACCTTATATCACAATTGCACATCTCGAAAATATATATAACTTTTAGTAAGAAAGTATTTCAAAATTTTCAATCTAAATATGTGTTTTCTTTTTTCGATTGAATATAGAAGGGACACTTTGTGAAGCAACCCATAGCTATCCTTGCATTATATACCCTAAACTTTTTCTACTCTATGCACACAACATTTTGTAGTTCAAGTAAAATTTGGTATATTTTGGTATTTGTTTTCTATATTTAACTAATTAATTGCATTTCAAGCAATTTTTTGAGTCAAGTCAAATTTCAACTGCAACTTATTCAAATAATAGAAGAAAATGAGTGGAAAAATGATATTGATGTTATTTAGCCAAATTTAAAACCTTATCCATAAAATGAAAAGAAATTTCGAACATCTTGTTCAGCAAACACGATCAAAGACGCGCATCCGAATGATTTTAAAATTCAAAAAAGCACAAATGAAGGCTGAAAAACATGAAATTTGTCAATATCTCATGATATCATGATATCGCACATTTTGGCATGTACATTGGTTACAAATCGAAACATCTCCAAAGAAGTTTTATAAACTTAAGAAGTAGGCGGTTAGATTTGTAGGAAAAGTGACATTCAAATTGGAATTTGAATTCAAAATTTTTTATACTCTTCACAAACAACATGTGCTACTCCATATTAAAATTTGGTAATTTTTTGAATTCATTTGCTATATTTAACTAATTAAATGCATTTGATGTATTTTTGAAAAACAATTCCCTTTGTCGTGGTCTAAACATGGGCTCACGTCAAAGCCTTATTGGGCCAACCGGCCCATCAAATCCGCCGACCCCCTCCCACGATGAACCCTAGCTTTCTAAGCCGCTCTCTCCCCCACCCCGCCTCCCTCCCTCTTCCTGCCGTCGTCCCGTCCTCCCCTCTCTCCACACCGCCACCCCCTCTCCTCTCTCTCCTTCCACGTCGCCGCCTCGTCCTCCGCCGTCACAGCCGCGTCGTCCCCTCCTCCCCCTCTGCTTGCCCCTCGCCTCGTGGCGAGGAGCAGCAGCGGGGCGAGGCGCGGTGGCGGCGGTCGCAGGTCTGTGTAGCGGCGACGGCGACGGACGCGCGAGGTTCAGAGGTCCGCGGCATGCTCCTCCCTCCACACGACGGCGGCTTCCACCTTCCACCCGGCGACGGTGGCTGGCGACAGGGCGAGATCCGGCGCGTGCCTCACTCCTCCACGCCAGCGACCGCGCGAGATCCGGAGGGCCTCCTCTCCTCACTTGCGGCGGCCACAGCCTCCTCTCCTCCGGCGGGGCCACAGCCGGAACAAGCAGGGAAGCAGTGGTGGGCGGCGGTGGAGGGCCTTGACCTCCTCTCCTCCGGCGCGACTGGTGGTCCTGGTGACACTCCTCCTCTCCTCAGATCCGACGGTGGGTGACTTTCTTCTATCCCTCTCTTTCAGATCCGACGATGGAGCAGAGGCAGCGGGGGCGGAGGTGGTGGTGGACTGGTGGCCCGGTGGTGGAGATGGTGGCGCGGCCTCGAGCTCCCTCCCCGACGCGGTGGTGATGGCCTAGTGGTGGTGGCAGCGACGGCAGGAGCGAGCAGGGCAGCAGTGGGCAGTGGCGGGTGGCTGCAGAGGGCAGCGGAGGCCTTGGTATTGGGCCAATTGCGGCTTAGACACTTGTGTAGTCAGCCCAATAATCAAAATTGAAGGACAAACGAAATCCGGCCCCCACTGTACAGCCCACATTCTCCCTGGGCCCTGGCAAATTGGCAACTTGGGTAATTTCATCATCTGCATGTTACTACTTACTAACATACAAATGTACAATTGGCAAGCGTCTTTCAACAACCATGGGATATGTAACATTGTTGTTTTGACATAAATAACGAAATAGAAAAGAGCATACTCTTTACCGATATCATATCTATCAAAGCCTTGAAAAGTTGAGCCCATTGCAATCCATCATCTTGTTACTTTCTTATAGCTATCATATCTGTAACGCAAAGAACATCCAAATCGCCACAAACAAGACGTCAATCTAGATGCGTTATCTAATTGACTTTGAAAAAAATTATAGCTTGATGGCCCGGAACGAATGCATCCAAATCACAAACAAGAACACATGGATTTAGAGAGATCTAATTGATTTCTCATAAAATTCACAGTTCCCGTCAATTTAGGCACGGGATATGCACGTTTAAGATTTTACAGATTGGCTAGAAACTCTATAACTCCACAACAATGCTCAGCTCACGTCAGACTTCTTTCCTTTGCTTGTTTCTTCTTAGTTAACATTTTCATCACCCAGATTGATGCAAACTTTCCATTATCCTAATCAACAGACAATGCAGATTTATCCAATTAAAAAATTCATCGTACATACTAGTACAAATTTTTCGTTTGTGCACTGTAGAATGATTACGGAGACAGTACATTGCAATTTGCAACTCAGCATAGCGTTCACGTTAGTCTGAAGTTGCCAGCTGAATGCATTCAGATGTGCCAGGTTGCCTGAAAAGTCACGGAGGAACATAAACAATAACAGAAATTATCCCAGTAACCAGTTTCACACTTCCAATATATCCAGTATATAAGGAAGCCATTGCAGCCAAATCTCACAACACACATCAAACACAACACTGCAAGCACAACAATAACAGCGGGAAGCAACACTGCTTCCACACATGGCAACCAGATCATCCCTTGGGCAACTGCTGCTCATAGCAGTAGCTGCTGCACAAATTGTTGGGTCACTCGCTGGTGGCATCTCCGTATATTGGGGTCAGAATGGTGGCGAGGGCACACTGGCTGACACCTGCGCCACCGGCAACTACAAGTTTGTCAACTTAGCCTTCCTCGTAACCTTTGGCAATGGCCAGACCCCGGAGCTCAACCTGGCAGGCCACTGTGACCCAACCAGTGGTGGCTGCACCAGCCTGAGCGCCGACATCAAGTCATGCCAGAGCAACGGTGTCAAGGTTATTCTATCAATTGGTGGCGCTTCAGGCAGCTACTACCTTTCCTCGGCTGCTGATGCCAAGGATGTGGCAACGTACCTGTGGAACAACTTCTTAGGTGGGCAGTCCTCATCTCGTCCCCTCGGTGATGCGGTTCTTGATGGCATCGACTTCGACATTGAGGGCGGCACCAACCAGCACTGGGATGATCTTGCAAGGTACCTGAAAGGGTACAGCAACTCTGGCAGGAGAGTATACCTGACAGCTGCACCTCAGTGCCCGTTCCCTGATGCATGGGTTGGTGGAGCCCTCGACACTGGCCTGTTTGACTATGTCTGGGTGCAGTTCTACAACAACCCTCCCTGCCAGTACAGCTCAAGCAGCACCACTGACCTTGCAGATGCATGGAAGCAGTGGCTGTCAATTCCAGCAAAGCAGATCTTTCTTGGCCTACCAGCTTCGCCTGAGGCAGCAGGAAGCGGGTTTATACCAGCTGATGATCTGAAGTCCCAGGTTCTACCATTGATCAAGAGCTCTGGGAAGTATGGAGGGATCATGCTGTGGTCCAAGTACTATGATGACCAAGATGGCTACAGTTCTTCAGTCAAGAATGATGTTTAAGTGGGGATGCCTCTGGTGTAACCATTTCCTATGTGCTTCTTGTGCTCTGTGAGGATTTCATCCTATGCTTTGTGAATAGCTGTGTGTAATTGAAATAATTAGTATTTGTGGATTGGATTAGACCTGCTATATCCATTATTCTGGCTTCAAGAAATTCAAACTTTTAAACAGCCTTGTATATTATTTGTTTCAAGTGGAAACTGTTGGCTTTCATAAATGGCATCAAATGCTAATGCAAAAAAAATGGCTGGTCCAAATTATAATTAAACAATTGTAAATTTTAAGATCAAGTCACTGCCTAGAGAACCCTTGGTTAGCAATACTTATAATATATATAACTTATATAACTATATGCTCAGATAAAGCTTATATGTAAAGACTTCAGATTTAAAGGCATATCAAAATAGCATAGCAAAACTGCATGCTATTTCAGTTTCTATAATATATAAATAACTAGATGCTCAAATCCAAGATAATATGTGAAGACTTCAGGATTTAAGGCATATCAAAATAGTGTAGCAAAACTGCATGCTACCTACATTCCATTTCAGTTTCTAACACAGGAACTAACGATAATGCTATAGTTGGAGGGACAAAAGCACATACTCTGTCAAAGATATGAATATATATTCTACTTCTATCTAAGTGTCCAGACTGTCAAATGTAATGCTGCCTGACTAAGGATAGCACTGCTAACCACCTTCTATAGAATGATCTACTTGTTGAGGTGTGATGGCTTCGAGCCAGTAGCAAGGTCAAATCCAGGAGGAATAAATACAACATCATCCCATTTTGAAGAGGAGTTATCCTGCAATATGCCTTAAATTTTAGTATGATCGCAGGGAAGTAAACATAATATGACAACTAAAGAATAACAAAACAATCCGTGAGTTACAAAATGTATGGTACATGCAAGTCGTGAAGACATGAAAAGGTGTTCAAGTGTGCAATGTGCCAAGGACAAGCAAATGATACCAACTATTTTATGCAAAACTCAGGAGCAGAATGGAACCAAACAAAAGAAGTTAAATTCATTTGGTACATGTTACCACATTTGGCAAGCATCTTTCAATAACCCTGATATGTAAAATTGTTATTTTAATATAACAATATGGAAAGGGTACAATCTTTACTGATATCATTCTAAGCAAGCCTTGAAAAGCTTAGACCTTTTCAATCTGTATCTTGTTACTATCTTGAAAAGCTTAGCCCATTTCAATCCGTATCTTGTTACTATCTTGTAGGTTGTAGATGATCGAAACGAAATAAAACATCCAAATCATAACAAGAACAAGATATGACTTTAGATGCGTTGTCTAATTGATTTTGAAAAAAAAATTGTTGCTCAATGGACATCCAGCTGAATGAATGCATCCAAATCACAACACAAGAACACATGGATTTAGGAGTGATGTCTAATTGATCTCTCAGAAAATATGTGATACCTACGGGATATGCATGTTTAACAATTTACAAATTCGCTAGAAACTCTAAGTCCACAAGCCACAACAAGACAGCAGTTCTCTGTAGCCTGGAGAGTTTCTACAACAATGCTCACGTTACAGTTACTTTCTTTTGCTTGTTTCTTTTTAGTTAACATTTTCATTACCCAGATTTATGCCAATCTTCCATTATCCTAACCAATTAACAATGCAAATTTATCCAATTAAAATAGTCATCGTACTCCTACAAAATTTTGTTTGTGCACTACAGAATGATTTCAGAGACAGCATAGCGTTCACGTTAGTCTGAAGTTGCCAGCAGACTGCATTCAGATGTGTTCACTAGTCTCAACCAAGAGAGATTACTGTCCAGGCAGCCTGAAAAGTCACGCAGGAACATAAACAATAGCAGGTTTCACACTTCCAATCCATCCAATATATAAGGCAGCCCTTGCAGCCAAATCTCACAACACACAGAAACCACAACCAACACTGCAAGCACAACAATAACAGCAGGAAGCAACACTGCCTCCACACATGGCAACCAGATCATCCCTTGTGCAGCTGCTGCTCATAGCAGTAGCTGTTGCACAAATTGTTGGGTCACTCGCTGGTGGCATTTCCGTATATTGGGGTCAGAATGGTGGCGAGGGCACACTGGCTAACACCTGCGCCACCGGCAACTACAAGTTTGTCAACTTAGCCTTCCTCGCAGCGTTCGGCAATGGCCAGCCCCCGGTGCTCAACCTGGCAGGCCACTGTGACCCAACCAGTGGTGGCTGCACCAGCCTGAGCGCCGACATCAAGTCATGCCAGAGCAACGGTGTCAAGGTTATGCTATCAATTGGTGGTGGTGCAGGCAGCTACTACCTTTCCTCAGCCGCTGATGCAAAGGATGTGGCCACATACCTGTGGAACAACTACTTAGGTGGGCAGTCCTCTTCTCGTCCCCTCGGTGATGCGGTTCTTGATGGCATCGACTTTGACATTGAGGGCGGTACCAACCAGCACTGGGATGATCTTGCAAGGTATCTGAAAGGGTACAGTAACTCTGGCAGAAGAGTATACCTGACAGCTGCACCTCAGTGCCCGTTCCCTGATGCATGGGTTGGTGGGGCCCTCAACACTGGCCTGTTTGACTATGTCTGGGTGCAGTTCTACAACAACCCTCCCTGCCAATACAGCTCAGGCAGCACCACTGACCTTGCAGATGCATGGAAGCAGTGGCTGTCAATTCCAGCAAAGCAGATCTTTCTTGGACTACCAGCTTCGCCTGAGGCAGCAGGAAGTGGGTTTATACCAGCTGATGATCTGAAGTCACAGGTTCTACCATTGATCAAGAGCTCTGGGAAGTATGGTGGGATCATGCTGTGGTCCAAGTACTATGATGACCAAGATGGCTACAGTTCTTCAGTCAAGAGTGATGTTTAAGTGGGGATGCCTCTGGTGTAACCATTTCCTATGTGCTTCTTGTTCTGTGTGAGGATTTCACCCTATGCTTTGTGAGTAGCTGTGTGTAATTGCAATAATTATTATTTGTGGATTGGAGTAGACCTGTTATATCCTTTATTCTGGCTTCAACTCAATTCAAACTTATGAAACAGTCTGGTATATTATTTATTACAATTGGAGGCTTTGTCTTTCATAAATGGCATCAAATGCTAACGCAAAAATGGCCAGTCCAAAATCAAATTAAACAAGTGTTTTTGAATTTTAAGATCAAGTCACTGCCTAGAGAACTCTTGATTAGCAATATTTATAATATAACTTACATAACTATATGCTCAGATCAAGCTAGTATGTAAAGACTTCAGGATTTAAGGCATATCAAAATAGCATAGCACTACCCACATCCCATTTCAGTTTCTATAATATACCATAAATAACTAGATGCTCAGATCCAAGATAATATGTGAAGACTTCGGGATTTAAGACATCAAAATAGCGTAGCAAAACTGCATGCTACCTACATTCCATTTTAGTTTCTTGCTGGCTAATGCCACACTACATACAGCTAACACAGGAACTAACAATTATGCTAGTTGGAGGGACAAAAGAACATACTTTGTCAAAGATATGTATATATATTCTACTTCTATCAAAGTGTCCAGACTGTCAAATGTAATGCTGCCTGACTAAGGATAGCCTGCTAACCACCTTCTATAGAATAATCTACTTGTTGAGGTGTGATGGCTTCGAGCCAGTAGCAAGGTCAAATCCAGGAGGAATAAATACAACATCATCCCACTTTGAAGAGGAGTCATCCTGCAGTATGCCTTAAATTTTAGTATGATCGCAGGGAAGTAAACATAATACGACAGCTAGAGAATAACAAAACAATCTGTGAGTTACAAAATGTATGGTACATGCAAGGCACAAAGACATGAAAAGGTGTTCAAGTGTGCAATGTGACAAGGACAAGCAAATGATAGCACCTATTTTATGCAAAACTCAGGAGCAGAATGGGACCAAACAAATGATAAGTACTGGGGAACTATACTAGTTTCGAGGCCAAATAATGATAACTATTTAAGGAATATGAGAAACTCAAACTTAAATTATATTTTGTGAGCTTAAGCATACCTTCATAGATTTGATGATATCTTCCAAAGAAGAAACCTGTAAAGTAGAGTGTGATATGCAATTTCAGTTTTCAGGTCTGCCACTTTGAAGAAATAAGGTAACAAATAATGTAATACCTGAGTGTCACCAAGCCTAACAGCAGGATTAGGTTTTTGCTGATCGCGAGAGGTCCGGTACAGTGAGTTATCCAAGTCCTCCTGAATAAATGATAGAGAAGAAATTCAAAATCAGACCAGGTTGACAGGTCAACGTTCACGAGGGTGAAACTGAAAAAGAGATAAAGAAGATTCCCTAACCTTTCTGAAGAAAACTGGACGATATCTCTTGTTATCACTCATCAAGACCAAGCTCCTTGACTAAAAAGTATGTGGGTCACATGCCATGCACAAATATTTGAAGGAACACCAACCATAAAGAAACATGTTAATCAGTATCACTGAGCTTAGGAGCAAGTTGCAAAGGGGTTGATAAAAAGCAAGCACCCCTCTTAATTTCAAAAGAGCAAACAGCAAAACAATGAAAGAGACAATGTGATCAGAGGGGGTAGCAGGACAGAGATTTGTGATCAAAGTCATCAAGGGATAGAAAATCCGTATATGTACAGAAGAGTTACCTTACATATTGATTTTCTTGATCAATGCTTTATTGTTATCTTATTTGTTTATAAAAGAAGTATAATAAGTATAGTTGTCTGCCATCACACTTGTCCTATCTTCAACATGAAAGTTATATTTTACTTTGTACACTATATGCTACCAAATACTGCTGATAGAGACAGCATAAAGTTACTCCAGATCAATACTACATCCATTTCTCTATCTGAATTCTGAAAATTATTGCAAACCAGGTGAAGTTATTCAAACCTGAAAAACTGGAACTCCTGGAAATCCCTCTGTGGCATACAGCCCTTCATCTTGCATCAACTGCAAAGGTACAAAGCCAACTTTTTATGTAGGTCATTATAATGTTTAAGATTCCTCAGACAGGAGCTATAACCATAATCCAGTAAGCAGCATGAACTAAATTGTGCACCTAAGGCTCTACTAGTTTACTAGGCCACAAAGGTGGAAATGGAAATTTGTCAAAAGGATTTGTGATATTGCCAGAAAGAGATTAACTCCACAAGCTACCATAGAGTTTCTCCAAAACTAAGTTTTTTTAGTGCTGTTATCACAAAATACCTGTTTACAGTAGTACAAGATAAGAATGACAGGACATGCCAGTCAACTAAACTTCGCTGTTGTTATCTGTTAAATTGTCGTCACCTAGTTCCATTTCACACTTACTCAGAGGGAACTTTAGTCATCAAAGAAAGCACCAATAAAGATTATCAAATATCATGGATAAGCCTTTGAATAGGACTGTATATATTCTATACAGGAATTTGCATGAACAAGCAGTCAAGCACAATTTGTTGTCAAGATAACTCATGTTGTCTATTTTAAAAATAGTGCAGATTATCCTTTTGAAAACAATGCAGGATATACAATAAAGCGATAGAATTCTACAATGAACAAAGGATATCTTTTCCTCAGATAATCATTTATTTGTCACATGCACAACCATCTATAAGAAAAGATTTTCACCTTAATTGCATTAGCCACCTGAGATGAGTCAGGGAGGAATCTAAATGCCACACCATCAGACTTTAGTTGGATGACCTGAAAATAAAAGATATCATAAAATAAAGCAACACATAAATTGAGTTTAGGAGAACAACTGCAACAAATTTTGAAGTATCAAGACGAATGGCAAATATGCATCCTCTCAATAAATTTGTAGCAGTAGCAAGGACAAAATAGTTTAGCTTCAAAACACTTACTTCATGAGCATAAGATGTGCAACACCAGCCAATGATTAATTGATTATGTACAACTACAAACAGGCATGTGATACCTTGGTAGAGGAAATATAGAGTTCAGTGAATTTACAGACTTCTTTTAACAATATTGTGGATGTTTGGCCTATAAATTACTACATCTAATAGCAAGATTTCAGCACCACAAGTAGACTGGGCTCATAGACAGCCAGACATTGACTTTGTGATACTAAAATATTTTTGAAATCAGGTAAAAGAAAGTTTCCATATTATGGGTAACCCGCAACCTCACCTTATAATTAGGTGAGCAACTAAAATGAAGTCCATCTCCTCTGTAAGCATCTTATAGACGAAATAATCTATGAACCATGAACGTGCAATTTTTTTCTGTTTAAGGATTGAGAGTGAACTCCCAAATATATCAGCAAGTAACCTCAAACCACACAACATACTACTATTATCATGAACACATCACTAGCACCACAGCACTGATGACAAGTAGGTGCTTTCAGGAAATAAGAGCCATGACATTTGGAAGCACATTATCAAATGATCTGACATCTCTAAATGCAAGAACAAACGAGGTACATTGGCAGATCAGAACTTAATACTCCCTCCTTTTCTATTTATAAGGCGCGACGCGACATGGCACGGTCTTCAAAATTAGACTTTGACCATCTATTTCTCTTATATTATATTTTTTATGGTTATAAACATATAATCATTAGAAAGTATATTTGATGACAAATCCAACCATATCAAATTTACACTATAAAAATAAAAAATTGATACGTAAATTATTGGTCAAAGATCATAAAGTTTGAATCTTAATTTGCGTGCGCGCCTTATAAAAAGAAAAGGAGGGAGTATGTGCTCACACACGCTATTGAGGCAACACAGTTCAGGCATTCCGTCGAACAACTTCAGGGCGCATGGTTATACAGCAAGATTTGAACACACATGACACCAATCCAAAAGAAAAGATGATCACCTAATCAGCAGAGACTAAAAGAACCCGAAGCACATCGTGTCACAGGCATTCCAAAGCGAGTTAAAAAACAGCAATCGGACCTTGTTGAGCGCGACGGGCACGATGCTGGAGCCGGCGCGCATGTCGCCCTCCATCTGCTCCAGCAGCGCGTCGGCGTCCTCCTTTCGGAAGCAGAGCAGCCCGAGCGCCGGCGGAGGCCGCGCGACCTCGCCCCCTCGCCCTCCGTCGCGGGCGGACGACACGAGCACGAACTCCTGGGCGGCGTTGGCGAGCGCGTACACGGGCACCCCTGCGAGCCGCTCCTCGATCTCGGCGACCCGGAGGGCCGCGGAGGCGGAGGAGGCCGTAGCAGATGGCGGGGATGGGGAGGGGATGCGTGCCCAGGGCGGCGGCGGCGGCAGGGCCCGGGGAAGGGAGGAGAGGAAGGAGGTGAGGTGGGCTTGGATGGGGAGGAAGGGGTTGGGGATGCGGGCGCTAGGGTTGGGGTTCGGGTCGGAGGTGCCGGCGGCGGCGGCGGTGGGGTTCTTGAGCCATGGGAACTGGAATTGGAAAGGCATGGCGGCGGCCGACGGCAGGGGAGAGCAAGCGAAGTGGGGAGCAATGGTGACGAGAGCAAAGGCTTTTGGGGAGATATTTCGAAATTGGAAAATTAGATATATAGCATTGAAAAATTAGATATATACTACGTCACACGCCTCACGCGATATAACTCTTTGGTTCGCAAGTTTTTCGAAATATAACCCTTAGCATGTGAACTCTTTCAATTCAATTGGAGGGTTTTTCTCTTTTTACTGAATTTTGGGATTTTGCTTTTGCTTTTGCTTCTCCAAACCATATGAACGGACGTTTTTTACCATATCCTTATCTCCGTCCCTCCACCACTGACATGTGGGACCCACATGTTGGATCATCTTCAACCTTCGGACAGAGCACGAGCTGCTACTCGTCGGGGGTCGTCGTCGTCCCCGTGACCGCCGGCTCGGCACAACACCAGGGAGGGACACCGTCGGCTCCCATGGACACGGCACGTTCGCAACTCCAACCAAGCAGCGACGCTCGTCACCGCCGTCCTGCAAGGGGACGCCGGCTTCCTGAGCTCCGTCATGTCCTTTGACGCCATCGTCGAACCCACCAAGGGGCTCCTCATTGACGGCGAGGACAAGTATAAGGAGGTTGCGCATACGATGATCGACGCCAGCCCGGTTGCCCAGTGGGGGCCGCGCCAATGGGGGCTGTTGGCGCCTCTTCGACAGCAGTGTCCATGGGGCTCGGCGGCGGCTGCCAGCGCCCAAGCACCAATACCAAAACAGAGGAGGGAGAAGAGATAAACAGAGGTAAAAATGACATTTCAATTGGCTTGGAGAAGAAAAAAGAAAAGGAAAACCTCAAAATTCAGTAAAAAAAAGTCAAAATCCTTCAAATCGAAGAAGTTCACGTGCACAAAGTTTTATTTTGAAAGACTTGCGAACTGAGGATTATATCAGGTGAGGCGTGCAAACTTAGTATTAAATTTCGAAATGTCTCCCTTTTGAGGGTGAGTTTTCCTTCATGGGCTTAATTTGAGGGATTTTGTTGACCCATTTTGTTCTAAAGAATATACTTTGGGCCGTAGGAACCAAGCAAAGCCCAAGAAAGGGAACATGCATGACGACGACGACGTTTTGGGAGGCTTTTACCTGTATGCCACTGGAAAAGTTCCTCGTAACCTGTATGCCACTAAAAAGTTCGAGCGCACTTGTGTACCACTGGCTGAATCTTTTTTGCCCTTCATGCCACTTCCGTTAGATTTAGGTCAAACTGTGAAGGGAAAAGTCCAAAATACCATCAAGGTTAAATGTGCTATTATTTTTTTTAGCATTTTAAAAACCTCAAATGAAAAAACTCAGAACTACAAAGTTTTAGATCTCGTCGAGATCTACAACTTTTTAGTTTTTAAGTTTTTCGCATTTCATGTCGTGTAATATTTGTATTATTTTTTAGCGTCTTAACGACTTAAAAATTAAAAATAATACCAACATGAAATGAAAAAAAAACTGAAAATTAGAAAGTTGTAGTTCTGAGTTTTTTCATTTGAGGTTCTTAAAATGTTAAAATAATAATAATAGCACATTTAGTCTTGAGGGTGTTTTGGACTTTTTCTCTACAGTTTGACATAAATCTGACACATAGGTGCGCTCGAACTTTTTAATGGCACACAGGTCACCATGAACTTTTTCGGTGGCATCAGAGTTATTAAAAGACACTCCGGTTTGCCCTCCTCCCCGCGCTTCACGGGAGAAATGGGACGCGTGTCGCGCAGCGCTCTCTCCCGCACTCCCGCTGGCAATCTTAAAAAAACCCATCGACTCTCTAGAATTGCAAAAGGACCCCCCGCAGCCTCAACCCTAACCCTCTCCATCTCCAGTCGCCTCCCCGCTCCCTGCCGCAACGCTCTCTCTTCTTCCTGCTCCCAGCAGCCACCTCCCCTCCTCTTCTCCTTCTCCGGCTGACTCCGCCAGCCCTCCCTTCTCTCCATCGTCGTCGCCGCCCCGCTCGCTCCGGCGGGATCCAGATCTAGCATGGGGTGCGCTGGACCTGCGGTGGTGGAAGGGGAGTGCGGGGGTTGGGGCGTGCTCTGCACTTCCTTGGATCTGCTTGAGGTCACTGAAAGGATCTTGTGATGCCTAGAAGGGGGTTGAATAGGATCACTTCAAAATTTCTGAAAATTCTTCGCAGCGGTTAAATGGGTCGGAACTTCCGACACTGTACCAAAACTTCCGAGGGGTCGGAACTTCCTGTACAGGGGCGGAACTTCCGACCAGACAGAAATATATCAAGCTAAATTCAATATCAAAAGTGAAACTGCTAATTCTATTTGAATCAAGAGTTGAGTAGAGATACTAAGAGCATCCTACAACCAAAGATTAGTCAAGCAAATAAGCCAATATAGAGATCGGGCCAAAACAAGCTTCTAGGGTTAGAAATAAAGATGAACACAATGAGCAAGAGAGACAAGGATTTGTTTACCGGAGTTTACTCCCACTAAGGAAAGCTACGTCTCCGTTGAGGTACCCACAAAGGGTGGGCTATCACAAAGAGCCTCTTGCCTCACCCAATTTACCACAAAGAAGAATTGGTGCTCACTAAGAAATCTCCACAAAGAAGAGGGTAATATAAACATTCCCGGGTGCTCCACACAAGGAGGGCACTCAACGGGCGACGCCTAACCGTGTAGAAGTAAGCTTCAAGAGTAACAAATGCAAAACGATGCCCGGAGATGCTTCAAGTGCCCTTGAGATGAAATGGTTGACCTTCACACTCAAAACGTCTCAATCTCACACCTCAAACCTTTTCTCACCCAAGCCCTAGCTCAAAACACTCAAGAATTAGCTCAAGGAGGGAGTAGGGAGGAGTAGTGAATGCTCAAGGAGGTGTTTGTCCTGTGGTAGGTCAGCAGCAAATGAAGGAGGGGTTGAGGGGTATAAATACCCAACCCCAAAAACTAGCCGTTACTGTGCTGAAAACTGGTTTCTCGGAACTTCCGACGTGAGGCCGGAACTTCCGAGCAAGGTGCGGGATGGAGACAGAAGGCTGTTATCGGAACTTCCGCCCTGGGGTCGGAACTTCCGAGGAAGAGCGAAAAGGAGACAGAAGACCTTTATCGGAACTTCCTGTGTCAGGTCGGAAGTTCCGTCAGCTACTGATTTTTTTAAGAAAAATTAAATCATGGTTGTGCAAGTGAAGAAGGTGTGTCTCTCTGGGTTTGTTAGCATCTCAATTAGGCACTTTGACAACTCCAAAATATCCATTTACATCCCCCTTAGTAGTACGGTGATCCTAAACTCAAATTCAAACCGAAAATATAAATAAAAGACACCCTGAGCTTGATCACCTTTTAAAAATAGGATTGGGGGCCATTCTTTTCTTTTTATTCCTGCACATATCTCATTGACACAATTAGATACTCCAAATTGTAGCTGTCATTATCTATACTATAAGAGTTGAGAGAATTGAAAACAATTTTCACCCAAAGCAAAACATACCCACCCCTCACAGAGGCCCCACCTGTCGGCGCGGCCCACCTTCGTTGGAACGACGAAAACGCGTTTTGACGAAGAAAAACGACGCTAGAAATTGTTTCTCCCCATCCCGCTTGTTTTTTTTCACCGAAGCCTTGTCTACCCGCCCGCCTCTACCCGCCCGCGAATCACGCTCGGACTTTCCTCCTCCCCGTCTGCCGCCCTCCCTCACTTCCATTCTCCCCGCGACAACCCACCCTCCCTCACCGCCCCCTCCATCTCCTTCCCTCCCCAGCTCCCTCCTCCGACGCGGCGTAGTCTCTCCTGCTCCCTTCGCTCGTGCACGCGGGGGAGCTCCACTCGCTCCCGACGGCCGCGGCGGTGTGGTCCCTCTTGCGCGCGGGGGTCATGGTGGCGGAGCTCCTCAACGGGGTTGCCGGCGGCGGATCCGCCGCATCCATTACCAGCTCGGGCTGGTCACCCTCGAGATCCCATCGCCCTCCCAGGTCCCCGCCCCTCCCTCCTCCCAGCCAACAGTCGGTCGGCCTCCTCCGCCTCCTCAACCGCGGTCGTCACCCCCGCGAGCGATGATGGGGTTGAGGGAGGCCGGTGCCAGCTCCGGGCGAGGAGCCGGCGATGGAGGTGGACGGAGGCTATCTCCATCCCGTGCATCTCGCCCCCATCACCACCTTTAGCGCGTCATAGGGTCTTGTCCCGATGTTCGCGGTCCCGGATGCTGCAGCCCTGGCGGCCGCGGCAACCCCATCGTCGTGCACCCACACTCGCATCGTGCCTGATCCTCCTCTGCCTATCCTTCCCGCCTGAGGGTTGGCGACAGGGCGGCGAGCCAAGAGACGACGATGGGACGGCGACGGCAACGACGCCCCTCTCCTCCCCCAGATCTAGGTACGAGGACTTCTATTGGAGCTCCTCATAGCACCCTCCGCTCGCACCATTGATGATTGACTCATTCATCCTATATGCGCAGGGGTCGGCGCAACAACGGTGACGGCGGCGAGCGCGGGCGGGAAGGACGGGAGGCGGTGGGGGAGGAGGTGGGAGGCACCATGGGAGGAGCAGTGGGGCTGGGTACTGGCCTCCCATGAGCAGCGGCCATGGCCCCATCCACCTCCACTCCTTGCAGATCTCGACTTGCAACGGTGAGATGATTACTGCTCTGCTTCCTTCTAATTCAATTGTCTGCAAGATGCTTTGGCCTGCTCCTCGAGCAACTCGATTGGATAATTATTGATTTCTTTGCCCTGCCTTTGACTGCTTTGGTCTGCTTGCAGCGTGGGCTGATTGCTGGCAACAAATGAGTTTCATAATCTGTATGATAAATATGAAAGAGAGGTAAGCTAGATGCTGGACCCGTATATACAATTTTACAAGCTGCCCAAAGATATGTATGATGATCCACATATCTGATTTCAGGGCAAGGCAAATAAACTTGTTATAGCACAGGGCATCTGGTTTGATACTTTGAAATTGCAGATAGAAGCTGGAATTATAAGGTATTAAATTCATTCATACACAATTGTCCAATTCATAAGGATGGAATTTTTCAATATGCCTTAATTTTATTTTGTTAAAAAACAAGTCTTCCATTTGTATCATTTCTTACCTATTGCTCTCAAATGGTGCTAACCAAGTGTAGCTACCTCTGTTGTTCATCTGATAAAAAAGCACCTACCTGAGTATTGCTTTAGGAGTTGGGAGTTGAGTTTCTTTCAGATTTTGAGCATATAGATTTTTCACAAAATATATTATTGGCTTCTCGGAGCAATTTAAGTGTAACTTGTGCCTAGATGATTTTTGGTATGATGATTTATTAGAATTAGATCTATGTTCTCTTGGTATGGTTGGGAGATTCAACCTATCATTGTATTATTTCTCTAAAATATGTTGATATCCGTTGTGAGCTCCTATTCAGTTTTTTTCATATTCTCTCATTTATCTTATTTTAGCCTTCTCGATGATTCCCGGGCCTGACAATTACTCAATTCTACTTCTCTTGTATGATCGTACCCTTAAAATTTGCAAAGCTCACAGAGCCTAAAACTACTTGCTGACCAGTTTGTCGACATAAATTTTCCTGAGACTGAACCAGTGAAGCCAGCTATTTAGAGGATACACCATTTACGCTGGTTGAGATCTCAAAGGCTTGATGGAATTAGGTATAAAAAACTGAAGAGTGTAACTGAGTTTGCTGTAAGAATTTTAAATTCACTTCTTCTGTGTTTATAAATTCAAAATGAATCTATGCCATACTTACCTGCCACTTATGTGGTACTGAATATTAAAATTCGAGGTTGCCAAGTATATCATTTTATTTTGAAAATGAAAACTTTGTTCTTCGTTCCTGTGTATGACTTTTTGGTAGGAGGTTTCCTCTCTATGATGGATTGTTGCTTGTATGTTTCCCCCTTCTTCTTTTTTTTTGACAACACTAATAACTTGGCTTCCTACCATGAATTACATGCTATAAGTGGATATGGGAACAAGCTCATGTTTCATTTTTTTTACCTAACTTTATGTTCTAGACCATCTGGCACGAAGTACAACAATCTCCTTTATGTTCTAGACCATCTGGCATGAAGTAGAACAACTTCTAAGGCTTTCGTGATGTTAATAAATTGTTACCTAACTTTATTTCATTTTAGGCACAATCAATATAACATTTCGAGGTTGGACCTGCTTGATGCAGATTTCAATCAGAACGGAAGACTTTATTGTGGACACTCTTAAGCCTCGCATATACATTGGTCTCTACTTGCAAGAACTTTTCAAGATCCAACCAAGAGAAAGGTTTTAAAGAACTCATCAGTAGTTTCTGTCTATATGCACTCAGATTTCCGGTTGCTCATTCGTTCTTTGTGAAATAGGTAATGCATGGTGCAGATCGTGATATAATGTGGCTCCAACGGGATTTCCACATTTACATATGTAATATTTTTGACACTGAACAGGTAATTTCAAAAAAGGTCATGCACTTTGCTTTTTTATGTATTGTCCTCGAAACACTCATTTTAATGTTTATAATATATTGAAGCTTGATTTTTCTTTCCAAACTCAATCAGGCTTTGAGGGTCTTACAGATTGAGAGAAACAACATAGAATACTTTTGCCTACAACCACAAATGTTAGGGCAACTGGCAGGGGAAGAGGAGCAGGGCCGACAGGGGACCCGAAACAGGGGGATCGGGCGCATGAGAATGTGTAGCAGGTCTGCCGCCCCTCCCCACGCACCTTTCCTCCTTGCTGGCTCTTCGGCATTCTCCTAGAGCCCCGGCACCGACCTCGACTAGTGGGAGCGCCTGGTCATGCACCCGAGCCAACCGGAGTTTATGTAGGAGCATTACCGTAATAGAAATCCATCCAACCAGCTTTATCATGGAAACGGACAGTGTGATAAAAGTATGGAGTGATAGCAAATAAAGAAATGTCTCTCAGGGTTGAAAAAGCTGGACAGTTTTTTACAAATATTAGATCTTTTTCCTACTTGTGGCTGTGCGTACATTGCAAGTAGGTTAGTAACAACTAATGGTAATCTCATTTGGATTTCTAGGATGCTAAAATTACTCATTTCCCATTTATTCCGATTGCTAGATGGTTACCAAGGATTTGGTTCAATTTTGATCTTTTTCCATTTAAAGTAGTCTGATTGATGTATCCTATTACATTGAGTAGATTAAAGCCCTAACTTCTAACATGTTATATTATTGCTAATCATCTTGTCATTGCCCATCCGATTCTCCAATATCTTGCTTTGGGTTCAACTTTGATGTTTACTTCAAAACAATCTTGTGACGCAATGCATATTTGAATGACCACTGGATATGCATAGGTGAGGAAACATGTGGTATCATTGATCTCTCAATTCTTTGCATGCTTTATTAAATTTAAGTATTATTAGATCTTTTTTCCTTGCAATACATCATGACTGTTGTTCGGAAAAAACTGTATGTTTGCACTAATTGTTTTTTATTTCCTATTTTCGTATGTAGTTAGTTGGATTTCACAAAAGGTTTTTCTTTTATCTCTTGCATACCAATAATATATACCAGCTCTGCAGCCCCCAGGACTGACAAAATTAGTATCCAAGACTGTTGGTTTGATATTTTTTATATCATATCTTAGGGATTGGTGGGCAATTAAATGTGAATTTAGTACTATTTTTAATCTAATTAGCTTACAGAATAAAATGCTTGAGAATTTCGTACTATTTTTTGAATCCAATCAGACTGTTAGTTCAGAATATTGGTATTTAACCACGAGTTCTTTATTATACTTGTGTAGCAGTAATCTTTAAAATCATTGGTATTATCTTCCTTACAGGTTGGTAATGAAGAGTTGCTTGTTATCTTTTTGCATGGTGGGACTCTGCTGGAATACTACTTAAGAAATTGTACAGTTGCAGGCAGCAGTTGCTGGTGTAAAATTTGAAAGGTAAGTTCTAAAGCTTATTACATGTTACCTGTTATCTGTCACATGTGGATTCTGAACTGAAAATGGGTCTGTTGTTGCTGAGTTTTCAGACCTGGTTGTACAGGAAGGGTAACTGTGTGATTGATCAAGTCCAAGAGGACAGCCTCTAAAGTTGACAGGAGATGAGAAATGGTATGATCCCTTGACTTCACATTTGGCAGTTCAGTTATATATTTTTTTAGGATAGCAACGTGAGAAGATCAACCACCTAGCTTGCAAGCTCTGATGTCAAGATTTAGTACAGGTTTGTGTTTGTGCTGTACACAAATCATTCATGCATCTTCATTTATTAAAAAACAATAATTCAGTTCAGTTGTAAGGAATTGTTGTGTGGAGACTAGAGAAATCAAACACTTATGTTAAGGATCATTGCTTTCTGTGAATCATGCACGTTGTTTAGAAAGCAATGACATCCTTGTGCCTCCAACTTTTCTTTGGTTCACTTATAGTTTAGGAAAGTAAAAAATGGAATTAGGGTATAGTTCTTTTTTTGTTTTGAAGTAAGGAAAGCTTCCATTGGAGAGGAATCAAATTATTTTTTCTTCTATTCCATTTGCATCAACTTAAAAAATTGTTAGGAAAGTAAAAAAATGGAATTAGGGTGTAGTTCTTTTTTGTTTTGAAGTAAGCAACTTCCATTGGAGAGGAATCAAATTATTTTTTCTTCCATTCCTTTTGCGTCAGCTTAAAAAATAGTGAATATATCTCAGTTCATTCCTATGAAATTTGGTTAACAAGCATACATGTTGGCATTATTTATGTATAAAGTATCATCACTAGCTTTTGATAACAACATGTCTTTCATATATCTGATACACTACTTGGTTTTGCCCCGGTTAGATTTCATTGTTCTTCAAGCTTTTGGCTTTTTATAGCTGCCAATCAAGCTTTGATGCTTTAGGGAAACCTTGATGATTCACTGCGTTCGCATGTTAGGGTTTTCTTGGCAATGATGTACTTGGATTCAAAAACTGAACTACAACGGATTGAGTGGCTCATCAGGTTCTAGCTCCTCAGGTGCCAGTGACTTATAGAGCCGATGCACATTACTGTACTCGCACTTTTGGAAATGGTCTTTGGTTCTTGTTCATTTTGTGCCATTTAAGTGATGTGTGATGCCCATTAAATTATTGAGCTTTTATGTAGACCAAGTTCCTTCGAAAAGTTTTGTATTTGGGTTCATATTACATGCCATGTGGGGTGAAGTTTCACGCGGTTGGTCTGGCATCCATTTTTGGGACACTGTTAAAAGCCAGAAAGAACAACTGTTTTGAAAAGAAATGATTAGAATTTATACTTAAATCATATATTTCTCTCTTTATTGCGCAGAGCTTCAGAAAAATGGCGACAAGAAGATGCCAGAGGCTGGAGCAGATGCATCAAGGACGAGGGCACTACACTTACACCTATACCAAGCACACCCGGATGACACTAGAATGGTCCTTCTGCATTGAGGATTGGGTTGTTGCATGGTTAAGAGGGAAAGATCTACTGAAGCTGGAAGTTCCTTTCTATAGGGTAGGGCATCATGCCCTAGACCTTTGTAATGCAGATATAAAAAAACCTTATATCGATTGTTTGTACATTTTTTAATCACTGCTTATATTGATTCAATTGCAAGCAACTTGAATGTTACAGTTAACAGGGGAGACATTTTACTCAGTGAGCTTGCCAGAGAGATACTGGCAAGAGATAAAATAACAACTATCGATCTTATTATAAATTGTTACCTTCAAGCTTCCATGTTTATTCCTTATCATTAGGCTAAATTTTGCTATTATTTCTATGATTCCTAAAATTTCTTTTTCACTGATTTTTTTAAATATGTGTTTGTCACAAATGCTTGTCTTTTATTTATTTGGATTTTAATCATGTGCGTGTCCCACGTGTCTCTCCACTAGCCAAACATGAGAGGTGGGTATGTGTAGCCAAACTGATTTGGTTTTTTCATATCAGCATGGCACGAGAGGTGGGTATGCGTGGTGAGGGGTAGGCATAATTTTGGTATTAAATATACCATATTCTTTAATTTATAAATATAAATTTGTTTTTGAGTCTAACCATCTTTAGTTTAAATTCAGCATTTTTATGATACCACATAATATCAGCATGGCATAGGGAGGTGGGTATATGTGGTGGGGAGGGGTGGTGGTAGGGGGAGAGGGGGTGGATTCCGCGGCGATAGCCGCCGAAGACGTAGGGTAGAAGGTGGGCGGGGCGAACATGAGATTGATACGAGTGGAAGAATGTTATTTAAACATCGAGAATAGGCATAATTTTGGTATTGAATATATTCATATTTTTAAATTTATAAATATAAATTCATCTTTGGATTTAACCATATTTAGTTTAAATTCAACATTTCTATGATCAGCATGGCATCAGGAGGTGGGTATGTGTGGTGGTGGTGGTTGGCAGATAGGGGGAGAGGGGGGATTCGGCGGCGATAGCCGCCGAAGACGCACGTAAGAGGGTGGGGCGGGGTGAAAAAATGTTATTTAAATATTGAGAGGAAGCATAATTTTGGTATTGAATATATCCATATTTTTTAATTTGTAAATATAAATTTCTTTTGGGTTTAACTATCTTTAGGTTAAATTCAACACTTCTATGATACCAGGTAAGATCAGCATGGCATTAGGAGGTGAGTATGTGTGGTGGTGGTGAGAGGATTAGCAGGTAGGGGGAGATGGGGCGAATTCGACGGCGAGAGCCGCCGAAGATACGGGAAGAGGGTGGAGCAGGGGCGAACATGAGATTGACACAAGTGGAAGAATATTATTTAAACATTAAGAGTAGGTATAATTTTGGTATTGAATATATCCAGATTTTTTTAATTTATAAATATAAAATTCATTTTTGGGTTTAACCATCTTTAGTTTAAATTCAACATTTTTATGATACCAGGCAAGATCAGCATGGCATCAGGGCGGTGGGTATGTGTGGTGGTGGTGTTGGGGGGTTAGCGGGTAGGGGGAGTGGGGGCGGATTCGGGGCAGGCGACGATAGCCACCGAAGATATAGAGTTGGAAAATGAAGACCATCCTTAACTGATACTACAAGGATCAAGATATATGTAGAATGTAGTCGATGGCTGAAGGTGAGGCGATCGCACCATCCGATGTAACGTGTATCGAGAGCAGTAATATGCACTACTTTGTTTACTCTTATTTTTTCAATCACGTACGTGTCGCACGTGCCCTTCAACTAGTCACTAAAATTAATTAGAGGTCTAGATGTAATTTCAGCCACGTCGGAACAGTGCGCGGGGTTGGCCGGGCGAGCTGTGCCTGTTCGCCGGGAGTGCGACCCCCAACTGCCGCTGAGAGGTGGGCCTGCAGATGCGGTGGCCCCGCTTGGTGGTGCATGCGGATGGTGCCAGCGAGGAACGAGGGATGTACAGGCGTGTCGCCTCCTCCTCCTAGGCCTCACTCTGCAAGGGTCTGCACGGGCGGCGTGTCGCCTTCTCCGCCCAGGGCCCCCATCCGACCAGCCCCCAGACGGCGCCACGCGGCACCGGGGTCGTGTTCGCGGCGACGGCGCAGCGGCGCGGACTCCCAGGCTTGGGTGCACGCGATGGCCGAGCGCGAGATAAGTGCCCCCTCATCGCAATGTCTCCTTTCTCCGCTTCTTCTTCCTATATCGCCCCGGTTGCGAACCGTAGCTTCCAAATCCCCGTCTGCCTTCCACGGCATGCAAATCTGTGGGATCCTGCCCTTTACGCCCTCCTCTTCCTGTTGCTTTCGAGTTGTTGTGCCAACACCTAATCCAACAGTTCTTGCTCTTCCGGTGCAGGTGCAGAGGCGGTCATGGATTCGGTGACCGAGACATTGGATTGCTCCGTCGGTTCCTCCTATGTCTGATCTGTTGTTTTCCAGCATTTCCCTGTGAATAACGTTGAATTTCCAGCATGTTTGGAATACGTGTTTGGTGCATTTTTCTGGGTGCATCCTATACTTGTGCATTATCCTGATGTCTTGCGATGTGATGTGATATCGATGTGCCTTTAATCTGGATATTTGTCTGGTGCATTTGACCTGCTGTCGTTTCATGTGTACTTATCATGTTTAGTGCTTGCATCCAGATCAAAGCCTTGCTGAAGGAGTGTTGCTATCAGCTTGCTGCTGCTTCCTACACTGTGTGTGCTACTGACTTCAAGAGGTCAGTTTCCTCTACCTTTGTTTTGTCTTGTGCATTTGTACTGCTACCGTTTTGTGTACTTATCATGTTTAGTGCGCGCTTCCAGATCAAAGCCTTGCTGAAGGAGAGTTGCTGTGAGGTTGCTACTGCTTCCTACACTGTGTGTGTTGCTGACTTTAGGAGGTCGAATTCCTCTATCTTTCTTTTTTGTTTTGTTTTGTGCGGTACTGCTTTACATATACAGCATGGATCCATCTTCTGAGCTCTCTGCTTCGCTGTTTTTAGTTTATAGGTCCTCTTCCGCGCATATGCCCATTTCCTTCTCTATGGGCCTTATTTATAGGTCATATTTATCCCTCTTTCTTGCACGCTTATGCTCATCTTCCTCTATTCTCATCTTTCCTATATGTAGTGTTTCCTCTTTCCTACGTGTAGTGTCTCTTTCTATGGCCATATCTGTGTTCCATCCTTTCTTTCCGATATGTAGTATTTCCTCTTTCCTACCTTTAGCGTTCATCTCTTTAGGCCTTATTATTTATAGGTTATGTATACTCCTGTTCTTGCTATACGCCTTGTATATTGGCGAAGGAACAATGCTCATGATCAGGTAATTCACCCTTTACTGTTGTTACAATTGCATCTAGGCATTCCAGATCAGATACTTTTTGATAGCAATGATGCTCTGGAATAATCTGAAACTACATCTGCACACTTATCTGGACTGAAATGTAGCAAGTGAATGGTGCAATTCCTTGATAGCCTTACTTCCTAATTTTGGTATGTCCTGGCACATGACAAGGCTTTGATTGTTGCTGCAGATGTACCTGCTAATTCCTCCACAAAGACGGGCAAAAGCACTACAAGCAGCCACATCTTCTACTTCTGCCAGTTTGGTCATTGAGCATAGAACTCACAGCTGTACTTCTAGGTCCCGTACATCCTCTAACAAGAAGATTGCTAAGAAGTTATTTACTGGTGAAGAAACTGGAGATGGCAGTGGTGGCGGTGACACTGGTCTAGCTACCTCTGATCAGAACAGGTATAATTAGCTATTCTCACGGTTGTGTAATTTTACTTAAAGAGACTGAAATTTTGGAAAATGATGATGGACTCATTTTGCATGCACTGTTGCTCATCATTTATCCTCACAAATACTGTAGCGTTTATTCTAAAATCTGCATGCTGGTTGCAAGCCTATGGTCGGCAACAAATTCTTAGTTTGTACACACCTTTTGAATAAACAAAACTATGCTTGGTAACATATTCTTTAGTGACCTGTTATGCCTGAACCAGTAGCAATGCAATGGCCAACATCAGCTAGCTTGATGCACATTGGCTGTGATTTGATGCCATTAATTCCTGATTCCTCATAAAAAAAATATGATAGCCATCCTTTCTTTCTGCTGCAACATTGACATTTAAGTAGCAGATCATTTGGTGATTATTATATCTCCATGAGGCATGCTTGACATTATTTTAATCCTTTTGTAGTCCAAGCAAGGATGCATGAGCACTGCAGCTCATGTTGATTTTGTTTCTACCAGTTGTGGCCGACTTTTGTGTGTTCTTCGTCTTCGGTGAGAAGAGTCTGCACCAACCTCTGCCTACAAATTGTGTACCATGGTGGTCTTTTACTTTCAGTAGTGTTCAAAGCTACCAGCAAGGGTGTTTGGTAGCTGTGCACACTTCAAATGCCAGATAGACACCTGATCGATAGGATTGATTGGTGTCTTGGTGATCTGATGCACTTTAATATTGATGATTGAGATGCAGGACAAACACCTGATGGGTACGATAGCTTGGTGCTCGGATCCATTGTAATATTCACTATTCAGATGTGGGACAGACACCCGATAGCTAGGATAATTTGGTACTTGGATGTGTTTTAATATTTATGATTCTAATGCTGGATAGACACCAATGTTGTCATGTTAATGATGTGCTTCTACTTGATGTGGTGGTTTCATGTTGAATTTATCTTATATCATGCGTATAGTGTATCACCTATTATTGTTTTATGATTACTTGCATTTAATTGTTCATGTGGTAGGGCGCGCATCGCGCGCCTGATGTTCTAGTATAGGTAAAAGCCTCACGTTTGGGGGGGGGGGGTGGCGGCCAAGTTTTCACTCATGTCTCATGGGGAATAATGTGTTGACCCTTTTTTTCTAAAGAAAATACATTGGGCCTGTGGACAAAGGCAAAGCCCAATCATAATAAAAAAATTCGTGATGTAATAGTTTTATCAAATAATCTTAAACTTTCTAACAGAGATATGGTTTACCAATAAAACAGAGGAATAGCGATAATTTTACAGTTCTTATGATTAGTCTGATCAATGGATCTAGCAAATAAAAACATTATTCGATCTATGATGGTGTTTAGTTTTGGCATTTCCCTAGAGCATAAGTGCTTTTAAAAGTATTATTCAAAATGTTATGTAGCTTCACATAGTGAACTAAATCCTTCGATCCAATTCACTAAGAAAGTTGGGAAATAGTTTTAAAAAAGTAATAGTGATTTAGTAAATAATAAGTATTGACATCATAAGTCATGAAGTAATGCAAAAATAGTAAATTGTGGGTGAGGTAGATGTTAATGACGCCCTTGTCTATTGTTTACATACTCCGTCGACTATTGTTGCAACATGATTTGATATAAGTTTTGCATTTACATTGTAGTAATAGACAACTTATATTAATTACAAGCGGTTGGAAAAGACTACACATGAAAATTAGAACTCCAACTTTAATATATATTTTTTAATTTAAATATTTATATTTTCAAATCAAATTATTTACTCAAAACTCACAACTTTTGTGAAAACAACAATAAATATGCATACAAATAATGCATCAAAACACTCCCTCCTTATCTCTTTTTATAGGACATATTTATAAAATATAAATTCACAAGTTTAGGGAATAATTAATAAAATTATTTGCATGTTTGTAATAAAAATTATCCAAATTAATCCATATCTCAATATCTTTTATATTAATGTTGTACCAATTGATAGTATATCCTTAGAGAGATCAATTTGAAGTTATACTTTTCCTATTCAATAGTTATGTCGTGATAGAAAGTGAAATGTTTAACTACAATCAATTGGTTGAATAATTTGAGGAATCCAAATATAATGTTGGCTTGGTAGTTCTCACAAAGCTATGATATAAGTATTGGTATGAGATGGATCTAGAAGATTGAAACTTGGAATTAGCTCAACTGATGAGCCTAACCAACTAAAATATATTGAACCCAATTCAATTCCCCAAATTTTGGGTCAAATTCTGTTATCAAATGTTATACAAGTAATTTCCAAATATGACATGAGGTCATATGAAATGGATCGAGTCTTTGGAAAAGCCATTTCATTTCCATACATCTGGAATGGATTGAATCCATTTCATTTTTGTGAAGGCAAACCCAATTATTGGACTAAATGGGGCCTTAGAGCAACTTAAGAATCTTGTAATAAGTTAATTAACACACTGTTTGGATGCACCAACTAGAATTTAGCCGACTAAGTTTAGCTGTTATGGATCGAAAACCCAGCTAAATTTTATCTGACTAAAGATTCCTTTAACTGGTGAACCCAACTAGAGTGATAAACGACCAAATTGGCCCTCCACCTTTCTCAGGAAAGGTATTTAAAGTGAAAGTATGGCATACCTTTTCAACTATCATTAGTTTGAAAATGTGAACACCCTTAGCTAAATTTTAGCTAGCTAAAAGAAAGCTCCTAAACTATAGGCGTCTAAATTTTAGTTGGGCGGTTCAAATAGGGTGTATTGGAACCGGGGGGAGGGGGAAAGAGCAAATATACACCAACCTGTCCTTTTACCAGACTTAAATGTTTTATTACGATGTAGTGCCGTCCCGACCAGATTTCATCAAATCTTTACACACATACATTGTGCAATACAAGTTTCACGCATTTGTAATATTTGGGAGTATCAAATCTAGATTATATCGAAGTATAATAGAATATCTTGTCCATCATTAGTACCACTCATATATTCTGGTGGATCTGACAGGCATTTCGCTGCTCAGTACAAATAATATACATCTTACATGATCTCCATCCAATTCACACACTAACTATCTGTAAAGTGGGAGTGAAACAAGATAAAAGATGTCACACTCTTATGCAAAGCTGAACTTTTCCCCTTTGCTCTTACTTAGTGATGCTCGTAATTAAGAAGCAAATAATCCTCTGCCAACCTAATTCTTCCATAGCCATGCATGCACTCAAGGCCCTTGACGAATTCATCTGGAGATTAAAGGCATACTATCATGGCAAACACTCCATTTCAAGCTCGATATCTCCAAGCAAACGGCAGATCGTGCTGGTCCCATCAGTTGGTTGTGCTGAGCGACAGGGACATCCACATGTAGCAGAAATATCTTATGAACTAATAAAGCAAACAAAAAGTTACAGAAAACAATCTGCCGACCTCTCTGCATAGTGCCTCCACAGCTGCTATATATGTTTGCATGCGCACTACTAGCTTATATGGCATGCCAAGCCGCAAAGTGCAGTTCTTGGTCACCAAAGAAAATTGTTCTTTTTTGACATAGCATGTGGTAGATTTTCTTTGACATAGCATAGTGGTACTTTTGTATTGACAAAAGAATGATAACTTTCATGATTGCACTTTCAGAGCGAGATTGCATGAACTGAGGAATGCATGGGAACATGCATGTGGCTCAGGTTGCAGAGGTTATTATAGTTAGCAGGCCTGGTTCAGTTGCCAAATTAAATATGCCTTGGCCAATGCAATTTGTTGCTAAGAATATATATAATCTTGTATAAACTGTCTTATTATATAAAAATTATTCATGGGCGCTTTATGTCAATTAATAGTAAAGTGGTGTCTAAAATTATTTTAATTAAATGCTAGGGTGAAAAATAACAAATATAACATAAATAGTTCGACACTGAATTTAGAATGGAAAATTGTGTACATGAGAGTCCATAACAGTTTCTTTTAAAGTAACACTGAGAGGTGCCGGAAATCCCAATGATTCCACTACAAACTATTGGCCATGTTTGGATCTCTGGTGTTAATTAGTGTTAGTGGTAGTCTTTAGCCCCCCAACTGACACGTAACAAACTAACACCAACTGTGTTTGGATCTTTGTGTTAATTTGAATTTAATGCTACTTTTACAATCAGTAGAGGATCCAATTGTGGAGAGAGAAGGGGGAAAGTGGAGTTAATATAGGGTGGGACCCACCAGAAGTAACACAAATACCACCTCTTGAAGGGGTTAGTATTTTGAGGGGTGTTAGTCCCAACTAACACCAAACTAACACACATGTTTGACTCCAAAGTGTTAGTTTTGTGTTATTTGACTCCAAACTAGCACTAACATTTGGATCCAAACATGGCCATTGTTTATTTAGATAACTGAACAACAGTTTAATTGGATGATATGAATGGACGGATAACTTTAGGAGAAGTTTTAGAGTGTTTGGAAGTGAGTCGTTCATCCTGAGAAGAAATCGAATGGTGAAAACAAAGAAAGTACAAAGAAGTACCAAGATTTATCAATTTGGTGTGACCAAGTACCAAACATAGTGAGACAATCAATTCAATTTTTTCGTAATTTAAAAGTCAAAGCACAAGGTACTTGAAAGTACCGTGAAAGAGCTCTAACTTTAATTGTTTTCTTTTGACTAATACCAGAATGACTTCTGTATATGGCGTACTTATTGCTTACAATCTAGCGCTTATTTATTTCTTCTTAGGATATATAGATCTTTGGTTCGTATACACTAAGATACATTACTTACATTTTAGGTACTTGGTCTAGAAAATCCAAAACAACCTATAGTTTGAAACGGAGGGAGTGAATAACAACTCAAAGGTTCGCCAAGATCAAGACCATATATACTCCCTCCATTCTTCAATATATGACGTTTAGGACAAGCAAATTAGTTTATTTTTGAACTAACTACCTTGTCATATATTTAAAGACGGAGGTAGTAAAATGTTACTGACACTCAGTAACAATAATACGGATCATGACACAGTTATCTTGCATGGATCATGCTGACGAGCTGACACACTTATCTTGCATATAGCTCACACTCACACAGAAAACAGATCAAGCCATCAAGGAGACCACACAGGGCCTTACATGATGCGCTCCAGTACTTATTGTTTAGTTAACCCATATGGGATACACAACTTTTTGGCTGGTTCCATGTACTGATGTACGTACGTGAGATTATTCATGCATCTCATAGATCACGGGCAGTTTCCGGGCATGGTGAGGCCGCACTTGCCCGGCAGCGCCATGGCGCGGCTGGGGTCGATGTGGTAGATCCTCATCCATATGCCGGCGACACCGCGGTAGCGGCAGATGCACCCCAGGTCGGCCTTACCGAGGGCGGCGCAGCACTCCGCCGACGGGCTGTCGGCCGGGTCGTTCACGGACGCCGCGGCCTGGCACAGCTTGAAGTCTTCGTTGGCCAGGCCGCAGATGGCATGGGCGCCCTCCATTGTGGCAAGAGTCACCACCAAGGCAAGGAGCAGTGCAGCTAATGCCTGTGCCTTTGCCATTTGATCTAATGTTTTCAACTAGCTGTTAGAGCTACTGTCTCGTTTGTTTTGTGTTTTTCGGCTTCTCTGTGTGTTTGTTTGCTTGAGCTGGCCTGTGTGAGGGGAGAGTTTGGTGTGAGGTCCTATTTATAGGATCACATCACAGTGTGGGTCATGTTGCACTCATGCACTTGTATATATTGCTACAACCGTCACAAGATAAATAATATCTTTGATCTATGTGATTCCCAGCTGTGTGTACAAGTAATGGGGTGTCCTTGGTTCAATTTTAAACGAACTACCTAAGTTATTCATCACCAGCCCAGTTATTCCAGCATGTTGTCATTGGATAAACCCTATATGCTTCTGACCTCAGAACTAGTTTGCCATTTAATTTGAGAAAATTATAAATGAAGGTAATAAATCATTAGATAGCTACTGCGAAAAAAAAATCTTTTGCCTAGAGAGATTATACCATCGGTATGGTGACTAAGCATTTTATCCTATCAAAAGCCAGTGTGGAATTACCATATGGTGCTATAGTTTTTTTTTTGTCATATTATCCAGATAGCTATAAGATGCACCAATGAACATTAGGAATCACATTCATTCCTACTTGTTTTGTTGATATATATAGACGCAAGCGGTTGATTTGTGTTAATGAGTGCTAGATGAAATCCTTTCAAAAGATAGTACCATCGATTTGTGTATAAGTTCTAGTGGATGTTTGCAGGAATTTGTGCTAGATGAAATCCTTTCAAACTGAAAATGAAGTTAAAGATACAGTGTTGATATCTGTCCATTTTAAATGTACCCCGTCGATTTCACTGGTACTGCCATTGGGTTGGGTAGGCGCCCATGATGATGTAGTGTTGACATGAATGGATAGATAGCTCAGGTTTCAGTGGTCATATACGTGACAGCATCTAGCATCTGAGGATCAGGACTTCACACAAGTTGGATGCAGATGTAGACAGGCACTACTCTCTTTCTTTTCTTTTTTGTCTATACAAAGCACATATATCTATAGTAAATTTCTGCCAAATTCAAGCTACCTTGATGCTAGTCACTGTAACTAGGCTGATCTCTTCAAGTCATTGCTTTTTTTTTTTACCAAAGTCGGGAAGCCCCAACCTAATTTTTATATTTTTCGTTCTAGACTCATTTATTTCACTTCGCTAGAGGCACTTTCGCTTCTCAAGTCATTATTAATGGCAGATGGTCATCAGGATGTCGGATAAGGATTTTTCCTTCCTCCATTATTAAAATTAAAAGTAATAATCTTGATTATTGTACTTTGTAGCACGTTACAAAATTTGTACATTAAATTTAACTTATAAAGTTTTCGACGCAAAATAATTTATTTCTTCACTCATACATCAGCTGTGACTCAGAGTGAATTATACATTACCTTTACAATACAAGCTGCAATGATATACTGCGAAAGAGTTTAACATTTCCTGGGCATCACACACCTCTGGAAAACAATGCTTTACCAGACACTAATATTTTAGATCTCATGATATATAGATTGTGTGATGTGTCTTATCAATTCAAAGTATACTAATAATTCTCACCCTGAAGAATTATGAAGCTATATAAATGTGAGTTGCTTGTCTTATTGTGGCTTATTTTTTTAGGGATTATGTACAAAAGAAAACGAGAACAATGACCATCTTGAGTTACCTCTGAAGATGGAGCATGCATGGGCGACCATCTTTATGGTAGTTCATGAGTGAGAACACAAATCTATACATGCAAAATTGACCACTGACTGCAGCCAATGTCTATACTGTCAATTTACCTTGAATCACGTCTTCGAAACAATTCCAGCAATACGATTCCAAGTTTATCTGAGTATCCAATCACATCGTCCTGAATTTTGGATCTGCTGGTAAAGCAATTTTGCAAGGTTAATTCTTCATCATTTCCACACCACATTTTCTCTCCTTGCTAGGATATATCGTGTGGTAACCTATCAGAACCTGAAGATTAATTGCTCCTTGGACTTGAATATGCGGAGATAAAGTACTACTTTCACAAAGATTTGCTTGACATATAAATTTTCCCATCCATACTTTCATATTACAGTGTTGCAACTTTGCATTGAACAAACGACATACTCCATGTTACATAAGACAGTTCTGAGTGACACAGCTTGTGCAATGGTTGATAAGCTCACTCACATCACATACTCATATTTCAGTGCACTAGGAGAAGCACAGACATTATCAGTACGTCTTTTACGTGCTCCATTTATTCAATCACGTCCGTGTAGCTATATAATACTGCATTACTATCAGCGATTTGTATGCTCCGATGCACGCAGCATGCTGCTGCAGCAGGTGATCGACGGCGATCAGCAGTTGGCCGGCATCGCGAGGCCGCACTTGCCCGGCAGCCCCATGGCGCGGTTGATGTCGATCCTGTAGAACCTCACCCACACGCCGGCGGCGTCCTTGTACCGGCACAGGCACGGCAGGTCGGCCCCCGCCAGGGCGGCGCAGCACTCGGCCGACGGCTGGTCGGATGGCCGCCGCCGGCTGGCACGCACGGATGCCGGTGCTCGACAGGTTGCAGATGCCGTGCGCCATCTCGGCCGACATGGCGAGGATCACCAGGACGGTCAGGACCGCGCCCATTGCCTGTGCCTTTGCCATGGTTATGTATGTGCTGATCAAGTTGTAAATTTGAGCGTGGTTGTTAGCTCTAGGTTGTAGATTTTGTTGATTATTTGGAGTTCTGATGAGGAGAGTGTTTGGGTCGGGACTCGGGAGACGTATTTATAGAGTGAAATTTGATGGATTAATTTTGGTAATACACGCTGCCTGTTTCAGATATTACAAAGTGATCCTTATTCCTCCTCATTTTCGAGTACATTGCCACGGCCCTGCACGAAAAAAAAACTTCTTTTCCGGTAGTAAAATACTCATGTGAATGAAAAAGTTAAAAAAGAAAAGTCAAGCTTGATTGTTCACCGTAATTTTCAGCACTACGGGGCTTAACATTAATTGAAATTTTAAAGTGTTTATAATTAACATAAACCATCCATATGATGAAATCCAATAGTGTTAGTACTAATTCATTTTATCTATTTATTTTCTATTAAATTAATTGCTGGAAAAATTTTAACACAAGATACTAGCTCGTACCTTCCGGTACTAAACACCGTAACAAAGCTTTTCACCCAAAATACAAAGGTTCCGCGTACTGTTACTGACATGAAGGGGCCAAGACTGTTAGAATTAATTAATTAGTGATCAATAGACACCTTTTGTGTATAGACACCTTTTCATAGAGAGGCACCTTTTGCCCTTTGGGCCTGTAACATATATATGTGACTGTACACAATACAATCTCAATCAATCCATCAGTTTTTCCATTCATTTTTGTTTAACACGTTATCAGCACGAATTGTTCTACCACCGCTGAGACTACAGGCACAGAGAAGTTCGCAGAGGACTTCACCATCATCGAGTAGGCCATGGACTTCGAGAACTTTCGTTTCCTAGCGATTCCTACTGGCTTGCTGGTTCTTCCCGTCGGTGGATCCTGTGGCCGTTGTTGCTTTTGCAGCAGAGGCGCACGCCATGGCCACCATCTTGTTGGCCACTATGGTGGACGTCGTGGTCGTGGCCACCGCTTCCGTAGTTCCGTGGCCGCCGTGCACGCTGGGGACGTCGTTCTCCGTCACCAGGCTCTCCACCGCGCTCCGTGTTGCCGGCGGCGAGCAACAACCGCTCTTCTGAGCGTACTCGTACCGCGACGGCGTCGTACACCGAAGAACTTGTTCACTGCTTTTCCCCGGCGGCGCCGCGTCTTACGACGCCCACACCGCAAGAGGAATAGCTCTGCCGTCCCCTGGCAATCCGCATTCGCCGTCCTGCGAACATTGGAGAAGATGTCGGGATCATTCCCAATGTGGACTTACCTGCGGCGGCGAAAATGGCGGCGGTTGGCATCATCGGCTCCGGTCTTCAGGCCGGCTCTCCCGCCGTCACCGCCGTCACCACAGCCAACTTCTCCTCCGGCCTCGCTAGACCTTCAACGGCGGCGCACCCGAGCTTCACGCTTGGGACCATGGCGGCCCGCAGAGGCGCACCGCCATTTTTCAGGGATGCCGGCGGACCTCTGTCCGCATCCTCGACGACCAAAGAGGTGGCACCCACTCCGGCACGCCTCTTCGGCTGTGTCGCAGCTGTAGACCGTCGCCCCGGCATCCGCCGTCGCACGTGGAGCCCTGCCGCGAGGGGGGCCTCCTCCTCTGAGCGCTGAACGCCGGCCACGGCCGGCGGCCGTCCCGAACCGGCGCAACAAGGGGCGACGGATGCGAAGAAGGAGAAGGGGAGGGGCGAAGGAGCAACGGCGGGGCGCGGATCTACCTCGTCAGCCGGTCTCCGTCGACCTACGGCGCATCGGCGCCGGCCTCCACAGGCGGCGGCGGTTCCTGGGGGAGGCGGGCGGTTGGGGGTGGGAACCCTAACCGCCACCCCTCTGGTCTTTATACCCGGGCCGGCCGCCATGGGCCACCGTGGGCCGCTAGCAGGCCGCCAACGCTGGTGGGCCGCGCCAAGCCGCCGGTTGGTTGGTCTGCGGCGTCGGCCGCGGGCCTCTCTGGGCCGCGCTCACGGGTCGCCGCTGGATCGGCTGGGCCACAAGCCTGGATGGTTGTGGCTGCCATTTTTTTTCTTTTTCTTTTATTTACAGCAGAATAGTATTTTATTTAGTATATGCTTTGGCTACCTTAGTTTATTTCCTTGTGAAAATAACTGAACTATTTATACTATATGCCTGCTTTGTACTGCTATACTTGTCATTGTAATATTTTTGTTGTTTTGATTATTTTATATTACAATAGCATTGGTAATTCTATTATGTATTTTTGGAGTATGTGGTGGGCCAAATCCCCCTTAGCACCACATACATATTACATTTGTGACTATTGATTATTAGTATAAGTTGGTGCCTCCAAACCCCCTACTTTGCACCAACATATAGGTGACACTTGTAGTTACATAATAGATTTGAGTATGTTGGTGCACTCAAACCACAACCTTGCACCACATACAGGTTAAATTTGCTAATTTAAATTAGTGGCAATTTAACTAAGTTTCTTATAGAATAATCAAATTTTAATCATTGTATGATTATAGGATTAAAATTGCAATTTAAATATCTTGGTTATTTTGGTTAATAACACAAGGTAATGGAGTCTATGGCGTTGGCTGTGTTTAATTCCTGGTGAATTATCCTACCCTGAGACCATGCCATAGCAGTGATTTAATCACCTATTACTGAGAGGTCTACATCTTGTTTCTCTGGAATTTGATGATTACCTACAACGTGTGTTTACTCAAAATAAAGGTTTTGGATTGACCTTCATCATCATATTGTTTTACTATTACACAAGATAGTAGAGTCCTAAATGCACTGGCTGCGTCTAATTCCTCGTGAATTATTCTGCCCTGAGACCGTGCTTAGGCAGCAATATATTTGCCTACTATAAAGATCTACTCTTTGTCTTTGACATCAAGATTATCTGTATGCCACAATTTGTGATGATTAAATTGTATGGTCTACACATTTTTGTGACTACCTACAATAATCCAAAACTATGATAAGATAAACACTTATAAAATATTGCATTTCAAATTACAACATAATATTGATTTTTGAGTTTTCCATAATTGTAATTTCATTAAATCAATAGTTTTTCACATGTTCTGGATATTGACTTCAGAGGAGTCTGTTGAACTCGCTCTTGACGACATCAATATCCAACATGGACACTGGACATTATTATTGGTTTATCCCATAAACTACTAGAAGAGTTTAATGACCCTCACTTAGGGGTTATTTATTATAGATCAAAGAAATTGTACCTTGCTGTTATTAAGGTACTACATCCATAAAGATTATCGATAAGAATATCTTATAGAAGGAAATGCACATATTTTATGGCATACTCTTCTTGAGTATTATGAACACTGAAAGTTGCTTGTCTTTAAGACTACGATCATACTGTTCATACAATTTGTTTCTAATATAGGAAACAATAGGCCTAATATGAAACTGAGTCATGATCATATCACACTCTTAAATTTGAAATTGATCTGTATCAAAATAGTAAGGGATAATAGGGGAGCTCAGACTAAAGATTTGAATGGTTTTCAATCTTCAATTTAAAGCTCCCTAGGAAGTTTCTAATGTCCATCGAAATATGTTGTAACATTTGTTGTCATAACTATTGTAAGTATCATTTTGATAAATTTGATACTTAACAATATTTATGGATTTCTATATTAGAAAAAAAATCTATCAAATTCTTGTCATATATAGATTGTACGGGAATCATCCCAATAGGGATTGATACGTGCCTAATGGACATTTTATGTTTTTCTATGGTACATAAGTAATGAGATAAGTGTCATTTTGGTTGCATTATGCATACAATTATCCCCGTACAACATGTTGCGCATAAGAATTTTTCACACTATTGATCCATTTAAGATTTGGAATGATCAAATTAGCCATCTAAAGAGTTACGTGAAAAATTAATAGCAATTCTTTGGTCAGGATTTCCCCAAAGTATGGATACGGTAAGTACCATAGGGAAACAGATTTTAAGACCCTCTTATCTTAAAATCAAATTGACTTAGATTCCTAGATCATATTCGAAAGAATATTTTGAGTCCGACACAAAGATCGTTTGGACAGTTCATGTATTTCATGGTTGTATAGATACATCTATGGGAAAATCTACAGTGTGGAAGTCACCACACTTAGCCTTGTATTTGGAAGGTAAAAGCTCTTGTTATGAGCATTATCCTGAACACTACTAAACTTTTGTACCTTCAATGACGATTGCTTGGTATAACTGAAGTTTAGTTACCTATCCAAAAGGATAAATTGAAATCTAACTATGACATTAACATCATAGTAGGACCATTGTTAATAAATTGCTATTTGCCAACTTCGTGTTGGAGTCAGGTAGACTTACACACTACTGACTTATGTTTAACTGCATACCCCATATGCATTTAGTACGTAAGAACCCATGAAGATTTCCTATTTGCGTAAGATTGGGTTACATTGTATACATATATCAATCTCACCACCGCAACATACATTGAGGGTTTCATACAGGAAACTGGGGATCAATCTGAGATTTCAAATCTTCGTTGATTGTTAGTATGCTGGTTTTTAATATAAATGGGCTTTTCCAGGCATTAGGGGGAGATTAGTAGTACCATATATAATGCCCGGAAAATATTTGGAATGCATAAATCATTTCGAGCTCAGGATCACGTACTAATAAAATTGAATCAATAGTTTGCATAATATTGCAAACAAACTGCCAAATGCATTCACTGGTTGTTAATCTGCTGCAAGTATGAACCAAAAAGAGTAGTGATACTAAGTAAAACCACTCGACTCCCAATTGCAAATAAGAGGGGGAGAAGTATGGCCATAAAGCAGGGTTACTCATGCTAGCAATAGAAGGTTTTCCTTCTAAGATAGTAAATGCAGGTCAACCTATGGTTGCCAATATCTTGTGGGTAAACATTGATTATTACCCAGTGGATGAATGTCATCCACAAACCCAGCTCAGAGGTGCACCAAAATACTGATGCTGGGATATTGGAAAGCCCTAACTCTCGCTTGAGGAAGTCACGATGAGTCATTCAGGGTACATAGAGTTTAGATAACCGGAGAATTATATCATATAAAGGCTACATGTCGCGACAAATACTTCTCTGAATAAATTGTATACAATATTCCAAGTTATCCAGTTAATAAGACCATGGCAGAGTGCTTTGTCACTCTTACTTAAACTTGTTGAGTTATACATACAGAGATGGTCTTGCTCACCAGAAAAGAGGAGTTAAGAGTTGTAAAGCTAACACCTCATGGTACCTTTACTCTGGGTACAAATTGTTTTCATCCTAGAATGGATTGAGAACAACGTGGTGGTGAGATACAAAGCAAGACTAGTAGCACAAGGGGTTTACGCAAAGCCCAAGGCATTGATTTTCAGTGCAGGTTATTCTCCATAGTAAGTTATAAATTTCCAATACTACCTTTTGATTGGCAGTACAAAAGCATCTATGTGAAACTTCCGGGAAGGAGTTCACATATTCAATATATAAAATCGCAACATATATCGTATATTGCTTAAGTCAATATATGGCTTAAAGCAGCTAAGTTGATTTTGGTACAATTGACTTTGGATGTATTCCTTATAGTGAAGGATACAAGATTGATTACACGTAGTGTTCATTTCGAAATTCTTAATGATATATCACATACTGAAGTTATGTGGTATTGATTCTATAAAAAGTAATGCAACTTGTGTTGTATAGATGGATACAAGTTATACTTCATGCAATATTTTGCATTAAGATGGTTCTGTTCCATAGGTCATATGGGCATATAAACATTTGCAAACTAAGTATTGTGATAATCTCATAGAGATACTCACAAATTTTACCATGCTCCACATTTCTTATGTGTTGAGTACATTATTATAAACTAATTAGTTGAGGTTTGCAAGTTTTAGGGGGAGAGTCTCTCGTCTCTCTGATTAGTAACTTGTTGAAAACATAATATTGCACTCTTTTCTTTGTATGAGTTTTTCCCATTGGGTTTCTCATATAAAGTTTTTAACGAGGCAATATCAACACAAGATTATGCCATATCATCCATTTTTCCCATAGAGGTTTTTGGCGGATGATATTGGAACATATGATACATTGTACTCTTTTCTTTATTTGAGTTTTCCCTTTTGAGGTTTCTCATATAAAGTTTTTAATGAGGCAATGTCAACAAAGGTATATGCTATATCATCTAGTTTCCCCATCGGGGTTTTTGGAAGATGATATTCGGGCATATTGACCGTGTGGTCAAAGTGTTTTAAGACTAAGATTTGGATTTATCTCAAAAGGTCTAACAACATTGGTGATTGTATGTCATGGTGTTTCTCCTTGTTTTTCCCATTGGGTTTGAAGGAGTTTTGCTTGATATACCGGTACTACTTTGGTTTTTCCCATAGGGTTTTCCAAAGATTCTCCTTACATTTTTCCTAAAGGGTTTTTGGAGGAGTTGTCATGTTATCTATTTTTCCCTATAAGGGGTTTTAAGGATAATATATATGACATATTGATCCTTGATCAAATTTGTTTTTAGATTGTCTTTAGGGTCACCTAAAGGATCTATAAACATCAGGAGTTACATATATCATGGTGTCTCTTCTTATTTTTCCCACTGGGGTTTTAAGAAGTTTTGCCTGGTATATCGATATACTTTGGTTTTTTCCCACAGGGTTTTCCAAAGCTTCAAGACAATAACTGATGAACAAATTAGGGTGCCTACAAGAAGTCAATTGATCAAGGGGGGAGTGTTAGAATTAATTAATTAGTGATTAATAGACACCTTTTGTGTATAGACACCTTTTCATAGAGAGGCACCTTTTGCCCTTTGGGCCTGTAACATATATATGTGACTGTACACAATACAATCTCAATCAATCCATCAGTTTTTCCATTCATTTTTGTTTAACAAAGACGACAGACTTGGATTTGGTACGGTAGGATGCAATTCATTCCTAGGCACCATATTACTTGAATGAATTTGGTAAATGTACTTGACTATTGTGTCTATCTATTGATGGCTCATGTTAATTACAAGCACTATAAAATTTCTATTGCAAGAATTTTATAAAGGTGTCGTATAAACAATTCCAATATATTTTTTTGATACAACACCTGATCTAGAGTTGACATTTTCTATTGAACATGTAGGGAATACCATTTTTATTGACTTTTTCTATTGACATTTTCTATTCGCAATGTTTGCATAGAGTTCGAGAAAATTACTAAAAAAATCTTGGATGCATAGAGTACTAAATGAAATCTATTTGCAAAACCTTTTCACAGATGAGTGTAACTTTACGTGATGAATCTAACGAGCCTAATTAATCTATGATTTGCTACAATAATGCTACAGTAACTATCATCTAATCATGCGGTCAGATGCCTCATTAGATTCGTCTCGCGAATTAGCACAAAGTTGTGGAGGTAGTTTTGTAAACTAGGTTTCTTTAATACTTCTAATTAAGGGTCAAAGTGGTTGAAAATTTTTTCACCTCCCCAACCAAACACTACCATTGATCTAGAGTTGTTCAACATCGGTGTGTTCATCAAAAACGCTGGCTGCAATAGAAATAGTTGATTAGTAGATCATGAATTAGAGGTCAACTAGTCTATCAACCCGTGCCTCCGCATGGGTTAGCACTTTCTTTTAACGAATAATTGGATCTATATCATTGAAAGATTGCAAAGTTAGATATATACCATTGACCCCACATGTCATTAATTAGCATTTGATCAGCATACTTGGAAAAGAGATCCATATAATTTTAGGATTGTATTGCATACTATGTTGAAAAAATAATAATTATAATTATCTTTGTTTTATTGAATGATCCACAACAATAATAACACAAATCTCAGTGTTTCTTATCTTCTTATTATAGTTTACTCGCAATGTACTCCTTCTGTCACGAAATATAGCTATGTTTAGACTTTTTGAAAGTCAAACTTTTCAACTCTAAACATAAATAGAGAAATAATCATACAGGCTCATAAATAAAAATGATTTTAGTAGATTTATCATGAAACAAACTATCAAAATATGTAATCTTTCCTATTTAAAATACATTATTTTAAAAACTATTGTTGGTCAAAGTTGGGAGTAGCAGTTATTGAGACAATTTGAGTATATGGGTGCGCTGGAGGCCTGTCTTTTGGAACTCAACCACATAAATATCTGCATTTAAAATGGGATTGGTTAGTTCATGATTTGTAAATGAATAATTATGAAACTAAGAGTTGTTCAGATGATTACATGTAACGGTTCCACCAGTGTATTATTTGTTTTATGTGTTTCATGATTTGTTTCATTTTTTTTCCTTAAACCATGTTACGGATGATGCAAGGTATCACTGGTAAATTATAAAGTCAGTAATGTTTTACCTGATAGGTCTTATTACACTGGTATCACTGGTGAATTACGACAGACATTTACTCTTGCTAAAAGCATACCCATGATCATGAACTTGAAACTATACTTTGGAATGCCTTCATTATATTTGAACTTTTTTAAGAGTATATTTGTGGGTAAGAAGTTGACATACTATTATGTCATTTTTCATTGGACAATACTTCTATGTTGCTGGTGTGACTTTGACATTTGCAATTAGGTGCACATTCCCTTCTTCAACCAGTGGCTTTAACTTCTCCATATTGATCTTATTGATAATACCATGCATCATGGTTTCCTAATTTTTCATCATCATTATAAACCGGAGAATAAAATAAAAGGACAATCAAATTGAACATATATCATAGCTTTTGATAAGTAAGGATCATGTTAAGACTTAATTGTTCACCACTACTGAGTATGGTTGCATTTCATAATCTGGTTACTCTTGCCTTGATGTTCCATAATTCATTTCTCTCTGATTTCACTTAGGCTCTATTTGGTTGTCGATATTGGAGACCTTGACATTGAATTGGGTTCAATGCCAAATCAGATTAGTATTGGTATTGGGTTACAATATCAAAGCCATTGTTTGGATGCAGATGAAATTGCTAGAAGGAATCAAGGAGCAAGCGAATACCGATTCAAGTTTGGATGTTCATACCGTTGGCATTTGAAAACAGCCATCTTCTTCTCCTCGCCGGAGAAGGTCGCCATCTTCATCCGAGGTGGAGCTCCCCCACACTGCCCTTGACTCACCAGAGAAGACCACGCCCGACAGCGCTCGCCCACACCTCGCCAGCGAGGAAGGAGAAGAAGGCAAGGGAGGACGGGCCCGGCATAGCTCGTCAGTGGAGGGAGGATGGGGGCGGCGCGGCTCACCGGACGAGAGGGAGAAGGTGGAGGTCACCGAATGGGAGGAGGAATACGAGGTAGGGTTCCAGCCGTGAGGAAGAGGAGGGATGGAGAAGGAGGTCCGCGGTGGTGGACATGGAGGAGGAACAGAGATGGAGGGCCGCGGCGGCGGACATGGAGAAGAGCCGCGACGGTGGAGATGGAGGGCCGCGACGGAGGGGGATGGAGGAGGACGGGCGCCGGGCGGGAGGGATATATGGGGCCAGGGAGCGGCGGTCGGCAGCGGAGTACAGATGGTAGGGGCAGGCAGCGTGAGGACGAAGGGATCAAATGCCGCGCAATATGGAGGGTGGGGCTCCGATTTGCTGGAGGGTGCGGTCAAGTGACGCTAATGTCGCGCGGTATTCAATTACATTTCCGATGTCCAATTCATGTGACACCCAAACAACGGCATTCGCGCACGTCAATTCCAACGTCCTATTCCACGCTGCAATGCTGACTTTCAAACGGAGCCTTAAGGTTTTGTTCGCCATTACAACTTATTCAATTGCATTAGCAAAAGATGTTGATGGATCTAATTGAGTTATTTTTTATAGAAAATACATAATATACAAATATGTATTTTTTATACATAAGTTTGAGAACAATGGTGAGAAGCAAGTCATCTATACCTAGCATATAGCAGGCCAAACAATAAACAAATAATTTAAGTAGTCACAACATATGACATGACAAATTAATTTAATTGTAGCACGTAACCAAACAATAAAAATAATTTAGTAGTTGTAACAAATGCCATAAAAATTATCTAATTGTAGAAGGAAAATCAAACAAATTCAAAAACAATGTCTCGCTGTGGACTGATCTCTAGTGTATCTGCGTAAGTATTTTACAGTTCTTTATAACATACTTATTAATCCATTGCTTTTAGTGTATGGATGTGTGTAGGACCGAACTGGTGACCAGAGAGGGGGGAGTGAATGGGAGCCGATAAAAAATTCTCTGATGAGAACTTGTCCTATGTCCCAAAATCACTACCAATCAAGAACTCTTATCACTCGTCAAGATCACGTAGTCACAACGGAACTACTGACCCTAGGAACGATGCTTGAGAGGCTAAAACACACCACGAAAGCCAAATCAAAGAAACAGACCCAAAATAGCAGTTTTCAGCTCAGGGGCAGACCGTCCGCGACTCAGGGGCAGACTGTCCGCGGGTGGCGGACCGTCTGCCAACCAGGGGGCGGACCGTCTCAAGAACACCAAACCAACTCAATCATGTGGAATCGAGAATCGAAGCCAAGAACACCAAGAACTCGAGCTCAACCAAAAACCACCAAATCGATGGTCTTCCCGTGGGTTTGTAGGAGCAAGATCACCAAGAGAAGAGGCACAAGGCACTCCGTCACTTTGTAGATATCTCCATCGAGCATACACGCATCCACCACTGCCTTGCTTCCCTCCGCCGCTAGCTCCGCGATCACGCCGCGGGTCCCCCGCTTCGAAGCTTCCCGTCGCACCCGGATCTCGTCTCCTCTATGCCGGGCCTTCGGGCTCGGTTTTGAGGCCCAAACCGAGAAACCGTCATGGGCTAGTTTTGTGGCCAAACCAACAAACCCCGCGTACAAGGCACAGCCTCACCACGCCAAGCTTCGAGCACGTCAAGCCTTTCACCTCTGTCACCCGGATGGTCTACTCGGTCTTGCCTCGTTCCTTGACTTGGCCACCACCGTTACACCGGCTCATGTTCACGGCATCGTCTTGCTCTTCTTGCACCATGCAGACCGCACTTGATCTCGTTCGGCCACCGGGTCCCTCGAACCAAGCCTACTTGTCTCTCCACTCCTCGGAGGCCACTCTGGCTAAGACCTTTCGCGCCTGTTCTTCACCTGCACCAACGCAAATCAAGCCGCATCCAACACCTGCAATACTAGGCCAAGAGTCAGTCCACACCACGTTGTCAATCACTCATCACTAAGGAGCGACCATCCACTGGTCCTCGGACACACATGGTCCTCAATCTCCCCCTTGATGAGTGCATTGACAACACACACATACCACTTGAAATGAAAACAGGAAAAGAAAAGAAACGAACAAGAACTCAAGCAAGTGATCAAAAGCCGAGGAACTAGCAAAGACAAGATCACTTGAATGAGAAAGTCTCGGTCCCCTAAGACAAGGGCAACGACTCGACACAACCGAGACAAAAAAAAGCTCACAACCAAGGAGCAAAGCACAAAACTCACAAATAGCACAAGTCAGGCACAAAGAGCTCCCCCTGCACACATGCAACCTCCCCCTGACCTAATGCAAGCTCCCCCTGATTTAGTGCAAGCTTTTTCACGCACAAACTTCTCCCCATTGTTGACAATGCATGAATCAAGGCAAATTTAGGAAAATTTTGACTCTAGGCTTCTCAAATAGAAAATGAGCACAATAAAATGCTACAAATTAGATAATGAGCAAGCTAGATAGTTCACAGTTCCGTAAAAGCATTGCAAACAGGATGGGAAAGTTTCATATGCATGGGACAAAGCTAAGGTCAATTTTAGCAATTTTGCGAAAAAAATTCCTCTCATGAGCAAAGTCCTAAACATGAGGAAAATGAGCATAAATGAACTAAATCACACACAAGCTCATACAAGGTCACAAGTTCTCATCAAAGGATCATTGCAAACACCCACAAGCTACCTCATGTCATGTCAAAGCCACCGAGCCATGTGTCTACTTCTAAAATGAGACTTCTCATGTTAGACAACATGCAACGGTTTAGCACCCACTTTAAGCAATTTAAAGCATAAATGGGATCATTCATATGAGAGCATATATTTCAAGCATTGACATTTCATTTTCAGATTTAAACATGGTACATGAAATGCCTTTGCGGCAAAAAGAAGCTTACGCTCCTCCATATGGTAAACAAGTAGGCTAAACACAATGAAAACGTAAACGGTAAACGGAGGCTAGTCGGTCACCCATCGTTTAGTGTTTAAACGGTCTAGACTGTTTTAAACGGTGTTTAAACGGGCTAGACGGTTTTCTACTGTAGCACATAAAATACATAAATTACTAATATGAATGACAATTTTTGTAGAATTTAGACCAATTTTTCTTCTTTGATATCCCCTCTTAGTGAAATCAATTTGAATAATGTATGTGCCACACAATATAAGATGAGTATTATAGTAAGAAACTAAGAACCACAATGATTAATGATCAAAACTTAAAATTATTCTAAAGATTAACATGGCAACTAATGTCATAATCAATCAAAATGAAACACATATTACCACCTAAAAACCATTTTGATGAATGATTAATGATCGAAACTTCAAAATTCAAAACTGTTTAGATGCTCTATCTCCTAAACGGGCCCGTTTAGGCAGTTTAAGCCGTCTAATACCGTTTCAAAACCGTCTCGTTTAGGCCGTTCAGGCCGTTTTTTTCCGTTTAGGACCGTCTAAACGGGTCAACCGTTTAGGAACCCGCATAGATCCTAAACTGTGCGATTGTCCACCGTTTACCGTTTAAACCCGTTTAGACGGACCATTTAGCCAATTTCGGAAAACACTGGCTAAACATTCACAATGACAAAAGGTCTTTGACCTCAATTGACAAGAACATGATACCCAAGCATAAACTAAGCATGGCATAGTCACTTAAGCACATAAAGACCATGAAAAGGCATCTACTCATGAGTGAATGTCAATTTAGCATTTTTCTCAAAAATGTAGCAGTTTCACCATGGATATTTAACACAGCCATCAAGAGCATAGCATCACATCACCAATCACTAGTAAGCATACTAAAAATCTCATAGGTAGCATAACAAGTAATCACTGCATATAAGAGAAGCCTATCCTAGTGAATGCAAAGACGATACAAATATGGCTAACCTACCATGGTATGTTACAGAAAAGTAAACATGTATGATACATATGCTACATGAGAAGCTCCCAGACCCAACTCAGAAATGAAAACACACTCCAAGCTCACCTCGCAAGCAAGTAAAGGCAGCTTGGTCAAGTGGTTTAGTGAAGATATCTGCTAGTTGGTCTTGGGTTGGTACATGGATCAAGTTTATGTTTCTTTTCTCCACATTGCCCCTCAGGAAGTGGTACCTCACTTCTATGTGTTTGGTTTTGGAATGAAGGACTGGATTTTTGGCTACACTGATGGTACTGGTGCTGTCACACAAGAGTGGAACATGGGTACACTCCTCACCAAAGTCACTCATAGTGTAGGTCATCCATAGGAGTTGGGAACAACAGCTGGCTGCAGCAACATACTCAGCTTCTATGGTGGATTGGGCTACACTTGACTGCTTGCGAGAAGACCAAGACACCAAAGAAGATCCAAGAAACTGGCAAGTACCCGAGGTAGACTTGCGATCCAATCGACACCCAGCAAAATCCGCATTAGAGAACTCATGCAGATTCAGTGTCGAGGATGCAGAATACCAAAGACCAAATTCAGGAGTGTAGTTCAAGTACCTGAAAATCCTCTTGACCGCTTGCCGATGCAAAGTCCTCGGCGAAGCCTGAAAACGAGCGCACATACATACACTGAACTGTATGTCCGGCCTCGTCGCTGTCAAGCAGAGGAGGGAGCGGATCATGCTCCTGTACTCCTTCTGGTCCACGGGCTCACCGTCTTCATCAGCGTCCAAAGCCGTAGTCGTACTCATCGGAGTCGTCATCGACTTGGAGTCGTTCATCGCGAACTTCCTAACGATGTCCTTGGTGTACTTTCCTTGATGCACAAACGTCCCATCCTTGAGTTGCTTGATTTGAAGCCCAAGGAAGAACTGCAGCTCACCCATCATCGACATCTCGAATTCCCTGCTCATATCCTCTGCAAACCTCGCAACCAAAGAGTGAGAAGAGCCTCCAAAGGTAATATCATCCACGTATATATGAACAATCAAGATGTCATTGCCATGCCTAAGTAGGAAAAGAGTTTTATCTACCGTTCCCATCACAAAGCCCTTGCTAAGCAGAAATCCTCTCAACCTACCATACCACGCTCTGGGTGCTTGTTTCAGGCCATATAGTGCTTGCTGGAGTTTGTACACTCAGTGGGGATACTTGGCACTCTCAAAACCCAAGGGCTGTCTCACATACACTTGTTCCTCTATTACCCCATTCAGGAAAGCACTCTTCACATCCATCTGAAACAACTTGAACCCTTTAGCAACAACAAATGCTAGAAGGATCCGAATTGCTTCCAACCGAGCTACAGGTGCAAAGGTTTCCTCATAGTCTATCCCCTCCTTCTGACTAAACCCCTGAGCTACTAGCCTAGCCTTGTTTCTCACCACCATCCCATCTTCACCCTCTTTGTTTTTTCAGACCCACTTGGTTCCTATAGGATGACAATTTGGAGGTGGTTCAACTAACACCCAGAATTGGTTTCTCTCAAAGTTTTGAAGCTCCTCATGCATGGCATTGACCCAATTTGAATCAGATATTGCATGTCCAATATCTTTGGGCTCAAAGGAAGCAACAAATGCAGAGTGAGCAAAGTGAGAGACTGTCTGTGACCTTGCCCGAGTGGTTCTCTCGTGTAGGTCACCAATGATCGACGAAGGAGGATGATCAGCTTGAACTCGTCTCGGTGCCTCTCTCCTGGACACCACCTCCCCCTCAGCAACAACTTCCACTTGTACTTGACGGGTCGTAGTAGTAGGAGTGGGGGATGGACCATCGTCAATAGTAGTCATCGTAGTGGAAGTAGAGGGTACACGAGCAGGAGGAACCACATCATCTCCATCATCCTCTTCTTCATCCTTCTCGTCCTCGAAGATTGTCTGCCCCAGCTTATCATCTCCTGCACACTCAAAGACAAGAGAGCTACATGGCTGTGTCTCATCGAAGGATACCTCGCAAGTCTCCATGATTTGGTTAGTTTCAAGGTTAAGTACATGATAAGCTCTAGAATGAGAAGCATAACCAAGAAAAATCCCATCAGAAGACCGAGTCTCAAACTTGTCTAGCTTCCCCTTCTTGAATATGAAACACTTGCAGCCAAAGACTCTAAAGTGACTTACTCTGGGGGCACGACCATGCATAAGCTCATAGCAAGTTTTCTTCTTGAAAGCTCGAAGGAAAATCCTGTTTGAGACATGGTAAGCGGTATTGACCGCCTCAGTCCAATATTTCCTAGGAGTCCTGTGCTCATCGAGCATCGTCTTGGCCATTTCACAAAGGGTCCGATTTTCCTTTCCACGACACCGTTCTGAGGAGGAACGTACGGTGACGAGAACTAATGTTCAAGGCCAAGATCACAACAGAAAGTCTCAAAACGAGAGTTTTTGAATTTTGTGCCATTGTCACTGCGAATTGCTCGAATGGCATCCCCATGTCTCTCGTTCTTCAACCTCAAGATCAGATCTCGAACAAAGCCAAATGTCTCACTTTTGTCAGCCAAGAAAAAAACCCAGGCATAGCGAGAGTAGTAGTCCACAACCATAAGGACATACCACTTCCCACCCACCGAGCGAACGTGAGCTGGACCAACCAGGTCCATGTGTAAAAGCTCCGCTAGACACTTAGTCATGACCTCAGTCAAAGGTGGGTGAGGAGTGGCTACCATCTTGCCATGCCTACACGGGGCACACACCAAATCTTTCTCAAACTTCAACTTTGGCAATCCTCGGACAAGTTCGAGTCCACTCAAGCGAGAAAGCAAATCAAAACTCAAGTGACCCGACCGCCTATGCCACTTCCACAACTCGGTAGAAACACCAGCAACTAAACACCGAGAGGGACCTGAAGACTGAGAAAAATCCGCTCGAAAGACTCGACTCTCGGGAACGATCGTAAAGACAAGATCGCCTCGAGAATCAAGTACCCGAGAAGCAACCAACTTAAAGCGAACCTCAAACCCCTCGTCAAGCAACTGAGAAACAGAAAGCAAATTAAAGCCAAGAGACTTGACGAGGGTCACACACTTCAAGGTTACCATCTCATTTACCTTGATCACACCCTCTGACAGCACTCATCTACGTCCATTATCCCCAAAAGTGATGTACTCCTTGGTCATCACCGGGGTGAGGCTAGAGAACCACCTTCGATCTCTAGTCATGTGTCGAGAACAATCGGAGTCGATCAACCAAAGGCTCTCCACGCCTCCCACCTGCAAAATAAAAAACGAGAACGAGAGTGAGCAAACGACTCAACACTGGGGTTAGAACAGAAAGTGTTAAATCAGTGTCGAGCCATCTGCTCAAAGGAAGGGTTAGCAAAGTCCACGCCACCACTGTCCATCCGTGGAACCCTCTCACGTCTCACCGAAGGAACACGAGCACCACGAAAGGGAAAACGTGGTCCATAGTTCCTCTGGGACTCAATGCTGCGATCGTTCCTCCCAAACTCGTAACATCACGAGTGAAAGAACGTCCAGCGAACTCACCACGCCCTGCCCCAAAGCGTCTGCTACCGTCCCTCTGAGGAGGAACACCCCGAGGAGGAAAACCTCGACCACCCCTAGCAGGAACTGAACGCACTCCAGCCTCTCCCCTAGGTAGTGGCGCACAAGGCTCAGGCACACCACAAGAAGGGCGGTACCTGTCCCTGTTTACCCTCTCCCTAGCAAGCCTCTCATCCTTCCTCTTCCTGAAGCAGAAACCCTCTCGGTGTCCATTTTTCCCACAGTACTCACAGTGGAACACCGACTTTATCTTTGGTGGGTTTTCTTTGGGCTGTGTCTTCTCACCCGACTCAGACGCAAACACTACTCTCCTCTGAAAGTTGTTTGTCTTGGGTGTAAAGGCAGGTGGATCTGGGGTTGTGTCAAGTTTGCTACAGAGGTGGTTTGGCTTGGGTTTCCACTGGTTGGTAGGTGTAGTTTGTGGTGGGATGGGTATACTCTCAACCCTCACTTCCTTCTTCTCACCACTGCTCTCACCAACTCTCTCAGACCCAAGTCCATTCCCATCTGCTCATTTGAACTGCTCTATCATCATCCTAAGTTGTGGCTCTCTACCCGACAACCAACCCAAACACTGACGCAACCCATCATTTTCATCCTGCAAGCGGTTAACACAGTCACAACTAGAACAAGCAGTAGCAATGGGAGATTTCAAAGCAGCCTCTAAGGAAACAATGCGAGCATAAGAGTCATCTAGTTTACCATGCAAAATAGGACAAGTAGCACAAGCTCCGAACAAAGAAGGTCTAGACTTCAACTCAGTCAACTCAGCCCTAACAACATCTAGTTCCTCAAGACGAGAGACATACTTAGCTTTCAGTTCAGACAAGTCAGCCAAGAAAACATTGCATTCAGTACATTCAGGTTCATCAGTCACAACAGGTGCAGTTTTCAAAGACTCTATCTGAACTCTAGCATCAACAAGAGAAGACTCAAGTTCCATGACCCTTTCCCTAGCATCACCTAGCAAGGACCTAAACTCTCTCTTTTCCTTGTTGGTCTTTCTAAGCACATCATCATGATTATCCAGCAGAGCATTCAACTGAGCAATGTCCTTAAGCAAGACATCGGGATCACGACTCACCTTGTCCTCGGAGTCATCCTCGGAGCTGGAGTCGTCATTTCTGCTCTTCTTGCTTCTGGAGCTGTGCGCCATGACGCAGAAGCCGTCTCTCACGAAAAAGCTCAGGCCGTTGAAGTTCTTGCCGGTGTGCCTCTTCTCCTTGTACTGACCGCTGTCCTCGTCGTCGCTGCTCGAGCTCGACGTAGTGTAGCAGGAACTGGAGTCGATGTCACTTGCGCCAGCAACCATCGCTTGGGCCGTCTTCTTCTTGTAGTTGTTCTTCTTGGTCTGCCGCTCGCCCTTGTTCTTGTGCTTGTTGTAGTCGTTCTTGGGACGGAGCTTGTTGTAGTCATGCTTGGGCTGGTGCTTGTAGTCGTTCTTGATCTCCATGGCCTCGGGACACTCGGCGATGAAGTGCCCCATCTTGCCGCACCTGAAGCACGTACTCGAGTTCCGCCTTGTTCCCTTGCGGTTCTCGTACATGCACCCAAAATACTTGGTCAACAGTGCGAGAGATTGTCCTCGCTCAGCACCTCGAACTCCTCATCTGGCAGGGACACAAGAGAGGACAGAGCAAACTGTCTGGAAGAAGAGTTAGCAGCAAGTTCTGTTCTCGAACCACAGATGAGAGCCAGACTATGCGGATCAGTCGAGTTCTCTGTCTTGGCTCTCAAAGTCCTATCTACATCTGAGGACCTGAGCTTGGAGAAGAGCTCATCAACCGTGAGTGTCTCGTAGCTAGTGGACTCCATGATGACCTCGACCTTAGCACTCCACACAGTACGATCTAGTGACTGTAAGAGCTTCACAGCTCTATCATGATCATCGTATGGGAGGACGGTCACATTGGCCCTCATGTTGTTCACTATGCAAGTGAACCTCTGAAACATCACGTCGATCGACTCACTGAGGAGATGAGTGAAGTTCCCGTACTCTCTCCAGTAAGTTGCAAACTACCGAGCCTTAACTTGGTTGTTTCCTCCATGGGCCACCTTCAGTTTCTCCCAAATCTTGCAGGCCAAGTTCTCTCCCAAAACACAATTGAATTCATGTTCCGAGAGAGCACGGTACAGGAAGTCAACGGCCTTGCTGTTGGCCTCGAACATGTCCCTAGAGCCTGGCAGCAAGAAGGCCTCGGGGATGACATAGTTCGTACTTGTCACCTCCCAAACCAGTTGCCCCTTGCCACGGAGAAACGCGCCCATCCGGGCTTCCCACATCTGGTAGTTCTTTCCATCAAAGTGTGAGAGGACCTGAAGTCCGCTCTTGGTACGCCATCTTTGGATCTCGAACCGGTTAGAGTTAGGAGACCCTTAACTCAGCTCTGATACCACTTGTACGACCGAACTGGTGACCAGAGAGGGGGGAGTGAATGGGAGCCGATAAAAAATTCTCCGATGAGAACTCGGCCTATGTCCCAAAATCACTCCTTGCACTCGTCAAGATCACATAGTCACAGCGGACCTACTGACCCTACGAACGGTGCTTGAGAGGCTAAAACACACCACAGAATCCAAATCAAAGAAACAGACCCAAAACAACAGTTTTCATCTCATGGGCAGACGGTCCGTGACTCAGGGGCGGACTGTCCGAGGGTGGCGGACCGTCTGCCAACCAGGGGGCGGACCGTCCACCGGACCGGGAACAGCACGTGCGGAAGGCAGAAGAAAAATCTGAAACCCAATCAAATTACCTCCAAAAATCACGAAATTTTAACCACAACCTCTCAACATCAAGGAGAAACTTTTCCAAAAGATTGGCTCAAAAAGATTAAAGCTTCACCACCAGAAAAATAAACAAGGGACAAGAACACAAGAACAAAAAGACTTGAACTCCAAACTTAAAACGAATCGATCTCCCAACTCGTGCAACGGATTGAGATGAGATTTTGGGGAGAGTAGACTTGTCTCATGGGCAAGCCATGTCTAGAAAGTCAAGTCCCCAAACCAACTCAATCATGCGAAATCGAGAATCAAAGCCAAGAACACCAAGAATTCGAGCTCAACCAAAAACCACCAAATCGAAGGTCTTCCCATGGGTTTGTAGGAGCAAGATCACCAAGAAAAGAGGCACAAGGCACTCATGTGTGATCCTCAAACAAAACCCCACAAAGAAATGCCCTCAAAACCTCTCCACGAAAATCCCACGAAAAAGGCTCCGAAAATCCATAAAAAGAAAAATGCCGGGATTAAGGGAGGAGACACGATTAGCACCAAGAACCTTCTTCACATAGCAAGGAAATATTTTTTACAAGGGCTAGCAACCTCCCAACATACTACCCTCTTGATGATTTGGAGATGAAGCACTAGCTAGCATATGGAAGAGAGAAAACCATAGCAAAGTGCTAGGGAAGAGAGAAAAATGAAAACCCTAATGGATGGATGGCTGCCCACTTCCTCCACTTGCTATTTATCTATAGTCTTTTAGAGGTGGCAAGTTACCATACTACCCCTACAACATGAAAATAAGATACACACCCCTCAGGGGTAATTCCGTCACGTTGTAGATATCTCCATCGAGCAGACACGCATCCACCAGCCTTGCTTTCCTCCGACACAAGCTCCGCGATCACGCCACGTGTCCCTCGCTTTGAAGCTTCCCGTCGCACCCGGATCTCGTCTCCGCTGCGCCGGGCCTTCGGGCTCGGTTTTGAGGCCCAAACCGAGAAACCATCGTGGGCTGGTTTTATGGCCAAATCAACAAACCCCGCGTACAAGGCACAACCTCACCACGCCAAGCTTCGAGCACGTCAAGCCTTTCACCTTCGGCACCCGAACGGTCTACTCAGTCTTGCCTCGTTCCTTGACTCGGCCACCACCGTTGCACCGGCTCATGTTCACGACATCGTCTTGATCTTCTTGCACCATGCAGACCGCACTTGATCCCGTCTGGCCACCGGGTCCCTCGAACCAAGCCTACTTGTCTCTCCACTCCTCGGAGGCCACTCTGGCTAAGACCTTTCGCGCCTGTTCTTCACCTGCACCAACCACTACTGGAAAATGAAATTTCCCTGTGTGTATTCAATTTCCCTGTGGGTTTTTTCGAGCACACACAGGGAAATTGCAATTGCCCTGTCGGTGTGTAAAAAACACACAGGGAAATTTGCATTTCCTTGTCAGTTTCAAAAGAACACACAGGGAAATTCCTCATTTCTCTGTGGGTTTGATACAACACACAGGGAAATACATGTGGCACACAGGGAAATTCATTAGGATTGGGAGGAAGAACACATCAACAAATATATTTTTCTTTTCATATAAGTTTTTTTTTGAGATTACACAGTACAACGCAGACGCTCACAACACGCACGCACACTCATCCCTATGAATACACGTACGCAAACCCTACCCCTATGAGCACCTCCGAAAGATCTGGAGATTCTCGAAGTCACCACTGGCGCCTTGTCGTCAACGGGAACGTCGCTTACCACTTATATAATGCATAACACCAGAAAATCCCGGAATAAATCTAGGAAAAGGTGCGATCACCAGGATTTGAACCCTAGTGGGTAGCGTCCCACTGGACTGTCCTACCATTGGACTACAAGCCCATTCGCATTCTTTTCATATAAGTGTGCCTTAATTAGGTGAAAATAAAATAAATACTAAACAAGCCACAAACAAGCCATTTTCGGCCCGACCCACGTAGCCGGCCGGCCCAGTTATGGCTGGCCGTCGATCCATCCGATCTGACGGCTGCCTGCTCTTTGAAAACCCTACTCCTCCGCATCCACTCAACACCGCACACCCGCACCCTATCCACAGCCGCCTCCATCTCTTGCCCACCTCTGCCCTCCAGGCCGCCGGTCCCGCAGACCCGCACCCCCGCCGACCTCCGCGCCGCCGGTCTCACGCACGCGGCGGGCCTCCACGCTACCGATCCTGCGCCACTGCGGGGCTTCCGCGCCGCCGGCCCCGCGCCAACGACAGGCCTCCGCGCCGCCCATCCCGTGCCCCCGTCGGGCCTCAGCATCGTCGACTCCGCGCCCCCGACGGGCCTTCGCACCACTGGCCCCGCGCCTCCGGCACCGCGGCGGCACAGGTGGTCGGGCCAGCAACGGCGGTGTAGGTGGGACTCTCTCTCTCTCGGTCAGGGCTCCGGCGGTGTGGTGCGGCCGGGGCTCAGGCCCTCGGGCGGACGAGTTTGGTAGAAGGGACTCTATCTGGCAAGCTAGGAACTCCGCTGCGCCCCCAGACTGGGAGAGAGCGAGTGGCGTCGGCCGCCGCCGCCGGGCGAGAGTCGGGTGCGGCAAGCACTCGGTTTTTGGTCCCGACGGCACTGAATCTTGTATTTCAGGTTATTTCCCCCACCTGCTTGTCGATCTGGGAGCTCGTGAGCTCATTAGCTTTGTCGTTTTGATTGTGTGTTATCCACTGCAGGATGTTGGAGCTGACTGCTTTGGTTTTTGATCGAGTTCGTGTCCTCTCTGGTGGATAGGCAACAAAGTGCATAAGCGGCTTTAGTTCTTGAAGTCATCAGTTTCTGCAGGGACAGCAGCAATTCTCGTTCTCTTTGTGTGATGTGCTTTCTGACATGTAGGAGCTGGGTTCTAGCATCAATTTAATATCTGACCTGCACTTTGTTCCTGGAACAGTTAAATTAAATAGCTGTTGCTCTGTCTGGCTATCTTGTTTTTAAGTTGGTGATCAATCTGCTCCTTGCAATTTTTTGGAGCTATTCTGTTTTCTTAGCCATGGTTTATATGGTGTATGACTGCACTGCTATACCAAGCAAAGACCTTATACTTTGATGGCATTGACTAGTGACTGCTTTCCATTTCATAGTATTAATCTGCTAGTTGCTTTGTTTTGATTGCAGCGAACCGGCAACAACAGGGAAACAACTTATTTCATCAACAACTGTTTGACATTTCTCTCTCTAATTTCAGCAACAAGTGCAGGTACGTTCTGTAGAAGTCGAGCTCGCACTAGTGAGTAGCAACTCAAAGTGCAACTAGAACTCACATAGTGCATCTGTAGACAGTGCAACTCACGCCAGTGCTATTCTCGCACTCATTAGCATACTAGTTTAGCAATCTACTCTCTTTGAGACGTGCATCTCTGAACTAGATATTCACATGTTAATATGATTCATATATGCTTGCTCGATACCTGCAGAGACTTTATCAAGACTTAGGAGAAAAAATCCTAGAGCAAGCTCTTCAACGTCCATTAGCTGACCAACCAATTTGTGAGTACATCCTTTATTTTATCAATATCTTTTTCAGCTTAGAAGTTCACTAATTGTGAAAAATTGTTGAAGTGTATGCAACACTTGGAATATGTTGGTTCAAACAATTTTGACTTCTATCTCATGTTAGCACACAATTTAGACAACTTTGGTGCATAGCAGCATCTGTGATTTTCAGTCAAGTATGGGTCAATTATATTTTTACTTTGTTTTCACATAGCATATTCAGTCAAGAATTGCAGTACCTTATACTAGACTAAGGCAATAATCCAGTACCTGCAGTAGCTTTTATTCTTACCTAATACAACCGTGCAGTAAGAGCAGCTGCTTATCTAACTTTCATTCATATGCAGGCGACTGCTACATTAACATAAGCATGGACCTCGGCGTCACAAACATTGAAACTACAATGGCAGCTCACAGTTTTGTAGTGTTGTGCCTATATCTGCATCCACTTAAAAAGTTTGGTAGTACCACTCCATGAGCTAATCTCTAGTAAGTTCTGTTCTAGAAGTGTGGACTTCTTTTGCTAACCTGTATAGATTACACAATTTGGACATGTTATGCTCTGCATATATATGTAACAATCTGGATGTGGAGATATGAAATTTGATTGGAAATTATTGGCAAACAATGGGGTCTGGTATTTTAATGTTGGTCCATGTTAACAAATTTCCCTGACGTCTGGTATTTTAATGTTATTTTGCGGCTCTGTCCCGACAGGGAAAATCAATTCCTTGGCGGCCAGACGTCTGGTATTTTAATTTTTTTGGACGGCTCTGCCACAGGAAAAATCAATTTCTCGGCGGCTAGACGCAATTTCCCTGTGTGTTACCAACGCACAGGGAAAATGAGACTGAACCTGACGACTTAAATACCCTGGCGGCGCATAACCGACAGAAAAAATAACAAAACCGACAGAGAAATAAAATACCGACAGGCAATTTTTAATTTCCCTGTGAACGTATCCCTGTCGGTTATTCCCTGACGGTGTACCGACAGGGAAAACAATTTTCAATTTCCCTGACGGTAAAATGCATTTCCTTGACGGTATTTGCACACTCAGGGAAATTTCGTTTTCAAGTAGTGAACGCAAATCAAGCCGCATCCAACACCTACGATACTAGGCCAAGAGTCAATCCACACCACGTTGTCAATCACTCGTCGCTAAGGAAAGGCCATCCACTGGTCCTCGGATACACCTGCAGCCTGTTCGGCCGGCTGGCTGCTGGTGGCTGGTGCTGATTTGTTCTGAGATAAAAGTACTGCTGGCTGATAACTGGTGGCTAATTTGTTCTGAGAGAAAAATACTGCTGGCTGGTCCTCAATGTGATTCCTCCAAAGACACATTAATGCATGCAATAAAGGCTGGGCAGCTTTCCTTGACGAATTCTTCCGGATATTGAAGCACTACTGTCAGGGCACACACTGATCCATTCTGAGATCGATATGATGCCTACGAGCAGCTGCAGCTGATAGATGGTGCTCTGCCAATCATCAGTCAGTTCACTGATCAGTTGTGGTAAACGATGGGGACGGCCACACATATAGCACAAAATATCCTGATCAACAAAAGTGAAACAAAAGTAGCAGAGATAATAAAGATAATATATGCCGACCTCTCTTCATAATTAATGATTGCACGCCAGGCCGTAAAATGCAGGAAATTCTTAGTTTAGTTTAGTTTTTTGGAAATTCTGCACTGTGCTTTTTGGAGACACAAGTAAATGCAGGAAATTCTTAGTTTAGTTTCCTGCCCTTCTATACTACTACTGTTACCAAAAGAACAACAGTGCAATCATTATTAGTTCACTTTCCCAGATTGGATGAAAATAAACAAGTGAAACAAGCAAGTGGCTCAGTCTGACCTGGTTTTAATTTAGTGGTGTCCATCTTTAGCCTGGATGATGTTAACTAAACTTTCATTCAATTATTATTTCATGGTACGGTTCTTATAAATGTCAAAAAGTGCTAAAGTTTATGGGACAAACCATAATAACACCAGAAAAATGAAATATCAGAGCATGCATGGGATTTTCAATGGCTGCATCAGTTGCAAACTACTGTTGTTCCTTTTGGATTTTGGAATATGATATACAAAGTACAACTGAATATTCGAAAGCATTATTGATCACCTTTTTTATTTTATTTAGGACACTATATAATGGTTGAAATCAGGAATTCTAATGTGCAGTCAAAATATCCGAACATATAATCATTAATTCCTGCATAAATACAATATATCTATATAACCTCCTATATAGATGGTCTCATTAACTTTATTTCTCTCTTCATGCAAGTTATCCATGTCATCTCCCATCAACTAAAGATCATTACATAACCTGATAGTGGTAGACGAAATGAACGGATCATTTTTTTTTGCCATCAGTCACCTTTTGTCTACTCCACTACATACCCACCCACAAGTTGCAACTCCTTTATCACACCTGAGCAATCCGTGTGTCATCGAAAAGTTTTCTCAACCCGTTTCCCCTCGTCCCAGGATGCAAGATAAACCAACTTGCTATAATATGGTTTCGTTAATTGTAGAACATGATGCTTCTTAACCGTAACCGATAGTATTCCGTGGAAGTTATTACACTGTAAGGTCAATGATTGCAATAATTAAAAGGGAATAAACGCACGATTCATACATTCCACGGAATTTGGAGTAGTGTTACACTTAACATTATGGACAGATAGACAACACATATATATCGTGCACTTGTGCACGTACACACTTTCACGTGAAAAGCAACAACTTTGATTATTTCAGCACAGGCACACTAGCACACACAAGGCCTTTCACGCCGCCCTTCCGCTTATTGAGCTAGTCATATGGATGCACGATGTGCGATCACAAGCATGGCATCACGAGCAGTTGTTGGGCATGGTGAGGCCGCACTTGCCCGGCAGCGCCATGGCGCGGCTGGGATCGATGTGGTAGATCCTCATCCATATGCCGGCGACGCCCCGGTAGCGGCAGATGCAACCCAGGTCGGCCTTACCAAGGGCGGCGCAGCACTCCGCCGACGGGCTGTCGGTCGGGTCGTTCACGGCCGCCGCGGGCTGGCACAGCTTGAAGTCCTCGTTCGCCATGCCGCAGAGATGGCGTGGGCTGCCTCCATTGTGGCGAGGGCGGCAACCATGGCAAGGAGCAGTGCAGCTAAGGCCTGTGTTTTTGCCATTGTGTGTCTAATGTTCGTTTTCTTGCAAGAGCTACTGAGACTTGGTTGTTTTTGGATTTCGGCTCTTTGTTTTGCTTGAGCTGGTGTGAAGAGAGAGCTTGGTGCGAGTTCCTTATTTATAGGACCACAGTGTGGAACATGTCACGCTCTCAGTGATGCTAACACGCTTTCCAGCTGTGCACAAGTTCTATGTCAATAAACATGTGTGGTCCTTGATTCTAAGGCTCTATTTGGATACTAGTGGATTAACTGGAATTGGAGGGATTGGAAAGGAAATTAGTTCATTTTAGACTCAATCATTTCCTTCCAGCAATTAATCCTCTTCTGTCCAAACCAGCAGGGCCATGTCTTTCCAAACAAATGGACCACAAACTTCCATTGTAACAAATCGTTAAGAGTGTGAAATTCTGTTTGAGATAAGATTTATATTTTCCAATGTATATATTTAAAAACATTCATATATAGCCAAGGTTTTGAAACTTTGCATGTTATATGTCACTAGATATTATCATAAATTTTCAAGATTGACATTATTAAGTTGTTGATGGTGTCATCAAATTTCTACAATTTTTCTATTGTGAATTTGCTGACAGTAATTCATGGTCGATAACGTTTTGCTGGGATTTTTATTGCACCATTATTTTTTTTTGAAAGAAAACGGTAGAGGACTACCCCACAGCGCAAATGGTGTCACACCCAGAATTTTTGTTGCACCATTATTAGGGGGGTAATGCAAAAAATTACATTGCAAATACCATTGGACATTTGAAAAGCTTCTAAATGTAAAACGATAAAGTGTGTTTGAACAGCTTTGAATGCAAAGCGTTGAAGAGATCTAAATGAAACAACAAAACAATCAACTTCAAGGGAGCTATCTAGCTTAATTGGCAAACTAGCACTGGCTTGAGAGAGGACAAGTACTTCTAAAAACATTTTGCCAAGATACGTTTTAGCATCAGTGTTTGGGTCTCTCTCTCAAATTACTGGACGAATTTTTCAGTAATTACTATTGCACGCGATTACTGAACACCTTACGAGTGAGTCTGATTTAGTAATCCCATGATTTGATTCAGCAATTTTTGATCACTTTGGTCAGTTGACTTGGGTGTAGAATACTCTACACCCAGGGTGTAGAATATCACTGCAGTATATATATATTCAAGCAATCAAACATCATCTTCTTCTCTTCCTTGCTTAGGGTGTAACTAGCACGGACCAAGTAATTTTCATTATCTCTCTTTTCTGGTTGCAGACCATATCGTGGCTTCATAAGTTTCAGATCCTGACGTGCTTCAATTGTATCTTTTGACATTCCGTATACACCTTGGTGGTCAAGCAAGTTCACGCAGAAATTCTTCATCACATGCATCACATCAATTGCATTGCAAACCTCAAGGACTTCCCAATAAGGTAGCTCCCAAAATATTGACTTCTTCTTCCACATGGGTGCATGTCCATCCTTATCATTTGGAACAGATTGGCTACCAGAACCCTTCCCAAACACTACCTTCAAATCTTTGACCATAGAAAATATAAGTTTACCATCACGGTGCAAGGGCTTCTTACATTTTTCTCCAACACCTTCAAAATGTTTTATTCCTTCTTCTCTTAACGGGTGCGTAGGAGAAAGAACTTGACGATGGCCCAAATACATAACCTTTTTATTGTGTTTTAGATACATGCTGCAGGTATCATCTAAATAGTGCGTGCATGCTCGAAATCCCTTATTTGTTTGTCCTGATAGGTTACCAAGTGTCGGCCAATCGTTGATGGTTACGAACACCAATGCTCGTAGATCAAAGGTCTCCTTCTTGTCTTCATCCCACACAGGTACACCTTTTTCCTCCCATAACGTTTTAAGCTCATCAATCAACGGTCTTAGGTACACATCGATGTCATTGCCCGGCTGCTTTGGGCCTTGGATGATAATTGGTATCATGATGAACTTTCGCTTCATGCACATCCAGGGAGGAAGGTTGAACATACATAAGGTCACAGGCCAAGTGCTATGACCACTACTAAACTCACTGAATGGATTGAATCCATCCATACTTAAACCAAACCGAATGTTCCTTGCATCTTTTTCGAACTCCGGAAATTCTCTATCAATTAATCTCCACTGCGCCCCATCAGCGGGGTGCCTGATCTTTTAATCTTATCTACGTTCTTCTTTGTGCGAACGCATCAACTTTGCATTCTCCTTGCACCTGAATAGACACTTCAACCATGGTATCACTGGAAAATACCACACCACCTTCGCATGAATCTTCTTCTTCTTCTTCTTCTTCTTCTTCTTCTTCTTCTTCTTCTTCTTCTTCTTCTTCTTCTTCCCCTCAACATCATAAGGATCATCTCGTGGGATCTTATAATGCTGCGCTTCGCACACAGGACAAGCCTCCAATTTCTCGTATTCTTTACCTTGGTACAGGATACAGTCATTAGGGCATGCATGTATCTTCTGTACCTCCAAACCCAGAGGATAAACAACCCTTTTAGCTTCGTATGTTGACGCCGGCAATTCGTTCCCCTTGGGAAGCATGTCCTTTACGATCAACAATAACTCATCAAAGGTCGTGTCAGAAACTCCGTTTCTAGCCTTCCATTGCAGCATTTCCAATGTGCTACCCAACTTCTTGTGCCCATCTTTGCAATCTGGGTACAACAATTTCTTGTGATCTTCTAACATACGTTCAAATTTCTTTGACTCCTTCACCATTTCGCAATCTTCCGTTGCATCGTGCAACACCTGACCTACATCATCGAGAGGATCATCGGTCGGACCAGCTCCTTGAGTCTCGCCCATGTAATCCTCTCCCATTGGTTCATCTGCAAAGGCACCACCTTCAGTCCAATCTGGAATCTGATCATATTCTTCTTCATCATCTTCCATTACAACCCCTCTTTCTCATGCTTTGTCCATACAAAATAGTTTGGCATGAATCCCCATTTGAATAGGTGATCGTGAAGACTATTTATCGATGAGAAATCCTTTTGATTTTTGCATTTTTTTGCATGGACAAATAATGAAACCAGATGGGGGCTTGTTTGCTTCTGCCACATCTAGAAATCCGCGCAACCCATTAATGTATTATGTGGAGATTCTCTTGTCCATGTTCATCCATTGCCAACTCATCTACAAAGTATATCACCAAACAATCATTAGCCATCCTTCTCACATGAAGACAATCTTTAAAGTGCTTATATCCAATCCACAAGATACAATACAACAAACTTAAAGTGCTTATTTCTAAACTGATTTTAGCATTTATAGTTTTCTGAAACAAATACTAGTATTCCTAGTATTTCTACTAATTCTAAAATTATTTCTAAAAATATCATTTCTAAAAGTAATTCTAAAATAGTATTTCATCCACCTACGTTTTCTAAAAGTAAAGGTGAGGACCAGGTGTGTCCGAGGACCAGTGGACGGTCGCTCCTTAGTGATGAGTGGTTGACAACGTGGTGTGGACTGACTCTTAGCCTAGTATTGCAGGTGTTGGATGCGGCTTGATTTGCGTTGGTGCAGGTGAAGAATAGGTGCGAAAGGTCTTAGCCAGAGTGGCCTTCGAGGAGTGCAGAGACAAGTAGGCTTGGTTCGAGGACCTGGTGGCCAGACGGGATCAAGTGCGGTCCGCATGGTGCAAGAAGAGCAAGATGAAGTCGTGAAGAAGGTGCCGGTACAGCGGTGGCGGCCAAATCAAGGAATGAGGCAAGATCGAGTAGACCGTCCAGGAGCCGGAGGTGAAAGACTTGGCGTGCTCGAAGCTTGGCGCGGTAAGGCTGTGCCGTGTACGCGGGGTTTATTGGTTTGGCCACAAAACCAGCACAGTCCGAAGACTCGGCTCGACAAGACAGCGCACCGGTCTGACCGGTGAGGTGCACCGGTCTGACCGGTGTGGACCGTATGCGACGGGAAGCTTCGAAGCGGGGGACATGCGGCGTGATCGCGGAGCTTGCGTCGGAGGGAAGCAAGGCTGCGGTGGATGCGTGTCCACTCGATCTACAACTTCCGGATTTGCCCCTGAGGGGTGTGTATCTTAAATTCGAGTTGTAGGGGTAGGATAGTCATTTGCCTCTTCCGATGGACTATAGATAAATAGCAAGAGGAGGAAGTGGGCAGCCAACTCTTGGGGCTTCTCTCTAGGACTTGGTGTAGGTTTTGATTTTCTTCTCTCCCTAGCACTTGCTATGGTTTTCTCTCTTCCATAGGTTAGCTAGAGCTTCAATTCCAAATCATCAAGAGGGTAGGATGTTGGGAGGTTGCTAGCCCTTGTAAAGAATCCTTTCTTTGTTTGTGAAGAAGAATTCTTGGTGCTAATTTCGTCTCCCTTTTTGTTCCCAGCGTTTTTCTTTTTCGGGATTTTCGGAGCCTTTTCCTCGGGATTTTCTTGGATCGATTTCGGGGACGTTTTCTTTGGGGTTTTGGTTGAGAATCACACATGAGTGCCTTGTGCCTCTTTCCTTGGTGATCTTGCTCCTCCAAACCCACCGAAAGTCCTTCGATTTGGTGGTTTTTGGTTTGTCCCGAGTTCTTGGTGTTCATCCCTTTGATTCGCGATTCCGCAAGATTTAGTGGATTTGGGGACTTGATCTCGTAGCCATGGCTCACCCATGAGGTGACCCAACTATCCCCAAAGTCTCACTTGAATCCATTGCGTGAATCGGGAGATCGGTGGATCGGAAATCTTGAGTTGACCCGCTGATGGAGTTGTTCCCGAGCTGCCCAGACCTGACCGGTCTGACCGGTGCTCCACACCGGTCTGACCGGTGCCGGCCTCTATGGGCTTTTTCGGGGGATTTGGCTCCAGAGTGTTCTCCAGGTCCTTGGCTTGCTGCTGATCAAGTTTGGTGTAGTTTTGGCCTCGGGAGCTTTGAGATCACGCACTTGGGGTTTCCCAGCCGTGACCGGTCTGACCGGTGCACTGGACCGGTCTGACCGGTGCCTTGGCTTTCGTGGGAATTCACCAAGTTGCTCCTCGGGTGATCCGGCTGCTATGCTCGGGTGACCCGGAGCGTCTCTGTTTGCCCTCGGGTGTTCCGGAGGTTGTGCCCGCAAGATCCGGTCCGGACTGGTCTGACCGGTGGTCCTGACTGGTCTGACCGGTGTAGGCTTGTGCAGCGTGTCGCTTGTTCTCCGCTGTGCTCGTTGCTGTGCGAGTTGCACTGCCTTGCTCCTAGGTCCAGCAGTACTCTTGTGGCTGTGTGGATTTGGCAAAAAGAGTGTCGGAGGTTTCGGAGTTGATTTTGGGAGCGTATACATATTCGTCTCCTTGGAGAAGAATTTTAATTGGCTCCCATTCACTCCCCCCCTCTCTGGTCGCCATCTCGGTCCTACAAGTGGTATCAGAGCCGAGTTAAGGGTCTCCTAACTCTAACTGGTTCGAGATCCAAAGATGGCGTATCAAGAGCGGAATTCGGGTCCTCCACACTTCGATGGAAAGAACTACCAGATGTGGGAAGCCCGGATGGGTGCATTTCTCCGTGGCAAGGGACAGCTGATTTGGGATGTGACGGTAGACACTACCTATGTCATACCCCAGAGCTTCCTGCTACCAGGCACCAGGGATCTTTTCGAGGCCAACAACAAGGCCGTGGATTTCCTGTACCGTGCTCTCTCTGAACATGAATTCAATCGTGTTTTGGGAGAGAACTTGGCCTGGAAGATCTAGCAGAAACTAAAGGTCACCCATGGCGGAAACAACCAAGTCAAAGCTAGGTTGTTCGCGACTTACCGGATAGAGTACGAGAACTTCACTCATCAGCCCGGTGAGTCGATCGATGTGATGTTTCAGATGTTCACTTGCATAGTGAACAACATGAGGGCCAATGTGACCGTCCTCCCGTACGATGATCATGATAGAGCTGTGAAGCTCTTACACTCTCTAGATCGTACCGTGTGGAGCGCTAAGGTTGAGGCCATCATGGAGTCTGCTAACTACGAGACACTCACGGTCGATGAGCTCTTCTCCAAGCTCAAGTCCTCAGAGGTGGATAGGGCTTTGAGAGCCAAGACAGAGAACCCGACTGATCCACATAGTCTGGCTCTTGTCACAGGCTCGAGGACAGGATTTGCTACTAACCCTTCTTGCAGACAGTTTGCTTTGTCTTCTCTTGTGTCCTTGCCAGATGAGGAGTTCGAGGTGCTGAGCGAGGACGATCTCGCGCTGTTGACCAAGCATTTTGGGCGCATGTACGAGAACCGCAAGGGATCAAGGTGGACCTCGAGTACATGCTACAGATGCGGCAAGATGGGACGCTTCATTGCCGAGTGTCCCGAGACTATGGAGGTCAAGAATGACTACAAGCACCGGCCCAAGAATGACTACAACAAGCGCCGTCCCAAGAATGACTACAACAAGCACAAGAATAAGGGCGAGCGGCGGCTACAAGAAGAAGACAGCCCGAGCGATGGTTGCTGGCGCAAGCGACATCGACTCCAGTTCCTGCTACACTACGTCGAGCTCGAGCAGCGACGACGAGGACGGCGGCCGGTACAAGGAGAAGAGGCACTCCAGCAAGAACTTCAACAGCCTGAGCGGCCTAAGCTTCGTCGCGAGAGACGGCTTCGGCGGCATGGCATGCAGCTTTGACAGCAAGAAGAGCCGCAAGGACGACGCCGACTCCGAGGAAGAGGTGAGTCGCGATCCCGATGTCTTGCTTAAGGAGATTGCTCAATTGAATGCCTTGCTGGACAATCATGATGATGTGCTTAGGAAAACGAACAAGGAGAAGAGAGAGTTTAGGTCCTTGCTAGGTGATGCTAGAGAAAGGGTCATGGAACTAGAGTCTTCTCTTGTTGATGCTAGAGTTCAGTTAGAGTCTTTGAAAACTGCACCTGTTGTGACTGATGAACCTGAATGCACTGATTGCAATGTTTTCTTAGCTGACTTGTCTGAACTGAAATCCAAGTATGCCTCTCATATTGAGTAACTAGATGCTGTTAGGGCTGAGTTGACTGAGTTGAAGTCTAGACCTGCTTTGTTAGGAGCTTGTGCTACTTGTCCTATTTTGCATGGTAAACTAGATGATTCTCATGCCCGCATAGTTTCTCTAGAGGCTGCTTTGAAATCTCCTATTGCTACTGCTTGCTCTAGTTGTGAATCTACTTCTGTTATGAAACTAGAACTTGAACACTGTGCTAACCGCTTGCAATCTGAAAATGATGAGTTGCGTCAGTGTTTGGGGTGGTTGTCGGGCAGAGAGCCTCAGTTGAGGATGATGATTGAGCAGTTCAAGCGAGTAGATGGTAGGGGTCTTGGGTCTGAGAGTGTTGGTGAGAGTAGTGGTGAGAAGAAGGAAGTGAGGGTTGAGAGCATACCCATTCCACCACAAACTACACCCACCAACCAATGGAAACCCAAGCCAAACCACCTATGTAGCAAACTTGACACCACTCCCGATCCTCCCAAGTTTCCTCCAAAAATAAACAACCTCCAGAGGAGAGTGATCTTTGTGAGAAGTGGTGAGGAGAAACCCAAAGAGAAGCCCCCAAAGCCAAAGCTAACTTTCCATTGTGAGTATTGTGGAAAGGATGGCCACCGGGAGGATTTTTGCTTCCAAAAGAGAAAGGATGAGAGGTTTCCTCGGGAAAAGGCAAACAAGGACAGGTACCGCCTTTCTCATGGTGTGCTTGAACCTTGTGAGTCATTGCCTAGGGGAGGTGCTGTGATTAGAGAACTTTCGAGAGGTAGGGCTGGGACTGTGCAGAGGGCACCGGTCAGACCGGTGGGGCTAACCGGTCAAACCGGTGCACCTCGGGGTGCTGGCAGCAGAGGTCTGCAGCGTGGTGTGAGTTCTGGGTTTGCTCATGGTGAGGGCAGACGCTTTGGGTCAGGGCGTGGTGAGTTTGCTGGACGTTCCTTCACTCGTGGCTCATACGAGTTTGGGAGGAACGATCACAGCTTTGAGTCTCAGAGGAACTACGGACCACGTTTTCCCTTTCGTGGTGCTCGTATTCCTGTAGTGAGACGTAAGAGGGTTCCACGGTTGGATAGTGTTGGCGTGGACTTTGCTAACCCTTCCTTTGAGCAGATGGTTCAACACTGGTTTAACACTTTCTGTTCTAACCCTAGTGTTGAGTTGTTTGCTCACTCTCGTTCTCATTTTTTATTTTGCAGGTGGGAGGTGTGGAGGACCTTTGGTTGATCGACTCCGGTTGCTCTCGACACATGACCGGAGATCGAAGGTGGTTCTCCAGCCTCACCCCGGTGATGACCAAAGAGTACATCACTTTCGGGGACAATGGAAGAGGACGGGTGTTGTCGGAAGGTGTGATCAAGGTAAGTGAGAAGGTAACTCTGAAGTGTGTGGCCCTCGTCAAGTCTCTTGGCTTTAATTTGCTTTCGGTTTCTCAGTTGCTTGACGAGGGGTTTGAGGTTCGCTTCAAGTTGGGTGCTTCGCGGGTACTTGAGTCTCGAGGCGATCTTCTGTATGATCGTTCCCAAGGGTCGAGTCTTTCGAGCAGATTTTTCTCAATCTTCAGGTCCCGCTCGGTGTTTAGTTGCTGGTGTTTCAGCCGAGTTGTGGAAGTGGCATAGGTGGTTGGGTCACTTAAGCTTTGATTTGCTTTCTCGCTTGAGTGGACTCGAACTTGTCTGAGGATTGCCAAAGTTGAAGTTTGAGAAAGATTTGGTGTGTGCCCCGTGTAGGCATGGCAAGATGGTAGCCACCTCCCATCCACCTTTGACTGAGGTCATGACTGAGCGTCTAGGGGAGCTTTTACACATGGACCTAGTTGGTCCGGATCGCGTTCGCTCGGTGGGTGGGAAGTGGTATGTCCTTGTGGTTGTGGACGACTATTCTCGCTATGCCTGGGTGTTTTTCTTGGCTGATAAATCTGAGACATTTGGATTTGTTCGAGATCTGATCTTAAGGTTGAAGAACTAGAGACATGGGGATGCCATTAGAGCGATTCGCAGTGACAATGGCACAGAATTCAAAAACTCTCGTTTTGAGACTTTCTACTATGATCTTGGTCTTGAACATCAGTTCTCGTCACCGTATGTTCCTCCTTAGAATGGTGTCGTAGAAAGGAAAAATCGAACCCTTTGCGAAATGGCCAGGACGATGCTCGATGAGCACATGACTCCTAGGAAGTATTGGGCCGAGGCGGTCAATACCGTTTGCCATGTCGCAAACAGGATTTTCCTTCGAGCTTTCAAGAAGAAAACTTGCTATGAGCTTATGCACGGTCGAGCCCCCAGAGTTAGTCACTTTAGAGTCTTTGGCTGCAAGTGCTTTATACTCAAGAAGGGGAAGCTAGACAAGTTTGAGGCTCGGTCTTCTGATGGGATCTTTCTTGGTTATGCATTGCATTCTAGAGCTTATCGTGTACTTAACCTTGAAACTAACCAAATCATGGAGACTTGTGAGGTATCCTTCGACGAGACACAACCATGTAGCTCTTCTGTCTTTGAGTGTGCAGGTGACGATGAGCTGGGGCAAACAATATTCGAGGAGGAGAAGGATGAAGGAGAGGATGATGGAGATGATGCGGTTCCTCCAGCTCGTGTACCCTCTACTTCCACTACTTCGACTACGGTTGACGATGGTCCATCCCCCACTCCTACTACTACGACCCGTCAAGTACAAGTGGAAGCTGCTGCTGAGGGGGAGGTGGTCTCCAGGAGAGAGGCACCGAGACGAGTACAAGCTGATCATCCTTCTTCGTCGATCATTGGTGACCTTCATGAGAGAACCACTCGGTCAAGGTCACAGACAGTCTCTCACTTTGCTCACTCTGCATTTGTTGCTTCTTTCGAGCCCAAAGATATTGGACATGCTCTATCTGATTCAAACTGGGTCAATGCCATGCATGAGGAGCTTGAAAACTTTGAGAGAAACCAAGTCTGGGTGTTAGTTGAACCACCTCCAAATTGCCATCCTATAGGTACCAAGTGGGTTTGGAAGAACAAAGAGGGTGAAAATGGGATGGTGGTGAGAAACAAGGCTAGGCTAGTCGCTCAGGGGTTTAGTCAGAAAGAGGGGATAGACTATGAGGAAACCTTTGCACCAGTAGCTCGGTTAGAAGCAATTCGGATCCTTCTAGCATTTGCTGTTGCTAAAGGGTTCAAATTGTTTCAGATGGATGTGAAGAGTGCTTTCCTAAATGGGGTGATTGAGGAAGAAGTGTATGTGAGGCAACCCCCGGGTTTCGAGAGTGCCAAATATCCCCACCGAGTGTACAAACTCCAACGAGCACTATACGGCCTGAAACAAGCACCCAGAGCGTGGTATGGTAGGTTAAGGGGTTTTCTGCTTAGCAAGGGTTTTGTGATGGGAACCGTAGATAAAACCCTTTTCCTACTCAAAAGTGGCAATGACCTCTTAATTGTTCAGATATACGTGGATGATATTATCTTTTGTGGCTCCTCTCACTCTTTGGTTGCAAGGTTTGCAGAGGATATGAGCAGGGAGTTTGAGATGTCGATGATGGGCGAGCTGCTGTACTTCCTTGGGCTTCAAATCAAGCAACTCAAGGATGGGACATTTGTGCATCAAGGGAAGTACACCAAGGACATCGTCAGGAAGTTTGCAATGAATGACTCCAAGCCGATGACGACTCCGATGAGTACGACTACGGCTTTGGATGCTGATGAAGACGGTGAGCCCGTGGACCAGAAGGAGTACAGGAGCATGATCGGCTTCCTCCTCTACTTGACGGCGACAAGGTCGGACATACAATTCAGCGTGTGTCTGTGCGCTCATTTTCAGGCTTCGCCGAGGACTTCGCATCGGCAAGCGGTCAAGAGGATTTTCAGGTACTTGAACTACACTCCTGAATTTGGTCTTTGGTATTCTACATCCTCGACACTGAATCTGCATGGGTTCTCCGATGCGGATTTTGCTGGGTGTCGCTTGGATCGCAAGTCTACCTCGAGTTCTTGCCGGTTTCTTGGATCTTCTTTGGTGTCTTGGTCTTCTCGCAAGCAGTCAAGTGTAGCCCAATCCACCACAGAAGCCGAGTATGTAGCTGCAGCCAACTGTTGTTCCCAACACCTATGGATGACCTACACTATGAGCGACTTTGGTGAGGAGTGTACCCATGTCCCACTCTTGTGTGATAGCACCAGTGCCATAAGTGTAGCCAAAAATCTAGTCCTTCATTCCAAAACCAAACATATAGAAGTGAGGTACCACTTCCTGAGGGACAATGTGGAGAAGGGAAACATAAACTTGATCCATGTACCCACCCAAGACCAACTAGCCGATATCTTCACAAAACCACTTGACCAAGCTACCTTTACTCGCTTGCGAGGTGAGCTTGGAGTGTGTTTTCCGTTCTGAGTTGATGCTTGGAGCTTCTCTTGTAGCATATGTATCATACATGTTTACTTTCATGTTCCATATCATGTAGGATAGCCATCTTTGTATCATTTATGCATTTGATAGGATGAGCTTCTCCTATATACAATGCATACTAAAACTTGCTACTTTCGAGATGTGGGTATGCTTGCTAGTTTTGGTGATGTGTAGCTATGCTCTTGATTGTCATGTTGAATATTCATGATGTGCTAGCTATTTTTAAAGAAAAATGCTAAATTGACATTCTCTCATGAGTAAAAGCCTTTGCATGCTCTCTTTATGCTTGAGTGGCTATGTCATGTTTAGTTTATGCTTGGGAAGCATGTTTTCTTGCCATTTGAGGTCAAAGACCTTTTTGTCATTGCAAATGTTTAGCCCATTTGTTTACCTATGGAGGAGCATAAGCTTCTTTTTGCCGCAAAGGCATTTCATGTACCATGTTAAATCTGAAAATGAAATGTCAATGTTTGAAAAATATGCTCTCATATGAATCATGTCATTTATGCTTTTAATTTGATTAAATTGGGTGCTAAACCGTTGCATGTTGTCTACCATGAGAAGTCTCATTTTAAGAAGTAGACACATGACTCGGTGGCTTTGACATGACATGAGATAGCTTGTGGGTGTTTGCAATGACCTTTTGATGAGAACTTGTGACCTTGTATGAGCTTTGTGTGATTATTAGCTCATTTTAGCAAAATTGGATCATGGTTAGGAATTTGCTCATGAGAGGAAATTTTTCGCAAAATTGCTTAACTTGACCATGGCTTTGTCACATGCGTATGAAACTTTACAATCTTGATGGCAATGCTTTTACGGAACTTTGGACTATCTTGCTTGCTCATTATCTATTTCGTAGCATTTTTAGTGCTCAATGTCTATTTGAGAAGCTCGTAGTTTAACTTTTTGCATTTCTAGCTTGATTCATGCATTATCAACAAGGAGGAGAAAGTGGCGCATGAAAAACACTTCTGGGCGCATTTGGAAGGTGTCCAAACAGAACTCGCTGTAGTTGCTGTTCATATGTTCACCGGTCTGACCGGTGCAGGGCACAGGTCTGACCGGTGTGGGTCACCGGTCTGACCGGTCAGAGCAGGGACGCTCTGTTTCAGGGGGAGCTTGCATGCATTGGTTCAGGGGGTATTTGCATGTGTTCAGGGGGAGCTCCTTGTGTCACTTTGCTTGTGGCTTGTGTTCTCGCTCAGTTGTGGTGAGCTTTTGCTTTCTCGCTCTTTGGTTGTGAGTTTTCGCTCTTGTGTTGAGCTTTTTGTCTCGGTTGTGTCGAGCCGTTGCCCTTGTCTTAGGGGACCGAGACTTTCTCTTTCAAGTGATCTTGTTGTCGTTTGCTTTTCGGCTTTCGATCACTTGTTGGAGGTTCTTGTTCATTTCTTTTCGTTTTTTTCTCTTGTTTCCAAGTGTTTTCACTAAGTGGTATCTATGTGTTGTCAATGCACTCATCAAGGGGGAGATTGAGGACCAGGTGTGTCCGAGGACCAGTGGATGGTCGCTCCTTAGTGATGAGTGGTTGACAACGTGGTGTGGACTGACTCTTGGCCTAGTATTGCAGGTGTTGGATGCGACTTGATTTGCGTTGGTGCAGGTGAAGAACAGGCGCGAAAGGTCTTAGCCAGAGTGGCCTCCGAGGAGTGGAGAGACAAGTAGGCTTGGTTCGAGGGACCCGGTGGCCAGACGGGATCAAGTGCGGTCCGCATGGTGTAAGAAGAGCAAGATGAAGTCGTGAAGAAGGTGCCGGTACAGCGGTGGCGGCCAAGTCAAGGAACGAGGCAAGATCGAGTAGACCGTCCGGGAGCCGGAGGTGAAAGACTTGGCGTGCTCGAAGCTTGGCGTGGTAAGGCTGTGCTGTGTACGCGGGGTTTGTTAGTTTGGCCACAAAACCAGCACAGTCCGAAGACTCGGCGCGACAAGACGACGCACTAGTCTGACCGGCGCACCGGTCTGACCGGTGTGGACCGTGTGCGAAGAGAAGCTTCGAAGCGGGGGACACGCGGCGTGATCGCGGAGCTTGCGTCGGAGGGAAGCAAGGCTGCGGTGGATGCGTGTCCACTCGATCTACAACTTCCGGATTTTCCCCTGAGGGGTGTGTATATTAAATTCGAGTTGTAGGGGTAGGATAGTCATTTGCCTCTTCTGATGGACTATAGATAAATAGCAAGAGGAGGAAGTGGGCAGCCAACTCTTGGGGCTTCTCTCTAGGACTTGGTGTAGGTTTTGATTTTCTTCTCTCCCTAGCACTTGCTATGGTTTTCTCTCTTCCATAGGCTAGCTAGAGCTTCAATTCCAAATCATCAAGAGGGTAGGATGTTGGGAGGTTGCTAGCCCTTGTAAAGAATCCTTTCTTTGTTTGTGAAGAAGAATTCTTGGTGCTAATTTCGTCTCCCTTTTTGTTCCCGGTGTTTTTCTTTTTCGAGATTTTTGGAGCCTTTTCTTCAGGATTTTCTTGGATCGATTTCGGGGACGTTTTCTTTGGAGTTTTGGTTGAGAATCACACATGAGTGCCTTGTGCCTCTTTCCTTGGTGATCTTGCTCCTCCAAACCCACCGAAAGTCCTTCGATTTGGTGGTTTTTGGTTTGTCCTGAGTTCTTGGTGTTCATCCCTTTGATTCGCGATTCCGCAAGATTTAGTGGATTTGGGGACTTGATCTCGTAGCCATGGCTCACCCATGAGGTGACCCAACTATCCCCAAAGTCTCACTTGAATCCATTGCGTGAATTGTGAGATCGGTGGATCGGAAATCTAGAGTTGACCCGCAGGTGGAGTTTTTCCCGAGCTGCCCAGACCTGACCGGTCTGACCGGTGCTCCACACCGATCTGACCGGTGCCGGCCTCTGTGGGCTTTTTCGGGGGATTTGGCTCCAGAGTGTTCTCCAGGTCCTTGGCTTGCTGCTGATCAAGTTTGGTGCAGTTTTGGCCTCGGGAGCTTTGAGATCACGCACTTGGGATTTCCCAGCCGTGACCGGTCTGACCGGTGCACTGGACCGGTCTGACCGGTGCCTTGGCTTTCGTGGGAATTCGCCAAGTTGCTCCTCGGGTGATCCGGCTGCTGTGCTCAGGTGACCCGGAGCGTCTCTGTTTGCCCTCGGGTGTTCCGGAGGTTGTGCCTGGAAGATCCGGTCCGGACCGGTCTGACCGGTGGTCCTGACCGGTCTGACCGGTGTAGGCTCATGCAGCGTGTCGCTTGTTCTCCGCTGTGCTTGTTGCTGTGCGAGTTCCTCTGCCTTGCTCCTAGGTCCAGCAGTACTCTTGTGACTGTGTGGATTTGGCAAGGAGAGTGTCGGAGGTTTCGGAGTTGATTTTGGGAGCGTATACATATTCGTCTCCTTGGAGAAGAATTTTAATTGGCTCTCATTCACTCCCCCCCTCTCTGGTCGCCATCTCGGTCCTACAAAAGGCAAACTCATTTCATCAAACTTTTATTTCTAAAAGTAAAACACAAAATCATTAAATATATTTCTAATGACGAAAATATAAATATAAATAAATAAATCAAAAAATTCTATCATCACATACAACATATCATACATTTATCATTACACCTTCTTTCTATTAGAACATAGACAAATATGCATCTAAATAAAAAAATAACCATTCCTTGCTCAATCTAAATTTCATGAAATACTCTAAGTACAAAGCATAAACCTAAAAACGGTAACCGTATATCAAGGGAGGATGAAGTAACTAACATCTACACCATTTCAATGAGTGAAATCATCGCAAATCGGGCAAAAGCTCCCTAGGGCACCATGGGGGAGGGGGGAGCTCGAGTTGGAGTGAGGAAGAAAAAGAGTGGGGAGAGGGCTCGGGCAGAGGAGGAAGAAGAAGAAGGAAATATAACCGTTGCACATTTGTACCGGGCAATGGCTCGCCCTGGTACAAATGCCCCCACATTTGTACCGGTTGGTGGCCCCGACCGGTACAAATGTGCTAGACTCGCATTTGTACCGGTCGGGGCCACCAACCGATACAAATGTGGGCACATTTGTACCGGGTGTGCCCTCACGGGGGCGCGCCGGGCCCCCCTTCCCACCCGGTACAAATACCCTCATTTGTACCGGGTGGAAACAGAACCAGTACAAATGTGAATTTGAGCCAGGGACAAATGACTCGTTCTCTAGTAGTGTGTGGTGTTAAATCCTGTACAGATGATGTCTGCTGGTTATTGTGCTAATATGTGTGCAGTACTCTGCCTATGACATCGTGCATTCTCACATATGGGTGCTGATGCCAGTAAAATTTTTAATCACTAGCTACAAAGTTTGTAGTTTGCGTTGGTTGGTGGCAAAATATTATCTGTACTTTTAACTTAACATTGGCTAAAAAATCAGTACATCCAATTTTCTTGCAGATAAGTGTTTGCTGAAGGATCATGGAGGGCAGGGTGCTTGGCATCTATCGAGGGTAGGTGGCAGGGTGCTTGGCATCTATCGAGATACCATGAGGTGGTAGATACCAGTGGCCAGCATTTCAGCATTCATCAAACTGACAACCAATCCGCAGACATCAGGTAAGTCACTTGCTGCGTTAGAACATGTTGAAGTTTCAGCTAATTTATGTGATGTGCAAGCACCTATGAGATTCATAATGTTCATATGATAGCGATGTTGGAAGGAGTTAGCTCTATCTTGTATAATATGCTGAAGTTTTGTTCCATTTCAAATGAAAATGCTGTTCAGTGGCTTCAGACCCATGTTATTGATTCTAGTCCTTTTCTCTACTGGACTTAGTGAATTATATTAGTGGCACTACTCTTTTCTTACCAGTTGTCCTTATACACATTTCAGGATTGATCCTGCTGCTGACGCCCATGTTGACCGACAAGCTGGAAGCGACAAGCAGACGTCAAACAATGTGTCACGAATCCCCGAACGAAACATGGCTTATTTCGAGGAGCTAAATTTGGAATCTTTACTATTCAGAAGTATTTGCAAACAATATAATGGTATGGATCGAAATTTGAATACTTTGTTATTCTTTATGCACTATTTTGTGGTGATCCCAGTGTTTGCTGCACAAAATATTCGCTGTCTGATCATAAGTACTTTTCCAATAGCAATACATTTCTGTTTTGGAACGTAGCAGCAATAAAAAGCATCTGAATGGAACAAAATTGGGTCTTAGGATCTAAAAGATAGATGAAATGATCAGTGGTTATGACATACTAACCATATACATGATATGTTGGCTGTGGGTATGACGACATAATATATCATCTGAATTTTTTGGTGTTTACTATTGGGCATACCACCTGAATTAAAGAATGATTTTTTAGTTTTAAACACTTAGAATTTTCAGCTGTAAAGACTCTTTGAGAGCCTCTTCAGTTTATCTCGGCTTATTTCGACTTATTTTCTCTCACACAACACTATTCAATCTACCAGCCGAACACTATTTTTCGTACCAGCTGAATAGGCTCTGAGTCTCTGACAGTAGTATTGTCTTTTTCTTTTCAGGTCAAGATTATTCCAATGTATCACCGGCTGGCACGCCAATGATCATCTCACACTGGATATCATCTTTGGTTACCTCTTTACCAGAATGAATGTCTCACTGATGCCACCAGAGCTTTGGTAGTACCTATTATCTCCCTTGCTTTCCTCACGAATGTGATTCAATTATGCACAATAAGGAACATTTAACAGTTTGAAGCCTTGCTCAATGGTGCTACCCAATGACATTCCAGCTTAGTTGAAAGAATTCCTTATATTATGTCCAAACTAATCTTTATTCTCTAGATGACACTCGAGAAAATTACCTCACTTATTTGACACTAGGTTTATCTTTTATGCAACTTAATTTACACCAGATTTATCTTTTATGCCTCCTGCCAATCATATACTCAAGAATGTTAACATTGCAGTATCAGTATCTTAAAACATGATCGTGGTTCACATTTGTGTCTGAAAGGAACTCATATTCAGCAAATGGTTCACTCGCTTCATTTGAACATTCAATATTTTGTTTTTCCTGATTCTGTTGCAGGAAATGCCATTGTGTAAGAGTTCAGAAGCCGACTGAAAGAACGACTACAATTGACAAGATTATTCTTGAAACAGATAGATAAATAGATAAACTAGATTTATTATTCAGTATGTATACCTTTATTACATGACGTGATTGGAAATATCTAGTGCTACCGAACAATGGTTGCTATATATATTAACTTGTCCGGCAACAAAGATATTACCATCTATATTTTTGTATTAACTGATGCGGCCACCGAGATGGTAGTCTTTATGATTCGACAAAATTTGTTTATGGCTTTGCCACTTTTTTTAAAACACTAATAATAAATCTTTAACCTTCAAAATAAGCACTCGTTTTGTCCATCATCTTTTTCTTGAAACGATAAACAAATACTCTTTTTCGCCGTAGGTGGATGTACCTCGGTGCATAAATCTCGATTGCGAATACCAATGTGGTAGTTTAAAATACAAAACAAATCAGGCACATATAGGTAATGTCAGAGCCATTAAAATTCCAAAAATGGTTTTGTTGGCTTCCGATTGAACCAGTAGAGTCGTTTTGAGATTTGACTGGATTCCAGATTCCATCGTCTATTTTTGCACGTGATCGCACACCTTTAAAAACCTGCAGTTGCACACGCCGGGGAAAAGCAGGGCGTCCGGTCCACCGGGCTGCAAATGTGTGCGTCGGAAATCGGAAGCGGGGCACTCGGGGGGGGGCGTCGGGGGTATTGGGGTACCAAATAAGCTACTCCATTTGGTAGCCTGGGTACTGACTAGCGGAGTTATATATATAGATAATTGTTAACTGAGAACAAAGGCTAAATACTTTGATCAAATCTTCTATTCATCCCATGGTAGTTTTCATCCATACACCACTGGTTCACCAATTGCATGCATCTTCCCTTTCTGTTGTCTACTTCAGCTAATTATTCTAATAAGTAGGTCAAATGAATTCTCAAGGCCTGTTAAAGTACAGTACGTAGCGTTGATACATGTTTAATTAAGTTCTAGTGGTGTTCTACTATAGTTAGCTTCCTGTAGCTTTTTTGAGTTGTCTATGCACCGACTAGATCAACCTAAAAGTTCAAATTGATAGAAAAAGTGAGCACTTCACTTATACTTCTCAACCTCCAAATTAAACCATGTCTCCAAAACAATTTTAGGAATACAGATTCCTAGTGAACCATCCAACTTCAATTCCTATTCTCATCTTAAGATAGAAGTTTTAATTTTGCAAGGATGACAACCATGATCAAGGGCTTGTCATTGACATGTTCATTAACTTTTCCATTCATGTGATTTTTTCTGAATATACTACTAGGAGGTATTTGGTTGATAAATGTAACGTAATCTGATTACGGAAGGTAAAGAACTTCATTACATATGTTTTTTTGGGACATTCATGTTTGGTTATGGTGGTTTGCAATCAATTGACACCGTAATCGAATCCCTTACGTAATCAATATATATAGAAGCTTGTTACAATTCCTCCCTCACTGTAAGATATAACTCAAACACCGTAATCTGATTACGTTATCAGAGTGCAACCAAACAAAGAGTGTAATCATCCATTCCATTGCCAAATACATTGTAAAATCTGATTTCATTTGCGTTTACGTTACATTACTCCCATGACTTCAAGACAAATCATTTTCATTAAGGATTGCTCGACAAACGCAAACAATGCTCTGTAAGATGCATGAAAGATCTTTCATTCATCATATATATTCATGCGTCCAATAACTTTGCAGTGGACGACGGGACATACAGTTCTGAAACACAAGTCTTTTACGTGCATATCATTTATTCGGTCTCGTAGCTATATAGCAGTAGTAGTTGTATACGCAGCAAGCAGGCACCAGGTGATCATGCACCATGCATCAGCAGTTGGCCGGCATCGCGAGGCCGCACTTGCCCGGCAGCGCCATGGCGCGGTTGATGTCGATCCGGTAGAACCTCACCCACACACCGGCGGCGTTCTTGTACCGGCACAGGCACGGCAGGTCTGCACCCGCCAGGGCGGCGCAGCATTCGGCCGAGGGCTTGTCGGTCGGGTTGCTGATGGCCGCCGCCGGCTGGCATGCTCGGATGCCGTCGCTTGACAGGTTGCAGATGCCGTGCGCCACCTCGGCTGACATGGCTAGGATCACCAAGACGGTCAGGAGGACGCCCACTTCATGTGCCTTTGCCATGGCTAATGGCTTACTGTTATATGTGTTCAGCTTTGTGAAGGAGATATATAGGGACGACCTTGGTTTATTGGTTTTTTCTGGAGTTGTGTGAGGAGGATGTTTGGTTACGGGCACTTATTTATAGAGCAAAATTTGTAGTTTTGCTGACTCTGCTTGTTTCGGATATTTTGATGTGGTCCTTGTTGCTCCAAATCGCCTCTCAAAGAATAAGTTTTTTTTCCCAGTAGGAAAATGCACATGTGAAAGGTTGAAAAGTAGCGCTTGATTCATAGCAATTGAATTTCAGCACTACGGAGAATGTTGACTACTTTTTGCTAGAAGCGAGGAGCTAGAAAACGGGTTGTGGTGATGGTTCAGTCTCCACTTCCCTCCATATCTACTTCCCTACAAGGAATTTTACTATCATTGGATGTAATAGTAAGGTACATTCATAGATTTTAAGTATGGTACGCCTGCGAGGACATCAAATTGCATCTACTCCCTCCATTTGAAATTACAAGGCTTCTTTTACCAGAATAATTCATAATTATTGCAAAATATTTTATATTCCTATTCAACACTTACTGTAAGTGTTTGCAATCAATTCAAATGGAATATACTTTGATTCACTGATGAATAGGGATGAAAGCGGTAAAGATATTATCCATCTGACCGACCGACCAAAAGGATCATGCACTCAAATGGTAAGATCGTATTCGAATCCGATCATTTAGTATCCATAATTATCTGTACCGTATTAGTATCCGGATATTTAAAGTTGGATTTCTAGAATCCAAATATGATGAATATCACTATTCGACACATCATACACATCATCCAAATATGACTCCGGGAGCTGGCGGCCAGCGAGGTAAGCCTTGCTCCTCCTCCTCTCTGCATCTCTCTGCGGGCTCCGGGTGGTGGCGAACCGTGGCAGAAGAATGAGCGAGGCAGGTGACGCGAGCAGCTGGCCTCGCCGCACACGGAGGCCCCGGCTTGACGGCGGCGGCAGCCGACTGGTGGGGGCATCGGCAGCCAGCTGGTGGGGCCGGCAGATTTTTTTTTTGTCTCCAAAAAATCTTTGTCAAGTGTCAAACTTACCACACGGCAAATCTTTGCCAAGTGCGCGACAAAGAACACTCGGCAAAGATGTTTGCTGAGTTATGATTCGCCTAGTGTGCTTTGTTGAATGTTACACTCGGCAAAGTTTTTGCCGGGTGTTTTTATGCCTTTGCCGAGTGTTTTCGGCACTCGGCAACATCGGGCTTTCCCGTAGTGCCAATACAGTTTCTCCAAAAGTTCATTTCTAATTCTTTGTCCAGTACAGTTTTTCCAAAAGTATATTTAGTTTATTTGATCCCATATGGAGAAGCACGAGCCTTACCTACAAATGAATTCCTAGATGATTGCACGATATCTTTAGACAGAAAGTACTGCAGGATTTATGGCTATATTGAAAACTCAAAAAATATATAAAATAAAAAGAATATAATAGATGGAGCCAATAAAGAAAAGATAGGATGGATACACGAGAAACATGTACAAATTAATGTTTTGCGTAGTGAGGAACTTTATGTACTCCCTCCGTCCCACAAAGACCATTCATTTAGAAAATTTTAGACAACATAGTAGCAATGTTAAAAGTTCAAAGTACCCCTAATAATTCTTCTTAATCAGATGGATTATTGAGTAAAATTAATTATGTGTGCACGCTTGAAATAATTGTCGGACCTATTAGCTTCGTTATCTAACGAGTCTGGCTCAGGCATCGATGGTGAGCATAAATGATTGATTTTCGAACTGTATCAGAAGGTATTATGAAAAATCATTATTGTATTGTCTGAAAGTTATATTGACACTTTTTGGGGACAAGTTCTGAAGGCTAAACGAATAGTTTTTGTGCGACCAAGGGAGGGAGTAACCATGATATGGAAAGATAGAACATCAACAGTAGTCAAACATAGATGATATTTAGAAGAAGAAGAACCCTGCATTTAGGATTGTAAATTATCTTGGTGAGGCTAAGAGTCAGCTTGGTAGCTGGGAGACCATTGCCTAGCTAGCTTTGCTTTGTCATGCAAGCCCTGCCTTGCTTTTGGTAGAGAGCTGTTGGGTGTGATTGGTTGCCTTCTCACCGCAGCCTGGCTCGCAGCAGCGATGCTGGCCAGGCTTGCCAGGTGCAGGACCCCTCTGTTTGCTTCACGCACCCAAGCGGCCAGGCTCGGTGGAGATTTTGATTGGTTCACTGCCCAAGTAACCTGCACCAACCTTTTCTCCTCTGCATGCTTGATGAAGTGGCTCATTTCAGCACCATGCGAGCCAGGCCCGGCGGAAACGCCACGTTTCTCCGAAGCCTGGCTGCGGGACTCCTTTTGCACGCAACGAACATGGCCCAGTCTCAAGATCAGACAACCAATCAAACATTGCCTACACCCCGCGAGCCTGGTTCGGCCGCATACAGGGAACTAATCAGGCCCGTTATGGCTAGCTCGATTAAGCAAGTAACCTTGCTCGTGCAGTACCCGAGATGATGCAACAACCAAACAATTTCTTTGCTCCGGTGTCTGTGCGGGCAAGGCAAGGCAAGCTTTGCCAGCGAAGCACACCCTAAGTGTGGACTATATGGGATCAATATTAACTAAATATACTTTGAACACCAATACAACAAACATCAATAGGTTCCATTGGATTTAATATTACAATTTGTACAATACAACCAAATGTTGATAGCATGGCTTGGGGGAAAAGAAAAGGTATTTGTTACACTTTAAGTGATATACATTTAATCATGGGTCTTACTGCTTCACCTACCTTTATAATAACTAAGAAAAGCACCCTATAGATCAAGACCATGGCAAGCAATATGGCAAGATCCACCCACTTAGAATAACCCATCTCCACTTGTAAGAAGGTCTTAAGGATGTACTCACCACTAATAGTGAGCCCCTCACCTCCTAAATTCTCAAATGTTAAACCAAGAAACTCACTCTTGTAAAGTCCTTGAGTGGCATATTTGTGGTAGGAGATATAGTATGTTGGATACTTCCATACGGGTTTTGGAAGGTCACTTGGAAGTCTGAAGAAACCAGCATTTAGCATTAGTAGTCCTTGGATTCCTGATCCGGTGATTATGCCAAGAAGAAAATCAGGCACAATGGCTGCAACAATCATCATCAATCCCTCAACCAGCATCGTGCATGCCCATAGCACTGCCGCGAAGTAGACAAAGTGATCAAGGCTTCTTTGAAGCCCAGTCAGGTAGTAAGCTATGGCACTTGGTATTATAGAGATGATCCCTAAGTATGGTGTTGATGAAAGTGTGTTAGAGATGACAAATGCAGCAGCATCATAATGACCACTCAGCTGCTCTTTTCTGAATATCTGCATTTGCCAAAAAAAAGAGCAATTAAATACAGGTCTGCAACAGTATCCCATGAAAACTAAGACATGTCTCTATTGGTATTTGACATCTGAACCTTCATGTCCTCAACAAATGATGGGAATCCTCCAATTGACATCATTGTCAGTAGAGTTGATGTAAACATTAACATAGAGGCTCTTGCCTGAAATGCTCAAGGAGTACCATGGCATTAAATTCACAAGCTTTCCAATGCTTTAGTATACGTATAATGATTTAATCTTCTTACCTGGATTGATGCAAAATTGTAGCCAACATTGTAGAAAATTGTTCCAATGCTCACACAAATGCCTATATAGATACCAAATCGCAACCAATAGTAGCCCAGATCTCGATGCATGTTGGTACATGACCTTCTGGTTAACACTACACATTTGGTAAAGAACGTAGCTTGCCTTTTCTTAGTTAAAGGTGCAGCCTGCTGAATTATTTCAAAGGTGATGTAAGAATATCAGTCATACATACATATGTATCCATGATATAACTTGTTCGACTAAACATAGAGACGTATATACCTTCATTGTAAATGCTTCATTTTTCATTCCTAAACTCCCCCGAGATATTAAGGAATCTACTAAAGTTTGTATGACTTCATCCGCCACGCATGGTAACATAAGTGTGGACCCTTCGTCAAGTTCCTACTCAAATGTTTTTTCTTGTAAGTTGTAAGCATAAGAAAACATACACACATTCTAAGCATATAACAAGAAAGCAGAAAGAATATAAGTATGTAACCGTAATACTAGATATAGATACCTCAAAATCTTTATTTATCATCGTTAAGAAGTGATCTGAAGGGTTCCTTCTTAAGGGGCATGGGTAGCCACAAGCATCAAAGAACTGCATGAACCAAACAAGTCATGTAAAATAATGTAGTTGAATATAATGGACAATTTCATGTTCTTATGGAGTAAAAATAGCGTGCATATGCACACAACACAATGTGTAAAGAAGGTAAGATAGGGAAACATGTGTGGTTCATGCTCATGGTTTTACACATATCAACAGTATACTACTCCACAGAACTACATCACCGCCGGCTCCAAACCCCACTTCACCACCGGTTTGGGATCTTCCATTCCCAATGCAGCAATGATGGGGGTACCGGTGGTGATGGTTATTTTGGAACTGACGGTGATGGTAATAAAAAGGAAGTCACCCCCAACCATTGCACCTCTCTCCCCCGCTATCATAGCCACCACTACAGCCCCATCGATGACCATCACTGGAGCAGTTGCACCACCTCAGGGAGTGGATATGCCCGCCACCATCCACTTGATCTATCCGTGCCCCTTCCTCACGTTGCCCACTACCACTGCTTCCCTTCCTCTCTCTGAAGCCTAGCACTGGATCTGGCCGACCACGGCGCAAGAGCCTCCTCCGCCTTGCAGTTGCTCGAAGGGAGGGAGAGAGAGAGAGAGAGAGGTACCCAGGAAGCGATACCCTATCACCGCCAGTACACCTAATACCGATAGTCGTAGGGCATCTCGGGTATTGAAATGTATATATAGTAGTGGTTGAGAATGTGTATTCTACAAGGTGTACTTTATATTAGGAAATACTCTTTTGACATCATCTAATTAAAAAACTAAGGAATATATTTAGAGCATTATATTCGAGGCCATGTCCAAGCCTTCCTAATTAAAAATAGTTCACCAACAAAATAGTCTTGGGAAGGAAGAATAGACAAAAAATAATAATTGTACATTCAAACAAAACGCACTATATTATTATTAAAACGATTGAAACCATGTATAATAGCAAGCTACTAGTTGTTTGAACTTTCTACTAAAAGTTTTTTTTTTGAGAATAACTTTCTACTAAAAGTTATTAAGAACAGTTAGTGTTGAAAGCCATCATATTGGCATTATGTTGAATGGTACATGCGGTGGTGGTCCATCTGTCCGTTTAACATTGTACTAATTGCTATAAAGTAGTCAACGAAAGATAAAGATAACCGTTCTACCTTACTATATTTCAGAGCCTACGTGGCATTCGTAAAGTGACCCATTATTGTCAGAGGAGAGAGATCCCATTCATATTTATGAATCTGCTCATGGAGATTAATAAGGGCCCATTAATTTGGGGAAAATTTTTGGAGATCTCTTTCAAGATAATAAACGTAAACTAATTACAAAACTAGTTACATGATGGACGAGAAATCACGAGATGAATCCATTAAGCCTAATTAATCCGTCATTAGAGATTGCTTACTGTAGCACAACGTTGTCTAATCATGACATAATTAGGCTCGTTATATTCGTCTCGAAAATTAAGGAGAAGTTATGAAATGAGTTTTGTCATCAATCCATATTTAATACTCCTAATTAGTATCCTAATATTGATGTTACTGGTAGTTGGTGACAATTTTAGAAAGGGCCTTAAAAAAAGTGGCATCCGAGAAAATGGGGATGGAGATGAATAGAGGTGGCAGAGGAATGTCATGCCACATGGAAGAGTTGTGCCTGTTTTATATCTTTTCCTTAGCCCACGTAGGGCGTGTTTGGTTTGGCCGGCAAAACTTTAGCCGGTCTAAATTAACATGTTTGACCACTCATTAGTGGTATTAAATAAAGTCAGTTTGTAAAACTATCTCAACAACCCCGGGTTAAATCGCGAGACCAATCTATGAGGCATTTGACCGTACGATTAGATGATGGTACTGTAGTGTAGCAAATAAAGGATTAATTAGGCTCATTAGATTCATCGCGCAAAGTTGCACTAATCTGTGAAAAAAATTTACAAATAATTTTTATTTAGTGCTCCATACATATGCAAAGTTGCATGCAAGATTCTTTGAGACTAAAATTTAGCCCCCACGAAACAAACAGAGCCGTGGCTCGACCATTTTGCTTGTGTGGCTCTCTCCCCTCGATGAATCGGATCACTACTGATACTTACTATAGTTAATGCTCGGCAACTTTGAATGTTGACCAAAAAAAAGTAAGGAGATGCCAATGAGCAATATGCCAATAACCATGACACGATGTTCATTTTTTGTTGAAAGCCATATCTGATGCAACCAAGTAACCAACAACTCAAAATGCATGCGCTTTACACGATAGCAGCGCTAGAGGTGGTATCGCTAACCTCGATGGCCTCCGCGGCTGGGCCGAAGTACACCATCCTACCGTACGCGAGCAGGCAGAGGCCACTGAAGACCTGGAACACCTCGCTGCTGGGCTGGTGCACGGCGGCCACGACGGTCATCCCTTCCGCCGGCGCCAGCGCTGCGATGCGTCCCATGACGTGGAGCGACGCGGCGCTGTCGAGCCCGCTGGTGGGCTCGTCGAGGAACGCCAGCGCCGGCGACGCCAGCAGCTCCATGCAGATGCTCACCCGCCGCCGCTGCCCGCCGCTGATCCCCTTGCACACGCGGCCGCCGATCCGGCTCCCGGCCACCGTGGTGAGCCCCATCTGCCGGATCGCGCGGTCGGCGCGCACACGCCGCTTGGCCGCCGGCATTGAACCCGAAAGCTGGAGCTCCGCCGACCAGTGGACCGCCTCTGCCACCGTCAGGGTCGCCATCAGCAGGGTTTCTTGGGTCACGTAGGCCTACATATTACCCCAATTTAACACTTTTGAGGGGTAAATAAAATTAGAGGGGGCTACATATTACCCTACCACGTTTACCCCACATGTTTGGTATATTTGAGGTAAATTTGCCACATTTATCCCATTTACCCCTCCATCCAAACACCCGTGGTTGTGTGGAACGTCAACTTTATTGCTTCTGGTTGAAAGTATTCCGAGATCAAGTATAACTTACGGATGTTCCGAAAGCAAGCTTCTCTCGTCGGCCATTGATCAAGATGCTACCCGTCTTTTTCTTGTCGTTCCCAAGTCGTCTTGCATTGAAAACACACATCAATACTCACACTTTGTGTGTGAAGAAAATATTCCTGTTATAGAAGGTAACCATGAACCACTCGATCAAGCCATCGAACTCAAGCGCGAGTGACGTGCGAGCTTGAAGGCCAGGTACTAAAGCTAACAAAAACTTGGTCACTAGCCTATCCATGCATGCATGCTTGATGCCCTAAAACAATACTTGTCCTTAGACTATCCGCAATGGTAGACTCTAAAATTCAACCCCTAAAACAATATTTGGAGGCTCCTTTACAAAATTTCACCCTCTAAATAACGTTCTACCGCAGCGATGACCTCTAAATTTCAAACCGCAAAGAATATTCCTAGGAACATTTTATCAACTTCTTGGTTTGGGGAGGTATAGCTTCATCCTCCACATTTGGGAGAGGAAATGATGTCCCTGAAATTTAGAGGGTCATTTAAAGGACACCGTTGCGGTTCGTTTTTACCAAAGAACCTCTATATTAAGGGTAGAGGAGGGTTTAAAGGGCACCGTTGCGGTTAGTCTTACTCCCTCGGTCCCAAGAAATAAATCAATTCATTCTTGATTCTAGCAAGATTTATTGTGCAAATCAAACTTTCTTATATATGTTTGATCAAGTTTATACAAAAGTTGAAAATAGTACAAAATAAGTGCTATTAGATTCATCACGAGATATATTTTCATAATATATCGATTTGATCTCATAAATGTTGATCTCAGATAAACCTAGAATGACTCATATGTGCTGACTCTAATTAAGCATTAAATACTTTAAGTATGTATTTTAATAAAAAACTCTAATACAAGTTAAAGAAAGTAGAAGATGGATCTTATTTGCACACCTTCAATACATACATGCAAATTGAGTACGTTTCACTCTTATTTTCTCCATTTTCGATTCCGATAGAATAATCCCTCTAGATATAATTGAACAATGTGTTCCATAGCAAAAGGTAGAGGTGGGACTTAGGTCGTGCCAACCCAACCGCTGTGTTGGCACGGCATAACAACTCTCTGGACACCTTGCCTAGGTACAAGAACTGTCCGTAGCAAACAAACAACCTTTTACCTTTGTATGAATTCAGCGTACTTCGAAATTGCGCCTGTTGGTTTCTTTGTGATTTTATCAATGTTGGGTGGCATGCCTAATGTGGTGCAAATGATGGAGTTTTTGTGACCGGTTGCAGTTACAGTTGGTCAATACTGGCAGATCTGACTATCAAAATGGGGGGGGGGGCATGATATTCGAAAGTACAGAAGATACCATTAATTTCCTGGTTTGGGAGAGTGCCACAAATTTCATCCAAGTGTGCCGAAGGGTAGTACTATCATATCACTCTAGAGTCAGTTGGAGTATATATATATAGGGTAAATCCTTTCTACTCCCATGTGTAGTTACTCCCTCCATATATATATATATATATATATATATATATATATATATATATATATATATATATATATATATATATATATATATATATATATATATATATATGTATATTATACACATGGGTGCATCTTCCATAGGAAATACACCCAGGCCAACTGGCCCGCCTGATCCGGCGACCCGGCTCAACCCGCGGATTAACCTGGCGCGCACCCGCACCCCACCCCCCACCCACCTCCCCCTTCTCCCTTCCCTTGCATTCGCATCTCCTCCTTTTCCCCCTTCTCTCTTGATTTCCCCTGCGGCGTGATGGGGAGCAGCGCCGCTTGCGGGGCGACGCGGATGCCCCTGCGGGGAGCTTTGGTACCAGGTCGCGGCGACGCTCAAGCTACCAGGGCGACGTCCCTCACAGGGAGCCACTGCAGCCATCTTCCTCGACACGCGACGTCGGTGCCTTCCCTCCCCTCGAGCCGTCTCCGGCGGCCAAGGTTGAGAAGCATGGTCCCAAGGAGTCCGCCGCGGTCGACCAGGAAGGAGGGGGCCGGCGCGGCGACGCGGGAGACGGGGCCTTCTTCCCGGCGGTAGGCCTCCTCTCCCCGAGCTCTACTCCCTCCCCTTCATCTCCTCCCAGGCTCCCACGGCGGCGAGGCCCCTGCTCCTTCTGCAAGCGAGTCATGGCGTGTGGGTGGCCCGGCGGCGGCGCGGGGCACCTTCACGGCGGGAGGCAGGGAGGTGGCCGCTTCTAGCTCAGATGAGGTGGCAGTGACCGTGATCGAGGCTTCGGCGTGTGGATCTGCGACGACGACTCACCATGGAGGTCTCGGTGGCTCGAGCTCGGTGGAGGCGGCGATTCGAGTGGAGGCTGTTCGAGCTTGGTGGAGGCGGTGGCCATGGCGGTGTGCCAGGGAGCTCCCTGTGCCCTCTGGGCTCGCCGACGGCGGCGGCTGTGAGTTGTGCATTTTGAGGCAGATCAGCCGTCTCGCGTGCTTCATCTCGTGAGGTTAGTCATCTTCAAAATCACAACTATGCCTGCCGCCCATCTATCTAAAAATCCAGCAGAGATTTGCACCTATGGTTTTCACCGATGGGGAATTTGATGTTCATGAATGAATCGTAGCGTTTTGCACCTCGATTGTGCTTGGCACCCCTTGTTTTTATCCAGCGAATTTTGTAGCACGGGGATTTGGGGGTTATTATGTAGCAACTGAACCACATTAGCTTTTCTCAATTGCACCTGATCAGATTTGGGGTTTATTACGTTGCAATTGTGCTATATACAGAGTAGTAATTGGCTTCATACAATGTTTGCAATTTGTTTCATATTTATTTGCAATTGTGCGATATACAGAGTAGTAATTGGCTTCATACAATGTTTGCAACATTAGATGTACCCACGTAAGATAGGCCTGTCTGCAGATTGCATTTTCATTTAACAAAACTAAAGTGCATGCCATTTCTCTTTTATAGGATAATCAATGTAACACACATATATGGTTCCTCATGTCCACAACAAACAACTCACTAACAATCGAACATAATTATGACGCAAATTGCCTGTACTTGCAAGACACTGTAGATCGCATTTATCCTAGCGTATATAGCATTGTGGTACCAAATGTAGGTTCATTCAGTGGGCGGCCAGTCCTGTATTATGCATACGGCTGTTATATATATATACAGTGCAGACAAACATATATCACCTCCAGTTGCATGATCAAGTAGTACGTAGCACTGCTCCATGAGCTACATGTTGGTACTGCAGTTGTGCAAACTAATAATACTAATTAAAAGGCCTTTGAGGTCTGAGGAAGGTGGTGATCGGCAGTTAAGCACGCCACTAGTTGCAGCTAGCGACCATAACATGCGTCCATATACCTGGAGTAGTAATTGGAGTTGCACAATGTTGCAATTTGTTACATATTTGCTTAACTTTCAACATCAGAGCTTTTTTTATATAGTTGCAACTGTGCCCATACACATATGCGCATACACATAGTAGTAATTGGTTTAGATTTTCTATTGCAAATAGCCAATGGCACCAGTAGTGATTTGGTTTAATTTGACTTTTTTATTGGAACTCAACCCACACATTCATGTGTTGCAACTGTGCAATATACATAACAGTAGTAATTGGTTCATCCGGTAGTGGTAATTTGGTTCACTTTGACTTGTATTTTTATTTGGGCTCAACCAACATATTCATGTGTGTTGGTACTGTGCAGACATACAAAGTATTAATTGGTGATTTAATTTTGCAACTGGCCCATTGCATCGGTGGCAATTGATTTCACTTTCATAGTAGTAATTGGGTTTGATCAATTGTTGCAACTAGACCATTGCATCAGTGTTAATTCGTTCCATTTTTTCAATCTGAAATGGAGATGAGACCACCTACCTTTTTGCCTCCAAAAACCTAGCCTGTAGCATCTAATGCATATCCAGTATGATTTTTTTTAATACATATGCTACTCTTTGCGTCCCTCTTGTTTTCTTATGCGTGCCTCTTGTTTTCTTATGGGGTAGGCATCTTTGACATGCCTGGATGTGACCAGTAGCATCTAATGCATATCAGGTATGATTTTTTAATACCTATGCTACTGTGTGTTTTGTCATGATTAGCTATTAGTGGTTATTTTTATTTTCCTGGCGGCAACCCAGTTGTGTATAGTGTTGCAAATGCACGGCAACATAGGTTGCAATCGGACATACGCATATGATGATTTAGCAATTGGGGGGTTGCTTTGCGTCTGCAAAATTTAAATGTACATTGGTTAATTTATTTTTCTTTAATTCAGCAACTCATGCGACTAATATGATGCTTTTTCCCCTTTTCATACCACAGCAGGCCCCTCCCATTGGCGAGCACACTCGAGCACCACGACGTGCTGTTGGAAAGAGGAGGGCTTCGTTAACTCCTGTTAAAGATCGAGGGCCCGAGGTAAGCTTCCGAGACCCATGGGAAAGTTGACCAGGTTGTAATTGGGCCCCACCCATTGTTGCAATTTTAGCGTCCATCAACCTGCAATTAATCATTCACAACATTTCATAATGTGGTGACTACATTTTTTCAGGAAAATACAGGCCAGGGATCAGGCGGTGACGGCGATGCAAATCAGATTTAGCAGGATCAAAACCAAGTTAGTGTGTTTGAAAAGTTCACCCATTCTAATAACTAATTGATGTGTCATTTTGCAACTACACACACCCCTCTCTATTTTTCTTTTTTCACATAATTTTTTATATCCTGAGATGCAACTGCTGTCCCACTAGAGTTGCAACCACAAAATTCAAAGTGTTGCAATTATATCTATTTTCAGGGAGATAGATATAATTGCTGGGATCCAAGGATCGGGACACATAATCGATTTTTCTCCTATTTTTCTTATCAGTAGAATCAAACAGTAGATTAGAGAGTGAACGTCTCTCTTGATTTGAACTCTGAAGTTGTGTTACCACATATTTAGTTTGATTTCATCGTCAGCTTTATTTTTCTGGCAACTTAATTATGATATGTTTATGCTAGCACATCTCAATTTTTCTATGCCAAATACAGTTGCTGGACACATCCTAGATTCAACCTGCGAGAATTCTAGATCCAACCTTTTCTATGCTCACCCTTCCTACATATTTTTTTATGCTGTCTATTTCCATATATATCAACTCAGACCTTTTTTATGCTATATTTTAATATAAGCCTTTTTTTAATGTTGCATTCTGCACGCATGGGCTTTAGTTTTCTTCATTATGTAGTATATTCCACACACCACCAGTATGCAATTGGATTCACTGGGTAGTTGCAATCCATTTCCTGTGTATTTCCATATATATCAACTCAGGAGCTTTTTATGCTATATTCAATATGACTTTTTTTAATGTTGCAATCTGCATGCATATGCCTTAATTTTCTTCATTATGTAGTAATCCACACATTACCAGTATGCAATTGGATTCACTGGGTAGTTGCAATTTGTTTTTTTTATTCTCTTTTTTTTTGACTATTCAACAAAGGCACTATTTTTCTGGACTCGCTGTTTTTCTATAACTTTGTTTTTTACACACATCATACTACAGGGATCTTAATTGCAACCATATTTAATCATGATTAATTCCTCATGATTAATTCCACATGCTCCAGTTGTAATTACATTAGTACCCCAATTTTAATTTTCGATGACAAGTGTAACTAGCATAGTATCTTAGTTGTAACTAGAATATTGATCTAGTTGCAATTACTAGAGATGTGGACTAGCACCGCTCTAGAGATTCTCTCTCGTTCTTACTTCTCACCCCTCTATCAATCGGCGACACGGGATTACAACAGTGGGATTGAGTATAAAAAAATGGGAAAAGCCTCATAGACTTGAACCCAATAGATAATTTCATCGTTTTTGACACCTGCAGATGAAAGGCTCAAGATGAAAGGCTCTACGTCAAGCTGCCGGGGCAGAGGCGGAGGCGAGCAACAGCTCCTCCCCACGAGGATGCGCGAGCGGATCCTCCTCATGATGTGTCAGTTGATTCGCCCCTGCATTTTGCTGGTAGTCTGGTACCACTCCCTGGCCGTGAGTACAGCTTTCATCCTGCTTGCAAGATTGACTCTTTTGCTTGCTGCTTCTATTTTAGTTTTGCTTTAGACCTTGCTGCTCCTTCCGCCACTGTCAGTGCCCTGCAGCTTGCACGTTCATGCTCGTTCATCCTTTATCCCCTTCACACAAGCATCAATTTTGCTTTGCTGCTCCTTCGTTCATGCTCTTCCTCCCTGGGCACTCGTTGATGCAATGATGCTTGGTGATGGCGGCAGCAGCGAAGGTGACAGGAAGCGAACAGAATGCTAAGGAGCTATAACGTGGCATTTTTTTATGGTAAATATATGAACCAAAATCTTTTAATGCTATAAGGTGGTTCTTTGGATGCTATGGATCCAATTTTCCCCTAAAGATATCCAGGGACCAGGACAGGGATCCCAAGATCTTTTTTCTTGTGCTGCAGCTTATCTGCCCCATTATCAGTAGTAATTTGTTTTAAGTTTCTGTTGCAACTGGCTCATGCAACAGGTTGCAATTGGTTCTAGTTTCTACCATATTTTTTCTTGTTGCAATTGGTGGACACAGGTCCAAGGCCAGGTTCTGGCTGGCCCATTCCCATCCATATTCCTAATGGTTAGTCCCTTCCCCTATTATCGGTGCCAATTCGTTTCACTTTAATCAGAAGTTCAACAAAAACACACCTTTTTGTCATGTTGCAACATATGCACCCCGCCAGTAGTAATTTGTGTAAAGGCTATGTTGTAATTGGCTAAGTACACCAAGTTGCAATTGGTTCAGTTTTCTACCTCATTTTCCACCCCAAAAGATCCCAAAAAAATTGCAACTCTACTATTATCTTAGTTGTAATTGATCTATTGACTTAGTTGCAAATTGTTTCCAACGGTATAGTAACAGATTTTTTTTTACTCTATCGCCTGACCAATTGTATTCACCTGCAGACGACACTCATCTCTGATCCATTTTGGTGCGGCAGGTGTAGTGGAACATTGGAGCACTAGGCGATCATGGTGCATGCCTTCCTAGTGTACTTGTAACTCAGTTACTGTCCAAGTTGAAATTGAGGAACCCAAAGAGTTGCAATTGGTCTGGTTGTAAATTGATTAGTGCACCACTTGCAATTGTCATATCGTGTGCATGCCTTGCTATTTGTAAATGTAGCTGGGTTATTATCCTACTTGTAATTTGAGGATCCTAACGGTTTGCAATTGTTTCGATTGTGAATGCTCATTATTATTACTCTGGGTGTAACATGATTAGTGCTGCAATGACAATCCCAGTAATAGGAGGGTCTCTTGTGACACAGGAGGCAGACAGCGAAGCAACGAAAACATAGATAAGCGCTCGACCCGTTGCAATTAGTGGAGATCTCGACCAATTGCAATTGTTCTACCTGTAACTCGTAACTAGATTAGTGCTCAAGTTGCAAATTGTGAAAATTGTGATGTGTATGCTCTTTCTAGTACTATAGAACAGAATTATAATCCCAATGGCAATTATGGTGTTGTGTGTATGGCTTTGTAGTGTTGTATATTATTTTCCTAGTTGCAATTGATCTAATTATAATTGGATTATTGCCCTAGTTGCAAGTTGTGACGTCTGCATACTTTTCTAGTGTACTTATTTCCCTAGTTGCAATTGGAGGACCTGATGAGTCGTAATTGATCAGTACTCTTGTTGCAATCAGTACTCTTTTAATTGTAGTATTCAGCACTTTGAAGTGCCTCTCATGTTAAATACGAGATTGTAAAATTCACAAATCACTCCATTGAAACAAAAGGGTAGCATAGCAGTAATTTATATCTCATATCCACATTAAAATCAAAAATGAAACTCCAACATCTTGTGTACTTTCCACGCTAAGCAGGACCCAACAGCCATGTTCCAGTCTCCCACGCACCCTCTCTGCTCTGACTCGGCAGGTAGCAATTGCATTGATGCAGCAATCACTGAAGTTAAGCAGATGCTTACATCTGCTAGAGCTTGACCGCACTACACGCACGGGGAATCAACGAGAGCCGCACTGCACGCACGGGGAATCGACGAGAGACGCGGCTGTGTTGACCGGAGGCACGACGCGCTGATTCAGGCAGCGATGGGAAGCCTCCCTGCGGTGAATCCATGAGTGGCCAGGGGCGACGGCTCTCTCACTTGGGCCCCCTGCTCTCCCCGCGCCGCGCTCGCCTTGCCCTCCCCAGCGCATGACGGGCTCTGCTCCTCGTCGGGACCCCACGGGGCTTCGAGTTCGGCGCGGGGGCACATCAAGTTTTGGAGGAAAAAATTACGAAAAACAAAAAATGCAAAAAAAAAAAATGGCGACGGCCGCAACTCGCCTGGGCCACCTCCGCTCGCCGGTGAGGGCTCCGCGCTACCGCTCGCCGGTAGAGGTCAACTCCGCGCCGCTGCTCGTCGGGGAGCCGACCTACGCGCTGCGGGTCGCAGGGAGAGGCTGCTCTCGCGGCAGCTCGCCGGGGTAGGCCGCTCCCGCGGCAGCAGGTCGCCGGGGAGGCTGCTCTCGCTGGCCGCAGCTCGCCGGAAGCCGCTCCCACAGTCTGCAGCGAGCGTCGGTGTCGCGGCTCCCCCGGGCTGCAGACGGCGTCCACTCGCGCCGCCATTCCCTACGGACGGCAGCTTGCCGGGGGGAAGCGAGCCCCGCGCCGTGGACCGTGGTGGCGGGTGAGGATGGCCATGGCGCTCGACTGGTGGGGGATTCTCGAATCTGAATGGAAGGAGGAGGGTAGAAATACGGTGGGGCCACACACACGTGCAGGACCGGGGTGGCCTCTCTTTTTGCGCCGGCACCGCAGCTCGCGTGCCGCGGGCGCGGAGGAGGTTTTGGTCTGTCGACTTGGGTGTGCTAGGTTGGTTGCTCGCAGGGTCTGTGCATCCGAGGTACAAAATGCACCTGGGTGCATTTTAGTCTCACCGTATATATATATATATTCAATTTGCAAATTACCAAATTCTTAAGACATTGGTTATATTATGACGTGAGGAAAATTATTGTCTAATTAACTTACCAGCCAGGGCGTCAAGTAAGGTTGTCTTGCCACAACCCGAAGGTCCCATAAGAGCCAGAACTTCCCCAGGGCGTGCACAGCCGCTGAGCCTGTCGAGAATCACGGCACGGCTCGCCTGCTTCCTGCTGGAGGCCGTCACCGTGAGGTCCTCCCATGTCAAAAACACCGTAGGCCTGGCATTGGCCGGAGCATCCTCTGGCGGCGGCGGCGCTGCAGAACGCCCCAAGGGTAGAAAGATGGAGCTGAACGAGCCGCACGTAGCCCAGCTGCTACATGAAGACATCATTGTTTGCCCGGTGCTGGACACCGCAAGCGGTCTAGTCGGGCTCGGTGTCAGCGGTCTAGTCGGGCTCGGTTTCGGCGCCCATCTTGGTAGCGGTGAGGCCGCCATGGATGGACGATCAGTTGATCACTAGAGAGGTACTATGAGCCTATGGCTTGAGATATCTATGTCTGCACCTTGTTTCGATGTTGTTTGTTAGACTTTTGTGATGCTTTGGTGTGGCATAAGATGAGGCTCTTAAAGACTTGCCAAAGGATATGTTGTGGTGTATTTTGAAGCACCGTGTTCGCTACTACCTGTCTAATTTATAGAGAGCAGTGCAAGAGGATTGGAAAGGTAGGAAGGACTAATTCATTTTCCTTTTCATGTGCTCTTTTAAACTCTTCTATTAGGAAAAAAAGGCGGGAGGAGGTCCTAAGTTATAAACTCTTTATATATACTAGTAAAATGCACGTGCGACACGCACGTGTCTAAAAAAATCACAATAATTAGAACTTTCCTCTGATTAAGAAGCCTAAAAGTAACTAACTCCTTCTCAAATTCAGTAGACAATTATAAGCTCATGTGGTAGGTAATAAAATGAGTAGGAGAAAACAAATTTTCTTTGTTGCAGATTTGTGCAAACTAAGTTTCGTTGGCAATTATATGGCTCGCACATGAAAATTTATTGAGTTGATTATTAGGATATGCATGCTAGTGCTTCACCTCAACCGATTTACTTGTTTTGTGCTTGTTTTCTTATCATGTGCTACTATACAAGCTAATTTAATTTGATTTATTTCATTTTTATTGCAGCTCATGAAAGGAGATTATCTGCTATGCAAGTATAAAGTACAGTAATGTGCATTTTGTGGTCTTTTGAGGGTTACCTGTGCAATCCCCCTAAATATGGGCATTTTTATTTGTGTCATGGGCTATTGTAAATCCTAAATTTTGCAAATTAGGTTGAGAGGAAATTTAGAATCTCGTGCTCATGCCATTTTTTCACAAAATTTTCTGGCATTATTGCCTCCTCGTGTGCTTCAGTTTGTGTGTATCACAATGATATGTTAGAAAAGTTGAGTGGCTCACAGATACCGTATGCAACGTGCAGACTTTTGGTGTGCCAGTGTTGTTCGGGTGACGGGTGTTCCGACCAGAAAATATGCTGTTGTGGGCCTTCCGACCAGAATAGGAAAGCCATGTGCTACAGCTTTTCAAAAATAGTACAGATGCACATGAGGATTTGTAAAAACTTGTAAAAAGCTCAAATCAGGATGAGACTCTTTTGGCAGGTAGAAAGGATATCAACAATCCAATCCAAAGATATGACGGCTTGTCGCACGGCTTAATTGTTTTATCACGCTGTGCTTGCCGTGAATTTCTTCTGATCGACGTGTTCCACGAGAAGCTCCACATTCTGGTACGACGAGCCGCCACGCACCACGGCCTCCCGAGCCTTCCTGCCGAGCTCGGCGGCCCTGGCCCGCCGCGCCGCACCATCCTCCTCGCCGCCACTGTCCTCGCCAAGTCCTCCCGCGTCGCCACCACGACCTCCGCATCCACGCGCCCACTGCGACGCGCCCTTGACGCCCACAGGCACCCCTACGCGCAGCACGTCGACGACAAGCTTCTCGTTTATGAATTGCTCCGCGATGCGGCCACGTCGTCATCGGCAGCCCCGCCGCGACGCACTCCAGCACGGAGTTCCACCCGTAGTGCGTCACAAACGTGCTCGTCGCCGGGTGCGACAAGATCGCCCTCTGCGGTACCCAGCCCGTGACCACCAGCCCCCTCTCCCCGACGCGGGTCTAGAAGCCGTCGCTGGAGAGCCACTGCTCGAACCCGGCGAGGTTTCACCACCCAGATGAACGGCCGGCCGCTCGCTCCAGCCCGTGCACGATCTCGGCGAGCTGCGGCAGCGACGAGCGCACCAGGCTGCCGAAGCTCACGAACACCACGGACCAGGGCTTCTTGGACTCGAGCCAGCTCGCATTCGAGGGTGGGTCCACAAAGCGGGTACGGTGGGTGGGTACGGGCGACGTTGGTAACAAAAACATTAGGATTTTGGCAGAATCATCCCTCAAATTACGATTTTTATGGGTCTTCCACCTTTTCGGTTCTTCAATTAGATGACGGGTGGGACCGACGTGAGGGGTAAGGTGGGTCCGAATTGGGTGAGAAACGTTTTCAATTGTTTTCGATCTTTACAGTATATATATATAGATATAAAAATGCAACTTTAGTCATGATCACGTACAAATTAAATAACATGTTAGAGAATTAATCACACGACGACTATAGCTAGCTAGGATCGTAGTAGTGACGGTCGTCGACTCGTCGTAGTCGTAGAGACCATCACAATTCACAAACGATATAGTGTTAAGGGAAAAGTTATTACCAGTGGATTGATAGCATTCTGCCGTGGCGGCGCCGTGTTGCTGCAGAAGCAGCGCCATGACCTCCTCCGTCTGACCTCTGTAGGCTGCGAGGTACAGAGGAGGGCACATCTGGTCGACCAAGCGTGATGCGCCATCGTTCGGCTTCGTCGGCGGCGGCGTTGCAGTCGCAGCTGGCGAGCCAGGCGAAGGAGGCGCGAGCTGGATGATGCGCTGCGGTTGCTGCTGACGATCCATCGCCGGATGCTCGGATGGCCGCCGGATCGATCAGGCTAGGTTCGCTGCTGCGTCGATGATGTTCCCCGCCTCGACGAACTCAGCGACGTCCGTGCGGCGGCTCCCTGCTCGACGACGGCGGCAGCTCCGCAACAGCAAGGATCCGCATCGTGCGGGCCGTGGCTCGCGGGCGGTTGGGTGCGCAGCGAGAGAAGGGATTTTTTTTACGATGCGAGATGCCGGATGCAAACTTGGGTGGGCCCAATGGGTATGGTGGGTGGGTACGATGGGTGCGGGTGAGAAAAGAATTGGTTTTTTGGCAGAAACGCTCTCCAAATTGCGATTCTATGGGTCTTCCATAGGTCTTCCACCATATCCACTCTCCCGAATATATGACATGCGGGTCCAGCGTGAGGGGTACGACGGACCCGAATCGGGTGAGAAAAGTTTTCAAATTATTCGATCTTTATAGTACAGATATAGCCACTGAGTATTACTCCATCCATTTCAAATTACTTGTCAATGTTGACTTTTGATTACAACGTCTGACCATTCATCTTATTCAAAAAATTATTGCAAATATGCAAAACTTCAAATTAAACTTAAAATATCTTTGGTAATGAAGTAAGTCACGAACAATGTATATAAATTTTTTTGAATAAGACGAATGGTTAAATATTATGATCAAAAGTTAAGAGTAATAAGTAATTTGGAAGGGTGAGAGTATTATATATCCAGTATGGGTCCCATGCATAAGGGGAGGAGCCGTTAACACGTGGTGTATGATCATCTTTGTTTTTATAGCACCAGAAAGATTATGCATCTCTGCAGATAGATATCTCACAAGTCAATACCCCTTGCATGCAGATCGATGCATTATTGGCGAAATAAAATAATTATATTCCAAATGATGACACATGCACACTTCGTTAAAGATTCCTCGTGACCCGCCTGTATATCAAGCAACCCCAATTATAGGGACAAATTATTACCAAATACTACTGGAAAAATCGCCATTAGTACCGGACCGTAACCCTCATTTGTACCGGGCATTAAACTGGTACAAACTGGCCGTACAAATGAGGGGGCACATTTGTACCAGGTGAGATACCTGAGACAAATGTGAACATTTGTACCGGTTGGAGTCTCGCCTCGGTACAAATGTGGCTCCCCCCTCCGACGTGGCGGGGGGTATTTGTACCGGTTGGAGACACCAACCGGTACAAATGGCTCTTTTTTGTTTTTTTGTTTTCTTTTATGTTTATTTATTATATTGTATTTGCTTAATGTACTAATACTAATCCTAATACGTTGTAATATAATGTCGTGTGGCATATAAAATATTATATTTGAGATAATATTGTACGTGCATTCGTATATATTTATTTGTATAATATTATCTCTAATATTATACGTATATATACGTATGCGTGTAGAATATTATCTAAATCCTGAAATTGAAGAACTTTAGAGATAATTAATATTACACATGAGCATATTGTGCATACTGAAATTTAGATTAACAGTAAACATTGAATCAAATGTTAGATATCTATGTCTGCACCTTGTTTCGATGTTGTTTGTTAGACTTTTGTGATGCTTTGGTGTGGCATAAGACGAGGCTCTTAAATACTTGCCAAAGGACATGTTGTGGTGTATTTTGAAGCACCTTGTTTCGCTACTGCCTGTCTAATTTATAGAGAGCAGTGCAAGAGGATTGAAAAGGTAGGATGGACTAATTCATTTTCCTTTTCCTGTGCTCTTTTAAACTCTTCTATTAGCAAACAAGGCGGGAGGAGGTCCTAATTTATAAGCTCTTTGTATACAGCCACCGAGTATTACTCCCTCCCTTTCAGATTACTTCACTGTTGACTTTTGATTACAACGTCTGACCATTCATCTTATTCAAAAAATTACTGCAAATATGCAAAACTTCAAATTAAACTTAAAATACCTTTGGTAACGAAGTAAGTCACGAACAATGTATACAAAATTTTTCGAATAAGATGAATGGTTAAATATTGTGATCAAAAGTTAAGAGTGATAAGTAATTTGTAAGGGAGATAGTATTATATAACCAGTAGGGGTCACATGCATAAGTGAGTACCCTGGGGAGGAGCCGTTAACATGTGATGTATGATCATCTTTGTTTTTAGAGCACCAGAAAGAGATTATGCATCTCTGCAGACTGCAGATCGATATCTCACAGGTCAATACCCCTTGCATGCAGATCGATGCATTATTGGTCAAATTATTGCCAAATAGTAGTGCGAGGCGCGTTTACAGGTGCACATACAGAACTTGTTTTCTGATTTGCCGATAATTTATTTATAACGAAGGAGAAGTAACTTGTGTCAGTATATAAGATAATATATACATCTTTGAAGAGGAATATTGGAATGTCAACGATATTCTGTTCATCTCATTCGGTTCACAAATAATATATGCCGCGTGTACATAATTAAGCACAACCTGCTGCAGAACTGCATAACCAACTATCGTAGTCTACCGGCGAGAGATGAGACGAGACGTTGGTGGAGCGGTTCTCAGGCGAGCGCGTAGCTCGCGAACACCCCCGGCAGTCACAACATTGGAAGAGCAGATGCCAACACTGGACATCACATCTGCGAACTGTTGGCTTGTGGGAACATGTAGAACGCGGATCGACTTCTACGTACGATGGCTATTTTTTCCATGACAAAATGAATATCAAGCTCGATGTGCTTGGTTCTTCGACGATGTACTAGATTCGACGCCATATAAACTGAGGAGATGTTGTCGCAATAGGCTTTGTCGACGCAGACATGGAGTTCACCGAGCAATTGACGAAGCCAGCAGATGCTGAACGCGGACCAAACTTCTGGTACATATATGGCCGGCCAGTGATGAGGATGAGGGCACTCCGCGGTCTCGCCACCGGGGCAATGCCCGTCGGCGGGGAGCCCCTCGCCGCCGGGATCCAGCTTCCCCCTCCTCCTCTGCCCCCGGGTCCTCCTTCGCAGCGCACCCTCGCCTCTTCTACGGCTCGCCCCCCTCTTCTCCAAGCTCCTGGGGACGTCCGACCCTGTTTCATTCCAATCAGTGCTACAGTACTTCTACCCCATCGCCGCTTGATGAAGACGATGGCGAACAAGGTCCCGCCGCCGCGTAACCCAAGCAAGGGAGAGGACGCCCCCTCTCAACCGAGACGGCGACCTCATGCCGCGGGGCCTCTGCTCCCACGGACACGCAACTCCTCTGCTCCGCCGGGTACATCCTTCTGTCGTACTGCTCTCCAATGCTACTATGTGCTGACTGTCCCGGCGTACTCCCTCTCCTCTGCTACTGTGGATGATTTCTTTTGGCTGCGCCCTGATCCGAGCTCCTTGTCGTCCTCAATCGGTGAGGTGTCGGCGGGCACATGTCTCTCTGCTCCTCTTCCCTTCTCTTGCGTCGGCCATCGCCGGTGGCCGGCCACCGCACGACCAGGATGCCGATGGCCGTGTTGACGTCAACACCCCGGCCGGCCGAATTTTAAACAAGTGAAGGCGGGAAGCAGGCCGGACCGAGCCCCTGCCAAACTGGGTCGGCCGCTCTTTCTTCCGGCCCGGGAGCGAGAGTGGAGGACCACCTCTGGATTCGCCGCAGCTCCTCCCGCCTACTACCTCCTCCCCCTGCATACATGGCGAGGGTCCCCGCGAAATCCCGCCGAGCCCTGACCGCCCGAATTATAGGAATGTTATGAGCGCCGCTGAACATTCACAGCTCGCTGCTGCTCAATCGCGTCGTGCGTCGAACGGAACTAGACTAGGTGCGTCGATCAGAGCGCCACCAGGTCGGCGGTCTGCAGCGATGCCTCTCCCCCGGGAGCTGCCTCGTCCCACGAAACCCGCTCCTCTCTTAGGGCCACAAATCCCGCGCCACCTCTGAGCACCGGGATTGCAGGGAGTTCAATTGCGAGGACGCTCATTCAACTCCCCGAGCTAGTCTGGAGCATGTTGTGCTCTCAACGTTGTTAGCAAATAAACTTGTGTTCAGTTAGGATTTCCATTTGCGTTGAGTTTGTTAGCTAGTGGGCCTCGGCTTATCCGGATCCTGAGGCGCGTCCTGTAAGTGCACGACGTCCGCGTCGTGGGCAGAGTCCGTGCCGCGCGACACGGCTCGGCGTGTGGGATGGCACGCGCGTTCTGCGGGTTCGTGGCGCGCGCATGGCGGAGGGAAGACCGAGCTCTCCCTCTCGTTTCTGTTTTCAATTTGTAAGCTTTCTATAAATAGGAGATCAAGGAGAAAACGTCGCTGGTTAGCGCGACACCAAAAATCCACTGAGTTCATCGTGTTCTTGCTTCTCTGTTTCGCGAGCACGCAGAGCACAACGCCGGCGAGAGGCCGGCTGACATTTGGTACCAGAGCGAGGTTCGAGCGGGGACCTGATGTCCCGACGTTCCGAGCCGCACGTGTGACCGCTGCGTCGCCGTCGCCTGTCGCTCTCTCCTGAGCCCACCCGTGGGCGTGGCGGGCCCAAGATCATCGTCAGGCGGACGATCAAGGAGGCCAACGCCACGATTCAGTACCCGACGCTCACCCGCTCCAACTACAATGAGTGGGCAATGTTGATGCAGGTGAACATGGAGGCGGCTGGGATTTGGTATGCCGTCGAGCCCTACGAAGACGAAGAAGTCGAGTACCGCGACGATCGACTGGCGCTGGCGGCGATCCTACGCTCGGTCCCGACGGACATGCTTCCAACCCTCCGTGGCAAGGGCGGTGAAGATGATCCACGTGGGCGTGGAGCGCGTGCGCGAATCGAAGGCCCAGCAGCTCCGGCGGGAGTTCGCTGCGGTTACGTGGAAGGAAGGCGAGACAGCGGAGGACTTCTCTGTGCGCATCGTCGGCCTCGCCAACAACCTCCGCACCCTCGGCAACAACGTCCTCGACGTCGACATCATCCGCAAGATGCTGGACGTCGTCCCCGAACATCTGGAGCAGGTGGCCGTCGCCATCGAGACGCTCCTCGACTTGAACACAGTGTCAGTCGAAGAGGTCACGGGGTGGCTGCGCGCCGTGGAGCAGCGCCGGCACAAGGCGACACCGGTCGTCGACAACCAAGGGAGGCTCCTCATGACCCAGGAGGAGTGGATGGCCAAGCTGAAGATCAGCGGGTCCGGCGAGAAGGGGAACTCCAGCGGCTCGGGCGCCGGCGCAGGCAAGCGCGGCGGCGGAACGCGTGGACGCGGCCGGTTGAGCGGCGTCGCACGCCAAGCTGCAGGAGGCGGATCTGAGCCTGGCCAGCCCAAGAAGATCGACAAATGCAGGTATTGAGGTAAAAAAGGCCACTGGGCCAAGGAATGCAGGTCGCGGCTTCGTGATGAGGCCCATCTGGCCCAGGCGGAAGAGGAGGACCATGAGCCCGCTTTGTTGATGGCGAGAGGGTAATTGACCTCAGATCTCCTCTCCTTTCGCTCCACCACGCCCGCTTCGCACGTCACCGGCGAGCGGCGGCAGCTCGAGATCGTCGAGGCGAAAGTCTTCGCCCAGCTCGACGATGGGGACGACGACGACCACGACGAATCGGTGTGGCACCTGGACACGGGCGCCACCAACCGCATGTCCGGGTGCCGCTCCGCCTTCCAGGACCTCGACACCAAGATCCGTGGCGTCGTCAGATTCGGCGACGGCTCGGCGGTCCCGATTGAAGGCGCCGGGACGGTGGTCCTGGAGGGCAAGACCGGCGAGCACACTCCCATCACGGGGGTGTATTTCATCCCGAGGCTCACCACCAACATCATAAGCCTCAGGCAGCTCGACAAAGGGGATTGCGATGTCCACATCAAACACGGCATCCTGCGCGTCTGTGACGAGAATCAGCGCCTCCTCGTCAAGGTGAAGCACTCCGGCAACCGTCTGTACAAGCTGCGGGTCAAGATCGCCCGACCGCTCTGTCTGGTGGCGCGGGGAGATGACGGAGCGTGGCACTGGCATGAGCGCTATGGGCACCTGCATTTCGACGCGCTCCGCAAGCTGGGGAAGGACAAGATGGTGGAGGGGCTGCCCTGTGTGGAGCACATCCAGCAGCTCTGCACCGGGTGAGTCACCACTAAGCTGAAGAGGAAGCCGTTCCCAGCTCAAGCGAAGCGGCACGCCGACGGGATCCTCGATCTGGTCCACGGCGACCTCTGCAGGCCCATCTCCCCGGCGACACCAGGAGGGAAGGCGTTCTTCTTGCTGCTCGTCGACAACCACAGTCGGTGCATGTGGCTGTCCCTGATGGCGAACAAGAGCGAAGCACTGGCGGCCGTTCAACAATTCCAGGCCCGCGTCAAGGTGGAGACAGGCCGGCGCTTGCGGCTGCTGCGCACTGACAATGGGGGTGAGTTCACCTCCATCTCCTTCGTCGAGCACTGCGCCAAGAGCGGCATCAAGTGCTAGCACTCCGCCCCCTACACGCCGCAGCAGAACGGCGTCGTCGAGCGGAGAAATCAGTCTGTCGTCACCATGGCGCGGAGTCTCCTGAAGACCAGAGGCCTCCCGACGGCGTTTTGGGGTGAGGCGGTCACCACCGCGGTGTATCTCCTCAACCGGGCGCCAACCAAGAGTGTGACGGGGAAGACCCCATTCTAGGCCTGGCATGGGCACAAGCCAGACGTCGAGCACCTACGGACTTTCGGCTGCGTCGCATACGTCAAGTCGACTCGCCCTCACCTCAAGAAGATCGACAACAGGAGCACCACCATGGTCTTCATCGGCTACAAGCCCGGCGCCAAGACGTGGCGCTTCTACGACCCGGTGGCGCGGTGCGTGTGTGTGTCGCGCGACGCCGTGTTCCAGGAGGAAGAAGGCTGGAATTGGAGCGACGTGTACACCGACGAGGCTGAGCGGAGCCCCGAGTTCGCCGTCGACTACTCCGAGGAGGAGGTCATCAGCACCCCTGGCGCGACGAGCACGCCGGCTGGGCACGACGCCCCTACTCCTCCACCTACCGGGAGCATGGGCGCGGTGACAGCAACTCTATCTCCCGCGTTCGTGTCGCCACCGACGAACGCCCACGAGTACCTCGACTCCGACAATGACGTCACGCCACGCTACCGCGCCATCGACAACGTGCTCGGTCCAGCAACCCCGCCTGGCCACATTCCCTGGGAACTCTACGGCGAGCTGCACATGCAGATCGGGGAGGAGCCGGCCACGTTCAAAGAAGCGGCGCAGCACGAGACTTGGTGCCAGGCCATGAGTGAAGAGATGGAAGCCATTGAGGGCAACCACACCTGGCGCCTGGATGACCTTCCCAGAGGCCACCGAGCAATTGACCTCAAGTGGGTGTACAAGTTGAAGAAGAATAGTGCAGGGGAGATCATCAAGCACAAAGCAAGGCTCGTGGCGAAAGGATATGTACAACAGCAGGGGGTGGACTTTGAAGAAGTCTTCGCTCCGGTGGCGCGGATGGAATCCGTTCATCTGCTGTTGGCGCTCGCGGCTCAGGAGGGATGGCCGGTTCACTACATGGATGTGAAATCGGCCTTCCTCAACGGTGAATTGCAGGAGGAAGTGTATGTTCGACAACCGGAGGGATTCACAGTCCAAGGACAGGAGCACAAGGTGTTGCGGCTCGTCAAGGTGCTGTATGGCCTGCGGCAAGCTCCACGCGCCTGGAACACCAAGCTGGACCAGACCCTGCGCGCCCTCGGCTTCACCAACAGCGACGTCGAGCACGCGGTGTACGCGCGGGGCCACGGCACCTCGCGGCTGCTTGTGGGCGTCTACGTCGACGACCTCATCATCACCGGCAGCGACGCCACCGAGATCGACGCCTTCAAGGTGGAGATGCAGGCACAATTCAAGATGAGCGATCTCGGGCTACTGAGCTTCTATCTGGGAATCGAGGTGCTGCAGCGCGGTGACAGCATCTGTCTCTCCCAGGAGGCGTACGCACGCAAGATACTTGACAGGGCGGGCATGGGCGGCTGCAACCCTTGCCACACACCCATGGAGCCCAGGCTAAAGCTCAGCAAGACCAGCAGTGCCGCTCCGGTGGATGCCACCGAGTACCGCGGCATCGTCGGTTCACTCAGGTACCTTGTCCACACTCGCCCAGACATCGCGTTTGCTGTGGGATATGTGAGCCGTTTCATGGAGGCGCCCACCACCGAGCACCTGGCGGCGGTGAAGAGGATCCTCCGGTATGTGGCAGGGACAATAAACTACGGCTGCTGCTACAAGAGGGCTGGAGCTGAGGCGAAGCTACTCGGGTTCAGCAATGCAGACATGAGCGGCAACGTCGACACGAGAAAGAGCACCACGGGTGTTCTGTTCTTTTTACGGTTCGTGCACCGTCAGCTTGCAGTCGCAAAAGAAGAAGGTGGTGGCACTGTCTTCTTGCGAAGCAGAGTACATTGCAGGGACGACGGCGGCTTGCCAAGGCACATGGCTGGCACAGCTGCTCGCAGAGCGGAAGAGTGAGCAGCTGAGGAAATTCACGCTGAAGATGGATAGCCAATCGGCAATAGCACTCAGTAAGAATCCCGCTTTCCATGAAAGAAGTAAACACATAGATGTTCGCTATCATTTCATTCGGAATTGCATTGGAGATGGGAGGATGGATGTGGAACACGTCCACACTGAGGAGCAACTCGCTGACATTTTGACGAAGCCACTTGGGCGCGACAAGTTCTGTGAGCAGCACGTTCAACTGGGAATTGGCAAGATTGTTGGTGAACATCAAGTTTAGGGGGTGAATTGTTAGCAAATAAACTTGTGTTCAGTTAGGATTTCCATTTGCGTTGAGTTTGTTAGCTAGTGGGCCTCGATCATCGGCTTATCCGGATCCTGAGGCGCGTCCTGTAAGTGCACGACATCCGCGTCGTGGGCAGAGTCCGTGCCGCGTGGCACGGCTCGGCGTGTGGGATGGCACACGCATTCTGCGGGTTCGTGGCGCGCGCATGGCAGAGGGAAGACCGAGCTCTCCCTCTCAATTGTGTTTTCAATTTGTAAGCTTTCTATAAATAGGAGATCAAGGAGAAAATGTCGCTGGTTAGCGCGACACCAAAAATCCACTGAGTTCATCGTGTTCTTGCTTCTCTGTTTCGCGAGCATGCAGAGCACGACACCGGCGAGAGGCCGGCTGACAAACGCCGACCGCCTGCCCCGCTGAACAGTCCCATCCATTTGCGGCGCGGCCATACCTCCAGGCGCTTCTCTCTCCTACTTGCCCCCCTATAAAGAAGGTGGCCATGCATGGACTCCGACGCACTCGCTCTTTGCCTTCTCTTCTCACCCAGTGCTTTAGGTGTCTAGCCACTGATCACCTCGTCGCCGATTGCCGAGACTCGGTCCGGTGCTGGACATGCCTTCACAACGGCCACCGGAGCCTCCACTGCTCGATGGCGGGCGCATTCTCACGCCCTTTTTGGCAGTGGCGGACCTGAGATTTCGGGGCCCCGGGGCAAAGCTTAAAACGGGGCCCTTAGTACACCAAGGCCGGCACAGTCTTCAGTCTTGTGACGAGAAAAGGGTAAAGGTTGGTGTCGGCGTCGCCTAGCCTGGTTGCCGGAGAGGCCAACGTGACTGCATCGTGGAAGGCTGGATGGCTCGCGGCTGGACTTGAAGGCCGGATAGATTTTGGGATTGCAATTTGGGAAGAAAAAAGCAGGGCCAGCTAGTGAGCAGCGGAGAAGTCTCAGGCTGCGATTTTGTCGGCGCCTTCTCGTTTCTCTCGTTTTTTCTCCATTTCATATTCGTAGTTTCATACGTGCACGTACAGTAACATATAGAACGTAGATTAGGGGCGGGGCCCCTGCCAGCCGGGGGCCCTAGGTGGCCGCACCTCTCGCCCCCCTCAGGGTCAGCACTGCACTTTGGCCACGCTCGGCGCGCCGCCCTTCCTCCGAGGAGGGATCTGCGTCTCCTCCTCAACGAACGCCGCGCTCGCCATCCCTCGACGCTGCAGCCTAGCACTCGCCCGCTATCGACAGGTGCCAAAACCTCGCGCCACCTCCAGCTCACCTCCTCTCTCGCTCCCCCGTCCCTCGCTTTCGCTTGGGGGGCGGACCCTCTCCCACCGTCCACTTTCACCCCTCCACCATGTTTTCTTCCACAGCAGCAGTGCGCTGTCCCGCCGCCTGTCGTGCCGCCACCCCTTCCTCCCCGCTCGTGCTGCTACACCACCCTCTCCCCCTTTCAGGCACAACGTCACCGAGGTCCACATGCCATCAGTGGACATCGGCCCTAATCGTCGGCTCTCCTACGCCAATGTGGAGCCAGCTTGCTCCGACCTAGGGCGCTTCATCAGGCTGGCCTTGGAACAGCATGGATCCTCCCTGCCAACTGGCCCCTCCTCCTACGGGGCTATGATGGTCGTGTTCAAACACGCCTACTTCAGAGAGACGACCATCCGCCGCGGCCCCATCGACTTTGAGAGCTTCCAGCTGACCCTCATCCGCCACGAGGAAACGGTGTTCCGGGTCTTTTGCCTGTACCGTTGCTACCAACTACCCGCCCGAGCACTAGAACGAGGCGGGTATCCGAAGGTCCTTCGAGGTCTTCCGCCAGGTTTGTTGCATGGACAAGAATTGTCTGCACCGGGTGACGGACCTCCAGGCTGACGATGGCCTCGCGGACTATTCGGCGGTTCAGGTGCTGGTGCTCCTCGACGAGGAGGCGGTGGTCACGTCTCTCCTCCTCGTCCGCAACCCCAAGGGCGAGCCCTCCAGCATCGCCAAGCTATGCCTCGTTGACTGGTGGGACCTACCACCCTTCTGATGCGCCTGTACTGGACGATTACGGCTTCCCTGGCGAGCTCCACGACGACGAAGACGACGCCCATGCGCCGACCGGTACATGCCAGACTGGTCTGGCCCTCTCGCTAGGCCCGGTTGTCGGGCCTGCCCCGCGTTCCTGTCCTTCCAGGTGGGGGGACGGGTCAAGCGCTGGAGACGGTGGACATCGACCGGTACACGCTGGACTAGTCTGGCCCTCTCGCCTGGCCCGGTTGCCGGGACTGCCCCGCGTTCCCATCCTTCCAAGCAGGGGACGGGTCGAGCACTGGAGGAAGTGGACATCGTTGCCGTGCACTTGGGGTCTCGCTGTTCCCCTCGGTGCCCCTCTGGACTTTTGCTGCTGGTGCTGTCTTTGGTCTCTCATGTGCCTTGTCTCTTGCAGGTGTTCCGCGTATGGTGATTTGTGATCTGACTACTCCTGTGCGGCCACGTAGTCCTCCGTCGGCCCCTCCGCTGTCGTTGGCCACCAGTGAAGGGGGCGGAGGGGGCGCACTCTGGCCGCCGTGGGCATTCTCACATGCCTTCCCTCAGTGACCTTCTCGCTGAGGAGGAGCACGACGTCACCATTCGGCGTCGCCGCACTGCGGAGAGCGCCTCTAAGGTGCCGTAGCCATTGCCTCGCCGCCAAATACGACCCGCTCTACACCGACGCCACTACCAAAGCTACGCGCGTCAAGGTCGCTCAGCTTGACCTATCCAGGGCATCTGAGCACATGAAGAAGGCAATGGAGGAGTCCGGCGTCCTCGAGCGTCCTCCACCGGCGAGAGTTTCCTCTGCTAGGCTCCAGTGTCTAGGGCATGCTTGTGGTCTGGCCCACCTCTTTGAGGTGGAGGATGATGCTGTTGTTTGATGCTTGCGTTCTCTCGCTTATATGTGTGGGTGGCTGTCCTAAGAGCTGTGTGCTCTCTTTGGGACAGCTCTCCTTTGTTGTTAGGGATGGAAATATGGAAATGAAATCCGATTTATCCGATATCCGTATCCGCTAAAATCTAAATATGGATATCCGTATTCGAATTCAAATGTGGTAGTAAAGTGGATACATCCGAATTCGTTTTTGTCGATTTTCTCTATCCGATTCCACATCCGTATTCGGCAATATCCGGCACTATCCGTAGTCGACTATATAAAACTGTCAGTTATCTCTATAACTAATGACAAATTATGTTTAATAGAATAGTAATAATGATAGTGCATAATTGAAAAAATTATATCCATAACTAATAATTATGACATTAATTTCAATATTAAAAATATTGCATCCATAAAACAATTTAAAAGTTATATTTAAATGTAATGACCAATATCATTAATTTTAATAATAAAAATACATTAACATAAAGTTTAATTTTAATTACTCTAGTTTATTTATGTATTGATGAAAATATTTTTCATGTATTTTTATTATTGGTTTGATAAATGTATATATATTAAAAATATGTATTTATTAATAGTGTTATTTATTATATGATTAATTATTAAAATAAATGTGGATGAATGTGATATTCTTAATGAGCGATCTCTGTCTAGACTTGTTATGTACTAATACTTTAATCTTTACATGATTTTGTAATTGTAAAATATCAATAAAGAAAATTGGTAAATATTGTCATCCAAATCGAGTAAATATCCGATGCGTATCCGAATTCGAGACATCCGTTTTGTATTCGTATTCGAGAACATTTGAATCCGTATTCATATTCGAGTAAAAATGTGGTATCCGAATCCGATTCCATGCGAATCCGATCCGTTTCCATCCATAGTTGTTTAGTTGTAGTTTGCTTGTTGGTCGGCTTGTTTCAGCCGCTGCATTGCGTAGGGAGTTCCGCGCAAATGCTTCGCCCCCACTGTGTTTTAGGGGGTTTTGTGCATCCTTGTGGTCGGTGTCCCGGTTTAGAGGTGGCCGACGTATCTTGTACACCCTCATGTTTGTCTCATCCACTATGTTCGGTTTTTTCTATGTTTGCCCTCGTCTCCCGGCCATTGGCTGCCCTTTGGTGCTTTTCGGTTGCTCATGTTAACGCAAAATTAAACCTCTCTTTCCTCCCTTGGAATGTGCAGGGCTTAGGGCAATCGAGCAGGTGTGATGAGGTGCTTGCTGAACTCATCTCGCAACGCCCCACTATTGTTGCCATTCAAGAAACCAAACTGCAGGAGCTGAGTGCTGTGAAATGTAAATCCTTTCTCCCTACTCGTCTCTTGGCTCATGCCGTTCACCCAGCTGATGGTGCCGCCGGAGGCATCCTCACTGCATGGGACCCAACGGTGTGCGCTCTTGAGAGCTCTTCTGACCGCCCTTTCTCTCTCACAACCTGCCTCTCCCTCTTGGCGGATGGGACCAGATTCACCCTCACAAATTTCTATGCCCCAACTCTCCATGCTGACAAACCTGCTTTCCTTGCGGAATTGGCCGACGTTGCTACGAGCATCTCTGGCCCTTGGGTGATCATCGACGATTTTAACTTGGTCAGGGACCCGGTTGATAAGAACACCGACTCTGTTGATCTTAGTGAGGCATGCAGATTCAACTCCCTAATCAATGATCTTGAGCTGATTGAGATTCCGCTGCTTACTAGAGCGTACACCTGGAGCAACAAGCGAGATAACCCTACGCTTGTGCACCTAGACAGGTGTTTAGTAAGCCTTGCTTGGGATGATGTCTCCCCCAATACTTGTTTGGCCGCACTAACACGGGCAGCGTCTGATCACGTCCCCATTCTCCTCACTGCCTTGACTACCATTCCAAAAACCAAGTGCTTCGGTTTTGAGAATACTTGGGATCAGCACGCATCGTTTAGAGAGCAGATCTCTGAAACCATTGAGCTGCAGGTGCAAGGCGCGAGTGGGAAATCCTTTGTTAAACGCTTGAAAAACAGCCGGAACACCTACTGCTCTTGGGCAAAACGCATCCGATCGATCCTGCAACATGAGACTGACACGAAAATTCTTGTTGATGCACTGGACCTCCTGGAAGAAGCTCGCCCCCCCCCCCCCCCCTTCCCCCTCTCCTCAGGAAGCTACTCTTCGCCGCCTTGCAATCCAAGGCATCCGCGACATTCAAACTGAAAAACTGGTGCCAGAGGTTCCATTTGCGCATTGCTTTTGAGTGGGATGAAAACTCTTGTTTTTTCCCATGCGGCACTGCCAGTGAGACGGGTTGGAGGTTTAACCTATCAGACCTCTACCCTACCCTCTCAGTTGCGCATCTCCCCTTGTCTGATCCTTTCACTGCTGATGAGATCTCTAAGGCTTTGTTTGCCATGGACATGAATGCTAGCCCAGGGCCGGATGGTTTCGGGCCGGCTTTTTACAAACACTTCTGGGCCAATCTTAAACCCCACGTCCTTCAACTGTCCCATGATTTCCATTCAGGGTCCATCGACCTTGATGGTTTAAATAGAGCCCATCTCATCCTTTATTGCTCACATTCTCCTGGAGGAACTGCCATGATACAAAAACATCATGCAACCCGCGATCGGCAATGGGAAAACGATCGATTTCTGGCACGACAATTGGATTCTGAACACCACCCTTGCTACTACTTTCTCGGCACTCTACTCCCACTCTATAGCTCCCCACATCTCGGTACACAGGGCCCTCTCGACCCCTCTTGATGCACAGCTAAGGCCGCGCCTTTCCCACTGCGCGAGAGAGGAGAAGAGCATCCTCCTGGACTGTCTTGCGCTAGTGACTCATACTAGTACTCCGGAATCTCGCTCGTTTGCCCACTCCTCGTCTGCGCTCTTCAGTACGCACAAAACCTACAGGGCGCTGCAGATCGGGAGTCAGCTGGATCCTGATGGGATACAAAACTCCCTACCAAAGTCAAATTTTCCGGTTCGCTGTTACATCATGGGCGGCTGAACAGCAGAGCTTACCTTCATCACCGAAACATCCGTGTTGTGGAGGAAGCTTACTGTGAACAATGCCCTCAGGTTCAGGAGACCGATACACACATCTTTTCTGAATGTTCTAATGCTGCTGCGGTCTGGCACTTAATTGGAGTGGAACCGCACCTGGAGGAATTCAGACTGCCGTGGTTTTTGGGGCGCGAGTTACAACTGCCGGCAGCAGTCCACACAAATGTAATCCTCTTGATTCTCTGGCATATCTGGAAAGCACGGAACGCCTTAATCTTCGATCACACCACCTCCTCGGCTACCTCAATTCTCAGGCGGGCGCTACAAGATACGGAGAGCTGGAGTTGTCGCTACAAGAAGATGTTCCACCACTGCCAGGCTTGGCTTGTTTATTTGAGCTCTCGTGTGTAACCTGCTACGTACTTGTACCCACCCCTTCTCCTCCCCATCCTTTTCCTTTTTCTTCCCCCCTGTACTCCTGGCTAGTTTGATCAGTCATTTATGTACACATGGTACCACTTCGATCAATGGAAATATAAGTAGGTGGGGATCTTTCCCCGACGTTGTTCGAAAAAAATTTGATAAAGCCAGCAGCGCTCTCTGCCACTGCGTTGTATCGAAGGCATAGATTGTATTTTTCACTAGTCCTAAATAGATTGCAAATTTATAAATTTGAATATAAATGGTGACGTCTATGATACATCGGACTAGCCCCCATAAAATAGGTCTTATAAAAACATATGACTGCATTCAGGTGTTCCTTCAAAAACCATAGATACGAAGGAAGGTGATCAGCAAAAAGCCAAAAACCAACTAGCCCCATTGGGCGTGGGTAGGACCAAATAGCTCGATCCGCACACCACAAATATGATGTCAAATAAAAAAATTTACATAATGAAAGTTGTAGATATTCTCGAGATCCTCAGTTACAAAGGAACAGCTGAGTCCATACGTTTTTATAAAGGCTATTTTTATGGGGCCTAAGCCCATCAGTTTGAGGCCGAAGTAAATTGTTTTGCAAGATCCTTATGTATTCGGCCAATTGAGGCCTACTACCCATAAATGACAGATCTTAATATTCTGGAAGGACGTCACTAGGGATGGCAATGGGCACAAACCTGCTAGTAGGTTTTACGCTAAAAAAAACCTGCTAGGTTTTGCCATCCCAAACCCATATCCGCTAATATAAAGCCACATATTTAAAAACCCATAACCCATCACAGATTTAATTTTCAGTCCAAACTCATGTCCATCAGGTTAACGGTAGTGGGGATGTAACCCCGACACACGGATTCCCGTGGGTACCAAAGCAAGTAAAAATTGCCATGTACTTAATATAGAATATTCACAATTTAATATATATGCATGCCACATTGAAAACCAAAGAAATATATTTAGTAAAAATATAAATAAACTCAAATTACAACATCGCATGTTAAAAAAGTACTTCATATCACTAACATAAATGCATAGTATATATCTTAAACTACAAAAGTTCAGTGTTCACCTATTTAACTTACGATAAGAGTACCATGCATACATATATGAGTTGGGCTCATCATCAAAATTGAGATGTGGCTGAGAACATGGGCTTAATGGTGGTATATGGTCGGGTTAAAACACTCATGGGTTCATGGATTTGGATTTTATGTTCCCAAACCTATACCCGCGAACTCAATGGGTCTCATTTTTTGTCCATTAATGGACCCATAGATAGAAAAATTGACCCATGCACACTACCCTAGTGGAGTTAAAATCCATCGGGTTTCGGGCACTGTCAGATGGTGAGATCAGCATAGTCCATAGGGGGGTTCCCACGTGGTTGATTTGCAGGTAGAGAGGGATCGAGAACTAAGAGCGCTAATGGTTATGCTCGAGATGCACACGAAACACAAGGGACAAGGGATTTATACTGGTTCGGCCCTCCGGAGAGTAATACCCTACGTCCAGTTCTTAGTGGATTGTATTGCTTCTTGACGAGCGTATAGCAGATCTATCTGGTCTGCCGTGGTCTGGACACGGTGTCGAGATCTGATCTCGTAGGTCTGCCCTCGAGGGGGCGCCACATGCCGCCTTATATTGGCTGACGACTTTGGGCTAGCTATAAGTCGGTTTCCATCTATCCTAGTCGGTTACAATATGGAAGCCTTATCCGAGCTGTCTTAATCTGTCTGGCTTGCCTTGGCTTGCATGCCAAGTTATCTTCACGTCCTTGGAGAGGTCTTCCGAGCCGCTGATCAGGTCTGTCGGGCACACTAGCAGGTCAGCTGGTCGTCGACAGGACGGACCCACTTATCGGGGACGGTTGAGACCCTGGTCGGTGGGGACCCCTAGGGTACCCCATCTCTCAAGCCTCCGAGCGATGTGTAGGTGAAGCGACCTTGAAGGGGTCATGACGAAGCTTGAACAAAACTTGCTGAAGTCCTGGCACCATCGATAGGTCGAAAAAGGGTGCACGTCGATCCAAAAAGAAGAATAAATCTTGTCCTCATGTAGACCGGCCAACCTGATATAGGTCCGGAGAAACAGTGTAGAGACGCCCAAACATCGAAGCATAGCTGCGAGGTGTCCAGCAGAGTCACAGAGGCACACCGACCTCAGGAAGGACTCAAGGTCAAGAGACCTGGAACGGTTACTGAAACATGCCGGCCTCAACGAGACGACCGTGCAACTGTAGGGAGGTCTTTCGACCTGAAGAAGGTGACATCGGAGTCGCCGGGAGGTCTGCCGACCTGACGAAGGCGACGATGGAGCCGCCGAGAGGTCTTCCGACCTGAAGAAGGCGACAGCGGAGCCGCCAGGAGGTCTTCTGACCTGAAGAAGGAGACGAGCCCCTGAGCATGGAAGCTGGATGAGTCGCGGAAGCGCTGAGTCACCTCCCGTCGCAAGCCAGAGAGGTCTGCTGGGAGACACACCAGGTCACCGTAGAACTGGGCCTGTAAAATAAGATAAATACCAGGTCAGTGTATCAATCTATAAATACAATGAAAATTTAGCATGAGCTAGACATGTTCATGTTGCATTTTTTTAGGAAAGCATTCCTCTTGTCGTGCCAGGCACACATTTTATGCGAACTCGAAATCTTTGCAGCTACAATATGTTAACCCCGCTAACCACTGCTCATATAGAGGACGGCTTACCACACTACACGGCTCACCAAGGAGGCTTAGGTGTAGGTGCCGCGCGGGGGTAAGGTTTTGCAACCATACAACAACGAATGGTGGAGTGGTTCTCAAGCGAGTGCATTGCGAACACCTCTGGCAGTCGCAACATCGGAAGAGCAGATCCCAGGGCTAGACCTAAATTCTTGAAACAAGTATCCCCTTGGTCATCACATGTGCGAAATGTTGGCTTGTGGGAACATGTAGAACGCGGACTTCTATGATGGCTACCTTTTCCATGACAAAATGAATATCAAGCTCGATGTGCGTGGTTCTTCGATGATGTATTGGATTCGACACCATGTTGAATGTTGTCATATGCTTTTACAAGGCCTATTTTATGGGGACTAGGCCGATCAGTTTGAGGCCAAAGTAAATTGTTTTGCAAGATCCCTATATGTTGGGCCAATTGAGGCCCACTACCCATAAATAACTATCTTGGTCTTCTGGAAGGACATCACTAGGGATGGCAACAAGCTCAAACCTGCAAGGTTTTGCCATTCCCAAACTCATACCCGCAAATATAATCACCAATTTTAAAACCCATGACCCATCACGAGTTTAATTTTGGGCCCAAACCCATGCCCATCAGGTTAACGGGTACTAGGGATCTATCCCCGACACACGAGTTGCCCGTGGGTAACAAAGCAAGTAAAACATTGTCATATACATAATATAGGATATCCACAATTTAACATATATGCATGCAACAATGAAAATCAAAGAAATATTAGTTAGTAAAGATATAAAAATACTCGAATTACAACATCACATGTTAAAAGTACTTCAAGTAAATGTATAGTATAGATCTTAAACTACAAAAGTTTAGTGTTGAACAATTTAACTTACGATAAGGGTAGCACATACATATATGAGTTGGGCTTTAGCATCAAAATTGAGATGTGGGCTAAGAGCATGAGCTTATTTGGTGGTATATGGCCGGGTTAAAAAACTCACGGTTTGGGCACCAATTGCCATCTCTAGTCATAATGAAACAGATTCCGGGCACCCATTGCCATCTCTAGCCATCACTGAAACAGGCATGTTTACATGGTCACATATATTCAAGAACATACACTAGAAATGAGTGCTAACTCCCCTGTTTATTTGCTAATTATCTGTCCAGGATAACTTTTTTCCAAAAGAATATCTAGTAGCAGCACATGAGACTTACCTCTAAATGAATTCCTAGATGATTGCACCATATCTTTAGATAGGAAGTATTGCAGGATTTATGGCTATATTGAAAATACTCAACAAAAATAAATTGAAAAGAATATAATAGATGGAGCCAATAAATAAAAAAATAAGATGGATACAAGAGAAACATGCAGCTAAAAAGAATGTTTTGCAGAGTCAGGAACTTATTATATAACCATGATATGGAAAGAAAGAACATTAGCAGTAGTCAAACATAGCTGGTACTTGGAAGAAGAAGAACCCTGCATTTAGGGTGTATCTAGCACCCGTCTTTTTTTAACAAATTAAACTAATATTCCAAATGGGACCTCATTTTTATAACAAGTACCCCCTTCATCCAAAATTACCATATTCCTTTTGGCTTTTCTATGTACATAACTTTTTTACGATGTTTTTAGACGTAGTATATATTTTCATAGAAAATTAAAAGTTATCTACCTAGAAAAAGCTAAACTGAATAGTATTCTGGGACCGAGGGAGTATCATTTAGTGGACTAAATAGACGATGTATTGGAAGTATTGATGTTGGCTTCTCCATGTGGGATCAACATTAGCTAAATATACTTTGAACACCAATACAAGAGACATCAATAGGTTCCATTGGATTTAATATTACATTCTGTACAATACAACCGAATGTTGATAGCATGATAGGGGGAAAAGAAAAGGTATTCGTTACACTTTAAGTGATATACATTTAATCATGGGTCTTACTGCTTCACCTACCTTTATAATAACTAAGAAAAGCACCCTGTAGATCAAGACCATGGCAAGCAATATGGCAAGATCCACCCACTTAGAATAACCCATCTCCACTTGTAAGAAGGTCTTAAGGATGTACTCACCACTAATAGTGAGCCCCTCACCTCCTAAATTCTCAAATGCTAAACCAAGAAACTCATTCTTGTAAAGTCCTTGAGTGGCATATTTGTGGCAGGAGATATAGTATGTTGGATACTTCCATACGGGTTTTGGAAGGTCACTTGGAAGTCTGAAGAAACCAGCATTTAGCATAAGTAGTCCTTGGATTCCTGATCCGGTGATTATGCCAAGAAGAAAATCAGGCACAATGGCTGCAACAATCATCATCAATCCCTCAACCAGCATCGTGCATGCCCATAGCACTGCCGCGAAGTAGACAAAGTGATCAAAGCTTCTTTGAAGCCCAGTCAGGTAGTAAGCTATGGCACCTAGTATTATAGAGATGATCCCTAAGTATGGTGATGATGAAAGTGTGTTAGAGATGATAAATGCAGTAGCATCATAATGACCATTCAGCTGCTCTTTTCTGAATATCTGCATTTGCCAAAAAAAAGGCATTAAATATAGGTCCGCGACACTATCCAATGAAAACTAAGACATATCTCTATTGGTATTTGACATCTGCACCTTCATGTCCTCAACAAATGATGGGAATCCTCCAATTGACATCATTCTCAGTAGAGTTGATGTAAACATTAACATAGAGGCTCTTGCCTGAAGTGCTCAAGGAGTACCATGGCATTAAATTCACAAGCTTTCCAATGCTTTAGTATACGTATAATGATTTAATCTTCTTACTTGGATTGATGCAAAATTGTAGCCAACATTGTAGAAAATTGTTCCAATGCTCACACAAATGCCTATATAGATACCAAATCGCAACCAATAGTAGCCCAGATCTCGATGCATGTTAGTACATGACCTTTTGGTTAACACTGCACATTTGGTAAAGAACGTAGCTTGCCTTTTCTTAGTTAAAGGTGCAGCCTGCTGAATTATTTCAAAGGTGATGTAAGAGTATCAGTCATACATACATATGTATCCATGATATAACTTGTTCGACTAAACATAGAGACGTATATACCTCCATTGTAAATGCTTCATTTTTCATTCCTAAAGTCCCCCAAGATATTAAGGAATCTACCAAAGTTTGTATGACTTCATCCGCCGTGCATGGTAACACAAGTGTGGATCCTTCACCAAGTTCCTACTCAAATGATTTTTCTTGTAAGTTGTAAGCATAAGAAAACATACGCACATTCTAAGCATATACCAAGATAGCAAAAAGAATATAAGCATGTAACCATAATACCAGATATAGATACCTCAAAATCTTTATTTATCATCGTTAAGAAGTGATCTGAAGGGTTCCTTCTTAAGGTACATGGGTAGCCACAAGCATCAAAGAACTGCGCGAACCAAACAAGTCATATGTAAAATAATGTATTTGAATATAATGGACAAGTTCATGTTCTTATGGAGTAAACATAGCATGGATATGCACACAACACAACGTGTAAAGAAGGTAAGATAGGGAACGATGTGTGGTTCATGCTCATGATTGCAGAATGGCAAAAGCAGCGGCCTGGTAACCCTAAACAGGCGAACCGTTATATTTATAACCGCGCGGACGGACTCCGGGCGCAGCGGACATTTCAGCTTCAGTACTCTGCACAAACTGTCAGCAGGGGTTCGATTATGGAGTTCTTGGGGTCTTCGACATCTTCGGCCTCAAAATCTTCAAATCAGGACACCTTCTACATTCAAGATTGATCCTTCAATTCAAGAAAACTACGCGACTAAAGGCTCGGGGGCTCCGTGCCACGTGTCTTTCGGTTTTTCTCCGGATTTCAAGGGTAATGCAAGCAGATTTCAAATTGACCCTCAGCTTGAATCACCGATTCCACCTAAGGCTCGGGGGCTACATTCCATATGGAATGCGATTTTTGCAAATCGCATTACCATATGGATCTTTGATGCAAAGATTTCAAGACAACACGAGTACTCATGAAGACCTTCAAAAGCGGAACTCAGGGACGCTTGGGAACTACTCGAGAAGACTTCAGAACTACTCGGAATTGGCTGGGAGTACCTTCCAGCTTCGTGGCGGCCTGAGGATCGTTGAAGACTTTAACTGGTGGTGACTAAGGACGCTTGGAAACTACTCGTTGAGGCCTCCAAAGACTACTCAGGCGCGCTGCACTCTACTACAAAGTACTCGGGGGCTTGTCGTATGGACATCCCAGGGCCCACCAACGTGGCAGGCCCTGTCCATGAACCCGACGGCCCAATGGGACTACTCTACGTGTGGGCCATGTTGCAAGACGGCGTGGACTGCAAGACGGATTAGGACTAGAACCAGATTAGGGAAACATACCATGTAATGACTACTCCTACCCGTACTCGATTTAGGACTCCTCTTCCGAATACCAATTGTAACTCTGCCCCTCGGGATATATAAGGCGGGCAAGGACCTCCCTCTAGGGACACGGATCATAACCACAGCTTGTAGCGCATCGCCTCCAAGCAACCTTGAGCTCGGAACTACTCCCGAACTCAAGGCAATCAATCCAATACGCTTCACGCGGCATACAGGACGTAGGGTATTACGCAATCTGCGGCCCAAACCTATCTAAATTGTGTGTCTCGTGTTTCACCATCGGGTTCCAGAATCTAGGCGAGCCCCACCACTCAATCTACTACCGCGAGTACCCCCGTGGTAGGTTTACCGAGATAAAACACCGACATCATGGACCCACCTCCACCTGGTTGCAGCAGTTCAACGTATGCACCTTGTCCTACACTTTTTCAGTAGTTTTATAAATGGCGAAGTAATGTAATGATTGACCTTTCTTGTGCAGACCGATTACATGGCAGATGACGCTGAGCCCGAGACAGTCAACAGATTCCTCGAGGCGTACCTACTATGGTTGTTCGGATACGTCATGTTCTGCGAGTCCCAGGGAGACTCGGTGACAAAGTTCTTGATCCCCTACGCTAGGATGATCGCCGACGCGCCCCTGGACGCGGTTCCCCAGATCAGTTGGGGCTCCGCTGTACTCGCCTGTGGCCAAGGCGGTGTACAGTAGGGGATCCTCCTCGGTTGTCCTCTGCTTCTGCAGATGTGGTGCCACGAGCGCTTCTCGGTGGGTCGGCCGAAGGTGGACCTCAACTTGTACGACCAGCCGCCAGAGGGCCACGACCCCGCCGACGTTCCCACCATGGGATCGCTGTGGTGCCTGCGTAAGGTAATTAATCTTGATTTTCTTTGCATTCGCTCAATTTGAATTGTTGCACCTTCGTTCGTACTAATTTACATTTCGGTTGTATACAGCCCACTTGGGCTAACGAGCAGACGAGGAAGTCGTACAGGGACTTCGTCGGCCAGCTGGACTCCCTCACCAACGACGACGTCAGGTGGACGCCGTACTCTCAACAGGCCATCGCGTCGCGCGCACCACACGACCTCTCGTCTTTGTGCTTCCGAGACCAGCACTACTGGAGGACGAAGACGTCGTTGGTGTACGACATATACGTGGAGGAGTACGCCGTCCACAGGGTGATGAGGAAGTTCGGCCTCTACCAGAAGTCGCCTGTGCCGGTTACGCACACTGTTACTACCTCTATGCATAGGTAAGTTATTTCTATGAATAGATTAGTTATTTATATGGAAGGGGTATTGAATCGCTGATAAATTTGTTTATTTTGTGATAGATGGTCGCGGAAGGGAGTTGGGGCGGCGACACTGTGGGCCGACAGGTTGCAGCCGCACGTCGATGCTTGGGCTACCGCGTTGGACAACATCGTCACCGAGATGCGCCCCCACGACGATGAGGCGTGCGTAGCGTACCTCACGTGGTACGTCCAGAGGACTCGGACGCGCGTGATGTACGTCCCAGACCAGGCGCCCCCACCGACCTTGGACGTGCTGAGGACCCTTCCGTCTACCACGTACCCGGTGCGACGGGATCAGAACTACGACCACGCGGTGAGTTTGGGGGGTCTAATCATCATTGTTGATGTTACCAAAATCAATTATAATGTATCGTTCTAATTTGGTTTGTAGTTCGACGTGATTGCGAAGATGGTGCGGCTCGCGAGGGAGGCGAAGAGTAGGTTGCTGTCCATGGGACCTGTCGACCATGAGCAGACGTACGACAGGCAGCTCGCCGTCGCCACGCGGTCCTTTCGGCGGTGAACTACGGCGGTAACGAGGCTCTACCTATTTTTCCACGTCACCCAGCGTCGTCCTCCAGCTCCGCCTCGACTAGTCATTCGTACCAGGCACCGTCGTCCTTTCACCGTCCACCCTCACCGCCACTTTCCAGGCTCCGTGGGGAATGCCTCCGCCCGTGTTCGCGCCGCGGCCTTCTCCTCTCGGCGCAGGTACATTTACTTCTATACATTTTACGTATTACACAATGTTATTATGTGTTTGTTGATACAATCGTAGAAAATTTTCTTACAGGGCGACCTCCGATTTTTCATATGGGAGCCGGACCTTGCTGTGCAGCTGCAGATGTTCCTTTCTCGTCCTTTCAGCCTGGTAACGGTCATAGTTCTATCTCATACTCGAAAATATAACATTTTGTAAATAACAATCAACCTGGTAACTAATATAATCATTCGTTGCAGTTTACGGCGCCGGCGCCGGCGGCACGCCGAACACGACAGAGGTTGTCAAGGGGGAGCCACCGACAGGGTTGATGACTTCTCCCTCGACGATTTCGCATTCTTACAAGGAGTGCCGGCCAGTGAGACGCAGGACGAGATGGGGCCGTCTCAGTTACGAGACTCACAACCCGGCGGGACGTAGGAGGGACCTAGCGAGACGCAGCAGGTCGCAACCGAGGCCCCACCAGGAGGGTCCCAGGTCCCAACAGGAGGGTCCCAGGCAGTAGGAGGGTCCAAGGCGCCGACGATGGCCACACCGCTTGCCGACGATGCTCAACGTCGGCAAGGTCGTGCCACGTGACCCCCTCACGTACCCCGCGACCAGAAGAGTGGTGTGTCTAAGATCGCAATAGGATATTTGCTATAGTTAAAGAATATTAAAGGTTCCCAGTTATCCTCGATGGTTGTCGGTTTCGATCCTTCAAAATACAGATGGCCACCGAATATCTAGTGCTGTTTTGCTTTTGTATGGCCGTAATTAAAAGCTGATATGCTTTCCCGCCAAACATACGGAAAGTACAACCATTCCCTTAAAATACAATGAGCATTCGTCAATTGTGATTTTCCCGCATATCATCCCACAATGGTAATACGACTGTTAGAGTGTTAGTCGACTCGGAATGGTAATACGATGATCATCCCACAATATAGGAAAGTCTTATGGGCAACAAGGAAAAAGTAGGAGATTTTTGCGTGAGCATGATTGACGACAATACAAATTAAACTCAAAAAAAAGAAAGATTACTGAATCTCAAATGGACGTGCACCCTCCTCCGCTGTTGCTTTCTGAGGATGGCAACGGATTGGATTCAGGTCGGATTTAGTGTCAGGGCACCCAAACCCATAACCCAAACCTAAAACCTAAATCCAACCCAAAACTAGTTCGAGTGAAAATTCAGATCCAAATCCAAACCCGTGGATATCCAAAACCCAACGGATAATCCAACATCCAGAAAAAACTTCATAAATCAGTAGTAGCATAACGTATTCTGAGATTCTAAAATATTAAAATAGCACACACAATTTTGATTATTACAAATAAGAGTACATCACTCACTACAAATTCAATATAAGTGAAAAACAACACAAATCAACATCCATAGTCCTTCAAATGAATAATAGTGGACAATTTATCACTCATCAATTATGGTGGAATCATCTTCACCCTGTGAAATAAAAATAGAGTTGCAAATTATAAGTTCAGAGGATTGTAAATTAACAAGTTCAGTACAGAAAGCAACAACAACAATACCATTTCTTCATCTTTTTAATCAAGACAAGTCATCAAAGCACCAACATGGTGGTGCTCAGGACCAGAGGACACGGCGTTGTGGCGTGCGAGGCGCCGGCCGTCGGGGCGCAAGGGATGGGCGTCGGACGTGCAGGGCACCAGTCACCGGGGCGTGACCGCGTGAGGAAGCTGCGGGCGTGGGGGCGGGCCGCGAGCGTGAGAGAGGCCGAGAGCCGCGGGCCCGCGGCACAACAGGACATCGGCGGGGACGGGGTGTGGGCCTCCGGCCGCGACCGCGGGAGAGGCGGAGAACCGCGGCGCAGACGCGCAGCAGGGTAGCGACGGGGACGGGCGGCCGAACGGATCAGGTTGGGGCCTAGGGGTGGGAGGATTTAAGGGTTATATAGTTAGGGTTCCTTATGTCGGCTATGCTGGGCTTGTTGGGCTCAAATTTTCGGAGATCTAATGGGCATCCGCGGGCGAAATCTAAGAGCCGCCCCAAACCCGCAGTGTTGCGAATATCCGAATCCGCGAAGGCGTGGGCGAAAATCTGAACCAAACCCGCAACCCGCGAAACCAAAATCCGCGGATATCCGCTCCGAACCCAATCTGTTGCCATCCTTATTGCTTTCTATGGATGGAAACGGATCGGATTCGCATGGAATCGGATTCGGATAACACCTTTTACCACATTTTTACTCGAATACGAATACAAAACGGATGTCTCGAATTCGGATACGCATCGGATATTTACTCGATTTGGAAGACAATATTTACCAATTTTCTTTATTGATAATTTACCATTACAAAATCATGTAAAGACTAAAGTATTAGTACAAAACAAGTTTAGACAGAGATCGCTCTCTAAGAATATCACATTCATACATATTTATTTTAATAATTAATTATATAAGAACTAAAACTATTAATAAATACATATTTTTAATATATATACATTTATCAAACCAATAATTAAAATTACATGAAAAATATTTTCATCAATACATAAATAAACTAGAGTAATTAAAATTAAACTTTATATTAATGTATTTTTATTATTAAAATTAATGATATTGGTCATTAAATTTAAATATAACTTTTAAATTGTTTTATGGATGCAATATTTTTAATATTAAAATTAATGTCATAATCATTATTAGTATTCTATTAAACATAATTTGTCATTAGTTATAGAGATAACTGACAGTTTTATATAGTCGAATATGGATAGTGCCGGATATTGCCGAATACGGATGTGGAATCGGATTGAGAAAATCAACAAAAACGAATTCGGATGTATCCACTTTACTACTACATTTGAATTCGAATATGGATATGTATATTCATATTTATATTTTAACGGATACGAATATCGGATAATTCAGATTCTATTTTCATATTTCCATCTCTATTGCTTTCCATGGAAAGCACGATGGCTGCCACCATTGAGAACTACTGTGCACCAACAGTGGGAACTGGGAAGACCCGACCCAGAAGCAACCCCGACTCCCCGAGCAACCCCCAAAATCGATTCGGCAATCGTGCCTTGGGTCGGTCGTCGGTGGGTCCCCACGTGTTTCCGTGCCATGTGCGGGCCTGCCCTGCTGGGGCGGTTTATTTTTTCTTTTTCATTTTTTATACAAAACAAATAGTATATATATAGATATATAAATCTAGTGTATAAATTATTTTCTGAAAAAAGTTACACGCATAAATCCTCTGTTATGGAAAAAGTTATGTGCATAACTTGTCGTTAGAAAGATAGTTATACACATATGTTATGCATTCTAATGAAGTTGTGCTAAAAAAATTATGTCATAAAAGTTATATCGTAAAGTTATGCATCTAAATTATGTACATCATAGAAAGTTGTACAAATAGGCAACGTATCCTATGGAAACTATCATCCTATGCAAACTATGGAAACTCTAATCAAAACCACACGATGCTAATCCGATGGCTAGTAGTAAAGGTGGGTTATTTTTGCACTTAAACCCTCCCAGGCCACCCATCCCACCTTAATCCCAAAATTTGCAAATGACCCTCCTGTCACCAGCGTGCCGATTCTTCTCCCGATCGTGACTCATCGCGACTCCCCTCTATGCGCCGCCCATGCCCTCACATAAGTTATGCATTCTGCTGCATTTTGCTAAAATTGTGCTAACAACTTATCTCGTAAAAGTTAAATCGTGAAGTTATGCATCAAAATTGTGTGTATAAATTATAACATTCTAAAAATAGAAAGTTGTGGGCTTGCTTTCAAACTTTCCCAAAAAGGAAAGTTGCGGGCCAGAGGAACTCGAGCGCTAGCAGCGCTCCTAGCGCGCGCTCAATAATTAGGCCCCACTAGACAATTCGACACGCGTTGCACGTTTTATCAATATCCGAACGAAGAAATGTAAATACTTAAACAATCAACAACCAATTAGTCATAATGCAATTAGTCAAAATTCATTCAAAATGGCGGTGTTTTTAGTTGGAATGAGATTTCACGGTAACCGGAGAAGTACAGGCATAAAAAACATAGATAAAAATTACAAGCTTCATCAATGTTTGTTACAGAAGAGATGGCAGAAGGCAAATACGACATAGCATGTAAGCGTACAAAGTAGAAAGTTCGATCTTTGTCCGATCGTGCTGTGATGTAGAAGGTTCCTGCCTGGAAGTATAGAGAAGTAGAAGGTTCCTATCTCGAAGTATAGTGTGACACTGACACACATGTTGTCCCATAGGTTCCAGCTTCCGGTCACCAAACAATGGGCTGTCATGTACTGTTAGTTATGGTTCCAAGCATGCAGCCAAGAGTAACAGTTCATCCTCGAGCTGAAAGAAAAAAATGTATCAGTAGACATATGTAAATGGAGTTTGAAGTAATGCATAGGTTTAGTTCATTCTTTTTTCACTGTCATTCTGCCTATACCTACGGTGCTCTTCTGAAATCTCTAAACAGTTGCAAAGTCTAGAAGCATCCAACTAAAACACTCATTTTAATTTCTTCTTTTGAGCAAATTAGAAACAATATGCCTGACAAGTGACAGGACATTTATCATAAACAATGTCCCTAAAGAAAATTTAGTGACAAAACCTGCCGCCAAGAAAAAAAAACATATAGAGCTAATAATACAACACTTCTTAACTAAGAGCAAGCAAGTACTAATCAAAATCATTGCTTGGGTCCAAATTCTAAAAGCTGTCAGCAGGGAAACAAAAACCCTGAGCTTAGAAACTCTGCACATCTCCATTATAGTTCTTGCAAATCCAGGCATACCCTCCTTCGCTCTTAATTGCGTATGTGACCATGTCATGAATAAAGTGGTGCTCATACCTAACAGCATCAAAGACAAAAATGAGAAATTGGTCTTGGGGTTCAAACTACTTTGAACAAAAGATGAAAGTTGGAATTATACCATATGCTGGCAGCCTCAAATTTGGATTTCCATCCAGCTTCATACACCTCCTGGAAAAAGTTCTTAAACTTGTAAAAAAAACATGCTAAGATAGTAGTAGTATTCGGCAAAAACCTGTCCAGAATAAATGCACTCCTATTGTCATTTTGTAGGACCGGTTTGACGACCAGAGAGGGGGGAGTGAATGGGAGCTGATAAAAATTCTTCTCCGAAGAGATGAACTCAGCCTATATCCCAAAATCACGTCCAAGGCCTCTACACTGACTTGCCAAGATCACGTAGTCACTGGAGTACTACTGACCCTAGGAACAAGTCATAATCTCAAGGAAAACACCAAAGAGCACAGAGGAAAACTTCAATGAGCAAACTGCAGGGCACAGGGGCGGTCAGATCGGGTATCAGAGGCGGTCAAACCGGGTAGGGTGGTTAGACCTCCTTGGACAAGGAGCTCCAAGAAAAGATCCAAAACTAGAGCAAATGAACTCCAAACAAACCAAGAATTTTACCAAGGCATCTTCTGATCAAGACAAACTTGCTCTCAGAAGATATCCTCAAAAATCCAACTTTTCTTCGGAAACTCCCAGGGCGGTTAGACCTCCTCCCTGGGGCGGTTAGACCGCCTGGGCCTGGGCAGCAAGAACCGCAGGTCAACCCTCAACTTCCAATCGATCGATCTCCCGATTCACCCAACGGATTGCAGCGAAACTTTGGGGACAGATGGGTTACCTCATGGACAACCTCTAACTCAAAGGATATGCCCCAAATCGCTCTCAATCATGGGGAATCGCAAATCTCATGGCTCTACCTCAAGAACTCGGCAACTCTGAAAACCACCAAAATCGAAGGCCTTTCCACGGGTTTGGAGGGGCAAGATCACCAAGAAAAGAGGTATCACGTCCTCATGTGTGATTCCCACTAAAAACACCGCAAAGAAATGCCTCCAAAACTTCTCCACAAAATTCCCAAGAAAAGGGCTCTGAAAAAGCATCGAAAAGAAAAACGTCGAGAATCAAAGAGGAGCACAAGGAATCAACCATAAATCTTCCATACAACCGAGAAATGATTCTTTACAAGCTAGCAACCTCCCTTCATCCAACCTACTAGAAAGTGGAGGAAATAGAAGTGGAGTTCATCGCTTCTCTCCCTCACCTCATGAAGCACAAGCTAGCCTAACAAAGAGGAAAATGAACTAGGGTTCCAAGAGTTGGCTGCCTACTCCCTCCAAGAGGCTATTTATCTATTATCTCCCGGAGGTGGCAAATGACTGCACTACCCCTACAACTTGAAATTAAGATACACACCCCTCAGGGGCAATTTCGTAACGTTGCAGGTATTTCCATCGAACGAACACGCATCCACCGCAGCCTTGCTTCCCTCCGACGCAAGCTCCGCGATCACGTCGCATGTTCCCCGCTTCAAAGCTTCTCAACGAACTGCGGACCCTGCGGTCAGACCGCCCACCAGGCGCGGTTAGACCGCCCTAGTGGCCGCCTTCGTCCCGCCGAGTCTTCGGGCTCGGTTTTGAGGCCCAAACCGAGAAACCCTCTTCCTGCTGGTTTTGTGGCTAAACCAACAAACCCCGCGTATAAGGCACAACCTCACCACACCAAGGTTCGAGCACGTCAAGCCTTTCACCTCCGATGCCCGGACAGTCTACTCGGTCTTGCCTCGTTCCTTGACTTGGCCGCCACCATTGCATCGGCTCCTTGTTCATGACATCGTCTTGCTCTTCTTGCACCATGCGGACCGCACTTGATCCCGTCTGACCACCGGGTCCCTCGAACCAAGCCTGCTTGTCTCTCCACTCCTCGGAGGTCACTCTGGCTAAGAGACCTTTCGCGCATGTTCTTCACCTGCACCAACGCAAATCAAGTCGCATCCAACACCTGCAATACTAGGCCAAGAGTCAGTCCACACCATGTTGTCAATCACTCATCACTAAGGAGCGACCATCCGTTGGTCCTCAGATACTCCTGGTCCTCACATTTGTATGTAGCAATTGATAGCAACATTGTTTTAACCCAATACATATATAAGCAAAAGATTGTACTTTAGTGTAAGGACTGGTGAATGCTATTGTTCTGTGCCTAAAAGATAGTAACTCACTTTTATAATTTACCAATACGTAAGCAAGCTAGACAATTTGTGCCAGAGAAAGGCAGCTCCCAGACCAACCACCGTTATCACTTATCAGTCAACAAACATTTTCTCAAAATCACCAGTCAGTGAACATAACAAGGGGCAGTCTGACTATATAGAATTATAGATTAAGCATGACATTAATTAAATTGTTAACAATAATTAGCATATGAAGCCCTGGAATATAATTATAAATGGCATCCTTTGATTCTAGTTGCTAGTAGCAACACCGTAGATTCTATTTGCTACTGGTAATATTTTTTAACCATATACATATAAGAAAATTGTTAACTCAGTGTTAGATTTTGTGAATCCTCACTGTTACCTGAAAGGATTTACTCATTTTTTACAACTTGCAAAGACGTAAATAAGCTAGATAATTCGTGCCAGAGAAAGGCAACCGGCAACTCCGAGACCACCAACCATGAGTCAGTCAATGGTTAGTCTGCTTGTATAGAATTACTACCATAAATTAAGCATGACAGTAATATGGTATCCTTAGATTCTAACGGATCTTCTGATCTCGGTGGTATACATATTCAAGCATTGCAACAGAGTCAAGTCCTCATATAAAGTGTTTCAAAGGGCATAAATTCCACAAGCTGTATGAGAAGTTGCAGGTCATTTCAAATTACCAAGTCATTTAGCTTTGTTATCTTGCTCCTTCTCAAGACGCACGGCAGCAAATTCTTTCTTCATAGCAGCTATCTCCCGCTTCATCTTTTTAGCCTCCACTTCTCCCGCTTCATCTTTTTAGCCTCCACTTCCATCGCTTTATTTAATGTGTCTACTTTCTTTGCTAACATCTGCAGACAACAGATGATAAGATAAACCATAATACCACAGATGATGTTCCCTCAAATACAATAACAAGAAATACATCCATTCTTGTTTAGTTGTTTTGGACATTGGCATTGCCTCCAGTTATATGCCAGCCAAAAAATTATGGGTCAATTAACACACTATTAAACAATTTCATGTGAGAATTCTAGAAACATTACATGGGCTAGTGATCAAAGTTGTAAGACACTGCATGCATAGATCCTAGAACAACAATTAAAAGAGAATGGAAATAGTACTAATTACTAAATGAAAAGGCAGCATCTTTCAAGATAGTAGAACAACATCATACCTCTGTTGCATCGTCCTTGTCCTTTAGACTTTCTCATGTCATGCCTTTCTTAAAGAAACTACCTCCTTCTGCAGCATGTCATAAAGTACGTCGGAGACTATATCAGACTGAAATGACTTTCCCGAACACGAGAACACTAACACAATTTCCAGATGATGGAGATGATAATGGAGATGGGGATGGGCAGAAGATGCACCTGGTCAGCGTTATCCCACCAGCGGAACTCTGACTTGAACCGGTTGCCGAGCAGCGTCGGGTAGAAAAGGAACCTCACGTTAGCGCCGACGAGTGCGCGCTTGGCCTTCAACCGCACAACCGCGACCACCTCGCTGCCGCCTCATGCCTTCTCCTCCAGCTCGTCCTCCTCTACCTATTTTAGGGGAGCGGGATGGAGAGGGGGGGGGAGGGATTTCTAGATTTGATAAATTCATGCGGATCTTGACCTCCTTGGCCCAGGTCGCACGACGTCGATGCCCTATCGAGGATGGAGGGAGGGCGCCGGGAGGGAGGAGGCCCCGCCGGCCGAGGTGGGAAGCGGTGTTGGATCCAGCCGCGGGCCTTCCTCGGAGCGCCAGATCCGGCCGCCGGACCAGAGGCCGAGGGGCAGAGCCGCCGCGGGGGAGGGGGGATGAGGGAGGGCCACCGACGAGGAGGGTGGAGAGCCACCGCCGGTGGAGGTAGAGCCGCGCGGGGTAGTGAGGGAGAGAAGAGGACGGGGAAGGTAGAGCCGCCGTGGAGACGGGAGATGGGGCTGCGGGGGAGCAGGGAGGGGGCTGCGGGGTGACGACGGGTAGGGTTTGGGGGGTGGTGTGGGTGGACTATGTTGCAAATTTCGGAGATTGGAGGCATGTTTTTGCAAAAGTGCCGGCGGAGGCGAGCGCTACGCGCCACGCGTCCAGGCGAGCGCGATGGCGCGCTCCCGTGCGAGCAGAGGGCATGGGATTTTAAGAACTTTGATACCCCAAAACTCCCAAAATTTTTGCATTGTAGACCGTGCCACCTCACAGAACACGCTTCCTGATGCAAAAATTTCACCACTTTCACCAAAAAAAATCATGGCCCTCCATCAGCCCATGCCCATAAATAGTGCTAGTTGGAACTATTCATCTGCACATGAATATGCTAGTTGCAACCATTCATCGCAGATCCGTAACTCGCCACTATTCATGTGCATAATTCACTTTTTTGTGTGCATCTTGCACAAAATTTTGATGATTTGTTTCTCTCTAAATGCAGAGATGAAGTCAGGAATTTTACATTGGAGGCTAGTTCTAATAATTGATTCAGCCACATAAGTACATAGTAAAAAAAACTGTATGCTAGATTTGACGTAGTATTAATTTCAAGAAAAAGATTTCTCTTAGTTTCTAGAAACAAAATACAACAAAAATGCAATGCCGGTGGCGAGCGGGTGGGCGTAATGGACCGCGACGGCGATGGAGACGAAGGTGTGTGCCAAGAAGAGCAGGAAGGTTTTTGCGAAGAGCCTGACGTCTTGTGTCGTGAGGAGGTGCTGAGGATCAGCAATTAAGGCCTTGCAGCGTTGGGTTCAACCGATGCTTCAAATGGACAGAGAGAGAGTATTCTGAGTTCACTTTCCACGCTATAACTTTTTTAATTGGGAATATATTTATATTTCAGCCTCTGCGTCCAAAAAGATGTATATAACTATCATTATTACAACAGGGAAAAAGCTTCATTCCTAATAGCACACAAGTCTAGGAAAAAAGGAGCAGATAAAAAATAATATCTATCCTGCAGCAGAGTAACCATCAGACGAACCACTACCTCCATATAACTACTATCACAACAAAAAGGACAAGATCTAGTCTAATCCTTAGTTGTGTTATAACTTGTTGCAACTAGCTCCAAACCTCCAACACCATTAAGTCCTGTCCAACCCAATGTCCTGACACATCTTTTGCAACCAAAAACACATAGCAAACGGTGATGTTCCGCGCACCTTAACCCTAAATCATAGTTCCGAGCTGCCACCATCAAGACTGACGTCTTCACACAGATCTAATTTGCCAGCTCTAAATACTGTTGGCACAAATCTCAAACCCAAAAGAGGACCACCAAAAATATATGACAACATCAACCAGTGTAGAACTGGATCATAGATGAAAAAGATCAAGCCTGGTGTCTTGCGAATCGAACGTTGCCGTGTCCAATATACCAGCTGTCGCGTCCAACATGACAAGGGTCAGAAAGTTGGACGGCCACGGATAACAACACAACAGGGATTCTCTACGATGACGCCCCCATCAAGGACACGACGACAGTTGCGTCGTCATCGCCAGCCCAAGAACTGGGCTAGGTTTTCACACCGAGGACCAACAACGAGAGTGCATGATGACGATGTTGAAGACACTTCCAGCGAAGAAATGACACCCATGGGTGCTTCCGTCAAGGCTTTCGCCAGTCATCCACGAACAAACGCTTATGCTGCACAGATATCCACATTCCAATACCTTGCAGTTCTTGAGCTCTTAGCAACGACGGTGAGGTTGTGATGCCCCGAGCGGAGATCCAAAGGGAAATCTCTCGAATCGGGCAGGGGAGACTCCGCAGCGGCCTCGTCATGCCAGCACCGGTGCCGGCCGCCTGAGTGCCCCCGCGCTAGAGCAGCCACCCGGCCATGAGGCCGAGCTGCCCCATGAGGGCTGCCAGCACCCCGTGATGCTACCGCACGCGCGTCGCCCAACAACGGAGATCACTCTCACTGGACGTTGTGCCTGCACGGGGTGCCCGCCGGCCCGCCGAGTCGCAACACCACCTCACCGCTCTCACTGGACATTGCGCCTGAACGGGGTGCTCGCTGACCCGCTGAGTCGCCAGAGCCGCAACACCACCTTTCTGTTGGTGTCGAAGTCACCGAGCTGCGCTTCGCTCGCTGGCAGCTTCTCTGTGTAGATCCGGACCCAAGGACATCGAATCTAGACCCCATGACGCCGGATCCACCGCAACCGGTCGGGGCCACCACGACCATGTCTGGCGCCGCCGCCAATCACTACATAAGAAATAGATAGTGGATGAGAGAAAGCGAGCAGCACCAAGTTATTGATTGAAGGACCAACATAAGAAAAGAACTATGACACAGTAAGTAATATCACAACTGAATCTTTGACTATACGAACTTCCTTCTTTAGACAGTTGTCTCAAATCGTAGACCTACAAGGGCAAGAAACGATAGAGACTCCATTTCACTTAGGTTGATTTAATTTAGGTCTGAGGCAGACCTAAGTCAAGGTAATCCTCCTTTGAAACACTTTGGCATTGCTCCTAGATAGATCATAAGAAAAATAATCAATCAGAGCACAGGGAGCCATCTTATTATCTTTCCCTAAAGAAAAACTATGGTGGATTAACTGATCTTTAGGTTGGAAGGCTAGAGTCAGAAGTTGAGTTCTGAGCACAGGTTTGATAATTCAAAACTTTTATTTTTATTTTACTGCCACTAAGGTTAAGGTTCCGGATCACATTTAGGTCAAAACGTGCCTAGAAATGGAATTTTCTTAATTACAGTCTGCCCTGGAGCATACGTAGCTCCATTTTGAACTTCTGCCCTTCTCTTCTGCTTATTCAGAAATCTTCTATCTATCAACATAGCATTATAGATCTTGGGCCAACCAAAAGAAGCCTGACCGCCACCTTCATAGCAGGCCCACAGACTTTTCGGGGCCATGCTCCGGCGGCGGCGAGGTGGGGAGAGGGGTCGGGAGGGGGACGGCGGCGGTGGCTGGTGGGGGAGCCGCCCGGGTCGCCTCCTAAATACAACTAGTGATGCCACACTGATGCTAGAGCTAAGAAAAAAAGGGAGCGATGCAATACTTGTTCATTGTTTATTTGCTTTTACCTGCTAGCAGTGATTCATTCCATTATGTGGAGGACCCAAGAGAAGATTTGGACAACCACGTTAATTCACCCAATGGGATACGGTGCGACTTTGGGTTCTCGTGGCCGGACGAATGCATAGGGTGAATTAATTAACGTGGAGGTCACTGTCATCGACTTGCATTGGAAAGCCTGCATTGTCGTGAATCGTGAGGCAACTCTGATCGTGGAGTGGTCGTTGTTCACTTGGAGCCAGAGAGATGTGACCAATACTACAAAGACAAAAGGTGCCACGGTCAAACGGGGCAAGGCGCGGCCCTCCGACGGTGAGGCCCGCAATCCGGCCACGAACGGCAGGAACGAGGAGGACGGTGATGAGCGGCGTGGTAGGCGACGTCATCGGAAAAGATCTTGCCCGCGCCGACCATGGCGACGCTGCGGTGCGCACAACTGGCGAGGTCGACGTGCTCCACCACCGCGCTCGTGGTGACGACGGAGCGGAGGGAGGGCACGACGTTAAGGAACTTCGCGTTGACGAGGACGTTGCCGCCGTCGACGACGAACACTACATGTTGCGGATCTGGCCCGGCCATGGCGTTCGGGAGGAAGGCCGAGGAAGAGGAGAAGGCGCTGCGACTCGGGGAGGAGGACCGGCTGGCTACGCGGCCCGCGGCGCCTCGGTAGAGCCGCCACTCACGCCGGCAGGGCCAGCGCACCTGGGGAGGAAGAACGGCGGGGCCTGTGCACCGGCGGAATTTGGGGGTGGACCAGGGGAGGAAAACCAGTGGGTCCCACGCGTCGGGGGAGGAGCCGGAGGAGGGTGAGGCGGAGAAGCCGCAAGGGAGAGGCCGGCCGCCGGCCCCTATGCTGGCGTGGAATGTGGATGGTGGGTGGGGTTGGGTGTGGTGTGTGGATAAGATTGGAAGGAAAAAAAAAGAAGAAATGACAAGTGGGACCCACATATAGGGGATGAAAATGGAGGGTATTGTTATATCACAATTATAGATGTCCAACGGGCCGGCCCGGTCCGCCCGTGGCCCGCTCGGGCCGGACCGGGCCAGCCCGCTGCGGGCCACTACGGGCCACGGGCCACACGGGTCGGGCCACCTACGGACACGGGCCGCGCCCTCGGCCCATGGCCCGGTCCGTGGGCCATTTAATCGGCCCACGGGCCACTCGGGCCACTGATCCACGGACCGGGCCACAGCCCGCCCGTTGTTTCAAACTTCAAACTAACAGTTTCAACAGGGAACTTTGAAACAAACTTCAAAATAACATGTTTCAACAGGGAATTTTAAAACAAACAGGACAACATGGAATTTTAAAAATGATGAATATGAACTTGTGCAATGCTGCCTCATTAAAAACCTTTCTAGGTAAACCCACCCTTGTGGGATAAACCCTAGAAAGGAAAAGAGTACAGCAAGTTCATATTCATCATATATATATATAGTTCATAGATCAAAGTCACAGATTCACAATATCATTACAATAGCCATCATGTGGCAAGCTGGCAGCAAAACTGCAAAAGAAATAGGCCTAAGCTAAAGAAGTTCATCTCATGACTCATCTCAGACTTGCAAAATACCAGTTCCAGTCCAGGATTGCCAGCAAAATAAGTAACTTGATCCCTGCACATCACAAAGTAACTTGATCAGACTATGATTTCACATAGCTAGCTCATGTTTCACAAATCAACAAACTTACCTTTAGTTCTCTAGCCACCTCTTCCTCTCCCGCTGCTGCCTCCTCTCCCGCTGTTGGTGCCGGTGCTGCCAGTGACGGTGACGTTGTCGGTTGCGGTGTCTTCATCTTCAGGAACAGCATCACCAACCTTCATTGTCTTGAATAGCTGAACCAGTTCTGTGTCCTCAACCGTGTGCTGCGCCTTCCTTTTAGCTTGGTCCCAGTCTTTGATGCATGTCAGCATCTCCACATGCTCTGGCAAAAGGCGACGACGCCGTTCTCACCAGTATGTCATAAGCCTTAGCATTAGCACTAGCATTGTCAAGAGTTACAACAAACACTTTATCAGCCAAACCAAAATCCTCAACCACATTAGCTATAGATTCAGCTATGTTCTCACCAGTATGTTTGCAATTAATCAGCCTAAAACCAACTACTTTTTTTTCAATCTCCCATTCTTTATTAACATAATGGCACACAACAGAAATATAGTCCTCCTTAGCATTACCAGACCAAATATCAGATGTCAAAGAAACAGAAGATGCAGCAGGCAAATCAATATTCAAAAGCATTGCACGTTGTTCATCAAATAATTTGGCCAAGTCTCTAGTTGTGGTCTGCCTAGAAACACATTTAAACATAGGGTTGTGAGCATTCCTAATGTAATCAGACCAAGCTTGGGTTTCACCAATGCCTAATGGAAGGTCTAATCTAGCAATCAAGCGGCACAATTCAATACGAGCAATCATAGGATCATACTTCCAATTAGCTAAACAATTAGCATTCAAAGCTAGCTTAGCCTGAACCATATCAGAATGGTTCTTCTGCTGCATACATTTTTTCATGTGACGTCTTAAATGAGTTGTTCCATTAGCAGGTATAGAAGAGTATCTAGTAGAACAATGTTTACAGATAGCTGCAATGCGACAGTTGTCAGCATCCTTTACCTCATCAAAGTAGGACCACACATCAGATTTCTTACCAGATTGAGTTGGAGTGTCAGTGTCATCGACGTCCTCGCCATCGACACCAATGTCGACAACGGGAATGCCCAACAAGGCAGCACCGTCCTCACGTAGGTCGTCGTCGTCCTCGACCTCCAGGTCGTCATCCGAGCAGCGGTCCGGGTCATGGACATCGCCGTCGACGGCGCCCGGACGCCGATCAACCGTGCCCGGACCACGCGTTGCGAGTCCACGTCCACGTCCACGGCCACGCCCGGCATCACCAGCACCGTCCCTCGACGCCCGCTTGGGAGTAGGCCGCCTGGCCATGTCCACTCCAGCGGAGGAGGAGGACTCGGCGTCAGGCACAACCCAACTCGACCTGAAACAGAAACAAAGGAGGTCAGGAGGAAGAAGATCATGCCTAATCGGCTTTGAAACAGAGGAGGAAGATCATGCTCATGCCTGCGACGGACGGAGCCCGGTGCCAGAATGCAGAGGTCACAAGAGGAGAAGATAGACAAAGGTGAGCTTCGACGGGGAGGGGATGAAGAAAAATGATGGAGCTTGAACTGCGACTCACATGCCGACGGAAAGAACAGGGGGAGGAGGGAGAGGAGGGGGGAGGGGGAGGAGAAAGGAGAGAGTGGTAAGGAGTAAAAGGGAAAAAGTCACCGGCTTGCCGGCGAGGAAGGCGGATCCGACGACGACGAGGACAGGGATCACGGCGACGACAGCAGATCCGACGGCGACGGCGACGAGGACAGCAGATCACGGCGAGGAGTCGAGGACAGCAGCTCCGACGGCGGGCTACGCGGGCGAGGACGTCAGATCCACAGCTCCGACGGCGGGCTACGCCGGCGAGGACGTCAGATCCACTCCACCCGAGCGGCAGCGGCGGCGGAGGAAAGGGGAGGGAGGGGATTAGGGTTAGGCCGGGGACCGGGGGGCGGCGGGGCGCGGGGCGGAGGAAAGGGGAGGGAGGGGATTAGGGTTAGGCCGGGGGGGCGCAGCCGCGCCGGTTTTATATGGGGGGGCGCCGCAGGCCGGGCCGTTAGCGGGCTACACGGGCCAACGGACCGGGCCACATTCGGTCTGCGGGCCGAGGTAGCGGCCCATGGCCCGCCCGGCCACCGGACCGGGCCGCCCGTAGCCCGCAAAGTGCGGATCGGGCCGGCCCAGCTACCGGGCCATTTTTACGGGCGACGGGCCGGGCCGCGGATCGCGGGCCATATGGCCACCTATAATCACAATGTCATTTAGAGGGTGAAATTATTTAGAGGAACCTTGCAATGTTGCTTTGGGGGGTGAAATATAGAGGATACCGCTGCGGTTAGTCTTTATCGTTGCCACCGCCATATATAGTACGGTCATATACAACGTACTGTTTCACATTTACGAACGAGAAGTTATTCTATCGAATTTGAAATCAAGAAATTCTTCACTAATTGATGAAACATATGACCATGGTGCATATAGTAAAACCCATAGCAATGCAATACTAGCTACTCATGGCGAACTTAGCATAACTCGGTTAGGTTACTTGTGGTGGAACATATACACCGGTGCATTTTTTCAATTCATTTTAGGAATTAATTATGCTACGTGTTTCAGTGGTAGGTGAAGTGTTTGCTGACAGCAAAGGCTTGTGGTTTGTCGATCCATAGGTCTAGAAACTTTGATATTAACAGGCTAGCTATTACAAGCACATTGCAGAGCATCTAAATCAAACATTTATCGAGTCTTTGGCTGACACCATGGTAGCTGGTGCCTCGCCGCCTAGGTGCAAACATTTTGAGCATCTAATAAATCAAACATTTTTTGTGATCTTCTATCATGCGCTACTTTGCCTTTTCTTTATCATTTCTGTAGTCCCTATGCGCATCCTGGAGAACCTAATCAAGATCATCAGCAGGGCCGTCTTCTTGTAAGTCTTCTTCGTCAGCGTCTTCCATTAAAGTATCTGCAAAAACTTGCCCCGCGACCCAGTATAGAATCTTGTTATCCTCCTCCTCTACTTCGTCGTCTTCCATCACAATCCCCCTTTCACCGTGCTTGGTCCAAACCACAGTTTGGCATGAATGCGGTTTTTGTGGAGGTGAAGAGTCCCCCAGTTAGAGTAGTCTTGGTTGTTTCTGCATTGGGAGCATAGACAACAAATGAATCCCTTCGCATTCTTGTTGGCTTTCACCACTTCGAGAAAAGCATGCATGCCATTAACGTACTCCGAGGATCGTCTATCGGTGTTGTACATCCATTGTCGGTTCATCTGCATCATATTAAGTGAAAAAAAAGAATTACGATAACATGAACTCAATTTTAATCCATAACAATAATAATTTTGATAAATAAACAAGACACGAGCATAAATTATCTCATTTCTTAATGACCATATTTTCTATAAACTAATTTCAAATAAAACTTGCTAAAAAGTAAAATATATTCTAGTTCTCATTATAGCTAAAAGTAAAATTTAATTTTCTCTATATAAAAAAATGTTTAATAAAAATAATTGAAAGAAGAAACAATTTATAAAAATCTAAAGTATATAAAAAACTTGATCTCTTAACTCCTCCTACCTAGTAAAAAAACCAATCCATTATCCCTAGTTCTCATCTTCTAATAAATAAAAGGTGAAATTCTATTTTCTTTAATAATAAAGCACAAAATAATGGTTACTAAAAATAAATGAAGAAAAAAATAATGCAAGTAGATAGTCTATTTTTTCTCTATCTCAAAAGAAATTTATTATTTTATCTAAATCATACTACGATATATGAAAGAGAAATTAAATGACCTTCATTTGCATGGTGCTAATCCATGTTCTTTATGTCTATTATTTTCTTGATCTCATTTCTTAATGATCATATTTTTTATAAACCCTTTAGTCTCGGGTGGTACCACCACCTGGGACTAATGACCGGCCCCAATTATTGCTGAAAAGTAGTCGTTGAAGGTCTACCCTTTAATCCCTGTTGGTAAATGGTAGGAGGGCGTCCACGACCTTTAAAGGCCACGTTGACCAAAAGGCTTTAGTCCCAGTTCCAAGTTTGAACTGAGACTAAAGCCATACCAAAGGTCGTCTCTCTACCGGTGCAAGGTGCCACAGTCAAACGGGAAAAAGAAGGATGTGACCTTTAATTTGCTGCTACGTACGTAACCAACAAAAAGAAAACCACAAAATTAATACAGTGGATTTTTGATGATCAGAGAGATGTTCACGATGTCTCCACGAAAATTAATGATACAAAGCCGTCGCCCCACCGCTACTGGCACAAAAATACTTCAGTTTTTCTAGTTATTTGTTGTTTAACAAACGACTTGGTCAAAGTTACAATATTGACATAGTCAAAGTCACAATTCTCTGGTAGAGATGAGATGGAATTAATGGACAACCATGTGAGGACTGCAGATGGTTAAGTAACCATAAATTAAGCATAGGATGGAGATTCACTTCACAGATTTGAGAAGGAGCTATTTTTTTTCAACTCCGAGATTTTAAGTGCATTTCAGAGAATCGCTTTACATAATTAGCAGAGAATCATTTCTCTTTGAAAAAAATGTTTTACAGAGCTCCTGCTGGAATTAGCAGAGAGAATCAACTCTGAGAGCTCTACCAAGTGCACCCAGCAAAGTGTCAGCACAACGAAGGCTTGTGGTTTGTCGGTCCGTAGGTCTAGAAACTTTGCTATTAACAAGTTATTACAAGCACATTGCAGAGCATCTAAATCAAACCTTTATCGAGTCGTCTTTGGCAGACACCATGGTAGCTGGTGCCTCGGTGCTCCCTTGCACTCGTAGTAGAACGCGGTCTTGGTGCAGAAGTCGAACACCTGCACGGCAGCCATAAGGATGGTGTACAGAAAGCCCCGGAGCAACCCTGACGCCATGTTACTAAGGACGGGCCAGATGGCAGCATTGAGCACGAAAGTCACCACGATGAAAAGCATGGCCCGTAGGAGCTTCCCCTTCATCAGCCGCCGGGCCTGCCCAACCGCGCCGACGCCATGGCAACCGGGCTCGGCGACTGCCACGACGATGCTCAGCGAGCACACGAAGGAGAGGTATTCGAGGAAGATGAGCGCGACAATGAGAAGCAGCACGCCTATGAGAAGCAGCATGCCTCTGAAGAGCAAGGTGCCGTATTGCTTGAACGCGAGGAAGGCGAGGAGCTTAGCCATGGCGAAAAGAAGCACCATGTAGGCAATCTCCAGCACGTAGACGAAGGCGAGCGTCAGTAGGGGGCCTTTCAGCTTCGTCTTGGCTTTGCCGAGGAGCGACGCGAAGGTGAGCAGCTCGCCGGAGTACGTCGCAACGGCGGCGAAGAGGATGACGATCTGGGTGACCGATCCAATGCTCGTGGAAACTAGGCGATTGACCGCGCCGGTGAAGAAGAGCTTCCGGGTGTCATCCATGATCTCTTGGACGAGGTGATGGAGTTCTGAGTTACCGGTGTCGGTGTTGGCGGTGCCGTTGAGCGGCGGCTTGCTGATGTTGATGCCAACCTGCTCGTCGGTGAGGTGCTGGACGGCGAGTAGGCGGAGCAGGTAGCTGGAAGCGACGATGATTGCAAAGACCGCAGCGAAGAGCCTCCTGTTGTGGGTAGGGAGGAGCAGACCTTCTTTTAGGAAGTTGAAGAACGAGGGAGACTTGCTTTGCGTGGTTGCCATGGCTGGAGCAAGAGAGAGACACGAGGTGTGGAACAGAACGAGGTGACGAGGAATCGGAGGAGGGTGTCGATCAAAAGTTATAAGCTCACGATTGGGTTTGGTTGGAGATTGAAAGCAACCTCAGAGAAACAGTACTTCACGTGGACTCCAAGTCGTCGTCCATGCTGATCGTGAGAATAGTCAGCAAACAATAATATGTTCAAGAATGGAAGAACCGTCCGACTTTGACCGGCTTAAGTGCGCTAACCTTCCTGGTATAATTTGACTGTTTATTACCAGGTAAATCTCGATGGAAGTAGTGGGAGCTACTGGCTAATGATAGCCGAGTGGTACGGTTTTGTCCATCGCATGGAGCCAGGGATGACGGACCAATACAAACAACGTGTTCATCTTGCTTTATCAGTCATCATCAGTACTTTTCTTTCAGAATAAATCAGCCATCAGCTACCAGCTAACAGTACTTTTCTCTCAGAACAAATCAGCACCAGCCACCAACAGCATTACTGGTTATGCACGCTACCACGGGCAAAAGTAGGATGTCCTTTAATTTGCTGCTACGTACCTATATCTATTATAGTAAGACTGACTTCAACAATGTGACCTAGATTCAAAAATGAGTCGGCACAGTGCTTTTGCATCTCAAAAATGCTCTCCAACAGAACACCTAAACACATTATGCATTTTGCTTGCCCCACGAACCGCGACGCACAAATGCGCCGTCTCTCTTCACTCGAGGCATTTGCTGCTCCCTCTCGAGCTGAGCGAGCCGGCGGCCCGAGTTCTCCACCCGGCGGCGGCCCTTCTCCGGTGCGAGCTCCCCCGGCGGCGGCCCCTCTCCGGCGCGAGCTTCCTCGGTGGCGCGCCCGGCCCCTGCGACGGTGAGGCGAGGCGGAGGCTGAGCCGGCGGCCCGAGCTATCCACCCGGCGGCGGCCCCTCTCCGGCGCGAGATCCCCCAGCGGCGGCCCCTCTCCGGCGCGAGCTCCCTCGGCGGCGCGCCCGGCCCCGGCGACGGCGAGGTGAGAAGAGGCGGACAACGGGCGGCGGCGCTCGGCAGGGAGGGAGGCGGCCGGCGCTCAGCGGCGAAAGAAGCAGCCAGCGCTCCGCATGGAGGGAGGCGAGCTGGACGACAGCGAGGCCGGGTCCACGGGGAGGGAGGCGGACGGGGGCCTGTGCTCTTTTGCCTTCGTTGTTGGACATCACAGTTTTTGGGTTGGTGACCCATCTACTGTGCACGAGCCAAATCCCTGGGATGGGTACCTTTTTAGGTAGTATTGTTGGAGATAGTCTAATGAGATTTGCTCCAATAGTCCTCTTCAAAAAGAATTAAAATATTTGAATAGTGTTTTAAAAGTAGTGCTCTTCTATCCAAGTAGTACATACATCGGTACTACTTGAAACGATCATATGATCCCAATCCACGCGGATTCAATTTGCGGTGTGATTCATCATGCACTACCGGAGGACGTGAATTTGTCGTGTGTCGGAAGGTTGAAAAAATGCACGGTAAAATTTTTGTCGTGCGTTTTCCCCTATGATGTACGACAAAGGCTGCTCGGCAACGATTTTGCACGGCAAACTGGTCGAGACTTTGCCGTGCGTCGTTTATCGTGGCGCATAACAAACCTTTTGCCATGTGCTAAACCCGACGCACGGCAAACATTTTTTGAAACATTAAAAAAACCCTCTTTGTTGTGCACCGAACCCGATACACGGCAAACATTTCACAAAATATCAAAACAAAAACACCGCCAGCACGCCACCACCAGCACCACGCCGCTGCCGCCGCCACCACCAGCACCATGCCGTCTCCGCCGCAGCCACCACCACCACTCCACCAGGCTGCCCGTCGCCGCCGCCGCCACATCTCCAGGACATGGAGGGAGGGGATGCCGGGGAGGAGCCATGGCACCACCGCCGTTGTCTAGCTCACCGCCGGCTGCCGTGTCGCGCCGCCAGTGAGGGACACTGCCACTACCACCACGCCCGCAGTCGCCACCTCTGGAAAAACACACAGAGAGGGAGGAGATGAGAGAGAGAGAGGGAGAGGTAAAGAGAGAGGGACGGAGAAAACCTGGATCTGGAGGTCACCGCCGCCACCAGTCACCACCACCACCACGCCGTCACCGCCGTCACCACCACGCCACCACGCCATGCCGGCCACTGGAACGCCACAAACACCACCCCGCCGGGCCCCGGACACCTTCCCCCACGCCGTCGCACCTCCGGCCGCCACCACGTCGCCACCCCACATGTGGAAAAAAAGGGAGATGCCAGGGAGAGAGAAGAGGGGGGAGAGAAAGAGCCTACGCCAGATGTGGGGGGAGGAGAGGCGGTGCACCGTCGGATCCAGATCCGGCGCCTGTACCGCCACCGCCGGGAGCCCGAGCTCGGGACGCCGCCACCGCCGACGGGAGCATCGAGCTCGGGGCGCCACCGCCGAGAACGGGAAGACGAGGACGCATGTGGATCCAGCAGAGGGAGGCCAAGAGCCGCCTCGTCAGGGAACCAGAGGAGGGAGGGGGCGACGGTGGTGGTGGCGAGAGAGAGAGGAAGGGGTGGCGCGCTGCTGCGGGAGAAGGGGCGAGAGAGGAGACTTGAGGGGGCGCCGGGGGATTGAAGAGGGGGTGGATAAGAGAGCGCACGGCAAAGAATGAGTTTACCGTGCGCCAAAAAAACGCACGGCAAACCACGAATTTGTCGTGCGCTTTTTGTTCGCCGTACGCTCTCTGAAAAACGCACGACAAAGAAGCTTTTTGCCGTGTGCCCAATATTTAGCGCACGGCAAACCAACCGGCGCACAACAAATTGCCGTTTTCCCGTAGCGATGGCTCCTCCAAAGTCTTCGGTGCAGATCAAGTTCATGCTCGACACCATGAAGTCCATGGAGCAGCATGAGAAGACTCGCTGAGAGAGCATGGAAGAGAGTATTGATATATGTTGTTTGCCAAAGTGGGAGAAATTAGTTGTATATATAAATACTGCATTGAGGTTATTCTTTACTTGATTAAGAGGTAAACAAATTAAAGAGGCTATGACACCTCTTTTTTCACATAGGAAACTTGAGTAAATTCTCAGGGAGCAAAAAAAATTTTGATGGCTTCCCTTAGTGCCAAAAAAAAATTCGAGTTACCCACGATGCCACAAAATTATTCACTTATGACTTCTATACCATTCCGTCTAGGTTTCAATCCATGAGTTGTTAAGTGTGGATGGAAAAGACAGTTTTGCCCCTCCTCGTATAGGGGCATATGGCTCACATGTCATGTTCTTCTCTTTTCCTCACCCTCACCTCCTCACGAGATCACCGTTGCGCCTTCCCCGCCTCCCCCTCGCTGCCTCGCTGTGCCTCGGGCAGACAACAGAGGCCCCCTATGCAGCTAGGCTAGGCGACGGCCCCCACCCGTGCCACCAACTAGCAATGAAAACGGATCGGATACGAACGGATACTGCGGATACAGATATAGATAGTTTTTCTTCTCGGATCGAATTCAGATACAACAGTACATGGTGTGTTGAATAGTGACACTATACCACAGCCCCACTATACCATCGGATGTTAGTCGTTATAAATAGAAAAGTACCGATGCACCGTGCGTCGGTATAGATGACTAACGAACCGTCGGTCGGGATATCTATGTTATAAGAGCATCTCCAACCGCCTCTCTAAAACAACTTGATTAGCTAAAATTAACAAAATTGAAATAAAAACCGGATCCAACAGCCTCTCCAAACTCCGGACTCGCTAACCCACCTCGGTATACGGAGGCCTCCGCTAGCCATATTTCGCGAGGCCGCTCCGCTCGCAATCCCCTCCTCCCGTGGACTTCGGCCTCCTCCAGCCACTACCGCGCCCTCACCCTCCTCTTCCTGCGCGCGACTGCCGCGGCTCGCCGGGGGAGGCAAAGACCGCGGGCGGCGCACGCCAGGGGATTCGCATCCACGCCGCCGCTCCCCGCGTGCGTCCGGGGATCCGTGTCCCTGCGAGCGGCCTCGCCAGGGGAGCCGCGTCTGCGCTGCTGCTCCCAGCGGGCGGCCGCGCCGGAGAGCCGTGTCTGCGCCGCTGCTCCCAGCGGGCGGCCGCGCCGGAGAGCCGCGTTCTCGCGGGCAGCCTCACCGGGGGAGCCGCGTCAGACTACGAGGCGCGTCGGAGTAAGGTGCAGGGACTCTGCCACGGCATGCCACGACAGCACAGGAGGGCGTGTCGTCGTCGTTCCCGGCTCCGGCGCTGCCCTGAAATCCTGCGACACCGTGGTACTCCTCGACCCCGACGCGCCGCCGCGGCAGCCACGAACGGCGTCACGTGCCCCGACGCGCTCGCGGTGACCCTCACGACCACCTTGCCACCGGCGACCCGGAACGCCGTATCCTACGTTGTCTGGCTCGCGGCGCAGCACGGCCCCGCCACGTTCACCACGGTGACCATGAGCAGCATCGTGTGCCCAGACGCGCTCGCGTCATCCCTGAGCTCCAGCTACGAACGGCTGCTACACCAGGGCCGACATTGCAATGATTGAGTTCTTTTTAGGGTGTTTAGTGCATAAATCCAAGGACCTATTTATAAGACATAAAATTATTAGTTTCCATGTGGATTTCATTTGAATTTTACATTCTTGAGATTTACCTAGTCTGTTGGTTTCCCCACCATTTAGAAGGCTCTCTATTTTTTTACAAGGTTGAAAAAACTTCAAATTTAGTTAAAAAGATAGCTATTTTCTTGGAGTTGCTCTAACAATGAACTATCAGTCGGTATACTCAGTTGGATGTACCTTCGAACTGTCCGTCGGCACAACCTAATATAGGCCTCCAACTGTCCGTCGGCATACACAGACCAAGCCCAGTTTGCTCTTCGCGCGCTCTCCGCCCACCTTGGCGCGAAAAAAATTCATTAGAGGCCCACCAGTCAGTAACCCTAACTCTTTTTCATTCTCTTCTTCTCCGCCCGCCGCCACCGCTAGGGATGGAACCAAAACATCCGAATTGTGTAATAGATTGATACTTTTAGATCACAATAAAATAAATTTGGTGCTAATTTTGTATGCATTATAACCAGCTAATTACTGGAAAAAATAAAAAAAAATTAGCTACAATTTTTTTATGGATTATTTGCTTTCGATAGAGAAAAAGGTGAAAAAACATCCGTATCCGAATCCAAATAGATATCCGAATTTCTTTTCATCATTTGATCAAAATATAGCGCACATTTAGGGTTTATTTTGTATGAATCTTAACAAGCACAATGCCAAGAACAAGAATATAAATTTTAGATACAAAATATTATGTCTAATTTAACTAAAATAAAAAAAGAACGACTAAGTAAGAAATGATATCCGAATCGGTATCCGCTCCATCCCTAGCCACCGCGCCCGAGCGCGCCCTTCTTCTCCGCCCGCACCGCCAAAATCCATCCCCTCCGCGCTTTCCTCTCCCACTGATTCGGCAGCGCGCCCTCCCATTCTCCTCTGTGTGTATCTCTCCCCAAATCCTCACTCCTCTCTTCTGCCAGATCTTGAATAGCCTCCACCGTACCATCCCCCTTCTCCGGCGTCACCCACGCGCCAAGCAAGGAGAAGGAAGCCCTGATCTGTAGGAAGTCCCCAGGAGGAGGACGCCCCAATCTGCAGGAAGTCCGCCCCAAGGAGGAGGACGCCCCAACCTGCAGCAGGAAGTCCCGCTCCACCCCTTCTCCGGCGGCTTCCCAGGAGGACGCCGCCCCAACCTTGAGGAGGACACCCCCAACCTGCAGGAAGACGTGCTCCACCCCTTCTCCGGCGGCTTCCAAGGAGGACGCCGCCCCAACCTGGAGGAAACTGCGCGCCACCACTGCTCCAGCGGCATCCAAGGAGGACGTTGCTCCGACCTGCAGGAAGTCGCATGCCACCACTGCTCTGCAATTGAGAGACTGCTATTTGGTTGATTTGTGGTACAGATCTATCCATTGTAAGTGTTTCTGTTACATCTATGCAGTCTTTAGTCTCACATGGATGAACAGAAAGAGTGCAGGGCGCTTAGCAATTTTCTTGATTTTACTTGCTGCATATTGGCCTAACTGAAAAGTGGAGGACGCTTAACTATTTCGTTGATTTTACTTTAAGTGTGTATTTTTTGGTTAAACTCATTAGCATGCTCTATCGAAAAGCTTATTTAATTTGCATCTTGCTAACTGCATTGGAGATGATTGCCTAACTTTTTTCTTTGCACAGCTACCAGATTGCTGCTTTGCTGGCAAACTGAAGGTGAAGGTAAAATATCCTACTTTAGTTACTGTCTTATCAATGATGCAAATATTTGCTTTTGTTACATACTTAATCGGCTCTTGTTAGGGTAAAGGACCTGGTGACCATATCATAAGAAACTGGGAAATTTCTGAACGTCCACAACATCAACATTTCACAATACATGACCTTGTGCAATGGTACGATTTGCCATCTTATCACTGGAATAGAGCATTTCCATTAAGCTATCTGAAATGTAAATTAGTTAATTTATGAAATCCACAGATATTGTACTCCTAGGCTCATTATTTAGCAAAGAGTTCCTTAATAATGTATATATCTCATGCATACTATCTCTGCAGGAATAGAGAACCTGTAGCTACAAGCATTTGAAATCCTCGACACATCTTCAATATTCAGAGCAACTACCTTCTAGCTACAAAATACCTTGAGAAGGAGCTTGTGGAACAGTATGGTCCTGCTTCTCAATGTCTTACTGTCATTGCCTTATTTTTAGCTTCTGATGTGTTGTGTGGTTGCACCCTTTGTGAAAAAGGCAAAATCTGAAATCTATTTGATCTCCTCATGGATAAAACATGGATCAACAGTGATGCTAGGTACAACCCGGTTACATATATGATTTTACAATTATGTATGAATGTTTAGCGTTGGATTGTTAGTCGGTATAGTAAATTATCTCATCGGACTGTTAGTCGGCACAAATATGTAACTAACAGTCCGTCGTTATTTACATGTCCGTCGGTACATCTTTATTGGGCATCTAACGGTCCGTCGGTATAGCTCCGTCCGTCGGTATAAAGTTATATCAACGCCAGTTATTGCGACTGATGCGAGGGGTCGGTATAATGATATGCCGACGGATCGTGCGTCGGTAAAGAGGCTTATACAGACTAAAATGTAGTCGTTACAGACAGGCTATGGTATAGTGTGATATTCGTCATATTTGGATATTAGAAATCCAACTTTAAATATCCGGATACTAATATGGTAGGGATAATTACGGATATTGAATGCTCGAATTTGAATACGATATTACCATTTGAGTGTCTAATCTCTCGCTGGGACGGACGAATGGATAATATCAGTACCACTTTCATCTCTGTCACCAGCCCGTGCCGCCACCCTCCTCAGTGCCCGGCCCGAAGCTCGTCCCCACCGCCGCTCCCCTCCAGCAGGCCCTAGAGATCACGTTGCTTGGGAGCATGCTCAAGCGGTTAGGACTTAGGAGCCCCGGAGGCCACGGGATGACGACCACGGTCACTCGAGTACTAGTACAAAGATGCGCTCGGCTAGCTAATTACACGAACATGTTCGATATATAAAATAATATTGTGACAGCTGTAAACCATGCATGGTGAAAACTTCAAAACTAGAACCTTAATTTTAATGAAGCCGTCAGATTGCAATAACGACAAAATGATATACCCTAAAGAAGAATGATGTAGCTCAGTGATTAATAGGCAGAATATAGTTCTTTTACATTAGGGGTCGGGAAAACTGAATTTTTTTTAAAAAAAATGCGATCGAAGATCATCTGCCAGTTAACTGACTCTAGAATTCATCTTCAATTATTATTTTTTCAAGAATTTCAATCACCACACGATATATAAGTATGTCCAACATCCCCTTGGTCACTACAGTACTATGGTAACTAGCTCCTGTTCACTGTTTTTGCAGTTGATATATATACACAGGTATGCCCTAAAGAATATACCGAAGCAGTATAAACTACTAATAATACAACTTATTCAACTTAGCCTGGAGATATAAATAGATATAAAAAGGGCATGAACAATAAATTTTTTACCGTAAGTGGGCCACAGGTTGCCGCCTAGCACCTGGGTGTGCTTAGGCACAGCTGTTTGATTTATGCTAAGTAGGAGTGGAGGAAATCATGAGGAAGTGGAGAATCAAGGGGAACAAAGCGAGTTGGCAGCAGCTTCATAGCGGCCATAAATGGTCTCACTGCTCGTGAGTCGTGAGGTCATATATATAATCATCTATGCGACCTGTAATCAGCTTAAAATTCAATTCTAACACCATGCAGAGAATCTCTGGTCAGCTCTAGCTCCTTATATTTACTAGCAATCCATTTTATGTCACATTTGTCATCATAACTACAAATTCCATAGAGATTCCAGCATTCTGACATCTAGTATTGCTTTCTATTATAGTATTATCCATATTCTGGTTACCTGGTAGGCTTCAAGAAAATTACCAGATAACAAGGTTACTAAGTCTATTTGCACGAGATAGAAGGGTTAAATTAGTATAATAGTCACCAGAATCAGCTATCTGTACCGGTTGGGAACCCCCGGCTCAATACCCGGTAAGGGGGGCATTAGTACCGGGTGGGCCTCCCCACTGCGACATGACAGTAGAGGTTTTAGTACTGGGTGTTAACACCACCCGGTACTAAATATTTTTTGTTTTCTTTTTTCTTTTCATTTTAGTTTCTTATTCTATCGTATTTACTTGATTTACATATACTAATCCTAATACGGCTCTGAAGGCGTGTTACCTGCTGACATCATATAGAAGTCTTCCACAGTCGAGCAGTACGAGGAAGGCACCGCGGAAGAAGTCAGGCGGGTCGACATTGATAGCCTCGAAGAAGCCCGTTGCGTCGCACTCGTCCAATCCGCCAGATACCTCGAGGGTATTTGCCGCTACCATGATCGCAATGTCAAGGGACGCTCCTTCAATGTTGGCGATCTGGTTCTCCGCCATATCCAGAACACGGTAGAGCTTCACAAGCTCAAATCACCTTGGGAAGGACCATACATAGTCATCAAAGTCACTGGCACTGGCTCATATCGGCTCCAAACTCTCAAGGGAGAAGACATCGACAACTCATGGAACATCGAGCAGGTCTGTCAATTCTACCTATAGTCCTCGACTACTTATCATGTACCTGGCCTTCTGCCGTCGTATATTCGATCCTTGACCTTAGCTGTAATCGGCTTTCGTCCTTAGCTCTACCTGGTCATTGATCCTAGCTATAATCGGCCCTCAGCCTTAGCTATTTTTTGGCCCTCGGCCTTAGTTGTACTCTAGCAACTTATTTTTCACAGCAATATAATGTTCATCGTAACATGTTGTGTCTCTTTGCTTTCTACAAGCACCTGGCCCCGCGCCACACGTACCACATAGGCTCATTATAGAGTTCCACTACTCCGCGGGTAGCTCCAATGCTGCTCGACTACAATGGAGTCCTCAGCTACTCCACCTTAGTCTTTCCTAAGACTACTCGAGTTCTCCCGAACTCAACTCTCCAGTAGGCGACGCTCCTACTTTGCTACTAACAGCAATGCTACTCACGAGTACCCAACTACCCTGTTTCGCAGCCTAGCTCCACGGATTCTAGATAATTGAATACTACTCTTTCAATTACTCAAATTCATTACATCCTACTTGTTTACATTACACTGATTCCTAGTGTTCTCACTACAGGATACATTTACTGCAGATTAATCCATTGGGCAACCCTATCTGCAATGGGGGCCGTCTCCCGCATGAGCCTCTAGAACTTCTTGTCGGAACAGTCAGCCACCATACCATCAGCTACGACTTCCAAATCCGCCTTCAAGTATAAGAATTTCACAAAGCTGAGGACCTGCTGCAGAATTGACCTTGCCATCCTCTACGCATATGCAAGCTTTCCAGGCGTATCTCACAGTCGGTCGACCAATGGTCGTGGCTCTGTTCTAGCTTTCCGTGACTCGAACAAATCCACCACGGGCTCAGCGACTTCCATCAGCTCCTTGAGGGACTTCTTCAATGCCTCACTCTCATCATTCAACCTCCTCAGCGACTGCATGCATGTGACAAGATCAACTTCACCATCGTGGTGGAGAGTCGACTCTCTTTCAAATTCATGGTACAGCACCTCGAGCTCTTGGACGACCTCCTCACGCTTGTTCTTCTCCCAGAAGAAAGTGCACTTCTAGTCGGTCAGGGTCCCCTCCAGGTGCTCCACGGATTTCTCGAGCTCTACAACATTAAAAGGGTCACAAGTCAACTAGAAGGACAAATAAATACTCAGGGACAGCTCTGACAATAGAATGTTAACTTTCTTCTGGCGGCGCAGAACTTTGTTCTTCCTGATGACCTCATCCTTCTGGGCCCTGATCTTCTATACCTCATTACGGTACTCGACAAAAGCACCGTCCAACCGGATCTGGAAACACGAAGCATCCTGCTTTGACTTATGCAATTCCTTCTCCAGTTGCTCCACGCGAAGTACGGTGTCATCGTACCCCTGTAGCAGTTCAGACTTCTACTGGGACCACCTAATAACGTCCTGCATCAAGAATTCAACACAAGTATGTCACAAGGACTACCCAGATATGATTACTCGAGACCAGTGGGTACTCAACGTACCTCCACATACACGCCCAAGCGGCGGTATGCCTCCATCTACAGCACCACGTATTACGGGTCCATCAGATCATCTTCAAGCAACACTGCAATGTCATCTGCAGCCCGACTACTACTGGTCTGCACTGCAGACGCCATCGCCACGCCATGTATTGGTTCTGGGTCTTCAATCTCCTTGTCCTAGACAACCACTTGCCTTTTCGGGCTCATTTCAAGAACTACCCGTGCATTTTCTTACGCACGGGGGCTGCCTCTTGGGCACCTTCAGGCAGTGGAAAGTCCGCGTTGGGGTCGAGCACCACGAACTCCTCCAGCTCTGCTTCAATTTTCGCTAAAAGGTTAACGCTCGGCTCGAGGGTTGGGGCATATGAAGCAATCAACGACTCAACTGCTTTGCTCCATAGGAGACACAAACCTGCTGCGGCGCCAGCCTCGGTCGCTAGCACATCCACGGCGGCCTTGTCCTAAGAAGGCGGCGCGACCACCTCGACCTCTGCTGAGTGGTTTTCCCCATCAACTGCAGCGCTCGTACCAGCCTCTTCCCAGATTAGATCTGTCGATTTCCTGCGTACAACAAGTATTTGAGCACAACTCCATCAAGCAAGCAAATAAGTACTCGAGTACTCAGAGTACTTACACTGATGACCTCGTCAGTTGAATAGTCCTTCGGCAAGCACTGGTGGCTCCACAGCAACCTCCGTCTCCTTGGGAAGAGCCGCTGGAATCGACGGCTCCGGCTGCTGTTGAGCTGGTGGCAGCTCAACTTGTTCTGCCTCAGCATTCTCACTGGGCCTCTCTGCGATCGATGGGGACTCGCCGTCCTCGACCTCGATGACCTCATGGGTCTCTAGAGACTTCTCCTGAGCGGTCGCCATAATCTGCTTAGTACTCGTCGCACCCTGCATACAACACAACAAGTCATGAGATTGAGAAGGTCTACTCTTAAAGTGACTATTCGAAGACAATTACCTCTGGTGACATGCCACAGGGGATTACAACTTTCTTCACGACACGCTTCCCCACCATCATCCTCGGCTTCTTGGGTGGCGGTGGCACGACATCTTCCAAGGAATTTGCTGGCCTCTTCGATGGCCCAGTAGCTGCGGTGGCCTTTGTAGACCATGCCTTCAAGAAATACTCCCCCAACAGGGTTGAGTCATCATCACTTGACGACTCGTTCACTTCCAGGTCCTCCTTGACTTCGTCATCTGAATGATAGACTTTTCCTGTGAATTTTGGCCTCGGGTCCACGCAAATCTAGTCTAACCCAAGCAGAGAAGGCATGGAGAAATACAAATCAACATCTTCCCGCATGCAACAGACTAGTCAGAATGTAGCTTATCTTCAACAATATGCACTCGGGGGCTCTTGCCATGACTACTTGTTTTGGTGGGTTCTCCGCACTATAGTCGTTGACTGCAGCCTTCGGGATCCCTTGCACGTTCCTGAAGATGTTCTGCAGCCTTTCCATAACAACATCAGTGCTGATTTCATCACGGGACATCCCCGAGTCATCATCACGACTGATGTACTTGTACTCGAGGTGCTCCCTCTGCATCAGCAGCTGAACGCGACGCTTCATGAAGCTAAAGGCCAGCCTCTCAGCTGTCAAGCCTTTCTTCTTCAAATCAGCTATCCGCTTCAGCAACTCGGGGACCTATAGGCACTCATCCATCCTATGCTCATCGTTCCACAATACATGATGCTCATGAGCATACATGCTGGGCTTCGACAGCTGCGGATGGTGATTGCTGGTGTAGAACCACTAGGATTTCCAATCTTCATTAGAGTCGATGAGTTTGTACTCAAAGTATAGGCTAACGGCTTTTTCCCGCATCTGGATACCCGCTCCACCGACTACGAAGGGGTTATCTTTGTTCGGCTGTGGCTTCACCCAGAACAGCTTCCGGAATAGTGCCCTATGGGGGCGGATCCCCATAAAGGCCTGAGAGAAATGCACGAAGACCGAGACATGGAAGATACCGCAGACTTGAGATGGACGCGCTCGATCTTGTAGAAGTCCAACATCCCGCAGAAGAAATTAGAGGCCAGCAACGCCAATCCACACTCGATGAAGTGCGCGAACATCGGGATCTCGTTCGGGTTCTTCTCGAACGGCCACGAATCTCGGGCGGCGGTGTTCCAGCCAGCGAGGGCCTTCTCTCGCATCAGGACCTCGTCAACCAGCACCTAGATCTCCTTGTTCTTCAGTTTTGACTTCTTCCAGGCGCAGGCCTAGTTCAGCGGCTCCGTCTGATATGTCTTATTGTAGATCAACGGCGACAACTGGGGGGACTTGTTCCTTTTCCCCTGCTAGATTTCTTCTTCTCCATCTACATGTTGGATGGCCCGCTCTTCGTCCTTCCAGTCACGGGTGTCTTCAATCGCATTCTCTCGGGGGTTGCGGGAGTGGGGGTTGGCGGTGGTGTGAGTGCTTTACTTACAGCGGTGGCAGATGGGGCACTAGATTCTATCTGGTGTCTGAATCTCAAAGGACGGGGGTGAATGAAAAACCCTACGGGACACCCCTCCCTGTTATTTATACCACACAGTGACTCTTCAGTGTGGTGGATTTTTCAACTTCAAGACCTGATGCCCTTAATCTCGGGGGCTCAACTACAAATTTGGATTGAAAGGTTAGTTGGTTGCAGATTACAAAATTTGGCCACACTCTACAGTTAGTTGACCCTTCAATTCGAGAAACTACTCGACTAAAGGCTCGGGGGCTCCATGCCACGTGTCCTTTGGCTTGGGAATTTTTCTCCAGATTGATGGGAACTACAGATTGACTCTCAACCTGATTCTTCGATTCAACTTAAGGATCGGGGGCTACACTCCATATGGAGCGCGATTTCGCAATCACACTTCCATATGGCTCCTCTGTGGGAGGATCTCGACTTGAAGACATATGATATGGAGCACATTCTAGCCTCGTGGCTAGTTTGAGTACTATTGAAAACTTCAACAAGCAGTACTCGGAGACGCCTGAAGATTACTTGGAGATGGCTCCAAGACTACTCGAACTCACTACACTCGTCTAAAAAGTACTCGGGGGCTTGTCGTACAGACATTCATGGGCCCACCATCGAGGTGGACCATGCCCGTACAGGGGACTGGTCCCCAGGACTACTCTGACATGTGGACCACGATACAAGATAGCATAGTCTACAAGGCAATACAAGATCAGTACTAGAATAGGAAAGCATACATTGTAACCGACAATATCCTTCTCCTAGTCGTACTCGACTAGTACTCCTGTACCCAACTGACTTGTAACCCTACCCCCGCAATATAAGGCTGGGCAGGGACCCCTTCCAATGATCACGCAATCAATCAGGCTACACGCGACATACAGGATGCAGGGTATCACGCATATTGCGGCCCGAACCTGTCTAAATTGTGTATCTCGTGTCTCACCTCCGAGTTGCGGATCTCGGCGAGCACCGCCATCAACTTTATAATCAGCCTCTTGTAGTGATAACGCATTCTCTTTTGCTTTCCTATCAAGAATATCTAATTGGGCCAGCAAGAAGGATTTTTTCTTTTATTTTCTCCTACTAAATTCTTTGCCCAACCCCTCAACCACTTTCTAACAGCCCTAATCTTATTCTATCACCGTTGCATGGGAGAGTTTCCCGTGGAGGCACTTCGCCACACCTTAGCTACCATATCATGGAAACCATCTCTAGTAAACTATCTCAATTCAAATTTAAATTTGTGAGTGTTGCCTCTGTGAGCTGCGTCTCCAGTATTAAGCAAAAGCGGTGTGTGATCTGAGAGTTCTCTAGTTAAAGCTTCTACTGTTGAAATGAGAAATTTTTGCCCCCAATATGTACCAACTAAAATTCTATCAGGTTTCTCAAAAGTTGGTATCTCTGCTGAACTTGCCATGTGAATCTTCTCCCAGAAAATGCCAACTCTCTTAGATTCAAAGATTCAATGCAAGCGTTAAGCAACAACGGCTACCTACTATCGAAACGATCATTATTCTTTTTATCTGGACTTCTAATAATATTAAAATTACCTCCCATCATAAATGGTAGAGTCTAAGGGCGTGTTTGGCAGGGCTCCGGTTCCGCCAAATCCACTCTGGAGCTGCTGCTCCACCAATTTGCAGCTCCACCGTGGAGTTGAACTCTCAATTTGGAGCTGAAGAGATGTGTTTGGCAGAGATAACAGCTCTAGCTCCGGAAACAGAGATCATGTTGTGAAAAGTCAATTTTACCCATTATAAACGGACCCATATGTCATCCTTTTTTTTCCCTCTTCTTTCTCTCTCTCTTCTCCTCGACGGCACCACGGCAGCCTCGGCATCGGCGTCGCATGCATCAAGAACAACAGATCTTCAGAGTTCAGACCACCGGTGCCATGTCTGCTGCTTCAAGATCTTGCAGGGCCATATCCACGTCCTATTCCGAGATTTGCCGTTGCCGTCGCCGTCGCCATCACCGAGCAGCCTGCCTCCTGATGCGAGCCTGCAACAGAGAACTGAAGCAGACGGCGGATTGGACACTAGCGAGGTCAGAGTAATTTCCAATGTTCAGATTGGCATGCATCCATCGACCTGCCTGGCTGCTTGCCATCATCGAGGGGCTAGGCGGCGCAGCATTATTGTTCACGCATACAAAGCACCGGTCGGTGATCCCAGGCAACAACTAAGGTTATTCGTGCGCATCCCCCCGCAACCTGCCCCCGCCGTCGCATACCAGGCCGAACCGGCCTCCGTCGCCTGCTCCCGAAGGTCGCGCGAGGTGTAGAGGTGGCCAGAGCCTGCTGCGTCTTTGTCGAATTGCTACTGCTCATCAGCACATCGGAGAAAATCATCACGAGGGCGTCCGCGAGCTGCTCGCCGGAGACAAGCGGGGATTCGACGACTCCGACGACCCAGAGTCCCGGCCTTCGAATCCCGCTCGAGGCGGAGACCGCGACGCCAGCGACCGCCGTGGTGGCCCCCGAGGGCCACCGCCTCGTCGTCGTGGAAGCGGTGGATGGACCCCCGCGTGGGGGAGCTCCACGCCGGGCGGCGGCGCCGGCGAGGCCGCGGCCTAGGACCTCCGCATGGGGGAGACGAGATCGACCCCGGGAGGCGACGCCGGCGAGGCCGTGGTCCCGGCCTTCGCATTGGGGAGCACCACACCGGGAGGCGGCGCCGGTGAGGCCGGGTCTAGGCCTCCGCACGGAGGAGTCGGGAGGGGAGCGGCGCGCGACGGGAAAGGGAGCGGCGGGGACGGGGGAAAGAAAAACAGATGAACCGGTACGATGTGTAATGGGTGGCAAAGGTGGGTAATTTCCACCCAACTCCACGAGTGAGTACGAAACCAGCTTTCGCAGAGTACCCCTTGAGGTACTCCATGGATTTGGTGGAGTTGAGAGCTAGATCCATGTATTTGGTGGATCTGGAGTTTTCGGAGCTGGGGTGTTTGGCAGGAAAAAACTGAAGTGGAGCTATTTTTTTGATTCTGGAGTTGCTTGGAGCCCTCCCAAACACACCCTAACTATTATAGGTATTGACAAATTCTGCAAGAAAGCTATCTTTGTGTTCAGGTTGAGCCGCACCATATACAACCATTAAAACCTAACGAAAGTCATCACATTTGTTTTTAACAGTGAAATAAAAAAAATCACCCATCTGAATGTTCTCTCAAAAAACAAATAAGTTAACCCCAAGCAAAATACCTTCTGATCTACCTCTAGGCGGGATCCAATACCAAAAAAAACTCTCTACCCCCACAATAGTCTTCTAACATAGCCTCAGTAAAATCTCTTTTGTGGGTTTCGAGTAAGACAATGAAATCAAGGTCCTTTTCTACGGTTGTGTCTCGAAGAAAATTAATTTTAACTAAAAAGGATTGCAGGATGTAACTAATAACAAATGCAAGAATTAAAAGGCTTCAAATCAATGCAGATCCTGTCGCTTCAACAATTAAGTTAACTCATGATAATCTCATCATAGGAATGATTGCGAAAGTTCAAAGTGTAGCACAAGGAACGCAAAACGAGACTGCGAAAAGCTAATTAACCTCAATTTTCACCAAGCATGCAAAGATTAAATATAGTTAAAAGAATAACCATGGCTTCAAGAATTTCAAGTGCAATGCTATCAGTATGTGACTTCGAAAAAAATGTAGACAGCACGAAATTCATAACCAGGATCTACTTCTCACATCGCTTAAATGCCAAATCATTTGAGCAAATTGTATTTTCTTTATTTAGATATATCTAAATTGCTCCTTTTATTCTGTAGATGCTGAATCATCAGAAAATACGAAATTATACACCAATGGTCCTGTTATGAGAATTCCAGTAAATTCGTCTTAAAAACTGATAACACTAAGGGTCGCCGTAGAGAGGAATGAAAGGAAACGTAGGAATGACCTGTAGCATTTGTGGCGAAACAGAGGAATGAAAAACAAAAAAGAATGAGATGAAAATAGCTGTTTGGAACGTAGGATTTGAAATACAGGAATCCTAGTATGGAAAGAAAAAAATCAAAGTAATAAGTCTATATTTTTCCTCAGTTAAAATTACAAATTGCTAATGGGGTTTCCATTATTTTTCTTTCCTTTATTTGTTTTCTCTTTTTTCCTTTTTTTTATCCAAACTCCACCGTCCACCCGTTGTTCTCTCCCATCTTCTCGTTCTCTCCGCGATCCACCTTGAGCCTGTGACCCACGTCGGAGGATCTCTGCGTCGCCGGCCCCAACCCCGCCTCTTGCCCCGCCGCCCGTCGGTCCGCTCGTCGTCCACACGGCGGTGCGCTCCTACCGTTACGGCACTACCTGGTGGATGTGACCGTCGTCGCCGTTGTCAGGGAGGGCGGCAGAGGCAGCACGGGGTGCAGGGTCGCCGTAGAGCTCCCAGCCTGCGGGCGGGACGACGGTCTGGTGCTCCATCCTGAGCCGTTCTCCGGCGAGGCCATCCCGCTGACGCCTTCGCCCGCGTCGGAGAGACGCACTCCCACCGGCCTTCTCTGCCAGGAGCCCGAGCTCCGCGCCAGCAGCGAGGAAGAACACCAGGTAACTAGCGCTCATGGGCGCATGGCTCATGAATACTTTTCAGAGGAATGGATTCCTCCGAAATTCCTTTGAACTTCCTGCAAATCAGATGGGGCCTACGGTTTTTTTAAGAGGAAAATGCATTCATCTTAGCGCATTACACCGGTTCTTTTACAAACAGGACTCCAAAGAAAAGAAAATTACAAAGAAGTCCAAAATTTCTGTTCATCTTCATCGAAGCCTTCAGAGATCCGTTCGTCACCGCCGCCGAAGCCGCTTCCCAAATCGTCACGAGCACTAGAGCCAATCTCCACAAGGTGGAGGCCGCAGAGGAGGGCTTACTTCTAGGCGAATCAGCCGAGTTACACTGCCTCCCAGGCGTATCGGCCAACTCCGGTACTCACGACGCATCCTTCGAATCCACCGCCGGCAACCCGAGCAAAGCTCAGATTTTCACCAAAGATCATCTTTCTTGAGATTAACAGGGTCAACAACATCATCACCTGAAGAAGACGACGATGCGTCGGCTCTCGACTCCTGGACAGGTCTCCCCAGCCTCTCCGTTGATATCGGAGAAGATCGCCATCGGAGAACGGAAGAAGCTGGGAGAAATTATTCCTCTGCAACGCCGTCGCTTCTGCATCGCCGGAGCCGTCAGGAAAACCAAGCGGCAGAGGAGCCACGCTCCACCGGGAAAACCTAACTCCACCGCCGAGCATCGGCGGTGAGCAAACCCTAGACCTAGACGGACGCGATTAGGACTCGATCTATTAAAAAGAGGGACCCTCGTTCCTTTGCCATCGGCTGGAGGCCGGAGACAGAAGGAACGGGGACCAAGGCGGCGGCAGCACCGGCTACAGGCGGCGGCGGCGCGGAGAGGTCCCCCAAGTCGCCTCGGGGCGACGCGGGGGCAAGGCTGCGGTTCTTTTTCGACTGCCAATGATGGGCACGAGGCTAGACGGGGCCTACGGTTGTGAAGTTCACAATATGTGATTTTAAATGCATTAAAGGTGCCCTTCTATAAAACGAAAAATGTGGTCACTGCTCTTTTATAATTGGATTGTTGGTCGATCATGATCCCTATAATTAAAAAGAACGGGACCCCTGTAAATAACTAGCGAAGCCCCGACCCAGAATGATACAGTTTAGATATAAAAGTCTTACGGGCAACATGGGAAAAAGAGGAGTTTTTTTTTGCGTGAGAGCATGATTGACAATACAAATTAAACTCCTTAAAAGTTAAAACCCCCCAAAAAAGAGAAAGATTACTGAATCTCAAATGGACGTGCACCCTCCTCCGGCGTTGCTGTCCATGGCGAGGCAGCAGAACACTGTGGCTGTCACCATGGAGAACAGCTGCGCACCCACGGTGGGGAGCCCCGACCCAGAAACCACCCCGAGCAACCACACGTCCTGGCCTCGCAACACCGCGTTGCTGAGCGAGAACCTGCTGTGCTTCACCGGGTACGGGTAGAACATGGAGTACTCATCCGCCGGGTACACGAACGAGAACGCGTACACGGGGCCGGGGTAGACGACCGCCGGCAGGAGGTAGACGACGAACACGAGCACGCCGGCCTCCTTCCTCGTCGTCGACCTCACGAGCCGTCACGCCCCGCGGAGCGCCCACCACACGCCGTGGCAGCCTCTGTCCGCCGCCGCCGCAGCGACGCTCACCGGGATCACCGTGCCGAGGTAGACGTGGAGCGCGAGAGCCACCGAGAACACCGTGTAACCGCACGAAGATTCCACGGCGGATGATGCGTTGGTCCATGTGGACAGAAGGAGTGCCGCCGGGAGAGCTGTCAGCGACACCTCCAGCGCGGCGGCGAGGGCGGCGGTCCCGAGGAGGCCGCCTCCGAGGATCCTCTCCCTGACCGCCCTATGCGTGAGGCGCTCGCCGGAGTAGGTCGCGGCGGTGGCGAGCACGACGGCGAGCTTGGTGGTGAGCTTGCTTGCGACGTAGGCGAGGTAGATGAGGAGCAGCTTGTTGCCGTGCTCCCATGTGGCGGCAACAGCCACTGCGGCTGCGGGGTCGTGGTTGTTGTTGTGGCTCGCCGCGGCCGCCTTCAGAGCTTTGATGCCGGAGAGGATGCCGGTGGTGAGAGGGTGGGCGTAGTGGACCGCGACGGCGATAGAGACGACGGTGTGGGCGAAGAGGAGCAGGAAAGTTTTTGCGAAGAGCCTGACGTTTTGCGTCGGAAGGAGCAGGGATTCCTCTATGAGCCTGATGCACGGTGACAGCGAGGAGCTTGTTTTGGTGGCCATGGAGGCGCTCTTGCTGAGGATCAAATTATCAATTAAGGCCCTTTGCAGCGTTCGCCTGAAGGTACCGTGAGGCTTCAAATTCAGAGCGTATTCTGAGTTTCTGACTTCACTACCCACACTAAGGCCACCTTTAATTTAGTTCTCCAAAAGATTCCAAATTTTTTTTCACATCACAGATCATGCCGCTTCTTAGAGAATACACTTTTCAATGTAAAAGTTTTACCAGTTTCACCACGAACTAAACGGTGCCTAAAACTACGGACGGCAGGCTGATGTCAGAGCTAAGAAAAGGGGTGCGAGGGCCGAGGTGTCGATGCCTACTAGTGACTAAACAAACTAGGAAACAATAGTTTAATTGCTTTAATTTTATTGGGACTCAACACTGATTCAGTCAGTAATATTTTTCTCTCAAGTAAAATGTATGGCCAACCTTCCAACCTGACAGCGAGTGTCGGCATCTAAGTTCGCAAACTTTCAAAATGCACATCTAGATTCCTAAATTTGGTAATCAATTCACGTGAGGTTCAAATATTTTTTATCTACGTTAACTTACCCACGTGGCATGCTTAGTGAGCACTGACATGTAACTAAATAATATGTGATTCTAATTTATGCGGAGCTCACACGTAGACAACATTCCCAATCCGCATGCCACATAGACAAATTAGAGTAAACAAAGATGATTTGAACCTCACGTGAACCAAGTACCAAATTTAGGGACCTAGATGCATATTTTGAGAGTTTGGAGACTTAGATGACAACTGCTACCAAGTTGGAGGGCCGACAATACATTTTTCTCTTTTTCTCTCACAACAAATCAGCATCAACCATCTATTAATGTATAACTAGCCAATGGCATGTTTCTCTCGCAACACATCAGGACGAGCCACCAATCACACCAGCCAACCGAGCAAGACGCCAGAGCACAGAGCGGTGGCTATTTATTTTGTGTGGGCCCAATATATTTTGATGCACGGACCATTCCACACTATATGGTTGATTTGGGCAGCTTGGTGGATTGATCGATTATACGATTTGGGAGGTGCGCGCGAGCTTGGGTTCTTGTCGCCGGATTGCATTGGGTGAATTAACGTGGAGGTCGCTGTCATCGGCCTCCGGGTCGTCTAAGGCGACTTGGAAAGCCTGCCGTCGTGTCGTGACTGAGGCAACTCTGGTAGCGGAGTGGTTGTCACTTGGAGCCGATGCAGATGACCAATACTAGTAGCTACAAAGACTAAAAGGTGCCACGGTCAAACGGTCAAACAAGGATGTGACATTTAATTTGCAACTACATACTATACGTACATAACTATCAAAAATAAAAACGCAAAATACAATGGATTTTTGCTGATCACAGGGAACGCGATAGCTGCAAGTGAATGGTTTCTATCGCGTCTCATACACGCATAGCTGTCGCCCATAGGCTACTAGCACAAAAATACTTCAGTTTTCTCGTTAATTTTTTAACAAAAATGACTTAGTCTCAAAGTTACATTTTTTTTCTTTTCGATGCTTTATTATTTGTTTCTATATGGTAGAGATGAGATCAAATGGACAGCCAAAATTTTTCTTTTCTATTGGCACTAATTCTCTGAGAGAAGTAATTTTGTGGTTTGTCGACCCATAGGTCTAGAAACTTTGATATTAACAAATTATTACAAGCACAACGCAGAGCATAAAACATTTTATCGAGTCTTTGGTAATTGGTACACACCATCGTCGCTGATGAATCGGTGCCCCTTGCCCTCGTAGTAGAATGCGGTGTTTGTGCAGAAGTCGAACACCTGCACGGCGGCCATCAGGATGGTGTACAGAAACCGCCAGAGCAACCCTGACGCCATGCTACTAAGGATGGGCCAGAAGGCGGCATGGAGCACGACAGTCACCACCATGAAAAGCATGGCCCGTAGGAGCTTCCCCTTCATCAGCCGCCATGCCCGCCCAACCGCCCGCTTACTGCGCCGAGGTCCGCAAGCTTGAGGTCTACTTCAGTGGGCTCGAGCTCCATCACGTGCCTCGCGAGCAGAACGTCGCCGCCGACGTCCTATCCAAGCTAGGTTCCAAGCGAGCCCTGATTCCTGCCGGTGTGTTCGTTCAGGACCTGCGCAGGTCATCTGTCAAGATGCTCGACTCAGATCAGTCTGAGGGCGACCAGGTCCATCAAGCCCCCACCTCTATCCACGAGGTCATGATGATTGACACCGAAGAAGATTGGCGAGCTCCGTTCATAGCGCTCCTGGTCGACCAGAGGGTCCCAGAAGACAAAACCGAGCGAGAAAAGTTAAACCGGCGTAGTGCCAACTACGTCGTCATCGACGCCGAGCTGTACAGAAAGGCCGCCTCTACGGGCGTGCTGATGAGATGTATCCTACGATCAGAACGGCTCCAGCTCTTAGCTGAGATCCACGGCGGCGAGTGCGGTAACTACGCGGCTTCTGCCAACCTGGTCAGCAAAGCCTACAGATCTGGTTTCTACTGGCCCACAGCCATGTTAGATGCTAAACAGCTCGTCAAACGGTGCAAAGGCTGCCAGTTCTTCGCCAAGCAGCAGCACTTGCCAGCTCAGGCCCCGCGGACCATCCCTCCGTCTTGGCCGTTCGCCATGTGGGGCCTAGACTCCGTAGGTCCATTCAAAGCAGCCCCGGGCGGATACAAGCACATCCTTGTCGTGGTGGACAAGTTCACCAAGTGGATCGAGGTCAAGCCTGTCATCAGCGTCAAGTCCTCGGAAGCTGCAAAGTTCATCCGAGAGATCACACATCGCTTTGGCATCCCCAATAGGATCATCACCGACCTAGGAACCGCCTTCACAGGGTCGGAGTTCTGGGACTTTTGCTAGGATTCCATGATCGACGTCTACTACTCTTCGGTCGCGCACCCACGGTGCAATGGCCAGGTCGAGCGTGCCAACGGCATGGTCCTCCAGGCCCTCAAAGATCGTATCAACGATGGCGCTTTGGCATATGCCACTCGATGGATGGCCAAGCTCCCTCATGTTGTCTGGGTCTCCGGACCCAGGTCCGCTCCGTAACAGGGTTCTCCCCATTCTTCCTAGTCTATGGGTCTGAGGCCATCCTCCCCATGGACATCGCGTTTGGAGCTCCGCAGATCCAATACTACGATGAAGGAGAGGCTAAGAAAACCCGTCAGGTCGACCTCGACAGCCTCGAGGAAAACCGGGTAGCAGCCCTCATGCGACACGCCCGATGTGAACACGAGCTTCAATGGTACCATGATCGCAACATCAAAGAGTGGTCCTTTGGCATCGGCGACCTGGTCCTCCGACGGATCCAGTCTTCCGAGGGAATGCACAAGTTGTCGGCTCCCTGGGAGGGCCCATTCATCGTGACGCAGGTCGTCGGGCTTGCTACGTACCGTCTACAGTGGGGTGAGGGCTCCGACGTCCCTAACCCCTAGAACATAGAGCACCTACGCCGTTACTATCCTTAGAAGTCCTCAATAAAAGCTATGTACACTTTACTTATATCGAATAAAGTTACCCTTCAGGCAGATCTCCTGCCGACCTACATGTTTCCTCCTTCATGTGTTTTTCCTGCTCCTCTCCCCTCGACATGCACGGGGTTTGGCAATATCAAGCCAAAGGTCATGCACGGGGTTTGGCAATATCAAGCCAAAGGTCGTAACGGACCTGGGGAGCAGGTTCAAAGTTCTTGAGCGTTCTTCCTTGAACTGTTTGTCTCGCGCTATGAGTTTTCGCGTGTTTTGTGGTTGCAAAAACCTTGAGTCCCTGACTCCCCCCGCGCGCCACCTACATGTAAGCCTCCACGCTAAGCTGTGTAGGGAGGTAAGTCGTCCTCTCTGTGAGCAGTGGTTAGAGGGGTGAACAAACTTGCAGCTTCGGAGCTCTCGAGTTCGCATAATGCGTGCCTTGCACGACTAGGGAAATGCCCTTTCTTTTGCTAAAAACATGAAGCTTGCCACATATCAAATATGGTTTCATCACAACTCTTATCTACAGAATGATATACCTTCTACATCGGCCTCTAAGGCCTCCAGGTCTACGTTCTCGTTCGGGCCGGCCTCTAGCTTCCCGACATCGACGTTGGGGAAGTACGACTTCACCCAGGTCAGCGCCCCGACGGCTGCCGTCTTGCCGGTCGACTTCATCAGGTCTGTCACGCGGTCTGGTGCGGCAATAAGGCGATCTAGCACCGCAGGCGATCTAGCACAGGAGTTGGATTCTCCGGATCCTCGTGAGGGGCGACCATGTCCATGACGTAACCCGCGGCCTCCTCGAGGTCAGCTACCTTCGTCTCAAGCCCTGCAATGGCGATTTGGTCATTTTGGATTGTCTGCATAGCTACTACAAGGTCGACCTCCAGGTCCCTCCGGACTCGCTTCTCGTATGCTAACCTCCGGGTCATAGCGTACTCACTGTCGTTGGCGGCCTTGGTGCTCTCCTTGAGCGTCTTGATGGCATCTTTGGCCTCCTTCAGGTGTTCCCTGAGGTCGGTCGTCCGTTCCTGTTCAGCTCGTAGCCGGGCCTCAAGGTCTTTCTTCGCCTCAGCTGTCTCCTTGGCCGCCTGGCTGGCCATTTCTTCCTTGGTGCGGCGGATTTCCTCTGCTGCCTCCACCTTCACCCGGTAGAGCTCCTGCTCTGCCGCGGTCGCCCTGGCGTGGGCCTTGGCAGCCCACTTGCACAGGTCTGTTCGGGTGCTCGCCCGCTTGGCCAAAGCCTAAAAAGAAAAAAAAAGAGAAGAAGAGAATTCAACAAACGTAGAAACACGAAGGAAGTAATGCTGTAAGAGGTGATGGAACTTACGAACAGAGCATCGCCGGCGATCCGGCTGGCTTCCTTGAACCTTTGTAGGTCCTCCTTGTCTGCGGAGATGTCGTCCGCATATGGAGTCCCCTCGAAGTCGAAGTCGTCGTCGTCGACCTCTTGCTCAGGTGGAGCTAGTCCATCCCGGGGTGCGGGCGACCCGATCCCTAGTTGCGTTTGATTAGGAGTGACCTCCTGTGAAGCCGGGAAGGGCACTACCTTCACAGGTGAGGGCTGCCCCGCATCACCAGTAGTCGGTTTACCCGGTGATGCTCGCTCGGTGGAGTTGGCAGTTGTCTTCTCCGCCTTGGTGCCCCTGCCTGAGCTGTCTGTGCCCCCACTCTGAGTCGATGTCGCGGGCCTGTGAAGATGCATGGCAGCTATGATGTTGCTGTTGTGACAGAATTGATCAAAGTTTGAGGACATATGCTTACTTGGAGGTCTTCCTCAGTTTTGGCAAAATAGGTCGCGGAGGAGGCCTTGTCAGCACTTTCCGTTCGGCCGCCACCTTAAGTGCTTCTTTGAAGCACTAGACGTCTTCCCCGGTGACCTTGAGCATCTCTTCCATCTTGCGCTTGGTCCCCGGGCTCGACGACCTTGGTAGCATTACCTCATCGACCTCTGGAGCAGCTTCCGAGCCTGCTCCGAAGGAGGATTCCCCCTCTTCCTCTTCCTTTCCGTATCAGGCCTGGTGGTCCTCTGGGACCTGGCCTTGGAGGCTGGTTGCTTGTGTACAACCTACCTTGATCACCTGGAGGTCGCTGCGTGGACCTCAGTAACATCTTCATCGCCGTCCGCCTCCACAGAGGAGTCGGATATGTAACCGGCTAGGAGGTCGGTGGGCGGTGCCTGCTAGTCTTCCTTCGCCCGGAGCTTGAAGCTTGGGTCTTGGCCATGTGGTAGCGGCGCAGGACAGTTGAAGTCCATTTCTCGGCTCTGCAAAATTAAGAGTTACATCAGTACAGTATTTATCTTCAGGATTAAGTTATGTCGACCAGGTCGCAGCTTACCGGGTCGGCCGGGCGGACCAAGGCGTAGGCCTTGGGGCAGGTCTTGTTGTGGATTACCCCACTAAAGATCTGCGAGACCCAGGCCACCATCTCCTCCTTGGAGACCTTCCGGATGGCTTCATGAGTGGGGTCGTTTTGCCCCAGTACTCGTACGCTGGGTGCACACGGTCATTGATCGGTTGGATCAGCCTTCGACTGAAGCTGATCGCAACGACGCCTCTTGTCAGGCCTTGCTCCTTGAGCTTCTTCAGGTCGGCCAGGAGCATGTTGACCTGTTCCTGCTCCCTCGAGGTCGGATGCATGTCCCACTCGGGGACTCTTACTGGCGCATGGCCAGTTTGCTTCGGCAGGGATGGTGCTTGGTTCCCAATGTAGAACCATTCCGTCTGCCACTTCTTGGTGTTGTCCGGCAGCTCCATGTCTGTGTATCGGGTCTACAGCCCCGAGCGCAAGTTGAAGCCAAGGCTTCCGACGACCTTGGCCTTGTCGGTCTTCTTCACTTGGTAGAAATACCAGCACAGGTCGAAATGTGGCGGAATTCCCAAGTAGGCTTCGCAAAGGTGGATGAAAGATGAAACTGCCAAGATCGAGTTGGGCTCGAGGTGTACCAGTTCGATCCGGTAGTAGTTCAGCAGCCCACTTAGGAAATCGCCGGCTGGGATCCCGAATCCCCGCTCGACTGTTGACGGTTCAAAAACGCATCAAGTTTCACCGCAAGCGCACGGATCATTGTAGCTATTCCCTTAGAGTATTCCCCCAAGGTTTATCAATCCGTGGATCAGAAGCAAACCGACTAAGGTTTTCTATCTAATCTATCGAACCTAACCTAACATGAAGCATAGTTTGCATAAAGGTTTAACATACAAACGTGATAGGATGTATGGATCACAATCGATAGCCATAGGATAACACGACCAAAGGTAGCACAAGCCTACCGTCTCTAGTTGCAACTCCGGCCAAAATGATAAACTAATCTAATACTCATACCATGATAAAGAGAAAACCTAGTCATGAATCAACTCAACATTACACGTTTGTTCAGCCTTTTTCCCTCCCTCGTACTGTCACTACACGAAGGTAATCAACACCAGACGATAACTAAGTCTGTGCACCACTACGATGTATCCGCAAGACATAGACTAACCACCACGATTAGATCTATTCTTACTAAGGGCATATGGTAGCTACTCATATGAATAAGCATGCATCGGAGTAGATCAAAAGTAGAGACAAGATTAGATTGATATCACCGTCAAAAGTACATATGCCTCGATGAATCCAAGGCATGGCCCCGGAACTCCACCATGGCTTCACCACGAGGGCCAACCATGGTGGCTAGGGGCTAGCCTAAGCCATCTCCTAGGCAACGTCGACGACCGGCGGCGGCGGCGGCTTCCTTCGGTGTGTCTCCTTCAATTCGGCGGCTCTCTGATCGATTGATTGCCGTGGATCTTTGCACAGGGGATATTTATAGTCCGAGGAGGTACTAGGTCAAAGGGAGTCCCGAACCGAGGCGGAAACGGGGTGAGCCGGCCGGCCTGGGCCCTTTTCGGCCCGGTTCGGGCTCGGTTTTCTCCACGTGTCTTTTCTCGACTTCCTTATATTTTGCCTTTCTGCATGTGGGTCCTTGACATAATTTTCTCCGTGATTTGGATAAGAATACTTGTTACCCAAGCTTCTGCATCTTCCTCTTAGGTTCTCGGAGTTTCACCACTTTATGCTTTGGTCCTCGGGTCTTCGGAGTCATGTTCACCTTGAGTTTACACTTGTGCCGGGCTTATTTATCTTCTAATAAAGTGCTTAATGAACCTTGCCCAAAAGTGCTCCTTTATGTGCTTAAATCCTGGGTAAACACAACATTCCAAAAACCACATGCAAGTGCGAACTTGATATATAAAGGGGGTTAGGATCATTAGATTAGATATCAAATCAACGCCAACATTGAAGGTAAACTCATAGCTAGGTGTACCAAATTTGACCGCCAACATCGACGTATGTCGCGAAGATCACGACTTCCTTGTCATCTTCTGTGGGGAATGCTTCCTCAGTGGCTGGCCGCCACTCTACATCCGCCTTTGGCCTTAGTAGCCCGCGGTCCACTAGCGCCTGGATCCGCTCCTCGGTCATCTCCGACGGCGACCATACGGTCGACGGGTTAGGGATGTGCTGCTCTGCCATCTCCTCCTCGTCGAACCCTTGGAACCTAGATCTGATTAGGGCCAAGGTCTTCACACGCATACGACGACGTGAAGGAGTCGAGATCGGCGGTGGCGGCGCTAGAGCTTTAGGGTGAATGTGGATGCGCGACGGCAAGCAATGTGGTTCGGCTGCAGAGGCGGTGGTGTGAGACGGTTCGAATGAAGGCAATGGCGAAGTGTTCGGGTCCTTGGCCTTTCACTCTGTTTTATAATGTTGATTCAGCGGGAAGGGAGGCCCTGTGCTTCCTATGCCATTTCACATTTAATGGTGAATTTCTAGGTTTCCGGACCTAGATGCCTCCCTGAGGTTGGTATGCTTCAGTTGTTTTTCCAGGTCTCCTGACCTTGTGGCCTCCTTGAGGTCGACTCACCTCCGTGGCCTTGCTGGATACTCAGACGTATATGCATCGTTTCTCCAAACCTAGATCAGGTCGGCTGGTCTACAAAAGGGCATTAGATCTTTTTTTGATCGACATGCACCCTTTCCGTCCTGGTGATGGCGTCAAGACTTTAGCCTGTTTCTCTCAAGCTTCGTCGTGACCCCCTCGAGGTTGCTTCGCCTACACATCGCTCGGGGGCTAGAGAGATGGGGCTACCCCAGGGTCCCCACCAACCAGGGTCTCAGTCGTTCCCGACAGGTGGGTCTGATATGCCAGAAGACGCGCTGACCTGTTGGTGGGTCCAACAGACCTGATCTGTGGCCCTGAAGACCTTCCTGAAGACTTGGCATGCAAGTCAAGATGCTGGCCCCGCCGCCAGCTAATCCGGATATCATGGGATTCTACTTGTAATCCGTAGGGATAACTTTCCGTGTAGAAACCGACCAGGATTCGGTTCCCTTAATCATGTAAACCCTAGCCTACCGGATTATATAAGGTGGCCTAGGGTACACCCCGTAGATCATCAGATCTTGCGTTCTTCCACTTCGGCGAGATCAAGAAGCAATACAACACCACCAAAAACTGGACGTAGGGTTTTACTCTCCGGAGGCCCGAACCAGTATAAATCCCCGTGTTCCGTGTGCTCTTAGCATAACCATCCACACTCTTCATTCTCAACCTCCCTTTACCTCTAAATCAATCACGGGGGTACCCCTCATGGACTGTGTAAATCTCACCATCTGACAATCATCAGCAGGACCGTATTCTGGTAACTCTTCTTCATCAGCATCTTCCGTTAAAGTATCTGCAAATGCTTGCCCCGTAGTCCAGTCTGGAATGTTGTTATCATCCTCCTCTTCTTCGTTGTCTTCCATCACAACACCTATTTCACCGTGCTTGGTCCAAACCACATAGTTTGGCATAAATCCGTTTTTAATCAAGTGGAGGTGAAGAGTCCCCCACTCAGAGTAGTCTCGGTTGTTTCTGTATTGGGAGTATGGACAACACATGAATCCCTTCGCATTCTTGTTTGCTTTTGCCGTTTCGAGAAAAGTATGCATACGATTAACATACTCCGAGGATCGTCTATCATCGTTGTACATCCATTGCCAGTTCATCTGCATCATATTAAGTGAAAAAAATAATTACGATCACACGATTTTTTTAAATTTTGACATAACATATTAGTATATTAGAAAAACCTATACATTATCCCTAGGTCTCATTTTGTAATAACTAAAAAGTAAAATTCTATTTTCTCAAATAATAAAGCACAAAATAATAGTTAATAAAAATAAACGAAGAAAAAATAATGCAAGTAGTTAGATTATTTTATCTCCATCTCAAAAGAACTTTATTATTTTCTCTAAATCATAATACCATATATGATAGAGAAATTAATTGACATTATTTCCATGGTACTAATCCATTTTTTTATGTCTATTAGTTTCTTTATCTCATTTTTAATGGCCATGTTATCTATAAACTAACTTCAAATGAAACTAGCTAAATGAAAAAATAATTCTATCTGTCAGTCTATCTAAAAGTAACATTCAATTTTTTCTATATCAAAAACAAAAAATGCTTAATAAAAATAAATGAAAGAAGAAACAATGCTAGTAGCTACCTAACTATTTGTTTCTAAATCTAAGGTATATAAAAAAAATTTAATCTCTTAGCTCATACAACCTAGAAATTAAAATTCCTATTTTCTCTAGAACGAAACCATAAAATAAATTTTAATCACAACAAATGAAGGGAGGATAAAGAATCAAACCTTAGCAACACTTTGGAGGAGAGAATTCTCCACAAATTGATGAAGAAAAAAATTGACAGCTCCTCCCTAGGCTTAAGGCGCCATGAAGGAGGAGCTTGAGCTCTCGGGCAGGGGAGGAAGAAAATGGCTCGAGCAAGAAGAAGGAGCTACGGATTTATAGGTGCCGGCCTTTAGTCTCAGGTGGTAACACCACTCGAGACTAAAGGGTTGGGGGCGTCCATGACCATTTCAGACCACATCGACGTAAACCTTTTAGTCCCGATTTCAAGTTTCAACAGGGACTAACACTAGGCCACAAATGATTTGTGCTGACGGCTAAAACGCCTCTATGCTGGCGGGCGCAGCACCCGCCAGCAACTTACAGTCAGCACAAATGGCCCTCAGTGCTGGCGGGCGACTTACATCAACCGCCAGCACAGAGGACCTCAGTGCTGACGGGCGCCTTAAACCAACCGCCAGCACAGAGGACCTCTATGCTGGCGGCCTACTTAACACACCCGCCAGCACAGAGCATTTCTGTGTTGGCGGGTGGTTAAGCCGCCGGCCAGGAACTACTTTTTTCCATTTCTCATTAGTTTTTGCAGCATTTGTTTATTATTTGTATTTATCCGCCAATTTCACCCGTATTCAATAGTATTCGTATTTGTAGGCCAAATTCACCTGTATTTATTTGTATTTGTCCCACAAATTCAAATGTGTCTATCAACCGCATAATCCAAACTAGCATTTAATAGTACATAAGTCTCACATATTAATCCACATTTAAAATAGATAATCCTCTACTACACCCATCGACGTAACTTTTCGTGCTCTTCTAGAATCAATACTCCTTCGTTATCGAAGAATTCTCCCAGCTCGTGGCAAATCTCACGTTGGAGGAACCTCGCCAGATCCGCACAAATGTTCTCGACGTCCTTGTCTCTCAGGTTCCCCCACGAAGTATCTATAGTAGGGAGCTGCACATACGCACAATAATTGAAGATTATTATGCATAATCATTAGAAAGTAAATTAGCACATGGTTGTGTATCAGAGGCTTACGTCTTCAGGATTCGTCCGATACCTTCCATTATTTCTCAACATCTCACACGCGTAATATCCACATAAGATACTGCCAGGAGGTTGCTTGTAGCACTGCAAAAAAATAAAAAGTGATGAGAAATTATTAACAAACTGAACAACTATGAATAATATCAATTTGTTATGTTCTTACGTATTTGGCATGTCGTATTAACATCTTTTCCCTATTTGCAGGGTGCTCCCCACCATTTATTATGTATAGCCGATACGCGCTTTGAGGATACAAAGACAGAAGTTAGTTATACAATTTCTAGTGTTTACATGCATTATTAAAGTACTACAATGGGTTTTCTTACTTTTTTAGAATTTTAATGAAATCCCCGTAAACGTTCTCTTCGTAGTGTAATGAGTCGAAGATCCCTGCTTCTCCAAGCTTTGGACAGATACATAAGACAATGAAATGGTCTCTGAAAATAATTATGTTCCAATAATTAATATAAATAAATCACATATTAAATATATTTATCTATAGTAATTAGAAATAGCTTACTTAAAGTTGTAAGCACACATGATGTGGCTCTTCTGCTTCATCCTTTTCTTCATTATCTTTGCAATGTATACAGTCACTTCATGTTGTTTAGCAGCATGTAATTTCTGTATTACAGCTTGTTTCTCCTCTTCTGTCTTTGTTTCTTGTTCGATTTATTTTTCAAATGCTTCCCTGATTATGTACGTGTGCGCCGGCTCGCTCACTTGTTGCGGGTCAAGGTATGCTACCTTCCACCTCCTGCCGGTCTTCCTTTCATCCAAGGCTTGCATCCTACAAAATATATAGATCGCTTAGGATGGTTATACCAAAGTAAAACTACACATATGGATTTGAAAATTGGTATGGGGTACATGCATGTTGACTTACATGCACCAAACGGTGACGAGATTCACGTCAAGGCGTTCACGACGGAACATCGCGTGCAAATCCTGGAGATCAATTACCAACTTTCGCGGTATCGGGCTACCGAACACCCACGTTGGGACATTAGCGGTAATAGTATGAATGCCTTGCTTCATGGCCAACATGATCCATCCATGCAGGTTATTCAGTTCCGGCGGCCCCTCCAACAGTTGCCACGTATAACAGAATGGTTTGCCATGCACAAAAACCTGGGGCACCTCTTCCGAATGAAATAAATTGAGTTCTTGCTTTTTCTTTCGAACAGAGGAGCGAGTTGCAATTTTATCACTCATGGCTGCACCTTTTTTCGCCTTCAGTGCATGTAAGAAGGTGTCAACTTGTGGTGTTTTCTTTTTTGGTGCGTATGAGGTTATCATACGGGGTACCCTCTTGGTAGGTGAAGCTGGCAGGGGGAAGGTGAATTTGGTAAATTAACTTCAAAATTATCCACATCTGCATCCCTTTCTTCATCGTCATGGACAATTTCATGGATATGTGATAGCACTGACTGCTCGGTCTCATTGTTACCTCCCTGCACAACATCCATAGTCGTCTGCTCGGTCTCATCGTTACCTCCCTGCCCAACATCCATAGTTGTTCGTGCTTCTGTGTTCTCGACTACAGGCTGCTGTGAGGGATTTGGCGATACATTAAGAATGATATCTCGGCGATGCCATAGTATGTATTGGTTCCTCGCATCACCAAGGAGCTCGATCCCCTCATTGGTAGGGATATCAATCTCGCACGCCTCATCAGACACCGAGACAACTTGCACCCATGCATACTCTGGCGAGGGTGGATTTGGAAACGTATGACCCACGGGTGCCATGGCCGTTGCAACCTCGCGAAACTTATCTTGTTTCCATCCGTAAGGTATAACCAACTTTACCAGTGATGTAACAAAAGAATGGAGACATGCGTATGTGGCGATTGACTGGATTTTGGAAAAAGAAAACAGACGTTTCAATCAAGCAACCGTCTGAGTTATCTTGGTACTTTCTAGGCTTTCTTTTCTACCAAGAAAGAAATAGGCTACACTTTTTTTTTGGGAACATATCAGGTGCAAACCAACCCCTCTGTGCAAACTATGAAAACTTCAATCTGAGCCACATGATGTTGATCCAAGGGAAGACTTATGGAAGGTGGGAGGGGTGATGTGCAAAACTCATGAGAGGTGGGAGGGATGATTTGCAAATGCACTTTTGCAAATCACCCCTCCCACCTCCCATGAGCTCTCCTTTGGATCAACATCGTGTGGCTCAGATTGAAGTTTCCATAGTTTGCACAGAGGGGTTGGTTTCCACTTGATACGTTCCTTTTTTTTTCATCACATCCACATATATACAGTAAATCCTCAAATGGAAAGGAAATAATAGCATATTACATAGCCATGTAACTTTTGATATATTTTAACAGGTTATTACATATATATGCATAGTGGAGAGCATCTAATTAAATCAAACATTTGTCGACTCTTTGGTAGACACCTTGATGTACTCCATCGCCGACGCCTCGGTGCTCCCCTTGCACTCGTAGTAGAACGCGGTCAAGGCGCAGACGGCAAACAACCCAACGACGGCCATCAGGACGGTGTACAGAAACCCCAGGAGCAACCCTGACGCCATGCTAGTCACGGCGCACTTCTTGGCGAGACTGTAGACTGGCCAGATGGCGGCAGCTAGCACGAGAGTCACCAAGACGAAAACCACGGCCCGCGGGAGCTTCCCCTTCCCCTTCATCAGCCGCCACGCCCGTCCAACCGCGCCGGCGCCGTAGCAACCGGGCTCGGCGACCGCCACGACCATGCTCAGGGAGCACACGAAGGAGAAGTACATGAGGAAGACGGTCGCGACGATGGCGAGCAGCGCGGCTACGAAGAACAAGGCGAAGTATTGCTTGAACATCAGAAAGGTGAGGAGCCCAGCCATGGCCATGAGAAGCGCGGTGTAGGCGATCTCCAGCACGTAGACGAAGGCGAGCGTCAGCAGGGGGCCTTTCAGCTGCGCCTTGGCCTTGCCGAGGAGCGACGCGAAGGTGTGCAGCTCGCCGGAGTACGTCGCCACGGTGGCGAAGAGGACGACGATCCGGACGACAGATCCGATGACGATGGCAGCAAGGAGGTAGACCGCGCCGGTGATCATGATCTTCCGGCTGTCATTCTGGATCTCCTGGATGAGGCGAAGGAACTCCGGGCTGCCGGGGTCGGTGCCGTTGAGCTTCTCGGCGTCGATGCGGATCTCGTCGGCGAGGGGCTTGACGGCGAGCTCGTTGCCGAGTAGGAGCAGAGAGCTGGAGGCGACCATGAGCGCCAAGACTGCGGTGAAGAGCCTCCTGTTGCAGGTAGGGAGAAGCAGGCCTTCCTTTAGGAAGTTGAAGAACGATGGCGTCGCCGAACTTTGCGCGGTGGCCATGGCTGATCGAACCGGAGGTGGAATAATGGAACGAGGAGGGTGACGAGCTGAGAAGTCGGAGGAGTGTTTGAGAGGTTATAAAGCTTGGAATTTGAGAAAGCAAGACGTATTGGGAGGGGAGGAGAAAGCAACCTCAGAGAAAATTAAAACTTCACGCGGATTAGAGAAGTCGCTGCTGAAAGAAGAGTCAGCATGCAGATATATAATAAAGGTGTAGCCGTTTATCCTGAAATCTGAACTGTTCAACGCTGAATAATGCGCCGCCCGCACTAGGATGAGAGACAGGGTCATCGTAAGGTTTTGTTTGTGGGGGAAGTTGCGAGGAAATGTCCATGATTTTAAAAGTCAGATCGCGCCTGACTTCTGGATCCTAGTCCTGTTCAGTTGAGTGGATATGTAAGCTAGCTGTGTAGCATGATTTGGAAATTGTCCCAAAATGCGGCGAGTTTGTGATTGTTGCAACAAAATCTATTTACTTTGGAATATTTTCGTTAGTGCCCACTCCCGATTGTCTTTCATGTAAATATATTCTTAGTCCGATGGTCCCATGTGCTAGGGCATCGGAGCATTGTCTAGTGGGCAAGAGTTTTCTCTTATCGTCCGCTTCATTTTGACATTTTAGTCGTCACTATATTTTTAGTCGTCGCCGGATGATCCAATGCATTTGTATGATGACCACCGGATCGTCCGATGTGCTCTGCTGCTAGCTGCATCTTCCGGTGGACCGTTGGATCATCCCGTGATGTACAGTTTCTTTAGTTGAATACCGCTATGACTTTCTGTGACTTGGATAACATCACTTGAACACCATTACTTGGATACCATCACTTGAACATGTCACACCTGATTTTTCGAAGAAAACCAAATGCATCTCATATGTGCGCTAGGATCAAGTTTACACACATATGATAGACGTCATGAGTGAAATATCATTAAACAGCAATAAAAACTTATAAGAGTTAAACCATTACATTATCTTTTATTACACTCAGACGTTAGACTCGAAGGTCTTTAAAACGAACAAACGATAACTAGACGAAGCAACTCCGTCTTCAGCTTCCACAGGCACATGACTGGGGGCACGCAAGCCTCAGAACTCATCGTAGTCGCTGAAGTACTCTTCTCCAGTGTTCTCCTCTGAACAGCGGGTAAGCAAGGGTGAGCACACTTATGGTTGGAGCTCAGCAAGTGGGGAAAGATGCAAAACTATCAAGGATAGGCTAAGGTTTTGCAGCGGTTAGCATTTTTAAAATTTGGTCAAATTTTATTAGCAAGCACCTATTTACTAGATGTAAGTTTATACCATCCCACTTAAGCATTTAGGAAAAGCATCTCATCTCAAAACCATATGAAAACCACGATTTAATTCCATCTTTATGTTTGATTATCATGTGAGGGTCCAGGCCGCTCTTGACCGTGAGCACGGCTGATCGATCAGTTTTAACTCTACAGAGATTGTACACTTTCACCACAGCTCGCGTAAAAGTTCCGAAGAACTTTGAACCCAACCATGCGATGCTGGCCAAGCATCATACCACACTTCCGAGGTGTGATTGCATAGGGACGCTACGAAGCCTTTACAAAGACATGCAAAAGCACCAACAACCCACGACAGTTACAGCTCAAGGCGGACCATAACCCTCCCTAGTGGACAGCACCTTAGCAAAGGCTGCGGCCAAGAGGACCGGGCTATACCCCTGCAACCCCGAGCCCCCTGTGTTCCTTTCGGATAAGATCACCAGTACAATCGCACACCTAATTAATTGGCTAAGCCAGAGCCATATGGACTGTGGTTGCACTGTTTTCCTGGGTGGTTCTCCATGTTCCGATTAATTCATATGATCTTGTAATTAAGCACACACACATATATATATCACCAAAGTTATCATGATCAACATTCATCATATTGCAAAAGATTCATTTGAACCATCCCAAGGTATAGCAACTAAGCATTTCTACCCAAAACATTTATTTAAAAGGGTTGTCCAAGGTAAAGGGGTAAAATTCTAGTCATGTCCTTAAAAAGGTGATTTCCCATCAAATTTATGCAATAAAATATTTAAAAGTAAACTTAGTTATCATGCAAGTTGTGTGGGACAAAAATAGAATATGCAGGGGGAGAAGTCCACTTGCCTTCCTTGCTTAAACACTGGGGTTCTTCTTCTTCAAACACTTGCTCTTGATCCACTTCAACTGGTTGCTCACTTGAAACTGACACGATGTCTACGAGCACACATAAAGACATTCAATAAACAAAACAATACACCAAGCATGAAAAGCTTAAAAAGAGAACAAGGTTTGGCTCTAGGAACGCGAACTCAAAAACACTCGGAACTATCGGGAGATTTGGATGATCACATACAAGAGCTAGCTATGTGCTAGGTATCTTTTAATTAAGTAAAATCATGTGCATAGGTTATTTCAGAGAAATACCCTATTTATAATTAAGCAAGTTATATTTGTATTTAAAAGACGATGTAAGCCTAGTCTAATTTTATTTATAAATATTCAAGTTTGATTTATGCAAATTAAACATTTAAGTTAAAAGAAGCATGTAAAAGCATCTAGGCGTTTATCTTTATATTTCGAGTTGAACTAAACAAATTATAATTCAAAAACACATTTATATTCATATTAATCAAATTAACATTTAATTAAGAAAACTCGGGATAGACCTATGTTGCTTTTATTTAGAAAGCAAATTGCATAAACATTAATCAATTTAAGTTTGATTATGAAAACCGAGGTATACATCTAATTAGCTTGTAATTATAAGAAATATTTAACTAGTATTAATCATATTAACTTTCTTATGAAAACACGTGTTAAACTCTAATTAGATTTTAATTAGAAAAGCATGTGTATAAGGATTTAATCATATTTAATATTTAAATAAATTATAAAACAAAGAACATGTTCAACACTGACCCTAACACGTAGTTTGAGTTGATATGAACCTAACGCAACTTGAAACGGTGGAAACGGAGCTAAAACGCAAAAGATACCGCCAAAACAAGGTTCTGAAACTGACGGGCTTGAAAAGACGGTCGCGTGGACACCAAGAACGCTTAAAACGGATAAAAGACAGAAAAGATATGGCTAAAATAAGGTTCAGGGGCTTTTCTGTGAAGAAACAGGGCTTCCAAGGGCTTAACTGCAAGAAACCAGGGACCTAAACATAATTACGTACATAAACCAGAGGTTTATAACGTAAAAAGGCAAGGTTGGACCTTGGGTGGGAAAACTAGGAAGGACAGGGGTTTAAACAGAAGAAACAGGGTCCTGTTTGAAAAGATCTTATAAGGTGGAAGGGTCTTTCTGTGATTTTAGAAAGCACAGGGTCTTTTTTGTAAAGATGCGACGGCCAGCAGGGTTGACCGGTAAGAGGCCCGGTTGACTCCGGCCGAACAGATCTGGGCCGTTGTTCGAAACATGGACGGCGGGGGAAAACTTAAAAGCTCAGGGGTTCAAACGTAAAGAAAAGGACTTGAACGTAAGGGTTTTAACTGGTGGAAGGGCATGGTTGTGATATTCAAAACTGCAGGGGGTTTTGTGCAAAGCTGCGGCTGACAGGGGCGGATGTGCTGACTGAGCACCACGTGGCGAGCTCTGATTGGCTGAGAGGGTGACGTGGGCGCTGACGTGGCGCTGACGCGGCTGTGGACCGCGCCGTGGACCACGTCCATTGGTCTACGGTGGACCGGTTGCATATGAGCGAAAGGGTACACGATCTGGGCCACTGATGCCTGATCCAACGGCTGAGGTGGTGTATGAGCGGCGCGCAACGGCGGTCAGCAGGCGCGCGGCGGCGGACGGTGGTGCTGTGCCGAAGCATCGCCGGAGCTCGCGATCTCGAGCTACAGGGCTCCGTTTCGAGCGCGGTTTGGACCAGGAGGAAGAGAAGGATGGCGCGGAGCTCACCAGGGGCTCGTTGATGGCGGTGGAGCGGCGGAGATGACGTGCAGCGGCTAGAGGTGGACGGTGGCTCGGACGCTCGCAGGGGAGGGGGTTGCGGCCTCGGCTGCGTGCTCCTGGGCGTCGCGGTGAGGTCCTGGTAGTCCCGCGAGTTGTCACACCCTGAAATTTCCAATTTCAGGACGTGAATATAGAGAATAATTAAATAACAATTTTCTCATAATTTTAAAATTTTTCCAACGTTTATTTTCTTTACAGGAAATATAGTATAGGAAAATTCTTGTTTGATTTTCTAAATTAAATAAATTGTTATGTGAGTGTTGCATTCATGTCGATGCATCTTCGTGTTCATGAGTGTAAAATGTTTTTAAAATGCGTCTAGGTGTTGACCAAATCCTTCTGGGAATTTTTCGGACTTTTTCTGGAATTAATTATCTCTTTCCTCGAGCTAATTCTATTTATCAGAAGGCTCTAAATCTTTTTCAGGAAACTCCAAATATTTCATTTGGATTTCTGGTGACCGAAACTATCTTTGAGCCATTGTACTCTCGGAGCCCCGTTCTGCCATGGCCGAAATACTCTCAGCTTCCTCTTTGAGCTGAGTTCTTCACCACCATATATGTATATATATGTGCATGTACTTCTTCACCCAACTTTATCCATGTAACTTGAAATCCCTGTATCGGTGTTTCTTGTGGCGTGCCCTGTTGTTTTATTTGCTGCACTTATAAGCCACGAGGGTCAGTACTAAACGTCACCATGCATGCCTGTACGAGAGAGCAAGCCACCACATCTATTTTTCCTCTCTATCAACGTATTCTATTATTCTTTTCTTTCCTTGGCCGCCCAGCTAGCTTCGATGTCTACAATGTTTTCCCCTGCCGCTATTAGGCCAGGCGACCCATCCTGTTTCTTTTTTCTCGGCACCTTGTCGCTGTGCTGCAGGACTTGCTCGTCCTCCTCATGCTCGCCGAGTCCGACCCAAGCCGGACTCGAGTTCGTGCACCGGCCGCCTCGCTACCCTAGGGTTCCACGCCTATAAAAGCATGGCCGGAAACCTCCAAGACCCCCTGTTGCCGTCCACCTCCTGCGCATCTCGCCCCTCTCATCAGCGCAAGCGCCGCCGCTTTCCAATCTCGAAGGAGCCGTGAATCACCGCCGAGCTTGGCCTCTCGATTGCTTCCGCCATGGACAAAACCTGCCCGAGTACATCAACACGATTGCTAGGTCGGCAAGGTCAAGACGAAACTCTACCTCCGGTAGCCACGTCCGATCGGTTCCACCGTCGGAGCTTCCAGGGCACAACGTTGTCGCGGCGCGCAGACCAAGCTGCTGGAGTTCGCCATGCTGTTTCACCGTGATGGACGCCCGCTGGAGCCCCTCACCAAGCCAAAGATGCTGATCGTTGTTGTTGTCGCACTCTGACATCGCTATCCGCAGATCAACCATGCCGCCGCCGTCGGCAACGATTGCCGTCTCGAGGACTCACGATGGTCACTCGTGATCTGCCGCCGTTTCGATCTGCTGTCTGATCACACCCAGTTTGATCTTCGCCCATCACTGTTCGCCCGTCGTCGCCGTCGCCGGCAGTGGCCATACCTCTTGCCGTCGTCTCGGTGCTTTCCCGGGCAACAAACACAAGGTGTGCTGCTCTGTTCGTGCATGTGCACCAGCGATGGCCGGCCGTAGGCACCAGGAGGAGCACGGCCACCAGCACCTCAACGCCGTCGTCGTGGCTACATGTCATCTTGGCCACGAGCTTGCTGGTGCTTTTGTCTTGGCGAGCTCGCCGTCGACGCCGCTGGTGAGAACCCCTGCATGCACGTTTCCTTCAATACCTCTCTCAACTAATCAGTACAAGCCTTCATGCACGTATGTACCAACAGCTACATGTTTGTTAGCTTTTATGCATGCATGTCCGCCCAGTCTCTAATTCCTGCCGTCTCGGCGATGAAGCCAAACTACCTGTCTCTTTGCAGCGGTTGTTAGCTATCTGGTACAAAGCACATTCATGGAAGCTAAGACGGTAGCCATGGAAAGGAAGCTAAGTCACGTATATGCACAGAAGCAACGAAACCGGCCATCTGCCATGCAAGGATGACATCATGGTGAGGTCATACGTACACACCAATCATTAGGATTTCTCTTCTAGCAAAATAAATAGAATGTTTGTTTGCTTCATAAATCCTGTGCATGAGCTCCATAAATCTTTTAGCCTTGACTATCTTTAATCTATTGAATAATCATATACCATCTTCATGATGACATCATCCTTATGCCGTGATCAATCAGCTGCCTTTTTATTCTTTAAACTCGATCCTTTTCAATTCAGTTCCAATTTCAGTGTTTCTTGCATCAATCATCCATAGAATTGATGTCTATCTTTTAGTGTGCCCCTTTCAAATCTCTTCTTTGATTGGTGTATTGTTCTCAGTTGCACTTGTTTGTTTGCTTTGCATGTTTGTACCCAATGATTGATGCGAGTAGTTAGAGTGAACGCTGTTCAAGAGCTTTGGAGAGCAAGAGGTTGAAGATTCTGAGCAACATCATTACTCTCTGGTTAAAGGCAAGTGTGTCCTTGATCTTTTGTCCTAAAAACTATATTTAATCACTTTGCATATGCTTGCATTTAATATGATGGGACCTATGTTTAAGGATTGACTAGTGTTGTTTATCCTGTGCCTTGATCAACCGGGTTTTCCTTTATGTTGGGTAGTATTGCTTAGTTGCTATACTTTGGGTTATGGTGGTTTTAATGAACATTAATGATGAACTTGCTTTACTTTTATGTTATATATCTCTGCTTAATACAAGATCACAATGATTAATCGGAACATGGAGCGACCACCCAGGAAAACCGTACAACCACAAGGCATATGGCTCTGCCTTGGCTAATTAATTAGGGACTCTAGTGTTGGGATGACCTTACCTGATAAGGGCAAGGGGGAGCGCCAGTGGGGTATAGACTCGCTCTAGTAGGGAGTTGGGCTTTTCTAAGACACGGTACCTACTAGGGGACTTTATACTCTGCAACGACTCGGAACCTTCGCGGGTTGTTTCACATTGGGGAATCTTTGTAAAGGCCTCGTAGCGTCCCTATGCAATCACACCTCGGTAGTGTGGTATGGTGCCTTGCAAACACCACATGGTTAGGTCCAAAGTTCTTCGGGACTTTTACGCGACTTGTGGTGAAAGTGTACAACCTCTGCAGAGTGTAAAACTAATCGATTAGCCGTGCTCACGGTCAAGAGCGGCCTGGACCCTCACATGATAATTGAACTTGAAGATGGACTTAAATCGTGCTCTCTGGTTATGCTTGCCATATCTTATGGTGCATCTTACCTTATGCTTAATGTGGGTTGGTATATACTTATACTTTATTAGTAATCAGGTGCTAATAAAATTTGACCAACTAAAATGCTCAATGCTTATAGCCTAGTCCACTATAAAGCCTTTGCATTCATCATTTCCCCCACACTTGCTGAGTACGACAAGTGCTCACCCTTGCTATAAACAATGTTGCTCAGAAAGAGGAAGCCACTGTGAAGACGTTCTGAAGATGTTGCTGGTGCTAGGCATACGCAACCCCCAGTCGACTGCCTGTGAAGTTTGGTGCCTTCGTTTCCAGGATAAAGCGTAAATCTCTGATAAACTTCCTTTTTCTTACGTGATACTGATCTGTTATTCACTTATATGTCACTATATGCATGAAACTTGATCCTGTCATGCATATAGGCTTGCACTTGGTTTTCTTTGGAAAAACAGGTGTGACACGAGTGCCATGGAAGAAAGTGGAGGGTGAGAGCAGGACGGACAGCGGCAAAAGGTGGCGGTGGCAGAGCGCTTCACCTCGGCGGCGGCGGTGTACCCGTGCGGCTCGATTGGCGGGGATGAAGGGTTCCGGCGGTGCGGGGTCTCCGTGAGCAGCATGTGCGACGGCGAGGATGAAGAGAGCCCGGGGAAGGCGACGACGGAGGAGATCGACGCGGCGGCAGGATCCCGGCGGAAGAAAGGTAGGGAGCTCCTTGCGTCGCGCGGTCCGGTGGCGGGGTTCCTGTACAGGGTGCGGCTCGGGTGAGCGACGTGAGGGAGGGCGGTCCTGGTACAGAGAGAGGGCACGGGTGAGTGCCACGCGACGGAGAGAAAGAGACAACAGGGAGGGTGAAAAGGGTTACTCCACCGACGGCTTGGCCGGCAATGGCCCGGCGGCGGAACACGACGGCGGTGACACGTGCGCGAGGGCGGAGGAGATGCAGGGTGTGCTCGGGTGCGAAAAGGGCGAGGCAGGGGCTCGATCACAGGTTTTATAAGGCGAGGATGGGAGCAGAAGGGCTCCGATGGGGGAAGAGGCGGGCGGGCGGCCATCAATGGCCACGGCCGGCGGCCTTAACGGCATTCAAGAGGGGCGCTTGAATAGGAGAAGAAACTGAAGGGGATTAAGGAGGAGGAGTGAAGGAGGGAAGGGCGGCCGGTGCTTTGGTGCGCCTTGATGACAGTTTGAAGGCGGGAAGGGGCAAGATTGCCGGGGAAACGGCCGGGCGGGCGCGGTTGTTGCGGATCAGAGGAGAGGAGGAGGCCAGCTGGAGGAAGGGGGAGGACTTGACGGCCGGGCCTGGGCGGTCAGCGGCTGCACGAGGGAGGAGGTGGAAGCTAGGCTGAAAAGGAGAACGGGCCGAGCGAGGAGATGGGCCGGCGCAGGCTGAACGGGTCGAGCGAGCGCTGGGCCGGACGGGGAAGAAAGGCCGACGGCCTGCTTCGCGACCTGGGCCAGAAGAGAAAGGGGCCGGCTGGCTGGGTTAAAAAAAGAGAGGGAGAGAGGGTAAGGTTTAAACTTTTTCATGATTTTAAAAACTACACTTCATCACACAAAAACCATGCAAGCAAAGTATGATGCACAAACACTTGTTGCTTCTAAAATTATTCAAAATGATATTTAAATATTTTAGAGCCAAATTTAATTGATAAATTATTATTTCCTTAGAAAACAAAAACTAAAACACCATGTTGCTACATTATTTTAAGTGATGGAATTTTAGGGTGTTAGAAATCTACCCCCCTTAAAAAGAATCTCGTCCCGAGATTCACAAAGGTTAGCATGAAATAAGGGTTCGGGTGTTTAGCATCCAACACTGCTTATCTTGCTTCCATATAATTCATCTTACACAAGCTCCATAAACATAATTCTTTATTCTTCACAACTCACTTAATAAACATCACACCTCATGGGATACTCAACCTAACTCCACTTGTAACTGTCCATTCCTTTCCTCAGCTTCATTGACTCGCCTTGGTAGAATTTTGTTGTCGTCTTGATAAAGTGATTTGAATAGAGCTGGATTGACCTCATGATCATTTTTTTTGACTATTTGGAATCATTCTTCAAATCCTTTTTTTTCTTTTGGTCCAAAAACTTCTTGGGGCACTGACTTATGAAATGTCCCTCTTTGTCACAATAGAAACATGCTTTTCTTGCTCTAGTATCCTGGCGATTGCATGTTTGACTAGAAGTAAGGGTATGGAGACTTCGATCCTGGGGTTGATTATCATCCTCTTTTGCACACCAACTAGCAAGATGTCCATTTTCTCCACACTTGAGGCAATATAATCCATCATGACTAGACAAAATCCTCTTATGCTTTGTGGGACAATTATTAACATAGTGGCCTTCTTCACCACATCTGAAACACAATCTTTTAATACTTTTGTCTTGGCCTTCTTCACTTGCATGCTTTTTGAGTTGTTTGATTCTATCAGGCTGAAATTCTTTGAAAGTTATACTCCAATCCTCAAGGTTGATAATCTGATTACTATCTACAGCTTGAGCAACTTCTTCTAGGACTGGATCTTGGGTACCTAACTTCCTCTTCTTATTGATGTCTAAATGATAACATTGTCTAGCCTTAGCTGTCATTAGGCTATCTTTTTCTTGAAGACATGAATGACCATAATGCTCACAACATTGACATGTTCCTGCAGTCTTCATATGTTCATGTTGTTCATTCATCCGCAACTCTGGTGCTCCATGACTTCTCTTATTGTTTTGATGGCTCCATGCTTCTACAACTTGCTTCTTTACTGGTCCAGTGGGAACTCCAGCTTTGGTCATCTCTGTGTTATGAGGGGGTGACGTGTTGGTCTGCTTCTGTCCTTGTAAGACTTGAGCTTGCATGACTGATAGCTTTTCTTTGTCTGACGACGACGGAACAGATGGAATCTGACGGTTATCACCTATAACAAGGTTGGGGTTCTTAGGATTTGGTGCTTGCTCTATAATATACTGATGGATATTAACCATGGTTTGAGCCATTGCTTGCAGAGTCTGAGTTTGTGTTGCCATATACTCTAGCATCTTGCGTTCAAATGCTGAGGTTGTAGATGGAATGTCGATGTTTCCTTTGTTGTCTTTATCTTCGTGATTTCCATTGGGACTCGCCATCTGGTTGGGTGATAAAGGTAAGCTCAGAAGAGGTTGGAAATAAACAAATTGAAGAGCAAGGTAAAATTATTGATATCATATCCATCTTTTCTTGTTGTTGATGTTGGTGTTGCTTCTAGACTTTGATCTCCTGACATCCTCTAACCAACTTGTATGGCAGAAAAGGATAACCCAGATTTGAACCCACACTATCTTTATTAACCTAACAATTTATTTCTTGTTGCATTTGTGGCCATCACTCCACGACACAACTCACACAATCAAAACTCCAAATCAAACATGTGTTCAAACAACAAACATTAACACAACGATCGTCCTCACAGGAACGTTTCTATCGAAGTTGATAAGAGGTAGGCAGTCTAAGATCTTATATTAGAGAACACCGATGGTGGAGATCCAGCTGAAAGATCAAGAACTAGAACTCAGTATAGATCAAAACAAAAAGATGTGTTTTAACAAGAAAACAAAGATTAAATTAGATTTTATACGTAAATAAGTCAATTTTGAAAGATGACAGGCTTTCTAGAACACGAATCCTTACTTTTCGACCATTTCTAACTTAAGGCTGCGTCCTACAGTCATTACTGCTCTGATACCACTCTGTCACACCTGATTTTCCGAAGAAAACCAAATGCATCTCATATGTGCGCCAGGATCAAGTTTACACACATATGATAGACGTCATGAGTAAAATATCATTAAACAGCAATAAAAACTTATAAGAGTTAAACCATTACATTATCTTTTATTACACTTAGACGTTAGACTCGAAGGTCTTTAAAACGAACAAACGATAACTAGACGAAGCAACTCCGTCTTCAGCTTCCACAGGCACATGACTGGGAGCACGCAAGCCTCAGAACTCATCGTAGTCGCTGAAGTACTCTTCTCCAGTGTTCTCCTCTGAACAGCGGGTAAGCAAGGGTGAGCACACTTATGGTTGGAGCTCAGCAAGTGGGGGAAGATGCAAAGCTATCAAGGATAGGCTAAGGTTTTGCAGCGGTTAGCATTTTTAAAGTTTGGTCAAATTTTATTAGCAAGCACCTATTTACTAGATGTAAGTTTATACCATCCCACTTAAGCATTTAGGAAAAGCATCTCATCTCAAAACCATATGAAAACCACGATTTAATTCCATCTTTATGTTTGATTATCATGTGAGGGTCCAGGCCGCTCTTGACCGTGAGCACGGCTGATCGATCAGTTTTAACTCTGCAGAGGTTGTACACTTTCACCACAGCTCGCGTAAAAGTTCCGAAGAACTTTGAACCCAACCATGCGATGCTGGCCAAGCATCATACCACACTTCCGAGGTGTGATTGCATAGGGACGCTACGAAGCCTTTACAAAGACATGCAAAAGCACCAACAACCCACGACAGTTACAGCTCGGGGCGGACCATAACCCTCCCTAGTGGACAGCACCTTAGCAAAGGCTGCGGTCAAGAGGACCGGGCTATACCCCTACAACCCCGAGCCCCCTGTGTTCCTTTCGGATAAGGTCACCAGTACAATCGCACACCTAATTAATTGGCTAAGCCAGAGCCATATGGACTGTGGTTGCACTGTTTTCCTGGGTGGTTCTCCATGTTCCGATTAATTCATATGATCTTGTAATTAAGCACACACACATATATATATCACCAAAGTTATCATGATCAACATTCATCATATTGCAAAAGATTCATTTGAACCATCCCAAGGTATAGCAACTAAGCATTTCTACCCAAAACATTTATTTAAAAGGGTTGTCCAAGGTAAAGGGGTAAAATTCTAGTCATGTCCTTAAAAAGGTGATTTCCCATCAAATTTATGCAATACAACATTTAAAAGTAAACTTAGTTATCATGCAAGTTGTGTGGGACAAAAATAGAATATGCAGGGGGAGAAGTCCACTTGCCTTCCTTGCTTAAACACTGGGGTTCTTCTTCTTCAAACACTTGCTCTTGATCCACTTCAACTGGTTGCTCACTTGAAACTGACACGATGTCTACGAGCACACATAAAGACATTCAATAAACAAAACAATACACCAAGCATGAAAAGCTTAAAAAGAGAACAAGGTTTGGCTCTAGGAACGCGAACTCAAAAACACTCGGAACTATCGGGAGATTTGGATGATCACATACAAGAGCTAGCTATGTGCTAGGTATCTTTTAATTAAGTAAAATCATGTGCATAGGTTATTTCAGAGAAATACCCTATTTATAATTAAGCAAGTTATATTTGTATTTAAAAGACGATGTAAGACTAGTCCAATTTTATTTATAAATATTCAAGTTTGATTTATGCAAATTAAACATTTAAGTTAAAAGAAGCATGTAAAAGCATCTAGGCATTTATCTTTATATTTCGAGTTGAACTAAACAAATTATAATTCAAAAACATATTTATATTCATATTAATCAAATTAACATTTAATTAAGAAAACTCGAGATAGACCTATGTTGCTATTATTTAGAAAGCAAATTGCATAAACATTAATCAATTTAAGTTTGATTATGAAAACCGAGGTATACATCTAATTAGCTTGTAATTATAAGAAATATTTAACTAGTATTAATCATATTAACTTTCTTATGAAAACACGTGTTAAACTCTAATTAGATTTTAATTAGAAAAGCATGTGTATAAGGATTTAATCATATTTAATATTTAAATAAATTATAAAACAAAGAACATGTTCAACATTGACCCTAACACGTAGTTTGAGTTGATATGAACCTAACGCAACTTGAAACGGTGGAAACGGAGCTAAAACGCAAAAGATACAGCCAAAACAAGATTCTGAAACTGACGGGCTTGAAAAGACGGTCGCGTGGACACCAAGAACGCTTAAAACGGATAAAAGACGGAAAAGATATAGTTAAAACAAGGTTCAGGGGCTTTTCTGTGAAGAAACAGGGCTTTCAAGGGCTTAACTGCAAGAAACTAGGGACCTAAACACAATTACGTACATAAACCAGAGGTTTATAACGTAAAAAGGCAAGGTTGGACCTTGGGTGGGAAAACTAGGAAGGACAGGGGCTTAAATAGAAGAAACAGGGTCCTGTTTGAAAAGATCTTATAAGGTGGAAGGGTCTTTCTGTGATTTTAGAAAGCACAGGGTCTTTTTTGTAAAGATGCGACGGCCAGTAGGGTTGACCGGTAAGAGGCCCGGTTGACTCCGGCCGAACAGATCTGGGCCGTTGATCGAAACATGGACGGCGGGGGAAAACTTAAAAGCTCAGGGGTCCAAACGTAAAGAAAAGGACTTGAACGTAAGGGTTTTAACTAGTGGAAGGGCATGGTTGTGATATTCAAAACTGCAGGGGTTTTTGTGCAAAGCTGCGGCTGACAGGGGCGGATGTGTTGACTGAGCACCACGTGGCGAGCTCTGATTGGCTGGGAGGGTGACGTGGGCGCTGACGTGGCGCTGACACGGCTGTGGACTGCGCCGTGGACCAGGTCCATTGGTCCACGGTGGACCGGTTGCATATGAGTGAAAGGGTACACGATCTGGGCCACTGATGCCTGATCCAACGGCTGAGGTGGTGTATGAGCGGCGCGCGACGGCGGTCAGCAGGCGCGCGGCAGCGGACGGTGGTGCTTCGCCGGAGCATCGCCGGAGCTCACTCGATCTCGAGCTACAGGGCTCCGTGCGGTTTGGACCAGGAGGAAGAGAAGGATGGCGCGGAGCTCACCAGGGGCTCGTTGACGGCGGTCGAGCGGCGGAGATGACGTGCAGCGGCTGGAGGCGGACGGCGGCTCGGACGCTTGCAGGGGAGGGGGTTGCGGCCTCGGCTGCATGCTCCTGGGCGTCGCGGTGAGGTCCTGGTAGTCCCGCGAGTGCCACGGAAGAAAGTGGAGGGTGAGAGCAGGACGGACAGCGGCAAAAGGTGGCGGTGGCAGAGCGCTTCACCTCGGCGGCGGCGGCGTACCCGTGCGGCTCGATTGGCGGGGATGAAGGGTTCCGGCGGTGCGGGGTCTCCGTGAGCAGCACGTGCGACGGCGAGGATGAAGAGAGCCCGGGGAAGGCGACGACGGAGGAGATCGACGCGGCGGCAGGATCCCGGCGGAAGAAAGGCAGGGAGCTCCTTGCGTCGCGCGGTCCGGTGGCGGGGTTCCTGTACAGGGTGCGGCTCGGGTGAGCGACGTGAGGGAGGGCGGTCCTGGTACAGAGAAAGGCCACGGGTGAGTGCCACGCGACGGAGAGAAAGAGACAACAGGGAGGGTGAAAAGGGTTACTCCACCGACGGCTTGGCCGGCAATTGCCCGGTGGCGGAACACGACGGCGGCGACACGTGCGCGAGGGCGGAGGAGATGCAGGGTGTGCTTGGGTGCGAAAAGGGCAAGGCAGGGGCTCGATCACAGGTTTTATAGGGCGAGGATGGGAGCAGAAGGGCTCTAATGGGGGAAGAGGCGGGCGGGCGGCCATCAATGGCCACGGCCGGCGGCCTTAACGGCATTCAAGAGGGGCGCTTGAATAGGAGAAGAAACTGAAGGGGATTAAGGAGGGGGAGTGAAGGAGGGAAGGGCGGTCGGTGCTTTGGTGCGCCTTGATGACAGCTTGAAGGCGGGAAGGGGCAAGATTGCCGGGGAAACGGCCGGGCGGGCGCGGCTGTTGCGGATCAGAGGAGAGGAGGAGGCCGGCTGGAGGAAGGGGGAGGACCTGACGGCCGGGCCCGGGCGGTCAGCGGCTGCACGAGGGAGGAGGGGGAAGCTGGGCTGAAAAGGAGAACGGGCCGAGCGAGGAGATGGGCCAGCGCAGGCTGAACGGGCCGAGCGAGCGCTGGGCCGGACGGGGAAGAAATGCCGACGACCTGCTTCGCGACCTGGGCCAAAAGAGAAAGGGGCCGGCTGGCTGGGTTAAAAAAAAGAGAGGAAGAGAGGGAAAGGTTTAAACTTTTTCATGATTTTAAAAACTACACTTCATCACACAAAAACCATGCAAGCAAAGTATGATGCACAAACACTTGTTGCTTCTAAAATTATTCAAAATGATATTTAAATATTTTAGAGCCAAATTTAATTGATAAATTATTATTTCCTTAGAAAACAAAAACTAAAACACCATGTTGCTACATTATTTTAAGTGATGGAATTTTAGGGTGTTACAGAACATTTCCTCATTTGGATATCGTTGCTTGAACAGCATAACTTGAATAACCCATAGACTAATTCTTGATTTGGATTGCATTCATAGGGCATGCATCCTTGATAAACCATCAAAACCATTAATCCCAATGACTATGTTATCACTCAATTATGAAAATCACAAACTATGACCTCATGGGGACCATGTTTCTTACACCTTACCCACCTTCCACTCACTAGTACAGCTCCGGCCTTTAGTCCCGGTTGGAAAGGGCCTTAGTTCTCTAAGGTCCAACCAGGACTAAAGAGGAGAGACAAAAGGCCCCTCTTTTAGTCTCAGGTCACATAAACAAGAACGGATAACAAATCCACATGTAAACAATTACATCGACCTTCAATTCCTCCATGAACACTCAAGAACATATGCAAATCAATTCACACAAAATTTCACAACATATGGATTCCATTCCATCATCACACATGAATTCGATTGCTCATCACACATGAATTCGTCACACATGAATTCGATTGCATCACAATACGTGAGAATTGGCAACAAATTGATGTAAATCGAACATTTACATTCATAAATAGAGGAAAATAGAGGAGACAAAAACTGATGAAGCTCGCCTGGCCTGGGCTGCCGACGCAGTCGAGTCCGCGCCCAGCCGCGTCCGTGCCGGGGACCGCGCCGGAGTGCCGCCCTGTGCCCGCGCCCGCGCTAGAGCCGGACCGCCGCCCTGCGCCTGCGCCCGCGCCGGAGTCGGACCGCCGCGCTCGGTCGCGTTCGCCCGCGTCCGCGCCTGCGCCGGAGCCGGACCGCCATGCCCGGTCGCGTCCGCCCGCGCCCATGGCGGGGACGACGCCAGAGCGCCGCCCTGCGCCGGAGCCGGACCGCCGCGCCCGCTGCGAGGTCTCCTCCGCCCGCGCTGGAGTCGGACCGCCACGCCCGCGCCCGTGCCGGGGACCGCACTGGGGTGCCGCCCTGCGCCCGCGCCGGAGCCGGACCGCCGCGCCCGCTGCGAGGTCTCCTCCGCCCACGCCGGGGGCCTCCTCCTGCGCCTGCGCCACCACCCTGAGGAGATAGAGAAAGAGATGAGAGAAGAAGATAGAGATAGAAATGAGTGGAGAGAGATAGCTGGAGAATATAAAAGAGACAGAGGTCGGCAGGGCGTGCAAAGCTTTAGTCTCGTATGGTGTTACCACCTGAGACTAAAGGGTGCCCTTTAGTCTCGGGTGGTAAAACCACCCAGGTACCCTTTAGTCTCGGGTGGTAAAACCACCCGAGACAAAAGGCCAGCGCTAATTATTGCGGCCATAGAGCCGTTGGCCTTTAGTCTCTGGTGGTTTTACCACCTGAGACAAAGGGGGGGGGGGGGCGGCGCCCGCGGCCTTCCCAGGCCACGTCGTCCCAAAAGCTTTTGTCTCGAGTCCCAACTTTAACCGGGACAAATGTGCGGGGTCAAAGGTCCGTTCTCCACCAGTGACTGGCGCATTTGCAACTTAGTCACATGTCACCAAGCAAAGCAACTCAAGCAAGGTTGTAGCTGAAGCCTAGCCATATTGTTTCTCGGAAAAAAAAAAGCATATAAAATGGAAATGGTAAGGGACTAGAGGACGTCGAACGCGCATCAGACACTGGTCATTGTTCATTTATAGTCACACACACTGATCAAACTATACATAAGATCCCATGGAAAAGTATACATCGATGACCATGCTGATTTCTTTATTAATTTCCCCACTACTTGACATTTTGACAACTAATCAGGAATCACACGGTTGCTTCGCCGGTCGGGATCTTGACGTAGTCATGGCCATGGGCCGTCACCATCACCTCCTCCTTGCTCTCCATGGCCTGGTAGTAGAACACCGTCGCCGCGGAAAAGTAGAAGAGCTGCACCAATCCCGACACCAGCGCGTACACGACGAGCAGAGCCACCCCCATCGCCATGCTCTTTTTCGAGCACCCGAGAGCCACCATGTAGAGCGGGGTCGGGACCATGGCCACCAGGTGGACGGCGACGACCAGCACGCACCCATGCTTCCTCCACACCCGCGTCATGAGCCGCCACGCCTGCCGGAGTGCGCCCGCGCCGCGGCGCTCCGCGTCCGCCACCGACACGGCCGTGGTGACGACGAAGACGACGTTGAGGTAGAGGAACGCGACCGCGAAGAGGACCACCGCCGCCGAGGAGGACCACCGGCGCGTCATCACGAGGTGGAGCCAGGGTTTATTTTCTCGGCGAAAAAAAAACCCGAGAAACACGATTTTCACGTTTCTCGGTTGGGAGCGATTTTTTATTTTCTCACCGAAAAATCGTCCGAACCAATTAATACAACCTTCCGACCTTCCATGACTCTAAAACTTATCTAATTTCTATGCATTGTTTTCATGTTAGGTTGTTTGGAAACAATCTAGGTTGTTTTGTGTATAAATTGAAGATTTTTTCTCTAAATTTTATCCGAAAGGAAAACGAAGAATCCGAAAAAATTCTGAGAAATCCGATAAACGCGTTTCTCACCAACCTCCGATTTTTTTTTCCAAACCGGTAAAATAAACCCTGGGTGGAGCAGAGCGGCGAGGAGCGCCATGCAGGCGACGTTGAGGACGCTCACCATGGCCACGGTCACGAGAGGGCCCGTCAGGTGACGCTCCTTCGTGATCACCTTCGAAAGGAGCTCGGGGAGCGAGTAGCGGTCGCCAGAGTAGGTTGTGGAGGCGGCGAAGAAGGCGACGATCTGGTTGGCGAAGGAGCATACCAAGGTAACGACCATGACTGCGATGGCGACGATGGCGAGCTCCCTGGCTTCCTTTAGGATCTCCGCCACAAGCTTAGCGTAGTCGGGGCTCGAGGGATCCATGCTCGCGATCTCCATGAGGTGGCGGGAGATGCCGGTGGCGAGAGGCTGGATGCAGAAGACATTGGTGCCTTGGAGAAGGAAGGTAGGGAAGGCGATCAGGAGGAGGACGGGGACGAAGAGCTTGGCGTTCTGGGTGGGGAGGAGCAGGGCATCCTTGAGGAAGGAGAGGCATGACGACGAGGAGGTTGCTTTGGCTTTGGTAGCCATTGGCATTGCTGATCAATCTCAAGATTAACCAAATGGCAGCGCGCAGTTGTGCCTATTTTGGCTGAAGAAGAAGGGTGTAGAAGAATGAAGGATCTGCCAAAGCTGTTGCTGTTGAAATATCGGCAAATCTCAGAGTCCACCGAAGACTTGGAAAATAAGCGCCGTGTAGGTCCGCCCATACAAGACTTGGAAAAATCTTAGAGGTCTACAGAAGGCCACTACTCTAATCATCTTATTTGATGTCACGAGCCCCTGTTCGTCTGGCTTATCAACCATCAGCCAGCAGTACTTTTCTCTCAGAACAAATCAGCCATCAGCTATCAGTAAGCAGTACTTATATCTCAGAACAAATCAGCACCAGCCTCTAACCAAGCGAACAGGCTGGGCGAGTGGGGCTGGACAGATTTATTGGGCCGCGTGGACAGATTTATTGGGTCGCGTGGACTGACCTCAGATGATAAGAGGAATGCATGAAAAACAAACAAAATTGCAAATGTCATAGCACACAGTCGTCCACAGTATTCTAATAGTTGCAAATGTCATAGCACACAGTCGTCCACAGTATTCTAATAGTTAATGCTAGATGTTATGTTATTGAGAAAAGATTCAAAAGTAGATTTTCGAGTGTAGGTCCCGATATGCACCATATGGCAAGTTTTCGCTGCAAGTAAAATTTCATTCCCTAATTAAATTAGAGCAGTAGAAAGACATTTATTTAAAGTTAATTACTATATTGTTATTTTCTGAACAAGTTGTTATTTTGTTTAAAAACGATTTGATATCATTGATAGAACAAACAGGATCACTAGTAGTACATCTATATTAGGTACTAACATGCATTTGAGATAACAAGTCTTGGAATCCTAGACTTGAACATCAACAGAGAAGGTAAAGGAGACACAGACCATCGGTGGTGGGGACGGGGTCCGTAGCTGTCAGATGATGAGATCTGCACAGTCCACAGGGGTACCCACGTGGTTGATTTAGAGGTAATGGGAGGTTGAGAACGAAGAGCGTAGATGGTTATGCTACGAGCACACAGAACACAAGGATTTATACTGGTTCAGGCCTCCGGAGAGTAATACCTTACATCTAGTTCTTGGTGGAATTGTATTGCTTCTTGATCTCGTGGACGTGGATGTGGCGAACGTGAGGTGAACGATCACTGGTTGTGAACGCGTCCTGTGCGGTGCACTCTAGGCCGCCTTATATAGTCCAGCGGGCTAGGGTTTACAAGGTCTGTGGGACCGAATCCAGATCGGTTACAACATGGAAAGCTATCTCTACGGATTACAAACAGTATCCCGTGATATCTGGACTGATTGGTGACGAAGCTAACACCTTGACTTTTATGCCAAGCCTTGGAGAAGTCTTCGGGGCCACAGATCAAGTTTGTTGGGCCCACCAGCAGGTCGGCAGGTCGGCTGACAGGCCGGACCACTTGTCCGGGACGGTTGAGACCCTAGTCGGGAGGGACCCCTAGGGTAGCCCCATCTCTCAGTAGCCATAGCGTCGGTCGTGATCGCAGGGGCGGCTGCAGCTTCACGCAGGGGAAGCGGTGGCGACTCCGGCTCAATGACGGGGTCGCTGCGGGAACGACGCTGCTCTGGACGGTAGCAGCGACGGCGGGAGACGAAGGTCGACGGCGGCGGCGATGGTGGAGCTTCCCGCGCGCTCTAGTGCTCTCTCGATCAGTTAGGGTTGTAGGTGGGGTGTGTGGCGGTGCGGTGAATCTCGTACAGAGCGCCATAGACCCCACCTCCTTTATATAGGATTGTGCGACAGAGGCCCACCAACCATTGATTGTTTGTTGGGCGCCCCCGATCAGGGCGCGAGACCGAGTCTGTCACTGCCTTTGGGCTGTGTCGGGTTAGAGATCGGTCTAACAATATGCATGCGAAAACAAACAAAATTGCAAATGTCATGTCACACAGTCGTCCACACTATTCTAAGAGTCAATGCTAGATGTTATGTTATTGAGAAAAGATTTAAAAGTAAATTTTCGAGTGGTCCCAATCCACAGTAAATTTCGCAATGTAGAATGAAGTGTTATTGAGGAAAGATTGAAACACAAACCAAGTACTTAGAACGCTAAATATTTGTCTTAGGGGGAGGTCCGGTTGTATTAAACTCACTTGAGCAGCCTATTGATGTTCATGATGCCCTTCTTTAAACTTTCCAAAGGTGTCCTAAAAAAACTTCATTTCCATATTCTTTTGACAAGACATAAATGATAAAATAAAATACTATCTAGCCAGATCGGATATGTTGTGCCGTCCTGAAGATCATGGGGGACTAGAATATACCTGACCTTTGAATTAAAACCAAATATCTACTTAGTAAGTGGTTATTTAAACTGGTAAATAAAGATGGTACATGGTATATTACTTAAAAATAAGTATCTAAGCATCAAATGTCTTTCTCAGGTAAAAATTAAACATGGAGATTTGTATTTCTAGGAAGGTCTATTAAGGGTTAGAGAAGATTTTTTGGATTACGGGACTTTCAAAATAAAGGATGTGCCACAAACTAGATTTTAGAGGATGCATGACTATATGCTCTAAGAGCAACTCCAACGGTCTAGTTAAAATCCGCAATGTTAATTATACACTCGCGTGCTCGTTTTGCTTGTAGCGACCGATCCGACCGCAGATTCGCGCTCACCTTTCCCTTTTTCTGGAGCATGCCCACGTGCACCGGGCTCAACAATTGGTCTTATCCCTTCCTGTTCACACGCTGCTCGTCTCTCTCTCCCGTTTCTTTTCTCGTTTCCTCCTCTCCGTCTCTCAGCAAAATCTCCTGGTGGTTCACTTGCGTGCATGCTGAGTTTTTTTTTCATTTATCTATACCCAGCAAATAACTGTATAAGCTATGCACATACCTTGTTAGAAAAAAGTTATCCACATAACTCGTCGTCAGAAGAAAAACTTATGTGTATAACTCATTGTTAAGAAAAAAGTTATCCTTATAACTCGTTCGTCAGGGTCAAAGTTATATTTATAACTTGTCGTTTGGAAAAAAGTTATGTGCACAACTCGTCGTCTGGGTCAAAGTTATATGCATAACTCGTTGTTAGAGAAAAAAATTATCTGCATAACTCGTCATCAAGGTCAATAACTCGTCGTTAGGAAAAAAGTTATACGTATAAATTATCATATGAAAAAATTTATGTGTATAAGTTGTGAAAAAGTTATGTCTATAAATTTGCTATATAATTAATTTTGTTTAGACATAATTTTTTGCTCCATAATTTTGCGTATAATTTTTTTGTTTATATACATTATGTACACAAGTTGATGCTTATAGCAACATAATTTATGTATATACAGGAACATACCTGTATTTGGGCAGGTACCTGTGGGGTCCATCGGTGTGGTGTTCGGTTGACAGGTGAAGCCACACGGGGGTTGGTGCGGGCGCACGACAAAAAAAAAAGAGAGAGAATGACGCGTGCGCATCAGTTACCGAGAAAGGAAACTGTTTATTGTCGGAGATCGGTCGCTAGTTTTCTTCTTGGCGCGTGCTGTGATTAGATGAGCCCAAATCTAGAGTTTTAGAAGACCTGTTTAAAAATAAAGAGCTCTATAAGAAAAGGATAAACAAAACTGAACTTTTCGCACCTCAGTACCAGTGGACTCCACATGTCATAATCTTTCTCCCCACCTTTGCTTGGTCCCTGACTGCGCCACCGCAACCCATGCGGACATAGCAGCGAGTAGCCGAGCACGCGGCAAGAAGGCGGTCACGGCCGGGACCCCAGCCCGCTGCTCTACGGCTCCTGCCTCCCACTGGCTCACTGTCCTACTCCACTCAAGCAACGTGCGCAATGGCGGTGGCGAGCCGGCGGCCCCTCCCTGGAGGCTGAAGCTCCACGTGCTGCCGTGCTGCGATGCTAGGCGGTGGCGCCTGCTGCTTGGTCCTCAGCTCCCTGCATGAGCGCTAGGCTGAAGATGTCCAGCTGCAGGACCTCCTCAGCCCGAGACATCTGTATTTGTACATCGATTGAATTTTGTTTGTTGCTCTTTACTTCTCTTGTTGTACATGGAGGCCGATTGGATTTGGATGGATTGCTTATATGCATATGTGGTGGTTTAAATATACGATATTTGCGCATGGACGGAGGGCTGACAAGTGGAGGTCGCGAGGCAGCGAGGCCGCGAGCGACTCCGGAGGTGCGGCCGAGGGGCCGTGCTGACGAAAGGAGTAAGGCAGCAACCGGCTCCGCCGCCGCGCGACGCTCACATCACAGACTGGTGCCGACTCGCTCCACGGCCCTGGCGCCGCTCGCTCCACTGCCCCTCGCGGTTCGCTCCGCTGTCCCACGTCGTCCATTCTGCCGCCCAGTGCCGGCCAGAGCTGCGTAGACGGGATGGCGCGAGAGGCGATTTGGCGCGAGAAGGAAGGGCGGGAGGGCTCGATTGGTGCGCGGGACGGGTGATTGCGAGGCGGACGAGGTCGCCAAATATGACTAGCACACGGGAGAGTTTTGCGAGGGAGATGGCGAGGGAAAGGTTATGATGAGGCTATTGGATCGGTGTTTTGCCAACTTTTTCTTTTTTTACGGATCCAAAATGATATAAAGAAGCTGTTGGAGTTGCTCTAACCCAATAAAGAGCAATTCCCTAACCTGTACATTATAGTATATTATCTTTAGTGGCAACTGTGATGAATTAAATTAAATGCCATTGCACACATTTCTTTTATAAAAGATTTAATTGGGGATAAGTTGTCTGCCTGGAAAAACTTGGTAGCAAAAAGAGCCTCATATCAGCTTTCAGATGGAAGGGGCAAGTTTACCTAGGACTTGCATAGACAGACATGTTAGTTTCACTGTGCAATCTATGTACTAGTATTTTATAAATCAGAGCATTCCCTTATGAACCAGGCCTCCACAAGTGGGTAAGTGGATTGGGTTAGACACGTTGTTGGCCCATGTTTTCCTTTAAGCCCAGTCGGTCCTTGAGCTCTGCGCGTTGGCCATTTAAGCCCGTGTTGCCTTGTGTAACAGACATAATCGTGAAGACAAACTCTGAATGCTATTCTCTTCCTCACGGCGCTGCCGTGTTCTACCTGTTCTTCCCCAGATCTCTTGTTAAAACTCCCCAATCCTCTGTTGATTTGTACTCAGATCATAACAATTGGTATACAGAGCCTTCATCAACCCTATCCAGAATTTTTTTCCCACAAAAACTTCACCCAGTTCGCCGGATTTCATCCTGCCGCCGAGCAAGCAGACGAAGCTCCAAGCACAGATGGCGGAATCAATCGAATCGCTCGCCACCAAGTTCTCGAGCTTCGATCAAGCGCTGCAGAAGGTGCTGGACAAAGTCGCCGGAATCGAAGCGAAGCAGTCGAAGGCGGAGGAGTCGCTAGTGCGCTGATCCTCAAGGTGGATGACACGGCGACGCGCCTTCAGCGTCTGGAAGCAGTACCACCTCCACCTCCACCTCCGCCGCTGCCACCGCCGCTGCACCAGAATATTATTGGAAAAATGTTGGTTTCGGAAAAATGTTGCAACATTTTTTTAAAAAATGTTGGTTTCAGAAAAGTGTTGATCCAACATTCTCGAAAAAATGTTGAAAACATTCTAAGAAAATGTTGACAATATTCTGAAAAATGTTGGTTAACATTTCCAAAAAAATGTTGATCAACATTTTGAAAAATGTTGGTAAATTTTTCTGAAATGTTGGTCAACAATTTTTTATTCGTTGGAAATGTTGAATAAATGATTGTTTGTGGGGTTCGGGTGATTTTAGAAAGGAAAAGGTGAAACTGGGTTGTAGTTGGGCTTTGGTTGATTTTATAGTTTCAATACTTAACTATCTTGCGGTAGATATATAGGAGCACCCTGATAGGAGGACACCGACCGAGGGCTCCTATTTAGCTACCAGAAGGTGGATAAGGGTTGAAAATTTCAACCCATCAAAGCTCATCTAAACTTGCTGTTTATTATTTTCCAACCATCCCACCTCAAATAAACTTTTTCAAATCCTAACCCATCTAAACTTGTTGTTACAACATTTCTTCAAAGCCCATCTAAACTTGCTGTTACAACATTTTTTCAAATAAAAAGTTGAACCAACATTTTTCATAAAAAAGTTGATCAACATTTTTGGAAAAGTTGGACCAACATTTTTTTTCAAAACATTTCCATCAACATTATCATGACAATGTTGATCAACTATTTTTTGAAAATGTTCTAACATTTTTTTGAAAAAAGTTTTCAATATTTTTTTTCACATCCCTCCACCACCTCTGGCGGCGTGGCAGCCTGCCGACCGGCCAGCCACGGCGGCGGCGCCAGCCAGCCGCGCACCCTTGGCCGCGCACGGCGGCAGACGCGGGGCGAGGCTCGCCGGCCGGTAGGCCGCGGCGGCGCGGCCGCCCTACTGGCAGGGGTGGGAGGAAGGTAGAGGATGGCGGCTAGAGTTTGCTACTTTGTTGAGCTACGTGAGCTGTTAATTGAGTTTCTATTGGGTTATAATTTCTATGCATACTAATTTTCGAAAGGTACATAGGATTCCCGTCCGACACCGACCTGCTGGCCGCCGAACGGTTGATTCTTTGATCATCAGCCCGTATGTAATTTTGACTACAAGAGCCCAAGCCCAAAATGGAAGCCCACAAGAGTATCCGTGAGTCTATAATTCCTCAAGGATTCCTTTGGGTTTTTGGCAGATCATCAGTCGTCGTCTGCTACTCCCCCCGTTACATTCACTTGTACTACGTGCGATCATCTGGCCCAGCGCCAATTATTTGCCCAAAAATATGCAATCGGCCAGCGAATGGGCTTGTAGTCCAATGGTAGGACGGTCCAGTGGGACGCTACCCACCAGAGTTCAAATTCTGGTGCTCGTACCTTTTCCTGGATTTATTCCGGGAATTTCCGGCGTTATGCATTAAGTGGTAAGCGACGTTCCCGTCGACGACGAGGCGCCAGTGGTGACTTCGAGAATCTCCAGATTTGCCGGTGCTCAGTCCTTCGGAGGTGCTCATAGGGGTAGGGTTTGCGTACGTGTGTTCATAGGGGTGAGTGTGCGTGCGTGTTGTGAGCGTCTACGTTGTACTGTGTAATCTAAAAAAAAATATGCAATCGGCCTTGCACAACGGATGCATAGTTGTCGTCGATTTGGTACTTTTTTTAGGGGGCTATTGCGTTTGTGCCCCTGTTTTGAAGTGAAATGGTGAATTTACCCTTACTTTTTCAACTTTGTGATTTTACCCCTGCTTTTTCAAAACGAAGAGAGGGTTTGCCCCCATTCCGTGAATACCACTTAACGGTGTCAAAATTGCTACGAAAAGACAAATTTGCCCATGTAGATTTGCTTCACTTTTCCAAATTTCTTTTTTATTTTACCCTTGTTCTAAAAAGTAAAGAGTACTTTGATTAGTTTGAAATCGACTCTTGAAGACAAAACTCAGCCCCAAAATTTCGTTCTTTTCGAAGCCGAATGAAATTTGATGGGGTCGGAGCCTTCCCTAGGTGCGCTTGTGACCTGCTTGGCTGCCTATGCATGGCGACAGAGCTACCTCCACCAACGCTAGCATCGAGCAGCGACCTGATGTCCATGCGCGCACCGAGCCGCTGCTTCACGCCCTGCGCACCGTCGCGTGTGGACGTCCGCCGCCTGCCTCCTCAGTCGGGGCCGCAATGTTGCAACCTCGCGTTCGCTCCGGAGTCCTGATCGGGACAGAGCGGCGTCGAGGTCGCGGCGCACGATGGAGCAGCGGCGCGATGGGTCCGTCGCCTGCCTCCTGCGATGGATCTGCGACGCCACCTCACTTGCGCTCTTGGGCCTATAGGTCACGACGGAGCCGCGCCGCGATGGGTTCGCGCCGCCTGCACCCTGCGATGGAGCTGCGACGCCACACTCGCGTCCACTCCAGGCCGCGCCGGAGCCGCGAGTGCCTCCTGTGCCCTCGCAACGGCAGCACAGTACCCATGAGTCGCACCTCTCGACCACGCGCACACGCCGCGATGGGGCCTCCGTCTCTCACCGCCGGGCACTCGAGAGATGGATAGTGTCAGGGGTAATTTGGTCTTTTTTAATCTCCTTTCAACACTTTTCCTTTTTTTTATTTGCTGAAAGTTTCCTCCAAGTAACAGTGTTAAAAATGAGGGCAAACAGAAGCTTCATTCTCGAAAAGCAAGGGTAAAATCACAATTGAGCTCCATAGCAGGGGCAATATCACCAATCTCCCTTTTTTTTATCTATATCTATACATCGAAAACAATTGAAAATGTTTCTCACCCGAATCGAGTCCGTCTTACCCCTCACGTCGGACCCACCCGTCATATAATTAGGAGTGAATAAGGTGGAAGACCCATATAAATCGCAATTTGGGGATAATTCTGCCAAAATCTTAATGTTTTTTTACCCAACTGAGAGACATGGGTACCCATGGGTCTCCATCGATCAAGGTCTCAGCCGTCCCCGACAGGTGGGTCCGACCTACTAGAAGACCCGCCGACCTACATGACGACTTGACGCGTGGGCCCAGCGACCTGGAGATAGTTTGGCATGCAAACCAAGGCAGTACCAGAGGGTCGAGTCTTTCGAGCAGATTTTTCTCAGTCTTCAGGTCCCGCTCGGTGTTTAGTTGCTAGTGTTTCTGCCGAGTTGTGGAAGTGGCATAGGCGGTTGGGTCACTTGAGCTTTGATTTGCTTTCTTGCTTGAGTGGACTCGAACTTGTCCGAGGATTGCCTAGGTTAAAGTTTGAGAAAGATTTGGTGTGTGTCCCGTGTAGGCATGGCAAGATGGTAGCCACTCCCCATCCACCTTTGACAGAGGTTATGACTGAGCGTCCAGGGGAGCTTTTACACATGGACCTGGTTGGTCTGGCTCGCGTTCGCTCGGTGGGTGGGAAGTGGTATGTCCTTGTGGTTGTGGACGACTACTCTCGCTATGCCTAGGTGTTTTTCTTAGCTGAGAAAAGTGAGACATTTGGCTTTGTTCGAGATCTGATCTTGAGGTTGAAGAACGAGAGACATGGGGATGCCATTCGAGCAATTCGCAGTGACAATGGCACAAAATTCAAAAACTCTCATTTTGAGACTTTCTGTCATGATCTTGGTCTTGAACATCAGTTCTCGTCACCGTATGTTCCTCCTCAGAACGGTGTCGTAGAAAGAAAGAATCGGACCCTTTGTGCAATGGCTAGGACGATGCTCGATGAGCACAGGACTCCTAGGAAGTATTGGGCCGAGGCGGTCAATACCGCTTGCCATGCCTCAAACAGGATTTTCCTTCGAGCCTTCAAGAAGAAAACTTGCTATGAGCTTATGCACGGTCGTGCCCCCAGAGTTAGTCACTTTAGAGTCTTTGGCTGCAAGTGCTTTATACTCAAGAAGGGGAAGCTAGACAAGTTTGAGGCTCGGTCTTCTGATGGGATTTTTCTTGGTTATGCATTACATTCTAGAGCTTATCGTGTACTTAACCTTGAAACTAACCAAATCATGGAGACTTGCGAGGTATCCTTCAATGAGACACAGCCATGTAGCCCTTCTGTTTTTGAGTGTGCAGGTGACGATGAGCTGGGGCAGACGATCTTTGAGGAAGACAAGGATGAAGGAGAGGATGAAGGAGAGGATGATGGAGATGATGCAGTTCCTCCAGCTCGTGTACCCTCTACTTCCACTATAACGACTACTGTTGACGACGGTCCTTCCCCCACTCCTACAACTATGACCCGTCAAGTACAAGTGGAAGCTGCTGCTGAGGGGGAGGTGGTCTCCAGGAGAGAGGCACCGAGACGAGTTCAAGCTGATCATCCTCCTTCGACGATCATTGGTGACCTTCACAAGAGAACCACTCGGTCAAGGTCACAGATAGTTTCTCACTTTGCTCACTCTGCATTTGTTGCTTCTTTCGAGCCCAAAGATATTGGATACGCATTATCTGATTCAAACTGGGTCAATGCTATGCATGAGGAGCTTGAAAACTTTGAGAGAAACCAAGTCTGGGTGTTAGTTGAACCACCTCCAAATTGCCATCCTATAGGTACCAAATGGGTTTGGAAGAACAAAGAGGGTGAAAATGGGATGGTGGCGAGAAACAAGGCTAGACTAGTAGCTCAGGGGTTTAGTCAGAAGGAGAGGATAGACTATGAGGAAACCTTTGCACCTGTAGCTAGATTGGAAGCAATTCGGATCCTTCTAGCATTTGCTGTTGCTAAAGGGTTCAAGTTTTTTTAGATGGATGTGAAGAGTGCTTTCCTAAATGGGGTGATTGAGGAAGAAGTGTATGTGAGGCAACCCCCGGGTTTTGAGAGTGCCAAGTATCCCCACCGAGTGTACAAACTCCAGCGAGCACTATATGGCTTGAAACAAGCACCCAGATCATGGTATGGTAGGCTAAGGGGTTTTCTGCTTAGCAAGGGCTTTGTGATGGGAACCGTAGATAAAACCCTTTTCCTACTCAAAAGTGGCAATGACCTGTTGATTGTTCAGATATACGTGGATGATATTATCTTTGGTGGCTCCTCTCACTCTTTGGTTGCGAGGTTTGCAGAGGATATGAGCAGGGAGTTTGAGATGTCAATGATGGGTGAGCTGCAGTTCTTCCTTGGGCTTCAAATCAAGCAACTCAAGGATGGGACATTTGTGCATCAAGGGAAGTACACCAAGGACATCGTCAGGAAGTTTGCAATTAACGACTCCAAGCCGATGACGACTCCGATGAGTACGACTACGGCTTTGGATGCTGATGAAGACGGTGAGCCCGTGGACCAGAAGGAGTACAGGAGCATGATCGGCTCCCTCCTCTACTTGACGGCGGCGAGGCCGGACATACAGTTCAGTGTGTGTCTGTGCGCTCGTTTTCAGGCTTCGCCGAGGACTTCGCACCGGCAAGCAGTCAAGAGGATTTTCAGGTACTTGAACTATATTCCTGAATTTGGTCTTTGGTATTCTGCGTCCTCGACACTGAATCTGCATGGGTTCTCCGATGCGGATTTCGCTGGGTGTCGCTTGGATCGCAAGTCTACCTCCGGTTCTTGCCAATTTCTTGGTTCTTCTTTGGTGTCTTGGTCTTCTCGCAAGCAGTCAAGTGTAGCCCAATCCACCACAGAAGTCGAGTATGTAGCTGCAGCCAGCTGTTGTTCCCAACTCCTTTGGATGACTTACACTATGAGCGACTTTGGTGAGGAGTGTACTCATGTCCCACTCTTGTGTGATAGCACCCGTGCCATAAGTGTAGCCAAAAATCCAGTCCTTCATTCCAAAACCAAACATATAGAAGTGAGGTACCACTTCCTGAGGGACAATGTGGAGAAGGGAAACATAAACTTGATACATGTACCCACCCAAGACCAACTAGCCGATATCTTCACAAAACCTCTTGACCAAGCTACATTTACTCGCTTGCGGGGTGAGCTTGGAGTGTGTTTTCCTTTCTGAGTTGGTGCTTGGAGCTTCTCTTGTAGCATATGTAACATACATGTTTACTTTTATGTACCATATCATGTAGGATAGCCATCTTTGTATCATTTGTGCATTTGATAGGATGAGCTTCTCCTATATACATTGGTTACTAAAACTTGCTACTTTTGAGATGTGGGTATGCTTGCTAGTTTTGGTAATATGTAGCTATGCTCTTGATTCTCATGTTGAATATTCATGATGTGCTAGCTATTTTTAGAGAAAAATGCTAAAATGACATTTCCTCATGAGTAAAAGCCTTTGCATGCTCTCTTTATGCTTGAGTGGCTATGTCATGTTTAGTTTATGCTTGGGAAGCATGTTTTTTTGTCATTTGGGGTCAAAGACCTTTTTGTCATTGCGAATGTTTAGCCCACTAGAGACCTAATGGAGGAGCATAAGCTTCTTTTTGCCGCAAAGGCATTTCATGTACCATGTTAAATCTGAAAATGGAATGCTAATGCTTGAAAATTATGCTCTCATATGAATCATGTCATTTATGCTTTACAATGTATAAATTTGGGTGCTAAACCGTTGCATGATGTCTACCATGAGAAGTCTCATTTTAGAAGTAGACACATGGCTCGGTGGCTTTGACATGACATGAGATAGCTTGTGGGTGTTTCCAATGATCTTTTGATGAGAACTTGTGACCTTGTATGAGCTTTGTGTGATTTCTAGCTCACTTTAGCATAATTTGGTCATGGTTAGGAATTTGCTCATGAGAGGAAATTTTTCGCAAAATTGCTTAACTTGACCATGGCTTTGTCACATGTGTATGAAACTTTACAATCTTGATGGCAATGCTTTTACGAAACTATGGACTATCTTGCTTGCTCATTATCTATTTTGTAGCATTTTTAGTGCTCAATGTCTATTTGAGAAGCTCGTAGTTTAAATGTTTGAATTTTTAGCATGATTCATGTATTGTCAACAAGGGGGAGAAAGTAGCGCATGAAAAACACTTCTGGGCGCATTTGGAAGGTGTCCGAACAGAACTCGCTGCAGTTGCTGCTCATATGGTCACCAGTCTGACCGGTGCTGGGCACAGGTCTGACCGGTGCACCGGTCTGACCGGTGTGGGTCACCGGTCTGACCGGTCAGAGCTGGGTCGCTTTGATTCAGGGGGAGCTTGCATGCATTGGTCCAGGGGGAGTTTGCATATGTTCAGGGGGAGCTCCTTGTGTCACTTTGCTTGTGGCTTGTGTTTTCGCTCAGTTGTGGTGAGTTTTCGCTTTCTTGCTCTTTGGCTGTGAGTTTTAGCTCTTGTGTTGAGCTTCTTGTCTCGTTTGTGTCGAGCTATTGCCCTTGTCTTAGGGGATCGATACTTTCTCTTTCAAGTGATCTTTGTGTCGTTTGCTTTTTAGCTTTCGATCACTTGTTGGAGGTTCATGTTCGTTTCTTTTCGTTTTTCCTCTCTTGTTTTCCATGTAATTTTTATAAGTGGTATATGTGTGTTGTCAATGCACTCATCAAGGGGGAGACTGAGGACCAGGTGTGTCCGAGGACCAGTGGATGGTCGCTCCTTAGTGATGAGTGATTGACAACGTGGTGTGGACTGACTCTTGGCCTAGTATTGTAGGTGTTGGATGCGGCATGATTTGCGTTGGTGCAGGTGAAGAACAGGCGCGAAAGGTCTTAGCCAGAGTGGCCTCCCAGGAGCGGAGAGACAAGTAGGCTTGGTTCGAGGGACCCGGTGGCCGGACGGGATCAAGTGCGGTCCGCATGGTGCAAGAAGAGCAAGACGAAGTCGTGAAGAAGGTGCCGGTACATCGGTGACGGCCAAGTCAAGGAACGAGGCAAGATTGAGTAGACCGTCCGGGAGCCGGAGGTGAAAGACTTGGCGTGCTCGAAGCTTGGCGTGGTGAGGCTGTGCGGTGTATGCGGGGTTTGTTGGTTTGGCCACAAAACCAGCACAGTCCGAAGACTCAGCGCGACAAGACGGCGCACCGGTCTGACCGGTGTGGACCGTGTGCGACGGGAAGCTTCGAAGCGGGGGACACGCGGCGTGATCACGGAGCTTGCGTCGGAGGGAAGCAAGCCTGCGGTGCATGTGTGTCCGCTCGATCTACAATTTCCAGATTTGCCCCTGAGGGGTGTGTATCTTAAATTCAAGTTGTCGGGGTAGGATAGTTTTTTCCACCTCCGACGGACTATAGATAAATAGCAAGGAGGAGAAGTGGGCAGCCAACTTTTTGGGGCTTCTCTCTAGGACTTGGTGTAGGTTTTGATTTTCTTCTCTCCCTAGCACTTGTTATGGTTTTCTCCCTTCCATAGGCTAGCTAGAGCTTCAATTCCAAATCATCAAGAGGGTAGGATGTTGGGAGGTTGCTAGCCCTTGTGAAGAACCTTTCCTTGGAATGTGAAGAAGGTTTGTGGTGCTAATCTCGTGTTCCTCCCCTTCCCCGGCATTTTTCTTTTTCGGGTTTTTTCGGAGCCATTTTCTTGGGATTTTCTTGGATCGGTTTCGAGGATGTTTTCCTTAGGGATTTTGTTTGGGGATCACACATGAGTCCTTTGTGCCTCTTTTCTTAGTGATCTTGCCCCAACAAACCCACGGGAAGACCTTCGATTTGGTGGTTTTTGGTGAATCCCGAGTTCTTGGTGTTCGTCCCTTTGATTCGCGATTCCGCAAGATTAGGTGAGTTTGGGGACTTGATCTTGTAGCCATGGCTCACCCATGAGGTGACCCAACTATCCCCAAAGTCTCGATTGAATCCATTGCGTGAATCGGGAGATCGGTGGATTTGTTTTTGGGGTTTGACCCGCGGGTGGAGTTTTTCCCGAGCTACACAGACCTGACCGGTCTGACTGGTGCTCCACACCGATCTGACCAGTGCCGGCCACTTTGGGTATTTTCGGGGATCTGTGCTCCAGGTTGTTCCCCTTGCTCTAGGCTTGCTGCTGTTCAAGTTTGGTGCGGTTTTGGCCTCGGGAGCTTTGGATTATAGCAATTAGGGTTTTCCAGTCGTGACCGGTCTGACCGGTGCACTGGACCGGTCTGACAGGTGCAGAGGCGTCTGTGGAAAATCACCAAGTTTCTGCTCGGGTGATCCGGCTGTTGTGCTCGGGTGACCCGGGGCGTCTCTGTTTGCCCTCGAGTGTTCCCGGAAGATCCGGTCTGGACCGGTCTGACTGGTGGTCCTGACCGGTGTCGGCTCGTGCAGGGTGTTGTGTGCTTTCCACTGTGCTCGTTGCTGTGTGAGTTGCTTTGCCTTGCTCCTCGGTCCAGCAGTACTCTTGTGACTGTGTGGACTTGGCAAGAAGAGTGTCAGAGGTTTCGGAGTTGATTTTGGAGGATATACATATTCATCTCCTTGGAGAAGAATTTTAATTGCTCCCATTCACTCCCCCCTCTCTGGTCGCCATCTCGGTCCTACAAGTGGTATCAGAGCCGAGTTAAGGGTCTCCTAACTCTAACCGGTTCGAGATCCAAAGATGGCGTATCAAGAGCGGAATTCGGGTCCTCCACACTTTGATGGAAAGAACTACCAGATGTGGGAAGCCCGCATGGGGGCATTTCTCCGTGGCAAGGGACCGCGATTTGGGATGTGACGGTAGACACCACCTACGTCATACCCGAGAGTTTCCTGCTACCAGGCCCTAGGGACCTTTTCGAGGCCAACAACAAGGCCATCGACTTCCTGTACCATGCTCTCTCGGAACATGAATTCAATCGTGTTTTGGGAGAGAACTTGGCCTGGAAGATCTGGCAGAAACTAAAGGTCGCCCATGGCGGAAACAACCAAGTCAAAGCTCGGTTGTTCGCGACTTACCAGAGAGAGTACGAGAACTTCACTCATCTCCCCGGTGAGTCGATCGACGTGATGTTTCAGAGGTTCACGTGCATAGTGAACAACATGAGAGCCAATGTGACCGTGCTTACGTACGATGATCATGATAGAGCTGTGAAGCTCTTACACTCTCTGGATCGTACCGTGTGGAGCACTAAGGTCGAGGCGATCATGGAGTCCGCTAACTACGAGACACTCACGGTCGATGAGCTCTTCTCCAAGCTCAAGTCCTTAGAGGTGGATAGGGCTTTGAGAGCCAAGACAGAGAACCCGACTGATCCACATAGTTTGGCTCTTGTCACAGGCTCGAGGACAGGATTTCAAGCTAACCCTTCTTGTAGACAGTTTGCTTTGTCTTCTCTTGTGTCCTTGCCAGATGAGGAGTTCGAGGTGCTGAGCGAGGACGATCTCGCGCTGTTGACCAAGCGTTTCGGGCGCATGTACAAGAACCGCAAGGGATCAAGGCGGAACTCGAGCACGTGCTACAGGTGCGGCAAGATGGGGCACTTCATCGCCGAGTGTCCTGAGGCTATGGAGGTCAAGAACGACTACATGCACCGGCCCAAGAACGACTACAACAAGCGCCGTCCCAAGAACAACTACAACAAGCGCCGTCCCAAGAACGACTACAACAAGCACAAGAACAAGGGCGAGCGACGGACCAAGAAGAGCGGTGGCTACAAGAAGAAGTCGGCCCGAGCGATGGATGCTGGTGCAAGCGACATCGACTCAAGTTCCTGCTACACCACGTGAGCTCGAGTAGCGACGGCGAGGACGGCGGCCAGTACAAGGAGAAGAGGCACTCCAGCAAGAACTTCAACGGCCTGAGCGGCCAGAGCTTCGTCGCGAGAGACGGCTTCTGCGGCATGGCACGCCGCTTCGACAGCAAGAAGAGCCGCAAGGACGACTCCGACTCTGCTTCCGACTCCAAGGAAGAGGTGAGTCGTGATCCCGACGTCTTTCTTAAAGAGATTGCTTAGTTGAATGCCTTGCGAGACAATCATGAATTTTTCCCGAGCTGCCCAGACCTGACTGGTCTGACTGGTGCTCCACACTGGTCTGACCGGTGCCGGCCACTTTGGGTATTTTGGGGATCTGTGCTCCAGGTTGTTCCCCTTGCTCTAGGCTTGCTGCAGTTCAAGTTTGGTGCGGTTTTGGCCTCGGGAGCTTTGGATTCTAGCAATTAGGGTTTTCCGGCCGTGACCGGTCTGACCGGTGCAGAGGCGTCTGTGGAAAATCGCCAAGTTGCTGCTCGGGTGATCCGGCTGTTGTGCTCGGGTGACCCGAGGCATCTCTATTTGCCCTCGGGTGTTCCCGGAAGATCCGGTCTGGACCGGTCTGACCGGTGGTCCTGACCGGCCTGACCGGTGTCGGCTCGTGCAGGGTGTTGTGTGCTTTCCGCTGTGCTCGTTGCTTTGCGAGTTGTTTTGCCTTGCTCGTAGGTCCAGCAGTACTCTTGTGACTGTGTGGACTTGGCAAGAAGAGTGTTAGAGGTTTCGGAGTTGATTTTGGAGGATATACATATTCATCTCCTTAGAGAAGAATTTTAATTGGCTCCCATTCACTTCCCCCTCCCTGGTCGCCATCTCGGTCCTACAACGTCGTTGCCTGCGGTTGTGTAGCAAACTGCAGCAGGCCGGCAGTGGGGCAAATTAGGATGAGAAACATTCTAATTTCACTTTATTGCAGGAAGCATCTTTGGTTTGAACGTTTTGTAGCATTGTGACTCCTTAGAAATTTTGTATTGTACATTTTTTTAACATGGGAATACCCAGCTTCTAAATCCTGCCTCCGCCACTGTCACTACTTGCTCGTGGATCCCACCCACCGGAGTTCGATCAGGCCAGCCATCAGAACCCCTGGCCATGGAGCCCGGTCATGAACGAAATCTGATCTGATCACGCTTTTCAGTTGGACCCCTACCAAATAACAATTCCTATCTATGTTTTGTGTATAGAAAAACTTACATAAACCCTTACTTAAATATGAATCCACGTCTAAACACTTGTTCTTCTGAAAGAATTTTATCTATTATATTAACGGTTCCTAAAAAATACTGTAATCACATTTCTCTTATTTGTGCGTAATAATATTCTATCAAATAGCCACACTATGGCATACACAAAATACATTTGTAGTTGATCTTATCTACATGCAAAACATTAAACAACTTAGAGATGAAGTCTTCGTCTGCGCGTTGTATGGGCTGTCTTTATATCTGTCTGGATGATAAATTCGAGGTTCTGTAGATGACTCGTTGTCTATGTGTTGTACATGCCCAGCCGACCAGCTCGCCACCGCCCTCGATGGCCAACAACCGTCCAAGCCTTTGCCGAGACGTTGCTCCCTGTCTCCCACCTGGCCGCCTATAAAAGGCACCGTACGCCGGCCTACAAACGGGTCCTAGGTGAGCACCACATCACCCCTGGCCCCTTCCCCGACCAAGTACGGCCATCCCCTCGTCAGAACTGAGCTCCAACTGCCAGCCATGGCGTCAGGGACCACATTGTGATTGGAGTTTTCGTTTTAGGGACCTAGCTGTAAAATATGGGATTTGTTTGGAAAAGAACAAATTTGTACCCATACGGTTTTCTTTCCTTGTCCACCACGCCTCCTTTTAATTCCTTTCCGTGCGCACATGTACCGGACTCTCCGTGCAAGGTGTGTCCGCCTTGGGCGCGTCCATCAGATGGAAAACATGGTGATTATGTCCCAACTCGAGTCGGAGTAGTGTCTCGTGGAGCACCCGGTCACGCCGGTGCCAACAGCCCCTATAAATCCACATGGTTCGCGCCCACGGTTGCCATCGTGCCCACCACTGACCTCATGGAGAAGTCTGTTAAGGTGCCCGCTAAGCGTGTCATTGCGGCCCGCAACCCCGTGCGCTACAAAGGCCAGTTCCTCGTCTTGCAGGGCAGCGCCGACGAGGTCACCGACCCCGAAGTCAGTCGCACCCTGTACGATGCTGCCGCCAGAAAGGACAAGACCATCAAGATAATAGTCACCACATAGTTATTTAGAGGCAAGGAGAAGATGCAGATCTTCATGAAGACCCTGATCGGGAAGACCATCACCCTCGAGGTGGAGAGCAGCGACACCATCGACAACGTCAAGGCCAAAATCCAGGTGTGTGCCTCCCACTTCCGGTTCTTTGCTATCAGCTCGTCATTGCTCTCATCGGCGAATCGGTAGCTTCACATTGACCTATTTATGCTACGAGTCGGTTCGATCGATCTATCCTCACTGTCGTTTCTTGGATTGATCTATTAGTATGACTTCACATGCACCTGCAGATAGAGCATGTGATAATAAAGGTTTGTATGTTACTGTAATTTGTAATCTATTATAATTATTCATAGATCCTTTTTTGGTTTGTATGTTACTGTAATTTGTAATCTATTACTAATTATTCATAGACCTTTTTTTAGAAAAAAACAACATTGGTTGGTTTAATATTCCATCTAGAACAAGCTGTCATGTGTTAATTCAAACATGGTGTAGGGAGAGATTTCGCCACCTGTTCCCAATGAGGTGTCAAGCGAACAGGAAACACAAGTAGATGTTGAGATGATTAACGGAGAGGATAGCGAATAGATCAATCTAGAGTTGGACACGGCCGATGGATCAACTATCAAAACAATACAGGTAACATGGAATTTCTTTTATAGATATAATTGTGATTATTTAGTATAAACTACAATAATACTAAGTCAATTAGAGATGTTAATTTATGTTTTTTAATCACTGTGGTCCAACAAGATCAACCATGAGATCAAGCGTGGCACACCGCGAACGAAGGTGGTCGTTGGTAACGAGAAGCTGCATACAGAGTGACAAAGTGAAACGACGCTGGAGGCCAAAAAGATAGACGTCTCCGAGATGATGGACAACTGCGCCAAAGTCCACAGCGTCGCAGGCAACAATATCGAAGAGGACGAATCACATCAAGAAGAAGAGGATGACGATGACAGTGATTCGTAGCCGAAAGACGAGAAAGAACAAGACAAAGAATATGATGATGAAGACTCAGAGGAGGAAGAGCTGCAGACATTATTCAATACAACATACTCAGGATCCAAAATGAAGTCTTCATGTTCTCTCCTAAAGTATGTGTTTGATTACATATATCATGGGTCATGTCTTTCGCGACCAAGATGAAATGTTGAAGTTTTTTGAAGTGTCCTTATAGGAATTGGTTAATTAATTATTATGGATTACTAAAGTTTGAATAAATTGTGTCCTTGTAGCGGTATTTGTGAACTCTATTAAAGTTGAAATCTAATAACGATAGTATATTTTTAAAGGTAATATTTTCATTCTATATTTTTTAAAACACGTGTGTGTGGCACGTGCCTATGGCTCAGCTTCGCTTGCTTCCTAGCGTCAATGTCTGACGTCCGGCAGTGCCCAAACATGACAAAACAACTATGGTTGGTGGCGTTGTGCTCAACCGAAGACCCATACCTAACCCATGTGTAATAGAGTTTTGACAAAATTGACAACGTGCTCGACCGAAGACCGCAGACAGGAACGGCAACGCCGTTAAGAACCACACCATCCCCACCTGACACATCATTTTTACAGCACATTAATAATAGTTTTACAGCACATGCGTGTCACACGTGCATTATTACTAGTGAAACAAACAGGAAAGAAAGTCCCCTAATGGTTATATATTAATATTAATAACTAAAAGGTTTATGTTTTTCACAAAAAATTAAAATGTTTTGCACAAACTATTAAAAAAAGAGAGAAAAACCATGGCAAACTCTTTTCTGAAGGTTTATGGGTAACCATGACAAACTCTCTTTTTTATTTTGGATAACCAAGATTTCTTTGCATCACAATGAACTGTAGGTATCTGTAACACCCCGTGTTTTTAAGCAGTGTCTTTTAGTGCTAATCATGCTCTTGACCAAGTCAAAACCCTAGTCGACATGGCCAAAACCCCTGATGTCCATGAACCTCTCTGGAACTTTTGCCGCGTTCTCCGAATTTCACCTAAACACTTCACATTCTCCCAATATAAAAGTTGTTCAGTTTTTCACGGGACACAACTTTCATATTGGGTGGCTTTTCAAATTCGAAGTGTAAATGTGTGAAAAATCTCGGTCAACGCAAGTCGGCACTATTCACCAGCACCGAGAAAATCTGCATCTTGGCGAGCAGATTTTTGCGAAATCCTTTGCTCAAAACCCCTTTGAGCCTTTGTAAAAGTTTTAGAGGGTAGTGAGATGAGCAAGTTTGGTATTCAAACCTTGGCTCACTTCAGTTCAAAAATTTGGAGAAAAACTCTGTTCAAACAAGGCCAAACCGAACTGTGGTTGCGCCAGGGACATGCACGCGCGCGCGAAGTCACGCGGGCACCAACTCGACCCACCGCCGGACCCTCCGGGCACGCACACCGAGGGACGGCAAGGACCGCCGGTCCGAGGCCGTCGCCGTGGGCACTGTGCGCCTAGAGTAGGTGACGCGCACAGAGGCCTAGGCTGGTGCCACGCGGCTCCCGCGCACACGCCGGCGCCCGCACGCCGAGGCCGCCATTGGCCGGCGGTACCTGCCGCACGTCCCTCCGCGCCCATGCCGTGGCCGGTCCAATCACCGGTAGTCTTGCTGCCCACGAAAACCCCAATGCTCTCCGGGCTATAAAAGAGGCTCACCGTTTCCTCTCGCGCGAGCACGCCGAGCCGCCGCCCGCCATTGCCGCCGCTGAGGAAATTGCTCCTCGGCACCTCACCGCCACCGTTCGAGCACTCCTAGCCCCTCTCCACGCACCACCACTGCCTCCCGAGCCCCGAGCTGCCACACATTGTCACCCTGCCGACCAGATTTGAAGCAGAGGCGGACGCGCCGCCGCTGCCTCCTCGCCGGTCATCACCGGAGCACCCTCCGCCGCCTCCGACCCTCGGAATCGATCATTGGTGAGTTCCTTAGCACTCCCACACTCTTTCCCGCCAAGTCCCTCCCTTCCTTGGCCGGAGTCCGGCGATCCCCGCCACTCCCGTCACCGCCCAGGGACCCCTGTGCTTTGATTGCAATCTTGCAGGGGCTGGGTAGTCAATGTTGAGGGCATGGTTGTTAAGAGTAGGATCTTTCCAGGGACTTTCATGCAAATAGATTCTTTCCCTTTTTTTATCGGGGAGGGTAGTTCTGATAAAGGTAGTCAGGAGCAGTCCGCCCGGTGCGCCCTCGAGTAGTCGGGAAGTCGTGCGAGACGGACCCCTCCGCTCGACTAGTCGGAAGTCGTGCGAGGCGGAGTCCACGCTCGACTAGTCGGAAGTCGTGCGAGGCGGAGTCCCCGCTCGACGAGCCGAGTTGTTGTGCGATGCGGACGCCCCCCTCGACGAGCCGTAGTCGTGCGATGTGGAGCCCCCGCTCGACTAGCCGTGTAGTCGTGCGATGCGGACGTTCCCGCTCGACTAGCCACGTAGTCGTGTGATGCGCACATTCCCGCTCGACTAGCTGTGTAGTCACGCGATGTGGACGCCCCGCTCGACTCGCCGTGCAGTCGTGCGATGCGGATGTTCCGCTCGACTCGCCGCGAAGTCGTGCGAGGCGGAAAACGCGAACTGGCGCGGGAACTAGTCGGAACTAGGCCCCTAGTCGGTTCATCAGTGGTTTGTTGCTTGTTTAGCCAGTTTTGTCCAGGAAATCAGCGGGAGAGAACTGAGATCTTCTTTATATAAATGTGCACACAATCTCCATCAAAAGAATAGTTAATTAAACATCACCTTTTGTTCCCTAAAAGGAAGAGTATGCTAAATATGTGTTTATCTAAGAATAGTAGTCGACTTGCACACTTGGTTGCCTTGTGTTGCTGTTTTTCATTAAAATAAAGTTCACCACTAATTATTGCATATGCATCCTCCGTGTAGAAGTCCCTGACGGTAGCTACACGCTTGTACCGGCAGAAGCGGACGAAGGAGCAGGAGGAGACGTGCACTACGTGTCCGTCGATCAACACCCGGACCGAAGTCCGGAAGTTTGTGTGACTGCTTGTGCTGACGAAGGCAAGCCCCGGTTTATCATTAACCTATGTTTTTCTTTTTAAAACTTCTGGAATTATCTTTGCTTATCTATGTGCATTTACGTTCAGGAGTTGACTTGAAACCCTAGTTGCATGATCCCTAAGTACCTATGATTTTTTACTAGTATGCTAGGTCGTTAGCTGCTATGCTTTAAGGATCCGGTACAAGTCGAGTGATGTTCGTCACTCGCGAGAGTAGGATCTTCCTTATGGAATCACCATATTTTAATAATGGATTGCTCATGTGGTAAGAGCATGGGATTTGGGCTCCGGTCCAGTGGCTTCGCTGGTTAAGTGTTTGAACGTACTAAGCACTTGTCGGAAATGGGTACGGTAAGCCTAGTACCCGATTGAGGCGGTACGGGATTTTACTATCACTAATCTTAGGGTTGCAGCCCCGGGCTCGCCACCTGAGTACATGCATGAGGCTGGGTGACTTTAGTGGCGTAGCCCAGATAAACCTTGTACTTAAGACTTTGAGCTATTATTCCCAAACCGAAGAGTGACGGGAACCGCTTGGTTGGTGAACTCTTAGTGAGGGCACCTCCCATGTGTTTAGGTTTACCTTGCAAGGGTTAAATCAATCGATTGTCGGCCTCTCACTGTTATCTGAGACTACTTAATCAACTAGCCATGGTATCCCTTATGATGGAACTTTGTGAATATTGTTACTTGATTAATTGTATTGTACAACTTATGGTTGCAATAGTGGCTTATCTAGTAATAATTACTGCTACTAGAACTTGGGCTAAAAATGTGAAAGTAAGGGTTCACAATTTAGTAGCTTTTTGGCAAAACAAACTCACTAGCCAAAAGCCTTGCATGATTTAGAGGTAAAGTCTTTTATTTTAGACGGGTAAGCCTTGCTGAGTATTAGTATACTCAGCCTTGCTATATAAATGTTGTTTCCAGGTAATGCATGCAATGATGTGTGGCCTGGAGAAATTCCACTTGGTTGGGAGCTGGAATGGGTGGATGATGACGAGTGATAGCATCATGGACGGCCTCCTTTGATGCTTGTCGTACCGCTTAGTTAATTCTGCTATTTTATTAAACTCTGAACTATTTACTTCCATGTCGAGAACAATGGTTTGTAATAGTTGACCCTACGGGGAAGAATTGTTTAAATGTCTAATGTACTCTGGACTCTCCTTCGGGAGAGTTGTAATATGTACGTCTCGATCCTCTGTGTGAAATTCTGGTGATTTACCGGGCCTTGACCCGGCAACACTCAACGGGATGATACTTTATTATCACTTAATGACCAAAGTGGATTGGTTTAGGCGATAGTACGGTATTATCTTGAATGGGGTTGTCACAGTTGGTACCAGAGCATCCGTATATACCAGAGTAATTAGATTAATACTAATCACATGAATTAGAATAAAACCTGCCAAGATTGATTGGATTTCGAAAATGCGTTGGATCGTTAAGGAAGGATCTAGACCGAGAGGCCCTGGAGGGAATTTTTGGGTTCTTTAAGGTGGCTTAATAGTCTATGGTTTATTCTGCTAACTTCCAGCACTTTACTTTATCTCAGACTTAAATTCTTGCACAACCAAACTAGATGAAGCCACGTGTTTCATACATGTGCTGTGCCGCATCACGAGAATGCGAGGGTTGATGGAGTGATCTATTCCAAGGATCCCATCTTCTCGGTTGGATGCTCACGTGTTTTATACGTGTGCTTTCCGTATGCAAGTCATACGAAGGATGGCATGTTCCATTCAAAATGAACATGTCATGGGTTGTGATGTGCCACGTTTTGCCATACGTGTGCATTCTGCATTACGAATATGCGAGGCAAGGATACACTCCATTCAAACGGAGGGTGTCCGAGGTTGGACGCTGTCCATGCAGCGGCTTGATGCATGGATACCGTTTCTATAGTGAACGGTAATGTATGTGGACGCTTCCGTGACATGCTGGCACGGAAGGTTCTTTTTCTGCAGGTACACTAAACACGTTTAAGCGATCGCTTTGAGCATCGAGTAGCTCTCGACTAGTTACTATAGGGAGAGTCGATTATGAGCCTGCCACCGGCACTGACTACGTCTTTTGAGATCCCGTGCGTGAGGACGTTTAAGACATGTGCATCATGATAAAATCTTGTTGAACCTAAAAATTTGTTGCTGCATGTTTGTGTTATGCTTCCTAGGGTGATTGCTTGATCTTAGAAAGAGTATCCTCTCAGTTTGGTCCTAAGGAAGTTTTCTGCCAAAATTTTGTTGCTGTCAGTTCAAGAAATTTTAGAACTAAATATAGAAGGAATCTGTTTGGGCACCCTTTACAAAAGTTTTTCCTTATCAAGTGAAGCATCTTCTGTGAATTTTTCACTATTTTAGGAGTTTTCAATCTGGAGTTCCGACCAGTTTATTAAAGCTCGGTCTTGCAGTTTTCCAGGAAAACCTTTTCCTGAAAGTAGATGTTTTCGGGCTTGTTCCCATCTGATTTAGATCTACCCTTGAATACCAAAACTGTGCAGAATTATGTCACGGTGTCGCTGTAAAAATTTGGGAATTTTTGGGGCTCTGGCTTTCACGTTATGAATTTTTGTTCATACCTGCCAGATTTATTTCGCCCTTATCCGTGTTGTACTCCCGTTGAGGATTAACAAGTGATATCCATTTTTGTACAGATGGAGCACCCACAGCCCGTTGAAATTGACGCGGATGGTACCATGCATACCGACGGCCTTCACTGGGAGGGTTTTCCCGCATTCTGTGGGAGACCCTCAGTGAGTTCGGCTACACCACCCCTCCGACTTACGAGGTGGTCTACTTCTGGGACCGAGGGATCTCCTACGCCCGTACGACCGTGACGGTGCAGCCACATCCCGAGCACCAGGAGTGGGCCGACTTGAGCATGATGTTCTTGGGACATCGTGGCGTCGAGTCGGTGGAGTCCGCGGCCATGCGGATTCTACACACCTTCTGCGAGCAGCACCCGGACGAGGTGATGCTCACGGCGCTGGGTTTGTTCCCGGCGATGGACCCCCACGACCCGGACTGGCGTGAGCATGTGTCCCTCACTCACGTGTTGCTCACTGCTGACCCTCCAGAGGTCACAGTGTGCGAGCTACTGAGACTGCTAGAGGCAATCTACAACGTGCAGGTTTACCGACTTGCCACCGAGGGAATGCTCTCTTTTGTGCTGATGGAGTCCATAGCTACGAGGGACAGCCTCTCAGTCGACTTGCAGTTGGAGAGACAGACTACCGCATACCTTCAGCAGGAGGTTATCACCTTACAGGACGAGCGTGTCCAGTGGCACCAGGAGCATGGTGAGTACATAGAGCAGGTGTACGCCAGGGACCACGAGATAGTGATGCTACGGATGGAGTTGGCTCACACGGAGGCACATCGTTTTGCCTTGGTACAGAATGTCGCCGAGATGCAGAACCAGATTGTGGACATGGAAGTCGAGGTCGAGGTGTGGCAGGCTATGGCACACCAGGTGCAGCAGCCGCCGGTCGCTCCACCCGTGGAACCTGTTGCTCCGGACGAGTTGCAGGGGAACTCGGGGCTGAGTGTGGGCAGTGTTGTCGGGCCACCACCCGAGTCTCCTCCTTCCAGTGCTGGCTCCACTGCGGGCGACTGGTTTCCCTAGTCGATGATGTAGGAAAAGAAAAATCATGTACTCTTGGTTTAGCCTTTTCAGCTAGATTTTGTGGAAGGATTAGGCTGCTCGGAGAGTATGTGTAATGTGTTTGAATCTTCATGTAAATCACGTGCTAGGTGGTGATCCACAAACTTTGCATCTTGTAATGCGATGGATGAACCCTTTTGATGTTGATTTCAATGAATGAATTAGGGTTGTTGTGATCAAAATTTTCACCTTGCCCTAAATATCAAAGTTGTGTGAAATGTTGTGGAGATTATGCTCGCCAAAATTCATCTTGTTTGCATAAGCGTACCGGGAATTAGGGCAATTGTTGTGCGCCTCGGCCTCCTGTGAAAACAGTTAGGCAGAACCTCGGTTACGGAATTTTTCAGGCATGATAATATTGGATTTTGACTCAGAGTTGAATACCAATATTGGAGCTTACCAAATTTTGCACTTGCTGACCAAAAATGAGAATTTTTCCATAAACGGGCAGAGAGTTATGAATTTTTCATCAACTCAGTTGCGTCCGGTTCCAGAAAACATTGACATTTGAGAGTTTTCGCCTTGCATATTCTTCTTGTGGTTAAATGTAAGCAAGCTTATGAATATGGGGCTAATGAAAACTTCATGAATTTCAGATGGTTGGACCGACACGCACCTCCCCCAATGGTTTTGGTGCAACTGGGAGTGACGCTCCGCCACCTCCTCCCAACATGACCATCCAAGAGCAATTCATCGCCACCCAAACTGAGGTGATGCGACAGCTCTTGCAGACGCAGCAGCAGATCGCTCAGCAGCTGCAGCAAAATCCCCGTGGGGGAAATCATGATGGCCAGCCCTTGGTCACCAAGTATGAGCATTTCTATGCCATGAAGCCCCCAACGTTCGAGGAGGCCAAAGAGCCTTTAGCTGCTGACGCTTGGATCAAGGCCATTGAGGCAAAATTCTCAGTGTTTACCTTGCCATGCTCAGAGGAGCGTAAGGCCAGTTTCACTACCTTACAGCTCCGGGGTGCGGCGTTGCTGTGGTGGGAACACTATAAGTCCATGATTCCAGATGGACAGCAGATCACCTAGGCTGAGTTCAAGAGGGCCTTTAAGGAACACCACATTCCTAAGGGTCTCATGGACCGGAAGATGAAAGAACTGCTTGCCCTAAAGCAGGGTACTGACACGGTGTATGAATATGCCAAGAGATTCAATTCCTTGTGTCAGTATGGTGGCCACCATGTTGATAGTGATGCCAAGAAAATAGAGCGTTTCCGTGATGGGTTAGACGGAGACCTCTATGAGAGGCTTCATCTCTATGAGCCTAACAACTATCAGGACCTTGTGAAGAAGGCCATCTCTCAGGAAGACGCTATGAGAAAGGCACAGAAGGACAAGAAGAGGCAGGCCGGATTCACCACTGCTGGTGGATCGGGCAAGAAGTTTCGTTTTGTCAAGAAGGGTACGCAGGGGCATTCCCAGTCATCTTCGTCTGGACACTGGAGGATAACCCCATCTCAGAACAAGCCTTTTGGAAATTTCCAGTACTGTAAGGCACAACAGCAGTCCTACAAGCCTAGTGCACCCCCAGCCAATAACAGTGTGGGCAAGGACCGGCACTGCTACAATTGTGGGCAGCCGGGACACTATGCAAATGAGTGCCCCAAACCTAAACAAATCAAGACCTACCCGCAAGGGGAAGGGTCAGGAGCCAAGCAGGGCAAGAAGCCCACTGTGCACGTGAAGCAAGGCAAGCTGAACTTCACCACCTTGGGGGACATTCCAGAGGGAGCAGCAGTGCTGACGGGTACTTTCTATCTGTGGGCATCCTGTTAAAATATTGTTTGATTCTGGAGCAACCCACAGTTTCATAAGTAAAAGTTTAGTAAGCAAGTTGGGGCTAAATTATTGTCATACCAAAGAATCTTTTGTAGTATCTACCGCAGGAGGAAGGATTCCCTCCAACACTATCACTAAGGCAGTACCATTACAACTTGGTAGTAAAACCTTCTTGACCAATCTTATTCACCTGGGGTTAGGAGACTTAGACGTAATCCTAGGAATGAATTGGATGCAGCAGCATAAAATTGTTCTGGGCATATCAGAAAGAGTGATAGAAATCTATTCCCCTATCAGTGGACACACCACCTTATACTTGCCTAGAACAGAAGGCACAAACCCTTGCTCGTATGTAACCATAATCACTCAACTAGAAGAAATCCCCGTGGTGTGTGAGTATCCAGACGTCTTTCCCGATGACTTGCCGGGCATGCCACCAGACAGAGACATCGAATTCTTGATAGAAATTCAACCTGGCACTGCTCCCATCTCTAAGAGACCCTACCGCATGCCACCTAAAGAGCTAGCCGAGTTGAAAAACCAGTTGCAAGAATTGCTTGATAAAGGGTACATTCTCCCAAGTTCTTCTCCTTGGGGATGTCTCGCTCTCTTTGTAAAGAAGAAGGATGGTAGTTTGCGGATGTGCGTTGACTATCGTCCGCTCAATGCAGTGACAATAAAGAACAAATATCCCTTGCCCCGCAATGATGTTCTCTTCGATCAATTGGTTGATGCCAAGGTCTTTTCTAAGATCGACCTTCGATCAGGCTATCAGCAAATTAAGATTCGACCAAGTGACATTCCGAAAACAACTTTCTCCACCAGATACGGTCTTTATAAATTTCTGGTGATGTCTTTTGGTCTCACAAATGCACCCGCCTATTTCATGTACCTTATGAACTCTGTCTTCATGAATGAGCTAGACAAGTTCGTAGTGGTATTCATAGATGATATTCTGATCTATTCCAAGAATGAGGAGGAACACGCAAAACATCTTCGGATTGTTTTGCAACGTTTGAGGGATCACAAGCTTTATGCTAAGTTTTCCAAATGTGAGTTCTGGTTGGAGAGTGAAATTCTTCGGTCACACTATTTCCAAGGATGATATCTCCGTGGATCCTAGCAAAGTGCAGGAGGTCATGGATTGGAAGCCACCCAAGTCGGTGCATCAAATTCGCAGTTTTCTGGGCCTTACGGGCTATTATCGTCGATTTATCCCGGATTTCTCCTGGATAGCTAAACCCATGACGGAACTGTTGAAGAAAGGGGTCAAGTTTGTGTGGACTGAAGCTTGTGATAAGGCTTTCCATACCTTGAGAAACCACTTAAGGTGTTTTGTGACTAACACAGCCAAATATGACTAAGCCGTTTGAGGTGTTTTGTGACGCTTCAGGCACTGGCCTTGGTTGCGTGCTTATGCAAGAAAATCGGGTTATTGCCTATGCCTCACGAGCACTTCTACCTCATGAGAAAAATTATCCTACTCATGATCTTGAACTAGCAGCGGTTATTCATGCCTTAAAAATATGGTGACATTATTTGATGGGAAATCGCTGCAATATTTTCACCGATCACAAGAGCCTCAAATATATCTTCACCCAATCAGATCTGAATATGAGGCAAAGAATGTGGTTGGAGTTGATAAAAGATTACAATTTGGAAGTCCATTATCATCCCGGCAAAGCCAACGTGGTTGCAGATGTGCTTAGCCGCAAGCATTGCAACTATATGACGGTAGAGCCATATAATGAGACATTATGTGAAGAAATGAGGAAGCTTAACCTAGAAGTGGTCGAGCACGGAAATCTTTATGCCATCTCCATCGAATCTCCTCTCCATGAGAGAATTGTCTTAGCTCAACTCCTTGATGAAGGAATCCAAACAATCAGGCAGAAATTATCTGAGGGAGATCCCAAATATAGTTGTTTCCGGAAGGATGAAAAAGGAATTGTTTGGTTTGAGCAAAGATTAGTCATTCCCCAGGATCCGGAAATAAAGAAAGAAATTTTAGATGAGGTTCATCTCTCTAAATTCACCATCCATCCAGGCAGTACCAAGATGTACAGAGACCTTAGGAAACATTTCTGGTGGTCAAACATGAAAGGTGAAATAGCCCAGTATGTGTCTGGCTGTGATACATGTCAACGGATCAAGGCTAGTCACCTAAAGACCGCAGGTCAAATGCAACCTTTGTCTATCCCCGCATGGAAGTGGGATGACATAAGCATGGATTTCATCGTAGGTTTACCCCTTACTCCCAAGAAGCATGATTCCATTTGGGTTGTAGTGGACAGACTCACCAAGACGGCTCATTTTATCCCTGTCCACACTACCTACTCAGCCGAATGATATGCGGAAATCTATGTTGACCTCATAGTGCGCTTGCACGAGATTCCAAAAACTATCCTATCCGACAGAGGCACTCAGTTTGTTGCTCACTTTTGGGCACAAGTACATGAGTCCTTGGGTACCAAGTTGATCCATAGCTCCAGCTATCACCCCCAGACCGATGGGCAGACAGAAAGAGTAAATCAAATAGTGGACGATATGCTGAGAGCTTGCGTCATTCACTTTGACAAGACTTGGGACAAATGCTTAGCCTTGGCAGAGTTTGCTTATAACAATAGGTACCAAGCTAGTTTGAAAATGGCTCCCTTTGAGGCCTTGTATGGGCGAAGGTGTCGCACCCCCTTGAATTGGTCACAGGTGGGTGAGAGAACACTATTCGGTCCTAAGCTATTACAGGAAGCCGAAGAGAAGGTGGAAGTGATTAGAGAAAATTTGAAAGCCGCCCAAATGAGACAAAAGAGTTACCATAACAAGGCTAAGGCACCCAGAGAATTTGAAGTTGGTCACTATGTGTACTTGAAGGTGTCTCCAACCAAAGGTGTACAAAGATTCGGTGTAAAAGGGAAATTAGTTCCACGCTATATCAGCCCCTATGAAGTCACCAAGAAGTTCGGTACGGTCGCCTATCGTATTCGACTGCCGGACCGACTATCCACTGTGCACGATGTGTTTCATGTCTCCCAATTGAAAAAGTGTGAGCAAATACCGGAAGCACAAATAATTGACGAGACCAATGCAGAAGTAGAACCAGACCTTTCACTCGCGGAATATCCAATGAGAGTGTTGGATCAAAAAGAAAGACAAACAAGAAGGCAAAAAGTGAAGATGTACAAGATAAAATGGAGTCACCACACCGAAGAAGAGGCTACGTGGGAGACCGAAGTGTTTCTAAACACCAAGTATCCGGGTTTTCTCCAAAGCCAATAGCGTACGTCTCGTTTCCCCACTTATCTGTTTAATTTCGAAACTCGGGACGAGATTCCTTTTAAGGGGGTAGGCTGTAACACCCCGTGTTTTTAAGCAGTGTCTTTTAGTGCTAATCATGCTCTTGACCAAGTCAAAACCCTAGTCGACATGGTCAAAACCCCTGATGTCCATGAACCTCTCTGGAACTTTTACCGCGTTCTCCGAATTTCACATAAACACTTCACATTCTCCCAACATAAAAGTTGTTCAGTTTTTCACGGGACAACTTTCATGTTGGGTGGCCTTTCAAATTCGTAGTGTAAATGTGTGAAAAATCTCGGTCAACGCAAGTCAGCACTATTCACTAACACTGAGAAAATCTGCACCTTGGCGAGTAGATTTTTGCGAAATCCTTTGCTCAAAACCCCTTTGAGCCTTTGTAAAAGTTTTAGAGGGTAGTGAGATGAGCAAGTTTGGTATTCAAACCTTGGCTCACTTCAGTTCAAAAATTTGGAGAAAAACTCTGTTCAAACAAGGCCAAACCGAACTGTGGTTGCGCCAGGGACACGCACGCGCGCGCGAAGTCGCACGGGCACCAACTCGACCCACCGCCGGACCCTCCGGGCACGCATGCCGAGGCACGGCAAGGACCGCCGGTCCGAGGCCGTCGCCGCGGGCACTGTGCGCCTAGAGTAGGTGACGCGCGTAGAGGCCTAGGCCGGTGCCACGCGGCTCCCGCGCACACGTCGGCTCCCGCACACTAAGGCCGCCATTGGCCGGCGGTACCCGCCGCACGTCCCTCCGCGCCCATGCTGTGGCCGGTCCAATCACCGGTAGTCTTGCTGCCCACGAAAACCCCAACGCTCTCCGGGCTATAAAAGAGGCTCACCGTTTTCTCTCCGCGCGAGCACGCCGAGCCGCCGCCCGCCATTGCCGCCGCTGAGGAAATTGCTCCTCGGCACCTCACCGCCACCGTCCGAGCACTCCTAGCCCCTCTCCACGCACCACCACTGCCTCCCGAGCCCCGAGCTGCCAGACATTGTCACCCTGCCGACCGGATTTGAAGCAGAGGCGGACGCGCCGCCGCTGCCTCCTCACCGGTCATCGCCGGAGCACCCTCCGCCGCCTCCGACCCTCGGAATCGATCATTGGTGAGTTCCTTAGCACTCCCACACTCTTTCCCGCCAAGTCCCTCCCTTCCTTGGCCGGAGTCCGGCGATCCCCGCCACTCCCATCGCCGCCCAGGGACCCCTGTGCTTTGATTGCAATCTTGCAGGGGCCGGGTAGTCAATGCTGAGGGCATGGTTGTTAAGAGTAGGATCTTTCCAGGGACTTTCGTGCAAATAGATTCTTTCCCTTTTTTTATCGGGGAGGGTGGTTCTGATAAAGGTAGTCGGGAGCAGTCCGCCCGGTGCGCCCTCGAGTAGTCGGGAAGTCGTGCGAGACGGACCCCTCCGCTCAACTAGTCGGAAGTCGTGCGAGGCGGAGTCCCCGCTCGACTAGTCGGGAAGTCGTGTGAGGCGGAGTCCCCGCTCGACGAGCCGAGTAGTCGTGCGATGCGGACGCCCCCCTCGACGAGCCGTAGTCGTGCGATGCGGAGCCCCCGCTCGACTAGCCGTGTAGTCGTGCGATGCGGACGTTCCCGCTCGACTAGCCGCGTAGTCGTGCGATGCGCACGTTCCCGCTCGACTAGCCGTGTAGTCACGCGATGTGGACGCCCCGCTCGACTCGCTGTGAAGTCGTGCGATGCGGATGTTCCGCTCGACTCGCCGCGAAGTCGTGCGAGGCGAAAAACGCGAACTGGCGCGGGAACTAGTCGGAACTAGGCCCCTAGTCGGTTCATCAGTGGTTTGTTGCTTGTTTAGCCAGTTTTGTCCCGGAAATCAGTGGGAGAGAACTGAGATCTTCTTTATATAAATGTGCACACAATCTCCATCAAAAGAATAGTTAATTAAACATCACCTTTTGTTCCCTAAAAGGAAGAGTATGCTAAATATGTGTTTATCTAAGAATAGTAGTCGACTTGCACACTTGGTTGCCTTGTGTTGCTGTTTTTCATTAAAATAAAGTTCACCACTAATTATTGCATATGCATCCTCCGTGTAGAAGTCCCTGACGGTAGCTACACGCTTGTACCGGCAGAAGCGGACGAAGGAGCAGGAGGAGACGTGCACTACATGTCCATCGATCAAGACCCGGACCAAAGTCCGGAAGTTTGTGTGACTGCTTGTGCTGACGAAGGCAAGCCCCGGTTTATCATTAACCTATGTGTTTCTTTTTAAAACTTCTGGAATTATCTTTGCGTATCTATGTGCATTTACGTTCAGGAGTTGACTTGAAACCCTAGTTGCATGATCCCTAAGTACCTATGATCTTTTACTAGTATGCTAGGTCGCTAGCTGCTATGCTTTAAGGATCTGGTACAAGTCGAGTGATGTTCGTCACTCGCGAGAATAGGATCTTCCTTATGGAATCACCATATTTTAATAATGGATTGCTCATGTGGTAAGAGCATGGGATTTGGGCTCCGGTCCAGTGGCTTCGCTGGTTAAGTGTTTGAACGTACTAAGCACTTGTCGGAAATGGGTACGGTAAGCCTAGTACCCGATTGAGGCGGTACGGGATTTTACTATCACTAATCTTAGGGTTGCGGCCCCGGGCTCGCCACCTGAGTACATGCGTGAGGCTGGGTGACCTTAGTGGCGTAGCCCAGATAAACCTTGTACTTAAGACTGTGGGCTATTATTCCCAAACCGAAGAGTGACGGGAACCGCTTGGTTGGTGAACTCTTAGTGAGGGCACCTCCTGTGTGTTTAGGTTTACCTTGCAAGGGTTAAATCAATCGATTGTCGGCCTCTCACCATTATCTGAGACTACTTAATCAACTGGCCATGATATCCCTTATGATGGAACTTTGTGAATACTGTTAATTGATTAATTTTATTGTACAACTTATGATTGCAATAGTGGCTTATCTAGTAATAATTTCTGCTACTAGAACTTGGGCTAAAAATGTGAAAGTAAGGATTCACAATTTAGTAGCTTTTTGGCAAAACAAACCCACTAGCCAAAAGCCTTGCATGATTTAGAGGTAAAGTCTTTTATTTTAGACGGGTAATCCTTGCTGAGTATTAGTATACTCAGCCTTGCTATATAAATGTTGTTTCCAGGTAATGCATGCAATGATGTGTGGCCTGGAGAAATTCCACCTGGCTGGGAGCTGGAATGGGTGGATGATGACGAGTGATAGCATCATGGACGGCCTCCTTTGATGCTTGTCGTACCGCTTAGTTAATTCCGTTGTTTTATTAAACTCTGAACTATTTACTTCCATGTCGAGAACAATGGTTTGTAATAGTTGACCCTACGGGGAAGAATTGTTTAAATGTCTAATGTACTCTGGACTCTCCTTCGGGAGAGTTGTAATATATACGTTTCGATCTTCTGTGTGAAATTCAGGTGATTTACCGGGCTTTGACCCGGCAACACTCAACGGGATGATACTTTATTATCGTTTAATGACCAAAGTGGATTGGTTTAGGCGATAGTACGGTATTATCTTGGATGGGGTTGTCACAGTATCTGATCGTCAAAGATGAAGTTGTTTCCGGATGTCCATATACTCTCATGTCTTTTTTTTTTGAATTAAACCATATACTCTCATGTCACGACGGTGACAATAATGGATGATCTCCATGGAAAACGGTCTGGCAACAACAATCTGATTGTGGATCTGGTATTCTATTCTGGTGCATATGCCTCGACAAAACCGTGTACTACCTGTACTATGCATCGCATCACACGCATGCGTCCAGCAGCCCAAAAAAGCACCCGCCTCTTGTTCACGGGCTGCATGTACGCTAGCTATTACTAGCTACCAGCTGATCGATGCATGTGTGTGCCACCAGGTGCGTACTCATTGATTCCATCCATCACGAGTGGTTCACTAATCTAATTAATAAAAGCGACGTCATGCACGTAGTATAAACACAACAGGCAAATTGAATGGCAGCAGCATCCCTAATGATCAGTTGATCCTTCTCTGAGCTCATATATATACCTCGCACCAAAGGTCCTCTAGCCTAGTACTTGGTTAGAGGTATGGTCGCAACTGATAGATCTGGGTTCGATTCCACGTTGGAGTGAATTTATGATTTTTTTTAAATCCTCTCGCCGGTGAAGCCGGGGGTCGAGGATTTTCTAAGCCGGAATTCGGTTCTCTTCTCTTGATGAAAACTGTTGGGCGGTTTTAACCACACCAGCTTAGTTTTTTTTAGCTCATACCTCCCGTGCACATGCAGAGTGGCCTTAGGCTATCCGCAACAGTGTCCCCTAAAAGTTCTTGAACCCATAATATAGAGGTTATTGGATGAAAAAACTCTCTCAAAAGTATCCCGTAAACCAGCCTCTAATTTTTTGGGTGTCCTTTCCCCTCCCCCAAACCTAGAGGAGGTCGCTACCTCCCCCAAATCTCACATGGTCACACCGCAAGCTCGCAGAAGCCCAGCGCCGGTCCCCCAGCTCGAGGAGGAGGCCGGAGCCACTGCTCCCCAAGGTTCCCTCCGCTTCCTCCCCAACGACGTTTGCATGGCCCGCGCGCCCTAGATTCGGCTGCATGGCCCGCGCCGACGGCCGCAGAATCGCCCTCCGGCCGGTCCTAACCCTGCCGCCTGGTCCTTCGGCGAGCGCCTGGCGGTGATGTCGGGAGGAGGTCGATGAGCCGGTGAAGAGGTTGTCCTGGAGCTTGAGCGTGAGGAGGCTGGTTAATTTGCCGGGCGTTGCTGCCGGGATGGGCCTGCTTAGGCTGTTGTCGACGCGGTGACGTCGAGGACGGTGCCGGAGATGTCATTGTGGGAGAGGTTGAGCAGCACGAGGTTGGGGCGTCGCGGAGGAGGCAATAGGAGTGCGTGGAGCTCCGGTCGTCGTCGTCGTCGTAGAGCAGCGCGGGGGCGGTGCAGACGAAGCAGTGGTTCTGGTGCCATGCCACCCCCTCCCACTGTCGTTCCGGCACCGCGCCAGCCCCCACCCCGCCCAAGACACGACGACGCCGCTAGGGGCTCCCCACGCCACCGGGCCGCACCGCCTCGGCGTGCTGCAGCAGATGCAGATGCAGGTGTGGGGATAAGATTGGGAGGAAGAAATAAAAAGAGAATGACACGTGGGATCCATAAATTGAGGATGCAAATAGAGATTACTGCTGCAGCAAAATGTAATTTGAGGGATTAAATTTTTTAAAAGATCCTTCAAGTGCTCTTGTAGAGGATGATATATAAAGGATATTGTTGTGGATAGTCTTAACTTGCTTGCTAATTTGCTAGTGATCCTTGCATTGTGCAAATAATTCACATATGACAACAAAGCTTGGGATCAAAATAAACCACAGCTAGCTGACATGACAACAAAGCAACACACGATCGAGTTCGCAGCGCACAAGCAGTACAAATAATTAAACCCACATGGCGTCTATACACAAATGACCACGTCGTACGTACATGCACAGAGACTCACCCGCCCACACAACACAACACATACACGACGAGCACGTGTACACAGAGCATCAGCAGTTTGGTGGCGTGGCGAGGCCGCACTTGGCCGGCAGCGCGACGGCGCGGGTGGGGTCGATGTTGTACACGCCCATCCACGGCGAGTTCTTGTACCCGCACAGGCACCCCAGGTCAGCGCGGCCCAGCGCGTCGCAGCACGCCTGCGTCGGCGCCGGCGGCGGCTCCGTCATCTTCGCCGCCGCCGGCTGGCACGACATGAACTCCTCGTTGCTCATGCCGCACACCGCCTCCGCCGCGGGCGCCGTAGCGACGACGACGAGGACGATGGCCGCCAGGAGGGCCTTGCTGCTGCTGCTGCTGCTGGCCATGTCATCAACACCGGCCGGCCTCCTGGTACGGTGGTGTGGTCTCTGAAGGCTCTCGAAGGAATCGATGTGTAGCTGGATGGCCTTCTGCGACTGCGATGATGGCTCCCTGCCGGGGGTATTTTATAGCGCCGGGGACGTGGGAGTTTTGGGTGCAGCCACCTGAGATTGTGAGGTTTTGCAGCAATGTGTTGGAATAATATGCACCTGAGATTATTGGATATCAAATAATTTAGTCTGTCCTATATTGGTGGGATGTTTCTAATTCCTCTCGTAGCCAGCCTGTTCTTGGGTTTGAGTTAACCACTCATTGTAAAAATCCCTAGCATTTGTAGATGTTCAAATATATTGAATAGTGAAATTCATCTTTATGTATCCGTGTATTGCTTCCAAAGGAGTTTACACATATTTCTACGTCTCTCGTGGTTGTGATCACAGTTGTTTCGCCAGTTGATTTCTAACACAATGGTCCTTGCATGCATTGCCTCCTTTAACTTATGGTTCATTGCGAGAATAGTGCTACGTTTGGGCGCCTAACTACAATGCCAGGAGAATCCAGGGCTCGGCTAGCAAAAATCCCACAGGCAATCGAGCCCGTGAATGTCCCCTGTCCGTTTGTACCATGATCATGTCAGCGATCAGGTTCACGGGCGGAGGAAGAAGACGGTGAGTGCGCCCGCCGGGCCCACCGGAACTTGTGGCCGGGAGAGTTCCCAGGATCCGCTGACGTGGCATGCAGGTGACGATGTTGATATGCATGGTGGTTAAGATCGCACAGTCGCACTGCAGGATTGCGGATATCATCACCGCCGTGGATTGCGGATATCAGACAAATTGTACTAGCTAGCTAGTGGTGGTTTGTCGACTTGGCATTTCGAAATTTCTCTCCAAAGATAGGAGGGTCGTATATGGTCATGGACATTTGAAAATTTTGAAAATTGAAATCCTACGTCGCCGGCTGATGACTTGACTTTTGAAAACTTATTATCCCTCCTCCATCATATAATCTTCACGAATACACAGAAGTATAATAATCCACTCTGAACCAGTGAAACTCGCAGTGTTGCTCTAGCTATGATCTCCACGTACCAAATATTCTTCTTGGTCGGTACAGGGTGTCGTCAAACACCACGCCTGATGACATTACATTCACATGTTACTCTCTCCGTTCCAAATTAACTATACATTTTGATTTTTTTAAACAACTACGATTTCAATTTTTAGATGCATAGCTTTTGATATTAACATGCACAGAAAAATGAGGTTTTTTTACCTTTGAACCATTATAAAAGATGCACTTTCCCTGTGTACCACTGAGTTTTAGGAAAGTTCTTCAATCCCATCCAACAAAGTTTTCTTTAACTGTGAACCATTCCTTCAGTTTTGATGGTAACGGAACCAAACGGCAAAGCAAAAAGACCCTACTGCCGATCACTATCTCAGTCATTCTCCACTCCTTCTCTGGTTCGTTCTCGAGGCCTCTTCGTTCTATAGAACTCCATTATCCACAGCCAAACCCTAGATATAGCGGCGACTGGGTCGCGCGGAGGAAGGAGACCGGCCCGCAGCGGATTCCTCACGAAGAAGTGGCCACGACGCGGCGTTGGGTTGCGCGGGACGCAACTGCTGTGTTGGGCAGGCGCCAACCGGGTCGCCTGTGGCTGCAGGCCTGATTTGGTTGAGATGGCGGACGAGCGATCAGCCTGGCTTCCAGATGGTTGAGTTATTTCTGCCTTCAATTGCATAACATTAGTGCCATGTTTCGTTGTTAGGATTTGATTAAACTCTTTAGATATGTATGTTCATCTGTAGGAATGACATCGAGACTAGTTTCAATTTAGAAATCAGGATAATTACTCCAACTATGCAATGATCATGGTTTGGCATTAACAAAGTTGTTGATTCAGACACCACAAATTTTTAAGATCTTGTTGATGAAATTGTGGATAAGTATCCTCATGGGTATGGTGATGTGGTGAAGTTGTTCTATTTTTGTGCTGATAGCAAGTCAAACATACAAATTCATTCTGACCAAGACTTAATGAATATTTTCGCCAAACATATGAGTTTCAAATGTTGTTTCATGTCAATTGCTTATCATAAACCTGATGCTGAACCACCAGAAATTCCACTATGGGACAATATTGAAATCCCATGCACCCCATCAATGTCAGCTCCTAGCTATGTAGAACGTAGCAAGGAAGTCTACCTGGGTCTGTTACAGAACCAGAGAATGACATGGTTGAGGAAGAGGACAACTATCTTATGAATCCTGAACCAGAGAATGAACATGTGGGGGTTGATGAGGAGGGTTTATACATTGACATACCACCTGAACCAGAGAAAGAGGATGAAGATTATGATCCACGTTCGAACTCTGAATCTGATTCTATGTCTGACTCCGATATGGATGCCGAGGTAGATGAGATTGTTAAGCATAAATTGCCATCTTATATAACTGAAGTTGCATACAACAAAGATGACCCTCCTATGGAAGTAGGTTGCATATATCCAAACATGTTTGAATTTAAGTTGGCTCTTGCAATACATGCTATAAAGAATGAATTTGAGTATAACATTGAAACGAGTGAACTAGGGATGTATCGGGTATACTACTCGGGCTTTTCAGATGGGTGTGAGTGGAGGATTCATGCGTCAACAATGGGCGATCTTACTATTGTACAGGTAATTTATTTGTTCATATTTTTTCACTAATACTTCATTCATATTTTCTAAATTCATTTTTGACAAGATTCAAACTAACCTTTGTAGGTCAAGAAGAACCCTTCTTCTCATTCACGCATAGTAGTAGGAGGAGTGGAAATGCGAAAGGTGCTACAAAGTTTTGGATTTGTGAGAAGATCAAGGATTGGTTGGCTTAGGAGAAAAATATCAGACCTATAGAACTTCAGAGAAGATTGAAGGAGCATTACAAGGTAAATATCAGTTATAAGAGAGTGTATGATGGCAAAGAACTTGCTATGGAACAGTTGTATGGAAATTGGAATCATAGTTTCGACAATTTATACAAGTTGAAGGCACAGATAGAACAGTCCTATCTTGGCAGCTTTTTTTTTGTCATTGATCATCAGGAAATAGAGGACAAGACCAGGTTCAATCGACTTTTTTTTGCAATGAAACCTTGTGTTGAAGGTTTTCTTAGAGGTTGCAGGCCTTATTTGGCTATTGACAGTACATTCTTGACTGAAAAATTCAGAGGTCGGTTATGCATTGCTTGTGTAGTTGATGGGCATAACCGGATGTACCCAGTTGCTATAGGAGTCATTGATGCTGAAACCAATGAAAATTGGAAGTGGTTCATGAAGAGGCTTAAGGAAGCTATAGGTACCCCACCTGGTTTAACCTTTTCCATAGATATTGGCCAGCCAGTCATGACAGGAGTGAGTGAGGTTTTTCCATATGCAAAGCATAGGGAGTGCATGTGGCACTTGGTGCAGAATTAATAAAAAGGTATACTGGAAAAGAGTTTGATGATCATATGTGGGCTTATGTTTATTCTTGGAATTCATATATGGTTGATAAGCACATCCAAGCCATGGCTGAAGCAAATCCAGCTGCCATATTGTACTTGCAGGAAAGCCATACAAGGCTATAAACAAGAAGTCAATACTCTACAATGTCAAGAGTTGACTATGTGACAAATAATTTAGAAGAATGCTTCAACAATTGGATAAAAAATAACAAGCGGATGTATCTAGATGACTTAATGGATACTTTTAGACAAAAGCTCCTTATCAAGTGGAACCAGAGGAAAAAAGTTGCAGTCAAGATGGAAGGTAAAATTTAACCACATATCATAACTAAGTTGAAGGAGTGAAGCTGGAACCATGACATTGATGTTGTCACTAGCTCACCTAATGGGATAGCAGAGGTTACAACAAGGGGAGGTTCTAGTTACAGGTTTTTGTGGACCTACAAGAAAGGACTTGTTCATGCAGAGCATGGGACGTTTCTGGAATACCATGCAAGCATGCAATTGCCTTTATCATCTCTATACCCGGAGAGAAGATAGAAGATCATGTGGACAACTACTACCCAGTTCAGATGTTCAAGGCTGCCTATGATGGTAGAATCCCTTCTATACTAGACAAGTCCATGTGGCCTAAAGAAGAACATGGTTTCTTCATGCATCCTCCATTGTCGAAGCCAACAGCTGGTAGGAGAAGGGAAAATAGATACAAGGGAGCAGCAGAGGGGGCAACAATATAGATACTAAAGGTATGCATAAGTGCCACATCTATCACCAGTTTAGACATCATTGGTACACTTGTAAGGATGGTGACCAAGATGACAGCGGCAATGCTTGCTGAAAGGTAAAATGAAAGCTAAAGTTTGTACTTATTTCTACATGTATGATGCAATTCTAGTTGCTAACATATTTTGTTGTGCAGAGGTCCACATAAAAAGAAGAAAAAGAAGACAACACCAGCTACTACTGAGACCAGTATTGTGCTTGCAGCACCTGCACAAAGGATGGTCTTTCCAGATCTACTTGTTGTTGCGAATCTATCAAAGAAAAGGAAGAACAAATCATCCTCATCAACTTGTGCAAAGAAACAAAAAAGTACTTCCAATACTTCAACTGCTGAACCTAGTGCCCCCTTTGTGAGGTAAGCTAAATTTTTTAAATTGTCTTTTCACCACTTCAATAGGTTTACTAGTGTTTCCTTTATCAGAGGGTCTGCAACAGGTTCAAATCGGCTAGATCATTTGGCTATAATAATATATCCTTCTGGATCAAGTGAGCAACACATGGCTGAGAAGAGCACAAGTCAATAGCAGCACAAGAAGAAGAGGGCCATTAAAAGAAACTTACTCCAAACAAGGCTAGTCCAGCCGTGTCAACCCGCAGCAAGGTCCCTAGTTCTCCTTCTAGTCCGACCATGGGAACTAGGAGCAAGAAAAGACTTGATCTTTGATCAGTTTGCATCTGTATGGCATGCTTTTGTAGTACTTGAGGTCTACATGACCAAACTTTGGATGTCATTTTGTAGTACTTGAAGTCTGCATGACCAAACAATGTTTAGACTAGTAATGAGGTCAATGTAACCATCTTTTGTGTGCAAACTTGACTTTGTGATCAAGCTGACTATGCATGTTGATGATATATTTGGACCTCCTTTATGTCTGCTGTATTTCATTAAATACCTATTGTAGTTGTCTTAATTGATGATTGTTTTGGCTATCTTGCAATATTATATTAGCATGTTGTGAAGAGGTCATGGTGGATGGTGGCAAAACATTTACTTAGTTGTCTATTTTTTGGATCATTAAAAATTTATTATATTTACTATGCTACAGAATGGTATAGAGGGGAAAAATATTCGGTTACTTTTGTAGTGGTATATAGGTAAAAGTGAAGTTTTCATGCACATGAGGGCAATGGTCATTTGCTTTGCCGTCAGCTTCTGTTAGCACCACAGTGGACGGAATGATTCACAGGTAAAGAAAACTTTCTTGAATGGTGCTGATAAACATTTCCAAAACTCAGTAGTACACAGGTAAGGTGACTCTTTTATAATGGTTCACATGTAAAAACCTCATTTCCTTTTGGGTGAATCTGCTGTCGTTGGGTTTTTGGGCTTCCAAAATAACTTGGGCTGGGCTCTAGTGAGACATTGGCTAGAACTATGGCCAAAGTAGAAACAAGACTTGCACCTGACCGAGCTCATGCACGAGCCTGAGAAATGGCCCTACCCAAGACAGTTTCGACAAACAACCTGACCCATATGGGAATCAAAATTAAAAATTCGAAAAGAATCCTTCTTTGAGTCCGCCATATCCTCCTTTGATTCCGGATCGCTAGAGACTACCAGCGACGAACTCAAAGGAAAAAGATCTGAACACAGCCTCCCAAAAACTCTGCGCAACGGAATGTTTGCCTGATTGCTGAAGGAGCCAAAAGAGGAGGCACTCGAAACTGAATCTGAAGAGGAAGAACACACCGGAATATCCAAAGCACCAATTTTGAAAGAAACATTGTTGCTATGTGTGGTTTATGCTTGACTCTAGGTGAATCTTGAACAAGTTTCTTAGCAAAGCGAACTTTCTTGGGAGGAACTTTGAATGCAGCCTTCTGCAGACGCTTTTGCTTCATAGACATGACCTTGTTCCATTCCCTTTCTTGTTCCTCCTCCCAGAGATGTTTCTCGCATTCCCAATGTGGAACACCATTGTTCCAAAGATGAAAAGAGACATCAAAAGAGAGGCCAATAAATCTCCTTAATTTGTAGACATGAAAGCCAACTTGCTTGCATGAGACTGAAAATCTGAAGTGTCCTTCACCGAGAAACTTCACATGAAAACCAAAGGGTGATCCACCAAGTAATGAAGCCAGAGCAAAGCTCACGGAATCATCAGAGAGACGAAATGTGTAGCGCCGGAAGGTTGCCAGAATAAAAAAGGAGCCATTGACAACCGAAGAAGGGTGGTGCACCGGACAATTGAAAAGGCGAAAAACCTCATCTTGGAAACGGATCTCGGGGAGAAAATCCAATTTCTCACGGAGATCCTCCGGAGGGTCCATCGGGAGGGGCGCAAGGAGATCTGAACAAACCTGGATCGGAAAGAATCAGAGAGGAACACTGGCTATCAGATCACCAGAGCCGCCAATCTCGCGTGCCAGTCACCAATCGCCATCGCCTCTCCAAATGGCTGCCTTCTTGTCTCTAGACTTGGACACCCCTGAATAAGTTAGCATTATCCACCCTTTTCTCTTTACTCCCCATGAGGCTTTTGACCTTTTCCTAAGAGCGAGCTTATTATCATTGCCATTCTCTCGAAACATAGCACCTCCGGGTTAACCCTCTCTCAAAACATAGCACCTCCGGGTTAACCCTTTTACATGAAGTAAGGACGAAATAGTAAGAGAGGTGCTATGCATATGCGGGCCCGTTTCACGTGAGGAGATGGGCCGTAAGAAAATTTTGGAGTGGGGAGTTACAATTTTAGTCTATCTCCCTAATGACATTTGTGGGTAAAATTTTTTAAAGGAACAAGTACAAATTACCCCATTCAAGTATAACCAAAATCTAGATTATCCGCTAAAGTATTTCTCGGTTTAGTTTACCCCCTAAACTATGCCATTTTGTTTAATTTACCCCTTAAAACAATGTCTTTTTCTCCATGCTCAATTGGAGTTTCGAGTTCAAATTTTGCATTATGATAGTAGACAACATAGGACATGTTAAAAAAAATATATATCTCATGAAATTTTCATCGCTGTTTTGATAGGTTAAGAAGTTTAATATTAAAATTTATCCTTCAGATTCAAAATTACATCAACTAATGATGAAAATTTCATAAAATATTTTTTAGTATAGATTATGGTGTTCACTACCACCCAACAAAGTCTCAAATTAAAATTCTACACGTGTATGGAGAAAAAAAGAATGAAAAATTGCATTGTGGGGTAAGTTGAACCAAATATCATAGTTTATGGGGTAAATTGAACAAAAACATAGTTTAGGGGGTTATCTGGACTTTTGCTATATTTTAAGAGATTAATTTGGACTTTTTTTAAAGTATAATAGATCCAATGGTTAAGATGATTTGAGTCTATCTATTGATGGCTAGATGTTTTGCTTATTTATAAGAATTTCTATGATTTCTTATTTTTCTAGAGTGTCCACTTAGGATCCCAAGTGTCTTTACTTGGATGTTTCAAAAGGAGCCTCCAATTGGTAATACTAGGATAATAACATATGATCCCGAAAGATTAACACTCATCAGACTTGGTATATCATCATCCAATTGACTCGACAATGATAAACTGAAAGCACAATTGCTTTAAGATCGAACCTATTTATGGGTGAGCTTTGTTTGGGTACATGGATAGTACTGGATAGCTCTTGTACTGTTTTATAGGTACTACTTGGTATTATCATCGTTAGATCTCATCGGATGGATTTTGGGCCCACCAGACTGGTACTATTCTATTGGTACTATATGGTACTATCACCTACTAGTAAGTGGCTCTACAAGCTACTGACATCGGATGGTACTTGGCAACAAATCCTACGTAATAAATAACTAGGCTCTCAACCCCTCTCACAGGTACAATGGAAAAATGGGGACTCACATTTCTGGGCTAGTCTGATGAAGGTTAAACGAGACTTCCTTCGTTTTGGAACCTTCATAATTAAAGATGGATCTCAAGTGAGGTTTTGGGAAGACATATGGTCGGGTGATAGGACCCCACATGAACAATATCCTTCTCTGTATAACATTGTACGCCGTAAACAACATACTATTTCACAAGTATTAGGCGTCAGTCCACCAAATTTTTCGTGGAGAAGAGACATAATTGGACAAAAATTAGTTGAGTGGAACAACCTCGTCCCACGTATCGGTAATATTGTGTTGAGTCATGATGAAGATGAATTTTGCTGGGATCTACATCCTAATGGACAATTCTCGGTGAAATCTCATTATTTGGCCCTGATCCATAACAATGTTCCCAATATAAACAAAAGAATTTGGAAAATGAGAATTCCATTAAAGATCAAGATGTTTCTTTGGTATCTATGAAAGGGTATAATTTTAATGAAAGATAACCTAGCTAAACGTAATTGGCACGACAGTAAACAGTGTTGTTTTTGCCATAAAGATGAGACAATTAGACATCTATTTTTTGAGTGTCAATTCGCTCGAGCTGCATGGTCGGTTATCTATGTGTCAACAAGGATCTCACCACCCCGCAGTGTCGCAAATATGTTTGGGGCTTGGCTAGGGGGCATTAACAAAGATCTTAAGCCTTTTGTTCTTGTTGGAGCCACAACTTTTAGTTGGTCCATGTGGTTATGCAGGAATGATTTGGTTTTTGAGAAAATAATTGTTATTACTCCTTTACAGGTTATCTATTCGGTTATCCACTGGCTTCGTACATGGGCTATCCTACAGAAGGCAACCTCACAGGATTTGGTTGCAGCGGCATGTCAATGATTGACGCAGGTGGCCAAGGAATTTTTTACCCGGGCACATGAGTGGCAGTCTAGTCTTACAAGCACCCTAAAGTTAGAGCTTTTTTACGGTACTTGTGAAGTATTGGGAAGTACTAAGAAATATTAGGTGTTTTGATTTTTCCACCACCTGATTAATTAAAAATTTTAACTAATTGAGAAAAGGGCATTTTGGGAATATATTCTCTCCTCTCTGTCTCTCTCATCCACAAGTCGCCTGTTCCCTGCGCCGAGAGGGCTCCTGCTCCGATCCCATCGCACGCCGCCGACAGAACTGATCGGTGGCCTCAGAAGATGCAACTTGACACTTCAATTCTGAGCGTGGGAATTTCCCTCTTCGACAAGAACTTCATATAAAACAATTCAAATAAATTCACAGGTCTAGTTTGAATCGTTTCCTGTGGAATTGGCATCGTGCAAAAAATCAAGCATCGCAGTGAAAGCGGGACTGACGCCAACAAGCAGATGCATCCCTAGCGTTGGCGGAGAAGCTGTGATAGTATTTTATTGTCAAATCCATATCGTCACCAGCGAAGGCTTTAGAGAAGGCACGCATTAGTGCATCAGAATCACGCTAGGCAAAGCGGCTGTTTACTTGTTTATGCAGCAGCTCGCATGGGGCAATCACTGTCAGGTTAGCTCCAGCTTCTCCGCCAACGCCGCCGCCCGCGAAGGACTACTGACTCGACAGTGCGGCCGCAAGCCCGTACGCCACGGCGCCGTCCAGCCCGCGCGGTCGCCTGGCCCGGGACGAGGGAGGGTTGTTCTTGACAGCCCCGCCATCGCTGAACCCGTTCGACCTCCTGCCACCGGCCACCCCGCGCCTCACCGGCGCCAACCCGTTCCACCTCTTCCAGCACTTCACCAGTGAGCCCGGCCGCCAGCCCACGGCGTGCCGCGGCCATATACGCGCACTTCACCGAGGGGAACGGTGGGGATGGCAAGGGAAGAAGACGACGCCGGCGACGGCGACGAGGAGTTCCAGTCGTGCGGGCCGGGTCGTACGCCACGGGCGACTCGTCCGTGACGTTCGACTGGGAGGAGAGGCCCGGCACGCCAAAGAGGGGGCTCAGCGGTGTGGCGCGGCCGCAAACGAGGCGGCGTGGGACACAGACTTCGAGTTTTGGCACGAACGCCGACGAGGCTGCCGGCGGTGGCGCTGACGACGGCCGACGAGCTCTTCGAGGAGGGGGAGATTAGGCCTCTGAAGCCACGGCCAAGAATTTCGATAGCCAGTCTATAAGCATGCAAAATTACTGATATGCCCTTTCTGATTTTAAAAAATATTAATTAAAATTTGTTGTGGGTCCCACCAAAATGATACTTCCTAATACTTCTCTATAAGAACTTCCTGGTACTTCTTGATACTTCACCGTTGGATTTCGTCGGATGGACGGCTCGTAAAAAAGACAAGTACTGTAAAATTTCTCTAATAATAATAATAATAAAAAGCAACCTAGGTTAAGGTTAACCAGCGTTTTTGCGACCCAAAATTCTTCATCGTTTTCACGACCCAAAATTTCTCTTCGTTTTAATGACCCAAAATTTCTTCGTCACTTTTCACGACCCAAAATTTTCGTCGTTTCCACGACTCAAAATTTCTTCGTCGTTTTTTCACGACCCAAAATTCTTCTTCGACTCAGGATTGATTTCACTTCATCCAGATTTCACTTAGCCGACCCAAGATTTCGTTTAATGAGTTTAAAATGTTACTTCATCAGTACAGGATTTTTCTTTGTGGATGCAAGAATCCACTTCGTTTTGCAGGAAGCAAACTGCGGAGTGCGGAGGCAGACAATTTTTTTTACTTCGGCCATGCATGGTATTGCCCAGCCCTACAAGCGAACGAAGGTGTGGATGCCCAGTATATATGTCCGGCTTGGCTTTCCATCGAGCAGCCCAGTGAGACAATTTGGGGCCAGTTCTAGGCTTTCATCTTTTTAGGCTCGCCGAGCGCAAGTAACGCAACAAAGCAGGCCAGACCGTACGTACAAAACTCTCAAGAACAATTGTTTCGGATTTCGCTGGCTGAGGCTTTGACAAAAATAAAATAAAATACTTCGTTGCAAAATTGAACCCACCAATTTACAGTGAGGAACACGATAGGCTTAAATCACTTCGCTGGTGAGTTCTAGATTTTTGTACAATTTTACTAACATGAAGAATCAATATTTCTTTGTTCATTTTCCTCACCGAGCGTTTAATCTTGGAATTCTTGAATACTCCACAGAAGTTATCAATGATGTTACAAACAAGCTGGAGTTTATGGATTACCTCATGAACCTTTCGGGTTTTGACTTACAATTCTTCGGTTATTGCCTTATGGCTCTTCGGTTATCATGGTGAGCAAAATTTAATTCATCTAATGAATCTCTCCCTGAAAATGGACAATGTACTGGCTTCATAAAACAAGGACACTCAAGAGGGGGCTGGGTGTTAATTTTACCCAATGTTTCTCTTCGGTACACTTTCTTCGAATGATATTATAACCTAAACTACAAGCGCAAGTGAGCATAAAACTCTTTATCCTTGTGTTTCTCTTCGATTACAGCTTCCCATGTCATCGGTACACATGTCCAAAGTAACAACTCAAAAAATCAAGAGTTGTTACTTTCGAAAGGAAAAATGTCGCAAGGAGTTAAGTGAACATGTACGTTTTAGCATGAAGAACGCAAAACATACATTGTTCACTTAAGGTTCACAAGTTCTGCGAACAAACAAAAAAGTCTTCGGCGGCCAAAGCGCGAAGCCCCTCGGTAATGTTGTAGGGATAAGTCGACCCGTAAGAAGTGGTGTCGTAAAATCATCTGCTTTATCACAAGCGATGAAAGCCTTCAGCGGTGGATGCGCGAAGCAAAAATGCAAGGTTGGGGTGACGAGCCACCTTGAAGAAACAAAAACATGCGAGATCGAAACTTCAAAAGAGAAAATTGTAGTTTCGTTTTCGATCTCGAGGTAAGAAAGTGTTGCTTGCATGATTTGTACTTATTATCTCACTATGCTTAATTACATGCCCATTGACTCTTTAACATGAAATCATGTTGTTTCTGAAGATGCTCTTTGTCATGAAATTGATTTCAGGGTTGGTATTTTGTCGCAAGCACGTTCAATATTTCAACACCAAGACATTAAGTCGAAGAGGCTATACGACAGCCTTGCCTCCATCATCAACGACTTCATCGTCTTCAACAACTTCATCTTCACTTCGACTAGATAAAATCACCAACATCATCCTCGCAATCAACGGGCTTATCTTCACAAAAGCATCAACTTCAATCCACGACAGCTACACTACTACTTCCATGACATACAGTCTTCGCCACAAGCATCGACCAAGAGGGCTATTGCGGGATCTTGGAGAACCAATTCACCCATCTTGCCCGATGCGTGTCAATGAAGACCCAAGAGATGTTGATGACTTTGGGAGGATGAAGATGGCATCTCTCACCCTCCTCTACTTCGGTAACATCGTCTACATGAAAGAAAGGAGTTGTATCCACTATGCCGAAGCTGGAAGCTGAAGTACAAGTCAGCAAAGTAGAGTCCAAGGGTAAAATAGGTACGGCTGAGGGCATGTCCTCGGGTCCGAAGAGGAAATTTTAGTTAGACATTTCCCCATGTTTTCAGCTACTTCGCTTTGTTGTACCAGCCAAACCAAAGTAGCTGAGGGGCTAATTTTGGGGAAAATGATTCGCATGGTACCCCCTCTTAGGTCAAGGGGCTCGGTTGTAATTTTTGTACCCGCCAGGGGCTTGGGGGCAAAAATTCCACCCCACCCCTCATCTATATAAGCCGCCCAAGGGGGCTACAAGAGGGGACTCCCCCCCCTCACTTCTCTGAGTTCTCTTACATGTGTTGGCCCCTCTTCGGGGATGGATTTTTACCCCAGCACATACTTGTCCATATACACACCTAGGGAAATGAGGCTTCGGGAGCTAATACTCATGCGGTGAAACCCCTTGTTATTTCTAAGCAGAGGGCTCCTAAAATCTGGGCAAGACGAGATCATGTCATGGATTGTGCTCTCCAAGTTTGTGAGGTCATAGAGTGTGAGGTGTTGTTGACGGTTCAATAATGCGTCAAGATTCACCGCAAGCTTACGGATCATCGTAGTACCTTTTTCCCTCGGAGTATGACCAAGGTATCAATCCGTGGATCGGAAGCAAACTTCTAAGGTTTTCCATCTAATCTAACCGATCTAACCTAACATGAAGCATCAATTGCATATAAAGGTAACCTTAATATGTATATGAGTGGAAGCATAGTGTTGATCACATCCAAGAATATCGACAAGGGTAAAACTCCGCCGAAGGGGTAACTAGGCCTATTGTCTTCTAGTTGCAGTTCTAGCTAAATGAGCAAACAAACATGCATCTCATCTAATAGCATCCTTAAACTCCTACCTCCGGTCTACCTCCCGAAGACGTCCGCACCTTCAGGGAAATCATCCTGTCATGGTGCACCCTTAACCGAGTGGGGGTCTAAGGGCATGCCCAAGGGAACGTGTCTACAAACCATGAAGGGTCGACATACTAGATCTAATCACTATGATTACAAAGAGCATGCTATATAGTCTAACCTAGCATTAGACTAAGGATCAAATCGTATTCACGATAGGTAGAAAGTATAGACGGAGACATGGAATCGCTAATAAATCGGATGACAAGATTATCATTGCTCACACAAAAGTATGCATTACACCATCACCACCGAGGCCATACCTATGATGATGAACACGTAGCTCCTGAACTCCGCCATGGCTCAGCCGTGCAAGGAGGCCATGGCGGCTAGGGTAGGCCTAGGCCATCTCCTAGACAACTTCGAAGACTTGCGGCGACCATTGTCTTCCTTCAGTGCTTGCTTCTAGGTTTCGCCGACTTCTGGTGGATTAATTCGTGTGGGTCTTCGTACGGGGGCTATTTATAGTCTGAAGAAACCCTAGTCCAAAGGGGAGGCCGAGACGGCGCAAAAAAGGGCCAAGCCAGTCCGCTCAGGCTGGCCGGCCTAGGCCTTTTTTGGCTCGTCTCGGTCTCATCTTTCGCGTGCTAGTTTCTATCAACCATAAGATCTTCTGTACAAAAATTGGTGGGTCCTTGATGTGATTTTCTCCCTGAATTGGATAAGGATTACTTGTTTCCCAAGCCTCTACATCTTCTGTTTAGGTTCCCGGAGTTTCACCACTTTATACTTCGGTCCTCGGGTCTTTTGGAGTCATGTTCACCTTGAGTTTACACTTGTGTCGGGCTTCTTTATCTTCTCATAATGTGCTTAATGAACCTTGCCCAAAAGTGCTCCTTTAAGTGCTTAAATCCTGCATAAACATAACATTCCCTAAACCACATGCAAGTGCGAACTTGATATATAATGGGGGTTAGGATCGTTAGAATGAATATCAAATCAACGCCAACATCAAAGGTAAACACCTAGCTAGGTGTACCAAAATTGACCGCCAACAGGTGCTTGAGGTTTGGAAATCTAACACCGGAAAGATCCTCTAGGAAATGGCTAACATAGGAATGTAGAGGTCGACCAACCTCAGCGTTGCAGGTGGCTAGATGTCAACCAACCTCGATGTGTGTGTGCGCACACAAGCGCGCTTGTGTGTGGGCGTCAACGGATAGGTAGTAGAGCACCATTATTCATTATTATTTAGCTTGCTCTATTTACATTTAATTACAGAAAAAATGGAAATCCATAAGTTAATAAGGACATAATCCGAGAGCTTGATTGAAGTAGCAAATAGAAAAACTACAAACATGAAAGAGGACATCACTGTAAAGTAAAGATGGTCCAAGCAGGAAAAGCATCTAAGGATAGCAACAACGTATCCAATTCAAATTCTTTAGCACCAAGTGCAAGGATCTTTCACAACATGGATTGATGTTGTATCAGTGATGGCAACCATAATATCAGACAATAATGAAGCACAAATAGGTGATCTTTAAAGCTGCAATAGGACACAAACTTCCATCATTCTTAACTAATAAGAGTCAATGTCCATACCTTGACAATTGTGTTGCTGAGAAGTACTTTGAGCATAGAACTGGGAAAAGATCCCAAGACCCAAAGATTTGGAGCGCCTAAAGTTACACAAATGTTAATTGGTCCCCCATCTATGTAAAAAATGAGCGCCCTCCTCCTTGATGGATGCATGCACAATTGTGAGTTGTTCCATCACTGCCTCATCATGCTTTTCCATACACTACACCCCATGGGAAATGAGGCTTGGGGAGCTAATGTTGATGCGGTGAAACCCCTTGTTATTTCTAAGCAGCAGGCTCCTAATTTCTGGGAAAGCCGACATCATGTTATGGATTGTGGTCTCCAAGTTTGTAGAGTGTGAGCTGCGTGACGTTTGGAAATCTATTAACACCGGCAAGATCCTCTACATTGCTATCAGGAATAGCTGGCAAAGTAGAGGTCAGCCAACTTCAGCGTTTTGCCAGTGGCAAAATGGCCAACTTTCCTTTTCTCCTTGGGGTGTGTGTGTGTGTGTGTGTGTGTGTGTGTGTGTGTGTGTGTGTGTGAGTGTTCATCGTTGTTCGCCAGATCTATTACCATTGACTAAAAAAATGGAAAACAAAAAATTAGATAAGCATATAAACCCATGTCTGAGCTTGATTGAAACAACAAATTAAAAAAAACATGAAACAGGACTTCATAGTAAAACAAAGCTTCTCCAAGCAGGAAAAGCATCTAAGGATAGACCATACTCAATTTAAACCATCTCGCTCCAAGTGCAAGGATCTTCACAGCATGCATTACTGACATTATATCATGGATGTAAACGATAATCAAAAAAAATAATTAAGCACAGAAGGTGATTGTTTAAACCTGCAACAGAACACATTAATTTGAACCCATCATTAACTAATAACAGTCAGTGTCCATACCTAGAGAGTTGTGTTGCCAAGATGTACTTTGAGCATTGAACTGGCCTAGGATCCTAAGACCCGAAGATTTGGAGCACCAATTACATGAATGTTAATTGGTCCCTATTTGTGTCAAAAAGAGCAGCCTCTAACTTCAGGGAGCATGAACAATTGTGTGTTGTTCCATTGCTGCCTCATCATGCTTTTCCACAAACAGACCAAGGGATATGAGGATCGGGGAGCTGATGTGGACGTGGTGAAACCCCTTGTTATTTCTAAGTAGCAGGCCCCTAATTTCTGGGCAGGCTAAGTTCATACATGGATTGTGGTCTCCAAGCTTGTGAGGTCATGGAGTGTAAGATGCCTGATGTTTGGAAATCTAATACCGGTAAGGTCCTCCACGAAATGGCAAATAGCCATAACTAGCAATGTAGTTGTTGCTCAACCTCAGCGCTGGTGGCATAAAGACCAACAACCCTTATCAGTAGCACCTTGATGCACACTTCTACAACAGATAATAATGATCATAATATGGCAATGCAATAACCAGTTTGGACTACACTAATGCATGTGTGTAGTATGTGTCTTCATAATTCCTAAAAATACTGGAATCGGTGTGTGTGTGTGTGTGTGTGTGTGTGTGTGTGTGTGTGTGTGTGTGTGTGTGTGTGTGTGTGTGTGTGTGTGTGTGTGTGTGTGTGTGTGGAGACACTCGTCCAGAGGCAGTAGAGGACCATTATTCATTAGTGTTCACCAGATCTATTACCATTGACTAAAGAAAAAAAATGGAAAACAATAAATTTGATAAGCACATAAGCCCATGTCTTAGCTTGATTGAAACAAAAAATTAAAAAAACATGAAACAAGACTTCATAGTAAAATAAAGCTTCTCCAAGAAGGAAAAGCATCTAAGGATAGACCATACTCAATTTAAACCATCCGGCTCCAAGTGCAAGGATCTTCACAGCATGCATTACTGACATTATATCATTGATTTAAATGATAATCTGGAACAATAATAAAGCACAAAAGGTGATTGTTTAAACCAGCAACAAAACACATACTTTAATTTGAATCCATCATTAACTAATAACAGTCAGTGTCCATACCTAGAGAGCCGTGTTGTCAAGCTGTACTTTTAGCATTGAACTGGGATGGGATCCTAAGACCCGAAGATTTGGAGTACCAATTACATGAATGTTAATTGGTCCCCTATTTGTGTCAAAAAGAGCAGCCTTTAACTTCTAGGAGCATGAACAATTGTGTGTTGTTCCATCACTTCCTCATCATGCTTTTCCACAAACATACCAAGGGATATGAGGATCGGGGAGCTGATGTGAACGTGGTGAACCCCCTTGTTATTTCTAAGCAGCAGGCTCCTAATTTCTGGACAGGCTATGTTCATGTCATGGATTGTGGTCTCCAGGCTTGTGATGTCATAGAGTGTAAGATGCCTGATGTTTGGAAATCTAAAACTGAAAGTGCATCTAGGCCCCTAAGTGGATTTTGGTGAATGATAAAGTTATTAAAGGACTAACTTGGTTGTTCAAGAATGTGAGCAGGGTTTAGTTTCGATATTCATAATGCAATATTGGTTTACTCAATTGGATGAATAATTATGGCACACATCAAGGAAAGCAAGCAAGTGTATGATCCCGTGTTGCAAGATGTCATGTGAATGTTTCAAAGGACAAGTGGATATTTCTAAAAGTGATGGTTTACGTATATACGCTTGCAAAACATGGTCATAATAAATGGTGTTTGTCACTATAGTCAATGCAAGGCTTCATGTGGTAATTGCAAAAAAGATACAAGGATGTGTGTACATTTAATGATCCTCAATTAGAAGCTTGAATATTCATTGTCAATTTAGAACAAGCATTTGAAGTGGTTTTCAAATGAAGATTAAAAAATTGATGAAGCAAAGCCAAACTCAACGTGGATTGGGTAAGTGATGAAGAGATCAACCGAGATGACTAGAGCGAGGTACTAAGCAATCTATGGTTTAGCGTGGCTACCATTGGTGTCTTTGCTAGGGTGAAGTAACTAGTATTTGTGGGGTCTTGAAGAATCATATCCAAGCCTTAACCCAGGAAAAGCTATGCAACTCATCTCTTTGTTATGATTGGCAATAAGGAGTGGCTTAAGGGTCCAAGAGTGCATTCTTATGCTAAATGGAAAGATGCTAAGTCACTAGCTCAAGTATGGACGTGCTCAAGTCACTAGCAATGTTGAAAACCCTCAAGTGGAAATTATTCAAGTATGGCAAGGTTCATGATGTTCAAGCTCAACAGATCGATCCGGCATTTTCATTTGTTCTTGAGTATAGGAATGTCGTACTATCAAGAGGCATGCAACATTAGCTTATGACCAAATCAAAAGTGCTCTTAGAAAACTTTTGTGAGAAATAGCCTTGAGTGCCCAAGAGTGTGCTAACAATCCTTTCTAACCTAACCTGAGCCTTTTCACCTCTTTGGTGAAGTGTGGAGCATGAGAGAAAGGGTTGTGGGACTAACTCGGTCTACACCGGTCTGACCGGTGTAGGGCACCGGTCTGACCGATGCCCTCAGACCAACGGCTAGTTTTTCAAACACCGGTCTGACTGTTGTGGGGCACCGGTCTGACCGGTGTGTCCCGAACTCTAACGGCTAGTTTTCTTGGAGTGGAGCATTTATACCCCACATCCTCCCATTGTTAGGGCTGCTGTTGCTAGTGCCTTTGCTGAGCTTCCAAGCTATTCTTTGCAAGCCAAAAGCCTTAGGGCTCATTTGGAAACCTATAATCCCGTGGGGTTCCCCTCCTTTTTCCCGGGTTGGGCCTCCACATCGTTTTTGGCCCCGGGCCAAATCTTCCCTGGTGTTTCGCAGCCCACGACCAGGCTCGCCCCAACCCTAGCCTCACATTTTCCCCGTGGTGAGCTCGCCCCTACGCTCGACTCCTAGCGGTGCAGCCTCGTCTCCTTGTTGTTTTTCCTTCTTTGTCTTCCTTTTCTCCCGTGCGCTCCTCCACGCCTCCGTCCCGTCTGCTCCTCCACGCTGCCTCCCCAACCAAGCACCGCTACTCCGCTATCCACAACATCCTTGGTCAAGGAGCCATCGTTGCTGCCTCCCCAACCAAGCATCGCCACTCTGCCATCCACGTCGTTCCCGGTCAAGGATCTGCCGCTGCCGTCCCCGACCAAGGAGCTGTCGCCGCCATCCCGATCAAGGATCCGCCACCGTCATTGTCAATGATTCCTCCTCATCTGCCTCCTTCGGATCTACAACACCACCTACCTCCTCTGCATTCTGGATCTTGGATCCACCTTCTTGGATTTGTGAGTTATCCCCTTTCCTCATCTATGATTCTTTGCCTAGGGTTTGTAGTTAGCATGGTGATTCGTCTGTTCCACAAGTATGTCACCATTACTTTGATTTCTTGTTATATTCTTGCAACTATGAAGACATGCCAATGGAAAGTATTTTTACCAGTTTCTATAATGTTTGACGCAGCTTTCGATCTTGTTGTGGATGTACTTTAGTAGGTTACTATTGAGTACCCATCGAAAACCTAATTGATCTAGGACTAAAGAGTACAACTGAGTGCAAGAAAGTAAGCTAGGAAAAAGCTATGGTTAAGATCCTGACCCTGGCCTTTTTTTCTGGTTTATGCTTTTTTTCAGAATTTGTGAACCATCCAGAGCATTTGTGTTGTATATCTAGTGAAGGGTTGTACAAGAGGATTGGTTGACATTTCGTCAATATTTGGTTAGTCTCTTTGCTTTTATACAATGATTGAATTCAGTGACTTGATCATGTTGAATGGATTCTCTGACATTATTGGATTCCTATTGACTGAATCTTTGGGATAGCGTAGCTGATGAAACAATCTTTCAGAGTAATAATGATCATACTGAGTCTTTTATGCTACAGCATACTCGGCATCGGTACTACTATATGTTTTTCAATATTTTTTATCATCCAAAGCTGCACCTATGAAACCAAGCCAGACTAATATTAGACTATTAGTTCTTGCTTGATAGTGAATTGGTTACAAATCATGAGACACAAGGCTTGAGACATTGTTGAAGCATTTTCACTCTTTGTAATGCGCCGAGTACACTGTAATGGTTCAGTGCATCCATCATGGAGTGCTCTCAATAATTTTTTTCCTGACCTGCATGGGAAAGTGTTAGTGCTAACTGATTAGCTTAATTGCTAACTATAATTTAGAATGAAATGATGTCAACGAATACTTCTCGCTGTCGTTATGAATATAACATCCATTGAACTTTTGAGGAATCTATTTTCATAGATTATTGATATGTCACACTAGTTTAAGTGTCTAACTATATCTTAACCACTTTTGAGGAAGTTGATATGATTAGGCAATAGTAGAATGCAAGACAAATGGAATTCTGAAATTTGTGATACAACCTGTTCCTTTTGTCAGTAAATAAGTTATTAGAGATCAGCACATTGCTGATAACCTATTCTTTGTTAGCAGTAGTTTCCCTTGATGACACTGATTTTACAAACTTGGTATAGTAAAAGCTAAGGGTTAATCAATGTTCTGAGTATTACTGTTTGTCTGTTTCCCATATATTGTCAATAGTGTGCTGATATTGTTTCCTTGTCCCTGACATCCTAGTGTGCTGATGGTAAAAATGAAAGGGACTTTATCTTCTGTCACATGTTTGTTGTCTTGTACTAGCATAGGAAGACCAGTAAAGCTGATTGATCCTAGTATCAAGTTGCACTGGCTGCTTGTGCCATTCCATATTCTCTCTTTGTAAATCCCTGCATAACCTTTGCTGACAGTTTGGTGTAAATATAAGAATTAATCCTAAAGTTGGAACAATCCTCCTGAAATATGATTCTGTATATCTATATTGGGTAAAGCTTGAGTGTATACTGATCATGCCAAACTATCAAGTGATGCAGCACTGATTTTTCTTTTTTTATTGTCTTAAGTGTAAAATAAGAATGTATTTTGTTTGCCCGAGTCCTTAGTTGAGAAATGAAAAAAATGAAACGACATATTTACCTCACCACATTTTATCGGTGAGATGAGTATAGTTATTCATGCTTAGGTTTGGTTAAGTGCCTCTCTTCATTTACTGTGAAACCTTGATGTGATCATGCTTTCATTAATAGATATTATCTTCTATTGTGTTCAGCATGGGCAGATCTAATCCCATGATATCAGAATTTTTTTGCTAATCCAAGTAATGTCAATAACGAACAACGTTTATATATATATATACCCCTTTTTCTAAAAAAGGGAATATTTGTACATCTTTCTGTGAACTTTTTTTTCAGAATCTGTGAACAGTAAAGTGTTGAAGAAGATGAATAGGCGAAAGAATGTTGAAGGGAAGGTCCTTGGCTTAGTTTACTAGCTAAATATCTTATACAATAATTAGATTATGTGGCAACAATTAAGTTAAGAGTAGAGTTTTGTAGCTAATTAAGTAGATGCTTAAAACATGCAAGGAGCATCAGTTATTATTATTTTAGTCCAGCTGTATGCAAATGTAATAATGGCGAGTGATATGATCTGCAAAATGCATTGTGGCTGCTACACAAAAAAAAATAGAAAAGTGATGATGTTAACTTGGGATTACTTTGTATGCTATGTGTTCTTGGTTGGTATTTTATTTTAAAAATTTATATGGTGGCAGCGCCAAAGGTCAGGTGATTGACATCCAGGATAATGTTGATTTTTTTGTGCCGATTTGCTTTGATTTTTTTTCTGGCAATTTGATTGGAGACCGGCTAGTAGAATAGTTTCTATATAAAAAAAAGCGGTAGACGGCCAGGGCTAACAGCCCCTCGCGGACCTCCTCCTCGGTCTCCCAAACAGCAGCAGGGGGTGGGGAAGCAGCGGGGGAGCACCACCATGGAAACGTGATGGCCGGTGGAATCCCCTCAGGGGATTTGTTTCTCTAGGTTTATTTGCCACTGGCTCCCAAAGGGGCCCTTAGTGGCTCTCCCCAACCTCTCTTTTTGTGAGATTTGTGGATTCAAACCATACTCTTGAGTTGGGTTGAGAGTGTGAGATTGTGTGAGCACCTTGTGAGCTGAAAAAGAGCCTCCATAGCTTGAGCACCTTTGATTCAAGTCTACAAGCCATTGAAGCATTTGTTACTCTTGGAGGTTTGCCTCCTAGACGGCTAGGCGTCGCTGGCTAGCTCCCAAGTTGTGGTGAGCAGCGGCAGGTTTGTGAGGGTTACGATCTTGCCTCTTCGTGAAAAAGATCTCCTTAGTGGAAAGGAGGAAAGTGGTTGAAAGAGACCCGGCTTGTTGTGGGAGAGAGTTGGTTGGAAACTCAGATCCCTTACAAGCTCCTCAATGGAGACGTAGGATTCACTTCGGTGTGCATCTGAACTTCGGGAAACAAATCATTATGTCTCCTTTGTGGTTTGCCTCACTTGTGTTTTTCTAGCATATTTATATTTGCTTATGCTTCGATCTACTTGGGTGTTCTTATCTTGTGTGCAGGGACCATAACCTTGCTTGTGTTCATCTACTAAAGCCACTCTACAAGTTTGGTTCGTGCTAGAAGTCAAGAGGAGCTCGAGCTTGTTTTGGAGGTTCTCTATGCCACACTGGTCTGACCGGTGCAGGGTACCGGTCTGACTGGTGCCCACCTGCGTGGGGAGCCAGGACTGGTCTGACCGGTCTGACCGGTGGTGCCTGGCAGTTCAAGTTTTCAGTGGGAAAAGTTCAAATTGGTCGTCTCGCCTATTCACCCCCCCCCCCTCTAGGCGACATCAAGGTCCTTTCAAAAACCAGCAAGATCCTCCGAGTAATGGCAACTAGCCATAGCTGGCAATGTAGATGTTGGTAAACCTCAGTGCTGGTGGCATAATGACCAACAATCTTTTATTTGTAGCAACTCGATGCACACTTCTACAACAGATAATAATGATCATAATATGGCAATGCAATAACCGGTTTGGACTACACTAACGCATGTGTGTAGTATGTGTCTTCATAATTCCTAAATATACTGGAATCTGTGTGTGTGTGTGTGTTCATCGTTGTTCGCCAGATCTATTGCCATTGACTAAAGAAAAAAATGGAATATAAAAAATTAGATAAGCACATAAGCCCATGTCTGAGCTTGATTGAAACAACAAATTAAAAAAACATGAAACAGGACTTCATAGTAAAATAAATCTTCTCCAAGCAGGAAAAGCGTCTAAGCGCAGGATAGACCATACTCGATTTAAACCATCTGGCTCCAAGTGCAAGGATCTTCACAGTATGCATTATTGACATTATATCATTGATGTAAACGATAATCTGGAAAAATAATTAAGCACAGAAGATTGATTGTTTAAACCTGCAACAAAACATATACTTTAATTTGAACCCATCATTAACTAATAAAAGTCAGTGTCCATACCTAGAGAGCTGTGTTGCCAAGATGTACTTTGAGCATTGAACTGGGCTGGGATGCTAAGACCCAAAGATTTGGAGCACCAATTACATGAATGTCAATTGGTCCCCTATTTGTGTCAAAAAGAACAACCTCTAACTTCAGGGAGCGTGAACAATTGTGTGTTGTTCCATCACTTCCTCATCATGCTTTTCCACAAACAGACCAAGGGATTTGAGGATCGGGGAGCTGATGTGAACGTGGTGAAACCCCTTGTTATTTCTAAGCAGCAGGCTTCTAATTTCTGGGCAAGCTAAGTTCATGTCATGGATTGTGGTCTCCAAGCTTGTGAGGTCATAGAGTGTAAGATGCCTGATGTTTGGAAATCTAATACCAGCAAGATCCTCCGAGAAATGGCAAATAGCCATAGCTGGCAATGTAGATGTTGGTCAACCTCAGCGCTGGTGGCATAATGACCAACAATCGTTTATGTGTAGCAACTCGATGCACACTTCTACAACAGATAATAATGATCATAATATGGCAATGCAATAACCGGTTTGGACTACACTAATGCATGTGTGTAGTATGTGTCTTCAAAATTCCTAAAAATACTGGAATCGGTGTGTGTGTGTGTGTGTGTGTGTGTGTGTGTGTGTGTGTGTGTGTGTGTGTGTGTGTGTGTGTGTGTGTGTGTGTGTGTGTGTGTGTGTGTTCATCGTTGTTCGCCAGATCTATTGCCATTGACTAAAGAAAAATTAGATAAGCACATAAGCCCATGTCTGAGCTTGATTGAAACAACAAATTAAAAAAACATGAAACAGGACTTCTGTAACACCCCTGGTGTTTACTTAAATTAATCAATGGGTTAAGCCCTGATTAAGGAGTTAAACCCTAAAGCCCCTGACGTCCTTTCATTGGCATTGCTATATATATATCAAAATTTTGTATAGCAACTTAAAAATCGGCCAATACGAAAGTTGTTCGTTATCTTCGGGAACACATTGTTGTCAATTGGCACGTTGTGAGATTCAGCATGGAAAAGTGGCTAAACACTTGCCAACAACCCCGACCTTCGGAAGGCTTAAACTCTCTTTCGACCCTCTCTCGATGGTTCAGCTCAAACTCCAAATTCTATATAACAACTTCAAAGTCAGCCAATACAGAAGTTGTAGATGATTTCAAGCTTGACAACTTTCATATTTAACATTTGGCCCTAAGTTGAGTGGGAGGATGACAGTGCTTAGTGGCATCATGGATGGCCTCCTATGATGTTACTTTTATGGTGTAGTTTTTTTTCCGCTGTGTTTTCGAACTCTGAACCATTTACTTGGCAATGAACTCGGTTTGTAATAAAAAACCCTTTCATGGGAATTGATGTAATAAATGTGTGAGTGATCTCTGGACTCGCCTTCGTGTGAGTTTTGATGTACAACGATCGATCCTAGTCTTTACGTGATTCACCGGGCTTGACCCGGCAGATTCGACAAGTTAACTCTTTATTAGTGCATAATGACCAAAAAGGGATGGTTTATGCGCTAATACGGAATTAACTTGGGCGGTTCTGTCACAGCTTCATAGTAAAATAAATCTTCTCCAAGCAGGAAAAGCATCTAAGGATAGACCATACTCAATTTAAACCATCTGGCTCCAAGTGCAAGGATCTTCACAGCATGCATTACTGACATTATATCATTGATGTAAACGATAATCTGAAAAAATTATTAAGCACAGAAGATTGATTGTTTAAACCTGCAACAAAACATATACTTTAATTTGAACCCATCATTAACTAATAACAGTCAGTGTCCATACCTAGAGAGTTGTGTTGCCAAGATGTACTTTGAGCATTGAACTGGGCTGGGATCCTAAGACCCGAAGATTTGGAGCACCAATTACATGAATGTTAATTGGTCCCCTATTTGTGTCAAAAAGAACAGCCTCTAACTTCAGGATGCATGAACAATTGTGTGTTGTTCCATCACATCGTCATCATGCTTTTCCACAAACAGACCAAGGGATATCAGGATCGGGGAGCTGATGTGAACGTGGTAAAACCCCTTGTTATTTCTAAGCAGCAGGCTTCTAATTTTTGGGCAGGCTAAGTTCATGTCATGGATTGTGGTCTACAAGCTTGTGAGGTCATAGAGTGTAAGATGCCTGATGTTTGGAAACCTCATACCAGCAAAATCCTCCGAGAAATGGCAAATAGCCATAGCTGGCAATGTAGATGTTGGTCAACCTCAGCGCTGGTGGCATAATGACCAACAATCCTTTATCTGTAGCAACTCGATGCACACTTCTACAACAGATAATAATGATCATAACATGGCAATGCAATAACCGGTTTGGACTACACTAATCCATGTGTGTAGTATGTGTCTTCATAATTCCTAAAAATACTGGAATCGGTGTGTGTGTGTGTGTGTGTGTGTGTGTGTGTGTGTGTGTGTGTGTGTGTGTGTGTGTGTGTGTGTGTGTGTGTGTGTGTGTGTGTGTGTGTGTGTGTGTGTGTGTGGAGGCACTCGTCCAGAGGTAGTAGAGGACCATTATTCATCGTTGTTCGCCAGATATATTACCATTGACTAAAGAAAAAAATTGTAAACAATAAATTAGATAAGGATATAAGCCCATGTCTGAGCTCAATTGAAACAAAAAATTAAAAAAAACATGAAACAGGACTTCATAGTAAAATAAAGCTTCTCCAAGCAGGAAAAGCATCTAAGGATAGACCATATTCAATTTAAACCATCTGCCTCCAAGTGCAAGGATCTTCACAGCATGCATTATTGACATTATATCATTGATGCAAATGATAATCTAAAACAATAATGAAGCACAAAAGTTGATTGTTTAAACCTGCAACATAACACATACTTTAATTTGAACCCATCATTAACTAATAACAGTAAGTGTCCATACCTAGAGAGTTGTGTTGCCAAGATGTACTTTTAGCATTGAACTGGGCTGGGATCCTAAGACCCGGAGATTTGGAGCACCAATTACATGAATGTTAATTGGTCCCCTATTTTTGTCAAAAAGAGCAGCCTCTGACTTCAGGGAGCGTGAACAATTATGTGTTGTTCCATCGCTGCCTCATCATGCTTTTCCACATACAGACGAATGGATATGAGGATCGGGGAGCTGATGTGAACGTGGCAAAACCCCTTGTTATTTCTAAGCAGCAGGCTCCTAATTTCTGGGCAGGCTAAGTTCATGTCATGGATTGTGCTCTCCAAGCTTGTGAGGTCAAAGAGTGTAAGATGCCTGATGTTTGGAAATCCAATACCAGCAAGATCCTCCGAGAAATGGCAAATAGCCATAGCTGGCAATGTAGATGTTGGTCAACCTCAGCGCTGGTGGCATAATGACCAACAATCATTTATATGTAGCACCTCAATGCACACTTCTACAACGGATAATAATGATCATAATATGGCAATGCAATACCCGGTTTGGACTACACTAATGCATGTGTGTAGTATGTGTCTTCATAATTCCTAAAAATATTTGAATCAGTGTGTGTGTGTGTGTGGGTGGGTGGGTGGGTGGGTGTGTGTGTGTGTGCAAGCACACGCGCGGACATATGCGCCGGCGGATAGGTAGTAGAGCATCATTATTCATTATTGCTTAGCTACTCTATTTACAATTCCTTGAAGAAAAAAATGGAAAACCATAAGTTACATAAGGACATAATCCCGGAGCTTGATCCAAGTAGCAAATAAAAAACTAAAAACATGAAAGGGGACATCACTGTAAAGTAAAGCTTCTCTGAAAAGGGGAAGCATCTAAGGATAGCAACGAATATATTCAATTTAAATCCTTTAGCACCAAGTGCAAGGATCTTTCACTATATGGATTGATGTTATGTTAATGATGGGAACGATAATCTCAAACAATAATGAAGCACAAAAGGGTGATCTTTAAAGCAACAACAACATACATACTACTTCAATTTGAATCCATCATTCTTAAATAATAAGAGCCATTGTCCATATGTTGACAATTGTGTTACGTACCCAGAAGTACTTTGAGAACAGAACTGGGCAAATATCCCAAGACCTGAAGATTTTGAGCACCAAAGTTACACGAATGTTAATTAGTCCCCCATCTATGTAAAAAAAGAGCAGCCTCCTCCTCGATGGGTGCATGCATAATTGTGAGTTCTTCCATCACTTGCATATCATGCTTGTCCATAGACACACCAAGGGATGAGGCTTGGGGAGCTAATGCTGATGTGGTGGAACCCCTTGTTATTTCTTAGCAGCAGGCTCCTAATTTTAGGGCAAGCCGAGATCATGTCATGGACTGTGCTCTCCAAGTTTGTGAGGTCATAGAGTGTGATGTGCCTAAGCTTTGGAAATCTAACATCGGCAAGATCCTCAACGAAATGGCTATCAGGCATAGCTGGCAATGCAGAGGTCGGCTAACCTCACCACAGCTGGTGTCATAATGACCAACTATCTTTTAGCTACATGATGTGTGTGTGTAGATGCCGACGGATAGGTAGTAGAGTGTCATTATTCATTATTGTTTAGCTATCTCTATTTACAATTGATTAAAGAAAAAAGTAAAACCATAGGTTACATAAGGATATAATCCCAGGGCTTGATCGAAGTAGCAAACACATAAAAGAGGACATCACCATAAAGTAAAGCTTCTCCAAGTGAGGAAAGCATCTATGGATAGCAACAAAGATATTCAATTTAAATCTTTAGCACCAAGTGCAAGGATCTTTCATAGCATGGATGGATGTTATGTAAGTGATGGAAACCATAATCCGAAACAATAATGAAGCACAAACAGGTGATCTTGAAAGCTGCAACAAGACACATACTTCAATTTGAATACATCATTCTTAACTAATAAGAGTAAGTGTGTATACCTTGGCAATTGTGTTGTCGAGAAGAAGTACTTTGAGCATAGAACTAGGCAAAGACCTGAAGATTTGGAGCACCAAAGTTACACAAATGCCAATTGATCTCCCATCTGTGTAATAAAAATGAGCAGCCTCCTCCTTGATGGGTGCATGCACAATTGTGAGTTATTCCATCACTGACATATCATGCTTGTCCATAAGCATGCCAAGGGAAATGAGGCTTGGGGAACTAATGCTGGTGTGGTCAAAAACCCCTTGTTATTTCTAAACAATATGCTCATAATTTCTAGGCAAGACCAGATCATGACATGGACTGTGCCCTCCAAGTTTATGAGATCATAGAGTGTGAGGCACTTGAGGTTTGGAAATCTAACACCGGCAAGATCCTCTAGGAAATGGCTATTAGGCATAGCTAGCAATGCAGACGTCGACCAACCTCAGCACTGCCAGTGGCATAACAACCAACTATATTTTATCTCCTCGATTTGTGTGTGTGGGCGCCACACCGGCGGATAGATAGTGGAGCACCTTTATTCATTATTGTTTGCTTAGCTCTATTTACAATCGATTAAGAAAAAAATGGAAAACCATAGGCTACGTTAGGATATAATCTCAGATCTTGATCCAACTAGCAAATAAAAGACTAAAAACATGAAAGATGACACCACGGTGAAGTAAAGGTTATATCTAAGAATAGAAACAAAGATATTTTATTTAAATCATGTAGTGCCAAGTGCAAGGATCTTTCACAACATGGATTGATGTTATATAAGTGATGGAAACCATAATCTGAAACAATAACCAAGCACAAACATGTGATCTTCAAAGCTGCAACAAGACACATACTTCAATTTGAATCCATCATTCTTAACTAATAAGAGTAAGTGTCCATACCTTGACAATTGTGTTGTTGAGAAGTATACGTTGAGCATAGAATTGGGCAAAGACCCCAAGACCCAAAGATTTAGAGCACCAAAGTTACATTAATGTTAATTGGTCCCCAGCTACGTAAAAAACGTGTAGCCTCCTCCTTGATGGGTGCACGCACAATTGTGAGTTCTTCCATCACTGCCTCATCATGCTTGTTCATAGACATGCCAAGGGAAATGAGGCTTGGGCAGCTAATGCTGATATGGCGAAACCCCTTGTTATTTCTGAGCGATAGGCTCCTAATTTCTGGGCAAGCCGAGATCATGTCATGGACTCTGCTCTCCAAGTTTGTGAGGTCATAGAGTGTGAGGCGCCCAAGGTTTTGGAAATCTAACACCAGCAAGATCCTCTAGAAAATGGCTATCAGGAATAGCTAGCAATGCAGAGGTCGGCCAACCTCGGCACTCCCGGTGGCATAATGACCAACTATCTTTCATCTCTTTGTTGTGCGCGCGCGCGCACGTGTGTGTGTGTGTGTGTGTGTGTGTGTGTGTGTGTGTGTGTGTGTGTGTGTGTGTGTGTGTGTGTGTGTGTGTGTGTGTGTGTGTGTGTGTGTGTGTGTGTGTGTGTGTGTGTGTGTGTGTGTGTGTGTGTGTGTGTGTGTGTGTGTGTGTGTGTGTGTGTGTGTGCGTGCGTGTGTGGAGGCACTAGATAGGTAGTAGTGTTTCAATAGTTTTTTTACCAATAACTAAAGAAAAAATGAAAACCATAAGTTTACATAAGGACACTTAATCTTGTGTCAGAGCTTGATCAATAAAGCAAACTAAAAATTAAAAACATGAAAGTGGACTTCACCGTAAATTAGAGCTTCTCCAAGTTGGGAAAGCATCTGATGATAGCAACGACCACTACTAGGGATTCGACCTTCAGTACCGGGTCCAAACCCCCCTCAAGTATCGGTTGTCCACCCGGTATTGTCCCATCAGTACTAAGGGGAAGAGGCCTTTAGTACTGGGTAGTTTACCCGGTACTGAAGGGGGTTAAGTACCGAGTGGTCACAAGACCCGATACTAAAGGAGTTGCCACCACCAGCTACCATTCCTTTCCTTTTCTTTTATTTTTTAGGAAAAAGTGTATTTTTCATCCCTCAAGTATTGCAAAAGTGTGACATTCATCCCTCACGTTTCATATGGAGCAAATCAACCCCTTAACTATCTGAACTGGTGCATTTATCATCCTTACTTTAGTTTAACAATGATTTAGTATCATATCATAGCAGTTTAGACCATGTCTTCTTACTAATTATTACTTAGACACATTTTATTATGAGTCAATCTCTATATTAATTGAGTGTAAATCAGTTTTATTAAAAAACTTTATAAAAAATTTATGGAGTATCCAGTTTAGAGAACTTATTAAGACTTTTTATAAAATTTATATACATATTTTGGACTTAGCATATTGTATTTCTATGTAGTGATTACTGATTAATCAAATGATCATTGATTATGTAGCATAAACTGTTAGTAAATTTCATGAAAGCATTGTTAAACTCTAAGGTCGGATGATAAATGCACCAAATTAATTAGTTAAGGGATTGATTTGCATCAAATGAAACATGAGGGATGAATATCACACTATTGCAATACTTGAGGGATGAAAAATACACTTTTTCCTTTTTTTTATTTTCTATTCTTTCTCAATCTCATGCATCTCCGTAATCACATCGATACATTTGCTCTCATAATCACAATTTCACGTATAGATATACCTCACACATACACATATATCTCACAACATACATTTCAGAGTCTCACAAATCACCCATACACTTCATAAAGATAAGAAAGATGAAGAAGGAAATAATAAAGAGGGACACACCACCGATGGTCAGCCGCCGCGACCAGCTTTGTTGGCCTCCCACTGGGCCGCCTGCCCCTGGCTGCGTCACTGGCCGGCTGCGCCCCTCCCTGGCTGGCGCCCGTCGCTGGGCCTGCCTGCGCTCGCCTGTGCCCGCCGTCGCTAGGGCCTCCCGCCGGCGGACCGGACACCTGCCACGCGAACTCCTATAGAAGGAAATAGAGAGATGTGTGAGAGATAAGAGAATAAGAGAGAATGAGTAAGCGAGAAGTTGAGTGGAGGAGGATGAGGCCGCCTGGGAGTAGATAAGGCCGCCCGGGAGAAGTGAGTGGACGAGAGCAGATAAAATAAAAGATAAGACAGATGTGCGGTGGGTTCCAAAGTTTTAGTACATGTGGAAGGGTTTACCTGATAGTAGATGTTGCCTATTAGTATCGGTGTCGGTGTTTGTGACTGTCAACCTCCATAGAGGGTGTAGGATCGGTTTGGCGACCAGAGAGGGGGGTGTGAATGGGAGCCGATAAAAATTCTCCGGTGAGAACTAGGCCTATATCCCGAAATCAACTCCAAGACCTCCAACACTCGTCTTGCCAAGTTCACGTGGTCACTGGAGTACCACTGAACCTAGGAGCAAGATCTCAACTCAGAGATAACACCAAAGGAACACAGCGGTCTCGCTGTCTGACTGCCACTGGTCAGACCGGTCACCTTAACCGGTCAGACCAGTCACCCCCTGGTCAGGCCTGTGTCATTAGCTTGACACACAGAACTGTCCAGCAACTCACAAGTCAAAGTCCAAGAACTGGACACACAACTTGGAGCAGGGCAACCACGACATGGACCAAAAACTCAGGCTAACAGAGAGCAAACTGAGTGAAACTTCAACAGAGGCTCTCCCAGACCAAAGCCAACAGAGCTAGAGCAAAACCCCTAGGAAATCCACTGAAGGCAAGGCACCGGTCAGACCAGTGTCCCTGACCGGTCCTGCCTGAAAAACCTCAAGGGCCAAGAACTGAACCATACGAGACCCAAACTGCACCAAACTTGAACAACAGCTACCTCAGGACACAAACAACCTTCTACCACAGGATCTCCCGAGAAATCCAAAGTGGCCCGGCACCGATCAGACCGGTGTCCCACACCGGTCAAACCGGTCAGGTCTGGAAGCCTCGGGCAGAACTCAAACCGCGGGTGTCGGGCATACACCCCGGGTACCCGCAAGGAAGGAAGAAGACGGACTCCTACTAGAATTCCCCTGTAATCCTACTAGGACTCGTTCTGTGTAATCCTACTAAGACTCCTACCTTGTAACCGACTAGGAACCCGCCCCCTGGACTATATAAAGGAGGGCCGGGTACCTAGCCAAACATCTCAACCAACCCAACACCAAGCGCAGGGTGCCATAATTGATACCCCAAATAGGACGTAGGGTTTGCCACCTAGACGGCCTGAACCTGTATAAATCTTGTGTCCTGTGTCCCTGCCTTTACCTTCGAGTTCCAGGTCTCACGATCACGACCCTCACCGCACAATCTGCTACCTCGGGTACCCCCTTGGTAGGTTTGCCGGTCTAAAACATCGACAGCTGGCGCGCCAGGTAGGGGTCGTCATCGACACTGAGCGAATTCAAAGGACATTCTCATCTGCAAGATAAATCTACTCGGCGCTGCGAACGACTACTCGTCGGGTTCATGCATCAAGTCGAAGACGGATTAAATTCCACACGTGGCTCCACATGTCTACTCGGAATTGCAGTCGCCGAATTCGAAATCGAAGTCACATGACGAGCAGCCGGCTTTGCTGGCATCGGTTCGGTTTCAATTCACCTAGTCCTCCACGGACACCGGAATAGAGTCGCCTTGACGAAGCTGGATACAAGACAAGTCGAAGACCCTGTCCCCATCCTGGTTGTCGACCTGACAGCTCTATAATCAAAGCAGCAGCACATACGCAATCAAATCCAGGAATTCAAGCCGCACCCGTTCACGCAGATTGAAGCAGCTCTGGAATCTGGTGTCTGCTGCCGAGCATCAAAAATCAAATTAATCCTGCTACACGGAAAAGGCCACAACAAGCTTTCAAAATCCAAGTTGTTGAGTACACGCAAGTCTCACGTGCTAAGGAAATTTTGAGGATCTGTGCTACACACACGGGCTATCCCAGACCTCAAGACCATCACTTGGTGCACACACAAGATGTACGTGAGTACAACTACTTCCATTATACAAGTATGCTCATCCGCACCGGCTCTACATCAACTACGCCGTGCGCCGCGACTACTCATCTCCCGGTCATACCGGCTCGACCTCAACTATGTTGTGCGCCTCAACTACTCGTCGCCCGGTTGCACCGGCTCTACTGCGCCTATGCCGTGCATCCGGACGCGCCGTCTCACCGCTCGACTTCTCGTCGGTCGGTCGTACTAGCTCTCGCCGTGCGCCCGGTCACTCCGTCTCGTGGCTCGACTACTCGTCGCCCGGTTGCACCGGCTCTACTGCGCCTATGTCGTGCATCCGGACGCATTGTCTCGCCGCTCGACTTCTCGTCGGTCGGTCGTACTAGCTCTCGTCGTGCGCCCGGTCACTCCATCTCGCGGCTCGACTACTCGTCGTCCGGTTGCACCGGCTCTACTTTGGCTACTCGTCTCGGCTAGTTTCGCCATCGTGGCTCCATCGCCGACTGCCACAGCTTCATCTACAAGACCGCTTTGGCGGCAACAGCTAAGTCATTTATTTAAATGATTATTTCTCTTTCCTTGGCTTGTTTTCCTCATCATGCAGGACAACATGCCGACTACTTATCTGTGTATGCTTCTCGGTGGGTTTTCACAAGAGCTACACTCTGCCGACTACTCTTGGGATATATCGACCAAACCGCCACGAGCTTACTACACTGAATCTCGGGTGCTCCGGCCACGAGTTTGGTACACTAAGTTTCGGAGGCTCCACCACGAGTTCGGTACATTACATCACGGGGGCTTTGGCCGCGGCTTTGGGTGTACTGAGTTTTCAGAGGTCACAATGACTGTATCCCAAGAAGGCAATCTCAAGCCCGCTCTAGCAGCAACTGTACCATGGGTTTCGTACCCTAAGTACTCGCGCACCGTACCATGGGTTTTGTACCCTAAGTACTCGCGCTCCGTACCATGGGTCTTGTACCCTAAGTACTCGCGCTCTGTACCATGGGTCCAAGTACCCTAAGTACTCGCGCTCCGTACCATGGGTCCTAGTGCCCTAAGTACTCAAGTCGACGCTAACGGTCGCACCCAAGCCCACTCTGGTGCCACAAGTCGACGCTAACGGTCGCACTCAAGTCCACTCTGCTGGCAAAAGTCGACGCTAACAGTCGCAACCTCAAGTCCACTCCGGTGGCAAAAGTCGACGCTAACGGTCGCAACCTCAAGTCCACTCTAGTGGCAAAAGTCGACGCTAATGGTCGCAACCTTAAGTCCACTCCGGTGGCAAAAGTCGACGCCAACGGTCGCACCCAAGTCCGCTCCGGCGACACAAGTCGACTTCAACAGTCGCATCTAAGCCCGCTCCGACGGCAAAACTAATTGTTTTCTCTAATTTTCCATTCGATTTTGCCTTCCGGAAGTGCTTTTCGTTTTTGCATCTTAAAGTCCACCCCGCGTGGCACAAAGTCGACTACTGTAGTCGCATCTAAAGTTCGTTCTACGCGGCAATCTAAAGTCGACTTTGGTCACATCTCAGAGTCCGCTTTGCGCGGCAATCTAAAGTCGACTTCTAAAGTCGCATACCAAAGTCCGCTCCGCGCGGCAACTAAAGTCGACTTCGGTTTTTAAGTCGCATCTCAAAGTCCACTCTGCGCGGCACAAAGTCAACTTCGGTTTTCAAGTCGCATTCTAAAGTCCGCTCTGCCGGCATCTAAAGTCGACTTCGGTTGCATCTAAAGTCCACTCTGACGGCACGGCTACTTCTCAAGCTCCACGGCTCGACGCCAAACTACTACTCGGAATCTCTTCAGCTCGGGGGCTACACTCAAATTACAACTCTAGAACAACTCTAGCAGACTTCGCTCGCTCTCAAGCTCGGGGGCTCTACAACAACAACTACTCGACGTGGCCCATACGGCTCTCTTATCTCGGGGGCAACATGCTGTAAGAGTACTTGGATGATGGCTTTTGCGAACACTGAAGACCCTTGGATTGATTACTTAATCATTTCAAGGCTCGGGGGCTGCTATGCTATACCCATCATTCATTTTTTTCAAGATGGAAGATTCAGAATCAAGATTGACCCTCAGCTAGAGTCCGTGACTCAACCTAAGGCTCGCTGGCTACTCCATATGGAGTGCGATTTTGCAATCGCACTTCCATATAATCTCAATTTCAAGACAGATGAGCTGGACCACCTTCCAGCCTCGTGGCAGTTCAAGTACTATTGAAGACTTCTCCAACCAGTACTCGAGGACGCTCAAGAACTACTCGAAGAGGCTTCAAGACTACTCGAACTACTACTCTCGACTATAACGTGCTCGGGGGCTTGTCGGGCATACACCCAGGGTACCCGCAAAGACGGAAGAAGACGGACTCCTACTAGAATTCCCCTGTAATCCTACTAGGACTCGTTCCGTGTAATCCTACTAAGACTCCTACCTTGTAACCGACTAGGAACCCACCCCCTGGACTATATAAAGGAGGGTCGGGTACCTAGCCGAACATCTCAACCAACCCAACACCAAGCGCAGGGCACCATATTTGATACCCCAAACAGGACATAGGGTTCGCCACCTAGACAGCCCGAACCTGTATAAATCTTGTGTCCTGTGTCCCTGCCTTTACCTTCGAGTTCCAGGTCTCACGATCACGACCCTCACCGCACAATCTGCTACCTCAGGTACCCCCTTGGTAGGTTTGCCAGTCTAAAACACCGACAGCGGGTCAAACCCTGATTTCAACTCCACCGATCTCCCGATTCACGAAATGGATTCAAGTGAGACTTTGGGGATAGTTGGTTTACCTCATGGGCAAGCCATGTCAAAGAGATAAAGTCCCCAAACTCACCAAATCTTGCGGAATCGCGAATCAAAGCCAAAAACACCAAGAACAAGTGTTCATCCGAAATTCGTCAAATCCAAAGCTTTTCTCAGAGTTTGAGAGGGGAAATCACCAAGAAAAGAGTCACCAAAGACTCATGTGTGAATCCCTAAAGCAAACACCCAAAGAAACGGCCTCAAATCCGATGAACCAAAATTGCTCCAAAAATCACCGAAAAAGAAAAACGCGGAGGAAACGAAACGGAGACAAAGGAGCAATGCCAAATCTTCCATACAACCAAGAAAAGATTCTTTACAACTAGGACTAGCAACCTCCCTTCATCCTACCCACTAGAAAGTGGAGGAAAATCAAAGTAGAGAAGCCTCCTCTCCTCTCCCTCACAAGATGAAGCACTAGCTAGCCTAGGAACCAAATGAAACCCTAAATCTCCAAGTGTTGGCTGCCATCAACTCCAAGAAGGCTATTTATCTATTGTCTCTCGGAGGTGGCAAAAGACCATTCTACCCCTACAACTCAAAATTAAGATACACACCCCTCAGGGGAAAATCTGGGGAAGTTGTAGGTAACTCCATCGAGCGAACACGCATCCACCGCGCCTTGCTTCCCTCCAACGCAAGCCTCACGATCACGCCGCGTGTCCCCCGCCTTGAAGCTTCCCGTCGCACACGGTCCACACCGGTCAGACCGGTGCACCCCGGCTCCCGGACAGTCTACTCGGTCTTGCCTCGTTCCTTGACTTGGCCGCCACCGATGCACCGACTCCATGTTCACGACTTCGTCTTGCTCTTCTTGCACCATGCGAACCGCACTTGATCTCGTTTGGCCACCGGGTCCCTCGAACCAAGCCTACTTATCTCTCCACTCCTCGGAGGCCACTCTGGCTAAGACCTTTCGTGCTTGTTCTTCACCTGCACCAACGTAAATCAAGCCGCATCCAACACCTGCAATACTAGGCCAAGAGTCAGTCCACACCACGTTGTCAATCACTCATCACTAAGGAGCGACCATCCATTGGTCCTCGGACACTCCTGGTCCTCAATCTCCCCCTTGATGAGTGCATTGACAACACACATAGTCACCAATTTAGAATTGAAAAAGGAAAACAAAAAGAAACGAAAAAGAACCTCAAACAAGTGATCGAAAGCCGAAGAGCAAACGACAATAAGATCACTTGAAAGAGAAAGTCTCAGTCCCCTAAGACAAGGGAAACGACTCGACACAACCAAGACAAAAGCTCATCACAAATGAGCAAAAACACAAAGCACAATCCAAACGACACAAGGAGCTCCCCCTACACAAATGCAAACTCCCCCTGAACATATGCGTGCAAGCTCCCCCTGAAACAGAGGGTACCCGTCGAAGTAGTTAGAGAGTGGGGGATGGCCATGACCTGGAACCTGAAGGTATGAGCGAGGACACAAGACACATATTTATACAGGTTCAGGCCGCCAAGATAGTGTAATACCCTTCGTCCTGTTTGAGGTGTTGTATATTGCGCCCTACGCTTGGATGTTGAGGTGATGCCTTGTGGTCTGTTGTCCCTAGAGGGATTGTCTCTGTCCCCGGAGGGATTGTGTGTACTGGTCTGTCCTCCTAGGTACTCGGGTCCCGGACCCCCTTTATATAGTCCAAGGGGCAGGTTCCTGTCGGTTACAAGGTAGGAGTCCTAGTAGGATTACATAGTATGAGTCCTATTAGGATTACAGGGGAATTCTAGTAGGAGTCCGCCTTCTTCCTTCCTTGCAGGTACCCAGGGTGTATACCCGACAAGCCCCCGAGCACTTCGTAGTCTTGAGCAGCAAATTCGAGTAGTCTTGAAGCTTCGTCGAGTAGTTCTCGAGTACTGTGGGCTGATAGAAGTCTTCAGTAGTACTCAAACTACCGAAAGAGTGGAATATGTTCCAGCTCATCTGTCTTGAAGTTGAGATCATTTGCGTTGAGGAAACATATGGAAGTGCGATTGCAAAATTGCACTCCATATGGAGTGTAGCCCCCAAGCCTTATGTTGAGTTGTAGACTCTGGATGAGGGTCAATCTTCAATCTTCATATTCCATCTTAAAAAAGCAGTTGATGGGTGTAGCATAGTAGCCCCCGAGCCTCAGAATGATTGGGGAATCAATCCAAGGGTCTTCAATGTTCACGAAAGTCACCATCCGAGTAGTTTTGCAGTGTGTAGCCCCCGAGCCTTGAAGTGATTTGATAATCAGTCCAAGGGTCTTCAATATTTGCGGAAGTCATCATCCGAGTACTCTTGCAGCGTCCAGCCCCCGAGCATTGTGCGCCAGGTGAGTTGTATGAGCCACATCGAGTAGTAATTGGAGTTGAGCCCTGAGCTGGAGAGCGAGCATAGACTACTCGAGTCATCTTCGGGTAGTAATTTGGCGTCGAGCCGTCGAGGTTGAGAGGTAGCAGAGACTACTTGAGACATCTTCGAGTAGTAATTGAATTTGAGAAGTAGTCGTGCCGTCAGAGTGGGCTTTAGAAGCGACCGAATTCGATTTTATGCCATCATAATGGACTTTTAGATGCGACCGAAATCGACTTAGTGCCATCAGAGCAAACTTTAGATGCGACCGAAGTCTCGACTTTATGCCATTAGAGTGGACTTTAGATGCGACCGAAGTCAACTTTGTGCCATCAGAGCAGACTTTAGATGCGACCGAAGTCGACTTTATGCCGTCAGAGAGGACTTTAGATGCGACCAAAGTCGACTTTGTGCCGTCAGAGCGGACTTTAGGATGCGACTTGAAGAAGTCAACTTTGTGCCACCGGAGCGGACTTTAGAATGCGACTGAAGAAGTCGACTTTGTGTTGCGCGGAGCGGACTTTAGGATGCGACTTGAAGAAGTCGACTTTGTGCCACCGGAGTGGACTTTAGGATGCGACTTGAAGAAGTCGACTTTGTGCCGCGAGGAGCGGACTTTAGGATGCGACTGGAGTAGTCGACTTTGGTACTCAGGGCCAAGTATGGAACCTGAAATACAAAGCTGGAAAGCCAAAAACGAAAAGCACTTCTGGAAACTAAAAATGAAAGGAAAACCAAAAAAAGAACGGTTTTGCCACTGGAGCGGGCTTAGGTGCGACCGGAGTCGGCTTGTGCCGCCGGAGCGGGCTTAGATGCGACCGGAGTCGACTTGTGCCGCCGGAGCGGGCTTGAGTGCGACCGGAGTTGGCTTGTACCACGGGAGCGTGCTTTGGTGCGACCGGAGTCGACTTGTGCCGCGAGAGCGGACTTGGTGTGACCGGAGACAGCTTGTGCCACTGAGGCGGGCTTAGGTGCGACCGGAGTTGGCTTGTGCCGCTGGAGTAGGATTAGGTGCGACCGGAGTCGGCTTGTGCCGTCGAAGCGGGCTTGGATGAGTATTGAATAGTCCTTGGCATGTTGTCTTGCATATGGGAAAGAAGCCAAAGGAAAATAAACATTATTGAAATAGGTGCCTTAGCTTTGACTTGCGGAGCAGTGTTGGCGAAGCCGTGGCGGTCAGCGATAGAGCCGCGACGGTTGTTGTTGAAGTCAACTAGTCGGGTCGGTTCTGACTAGTTATTGGGGCATGATAGCCGAAGTAGTCAACGGTGAGTTGGCGTTGCCAAATGTCGATGTAGTAGTAGTACTCGAGTAGTTGAAGGAGAAACGATGCGGCCGGAAGACGATGTAGTCGTGGCACCGAGTGGTGTGAACACCCAGTACTAAATGGGGGCCTTTAGTACCGAGCTTTGCCCCCACCTGGTACTAAAGGGGGTCAAGGGACGTCCCGGGGTCCTACCTTTCCACCGGAACTAATGCACCTTTTAGTACTCTGGACTGAGATAGAAAGTCGATTTCCTAGTAGTGGACGATATTCAATTAAAATCATTTAGCACCAAGTTCAAGGATCTGTCACATCATGTATTGATGTTGTCTCAGCCCAAACCATCGAAGCTCTAAGAAACATAGGTCAACATTCGCCTCTAAAAAAACATAGGCCAACATAGAAGAAATGTTTGTTGGGCTTGGAATGTAGTACGTGGATATCCAGTTTATATTCGTATCCGCGCATTTGTTGTAATGTGATAGTTTAAGTGGACGCATTGGATTTTTTAAAGCTGATATATTCATTAATGCAAACTAATTTACATAATTTATTCTTATATCTAAATATTTTGTATTTTTATTAATTAATGTATATTAGCTTTATTACTATTTATTTGTTTATTTGTGAATGTGCCCTTTAGCTGAGTTGGTTTATAGCTCCAGTAGCACTCCTCGTATTCTGAGCTCGACTTTCCATGAAAGGTCAACTCACAAGTCTAAGGCTCGACCTTGGTAATTAGTCATCTCACATGTACTATAATGTCGTTGTGTAAGGGTTGGGATAGGCGTTTGATTGTTTTCTCGACCTGCGTGACAATATCTTCTTGTCTTAGGCCAGTATGAGTGCATAGTTTCATTGCACGGTTACCTATACCGGAAACTAGGTAATTGTGCGGTAGGAGTTTAGTGGGGATGAAACTCCTCTCATATATAATGGAACTCCTCCTTTTTCTCATAAATGCTTTGCCAAATCAACAAAATTGGTGATGTAGACATGAAAATTAATGCTCATGAAACTCTTCATGGAATTCCCATTGAGATTTGCTCACTCACAATGCAGACTCTACCCGTAGAGTCTATATGTTGAAGACTCTATCACAAGAAACATGGCCTTCAATGCAGATTTTGCATTCTGGAGTCTATCCAATCATTCAATCATATTCCTCACGGACGATCTTGTACTCCCGCTTTATTAAATAAGCGGACATGGTGAGCATGCCGGCAGCCGCACGGGATCTGCGATGCGACCTTGTTTTGCACGTAGACTTTGGTGTCTAACTTAGATGTGGTTTCTACATTTCTTGTCTCTCTCCTCGTTACATTGATTGTCACATCAGCAAAATGCCTACGTGGCAATGTAATAAATAGGGATAGACTCCACGGTGAAGTCTGCATTGGGAGTGATCTCAAGATGCCCAGAGATGTCTTACCCGCAGGTCGAGTTTTATTTATTTATGTATTTATTATAACATTAGTATAAAAGATATTTTCAATTGATGATTTTTCCACATATATTATATTTTATTATATCGATACATCTTATGATTTCGTTCTTCCAAAAATATCACTATAAACAAAACAACTCTGGCTAACTTCTATCACATAAATTAAGTTAAAATTCAAATCTGATCCCAAATTCGAATTCGAGTTCAACGACATCTTAATCAAATTTTTATATTAGATTATAAATATTGTTCGCCGGCAATCTTACATTGACCGTGGCAACACAACGCGCCTGCTTTTGCTTCCCAGAGCTGACAAGCTCAACTGCCCCGTTTTGATGGTGAAATTTTGACGAAAAGTGGTAAATTTTTTGTATTGAGAAGCGTGTTCTGTGAGAGAGACACGATCTACGATGCGAAAATTTTTGGAATCTTTGGAGGAACTAACACGGGGCCTGATTGTGTCACTTATGGTGACCCTCTCAATCCTTACAACGTCGGGGGTGGGGGTGGGTGGGTGTGTGAGAGGGGATCAAACAAATCTGCGGTAGATAGTAAGGCACGTGTACTGGTGGCGTTGTTCTTCTGTTCCTCAGGTTGCGACGGTGGTGGATTCGACGTCTGCGTCGGTAAGCCTGTTGTTGCCTTCTTCGGTGAGAATCCATGGAGGATAGTCTATCCTAGCTTGGACGGCGACACATTGCTGCTCAGGTTATTGTTCCTCCTTTGTCTCCGTCAGCGAAATCAGGTCTTACGAGGTATGTCTACTGACATGGTGCCCAGAAATCAGGTCGGATTTTGTGTGCCACCTTGTTTGGTGGTTTATGGGATGATTGGTTGCCCTGCTCAAGCCGTCTCGAGACCCATCCTGCATCACTCGATGCACTCCTCCCGTGTTAGATCTTCTCTCTGCGGAATGAAATCGATACACATGACCGTTCATCCAAGTCTGCCATGATGCAGGTAAAGGGTACGCCCAAATCGAACTTCCCAACCGAGCCGGGACGGTCCCGTGCATCTCCGCAGTGGTGGGAGGCGGTGTTGGGCGCGGAAGCGCGCGCGTCTGAGAAGGAGGCCGAGGACGCAGCAGGGCGGGAGGAGAGGTGGGCGCAACCGCGTGGTCTTGAGGAGGGAGGCGGCGGTGCGGTGGAGGTTGTCCAGTTCAGGAGCCTCCCACCGAGGACGGCGTCGAGGACGTTGTCGGCGGCGAGGCCTTACCTGCGCATCAGTGTGCCGAACCCGCCGCCGCTGAGGTGCCCGTCGACGTCGACGGTGGGGCAGATCCCGACGGGGAACGCGAGTTCGCGGCTGGCGGCGCCGACGGTGTAGTAGACCTCGCCGAGTGTGGCCCCCGACCCGGCCATGCCTCGGCGCGCGCGGCGTCGACACAGACGTCCCGGAACGCGGTGAGGTCCAGCATGGCGAGGCGCTCACGGGGTCGAGGGACGCATAGGAGAGGCCCTCGTAGTCGTGCCCGCCGCTGCAGACGCGGACGCCGTGGCGGCGGCCGCGGCGGCCTGCGCGTGGGCGGGCTCCGCGGCGGCCACGACGGTGAGCGGCCGCGGGACGCCCGGCCCGACGTAGCAGAGGTACGCGGCGGCGGCGCGTGGCCTCGAGATGTTGCTGCTGGAGGAGCACCCTCTTCAACCAATCACGAGATCATTTCATCCGGAACCGAAGCAAAATGCAACCAATCACGGGCACCTACATCCCCTCATCCTGCCTCCCCTCATCCTGTACTGGCACTCCCTCCCACATCCCACCTCTGGGAGCAACCAATCACGCCTTCACTTCCCCTTTAGGTTGTGTTGTCGTCTGGAGAGCTGGGGCCGTTGGTACTTGGTAGCCAGTAGTTTTTTAGGTACCAAGAACCGTTTACTCTTTGCTCTCGGTGTGATCATCTTTGTCTGCAGGGTGTTCAACAGTGACCTTAATCTGGTTTGCATCTGGGAGCCAGGCTCATATGGGACAGGCTGAGCACATGCAATTATGCTGTGTTTGATTGACTGCACCAACAAAGCCTGGCTGAGTAGAGATGTTGTTTGGTTGCTTGGACGAGATAAGTTGTATGAGATAAAAATATTAAAATATCATGATTATAATTTTTATTTCGTACAAATAAACTTGAAAAGTACTTATTTTATCTAACAACGTGTTAATCGTCTTTAAAACATCCTAATATCGCTTGATATTGACTAATTATACAATAATATTATCATTAAGAGGGAAACAACTGCATCCGGCCAGCCAGACCCAACAAGAACGGCCGATTCTAGCGTTCCTCCGGAGCCAGGCTGAGGAGGAAATCTTGCACGCGGAGGGCCTGGCCCTGACGATGGACCAGGCAACCAAACACCCAATACCTACATCCCGAGAGCCTGATTCGGTCCTGTGCAGGACACCAAACAGCCCCTTATACAGCATGTCGATACGTTCGACGTGCTATTCTTGTTAGCAGTGACAAAATTAACGAGGTCGCCTTCCGGCTGAATGCTCGATGTGTCTCCGTCTCCAACCCTTTTGCAAGGACTAAAATGTAATTTTTCTCTCATCTTTGTACAGTAGTTTGTACGCACTGGAATGTAAATATTATGGAAAGATTAAAAAAAATTGCAGTTTCCACTTCCACAGCTGACCCTTCACCTGACGACTGCGGCGGCGGCTTCTCTGCCCGCTCCGTCAACTTGGAGATGAGTGCGGCGGCCAAGAAGAGGAGATCGGAGGCGCCCGAAGGAGAGGATGAAGGCGGCGGCGTCGACCGCATCAGCGGTCTCCCCGACGCCATCCTCGGCGACATCATCTCCCTCCTCCCCACCAAGGACGGCGCCCGCACCCAAGCCCTAGCCTCCCGGTGGCGCGACCTCTGGCGCTCCGCCCCCCCTCAACCTCGATAGCGTCGACTTCCCCGCCGGCGACGAGGCCTACGCCGGCGCCGTCTCGCGCATCCTCCCCGCCCACCGCGGCCCCGGCGGCCGCTTCCGCGTCGCCGCGCACCTCATCCACCACCGCCCCGACACCGTGGACGCCTGGATCCGGTCCCCAGCCCTCGACAACCTCCAGGAGATTGACTTGTTTCACAGATATTTTAGCCCGGAGGTGCATGATCCGTCGCCGCCGCCGGCGTCCATCTCCCGCTTCTCCGGCAGCCTCCGCGTTGCCACATTTGGCAAGTGCCACATCACTGACGGCCTTGCCGGATCGCTTCGCTTCCCCGAGCTCAAGCAGCTCGGAATTGAGCGGGTCCGCATCTCCCAGGCCTCGCTGCAGAGTCTGATTTCCAACTGCCGTGCCTTGGAGTGCTTGTTTGTTGAAGACAGCTTTGGCTTTCCTTGCCTCCGAATCAACTCCAATAGCCTCAGAAGCATTGGGGTGGGTGCTAGTCATCGTTATTACGGTCCTCAGCCAGGGTTAGAGTTGGAGGAACTCATCATCGAGGATGCCCCTTGTCTTGAGAAGTTGCTCTATTCTGAAGATAGTGGCCTCCGTCTGTCTGTAGTTGCCGCGCCTAAATTGGCAACATTAGGCTGTCCTTCGGATTCAGATTATCGCTCCAGAATCTTCTTTGGTGCCACTGAATTTCAGGTTGCTGTGAAATTTTTGCTAAGCTGTATTTATGGAATGTCATATAATCTGCATTTGCTAACAGCTAACTGTTTTCTTCTTTGCTTGATTCAGGGATTAAATGCTGTTAGCTTGACGACAGTAGTTCGCAGTGTCAAGATTTTAGCCGTCAATTTGCGAATTTTTAATCTGGACAAAGTTATTGACTTGATGAAATGCTTTCCGTGTTTGGAGAAGCTGTACATGAAGGTTGAAATTCTTTGTGATAATTTGTAATGCTTCAGTGCTCTTTCATCAATGAACTGTTATGTCAATACTTTGTACTGACTTATTTGATGTTCTTTTTTGTCTGTACTCTTCAGTCATGCAGTTCCGCTTCGGATAATTTCTGGCGTCGTAAACATAGGCTCCTTTTAAAAGACCTTGACATCCGTCTCAAGACAGTTGTGTTGGAGAATTATCGGGGGATCAATGGACAAGTTCGGTTTGCCTCATTTTTTGTAATGAATGCGAGAGAACTAGAGGTTCTGAGACTTAAGGTTGGAACCAATTATTACAATGACAGTTTTTTCGCACAACAGCACATGGCACTTCAAATGGAGAAAAGGGCTTCGAGGGGTGCTCGGTTAGATTTTACAACCCACAGATGCCACCATGGCCTTCTGCCCATCAAACATATCTGTGATCTGTCTATAACCGATCCCTTTCGGTGTAGATGTTGAACGCCTTGCTTGCTTCTGTGTATGCCCTTCCATGAGTCATTGTTGCCTAGGTCAGTTTGTGATTTGTCCAGACACTTAGTTCTTTTGCTTGTACTGTTTCAAAGATTTTATTACCACTAACCATGGGATATTTAAAGAAGATATGCCTATTCTAGTTTTGGTTATATGTAATGATGCTCGAAATCATGAAGTATGGTACCTTTTGGAATGAAAGACTTTTCAAGGTGTCTATTTTGATTTTCTACTGCAGCTTCACTAAAAATGAGTTTGTCATCATATACACCTTCATGATCAGATCATATTTTCTCCTTGCTATAACTCTTTTATGTAAACAAAACTGCATCTACAGCATACATTTTTCATATTTAAAAATATGAAGATCAGCAGCTATTATAGATTGTAAACAAATTTAAAAGTATGAAGATCAGCAGCTATTGTAAACAAAACTGCATCTACAGCATACATTTTCTTATTTAAAAGTATGAAGACCAGCAGCTATTCTAGATTGTAAAGAAAACTGCTTCTACAGCATACATGTTTTCATGCTGATCATTTTTACTCATCACCTTACAAGTAAAAGTGTCTTCCAATTAAAATGATATCCCATATAAGATCTGAAGAATCAAAACTGGCTGATAAATCATGTTACGTACTCATGTAGAGCTTCTAATATAGCATTATCATGAGGCAGATGGTTTTTTGGAGAAAGCTTTTCATGAATAAGGATGTTCGCGTGATTGTTCGTTAGCTGAAATACTCATTACAGAATATTTTTCTCATTCGCTCAGTCTACTATGGACCTCTAAAAATTCTCAGATATGCTATTGGCTATGCATATCTAAATATTGTTGTCTGTTTAATGTAAAATTTAAATCCTTGGCACAGCTTTGAAAATTTGTGTTCCTATATGTTATGTGTTCACAGAAGATTTCTAGTTGTTGGTAGACGATGTATCCTGTTCTTGGAGTCCTGATCCCCGCTGCGGCCCTGTTTAGCTTGAAGGATTTTCAAAGGAAATCTGCAGGAATCTGAATCATTTGTTTTGCATACGCCAATGGTGTTTGGAATGGAGAAGGATGTTTTCCCTTTCCTGTGGAAAGGCTTGCTATCTAGTGCAAAATGGAGGAAAGAAACCATCCACTTTGAGCTCCTGGAAAATTATCATGCGTGTGCTCTAACCACTTCGATGGTGAAGATTGGGATTTGCTAATTGCTTGGCAATCCATGTTGGACTGAATGGAAGGCAAGAACGGAGAAGAAAGCTCTGGCCGTTTGCCGAGAGCTAATGACAGAAGATGAGCACGTTTATTCACAACTATGTGGGGTCGTCCAAGATGTTTCAAATATTTTTACACGGTTGTTGCTTTTGTAGAAGAGAACGATTACTGTTTAATGTTGTGTTTAGTCTAAGCAATTGAATTTGCACCTAATTCTTAAATCCTTATGCTACTCGAATTACTGCGTCTCAAACATCCAATCCTACAAAATTTCTGTATTTTTCCAATCCTCTGTTTTAAACCTCCTTTCCCTATTCCTCTGTTTTATCTCTTTCCTCTGTTTTGTATCCCTTTTTTCCAAACATGCACTGAATGGGAGATAATTTTGATCCGAGTGGGATAAGACAAACAGAAGCAAATCACGCAGCGCAGTCCTGCCTGAGTTCATTTCAGTTGCGAGGCAAGTGTGAAATTCACAATTCGCCACGCATGCCCGGGCTTCCGTTTGATGCTGAATCGCTTTACTTCACCAGTCTGCCCAACAGGGAATTCCGCCCAATGCTGGATTGGATAATTCATAATGAGAAGCAGCTTCAGAAAAAAAAATGAAGTGATTACTGACATGTTCACATAAACAAGCTTGTCAACAGCTTTGTCATGAAATAATCAGTCTTGTCATACTATAATGCTACACTAGAAGCCCCAAATGAACAACAAAACATAAATACATAATGTGGCAGTCAGTTTTTTTTTTTTGACAACAAACATATATATATATATATATATATATATATATTAAAACTTAAACAGTCAAATTACAATAAGATCCTCAGAGAGGGCCGATATTACATAGTCCACAGACAGAGGAAGAACAACATCTAAATCCATGCGTTCGACGGCGACCGGCTCGCCGGCGGTGGCCGCAGAGGCGCAGAAGGCGCTTGCAGCCGGATGGAAGGCCGCTTGATTCAGCGGTAGTAGGTGGGGCGACGTGGCCGGGAAGGAGGCATGCACCAGACAACCGAATGATTGTATGTTCGCTGTTGCCGGAGGTAAAAGACGAGCCACCAAATCGATCCCCAGGAGGAGGCGAAGACGACGGAACGACCATGGATCAGCCGTAGAGCTTGAGTAGAGGCGACAGGAGATCTCCGACGCGTTCAACGACCAGGGAGTCGGAACAACCATCAAAGAGAGGCACATCAATCCAACACTCAAAGAACAGCAACGAGATTGTTGTGAATGTGCCGTGCATGTGTAAATGGCTGCAAAGCTTGGGTAAAGCGGATCTTGAAAGAGAGGCGGAGTGGGTGGCGCGGAAAGGGGGGGAGATCTGCTTCAAGACAAGGCGGAGGCAGAGGCGGCGACTGCAATCCTCTGATGCGTTCAACAACGACAGAGCCATCGGAACAACCAACGGAGGAGTGTAGGAATCATGTGCCGGCGGCGGAGACAGAGGAAAAGGAAGCAGATCTTGAAGGGGATGTGGTGGGGCGAGATCCGCGAGACAGAGGTGCGGGTAGATCTTATTTAGACATACCTGAGCGGCATCCTTGTCGTCGACGACGAGGCCAGCCGCAGCAGCGACGGCGACGAAGAAGACCGTCAGGGGAGCTCCCATCCCGGGACTCCTAGAAGGGTTGTACAGTCGAAACGGAGCGAAAATGGACCCCTTTCCCATCACGAAGAGAAGGGGGCAGAGGAGGCTTAGACCGGCGGCGACGACGGCGAGATCTGGTGGAGATCGGGCGGAGAAGGAGAAGGAAGAGAACAGTGACTACTACAGGGAGCGAGTACTACTCGCGAGAGCTACCCATTTTTTTCTGGCAGCGAGGTGTTGACCCTGTGGCAGTCAGTTTGAATGTACCATGGACCTAACTGAGATTTGTGTTCATTAGAACAAAACACCTAAATGAAGCTGCTCAACTGGAAGTGATTACTGACATGTTCACAGAAACATTTCGTGTCCCCTTACAATTTTACGACACTCAGATGCTGTAGGACCGAGATGGCGATAGAGAGGGGGAGTGAATGAGAGCCAATTAAAATTCTTCTCCAAGGAGACGAATATGTATACGCTCCTAAAATCAACTCCGAAGCCTCCGACACTCTTCTTGCCAAATCCACACAGTCACAAGAGTACTGCTGGACCTAGGAGTAAGGCAAAGCTACTCGCACAGCAACGAGCACAGCGGAGAACAAGCGACACGCTGCACGAGCCTACACCGGTCAGACCGGTCAGGACCACCGGTCAGACCGGTTCGGACCGGATCTTCCGGGCACAACCTCCGGAACACCCGAGGGCAAACATAGACGCTCCGGGTCACTCGAGCACAGCAGCCAGATCACCCGAGCAGCAACTTGGCAATTTCCCACGAAAGCCAAGGCACGGGTCAGACCGGTCCAGGACACCGGTCAGACCGGTCACAGCTGGAAAACCCCAAGTGCAAGAACTCAAAGCTCCCGAGACCAAAACTGCACCAAACTTGAACAGCAGCAAGCCTAGAGCAAGGGGAACAACCTGGAGCACAAATCCCCAAAAAAGTCCAAAATGGCCGGCACCGGTCTGACCGGTCAGGTCTGGGCAGCTCGGGAAAAACTCCACCCACGGGTCAACTCAAGATTTCCGATCCACCGATCTCCCGATTCACACAATGGATTCAAGTGAGACTTTGAAGATAGTTGGGTCACCTCATGGGTGAGCCATGGCTACGAGATCAAGTCCTCAAATTCACCAAATCTTGCGGAATCGCGAATCAAAGGGATGAACACCAAGAACTCGGGACAAATCAAAAACCACCAAATCGAAGGACTTTCGGTGGGTTTGGAGGAGCAAGATCACCAAGAAAAGAGGCACAAGACACTCATGTGTGATCCTCAACCAAATCCCCAAAGAAAACGTCCCCGAAATCGATCCAAGAAAATCCCGAGAAAAAGGCTCCGAAAATCCCGAAAAAGAGAAACGTCGGGGAAGGGGAGGAACACGAAATTAGCACCACAAACCTTCTTCACATTCCAAGGAAGGGTCCTTTACAAGGGCTAGCAACCTCCCAACATCCTACCCTCTTGATGATTTGGAATTGAAGCTCTAGCTAGCCTATGGAAGAGAGAAAACCATAGCAAGTGCTAGGGAGACAAGAAAATTAAAACCTACACCAAGTCCTAGAGAGAAGCCCTAAGAGTTGGCTGCCCACTTCTCCTCTTTGCTATTTATCTATAGTCCATCGGAGGTGGAAAAACCCTATTCTACCCCTACAACTTCAAATTAAGATACACACCCCTCAGGGGCAATTCCAGAAGTTGTAGATCGAGCGGACACGCATCCACTGCAGCCTTGCTTCCCTCCGACGCAAGCTCCGTGATCACGCCGCGTATCCCCCGCTTCGAAGCTTCCCGTCGCACACGGTCCACACCAGTCAGACCGGTGCACCTCACCAGTCAGACCGGTGCTCCTCACCGGTCAGAACGGTGCGCCGTCTTGTCGCGCTGAGTCTTCAGACTGTGCTGGTTTTGTGGCCAAACCAACAAACCCCGCGTACACGGCACAGCCTCACTGCGCCAAGCTTCGAGCACGCCAAGTCTTTCACCTCCGGCTCCCGGACGGTCTACTCGATGTTGCCTCGTTCCTTGACTTGGCCGCCACCGATGTACCGGCACCTACTTTACGACTTCGTGTTGCTCTTCTTGCACCATGCGAACCACACTTGATCTCGTCTGGCCACCGGATCCCTCGAACCAATCCTACTTGTCTCTCCACTCCTCAGAGGCCACTCTGGCTAAGACCTTTCGCGCCTGTTCTTCACCTGCACCATCGCAAATCAAGCCGCATCCAACACCTGCAATACTAGGCCAAGAGTCAGTCCACACCACGTTGTCAATCACTCATCACTAAGGAGCGACCATCCACTGATCCTCGGACACACCTGGTCCTCAGATGCAGCTTCGAAAAAAACAAATGAAGGCTCTAACTCTACAGACCAAACCTGCTAGTATTCAAGAAGAGGCACGAGCTATATTTATACAAATTCAGATCTGAGATGAAACAAAGTGTCTGTAATTCACATTTGCATTTACCACACTGGTGTATAAAACCTGTGATTCACCAAATCAAGCAACACAATCAAACCTTTTTCTCGAAAAGAGCTTCTGAATGCCAACATCTACATTCGAAGGGATTGGTTATAACTAAATCACTGACATGGTTGACATGTATATCACTTCGACATCTATTAGTTGTAAAATGTAACTGGGCACTCCTCGAAGCCCTTTTCTCCATCCGAAGCACCTCATACTGTTGTGCAGAAAATGCCTCATTGTCAGCTCTATTTTTAACATGTAGTATCATTAACTCCAACTTGCTCGCATTCAGTAGAAAGAATGAGGCAAAGTTGATTTGTGATATGGAGCCCTGATACCCCTCCAGCACTATTGTCTTCAGGCGGATGTCAAAGCACTTAATGAATTGCCCGTGTTTGCGACGCCACCGATTCATTTCCCCTGAAATACAACACTGAAGAACTAGAACAATTAACCACACTGGTTCAAGAATTGGAATAACAGCATATCCATCAAAAGAAAAGCTGAACATTACGAGCTATCAGTGAAGAAATTTCACCTTAACGTACAATTTCTCAAGACATGGAAAGCATTTCAACAAGTCAATGGCCATATCAAGATTCATACTCCACGAACCCACAGCTAGAATCTTGACATTGTGCACCAAAGTTGTCAACTTCAAGACTCGCAATCCCTAAATCAAGCATTAAACAAAACATTAGGCCATCAGCAAATGCAGATGGTCTATAGCAGCTTAAGAGGCCTTTTGATGGTAAAGAAACAACAGACAAGAATGATGCAGTAACCTCAATAGTTGTGGTGCCAAACACGAGCCTGTAAGGATCAAACCCACCGAGCGGATCAGTAAGACGGCCTAAGGTCTCGAGTTTTTTTTTCGGGAATACGCAGGAGAGCTGCGTATCTTTGTATTAAGAAGATTATAGAACAAAGTTTTGTTACAACGCGGGCCATCCGGGCACTCGCACACGGTTTTAGACTCAATAGCGGACTATACGGCAAAGGGGGGCAACTAGGGATATGCGCTAGAGCTACGAACAGACTCAGGAGGTTGCAGTGGAGGAGGTCGGCCATCCCAAAGCCGCCATCCATTTGGCACCCGCGCGTGCCCAGAGCTCCCCCTCTGCCCATACACTTTGAACAACATCGCTCACTCGCCTGGCAGTTGATCCGTCGAATGTCAGCACGTTCCTTTCCTTCCAAATGGCCCACACGATCAGCATTACCACGGAGTCGATGCCCTTCTGTTTGAATTTGCCGCGGTTTTTGCGAAGGAGCAGCCACCAGTCGAGGAGCCCCTCCTGGTCGTGCGGCGGCATGGTGATTCAATTACATGTACGTTGATTGCCACGCCCATTCTTGTTTGTCGAAAAAAGAGCAACCTTTCAAGAAATGGAGCATCAACAATGATGAATTCCCTTAACCGGAGCACAGTAGTGAGCTGAGTGGCACCCACGCAAATGCTTCTAAGGCTGCTGGAGCTTATCCGGACGCAGCTAAACCCAAAGTTGTGTTTAAGCAGCAAACATTCCAGGCCAGGGCAGTTGGAGATCATTGTGTGCAGTGAGCCCTCCGAGATGCTGACATGTCGAAGGGCGAGCTGCTTGAGGAGGGGAAAGTGAAGCCCTTCCACCGAGCTATCCAGGAGCTGGACTCTGGTGAATGTAGCAACTAGGAGGGTGGCACAGAACCGGAAAGCAGATACAGGTGTCGGTGCCGGCAGAAACGGGAGAAGATGCCAAAAGTCACAGAAATCAAGCTCCTCAAGGTTGTCGAGCGCCGGGGAGCGAAGCCACACGTCGACGGTGGCGGGCTGGTCGTGGAGGTGGTGCGTCGGGATGCAGAAGCGGCGGCCGGGTCCCGGGTGCGCGGAGAGGATGAGGGAGACGACGCTCGCGAGGGCCGCATCGGCCGCCTTGACGATCTCCACGCCGGCGGGGAGGTCCTTGGCGGCGAGGTCGATGCCGTCGAGGACGAGAGGGGCGGCGCGCCAGACGTGGCGCCACCGGGAGGCGAGCGTCTGGGTGCACGCGGCTTCCTTGGTGGAGAGGAGGGAGACTATCTCGCCGAGGATGGCGTCGGGGAGGCCGCTGATGCGGTGGACGCCGCCGCCGCTGCCGTCTCCTCCTCCGGCTTCAGGCGGCGGAGGTTCTTTTTGGCTGCGGGATTCCTCCAACCTGGCTGCTGATTCGAAATGGAGCGCCGCCCCAGCAGCCGCGGATGGAACGCGCGCCGGGTACTCCGGATCTTGCGTCTCTGGGGCTTCCCGCCTGCTCTTCTTGGCAGAGCGAGGCGCTGCCGCCGCTGCCATGTCCACGGCTGGTAATTTGGAGAATTAGGGAAAGTGGAAGATTGATCTTTTTTTTTATATATATATTCTTTAATTATTTTGCAAAAATATATGACGGTTTCAAAATTTTACAGTTTTGACAACCATTCGCCGTGGGCCACGGCGGTTTCAGGTCTAACCGCCGTGGCCCACGGCGGTTCGGCAGTCGCTCGTGGGCCCCAACGGGCGTGGAGGTCAGCCGCTGTGGGCCACGGCGGTGGACGACAAACCGCTGTGCGCTACGGCGGCAAGGCCAACCGCCGTAGCCCACGGCGGTAAGGCTCGTGCAGCCGCCGTGGCGTACGGCGGCAGGTTTGCTGCCCTCTATATAAGCCGAAAATTAGCCCAGAAATGTCATAAAAATTCGGAAAAAAAAGAGAGGGTTGGGAAGGAGAGGGGAGGAGAGTGAGGGGGCGGAGTAGCGAAGCTCTGCCGGTTCTTCGCTTCATTGTAAGTATTTCATCGATTTAAACTCTTTTAGCAGCTACTTAGAAACTGTATTTAGTGATTCACTCCGTTTCTTTAGATCTGTAGTATTAAAAATATCATGTTTGTAGGGTTAGGGTTGAGGAGGAGAAGAGGGGAGGTGGAGGGTGCGGAGCAGTGAAGCTCTGCTACTTCTTCACTTCATTGCAGTTATTTCACTGATTTCACTAATTCCAATAATTTCTATTTCGGTGTACTGTAGATTTCTGTAGATATGTAGTTGTAGTTTAGTTTATAGATCTGTAATTGTAGGTTATAGATCTGTAGTTGTAGTTTATAGATTTGTAGTTGTAGTTTATATTACGTAACATATTTACTGTTAAGTGTGTAGATTGCGGCTGATTAGTTTGTTAATGTAGTTTAGATAAGTTTATTTGTTTCTTAGTCCCTGGATGTAGCATTTGATAGTAGTTACTACTTTTTATTATGAATCAGACATGTCGGAGTCAGTCACAATCAAAATATATTATGTAATTGGAGAGATTATATATGGTCCACAAGGAGTTGACTTGTCAAATTATAGTTCAGTTGAGAAAAATGTTCCAAGAGCAGGAGAAAGAACTTGGGAGGCTATAACCAACTGGCTGGTCAAGGCATTTTCAGTAGATTTAGAGCACCAATGCATGTCGGTGATGGCACTAATCAACAGAAGTACACCAGTGTATTGGGAGCTCGTGGCACTTGAAGGGACTCTACGATGGAGGGGTTTTATCAGAAATGCATGCCGAGTTGGTTTGCCTGTGATTTTGTTTGTCCAAGTTTACCAGAAGGGTGGGTCTAGCAGTCAAGTGCATGAGGAAGCTGAGGATGTGGACGAGGGGGGAGGTGGTGAAGAAGGGGAAGGTGCTGAAGAAGGTGAAGGTGCTGAAGATGCTGAAGAAGGTGAACAAGAAGAGGAGGAAGAAGGGGATTCTGAGGGTGAGCAGGCATCTAGAGGTTATGTTGTCACTGGTGTTATTGATGAGGGAGAAGTAAACCCAGAGGTGATGAGACAATATCAGAGAGAGTTGGAAGCTGATGAACGTGCATTGGAAGAGGACTCTTCAGATGATGATTATGATGATGATGAGTCTGAGGATCATGTGCCCTTGCATTGGCGGAACTACGATTTCTCCCGGTGTACTGTTAATACTAGTGAGAATGTGCCATGGGAGTACACGGAGAATGAGGTTTGTGTAGGTGCTATGTACCCCAGTACTGCACATCTGAAGGATGCAGTGAAGCAGTGGTCCACCTTGACTCTACACAGGGAGTTCAGGGTAGTCAAGAGCTCTCCTAGGATATATGATGTGTGTTGCATCAATGATGATTGTTCTTTTCGAGTGTATGCATATATGGGGAAGTGGGACAATTACATACAGGTGAAAGAAGTGAAAGGTCACACTTGTACCCTTGACCGTATTGATGCAAGGCACCGAAACATTTCAGCCGATTTTGTTACAAGCCACATGTACCCTCACATAGTGAATAGCCCTGAATATGCACCGAAGGCAATTATCGGTGCAATTGAGGAAAAGTTTGGGTACACCATTGGTTACGGCAAGGCATACCAAGCAAAGAAGAAGGTGTTGGAGCATAGATGGGGTACTTATGAAGCATCCTACCACAATTTGCCTAGCTTGCTACACACAATAGTTCAGATGAATCCTGGCAGCTACTATGATATCAAGGACTATCCTTGTGTGGAGAAACTAGGCAAGCTTGTGCTTCAGCGGTCATTCTTGGCATTGGGTGCCTACGTTGAGGCTTTCAAATTGTATCGACCGGTCATTTGCATAGATGGCACTTTTCTCACAGGCAAATACAAAGGAACAATCCTGACAGCTGTGGCAGCTGATAGTAACAATCAGTTGCTTCCTTTGGTCATTGCATTTGATGAGGGGGAGAACGGTGACAGTTGGTACTGGTTTCTTGAGAGGTTGAAGAACATGGTGGTCCAGGATGTGCAGAATGTGTGTGTGATACACGATAGGCACAAAGGTATTTTGCAAGCAATCAATGACATGAAAGAGGGCAGCACAGAGCGATACAGAGCTCCATTGTGGCCAGATGTTAAGAGCAGGTGGTGTGTTAGGCACATGAAAGAAAACTTCCACAGCCAGTTCAAGAACAAGACCCTGGCTAAATTGTTTGAGCGGTTGTGTGAGCAGACTCAGCAGAAGAAGTTTGATGTCATCTGGAAGAAATTAGATGAGCTGACAAAGAAGGCATCAGAGGAGATAGCAAAGAGGCCAGTGAATCCCGAACCTGGAGAGGAGCCAATTTCTCTCGAGGATGTGGGATTAGATGGCCCTCAAGTCAGGCGCAGAAGAGGGCGTGCTGTGAAGACCTTCAGCCAGTGGATTCAGAATGAGCCTAAGGAGAAGTGGTGTCTCATGTTTGACAAGGCGAAGCAAGACATGGAATAAAGACCACTAATTTTGCTGAGTCTTACAACTGTGTGCTCCGCGGTGCAAGACCTCTTCCTCTAGTTGGCATCATTGAGTTCTTTCTGTATCGTACAATGTTGTACTTTCACACTAGGAGCCTGATAGCGGATGAGGTTATGAGGAACACTCAAATGAGATACTGCACAAAAATGACTGAGTATCTGACCAAGGCTCAGGACAAAGCACTTAAACACAAGGTCACAGTGCAGCCTTTGCACCAGTCTGATGACAATGAAATTATGTGGAGCTATGAGGTTGAGTGCGAAGGGAAAATGCGCCTAGGCCCGCAGCGTGAAAAGACGTTTCAAGTTGTTGAAGTTGGCAACCAAATATGCAGATGTACATGCCGGAAGCCACTGCTACTACACATCCCCTGCTCACATGTGGTCGCCGTATGCTATGAACTGCAATAATTCAGCTTCCATAGGTACGTGCCATGGTACTACAGCAAGCAAACTGTTCGGAACATTTGGAACCAAACAATTCAGGGTTACCTCGTGCAGGGTTCTTTTACTGAGAACCCCAAAGAAAATGATGTGCACATACCAAATCCAGATCCTGAGTTGTGCCAAGGCGTTGGAAGACGGAAGAAGAAGAGGATTAGGAACAACATGGATGAAGCAGAAGCTGGAGCTGCAGTAGTGATGTGCTACAAGTGCCTCAACACGGGTCACACATACAAGAGGTGCACAGCCACAAGTTATGCTTGCAACGCACCACCTCCGGCCAGTGTGGGCTCATCAGCAACTTCAGGACCATCCCAACCCCCATCCGGACGTGGACGCGGACGTGGGCGTAGGACCAACGCAGGATTCAGATGATCACAATTGCTTGTAATGTTAGGGCATTTAATTTCGAAATTTGTAATATTTGAACTATATTTGTTGTATGAACTTATGCATGGTACTATATTGTAATAATTGAACTTCTATTTGTATTATTTTGCTGGTGATTGTTCTATTCTTTTTTAATAATTTATGCCGATTTCAGTCGTATTATTTTTTGCCTCTGATTATTCTAATCTTGTTTTGCAGGTTTGCAATGGCCTCCTCAGGTCCTGAGTTGGACTTGGACTTACTCACGAAGAGGAAGGACAATGTCGAGGTGCCACAGGGGATCGACACTCCTATGTGCTTCTGCGGTGACAATTGCAAGCTTGTTAGGTGCAAGGTTCTGGGGTACGTCTACGGGATGAGGTTCTTCATGTGCGCTAACTATGCGCACGACCCGATCCAGCCATTCGACCGTAACCTTAGAGTCAAAGTAAAGACTTACTACATTTCACAATTATTCATTTGTCATTTGTGATTTAATATTTGCTAACATGTCTTTGGAAAAAGACTCCACCTCCTCTTTGTGATTTCATGCAGTGGCTAGATACCGAGCAGTCCGACTTCGACAAGAGCTACGTCGAGGGAGAAGCCCGTGATGCAAGGGAGAGGTGGTTGCGCATGGTTGAGTGGGAAAAGAGAGAGGAAAAAAAGGAGGAGCAGAAGGAAATGCGCCATCGTCAGGAGATGAGAGAACGTGAAGCGGCCCAGGCCCGTGAAGCCGACAGAGAGAGGAAGAGGGAGAGGGCTCGCCGGGCCAAGGCAGCTGGGCCGGATGCCATCAGGAAGGGGAAATACCCCCGTTGTACTCAGTAGACCTAGAGTATTAGCCGGACTGTATCAAATAATGTCGGATTTCATGACATCGTCAACTAGGGTCCTCGGTTTGTATCGTTAAGAACTTTAATCGAACATCATTAGAGTGTGTTTTATCCGTTACGTGTGTTTCATTACAGTGACTGTAATATGCATAGTCGTTGTGTTTCCTCTGAGTCACTGACGCGTTCCCCTCCCACGGATGGTCTGGCCCACAAAGCGACAGTGCCCTAGTACTAGGGTGTGTTTTCTCCGAGTCACTGCTTCGTTTCCCTTCCCACAGATCGAAGGGCCCACCACCCAGGCAGCCACCTTCTATATATACCACCATTCACTCCATTGCCTTCTTCTCACAGCACTCAACAATGACTTCGTGGAGTGGGGATGGACACGGTTTCGGTCCTGAGTTGTGGCATCAGCAATCAGAAGATTTCGAAGCCAATTTCCCACTGAAAGGCAAGAGTGACTTCAGATCGATGCGTGATGTTAGAAGCTACGCACCGAAGCAAACGGTGTTGTGGCCTAGGTGTTCACATGGTGAGTTCTACGTGATGCAAGTGTACCAGAGATGGAACAACTCCGGTCGTCGCTTCTGGCACTGCCCATATGCATGGGTAAGCAATGTCCACAAATTTTCTCATCATCTTTCTTTCGTTTGGTAACGTTTTCTTGCCTTTTGCAGTACTCCACCCAAGCTGAGAACTGCGGTTTCTCGCAATGGGTGGATCCACCAGCTATTGATCCCTATCAACAGTACATCGACTACCTCGAGGACGTCGTCATCTACAACCTGAAGCGGGAGCTGTCGGAGGCATTGGCTTCTCCAGATCCATCGTCAAGCGCAGGAGAAGACCGGTGCTGCAAATGTTCGACCTGCACTTGTGAATGCCACAAGAAAGATTGGTCCCCCCTACCTTCACCACCTCCACCCCCACCGGGGTACTACATGCCGTCGCAACACTCCGGCGGCTCTATGCTCTCTGGGCAGTTCTCGTACAACTAGATTCATTAGGAATGTTGCAATGAAATTTCTAAATTCCCTAAGGTATGTTATCTGTACGTAAGGTGCTTCGTTAGGGTACTAACACCGTACATGCCATTGCAAATGTGTGTGTTTTCTCTCGTTAATTAAAAAAACTAACCGCCGTGGCCCACGGCGGTTGGCCACATGCAACCGCCGTGGCCCACGGCGGTTGCAAGGCGGCTTCATGCCGCCGTGGGGGCACTGCAACCGCCGTCTGCCACCGCCGTAGCCCACGGCGACTTCCGAACCGCCGTGGGCCACGGCGAATGGTTGTCAAAACTGTAAAATTTTGAAACCGTCGTATATTTTTGCAAAATAATTAAAATATATATATATAAAAAAATCCTAGAAGATTGCTATCCCATTCACCCTCATCCAACCAACCAAACACTGGGACAGACACTGCAACCAGTCAGTCTCCAAGCCGACGGAGGAGAGGGCCGGAGGGATGACGGCCCATTTGGGAATTGGGAGGAGGCAGCCCAAAGCAAACTGAAAAAAAAACTCAAAAATATAATCCTTTGCCTACAATATAAAGGTTCATACCTTGTCAGCTACATCAGCTGGAAATGCATACTCCATCCGTCCCATAAAAAATGCAATCTTAGCATTTGAAAAAAATCTCACAAAGAGTGTAATCCTAGACACACAAAGCACAGTAACTGAGTGCAATCCTAGGCACACAAAATTCTAATTGCCTGCCTAATTAAGTAATAAGATCTGATTTGCGTGTCAGAACTTACTGCATGTGGCTAACAAATGAAGATATTAAAGTCTTTTCACGCCGCCACTAATCTGTCCTAAAAACTAGAATTGCACTTTTTATGGGACGGAGGGAGTACAAAGCAAGCTGCTGAACGGTGTACAGAGTCGCATGCTTAGGGTGGAATCAAGCACTACTAGAAAAATGCACATTTGTACCGGGTCCAAACCCTCATTTGTACCGGTTTTACAACCGGTATAGCTCATCCGGTACAAATGAGAGGGACATATTTGTACCGGGTGAGATACCAGGTACAAATGTTCACATTTGTACCGGGTGGAGTCTCGCCCCGATACAAATGTGAATGGCTCCCCGTCCGCCTCCGTCGCCTGTGCCTCCTCCTTCTGTCACTGTTTTGTTTCCTTTTTCTTTTTCTTTTTCCCATTCTTTTCCCATCTCATCTCATTTTCGCAATCACATATCCGAAGAACACAATCACACATATATTCTCAATCCAGAATCACATATCCACAAAACACAATCACACATATATTCTCAATCGCCTTCACAATCACACATTCACAAGTGCACAATCACAGATCCACAATCCCATAATCATAATCACATCAAGAACCACGAGAATCCATCAAAAATAGACACAAAAGAAGTGAGGATATAGGAGAAATCTAAGAGAAATTAAAGAACAGAAGAGGAACCCTAGCTCTCGGGGACGCCGGCTTCACCTTGGGCACCGCGCCCGCGCCGCTGCCGTGCTGGCCTGGCCCCGCACGTCGGGACACCGGCCAGGCCCTGTGCGCCGCGCGCCGGGACGCCGGCCTAGGCGCCGCGCTGGCCCCCGCGCCGCCGTCGCGCCAGGTCGCCCCCGCGCCGTCGCGCCAGGCCACGCCTGTGCGCCGAGGCCCGGGCCCCCGCGCCGCTAGGGCACGCCGCGCCCGCGCGCCGTCGGGCCCGCGTCCCCGGCCGGCCTCCACGCCACCCTGCTGGATCCAGAGAGAGAGGAGAAGTTAGAGATGAGGAGGAAGAAAGAATGGAAAGAGAGAAGAGAGAAGTTAGAATGGGTGGGTGGGAGATAGAGGATGAGATAAAGGCAGACGGCGGGCGCACGCGGACGGCGTCAAAGGTAGGGGTTGTATTTGTACCGGGGCTGGTTTTCACCCGGTATTGATGACTCCACATTTGTACCGGTTGGTGGCTCACCCCGGTACAAATGTGCTGGCCTCACATTTGTACCGGTCGGGGCCACCGACCAGTACAAATGTGGCACATTTGTACCGGGGCGAGGCACCGCCTGGTACAAATGTGCCCTCACGTGGGCGCGTCGGGGCTCCCCCTTACCACCCGGTACAAATGCCCTCATTTGTACCGGGTGGCAACTGAACCGGTACAAATGAGAATTTGGGCCAGGGACAAATGACTCATTGTCTAGCAGTGAAGTGGCAAAAATGTGCGGCAAAACATAATGAAATGTGGAGAAAGGTTCAATGCTACACCTGGGAAACTGATCTGTTACAGGAAAGTGGTAGAATGAAACAGGAGCTGAAAAATAGTTTATCAATAATAAGGTGGTAAATCAAATTCAGCACACAAAGAGGTTGTACTCTGCAGGTTATCTGGCACTAGCAATGATAGCTCAAAAACAGAGTTCCAGATACTTACAAGCAAACAGAACTAGAAAGGTATACTTACAAGCAAACAGAACTACAACACAAAACAGAGTAACTTGTAGAACTATTTTTGAACCTTCAAAGTATATATTCAAAGGGATGAGAGTACTCATGAATGTCGAAACAGTGAAAAGTTACAAACTCAAAGTAAAAACAAGAGGTTGTATTCTGCAGGTTATCTGCACTATCAACGATAGCTCAAAAACAGAGTTCCAGATACTTACAAGCAAATAGAACTAAGAGGTTTCGACAGAACAACACAAAGCACAGTAACTGAGAACTATTTTTGAACCTTCAAAGTATATATTCAAAGGGATCAGAATACTCATGAATGTCTTTGGGGCAACTGAAACAGTGAAAAGTTACAAACTCAATCTGAGCTCCACTGGAAGCCCGATTCTCTAGCTGGAGCTGACTGAGCTGTTTTTCAATCCACTTCTTGTTTTTCACTTGAAAAGTTTCTGCAACAAGTTTCATCGACTCCAGCACATTCGCATTCAATAAAAAGAACGAGGCAATGTCAACATGTGGTTTCTTGCCTAGATAAAAGCCCAGCACTATTCTCTTAAGATGGAGGTCAAGGCATTCCATACGATCTATGGGTTTATCGGCCCATGCATTTTCCGTGCCTGACGAATATGTCTGAAAAGCAGAAGGTAATAAAAAGTTGATCTATCTTGAATTCTTCATATGGAGGACAATGCAGCAGTAATGCAGTGTACGATAGGTGAATCTGAACAGCCAAGCAGAAATTGCTGTTACCTTGATGTACAACTTCTCCAAGCATGTAAAGCATCTCATGAAGTTAATAATCACATCCAGGCTAAGATCATGATTAAAGAGAGCCAAGACCTTCACGGACCTCATCGTGGTTGCCATTCTAATAAGGCTCAATCCCTGAAAGAAATATTCGTATAACACATTAATCCTTCTGAGTGATGAAGGGCCAAGTCAAACAATGCCATGAATACCTGAAAAACAGTGGCACCAAGCTCGAGTCTGCCTATTCTATCAGTGAGGCGACCCAACATCTTCACTTTCGGCGCCGAAATTATCGAGACTTGCATGCCATAATCACCATATGGTCCACAATGGTACAGTCTCTCAAGACAAGGGGTATTCTCAAGAATGAGTTCCTGCAGCATGATTTCTTCAGTTTTATCTGGGTCATCACTGTAATGCACCGCAAAACAGTTGAGGCTCAGGGAGTTGATCCGAAGACGACGGAAGCCGTAGCTGCATTTGAGCACCAAACTGTTGAGAGCAGGGCAGCCTGCGACCATGGCGTGCACAGATTGCTCGGAGACGGTGACCAAGCGGAGCGTGAGGTGCTGGAGGTTGGGGAAGTGGACCTGGCCGGCAGCGGCGTCCGGGAAGTGGCAGCAGCCGAGACGGGCCACGCGGAGGGTGGACGAGAACCGTAAGGCGGAAGGCGGCATCGCCGGCTTCGGCCAGGCCGCCGGGCTGTAGGAGACGTCGAGCTCCTGGAGGGTATCGAGGGAGGGTGACCGGAGCCAGCCGTCGAGGCCGGCGAGCACGACGTTGGAGACGGCGAAGCGGCGGGCTGGGCCCCGGTGCGCGGAGAGGATGCGGGAGACGGCGGCCTCGTCGACGCTCCCGCCGCGGGTCGCGAGGTTAAGCGGCGCCGACCGCCAGAGCGGGCGCCACCGGGTGGAGAGCGCCTGAGTGCGCACGCCGTCCTTGGTGGGGAGGAGGGAGATGATGTCGCCGAGGACCTCGTCGGGAGAAGGCTGATCAGATCGGGATCGGGGTCGCCGCCGCCACCGGCACGAGGCGGCGGTTCTTGGCTGCCCGATGGCTGTGATCTCTTCCGCTTCGCTTGTGCACGGGTGACCACGTCCATGGCGGTTGTGGATCGGTGAGGGGTATCTAAGTATCTTGTTTTCTTCTCCTCCTCTGCGAAGCGGCTCCGTTCGCCGCCGGCCACCGACCGGGGGAATTGAAACGGCGGAGGGGCAGCCGCGGCGGCGGGTGGGTGAGGAACGAACGGCTGTTACTCCTTCGGCCAGGCCCAAACAACAAGAGCCCGTGGGCTAATTTGCGTGCGACCGGCCCATGATAGGTTTACGTGCGTGGCGTAAACTTGGGTGCATGAACATGAGGTTTCTTAAAAAAAATTCATTTTTTTGACCATCCAACTATAAGTTAAGTTTGATTTTGGCCATCAAACTTCAAAACCGAACATCTTTCACCATCCAACTGTTTTGATCGGTCATCGGGCTGTTCAAATTTGCCATATGTAAAAGCTCAGGTAAATATGAGTCCTGATTGTGTGATGTGAGAAAGAGTTTGTGTTGTCATAACTTTTTGAATACACTTTATTAACACGTGTGCCTCCACCAGTCCACCTGCTCGGCGACGTCACGGCCACGACCGCGGCGGCGCGGCCTCGAAGGTCATATGCAATGCAACTCATGCCTTCCTTCAAGAAATCAGGCAGCCGCAACGGTGAAGAATGTGAAGCTGGCAGACCTGTGCGAGCTGGCCATCAAAGGTTTTGGTTGCCTGGTTGTTGTGCTGCTCGCCTGCCCCAACCATCGCTCAGCAGGAGGAATGGCGGTATGAGAAATGTGAAAGGAGAGAGAGGATGGGAGGAAGAAGACGATAGAGGTATTGTGGTAAAAAAAATTATAAACTCAGCGAAGAGGTAAGTAATGGCATATGTTCAATAATTGTGAAATTATAATGGTATAATTATAATATCATGAATAATAATGGTATATCTCCGAACCGGGCAGTGTCATATATCCAATTAATTTTTAAAAAAAAGATTGTCCAATCATTAAGCATACTTAAGGTTTCGGCCCCGATGGAGAGAGAGCGCCGTTCGTAGCAGGCACGTCGCCATGGGTTGCAGCTGGGCTAAGCATCCCTCCCGACGAGAGCAAGAACCCAGCCGCGTGACCAGCCAAGACGGCTAAGAAGACGCCGCCGTTGAAGGACATGACGGCCAGCATCACCAAGTAGGAGAGACCCATCTTCACTGCGTGTATCCCCGTCATCAGCAGGGCAACCAACAACGCGTTGTCGGAGCCACGGCTGCGGCGGCGGGAGAGGCCGCGGGACGCTGCCGAGAGCATCTCGACGAGAGCAGCGAGCACAGCCGCGACTAGGAGAGAAAGGACATACATGCCGACCCCATTACGGTTGCCTGGCCAGTTGGAGAAGAGCACCTGCACCCGGTGGCCCCAGAAGAAGGACATGTGCATCACGGGCATGTCCATGTTCTCTCCTGCTGGCGGCGGCCCCATTGGCATCGGCGGCATCGAGCTTTCTTCTTCGCAATTGCTGCCGCAGTAGTGACTGATACTTGCTATAGCTACCAGGTATTAGAGCTAGTAGTGAGCAGAGCATGCTGTAAATAACAAGAGTAATGCGTGCCTTGTGGAAACTGGAAGCGTCAATTCCTATGAAATGGAAACACAAGGGATGACAGCAACAAGAAAGAGGAACGAACAGACAAGCAAACTTCATAGTTTTTAGCATGGATACATACACTGGGGATATGACGGAGAAAAAGAGGCACCGTTTTGTCCCCGAGCTCGGTGGCTCTGAGTTTAAGGCTGGGTAGACGGGGACAAATAGAAAAATACAGCCTTGAAGTAAATTGAAGTGTTCGTTCCGATTATAGTTTGGCGGGCATACCGACATCGGTAGAGAATCGACTTTGGTTCAGGGTCTTAATTCCAGTTCAAATTTGGAGTCCGGACTAAAGTTTTTTCATGGATATGATCGTGAGCGCCCCTACTGTTTGATTCATAACATCAACTGAGACTAAAGTTTTTTCATGGATACGGCCGTGAGTGGCCGGAGTGCTCCGACCCTTTAATCTCGATTCGTAACATCAACTGAGACTAAATAGGGGTACCTGTAGAGGTCTTAGTTGTTGGAACCTTGCCCTGAGAACACTCACCCTCGCGCACGGACACAAGGTGGAAGATGAACAGCGATTTCCGGCGACGAACGCCGCGGCCGCCGAACGGCCTGTATCTTGGCTATTTCTTCATCTCAAAGGGTTGGAACAACCTTACACACAGGGATACATGGCTTAAGTAGCCTCTCCGCGACACAGCGTCCAAACCATGCACTCCGCCGATCACGCGCACGTACGCGTCTCCTGTGACCCGGCCGTCTCCACGTTGAGCCACGAACTCCGTGAGAACCGGTCTCCAGCTGATCCAGAGCTTGCATGCGCTTCTCTCGCCACCGGATTCTGACTCGCCTACCCCTTCAACTACCAGCACGCGCTCACACGCCGTGCTCGACCTGACCTTGACACACACGACCACCAACTCATGCATGGACCTGCTACTCTACAGATCGACGACTAACACAAGCTAACAAACTAAGCCTGAACACATGCACACACACGAAGGACACAACCATGTCAAGATTATTCCAACAAACTACCCCTAATCTTGACTTGGCGTTTCCGAAGTTGTTGCACTGCCGTCGTCTTCGTCATCACCGGCCGCCACTACGGCATCCCGACCTGACGCGGCCACCTCTGCATGCACCATCTCCGCTCGAGCACCGCACGCTTGCCGGCATCGAAGTTGATGCCCCTGCTCTCGTCGTTGTCGCCGCCACGGCCGCCGTCACGGCCATCAGACACGACCTTCTTCTTCCTCAGCACCGCACGCCAAGGACTTTGTCTGCCAGCGCCACACGCCGAACTCCTTGTATGTCGGCGCCACACGCCGTCGAGCACACCACGCTCGGCAGGATCGACACACGATCCACTGCCGCAGCGTCACCATTGGCGACAACGCATAGTTCGACACACGAACTGATGGATTACGCCTCACCATTGCAGCCGTCGCGCCACACAGCTCCATAGGCCGACACACGGATCGGAGCTTCACGCATCGCAGCTGCCGGCGAGCACCGCTAGTACGGCTTCGACGAGGAAACGAATCCCCCGACGACCGAACCTTGCTCTTGATACCAATTGTTGGAACCTTGCCCTGAGAACACTCACCCTCGCGCATGGACACAAGGTGGAAGATGAACAGCGATTTCCGGCGACGAACGCCGCGGCCGCCGAACGGCCTGTATCTTGGCTATTTCTTCATCTCAAAGGGTTGGAACAACCTTACACACAGGGATACATGGCTTAAGTAGCCTCTCCGCGACACAACGTCCAAACCATGCACTCCGCCGATCACGCGCACGTACGCGTCTCCTGTGACCCGGCCGTCTCCACGTTGAGCCACGAACTCCGTGAGAACCGGTCTCCAGCTGATCCAGAGCTTGCATGCGCTTCTCTCGCCACCGGATTCTGACTCGCCTACCCCTGCAACTACCAGCACGCGCTCACACGCCGTGCTCGACCTGACCTTGACACACACGACCACCAACTCATGCATGGACCTGCTACTCTACAGATCGACGACTAACACATGCTAACAAACTAAGCCTGAACACATGCACACACACGCGCAACTAACAAGCTAACAAACCCATCTGAACACACGCACACACACGAAGGACACAACCATGTCAAGATTATTCCAACATTAGTTTGGGTTGGTGTTACGAACCGAGATTAAAGGGTCTCCCATGAGTTACTGTGAGAGGATTGTATCCTCTACTCAGTCAGATGTGTTGTGTAGGTGAGATGGTAAGGAAGGTACTCCCTCCGTCCCATAATAAGTGCAATTCTAGTTTTTTTAAGACAGATTAGTGGTGACGGGAAAAGACTCCAATACCCCTATTTTTTAGCCACATACAGTAAGTTTTGGCATGCAGATCAGATCTGATTACTTAATTAGGTAGGTAATTAGATCTATTTTTTAGGATTGCACTCTTTGTGGGATTTTTTTCAAATGTTAGGATTGCATTCTTTACGGGACGGAGGGAGTACACTACTAGAGAATGAGTCATTTGTCCCTGGCCTAAATTTTTATTTGTACCGGTTATATTGCCACCCGGTACAAATGAGGTCATTTGTACCGGGTGGGAAAGGGGGGCCCCGACGCGCCCCCGTGAAGACACATTTGTACCGGGGAGTATCCCCACCCGGTACAAATGTGAAGATTTCACATTTGTACCGGGTAGGGATACTCCCTGGTACAAATGTAACGACATTTGTACCGGGGCTAGCCCCCACCCGGTACAAATTTCCGCGGCCTCCCCCCCCCGCTCCCCTTTTTAATCTGCTGCCCTCTCTCTTTCCTTCTCTATCTTATCTTCTTTTCCTTCTCATCCATTCTCTCATATCTCTTTCCTCTCTTCTCTCTGCAGGCGGGCGCGGCAGGACGGGGGGCGCGGAGGCGCGGCCGCGGGGCCGGCGGGCGTGATGGCCGGCGGGCGCGGCAGGACGGGGGGCGCGGCGAGCGCAGCCGCGTGGCCGGCGGGCGCGGTGGCCGGCGGGCGCGGAGGTCCGGCCGCGCCGCGAGGCCGTCGGGAGCGGTGCCGGCGGGCGCGACGCCACGCCGCCGGCCGGCGAGCGCGGGGCGTGGGGCCGGCGAGCGCGGGGCGTGGGGCCGGCGAGCGGGCGCGGAGCGCGGCGCCCGGCCTTATCGGCGGCGGCGCGGCCTGTCTGGGGATTCATGTGTTTTTTTGATGAATGTGTGTATGTTTTTTTTTGTCTATTCATGTTCTTGTGAATCTTTGATTCGTGTGGTTCTTGTGAATGAATCTGTGTGTATAGTTGAATAATTGGATCCGTGATTCGAATGTGTGATTGTGTAAATATGTATGTGTGATTCTTATGGTTAGATGTGTGATTCTTATGGTTTATGAATGAAATCTTAGAAAAGAAAGAAAAGAAAAGAAAAGAAAAAGGAGAGGAGAGGAGAGGAGCAGATGACGGTGGTGGCACATTTGTACCGGGGCTGGACACGCACCGGTACAAAATTTCTCATTTGTACCGGTGCGTGCCACCCGGTACAAATGTGCCTCCCTCATTTGTACCGGATGGTTTGTACCGGCTCCATACCCGGTACAAATGAGGGTTTGGAGCCGGTACAAATGAGGGTTTGGAGCCGGTACAAATGTGTTGTTTTCTAGTAGTGGTACGTCCAAGGCTAGAGGTCGTGAGTTCGAATCCCCACACCGTGCACGCGCATATTTCGCTTGAAAAAATCGTGTGACTTGTGACTCCTGGAGGATTTTCAAATTCAAACAAGATTAATGATCCCTTCTCTAATACTAGTGTGAGGCAAACTAACATAAGCCTGAGAATTTATTTTTTCCTTAAAGTATACTAACATTTTCATTAATACCATTTGCATTTTGCTCTACCTATCCAAAGTCTTATATTTAATTGAGTGCAAAACCTTAGTTAGCAAGATTTATTTTTAGGTGCATCAATTCAAGACTTGATTTCTCTAGTTTGGGACTAAGAAATTGGTCATTTCATTTTTGCGTATCTATCTTTTTGCTAGCCTTTTCTATCCGTGCATTGTAAGTTTCCACATCGAAAATTTTGCAAACCTCGCCGGATATCCACCCACAAACCCAAAACATCTTTTCGTGTTTACCTCCTTGACCACAACCCAATATTTGAGTATGGATTAATATTTCAAGGAAGATCACAAGGAAGGTGTCCAAGTAAAGATTTCAAGTATCTCTCTTTAGGAAAATATAAGATTTTCAGTACCTATCTTGGCAAAAATTTCATCACATCTTTGCTCGGGTACGAGCAACCGTCTAAGCATGAGGGGAGCTGTCAAGCCAAGGAGGTAGGTACTAATGTAGTATAGAGTTAAAGGGGAGAATAATTTTTTTTGAATATGTATAAAAAAAAGGAGAAGAAGAAAAATGATAAAAGAAAAAGAAAGAAAGAAAAATATAATAATAATAAAGCTCACCGGTTCTCTAGATGCATTAGGAATTTCAAAAATAAAAAGTTTCACGATCAAGATCCATACTCATTTTTTCAAACATATGCAATCCGATAACGAGGACCTTTGTTTGTGCCTCGAGATCACTCTTTTGCCATTTGCATATGTCCACCCATCTAAAGTGTATGTTTTCTATGTTTTCTCTTCCCTCTCCGTGAAACATTATTTTGCAATGACCTTTTTTACGAGGCTCGGTAATTCCATGAGAAGCTTGTCTTGTTTTGATAATATCTTTATTATAATATCTTGATAGGATTAACTTTCTCAAAAGCTTCAGATAAAGCCCTCAACAAATATTTTGAGAGAGGAAAGAAGTAGAGTTAGTAGGCATGAGAGACGAGATGAGATGAGAGATCATGAGCAAGATGCAAGAAGATTTAAATTTTTGAACTTGGTTTAGCTCTTTTCTTCATCTTACACTTCATTTCAAAATTTCTGAGATTCATTAAAATTTTAGCAAGATTAATTACTTGTGAGATAAGCTTATTTAATATCCACCCTCCATAGGGATGAAAGTTAGTACATTATGGAACTTTAAATAAATAAATTTTGGAGAGCATTATGTTTCTTCATGTATGATTAAGCACAGGGTATGAACAATGAAAGGCAACATCGATATCCATTGAAGGCTTACTCGAGGACGAGCAAGGTTTAAACATGGGGGGATGTTGGCGGTCAAATTTGGTACCCCTAGCTATGAGTTTACCTTCAATGTTAGCATTGATTTGATATCCAATCTAACGATCCTAACCCCCATTATATATCAAGTTCGCACTTGCATGTGGTTTTGGAGATGTTGTGTTTACGCAGGATTTAAGCACGTAAAGGAGCACTTTTGGGTAAAGTTCAATGAGCACATTATGAGAAGATAAAGAAGCATGACACAAGTGTAAATTCAAGGTGAATATGACTCCAAAGACCCAAGGACTAAAGCATAAAGTGCACATCCTGTGGTCAATAATGAAAGCAGAACTCGTAGCGTTAGACACTGCCACTGTTGAAGCTGAGTGGCTTCGTGAACTCCTAATGGACTTGCCGATTGTTGAAAAACTGATACCGACAATTCTAATGAACTGTGATAATCAAATTGTGATTGTTAAGGTGAACAGTTCAAAGGATAACATGAAGTCATCCAGGCACGTCAAGAGGCGGTTAAAGTCTGTCAGGAAATTGAGAAACACCGGTGTTATAGCTTTGGATTACATCCATACAGCTAAGAACCTGGCAGATCAATTTACAAAGGGTCTGTCACGAAATATGATAGATAATGCATCTATGGAACTGAGCTTGAGACCCATGTTAGTCTTTCTATAGTGGTAACCTGTTCTATGAGATCGGAGATCCCGTGAATTAGAATGGTGAAACAAGCTATGGTCTGACTGAGAGAAGAGAACCATTGAAAAGGCTCGTTCCGTGTGAAGATGTATTTCTCTTCAAATCTGTATGGCAGGATGGTACATACCTTAATGTGATCCAAGTGGCTTCTCTGAAACAAAGATGTTGTTTCTCTGAAGCAAAGACATAGTCTTACAGTATGTCTTTAAGGAGCACACCTATATGAGTCTGACTACTGGTCATAGTCTATTAGATTTGTGTGATCTCTAGAAGGCTCATGAATAGGCACGGAGTGTGACCTATAAGCTCCAACCTGCGGGGATGTCTTCGCAGCCTAGTATCAGTAACGGGCTTTGGCCAAGCTTGTTTGCAAAGGACTGACAATTCAAGGCATAGTCCATTGTTCAATTGTGAATAAGTGTAATCTGAGTTCCTGGTGGATGTTCAACTTAACAGTCTCCATCGTAGTACTAGTATATCAAAACAGAAGTGGAGAATGAGAGCATGACTAAGTGTGGCTTATAATTCTTGGTAGGGATTGTTAGAATAAATAGGTTTTATGCCATTTATTTCAATTAAAAGAATTAAAGCCCATTAGAATAATGCTAAGGGAAAACCAAATAATACCGTATGGGTATTTGAGGAGGACTTTACTCAATTTATGTGGTAGACCAAGGGTACATCACTTGTGAAGTTGAATAAGGAGACTGGCTGGCCACACGCGTGCGCTCGCTCGCCGAGCCACGCCAGGCCGGGCCGTGGGCGTGATGTGTCGAGACGAGTGGGCGGTGCGGTGCGGACGTGATGTGTTGCGGGGCAGAGCACCCTTTTGCTGTTGGGAGGAATAATCCTTGAAATATTCCTAACGGTGATTTGCTTACCTTAATTGCAATCGTACAGGTTCGATGAACCGCGTCCCCAGATCTAGATCTGAGCACCAGCACCCGCACCCCTCCAGCTATATAAGAAGGCCCTCCTCCTCATTCCTAGAGTACCAATTCACAATCTGGTATTCCTGCTTAGGAGACCTCTCCCTTCTTCCTCTGTTTGTTGCTTTTCTGCCATCCCCATCGCCTACACCGCGCGCACAGTATCGGCGAGAGCAGAGCCTCCGGAACCTCGACCGCTACTGAAGATCCTGCACAGGATATGTCGGTGTTTTATCCCGGCAAACCTACCACGGGGGTACTCACGGTAGTAGATTGTGCGGTGGGGGAACGCCATGATTTGGAACCCGAAGGTATGTGCGGACACAAGACACAGATTTATACAGGTTCGGGCCGCACGATGGCATAAAACCCTACATCCTGTTTGGGGTGTTGTATATTGCGTCCTGCGTGTGGGTGTTGAGGTGTTACCTCTGTCCCCGGAGGGATTGGGGATCTGTCCTCCTAGGTACCCGGTGCCTCCTTTATATAGTCCAGGGGGCGGGTTCCTAGTCAGTTACAAGGTAGGAGTCCTAGTAGGATTACACGGTGTGAGTCCTAGTAGGATTACAGGGGAATTCGGATAGAAGTCTGTCTTCTTCCTTCCTTGCGGGTACTCGGGGTGTATGCCCGACAAGCCCCCGAGCACTTTGTAGTCTTGAGCAGCGAGTTTGAGTAGTCTTGAAGCTTCGTCGAGTAGTTATTGATCATCTCGAGTACTGCTAGCCGAAGTCTTCAATGGTACTTGAACTGCCGAAAGAGTGGAATGTGTTCTAGCTCATCTCCGAGTACTTTCAGATCCTCCCCGAGTAGTTCCCAGGCGTCCCTGAGTTCTAACATAGGAAGTCTCCAAAAAATACCCATATTGTCTTGAAATCTTGATCTATATGGAAGTGTGATTTGCAAAAATCGCACTCCATATGGAGTGTGGCCCCCAAGCCTGAGGTTGAATTGATGAATCAAGCTGAGGGTCAATCTTGAATCTGCATCTTCCTTGTTGAAAAAAGCAGTTGATGGGTGTAGCATAGTAGGCCCCGAGCCTCAGAATGATTAGGGAATCAATCCAAGGGTCTTCAGTGATCACAGAAGTAATCATCCGAGTAGTTTTGTAGTGTGTAGCCCCCGAGCCTTGAAGTGATTTGATAATCAGTCTGAGGGTCTTCAGTAATGGCGGAAGTCATCATCCAAGTACTCTTGTAGCATCTAGGCTCCGAGCATTGTGTGCTAGGTGAGTTGTATGAGCCGCATCAAGTAGTAATTTGGCATTGAGTCGCCATGCTGAAGAAGTAATATAGACTATTCGAGTTGTCCTCGAGTAGTAATTTGGCATTGAGGAGTAGCTGTGCCGTCAGAGCGGACTTTAGACGCGGCCGAAGTCGACTTTGTGCCATCATAATGGACTTAAGATGCGACCGAATAAGTCGACTTTAGAGTAAAAACCCGTAGTATGAAGCTTGTATGAAATCCATAATACAAAGCTTGCCGCTGTAGCAGACTTTGATATGCGACTTAGAAGTCGACTTTGTGCTGTGCGGAATGGACTTTAACATGCGAATGAGAAGTCGACTTTTGTGCCGTGCGGAGCGGACTTTGAGATGCGATTGAGTAGTCAACTTTGTGCCACACGGAGCGGACTTTAAGGGTCGACACAGAGGCAGAGACCCGAGAGACTAGGAGTCCGAAGCTCAGCACTAGTCGAGTAGTACCTAGGGTGTGAAACCCTATGATACGAGGCACGAGTAGTACCTAGAGTACGGAACCCTATGGTACGAGGTGCGAAGAGTTGAGACCGACCGAAGTCGGGTTGTGCCGCCTTTGCAGACCTGAGATCAACCAAAATCGGGTTGTGCCGCCTTTGCGGACTTGAGATCAACCGAAATCAGGATTGTGCCGCCTTTGCGGACTTGAGATCAACCGAAATCGGGATTGTGCCGCCTTTGCGGACTTGAGATCGACTGAAATCGGGTTGTGCCGCCTTTGCGGACTTGAGATCAATCGAAATCGGGATTGTAAAAAACGAATGGAAAACCCAAAACGAAAGGAAATCCAGAAAAATGAATAAGATTGCCGCATTTGCGAGCCAGGAGTACTTAGGGTACGGAACCCACGGTACGAGGCGTGAGTACTTAGGGCCACGGTACGGTTACCCATGGTACGAGGCGCGAATACTTAGGGCCATGGTACGATTACCCATTAGGGCCGTGGTACAGTTACCCATAGTATGAGGTGCGAGTACTTAGGGCTACGGTACGGTTACCCATTAGGGCCGCGGTACGGTTACCCATGGTACAACGCACGAGTAGTACCTAGGGTACGGAACCCTATGGTAAGAGGTGTGGATACTTAGGGCCGCGGTACGATTACCCATTAGGGCCGCGGTACAGTTACCCATAGTATGAGATGCGAGTACTTAGGGCTGCGGTACGGTTACCCATGGTACGAGATGCGAGTACTTAGGGCCGCGGTACGGTTACCCATTAGGGCCGCGGTACGGTTATCCATGGTACGAGACGCGAGTACTTAGGGCTGCGGTACGGTTACCCATTAGGGCCGCGGTACGGTTACCCATGGTACGAGGTTGGCCTTGAGAAGTTGCCTCCTTGGGATAGCCCCCGAGTTGATGAAACAGGCTCGTGGTGACTTTGTCAATATACCCCAAGAGTAGTCGGCATAGTGTAGCTCTCGTTGAGAAACGTACACAAGGTAGTCCTTGGCGTGTTGTCACAATTGAGTAGTTGTTTAGACTGTTCCGCATTGCGGAGAGTAGAGAGCGTGTGTCATGCGCAGTGCCTCCTTGGAGTGTACAAGGCCTGTGGCAGTTGGTCAATAATGCTCCAAGAATTGTTGGCGAAGTGTAGCTCTACTAGCGATTTAGCCATCGAGAGGCGTACACATAGTAGTCTTTGGCATGTTGTCCTGCATGCGCAAAACAAGCCAAAGAAAAAGAATAATCATTTAAATAAATGACTTAGTTTGATTCGTGGACAAGAGTCGACGAAGCCCCGGCAGTTAGCGATGGAGCCGCGACGGTTGTTGATGAAGTCGACTAGTCAGAGGCGGGTCCGATCACTTGTTGGGGGTGTGATAACCACTCTCGACTAGTGTGATGCCCCAGGTTTTTAATTAGGGAAAGTTAGTGCTAATCACCTCCTTTGACCAAGTCAACACTCATTAGCGGTCAAAACCCTAGTCAAACATCTTGGCTTTGGTCAACTCAGGTCAACCTTTAGCCAACACCTCAAAAACCTAGTCAACATGATCATTAGCCTAATCACACAAGTTGACTTTTGGCCAAACCCCTAAAACCCTATTCAAACCCTAGTGCCCATGAATCTTTTCTAGAACTTTTGTCGCGTTCTCCAAATTTCACTTAAACACTTCAAAATCGGCCAATACAAAAGTTGTTCGTCTTTTTGAGGGACACACTTTTCGTAATTGGTGGCATTTGAGATTTTGAGTGGAAGATGTGCAAAAATGCGGTCAACGCCAGCCTTTGCATTTTGACTGAGCTGAGAAAAACAGGAAATTTGATCTCAATTTCTGACCAAGCCAAGCAAAATTTCATATGCGAGCCTTTTTAAAAGTTGTAGAGGGATCCTTGGTCTACAACTTTTGTATTCACACTTTTCCTTGCGCAGTTCAAAAATTTTGAACAAATCTCAGTCAAACATGGGTAAACCGAATGGGAAACGGCGACGTCACGTCGCGCCGTCGCGTTCGCGCTCCAGAGCGCGCACACGCTCACCGCCACGCGGCGTCCGGGCCCCTCCGGCCGCCAGGACGGCCAGGAAGCACCGCGCCCATCCCCCACACCCCCGCGCCCGACCAGCTCGCATGGGAAATCCCGGCGCACCACGTGTCGCGCGCCCGCGCGCCACGGCCGTGTCCCTGCCGCGCCGCCCGCCGGCCAAGCACCGCACGCGCCCCGCAGCAGCCGGGTCCACCTTTCCCTCCCTTCCTTGCCTTTGCAACGAAGCCTGGGAGCCCCTCTCCTACTCCCTCACCTATAAAAAGGACCTCCCATCGTCCGCGCGTGAAAAACGCCTCCGCCGGTCGCCATGGCCGCCACCCCAAGGCAAGCATCACCCACTGGTCGTTGCGCCCGCGCCTGAGCACTCCCTCACCACCATCCGCATCTACCGGAGCTCCCCAGGCCACGGGACGGCCTGCACTGCCGCCCAGCTCGCCGGAGTCGAAGCAGAAGCGGCTGCTGCCGCCGTGTGCCACTGAGCCCCCTCACCAGCGCCTTCTCCGCCCCTTCTAACCCCCAAAACCGGACCCTAGGTGAGCCTACATCACTCCCCCGCCCTTTCCCCGGTCAAACCCGCCGCCGGCTCGCCGGATTCCGGCCATCCCCAACGCTGGCCGCGCTCAGGGACCCAATTGCAGGACCTGAGCTCTTTTTAAGGGCCTAATCGCAAAAGTCAGGGACCTGTTTGCGAAACCCAACTTTAGATTTAGATGCAGAGTGCAGAAACTTGTAAAATACGTGTAAAATCATAGAAAAATCTGAAAAATGCAAAATTAATTGTTCTGGGTTCCTTGTGATGAGGAGTAACTTTTCTAGAAAGCATGTTTAGTGTTTTGGTGTTTAGTTTTCGAATTAAAATTCAAACTCAGTTTGAGGTGCTTTTGCTATAGTTCAAAATATACAACTGCTCCAGATCTGTTTTTTGGATATGTTTCTTGAGGTGATTTGAGTAGACTTGTGTCAAAAGATGGCATATAATGGCTGAGTAAACCTTGGGTTCTGATTTATTTTGTATTGATGCTAGATCTGGGTAATTGATTTTTGTAGCTTTATCCAATTAGATTTTTATCCTCAACTTCTGGCTGTAGTGTTATTATGGTAAGAAATGTCTCTGGTGAATTTTGTATGATTTTAGATCTGTTATAAGTATATTTTTTTGATTATGGTTAGTTCTAAGTGTAAGTGCATAGTTTGAAATCCAGACTTGTCCATGAGCTAATTTTTGGTGTACACCCTGTACTTAGCATGGTGAAACTGTGGTAGCAAGTTTAGCTTTAGGGTAGTTCTAGTTTTTCCTATAAAAATCATTTATGGTTGCTAGGCTGAATTTTGTTATTTTTGTGTAGCTTGATATATTTAGATTCTGAAGCTGAAATTTTGTGTGTAACTTAGTTTTATAACCATGTTGTTGTGTGTCAATTTCTAGGACCAGTGCATGTGTAGTTTATCAAGAATTAACTAATCATGTTTTTGACGGCTATAAATTGTGGTATTTTTTCATGCTTAGAATATAACTCAAATTGATGTGCATTTTTGCCAGTGACTGAGTGGTTGAACCATAAGGTCATACAAATTTTCGCTCTGAGATATTGTGAGTAGTTTTACCAGATTGAAATTTTGAAGTAAAACAAGCTTTATAGAAAAGAAATAGAAAAAGCCTTCTTAATCCTAGTTGCACCCTAAAACTTAGGCTTAAGCTTTACCAATTCACCCTTGAGAAGTCTTGTTGCTATTGTGAAGCTAAGTAAATTTACTTATTATAGATGTGTAAACAATCACCATAAAAAATGCCACTTAATGTTGCATGTGCATCTCTCGTGTAGAACTTCCCGACGGTACTTACACGCTCGTGCCAGAAGGTGGAGAGGAAGGAGCTGACAGGGACGTGCACTACGTGGCAGTAGATCAAGACCTGGACCAAAGTCCAGAAGAGCCCAAGGCTAGCTTCGCCGATGAAGGCAAGCACCGGAGCATTAACCTAAGTGTTTTTGGAAATTATGCAACTATCTATGTATGTTTGTGCATTTACGTTCAGGAGTTGAAATGAAAGCCTAGATGCATGATCCCTAGGCACCTATGCTCTTTTACTAGTATGCTAGGTCGATAGTTGCTATGCTATAGGACCCGGTAAAAGCTGAGTGATGTTCGTCACTCGCGAGAATAGGTTCTTATGTTGGAATCATAAGATCTTTATAAATGGATTGCTCATGTGGTAAGAGCATGAGATTTGGGCTCCGGTCCAATGGCTTTCGTGGGTTAAGCGTTTGAACGTACTAAGCACTTGTCGGGAATGGGACCGGTAAGCCTAGTACCTAAGTGAGACAGTGAGGGATCTTACTATTACTAATCTTGAGATGCGTCTCACGGCTAGCTACCGGTGGTCCATGTGTGATTTTGGGTGCTAGTGTGAGGCGTGCCAGGTAGCCTTGTACCAAAGACTGTAAGATTCGATCCTGAGCTGAAGAATTTTGGGAACCGCCTGGTTGGTGAACTCTGTGTGAGGGCACCCTTCCGTGTGTTTAGGTCCACCTTGCAAGGTTGTAAATCAATCAGTTGTCGGCCTCTCACCGTTATCTGAGACTACTTAACCAACTGGCTATGATATCCCTTAATGATGGAACTGTGTGAATATTGCTGCATGGATTAATTGTATTGTACAACTCTTGATTGCAATAGTTGGCTCACTTAGAAATGGTAATTAACTAGAATTTGAGTTAAAATATTGAAAGTAAGGACCTACTCTTGGTTGCTTTTCAGCAAAAGAACCCACTGGCCAAAAAGCCTCTCATGTCTAGAGTTTGGTGATGTAGTTATCACCCGACGGTTAAGTCTTGCTGAGTATTAGTATACTCAGCCTTGCTTTATAAATGTTGTTGCAGGTGTTGTTGTTTGGCCTGGAGAGATTCCACCCGGCTGGGAGCTGGAATGGGTGGATGACGATGAGTGATGGCATCACGGATGGCCTCCTGTGATGTCTATCGTATCGCTAGTTTATTTTCCGCTATTTTCGAACTCTGAACCTTTACTTATCATGTCATGAACCATGGTTTGTAATAATTAAACCCTTAGGCATAGAATTGGATTTAATTTGTGTAATGTACTCTGGACTCGCCTTCGTGTGAGTTTTAATGCATATGTTCGATCCTTTGTTGTTATGTAAAGTGATTTCACCGGGCTTGACCCGGCAACTTACGACGAGATGATACTTTATTATTGCTTAATGACCAAAGTGGATTGGTTTAGGCGATAGTACGGTATTTTCCCGAGCGGGTTGTCACAGCTAGTACCAGAGCGATTAATATGCACCAGAGTTTAATTAACAACCTTAATCACTTGTTTTTGAATAAAACTTGCCAAGATTGTTTGTATTTGCAAAATATGTTGGTGCGTTAAGGATGGAAATAGACTGAGAGGCCCTAGAGGGAATTTTTGGGTTCTTTCAGGTGGCTAGTTAAATTATGGTCTATTTTGCTAACTTCCAGTACTTCTTAAGCCACGTGTTTCATACGTGTGTTGTGTCGCATCACGAGTATGCGAGGGTCGATAGGGCAATCCATTCCACGGATCCTATCTTCTCGGTTGGATGCCCATGTGTTTCATACGTGCGCTTTCCGTATGCAAGTCATACAAAGGATGACATGTTCTATTCAAGATGAACCTGTCATGGATTGTGATGTCGCCACGTTTTGCCATACGTGTGCGTTCCACATTACGAATATGCGAGGCAAGGATACAATCCATTCAAACGGAGGGTGTCTGAGGTTGGACGCTGTCCATGCAGTGCTAAACGCATGGGTGTCGTTTCTATAGTGAACGATAATGTATGTGGACGCTTCTGTGAGTGTTGGCACAGAAGGTTCTTTTCTGCAGGTACACTAACCGCGTTTCGGTAGATAAGAACGTTAGTAACCGACTAGTTATTATAAAGAGTGACGTATTGTTGCCTTGCCACCGGCACTAACTTCGATTTTTGGCTTGATCGCCTTGTGAGGACGAATAGAACGTCATGCATCATGTTAAAAATTGTGGAAACTTAAAAATGGACCCATACATGTTTTGTGTGCTCTCTAGGTGGAATTTTGCTAGTGTGGGATTCTTTGCATAGCCTCTCACATGTGTAGGTAGTTGCTGTCCAAAAATCTGATAGGGCTGTTCGCTTGATATTTTGCACCCTTTTCAAAAATTAATTGGACTAGATGATCTATACCAAAGTTGCTCCATATCTAATCTAGTTTTTGCTCGCAAAAAATTCACGGTCCTAGCTTCTGTATATCCCAAGTTATGCTCAGTTTAGTAGCCCTAGGTCCTGCTGTTTTTCCGGGATACATCAATCTAAATCTTGTTTAGATTTGACCATTGTCCTAGGAGCCTTGAATCAACCTCCGAATACCAATCTTGTGCCCGGCCATCTAAGGAACAATCTGGTAGACTTTGAGAACCCCGGGCTAATAGTTTTTGAGATACCGCTCTTCTCCTCCACCTTCGTATTCATTCTTATGCTCCAAAGTTCGAGCATGGATCATTTTGTCTTCACCAACTTTTGTAGGGTTATGTGACTTGGATCACTGACCTCGTTCTTTATCTAATCATCCTTTTCAATATCTTGGCTATTCCCTTCTAACTTGGAATTTGTGGCCAAGTAAAGTTTGAATTATGATCAAAATGGTGTTGGTCGGTTTGCTAAACTTTTGGGTGACAGCAAACTAGGTCTTTATCATTTCGATCTTCTTCCCATCAATTTTGGTCCAACCTTTGGTTACCGAAGATGTTGGGAGCTTCATGTTTGGTATGCTTGTGAAAATTCAGCACCATAGTCTTCCTATACTGAGAGTTATGGGATTTTTAGTAAAACTCTGCCTGCTGTCCAAACAGCTAGACAGAACTTTGGTAATGGAATTTTTCGAGCAAGATAACCTTTGGTTTTGTCTCGGAGTTTAATACCAACATTGGAGCTTATGAAATCCTACACCTACTGACCAAAAATGAGAATTTTTCGATGCATGAGCAGAGATCTATGAATTTTATGCTTACGCCTGCTGTGCTGTCCGGTTTGAAAAACTTGCCATGAATGAGTTTTCGTCGTGCATATTCTACTTGTTAATTTTTATGAGCAAGCTTATGAATGTGTGTTTAATGGAAACTCAAAATTTTCAGATGGTGGGACCAACACGTAGCTCTCCTAACGGTTTTGGTGCGTCGGGTAGCGGTGACCCACCACCGCCACCGCCCATGACGCTGGCAGAGGCGTTCATGGCCACCCAAACTAAGGTGCTGCGCCAGATCCTACAGACGCAACAGCAGACGGCCCAGCAGCTGCAACAGAGACCTCCACATGGGGCTAATCAGGATGGACCGCATACGGTCACCATGTACACGCAGTTTCTTGGGATGAAGCCCCCAACGTTTACTAAGGCAGAAGAGCCCCTTGAAGCTGATGCATGGGTCAGGTCCATAGAGGCAAAATTTTCTGCGTTTGTCCTGCCTTGCTCTGAGGAGCGCAAGGCCAACTTTGCGACCTTGCAGCTTTGTGGTGAAGCTCTGATGTGGTGGGAGCATTACAAGTCCATGCAACCTGCTGGACATGAAGTCACTTGGGCCGAATTCAAGCAAGGTTTCAAGGACCACCACATCCCTAAGGGACTCATGGATAGAAATATGAAAGAGTTGCTGGCTCTTAAGCAGGGAGTCAACACTGTGTATCAATATGCATAGAAGTTCAATAGTCTCTGCCAGTACGGAGGACATCACGTGGACACCGATGCTAAAAAGATGGAACGTTTCCGTGATGGTCTTAATGGTGACTTGTATGAGAGGCTAAATCTGCTGGAGCCCAATAGTTGTCATGAGTTGGTAAACAAAGCTATCTCTCAGGAGGATGCCATGAGAAAGGCACAAAAGGACAGGAAGCGATAGACCGATTTTACTTCGGGAAGTGGATCAGGCAAGAAGTTCCGCTTTGTCAAGAAGAATACTCATGGGTATTCCCAATCCTCTTCATCTAGGCACTAGAGAGTGACCCCTTCCCAGGATAAGCCTTCGGGAAATTTCCAGTACCGGAAGGAGCAGCAACAAGTTTCCAAGCCTAAGGCACTTCCACCTCGCATTTGCTATAATTGTAGACAACCTGGGCATTATGCAAATGAATGCCCGAACCCTAAGTAGAACAAGCCCCAGCAGCAAAATCAAGGCTTCGGAGCAGATAAGGGCAATCATGACAAGACGTCGAAAATTCAAGTGAAGCAAGGCCAACTTAACTTCATGGGTAACGTCTCTATCCGAGAACACCCCTCCTTACCTTTGTCTTTTACTTTCGAATCTCGGGACGAGATTCTTTTTAAGGGGGGTAGGCTGTGACGCCCCAGGTTTTTAATTAGGGAAAGTTAGTGCTAATCACCTCCTTTGACCAAGTCAACACTCATTAGCGGTCAAAACCCTAGTCAAACATCTTGGCTTTGGTCAACTCGGGTCAACCTTTAGCCAACACCTCAAAAACCTAGTCAACATGATCATTAGCGCCTAATCACACAAGTTGACTTTTGGTCAAACCCCTAAAACCCTATTCAAACCCTAGTGCCCGTGGACCTTTTCTAGAACTTTTGTTGCGCTCTGCAAATTTCACTTAAACACTTCAAAATCGGCCAATACAAAAGTTGTTCATCTTTTTGAGGGAGACACTTTTCATAAATGGCGACATTTGAGATTTTGAGTGGAAGATGTGCAAAAATGCGGTCAACGCCAGCCTTTGCATTTTGACTGAGCCGAGAAAAACAGGAAGTTTGATCTCAATTTCTGACCAAGCCAAGCAAAATTTCATATGCGAGCCTTTTTAAAAGTTGTAGAGGGATCTTTGGTTTACAACTTTTGTATTCACACTTTTCCTTGCGCAGTTCAAAAATTTTGAACAAATCTCGGTCAAACATGGGTAAACCGAATGGGAAACGGCGACGTCGCGCCGCGCCGTCACGTCCGCGCTCCAGAGCATGCACATGCACGCCGCCACACGGCGTCTGTCCACCTCAGCGTCCGGGCCCCTCCGGCCACCTGGACGGCTAGGAAGTGTCGTTGCTTTATAAATGTTGTTGCAGGTGTTGTTGTTTGGCCTGGAGAGATTCCACCCGGCTGGGAGCTGGAATGGGTGGATGACGACGAGTGATGGCATCACGGATGGCCTCCTGTGATGTCTATCGTATCGCTAGTTTATTTTCCGCTATTTTCAAACTCTGAACCTTTACTTATCATGTCATGAACCATGGTTTGTAATAATTAAACCCTTAGGGGTAGAATTGGATTTAATTTGTGTAATGTACTCTGGACTCGCCTTCGTGTGAGTTTTAATGCATATGTTCGATCCTTTGTTGTTATGTAAAGTGATTTCACCGGGCTTGACCCGGCAACTTACGACGAGATGATACTTTATTATTGCTTAATGACCAAAGTGGATTGGTTTAGGCGATAGTACGGTATTTTCCCAGGCGGGTTGTCACAACTAGTTTTCTAGTCAAAACTAGCCGAGGCGAGTAGCTGAAGTAGTCGATGGCGAATTGTCATTGCCAAAGTAGAGCCGGTGCGGCCGCAAGACGATGTCGCGGCGGCGCATGGCATAGTGGAACCGGTGCGGGCGCAGGACGATGTCGCAGCGGTGCACGGCGCAGTGGAGCCGATACTACCGCCGGACGATTGTCGCGGCGACGCACGGCGTAGTGGAGCCAGTGCTGCCGCAGGACGATTGTCTGGGTGACACACGGCGCAGTGGAGCCAGTGCTGCCACAGGACGATTGTCGCGGCGGTGCAAGGCATAGTAGGTGTACTCGAGTAGTTGAAGTAGTCGACGGCGAGTTGGCGTCGCTGAGCGTCGATGTAGTAGTACTCGAGTAGTTGAAGTAGAGCCGAAGCAGCCGGATGACGAGTACTCATGGCGTACGGCGTAGTTGAAGGAGAGCCAGCAAAGCCAGGATATGAGTACTCGTGGCGCTCGACGTTGTTGAAGTAGGACTTGAATGCGACCGGAAGACGAGTACTCATGGTCGAGTCGTACTCGTGTACACCACTTGTGTGACCCGAACGATTGTCTTCAGGTCTTCTGGAAGCCTTTGATCTCTGTATCGGACTCAAATTCGAATTACGGTCTTGCGGATTGTGATGATGCCTCCATCTTGATCTCGATCGCGATCCGGATTACGGAAAATCTTCACCGAGTCGGCGACTTGGATGGAGACGTCTTCATGGAAGAACGTCGACTCTGCTTCGGAACAGAGTGCTTGTCTTGCGCTCGCGTGGAGCGACTTGCTTTGAATTGGAACTCTACAACTTGTCGTCGTAGAGTAGATTGATTTCGAAGATGGTGTCCTTCAAATTCGCCTGATGATCATGATGCCAGCCCCTACCTAGCGTGCCAGCTGACGGTGTTTTATCCCGGCAAACCTACCACAGGGGTACTCGCGGTAGTAGATTGTGTTGTGGGGGAACGCCATGATCTTGAATCCGAAGGTATGCGCGGACATGAGACACAGATTTATACAGGTTCGGGCCGCACAATGGCGTAATACCCTACGTCCTGTTTGGGGTGTTGTATATTGCGTCCTGCGCATGGGTGTTGAGGCATTGCCTCTGTCCCCGGAGGGATTGGGGATCTGTCTTCCTAGGTACCCGAGGCCTCCTTTATATAGTCCAGGGAGCGAGTTCCTAGTCGGTTACATGGTAGGAGTCCTAGTAGGATTACACGGTGTGAGTCCTAGTAGGATTACAGAGGAATTCGGATAGGAGTCCGTCTTCTTCCTTCCTTGCGGGTACTCGGGGTGTATGCCCGACAGGATAGGCGGGCGATAAGGTTTTTGGGGAGCGTTTGACGCGACTGCTTGCTCCGTGTACGACTACTTCCTGGCGACTGCCCCTGCTGTACGACTACCTCCCGGCGACCATTCGAGGGACTGCACTGCGTACACCTTCCTGCATCGAATTCGTACGGCTACATCGAACAGGTCCCCCTACGATTAGTATGACTAATCCAGAGGATAACGGCGCATCGGGTGCCCCCGGCACCCGCCCCACCTTTGGGTACATTCTGAGATCCTTTACGTTCATGCTTATTAGTTGTATAATCATGAACATGTTTATGTTTATTAGTTATTTAAACATGAACATCGCACATGCTTTGCATCACTCATGACAATTATATTGTTAGTAAAATACCCCTTTAATTATGGAATTAAAATATACCGAATCATTGCCTATTATCTAACAATCCAAAAATCTTATATTGATGATAGGATGATTCTGGTAGCTAGCTTTGCAAACTCTATCAAGCCGAAACCTTTTGATGGTTCCAACATTAAAAGGTGGCGAGATTTGGTCACTCTTTGGTTAACTACCATGAACATGATGTATGTCATCTCCGGAACTCCTCCCGAGGGTGTCTCGGCGGAGGCTTTTGCGGCTGCTGATAGCCTATCAACATTTTCCGGGGTGCCGTCATTAGCTAAGCAAGCCGACGGGTCGGCCAAGAAGAAGAAGAAACCTAGGGCGTGTTACACATGTGGTAGTCCGGATCACTTTGCTGCGAAGTGTCCGGATCGCAAACATGGGCCCAAGGCAGCTAACATGGTCATTAGCGAGACTGGAGGAACATCAGGGTACGGTAATTTCTTACCTACAGCTCTTTCAGTGTGCTTCTCACCAGAGTGGTGGGTGGACACTGGTGCTAATATTCATGTATGTGCTGACATTTCTATGTTTTCTTCTTACCAGGTCGGTGGGTCTGCCTCCTTGCTGATGGGGAACAGTGCTGATGCGCGTGTACTTGGTGTTGGTACAGTTACTCTGAAGTTCACTTCAGGGAAGGCCATACTTTTGAGGAACGTGCAGCATGTCCCTACCATCAAGAACTTAGTCAGCGGGTCTCTACTGTGTAGAGATGGGTATAAGTTAGTCTTTGAGTCAAATAAATATATCATTTCTAAGTTTGGTACTTTTGTTGGAAAAGGCTAGGACAGCGGAGGCTTGTTCCGCTTTTATTTATCAGATGATAATTGTAATAAAGTTGTGAACCATGTGTTTAACAATGATGAATCAAATGTTTGACATTCGAGGCTTTGTCATGTTAATTTTGGCTGTATGATGCGCTTAGCTAGTTTGAGTTTAATTCCAAAGTTTACTTCTGTCAAGAATTCTAAGTGCCATGTATATGTTGAATCAAAACAAACTCGCAAGCCACATATGACTGCTGAGGTGAGGAACTTGGCACCATTAGAATTAGTTCATTCCGATTTGAGTGAAATGAATGGCGTGTTAACAAAAGGTGGTAAACGGTATTTTATGACCTTGATAGACGATAGCACTAGATTTTGTTACATCTATTTGTTGAAGTCAAAGGATGAAGCTTTACACTACTTTAAAATCTATAAGGCTGAAGTAGAAAACCAACTTGAAAGAAAGATTAAACATCTGAGGTCTGGTTGAGGTGGCGAATACTTCTCAAATGCTTTCGACTCATTCTGTGAGGAACACGGTATTGTTCATGAGAGGACACCACCCTATTCACCCCAATCCAATGGGATTGCCGAAAGAAAGAACCGCACGCTGACTGACTTGGTGAATATCATGTTAGAAACCGCGGGACTATCTAAGGAATGATGGGGTGAGGGGATACTGACAGCTTGTCATGTCCTGAACCGTGTACCTATGAAGAATAAGGAAGTAACACCATTCGAGGAATGGGAGAAGAAGAGGCTAAATCTTTCATACTTACGTACTTGGGGTTGTTTGGTCAAGGTTAGTGTGCCAATCACCAAGAAACGTAAGCTTGGACCAAAGACTGTGGATTGTGTCTTTCTAGGTTATGATTTTCACAGTGTTGGCTATAGATTCTTGGTAGTGAAATCTGGTTTGGTAGTGAAATCTGGAGTACCAGACTTGCTTGACGGTACAATTATGGAGTCCAGAGATGCTATATTTTTTGAGAACATTTTTCCAATGAGAGATGAAACAAGTTCATCTAGGCTAGAGTCTGTCGAGAAGGACAACTCCACCGAGCTGATAGAATAAAATGAGTCCACACGTGTTGAATATCCTGAGGAGGATAACGATGAAGCTCCTAGGAGGGGCAAGAGACAAAGGACTGAAAAGTCCTTTGGTGATGATTTCATCGTATACCTCGTGGATGACACTTCCAAAACCATTGAAGAGGCCTACTCTTCTCCTGATGCTGACTATTGGAAGGAAGCTTTGAGGAGTGAGATGGACTCTATCATGTCGAATGGTACTTGGGAGGTCATTGAACGTCCTTATGGGTGTAAACCCGTAGGATGCAAGCGGGTGTTCAAGAAGAAGCTTAGGCCTAACGGTACTATCGATAAGTACAAGGCTAGGCTAGTGGCCAAGGGCTACACCCAGAAAGAAGGAGGAAAGAAGGAGAAGACTTCTTTGATACTTACTCACCAGTCGCTCGATTGACCACTATACGAGTGCTACTTTCTCTGGCAGCCTCTCATGCTCTTCTCATTCATCAGATGGACATTAAGACAGCTTTCCTGAATGGAGAGTCAGAAGAGGAGATCTATATGGATCAATCAGATGGGTTTGTAGCAAAGGTTCAAGAAGGAATGGTGTGTAAGCTGGTGAAGTCTCTCTACGGCCTCAAGCAAGCTCCTAAGCAGTGGCATGACAAGTTCGACAGAACTTTGACGTCTGTTGGCTTTGTTGTGAATGAAGCTGACAAATGCATGTATTATCGCTTTGGTGGGGGTGAAGGAGTGATCTTGTGTTTGTATGTAGATGACATACTCATCTTTGGCACGAGCCTTAATGTGATTAAGGAAGTCAAGGACTTTCTATCTCAGAGCTTTGAGATGAAAGATTTGGGAGAAGCTGATGTTATTCTTAACATAAAGCTGCTAAAGGTAGGAAATGGTAGGGTGACTCTTTCACAGACTCACTACGTTGAGAAGATACTGAGCCATTTTGGCTACAGCGATTCTAAACCCGCCTTAACCCCTTATGATGCCAGCCTAGTTCTGAGAAAGAATAAAAGAATAATGGTAGATCAACTGAGATACTCTCAGATCATTGGCTCATTGATGTATCTGGCTAGCGCCACGAGACCTGATATTGCATATGTAGTTAGTAAACTAAGCCAGTTTGTTGCAAACCCGGGAAGTGAACACTGGCGTGCTCTTGAAAGGGTGATGCGCTATCTAGTAGGGACAATGAACTATGGAATTCACTATTCTGGAGACCCTAAAGTCTTAGAGGGATATAGTGATGCAAACTTGATTTCTGATGCTGATGAGTTAAAGGCCACAAGTGGATATGTGTTCACACTTGGAGGTGGCGCTATTTCCTGGAAGTCTTGCAGGCAGACCATCTTAACGAGGTCAACAATGGAAGCAGAACTCGCAGCGTTAGACACTGCCACTGTTGAAGCTGAGTGGCTTCGTGAACTCCTAATGGACTTGCCGATTGTTAAAAAACCGATACCAGCAATTCTAATGAACTGTGGTAATCAAACTGTGATTGTCAAGGTGAACAGTTCAAAGGATAACATGAAGTCATCCAGGCACGTCAAGAGGCGGTTAAAGTCTGTCAGGAAATTGAGAAACACCGGTGTTATAGCTTTGGATTACATCCATACAGCTAAGAACCTGGCAGATCAATTTACAAAGGGTCTGTCACAAAATGTGATAGATAATGCATCTGTGGAACTGGGCTTGAGACCCACGTGAGTCTTTCTATAGTGGTAATTGTTCTATGGGATCGGAGATCCCGTGAATTAGAACGGTGAAACAAGCTATGGTCCGACTGAGAGAAGAGAACCTTTGAAAAGGCTCGTTCCATGTGAAGATGTATTTCTCTTCAAATTTGTATGACAGGATGGTACATACCTTAATGTGATCCAAGTGGCTTCTCTGAAACAAAGAGGTTGTTTCTCTGAAGCAAAGACATTGTCCTACAGTATGTCTTTAAGGAGCACACCTATATGAGTCTGACTACTGGTCATAGTCTATGAGATTTGGGTGATCTCTATAAGGCTCATGAAGAGGCACGGAATGTGACCTATAAGCTCCAACCCGCGGGGATGTCTTCGCAGCCTAGTATCAGTAACGGGCTTTGGCCAAGCTTGTTTGCAAAAGACTGACAATTCAAGGCATAGTCCATTGTTCAATTGTGAATAAGTGTAACCTGAATTCCTGATGGATGTTCAACTTAACAGTCTCCATCGTAGTACTGGTATATCCAAACAGAAGTGGAGAATGAAAGCATGACTAAGTGTGGCTTATAATTCTTGGTGGGAATTGTTAGAATAAATGGGCTTTATGCCATTTATTTCAATTAAAAGAATTAAAGCCCATTAGAATAATGCTAAGGGAAAACCGAATAATACCGTATGGGTATTTGAGGAGGACTTTACTCAATTTATGTGGTGGACCAAGGGTACACCACTTGTGAAGTTGAATAAGGAGACCAGCTGGCCACACGCGCGCTCGCTCGCCGAGTCGAGCCGCGCCGGGCCGTGGGCGTGGGCGTAACGTGTCGAGACGAGCGGGCGGTGCGGTGCGGACGTGATGTGTAACGGGGCGGAGCACCCTTTTGCCGTTGGGAGGAATAATCCTCGGAATATTCCTAACGGTGATTTGCTTACCTTAATTGCAATCGTACAGGTTCGATGAACCGCGTCCCCAGATCCATATCTGAGCACCAGCACCCGCACCCCTCCGGCTATATAAGAAGGCCCTCCTCCTCATTCCCAGAGTACCAATTCACAATCTCTGGTATTCTTGCTTAGGAGACCTGTCCCTTCTCCCTCTGTTTGCTGCTTTTCTGCCATCCCCATCGCCTGCACCGCACGCATGGTACCGGCGAGAGCAGAGCCTCTGGAACCTCGACCGCTGCTGAAGATCCTGCACGGGATAGGCGGGCGATAAGGTTTTTTGGGAGCGTTTGACGTGACTGCTCGCTCCCTGTACGACTACTTCCTAGCGACTGCCCCTGTTGTACGACTATCTCCCGGCGACCGTTCGAGGGACTGCATTGCGTACACCTTCTTGCATCGAATTCGTACGGCTACATCGAACAGGGTCCTCCTACGATTAGTATGACTAATCTAGAGGATAACGGCGCATCGGGTGCCCCAGCACCCGCCCCGCCTTTGGGTACATTCTGAGATCCTTTACGTTCATGCTTATTAGTTGTATAATCATGAACATGTTTATGTTTATTAGTTGTTTAAACATGAACACTCGTACATACTTTGCATCACTCATGACAATTATATTGTTAGTAAAATACCCATTTAATTATGGAATTAAAATATACCGAATCATTGGCTATTATCTAACATCTTGTACGTAAAAGGGCTGTAACTGTAATACGTTGCTGTCATAGTGTCATGATATTTTGATGAGATTATACGGTTGCACCCATGTAATATAATCAACAATGTGTGTGTTCACAGATTTTTGCCTGTGATATATATGGGGAAATTTCCCGTTAGATGCCTAGGCATATTCCCATGAATCATAGAAAGCTTACAAACAAGGATCGGAAAACGTGGAAGTTAAGTAGCTGGAAGGGTAATTTGTTGTCATATGGTGCAGGTTAATCGTGATAAATTCAGCATTGAGCAGCGCGCTCCTTAATTTCGAGCGTAGGAAAGAAAAAAAATGGGAATAGGAAGAACATATGAACATTGTAGGAATGTAGATGCAAAATCATAGGATTGAAAAATGTATGAATGCACTCGTCGACATGTATGACATTCTGCCATTCTCGCTTCACGTGGCACATTGACCGTTGACGCTCCATTAGTAATGAGCCTGTTCGGCTTATCCAGCTTTGATTTATTTCGGCTTGTTTCAATTTATTTCCTCTCACATAATACTATTCAATGAGTGAAATCTTGCTAAACTCACAACCGAAGTCACTCGAGGTTTGCTTCATCCACAAAACTTGGGCACAACAAGCACCGGCCACCACATACTCGGCTTCGGGCATGGATAAAGCAACCGAATTTTGTTTCTTAGAGCTCCACGACACCAAAGACCTACCAAGAAATTGGCAAGTCCCCGTTGTACTCTTTCGATCTACTTTGCAACCGGCATAGTCCAAATCAAAAGTGAAGTACTTGAGATAGCACAAGCCAACCCTGACGAGTTCCAAGTTGAACGGATGCACGGATCAAGAAATTTGAATCTTGAAGCCATCTTCAATTTGGTTTGTTATATTGCACCAATCATACATAATAGATGAGCAGACAACTAAAATATCCAAACAGAATAAGGCACCGTGGTCGGTTTTACAAGAATAAAACTAATCAAGTTGCAGGGAAACAAAATCTGAGCATTTTTCATTTTACATACTGTAATATTTTCATTGGTAATTAGTGGTAGAGCATATGAAGTTGTGCACACTGCTACACAACATTTCCAGGGCGGGTAAAATAGCATTTGCCGGGGTGGCCTCGGCTCGCTGCTAAAAATAGCTGCTTGCAGCCCAACAGTATTAACCTTTTTCTAGTGGTGGTTACTCTTAACTTCTTGTAAAGGTCAAGCTACTTACATCCATTCCCACATCATACTGTAATAGTATTATATTGTAGAAACTGACTTCACTACTGCAAACCAAGAACTTTTGAAAATATTTGGTGCAAACCACCGTCTCGGTAGAAACGTGAAAACCTCTTCAAAAATCATATTTGTAAGTATTCAGAAAATATGAAACAGCACACACCCATAATGCATCCATAGATGTACTTTGTGGCAAAAAATTGGATGGAAACTCAAACTAGAAAAAATTCAATTGAAAATGAAAAATTCCATGTGCATAAAGCACTAAAAGACAAAATCCCTGAAATTTGATCTTCTAGTCATAAGCACTCGAAATTTATCATTTTTGTACAAATTTTTGCAAAATGGTTTTGCATCTTTGCCACAAAGTGTCTATGGATGCAGTATGGATGTGCATCACTTAAAAAAAAACTGAACTTGCAAGTATGATTTTTAAAAGAGTTTTCACGTTTCCACCGACAAGGGGTGGTTTGCACCGAATATTTTTCCAAAGAACTTATTTGGTTCTACTCTCCACCACCCACATCCATCAAGGTCACCACAACTCGCCACCATCCGTCGTAGTCTCCCTCTAGGCCTCTACCCCCACCATTTTCTCCGCACCAATTCTGCAAACGCGCATGCATGCGCTAGCTCATGCATCCTAGAAATACACTCACTCACCTTCCTGCCTCTCTTCTCCATCGACCTCTGCGAGGCTCTCCAATCCTCCCACAATTTTTTCGTTCGTTCTCTCACGCACGAGCAGATCGAGCAGATCACTAATCAACCATGGCATTGTCCCGCGCCGTCCTGCTCGTCGTCGTCGTCGCCGCCACCGCGGCCGTCCTGCTGGCGACCTTGTCCGCCGCCGCGGAGTCCAGCGACAAACCGAGCGTCATGACCCCCGTCGTGCACACCCCGGTAGGCTCTTTCGAGGGTGCCGACGGCCCAGTCGCCGACGACGCCACGGAGGACGAGGACGCCGCGCCCGTGGGTTCCCCCATCGGCACCACCATGACGGAGCCCACGCCGGAGCTCGCGCCACCCGGGGCTCCCGCCACCAGCGGCGCCAATGCTGTCCCCGTGCTCGGCGGCGGCCACGCCGCCTCTGCAGTTGCCGCCGCTGTGGCGGCCGCCGGCATCTTTGCCTTCTGAGAGGAGGGCCGGCGTACCTAGCTTGTTTCTTCCTTCCTCTTTTCAGAATTTTTTTCCATATCGCTTTCGTATGATTTCTAAGGGACAGCGTGAAAGCCTATTGGTACTGACTAATTGAAGAGAAATTCTTAGTGTCTGCCAAGTAAATTTGTTTTTTGTATGTTCTCATCACTTCTGGCAAATATCCTTCCAGATTCCCTCGGTTATATTTTTCTCTTATCCCTCTCGTTACCTTGTTGATGCTTCGTTCTTGTCTCCTATGGATTTATTTCTAAGATTCATTTGTGAAATAAACGTCCACTCCATGGATGGAGCTGGGGTCATTTGATATGACTATATGTAGGCATTTTTACTTATTCTAAAAAATGCTTAAGCAGCAGTTCATTCCAATTTCTTAATGCTTAAGAAGCAGTTCCCAACTCAGATGGATCAAATCTCAATCCTACATTTGTGAAGCAGTTCTCGTTACAATTCAACCAAAGACAAATTTAATTTTTGTTTGAATTTAAACCCAAGGACTTTTGATGTTACTCCAAAATATATACAAGTGATTCGTACAATAAAATTTAAAGTGCTGGAATGTGTGTCCACATTTAACTATGATTTACAAGTTTATCACTAAAATTAAAACATTTCACAAAAAGGCTTGATGAGAAGGCCCGATTTCGGTGCATTGAGCAGGAAATGCGCTGAAGTTTAGCTGGGCCTAGTCTTAGCTCGGCCCAAAATGTTAACTTAGTTTGCACCTTTTTTATTCGAACGAAACAATTACATGATGACTTGCCATGAGCCCATGATACTTTGATGGATTAAGTCCTTTTGACCCCCCTCATGTGTTGGGTGAGTTCGGTTTTCACCCCTAATGTCTGAAACCGGGTATTCGAGGCCCCTCATCTCTCGAACCCCTGCGTTTTTCCTCCCTCGGCTGTTTTGCATAGCGGTTTTGATGACGTCGACGCCACGTGCTGTTTTGCATAGCGGTTTTGTGAGCGTTACCCTATCTCTCTTCTCTATGTTCCCTCTTTCTCTCTCCTCTCTCATCTCTCATCTCTGTCCATCGGGTGGAGCAGGGACCAGCGGGTGAGCGCCCGGTGGGCGCAGGAGCCGGGGGCGGGCCACCCTGCTCCTCTGTTGCTCGCCGCTGGAAGCCCACCCTACCCGCCCCGCGGCACTAGAGGACAAGGGGCAGGGAAGTCATGGATTCGCCCGTCGGCGGCTCAAGCCTCCATGGGGAGCTCCACGGTCAGAGGCGGACCTGCGGCCCAGGCCTGGGCCCTAGTCGCTGGGCCAAATTTAGCACACTGTAGCGTACTGTAGATTATACAGTAGCGCATAATTCAGCCCAAATTGTATAGTGTAGCACTAGTAGGCCTTAGTTGCCAGCCCAGCTCAGGTCCGCCACTATCCACGGTGACCTTTGCTCCATTGTCCCTCTCCCTCTTGGAGACGCCAGTGGCAACATTATTCTTCTGCTGCTCCTCCTCCCCGTCGCCGACTGCTGCGCGCCACACTCCCTGAGTCGACGTCGGTGGGCCTCCGGTGGTGCCGCGGGGCGGGGTGGGCCTCCGGCGGTAAGCAACAGAGGAGCAGAGTGGCCCGCCCCTATCTCCTACGCCCACCGGTCCCTACTCCACCCGACGGCCATATGAACGGAGGAGAGAGATGAGAGAGGAGAGAGAAAGAGGAAAACAGAGAAGAGAGATGGGATAACGTTGACAAGTGGACCCCACTGCCACGTGGCGTCCACGTCATCAAAACTGCTATGCAAAACAGCCGAGGGAGGAAAAACACACAGGTTCGGGAGATGAGGGGCTTCGAATACCCGGTTTCGGGAGATGAGGGGCCTCTAATACCCGGTTTCGAACAGCGGGGAGGGAAACCGAACTCGTCCAATACATGAGGGGGGTTAAAAGGACTTAATCCTACTTTGATTGAGTATGGCATGACCCGATCTTTTTATGTCTGCTACACAGTATCAAAACTCTTTTTTTTTCCTTCCAAACTTTATAATATGTGGATTGTGGATTGGTCGCGTGCATTGCTACAGTTCAACATATCTATTCGTATTGGAAAAGTGGAAAAGGGAGAAGAAATTATCTTCTCATATATACATAAACTCCCTCCGTTCTTTAATATATGACATTCAGGACAAGCAAATTAGTTCATTTTTGAACTAACTAGATAGCTTGTTATAAACATCATATATTTAAGAAACGGAGGTACTTAGCAAACAATATTAATTGTTTCTGATATTTTGTAGGCGGTCTAAGGTACCGGCAGGTGCAGCTTAGCTTGTAACTATCTGAACTTTAATTTTAAAATTTCGAAACATATGTAGTACATGCTCGTGTTCAAGAATACATACAAAGCACTTTGTGTCTTTACTTTTAAGTCAAAAATACATAAATTTGACATTTTCCACACACACACACAAAGTATAAACTTCGCTTAATTAAATTCTCCAAAACAAAAATATATGTTACATGCTTTTACGATGGGGTACCGTTGGCCTCGTACGGGCAGCATCAACGAAAGATATTTTGGAGAGATATATGACACAGACAGAGTGTACGTGTTGCCTTCCCCAAAAGATATATCTCTCCAAAGATATATTTTTGCCCTCTCGTCGTCCCTTTATTAGCCTCTTCCCCACCAGCTATTTACGTTAGTTCGAGAGCTTAGCTTTTCTTCTCAACCAGGTAGCAGGGGCATTAGCAGCCACTAGCTCAGAAGTCAGACGTGGAAGAAAATTGTCGATCGGATCTCCGAAAGTCTGTATTCCACCCGCTGCTCGGTCGCCCCCGCCCGGGCGACTAGGGCGGCGACCCGCACCTCCCCCTCCACCGAGCCTCCCCCACCTCCTCCCTCCCCTGCCGCCGCCGGAGGGGCCTGCCGGGGCACCCGCGCGGGCCTCCATGACGGCGGCGGCGGGGCTGAATCGGCCGGCGGCGCCGTCTCCGGGGCGGAGGCGCGGCGTGCTGCGGCCCCGCCGGCCATGGCGACGGCGGTGTAGGGGTGCAGATCCGGCACCCCTGGGACCGGATCCGGCCTTCCCCTGGCCGGATCTGCAGCGGGCGGCACTCTTGCGGCGTGGGGCGCCGGGTGCTGAGGCGGCAGCTCCAGGCAGCGGTCGGACGTCAAGTCGTCAACGGGCTCGGCGGCAGCACGGCTTCCGGCGAGGCGCGCACGGCGCAGCGACGAACGTCCCCCGGCGGCCGGGGTGGCGCCATGGTGGCGTGGTCCTGGCCCTGGCGCGGCGACTGCTGGCCCTGGGAGTGTGGCGTGGCGCCGCGTAGGCGCGCGCCTACTACGTCAGGGCGAGCGGCGGGAGGTGACCGGTCGAGTGGAGAGTGCGTGCGGCGGCACAGGCGGCGGCGACCGTTGGGTGGCCGGCCCAGCGAGGGCGGCGTGGCATGCGTCGCTCGTGGGGGGGCTGCAGAGAAGCGGAGGTTCAACAGCGCTGCGTTTGGCTGCCGACGGAGGCGTCTCTCGGCCGTGGTGATTGTGACGGTGCTGCTGGAGCACCGCGCCGGGCGGGTGCAGTGGGGTCGGATGCTCCGGGCGAAAGCCTTGTGGCGGCGGCGTCTTCGGACGTCGCTCTCCCCGCTAGGGGCGCCATTTTGGAGCTACACCTCTATCGCACCTTGGTCTCTGGGTGAAAACCATGTCCATTACGGACGAGCGACGGCGGCGTCCTTGACGTCGTGCCCTCCCTGGAGGCGTCGTCTCTTGAGACCAGCTTCGGCTGCGGTGCTTCCAGTACACTTTCATGGTTGCTCCGGCCGTTTCGACAACTCGGTCGTGCGACGGTCAGGTAGGGGGTTGCCTCCCTCACAGTGGAGGGAGCGGCTTTCTTGTTGGTGGCCAGTGGTCGCCTTTCTGTTGCTGTTTCGTCTACTTGCAGCGGACCGCGACGGCTGGCATTGGTGCAATCGCCAGTGCGGTGCGGGACTACGTCGTTTGACGGCGCTTGTGGCAACGACAGCCGGGGGCGACTCGGCTTGCAGCGGATCGTGGCGGGTTGCTCCAGCATGGCTGGAACCACCCGGTGCGGTACAACGTTGTTCGACGGCGCAGGCGACATCCTTGGTCTACTAGCTCGACGGCAGCTTCTTCTTGTGAGGAAAGCAACGAGAGGAATTCGGTCTTCAATGGAGGTTTTGGTGTTGTTCTGAGCTTTGGGTGTGGGGCTTCTCTGCACTCTACCTTGGCGGCATCCTCGAGACGGGTCCGGAGCGTGAGCATCGTGGCGGGAGTGGTGACCCCATGCACGAGAGAGGAGGAGGCCAACGGCGGAAGAGGCGAGGCCCCCGCGCGTTGTGAGTTGCTCGGGCTCGGTGTTTCTCTCCGTCAAGTAGTTTTGCTTTGTTGCAGCGGCACTGCGGCGAAGGGTCCTACTACACGGTGGCGGCCTTCTCGGTGTGGTGGCGTCTACCCTCTTTTGCTTCTTTTCAGCGCCGGGTCACGTCGTCGGCTCGATGTCTTTAGGTGTGTGCTGGTGGACGCGCGCTGCGGTTGCGTCTTCTTCTCTGCGGCTGTGGTGTATAGTGGTGCGGCTTAGTATGGTCGTTGTTGAGGTCCCAATCCAACCGGTCGGTGAGTGTTACCCGCGTTGATGCCCCAATCCAACCGGACGCGTTGTTTTTTTCTTTCTTTCATGTTCCCTGCCTATGGCTTCCCAGAGCCGTAGTCTTGTATTTTTCTTCTATATCAATGAAACATGCACTATCTTGTGCAGTTCGGTTAAAAAAAAGAAAAGAAGTCAGACGTCGACCTCAGAGGTCAGAGGTCAGAGCCATGGAGCCAGCAGCAGTGAGCGGAGCCATGGCGGCGGCGAGTAGCGGCGCGTCGTCGTCGTCGCTGGTGGAGAGGCTGGTGCTCGCGTTGAACGGGCGGCGGTACGAGGTGGCCGCCGCCGAGCTGGAGCCGTCGACGACGCTGCTGGAGTTCATCCGCACCCGGACGCCCTTCAGGGGGCCCAAGCTCGGCTGCGGCGAAGGTACGTCGTCATCTCAGCTAGCTAGTAGCATCCAGTTCTTAATTATATATGTTGTTCTTCATTTTGCTGGCCAAATAAATTAGCGAGAAGAAGGTCTTTTTAACTTATCAATTACCACTCCCATGCAAGGATAAAGTGCACAAATTAAACTAATCGCATGGCCATGCAAGAGGATATTGATTATTCCCAAACTAGCTTGACAAGACGACGTGGGTCATATATATTTTGCAAGTTTAATTGTCAGCCTAGTGGTTAGTGGCTGATGCTGATTTGTATTGAGAAAAAATACTGCTAACTCACTGGTTATTCTAAGAGAAAAGTATATAATCCATACGAACAGAATGCGATTGGATCGATGTAGTATCGATGATGAGCACTTTTGAGTCTTAATTAATTACAACCATGGCCACTTGGCCAGCTAGCTGACACGTACGTTGCACAACACGGATGCGTGAGGGAGCCTGAGAGAGACTACCGAAAATGACCCTACTACAGAAAATATCTTTATAAGTTTTTAACACGAGAAAGATACTTGTCGATGGTCCTTTCTGTAAATATCAGTTGGTTTGTTCTTTCTCGTCATTTGCACCTTTCAAATCAACGTCGCATACAGCAAGACAAACTAGTCATTTTCTTCCCTGTTGTGCAGATGGCGATGTACCTTTATCACGTTCTTATAGTTTTCTAGAATCCTTCATTTTACCGGTCACAACTTTCAACTTTAAAGCATGATTTTTGCAAACGACCTCTCCGATAATTAATAGAACTCCTATAACCTCCCGTGCGCCCTGATGCACCGACTTTGTTCTCCACTTTGTGGAGAAGTGAGGGCTTTAGGCCCTGTTTAGATGGTGAAAGTTTGGGTGAAAGTCGTGAAATTTTTCATTGAGAAGCGTGTTTTGTGAGAGGTGGCACGGTCTGCTGATGCGAAAATTTTTGAAATCTTTGGAATTTTTGAGGTAACTAAATGGGACCTTAATTACAAATCGCCACACCACCTCTACAACCATTTCCATCAGAGACAAGAAGAAGAGGAGAGTAAGGGGAGAAATATAAAGAGTCACATACAAAATCTTATCAAACCATGAAAATATAGAGGTTTTTCAATTTTAAGTCATTAAGACGCTAAAAAATAATACCTGACATTAAATGGAAAAAATATGAAAACTAGAAAGTTCTGAGTTTTTTCATTAAGGTTGTTAAAATACTCAAAAAATAATAACACATTTAGCTTTGAGGGTATTTTGAACTTTTCCCTCCACAATTTGACCTAAATCTGAAGAAAGTGACATGGAGGGCAAAAAGTTTCGGCCAGTGGCACATGGTGTTGACACCAAAACTTGGCGCAATAATCGGCAAGTTTGTGTTGTCAACCCCGGTCATTGCGCGTGTTGTCAACCCCGGTCATTGCGCCAAGTTTTGGTGTCAAACACATAGGTGCACTCGAACTTTTTAGTGGCACACACGTCACGGCGAACTTTTTCAATGGCATATAGGTAAATGCCCCTTAATTGTAATATATCAAAGAATGTGGATTAAAAGTCTATATTGTCCTTCATTAATTTTCATGTGCCGGTTTACATAATTGATATGCATGAATGGAGAGCACTTTAGACCTCTCATGTCAAATAATCTACTTGTGAACTAAAAAGTAGCTATATTATAGGAAAAAGTTTGAATACTAGAAGTAGATACTGGGATGGAGATAATATCATTTAGGCCTTGTTTAGATGGTGAAAATTTTGGTGAAAGTGATGAAATTTTTGCATTTGGAAGCGTATTCTGTGAGAGATGGCACAATCTATGATGCAAAAATTTTTGGAATCTTTGGGATGTTTTAGGTAACTAGATGGGGCCTTAATCCTTTTGCACCTCGTCCCCAAACCTCGAACTTTAGATCCCCTAGAGCCCAGGTTCCCATTTTTAGTACAAAATTGATGAGTGAATGGTTCACATTTTTAGTACAAAACTTATGATGAATGGGGGATGAGTAATCAAAATTTTAGTTACTTGGAGAAAAGGAAAACTATTTTAAATAAATTCACTGCTAACATAACTCAACCATAAAAAAAATAGATAGTTTAATTGCTCATGTTCTAAGTCCATTCTCAGTGTTTCACAAAAAAAGTCCATTCTCAGTTAAGTAAAGGTTTTATAAAAGTTTATTTCTTATTAATAATATGATACATCATTAATTTTGATGACATGACATGCTAATTATGAAAAAGTGGGGAAATATTCTTTCCAAAACTAATGTACCGGTTGAAATGTGTATTAGGGACTAGTTTATGAAACTTCAAAATAAAACTATGGTTTACTGGTTAGGGGTTTTGTTTTATTTATCAACTCAAATATCTTACGATCACATATCACTTCTTTGAAACTGCGAAATGAAACTCTCACAGAAAATAGAAAATTGAACAAGGCCAATGATGTAAATTGGATTTTACTGCGAGTCTGCGAAGGAACAAATTGAAACGTTTGAAGAAACTTCAAGGACCATGTTAAAGTTGTTGAGACTATCTGCACTTCTATACTGGAAAGGGTACTCCAGGATGCCTTTCCAGTAAAAACTGCCGCAGAGGGGTACTGGGAGCCTTCCGCTACGCCCCGCGCCCGTCCCGTTTACAAGCAATCTAGTGGAGGTAGCGGCCACCCGGGACACCGACGTGGCGCGGGGCTCGCGGGAGGGCTGGTGCTTCGCGCCAGCGCCCGACAACAGGAAGGGGAGAAAAGGAGGGGGAGAAAGAGAGATGATACGTCACCGCCACCGGCATGGGCAGGGCGATCCAAGCAGGAGAGGGAGGGAGGTAGCGTCGCCGTCGGCCCTGCTCCTCCGGACCCACCGCACCTCGTGTCACTGTGTCCCGCACGAGCCAGGAGGCCCGCAGCCGGCTGCGGGCCTCCTCCTCCTCGAGAAGGAGGGACCGATGCTGTGAGGGAGGAGGCGCGCGACGCGGTTGGAGCAGAGTGGTGCAAGGCGCGGAGCTGGAAGCAGAAAGCAGGCCACCGGGGAGCAGATAGGAAGTCGTCGCCGTCGCCGGGAGAGAAGCCGACGCCACTCCCTCGCGCCTCCCCACCTCCACGGAGCTCTAGATCCTACCTCGTGCGTCGTCGTTGCCCAGGCCGCTACGCCGCACCTTCCACCACGAGCCATGGTGGAGCTGTCGGCGTTTTATCCCGGCAAACCTACCCAGGGGTACTCGCGGTAGTAGATTGTACGGTGGGGGAACGTCATGATCTGGAACCCGAAGGTATGCGCGGACACGAGACACAGATTTATACAGGTTCGGGCCGCACGATGGCGTAATACCCTACATCCTGTTTGGGGTGTTGTATATTGCGTCTTGCGCATGGGTGTTGAGGCGTTGCCTCTGTCTCCAGAGGGATTGGGGATGTTCGTCTGTCCTCCTAGGTACCCGGCACCTCCTTTATATAGTTCAGGGGGCGGGTTCCTAGTCGATTACAAGGTAGGAGTCCTAGTAGGATTGCACGGTTGGAGTCCTAGTAGGATTACAGGGGAATTCTAGTAGGATCCGCCTTCTTCCTTCCTTGCAGGTACCTGGGGTGTATGCCCGACAAGCCCCTGAGCACTTTGTAGTCTTGAATAGCGAGTTCGAGTAGTCTTGAAGCTTCGTCGAGTAGTTATTGATCATGTCGAGTACTGCTAGCCGAAGTCTTCAATGGTACTTGAACCGCCGAAAGAGTGTAATGTGGTCTAGCTCATCTCCGAGTACTTTCAGATCTTTCCCGAGTAGTTCCCAAGCGTCCCCGGGTTCTAACACAGGAAGTCTCCAAAAAAATACTCAGATTGTCTTGAAATCTTGATCTATATGGAAGTGCGATTTGCAAAAATCACACTCCATATGCAGTGTAGCCCCCGAGCCTGAGGTTGATTTGATGAATCAAGCTGAGGGTCAATCTTGAATCTGCATCTTCCTTCTTAAAAAAAGCAGTTGATGGGTGTAGCATAGTAGCCCCCGAGCCTAAGAATGATTAGGGAATCAATCCAAGGGTCTTCAGTGATCACAGAAGTAATCATCTGAGTAGTTTTGTAGTGTGTAGCCCCGAGCCTTGAAGTGATTTGATAATCAGTCTGAGGGTCTTCAGTATTGGCGAAAGTCATCATGCGAGTACTCTTGCAGCATCCAGCCCCCGAGCATTGTGCTCTAGGTGAGTTGTATGAGCCACATCGAGTAGTAATTTGGCATTGAGTCACCATGCTGAAGAAGTAATACAGACTACTCGAGTTGTCCTCGAGTAGTAATTTGACATTGAGGAGTAGCTGTGCCGTCAGAGCGGACTTTAGACGCAACCGAAGTTGACTTTGTGCCCTTATAATGGACTTTTAGATGCGACCGAAATCGACTTTGTGCTGTCAGAGCGGACTTGAGATGCGACCGAAGTCGACTTTGTACCGCGCGGAGCAGACTTGAGAATGCGACTGGAGTAGTCGACTTTGAATGAAACCCGTAATATGAAGCTTGTATGAAATCCATAATACAAAGCTTGCCGCGCGGAGCGGACTTTGAGATGCGACTGAGTAGTCGACTTTTGTGCCGTGCGGAACGAACTTTGAGATGCGACTGAGACGTCGACTTTTGTGCCGCGCGGAGCGGACTTTAAGGGTCGGCACATAGGCAATAACCCGTGAGACTAGGAGTCCGAAGCTCAGCACTAGTCGAGTAGTACCTAGGATGCGGAATCCTATGGTACGAGGCACGAGTAGTACCTAGGGTACGGAACCCTATGGTACGATGTGCGAGTAGTTGAGATCGACCGAAGTCGGGTTGTGCCGCCTTTGCGGACTTGGAATCAACCAAAATTGGGTTGTGCCGCCTTTGGGACTTGAGATCGACCGAAGTCGGGTTGTGCCGTCTTTGTGGACTTGAAATCAACCAAAGTCGAGATTGTAAAAAACGAATGCAAAACCCAAAACGAAAGGAAATCCAGAAAATGAATAAGATTGCCGCATTTGCGAGCAAGGAGTACTTAGGGTACGGAACCCATGGTACGTGGCGCGAGTACTTAGGGCCACGGTACGGTTACCCATTAGGGCCGCGGTACGGTTACCCATGGTACGAGGCGCGAATGCTTAGAGCTGCGGTACGATTACCCATTAGGGCCGCGGTACGGTTACCCATGACATGAGATGTGAGTACTTAGGGTCGCGGTATGGTTACCCATGGTACGAGGCGTGAATGCTTAAGGCCGCGGTACGGTTACCCATTAGGGCCGCGGTATGGTTACCCATGGTACAACGCACGAGTACTTAGGGCCGCGGTACGGTTACCCATGGTACGAGGTTGAGGGGCATCGGGCACGAGGGCCACATACTGCTACCCTCTAGCGCGGAGCCAGGAGATGATCCATAGTCATTGACTACAGGTAGATCGACCGAAGTCGAGTTATGCCGCCTTTGCGGAATACGACAGGAGGAGTCGACTTTGCGCCGCGTAGAGCGGACTTTAGAATGCGACTGAGGAAGTCGACTTTAGATTGTCGCGCGGAGCGGACTTTGAAGTGTAGCTCCGGAGGGTAGTTCCCGTTGAGAAGTGTACACAATTGAGTAGTCATTTAGACTGTTCCGCATTGCGGAGAGTAGAGAGCGCGTGTCATACGCAGTGCCTCCTTGGAGTGTACCAGGCCTGTGGCAGTTGGTCAATAATGCTCCAAGAATTATTGGCGAAGTGTAGCTCTGCTGGCGATTTAGCCGTCGAGAGGCGTACACAGAGTAGTCTTCGGCATGTTGTCCTGCATGCGCAAAACAAGCCAAAGAAAAAGAATAATCATTTAAATAAATGACTTAGCTTGATTCGTGGACGAGAGTCGACGAAGCCGCGGCAGTCAGCGATGGAGCCGTGACAGTTATTGGTGAATGCTGACTAGTCGGAGGTGGATCCGACTAGTTGTTGGGGGCGTGATAACCACTCTCGACTAGTTTTCTAGTTGAAACTAGCCGAGGCGAGTAGCCGAAGTAGTCGATGGCAAATTGTCATTGCCAAAGTAGAGCCGGTGCGGCCGCAGGATGATGTCGTGGCGGCGCGCAGCGCAGTGGAGCCGGTGCGGCCGCGGGACGATTGTCGCGGCGGCGCACGACGCAGTCGAGTAGTTGAAGTAGTCGACGGCGAGTTGGCGTTGCCAAGCGTCGATGTGGGTAGTGCTCGAGTAGTTGAAGTAGAGCCGAAGCAGCCGGATTATGAGTACTCGTGGCGCATGACGTAGTTGAATGCGACCGAAAGACGAGTACTCGTGGTCGAGTCGTACTCGTGGTCGAGTCGTACTCGTGTACACCACTTGTGTGAACTGAGCGATTGTCTTCAGGTCTTCTGGAAGCCTTCGTCCTCTGTATCGGGCTCGAATTCGGATTGCGGTCTTGTGGATTGTGATGATGCCGCCATCTTGATCTCGATCCGGATTACGGAGAATGTCGTCGAGTCGGCGACTTGCTTTGAATTGGAACTCGACTACTTGTCGTCGCAGAGTAGATTGATTTCGAAGATAATGTCCTTCAAATTCGCCTGATGATCATGACACCAGCCCCTACCTGGCGCACCAGCTGTCGGTGTTTTATCCCGGCAAACCTACCACAGGGGTACTCGCGGTAGTAGATTGTGCGGTGGAGGAACGTCATGATCTGGAACCCGAAGGTATGCGCGAACACGAGACACAGATTTATACAGGTTCGGGCCGCATGATAGCGTAATACCCTACGTCCTGTTTGGGGTGTTGTATATTGCGTCTTGCACATGGGTGTTGAGGCGTTGCCTCTGTCCAGGGGGCGGGTTCCTAGTCGATTACAAGGTTGGAGTCCTAGTAGGATTACACGGTTGGAGTCCTAGTAGGATTACAGGGGAATTCTAGTAGGATCCGCCTTCTTCCTTCCTTGCAGGTACCCGGGGTGTATGCCCGACAGAAGCTTCGCTCCCGGCCTGAGCCCCGCCATGTATCCACCCCGTCGTCGTTGATTATGCTCCTCTCGTCCGCCATCATCAACCACCCGAACCATCCCATAGGGCGGCGCGAGCTCGAGGCCGGCCAGAGCTGCTCCATGCCCCGTCGCCATTGGAGACTGCTCCACTAGCTGGCCTTCCCGTGCTGCACCCGCCCACCGGTGGAAGAGGTCGGCCTGCCCCTCGCGCGCGGTGGAGCAGGGGAGGAAGAGGGAGGGATGAGGCCGGACGGAGGGAAGGGAGCATGGGAGGCGCGCCCAACGATGGGAGCAGGGGAGAGAGGCGGCGATGCGGACGGAGAAAGTAGGGGAAGGGCTGGCGGAGAAAGCAGGAGAAGGGTCGCCTCATGGGGAGGGGAGAGAGAATGGGAGGGGCGTCAGTGATAGGTGAGTAGGGGTAAAATTAATAAAAAAATCTGACGAGTGCGTTCTATCAATGGGTAGTTGATATAAGGACGAAAGTGTGGGAAAATTGAGGATAAAGAAGAGAATTTTGATTGAAATTATTTTTTAGAAGATGATATGAAGCCTGACGTGTACTATAGAAGGAAGAAATAAAGAAGCAAAACACTGTTTGGGCTCCACTATCCCCGTCGCCGGCTCGCCGCCGCCCCACCGTGCGGCGCGTCGTCGGCTCGGCGCCCCGTCCACTACAAGCACTCGTCAGCGCAATGCGGCCGCCGGAACTTGGGGTATCCACTACGCCGCCGCGGGCACGGGGCCCCTTCGGTGCCTTCCCGTTCTGGCGGCGTCCTCGCCTCCCGCTTCGGGGACTTCCTCCCCTGCCGAATTCTGCAATCCTCAAGGTAGGCATCGGAACCAAGCCTCTGTCATCTGTGTCCACATTGCGAGATCTTAGATTGTGGATTCAAGTAGACCTCGGCATTATCAAATCTGGAGTAAGCACATTGCAGCATTGCGGGAGTCGGATACAGAGTGTGTGGTGTCCCCCACATTGATGCACCCGGACCGGCAGATCTGTGGCCCAGGAGCAGGATGTTATTGCTATACTAGGCGAACTATCTGGAAATAAGGACAATTTGGCTGAGACACTACTGCGAATGTGACTGATGAAACTATTGTATGATTAATCTTTTGTTGGGGATCCCTAGTTGCAATGTCATCGATGTTGCGGTCTGCACACTGCCATGCAACTGCTTGCATTCGCGTAATCCTAAAGCTTGGATTTTGGGGTCATATAAACTCTCTATACTCTGTTACGCACGGGAAGGAATAGCTCACTTTATGTGTAAATATTTGTGAGTATTCTTCTAAAATTGAAATTTTGATCTCTGTACATATAGTACACATACCTTTTTTATTTATTGGGTTCTGTATTTCTGTTTCAATATGAAGAGAAATGGGGCACAGTTTCGGTTAAAAATAATGGTTCTTTTTTCTACATCAGATTTTGATACTAGGGACCCGACCAAATCAGAACAAATAGGATAGCAACAAATGCTGTTATTTTAGTCCAGTTAAGGTTTCATTCCTCAGTTATGCCATTTCTTGAGAAGAAAATGTACACCCTTCAGTAATATTAAAAAAACTTGACTTTCGGAATGCAGGTTGTGGGACCATTTTAATTCTGACCTGCAATATCTTTTTATGATTTAGATTGACCATATGGAATTCTGGCCGACTGGTTAGAGGAGTGCAAGGCACCCCTCTAGGTCCCAAATTTGACTCCCGGTGGGAGCGGATTTTCGGGCTAGAGGGAAAAAATCCCCTCGCCTACCACCAAGTCCCAAAGCACATAGTAGGTCCCGGCCCGTGCTCACAGGGTTACGGTGCCTCCGTGTAAGGGTGGGGTAGAGGCTCGGGGGTTTTCTCGGCCTGCGTGAGAAGGTCTTCTTCTTCTCAGAATGCCCGGGGGGGCGGTTTGCCCCTCGCAGGTCGAGTTTTTTTTTATTCTATGGAAAATTGGAAATCATTGTTAAAATTATAACCATGCCCATGTACCTAATGTGGCACCAATCAACATTAACATTTTGTCATGTACTCAATTACCTTTTGTCTTCTTGCAGGTGGATGTGGGGCTTGCGTAGTCCTTATAGCAAAGTATGACCCCACAACAGATGAAGTGACTGAATTTTCAGCAAGTTCATGCCTCACTCTCGTTTACAGTCTGAACTTCTGTTCAGTTATCACTACCGAGGGGCTTGGGAACACACGAGATGGCTTCCATGCTATTCAGAAAAGAATGTCTGGGTTCCATGCATCTCAATGTGGCTTCTGCACCCCAGGCATGTGCATGTCAATTTTCTCTTCCCTTGTTAGTGCTGACAATTCGAAGCGGCCTCAACCCCAAAATGGGTTTTCAAAATTAACAGTATCAGAAGCAGAGAAGGCTTTCTCAGGCAACTTATGTCGATGCACTGGTTACCGTCCAATTGTTGATGCCTGCAAAAGTTTTGCATCAGATGTTGACTTGGAGGATTTAGGCCTTAATATATTCTGGAAAAAAGGTGATACGAAACCAGATGTTAGCAAGTTGCCAAGCTACACTTTTGGTGGTGGAATCTGCACTTTTCCAGACTTTCTGAAGTCTGAGCTCAGATATCTACATCTGGATGATGTTAACATTACAACCTCCAAGGGGAGTCGGTATCATCCTAGATTACAAAATACTCTTTGCGATGGAATCTTCACTCTCCTGGAATTTTTAAAGTCTGGCCTTAAATTGCAGCGATATCATCTAAATGATGCTAACAATACAGTCTCCAAGGAAGGTTGGTATCACCCTAGAAGTATCAAACATTATTATGAATTAATAAATTCTACTCTATTTAGTGAATGTTCTGTCAAAGTGGTTCTTGGGAACACTAGTACTGGTGTATACAAGGATCATAACCTTTATGATAAGTATATTGATATAGGAGGAATTCCAGAACTTTCTTCTATAGTGAGGAAAGGCGAGGGCATTGAAATTGGAGCAGCAATAACAATTTCTAGGAGCATTGAAATACTTGAGAAGGAAAGTAAATTAATCTCCTCTCCAAATGGAAGGTGTGGTTTTCAGAAAGCTTGCTGAGCACATGAGCAAGGTGGCATCACCATTTGTCCGTAACACTGCTAGCCTTGGAGGAAACATGATTTTAGCACAAAAATACCCATTTCCTTCAGACATTGCAACCATACTTCTTGGTGCTGGCTCAACTGTTTGTGTTCAGGTTGTTGGAGAACAGAGACATATTACTTTGGAGGAGTTCTTGGAGCAGCCTCCTCTGGATTCTACATGTTTACTCCTGAGCATATTCATTCCACACTGGATTTCAGATTCTAAAACAGAAAAAAGTTTGGTCTTTCAAACATACCGAGCAGCATCTCGTCCTCTTGGAAATGCTATTTCATATATAAACTCTGCTTTCTTGGGTCATGTTAGTTTTGATGAATCCTCAGGTGATCATGTTTTTAGCAATTTGCACTTGGCTTTTGGTGCATATGGAACAGAACATGCTATTAGAGCAAGAAAGGTGGAGAAATTCCTAACTGGCAAATCACTCACTGCATCAACTGTTTATGGAGCAATTCGTTTACTGAAAGAAACTGTTCTACCAATGAAGGGAACATCACATCCTGAATACAGAATCAGTGTGGCTGTTGGATTTCTCTTCAGTTTTCTTTCTCCACATGTAAAAGGCATTGCAGGTCCTGGGGAAACTTTTGGTACTAGCTCTGCTAATTCTGTGGATGTAATTGATGTCTGTGACTTGCCATTTTCTTCACGTCAAGAAGCAATTTCTGGTGATGAGTATAAGCCAATTGGTGAGCCAATGAAGAAGTATGGAGTTGAGCTTCAAGCTTCAGGTTGGTGGTTACATTAAATCATCACAATTACTAATACAACCATGAAATCAAAAAATGAACTAATACAGTCATTAAAGTTTTTCGAAAGTGTCTTAAAGGACATCTCACCAATTTCTTTTGGGTTATATAGGTGAGGCAGTATATGTAGGTGACATTCCAGCTCCAAAGCACTGCCTCCAAAGAACCCAACGCGCCTTATAGCGCTCCAGAGTACCATCTGTTCGACGCTTGATAGTCCAAATCCACTTGCCAGTGACCACATTGCAACCAGACGGACGCGGCACAAGATCCCAAGTCTGGTTGGCAAGAAGAGCTCCATACTCCTATTCCATCGCACGACGCCAGTTCGGATCTGCTAGAGCCTCACGAACTGACGTCGGGATCGGAGAGAGCCGCGGCTCTCCCTCTGTGACGGAGATAGCCGCGGGCCGAAGAACCCCAGCCGCCTGCCGAGTCACCATGGGATGGGTGTGACGAGGGTCCTGATGGATGACCGGCGGGTGGTACACGGCCGGCTCCACCCGAGAACGGCATGGTGGAGGCGGCGGAGGAGGCGGGGACGGCATCGGAGACGGTGGTGGAGGAGGTGGGGACGTCTCCGGAGACGGTGGTGGAGGAGGCGGAGCCGTTGAGCGGCGCTCGTAGACAGCGCACATGAGGCGCATAGTCCACGGGCACCTCCGGAATCAGAGCCAGAGGAGCAGGCATCTGTGGACGGCGTCGGTACACCTGCACCGGCTTGGTGTAGCGTGCAGGTGTCGTCGGGGCCGCGCGTGGCACGGGAGGATGCACCGGGACGGTGCTGGGCGCGGCAGAAGGCGCCGGGGCCGCGCGTGGCCCGGCTGGAGACTCCAGTGGCGCAAAAGGCGCCGGTGCCGCGCATGGCGCGCCGGGGCCGCGCGTGGCGCGGCCAAAGGCACCAAGTCCACGTCAGGTGCGACAAAGGGCACCGGAACAACGGGTGGTGCAAGAAGGGGCTCCGGCACCGCGCGAGGCGCAGCTAAAGGTGCCGGAGCCGGTGATGAGTCAGAAGTACCTGCTGAAAAAGGAAAAACAGAAACATGTGGCTGAACCACCGGGTCAGAAAACATAGACTCAAGGTCAGGATCAAGAGAAGGTGTGGAGGTGGAGGAGTAGGGGAAGGCCGACTCGTCAAACACAACATGTCGGGAGATAAGAACCCGACGAGAGGTGAGGTCAAAGCAATGGTACCCCTTATGGTCAGGGGAGTAACCAAGGAACACACAACGTGTCGAGCGAGGTGCGAGCTTGTGAGGAGCAGTGGCAGTAAGGTTCGGGTAGCAAGCGCACCCGAAGACACGGAGGTGAGCGTAGGTGGGTGGGGTACCGAAGAGAGCGTGGTGAGGAGTCGGAGCAGGTGATGCTGTGGAAGGAAGACGGTTGAGAAGGTCGGTGGCGGTGTGAAGGCTCTCTGCCCAGAAGCGCGGGGGCAGGGAGACCTGGAGGAGATGGGTGCGCATGACATCGTTCGTGGTCCGAATCATGCGCTCAGCCTTGCCGTTCTGGGGAGAAGTGTACGGACAAGACATACGCAGCTGAACACCTCGGGAGAGAGAAGGAGCGAGAGGTGTTGTTATCGAACTCACGACCGTTGTCACACTGGACGGCTTTCACGGTGAGGCCGAACTGAGTGGACACCCAGGTAAAGAAGTGAATGAGGGTGGGGAAGGTGTCGGACTTGGCACGCAAAGGAAAAGTCCAGGAGTAGTGAGAAAAGTCATCCACAATCACAAGATAGTACTTATAACCAGACATGCTGAGTACAGGAGATGTCCACAAATCACAGTGAATAAGATCAAAAGCATGCGACGCATGCGAAGAAGAAGAAGAAAATGGGAGCCGAACATGACGTCCAAGCTGGCACGCATGACAGAGGTGCTCAGCACTAGTCCTAGGACACGAGACATCTGCACTACGACTAATCTGAGCCAAAACATCTCGGCCAGGATGACCAAGACGGCGGTGCCAGGTGGTGGAGGACGGCGTCGCAGCAAGAGTGGCGGAGGAAGACGAAGAGGTCGAAGGTGAAGCAGCGGAGGCCGGAAGGCGGAGGGTGTAAAGGGGACCGGAGCTATCACATCGGAGGAGTGGGCGTCCGGTAGCCAATTCCTTCACAGAAAGACCAGAAGTGTCAAACTTGACTGAACAAGAATTATCAGAAGTAAATTGACGAATAGAAAGAAGATTGTGGACCATCTGAGGAGCCACAAGAACATCAGAGAGACGGAAAGGACCGGGAGCAGAACCCACAGAAGTGACAGGGAGACAAGAGCCATCACCGACCATGATGGAAGAAGGACAAGAGGGGTGAGGAGGTCAGACAGAAGAAAGGATACCCGCATCAGGGGTGGTGTGGTAGGAGGCACCCGAGTCGGCGATCCACGCCGTGCCGACGGGCGGTGTCAGGCCCACGGTGCTGAAGGACTGCGCCAGAGCAGCCTGATCCCACCCCCCCGGCCACACCGAACTGAGCTGAGGAGGAGGTGGGGTCCAGGACGGCGCGTAGGAGGCAGCACCCGTGACCATGGCAGCCGGCTGGTGCGGGGGACGAGGTCCCCCCCACCCTGACCCTGGAAGGGCCACATGGAGATGCGCCCGGACCATGGGTTGGCGAAGGTCGGCCAGGGCGCACCCCCGGGAGGAGGAGCGAGAGCGGGGGTCGGAGCCTGGGTGGGCGTCCCACGACCCCACCACCGCGTCCTCGGCGACCTCGGCGCCCCCACGGCCCCCCACCCCCGCTTGGCCCGGGGGGAGGAGCACCAAGGAGAGAGGCGGGCGGCGAGGCGGAGGACGGTGGCGGGGCAGCGACGAGAGCATGGGAGGTGGAGGAAGACGACGACGTGGTCGAGGCAAGCGTGTGGAGGCCCCGGGTGAGCTCCTCCAGGGTAAGAGCATCACGAAGCTGGAGGAAGGTGGGAGTCGGCTTCTGGTGAGTGAACATCGTCCGCAGGGCCTCGTAGCTGGCGGGAAGGCCCCGCACGACGTTGAGCACCAGCACGTGCTCCGGGACCGGGTACCCGAGGTCCTGAAGTCCATCGGCCATGCTCTTCATCTTCCTACAGAAGTCTCCCACGGACATGTCACCCAGCTCGAGGGTGCGGAGCTCAGTGTCGAGTTGGAGGGCACGCGTCTGGGCGTTCCCGAGAAACTGGGTCTCAGAGAGCCAACCAGGCCGTGCGCGCGGTGCCGCACGGTGTCCTCACGATGTCCTGCAGGTCGTGAGAGATGGTCCCAAAGACCCAGGACATCGCGATGCTGTCGAGGCGCTGCCACCCCAGGTCGCGAGCCGGGACCCGAGTGTCGGTGAGGACGTGGTCGTCGAGGGCGTAGGGCGGAGCGCGAGAAGAATCTGGTCCCGCCAGCGAGCGTAGGAGGTAGAGGTGGAGTCGAGGAGGACGGTGACCAGGTTCTTGATGTGCAGGACCCCGGCGGGCTGAAGGTGGAGGTAGGCGGTCATGGGGTCGACCTGACCGAGCTGGGTCCCGGCACTCTGCTCGACGGGAGCAGGGAGCGGCGCCTGGTGGTGGGAGGAGGCGACGTGCTCCACCTCGGACGCGTGGAGGAAGTGCTCGGCCTCGGCGACTCGGCGAGCAAGAGCGTCAGCCGTGGTACGCTCATGCTCCTAGGCGATGGCCGCTGCACGGACACGCTCCTGAGCCGCGGCCGCCTGAGTGCGGGCAGCGGCAAGAGCGGCTGCCAGGGCACTGTCTGCAGCCTGAGCGGAGGCGAGAGGTGGCGTCTGGCCGCGGAGGAAGGTGGCGGCGGAGAACGGCGCGTCGAGTGGAGGCATCCCAAAGCCGGGGTAGAGGGGGAGGACTCCACCGGCCTGGGAAGCAGTAGGGCCCTGCGGGAAGGTAGCAGACCCGCCAGGGAGGCTGCCTGTGGTGAGTGTGCCGTGGGGCAGAGCATCCCCATCCGCAGCGGCTGCATCATCATCACGGGCAGCAGTGTCGTCGTCCACGGCAGCCACAGTGACGTCGCCTGCTGCAGCTTCCCCGCTCCCCCCGTGTCGTGGGCTGGACCCCCGTGCGAGTCGAGTTCGCAAGGGCGGGATCCAGACCCCGCAGCGACTGGCCGGTGGAGGAAGGGGTCGCAGCCGGGCGCAGAGCAGAGGAATGGGGCGGGACAGAGACCGGCTGCGGCCCGACGGGAGCAGAGGAGGAGCTCGCCGGAGCTGAGGGCGACGGGAGCTAGAGGGCGCGCCAAGCCGCGGCTGCAGCAGAGGGATCGAGGAGGGACCCCAGCGGCTGGGTGTAGAAGAGGGAGCCGGCCGCGACGGTAGCTGCCGGATCGGAGAGGGGGAAGACCGGCGGCTGCAGAGGAGGGAGAGGAGGGCCGCCCGCCGGCGGAGTCCCGGCCATGAAGGCCTGAGCGGCCGCGCGCAGGGCCTGCGCGTCCGAATCGGCGCCGACAGGGCCCAATCCGCGGACGGCGGCGGCCAGAGCAGCCGCGCGCAGGGCCTGCGCGCCCGAATCGGCGCCGGCAGGGCCCGATCCGCGGACGGCGGCGGCGTAGGAGGAAGAGGAGGAGGTGGGAAGGGGAGGGAAAGAGGAGAGGGGCGGCAGCGGCGGCTGCCGGCCGGCCATGGCAGGCGGCGGCGGCAGCAGCTCAGGGAGGAGGGAGGAGAGAGGTGGAAAACGTAACTGATACCATGTAGGAGAATAATTGTCTCTAGTATTCTTCCAACCCTAGATGGGTTGGTATATAGACAGAGTTACATTGGCCTCTATATGGGTCATACACACACATACTCTAACAACTTTCACTGGGAAGCTAAACACGACAATGAAGAACACAACTGTAGTAACTGAAACAAAACTAACCTAAATGACTAGGGATCAGGATCTGGCACCTGCTGGAGCCTGGAACCACATGGTCAGCCCCTATGTCACCAAGGCTCCATCCAGCTTGGTATGTGTGCCCAGGCATCTGCATGCTGCTGTCCCCTGTGGTATATACTCCATCCGAACTCCAGGCAAGTGGCCAGTGGCATCCCAAGCATGGCTACCTCGACAGGGGCGATGTGGGGAATATTGATGGCGAGGAGAGTGATTGGTATGCTTCCTGTAGCTCTGTGCCTCTATCATGGATACGCCAGTTCTGAAGGGATCGTGGCTGGATACATGGCCACCACCATTGCAATATTTGCCTGTGCTGCGCATCTGGCTTCTTCCATAACTTTACCCACCCATGCGCTCCCGCTAGTCCACCACTCAACAGGTAGGGTTAGTCAGTTGGTGGAACCGTGGAAGGACAAGGAAGGGATACTTTGGTCTTTTTCTTATTCCATTTTTCCTTTTAAATTCATTTAATCCTGCTCCACCCAATAGAACCCCAAAACAACTTCAATCCATGAATCCAAAACAAATAGGGGTCGGGGGGGCATTCAATATGTACCCTATTTTTTGAGTTAAATACACTGGTGGCCCTTAAACTTGTCACGCTGTGCCACTTAGGTCCACGATCTTGCAAACACGAAATTTGGCACCATGAACTTGTTAATCTGTTGCGATTAGGTCCATGGCCCCTCCCTGGCGCCCTTTTGCCTACGTGGCCTTGCCACCGTGGAGCTGATTGGGTTTTGGCGGGATTTTTGCCGCCCGTTATGGATGTAGATTTTGCATTTAGATCCCTCCTTATACTTCATAAAAGGGAAAGAGGTCATCCCCCAACCAGTCCCTTCTCTCCTCGTCTCTGTCCTCTCTGTCTCCATCCCCGAACTCTCCCTGCTCAGGACCGACGCCATGGGCGATTCAAGCGCCTCCGGCTCAAATCGTGCAGATGACTTGCCGCTGATTTGGTGCACGGCTTGCGGCTCGCGAGAGGTGGTGAGGCGCATGTCGCAGAAGCCCTGGAGCGCAGGTCGTGTGTTCTACTGCTGCCCCAAATACAAGGTTAGGGTTTGGATTCAATCGGGTTCCTCATAGATTCTTGTCTCCAGTTAATGACGGGCTCATTCTTGTAGCGAGATGGTACTGGGTGCTCATTTTTGTACTGGGAAGAAGACTATGTGGATGTGGTGGCGGGCCAAAGAGCCATCGTTGAACAAGGCAACAGAAGGAGCAATGCTGGTAGACTGATGAGTGGTGGTGTTGGAAAGATGGACAGAGAAGCTAAAGTTGTAGGCATTAGCAATGAAATTTTTAGTTTGGTGAAGGCAATTTTCATAGTTTCAGTGTGCATCTTGTTTGTACTTATGATGATTCTCATTGTTCAGCTTGTAAAATGAAGTGATGTATGTTTTCAGTAATGGAAAGAATGCTATCAGCAGCATGTTATCAGTAAGAGTATGTAAGCCAACACAATGTTATCAGAAGCATGATTTGGTTGCTATGATTAACAAGCATTCCATCATAATTTTTGTACAGACATTGTTTTGTCACCAAAAGAGAACAGAGTCTGTAGTGCTCCATCTATGCACTAACTTTGTCCTATCTTCCTTCAGTTAAGTTCAGGAAGAAGCAAAAGCTATAGTTTTGGTCAGGTAACTAAGACCATTACAAAAGAAGCAGTATGTTTGCTGCTGTACAAAATCAAAAGCATCACTTGAGTACTTCAAGCCTTCTTAGTTCTCTTAGCCTTCTTAGCTGGTTCAGTAGTAGTCTTGCTCTTTTTTCCCTTCTTGGTTGCAGTGGTAGGGGGCACTGGCCTAGAAGTCGGTATGTTGGACATGATAAATGCTGGATCAGGTAATGGTTGAGCTTGATGATGCCTTGGTCTGACTTGAGATGACTGCAAAAAAGAAAATAGTTAGTAATATAGTGATGGTTCAGCCATATGCTCAAGTTTGACAGTTGGGACAGAAGTTACCTCTGCATCCAGGCAAGACAACATGGTGTTTGACAGTTGAGACAACATTGGCTGACTTCCTTGTTCAAAATCCATGGAAACCTGACTTATCATTTGTTCCTCTTGTTCTTGTTCCTGTGGTGGCACAATTGGGATGCTGCCAGACTTCCTCTTACCACATCCTCCCCTGTTATGTCCTTCCTCCCCACAAAATCCACAAGTGATTATTGTTCCATGCTTTGACATTTTAGGTCCAAACTTGCCTTCTACCTCATGAGGTTGCTTCCTTCTATTCTTGGGAGGCCTACCAACCTTCTTTTCATACACAGGAGGGAGAATTTCAGCACCACCCATTCTCTGCCACATGCTCTTATCATTGCAAGGCCATATCTTAGTACCATATGCAGGGAGAAATCTTGTAGAGGAATAACACTCATTGACTACTGATTCTGGGGGTATCCTTTCATGTCTCAAGCAACTGATTGCATGAGAGCAAGGAATACCAGTGAGGTCCCACCTTCTACAATCACACTGTTTGTTCCCAATGTCAACTATATATTGCCTGTCCATGACTTGAACCTGAAAAATCCCCTTTCCAGCAGGTTGTGCATAGCATGTATTTGCCCATTCTGTGTTCTTATTCAACTTGGTCCTGATCTTTGGACAGATAGGGCCCTGCCACATATCACCCACCTCCTTCTCCTTGTTATAATATCTAGTCATCAGTTGTGTCTTAATCTGCTCTAACATACTCAATATTGGCATCTCCCTAGCCTCTAGAATATACTTATTGAAAACCTCACAGCTGTTGTTTAACAGAATGTCACACTTACTGTAAGTGCTAAAGAATGCTCTTACCCATGTATTTGGAGGCATCTTTTCAAGCCATTCAAATGCCTTCTGATCCAGTAATCTCATCTTCTCCATGTTCTCATTCCATCTAACTATTGTGGTAGATCTAGCACATGCCCAGAGCTGATTCTTCAAATTTTCTCCTTTGAAGTGTTGCTGAAAATTGGAGTACAAGTGTCTGACACAGAACCTGTGCTCAGATTCTGGAAACACTTGCCCAACAGCTGGAATTAATCCCTGCAGTAAGTAAAGCACATGTCATAATTGAGACACAAATCCAAATATAAATGCTACAGTTACAGAAATGATCAGATTTTTCACCTTTTGTTTATCTGTCATGATGGTCCATGGATAAGTGTTTTCAATGCCAAGGTCTTCCTTCAGTGTCTTCAAGAACCACTTCCATGAGGCTAGAGATTCAACCTCCACTACAGCAAAAGCAACTGGATATATACAGTCATTTGGATCTATCCCAACAGCAGTGAGCATGATCCCTCCATACTTGGTCTTCAAATGGCAACCATCCAGACATATCAGAGGCCTACAACCAGCTAAGAAACCTCTCTTGCATGCATCAAGTGATACATACAGAGAACTGAACAAGCTACCATCCAGGTTCAGGAAGAAGGTGCTCCCAGGATTGCTCCTCATCAACTCATGACCATAGTCCCAAAGCCTCTTATACTGCTCCTCTTCATCACCAAGTATCTTCTTCATGGCCATCCTCCTAGCTCTAGCAAGTTTTGTTCTTGGAGGTGTGATGTTCCACTCTTTTTGGACAATTCTTGCAAAGTTGGTAAGTGACATATTTTGGTCAGCTCTGAATGCCTCAAGATATTTTGAAGCAAGCCAATTTGAAGTGCATCTCTTCAAGACCCATTGCTTCTGGCAGTTGTGCTGATCAGTATAGGTCTTGATCATCAAACCATTGGTTCTGGTGTCACTTGATGCATATAAATTCCATGGACAGCCATCTACACATTGAGCTCTAAGCATCTTCTTCTCATTCCTTGGTAAGCTGATTTGCACCCTATGCTTCAAGCTGTATTCTGTGATAGCCTTCCTTAGCATCTCAACTGAGTCAAAAATCATGCCAACCTTGAATACAGGATTTTCCATGTCTGGTTCTCTAAATGACTTGAACCTATTCCTGGCATGATCTTCACCATCAGAATCTGGCAAATACAACTCATCCTCATCACTGGACACATGATCTGCTCTGCTCTCAAATGCCATCCTTTTTTTCTGTTGCAGAACTGAAGCCTTGTCACCCTTGGGTATTGTGTTTCCCTTGGCAACTCCCTCATCAATTACATCTTCATCAACATTCTGCACAAATAAGTCATCATCCAGATCCTCAAGCTCATAATCACTGTCAAGAAATTCAGAGTCAATGTCACTTCCACTGTCACCATCTCTAGGTTCCCCTGAAGGACCTGCTGTTCCTATGCCAGGCAGATTTGAGTAAAAAGAAGGCAGCTTCTCAGCCTTGTTAACCTGAACTTTTTGTATCTTTGATGGGCTCATAACCTTAGGCAGTGATGCTATTGGGTTTGCAACAATGTCATCCCAATTAATACATGAGATGTTATCATCATGATCAAAGAACACAACAAAATTCCTTATCTTATTCAGCACAGAAATCATTAGTCTTGCCTCACTGTCAGAGCCAATCATTCTAAGCCCATCTGAAAAATCATGCTCAGGCAATAACCAGTATATCTTCAGAGAATAGGATGGCTCATATCCTAGCTGCCCAACAAAATCATCAAACCACAGTGAAGACCATGTATCTCCCTCACAATAGTCAAACCAGTTCACTTTCTCATCAATATAGGCTCTGTTCGAACCAGTACCAACAAAGAAACCACCATGGTGCACCTCTACACTGAACTGGTCACTATCATCACCTACATTGCAACACCAGAACTCAGTTTCGCCCTAATCCAACAAATCAGTCAAAACCTAAACCCTAGCCGCAAAAGATTACAAATTTCCGCACTATGGAACTAGAAATTCCTCACCAAAACCTCGAACTACAACTACTACCTTGGATTGGGGGTTCGATTCACTCACCGTAGATAGGGGGCGGTTCGCCTTCCAGACGCAAGGTGGGCGCCATCTCAGAGTATCACTGAGACCGCCGTGGCAACCTGCGGTGGGAAGATGGCCCTCGACCCTTCTCCTCCGTTGCTTCCGCCCGCTGCTCCTCCGATTGCCTTCACCGCGCGCAGCTCCGCCGTCGCCGCCGGTTCTCTCGTTCCCTCACCAGCGAACGACTCGAGGAAGACAGGGGAGAGGAAGGAAATGATTTGGGGGTAACCGAGGGGCATTTTGCTTATCTACACGGGCCACCCGTCCAGGCGAACCTAGTCAGCTCCACGGTGGCAAGGCCACGTAGGCAAAAGGGCGCCAGGGAGGGGCCATGGACCTAATCGCAACAGATTAACAAGTTCATGGTGTCAAATTTCGTGTTTGCAAGATCGTGGACCTAAGTGGCACAACGTGACAAGTTTAAGGGCCACCGGTGTATTTAACTCCTATTTTTTTATGGTTTAGTATTTAAGCTGTGTAAGTGTGTAACCTGTTACAGATTGAGGGTTCCTTTATACAAGGAGTTGGATTCTTCATATATGAAGAACACCAGACCAACAGTGACGGACTGGTGGTCATCAACAGCACATGGGACTACAAGATCCCAAGCGTCGACGCTATCCCAAAGCAGTTCAATGTTGAGATCCTGAACACTGGATATCATAAGAACCGTGTGCTTTCCTCAAAAGGTAACCTCCTATAGTCTTATGTGATCTCTTCACCGTAGTATGTATTTTACATATTTAAACAATCAATCTTTGAATTCAACTAACTCTTGTGCAGCTTCTGGTGAGCCTGCCGTGGTTCTTGCATCATCCGTCCATTGCGCACTCAGGGAAGCAATCCGAGCAGCGAGAAAGGATTTCGCAAACAGCACCGAGTCTGGAACCTCCCCGCTGACATTCCAGCTCAATGTCCCTGCACCAATGACAGTTGTGAAGGAATTATGTGGTTTTGATATTGTAGAGAAGTACCTAGAAGAACAATCAGCCCATGAAGCAAAAAACTAGAGCATAATTTGCGGCTATCAACACCAATATTGAGAGAAGTTAGAGCCTTGGTATTGTGTAGCAAACAGGTGAATTTTATCAGAAGCATTGAAATCTTTATCTTTTTACGGTCTGACCTATGGATTATCTGGCGCGGATGACATTGGGAAATGAATTCGACCTGATTATTGGTTGAAATTTTAAATAAAGATGCAGCTCTGTGCGACAGAAATAGCCACGATTGTGGGGAAACAACAAGGTTATGTCTTATGTGTGCAAAACAAAACTGTAACTGCGAATCAAGATTCAAAACAAAACTGTAATTGACATTGCGGGTGGACGCTCAAAAACACAATGTTGTGGACTGTAAACAGAGGATTACACCAACAAAAGAGCACCCGAATATGAAGAACGAGTTACCATCATAAGCAAATCGAATAATTCTAATTGTATTGATATGTTCCACCATAACAGTCATGTCTGAAAGAGCACTGGGTCCGATTTTTTTCTAGTACTGAATATAATTTGTAGCTCCAGAAAGACATATTTGAAACTGTAAGTGCGTCGAGCATATTTAGATGAATCATTTCATATAAAGTTAGAAAAATCTATGTACCTAGAAATTGACAGTGGAGAACACTCCACTAAAGCGACACAAACTAAAGGACCTTAAAAAGTTGGCTTAAGAGAATACTGAGATATCGTATTTTAATTTGGGAACCAAGTTGGAGAAAACAAGGCATAAAAATTTTGACAGCCCATCAGGACATAATTAAGTTCAAAGCAACAATTTTGAATAATGTTGAGATAAATAAAGTGGTCTGGAGCATTAATTTTCCAGGCTACTACCCACTTATTAATTGCATTTCCCACCGCGGTTTTCTCCTTTTTTCCTAATATATATATAAGTATATTTATTTGTTTGTCCTTGTTTGTTTTGAGAGAGAGAACCGTCTTTTACTAGATGCAATTAATCACGACTAGCAGTTTTGTCCTGAGAGTCCAACAACCACGACTTACGCGATAGTCCCGTCACGATCCGAGTGGTTGCATGCACGTTTAATCTCAATTACTAGCTAGCTAGCTTTCTTTCGTTCGGTGGCCCACACATCACATGCTGAGAAAATCTTTACTCATAGGGAGAAAATAGCTGGCCGTGGGTCCCCACCCTGCATGCTGTCCACCCCCCCCCCCCCCCTTGTTTTCAGCGCAGGTAGGATTCTACCTGTTTTTTTCCTTTCCTTTATGGTGCTTTCCATAGTATTTTTTCCTTCCGGTTTTTTCATTCTTCTTTTCATCTCCTTTTTCTATCTTTTATTTTCCATATCATATTATGAGTTTCCCCGTCGTCCACGTTTTAGTCTGCTTTCTTTTTTCTTTCATTGTTTTCTTCTAATGATTTTTCATTCTCCCCGATTGTTCCTTTCTCATGTGTTGTCTTTTCATTTTCTCTTTCTGTTGTTTTATTCTAGTTTTCTTTCTTTATTTTTCTCCTTTCATGCAAGCTATCCACGTCATCATCCATTAAGATCATCTATTTATGCCTTTCACTGATTTTTTTGTGACTACAAACATAGTGGATCAATCGTTTAAAAGATATTCTCTCGCAAATAATGAACATGTTCTCATATATAATGTCGTTTGCACTGGCAATTAGGAAAGCATATTTGTTCATAGTTTAGCAAAGAACTGTCAAATCCCGCATCAATGTGCGGGAATCATCTGTTTTTTTTTTTTTTTGAGAGAGAACTGTCTTTTAGATGTCACGTCTAGGCGTCTAGCGAATCACGGTAGCACTTTTGACTTACGATAAGAGTCCAGCAACGACGACTTACCCGTCACGATCAGAGATGCACGTTTAATCTGCAATAAAAGACTTTAGGATACTAGCTAGCTTAGCTTCCTTTCGATGACACACATCACATCCTGAGAAAAATCTTTACCGATAGGGAAAAAAAAAACAGGTAGCCAAGGGTACCATCCAATCGAATACAATGTTGCAAGCTCTTACCAAATGTTCAACACACTACTTACGAGCTTCACTATAGATACACAAACTTAATTACCAGGAAAGTACACACTTAAGAGAGAGAGTGTGTGTATATATATATATATATATATATATATATATATATATATATATATATATATATATATATATATATATATATATATATATATATATATATATATATACACGCACACATACACGGCAGGGCTATTCTACACTCCAGGTGTGGTGTAGAATAGATTCTACACCCACCGGACCCAACAGCCAACCAAACGGTTCAACCCAACCATCTTCCGCCCGCGACCAACCAGCCTTCCTCCCCCTCCTGACCGCATCCGCCCACCTGACTCCCTGCGAGCGCGAGCGGCGAGGCGCGCGAAGCGCGGCGAGGTGCGAGCGCGAGATTTGTGGCGGCGCACCCTCCCTCCGCCGGTGTCCTTCCTCCGCCAGCGGCCTCCTCCCCCGACCTTCCATTACCACTGCCCCCAACCACCCTCTGATCCCGTCCAGATCGAGCCCCCGCCTTCCTCCCCGGCCGGCCCCCTCTCCGACTCCTTCCATCCCCGCGAGACGCGCTGGCATCAACTGCGGTTGCGGCCCGGATCCCTGCCAAGCAGGCGCGGCAGGGTCCCTGGTAGCGAATCAGGCAGGCCGCCGCTCGGGAGCAGGATCCACACGCACGGATCAGGAGTCCAGCAAGTAAAAGAAAATCGATCTCAATCCATCGAGGTCCAGCAGGCAAAAAAATGCTTCTATTAAAAAATTCCTCTCTACCTCGTAGGTAGTGATTCCTCTGACCCCTGAGAAATTGGAATCTCATCATCTGATTACCATCTCTGCTTACGAGAAATTTCTATCCCTTACAGTCAGTGTTTTTAAATCGTCCGATTTATCGTGATTTATCATGATTTATCGTCCTTATCGCTCAGTGCATACCGATAAGGACCATCGATCCGAGTTGCGCGATTAGAAATCATATCGTCCGATAAATCGTCCACTTATCGTGATAAATCGTCCGATTAGACTGAGGACGATAAGTTTTGAGGGACAAAATTGCAGGCTGAAATACATATGGAGATGAAGAGAGCTTTGTTTTAGATGAAACTTTACTTGCTTAGACTTTAAATGTATTGTACTGCTAATGTGATGCCCAACTTTTGATGTATTAGACATTTAGAGTTCATATTGTTATCATTTGAGACCTTATTTAATTATGTGTATGGTTGGCTAGTTGCTCAGCCTTCAAAATTGTATAGTATATACTATATGGTATGTATATTGGTCCTATACTCCTTAGGACGATTATACTACCGATAAGGTCGATTAGCCTCGATTTATCAGGCTTATCGACGACTTATCACGATTAATCGTGTTATCGGTACCCTTACGATAAGGTTCGATAACACGATTTGAAAACATTGCTTACAGTACAGTGCTCATAATAGTTGCTTGAGGTTACTGAAGATTACTGAGACACTAAAATTGTGAATTATTTTCACCAGTCTGCGTGTGAAGAAAAATGCTAGCAAAATAAACTGGATTAGTGTGAAATGTACTTAATTCCTCTTTCCATCAGAACATGCGTATCTAGTGAACAGTAATCTAGTACCCGAAACAGTAATCATATTCCCCCCTAGCAAATCATGCGTACAAATACTGTTAGTATGCTTGGAACAACTTAATACTCTCTCAGTAACTGCATCAGAACATTCTCTCCGTTTCACTAGTGTGGTCATAATTGCTAGGATATATGCTTGGCGTTTTGGATACCAAATTACAGAGATACTGATGTGCATAGGATGTCTTAATGAGCTCATGAAATTGTGGTAAGTAAATGTCGATGTATTACTGAGTATATATTACTGAACACATTTTGATGTATTTCTATAGTGGCCTTGCCAATGGGGCTTTGTTGAGGACTCCAGAAGTGACGATTGCCCAGCACACATCTCATTGTAGATATGTTTGTGATTACTGAGTTAATGGGGTGAAGTATTTGAATTATTGTTGGTGATATATTACTGAACACATGTTGATGTATTACTGAGTATATATTACCGAACACATGTTGACCAGTTACTAAGTATATAGTACTGAGTATATATTACTGAGCATATATTACTAGGTATACTGTGATGTTGGTGACTGAATTATTGTGGATTACTGAAATTTTAAACAATAAAATGGTTGCAGGGTTACTGAATCAACGAATTATTGAATTACCAATGCTGATACGTGATTACTAAATTACTGATATTGATTGATTACTGAAATTAAAGATAGGATGTGCTTGTAGCGATTACCGAAACTCAAATAATGAATGGTTACAACATTACTGGATAAATGAATCCCTAAATTACCAATATTGATACAGAATTACTAGAATTACTGACATCGGTTGATCAAATAAAAATTCCAAATATATCAGAGAGTATATGCTTTGAGCGAATGCTGGTAGTTCAGAGTATACTCACTGTCGAGCTCTGCAAATTACTGAGGAATGCTGAGTTACTGAATTATAATTACATGAATACTGAAAAAATGGTCAGTAATCAATAATCTTAGCATTTGAAAATACTGAATTGTAATTAGTAATCTCAGTCGTCAGTAATCACTAATCGGGAGGTCTGAATCACTTACTACTATGCAAAATCAGTTACTGATCTTATGTAAGAAAAAAAATCTAGAGATCAATTACTAAAGGGTTAAGGGTCGACATCGAATAACTCAACAGGGATATCAGCAGCTCGATATATTGAGGTTACCAAACAGTGATTCAACTAACAAAGGATTGACACAAAACAAAAAATTACTGAACATAGCTTGTGTCCATATCTTAACATTCAGAAAGAGGTGACGGCATATATACATATTTGTTTCAACATAACATCCACAAAATCAATGGCACATGGAAGTCAACATGGTTTTCTAGACTGCTCGTCCGTTCCTCTAGCTCGCAGAGACGGGTATGCTGCTGCATCTCACCATGCACCACCACCCCCCTCGATCTATCTGCCTCGCGCGTCCTCGTGGAGACACCAAAGTGCTGCAATTTACAAAATATCAGTGCAATGGTTGAAAAATAGAACCCAAAAAGCGTATACATGCAGATATCAAAATGGGAGAGATTTTAAGCATGTCTATATATACACAAACGTATTTGTTACAAAGCAACAGTTGCACAAGCAGCCACTATATTCGGTGAGCAAAAAATCAGCATGATTTTTTCCATGCCATATGCGTCCACTACTTGCATTATTGTGTGCATTAGACAGGGGTCAGAAAAAGCACAGCGATTTCCACTTGTTGCGATATAGGTTGAATCTGATCCAGACTATCTCTTCAATGTTAGCAAGGGCCTCTTTCCGTTTCTCTTGTATTTGTATCCAGGGATCTGTATTCCAAAAAGAAAGGCATGTCTGTAAATTGGTATACATATGTGTTCTTTCACTTTTTAGAGAAGTCAGTGGTGCAACCAGTGAAGGCAGCCATTTCAGCTTGCTTGGGCCTATTAGGTGGCTAAGCTCATCAAGATCAAGTGGGAAAAGGTCTCTTGCCTAATCAACAAGTAGTGCAAGCAAAAATAGTACTACTGAAGAAAAAAAGCATGATGCAAAAGTGCTACAGAAGCAAACGAACTAGGGAAGTACTATAAGGAATTACCGAAAGAAGGCGATAGATTACTGAACTAGAAAACTGAAGAACAAGATTATTGAACCCCCAAAACTGTATACTCATTTTTCAGTAACTCCAAGATTACTGAACACCCAAACTGCATACTCATTTTTCAGTAACTCTGTATACATTTTTTTAGTAACAAATTGTGAGATTTATAGATACACAAACTTAATTACCAGGAGAGTACACACTTAAGTGTGTGTGTGTGTGTGTATTATCTCTCTACTTGCTCATCTGGAAGCAGGAATTTTGATTGGTGTGGGTGCAAATGGATTGCCGGGGACTACACGTCGTTGGTCGCTGGTTTAAAAACACTAATAATAGGATCGGAGGGGGACCCTTCCGCTACAAAGTGGTAGGCCACGTCGTTCCAATTTTGTAGCCCTTCGATCGTGGCAATCCAGAAGCAATCAAGCAGGTACATGCAATTTTGGATCCACACATGGTACGTACGTGAAGAAGACCACTCGATCGTAATCAGTAAAGACGCTCGTTTAGTGAAAGGATCTTTCTTGACTTGTCCATCGCAGCACAATAGTGAGCACACCAACACACATCAAACCTCGAAGACTTTATATGCTTGCACAGTAATACTACTATAGAGAAGACTTTATATATAGAGAGACGCTTACCCCAAAACAGTGAAGGAAAACAGTAGCCATACTGCTATGTATACCATCTCGTCGTCTCTCGGATCGACGCGTAAGCAACGTTTCAAATCGCAGCTACTGTGTTTGCACGATCTTTCGCACGTGCGGACGTGCGGTTGCACCACCTACCAAATCGATATCTCGCGCTCGGAAATAAACAAAGCGATCACGTTCGTCGTCGCGCCGTTCGCCGTCGCCTTCGCCTCCGGTGACACGCGTCGCGTCGCCGATCCGACGCGATCTCTTATTGAGGCAGCCGGCGTCACGCAACCGAAGACGCAGCTCACATTTATATATATAGCTCCCCGGCCGGTGTAGAGCTAATAGGCAATAACAAATTAAGCTCAAGCAGGGTGGTGTAATCCATCGGCGCGCGATCTCCATCCATGGCGGAGACGACGGCGACGGCGGCGGCGGTGGGGAGGGTGGTGTTCGCGCTGAACGGGCGGCGGTACGAGGTGGCCGGAGTTGATCCGTCGACGAGGCTGCTGGAGTTCATCCGCACCAAGACGCCGTTCAAGGGCACCAAGCTCGGCTGCGGCGAAGGTAATAACACCTTTGAATTACTAATTGTGGCGTCCATGCATGCACGCACGCTATTACTGTGTGTTGTGTTTGGTGTGTTAATTTCTGCGTTGCAATAATCACATGCATATCGATCTGACAACCATGGCTGGGAATCGCAACAGCAAGCGCTCCAAGGATATTCCAAATACTTTTTTCTTTTTATTTTAAATTTATTACTAGCTGCAGCTACCGACAACTTTTCTTTTTTACGTGCCACACACGTACGCCCTCACACATCCTTGTCGAGCACCGACATACATACATGCCGCCATCATATATCCCAGTTAGTTATTAGTTGGACAGTTGGAGATGAACATGAAATTCAAGCTCTGTGTATTTTTTTAAGACGTATAGGATGTATTCATCATCAACAAGATGAAGAGAATTACAACGACGTAACTTTATAAGAAGCTCCTAATAGCAAAGTTATTACAAGAGCATTTCATTTTTTTAGACGATCTCGAGAGCTTCATTAAGAAGTGGCAATAGTAGCAGAGATTATATATAGAGGGAAATTAAGGTTATCCTTCTCCAGAGCGACCTTACTTCTCAGTTCTCACCCCCGGCCCCTCGCGCTATTGCCAACACGAGGCCATCTCTTGCTGCCATCGCTAGCTTCTGCAGTTGATTGAGGCATCGACCAACGACCAGGTGCGTGTATCTTTTTGCCGCTGCTGCAAGCAAATTCCCCTCATCATCTGTGAATGTGATGACCATACCGCCAGCTCCTGAGGAGGAATTAATGAGCTAGCCCTGAAAGAAGCGTATGTGTAAATGTGTTGACCTTCCACCATCCAGAGACTCGGGTTTATGCCACAGCTGTTTCACACAGCCGCCATGGAATGGCACACTATTTCCTCCCAGGACGTCCATGCATAACGTACAGCTAGCTCCTCCACCATTGCAGCAGAAGAAAGACCATAACGTACCTTTGGAGAAACAGAAAAAGATATGTGTGCTATCTCCTCTATTTGATTTCCCCATTTGTCAAAGAGGACACTATGCTAAGCAGCCGGCGTCACGCAACAACCAATCAGAAATAATGCAGCTATTTATTACTTAACTCGATCCGATCCGATCCCCAGCCCAGCTGCATCACTAGTTCTTCGATCCGCACATACAGTTTTGCAGACGCTAGAAATCTTCGCCGACAGTTACAGGACTATACTACCTCCGTTCTTAAATATATGACACAATTGACTTTTTTCATTCGTTTGACTATTTGTCTTTTGTACAAATATTTTTACAAATCAATAAATCTGCAAGTTAAATCTAAATTACATGTGACAATAGATGTATTGATATATATTTTACATTTGCTAGCTAACTTGTTGAAGAGATATTAGTGGTCAAAGTTGGAGTAAAAAGTTAACGGTGTCATATATTTAAGAACGGAGGGAGTATATAATAATACAATATAGTAATTAATATTATTATAACGTGATGGCAGATGCTCCGCAATCCGCATGGTAACGATGTGTTGACTTGCTGACGTGCGTGTAGGGGTGGTAATGGGCCATGGTCCTAATGCATCATTCACAACTCAACTCAGCCCTTATTATTTTTAGTTCAAAATTGTATAATAATATAGCCCGGCCCTTACTTGGCCCGATCCTTAAATTTGCTAGGCTAAAATAAAAAGCCCGTTACCACCCCTACGTGCGTGCATATTGCCCAGATCACACGACAAGAATAAAAATATACCCATCTATCGACTAACAGGTCAAAAAGGATATAAATATGCATACTATGGGTCTGTTTAGTTGGGTAAGAAGGGGTGAAAATTATTCAACTATATAAAATTGTCAGTTATGAATATAACTAAGAGCAAATTATGGTCAATAGAATACTAATAATGATAGTGTATGATTGAAAAAATTATATCCATAACTAATGATTATGACATTAATTTTAATATTAAAAATATTACATCCATAAAGTAATTTAAAAGTTATATTTAAATTTAATGACCAATATCATTAATTTTAATAATAAAAATACATTAATATAAAGTTTAATTTTAATTACTCTAGTTTATTTATGTATTGATGAAAATATTTTTCATGTATTTTTTATTATTGGTTTGATAAATGTGTATATATATATTAAAAAGATAAATATATTAATAGTTTTATTTATTATATGATTAATTATTAAAATAAATATGGATGAATGTGATATTCTTAATGAGCGATCTCTGTCTAGACTCGTTATGTACTAATACTTTAGTCTTTACCTGATTTTGTAATTGTAAATTATTAATAAAGAAAATTGGTAAATGTTGTCTTTCAAATCGAGTAAATATCAGAATGCGTATCCGAATTCGAGACATCCGTTTTGTATTCGTATTTGAGAACATTCGAATCCGTATTCGTATTCGAGTAAAAATATGGTACAAGGTGTTATCTGAATCCGATTTCATGTGAATCCGATCCGTTTCCATCCATACATATCCTTTCATTCCAAATTATAATTCGTTTTACTTTTTTTACTCAAGTTTGACCGCTTGTCTTTTGCTGTGGCTTCTTTACTAATAGAAGTTCTTCAAGAATGGTTTTAATTTGACTGTATTTGTACACATTTTTTGAATAAGACGACGGTCAAACTTGGAGTAAAAAAAGTCAGACAAGTTATAATTTGGAATGAAGAGAGTAGCTTTTACCATATGCACCTAGATGTAAATCGTGTCTACACAAGTTAACCACATAGAATTTGATCTTGGTTGTTTTCAAATCAGTAGGCACTTAAACTTCAGTACACTTATCTCTTGTGAACCACAAGGGCCAATGCATCCTACCATTGTATTCTTCAAGAACATCCCTTATTTATGACACTAGAAGATAATTGAATTTCTCTCTTGACTATGCAAAATTTTTCATCTCTTATACGATACCAAGTTCCATCTTTTACTTCTTATTTGATATTTTCATTTCTTTTCACTTCAGTCGAATGAAACAACCATAAAATCACCTCCAAATTCATGAAACCTTTTTTTGGTAATAGAACAAATGAAGATGAATCCATTTTCTTTAAAAAGCACACAGGTATCTTTGCATTTTTCAAATTAAAATTAACCATATCTGACTACTTTTCAAGCATATATGAATTTGTAATGTTCCTTATAGGAGATATAGTCATTTTAAATTTTTTTCCATCACGAGTTACACTGAAAATTACAAGGTTCTTCTAAAATTTCACAAATGTACGGCTCTTCATAATTATCTATGTTAGTTTATATAGGAAAAAATTAATAAGTGACTGCATCTGATGTGAGAAATATTAGTTATTTTCTGATAATTTTGTAAAAGTGCTTTTGGCACCATAAAAGCATAATTTGGTGAATTTTAATTTAAAATCGGAAAGGTACATGTGTCATATCAATAAAAATAAGTTTATATTCATTTTTATGACTACAAAAATTTTATGATTTTTAAAGTCAAGTTGGAGATCAATTTAATTACCTAACCTAACTAGTACAAATAATAAAAATATCAAATAAGGAACGGAAATTAAAAGTTGGTGTCATATTAAGAAGGCAAAATTTTAAGATCAAGAAAGAAACTGAGTCAATTTTTTTAGTGTCAAATAAGGGATTTTTTCTCCTCTTCTTGGTCCCATATGAGCAAGCTAAAATACTACATATATTTCCTTTCACTAACCATTTCGATGAGGAAGGAACTAGTGGAGACGAAGGAGCAGTTGGGAAGAAAAAATCATATGACAAAATGGAGATAAAATATGATAAAATAAAACCTAAAAGATAAGTAAGTCTTGCAAAGTAAAATATATGAATGAGGGTATTAGAGCAACTCCATCGAATCTGCTGAAGTGCAATTCTTTTATTTGGTTTTCGAAAGAAACTTTAAGGTAGGCGCTCTCTGCTTGGAACCAAACGACCAATTTGCCCTCGATAGAAAAATGTTACCTGTTTGAGTTGAGGCGTTTCGTCGAGCAGCTTCGGAGCTCCCTCCTGTCCTCTTCCTGCGGCGGCGCCGTCTCCAGGCTCTCTGGCGATCTTCGCCGATGCGCACAACGGGGCCGCGAAATGTGGCCACGGTCAGCGGCAGGGTCCTTCTAGCTCGATCCGGGGGGGGGGGGGTGTGGCTGAAGGAGTGGGTCGCGGTGGCGCAATGAGGGAGCATTGTAACCGGAGTGTCTAGGCCGTGGCGCTGTGCGCGCTGTGATCTCATTCCCATCCCAGGCTGCTCTGGGACGCCGCTGCCCCCTCCCCTGCTTGCAGTGGGGCAGATGGGTCTCCGTCGTCGGTGCGTTCGGCATGAGGTACCACGTTCTGTTTGCGACTGCCTTTGATTTCACCAGTGACGCCTATCGCGAAATTCTGCAGTTCGACTTTGGGGTCCACTGATTCAGGTTACCTCTGGATTTCTTGACATCGATCCGAAATTTTGGTGGAGCAATTTGCTAAGATGTCCTCAACAGAGGACGTGTATCTACTATCTAGAGAGCAAGTTTTTTTCCTGACTGAGAGATGGGGTGGGGGCGGGGGGGGGGGGTGGTGTTGTGGGCAAATCTGCTATAACTGGTTGGGAAGGAGAATTGTTTGCATTGATTGGAACGGAATACAATATTTGAAGGATTTTACAGAGTATCGCTTTCGAAACACAAGCATGAGGTGCTTGTACTCGTCGTATAGCCGCAATGCTCTAGGCTTTTCAAATCATGTGATCAAAATTTCTGGGACTGAGTGTTCTAAATGTGGAGAAAATTAATAGACGTTGAAGTCTGAAAATGATTGTTCTTTAAACTGAATTAGTTTGGTCCCTTTTTTGTATGACTATCTGAAGTTAATGCTTGGGATAGGTAAAATGGCAACAAATCTTGTTATTTTAGTTAGATTCGGATCTTCCAGTTCATCATGTACTCGCACATGTGAGATGGTAGATTTAATTTAACATGTTATCACTAATTTACTTTGCAGGTGGTTGTGGTGCTTGTGTCGTACTTATAGCAAAGTATAACCCCAAGACAGATGAAGTAACTGAATTTACAGCAAGTTCATGCCTGACACTTCTTTACAGTATAAATTTCTGTTCAGTTATCACTACTGAGGGTCTGGGGAATACCCAAGACGGCTTTCACGCTGTTCAGAAGAGGATGTCCGGGTTTCATGCTTCTCAGTGTGGCTTCTGCACTCCTGGAATGTGCATGTCTATTTTCACCTCCCTTATTAACGCTGACAAATCCAAGAAGCCTGAACCACCAAAAGGGTTCTCAAAATTAAAAGTATCAGAAGCAGAAAAGGCTTTCTCAGGCAACTTGTGTAGATGCACTGGTTACCGTCCAATTGTTGATGCCTGCAAAAGTTTTGCGTCAGATGTTGATTTGGAGGATTTGGGCCTTAATATATTCTGGAAGAGAGGTGATAAGAATCCAGACGTTAGCGATTTGCCAAGTTACACTCTTGGTGGTGGTGTCTGCACTTTCCCAGACTTTCTAAAATCTGAGATAAAGTCGTCCCTTGGAGATTTAAATGATGTTTGTATTGCAGCATGCAGGGAGGGCTGGTATCATCCTACAAGTATCAAACAGTATTATGAGCTAATAAATTCTTGTTTATCTAGTGACTCAGTCAAAGTGGTTGTTGGGAACACCAGTACAGGTATTCCAGGATACAAGGATCAAGACATCTACAATAAGTATATTGAGATAGGCGGTATTCCAGAACTATCAAATATTGTAAAAACAGAGTCAGGCTTTGAAATTGGAGCAGCTACAACAATTTCTAGGACCATCGAGATACTTAAGCAAGAATGTGAATCTGTATCGTCTCCAAATGGCAGTGTTGTTTTCAGAAAACTTGCTGACCACTTGAGCAAAGTTGCCACACCATTTGTCCGTAACACAGCTAGTATTGGAGGCAACATAATTTTGGCACAAAAATATCCATTTCCCTCAGACATTGCAACCATACTTCTTGGTGCTGATGCTACTGTTTGTCTTCAGGTTGTTGGAGGACGGAGGAAAATTACTTTGGAAGAGTTCCTAGAGCAGCCTCCTTTGGATCATACTACTTTACTCCTGAGCATATTCATTCCACATTTGATTTCAGAATATCAGACAAAAACAACTTTGTTATTTGAAACTTACCGGGCAGCACCTCGTCCTCTTGGAAATGCTGTTTCATATGTAAATTGTGCTTTCTTGGGGCATGCTTCTGTGGATCGACAATCAAATGCTCTTATATTGAACAATCTGCGCTTGGCTTTTGGTGCATATGGAACAAAACATGCTATTAGAGCAAAGAAAGTGGAGGAATTCCTAGCTGGTAAATCACTCACTGCGTCGGTTGTACTTGGAGGAATTCAGTTACTTAGGGATGTGATTGTACCAATGGAGGGAACATCACATCCTGAATATAGAGTCAGTGCAGCTGTTGGATTTCTCTTCAGTTTCCTATCTCCACTTGCGAAAGGCATCCCACAGCCTGGAAAAGCTCTGACCAGTGGTTATGCTGATTCAGCAGATACAGATGATGTGCGTAACATGCCAGTATCATCACGTCGAGATACAGTTTCCAATGACGATTATAAACCAGTTGGCGAGCCAATTAAGAAGTATGGTGTTGAACTTCAAGCTTCTGGTATGTAGCTACATCATTAGAACTTTTAGTATTTTTGTCAGGATATTTTCCAAAATCTCCTTTCAAGGCTAGCTGTGAACTTTCCGTTTTGTAATCCAGGGGAGGCAGTTTATGTCGATGATATTCCGGCTCCAAAAAATTGCCTCTTTGGAGAATTTATTTACAGCACACAACCTCTTGCTTATGTCAAGAGTATTAAATTCAAGTCTTCATTAGCGTCAGAGAAGATCATCGATGTTGTTTCTGCCAAGGATATTCCAAGTGGCGGAGAAAATATTGGATCGACCTTCCAATTTGGGGATGAACCTCTGTTTGGTGATCCAGTTGCTGAGTATGCTGGACAGGCTCTTGGTGTCGTGGTAGGGCTCACTCCCACGGATTACCGCTTACTTAAAACACTTTATAGACTATAGAAGATGGTTATGAATAATATTATATTGCTAAACATTGCCTTTACCCCAGATTGCAGAAACCCAAAGGTATGCTGATATGGCAGCCAAGCAGGTTATTATTGAATATGACACTAAAGGTTTGAGTCCACCGATCTTAACTGTGGAACAAGCAGTCGAAAAAAGTAGCTACTTCAAAGTTCCCCCAGAGGTGTATCCTACAGAAGTTGGCGATGTTTCCAAGGGCATGGCAGAAGCTGATCACAAGATCCCGTCAACTGAAGTATTTAGTTCAACAACCTTCAGATCTTTTCACTTGCATGCTTATAATTGAAAACGGAAATTATAGTTGCGGCTGTACTTGCTCCAAAATTTGAAATTTGGGTCCTCTTTGAACTATACCATAAATATTACCGCATTAATATATCAATAGAGAGAAACTTTATCGCGTCTGAGAAGCCAAAAGTTGAGTCAGTCCATTGAACAGAACATTACTATCATTATTAATAGGTTTGGACTCTAGAGTCCTACCTATTCCATTACATAACTGAAAATTGAGGATTTCTGAGTCACTAAAGTAATTATCTTCAATAATAACTGCCAGTAAACCTCAGTTTTCAATTCAGTGATCAGCCTCTTGGGTGTAGAGTAGTAGTTGTTTTAAATCAATAACTAAATGTTGTTGCATGATACTGCTTTGTATTTTTTACGATTGAATTCATATGTACACCATTATACCCTCACCCCCTCAACGCATCCAACAAAGTTTTTTCTTACCTGATGGTTTGATCTTTTGATGCTCTTGATATGCAACATGGCCATTACTTCATATATCACTTTCATGTCTAGAATTTACAGAGAGTGCAATGTTCATATTTCAAAACTACGACGATGCATTTAGTCATGCATGTTTTGTATATCCACCTTTGATGATTTGAAACATATATACCACAAGGATTCAAAAGCATCAATTGCAAAGGGGATTATGAAAAATTAAATTGAATTGACTCGGACTATCTTTGGATAGTATGATAAGATCAATCACTGCACCTTTTCTTCTAGCACCAGTCTACTTTCCTTTTTGTGGAAATCAAGAGAGCATAGCAATCTTTTGTGATTTTGATGACTGCAGGTAAAACTTGCCTCTGAGTACCACTTCTACATGGAAACACAGACTGCACTAGCAGTTCCAGATGAGGATAACACCTTGGTGGTCTACAGTTCGTCACAGTACCCTGAACTTGCACAAAGTGTCATTGCACGGTGTCTGGGAATTCCATTCAGCAAGGTGCGTGTCATTACAAGAAGGGCTGGAGGTGGCTTTGGTGGAAAGGCATTCAGATCATTCCAGGTTAGAATCTAACAAACTAGATCACTAGCCCAATAGTTCAAATTATATTTTTTTAATCCAAATAATTCAAGGTTTACTTGTAGGTTGTTGCAGCAACATCCAAAATTGGGATTATCCACAGAAAATTATGGTAGAGCGTTAGTAGCACCGTAGGTCCTGGTTCGACTCCTTGATGGCACAAAAACGTGCCCTATACCAGTGGCGGACCCACAACTTTTGTTGAGCCTGGGCAGACAGTGCACTCAGCAGAGATGTGTGTGTTGCCTGTCCTTGCTATGTGCCTTTAGAAAGGTTGTCATGCAGTGCACATCGGTGCACACGAGCCTGGGCAGGTGCCCAGGGACGCCGGAACCTAGGTCCGCCACTGTCCTATACTGAATATGTAACTCTGTGCCAGCGGTGGGATCATATAACGAATGAGATTTAACACAACTTTCTAAAGGTCTGTGAGTTGGACTGCCAGACCATGCCTGAACCATGGGAGCCCCATGTGGGCCATGGCTGTGCCTGTCGTGCCAGTGCTTGAGCCCTGGCGCCCTTCGCCCGATAGATTGGCTAGATTCCTTAATGTGATCAGCAGTTTGTTTGGTTTCATCCTTTTTTGTTCCTTTCCCTTGTATTACTTCTGATAGATATGATACATGCTTGTGTAGGTTGCAACAGCAGCTGCACTTTGTGCATACAAGTTGCGACGTCCTGTACGGATGTACCTTAATCGCAACACTGATATGGTTATGATTGGTGGTAGGCACCCAGTGAAAGCTCATTACTCTGTTGGATTCAAGTCTGATGGGAAAATTACAGCTTTGCACCTAGACCTATTAATTAATGCTGGGATATCTCCAGATGCAAGCCCTCTGATGCCAGGCACAATTATATCAAGTGTGAAGAAGTACAATTGGGGTGCTCTGTCATTTGACATCAAGGTCTGCAAAACAAATCATACATCCAAATCTGTAATGCGGGCTCCTGGGGATACACAAGGCTCTCTAATAGCTGATGCTATCATTGAGCATGTTGCATCAGTACTTTCAGTTGATGCTAACAGCATGAGGGAAAAGAATTTTCACACATATGGTAGTCTTCAGTTGTTCTACCCAGATAGTGCAGGCGAAGCATCTACATACACATTACATTCTATTTTCAGTAGGTTGATCTCAACATCGAGGTACTTGGATCGAGCTGAATCCATCAAGAAGTTTAACGGCAGCAATAAGTGGCGGAAACGGGGTATCTCTTGTGTTCCCCTCATTTTCAAAGTTGAACCAAGGCCCGCTCCTGGAAGGGTTTCTGTGCTCAATGATGGCTCCATACTGGTGGAAGTTGGAGGAATTGAAATCGGTCAAGGACTGTGGACTAAAGTACAACAGATGACTGCATTTGCTCTGGGAAAATTATGGCCAGATGGGATAGATGGTCTTCTTGAGAGAGTGCGTGTCCTACAGGCTGATACCTTGAACTTAATACAAGGTGGACTTACTGCTGGTAGCACTTCATCTGAATCTAGCTGTGCAGCAACCCTTCTGGCGTGCAATATGCTGGTTGACAGGTTAAAGCCAGTCTTGGATAGGCTGCAGCACCAATCCAAAGATGTCTCATGGGATACTTTGATTTCTCAGGTAAGTTTATCCCCCTCTAGTTTTCCTCATGCTATGTACACAGTTTCTTCCTATAATGCACTGTTCCCAAGCAGGCCTCTAAAGAAAATGTTAATTTATCTGCGAGTGCGTACTGGGTACCTGGCCAAGTGTCTAATAAGTACCTGAACTATGGAGCTGCTATAAGTGAGGTGCGACTAAATGTTCTTTTAAAGGCCAATTTGGAACAATGCAGTTTAATCATGTTTGGACCTCTTATTAGGTGATATTTTTTCTTTTCAAAATATTCTGAAAAGTGCAGGTGGAGATTGACCTTCTTACAGGAGCAATTACTTTGCTAAGGGGCGATCTTGTATATGACTGTGGGAAGAGCTTGAACCCTGCAGTGGACCTAGGCCAGGTTTGTAGTCCATTTTCTGTTTCCTGTTTTACCAAATTCTAAATTTTGAATCTAAGTAGTTCATTGATCAATCGAACAAACACTGTCATAAGCTAAATACAGGATGAGGACAACATAATTTAAGTACATTAGTAATATGAACCACGTATTATGTTCATTGTTTGGTGTATATTAGAGAATTAACTTGTTGGTTGACATTTCTGGGAGTTTAGTGCTGGGAGTTTATTTATTTATTTTTATTTGTGAACATTGTTTCGTTTTGTTGCAGGTGTAGTTATAAATCGTTGCAATCCATGAATATTGCTGCCACAATGTTGCATGTTTCCAAATGTTGTGACATTCAGCAAACACCATATGTTTCTGACTAGTTATAAATGATCAGCATGCTAACAATGAGACACAACTAAATGACAGAATCATCGTTTAGCTATTTGGGCATTCCCTAGTCAAGATTTTGCTCTGTTTCATGGCATGCTGACCCTTTGGGAACATTACTATAACTAAATACTTGCATATGTTTTGCAATGTACTTATTCGGATCTAGAACATTGATATGATGGCTCCATATCTTATCAAAACTTTTTTTTTTTTGCAGATTGAAGGTTCCTTTATACAGGGAATTGGCTTTTTCGTCTTTGAAGAATATATTACAAACAATAACGGCCTGATGATTAGCAACAGCACATGGGACTACAAGATCCCAAGCGTCGACATAATCCCAAAGCAGTTTAATGCCGAGGTTCTGAACACCGGATATCATAAGAACCGTGTGCTTTCTTCAAAAGGTAGGCAACTTCAGTGATTTCCTTAATGCAGCATAGGTTGAGAATAAAAACTTGGTGGATATTAATTAACTACTGTTTCTGCCAGCTTCTGGTGAACCTGCCTTGGTTGCTGCCTCATCAGTTCACTGTGCACTGAGGGAAGCTATCAGAGCAGCGAGAAAGGAGTTTGCAAACATCACTGGATCCGGAAGCTCACCTCTGGAATTCCAGATGGATGTCCCTGCGCCAATGACACTGGTGAAAGAACTATGTGGCTTCGATATTGTGGACAAGTACTTAAAAAGTCTGTCTACCTAGGATCGTGCAGCTGGGGTGTAAGCGATAGTCCTGTTATCTCATTTAAAGGAGTGGCACGTCATTGTCCTATCGTATGTTGTTCACAGTAAAGTGGGTTAAAAACTTTAAATCGTTTGGATGTGTGCTTTCGGGGTGCGTTTGTGATTGCATTTAATTTGTAAGTGTTCTCGGAACCTTTTAATTTGAGTGCTGATCAATTATAAAACGCTCGCCTGCTAACTCAGTTAAACAAAGTGAAAGCCAGAATTAATTAGAACAAATTTGTTAAATGAACATTTTTCATGACTTAGCAGAGCAGTGCTATATTGGCATTAAAAAAGTTTAGTTTTACTTCTGTACGAACCTGGTTGTAATATAAGTTCGATGATACATTGTGTACCGTTTATTTTCAAGTTGTTGCGTGGTTCAGTTGAGAATTTGTTTCGAATTCGACCGTATTTACATTTGCTGATATCTTCCAAAGCAAACCGTGTATTGCTGATATCATTATCCTTTAACTAGAAATTGACGATATTTACATACACATCGCTAATTAAATATAAGGATACGTAAATAATGTAATCTCGACCTGGACTCTCCAACTATATATGGTGAACTCTTTCTTCCACCTAGGATCTATATGACTATATGTACATTATATATACAAATCTATTGATAGCAAAGCTCTACTTCACGGACTTCTCTACTTCGCTAATGTCAAGAAACTCATTTACTCCACTTGCCAACAAAAACCTGGAATTAAGAAAATCACAGATGAAAATCATTCACGAACATTAATTTAAGAGAAATTAAATAAGGATGTGCTGATATATATATATAGAGAGAGAGTCGTACACTGTAGCACGGTCCCGTCCAGGCCGCTGGCACCAACCTCGGCTCATGCTCCCGGCTCGGCTCCAACGTACCCTAAAACTACGCCTGGTTCCACCCAGTGGCGTAGCCAACGCCGGGGCGGTCGGGGCTCGAGCCCCGGCTACCGCGGCAAATCCCATGAAGCCCCCCCTTAGCCCCTTCCTACTATTTTTGGAGCAAACAATGAAGGATGAGGAGCCAGAGGTGGAAGAAGCACTGAGAGAGCCCCCCTTAGAGCTCGATCGTGGCTTCGCCACTGGTTCCACCGTTGACCATCGTAAAAGGCCGACCCTCCATCAACGTTCTTCCTACACCCAACGCGCCGCCGGAGACGATCCCGTTCCGGCCACATCCGGAACAACAAATCTGCTTGTCCGCCGAGCGGCGCGCGACCTCCTCTGCCCTCGTCCTACACCCTCCCATTCCGCACGCATGCAGAAACATGGCAGCTGATTCATTAGGCAAGCAATCCACCGGCAACCTCCGCTGCCCCCTTCCATGTTCTCCCATCGCAGGGAGCAACCTCGCGGCGACCCGGCGGCAGCCCTTGCCCTCTCGCGATATCCCGAACCAGCGACAACATCTAGAGCGGTGGGCAGGTGATGGCATCAGATACCGTTGGCAGGCCACGGAGATATCCCGACCTGGTCTGCGCACGGAAGAAAAAAGAGTCCATTAATTGTGATTTTGTAGTAGTGGCTTGTACGCCGCCGGTCATCAGCAATTCAGCAGCAAGGTTCTTCGTTCTATCCTCTTAGGTGCATCTGGTGATCGATCTCCTCTTGGTTATCTGATATCTCATATTGCTTTGAGGAGAATGTTTACTCATCTTCCAGTCGATTAGCCGAAACTTGCCCCACTGCCCGCGCTAGATCCGGCCACCTAGGCTGGAGACGAGCATGCTGCAACTGCAAGTTGTGATTACCGCTCCATCTTTCCGTGCTGCTGCCTTTTTTCTTTTTGTGCCAGAGCTGCTGCCTACATATGCTGCTGCATGCTTTATTGCTTTACAACCCAACAGATAGGGATGGATTCGGATGTCTGGATATCCGAATTATCCGAATCCGTATTCGATGCGAATTATAATATGGATATTCGTATTCGTATTCGTTTTTAATGTGAATGTTAGACGGATGTATTCGTATTCGATTTGTAATTTTTTCTCTATCCGGTTCCAGATTCGTATTCGACAAAAATATGGACTATCCGACACTATCCGGTATCCGTGTAGAACAAAGTACTCATGAAATCTTCTAAAATTTATTTTGATGACTAATTAGTAATTAAAAATGATATTAATTTTAATATTGTTACCTAAAAATGATGTACATCATCTAAAATATTAAAAAATATCAAATGAAAATTATTTAGTCTAATATTATTAGTGATGTACAATAATAAAATTAAATTATCACAATATGTATATTCATGTTAATTTAAAATATAATATATTATGTTTAAAGAAATAATTAATATTTATATGTATGAATGCACTTATTTTAATTTTAAATGATATATCTATGAAAAATATTTATTTTTATATACTAAATTACTTAAATTTTTATTAATAAATATATATTTTTGATAAGTTGTCTTAATCATATTTTTTACCTATTATAAAATCATTGATTTTTATATTTATTGTGATATATATATATATTTAATAATAGATATGTTATTTGTAATAAGATATCTATTATGTAAAATGATCAAATTTACTCTCTACTTGTAACATGATTTGATCAATTATAAAACCATCGACAAATGAAATTGATACTCATCATGACTCCATACTATAAATCAAGTAAGTATTCGAATGCGAATCCGAATTCGAAATATCCGTTTTGTATTCATATTCGATAATATTCGTATTCGTATCCGAATTCGAATTAAAATGTGGTAAATAGTGATATCTGAATTCGTATCCGTGCGTATACGATCCGAATCCATCCCTACCAACAGAACATGATCAGTAAGCTTTCTGCCAGACTCTTTACTCTTTAGTTACACAGGACACAGGAGAGCTCGAGCTTGATCTCCATAGCTTGTATTCTTGTGTCAAAAACTCGTGTCCCGTTTTTTTTTTTTTGAATTCATGTAACAATGTTATGGTAAATTGATCTCCTCGCTATAGTAATTTGTTGCTTGATGCAAAGAAAATGTGGTAATTTACCATCCTAATTATGGTCTCACTCCATCTCCAAATTGTCGTAACCATTTCACGTCCTCTCATCAGTATAGTAATTGGTCCCCTGGAACTGGAAACAGCTCGACGCAAATTGTGATAACTCCTCATCCTGTAAATCTCAACTATATACATAGTATATAGTAACTGATTCCTTAGAAAAGCTTGATATGTCAAATTGTGGTAACTCTCGAAATCTCATAACCATTTTATAGTAATTCATCTTCGTCATTGTAGTAAATAGTTTCTTAGAACCTCATCAACGTCAAATTGTAGTAATTAACACATAATTCTAACTATCAACCAAGCCATTGGAATTCTGGTAACTATTTAATCTTAAATTCGTATTGTCCTTATAGTAAATAGTTCCTCATATTACCCAGTGTTAAATATTGGTAATCATGCCCGATTCTCATGCCACATCCAGCTCGTCACTATCGTAAGTAATTTTGTTAAATATCGTAAATAGTTTCTTGGAATAGCGTGCCGTCTAATTTCTGGTCACTTGCATGCGCTCATAGTAAAAAATGCGTAGAGTATAGCATATGGCCCATGTATTCTCGTAACGTGCCATGCTCTCAGATGCATGCACGTGTAGACAAATAAAAAAAGAGCAGACATGTCTTGGTAAATGCCGCTAATCACGGAGTGGGAGTAATTCTGGTCGCTTTTTTTACGTAAGCCCGGCTCAGAGCTCGGTTGCCTCTCGAGCCTATCGTTTGATCAGCTCGGCTCAATTAATTACCGCTCATTCGTCATTACTCAGGGAGAGGGAGAGCGACGCTCGCGCTGTCAAATGACGCGCCTGGGCACTGGTTTGGTGCCTAAGGTTGGCTTGGCTACGGAATAAAATATTCTATGGTCGGCCACCGAGTATACTCTCCGTGTGTATATATATGTGTACCTTTTGTGAAGATCCCTTGCCATGGATTTGCAACCATCAGGAACATAGGATTGCATGTTCAGTGCTATGTTGGGATTATGGACGCTTTGTCGAACATGGACCATGCCCACTGGTTCCTCATTCTCGTCGTGAAATTTAGCTCTGCTTTCGCAAAGTAGTAACTAGTAAGTGAAATAGGTCTACTACCACGAACAACATTGCGAAAGAAATCAAAGCTTTATAGCTAATTAAAAGGAAAACCCTGGAGGCATTAATTACGTCGTGTATACCTGTACATGTATGCATCGACATCGATGGGGTGATCATTCGTGTCGACGAGGCATCCCTCGGCAACTGAGCAATCCCCGCAATCATCCAGCACCCAACTGGAAAGTTTGCCCTCCTAAAATAATTAACATACATGCACATGCGGCAGGATGAAACAACGGAAGAATTCTACAAGATTTCGTCGAAAACTAGGTAACATACCAAGCTAGATTTTAGATTAATTTACCTCGATGTATTTCTTGAAAGCCTCGACGGCCATTATACCCCTCTGTTTTGCGTACTTGGGTTCACCCAGTATGTTCATCCTCAGCAACACCGACTCGGCAGGCTCCTCGAGATCCGCGATGAGGCTCCCCACGCCTCCCTCCAATCCTGACAGCTTCATCCGGGCCATCTCGATGATGATCTTCACCACCATGTATGCACCTTCACGGTAATTAAAAAGGAAAAAGAGACAATTAATATATATGTACTCTCTCCATTTATCTTTATAAAACGCACACGCATATTAAGATTCAAACTTTACACTATTTGATCAAGAATTTAATCAACATTTTTTTAACATAAATTTGTTGCCGACGTGGACGCCACGGGGCAGTGGGGCCCACATGCAGCACATCTCTCTTCTCTCTCTCCCTCTTTCTTCTCTCCTCTATTCCATCCTCGCAGGCACGGAGTAGGGGAGGCAGGGGCGTGCTGCCGGAGGCTCGACGGTGGTAAGGCAGGAGGAGTCCCCACCATAGGGCCCCTATATCTTTGCCACGGGCGGCGCACGAGCTGGAGCTCCGCCACGGATGGCCCACCACCGGAAGAGAGAGAGAGAGAGAGCACGGGGATGAGAGAGAGAGAGGGCGCTGGAGACCGCCTCGCCGTGGTGGATTTGGTCCGGCGTCGCCTCCGAGGTCTGAGCCCGATTTGTCCCCGACGAGCTCCGCGGGCTAGAGCAGGCGGTGGTGGGCGTGGGCGTGTGGCCTCGACGACGGCAGCGGCGGCCATGGCGGTGTCAGCGGCGCCTCCCTCACCGGTGGCGGCGCGAAGAGCAGGGGTCCTCCCTTCCTAGCAGCTTTAGCGCACGCAACGGAGCACTATGATGCGGGGGCTCCAGCAACGACTAGTGTGTAGGGGGCACACGAGGAGGGTGGCAGTCGGCGCAGGGGAGGAGTGGGGGTGGCGGCGATCGGCGTCGGCTTGCAGGGTGCGAGGAGAGGGGGATATATGAGAGAAGAAAAAGAGGAAGAGGAGAGAGGGGGCGCTTACATGTGGGTCTATCACCACGTGTCATCCACGTCACCAAAACCACTCAGCGAAACCATCCGATGGTCAAATACGAATAGTTTTGAGAGTTGAGTGGTTAAAGATTTCTGGTTTTGCGGTTACATGGTCAAACTCAAACTGAGACAATAGTTGAATGGTCAAAAAATGAACTTCTTCCTAAATAATATAATGTATGATATATGAACGGTCAAAGTGTAATTTAGGAGACCTGTCTAATCCAGTCACGTCCTATCTATACCTAATATTAAAGGACGGAGTGAATCCTTCAAGTGTTTTGCCTTGGTGAATTGATTTTCATCCGTCGAAGTCCCGTGATTGCATGGGCTCAGGCAACGTCCCGTCGCGGCATCCATAGCATGGACTCCACTTCTGTTACGAAGTGCGTGGATGTTGTGATCTTTCTGTGATGCCAAGATTCCATGTACATGGAGCGCATCAGCTCAAGAATCGTCGGAACCGAACAGAAGGCAGCGATCGTGTCGATCCTGATCGTCACCCAAGTTAGCAGCACACACACAACATATCATCAATCACTAGCCGTCTATAATAATATTATTGTTTTGACTTCATCGCACACAGTCTCTGCTTTGCGCCGGACTATATGAGATCCATTGTTGATGTTAGTTGCCTGCCTTGGCGCAAGGCTATGCGCCCATGCAATCCACCTAAATCTATTTTGCCCTCAAGGCTCCTGGCATTAGGCACGGGCAGCTTGGTGTCCAGCGGGCGGTGGCCCAACCTGCTGCTGCTTGGTGTCCAGCGGGCGGTGGCCCAACCTGCTGCTGTCGGTGTGGGCGAGCGGTTCGGTGGCCAGCTAGCTTGCATGGGGAGGCACGTGGATAGTAAGGACGACATCATGGTCGGAATGAAACGGCGTCAAGTGAGGTTTGGCTAGCACAGACATGATGATGAGGTCGAGAAGGTAGGGACGACGGCGCGACCGGGGGTAGACAACATTGATGCTAGGAGTGCGAACAATAGCAGGGCAAGATCGGGGTGTTGCGCGTACGCAATGGGAACGACGACGCAGTCAGGCTGGCGAGGTCGGGAAGACAATGATGAGGTTCAGGGGGGACGGACAATGGTGGGTGATGTTAAGGTGGCGCGGGCACGACGGCATGACGGTGAGGTCAGGAAAGTGCAAGGGTTGCAAGGTGACAGCGCGGTTGTGGCGGACGATGGCGGCGAGGTCAGGGAGGTGGGGAGTCGAGGATGACGCCAAGGCTGGGGATGCACGAACGACAACTACGGACGGGGTCATTTGGGTGACACAGGCACGAGGAAGAGGCCGACAAGGCGGGGATGACGTCGCGGTCGGGGTACATGAGGGTGAGGTTGCAGAGGCTTGGGCAAGGGGGAGTAGCGCATGCGATTGGAATGGTGACACGGCCATGGAATGTGAAGTTGGGCACACGATGGCGGGGTCATGGCAGATGACGGTGAGGGTCGGAAGGCGGGCGTGGTTTGGGTCGAGCACTATGGAAACGACGGCGAGGTCGGAGGGGGCATGGTGGCAATGCGATCAGGACAGATGACGTTGAAGCGAGAAATGTTTTCTTCTGTGCAACACAAGAGTATAATTACTAGTAAAAATAAACAGAGGAAATATGTCACAACCAGTGGAGTGAGACCCACCATCGTCGAGGAAGTAGTTCTCCTTGAGCGCGCCGTGGCCGGTGGTCTCCATCATGAGGTGCGTCTCGACGCCGTCGGCGTTGAGCTGCACGCCCTTGTCGATCACGTTGCGGTACCCCACGCGGTAGAGGCAGTGGCGGCCTCCCGTGGCGGCGATGAACCGCGTGAGCCCCTCGCCGGCGCGCGCATCAGTCACCACCGTCGTTCCCGGGTGCTCGCCCAGCACGATCGCCGACATGAGCGCGATGAGCCTGTCGCCGTTGATGGCCGCGCCGGCGGCGTCGACGACACCGCTGCGGTCCACGTCGGTGTCGAAGACGACGCCCAGGTCGGCGCTGCGAGCCAGCACGGCGCCGCGGGTGAGCGACATGGTCGTGGCGTCCTCTGGGTTGGTCATGTGGTTGGGAAACCTGCCGTCGGGGTCCAGGTGCAGGCTGCCGGACGTATCGGCGCCGAACTCCTCCAGCACGTCCCGCGCGAAGAAGCCGCCGCAGCCGTTGCCGGCGTTCACGACGACCTTGAAGCCCTGGAGCGGGGTGTCGGGGTGCGCCGGGTGCGCGACGCGCTGCTTGATGATGTCGCGGAGGTGCTGCGCGTAGGCGCTCATGAGGTCCACGCGCGTCACCACCGGCGGCGGCGGGGGCACGCCGCCGCCGAAGGCCATCATCTTCCGGGCAACGTACTTGTGCGCCGCGCGGTCGCAGATCTTCTCGACGTCGTTTGAGGTCAACCCGCCGCGCTTGGTGAAGAACTTGAGGCCGTTGCGGGTGTAGGGCAGGTGTGATGCCGTCATCTGCAGAATCACCACCGCAATAAATACTTGCATACCAAGGTCTGGAGAAAACACGTAAGAAGTGAAAACATCTTGAGAAATTAATCAGATAATGCTAATCAGAATAGCATTTACCATAATGGACGCGTCGTAGTTGAAGCGAGGCAGCACGGTGCTCATGAAGCAGGCGGGCGTGGTGGCGAGCCCGACGTCGAAGACGGCGCACCCGGCCGTCGCGAGCCCCGCGAAGAGCGCCGCGCTGAGCCGCGCGCCCGACAGCCGCGGGTCCCGGCCCACGGACACGCGCAGCTGCTCGCCGCCGTCCTCCGGCCGCCGGTGGAGCTCCTGCTCGTGCAGCCACTCCCCGAAGCTCTCAGCGATGAGCTCGACGGCCAGCGGCGTGAGGTCGACGGGCTGGCCCTCCTCCCCCTCCAGCGCCACGCCCCGCACGTCCGGCCCGTTCTGCAGCCGCCGTATACTGTCGGCGCCGGCCTCCTCCGCGGCGACGCCGACGGGCGGCACCTCAACCCGGCCGAGCTCGCCGTGGCTCCTGTCGTGGTCACCTTCCCGTAGCTCATCCTCCTGCTGCAGTGGCGCCGCACCACCACCACGCCGTGGCTCGCGTAGTGCTTGCATGGCTGCAGAGTGGCCGGCGAAGAAGTGGAGACGGTGGCCGTAGCAGCTAGCTAGCAGTTTTACGAGCGAGGAGCAACGGCGCACGATACAATATATGCCAGTGTCAGTATGCATGTGTACGTAGTCCTTGGGAAAAACAAAAACGCCTGGGGGAAATATCTCGGCGAGCTAGGGATATTTTCGGGACGCGGTGGATAGGCTGGGAAGGATTCGATAGAGCGTGTGCGGCAGAGGGACCTCGATCGGGTGTGTACTTTTTGGTCAGGGAGAATTGGACATGTGTGCTCATCCTTTTTCACCTCTTTCCGAAAAAAAAACGTACGTGATACTCCTTCAGAAAGGGATATAGAAATTTCTTATGAATCACTTTCAATTATAGGATCTTTTAGGTGAAAATTATATATAGGGAGAACATTTGAATTCTTCGTTTAATTTCCTTCCGTTAGTTCGAGTGTCTTTGACAATCATAAGGTGTATATGGCATGAAGGAACTAGCAAAAACAAACCCGAATACAGCCTATTTAGGAACGTTATAACTGGAAACTTTATTAGCAAAGAGAGAATTTTAGGAACGTTATAACCCGGCATTTTTTTTTGCAGGCAAAGAGAGAATTTTATTAGCTGGGCATGAGAGTATTATTACAATTGTTTCTTATATATGAGGTTAAAGACACACATGTACAGGTGCCCATCGTTGAGTGAACACTACGCCAAGCTAAAGCTGCCAACTCATTGGCTACCTGTTGCTTTCTCTCTCTACACCTTTGCTAGCTATCTTCCAATCCAAGAGAGGAGATGGACGATAGCACCTTCACTCTTTGAAGGCTTTGGACCACCTGTGCACAATGTGATTCATTGGGAGCCAAGACGGGGATTACTCACTCCTTCCACACAAATGTTCTGCCTCCACACAGCGCTGGCACATCGGAACAGAACACGCCATGACTTTGATCGCACCCTGCAGTGCAATCACGGGCAACGACACCAACTCCTGCAGCTCGTCCATTGTTGGCGACAAGTGAGGCATCCACCACTGTTGAAAAAATGGTCATTTGTACCAGATGAGAACCCTCATTTGTACCGAGTATCCCACTCAGTACAAACCAATCGGTACAAATGTTCGTATTTGTACCGGGTGTGAGATGCGCCCCGATACAAATGTGATTTGCCCCCGTACGCTCTTTCCTCTCTCCTCTCCTTTTTTTTCTCATCTCATCTCATCCAGATTCAGATTCAAAGTCACAAATTTTAAAGTCTCAAATCAAGATTCAATCACAAATTTTACAACAAGTTTCCAATCACAATCTCTACACATCTTACAATCTCATACATCTCACAAAATTCACACAAGATTCACAACACATCAAGTCACGATTCACGGTACAAGAACACAATAACACACAAAGAACTCACAAGATCGATGCATGCCATTAATAGAACTGCGCCGCACCCGCCAGGAGGCCGCCGCCGCCTGGACCCCAGCCGCCGCGCCCGCCGGCCCTGCCTCCGCCGGCCGCCACGCCCGCGCCGAGGGGCCTGGCCCCCACGCCGACCGCCGCCCCGCATGGTGCCCTGCAAAGAGGAGAGAGGAAAGAGAGATGAGAATATGGATGAGAAGGTAAGATAGAGATGGATGAGAAAGAGAGACGGCAGATAAAGGAGGCCGGAGGAGGCCGCGGGAGGCATTTGCACCAAGGTTTGTCTCTGCCTGGTACAAATGTCGTTACATCTGTACCGAGTGGGGATACGCCCCGGTACAAATGTTATATCTTCACATTTGTACCGGGTGGAGATACACCCCGGTACAAATGTGACTCATTTGTACCGAGGCTAACCCCCACCCGGTATAAATGTGCTCTCACGGGGGCGTGTCGGGGCCCCCCTTCCCACCCGGTACAAATGCCCTCATTTGTACCGGGTGGTAATAGAACCGGTACAAATGAAAATTTAAGCCAGGGACAAATGACTCATTCTCTAGTAGTGCACATTTATCTTGATCCACCCGTCCGGGAGAGGCTCCCAGGCAAATGGCTTATTGTCTACAGCTACTACATCATTCCGCTATTTTTTTAAAATTTTGAAACGAATGAGAATCAGGCAGGAGAAGAGCTGCCGATTGCACTAAAAATAAGAAAAAACTCAGACCAGGAAAACAAAAAAAAACACTGAAACACAGGCCGACTGGATTTGGACATCAATCCCCACTACTCAACACTCAACTCAAAACACAACATCGGTGTCACACCCTGCAAATGTTGGATTTCAGGATTTGATTGGAAAGAATAAGTAAACAATAATTTTCTCATTATTTTAAAATTTTTCCAATATTTATTTTCTTAAAAAAATTAGTATAGGAAAAACTAATGGTTGTTTTTTCTAAATTAAATAGTGTTGATCTGGTTGCACCCATGCCGATGCATCTGGTGTTTAATGAGAGCAAAAAGTTTTGAAAAAGCCCTTTTGATAATTATTCCAGTTTTTTGAATTTATTTTCATTTTTCTAGAGCTAAATCTATTTATTAGAGGAGGGCTCTAGAATCTTTTTCTTGAGCTTAAAATACTTCCTCGTGTTCCAATCTATCCATGGTAATGTTCCTGGATTTATTGGAATCTTTATATTACTTTTCTGGATTTATTGGAATATCTAGGATTTTTCTTTCACAAGAAAATCAATTTTTTTTAGAAAACAAGAAAATCAATTTCTGAAACTAACATATCTAAACCTAGCTTTCGGGCCGAGCCCACACCCGCGTGAGGCCGACCCTGTTGTGGCCCACTTTCCCTTCCCTCTCGGGGCGAGCCTGCGAGGCCTTCACAAGGCAATTTGAGAATTTGCTTCAAATTGGACGATACACACTGTGCAGTTTATTTTGACCCACACAATGCTTCAATTTGAGGCAGTTTATTACTCCCTACTTCACGTTACTCGAGTGTTTTTTCTCTTCTATATCACTCCATTTTTCAACCACTAAAATCCTGACACGTATCACTGTTTATGGAATGTTCGGTTGTCACCCAATGCAAGTAGCTAGAAAGCAGTCGAATTTAGATCACACTGTGACGGATAAAAAACTAGTGAATACTAATTGTGAATCATCCGGATAACAGCTGTTTTGACGCTATTTGGCCTGTTCGGCTGGCCGGTGGATGGTAAGACAGACAAACAGGCTGATTATGTTCGGATAGAACCGCTCTAACTTGCTAAACTCACTTTGTTTATTATCGCTCTTAACTGATGCCTTATTATTTGCATTATAGGTACTAACGTATATTAACATACATACGTATATGCATGCATGCATGCATACATACATACATACATACATACATACATACATACATACATACATACATACATACATACATACATACATACATACATACATACATACATACGTGCCGCATCAGTGGCAGTGCACCGCACAAAGTGTTAATTACCGTATGCACTCGCTGGTCATACAACGGGCTCTAAATTTTCGCCCTGCTTGACAATGAATGAATATGAGGTCGGTGCTGGTGGGCTGTGGGCCGTACCCATCAGCTCCTGCGCGCGTGACGAGTTGATGGGCCGTGTCGGCCGCATCAACAATTCTGTGGCCGCCTCGTGGGCCGAGAACCTTTGCCAACACATAAAATTCGCCTGACGGAGTGAATAGATTTTTACTCGAGTGACGTTTAAGAATTCCGTTTTAAAAAAGTAATAGAAGTGGAACGAGAGTGACCGACCTAAGGAGTGCGTTTCCCAATTTTATGCATTTGTACTCTGAGATTTCTTTTTCTTTTACAACTAGGAAAGTGCTCGTGCGTTGCTACGGACATCCAAACAACTATACACATTTCACATAGCATTCAACATGACAATAATAATGTAAAAATAAGCACAACTATGGTTAAGTATTTACCCAACACACCAAAAACATAAAGAAAATGTACCGGTTATAAATAGTCATATGTGAAAAAAGACCATAAGAAGCTGGTTGCTGCCATCACTGTATTGTTGATGCTAACCATGTGAATTGGTTGGTTTCTGTACTATGAGCATCCCTAAGAACAAAACTGAGGTGGTTGTTCTACACCCAGCCTTCACTAAATTTGAGACTGCTTTTGCTTAATCTTCAAACTCTGATCAATTTTTGCCAGCCTTTACTAAATAACAGCCACATGATGGTCTCAAAAAAAAAATTGATCATGCAAAACAAATCGGATTAAAAAGAGTGAACATAAAAACTCCAGAGCTACCTTTTAGGCACAAGATGTGCTCTTGGCACCTGCTCCTTTCTCATCCGCCTGACCTTCGTCTTCTCATCCACCTGCAGAAGAATACATTGTAGCATGAACTACAAGACATTTACTCTGGCATAGTTAACAAAAAAAACAAATTGGTAATTTGATGAGTCATGAATAATTCAGTCAAGTAGCAATGATATGTATTTTGTGACAAAAAAAAAATCAGCCCCAATATGCCTTACTTAGCAGTTAGCACCAAAACTAAGGGTGTGTTTGGTTGGGCTGCGGCTTTTGAAAAAGCTGATGTGGGCTGTGACTTTTGAAAAAGCTGCTGTTAGAAACCTGCTGTGGGAAAAGCAGAAGACTGTTTGGTTCACCAGTTGTGGCTTTTGTAACAGCTAATCTCACTTACCAACGGGTCCCACCTGTCATATACCCATTGGACCTTCTTCTTCCTCTAGTCAATCTGATATGCGGCGCACAGAGGAGCCCTCCGTCGGGGCCATGCCCGTTGCCGGAGCCGCGCCCACGCTGGCCGGCGCACAGAGGAGCCCGCCGCCGTGGCCGCACACGCGCCCTCCGTCGGGGCCACGCTGGCGCTGGCCGCCGGGGCCGCGCGCCCCGCCGCCGGGGTCGACCTTGAAGGCATCTAGGCCCCTAAAGTGTGTTTTGGTAATTAATGACAATCATAGTGGACTAACATTTTTATCAAGATAAAAGAATATGTTAGTCCCGGTGGTGATGCGAGCTTCATAGGAATGACTTGCTATACTTGTGTGTATGGTGAACCAAAAAGGAGCTCAAGGCAAAGGTATAAGATAGGTTTTTCTTTTACCGGTCAAAAGGTGATTAGAGGATGCAAATTGACCGGATTAATAGGCTAGATAGCCGTACTATCAAGAGGGGTCAATTGCATTTGCTTGACGGTTCTATAGTGCCACTTTGCTCAAATAATTGTATTGCATGCATGAGGGTTAACAATGTTTGAGAAAGTGCAAAAGGATGAAGAGAAAAATCTGTTTTGAGAAAAGATAACTGTCGAACTGCGGACAGTCCGTGGCCCTTGGGGCGGACAGTCCGATGTGCGCGGACGGTCCGTGACCAGGGAGGCGGACGGTCCGCAGGCTGTTTTACCGCGAGAAAAATCGACTAAGTCCCAGGCAGGTGCGCCGATCTTTTGCCGGCGGACTGTCCGGCCCGTGGTGGCGGACTGTCCGCAGCTCTTTTCTTGTGAGGCGGACCGTTCGGCGGACCGTGCTAACAGAACCGTGTTCTGGGGGTTAGAGAACACTTTTTTGACGGCGGACGGTCCACGGGGCAGTTTGGCTGTGGTTTTTGCTTGTGCGGCGAACGGTCCGCGCCCTGTTGGCGGACTGTCCGCACATCCTGTAACGGTCATTTCTGACACGTTTTCGAGCCGTTGAAGTTGGGCGGCGGACTGTCCGCCAAGTGTGGGGCGGACTGTCCGCGGGCCCTATTTTAAACCGTTTTCAGCACATAACGGCTAGCTGCGTGGGAAGGGGGTATTTATACCCCATACCCTGGTTGGGAGAGCCTCTCTTGGCACTTTGAAAAGCTTTCTTGCATACCTTGAGCTCTCCCTTCCCTCTCTCTCACTCACTTTGCTTAGTGGTTGCATTCTTGTGAGATTGAGAGCATCCTAGTGCATTGCATCAAGAGTTTGAGATTTGTGGCACTAGGGAGTCTTCAAGCAAGCGTCATTGGCTTGTCACTCTTGGAGGTTGCCGCCTCCTAGACGGCTTGGAGATTGTGGTTCTATTGAGCACTTCAAAGAAGATTGTGAAGGTGCCTTTGGAAGATTGTTGTGAGGGGTGTTGTGCTCACCTCACCGGAGCGGTAAAGAGCAACTCTAGTGGAATCGAGGTGTGGAGTGGTTCTTTGGTTCTAACCGTCTCAAAGATCAAGCGGTGCCTTGATAGAGGAGAGGTTGAACATTGAATCCACCTCAACGTGGATTAGGGGTGACCGGCAAGTCACCGATACCACGGGATAAATTTCGTCTCTCGTGCTTGGTTACTTTCTTGCTCAATTTACCTTCAAGCTTTTACTTTGAGCAATTTATTTACTAGAGATTGAATTGTATCTTGTCATCCTAGGTTGCAAACCCTCAACATAGACCTAGTATAGCTAGAAATTTAATTCCCCTTGTTGTTCTAATTAAATTTGTCTAGTGTTGTGCTTTTAGATTTTAAACCGCCTATTCACCCCCCTCTAGTCGGTGTCCTAGATCCTACAGACCTCCACCGTGGTCGCGCACGCGCCCTCCGTCGGGGCCATCACCCCGCCGCCCTCCTTCCACCGACCGCCGGAGGCAAGCACCGTTGGCTCTCGCGACCGCGACGGAGGAGAGAATAGGAGAAAAAACGAACCGTTACCTGTGTAATCAGTGGCAGGTGGGTAATTTTGTGACCCAAAAGCAGGTCCTCCCCCTGCTTTTCAAAATGAACTAGGCAAAAGCTGCTTTTGGCTTTGGCTTTGGCTGACAGCTAACCCCTTTGGTTGGACTTTTGGCTTTTAGCAAAAGCAAAAGCAGGTAAAAGCCCAACCAAACACACCCTAAATCCTTCAACACATTTTCGGAAAGTAGAAGACTACAACTCTGATTAAGAACATGAACTGGAATTATCTCTCCTAATAAAAAATTCAAATTTATATAATGTCACCTATTAAGAATAATTCCACAAGGAATAAATAAGGTGCTAAATTGCGAGATGGAACATACCTAGGTTGCAAAAGGATCTGGCTTACTTCATGGTATCATGGTGAACAAATCTACACAAGTGGAGGCATGCACATATAAGAGAAGGTAATTTTTAGTATTCAACATTATTGCTGATTCTTAATGATTCGGCATGTTGTTAATGAAAAGGGCCCGCAAAAAACATACAAACACAAGCATTTTAGACAACATATGTATTGTGGTAATTTAATCGAGCACCTAGCATGCATCACAAGTGGTGTACGTCGGGCCTAGTTAATCAAATGTAATTGTCGATACACACCTGCTCATCTTGCGATCTGAATCATCCTCAAATCACTCGAATCAAGGTTACATGACGAATGGTGAAATCAAGGTTCCAAAGACCAAGTAATCGACCGGAAGTGTACCTCACCAAATCGAGTCCGACAGGAATGTTCTTGTACTTGGAGGAGAACCACAGCTATGATGGATCCCCTGCAAGAAGCAGGGCTGATCTCACATAGAAGCATTTTCTCTTGGGCGGGATGGCTGTTGAATCTCGATGTTGTCTCCCTCGCGGACATTGGGCGGTGGTCCTCCACCACTGATGGCGACCGGTGACCAGAGCGGAGGAGTGTGTTGCACCGGGAGGAGATGCTCATTTCTTTGGTTTTTTATTTGAAGGCTTGGATGCATCATCATTGGAAGAGTCCTTGGTGTTTTTCTTCTTGGATAGCTTACTCCCACCAGGGGCAGCAGATTTCTTCTTCTTGGATAAAGCTTCAACAGTTATCTTTTCTGCACCTATTTTGCAGAAGGATGCTCCCAGGTTCTTGATGACAGTTGCAAGAATGGTTGGGCGATCCAAAGAGCAACCCAGACAGTTTTTGTTGATGCAAGGGGAGCCTTTAAAGCCCTTGTGTTTATTCTTCTGCTTTAAACTCCCCTATGGGCAATTTGTGATGGTTGGAGATGTATGTGCATTGGAGCCCTATTGGCAATTCATAATTAATAAGCAAATAACTTGCTGCCATGGATCAATACAGAACTTACTGAAATCAGTTTTGTTGGAAAATCATTAACCATAATTCAAATCAATAGCTAGACTATGTAATGATAGGCAAAACTTACATGCAAAAATGAAGTAATCCATTGATGTTTCAGACTTTCAGGTAGGATGTTTTACCTTAGGCAAGCACAATAGCTTAATTTCTCTTCTACTTTCTCCCATTTGCTTCTTTCATCACAGTACTCTGTCTATCAACCTAAGCTGGAACTTCTGTAGGACCGAGATGGCAACCAGAGAGGGGGGAGTGAATGGGAGCCAAATAAAATTCTTCTCCAAGGAGACGAATATGGATATGCTCCCAAAATCAACTTCGAAACCTCCGACACTCTTCTTGCCAAATCCACACAGTCACTGGAGTACTGTTGGATTTAGGAGCAAGGCAAATCGACTCGCACAACACGCAGCACAACGGAAAACATAACAAAGCGCTGCACGAGGCGACATCGGACCGGTCAGGACCACCGGTCAGACCGGTCAAGGCCGGAACACCCGGACCAAACCTCCGAAACACCCGAGGATAGACGGAGACGCTCCGGGTCACCCGAGCACAATAGCCAGATCACCCGAGCAGCAACTTGTCGATTTCCCACAAAAGCCACGGCACCGCTCAGACCGGTACAGCACACCGGTCAGACCGGTCACGGCTGGAAAACCCCAAGTGCAAGAGTCCAAAGCTCCCAAGGCCAAAACCGCGCGAAACTTAAACAACAGCAAGCCTAAAGAAGGAACCACACCCTAGAGTGAAATCCCCCGAAAAAGCCCACAAAGGCCGGCACCGGTCAGACCGGTCACGCCTGGGCAGCTCGGGAAAAACTCCACCCGTGGGTCAACTCAAGATTTCAAATCCACCGATCTCCCGATTCACGCAATGGATTCAAGTGAGACTTTGGGGATAGTTGGGTCACCTCATGGGTGAGCCTTGGCTACGAAATCAAGTCCCCAAACTTACCAAATCTTGCGGAATCGCGAACCAAAGGGACGAACACCAATAACTTGGGACAAATCAAAAACCACCAAATCGAAGGTCTTCCTGTGGGTTTATAGGAGCAAGATCACTAAGAAAAGAGGCACAAGGCACTCATGTGTGATCCTCGAACAAAACCCCCAAGGAAACGCCCTCAAATCCGATCCAAGAAAATCCCAAGAAAATGCCTTCGAAAATCCACAAAAAGGAAAACACACGGGATTAGGGAAGGAACCACAACTAGCAGCATGAATCTTCTTCACAAACAAAGGAAAGATTCTTTACAAGTGCTAGCAACCTCCCAACATCCTACCCGCTTGATGATTTGGAGATGAAGCTCTAGCTAGCCTATGGAGAAGGAAAAACCATAGCAAGTGCTAGGGAGGAGAGAAAATGAAAAACCTAATCACCAAGTCCCTAGAGAGAAGCCCCCCAAAGCTTGGCTGCCCACTTGCTCCATTTTCTATTTATCTATAGTTCATCGGAGGTGGCAAACTACTATTCTATCCCTACAACTCGAATTTAAGATACACACCCCTCAGGGGCAAATCCAGAAGTTGTAGATCGAGCGGGCACGCATCCACCGCAGCCTTCCTTCCCTCCGACGCAAGCTCCGCGATCACGCTGTGTGCCCCCCGCTTCGAAGCTTCCCGTCGCACACGGTCCACACCGGTCAGGCCGGTGCACCTCACCGGTTAGACCGGTGCGCCGTCTTTGTCACGCCGGGTCTTCGGGCTCGGTTTTGAGGCCCAAACCGAGCAACCATCCTTCTGGTAGTTTTGTGGCCAAACCACCAAACCCCGCGTGTAGACTTCGGTCGTTAGCCGCTACCCTGCACCGGCTCGGCCACGTGCAAGCTTCGGTCATTAGTCGCTACCATTGCATCGGCTCCATGTTCACGACTTCATCTTGCTCTTCTTGCACCATGCGGACCGCACTTGATCCCGTCTGGCCACCGGGTCCCTCGAACCAAGCCTACTTGTCTCTCCACTCCTCGGAGGCCACTCTGGCTAATACCTTTTGCGCCTGTTCTTCACCTGCACCAACGCAAATCAAGCCGCATCCAACACCTGCAATACTAGGCCAATAGTCTGTCCACACCACATTGTCAATCACTCATCACTAAGGAGCGACCATCCATTAGTCCTCGGACACTCCTGGTCCTCAATCTCCCCCTTGATGAGTGCATTGACAACACATATAGAAACCACTTGAAAATAAACAATGAAAAATGAAAAGAAACGAATACGAAACTCCAACAAGTGATCGAAAGCCGGAAAGCAAACGACAACAAGATCACTCGAGAGAGAAAGTCTCGGTCCTCTAAGACAAGGGCAGCGGCTCGACACAACTAAGACAATAAGCTCACAACACAAGAGCGAAAGCTCACAACAAATGAGCGAAAACACAAAGCACACACAAAGCAACACAAGGACCTCCCCCTGAACACATGCAAACTCCCCCTGAACCAAGGCATGCAAGCTCCCCCTGAAACAGAGCATCCCAGCTCTGACCGGTCAGACCGGTGACCATCAGAACAGTAACTGCTGCGAGTTCTGTTCGGAAACCTTCCAAATGCGCCCAGAAGTGTTTTTCATGCGCCACTTTCTTCCCCTTGTTGACAATGGATGAATCAAGGCTAAAATGCAAAAGTTTTGACTACGAGCTTCTCAAATAGACAATGAGCACTAAAAATGCTACAAAATAGATAATGAACAAGCAAGATAGTTCATAGTTCCGTAAAAGCATTGCCATCAAGATTGTAAAGTTTCATACGCATGTGACCAAGCCATGGTCAAGTTAAGCAATTTTACGAAAAATTTCCTCTCATGAGCAAATTTCTAACCATGATCAAATTATGCATAAATGAGCTAATGATCACCCAAAGCTCATACAAGGTCACAAGTTCTCATCAAGAGGTCATTGCAAACACCCATAAGCTATCTCATATCATGTCAAAGCCACCGAGCCATGTGTCTACTTCTAAAATGAGACTTCTCATGGTAGACATCATGCAACGGTTTAGCACCCAAAATAAATATTTTAAAAGCACAAATGACATGATTCATATGAGAGCATATTTTTCAAGCATTGACATTTCATTTTTAGATTTAAACATGGTACATGAAATGCCTTTGCGGCAAAAAGAAGCTTATGCTCCTCCATATGGTAACCAATGGGCTAAACATTCACAATGACAAAAGGTCTTTGACCTCAAAAGACAAGAACATGCAGCCCAAGCATAAGCTAAGCATGTCATAGCCACTCAAGCATAAAAAGAGCATGGCAAGGCTTTTACTCATGAGAAGGTGTCCATTTAGCCTTTTTTTTTAAATAGCTAGCTCATCATGAGTATTCAACACGACAATCAAGAGCATAGCTACACACCACCAATTACTAGCAAGCATACCCACATCTCAAAAGTAGCAATTTTTAGTAACCAATGTATATAGGAGAAGCACATCCTATCAAATGCAAAGATGATACAAAGATGGTTATCCTACCATGGTATGGTACATAAAAGTAAACATGTATGCAACATATGCTACAAGAGAAGCTCCAAGGCCCAACTCAGAAAGAGCAAACCAAAAGAAGCCAAGAGAAACAACAAGAGCAACGACTTCAACAAAGAAACTTCTCACTTACTTGAAAGACACCTTTAGGCAGCACTCGTCCTCGTCCATTATCCCCAAAAGTGATGTAATCTCTCGACACCACTAGGATGAGGCTGAAGAACCATCCCCGATCTCCGGTCACATGCTCGAACAACAGGAGTCAATCAACCAAATGTTCTTCATGTCTCCCGCCTGCAAAATAAAAACGAGAACGAGAGCGAGCAAACAACTCAACACTAGGGTTAGCACAAAAAGAGTTAAACCAGTGCCGAGCCATCTGCTCAAAAGAAGGGTTAGCAAAGTCCACGCTACCACTGTCTATCCGTGGAACCCTCTCACGTCTTACGAAATGAGTACGAGCACCACGAAAGGGAAAACGTGGTCCGTACCTCCTCTGAGACTCAAAGCTGCGATCGTCTCTCACAGCCTCGTATCGACCACGAGAGAAAGGACGTCCAGCAAACTCACCACTACGACCAAACCCAGAGTGCACACCACGCACTAGACCAGACCTGCCAGCACCTCGAGGTCCACCGGTCTGACCGGTCTGCCCCACCGGTCTGACTGGTGCCCTCTGTACAGCCCCAACACTGCCTCTTGGAAGATCTCTAACCACAGCAGCTCCCCTAGGCAGTGGCTCACGAGGTGCAGGCACACCATGAGAAAGGTGGTACCTGTCCTGGTTACCCCACTCACGCTCACACCTCACAGCTCTCTTCTTCCTATAACAAAACTCCTCAAGGTGGCCATCCCTCCCACAAAACTCACAATGAAAGCAGACTGGTTTAGGCTTTTGCTTTGAGCTCTCTTTCGACTGTGGTTTCTCACTTGACTTCTCACCCAACCCAGACACAAAGTTCACTCTCTTCTGGAAGTTGTTTGTTTTGGGTGGAAACACAGGTGGATCTGGAGTTGTGTCAAGTTTGTTTAGGAGGTGGTTTGTCTTGGGTTCCCACAAGTTCTTGTGTGTAGTTTGTGATGGAACTGGAACTCCCTCTTTCTCACCACTACACTCACCAACTTTCTCTGACCCAAGCCCCTGACCATCAGCTCGCTTGAACTGTTCAATCATCATCCTAAGCTGAGGCTCTCTACCAGACAACCAACTCAAACACTAACACAACTCATCATTTTCATCTTGCAAGCGGTTAGCACAATGCTCAAGTTCAAGGTTTCTCACAGCAAAAACCTCATAGCTAGAACAAGCATTTGCAATAAGAGATTTCAAAGCAGCCTCAAGAGAAACAATGTGAGCATGAGATTCATCTAGTTTACCATGCAAAATAGGACAAGAAGTGCATGCTCCTAACAAAGCAGGTCTAGACTTCAACTCAATAAATTCATTCCTAACCGCATCTAATTCCTCCAAGCGAGAGGCATACTTAGTTTTTAGTTCAAACAAGTCAGCCAAAAAGACATTGCAATCAGTGCACTTAGGCTCATCAGTGACAACAGGAGTGCCTTTCAAAGACTCAATTTGAACTCTAGCATCAACAAGAGAAGATTCTAGTTCCACGACTCTTTCTCTAGCATCTCCTAGCAAAGACCTAAACTCTCTCTTCTCTTTGTTGGTTTTCCTAAGCACATCATCATGATTATCCAGCAAAGCATTCAACTTAGCAATCTCCTCTAGCAAGAAGTCGGGATCGCGGTTTACCTCGTCCTCGGAGTCAGACTCAGAGTCAGAGTCGTCCTTCCTACTCTTCTTGCTCTCGGAGCTGCGCGCCATGCCGCAGAAGCCTTGTCGTTTGCTCGTGATGCCGCAAAGTCCATTGAAGTTCTTGTGGACTATCTTCCTCTTCTCCTTGCGCTTGTCGCGATCTTCTTCCTCGCTACTCGAGCTCGACGACGTGTCCTCGGAATCGGAGTCGATGTCGCTAGGTTCCTCCATCTTCACTCGACCCCGTGCCTTCCTTCCACGTCTGTGAGGCTTCTTCTTCGACCTTCTTCCCTTGTCTTTGGACTTATGCTTGTCGTTGTTGTTCATCTTCGGGCACTCGGCGAAAAAGTGTCGGGTCTTGCCGCACTTGTAGCATGTACTCGAGCGCCGCCTTGTACTGTTGTGATTCTCGAACATGCGCCCGAACCTCTTGGACAGCAACGCGAGATCATCCTCGCTCAGCACCTCAAACTCCTCATTTGGTAAAGACACAAGAGAAGACAAAGAAAACTGTCTGGAGGAAGGGTTAGCTGCAAATCCTGAACCGAAACCAGAGACAAGAGCCATACTATGTGGATCAGTCGGGTTCTCGGTCTTGGCTCTCAAAGCCCTGTCTACCTTAGAGGACTTGAGCTTGGAGAAGAGCTCATCGACGGTGAGTGTCTCATAGCCAGTGGACTTCATGATGGCCTTGACCTTAGCACTCCACACGGTACGATCCAGAGAGTGTAAGAGCTTCACAGCTCTATCATGATCATCATACAGGAGGACGGTCACATTGGCCCTCATGTTGTTCACAACGCAAGTAAAGCGCTGAAACATCACGTCGATTGACTCGCCGAGGAGATGAGTGAAATTCTCGTACTCTCTTCAGTAAGTCGCAAACAACCTAGCTTTGACTTGGTTGTTTCCACCATGGGCAACCTTGAGTTTCTCCCAAATCTTGCAGGCCAAGTTCTCTCCCAAAACACGATTGAATTCATGTTCAGAGAGAGCACGGTAAAGGAAGTCGACAGCCTTGTTGTTGGCCTCGAACATATCCCTGGAGCTTGGTAGCAAGAAGGCCTCGGGAATGACATAGTTGGTGTCTATCGTCACATCCCAAATCAGCTGCCCCATGCCACAGAGAAACACGCCTATCCGGGCTTCCCACATCTGGTAGTTCTTTCCATCGAAGTGTGGAGGACCCGAACTCCTTTCTTGATACACCATCTTTGGATCTCGAACCGATTAGAGTTAGGAGACCCTTAACTCAGCTCTGATACCACTTGTAGGACCGAGATGGCGACCAGAGAGGGGGGGAGTGAATGGGAGCCAAATAAAATTCTTCTCCAAGGAGACGAATATGGATATGCTCCCAAAACAACTACGAAACTTCCGACACTCTTCTTGCCAAATCCACATAGTCACTGGAGTACTGTTGGATTTAGGAGCAAGGCAAATCGACTCGCACAACACGCAGTACAGCGGAAAACAGAACAAAGCGCTGCACGAGGCGACACCGGTCAGACCGGTCAGGGCCGGAACACCAAGACCAAACCTCCGGAACACCCGAGGACAGACAGAGACGCTCTGGGTCACCCGAGCACAACAGTCGGATCACCCGAGCAGCAACTTGGTGATTTCCCACGAAATCCATGGCACCGGTCAGACAGGTACAACACACCGGTCAGACTAGTCACGACTGGAAAGCCCCAAGTGCAAGAGTCCAAAGCTCCCAAGGCCAAAACTACACGAAACTTGAACAGCAGTAGAGCAGGAACCATACCCTGGAGTGAATCCCCCGAAAAAGCCCACAAAGGCCAGCACCGGTCAGCTCGCGGGTCAACTCAAGATTTCAAATCCACCGATCTCCCGATTCACGCAATGGATTCAAGTGAGACTTTGGGGATAGTTGGGTCACCTCATGGGTGAGCCTTGGCTACGAAATCAAGTCCCCAAACTCACCAAATCTTGTGGAATCGTGAACCAAAGGGACGAACACCAAGAACTCGGGACAAATCAAAAACCACCAAATCGAAGATCTTCCCGTGGGTTTGTAGGAGCAAGATCACCAAAAAAAGAGGCACAAGGCACTCATGTGTGATCCTCAAAAAAACCCCCAAGGAAACGCCCTCAAATCCGCTCCACGAAAATCCCAAGAAAATGCCTCCGAAAATCCACAAAAAGGAAAACACACGAGATTAGGGAAGGAACCACAACAAGCACCATGAATCTTCTTCACAAACAAAGGAAAGATTCTTTACAAGGGCTAGCAACCTCCCAACATCCTACCCTCTTGATGATTTGGAGATGAAGCTCTAGCTAGCCTATGGAGAAGGAAAAACCATAGCAAGTGCTAGGGAGGAGAGAAAATGAAAAATCTAATCACCAAGTCCCTAGAGAGAAGCCCCCCAAAGCTTGGCTACCCACTTCCTCCATTTGCTATTTATCTATAGTCCATCAGAGGTGGCAAACTACTATTCTACCCGTACAACTCGAATTTAAGATACACACCCCTCAGGGCAAATTCAGAAGTTGTAGATCGAGCGGACACGCATCCATCGCAGCCTTGCTTCCCTCCGACGCAAGCTCCGCGATCACGCCACGTGCCCCCGCTTCGAAGCTTCCCGTCGCACACGGTCCGCACCGGTCAGCCGGTGCTCTCCACCAGTCAGACCGGTGCGCCGTCTTTGTCACGCCGGGTCTTCGGGCTCGGTTTTGAGGCCCAAACCGAGAAACCCTCCTTCTGATTGTTTTGTGGCCAAACCACCAAATCCCGCGTGCAGACTTCAGTCGTTAGCCGCTACCCTGCACCGGCTCGACCACATGCAAGCTTCGGTCGTTAGTTGCTACCTTGCACTGGCTCGGTGTTAATTTTGTGGTCAAATCAACAAACCCCACGTACAAGGCACAACCTCACACGCCAAGCTTCGTGCACGTCAGTCCTTTCACCTCCGGCACCCGGACGGTCTACTCAGTCTTGCCTCGTTCCTTGACTTGGCTGCCACCATTGCACCAACTCCATGTTCACGACTTCGTCTTGCTCTTCTTGCACCATGCGGACTGCACTTGATCCCGTCTGGCCACCGGGTCCCTTGAATCAAGCCTACTTGTCTCTCCACTCCTCGGAGGCCACTCTGGCTAAGACCTTTCGCGCCTGTTCTTCACTTGCACCAACGCAAATCAAGCCGCATCCAACACCTGCAATACAAGGCCAAGAGTTAGTCCACACCACGTTGTCAATCACTCATCACTAAGGAGCGACCATCCATTGGTCCTCGGACACTCCTGGTCCTCAACTTGTCTCTCGAAACTGAAACTGAACAACAAAGAGTGAATCACCTTATCGCTGAGCTCTGCAAGTTGTGGCTTGGCTTCACCTAAAAGACTAAAACCAAAACGAAATCTATTACTGATATAGTAGTAGCATTAGTCAAAAGTCTGGTCCATTTCTAATTTGCCTATTAGCAAATATGAATTGTTACCCAAAGTGAAAATACACCCACGAGGGCATCTTGGTACTGTTCAAAATCATACTTAATTTAACACAAACAAAAGCATCACGAGGATGATTTACATAAACACATTCTAATTACAATGGATACAATGAATTAATATAGAATGATTAATTTATTTAGCAATATAAATAGAGAGTGATCCTATGCAGACAATGAACTTGTGATGCTCACTGTGGAATGAGAGATCTGCAAGAGTAACTAAGTTATCCCTGATAATATATTGGCATGTAAAACATTTTGTAACATGATCCCTTGAAACATAAGAATGGTTCTCATGATCAATCAGTGAGACACAAACAAGAAGCTATGGTGCTGATTAATGGACAATTCTATTTCTTCTCAAGGACCCATGTCTGACTGCTCACATGTGACACTCTTGTCCAAATCAGAATGATAAGGTAGTTAAGTGGCACTCGTTACATAGGAGATTTAGTTATGAGCACCAAATGGTGGCTGTAAATATCCATTGTAGTAACAGTCTACAAATTAAAGAGTGACAATTACAGTTTACAAAAATTGCTCACCCTTCTACAAGCCATTCAGATGGAGCTGAGCTCAAATATAAGTATTGCAGATAAAAATATATTTGAAGGGAGATTTAATGATTGTGTTCAGAGTTAAGATGGAGAAGACATCAATATCTTTATTTACTGTTAGCTTGAACCAGGAAAAAACACTGCAAAGAAACTGCTGATAGAACTCAAAACTATACCATTTTGAATATTGTAATCTACCTTTATTTTGGCAATTAAAATACATCCATTCTGAAAGATTAATTGGAATATCCTTGATGGAAGCAATAGTACTAATCGAGAACAAGCATCACAAAAGGAGCACCCTTCTGACAGGGGTACAGCGATGGCGGTAGCAGGGCGAGGCCGGCATCGGGAGGCGGCAGCAGGCCGACGCCTCCGCTCTCGTGCGGTGGTGGTGCAGCCCTGGGATGGTACGGCGGCGGCAGATAGGATGCTGGGCAGGGAAGAGGAGGCATCCCGTACGACGGCCACACACCGTAGGGGTTGTAATACCCCAGGGCCGGGGTGCTAGCAGCAATAGTGGCGGCGGTGGGCAGAAGCCGGGTGGAAGGGCCGATCCTATCCGGCGTCTCGATTCGGTGGAGCAGCGGCTGGGGAAGGGGGGCGATGGCGATCTCGTTCGAAGGACAAGTCGTCAGCCAAGAACCCTAGCGGCCACTACGTTGCGACACCTGCATTGTTGGCAAGTCAGCTGCAGCAGATGACTGGGATGGGGGATGGAGGCCTCGGGCGGGGTGGGGTGGGGTGGGATGGAGTGGTGGCCGGGGACGAGGGCGTCGCGGGACGGCCTCGACTAGGGGCATGGCGGAGAGGGAGCGGCGTGGGAGATGGGGGCGCGAGGCGACGCGGTGTGGGCCGGCAGTACAGGGGTAACAATGGAATGGGAAAGGGGGCGTGCAGAGGTATGGGGCGCGGACGTGGGAACCGAGTGGCGGACGCGGGAGGTGTGGAGGCGGAGTGTAGAATGACGTACTAAGTTTTAGTCTACTTTGTAACTTTTTAGGTGTAGAGATTTATTATATCTTGGAAAAAAAACGGCAACGTGGAGGCGTCCGGTCCCTTCAATTCAGAGCCGGTAGGAAAAATAAGAAGCGCAGGAGAAAATGGTGCCAACACACGTTCAACCGGCCGGGGAAGACATTTTTCTTAAAAAATCGAGTGAGACCGAGTAGCTATATATAGTCGTGTACGATCAATGTCCTTTTCCTGTTTTGCATATTTAATTTACACTAAATTTTGAATAAGATAAATGATCAAATGTTATCAAAAGTCAACAACGATAAGCAATTTGGAACGAAGACAGCATATGCTAAGCTACGTACAACAATACACGCGATTAATCATGGGACTCGATTTATATGCATGTCAGTACGTGCATGTAATTTCTTTGCAATACGCGCGGCTAATTGCATCGGTCAGTACGACGACGAGCATCAGCATTCAACAAGCAAGAGCAGCAAACTATGTACGGCCACACACTGATTAACACAGGTATTAGCTGACGTTCGTGCCATCACCGGTACGTACAAAATCGTATATACTGTATTTTGGAATCGAATTGTGGGAGATCTGTCCATCACAAATCATTGCTGCAGAGTGCTTATTGATCACTTGTTTTGATTTAGCAGCATCTAGGAACATTAACCTTTTGTTTTCGCAAAAAAGAAGAACAACGCACGTTTAGTTTTCATAAACCTTTGGCAACAAATTAAATAAATTTACTGGCAACACATGCATGAACTAACAGTTGTGAAACAATAGAAAAATAAAGCAGTATGTATATATTTCTTGTTTTGCTTTGCACGTATGCAGGATGCAGTACTGATACATATAGGTAGACACCATACATATATAGATAGCAAACAAGAAGAGCTAAGCATATATATGTGTCAGCATGTGTGTACAGTTGAGTTTGGTAGCAATAATTCAAATTCATTAACGAAACTTGTTTATATGTGGACGGCCGTAGCTTGAGCATCAATTCGACCCATTCTCATCAAACAAGCAGACGTACGCGCGCGCGCGTGTGGTGCCTTCCTGTGATGCCATGAATCCGGCCGACAGATCCCATCGCCATCCGACGTGACATGCATGGGCCTCAACGATCCTATGACGATTGAGAGGCATATGCATGTGTCGTTTATCGCAACCTAGATACCCGACCCATCACACTTCACACGTAAGTACTCGGGCATCCCTAATTAGCGAGCGCGCGCTAGCAAGCGTCGTAGCGACCGATCTAATCGAATTCCTTTGTTATCCCACCCACCCACCGCAGCGGCTTTCTTTTCAGACAATGGTCCCACATGTGTCCCCCACCGCCGCCGCATGGTGCATGCCTGCATGCAGCGCAGACACCGGTGGACCCGACTGGCTAATTACGTAAAAAAAGCTGAGTTAATGATAGAAATTTTGGATCTCAAAAAAAAGATAGAAATTTTGCGGAAGAAAAATTCTTAAAAATAAAACTTATTTATGAGTAACAAAACTTATATATGTAACTTTTATAAATAAAAAATTATATATATAATTTATGTGGCAGAAGTAAAACTTGTATATGTAACTTATGCATCAGTAACAAAACTTATATATATAACTTTTCCAAGAAAAAATTGTATATATAATTTATGTGGCGGAAGCAAAACTTGTATATATAACTTATGCATCAGTAACAAAACTTATATATATAAATGTTTCAAATAAAATATTATATATATAATTTACGTGGCAGAAGCAAAACTTGTATATACAACTTATGCATGAGTAACAAAACTTATGTATATAACTTTTCCAAAAAAAAGTTATATATATAATTCATGTGGCGGAAGCAAAATTTGTATATATAACTTATGCATGAGTAACAAAACTTATATATATATAATTTTTCAAATAAAAAGTTATATATATAATTTATGTGGCAGAAGCAAAACTTGTATATATAATTTTTTTAAAAAAAGTTGTATATATAGGCCGTGTTTGGATGGGGGTGAAAAAAATTTCACCCCCGATTAAATGCAACTTTGACCACAAATTAAGGGTGTTAAATAAAGTCAGTTTTCAAAAATACCTTCACAACCCTAGGTAAAATCGCGAGACGAAACTAATGAGGTATTTGACCACGTAAGTAGAGGATTGTACTGTAGCATCACTGTAGCAAATCACGGATTAATTATGCTCATTAGATTCGTCGCGCAAAGTTACACTCATACGTGAAAAGGTTTTGCAAATAGACTTCATTTAGTACTCCATGCACGCAAGATTCCCTAAGCGCACTTTTTTTGCACCGTCCTTCCAAACACGGGCTAAGTTATGCGACAAAGCAAAATTTGTACATATTAATTTACAAATAAAAATTAAATATATAATTTATGCTACAGACTTGTATGTACTACCTCCGTTCTAGAATATAAGCATTCGTTGATTTTTGCTGATCAAATTTGACCATTCCTCTTATTCAAAAAATTTATGAAAATATTATTTATTTTGTTATGACATGTTTTATCATCATATATATTTTAAATATATCATAATTGTTTTCATATTTTCAAAAAAAATTTGAATAAGACGAATGGTCAAACGTGCAACACGGAAATCGAAGAATGCTTATATTTTGGAACGGAGGGAGTACATAATCATGAGAGAGTGAGTGTGAGCGTCGCAGCAAGCCAGGAAGAGGGAGCCGGTCAACTGGAGCATAATGATGGCTATGGACCCACACACATGGGTGGAAGGATGTTCCTGTTGCACAGCGCTCGTTGCTGGTTTGTGACGAGTAAAAAAACGAGATTGGAAAGCATATGGGCCCGCGCGTCGTTGGGAAGGTGCAGCTGGTGAGTCCGCTCGGATCGACCGCTCGGCGCGCGCGACCGCAAAATTGGTTTTGCGTAAGTACTCGAGGGTCGTGCACTCGGTTCCTGGGTTATTGGTTCGGCTTATCAGCCACCAGCCAGTAAAACAAATCAACCACCAACCACCAGCTAGTAGTACTTTCCGCTCGGAACAAATCAGCACCAGCTACCAGCCAGCCGACAGGCATAGTCCGCCAAAGAAGATGGATATGATATGTGTGGTGAAATACTAGCGATAGCTGGTCTATTTCGAGATTTGTACGTACTATACGTGTCGTGTGTGTATATATGTATATATAAATTTTTATTTTTTTGGTATGTACTTGTACTACTATATATACATACACGCGTTTTCCCAAATCATAATAACTGAAGAAACGACGTCGCGATGATCGCGCCGGTCGCCGTCGCTCGCGCGCCATCTCAATCCACCGCTCGCGGTGCCACCAGTTAGCCGGCGTCGTCACGCAAACATGTCCAGCAGCTCGATCGCCTATATAGACGACGCGCGCGCCGCCCACCTCGATCGCTCAGCAGCAGCTCTCCACGGCCAACGCCGCGCCGCTCGATCTCTCCATTATTAAGAGCTTGGAGCGGTACTGGGAGAGGAGCTAGAGGTGGACCGGGCCGGGCCAGGCAGCATGGGTGTGTGGTAATAACACACCTGCCCACGACCCAGCCATGGCGGCGGCGGTGGACAGGTTGGTGTTCGCGCTGAACGGGCGGCGGTACGAGGTGGCCGGAGCCGATCCGTCGACGAGGCTGCTGGAGTTCATCCGAACCCGTACGCCGTTCAGGGGCACCAAGCTCGGCTGCGGCGAAGGTACGCAGTGCAAACTTTTCGTGCCGTTAGCTAGCTACATGCGCGCGCGCTTATGATCTATATTCGTCGTTGCATTGTTGCTTTTTCTACTCCCTCCGACCTCAATTTTAAGTTGTTTTGACTTTATATTTTTTTACTATGCACGTAATTTACAGTGTATATGTACTCTCCCTCCGTCCCAAATATTATCCGTTCTGGAAACATACATATCAAAAGTAATGTATTTAGGAAAATCAAAATGAATTGTAATTTGAGACATAGAATTATATATATATATATATATGGACATAGCAAAAATAATACAATATGTAATTTAAAATGGAGAAAGTATATATAAATAAATATACATATCGGTCTAGTGCATATATTTCTCGCAATGGTGAATTGATGATGGCGTCGTCGTATTGTACGACCATGGGATTAATTGCTAGTTGACCTTCTATATATCCACATCATGCTGGGTATGAAAATCAGAGATTGTAAACCGGCTTAAAAATCTCTGAGAACACCATAAAGTCGCTAGTATATATACTACTTCTTTCATTCCAAATTGTAAATATTTTAACTTTTTCTACATCTTTTTTCTTAATTTTAATTTTTATTATGCTTTTAGATAGGAGCATGCAGCACAGTGGTTGCTGTTGCAAAAATAACAAAGCAGCAAGTAACAATCAACTCTCACTAATTTCACAATGATGGCTAGCTAGCTATCTACTCCCTTGGAGCTAAGTTGTAAGTCGTTTTGTCATCTTTAGATTCATAGATTTTGTTGCTGCACCTATGGACAACAAGCTACGATTTAATATCACGTTTTACGCCCTGTGATGGAGGGAGCTGCAACCAACAGGGAAATGAAGTATTTCCTTGTGTTCTTTCAAATTAAATTCGATAGAGAAGTGCGAATTTCCTTTTGTGTCCGAAAAAAACCATCAGAAAAATTCAGCACACTCACAAAGAAATTCAGGTTTTCCACAGCCAGCGTCGTTTCACAACCTAACACACGTCCGGCCGGACCACCTCTCGCATAGTCGCATATATAGCTAGACACCCCGATCGCCTTCCACAGTCCACAGCCGGCCTAGGCATCGACCATGTGCTTGCTGGCCGCAGCACGGTGGCGGCGGTAGAGAGAGGGGTGGTGTTTGCGCTGAACGGGCGCAGCGGTATGAGGTGGCGGAGCCGATCCGTCGACGACGATCAACGCTGCTGCTGGAGTTCATCGATCCACACGCGGACGCCGCTCAAGGGTACGGTGGAGCTATAGCTAGTTATCTATGAAAACGACCTTCAATTCCGAAGGAGCAGCTAAAGTGTTTCTTAATTTGGTGGTGATTGCACGCATCGTCCATGCATGCTTATTTATTTATTGTTGAATTTAGCTGCAGCTACCAAACATTAATTTCCCCCTTCTTTTGTCAAAATATTAACATTTTATTTGAAGTACTTATAGCTAGCTTCTCGACGATATTTAATTTGCCGTCGCCATCGATGCATATGAATAGCCTAGCTCGTAGTTGCATGATTGGCGAGTTTCTTTAATTTTCTCCCATCCCCCACATGTATGCCGGGATCGATCTTGATGGGTCGATCAGCTATATATATATGCTTGAGGAAGGATGATATATGCTGATCAATTTGGCCTGTTCGGCTGGCTGGTGGCTGGTGCTGATTTGTTCTGAGAGAAAAGTACTGCTGGCTAGTGGTTGATTTATTCTAAGAGAAAATAGTGCTGGCCGGTGGCTGATAAGCCAGACGAACAGGTTGTATGTACTCCCTCCAGTTCCAAATCATAGGTCTTCAAGTTTGACAGCTCGTTTTATTAAAAAAAATGCAAACAGAGTCAAATTTAAGTCAAAGCAAACCACAACAAAAAAAATATGATATTTTACATATTTTTTTGAATGAGACGAATGATCGATCCTGAGAAAAAAAATCAAACGAACTACGATTTGAAAAGAGGGAGTAACAATGATGCTATGTTCACTGACAGTGACAAGACTATTATTATGTGTATGTATATAAGTACACTGTACTATACATATAATGTGACATCTCTCCACTGGTAGCGATGCTGACTTTGCCGTGGTTCAAAAACGACGTACGTACTATACGTACGTTAAGCCTCCAGAGTCGCTAGTCATAATTAGGTCTGGATAACGAGCCAGCTCGGCTCGGCTCGATCCAGCTCTTTGAGATAAGCCAGCCCGGCTCGGTTCGATATCCTAACGAGCAGAAAAGCTGGCTCGGCTTGGCTCGGTCCAGCTCACGAGCTGGCTCGGGCAGCTCACGAGCCTGCTCTCTTTGCCTGTTGAAACAAAGGGAGGAGCAAGGGAAACAGAAGTGTTGCACGCAATTGCAGGTTCGAACCATCAGCAAAAGGCACTCGATTGAACCTCTCGTACTAAATCAGCACCCAAATCTTGTTTCTTCTAGGAAAGATAACTTACCCATCCAGTATCAACAACAAATTAAAAAGATCCCAAAAGACTTCCCTCGTTCCAACTCAATTAATCAAGCACCAGATGCAAAAGGTGGGAGATGCCTGATGCCACGGGCCACAGCCATGGATCGACGGACCAAGGTCAAGCCAAGCACCAGCAGGCGGCAACACACTCTCTCTCTCCCTGCTCCTTTCTCCAACTCGACCGCGGCTTCAAATCGCAGAGCAGTAGAGGCTCCCTAAGCTCCTAAGCTGCGGAATGGAGATGGTGGTCTGGAAGTTTTGGATCTGCAGCAGCGAGTGTCACACCCGATTTTACAAGGAAAACCGAATGCATCTCATATGTGCGCCAGGATCAGATTACACACATACGATAGACAAAAGAGTGTAATACCATAACTGTAATCAAAACGTACAGGAGTTTAACTGATACAATATTCATTTATTACACTCAGACGGTGGACACGAAGGTCCGAAAACAAACGATAACTAAACGAGCAACTTCAGCTTCAACTTCCACAGGCACATGACTGGGGGATCCGCATGCCTTAGAACTCCTCAAAGTCGCTCCAGTACTCCTCACCGATGTTCTCCTCTGAACAGCGGTAAGCAAGGGTGAGCACTCTTATGGTTGGAGCTCAGCAAGTGGGGGAAACATGCAAGGCTACCAAGGATAGGCTATGGTTACAGCGGTTAGCATTTTATAAGTTGATCAAATTTTAGTTAACAGCACCTAGTTACTAGATGTAAGTTTATACCAACCCACTTAAGCATTATAAAACATCTTAAACTAAAAACCCACAAGATCCACGATTTACATCCATCTTTAAGTTTGATTATCATGTGAGGGTCCAAGCCGCTCTTAACCGTGAGCACGGCTGATCGATCAGTTTTAACTCTGCAGAGGTTGTACACTTTACCCACAGCTCGTGTTCCCCATGTTGCCCGGGTTAGCTAGACCCTTAAACACTTCCTAGGTGAGTGGCTAGGGGTCCACTACGAAGCCTTTACAAAGGAAAGTAGAGAAACCAACAGCCCGCGACAGTTACAGCAGCGGAGCGGACCATAACCCTCCCTAATGGTCAGCACCTTAGCAAAGGCTGCTACCCCAAAAGAACCGGGCTATACCCCTTCAACTCCGGCCCCCTGTGCCCCTCTCGGAAAAAGGCTATCAGATAAATCCACTCTCCTAATTAATTGGCTAAGCCAGAGCCATATGGACTGTGGTTGTACTGTTATCTTGGGTGGTTCTCCATGTTCCGTTTTAGTTATGTGATCTTGTCTTAAAACACATCCAGCATTTCATAAACATAACAGATTGCAAGACATAACCCACATAACCAGCCCAAGTTTAGCAACTAAGCAATTATCTACCCAAAGCATTTGTTAAACAGGGTTGATCAAGGTAACAGGGTGAAACATCTAGTCAAGTCCTTAAAAAGGTGTTTGCCCATCAATTTAATGCATAACAACAAGTAAAGTAAACATTGTAACAGCATGCAGTTATATAGGTTCAAAAGAGAATATGCAGAGGGGGGGAAAATCCACTTGCCTTCCTCTACGAACTGAGTATCTTCTTCTTCGTAGACAGGCTCTTCCTGATCGTCTCCAACGGGGAGCTCAGACGAAACAGGCACGATATCTACGCACAAGCATATACAAACAAACAATAAATAAACAGTACACCAAACAGTTCCAAAAGCTAAAAACACGCTGTTTAAAAGATTCTATTCGCTGAGACGATCATTTCGGTATATAGAACGCTAAAAACGGAGTTAAAACAAGAAAGATATGATTGAAACAAGTTACAGGGACCTTTCTGTAAGAAAACTAAGCTTACAGGACTATTATGGAAAAAACCAGGGACTAAAACATAATTTTATATGAAAACAGGAGGGCTAACATGTTAAAACAAGTAAAAAGGACCTCGGGTGCTAGACTTTAGAAAAGACAGGGGCTAAAACACAAGATTCAGGACCTGTTTGCAAGGATTTATGTAGGTGGGAGGACCGGCATGTAAATTCATAGAAACTCAGGGGCTCTTAAAAGAAAGCGGCTTGATTCAGCCGTGGATCTTTGATCCAACGGCTGAGGAAGCCGTGGACCGTGCCGTGGTCGCGGCCCACGAGTCCACGGTGGACCGGCCTCATAACGCGAAGGGGTACGCGATCCTGTCCATCTATCTCAGATCGCACGGCCCAGGACTCGTGCGTGTGGGGCGCGGCGGCGAGTGCGCCGGAGGCAGGAGCGGCGCGGCGGCGCTTCGCCGGAAGATCGCCGGCGCAGCCCTAGATCGGCCTACAGGGCAACATTTCGTGCGCGAGCGAGCTCTACACGTAGAGAGGAAGCATGCGCACACGCCTAGGAGGTCAGGGAGGCGGTTTGCGCACCCACGGCGGCCGGCACCGAAAGGGGGTGGCGCGGGGCTCGCCGGCGTGCGGACGCCGGTGCTGCGGTACGCGTGCAGGACAAAGAGTGGCGGCGAAGCGTTGCTCACCACTTGAGGATGAAGATAACGAGCTTGCCGGCGAGGAAGAAGCGGCGGTGGCGACGATCAGTGACGGCGGCGGTTCGGGCGGCTCTCCGGCGTGACAGGGGCGCAGCTCCACAGGGCGACGAGGGTGAGGTCCTGGTGCAAAGAAAGCTCGATGAGCGACGGCGTAGCACATAACAGAGAGAAGAAAGGGAGAAGGTGAACCCTTCACCGGCGACGAGCTCCTCCAGCGGCGGCGGAAAGCAGAGGCGGCGGCGCTGGGTGAGTGTGGTGCTCGGGCGCATGGAGAAGTGTGTGCGGGGCGAAAGGGAGAAGATGAGGGCGATGCCCGGGTTTGATACAGGCAGAGAGAGAGAGGGAAGGGGAAGCGGAAGGGGGCGGCGGGCGGCGGCCTTGCCATAGGTGGCCGGCGGGCATTACGGGCGCCAAGAGGGCAAGAAAGTGGGGGGAAACGGAAAGAAACCGATGGCTCGTGGACTGCGGGAATTAATGCCCTTGATCGAGGCTCAGAGAAGGAAGGAGGAGGCAAAGAGATGCGGGGCAGGGCGGCGGTGATCACGGCGGAGGAGCCGCTTCGAACAGAGGAGGGGAAGCGGGAGGAAGGGGACGGTGCCGACAGCTGGGCCCCGCGTGTAAGCGAGAGAGAGAGGGGAAGGGAGAGGTTAGGCGGGCCACGGAAGAAAGCTGGGCCAAACGGGCCGAAAGCTGGGTTTGATAGGTAAAAGGTAAGGTTTGTCTTTTTTTTTCTTTTCTTTTTCCAAACTCATTTAAACCACTCTTTTTCAAACCAAAACCCATCCAAAACCTTTCAAACTTTTTCCCAAAATTTTGTACACTTTTAAAATTTCACAAGAGCAACCAAAAACCATGCATAGCCAAATTATGATGCACAAACACTTATTGACTCTAAATTAATTAAATTGAATTTAAATATTTAGAGCTCAAATTAATTAACAAATTCATTAAGTCCTTAAGACTAAACCTAAGCCACTATGTTGCTTAAGCAAAATTATAAGTGATGGAATTTTTAGGGTGTCACAAATCCTACCCCCTTAAAGAGAATCTCGTCCCGAGATTCAGAAGATTTAGAGAACAGCTGAGGAAAATCTTCTTTGAGTTCATCCTCTCTTTCCCAGGTTGCCTCTTCCTCAGTATGATGACTCCACTGTACCTTACATATCCTGATGACCTTGCTTCTAGTAACCCTTTCCGATGTATCCAAGATCTTGATAGGGTATTCCTTGTAAGTCAAATCCTTTCCCATTTCTATGTCTTCCAGCAGTACTGGTTCTATCCTGACCTCACTCGTACATTTCTTTAACTGTGATACATGAAACACATCATGTACACCTGACAACTGTGCTGGCAATTCCAACTGGTAGGCTACTTCTCCTCTTCTTTCCACTATCTTGAAAGGACCTATGAACCGAGGTGATAACTTCCCTCTGACATTGAACCTTCGCAGACCACGGATAGGTGACACTCTGAGGTATGCATAGTCACCAACTTCCAAAACCACTTCTCTTCTTCGAGGATCAGCATAACTCTTTTGACGTGACTGTGCGGCTTTGAGATTCTCTCTAATGATCTCAACTTGTCTTTCTGCTTCTCTTATGCTATCTGGTCCAAAGAGCTGACTCTCTCCAGTCTGGTTCCAAAACAACGGTGTTCTGCACTTTCTTCCATACAAAGCTTCAAACGATGCCATCTTGATGCTGGACTGATAGCTGTTGTTATAAGCAAACTCTGCATAAGGCAAACTCTTATCCCAGCTGCCACTATTCTTCAACGCACAAGCTCTCAACATGTCCTCAAGGATCTGATTTGTTCTTTCCGTCTGTCCATCTGTCTGAGGATGGTATGCTGAACTGAAATTTAGCTTTGTATCCATTGATTCATGTAACTTCTGCCAAAACCGTGAAGTGAACTGAGTGCCCCGATCTGACACTATCTTCTTCGGTACCCCATGTAAACACACTATCTTTGAATTATATAACTCTGCCATCTTGACTCCTGTATAAGTCGTCTTTACTGGAATAAAGTGTGCTACCTTGGTTAACCGATCCACAATAACCCATATAGAATCATACCCATCACGAGTACGGGGTAATCCCACTATGAAGTCCATACCAATCTCTTCCCACTTCCATTCAGGTATCTTTAAAGGTTGAAGCAATCCTGCTGGTCTTTGATACTCAGCTTTCACTCTTTGACATGTGTCACACAAAGCTACATGAGCTGCTACATCCTTTTTCATCCCATACCACCAATACCTTTGTTTTAGATCTTGATACATCTTGGTACTTCCAGGATGAATAGAGTAAGCTGAATCATGTGCTTCCTTCAAAATAGCTTCTCGCAGCTCCTTGATCTCAGGTACACAGATTCTGTTCTTGAACCACACAGTTCCTTGCTCATCTTCCCTGAACTCTGGAACTTTACCCAACTTTATCAGCTTCTTATACTCTGCGATCTTCTCATCAGTCAACTGCCCTCTCCTAATATCCTGCTCAAGTGTCGACTCAATTTCCAGTGTCAAAGTCTCACTCTGAGCAACTATTCCCAAGTTGAGCTGTGCCATTTCCCAACATAACTCCTGTGGTAACAAGTGCCCTATCAGCATGTTGGTCTGACTCTTCCGACTCAAAGCATCTGCTACCACATTTGCTTTACCAGGGTGATACTGAATATCCAGATCGTAATCCTTGATTAGCTCCAACCATCTTCGTTGCCTTAGATTAAGATCCTTCTGTGTAAAGATGTACTTCAGACTCTTATGATCAGTGAAAATCTGACACTTATTCCCAATCATATAATGCCTCCAGATTTTCAGAGCATGTACAACTGCTGCTAACTCAAGATCATGTGTAGGATAGTTCTGCTCATGTTTCCTTAACTGCCTTGAAGCATATGCTACTACTTTTCCTTCCTGCATCAACACACAACCCAATCCTTGCCGAGAAGCATCGCAATACACATCAAACCCTTTGTGTATATCTGGCATTATCAATACAGGAGCCGTAGTCAATCTTTTCTTTAATTCCTCAAAACTAGCCTGACACTTCTCATCCCACTTAAACTCCTTACCCTTCTCAAGTAGAGTTGTAAGGGGTTTCACAATCTTAGAAAATCCCTCGATGAACCTACGATAGTATCCTGCAAGTCCAAGGAAACTTCTGATCTCCGGTACATTCTTAGGCGGACTCCAGTTCAACACATCCCGAACCTTGCTTGGATCCACTGCAATTCCTCCATCAGTGATAATGTGTCCGAGAAAAGAGACCTCCTTCAACCAGAAATCACACTTGCTGAACTTGGCATACAGCTGATGTTCACGGAGCTTCTGCAACACGAGCCTCAAGTGTTCTTCATGTTCTTCCTCACTCCGAGAGAATACCAGAATATCATCAATGAATACCACAACAAACTTATCAAGATACTCCATGAATACCTTGTTCATCAAGTACATAAAGTATGCTGGAGCGTTGGTCAAGCCAAAAGACATCACAGTGAACTCATATAACCCATATCTAGATGTGAATGCTGTCTTTGGTATATCCTCCACTCGGATTTTCAACTGATGGTAACCTGATCTAAGATCTATCTTGGAGAAAACTTTAGCTCCTCTCATCTGATCGAACAAATCCTCGATCCGGGGTAAAGGGTATTTGTTCTTGATAGTAACCTCATTAAGAGATCGATAATCTATACACAATCTCCTAGATCCATCCTTCTTATCAACGAAGAGTGTGGGGACTCCCCATGGTGATGAACTAGGACGGATAAACCCTTTACTAAGTAGTTCCTCTATTTGTTTCTTTAGTTCAGCTAAATCTTTAACATCCATTCTATAAGGTCTTTTTGATATAGGAGCAGTACCAGGTATAAGTTCAATACTAAATTCAATGTCACGGTCAGGTGGCATACCTGGCAGATCCTCTGGAAATACATCAGGGAATTTATTTACTACTCTTATATCCTCCAAGGCCTTGCCTTCTACTGAATTCACAGTTCCACTGTTGGATGAGGGTGTACCCACATATTCTATTCTCTCTCCTTGTGGACTGGTTAACAATACTGACTTCTTTCGGCACTGAATAACTCCATCACAACTCCTTAACCAATCCATTCCTAGGATGACATCTATTCCCCATGACTTTAAGACTACCAGATTAGCAAGAAAGTCTACTCCCATGATATTAATCTTTACTTGTGGGCATATATAACCAGTTTTCATTTCTCCTCCCGGGGAGCTAACTATCAATGGATTCTTCATGGAACTCATACGTAAGTTATGTTTTGTCACAAATTGATCAGTTATGAAAGAATGTGATGCTCCTGAATCAAACAATACTGTAGCGGGTATAGAGTTGACGGGAAACGTACCCAATACCACGCCGGAGTCATTCTGAGCTTGCTCCACTGATACATGATTAACCCGGCCACGCACATAGTTCTGCTGGCCTCTCTTGCTAGGAGCTTGTGGAGTGCGAGGCTGTGAAGATGACTGCCCAGACCTGTGACTATTATCCCTCTGAGGGGTCTGCACTGCTCTCTTAGGACAGTTGTTAGCATAGTGTCCCAGCTCTCCACACTTGAAACACCCACTGGGCTGAACAGGGGTAGTGTTCCTGACAGGTGCCCCAGAGCCATTGTTGGAGCGATTCTGCTGAGGTGTAGGAGTTCGTGGTGTCTGAGGGTTGAAACGCTGTGGTTGAAACGAGCGCTGCAGCTGCAAGTTCTGTGGATACTTTCCTCCTTGTCCACCAGGACGATACTGAGACGAGCTCTGCTGTGAACTGTAGCGAGGACGAGTGTTACTGCTTGACTGCCCATGTGATTGGAACTTGCGTTTCTGCTCGCCCAGTTCCTTCCTCTTGCTCTCCAGTCCAATTGCCTTGTTCACCAGTGTCTGGAAATCTGGAAAGGTGTGACTCTGCAGCTGATAGTTGAGAGGCCCAATCAACCCATCCAGAAACCTTTCCTGTCTCTTAGGATCAGTGTTGACTTCATCCGGCGCATAACGAGACAGATGAGTGAACTTGTCAAGGTACTCAGTGATCGACATGCTTCCCTGCCTCAGTGACAAGAACTCCTTTTGCTTAAGCTTGATTACCCCTGAAGGGATGTGATAAGTACGGAAGTTGTCACGGAATTCTTGCCAAGTAATGTTGTGCCTATTGGGATGTGCAGTTGAATATGCATCCCACCAATCTCCAGCCTGTCCCACAAGTCTTCCAGCAGCATACAAAACCATCTCCCTGTCAGTGCACTGAACAATCTCCAGCTTCTTAGTAACTGTCTTCAACCAATCATCTGCATCTAGCGGATCAGTTGAATGAGAGTAAGTAGGAGGGTTGTGGCTCATGAATTCCTTGTGCCTATCCCTGGGTGGCGGTGGAGCTGGCTGTGGTTGCTGGTTCTGCTGAGCCTGCATGTTCTGAACAGTGTTGGTGAGATTCTGGATTAGCTGCATTTGTGCTTCAAAGAACTGCTGCATTGCCGGATCCATTGCTTGATTGATTGGCGGGGGTGGTGCTTGATTTCGTTGATTAGCAATGCGAGCACGAATCACAGGTGGAATGTCTTGACCTCCTCCGGACCTGGTTTTTACCATCTGATTGTTAGAGAAATCTATTTCAGAGAGGGGTATTGAACTGATGCATAAAAAAGATGAACTCAAAACGATTAAGCAACACAAACTTCCAACTAGGACAGATTCTGTTAACCTCAATAATTCAGGTGTAACTCTCTGTGCTATTATCCAAAAATCATGAATTTTTACCAGATTGTGAAGTGCAAAATTATGAGACTAATGCAACTGGAATCATCTCAATTGGAGGTCTACAACTCGAGATAAAATTCAAACAGTGCAGCTGTGTCAGCAGAGATTACAGATTCTGATGTGCTCAATACTTTGTGCATAACTCCCAGAATACATACTGTATGATATTGAATTTTTGACAGAAAATCATCCTCAAAATATGTGAACTAACCCAACTGGTTTCATATCAAACGGAGCTCTGTAGCTCGAGATAAAATTAAAACATTACTGCTATGTCAAATAACTGCGAGAACAGATTTGCATCATTCCAATCTTGCATGAGAGATAAAATAGAAGACAACCAGATATGGACCCAAACTAACTTTGTTTAACTTAATGGTTTCTTGTTGTATTGTGGCCATCACTCCACCATACAACTCACACACAAGCAAAATCCAAATCAAACATGTGTTCAAGCAACAACCATTATTACAAGCATTCGTCCTCACAGGAACGGTCTATCGAAACATATAAAAAGGTAAAGGCAGGCATCCTAAGATCCTAGCCCAGACGGGTTGTAGCTTCTGGTGTGCCGTAACGGAGCTTCTTGCGTGGAGGAGAGGCTGTAGTTTGGTACGGCATTGCTTCCTCAGGTGGCTGCTGACCAGCAAGCTGTGCTTCCAGATAGGCAATCCTAGCCTGAGCAGTCTGCAGTTCTTCATGGTACCTATCCATCTCAGTTGTTGCACCTTCAAGATCAGTGTTTAGTGCAGCTGTCACCCGAGCCAGGATGTCAATACGGTCATCTCCTCCAGCAGGTACTATGGTATCCTCTGAGCCACTCACACGACGAGGAACGTGGCGGAACTCAGACTCATGCAGACGATCACGCTGAGCATTGCAGAGTGACCAGAGAGCCCTCCTAGCTGCATCATTGACCGCAGCCTCATCAGTGGAGAAGTGAGCTGTGCTGTGGTGTGATGAGCGGTTCCTCCACCCATTGGTGTCAATCAAAGGCACACGGATGTAGACTCGGCTGGTGTAGTAATCCCTCATACCAGGCTCACTGAAATGCTTGGTGACATAGAGTGGCTTCATGGTGTACCCCAGGTGCTGCAGTACCTCCTGCAGTAGGACACAGAACTGGCCATTCTCATCTTCAGTGGAGTGCTTGTGGTACTCAGCCCCACGATAGCGAGGATCATCATCCTCTTCCTCCTCAGGATCTTCACCATCATTGTTGTTGTCTTCATCGTCCTCATCTTCACCACTGTCATCCCCTGAGTCATCTGGATCTCCACCCATAGCATTGGGTGCGGGAGCAACTGGCGAAGGTGGTGCATCTTCTGCTGCTTCAGGTGCTGGCGGAATCACAATGTCACCATCTGCATCGGCCTCCAGGACAGTACCATCATACAGCTGTAGCTGCTCAACTGGATCCTCCTGCTGCTGCACTTCTTCAGGGTCTTCTTCAACCTCAGCTTCCGGCTGCACCTCTTCGGGATCCTCTTCAACTTCAACCTCTGGCTGCGGCTCTGGCTGCGGCTCTGGCACTGGCGCAATCACCGGGTAGCGGGGTGCCAACTGACCACGGGGAACACGGCCACCAGTGCTCTTGCGTGCAGTGTACTTTGTTCTGGCCATCTGACAAAACAAAACTGAACTCAGTATGGAATAAATCAAAATGATAGAGTTTTAATAATAAATAAGAATAAATTAGATTTTTATGCGTAAATAAGGCAATTTGAAGCATGACATGGCTTTCTAGAACATGAATCCTTAATTTCGACCATTTCTAACTAAGGCTGCGACCTACAGTCATTACGGCTCTAGTACCACTTTGTCACACCCGATTTTACAAGGAAAACCGAATGCATCTCATATGTGCGCCAGGATCAGATTACACACATACAATAGACAAAAGAGTGTAATACCATAACTGTAATCAAAACGTACAGGAGTTTAACTGATACAATATTCATTTATTACACTCAGACGGTGGACACGAAGGTCCGAAAACAAACGATAACTAAACGAGCAACTTCAGCTTCAACTTCCACAGGCACATGACTGGGGGATCCGCATGCCTTAGAACTCCTCAAAGTCGCTCCAGTACTCCTCACCGATGTTCTCCTCTGAACAGCGGTAAGCAAGGGTGAGCACTCTTATGGTTGGAGCTCAGCAAGTGGGGGAAACATGCAAGGCTACCAAGGATAGGCTATGGTTACAGCGGTTAGCATTTTATAAGTTGATCAAATTTTAGTTAACAGCACCTAGTTACTAGATGTAAGTTTATACCAACCCACTTAAGCATTATAAAACATCTTAAACTAAAAACCCACAAGATCCACGATTTACATCCATCTTTAAGTTTGATTATCATGTGAGGGTCCAAGCCGCTCTTAACCGTGAGCACGGCTGATCGATCAGTTTTAACTCTGCAGAGGTTGTACACTTTACCCACAGCTCGTGTTCCCCATGTTGCCCGGGTTAGCTAGACCCTTAAACACTTCCTAGGTGAGTGGCTAGGGGTCCACTACGAAGCCTTTACAAAGGAAAGTAGAGAAACCAACAGCCCGCGACAGTTACAGCAGCGGAGCGGACCATAACCCTCCCTAATGGTCAGCACTTTAGCAAAGGCTGCTACCCCAAAAGAACCGGGCTATACCCCTTCAACTCCGGCCCCCTGTGCCCCTCTCGGAAAAAGGCTATCAGATAAATCCACTCTCCTAATTAATTGGCTAAGCCAGAGCCATATGGACTGTGGTTGTACTGTTATCTTGGGTGGTTCTCCATGTTCCGTTTTAGTTATGTGATCTTGTCTTAAAACACATCCAGCATTTCATAAACATAACAGATTGCAAGACATAACCCACATAACCAGCCCAAGTTTAGCAACTAAGCAATTATCTACCCAAAGCATTTGTTAAACAGGGTTGATCAAGGTAACAGGGTGAAACATCTAGTCAAGTCCTTAAAAAGGTGTTTGCCCATCAATTTAATGCATAGCAACAAGTAAAGTAAACATTGTAACAGCATGCAGTTATATAGGTTCAAAAGAGAATATGCAGAGGGGGGGAAAATCCACTTGCCTTCCTCTACGAACTGAGTATCTTCTTCTTCGTAGACAGGCTCTTCCTGATCGTCTCCAACGGGGAGCTCAGACGAAACAGGCACGATATCTACGCACAAGCATATACAAACAAACAATAAATAAACAGTACACCAAACAGTTCCAAAAGCTAAAAACACGCTGTTTAAAAGATTCTATTCGCTGAGACGATCATTTCGGTATATAGAACGCTAAAAACGGAGTTAAAACAAGAAAGATATGATTGAAACAAGTTACAGGGACCTTTCTGTAAGAAAACTAAGCTTACAGGACTATTATGGAAAAAACCAGGGACTAAAACATAATTTTATATGAAAACAGGAGGGCTAACATGTTAAAACAAGTAAAAAGGACCTCGGGTGCTAGACTTTAGAAAAGACAGGGGCTAAAACACAAGATTCAGGACCTGTTTGCAAGGATTTATGTAGGTGGGAGGACCGGCATGTAAATTCATAGAAACTCAGGGGCTCTTAAAAGAAAGCGGCTTGATTCAGCCGTGGATCTTTGATCCAACGGCTGAGGAAGCCGTGGACCGTGCCGTGGTCGCGGCCCACGAGTCCACGGTGGACCGGCCTCATAACGCGAAGGGGTACGCGATCCTGTCCATCTATCTCAGATCGCACGGCCCAGGACTCGTGCGTGTGGGGCGCGGCGGCGAGTGCGCCGGAGGCAGGAGCGGCGCGGCGGCGCTTCGCCGGAAGATCGCCGGCGCAGCCCTAGATCGGCCTACAGGGCAACATTTCGTGCGCGAGCGAGCTCTACACGTAGAGAGGAAGCATGCGCACACGCCTAGGAGGTCAGGGAGGCGGTTTGCGCACCCACGGCGGCCGGCACCGAAAGGGGGTGGCGCGGGGCTCGCCGGCGTGCGGACGCCGGTGCTGCGGTACGCGTGCAGGACAAAGAGTGGCGGCGAAGCGTTGCTCACCACTTGAGGATGAAGATAACGAGCTTGCCGGCGAGGAAGAAGCGGCGGTGGCGACGATCAGTGACGGCGGCGGTTCGGGCGGCTCTCCGGCGTGACAGGGGCGCAGCTCCACAGGGCGACGAGGGTGAGGTCCTGGTGCAAAGAAAGCTCGATGAGCGACGGCGTAGCACATAACAGAGAGAAGAAAGGGAGAAGGTGAACCCTTCACCGGCGACGAGCTCCTCCAGCGGCGGCGGAAAGCAGAGGCGGCGGCGCTGGGTGAGTGTGGTGCTCGGGCGCATGGAGAAGTGTGTGCGGGGCGAAAGGGAGAAGATGAGGGCGATGCCCGGGTTTGATACAGGCAGAGAGAGAGAGGGAAGGGGAAGCGGAAGGGGGCGGCGGGCGGCGGCCTTGCCATAGGTGGCCGGCGGGCATTACGGGCGCCAAGAGGGCAAGAAAGTGGGGGGAAACGGAAAGAAACCGATGGCTCGTGGACTGCGGGAATTAATGCCCTTGATCGAGGCTCAGAGAAGGAAGGAGGAGGCAAAGAGATGCGGGGCAGGGCGGCGGTGATCACGGCGGAGGAGCCGCTTCGAACAGAGGAGGGGAAGCGGGAGGAAGGGGACGGTGCCGACAGCTGGGCCCCGCGTGTAAGCGAGAGAGAGAGGGGAAGGGAGAGGTTAGGCGGGCCACGGAAGAAAGCTGGGCCAAACGGGCCGAAAGCTGGGTTTGATAGGTAAAAGGTAAGGTTTGTCTTTTTTTTCTTTTCTTTTTCCAAACTCATTTAAACCACTCTTTTTCAAACCAAAACCCATCCAAAACCTTTCAAACTTTTTCCCAAAATTTTGTACACTTTTAAAATTTCACAAGAGCAACCAAAAACCATGCATAGCCAAATTATGATGCACAAACACTTATTGACTCTAAATTAATTAAATTGAATTTAAATATTTAGAGCTCAAATTAATTAACAAATTCATTAAGTCCTTAAGACTAAACCTAAGCCACTATGTTGCTTAAGCAAAATTTTAAGTGATGGAATTTTTAGGGTGTCACAGCGAGGAAGCTAAGAATGAGCCATGGCGCATGGGCGAGCAGGAAGGAGATGGAGATGCATTGACCGAGAGAGAAGATAGATGAGAGAGAAGTGGCTGAGAGATATTTTAGCTTGTGGTGGTAATCGTGTGTAGCAGTAGGCCAGCGCAGCAGTAGGACCTTCAGAAAATTGATGACCTGAACTATTTATTACTCTATCGTATTCGCTTTAGCCTCAGCTCGTTAAGTTCGCGAGCCGCTCGCGAGCTGGCTCGAACTCGCTCGTTATAGTAACGAGCTGAAATGTGTGCTCGAGCTGGCTCATTAAGTTAACGAGCCGAGCCGAGCACGCAACGAGCCGAGCGAGCTAACGAGCTACGAGTATTTCGTGCAGCCCTAGTCATAATTACCTCCTTAACTTCTGGCCCACTGACCCAGCAGCCCAAATGCCTAAACTAAGGCCATCGGCCAACTCCATACCAACAGCAGCAGACCGCAGACGCAACGCAAGCCGCACGGGCGCATGGCGCAGCGCAACCCACCGGAGCCGCCCTATTCCACCGGAGCCGGAGACGCTTCGACTCCGCGGCCAACGCCAGAGCCCCGGCAGCGGCTGGCACAATCTCGTTCTCCTCTTCCATGAGCCGTCGGAGCTGCCTGGAGGTCGGAGCTGCCACCGCCCGCCGCCGCGCCGCAGGACGCCGGGACGTTGGCCGAGGGCGAGGGTGTGGCAGGCTAGTGCTTGGTAATCGTTGTCCATTGCTAATTGCTTAATGCCTGGATATGGGTCATCAACTTGAGTAATTGACAAGTAAATTTTGTGCAGATTTGAAGAATTATTTTACAAATTTGGTGTGTTGGTGCAAGATCTATCAATTTATTATTCAAATTTGACGTAATATCTCAACTTCGCATTAAAATTGTGTGATTGCAATATATGGATGCATTAATGCGATTTGGATTGCTATATTCTTGATTTCGGTTTAGTCGGTAATTAGAAGTTCGCCTCCGCTGGATTTTTTTCTGGCTACGCCACTGTATATATCTAGACAAAATTCAACATCACGATGTTTATATATATATATATGGGAATCTGAGTCCAAATCAAGTGTTGTTTAGCATTCCATATATAAACTTTTCTTTGTCCGAGTTTTCAACTTTTCCCAGGCTGCAAGGGAAGTTTGTTTTCTATGAGTTTCTAAGTTTTTCATGCTGAGATGCTGCGCAGAAACTGAAAAGCATCTTCAAGAGATTTGCTATCTAACTCGCCAAACCAAATTTTAGCAATCCATCCCAAAAATTATACTCCAACATACTTGCTATCTCGCTCGCATCCTTCCCAAACAATCATAACTTGTCAGCCCTCCTCTCTCCACTCTCTTTCTTCTCTCCTCTCCTCTCTCCTCCGACTGTCAGCGGCCATCCCCCACACCTCCGGCGGCCCCTGCGCCTCCCAGCGATGGCAGAGGTCGAGCTCGCCCGACCGGCGGAGCTCCAGCTTGCTCACCCGGCGGCGCTGGCCCACGGCGGAGCTCGAGCTCACCCGGTCGGCCGCGCTGGCCTGCGGCGAAGCTCCAGCTCGCTCGCCCGGCAATGCTGGCCCATGGTGGAGCTCGAGGTCCTCCTCCTGCGCCCCCTCCTCCTCCGGCCCTAGCCCGTACATGCCCTATCCACGCCACTGTTGGCCCCATCCCTCGCCGCGACGCCGGCGCCCCCTCCCTCTCGTGATGTCCTTCCTGCGTCGCCTCACCGCCCCTGCCTTCGACGGAAGTGGGCCGCCGCGACACCCGCCCCTCCCGTCGTTCCCAGCCTGCACGCGCTGCACCAACCCCATCCCTCGGACACGCATGCTCCCGGCGACCGTCGCGCGAGCTTCGACGGCGGGCGGACTTGAGATCTGCGGCGTGGACGGATGCGCCTGCTCCCCGCAAGACCGCCGCACGAGCTCCGTGGATGGACGCGCCTGCTCCCCGCCGAGCCGCCGCGCGAGCTCCGCGGACACACCTTCTTCCGCCGGGCGTGCCGAGCTCCACCACGGGCTGCCGCAGACGCCGAAGTCCGCCAAGGGGGCGCACTCCATCTGGGGCTACGCCTCCGCCGGCGGCGGCCGGGTGAGCCAAGCGCCACCTGGGACGCGCTGCCGAGTGAGGAGCTCCGCTGCCGGTCGAGATGGGGCGGGTGCCAGGCTGCCGGCGTGGGGAGGTGGAGCCTCACGCTGAGAGAGGGAAGAGAAAATGAGCGGACAAACGAATCCCACGCCACGTGGCGTCCACGTCACCAAAACCGTTAGATGGTAAAAAATGTACGATTTTAAGAGTAGGATGGTTGAAGATTCCCGGTTTTGAAGTTCTATGGTTAAATCCAAACTAAGACAAGAGATGAATGGTCAAAAATATACTTTTTCTAATTTAAGTACATAGTAAAATCTAAAAATTTAGCAATACTACCAAAGCGACTAATGTGGGACTGAAGGAGTAGTTGGCATTCTTTTATTTATAATAATTTACTCCAAAGTTTAGGTGCAAAAGGTAAAAAAAAAATATTGCCATCAGAAATTAGTGATATGTTAGTTGATCACGAGAGTGCACGTGAATTTCACGTGAAAATAGCTTCTTCCTTTTCGTGCGAAATAGTATACATAAAACAGCTTCCGGTTGAGGCATTTCGTCGAACACTCGAACATCTCTTCCTCCTACCGAGGTCCATCATTCATGGCGCGACGGTGCTGGTGACCGAATGCGCGGCCATCCATGCGGGCAGTGTCCGCGAGATTAGCTCGCGTCGGTCGGCCGGGTCTAGCTCCATCAGGGGCGAGCGGGCGGGCGGCGGCGCAACGACCGAGCCCTGTAGCCGCTCCGGGACGCCACTCTTCCTCCTCCTCTAACCATCGCCGTCGCCTCCTTCCTGCAAGTATCGAGGCCGCACCGGTACGCCGCCTTTGCCGCATCTCTGTTCGCGTTTTGCTGCCACGCTCCGTCACCGCACCCCGCGACGCCGCCGCTCTTCCCCTGCTTGGGATCCACCAGCGATTTTCAGATCAGGTTACGCCATTCTGGAATTGTAGTGTACCTTATCAAGAAAAAAGAAATTTAAGTGGAGCACACTTGAGATGTCCCCAATATATGTATTGAATCTAGAAAAGCGAGTGATCTTGCTGGTCGTCGTTGATGGGCAAGTGTCCTTCTGGGTATCTCTTTTGCAACAGAATCATGAGGTGAGGTGGTTGTATTCGCAGAACCGTAGTGCTGCTGACTTTTCAAGTCATGTACACAAATATCGGCAAGAGTTCCTAAAATGGGAAGATAGAATAGACACTGAATTATGAAAATTGTTGTTTTGTAAACTGAATGACTTCAGTCCATCCCCACCATTTCGTGTGACTGTCTTTTTACTTTTTTGTTTAATTAAGGCTTGGAATGAAATGAAAATATTTAACCGATTGAGATAAATCAGTTCGCAACAAATTTGGTTATTTTAGTGAGTTAGAGATTCGGATCTTCCAGTTCAGCATATACTTGCGCATTTGTGATCGTAGATTTAATTTAAAATGTTATCACTAATTCATATTGCAGGCGGTTGTGGGGCTTGTGTTGTCCTTATAGCAAAGAATAACCCCACGACAGATGAAGTGACTGAATTCACCGCAAGTTCATGCCTGACACTTCTTTACAGTATAAATTTCTGTTCAGTTCTTACTACTGAGGGTCTTGGGAATACCCAAGATGGCTTTCACGCTGTTCAGAAGAGGATGTCCGGGTTTCATGCCTCTCAGTGTGACTTCTGCACTCCTGGAATGTGCATGTCTATTTTCACCTCCCTTATCAATGCTGACAAGTCCAAGAGGCCTGAACCACCAAAAGGTTTCTCAAAACTAAAAGTATCAGAAGCAGAAAAGGCTTTCTCAGGCAACTTGTGTAGATGCACTGGTTACCGTCCAATTGTTGATGCCTGCAAAAGTTTTGCATCAGATGTTGACTTGGAGGATTTGGGTCAATATATTCTGGAAAAGAAGCGATAAGAATCCAGACGCTAGTGAATTGCCAAGATACACTCTTGGTGGGGGAGTCTGCACTTTCCCAGATTTCCTAAAATCTGAGATAAAATCTTCCCTTGATCATTTGGATGTTGCTTGTATTCCCGCATCCAGCGAGGGCTGGTATCATCCGAGAAGTATCAAAGAGTACTATGAGCTAATAGATTCCTGTCTATGTAGTGACTCTGTCAAAATGGTTGTTGGGAATACTAGTACCGGTGTACCAGGGTACAAGGATCAAGACATCTACAGTAAGTATATTGATATAGGTGGAATTCCAGAACTTCCACATATTGTGAAAAGAGAGTCGGGCTTTGAAATTGGAGCAGCTACAACAATTTCTAGGACCATTGAGATACTTGTGCAAGAATGTGAATCTATATCCTCTCCAAATGGCAGTGTGGTTTTCAGAAAACTTGCTGACCACATGAGCAAAGTTGCCACACCATTTGTCCGCAACACAGCTAGTATTGGAGGAAACATAATCTTGGCACAAAAATACCCATTTCCTTCAGACATTGCAACCATACTTCTCGGTGCTGGCACAACTGTTTGTCTTCAGGATATTGCAGGACAAAGGCAAATTACTTTGGAAGAGTTCCTAGAGCAACCTCCTTTGGATTGTACTACTTTACTACTGTGCATATTTATTCCTCATTGGGTTTCAGATTATCAAGCAGAAACAAGTTTGCTATTTGAAACTTACCGAGCAGCTCCTCGTCCTCTTGGCAATGCTGTTTCATATGTAAATTGTGCTTTTTTGGGGCTTCCTTCTGTCGATGAACGATCAGACACTCTTGTATTTAGTAATCTGTGCTTGGCTTTTGGTGCATATGGAACAGAACATGCTATTAGAGCAAAGAAGGTGGAGAAATTCCTAACTGGTAAATCACTCACTGCATCGGTGGTGCTTGGAGCAGTCCAGTTGCTCAGAGAAACAATTGTACCAATGGAGGGAACATCACATCCTGAATATAGAGTCAGTGCAGCTGTTGGATTTCTCTTCAGTTTCCTATCTCCGCATGCCAAAGGTATCCCAGAGCCTGGAAAAGCCCTGACCAGTGGTTCATCCGATTCAGCAGATACAGATGATGTGCCTCACCTGCCATTGTCATCACATCGAGAAAAAATTTCCAACAACAATTCTAAACCAGTTGGTGAGCCGATTAAGAAGTATGCTGTTGAACTTCAAGCTTCTGGTAGGTAGTTACATCATTACAATTTTTTAGGAAGATATTTTCCACATTCCACTTACAGGGATAAATTTGAACTTGGTATTGTGTAATCCAGGTGAGGCAGTTTATGTGGATGACATTCCCGCTCCAAAGAATTGCCTCTACGGGGAATTTATTTACAGCACACAACCTCTTGCTTATGTCAAGAGTATTAAATTCAAATCATCTTTAGCATCAGAGAAGATAATCGATGTTGTTTCTGTAAAGGATATTCCAAGTGGAGGAGAAAATATTGGATCAAGCTTCATATGGGGGGATGAGCCACTGTTTGGCGATCCAATTGCTGAGTATGCTGGACAAGCTCTTGGCGTTGTGGTAGGACCCATTACTAGGGATTGCAGCTTTCTTAAAACACTAATATAGGATAGTTATTCATATTACTGACCATACTCGATATTGCTAAAATATTACCTTTACTAGATTGCAGAAACACAGGTATGCTGACATGGCAGCCAAGCAGGTTATTATTGAATATGACACAAAAGGTTTGAGTCCACCGATCTTAACTGTGGAGCAAGCAGTGGAAAACAGTAGCTATTTCAGTGTACCCCCAGAATATTATCCTAAAGAAGTTGGTGATGTGATGAGGGGCATGGCAGAAGCTGATCACAAGATCCCATCAACAGAAGTATTATGATTCAACAACCTTCCAGACCTTTCACTAATTTAATGTCACTTGCATTATTAGAAAATGAATGGAAATTATAGCATGCAGTTCTACGCTCTCCAAAATTTTATATTTGCATCGCTTGTGGAGTCTCCTTTGAACTATACAATATATACTGTAGCATTAATGCATCAATAGAGATAGAGACCTTGTTACATATGAGAAGTCAGAACTACTTTTAGTGACACATTTTGTATATCCTTTGATGATTTGAAACATACACGTTAACATTTTCTGGGATGTTTTACCACATGGATTTTATAGTGTCAATGGTCAAGGGATTTATGAATATGGAACTTCAAAACTGAAGCAATGCAGTTTTCTCTAAATTACATACCATCACTGTACTTTTTTCTTGTACCAATCCTACTTCCCCTTTTCATGAGAGTTTATCACATCTTTATGATTTTGATTACTGCAGGTAAAATTTGCCTCTGAGTACTACTTCTACATGGAAACACAGACAGCACTAGCAATTCCAGATGAGGATAACACCTTGTTAGTCTACAGTTCGTCACAGTACCCTGAGTTTGCGCAAACTGTCATAGCAAGGTGCCTGGGCATTCCATTTAGTAATGTGTGTGTCATTACAAGAAGAGTTGGAGGAGGCTTTGGAGGAAAGGCATTCAGATCATTCCAAGTGAGAGTCAACAAAACATGATCATTACTCTAAATCATTTCAAACCTTACTTTTACGAAAACTAAATAATATAAAAGTTTACTCTGAAAGAGAAATGATTGTTCTTCTTAATTTATCCTTTCGAACTTGTGAGGCATATGCATGTTTAGACCAGGACTAGTGCTCTGTTATTGTATGCATTATTATTATTGTAGTGTAGAGAGATAGATGGGGAACACCACACATCCTAATGAGGGGAGGAGGTGACAATCTAATATTGATCTCATGAATCATAAAGACCTAGAATACATTACCAGCTGTTTCTTACTGATATGACATGCTTGTGTAGGTTGCAACGGCAGCAGCACTTTGTGCATACAAGCTACGACGTCCTGTACGGATGTACCTTAATCGCAACACCGATATGGTTATGATTGGTGGTAGGCACCCAGTGAAAGCTCGTTACTCTGTTGGATTCAAGTCTGATGGGAAAATTACAGCTTTGCACCTAGACCTATTAATTAATGCTGGGATATCTCCTGATGCAAGCTCCACTATACCACGCTATATTATATCTAGTGTCAAGAAATACAACTGGGGTGCTCTGTCATTTGACTTCAAGCTATGCAAGACAAATAATACATCTAAATCTGTAATGCGTGCTCCAGGAGATACACAAGGTTCCCTGATTGCTGATGCTATAATTGAACATGTTGCGTCTGTGCTTTCACTTGATGCCAAAAGCGTGAGGGAAAAGAATTTTCACACCTATGATACAGTTGTTCTACCCAGACAGTGCAGGCGAAGCATCTACATACACATTACAATATTACATTCTATTTTTGATAGGTTGCTCTCCACTTCAAGCTACCTAGATCGAGCTGAATCCATAAAGATGTTTAACAGTAGCAACAAGTGGCGGAAACAGGGCATCTCATGTGTACCCCTCATTTTCAGAGCTGAACCAAGGGCAGCTCCAGGACGGGTTTCTGTGCTCAATGATGGCTCCATAGTGGTGGAGGTTGGAGGAATTGAAATCGGTCAAGGACTATGGACTAAAGTACAGCAGACGACAGCTTTCGCTCTGGGAAAATTATGGCCAGACGAGTGTCAAGGTCTTCTTGAGAGAGTGCATGTCCTACAGGCTGATACCTTGAACTTAATACAAGGCGGACTTACTGCTGGTAGCACTTCATCGGAATCTAGTTGTGCAGCAACCCTTCAGGCGTGCAATATGCTGGTTAACAGGTTAAAGCCAGTCTTGGATAGGCTGCAGCAGCAATCCAAAAATGTTTCATGGGATACTTTGATTTCTCAGGTAAGTTTTTATCCCCCTCTAGTTTTCATCACGCTGTGTACAATACTGTTTCTGCCTATAATGCACTGTTCCAAACAGGCCTCTAAAGAAAATGTTAATTTATCTGCGAGTGCATACTGGGTACCTGGCCAAGATTCTGATAAGTACCTGAACTATGGAACTGGTATAAGTGAGGTGCGACAAAATGTTCTTTTAAAGGCCAATTTACAGCAATGCATTTTACTCATGTCTTGTAGGTGACTCTTTCTGTTCAAAATATTCTGAAAAGTGCAGGTGGAGATTGATCTTCTTACAGGAGCAATTACTTTACTAAGGGGCGATCTTGTGTATGACTGGGAAGAGCTTAAACCCTGCTGTGGACTTAGGCCAGGTTTGCAGTTGATCCTTTTCTGTTTCCTGTTTAACCAATTCTAAATTTTAAATGTAGTTCATGGTTCATGCAATCTTAAGTTAAAATGGGGATGACATAATTTTAAGTAGACGAGAATTATGAATCACACTTTCTGTTCATTCTTTGATGTACAATAGAGAAATATTCTAGTCAAAATGGGGTAAGTGCTGGAAGTCTATTTATTTATTTATATTTGCGAACATTGTTCTGATTTGTTGCAGGTGTACTATGTCGTTTTGAGATGTTGCAATTTTTGAATGTTTCTGCAACAATGTTGCATGTTTCCCAGTGTCGCAACATTCAGCCATTGTAACTTTTGCAAACAGCATATGTTTCTGACTAATTATATGACGGACAAGCTAACAATGAGATGAACTGACACTGACAGAATTATCGTTTAGCTATTTGGGCATTTCTCTTGTCAAGAGTTTGCTCTGTTGTGGGTCATGCTGTATCTTACCTATGGCATTTATCTTGCAGATCGAAGGTTCCTTTATACAGGGAATTGGCTTCTTCGTCTACGAAGAATATATTACGAACAAGGACGGCCTGATGATTAGCAACAGCACATGGGACTACAAGATCCCAAGTGTCGACATAATCCCAAAGCAGTTTAATGCCGAGATTCTAAACACCGGATACCATAAGAACCGTGTTCTTTCTTCAAAAGGTATGTACTTTGGTGATTTCATCAATGCTACATAGATTGAAACAAACTTGGTAGATATTAAATAACTAATGTTTCTTCCAGCTTCGGGTGAACCTGCCTTGATTGCTGCCTCATCAGTTCATTGTGCACTGAGGGAAGCTATCCGAGCAGCGAGAATTGAGTTTGCAAACAGCACTGGGTCAGGAAGCTCACCTCTGGAATTCCAGATGGATGTCCCTGCGCCAATGACACTGGTGAAAGAACTATGTGGTTTCGATATTGTGGATAAATACTTGGAAAGCCTATCTAATTATGAGCATGCAGCTGGGGCATAATCTAGACTAGACTCCTGTTATATCATAGAAAGGAGTGTTATCATCCTTTCCTATGTTGCTTACAATAAAGGGGTGGTCAAGTAGGCACAAATATTTGAATACTTTAAACAATGTACAAGGTTCTGCGCCTATGCCCTCGTGCTATCTGGAATTCAAACCATCTATATTCATATATCCTTATTTGCTATTATGGTGTTCACTCTCCTGCAAACTTTAGTTAACAAAGTGCAAGCCAGAATTGGAACAATTTTGTTTGAGTGAACATTTTCATGACTTAAGAGAGCAATGCTACATATCAGCATAAAAAGTATAGTTTTCCTCCTGTATTATGGTTCAATAGGATTTATTTTTTGGACAGAGACATTAAAATTACTCGAATGCATTTGTATTAGGGACTAGCTTAAGTTTTCCCATAATGATATGAATTGGTTTATCCTTAGCATCGTAGCAGTTGTAAACTCATTGGAATGATAGTAGAAAAAAATACATTCCCCACAACATGAAGCCTATATTTCCTAACTAGAAAGCATTGGAAAATCAGCTAAGCAAACCCTTCCTAGCCTCCGGCCGCGCGCCCTGGTCCCCGGAATCGCGTGGCAAGCTGGAGGTTGATGGAGGTGAGCTCACAGCTCAGGGTTGTCAATATGGACAGAAAGGTGGAAGCTGCAACGGGAGCTTCAAATCCAGAGCAACCTATCCTACTTGCATGGAAAAAGGATAAATGGATGCACCAGTACCTGAGAAAATAAGAGGAGAGGGAAACTTCAGTTCACATGTGAGGGTGGCCGGAATAGGCCAGCAGCAATAGCTTTGCCCCCTGCTTCAAGCCATGACCTGGTGCTGGTGGTCTTGGACGTAGACCTGAGCTGAGGAAAGGAGGAGCAGGCTGTGTCAATGGAAACAAGGAGAATGAGATGGAGAGCTGCAGATAGCCAGGCAGGCGAGCTTGGTCTCCAATTCTCCATGTTGCCACCCACTCGTCAATGCTTCCCTGTACTTTTCATAATCCTCAAGCACTAAATACCACTAAGTAAACACGGCTGTGTTAATTTACTGCAGGAATTAACCACTAAATTGGTTTCAGATTTAGCAATTAAAAAAACATAGCATCATTAATTGATGCATTCTTAACATTCTTAAGCACAGCGCACTACAACAAATGCAAATGCTTTTGTTCATCTCAATATAGCAGACATCCCTATATTTAAATTCATTTTTCAACTGACATTGAAGTTTTAGTAGACACAAAATAAGAAAAATAAAAAAAGGATGGGAGACATAAAATTTCTGATTTTCATATGTAAATTTAATCAAATGACAGGTTGATGAATTGGCAATTGACAAAATGAAGCCTTCTGAAGTCCATAGGTATAGACTAAATGCAATATACTGAAAGAAAAATCAAAGCTACCTTTTTGACATAACTTTTTTGCGAAACAAGAATTCATTAAGGCATGCAAAGATCAATCTTTGTCTGAGAGATTTGGGTATAGGATCTCTACAACACAGGCATGTATAGCTGACTGAAACTAGTTCAAATAAGGGAAGCATGACTAGACATTCGAATAGAGAGATAAGTGATCAACTGAAAAAAATGTTAAGATAACAAGAGCACAGTATTCTCCGAAACGCTATCAAATTCTTCAGCATGTCATCTTGGAAAGGAGCTGTCAAAGCAGTGACTATGGCATGCACACCCCTATTGTACCACAAAATATTACAACCAAATTGCCCCCCTTGATGATTAGCTGAACACTCTGGCATCCCTAAGGAAATGTTGTGGGTTACGCCACCCGAAGGGATCAGCATTCGGAAAACTGTGGATCGAGTAGTAGTGCTCACAACCACTCCCAAATGCAAATCGAGCACCTGGTGAAGCTTTGTTGTCTAGTTGAAGTCTTCTATGTTGATTATGCATCCACTTATCGTTGCAGTTGTTTGTGACTCCAAAATCCATTTCCTTTAGCATTTTTGCATTCAAAACAAAGAACTTGGCAAAGTCAACATCGGGTCTCATGCCAATATAATCCTTCAGAACCACTTTTTCGAGATGAAGCTCGAGACATTCAATTGGATCCATTGCATTATAGCTCCGTGCATTTTTCATATTCTTTTGTAGCTGAGACTGAATAAAGAAAGTGAAAATACTATGAAAGCAGTTGTTAAGTAGTAAGATCTTAACTCACTAGATCATACTATGCTCAAATGTCCATTTTGGCATTCAAATAAGAATGATAAATACTCACCGTGATATACAGTTTCTCCACACAGGGAAAACACTTGAGGAAGTCAAGAACTGAGTCCAGATTAGGCCCCAAAGAGTGAAGTGCCAAAACCTTAACAGTACGCATCGAGGTTGTCAAGCTTAGAGCAATCATTTCCTGGCAAGAAAAGAAAATACATTAGGTCCAATGAATAGCCAGGACACAGGAAAGCGGAATACTGGATGGAAGATCTGTAGCTACCCTAAAAACTTTGGTTCCAAGCTCGAGTTTGGAGATGCCATATGACAGCATGCCCACTATCTTGAGTTTAGGTGCTTGCTTTATATGGATGGTTGCCGGAACAGGGTGAGGGTAAAGCGGTATCAATCTTTCGAGGCAAGGAGCGTCCTCAATGACCAGCTCTTGAAACTTGACGGCATCTGAGCCTCCCCACTGAGCACTGAAGCCAATGTTCCTAAGAGTTGGCGAGCTAATGCGCAGATGACCAATGCCCACATTATCATCCAGCAGTAGGTTCTCCAGAACAGAGCAACCAGAGAGCAGGCTGTGAAGGGCGTCCTCTGAAATGGTGACCGAGTCCAGGGAAAGCTTCTTCAGGTGGGGAAAATTCAGCGATGGCGCCATCTCATTGGGAAAGATGCAGCAGCCAAACTCGGCAACACAGAGGGTGGGTGCGAAGCGTAATGCAGAGGACGGCATCGGGTGTGGCAGCTTGTAAGCATGGGGTTCCATGAATGAATAGCTGAACTCTAACTCCTGGAGGCCGGTGAGGGCTCGGGAGCGCAGCCAGCCATCGATCTTGGTGAAGCGGTCGCGGAAGCGGAAGCAGGAAAGCGCGAAGCGCCGGCCGGGGCCCGGGTGGTCGGAGAGGATCTTGGTGGCTAAGATGATGCGCTTGCGTTCCTGGCTGGAGAGACTGTCGTCCACCTGCAGGTTGAGAGGCGCGGCGCGCCAGAGGGGCCGCCACCGCCGGGAGATGGCCTGCGTGCGGGCGCCGTCCCTGGTGGGGAGGAGGGTGATGATGTCCCCGAGGACCTCGTCGGGGAGGCGGCTAATCAGATCTGGGCCGCCGTCTTCCTCCCCACCTACCTGGCGGCGGCATTCCTCCAGCCTTGTCTTCTTGGCCGCCGCATCGTCCCCCATGGCGGGACCTTCCCTGGAGCGAACGGAGGAGCGGTAAAACAGAGACCCAAAAATTAGGAGGAAATCAATCGGAGAAAAGAAATCCTCTCAAATCTCAAATCGAAAGCTAATCTGCGAATGGAGGTACGTGCTCGCTCTAATACCTGTGCCTTGAGGTCGTCTCCGCCCGTCTTTTAGATGGCCGTCGAGCTCCTACCACAGCGCCGCCCCCTCATGGGAGCCTCTGCACTCACCGCCGCCAATGGAGGATTGGGAGCCACTCTGCGGCGGGGACAGGGGGAGGACTCGGCAAGCAGCGAAGAGGAGGAGCGGGAGTGTGGAGTCGCTCGAGTGGCCCCTCGACAGGCACGCCGCTTTAGGTGGATTTTTTTTAGAAAAAAAATTTATTTTTGACCATTTAACTATTGCCTCAGTTTATTTTTAGCCATCAAACTTCAAAATCAGATATCTTTTGTCATTTAACTATCAAAACCGTTCAAATTTGACCATTGAGCTGTTTTGATGGGTGGTTTAAAGTTTTTTTATTTACAATTCAGTCCTTAGATATTAAAATGATTACTACTTTTTGTCTGTACCTCCGATTTAGGTGATTCTTGCGGTCACATGTTTCATAACGACGAGCTTTATCTTTTAAAATATTATTTATATTATTTTATCTCTATTTGATATATTATTATGTTATTGTGTAAAAACAACAATATAAGAAAAGTAAAACAAATAGTTACAAAATACTATGAACAATATTTAAAAAATAAAGTTAATCATTACAAACGACTGTTACCGGCACTGAAAAAAAAACTTTCCCCGACCCTACGCCCCTGACCCCCGCATCGCCTCGAGGCGACTCGGGGGGCCTCCGCGCCGCCGCCGCCTGCCGTCGCTGCCGTTTTGACCCCCGTTTCTCCTCATCTCCGGCCTTCTAGCCGGTGGTAAGGGGAGCGGGGGTCCCTCCTTTTAGTAGATCGAGTCATAATCGAGTCTGTCTAGGTCTAGGGTTTGCTCGCTGCTGATGCTCGGCGGTGGAGTTAGGTTTTGCCGGAGGATCGTGGTTCCTCTGCGGCTTGGTTTTCCTGGTGGCGTCGGCGATGCGGAAGCGACGACGTTGCAGAGGAATAATTTCTCCCAGCTTCTTCCGTTCTCCGATGGCGATCTACTCCGACGTCAACGGAGAGGCTGGGGAGACCTGTCCAGGAGTCGAGGGCCATCGCATCGTCGTCTTCTTCAGGTGATGATGTTGTTGACCCTGTTAATGTCAAGGAAGATGATCTTTGGAGGAAATCTGAGCTTTGCTCGGGTTGCCGGTGATGGAAACGAAGGATGCGTCGTGGGTACTGGAGTTGGCCGATGCGCTTGGGAGGCAGCGTACTCGGCTGATTCGCCTAGCAGTAAGCCCTCCTCTGCGGCCTCCACTTCATGGAGTTTGGCTCTGGTGCCCGGCGACGATTGGGAAGCGGTTTCGACGGTGGTGACGAACGGACTGTTGAATGCTTCGAGGAAGATGAACAGGAGTTTCGAACTTCTTTGTAATTTTCCTTTTTTTTCAGATCCTGTTTGTAAACAGGCTGGTGTAATGCGTTAAGATCAATACATGTTCCTTCTAAAAAAAATCTCAAATCGAAAGTTAATCTGCGAATGGAGGTACGTGCTCGCTCTAATACCTGTGCCTTGAGGTCGTCTCCGCCCGTCTTTTAGATGGCCGTCGAGCTCCTACCACAGCGCCGCCCCCTCATGGGAGCCTCTGCACTCACCGCCACCAATGGAGGATTGCGAGCCACTCTGCGGCGGGGATAGGGGGAGGACTCGGCAAGCAGCGAAGAGGAGGAGCGGGAGTGTGGAGTCGCTCGAGTGACCCCTTGACAGGCACCCTTTAGGTGGATTTTTTTTAAGAAAAAAAGTCCATTTTTGACCATTCAACTATTGTCTCAGTTTAGTTTTAGCCATCAAACTTCAAAATCAGATATCTTTGACCATCCAACTATCAAAACCGTTCAAATTTGACCATTTGGCTGTTTTGATGGGTGGTTTAAAGTTTTTTATTTACAATTCAGTCCTTAGATATTAAAATGATTACTACTTTTTGTCTGTATCTCCGATTTAGGTGATTCTTACGGTCACATGTTCATTAAGACGAGCTTTATCTTTTAAAATATTATTTATATTATTTTATCTCTATTTGTTATATTATTATTATGTTATTGTGTAAAAACAACAATATAAGAAAAGTAAAACAAATAGTTACAAAATACTATGAACAATATTTAAAAAATAAAGTTAATCGTTACAAACGCATGACCCCAAGAATTACTTAAATCGAAGATACTAGAAAAAAGTAGTAATCATTTTAAGATCCAAGGACTATTTTATTTACAGTTTAGTCCTTAAATGTTGAAATGATTACTATTTTTTCTCTTATCCCCGATTTAGGTGATTCTTATGGTCATGTGTTCATAACGATGAGCTTTATCTTTTAAAATGTTGTTCATATTATTTGGTAATTATTTGTTTTACTTTTCTTATATTGTTATTTTTACACAATAATATAATAATAATATAACAAATAGTGATAAAATAGTATAAATAACATTTTTAAAGATAAAGCTCACTGTTATGAACGTGTGACCGTAAGAATCAACTAAATCGGAGGTACAGACAAAAAGTACTAATCATTTTAAGATATAAAGACTAAATTGTAAATAAAAAAACTTAAAACCACCAATCAAAACCGCTCGATGGTCAAATTTGAACGGTTTTGATAGTTGGATGGCCAAAGATACCCGGTTTTGGATTTCGATGGCCAAAATCAAACTGAGACAAGAGTTGGATGGTCGAAAATGGACTTTTTTCATTTTTTAATAATTAAACAAAGAAGAGTATATTCAATTTCAAAATCAGTCAACTTTTTTATTTATGTAAAATATGTGGTTTATAAGGCTGTTGGCACACTCATCGTACTTTATTTTCATACTTTTAAAAATACTTTGTCTTAATCATACAATTTCTCTTTTTTTATATTAATTTCTCCACACACATTATACTTTATATAATATCTTCTGTACCAAATACAAGTCGTGGAGCTCACATGTCAAATTTATTTATTTATTCTTCTCCCTTCCTCTTCCTACGCTAATGGTCAATGGACTCTCTCACCATCCCGATCATTGTCTGCCACGCATGTCATCGTCGTCGGCTCTCTCTTTGTCTGGTCGCTGCTCTGCCGGCAGTCCTCCCTCTCCCCACTCGTCGACATATGTTAACCTTCGTTAATAATTTTTATTGCACACATGTTATTTACAAAATATTTATTATCTTTCTTTTTCACATTTTCTGAAATCATTTCTATCTTTCAGAATAAAGGCTGGTGTTGAAACTTCCGCTCTTTAAGATTTGTGCAAACATTCGTATCCATTGTATCATCCAACAAAATCTTATCCACACCTCCCACCCCTGTTGGTTGTCATCTCCTGTGACTGCGCCGCCACTGTCACCCTAGCTCACGTCGCAGTCTCCCCTGGCGATCGGACGCCAGAGAGCGGCTGCAACCTCTCTCTGGGTCACCGGCGGCTCCCCCGACCCTCCCAACGCATCCCCGACCGATTGTGCCACCCGTCACCCCAACTGGTCATGTCCCACCGCCGCTCTGCTCTCCTGCTGCCTCCCCGACCAGCCCCGACCGTGCATCGTTGGGGCAGGCCGGCATGCCTTGTGGCGCTGGCGCCGCCGCCGGAGCTAGGGAAGACAACTAAAAATGTTGATTTTTTTCTTAAAAAATATTGAAATATTTCTGAAAATGTTGATCAACATTTCCTCGATAAATGTTGGTGCAATTTTTTTCAAAATGTAGGATTCACTTTGTCTCTAAAGAAATGTTGGTTCAACCTAGTTTTTTTTCAAAAATGTTAGTCCAACTTTTTATGCAAAATGTTGATCCAACTTTTTTAAAAAAAATGTTGACAACATTAAAAAAAATCTAGTTGGAGGGTTACGTGTCATGTGCAAATCAACCTCTCTGTGAAAACCCGTGCAAACCACGACAAAATAATCATCTAAATTCACCAAAAAAAATCCCACATGTACGCGATATGATGATACACAACCTTGCAAAATATCAGGTCCAAACTCGACTTCGTTTGTGAGATATAAAAATAACAAATTTCAAGCCAGAAGTTGTCTAGATGATTTGTTTGAAATTTGTTATTTTTATAAATCACAAACGAAGTCGAGTTTGGCAAAGATATTTTACAAGATTGTGTATCATCATATCATCTACATGTGTGATTTTTTTGGTGAATTTAGACGACCTTTTTATCATGGTTTGCACGAGTTTTCACGAAGTTGCAGTTTGCACCCGATATGTTCCCTAATAACAAATGCTTTAGATGGACTTTTGTGAGTTGGAAGTTTTAATTCCTATCCATCTTCGGTAGATATAGGAGTCCTCGGGTCATCCTCACCTGAATTTTCATTCAAGGCTTTTTGCAAGCCAAAATCAATTTGAAAATCTAGGGGTTTAGACATTTTCAGAGAAGGTCTACATGGAAGGGAAGACATTGCACCATGCATCAGCTATCTTGCGCTCTGGATATGCACATTTTGAGTGCATGTGCACTTTCTAACGGGAGCTCCTATATGGCTTGCGGAAGCCGATTACTATACAAGAGCAACTCCAACAGATTTTATCTCTTTTTTTCTTTCTACTTTTTGACAATATAGGGGATTGAGGTGGAAAATGTTGCTCCAACAGATCCTCTATCCATCTCCCTTTCCCCTTTATTTTTTCTCAATCCCCTTTAATATCTCCTCAATCCCCTTTAGAAAGGGGAGACAAATTCCTCTCCCTTTCTCTTTCTCTGTTCTTCCTCCTCCAACTCCACCAGTGTCAATGACAGATCGGCCCCATGTGTCAGGAGATGGAAAGGGAGAAAGGGAAAGGGGATCTGCTGGAGTACTTCTCCCTAATAAATTAAAATTGTGAAAGGGGACTTCCCTCCCTATATGGTGAGAAAGGGGAAAGGGGATAATCAATCTGTTGAAGTTGCTCTAAGCCCACAAAGATCAACATGACCTTCCTCCTTCTTTCGATCCGTGCTATTCCCACAATCGCTCCCTCTCCAAATTTCAACATTTCATAAAATAGATTCAACATTTCTCAAAAATAGTTCAACATTTCTCGAAAAATAGTTCAACAATTCAAATGAGTAAAATTCAACATTTTTTAAACAATACTATATTCAACATTTTTCTGTGCTTATTTCAACATTTTAGCAAAATGGTTTCAACATTTTTCAACAAAAGCTTCAACATTTCCGAGCTCACGGAATGGCGGCGCTGCGCACAGAGCTCACGTCCGTGGCCGTGACCGACGACACGCGCAGGGCGGTGGTGCGCGGAGCTCGCGACTGTGGCCATAGCTGGCGAGCTCGCGGGCGGAGCCATGGGCGGCGGCGTGCGGCCGAGGCCGGCGAGGTCACAGTGGCGGCGGGGGTCGTGGTCGGCGGCGCACGGCTGGGGCTGGTGAGCTCACAGCGGCGTCCGACGACAGCCCGTGGCCGAGGTCGGTGAGCTCACGGTCGTGGCCGTTAGCAGCGTGAGGGGAGCGGTGGCGCGCAAGGAGAGGCAACGGCGGCAGCAATGGAGAGGACCTAGAGTTGAGGTGAGATCCAATAAGTATAATTGTGTGCACGAATCTTAAACACTGGAAGTCATTTAAAGAAAAAAAATTCCGAAAGCTCGAAAGGATTCTTGCTTTCTAACTATAGTCTAGGCCCTATTTGGCAGCCTCCAGCCCAATAGTTGTCGAAAAATAAAGTGTGGTTGAGGCCCTATACCGGGCTTTCAAGCAGCATTTTTCGATTTAGCCTGTAAAAGTTTTTGAGCTTGTATTTAAGGTCTCTCAACTATGAAATCCGTTTATTTTTAGTCCCTCGACTGTTTTGGAGAGTGGTCTCGCATGACGTGGATTAAAACTAGGTATTTGGGTCCCTCAACTATGAGATCAGGTTAATTTTGGTCCCTCACCTATTTTGAAAGGTGATTTTCGCACGACATGGTGTTGAGTTCCATATGACAGATACATGTGATGTGATTGTGAGACCCATGCTACGTGACTATTTTCTCCTCTTTCTCATCGCTTCTCCTTATCCTCTCCCCGCACTGCTTTCTCTCTATCTCTTCATCCCAATTCAGAATGACAGAGCTCCAGGATCGTCGATTCCAACAATGGCTAGCTCGTGGGAAGCGCGGCCTCATCGATTCATCGACACACCCTCCCACGGTGCTTGAAGGAGCTCGGTCATGGGGATTGGAAACTCGATCTCACCTTTCTCGTGGTGGATCCTGCAGCATATCCGACAGAATCGAGCGGCCTTGCGGCGACGGATTCGTGCTGCGGAGCAAGAGAAGCAAAGTGGCGGCAAGCTCGTGTGGAAAAAGACAAGCGAGGCGGCGGCGGGCTCCTGTGACGGAGCATGCGAAGTGAGGCGGCACGACAGCTCGTGTGGCGGAGCAAGAGGAGAAGGGGAGAAGAAAGCCACATGACAGGTGGACCTACCACCACATGTACTTGACATTTGGGACCCCACGTCACATCATGCGAAAACCACTCACCAAAACAGCCGATGGACCAAAAATAAACTGTCCTGATAGTTGTGGGATCATATATACCCGCTTTTGTGACCCCGTCATGCGAAACCACCCTACAAAACAGCTGAGAGACTAAAAAGTAAACGGATTTGATAGTTGAGGGACTCTAGATACCCGGTTTTTACGAATGAGGGATGAAAGTCAGACTTCGACAATAGATGAGGGACGTCAAAAGGACTTTTTCCTACTTTATACTGGTTTGGTTGAAAACTGGCCGGCCTTCCAAACTGGTTGTCGTCGACATGAATGGAGAAGTCTGGCCAATGAACGCCAACACAAGTGATATATGGCGATGGATTGGATGAAATTTGGTCCCACCTTCCTCCCCCATAAAATAAATTCATTCCTTTTACTCATGCGAGATCTTTAAATACCAGTAATCTAGTGTCAAGAAAATATATGGCTCGAAGGCACGTAGGCTGGAAAACACTTTTACTTGACATCTCTTGGACGTTGAGAAAATGACCTGATCGAATATCCTTCTGACACTAGTTTGTTCTACCCTTTCTTATCTGTAATTCCTATATAGCTTTACTCTTGCAATTTTTTAAAAAATTATGCAAAGGCTCTACTTTGGACATTATTCTCTTATCAGAAAACAGAATAATGGTTCATGTTCAAAATTATGGGGGTGGAGATATAATGATTCTGAACTTTCAGCCATTTCGTCCGCGGGGAAAGTGGGTGAGGAGAAGTCTGGCTGTTGGATGCATGTTGCACGGTGGATGACAAGGCTAAAGTTATGACATGCCTTCACGAAGCCAAGTTATTGAATCACGCTTCACGCTTGAGAGACAAACGTGAGGGGAGACGACGTCAGAGAGAAGGAGAGAATAGATTATCATAATACAATTTCTTTAATTAATTTATTCTTTTAGACTGGTTTGGCGATCAGAGAGGAGGTGAATGGGAGCCGATAAAAATTCTTATCCAAAGAGATGAACGTGGCCTATGTTCCAAAATCACTTTCAAGGACTTTAACACACACTTACCAAGGTTACGTAGTCACTGGAGTACTACTGACCCTAGGAGCAAGTTCAAGCGTCCAGAAATGCAGCGGAAAACACTTAAAACTTCTCTGTCTAGCAGAGGGCGGTCAGACCGCATGGACAGGACGGTCAGACCGCCTCCAGCAGACACGAGACTTGCAACCAAGAGAAGACAGGGCAAACAGACTCCAAACGAGCCAAGAATTTGACCAAGACTTCTTCTGATCAAGACAAACTTACTCCCAGAAGAAAACCCCGAAAAGGCCAACTTTTTCTCGGAACTCCAGAGGCGGTTAGACCACGTGCCAGGGGCGGTTAGACCGCCTGTGCCTGGACAGCAAGAGCTCGGGTCAACCCTCAACTTCCCATCGATCGATCTCCCGATTCACCCAACAGATTGCAGCGAAACTTTGGGGATAGATGGGTTGCCTTGTGGACAACCTCTAGCTCAAAGGATATGCCCCAAAACGCTGTCAATCATGGGGAATCGCAAATCTCGGGCCTCTACCCCAAGAACTCGGGCAACTCCGAAAACCACCAAATCGAAGGGCTTCCCAAGGATCTGCAGGGGCAAGATCACCAAGAAAACAGACACAAGGCACTCATTTGTGATCCCCAAGCCAAATCCCTCAAGGAAACACCCCCAAATCTTCTCCACGAAATTCCCACAAAAAGGCACAAAAAATCCTCCGAATAAGAAAAACGCCGGGAATCAAAGAGAAGCAAATCGGAGCAACCACAAATCTTCTTCACATACCGAGGAACAAGTCTTTACAAGGACTAGCAACCGCTCAACATCCTTCCCACTTGAAGATTTGGAGATGAAGCTCTAGCTAGCCTATGGAGAGAAGAAAACCATAGCAAAGTGCTAGGGAGAAGAGAAATGAAAAACCTAATCCCTAAGAGGTTCAAGAGGTGGCTGCCTACTCCTCCAAGTCCCTATTTATCTATTGTCTCTCGAAGGTGGCAAGTTACCATTCTACCTCTACAACTTGAAAATACAATACACACCCCTCAGGGGCAATTCCGTCACGTTGTAGGTATCTCCATCGAGCGGACATGCATCCACCACAGCCTTGCTTCCCTGCGACGCAAGCTCCGCGATCACGCCGCGTGTCTCCCGCTTCAAAGCTTCTCGACGAACTGCGAGCCCCGCGGTCTGACCGCCTGGGTGACGCGGTCAGACCGCCCTGGGCGGTTAGACCGCCTGCCAGGCGCGGTCAGACCGCCCTAGCAGTCACCTTCGTCCCGCCGAGTCTTCGGGCTCGGTTTTGAGGTCCAAACTGAGAAACCATCCTCCGAGCCATGTGTCTACTTCTTAAAATGAGACTTCTCATGGTAGACAACATGCAACGGTTTAGCACCCCACCCAATTTAAGCAATTTAAAGCATAAATGACATGATTCATATGAGAGCATATTTTTCAAGTATTGACATTTCATTTTCAGATTTAAACATGGTACATGAAATGCCTTTGCGGTAAAAAGAAGCTTATACTTCTCCATATGGTAAACAAGTGGGCTAAACATTCACAATGACAAAAGATTTTTGACCTCGATTGACAAGAACATGCTACCCAAGCAAAAGTTAAGGATGACATAGCCATTTAAGCACATAAATAGTATGAAAAGGTCTCTACTCATGAGTGAATGTCAATTTACATTTTTCTCGAAAAGTAGCAATTTCACCATGGATATTTAACATAGCCATCAAGAGCATAGCAAAACATCACCGATCACTAGAAAGCATGCTCAAAATCTCATAGGTAGTATAGCAAGTACTCACTGCCTATAGGAGAAGCCCATCCTAGTGAATGCAAAGATGATACAAAGATGGCTAACCTACCATGGTATGTTATAGAAAAGTAAACATGTATGATACATGTGCTACATGAGAAGCTCCCAGACCCAACTCAGAATGGAAAACACACTCCAAGCTCACCTCGCAAGCGAGTAAAGGTAGCTTGGTCAAGTGGTTTAGTGAAGATATCTGCTAGTTGGTCTTGGGTTGGTACATGTATCAAGTTGATGTTACCTTTCTCCACATTGTCCCTCAGGAAGTTGTACCTCACTTCTATGTGTTTGGTTTTGGAATGAAGGACTGCATTTTTGGCTACACTAATGGCACTGGTGCTGTCACACAAGAGTGGAACATAGGTACACTCCTCACCAAAGTCGCTCATAGTGTAGGTATCCATAGGAGTTGGGAACAACAGCTGGCTGCAGCTACATACTCGGCTTTTGTGGTGGATTATGCTACACTTGACTGCTTGCGAGAAGACCAAGAAACCAAGGAAGATCCAAGAAACTGGCAAGAACCCGAGGTAGACTTACGATCCAAGTGACACCCAGCAAAATCCGCATCGGAGAACCCATGCAGATTTAGTGTTGAGGACGCAGAATACCAAAGACCAAACTCAGGAGTGTAGTTTAAGTACCTGAAAATCCTCTTGACAGCTTGCCGATGTGAAGTCCTCGGAGAAGCCTGAAAACGAGCGCACAGACACACACTGAACTATATGTCCAACCTCGTCGCTGTCAAGTAGAGGAGGGAGCCGATCATGCTCCTGTACTCCTTCTGGTCCACGGGCTCACCATCTTCATCAGCATCCAAAGCCGTAGTCGTACTCATCGGAATTGTCATCGGCTTGGAGTCGTTCACCGCGAACTTCTTGACGATGTCCTTGGTGTACTTCCCTTGATGCACAAATGTCCCATCCTTGAGTTGCTTGATCTGAAGCCCAAGGAAGAACTGCAGCTCACCCATCATCGACATCTCGAACTCCCTGCTCATATCCTCTACAAACCTTGCAACCAAAGAGTGAGAGGAGCCACCAAAGATAATATCATCCACGTATATCTGAACAATCAAGATGGCATTGCCATGTCTAAGTAGGAAAAGGGTTTTATCTACGGTTCTCATCACAAAGCCCTTTCTAAGTAGAAACCCTCTCAACCTACCGTACCACGCTCTAGGTGCTTGTTTCAAGCCATATAGTGCTCGCTGGAGTTTGTGCACTCGGTGGGGATACTTGGCACTCTCTAAACCCGGGGGCTGTCTCACATACACTTCTTCTTCTATCACCCCATTTAGGAAATCACTCTTCACATCCATCTGAAACAACTTGAACTCTTTAGCAACAGCAAATGCTAGAAGGATCCGAATTGCTTCCAACCTAGCTACAAGTGCAAAGGTTTCCTCATAGTCTATCCCCTCCTTCTGACTAAACCCCTGAGCAACTAGCCTAGCCTTGTTTCTTACCACCATCCCATCTTCACCATCTTTGTTTTTCCAAACCCATTTGGTACCTATAGGATGGCAATTTGGAGGTGGTTTAACTAACACCCAAACCTGGTTTCTCTCAAAGTTTTCAAGCTCCTCATGCATGGCATTGACCCAGTTTGAATCAGATAGTGCGCGTCTAATATCTTTGGGCTCGAAAGAATCAACAAATGCAGAATGAGCAAAGTGAGAGACTGTCTGTGACCTTGACCGAGTGGTTCTCTCGTGGAGGTCACCAATGATCGATGAAGGAGGATGGTCAATTTGCACTCGTCTCGGTGCCTCTCTCCTGGAGACCACCTCCCCCTCAGTACCAGCTTCCACTTGTACTTGACGGGTCGTAGTAGTAGGAGGGGGATGGACCTTCGTCAATAGTAATCGTCGTAGTGGAAGTAGAAGGTACACGAGCAGGAGGAATTACATCATCTCCATCATCCTCTTCTTCATCCTTCTCCTCCTCGAAGATCGTCTGCCCTAGCTCATCGTCACCTGCACACTCAAAGACAAGAGAGCTACATGGCTGTGTCTTGTCGAAGGATACTTCGCAAGTCTCCATGATTTGGTTAGTTTCAAGGTTAAGTACACAATAAGCTCTAGAATGAGAAGCATAACCAAGAAAAATCCCATCAGAAGACCGAGCCTCAAACTTGTCTAGCTTCCCCTTCTTGAGTATGAAACACTTGTAGCCAAAGACTCTAAAGTGACTTACTCTGGGGGCACGACCGTGCATAAGCTCATAGCAAGTTTTCTTCTTGAAGGCTCAAAGGAAAATCTGATTTGAGACATGACAAATGATATTGACCGCCTCGACCCAATACTTCCTAGGAATCCTGTGCTCATCGAGCATTGTCCTGGCCATTTCACAAAGGGTCTGATTTTTCCTTTCCACGACACCGTTCTGAGGAGGAACATACGGTGACGAGAACTGATGTTCAAGACCAAGATCACAACAAAAAGTCTCAAAACGAGAGTTCTTGAATTCTGTACCATTGTCACTGCGAATCGCTCGAATGACATCACCATGTTTCTCGTTCTTCAACCTCAAGATCAGATCTCGAACAAAGCTAAATGTCTCAGATTTGTCATCCAAGAAAAACACCCGAGCATAGCGAGAGTAATCGTCCACAACCACAAGGACGTACCAGTTCCCACCCACCGAGCGAACGCGAGCCGTACCAACCAAGTCCATATGTAAAAGCTCCCCTGGACGCTCAGTCATGACAGCAGTCAAGGGTGGGTGAGGAGTGGCTACCATCTTGCCATGCCTACACGGGGCACACACAAAATCTTTCTCAAACTTCAACCTCGGCAATCCTCGGATAAGTTCGAGTCCACTCAAGCGAGAAAGCGAATCAAAGCTCAAGTGACCCAAACGCCTATGCCACTTCCACAACTCAGCAGAAACACCAACATCCAAACACCAAGCGGGACATGAAGACTGAGAAAAATCAGCTCGAAAGACTCGACCCTCGGGAACGATCGTACAGACAAAATTGCCTCGAGAATCAAGAACACGAGAAGCACCCAACTTAAAGCGAACCTCAAACCCCTCGTCAAGCAACTGAGAAACCGAAAGCAAATTAAAGCCAAGAGACTTGACGAGGGCCACACGCTTCAAAGTTACCTTCTCACTTACCTTGATCACACCTTCAGACAACACCCGTCCACGTCCATTATCCCCGAAAGTGATGCACTCCCTGGTCATCACCGGGGTGAGGCTGGAGAACCACCTTCGATCTCCGGTCATGTGTCGAGAACAACCGGAGTCGATCAACCAAAGGCTCTCCACGCCTCCCACCTGTAAAGTCAAAAACGAGAACGAGAGTGAGCAAACGACTCAACACTAGGGTTAGAATAGAAAGTGTTAAACAAGTATCAAGCCATCTGCTCAAAGAAAGGGTTAGCAAAGTTCACGCTACCACTGTCCATCCGTGGAACCCTCTCACGTCTCACCAAAAGAACACGAGCACCACGAAAGGAAAAATGTGGTCCATAGTTCCTCTTAGACTCAAAGCTGCAATCATTCCTCCCAAACTCGTAACGGTCACGAGTGAAAGAACGTCCAGCGAACTCACCACGCCCTGCTCCAAAGCGTCTGCCACCGTCACTCTGAGGAGGAACACCTCGATGAGGAAAACCCCGAGCACCCCTAGAAGGAACTGAACGCACTACAACCTCTCCCCTAGGTAGTGACACGTGAGGCTCAGGCACACCATGAGAAGGGTGGTACCTGTCCCTATTTGCCCTTTCCCTAGAAAGCCTCTTATCCTTCCTCTTTCTATAGCAGAAACCCTCCTGGTGACCATCTTTCCCACAGTACTCGCAGTGGAACACCGGCTTTGGCTTTGGTGGGTTCTCTCTGGGCTATGGCTTCTCACCCGACTCAGGTACAAACACTACTCTCCTCTGAAAGTTGTTTGTCTTGGGTGGGAAGGCAGGTGGATCGGGGGTAGTGTCAAGTTTTCTACAGAGGTGGTTTGGCTTGGGTTTCCACTGGTTGGTAGATGTAGTTTGTGGTGGAATGGGTATGCTCTCAACCCTCACTTCCTTCTTCTCACCACTACTCTCACCAACTCTCTCAGACCCAAGACCCCTATCATCAGCTCGCTTGAAACTGCTCAATCATCATCCTCAATAGAGGCTCTCTACTAGACAACCAACCCAAACACTGACGCAACTCATCATTCTCAGTTTGCAAGCGGTTAGCAATGGGTGACTTCAAAGCAGTCTCTAGAGAAACTATGCTAGCATGAGAATAATCTAGTTTACAATGCAAAATAGGACAAGATGTGCAAGCTCCTAACAAAGCAGGTCTAGACTTCAACTCAACCATCTCAGCCCTAACAACATCTAGTTCCTCAAGTCGAGAGGCATACTTGGTTTTCAGTTCAGACAAGTCAGCCAAGAAAACATTGCAATCAGTGCATTCAGGTTCATCAGTCGCAACAGGTGCAGTTTTCAAGGACTCTATTTGAACTCTAGCATCAACAAGAGAAGACTCAAGTTCCAAGACCCTTTCTCTAGCATCACCTAGCAAGGACCTAAACTCTCTCTTGTCCTTGTTGGTCTTCCTAAGCACATCATCATGATTATCCAACAGAGCATTCAACTGAGCAATCTCCTTAAGCAAGACGTCAGGATCACGACTCACCTCTTCCTCGAAGTCAGACTTGGAGTCGTCCTTTCTGCTCTTCTTGCTCTCGGAGCTGCGTGCCATGCTGCAGAAGCCGTCTCTCGTGACGAAGCTCAGGCCGTTGAAGTTCTTGCCGGAGTGCCTCTTCTCCTTGTACCGGCTGCCGTCCTCGTCGTCGCTGCTCGAGCTCGACGTAGTGTAGCAGGAACTGGAGTCGATGTCGCTTGCACCAGTAACCATCGCTCGGGCTGTCTTCTTCTTCTAGCCGCCGCTCGCCCTTGTTCTTGTGCTTGGCATTGTAGTCGTTCTTGGGACGACGCTTGTTGTAGTCGTTCTTGGGTCGGTTCTTGTAGTCGTTCTTGACCTCCATAGCCTCAGGACACTCGGCGATGAAGTGCCCCATCTTGCCGCACCTGTAGCACGTACTCGAGTTCCGCTTCGATCCCTTGCGGTTCTCGTACATGCGCCCAAACCTCTTGCTCAATAGCATGAGACCGTCCTCACTCGGCACCTCGAACTCCTCATCTGGCAAAGACACAAGAGAAGACAAAGCAACTTGTTTAGAATAAGAGTTAGCTGCAAATCCTGTTCTCGAGCCTGTGACAAGAGCCAGACTATGTGGATCAGTCGGGTTCTCTGTCTTGGCTCTCAAAGTCCTATCTACCTCTAAGGACTTGATCTTGGAGAAGAGCTCATCGACGGTGAGTGTCTCATAGCCTGTGGATTCCATGATGGCCTCGACCTTAGCACTCCACATGGTACGATCCAGAGAGTGTAAGAGCTTCACAGCTCTATCATAATCATCGTATGGGAGGACGGTCACATTAGCCCTCATGTTGTTCACAACGCAAGTAAAGCGTTGAAACATCACGTCGATCGACTCGTCAGGGAGATGAGTGAAATTCTCGTACTCTCTTCGGTAAGTCGCGAACAACCGAGCTTTGACTTAGTTGTTTCCACCATGGGCCACCTTCAGTTTCTCCCAAATCTTGCAGGCCAAGTTCTCTCCCAAAACACGATTGAATTCATGTTCAGAGAGAGCACGGTAAAGGAAGTCGACGGCCTTGCTGTTGGTCTCAAACATATCCCTGGAGCCTGGTAGCAAGAAAGCCTCGGGAATGACATAGTTGGCGACTAGAGAGGGGGGGGGGAGTGAATGAGAGCCGATAAAAATTCTTCTCCGAAGAGATGAACTCAGCCTATGTTACAAAATCACATCCAAGGATCTCAACACACACTTGCCAAGGCTTCGTAGTCACTAGAGTACTACTGACCCTAGGAGCAAGTTCAAGCATCAAGAAACGTAGCGGAAAACACTTGAAACTTCTCTATCCAACGGGGGGTGGTCAGACCTCGTCCAGCAGACACGAGACTTGCAACCAAGGGAAAGACGGGGCAAACGAACTCCAAACGAGCCAAGAATTTGACCAAGGCTTCTTCTGATCAAGGCAAACTTGCTCCCAGAAGAAAACCCTGAAAATGTCAACTTTTTCTCAGAACTCCAGGGGCGGTTAGACCGTGTGCCAGGGGCGGTTAGACCGCCTGGGTCTGGACAGCAAGAGCCGCGGGTCAACCCTCAACTTCCCATCGATCGATCTCCCGATTCACCCAACGGATTGCAGCGAAACTTTGGGGATAGATGAGTTGCCTCGTGGACAACCTCTAGCTCAAAGGATATGCCCCAAAATGCTCTCAATCTTGAGGAATCGCAAATCTCAGGCCTCTACATCAAGAACTCGGGCAACTCCGAAAACCACCAAATCGAAGGACTTCCCAAGGATTTGCAGGGGCAAGATCACCAAGAAAACAGGCACAAGGCACTCATGTATGATCCCCAAGCCAAATTCCCCAAGGAAACGCCCCCAAACCTTCTCCACGAAATTCTCACAAAAAGACACAAAAAATCCTCCGAAAAAGAAAAGCACCGGGAATCAAAGAGAAGCAAATCGGAGCAACCACGAATCTTCTTCACATACCGAGGAACAAGTCTTTACAAGGGCTAGCAACCGCCCGACATCCTTCCCACTTGAAGATTTGGAGATGAAGCTCTAGCTAGCCTATGGAGAGAAGAAAACCATAGCAAAGTGCTAGGGAGAAGAGAAATGAAAAACCTAATCCCTAAGAGGTTCAAGAGGTGGCTGCCAACTCCTCCATGTGCCTATTTATCTATTATCTCTTGGAGGTGGCAAATTACCATTCTACCCCTACAACTTGAAAATAAGATACACACCCCTCAGGGGCAATTCCGTCACATTGTAGGTAGACCTGAGCATTTTGCGGGTCGGGCCGGGTTCGGGCCGGGCCGAAAAAAATCTCTGTTATTTCGGGCCGAGAAAATCCTGCCCATGAATGTCCCACTGGACGCATCGGGCCTCAATTTTCGGGCCGGGCTCGGGCCAAAAAAAATTTTCGCGGGCTTCAAGATCTCTGACCACGCCCATCCAGTAAGGTTCGTGGGCGGGCCTGGCGCAGGCCAGGCCCGCGCCGGGCCTGCGGGCCGGGCCGGGCTGAAAATGCTCAGGTATAATTGTAGGTATCTCCATCGAGCGGACACGCATCCACCGCAGCCTTGCTTCCCTCCGACGCAAGCTCCGCGATCACGCCGTGTGTCTCCCGCTTCGAAGCTTCTCGACGAACTGCGAGCCCGCGGTCTGACCGCCTGGGGGACGCGGTCAGACCGCCCTGGCAGTCGCCTTCGTCCCGCCGAGTCTTCGGGCTCGGTTTTGAGGCCCAAACCGAGAAACTATCCTCCGGCTGGTTTTGTGGCCAAACCAACAAACCCCGCGTACACGGCACAACCTCACCACGCCAAGCTTCGAGCACGTCAAGCCTTTCACCTCCGGCACCCGGACGGTCTACTCGATCTTGTCTCGTTCCTTGACTTGGCCGCCACCAGTGCACCGGCTTCATGTCCACGACTTTGTCTTGTTCTTCTTGCACCATGCAGACCGCACTTGATCCCGTCCGGCCACCGGGTCTCTCGAACCAAGCCTACTTGTCTCTCCACTCCTCGGAGGCCACTCTGGCTAAGACCTTTCGCGCCTGTTCTTCACCTGCACCAACGCAAATCAAGCCGCATCCAACACCTGCAATACTAGGCCAAGAGTCAGTCCACACCACGTTGTCAATCACTCATCACTAAGGAGCGACCATCCACTGGTCTTCGGACACATCTGGTCCTCATTTTTAATTAATCAAGTGGTGGGAATTAAAACATCTGGTACTTCCTGATACTACATAAGCACCGTAAAAAATCTCATATTTTAAATCTTCAGTTAAGTCGGTTGTTGGGCATAATGAAATATGAATGTCAATCATCACCTATTTTGTGTTCAATACTGTTGAGAAAATACTATGGTCATAACTATTTGATGACTCATATTATTTACTTTATAAAAAAAATTAGAGCGATTGCAATTAACATGAGCCATGCATCTTTAAATCTAAAGGCGGTAGTACCTGGTAGTACTGGAAAGTACGAATATAGTACCAAGAAGTACAAGTTTGGTGAATCCAACAACTAATTTTCTTAGATAATGGAAGATTAAATTCCAACTTCAGACATTCTTTTTTAAGAATGCATCAGACCACAACGATTACAAAGTGGCACATGTTTCAAAAGAACATGTAGCCAAAACATCAGAAGATCTGATGTACCAAAGAGAAATAACAACAAGAAAAAAATACAGCTAAAAAACTCTAGCAAGCTACTTCTGTAATCTCCATCTACGTCTTGTTTCGTAAAATCTTCAACTGAGCCGACTACTCCTCAACAAATGAAGTCAAAATCAAAGCTTGATCCAATCTACAACTAATTTTATTTATTTATTTATTTTCTATTAAATTAGTTGGCATAAAAAATCTTAACTCAAAGTATTACCTAGTACCTTCCGATACTATCCAAGTACCATAACAAAGCTCACTACTTTAATCAAAATAAAGTTTATTCAAAAAACTTTGCCGCAACTTTCTACATTGCGTGTAATATGTATTCCTTATTTCATTTATTGACAATCTTGAGTCCATGTAACCCCATTTGTATGTATCATTTTGTATAATTGTATAATAAGGTCCTCACCTGCCATTCGCCTAAAATTATTTAGATCTTCAAAAACCACTGCATTTGGATTCTGTTTGATCTTTAGGCCCCGTTTAGATATGGAAAGATTCCAAAAATTTTCGCATCGTAGATCGTGCCACCTCTCACAAAACACGCTTTCCAATGCAAAAATTTCACCAGTTTTCGGCAACATAGGTACTTCCACATGACATTAATTTACTCCATTGACAGGTTGATACTCTTACAATTCACACTTTCATACATAGGCAACATCTAGTGACAGGTTGCTGCCCCCAAAAAAACATGTTTTACATCCCCCAACTGTTTTTTTTTTATTTTCTCAATAAATTAAATGAAATTTAACTAAGTATTCACTAAGGAAAAGTGATGATAAGTTAATTTTTTTTGTGTAGACAAAAAAAGAAGCAACATATACATGAAGATCAACACCAGAATTCACAATTTCACATACTTCTGTTAGCAAACAACTATCAAGAAAATGGTTGCAAATGTTACCAAATAAAAACAATACATCTGTCCAAATGATAGAACTTTTATATAAATGGGCACGCAAAGTTGGTTGTTGCAAGTTGCAACGAGTTACCACACCCTGACACTGTTTAAAATCTCACTAGAATGACCCCAACAACTTTGGCAACATATAGTCTGCCGAGAAAACAAAGGAAGAAATTTAAGGCTAGAAACAAGATCTGGAAAATTTAAGTTCAGGCTTTGGACAGAAAGACACAAGACTATCTTCTGAACAGGGATCGGGTCTTCATGCATCATCGTTCTGGAAAGTTGCTGTGAAAGGGATCATTGATCCACAGATCGTGTGTATGTTGGTTGAGTCGAAATGCTAGCCAGCGAATTCTTCTGAATGTAAATTGAGCGCGTTGGGAAGCTCTGTTGTCCAGTTGGAGCCGTCTGTGTTGGTTAGCCATCCACTTGTCATTGCAGTTACAAAAGGTTCTGAACACCATTTTCTTTAGTGCTTTTGCATTCAGAACAATGAACTTGGCAAAGTCAACATCAGGTCTCATGCCCCGGTAATTTTCCACCACCACTTTTTTGAGATGAGCCTCAAGGCATTCAATTGGATCCAATGGATTATAGCTCCGTTTATTTTTCATATCCTTGTCAAGGTAGGACTGGATAAAGAAAAAAAATTCACATGAAAGCAGTTGCTAGATATATAGTAGTCTGTAATGTAATACACTATAGCTCAATAAATTATGTCACGAGTGTTAATTATAATTTGGCATAAATGAAGAACACGAAGACAAACACTCACCATGATATACAGCTTCTCCAAGCAGGGGAAACACTTGAGGAAGTCAACAACCAAGTCCAGATTCGGCCCCCGAGATTGAAGAGCCAAAACCTTTACAGTGCGTATCGAGGTCGTCAAGCTTGCAGCAACCATTTCCTAGACAAAGAACCATGCATGAGATATCACCCATGTTAATCACCAGCATTTGGAAGTGCAGAATAGTACAAATTAATGCAACAAAGATCAAGGCTGTTTTACCTGGAAAACAGTGGTTCCAATCTCGAGTTTACTGATGCCCTCTGAAAGCAAGCCCAGCACCTCCAGTTTCGGCGCTCTAATGACCTGGATGGTTGCTGGGCCATCGTTTGGACTGAGTGGCAACAATCTCTCAAGGCAAGGGGCATCTTCTATGATAAGTTCTTGCAGCAGGATCGGATTCTCTACTCTCTTCCAATACGAGGAAACACTGAAGCCGATGCTCCTCACCGTCGGCGAGTTGATGCGCAGGCGGCCGATGCCGGCGTTCCCCTCCAACAGCAGGCTCTCCAGCACAGGGCAACAGGCGAGCATGCTGTGAAGGGCCTGCTCCGACATGGCGACGCCGTGCAGGGTGAGCTTCTTGAGGCAGGGGAAGTTCAGCGACGACGGCGGCGCCGCCATCATCTCACCGGCGGCGGGGAAGTCACACCAGCCGAACTCAGCGGTGCGAAGGGTGGACGCGAACCGCCGCAGCGCGGACGGCGGCAGCGGGTAGGGAAGCCTGGGGTCCTCGACCTCGTAGCCGAGCTGGATCTCCTGGAGGCCGGCGAGGGCTCGGGAGTGCAGCCAGCCGTCGACCTTGGCGTAGCGGTTGCGGAGGCGGAAGGAGGGGAGGGCGAAGCGGCGCGCGGGACCGGGGTGGTCGGCGAGGATCTGGGAGACGAAGAGCACGCGCTTGCGGTCCTGCCCGGAGAGGTCGCTGCCGGCGCCGAGGTTGAGCGGCGCCGCGCGCCAGAGCGGGCGCCACCGGCGGGAGACGGCCTGCGTGCGCGCGCCGTCCTTGGTGGGGAGGAGGGAGATGATCGTGCCGAGAACCTCGTCGGGGAGGCGGCCGATGAAGTCGAGGCTCCCGTCGACTCGATCGGGTCGCCTGATCTTCTTGGCGGCGGTGGTCGCATCGTCCTCCTCCATGACGGCCGGCGGCGGCGGCTTGGGAATTGAATCAGAGTGGATTTTTTTTTTGACTCGCTACTCATTCTATTATTCAACTCGGGAGACAGTGAGATCACCACTCACTAAATCAGATACAACACTCGGGAGGGGATCGCTCCATATACTTGGGGCATCCGGGTCCCTAGTTAAACCAGACTGAGCTAGCTCATGCGCACAATTGTTACATGATCGAGAAATAACAGAAACTTCAACTAGAACAAAATGCAAATCTAGTAAATCACGAATTTCGTGGTAGATGACACCTCCTGGGCTTTGATCAAAGGAGTCTGACCGTAGAGCCGATGCCAAATTCGACGAGTCCGTCTCAACAATAATTCTCGATATCCCAACAGACATGGCAGCGTATAGCGCAGCGAGGCAAGCTTCCCCTTCAGCAGCAAGTGCATCGTACACTGCGTTGAGTCTTCCTGAGCCTGCAAGCACTCCCTGCCCCGCACTGTCTCTAACCACAAAACCCCATGCACCTCTCTTATCAGTATCAATGAATGCCCCATCAGAGTTAATCTTGAGTACATCAGGTGGAGGGGGAGTCCATTGCTGTGCCACCTGCCTTGTAACAGGCAGCACTTCTTTTTTCTGCATATTCAGAAGATCAACACCAAAGGCCACCGCCGTAGTTTTGTGTGTCACTTCTTCCACCGATCCTGCTTGTTCACCAGCATTCTTCTTATTCCTTGTGTCCCACCATACCCAGAGAAAACTGATCACCAGATTCTGTTCTTTGTCTTTCATCTGCAGGATATGGTGGACTATCTCTCTAGCTGATTTCATGGAAAGAAGCTGCAAGCGAACTGCTTCGAGCTGGAGTGCTTGCCAACATCGTTTGACCTGTTTACATTTGAAGAAACAGTGCCCCCCATCTTCGTCCAGTCGCATGCACACAGGACATCTGGTATCCACGTCCTTCACTCCTCGGCGTCTAATATTCATCCTCAGGGGCAAGCTATTATGAGCAAAACGCCAGACGAAATGCTTGATCTTTGGTGCACATGGCAGCCTCCATATCTGCAGCCAGTTAAAGTCATTGTGGGGAGCAGGCGATGAACTCGATGATCCCAATTGCATATACTAGCTTTGCTCTCGGCTGTCCTCCAGAACATGATATGCAGACTTAACCGAAAAACGCCCTTTTGGATCATAATGCCAGGCAATGGTATCTTCCCTGCCGTGTTTGATTGGAATAGACAAGATGTGTTGCACATCCTCTTCCCAAAAAATGTCCTTAATCAACTCCATATCCCAAGTGCCCGTGTGAGGGTCTAGCAGCTCTGAAACTTTTGTGAGGACTGTGTTTTGTCGGGGAGTAATTGGCCGTCGAGTAATACCCCTCGGAATCCATGGGTCATTCCAGATATTGATCTGGTCCCCATCACCAACTCTCCAGATCATTCCCTCTTTGACAGCTATGAGGCCCCGGATGATACTACGCCAAGAGTAAGAGATCCCCGGTTTCTCCTCAGCTGCCAGTAAATTGCCATCTAGATAGTATTTGGCCCTTAACACTTGCGCACACAAGGAATCTGGGTCTGTCAGCAAGCGCCATCCCTGCCTAGCCAGCATGGCCAAATTGAACAAATGGAGATCCCTAAACCCCAAGCCCCCTTTCTTCTTTCGTTGACACAACTTTTCCTTGGACAACCAATGCATTTTGTTCTCGTCTTCCTGTTGTGCCCACCAGAAACGGTTTATCATTGTTCCAATGTCGTCACATAAGGTCTTCGTCAAGTCGAAGCAGGACATTGCATATGTGGGAATTGCCTGTGCTATCGCCTTGATTAATATATCCTTGCCTGCCTTGGACAAAAGCTTTTCCTTCCACCCCTGGATTCGCTGCCACACCTTATCTTTCAGATATGAAAAAGTTTGCGTCTTGGACTGTCCCATATAAACCGGTAGACCAAGATACTTTTCATTCCTCGCCTCTGATCTAATTTCCAGTGTCTCCATGATGGAATCCCGAACCACCTCATTAGTATTCTTACTGAACATTATAGAAGACTTGTCCTTATTTATGATCTGCCCCGAGCAATCTTCATACAGTGAAAGTATATGTTGCAGATGGGCTGTACTCTGTTCATCAATTTTAAAGAGTAACAGCGAGTCATCCGCAAACAACAAATAATTAATGCTCGGAGCTGTCGGGCACACACGGACACCTTCCAAATCCCCGCTCTCCTCCACTGCATTGAGAAGGCATGAGAATGCTTCAGCACAGATCAGAAAAAGGTAGGGTGAGATAGGATCTCCTTGGCGCAAACCCCGTTGTGGAATGATCTGATCTGTAAGCTCCCCATTAACTCTCACCCGGTATGTAACCGTGGATACAAGTTTCATCACCACTTCCACCCAATCCGGATGGAAACCCAACTTGTTCATCATTCTTCTGAGAAAATCCCACTCAACCCGATCATAGGCCTTGCTCATGTCAAGCTTTAGGGCTGCAAAACAATCAAGACCTGTTCTCTTCTGCTGCAAGTAGTGGGTGAGTTCATATGCAATGAGAACATTGTCAGTTATTAACCGTCCAGGCACAAAAGCACTCTGATTAGGAGATATTATCTCTGGAAGAATCAGCTTTAAACGATTGGATATGACCTTCGATGCAATCTTATAAATCACATTACAAAGGCTGATCGGCCTCAGATCTTTCAATTTCTCCGGGTTGGGAACTTTTGGTATTAGCACCACAACTATTTAATTCCAACCCTCCGGCATATCCCCTCCATTAAGCAATGATTTAACTTCTCTCACGACATCCTTGCCTGTTATCTCCCAAAACTGTTTGTAAAAGAGAGGGGGCATACCGTCTGGTCCCGGGGCCTTCAGATCACCCATAGAGTCAAGCGCCTGCTTAATCTCCTCTTCACTGTATTCCTCCATCAGCCCAGCATTCATTGCAGCAGTGACACGACAGGGCACGCGCTGTAGGAGTTAATCATAGCGAGCTCCTGCATGGGACTGAAAAAGATCAGAGTAGAAACCCGTCACCATCTCATGTATCTCTCCTGGCTCCTCCACAATGTTTCCATCCTCCCTAATGAGCCTCTTGATTTTGTTTACTCTTCTCCTCTCTGAGGCTTGCTCATGGAAGAATCTGGTGTTTCGGTCCCCATGTTTTAGCTAGTGTGCCTTCGCTCACTGTCGCCAGTACAACTCTTTTTGATCTTCTAATTTATCTAACTTGTATTTAAGAATCTCCTCCCTTGCCACATTATCACAGTTAATTCCTCTTCTCCTACAAGCCTCCAACTCCTTTTTTATATGTTTGATTCTCTTCTCTAAATCACCCAGGATGTTTGTGCTCCAATCCCACAGGTCCGCTGCAACATCCTTAATTGCACCAGTCACCTTCCCTGCTCGCACCTCCATAGATAAGTTCCATGCATTGCGCACAATCACTTCACAGTTTTCCTCCTGCACCCAACCAGCTTCAAACCGGAAGGGCCGACCCCCACCTCGCCACCTTCTGACCCCTCATCCTCCGTCGTTACAACCACTGGCCGGTGATCAGAGTGTTGTGGCTCCCCATTACGAACCCGTACATGAGGAAATCTTGTCCTCCAGGCCACATCAGCGACTGCACGGTCTAACCTCTCTCGGATATAATGATCACAATTGTGGCTATTGTTCCTCCATGGGAATGTATCTCCAGAGTAGCCCAGATCATCCAGTGAGCATTCTTCCAACACTTGTCGGAATTTTTCCATGCATGCTTGAGGTCTAGGTAATCCCCCCTCCTTCTCATGACTCAACAGAATCTCATTAAAATCCCCCAAGCACATCCAAGGGCGCCTTCTTGCCGCATTGAGCACTCTAAGGGCTTTCCACGAAAGCTCTTTTTTATCTGAGCGTGGCTCTCCATAGAATCCTGTAAGTCGCCAAATGAAGCCATCATCCTCCACCACTTCTCCGTCAATGTACAGACGAGCCACTGTACGCAACTAAAAGTTCACCCCCTTTCTCCAGAAAATCGCAAGACCACCACTCTTCCCATTGCAATCCTTAACCACAAGGTTAGTTAACCCTAACCTCCACCTCAAGCCTTCAATCCTGCCCCTATCCATTTTTGTTTCGGACAAGAACAAGATGTCAGGGTCCTCCTCCTTCTGAAGGTTCAGAAGGCCTCGAACTGCCGTGCCATTCCCCAATCCCTGGCAGTTCCAAGCGACAATCTTCATTGATCCCCGCAGGGCTGGTCCGCCAGCGCCGCAAACTTGAGTTTCTTTACTGCTACCCCAGCTTTCTCCCCACTCTCCCCCCTCTCTTCCATTTCCATGGTCTCATCACCACTCCGCTTCCTTCCTGCTAATGATTCACTCCCCTCCCCTTGCTTCTCATTGCTTCCTCCTGCCTTTGCACGTGGTTGTCTCTTAAAAGTATTTCTCAGTACTTTCTTGTTAGGTACTTCCTTCCCTTTCTCCTTCCCCTCATCCACCAACATGGGCAGCGCTGTACTATCAATGTTATTGTTTCCTCCCTCCTTCGCCCCCGCTGCAACCATGTCACTAGCAAGCACATCCTCCTTTGCTCCCTCCACAGCCTGGAATAAAGAACGACCTGGTCGCTCTGTTTGGTGTGGTAGAACAACCTTCTTTATCAGGCTTGTCACCTCCTCCCCATCCTTGTCCACCACACTTCCCTTCTCAATATGTTTACTTCCATCATCCTTGCGCCACGAAGGTGCATCACTTCCACTACGGCCAGACGAAGACTTGGAGCCCGACCCCCACTGACCACCCCATCCTCCACTCCCCTCCGACCTCCATGACAATGCAGCACACCCTCCCCCTGTCCTGTCCCTTCCAACATCATCCCCCCTCCTCCTTTCCGGGATTAGTCTCAACCTCTTGCTAAATTGCTGTTCCTCCCCTTCCTTTAGCTTCTGTGAACAAGCTTTATCAATGTGGCCAATGATGCCACAAGTGTAACAGAAGTCAGGTAGGAACTCATACACAACTGGGCACCACAACGACTTCTCCTCCTTGCCAACACACAACGTCACACCACGCATCAGCGGCTTGCGAATGTCAATCCTCACCTTGATCCTCAGGTACCGCCCTACTACCGTGTTATCTTCGTCTTTGTCCATCGTCAAGAAGTCTCCCATCTCCTTCCCAATTGCCTCACCCGTTGCTTTGTTCATCATACCAAAAGGCATTTTAAAGATCCTTACCCAAATAGGTATGAATGCAAACTCCATCTCCTCCAAGGTCTTCTCCTCCTCATACTCCACCATCACAACCAGATCTTTCCCAAACATCCAGGGGCCATCGTCCAAGGCACGCCGCTTCCTTGACGCTTGCAGGAAGGTGAACAGGAAGCGGTTTTCACCCAGATCCTTGCAAACGACGCCCTTGATTGGGCACCAAATCTTCCCCAACGCCTGCGCCAAACCATCAGGATTCACCAGCCTCTCCGCGAAGACCTTCCCTACCGCTTGCGGATGAGCCAATCCAGAGCGCGATGTATCACTCCTGTCGATCTTGATGCCCTTCTTCTCCGCCGCCGACAACCGCATTCTCTCCATCATGCCTTCCACCGCCTCCATCTCCCGCCAGTCTGATCACCACCGGATCACCAACACCGCCAGACCCCAACTGCTACCACCTCGCAGACTTGGAACAGGAGACGGGACACAGGAGAAAACCCAACGAGACCAACGAGCAGCAGGAGGGGGGATCTAGATCTTGAGCTCCCCTGCGCGATCGGATTAGGAAACAGAACGAGGGATCGGGCGCAAAAATGCAGAACCCTAACCGCCTCGACGTAACCTCGAGTCGCCTAGGCGCCGAGGACCCAACTTTTGTTCGGGCTTTATTGGATAGACCGGATAGTCTCTCTTCGCTCGAATCAGAGTGGATTGGTATTGGAGAACCGCAACATCAGGGGTTGGCGGTTGCAGCGGGATTGATTTGAATGGCTGCGATTTTGCCTTTGGCTAAATATAAACGAAATAAAAGAGAGGGGAGGAATAAGATGCGCGGGAACGGAAGCCTCGATGGCGCCAAACGGTTTTGGGTCTTCGAACCAAAAATCCTCTGCATTTCCTTCGCATTTCCTTTCGCGCGCACTCTGAAATTCAGAAAAAACATATTTGCTTACAATTTTCAAATAAATATATTTTTAGCGTAACACGCGTTGCTTTATTCACACGGGTTCAGCTAGTTTGCGAACCAAAGGTCATTTATAGAGGCTGGGAGAGGATTCATCCATACAGCCGGATGACCCAGCTCCCTACTTCGACCAGCTCGCGTCAAGTCATGAGCTACAGAATTAAAAAAATGAGAAATATGTATAACATCTACAAAGGTGAACAAAGTCGCCATTATGAACTTCGCCTCTCCGAATAGAACTCCGGACGTAGCTCGATCGATGCCATCCGACTGTAATGCCTTCACCAGAGTTTGAGAATCAGTTTCCATGATGATGTGTTGCAAACCTTTATCAGCTGCGACCGTAAGAGCTTCTATGCAAGTATGGGACTCAGCACATAGAGCATCACGCACCACATCAAGCTTGCCTGAACCAGCTAGAACAGCAGGCCCAGATGGTCATGAATCACAAAACCCCACACCCCTTCTAGCTCTTTTGCCCAAATATTAGTACTAGCAAAAAAAACTCAGGTGATAAAACCAACTTATGAAGGTCAATTATTTCCAAAATGGGCTTCAGGCCACTTTTTTTCTGATGGCCAAGAGCTAGGGGGAAGCGGGCTCGGCCCAATAAAATGTCCATGTGGGCTACAAATGATTTTTTGAGGGAGAAATAAAAGGAAGCTTCCTTTGCTGCTGGGGTGCATTTTAGATTTGGGTGTGTGTGTGGTGTGTCCTGGTGCTCGGGTTGGTCTCGCCTGACTCGTGTACTTTATTTTCTACTTTAATGAAATGACGCACAGTTCTCCTGCGTTGTTCGAGAAAAAAGAAATAAAAAGAAGCTTTTCATATGCAACAGAAAACTAGATAAGTACATAAAACTGAATTTAAGTTTCACATGCTCAGCCTCATTCCATCCCTCCCTCTTGCAAGTTTTTTTTTCTTTTGGTCAAAGACGCGATATTTTCTCTTTTTCCCTACATACACTAACATTTTTTTAAGAAACAATTTAGCACATTTTTTTTAAAAAGTAAGAGAGGTATTTGTTTCGTTAAAATTGTGATTGAGTATGCTATTAAATCCGTGAATATTTTATTTTCAATCTATGAAGGTTAACGAGTTTCATCATCACAGAAATCTGTCTACACCTAGGCATTGGTTTCTCTCCAATCTGTTTGCACCCGGGCGTTGTTGGTTTAAGAGCTTGCTCGGCTGTTGATTGAATACTGTCCGGCTGGTAGATTGCATAGTATTGTGCGAGAGGAAATAAACTTAAACAAGTCAAAATAAAATCGAGCGGCGAAAGCTTCAACCTGGATTAATGGATTTGCTTTTTTTTTACTCCATCCATCTTACATGTTTCGATTAATTATTGATTCTGCTGTCGAGCTCGGGCTGAGCTCTGCCACTGCTTAATTGTCTGTGCTGAAGGGAGCAGCTGATATGCCACGCAACCTTGCTCGCTACCAAACAACGATCCTTGCCGAGCAAGGTGCTTGGCTAATCTGGAGACTGGAGATGCCTAGCTTGCATGTTAGCGAATGATAATCTGGTAAGGAACTAGCAATAGAATTGGAGGGGAATTCGGAAGAAGAACAGACAGAGAAGAGGGAATTTTATTTTTTTAATTATTTTTTTATTTATTTTGCAAAAGTATACGACCGTTTCAAAATTTAGCAAAACTAACCTACCACTGCCGTGACCCATGGCGGTAGGGGCAAACCGCCATGGGCCACGGCGGTTGCAAGTGCTACAGTACCAACCGCCGTGGGTCACGGCAGTTGGTACTGTAGCACCTGCAACCGCCGTGACCCATGACGGTTAGAGTCTTCTGTTTAAAAAAAATCGTAATTTTTTTTGTATGAACTCAGATGAAGATAAACTTTATACAAAACTTGTAGCTTTCGACGAGATCTACAACTTTGTAGTTCAAACTTTTTCCATTTGAAGTCATCTTGGGGCTCAAAAAATTGATATACAGATCTGGAAAACTTTTCTCATTTGAAGTCATCTTGAGACTCAAAAAATTGATATACAGATCTGGACCTGTCCAGATCTGTATATCAATTTTTTGAGTCCCAAGATGACTTCAAATGGAAAAAGTTTGAACTACAAAGTTGTAGATCTCGTCGAAAGCTACAAGTTTTGTATAAAGTTTATCTTCATCCGAGTTCATACAAAAAAGTTACGATTTTTTTAAAACAGACTGACTCTAACCGCCGTGGGCCACGGCGGTTGCAGGTGCTACAGTGAGCAACCGCCAACCGCCGTGGCCCATGGTGGTTTGCCCCTACCGCCATGGGCCACGGCGGTGGTAGGTTAGTTTTGCTAAATTTTGAAATGGTCATATATTTTTGCAAAATGAATAAAAAATAAAATTAAAAAAATAAAAAATTCGAGAAGAGGGAGCTTAAGGAGTTTGAGTTCATTGTATTATATGGGCTCACTTGATTACATTACATGGGCCTCGTCCTCATCTGTGTGTGCAAGCATGCAAGCAGCGAAACCCATGCATTCCGGCCCACTCTACTCGAGTTGGGCTTCCGTATCCTAGTACTTGCATTTTACGCGGCCCAGGAGGGACAAATTCTTCATCACCACTAAGATTGCAGGCACCTGCTGCAACCAGTTGGCTTTATATTTTGCCGAGATAGCAGATTTGCTGAGCTTGATCGATGTCGTTTACTTTTGCAGAAAATTAGCAATGCAAAGTGCAAAGACGTGATTGACAAAACGAACTGGGACTAGGTAAAAGTGAAGTCTTCCAGCACAAACCATTGATTTGGAGATTAGGAGATGCATGTTTTTTTTTGAACCGAGGTATGCCCCATTTCCATTCAAGCTGAACAGACATACCAATCCATACAGAAGAGAATAAGAAAATGAACAACTAGAAAGCGGCCGCAACCCATCCGTCTTGATTCAGGGGGATGGGCTAACAGACAACCACCCCAGGATTCCTAAGGGGAGATAAAGGACATCTAACAGAAGCTATCCAAGTATACTTCAGATTACAGACAAACATTTATTTTTGCAAAAGCACCGCACACGAACAGTTTTTTTTCATCGAGCGACCACTGGCTTCCAGCACCCGTCCCAGAAAGTTGTTTAGCAGTCTTCGTTTTCATCTTCCCGGACCCTGTCTGATGTGGGTGGCATTAGCCTTGGTTGCTGAGGCCCCTGTCGCGCCATCATCCAATGTGCACACGCCACCAGTGTCGTGACGCCCTCCGCGATTTTGTCCTGCAGGTCTTCCTTGTACAACCCTGCCCAATAAGTCAAAAACGCCCCAGCATGAATCATGATTTCCAGAGGGTTTTTAAGAGGTTTCTTATCGAAACATGCTCTATTTCTTCGTTTCCAGATTGACCAGCATATGGCGGCAAAGATTAGGGTGTATACAACTCCCCCCTGGCAGCCACCTGCCCATCCAGTCCCTGTATTGCTGAACTTTTTGTGGTACATTATCAGCTCCTAGGCACAAGGCCACCACACACCATAGTGCTTTGGCCGTAGAGCACCGGAAGAAGAGATGGTCTACTGTTTCTGGCTGGTCACAGAAGTAGCATGCAGGATCTCCCACCCATTTTCTCTTAATCATATTGTTCTTGGTCAAGATTGAGTTATTTTCGAGTAACCACACAAAATTTTTTTATCTTATATGGAATCTTAGCTTTCCATATATGCTGGAAGCTTATCCCTGTCTCTCCACTTGACAGGTGTTCATATACTGATTTGGTTGTGAACTTTTCTTTTTTTGTCCACTTCCAAAGAATAATGTCGTAATCATCCTCAAATTGGAAGGTGAACACTAGATTCACCATTTCCAACCATTGTTAGAATAGCCAAGGGGAAAGCCATCTAGAAAATTCTAGCTGACCTTGTTTGTGAAGAAAATCATGAATAGAGATATCTTTTTCCAGGCACAGATCAAACAGGACAGGGTAACTTATGCAAAGTGGTTTATCCTTGATCCAAACATCTTTCCACAGGAGTGTTTTCCCCCATTTCGCACTTTTATTCTCCTCCCCCGTAGATATACATGTTTTACCTTTAAGAGGTCAGTCCAAACGAGCGAGTCATCTATCCTGTGATTCACTGAACAGATGCTCTTACCCTTAATATACTTAGCATTCACAATTTCCTGCCAGATGCCTTCCTCAGTTTCAAGACGCCACCACCATTTAGTTAATAGACTTATATTCATCTTTCTGATATCCTTGATCCCTAGACCCCCTTCTTTTTGATTTTGCAAATGATCTCCCACCGTACCAAGCGATATTTTCTTTTAAGGCTATTCCCTCTCCAAAAGAACAATCTTCTTTGTTTGTCTAGGGTATCAGTAGTTGTTTTCGGTAGGAGATACATGGACATGTGGTAAATAAATGAGCTGGACAAACTTGAGTTTATCAGGGTGGTTCTCCCTGCAATAGACATGGAGCCTCCCATCCAAGTTACTAATTTCTTCTTATTTTTCTCTTCCAATGGCAACCAGTCTCTAACATGAAGTCTACTTGTGCCCACAGGGACTCCCAAGTATCTCACAGGCAGAGAACCCAGCTGACAATTGAACAGTTGTGCATATTGTTTTTCTTTAAATTCATCCCCTCCAATCATAATTACCTCAGTTTTGTCGAAGTTGATTTTCAACCCCGACATCATTTCGTATAAGTATAGAACGAGTTTCATATTTCTGGCCATCTCTAGGTTATCTTGAAGACAGATAATTGTATCATCTGCATATTGCAGAATCACCACGCCTCTAGGAATCAAGTTATCTGCTAAACCCACAATCAAACCGGCACTCTGTGCTTTCCTAACCATCCTCGAAAGGCAATCAGCTGCAAAGTTGAATAGTATTGGTGATAATGGATCCCCCTGTCTGACCCCTTTGTGGCTAGTAAAGTATGGACCTATTTTATCATTTATCTTTACGCTTATAGTTCCTCCTTTCACCACTTTCTCCACCCAACTTCTCCATTTATCATTGAACCCATAGTGTTTGAGGCATTCAAATAGGAAGTTCCAACTCACTGTCATACGTCTTCTCAAAATCTAACTTAAGGATCACACCTTTTTTCCCCTTTATCTTGGTCTTGTGCATAACTTCATGTAGTGCCAGCACACCATTCATAATGTTTCTCCCTTTAATAAAGGCCGCTTGAGTTTTTAATATCACTTTCTGAGCTACAGGTTCCACTCTAATTGTCATTGCTTTAGTAGCCCACTTGTACAAGCAATTTATCAGGCAAATGGGTCTGTACTGTTGTATTCTCTCAGCATCCTGTACCTTTGGTAACAGGGTTATAATCCCATAGTTAAGTCTACTGATTTCCAACTCCCCTTCATACAGATCCCTGAACATTTCTATAATATCATGCTTAATTATTTCCCAACAACTTTGGTAAAATTCTATTGGTATTTTATCTGGGTCAGCTGGCTTGTTTTTCTCCATTTGGAAGAGTGCATTTTTTATTTCTAATTCAGAGAAAGGTCTTGTCAACCACTCATTGTCAGCATCATTAACTTTTTCATGTTCCCCCCACAAATCAGGGTCTAGTGGGCAGCTACTTTCAGTGACTGCTCTGAACAGTTCTTTGTAGTAATTTGTGGCATGCAAGAGAAGATTTTCCTCTCCTTCAACCACCATTCCATCGTTCACAAAGTTTATTATAGTGTTGCTTCTCCTCCTACCATTGGCAATTCTGTGGAAAAATTCAGTATTGTTATCTCCCTCATGGAGCCACTTCCCATGAGCCCTTTTATACCAATACAATTCTTCTTCTTCTAACATCGCCAGCAACTCCCCATGGATATGCATTTTCCTATGCATCTATTCCAGGGTTAACGCTCCTCCTTCTTGCATTTCAAGTTCTAGAAGGTTCTCTTGTAGTTTTATTCTCAATTTTTTTGTTCACCCTGCTTGTTGAAACCCCATCCTTTGAAATATTGCTTAAATTTCTTCAGTTTCTTTTGAATTCTTGTCAATGCAGAATCTGCATGACAAGGTTCCTCCCAAATCCTTTTCACGATTGGCAAGAATTCAGGATTTTTTACCCAAGACAGCTCAAACCTAAAATTGAGTTTTTTAAGTGGGCATCTAGTTTTTGTGGTCATAATCAAAGGGTTGTGATCTGACACCTCTCTTGGGAGTTTATACACCAAGCAGGTTGGGAAGATGTCCTCCCATTCCTTGCTTACCTAGCTTCTCCAGTGTTGGAGGCATTTGATTGTTTGACCAGGTGAATATTCCACCAGCCAGCTGCAGGTCTATCAATTCTTGCGAGGAGATAATGGAGTTGAAGATTCCAGAGAACCTACTCACACCACCTCTTTTATTTTTCTCAGAAGAGAATCTAATAATGTTGAAATCACCTCCCACAATGTAAGGCTCTCTGTTTTTATCACAAAAGCTTGCCAACTCCCTCAGAAATTCCTCCTTATTTTCATCCTGCACTGCGCCATAAACATTAAGAAAGTTCCATTTTTTCTTTTGTGTTTTATCCCATAAGTTCAGCTGAAGAATATATTTCCCATCATTAAAACCTCCTACATCAAGAGTATTAATATTCACACCACTCAGGATACCCCCAGATTTCCCCCTGGATGGTACCCATTTCCAGAGATAGTTTCTGAGGGGATCAATTGGCCTAATGGTTTGATCTTCGATGTCAGCTTGCATGGTTTCTTGCAAACCAATAAAATGAAAATTGTGTTCTAGAATGAGGTTTCGGATATATGTAGTGACACCTTTCTTTTTGATGCCCCTACAGTTCCATATCAAACCTTTCATGACGTAACTATTTTTTTTGTTTTATTAGGAAGGGTAGATTTAGTAGGGATTCCCTACATCTTATCTCCCCTTCCCTGTTTGGAGCTGGGATTTTCCCTACTCTTTTTGGACTTTTTTTGTTTCTTCCCAGAAAGGGTTAATCTTCTAGTAACTTGTCTATTTCTTTTAGAGCGTAATACATCAGGTTCCCCTATATCAGACATTTCTTCTCCCCTATCCCAAGGGTTATCATCTGTATCAAAATCACACACTACATCATCATGTTCAGGAATTTCCTGATCATTTTGCTCAACTGAACTAGTATTTTTTTTATTAAGAGCCATCCTCGCATTTTCCAATTCTTTAAGAGCATTAAAGGGAGCAAAGCTGTTGTTTTCTACTACCACCCCCATGAAAGATGCTCTTGACATCAACTCATTATCATCAAGAATAGAAAAATTATTGAAGCTTTCTGTTTGCATACCTTCCAAAGTTCTTTTCTTGTTATTATCCTTCTGAAGCTTGAGGTCCTTCATCTTGTAAGCCTCTTGTATTCTTTCGCTTGTTCTTCTCTCCATTCTTGCTTCCCTCATCATTGCGCATGGATTCTTCAGCTTCATCAAATTGAATCTTGCCTCCCCTTCTCCAGCCTCATTTTTTATCATTGTTCCTTCCACTTCTTCAGTTTCCACCTCCCAGATGGTGACAAATATCTAGTTTCATTTTCCTTGAGTAGGATTTGATTTGCTATAGCAGCCTCCTCTTGTATTTCGCATCTTGCCAGCCACCCCCTCCCGGCACTATTAGATGAGCCCCCTTCCAATGTTTTGTACACTTGAGTTGCATAATCCTCACTGTCTTCACTTTCATTCTCTGACTCTTCTGCTTCTACATCATTACTGGGTTCATAAATTGCCGCTGGTATTGCCTCCGCTTCTTCTTGCATTTTTGCCCTTTCGATAATGTCTCCCGTTGTTGCAGGTTGTACCACCTTTTCACTTTTGCTTTTGTTGCATGTTATCTTACTTGGAGCAGATTTGGTTAACTTGGCCCCGTCTCCTTTACTAGTGTCAGTCATCTGTCCTGACCCTCCACTAACATCACTAGTTTTTGGGTCTACTGCTTTGGGGCTTGGTTCTGAATTGAATTGAACATTGTTGACAGTTTTTGGCTTTTTTGGGCTGGGCTGCTCCCCTGACCCACCCACTTTCTCAGCAATTTTCCGCTCCTTATTTTTCAAGATGTCCTGGTCTTCTAATTCAAAAAGGAAATCATAAAGGTACAGACCCAAAGAACTTTCAGCAGATTCCGGCACCATGCTGACATCTCTGCAAGCAATCTTGAGCCTCACAAACTCCTGATTGAATCTAGTTTTTTCATCAATCTCTATAGTCTTGCCAACCAAGCCACCAATTTTGGCAATTGTTCTTATAGCCCTTTGATCTGGTGGAATCCCCCTGACCCTAAACCATGCTTGCTGCAACATGCCTTTAGCACCTACTGCAGAATTCCAGGGTTCAATAAGTAATTGAGCATCTACACTTCTCACCCCCAACTTAAAATTGTTGTAATCTAACACCATCTTAGCCGAAGGAAATCTCATAGTATACTTGTTCTCAGCAATCTTCTTAGCAGACCATTTCCACAGGTTCCCACTTACAATGTTTCTGAACTCCATTTCAATTTGTTTAGCTGTCATCACACCACCTGTGACAGTTATCACTGCTGTACTGGCTTTTTCCCTTGCTGTCTTTGAGTCAATGTTTTCCTCAATAAAGAAAAAACTCTGATCAATCACCTGGGCAGCACACAATTCAGGCCCAGAGTTCCACACCGGTTCTCTTTTGCAATCCAGGGTCACATGATTAGCAAATCCACATGATTCACAGAAGAGATTCCTTCTGCATTCCTCAGTAGTATGATTTCTCAGACCGCAATTGGCGCACCCTGCTTTCTGATGGATCCTGGCAGCAGGATTCTCCTTCTGAAGTGTATGATGTTGAGTTTCATCCCCCATCAGATTGGTGTTCTTCCCCTTCCCATCATCTCTGTTATGCCTGGGATCTTGCACACCTCCCTCTTGTGCGTCATCTCTCTTTTTTTCTTCATCTTTACCCCACTCAGATTGCCTCCTCTCCTCATTTGACATCTCATTCTTAGTGAATTTGCCGGCTCCCCTTTCCCAAGTAGTCGAGGAAGAAGACCCCCCCCCCCTACATCAAATCCCCTTTCAGATTCCAGATTACCTCTACCAAAGTTGAGCCTGCTCCGGAGATCTCCACCTTGTTGTTGAGGACGCCCCTGATCACCATGAGGCCCCTCTTGGTGCCACTGGCGATTCTGTATGCCCACGTCCTGACCATGACGGGTAGGGCTCCCCCGTCGCTGCCAGTATCAGTTCTCACGCTTTTCCCAATTTGACAGCTTTGTAATTCTATTCATCTGTAATTTGTTTCCTGTATGTTGTAAGTTTGTAACATCTTGTGCACAAGAAAAATGCTTGTAACCATTTTATCCTGGGAATTTGTGTCTGGGTTACTGGGTAGTGGGTATAGGAATTATTTCTCAAATCCGAAAGAAATGGGGTAGTGGGTATAGGAATTATTCTAAAAAACCGAAAGAAACGCAGAAGCAGTCAACTATCTCACAAACGCTGGCACCTGCAATTCTGCAAAGGCATGCACCTAGTCATCGCAAGGACGGAAACAGAAATCCAAATTCCAAACAGCAAAGAAGCAACAGATCAGCCCAGACTTTAAGCTTCTCTTGAAATAAAGTGTGGGCCGCTGATGTGTTTTTGTTGTAGTTTTACAGAAAAAGAAGTAATCTTCTTCGGGTCTAGAAAATGCTTGAACACTGGCTACACTAGCGAGAGGATTTTTTAAAAACCAACCCCCATAAATCTACTTCAATGAGGAATCTAACCTGAGTTTAGTGGTGCAACCATACTTCAGACCCTCTAAACCAACTAAGCTAAAGAACCTTTGATAGCTGATGCAAATATTGGTTGTCTTTCCCTGACTCGATGGTCTCCAATTTGACACGGCGTCCGGCTTGAGGATACTGATGGAAACAACAATGTTGCTGATGGCATGGGTACCAGCAGATCATGACAAAGAAGAACAGCAGAGGCACTACATGGCAATGCCAGTCTGAGGCTCAGAGTTCAATTTGGAAGTCGTCAAAGCATGTCTAGCTTACTCGCTGTGGTGCTATAATTTTTGTTTTATATCGGTCTTTGGCAGTGCGTTCAGGTCAGATTAACAACATCCTGAAGGACTGACCAATGTCGCGGTAGATGAAGGGGCTAACAAGGCATGCAGTTGTAATTAAGAACACTAGAACAGTCGGTGCGCGTTGCGCGCCCTACAGTGGATATAGGTAAATGATGAAGATTGAACGCAAATAAAAACACAAGTACCATACAAAAGCATATGAGATATGTTATAAGCATATGTGATAAATTATATGCATGGAATGACAACATATAAGGCACTCAAGATATGCATACCATAAAAACACATTTAAAAAGCAATGAAAGGTAATAAACAACATATACATGAAACCAAGAATCAAATCACAGCATGTAAGTTGAGACCATCCACAATTACACAAAACCCTCAACATTCAGCTATCCGGTATAAAATCTGAGCTTACACACAACAAAGCTGATAAGGATGTCATGATCCTAATGGCCTGATGTAACCACAAGCTGCCAACCAACCGCGCTAGCCGCTATGGACATATCAAGTTGAAGGAAAAATTGTGAGCATTGGAGCTATTCGCAGGACCTAAAAAAGTAACTCTTTTGTCTCCTGAAATAAGTGTATGTTCCTCTCAATACAATGCAATTACGTGAACCAGCAATGATATTCAACATGAGCCTCTGTTCAAGAGGTTGTACTCCTTGCTTCTGAATGCCTCTGAATTTTGAGAGCACTACAATTGCATCAGAAATCAGATTTCGCGTGTCTTGTAAAATGTTAAACAAGTTTGCTAACCTACAATTATCTATTCAAAAGCAAACAAAGTTCCTTAAATAATAGGCATCTTTGCTCTTGGACACTAAAAGTAATACTCTATAAAAATGAAGACAGAGAGACTTGACTCTGCACCTTCACTAATCTATTTCCTGGAACTACATCATTACTACCTGTCATGCAAGTAGCAATATGCCAAACATTGTGCGACATAATAGGCACATCAATCACACTGAGCACAAACTAATCAAAGGATCTAGTAAGCGCACTAATCAAACACTAATAAAGTATCTTCCTTTTTCTCATTGACTAAGACAACATCACAAAGAAAATGAAAATACATGAAAAAGATCAGAAGATGAACGAACTCACCGCTAGATGCAGTGCGCGCGAGTCTGTGGGTTCGGGTGGTGGTGGTGACCTTGACCTTGTTGCCCTCGTCGTCGTAGCGGTCCGTCGGGCCCAAGGATGACCCGCAGCGGAAGGAGGAGACCGAGGTCGCCGACGTGGTAGGACGACCCGCAGCAGAAGGAGGAGACCGAGGTCGCCGGCGCTGTCCGCGAGCTCTCCCCATCGGAACTTGTGCTGCTGCTTCGCCACCGCCGTCATGGCATGGAAGCCGACGAAGTCGCCGAAGAAGGAGGTCAGGGATGATGCCACCAGCCTGCTTGTGCTGTTCAACGGCCGCGCCGACCGCTTCGATTTGCTTCTGCCGCGTCCGATTCACCGCCTCCCGCGCCGGATCCACGTGGAGGAAAGGGTGAGGAGTAGGGTTGAAAGCGGATCGGATCGGATCGGATAATACCTTAACCACATCCACATCCATATTTTTTTGTCGGATGTGGAGCGGAGCGGATATTACACGGATGCGGTTACGGATGCGGATTTTTTCGGATGTCGGATATGGTGCGGAGTCGGATCGGTGTCGGAGCGGATGCGGATTAATATAGTCGGATAATACATGCTTATATTCAGTTTCAAATGGTGACAAATGATGCTCTACGCAGGACTGCGGCTAGGGTTTTTGATGAACATGCACACACTATAAATATAGCTAAAATTTTGTAGGCTAAAAAATTGTGTATATGTAAAAGGTCATAGTTTGTGGGTCGTATTAGGCTTTCATAGTAGTCGGATATCCTATTATAGACCTCGGATTATCTGGATTCAATTATCAGATAATCCGTATCCGTCGGATATCACTAACACCATATCCTAATCCGCATCCGCACACAATCGGATTCGGATTATCCACATCCGCATGGATATCAAAAACTCTTCTCCATATTCGCATAATTCGGATTCGGATCGGATCGGATTCGAAAATTATCCACACTGCTTTCATCCCTAGTGAGGAGGCAGGCCACCGGCTGGATCTGGCCGAGGAGAGTCGTGCCGCCGTCAGGGAGCAGGGAGAGAGGGGGGCAGTGGCAGGGTGCAGGAGAGAGGGAGGAGAGAGCAGCGGGGAAGAGTAGCGAATGAGGAGGTGGGGGTGGGTGGGGTGGGCGCCGGGGGGTGTTGGGTAGGGGGTGGGGTGGTGGGAGGGGGTGCTCGCAAAATTGCTCAGGCGGGTGTTTGGAAAAACGACACCGTCGTCGAATTTCTCTTCTTTGCACATAAATAAAGATTACCTTGAGGGTTATGTGCAAAATATACGAACACATTTGATGTTCGTTCTGAATGCGTGGACCGATCCGTGATATATAGGAAGCTTGAGGGCTTTTTCGCAAAATGACCAAACTCACGCCCGCGCGACACGTGAGCCGTGAAGCGCGGAGAGGAGAGGAAAGGGGGTAGCTTTTAAGAAAGGGGATGACGGAGTCAATGGAATCTTAGTTTTACACCTTAATTTCCATCTTCTAATTAAGGTCCAATTGCATGACCCGTAAGCACAATGGTCAATGGAATTTCCTCATATCGTTTTTAAGGTGTTTATTACCATGAATTTCGTTTTATATTCGTCTCTGACACTGCTGGTCATCCATTCAATCTTTCTACTTTTGCCATTTCACTATGTTCCTTTTAACTTTGAAAAAATGGAAGTAATACATGGAATAGTCGAAGTGAATATTTTTCCTTCTTTTAGAAGTAATCAATCTTATACAAAGAAAGATTGGGCAAAAATTATTTATGATATTATTGTAAGTTAAACTGCACCTGGTTACGGAAATATCAACTTACAACAACTTTTTTGAAATTCAAGGAAAGAGATATATGATCAGCGGACATATATGCACATACATATCTAGTTTATTAGTTGTATTAGCTAGACATCTTTTAGGATATATATTCTTTTATGATTTAAATATGGGAAGAGGTAAAGGGTAGAACACTAATTATGTTACATGTGACATGCATGACAGGATAGTTGGATAATTTTTTATTTGAAGCAAAAAGATATATTGTGTTAGATGTGACTGCGAGATAGTTTAGATTTAACTTTTCTATAGTGGCACATGTGGATATAATTTAGACAAAGATATAAGAGTGTTGTTTTTGTTAATTCTTTGTAATGACATAGGTGGGTAATTTTGAAACAAAATACATCCAATGACTATTAAAATCAATGATATTTTTTTCAAAGCGTCCACCTAGGATTCCTAGGTGCCTTCATATAGAGGATTCTCTTCTTTTAGAGCATTCACCTAGGATTCCTAGGTGGCTTCAAGAATGCTTAGGTTAATCATACCTTTCCGTTTAACAACAACAGGGGGCCTAGTTCCATTGATGAAAGTAGCAACATGCCCTAGTGGATGGAAGCACTACACAAAAGAGAAGTTTTTTAAAAGACGACAACTCTCTTTTTATATATGCACGGGAAGAGTATATAATTTGTTGTATTAGGCTAACAACCCTTTAGGATAGATTATTTTTATGATTAAAACATCTAAGAGAAATTCAAGGGAAGAGATATACATATCTAGTTTATTAGTTGTATTAGCTAGACATCCTTTAGGATATATTCTTTTATGATTTAAATATGGGAAGAGGTAAATGGCAGGAGACTAATTATGTTACATGTGACAGGCATGACATGATAGTTGGATAATCTTTTATTTGAAGCAAAGCGATATATTGTGTTAGATGTGGCTAGGAGATGGTTTAAATTTAACTTTTCTATAGTGGCACATGTGGATATAATTTAGATAAAGATATAGGAGGGTTGTTTTTGTTAATTCTTTGTAATAGCATAGGTGGGTAATTTTTAAAACAAAATACATCCAACGGCTATTAAAATCAATGATAATTTTTTCAGAGCGTCCACCTAGGATTCCTAAGTGGCTTCATGTGGAGGCTTTTTTTCTATTAGAGCGTCCACCTAGGTCCTAGGTGGTTCACTTGGAGGCTTCAAAAGGAGCCTCCAATTAGTAATAGTAAGATTAAGACCACTAATTTTTGTAAAATTTATTTGCAGCCCATATGGTACTGACAACCATATTATGTCCAGGACAAAATAAATTACTCCCTCCGTTTGGTATTATTTGACGTTTCGGTCAGCTCAATGTAGCTAGTTGCAAGTCAACTTAGTTGTATGGAATGTGAAATAGTCAATTTAGTTGTGCCCATGGCATGGCATTTGTTGTGGCACCAAGTAGAAACATCACAGCCACCGCATTGCCACTGGTTGGGAAGGGTCTTATTTCTCTCCTTCCCAACCGGGACAAAAGAGGAGTGACAAAGACCCCCTTTGTCCCGGGTGAACGAACCTGGACTAAAGGCGTCCTTTAGTCCAGGTTCGTGTCATGAACCGAGACAAAAGGGGGCTACGCCAGCGCTGGGAGTCCCCCCTTTAGTCTCGGTTGGTATTACCAACCGAGACTAAAGGGGTCCCGTGATTTTTTTTCCAATTCAATTATATTAATTATTGGTATACGCGTATATTTCAATTCTTTTCTCACTTATACGTATACGTACTTAAACTAAGATATCTATGTATACGTGTCTACTATATGTACTTAGACTTATATATCTACGTATTTAAACTTATACACACACACATATATATATACATAATTAGTATATGTTATAAAATTACAAAATATACATCAAAAATATCGTTCCATTCTATTCCTCTTGTAGTCTTAATTTCACCTAGAGGAGAGTTGATCAATCGGATGTCCGTCATAATAATGTCTTCCTTTTGGATTAATCACCTCGTCGATGAGGAATCCTGTTAGACCTTCTTGAACTGCCAAGAGAAGGTCCTTCTCGATGACTGCGTCCTTGATCATATTCATCTGTAATGTGCAAATATGTTAATTCATTCAACACAACAATTAAATATATAAGCGGTTTGAAAATGATGTATTATTTTACTTAAAGTATAATCGTCGTTTGTGGAGCTGGAACAGTGTATGTGCTCACAAACGTAGTATCCACATAAATTATTTCCTTTTTCCTATTTGAAATACTAAAGAGGAGAAACATTGTAAAATATTAGTGTTAATATAGTCTAAATTATCTGAACAAGAAGTTTTTATTTAGATTAAGTACTGGAAAATCAGTGTAGAATCTAATTTCGTCTTTAAATGATCTAGGGTGCTTAGCAATGAATTATTTCCGAGCTCTAGGGAAAAAATAATGAAAGATAGAGTGTTAGTAAAAGAAACTATTGTATTATAGAAAACATGTTAGCTATAATTATTACACTTGAAACAAATCTTGCAAGTCTTGGTAGTTTGAGGGAGGTTTTTTCAACAAATCAAAAACCACGATGTTGCTGTTATTGACCATAATTATCATAAGAACCCAGTGAAAACTGTATACATGGTCATAAAGATTAGAACTATAAATTACCAAAGCAAATAGTGTATTAGATGGTAATCGCACTTACTTGAATTGGTATGGTAGTAGTATTGAATTCTTGTAATGCATCTCACACAAGGTCCTATGGATTGCCTTGATACATATCTTCGGTTGCATTTTGACCTGGTCTTGGTTAACTAACGATGGGTCCATGAAACCAACTTTGTCATAACCCTTTTTCCGCATATCTCTTAGTTCCATGCTAAACAAAATGAAAGACAAAGTATCTGCTTGCAATCTGGGTATAACAGTTTTCTGTGATCTTCTATCATACGCTGCAACTTTGCCTTTTCGTTATCATTTTTGCAGTCCCTATGTGCATCCTGTAGAACTTGACCAAGATCATCAATAGGGTCATCTTCTGGTAACTCTTCTTCGTTAGCATCTTCCATTAAAGTATATGCAAAAGCTTGCCCTGCTGCCCAGTCCGGAATGTTATTATCATCCTCCTCCTCTTCTTCGTCGTCTTCCATCACAACCCCTTTTTTGCCGTGCTTGGTCCAAACCACGTAGTTTGGCATGAATCCGTTTTTAATCAAGTGGAGGTGTAGAGTCCTCCAGTCGGCGTGGTCTTTATCATTTCTGCATTACGAGCATGGACAACACATGAATCCTTTTGGGTTTTTGTTGGCTTTGGCCACTTCGAGAAAAGAATGCATGCCCTCCACATACTCCTTGCTTCGTCTGTCGGTGTTCATCCATTGCCGTTTCATCTGCATCATATTAATTGAAAAAAAGAACTTTCTTATTTTCTTTAAATAATAAAAAAGATGCTTCTTGAACATGTTGATGATTTGAAGACAATACATGAATTCAGAGATGTGTTTGAAGAAGTGGTTCAAAAGCTAGAAGCTGACATAGCACACAACTCCATTACCAATAGGAGCAATTTGTCCAAGCATAATGTTCTCAGTGACACCTCTCAGGAGGTAAGCTTCAGCATATGCAGCAGCTTCAAGCAAGATGTCAGCATTCTCTCTCTCTCTAGATAAGGTGTCTAAGAATTCCAGTTGATTACTTGTAATATCACTTCGGTAGATGGTTACTGTTGTCCCTGTAGCCTCAAAAAGGATGTTTGAGGATGCTGTACATACAAGGACAACAAGTAACCATGTATCTGATTGAAGTGATGGAGATTCTTGGAATCGAGGCTGTCCACCGATCTCTCTTGGACGAGCTTCCGTACTTGATGCTGCTGTATATGCTAAAGCTTACCTGAGGTGTCACTAAAAACATTATGCTTGGACACCTTGCATAAAACCGATATATGAAAGAACTTTATTATTTTATCTAAATCATAATATCGATATATGAAAGAGAAATTAAATTATCTGCATTATGTTGTATTTCCTACCTAAATGTTACATTTATTTTGTACCTAAATTAAATTAACGATACATTATTCTAGCTAAATGTTAAATTTATTTTCTACCTCAAAGTAAAATTCATTTTTATTTATATAAAAACACAAAATGCTTTCTATCTCAATGCTTTGAGATGAAAGATTTGGGAGAAGCTGATGTTATCCTTAACATAAAGCTGATCAAGAGAGCAAATGCTGGGGTGACTCTGTCACAGACTCACTACGTTGAGAAAATGCTGAAAGGGTTTGGTTTCAACAACTCTAAACCTGCCTCAACCCCTTATGACGCCAGCTTAGTTCTGAGGAAGAACAAAAGGATGATGGTAGATCAGTTGAGATATTCTCATATCATTGGTTTATTAATGTATCTGGCAAGCGCCACGAGACCTGATATTGCATATGCAGTTAGTAAACTGAGTCGGTTTGTTTCAAACCCGGGAAGCAAACACTGGCGTGCTCTTGAAAGGGTGATGCGTTATCTAGTAGGAACAATGAACTATGGAATTCACTATTCCGAAGACCCCAAAGTCTTGGAGGGATATAGTGATGCAAACTGGATCTCTGATGCTAATGAGTTAAAGGTCACAAGTGGATATGTGTTCACACTTGGAGGTGGCGCTATTTCCTGGAAGTCTTGCAAGCAGACCATTCTAACAAGGTCAACGATGGAGCAGAACTCGCAACATTAGACACTGCCACTGTTGAGGCTGAGTGGCTTCGTGAGCTCCTAACGGACTTGCCGATAGTTGAAAAACCGATACCGGCAATTCTAAGAACCTGACAGATCAATTTACAAAGAGTCTGTTATGAATAGTGATAGACAATGCATCTATGGAACTGGGCTTGAGACCCACATGAGTCTTTCTATTGTGGTAACCTGTTCTATATGATCGGAGATCCCGTGAATTAGAATGGTGAAATAAGCTATGGTTTGACTGAGAGAAGAGAACCTTTGAAAAGGCTTGTTCCATGGGAAGATGCATTTCTCTTCAAAACTGTATGGCAGGATGGTACATACCTTAATGTGATCCAAGTGGCTTCTCTGAAACAAAGAGGTTGTTTCTTTGAAGCAAAGACATAGTCCTACAGTATGTCTTTAAGGAGCACACCTATATGAGTCTGACTACTAGTCATAGTCTATGAGATTTGGGTGATCTCTAGAAAGCTCATGAAGAGGCACAGAGTATGACCTATAAGCTCCAACCCGCGGGGATGTCTTCGCAGCCTAGTATCAGTAACGTGCTTTGGCCAAGCTTATTTGCAAAAGACCGACAATTCAAGGAATAGTCCATTGTTCAGTTGTGAATAAGTGTAACCTGAGTTCCTGATGGATGTTCAACTTAACAGTCTCCATCGTAGTACTGGTATATCAAAAAACAGAAGTGGAGAATGAGAGCATGTCTATCTGTGGCTTATAATTCTTGGTGGGGATTGTTAGAATAAATGGGCTTTATGCCATTTATTTTAATTAAAAGAATTAAAGCCCATTAGATTAATGCTAAAGGAAAACCGAATAATACCGCACGGGTATTTGAGGAGGACTTTACTCAACTTATGTGGTAGACCAAGGATACACCACTTGTGAAGTTGAATAAGGAGACTGGCTAGCCACACGCGCGGGCGCTCGCTTGCCTCGCCGCGCCGGGCTGCGCCGAGGCCGTGGGCATGGGCGTGACGTGACGTGACGTGTCGAGAGGAGAGGAGACGGGCGGTGCGGAGCGGACGGACGTGATGTGTTGCGTGGCGGAGCACCCTTTTGCCGTTAGAAGTAATAATCCTCAGAATATTCCTAATAGTGATTTGCTTACCTTAAATGCAATCGTCCCCCGCGTCCCCATATCCAGATCTGGACGTCAGCATGCGCACCCCTCAGCCTATATAAGAAGGCCCTCCTCCTCATTCCAGAGTACCAATTCACAATCTCTGGTACTCCTGCTAAGGAGACCGCTCCCTTCTCTCTCTATTTGCTGCTTTTCTGCCATCCCCATCGCCTGCACTGTGCGCACGGTACCGGCGAGAGCAGAGCCTTCTGCACAGGATAGGCGGGCGATAAGGTTTTTGGGGAGCGTTTGACGCGACTGCTCGCTCCCTGTACGACTACTTCCCGGCGACCATCCCTGCTGTACGACTCCTTCCCGACGACCGTTCGAGGGACTGCACTGCGAACATCATCCTGCACCAATTCTGTACGAATACATCGAAAAAGGTCCTCCCACGATTAGTATGACTAATCCAGAAGATAACGACGCATCGGGTGTCCCCGACACCCGCCCCGCCTTTAGGTACAATCTAAAATCCTTTATGTTCCTGTTTATTAGTTGTATAACCATGATCATGTCTATGTTTATTAGTTGTTTAAATATGGACACTTGCACATGCTTTGTATCACTCACAATAATCATATTGTTAGTAAAATACCCGTTTAATTATGGAATTAAAATATACCGAATCATTGCCCGTTTAATTCCACAACTTGAGCCTCATTAGCCGTGAGGCTATGCAAGTGTGGATAGACTATGATGACAAGGTTTCAGGCATAACTGTTACTAGTTTATTGCTTGGAGGTTGAAAAGTGAGGGTATATATACAACCGGAAAATTTCAGAGTTGCATGTGAATGATTTTGAAGTGTGTCTCCAGCGATTAATCCTACACAGACTCAACCTGTGTGCTCACATGCAACAACTGTCAACCACACACCATGCCTTCAATATAGTGTCAATGTAGGGAATAGCAGGACAGCATGCATATTGTCACAAGCAGCAGGCACTACAAACTCTTTCAGTCTCCATTTACTGCACATAAGACTTGAATTAGGGAGTGATCAAGTCCTTAGGTTTCAATTGTGTCTATTGTTTTCATAGTTGCGGTTAACATATTAATTGATTTGAAGCTGTACTGTCTATAACGCCATGTGGCGGCAGTCAAGCTAGCATAAAACGAATCAGCACATGCATGTGCTGCATATCAAATCGTTATCTCTGCGTCACGCGCAGTGAGGGCACCGCCACTGATTTAAATGTTTTTTAACATACAAATGGAGACCTGATCGCGCACGTCGTTATCTTGTCGGCCATTCACTGAGCTCTGACTCCACACCTTGATATATCAGCCACGCTGAACATACATCTCCGAATGATATGGCCACAATGATTGCAAGTACCAAATCAAAGTAGTGGTTATTGTGTTCCTGTCCAATCATAGAGATTTTGTCACGGGAATCCAATGTATGATTGAGATTATCATAATGATATATGATGCATTTTGTGATCTATAAATGTCAGCAGTTTGATCATGTAATATCATCGTACCCTTTATAGCTCTACAATTAAAGCTACCTGATGGAGACCAAGAAGAGCACGGACGGGAAATGGTCGCATGGCAAGACCATTCCAGTGAGGAATGTTCAATCAATTGCCGAGAACTCGGCGGAGCTGATGGCAGAGGCTATCAAGCAGTACATCAGGCAGGCAATGGTTAAGGATTTGGTTGCCGATCGTGATAGCAATTCTGAGACCATTCCGGTAATTGACCTTGGCAAGCTTCTTGATCACCAAAGCTCTCGACAGGAGGCTGCCAGCCTCAAGTCCGCGTGTGAGGAGTGGGGCTTCTTTCAGGTAATTAAGGTTTTGTTCTAGTTTTCTATTGTAGATGTTATCACAATGTTTCATTTGATCAAACCTTTTAGAAATGTTGGTTATATCTTGTCTGATTTATTTACTGCACAGAATACTTATGGTCCCATGAATTCTTGAATGGCTAGACAAAATTGTTATGCAATTGTTCTTCCTCTTTCAGTTTCATACATGTTATGTAAATGTTCTTTTCCTACACCCTGTAAACTCTATTCTCTTATATACAAACTACAAGTACGTTGGAGGCCCTCCTGTTTCTATAGAAATAAAAAGGCTATATTTGGCATCAGTTAAGATAATTTTGTTTTCCAACTAGCGTTTGTCTGTTTTAGTATTTGACTGACCCACTCTACCCTATCTAAAAATGATTGATTTATATATTAAACTATAGAATAAGTTGGGACACACCACGTTTTTGGCAAACTAAGCTAGTCTTAGCTAGTGTTCAGATTTTACTGCCCTTATGTCTCCTTTTAGGAAAGAAATTATTGCAATTCCTCTCCAAGAGCAACTACATATAATTCATAAAACTTACAGGTGCAAAATCATGGAATTCCTGACACTGTGCTTGAAAATATGAGGAACGACATGGAATACTTCTTCAGACAACCACTCCACAAAAAGAATGAATTTGGCCAGCTTCCTGGAGACCTGCAAGGATACGGCCAAGCATTTGTGGAGTCGGAACATCAAACACTGGACTGGTCTGACAGGCTTTACCTTGTCACGCAGCCACCTCACGATCGTGAGATGAGACCATGGCCTACAACTCCAGTTAGCTTCAGGTAATTGTCAGCATTAATTACGTGTATGTCCGTGATCTTATTAGTCAGTAGATATGATCAATAATAATGTCAGCAACAGCAGCATCACCTCCATTGTCATTGATAAAAAAAAGCATTGTGTGATATGAATTGTTTCAATGCAACAGGGAATCCATTGATCTGTACTCCTCTGAGGTGATGAGGGTGACTCGCACACTCATGGAGATCATCGCGAAAAACCTAGGGACTGATCTCAATCAAATTAGAGACACATTTGTTAGCCAGGCATTAAGGATGACCTACTACCCTGCATGTCCTGTGGCACATGATAATGTTTTGGGGTTTTCGCCACATTCCGACGTTTGTACTCTAACGCTGGTATGGGAACTAAATATGGTAGAAGGGCTCCAGATCAAGAGACAAGGTGTATGGGTGCCAATAAAGCCCAAGTCCAAAGCACTGGTGGTGAATGTTGGTGACTTTCTGGAGGTATATATACAACAATCAAATCATATGTTCTATTTTCTCTTGACGAAATATTTCTACTGAAACCATTGAACTGTTTTAGTTTGTCATGAGATCGTGGTAACTAAAACGGCAAACTCACACTCTGATCGATGAAGCCCTCAACTATTAACAAAAGAAGTTATTATTTGTAGATATTGACAAATGGGAAGTACCAGAGCATTGAGCACAGGGTCACCGTTAATCCTCACAAGGAGAGGATGTCCATTTCTGCATTTCATCTCCCCAAGTTTGATACGAGTGTGGGTCCTCTATCCGACATAGTTGGACGAGAGCTCAAGAAATACAAGACCCTGAGAGTGGATGAGGTTGCGAAGGTTGTTTTCTCAAGCAAACTTGATGGTAAGAAAACCAAGGAGTATGCCATGTTGAGCATATGAGACTACAGGAGCATAAGCTTCTCGTACGAGCCTACAATAGCAAAAAACAAATAAATTGATCCATATATATAACTGTAGCTAAAAAATAAACGATATAAAAAGGTATTGGTGTGAATACAACTTTCCCAAAAAAGTGTGGTTTGACACGTGATCTTGCCAATTGCCAATAATTGAATGGTCTTGTATCTCTATAAATATAATGTGTATGTAATTGATCCTTTGCCATATATGCAATGCAAGAACCAGAGCAATAATGAAGAAAGAGCTTGGTAGTAGGTCAACCGTCTTGTATAAGTGCTTCCTTGTATACTACTACTGTTGTTGTAATAAAGAGATTTTTTACATTAGTAGTACTAGAGACTAGACCGAACCATTCTCAAGGCACCTTATATTCACATTAATTATATTCTAAAACGAGTTGTCCATTTATGAATTTATGAATGCATTGCATACTGCACATGTGTGTAGTTTTGGGATGTGTCTTTGTTGGCATGGTAGGTTTAATTTTAACCATATAGAAAGCTTGTATATCCAAAGCTTTGTCATCATTGCAGCCTTGCAGGTTTTAACCATGGCTTTCTCTCTATGAGCAAGAAATTACAATAACAAATGTTCACAATCAGCACTGGTCATGAATGTGACTCGAATTAGGGAGTGAGCGAGGCCCTTACCTCTCAATTAATTTTATTGATTTCACAGTTGTGCTTGTTAACATACTGTTTGGTTTGAATATGTACTGTGGACGTAGTTGCGAGACACCACCGGACTCAGAAAACAGAAGAAACCGCCCGCCCCCGCGTCGCCCCGAGGGCGATACGGGCGGCGCCCCCGCCGCCGGCGCCGGTTCCTTCCGTTGCTCCTCCGTCGGTCCCCCTCGCTTCCGATCTCTGGCATCTCGTTGGAGGGCAGATGGAGGGGGATCCATCTTTCCTAACAGTCTAGATCGAGATTAGGTTAGGGTTAAAGTTTCTCCATGCCACGATTTATGGTATGGGAGATCTGTTTGCCCCTTCTCTCCGGCAACAGTGATGAGATAGGGAGTCTTGAGTCACTCCTTGGCAGCTTCGATGAAGGAGGTGGCGGCGGCATCTACGGCGTCAACAACTTTCTTGGGGCGATGACATGGAGAATTAGGTTTCCGGATGGCGACACTGAGGCGGGGATGGTGCCGTCGTCATGGAATAATTTTCTCTGGCCACTTCTCCATTTTGTCGTGGTTAGATCAAACCACGGTGAAAGGCTTGTGAGAATTAATCTGTCTTCCAAGCTGATGATCAATCTTGGATCGGATATATTGGGATCAGTCTCTCTTCTCCATCGGTGGCAGAAAGAGGAAGAAGAAAGACGCAAGAAAGAAGAAAAAGATTGTGCTCGTTCCAGCCTACAGGGATGTTGGTCGTCGTTCTTTGGGCGCTTGTTCTCAGCCTGTTTGCTGAGCGTATGCCTGTGCGGCCTTCTATTTGATTTTTTACACAGGTTTGGAATTGAGATTTGGAACTGAATATGAGTACTTCGAAAGTGCTGTTTGTAACTTGATGATATACTCAGCTTTGATATAATACAATTCTTCCTATGATTAAAAAAAAATATGTACTGTGGGCTGAGTGATAAACTTACATGGACGTTCAGCAACATAGTAATAACGCCATGTGCCGGCAGTATCAGCACAAGCGTGTGCAGCATATTAAATCATTAACATACCAATGGAATGATATCGTATTGCATGAACTCATAACACATCCCAAATTAGCATTACAAGATTTTTTAAAGGAACAACAACAGCTTATCAGGACTTAATTATATCGTCCAAGTTCAAATTAAACATGAATTTGCCTTGGTTGATCCACATCAAGTGGAAAAGAATACTTCTGATCCCATGCATTGAATGGCTAGACAAATTAAATTCACTACTTGAAAACCCAACTTAGGTAACGGGCACCATCTACCATTGGTAACGGGTAAAGCGCCCGTTACCGATCTAGGGTTACAAATAATCCATCATCGGTAATGGGCAAATGCCCGTCGCCAGTAATACACATTTGTCACGGGCATCACGTTGATGTCCGTTACCAATATATGTTATTGGTAATGGGCATAGGATGCATTCAATGCCCGTTACCATAGGAGTAGGGCATTCAGTTATCTGAAGTGTAGCTTCAGTTTTTTTCCATTTTGCAGTATTCCTATTGTTATTTGCTTGTGCAGAGAGAAGCTTGCTCCTCTGAAGGTGGGTTTTTTTGGAATGCAGTGAACATGACCTCTTAAATTGTTTGTGGTTTTGGGGGAAATTAAGTTATTTTTGCTCTGGGTGTTTGGGCGCTGCTTTCTTTTGAGCTAAATGTACTTGATGTTCCCAGGCATCAGTATCAGTGCTTGTGTCCAATTTTTAGTACTAAATTTCAACTTAATCCTTTTCATTTGAAGATGACAAACTTAGTTGTCACTTTAACCCACATTAGGAAATCCCCAGGTTACTTGCCGCAAAGGAACTTTTAAAACTTTAATTAGGAAACTATGTTGCACAGTAGCTAGCTAATAGCAGTGTGTGCCTGTGTGCCTGTGAATTGAAATTTCTACTTGAACATTTTCAAAATTGTTTCATAACATGTGAAATGGTTCTATGGTTGCATTATAATATGCAAGAGATGGGAGAGAAAATAAGCAAAGCACACAGGCACACTAGCAAATGAAAACTGACTCTTTTGTTCATTATAATATGTTCATAGTCATCTGATCTGATTTGATTTGATTTGATTTTTGAACAGCACTTTTGCAGCTGTGGGCACCTTTTAGCAAGTGTGTTATTTCTGAACAGCAATTTTGCATGTTCATAGTCATCACTTAATAAGGTTATTTCTTGTAGTGGTGAAAAGTCAAGGTTTATTTCTTGTAGAATGCCACTAGGTTCAAAGAGGATGCGTTGTTTGTAAAAAAGACATGGGTAATTAATGATCAGGAAGCAGTTTGTAATTTTGCATTTTATTTTATTTGTTTTTTAAATCCATCAAAGAAGATGCGGGTTGTCAATCCGCGTCTCCAATGACTCTCTCAAAGGAGACGTGGATTGGGAAAACGTGTCTCCTTTGACTCACAAAGGAGACGTGCGTTGCCAACCCACGTCTCCTTTGAGGAGGGTCATTGAAGACACGGGTTGGTAAAAACGCGTCTCCTTTGACTCCTCTCAAAGGAGATGCGAAAAAACCGCGTTTCCTTTGACTCCTCTCAAAGGAGATACGAAAAAATCGTGTCTCCTATGACTTTTCATTAGCAATGAGAATTTAGAGACACGAAAAAAACACGTCTCCTTTGTGAGTTAACCCGCATCTCCTTTGAAGCTTTCTTACATAGTGCGCCTTTGCCATGCCAAGAAACAATTATAGGAATGAAGGAGCGTGGTATTAGTGATTGCTGTGTGACCGTGAGTGTTTAAGTTATAGCCGCATTGGACAAGTGCTTCCTTTGTAATACTAGACCCACCCACCCGTTATTATCAACAGGTGGTTCTTGCTGTTGCTGTTTTGGGTGCAATCTCAAGGCATCATGGAGAATCTTGCTAGCACAAGGGGTGGATTAAAGAAGCTGAATGCATGGCTTGTTGAAGACCCGCATGGAGTTCAATCGTTGCAGGGACAGAAACAAATCGCTCCACCATACCAAGGAATGAGGGAGCTGATGCCTTACCGAAATGTTACATCTAATTCTAATCCGGCAATCAATCATATGCCCATGCTGAAGACATCTATGAGGGTACAAAGTACTTAAATGACACAATGGAAACTCAAAAAAACATAAGTTTTGACTAATGTCCCCTACTAGTACTAGGTACTAGACCAGCAATTATGATGTAAATGCGACTAAATAAACCCATCATTTATAAGGTTTAATGGGGTATAACTAACTTATCTGAAAAAAATTGTAATTAAGATAATTGAGGTTTCCTCCACCACATGTAGCGCAAGATCAATATAAATTGAGAAAGAGCGGCGCTTTGATAGTTTGATCAATGTATTACCAGCGATCAACTGGTGTTGATGTTACTAGTTTGATCGATCAATGTGTTACCAGCTAGGGATCAATGTATTACCATTTGCCGTCGCCCTTTTCCATCGGAGATCGCCGTTGACCTCGCCATGTGTGTGCGACTGTTCGCACCCAAAATTGGCAGGTTTGGTCTGACCGGTCAGACCTGTGGGTCCCACCGGTCAGACCGGTGTGGACAATGTCCACAAAATATAATTTGGACTTCACCATTGGATAGGTCTCGTCGAGTAGGTCAAGATTCATATGTGGAACGTCCAAATCAGAGTCCGGATGAGGGAGATATGACTTCTCCAAGATCTACACGCCGGGTGCACCGGTCTGACCGGTGCCCCCCGATTACGAGCCAAATTGAGGAGTCCTGATAGATTAGACTTGTAAAAAGATTTCCTTGCGGGGCAAGACCTCCCCACCCTATAAATATAAAGGGCCACGGCCGATTGAGGAAGATAACACAATCGAATCTATCAAATTTATCTTTTATCGTATTTACCTTTTTCGTTCCTCTTTACCCTACTCTTCCAACCTTACCATGCTGTTCTTCCTTCATCTCCGTGATGTCTGAAGGCGTCCTAGCTGGCCTGCCGAGCCTAGGACAACCCTGCGTGCGCCGCCCCGACGGGATCCTGCCCGGACGACGTTTGTTGGTCTTTCGCCGGATCTTCCCGGCGACACCGGTCTGACCGGTGACCCGCACCGGTCTGACTGGTACGGCGTGGAGACGCTGCAAGGAGCTCCTCCGCGTGCTTGTTGGCTCCAAAAGGTGTCAACAAATTGGCAACTCCGCTGGGGAACGAAGATCTGGCTATCATGGCTGATCTATCAGACCTTAGCGTCAAGTTATGCGAGGAATACATAAGAGAGCGTCGCTTGGCGGATAAAAAGTTGTTCATGTCCTGTTTTCGCAAGACAGAGCAAGGTGTCATCCGGATTAAGGAGTGGCAGCCACCGTCCACCATCAACACGTTGAAAGAGATGCAATCCTCAGGTAACTTATCTGATGAACTATCCGAAATTGTGAATTATTATATTAAATCTTTGATTGATAAAGAGGATAGTTCAGAGTCAATTCTTATTAATACAGAGTCGGTAGTTGAGAAGCCGACTAATGATATTATCAATCCTTGCAAAACCTTGCCAAATTGTGATGTTGTTGGTCAAGAAACAAGTCGGCCGTCTCTAGCCGAAATTGTTGACCTAAAATCCCCTAACAAGAGCATAGAGGCTACATCTAGTACTTCGACGCTCGGGGGGCAACAAAACAAAGGCAACGGTGCCGGTTGCGCCCACACCGGTCTGACCGGTGCCCAAACTGGTCTAACCTGGGAGCAACCCGGTCTAACCGCCTCATCTAGGGTTTTGCAAAATAAATCTAAACCAAAGATGGTTAAGCCGAAAAAACCCGAGATTGGTGTTTGGAAAACAATTGAATCTAAAGGCCGTAAGCATCAAAGAGAAAAGCCGAAGTCTAATGAGAAACTTCCGGCTAAGTCTCAAAGACAAAATAATGTCAATGGTGCTAGTCGGTCTAAAAATTCTAAACGCCCAAAACCTTCTCCTAGAGAGAAGTTCCATAACGAGAATCGGCAATGGAGTAATTCTCACAAATCAATACTGTTTCCTCCATATGGATCATCAATGTCTATGCCATGGGAACCTTACTTTAATATGCATTATTTTTGTCCTCCATGGTATTATAATTCATATATGCCATCTCCTGGTTATTTTTGTCCAAATTATATTACCCATAGGGAGCCGGTAATTAATGAGTCGTCACCTATGCATAATGACCGTTTTGATCATAAAAATTGGTCAACACAAAAAAATAAGTGCAAGGTGATTAAACAAGTCTATCGTGTCAAAAAAAATGGTAGATTAAATAAAAATTCAGATTTGACATTAGACATAGAAAAGCCGCATATTGAAAAATCATCGGCTAGTTCTACTGATCAAATTGTCCCCAATAATGAGCATGTCACAAATAATATAGCTGAACAACAATCATGTTCGGCTGGGGGGCAACATGATCTTAAAGTGGCCGGTTCTCAAGGCACCGGTCTGACCGGTGTCCTCACCGGTCTGACCGGTCTCGCCAGAAATTCTGGTAAAGCCGAGAGTATCCCGCCAAACAGCAATGTGGTGAAGAAGAAGCCAAGTTTTGCTGAATTGTTGCATAAATATCAAAGGATAGCCGAGCAAAGTAAAAACAATCGGTTAGGAGAACAAAGGTGGAATTCTTCATCACCAAAAGCAAAGAAGCATTGACGGTCATCATATTGGTCTTCATCATTTATTCCATCGATGCATGTGCCATGCACTGCATATTCAAATATAAATAATTATAGTCCATACTTTTGGTATAATCCTTGGTTTTCTTTTTACAACTATCAATATGCTTGTGATACACCAAGGAGTTACAATTGGCCGCCATGGCCAAATCAGAGCTTCAATTGTTAGATTTGCTGTTCGGAAAGCCGAAATAGTAGTTTTATACATATTGTAATTAATAGGATTCAATTTCGGTTACAATAGCATCCATATATTATATATGGGTGATGCATTGTTGATCATCATCTTCAGCCAATTTTGATCTTTGTGAATGTTTTCTGGCACGTAAGTTTTACCAGAAAATAGGGGGGGCATATGTTCGCACCCAAAATTGGCAGGTTTGGTCTGACCGGTCAGACCTGTGGGTCCCACCGGTCAGAGTGGTGTGGACAATGTCCACAAAATATAATTTGGACTTCACCATTGGATAGGTCTCGTCGAGTAGGTCAAGATTCATATGTGGAACGTCCAAATCGGAGTCCGGATGAGGGAGATATGACTTCTCCAAGATCTACACGCCGGGTGCACCGGTCTGACCGGTGCCCTTCACCGGTCAGACCGGTGCCCCCCGATTCCGAGCCAAATTGAGGAGTCCTGATAGATTAGGCTTGTAAAAAGATTTCCTTGCGGGCCAAGACCTCCCCACCTTATAAATATAAAGGGTCACGGCCGATTGAGGAAGATAACACAATTGAATCTATCAAATTTATCTTTTATCGTATTTACCTTTTTCGTTCCTCTTTACCCTACTCTTCCAACCTTACCATGCTGTTCTTCCTTCATCTCCGCGATGTCTGAAGGCGTCCTAGCTGGCCTGCCGAGCCTAGGACAACCCTGCGTGCGCCGCCCCGACGGGATCCTGCCCGGACGACGTTCGTTGGTCTTTCGCCGGATCTTCCCGGCGACACCGGTCTGACCGGTGACCCGCACTGGTCTGACCGGTACGGCGTGAAGACGCTGCAAGGAGCTCCTCTGCGTGCTTGTTGGCTCCAAAAGGTGTCAACAGCAACCAACGGCCGGCGCATCTCAAGTGTGCGCAACGTGTGCTTGCCTCCTCTTTTCACCAACTCTCTGCTTCCCTCCCTTCTTCATCCAATCAGCAAGACTGCAAGATTATCCATGGAGGAGCAATCTGGTACTGGGAAGACGATTTAGGCTGTCACAGGCTTGATTTGGAAATTTTTTGACCTCAAAATTGGTTGGTAAGTTCGATTGGGAAGCCAACAAGATCGATTTGGATGGGGAGAAGCACTAATTTAACGGGAAACTTCAACTGGCAAAAGTCTGATTCAGTGGCTCGCGGTTGCGCGCATGCGTGACTGTAACGGAGAAATCTGTTGATGATTTTGTGCATGTGTGCATCCGCTGTTTGAGACAAGAGTAGGGCAAGATCCTTTGCTATACTAACACTGGCTACACTGGCTGCTGTTTTGTAACGGAGGGAACACTGGCTACACTAGCGAGAGGATTTTTTAAAAACCAACCCCCATAAATCTACTTCAATGAGGAATCTAATCTGAGTTTAGTGGTGCAACCATACTTCAGACCCTCTAACCAACTAAGCTAAAGAACCTTTGATAGCTGATGCAAATATTGGTTGTCTTTCCCTGACTCGATGGTCTCCAATTTGACACGGCGTCCGGCTTGAGGATACTGATGGAAACAAGAATATTGCTGATGGCATGGGTACCAGCAGATAATGACAAAGAAGAACAGCAGAGGCACTACATCGCAATGCCAGTCTGAGGCTCAGAGTTCAATTTGGAAGTCGTCAAAGCATGTCTAGCTTACTCGCTGTGGTGCTATAATTTTTGTTTTATATCGGTCTTTGGTAGTGCTTTCAGAACAAGGAAAGGTCCACTCGGCGCACGGCAAAGGATAGAAAAACACTCGGCAAATTCTTTGCCGTGCGTTTTCCGCGAGTACGCACGGCAAACGCCGCTCGGCAACGATTTGCACAACAAAGGATCTTTGCCGTGCGCCTTATATGGTGACGCACGGTGAAAAGGCTTTGCCGTGCATTTTGGACGGCGCACAACGACAAAAAGCGACAAACGGGGGAGACGGAGGTGCTGACGGCAGGGGGTCCTCCTTTGCCGTCCGCCAAATCAAACGCACGACAAACACTTTCATAGAAAAAAAATCTAATGCTCCGGTGCCGCCGCCGCCACAGATGCGCCACCGGACAGGGTGGCCGGGCCACCAGCCGCCACCAGGCCAGGGAAGACCGGCCCCTGCCGCCGCAGAGGCCACCTCCACCAGACGGCGGATCTGGGGCCGCGGTCCTTAGATCCGGCCTTGCCGGCTGTCGGAGTATGACAACCCCGCCCAAGATAATCCCATGTTAGTGCCTAAACCAATCCTCTTTAGCCATTAAGCACTAACACAGGATTAGCTCGTCGCTGTTGCCGGGTCAAGCCCGGTAAAATCACGTACATGACAAACAGAGGATCGACAAGTATACATAAAACTCACACGAAGACGAGTTTAGAGTACAATAACAAATTAATCCAAATCTTCCCACAAGGGGTTATTATTACAAGTCGTGATTCAAGACATGATAAATAAAAGTTCAGAGTTCGAAAAGAGCGGAAATAAACTAAACGACTTGATAAGCATCATAGGAGGCCGTCCCTGATGTCATCACTCATCGTCATCCACCCATTCCAACTCCCAACCAGGAGGAATCTGGCCAGGCCACACATCTTCTAAAGCATTACCTGTAAACCAACAATTATAGCAAGACTGAGTATACTAATACTCAGCAAGACTTACCCGTCCCAAAAATAAATTATTACCTCTAGACATGCTCGGCTTTTGGCTAGTGGGTTTGTTTTGCCAAAAAGTAACTAAGATTATTTATCCTTACTTTCAATATTTTAACTCAAGTTCTAGTAAACTAACCATTACTAAGTAAGCAAACTATTGCAAACATAAGTTGTGCAATACAATTAATCAAGCTCAATATTATCCATCAATTCCATCATTAAGGGATTATCGTGGCCAGTTGATTAAGCAGTCTCAGATAACGGTGAGAGGCCGACGATCGATCGATTAATAACCTTGCAAGGTAAACCTAAACACACGGAATAATGCCCTCACACTGGACATTTTTCCAAGCGGTTCCCATCACTCTTCAGTTCGGAAAGAGAGGTCACAATCCTAGGTACAAGGCTTATCTGGTACGCCCTAACCGGCACGTCCAACCTTACACATGCACCTCCGGTAATGATCTGTGAGACGCATCTCAAGATTAGTGACAATCCTTTCCGTTACCGCCTCAATCAGGTACTAGGCTTACCGGTCCCATTCCCGACAAATACTTAGTACGTTTAAAAACTTAACCCACGAAAGCCACTGGACCGGAGTCCAATCCCATGCTCTTACCACATGAGCAATTCCATTTATCAAATCTTATGATTCCAACGTAAGAAACCTATATCTCGCGAGTGACGAAATCACTCGACTTGTATCGTATCCTTAGAGCATAGCAACTACCGACCTAGCATACTAGTAAAAGAGCATAGGTACCTAGAGATCATGCATTTGTGGTTTCAATTCAACTTCTGAAACGTAAATGCACAAACATAACAGAGATAGTTGCAAAATTTTATAGAAAATTAGGTTATGCTCCGGTGCTTGCCTTTCAAGTGGAGAGTTATGCTAACTAGGCCTTGGGCCCTTCCAAACATTGGTTTGGGTCTTGTTGTACTCCAGCGACGATCACTTCTCCCTCGAACGGTCCTTCACTTTGTTCCAGAACGAAGTCGTAGCTACCGTCGGGAAGATCTACACGAGATGCACATGCATAAGCTTTATTTATTTATTTATTTAAGTAAGATCAACTCTTCCGAAATTATGTAGATAAATGTGGGTGTATGAGTGGCCACATTCACCTAGATAAATCTTTAAGATTCTTTTCTTCACAAAAGAAAATGGTGAAAAGTGTATTTAAGGTTTTTGGTATTTTCTTTATTCTTTTCTTATTTAACTAGATAACTTCACAATTTATTTCTAACCGATCTATACAAGAGAACACAACAAGAATTTTTATACAAGAACAAGACAGCAACACAGAGCTAATGCCAAAAATTAGAACATGACAGCAACACAGAGCTACTACCAAAAATTCAGATCATTCCAAGCTATAATGCAGGCATGAAAAATACGACAAGTTGTAACTAGGAAGAGCAAGTTTTATTTATTCTAGGAAATATACACATGCAATGATGACTAAAATTTACATACAGCATTCTTATCAGCACACAAGGCTTCACACAAAATTTCAGCTCCATAAACCCTATTTAACCAGCTACACAAAAATACTAAATCTCAGCCTAACTAACCAAAGATAAATCATACAAAATTCTGCAGAAAGGATTTGGGGATGAAATTTCTATTACATACCAAACCAGATGTAAATGACACTCAGAACAAAAATTAGCCTCTAAAACTAAACAAGATTCAACTTATGGAATTAAACTCATAAATCAACTTTATTTAAAACATGAATTTCACTGAGTCAAACAGTTGCATAAAATTTACCAGAGCCACTTCTAGTCATAACTAGGCTATGGCAAAAAGATGAGCACTGGAATCTATTTCAGTCGAGCTACAAAAATCATAGATCCAGATCTAGCAATAACACAAAATAAATCATATACCAAGATTTACTCCTCCAACACATGTCATATTTTCACACAAGTCTATTTAAGTCATTACAAGAAACATATCCAAAAATCAGATGTAGAGCATTGGTAGATTTTGCGCTACAGCAAAAGCACCTCAAACTGAGTTTGAAATGAAGCTTTAAAACTACACACCAAAGCCCTACACATGCTTTCTAGAAAAGTTACTCCTCTTCACAAAGAACCCAGAATAATTGAGTTGGCATTTTTTCTGATTTTTCTGTGATTTTATATGAATTTTACGAGTTGCTGTGTTTTGAATCTAGATCTGAAACTGTGAGTTCACAGTTTGGTCCTTGGCTATTTATGTTCAGGTTCTTAGAAAGAAACTTTAGTCACAGATATATCCTCGACCTTACGACCAACACCCGGCATCTTACCCTAGACCCCCTGGAAAGATTCCACTTTCTAACATAACTCCGAACCTTTATGCATAACCCCTTAGACTTGTTTTCTCCCTCGCGAACAAGTCCTCAGCCTTCTTCTAGCTCGGGACAGACCGAGAGCTCACACGGGCGGCGCCATGGCGTGGCTGCGCTGGCGAGGGAGCGCGTCCTCCCCTCCCTTTGGCTCCCCAGGTGTTCTCCCCTCCTCCTCGCGCACCTATCCCCCTACTCTCCTTCGTACGAACCCAACCCTAGCCTAGGGCGCCATGGAGGGGGGCGCACGACCGGCGGCGAGCTCGGGAACGGGCGCGGAAACAAGGGTTAAATGCCAAACGGAGAGGAGCATGAGCACCAGAAGCTCACCAGCGTTCGATTTTGGTCATTTGTTGACGACGAGGGAGGGCGGAAGGAGGTCGTCACCGGTGAGGCAGATCTCGGAACGGGGAAGCTCGGGCGGCCGGAGTTTCTGCTATTGCCGTCGTTTTGGTGGCTTTCGAACGACGAGGAGAGGTGGAGAGTGACTATTGGGAGGTTGTGGAGCCGTGGGTGGAAGGAATTGAAGGATGGTGGCGTAGGGGCGACGAATCGGGCTGGCGAACTGGTGATGCTCGTCCATGGCGCGGCGCACTGCAGTTCGCCTTTTGCAAGAGCTGGAGTGGAGCGGCTTGTCTTCTAGGCTAAGAAGTGCATGACGCGGGGCAGGGAGCAGGACGGCGGTAGACACAGCCTGGAGAGTGGGGGGTCGGGCGACAGAGCAGAGAGGGGTCCGGCGCGGCACGACGCGGCGCGTGGGTGACCATTGCCGGGGTCCGGGGACAGGGCTCATCCCGCCTCTCCCTTGCCTACCACGTGGTGACCTAGGTGGCCTCGACGTCCGGGCCCGGGGGCAATGGCGCGCGAATCGCGGCCTCTGGTCGGCGCGGCGGGCGGCGCTCTGTAGCGCCAGAGCGCGACGGTGCCGCGGTCGAGGCAAGTTTGACCACATGTTTCTCCAAATTGTTGAACTGAACGACAAAAACACCATATACAAAAGTTTGAGCTGGGAGTATAAGACACATCTTTTACAAAGGGTGACATATGGAAACTTGTATGGTTTGGCCGGGAACGCGTGCACAAAATGCCATAATTCTCGGCCCGACATTACTGTGCAGCAGAGCTTTGACTGAGTTTTTGGGGCATTTGCACTCAAAATTTGAATGTCCGCCAATTAGATTAATTGTGTTCCCGGAAAAACTGAACAACTTTGCTATTGGCAAAATTTGAAGTTTCCAAAAGAAATTTTGAGATATGGCCAAAAGCTCTAGAAAGGGTTTAGGGTCACTAGGGGTTTGACCAAGGTTTGAATGGTGTGACCGAACCAACTTTGTTGACTATGCACTAATGATGGTAATTAAATCACTAAGGAAGTAATTACTGGAAATAAACACCTGGGGTGTTATAGCCTACCCCCTTAAAAGGAATCTCGTCTTGAGATTCGAAGTCAAAAGATAAGGTAGGAGAGGTGTTTTCGGATAGGGAAAAAGTACCCGTGAAGTTGTGATGATAGATCCAAGATTAGTTCCTAAGAACAGTCAAAGTTGACAAAGTCATAGGGAGCATTTGCAAGGAGTTGATTATGGGTAGTAAGTGTGGAAGGTATGAAAGGCAGAATGGTACATGAATTTCACAATAAGCTTGCTCACATGTTACTTGGTTTGTGAGTTTGGTGATATCATTCGTTACATTCACGGTGCAATGTTTAAAAAAAATGAAGTGTGATGCACCGATGAGACATGATTGTAATGTCAGTGCATATGGATGAATGGTGCACATGTGATGCTCATGTTGTGGTCCATGGGTTATGATGCACATGAATATGAGCTTATGGTGATTATGCATATGAACATATGGTGCATATGTCATGACGCATAATGAAAAATGCACACGATGTGTGCATAATGGGGTGCACGCATGATGATGCACATGTTTATAATCATAGAGTTGAGAAGTTGGATATGCGGTGGGTCGCATTCTCACAACCAAGATACCTAGCGCGCCCCTAGTAGTAATCACATGGCTGCAACACATATGATACATTAGGTTCCGTCGTGGCACCTTCGTTTATGGAACATCGACATCACCAACCAAAAAGAGGATATAGAAGGAAGGTTGACCCCTTGGTGCATATGCAAGTCAGTCTGCCCAAGGTTCCCAAATGCATATGATATGCAAGGCATTCCCATGCTCATGAATTATTTCATTAAGGGTGCAACATATGCATGATGTGATGATGCTCGATACATACCACAGATTTTGACACTTTTTATCCATGTTTTTATTATTTATGAGCAAGTTCACGAAGAAGAAATTCAAGGTTGAAAGATCAAACGTGATTGAGATAAGGATGTCGATATCAAGGAATAGCTTGGTGCATCGAAATGCATAAACGACGGGGGGTGGAATTGATACAATGTTGATGGAGATATCCTGGTTGCATGAATAGGGCAAAATTTTCAATTTCAGATCGAACTCTGGAGATCAAGACATTATCCACTGACTAACCTAGAACTGCTAGGAAGGGAGTCAAACTACACAAGATTCATGATGAGATAGAGAAAGAATCTCACAGGAGAGCTATAGAACTAAGGGCACCTAACTTTCACTAAGACCTTAATGAGATTAATAGAACAAGTTTTATTCTCATGTTGGGCAAAAACTGGGGTAGCCATTCGTACGAAGGTACAAAGGTATGCCAGAACTCGAAGCGAGCGTAAAATACAAAATGGCGTAAAGTTCTGGCAGTTGTGAACGAAAATTCATAACTCAGAAACCATGGCCCCCAAAATCCCAAAATTTTACTAGCAACTCGTTGGGGTTCTAAGACACCTTTTTGGTATTCAAATGTTGATCTAGGGCAGCTAGAAACAAGGTCAACGATGCAAGATTTATATATAGGTTTCCAAGAAAACAGCAAGACAGAGGTTCACTAAATTGAGCTTAACCGCAAAACCACAGCTCCTATGGCCATGAAAATTTTACAGAAGCTACATGGGTAGGTAAGGAGCAACTTTTGTATAGAACACCTTACCAGAAAACCTTAAGAAAGGGTCCGAAAAATTCAGACCAACAGAGCACCTAAAACTGCAAAAACGAGATCAACATGATACCTTAGCAATTTATGTGATGAAGTTTTTAGGTGATCAACATATTTTTAACACATTGGTTGATAAACTACTAGCATGATGCAAGAGCGTCCTAAACATTCTCACAAGGCAAAACATTGCCTTAAGAAATCGGAGTTAGTGCCGGTGGCAAGGCAACAATACGTCTCTCCTTATAATAGCTAGTCGAAAAACTATTCGTCTTACTCTTAACGCATAACGAAACGTGGTTAGTGTACCTGCAGAAAATTCTCAGAACACATGAACCTTTCGTGCCAGCACTCACGAAAACGTCCTCATTCATTACCATTCACTATAGAAATGGCACCCATGCGTTTAACGCTGCATGGACAGCGTCCAACCTCGGGCACCCTCCGTTTGAGTGGAGTGTACCCTTTCCTCGCATGTTCGTAATGCGGCATCATGCACACGTATGGCAAAACGTGGCATCTAACCAAGAAGATAGGATCCGTTGAATGGATTGCCCTACCAACCCTCACATACTCGTGATGCGGCACAACACACGTATGAAACACATGGCTAAATGGTTGAGTTGTGCATGAAAGTAAGTTTTGACAGAAAGTAATGTGCTGGAAGTCAGTTTAAATAAACCATAAGTTACTTAGCCACATGAAAGTACCCAAAAATTCCCTCTAGGGCCTCTCGGACTACTTTCATCCTTAACGTTCCAACGTCAAAGCAAAAAATTTGTTTTTGGCGAGTTTTATTCCAATTCATAATGTAAAAGTTATCTAAATACTCTGGTGTATACGGATTGCTCTGATACCAGCTGTGACAACCCCGCCCAGGATAATCCCATGTTAGTGCCTAAACCAATCCTCTTTGGCCATTAAGCACTAACACAGGATTAGCTCGTCGTTGTTGCTGGGTCAAGCCCGGTAAAATCACGTACATGACAAACAGAGGATCGACAAGTATACATAAAACTCACACGAAGGCGAGTTCAGAGTACAATAACAAATTAATCCAAATCTTCCCACAAGGGGTTATTATTACAAGTCGTGATTCAAAACATGATAAATAAAAGTTCAGAGTTCGAAAAGAGCGGAAATAAACTAAACGACTTGATAAGCATCATAGGAGGCCGTCCCTGATGTCATCACTCATCGTCATCCACCCATTCCAACTCCCAACCAGGAGGAATCTGGCCAGGCCACACATCTTCTAAAGCATTACCTGTAAACCAACAATTATAGCAAGGCTGAGTATACTAATACTCAGCAAGACTTACCCGTCCCAAAAAAAATTATTACCTCTAGACATGCTCGGCTTTTGGCTAGTGGGTTTGTTTTGTCAAAAAGCAACTAAGATTATTGATCCTTACTTTCAATATTTTAACTCAAGTTCTAGTAAATTAACCATTACTAAGTAAGCAAACTATTGCAAACATAAGTTGTGCAATACAATTAATCAAGCTCAATATTATCCATCAATTCCATCATTAAGGGATTATCGTGGCCAGTTGATTAAGCAGTCTCAGATAACGGTGAGAGGTCGACGATCGATCGATTAATAACCTTGCAAGGTAAACCTAAACACACGGAAGAATGCCCTCACACTGGACATTTTTCCAAGCGGTTCCCATCACTCTTCAGTTCGGAAAGAGAGGTCACAGTCCTAGGTACAAGGCTTATCTGGTACGCCCTAACCGGCACGTCCAGCCTCACACATGCACCTCCGGTAATGATCTGTGAGACGCATCTCAAGATTAGTGACAATCCCTTCCCTTACCGCCTCAATCAGGTACTAGGCTTACCGGTCCCATTCCCGACAAATGCTTAGTACGTTCAAAAGCTTAACCCACAAAAGCCACTGGACCGGAGTCCAATCCCATGCTCTTACCACATGAGCAATTCCATTTATCAAATCTTATGATTCCAACATAAGAAACCTATATCTCGCGAGTGACGAAATCACTCGACTTGTACCGTATCCTTAGAGCATAGCAACTATCGACCTAGCATACTAGTAAAAGAGCATACGTACCTAGGGATCATGCATCTATGGTTTCAATTCAACTCCTGAAACATAAATGCACAAACATAACAGAGATAGTTGCAAAATTTTATAGAAAATTAGGTTATGCTCCGGTGCTTGCCTTTCAAGCGGAGAGTTAGTGCTAACTAGGCCTTGGGCCCTTCCAAACTTTGGTTTGGGTCTTGTTGTACTCCAGCGACGATCACTTCTCCCTCGAACGGTCCTTCACTTTGTTCCAGAACGAGGTCGTAGCTACCGTCGCGAAGATCTACACTGTTGACGGTCCTTACAACGAAAATTCGACCGTCATTATCTCGGGAATGAGAGGAGTATATGACAAGTTTCATGCACATTTTAGGTACTAATAAAGTTCCACGAGTTGTGTTGAAAATTTCCATGTAGGTACACAATTGGGGAGAAACCACGGACCACCGAGTGAACCCGGGGAAGCATTTCTGGCGCCGTTGCCGGGGAAGCAATAGGCATAAGATATCGTTTAATATCTCGGTAGAGTTATCTTGGTTCGGTGAACCGCTTTAAGCGGGTTTACCCCCTGCTCTGTTCCTGTGTGTGCAGAGTAGTGTATGACTGGTTTCGACCTTCCATCCAACTTTCAAGACAATCCAGAGTCACTTGTGAGGAGAGTCCGACCTCATGTCGTTATCCCTCAGAAGTTTCTCTCGAACATTGAGACGAACCTCGTCGATCCCGTAGACAGCACCTCATCCTCGTCAGCACCCATGGCCGAGAAGACTATCCGCGAGTTCTCTGCTCCCTCCTCCAACAACGTCCCTACGGGGCCGAATGTGGCAGTCGGAGATGGGAACTTCAAACTCAAGCCAGCGCTGATCAATATGGTGCAAGCAAGTCCGTTCTACAGCAAGCCTAATGAAGATGCCAATGCGCATCTCCAGCATTTCCTGGAGGTGTGCAGCACTTTCACTATCCGCGGAGCGACGGTTGATCCAATTCGTCTTCGCCTATTCCCGTTTTCATTGCTCGGGAAGGCGAAGCAGTGGTTTTATGCTGAATGCGAAGCCATCAACACATGGGAGAAGTGCTCTAACGCATTTCTCGCCAAATTCTTCTCAGTGGGCAAAACCAATGCCCTCCGTGCTAGAATCTCGGGCTTCCAACAAAACAATGATGAGAGCATCTCAGAAGCCTGGGAGCGACTCTAGGAGTACATCGCTGCGTGCCCACACCATGGCATGCAAGGGTGGTTCTTAATTCAGACCTTCTACCACGGGCTCAAGCGTACCGCCCGTGAACACCTAGATGCGGCTGCTGGAGGAGCCTTCTTCTCGCTTCAAGTACCAGTTGCCAAAGCATTGATTGAGAAGATGGTGGCAAATCAAGGATGGGATGGAGACCGTCTCCAATCCCGTACCCACGGCGTACACCAAGTCAAGGGGATCGACATGCTCGCCGCCAAGATGGACCTCCTAATGAAGAAAATGGAGGCACCAAGCAACATGGAAACCGTCAAGATCATGGACGCTTGCATGACTTGCGAGGTTTGTGGTAACACGGGCCACTCAGGAAATGATTGTCTCGAGACAAGGGAAGAAGCTAGTTTCATCAACAACAACAACAATAATGGGTTCTGCAACAACAACTACAACAACCAAGGGTGGAACTCAAGGCCGAACTTCCCGTTCAACCATCAAAATGGAGGTAACTATTCGAGTAATTTCAATAACCAACCCTCCATTAGAGATCTTGTCTTAGGCCAGATTAAAATCAATGAAAATTTGAACAAGAAATTGGCCAATAATGATAAAGTTCTAGAAAATCTGACTTCAAACATTGAATCCTTCACTAATGCTATGAAGAATCAGCTAAGCTTTAACAAAATGATAGAAACTCAACTTGCTCAGCTTGCTGCTTCTTTACCTTCTTCTGACTCTGGTAGAATCCCAGGGCAACCCGAGCCTACCCGAGAGAATGTAAATGCGGTGACCACGAGGGGTGGTAAGACCACTCGAGATCCACCATATCCTAACCATGCAGAGAAGAAGCAGAAGGAAGTGATCATCGAGTCAGACGACGAAGAAGAGGACGCCGAGAAATTGGCTCGTCAGGAAGAAAATTCAAGAAAGACGGCATCCCACGAGTTCTTCGACTCCACACTACTTCCATTCCCACGAAGATTGAAGAAGCCAACCGTGGATGAGCAATTTGGAAAGTTCGTTGAGGTAATCAAGAAACTCAATGTCAATATACCATTTCTTGAGGCTATGCAGGTTCCAACCTACGCCAAGTACCTCAAAGACATCCTCAACAACAAAAGACCTCTACCGATCGCGGAAATGGTTAAGCTTACGGAGGAATGTAGTGCAACCATCCTAAAGAAGAAGGACCCCGGGTGCCCCACAATTAGCTGCTCAATCGGGTCCCAACACTTCGAGAACACACTATGCGACCTTGGAGCCAGCGTTAGCGTCAAGCCCAAGGTAGTTTTCGACAAGTTCAACTATACTTCCTTGTCCCCTACGACGATGTGGTTGCAGCTAGTGGATCAGTTAGTCCGCTATCCAGCGGGAATCGCAGAGGACATTCTAGTAAGAATCCGGGGGTTCTTCGTTCCAGTGGACTTTGTGGTCCTCGACATGGACGTTGATACAAGGACTCCTTTGATCCTCGGAAGACCCTTCTTAAGCACCGCCAATGCTAACATCAATGCAGGAGCCGGAGAAATCAGCCTTAACATCAATGGCAAGGAAGAGAGGTTCGCCTTCAAGCCGAAGGTAGAGCAATGCTCACAGGTACGAATTTTCTATAGCAAAAATTCAAATTGTGTGCAGAAAGTTGAGGTGACCCCGACCAAGCCCAAGACGGATAGCCTCATCATCACGATGAGAGAGCATTGGGCACAAGATAAATCATCCAAGGGGCGCTACCAAGCCAAGAAATCAAAGGCAGCTAACAAGGCTAAGGGGGAAAAGAAGACAGAAACTAAAGACGCCCCCGCTAAAGCCCCATCATCTTCAACGCCACCGAACAAAACAAAGAAGGTGTGGCGTGTGGAGGGATCATCGTCCGAGTCATCCACTCCGGGACCGGACGGGACTAAGATTAATTGAACTAAGGAGGAGTCTGGCTCATGGACTTTAAAATACGAGCTCTCGCCGTGAGGTAAACCGGTATTTATCTCATATTTCCCTTTCCTCATTTTATTTCGTGCATCAAGCATATTTAAATTTTGAATTTAATTTCACCACTGCATTAGTAAGTAAACTAGAGCTAGAAAAATGGTTTTGGAGAATTTTGGTGGTGCGGCCGGTTCTACCTCGGTGGGGCCGCACCTCCCCTCGACAAAATTTTTGTGCAGAACATCTACAGAAGGGGACACGAACACTTGGAGCAAGGGGAGCAGGTGCGGGCGCACCTAGAGGTGCAGGCGCACCTGTCATCTTCCCCCGAATCGTCAAGACAATTCACCTCAAGCCTCCAAGTGCTTCACTGATCACCAAAACGAAGGATGTACCACCAGTAGCCAAAAACTAGCTTGGGGGAGGCCCCTTCCATGAAGAAAGGTATGTCCGTCCAAACCAATTTCGGCATCATGTTTGCCTTTTTGAATAAAAAGACTTGGTTAGTTATACCCAACTTGTGCATTTGAAATCTTGTCTATACATTCTCACTTTGGAAATGATGAATAGTTGCTATGTTAGAACCTAGCAAGAACCTAGTACATAGCTTTATACTCTATGATCATTTGAATTTGTTGGTATGAGTTGAAACATGAGCCTGAAATGAAACTTTGTGGGAGCAAATGCTTATGGCCAAACCTAGGTTGTTGTCTAGAATGATATGGAACGACAATGTTAATCTTGCTCTATCTCATAGTATGGTGAAAATCTCGGATGATTTCTTTTGGGAAAATAAAACATGACATGTTCCTCAATGGTCAATTACCTACCAAAGCCATATGTTGTTATCAAATACAAACCTTCTACATATGCTTCCTTGTGACCCATTGAGTTTTGCCAAATTGTTGTGACCCTTGGTAGAATCTTTTCATGCTCCCATGATCAAGATCACGTACACACCACATATACACGCTAACTTCCACACTGGGAGTTACACAAAACATGCCGTCCATCCTCCAAAAATAAATACTCCTAAGTTCTAGAGAGAATTCTCTTCTCGTATTCTTGCAAAGGAGCAAATGAGAGAGGGGCCATCGAAAAAAAGATGATGTGCTCAAATCAAAGAGCATAGAAAAAAATGGTGATGTGCTCAAATCAAGAGCATAGAAAAAAAACAACATGACCCCCTCTCGAAATAAAAGCAAGAAGAGAACCTCAAGCAAGGAGTACCGTAGAAAACCAAACAAAAATATTCCACACACTTGCACATCTCGATCAAGTTGCATGACTAGTTTCTCCTTGGATCCGGTTTTTGGTTTAACAACATTATGTGGCACAAGTAAGTCTCATACTTATCCTACCCAAAGCTCCACATACAAACCATAGAGTAGGAAGATGAGGCTCAACTCAAAAGTCTTTGGTGAGGAAACAAATACCACTTGAGCGATCGAGGGAACCATCCGAGGAACATTGTTTTTACTTTGCAAAAATTTCAAAAACTCCGAGATAAGATCCTGAAAAGAGAAAAGAGTGAGAGATGCAAAGTCAATCCATTCCTCTCTACAACTTTCTAAGGCAATGTGAAAATCTATGAGCCCCACAGGTAAAAATAAGGCTAAGTTTCTTTAGTACCAAAATTTTCAAACAAGTGGAGTATAGGGTGATAACATTCATGCAACCCCTGATCCACCGAGACCGAGTCTAGGCTTTGCTCGAGGACGAGCAAACGTTTAGCTTGGGGGAGTTTGTTGACGGTCCTTACAACAAAAATTCGACCGTCATTATCTCGGGAATGAGAGGAGTATATGACAAGTTTCATGCACATTTTAGGTACTAATAAAGTTCCACGAGTTGTGTTGAAAATTTCCATGTAGGTACACAATTGGGGAGAAACCACGGACCACCGAGTGAACCCGGGCAGGTGCGGGCGCACCTGCCAAACTTCGTCACTCAGGTCCTTGCCAATCACAATGCCACAAACACATCTTGGATGAATGAGAATCGCCGGTTTCGTGTCGGTTTGATCAAAGGGACAAAGGTGGAAACACTTGGATCCATGGACCCACACTTAACCGCCACAACCGCCATCAAGGAGTGATCCAGGACGTCACTTGGCAACGTCGGTGCATCACACGGCCAAATCACAGGTGCGGGCGCACCTGGAGGTGCGGGCGCACCGACGCCCGAGAGAATCTCGCGCCACCGACCTGGATACCGACTTGCAACCGACGATGGAGCGCTGATCAGAGCCGTCTACGACCAGAGGCGGTAGATCGTAGGTGCGGGCGCACCTACAGGTGCGGGCACACCTATGACCCGGCTCCACAGCACTCCACCGACCCTCCAAGCCTATAAAAGGCACCCCACACCCGCTGGAATGAGACACACGAAGCAGTAGCATCTCTGGAAGTCACATTTCTATCTTAGAGTAGGAGTAGTGTAGTTTGGGAGCTAGAGTCGAGTCGAGCTAGTCTCGGGGTTCCGGAGAAGTTTTCTTCAGAGTTCTGGTACTACTCTTGTATCCTTTACTTTAAAAGACTTAAATTCAATATCAAGTTATGTTTCTATCTTACCTTTCGAGTCAATTATATTCAGCTTCTACTTTGCTCTAGTAGCTTTATTTCTGGTTTAGACTAAAGTTAGTTTAGCCTTGGTTAGTTTAGCTCTCTTGAACCCTATAGTGTTGTGGTCGTTCTTCGCTTGATCTTCTGCTTAGTACTTTTGTGCTTAGCCGTAGAGAGAGGCCTTTCCCCGTAGGAACCAAGGGAAGGCACTTTGATTCGTTGTGAGCGCGGTGCTCAGAGCTTATCTTAGTCTTAGATTGGTGTTCGGTTCAAAGGAATGTGTGGTACCCCAGGGAGGTGACAGCTCCGGACGGGCTTTGTAATCCACCACGTTAGTTCTGAACGGTAGGATTCAGCGTGTCGTCGTTCTCCCTTCTCATCCCAGTCCGAGAGCGCGGCTTTGCATGCCCCTGCACCGCTAGAAGGACTTGCTGATCTTCTCTTACCTTGCCTCTACTTTACCTTAGATCTTTTCCCGAAGTTGACAAGAATAGATAGATTGTATCAGGTTCCTTTCTCATCTCGTTGTCCTCCCAACTCACTAGGTCCTCTCTAGTCCTTTTATTAGGATCTCCTTGCGTGTCAAAATTGCCCATTGAATATCATTATCGTTACCCCCGCTATAGCTATTTACCGAGTCTTGATACTCTACGCCGATTTATTATTCGATCATCTATGCCGTAGTGCTTCCCTTGGGAAAAATATAAATACGATAACCCGAATACCACCGGGTGAAGTGCTACAACGGTAATCCGTGCGCTTGCGGACCCCTTTCTGTAACGTGTGTTTTACCAGGCATTTCTGGTGTCGTTGCTATTGTAGCGACGACGCTAGCAAACGTCAACATACACGAGATGCACATGCATAAGCTTTATTTATTTATTTAAGTAAGATCAGCTCTTCCAAAATTATGTAGATAAATGTGGGTGTATGAGTGGCCACATTCACCAAGATAAATCTTTAAGATTCTTTTCTTCACAAAAGAAAAAGGTGAAAAGTGTATTTAAGGTTTTTGGTATTTTCTTTATTCTTTTCTTATTTAACTAGATAACTTCACAATTTATTTCTAACCGATCTATACAAGAGAACACAACACAAATTTTTATACAAGAACATGACAGCAACACAGAGCTACTGCCAAAAATTCAGAGCATTCCAAGCTATAATGCAGGTTTGAAAAATACGACAAGTTGTAACTAGGAAGAGCAAGTTTTATTTATTGCAGGAAATATACACATGCAATGGTGACGAAAATTTACATACAGCATTCTTATCAGCACACAAGGCTTCACACAAAATTTCAGCTCCATAAACCCTATATAACCAGCTAGACAAAAATACTAAATCTCAGCCTAACTAACCAAAGATAAATCTTACAAAATTCTGCAGAAAGGATTTGGGGATGAAATTTCTATCGCAAACCAAACCAGACGTAAATGACACTCAGAACAAAAATTAGCCTCTAAAACTAAACAAGATTCAACTTATGGAATTAAACTCATAAATCAACTTTATTCAAAACATGAATTTCACTGAGTCAAACAGTTGTATAAAATTTACCAGAGCTACTTCTACTCATAACTAGGCTATGGCAAAAAGATGAGCACGAGATTCTGTTTCAGTCGAGCTACAAAAATCATAGATCCAGATCTAGCAATAACACAAAATAAATCATATACCAAGATTTACTCCTCCAAAACATGCCATATTTTCACACAAGTCTATTTAAGTCATTACAAGAAACATATCCAAAAATCAGACGTAGAGCATTGGTAGATTTTGCGCTACTGCAAAAGCACCTCAAACTGAGTTTGAAATGAATCTTTAAAACTACACGCCAAAGCCCTACACATGCTTTCTAGAAAAGTTACTCCTCTTCACAAAGAACCCAGAATAATTGAGTTGGATTTTTTCTGATTTTTCTGTGATTTTGTATGAATTTTACGAGTTGCTGTGTTTTGAATCTAGATCTGAAACTGTGAGTTCACAGTTTGGTCCTAAGCTATTTATTTCAGATCCTTAGAAAGAGACTTTAGTCACAGATATATCCTCGACCTTACGACCAACACCCGGCATCACTCAAGACCCCTTGGAAAGATTCCACTTTCTAACATAACTCCGAACCTTTATGCATAACCCCTTAGACTTGTTTTCTCCCTCGCGAACAAGTCCTCAGCCTTCTTCTAGCTCGGGACAGACCGAGAGCTCGCACGGGCGGCGCCGTGGCGTGGCTGCGCCGGCGAGGGAGCGCGTCCTCCCCTCCCTTTGGCTACCCAGGTGTTGTCCCCTCCTCCTCGCGCACCTATCCCCCTACTCTCCTTCGCAGGAACCCAATCCTAGCCCAGGGCACCATGGAGGGGGGCGCACTGCCGGCGGCGAGCTCGGGAACGGGCGCGGAAACAAGGGTTAAATGCCAAACGGAGAGGATCATGAGCACCAGAAGCTCACCAGCGTTCGATTTTTGTCATTTGTTGACGACGAGGGAGGGCGGAAGGAGGTCGTCACCGGTGAGGCAGATCTCGGAACGGGGAAGCACGGGCGGCCGGAGTTTCTGCTATTGCCGTCGTTTTGGTGGCTTTCGAACGACGAGGAGAGGTGGAGAGTGACTATTGGGAGGTTGTGGAGCCGTGGGTGGAAGGAATTGAAGGATGGTGGCGTAGGGGCGACGAATCGGGCTGGCGAACTGGTGATGCTCGTCCATGGCGCGGCGCACTGCAGTTCGCCTTTTGCAAGAGCTGGAGTGGAGCGGCTTGTCTTCTAGGCTAAGAAGTGCATGACGCGGGGCAGGGAGCAGGACGGCGGTAGACACAGCCTGGAGAGTGGGGGGTCGGGCGACAGAGCAGAGAGGGGTCCGGCGCGGCACGACGCGGCGCGTGGGTGACCATTGCCGGGGTCCGGGGACAGGGCTCATCCCGCCTCTCCCTTGCCTACCACGTGGTGACCTAGGTGGCCTCGACGTCCGGGCCCGGGGGCAATGGCGCGCGAATCGCGGCCTCTGGTCGGCGCGGCGGGCGGCGCTCTGTAGCGCCAGAGCGCGACGGTGCCGCGGTCGAGGCAAGTTTGACCACATGTTTCTCCAAATTGTTGAACTGAACGACAAAAACACCATATACAAAAGTTTGAGCTGGGAGTATAAGACACATCTTTTACAAAGGGTGACATATGGAAACTTGTATGGTTTGGCCGGGAACGCGTGCACAAAATGCCATAATTCTCGGCCCGACATTACTGTGCAGCAGAGCTTTGACTGAGTTTTTGGGGTATTTGCACTCAAAATTTGAATGTCTGACAATTAGATTAATTGTGTTCCCTGAAAAACTGAACAACTTTGCTATTGGAAAATTTTGAAGTTTCTAAAAGAAATTTTGAGATATGGCCAAAAGCTCTAGAAAGGGTTTAGGGTCACTAGGGGTTTGACCAAGGTTTGAATGGTGTGACCGAACCAACTTTGTTGACTATGCACTAATGATGGTAATTAAATCACTAAGGAAGTAATTACTGGAAATAAACACTTGGGGTGTTATACGGAGAGGAGGGAGGGGAGCCGTGGGAGAGGGGAGCCGCCGTCGGGGGAGCCGGTCGTGGGGGCCGTCGGGGGAGGAGGACCCGGAGGTCGCCTCGCTGCCCTGCCGGTCGGAGAGGAGGGAGGGGAGCCGGCCGCGGCGGACGTCGGGGGAGCCAACCGCGGGGCCCGTCGGGGAGATGGCTGCGCCGCCGTCGTGGGAGGAGGGCGCGGAGGCCGCCTCGCCACCTCGCCGGCCGGTCAGAGGAGGGGAGCCGACCGCGGCGGCCGTCAGGGGAGGAGGGCGCGGAGCTGGGCCGGTCGTCCGCTGAGGAGAAGGAGCCGGTGGGGGCCCGTCGGGGAGCGGGCCGCGCCGTCGTCGAGGAGCGGGCCGCGCCGCCTTCGGGGGAGCCGGTCGAGGGGAGGGAGAGGAGGGAATGGGCCACCGTCGGGGGAGCCGGGGAGGGGCGGCGGTCGGATCGAGGAGGGAGGGAGAGGGAGTGGGGCGGCGGAGGGAGATGGGAGCAGCGGAGGGAGGGGAGAGGGAGTGTGTTAGGGTTTGGCCGCCCTCTAGGAGGAGGTGTCTTAAATATCAGGAGCGCCGCGAGCTGATGTGGGCCGGCAGGGTTAATGGGTCGGCTGGCCCATTTTGGGTTTGCCGTGAGCCAAAATTAGGACGCACGGCAAAGAGGTATCTTTGCCGTGCGCTGGACTCAAAACGCACGGCAAAAATATATTTAATCAAATTCAAATTTTACATAGAACAACACAAAAATTATCAAATAGCTTCAAAAAAACACCAAAATTTTACACAGAACAACTTATGTTGACTATTGCGTGTAGAAAAAATTTTCAAATTCAAATTCAAATTTGATCGTCACATTTAATCCAAACCTATCCGCATCCTTCTCGATTCTCTTATTATGCGGAGATGTTTCCATTTGTAAACATCGTACCTGATAAAATTACGAAACTCACTCAATTTTTTACCACAATCTCCGCATATGATATCATGAGATATTGACAAATATCGTAATTTTTAGATTTCATTTTCATTTTTTAGAATTTTAAAATCATTCGGACACACGGGCGTGGTCGTGTTTCCTGGTGAAGATGTTCGATTTTTTTTTTGATTTCATGGGAAAAGTCTTAAATTGGGCTAAATAACATGAATAACATTTTTTCATTCACTTTATTCCATTATTTGAATCACTTGCAGTTCAAATTTGAATTGATTGAAAAAATTACTTGAAATGTAACTAATTAGTTAAATATAGCAAACAAGCACAAAATTGTACGAAACTTTAACACATAGTACGACATGTTGTATAAGGAGTGGAGAAAAAATTTGAAGTGTAAAAGATGATTTTTGTTATCACCTTTGCCGTGCGCCTTCAAAAGACGCACGGCAAACGGGATAAAAAAATTATCTCTCCCCCCTCGTCGCTAACGGTTTGCAACGGATGTTGACGGACGGTGGGAAAAAAATAATTAACCGTCCGTAGAAAAGTAACGCACGGCAAACTCATGTCTTTGCCGTGCGCGAAAATAAAACGCACGGCAAACAATGAATTTGTCGTGCGTTTTTGGTTTGTCGTGCGCTCTATAAAAAACGCACGGCAAAGAAGCTCTTTGCCGTGCGCCCGAAATAAAACGCACGGCAAACAGCCGAGCGCACGGCAAACAGAGAGTTTCCGGTAGTGGTCATCCATGGTGACACTTTTTTCCCACGACTAGATAACGACATCCTGAAGGACTGACCATAGATGAAGGGACTAACAAGGCATGCAGTTGTAATTAAGAACATGACGGAGTCAATGGAATTTTAGTTTTACACCTTAATTTCCATCTTCTAAGGTCCAATTACATGACCCGTGTGCACAATCGTCAATGGAATTTCCTCATATCGTTTTTAAGGTGTTTATCACCATGAATTTCGTTTTATATTCGTCTCTGACACTGCTGGTCATCCATTCAATCTTTTTACTTTTGCTATTTCACTATGTCCCTTTAAACCTTGTAAAAAATGGAAGTAATCCATGGAATAGTCGAAGTGAATATTTTTCTTCTTTTGGAAGTAATCAATCTTATACAAAGAAAGATTGGGAAAAAAACTATTTAAGATATTATTGTAAGTTAAACTGCACCTGGTTACGGAAATATCAACTTCAATTCCTAAATATTAAGACCACTGATTTTTGTAAATTTTTTTGCTGCCCATATGGTACTGACAACCATATTATGTCCTTACAAACCTCAGGACAAAATAAATCACTCCCTCCGTTCGGTATTATTTGACGTTTCGGACAGCTCAATTGTAGCTAGTTGCAAGTCAATTTAGTTGTCTGAAATGTCAAATAATCAAGGACGGAGGTACTACCATGGTTATGAGAAACAGAGCAGTTGAGAAGTCTGACGAAGACAGTTGTGGTGCCTAGCTACCTAGTGCACCAGATATATTGAGAAGAACTAACGATGCTAGACCTGACTACCCTCATACTACCTCTGTTTCTGTCTCCACAACTATACCATGCCGTCCTCCAAAACAAAGCATGATGTCTCCATAATTCTACAACTCCTCTTCCTTATTAGCCTTATTAACCTAGCAGCCTTCACTACAAGCGATGATCGTCAGTTCGTCTACTCCGGCTTCTCCAACAACGATGTCCTCGTTGATGGAGCTACCACAATCACATCAAATGGCCTTCTTGAGCTCACCAATGGAACGAGCCAGCAGAAAGGGCACGCCTTCTATCCAACTCCACAGCAGTTCACGAGGTCGCCCAATGGAACAGTGAAGTCTTTCTCCACCTCCTTTGTGTTTGCCATCTTGTCCATGTACACTGATCTGAGTGCCCATGGCATGGCTTTCGTTGTGGCACCAAGTAGAAACTTCACGGCCGCATTGCCTGGGCAGTTCCTAGGCCTCACAAACATCAAGAACAACGGCAACGTTAGCAACCACTTCTTCGCCGTTGAGCTCGACACCATCCAGAACAAGGAGTTCAGTGATCTCAACGCCAACCATGCAGGCGCCAACGTCAATGGTCTCGAGTCACTGAAATCCTACTATGCTGGCTACTATGCTGATGGGGATGGTAAATTCCACAACTTGAGCCTCATTAGCCGTGAGGCTATGCAAGTGTGGATAGACTATGATGACAAGGTTTCAGGCATAACTGTTACTATGGCTCCTTTGAAGGTTGCAAGACCTACGAAGCCACTGTTCACAGCCACCTACAACCTCACAAGTGTTGTTACTGATGTTGCATACATCGGCTTCTCCTCCGCAACCGGCACAATCAACACGCGACATTATGTGCTTGGCTGGAGCTTCAGCATGAATGGTTCTGCTCCAGCCATTGATATCGCTAGGCTACCGAAGTTGCCACACGTCGGCCTGAAGCCCCGATCTAAGGTATTGACCATTGTTCTGCCTATAGCAAGTGCTGCATTTGTCGCCGTTGTGGGCGCTGTTGTTTTCCTACTCGTCTGAAGGCATCTCAAGTATGCCAAAGTGCGGGAAGATTGGGAGGTTGAGTATGGACCGCACCGGTTCCGCTACAAGGATTTGTTTTACGCAACGGATGGATTCAAGGACAAGAACTTGTTAGGTATTGGAGGATTTGGAAGGGTGTACAAGGGGATACTTCTAGTGTCCAAACTGGAGGTAGCAGTGAAAAGAGTGTCTCATGATTCTAAGCAGGGCATGAAGGAATTCATTGCTGAGGTTGTTAGCATAGGACATATCCAACATCGCAATCTCGTGCCCGTGCTGGGCTATTGCCGAAGAAGAGGTGAATTGTTCTTGGTGTATGAGTACATGCCGAATGGAAGTGTTGACCAGTACTTGTACCGTAAACAAGGGAAGCCAATTCTGAGTTGGGCTAATAGGTGGCATATCATCAAAGGCATTGCATCTTGCTTGCTCTACCTCCATGAGGAGTGGGAGAAAGTTGTCATCCATCGAGATATCAAACCAAGTAATGTCCTTCTAAACATTGACATGAATGGACGACTTGGTGACTTTGGACTTGCTAGGCTGTATGACCATGACACTGACCCACAGACGACACATGTGGTTGGAACAATAGGCTACCTAGCTCCTGAGCTTGGACACACTAGCAAGGCAACACCTCTTACTGACGTATTTGCTTTCGGCATGTTTCTTCTTGAGATTACCTGTGGGCAGAGGCCTATCAATAATGAAACCTCACGAGACAGTCAGTGCATGTTAGTCGATTGGGTTCTTGGGCGTTGGAGCGATGGATCACTGCTAGAAATAGTGGATAGCAAGCTTGAGGGAAACTATAACGTCGATGAGGCACGTTTGGCCCTAAAGCTAGGAGTGTTGTGCTCTCATCCATTCTCCAAAGCAAGGCCTACCATGCGGCAGGTCATACAGTACCTTGATGGCTACATGCTGTTACCGGAGATGGCACCAGAAGATCAGCCTGTTCGGCCGGCTGGTGCTGGTGGCTGGTGCTGATTTGTTCTGAGAGAAAAGTACTGCTGGCTGGTAGCGCTTGGCTGATTTATTCTGAGAGAGAAGTACTGCTGGCTGGTGGCTGATAAGCCAGACGAACAGGGCGAGCTTTCACATGATGGCAATAATGCAGAATGAAGGATTTGATAACTACATAACTGAAAGATAGAGCATTACTATTCATTTCAACATCTATTCCACCAGTATGAATAGATATCAGCTTTCACATGATGGCAATAATGCAGTATGAATAGATGGCATCCATCTTCCACCAAATTAAATGAAGCTTTTGAATGCCGTGGCGACACCGGATCAGATAGAGCGGAGAAAAATATCATATTCTATTTCGACGATTAAAAGTATGTGGCTAAGCTAGAATTGAGTCCTCTCCAGGAAATGACTAGCCTCCTGGTCATTAGTGTTGACAATGACAAGAAATCAGCAAAGCCTGACTAGAAGACCAACAACCATACAGTGTCCCCAGTGGACCGGTAACCACGTTGATTAATGGGATGAGATGGAATGCAACGGCCATCAAGACTGTGGCACAGAAGCGGTAATCATCAATAAAACATTCTAATGTTACCATAATACAGACAATTTTTTTTGGGATATTAGAGCAACTCCAGTCGGGTGACTAAATATGAGCGCCTATTTTGCATTTTTTGTAGGCCCATAAAAATTTAGGGGCTTGAAATCCTCTTCGGACTCCAGCCAACCTGATCAAATGATGGCCCCTAAATCAATTTGACTAGTGGGATGGAAATAGAGGGCCTCCAGATCTAGAGGCCTTTGACCAAAATTTGGAGGCATCCACAAAATGCATGTGGTAGCTCGTTTAGGGGCTCGGCTGGAGTTGTTTTTTCCATATGGAAGACTAAAACAAGAGATAGAGGCTCATTTAATCACCCCGCCGGAGATGCTCTTACTGTAAAGAGAGGACCCAAAGGAGGATATACTAAACAACTAAAGACATGCCAAGCTTTGGAAGTGGTGGCAATGCAAGTCTTCTCCATTCATGGATGGCTAATCATAGAACTTGTGCCAATTTTTGTTTCATTCGGCAACAAAACTAGAGCTCTGTAATGAATTTTTGGAGGCTATATGCATAACAACATAAAAGGCCGGAACCTTGTCCCTTGCATTGTGGATGCGTGAGGTCATTAAAATGCATGATGAACTGGCACATGATGACCCCCAATGCCAAAACATGATGATTTTGGGACCATGTAATTGTTATGAATGCCTACAGAGCAGTATCGGTACCCACCCGTAATTAGCACCGGTAGTGATACGTTAACAAGTATCAATCCTTTATGTCATATTCAGCGTCACAATATTGACTGTCGAGTGGCCTTGTTTGAAAAGTATTCTAAAAACGCGTAAGCGGGAAATATAGGCAGCACCATCATGTTTCAATAAGAACTGCTCTGCTCTCTTCTCCTTCGAGAGATTATTGCATAAGAGAGGAGAGCAAAAGAGAGGGACTGGAGGGAGCGCATACACCCTGGATGGGGAGGAGGGGGACAGAGAAAGGGAAACCTTTCTCAGCTGGCTCATCAAAACACTCCAACCGCCTTTCCTCAGTGGCCTAGCAAAGGTTCAGATCATCAGATATGGGTCAGATGAAGGGTATGTTGTTCTCCTTGTGCTCCATGATCTCCCTTGTGCTCACCTTTTCAGATTTTGCATCTAGTGATGACCAGTTTGTCTACCATGGTTTTGCCCGCGTTAACCTCACCCTAGATGGCAATGCCTTGATTACACCAGACGGCCTCCTTGACCTCACCAATGACACAGTCAATCTAGGCCATGCATTTTACCCTACTCCATTGAATTTCCACAGACAGCTTAATGGTACTGTACAATCCTTCTCAGTGTCCTTTGTGTTTGCAATCCTCTCTGTCCATGCAGACATTAGTGCTGATGGCATGGCCTTCTTTGTTGCCCCATCTAAGAACCTCTCAAACACATGGGCACAATACATAGGCCTCCTCAACAGTGGGAATGACGGCAATGCGAGCAACCACATGTTTGCTGTTGAGCTTGTTACTACCCAAAACGATGAGTTCAAGGACATCGACAACAACCATGTGGGCGTTAACATCAATAGTCTTACCTCTTTGAAAGCCAACCACACTGGATACTACGACGACAAGAGTGGTTTCTTCAGCAACCTGACTTTAATTAGTGGGAAGGCGATGCAAGTGTGGGCAGACTACGATGGAGAGACAGCACAAATTGATGTAACCATAGCTCCAGCAGGAGCAGCAAAACCTGTAAGGCCTCTTCTTTCAGCTATCTACAATCTCTCAGGGATTTTCAAAGATAAATCCTACATCGGTTTCTCGGCAACAACTGGTGCAATAAGTACAAAACACTGTGTTCTTGGATGGAGCTTTGCCATGAATAGAACAGCCCCAGCCATTGATATACCCAAGCTACCACAACTTGGCGGAAAAGCCCGTTCCAAGGTTCTAGAGACCACCCTGTCTATAGCAACTGCAACATTTGTCCTTACTGTTGGTCTTGTCATTGCCCTACTAGTTTATAGAAGATTGAGGTATAAGGAGGTAAGGGAAGATTGGGAGGTTGATTTCGGACCACACCGATTCTCGTTCAAGGACTTATTCCATGCCACAAGAGGGTTCAGGACAAATAACTTACTTGGTGTGGGTGGGTTTGGAAAGGTCTACAAAGGGGTTCTTCCAAGCACTAGTAGAGAGCTGACCTTTGTTCCCACCCTTTTATCCCGGTTGAACTTTGGAGCCGGGACAAAAGGGTTTGTGGCGATGTGGCCTGAAATGCCCGTGGACACCCCTTACCCTTCAGTCTCGGTTGGTATTACCAACCGAGAATAAAGGCTTCCCGTCCATAAATTAGAACGCAACAATTATTGACGCGGTTCATTAGTCTCGGGTGGTGTTTCCACCCGAGACTAAAGAGGCCCCCTTTAGTCTCGGGTGGTGTTTCCACCCGAGACTAAAGGATGGGTCTTTAGTCTCGGGTGGGAATCCCACCCGAGACAAAAGCTCTTTCCCACCAACGGTCTCTTCTCTCTCTTTCTTTTATTCTCCCGTGACCCTGTGAGCACTCATTTCTTTCTCCCTATCTTCTTCTTCCCTTATCTCTTTCTCCCATCTCATCTAGGTGCAGCAGCGTAGAGGAGGATGGGCCGGCGGGCGGGCGGCTCCGGCGAGCTCGCGGCGGCAGGCGGGCGGCTCCGGCGAGCCCCGCGGCCGGTGGGTGTGCGGCCCTGCGGCCAGGCGCGCGGGCGGCCCCGCAGCTAGCAGGCGGGTGGCCCCGCGGCTGGCGGGCGGCCGGCGGCCGGCAGGCGGGCGGGCGGCCCTGCGGCCGGCCGGCGGGCGGCGGCCAGGCGCGCAGGCGGCAGGCGTGCTGGCGGCCGGCGGGCGGCCCCGCGGCCGGCGGGCGTGCGGCTTCCAGGCGCGCGGGCGGCCCCACAGCTAGGCGCGTGGGCGGCCCCACAGCTAGGCGTGAGCGGCTCCGGCTCCGGTTCCGGCGAGCTCGCGGCGGCCGGCGCGCGGCCAGGTGCGGGCGCGGCTGCCGTGGTTCTTAGTTGTTTTTTCGTTTGTGATTGATGAATGATTCGTGTGCTAAGGAATTCATGTGTTGTGATGTGTCAAGGAATTTTGTGAATTCGTGAGATGAATTTGTAGATGTTTTGCGAGATGAACTTGGATGAATTTGTAGATGTTTTGTCAGATGAACTTGGATGAATTTGTGAATGTTGCTGTGAAATTGAACTTGTTCTCGTTCTTGGTAGAATTGAATTTGTTGGAGTTGGAGTTGGAGTTGGGTTGTAGCCGGCGGAGCCGGAGCGGTGGGGGGGGGGTGCTTTTTTTTGTTTTCCCAAAAACCCTTTAGTCGGGGTTGGTAATACCAACTGGGATTAAAGGCCCCCTTTTGACTCGGTTCTTTCACCCGGGACAAAAAGGGGGGCCTTTTGTCTCTCCCCTTTTGTCCCGGTTGGGAAGGAGAGAAATAAAGCCCTTTCCAACCGGGACAAAAGGCACGTTCTCTACCAGTAAAGGTCCAAAGTTGAGGTAGCTGTGAAGAGGGTGTCCCATGAGCCAAGGCAAGGGATGAAGGAATTCATTGCTGAAGTTGTTAGTATTGCCCGTCTGCGACACCGCAGCATTGTACTGCTACTTGGATACTGTCGGCGACAAGGTGAACTTCTCTTGGTGTATGACTATATGTCAAATGGCAGCCTCGATAATTGTTTGTACTGTGAAGATGGCCAACCATCGTTGAGTTGGGCCAGCAGGTTCCACATCATCAAGGGTGTTGCATCTGGGTTGTTCTACCTCCACGAGAAGTGGGAGAAAATTGTCATCCACCGAGACATTAAGCCAAGCAATATACTCCTTGACAATGAAATGAATGGACGAATAGGCGACTTCGGTCTTTCGAGGTTGTATGACCATGGCACTGATCCACAGACCACACATATGGTTGGAACCATGGGTTACCTGGCCCCAGAGTTGGTACGCTCAGGTAAAGCATCCCCATCGACTGACGTGTTTGCCTTTGGCATACTTCTTCTCGAGGTCGCTTGTGCACAAAGGCCAGTTAAGAGAAATGCACAAGGTGAGCAGCATACATTGGTAGATTGGGTTTTAGAGCACTGGCATAATGGAACGCTACCAAAGACAGTGGACCCAAGACTCAATGATAGCTATAACATTGAAGAGGCATGCTTAGTACTAAAGCTGGGACTTTTATGCTCACATCCATTTATCAGCGCAAGACCCACCATGCGGCAAGTTATGCAATACCTTGAAAATGACACACCAATCCGAGATCTGACATCAACACATTTCAGATTCACTATGCAGGCCTTTGTGCAGGATGAAGGATTCGAATCACCAAATATGACATATCCACAGTTAGGTACAAGTATCGGCACATTTTCCAGTCTCTCAGGAGGAAGGTGATGTAGATGGGTGTCGAGAATAATTGTTGTGTTGTGCTTCTCCAAACAAATTTGTTACAAATGCTTTCTTGGGAATGTGATTTGTAGCTGATCGATTCTGTATGTGAGAATGTATTGGATCACAGTACTACAAAATATCTTTCATGAGTGTAGAATCTCAAGCTTATCCTGATATCAAAAGTTGTGTGTGGTAAATCTTATTATGAATAAAGTTAGTGGATATGATATGATGTGGGATGCTGCAACAATGTTATTGTAAATTTATGTGCTTAGTAAACACTGAAAGATTATGTGTACATATTGATTAGAAAATATGTTTCTTACATGATATTTCTTATTTACAAGGTGACAATAGTGAATGACCATGTACGGATATACGAAATGTTATGTCTGGGTTTGTCTAGTATGATTAGGGGTGGTAACGGGCCTTTTATTTTAACTTAGCAAATTTAAGGATCGGGCCAAGTAAGAGCCGGGTCATATTACTATACAATTTTGAACTAAAATAATAAGGGCTGAGTTGAGTTGTGAAGAATGCATTATGTCCATGGCCCGTTACCACCCCTATGATTGATCAACCACAAACAATTTTGCAACCTAGAGCCTTTTCTACAAATCTCAAATATCAATATACTACCTTACTAACACTACTACTACTAGACAATGGACTATTTGTCCGGGGCGCAAAAGTCAGTACAACGAGTACAAAAGTCCATGAATTGGGCCCGATGTCTTGTTGTGGATTTCTGTGGGTACAACGAGTCGGCCGGCTGGGTTAAAATTCGCTGAGCACTCTAATATATACATGTCTGGACAAGACTAGCATGTCATCCGAGGAGACAAATGGAGAGATAGGGCCTTCTAGCAACCAAACAAAAATCCAGTTGGTTTCCTGCCGAGAAAGGAGATATGGAAATTTGTGATGGAGAAGAGGCCGGTGGACATTAGTTCTTCTAGATGGTGAAGGGTGATGAATGGGTAGCACACACAGGATGGTTTGAAATAGTTTTTGTATGTTTCTCTCAGCTCCATTTTGCTGCGTTCTTGGCATTGTCAACACGTACTAATGACCACAGCAAAGTAGGACAACCACAGCATACTGGGGAGGACTCAATTCTAACCACATACTTTTAATCGTCGAAATAGAATATGTTTTTCTTTATTAGAAAGGAAAGAAAGGCGTTGTATTATAAGAATTATTTAGACTATAAAAATACATATATACGTAAAGAATAATCGATTATTAAAGAATAAGTGTGTAGGCATTCACAAGTTCCATTTGCTGATTTGTATTCGTGGCGTCACCACTAATGGCCAGCTAGGGTTGGATTCGGATGTCTGGATATCCGAATTATCCGAATTCGTATTCGAAAAAATCATGAATATAGATATCCGTATTCGTATTCGTTTTTAATGTGAATCTTAAATGGATGTATCCATATTCGATTTTCAATTTTTTCTCTATCCGATTATAGATTCGTATTCGACAAAAATGTAGACTATCCGACACTATCCGTATTCGTGTAGAACAAAGTACTCATGAAATCTTCTAAAACTTATTTTGATGACTAATTAGTAATTATAAAATGATATTAATTTTAATATTATTACCTAAAAATGATGTACATCATATAAATTATTAAAAATATTAGATGTATAATTATTTTAGTCTAATATTATTAGTGATATACAATAATAAAATTTAATTATTACAATATGGATATTTATGTTAATTTAAAATATATAATTATTTTGATATATTGAATTACTTAAATATTTTTATTTTAAATGATATATCGATGAAAAATATTTAGTTTTATATTTATTTTGATATATTGAATTACTTAAATTTTTATTAATTAATATATATTTTCGATAAGTTATCTTATTCATAATTTACTCACTACTAGTAACATATTTTTTTTACCAACCATAAAATCATCGGTAAAGCAAATCTATCCATTTTGTATTTGTATTCGATAAGATTCGTATCCGTATATATCCGACAAGATTCATATCCGATTCGAAATCGAATTAAAATATGGTGACAAATGACATCCGAAATCGATTCTATGGATATCCGATCCAAATCCATCCTTATGACCAGCATAGCTGACTCACACTCACAGCTGCCACCCACGAATGACCAGGTCCCTTTGACGAGACGGCGCAGTGACAAGACCGGCATCCTGGGGAGGAGTGCAATATTTTAAACGTGAGCTAATTCCTGAAGACAGCAAATTTTGGCTGTGTTTAGATGGGGCTGATTTTTTTTAGCTCCCTTGACCGCTAATTAGGGGTATTAAATAGAATTATTTTACTAAAAAAATAAAGTCATTTTACAAAACTATTTTCACAAGCCTGCGTTAATTCGCGAGACGAATCTGATGAGGTATTTGACCACATGATTAGAAGATGGTTGCTGTAGCAAATCATGGATTAATTATGCTCATTAGATTCATCGCGCAAAGTTACACTCATGTGTGAAATTTTTTTGCAAATAGACTTCATTTAGTACTTCATGCATGCAAGATTCCCTTTTGAAAAGAATGGCGGTGCTCGTAACCTAAGAGGGGAGGGGTGAATTAGGCAACTTAAAATTTTAATCTACGACTTATACTACTTTGCATAAACATAAACTAGATCGTTCTAACCTAGATGTGCATTCTAATTGATATAGTGTGAGGCACTCATCCCAAAACAAGTTTTGCAATGTATAGTCAATCCTATTAACATACTACTCTATGTAAGTAAAGTCATACACGTTGCAAGAATGAAATGGAAAAACGTAAATAGGGGATTAGGGGAAACAAATTTTTGACACAAGATTTATCCCATAGTATCGGTAGGCACTAAACCATCATTAGTCCACGTTATTGAAGCACTCACACAAGAGTATTGCTCCCCGATCACCAAGTCTCTCCTAAGGCGCAACTTGACTTGCCACAAAGGCACTCACCAAGCCACTTGTTCACCTTGATGCTTTCGTCACTAAAAAGCTTCTCCACCAAGGGAGGCGTCTTCATGTCCCCCACACATGATCATCGATGTCGCTCCATACCAAGCTGGAGGGTCGAAGACTTACCGGAAAGCTACCAAGGCACACATCTAAAATGACTATGTTGTCATTCAATCATCTAAAATCATAAAGTATGGTTTAATGGGACTATGTTCGCTACATTTTCAAGAATTATATATGATGTGCACCAAAAAAAACAAATAATTAAAACTTTGTCGTGGGCTCATGATGTAGCCTAACACGGCCACGGCCTATGGCCAAAGTAGCACCCTACTGTAGCACAGCTGTCTTGGTGAGGGACAGGAGAGAGAAGGTGAGGGCCGGGACTCGCAAAAGAGCTAGAGAGATTCGCAGCAGTGTTGCGTATGTGGTCGCGCATTGTCCTTGCGCACAGCTCCAGCAGTTGGCTCCCGCGCGCCCTTGAGGCCGCCACTGCAGGCCCTATGCCGAAGGTCGCCGCTGTGCAGGCCTCCGCAGACCCTCGCCGAGGGGCACCGTCGTGAGAGGCTTCGCAGGGGCCACCGCTGCACGCGCCCTGGAGGCTGCCACAGCCGCATGCCCTGGAGGGCGCTCCCCGCACGCCCTGTAGGCCGCAATGCGGACCTACACAAGAGGCCGCCGCAGCAGCACGCCCTGGAGGCTGCCGAAGTCACTCCTGCTCTGCCTCGCATCATGGAGCTCCTCTGCGCTGGCCCCTACTCTGCCTCACGTCGGCCCCGACTCTGCGTTGCGCCGTCCGGGTCTCGCCACGCCCCTTCTTCGAATCAAGGGAGCTTCGCCCCTGCTCCTCGCTCCCTCCAGATCGAGGCCTCTCGCCCCTGCTCAAGGTGGACATGAGAGGGAGAGGGAGAGGGAGAGCAGAGGGCGACGGATGAGGAGGGGCACCAGATAGAGAGAATGGGGAGGGAGGGGAGCCGTGGTTAGGATGCGAGGAGGAGAGATACCCTGAAAATGGGGGTTGGAGTACCCGGCACCTCTTAATGGGGATGAGAATGAGGGAGTTGTTGGAGCTTCTACAATGTCGATCTTCTCCTTACTTTGCGCAAGCGGGGTGGGTGGGTTAGGGGAGTTGCTGGAATCAGTCTAACACAACTAACTCTTACTAAAGAGTACTGGTTGGTGTTACCACTTGTTACTCCACAAAATATACTTGTACATATAGGCACTTGTGGTAATGTGTAAACGAAGCCTTTATCTTTTTCAACGTAACATCCTAAAATTTTAACCTTTTAAATAACATAAGAAAATGGGAATTTCTAAAATTATCAAATGAATCCTAGATAAGTTATCTAATTTACTAACATGGAAAACAGATAGAAATTATATATTAAAACATTGTGATGAATTTGAGTGTATTAGATTTTTAGAGTGGACCAAAGCTAAACTATGTTTACATGTAAACTAAACATAGACAGTATCAAATAAAAAAAATCTACAAACCCTACATGGGCCACCAGCCCAACAAACCCAATCCACTCTCTCTCTCTCTCTCCCCCTGAACCACAACACAAACCAGCTCATCTCTCCCGATCTTGGCCCAGGTCGGCTTGGCCCACACCTGTACAGGGACCATCAGTAATGAAGAGAAGAAGTGAATTTTTTAATCTTTATTTTACGTTTTTGCGTAAGTAAATGTGGGATAGAAAATTAGCAGAACTAGCCTTTTATCGCGGTTTATATGGCGGACGCCAATTGAAACGACAGTAGCAGAACTTATCGCCAAATGATTCAGGTGTAGGAGCATACGAGGGTGATTGGTTGCCCCGACGGTATGGTGCACTGGGCCATCCGGGACCATATGGTGCAGGTGGTGCTTGATTGGTTTCCTTCCTCGTATGATTTACCTTTATCCACTCATTCTCTTTACCTCCACCATCCCGAACGACTCCAATTTATCATCTCCACCTTCCCTCACGAGCCGGGACGGAACGATGCAAGGTGGGATGACGGGCTCCACTTGCAACCACACAAATCACCGAGTCATGCACCCAACCAAACAACAACTTGACTCATACCCGACTTACACCAATGCGCAACCAATCATTAGCACATGTATCCTCTCATTCCGGCTCCCTCTGTCCTGTACCACCCCTTCATGCTGCATCCCCTACTCTGGAGCAACCAATCACGCCCTACAACGTTCGAATCGGCGGGCAGAAGAAACCGCGCCCTGAATCCATATTAAGGATGTTGATCACATTCAGGTTCCATGCATTCCTTTGCTACAATAACCTAATCTTTGCTTTGCCAAAATTTCCTTTAAAATCAAGTCAAGTGGATTGTATTTCCATTTTACTTTCAATTTCTATTGTTCCTCCATTCAACATTAGCGTTACTGCTATCCATATTTCTGCCTCTCCCACTCCCATAATCTCTCTCTCCATCGATCTTTATCTCTCTCGTCCATTCGTAGTCGTCACATCCATACTTGTATATTCCTTAATTATTTGTTTGCTGGGTAGATTCCCTAGAAAAATTAGGGAATGGAAAACACACTACTGGAAAAACGGTCATTTGTACTAAGTGGGAATCCCCATTTGTACCGGGTATCCACCCGATACAAACCATCCGGTACAAATGTGGAGTCACATTTGTACCGGGTATCTCACCCGGTACAAATGTGCCACCACCATCATCTGCTCCTCTCCTCTCCTCTTCTTTTCTTTTCTTTTCTTTTCTAAGATTTCATTCATGAACCATAAGAATCACACATCTAACCATAAGAATCACACATACATATTTACACAATCACACATATAAGAATCACAGATTCAACCACACATACGAATCACGGATTCAATCATTCAACTATACACACAGATTCATTCACAAGAACCACACGAATCAAAGATTCACAAGAACATGAATAGAAAAAAACATACACACATTCATTCAGAAAACATGAATCCCCAGGCTGCCGCCGGTCCGCGCGCCCGTCGGCCTCCACGCGCCCACTGCCGCCGCTCGCCCGCCGGCCTCTGTGCCCTGCGCCGGCCTCCCCTGCAAGAAGAAGAGGAAAGAGATGAGAAAGATGTGGATGAAAAGGATAGAGAGATAGATATGAGAAAGATGTGGATGAGAGGAGGCAGTTAAAAAGAAAGAGGGAGTAGAGGCCGCGGGATGGAGAGGGCATTTGTACCGGGGCTTCTCTCGCCCCGGTATAAATGTGGTATCGTCACATTTGTACCGGGTGGGGATACGCTCCGGTACAAATGTGACTCATTTGTACCGGAGCTAGCCCCCACCCGGTACAAATGATTCCTCATGGGGGCGTGTCGGGGACCCTCCCTTTCCACCCGGTACAAATGTCCACATTTGTACCGGGGCTAAAAATACCCGGTATAAATGTGATTTTGGGTGAGGGATAAATGACCAATTCTCTAGTACTGACAGAAGAATATTAGAAGAATTAACCAGCGTATAGGAAAATAGGAAATTCAGAAGTTAGCACTAATTTTATTTGTTTGGAATAGTTATGCTCCATATAAACGATCAACATGTGTACTCCTTTCAAGTTGGAGTGAAGACGGTTTAAGCTAGAAACAGGCTTTGCTCCCACCTCCATGTGCTTGGGTATTGGTAAGAACCTTTTATTCAGTGTGAGTGCGAAATCCTTCTATTTGGTATGCATGTAAAAATGGAAGGAGAATGGTAACCATTGCATTTTCCATTCATGGTGCTGGACATTCATTCATGCATGGTTGTGTGCAGAAATTGAAGGAGATCACCGTCCTTCCATTTGTGTGATAGACTATATGTATCCTTCTTCCATTTATGTACATAAATTATTGGTGACTATATTTTTGAGAATATAATAGTCTTGTTTACTAGGATTTTTTTAAAATACTTCCTCACCGCATATACATCTATACTATACATATAAATTAATATTCACTAGAATTTTCATAAATGTAAATTTTAAATTTACTACAGGCACGCACATCTCCATTAGTTTGCTTATGTAAACAAAAATTTCAAATTGGACTAGTTCCCTTTAAATTCCTAAGTTTTTTTTATTACAAAAGCCTGAACGTTGCGCCATAACCATGGAGCCTCTGTAACTCATGCTGACACATTACTGAGCTAGCACGTTTCTTCTTTCAGTTGCATCCTTTTGCTTAATTTGTGTTGATCCACATGTATATATGCTGATTCATTCGCCTCACTCGTAGAGAAACAACCGTTGATCCAATCATCTTTAGTCGCGGATGAATTTTAGACCCGGTACTAAAGGAGCTTTTGTCCCGGTTGGAAAAAACCTAGACACCAAAGCCACCAATAGTGGGAGCTTTAGTCCCCATTGGTAATACAAACCGGGACTAAAGGATATCCATTTAATCTGGGTTGGCATTACCAATCGAGACTAAATTCACCTTCTTTTTTAATTTTTTTTAATTAAAAAAATTAAAAAAATTAAAAAAAATTCACCTTCTTTGCTCTCCCCTTCTTTCTCCCTCAGCCGGGTGAGCCACTCTCCTTCTTCAACACCACGGGAAGCTCTTCCAAGGTGTCTTGGCAAGCTTAGGGAGGTGCTGCCCAATTGTTTTATCATTTCGTGGGGATTGTGTTTAACCAAAGCGTTGGGAAGGTTAGCTACTTCATCCTCCTTCGATTTGTTGTTATCATGCTATAGACATCGAGAAAATAGTTTTTTTTAGAATGAGGATAATGGATTTGATTCTTTTTGTTTATATATGTTGATGAGCTACAATTTGATGGATTGAAATCGGGTTTGCTATATATGATTCATATTTGATGTTGCATGTGATCAATTTTAGGTATGCGGTAAATAGAGAAATGTGTTTTTAAATTTGTCTTTGCAATAAAATTGGTAGGTGTAAGAAATAGAATTTGGTCATTGTCATAATTTTTTTTGCAAAAGTTTGTATGTCTATTTAAAGTGACATGAAAATTTTACTGGTCAACTTAGTGCTAGAATTGTGGAACGGAACAACAAATATACACTATAGACTACAGAAATTATGGTAGACACAGGTCTAGGAATCCAAAAATTATGATAGACACAGAAGAACTTTGAATCCACAAAATCAGACTGAATATCATAAAATAATCTTTAAATAGTTCCCGAAACATCTTTTGGAGCCACATTCTCATAATAGAAGTATGGTGACCCAACAGACTTGTTCGCTGACCTTCACCCATGAGCCTTAATTTGGTTGGTTTTGGCTTATTACCAAAAAGGCCCATGGTCATTGAGCAGCTCTTTCATCTAGACAGACTATTGTGTGCCACCATACTTACATGTGTCCCCTTCAACCAATTGCTGCAAGACCATGGGAACTTTTGGCGCAGTGGATCGGAACCAATTGCTGCAAGACCATGTGTCCCCTAGAACATGTGGATCGGAAGCAGTGGCCTTCATCATGGACTTTTGGCGCTAGAAACAGAGTATACCATGCAACCTGGCTCCTAGATAGTAAGCTTCATTCTCTAGAGCGGAGTAGGAGTAGTAAGGCAGCCACATATGGCTTGTTTGTTTGAGCCTCCAGGGAGCTTCTTATTTCTCGTGCAGCTTTATTTTCAAAAGCTAGAAGCTCAGAAAAGCTGAGTTTATATGGAAAGCTGGAAAGCTCATTTTTATGGGCTTTTCATAGCTTTTCGGGTCTCTCATCAGATGTGTTTGGCCACTGCTGCAGAATTAGCTATCACCGCTGACTATATCACTGTCGGTTTAAGTAAATGGCCCCTTGGTGACCTCCGTGGTGCAATCCCCAAGTCATCCTTTCAAACATTCTTTTCAGAGGAAAATCAGTTTTCAATTTTTATTACTACCTTGTTACATGAGAAGCTCATCGATGTCGTGCCATCATCAACCATCGATGAGAATATGGTTCTAATATACCTTTTGTTCTGTACCAGTGACAAATTTCACGCAACCAATCTGGATGCGCGAGTTATGGAATTAAAGAAGCAACCGGGAATGAGAACATATCTTTTGTAGATCTCTTTTTGTCTAAGTTGAACCTCATGTTTACCTGCTTTAGGTTTGAGGTGTGACAGACAGGAAGTGATCATTTGGATCTGATTGTTAAGTGGATCAGTTGTGCACCCCATCGGGGACTTAAACAATGAAGGCAGTCCATCCAGCAATGGGTCATCATCATCATCATACAAAACTATATAACTATTTCTCTGAACCCTCAAATGCGTCACGTCATCCACTTATGTCATCTATCATTTAACCCCACTTCTTTACTTTACACAGCAGCTCAAAAGACTCACTAATGGCAACAAATGAGCCTCCAACCTGACGAAGAGACGTTGGCCTGTTCGTTTCCTCCACTTGAAACTTGCGCACCCAGCAGATGAAGAGCCTCATCACGAATGGGAATTTATATAGCCTCCTCAGCCTCCAGAACGCAGCACCAGCAGCGTCGGACGCGGCCGGCGGCGACAACATTCTGCTGCTGCTCGACATTCTTGGAGTATTAGTTCAAAGGTTGAAGTCATGGACATCAGCATTGCCTAAGCCACCACCCTTCTTCAGCAGCTTCTTGCCGCCGCCGCCGTTGCTCCGGGGGCTGCCGCCGCTGGCTGCAACCTTGCTGCTGCTCTTCTTGACGTGGTTGCCGCCGCCGCCGCTGGCGATGTCCACCGCCCTCCGGAAGTGCTCGACCTCCGGTGCACCAGCGAAGCGAGCCCACTGTGCCCTGCGCGCCGACCTCCACCGGTTCCGCCATGCCGCGTGCGACACTAGCAAATACAATGCTTATGGCTCGCTTGGAATTCAATGTGAGGTCTGGGTGATCGGGCTAAAGAGCAGTGGTGCTGCCAGCCATGGGTCTTTCCCCTTTGCCTGCCGTTGCAGGTACTCCATAAGTCTTTGATCTATTTTTCTTTTCCATCCATTGTCATGCAAGCTTTTTTATCCATTTTATTCAACATCCATTAATTAACTAAAGAGTCACTCAAAAGTCTATGATTTTTATCGAATGGGTTGCTCACAAGGCTTTCAACGTAATGTTTACAAGTGGACCATTACACCAGAATCTATATACTTTATCAAAAAGCTCTTTTAAATCCTGCAGCAACGCGCGGAGGAATCACCTAGTACATATTGACAGAAGCAACTGCACAGCTATGAACCATGTTATTGAAAGAGGTCTAGTTACTGAGAATATTGTTACCAACAGGCTTTAACTACCAAAAAGTACTGAAATTCTGTGGTCTCTAGTATTAATTGTTCAATTCACTGATTTGTTTCTACTAAATTTGAAGAGAACTTATAATTTGCAGTGAGAGCTCCTTTGTCAAACTGTATTGCACTTGTTTTATTCCATGTTCTTCTACATTATTGTGCAGCCGGAATCAAGTCTGAACTCAGTTAGATTGTTTCTTCAATTTATTTTCTTTCCACTCACTCTTCTTTTTCAATCATTTATGTAGGTAACTTTCAAGAATGTACACGTATATGCTACACTTGAGTGCAATTTGATCAACATCGCAGAAACTGCACACATCATAAATTATGAGAAATTATGAGGACAAGAATTCAGCTGCAAACTTCAAGTTCTTTTGTCTTAAATGCTTGAACCTGTGAATTTGTAGCCCAAAGGAAAATGTGACGCACATGAGTGTTGCCAGTCAATTTAAGAAGCAACGAGTGAATTAGAGGTTGACCAGCTAGATTTGATTTTAAAGCAAATGATAACAATTCCTCTTACCTTTAAAACTGTTCATCAGTTGTTTAGTTTAATTTGGTAAGCGTGAATCACTTAGTTTTGTACGTGAACTGATTCGCTGGATTGAACTAAGAAGATGAGAGTTGAAAAAAGTAGTTTATCCTGATTATTTGAGGTGATTCCCCATCTTGATCTTAAGAGTTTTTATGCTAGAAAATCAAAGAGAAACGCTTTTAGCCATTTAATCATTTCTCTCAAAAAATCACTCTCACAGTGAATCAGAATCAAACCCAGCTATACCAAACCTAAATCCCACCCTGGCCTTAAAAAAAACTACACCCTAATATCCCTAACCCATGCGACTAGGGATGAAAGTGGTACTGACATTATCCGTCCATCCGACCGAAAGGGCCAGACACTCCTCAAATGGTAAGATCGTATCCGAATCCGAGCATTCAATATCCGTAATTATCCGTACCGTATTAGTATCCGGATATTCAAAGTAGGATTTCTAAGATCCAAATATGATGAATATCACTATTCGATCGGAGAATTCAATCTGAGAAAGAAAAACGGTTTGTATCTGTAGTATCCGTTCGTATCCAATCCATTTTCATCGCTACATGCGACAAACCAAACATTTTTCAAAACTTTCAATAAATTTAATAAGATACTCGGTCGGCAGGTCATCTTGGTATTTTTGTATTAGTGTATGTCTAAATTTATTAAATATATACACTTGGAACTTTCGAACAGCCTACATTTGGGATGGATGAAGAAATTTTTATAATTATTTTCTCATAATATCTTTTGAGATATTTTTTGACAAACGATATAATTATTCAAAAGAATACTTATTTTAATAACATTTTCAAGAATTTAAATAATCAATTTACTAGTAATATTTTGAAATTTTAAAGATGTTTCTAAATATTTTTAAAAATTAGTCACACTACTTCATGGAAGATGTCATTTTCTAATTTTATATGAAATATATTTAAGTAATTTACTCAAAAATAAGGGAAAGAGTGAAATTGGAAAAAAAAAGAGAGAAAAAGAAACGACCTCAAGCGTCAACGACCTTATTTGGGCTGCACCATACCCCTCCACGACCTTATTTTGGAAGTCCAAGCGGGGCAAGAGATCGAATGGAAAGGCAGGAGGACAAAGTTACTCGCCAGTCAGAAAATAAATTAAATCAGGTTGTTAGACTATCCGCAATGGTACACTCTAAAATTCAACCTTTAAAACAATATTTGGAGGCTCTTTTACAAAATTTCACCCTCCAAATAACGTTATACCACAGCGATGACCTCCAAATTTCAACCCATAAAGAATACTCCTAGGAACATTTTATCAACTCCTTGATTCGGGGGAGGTAGCTGTGCCCTCCACATTTGGGGGGAGGAAATGATGTCCCTGAAATTTAGAGGGTCATTTAAGGGACACCGTTGCGGTTAGCCTTAGTTGGTACGGTGTTCGATTCTGTTATCGTATACTACTCCTACTATATGCTGCCTTATTGTTGATCACGTGTCGAACAAGCACTCTGCCGCCGCGTGGCCCCTCATGTTCGCGGCTGACGGCGCAGGCAACTCCGGCGACGATGACGACAGCCAGAGCCGCGCGGCGGGCCGGCGCAAGCGCGCGTCATGGCAAATTGGCGATCGATCGAGACCGGCTGGCGGCCGTGCGCGTGCGCGTGCGCGCTGACGAGATGGGCCGGCCGTGCATGTCCGCGTCGTGTACTTTCATACTTTCACCAATCATTTTCGGCTGCAATTCTACTGACAAGCTATTGATACATATACACGGGCCTTCTGACTGACTTTGCCAGCCCAACGAAGATTTCGGTATAAACCCATGCATTTCAGCATTTCGTGAACCGCAGCCCTAGTCTAGACCGCCCACTGTTTTGGTTCTCCACTCTCCAGGATACCGAACAACTCGTCTTGGATTCCGTCTAGAGATTTTTCCATTATTGCAGAAGATATGGTCAGGGGAAATCCAAACCGAGCATAGCCGTCGGATACGCTCTAGCCCACGGTGTGACGAAACCCTAGACGGCCTGACAAGGCTATAAATTCCCCGCCCGACCAAGGGGATCCCCAGTCCCCCACTGACAGCCGCCAGACACACCACCCGTCTCTGTCTTCCTCCCCGAATAGGCGGAACCCCATTTCCCAAAAATGGCGTCGTCTGGTCCGCAGGCCGCTACAGATCCCGAGTCTCCGACCACAGCACGCGCTCCTCTCCTTCCCAGTTGAGGTCAGTTCCTCCGTCCTTTCCAGCCATGGTGGTTCCAGTGCCAGTACTTCGCAATCTGAAACCCTAGGTTTAAACTTTGTAAGCTAGCCCCACCCCATGGCGCCGCCGGCAACCCAACGCCGCCGCCGCCGCCGCTCCGACGAGAATCCCCCTGTCGCAGCGGAGGTGCCGCCACCGGAGGCCAGCGTCGCTGACATCCGCGCCCTCCCCGACGCGGTCCTCAGCGCCATCATTTCCCTGCTCCCAACCGACGTCGGCGTCCGCACCCAGGCCATTGCCTCCGGCTGGGAAGCCCTCTGGCGCGTCGCTCCGCTCAACCTGGACGACGACGAGCTCCGTCTCTGTCCCAGCTGCTGGCGCAGCGGGGACCGCATCGCCGCGCGCATCTCCTCCATCCTGTCCGCCCACCCGGGCCCAGCTCGCCGGCTGTCCCTCATGAACCTCACCTGTGTCTCCGGCACCAGCGGCGACGACCGCTACGCCGCCTTCGACGAGTGGTTCCGGTCGCCGGCCGTCAACGGCGTCAAGGAGCTCCATTTCCAGTACCTGTACCGGCGCAGTCCCGATGAGCTCGACCCTTTGCCGCCGCCGGCGCTGAGATTCACCGACCTCACCGTCGCTAGCTACGGCAGGTGCCACTTCCCTGATAACCTTGCCGGAGTTAGGTTTCCGAACCTCACGGAGCTCACCCTCCATGACCTCACGAACTCGGAGGCCACGGCACATGGCATGATCTCGGCATGCCCACAAATTAGGAGCTTGCAGCTCAGCGATAACAAGAGGTTCCGCCGCCTTCGCATCAGCTCCCCAACACTTGTATCCCTTGGCCTGTCTGTTGGGGAGGACGATGAGCAGCCACCAATGGAAGAACTCACAATAGTGGATGCTCCCAGAATGGAGAGGCTGCTCATCTTTGACACAGATGGGGGACCAATTAACATTTCTGTAATTGGCGCTCCAAATCTTCGGGTCATGGGATCCCTGCCGGTCAGTTCTTTGCTCAGACTACAGCTCGGCTGCACAGTTTTCCAGGTACGAACACCGGTTATTATATATTACATGCTATATATTATGTTGCAGCTTTAAACAATCACCTATAATTTTGTGTTTCATTGTTGTTTCAGAAAATGATTGCCGTCAATGCGATAATAACATCAATGCACTCCGTTAAGATTCTTGCACTTAGCACCGATGGTTTTAAATTGAACATCATTGTTGATATCCTCAGATGCTTTCCCTGCTTGGAGAAGCTTTACATTACGGTGAAGTCCTCTGTCAATTTTTTTAGTTTTTTTTGTTCTTGATCAATCTCTCTGTCATTTGATTATATCCATTTGTAACTAATTATTGTTTTCAAAATTTTATTCTTCAGTCAATGGTAAAAGAATCTGGTGAAACAATGCGTAATAATGGTGCTCTACTACTACCTTTCCAGTGCCTTGAAACACATCTCAAGGAAATAGTACTGAGAAACTTCACAGGCAGCAGACAAGATGTTAGGTTCGCCAAGTTCTTCATTCTGAATGCTAGAGTCCTACAGCTCATGGAGTTTCGAGCTCCAGTCAGACAAAACATCAAGAAGTGGGAGGCTAACGAGCGGCGTAAGCTTCCAAAAATGACTGACAGAGCTTCTCAGGCTGCTCGATTTCGTTATGTGTACCACACCTGTCTTTTTAGAAATTATGAGGAAACATTCCGCACACATAAATTAACGGAGTCCGATCCGTTTAAAGATATGTTGTGAGCAGTGTTATTTGTTGTTGAATTGTGCGCCTAATAGATAAAAGAATATTGATGGTTATGTAAACAATTTTAATCGTTTCTGCATTTTACTATGTGCTTTTGGCTATAATGTTTTTGAATCAATGTGCAAACTGATCCTATCTCTATATTTTCTTTGAATGAATGTAATATTCTTGTTTTATTTAGTTGTTGTCTAGTGGTAACTAACGCATAGCTTTTATATTATCGGAAGCATCTCAATTTGCTACATTATTTTGAGTTCCTGATGTCAATGGTGTGTATAAAATAAATGCATTATCTAGAACCCTATAAGGTCATTTCCTGTATGACTAAAAAGATTAATTATTAGTGGCCAAATATTTCGAATAGATCAGTGCATATAATTTTGGTGTATTAATTTTTTTTTTGCAGCAGGTATGGAGTGTCCAAGATCTCATAATAATAATACTATCAGCAACGGTGTCCCCTAAAAACCATCCCCTAAACTAATATTTGGAGGGTCCCTTAAACAATTTAACAACAACAACAACAACTTAGCCTTTTGTCCCAAGCAAGTTGGGGTCTTTTTGCTGCAGAAGTATCCTCTATATACCTCCCCAGGTTTGGGGGAGGAAGGAGTCTCCCCCAAGTTTGAGGGATGGGAGGGAGCCCCGGGAAATTTGGGGGTTGTTTATACGGGACACCGTTGCGGCTTGTTTTGGATCTAATATACTCTATTTTAAGGGTATATGACCATTTAGGGGACACTGTTGCAGATAACCTAAGTTTGGTAAAAATGCATTGAATTGCAGGGACCAGTGAAATGCAATTGTTTGTATAGGCTTTTTTTATATATGGAACCTTCAATAGGTGCACGTTTGACATAAGAGACATGATTGTTACTGCAAGTATGGCTTTTTTTTAGGTTAGTTGTTATTATCTGCAGGTAGGTTCTTAGCATTTTGCAACTCTCTGCGAGTGGTGGCCATTTTTTTTAGGTTAGTTGTTTTTAATAAGGGGTGTTTTTCTTTACACACCCCAGATGACGAGCTGAAACATATGGGACATTCACATATGTGCTTTTGTTTTGATGCTCATTATATGGTGACAGTTTATTGTCAGTTTAGCTTGTCCTGTGTGGTAGTTATCGACAGTTAATGTTATTCGAAATTTTCAAGTGATAAGATTATTGAAATTAATCCATAAGATTATTGAAATTAATCCTGACGCACACTTCTCCTGAATTCAATTCCTGGTTTTTCCAGGTTATATTGTTGGCATATGCCCCTGATTAGTTCCATGGAAATACAGTAAATGTAGAAACTCGAATCAATGTGCAAACTGATACTTTAATTTCTATCTTTTGAGCGAAATAATGTATTATTTCTAATCTATTAAGTTACTGTCTGGTAGTACGTAATAATGTACTTTTTATATGAGTGGAAGCATCTGAGTTGGTAGCATTTTGAGTTCCTGATGTTAACGTATGTAGAAAATAAACAATAAATCAAGTTATCCCATCCCTTATTATGATCGAACGACTTACAGATAGCCAACATTAGTTAGCAATAGACACACATATAAGCTTATTTTGTGTATGAATAAAAAGATAAATATTTGCAATAAGCACATATTATCAGAAGCTTAGGAAAATACTTTGTGTAATTTTCTTCACAACGAGCATATAGTGTGTGAAATCTCAAAAAGCAACATATATATAGATCATCTAAAAAATGGCATGCAGTTTTGTGTAGAGATTTTTTATATTACGTGGATCCTTAAATAGGTGCACATTTTCCATACATGGCAAGGTTCTACTTGGGATTACACATAATTAGTCCTTATTTAGTGAGTTCTTTTTTTACAGGGTAGGGTTCTTAGCATGTTCTGCGTAAGACATAGTTTCTGAATACTAAAATATCTTTTCATGAGCAGGGCAGAAAAGTTACTTCCCTTGTCACTTTTATTGAACATTTAAGCTAATTTTGGTACACTAGAGCAAGGAATTTACTAACTGAATAATATGAGATATTCACAGATGCTAATAGAATATATATAATTTCAATGTCTTATGTTTTATTATTATAATGGTGATTATGGCGACAAGTTATTTTTAAGTTTAGCTTTTTGGTTCCTTGTGTGATGCCTATCGAGCAATCTGTGATTCCCAGCTTTATGGGTTATATAATATTGTTGGTATATGTCCCCAACTGTTTCTTTTGCCCGTGATTAGTTGTCCTCGAAAGTATGGTAAATGCATAAACTGGAATGTTCTATATTGGAGTGTCCAAGTTTTAAATTCACATAGGTGTACTAGTGCTTTAAAGAAACAAAGAGAACTCACATTTATTTATCAATCCCTTAGAAATTAAAGTCCTATAGGAGATATACAAAAATTTCTTGTGTAAACAAAAAAAATTGAAAATTGGAGTAATCACTTTGTTTTTTATTAGGAAAGATTGAAGGTCACCTTACAGAGCATGGAGCCTCAGTACCTTATGCTGAGACATAATTGAGATTGCACGTATTTGTTCTATGCTGAGCATTGTTTCTTCTTAAAGTTCCCTCCCTTTGCGTTGTGTTGATGTATGCTGAGGAGAAGAGGTGCATAAAAGTGAGACAAGATTAGCATCACCCAGAATTGGTAGATAGTCAAAATGATACGCAACACTATAGTGTCAGATCACAACACAAAATATGACTTTTACTTTTTTTTTGTCATTCTATACATGGTCACAATCTTATGCATATAAGTATTTTTCTATTAGTTGCTAAAGCATGTATTCCTAGAAACTATCATACTATATGCATGTGTAATGTTTTTCACCTGTAAACATTTTCTATTTATGCATAGAATTATTAAGTAAGCAAGATTGATTTATCTGCCGCAGTACTTTGATGTAGTATCATGTGAATTTTGAAAGAGCTGATGAGGGTCCAGTTATTTACAATCTAAATTGAATTAAGGAGCACTTTTTACTGATTGTGTTTTCAGTTGTAACAAAATTTCTGGTTGAAGTGATTATCTTTGTATTTTCTGTTGTAGCATCCATTCTGTTTTTGCCTTGAGCCTGAATGCAAGATGCAAGCAAGCGTAAGGAACAGAAATGCAGAGCTTGCTTCTTGTCCGCCTATGGAGTCCTTTGGGAAGAAGACCAATGGAGGAAGAGTGCAGTTCTGCCATCAGACAAACCAGAACCACAAGGTAATGAAACCAAATCGACTTGACCTTTTTTGTAGTAATTATAGATTGTCATGATAATTTTAGCTAATTCATACTATATGTAGGAGCTAGATTCATGAGGTGCTTCTCAGTCTCCTAATAGTGAAAGACAAGACACTTACATAGGATCATTTTGTATTATATTTTTTCCATCAAATTAAAATCACAGTTGAAGCTGCTTGATGTTTGATATTATTGTCCTATGAAGTGCGGTGGCATTTATGAACTGCTGTGTATACTTGCCAAATCAAATAGGGAGTGCATTGTATTGATTAGACAACAATGTTCAGATTGGTTTGCGCAATGCAGAAATTATTGATAGTTTTTCATTTTTTTTTCTATCAGTGCTGCTATAGAATTTTCTTTTTATGTTAATCCAGTTTCTTGTTCTGTTCATGAGTTTTGTTCCATTTCCCTTTACTATTCTTGTACTTCAATTCTTAAGCATATCTTTTTCAAATGTACATTGTTAGGGATGTTTATCATTCAAGTGTCATTCCTGTGGTATAATAAACTAATCTTTGCTTTGCCAAATTGTTTGTTAAAATCGGCTCAAGTGGGATGTATCACTACCGGAGACAGCACATTTACCGTGTGCTGACGACGCACAGCAGAGGTCGAGAAAACGCACGGCAAACTCTTTGCCGTGCGTCAAAGGTTGAGGAGAAATTTTTTTGAGGGACAATTAGATTTGGGACTTAGGAGGATATATTCATGTAAAAATTACTTTGCCATGCGTCTTGATGGGGGCGCATGGCAAAGTTTTTGTTTGCCGTGTGCAAATAAAAAAGCGCATGGCAAAGTTTTTTTTATAATTATACTTAATTCTTAAAAATTATCAAACAAGTGTGAAAATTTTCCAAAAATTAATAAAAAATAAGTTATGTTGTCTATTGCTTATAGAAAAAGTTTCGAAGTCAAAACTCAATTTTAATGTCACATCACCTACAAATCTAGGTATATACTATTTAACTCTATGAAACTTCATCGGAGATGTTTCGATTTGTAAGCATCGTACATAACAAAATGTTCAAAAGTCATTCAAATTTTTACTACAGCCTTCACATATGATATCATGATATATTGACAAATCTTATAATTTTCAAACTTCATTTGTATTTTTGAATTTTTAAATCATTTGTACACATGATCATGGTCGCGTTTCCTAGTCAAGATGTTCAAAATTTCTTTTGATTTCATGAAAAAGGTCTTAAATTGTGCTAAATGATATGAATATTATTTTTTCACTCATTTTATTCTATTATTTGAATCACTTGTCATTCAAATTTGACTTCTTTAAAAAAAATTGTATGAAATGCAATATTTTAGTTAAATATAGCAAATGAATACAAAAATCTACACAAATTTTACCATGAAGTATCACATGTTATATGTATAGAGTAGAAAAAATTTCAAAGTGAGGAGAAATTTTTTTGAGGGGCAATTAGATTTGGGACTCAGGAGGATATATTCATGTAAAAATAACTTTGATGTGCGTCTTGATGGGGGCGCACGGCAAAGTTTTTGTTCGCCGTGCGTCAAAGGTTGAGGCGCACGGCGAAGTTTTTGTTTGCCGTGCGTCAAAGGTTGAGGCGCACGGCAATCGTTTTATTTTAATGGAGCAACTCCATTTTCCTGCGGAGGAGGCTATGGGAAAAAACTTTGTCGTGCGCAAAATAAAAAGCGCATGGCAAACTAAAGAGTTTGCCGTGTGTCAAGAAAAAAACGCACAACAAATCATGAGTTTGTCGTGCGTTTTTTCATCACCGTGCGCCCTCTAAAAAGCTCACGGCAAGAAAGCTATTTGCCGTGCGCCCGATATTTTGGGCACGGTAAACCTTTCGGCGCACGGCGAATTGCCGTTTTGCGGTAGTGTATTGCCAAACAAATAAGAAATATATACATACGGATGTGAGAGCGACAAATGGAGGAGAGATAGTTAAAGATAGATGGAGAGACCGAGAGAGAGATTGTGGGAGTGGGAGAGGCAGAAATATGGATAGCACTAACGCTAAGTGCATGCATGTTGGAACGACGAAGGAATAATAGAAATTGAAAGAGGTAGAAAAATGGGGTAAAGGAAAAACATAAGAATATTACAGGAACAAGAGTATAGGAAATTCAGAAGTTAGCACTCATATTCTTTGTTTGGACTGATTGTGCGCCATATAAACGATTGACATGTGATTACTTTCAAGTTGTAGTTTGTAGACGGTTTAACTGGAAACTAGTTTGCTTTCATGTGTGTACTGGTAAGAACCTTTTATTCGGTGTGAGTGTGAAACCCTTTTATTTGGTATGCATGTAAAAAAAATGGAAGGAGAATGGTAACCATGTCATTTTCCATTCATGGTGCTGGACTTTCATTCATGGTGGTGTGCAGAAATTGAAGGATATCGATGGAAACACCATCCTTCCATTTGTGTGATAGACTATATATCTTTTTTTCCATTCATGTACATCAGTTACTGGTAACAATTTTTTTCTGAATATAATATTCTTGTTTACTTGGATTTTTCAAAATACATCCTTGTTAGAGTGCTTGAACCTGTGAAATTTGTAGTACGAAGGCAAATGTGAGCATATGGTGGGTTGCCAGTCAACTTAAGAAGCGGCGAGTGAATTACAGAGCTTGAGCTGCTAGATTTGATTTTGAAGCAAATGATAACAAGTCTTGTTACCTTTAAAACTATTCATCAGTTGTTTAGTTTGGTAAGCATGAATCACTTGGTTATTTTCGTATATGAGATTTCTTACATTAGTTTTTGTCAAGAATTGTTATTGTTTTCAAGCCTATAGTAACCTTCTTTATGTGTTCATTATTTGCTAGCCACCAACATTGTTTTTTCACCATTGAAGATTGAATGATATTAATTTAGTTGCTTACTGCTTTTAGTATCATCCTGTCCACATATGTTGAATTTACACTAAACTATGTCGGTCTTCTTACCTTTGTTTGGACACTTCACCATTTCCTTCATAATCATATGTACAACTTTGTTAGAGTAGCATGATTGATGTTTACTATAATACATAAATAGAAAACTAACACCAACCTTGTTTCCATCTTCCAATTAATTTATTTTTGGGTCGCAAGCATCTGGGGCCAGAACTGTCGATTATTGATTTTTGTATATCTACAGTTACCTATGTTATGGATGGGACTCATGCCCCCTTTTAAGGCACTTATCATTCGATCTAAAAGAACCTAATTAAGTACTGATTCAGTGTTATATGTAATGGAACAAATTCAGATATATGAATTCTTAGAAAAGGGTTTATAACCGGAGTTGCTAGAAGTTATATGTAGCGCATTAATTAATTAGGTATGAGTGGAAACATGGTTTGAGCTAGTTTCGGTTGATCTCAGTAGTAAACCTAATTGTATGTTTTTTCATGTAGGAAATTCCCGAAAACTCATTGAAATTTGAGAGTAAATTTACGTACTGTTAATAATAACTACCTGGCTACCAGCTAGCACTCTGTTGTGTTACTTGACGATTTTCATTTAGTAATGTACTAGTGGTTCCCCTTAGCATGATGTAGTTCATTATTATTCCAACAGTAGTTCCTATGATGATTCAGTATTTCTTCTTTCATGGCTTGGTTTGTTCAAAGTTGTTGTAAAATTGTGTCTCTGGTATCCTAGAATATGAATCTTCTTTTCACATTCAATAGTTCTAGGATATAGTACGTACTCTGTTTTTATGATTGCATTGGTCTTCATTTGAATTCAGTACTTCTTTCATGATCTAATAATATATAATATTATTTGTAATCTAAACAAGCTGCCCCATGTGTATCCTTCCTCTCCATCCCATCCACCAGCGCACGGTTGCAGAGATTCCAGCAGCAAGAAGCAGATGCTCTTGCGCCCCGGTGGTGAGACCAACATTCTTAGCCATGCTAGCACTGACCCACTGGAAACCTGTTATATTCTCAAGGTTGATACTCAGCCATAAGTAACAAAGGTAACTGGGATATACTTGTTGAAACTGAAATCTACTTGCTTTCTGTGTCAATTTCTTAATTTAATTTGTAGCTCCTCATCAGTTTCAATGGATGTCCTTATGTGAGCATGCAGAATTTTAAACACGAGGTAAATTGTAAAATTTCTGGTAGCTGCATTTTGCACATCTTTAAAGATTTCATACACATCACCTTTTGTGAGTGTCTATTTAGGCAGAATTTTAACATATTACAAATTTGTGCTTTATCAATAGAAATTTTGGAATATTTGTATTGCACTACATAAAACAAACATTATCTCTTTCCTGTTCTTAGGAATCATAAAGCTCTGGTGGTGTGGACTTCCAATGAATCCAATCTAACAACTTAATAGGACTATAGGAGAGGTTCGAAAGGTTTAATTAGAGTTTGTATGAGAATCAGAACAAATCTGAGGTAACATAAACCATTTAGGCGTGGCATATCTGTGTTATTTCTCCTACTTTGAAGTGTAATTATCATGTTGCCCTCGTTTTGTAACTTTGTGATTTTTTTCCTTTACGATTCACAAGGAAATGCGATTTACTCCTATAGAAGTGTCATGTCAAGGTACAATATGCAAAGATCAAGAGCAAAATCGCATTAACTTGTGAGTAGTTAAGGGCAAATACCACTGGATGTAGCATATCTCATTATTTATCCTAAGCATACGAATGGAGCTTTGTTAACTAAGCCACGACTCTTCTGTCAACATTCTTCCTGTGTATCTTAGAAATGCATGTGATAGTGATCAAACAGATCAACAAATACACAAACAGTAACCACCTTTAGCTGCATGGACAATGGTTTGAAAGTCCAAAGAAGATGGTGGTCTATGCATCATAAGCCTTACTGCCTAAAATGAAGCTCCACGATTGAAAAATCTGACACTAACTTGGGACTTCTCGCCTGCAGCGTCTTGGATGGCCCTTCTAGCTCTGAATGAGATGGCTCCGGTTGCATTGTCAAAATTTGAGCATGATCGATCACGGGAAGCCTTCCCATCCATGTCCACCCCTTGGTTAAAGTCTTCTGCTCCACAGCCATCATTTCAGAGGTTGAGAATCGCAAAAAAAAAAATCTGGACTATAGGTGACTTAATTATCAGAGTTTGGCTCATCATGTTGAAGTGCAAAGAAAAGGACAGTGTTTGAATCTCTTGATGAGATGAAATGGATTTCTGATATAGAAGGTGCACTCTGCCATTGTTGAATGCCATGAGTTATGGGACCTCCTCTCAGATGTGGTGCTGCAGCCAGAGGTAGATGACTCCCATATTTGGCAATTCCCTGCCTAGGATTGTTTCATGGCACCATTCAGTTCAGGGCCAAGGGAGAGATATACCTCAAGCCCAGGCCAAACTCCAGAATCCAGAAGTGCAACACCTCTCTAACAAGTAATAGCACCCCATTTAGGTTAGGCAGAATTCCATCAAACATTCAGTGATGACAGTGATTCCAAATCGACTATTATTCACTTTATCATTTACGTCAAAGGAATTGTCATCAGGCTGTCAGCCTGACCTCCTGTAACAGCTTGAACGACCACACATGTAGAGCGAAGACGCATAAAGTGACAAAGCGTCATTTTTTCACACTATACCACAACCCAAAAATCCCGACTGACGTGTGTCGTTATAACTTCGAAAGTGCCGAAGAACCGTTCGTCGGTATAGATTTGTAACGAATCATTGGTTGGTATTTCAAGTTGTACCATGCAATCATTCGTCGGTACAAACACTTGGATTTTACATTGAATCATCAGTCGGCACAACCCAATTTATACATCCAACCATTCGTTGGCATAGGTCCATATACATCTACACGCGCTCTGGCCCATTTAACGTGTCAAGTGTGCCGAACAGGTCCACTAGTCAGCGAAGTCCAACCCTAGTTAACCTCTCTCGCTCCAGTCTCTCTGCCGCCACTCCCATCGATCACCGTCTCCCTCGCGCACTCCTTCCCCAAATCTCCGCCCCACGCATTGCCAAATTCCCTATCTCCTACAGACCCTAGCTGCTCCGCCCCTCCAGCTCGGCACCGCCGGCACTTGCAGCCATGGGCCGCTCTGCACCTGCAGCCCGGCACCGCCCCATCCCTTCAGCCGGTCGCCATTAGCACCTGCAGCGCGCGGCATCTACCCGCACCTCCAACCCGGCGCCGCCCCAACACCATCGAACACAGCCCGGATCTACAGCCAGGTGACACCCAGGCTCCGACCATGCCGGCCCCGAGGAGGATGCCGCCGATGCACACAAGTACGCTGACCCCGAGCAGCAGTACTCTGAGCCGGCCACGACTAAGAGTCTGCCTCTTCCCTAACTTGCAAGCCACCATCCTGATCCCACCAACACTTTCCCAACTGAAGGTTTAGCATTCCTCTTTGGTTCCTATGTGTTCACTAAAATTTCACTGAGAATGATAATGCTATTGGATGCTCGTTGGTGTATTCTCATAATTAGTCTCAAATCACCAAATTTGGTTATGATAAAGGTGATTGGTTGCTTAGGTACACTACTAGAGAATCAGTCATTTGTCCCAGAGCAGATTTTCCATTTGTGCCCGGTATTTTTGCCCCCGGTACAAATGTGGACATTTGTACGTACCGGGTGGAGAGAGAGAGGGCCCCAACGCACTCCCCCGTGACCCACATTTGTACCGGGTCGTGAAACGGCCCGGTACTAATATGTCAGATTTGTACCGGGTCGTTTCACGCCCCGGTACAAATGTAAGGCCCCTCACATTTGTACCGGGGCTTCGTATAGCTCGGTACTAATGTGGGCCTCACATTTGTACCAGGGCTTTGTATAGCTCGGTACTAATGTGGAGCCATTTGTACCGGGTGAAAAACTACCCTGGTACACATACAGCGTGCCCCCAACGCTATCCGCCGCGTCCGTCCGCGTGCCACCCACCCCCATCTGCCTTATCTCTTTGATCTCATCCATCTCCCACCCACTCATCTATTTCTCTTCCTCATCTCTAACTTCTCTCTTTCTCTCTCTGGATCCAGGTTGCGGGCTTAATGATCAGAGTTTTGCTCTCTCTTGTGCCACACTTATTTGGTTCAGTGTCTAGAAGAAGTGTAAAGAAAAGGACAGTGTTTGAATCTCTTGATGAGATGAAATGGATCTCTGATATAGAAGGTGCACTCTGCCATTGTTGATGCCATGAATTATGGGACCTCCTCTCGGATGTGGTGCTGCAGCCAGAGGTTGATGACTCCCATATTTGGCAATTCCCTGCCTAGGATTGTTTCATGGCACCATTCAGTTCAGGCCAAGAGAGAGATATACCTCAAGCCCAGGCCAAACTCCAGAGTCCAGAAGTGCAACACCTCTCTAACAAGTTATAGCACCCCATTTAGGTCAGGCAGAATTCCATCAAACATTCAGTGATGACAGTGATTCCAAATAGACTATTATTCACTTTATCATTTACATCGAAGGAATTGTCATCAGGCTGTCATCCTGACCTTCTGTAACAGCTTGAACGACCACACATGTCAAGCGAAGACGCATAAAGTGACAAAGCGTCATTTCCTCGGTTTGGTCACAAAGCGGGCAATGTTTAGGGTGCCCCAGCTAGCATCTGTTATACGCAACCAGCCACATGATCGAAGAACTTACACTTGGTAGGCCACCACCAACTCCTAGTAGTAAGGCATGCTCAGCCTATTCAACTCCTCCCTCTTGCATGTTTTCTTTCTTTTGGCCAAAGCACTATATTTTTCCTTGCATACACCCACATTTTGTAAGAAAAAATAAAATATTTTTAAAAAAGTAATAGTGGTATTTGTTTTTGTTAAAATTGTGGTTGAGTATGCTATCAAATCCATAACGATTTCATTTTGAATCTATGACAGTTAACGAGGTTCGTCACAAATTTGTTTGCACTCAAGGGCCAGTTTGGCACCGCTCTTTTCAGGCTATCCGCACTCGTGGAACTCTATATCATCCTTTAAAAGAGAATATTCTGTCTTGGTCATCGTGATCCTTTCTTTTATCTTCCGTTTCTCCGCACTCGTCATCCTTTATATTTCTCCTCTATACCAACTACCAGCGCATGACCCACATGTCAGAATTATTTAACCCCCACCCACCCAACAACCCCACGGTCTCCTTCGGCTCCCTACCCCTTGCGATCTCCGCTGGGTGCCGGCGCTCCTTCCCCCCTCCCCGGCCGGTGCTCCCTCCCTCCCCTGCTCCTGTGCCGGCGAGGGCGGCATCAGTCCTCCCCTGCTCCGGCAGCCCCTCTCCCTCTGCCTGCGCCGGCGGCCATGAGCTCCTGCCTTCTTGCGCTCTGGCGCCGGATCCGCCTCCGCCGGAGGGGCGTCGCGACGGACTCCACGGAGGAGCGGCTACCCCCACCGGCGGCCCTCTCCCCCTCTCCTCCCCACAATTTCTCCCTCCTCCCTCTCTCCTGCTTCCTCTCCGACGGCCCCTCTGGCGACCTCTCCAGTGAGCTCCGAGCGCGGCAGAGGTGGTGCGCGGAGCCACAGCGGCGCGGCAAGGAGGGCACGGCGTGAAGTGTACCATCACATAATAGAAGCTAACAAGATTATTAATGGTCAGCATGATTGAATAACTGTAGCAAACAAACACTTTTTTGGATTAGGAAAATAACCATCACTGGGAACCATTAGTATCCTCATTGATCATTTTGTTTTGTCACCGTTATTAAAAAATAAATACTGATGGGCTCGGCTGTTTGCATAGAGCTCCCAATATCATGGTGACCTCACTAAATGGGGGTTTAGTAGGCCTAGTTTGGATCTCTTAGAGGTGAAGAGAATCCAATATGACTATTCCTAGGTGATCCAAACAAGGGATCAAAATGGGCTAGATTATACTGCCTCCATGTCATATTACTTGTGTCGACAAGATGGGAGAGAGGGCGTGTCTGGTCGAAAATTCATATGTATACCGTGCAGCTCGGATAGAAGCAATCCGAACCTTTGATCTGCATCATTTCGTGTGCATTGTTGTCTTCTAGTATATGTATTTCATTCGTATTGCATTTTTTCTTCAAAAGTTGTTTTACTGATGTAAGGAGGATGAGATATTGGATGGAACATAAAGCTTCTTTGTGTCATATAGATGTGGACATAAAGTTAACTTTATCTCCCGATCCTTACTCAGACACTCTGTCCCAAAAGTTCAACGGCTCTCTCTTTTCCATGCTGCGTCAGCCTTTTCTCTCTCCATTATTTTTTTATATTTTGCAGCCTACCGAGATCATACAAACAATAAAAAATTGGCCGGTACATCACCATTACACATGACAGGTACATCATCATTACACAGCTTTGCACCCCCTGCATACCTTTGCACACCTCCACTTCACCGGATGTACAACATTACACACCCATTACACATCTGTGTTATAGAGGAAAAATGTACAACGTTACACACCCATTACACATCTGTGTTATAGTGTTATAGAGGAAAAATGAAGGCAACAATGATTTGCATAAGCTCATACATCCATTTCTCCATACATCTAAATCAAATTGACATTAATTCAATACAAGATTAAAAAGGTTTTCTCATGCCATCACCAAACCACACACCTAAATATCCATAGCTAATATGAAAATATAATAGTTCATTTGCTCAAAGAGTTCTAAACAACTTTAACTCTTCTAATATGCAAAACTGAAATATCAGCACTAATCTCATTTGCATGCATCATGTGCATCTGAAAATATGTTGTTCTCTTCTATGATCTCTTTTAGACACTCTTTGCACTCAATCACTCATTTGCACAGAAATGCAAATCATTTTCTTACCGTTTCAAAGTTCAAACACAAAATAAAAATAATAATAACGAAAAGGGAGGATTGTGTTGGACCTTGAGATTATGGAAAAAATGAATGCAATGGTTTACATCAGCTCATCCATGTGAAAAATTAGTTGCTTTACACACGAGAGACAAGAACGAGAAATGAAGATGTCACAAGAAAAAATAAAAAGGAAAATAGAAAGAAAAGATAAACAAAAAATTAGTTGCTTCATCTTTTTTTGCCCATTCTTATTTTATTACAAAACAGATTGAATTCATACAAAAATCTAAAAAAACGAGTGAAGCAGCTTCTACTACTCAAGAAGCAGGCACAATGTAACAAACATAGAGAAATGCAACCATGCACACATGATGTACAGTTAAGAATATTTTTTACCATGCACACATGATGTACAGTTAAGAATATTTTTTTAGAAGGAAACGGATATTGTGAGAAAGCAGACAACGGATTTCAGACTGGGAGCATAAAATCCAGACAAAAAAACCAAAAAAATATAACATAAAGAAGCTGGGACCAGGGGATGCGTCCCTGACCCCGCAGACGCCGTTGGCCGCTACCTTCACCAGAGATGTGCCGAAGCAGACGCAGTGCAGCACCGGCGTCGACCGTGACATCGTCCTCTTCCTCGAGCTGACCTTCGTTGCCACAGCACAGTTTGGCCCAACTCCGAAACGCTGCAGTCGTGGCACGGAACACCGCCGGGTGCCACCGCCAACGCGGGCCGAGTGCGCCAGCGGCGGGCTCGCTGGGCGCACAGAAGAGCGCCACGGTCGGGGCGAGGACCTCGGGCTAGCAGCCACGCACCGCGGCGGCGTCACCCGGACCCACGGCGAGGAGGACGAGCCTCGCCGAGCATGGGGCCATCGCGGCCCCGCCCTAGCTGCCGATGCACCTCCGCGGCCCCCGTCCTGGCCTCGTCCTGTCCTGGTCGCCTCCACGGCCTCGCAACGCCCGAATCTGCCGGCCCCACAGAGCTCCGAGGCAGATGGCGGCCGCCGGTCCAGGTCCGCGCGAATTGGCCGGCCCTCGTTGCGGTGGCCGCCGAGCAGTGGCCGCGGCGGACGAGGCCCGCACCGCATCACGCTTCGACCGCCGCTCTGCTCTCCTGTGCCTTAGAGCTGCAGTACATGTGCACCCGCCGCTCTGCTCGCCTGCGCACGGCTGGGAGGATGGCTGCCGGTGAGATTTTGGATCTGGATCTAGGGAGGAGACAGGAGAGGGAGGTAGGGACTGGTTCTGTTCAAATGATTTTGAAAGGGACCGGAGGCAGAGCTTTATTATGTACACGCATATGTTCTGGTACACACCGTGGGCTAGCTGCATCGGGAAAAAAGCATATGACGGGACATGTCTCTGTATACGATGCGACATAATACATTTTGACAGGAGCCGACCAGAATCTCGAGGTCATCTAGTACACCTAATCAAAGGTCTGGATAAAACCTATTCGGACTTCCTGATGTATTATATTCTAATCCGTGGCTGGTAAACAAAGAGATTGAACGAGAAGTGTATTATGGGTATCTATAGTTCAACTACCTATAATCTATCACCTACCATCTAGAGATCCAAACACACATGGATTAATTTTCACTACTAGAGAACTGTGTATCACCACCAGCTCTATAACCCTCGTCACCGCCGGTTTTGAAACCGTTGTGGGACGAGTGGTGGTGATGCAATTTAGAGAACCGCCGGAGCTCCTCTTGAGAGACAGAGAGAGACCTGCCACCGATGTCGGAGGAGGGAGGACGCCGGCACAGTCAGCGGATGTAAGAAGGGAGGAGATCCGTCGTTGCCGCCGCAGTCGAAGGAGGGAGGGTATCTGGTGTTGCCACCACAGCCGGAGGGAGGAGATCCAGCGCCGCCACCATTGAAAGAGGGGAGGGTATCCGACGCCGCCACCACAGTCGGAGGAGGGAGATCTAGCGCCACCGCCGATTTGCACGCAATTATGTCTTTGATGCTTGTTCGGACTTTGTATACCACTACTTAGACACATGGAAGTTAAAAATCCAAGGTCACATTAAAAACAATTTTTTGTCACATTTTTTCCCTTATGTTTGCTTCCATTCCATGTGATGTTGGTTTTCTTTTTTTAACACCCTCATTTAGCCACGGCTCTAGTTTATTTTTTATTTTTTGTGAGTTCTGTATGATTTATTCCATGATCCATGTGTATACGTTTTTGCTTCCTGAATTTTATAACTCGTCACATGTGTATATTTTTCTTGTTGTGCAATTTGTATATTTTTTCTTTGTATATATCTTTTTTACTTTTTGATGAGCAATGTTCGGTTCCACCGGGGTTGCATGGCTTGCTACTAGTGTACTCTCTCCATACTCATGAAGCAAATCGTTTTGTAGAAGATTTCAGTCAAATATTGAAAATATAAATCATGAATAACTTTTAAGTTATTGAGTTTGAAAATGTGAAAACTACATGAATAAAATTTTCTTACAAAAGCGAAAGGGCCTGTAGCCTAGTGGTTACAGGAGCCCCGGTAGCACCTCAGGTCCTGGGTTCGACTCCCCGTGGGAGCGAATTTCTCAGGATTTAACGGCGTTTGTGCTTTCAGTGGTAGGCGACATTCCCGTCGACAGCGAGGCGCCTGTGGTGACTTCGTCAATCTTGAGGATTTGCCGGCCCAGTCTTCGAAGATGCTCCTAGGGGTAGGGTTTGCGCACGTGTGTTCATAGGGATGAGTGTGCGTGCGTTGTGAGTGTCTCCGATGTACTGTGTAATTCGCAAAAAAAATTCTTACAAAATACTTTCATAAAAGTATAAATATGTCAGTTTTTAACAAATAATTTTATAAAAATAAGAAGTCAAAGTTATGTTTTGAAAACTATGTCGCTGTTCTAAACGATTGCTTTATAGGTATATATGGAGGGAGCATATATTTTGTTCCACCAGTTCTTTGTTTTTTCCCTCCTCTTTAATCTACTTTATTTGCTTCATGAAAAATCCTGCAAATAAAAAAGAGAAAGAAATGCGGCTCTTGGACCGCCGGTGGCCCGGTGAGCCTTCCTGTGTCAAATCAATTCTCGTCCGTTTGCAGTCTGCTGCTGCCTGCACGCACGCACAGGCACAGCCTTGTTTCGAGAGTTCTACTTTATGGCATCAAAAAAAAGTAGGCTTAGATATATATGCCATTAAAAAGTTCATTTGCACTCTCATATTAATGATTAATCTTTTGGGATTTGTGTGTTATTCCATCCACTTTTGCAATTGATGGTGTGAAGTAGATGAGTAAAATGACCATTTTACTCCTGTTTTGCTATCCCCCTATCCCACCACTTACTTCCCTATCCCACCACTTACTTGTGGGACTCACGTGTCAGGTCATCTTCAACCTCCAGCCAGATGGGGAGGAGCTCCCTCCCGTGCCCTCCCAACTGCCGCCCGTCCCGTGCCCTCCCCCCGCCTGCTTCCCGCGCCTCATCCCTGCCAGGTCGGCGTCGATCAACCATGTCGCGCCTCTTCTGACCAGCTCCTGCAATAACCGGCATGCAATCAACCATGGAGGAGTTCGACGGTGGCCCAACCATCGAGGAGCTCGACGGCGGCGTGCGACGAGACTAGGGAGCGACAGCGCACCGGCAGGCGAGCTCCCCCTCCCTCGTCCTCTTTCCCCCTGCTTTTTCTTCGTCGGTGAGGTCAAAAGCGGAGGTAGGGAACAAAAGACTTTGGGAATCTGTAGGACTGAGATGGCGATCAGAGAGGGGGGAGTGAATGGGAGCCAAATAAAATTCTTCTCAAAGGAGATGAATAAGGATATGCTCTCAAAATCAACTTTGGAAATCTCCTACACTCTTCTTACTAAGTCCACACAGTCACAAGAGTACTACTGGACCTAGAAGCAAGGCAAAACAACTCGCACACGAACAAAGCACAGCGGAAAACTAAACTCAACACTGCACGAGCTGCACCGGTCAGTCCGGTCAGGACTACCAGTCAGACCGGTCCAGACCGGATCAACCGGACTTAACCCTCGGAACACCCGAGAGAAGACAGAGATGCTCCGGGTCACCCGAGCACAACAGCCGAATCACCCGAGCAGCAACTTGGTGATTTTCCACGAAAGCCTCGGCACCGGTCAGACCGGTCGTGACTGGAAAACCCCAAGTGCAAGAATCCAAAGCTCCCGAGGCCAAAACTGCACCAAACTTGAACAGCAGCAAGCCTAGAGCAAGGGGAACAACCTGGAACACAAATTCCCGAAATTGCCCACAATGGCCGGCACCGGTCAGACCGGTGTGGAGCACCGGTCAGACCGGTCAGGTCTGGGCAGCTCGGGAAAAACTCCACCCGCGGGTCAACTCATGATTTCAAATCCACCGATCTCCCGATTCACGCAATGGATTCAAGTGAGACTTTGGGGATAGTTGGGTCACCTCATGGGCAAGCCATGGCTACAAGATCAAGTCCCCAAACTCACCAAATCTTGCAGAATCGCGAGTCAAAGGGACGAACACCAAGAACTCGGGACAAACCAAAAACCACCAAATCGAAGGTCTTCCCGTGGGTTTGTAGGAGCAAGATCACCAAGAAAAGAGGCACAAGATACTCATGTGTGATCCTCAAACAAAACTCCTAAGGAAACGCCCTCAGATCCTCAAACAAAACTCCTAAGGAAACGCCCTCAAATCCGCTCCACGAAAATCCCGAGAAAAAGTCTCCGAAAATCCAAAAAAGAAAAACGCCGGGAACAAGGGAAGGAACCACAACTAGCACCATGAATCTTCTTCACAAACAAAGGAAAGATTCTTTACAAAGGGCTGGCAACCTCCCAACATCCTACCCTCTTGATGATTTGGAGATGAATCTCTTAGCTGGCCTATGGAGAAGGAAAACCCATAGCAAGTGCTAGGGAAGAGAGAAAATCAAAACCTAATCACCAAGTCCTATAGAGAAGCCCCTCCAAAAGCTTGGCTGTCCACTTCCTCCTCTTGCTATTTATCTATAGTCCATCGGAAGAGGCAAAGTATCATCCTACCCCTACAACTCAAATTTAAGATACACACCTCTCAGGGGCAAATCCGGAAGTTGTTGATCGAGCGGACACGCATTCACCGCAGCCTTGCTTCCCTCCGACGCAAGCTCCGCGATCACACTGCGTGTCCCCCACTTTGAAGCTTCCCGTCGCACACGGTCCACACCGGTCAGACCGGTGCACCTCACCGGTCAGACCGGTGCGCCGTCTTCGTCGCGCCGGGTCTTCGGACGGTGCTGGTTTTGTGGCCAAACCAACAAACCCCGCGTACATGGCACAACCTCACCACGCCAAGCTTCGAGCACGCCAAGTCTTTCACCTCCGCCTCCTGGGCGGTCTACTCGATCTTACCTTGTTCCTTGACTTGGCCGCCACCGATGTACCGGCTCGGCCACGTGCAAGCTTCGGTCGTTAGCCGCTACCTCGCACTGGCTCGGTGTTGATTTTGTGGCCAAATCAACAAACCCCGCATGCAGACTTTGGTCGTTAGCCGCTACCCTGCACCAGCTCCTTATGCACGACTTCGTCTTGCTCTTCTTGCACCATGTAGACCGCACTTGATCCCGTTCGGCCACCGGGTCCCTCGAACCAAGCCTACTTGTGTCTCCACTCCTGGGAGGCCACTCTGGCTAAGACCTTTCGCGCCTGTTCTTCACCTGCACCAATGCAAATCAAGCCGCATCCAATACCTGTAATACTAGGCTAAGATTTCGTCTACACCACGTTGTCAATCACTCATCACTAAGGAGCGACCATCCATTGGTCCTCGGACACACCTGGTCCTCAGAATCGAGACCGCACTCACCCTCAACCTCCTCCTTGACGCCGCGCGTGCCTCGTTACCCCTTCCCGCGTGCCAGCCGTGAGCTCGCCCGGTCGGTCGGCGGTCGCTGCTGGTGTGGGAGTTGCAGAGAAGGCCTGGGAGCGTGCGGCGGCCGGGGATGTGGGCGTCGGGGAGGTCATGGTAGATGGCGGCGTGGCCCAGGCTAGTGGGCAGCAACACGGTCGTGGCCCAGGCCATGGGGTGGCGGCGACGGTGTGGTCCACGCCGGCGGGTGGAGGTGTGGAGCTCCCCCGGCGTGGCATAGAGAAGAAGAATGATAAATAAAAAGAAAAATATAAAATATTGAATGAGAATGATAGTTGGGACCCACTTTGCACTGTCCTAGAGAGCGAAATGTACATTTTAGCTGCTCGGTTCCACATGTCATAACTCGCAAATGACAAAAAGTTAACGGACTCTGGACGGAATAGTACATATATTGCAAAAAAAGTTTACATGGATGGCACAAGAGTGCGAACGGTTTTTTCAATATCAGGCAGATGTGAAGTAACTATTTTTAATACCATACGTGTAAAACTCTCTTGTGCCCCCACCCACCCACCCCCACCCACACTCCCAGTTTCACCGCCGAGGCAGCTACGCCGGCAGCGACTGGCGCCCTGCGGAACAGCAGCAAAGGTAAATATCATCGAATAGCGAAGACACGGTGCTCGGTACTCTAGGTTTTGCAGGCGAGCGCCGCTACGGGCGGAACAACCGCATAAGATAGGTACAGTAGTCTGGTTAGGTTTTGCCCCCAAAATTTTTTTATCCAGATATAGATCAAGGGGATCCCGAGATCAAGATGATGTAGTTTTTCTTGAATCCTCTTCAAATTCTGATCCCTGTTTACCAGTAATTGCATTTCCGACCAGGGCGTGGGCGGAAAACGAGTGGGGATCGAGTGGGGATTCCTCAGGCCATGGACATCGTCAGGAGGGCGAGGAAGAAGATCAGGCTGGAGGAAGAGGAATCCCGCGGCCAAGAACTGCAGCCCGGAGGCCCCGACCTGATCAGCCGCCTCCTGGACGAGATTCTTGTCAGCATCGTCGCACTCCTCCCCACCAAGGATGCCGGTCGCACCCAGACCCTCTCCGGCCTCTGGCGCCTCCTCTTGCGCTCCACACCCCTCAACCTCGAGATCGAAGTCGAGACCGGCCATGAGAGTGAGCAACTGAACCGCAGCTACAAGATTCTTTCAGCTCACCCGGGGCTTGTACGACGCTTGTACCTCTACGGGCACCTCTACCGGCCAATCAACGACTTCGTACTAGGATACCCCACGCTTGGAGATGCACATACATGGTTAGGATAATCCACTTCCAGAATCCGTGCTCCTTCACCCACCATCAGTGTCCTCAGCTTAACCTTTGGAATTGAATTCCCCATCGATATCCCTTCCACACTTCATTTTTCACAGCTCACTACCGGAATCCGCCTCTTTGCCGACAGCAATTTCTCGGGCTCTCGGCAAAGAAGGTTTTGCTTAGAGCCCCACAAAAAACTCTCGGCAAAGACACAGGCTCTCGGCAAAGATTTCTTTGCCGAGTGCATTTTTTAGGCTCTCGACAAAGAAATTAAAAAAATTCAATTTCTTAGCTCCAACTTTTTCTATCATCAACATACACTTATACAAAACTAATGCTCAAATTTGGCACAATTTTAGCTCTGTTTGCTATATATAACAATTTTAGGTAATTTTTTCGTATACCTCCTATATGAACTGCAAGTGCATGAAATCATAGAGTAAAGTTGGTGAAAAAATGATATTTATGTTCATGAGACATCTCTAAGACCATGTACATAAAATGAATCTAAATTTCCGGCATTTGGTTCTCTGATCATGATGAAGATCGTGAGGTAGAAATGTTTTAAAAATGTATAAAATTCAAAAAAAGTTCGAAAATCATGAAATTTGTCAACTGCTCATGATATCATATGACAAGGTTGTGGTAAAAATTTGAAAATATTTTGAACACTTGGCCATGTACGCTGTTTATAAACCGGAACATCTTACGAGAAGTTTCTAAGAATTTGAACTAATGTCATTAGGTTCGGAGTCTTAGAGAAATTCAAATTTGAGTTTGACTACAAAATTTTTTCTATAAATAATACACAACTTAATTGGTGTCATGTTAAATTTTACAAAATTTTCGCAGCTGTTTGATATTTTTAATATTTTAATTTGATTAAAATTATCTTTGCCAAGAGCTAGGCTCTCGGCAAAGAGTTGTCTTTGCCGAGAGCTGAATTTTACGCTATCGGCAAAGCCGGCCCAAAAGCCCAAAAAAATAGCCGGCCCATCAAAACGGCCCCCTCCCCCTGCGACCGTATAGAACCCCCTCTCCCTCTCCCCAAACACTAGCCGCGCCCCCGCCCCCGCGACGCAGCCGGCCGCCCCTACTCTCCCCTTCCTCCCGCGCCACCACCCCTCCCTCCCCTTCCTCCCGCACCCCTCCCCCTCTCCCCAACCCTAGCCGCGCCGCCTCCCCCCGCGACGCGCAGCCGGCCGCCCCTGCTCCCTCCCCTTCCTCCCGCGCCACCCCTCCCTTCCCTTCCTCCCGCGCCGCCCTAAGCCGCGCCACCCCTCCCTTCCCTCCCGGCAGTGCGATGCAGTTCGCCTCTCCTCCCTCTCTGGCGGCGCGACGCACCTCCCAACCTCCTTCCTACCCCGACCTCCATGGCTGCCCCTCCCCTCTCCCCTCTGCTTGCCCCTCACCTCATGCCCAGGGCGAGGAGCGGCAGCGGGGTGAGGAGCAGCGGCGGTCGGTGAGGAGGTCCGACGGTGGCCGGCACGAGGAGATCAGGCTGCAGCCGGCGCGAGGAGATCAAACGGCGAGATTTACGGCGGCCAACGCGAGGAGATCGGGTGGCGAGATCTACGACGACCGACGCGAGGACATCCGGCGGTGAGATCTACAGTGGGGGCAGCTTCTCTGTCTCTGTCTCTATCTCTCTCTCTCTCTCTCTCTCTCGATGTGCGGCGGTGGTGGCGTCGGACTGGTGGTGCCGTGCGGCGGCGGTCGGGTGGCGGTGGCGGTGGCAGGTGGCGATGGTTCTGGCGGCGGGGGCCACAGTGCCTGGCCGGTTGGGGCTGCGGTTCCTGGGCGGTTTTTTTTGTTTTATGAAAACCCCTTTGCCGAGAGCCATTTCAGCTCACGGCACACATGTGCCGTGGGCCTGAACCTGGCTCTCGGCAAAGAGCTCTTTACCAGCCAAACTGTGCCGAGAGCCCTTTGCTCGGCAAATGCGCTGCCGAGGGTAAAGGCCCCTTTGCCGAGAGCATCTTGCTCTCGGCAAAGGTGGCGATTCCGGTAGGGGCTGAAGCATCTCACCATTACGCAAGGCAGAATCTCAGAGAGCGTAATGAATGGCATCCTGTCAGGATGCCCTGTCCTGGAAACCTTAATGCTTGAGTGGAACCTTGGTTATCGTTGTCTTCCTATCAGCTCCAACCCTTCGTAGCCTCATGGTGTCGGATAATTTTTAATGTGTAGGGGGGAAGTTGGAAGAAGTCACTATTGAGGATGCCCCACTACTAGAAAGGCTGATTCCTACTGTAAGTGATGGATTTGTGATCTGGGTTATTCACGCACCCAACTTGAAGATTTTAGGTTATATAAGTCGTGGCATCTCCACATTTGAGCTTGGAACCACAGCCTTTAAGGTAGCTGCAGCCACTTATACCCTCGGCATTTTCATGTCTTCTATATATTGTCAGACCTTTTACATTTTCATTGTTCTGTTTCAGAAAATGGTGCCTGTTGCCCTGTCTAATGTGATGCGCTCTGTGAGGATTTTAGCTCTCCTAAATCCTCCTAATTTAGATGTTGTCGTTGGTTTCATAAAGTGTTTTCCATGTGTGAAGAAGTTATACATTGCGGTATTTTGTTACATCTTTGTAATACTTGTTGTTCAACTCATTATTTTGTTTTGCTATACTTGTAGAGAAATTGTACTTCACAGTGAGAGTTCCTCTGTTACACTTTATTGTACAACTGTTTATTTTCTTGAAACTCTTTTATTTATTTTTTACATTTTCCCCCACTCTCCCTTTTCAGTCATATCTGCAGATTACTTTCAAGAAGGCACAACGGTATGGTCCACTTGAATGATTTGATCAACATCTCAACAAAATGCTGATAATAAATTATGAGAAGTCAGGTGCAAACTTCATCAAGTTCTTTGTCTTGAATGCTAGAGTGCTTGAATCTATGAAGTTCGTAGTCTGTCAAGGCAAATGTGATGCATATTGGATTGCCAGTCAACTTAAGAAGCTACAAGTGAATGGCAGAGCATCTCGAGCAGCTAGATTTGATTTTGAAGCAAATGATAACCACTCCTATAGCTTGGTACACAGGAAGCATATCAATGATTTGGCTATGGATCCATTTGCTGGATCGTTGTGATGCTTTCCTTTAAAATTGTTCATCAGTTGATCAGTTTGGTAAGCAACCAAGCACTAATTAGTTCATTGTTTTTATATGAAATTTCTTAATTTTTTTTGTCAAGAAATGTTATTCGTTTCAAGCGTTGAGCCTATACTATAACCTTCTCTATGTCTTTAGTTGCAAGCCGAAAACTTTTTTTTCTACGGAAGGTTGAATGACATTGATTTAGTTGCTTACTGTTTTTAGTATCTTGTGTGGCTCCTCATATGTTCATATTAACCTAAAGATAAAGTCTACATCACCCCCTCATCTATGGGTGGTGGTCTACATAACCTCCCAACCTATGAAATGGTCTATATCACCCCTGAACTTTCCAAAACCGGTCAAATTACCCCATAAAGCAGTTTTGAAAAATCATAGTAAATCACAGAAAAATCATAAAATGGAAAATCCAATTGTGTTGGACTCCAAATGAGTAGATATACACAGTGAACATATAATATGTAATGTTCTAGTACATTTTTTTACGCTCTAGCTTTAGATCTATGCTTTTCTTCATAGCTGTAAAAAATGTACTAAAGTATTCCATATTATATGTTCATTGTGTAGATCTACTCATTCTGAGTCCAACACAATTGAATTTTCCATTTTATGATTTTTCTGTGATTTACTATGATTTTTCAAAACTGCTTTAGGGGGTAATTTGACCGGTTTTGAAAAGTTCAGGGGGTGATATAGACCGTTTCATAGATTGGGGGGTTATGTAGACCACCACCCATAGATGAGGGGGTGATGTAGACTTTTTCCTTAAACTAAACAGTGTGGATCATCTTAAGTTTGTATGGGTTTCACCTCTTTTTCATATTTAAAACACTTGCAAACTTTGTTAGTTGATGATTACCGTGAGTGATGCTTATTGGTATTTCCATTTTTGGTAAAATGGAAATGGGGTAGAAGACTGATTTGAAGATGATTGATGTTTACTAGAATATAAATATACAAAACTACCACCGACCTTCTTTTACTCTTCCTATATATTTTGGATCACAAGCATCCATTGCCAGAATTGTCGATGACTGATTTTTTGTATAGCCCGTTACCTGATTTTATCGATTGGATTCATGCCCCGTTTGGGGGCAGCTATCATTGTAATAGAGAAAAAAAAGTATATATGAATTGTTAGAAAAATGGTTTATACCAGGGGCTGCTGGAAGTTATATGTAGCAATGTAGGTGAGATTGTGAGAAAACCATGTTTTGAGCTATTTTTGGTTGATCTAGGAAGTAAACCTACTTGTTTGTCGTGTCATGTGGGAAATTCCTAAAATTCAATTATAAAATTTAATTGTAAGTTTACTGACGGATGATAACTACCTGGATACCAGCACTGCTATGTTCTGGTTAATTTTCTGAAAACAAGCTTTCCTAACCCTTGACATCATGAATCTGTATTTTGCCAGTGAATTTCTGTGTTACAGCATTCTTGTTTTCTTTACTGTATTTGCCTGAATGCAGCCTATCTTTTCATTAGCAATTCGTAGAAGACCTTTTTCATATGTTGATGTAAAAACATTCATGTACATTGACAAAATGAAAGTAATACTGATTTTACATTATTATGTCAAGTGTTTGCAAATTAGAAGTAAAAAGATAGCTTTATAATAAGTTGACTAAAAAAGAGTGTTTTTTTGCTGTAGAACATTGAATGCCTTCTACTGTGCATGCCAATGTCAGTATGTCACCTCTATTTCAACTTTAAACTTAGGAAGGAAATAGCGTGTAAATAAGACAGTGCAACTGCATTGCTACATTTATATATAAAGAAAAACATCTGATAAGTCGTTTGAATCGTAAAAGTAATTTGTGTACAGTGTCATAGTGCCCCTACATATTTACTGTGTCCTTGTGTCACTGTGAGCAACCAAACTATTGTAACAAGTCTTCAGTACTACTATCTTTGCCATCTTAAAAGTTTGAGCTGGTGGTGATGGCTGTCGGTCAGTCTTTCATGGCACCAACTCCCTGACAGGTGGCTTATAAAGTTAGTTTCTTATTACACTGCACCACTTCATTGCATTCTGTCAGTATAGGCTTCCTATCCTCCTGCCTGTTGTGGATGTTGATGCCATCCTCACACATTGGCATCGATGTCCATGGTCACTACCCCTTCCTCTGCACAGAGCCATCACCACCCTCTGTGTTGGAATTTAATCGAGCCTGGAATTTCATATATTGTTCTTCCTGTCCCGTGTCCCCCAAACTTACTACTCTCCTGGCAAGACGTGAAGTTTCTAGGCATGAGACGATCAATGTTCCTATAATATAGCCATGTCAGCTAGCATTATCTTGTTCAACATGGTCTTGAGTTGGAAGCCTCTGTTTTAAGCAAATGAGGTGTTGTCCTGTAAGTTTAGATTTCAGTTACAGGAATACAAATATTCACTTATTTTCAAAATATCCTCCCAGCTTTCTTTAGTGTTCCTTGACTCAGCCAAGAAACTTATATTCTTCGCAGGAAAAGTTTAACAGAAGATATGGTTTGATTGCCAGGGAATGAAGCAAAGAACTCTCCTCACACTGTACTATTTATCTGCTAAGTATTCATGTTTTGTGATTGCATCTAAAGCATCTGAAAATACTAATGGTTGATTTTTCATATGTATTCTGAAATCGGAATTTGTAACAAGTGTTTCGTAGTAGCATGATTGCTGTTTTGTTTGGATGTGATGGAAAATAGCCATTGTGGCCGATTTTTTAAACCATTGTGGGCATGGAGGAATATCTCATCATAAGATTATTGTTGTGTGCGCTAGCAGTTTGATATTCCGTCACTTGCCCGGCCTGTAGTCTGTACGCTGCATTCTCTAATTTTTTTGATGTCTACAATTTCATAGAGCTCTGTTCTAACACAACATAAAGTAACTTCGATTTAAGCCTGTCATCGTGTTGTTGTTCATGCACCTGCAATTAAGTGTTTGATGGTGGTTCAGATTTTGTATATATACCACTCCAGACTGCTAGTATGCTTGGACATGGAAGTTAAAATCCAAGGTCCCAGCACTTAGATTTGACCATGGTCCGACGCAAGACCCCATTCAAGGAACCAAACACACGATAAACAGATACGGGCTGCGAATGATGATATGTTATTTTTCAACGTAATCCTCGCTCGCAAGACCCCATTCAAGCAACCAAATACTCGATGGATGACATCAATTGTTTGGTAGTATGAAAGGTGAGTTTGTTGGAGCAGAGCTTGGCAGGCCGAATTGCAATGACATATTTTCAAATAGACGAATTTATTTTAATGGCATATTTCAAACCGTGCAAATTGTAATGTCATATATCCAATTAATCCTCCATATATCTATTGCACATATTGCAATTTGTTAGACCAAATTAAAGTGATAATGATCTCAATTGGTTAATGGTTAGCCACACACTATATTTAGGAACCCTGATACACTACTGAAAATCTGAATTTTTGTGTGTGTGCCGAATTTCTTCGAAGGTTTTTTCAAGCACATACAGAGAATTTTACATTTCCTTGTCAGATTTGGAAAAACACACTGAGAAATACCAAAATCCACAGAAAAATTGACATGAAACAATGAGAGGTAATTATTTCTAGCGCTTTATTATATCAGTATTTAATGATTATTTGGATCCCATTATTCTCTTAGGAAAAAGCATTATTACTTGAGTAACTAAGCTATTTCCTAACAGAAAATTAAATTGTAGCAACCTTCCTCGCAAATAAATAAATTGTAGCAACCTAGTAACGTTTTCATGAATACAGCATCAAGCACATATTTGCACTGCCGTCCACACCTCGTATGACGTATCCCAGATTATTCCCAGACCGCGGCCGGACTCGATCTAGCTCGATCACGGAGGACAATGGCGTCCGTCGTCCTCGTCCCTAACCCTTAGCAATTGCCCCGGCCGATCCCGATCTGCACCGTTCGTCACCTTAATCGATCAGATCAGTTCCTCCCCATCATGTTCCATCAATCCCTGATTGCATCTCCAATCTAAACCCGGCCCATGACAAAACCCCCTTCTCACAAACCCAAGCAAGTTTTTGTCGTCGAGCCACCCATGGCGCCTCTTTCAACGAAACGCCGCACCAGTAGCTGCCGCCGCTGCGGCAACGAGAGGAGGAAGTGGCACGTCTGCGCCGCCAGCGGCCAACATCATCCGCCGCCCGCACCCGCGCCGGCGGCGGTGGGTCCCGACCGCATCAGCGACCTCCCCGACGAGCTCCTCTGCGCCATCGTGTCCTTCCTCCCCGTCAAGGACGGCGCCCGCACCACGGTCCTCTCCCGCCGATGGAGCGGCCTCTGGCCCTCCGCCGCGCTCAACCTCGACGACGGCGACATCGACTACAGAAGCTACGCCGGAGAAGAACTGTTCCAACGGCTCGTCACGCGGATCCTGCAGTCCACTCACCGCGGCGGCGCCGTCCGCCGGCTTCGTTTCACCCGCTTGTACCACGTGAAAATCCTTGACGACTGGTTCCGGTCCCCTGCGCTTGACAAGCTCGAGGAGCTTCACCTCCGGTACAAGTTCATGGCCAACGACGGGCGAGTTCTGCCACTACCCGCGCTAAGGTTCTCCGAGCTCCGCGTCGCCAGCTATGGCCGGTGTCGTTTCCCAGAGGATCTTGGAGGCGTTACGTTTCCAAAACTGAGGGAGCTCACTCTCTACGAGCTCAATATCTCGGAGACCACGCTCCATGCAATGATCTCCGCCTGCCGAGGTATTAGGAGCTTGATTCTCAGGGATAACGTTGGCTTCCGCCGCTTCTGCGTTAGCTCGCCGAGCCTTGTAAGCCTCGGCAGCATCTCGGTTAAGGCACGGCTGCATCCGGTGATGGAGGAACTTGTCATTGTGGATGCTCCGAGCATGGTGAAATTGCTGATATTCCATACATATGGAAGCCTCAGAAACGTGCAGGTAACATTTGCACCAAAACTTGAGGTTATGGGCTGCCTGTCAAGTGATATGCTTAATGTACAGCTCGAGAGTACAGTTTTCCAGGTAACAGTAATTTGTCAAAATCAGTTCATCTTATAGGACATGTACCTTAATTTATTTCAAGCCTTAAGTACTCACCTAGCTTTGCTGCCTGATGATTGTGTCTCAGAAATCGGTTGCCATCAGTCCCATAAAATGCTTGCAAGCCGTGAAGATTTTTTCACTCATGGCACATGGTTTTAAGTTGGATAACCTCATGGATTTCCTTAAATGTTTGCCCTGCCTGGAGAAGCTTTACTTCATGGTAAACGTGCTACTCATCCTGTCTTGGCTACTCGTTTTATCCACCGTAAATCGTGTTATTCATCCATGGCATCCCTTCCATTATTTCAGCGAAATAGGTCATATTGGGGGGATGAATCTGGGCAAATGCTGAATGGCTGCTGTCCCTCTTTTGAGTGTCTTGATCGACATCTGAAGGAAATAGTACTGATAAACTATGAAGGAAGCAGTGAAGGTGTCGACTTTGTCGGATTCTTTGTTTTGAATGCAAAAGTGCTGAAGGTGGTGGAGTTTCAATTACCTTTTGGTTGCACCAAGAAATGGAAGGCTAAACTAAAACGTGCTCTGCCGAAACGGAAATACTGGGCTTCTCAAGATGCTAAACTTAATTTTGTGCATGGTACCTCTTTCGGACATCACGAGGATAACAACCATAGTAGTACACATGAATTGTTGAGTTGTGATAGTCCCTTTGGCTGCCGGTTATGGTTATTTTAGTCAGTGGCATGGTTTTAAATAGCGGGTTAAGACGTTTAGCGGTAGAGTTCCCGTTATGGCGTTTAGCAGGCTATAGCCGGCTTTAACGAACTAAATGTCATAGCGGCCGCCCTTTCCAGTAGCTATATCCGGCTATAACGGCAGCTATAGCTGGCTATTTAGAATCTTGGTCAGTGGTATGTGTGTGCTTTGAGAAATTATATTGTTGGCATTAGATCTATATTGCAAACCAGAATGCATCCTCTCATTTTGATTGAACTCTTGGTTTTGAATCTTTTTCGTTATGAAATGAATAAAATGAAGGTCAGAAAGGTTGAGTTCTTTCGTGCTGTTCTGCTCAATTCTTGCTGAATCCGTTTTTGCCTTTTTTTTCATGTGAAGTACTACTACAATTACCTTTTTGGTTTTGATACAATATTACTGCATGATGCACTACTACAAAAAAGCGGTTAACGTTAACTGTAATTATGTAAACATCCACGTGTTCTGCACGACACGGACTCACACTTCCTGCACGCGATTGCCGACCTTATCGGCTCTAAGAATGGCACTCACGTCGCATGCACGTGAACAGACTTGCTGGGGATTTCTGCATAATCTCCTCATACGGCAACAAGCAACTAGATTAGGAATTTAGGATCAATCTTGTGTACTGTTGGATATATGCCTAGAGCCAAATGAATTGGATCCACTAACGGGCTTTGATGGATTTGATCTATTAGGCTACGAGTCTTGATGCGCCACAAATGTTGAAGGCCCATTAGTGACCTCTATCTATATACAGAGGCGGGGGAGGGAAAAAAACCCCTAATTGCTGTTACAGTGCCCACAGTAGCCACCGCTACAGTACCACGTGAGTAATTCATGCATCCCTCCATCTATATCCTCTAGATCGTGGTCGTTCGTGAGGTGCTAGTACATCTACGTTCGGCGTTCCTTCCCTGTACGTGTGGATACCTGGGAGGTGTTGCACGTGAAGGACTAGGCGGACGTGAACACCTGCACTGCCTGTTACCTCGATGCGCTTCTCCTACACCGAGACGTTTCCGCTGCATCTGCACGTCTAGTGGTAATCCCGTGATCTACAACAGCAGTAGTTCCTAGTTAATGGGGTAGTTCCCCATTTCCCTTCAGTGGCATCAGAGCCGTAGCTGCCTTGTTTTAGATTCGAGATATGTGCATATGCTGATATGCAGATGTAGATCGGAATTCTGATCGGTTTCGTGTTCTTGTCGTGATGGTCGTGTAACGAATTACTCCTACCGTTCGGTTTTCGCCATCGGAGTTAAGTGATACACGTAAACCCAGTCACGATGAGGAGGAGATCAATTGGATTGGTCGAATCGAGGCTAGGTCGAATGCCAGGCGCATGGGATGCGCGGCGGCGGCAGATTGGATCTGCCACTGGCCCCGAGAAAACCAGAAAACGCGTTGTTCGGTAAAACAACCATAACTTTTCGTGGTTAACTCGGATGGATACGATTTCTATATCAAAATTGATCTACAAAAAATTTTACACATGGGACTCATTGACTCTATTGGTTTTGGCGAAATTAGATTTCCCAAATTCGGCTTGGAAGATAGTGTTTCGGGCAGTTTAAGTTTAGACGTCGGTATATGCCTAACTCATCTTTGCAGGATTTATGTGATCGGTATGGCCCCTATGTGTATGTGATGCATGTGTGTAACTTAATCATGTCCTGCGTGTCATGAGTACAACAATACGGCTGGAGCCAAATGTATTGTCAATTTGATGTAATGACCTGCGTGCCAACTTGTGATGATCTAATGTGTCGTTGTGTAAATTACTTTACTAGCATGTGTTAGATAGTTCTTGGAGGACTCATCACTAGAGGATGGCGCACATAGATCATGGAGATGGAGATCATCATGATGGATAGTACAATGGAGATAGAAATCACCATGTGTTGATGGGTCATACTGTGTCATTACTATGTGAATGTCGTTCTTATCATTTTACTTCTACATATGCGACGATAATGATTATTTTTCTGCATGCAACGGTAGAAGTAGAACAATCCCTCAGCAATGTTTAAGTTTCATGCCCTCCCAAACCTTACACTATCACGAGTCTTGTACGGTTGGTGGTAGGTCTATGAAATTAGGGTGCCACCAGTTTTCCTTGACTAGATGGGTTCGTATCGGATACTTACAACATAAGGTTTGCTTACTTGAACAAAGCTATCTTAATGGTTAAGGGCTTTGGTGTATAAAGGTTGGGCACCAAGACATAGAGATGTCACCCAACAACAGGAGTCATATGTGATATGATCGACAAAGAGTTGCCTACTGATCTGCATGTCTTCTAGCAGTGATGCTAAAGCTCACTAGTCGACTTGGTAGTTGTGGGTCCTGAATCACTAAGGGCTTGTTTGGTTGCTGCCTGGGCAGAGCTGCCTGAGCCAGGCAGCTCGATCCAACCCCAGGCGATCGAAATCAAACGCCTGAGATCGCTGCCTGGCTCAGGCAACTTTCTCAGGGTCCCAACCAAACAGGCCCTAAGTATCAATGGAGGGATATTGATTTTAGTGGGAGTAGATTCTGTTAAGTATTTAATGTGATTTACTCCACCATGGATACATTGTCTTAGTGTTTTGCATTATTTGTTGTAGTTCAATGGCACCTAGCAACACCACACTGTTTACTTTGCGTACGGTCCTTGAGAAGGACAAGTTGAATGGAACAAACAATACGGATTGGATCCGTAATCTGAGAATTGTCCTCAGGGGAGAGAAAAAGGAAGAGGTTCTGGACACCCCTTTACCAGATGAGCCTGCTGATAATCGACCAGCTGCTGAAAAGAACACTTACAAGAAGGTATGGGATGCCGATCTTGAAGTGGGCTGGCTTATGCTTGCGTGTATGGAACCTGATCTGCAGATGTTGTTTGAGTCCTATCACGTGCATGATATGGTCGTGGCAATTAAAGACATGTTCGCCACACAGGCTAGGACTGAAAGGTTCAATGTATCCAAAGCCTTTGTGGAGAGCAAGTTGGCAGAGGGCGCAGCTATTGGACCACACGTGATCAAGATGGTTGGTTACGTTCAGAGGTTGGAGAAGCTAGGCTTCCCACTGGGCCAAGAGTTGGCTATTGACTTCATTCTCACGTCTCTTCCGCCTAGTTATGGGAACTTCATCTCGAACTACCATATGCATGGGGCGGAGAAGGGTTTGAATGAACTATGTGGTATGCTTAAAACAGCAAAGAGTGACATTAAGAAAGGTGCTAGCAGCAGCCATGTGATGACAATTCAAAACAAGCTGACCTTTAAGAGGAAGGGGAATTCTTGGAAGAAAAAAGGCAAGGCCAAGGATACGATCCCCAAGACAAACCAAGCGCCCAAGGCTGGACCTGCTGTAGACAAAGAGTGCTTTCATTGTCATGAGCTTGGTCACTGGAAAAGAACTGCAAGTTGTACCTAGCTTCATTGAAGAACATGGGAAGTAAGAGTACTTCCACTTCAGGTACACTTCATGTTTATGTTATAGATAATATTTTTCTCGCTGATACAATTATTAATTCTAGGGTATTTGATACCGGATTGGTTGCTCATATTTGCAATTCGATGCAGGGACTGATAAGAAGTAGAAGCATTGAAAGAGGAGAAGTTGATTTTCGCATAGGCAATAATGCAAGAGTTGCTGCGTTGGTTGTCAGGACGATGCAACTTCACCTCCCGTCAGGATTTGTTTTAGAATTGAATAATTGTTATTTTGTTCCTAGTGTGAGTTGAAACATTTTGTCTCCTTCATGCTTGATGAGGGATGGTTATTCTTTTGTGAATGAAAACAATAGTTGTATTATCTCTAAGAATAATATGTTTGTGGCTTCTGCACCCATTGTGAATGGTTTATTTGTTTTAAATCTTGATGATTCACCTATGTGTAACATAAGTGCTAAAAGGTCTCAGCCTAATGATTTGAGTCGTACCTACATGTGGCATTGTCGTTTGGGTCATATAAGTGAAAAACGCATGAAAAGGCTCCATAATGATGGGCTTTTACCTTCGTTTGATTTTGAATCTTACGAGACATGTGAGGCTTGTTTGCTAGGCAAAATGACCAAGACGCCTTTCACAGGTTTTCCTGAGAGAGCATCTGACTTGTTAGAACTTGTGCATAGTGATGTATGCAGACCAATGAGCACGATGGCTAGAGGAGGATTTCAATACTTCATAACTTTCACTGATGACTTTAGTAGATATGGATATGTCTACCTAATGAGGCACAAGTCTGAAACATTTGAAAAGTTCAATGAATTTTAGAATGAAGTTGAAAATCAGCGTGGCAAGAAAATCAAAACCTTACGATCTGATCGTGGAGGTGAGTATTTGAGTCACGAGTTTAGCAATCATCTAAAGAGTTGTGGAATTTTTCCACAGCTTGCGCCGCCTGGAATGCCTCAGAAATGGTGTATCCGAACTATGTAATCGAACTTTGTTGGACATGGTTAGATCAATGATGAGCCAGGCAGACCTACCATTGTCCTTTTGGGGTTATGCTCTAGAAACCACAGCTTTCACATTAAATAGGGTACCATCTAAGTCCATAGATAAGACACCATATGCGATATGGACTGGCAAGACTCCCAGTCTGTCTTTCCATAAAATTTGGGGCTGTGAAGGCTTTGTCAAGCGAATTCAGTCGGACAAGCTTACAGCCAAGTCGGACAAGTGCACATTCATGGGATATCCTAAGGAGACTTTAGGGTATTATTTCTACAACCGATCTGAGGGCAAAGTGTTTGTCGCTCAGAACAGTGTTTTCTTAGAGAAAGAGATTTTCAAAAGAGAGAAAAGTGGACAAAAGGTGTATCTTGAAGAAGTTCAAGATGAGCCACTGGGGCAAGTATCAACAAGTGATGCTAATGTAGCAGAACAAGTTGAGATACATGTGGCTAGAGAAGCACCGCCGCAACCACGAAGATCAACAAGGATCCGCGAGTTGCATGGGGAAATGTTGTTGTTAGACAATGACGAACCTGCAACGTATGCGAAAGCAATGATGGACCCAGACTCTGAAAATTGGCGAAGTGCCATGCAATCCGAAGTAGAATCCATGTGAGACAATCAAGTTTGGAACTTGGTTGACCTACCTGATGGGGTTAAACCCATAGAGTGCAAATGGATCTATAAGAAGAAGAGAGACATGGATGGAAATGTTCACATCCATAAAGCTCAACTTGTTGCTAAAGGTTGTCTACAAGTTCAAGGAGTCGACTACGACGAGACTTTCTCGCCCATAGAGATGCTTAAATCTATTCGGATTGTTCTAGCTATAGCTGCATATTTCGATTATGAGATATGGCAGATGGATGTCAAGACAGCTTTCCTGAATGGAAATGTGACTGAGGATGTGTATATGACACAGCTTGAGGGATTTGTCAATCCGACCAATGCTGGAAAGGTATGCAAACTTCAGAAGTCCATTTATGGTTTGAAGCAAGCATCTTAGAGTTGGAACCTTCGCTTTGATGAAGTTGTCAAAGGGTTTGGCTTCATCCAAAGTGAAGAAGAGCCTTGTGTTTACAAGAAGGCAAGTGGGAGCTCTGTGGTATTTCTAATCTTATATGTGGATGACATATTACTGATTGGAAATGACATTCCTATGCTTGAAGCAATTAAGACCTCATTGAAAAATTGTTTTTCAATGAAGGACTTAGGGGAGGCAGCATACATTTTGGGCATCAAAATCTATAGAGATAGATCAAAAGGGCTTTTAGGATTAAGCCAATACACTTACATTGACAAAGTGTTGAAACGGTTCAACATGGAGGAGGTGAAGAAAGGGTTCTTGCCTATGTCACATGGCATACACCTTAGCAAGACTCAGTGTGCTTCGACTACTGATCAGCGGGAACACATGAGTAGAGTACCGTATGCTTCGGCTGTCGGATCTATCATGTATGCCATGGTATGTACATGCCTAGATATTTCATATGCACACAGTGTTACAAGCAGATACCAATTTGATCCGGGTGAGGGTCACTGGACAGCAGTTAAATCTTTAAGTACTTAAGAAGGACTAAAGATATGTTCCTAGTCTATGGTGGTGAGGAAGAGCTCATTGTAACTGGTTACACCGATGCTAGTTTTCAAACTGACTAAGACGATTCAAAGTCACAATCAAGATTTGTGTTTATAATAAACGGTGGTGCTGTTAGCTGGAAGAGTTCCAAGCAGGAGACGGTGGTTGATTCTACAACACAAGCCAAGTACATCGCGGCTTCGGAAGCTGCGAAAGAGGGTGTTTGGATAAGGAAGTTCATTACTGAACTTGGTGTGTTCCCGAGTCTCTCTAGTCTAGCGGATCTCTATTGTGATAACAATGGGGCCATTGCACAAGCAAAGGAGCCAAGGAATCATCAAAACAATAAACATGTACTGCGGAAATTTTATCTAATACGAGAGATCATTGGACGAGGTGATATCAAGATATGCAAGGTACACACGGATTTGAATGTTGCGGATCCATTGACAAAGCCTTTCCCGCAGCCTAAGCATGTTGGGCACACAAGAGCTATGGGTATTAGATATAATCTAGATTGACTCTAGTGCAAGTGGGAGACTATTGGAGATATGTCCTGAAAGGAATCATAGATATGATTATATTTCATTGTATCCATGATATATTATGTGTTCTTTGAATATTCATGAAAGGTGATTTGTAATTGATTGACAATTATATGAATTTTTTGTGAAACTCTTTTACTTATATGGTTATTCTAAAAGTTATCCTTAGTCGGAGTTCATGCGAGGACACACATGAACATTAGACTAGCACATGTATTAGTTGATGATTATGTTTCACAAGTCATGAACATGGTGATGTAAAACTAATAATGTGGGTGCATGTATGACATGAGACTGGACTGACCGAACGTGAGAACCTATAATAAAGTTCTCCAACACAACATGTACGCTATGTCCTTAGACCTGAGATTATCACATGTACTCAAGATGTGAAATGACCTACGTAGGGGCTATCAAACGCTACTTCGTAACTGGGTAGTTATAAAGATGGCTTTCGAGTTTGTCAGGAAGCATGCTATGAGGCATGGTCAATCAAGATGGAATTTGCCCCTCTCTACTTGAGAGAGATATCTCAGGGCCCCTCGAGTGGTTGGATCAAGAAATGCATGGCCATGCTACACAAGGTTAAGAGTTAACCTAAAAAGGATTCTGAATCACATGATCGAGAAAGTGGTCAGCTTGGAGCTAGACCAAATATCATGAGGCAAAGGGGATAGGATGTATGAAATGTTGTGATGGTTCTCTGATAAGATTTTACATATGCATAGGAGTTGACACGTCTTGCTAGAGGCCGCTATCAACTATTGGTCGCGTAGGAGTACTCGGGGCATGTCTATGTCTGCGTGATCCCATAGGGTCACACACTTAAGGGGTTTGGAATATTGAAAAGCTTGCATATGTGATTGTGTCTAGTGCAAGTGGGAGACTGTTGGATATATACCCTAGAGCCAACTGGATTGGATCCACTAATGGGCTTTGATGGATTTGATCCATTAGGGTACTAGAGTCTTGATGGGCCACAAATGTTGAAGGCCCATTAGTGACCTCTATATATACATAGGTGGGGGAGGGGGAAAACCCTAATTGCTGCTACAGTACCGCACATGAACAGTGATTCTTGTAGCCTTTCCTCCATCTATATCCTCCAGATCGTGGTCGTTCGTGAGGTGCTAGTACACCTGCGTTCGGCGTTCCTTCCCCGTACGTGTGGATACCTGGGAGGTGCTGCGTTTGGAGCGCAAGGACGAACCGCACATGAAGGACTAGGCGGACTTGAACATCTGCACTGCCTGCTACCTCGACGCGTTTCTCCTACACCGAGACGTTTCCGCTGCATCTGCGCGTCTAGTGGTAATCCTGTGATCTACAGTAGCAATAGTTCCTGGTTAATGAGGTAGAAAAATTATATTTTGCGCTAGCGTAGCCACCCCGTTTCCCTTCATGTACTCCCTCCATACTCATAAAACAAGTCGTTTTAGACAAGATTTCAGTCAAACATTGGGAATATAGATCATGAATAACTTTTAAGTTGTTGAGTTTAAAAATGTGCAAACTACATGAATAGATTTGTCTTGTAAAATACTTTCATAAAAGTATACATATGTCAGTTTTTAATAAATATTTTTCTAAAAATAAGAAGTCAAAGTTATACTTTGGAGACCGTGTCACTGTCATGAACGACTTGCTTTATGAGTATGGAGGGAGTATAGTGTTTGTTTGTTTCCTTTTCAGTTGTTGGAGATCTGCATCATCATCTCCTCATAGGGAACAATTGGCAACCAAATTAGAAATTTCGGATCAATCTTGTATAGAGTTTCGGCAGCACCTCCCCGTTGTTCCCCGGATACACAATCTCCCTACCGTGACGTCTATTTGGAGAACAGCGGGGAAGTGCTACCAAAATTCTGTCTCAGATCAGAGTAGACCATAGGAACTGACCCCATCTACGCATCCACGGGTGGGATTAGGACATATCTTTACCTATTATAATGTATAGACATCGTATAATGATGCAATGTATTTTATATAACTCGCTGGTATGATAGAGAATGGGTGACTGTGAGTGAATGTACAACGAGTGGTCAAGTGGTGGTCGCCTGACACCAGAATGGATTGTGAACAACCAAGCTTTCTTGGATTAAGCATTTGCAAAGGTTAAAGGGTCGTCTATCATTTGGTGTCCCTGCAACAGGGCAAACAAAGTGTGACATGGGTCAACATTTTTCAAGTATGGATTTATGAAAGACTGTACAAAGTGGACCTACCATAGTGAAACCAGTCATATGAGAGGCGAGGTCGTGAGACAACACATAGGGAAACTTGATGGTGATGCTAGAGTAGGAGACATGTTAGATGACTATCATGAAGCACCTTTCGAAGGAGAACGTCCGGAGGACGAGCTAGAGCCAAGCGCGAAGGCGTATTATGACATGTTGGCTGCAACACAAAAACCCCTTCACAAGCACTCCAAAATTTCTCAACTAGATGTCATCTCCTGCCTAATGGTTGTGAAGTCCCAATATAACCTGAGTTGAGACGCCTTCGATGCTTTGGTGACAGTTTTTGGCGAGATGCTTCTGGAAGGTCACATTTTGCCACATAACATGTATGAAGCATGAAAAGTCCTTTGTGCACTTAAGATGCCATATAAGCAAATACATGCTTCTCTGAATGGATGCGTCTTATTCAGGAAAAAACATGAGAATCTGAAGTACTCTCCAAAATGTAAAGCATCTCGGTTCGTGGAGGTAGACTCTATGATGGTGAAAAGAGGCAGCTCACGATCCTAGTGAAAATCCTATGGTACCTTCCATTTGTATAGTGGATCCAACGACTTTACATGACCGAGGAATCTGGGAAACAAATGACTTGGCACAAAACAGGAGTCAGATACAATGATAAGCTTGTACATCCATCCAATGCTCAAGCATGGACCCATTTTGGTGGGATTCATGGTGACAAAGTTGTTGAGGCTTGCAATGTATATGTTGCGCTTGCGACAAGTGGGTTCAATCCTTATGGAATCACAATTGCCCCATACAATTGTTGGCCCGTGTTTGTTATCCCCCTCAATCTACCCCCCGACATCATCTTTCAATGACAACACATATTCTTGTTGTTGATAATTCCTGGATACCTGGAGATAATATGAGTGTGTACATGGAGCCTCTGATTGATGATTTGCTCCTTGCTTGGGAGGACAGGGTGCAGACATACCATCGAGCTACGAAGACAAACTTCAAAATGCATGTGTGGTACATGTACTCCCTGCATGACATGCCGACATATGGGATATTTTGTGGCTGGTGTGTCCACGAAAAGTTCCCCTGCCTAGTATGCAAGGCAGCTCTGATGTTCATTTGGTTGAGGAGGGGTGGCAAGTTTTCTTCATTTGACAAACATCGACAATTCCTCCCTCTTGACTATCAATTCAGATGAGAAACCAATAGCTTTACGAAAGGTGTCGTAGTTAAAGATCCACCACCGCACATGATGACACATGCCAAGGTTCGTGCTCAGTTAGATGCTCTCGTGTTGAATGAAGAAGAAGGGCATTTTGTGGGATATGGTGAGTAACATGCTTAGGCTCAGAAGTCGGGCTTGTGGAGGCTACCCTATCTGAATGATCTTCTTCTTCCAGATAACATTGATATGATGCACATCAAAAAGAATGTCATTGAGGCACTGTGGGGTACAATCATGGACATACCAGAGAAAACAAAGGACAATGTTAAGGCTAGAGCCGATCAAGAAACATTATACAAGAGACCAAAGTTAGTCATCCTGACCCCCGTAGAGGGCAAGTCATGGAAAAGGTCTAAGGTTGATTTCGTCTTTGAGAGGCCCCAAAGGAAAGAAGTACTATAATGGTTTCAAAAGCTAATGTTCCCTGATGGGTATGCAGCGAATCTGAGGAGGGGAGTGAACTTAGCTCTCTGCGAATAAATGGCTGAAGAGTCATGACTACCACATATGGATCGAGTTGCTTCTTCTAGTGATGGTTCGATGCTATGTACATGAGCATGTGTGGCAAGTGCTGGCAGAGTTGAGCTATTTCTTCCATCAGCTTTGTGCTAAGGAGTTACATGTGGATATGATTGCAAAACTAGAAACAATTGCGCATGTGTTGCTCTGTAAGTTGGAGAAGATCTTTCCACTTGGCTTCTTCAATCCGATGCAGCATATGATTTTGCACCTCCCGTATGAGGCATGAATGGGGGTCCATGTAGAACCATTGGTAGCATCCAATTGAGAGATGTCAAAAGTTTCTTCGAGGCAAATGTAAAAATAAATGCAAAATGGAAGCTTCCATTACAGAGGCATACATTCTGGAGGAGGTGTCAAACTTCACAGCTAAATACTATGCTGAGAACCTCCCTAGCTGCATAATCCACCTCCTAGTTACAATGCTAGCGAAGCTGAATCAAACCTCAGCCTTTTCCAAGGACAACTCGGAATTGCAAGTGTTGCAATGACCAAGAACTTTCTTCATCAAGAGTGGCGCGCTATCATGATATTTGTGTTGCGCAACCCTGATGAAGTACAGCTGTACATAAAGTAAGTTGTCAATAAACATAATCATTTCCTTTGCCGTAAGTTCTTGTATCTTGGCTCTTCTGCATCCAACCTCATCTATTTTGGGTGCAGCGAATTTATTGGGCAATTCTGACGTCATTCAAGGCCACCTACCGACCAGAAAACTAATACCTTCTTAGTCAGGGTGCGGGAAACAGAATGCCCAATTTCATTTCTTGGTTCAAAGAGAAGGTAATGTTCAATTAAGCTCGTACTTAGTATGACATTAAAAGTTGCTCGTACTTAAAATGCCCAATTTCATTTCTTGGTTCAAAGAGAAGGTAATGTTCAATTAAGCTCGTACTTAGTATGACATTAAAAGTTGCTCGTACGCATGATGTATATCCTACCTAAACTTGCAGGGCCAAACTGATGCATCTATGAGTCCCGAGTTGAGAAAGGTTGTTGATGGTTGTGCCTATAGGGTCAGGTCATTTGCCGCTTATGACGTGAATGGATATCACTTTCAAACAACAAGGCACGAGCGGAGTCGGCCCAATCAAAGAACCACAAATACAAGAGTTTGTACGCTAGGTCACGATGGGGTCGAGTACTATGGAAGACTTGATGAAATATACAAACTCGAGTTTCATGGTTCCACCTCTTAAATCTGTCATATTCAAGTGCCATAGGTTTGATCCTAAGGTGGTGAGATGGAACTTGCATCTTGGGCTAGTCGAAATTTGATAGTCATCTGTGTACCCAGGAGACGATGTCTACATTATGGCTCAACAGGCCATGCAAGTTTATTATCTCTCATACCCTTGCAAAATCGACAAGCGTCTCCAGGGTTGGGATGTTGTGTACAAGATATCACAACACAATAAACTACCAGCCCCAAACAATGAAGATTACAACCTACTAGACCCAAACACATATGCCGGGGAGTTCTTTCAAGAAGATAGGCTACCGGGAGGTTTGAGATAGACTTAACAGAAGTGATCGAAATGGAAGTAGACAATGAAATGGTTGTTGACGACGATGCTGGAGAAGAGGTTCATAATGATGATTGCTTAAAATTTCTTGAGTGATTACGTTTAGCCAATGACAATGATGATGACAATGTCGTTCCTCCTTTGGAGCATGGCGTTGAGAATATGGACATGCGTGATAGTGATGATGAGACATATGATCCAGCTAATATGGATCATGATGATTATTTCTAAAACATGTAAGATTCATACTGATTATGGTTTTTTAATAGTTGTACTTAGTATTTTTAATACTTGTATTATGCGTACTACATTAATTATGTTTTTTATGTTCTAGTTGTACTATTTGCTTTGTAATACATGTACTGATTGCTTTACTCTATTTAATTGCAGGTGATTGAACAAAGATGCCTAAGGGGGTGGTGGTTTGGTGAGGATCCTCAATGACATTTACCAGTCAGGTGGCGATACAGCTGAGGGCTCCAGGACGATTGGTGGAAGGAGGAGGGGTCGCAGGAGGTCACCCTCTCCTCCTGCTTTGTCGTCTGGAGGAAAGAGGGGGTCACAGGAGGTCACCCTCTCCTCCTCCTCCTTTGTCGTCGTCTAGAGGGAGGGAGTCCTCGCAAATTGCAACCCTCTGTTGTAGTCTAGGAGGAGTCTGAGTCTGAGGACGAGGAGATGGAGGTGGAGAGGGAGGAGGAGAAGGAGGTGGGGGAGGGGAGTAGGAGGATGGGGACGGCGCACCTGGGGTCTGGTTGCAAGGCCCTTAGAGGCTTCCGGAGCGACCCATACCTTTTGAGAGCCGACCGATTATTACACCCGAGGGGACAATGTAATTTATCACTGCTTTTACATCCCGTATGTTCAAATTCACAATTGAAACTAATAATTTGTCTAAATCAATTTGGCAAGGGCTGGAGGGTAGTTGCTCCAGGTGCTCACAGTCGTCTTCCCAATGGCATCCACAGCCTTTTATGCAGTCTTCACATCCCTGGGGTGGTAGAGGTTGCCGATCGAGAACAGCTGGTGGAGACGTTTGACCACTACGTCACCGCGGCCAATCAAACTGATCGGGAAGGCAGGCAGTTCTAGAACAAGGCCCAACAGTTGGTTGGCGAAATGTGGGTAAGTCTTCCTCGCAATACATTGCATTGCTCAATACATCACATTAACTAGATATTCCTGAAGTATTGACAACGCTTCTATATGCAGGATTTCTTAATATGTCAGGAGGGATACCTGGAGAGAGTGACTGAGGTGGCGATGCATACCTGTCATAAGCTGGTGCATGATATTATTTACGAGTGCCATGTCGAGAGCTACATTTACTACTGCGCAAAGCACAAGAATTTGAAAGTCACCAAAGAGCAGGCAAGAAACAAGAAGCTGCCCAAAGAAGAATGGATGAGGGTAAACATATAACATTATTAGTATTGACTTCTCTTTCATTATATATGCTCAATTGGATGTTCTTGTATGGCATGCACTTGATGACATGCAGGTGCCTCTGTGGTGGTGCGCTAAGCAACCTCGGGCTTGGGAAATCTTGATGGATAGGTCGCTTGCGGAGGAATGAGAGGAGATCCACCGCGAGCACCAAGAATGGTGTTTGAGGATGCCATGTCCGGCACACCATCAAGGCAACCCAAACCTACGCCAGTATGTGGCTAGATGGGTACGTGAATTTATTTCTTTGTTCTAATGCTCAATTCTGCATAATTTGTAATCATCTTGTTGTTTTCCCGCAGTCTCAGGCCCATAATGGCCAACCTTGAGGCGAGCTCGAGGCATGGACTTTGTCCCACAAGGGCAAGGCGACATCCAACGTCACATACAATAAGCACGACCCACCTGAGGGGTACAAAAATCCAACCATCCACCCCCTCCTGACTCGGTACAACACGATGGCAAGTGAGGACCAGGTGTGTCCAAGGACCAGTGGATGGTCGCTCCCTAATGATGAGTGATTGACAACATGGTGTGGACTGACTTTTGGCCTAGTATTGCAGGTGTTTGATGCGGCTTGATTTGTGTTGGTGCAGGGGAAGAACAGGCACGAAAGGTCTTAGCCAGAGTGGCCGCTAGGTGTGGAGAGATAAGTAGGCTTGGTTCGAGGGACCCGGTGGACGGACGGGATCAAGTGCGGTTCGCATGGTGCAAGAAGAGCAAGACGAAGTCGTGGACATGGAGCCGGTGCAGGGTAGCGGCTGAAGACCGAAGTCTGCACGTGGGGTTTGTTGATTTGACCACAAAATCAACACCGAGCTAGTGCAAGGTAGCGGCTAACAACCGAAGCTTGCATGTGGCCAAGCCGGTGCTAGGTGGCAGCTAACAACCAAAGTCAGCACACGGGGTTTGGTGGTTTGCCACAAAACTACCGGGAGGAGGGTTTCTCAGTTTGGGCCTCAAAACCGAGCCCGAGGACTTGACGAGACGAAGACGGCACCCAGGCCGGTCTAACCGCCCAGGTGGGGCGGTCTGACCGCCTGGGCCGATCTGACCGCCTGGGAGAGGTGGTCTGACCGCCTTGGCCGCAGCTGTGCGTCGAGGAGCTTCGAAGCGGGGGACACGCGGTGTGATCGCGGAGCTTGCGTCGGAGGGAAGCAAGACTGCAGTGGATGCATGTCCGCTCGTTGGGAATATCTACAACGTGACGAAATTGCCCCTGAGGGGTGTGTATCTTACTTTCATGTTGTAGGGGTAGTATGGTAACTTGCCACCTCCGAGAGACTATAGATAAATAGCAAGTGGAGGAGTGGGCAGCTAGCTCTCGCCCATTAGGTTTTCATTTCCTCTCTTTCCCTAGCACTTTGCTATGGTTTTCTTCTTCCTTCCATAGGCTAGCTAGTGCTTCAACTCTAGATCATCAAGAGGGTAGGATGTTGGGAGGAAGCTAGTCTTTGTAAAGACTTGTTCATCGGATGTATGGAAGTTTCATGGTTGCTTCTTGAGTGCATCTTTGTCTCCCGGCATTTTTCCTTTTGTTGATTTTCGGGGTCTTTTATTGGAAATTTCGTGGGGAAGGATTCGGGGCATTTCCTTGGGGGATTTGTGTTGGGGATCACACATGAGTGCCTTGGGCCTCTTTCCTTGGTGATCTTGTCCCTACAAATCCTCGGGAAGGTCTTCGATTTTGGTGGTTTTCGGGTTCCCCCGAGTTCTTAAGGTAGTGACCTTTGATTCGCGATTCCCCATGATTGAGAGCATTTTGGGGCAGTTCCTTTGAGGTAGAGGTTGTCCATGAGGCAACCCATACTTCTCCAAAGTTTCGCTACAATCCGTTGGGTGAATCGGGAGATCGGGCGATGGGAAGTTGAGAGTTGACCCGCGGGCTTGCTGCCCAGGCACAGGCAGTCTAACCACCTGGCATAGGCGGTCAAACCACCATGGGTTTTTCTCTGGGAAAAGTTTGGCTTTTCGGAGTTTTCTTCTGGGAGCAAGTTTGCCCTGACCAGAGGAGGCCTTGGTCAAAATCTCAGAGAATTTTGAGTCCGTTTGGTCCGGTTTGGATCGTTTCTTGGAGCTTCTGCTGGACGCGGTTTAACCGCCTGGTGTAGGCAGTCAGACCACCCTTGGCCAGTTCGGTTGCTCTGAGCCCTCGGGTGATCCGGTTGTTGTGTTCGGGTGACCCGAGGCGTCTCTGTTCGCTCCCGGGTGTTCCGGAGGTTGGGTCCGGGTGACCCGGAGTGTCAGGCGGTCTAACCGCCTCCAGGACGCGGTCAAACCGCCTAGGTCGGTCTAACAGCCTGTGGCCTACGGTCTGACCGCCTGTGTCCTGAGCTTGCTCCGAGGAGTTTTTCCGCTGTGCGTGTCGGTGTTGGGACTTGTTCATAGGGTCAGTAGTACTCTCAGTGACTATGTGATCCTTGCAAGTCAGTGTCGAGGTCAGCTCTTACACTCTCTGGATCATACTATGTGGAGTGCTAAGGTCGAGGCCATTATGGAGTCCGCTAACTATGAGACACTCACGGTCGATGAGCTCTTCTCGAAGCTCAAGTCCTCAGAGGTCGATAGGGCTTTGAGAGCCAAGACAGAGAACCCGACTGATCCACGTAGTCTGGCTCTTGTCACAGGCTCGAGGATAGGACTTGCTGCTAACTCTTCTTCTAGACACTTTGTCTTGTCTTCTCTTGTGTCTTTGCCAGATGAGGAGTTCGAGGTGCTGAGTGAGGATGATCTCGCGCTATTGAGCAAGAGGTTTGGGCGCATGTACGAGAACCGCAAGGGAACAAGGCGAAACTTGAGTACGTGCTTCAAGTGCGGCAAGATGGGGCACTTCATCGCTGAGTGTCCCGAGGCCATGGAGATCAAGAACGACTACAGGCACAGGCCCAAGCACGACTACAACAAGCGCCGTCCCAAGAACAACTACAACAAGCACAAGAACAAGGGCGAGCGGCGGACCAAGAAGAGCAGTGGCTACAAGAAGAAGACGGCCCGAGCGTTGGTTGCTGGTGCAAGCGACATCGACTCCAGTTCCTACTACACCACGTGGAGCTCGAGCAGCGACGACAACGAGGACGGCGGCCGGTACAAGGAGAAGAGGCACACTAGCAAGAACTTCAACGGCTTGAGCTTCGTCGCGAGTGACGGCTTCTGCGTCATGGTGCACGGCTCCGATGGCAAGAAGAGCAGAAAGGACGACTCCAGCTCCGAGGACGACTCCGAGGACGAGGTGAGTCGTGATCCTGATGTCTTGCTTAAGGAGATTGCTTAGTTGAATGCTCTGCTAGATAATCATGATGATGTGCTTAGAAAGACCAACAAGGAGAAGAGAGAGTTTAGGTCCTTGCTAGGTGCTACTAGAGAAAGGGTCATGGAACTTGAGTCTTCTCTTGTTGATGCTAGAGTTCAGATTGAGTCTTTGAAAACTGCACCTGTTGTTTCTGATGAACCTGAATGTTCTGAATGCAATGTTTTCTTGGCTGACTTGTCTGAACTAAAAGGTAAGTATGCCTCTCAGCTTGAGGAACTAGATGTGCTTAGGGCTGAATTGATTGAGTTGAAGTCTAGACCTGCTTTGTTAGGAGCTTATTCTACTTGTCCTATTTTGCATGGTAAACTAGATGATTCTCATGCCCGCATAGTTTCCTTAGAGGCTGCTTTGAAGTCGCCTATTGCTACTGCTTGCTCCGGCTGTGAAACTGCTTCTATTAAGAACCTGGAACTTGAACACTGTGCTAACCGCTTGCAAACTGAGAATGATGAGTTGTGTCAGTGTTTGGGTTGGTTGTCTGGTAGAGAGCCTCAGTTGAGGATGATGATTGAGCACTGCAGGCGAGCTGATGGTAGAGGGCTTGGGTCAGAGAGAGTTGTTGGTGAGAGCAGTGGTGAGAAGGAAGAGAGAGCTGAGAGCATTCCCATTCCACCACAAACTACACCTACCAACCAGTGGAAACCCAAGCCAAACCACCTCTGTAGCAAACTTGACACAACCCCAGATCCACCTGCCTTTCCACCCAAGACAAACAACTTTCAGAGGAGAGTAGTGTTTGTGCCTGAATCGGGTGAGAAGCCACAGCCCAGAGAGAACCCACCAAAGCCAAAACTGGTGTTCCACTATGAGTACTGTGGGAAAGATGTACACCGAGAGGGTTTCTGCTTCAGGAAGAGGAAGGATGAGAGGCTTGCTAGGGAAAGGGCAAACAGGGACAGGTACTACCCTTCTCATGGTGTGCCTGAGCCTCGTGTGTCGCTACCTAGGGGAGAGACTGGAGTGCGGTCAGTTTTTGCTAGGGGTGATCGAGGTTTTCCTCCTCGGGGTGTTCCTCCTCAGAGGGACGGTAGCAGACGCTTTGGGGCAGGGCGTAGTGAGTTCACTGGACGTTCCTTCACTCATGACTGTTACGAGTTTGGGAGGAACGATTGCAGCTTTGGGTCTGAGAGGAGCTACAGACCACGTTTTCCTTTTCGTGGTGCTTGTACTCCTCCGATGAGATGTGAGAGGGTTCCACGGATGGACAGTGGTAGCGTTGACTTTGCTAACCCCTCCTTTGAGCAGATGGCTCGACACTGGTTTAACACTTTCTGTTCTAACCCCAGTGTTGAGTCATTTGCTCACTCTTGTTCTCATTTTTGATTTTGCAGGTGGGAGGCATGGAGAGCCTTTGGTTGATCGACTCCGGTTGTTCTCGACACATGACCGGAGATCGAAGGTGGTTCTCCAGCCTCACCCCTGTGATGACCAAAGAGTACATCACTTTCGGGGACAATGGAAGAGGACATGTGCTATCAGAAGGTGTGATTTAGGTAAGTGAGAAGCCCTCGTCAAGTCTCTTGGCTTTAATTTGCTTTCTGTTTCTCAGTTGCTTGACGAGGGGTTTGAGGTTCGCTTTAAGTTGGGTGCTTCTCGGGTACTTGATTCTCGAGGTGATCTTGTCTTTACAATCGTTCCCGAGGGTCGACTCTTTTGAGCTGATTTTTTTCAGACTTCAGGTCCCGCTCGGTGTTTGGTTGCTGGTGTTTCTGCCGAGTTGTGGAAGTGGCATAGGCGGTTGGGTCACTTAAGCTTTGATTTGCTTTCTCGCTTGAGTGGGCTCGAACTTGTCCGAGGATTGCCGAGGTTGAAGTTTGAGAAAGATTTGGTGCGTGCCCCGTGTAGGCATGGCAAGATGGTGGCCACTCCCCATCCACCTTTGACTGAGGTCATGACTGAGCGTCCGGGGGAGCTTTTACACATGGACCTGGTTGGTCCGGCTCGCGTTCACTCGGTGGGTGGGAAGTGGTATGTCCTTGTGGTTGTGGACAACTACTCTCGCTATGATTGGGTCTTTTTCTTGGCTGACAAATCTGAGACTTTTGGCTTTGTTCGAGATCTGATCTTGAGGTTGAAGAACGAGAGACATGGGGATGCCATTCGAGCAATTCGTAGTGACAATGGCACAAAATTCAAAAAGTCTCATTTTGAGACATTCTGTTGTGATCTTGGTGTAGGACCGATATGGCGACCAGAGAGGGGGGGAGTGAATGGGAGCCGATTAAAATTCTTCTCCGAAGAGACAAACTCGGCCTATGTTCCAAAATCACTTCCGCTGACCTCAACACTGACTTGCAAGAATCACGTAGTCACAGAGAGTACTACTGATCCTATGAACAAGTCCCAACAGCAACACGCACAGCGGAAAACTCCTCGGGGTCAACTCAGGACACAGGCGGTTAGACCGCAGGCCACAGGCGGTTTGACCGCGTCCTGAAGGCTGTTAGACCGCCTGACGCTCCGGATCACCCGGAACCAACCTCCGGAACACCCGGGAGCAAACAGAGACGCCTCGGGTCACCCGAACACCACAGCCGGATCACCCGAGAACTCAGAGCAACCAAAACTGGCCAAGGCGGTCAGACCGCCTGTACAGGGCGGTTAGACCGCGTCCAGCAGAAGCTCCAAGAAAAGTCTCAAACCGGACCAAACAGACTCGAAATTCTCCGAGATTTTGACCAAGGCCTCCTCTGATCAGGGCAAACTTGCTCCCAGAAGAAAACCCCAAAAAGCCAAACTTTTCCCAGAGAAAAACCCCAGGTGGTTAGACTGCCTGTGCCAGGTGGTTAGACCACCTGTGCCTGGGCAGCAAGCCCGCGGGTCAACTCTCAACTTCCCATCGCCCGATCTCCCGATTCACCCAACGGATCGAGCTATTTGCCAATGTACCATTTCAAACATGTGGCTTCGCCAATTTGCCATTCAGGCCCACATGTCATTGACTCGGACAGGCCCACATGTCATGGACACGGAGTGGCATCATTGGCGAAGCCACACCTTTGAAGGGGTAAATGGGCAAATGTTTCCAACGGATTGTAGCTAAACTTTGGGGAAGTATGGGATGCCTCGTGGACAACCTCTACCTCAAAGAATCTGCCCCCAAAACACTCTCAATCATGGGGAATTGCAAATCAAAGGTCACTAGAGTTCAGATAGGTGATGCTAGAGAAAGGGTCATGGAACTAGAATCTTCTCTTGTTGCTGCTAGAGTTCAGATAGAGTCTTTGAAAACTGCACCTGTTGTTTCTGATGAACCTGAATGTTCTGAATGCAATGTTTTCTTCGCTGACCTGTCTGTACTAAAAGCTAAGTATGTCTCTCATCCTGAGGAACTAGATGCTGTTAGGGCTGAGTTGACTGAGTTGAAGTCTAGACCTGCTTTGCTAGGAGCTTGTGCTACTTGTCCTATGTTGCATGATAAACTAGATGATTCTCATGCCCGCATAGTTTCCTTAGAGGCTGCTTTGATTGAGAACTTGGTGTGGACTGACTCTTGGCCTAGTATTGCAGGTGTTAGATGCGGCTTGATTTGCATTGGTGCAGGTGAAGAACAGGCGCGAAAGGTCTTAGCCAGAGTGGCCTCCAGGTGTAGAGAGACAAGTAGGCTTGGTTCGAGGGACCCGCTGGCTGGACAGGATCAAGTGCGGTTCGCATGGTGCAAGAAGAGCAAGATGAAGTTGTGTACATGGAGCCGGTGCATTGTAGCGGCTGAGGACCGAAGTCTGCACGCGGGGTTTGTTGATTTGACCACAAAATCAACACCGAGCCAGTGCAAGGTAGCGGCTAACAACCGAAGCTTGCATGTGGCCGAGCCAGTGCTGGGTGGCGGCTAACAACCGAAGTCAGCACGCGAGGTTTGGTGGTTTGCCACAAAACTACCGGGAGGAGGGTTTCTCGGTTTGGGCCTCAAAACCGAGCCCGAGGACTCGACGAGACGAAGACGGCACCCAGGCCGGTCTAACCACCTAGGTGGGGCGGTCTGACCACCTGGGCCGGTCTAACCACCTGGGAGAGGCGGTCTGACCACCCTGGCCGCAGCTGTGCGTCGAGGAGCTTCGAAGCGGGGGACACACGGTGTGATCGCGGAGCTTGCGTCGGAGGGAAGCAAGGCTACGAGGGATGCATGTCCGCTCATTGGGAATATCTACAACGTGACGAAATTGCCCCTGAGGGGTGTGTATCTTACTTTCATGTTGTAGGGGTAGTATGGTAACTTGCCACCTCCGAGAGACTATAGATAAATAGCAAGTGGAGGAGTGGGCAGCCATCTCTTGCCTATTAGGTTTTTCATTTCCTCTCTTTTCCTAGCACTTTGCTATGGTTTTCTTCTTCCTTCCATAGGCTAGCTAGTGCTTCAACTCTAGATCATCAAGAGGGCAGGATATTGGGAGGAAGCTAGTCTTTGTAAAGACTTGTTCATCGGATGTATGGAAGTTTCATGGTTGCTTCTTGAGAGCATCATTGTCTCCCGGCGTTTTTCCTTTTATTGATTTTTGGGGTCTTTTCTTGGGAATTTTGTGGGGAAGGATTCGGGGCATTTCCTTGGGGGATTTGTGTTGGGGATCACACATGAGTGCCTTGGGCCTCTTTCCTTGGTGATCTTGTCCCTACAAATCCTCGGAAAGGTCTTCGATTTTGGTGGTTTTCGGGTTCCACCGAGTTCTTGAGGTAGTGACCTTTGATTCGCGATTTCCCATGATTGAGAGCGTTTTTGGGCATATCCTTTGAGGTAGAGGTTGTCCACGAGGCATCCCATACTTCCCCAAAGTTTCACTGCAATCCGTTGGGTGAATCGGGAGATCGGGCGATGGGAAGTTGAGAGTTGACCCGTGGGCTTGCTGCCCAGGCACAGGCGGTCTAACCGCCTGGGGTTTTTCTCCGGGAAAAGTTTGGCTTTTCGGGGTTTTCTTCTGGGAGCAAGTTTGCCCCGACCAGAGGAGGCCTTGGTCAAAATCTCGGAGAATTTGTAGTCCATTTGGTCCGGTCTGGATCTTTTCTTGGAGCTTCTGTTGGACGCGGTTTAACCGCCTGGTGTAGGCGGTCAGACCACCCTTGGCCAGTTCGGTTGCTCTAAGCCCTCGGGTGATCCGGTTGTTGTGTTCGGGTGACCCGAGGCATCTCTGTTCGCTTCCGGGTGTTCCAGAGGTTGGGTCCGGGTGACCTAGAGTGTCAGGCGGTCTAACCGCCTCCAGGACGTGGTCAAACCACCTAGGCCGGTCTAACCGCATGTGGCCTGTGGTCTGACCGCCTGTGTCCTGAGTTTGCTCCGAGGAGTTTTTCCGCTGTGCGTGTCGGTGTTGGGACTTGTTCATAGGGTCAGTAGTACTCTCAGTGACTACATGATCCTTGCAAGTCAGTGTCGAGGTCCGTGGAAGTGATTTTGGAACATAGGCCGAGTTCGTCTCTTCGGAGAAGAATTTTAATCGGCTCCCATTCACTCACCCCCTCTGGTCGCCATATCGGTCCTACAGCAAGGGAGGTCCATGGGCCCGAGTTCGATCTGAGGCGGGCGCCCCTTGCTGGAGAAGTCATAATGAGGATGGGAGTAGGCAAGAAGCATGGTCAGTACTTCATGGGAGACATCATCCTCAACCCGTCTGATGTTCTGAGTCTCCCGTAGGTTCAAGCTACGAGCACGAGCTCAAGCCCGGCCATACAACAATGGCAGAACACTTCACAGACCTTACTAGAGATAGTCCAGGTTATTTCTGTTTCATCCGTCATTCATTGACATTTACATATGTTTGGTTTATATTTTCTAATGTTGGGATCAAATTTTGTAGGCCAAACTTGAAGAAAAGAGGGTCCAATGGAAGAGGTAGGTACAAGAGCTACAAGAGAGGCACCAGGTGTCGTATGGACATCCTAGGGCCCACCAACATGGCAGGTCCTGTCAATGAACCCGACGGCCCACCGGGACTACTCTACGTGTGGGCCATGCTGCAAGACGACGTGGACTACAAGACGGATTTGGACTAGTGCCAGACTAGGAAAGCATACCATATAATAGCTACTCCTACCCGTATATGGTCTAGTACTCCTCTTCCGGATATCAATTGTAACTCTGGCCCCCGGGATATATAAGGCAGGCAGAGACCTCCCCCTAGGGACACGGATCATAACCTTAGCTTGTAGCGCATCGCCTCCAAGCAATCCTGAGCTCGAAACTACTCCCGAACTCAAGGCAATCAATCCAATACGCTTCACGCGGCATACAGGACGTAGGGTATTACGCAATATGCGGCCCGAACCTGTCTAACTTGTGTGTCTCGTGTTTCACCATCGGGTTCTAGAGTCTAGGCGAGCCCCACCGCACAATCTACTACCGCGAGTACCCCCGTGGTAGGTTTGCCGAGATTAAACACCGATAGCTGGCGCACCAGGTAGGGGATCTTGTCAAAGATTCACTAGCAAACTCGATGGCTTCGATCATCATCAAGCCCACCGTCGCCTTCGCGCGAGGCGACACCTTCGTCTTCGGCTCATGGGTCCGCGTCGCAAATGGCGCGGGATCCTTCCTGCGCTTCATCACGGCGACTCCAGAGCAGACGACCGCTCCCACGACACTTCCTCAAGCTTCGGCGGAGGAACTCACCGAGAATTTCGGTGAAATTTCGCTTTTCGACTCGAACAGCGCACAAGCTTTGGAGTCCGAGTACAACTCGACTTCAACTCAAGACCGGATCGGTCCGCATGAGCTGCCCTCCGAACCCTCGTCCGGATCGATCCCGCTTTAATTCCCGCTCCTCTTCGGACTACGCTCCGCAAGCACTGCTTACCAGGCCGCGCTCGGCAAGCTCCAACGACCTGGCAAGGAGACCGCACCCGAGTACTCCTCGGACTCAGAGACCATCCTCGAGGACACCTCGGACCCATCTGAGTACGAGTTCGACTTCGGTTCAGACCCATTTGAAGAGAAGCCGCTTTCAAGACCTGCTCAGGGCCTGGTGCTCACCTCGACACCAGAAGGTAGATTCGTCTACTGGCCAAATCAGAAGCCCCTGGACCTCAATGATGACTCCCGCGTCATAGCCTACCTCGACAACCTCCCGTACCAGGAAGGCTCACCTCTCCAAGATGAAGGCAACGACACAGAGATCATCACCCCCGCGAGCTATGACGAATACTACTCATCAAGCCGGGAGGTCTTCTTGATCACTGGTGAAGGTCGTTGACAGAACGTGCGGTACCCAGAAGACGTCTCCGCAGATGAACTCTCTGCGGATGCACCAGCAAGGGAGACGCCAGCAGATAAGACAGCTCGTCACGCCAGGAGCACTGAACGCGCCAACCTGCGACAAGCACTTGCTGACGCCCTCCCAGCCCGCAACCTCGAGGAAGCATTGGAAGCCGTCACCGATCGAGAACACAACACTCTAGAGGAGATCATCAACTCGATCAATGTGCTTGGCTGCTCCATGCCTCGCAACCGCCTCTCTGAGCGAATCGCTACTATCACCGAGAAAGCCCACCGCCTGCTCCAGACACGTCCGGAAGCAAGTAGCAGTGGCGCCCCGGCACCGGGCAACCCCACTCGCCCACGCGCAGAAGCCAGCAACCGCACAAAGGCCATGAAACCTGGTGGCGGTGACGAAAGCATCAACAACGCCTCCCGCAAGAACTCTCACGACGCCCGCGACACCATCAACAGGATTCGCAAGGATTGCGAGAAGAAGCGGGAGGACACAACTGACTCCTTCCCCACCTTCACCAAGCATCTCAGGGAACAACTACTCCCTGACAAGTTCAAGCCCCTCGGCACCACCAAGTACGACAGCAAGCAAGACCCGAGGCAGTGGCTACGCTGCTATGGGATATCCATCGCCAACATCGGAGGCAACGACGACACCAAGTGCCTCTACTTCCCGTTCTGCATGGAGCAAGAGCCGCTCACGTGGCTCGAATCCCTCAAGAAGGACTCCATCGACGACTGGGGAACCCTCAAGAAGTGCTTCAACAGCAACTTCGCTGGAGCCTTGGGCCGTCACGGCACTCGCATAGACCTCGCCCAAATCACCCAGAAGCCAGGCGAATCTCTACGCGAGTACATGCGCCATTTCTTCGACAAGCGCGCTTGTGTTGTTGACGTCACCGACAAGGAGGTCATCGACACCTTCCAAGAAGGACTACTCGATGAGCGTACTTTCATCGACTTCGGCCGCACACGCCCATCCACCATTACCAAGCTCAAGAACATGGTGCAGATGTGGGCCGACGAGGAAAACAAAGCTCGCAACCAGTACAAGTCCAACCGCGGCAACAACAACAACAACGCAGGCAGTAGCAGCAAGCAGCAGCAATCCACAGGCCCCAACCGCTCGGTTCACAACAACTCAAGTAACCCCAACCTCAAGCAGGAGCCTGACAATACTGTTGCAAATGTGGAACAGATGCCGTCGAAGCCTAAGGGCGACGATTTCTTCGACAAGATTCGCAAGGATAAGTGCCCATGGCATCTTGACGGTGATCACACTACTGAGCAATGCTGGTCTCTACACCGTGCTTTGAAGGATCCTCCAGAACCCCGGCCACCTAAACGGAGGGGCAGAGGGAAGAAGGGCAATGGCAACAAGGAGGGTGACTACCAGGACCCCACTCAAACAGTCAACCTCATCTTCGGAGGACACCCAACAAAGCGCGCCCAGAAGCTCACACTCAGGGAGATAATGTCCATTGAACCAGCTACTCCCACTTTTCTCAAGTGGTCCGAGGTGCCAATTACCTTCTCAAGGGTAGATCAATGGACCAGCTTCTCTGAACCAGGGCGATTCCCGCTCGTCCTGGACCCGGTGGTAGCAGGATCAAGGCTCACTAAAGTACTCATCGATGGCGGCAGTGGATTAAATATCCTGTTCACCAAGACTTTGAGGAAGATGGGCCTCGACGTCACTAACATGCTTACACCGTCAAACTCTCCGTTCTACGGCATCGCCCCGGGCCACACAGCAGTCCCACTGGGACAAGTCATGCTGCCTGTAATCTTCGAGACAAAAGACAACTACTGCACCGAGTACATCAAGTTCGAGGTCGCCGACTTCGAGACTTCCTACCACGCCATCCTCGGCCGACCAGCGCTCACCAAGTTCATGGCTGTCCCGCACTACGTGTACCTCGTGCTCAAGATGCCAAGACCCAAAGGAGTACTCGCATTGCGAAGGGACTTGAAGCGCTCCTACGACTACGACTCAGAAGCCATAGAGCTCGCCGCTACAACTCAAGTCCCCAACGCTATGGCTGAGGTCTTCATCGCATCAAAAAAGCTCGCCCAGAGCGAACTCAAGATCCCCGAGAAGCCCGAAGCCTCAACAAAGCCCAAGCTGCCTCAGGACGTCCAGCTGAAGACCATCGACCTTGGTACCGGTGACTCTAGCAAGACGACCATGATCGGCACAGGCCTCGATCCCCAGCTTCCTCCGGGCAAATCGTGACATCTTCGTTTGGAAACCAGCAGACATGCCTGGTGTGCCCAGGAGGCTGATTGAGCACTCCCTCAACTTCAACCCTGATGCTACCCCTATTCGTCAAGCTCTACGCTGTTTCACCCAGGAGCACAAGGATGCCATCAAGAAGGAACTCGCGAAACTACTCACGGCCGGCTTCATCAGAGAAGTTTTTCATCCAAAGTGGCTCCCTAATCATGTCCTGGTGCGCAAGAAAAACAGCAATGACTGGCGGATGTGTGTCGACTACACGGGCCTCAACAAGCACTGCCCCAAGGACCCCTTCGGGCTGCCGCGGATTGATCAAATCATTGACTCCACGGCCAGTTGTGCCCTACTCTGCTTCCTCGACTGCTACTCCGGATACCACCAGATCGCAATCATGGAAGAAGATCAAGAAAAGAGTGCATTCATCACCCCGTTCGATGCCTACTACTACAAAACAATGGCATTTGGTCTGAAGAACACGGGTGCAATATATCAACGAGCTATCCAGGCTTGCTTCAAGAAGCAACTCAACAAGAACATCGAAGCCTACGTGGACGACGTCGTTGTCAAGACCAGAAATCCAGACACGCTCATCACCGATCTTGAAGAGACTTTCGCATCCTTGCGGGAGTACCAATGGAAGCTCAATCCCAACAAGTGCGTCTTCGGCGTACCGTCCGAAAAACTACCCGGGTTCATCATCAGCCATCGCGGCATCGAAGCTAACCTAGAGAAGATCTCTGCCATCGTGAGCATGAAAGCTCCGTCCTACATCAAGGACGTCCAGAAACTCACTGGGTGCATGACGGCCCTCAACCAATTCATATCAAGACTTGGAGAACGGGGACTCCCCTTCTTCAAACTACTCAAGTGGCAAGAGAAGTTTGTGTGGACAGAGGAGGCTGATAAGGCTTTGGTACAACTCAAAGACTTCCTCTCCAGACCGCCTGTCCTCACAGGACCTCAAGCCAACGAAGAACTACTCCTGTACATTACTGCAACTACCCACGTGGTCCATACCGCCATCGTCGTTGAGAGGCGGGAAGAAGGCCACGCTTTCAAGGTTCAGCGACCCGTCTACTTTGTCAGTGAGGTCCTTTCTGAGTCCAAGACCCGGTATCCTCCGATGCAGAAATTGCTCTACGCTATACTCATCACCTCGCAGAAGCTACGACACTACTTTCAAGAATACATGGTCTCTGTGGTAACTGACTTCCCCCTTGGTGATATCCTTCACAACCGGGATGCCACAGGGAGGATTTCTAAATAGACGGTCGAGCTCGACGCTCTATCGCTCGACTTTCAACCTCGCACTACTATCAAGTCTCATGCATTAGTGCATTTCATGGCTGAGTGGCGGGAGAATCAAGTACCAACCCCCGTCGAGTGCCCAGAGCATTGGGTTATGTACTTCGATGGCTCTCTCAAGCTTGAAGGTGTCGGCGCAGGAGTGCTACTGATCTCCCCCAAGGGCGAGCAACTCAAATACATCTTGCAGATCTTCTGGAACGTCTCCAATAATGAAGCTAAATACGAGGCTCTATTGCATAGGCTACGTCTAGCAGTCTCTCTCGGCTTCAAGCGACTACTCGTCTATGGCGATTCCACTGTGGTCATCAATCAAGTCAATGACTCGTGGGATTGCAACTGAGAAAACATGGACGCGTACTGTCTGGAGGTGCGTAAACTCGAGAACAAATTTTATGGACTCGAGTTCCACCACGTCATCCGCGACAACAACGTTGCTGCGGACGTCTTATCCAAGCTGGGGTCTTCACGTGCTCAAGTTCCACTAGGAGTCTTCGTCCACGAGCTGCACAAGAAGTCTATTCCTGAATCGCCATCTCCACCTACGAGTACCGATCCTGGCCCGTCTCAGCCAGACCGCAAGGTGATGATGATCGATGTGGATTGGAGACAACCATTCATTGATTACATAAAAGAGCAGAAGGTTCCATCAGACAAATCACAAGAGAACAGATCACTCGACGAGCCAAGGCATACACCCTAGTCGGGGATCAACTCTACAAGCGAGGCGCGACATCTCAAGTACTCATGAAGTGCGTCTCTCGAGAAGATGGCAAGAAAATCTTGGAGGAGACACATAAAGGAACTTGTGGCAACCACGCGTCCTCTCAGACCCTGGTAGATAATGTCTTCCGGCGATCGTTCTACTGGCCTACCGCTCTTGCCGATGCAGAAGAACTCGTCAGGAAGTGTCATGGGTGTCAATTCTTCGCCAAGCAACAACACATTCCTGCCTACAAACTCATCACGATACCACCAACTTGGTCGTTCGCATGCTGGGGGCTTGATATGATCGGCCCTTTACCAACTGCAACAGGGGGATTCAAGCTAGTCCTGGTGGCTATTGAGGACCAGGTGTGTCCGAGGACCAGTGGATGGTCGCTTCTTAGTGATGAGTGTTTGACAACGTGGTGTGGACTGACTCTTGGCTTAGTATTGCAAGTGTTGGATGCGGCTTGATTTGCGTTGGTGCAGGTGAAGAACAGGCGCGAAAGGTCTTAGCCAGAGTGGCCTGGCTTGGTTCGAGGGACCCAGTGACCGGACGGGATCAAGTGCGGTCCGCATGGTGCAAGAAGAGCAAGACGAAGTCGTGGGCATGGAGCCGGTGCAGGGTAGCGGCTAACGACCGAAGTCTGCACGCGGGGTTTGTTGATTTGACCACAAAATCAACACCGAGCCAGTGCAAGGTAGCGGCTAACAACCGAAGCTTGCATGTGGCCGAGCCAGTGCTGGGTGGTGGCTAACAACCGAAGTCAGCACGCGGGGTTTGGTGGTTTGCCACAAAACTACCAGGAGGAGGGTTTCTCGGTTTGGGCCTCAAAACCGAGCCTGAGGACTCGGCGAGACAAGGACGGCCACCCAGGCCGATCTAACCGCCCAGGAGGGGCGGTCTAACCACTCGGGCCAGTCTGACCACCTGGGAGGGGCGGTCTGACCGCCCAGGTCGCAGCAGTGCATCGAGGAACCTCGCAGCGGGGGACACGCGGTGTGATCGCGGAGCTTGCGTCGGAGGAAAGCAAGGCTGCGGTGGATGTGTGTTCGCTCGATGGAGTTACCCACAACTTACCGGAATTACCCCTGAGGGGTATGTATCTTAATTTCGAGTTGTAGGGGTAGAGTAGTAATTTGCCACCTCCAATGGACTATAGATAAATAGGAGATGGAGGAAGTGGGCAGCCAAGCTTTGGGGCTTCATCCTACGGACTTGGTGATTAGGTTTGATTTTCTCTCTTCCATAGGCTAGCTAGAGCTTCAATTCCAAATCATCAAGAGGGTAGGATGTTGGGAGGTTGCTAGCCCTTGTAAAGAATCTTTCCTTTGAATGTGAAGAAGATTCATGGTGCTAGTTTTGTATCCCCTTTGTTTCCCGGTGTTTTCCTTTTCGGTTGATTTTTGGTGTCATTTCTTGGGAAATTCAGTGGGAAGTTTTCGGGGCATTTCTTTGGGGGATTTGTGTTGGGGATCACATATGAGTGCCTTGTGCCTCTTTTCTTGGTGATCTTGTCCCTACAAATCCTCGGGAAGGCCTTTGATTTTGGTGGTTTTCGGAGTACCCCGAGTTCTTGAGGTAGTGACCTTTGATTTGCGATTCCCCATGATTGAGAGCGTTTTGGGGCATATCCTTTGAGGTAGAGGTTGTCCTTGAGGTAATCCAACTATCCCCAAAGTTTCGCTGCAATCCGTTGGGTGAATCGGGAGATCGATCGACGGGAAGTTGAGGGTTGACCCGCGGTTCTTGCTGTGTAGGCCCAGGCGGTCTAACTGCCCCAGGCAGGCAGTCTAACCGCCCTGGACTTTCTTGGAAAAAGTTTGGCTTTTCGAGGTTCTCTTTTGGGAGCAAGCTTGCCTTGATCAGAAGAAGCCTTGGTCAAATTCTTGGCTCGTTTGGAGTCCGTTTGCCTCGTCTTCCTTCGGTTGCAAGTTTCATTTCTGCTGCAGGCGGTCAAACTGCCCTGGGCAGGCGGTCTAACCGCCCTGGGTGATTCTTCGGGAAAAGTTTGGCTTTTTGGGGGTTTTCTTCTGGGAGCAAGTTTGCCCTGACCAGAAGAGGCCTTGGTCAAATTCTTGGAGAATTTGGAGTCCGTTTGGTCCGGTTTGGATCTTTTCTTGGAGCTTCTGCTGGACGCGGTTTAACCGCCTGGTGTAGGCGGTCAGACCGCCCTTGGCCAGTTCGGTTGCTATGAGCCATCGGGTGATCTGGTTGTTGTGTTCGGGTGACCCGAGGGGTCTCTGTTCGCTCCCGGGTGTTCCGGAGGTTGGGTCCGGGTGACCCGGAGCGTCAGGCGGTCTAACCGCCTCCAGGATGCGGTCAAACCGCCTAGGCTAGTCTAACCGCCTGTGACCTGCGGTCTGACCGCCTGTGGCCTGAGTTTGCTCCGAGGAGTTTTTCGCTGTGTGTGTTGGTGTTGGGACTTGTTCATAGGGTCATTAGTACTCTCAGTGACTACGTGATCCTTGCAAGTCAGTGTCGAGGACCGTGGAAGTGATTTTGGAACATAGGCTGAGTTCGTCTCTTCGGAGAAGAATTTTAATCGGCTCCCATTCACTCCCCCTCTCTGGTCGCCATATCGATCCTACAAGTGGTATCAGAGCCGAGTTAAGGGTCTCCTAACTCTAACCAGTTCGAGATCCAAAGATGGCATATCAAGAGTGGAGTTCGGGTCCTCCACACTTCGATGTAAAGAACTACCAGATGTGGGAAGGGACAACTGATTTGGGATGTGACGGTAGACACTACCTATGTCATACCCCAGAGCTTCCTGCTACCAGGCACCAGGGATCTGTTCGAGGCCAACAGCAAGGCTGTCAACTTCATGTACCGTGCTCTCTCGGAACATGAATTCAATCGTGTTTTGGGAGAGAACTTGGCCTGCAAGATTTGGGAGAAACTGAAGGTGGCTCATGGTGGAAACAACCAAGTCAAAGCTCGGTTGTTCGCGACTTACCGGAGAGAGTACGAGAATTTCACTCATCTCCCCAGCGAGTCGATCGACGTGTTGTTTCAGCGCTTTACTTGCGTTGTGAACAACATGAGGGCCAATGTGAGCGTCTGAGAAACCAAGTTGAGATGTGCCTTGGTTTATATATGATGAGTGATTGACCGGATGATTTGAGGCTTTATGTGCGTTGTGTGTGTTTGAGTTGTGATGTGTTTTACTCTTATGTTTATGTGGTGTGTTGTCAGCGCACTCGTGATGAGTGGTTGACAACGTTGTGTGGACTGACTCTTGGCCTAGTATTGCAGGTGTTGGATGCGGCTTGATTTGCGTTGGTGCAGGTGAAGAACAAGCGTAAAAGGTCTTAGCCAGAGTGGCCTCCGAGGAGTGGAGAGACAAGTAGGCTTGGTTCGAGGGACCCGGTGGCCAGACGGGATCAAGCGCAGTCCGCATGGTGCAAGAAGAGCGAGACGACGTCGTGTACATGAAGGAGCCGGTACAGAGTGGTGTCCCTCATTGGGGGTTATTGGTTTGCCACAAAACCAAAAGCCGGTGCGGACGTGGCGGCCAACTCAAGGAACGAGGCAAGATCGAGTAGACTGTCCGGGAGCCGGAAGTGAAAGACTTGGTGGGCTCGAAGCTTGGCGTGGTGAGGCTGTACGTCTCGTGGGTGGGGTTTGTTGATTTGGCCACAAAATCAACACCGAGCCAGTGCAAGGTAGCGGCTAACAACCGAAGCTTGCAAGTGGCCGAGCCGGTGCAGGATAGCGGCTAACGACCGAAGTCTGCACGCGGGGTTTGTTGATTTGACCACAAAATCAACACCGAGCCAGTGCAAGGTAGCGGCTAACAACCGAAGCTTGTATGTGGCTGAGCCGGTGTGGGGTGGCGGCTAACAACCGAAGTCCGCACGCGGGGTTTGGTGGTTGCCACAAAACTACCAGGAGGAGGGTTTTTCGGTTTGGGCCTCAAAACCGAGCCCGAAGACTCGGCATGACAGAGACGGTATACGGGTGTGTCGGGAAGCTTCGAAGCAGGGGACACGCGGCGTGATCGAGGAACTTGCGTCGGAGGTAAGCAAGGCCCGATGGATGCGTGTCCGCTCGATGGGTCTATTCATGTATTGACCAAAATGCCCCTGCGTGGGCTTGAGTTGTAACTCCTAGAGTAGGGGCACTTCGGTCTTTATGTCCAGAGGGCTCTATATATAGGAGGAGTGGCTGAAATGGGCAGCCATCTCTTTGGGCTAGGAGGTGGGAGTGCTTCTTCATTTTGGAGTGCTTTTGGTGAGAGGAAGAGAGGAGAGAGTGGCTCTTTGTTTGAGCTTTTTGCCATCCAAGATTTGCAATTCTTGGAGTGGCTTGTAATTCAACATGGTATGAATATTCAGAGTGAATTAGTCCCTCAAATCTTGTGCAAATTCCTCAAGCAAATTCTATCTCCTTCTAGATTCCCGAGTTGGTTTTTGTGCTATTTTCGGAGGTTTTCTGTTCGATCCTTGTGCGTCGACTTCTAGGCCGTTTCCTTCCGAATTTCTTTGAGGGGATCATGGGTGAGTGCCTTGTGCATCTCTGGTGATGATCTTGACACCTCAAACGTCGGGAATCGGGCTCGATTTGGTGAGGATTGGATGAACTTGAGTTGGTGCTTTGAGCGCACGAGATTTGCAATTCTGATTGATTGGATAGGTTTGGGGCTCCAAGATTTTGGGCATAGCTTCTCATAGAGACACTTCTCATGTACCCAAAATTTGGGCTCAATCCGTCCAGCGGTTTGGGAGATCCATCGATTGGAATTTGGGGTTGACTTCGCGGGCTGTGTTTCTGGTTCTGTTCGCATTTTTGCGGATGGTCCGTGAGGGGGTGGCGGACGGTCCACGAGGTATTTAGTTCGTCGTGTTCGTCTGCTGTTCTTCGCGGTCTTCGCTTTGATCCGCGCGTGTTTGAATTCTGTTTTGGAAGTGGTTTGGCGGACAGTCCGCCCGGGGTTGCCTGACGGTCCGCGAGCCACGGACGGTCCGCCAAGTGTCCGCGGACGGTCCGTTTTTCGTAGAGCGTTACTGGAGGTTCGGGTGGCTTTTTCGGACAGTCCGCGAGAGCAGCGCGGATAGTCCGCCAGGGTACCGCGGACGGTCCGCCCCTACTGTGAGGACAGTCCGCCCCTGCCCAGGCAGACAGCTTGTTGCTTCGCCTCTTGTGATTTGCTTCCGCTTCTAATCCTTCTACCTTTGTTTGTGGCTTGTCTCTAGGTCTTGTAGGCTTGTGTGTGCCTAGTTTAGAGCCGCTCTTGAGTGTGCGAGTGAACCGAGTGGCAATCGGGGTAAAGGCCGAGTTCTCTCTTTGGAGAAGAATTTTTATCGGCTCCCATCCCCTCTCTGGTCGCCAATCCGGTCCTTCAATTGGTATCAGAGCTTGGTCAAGGATCACTACACCTTAACTGGCTTTGTGATCCAAAGGGCGACAAGAAAGGGGCGCTTTTGCTTGCGGATTTGGTTTGCGCGATTTGAGTCCGGCGATTTGGTGTTGTGCCTTTGAAAAACCATAACTTGAGGTACCTTCCTTAAACCGGGCATAACTTTTTGCTCGGTGCTCCGTTTTGGCTCAAATTTTTACAGAGGTTTCGTGACTCCATTTTGAGGTGAACCCAAACCGAACTAGATCTGTCAAAAATTCAGAAAAATTTAGGAACAAAAAGAAAAAAATTCATTTAAGTTTTTGCAGCTTTTCTTCATTGTTCCAGAATTTCTCTAGATCACATTTCACCTCAGTTTGAGTTGAATTTTTGTGTGCCTCTATCTCTTGTGTTCCTTGTTGAGTGGTAAATTTGAGAGAAAAAGATAAGGCTTTTTGCTATACCACTTGGAGGTTCCTTTGTGAGAATAGAGGCAAATCGAGAGCTTCCTTTGCGTCTTTGCTTGCCTTTTGAGCTTGTTTTCAATTAATCCTAACCAGTGCTTTGAGTATGGCACCAAGCTCTTCTTCTTGTGAGTCTTTGTCTCCAGATATTGATGGGATGGAGATTGCTTCGGGAGATGACCGCAAGTGGAGGAGGATGTGTGAAGAATTGAAGAAAGATACGGAGGCGACGGCGTTGTTGCGTCTCTTGGTGGCTCAAGATGATGACCTCCAAGACAAGCTCATGAAGAGAAGCAAAGTCAAGCTCTACCAAGGTATCATTGGTTTGTTCACTCGTCTTTGTGCTTATGGCGAGATGCTTGTTGAGCTTAAGAACTCACCTTTGCCATGCAAATCTTGTGATGCCTTGTGTGTTAAAAATGAGAAACTAAAAAATGAGGCTAATTGTTGTAGAGAGCTTCTTGAAGTGCATAGGAGAGCATGCAATAATCTTGATTTTGAAAATGATGAATTGAAGTCATCTCTTGCATGTTTAAAATCTCAAATTGACTTGTTGAAATCCAATACTTCTATGCCTTGCGACTCTTGTGTTGCTTTGAATGATGATCTTGCTAAGGCTAGAATTGAGATTGCTTTGTTGAAGTCAAATGCTTGCTTACCATGTGTTTCTTGTGAGTCTTTGCTTGCTGAAATTAATGAATTAAAATTGACTCACACCACATGTGTAGATGAACTTGAGCATGCTAGGGCTGAAATTTGTGAAATGAAGTCTATGCCTTGTAGCCCATGCTCTTTGTTGCTTGTTAATGATGCTTGCCATACTTCTTGTGATAAGAATGATGCTTTGCTAGATGTGAATGATGATGATTGTTCATGTGGTCTCATTTGCACATCTTGCATTGATTTGGAAAATGAAGTTTTGGCTTTGAAGAAAATGCGTGATGATATGAGCGCCAAGTTGGTTGTGCACGATGAGATGAGTGCCAACCTTGAGAAAGAAAATGAACTCTTGCGTACCACATATACCAAGTGCATTGAGAAGGAAATTGAAAATTTGAGAAATATTCCATGTGGTAGTTGTGAGCACCTTAAATTTGAAAATGTGACTTTGCTCACAAGACGCAAGAGTCTTTGTGCTATGGGTTCGGATTCTCGCAGTTCTTGTCACTCCGATGTTGATGCTTCTAAAATTGCTTCTTCTCAACCGGAGTTGACTTCCTCTCTTGAGCGTTAGTCTTTAGATGGTGGCACTTGTGCTAGTGCTTTGGATAGCTCACCCATAGCTACTCCTAAGCTTGTTGCTTCTTCCGGTGTTGTCCAAGATGATTCTAATGGCAAGGGTGCTTCTCACATATTTGGAACTCATACTCCCAAGCCGAGGTTCCATTGCACCTTTTGCAAGAAAGATGGGCATACCATTGAGTTTTGCTTTCGCTGTGTCAAGCACGAGCGACGTGTGTGTGCCAAAGCTTTTAAGAAGCCACGTAGCCTTTCTCATGGCACGTGTGATTCTAATGTGGGCACCAAGTCGAGTGTTGAGGTTGATGCTTCTTGCTCTAAGTCCCAAGGGACTTCTCACTTACAAGAGAATGGTGATTCATCCACTCGGACCGTACCTCCCGATAGGCCTTTGTACCATTGCTCTAATTGTGGGAAGGATGGACATCAAGAGAGTTTTTGCTACCGCCGTGCAAGGAAAATGCGGCGAGCTTGTGCTTCTAGGCCTTTGGTTGTTCATAAACCGTCTCATGGCATGAACACTTGTGAGCCTAAGAAGACACAATTTGTGGACGGATTTTATGACACTCTTTCTAGTGAGTTAGGCCATGTTCCTGGACATGCTTCTAGTGCTTCTTGTGTTGGTCCATGACATGCTTCTCATGGTGCTTGTGTTGGTTCTTCTCCTAAGACCTCGGGGGATCTTTGCCTTTTTGCTCGTGGTAGCACTCGTCCTTCTTTTCGGGTTGCTCCTTTGAGGCATGGTTCCAAGAGTGTTTGAAAACCTTCTCATTTGAATCGGCATTTGCATCATGCTAACCCACATGATAACTTGAGTGCATCGTTTACCGGTGTGACTAAGTGTTGGATTCCAAAGTATGTGCTTGCTAACCCTTTGGGATCCAAGACTCGGTCTTTCTTGTCCCCTTGTGTGTAGGAACGGGGACGCGGTTGGAGAACATGAGCTCGATGGTACTTGATCTTTGGCCCATGAGGTGATCAAGACATGAGGGTTCTTCACGCCGCTTTGGATGGCTCTTGAAAGCCTTTGTACATTTGTATAGTGAGTTTCCTTTACCCCCTTGTACTCACTTGTATACTTCTGTATGTCTTTTTCTTGTGTCATGCTTGTGTATAAACCATGGTAGGCTAGCCACCTTGTTCATGATAGCTTTGTGATCTTGTATACCTATCTTGCTATCTTTTGTATGATATTGTGGTGGATGATACATATGAACATTGTGTCATGCTTTTCCTTAGTTCTCTCATGTGGCTATGTCATGTTGTTCATCCATATCATTTTTGTCTAGTTCCATGGCACATTTTCATGTTAGCTTTTGTGACTTTCATGTACACCTTGTTCATGCTAGCTTTGTAATATATCATGGTGGTTGATCCATATGAACTTGTATCATGCCTTTGTTTAGTTCTTGCATCATGTTTGCCATGTTGTTCAGTGGTATCATTTTGGTTAGTATCTTTGTATAGTTATGCACCTTGTTGACATGCTTGCTAGCCCATGCTTTTATTCATATATGAGTAATCATGTTACAATGCTATATTTATCTTAATTGGTATTGTCAATGCATTGTGTATCATGTTTTGAGCTTTCCTTTGGCTTTGGGTTTGTCTTGTCTTCGGGTTGCGGTTTGCTCCTTCTTTGAGTTTCTCCCTTTTCATTTGATTTTAGAGCCTTTCTCTTGCTCTCTCTTTCTCTAGCTTTTGCTTAGCTAGTGGTCTTTGGTTGAGGGGGAGCTCGGCTTCTTTCGATGGGAATTTGGTTTCCAAGGTTTGCTTTGACTTTTGGCTTTCTTTTGTGATCCTTCAATTGCTATCTTGTCTATGGTACTCAATTGGGATCTTTGGAGTTCGCTCTTGGTCGGTGTGTTCCCTTGTGAGCCTTCTTTATGTCGAGCTGAGTCTCTTGTCTCCCCATTCATTTTGCATTGCTAAATTGGTATCGTATCATATATCACCTTGTACACCTTGCACTAGTTGAGCTTCTCCTATATATCCTTAGCTTTTACTTATGCTATTTGTGATCTAGTGCATAGTTGGTGATTGTATAGCAATGTGCGGTTATGCTCTTGATGATATTGTGTTATGAGCATGTTGAGATAATCGTTTTTGAATGAAATGCTTTAATATGAACCATGAATTCCGAAATGCTTGTCACCCATGGGTAGATGCTTGGCTATGCTTTATTCTTGCTTGGATGCCTAGTTTCTACCTAGCTTGTGCTTGGAATTCATGTTCTTTTCATTTGGGTCAAAGACCTTTTATCATTGTGAATGTTTAGCCCATGATGCATCCCTTGGGGAAGCATGGCTTCTTTGTGTCACAAAGGCATTTCATGTACCATGGTAAAATGTGCAAAACTGAAAAATGATATCTTATATGCAAAATTATCATGTGTTTTATGCTTCATGCTTTATATGCCTGGGTGCTTATGTTGTTACATGTTGTCTACCAAGAGAAGTCTCTTTTTAGAAGTAGACACATGATCTCAACGAGCTTTGACATGACTTGTGATGCATATGTGGGTGTTTGCAATGATCTCTTGTCAAGAATGTATCTTCCTTGTATGAGCTTTGTTAGGCCTAGTTTATTCCTGCTTGAATAATTCATGACTAGGTGCTTGCTCATGTGGTGATACTTTTGTAAAATGCTAAAACTTGACATTTGCTTCGTCTCATGCTTTATATCATAATATCCTCTTGATGGCGATGTTTTTGCTACTTATGATCTACCTTTTGTGCATTATCTCACTTGTAGCTTTTGTAAGTGCTTTGTGATATATTTGAGAAGCTTGGTAAATTGTACACTCCATGACATGCATTTTTCCATCCTCTTGAGTTTCTAGTTGTTGACATCATCCGAGGGGGAGTCTTGCGTGTGAGGAGGAGTTTTGCATTTGAGGGGGAGCATTCATTCTTGTTGCACTTGTGCTTGCATTTTAGTGTGGCATGTTTCCATAGAGAGTGCTTGTTCTTAGGGGGAGCTTGTGAGCTTGTGTGTGCTCTTCGCTCTATCACGTGTGTTTAGGGTGAGCTTTGTATGCTTTTTGGCCCTAGTGCATGTGTTTAGAGGGAGCTTGTGAGTTTTGTGCTCTTTTGCTGGTGGTGTTGAGCCCCCTTGCCTCTTCTTCAGGAGCCGGCGGTTGATTTGAGCTTTTGATCGTCACATGATCGGTGTTGAGCCCTTTGTGCCTCTTCTTGAGTGATCATGTCTTCTTATCTCGGTTGTGTCGAGCCGTTGCCCATGTCTTTGGGAACCGAGATTTTGGCCTTGGTGTTTTGTCTCATGCCAAGTGAATTTGGTTCTTTCCCGTGTGTGGTTTTAAGTTCACTTGGATGAGCTTTTTGGCCTTTGCCTCTCAAACTGTTTCTTCGTGCTCACATGTTGTCAACACACTCATCAAGGGGGAGAAATTTGAGAAAATCAAGTTGACATGAACCTTGATTTTATAGTGATGAGTGTTTTGACATGAACCTTTGCTCGCTCTATTGAATGTTGCTCCTAGGGGGAGAAAATGTTAAGAGTGGTGAGCGTCTTGCAAAGGAGGAGAAAATTGACTTTGTGTTGAGATTTTTGGTTTGATGGCTTTTCGGGATTGCATGTTGGTATTGTGACTCTTCGGTTGTGTTTAGCCGTTGTGCTTCCTTTGGTTTCGAGAGTTTTTGGGTTGGAGCATGCATTTGTCCCGACTCATTTCAAGTGGCCTTGTGTTTGCTTTTACTTGGCTTTTGGGCACTTGAATGAGTTTTTCGTTTGCTTTCAAATCATCTTTTGTCAATGCATTCATCAAGGGGAGATTGAGAAACCAAGTTCAGATGTGCCTTGGTTTATATATGATGAGTGATTGACCAGATGATTTGAGGCTTTGTGTGCGTTGTGTGTGTTGAGTTGTGATGTGTTTTACTCTTATGTTTATGTGGTGTGTTGTCAGCGCACTCGTGATGAGTGGTTGACAACATTGTGTGAACTGACTCTTGGCCTAGTATTGCATGTGTTGGATGCGGCTTGATTTGCGTTGGTGCAAGTGAAGAACAAGCGTGAAAGGTCTTAGCCAGAGTGGCCTCCGAGGAGTGGAGAGACAAGTAGGATTGGTTTGAGGGACCCGGTGGCCAGACAGGATCAAGTGCAGTCCGCATGGTGCAAGAAGAGCGAGACGACATTGTGTACATGAAGGAGCCGGTGCAGAGTGGTGTCTCTCATCGGGGCTTATTGGTTTGCCACAAAACCAAAAGCCGGTGCGGACGTGGCGGCCAAGTCAAGGAATGAGGCAAGATCGAGTAGACTGTCCGGGAGCCAGAAGTGAAAGACTTGGCGGGCTCGAAGCTTGGCGTGGTGAGGCTGTGCGTCTCGTGCGCGGGGTTTGTTGATTTGGCCACAAAATCAACACCGAGCCAGTGCAAGGTAGCGTCTAACAACCGAAGCTTGCAAGTGGCCGAGCCGGTGCAGGGTAGCGGCTAACGACCGAAGTCTGCATGCGGGGTTTGTTGATTTGACCACAAAATCAACACTGAGCTAGTGCAAGGTAGCGGCTAACAACCGAAGCTTGTATGTGGCCGAGCCGGTGCGGGGTGGCGGCTAACAACCGAAGTCCGCACGCGGGGTTTGGTGGTTTGCCACAAAACTACCAGGAGGAGGATTTTTCGGTTTGGGCCTCAAAACCGAGCCCGAAGACTCGGCGTGACGGAGACGGTATCCGGGTGCATCGAGAAGCTTCGAAGCGGGGGACACGCGGCGTGATCGAGGAGCTTGCGTCGGAGGTAAGCAAGGCCCGGTGGATGCGTGTCCGCTCGATGGGTCTATTCATGTATTGACCAAAATGCCCATGCATGGGCTTGAGTTGTAACTCCTAGAGTAGGGGCACTTCGGTCTTTATGTCCGGAGGGCTCTATATATAGGAGGAGTGGCTGAAATGGGCAGCCATCTCTTTGGGCTAGGAGGTGGGAGTGCTTCTTCATTTTGGAGTGCTTTTGGTGAGAGGAAGAGAGGAGAGAGTGGCTCTTTGTTTGAGCTTTTTGCCATCCAAGATTTGCAATTCTTGGAGTGGCTTGTAATTCAACATGGCATGAATATTCAGAGTGAATTAGTCCCTCAAATCTTGTGCAAATTCCTCAAGCAAATTCTATCTCCTTCTAGATTTTTGAGTTGGTTTTTGTGCTATTTTCGGAGGTTTTCGGTTCGATCCTTGTGCGTCGATTTCTAGGCTGTTTCCTTCCAGATTTCTTTGAGGGGATCATGGGTGAGTGCCATGTGCATCTTTGGTGATGACCTTGACACCTCAAACACCGGGAATCGGGCTCAATTTGGTGAGGATTGGATGAACTTTAGTTGGTGCTTTGAGCGCACGAGATTTGCAATTCCGGTTGATTGGATAGGTTTGGGGCTCCAAGATTTTGGGCATAGCTTCTCATAGAGACGCTTCTCATGTACCCAAAATTTGGGCTCAATCCGTCCAGCGGTTTGGGAGATCCATTGATTGGAATTTGGGGTTGACTTCGCGGGCTGTGTTTCTGGTTCCGTTCACTTTTTTGCGGACGGTCCGCGAGGGGGTGGCGGACGGTCCGTGAGGTATTTAGTTCGTCATGTTCATCTGCTGTTCTTCGTGGTCTTCGCTTTGATCCGCGTGAGTTTGAATTATGTTTTGGAAGTGGTTTGGCGGGCAGTCCGCCCGGGGTTGCCGGACGGTCCGCGAGCCACGGACGGTCCGCCAAGTGTCCGCGGACGGTCCGTTTTTCGCAGAGCGTTACTGGAGGTTCGGGTGGCTTTTTCGGACAGTCCGCGAGAGCAGCGCGGACAGTCCGCCCCTGCCCAGGCAGATAGCTTGTTGCTTCGCCTCTTGTGATTTGCTTCCGCTTCTAATCCTTTTAGCTTTGTTCGTGGCTTGTCTCTAGGTCTTGTAGGCTTGTGTGTGCCTAGTTTAGAGCCGCTCTTGTGTGTGCGAGTGAACCGAGTGGCAATCGGGGTATAGGCCGAGTTCTCTCTTTGGAGAAGAATTTTTATCGGCTCCCATTCACTCCCCCCCTCCCTCTCTGGTCGCCAATCCGGTCCTTCAGCGTCCTCCCGTATGATGATCATGATAGAGCTGTGAAGCTCTTACACTCTCTGGATCGTACCGTGTGGAGTACTAAGGTCGAGGCCATCATGGAGTCCACTGGTTATGAGACACTCACTGTCGATGAGCTCTTCTCCAAGCTCAAGTCCTCTGAGGTAGACAGGGCCTTGAGAGCCAAGATCGAGAACCCGACTCACCCACATAGTCTGGCTCTTGTCTCTGGCTTCAGTTCAGGACTTTCAGCTAACTCTTCCTCCAGACAATTTGCCTTGTCTTCTCTTGTGTCTTTGCCAGATGAAGAGTTCGAGGTGCTGAGCGAGGATGATCTCGCATTGCTGTCCAAGAGGTTCGAGCGCATGTTCGAGAACCGCAACAGTACAAGGCGGCGCTCGAGTACATGCTACAAGTGCGGCAAGATGGGACACTTTTTCGCCGAGTGCCCGAACATGAACAATGACGACAAGCACAAGTCTAAGGACAAGGGAAGAAGGTTGAAGAAGAAGCCTCACAGACGTGGAAGGAAGGCACGGGGTCGAGTGAAGATCGAGGAACCTAGCGACATCGACTCCGCTTCTGAGGACACATCGTCGAGCTCAAGTAGCGAGGAAGAAGACCGCGGCAAGCGCAAGGAGAAGAGGAAGATCGTCCACAAGAGCATCAATGGACTTTGCGCCATCACGAACAAACGTCCAGGTTTCTGCGGCATGGCACACAGCTCCGACAGCAAGAAGAGCAGGAACAACGTCTTCGACTACGACTTCGACTCCGAGGACGAGGTGAGTTGTGATCCTGATGTCTTGCTTAAGGAGATTGCTCAGTTGAATGCTTTGCTGGACAATCGTGATGATGTGCTTAGGAAAACCAACAAGGAGAAGAGAGAGTTTAGGTCCTTGCTAGGTGATGCTAGAGAAAGGGTCATGGAACTCTTCTCTTGTTGATGCTAGAGTTCAGATTGAGCCTTTGAAAACTGCACCTGTTGTGACTGATGAACCTGAATGCACTGTTTGCAATGTTTTCTTGGCTGACTTATCTGAACTGAAATCCAAGTATGCCTCTCATCTTGAGGAACTAGATGTTGTTAGGGCTGAGTTGACTGAGTTGAAGTCTAGACCTGCTTTGTTAGGAGCTTGTGCTACTTGTCCTATTTTGCATGGTAAACTAGATGATTCTCATGCCCGCATAGTTTCTCTTGAGGCTGCTTTGAAATCTCCTATTGCAAATGCTTGTTCTAGTTGTGAGGTGTTTGGCGTGAGGAACCTTGAACTTGAGCGCTTGGTCAACCGTTTGCAAAATGAGAATGCTGAGTTGAGTAAGTGCTTGAGTTGGTTGTCTGGTGGAGAGCCTCAGCTTGAGATGATGATTGAGAAGTTTAAGCGAGCTGATGGTCGTGGTTTGGGTTTTGAAAAGGTTGGTGAGTGTAGTGGTGAGAGAGAGAAAGCTGAGAGAGTTCCTACTCCACCACAAACAGCTCCACCCAAGAACAACCTTGATCCTAAGCCCAACCACTTGCAGAACAAGGTTGACACTACTCCAGCTCCACCCGTGTTTCCACCCAAAACAAACAACTTCCAGAAAAGATTGAACTTTGTGTCTGGGTTGGGTGAGAAGCCAAGTGAGAAGCCACAGCTCAAAGAGAACCCACCAAAGCAAAAGCCAAGTCCAGTCTACTTCCATTGTGAGTTTTGTGGGAGGGATGGTCACCTTGAGGGGTTTTGCTATAGGAAGAAGAGAGCTGTGAGGCGTGAGCAGGAGTGGGGTAACCAGGACAGTTACCGCCCTTCTCGTGGTGTGCCTGAGCCTCGTGAGCCACTGCCTAGAGGAGCTGCTGTCATTAGAGATCTTCCGAGAGGCAGTGTTGGGGCTGTGTAGAGGGCACCAGTCAGACCGGTGGGGCAGACCGGTCAGACCGGTGGACCTCGGGGTGCTGGCAATCGTGGTCTGCAGCGTGGTGTGTGCTCTGGAGTTGCTCATGAGGAGAGCAGGCGCTTTGGTTCAGCGCGTGGTGAGTTTGCTGGACGCCCTCTTTTTCGTGTTCGATACGAGTTTGGGAGGAACGATCGCAGCTTTGAGTCTCAGAGGAACTACGGACCACGTTTTCCCTTTTGTGGTGCTCGTGTTCCTTCAGTGGGACGTGAGATACGTGAGAGGGTTCCACAGATGGACAGTGGTAGTGTGGACTTTTCTAACCCCTCTTTTGAGCAGATGGCTCAGCACTGGTTTAACTCTTTTTGTGCTAACCCCAGTGTTGAGTTGTTTGCTCGCTCTCGTTCTCATTTTTTATTTTGCAGGCAGGAGGCATGGAGAGCTTTTGGTTGATCGACTCCGACTTTCCATGACCGGAGATCGGGGGTGGTTCTCCAGCCTCACCCCAGTGATGTCGAGGGAGTACATCACTTTTGGGGAGAATGGACGAGGACGAGCTCTGTCTGATGGTGCCTATCAGGTAAGTGAGAAGTTCTTTGTTGAAGCCTTTGCTCTTGTTGGTTATTTTGGCTTCTTTTGGTTTGCCCTATTTGAGTTGGGTCCTGAACCTTCTCTTGTAGCATAATGTGACATACATGCATATTATTTTCATGTATCATACCATGGTAGGATAGCCATCTTTGTATCATATGAGTCCTTCAAGTGGTTCATGTGGGATGCAATTCATCTTTGCATTCACTAGGTTGGGCTTCTCTTATAGGTAGTGAGTACTTGTTATGCTACCTATGAGATTTTTTAGCATGCTTGTTAGTGATTGGTGATGTGATGCTATGCTCTTGATGGTTTTGTTAAATATCTATGGTGCAATTGCTAACTTTTCAAGAAAAATGCTAAATTGACTTTCACTCATGAGTAGATACCTTTTCATGGTCTTTATGTGCTTGAGTGACTATGTCATGCTTAGTTTATGCTTGGGCATCATGTTCTTGTCTTTTGAGGTCAAAGACCTTTGTCATTGTGAATGTTTAGCCCATGATTTACCATATGGAGGAGCATAAGCTTCTTTTTGCCGCAAAGGCATTTCATGTACCATGTATAAATCTGAAAATGAAATGTCAATGCTTGAAAAATATGCTCTCATATGAATCATGTCATTTATGCTTTTAAATGCTTAAATTGGGTGCTAAACCGTTGCATGTTGTCTACCATGAGAAGTCTCATTTAGAAGTAGACATATGGCTCGGTGGCTTTGACATGACATGAGGTAGCTTGTGGGTGTTTGCAATGATCCTTTGATGAGAACTTGTGACCTTGTATGAGCTTGTGTGTGATTTAGTTCATTTATGCTCATTTTGCTCATGTTTAAGACTTTGCTCATGAGAGGAAATTTTTTCGCAAAATTGCTAAAATTGACCTTAGCTTTGTCCCATGCATATGAAACTTTGCCATCCTGTTTGCAATGCTTTTACAGAACTGTGAACTATCTAGCTTGCTCATTATTTCATTTGTAGCATTTTATTGTGCTCATTTTCTATTTGAGAAGCTTAGAGTCGAAATTTTCCTAAATTTGCCTTGATTCATGCATTGTCAACAAGGGGGAGAAGTTTGTGCATGAAAAAGCTTGTTGGGCATATTTAGAGGGTCTCCGTGCAGTTCCGGACCAAATCCGAGACAAAAATGATGAGTGTTTGACAACGTGGTGTGGACTGACTCTTGGCTTAGTATTGCAGGTGTTGGATGCGGCTTGATTTGCATTGGTGCAGGTGAAGAACAAGCGCGAAAGATCTTAGCCAGAGTGACCTCCAAGTGTGGAGAGACAAGTAGGCTTGGTTCGAGGGACCCGGTGACCGGACGGGATCAAGTGCAGTCAGCATGGTGCAAGAAGAGCAAGACGAAGTTGTGGACATTGAGCCAGTGCAGGGTAGCGGTTAACGACCGAAGTCTGCACGCGGGGTTTGTTGATTTGACCACAAAATCAACACCGAGCCAGTGCAAGGTAGCGTCTAACAACCGAAGCTTGCATGTGGCCGAGCCAGTGCTGGGTGGTGGCTAACAACCGAAGTCAGCTCGCGGGGTTTGGTGGTTTGCCACAAAACTACCAGGAGGAGGGTTTCTCGATTTGGGCCTCAAAACCGAGCCCGAGGACTCAGCGAGACGAGGACGGCCACCCAGGCCGGTCTAACCGCCCAGGAGGGGCGGTCTAACCACCTGGGCCGGTCTGACTGCCTGGGAGGGGCGGTCTGACCGCCCAGGTCGCAGCAGTGCGTCGAGGAACCTCGAAGCGGGGGACACGCGGCGTGATCGCGGAGCCTGCGTCGGAAGAAAGCAAGGCTACGGTGGATGCGTGTTCGCTCGATGGAGTTACCCACAACTTACCGGAATTGCCCCTGAGGGGTATGTATCTTAATTTCGAGTTGTAGGGGTAGAGTAGTAATTTGCCACCTCCAATGGACTATAGATAAATAGGAGATAGAGGAAGTGGGCAGCCAAGCTTTGGGGCTTCATCCTACGGACTTGGTGATTAGGTTTGATTTTCTCTCTTCCATAGGCTAGCTAGAGCTTCAATTCCAAATCATCAAGAGGGTATGATGTTGGGAGGTTGCTAGCCCTTGTAAAGAATCTTTCCTTTGAATGTGAAGAAGATTCATGGTGCTAGTTTTGTATCCTCATTATTTCCCGGCGTTTTCCTTTTTCGGTTGATTTTTGGGGTCATTTCTTGAGAAATTCGGTGGGAAGTTTTCGGGGCGTTTCTTTGGGGGATTTGTGTTGGGGATCACACATGAGTGCCTTGTGCCTCTTTTCTTGGTGATCTTGTCCCTACAAATCCTCGGGAAGGCCTTCGATTTTGGTGGTTTTCGGAGTACCCCGAGTTCTTGATGTAGTGACCTTTGATTTGCGATTCCCCATGATTGAGAGCGTTTTGGGGCATATCCTTTGAGGTAGAGGTTGTCCGTGAGGTAACCCAACTATCCTCAAAGTTTCGCTGCAATCCGTTGGGTGAATCAAGAGATCGATCGACGGGAAGCTGAGGGTTGACCCGCGGTTCTTGCTGTCCAGGCCCAGGCGGTCTAACCGCCTCAGGCAGGTGGTCTAACCGCCCTGGACTTTCTGGGAGAAAGTTTGGCTTTTCGAGGTTGTCTTCTGGGAGCAAGCTTGCCTTGATCAGAAGAAGCCTTGGTCAAGTTGTTGGCTCGTTTGGAGTCCGTTTGCCCCGTCTTCCTTCAGCTGCAAGTTTCATTTCTGCTGCAGGCGGTCAAATCGCCCTAGGCAGGCGGTCTAACCGCCCTGGGTGGTTCTCCGGGAAAAGTTTGGCTTTTTGGGGGTTTTCTTCTAGGAGCAAGTTTGCCCTGACCAGAAGAGGCCTTGGTCAAATTCTTGGAGAATTTGGAGTCCGTTTGGTCCGGTTTGGATCTTTTCTTGGAGCTTCCGCTGGACGCAATTTAACCGTCTGGTGTAGGCGGTCAGACCACCCTTGGCCAGCTCGGTTGCTCTGAGCCCTCGGGTGATCCAGTTGTTGTGTTCGGGTGACCCGACGTGTCTCTGTTCGCTCCCGGGTGTTCCGGAGGTTGGGTCCGGGTGACCCGGAGCGTCAGGCGGTCTAACCGCCTCCAGGATGCGGTCAAACCGCCTAGGCCGGTCTAACCACCTGTGGCTTGCGGTTTGACCGCCTGTGTCCTGAGTTTGCTCCGAGGAGTTTTCCGCTGTGCGTGTTGGTGTTGGGACTTGTTCATAGGGTCAGTAGTACTCTCAGTGACTACGTGATCCTTGCAAGTCAGTGTCGAGGACCGTGGAAGTGATTTTGGAACGTAGGCCGAATTTGTCTCTTCGGAGAAGAATTTTAATCGGCTCCCATTCACTCTCCCCCTCTCTGGTCGCCATATCGGTCCTACAGCTATCGACAAATTCACCAAATGGATCAAGGTCAAGCCCGTCACCTGTCAGAAGGCAGACAGGGTACTCGACTTCTTGGACGACATCGTGCATCACTACGGGTTTCCCCATCGCATCATCATGGACCTGGGTTCCAATTTCAACAATCATCAGTTCTGGGAGTATTGTGAGAATAGCGGGATTGATGTCCGGTACGTCTCTGTTGCTCACCCGCGGGCAAATGGTCAAGTGGAGCACGCAAACGGGATGACACTCGACGCCCTCAAAAAGCGTTTGTACGACGCCGCTAACACAAACAGTGGCAAGTGGATCAAGGAACTACCCAACGCACTCTGGGGGCTACGTACACAACCTATGAAGCCAACTGGACAGTCGCCTTACTTCCTGGTCTACTGCTCCGAAGCAATACTGCCTGCTAACATTATGTGGCAATCGCTAGCAGTGGAGCAGTACAGTGAAGGCCTGGCAGAGGACAACAGGGAGATTGATATCGACAACCTGGAAGAAGCTCGCTGCACCGCACTCATCCAATCCGCCAGATACCTTGAGGGCATCCGGCGATATCACGATTGCAACGTCAAGGAACACTCCTTCAACGTGGGTGATCTCATTCTCCGTCGTATTCAAAACACGACGGGACTACACAAGCTCAGCTCGCCATGGGAAGGTCCTTTCTCCGTCAAGACAACTACTGGTTCGGGATCTTACCGCCTCCAGACTCTTGACGGCGAGGAAATCGACAACTCCTGGAATATTAAGCAGATGTGTCGCTTCTACCCATAGTTACCAACTATGGGACTACACTGGCTCCACGACAGCGAGGTTGCAGTACGAGGCTATACAGCCCAATGCTCCTCAAACTACTCGATCAAGATGAGCATAGACCTAAACGGTCCTCGTCCGATCTCCAGTTGCTAAGTGATTCACCAAGTCCCAGCCACCATGGTACCTAGCTGCACCGCGGCCACAATGGTACTTAGCTGTATGCAACTTTCTGGCAATAATGGTACCTAGCTGCACTGCGGCCACGATGGTTCCTAGCTCCAGAGGCCCCTACGTCCAAAAGGACTACTCGTCAGCTGGATACGGCTAAATGCCTTTGCGACGACTTGGCCCTGGCATTACAGTTGTAAAATCACAACTCGTGTATTACAGAAATAAAGATTGTTATAATACAAAAATTTATTCTGTTCTCTACACCTTCGGGTTATTACATCCGTCGCATAGACGACTACTCTCTCCTCCCAGGAGCCTATCCCGACCATACTGCCAAGAGCAGTAGGTCAAGGCCTGAGTAACAACTACTCGCCGCTTTTTTTCTTGCAGCCATATAAGTACGCCAAAGCTAAACCTATACAGGTCGATCACAGCTGGGTGCGGCCATGATAATTGTAAGACATACAGATAATTGATTTCACTGATTTCAATTATATCTACATTACACAAATGTTATGCTTGTTTTTAGTTTTTCCTACAGATACAACTATTTCAAGCTAACATGGCTGGCGACCTTCTCGGCGATGGGCTCCATCTCGTTCATGAGTTCCTTCAGTCGCTCGTCGGAGGAGTCACCAGCCACCCTGTCGGCTATCATAGACAAATCCGCCGACGGGTAAAAAGACTTGACGAAGCCAAGCACTTGTTGCGGGATTGTTCTCTTCAGTCGTTGCATATATGCTTTGAGCTTCATGGGGGTCTCTCTCAGATGACACGCGGGGCGATTCCGGGCTTTAGAGGATCGAAGATGTTCGCTATTGGCTCTGCCGCCTCTGTCAGCTCCTGCGCCGCCTGCTTCCCCAGTTCCAACTCATCGTTGAGGTGACGGATTGTCTGCATCGCAACTGTCAACTCAACCTCACCATCAACACACACATCAGCAATTGACGTTGTGCTTCAAGATCAAACACCTGGAGTTCCACTTCAAGCCGCTCTCGGGTCTCATGCTCACGGGAGAAGTTGGCTTTCCAGTCCTTCACTGCGCTCTCGAGCTGGACCACGGTGCTGCGCAGCTCTGCATATATATACAACATCGATTTCAGGAGTCATTAGCTGGGGAAATTGACGAAATAACTACTTGGAACCGTGTTAAAGTTCAAAGTGTTACCAGCTTTTTCCTTGCGAAGCACTTTGTTCTTCTCGACCACGTCGTCTTTCTCCGCGGTCAGCTTCTGGAGCTCGTTACGGTACTCCGCAACGTTTCCATCCTTGCGAAGTTGGAGACAGTCGGCGAGCCCTTTGGACTTCTTCAACTCTTCTTCAAGGTGATCTGCTTGCCGGACGGCATCTTCATACTTCTGGCGGAGATCCGCCTGCTGCTGGGATTGCCGATCGATGCCCTGCAACAACGTCAGCATAACATCAAGATCGGCAATTCTGGATAAACAAGGGGTGCTCAACAAGTACTCGTTCATACCTCAAGCTGTTCCCCAAGACGATGGTATGCCTCCATCACCTGCTCACCCTTCGCGGGACCACTGGATCCTGCGGAAGTGGTGACCAAGGTGTGGGGCAGTTTCTCATCACTGGTCGCTTGAGTGACGACTTGCTGCTCCGGGCTTATTTCTAGAGCCGCCCGGGCACTTTCTAGGCGCACGGAGGCTACTGGATCTTCGTTAATTTCTGGCAGGAGACTTGCGTCGAGATCTGGCACGATGCCTTCAATGATCTTTGCTTCAATTTCCGCCAGAAGGTTAACTACAGGCTTGGGGGTACGAACATAGCTATCAAGGATTCAACTACTCTGCTCCATATTAGGCACAAACCTTCTGTTGCGGTGGCCTCGGTCGTTGGCAGCTCCGCCACGGACGGCCCTGCGACATTGCGGCTCGGCGACGACGCTTTTTCGACATTGCCGCCAATGGTGACACTCTCTTCTACAAGAGGAGGGGATGCCCTTTCCCCCACCTCAGGTGTTGCTGCTTCGGGAGTCTCCTCTCGCCTAACAAATCCTGGCGGAGGAGCATCACCGGAGGCCTACAGTGAACAAGTACTGTCATTACTTCTACTCGAAGGATTGCAACAAAGACTAGAGATTATAGCACGGATAACAACTCACCTGCGTGTCACCGACGCACGGACCAGCTACCTTCTTCACTACCTGTTTCCCCACCGTCCGCCGGGACATCTTCGGCGGTGGGGGGACATCATCAACAAGAGCTCCTCCGGGTCTTTGGGAAGACCCAGAGGAGGCGGCGGCTTTGTCCTGCCGCATTTTCAACACGTAGTCCCCCAATGGGGTGGAGTCGTCGCTCGCAGAGGGGCTGCCAACTTCGACAACCTCCTCCTCATCGTCTGACACAGGTGACCCTACGGTGCATAGCCGCCGCGGGTCCATGCGGATACTGTCGGAGCCAGGAGGTGGAGGCATGGAGAAGAAGTCGACATCCTCCTGCACAAGAAAACTCGAATCATCAACAAGTTCGTCATACAAAACAAGAACTCTGGGGCTGATATTACTCGAGTACTCACCTGCTAGGGCGGATTCGACGCACTGAACTCCTTCACGACCGAAGGAATCCCCCTGACCTTGGGGAAGATCTTCTGCAGACGCTCCATCACCACGTCGTGGCAGAGTTCCTCCGTGACATGTCACACCCTGAAATTTTCGAATTTCAGGATGTGAATAAGAAGAAGAATTAAACAATGACTTTCTCATAATTTTAAAATTTTTCCAATATTTACTTTCTTTACAGGAAATATAGTATAGGAAAAAAAAAGCTATTGATTGTTGTTTTCTGAATTAAATAAATGGTTCAGTGTGTGTTGCATTCATGCCAATGCATCTAGGTGTTTCTTGAGTCCAAAACATTTTTAAAATACATTTAAGTGCTGACCAAATCCTTTCGAGAATTTTTTCAGCTTTTTCTGGAAATCTATTCTCCTTTCCCTTGAGCTAATTCTATTTAATAGAAGGCTCTAAAATCTTTTTCATGAGCATCAAATATTTTATTTGGAGACCTCATGTCCCAATTTTACCTCTGGAAATTTCTCGATAATTTTGGAGATTTTCTGAATATTTTTCGTGCCTTAAAACATTTCTGGATTTTCCGAAAATTGTTTTTACACTGAAAATAAAATAACTCTTCCTTTTCTTTCGGGCCGAGCCCGTGGACCCGACCTGCTCCAGCCCAGCCGCAGGCCCTTGCGAGGCCCATCTGGGCCCATGGCCACCGCAGCACTGGCGTGGCCTCATGGCCATGACCGCCGCCGCCAGGCCCTTGCCTAGGCGTGCGCGCCACACCAGGGCAAAGCGCCCGCGCCCTATAAAGGCAGCCGCAGCGCCCCTGCACGCCCCCCTGCTGCCGCGCCACCTCGCCCTGTGTAGCGCCGTCGCCGGAGCCGGAGTAGGACGCCGAGCGCCGTCGCTCGATTCGGCGCACGGGAGCACCGCCGGAGCAAGCCTTCCGCGCCACGAGCTTCACCAGGACGAACCGCGAACCCGCCGGCCATCTTCGTCGCCACACGGTCGATGGAGGGGCTCCGCCACGCGAGGACCGAGCCGGCTGCCCCGCACCGTCGCCGCTGGCCGATTCCGGCCACTGCCGTCGTCCTCCGTCCGCGGTGAGCAGCTCCACGTGACCCCCTCCATCTCCTCTTTCCGTTCCGTGCCTCACCTGAACCCTTAGGAGGTCGGAGCCCCGACGATTTTGTCACCAGGAGCTCGCGTCCGTCACCAGGGGCTTGCGTCCGTCCCAAAGCAGAGGTAGGAGAAGGACTTTTCCGTTTTACATTTAGACCCCCGCGTGATCCCGTAATCTTTAGATGAGTTCTTGTGTCTTGGCATATCTACAGAAAACCCCTACAAACATCCCACTTTCACACATAAAGCCACCCGAGCCCTTTTATAGATTTAACCCTGATCTTAGATCTATTCTCGAGCACTGTTCAATGTGTCTTGTGATTCTTCCCTGTTAGTCCCTGCTGACTAAGGTTGATCACATCTAGGTCCTTGAAATCCTGTTTTCTCCATAGAATCCATGTTTTTCTCCGTTTTAATCCGTTCAAGTTGCGTTAAGTTCATAATGATATAAGGTACACGTTAATAGTAATGTTTTCACCATGCATGTTTTCTTAAAATTATTTTAAAATAAATTTGGTTAATGTCTATTAAATATGCCTTCTTTATTAAAAGTTATATAATGTCATACACCGTTTTCTAATAAATGTTAATTTGAGTAATGTTATTTCATATGCTTTTGTAAATAAAATCTAATTAGATCTTTACCTCGGTTTTTCATAAACCAAATATTAATTTGCTTAATATTTAATTACTTTTCTAATTAAAAGTTGATTAGGCTTTTACACCAGCTTTTATAAATAAAGGTTAACTTGATTAATATCAATGTAATGATGTTTTCAGTAATAATATGATCCACCTGAATCATAAAGTATATGTTTAGATGTTTTCACATAGTTTAGCCTTTTAAAGCTAAATGCTTAACGGGTATAATTTATACTTCAATCTTTCTAATTAAAATATGGTTAAGATATAACTCGGTTTCATAATTACTGTTAAAATGACTAATGCCAACATACATGTGTTTTTCTAAATAAAGTTTGTTTAGCTCAACGCGAAATATGTTTTAATTTGATTAGTTGTTCACCTTTTCTAAAGTTAAAATGTTTAATTGGTATAATCTATACAGCAATATTTATAAATAAAACTTGACTAGGTTCTTTACCTCGGTCTTTGCAAATAAAATGTAATTTGCATTAATTCCAAGTTAGGGTATTTTCTTTATGAAATATCCTTTACACCTTTTGCTAATTAAAATGAACATAAGCTTATAGTCTTTCATGTTCATAAATGCAAGTCAATCGCTAGCCGTTTTTGTCAGCTCTATCTCAGTGCCTCTCTTTTATACATCTAGTCTTATATAGAGCTTCAAATCTTTTCGGTTCCACAGATCAATCCATCTCATAAATCTAATCGAGTCTTTCCCTTTCTAAGCATGTTATGTATGCTTCGGTGATATAAATAGTTTATCATAGAATTCCTATGCTGCCTAATAGCTGTATATGCATGAGTAGTTTTGTGCTACTCATTTGTCTTATCACACTTATTTCTTGTTCCTTTTAGAAATCCTGTTTGTCAGTACCTAGTTCATGCTATCCTATCATAGTTATCTTTTTGTGAGTCAACTATGTCGTTTCAGTTCTTTGTGATCCAATCTTGTGTAGCTATCTTTCTTAGAACCAATCTTGTTAGTATCTCTGCTATCTAGTCGTATGCAAGCTTTAGATCTTTCCAAACCTAGTTTTTTTCATAAAGCTAACCAAGCCCTTCCTTTTCTCAGCACAGTCTGTGTGCTTTAGTGATCCCACTAATTTGTCTTAGTGTTTCTGTTCCATCTAGTAGCTTTATCTGTATGAGTGGTATGTGTTGCTCATTCTCCTATCAAGTGATCCTATCGTGTTTATTTCCTATTTCCCTTCGGATTCTGTTTCATAGCTACCCTATGTCTCAGCTGTGTTCTTTCAGCTATTTATGCTCAAACCGTTGTAGCCATCTCTTTAGAGCCAATCTTGCTATCAGTTTATTTACCAGCTAGTTCAGTTCAGTTTATCTTCGCCTAGATGTTATCCCTTCAGCCTAGTTCTCTCTATAGACTAGTTTTCCTTGTAGACCCGCTTAAGGTTTTCTTGTGCGCTTGATAGATCGTTTCCTCCGATCTAGTTCGTTTCACCTTAACATGTACATTAGCATGTGTATCACCTGTTACTTATTTTAACATCAAAGTTGCATGTTAATCTTGATTAATTCTTATTTAATTGGTTTCCTAAATAAAAGTGATTAGGTTATATCCGGTTTTCTTGAATTAATATGTAATTGGTTAATTCTTACTATAACTAGCTTTTCTGTATAAAACACGCCAGTGTTGTACATCGGTTTTCGTAATAAAGTTAATATGCTTAATGATATTATAAATGTCTTTTCAATATTAATATGTTTAGCTGAACACGTAATGTAAAGTTATTCGACTAGATATCTTATACATGCTTTATCTTTCTAAATTTAATTGTTCATTTGATATAACACACTTAAACGTCTGCAAATAAAATATGATTAGGCTTATCATGTTTTTCTATGATTAAGTATAACTTGCTTAAATACAAATGGGGTATTTCTCTGAAATAACCTTTATTCATGATTTTCTTATGAAAATAAATCTAGCACCTAGTCTCTTGTTGTTGTTAGTGGTCTCACATAAGCTTTGTCTTTTCGACCTAAGTTTCGTTTCAGCGTTTCCTTCGTTCGTGCGTAACCATAGAATCGAGCCTAGCCGTAGTGCGCTCTTTTAAAGCTTTTCTTTTGATTGGTGCATTGTTCTTAGTTCTTGTTCCTTTGCTTTGTATGGTTGTTCCTGATGTTTGCTTCAAGTAGAAGATCGTTGTTCGTTTGCTTTGAAGACAAAGAGTTTCAAGAAAGCAAGCTGAAGAAAGAGCAGTAAGAGTAGCTTTTCGTTGGAGAAAGGCAAGTGTCCCTAACCACCTTCTTTCTATGCTTTATTTACAAGAATACCATGCATTATTGGAACATGGAGAACCACCCAGGAAAACAGTGCAACCACAAGACATATGGCTCTGTCTTGGCTAAGTAATTAGGAAAGTCTTGTGTAGCTATTACTCACATGGTAGCTTGGGTACGGAGGAATGCTTTTATGACTCTTCTACTTCGGATAGGTATTGGAATGGAAGTGCTCTTCTATGACTGACCTAGTCCGTGGGTAGAGGTGTGGTACGAAAGATAGCCTCTATGGCGTGCTACTGTGGATTAATACACATAGGAGGACTCTTTGTAAAGGCCTTGTAGCGTCCCTATGCAATCACACCTAGGAAGTGTGGTATTGTGCCTACTTTTGCACAGCATGGTTGGGTTCAAAGTTCTTCTGAACTTTTACGCGACTTGTGGTGAAAGTGTACAACCTCTGCAGAGCGTTTAACACTAATCTATTAGTCGTGCTCACGGTCAAGAGCGGCCTGGACCCTCACATGATTAATAAACTTGAAGATGGACTTTAAATCATTTCTGGCTATTTCTTGTGGCCTTGCTAAGTATCAACCTTAATTGTACTCATCCTTGCTTACTGCTGCTCAGAAGAAAAAGGTGTGAAGCTGTTGAAGATGATGCTAGGCGTACGCAGCCCTCAGTCGATTGCCTGTGAAGTTTGGTGTCTCCGTTTCCAGGATTGAGCTGCTTATCTCTGATAGATTTGTAAGTTTTTATGTTCTTTTACGTGATACTGTTACTGTTATTCACTTATGTCAACTATATATATGGAACTTGATCCTAGCATACATATAGGAATGCATCTGGTTTTGCTTTTGAAAATCAGGTGTGACATGAAATCCGTGAGGAGTCACCCACCCTGGTATATTCATAACCGAGGTGATCTCTTTTCATCAGCGGTTGCACGCGACGCTTCAGGAAACTGAAGACCACACGCTCCGCGGTGAGACCTTTCGCCTTTAGTCTGGCGATCCTCTTCAACAACTCTGGCAGCTGAACGTAGTCGTTCATGTTCGGCTCGTCGTTCCATCCAGAGTGGTATACTGGAGCTTGCATCGAGGGCTTGGGGAGCTGAGGATGATGATTCTGGATGTAGAACCACTTGGCATTCCAATCTTGATTGTGGTCGGCAAGCTTGTAGTCCAGATACAAACTACTCGCTCCCTCCCGCATCTGGATCCCCGCGCTTCCTATGGCCAGCGGCAACTCCGCGTTTGGGTGCGGCCTCAATCGGAAGAGCTTTCGGAACAGAGCCCAGTGGGGGCGGATCCCCAAGAATGCCTCGCAAAAGTGGACGAAGATGGAGGTGTGGAAGACACCATTAGGGTTGAGGTGGACGTGCTCGATCCGATAGAAGTCCAGAAGGCCGCGAAAGAAATCCGATGCCGGCAACGCCAACCCATGCTCGCAGAAGTGGGCGAACATTCAGATTTCATCTAGATTCTTCTCAAATGGCCACGGATCTCCGACGGTTGTGTTCCACCCCACCAGTGCTTTTTCCTGGAGGAATCCAACTTCAACCAGTGCATGGATCTCGACGTCCTTCAACTTCGCCTTCTTCCAGGCGCACGCTTGATTCGGCACAGTGGTCTTCCCACCTTTCTGCGAGGACGGCTCTGGGGATTTCCCTTTCTCGCTTCTCTTTCTCTTCAGCTGCGCGGCGGACGGACTGGACTTCATCCTGCTTGTCACGAGATGCTTCACTCGCATTCACTCGGGGGCTGGAGGAGGACGGGACTGGATCACTGGAGGTTGAAGGAGGCAGAGGGAACAACTAAAAACCTAGATCTGGAATGCAAAATAGCAGAGGCAGCGGCTTGGTAACCCTAAACAGGCGAACCATTCTCTTATTTATAACCGCGCGGATGGACACCGGGCGCAGCGGACGTTTTAACTTCAGCACTCTGCACAACTGTCAGCAGGAGTTCGATTATGGATTTTTGGGTCTTTGACATCTTTGGCTTCAAATCTTCAAATCAAGACACCCTCTACATTCAAGATTGATCCTTCAATTTTAGAAGACTACTCGACTCAAGGCTCGGGGGCTCCGTGCCACGTGTCCTTCGGTTTTTCTCCGGATTTCAAGGGCAATGCAAGCAGATTTCAAATTGACCCTCAGCTTGAATCACCGATTCCACCTAAGGCTCAGGGGCTACATTCCATATGGAATGCGATTTTTGCAAATCGCATTACCATATGGATATTTGATGCAAAGATTTCAAGACAACACGAGTACTCATGAAGACCTTCAAAAGCGAAACTCAAGGATGCTTGGGAACTACTCGAGAAGACTTCAGAACTACTCAGAACCGGCTGGGAGTACCTTCTAGCTTCGTGGCGGCTTGTGAATCATTGAAGACTTTGACTGGTAGCGATCGGGGACGCTTGAGGACTACTCGTTGAAGCCTCCAAGACTACACAGGCGCGCCACACTCGACTACAAAGTACTCGGGGGCTTTTCGTATGGACATCCCGAGGCCACCAATGTGGCAGGCCTTGTCCATGAACCCGACATCCCACCGGGACTACTCTATGTGTGGGCCATGCTGCAAGACGACATGGACTACAAGACGGATTTGGACTAGTGCCAGAATAGGAAAGCATACCATGTAATAGCTACTCCTACCCATATACGGTCTAGTACTCCTCTTCCGGATATCAATTGTAACTTTGCCCCCGGGATATATAAGGCGGGCAGAGACCTCCCCCTAGGGACACGGATCATAACCTTAGCTTGTAGTGCATCGCCTCCAAGCAATCCTGAGCTCGGAACTACTCTCGAACTTAGGGCAATCAATCCAATACGCTTCACGCGGCATACAGGACGTAGGGTATTACGTAATCTGCGGCCCGAACCTGTCTAAATTGTGTGTCTCGTGTTTCACCATCGGGTTCTAGAGTCTAGGCGAGCCCCACCGCACAATCTACTACCGCAAGTATCCCCGTGGTAGGTTTGCCGGGATTAAACACCGACACTAGGAGTCGCAGGCGGCCAGCAAGCAGCAGATCCAGCAGATTCAAGAGGCCAACCAGCAGCAGCTGCAAGCAGTGCTTCAGTACCTGCAAAGTCTTGGTTTGGTGATTGCTCAAACAGTGCCACAGGTGCAACTCCCTACTCCACCGCAACTTGCTCCTCCACATATGTTCTTCCCTCCTCTTGGGGCTATAAGTGCTCCGGTGAGTTACTTTCCAACTTGTCCTTTCATTTCTCGCAGTGACTTAGAACTTAGAAAGACTTACAAAGCTAAAATGACTTAGAAACCTAAAATTACTTGATATACGCGCTCAATAAATTACACTTTCATTTCTCGTAGTGGCTAAGAACTTAGAATAACTTAGAAGGTAACATATCTGGTGGAAACTAACATCTCCATGCAAACTATGAAAACTTCAATCTGAGTCATACGATGGTGATCAAAGGGGCGCTCAGGAGAGGTGAGAGAGGTGATTTGCAAAATCACCTTTGCAAATCACCCCTCCCACCTCTACTAAGCGCCCTCTTGAATCAACATCGTGTGGTTCAGATTGAAGTTTCTATAGTTTGCACGAGAGGTTAGTTTCCACCAAATACATTGCCAACTTAGAAATGAAGAATGACTCAAAAAGCTAAAATGACTTGGTATACATGCTCAAAACCTTGTACTTTCATTTCTCATAGTGATATAGAACTTAGAATGATGGATAAAGCTAGAATGATTTATTTGAATATTTGTGACTTCAAATCTTGTGCAAAATCAATCGGCGGCATCCTCAGCCGCCATCATGGGGGGTGTGGTCCTTGGGACCGTGGGTGCATCCCGACGCTCGCGGTGGATCTTCTCTCATTCCTCACGGCTCGCCTTACACATGGTCGCAGCCACCGGGCGTGAGGCCGATGCTGCCTCATGGCTCACCTTACTCGTGGCTGTTGTGGCCACAACAGCAGCCATGAGGGGGGTCACAACCAGCAGATGGGGGTCAGGATTGCAGCCGCCGGAGTAGTGAGTTCTTTGCATGTTTTCTTTGCATTTGGACACCTCACTTGTATGGACTTGCATGGACTTTAGAGACTTTATTTGCACGTGTGGACACAACTTGTGATTGTGAATGAACGATTAGAGACTTTTATTTACACTTGTGGACTACTTAAACTGTGTGTGATGATTATGGTGATATTTGAATTGTCTGTGATGATTATGGTGATATTTAAAATGCATGTGATGATTATGATGATATTTGAACTGCCTATGATGCTTATGATGATATTTGAACTGCCTATGATGCTCTTTTGAATGGGGGTACCATATAAGAATATAGAAAAAAAGCAGGCCCTTTGCCGTGAGCAATAATCAAAGCTCACATCAAAGAAGAGCTCACGGCAAAAAGGCCACATGTGGCACCTGAAATAGGCCCTTTGCCGTGAGCCGCTGACCTGGCTCAGACCTGGCTCACGACAAAGGGCCTATTCCAGGCGCCACGTGTGCCACGTTTGTCGTGAGCCGCTGATCTGGCTCACGGCAAAGGGTGGGTGTTTGCCATGAGCCGGACGTCAGGCTCACGGCAAACTGTGCCGTCACCGTCCCCTTCAGAGCCTTTAGCGCCATATTTTGCCGAGAGCCATCCTTGACTCATCGCACATGTTTGTCGTGAGCCCGAGGGCCGGCTCTCGGCAAAGGGCTTGTTTGCCGGCAGGAGTTTGCCGAGAGCGGCTCACAACGAACACGTTGCCGAGAGGAATCCAGCCTTTGCTGTGAGCATCGGGCTCACGGCAAACTCAGTGATTCTCGTAGTGCATAGCTTTTCGAGTGGCCTTACAAGAACCTTCTTAATTCCATGAACTATTCAGCTTTTCTATGTCCTGGCTATTGTGTTGTACCTGATGTCTCGCTCACACACTCTCCTGGAGAATCCTCGAGACCGTCCTCGTCAGCCGTCACATGCAAACGGGTTCATGAGGCCAGAGACGACCACCATTCCCAGGACGAGCAGATGATCCACCTCCGACCCCACTGTCAGCGTCAGGACGTCCTCTCCCAGCACAACCCCGGACGCCGTCTGCTTCCGCGTCACGGCCGCCACAACTGCGCCGGCGACGGCGCCGGTGATCTTGTATACTCCGATTTGCGTGTGCAATCGTCGATCGCGTACGTCATCCCGCTGCCATGGACCGTCACTGCGGCTCCACCATTCCGAGCCTTCTGCACGGTGAACCAAGGCTGCGTCGTCTCGTCGCCGAAGCCCTCGCCGGCGTCGAAGTACCGGCAGGCCTCCCATCTCCTGAACATCCCAAAGCTCTTCCTCCGGATTGCCGGCGCGGTCCATGAAGAAGACCTCGCAGCCGTCCCGGCATCCGTAGTCGTCGACGCGGAAGGCGACACCGCTGTCGGCGCCATACACCGTGCAACCGTTGCCGCTGAACAAATGGGCCGACGATTATGAGCCAACACCTAGCTATATGGGCTGACATGTGAAAATACATACTGATGTACCCTTTTCTTCATTTTCAGAATTAGTTCTTGACCCGCAAATATTTGGTACTGGTCCACAATTTTGGTTCCTTATAACAGGTTCCTCCTATTTTTAAACCATCCGATATAAATCGATGGACGGCTCCTAAAATCTTCAAGCATTGGAGAAAATGTCCCGAACTAGAGCATCTTCAAGAGTTTGCCAAATTTTACTTGGCAAATCTTGTGTTTTGTCAACCTTTAAAACGGTATGCCAATAAAAAAAGAGTTCATCTCCAACAGTTTGGCATAATTCACTTGTTAAATCCAGATCTAACTTACATCAGGAACCCTGAAAGAGAAACAAAATTATGTCTATGTCCTTTCACCTCTTGAAAACTTACATCAGGAACCCTGAGACAAAAACAAAATTATTTTTATGTCCTTCCACCTCTTCTAACGGGATGGATGCGCCGCGGAACGCAGCGCGCATATATGCGCTCGGGGAGACTCTTTTTCCCAACTTGAGATAAATGGCAATATGAGATGGGGAACTGTTGGAGAAATTTTTTTCTGTTTTTGCCATAAAAATAAGAATGACAACCTGAGATGGAAAACTGTTGGAGATGCTCAAGTTTAGAGTTTTGGTAAAAGCCCACGAGCAATCGGACAAAGACCAGGACTTCTAGTCCTCCTTTTTATCCACATGAAGTCTGGTTGTTTTACAACATAGATGACTTTCCCTCCTTAATTTTTCCCGAAATTACAATCAGGGCATCAGGCTAGGGTTGTAGGAAATTGCAATCGGGATGGCGGCGGCGGCGGCGGAAGATGCAGCAAGTAAGGGGAGGAGGCTGGGCCATGGAGGAGTCCGAGAAGACGGCGGCGATCCCGACCTTATCAGCTGCCTCCCCGACGAGATCCTCAGCAGCATCATCACGCTGCTCCCCACGAAGGACGGCGCCCGCACCCAGATCCTCCCGCGCCGGTGGCGGCTACTCTGGCGCGCCGCGCCTCTTAACCTCGAGGCCCATTTCGCCTGCCTGAATCCGGAGTACGAGCGCGTGGCCTCCCATCTCTGCAAGTTGTTGAGCGCTCACGAGGCCCCTCAACTGTCGCGGGTGGTACGGCCTCTATGAGGCTTTCGCGCCGCTGCTCCAATCTCCCCGTTTCCATGACATCTTGGAGTTGGAGCTCCACATCCGCGGCGACCTTCCGCCATCTCTTCTCATCAGTTTTTCTGCAGCCCTCCGTGTGCTCCACATACGCTCGTATACAGAATCCCCCCGTGGACCGCTTGCACGCTCAGCTTCCCAAGCCTCAGGGAGCTCACCCTCGTCAACGTCGATATATCCGAGAGCGCTCTCCATGGCGTCCTGTCGAGATGCCCTGCCCTGGAGACCTTGCTCCTGGACAACATCCAAGCTCGCCGTGTCCAGATCAGCTCCTTGACCCTTCGGAGTGTTGGCGTTTCTGATTGTGGTGGATATTCCCAGAAGGCAAGGTTGGAAGAGCTCACGATTGTCGATGCTGCACTCCTAGAAAGGCTGATCCCACGCGTTCCAAGTCATAGCTTAGTGATTCGGGTAATACATGCACCCAGACTGAGGACATTGGGCTATCTGCATGACGACATCCCCAGGCTGCAGCTCGGAACCATGCATTTTGAGGTACCTGCCCAATTGGCTTTTTTCCATACTTGTTTGTGTTCCGATATGTTGCTGCTGCTCGCTCACTCAGACGGTTTTATGTTCATATCTTATTTCAGAAAATGGTGCTTGCTAGGCCATCTGATGCGATGCGCTCTGTCAAGATTTTAGGCCTCCTCTCTGCTCCCAATTTGGATTTTGTTACTGGCTTGTTGAAATGCTTCCCGTGTGTTGAGAAGTTACATATAGTGGTCAGGGTTTCTTCTTTGCTAAATTATGTTTCTTACACTATGCTGTGTGATTGTCCATCAGGTTTAATTGATATCGTGTTTAATTTGTTTCCACCCAATCTTCCATTCCAGTCATATCCTCAGATGAGTTTCAAGAATGATGTAAAATGCTATGCTCCACTGGAATGCCTTGACCGACATCTCAAGAAGGTGCACATAATGAATTATGAGGGGAAAAGGGATGATTATGCCAACTTCATCAAGTTCTTCATCTTAAATGCTAGAGTGCTTGAATCTATGAAGCTTGTAGTCCGTTGTGATAAATGTGGTGCAAAATGGATTGCTCGTCAGCATAAGAAACTACAGGTGAACGACAGAGCTTCTCCGAGAGCAATTTTTGATTTTGAAGCAGATTGTAGCCGCAGGGCATATAGCACGGTTCACATGAAGCACATCCATGATTTGGCTATGGACCTGTTTGATAGATCATTGTGTAGATGCCATGGTGATGCACTCGACCGAAGCTGATTATCAGTTCTACACATTCAATTTGGTAAGCATCAAGTACTTGATTACTTTGCCATGCCTTAAATTCCTGGGATTAGTTTTTTTTTGTCAGCAGTGTTATTGTTAGCAAGTAAAAATATTGATTCATGTAAATTTTACTGTTTTTTTGGTGTGGTCTTGTGAGCCTTCCACGTAGACTGTTAGTGATTCAACTAAAAGTTGTGACATGCAAATGTATCGATGCTACCTTTTTCTTGTGTACATAGAAATAGCAACAACTTTATTAGTTGAGCATTGCCATGATTGATGTTTACTAGAAACGACTTGTCTGTTTTACACCTTCCAGTTGTGTGTGGATGAGGAAGCATGTATATCTAGATGTGTCATCTACTCATCTGATATCTTTTTGTATAGCTAGTTACCCTGATGTTGTAGACTGTACTGATGCAGATTTTTTAGACATCTGCCAAAAACTAACTAATGGATACTATTCTTGTCAATTTGTTTTGGCTGTGAACTGTTGAAGTCCTAATCTGCATTCAATATGGCAAAAGAAATACTGTAACTTTCATGTACTGATATCCTGGTCTAAAATACAGTTTTACTTTAGAGCTGCTATCCTGGTTTGAGGTAAAATTTCTACAATTAGGCCACATGAGAAGTTTGAAATGGAGACTCTGAGTGTTGAATCACTATGGTCGGGCATAAAAGTTTCTGCTGCTATAATCATTTTGTGGCACATGAGGCTTATGTTGGAGACTTCAGTTTTATGCTGTAGAAGTGTTGGCCTGTCAAGCTGATATTTTAGTTGCAGGGCATCTTTTGTTCATTACTCAAAATAATTCCACTGAGCAAGCTGCTTTGTTCTCTGGATTCTATGTTTCAACCAATTAGCTTTCCCTCACATGAAAAGTCCAATAGTTGTGGTTTTGAAGGTTTGCAACAAAATAAAGTAAAGAATTCAGCCTCAACGGTACTAATATATGTTAATTTTCCAGGTTTGTAGAGTGCTTATAAAAGGATCCAAGAACATCTAGAAAATTCAAAGTCAAACAGAGTCTGCAATTTTTCATTATTTCAAATATATTCTTTATGTAAGCCTGAAATATGTTTAGCGGTAGTAGTTCAAGACTTCAGAAATATCTTGTTTGGATAGTTTGAGTTCAGCCACTCAACTCCTCATTTTTGCGCAGGTGTTCAACATATTTTGATGCTATACTGTCTAGAAGGCTTGCTGCAGCTACGGAGATACCCAGGCTTGTTTTGTGTTCCTGCTGGACTCGTTATTATTCTCTTTGGCAGCAGGTTTTGGATAATGATTTTTATGCTCGATGCACTCCAATTACAAACCATGTTCGCTTTTGTTTCAAATCGGGTGGTCATGATGCTACTAATGTTTAATGTTACTAAGAATAGACCATTCATTGATGCCATGCGGTGAGGCAGGTTTACTTGTGATGTCCTTTAAGTCCCTTCAATATTTCTGGGGATGACTAGTGCTGTCTAGTGCGAATGGATCATGCTCTGTTTACTAGGTACTTGGAACTGCTGTATGCGCGCACAATGATTTTTCTACATGTGTATTCATTTATCACTTCAAAACTTATATTGGTTGCCTGGTCAAAATTGCTGGGTGGTAGTATTTGGGAGAGGTGTACGAGTACGACTGCTGGAGGCACCGACAGGCCGGAGGCATTGGAGCCTGCAAGTCGGCGGCTGGGGATGGTGGCGGAGTAGAGGCGCCAGGCGCAGCTAGAGGCCAGCAGTGCAGGCCCGGGGAAGAGCGGAGCTGGAGGATGACGGGGGAGTTGGCAACCGAATGGATAAGGTGGAAAGGAAAGAGAAAGAGAAAGAGAAAAGGAATAGGAATAAAAACGAAAAGAAAAAATAATAGGAAGGAAAAATTGGGAAATAAAAAATGAAAGAGGGAAAAATAAAATGAAAGGATATTATGGATATTTCATTCTCTTATCAATGTTACACAATCAGGATAAACTATTTTACCAAACAAGCTACAAGGCACAAAAAATTGCTTCACCAACACAACCGCAGCTGGAGCCGTTTCATCCAAACGCACAAGTTTTAGTTTTGCTTTAAAACTTCCAAACTTTAACGAGGTACAACTTTAGTTGGAGGAGAGCTGCAACTTTAGCGGCAGCTGCAGCAGCCAGCAGGTGTAGCCACGTCCTGAGCAGCGGCGGAGCCCCGTGGGCATCAAACCGGACAAGGCAAAGCAATTTTCATGCATCCTTGCCTTCCTCGTCTCGAATCTCAGTCAGCCTTCAACAGAATTTACTTGTTTATACGGTTCAAGAGGAGTTGCTTTTTTTTCCCCTCATTCTCCCTATGACAGCCTTGCTTTTATTATTGCAATTGGAGCCAGGAGTAAGGAGTTTAGTGACTTCGACAACGAAGCTGAATTCTTGCCAGGTTGTAATTAGCCTTTTTGCATCTGTTTCAAATTATATTATTCTATTTGTTATATTATTCTTATATTTTTTTTGTAAAAATAACAATATAAGAAAAGTAGAACAAACCGATACAAAATAATATGAACATTATTTTAAAAAATAAAGTTCATCATTACAAATACATGACCACAAGAATCACTTAAATCGGAAATATCAGAAAAAAGTAGTAATCATTTTAAGATCTAAGGACTATTTTATTCCTTAGATCTTAAAATGATTACTATTTTCTCTTGTTTCTCCGATTTAGGTGATTCTTATGGTCATGTGTTCATAACGATGAGCTTAATGTTGTTCATATTATTTGGTAATTGTTTGTTTTACTTTTCTTATATTGTTATTTTTACACAATAATATAATAATAATAATATAATAAATAGTGATAAAATAGTATAAATAACATTTTAAAAGATAAAGCTCACCGTTATGAACATGTGACTGTAAGAATCACCTAAATCAGATGTGCTAGTAAAAAGTAATAATAATTTTAAGATCAAATGACTAAATTGTAAATAAAAAATTAAAATCATCCATCAAAACAGCCTGATGATTAAATTTGAACGGTTTTGATAGTTGGATGGTCAAATATACCCGGTTTTGAAGTTTGATAGTCAAAACCAAACTGAGTCAATATAGTTGGATGGTCAAAATGGACTGTTTCCTAAAGAGAATACATAGGCTGTGTTCGGCTTGCTTTTTGCTGCAGTATTTTTCTCTAACAACAAATCTATTAGCTCAATCAGCACATAATATTTTCCTCTCATAGCAAACATGTCTGCCAAATCTGTCAGCAGACGTGCCGAACGTAGTCACACACCTCAGTTTCATAAGTTCTTTCTGTTAAATGCAAGAGTACTAGAATCTGTAAAGCTTGTTGTCTATCGTAAGAACTGTGGTCCAGGATGGAAGACCGCACAACTTAACTTGCTTGAGGTGAACGACAGTGCTTCTCCGGATGTCAAAGTTGATTTCCATGCTAAGGACATATGTCATGGTGTTGTACCGAGGAAACACATCCATCGTTTGGATATGGAGAATCCCCTTGACATATCTTCGTGCACGTGCCGTGATGATGATTTCCTTTGAGGAGGTACTCTACTATCACACATCACCACTCTTATTGTTCACTGCATACTTGGGTAAAATAAATCTGATTGCACTTGCTTTATTGTCCTTGCAATCATGTTGCAAGCTGAAAGCGTTACTGCTGCTTCTGATGTCAGTTCATTAGGGAATCATATTAGGGTAAAATAAAGCTCATCATTACAAACTGTATTCTGATGTTGCAAGCTGAAAGCGTTGCTGCTGCTTCTGAGGAGATCCCAGTGTTCTTCTGTGTTGCTGCTAGATCCAAGATTATCTTTATTTGTTATCTTAAGAGTAGTTCATTAGGGAATCATATTATGTCAGTTTGAACTGATCATCAATAATGTTTGCCTTTTATTCTCAAATCATGTGTCCTATTCTTGTACTCATTGTTTGACTGAAATAGTCCATGTTTTAATGTGTTAAGATATATAGGCTGGTTTTCTTTCTTGTGCCGTCGTTCTCTCTTTTCTGCAGTTCTTTCTGTCATAGTCTCTTTGTTATGTTGAATGAAAATAGGTAATACTGAGTTACCAGAGATTTTTCTAATTCAATTTGATTTGCACCCATGCCCTGTGTCCAGACTCCAGACTGACATTTTTGCTATTCTCCCATATATTTAAGAGCCTGCATTTCACATCGTGTGTTACTACTGATAGATGGCAGTATCTGAGAACCTAGTGCATTGTGTTTCAGGTTGTCAAAAGTTCAGAAACATTTTGTTGCTGACTTTGAGATGAACATGTGATGCCATTATTAATATACGTTCTTTAGTCTGTGCTGTAAAGTTTGCTGCAAATATTACAGCTTTTGGTGCACAGTTTCAACTAATTCTTGTTTCAGCATAGTGTTATGGCCATGGTTTGGCCGGGGATAGGCAGAGGAGGGTCGAGGTCTATTTGCCTCGGCTGCTCATCGCTTGTTGGGAGTTTGGGGAGAGATTGGATTAATTCTTCTTCATTGCTTGATTATCTGAATACAGTACCTCCCTTTATGTAGAGGGAATGGCTTGACCCTTAAGTAAAGATCCAAACTAACTCTAATCTTATCTCTAATTGATCTTATCCAACTAACCTTATCCCCTATACTGTACATGAGCTACAGTATCGTGGGGCCAGACCTAGCTGGTCCCACTCCCATTACACTACTCCCCCCTTTCGAGCAGCTCGTCCTCGAGCTGCAGCAAATCCTGCGCAGAACGACGAAGACTTGACACACGATTAACCTTTTACATCTCGGCTAAAAAAATGCAAAATAAATGAAGACTCCTTATTTGTGGCCTAGCTCGAGTTGACGGTGGCCGGCACGCAACAGGGAACATGTTGGTCTCCTTGATCCCATGGAAACAACTCAGCTATTAGCGGCAAATGGGCTGAAAACTGAGACATGCAGCAGCCCACAATGCCACCAAGCCTGCTGACCAACGCCATGGCATCCCACCATAGGGGAACCCCCATCAGCATATCAGAGGAGCCGCTCGCCGCAGCCAACGCTGTCCTTGGCGTCGCAGATCGTGTCGTCCCTTGCGCCGCCCGCAGAGGAAGATAGGAGATGCCCCGCAATTCACACCGCTGCCCCGCCGTCTTCCTCGCTAGGGTGCTGCGCGCCGTCGCAGCTGGCTGCCGCACCCACCTCAGCTGCACTGGATGCAGCCGAAGGCCGTCATGTGGAGAAGAGCCGCATCCGCACACCGGAGGTTGTGGCGGCACTGATTCCGGCGATACGACGGAGGACGGGTTGGTTGCTGCTCCCAGCAGGCCATCTCCCATCTTAGGGCTCGCATCGAGCGGCCCCTGGTGCGCCTGCGTCCTCCTCTCAACGCCGGCCAGCCTCCAAAACTTGTGTTCCAGGGAACCGAGTTCTGGATCGAACCAGTCCTCGATGGGCTTTGGTGTAGATGGGTCTGCTTGCGTCGTCGTCTCCTTCGTGGCCTGGATTGACCACCGAAGTCTGGCCGCCAATTCGGACCATGATGGTGATTGCGCCTCCACCGACATTGGCGGCGCTGACCATGGCGAACTCAACAGAGAAGATGATAAATTGGCAGCAAAAGCCATAGGAAAGGACCCCTGACTCATGATACCAGATGTTATGGCCATGGTTTGGCCGGGGATAGGCAGAGGAGGGTCGAGATCTATTTGCCTCGGCTGCTCATCGCTTGTTGGGAGTTTGGGGAGAGATTGGATTAATTCTTCTTCATTGCTTGATTATCTGAATACAGTGCCTCCCTTTATGTAGAGGGAATGGCTTGACCCTTAAGTAAAGATCCAAATTAACTCTAATCTTATCTCTAATTGATCTTATCCAACTAACCCTATCCCCTATACTGTACAGGAGCTACAGTACCATGGGGCCAGACCTAGCTGGTCCCACTCCCATTACACATAGCCTGTTATTAATGTACACAATAATCTGTTATATGGTTCCTGTCACTGGTTTCTTGTTGTGCCTCTGTCGCTGGTAGCTGCGCCCAATGAAAGCGGTGACAACCATATGTTTCTTGTACTCCTCACATGCTACTTCTCAACATTAGTGATATGACTTATGGAACGGTCCGTCTCAAATTCAGAAGAGATTTTTGTCATTCTTGTTCTTAGAGCCTGTGCCGCCCATTGTTGATCAATTAAACACTTTTAAAGGGGGTCAATTAAATACTTATATGTAGGATTATGTTTTTTTTTACTTCCAGCACATGTAAATTGAAGCTTTGATTGGTGGCTTTCAAGTCACTGAAGCTGATAGTTGTAGCATGTACAGATGACTGCAGGTTATACTATTACCCCTATTCTATACGTGACTGGCTTGTTCTTTGTTTTAAAGCTATGTACCTTTGATTCTATTGTACATATCTGTGAGATGAATTATTGGTTATGGACAACTATTTATTCTAACTAATGATGTGAGCAAGACATTTAGATAGCAAGATATTTTGCCTAATACATGTGAAATAACTATAGCAGTGTAAGCAGGTATGCCATTTAAAGGAAGCTAAAAACAAATACAAAATGGTAATTAGTGTTAGGAGAGCTTCCAATGCATTGGTTTGATGCATGTTAGAAACATAGAAAATATCTCTCTCTGTCACAAGTAATAAATGACAATTTGGATGACGACAGTCAACAATTTCAAACTTTAGTTGCAAATTTAGTTACTTTTTATGTATTGAGTTTAGATATGTTTAGGTTTGTCAAAAAGTAGTTTTATAAAAGCATGGCTATCTTTACTATATGTTTTTCATCAATATATCACTATTAAAAGTATTGGTAAAATGTTTCATACACTGTTCCCTTGGCAGTTGTCACTGCTTGCATGTACAGTAGTAGCTCATATAGTCATATGATTTTCTATATGTGCATTCATTTATCACTATAAATCATTTTTAAGTCTAATGGAAGTTGTTTGGCATTTCATAACATATTTAGGCATCGGCGACTTCTGATGAAAATGTATTTCTATATCTCCCTTTTGAATTGTGTTGTACTGGACTACTGGAGAACGTTGATATCTGAGCATTCTGGCCTGACACTTTTGCCAGGAAACGTGCGAGACGTCAACTTTATCAAGTTCTCAACTGCTAGAATCTATGAAAATCGTAGCCTGTCATGATAAATGTGACACAGATTGGGTTTAGGAACAGCATAAGAAGCGACAGCTGAATGTTCTTGTTTGTAGCAGCTGAGAACCTAGTGCATTGTGTTTCAGGTTGTCAAAAGTTCAGAAACATTCTGTTGGTGACTTTGAGGTGAAAATGTGATGCCATAACTAATATACCTTCTTTAGGCTGTGCTGTAAAGTTTCTTTGATTAATAAAATCCGTTAATCCAAGGAAAAACGTGGCACGAACCTCTGTTTGAGGTCACGAAGTATAGAGTAGCTCTCTTTGCGTCCGTTTCCATTTTTGAGGGAAGTTCGTTTCCCAAGTCTGAAAGCGTAGCGGGTAAGAATACACTTTTAGGCGTGACCATCGCTCCGTCTCACTGCCCGGTGGCCCCGCCCCTCCTCTTTCTAGATCGTCACTCAATTTGGAGTGTTTGACGCGGCAGGGGTGGTGAACTGGTGATAAAGGATCCGGCATCAGGGACAATGCTGGCAATGTCAGGAGGGGTGCAGGAGGTAGGGTAGTGCGGCCCTGGCACACGTGAAGAAGAAAATAGACTAAAACAAACCTACGGAGTATGGTTGAGGAGAAAAGCTGCTAACAGTCAGATGCTCAGATGTAGATCCAACGGTCCATATTTATTCCATTCATTGTGTAACCACACAATTTGTTCTATTCTGCTGTGGCACCAGCCCTTGTGAATGCTTGTTTCTAATATTAATTTCAACGCTATTTTCTCCCCTTGTCAGGCATTCCACAAGGTGGACTTTAAGAATGTAAAGCGCCATGCTTCACTTGAATGCCTTGATCTACATCTCAAGATGGTGCAATTGATAAATTATCAGGGAGATACAACATATGTGAACCTGACCAAATTCTTTGTATTAAATGCTCTTGTGCTCAAATCAATGAAATTTGTTGTCCGTCGTGACAAATGTGATGCAGAATGGGTTCAGAAACAACATAAGAAGCTACAGCTGAATGGCAAAGCTTCACAAGGCATTACATTCGATTTTCAAGCTGATTACAGGTCATCTAGTTTGGTACACATGAAGCATATCACTGATATGACTGCAGATGATCCCTTTGATATATCATTGTGCAGATGCAATGATGACGAATTCCACTGAAGATGTGATCAGCCATATACTTAGGTAAGCATCAATCATATTATTGTTTTTCATACCTGAATTTCTGAGAGCAGCTTTTTGTGTGCTTAGTTAACTACTAGAGAATTGGTCATTTGTCTCTGACCCAAATTGTCATTTGTACCGGTTCCATTACCACCCGGTACAAATGAGGGCATTTGTACCGGGTGGGAGGGGGGGCGACGCGGCCCCGTCAGGGCACATTTCTACCGGGCGGTGGCTCGCCCCGGTACAAATGTGCCTCATCTGTACCGGGTGGTGACACCGCCCGGTACAAATGTGATGCCAACACATTTGTACCGGTGCGAGCCACCGCCCGGTACAAATGTGCACACATTTGTACCGGTTCAAGCCACGGCCTGGTACAAATGTGCAACGGCTACATTTCCTCCTCCTTCCTCCCCTATCCGAGCCCCTCTCCCCACTTTCTTCTTCCTCACTCCAACTCGAGCTTCCCCCTCCCCCATGGCGCCCTAGGGAGATTTTGTCCGATTTGCGACGATTTCTCCACGATTTCACTCATTATGGTGGTGTAGAGGTTAGTTACTTCATCCTCCCTTCATATACAGTTGCCTTTTTAGTTTTATGCTTTGTACTTAGAGTATTTCTTCAAATTTAGAATGAGCAAGGAATGGTGATTTTTTTTTATTTAGATGCATATTTGTCTATGTTCTAATAGAAAGAATGTGTGATGATAGATGTATGAGATGTTGTATGTGATGATAGAATTTTTTTTCAATTTATTTATTTATATTAATATTTTTGTTATTAGAAAATTAGTTTTCATCCTTAGAAAATTGATTTTCTCATTAGAAAATTAGTTTCCTCATTAGAAAATTAGTTTCCTCATTAGAAAATTAATTTTCGTCATAATTAAATTGGTTTCTTCATTAGAAAATAAGTTTCCTCATTAGAAAATTAGTTTACTCATTATATTTTCGTATTATATATCTATTCATAAGAAAAAAAGTAATATTGGGTATTTTCATTGAAATGTGATTTTTTGTTTTACTTTTAGAAATAATAGTTTGACGAAATGAGTTTGCCTTATTTTTAGAAAAAGTGGGTGGATGAAATACTATTTTAGAATTACTTCTAGAAATGATATTTTTTGAAATACTTTTAGAATTAGTAGAAATACTAGGAATATTACTTTTAGAATGCTAGTGTTTGTTTCGGAAAACTATCAATGCTAGAATCAATTTAGAAATAAGCACTTTAAGTTTGTTGTGTTGTATCTTGTGGATTGGATATAAGTACTTTAAAGATTGTATTCACGTGAGAAGGATGGCTAATGATTATTTGGTGATATACTTTGTAGATGAGTCGGTAATGGATGTACACGGACAAGAGAATCTCCACAGAATACATTAATGGATTGCGCGGATTTCTAGATGTGGCAGAAGCAAACAAGCTCTCGTCTGGTTTCATTATTTGTCCATGCAAAAAATGCAAAAACCAGAAGGATTTCTCATCGATAAAGAGTCTTCACGATCACCTATTCAAATGGGGATTCATGCCAAACTATTTTGTATGGACAAAGCATGAGGAAAGAGGGGTTGTAATGGAAGATGACGAAGAAGAAGGTGATCAGATTCCATATTGGACTGAAGGTGGTGCCTTTGTAGATGAACCAATGGGAGAGGATTACATGGGCGAGACTGAAGGAGCTAGTCCGGCCGATGATCCTCTCGACGATCTAGGTCAGGTGTTGCGCGATGCAACGGAAGATTGCGAAACGGTGAAGGAGTCAAAAAAAATTTGAACGTATGTTACAAGATCACAAGAAACCATTGTACCCTGATTGCAAAGATAGGCACAAGAAGTTGGGTAGCACATTGGAAATGCTGTAATGGAAGGCTAGAAATGGAATTTCTGACACGGCCTTTGATGACTTAATGATGATCGTCAAGGACATGCTCCCCGAGGGGAACGAATTGCCGGCGTCAACGTACGAAGCTAAAAGGGTTGTCTGTCCTCTGGGTTTGGAGGTACAAAAGATACATGCGTGCCCTAATGACTATATCCTGTACCAAGGTAAAGAATACGAGGAATTAGAGGCTTGTCCCGTGTGCGAAGCGCAGCGTTATAAGATCCCACGAGATGATCCTTATGATGTTGAGGGGGAGAAGAAGAAGAAGAAGATTCCTGCGAAGGTGGTATGGTATTTTGCAGTGATACCACGACTGAAGCATCTTTTCAGGTGCAAGGCGAATGCAAAGTTGATGCGTTGGCACAAAGAAGAACGTATACAAGATGAAAAGACCAGGCACCCCGCTGATGGGACGCAGTGGAGATTAATTGATAGAGAATTTCCGGAGTTCGAAAAGGACGCAAGGAACATTCGATTTGGTTTAAGTACGGATGGATTCAATCCATTCGGTGAGTTTAGTAGTGGTCATAGCACTTGGCCTGTGACCTTATGTATGTTCAACCTTCCTCCCTGGATGTGCATGAAGCGAAAGTTCATCATGATGCCAATTATCATCCAAGGCCCAAAGCAGCCGGGCAATGACATCGATGTGTACCTAAGACCGTTGATTGATGAGCTTAAAACGTTATGGGAGGAAAAAGGTGTACCTGTGTGGGATGAGGACAAGAAGGAGACCTTTGATCTACGAGCATTGGTGTTCGTAACCATCAACGATTGGCCGGTACTTGGTAACCTATCAGGACAAACAAACAAGGGATTCCGAGCATGCACGCACTGTTTAGATGATACCTGCAACATGTATCTAAAACACAGTAAAAAGGTTGTGTATTTGGGCCATCGTCGATTTCTTCCTCCTACGCACCCGTTAAGAGAAGAAGGAATAAAGTATTTTGAAGGTGTTGGAGAAAAATGTAAGAAGCCCTTGCACCGTGATGGTAAACTTGTATTTTCAATGGTCAAAGATTTGAAGGTAGTGTTTGGGAAGGGTTCTGGTAGCCAATTTGGTTCCAAACGATAAGGATGGACATGCACTGATGTGGAAGAAGAAGTCGATATTTTGGGAGCTACCTTATTGGAAAGCCCTTGAGGTTCGCAATGCAATTGATGTGATGCATGTGATGAAGAATTTTTGCGTGAACTTGCTTGGTCACCTAGGTGTATACGGAAAGTCAAAAGATACAATTGAAGCACGTCGGGATCTGAAACTTATGAAGCAACGAGATGGTCTGCATCCCGAAAAGAGAGATAATGGAAATTACTTGGCCCCTGCTAGTTACACCCTAAGCAAAGAAGAGAAGAAGATGATGTTTGATTGCTTGAATAGTATCAAGGTCCCGACGGGCTACTCCTCGAACATACAACGAATAATAAACTACAAAGAGAAAAAAGTCACAAATCTGAAGGCTCATGACTGCCACATGTTGATGACACAATTGCTGCCTGTTGCACTAAGGGGTATTCTACCAGAGAATGTGAGATTGGCAATCGTGAAGGTATGTGCATTCCTGAACTAGATCTCTCAGAAGGCAATCCATCCAGACAAGCTAGTGCAGATGCAGAAAGATGTCGTGCAATGCCTCGTCAGCTTTGAGAGGATCTTTCCACCATCTTTCTTTACTATCATGACCCACCTTCTTGTCCATTTTGTTGAAGATATTTTGATCCTGGGGCCTGTGTATTTACACAACATGTTCCCTTTTGAGCGGTTGATGTCTGGTTTTAAAAAGTATGTCCGTAATCGTGCCCGTCCTGAAGGAAGCGTCGCAAAGGGATATGCTACAGAGGAGATCATTGAGTTTTGCGTCGACTTTATTGATGAGCTTGCTCCGATTGGACTCCCTGTATCACGCCATGAGGGGAGACTCAGGGGAAAGGGCACACTAGGGAAGAAATCTCGGATGAATATGGATGAAACGTTATATCGTAAAGCACATGCCACTGTCCTGCAACAATCATCCCTAGTGGCTCCATACATGGAGGAGCACAAGTCCATTGTACGGGACTCAAACAAAGGGAAGACTAAGGCTTGGATTACACGTCATCACGTTGATACATTCGGGACGTGATTGCGGAAAAAACTAATTGGTGATAAAACTATTGAAGAGCAACTCCAATGGTTGGCTAGAGGTCCATCTATCACGGTTCTTACGTTCCAAGGCTACGAGATAAATGGATACACATTCTACACGAGAGCCCAAGACCAAAATAGCACGAACCAAAATAGCGGTGTCAGTATAGATGCAATAGACGACAATGGAAATGTTGAAACATACTATGGTGTCATTGAAGAGATATGGGAATTGGACTATGGACCTTTAAAGATCCCTCTTTTTAAGTGCCAGTGGGTAAAAAATACTAGAGGAGGTGTAACGACAGACAACTATGGGATGACAATAGTGGATCTCAACAAGATTGGATACAAAGACGAACCATTTGTCCTAGCCAATGATGTGACTCAAGTTTTCTACGTGAAAGAGATGTCAAGCAAACCTAAAAAAAGGTGCTGAGAAGGGTGGTGATAAGCCGATTGATAATGAGCCAAAGCGTCACATTGTTCTACCAGGAAAAAGAAAAATCATTGGAGTTGAGGACAAGACTGACATTTCAGAAGATTATGATCAGTTTGATGATCTGCCTCCATTTTCAGTCAAGGTGGACCCAAGCATCCGGTTAGCCCAAGAGGACACTCCATACTTACGTCGCGATCACAACCAAGGGACATTCGTGAAAAGGAAGATTATTAACGTTTCCTTACATGATGTATAATAAGTTTCAAAAGTTTGTGCTCATGTAACAAAGTATTGTAGTATTTCGCTATAATTGGGAATAGGAACTATTTTCAGTAGTCAATCATTTTATTTGGCCCTGATCATCCCATTAAATACGTTTACCTTAATAAACATAGTAACTTTATCAATTTTTGTAGCTTCATTAAATATAAAATAATAATTTTACGTAGAAATATTGAGGACTAGGTGTGTCCGAGGATGAGTGGATGGTCGCTCCTTAGTGATGAGTGATTGACAACGTGGTGTGGACTGACTCATGGCTTAATATTGCAGGTGTTGGATGCGGCTTAATTTGCGTTGGTGCAGGTGAAGAACATGCGCGAAAGGTCTTAGCCAGGGTGGCCTCCAGGTGTGGAGAGACAAGTAGGCTTGGTTCAAGGGACCCGGTGGCCGGATGGGATCAAGTGCGGTCCGCATGGTGCAAGAAGAGCAAGACGAAGTCGTGGACATGGAGCCGGTGCAGGGTAGCGGCTAACGACCGAAGTCTGCACACGAGGTTTGTTGATTTGACCACAAAATCAACACCGAGCCAGTGCAAGGTAGCGGCTAACAACCGAAGTTTGCATGTGGCCGAGCCGGTGTAGGGTAGCGGCTAACGACCGAAGTCTGCATGTGGGGTTTGTTGATTTGACCACAAAATCAACACCGTGCCAGTGCAAGGTAGTGTCTAACAACCGAAGCTTGCACGTGGCCGAGCCGGTGCTGGGTGGCGGCTAACAATCGAAGTCAGCATGCGGGGTTTGGTGGTTTGCCACAAAACTACCAGGAGGAGGGTTTCTCGGTTTGGGCCTCAAAACCGAGCCCGAGGACTCGGCGAGACGAGGACGGCCACCCAGGCCGGTCTAACCGCCCAAGAGGGGCGGTCTGACTGCCTGGGCCGGTCTGACCGCCTGGAAGAGGCGGTCTGACCGCCCGAGCCGCAGCAGTGCGTCGAGGAGCCTCGAAGCGGGGGACACGCGGCGTGATCGCGGAGCTTGCGTCGGAGGAACGCAAGGCTGTGGTGGATGCGTGTTCGCTCGATGGAGTTACCCACAACTTACCGAAATTGCCCCTGAGGGGTATGCATCTTAATTTCGAGTTGTAGGGGTAGAGTAGTAACTTGCCCCCTCCGGTGGACTATAGATAAATAGGAGATGGAGGAAGTGGGCAGCCAAGCTTTGGGGCTTCACCCTAGGGACTTGGTGATTAGGTTTTGATTTTCTCTCCTCCCTAGCACTTTCTATGATTTTCTCCTTCTATAGGCTAGCTAGAGCTTCAATTTCAAATCATCAAGAGGGTAGGATGTTGGGAGGTTGCTAGCCCTTGTAAAGAATCTTTCCTTGGTTTGTGAAGAAGATTCATGGTGCTAGTTTTGTATCCTCTTTGTTTCCCCGCGTTTTCCTTTTTCGGTTGATTTTCGGGGTCATTTCTTCGGAAATTCGTGGGGAAGTTTTCGGGGTGTTTCTTTGGGGGATTTGTGTTGGGGATCACACATGAGTGCCTTGTGCCTCTTTTCTTGGTGATCTTGTCTCTACAAATCCTCGGGAAGGCCTTCAATTTTGGTGGTTTTCGGAGTACCCCAAGTTCTTGAGGTAGTGACCTTTGATTTGCGATTCCCCATGATTGAGAGCATTTTGGGGCATATCCTTCGAGGTAGAGGTTGTCCATGAGGTAACCCAACTATCCCCAAAGTTTCGCTGCAATCCGTTGGATGAATCGGGAGATCGATTGATGGGAAGTTGAGAGTTGACCCGCGGTTCTTGCTATCCAGGCCCAAACGGTCTAACCGCCCTGGACTTTCCGAGAACAAGTTTGGCTTTTCGAGATTCTCTTCTGGGAGCAAGCTTGCCTTGATCAGAAGAAGCCTTGGTCAAATTCTTGGCTCGTTTGGAGTCCGTTTGCCCCGTCTTTCTTTGGTTGCAAGTTTCGTTTCTACTGCAGGCGGTCAAACCACCCTGGGCAAGTGGTCTAACCGCCCTGGGTGATTCTCCGAGAAGAGTTTGGCTTTTTGGGGGTTTTCTTCTGGGAGCAAGTTTGCCCTGACCAGAAGAGGCCTTGGTCAAATTCTTGGAGATGGACAGTGGTAGTGTGGACTTTTATAACCCCTCTTTTGAGCAGATGGCTCAACACTGGTTTAACTCTTTTTGTGCTAACCCCAGTGTTGAGTTGTTTGCTCACTCTCGTTCTCGATTTTGATTTTGCAGGCGGGAGGCATGGAGAGCTTTTGGTTGATCGACTCTGGCTTTTCACGACCGGAGATCGAGGGTGGTTCTCCAGCCTCACCCCAGTGATGTCGAGGGAGTACATCACTTTTGGGGATAATGGACGATGACGAGTTCTGTCTGATGGTGCCTATCAGGTAAGTGAGAAGTTCTTTGTTGAAGCCTTTACTCTTGTTGGTTCTTTTGGCTTCTTTTAGTTTGCCCTTTTCTGAGTTGGGTCCTGGAGCTTCTCTTGTAGCATATGTGACATACATGCATTTTATTTTCATGTATCATACCATGGTAGGATAGCCATCTATGTATCATACGAGTCCTTCAAGTGGTTCATGTGGGATGCATTTCATCTTTGTATTGCTAGGATGGGCTTCTCTTATAGGCAGTGATTACTTGTTTTGCTACCTACGAGATTCTTAACTTGCTTGCTAGTGATTGGTGATGAATTGCTATGCTCCAGGTGACTTTGTTTAATATCCATGGTGCAATTGCTACTTTCTGAGAAAAATGCTAAATTGACTTTCACTCATGAGTAGATACCTTTTCATGGTCTTTATGTGCTTGAGTGGCTATGTCATGCTTAGTTTATGCTTGGGTATCATGTTCTTGTCAATTGAGGTCAAAGACCTTTTGTCATTGTGAATGTTTAGCCCACTTGTTTACCATATAGAGGAGCATGAGCTTCTTTTTGCCGCAAAGGCATTTCATGTACCATGTTTAAATCTGAAAATGAAATGTCGATGCTTGAAAAATATGCTCTCATATGAATCATGTCATTTATGCTTTTAAATTGCTTAAATTGGGTGATAAACCGTTGCATGATGTCTACCATGAGAAGTCTCATTTTAAGATGTAGACACATGGCTCAGTGGCTTTGACATGACATGAGATAGCTTGTGGGTGTTTGCAATGATCCTTGGATGAGAACTTGTGACCTTGTATGAGCTTGTGTGTGATTTACTTCATTTATGCACATTTTGCTCATGTTTAGGACCTTGCTCATGCGAGGAAATTTTTTCGCAAAATTGCCAAAATTGACCTTAGCTTTGTCCCATGCATATGAAACTTTACCATCCTGTTTGCAATGCTTTTACGGAACTGTGAACTATCTAGCTTGCTCATTATCTCATTTGTAGCATTTTATTGTGCTCATTTTCTATTTGAGAAGCCTAGAGTCGAAATTTTCCTAAATTTGCCTTGATTCATGCATTGTCAACAAGGGGGAGAAGTTTGTGCATGAAAAAGCTTGTTGGGCATATTTAGAGGGTTTCTGTGCAGTTCCGGACCAAATTCGAGACAAAAAATTTTGTCGGGGGCAGGCGGTCTAACCGCCTGGCAAGATTAGCACTGCATTTCTGGGTGCAGGCGGTCTAACCGCGTCCTACAGGCGGTCTGACCGCCCAGAGCAGTTTTGCATGGTTTCATGGTTTCCATGCTTGCATTTGTTCAGGGGGGCTTACATTTGGTCAGGGGGAGTTTGCTTGTGTGCAGGGGGAGCTCTTTGTGCCTGACTTGTGCTCTTTGTGTGAGTTTCGTGCCTTGCTCCTTGGTTGTGAGCATTTTGTCACGGTTGTGTCGAGCCTTTGCCCTTGTCTTAGGGTACCGAGACTTTCTCATTCAAGTGATCTTGTTCTTGCTGGTTCTTTGGTTTTTGATCACTTGTTTGAATTCTTGTTCGTCTCTTTTTCTTTTTCAGCTTTCTTTTCATGTGGTATCTGGTGTGTTGTCAATGCCCTCATCAAGGGGGAGATTGAGGACTAGGTGTGTCCGAGGACCAGTGGATGGTCGCTCCTTAGTGATGAGTGATTGACAACGTGGTGTGGACTGACTCTTGGCTTAGTATTGCAGATGTTGGATGCGGCTTGATTTGCGTTGGTGCAGGTGAAGAACAGGCATGAAAGGTCTTAGCCAGGGTGGCCTCCAGGTGTGGAGAGACAAATAGGCTTGGTTCAAGGGACCCGGTGGCCGGATGGGATCAAGTGCGGTCCGCATGGTGCAAGAAGAGCAAGACGAAGTCGTGGACATGGAGCCGGTGCAGGGTAGCGGCTAACGACCGAAGTCTGCACGCGGGGTTTGTTGATTTGACCACAAAATCAACACCGAGCCAGTGCAAGGTAGCGGCTAACAACCGAAGCTTGCATGTGGCCGAGCCGGTGCAGGGTAGCGGCTAACGACCGAAGTCTGCATGCAGGGTTTGTTGATTTGACCACAAAATCAACACCGAGCCAGTGCAAGGTAGCGGCTAACAACCGAAGCTTGCACGTGGCCGAGTCAGTGCTGGGTGGCGGCTAACAATCAAAGTCAGCATGCGGGGTTTGGTGGTTTGCCACAAAACTACCAGGAGGAGGGTTTCTCAGTTTGGGCCTCAAAACCCAGTCCGAGGACTCGGCGAGACGAGGACGGCCACCCAGGCCGGTCTAACCGCCTAGGAGGGGCGGTCTGACTGCCTGGGAGAGGCGGTCTGACCGCCCGGGCTGCAGCAGTGCGTCGAGGAGCCTCGAAGCGGGGGACACACGGCGTAATCGCGGAGCTTGCGTCGGAGGAACGCAAGGCTGTGGTGGATGCGTGTTCGCTCGATGGAGTTACCCACAACTTACCGAAATTGCCCTTGAGGAGTATGTATCTTAATTTCGAGTTGTAGGGGTAGAGTAGTAACTTGCCCCCTCCGATGGACAATAGATAAATAGGAGATGGAGGAAGTGGGCAGCCAAGCTTTGGGGCTTCACCCTAGGGACTTGGTGATTAGGTTTTGATTTTCTCTCCTCCCTAGCACTTGCTATGATTTTCTCCTTCTATAGGCTAGCTAGAGCTTCAATTTCAAATCATCAAGAGGGTAGGATGTCGGGAGGTTGCTAGCCCTTGTAAAGAATCTTTCCTTGGTTTGTGAAGAAGATTCATGGTGCTAGTTTTGTATCCTCTTTGTTTCCCGGCGTTTTCCTTTTTCGGTTGATTTTCAGGGTCATTTCTTGGGAAATTCGTGGGGAAGTTTTCAGGATGTTTCTTTGGGGGATTTGTGTTGGGGATCACACATGAGTGCCTTGTGCCTCTTTTCTTAGTGATCTTGTCCCTACAAATCCTCGGGAAGGCCTTCGATTTTGGTGGTTTTCGGAGTACCCCAAGTTCTTGAGGTAGTGACCTTTGATTTGCGATTCCCCATGATTGAGAGCGTTTTGGGGCATATCCTTTGAGGTAGAGGTTTTCCATAAGGTAACCCAACTATCCCCAAAGTTTCGCTGCAATCCGTTGGGTGAATCGGAAGATCGATCGATGGGAAGTTGAGGGTTGACCCGCGGTTCTTGCTGTCCAGGCCCAGGCGGTCTAACCGCCCCAGGCAGGCGGTCTAACCGCCCTGGACTTTCCGGGAAAAAGTTTGGCTTTTCGAGGTTCTCTTCTGGGAGCAAGCTTGCCTTGATCAGAAGAAGCCTTGGTCAAATTCTTGGCTCGTGTGGAGTCCGTTTGCCCCGTCTTTCTTTGGTTGCAAGTTTCATTTCTACTGCAGGCGGTCAAACCGCCCTGGGCAGGCGGTCTAACCGCCCTGGGTGATTCTCCGAGAAGAGTTTGGCTTTTCAGGGGTTTTCTTCTGGGAGCAAGTTTTCCCTAACCAGAAGAGGCCTTGGTCAAATTTTTGGAGAATTTGGAGTCCGTTTGGTCCGGTTTGGATCTTTTCTTGGAGCTTCGGCTGGACGCGGTCTAACCGCCTGGTGTAGGCGGTCTGACCGCCCTTGGCCAGTTTGGTTGCTCTGAGCTCTTGGGTGATCCGGCTGTGGTGTTCGGGTGACCCGAGCCGTCTCTGTTTGCTCCCGGGTGTTCCGGAGGTTGGGTCCGGGTGACCCGGAGTGTCAGACGGTCTAACCGCCTCCAGGACGCGGTCAAACCGCCTAGGCCGGTCTATCCGCCTGTGGCCTGCGGTCTGACCGCCTGTGTCCTGAGTTTGCTCCGAGGAGTTTTCCGCTGTGCGTGTTGGTGTTGGGACTTGTTCATTGGGTCAGTAGTACTCTCAGTGACTACGTGATCCTTGCAAGTCAGTGTCGAGGTCCGTGGAAGTGATTTTGGAACATAGGCCGAGTTCGTCTCTTCGGAGAAGAATTTTAATCGGCTCACATTCACTCCCCCCTCTCTGGTCGCCATATCTGTCCTACAAATATAGATGAGTAAGATCAAATCATGATTACCATATTAATAACACTGGATGTTCTAGTTAAGGAGGATTTTGCATGTAAGAAATTAATTTATTTTTAGTTATTAAAGTGAAGAAAAAAATAATGCCCATTAGAAGATATTACTCGTTAATGATAATGAAGTTGTCATATTGATTGTGAAATGTATTGTTACATAGTATACATGTAAAGTAAGAATATTAAGTTTGTTCTGTCATTTTATGCGTTGTATATGATTTATAAAAAATAAATTACCAATTTAGAATATTTAAAGAAAAATTAAAATTTGAAGTAAAAGAAACAAAATGAAAAGCTCATTTGTACCGGGGCTAGAGGGGGCCCGGTACAAATGAGAACATTTGTACCGGGGCGCAACTGGCCCCGGTACAAATGTGCTGCCTATAGGCAACCCCTCGCCCTTCTCCTTCCTCTCTTTCCCTAGCACGCCGCCGCCTCTCCTCGATCCGCATCCCGTTCGCCGCGTCGCCGACCTCCCCGGCGACCACCTCCCCGCCGCGCCCTTCCCACACTATCGGCCTTCTCGACGACGCGCGGCCCCCCTACCGGCCCTTCCCTCCACTGCCCCGAGCCCCGGCCCTGGCGACCCCGTCCTCCCCGGCGCCCCCGATCGACGACATCCCCGGCGACCCCGACCTCCCCGCGCCCGCATCCCTCCCCGGCGACCCCGACCGACGCCGCGCCGCCCCCGACGACTGACGTCGCCGACAGACTGTCGCCGCCCCCGACCGTCGACGCCACCGGCCCCGACCTCCCCGACCTCCACCGCGCTGGCCTCTCCACTGCCACCGCCGGCCTCCACCGCACCGGCCCCTCCACCGCCACCGCTGGCCTCCACCGCGCCGGTGGGGTGTATTGCTGACGTCAGCAATTTTTTTTAATTTGTTAATGCTGTATATATATATATATTTAGATTTAATTTAGATTTAGATTTGAATTTAGATTTAGATTAGAATTTAGATTTAGATTTAATTTAGATTTAGATTTGAATTTAGATTTAGATTTGAATTTAGATTTTAGATTTAGGTTTGAATTTAGATTTAAATTCGCTCGATTAGATCGACTCGCTAGACTCGTTAGTAGACTCGACACGCTCGACTCGCTAGACTCGTTAGTAGACTCGACACGCTCGACTCGTTAGTAGACTCGACACGCTCGACACGCTCGACTCGCTAGACTCGTTAGTAGACTCGACACGCTCGACTCCCGACACGCTCGACTCCGGACTCGTTCGTCTCCTGCTCTACTCCCGACACACTAGCTCGACTCCCGACACGATCGACTAGCTTGACACACTCGACACGCTCGACACGTTAGAAAGTTAGTTTTCTCATTAGAAAATTAGTTTCTTCATTAGAAAATTAGTTTCTTTATTAGAAAATTAGTTTCTTCATTAGAAATTTAGTTTCTTCATTATAAATATCATAATTATTTATTTTTTGTCATATTGTTTTAGTGACAATGGATCCAAGAGCGGAGGAGCAACACACAGAGCAAATGTTATTGGATATCATTGCTAACAACAATGGTTCGAACAATCCAGCAAATGAACAAGATCAGCGGGAGGCTGACAGCTACCTCAACATGTCTGGTGATGGCATCGTTAGGGAAGAGGAACCAATTGCTCAGATAAATAATGATGAGCCACAATCAGAGGTATAATTAGTAGAAAACTAGTAATTCCCACGTCACGTTTTATGTTTAATTAGTAATAGGAAGAAGAACCAGTTAATAGTTCATAAATTTCCAGGAACCTGCATCGAGCAGCAAAAAGCCTCATGGGCCACGCGGCCCAAAGAAGAAGCTAGAGGGCCGTTTCATTATCACAGACGTATCTGACGAAGGCGTGCCATTAGCTCCACATAAAAATGTCATCAAGTTGACAAACCATATTGGGGCTCTTGTCAGGGATAACATCCCAATAAGCTTTCGTTATTGGAAAGGAGCTGAAGCTGAACTTCAGAATGATGATGAAGATGAACATGAGGATGTACAACAATATATGGTCCCAGACACAGAGAAGAACATGATTTGGACCGAGGTGGAATCACATTTCTCATTTCCAGACGGTACAAATCTGGCAAAAGTTCTGACTTGAGCCATGCAGAAGGGTGCAATAGCCTTTCACTCGTTCAAGAAACGGCTGACCAAAGACTACATCAAGAAGGGACTTGCACCCAATTTCACAAAGAAGGGAAATGCAAAGTTAAGAGATCACTGGGATTCATTTGTGCAATACAAGCAAACGCAAGAAGCCGCCAGATTGATTACAACCAACACCGCCAATGCATCTAAAAAGAAAGAATTTCATAAGCTTGGGTCTGACGGTTACAAGGTGGCATTGCCCAAATGGGAAAAGATGGAACAAGATCTAATTGCATGTGGAATCATACCTGTAACTCTAGATTGGCCTGAGCGAGCGAGGACTTATTATTATGCACATGGTGGCACGCTCAATCCAGAAGATGGAACATTAGTACCAAGCGACCAAATAAGAGAGACAGCGGCAAGACTTGTTGAGTTGATCCGCCTGACGGCTGAAGGAGCATTTGTGCCTGATCGAGATAAAGACGAGCTTAGTGCTGCAATAGGCACTCGAGAACACGGTGGACGTTGCCGAGGCAAAGGTGTAGTTCCATGGAAAGTCACAAGGAGTGAGAACATCGACTCCTATAGAAGTCGCAAAAGGGCTAAGGACCAAGAAGCTAGACAACTAAGAGAGTTGCAAGAGTGCGTATTCAAACTGAGGCAAGAATGGAGCAAATCATTGACGAGCGTGTGGCTCTTTCTCTTAGCAAACAATCATCTCATCAGCAAGGTCCTAATGATGAAATGAGCACATCTGCCAAGGGGAAAAGCAGTGTCGCTTCAACGGAAGCAGCACCAACAAACACAGAAGCAGCAGCCCCAGCCAAGGAAGTAACACCACCTGCCTCACCGGGAAGCACACATCGATACCCCATGGATGACATCATCGTGAGGTCAGCGTGGAAGCTTCTCGCTCGACTAAGAAATAAGATGCTTCTAGTGGGTTACGGTGTGGCTGAGAAACCAGCACTAGGGGAAACATTCATGAATGTAGAACTTTCAACATCAATGTACACCAAAGTATTTGTGGATTGAGTGCTCGATGGTTGGGAGAACCTCGAACTGGAGATACCGGGACCTGATGGGGAGACAATGTTTGGAGATACTGTGCACGGTTGGGTTTTTTGGCCCAAGGAGCACATAGAGATTACACAACCGGCACCTCCTCCTCCTCCTCCTCCTGCTGCTGACTCACCTACATCACATAAATGCCAAGATCAGCCACCGCCTTCACCACTTGCAAGGGCAGAGCGCAGCATGAGTCCTGCAGTTGACAGGGACCCAAGCGAGAGTCCACCTCCTCCACCTGCTAAGGGCAAGGGTACCAAGCGACGAGCTCCTCCTCCTCCTCCAAAGAAGCAGAACAAACCAAAGCAAAAGAAGCCTACACCAAAACTAGCTTACGAGAAGACAGATGAGGAACTTGATGTGTCACTAACGAAAAATCTGGATAGACAAATATTCAAAGTTAAGAAGCCTCCGGTTCAGAAACAAACTGACCTTGTCAAATTTCATTGTTTCATGAAACAAATGGAGGAGGAAAAAAGAAAAAAACCAGAGGCACCTCCATTGAGTGACTACGACCGACAAGTATTAAAAACTCAATGCACCAAGAAGATGGCAAAGAAACCTGCCTCTAGTGTTCCACAACTAGGGACCTAGTCAAAACAATCTACCCCCCCCTCAAGGTGCTTTCAGCCTATGACCAACAATTGCTTCATTTTGGAAAAGAAATAGGTCTGACTGCTGCTCAACTTCAAGGGGAGGATGTAATCCAACCTCATGAAGTGCCAAATAGACCAGTTTCAAATTATGAGAAGCAATTGCTTCAATTTGCTAAAGAATCAAGTCTGACTCCAGCTCAACTTCAAGGGACAGCTGGAATCGTACCGCATCAAGGGGGCAAATAGACCTAAATATGTGCCTGGGCAACCGCTTGTGTGGCCGCGATTGCTAGTGTATCTTCCAACGAGGATGTATGAATTGCACAAGTGGCACATGACAGCGGCAGCCACCGGGATGAAATATCTCGAAGTTCTCATTCAGGACCATCATTATTTTCGTGGCCGAGACATCTTCACTATTGACATGGAGGAATTTTGGTTCCTATTCAATCAAGATGCACTTGACTCCGCATTCGTCGGTTGCTGGACTCTGTAAATGTTTAATTTGTATCTAAACTTCTATATTGGTTCCTATTCAATGCTCCAGCCACTGTACATATCTAAACTTCTATATTTTAATTTATATCATACAGCTACGAGATGCAACAGTGCAGGAGGAAAGGAATCATGGATGTCGGCCACATAGATCCTTTGATGATCAATCATATTACTATCAAAGGCTCTGAGATGGATACATTTGATAATGTATTCATGTTTCTAGACAAACAACATACCAAGGGTTCCATACTTCTACCATACAACTTCGGGTGAGCAACCTGTAACTCACCTCTTTATCTTTTTCAAATTATATTGCATATTTGAAGAAACTAATACTTATGCATCTATGTACAACTTCCATTGGATTCTCTTTGCTTTCTGTATGCCTTTAAGCAAGGTCTTTGTCTTCGACTCTTTGAGGAAGACTTCAGATAAAAGTAAATATCAAGATGTCGTGAATATGATTAAACTTGCATGGACTTGTCTCAGTGCTAAGTACCCAGGAAAATTCAAAGATAACCTTTATGTCCACTATGATTACCCAGTATGTGTCTTAGCTTATTCACTTCTTACAATGCAATAAAAAATATTTCATAACTTTATTTTCGCATATGTGCAGTGCCTCACACAGCCTTCCGGCACAAATCTATGCGGATATTATGTGTGCGAGTTCATGCACCACTTTTCATCCCTCACTCCCGAAACTTCATTCGAAGAAAAGGTGCGTGCACACACAACTGCAACTACATGTACTTCTTATGTATTGTTCATATTCTACGGTTGTTATTCATTTGTTCATAATCTTTGGTAGATTGATGAAATCAAGGAAGGATTCCTCGAGATAGAAAAAATCCGATTGATTCAAGAACAATTATGCGGATTTCTTCTGGACGAGGTTATTAGTCCAGGGGGAGAGCATTATGCAGGATTATCATCTGTCATTGTAACGGGAGAGACCGAGCAAAGGACAAGTCATGGCAACAAAGAGGCATCTGGAAAGAAAGACCAAGCATCTGGAAGCAAGAAGAGCCAAGCATCTGGAAGCAAGAAGAGACAAGACAAAAAAAATTAAAATCATCTAACATTAATTGATCCAATGTATATTATTAATCTAAATTTGCTCATATGCTCATGTGTAATATTAATTTTCTCCAAACTTCTTCAAATTTAGGATTTGAGATAATATTCTACATGTATACGTATATATAAGTATAATATTAGAGATAATATTATACAAATAAAAATATACGAATGCATGTACAATATTATCTCAAATATAATATTTTATATGCCACATGACTTTATATTACAACGTATTAGGATTCGTATTGGTACATTAAGCAAATACTATAGAATAAACAAACATAAAAAAAAATAAAAAAGAAAAACAAAAAAAGGGTCATTTGTACCGGTTGGTGTCTCCAACCGGTACAAATGATCCCCCTGCCACGTCGGAGGGGGGAGCCACATTTGTACCGGGGTGAGACCCCAACCGGTACAAATGTTCACATTTGTACCGGGTATCTCACCCGGTACAAATGTGGCACCCTCATTTGTACCGGACGGCTTGTACCGGTTTAATGCCCGGTACAAATAAGGGTTAAGGCCCGGTACAAATGACCCTTTTTTCAGTAGTGGTTATATGTTTGTTATCAAGCTAGCATGTTATTGTCAATTTATCATAGAAGTTTGAATGACATTGATCTCTTATCATGTTTCCTTACTATTTATATTGTGTTGAACTGTTCATCATGCTTATTACACTAATTTAACCCTTCTATCTCCTGCAAATAGACTTTATCTAGTGAGTTTATTGAAGCCTACCAGATAACCAGAATATTGATAATAGAAAGCAATATTGGATGTTAGAGTGCTGGAATCTCTTTGAAATTTGTAGTTATCATGACAAATGTGACATAAAATGGATTGCTAGTTAATATAAGGACCTAGAGCTGACCAGAGATTCTCAAGGTGTTAAGAGTTGAATTTCAAGCTGATTACTGCAGGTCGCATAGTTCATTATATAGACACCCTCGCGAGCAGCGAGACCATTTATGGTTGCTATGAAGCTGCTGCCAACTCCCTTTGTTCCCCTTGATTCTCCACTTCCCTATCTCCTCCACTCCTACTTAGCATAAATCAAACAGCCGTGCCTAGGCACCCAGGTGCCTAGGCAAACAGCTGTCCCACTTACGGAAAAAAAATAATTGTTGACGACCCTTTTATATCTATTTCCATCTCCACGTGTTGACGCTTTTTCCGGTCGAACACACTGGTGCGCTAGGTCGTGCGGTCGTCGAAACGCTCCTCGTCGAAACCACCAGTAGGGGGCGGTCTAACCGCCTCTGTCAGAGGATCGCCGAAAACCTAAATCCGCTGCCCCGGGAGGGACCCCGTCAGGGACAACGAGCCTAGGGTTGCTCTGAGATCGGCAGGCCACTCAGAACGTCCTTGAACGCCGTAGAGACGAGCAAAGAAAGCAAAGGGATTGGAAAAGCTAGGGTTTGGAAATAAAAGTGTAAAAAGATAATTGATCCATTGGGTGATAGGCCCTCAGTCGGCCACAGCCCTTTATAAATAGGGTGGGGAGGTCTTGCCGCGCAAGGAAACCTTTTACAACTCGAAATATACAAGGATTCCTCAATTTGGTTCGGACTCAGGGAGAGGCGGTCTAACCGCCCCGGCCACGCGGTCTGACCGCCCTTGCCACTTTTGCCGGACCAGCTACAGCGCGACCCGGTCAGACCGCCCTTGGTACCCGGTCTGACCGGCCTGCCTGACCTGAGTCGACTTTTGCCAATTTTGAGTGTCAACATATGCCCCCCTGTTTTTTAGTAAAGCTTGCATGCTAAAAAATAAATCTAAGGTCGATGTGATATCTTTCATCGGCCATTTTTTATTCTAAGGGCGATTTATCAAATCGGCCATGTCTTCTCAAGCATCTTGCCAAACACTTGGATGGAACTTCTTCAAATATCTCCCATTGATAGCCCTGGGCAGCTGCTGTCCTTGCAAAGTTTCCACCATATAAGAATTTCCAGAGCAAACTCTCACAATCTTGTATGGCCCCTCCCAACTTGGAGACCACTTACCGAACTTGTTGCTCTTAGATCCTATAGGCAAAATAGTTTTCCAAACCAGATCACCCTGAAAAGATTTGGCTTTAACTCTCTTGTTATATGCTCTAGCAACTCGCCTCTTGTCCCTTTCAATTGCCTCCAAGGCCTCCAATCGCTTGTCGGTCACCTCATCAATATTGTCCATCATCAAAGCATAATATGTGTCAAAATCAAGATCATTTTGCTTTGTAAGTCTATATGCGCCTAGATTCACCTCAACGGGCAAAACGGCCTCTTGACCATACACAAGCTCATAAGGAGTAACTTTAGTAGCACCATGTCTAGAAATACGATGAGCCCATAAAGCTTCAGATAATACCTCATGCCATCTTCTAGGATTATCCTCTATCTTCTTCTTAATGAGCTTAATCAAGGTTTTATTGCTAGACTCGGCTTGACCATTAGCTTGAGCATAATATGGAGATGAATTGAGCAACTTAATACCATAGGAATTGACAAAATCACGCACCTCTTTAGATACAAATGAAGTTCCTTGATCTGTAGTCAAAGTTTGTGGAATGCCAAACCTATGAATAATATGCTCCGTAATAAACTCAATTACCTCCCGATGAGTCATATTCTTAAGAGGAATTGCTTCAGTCCACTTAGTAAAATAGTCAGTTGCTACAATCACAAAGCAATGTCCCTTTGATGAAGGAGGATGAATTTTGCCAACAAAGTCCAAACCCCAACCTCTGAAAGGTCATGTCTTGATAATCGGATGCATCAACGCAGCAGGTACCAACTGAATATCCCCATGCTTTTGACAATCTTCACACCCTTTGTAGTACCGAAAACAATCAGCTATCATAGTAGGCCAATAAAAGCAAGCTCTCTTAAGGAGCCACTTCATCTTAGGAGCCGGTTGATGAGTACCACAAATTCCTTCATGAACCTCTGCCATAGCTAACCTTGCTTGATCAGGTCCTAAACATTTGAAAAGCAAATCATCTGCAGTCCGACGATACAATTCACCATCTTCCAAAACAAACTTGAGAGCCCATCGTCAGATTTTTCTGTCAACTGTACCTTTAGGATCCTGCAAATAGTTAATCAGAGGCTTCCTCCAATCGTCAACTTCGTCCTTATCAGTTTTGGAAGAAACAATGGCCGAAGCGACTTCTTCCTCTGCAGGGCGGTCAGACCGGCCTGGCAGGGCGGTCAGACTGGGTGGGACGGTCTGACCGGGTGGAGTACGCGGTCTGACCGCCTCCTCCAGGGCATAACCCTCGGCTTTGCTAAACATCAGTTTTCGTTCATGAAAATTTCTTTTCTAAACATCATAACCAGATGCTTGCTGAGCCAGAGCATTTGCCCTTGGATTCTCTTCTCGTGGCACATGATAAATCACAAACTCATCCATACAAGATATAATGTCCAAGCATTTATCAAGATAAGCATTTAAATAACCATTTAGACACTGGCATACCTTGGAAACTTGTTGCACCACCAGTAGAGAATCACCATAAGCTTCTACATGTTTTATTCCCATGTCATGCAAGATTTGCAAACCAAACAAGAGAGCCTCACATTCGGTTTGATTATTAGTACAATCATGATCCAATCAGTTAAGAGCTTCAAAAATCGTTCTAGTGGGGGAAATAATAATTACTCCAACACCACAACCACTTTTGCAAACCGATCCATCAAAATGCAATTTCCATGGAGTAAAAGTAATGTAACCGACATCTAAATCAAGTTGTTTATCAATTCTATGTTCTACAATAAAGTCGGCTACAATTTGTCCTTTCATAGTTTGTAATGGCTCATAACATAAATCATATTCAACAAGTGCATAAGCCCATTTGCTGACTCTACCACTTAGAATAGGTTTTTGCAACATATATTTAATTATGTCGGTTTGACATGCTACCACACAAATACTTGATAACAAATAATGCCTTAACTTGGTACAAGCATGATATAAGGATAAGCATAATTTCTCAATAAAAGTGTACCTTGTCTCGGCGTCCAATAACCTTCTACTCTCATAAGCCACAATATACTCCTTGCCATCGGTCTCTTGAGTCAAAACAACCCCAATAACACTATCTTCAACCGCTATATATATTTTGAAAGGAATACCACCCTTGGGAGCTTGAAGAACGGGCGGCGAAGTTAAATAATTTTTAATCTCATCAAATGCCTCTTGCTGTTTTGCCCCCTAGGTAAATTCAGCTCCACTTTTTAACCGAAGTAAAGGAGTAAAAGCATTTACCTTTCCGGACAAGTTACAAATAAATCGCCTTAAATAATTTACCTTACCCAAGAATCTTTGCAAATCTTTCTTGCAAGTAGGAGCTTGTACTTTTCGAATGGACTCAATCTTTTTAGGATCTATCTCAACACCATTCTCATGTACAATAAAGCCTAAGAACTTACCAGCTGATACACCAAAAGCACATTTGAGTGGATTCATTTTTAAATTATATCGGCGCATTTTTTTCGAATGCATGTCTTAAATCAGCTAAATGAGAATTTAAACCAGCCGATTTGACTACAATATCATCGATATAAACTTCTACTATTATACCAAGCAAGTCATGAAAAATCAAATTCATAGCTCTTTGATAGGTAGCACCAGCATTTTTTAAACCAAAAGTCATGACTACCCACTCAAACAAGCCTACAAATCCCGGACATATAAAGGCCGTTTTAGAAACATCCTCTTCGGCCATAAAGATTTGATTATAACCAGCATTACCATCAAGAAAGCTAAGAATTCTATGTCTGGATGCAGCATTAACAAGAAAATCGGCTATAGGCATAGGATATTCATCTTTAGGAGTAGCTTTGTTAAGATCTCTAAAGTCTATGCAAACACGAAGTTTCTTAGTTCCTTTTTTCTCCACAGGCACAATATTAGAAATCCAATCAGCATATCGACAAGGCCTAATAAACTTAGCATCAAGCAACCGATTGATTTCTTCTTTCACTCTGTCATAAATATCAGGATTAAAATTCCTACGAGGTTGTTTATAAGGTCTAAAACCAGGTTTAATTGGTAATTTATGTTCAACTAAATCACGACTTAAACCAGGCATCTCATTATAACTCCATGCAAAGCAATCAACATACTCCTTTAATAACTTTATTAATTCAGACTTAAAAACAGGATCAAGATTCTTGTTTACAAATGTCGGCCTGGGTATAGTGCCGTCACCAATGTCTACCTCCTCAAGAGGATTGGCCGACGTAAACCCTTGTCCTAGCTTGCCCAAATCATCAAGATCTTCGATAGCTTCACACGTATCGTTCTTTTGCGCTCGATAGTGTTCAAGTCTCCGCTGCAACCACTCTTGATTTGACTCCATCGAATCACATGAAATGGTTTAGCCGATTATTCACCGGCTTTATGACAGCAGGGACAAAGCCATCTTTAGAATAACTAATGAACTCATAATTAGATCAATCTAAGCCAGATAGACATTTTACATCATCATGCACTCCTATAGAATTGCTATCAGCTATAGCTACACAAGCAGAATTATCACCATGCACAACTTCTACCTCATCATCTACCCATTGTATTAAAAACTGATGTAAGGAAGAAGGCACACACTGATTTGCATGAATCCAATCACGACCAAGGATTAAGCTATAGTTACCTTGCGTCTCAGCAACGAAGAAAGCTGTAGCTAACGTCTTGCTCCCAATGGTGAGCTCCATAGAAGCAACGCCTTTGGCACTCATCGGCTCGCCTCCTCCCACACCGCTGACGGTCATGTTGGTCTTGATCAACTCCTCATCTGAACCTCCAAGTTTCTTGAATAAGGAGTATGGCATTAAGTTGACGATCGCTCCCCCATCAACAAGCATTCGAGTGACCGGCTTCCCATTAATATGCCCCTTGACGTATAAAGCCTTCACATGATTTTTAGCCTCTTTTGGCTTCTGGAATACAGCATCTTTCGGCCCCAAATCAAGGTGAGCAATGTCCTCCTCTGAAAGCATAAAACCATCACTAGACATATGTATAACATTAATTTCAAGGTTCATCTGCTCAGGAGAAGAACTGTAGTCAACAAGCTGCTCATCATCCTCTGGCGCAGGCATTGAAGATATCGGAGTCGAAGAATCTGAAAAGGGCAAATTTTCTGGACCAGGCGGTCTAACCGCCTCTAGACGCGGTCTGACCGCCCCTGGCGGTTTAACCGCCTCAGCTGGCGTTTTGACCGCCTCTGCCTGAGGTGCTGCCTGTGTTGTCGCCTTGACTCTCCGCTCTTTCCCTTGTGGTGCCATTGGTCTGTAGAGGTTGAACATATCATCTCTCTGTTTCTCCAACTCATTTTCCTTCTTCTCTCGAAACCTCAAGCATTGAAGCTTCCTCCTTTGTGTACGCGTCAAACCGGGAGGACACCACCTTGGTAAGAAGTACTTGGAGTTGGAACCACTCCCACTGGCCTCATGATCATTAGCAGCACATCCTTTCTGAACAGGTGTCATAACCTGATTGTTTAACACAACCGGTCCTTTGCCACCTTTCTCAATAGGAACATCCATTGTTCCAATCTGTATGATATCTTGGCCAGTAGTCCTCTCTGGATCAATATCCATCTTCTTAACCTCCTCTTCTCTGATCTTGGGCTTGTACACCTGTCGCGGAGGAGATTGAACATTTTCTCTTGGCAGGGCGGTTTGACCGCGTATAGGGGGCGGTCTGACCGCGTTGGCCCTCAGGGCGGTCTGACCGCGTGTAGAAGGCGGTCTGACCGTGTTGGCCAACTGATGCTGCCCTGACCAACGTGGAGCCCAACGATCCTGTGTAGGTCGTGAAATCCGATCCAATGCTGGTCTTTTTGGCCCTCCCCATCCAGGATGGAAGGACTGCTGAAAAGGCACCCACATTACTCCATTGTCATCATAAATCGGACGAAGTTCCCATTGTGGAGTAAAGCATTGTCCTTGCTGTGATGAATCACCTTTGAATCTTGTAGCTGCTCTTGGAGGCTACGACAGCCACTTTTGACGTGGAGGTGATCTCATCCTTTTTTTAATGGCCAATCACTTGTAACGGCCTTTTGTTTAGAGTATTTGTCAAATAGCATATCAAACGTGACCTTTGGTTTTGAAACACTCCCCTGATTCTTTGCCATGTTGAGCTTCCAGTTTCCAACTTCCGGCCGCTTCGGAATAAGCATCTTTGGACGGCCATGTACAGGGGCGGTCTGACCGCCTGCCACACCCGGTCTAACCGCCCCTACCTGAACAGGTGCAGACGGCTGTTGATCAGTAGGTGTTGCAGATGTGGACGACCCTTGCCCCCCATGTCCAGAAGCTTTGACAGTAATTTTAAACGTTTCTCTGCCATCAGGGGTCTTCTCATATGCTACTTCCCTTGTCAACTCTTTTCCTCTCAAATCGGGATTTGCCTCCCCGACTACCACATTCTTTTCCTTGGTTGAATCGACTTGATGAGGCCGAACCAGTACCTTGGGCTGCTGCAAATCCATGGTATTGACAGGAAAAGGTTGCTTGTCCACTTGCATCTCATGAAACATCAAACGACCTTCATTTATGGCCGATTGAACCTGACGACGAAACACATTGCAATCGTTAGTAGCATGAGAATAAGAATTATGATACTTACAATATGCACGTCTTTTTATTTCTTCAAGTGGAGGCAAAGTATGAGTCAATTTAATGTTTGCAGATTTATGTAATTCATCAAAGATACGATCACATTTAGAAACATCAAAAGTAAATTTTACTTCTTCTTGCCGACCCTTATGAGCCGGTTTAAGTGATGAACAAGAATAAGCTTTTTCTTTAGAGGGCCAAACAAATTCAGCAGCATATACCTCTTTGTCACTATCGCTCGAACTATCAGAATCATAGTCAATAATATGCATATTAGAACGACGTGACTTAGAGCTATCTTTTTCCTTATTCATTCGGTTTTCAATAATTAAAGCTCTCACTTGAACTTGAGCAACCGAAAGAAAATCAAAACCCTCTATTTTATCTCTAATTGAAGACCTTAAGCCCTTTAAGCAAATATCAGCAAGGTCCATATCAGTAATTGACAAATTAAAGCACCGGTTTTTAGTTTCTTTAAACCTTTTAATGTAAGAAGAGACGGTTTCATCTCTACCTTGCCTAACCGATGTTAAATCTGTCAATTTTAATTGCACACTCCCGCTATAAAAGTGATCATGAAATTTACGCTCTAACATATCCCAAGATATAATAGAACCGGGAGCAAGTGAAGAAAACCAAGCAAAAGCGGTGCCAGTCAACGATAAAGAGAATAAACGTACTTTAAGAGCATTATAAGCACCCACTTCACCAAGTTGAGCCGTATATTGACTAATGTGCTCCCATGTGGTTCGGTCATCATCACCACTAAATTTAATCAAATCAGGCATACGCCAACCACGTGGGAGAGGAAAATTATCAAACTCAGGATCGTATGATTTTTGGTACAAATTTGTGCTACCAATATCAACACCAAGTTTATTTTTAACCACACTAGCCAAATCTTCCTTAAATTTATTAAATTCCGCCCAATTAGGATTATTTGGCTGCTGTGGGGCTGCATTCACCAAATTTATCTTATTTAAGTAGGGAGCTATCTTAGCTTGAGCTAGCCTATAACTTTCAAACACATCATCAGGAATTACATTCGGTTGAGCAGATGTGTTAACTGTCGTACTATTATGAGGTCCAGCATTACCAATTGTATTAGAAAAACTAGGAACCACTGAACTCGGCACGACAAAAAGTGGTAAAGGCTGTTCGGGCACCAATTCTATGGCGCTGGTCAGGCCGGTCTGACCGCCTATGGGCGGTCTAACCGCCCCGGCCGTGCTCGGCCATTGCGGCTGGGTCGGCATTTGTTGACCAACGTTGAAGTTAGGTGGCATGCCATACATGTAATTTGCAGTGTTAGTACTAGGCAAAGGTGCTAAGCTAGGATTAACTACCCCACTAGTATTAATTTTAGGAACACTATTACTAGTTTCATTATTATTGTAAAAACCAGCACTCCTATCCTTTTCAAGATCTTCTAATCTTTCTAAACGAGCAATATACGAGGCAATCAACTCATCACTTTCCACAGTTGTTTTTTGAGAAATAGAAGGATTTTGTGGAGATTGACTTACAGCGGTAATTACCTCAACATTATTGTCGTTTAACTTGATCGCCGGCAGCTCGAATTCCTTCAATCTTGCTACCTTGCCATGACGATCCTTCTTGACGCCTGCTAGAAATTGTACCTTCATGTACTCTTGCAGCGCCTGGAACTTCTGCTGCTCCTCCAGAGAGAGATCCTCCATCGAAGCCGTGATGATATTCTCCATATCAAGTTCGCACCGAGATCCCATCTTACTAGGGCAAGATTGAACGGTTTTGAAAACCAGATCTTCTTGTCCCCAGCGGAGTCGCCAAAAGTGTGTTGACGCTTTTTCCGGTCGAACACACTGGTGCGCTAGGTCGCGCGGTCGTCGAAACGCTCCTCGTCGAAACCACCAGCAGGGGGCGGTCTAACCACCTATGGGGGCGGTCTAACCGCCTCTGTCAGAGGATCGCCGAAAACCTAAATCCGCTGCCCCAGGAGGGACCCCGTCAGGGACAACGAGCCTAGGGTTGCTCTGAGATCGGCAGGCCACTCAGAACGTCCTTGAATGCCGTAGAGACGAGCAAAGAAAGCAAAGGGATTGGAAAAGCTAGGGTTTGGAAATAAAAGTGTAAAAAGATAATTGATCCATTGGGTGATAGGCCCTCAATCGGCCACAGCCCTTTATAAATAGGGTGGGGAGGTCTTGCCCCGCAAGGAAACCTTTTACAACTCGAAATCTACAAGGATTCCTCAATTTGGTTCGGACTCAGAGAGAGGCGGTCTAACCGCCCCGGCCACGCGGTCTGACCGCCCTGGCCACTTTTGCCGGACCAGCTACAGCGCGACCCGGTCAGACCGCCCTTGGTACCCGGTCTGACCGGCCTGCCTGACCTGAGTCGACTTTTGCCAATTTTGAGTGTCAACACCACGCTAAGTTGAATAAGTTGTATTGTTAGTAGTTTGTACTGCTTAAGTATATTCTTTAGTGCAAACCTGTGTATATGAACTACAAAAATAATGAACAGGAGCTAGTTACCGGTGGTACCACCCGTGTGTTTGGTTGGAAGGTTGGGACCAACCTGGATGGGTTCGACCCACTTTTTCAGTGTTTGGATGGAGGTTCACCTGGGGACGGAGCCAACCCAGAGGGAATATACCCTCAATATGCGGGTTGGACTCGACCGCCGAAATCTGAGGGATGGAGCCGCTCCGGGCGGGTTCTGTCTCTCTCTCAACTGCTCCGTCAGTGCGGGGGCATCGGGAGGCAACGACACTGGGAGGAAAACGCTGCGCCGCCCGTCCCCGAGCTCCTCGCGCCGGCAAAGCTCCTGCGGCTCCGAGGTCTTCGCGCCGGCGGAGCCCCCGGCGGGTCAGAGCTCCTCGCGCTGGCGGAGCTCCCCGCGGTGCAGAGCTCCCCCGGCCGCCCGTCCTCCCTGCGGCGGCGGAGCTCCCCAGGGCAGTGCTCGCAGCGGCTCGCGACCGCGCCGGCGGAGCTCTCGTGGGCAGAGCTCGCGGCGGCGCTCGCCCTAGGCTAGAGGAGATCGGGCTAGAGGATAAGTGTTAGAGAAAAAATAAAAAGAAAAAGAAAAGGGTGAGAGATTGACAGGTGGGGTCCATTAATGACAAGTGGGGTCCTCATTAACGGTGTTATCATGTCATCCAACCCGTATTCCCAATTCCTTCAACCAAACATGAGATAGGTTGACTCCGTCCCCAAAATCAGCAATGCAACCAAACAATGGATGGGTTGGCTCCGTCCCCAAAATGAGGGTTGGATCCAACCCAACCCATTGATCCCGCAACCAAACACACGGGTAGTGACCGAGGGGAACCTGTTGTTAGACGTATTTTCGATTGATGTAGGCATGTATCCAGTACACATACTTATATATTGTGTGGTGTTTGAAATTCTTGAAAACTAATAATTGAAGATGAATTCTAGAGAGCCAGTTAACTGGCTGGTGACCTTTGATCCCTAATTTTTTTCATAAATTCAGTTTTCCCGACCCCTAATGTAAAAGAACTATATTCTGCCTATTAATCACTGAGCTACATCATTCTTCTTTAGGGTATATCATTTTGTCATTATTGCAATCTGACAGCTTCATTAAAATTACAGTTCTAGTTTTGAAGTATTCACCACTGGTTTACAGCTGTCACATTATTATTTTATATATTGAACATGTTCGTGTAATTAGCTAGGCGAGTGCAGGTTTGTACTAGTACTGCATTTTCCCCTCAAATGGACACAAATTAGTGGTAAGATACTTGTTGGCAAGAAAAATATGAACAACCAATAATGTATATCTACTTTCAGTTTATTTTTTTAGGACTGTTGGTCATGCTGCCATTGTACTGATTCCAACCATTTCTCTATCATGCCAAATATGCTAATAAACAGGGACAATCGAGGTCATTGTACCTCAATAATCTGTCCTAAAATTTATAAAATGACATGTTTTTTTTTGGACGGAAGGAGTACCTTTTAAGCTTTGCCGGAACATAGGAAAACAACACTGGAAGCAGTGTATGTCTTTACACCCTTTTAGTTTGTTGAATGGTGCATTAGCTTGTACTACCATACTTATCCTGAATTCCTGATAGCAAAACTGAAATTATATTCCATTAAGCCATCCCAACAATAGTTTTTTGGGGTATATACACTACTACAGAAAACATTTGTAAAAGCGCCTCCATTTTTTTTAAGAGCGGGTCGAATTGCCGTCCGCTCCAACAAATAGTCGCGACACTGTAGCAAACGAACCCGCACCTATTAACACATTTTCAGGTGCGGGCCACGGCGTCACCCGCACCTGAAAATGCCACCAATTTTCAGGTGCGGACGACGGCGTCACCCGCACCTGAAAAGGATTTTCAGGTGCGGCTTGCGCCGTGAACCGCTCCTGGAAACCATTTTCAGGAGCGGTTCACGTGGCCACCCGCACCCGAAAAAAATCGACAAAAAGAATCTCGAGCCCGTCTTCTTCCTCCCGACAGCAACAGCGCCCGAACAGTATACCTCGGGGTGCTGTCCGAAAATCGCCAAAAATACAAAAAGGAGGGGGGGAGAGTTTCAAAATTCTTTCCTTGGACTTGGAGCCTAAAGGAGGTTAGTTATTCTCATTTCTTTGTCTCTTTGAAGCTTTATTCATTGTTTTTTGGCTCAATAGAGATGCATTTAGGTCTAGAACTCCATAGGTGTGGATTAGAGCTTTTGGACCTCATTTAGCTCAAACTCTTAGGTCAAATTGTGCTATTTAGGTAGGAGAGCAAGATTATCTAGTCAATTTGAGTTCAACTTTTTGTTTAGCCATCATATATGAAGGATGAATTTTCCTAGGTTCATAGAGAAGACAATTTGTTTTTTTTTTCTATAATGCCACAAGAATGGTATGTTTCATGAATTTGCAAAAATCTATATTTCGTATGTTTTTATTAAATACAACAAGTGTGATTATATATTGACTTAGATATTTATTATTAGGTACGAGAATAATAAGATTATTATTATCAAATGAACTTTTATGTTTATGAAATCTGGATTTAATTTTCTCGTGTCCTCTGATTCTTTCCAGAGACATGGACAGGACATGGCTGTACGAAGCCCGAAGAACGAGCGTACATTTTCGTGAAGAACTTAACAAGTTTATTAAGACTGCGGAGATTAATGCTGCGGTTGAGAAGAAAAAGGTGGTGATTTGTCCATGCAAAAACATAAGGGTATTCAATATCAATGAAACAATTTCGATAAGGTCGCATGTGCTGATGAATGGTTTCGTTGAAAACTATATGATATGGACATCTCATGGTGAGAAAAGGAATAATAATGCACCACCTCCTCTGAATCCGCTCGAAGAAATCATGCATGATAGTGACTTTGGGGCCATGTTTGATGATATTTATGGTGAGGGTAGCGGCGATGATGATGGTGATCATGATCAATGCTCTGATGGTGTTAATGATATTGGTTTTGATGATGATGGTGATGGTGGCAATGATGATGACGGTTACGATAGTACCGAGGATGATGAATTGGATGATAGTGACTACCTGACGCAGTTGTTGCGTAACACCAAGGAAGAAATATTGGTTGGCAGTGCAAAGGGGTTAGAAAAGTTCGAGATAGTGAAAAAAGCAGCTGAGGAGAATGTGTACCCGCGTTCAAAGGGATGCCCAAAACATTGGACCGTACTTCGTTTCGTACTTGAGATGTTGATTCTGAAGGCCAAGCACAGCTGGTCCGATGTGAGTTTCAATGATCTGCTACGTGTGTTGGGTTGGTTGCTTCCAAAGTCGAATAAAGTGCCCACCGACACATATCGAGCAAAGAAGCTTGTGAGTCCTTTCACGATGGGCGTCGAAAGAATTCATGTATGTCCAAACCATTGTATCTTGTACCGCGGGGATACTTTCAAAGATTTGGACAAATGTCCTGTTTGTTCAGCTAGTCGATACAAAAAGAATACCAGGTCATGTGCTGAAGATGGCATAACTGTCGGGAGTAAAAGGAGCAGGAAGGGTGCATCAATTAATGATGCTGCTGAGCAAGAAGACACGACTATAGGCGGTTCTGAAAAACCCGGCAAAATTCCTGCCTTGGTCATGTGGTTCTAAACAGGGCTTACCAACACTACATTAAGAAAGGAGGGAAATTTAATCCTGCCTACCCAGAAAAAATGAGTATTCGCACAAACTTTCCATGCCACAAGCAACCACCTGGCAGTGTATACTGCGGGTTTTACCTGATGGAAATGATGAGGTGTCTTAGGAGATATAAGGGTGATCCTGAATGAGTAAGGACCTACTACCTTTCATGTCTCAGGATGTATATACACTATACATATGTGTTTTGCATGATCTAACAATTGTTATATTGTTTGTGTATTGTAGATTGACATCGGACCTCGTGACGTAACACTCCATGAGAGACACCTTCTCAAAGTAACTGCGGATTTCTGCCGTTACCTTATGCATGAAGTGATAAATCCTAGAGGCCAATATTATCACCCTGAACATGTATTAGCGGAAGAAGATAAATTTGCTAGCCTACGTGAGTGGGAGAGTCAAGAATACCGCGAGTCATGATGTGATGTCTAAATTTTGTCAGTGCAAAAAACCTTATTGTCAATGGGATGTAATAATATAGATCGATATGTATATGAATTTCTTTTCATATTATTGTGCTTATGCTTACTTTAGATCTCATGTCGCTTTCATAAAATTTGAATTTCAAACGTTCCAAATTTTGACGGGAATTTCAAATATTCAAAATTTGAATTTCAAAGCAGCTGGAAATTAATTTTCAGGTGCGGACGACAATGTCATCCGCACCTGGAAAACACATTTTCAGGTGCGGATGACCTTGTCGTCCTCACCTGAAAATGTGTTTTCCAGGTGCGGATGACATTGTCATCCGCACCTGGAAATGGCATTTGTAGGTGCGGGTGACGGCGTCACCCGCACCTACAAATGTTTTTCAGGTGCGGTTCGTTTACCCGCTCCTAGCAATCACTATTTCTAAAAGCGACAGCTAGGAGCGGGCTTGCCGACGAAGGCAGGGGGAGGGCGGTGCTGCTTGATGGCCCCCGTCAGCGGGAGGGACGGGGGGACGGGAGAGAGACACGAGAGGACGGGAGGAAGAATACCAGTCAATTCATAGGGGTCTGGCGCCGTATTGAGATCGGGAGGCTGAGGGAGGGCTCAATGTCGGTTGGCATTGAGCTCGAATTCCAATTCCGAATTCCAACGCACCCAAACAACTGGAATTCGCGGCCAATTCCGAATTCTAACCCTCAATTCGGACATCCAAACGCAGCCTCAACAAATTTCTACCATGTGTAGGACTGGCATGAGTGTACCACATCTTGAATCTTTAGCGTTTTTTAAATAAAAAATCTTTAGTGTACTCCTTCCATATAAAAAGAATGATGTTCTGAGATTTTTCGGACAGATTAATGACGAATGTAAAAGACGCATGTACTTTAGTTCAGTTTGCAAATAGGCAATGGAGAAAATATGTTTCTATTAAATTATACATGCATAAGATCAATACACCAAATATGCATGTATAAGATTTAAATCTTATAATTTTTTTTGACAAATTTTGAATGCCAAAACATCATTCTTTTTGGAATTGATGTAGTACTTAAAAAAGGGTAAAATAGGCAATTTGATCCTTGAACTTTTTGCATTGAGCGTATTTGAGTTCCTCAAAATTTTCAGATGGGTCAATTTAATCCTCAACTTTTATTTTTGGATCAAACTCATCGTCCTTATGCTGATGTAGTGCTCTATATTTGCATAAGACTAATTTAAAAAGTCCCTTTTGCTCTTGACTGGTGTAGGTTAAATATCTATGTGGTCATCATAGTCCCTTAATACATGCACACAGCAATATGTGCTTAAGCTAACACAAAATATGGTTTGTAAAAAGTGTATGTACTCTACTCTTTAAAGTTCTTCATGCGCTCATACAAATTTGATAGGAAAAATATGTGTACCCAGATAGATATTTACTCATATTTGTTTGGTGTATATACAACTTAATGTGTGCATGCATGCTCAAAAATCAACATACGCTCACTTGAAACGGCAGATCGATAAACATATGTCATGAAACAAGTATGAATAGTCCTTTTTACCTTTGGCTCTTTTGGATTAAGTTACTATAATTCTAAAGGTAAAAAAGGAGTAGAGAAAACAGCCGAGGGTAAAAAGAACTTTGTGTATTTGTTTCACGACAATATGGAGCTACACACCAGCACAAGTACGATAGTTGAAGTCTTGAAGGACTAATTTGGTCATTTTTAAAATTGAGGAATGAAGTTGACTCTCAACGCAAAGCTTAGGGATCAAATTGTCTATTTTGCCCCAAAAAATTTACCGATTATTAAGAAGTTCAATACATTTTTTTATCAATTTAATTGACGATAAGGTAGATGGAACCGGTAATTTGAAATTTTTGAAATTTTATATTACTGTAAAAGAGCATCAACCTTTATTTTATGATAAGTTATTGAAAAATACTTCTATGTTCAATACTTAAAAAATATAAAGCTCTAAAGAATATAATTTGTGTGGGTTGTTTTAGCTTTTCTGTTTAATATTTCAGACTTTCAGTTCATTAATGACGGCTTATATTATCAACTACTAAGAATTGAAAACTACGGCCTCTATTTTCTAAGATGTCATTACTTAAAAGGCAACGCAAACCAACTTTTTTGTGCGCCACATGCTCTTGATCACAGGGACCGTGAAGATTAGGTAATTTTACACTTAAACATCCGTCTTATGATCACACTTAGATCAACATCATGTGTCCTAGATATGTTTCCTACTTAAAATACTGGTCAAATAATGTGAAAAAACTTTAAACTTCTCAAAGCTGAGCATTGCTCGGGTTGCCGGCGATGGAAACGAAGGATGCGTCGTGGGTACTGGAGTTGGCCGATGCGCTTGGGAGGCAGCGTACTCGGCTGTTTCGCCTAGTAGTAAGCCCTTCTCTACGGCCTCCACTTTGTGGAGTTTGGCTCTGGTGCCCGGCGATGATTGGGAAGCGGCTTCGACGGCGGCGACGAACGGATCGCTGAAGGCTTCGAGGAAGATGAACAGGAGTTTTGAACTTCTTTGTAATTTTCCTTTTCTTTCGGGTTCTGTTTGTAAACGGACCGGTGTATAATACGCTAAGATCAATATATGTTCCTTCTAAAAAAAGCTTTCATTATGATTTTTGAATATGTAAGTTGAGATTATCAGGGGCCGCGGCAGGCCCCACCTTTCTTCTCCCAAAATGAGCACTGTCCCAGCGAGCCCAATCCCCACCGCCGCCGCCGCCGGCGGCTGCGACGGCGAGTACCCCGACCTAATCAGCCTCCTCCCCAACTGCATCCTCACCACCATCCTCTCGCTCCTCCCCCTCCCCGCCGCCGCGCGCACCCAAATCCTATCCCGGCGCTGGCGCCGCCTCTGGGCCTCCGCGCCGCTCCACCTCCTCGACTCCCACATCCCCGCCCCCACCTCCTCCCTCTCCGCCGCAGTCTCCCGGATCCTCGCCTCCCACATCGGCAGCGCCGTGCGGTTCGACCTCCTCCTCGCCCGCCCCTCCGCCGCCGACCTCGACTCCTGGCTCCGCTCCCTCGCCGCCAAACACCTCCAGGAACTCGTCCTCCGACCCCCATCCGACGAGCCCCTGCGCCTCCCGCCGTCGTTACTCTCCTGCCGCTTCCTCCGCTCCGCTGAGCTCACCAACTGCAGTCTCCCCGGCGGCGAAGTCTTCTTCCCCCACCTCGCCGAGCTCACCCTCCGCCTCTCCCGGGTCCCCTCTGCCGCCGCCCTCCACGACCTCCTCGGCAGCTGCCCCGAGCTCGTGAGCCTGTCGCTCGACCGCGTCTTCGGCTGTCGGACCCTCCGCGTGCGGTCCGGGAGCCTGCGCAGCCTCACGGTGTCAGTCTCCCTGACGCGGGGGCGCGTTCTGGAGGACGCCGACGAGCTCGAGCACCTCGTGGTCGAGGATGCGCCCGCCCTGGAGAGGCTGCTCGCGCACGACATCAACTGGGGCCCATCGATAATTGTGGTACATGCGCCGAGGCTGCAGATGCTTGGCTACTTGGGTGTTGGGATCCCGGAGCTGCAGCTTGGCTCGGCATTGTTTAGCTCGATGTGCGCTGTTAGACTGGCGGCGGAGTTCAGGTGCGTGAGGATGCTGGCACTGGAGATGGCAGATCCACAGTTGAAGCCCGTGGCAGACTTCCTCCGGTGCTTCCCCTGCTTGGAGACACTGTATGTCACGGTAGTTTCTAGTCCTACGGAAAATGGCGTTGTTGTTCATCCTGGTTGTAGTTATGGCTTATATTGATGAAGTTTATTGTTGAGTTGCAGTCTCACATGGTTGTTCCCCGGAGCATGAAGATATTGAATTATGAGATGGCTGATCCCATAGAATGCCTCAACTATCATCTCAAGACGGTGGTGCTGAAAGATTACAGAGGGCGAAAGCATGAGCTCCAGTTAGCCATGTTTCTTGTTCGTAGTGCAAAAGTTCTACAAGTTATGAAATTCTTGTGTGAGAATGACTGCAACCCTTCATGGTTGGCAAACCAAAAGAGGCGATTGCTGTTGGACAACAGAGCATCATTTAGGGCTCAATTTTTTTTCCAGAAGTTTACCAAGAGCTACATCAGGTTTCTAAAACAAGCAAGTAACATTTCTTTAGTTGATCCCTTTGATACTTAACCTTAGAGATAAAAAAAAAATCTCCATTTTTTGTATCATTAATTTATCACAGAGCTAAAAAATGTGATCCCTTTTTGTACATGTATCATGGATGAAGCCTATGCGTACCTGTGATTTGTATTAAACATGTCTGAAACTTTTAATACTTTGAGACCTGGATGAAGCCTTTACAAAACTGCTGCTGTATTCTATCCAGTTCAGATCAGATCCTTCTGGCTAGTTGGGATATTGCCATGATAGTGCAGAAGGGCGCACCACACTTCTGTTCGGCTTGTTCTATGAGTGTTTCTTATTTGATTGTTGAGTAAATGCTTTAGTTTCAGTTTACTGAAGGGCAACAGAGTCATTTAAAGGTTACTTTTGCTTTCAACAATTATTTTTGTCTGAGTTTTTTTGTCTTCATAGGCCTCAGGTTACATTATTGTCATTTGTGCACAATGCCTTCTGAAGTAGTTCTCAATGCAAGGTGCCAGGTTTGAAACATTTTCTTTTGATACTTATCATCCATTCCATTTCTGCATTACATCTTTTGCTTTACTTGCTGTTGACTGTGCATGCTAGTTCCCCACATCTAGTGCATTTATCTGGTACATTTGAAATGCTGCACAGGTTTTTTCTCTGATTTCTAACCTGTCATTCTGTCCAAGTGCCACCATGAGATTTATTGTGAATAACTTGTGTCATATAAAACAAACTGAATCTAGTGTTTGCACCATTCATGCTCTTTTGATTATGGTTGTTTTTATTGCATATGCTGGAAGCCCGGAAGAGTTACCTTATTAATTCTAGGGAAGCAAAGCTTCCACAATGATCTCGACACCCTTTTTTCATTGATTTTGTTTAGTGAATATAAGCTATCTTAATTTTACAACATATGGTGGAGTTATTAATGTAGTATGTTCAACATATGGTGGAGCGCAAGAATTTCATAGGAAACACTTCAATCCTTATAAGTTGATAATATCTCCAAACAGGATGTCAAATGGTAATACATTGCTTTCGTACTTGGTACTCAATTAGCCAAATTTTTCTATTTGATTTCCCAAAAAATTAATTTCACATATTTTTTCTGCCGAAGCTAGAGTGGATCCATGCAAAGGACTTTGAAGTAGCCTAATTTGTATGGAAAAATGAACGTTGTCAGAAATCCAATGAGATTGTAATAATGTATTATATGACATGATGTAGAAGTAGAACATGTTGAGGTCATATTATTGAATGTTATCACTTGGACTTCTTCTAACGCTCTAAATAGTAGTTTTAGTTGATCAGACCTTACCTTAGTCTTGTATGTTAAGGGATCTTTTTCTAGAGCTATTCCAAATGTAATGTTACCATTATTTTGACTTCGGCATTCTCTGAAGCAATATTGACCATATGAGTGACCATTCATGATTTCTATATGAGTAATGAAAAACCAATTATTGGGGAATGGGCATTGACAATACTGTAAAACACAAAAATTACACTTTAACTTTGAGAATAGTATTCAGGCCTTACTGAAAGCTGCCAAATAGCAAATTTAGAAAATAACGTACAAAACATTGCATCTCTGCAATCCATTTTATTCTAGTTGTTAAATGGAAACAAGACATAATACTTTTCAGCATCCTTTATGTCCCTGCAAATTTACCTCTTGCTAATATAAATCCATTTGATCAAGATAGTTGCGGTAAATCCGATGCCAAAGCCAGCACCAGAAAATAGATACAAGATAAAATCAGTTTGCTTAGATGGCTTACTCCCATTTGGCTCACTTGGAGCTTCTGAGCTTTTGCATTGCTTAGGCAAAGGTGCACCAACAATCCTTCATTACCTTCGAATGAACTGCTCTGAAAGGTTCCAAATTGGTGTGATTCTGGTATTCTGCCAACCAATTGGTTGCTGCTCAAGTTCAAGGCACCAAGAAAAGTGAGATTTGTCGGTTCTTGTGGAATTTCACCAGAATACTGGTTTGAAGATAGGTCTAGTGATTCCAGATCCATAATTCCTCCAATTTGGTTAGGAATTTTTCCATCAAAACCATTGTTAGACAAGTTCAGTACATGCAATGAAACAAGCTTTCCTATTGCATCAGGAATTCTGCCATGGAAATAATTATCTGAAAAATCTATCACTGTTAAGGTTGTCCATATCTTTTCAAATGCCATGCACATCCCTTTGTAAGTGATTAAAACAATATTTTGGTAGGATCCTCTGGACAGATGTTCACCCCTGACAACTTTATCTGTATTATGTTTGGTCATCATTACTGTCAATCCATCAAACCATTTTGGGCACATAACACCTGATAAGTATTTGAGGCAAGATCAATTTTCTTTCAACTTGTGAAACTTTCTTCAGAATTATCTTCTTGTAGCAGGTCACATATGGCTCCATAGAATTGGTTGGATCTCAAAACAAGGGCACAAAGACTGGAAAGCTTTCCAAGCGAAGACGGGAATTTATCAATTATACGATTGTTTCCAAAATCAATAACCTCCAGTTCGCTGCAGTTTGAGAGTACTCTGGCAGTGGTCCTTCAATTTTATTTCCATTCAAATCAATTGTCTGAAGGGTGCACCGATCTTTAATAGCAAAAGACAGAGTTCCCTAAAAGCTGGTATCCCTCAAATTTAATATACCCAAGTGGATATCTTCTATAAGGCAGGGTGGTATTTGCCCACTAAAATTGTTATATGAGAGCAACTCCAACAGCCTAGCTATCTTTTGGCTCAGTTCGCTAAAAAAAGAAAAACACTGGTAAAAACCGGATCCAACAGGCTCGGTATGTTTCTGACTTTGCTATCACCCTCGCAATTCCGTCCTCTTCGCTCGTCAAAGATCCCGAGCGAGTCCGACTCGCCATCTAGCTCATCACGCGTCGGTCCCACCCTCTAGCCCTTGTCCTGCGTCGTCCCCTCCCTCTCGTGTGCCCTACAGCCGTCGGGCCAAGCCCCCGTCCGCCATGGCCGACCCTGGCTGGACCTCAGTTCCCTTCCAAAATTCGCACAGACGGTTCCATCTTTTTCTAATTCCTTCAACGAGCAACAACACCACGACCTCTTCTTCGAGTTCCACACACCAGTCGGCCGAGCACTTTGCTGGAAAATCCTACCACCCGCACGCCATGGCCGCCACACCTCCACTGTCGTGACCTCGATGGTGAGCCCCAACCAAACTTGCTTTCTGGGCAAAGTAAACTAGCAAAATGGGTTCGCCTTGCCTCACTAATCATGGTGCTCCTCTTGGTTCACCGTGGTTTTGCCTAGGTCACCAGGAACGCGGACGTCGACCTCGCCGGCCACGACGTTGTGTATGAACTGGGTGTCTTTCGTGCGTTCTGGCCGCTCTGGAGCTCCAAACTTTGTGCTATTTGCGTCACTGTGACTGCCTCGACCTCGCCTAAACGCTGGTATACTCTTTTCTCAACAACAAATTGCTTGTTGTCGGGAACGCCTTGGACCGAGGGCTCGGAAGAAAGAGTCGCGGTGTCGAACTCGCCGAGGGGATTGGATCGGACATCAAAAGGAGATGCGTGGAGATGATTTTGAATACGAAGAGTCCAATTTTAGAGAGTCTGTTGGTTTACCTCACCGTTTACAATATTTTTTATCTTTTTACAATACTCCTAACCTCTATATTTAGCTAGGATTATACATAGGCTGTTGGAGTTGCTCTGAGGCCAGTCTCAGTGGGAGTGTCATTGCACAGTTACCAAGACTGAAAATTTGAGAACTGTGCCAGTAGAGTGTCATGGTGATGATACTCCTCTCTCGTCCCATGACACTTTTCCTCCTCTCTCCTCATAAATTTGCTGATGTGGTGTGATATTTAATGCTCATGACACTTCAATGACACCCCTACTGAGACTGGTCTAACAAATCAAGAACGTCATGCTTTCGTGCTTTGCAAATGGTGTCCGGAAGCTGTCCACTTTGTTTTTTGCAAAGCTAAGATACACAGTTTTGGTAAGATATGAAAAGTTTCCTGGGATTGATGAGAAAATGTTATTTGAGTAATCCAGGACGCGCTGCTCCCTCCGCTCCGCTGAGCTCACCAACTATAGCCTCCCCGAGGATGCTGCCGCCGCCGACGAAGTCTGCTTCCCCCACCTCGCCGAGCTCTCCCTCCGCCTCTCCCAGGTCCTCTTCGTCGGCGCGCTCCACGACTTCTTCATCGGCTGCCTCGAGCTCGCGAGCCTGTTGCTTGACTGCGTCTTTGGCTGTCAGACCCTCCGCGTGCGGTCGGCCTGCACAGCCTCACAGTGTTGGTCTCCCTGACGCGGCAGCGCGTCCTGGAGGATGTCGACGAGCTGGAGCACCTCGTTGTCGAGGACGCGTCCGCCCTGGAAAGGCTGCTCGCGCACGACATCAACTGGGGCCCATTGATAAATGTAGTACATGCGCCGAAGCTGCAGATGCTTGGCTACTTGGCTGTTGGGATCCCGGAGCTTAGAAGCCATGTTCCAGAACAATGGGAACGTGGTACGAAAATGTGGAACGTGGAACATCATTTTGTGAAATCATAGTACGAAGGGGGTATACCTATTCCTTATGTTCCAATTAGAGATGGAAAACATTCCAAGTGTGATGGGAACGATGTTCCCGGAATGTTGTTTCGGAACAAGGAATGTGTTGAAAAAATGCTGCTCATCAACAGAACATACTAGGTTTCTTTGCGGTATTGCGTATTCATCTTTAGATCCCGGAAGTGCTGGGTCGTGGGTTCGAATCCTTCCTTCTGCTATTTTTTTTGCTGGTCTTTTAAGTCATGTGAATACTGTCCATTAGATGCTGACGACTCAAATCTGGTCGTCGGTTACTCCGAATCACAAATAGAAAATCCTATCCTCTCCTTCACCCGTTTGCTATCAGGGACCCCGAAGGAGGATGGACTACGCACTACACCATACTGCTTTTGCCTTGGCGGCCAAAAACCGCCAAGGCATATAGGTATACCGCCAAGGTAAATATCCTTGGCAGGCGACCGCCAAAGATTATTTTCTTGGCAGTCTAGCCACCAAGGTAACTTCCGCGATGCTAAATCTGCCACAGTGCCAATAAAATGTCTCAACCGCCAAGTAAAATGTTTTCTTTGGCGGTTTCATCCTACCAAGCTAATAAGTTTTCTTGGTGACCATTATTTGCCAAGGTAGTTTGTATTCTTGGCGATGGAGTGAAACCGCCAAGAAAATATTCCAACCGCTAAGTTTATAGCTTTCCTTGGCAGTCGTCGACCGCCAAGTAAAGTTATTTAGAGGCTGTTCGGCTGATAGAATGAATAGTGCTCGGCTGGTAGAATGAATAGTATTCTGTGAGAGGAGATAAGCCAAAACAAGCCGAGATAAGTCAAAATATGCCAGCCGAACAGCCTCACTTGACAACTATCAACAGTCAAGAAAAGTCAATTACTTGGCAGCACTGAACTGCCAAGGTAAATAGTTTGCCTGGCTGACAACCGCCAAGCAAACCCATACCACCAACAAAATAAAATCAATAAACTATAAAACTAGCCACGATTAATATCAAAAGCAAAAGCATAAAGCTGATAGCCTGATGTGCATTTAGATGCCACACTTTAGCACATACAAAGACAAGATCTCATGTTCATAAGCCGCGATGAAATCTCAACAATCAAATACATAACCAACTACCAACTATCAATTTACATTGTTACCCTCATATTCACATAGGGCCTCATGTCACTAATAATCACAACCATGGGCATCGTCTATGTCTGAAATAATGGAGAAGTAATTAGTACATGAGCTGGTTCATATCACGGCGCAATGTAATGGAATGTTTTACCAAAGCGAACCGGTACAATATTGGAGAGATAATACAAGAGCAGACTTCACATGTGAACAAGTCTTTTGACTTGGCTGAAATTAAAGTGAAGCATAGTATTATAAAATAAATCTAGTAAGGCAAGATCAAAGTACTGAACATGCATATTAATTGCAAGTAATATTCATATTGGATCTATATTTTACTTTAAGGCAAGTGGCAAACATCAGGTGATCATATTCTAGTACAATGGATCATAGACCTTTGAATCAAAAGACTAACTTATTCAAGAAGCTGTAGCAAGAAATAGAGTAAAACATGGCAAACTTGTAGTAGTTTCTGTATACAACCTTCTCATATTAAATTAACTAGATATTAACAATTAAAAACATATGAAACATGCTATAACGACTTACATGTAAATACGGCTAGAAACAGAGGAGCTGCAACAACCTGCAACACCGATGGACTGTCAGTTGTTATAAACGGCTTCAACATTGGATTAAACCTTCACTGAATGAGACAAGGGAGTCAAAATCCAGTGCTTCCTCGAACAGTTTTTAGACAAGGAAGCACTGATACAACTAATTTGGTAAACAAGTGACCATTACATTATACTAGATATTAAAGTTCAGGATTCACACGCAGGATAATATATATGTTCTATCATTCAACATTATAAAGCACAAAACTTCAAGATCCAAAACTTTCTGAGGTTAATTGATAGTACTAAATAGCTAGACTACATATGAGGCACATAATACACAGTTGGACGACTAACCCATACTGATGCTAGTCCCAGGCAGTAAACATCAACAAGAAAAAAAAATTAGAATTGTCACCTTCAGTCTTTAATTAGGATGAGCTGCTGTCAGGCCTTCACACGGTGACCAATCCACGAGCGAGGGGGTATGACCACAGGATGAACCACACCAATGTTCTTGACTGCCACTGTGGGAGGAGATAAAGCCACCGCCATAACAGCGTAGCTGCAGCTAACAACCTACTCACCGGCATTAGCTGCAGCTAACGCCTACTCGCCGGCGTAGATCCAATCCAGGGCACTGACGGCCAGGTGGATTCGAGGCACGCGGCAACAGAAAGATGGATTCAAACATTAGCTGCTGGCATTGGACCAGGGAAGTGGGCGACAATGAGCCGAACCAGGGACGGAGAGTAGGGATGGGGTGTGCAGGCGATGGGGGAACAACTGGCTTTGGGGGGCGTGGGCAGTAAACAAATGTGGAGGGGCGGCAAGGAAGTTTTGGGGAGGGATGAGCGCGAGGCTGAAGATTTGGAGGACGAGGGCCAAAAACTGGGCGGCGGCGCGCGGGATGGAATCCCGGACTGAGCGTCGTCGGCCGCATCGCGGGGGCCTCAGGAGGAGCGCGGCGGAGGCGAGGCGGGGCGTGCAGATGGAGGTGGCAGCGGAGGCCGGGTGGGTGAAGGTGGGGGTGCAGCCGGAGGTGGAGGTGGAAGCCGTGTGCAGCTTGGGTGCTGCAGGATCTGGTGGGTGTGCAGCCTTGGAGAGTAGGATCGAGCGGCGGAGGCAGGGAGGGTCGGAGGGAGCTAGGGTTTGGCCTGGAGCAGTAGCTTATATAGTATGGTAACGCGATCACAGCCGTGGATTCGTTGATGGACGGCCGACAATAGCTGGACCATTTGGGCCAAAACGGGCTTTGCATTCATTCTCAGCTTAATATTTTTTTCTTTTTATTTTTCATTTTATTGCACCATTGTGAAGTAACACACAAAAATAATTATCTTATATACACCAAATTATTTTTATATGTAATATACTACATATATAAGTTGTCTGGTAGAAGTTTTAAAAATTTTGAAACCGATTTACTATTTTTTATACATTAAATGAATTTCTACATGGTCATCAAAATTAATTCTAAATTCAACTATGTGTACCTCTAATAAGAATAAAAAAATTACACAAAAATTATATTTGGACTCATATGTTCCATTGTAACTCATCTCCTGAAAGTTGATGAAAAATTAAATTATCTTCTAGGGACAAGTCAAACTTCTATCTCAAAATGACCACATAATAATTGTAATAATAATTTAATTTGGTCAAAAGATTCTAAAAATTGGCATGACAACATATTATGGATCCATAAACTTGTCATAAATATTTCTAATGATTTTAATAAAGTGCGACGGTATATTGTTTACAAATGGATACATCTCTCAACTAGTTTCCTATAACTCAAGTCAAACTTTGATATTTGAATACATCATAACATTTTTTGAAGTTGTATGTACTTCTATTTTGGACATAACCTTGTATTAACCAATACATCAGTGATTATGAAGTTATATTAGTAATTGTTATGAAAAACATGTATTTCTATTCTCCGCTTAAATGGAACAAAACAAGTTATATGAAAATGATTGAAGAATAATAATTAACATACAAACAAATGCAAGTAAATGAAACAATATGATTTTAGACAATTTTGAAAAAAAGAATCATCAAATTTGGAGTTTATATGATGGATAAATACCAATTGCAAATTTTAATCCCGGATTAAAAAGAAAAGGATGAACTATGCGTATGTTCTTCATTTTAGAATTAACTTGGCGGCTCATTAAATAATAGCCAAGGAAATACCTTGTTTACTTGGCGGCTGATAACAACAGCCAAGGAATGTATGTTTTTCTTGGCAGTTGCAGTCTCACATGGTTGTTCCCCAGAGCATGAAGATATTGAATTATGAGATGGATGCTCCCATAGAATGCCTCGACTATCATCTCAAGACAGTGGTGCTGAAAGGTTACAGAGGGCGAAAGCATGAGCTCCAGCTAGCCATGTTTCTTGTCTGTAGTGCAAGAGTTCTACAGGTTATGAAATTCTTTTGTGAGAATGACTGCAACCCTTCTTGCTTGCAAACCAAAAGAGGCGATTACTGTTGGACAACAGGGCATCATTTAGGGCTCAATTTGTTCTCCAGAAGTTTACCAAGAGCTAAATCAGGTTTCTAAAGCAAGCAAATAACATTTCTTTAGTTGATCCCTTTGATACTTAACCCCAGACTCTTACTGAATGTTCTCCCCATTTTTCGTACAATTAGTTTTATCACAGAGATTAAAAAAAAGGATCCTTTTCTGTACATCGATGAAGCCTATGCGTTCCTGTGATTTGTATTAACTTGTCTGAAACTTTTATGAATTCTCTTTGGGACCTGGATGAATTTTTTAGAAAACTGCTGCTGTATTCTATCCAGTTCTGATCAGATCCTACTGGCTAGTTGGGATATTGCCATGATAATGCAGAAGGGCACCACACTTCTGTTCGGTTTGTTCTATGAGTGCTTCTTATTTGATTGCTGAGTAAATGCTTTAGTTTCAGTTTACTAAAGGGCAACCGTATTTTAAGGATTCTTTCACTTTCAGCAATTATTATTGTCTTAGTCTTTTTGTCTTCATAGGCCTCATGTTAAATTGTTGTCATTTGTTCACAGTGCCTTCTGAAGCAGTGCCCAATGCAAGGTTCCAGGTGTGAAACATTTTCTTTTGATACATATCTCATCCATCCCATTTCTCCAAACGTGATGTTAAATGGTAATATATTTCTTTGGCACTTGGTACTCAATTAGCTGAATATTTTCTGTTTGACTTCCCCAAAATTATTTGTTGCATATTTTATTCTGTCCAAGCTAGAGTGGATCCATACAATGACTTTGGAGTAGCCTATTTTTGTTTATGGAAAATGGATTTCTTCAGATTACTTGGACTTCTGACGTTTCAAAGACAAATGTCTAAATAGTAGTTTTAGTTGATCAGACATTAGCTTAGTCTTGTATGTTAAGGGATCTATTTTTTAGTGCTATTCGAAATGTATTTTTACCCTTCTTTTGAGTTCGACATTTTCTGAAGAAATGTTTACCATATGGTCATTCATGATTTCTATGTGATTAAAGAAAAAACAATTCTTGGGGAATGGACATTGACATACTGTAACATGCAACAAAAATTATACTTTAACATCGAGAATAGTATGCAGCTTACTGAAAGTTGTCAAATAGCAAATTTAGAAAATAACATACAAAACATTACATCTCCGCAATCCATTTTATTCTACTTGTTAAATGGAAACAAGACAATACTTTTCTGCATCCTTTATGCCTTGTTATGTCCTTGCATTTTGCACCACTTGCTAATATGAACCCATTTTATCAAGATACTTGCAGCAAATCCAAGGCCAAAGCCTGTGCCAGAAAATAGATATAAAATAAAATCAATTTGCTTTGATGACTTGCTCCCATTTGGCACTTCACTTGGAGCATCTGAGTTTTTGCATTGTGTAGGCAAAGGTGCACCACATAATCCTTCGTTACCTTCGAATGCACTGCTCTGGAATGTTCCCAATTGATGTGATTCTGGTATTCTGCCAGTCAATTTGTTGATGCTCAAGTTCAAGGTGCCAAGAAAGGTGAGATTTGTCAGCTCTTGTGGAATCTCACCGGAAAGCTGATTAGAAGATAGGTCTAGTGATTCCAGATCCATCATCCCTCCAACTTGATCAGGAATTTTCCCATCAAAACCATTGTGAGACAAGTTCAGTTGATGCAGTGAAGCAAGCATTCCAATTGTGTCAGGAATTCTTCCATAGAAATAATTATTTGAAAGGTCTATCACTGTTAAGGTGGTCCATATCTTTTCAAATGTCATGAACATTCCTTTGTAGGCGATTATAATAATATTTTGGTAGGATCCCCTTGACAGATGTTCACCCCTAACAAGATGTTCACCCCTAACAACATTATCTGTATCATGATTGTTCATCATTACTGTCAATCCCTCAAACCATTTTGGGCACAAAACACCTGAGAAGTTATTCGAGGCAAGATCAATGATCTGTAAACTTTTAAAAATTTCTTCAGATTTATCTTCCGGTAGAAGGCCACATATGGCTCCATAGAATTGGTTGGATCTCAAAACAAGCACACGAAGACTGGAAAGCTTTCCAAGCCAAGATGGGAATTTATCAATTATATGATTGTTTCCAAAATCAATAACCTCCAGTTCACTGCAGTTTGAGAGTAACCCTGGTACTGGTCCTCCAATTTTATTTCCATTCAAATCAATTGTCTGAAGAGTGCACCGATCTTTAATAACAAAAGACAGTGTTCCCTCAAAGCTGTTCTCCCTTAAATTTAATATACTCAAGTGGACATCTTCTATAAGGCAGGGTGGTATCTGTCCACTAAATTTGTTATATGACAAGTCAAGAACTTCAAGCATTCTTGCTTGGCAAATAGTGTCCGGAAGCTGTCCACTCAGCTTGTTTCTTGCAAAACTAAGATATACAGTTTGGGTAAGATATGAAAAATTTTCTGGAATTGATGAGAAAATATTGTTCGAGTAATCCAGGAGTTGTTGATTTGTCGGATGGCCTGGGACAGGGATTTTTCCTTGGAGATTATTGAAGCTAAGATCAAGAGTTTGCAACTGCTTGTTAGGGAGAAAATGGGAGGAAAGTTCCAAACTTGAAAATTTGTTGTGTGAAAGGTTCATGTAGGTGAGGCTATAGCTCCATGTCTTCCACAACCACTCAGGTATTGCCCCTTGAATTTGGTTGCATGAAAGGTCTAAAATTTGCATGTGCTTAAGATGCATCAAGAATCTTGGAACTTCTATTAGCTTGCAAGATAAGAGATATAAGTGGTCTAATTTTGGAAGAACTGAAAGTGAAGAGTAACTTCTCCATCAATAACTGATAGCTTATTATGCGACAGAGAAAGGACATTCAGTTTTCTTAATCTTGATAGTGTATGAAGTTCAACTGTCCCTGAAAAGTTGTTGAAGCTCAAATCGAGAATGTTCAAACTTTGGAGTTGCCAAAAAGACCTGGGGATGTGCCCACTTAATTGATTTTCCCCTAATCGAAGAAATACCAAGCTTGAAAATGATGCATTGAACTCCTGTATGGAGCCACAAAGCTGGTTGTTTATAAGAGCCAATATTTTTAACTTAGGAAGAGAAAATAATTGTGTTGGTATTTCCCCTGCAGAAATTAAAGAAGTTACCTTTCAGTTATCAGTTTTGTTTTAAGTAGGGGATAAATATGGATATTTACTCAGTTGGTAACTATTGTGCCCCTAACCTTGAATAGTTACTTTGTTTCTTTTATTGTGAACTATTCCCTCCATCCCAAATTATAATTCGTTTTGGCTTTTCTAGATAATAAATAGCTTTTAATATGCACTTAGATATATGCTATGTATAGATACATAGCAAAAGTGGTGTATCAAGAAAAGCCAAAATGAATTGTAATTTGGGACGAAGGTAGTAGTAATGTAATGTTAAGGCAATCACTAAGAAGTTCAAAGAATATACTGACTATCCAAAATTATTGAGGGCAAGGTGTCTTTTATGCAATCCTACACGTATTACAATACAACTTCGCAAAAATATAAAATAAGTTCCAAAAATTTAGGCATTGTAATTTAATATTTGAATTTTTCTAGTTTTGTATTCCTGCATCTTAAATTTAATATAGTAAATTGAAAAAAAAGGAATTCACCTACACAAAGAAACATCAGAACTCTTAGAAACCAGATTTATAAATTGTATGGTCATATTCAAATTTTCAAATTCTGGAATAGCAATATGGAAACTTTAGGAGATATTATGTGAGGTTGTAATATGGTTTATGCATAAACTCACAATAGCATTCCCTAACTGACAATAGCATCTGGATTCTGGAATATCAAATTCTGATTCATGGAATTTCATATTGGAAACTGTAGGTGAGATTATGTGAGGTTGTAATACAGTTTATGCATGTGGAACCACCATGTCTAATAGGTTATAAGAGATGTTTAACCAGATCGAAAACATGGGCGCTGAATATAACTGCAATACCATATTAGGGATCCAGTGTAATGAACTCAGCAAAATCTTTTTTGGGAAAAAATGTTCAGCAAAATCTTACCTCTGAGGTTATTATAGCTAAGGTCCACATAAGACAACTGTTTCAGTTCAACAATCCAAGCTGGTATCCTGCCAGAAAGGCTGCAGTTTTGGAGTGCAAGTATCCCCAGATTTTTTAGATTTCCAATTTCAGGTGGTATCGGTGCTGAGAACAGGGAATCCAAAATTATCAATTCCTCCAAGTTCGTGAGATTGCTAATCCAAGAATTTGTTGTCCGAGAGAAGTCACCAAAATGAAGATGAAAGACTTCCAAGTTCTTGAGGTCAAGGATCCATGAAAAGAATGACGCATCTGGTACGACAAATCGACAGAGTGACAACTCTTCCAGATAGTCAAGAGTGCTCAGTGACAACGAAAGAGCCTGAGAAATAACCATGGCGTCAAGATGTAGAACCCTTAAGAATTTAAGGTTTCCAAAGGTGCTCGGGTCAGCAATGGAGAAATTAGTTCCATCAAGATACAGCTGCTTCAAGTTACTTCCATTTGGAAAGCTCTGGATTTGCACCATGAGGTTGGCGTTGTCTGATAACTCAAGACATGTGAGATGCTTGAGTTGAAATATCTTCTCAGGGAATGTCCCATTAAGATCAAATCCAGCGAGCACTAGAACACTTAGGTTACGAAAATCTGCAAAATACTGAGGGAACGCACCAGACATTGTGTTGAGATAAAGGTTGATCACCTCTAGAGAGAGCAGACTTGACAAGGACTGATGAAGTGAACCGTAGAGTCCACAACTACCCAATGCGACAACTTGGAGATGAGGAACAAATTCAGCTAGAGCACTGCACCACTCTTCTCCACTAGTTGATATGTTCACCCCACTGAGATGCAACTCCCTCAACTTGCTGAAGTTCTTCACCAAGGTCCGGAAGTTGGGTTCCCAGAGCAGCAAATGGTTTCTCGAAACGCCATCATTGTCATGGACATTGGAAAGATCTAAGGAAACAAGGCTCGTGAGTTTTCCGATGCTGATGGGGATTTGGCCAGAGAAGCCTGAGTTTGAGAGGTCCAGGTAAGTGAGGGAAGTAAGCCTCTCAAACCCTACAGCTGGGAGTTCTGACCCACCAAAGTCATTCATGCTAAGGTCCAGGAGTTGAATGGAGGTGAGATCGAAGAGGGCCTCGTCGATGCTGTAACTGTAAAGGCTGCGTCTGGTGAGGTTGAGAGCATTGACATGGCCGGTGGTACTATCGCAGCCAACGCCCTCCCAGTGGCAGCAGTCTGTGCTTTCTTCCCATGAGAGGAGAGTGGTGTTGGCATAATCGAAGGAGAAAGATTGCTTCAGCCGGAGCAATGCGGACGACTGGTCCGAAAGACACTCAATAGGGGCAGAGATGTTACCATGGCCACCAGAGGTGGCAAATGCTTGGAGCTGTGCTGATACGATAAACAACAGTACAGACCACCAAATGGAAGCCATTACTGCACAGCTCTATGGTGGCGAAGACCATCTGAGCTCCTGCCGCAGCTTGCTAAAGCTCTCTGAGGACCGGGTGTGTCCGAGGACCAGTAGATGGTCTCTCCTTAGTGATGAGTGATTGACAACGTGGTGTGGACTGACTCTTGGCCTAGTATTGCAGGTGTTGGATGCAGCTTGATTTGCGTTAGTGCAGGTGAAGAACATGTGTGAAAGGTCTTAGCCAGAGTGGCCTCCCAAGAGTGGAGAGACAAGTAGGCTTGATTCGAGGGACCCGGTGGCCGGATGGGATCAACTGCGGTCCGCATGGTGCAAGAATAGCAAGACGAAGTCGTGTACATGGAGCCAGTGCACTGGTGGCGGCCAAGTCAAGGAACGAGGCAAAACCGAGTAGACCGTCTAGGTGCTAGAGGTGAAAGGCTTGACGTGCTCGAAGCTTGGCGTGGTGAGGCTGTGCCGTGTACGCGGGGTTTGTTGGTTTGGCCACAAAACCAGCCGGAGGATGGTTTCTCGGTTTGGACCTCAAAACCGAGCCCGAAGACTCGGCGAGACGGAGGCGACCACCCAGGCCGGTCTAACTGCCCAGGAGGGCCGGTCTGACCGCCTGGGCCGGTCTGACCGCCTGGGAGGGGCGGTCTGACCGCCTGGGAGGGGCGGTCTGACCGCCCGGGTCGTGGTGCGCCGAGAACCTTCGAAGCGGGAGACACGCGGCGTGATCGCGGGCTTGCGTCGGAGGGAAGCAAGGTTGCGGTGGATGCGTGTCCGCTCGATGGAGATACCTACAATGTGACGGAATTACCCCTGAGGGGTGTGTATCTTACTTTCAAGTTTTAGGGGTAGTTTAATAGTTTGCCACCTCCGGGACTCAATAGATAAATAGAGAAGTGGAGGAGTAGGCAGCCATCTCTTTGGCCTAGGTTTTCATTTTCTCTCCCTCCCTAGCACTTTGCTATGGTTTTCTCTCTTCCATAGGCTAGCTAGAGCTTCATCGCCAAATCATCAAGAGGGTAAGATGTTGGGAGGTTGCTAGCCCTTGTAAAGAATCTTTCCTTGGTTTGTGAAGAAGATTCATGGTGCTAGTTTTGTATCCTCTTTGTTTCCCGGCGTTTTCTCTTTTCGGTTGATTTTCGGGGTCATTTCTTGGGAAATTCGTGGGGAACGTTTCGGGGCGTTTCTTTGGGGGATTTGTGTTGGGGATCACACATGAGTGCCTTGTGCCTTTTTTCTTGATGATCTTGTCCCTACAAATCCTCGGGAAGGCCTTCGATTTTGGTGGTTTTCGGAGTACCCCGAGTTCTTGAGGTAGTGACCTTTGATTTGCGATTCCCCATGATTAAGAGCGTTTTGGGGCATATCCTTGGAGGTAGAGGTTGTCCATGAGGTAAACCAACTATCCCCAAAGTTTCGCTACAATCCGTTGGGTGAATCGGGAGATCGATCGACGGGAAGTTGAGGGTTGACCCGCGGTTCTTGCTGTCCAGGCCCAGGCGGTCTAACCGCCCCAGGCAGGCGGTCTAACTGCCCTGGACATTTCGGGAAAAAGTTTGGTTTTTTGAGGTTCTCTTCTGGGAGCAAGCTTGCCTTGATCAGAAGAAGCCTTGATCAAATTCTTAGCTTGTTTGGAGTCCGTTTGCCCCGTCTTCCTTCGGTTGCAAGTTTCGTTTCCGCTCTAGGCGGTCAAACCACCCTGGACAGGCGGTCTAACTGCCTTGGGTGATTCTCAGAGAAAAGTTTAGCTTTTCGGGAGTTTTCTTCTGGTAGCAAGTTTGCCCTGACCAGAAGAGGCCTTGGTCAAATTCTTGGAGAATTTCGAGTCCGTTTGGTCCGGGTTGAGACTTTTCTTGGAGCTTCTGCTGGACGCAGTCTAACCGCCCTGTATAGGCGGTCTGACCGCCTGTGTCCTGAGTTTGCTCCGAGGAGTGTTCCGCTGTGCTCTTTGGTGTCGGGACTTGTTCATAGGGTCAGTAGTACTCTCAGTGACTACGTGATCCTTGCAAGTGAGTGTAGAGGTCCTCGGAAGTGATTTTGGAACATAGGCCGAGTTCGTCTCTTCGGAGAAGAATTTTAATCGGCTCCCATTCACTCCCCCCCCCCTCTCTGGTCGCCCTATCGGTCCTACAAGTGGTATCAGAGCCGAGTTAAGGGTCTCCTAACTCTAACCGGTTCGAGATCCAAAGATGGCGTACCAAGAGCGGAGTTCGGGTCCTCCACACTTCGATGGAAAGAACTACCAGATGTGGGAAGCCCGGATGGGCGCGTTTCTCTGTGGCAAGGGGCAGCTGGTTTGGGAGGTGACAAGTACCAACTATGTCATGCCCGAGTCTTTCTTGCTACCAGGCTCCAGGGACATGTTCGAGGCCAACAGCAAGGCCGTCGACTTCCTGTACCGTGCTCTCTCGGAACATGAATTCAATCGTGTTTTGGGAGAGAACTTGGCCTGCAAGATTTGGGAGAAACTGAAGGTAGCCCACGGAGGAAACAACCAAGTGAAGGCACGGTTGTTCGCGACTTACCGGAGAGAGTACGAGAACTTCACTCATCTCCCCGGTGAGTCGATCGACGTGATATTTCAGAGGTTCACATGCATAGTGAACAACATGAGGGCCAATGTGACTGTGCTCCCGTACGATGATCATGATAGAGCTGTGAAGCTCTTACAGTCTCTGGATCGTACCGTGTGGAGCGCTAAGGTCGAGGCCATCATGGAGTTCGCTAACTATGAGACACTCACGGTCGATGAGCTCTTCTCCAAGCTCAAGTCCTCAGAGGTGGATAGGGCTTTGAGAGCCAAGACAGAGAACCCGACTGATCCACATAGTCTGGCTCTTGTCACAGGCTCGAGGACAGGATTTCAAGCTAACTCTTCTTGCAGACAGTTTGCTTTGTCTTCTCTTGTGTCCTTGCCAAATGAGGAGTTCAAGGTGCTGAGCGAGGACGATCTCGTGCTGTTGACCAAGAGGTTTGGGCGCATGTACGAGAACCGCAAGGGATCGAGGTGGAACTTGAGTACGTGCTACAGGTGCGGCAAGATGGGGCACTTCATCGCCGAGTGTCCCGAGGCCATGGAGGTCAAGAACGACTACAACAAGCACCATCCTAAGAACGACTACAACAAGCACAAGAACAAGGGCGAGCGGCGGACCAAGAAGAGCGGCAGCTACAAGAAGAAGTCAGCCCGAGCGATGGTTGCTGGTGCAAGCGACATCGACTCCAGTTCCTGCTACACTACGTCGAGCTCGAGCAGCGACGACGAGGACGGCGGCCGGTACAAGGAGAAGAGATACTCTAGCAAGAACTTCAACAGCCTGAGCGACCTGAGCTTCGTCGTGAGAGACGGCTTCTGCGGCATGGCGCGCAGCTCCGACAGCAAGAAGAGCCGCAAGGACGACTCCGACTCCGGTTCTGACTCCGAGGACGAGGTGAGTCGTGATCCTGATGTCTTGCTTAAGGAGATTGCTCAGTTGAATGCTCTGCTAGATAATCGTGATGATGTGCTTAGAAAGACCAACAAGGAGAAGAGAGAGTTTAGGTCCTTGCTAGGTGATGCTAGAGAAATGGTCATGGAACTTGAGTCTTCTCTTGTTGATGCTAGAGTTCAAATAGAGTCTTTGAAAACTGCACCTGTTGTGACTGATGAACCTGAATGCACTGAATGCAATATTTTCTTGGCTGACTTGTCTGAACTGAAAGCTAAGTATGCCTCTCGTCTTGAGGAACTAGATGCTGTTAGGGCTGAGTTGACTGAGTTGAAGTCTAGACCTGCTTTGCTAGGAGCTTGTTCTACTTGTCCTATTTTGCATGGTAAACTAGATGACTCTCATGCCCGCATAGTTTCCTTAGAGGCTGCTTTGAAGTCTCCTATTGCTACTGCTTGCTCTGGCTGTGAAACTGCTTCTGTGAAGAACCTTGAACTTGAACACTGTGCTAACCGTCTCCAGGATGAAAATGATGAGTTGCGTCAGTGTTTGGGTTGGTTGTCGGGTAGAGAGCCACAACTTAGGATGATGATGGAGTAGTTCAAGCGAGCTGATGGTAGGGGGCTTGGGTCTGAGAGTGTTGGTGAGAGCAGTGGTGAGAAAAAGGAAGTGAGGGTTGAGAGCATATACATTCCACCACAAACTACACCTACCAACCAGTGGAAACCCAAGTCGAACCACCTTTGTAGCAAACTTGACACAACCCCAGATCCACCTGCTTTTCCACCCAAGACAAACAACTTTCAGAGGAGAGTAGTGTTTGTGCCTGAGTCGGGTGAGAAGCCACAGCCCAGAGAGAACCCACCAAAGCCAAAGCCGGTGTTCCACTGTGAGTACTGTGGGAAAGATGGACACCGAGAGGGTTTCTGCTTCAGAAAGAGGAAGGATGAGAGGCTTGTTAGGGAAAGGGCAAACAGGGACAGGTACCGCCCTTCTCGTGGTGTGCCTGAGCCTCGTGTGTCACTACCTAGGGGAGAGGCTGGAGTGCGTTCAGTTCCTGCTAGGGGTGGTCGAGGTTTTCCTCCTCGGGGTGTTCCTCCTTAGAGGGACGATGGCAGAGGCTTTGGGGCAGGGCGTGGTGAGTTCGCTGGACGTTCCTTCACTCGTGACCATTACGAGTTTGGGAGGAACGATCGCAGCTTTGAGTTTCATAGGAACTACGGACCACGTTTTCCTTCTCGTGGTGCTCGTTTTCCTCCGGTGAGACGTGAGAGGGTTCCACGGGTGGACAGTGGTAGCATGGACTTTGCTAACCCTTCTCTTGAGCAGATGGCTCGACACTAGTTTAACACTTTTTGTTCTAACCCCAGTGTTGAGTCGTTTGCTCACTCTCGTTCTCGTTTTTTATTTTGCAGGTGGGAGGCGCGGAGAGCCTTTGGTTGATCGACTCCGGTTGCTCTCGACACATGACCGGAGATCGAAGGTGGTTCTCCAGCCTCACCCCGGTGATGACCAAAGAGTACATCACTTTCGGGGACAATGGAAGAGGAAGGGTGTTGTCTGAAGGTATGATCAAGGTAAGTGAGAAGGTAACTCTGAAGCGTGTGGCCCTCGTCAAGTCTCTTGGCTTCAATTTGCTTTCTGTTTCTCAGTTGCTTGACGAGGGGTTTGAGGTTCGCTTCAAGTTGGGTGCTTCTCGGGTACTTGATTCTTGAGGTGATCTTGTCTGTATGATCGTTCCCGAGGGTCGAGTCTTTCGAGCAGATTTTTCTCAGTCTTCAGGTCCCGCTCGGTGTTTAGTTGCTGGTGTTTCTGCCGAGTTGTGGAAGTGGCATAGGCGGTTGGGTCACTTGAGCTTTGATTTGCTTTCTCACTTGAGTGGACTCGAACTTGTCCGAGGATTGCCAAGGTTGAAGTTTGATAAAGATTTGGTGTGTGCCCCGTGTAGGCATGGCAAGATGGTAGCCACTCTTCATCCACCTTTGACTGAGGTCATGACTGAGCGTCCAGGGGAGCTTTTACACATGGACCTGGTTGGTCCGGCTCGCGTTCGCTCGGTGGGTGGAAAGTGGTATGTCCTTGTGGTTGTAGACGACTACTCTCGCTATGCCTGGGTGTTTTTCTTGGCTGACAAAAGTGAGACATTTGGCTTTGTTCGAGATCTGATCTTGAGGTTGAAGAATGAGAGACATGGGGATGCCATTTGAGCAATTTGCAGTGACAATGGCACAGAATTCAAAAACTCTCGTTTTGAGACTTTCTGTTGTGATCTTGGTCTTGAACATCAGTTCTCGTCACCGTATGTTCCTCCTCAGAACAGTGTCGTGGAAAGGAAAAATCGGACCCTTTGTGAGATGCCCAGGACGATGCTCAATGAGCACAGGACTCCTAGGAAATATTGGGCCGAGGCGGTCAATACCGCTTGCCATGTCTCAAACAGGATTTTCCTTCGAGCTTTCATGAAGAAAACTTGCTATGAGCTTATGCACGGTCGTGCCCCCAGAGTTAGCCACTTTAGAGTCTTTGGCTGCAAGTGCTTTATACTCAAGAAGGGGAAGCTAGACAAGTTTGAGGCTCGGCCTTCTGATGGGATTTTTCTTGGTTATGCATTACATTCTAGAGCTTATCGTGTACTTAACCTTGAAACTAACCAAATCATGGAGACTTGCGAGGTATCCTTCGATGAGACACAGCCATGTAGCTAGAGTGTGCAGGTGACGATGAGCTGGGGTAGACCATCTTCGAGGAGGAGAAGGATGAAGAAGAGGATGATGGAGATGATGCGGTTCCTCCTGCTCGTGTACCCTCTACTTCCACTACTACGACTACGGTTGACGATGGTCCATCCCCCACTCCTACTACTACAACCCGTCAAGTACAAGTGGAAGCTGCTGCTGAGGGGAAGGTGGTCTCCAGGAGAGAGGAACCGAGACTAGTTCAAGCTGATCATCCTCCTTCATCAATCATTGGTGACCTACACGAGAGAACAACTCGGTCAAGGTCACAGACAGTCTCTCACTTTGCTCACTCTGCATTTGTTGCTTCTTTCGAGCCCAAAGATATTGGACACGCACTATCTGATTCAAATTGGGTCAATGCCATGCATGAGGAGCTTGAAAACTTCGAGAGAAATCAGGTTTGGGTGTTAGTTGAACCACCTCCAAATTGCCATCCTATAGGTACCAAATGGGTGTGGAAAAACAAAGAGGGTGAAGATGGGATGGTGGTGAGAAACAAAGCTAGGCTAGTAGCTCAGGGGTTTAGTCAGAAGGAGGGGATAGACTATGAGGAAACCTTTGCACCTGTAGCGAGATTGGAAGCAATTCGAATCCTTCTAGCATTTGTTGTTGCTAAAGGGTTCAAGTTGTTTCAGATGGATGTGAAGAGTGCTTTCCTAAATGGGGTGATAGAAGAAGAAGTGCATGTGAGACAGCCCCTGGGTTTTGAGAGTGCCAAGTATCCCCACTGAGTGTACAAACTCCAGCGAGCACTATATGGCCTGAAACAAGCACCCAGAGCGTGGTATGGTAGGCTGAGAGGATTTTTGCTTAGCAAGGGCTTTGTGATGGGTACAGTAGATAAAACCCTTTTCCTACTTAGGCATGGCAATGACATCTTAATTGTTCAGATATACGTGGATGATATCATCTTTGGTGGCTCCTCTCACTCTTTGGTTGCGAGGTTTGCAGAGGATATGAGCAGGGAGTTCGAGATGTCGATGATGGGTGAGCTGCAGTTCTTCCTTGGGCTTCAGATCAAGCAACTCAAGGATGGGACATTTGTGCATCAAGGGAAGTACACCAAGGACATCGTCAGGAAGTTCGCGATGAACGACTCCAAGCCGATGACGACTCCGATGAGTATGACTACGGCTTTGGATGCTGATGAAGACAGTGAGCTCGTGGACCAGAAGGAGTATAGGAGCATGATCGACTCCCTCCTCTACTTGACAGGGACGAGGCCGAACATACAGTTCAGTGTGTGTCTGTGCGCTCGTTTTCAGGATTCGCCGAGGACTTCGCATCGACAAGTGGTCAAGAGGATTTTCAGGTACTTGAACTACACTCCTGAATTTGGTCTTTGGTATTCTGCATCCTCGACACTGAATCTGCATTGGTTCTCCGATGCGGATTTCGCTGGGTGTCGCTTGGATCGCAAGTCTATCTCGGGTTCTTGCCAGTTTCTTGGATCTTCTTTGGTTTCATGGTCTTCTCGCAAGCAGTCAAGTGTAGCCCAATCCACCACAGAAGCCGAGTATGTAGCTGTAGCCAGCTGTTGTTCCCAACTCCTATGGATGACCTACACTATGAGCGAATTTGGTGAGGAGTGTACCCATGTTTCACTCTTGTGTGACAGCACCAGTGCCATTAGTGTAGCCAAAAATCCAGTCCTTCATTCCAAAATCAAACACATAGAAGTGATGTACCACTTCCTAAGGGACAATGTGGAGAAGGGAAAAATAAACTTGATCCATGTACCAACCCAAGACCAACTAGCAGATATCTTCCCCAAACCACTTGACCAAGCTACCTTTACTCGCTTACGAGGTGAGCTTGGAGTGTGTTTTCCGTTCTGAGTTGGGTCTGGGAGCTTCTCATGTAGCATATGTATCATACATGTTTACTTTTCTGTAACATACCATGGTAGGTTAGCCATCTTTGTATCATCTTTGCATTCATTAGGATGGGCTTCTCTTATAGGCAATGATTACTTGTTATGCTACCTATGAGATTTTTAGCATGCTTGCTAGTGATTGGTGATGTGATGCTATGCTCTTGATGGCTTTGTTGAATATCCATGGTGAAACTGCTACATTTTTGAGAAAAATGCTAAATTGACATTCACTCATGAGTAGATGCCATTCATGGTCTTTATGTGCTTAAGTGACTATGCCATGCTTAGTTTATGCTTGGGTATCATGTTCTTGTCAACTGAGGTCAAAGACCTTCTGTCATTGTGAATGTTTAGCCCACTTGTTTACCATATGGAGGAGCATAAGCTTCTTTTTACCGCAAAGGCATTTCATGTACCATGTTTAAATCTGAAAATGAAATATCAATGCTTGAAAATATGCTCTCATATGAATCATGTCATTTATGTTTTAAATTGCTTAAATTGGGTGCTAAACCGTTGCATGTTGTCTACCATGAGAAGTCTCATTTTAAGAAGTAGACACATGGCTCGGTGGCTTTGACATGACATGAGATAGCTTGTGGGTGTTTGCAATGATCCTTGGATGAGAACTTGTGACCTTGTATGAGCTTGTGTGTGATTTAGTTCATTTATGTACATTTTGCTCATGTTTAGGACTTTGCTCATGAGAGAAATTTTTTCGCAAAATTGCTAAACTTGAACTTAGCTTTGTCCCATGCATATGAAACTTTACCATCCTGTTTGCAATGCTTTTACGGAACTGTGAACTATCTAGCTTGCTCAATATCTCATTTGTAGCATTTTATTGTGCTCATTTTCTATTTGAGAAGCCTAGAGCCGAATTTTTCCTAAATTTACCTTGATTCATGCATTGTCAACAAGGAGGAGAAGTTTGTGCATGAAAAAGCTTGCTGGGTACATTTAGAGGGTTTCTGTGCATTTCCGGACCAATTTCGAGACTCGAAATTTTGGTCTGGGGGGCGGTCTAACCTCCCTGGGGGCGGTTTAACCGCCATGCCCATAATGTGACCGTGGGGGAGGGGCGGTCTAACCTCCCTGGGGGGCGGTCTAACCGCTCTGGGCAGACTGAGCAGTGGTTGCTATTTGTTCGCATTGGTAAGTTTGCATGCATTGGTTCAGGGGGAGCTTGCATTTGGTCAGGGGGAGTTTTGCATGTGTGCAGGGGGAGCTCTTTGTGCCTGACTTGTGTTCTTTGTGAGTTGCATGCTTTGCTCCTTGGTTGTGAGCTTGTTTGTCTCGGTTGTGTCGAGTCGTTACCCTTGTCTTAGGAGACCGAGACTTTCTCATTCAAGTGATCTTGCTCTTGCTGGTTCTTCGGCTTTTGATCACTTGCTTGAGCTCTTGTTCGTTTCTTTTCTTTTTCCTGTTTTCATTTCAAGTGGAATATGGTGTGTTGTCTTGCACTCATCAAGGGGGAGATTGAGGACCAGGTGTGTCCGAGGACCAGTGGCTGGTCGCTTCTTAGTGATGAGTGATTGACAACGTGGTGTGGATTGACTCTTGGCCTAGTATTGCAGGTGTTGGATGCGGCTTGTTTTGCGTTGGTGCAGGTGAAGAACAGGTGTGAAAGGTCTTAGCCAGAGTGGCCTCCCAGGAGTGGAGAGACAAGTAGGCTTGGTTCGAGGGACCCGGTGGCCGGACGGGATCAAGTGCGGTCTGCATGGTGCAAGAAGAGCAAGACGAAGTCGTGTACATGGAGCCGGTGCACTGGTGGCGGCCAAGTCAAGGAACGAGGCAAGACCGAGTAGACTGTCCAGGTGCTGGAGGTGAAAGGCTTGACGTGCTCGAAGCTTGGCGTGGTGAGGCTGTGCCGTGTACGCGGGGTTTGTTGGTTTTGCCACAAAACCAGCCGGAGGATGGTTTCTCGGTTTGGGCCTCAAAACCGAGCCCGAAGACTCGGCGAGACGGAGGCGGCCACCCAGGCTGGTCTAACCGCCCAGGGGGGCCGGTCTGACCGCCTGGGAGGGGCGGTCTGACCGCCCGGGTCACGGTGCGCCGAGAAGCTTCGAAGCGGGGGACACGCGGCGTGATCGCGGGGCTTACGTCGGAGGGAAGCAAGGCTGTAGTGGATGCGTATCTGGTCGATGGAGATACCTACAACATGACGGAATTACCCCTGAGGGGTGTGTATCTTACTTTCAAGTTGTAGGGGTAGTTTAGTACTTTGCCACCTCCGGGACTCAATAGATAAATAGAGAAGTGGAGGAGTAGGCAGCCATCTCTTTGGCCTACGTTTTCATTTTCTCTCCCTCCCTAGCACTTTCCTTTGGTTTTCTCTCTTCCATAGGCTAGCTAGAGCTTCATCGCCAAATCATCAAGAGGGTAGGATGTTGGGAGGGTGCTAGCCCTTGTAAAGAATCTTTCCTTGGTTTGTGAAGAAGATTCATGGTGCTAGTTTTGTATCCTCTTTGTTTCCCGGCATTTTCTCTTTTCAGTTGATTTTCGGGGTCATTTCTTGGGAAATTCGTGGCGAAGGTTTCGGGACGTTTCTTTGGGGGATTTGTGTTGGGGATCACACATGAGTGCCTTGTGCATCTTTTCTTGGTGATCTTGTCCCTACAAATCCTCGGGAAGGCCTTCGATTTTTGTGGTTTTCGGAGTACCCCGAGTTCTTGAGGTAGTGACCTTTGATTTGCGATTTCCCATGATTGAGAGCGTTTTGGGGCATATCCTTTGAGGTAGAAGTTGTCCATGAGGTAACCCAACTATCCTCAAAGTTTCGCTGCAATCCGTTGGGTGAATCGGGAGATCGATCGACGGGAAGTTGAGGGTTGACCCGCGGTTCTTGCTGTCCAGGCCCAGGCGGTCTAACCGCCCCAGGCAGGCGGTCTAACCGTCCTGGACATTCCGGGAAAAAGTTTGGCTTTTTGAGGTTCTCTTCTGGGAGCAAGCTTGCCTTGATCAGAAGAAGCCTTGATCAAATTTTTGGCTCGCTTAGAGTCCGTTTGCCCCGTCTTCCTTCGGTTGCAAGTTTTGTTTTTGCTCCAGGCGGTCAAACCGCCCTGGGCAGGCGGTCTAACCGCCTTGGGTGATTCGCCGAGAAAAGTTTGGCTTTTCGGGGGTTTTCTTCTGGTAGCAAGTTTGCCCTGACCAGAAGAGGCCTTGGTCAAATTCTTGGAGAATTTCGAGTCCGTTTGGTCCGGGTTGAGACTTTTCTTGGAGCTTCTGCTGGACGCGGTCTAACTGCCCTGTACAGGCAGTCTGACCGCCTGTGTCCTGAGTTTGCTCCGAGGAGTGTTCTGCTGTGCTCTTTGGTGTCGGGACTTGTTCATAAGGTCAGTAGTACTCTCAGTGACTACGTGATCCTTGCAAGTGAGTGTAGAGGTCCTCGGAAGTGATTTTGGAACATAGGCCGAGTTCGTCGCTTCGGAGAAGAATTTTAATCGGCTCCCATTCACTCCTCCTCTCTGATCGTCCTATCGATCCCGCACTCTCCGGCTCCGGAAAAGAGGATAAGGACTCAACTTTTCGACGAGGAATCGTGTGGGGGACGGTGGAGATAGTGATGGCTTACCATGATGATGGGTGGAGATGGCGCGACCATAGGCCCTAGCTGTGGTGGCAGTCAGCAGCTGGATGTCAACTCTTAATTTGGAAACAGATGGGGGAAAATGAGATATAGGGATTGGAGGAGTGAGCCGAGCAGCTCACACCATTGCTTCTCTAGGGATGCCCGATGGATGTCAGGATATATGGATGTATGGAAATTTGAGTTATTCGTATTCCACTCGATAGGGGCAGAGAGGTTACCATGGCCACCAGAGATGGCAAATGCTTCGAGCTGTGCTGATACTAAGCAACAGTGCAGGCCGCCAAATGGAAGCCATTGATGCCTTGGAAAGATACAATAAGAGGGACTGAAAGGGGAGTGTTTGGATGAGGGTGTTTGATGTTGTATGCTTTGTTCAAGGAATTATGTGGTTCAGAAATTTTTCTCAAGGGGTGAAAGAAATCACCGCGAAAGCGCCGGCTACGAAGAAGAGTATAGGGCTCAACTGTTCCAAGAGGGCTCGCGCAGGGGACGATGGCCATGCACTCATGGCGTCGCCTTATAAAACTTACCTACGTACGGTGGTAGTCCGGCAGGACGTCAGCTATTGACTGGAGACACAGATGGGGGAAAGATAGGGATGGTCTGATGGAGAAGTGAACCGGACTTCTTGTTGTTGAGCAGCACACGTCATTACTGACTCGCCAGTCTTGCTTGACTTCGACACTCGAAGCTAACGCGATAATTAAGGCCCTCCACAGGTCAGATGATTTAAAGTGCAAAAAGTGGAAATAAGTCACTTATGTGAAAGTTTATTTACACTTTAAGTTCCCTGACTTATAAGTTGAAAAATGCAAAAAGTGAAAATAAGTCACTTTAAGTTGCTCCACCCATACTTAAAGCGACTTATTTGCACCTTTTTCTCCTTCTATCCCTGTGAACCCCACAACAACTTTATCCATCCCACTACTTATAAGTCTCTGCAACCAAACACCATCGACTTAAATTTAACTGACTTATAAAGCAACTCCAGCATGACCTCTATACGGACCTCTACTCTAAAATTTAGAGATTTGATGCAAAAATTCAACTCCAACAGGGCTTCTAAATGAACCTGCATTTTGCATAGCCCTCCAAATTTCCTTTCCAAGCCTCCACTCCTAGAGGCCCTCTAATTCCCCCTCCAAAAGCTGGGTGCCATCATTTTTATTTCTTTTCTAATTTTTGTGACAGATTGGTCCCTCATTGAAGGATGGGGGTCCACAGGCAAATAGAGGTTTATATTGATTTCCCACTGGAGTTAAATGCTAAATTTGGACCTCTATTTTTTACATTTCAACTTACAAATGAGTTTTGGAGGCCACGGTTTCCAGGTTGCCACCGGAGGGTTGCTTTAGGCTATGGTGCCGTGCTGTCTTGCATTGCGCGCCGTACTCCGGGTCCGTCCATTTTTTGAGATTGTTTCTGTCATGGATCTATATGTAAAAGTCTTACCGAAAAAAGACCAAATTGAAAAATTTACGTCCGAGCCCAATCCCCGCCACCGCCGCCGCCGACGGCGGCGACGGTGAGTGCCCCGACCTCATCAGCCTCCTCCCGGACTGCATCCTCACAACCATCCTCTCGCTCCTCCCCCTCCCCGCCGCCGCGCGCACCCAAATCCTCTCCCGCCGCTGGGCGTCCGCGCCGCTCCACCTCCTCGACTCCCACATTCCCGTCCCCACCTCCTCCCTCCCCGCCGCAGTCTCTCGGATCCTCGCCTCCCACACCGGCAGCGCCGCGCGGTTCCACCTCCTCCTCGCCCGCTGCCCCTCCGCTGCCGACCTCAACTCCTGGCTCCGCTCCCTCGCCGCCAAGCACCTCCAGGAACTCGTCCTCCGGCCCCCGTCCGACGAGCCCCTGCGCCTCCCGCCATCATCCCTCTCCTGCCGCTCCCTCCGCTCCGCTGAGCTCACCAACTGCAGCCTCCCCGCGGCGGCGGCGAAGTCTGCTTCCCCCACCTCGCCAAGCTCTCCCTCCGCCTCTCCTGGCCCCCTCCGCCGCCGCGCTCCACGGCCTCCTCGCTGGCTGCCCCGAGCTCGCGAGCCTGTCGCTCGACCGCGTCTTCGGCTGCCGGACCCTCCGCGTGCGGTCCGGGAGCCTGCGCAGCCTCACGGTGTCGGTCTCCCTGACGCGGCGGCGCGTCCTGGAGCACCTCGTCGTCGAGGACGCGCCCGCCCTGGATAGGCTGCTCGCGCGTGACATCAACTGGGGCCCATCGATAAATGTAGTACATGCGCCGAGGCTGCAGATGCTTGGCTACTTGGGGGTCGGGATCCCGGAGCTGCAGCTTGGCTCGGCATTGTTTCGCTCGATGTGCACTGTAAGACTGGCGGTGGACTTCAGGTGTGTGAGGACGCTGGCACTGGAGTTGGCAGATCCGCAGTTGAAGCCCGTGGCAGACTTCCTTGGTGCTTCCCCTGCTTGGAGATATGTCACGGTAACTTTTAGTCCTATGGAAAATGGCTTGATTGCTCATTCCTGGTTATAGCTTATATTGATGAAGTTTATTGTTGAGTTGCAGTCTCACATGGTTGTTCCCCAGAGCATGAAGATATTGAATTATGAGATGGCTGATCCCATATAATGCCTCAACTATCATCTCAAGACGGTGGTGCTGAAAGGTTACAGAGGGCGAAAGCATGAGCTCCAGTTAGCCATGTTTCTTGTTCGTAGTGCAAGAGTTCTACGAGTTATGAAATTCTTGTGTGAGAATGACTGCAACGCTTCATGGTTGGCAAACCAAAAGAGGCGATTACTGTTGGACAACAGGGCATCATTAGGGCCTCAATTTGTTTTTCAGAAGTTCACCAAGATCTATATCAGGTTTCTAAAGCAAGGAAGTAAAATTTCTTTAGTTTGATCCCTTTGATACTTAACCTTAGATTCTTATTGAATGTTATTTCCATTTTTTCGTATCATTAACTTTATCACAGAGATAAAAAAATGTGATCCTTTTGTTTTGTACATGGTTGAAGCCTATGCGTTCCTGTGATTTGTATTAAACTTGTCTGAAACTTTTATTAAGTCTCTTTGAGACCTAGTTGAAACCTTTGCAAAACTGCGGCTGTATGCTATCCAGTTCTGATCAGATCCTACTGGATATCTGGGATATTGCCATGATAATGCAGAAGAGCAGCGCACTTCTGTTCGGCTTGTTCTGTGTTTCTTGCTTTAGTTTCACTGTTTCAGCCTTATTATGACGGGTAACATAGTGAAAGGATTCTTTGCTTTCAACAATTATTATTGTCTGAGTTTTTTTGTCTTCATAGGCCTCATGTTACATTATTGTCATTTGTGCACGATGCCTTCTGAAGCAGTTCTCAATGTAAGGTGCCAGGTGCCCTCAAAAAAAAAAAAAAGTAAGGTGCCAGGTGTGAAACATTTTCTTTTGATACTTATCATCCACCTCATTTCTGTATGACATCTTTTGCTCTGAGGTACTCTCGTTGCTGCTTGCTTTTGGCTCTGCATGCTAGTTCCCCACATCAAGTGCATTTATATGTTACATTTCAAATATTGTACATTTCTTTTTTCTGATTACTAACCAGTCATTCTGTCCAAGTGCCACCACTCGTGTCATATAATACAAACTGAATCTAGTGTTTGCACCATTCATGCTCTTCTGCTTATGTTTTTTTATTGCATATGCTGGAAGCCTGGAAGAGTTATCTTATTAATTCTAGACGGCATAGCTTCCACAATGATCTCCTCGCCCTTTTTTATTGATTTTTTTAGTGAATATAAACATCTTATTTTTTGAAACAGAAGTTATTAATGTGGTAGCTTCAATATATGTTGGAGCGCAATAATTTCATAGGAAACACTTCAGTCCTTATCAGTGGATAATTTCTCCAAACCGGATGTCAAGTGGTGATATATTGCTTTGGTACTTGGTACTCAATTAGCCAAATATTTTCTTTTGACTTCCCAAAAATTAATTCTACATATTTCATTCTGCCCAAGCTAGAGTGGATCCATAAAAGGACTTTGAAGTAGCCTATTTTTGTATGGAAAATGGACTTCGTCAGAAATCCAATGAGAATGTATTATATGACATGATGTGGAATATGCTGGGGTCATATTATTGAATGTTATTTCTTGGAGGCTTCAAAGGGTTGCGTATAAATAGCAGTTTTAGTTGATCAGACCTTAGCTTAGTCCTATGCTAAGGGATCCTTTTTTGGAGCTATCAAAATGTATTTTTACCATTCTTTTGATTTGGATATTTTTTTGTTAGAATTAATTACCCTATTAGCTGTTTCTCTCCTCTCCTAGATACTTGCGCCACCTCCAGGCTGGCCTGGCCCTTTGGGCTCCCTCTCTTCTCCTATATATATGTAAACTCTCCTGTAATCTAATATTGAGTAATGTAAGCCCTTTGGCATTTTCCTCTAATATGGTATCAGTTGACTAATTTGGTCCTGGACCCTTCCTATCCCACCCCCTTTACTTCCGCCGCCCCACCCCTTCTCGTCGCCTGCGCCCTCTGGCGACGCGCCCCTCGAGCACTGCGCGCCCCCTCGGCTGCCGCGCTCATGGCCTCCACCTCCGGCGCCCCTACCGTTGCCGCCGCGACGAAGCTCCGGGACGAAGCTCTCGCCGTCGCCCAGACGCTCGAAGAGGAAGCCGCCACCCTGGAATCCTTCGACACCGCGCGTAGCCAGCAGCTCAAGGAGGAGGCCGCCCTCCTCAAATCCGCCGGCGCCGCTCAGGAACGTGTCCGCGCCGCCGCCGCTGCCCTCGAGCAGGAGCACGCGCAGGCCGACGACTTGGAGCAGCAGGCCGCCGCCCTTCGGAGCCGCCTCCGCTCGGAGGATTCACGCCCGGACGGGACCCGCGACGACGCTTCCCAGCCCGACGACGACCACTCCGTCACCTCTGACGCCGCCGCCGTCGTTCGCCTCCACGGCCAAGCTGCCGCCGTCCAGAATATCCGGAATTTGATTCCGATTGTTCTGGATCTCCAAGCTCCCAACTACTCCAAATGGCGCGGCTACTTCCTCCTCGTCCTCGGCCGCTTCTCACTGCAGGCTCACGTCCTCATGACGTCGCCCACCTCAACGACCCGGCCTGGTCTCGCATGGACTGTGTTGTTGTCTCCTGGATATTCAACACTACCTCCCCAGACCTCCTGGATGTCATCCACGAGCGCGACGGTGTCACCACCCGCACCGCCTGGCTCGGCCTTGAGCAGCAATTCTTGAATAACCGCGAGTCTCGCGCTATGCTGCTCGACGCCGAGTTTCGCACTCTCTCCCAAGGCGCCCTCTCCATCGACGAATACTGCCGCAAGTTGAAGAGCATGAGCGATGCACTTGCCGACCTCGGCGAACCTGTCCAAGACCGTACTCTGGTTCTGAATTTGCTTCGTGGCCTTAATGAGCGATTTCAGTTCATGTCTCAGTTCATCACCAGGCAGCGGCCCTTTCCGTCTTTCAGCGACGTCCGCGCCGACCTTCGCCTCGCCGAGCTCAACATGACAACCTCTGCTCCTCCTGCATCGGCGCTCGTCACCTCCTCACCCGGCAAGCCGACTACACCGCTGGCATCTGCAGGACCTCCCCCTCGCCCTCCACAGGCTGCCGGGGGGACCTCGTCCGGCAACACCCGCGGCCGACGTCGCCGCGGTGGCCGCGGTCACGGTGGCGCACCTGGAGCTTCCACCGGGGGCACCTCCTGGCCCTCTATCTACAACCCATGGACCGGGTCCATTCATATGTGGCCCGGCCCCCCGTCTGGCAACCCTTAGGGCCCACCGCCTCGTCCCGGCCCGCCGGCACCACCACAGCAGGCGCTCCTGACCGGTGCGCCGCCGGCCTTCTACGGCCTGCCGTCGGCTCCCGGGTCCTTCTACCAGTCGCCATCTCCATGGGACTCCCGCTCCCTCGCCGCTGCGTTCAGCATCGTCAGCCTCAACCAGCCACCAAGCTCGTCGGAGTGGGTCCTGGACTCCGGTGCCTCCTCCCATGTTGCTTCCAACCCCGGTATGATCACTCTGTCCCCTTCTTCCACCTTTCCTTCCTCCATCATTGTGGGTAACGGTGCCACACTCCCTGTCGTCGGCACCGGCTACTCCACCCTCCCTGGTCCTTTCCGTCTAAACCATGTCCTCCTCGCTCCTGACATCATCAAAAACCTCATCTCCATTCGTCAATTCACTACTGATAACCGTGTTTCAGTTGAATTTGACCCTCTTGGTGTTTCTGTGAAGGATCTTCGCACCAGGGATACCCTTCTTCGCAGTGACAGTTCGGGACCTCTATATACCCTACAGCTACCGCCGACGGCTTCTACTCCCTGCTCCCTCGTGGCGACTCCCTCCCCAGCTACCTGGCACCGTCGTCTTGGACATCCCGGCACGGCTACGTTACAGTCCCTTGCCCGGTCGTCCTCCATCCCCTGCGCTGAGACCGCCGACGACTCCCTCTGCCACGCATGCTAGCTTGGGCATCACGTCCGCTTACCCTTCACCAGCTCTTCGTCTCGGGCGTCTAATAATTTCGATTTAATCCATTGTGATTTATGGACGTCTCCCGTTGTCAGTGTATCTGGGTTCAAATATTATTTAGTGGTTCTTGATGATTGCTCTCATTTTATTTGGACCTTTCCTCTCCGCTTAAAATCAGACACCTTCTCCGCTCTCTCTAATTTCTTTGCTCATGTTCGCACCCAGTTTGGTTGCACCATCAAAGCCGTGCAGTGTGATAATGGTCGAGAATTCGATAATTCCACTTCTCGCGCTTTCTTTCTTGCTCACGGTGTCTTCCTCCGCATGTCTTGTCCCTACACCTCGCAGCAAAACGGCAAGGCCGAGCGCATGCTTCGCACGGCCAACAACGTCACCCGCACGTTACTCTTCCAAGCATCCATGCCACCAATCTATTGGGCTGATGCTCTTGCCACCGCCACCCTCCTCATCAATCGTCTCCCTACCAAGACTTTGAACATGAGCACTCCCTTCCTTGCCCTTTATGGTACACCGCCCTCCTACCATGATCTTCGCACTTGCGGCTGCACTTGTTACCCTAACCTCACCGCCACTACTCCTCACAAACTTGCCCCGCGCTCGACTCGGTGTACTTTTATCGGCTACTCCCCGGAGCATAAGGGCTACTGCTGCCTTGATGTGACAACCCCATCCGAGATAATTCCGTACTATCGCCTAAACCACTCCATTTGGTCATTAAGCGATAATAAAGAATCACCCCGTTGAGTGTTGCCGGGTCAAAGCCCGGTAAATCACTTGAAACACACACAGAGGATCGAAACGTATACATTAAAACTCCCACGAAGGAGAGTCCAGAGTGCCTTACAAATTAAACAATTCTTCCCCGTAGGGTCCATTATTACAAACCATGGTTCTTGACATGAAAGTAAATGGTTCAGAGTTTATTAAAACAGCGGAATTAACTAAACGACACGATAAGCATCATAGGAGGTCGTCCATGATGCAATCACTCGTCATCATCTACCAATTCCAGCTCCCAGCCGGGTGGAATCTCTCCAGGCCACACATCACATGCATTACCTGGAAACAACATTTAAAAAGCAAGGCTGAGTATACTAATACTCAGCAAGGCTTACCCGCCTAAAATAAAAGACTTTACCTCTAGTCATGCAAGACTTTTGGCTAGTGGGTTTGTTTTGCCAAAAAGCTATTAAGTAGTGAATCCTTACTTTCACATTTTAGCTCAAGTTCTAGTAGAAGTAATCATTACTAGATAAGCAACTATTGCAATCATAAGTTGTACAATACAATTAATCAAATAACAATATTCACAAAGTTCCATCATAAAGGGATCATGGCCAGTAGATTAAGTAGTCTCAGATAACGGTGAGAGACCGACAATCGATTGATTTAAACCTTGCAAGGTGGACCTAAACACATGGGAGGTGCCCTCACTAAGAGTTCACCAACCAGGCGGTTCCCGTCATTCCTCGGATTGGGATCAGATGTTACAGTCTTAAGTACAAGGTTTACTGGGCTATGCCACCAAGGTCACCCAGCCTCACGCATGCACTCAGGTGGCGAGCCCGGGGCCGCAACCCTAAGATTAGTAGCGCAAAGTTCCCGCACCGCATCATTTAGGTACTAGGCTTACCGTGCCCATTTCCGACAAGTGTTTAGTACGTTCAAACACTTAACCAACGAAGCCACTGGACCGGAGCCCAAATCTCATGCTCTTACCACATGAGCAATCCATTAATAAATATGGTGATTCCATCAAGGAGATCCTATTCTCGCGAGTGACGAACATCACTCGACTTGTACCGGATCCTTAGAGCATAGCCACTAGCGACCTAGCATACTAGTAAAAGATCATAGGTACTTAAGGATCATGCAACTAGGGTTTCAATTCAACTCCTGAACGTAAATACACATAGATAAGCAAAGGTAAATTCAGAAGCTTAAAAGAAACACATAGGTTAATGTTTAAACCGGGGCTTGCCTTCGTCAGCACAAACAGTCAAACAAACTTCCGGACTTTGGCCCGGGTCTTGATCTACGGACACGTAGTGCACGTCTCCTCCTGCTCCCTCGTCCTCGTCAGCCGGTACGAGCGTGTAGCTACCGTCGGGAACTTCTACACGGAGGATGCATATGCAATAATTAGTGGTGAAATTAATTTAATTTAATTAAGAACAGCAACAAAAGACAACAAGAAGCACATGGTTGACCATACTCACCTTGACAAAAACATATTCATCACTTTTCCTTTTAAAGAATATTATGAAGGGCTTTATTATTTATTCTTCTCTTTATAGTGATTGTGTACATATTTAAATAAATAATTAATTTATTTGCACAAACAGCAAGGGGGTGGTTTTCAACTCTTAATTCATTTTCACAACACATCCATAGGGTTCAAAAAGGTAGAAGGGATGGTTTTCCAATTAATTTCCTTATTAAGCTAATAATGGCTTCTCCACTTTTATTCATCAAAAATAATTTATAAAAAGCCATGGGTGGTGCTCACTGAGCCCACAACTCTACATTAAGCCACCGAACCAGCAAGCACATATATTTGAGCTATGAAAATAAACATTACCACAAATAACATTTCTAGTCACCACAAAAGAGATAAATGCATCCAAAAATAAATACATCACTTCTGGATCTAAACTTTCTCCTACACCATCTCTGAACTAAAACAAGGCTAGGAAACCAACAAACACATCAAGAGCTATTTTAGATCTTGAACTAAGCATTTATGATTAAAAACAAGCATAAATCAGGAACAAATATTTGTAACAGACCAAAAATCATGATTAAATCAGGAAAGGCGCATCTAGGCATTTTAAGACTATACTCAGAAGTTTAGCTCAAAAATATATTTAATTTTTGCTTAAAAAATCATTAAGACAGAAATAGTATAAATACAAGATAAATCATAATAAAATATTTACTCATCAACTTTGTGCAATTTTTGGTGTGGAGCCTAAACATGGCATGCATCACAACATATCCAAAAACCAGCTCAAGGTCACATGTAAATTTTGAACTACAACATATCTAGGGTAAACTGATTTCAAATTTTCATGCAAAAACTATAACTCAAAAGTATGGTCATGCTTTACAAAAGTTGTAGATGAGCTCACAAGGAAACCAACAAAATTGGTTTTGCATTTTTACGATTTTTCCTTGAATTTCTACGGATTTTACAAGTCACTGGTCAAAACACACTAAAAAGGAAGAATCTATTTACACACAGGTCCCTAGAACTTTTCTGGATTCACATAAATACCCTCGACTCTAACAAACAGGCCCTCGGGGACAAAATCCCTCACACCCGTGCCCTCCGGCGGCGGGGCGAGCTCGCCGACGGCGAGATAGGGCCGGAGCTGGGCAACAAGCAGCACACACGTGCAATTCAGCTCACCAGGAGTCGATCCGTGTGCTTGGTTCGACCGGAGGTGTTGTCGGTGAGCGGCGGCGGCGAGTCCGTGGCGGCGCGGCCGCGGTTGCTCGAATTCCGGCGGGGCTAGGGGTGGGGCAGGGCAACGTGCTGCGGTGCGAGCTTCAAGGGGTCCTAGGTGAAGCTCTGGAGGGGTGGGTCGGCTCTGGAAGCGAGCGGAGCAGGGAGTTCGCCGGCGGCGGCAATGGCGGATACGGCGGCGCTCGGTGCTCCGCGCGAGGGGGAAGCACTGGGTTTATATAGGCGAGCGCGTCGTGGGGAAGGGGTCACGAAGGTCGTCGAAGCAGTGGGTCGCGGTATGGGCGCAAGGGCGGTGGCGACGTGCGCCGGGTAGTGGCGGCCAATGGCGGATGGCGGCGCGCCGTCCGGCGGGTGGGAAAACGCCGCGTGGCGCCGACCATGGACCCGCTTCACGTCACGCACAGGAACGTTCAGCGCGGCGCACGGACCGCTGGACACTGGCCGGCCTCGGCGTGCGCGTACGGCGAAGTACGGCGGCGGGCTGACGTGGTGCGCCAGGGGCGACGTCGCGCGCGGCGTTCGCGTTCCAGCGCGTGAAATTTTGGTTGAACACTGTTTGACCACAAATTGCTCGAGATTTTGAAACTAAAGTGCACCAAGGAACCTATACCAAAGTTGTAGATCTACTAACCCTCTACAACTTTTACCAAGGCCGACAGGTGTTTTGATCAACGGTTTTTGCAGGAACTGCTGGCCAAGTTGGAGTTTTTCTTGGCGCCGGTGAACAGGAGCTGCTGGCGTTGACCACAACTTTACATCATTTTCCACTCCAAATTTCAAATGCCACCTAACATGAAAGTTGTGTCCCTCGAAAAACTGGACAACTTTTATATTGGGAGAAATTGAAGTGTTTAGGTGAAATGTGGAGAACGCGGCAAAAGTTCTAGAAGGACTAGGAGTGTCAAAGGGTTTGACTAGGGTTTTAGCTAGGGTTTGACCAAGTTTTGACCAAGTGTTGACCATTAGTGATTATTGGCCAGGGTTTCGAGGTGATGACCCAGGTTGACCCAGATTTGACCAAAGTCAACGCATTTGACCGGATTGACTAGGTCATTGGCGTCAATTATCCTTAAATGAAAACCTAGGGCGTCACACTTGACCTCTCCTCAAATCGTGTCATCATCTCTCGCCACGTTGTTTTCGACGAATCAACGTTTCCCTTCTCTCTTCGTGGGCCCTCGCCTTCCCCACAGGAGCTCGATTTTCTAACTAACGATGACCCCCTACCAGTTTTTTCCCCTCCCACAGGTACCTCTGGAGCAATCAACCACCCACCGGCTCTGGCACCTCTACATTCCACCACTGCCGCGCCGCGCCACATGGCTTCCCCGCCTGGTTTTCCCACGGCGCGGCCCGCCCGACGCTCTCCCCCGCCTGGCTTTCCCCAGCCCGGGCTACCATCGACATCGGCTGCGCGGCCCGCCCGACGCTCTCCCCCGCCTGGCTTTCCCCAGCCCGGGCCACCATCGACATCGGCTGCTCCCTCCGCCGCCCCGGCGGCTCCTGTGTTGGCGCCCCCGGCCCTCGCGGATCCGGCGGCTCCCGCTCCCTCGGCCCCGCCTTCTCCGGCACCGGCCTTGGCGCCCGTGGCCCCGGAGCCCACAGCCCCGACACCCGCGACTTCGCCGCCCGCAGCGGCCCCTGTGCCTCCGCCTCCGCCAGCCTTGTCACTGTGGCTCCGGTGCCGGCCTCGACGCCCGCGGTCCCGACGTCCCCGGCCCCGGCGCTCGCGGCTCCACCACCAGCGGCGGCCCCGGCGCCTCCGCCGGCCTCGACGCCCGCAACTCCGGCGCCCTTCTTCGACAAGCCCCCAGTCGCGTCCGCGCCCCCTGCTGATGCTCCCCCTCGCCGCTCGAGCTTCATTCCATCCCCACCCACGTCAAGTCTGGTCCATCTCTTCCAGCCGGTGCTATTCCCATCCCTCCAGTTGCTAACTCCCACGACATGGCAACTCATGGGAAGGCCGGATTCAAGCAACCTCGCGCTCTGCATGCCGAGACCCTCTCTCCCCTGCCTCGGTCAGTCCGCGATGCTCTTGCCGATCCCCACTAGCGACAGGCCATGGAAGAGGAATTCGCTGCTCTCTCGGCAAACAACACCTGGGATCTCATCCCCCATCCCCCCAAGGCCAATGTTGTCACTGGTAAATGGATTTTCAAACACAAATTCCATGTTGATGGCTCTCTGGATAGATACAAAGCCCGCTGGGTCCTCCGCGGCTGCACTCAGCGTCCTGGTATTGACTACGATGAAACTTTCAGCCCCGTCGTCAAGCCAGCGACCGTCCGCACTATCCTTTGTCTGGCTCACTCATGGGATTGGCCCATCCATCAGCTGGATGTCAAAAACGCCTTCCTGCATGGCACTTTGACAGAGACTGTGTATTGTTCTCAGCCCACTGGCTTCGTCGACTCTGCTTTGCCGGATCACATTTGCAAGCTCAACAAATCCCTGTATGGATTGAAGCAGGCACCGCGCGCTTGGTACAGCCGGTTTGCCTCCTTCCTGCTCTCTCTGGGTTTCACTGAAGCCAAGTCTGACACCTCCCTTTTCATCTACCGCCGTGGCACAGAGACAGTCTACCTGCTTCTATATGTCGACGACATTGTTCTCACAGCCTCCTCTCAGCAGCTCCTTCACCGGGTCATTGATGCTTTGAAAAAGGAGTTCGCCATGAAAGACCTCGGCTCCCTTCACCACTTCCTGGGCGTGGTAGTTCAGCGGCACCAGGACATTCTTTTCCTTTCACAGCGGCAGTATACTTTGGATATCCTGGCTCGTCACGGCATGAGCGATTGCAAGCCCTGTCTCACCCCAGTCGACACTTGTGCCAAGATCGCTGCCAATGCCGGCCCTCCCGTGGACGATCCCACAGCCTATCGCAGTCTTGCAGGCGCTCTACAGTACCTTACCTTCACCCGGCCTGACATCGCCTATGCTGTTCAACAGATATGTCTTCACATGCATGACCCCCGAGAAGTCCATCTTGTTGCTGCCAAGCGCATCCTCCGCTATCTCCAGGGCACTGTTGGCCATGGTCTTGTCATTCCTCGCTCAGCCACGTCTCAACTCATCGTCTACACTGATGCTGATTGGGCCGGCTGTCCCGACACCCGGCGTTCCACTTCCGGCTATGCCGTGTTCCTTGGCGGTAGCCTCATCTCCTGGTCATCCAAGCGCCAGCCCACGGTCTCCAGGTCCAGCGCCGAGGCCGAATATCGGGCAGTCGCCAATGGTGTTGCTGAAGCTTCTTGGCTGCAGCAACTGTTGCAGGAGCTGCATCAACCCCTCACCTCCGCCTGCCTCGTCTACTGCGACAACGTCAGCGCCGTCTACCTCTCCACCAACCCCGTCCAGCATCAGCGCACCAAACACGTGGAGATCGACCTTCACTTCGTCCGGGAACGCGTCGCCATTGGTGCTGTTCGTGTACTTCATGTTCCTACCACTTCGCAGTTCGCCGATGTCTTCACCAAAGGTCTTCCGTCCTCTGTCTTTGTGGATTTTCGCTCCAGTCTGAACGTCCGCTCTGCCGACGTTCCCACTGCGGGGGGTGGGGTGTTAGAATTAATTACCCTATTAGCTGTTTCTCTCCTCTCCTAGATACTTGCGCCACCTCCAGGCTGGCCTGGCCCTTTGGGCTCCCTCTCTTCTCCTATATATATGTAAACTCTCCTGTAATGTAATATTGAGTAATGTAAGCCCTTTGGCATTTTCCTCTAATATTTTTAAAGCAATATTTACCATATGGGAGACCATTCATGATTTCTATATGAGTAAAGAAAAACCAATTGCTGGGAATGGACATTGACAATACTGTAACACGTAAAAATTGTACTTTAACATTGAGAATAGTATGCATGCCTTACTGAAAGTTGCCAAATAGCAAATTTAGAAAATAACATACAAAACATTGCATCTCTGCAATCTATTTTATTCTACTCGTTAAATGGAAACAAGACAATGCTTTTCAGCATCCTTTATGCCTTGTTAAGTCCTTACAAATTTACACCACTTGTTAATACGAACCCATTTGATCAAGACCGTTGCGGCAAATCCAATGCCAAAGCCAGCACCCGAAAATAGATATAGTATAAAATCAGTTTGCTTAGATGGCTTACTCCCATTTGGCTCACATGGAGCTTCTGAGCTTTTGCATTGTTTAGGCAAAGGTGCACCACACAATCCTTCATTACCTTCGAATGAACTGCTCTGAAAGGTTCCAAATTGGTGTGATTCTGGTATTCTGCCAACCAATTGGTTTCTGCTCAAGTTCAAGGCACCAAGAAAAGTGAGATTTGTCAGCACTTGTGGAATCTCACCAGAATACTGGTTTGAAGATAGGTCTAGTGATTCCAGATCCGTCATTCCTCCAATTTGGTTAGGAATTTTTCCATCAAAACCATTGTTAGACAAGTTCAGTACATGCAATGAAACAAGCTTTCCTATTGCATCAGGAATTCTGCCATGGAAATAATTATCTGAAAAATCTATCACTGTTAAGGTTGTCCATATCTTTTCAAATGCCATGCACATCCATTTGTAAGTGATCAAAACAATATTTTGGTAGGATCCTCTGGACAGATGTTCACCCCTGACAACTTTATCTGTATCATGTTTGGTCATCATTATTGTCAATCCATCAAACAAGTTTGGGCACAAAACACCTGATAAGTTATTTGAGGCAAGATCAATGATCTGTAAACTTGTGAAGCTTTCTTCAGAATTATCATCTTGTAGTGGGTCACATATGGGTCCATAGAATTGGTTGGATCTCAAAACAAGGACACGAAGACTGGCAAGCTTTCCAAGCCAATACGGGAATTTATCAATTATACGATTGTTTCCAAAATCAATAACCTCCAGTTCACTGCAGTTTGAGAGTAACTCTGGCAGTGGTCCTTCAATTTTATTTCCATTCAAATCAATTGTCTGAAGAGTGCACCGATCTTTAATAGCAGAAGATAGTGTTCCATCAAAGCTGTTCTCCCTTAAATTTAATATACTCAAGTGGACATCTTTTATAAGGCAAGGTGGTATCTGTCCACTAAAATTGTTATATGACAAGTCAAGAACTTCAAGCTTTCTTGCTTTGCAAATGGTTTCTGGAAGCTGTCCACTTAGTTTGTTTCTTGCAAAACTAAGATACACAGTTTGGGTAAGATATGAAAAGTTTTCCGGGATTGAGGAGAAAATGTTATTTGAGTAATCCAGGAGTTGTCGATTTATTGGGTAGCCTGGGACAGGGATTTTTCCTTGGAGATTATTGAAGCTAAGGTCAAGAGTTTGCAACTGTTTATTAGGTAGAAAATGCGAGGAAAGTTCCAAACATGAGAAATTGTTGTGCGAAAGATTCATGTAGGTGAGGCTATGGCTCCATGTCTTCCACAACCACTCAGGTACTATCCCTTGAATTTGATTGTTTGAAAGGTCTAACATTTGAATATGCTTAAGATGCATCAAGGACCTTGGAACTTTGCTTAGGTTGCATGATGAGAGATATAGTCGGTTTAATTTAGAGAGAACAGGCAATAAAGAGTTGCTAACTTCTCCATCCGTAACAGCTAGCTTATTATCTGAGAGAGAAAGGGCAGTGAGTTTTCTTAATCTCAAAAGTGTATTAAGTTCCAGCAAACCTGAAAAGTTGTTGGAGCTAAGATCAAGAATGTTCAATGTTTGGAGTTTCCAAAACGACCTGGGAATGTGCCCGCTTAATTGGTTTTCACTTAAATCAAGAACCACCAAGCCTGAAGTTGATGTGTCGAACTCCTGAATAGATCCACAAAGCTGGTTTTGTGAAAGTAACAATCTTCTCAGTTCCGGAAGAGAAAATAATTGTGTAGGTACTTCCCCTGCATAAAGGTGAACCTTATACTTTTTAGTAACCATTTATCTTTTCAGTAGGTAACAGAAATAAATGTCTACTGGTATTCTAAAGCATGTTCAGGCATACTACAGCTCTAGTCACAACCCTTAATGTTTGTGATTTCATATGGTTCATTCAGATGCATCAGCTTTGTATATGTGCAGTTCTACTGTTTTGATGAATTTGATATAACTTTATCAGGCACAGTATATAAGCATATGAAAAACCACTATCACTAAAAGAGGTCTTTTAGGTCAATAGCATGTCCTGATGATAACGATGTGCCTTTTATAATCTAACTATTTATGATTGCCGTATCAGAATTTCAGTCTCAGAGCATACTATATCGATTGTGAAACTGAAGTTATTTTTGAACCTGCACAACCCAGATATCAAAATACAAATAAATATGTGTGAACTATTTAAATATGTCATGTGGATATTGTATTACTTAGTCTGTCATTGAAAGGCTGTCCTTTGTCCATTCACAGGCAAAAGTCACCTGAATGTTTTATATTTTTTTGGAAAAGAGTTCAAAGTTCAGTAATGATGACCGAGGTTGAAAATAGAGTTAGGGCCTGCAAAACTGTTGGTTGTGGTTGTTAAGACCATGCAGATGAATTTGGCAGAATTCAAGGTATTTGGCGCATGCAACACCAAACTATACTTATAAGAAACAATGTTATTTTAGTAATCCAGGAGGTGTGCTTGGTCGATTTGACCTGTAGGAAATAATGAGAGCCCTCACGGAACAACCAGTAATGCAAAACTAGTTTGGTTTACTCTGTAAAAGCCAGTTTTAGAAAAAAAAGTAATCAGAAAAACTTACCACTGAGGTTATTAGTGCTAAGGTTGACATAAGACAGATGTTCCAAATGAGCAATCCAAGCTGGTATCTTGCCAGAAAGGCTGCAATTGTGGAGCGATAGTATCCTCAGGTTCTTTAAATTTCCAATTTCAGGTGGTATTGATCCCGAGATGATAGAATTCAAAATTATCAAGGCCTCCAAGTTTGTGAGCTTCCCAATCCAAGAGTTTGATGTCCGAGAAAAGTCTCCATACTCAATAGTCAAAAATACCAAATTCTTGAGGTTACCAACCCATGACAAGAATGATTCATTCAACAAGACGAATCGAGAGAGTGACAATTCTTCCAAAGAGTCAAGAGTGCTCAATGACGATGAAAGTTCCTTGGAAATAATTCGTGCATCAAGGTGTAGTGCGTGTAAGAACCTAAGGTTTCCCAAGGAGCTTGGTTTAGCAATGGAGAAGTTAGTGCCATCAAGAGCCAACGTCTCCAAACTACTTCCTTTTGGCAAACTTTGCACTTGCACCATGAGGTTTGCATTGCCTGATAACTCAAGCGATGTGAGGTGCTTGAGTTCAAATATCTTTTGAGGGAACTGCCCATTAAGATCCAATTCAAGGAGTGTGAGAACACTTAGGTTAAGAAAATCTGCAAAATATTGAGGGAATGCACTGGATATGGTGTTGCTTCGTAGGTTGATCACCTCAAGGGAACGGAGGCTTGAGAAAGATGAATGAATAGAACCATATAGTCCACAATTTTCCAGGCTGAGAACTCGGATACAAGGAATATATTTGGCTAGTGCAGTGCACCACTCTTTTCCAATACTAGAAATGTTCACCCCATTGAGATACAACTCCCTCATCTTGCTGAAGTTCCTCACCAGGGTCTTGAAGCTAGGTTCCCAGAGCAGCAAATGATTTGTTGAAATGCCATTGTTATCAGATACATACTGATTGGAAAGATCTAAGGAGACGAGACTGGTGAGTTTGCCGATGCTGATGGGGATTTGTCCAGAGAAGCCTGAGCTTGAGAGGTTCAGGTTAGTGAGTGAAGAAAGTCTCTCAGACCCTGCAGCTGGGAGTTGTGATCCACCAAAGTCATTCATGCTAAGGTCAAGGAGTTGAATGGAGGTGAGGTTGAAGAGGGCCTGGTCGATGCCATAACTGTAGAGGCCAAGTCTGGTGAGGTTTAGGGAAGTCACATTGCCAGTTGCAGTATCACAGCCAACACCCTCCCAGTAGCAGCAGTCAGTGTTGTCTTCCCATGATGGGAGGGTGGTAGTGGCGTATTCGAAGGAGAAAGATTGCTTCAGCCGGAGGAGTGCGGAGGCCTGGTCTGGGTGGCACTCGAAAGGGGCACTGAGGTTACCATGGCCACCATTGTTGCTAGATGTAGTGTAGAATTGTCCTGATAATAGCAGCAACAGCATGGAGCAGCTAATGGAAGCCATTATCGATGGTCTTTGGAAGGTTCAACTGGAGGAGCTGCAATGGCCGTGCTCTTATAGTAGAGTTGCAGACATGAGTCAGCATGCAATCTTTTGTTACACGACCTGGGCATTGCAAATTTTCTCATGCTATATGTTGGCCCAGGGTTCATCGTTTCTTAATGGGCAAGTTTTTTTTTATTATGGTATAGTGCACAACATTGTCACACTTTTGTATATGATATTATAGTGTGTATGTCTGTGTTACGCCCTAGTCAAGCCTGTTGAGCTGGTCAATGTGTCTTTTTGACTCTGTAAACATGGTCAAGTTTTTTGTCAAAAGTATGGCTTGGAAGAAATTTTGTGACTTCACACGTTTCATGGCCAGCATACTTTTGAGAAAGTTTCAGCTCACCTTTTTTGGTGAGCAAGTGAACATCCGAGAATTGCAAAAAAGTCTAAACTGAAGCAGGTCATTACCAATAAATTATCTCGGATTTCTGATTAGGGAGATCATGATATTGGAGGTGGAGTGCATATGTTTGGTAGTGACGTGGAGGGAAAGACTTATCTTGCAATTAAAGATACTTTTTTTGGTTGAGATTATGCAATTACAGATACTTGCTTAAGTAGCTTACCCAAGTACTCCCTCCGATTTGGTAAAGTCGTTTACGACAACGACACGGTCTCCAAAGTACAACTTTGACTTCCTATTTTTACAAAAATAATTATTAAAAACTAACATATGTATACTTTTATGAAAGTATTGTACAAGACAAATCTACTCATGTAGTTTTCACATTTCCAAATTCAACGACTTAAAAGTTATTCGTGATTTATATTCTCAATGTTTGACTCAAATCTTGTCCAAAATGACTTCTTTTACCAAACCAGAGGGAGTATATGGCCAACCTGGGCATTGCAAATGGCCCAATGGGCCAATTGGCTTGCGAGGAATTGCCATTGGACCAGCCAGCCAGCGCAGGAAGTTTGTGTCCGTGTGGGCTTGCTTTTTTTTTTCATGTTAGCCTGTTTATTTTTCATACATATAATAGTGCATCAGTCAAAGCCGACATCAATACTTTCAATTTTGAAACCTCATTTTAAATGACATCAATACTTTCAATTTTGGAACCTCATTTTGAATGTGTAAACTAACTTTTTCTTGATCAACAAATGTTGTTGGCCACATTTACATAGAAATTTCTTCACACAAGAATTTCAAAGTAGGGTAAGTGATATTATTTTCAGGCATGTAAGCTTGCGCCAAAGCTTAGGGTCAATTTTTGGAATTCTTTCCGTCAGGAGCCTATTTGAGAACATCTTTCGCGAAAAGAGTAAAAACAAAAAGTCAGGTGTTCGTCCGGGTGGGCTTGTTTTTTTAATGAATGTTCGCATGTTTATTTATCATAGATATATATATATACGCAAATGTTCTTTATATTCTTTTCAATGTGAATGTTAAATGAATGTATTATGAGTATTCGTATTCATATTCTTTTTAATGTTAATGTTAAATGGATGTATTCGTATTTGATTTTCAATGTTTTTCTTTATCCGTTCCGAATCAATATTCGACAAAAACGTGGACTATCCGACACTATCTGTATTTGTGTAGAACAAAATACTAATGAAACTTATTTTGATGACTAATACTAATTACAAAATTAAATTAATTTAATAGGGAAAATCCAATCTACTCCCACGTGTAGTTACTCTCATATTCAAAAAACCACTTTGCGTATGTGTACATACCCATTTATCAATTGAAGTATGTAAACATACCTAAATAAGAGTTATCAAAGTGATAATCATGAAAAAATTTTAGTGGAACTCGTAATGTTTTGCACCTTGTGATATATGTTATTTCCTATATAGAAACATGAGTATGTTCACGAATTGTATGTTTTCTCATATATAAAAAAAGGGTATGTCCACATACCACTTTTAAAAATCAAGTATGTGTACATACTTATTTTAGAAACCTCGAGTATGCAAAGATACTCTATAATTTGTGAGATACAAATACAAGAGTAGCTACTCCTAGGAGTAGAAAAAATGTGTCCAATTGTTACCTAAAATGATGTGCATCATCCAAACTATTTAAAATACCTAATGAATACTTATCTTAGTCTAATATTATTAGTGATATACAATTAAATTTAACTAATTTTAATATGGCCATTCATGTTGATTTTAAATATGTTAAAATTATTTTTGAATAAAAAATATTTATATGTATTATTGTGCTTATTTTTTTAAATGATATATATTAATGAAAAATATTTATTTTGATATATTTAGTTACATAATTTTATTAATAAATATATTATTTTTAATAAACTATCTTATTAATAATTTACTCACTACTAGTAACATAATTTTTTTTACCAACTATAAAGCCATCAATAAAGCAAATTTATCGATAAGATTCGTATTCATTGTCAAATAGTGTGTAGACGAGAGACAAATGGAGAGGAATGAATCTGTGTATTTCATTGATCATTGGATGAATACATATATACAGGAGAGGGAGGAGCAGCGTACGGACGTGGTGGCAACCGCCGCATCCGTACGCCGGTGATGTCGGTGGCAGTTGCCACCTCCTGTGATGGATGGATGAGATCATTTGATCTCTTTGTTTGTAACACTCCCCCTTGATCGAATCCAACCTTGATCATCCTCCTTTTATTCCTTCAAGATATCTGCTTAGAAATCTTAGAAATATAGATATGTATATCAAGTAAAACTCCTCAAAAACCCAGTGGGAAAAATAAGGAGAATAATCATGATATATAGCTTTGTGTTGATATTACCTCATTAAAAACTTTGAATGAGAAACTCAAATGATAAAACTCATACAAAGAAAAGAGTGTAATATGATGGTATAACAAGTTATGTGTCACGGAGTGACACTCCTCCTGATTCTTGCAAGTCCTTGAGTTGTCTCATACCAATACCCATGATATATTTATGAAATGAAGAGTATGGTAAAGACTTTGTGAATAAATCAGCAAGATTATCACAAGACTTAATCTGCAAGATGTTTATATCCCCATTTTTCTGTAGATCATGGGGAAAGAATAATTTAGGGGCCATATGTTTGTTAAGATTAGTCTTAACATAACTTGTTTCCATCTGAACAACACAAACAACATTATCTTCAAAGATAATGGTTGGTGATTCCAACGAACCAATACCACAAGATATTAGTATGTGGTGTACCATTCTGCGAAGCCATACACACTCACGTGATGCTTCAAATAATGCAATTTTTTCAAAATGGTTGGTGGATGTAGCTACCATAGTCTGTTCGGAAGATTTCCAAGAAATAGCGGTTCCACCATGCATGAAAACGAATCCTGTTTGTGACTTGGCTTCATGGGGATCAGATAAGTAGCCAGCATCAACATACCCTATCAAAGTCTGATCATTATTCCTCTTAAAGAAGAGGCCAAGATCTTTTGTGCCATTGAGATATCGGAAGACATTCTTAACTCCAACCCAATGACGTTTGGTAGGAGCAGCGTTGTATCTTGCCAACAGATTTACTGCAAAAGCAATATCCAGCTGGGTACTATTAGCAAGATACATAAGCGCACCAATGGCACTTAGATATGGGAACTCACTACCCAATATCTCTTCTCCATCTTCCCTTGGTCTGAATGGATCTTTCTCTACGTCTAGAGATCGAACCACCATGGGGGTCTTAGATGGATATGACTTATCCATATTGAATTTCTCCAATATCTTTTGGGTATAAGCACTTTGGTGCACAAGGATTCCTGAAGGTAAATGCTCAAGTTGTAGACCCAAGCAAAATTTGGTTTGACCCAAACCCTTCATCTCAAACTCCGTCATTAAATGATGACGTGCTTCATTAATATCTTCCTCATTGCCAATGATATTGAGATCATCAACATAAACTGAGATAATGCAAAATCCATTGGAAGACCTCTTAATGAAGACGCACGGGCAATCATCATTTTTAGTGTATCCCTTCATCAGAAGAAATTCACTTAATCGGTTGTACCACATTCTGCCCGATTGTTTTAAGCCATAAAGTGACTTCTGCAACTTGACACAATACATGTTGCGATTTCCCTTAGGATTCGGTATATCAATTCCATCTGGAACCTTCATGTAGATATCAAAATCCATTGACCCATAAAGATATGCGGTCACTACGTCCATCAACTGCATAGATAGACGATTTTGTACTGCCAATGATATAAGGTATCGGAAAGTTATTGCACTCATGATAGGAGAGTATGTCTCGTTGAAATCAACGCCGGGTTTTTGCGTAAAACCCTGTGCTACAAGCCTTGCTTTGTATCTCACCACCTCATTATTTTCGTTCCTTTTGCGAACGAAAACCCACTTGTATCCCACAGGAAAGATACTAGGAGGGGTAGGCATTACAGCTGAGAATACTTCTCTTTTGTAAAGCGAGGCTAATTCCGCTTCGATTGCTTCCTTCCATTTATTCCAGTCCGAGCGCTGCATGCACTTTGCCATGGTTTTGGGACACGTTGAAGGCATTCAGCAATTTTCTCAGTGAAATATGAGTCGACAACTGTAGCATTTCTGTCAAATGTTTCTCCTATTTCAACATAGTTGATGGCAATTTCATCTACCCTTATAGACTCATCATGATTTCCCGAACTGATGTGTCTAGGGTCTTCCGATGTCCCAGTCTCAGCAATGTGCACCACTGAGCTAGGTTGTGGATCATTATAATCCACTTGGTGTCTATCAACTGGTGGTTGATTCGCTTTCACCACTTGTCTTTTCTTGCTAGCATTAGAATCTTTCTGATTGGCCGTACTTCTCCCCCTCTTACTATTGAGTGGGAGTTGAGTTGTTTTATTTGGTACCTCCACTCTTTCTGGCGCATTCCATGCGGGAATGAAAGATTTAGTAACACCTTTATAGTTGGTGAAAGCATCTGGAAGTTCATTTGCAAGTTTTTGCAAATGTATGATCTTTTGAACTTGTAGTTCACTTTCTGTAGTACGTGGATCAGAGGCTGGAATACCTTTAGCATCCCAATTAATTTCCTAGCATTCTTTTTGGTACTTAAAGTCTCCCCCTAATGCCGGGAAATGTTCCTCATCAAAAATTGAGTCAGCATACCGGACAGTAAATAGATCTCCCGTTAAGGGTTCTATAAATACTTTATGATCGACGGAGATTGAAATCCCACATAGATCCCCACTTTCCTGTGTAGGCCCATAGATGTACGCTGTGGTGGTGAGATCGGGATGTAGACCGCACATCCGAACTTACGCAAATGGGAAATACTTGGAGGATTTCCACGTACTAACTGCATTGGGGAAGTATCATGATATGCAGTTGGTCGTAGTTGAACAAGGTCGGCAGCGTGCAGAACTGCATGACCCCAACACGACGTAGGCAATTTGCAATTCATTAACAAAGGTCGTGCAATGAGTTTGATCCTTTTGATCAATGATTCAGCCAAACCATTTTGAGTATGGACATATGGAATGGAGTGCTGCACTTCAATTCCCAAAGCCATACAATAGTCATTAAAGGCATGAGATGAGAATTCGACAGCATTGTCCATACGGATCGATTGGATCCTATGTTCAGGGAAATTTGCCTTCAACTTTATGATTTGAGACATAATCTTGGCAAATGCATGGTTACGTGTCGAAAGAAGACACACATGTGACCATCTAGTTGATGCGTCAATTAATACCATGAAGTACCTGAATGGTCCAGAGTTTGGAGCAATTGGACCACAAATATCACCCTGAATTCTTTCAAGGAATTTTAGTGGTTCATTTTTGATCTTGAGAGGTGACGGCCTCACGATCAGTTTCCCGGTGGCACATGCGGTGCACACAAAATCTGAGGATTTATGAAACTTTGCACTTAAATTGTGACCAATGGAATTGCCGATAATCTTTCTCATCATCCCTATTCCAGAGTGCCCAAGTCGATCATGCCAAATTCGGAATGGATCAACATTTTGAAAGATTATCTTATATGCAACATGTGCAATGGGCTTAATGTATGTGTAGTACAACCCAGATGAGAGTGAGGGAATTCTTTCGCATGTGGGTTTGCCATATCCATCTGGTTTAGTCAAGAGAAGAAATTCCCCTTGCTTGTCCTCATGGGTTTCAACATGAATTCCATTACGACGGATATCTCTAAAACTTAAGAGGGTACGAGTTGAATCGGGATACAAGAGTGCATCCTCAATGATGATTTGTGTACCCATGGGGAGTGTGATAGTGGCCCGTCCGGATCCAACAATCACGGCATCGCATCCTGCGATGGTCAAAACTTTTCCATCTCTCTTCTGGAGAGTTTGAAAGTATTTGATCTCCCTAAGTATAGAGTTTGTAGTGCAACTATCCACTAGGCATAATTCCTCCTCCGTTGGGTCGACATCATGAGACATCTATACTTAAACAAGAAATTCAAGTTTAAGAATTCTTTATCCAACATATAGAAACATATCACACACATATTTAAATATTACAACAATTAAGAGTTTATATGCCTCAAATTATGAGGGCATATAGCTCTATGAACTACCAAACAATACAACTTGAGTTTGTACAACTAATGCAGTGAGTTTGTACATCTCTACTTATTACAACATTAATACATGACAAACACAGGACATAAACAACTGTTTCGAGATTATACTTCTAGTGGACCAATGCACCGAGATTATGCTAAATCACCAAGTGGATCCTTTGAGAAGTACTCGATAAGCATGTCATCGGCAGGTTCTTCATGCGGAAGATTGAGCATGCCTCCAGTTGTAGTGGTGTTCTCTTGACCAAGAGTGTTCTGCGGTTCCAGAAGAGCCAGCGAAGAACGTTGAACCACTTGTGTAGCCTCAGTAGAATTGAAGTGAGCTTCATATCTTGGCTTGTTGGACTTTGGCTTCTTGAGGGAGTTTTGATACAAAAGAACAAGATGTTTTGGGCAACAACATACCTTAGTGGTATGATTGTAGCAACCACACCTGGAGCAAGCATTGCGACTGTTGTCGCGAGGTGATGATGCTTTGCCATTGCCTTTTCCCCCTTTTCCTCTCCTAAAGAATTTGCGTCTATTGTTGAACTTGCGTTTTCCAGCCGAACTCTTGGAGGAATTATTTTCCTTAGAGTTCTTCTTATTCCCAGCAGGTGAATGAGCATTGTAGTGAACCTCAGGCAAAGGAGAAGAACCCGGAGGGCGCTGATGAGCATTTTTTAAAAGAAGCTCATGATGTTTTTCTGCCTGAGACAATGTATGAATAAGATGGGAATATTGCTGGAAATTGCTTTGGCGGTATTGCTGATGCAATATCTTGTCCTCTGGAAGCATAGTAGATAGAGTTTTCTCTATCTTTTCTGCATCCGTTGGCTCTTTTTCGCAGAATTTCAACTTGGAGCAAATGGTGTGAACAGCATGATTATATTCTGCAACAGTTTTAAAATCTTACAGACGAAGGTGATTCCACTCATGATTGGCTGAGGGCCAAATGAGTTCCTTCTGCTGTTCATACCTTTCTTTGAGGGCTTTCCATAAAGCAAGTGGGCCTCTTTCCATCAGATACTCCTGCTTGAGATCCTTATGGATGTAGAGCCTCAGGAGAAAAAGTGCAGAAAACTTCTTCTTGTCCTGTATGGGAGGAGCCCCAGCAATAGGTTCTTCAATTGCCTCAACAATCCCTCGAGAAGCAAAGTTTATTTCGATGTCCGAAGCCCATGTTGGGTAATTGTGCCCATCAATGGCGAGTTCGTCGAACTCTTTATTGTTTGCCATGTGCCTACAATTATGACCATGGGTTATCATTATGAGGTAATGATAAATTGAGTAACCCAATGGCAATGTTGTAATCTCATAAAGCAAAAATTAAATGACATGATATGAGAGGAAAATATTCATGAGAGTGAATATTTTGAGAAGTAATGAGCACGGTACAGATATTCTCCAAATTAATGGAGTAGATCTTTAGTAGCTGGCAAATAAATTGCTGCCTAAAGCATGGATCTCAGGGCTGATATATTCAAAAGAACATACCGCAGCCAACGCTTAGGACTCCACTACCCTGTGCTTCATTAATAATCAAAAATTAAATTTCAAATTAAAATTGAAAATATCCTCATAATTCACTTGGGGAAGCATGTATAGGCAATCATCGGAAGATGTAGGCCTCTTAGTGATGGGCAAGAAACTTGCGGCCTTAAAGCACGGTCTCAGGGCTACTAAATTCTATGAGAGAACTTAGCGCAGCCAGTGCCAAGGTCTCCATCACCCTATGCTCAAATTCCAAGAGCAAATTGCATGTAATTTTATTTTTCATGAGAATGTGCTAAGTAAAAAAATGCAATATTATGTAAATTGCAAATTAAGACATAGCAAATAAGTAGAGAAAATTTTATAAAAATGCATGGCATAAATTCTAAAACATGTGCGATAATTCAACAATATAGTCTGAATGGCATACAATATAAAGCATACATGGATGCACAATTACAGACAACATCAGGGGTCTAAATAGAAAATTACATAGACAGATAAACACTGATTAACTATTGCAACAGAATTATTGACTAATACAGGGACTTAATAGTAAAACAGTGACGAAAATAAATTAACAAGGGGTTTGGGCCAAATCCACCGGATCGGCTCACAGACGCAGCTGGTAGAAGGCCCATGCGGCCTGGGCAGGCCTGGCCGGCCCATCGCCACCGTCGCCGCAGCGTATAAAAGGCGAGCAGTTAGGGTTGAACCCTAACCGTTCCCCGTTCTCCACCACGGCGAACGGCGCCGCCGCCGCCCTTGCCACCCATCCGCCGCCGCAGGCCTCCTCGCTGCAGATCCGGCGAGGCCCTCAGGCCTCCGCGTCGGAGGAGGAAGGAGCGTGGCCTCCCACACCGTTAGGGAGGTGGCGGTGGGCGGCGAAGATGATGCGCGGGCGGCGTGATGGCGTGGCGGAGGTGTTGAGGCCGGGTCGCTCTGGCCTGCCCCGGCGTTCTAGTCGGGGAAGAAGCCGGCGGCTGCCAATGTCGCGCCGCGACGGTGCCTTCGGGAGCGAAGCCCGTCGGCGTCGGTGGAGGGGAGCGGCGACGGCGACGTCTGGCGATGGAGGAGGAATCCTGAAGGGGTGGAGTTGAGTACATCTCGATCTCCACGGGGTCCCCCTGGCGACGCAGCAAGAGCGGCCGGCGTTCTGACCGGCGGCGACTCCGCGTCGAGTGGCAGCGCGCACTCCGTCACGGGTACGGGAACAATCGCCGTCCATCCATGGATGTCGCAGAAGATGGGGTTCTACACCTGTACTCGGATGGGGGGGATGGCGTCCGCCGGCGGCTCACTGGGGCCAGCGTCGGCGGTCGGCCTCGCATCGTCGCCCGCCGGCGGCGCACTAGGGCCAGCGTCGGCGGCAGCGGCGGAGCTAGTATTTTTGCATGGGGTATGCTAACTTAAAATATTCATATGCAAACCGGTAAAATTCATATAGCAATTCGGTACAGATTCACAAAAATAGCCCAACATTTCGGTACACAAGTACTAAATAGCATAATAAGTCTCAAATTACCATCAGGTAGTCTCAAATAGCACACTAATAGTTTAAAATATAAACGACACTAGCTTAAATAAAAAATACGCTTACAACCCTATTTTTCAGGCCTACGCTTTCTAAGTGATAAAGAGGTAGTATCATCAACATGAACTACTCCAACAAAATGCTCACGTGACCTTCCTAATTTATCAACAAAACGGAAACAAAGGGCTAGTTGTTCTTTATGTGATACGTCACTTGACTTCAAAAGCAAAACACCGGCAATAAATTTATCAGACCCCTTGCCCTTGTATTTCTTGCTTTTGAACAAGTAACAGAAAAAGCAAAACACAGAATCCTTCTTGATGCTATATTCAACCCAATCATATTTGGCAAACCATGTACATGTGAAACTACGATCTCTATTTCCAATTTTTCGTTTTGGAAACTCATGTGCATAAGGTTGGAATGCCCCTCTAAGAATATAAGCTCTTCTAATCGCATCTCGATCAGTAGGATGATAACTTGCAATAGGCAACCTTTCACCTGGATCATGTGGAAGGTGATCGACATCAAAACTCAATGGTGGCGGTGCTGGTGCTGGTGGCGATGGCGGTGGCTATGACACTAGAGGTGGAGATGGAAACACATCTTCGACTGATTCTGAAGGTGGAGTAGGTGGTGTAGGAGTTGGACCAGCAACTTCTTCAATTACGACCTATTGCTCTTGCTCTTCCATCACAACTTCTTCAATTACTCTCTCTTCCGGTTGCTCTTCCACTGCCACCACAGGCACAGAAGATGAAGCTGCACGTTTCTTTGCGGCATGGTTCTGAAACATAGCAACAATGTTCCCATCCCTCTTCATAGTTCACAAATTGCAAATCCTACAACCAAATAGCATAAGTATAAGTAATCGACTAGTACATCACTAATTTAGGGGATAACAGTAAAGTTAGGGTTAGGGATTTGGGGAAAACTGGAGAAAATGCAGGGTAGAGCAGAGGGGATCGATTTCTCACCAGCTCAGGGTCGCAAGAGCAGCCCAGCGCCGGCACGGGACGGCGGGAGGCCAGCCGGCCAGGAGGACGGTCGGCGGACGGCGGAGGCGGGGCTGGGGCCGGACGCCGATCGCCGGGGGTAGGGGACGAGCTGACGAGGCCGAGGCGGAGTCCGGGAGGCGCGGAATCGGGGTGCGCCGCCGCGCCGGCCGCCGGTCGGTCGCCTGGAGGGGAGCAGGCGAGCGGGAGCCAGCGTGCCGTCGCCTGGAAGCAGTCGGGCAGGCGGGCAGCGTTGCGCTCGCGAAGATGCGAAGTCGAGGCTGCCGAGCGGCTGCTGTTGTTGGTTTTTTTTTACATATACGCTTGTTGGGCCTTAGGGTATGCCTCGCCATACCTGTGCAGCCCACTGGCTCCGCCAATGGTCGGCGGACGGCCTTGCACCGTCAAGACGATGGTTGAAGGTGCGGCTCCCACCAGCCGTGATGCGAGCACCACGGCGACGACGACGAGCAGGAACTGATGTAGTCGGAATCACAGCCATGGTGTTCCAGAGGCAAAGACCTCGGCGCGCAACAGTCGGCGTCGCGGACTGGTACTGGACCAGCGAGCGGCGCACTTGGCGTTCAAGGCGGTTCTGGAGACGGCGAGCGCGGAGATGGCGAGGAAGATGCATCACAGAAGCAACGACTTCATCGATGGTAGGCATCGTACCTTCACTCGCCGGAGGTCGACGCCTCCAAGTTCTTTACATCGATCTTCAACTTCTCGCCTTCTTCTTTCTTCTCTCGGAGCAAGTGCTGATAACGTGTCAAATAGTGTGTAGTGGAGAGGAATGAATCTATGTATTTCATTGATCATTGGATGAATACATATATACAGGAGAGGGAGGAGCAGCGTATGGACGTGGTGGCAACCGCTGCGTCCGTACGCCGGTGATGTCGGTGGCAGCTGCCACCTCCTGTGATGGATGGATGAGATCATTTGATCTCTTTGTTTGTAACATTCATATCCGTTAAGATTTGTCCTCGTATATATCTGATAAAATTTATATTCATTTTCGAATTCCAATTAAATAAAATATATGGTAAACAGTGACACGGGGATCCGCAGGCGACGTGACACCAAAGCCGCGCGACGCGTAAGTTTACGCTAAGACACCCGCCAGCGCGCGCGCGCGAGCGGTTCCAAAACCCAGGCCTCCGCTCCGTCCGCCCCACTCTCTGGCGCGCCGCCCGGAAACCGCCGCCATGGCTCCTCCTCCACGCCCCCATCTCCACGCCGCCGCCCTCCCCGTCCTCCTCCTCCTCCTCGCCGCGTTCCTCGGCGCCAGCGGCACGGAGGTCCTCTCAAAGTCCCGCCTGGAGCGCTGCGAACGCGACTCCGACGCGGGGGGCCGCCTCTCCTGCGCCCAGAAGCTGGTCCTTGACCTCGCCGTCCCCGCCGGCTCCGTAAGCGCCCGAAGCTCCACTCTACTGTCCCTCCTGACTCCCCTCCTCCGACGCCGCGCGTTCTGACTGAGTGGTCGATCTGCTGGGGGGTTGGTTGCAGAGCGGCGGCGAGGCGTCGCTGGTGACCAAGGTGGTGGAGGTGGTGAACGGCACGGAGGCGACGCGGAGCATACGGGATCCCCCCGTCATCACCGTCAGCAAGAGCGCCGTGTCCGCGGTCTACCCCCTCACATACCTTATGGTACGTAAGCTTTTCATTTGTTCATGCTCTCTAGCTAGCAGGTGTACTAGTTCTGAGTCCTAACGACAGCGTTATGGCCTTGTGGGTAGCTAGGTATCGATTACTAGCTCCATCATTAATAGGCTTAATAGTTTGGTGTGTGGATATGTTTTGGTTTAGTTGTGTTGCCATTTCTTATCTGTTCACCTCTCAGGATGTTGTATACAAACCTGAGGAACACTTTGTGGAGACACGCAAATGCGAACCGTATGCTGGCTCTAATGTTGTTGGAGAATGTGAAAGGTATATGTAACATATTTCGCGCTCCCTATTTATACTTCATCATTGCCTCTCATTTTTACAGTTACCATATAATCAAATTGTATTTATTTTCATTTTATTAAGCACAATCTCACAAAATTTTTAGTCTTTGATGGTGTCTCACTATTACTAAAAAGGATGTCTGCCTTTTTGGATCCTTGTACTCTGATGATCCATCAGTGGACTCTTTCACAGAACTTTATTTTGCATTTTTTTTATGTTGTACCAATGGTGTTTCTTTCCATGGCTATGGTTAGGTTATGGCATGAGAATGGTACTGTAATTGAGCACACAGTGGTGAGAAATATTTTACCAATATGCTTCTTGTTGTTTCAATATATATGTGCTAGTAATATAATATTAAACATCCCATTCTGCATGGTTGATTTTATCCTTTGATCCTTGCTAAAAATTGAACTCTGAATCTAGCAATGTTTTCTAAAACGGTAAAACCATGACACCCCCAGACTTTAGTTTAACTCAAATTGAGTGCTAACCATCAGATACTTAATATTCAAACGAGATTATTGTTAGGCATATTTTGATTTAAATGATACAATTTAGTGAAAAATTCATGAAAAGGATAACTCTCAGAAAAAAAAACATGTTTCTATTACATCCTTTAACAAACAACAAATAGTCTAGAATTGCTGATTGGCAGCAGGCATCGTTTAAGTGGGTGATATGCTAGCTTCTATATATGCATATATAATTATAATGTCCTTATGAATGCTCACCTTTTCCTCAATTATGACTTGCACACTAGCCTGTTTGCTGTCCATGTGGGCCTAATCAACGTGCACCTACATCATGTGGAAACTTTTGTAAGTTTAGTAACATTTTTATGTCATCTCTTGTTTCTTCAGTACAATACCTAACACATTGTTCACACTCATCTACTTTGTAGTTGATAAAATAGTAAAAGGAAAACGTAATACAGCTCACTGTCTACGATTTCCTGGTGACAGGTACAGTATTAATATTAACATTATGTTATATAACCATTTATTGAATTATTCCCTGATCTAGTGTACTGGGTTAACTTGCCTTCGCTATGACTATTGAACTTGGCTGTGAATTTTCTGAACTTGACTACTGGCTAATATTCTTAGTTATACAATGTATAATGTTTCTCAAAATAAAAGTTATACAATGTATAATCTGTTATGTTAAGTAGCATGATGTTATTTGTTTTTGACATTTCTATCATCACTGAACTATTTGTTTCAGTTCTAAAAAAATAAGTACTCTTTTTCATATACGGAAACATAGTTTTAGACTTTTAGTTCTTTTGAAGTAGGGGAATTCGTCATTTCAAGCTTACACACTTTTCTACAAACCCATGGGTATCCTTTAATTTTCCAGGTCCCATGTTTGGAGAATTGGAAAACAGTCACTTGGGTTCAACATCAGAGTTCAAGTGAAGAAAGGATCTTCTGTATCAGTAGGATTTCAAATCTGCATTCAGAGTTCCAACTATTGTTATTGATGATACTTGAATAAATTACCAGATGAATGTTCACCAGTTCTTAAACATTCACATCAATAATCTGGACCATGGAAGACTGTTAAAAGTATTTTTTTTCTTTTTCACTGCAATAGATTTTGGATAACTCACTAACTTCAGAGATGTTTTTCCCTAAATTGCACTGCAGGAGGTTGTTGTTGGACCAGAGAATAAAACTGCCATTTCTAGTGACAACTTTCTCAAAGCGAATCTTGTTGGTGACTATGAAAGGTATGAAAGTATCCCAACATTTGAGGGCGTATACCTTGTGACTCCACGGAAGGTGCATCACCAAACTCTCATGGATATCCTGACACAATCTACAATCTACAGGTTTGCAATATTCTATTATGTGACTTAAAAGCATTTTATTGATGTGCTATGTTGTAGGCCGCCGGAAGTGGTCAGCCGCAAGACATTGGTGATGAACATATCAAGTGGATGCTCTTGGAGACAGTTCGTTTTGGTCCAGAATGCAACCAAATAGGTGTTGGATATAAGGCTTTCCAAAATCAACCTAGTTTTTGTTCATCACCAGTTTCGAGCTGCTTGAACGAACAGCTTTGGAACTTTTGGGAGGTAATTATAGAATTATGTAAGCAGCCTCCGTGTTTCTCTTGACCTGATGGAACAACACAAGTGAAATATTACCCTTATTGGCCACCATTGGCAATGGAAAATTCAATGTTGAAAAAGGACGATACTGAACTTCTCACCTTAATGTATCCTGAATAATATTTTAAATTCAAACTATTCCATTTTAGTTTAGTTTAATTCATGTGAGAACATCATAGAAGTGTAAGTTTCAAGTGCCTACTTATTGAAAGCAATAGGATTGCGTGAAAAGATTGATTAGATTGATTGGAGATTGATGTTACAATATATAGGGGTGAGGAGAACCTAGGGTTTATAGAATCATAACCGACTAAGGATCTCGTCCTATCTCTAACCAATCTAAAGGGGCCGACCGGGCTTGACAGCCACGAGAGCAAGACAATATAGCTGACTAAAACTTATTAATCAGTTATATGCCTTTTTTACTCAAATTATTCACTATATGCTTGAATGAATCTTGAAAGATTTTCACCATTTGTTTCAGAGTGACAAAAGCCGGATAGACAGTAATCAAGTGCCGCTATATATTGTCGAGGGAAGGTTTCAGAGGATCAATCAGCATCCAGTTATATTTCTGTAACTTTCCTTGTCTTAGTCCACATTTGGACAATACTGAATAAAGCTTCTGATATATCACCTACAGAATGCAGGTGCTCATAGTTTTTCTGTGGGAGTCGCCGAAGCTCTTGTCTCCAATTTACTGCTAGAGCTGAGTGCTGATGACATAGAATACTCCTATCAGAGGTAGTAATGATATTTATGCATTTCAATTTAGTGATTGCAGCCAACTTTGTATCGGTAAACCACAGCTCAACTTTTAAAATCAGATGCTATCCAAATGACCGTCCCTCTATTCTTACAACACAATAGAGAAAAACATGTGCTACTCTATGTTTCATCTCTAGTCCTGCACAAGTACATTTTTATGTTATCTAATTGAAGAGAAATATCTAATGTGTCTCATTTCCATATCAGGAGTCCAGGGAAGATAATGGGCATCGACGTGGCAACATTTGAAGCAATGAGTCAAGTTGGTACCGCAAAGGTTACAACAAAGAATACTGGCAAACTGGAGGCTTCATATAGATTGACAGTATGCATCAACTTATAGATCCTTGATGTTATGTCGCAAACTAATTTTCCCCATTTTATTAGAATTTTGAAGGACCAAAAATCTTGCAGTACTAGATGTGCAACATGCCAGTGGTAGTTGATTCTTTTTATGGTTTGGTGGTATAAAGATTCTAGTGGGTCCTTTGTTAAGTCTGAACTATACAGGCTTCTATATAATTCGGGTTCAAAGTAGTAGCTAACCTCCTCTGCAAACACTGACTTCGATTTTCTTGAAACTTAACTAGTGGTTTGTTTATTGTAGTTCAACTGCTTAAGTGGCATCAGTAAGTTGGAGGTAATATTTAATATCATCGACATATTTGGTGTTTCTGAGCATTATTGGTCATCAGACCTATACTATTTTGTTTACTTCAAATTTTACTTACATGCAGACCCACTTTTATGTGGAAATAATTTCTTGAACTTGTTACTAGTCAATGAAGTGCAACACTCTTGTAGTGTTGTGGTAAGCTCCCCAGTTGAGAGACACACCAACCAGGGTTCAAATCATAGTGGTATAAAAAAAATTCCTCATTGGCAACAAAAAAAAAATAGTGGGAGGGCGCGGGCCTTTGGCACATGTGATTGGTTTGGGCTTTCTTACCAGGGGTAGTTGTAGTTGCAGTGGCAGTGGCTTTCATGGTCGGCCCTGGTTATGGTGCGACCTCATAGGGTGAAACTGGTGTTTGGGGGGTTTTCTCTGCCGGCTGGGCTGAGATTTCTTACTTAGTGCAATGCCATGGGGGCGGCCTTTCCTCAGCCGATTTTTATTAGTCAATCAAGTAAATGTAGAATACCATTTTTTAATAATCAATGAAGTACTTAGCTAATATTCTTGATAGTTAAATTATTTTTTAGAGGAATATCTTAACATTCTATTCCTACTATATAATTTTTACAATGATTTTAACTCTTAATCATCCTTGAGCATAATTTCCTGCTCTATTTATCTTCTGACTGAATGCTTTCTCCTGAAATTCGCCTGGTTGCATTTTCAGGAGCAGTACTATGTCATGAAACCTGGTGAAGTGATTATCAGATCATTTGAGTTGCATTCATCATCAGATGAAGCAGAAAAATATCAATGTTCAGGTGGGCTAATGCTACATATTGTAGTAGAGCTTATCATCCCTTGCTTTGTAAATGTTCCCATGTTAGGAACTAAGTTGACATTCAGCTATGCTTTGTGTCAGCAATTCTGAAGGCATCAGATTTTACTCAAGTTGACAGAGTAGAATGTCAATTCTCTACTACAGCTACAGTTTTCAATAATGGAACACAGGTTCTGAAAAGTTTGTTCTTTCTTACTGATCATTATCCTAGAATTGATTATCTTTGTTTGCACAAAGGATGGCCATCCCAAATTGCAACCAGTGTTAAATGTGAACCTATATGCTCCTTTAGGCTAAAAAAGAACTCAAATGATCTACATCATCATGTTGCTCTAAATGATTTTCTATGTATAAGCAACCTGACAAGGACTTTGCAGATTGGTTCAACGAATGACCACAAGGAGGATGGTGGCATCTGGGGTCTCTTGGAAGCTATCAAAGCCTTTTGCTTCAACTTCTGGGATTTTGTGACAAATTTCTTGATCGGCAAATCATGCAGGTACCTCTTGGATCCCTTCCAGTTTGGTCATTTTCCATGACAGGTTTCTTGTCTCTTCCAATCAATTCTTGCGAATGGCAAATATTTAGTTTTGTTGCATTTTTCCTGATCATTCCTAATATTTAACATTCAATGATGTCATATCTGGGAGCAGCTGGACCAAATGTTCGAGCCTTTTCGACATCAGCTGCCATTTCCAGTACATCTGCATCGGCTGGGTCGTCATGATCTGCCTGGTTGTTGCAATGCTACCCATAGGTATGCACGCTAATTTTCAGTATTATTTCAATGCTGAACTCTTGAACCCCCATGACGTTTGCCAATAATGCTAAGCAAACAAAATTTTCTCCATGTGGTTTTTGCAGGCGCAGTGGTCCTGTGGCTTCTTCATCAGAAAGGCTTCTTCGACCCGGTGTACGACTGGTGGGAAGACCTGCTGGGGCTGGAGCCACACAGTCGCGGGTACCCGAGGCACATGAAAGGCCACCATCGCCGCCGCCGCCACTACGACCACCACCATCGGCACTCTCACCACCACAACGAACACCACCAGCACCGGCACCACCACCAAAGGCACAAGAGCGAGCCCAGTCATCATCACGTCCTGCACAGGCACGACGTGGACCATCCCGAGGTGGTGGCGGAAGGGCACCGGCGGCACAGGAACGACCTGGCGCTCGGCGTCCAGCACAGGGGCGGAGCTGTTGGGCACAAGCATCGGCACGGCAAGCTGGCGGCTGCGGCTATGCATTTTGACGGGCCGAGCCGGTTGTGGGAGATGGAGGACGCCCTGGAGTTCAGGGAGTGGAGGCGGGATGAGGTTAGGCACGGCCAGCACGGGCCGCACGGCCATGACCGCCGCCACTCCCGGTTTTGACGGCCATGTTAGTAGTAGTAGTAGTAGTAGGCTCTGCGATTGAGCCATCTAGTTCGTGCGTGTAACTTTAGATTGTACATAGGGGTTTCTGCTAGCGATTGAGCACTATTATTGTAAATTATGTACTGCAGTGTAACTGGAACTGTAATTCCCTACTGATCACATTTGCACATCTGCATTTGTAGTTGTTGCATTCCATTGCAGGGACCTGAACAGAGCAATCCTGGGCTTCCCGTTGAACACAATCACAAAAATGTTTTGTTCTTCATCAAGGACAGCATGTTGAAGCTCATATCTGGTAGTGGCATGTTGCCATTGAGATAGTGCAGGACTTGCCTCATGTTTGGCCTGACATTAATAAACGGGTGCGAGCACATCAATCCTAACAGATTGGACGCAGTAGATGGAAAAGACGTATGTAACAGAAAATGATTGCACTGGCGCATTGGGCTTCTTGCGGAAGTGGAATGGAGTTGGATGGAAAGCATGGCCTTTGAGACGGAGGGTGCCATTGGTCAGTTCAAGTAGGCCATTTGGTGTGATGGAGGCCATGCCGTCGAGGGTGAGGTTAGCACCAGTGAAGCCAGAGTAGACAAATTGGTGCTTGCCATTAGCAAATGATGGAATGTTGAAGACAAGGAGAAACAACATGTGTAGATTCACAAGGAAAAACAAGGGATTCATCTCACATATAGTGTCGCGAGTCGACTTGATGAAGATGCAAGAAAGTAGGCTTGAATACTGAACTTGAACGGGCTTCAGCAGTTTATATTTTGGCAGTGGATCCAGGTAATTGAATTTGTTACTAAGTCTACACGGCATGGCATACTAGTCATCAAAGTCCTACCCTTTTATTTTCATGGGTGTCATTACCTAGTAGCCTTCTCAAGCAGACCTTGACTGAAAGGGGCAGGCACTTTACTATTCCACCGCCCTGAAAATGATATCTGTGTTGAGATTGATTGATGAATACTATGTATTTACTATATAGGAATTACCTAGAACTTATATATAGAACCTGAATGCTTAAGTTAAATGTCACAATTGTTTTTTTTTGGTTGCAAAACATGGTATAGACACAGACGCTCGTATAAGCGTACACATGCTCACCTTCTATTAATACACTCACTCAAACCTTACCCCTATGAGCACGTCAAAAAGATTGCAGTGACATATCTTGACAACAATTGAAATAATAGTGCCATAAGTGTTTGGTAACACATTCATTGACAGGGATATCAATCTTTCAATTGGCGCCGTAGAATTCTTCTCTTATACTCAGATGGAATATAATCTCCTTTTGGTCAAGCACGTGGCTTGCTTTGCTCCAATTTCCAAGGACAGGGACCTGAGCTCCAAAGAATTCATCCTATGTGCTGACTGATCATAGATTCAGATAACTTTTGAATTGTGGCTCCTGTGAATTCCCTCAAATTTACGAAACCTTGATCGATCAAGTGTTCGTAGTGTGACCACATTATTTGTCATGACAATATCCTTGACAGAGATGCTTTGATGTGGTCCTCTCTGCTCAGATTTTGTGGATTACCCTATGCTGTGGCTTGATGTAAACGACAATTAAATAAGGCGAAACGGGCTAAAGACATGGCCACCTGATCATAACAGTGACATCAATTGTCAGGAACAAGCCATCCCTTGTGACACCAATGAGGTCAATGCCATCATCAGTACGCTTCCAACCTTAATGTTCATATGATTATTCATGCTCATTATTACCTGATATTCAAAAGACAAACAATTTCAAGCCACAAAAACCAGCCTGGGGACAAAGTATATATAGTATACTACAATCGAAAATTCCTGCTAAGCCAGGAACACTTGCAAGTTACCCATTTATACAGAGGGAGTGACTTGTATTCACAAAAATAAACTGTGCTCTGGAACACCAAAAAACACAGCCAACAACATAAACAAAAACCCTGGATAATCGATCTAAGTCTTTACCAAAAAGTTACATGAAAGTACTAAATATAACATCAGAGAACATCACGAAAATTATCTTCCTCCTGAGATGCTAGATATTGTGCCAACGCTTGACGATAGTGTAAATGGATCGAAGCATTCATCTTGCATTAGGGACAGCATGTCCAAGCTCATGTCTGCGTGTGTCAGCTCGGGTAGTGGCATCTCATGGTCAAGGTACTGCATGACCTGCTGCATGTTAGGCCTCTCATTAGTAAATGGATGTGAGCATAATAGCCCAAGCTTTAGCACAAGGAATGCCTCGTCAACATTGTAGTCACCACGAAGCCTTGTGTCCACTGTCTCAATTAATGATCCTTCACGCCAGTGCTTAAGAACCCAATCAACTAACAGTGCCCGATCATCGTCTTCATTGTGGTCTACTGGCCTCTTCCCACAAGTTACCTCAAGAAGGAAGATACCGAAGGCGAACACGTCTGTGAGAGGGGATGCCTTGCCTGTGCAGATCAATTCAGGGGCCATGTATCCCATGGTACCAACTGCATGAGTGGTCTGTAGGTCAGTGCCATGATCATATAATCTTGCAAGGCCAAAGTCACCTAGGCGTCCATTCATTACGCTATCAAGGAGCACATTGCTTGCCTTAATGTCACGGTGAATGACAATTTTTTCCCACTTCTCATGCAGGTACAGTAAACCTGATGCAATTCCTTTGATGATCCAAAACCTCCTATCCCAATTCAGTGTGACCCTACCCTGAGCACAGTACAGATACTTATCAAGGCTTCCATTCGACATGTAATCATACACTAAAAGAAGTTCACCTCTGCGCCGGCAATAACCAAGTAACTGAACAAGGTTGCGGTGTCGAATGCGTCCAATGCTTACAACCTCACTTATGAACTCCTTCATGCCCTGCCTCGATTCATGGGAAACCCTCTTAACAGCAATCTCCAATTTAGATGACTTGAGTACTCCTTTGTATACCTTCCCAAATCCTCCCGCACCAAGTAGGTTCTTGTTCTTGAATCCTTCCGTGGCGTTGTACAAATCTTTGAATGAGAACCTGTGTGGTCCAAACTCAACTTCCCAATCTTCTTTTAGTTCAGCATAACGCATCCTCCTCCTCTGAATTAGAATGATGCCAGCCCCCAGAATAATTACGAATGATGCTGTTGCTATTGGTAGGATGATTTCCAACAGTTTTGACCGAGGTTTTTGGCCATTTCGAGGTAGTTTCGGTAACTTGCCAATATCGATCTTTGGAGCTGGTCTGTTCATGCTAAAGCTCCAGCCAAGAATATAGTGTCGCGAGTCGACTTCATCAGTTGATGATGAGAAACCGATGTATGCCGTCTCTTGGATGATGGTTGATAGGTCATATGTGGATGAGATTAATGACCTAACAGGTTTCTCCATTTCCAGGGAAGCAATGGCCACATTGATTTGCTTGGCTTCTCCACTGTAATCCACCCATACTTGCATTGCATTACCACTATTAAGGCTAAGCTTATGAAAGCTGCCACTAATGTCATCATAGTAGCCTACAGTGTGTGACTGTAAAGAGTTGAGACCATTGATGTCGATTCCTACATGGTTGCTATCGATATCATTGAACTCAACGTTTTGGACGGTGTCGAGCTCGATAGCAAAGAAATGGTTCATTGGGTTGTTGTTCTCTACGATATTTGTGAGACCAAGGTATTGGTTGGGCAATGCAGCTGAGAAGTTCTTGCTTGGTGCGACAACAAAGGCCAGACCTTGTCGAGTCATGCTAAGGTAGCTAGAGCGAATCCCAAATACAAAGGTAACTGAGAAGGAGTGCACCTTACCGTTGGGTGTGCGGAAATGCAATGGACTTGGGTAGAATGCATGGCCTTTACTATCAAGTGTGCCATTGGTCAGCTCTAGGAGTCCATTTGATGTTATTGTGGCAGTATCATCCACAGAGAGGTTAGTGCCTACGAAGCCATGGTATAGGAACTGGATATCACCAGGGCTATCACCGGTGGTGATGGATGCAAGGTGAAGACCAAGGAAAAGCAAAAGATATAGAAGGAAGAACTTCATTTCAGGTATGTGGAATGCTGGGAACAACTCAAAGAAGGGCAAGGAGGAAGATCCATTTTATAGAACACTGACAGTGCATTTGTGGAAGACTTTCTAGCTGTTTAAATAAAACTGGAAAGCTACTCCCTCCAATTCTCAAATAATTGTCATTTCAGACAGCGACACAGTCATTAAGCTACTACCTTGACCATAAATTCATAATTCATAGTATTAATCATATTGAAAACATAGCAAATATATAATGTTTTAAAACGTTTATTGAAGATAAATCTAGGATATCACTTTCGGAAGTTAATTTGAGTTATTCAAAAAGTTATTGATGGCCAAAACTAAAATATGCCAACTACACGTCATACGGAGGCTTTCCACCGCTAATAAGGTTTAAATTTTGAGCACCTATCGGGGTTTTTCTTTTCGGAAAAAGTCCATTTTACTATTCTCACCTATCCACTTTGTTGTCACACCCTGAAATTTCTAAATTTCAGGAAGTGAATAGAAAGGAAAATTAAACAACGATTTTTTCCTAATTTTAAAAATTTCCCAACATTTATTTTCTTTACGATGCATCTATGTGTTCATGAGTGCAAAAAGGTTTTAAAGTGCGATTAGATGCTAACCAAATCCTTCAGAGATTTTCCAGCCTTTATCTAGGATTTATTCTCTTTTCTCTTGAGCTATTTCTATTTATTAGAAGGCTCTAAAATTCTTTTTCATGAGCTTCAAATACTTTATTTGGATTGCTCGTGCTCCAATCTGTCTCTGGGATTTTTCATAGAATTTTTGGGATTTTCAAAATATTTTTCGTGCCGTATGGAATTATCTAGAAATTTCCTGGATTTTTCTTTGCACAAGAAATTAATTCTGAAAATAAAAATCTAAAACCTATCCAATTCTTTTGGGCCGAGCCCGTAGGCCCGACCCACTCCGCATCAGCCCGCTCTGGCCCATGCGAGCCCATCTAGGCCTGGCACCCCCAGCCGCTCTCGTGCCCATCTGGGCCCGGCACCCCCAGCCGCTCTCGTGCCGTCTTTCTTGGCGTGCATGCTGCGTCGGGACTCCTCCGCGCCCCTACAAAAGGTGAGGCCGAGCCCCTGCACGCCCTGAGCCACGCCCCTCGCATCCGCCGCCGAGCCAGAGCAGAGCTGAGCACCGCCGGTCGCGCGCGATTCATCGCGGCCGCCTTCCCCTGGTGCAAGCCGTCGCTGTCCGGAGCTTCCTGGTGCCGCGACGAAGCCGCCGCGTCTCGTCCAGTCGCCGGGGACGCACCGGCAGGAGCCTGAGCTGCAGGCCGCAGTCTTCGTCCGCCAGTTCGAGCCGGCCGCCGCCCGATTCGCCGCCTTCGTCGCTCACCAGAGCAAACCGGCGACTCTTGGAGCATCCCCTCGACGAGCTGTTAGGAACGGCAAGGCGTGCTGCCACTCTAGAACACCTAGAACACACGCCGGAGGACACTGTACGCTGGCGAGGAGGAAGAACAAGAAACGCACGCAAGAACTCTTGGAACACACGAAGGTTTTGGTGCTGCTCAACCGAACGCAGCTTTTCTGTTGTATTTGCCTTTTATTGTTACAAATGAAAGGAAGAGGAGAGCCGAGAGTTCAGGCGAGCACCGCGAGAGCGACGCGTCCATCCCCACGTCCACGATGCCCGCCATGACCAGTTCTCCTGGGTCGTGCGGAGCTATTCTCACACCACGCCGTTCTAGCACACGGCTTCCACATCCTGGGGCTCGTGGCATGCAAAACAGTTAAGATAAACATGCAGATCCTAACTAACACCTAGATGCAAGTCTTATCTAACAAATCTCCCCCTAAGCCTTGCATCTATGCTTGATCTTGACAAGTCCAAGCTTGTCGCGAAGTTCGCAGAAGCGTTCCCGCGGCAATGGCTTAGTCAAAATGTCCGCCAACTGCTCAGCAGTGCCAATGGAGACGACCTTCACCCTACCTTCCTCGATGCAATCACGAATGAAGTGATATCTAGTGTCTATGTGTTTGCTCCGATCGTGAAAGACAGGGTTCTTACTCAGTTCTATGGCTGACTGATTGTCGATGTGTATGTCAATGGCGTGTTCCTTCTTGCCCTTCAGTTTTGACAGAAGGCGTATCAACCAAATCCCTTGGCATGCAGCCGTAGTACCTGCAATGTATTCCGCCTCACAGGAGCTAAGAGCTACCACCTTCTGCTTCTGACTCTGCCATGTGACCACGTTCCGGCCGCGGAAGTAGACAGCGGGCTCGGAGCGGCTGCGCTGGAACCCAAGTCCCAGCAGAGAGTTATCCAGCTTCGAGTACCATGCGCGTGGGGCTTGACGAAGTCCGTAGAGTGCTTTGACGAGGCGCAGCACCTTGTTCTCGTGTCCCTTGAGTACAAAGCCTGGCGGCTGGGTCACGTAGACTTCTTCTAGTAGTTCGCCGTTGAGGAACGCCGATTTTACGTCCATATGGTGCACGGCCCAGCCCTCGTTCGCCGCGTGTGCCAGAAGCAGGCGCACAGATTCCAGCCTCACCACGGGAGCGAATACCTCGTCGAAGTCCACCCCTTGCCGCTGAACATAGCCCTTTGCAACAAGTCGGCCTTTGTGCTTGGAGATGATGCCGGCGACATCCTTCTTGGCCTTGAACACCCACTTAAGCCCAATTGGGCGGCAGTGAGTTGGTGGATCGACGAGCTCCTAGGTGCCATTCGCTTCAATCGCAGTGATCTCATCGAGCATGGCATTGCGCCAGCACTCGTGCTTCTGGGCTTTGGCAAATGTGGTGGGCTCGACGTCGCTGGCGAGTAGAAGGTGTTGACCTGCTTCCCGACGGTCTGCCAGTACCGGTGGAGATGTGGGCCCCAGCACATTGTCGAGGCGCCTGAACCTGAGTGGCGCATCGTCATCATGATCGGCGTCCAGATCCAGGTCACCTGTTCCTGGAGGTGTGGCGAACTCCATCTCTTGTCCAGCGTCGTGCACTGCCGTTGGGGGCGCGGCGTCGTCAGGAATTGGTAAGGGGCGTTGAGGCGATGTGGTTGGTGAAGACGGTGTCGATGGCGATGCTGGTTCGCTTGAAGACGACGACGTCACCGTGACCACTTCAGGAGAGCTTGCTGCACCTTCCTCAATGATGAACTCCTCGTTCATATCTTCAAGCTCGCCGCTCCACTGCCACTGGGTGCCTTCTTCAAACACGACGTCGTGGCTGATGTGCACGCGTCGTGTTCCAGGATCGTAGAGGCGATAGGTCTTGGAGCCGGGTTCGTACCCCACGAAGATAGTGCGGCGGCTTCGATCATCAAGCTTCCTCAGCCCGGGCGTGGTGATCCTCATGTGTGCCACACACCCGAAGATCTTCAGGTGATGTACACCAGGCAGGCTTCCTGTCCAGAGCTCATATGGCGTCTTCCCCCCGATGCTCTTGGAGGAGGAGCGGTTGAGCAGGTATACTGCCGTGGTGACCGCCTCCCCCCAGAACGCACTGGGAAGCGCCTTGGCCTTCAGCATACAGCGCACCGTCCTGACAATAGATTGATTGCGTCGCTCGACGACACCATTTTGTTGGGGGCTGTACGGCGCCGTGCGTTCTCGCCTGATACCGAGCATGGCGCAGTACTCCTCGAAGTGGCTCGCCAGGAATTCTCCCCCCCGATCGGTACGGAGGGCGAGGACCTTCTTTCCCGTCTTGCGTTCTGCCACCGCCTGGATGCGTTGAATGGCCGACGCAGTGCCATCCTTGCTTGGAAGCAAAGCAATCCACATGTATCTGGAGAAGTCATCAACAAGGAGTAAGAAGTACCGATTGCCGCTCGGTGTCGGAGGCGTGATGGGCTTGCAGAGATCGCCATGGAGCAGCTGGAGCACTTCAGTGGAGCGTGATGGAGCGCGTTGTGGGAATGGCGCCCTCTTGTGCTTCCTGGCGAGACACGCATCACACACCTGCTCTGGTTGATTGAGCAGGGGCATGCCCCGGACAAGCTCCTCTCGCCCCATCTTCTTCAGCGCTCCGAAATTGACATGCCCAAAGCGAGCATGCCAAAGCCAGGCGTCTTCCTTGGCATGTGCCGCCCAGCACACTGGGTGTGCAATCTCGACGTCGAGGGTGTACAGGCGGCTCGCTCCTCGGTTCACCTTGGCCAGCAGGCGACGCTCCTCGTCGCGAATCCTCATGACGCCGTGCTCCACCAGCACTTGGAAGCCCACCTCGTCGAGCTGCCCAATGCTGATGATGTTGGTGGTGAGGCGCGGGATGAAGTAGGTGTTGGCGAGGGTTCGATGTTCCCCGTTCTTGCAGGCGAAGAGGACGGTGCCGTGGCCTTCGATTGCCACGACGGATCCGTCGCCGAACCGCACGGACCCCACAACGTCGGTATCCAGATCGGAGAAGGCGCCACGGGATCCGGTCATGTGATTTGTGGCCCCTGTATCTAGGACCCATCGTCGCAGGTCCTGTTCACCTGGGTCCCCGAACGTGGGGAAGACCTTAGCCTCGACGAGCTCGACTTTCTGCGGCGGCAGTGGCGGCGGCGGCGACGGGGGGTCACCGGCGGTGCTGAGGAGTGACTGCAGGGGAAGAATGGGGAGAAGCGAGGTCAACAGCCTCGGCTCCTCCTCCTTGACAAGCCCGTGCGCGAACAGCAAAGTGGGCTCATCATCATGGGCCACATGGGCCTCCGCGTCCACCTTCAGTTTCCCTCGGCAGAATTGAGCCCAATGGCCCTTTTTGCCACACCTTTTGCATTCATCATCCGGCCCAGCTCTCCCAGAGCCTGAGCCAGAGCTAGAGGTTGGGTGCCGGTCAGATCCGCTCCGGCCGCCGCGGCCGCGCGGCTTGCCGCGACCCTTCCCCCGCCCGCTGGAGGTTGATCCGCCTCGGGTGGTGTCTTCCTGCCTGTACTTCTCCAGCCATTCCTCCTTCGTGAGGAGGAGCTTCTCCTTGGTGGTCTTGGGCTCCTCCGCTTCACCTTCTCCGCCGGCCATCAGTCGCCCCGTGACCTCCTCAACAGACAGAGTGTCTATGTCGAGGAGCGTCTCGATGGAGACGACGAGTTGCCGGTAGCGCGGCTTCGCGACGCACAAATACTTGCGCACCACCTTGGGCTGAGGCTCCGGATCTCCAAGGATGGCGAGTCTCTGCACAAGGTTAGTCAAGCGGAGGGAGAAATCCTCGACTGATTCGCCGTCGCGTAGCATGATCTGTTCGTACTCGGCGTGGACGGTTTGGGCGGTGGACTTGCGCATGCGGTCGTCGCCGATGCGCATCATTTTGATGGCCTCCCACGCATCCTTGGCGGACGGCTTGGTCGCCAACGTGGGTACCATCTCCTTCGGAATGGCGCTGCAGATCGCTTCGAGGGTAGTGCGGTCGTCGTGGAAGTCGACGTCGCCGGTGTAGATGGCCTCCCAGAGATCACGCGCCTCCATCTTGAGCTTCATCAGCAGCGACCAGGTGTTGTAGTTCATCTTGGTCAGCTGCGGCCACTTGTTGGAGCCGCCACCCTCCCGGAACACCCGCTCGACGACGACGTCGCGCGGCTGCCGCCCTCAGGTGCGAGGGCGCGACTGCGAGTGGGGGTGACGGGTCTTCGGTGGCGTGGGCGAGCGGCTTGGGGGCTTGGTCTCTTTCTGCTTCCTGTCGTCGGGCGGCGGCGAGGTCCCGGACTTGCCGGATTTGAGCGGCGACGACATGGCCACCAGGAACTCTCAGAGCTCTGATGCCAATTGTTAGGAACAGCAAGGCGTGCTACCGCTCTAGAACACCTGGAACACGCGCCGGAGGACACTGTACGCCGGCGAGGAGGAAGAACAAGAAACGCACGCAAGAACTCTTGGAACACACGAAGGTTTTGGTGCTGCTCAACCGAACGCAGCTTTTCTGTTGTATTTGCCTTTTATTGTTACAAATGAAAGGAAGAGGAGAGCCGAGAGTTCAGGCGAGCACCGCGAGAGCGACGCGTCCATCCCCACGTCCACGATGCCCGCCATGACCGGTTCTCCTGGGTCGTGCGGAGCTATTCTCACGCCACGCCGTTCTAGCACACGGCTTCCACATCCTGGGGCTCGTGGCATGCAAAACAGTTAAGATAAACATGCAGATCCTAACTAACACCTAGATGCAAGTCTTATCTAACACGAGCCACGTCCAACCCACCAGTCCCTGTCGCCAATCGCTTGCCGGAGGAGCTTCGCCCGTGGAGACCGAGACGTCTGCCGCCAGTGCCACGGGCTGAGCCAAGCACCAGCGCCATCCTCGAATCTGGCCACCTTCGCCCGCTCCTACAGCTGGTGAGCACTCATCCGAGATCCCCTTCATCTCCTCTCTCGATTCCCCACCTCGCCGCCACCTCTAGGCCGCCGGAGCACTCCAACCCCGCCGGCCAGGACTCCTTGTCCGCTCCGTGCAGGGGTAGAAGAAGAAGCCCAACTGTTTTGCGTTTAGGTCTCTGCGTAATCATGTAATCTTTCTAGTTTTTCTTGTGTCTCGGCAGATCTACAGAAAACCCCCTACCAAGATCCCTCCCTTCGCACATAAATCCCACCGAGCTCTTTTGTAGATCTAACCCTGTCCTTTATCCTTTTCACGAGCACTGTTCATTGTGCCTCGGAAATCTTCACTGTTAGCCCCTGTTATCTCTGGTTAATCACATCTAGGTCCTTATCATCTTGTTTTATCCACATCTTTTATGTTTTTGCTTCGTTTAATCTCGTTCAAGTTGCGTTAGGTTCATAATATCATAAAATACACGTTAGTGGTAATGTTTTCTCTCATACATGTTTTCTGAAAATAAATTTAATATTAATTTTGATTAATGCCTATTATACATGTCATTTTCTTAAATAAAAGTTATATAGTGTTATACGCCGCTTTTCATATAAATGTTAATTTGATTAATATTAATTTAATATGCTTTTTGTAAATAAAAGCTAACTAGTGCTACATATCGGTTTTTCATAAATCAAATGTTAATTCTACTTAGTTTAACATTTAATTAACTTTTCTAATTAAAAGTTGATTAGGCCTTTACACCGCTTTTCTAAATAAGTGTTAACTTGGTTAATACCAATGTAACAATGTTTTTTAGTAACAATATGATCCACTTCAATCATAAAGTGTACGCTTAGATTTTTTCACATAATTTAGCCTTTTTAAAGTTGAATGCTTAAAAGGTATAATTTATACTTTAACCTTTCTAATTAAAATATGGTTAAGCTATAACTCGATTTTCATAATTATTGCTAAAATGACTAATGTCAACATGCATGTGTTTTCTAAATAAAGTTTGCTTAGCTCAACATGACATATGTTTTAATTCGACTAATAGTTCACCTTTTATCCAAGTTAATGTTTAATTGGTATAATTTATACATGAACATTTATGAATAAAACATGACTAAGGTTCTTTCCCACGTTTTTTTCAAATAAAGTTTAATTTGCATTAATTCTAATTTAGGGTATTTTCTGAAATATTCTTTACATGTGTTTTTCTAATTAAAATAAACATAACTCATAGTTTTGTTCTTTCATATCTAATTAAAATAAACATAACTCATAGTTTTGTTCTTTCATAAATGCAAATCGTCCGTTAGTCGTTCTTTATCAAGCTCTATCTCTGTGTGTCTCTGTTGTAGAGCTAGTCTTCTTTTAAGCTCTAGATCTTTCTGATCCTAGTTCATGCACAAACCTATTTCTTTCATAAAGCTAACCAAACCTTTCCTTTTCTCAGCATAGTCTGTGTGCTTTAGTGATCCTTCTAGTTTGTCTCAGTGTTTCTGTTTTATCTAGTTTGCTTTCCTGTTCTCTTAGAATCATGTTTATCAATGTTCAGTTCATGGCTATCTTATCTCAACTGTTTCTTAGCTAACCTGTTTCAGTTGTCTCCTTCTGAGTCAGCTGTGTTCTTTTAGCTCTTTTTGCTCAAACCTTCCGCAGCCATCTCTTAGCCATCCTAACCTTGTTATCAGTTTCTTTGCCAGCTAGCTCATTCTATCTTCATCTTGTTGTTCTCCCTTCAGTATAGTTCTCTTTGTAGACTAGTTCTCCTTGTAGATCCTAGCTTAAGGCTTTCGTGTGCGTTCTAGAGTTCGTTTTTGCCGTTCTAGTTCGTTTCACCTTAACTTGTACGTTAGCATGTGTATCACTTGTTACTTGTTTTAACATTAAAGTTGCATGTTAATCTTGATTAATTCTTATTCCATTATTTTTCTAAATAAAAGTGATTAGGTTCCATCCCGATTTTCTTGAGCTAATATTTAATTGGTTAATTCCTAATTATAACTAGTTTTTCTATATAAAAGATGCTTAGTGTTATACATCGGTTTTCATAATAAAGTTAATATGTTTAATGATAATATAACAACCTTTTTGATATTAATGTGTTTAGTTGAACACGCAATATAAAGTTATTTGATTAGATTCTTTCACATGCTTTATCTTTTAAAGTTAATTATTAATTTGATATAACTTGTACTTAAATATCTGCAAATAAAATATGATTAGGTTTATCGTGTTTTTTATAATTAAATGTAACTTTGCTTAATTCTAACATAGAGTATTTCTCTGAAATATTCTTTCCACATGATTTCTCATTAAAACATGTGAAGCACGTAGTCCAGTTGTTTGATAATAATCTCTCGATAGCTTTGTCTTTTCGACCTTAGTTTCGTTTTCAGAGTTTTCTTCGTTTGTGCGCAACCATAGAATCGAGCCTATCTCTTAGTTCGCTCTTTTAAATCCTTTTCTTTTGATTGGTGCATTGTTCTTAGTTCTTTGTTTGTTTGCTTTGTATGATTGTTCCCGATGTTTGCTTCGAGTAGAAGAATCGTTGTTCGTTGCTTTGAAGATAAAGAGTTTCAAGAAAGCAAGCTGAAGAAAGAGCAGTAAGAGTAGCTTTTCGTTGGAGAAAGGCAAGTGTCCCTAACCATCCTTCTGTCTATGCTTATTTATGAGATTACTATGCATTAATTGGAACATGGAGAACCACCCAGGAAAACAGTACTACCACAAGACATATGGCTCTGTCTTGACTGAATAATTAGAAACTCTAGAGTATGATATGCTTTACCTAAAAGGGGCGAGGGGGTGACGGTAGATGGTGTATAGCCCGACCCTCAACCTGATCTGCTCTATGGTAGCTTCGCATTTTGAGAGAGGGTTATGCGCTGCACTGATCATGTAACCTAGTGAGCAGTCTGCGCTGGGGAATCTTTGTAAAGGCCTCGTAGCGTCCCTATGCAATCACACCTAGGTAGTGTGGTATGATGCTTGGCCAGCATCGCATGGTTGGGTTCAAAGTTCTTCGGGACTTTTACGCAACTTGTGGGTAAAGATGTACAACCTCTGCAGACTGTTTAAAACTAATCGATTAGCCGTGCTCACAGTCAAGAGCGGCCTGGACCCTCACATGATTAATAAACTTAAAGATGGACTTAAATCACTCTCTGGTTATTTCTTGTGGCCTTGCTGAGTACTAACCATAAGTGTACTCATCCTTGCTTACTGCTGCTCAGAAGAAAAAGGTGTGAAGCTGTTGAAGATGTTGATGCTAGGCGTACGCAGCCCCCAGTCGATTGCCTGTGAAGTTTGGTGTCTTCGTTTTCAGGATTGAGCTGCTTATCTCTGATAGATTAGTTGTTTTTATATTCTTTTACGTGATACTGTTACTGTTATTCACTTATGTCAACTATATGTATGGAACTTGATCCTGGCATACATATAAGAATGCATCTGGTTTTGCTTTTGAAAATCAGGTGTGACATTTGTTTGCTTAACCCCCTAACCAAAATTTAGGTTTGATCTACTCCCCTCTACTATTTTAGTTGGTCCAATCTACCCTCTAATGAAATTTATCTTTTTTTTCTGTACAAGTTGAGTTTTGAGTTCAAATTTTTCCGGGTGACTTGTAACAAAATGTCCTACATTATAAAAATATATTATGATTTTTTCATCATTACTTTTATGCAGTTTTTGTATCACTATGATCAACTTAAATATTCTAGATCTATGAAAATAACAAAAAAAATGTTACTATATTTTTCTACTATGCATAGTCATGTTCCCTGTCTACTGACAAAAGTTGGATTTAAAATTCAACTTGTATGTAGATAAATAAAAAAGACAAATCTCACTAAGGGCAGAGTAGACCAATTGAAATAGTTTAGGGTAGTAAATGGAGCCTAAATTTTGTTGAGGGGGTTACATAGACAAAGAGGATAGGTGAGGGTAGTAAAATGGACTTGTTTCTTTTCTCTTTATCAGTGAAAATGAATAAGGTATTAACGTGCTCAATGAGTGTATGAACAGATTATAGATAAAATTTGTGCCCCTCAATAAATGAGTGAAAGAATAGGTTTATAGCATACTGAAAGAAACCCAAGAGAACGAATATATTTTATTTTCAAATTTGAGTGCCCACGGTGTGACTCCTGTCTTCAATTTCGTGGAAGTAGGTACTAATCTTAAACTGGATTCAGCAGTTCCTATTTTCTCAATGGAGCCAGAAAATTTAATTTGTTACCAAGTCCTCACGGCATGGTATACTAGTCAAAGTCCTGCCCTTTCATTTTCATGGGTATCATTATTATCTAGTAGCATTAACTTTATTATTTCACCACCTTGAAAATGATATCTATGTCAATATTCATTGATAAATAATATCTCCGTCCGAAATTGCCTTTTATTTTAAATTTTCTAAATACATAATTTTTGCTATGTATCTACACATATATAGGCTGGAGTGCTATATATTTACATATTTGATAATGCTGTAAAACTTGGCTATATGCAGTAGCAGAGGCCAGAAATACTTCCATTTTCTAAAAAAAAATATTTACATATATAGGTAGATACCATGAGTTGTGGCCAAATTATCTACAACTTATATGTGGAACCTCAATAATCAGGCTAATTGGGTGGAGATCCGATGAACCTCAATAATCAAGCTCACATACACATATATTATGTACACTCACCCATACGAATACATGCAAGCAAATCATAACCCTCTGAACACATCCGAAAGGCTATACCGACATATCTTTAGATAGATGAAGTAATCACAAGTGCTTGGCTATCGACAAGCAAGTCACATAGCAATATAAGTGTCTAGTAAGAAATTCATATGCATGTATATCAAATCTTTCAATTGGTGTTTGATGTAACAGTGATGTGAAGTGTCATGAAAAAGTAGCCCATTGCGACGCCAATGCGATCAATGCCATCATCGGTACGTTCCATACCTGTGCCCATAAAATTAATCTTATTCTTTATTACATGATATTCAAGAAAACCAATTTCAAGAAGCAAATAAAAAGCTTGTAGATATTTGAGAAGACACAGTGTGCTACGCTTGCACAACATGAAAAAAAAATCCCAGTAAGGCCGGAACACTAGAAGAGTAGATTAACAATGAGTAAAATGCATAGCCGATCCTTGAACTTGTTCATCTGTGTCACTTAGATTTCCGTACTCTCAAAATGCATATCTAGCTCCCTAAAATTGGGTGCATGTGTCACTTAGGTCTCTATACTATCAAAATGCATATTTTACTCCTTAAACTTGGCTTCATGTGATCATATAGGTCATTAGGTCCCTAAACTCTTGAAATGCAGTACTCCACTAATACAACACCATAAGATGAAATTAATGATTTCAATTTATTGGAACACTTTCTCACTTTTTTTATTCCCTTTAGCTTCCCATATTCATCTAGTACTTTAAATTATAATCCCCTAATTCTAATTTATTAGTAAGCGCAACTACATTTATTCAAATTTGAACAATCTTCCAAGAATAATAGAGTGTGCATGTCATGCGCACCTAGCAAATTAAGATATTGCCTAAAAATATACCATCAATCTTTCTGGATTCGGCACATCAATATTTTCCGCACACATTAAGTTCAAATTCACTTTATTTTGCTACAATATAATTATATCGATGCAAAAGCAAGTTTTTATCAATTTAATTGAGATGATGGATGCTTTTAGAGAGAATATGGACCTAGATGACACCCAAAGCCAAGTTCAGGTAGATAAATCTTCATTCTAAAAGTACAGGGACCTGAATGACACCCGAGTCCAAGTTTAGGGAGACAAATATGCATTTTGAGAGTATGGATACCTAAGTGACACAACCAAACAAGTTGAAGGACCGATCATGCACTTTACTCATTAACAATTACAATGGAGTATGAAGACAAGACTTGGTGAAATACAAGTAGCCACTGTACTAAAGGTCGTGTGTGGTTGACATCTCTCATGAATTTAGCGCGAATTTGAAGTTCCCCCCCCAAACTAATTTTTTCAAAGAACGTTTGTTTGTTTTTGAAATTTTGATGAATTCTTTAGTTTTGAGATCCCATGAGGTTAAAGTTTTGTCTTATTCATTATTATTAAGGGAGAAATTTTAGTTTGAAATTTGGACAGAGTTCTCAGTTCTTCGTATTTCCTTTGTTCTTCCCAAATCCCACCCAAGTCGACCAGCATTTCCTCCGGTCGAGTGAAAGGCGGAGCAGCCTGACCAGGCTGGTTGGTAGGGGGCTCCTATCTAGCTAGCGGAAGCTAGTTAAACAAGATGGCTTTAAAAGCCCCTAAAAATCTACGAGGCTCAACTATGATAGTGCTGCCAATCGATGCTTTAATGGATATTTGAGTTTTTTATTCTGGCGTCAAAATACAAATCGCCTCAACATTTAAAGTAGTATGTTCAACATTTTCTCAAAATTGGTTCAACAATTCGGATAAACTAGATCAACATTTGGTGTGAAAATGTTGAAGCAGTATGTTTAAAATGTTGAAGCAGTTGTTTAAAATGTTGACATAGCACAACTTAAATGTTAATTTTTAAAAATGCATTATAAAAATAAAAATATACTCATATAAGATCTTATTTTACTGTATTAATTCCAAACAATATTCCAAACAATATGATGGTTCAAACGGATTTCTAAGAAAATCACATTTGAAGTTTGAAACTCAAATTAGATTTCCATCCGCCTCTCCGCTTAGCTGTTGACACCTGTCCATCGGATCTCCACCCGCGCCTGCGAACCCGCTTTGTGCCTAAGCAAAATCACAATATCAACCGTTGCACGAATTTCCAACAATGGAAGGCAAGTAGCTAGGCTGAGATTTCTTACTTAGTGCAATGCCATGGAGGCGGCTTTTCCCAAGATTTTTATTAGTCAATCAAGTAAATGTAGAATACCATTTTTTAATAATCAATGAAGTACTTAGCTAATATTCTTGATAGTTAAATTATTTTTTGAGGAATATCTGAACACTCTATTCCTACTATATAATTTTTACAACGATTTTAACTCTTAATCATCCTTGAGCATAATTTCCTGCTCTGTTTATCTTCTGACTGAATGCTTTCTCCTAAAATTCGCCTGGTTGCATTTTCAGGAGCAGTACTATGTCATGAAACCTGGTGAAGTGATTATCAGATCATTTGAGTTGCATTCATCATCAGATCATTTGAGCATAATTTCCTGCTCTGTTTATCTTCTGACTGAATGCCTTCTCCTGAAATTCGCCTGGTTGCATTTTCAGGAGCAGTACTATGTCATGAAACCTGTTGAAGTGATTATCAGATCATTTGAGTTGCATTCATAAAAATATCAATGTTCAGGTGGGCTAATGCTACATATTGTAGTAGAGCTTATCATCCCTTGCTTTGTAAATGTTCCCATGTTAGGACATAAGTTGACATTCAGCTATGCTTTGTTTCAGCAATTCTGAAGGCATCAGATTTTACTCAAGTTGACAGAGTAGAATGTCAATTCTCTACTACAGCTACAGTTTTCAATAATGGAACACATGTTCTGAAAAGTTTGTGCTTTCTTACTGATTATCCTAGAATTGATTATCTTTGTTTGCACAAAGGATGGCCATTCCAAATTGCAACCAGTGTTAAATGACAACATATATGCTCCTTTAGGCTAAAAAAGAACTCAAATGATTTACATAATCATGTTGCTCTAAATGATTTTCTATGTATAAGCAACCTGATAAGGAAGCATATCATTGTTTACTGCAAAATTCCCTGATTTTTCTCGAACAACGTAGGAGAACTGCGCGTCATTTCATTAAGGTAGAAAATAAAGTACACGAGTCAGGCGAGGCCAACCCGAGCACCAGGACACCACACACACACACACACACAAAACTCTAAAACGCACCCCAGCAGCAAAGGAAGACGACCAACACAAGACTTAAGCCCCAGCGGGCAGCAGTCTGGTCATAAGTTGAGCAAGCCTGGAAGCCCCAGCCATACACCAAAAACCGCCCTCTATGTTTACAACCCTAATGATCTCCTGGATACTAGGCCTCTCATGCTCAAACACACAAGCATTGTGATGCTTCCACACCTCCCAAGCGACCAAAATTATTAGAGAATTGAGACCCTTTCTCACTTCCTTTGGGGTGCTGATATTGCCTTCCGCCACCAACCCGAGAAACGAATCGTCGAGGGATCAGGCGCCAAGTGTAGCAAAATTCCATGTTTACTTCTCTTGCCTTCAAAACTTTGCAGATTGGTTCAACGAATGACCACAAGGAGGAGGGTGGCATCTGGGGGTCTCTTGGAAGCCATCAAAACCTTTTTCTTCAACTTCTGGGATTGTGTGACAAATTTCTTGACCGGCAAATCGTGCAGGTACCTCTTGGATCCCTTCCAGTTTGGTCATTTTCCATGATAGGTTTCTTGTCGCTTCCAATCAATTCTTGAGAATGGCAAATATTTAGTTTTGTTGCATTTTTCCTGATCATTCCTAATATTTAACATTCAATGATGTCATATCTGGGAGCAGCTGGACCAAATGTTCGAGCCTTTTCGACATTGGCTGCCATTTCCAGTACATCTGCATCGGCTGGGTCGTCATGATCTGCCTGGTTGTTGCAATGCTACCCATAGGTACGCACGCTAATTTTCAGTATTATTTCAATGCCGAACTCTTGAACCCCCATGACGTTTGCCAATAATGCTAAGCAAAAAGAATTTTGTTAGGGTCGCAGATTGAGAGGGGATTGAGAGGAAGAGCTGAAGGGGATCGAGAGGAGGAAGACAAGGTTGGGGAAGGGACGACAAAGGCTCCGTCGATTCAGTTGATGTTTGATTACAAGATGCCTCTTCTGTTCTCTCCTCCAGCCTTTATCATCAGGCTCAAGCACACAACACACCCATGCTCACACACGTTACAAGTCTCTAGGCCCATTGAGAGCCCATCACACGCGAGGTGGGCCGGCGCACCCTTGTTCCTTTCCGTGGCCCACGAGCCTCTTTGTTGTTGTTTTTGTCTTCAGATACATAGCTGCTAACACCCCCCTCTCCTAAAGAGCCTGCTAATTCCAAAGTAGCAGAGCGAGGGAAACGCCTCTTCACATCATCAAGATTTTCCCAAGTAGACAGTTCATCAGGAAGAGAAGGCCACTTCACCAGAACTTCCATGCGAGGAACTGGTCCTCCAGAATTCATCCGCTTCTGCAACACGCGCTCAGGCACCTGATAAGCATCAGATAGATCAGGCAAGGACAGCACTACCTGCTGATCGGATGGAGCTGCAGACTTCAACTGGTATACATGGAAAACTGGATGGATTGCAGATGATTCTGGCAGTTGCAACTTGTACACCACCTGACCAATGCGTTGTAACACACGAAAGGGTCCAAAGAACTTGAAGGCTAGCTTCTTGTTGGCTCTTGTGACCACAGATGTTTGCACATACGGCTGTAATTTCAGAAACACCATGTCCCCAACTTGAAACTGTCGTTCAGATCGCTTTTTGTCAGCTTGGCGCTTCATACGCTCTTGAGCTCGTGCCAAATGCTGCTTGATCAGATGTTGCATCAATTCCCGCTCAGCAAGCCAGTCCTGCAACTCTTTCACTAGGCAAGCATCTACTACCTGAATGCCAAAAGTGTTAGGAGAGTGACCATACAACACCTGGGATGGAGAAGAACCCAGAGCTGAATGCCAGCTCGTGTTATACCAGAATTCAGCCAAATGCAACCAGTGGAACCACTATTTCGGGCAAGCATGGACAAAACATCTCAGAAATGTTTCCATACACTGATTAACCCATTCAGTTTGCCCATCAGTCTGCGGATGGTATGTTGAACTCATATTCAAGGAGACACCAGCTAGCTTGAATAATTCCTGCCAAAGGTGGCTGAGAAAGATCTGATCCCTGTCAGATACAATAGCAGACGGCAATCCATGCAACTTATAGATATTTGCCATAAATAACTTAGCTACAGAGACAGCCGTAAAGGGGTGAGACAAAGCCAAGAAATGACTGTACTTCGAGAATTTGTCAACCACCACTAATATAGCATTCATCCCAGCAGATCGGGGCAAACCCTCCACAAAGTCCAGTGAAATAATTTGCCAGGCACCATCAGGAATTGGCAAGGGTTGAAGTAACCCAGGATATCTTGCTCTGTCAGGTTTAGCCTGCTTGCACACAGTACAGGAAGAAACAAAAGAGTAAACTGAACTCTTCATGCCAGCCCAAGCAAAGTACTGCTTGAGTTTTCTCAGTATGACAGGAATGCCAGAGTCGCCGCCGAGTGGAGAATTATGGAGGGCTGCTATAATTCTTTGTTGCAAACTCGGAACATGGCCTACCCAAACTCTATTCTTATACCTGAGTAACCCATCTGCAAAAGAGTAAGAAGGAACAGCTGTAGGGTCGAGAGCCAATTTAGCAATCACCTTTTTGGAGAATTCATCTTGCTCATAGTTGGATACCACTTCTAGAACCCACTTGGGCGTACAGACAGATATGGCCATCAGCTGGTCATTGTTATGTGATCTCCTTGACAAGGCATCTACAACACAATTATCAACACCCTTTCTGTATACAATTTTGTACTGTAACCCCACCAACTTGGTGAACATCCTCTCTGCCAAGGTGTATTCAACCTTTGGTCATACAAATGCTCAAGACTTTTCTTGTCAGTGTATATGATGAACTCAGATTGTTGCAAGTAAGACCTCCAGTAATCCACAGCAGTTAAAATGGCTAGATACTCCTTCTCATATGTAGAAAGACCTTGAGTCTGGCCCCAAAGTTTTACTAATGAAAGCCAAGGGATGATTATTTTGTAACAGTACTGCTCCAACACCAACATTTGAAGCACCCGTCTCAATACAGAATGTCTGTGAAAAATCTGGCATAGCAAGTACAGGAGCAGAAATAAGGGCTTCCTTGAGAATGTTGAAAGCATTAGTGTGATGTTGAGTCCACACAAACAATACTTGTTTCTTAAGCAAATTGGTTAGTGGCTTAGCAATGACAGCAAAATTTCTGACAAATTTTCTGTAGTAACCAGCTAACCCCAAGAAACTTCTCAGTTCTTTCACATTAGTTGGTTGTGGCCAAGATTGCACAGCTACTACCTTAGCTGGATCAGTGGCTATCCCAACAGCACTAATTATGTGTCCCAAGTGAGATGATTGTTGCTGAGCAAATGTGCACTTGGAAAGCTTCACATGCCATTTATCTTGTGCCAACAGTTGCAGGACTTGTCTTAGATGATCCAGGTGTTCAGCTAGAGTAGCACTATAGACCAACATATCGTCAAAGAAGACTAGCACACATTTTCTAAGTAATGGAGTAATAGTAGTATTCATTGCCCCTTGGAATGTACCTGGAGCCCAACAAAGCCCCAAAGCCATCACGTTGAACTCAAAAAGGCCAAAATGAGTTTGGAATGCAGTCTTGTATGCTTCCCCTTTTTTCAGTCTAATTTGATGATAGCTAGAATTTAGGTCCAGAGAAGAAAACCATCTAGCCTTAGCCAATTCATCCATCACCTCATCAAAGATTGGAATAGGGAACTTACTCTTCAGAGTTACAGCATTAATATATATATATATATAGTCAATGCAGAACCTCCATGATCCATCATTCTTCCTGACCAACAGAATGGGAGAGGAAAAAGCACTAGTACTGTGCTAAATAATTCCCTTCTCAAGCATTTCAGCCACTTGTTTCTCAATTTCATCTTTGAGGGAAGGTGGGTATCTGTAGGGTTTGATTTGCACAGGCTTAGCTCCAGGTATAAGAGGGATCATATGGTCACAAGATCTCTCTGGAGGAAGTTGGGACAAGGGTTCAAACACCATGGAAAATTCCTCAAGAATAGCAGTAACTTCTGGAGGTATTCCGCTGTCAGCATCAAAAGGAGTTTCCACCACACTGCAAATGTGAACTATAAGTTCCTCAGGGATTGCTGGAGTAATGCCTTGCCGTAAGGCTGTAGAACCACCGTAAGGGATTGCCATCCATTTATGCTTCCAGTGTACTTGCATTGGGCTGTGCGCCTCCAACCAATCCATGCCCAAAATGACATCAAAGTGACAGAGGGGTAGGACCATCATATCAGAGGTAAAAGTGTACTCATGCATAGACTAGATGAGCTGTTTAAGAATCCCAGAGCACTGTAATACCTCACCATTAGCCACTAGCACTTGCGCATTAACTGTCTCGTGAGTCAAGGTAGGCAAAGAAGAAAGCAAACTCTCGCTGATAAAGGTATGAGTACTTCCAGAGTTCACCAAAATTAATACTGGCACTCCCAATATTGTACCCTGCAACCTCGAAGTTCGAGGCCCTTCACAACCAGTTACTGCTTCCTTTGATATAGCCAGAAATAACTGATCATCATGCTCTATTGTATCAGAGATTTTCTCAGCCTCTTCCATGTGAAATAATTCTAGCAATTCATGTACTACATGAAGTTGAACAGAAGCAGCACACTTATGGTCACTGCTCCATTGCTCTGCACAACGCATGCATAGCCCCTTGGCTTTGCGAAATGCACGCAAGGCGGCCATCCGGTCCTCGGGAGACTTGCCATCGCTAAACTTCTTTTCATCAGGCAACACATGAAATGTATGCTTGTCAGGACGAGGCGGTGGAGGAAGGGGCAGAGGACCTCGAGACACCATCTTTGCACCATACATAGACTCATGCTTCCGCGATGCTTTGATGGAAGTTCCCACATCATCCTGCAACATAGCAAGATATGCGGCAGTATCGAAGTTTGATGGTCTATGTAAGGAGACAGCAGAACGAATATCATCACGCAACCCATCGATAAATCGCATAGCATAATACATTGGATCAGTAAAATGTCCATAGGTAGTTAACTGACCAACTAATTCAGCAAAACGCTCTACATACTCTGTAACCGAACTAGTTTGCTGAATGTGGAATAACTAGTGAATAAGCAATTCTTTCTGCTCACGCCCAAAATGCTCCATCAACATCACTGCAAACTCTCTCCACGATGCATGACATAACTTGGGCTCTACGGACTGAAACCAGCGGGCAGCAACATCATTGAAATACATGGATGCTATCTGAATCCACCTAGACTCCTCTACACCGTACATATCAAAGTATTTCTCACACCTAGATAACCCGAGCTTAGGGTTTTCACCAGTGAACACAGGGAAATTAAGTTTAGGCAATTTTCTAGTGGAATTTCCTCCATTACTACCACCCAACTCATGCGACTTAGGAAATTGAACTCGAGGAAGGGGATGATTGGACGTACCCTTGTCCAGGAACTGGGTATAGGTCATAGACCCGTACCCAGCATCTCGGTTCCACTGATGAACGCGGTGCCCGTCAGGGCTGTCGGCTTCGCCTCCAGTAAATGGGCGTGGAGGTACCGACCCTGACGGCGGCGGAAATAGCCCTGGATCTGCTGTGCCTTTGTCCTTGATAGACCGATCCCAATGCTTGGCGAGCTTGTGGACTTCAGTCTTCACGGTTTCCACGGTGGACTCGATCGTTGGCTTCTAGGTCTCGAATGCCTGCGCCGCTGATTCAAGTGCCTCGACGCGCTCGTCCCACTTCCCTTCCTCTCCCTTGAGGCGATTCTCCCACTTGGCGTCATGATCAGTGAAGTGCTTGTCAATGAGCTTTTTTGGATAAGCAAATTCCTTGCGTATCTCCTCGAGTAGGAATTTGGTGTCAGGGTTCATAGCGCCTTGGTGCCTCTGCGATCTGGTATATAGTGTGGGTTGGTATGAGGATCCAGGCTCGTGTGTGGGTAACGAATCTGTAGGACCGAGATGGCGACCAGAGAGGGGGGGGAGTGAATGGGAGCCGATAAAAATTCTACTCAAGAACTCGGCTTGTGAACCCAAAATCACTCGGACACTTCCGCGCACTTCACTTGCCAAATCCACGTAGCCACTGAAGTGCTACTGAACCTAGGAGCAAGTCCCACCAAGCAACTCTCAAGAACACGCAGCGGAAAACAACTCGAGCACAACTGCTGGAGCCAAAACCGGTCAGGCCGGTTTCACAAACCGGTCAGCCCGGTTTTGCCAGGGGAGAAAACAACTAAGTCACCCGAAACCGGTCAGACCTATTTCCCAAACCGGTCAGACCGGTTTCGCCCAGGGAGCACCAACACAAAGACCCAAAACTAGAGCAAACGAACTCGAAACTTGACAAAACTTGGACCAGAGCTTCTTCTACCAAAAGAGAACTTGTCCCCAGAAGATCTCCTAAAAAACACACCTTGACAAAAGCGTTGACCAAACCGGTCACCAAACCGGTCAGACCGGTTTTGCCAGGACAGCACGGGAAGAACTCAAACCGCGGGACAAACTCAAACTTCCAACCAATTGATCTCCCAATTCACCCAACGGATTGCAGCGAAACTTTGAGGATGCCTGGGTCACCTCATGGACGACCTCTCCCTCAAAGGAATTTCACTAAAACGCTCACAATCATGGGGAATCGTCAATCAACCACCAAGAACACCTTTCCACGAGCTCCACCAAAAACCACCAAATTCAAGGCCTTTCCATGGGTTTGGAGGGGCAAGATCACCAAGAAAAGAGGCACCACGTCTTCATGTGTGATTCCCACTACAAGTCCCGCAAAGAAACTCCTCCAAAACCTTCCCACGAAAATCACAAGAAAAGGCTCCGAAAATAGCCAAAAAGAGAAAACGGGAGAGACAACAAATAGCCTTTAGGAATCACGCCGAATCTTCTATACATATCAAGAAGGATTCATACAAGGTCTAGCTTGCCACCCGATCTTCCATCACTCTCTCAAGATCTCACCATGAAGCTCTCAAGCTAGTCCTAAGAAAATCCTAAAGAAAATAGGAAGAGAAAATAGGAAAACAAAATGAGCTAGGGTTCCAAGTGATGGCTGCCATCCTCTCACCACTTGGGTTATACGGAGGCAACCGAAAGACGAAACTACCCCTATTACATAAAACTAAGATACACGCCCACCAAGGGCACTTTGGGAACTTGTCGTCATAGCACCATCGGACGGATGCCCATCGACCGCAACTTGCTTAGCCTCGACGCAAGCCTTACGATCTCGACGCGTGTCCTCCGCTTCGAAGCCTCCCGGTGCCCTGCGACCCCAAACCGGTCAGACTGGTTTCACCAACTGGTCAGACCGGTTTTACCAACCGGTCAGACCGGTTTTGGCCTGACAGCCACACCCGGTCTTCGGTCCGTGCTGGTTTTGTGGCCAAACCAACAAACCCCGCGTACATGGCAAAACCTCACCACGCCAAGCTTCGAGCACGCCAAGTCTTTCACCTCCGACTCCCGGACGGTCTACTCGATCTTGCCTCGTTCCTTGACTTGGCCGCCACCAATGTACCGGCTCGTCCACGTGCAAGCTTCGGTCATTAGCCGCCACCTTGCACTGGCTCGGTGTTGATTTTGTGGTCAAATCAACAAACCCCGCGTGCAGACTTCGGTTGTTAGCCGCTACCCTGCACCGGCTCCTTGTACACGACATCGTCTTGCTCTTCTTGCACCATGCGGACCACACTTGATCCCGTCCGACCACCGGGTCCCTCGAACCAAGCCTACTTGTCTCTCCACTCCTGGGAGGCCACTCTGGCTAAGTCCTTTCGCGCCTGTTCTTCACCTGCACCAACGCAAATCAAGCCGCATCCAACACCTGCAATACTAAGCCAAGAGTTAGTCCACACCACGTTGTCAATCACTCATCACTAAGGAGCGACCATCCACTGGTCCTCGGACACACCTGGTCCTCAATCTCCCCCTTGATGAGTGCATTGACAACACACATTGATAGCACATGAAAATAACAAAGGAAAACAGAAAAAACGAACAAGAACTCAAGCAAGTGATCGAAAGCCGAAGAAAACAGCAAAGACAAGATCACTTGAATGAGAAAGTCTCGGTCCCTTAAAACAAGGGCAACAGCTCGACACAACCGAGACAAAAACAAGCTCACCACAAAAGAGCAAAGACCACCAAAGCAAAGCTCAAAACACACAAGAGCTCCCCCTGCACATATGCAACTCCCCCTGGACTTGTGCCTGCACTGGCCACAAACCGGTCAGGCCGGTTCTCAAAACCGGTCAGACCGATTTAACTCGGCAGAAACTCACCCCCAAAAACCAAAAATGCAAAAGAAATGCACAAGCTCCCCCTTGATAGCTGGGATAGGTTCTAGGGATGCAATGCAACTTTTCTCCACCTTTCTTTCTCCCCCTTGTTGCCAATGCATGAATCAAGGCAAAAATTGCAAAACTTGCAACTACAAGCTTCTCAAATAGACATTGAGCACTAAAAAATGCTACAAAATAGATAATGAGCAAGCAAGACAGTCCATAGTTCCGTAAAAAGCATTGCCATCAAGATTGTAAAGTTTCATACGCATGTGACCAAGCCAAGATCAAGTTAAGCAATTTTGCGAAAAATTTCCTCTCATGAGCAAATTCCTAACCATGATCAAATTATGCTAAAATGAGCTAACAATCACACAAAGCTCATTCAAGGTCACAAGTTCTCATCAAAAGGTCATTGCAAACACCCACAAGCTATCTCATGTCATGTCAAAGCCACCGAGCCATGTGTCTACTTCTAAAATGAGACTTCTCATGGTAGACATCATGCAACGGTTTAACACCCAAATTTATACATTTTAAAGCATAAATGACATGATTCATATGAGAGCATAATTTCCAAGCATTGACATTTCATTTTCAGATTTAAATATGGTACATGAAATGCCTTTGCGGCAAAAAGAAGCTTATGCTCCTCCATTAGGTCTCTAGTGGGCTAAACATTCACAATGACAAAAAGGTCTTTGACTCCAAATGATAAGAAAACATGCTTCCCAAGCATAAACTAAACATGACATAGTCACTCAAGCATAAAGAAAGCATGAAAAGGCTTTTACTCATGAGAGAATGTCATTTTAGCATTTTTCTCTAAAAATAGCTAGCACATCATGAATATTCAACATGACAATCAAGAGCTTAGCTACACATCACCAAACTAGCAAGCATACCCACATCTCAAGAGTAGCAAGTTTTAGTAACCAATGTATATAGGAGAAGCTCATCCTATCAAATGCACAAATGATACAAAGATGGCTATCCTACATGATATGGTACATAAAAGTAAACATGTATGTTACATATGCTACAAGAGAAGCTCCAAGCACCAACTCAGAAAGGAAAACACACTCCAAGCTCACCTCGCAAGCGAGTAAAGGTAGCTTGGTCAAGTGGTTTTGTGAAGATATCAGCTAGTTGGTCTTGGGTGGGTACATGTATCAAGTTTATGTTCCCTTCTCCACGTTGTCCCTCAGGAAGTGGTACCTCACTTCTATATGTTTGGTTTTGGAACGAAGGACTGGATTTTTGGCTACACTTATGGCACTGGTGCTATCACACAAGAGTGGGACATGGGCACACTCCTCACCAAAGTCGCTCATAGTGTAGGTCATCCATAGGAGTTGGGAACAACAACTGGCTGCAGCTACATACTCGGCTTCTGTGGTAGATTGGGCTACACTTGGCTGCTTGCGAGAAGACCAAGAAACCAAGGAAGAACCAAGAAACTGACAAGAACCCGAAGTAGACTTGCGATCCAAGCGACACCCAGCGAAATCCGCATCGGAGAACCCATGCAGATTCAGTGTCGAGGATGCAGAATACCAAAGACCAAATTTAGGAGTATAGTTCAAATACCTGAAAATCCTCTTGACCGTTTGCCGGTGTGAAGTCCTCGGCGAAGCCTGAAAACGAGCGCACAGACACACACTGAACTGTATGTCCGACCTCGTCGCTGTCAAGTAGAGGAGGGAGCCGATCATGCTCCTGTACTCCTTCTGGTCCACGGGCTCACCGTCTTCATCAGCATCCAAAGCCGTAGTCGTACTCATCAGAGTCGTCATCAGCTTGGAGTCGTTCATTTCAAAGTTCCTGACGATGTCCTTGGTGTACTTCCCTTGATGCACAAATGTCCCATCCTTGAGTTGCTTGATTTGAAGCCCAAGGAAGAACTACAGCTCACCCATCATCGACATCTTGAACTCCATGTTCATATCCTCTGCAAACCTCGCAACCAAAGAGTGAGAGGAGCCACCAAAGATAATATCATCCACGTATATCTGAACAATCAAGATGTCATTGCCATTTCTAAGTAGGAAAAGGGTTTTGTCTACGGTTCCCACCACAAAGCCCTTGCTAAGCAGAAAACCCCTTAGCCTACCATACCACGCTCTGGGTGCTTGTTTCAGGCCATATAGTGCTTGCTGGAGTTTGTACACTCGGTGGGGATACTTGGCACTCTCGAAACCTAGGGGTTGCCTCACATACACTTCTTCCTCAATTACCCCATTTAGGAAAGCACTCTTCACATCCATCTGAAACAACTTGAACCCTTTAGCAACAGCAAATGCTAGAAGGATCCGAATTGCTTCCAATCTAGCTACAAGTGCAAAGGTTTCCTCATAGTCTATCCCCTCCTTCTGACTAAACCCCTGAGCTACTAGCCTAGCCTTGTTTCTCACCACCATCCCATTTTCACCTTCTTTGTTCTTCCAAACCCATTTGGTACCTATAGGATGGCAGTTTGGAGGTGGTTCAACTAACACCCAGACTTGGTTTCTCTCAAAGTTTTCAAGCTCCTCATGCATGGCATTGACCCAATTTGAATCAGATAATGCATGTCCAATATCTTTGGGCTCGAAAGAAGCGACAAATGCAGAGTGAGCAAAGTGAGAGACTGTCTGTGACCTCTACCGTGTGGTTCTCTCGTGAAGATCACCGATGATCGACAAAGGAGGATGATCAGCTTGAACTTGTCTCTGTGCCTCTCTCTCCTGGAGATCATCTCCCCCTCAGCAGCAGCTTCCACTTGTACTTGACGGGTCGTAGTAGTAGGAGTGGGGGATGGACCATCGTCAACCGTAGTCGTAGTGGTGGAAGTAGAGGGTACACGAACAGGAGGAACATCATCATCACCATCATCCTCGTCTTCTTCCTTCTCATCTTCGAAGATTGTCTGCCCCAGCTCATCGTCACCTGCACACTCAAAGATGATAGAGCTACATGGCTGTGTCTCATCGAAGGTTACCTTGCAAGTCTCCATGATTTGGTTAGTTTCAAGGTTAAGTACACGATAAGCTCTAGAATGTAATGCATAACCTAGAAAAATCCCATCAGAAGACCGAGCCTCAAACTTGTCTAGCTTCCCCTTCTTGAGTATAAAGCACTTGCAGCCAAAGACTCTAAAGTGACTAACTCTGGGGGCACGACCGTGCATAAGCTCATAGCAAGTTTTCTTCTTGAAAGCTCAAAGGAAAATCCTGTTTGAGACATGGCAAGCGGTATTGACCGCCTCGGCTCAATATTTCCTAGGAGTCCTGTGCTCATCGAGCATCTCCTGGCCATCTCACAAAGGGTCCGATTCTTTCTTTCTACGACACCGTTCTGAGGAGGAACATACGGTGACGAGAACTGATGTTCGAGACCAAGATCACGACAGAAAGTCTCAAAATGAGAGTTTTTGAATTCTGTGCCATTGTCACTGCGAATTGCTCGAATGGCATCCCCATGTGTCTCATTCTTCAACCTCAAGATCAGATCTCGAACAAGGCCAAATGTCTCACTTTTGTCAGCCAAGAAAAACACCCAGGCATAGCGAGAGTAGTCGTCCACAACCACAAGGACATACCACTTCCCACCCACCGAGCGAACGCGAGCCGGACCAACCAGGTCCATGTGTAAAAGCTCCCCTAGACGCTCAGTCATGACAGCAGTCAAAGGTGGATGAGGAGTGGCTACCATCTTGCCATGCCTACACGGTGCACACACCAAATCTTTCTCAAACTTCAGCCTAGGTAATCCTCGGACAAGTTCAAGTCCACTCAAGCGAGAGAGCAAATCATAGCTCAAGTGACCCAACCTCCTATGCCACTTCCACAACTCGTCAGAAACACCAGCAACTAAACACCGAGTGGGACCTGAAGACTGAGAAAAATCTGCTCGAAAGACTTGACCCTCGGGAACGATCATATAGACAAGATCGTCTCGAGAATCCAGTACCCGAAAAGCACCCAACTTAAAGCGAACCTCAAACCCCTCGTCAAGGAACTGAGAAACAGAAAGCAAATTAAAGCCAAGAGACTTGGAAGAGGGCCACATGCTTCAAAGTTACCTTCTCATTTACCTTGATCTCGCCTTCTGAAAGCACACGTCCTTTTCCATTATCCTCGAAAGTGATGTACTCTTTGGTCATCACCGGGGTGAGGCTGGAGAACCACCTTCGATCTCCGGTCATGTGTCGAGAACAACCGGAGTCGATCAACCAAAAGCTCTCCACGCCTCCTTCCAGCAAAATCAGAAACGAGAACAAGAGTGAGCAAATGACTCAACACTGGGGTTAGAACAGAAAGTGTTAAACCAGTGTTGAGCCATCTACTCAAAGGAAGGGTTAGCAAATTCCACACCAACACTCTCCATCCGTGGAACTCTCTCACGTCTCACTGCAGGAACACGAGCGCCACGAAAGGGAAAACTTGGTCCGTTGTTCCTCTAAAACTCAAAGCTGCGATCGTTCCTCCCAAACTCGTATGGGCCACGAGTGAAGGAACGTCCAGCAAACTCACCACGCCCTGAATCAAAGCGTCTGCCCTCACCACGAGCAAACCCGGAACTCACACCACGCTACAGACCTCGGCTGCCAGCACCCCGAGGTGCACCGGTCTGACCGGTCAGCCCCACTGGTCTGACCGGTGCCCTCTGCACAGCCCCAGCCCTGCCTCTCGGAAGCTCTCTAACCTCAGCAACTCCCCTAGGCAGTGGCTCACGAGGCTCAGGCACACCACGAGAAAGGCGGTACCTGTCCTTGTTTGCCTTTACCCTAGCAAATCTCTCATCCTTTCTCTTCCGGAAGCAAAACTCCTCCCGGTGGCCATCCTTTCCACAATACTCACAATGGAAAGTCGGCTTTGGCTTTGGGGAGTTCTCTTTGGGTTTCTCCTCACCACTTCTCACAAATATCACTCTCCTCTGGAGATTGTTTGTTTTTGGAGGAAACTTGGGAGGATCGGGAGTGGTGTCAAGTTTGCTACATAGGTGGTTTGGCTTGGGTTTCCATTGGTTGGTGGGTGTAGATTGTGGTGGAATGGGTATACTCTCAACCCTCACTTCCTTCTTCTCACCACTGCTCTCACCAACACTGTCAGATCCCAAACCCCTACCATCAGCTCGCTTGAACTGCTCAATCATCATTCTCAACTGAGGCTCTCTGCCAGACAACCAACCCAAACACTGACGCAACTCATCATTTTCAGTTTGCAAGCGGTTAGCACAGTGTTCAAGTTCAAGGTTCCTAACAGAAGAAGTTTCACAACCAGAGCAAGCAGTAGCAATAGAAGATTTCAAAGCAGCCTCTAGAGAAACTATGCGGGTACGAGAATCATCTAGTTTACCATGCAAAATAGGACAAGTAGCACAAGCTCCTAGCAAAGAAGGTCTAGACTTCAACTCAGTCAACTCAGCCCTAACAACATCTAGTTCCTCAAGACGAGAGGCATACTTGTTTTTCAGTTCAGACAGGTCAGCTAAGAAAACATTGCAATCAGTGCATTCAGGTTCATCAGTCACAACAGGTGCAGTTTTCAAAGACTCTATCTGAACTCTAGCATCAACAAGAGAAGACTCAAGTTACATGACCCTTTCTCTAGCATCACCTAGCAAGGACCTAAACTCTCTCTTCTCCTTGTTGGTTTTCCTAAGCACATCATCACGATTGTCTAGCAAGGCGTTCAACTGAGCAATCTCCTTAAGCAAGACGGCGGGGTCACGACTAAACTCTTCCTCGGAGTCGAAACCAGAGTCGGAGTTGTCCTTGCGGCTCTTCTTGCTGTCGGAGCTGAGCGCCATGCCGCAGAAGCCTTCTCTTGCGACGAAGCTCAGGCCGCTCAAGCTGTTGAAGTTCTTGCTGGAGTGCTTCTTGTCCTTGCGTCGGCTGGAGTCTTCCTCCTCGCTGCTTGAGCTCGACGTAGTGTAGCAGGAACTGGAGTCGATGTCGCTTGCACCAGCAACCATCGCTCGGGCCGACTTCTTCTTGTAGCCGCCACTCTTCCTTGGTCGTCGCTCGCCCTTGTTCTTGTGCTTGGAGTTGTAGTCGTTCCTGGAGCGGTGCCTGTAGTCGTTCTTGGGCCGGTGCTTGTAGTCGTTCTTGACTTCCATAGCCTCAGGACACTCAGCGATGAAGTGCCCCATCTTGCCGCACCTGTAGCACGTACTCGAGTTCCGCCTTGTTCCCTTGCGGTTCTCGTACATGCGCCCAAACCTCTTGGACAATAGCGCGAGATCATCCTCGCTCAGCACCTCGAACTCCTCATCTGGCAGAGACACAAGAACAGACAAGGCAAACTGTCTGGTGAAAGGATTAGCACTTCCAGAGCCAGAATCAGACACAAGAGCCAGACTATGAGGATCAGTCAGGTTCGTGTGTCTCGCGTTCAGCTTCCTATCCACCTCGGAAGACTTTAGCTTAGAGAATAGCTGTAGGACCGATATGGCGACCAGAGAGGGGGGGGGAGTGAATGGGAGCCATTAAAATTCTTCTCCAAAGAGACGAACTCGGCCTATGTTCCAAAATCACTTCCGAGGACCTCTACACCTATTTGCCAAGGCCACGTAGTCACTGGAGTACTACTGACCCTAGGAACAAGTCACAACACCCAAAAACACAGCGGAAAACACTTGAAACTTCTCTGTCCAGTAGAGGACGGTCTGATCGGGTACCGAGGCGGTCAAACCGGGTAGGGCGGTTAGATCGCGCACCCAGGGCGGTCAGACCTCCTCCAGCAGACACGAAACTTGCAACTAAGGGAAGACGGAGCAAACGAACTCCAAATGAGCCAAGAATTTGACAAAGGCTTCTTCTGATCAAGGCAAACTTGCTCCCAGAAGAAAACCCCAAAAAGCCAAACTTTTTCTCGGAACTCCAGGGGCGGTTAGACCTCCTGCCAGGGGCGGTAAGACCGCCTGCCCCTGGGCAGCAAGAACCATGGGTCAACCCTCAACTTCCCATCGATCGATCTCCCGATTCACCCAACGGATTGCAGCGAAACTTTGGGGAAGTATGGGATGCCTTGTGGACAACCTCTACCTTAAAGGATCTGCCCCAAAACGCTCTCAATCATGGGGAATCGCGAATCAAAGGTCACTACCTCAAGAACTCGGGGGAACCCGAAAACCACCAAAATCGAAGACCTTCCCGAGGATTTGTAGGGACAAGATCACCAAGAAAAGAGGCCCAAGGCACACATGTGTGAGCCCCAACACAAATCACCCAAAGAAACGCCCCGAAACCTTCCTCACAAAATTCCCAAGAAAAGACCCCGAAAATCAACCGAAAAAGGAAAACGTCGGGAAACAAAGAGGATACAAAACTAGCACCATGAATCTTCTTCACATTCAAAGGAAAGATTCTTTACAAGGGCTAGCAACCTCCCAACATCCACCGTCTTGATGATCTAGAGTTAAAGCACTAGCTAGCCTATGGAAGGAAGAAGAAAACCATAGCAAAGTGCTAGGGAGGGAGAGAAAATGAAAACCTAGGCCAAAGAGATGGCTGCCAACTCCTCCACTTCTCTATTTATCTATTGAGTCCCGGAGGTGGCAAACTACTAATATACCCCTACAACTTGAAAGTAAGATACACACCCCTCAGGGGCAATTCCGTCACGTTGTAGGTATCTGCATCAAGCGGACACGCATCCACCGCAGCCTTGCTTCCCTCCGACGCAAGCCCCACGATCATGCCGCGTGTCCCCTGCTTCGAAGCTTCTTGGCGCACCGCTACCCGGGTGGTCAGACCACCCCTCCCAGGCGGTCAGACCGCCCTCCTGGGCAGTTAGACCGACCTGGGTGGCCGCCTCCGTCTCGTCGAGTCTTCGGGCTCAGTTTTGAGGCCCAAACCGAGAAACCATCCTCCGGCTGGTTTTGTGGCCAAACCAACAAACCCCGCGTACACGGCACAGCCTCACTACGCCAAGCTTCGAGCACGTCAAGCCTTTCACCTCCAGCACCTGGACGGTCTACTCGGTCTTGCCTCGTTTCTTGACTTGGCCACCACCAGTGCACCGGCTCCTTGTACACGACTTCGTCTTGCTCTTCTTGCACCATGCGAACCGCACTTGATCCCGTACGGCCACCGGGTCCCTCGAACCAAGCCTACTTGTCTCTCCACTCCTGGGAGGCCACTCTGGCTAAGACCTTTCGCGCCTGTTCTTCACCTGCACCAACGCAAATCAAGCCGCATCCAACACCTGCAATACTAGGCCAAGAGTCAGTCCACACCACGTTGTCAATCACTCATCACTAAGGAGCGACCATCCACTGGTCCTCGGACACACCTGGTCCTCAATCTCCCCCTTGATGAGTGCATTGACAACACACCATATTCCACTTGAAATGAAAACAGGAAAAAAAAAGAAACGAACAAGAGCTCAAGCAAGTGATAAAAAACCGAAGAACCAGCAAGAACAAGATCACTTGAATGAGAAAGTCTCGGTCCCCTAAGACAAGGGCAACGGCTCGACACAACCGAGACAAACAAGCTCACAACCAAGGAGCAAAGCACACAACTCACAAAGAGCACAAGTCAGGCACAAAGAGCCCCCCTGCACACATGCAAAGCCCCCCTTACCAAATGCAAGCTCCCCCTGAACCAATGCATGCAAACTTACCAATGCGAACAAATAGCAACCACTGCTCAGTCTGCCCAGGGCGGTTAGACCGCCCCCCAGGGAGGTTAGACCGCCCCCCAGTCACATTATGGGCATGGCGGTTAAACCGCCCCCAGGGAGGTTAGACCGCCCCCAGACCAAAATTTTGAGTCTCGAAATTAGTCCGGAAATGCACGGAAACCCTCTAAATGTACCCAGCAAGCTTTTTCATGCACAAACTTCTCCCCCTTGTTGACAATGCATGAATCAAGGCAAATTTAGTAAAAATTCGGCTCTAGGCTTCCCAAATAGAAAATGAGCACAATAAAATGCTACAAATGAGATATTGAGCAAGCTAGATAGTTCATAGTTCCGTAAGAGCATTGCAAACAGGATGGTAAAGTTTCATATGCATGGGACAAAGTTAAGGTCAATTTTAGCAATTTTGCGAAAAAAATTCCTCTCATGAGCAAAGTCCTAAACATGGTCAAAATACGCATAAATGAACTAGATCACACACAAGCTCATACAAGGTCACAAGTTCGCATCAAAGGATCATTGCAAACACCCACAAGCTATCTCATGTCATGTCAAAGCCACCGAGCCATGTGTCTACTTCTTAAAATGAGACTTCTCATGGTAGACAACATGCAACGGTTTAGCACCCAATTTAAGCAATTTAAATCATAAATAACATGATTCATATAAGAGCATATTTTTCAAGCATTGACATTTCATTTTCAGATTTAAACATGGTACATGAAATGCCTTTGAGGCAAAAAGAAGCTTATGCTCCTCCATATGGTAAACAAGTGGGCTAAACATTCACAATGACAGAAGGTCTTTGACCTCAGTTGACAAGAACATGATACCCAAGCATAAACTAAGCATGGCATAGTCACTTAAGCACATAAAGACCATGAAGGGCATCTACTCATGAGTGAATGCCAATTTAGCATTTTTCTCAAAAATGTAGCAGTTTCACCATGGATATTCAACAAAGCCATCAAGAGCATAGCATCACATCACCAATCACTAGCAAGCATTCTAAAAATCTCATAGGTAGCATAACAAGTAATCACTGCCTATAAGAGAAGCCCATCCTAGTGAATGCAAAGATGATACAAAGATGGCTAACCTACCATGGTATGTTACAGAAAAGTAAACATGTATGATACATATGCTACATGAGAAGCTCCCAGACCCAACTCAGAACGGAAAACACACTCCAAGCTCACCTCGCAAGCGAGTAAAGGTAGCTTGGTCAAGTGGTTTGGTGAAGATATCTGCTAGTTGGTTTTGGGTTGGTACATGGATCAAGTTTATGTTTCCCTTCTTCACATTGTCCCTCAGGAAGTGGTACCTCACTTCTGTGTGTTTGGTTTTGGAATGAAGGACTGGATTTTTGGCTACACTAATGGCACTGGTGCTGTCACACAAGAGTGAAACATGGGTACACTCCTCACCAAAGTCGCTCATAGTGTAGGTCATCCATAGGAGTTGGGAACAACAGCTGGCTGCAGCTACATACTCGGCTTCTGTGGTGGATTGGGCTACACTTGACTGCTTGCGAGAAGACCATGAAACCAAAGAAGATCCAAGAAACTGGCAAGAACCCGAGGTAGACTTGCGATCCAAGCGACACCCAGCGAAATCCGCATCAGAGAACCCATGCAGATTCAGTGTCGAGGATGCAGAATACCAAAGACCAAATTCAGGAGTGTAGTTCAAGTACCTAAAAATCCTCTTGACCGCTTGCCGATGCGAAGTCCTCGGCGAAGCCTGAAAACGAGCACACAGACACACATTGAACTGTATGTCCGGCCTCGTCGCTGTCAAGTAGAGGAGGGAGCCGATCATGCTCCTGTACTCCTTCTGGTCCACGGGCTCACCGTCTTCATCAGCATCCAAAGCCGTAGTCGTACTCATCAGAGTCGTCATCGGCTTGGAGTCGTTCATCGTGAACTTCCTGACGATGTCCTTGGTGTACTTCCCTTGATGCACAAATGTCCCATCCTTGAGTTGCTTGATCTGAAGCCCAAGGAAGAATTGCAGCTCACCCATCATCGACATCTCGAACTCCCTGCTCATATCCTCTGCAAACCTCGCAACCAAAGAGTGAGAGGAGTCACCAAAGATAATATCATCCACGTATATCTGAACAATTAAGATGTCATTGCCATGCCTAAGTAGGAAAAGGGTTTTATCTACTGTACCCATCACAAAGCCCTTTCTAAGCAAAAACCCTCTCAGCCTACCATACCACGCTCTGGGTGCTTGTTTCAGGCCATATAGTGCTAGCTGGAGTTTGTACACTCGGTGGGGATACTTGGCACTCTCAAAACCTGGGGGCTGTCTCACATACACTTCTTCTTCTATCACCCCATTTAGGAAAGCACTCTTCACATCCATCTGAAACAACTTGAACCCTTTAGCAACAGCAAATGCTAGAAGGATTCTAATTGCTTCCAATCTCGCTACAGGTGCAAAGGTTTCCTCGTAGTCTATCCCCTCCTTCTGACTAAACCCCTGAGCTACTAGCCTAGCTTTATTTCTCACCACCATCCCATCTTCACCCTCTTTGTTTTTTCACACCCATTTGGTACCTATAGGATGGTAATTTGGAGGTGGTTCAACTAACACCCAAACCTGATTTCTCTTGAAGTTTTCAAGCTCCTCATGCATGGCATTGACCCAATTTGAATCAGATAGTGCATGTCCAATATCTTTGGGCTCGAAAGAAGCAACAAATGCAGAGTGAGCAAAGTGAGAGACTATCTGTGACCTTGACCGAGTTGTTCTCTCGTGTAGGTGACCAATGATCGACGAAGGAGGATGATCAGCTTCAACTCGTCTCGGTGCCTCTCTCCTGGAGACCACCTCCCCCTCAGCAGCAGCTTCCACTTGACTTGATGGGTCGTAGTAGTAGGAGTGGGGGATGGACCATCGTCAACCATAGTCGTAGTAGTGGAAGTAGAGGGTACACGAGCAAGAGGAACCGCATCATCTCCATCATCCTCTTCTTCATCATTCTCCTCCTCGAAGATTGTCTGCTCCAGCTCATCGTCACCTGCACACTCAAAGACAGGAGAGCTACATGGCTATGTCTCGTCGAAGGATAACTCGCAAGTCTCCATGATTTGGTTAGTTTCAAAGTTAAGTACACGGTAAGCTCTAGAATGTAATGCATAACCAAGAAAAATCCCTTCTGAAGACCGAGCCTCAAACTTGTCTAGCTTCCCCTTCTTGAGTATAAAGCACTTGCAGCCAAAGACTCTAAAGTGGCTAACTCTGGGGGCACGACCGTGCATAAGCTCATAGCAAGTTTTCTTCATGAAAGCTCGAAGGAAAATCCTGTTTGAGACATGGCAAGCGGTATTGACCGCCTGGGCCCAATATTTCCTAGGAGTCCTGTGCTCATCGAGCATCGTTCTGGCCGTCTCACAAAGGGTCCGATTTTTCCTTTCCACGACACCGTTCTGAGGAGGAACATACGGTGATGAGAACTGATGTTCAAGACCAAGTTCACAACAGAAAGTCTCAAAACGAGAGTTTTTGAATTCTGTGCCATTATCACTGCGAATTGCTCGAATGACATCCCCATGTCTCTCGTTCTTCAACCTCAAGATCAGATCTCCAACAAAACCAAATGTCTCACTTTTGTCAGCCAAGAAAAACACCCAGGCATAGCGAGAGTAGTCGTCCACAACCACAAGGACATACCACTTCCCACCCACCGAGCGAACGCGAGCCGGACCAACCAGGTCCATTTGTAAAAGCTCCCCTGGATGCTCAGTCATGACCTCAGTCAAAGGTGGATGAGGAGTGGCTACCATCTTGCCATGCCTACATGGGGCACACACAAAATCTTTCTCAAACTTCAACCTTGGCAATCCTCGGACAAGTTCGAGTCCACTCAAGCGAGAAAGCAAATCAAAGCTCAAGTGACCCAACCGCCTATGCCACTTCCACAACTCGGCAGAAACACCAGCAACTAAACACCGAGCGGGACCTGAAGACTGAGAAAAATCTGCTTGAAAGACTTGACCCTCAGGAACGATCATACAGACAAGATCGGCTCGAGAATCAAGTACCCGAGAAGCACCCAACTTGAAGCGAACCTCAAACCCCTCGTCAAGCAACTGAGAAACCGAAAGCAAATTAAAGCCAAGAGACTTGACGAGGGCCACACACTTCAGAGTTACCTTGTCACTTACCTTGATCACCCCTTCAGACAACACCAGTCCTCTTCCATTGTCCCCAAAAGTGATATACTCCTTGGTCATCACTGGGGTGAGGCTGGAGAACCACCTTCGATCTCCGGTCATGTGTCGAGAGCAACCGGAGTCGATCAACCAAAGGCTCTCCGCGCCTCCCACCTGCAAAATCAAAAATGAGAACAAGAGTGAGCAAACGACTCAACACTGGGGTTAGAATAGAAAGTGTTAAACCAATGTCGAGCCATCTGCTCAAAGGAAGGGTTAGCAAAGTCCATGCTACCACTGTCCACCCGTGGAACCCTTTCACGTCTCACCGGAGGAAAACGAGCACCACAAGAAGGAAAATGTGGTCCGTAGTTCCTCTGAAACTCAAAGCTGCGATCGTTCCTCCCAAACTCGTAACGATCATGAGTGAAGGAACGTGCAGCGAACTCACCACGCCCTGCCCCAAAGCGTCTGCCATCGTCCCTCTGAGGAGGAACACCCCGAGGAGGAAAACCTTGACCACCCCTAGCAGGAACTGAACGCACTCCAGCCTCTCCCCTAGGTATAGTGACACACGAGGCTCAGGCACACCATGAGAAGTGCGGTACCTGTCCCCGTTTGCCCTTTCCCTAGCAAGCCTCTCATCCTTCCTCTTTCTGAAGCAGAAACCCTCTCGGTGTCCATCTTTCCCACAGTACTCACAGTGGAACACCGACTTTGGCTTTGGTGGGTTCTCTCTGGGCTGTGGCTTCTCTCCCGACTCAGGCACAAACACTACTCTCCTCTGGAAGTTGTTTGTCTTGGGTGGAAAAGTAGGTGGATCTGGGGTTGTGTCAAGTTTGCTACAAAGGTGGTTTGGCTTAGGTTTCCACTGGTTGGTAGGTGTAGTTTGTGGTGGAATGGGTATGCTCTCAACCCTCACTTCCTTCTTCTCACCACTACTCTCACCAACACTCTCAGACCCAAGCCCCCTACCATAAGCTCGCTTGAACTGATCCATCATCATCCTAAGCTGTGGCTCTCTACCCGACAACCAACCCAAACACTGACGCAACTCATCATTTTCATCCTACAGACGGTTAGCACAGTGTTCAAGTTCAAGGTTCTTCACAGAAGTAGTTTCACAGCCAGAGCAAGCACTAGCAATAGGAGACTTCAAAGCAGCCTCTAAGGAAACTATGCGGGCATGGGAGTCATCTAGTTTACCATGCAAAATAGGACAAGTAGAACAAGCTCCTAGCAAAGCAGGTCTAGACTTCAACTCAGTCAACTCAGCCCTAACAACATCTAGTTCCTCAAGACGAGAGGCATACTTAGCTTTCAGTTCAGACAAGTCAGCCAAGAAAACATTGCATTCAGTGCATTCAGGTTCATCAGTCACAACAGGTGCAGTTTTCAAAGACTCTATCTGAACTCTAGCATCAACAATAGAAGACTCAAGTTCCATGACCTTTTCTCTAGCATCACCTAGCAAGGACCTAAACTCTCTCTTCTCCTTGTTGGTCTTTCTAAGCACATCATCACGATTATCCAGCAGAGCATTCAACTGAGCAATCTCCTTAAGCAAGACATCGGGATCACGACTCACCTCATCCTCAGAGTCAGAACCAGAGTCGGAGTCGTCATTGCGGCTCTTCTTGCTGTCGGAGCTACGCGCCATGTCGCAGAAGCCGTCTCTCGCGACGAAGCTCAGGCCGCTTAGGCCGTTGAAGTTCTTGCTGGAGTATCTCTTCTCCTTGTACTGGCCGCCGTCCTCGTCGTCGCTGCTCGAGCTCAACGTAGTGTAGCAGGAACTGGAGTCGATGTCGCTTGCGCCAGCAACCATCGCTCGGGCTGACTTCTTCTTGTAGCCGCCGCTCTTCTTGGTCCGCCGCTCGCCCTTGTTCTTGTGCTTGCTATAGTTGTTCTTGGGATGGCGCTTGTTGTAGTCATTCTTGGGCCGGTGCTTGTAGTTGTTCTTGACCTCCATGGCCTCGGGACACTCGGTGATGAAGTGTCCCATCTTGCCGCACCTGTAGCACGTACTCGAGTTCTGCCTCGATCCCTTACAGTTCTCGTACATGCGCCCAAACCTCTTGGTCAACAGCGCGAGATCGTCCTCGCTCAGCACCTCGAACTCCTCATCTGGCAAAGACAAAAGAGAAGACAAAGCAAACTGTCTGCAAGAAGAGTTAGCTTGAAATCCTATCCTCGAGCCTGTGACAAGAGCCAGACTATGTGGATTAGTCAGGTTCTCTGTCTTGGCTCTCAAAGCCCTATCCACCTCTGAGGACTTGATCTTGGAGAAGAGCTCATCGACCGTGAGTGTCTCATAGTTAGAGGACTCCATGATGGCCTCGACCTTAGCGCTCCACACGGTATGATCCAGAGAGTGTAAGAGCTTCACTTCTCTATCATGATCATCGTACGGGAGCACGGTCACATTGGCCCTCATGTTGTTCACTATGCATGTGAACCTCTGAAACATCACGTCGATCGACTCACCGGGGAGATGAGTGAAGTTCTCGTACTCTCTCCGGTAAGTCGCAAACAACCGTGCCTTCACTTGGTTGTTTCCTCCGTGGGCTACCTTCAGTTTCTCCCAAATCTTGCAGGCCAAGTTCTCTCCCAAAACACGATTGAATTCATGTTCCGAGAGCACAGTATAGGAAGTCGACGGCCTTGATGTTGGCCTCGAACATGTCCCTGGAGCTTGGTAGCAAGAAAGAGTCGGGGATGACATAGTTGGTACTTGTCACCTCCCAAACCAGCTACCCCTTTCCATGGAGAAACGCGCCCATCCGGGCTTTCCACATCTGGTAGTTCTTTCCATCGAAGTGTGGAGGACCCGAACTCCGCTTTTGGTATGCCATCTTTGGATCTCGAACCGGTTAGAGTTAGGAGACCCTTAACTCGGCTCTGATACCACTTGTAGGACCGATATGGTGACCAGAGAGGGGGGGAGTGAATGGGAGCCGATTAAAATTCTTCTCCAAAGAGACAAACTCGGCCTATGTTCCAAAATCACTTCCGAGGACCTCTACACCTACTTGCCAAAGCCACGTAGTCACTGGAGTACTACTGACCCTAGGAACAAGTCACAACTCCCAAAAACACAGCGGAAAACACTTGAAACTTCTCTGTCCAGTAGAGGGCGGTCTGACCGGGTACCAAGGCGGTCAAACCGGGTAGGGCGGTTAGACCGCGTACCTAGGGCGGTCAGACCTCCTCCAGCAGACACGAAACTTACAACTAAGGGAAGACGGGGCAAACGAACTCCAAATGAGCCAAGAATTTGACAAAGGCTTCTTCTGATCAAGGCAAACTTGCTCTCAGAAGAAAACCCCCAAAAGCCAAACTTTTTCTCGGAACTCCAGGGGCGGTTAGACCTCCTGCCAGGGGTAGTTAGACCACCTGCCCCTGGGCAGCAAGAACCGCGGGTCAACCCTCAACTTCCCATCGATCGATCTCCCGATTCACCCAACGGATTGCAGCGAAACTTTGGGGAAGTATGGGATGCCTCGTGGACAACCTCTACCTCAAAGGATCTGCCCCAAAACGCTCTCAATCATGGGGAATCACGAATCAAAGGTCACTACGTCAAGAACTCGGGGGAACCCGAAAACCACCAATATCGAAGACCTTCCCGAGGATTTGTAGGGACAAGATCACCAAGAAAAGAGGCCCAAGGCACTCATGTGTGATCCCCAACACAAATCACCCAAAGAAACGCCCTGAAACCTTCCCCACGAAATTCCCAAGAAAAGACCCTGAAAATCAACCGAAAAAGGAAAACGCTGAGAAACAAAGAGGATACAAAACTAGCACCATGAATCTTCTTCACATTCAAAGGAAAGATTCTTTACAACGGCTAGCAACCTCCCAACATCCACCCTCTTGATGATCTAGAGTTGAAGCACTAGCCAGCCTATGGAAGGAAGAAGAAAACCATAGCAAAGTGCTAGGGAGGGAGAGAAAATGAAAACCTAGGCCAAAGAGATGGTTGCCTACTCCTCCACTTCTCTATTTATCTATTGAGTCCCGGAGGTGGCAAACTACTAAACTACCCCTACAACTTGAAAGTAAGATACACACCCCTCAAGGGCAATTCCGTCACGTTGTAGGTATCTCCATCGAGCGGACACGCATCCACCGCAGCCTTGCTTCCCTCCGACGCAAGCCCCGCGATCACGCCGCGTGTCCCCCGCTTTGAAGCTTCTCGGCGCACCGCGACCCGGGCGGTCAGACCGCCCCTCCCAGGTGGTCAGACCGGCCCAGGCGGTCAGACCGCCCCTCCTGGGCGGTTAGACCGACCTGGGTGGCCGCCTCTGTCTCGCTGAGTCTTCGGGCTCGGTTTTGAGGTCCAAACCGAGAAACCATCCTCCGGCTGGTTTTGTGGCCAAACCAACAAACCCCGCGTACATGGCACAGCCTCACAACGCCAAGCTTCGAGCACGTCAAGCCTTTCACCTCCAGCACCCGGACGGTCTACTCCGTCTTGCCTCGTTACTTGACTTGGCCGCCACCAGTGCACCGGCTCCTTGTACACGACTTCGTCTTGCTCTTCTTGCACCATGCGGACCGCACTTGATCCCGTCCGGCCACCGGGTCCCTCGAACCAAGCCTACTTGTCTCTCTACTCCTAGGAGGCCACTCTGGCTAAGACCTTTCGCGCCTGTTCTTCACCTGCACCAACGCAAATAAAGCCGCATCCAACACCTGCAATACTAGGCCAAGAGTCAGTTCACACCACGTTGTCAAACACTCATCACTAAGGAGCGACCATCCACTGGTCCTCAGACACACCTGGTCCTCAACAGCTCATCGACACGCAAGGTCTCATAGTTTGGTGATTCCATGATTACCTCAACCTTAGCACTCCACACGGTATGATCGAGAGAGTGTAAGAGCTTCAAAGCTCTATCATGATCATTGTACGGGAGGACGGTAATGTTGGCCTTCATGTTGTTCACTATGATAGTGAAACGCTGGAACATGGCATCGATGGATTCACCAGGAAGATGCGAAAAGTTCTCATACTCTTTGCGGTAAACAGAGAAAAGCCTCGCTTTCATGTTGATATCACCGCCATGAGCAACTTTCAGCTTCTCCCAAATTTTGCAAGCCAAGTCCTCTCCCAACACACCCTCAAACTCCTCGGTATAGAGAGCACGAAACAAGTAATCCATGCCCTTTGCATTGGCCTCAAACTTGTCCTTGGCACCTAGGGCCTCAAGATTATGGGGTGTAACATATGTGGTGTCAATGGTAACATCCCAGAGTAACTTGCCCTTGCCACGAAGAAATGCTCCCATCCGAGCAACCCAGAGAGGGTAATTTTTCCCATCAAAGTGCGGAGGACCTGTGCCCCGATCCTGATACGCCATCTTTGGATCTCGAACTGGTTAGAGTTAGGAGACCCTTAACTCGGCTTTGAAACCACTTGTAGGACCGAGATGGCGACTAGAGAGGGAGGGGGAGTGAATGGGAGCCGATAAAAATTCTACTCAAGAACTCGGCCTGTGAACCCAAGATCACTCGGACACCTCTGCACACTTCACTTGCCAAATCCACGTAGCCACTGAAGTGCTACTGAACCTAGGAGCAAGTCCCACCAAGCAACTCTCGAAAACACGCAGCGGAAAACAACTCGAGCACAGCTGCTGGAGCCAAAACCGGTCAGGCCGGTTTCACAAACCGGTCAGGCCGGTTTTGCCAGAGGAGAAAACTACTAAGTCACCCGAAACCGGTCAGACCTATTTCCCAAACCGGTCAGACCGGTTTCGCCCAGGGAGCACCAACACAAAGACCCAAAACTAGAGCAAACGAACTCGAAACTTGACGAAACTTGGACCAGAGCTTCTTCTACCAAAAGAGAACTTGTCCGCAGAAGATCTCCTCAAAAACACACCTTGACAAAAGCATTGACCAAACCGGTCTCCAAACTGGTCAGACCGGTTTTGCCAGGACAGCACGGGAAGAACTCAAACCGCGGGACAAACTCAAACTTCCAACCAATTGATCTCCCAATTCACCCAACGGATTGCAGCAAAACTTTGAGGATGCCTGGGTCACCTCATGGACGACCTCTCCCTCAAAGGAATTTCACTAAAACGCTCACAATCATGGGGAATCGTCAATCAACCACCAAGAACACCTTTCCACGACCTCCACCAAAAACCACCAAATCGAAGGCCTTTCCACGGGTTGGAGGGGCAAGATCACCAAGAAAAGAGGCACCACATCCTCATGAGTGATTCCCACTACAAGTCCCGCAAAGGAACTCCTCCAAAACCTTCCCACGAAAATCACAAGAAAAGGCTCCGAAAATAGCCAAAAAGAGAAAATGGGAGATACAACAAATAGCCTTTAGGAATCACGCTGAATCTTCTATACATATAAAGAAGGATTCATACAAGGTCTAGCTTGCCACCCGATCTTCCATCCCTCTCTCAAGATCTCACCATGAAGCTCTCAAGCTAGTCCTAAGAAAATCCTAAAGAAAATAGGAAGAGAAAATAGGAAAACAAAATGAGCTAGGGTTCCAAGAGATGGCTGCCATCCTCTCACCACTTGGGTTATATGGAGGCAACCAAAAGACGAAACTACCTCAATTACATAAAACTAAGATACACGCCCACCAAGGGCACTTTGGAAACTTGTCGTCATAGCACCATCGGACGGATGCCCAGCGACCGCAACTTGCTTAGCCTCGACGCAAGCCTTGCGATCCCAACACGTGTCCTCCACTTCGAAGCCTCCCGGTGCCCTGCGACCCCAAACCAGTCAGACTGGTTTTGGCTTGACAGCCACGCCCGGTCTTCGGTCCGTGCTGGTTTTGTGGCCAAACCAACAAACCCCGCGTACATGGCACAACCTCACCACACCAAGCTTCGAGCACGCCAAGTCTTTCACCTCTGACTCCCGGACGGTCTACTCGATCTTGCCTCGTTCCTTGACTTGGCCGCCACCAATGTACCGACTCGTCCACGTGCAAGCTTCGGTCATTAGCCGCCACCTTGCACTGGCTCGGTGTTGATTTTGTGGTCAAATCAACAAACCCCGCGTGCAGACTTCGGTCCTTAGCCACTACCCTGCACCGGCTCCTTGTACATGACTTCGTCTTACTCTTCTTGCACCATGCGGACCGCACTTGATCCCGTCCGGCCACCGGGTCCCTCGAACCAAGCCTACTTGTCTCTCCACTCCTGGGAGGCCACTCTGGCTAAGACCTTTCGCGCCTGTTCTTCACCTGCACCAACGCAAATCAAGCCGCATCCAACACCTGCAATACTAAGCCAAGAGTTAGTCCACACCACGTTGTCAATCACTCATCACTAAGGAGCGACCATCCACTAGTCCTCGGACACACCTTGTCCTCAGAATCGATGCACCATCCAAATCAAAGTCAGAGATCGAGATTGACCACGACGAATCACGCTCACCAATTCGACACGAAGAAGTTCATCCAGAAAGTAAATCAGCTCGATGGCAGGGGAGCAACACTAGGATTGGTGTCTTTGATACCAGATGTTAGGGTCGCAGATCGAGAGGGGATTGAGAGGAAGAACCAAAGGGGATCGAGAGGAGGAAGACAAGGTTGGGGAAGGAACGATGAAGGCTCCATCGATACAGTTGATGTTTGATTACAAGATGCCTCTTCTGTTCTCTCCTCCAGCCTTTATCATCAGGCTCATGCACACAACACACCCGTGCTCACACACGTTACAAGCCTCTAGGCCCACTAAGAGCCCATCACACGCGAGTTGGGCCGGCACACCCTAGTTCCTTGCTGCGGCCCACGAGCCTCCTTGTTGTTGTTTCTATCTTCAGATACAGAGCTGCTAACAAATTTTCTCTACGTGGTTTTGCAGGCGCAGTGGTCCTGTGGCTTCTTCATCAGAAATGCTTCTTCGACCTGGTGTACGACTGGTGGGAGGACCTGCTGGGGCTGGAGCCACACGGCGCGGGTACCCGAGGCACATGAAAGGCCACCATAGCCGCCGCCGCCGCCGCCACCACCACCACCACCATCGGCACTCGCACTACCACAGTGAATACCACTAGCACCGACACAACCACCACGTGCACACAAGAGCGATCCCAACCATCATCATGTCCTGCACAGGCACGGCGTGGAGCATCCCGAGGAGGTGGTGGAAGGGCGACCCGACGCTTGGCGTTCAGCACAGGGGTGGAGCTATTGGGCACAAGCATCGGCACGTCAAGCTGGCGGCTGCGGCTATGCATTTTGACGGGCCGAGCCGGTTGTGGGAGATGGAGGACACCTTGGAGTTCAGGGAGTGGAGGCGGGATGAGGTTAGGCACGGCCAGCACGGGCTGCATGGCCATGACCGCCGCCACTCCCGATTCTGACGGCCATGTTAGTAGTAGTACTAGTAGTAGGCTCTGCGATTGAGCCATCTAGTTCGTGCGTGTAACTTTAGATTGTACATAGGGGTTTCTGCTAGCGATTGAGCGCTATTATTGTAAATTATGTACTGCAGTGTAACTGGAACTGTAATTTCCTTACTGATGACATCTGCATTTGTAGTTGTTGCATTCCATTGCAGGGACCTGAACAGAGCAATCCTGGGCTTCCGGTCGAATACAATCACAAAAATTAAATTACTAAAGCATCCATTTTTTCAGCAACAAGAGTACGTATATGATTGTATTGTGCTTATTCTTATAGTCAGATTATGTACTCAATACATATACACCTAGAAAAGTAAAAATGAATAGTAATTTGAGGCAGAGGGAGCAATATTTATCAAATTGACCCTGAGATGTCAGATATTTTGAAGTTACTTGCCCCTGATAATGAGTTTGTCAAGGTGCCCGGAATGAAACGTTTGTTCTGCATCAAGGACAGCATGTTGAAGCTCATATCTGCTAGCGTGAGCTGCTCTGGTAGTGGCATGTTGCCATTGAGATAGTGCAGGACTTGCCTCATGTTTGGCCTGACATTAATAAATGGGTGCGAGCACATCAATCCTAACTTTAGTAGCAAGCATGCCTGATCATCATCAAAGGCACCATGAAGCTTCATATCCACTGCACCACCAAGTGATCCTTTCTGCCAAAAATCTAGGACCCAATTGACCAACATCAGCTGACTATCTTGTGCAGTTTGTTCAATCGGTTTTCGCCCACATATGACTTCAAGAACAAATATACCAAAGGAAAATACATCGGTAAGTGGCGTTGCCTTGCTAGTACGCGCCAATTCTGGTGCTAGGTATCCTATGGTGCCGACAACATGTGTGGTTTGAGGATCCACACCATGGTCATATAGTCTTGCTAGACCAAAATCACCTAGACGTCCATTCATTTCATCGTCAAGGAGTATATTGCTTGGCTTGATGTCCCGATGGAGTACTACTTTCTCCCATTCTTCATGGAGGTAAAGCAACCCAGAAGCAATGCCTCTGATTATTTGGAGTCTTTGCTCCCAACTCAATGTAGGCTTATCTTGATCATACAAATACTTGTCTAGACTTCCATTTGACATGTACTCATACACTAAAATAAGTTCACCTTTTCGACGACAATAACCTTGTAACTGCACAATATTACGATGTTGGAGACGACCAATGCTTACAACTTCAGCAACAAATTCCTTTATGCCCTGATTCGAGTCGTGTGAAATTCTTTTGACGGCAATCACCTGCTTAGACATAGGAAGAACTCCCTTGTAAACCCTACCAAACCCCCCTATGCCTAGTAGATTTTTGTTCTTAAATCCTTCAGTAGCACCAAACAAATCCTTATATGAAAATCTATGTGGCCCAAACTCAACCTCCCAATCTTCTCGTAGTTCAGCATACCTTAGTCGCCTTCGAATGAGAACAATAATGATGGTTCCTACAACAATGGCAAATGATGCAGTGGCTATTGGCAGTGTAATATCCAAAACTTTGGATCGAGGACTGGGACCTTCATGGGGTAGCTTTGGCAGCTTGGTGATGTCAATAGGCAGAGCAGGCTTGTTCATGCCAAAACTCCAACCAAGCACATATTGCCGAGCAATGAATGAACCTGTTGATGATGAGAAGCCGATATATGCCTTGTCTGTGAGCACTCTTGACATGTTGTAAGTAACAGAGAGGAGTGGTTTGGATGGTTTGGCCATGTTTATTGGAGCTAAGGTCACATTGATCTGTGTGTGAACCTCATCATATTCCACCCACACCTGCATCATTTCGTAGCTTGCTAGAGTCAAGTTGTGGAAGTTACCCTTGTTGTCATCATAGTAGCCGGCATTGCTGGAGTTCGCAGAATTTAGCCCATTGATGTTGACTCCAACATGATTGTTGTTTATATCCTTGAACTCATCATTTTTGTTGGTGTCGAGTTCAACAGCAAAGAAGTGGTTGGTTGCATTTCCATTGTTGCCTCCATTGGCGAGACCCATGTACTGGGCCGGCAATGCATCAGAGAAGTTGTTTCTTCCAGCAATGAGAAAAGCAATGCCATGACCACAGATTGCAGATTGGATGCAGTAGATGGCAAAGACGTATGTAACAGAAAATGATTGCACTGGCGCATTGGACTTCTTGCGGAAGTGGAATGGAGTTGGATGGAAAGCATGGCCTTTGAGACGGAGGGTGCCATTGGTCAGTTCAAGTAGGCCATTTGGTGTGATGGAGGCCATGCCGTCGAGGGTGAGGTTAGCACCAGTGAAGCCAGAGTAGACAAATTGGTGCTTGCCATTAGCAAATGATGGAATGTTGAAGACAAGGAGAAACAGCATGTGTAGATTCACAAGGAAAAACAAGGGATTCATCTCACATATAGTGTCGCGAGTCGACTTGATGAAGATGCAAGAAAGTAGGCTTGAATACTGAACTTGAACGGGCTTCAGCAGTTTATATTTTGGCAGTGGATCCAGGTAATTGAATTTGTTACTAAGTCTACACGGCATGGCATACTAGTCATCAAAGTCCTACCCTTTCATTTTCATGGGCGTCATTACCTAGTAGCCTTCTCAAGCAGACCTTGACTGAAAGGGGCAGGCACTTTACTATTCCACCACCCTGAAAATGATATCTGTGTTGAGATTGATTGATGAATACTATGTATTTACTATATAGGAATGACCTAGAACTTATATATAGAACCTGAATGCTTACGTTAAATGTCACAATTGTTTTTTTTTTTGGTTGCAAAACATGGTATAGACACAGACGCTCGTATAAGCGTACACACACTCACCTTCTATGAATACACTCACGCAAACCTTACCCCTATGAGCACGTCAAAAAGATTGCAGTGACATATCTTGACAACAATTGAAATAATAGTGCCATAAGTGTTTGGTAACACATTCATTGATAGGGATATCAATCTTTCAATTGGTGCCGTAGAATTCTTCTCTTATACTCAGATGGAATATAATCTCCTTTTGGTCAAGCACGTGGCTTGCTTTGCTCCAATTTCTAAGGACAGGGTCCTGAGCTCCAAAGAATTCATCCTATGTGCTGACTGATCATAGATTCAGATAACTTTTGAATTGTGGCTCCTGTGAAATCCCTCAAATTTACGAAACCTTGATCGATCAAGTGTTCGTAGTGTGACCACATTATTTGTCATGACAATATCCTTGACAGAGATGCTTTGATGTGGTCTTCTCTGCTCAGATTTTGTGGATTACCCTATGCTGTGGCTTGATGTAAACGACAATTAAATAAGGCGAAACGGGCTAAAGACATGGCCACCTGATCATAACAGTGACATCAATTGTCAGGAACAAGCCATCCCTTGTGACACCAATGAGGTCAATGCCATCATCAGTACGCTCCCAACCTTAATGTTCATATGATTATTCATGCTCATTATTACCTGATATTCAAAAGACAAACAATTTCAAGCCACAAAAACCAGCCTGGGGACACAGTATATATAGTATACTACAATCGAAAATTCCTGCTAAGCCAGGAACACTTGCAAGTTACCCATTTATACAGAGGGAGTGACTTGTATTCACAAAAATAAACTGTGCTCTGGAACACCAAAAAAACACAGCCAACAACATAAACAAAAACCCTGGATAATCGATCTAAGTCTTTACCAAAAAGTTACATGAAAGTACTAAATATAACATCAGAGAACATCACGAAAATTATCTTCCTCCTGAGATGCTAGATATTGTGACAACGCTTGACGATAGTGTAAATGGATCGAAGCATTCATCTTGCATTAGGGACAGCATGTCCAAGCTCATGTCTGCGTGTGTCAGCTCCGGTAGTGGCATCTCACGGTCAAGGTATTGCATGACCTGCTACATGTTAGGCCTCTCATTAGTAAATGGATGTGAGCATAATAGCCCAAGCTTTAGCACAAGGCATGCCTCGTCAACATTGTAGTCACCACGAAGCCTGGTGTCCACTGTCTCAATTAATGATCCTTCACGCCAGTGCTTAAGAACCCAATCAACTAACACTGCCCGATCATCGTCTACATTGCGGTCGATTGGCCTCTTCCCACAAGTTACCTCAAGAAGGAAGATACCGAAGGCGAACACGTCTGTGTGAGGGGATGCCTTGCCTGTGCAGATTGTTAGATATTTCTAGTTGACCTCGGTCACCAACTGCACGGAGGAAAAAGGGGGCGCTCCGTGCCCTCATCCCTCGCACGACCCAACGGATTTGAGTCCATTTTTGCCGTGATCGGGAGGCAAACCTAAGCCACCATGGGCTCGGCCCCAAGCCTACAGCGCCACCTATATAAGAGATAGAAAGCCCTCCTGGGCAATCAATCTAATCAATAAGTTTCCACCGAAACCCTATCACCAATCGCTAAGGGCGCTGGAAGGCTCGGAAACTCGAGCTCGTCCCTAGGGGCAGTGCCGCTGGAGACCTGAAGGCCTGCGTTACCCAAAGAAGACGCTGAAGGAGCGTCTGCGCTACACCCATCCTGACACCGCCTTCACCATCGAGTTCGTCACTGCTACACCAAGCCCTACCGACGAGATGGACACCACCACCGCCGGTATAAGATACATCCTCATGTTTTCTGCATCAAGTTAATGTACTAGGCGTGAACTATTCTAGACTAGTGATCCTGGATATTTAAGTTCATATCTAAGTTTTGTTAGTAATGCTTAGTTTATAAATCTAACATTTGGTATCAGTTAGCCCTTACTAGTCTGATTAGATCCCCTAGATGAACCCTAAGTAATTTTAGTTTCAGTTCAATCTAAGAAATTGGTGTAGATCATGTTTTATTTCATGTTTAAGCTAAGATCAGTAATGTTCAGTGTTATTTTCATGTTTTAAGCCTATACATCTCAAATTAGGGTTTCGGTCAGTTCAAGTTCATGCATCAAAGCCTAAGTTTTAATCGATCCAGACCCGAATCCGGAACTAGCAGCATTTAGAAGGAGGGGAAAAGCAAATCTCAAATCCAAATTTAATCAAACCGACAGATCCCCTGAAATCCTAGATCCAAACTTGAAACCCTAACCCTAAGTCAAAGAATAAGAGAGGCCTACCTTGCCTCGGTGGCCTCACGTGGCATAAGATTCGCCGCACGCGACCGTCGCCCTCACTGCCAGCGAGCCCCGCGCTCGCCTGCAACCCGCGACTTCTGCTCGTCGCGGCCCTCGCGGCCCCGACTGTACCTTTGGCCGCGCATGCGCCCTGGCGGTGCGCGCCGTGCTTCAAGAGGCAGCGCATCAGTCCGCGCCGCCGCCGGCCGTGGAACCCCGGCGGAGCCCCTCGACGGGCCGCGCGCGAGACGCACGCAGCGTGGCAGAGGAGGCCCGCGGAGCTCTGGCTGGAGGAGGTGTCCCTCAGATCCGGACCCTCAACTCACCGGAGATAGGGAGAGAAGAGAAACGGGCGGCAGCGCTCATCGCCGTCGCTGGCGGAGGCGCGCTGCGGCGCGGGGGAGGGGAGTCTAGGGTTTACCCTTCCCGGCCGTTTCGGCCTTTTAAGCGGCGCTGGATCACCGTCCGCCGTCGATCGCCGTGGATGGTTCAGATCGAGGCGGGGCGTGCGCGGCGATGAGCTGGGCCAAATTGGTGGTCCAGTCATTCGCTGCCGGGCCGAAAACGAATTGGGCCGCGCCGAGCCGCCCGCTGAGTCGTTCAGCCGAGCCGCGACCCTTGAAGCCGAGCTGCGAGCCGCTTGCCGAGCCGCTGCAGCTGAGCTGCACACATTAAATGGGCTGGGCCGCGTGGACCGCGTGCGCCGCATGTGCTGCGTGGGCCGTGTGCGCTTAATGGGCTGCTTCAGGCTGTTTTTCAATTTTGGGCTGAAATGAGTTTTCTCCATTTTAATTCAGTTTTCAGTATCTTTTCAGCTTAAGTACCTATTAATTCTTGTTTTAAGTTGAGTTATTAATTGCATAAGTCATGTCAATTTAAGTGGTTGATGTTTGTGTTATTCTACTGAAATTTAAGTTTAAATCCACCACTTTACTTTGAGATGCCTCTAAATAAATGGAACCACCGAGAAATTTATTTAGAGTAAACTTGTGATTATTTCTGACCACCGTTGATTTAATCATGAGTCTTAAGACAAATTTCTTTTGTTTTCCCCACCGGTGATGCAAAGTGAAATTTAATGCGTGATTTTAATCAGACCACCATAGGGTTATTATCATGTTTTTATCCGCATTTCATTGTATATGATTACTAAGACAAATTTTCTTGATTTTCAGTGACTTATTGTTGGCAGTCAAATTTGGTACACCTAGCTATGTGTTTACCTTTGATGTTGGCGTTGATTTGATATCCAATCTAACGATCCTAACCCCCATTATATATCAAGTTCGCTCTTGCATGTGGTTTTTGAAATGTTGTGTTTACGCAGGATTTAAGCACTTAAAGGAGCACTTTCAGGTAAAGTTCATTGAGCACATTATTAGAAGATAAAGAAGCTCGGCACAAGTGTAAACTCAAGGTTAACATGACTCCAAAGACCCGAGGATTGCCTTGAGATTTGGAGATTTATCCACAAGATCAACTCAACCTGAGAGATATTCACGCAGCTCAGAACAGCATGATCTTTCGATGCAGATTCAAAAACTTAAACGGCCTCTAATGGAAAAATGTTGAATACAAAAGTTGTGGGAAATGTTGAGAGCTTCGATTTGCACATATGGAAAGCCCAATTCGGATCAAGGAGCTAGGAGATATGACCCCTGAAATATCTACTGCGCAGACAAGTCCGAAATCAGACAGATTATCTTCCGAGGCTGTTTTCGGATCTTATCTTCATTTCCAAGGATAGCAATGAATATGAAAGTTGGAAATAATTTCGTGCCACACAATCTAGACACTGAATTGGCATTATTTGGAGTCCGGACTTGGGAGATACGGCATCGGCAAGGAAGGGCTGCGAAATAAGGAAAATCTGGACGAGGCTGATTTTATGGAAACCAAGTTTGCTTCTCTCCCAAGCAAGGTCTCGTGCAAGACAAGGTGGAGCACGTCCCAAGGGTCCCTAAGGGTATAAATACAACCCCCTAGGTGCCCAAGAAAGGGGGAATCGATCGGAGAGCCACCGAATTGAAGGAGACACACCGAAGGAAGCCGCCGCCGCCGCCGGTCGTCGATGTTGCCTAGGAGATGGCTTAGGCTAGCCCCTAGCCGCCATGGTTGGCCCTGCATGGTGAAGCCATGGTGGAGTTCCGGAGCCATGCCTTGGATTCATCAAGGTGTATGTACTTATGACGGTGATATCAATGTAATCTTGTCTCTACTTTTGATCTACTTCGATGCATGCCTTCTTTCATTAATGTGTGTAGCTAGCACATGATTTTAGTAGGAATAGATCTAATCATGTGGTCAGTCTATGTCTTGCAGATACATCGTAGTGGTGCACGAACTTATGGTCGTCCGGTGTTGATTACCTTTGCGTAGTGACAGTACGAGGGAAGGGAAAAGGCCGAACAAACGTGTAATGTTGAGTTGATCTATAACTAGGTTATCTCTTTATCATGATATGAGTATTATATTAGTTTATCGCTTTGGCCAGAGTTGCAACTAGAGACGGTAGGCTTGTGCTACCTTTGGTCGTGTTACCTTATGGCTATCGATTATGATCCATACATCCTACCAACGTTTGTATGTTTACCCTTATATGCAATCAATGCTTCATGTTAGGTTAGGTTCGATAGATTAGATGGAAAACCTTAGTCGATTTGCTTCCAATCCACGGATTGATACCTTGGGTCCTCCTCGAGGGAAAAAGTGACTGCGATGGTCCGTAAGCTTGCGGTGAATCTTGGCGCGTTATTGAACCGTCAACACTTATGTGAACGCTGTGGCCTCCTACCTGAACAACATTGAGCTGCTCAATGGAGTGAACTTTCCTGACTAGAAGGGCAAGATCATGACATGCTTGGCTTGGAATGATCTTGATCTGGCATTAAGGGAGGATAAGCCTGCTGCACCTACTGCGGGACAGAGTTCAGCTGCTCTGGAAAAGTGGGAAAGATTGGACCGTATGGCTACTATGGTCATGACACAGACTATCAGTGGTGGCATCAAGGGTGCCATTCCCACTAAGGATGCACAGGGAGTAGATTTGAGTTCTAAGGCCTTACTGGCAAAGATTGAGGAGAACTTCAAGAGTTCATCTAAGACTTATGCAAGCACTCTCATCATGAAGTTAGTGTCCTCTCAGTACACTGGTCAGACTGGCATAAGGGAGAATATCCTCAATATGTGCGACATGGCAAACAGGCTGAATGACATGAAGATGGAGATCTCTGATGGATTTCTTGTTCACTTCATCATGACCTTACTGCCTTCACCGCAGTATGTTGCTTTCAAGATCAACTACAACACAAATAAGAACACATGGTCCATAAGTGAGTTGATTAGCTACTGTGTTGAGGAAGAAGAGAGGCTTAAGACTGAAAAGATGAAGGATGTGGTGAACATTGTCCACCACATGAATCTAAATAGCAATACTTCTAAGAATCAGCATGAATCAGGTAGGTAGCAGTAAGCAAGGCCAAAAGAAGAATAAAAAGAGTTGGAACAAGAAGATTGGTCCCAACAACAACATCAAGTTCAAGAAGAACAACAAGTCTAAGGATGGCAAGCTGTTGTGTTCTTTCTGTGAGTCCCCTAAGCATCTTCAGAAAGCCTGTCCATGCTTCAAGGAATGGCTGAAGCAACAAGATAATGCTAATTATGATGTTGTTTCATTCATTGATGAATTGTTCTTAGCAGATTTTCTCCTAATACTTGATGGATTGACTCAGGTGCCACTGTGCACATCTCTAATTCATTACAAGTATTATGTTCGATCTGAACTATAAGAAGGGGGGAGCGAAGTCTAAGAGTGGTTGATGGGAATGACGTTGAAGTTGAAGGCATTGGAAGTTTTTTCCTAGAGTTGTAGGGCGGCTTCCAGCTTAAATTAGATGATGTTCTTTATGTTCTCATTTTAAAGAGAAACCTTATTTCTGTTTCAGCATTAGATGATTCAGGTCACTTTTGTGAGTTTGGCAACAATCAATGTGTAATAATGTTTAATTCAATCAGTGTTGGTCTTGTTATCAGGCAAGGCAAACTTTCTATGCTCTCTCTTGATGATCCTATTATGAATGTTACTGATTTTTCACATAAGTGTAAACGTGATAATGAGACTTCTTCGAAATTGTGGCATTGTCGTCTTGGCCACATTTTGAGGGGGAGAATGGAGCATCTCAGCAATTAGATTTCTCAGATTCAGAGCAGTGCATCAACTGCATTAAGGGAAAATTTGCTAAGACAATTAAGAAAGGTGCTACTAGAAGTACGGGCATTTTAGAAATAATTCACACAGATATCTATGGACCTCTCTCAGTCACATCAGTAGATTGTTATGATTCCTTCATAACATTTACTGATGACTATCCCCGTTTTGGACACATCTACCCCATCCGTAAGCGATCAGATGCGTTAGAAATATTTAAGTTTTATAAACAGGAAGTTGAAAAACAGCACAACACTTCCACTAAAATAGTAAGATCAGACTGGGAGGTGAATATTATGGGAAACACGCTCAATATGGTCAAATTAAGGGACCATTTGCTGTTCTTAGAAGAAAATGGCATAAGAGCTCAATACTCTATGCCAGGCGAACCATAGCAAAGTGGAGTTGCTGAGAGGCGTAACCGGACGCTAATGGATATGGTACGGAGCATGCTCATTTATTCTCGCTTGCCTATGGAGCTGTGGATGGAAGCGTTAAAGATGGCTGCTCACATACTTAATCGGGTTCCAACTAAGTCAGTTCCCAAAGCACCTTTTGAGCTATGGAATGGGAGGAAACCATCGCTTAATTATTTAAAAGTGTGGGGCTGTCCTGCTAAGGCTAAGTTGTTTGATCCACAGCAAAAGAAATTAGATCCTATGACAGTGAGTTGCCATTTTATTGGATACCTAGAAAAGTCTAAGGGGTATGGATTCTACTGTCCTGGTCGTTTCACTAAGTTTGTTGAGACTAGACAGGCTGTGTTCCTAGAGGACTCAGGAATTAATGGAAGTTTTCCGACGAGGGAAGTGAGCTTCGAAGAACTACGGATTGAGCTTCCTGATCTAGTAGTTCAAGAGCCAACACAGGTGTATCAGTTTGTACCACCAGTTATTCTTCCCACTCAGATAAATGGCAATCAACCATCTGCTAGTATTCAACAGCCATCTGCTGATAGTCAGCAACAGCACGAGGTGCAAGCCCCTGAGGCTCAGGTGCAAGATGCACAAGAAGAAGTACCTCAACCCGCTCCTCAACCATTTGCAAGCCAACCATTAAGAAGAACGCAACGGGAAAGGAAACATGCCCTTCCTGATTGTTATGAGTTGTACTTGAGTGAGGACTTGTTTGATATCAGGAAAGTGAGTGATCCTGCCAATTTCAGAGAGGCAGTATCAAGTGAGAATTCCACTAAATGGATTGAAGCCATGGAAGATGAGTTAAGATCTATGAGTTCTAATCAGGTTTGGGATTTAGTAGAAATTCCTGATGGAGTCAAACTAGTAGGCAGTAAGTGGGTCTACAAAACTAAGTATGACTCTAAAGGGAATATCGAAAAATTCAAAGCAAGGCTCGTAGCAAAGGGTTATACACAGATGGAAGGGGTTGATTACAATGAAACCTTTTCTCCTGTGTCTACCAAAGATTCCTTTAGAATTGTCATGGCACTTGTAGCTCATTTTGATATGGAGTTACATCAGATGGATGTTAAGACAGCGTTCCTTAATGGAAACTTAGATGAAACAATTTATATGGCACAACCAGAAGGTTTTGCTGTTAAGGGTAAGGAACATATGGGGTGCAAATTAAAGAAATCCATCTATGGACTTAAGCAAGCATCCAGACAGTGGAACCTTAAGTTCGATGAAGTCATTAAGAGATTTGGGTTTAAGGAAAGTGATGTAGATAGGTGTATCTATGTCAAAGTCAAGGGTGGAAAACTCATAATTCTAGTGATGTATGTGGATGACATACTATTAGCAAGCAATGATAAGAACATGTTGTGTGAAACTAAGAATTTTCTTTCATCCCACTTCGATATGAAGGTTCTTGGTGAGGCCTCGTATGTACTGGCCATTGAGATACACCGAGATAGAGCTCAAGGAGTACTAGGGTTATCTCAGAAAGCTTGTATTGAGAAAATGCTTAAGAGAAACAATATGGATAAAAGCAATACTTCACCTGTTCCTGTTCAGAAGGGCGATAAGTTTAATGAAGGTCAATGCCCTAAGAATGAGTTATAAAGAGAAAGAATGAAGAACATTCCTTATGCTTCAGCTGTTGGAAGTTTAATGTATGAATAAGTCTGCACGCTGTCATACGAACATCCTGGGGCCCACCAACGTGGGGGGTCCTGTCCATGTACACGACGGCCCACTAGGACTACTCTATGTGTGGGCCATGTTGCAAGACGGCATGGACTATGTTGACAGTTCAATAACGCGTCAAGATTCACCGCAAGCTTACGGATCATCGTAGTCACTTTTTCCCTTGAGTATGGACCCAAGGTATCAATCCGTGGAACATGTGTAACTCAAGATTCAATCTAATAAGCGGGAAAACACTTTCGTTTAAGAGATTGGTTTGCATTTAATCTACTAAACACAAGAGGTAGCAAGAGAAAGCGTAGAGATAACCGATCTAGAGAGTCTAGATCATGCTTTTGTTGTAGCTCCGAGCAAGAGAGATGAAGATAATGAGAATCTCATAAAAAGCAAATTTAAATCATAACCTCCGGTCTAACCCTCGAAGGCACCCACCGTACACGCTATTAACATCCTGTCACGATGCCCCCATTTATTGTGTAGGTGAACCTAAGAGCACGTTCGCAAGGAACGTGTTGAACCCACTTGGGAGATTCAGTATGCACCTCTAGCCACCATGGCTACAAGAGCACCCTAAGCAATCTATCTTAAGAATAGATTGAGGAAGAAGCAAAACCAAGGGAGAGCAAAATCATAAAAGAAGGCACTTGATCGCTATAAATCGGATTCACAAGAAAACTTCACCATGAATGATTACATGATACAAGATCGCCACCGAGGCCCGACCTTGATCTTGATCCTAGCTTTGGAACTCCGACGTGGTCTTCCTTGCAAGGTTCCCACGTCAGCTAGGGAAACCCTAGACAACTAGCACGACCCTCCTCTCCGAGATGGTGTCCCTCTAGCTTCTCCGCTCCTCCGGTGGCTCTCTGGTCGATTGCTTCCCGTGGGTCTTTGCACAGGGGATATTTATAGTCTGAGGAGGTGCTAGGTCATGTTCACCTTGACTTTACACTTGTGCCGGGCTTCTTTATCTTCTAATAAAGTGCTTAATGAACCATGCCCAAAAGTGCTCCTTTAAGTGCTTAAATCCTGCGTAGACACAACATTCCAAAAACCACATGCAAGTGCGAACTTGATATATAACGGGGGTTAGGATCATTAGATTAGATATCAAATCAACACTAACATCGAAGGTAAACACATAGCTAGGTGTACCAAATTTGACCACCAACAACCCCCCATGCTTAAACCTTGCTCATCCTCGAGTGAGTCTAGGAAACTTGCTTGATCAAGAAATCAGCGTTGCCCTTCGATGTAATCCTTGCATTCAATTGTACACAACAAGACACATTGCTCTCTCAAGTATTTAGCATTTAGTTTCAAGTTTTAACCAGCTACTTTATCATTATGGGAGATAGACTAGCAATAAAGATCATGCCACAATAAAGTAAATATAATGCTCTTTAACATAAGCAAACTTCAAACCTTTACCTTGTTCCATTGTGAAGAGTTTTTCAAAAAGATGCATATCCAACATAGTGATCCTCTTGCAAAAGCTCATGGAAACACTCATCTCATCAAGTCACTCAAACCTATACTAGATTATTTTCAACCTATTCTACTAATATATGAAAGTGGAAGGCATATGTGGAGCTTGGTAGGTAAAAACAATCCTAGCAAAACATTATATTTGAAATATTGTCAAACTAAGAGAGAGATCTATTGGTTTTACTGAGACTTGTCAAAAAGGCCATGGAAAATAATGTTGGAGAGGGAGAGAGATGGAACACACACATTTAGATAAGTGAACATGTGCAAGTGTCAAGTGGATGATCCCAAGGCACAAATGAAGTCCTCGTTATAGGATTGCACATGGTTGGAAAAATTGAGTATGGATTTTAGTCTTGAAGCACCTCTTAAAATTCAAATGAAGCTAGAGAACCGGGGAACTTTATTATTATAATTATTTTTATTTTATCACACTCTTTTTTCTTTTTCTCTCTTTTTATACATATCCATTTTTTTAAAAATTCTCCCCTTGAACTCTAGACTACATTAGTACCTACCTCCTTGGCTTGGTAGCTCCCCCCATGCTTAGACAGTTGCTCGTCCCCGAGCAAAGAGGTGATGAAAAGTTTGCCAAGGTAGGTACTGAAAATCTTGTTGTTTTTTTTCTGAAGAGAGATACTTGAAATCTTCTAGGGATTGGAGGTCTCCCAAAATTATACACCTTCACCTTGTGATCTTCCTTGGAATATTAATCCATACTCAAGTATTGGGTTGTGGTCAAGGAGGTAAATAAGAAAAGATATTTGGGTTTGTGGGTGGATATCCGGCGAGGTTTGCAAAATTTCCGATGTGGAAACTCACAATGCACAGATAGAGAGGCTAGCAAAAAGAAGTTACGCAAAATGGAATGACTAGCTTCTAAGTCTCATACCACAGAAGATCAATCTTAATCCAACTCATCAAAATCTAAGTTTGCAATTTAGAGGTTTCATCATTAAAGATCATAAGTATATAGGTTTTGGTAGGTAGAATTTTGCAAGAGATTCACAAATGTAGATAGCATATGAATTAAGTTTTTAAATAAAACAAAACAAGTTATCAGGTCATTGGTAAACTTAAATCAAAGAGCAACATATAGTATGTGGGTCTAGAATTTAGTCATATAACCTCCACAAATAAAAGAGCCGGTATTTAGTCAATTTAAGATCATTTTAATGGAGAGCAATTAGTCAAGTCATATACAATATCATGTAGGTAAAATAAAGTGGCAACCTTCATCATTTTTCCACAAGCAAGATCATGCCAAAATATTATCATCGTGGTGAGCACAAGGTGACAGTAATCATGATCTAAACAAAAACAAAAACTAGGTAGAAGCCATATTATTAACAAGAGAGATATACAAAGGTTGCATCTAAGGTGTGTCGAAGACATATACATATGTACAGGTATTTAGAAAGACAAGGTGAGGACAAGGAGTGTCCGAGGACCAGTGGATGGTCGCTCCTTAGTGATGAGTGATTGACAACGTGGTGTGGACTGACTCTTGGCTTAGTATTGCAGGTGTTGGATGCGGCTTGATTTGCGTTGGTGCAGGTGAAGAACAGGCGCGAAAGGTCTTAGCCAGAGTGGCCTCCCAGGAGCGGAGAGACAAGTAGGCTTGGTTCGAGGGACCCGGTGGCCGGACGGGATCAAGTGCGGTCCGCATGGTGCAAGAAGAGCAAGACGAAGTCGTGTACAAGGAGCCGGTGCAGGGTAGCGGCTAAGGACCGAAGTCTGCACACAGGGTTTGTTGATTTGACCACAAAATCAACACAGAGCCGGTGCAGGGTGGCGGCTAACAACCGAAGTCTGCATGCGGAGTTTGTTGATTTGACCACAAAATCAACACCGAGCCAGTGCGAGGTGGCGGCTAACAACCGAAGCTTGCACGTGGACGAGCCGGTACATCGGTGGCGGCCAAGTCAAGGAATGATGCAAGATCGAGTAGACCGTCCGGGAGCTGGAGGTGAAAGACTTGGCGTGCTCGAAGCTTGGCATGGTGAGGCTGTGTCGTGTACGCGGGGTTTCTTGGTTTGGCCACAAAACCAGCACGGACCGAAGACCTGGCGCAATGAGGTGGCGCACCAGTCTGACCGATGAGGTGCACCGGTTTGACCGGTGTGGACCGTGTGCGACGGGGAGCTTCGAAGCGGGGGACACGTGGCGTGATCACGGAGCTTGCGTCGGAGGAAAGCAAGGCTGCGGTGGATGTGTGTCCGCTCGATCTACAACTTCCGGAATTGCCCCTGAGGGGTGTGTATCTTAATTTCGAGTTGTAGGGGTAGGATGGTACTTTGCCTCTTCCGATGGACTATAGATAAATAGCAAGAGGAGGAAGTGGGCAGCCAAGCTTTGGGGCTTCACCCTAGGACTTGGTGGTTTAGATTTGATTTTCTCTCTTCCCTAGCACTTGCTATGGGGTTTTCTTCTCCATAGGCTAGCTAAGAGCTTCATCTCCAAATCATCAAGAGGGTAGGATGTTGGGAGGTTGCTAGCCCTTGTAAAGAATCCTTCCTTTGTTTGTGAAGAAGATTCGTGGTGCTAATCTTGTCTCCCTTTGTGTTCCCGACGGATTTTCTTTTTCGGGATTTTCGGAGCTTTTTTCTCGGGATTTTTGGTGGGCGGATTTGAAGGGGTTTCCTTGGAGATTTTCTTTGGGGGATCACACATGAGTGCCTTGTGCCTCTTTTCTTGGTGATCTTGCTCCTACAAACCCACGGGAAGACCTTCGATTTGGTGGTTTTCGGTTTGTCCCGAGTTCTTGGTGTTCATCCCTTTGATTCGCGATTCCGTAAGATTTGGTGAATTTGGGGACTTGATCTCGTAGCCATGGTTCACCCATGAGGTGACCCAATTATCCCCAAAGTCTCACTTGAATCCATTACGTTAATCGGGAGATCGGTGGATTTGTTTTTGGAGTTTGACCCGCGGGTGGAGTTTTTCCCGAGCAGCCCAGACCTGATCGGTCTGACCGGTGCCAGCCCAAGTTGGGTTTTTTGAGAGATTTTGCTCTAGAGTGTTATCCAGGTCCTTGGCTTGCTGCTGTTCATGTTTGGTGCAGTTTTGGCCCCGGGAGCTTTGGATTCTTGCAATTGGGGTTTTTCCAGCCATGATCGGTCTGACTGGTGCACTGGACCAGTCTGACCGGTGCCTTGGCTTTCGTGGGAAATCACCACGTTGCTGCTCGGGTGATCCAGCTATTGTGCTCGGGTGACCCGGAGCGTCTCTGTTTGCTCTCGGGTGTTCCGGACCTTATGACCGGGTGACCCGTCTGGACCGGTCTGACCGGTGGTCCTGACCGGTCTGACCGACGCAGCTCGTGCTGTGTTGAGTTTTGTTTTCTGCTGTGCTTTGCTTGTGTGCGAGTTGCTTTGCCTTGCTCCTAGGTCCAGCAGTACTCTTGTGACTGTGTCGACTTGGCAAGAAGAGTGTAGGAGATTTTCGGACTTGATTTTGGGAGCATTTCCATATTCGTCTACTCGGAGAAGAATTTTATTTGGCTCCCATTCACTCCCCCTCTCTCTGGTCGCCATCTCGGTCCTACAAGTGGTATCAGAGGCGAGTTAAGGGTCTCCTAACTCTAACCGGTACGAGATCCAAAGATGGCGTATCAAGAGCGGAATTCGGGTCCTCCACACTTTGATGGACAGATGTGGGAAGCCCAGATGGGCGCGTTTCTCCGTGGCAAGGGGCAGCTAGTTTGGGAGGTGACAAGTACCAACTATGTCATCCCTGAGGCTTTCTTGCAACCAGGCTCGAGGGACATGTTCGAGGCCAACAACAAGGCCGTCGACTTCCTTTACCGTGCTCTTTCAGAACATGAATTCAATCGTGTTATGGGAGAGAACTTGGCCTGCAAGATTTGGGAGAAACTGAAGGTGGCTCATGGTGGAAACAACCAAGTCAAAGCTAGGTTGTTCGCGACTTACCGGAGAGAGTACGAGAACTTCAATCATCTCCCCGGCGAGTCGATCGACGTGATGTTTCAGTGCTTTAGTTGTGTTGTGAACAACATGAGGGCCAATGTGGCCGTCCTCCCATACGATGATCATGATAGAGCTGTGAAGCTCTTACACTCTCTGGATCGTACCGTGTGGAGCGCTAAGGTCGAGGCCATCATGGAGTCCACTGGATATGAGACACTCACTATCGACGAGCTCTTCTCCAAGCTCAAGTCCTCCGAGGTAGACAGGGCTTTGAGAGCCAAGACCGAGAACCCGACTGATCCTCATAGTCTGGCTCTCATCTCTAGTCTGAGAACAGGACTTGCAGCTAACTCTTCCTCCAGACAGTTTTCCTTGTCTTCTCTTGTGTCTTTGCCAGACGAGGAGTTCGACGTGCTGAGCGAGGACGATCTCGTCTTGCTGTCCAAGAGGTTCGGGTGCATGTTCGAGAACCGCAACAACTCAAGGCGGCGCTCGAGTACATGTTACAAGTGCGGCAAGACCGGACACTTTTTCGCCGAGTGCCCGAAGATGAACAACAACGACAAGCACAAGCCCAAGGACAAGAGAAGAAGGTCGAAGAAGAAGTCTCACGGACGTGGAAGGAAGGCACGGGGTCGAGTGAAGATCGAGGAACCAAGCGACATCGACTCCGGCTCCGAGGACACATTGTCGAGCTCAAGTAGCGAGAAAGAAGACCGCGACAAGCACAAGGAGAAGAGGAAGATCTTCCACAGGAACTTCAATGGACTTTGCACCATGGCACACAACTCCGACAACAAGAAGAGCAGGAAGAACTACTCCGACTCTGAGTATGACTCCGTGGAAGAGGTGAGTCGAGATCCTGACTTCTTGCTAGAGGAGATTGCTAAGTTGAATGCTTTGCTGGACTATTGTGATGATGTGCTTAGAAAGACCAACAAGGAGAAGAGAGAGTTTAGGTCTCTTCTAGGAGAGTCTAGAGAAAGAGTCATGGAACTAGAGTCTTCTCTTGTTGATGCTAGAGTCCAGATTGAGTCCTTGAAAGCTACTCATGTGTTTACTGATGAGGTTGATTGCACTGATTGCAATGTGTTTTTGGTTGACCTCTCTGAACTGAAAACCAAGTATGCCTCTTGTCTTGAGGAACTAGATGTGGTTAGGGCTGAATTGGTTGAGTTGAAGTCTAGACCTACTTTGTTAGGAGCTTGCACGTCTTGTCCTATTTTGCATGGTAAACTAGATGAATCTCATGCCCGCATTGTTTCTCTTGAGGCTGCTTTAAAATCTCCTATTGCAAATGCTTGTTCTAGCTGTGAGGTTTTTGGTGTGAGGAACCTTGAACTTGAGCGCTTAGTCAACCGTTTGCAAAAATGAGAACGCTGAGTTGCGTAAGTGCTTGAGTTGGTTGTCTGGTGGAGAGCCTCAGCTTGAGATGATGATTGAGAAGTTTAAGCGAGCTGATGGTCGTGGTTTGGGTTTTGAGAAGGTTGGTGAGTGTAGTGGTGAGAGAGAGAAAGCTGAGAGAGTTCCTACTCCACCACAAACAGCTCCACCCAAGAACAACTTTGATCCTAAGCCCAACCACTTGCGGAACAAGCTTGACACTACTCCAGCTCCACCCAAGTTTCCACCCAAAACATACAACCTCCAGAAGAGAGTGAACTGTGTGTCTGGGTTGGGTGAGAAGCCAAGTGAGAAGCCACATCTTAGAAAGAACCCTCCAAAGCAAAAGACAAAACCAATCCACTTCCATTGTGAGTTTTGTGGGAGGGATGGTCACCTTGAGGAGTTTTGCTATAGGAAGAAGAGAGCTGTGAGGCGTGAGTAGGAGTGTAGTAACCAGGACAGGTACCACCCTTCTCGTGGTGTGTCTGAGCCTTGTGTGCCACTGCCTAGGGGAGCTGCTATGATTAGAGATCTTCCGAGAGGCGGTGGTGGGACTGTGCAGAGGGCACCGGTCAGACCGGTGGGGCTGACCGGTCAGACCGGTGGACCCTGGAGTGCTGGCAGTTTTGGTCTGCAGCGTGGTGTGCATTCTGGAGTTGCTCATGAAGAGAGCAGGCGCTTTGGTTCAGCATGTGGTGAGTTTGCTGGACGTCCTCTCTCTCGTGGTCAATACGAGCTTGGGAGAGACGATCGCAGTTTTGAGTCTCAGAGGAACTACGGACCACGTTTTCTCCCTCGTGGTGCTCGTACTCCTCCGATGAGACGTGAGAGGTTTCCAACTAGGAGAAGTGAAAGGATGGATGTTGCTAACCCCTCTTTTGAGCAGATGGCTCGACACTGGTTTAACTCGTTTTGTGCTAACCCCATTGTTGAGTTGTTTGCTCGCTCTCGTTCTCGTTTTTGATTTTGCAAGCGGGAGGCATGGAGAGCTTTTGGTTGATCGACTCCGGCTTTTCATGACTGGAGATCGGGGGTGGTTCTCCAGCCTCACCCCAGTGGTGTCTTGGGAGTACATCACTTTTGGGGATAAGGGACGAGGACGATTGAGGATTGAAGACGCATATCAGGTAAGTGAGAAGTTCTTTGTTGAAGCCTTTGCTCGTGTTGCTTTTCTTGGCTTCTTTTGTTTTGCTCTTTCTGAGTTGTGCCGTGGAGCTTCTCTTGTAGCATATGTGTCATACATGCATGTTATTTTCATGTATCATACCATAGTAGGATAGCCATCTTTGTATCTTATGGGTCCTACAATGTAATTTCTAAAAGTGGTTCTTGTGGGGTGCATCTCATTTATGCATTTGATAGGATGAGCTTCTCCTATATACACTAGTTACTAAAACTTGCTACTTTTGTGATGTGGGTATGCTTGCTAGTAATTGGTGATGTGTAGCTATGCTCTTGATTGTCATGTTTAATATTCATGATGTGCTAGCTATTTTTAGGGAAAATGCTAAATGGACATTCCCTCATGAGTAAAAGCCTTTACATGCTCTTTTTCTGCTTGAGTGGCTAGATCCTGTTTAGTTTCTGCTTAGGAAGCATGTTTCTTGTCTTTTGAGGTCAAAGACCTTTTTGTCATTGCGAATGTTTAGCCCACTAGAGACCTATGGAGGAGCATAAGCTTCTTTTTGCCGCAAAGGCATTTCATGTACCATGTTAAATCTGAAAATGAAATGTCAATGCTTGAAAATTATGCTCTCATATGAATCATGTCATTTATGCTTTTAATTTGCTTAAATTGGGTGCTAAACCATTGCATGTTGTCTACCATGAGAAGTCTCATTTTAGAAGTAGACACATGGCTCGGTGGCTTTGACATGACATGAGATAGCTTGTGGGTGTTTGCAATGACCCTTTGATGAGAACTTGTGACCTTGTATGAGCTTTGTGTGATTTTAGCTCATTTTAGCATAATTTGATCATGGTTAGGAATTTGTTCATGAGAGGAAAATTTTCGCAAAATTGCTTAACTTGACCATGGCTTTGTCACATGCATAAGAAACTTTACAATCTTGATGGCAATGCTTTTACAGAACTATGAACTATCTTGCTTGCTCATTATTTATTTTGTAGCATTTTTTAGTGCTCAATGTTTATTTGAGAAGCTCGTAGTTGAAAGTTTTGCATTTTTAGCTTGATTCATGCATTGTCAACAAGGGAGAGAAAGTAGCGCATGAAAAACACTTATGGGCGCATTTGGAAGGTGTCCGAACAGAACTCGCAGCAATTGCTGTTCTGATGGTCACCGGTCTGACTGGTGCAGGGCATAGGTCTGACTGGTGCACCGGTCTGACCGGTGTGGGTCACCGGTCTGATCGGTCAGAGCTGGGACGCTCTGTTTCAGGGGGAGCTTGTATGCATTGGTCCGTGGGAGTTTGCATTGGTTCAGGGGGAGCTCCTTGTGTCACTTTGTTTGTGCCTTGTGTTTTCACTCATTTGTCGTGAGTTTTCGCTCCTTTGTTGTGAGCCTTTGTCTCAGTCGTGTCGAGCCGTTGCCCTTGTCTTAGGGGACCGAGACTTTCTCATTCAAGTGATCTTTTCCTAGCTGTTTCTTCGGCTTTTGATCACTTGGTTGAGTTCTTGTTCGTTTCGTTTTGTTTTTCCTTTGTTATTTTCATGTGGTATCAATGTGTGTTGTCAATGCACTCATCAAGGGGGAGATTGAGGACAAGGAGTGTCCAAGGACCAGTGGATGGTCGCTCCTTAGTGATGAGTGATTGACAACGTGGTGTAGACTGACTCTTGGCTTAGTATTGCAGGTGTTGGATGCGGCTTGATTTGCTTTGGTGCAGGTGAAGAACAGGCGTGAAAGGTCTTAGCCAGAGTGGCCTCCCAGGAGCGGAGAGACAAGTAGGCTTGGTTCAAGGGACCCGGTGGCCGGACGGGATCAAGTGCGGTCCGCATGGTGCAAGAAGAGCAAGACGAAGTCGTGTACAAGGAGCCAGTGCAGGGTAGCGGCTAACGACCGAAGTCTGCACGCGGAGTTTGTTGATTTGACCACAAAATCAACACAGAGCCGGTGTAGGGTGGCGGCTAACAACCGAAGTCTGCATGTGGGGTTTGTTGATTTGACCACAAAATCAACACCGAGCCAGTGCGAGGTGGCGGCTAACAACCGAATCTTGCACGTGGACGAGCCGATACATCGGTGGCGACCAAGTCAAGGAACGAGGCAAGATCGAGTAGACCGTCCGAGAGCCGGAGGTGAAAGACTTGGCGTGCTTGAAGCTTGGCGTGGTGAGGCTGTGCCGTGTACGCGGGGTTTGTTGGTTTGGCCACAAAACTAGCAAGGACCAAAGACCTGGCGCGACGAGGCGGCGCACCGGTCTGACCGGTGTGGACTGTGTGCGACAGGGAGCTTCGAAGCGGGGGACACGCGGCGTGATCGCGGAGCTTGCGTCGGAGGAAAGCAAGGCTGCGGTGGATGCGTGTCCGCTCGATCTACAACTTCCGGAATTGCCTCTGAGGGGTGTGTATCTTAATTTCGAGTTGTAGGGTTAGGATGGTACTTTGCCTCTTCCGATGGACTATAGATAAATAGCAAGAGGAGGAAGTGGGCAGCCAAGCTTTGGGGCTTCACCCTAGGACTTGGTGGTTTAGATTTGATTTTCTCTCTCACCTAGCACTTGCTATGGGGTTTTCTTCTCCATAGGCTAGCTAAGAGCTTCATCTCCAAATCATCAAGAGGGTAGGATGTTGGGAGTTTGCTAGCCCTTGTAAAGAATCCTTCCTTTGTTTGTGAAGAAGATTCATGGTGCTAATCTTGTCTCCCTTTGTGTTCCCGGCGCATTTTCTTTTTCGGGATTTTCGGAGCCTTTTTCTCGGGATTTTTGGTGGGCGGATTTGAAGGGGTTTCCTTGGAGATTTTGTTTGGGGGATCACACATGAGTGCCTTGTGCCTCTTTTCTTGGTGATCTTGCTCCTACAAACCCACGGGAAGACCTTCGATTTGGTGGTTTTCGGTTTGTCCCGAGTTCTTGGTGTTCATCCCTTTGATTCGTGATTCCGTAAGATTTGGTGGATTTGGGGACTTGATCTCGTAGCCATGGTTCACCCATGAGGTGACCCAACTATCTCCAAAGTCTCACTTGAATCCATTGCGTGAATCGGGAGATCGGTGGATTTGTTTTTGGAGTTTGACCCGCGGGTGGAGTTTTTCTCGAGAAGCCCAAACCTGACCGGTCTGACTGGTGCTCCACACCGGTCTGACCGGTGCCGGCCCAAGTTGGGTTTTTCGGGAGATTTTGCTCCAGAGTGTTGTCCAGGTCCTTGGCTTGCTGCTGTTCAAGTTTGGTGCAGTTTTGGCCCGGGGAGCTTTGGATTCTTGCAATTGGGGTTTTTCCAGACGTGACCGGTCTGACCGGTGCACTAGACCGGTCTGACCGGTGCCTTGGCTTTTGTGGGAAATCACCACGTTGCTGCTCGGGTGATCCGGCTGTTGTGCTCAGGTGACCCGGAGCGTCTCTGTTTGCTCTCGGGTGTTCCGGACCTTGTGACCGGGTGACCCGGTCTGGACCGGTCTGACCGGTGGTCCTGACCGGTCTGACCGGTGCAGCTCGTGTTGTGTTGAGTTTTGTTTTCCGCTGTGCTTTGCTCGTGTGCGAGTTTCTTTGCCTTGCTCCTAGGTCCAGTAGTACTCTTGTGACTGTGTGGACTTGGCAAGAAGAGTGTAGGAGATTTTCGGAGTTGATTTTGGGAGCATATCCATATTCGTCTCCTTGGAGAAGAATTTTTTTTGGCTCCCATTCACTCTCCCTCTCTCTGGTTGCCATCTCGGTCCTACACAAGGACAAAGAGAGGGTTGAGGAATTCTTACCGTCCTTTGATGCTTGTAGTGTAGCGCAACCTCCCCCATGCTTAAGCATTGTGCTTAGCATGGAAGAAGGAAGATCAGCATCCTTGTACTCCATGCGGTTTTCTCTTGTCCACCAAGTCCTCCCCCATGCTTAGCATGTTGCTAGGCATGGTAGAAAGTGAACACCTTGTATTCTTGAAGTCCTATCGCCAAGCGAGGAGATTTTAATGTCCTTTAACGTCCGCCCTTTGTCACGAGCCTTGGTCCCAATGGTTTCTCATTCCATCTTCACCTCCTTCCACCTTGTCCTTCATTGTTGGTTCATCTTCCACGAATTTTTCCTCTACTTTTAGAACAGAACATGTACCAAACTTTTGCTCCACTTCAAAGTCCTCGAAATTATCTTTCCAACGAGTGGTCATTCATCCCAATCGGATCCCGAACAAGAGAGTTACGCCCGTTATACTCCGTCGACGCAGGCTGTCCTGAGCTGATTTCAGAACGTGTGACGCCCAAAGATTTGACTGTAACTCTTTGCTTGGACCTCCTAAAATGTTGAATCTTGATGCGTTGGAAAGAAGGCTTAATGGAGCTCCTAAATATTCAATTTTCCTCTTTTGTACATCTCTGAACATGTGCTCAACCATGATGAAGACAACAGTGTTCCTTTCGGGATTTTGGTGGTGTTGACGATCTCGGTTTCAACTTTTATCACAAACTTATGGGAATGATTCGCCATGCCAGCAAAACAACTTGAATGCACAAAGTACCCCCGAGGTGATGGTTAGGAATACTCACCCTATGCTGACAAACCAAAGTCACCCCTAAGATCATAACTTGTGGCATAGTTAGTATAGTGAATTAAAAGCCTAATGGGTGTACGCGTGTGCAAGCGTGCATGCAAATTAGAGGGTGGAATAAAAGAAAAACAATGTTTACACTAAATTATAAGCTCCATACTTACAAATTGGTTGCCCAACTTCTCATGGCCATAGAGATTTATTAACCAAGGTCAAAACACCATACTTATCCCAAGGTCAATAATTCTTTATAGTGCAAGAAAAGCAAGGCACATTGCAAAGTTTATAAACCAACCAATGCAACATGATAGCAAAGTTTATAGAACTAAACGACGGTGATCTCCAACCATGTCTAAACACCATGTTTACACAAGATTGCAAAAAGGAGTAATGCATGTCGACAGGCATTAACATAAATATGAAAGCATTCATCATAAAGTTTCATAAAACCAAGCTAACATAAAGTGGATGATGACAATGAGGTGGATACAAAATGCAAATGCAAAGAGTTAACACAAACAAACATTAGAAAGGTATGAAAGATCCGATATGGTGCGCAATAAGCAAAGGACAAAGCTTGGCCATTTACTTTATAAGAAGTAAGCATTGTCAACAAGAAAATCACCAATCGGAAAGAACCAATCAACCAAACTAACAAGGTTTAAGGGTAGGTTATGGGTATCCTATATTTTTGGCTTAAATAAGAATTTTAAAAAGAGAAACCAAGTATAGAAATTCTATCTAAAGTGGTTCTAAGAGTCTTTAAATGAAAAACAAACCTATGGTTTTAGGATGTCTATAGGTAGGAGAGGTTTTCCTAAGGATTTTATAGGTAGGCTAGTCAAAGTTTTTGTTTAGAACAAGGGATAAAAGTATACTTGGCTAAACTGGAATGGTGCGGCAAGCCAATCAACACAAGTCGACCCTATCCTTGTTGGCTATAGTTTTTGGTGGGGGTTATAGGAAGGCTTGGGTTGGTTTGACAAAATGTTAGTTCAAAACAAAACATGCAATGCAATGTGTCATGAACAAAATGATATGGTGGTGATCTAGAATTAAAAGCAAATGTTAGCCTAAATTAACTAGCCACAAGTTTAAAATCATGGGGTTGTACCAAACTTCATATTTCTCCCTAGAAAGACACAAAGAAAAAGACTCTAAACACTAATAGGCACACAAAAAGAGGTCTACAAGTTTTCCAAGATCAAATAACAAAGTGCTCCATCAATAGCAATTAAATTATACAACATGGTGTTGTGGTATTTATTAGAGCAATGGTACAATGTTACTTGATGGTTTGATTTAAAGAACACAATGTAGACAGTCATATTATATATATATATATATATATATATATATATATATATAAGTAAAATAAAACGGGTTGCCTTCCACAAAGTGTTTCATTTAAAGTCATAGAGCTTGACTTTCTTACTTACCTTCTTGTGGTTGTGAAGCCATGTTCCTTCATGCAAGATTTGAAGGTGTCCATGCAGCTTTGATCCACTCTCCATGCTTGACATGATCATTAATGCTAAATGACAGGCTTGCCCAATCATCTCCTTCCATCGTTATCAAGCTTGCAATTTATTTGGGGCATAGCTTCTCTCTTCTTGATTCAAGTTTAATGCCCTGCATGGTTAGTGAAACTCGAGTTTCCCCCCGACACATGCTCTTTTAAGGTCACTAGCTTGACCGAGCACAAAGCAAGTCCAAGTTTTGCAAAATGTAAGGTAAACAAATGCATACATAACCACAATCAAAATCGAATCAAAACAAGTTGTGATTTAATGTAGCATAAGTTTCTTGCTCAGCGCTAAGCTCTTATTAGGCAAAGGTTCATTGGGCATGTAATTGACAAAGTTTAAGAACAACATAGCTTCTTTACCATTCTCAAGGTATTCTAACCTATCATGATCATCAATGGTGCAAGACATAGAATCGAATCAATCTTGCTATTGGATATGGATATTTCAAAAGAGTGTTATCACCTCCAAAAGTATCTTGAGCGTTTTAATGTGTACCTTAACCTTCGAGCTTTTCATCATGAGTGGTCACTTGGAATCGAAAGGAAACTAACAACTTTAATGATCGGGAATGGCTCGCGTCATCTTTTCGCAATTCCTTCCTTCGAGCCACGCGTCATCAAGGTTGCTTTGTGTGGACTCACTCTTCTTCTCCGTTTGTGGGGCTCACATATCTTGGTTGTGAAAATGTAGCTCCATAATCCATCGTGTGAGAACCCAAAGTATCCGCGTCATTGGATGTCATCTTTTGTGTGTAATCCTTCGTGTTTTGCTTCGAACATCATCGTGCGTTGGATGGCACCAACTTGTGCCTTCATTTGCCAATGCTCCAGGGGTCCTTATTTTGTTCCAAGCTTCTGAATTTTATGTTGGTCTTATGAAAGCATTTTCCAAGCTCCTCTTCGTTGTTGTCGTCCTCATCTCCACTATCTTGTTCTCATCGTGTTGTTGTTGCCTCTTTTTCATGGATTTCCCCTATGTACATAACAGATGATATACCAAAATATAGTTCTATTGAAAAGTTTATAAAATTACTTTTCCAATGGGTACTCATTCATCTTAATCGGAGTCCAAATGAGGGAGTTATAGCCGTTTTATTTCTGCTCCTACATGCTGTCCAGAAAATTTTCAGAACGTGCAACCATCGGTGATTCGGACATATCCACTTGTAGGAACCTCCGATTGACTTGATTCTTGACTCGTTGGAAGCGTAACTTCATGGAGCTTCTAAATATCTAAATATATTCTGTTGTTCTCCTTTGAGGTTATGCAGAAATTGATGCAAACAGAAACTTGTCGAAGATGTCGACGATCTTGATCTTATGGTCTTCGGGGCATTATGTCACGCTTCCTTCACCTATTGCTCGAATAAACAAATCTGTACGAAACATTAGTCTTAACAATAATTGACACAATGGCATACCTTGTTCATTATCTCTTGTCTAGGTTGTGGACTCAATAACGGATGATGGGCCACTAACAATAGTTAACAACTACCACTAAAGAGCAAATCTTGACGTAGCCATCATCTTGTCGGAGTGGGCTGTGGACTTCTCGAAGTCCAAGTCTTAGTCTCTAGCTTTTCGTCTGCTTTCAAGGACACAAACAAGAAAACAAGCATATATGAAATTTTTTGGATTTGTTGGAGAGGTGGCCGTTCATCTCCTGTTAGGGTTAGCAATTATACAAAAATCTAAACGAAAAGCTATGAACTAGGGGTTAGTCAAAAACTAGATTAAATTGATATATTTTTTTAGGATGATCAAATTAAGAGATGAAAAAGAAAAATCAGAAGAAAACTGAAAATATTTACGAACACAATACTAGATTGGATCTTTATTACTTGTTCCCCGGCAACAGCGCCAAAAAATATGCTTGTTGACGGTTCAATAATGCGCCAAGATTCACCGCAAGCTTACGGATCATCGTAGTCACTTTTTCCCTTGAGTATGGACCCAAGGTATCAATCCGTGGAACATGTGTAACTCAAGATTCAATCTAATAAGCGGGAAAACACTTTCGTTTAAGAGATTGGTTTGCATCTAATTTACTAAATACAAGAGGTAGCAAGAGAAAGCGTAGAGATAACCGATCTAGAGAGTCTAGATCATGCTTTTGTTGTAGCTCCGAGCAAGAGAGATGAAGATAATGAGAATCTCATAAATAGCAAATTTAAATCATAACCTCCGGTCTAACCCTTGAAGGCACCCACCGTACACGCTATTAACATCCTGTCACGATGCCCCCATTTCTTGTGTAGGTGAACCTAAGAGCACGTTCGCAAGGAACGTGTTGAACCCACTTGGTAGATTCGGTATGCACCTCTAGCCACCATGGCTACAAGAGCACCCTAAGCAATCTACCTTAAGAATAGATTGAGGAAGAAGCAAAACCAAGGGAGAGCAAAATCATAAAAGAAGGCACTTGATCGCTATAAATCGGATTCACAAGAAAACTTCACCATGAATGATTACATGATACAAGATCACCACCGAGGCCCTACCTTGATCTTGATCCTAGCTCCGGAACTCTGACGTGGTCTTCCTTGCAAGGTTCCCACGTCGGCTAGGGAAACCCTAGACAACTAGCACAACCCTCCTCTCCGAGATGGTGTCCCTCTAGCTTCTCCGCTCCTCCGGCGGCTATCTGGTCGATTGCTTCCTGTGAGTCTTTGCACAGGGGATATTTATAGTTTGAGGAGGTGCTAGGTCAAAGGGGAGGCCGAACCGAGGCGAAAATGGGGTGGGCCGGTTGTGCTGGGCCCTTTTCGGCTCGGTTCGGTCTCGGTTTTCTCCACGTGGCTTCTCGTGATTTCCTTATCTTCTGCCTTTCTGCATGTGGGTCCTTGACGTCATTTTCTCCGTGAATTGGATAAGAATACTTGTTTCCCAAGCCTCTGCATCTTCCGCTTAGGTTCTTGGAGTTTCACCACTTTATGCTTTGGTCCTCGGGTCTTTGGGGTCATGTTCACCTTGAGTTTACACTTGTGTCGGGCTTCTTTATCTTCTAATAAAGTGCTTAATGAACCATGCCCAAAAGTGCTCCTTTAAGTACTTAAATCCTGCGTAGACACAACATTCCAAAAACCACATGCAAGTGCTAATAGGGGTTAGGATCATTAGATTAGATGTCAAATCCACACCAACATCGAAGGTAAACACATAGCTAGGTGTACCAAATTTGACCGCCAACGGACTACAAGACGGATTAGGACTAGTACTAGAATAGGAAAGCACATCATGTAATAGCTTCTCCTACCAGTACTCGGCTATTACTCCTCTTCCGGATCTCCTTTGTAACTCTGCCCCCCGTGATATATAAGGCGGGGTAGAGACCTTCCTCTAGGGACACGGAACAATCCAAGATCACCTGAACATCAGGCAATCAATCAAACGCTACACGGGGCATACAGGACGTAGGGTATTACGCAATCTGTGGCCCGAACCTGTCTAAATTGTGTGTCTCGTGTTTCACGATCGGGTTCCAGAGTCTAGGCGAGCCCCACCGCACAATCTACTACCGCAGGTACCCCCATGGTAGGTTTGCTGGGACTAAACACCGACAGCTGGCGTGCCAGGTAGGGGATCTTGTCAAAGATTCACTGGCGAACTCGATGGCTTCGATCATCATCAAGCCCGTCATTACCTTCGCACGAGGCGACACCTTCGTCTTCGGCTCCTGGGTGTGCGTTGCAAGCGGCGCGGGATCCTTCCCGCACTTCCTCACGGCGGCTCCAGAGCAGAAGATCGTTCCCACAACGCTTCCTCAAGCTCCGGCGGAAGAACTTGCCGAGAATTTTGGCAAAATTTGGGTTTTCAACTCAAACAACGCACAAGCTTCGGAGTCCGAGTACAACTCGACTTCTAATCAAGACCAGATTGGTCCACACGAGCCGCCATTCGAACCCTCATCCGGATCAATCCCGCTTCGACTACCGCTCCTCTTCGGACTACGCTCCGCCGGTGCCGCTTACCAGGCCGCGCTCAACAAGCTCCAGCGACCTGGCAAGGAGACCGTGCCTGAGTACTCCTCGGACTCAGAAGGCATCCTCGAGTATACCTCGGACTCATCTGAGTACGAGTTCGACTTTGGTTCGGACCCGTTTGAAGAGAAGCCCCTCTCAGGACCTGCTCAGGGACTAGTGATCACCTCGACACCAGAAGGTAGATTCGTCTACTGGTCTGACCAGAAGCCCTTCGACCTCAGCAATGACTCCCGCATCATCGCCTACCTCGACAACCTCCCATACTATGAAGGCTCACCTCTCCAGGATGAAGGCAGCGACACAGAGATCATCACCCCGGCAAGTTCCGACGTGTACTACTCGTCAAGCCGGGAAGTCTTCGCCATCACCGGCGAAGGTCATTGACAAAACCAGCGGTACCCAGAGGATGTCTCCGCTGATGAACTCTCTGCGGATGCACCAGCAGGGGAAACGCCAGCGGACAAAGGAGCTCATCACGGCAGGAACACTGAACGCGCCACCCGCCGGCAAGCACTCGCTAACGCCCTCCCAGTCCGCAATCTCAAGGAAGCCATGGAGGCCGTCGCTAATCGAAAACACAACACTCCAGAGGAGATCATCAACTCAATAAACGTACTTTGCCGCTCTATGCCTCGAAACCGCGTCTCCGAGTGGATCGCTACTCTCACCGAAAAAGCTCACCGCCTGCTCCAGACACGTCCGGAAGCAAGTAGCAGTGGCGCTCCGGCCCAAGGCAACCGCAATCGCCAACACACGGAATCTAGCAACAGCACGAAGGCTGCTGAACCAGGTGGCGGCGACAGAAGCATCAACAGCGCCTCTCACAAGAACTCTCACGACGCTCGTGACACTGTCAACAGGATAAGTCAAGATCGCGATAAGAAGCAGGAGGACACAAGCGATTCCTTCCCCGCCTTCACCAAACACCTCAGGGAACAACTACTCCCTGAAAAGTTCAAGCCCCTCCGCACTACCAAATACGATGGCAAGCAAGACCCAAGGTAGTGGTTGCGCTGCTATGGGATGTCTATCGCCAACGCCGGGGGCAACGACGACACCAAGTGCCTCTACTTCTCGTTTTGCATGGAGCAGGAGCCCCTCAAATGGCTCAAATCCCTCAAGAAGGACCCCATCGACAACTGGGGAGCTCTCAAGAAGTGCTTCACAAGCAACTTTGCCGGAGCCTTGGGCCGTCACGGCACTCGCATGGACCTCGCCCAAGTCACGCAAAAGCAAGGAAAATCTCTCCGCGAGTACATGCGTCGGTTCTTCGACAAGCGCGCCTGCGTTGTGGACGTCACTGACAAGGAGGTCATTGACACCTTCCAAGAAGGACTACTCGACGAGCGTACCTACATCGACTTCGGCCGTACATGCCCCGCCACCATTACCAAGCTTAAGAGCATGGTACAAATGTGGGCTGACGAAGAAGATAAGCCTCGCAACAAGTACCAGACCAATCGTGGCAACAACAACAACAACAACAACAACAACAACAGAGGTAGCAGCAGCAGTCCACAGGCCCCAATCGCTCGGTTCTTAACTTCTCGGGTAATCCCAACCGCAAGCGGAAGCCTGACAACACTGTTGCAAGCATAGAACAGAACCCGTCGGAGCCCAGGGGTGGCGATCACTTCGACAAGATTCGCAAGGATAAGTGCCCATGGCATCCAGACGGCGATCACACTACTGAGCAATGTTGGACTCTACGCCACGCTTTGAAGGATACTCCGGAACCCTGGCCACCTAAGCGCAGGGGTAAGGGGAAGAAAGGCAATGGCAACAAAGAGGGCAAGTTTCAGGACCCAACTCAAACAGTCAACGTCATCTTCGGAGGACTCCCGACAAAGCGCTCCTAGAAGCTCACTCTTAGGGAGATAATGTCAATTGAACCAGCTACTCCCACTTTCCTTAAGTGGTCGGAGGTACCAATAACCTTCTCGCGAGCGGACCAATGGACTAGTTTCTCTGAACCAGGATGATTTCCGCCCGTCCTGGACCCGGTGGTAGCACATTCAGGGCTCACAAAAGAACTCGTCGACGACGGCAGTAGTCTAAATGTCCGGTTCGCCAAGACCTTGAAGAAGATGGGCCTCGACGTCACTGACATGCTCACACCGTCAAACTCTCCGTTCTATGGCATCGTCCCAGGCAACGCAGCGGTCCCACTGGGACAAGTCGTGCTGCCAGTAACCTTCAGGACAAAAGAAAACTACTGCACCGAGTACATCAAGTTCGAGGTCATCGACTTCGAGACTTTCTACCATGCCATCCTTGGTCGACCAGCGCTCGCCAAGTTCATGGCTATCCCGCATTACGTGTACCTCGTACTCAAGATGTCAGGACCCAAGGGAGTACTCGCGCTGCGAGGGGATTTGAAGCACTCCTACGACTGTGATACCGAAGCCGTAGAGCTCACCGCTACAACTCAAGTCCCCAATACTATGGCAGAGGTCTTCACCGCGTCAAAGAAGCTCACCTAGAGCGAACTCGAGATCCCAGAGAAGTCTGAAGCCCTAACGAAACCCAAGTCACCTCATGACGTCCAGCTGAAGACCATCGACCTCGGTACCGGCGACTCCAGCAAGACGACCATGATCGGCGCATGGCTCGACCCTAAATTGGAAGACGTGCTCGTCAGCTTACTCGGGGCAAACGATGACATCTTCGCTTGGAAACCAGCGAACATGCCTGGCGTGCCCAGGAGGCTGATTGAGCACTCCCTCAACGTCAACCCAAACGCTACTCCCACCCGACAAGCTCTACGCCGTTTCGCCTAGGAATGCAAGGACACCATCAAGAAGGAACTCGCAAAACTACTCGCGCCCGCCTTCATCAGAGAAGTCTTCCATCCAAAGTGGCTCACTAATCCCGTCCTGGTGCGCAAGAAAAACAACAATGACTGGCAGATGTGCGTCGACTACACGGACCTCAACAAGCACTGCCCCAAGGATCCCTTCGGGCTACCGCGGATTGATCAAATCATTGACTCCACAGCCGGCTATGCCCTACTCTACTTCCTCAACTGCTACTCTGGGTACCACCAGATTGCAATCAAGGAAGAAGACCAAGGGAAGACCGCGTTCATCACCCCGTTCGGCGCCTACTGCTACAAAACAATGTCGTTTGGACTGAAGAACGCTGGTGAAACATATCAACGGGCTATCCAGGCTTGCTTCAAGAAGCAACTCAACAAGAACGTCGAAGCTTACATGGATGATGTCATCGTCAAGAACAGAAATCTAGACACACTCATCATCGATCTTGAAGAGACTTTCGCATCACTGCGGGAGTACCAATGGAAGCTCAACCCCAACAAGTGCGTTTTCGGCATACCGTCGCGGAAACTACTATGGTTCATCATTAGCCATCGCGGCATCAAAGCTAACCTAGAAAAGATCTCCGCCATCACCAGCATGAAAGCTCCGTTCTCCATCAAGGACGTCTAGAAGCTTACTGGCTGCATGGCAGCCCTCAATCGATTCATATCAAGACTTGGAGAGCGGGGACTCACCTTCTTCAAGCTACTCAAGCGGCAAGAGAGGTTTGCGTGGACAGAGGAGGCTGACAATGCTTTAGTACAACTCAAAGACTTCCTATCCAGACCGTCCGTCCTCACAGCACCTCGAGCCACCGAAGAACTGCTCCTGTACATCACTGCAACTACCCACGTGGTCAGTACTGCCATCGTTGTCGAACGGCGGGAAAAAGGCCACGCTTTCCAAGTCCAGCGACTAGTCTACTTCGTCAGCGAGGTCCTATCTGAGTCCAAGACCCGATATCCTCCGGTGCAGAAGCTACTCTATGCAATACTCATCACCTCGTGGAAGCTGCGACACTACTTTCAGGAGTACAAGATCTTTGTGGTAACTGACTTCCCACTCAGTGACATACTTCACAATCGGGATGCCACAGGGAGGATTTCTAAATGGGCGGTCGAGCTTGGTGCTCTATCACTCGACTTCCAACCTCGCACTGCTATCAAGTCTTAGGTATTGGTGGATTTCATGGCTGAGTGGCAGGAGAATCAAGTACCAACTCCGATCGAGCACCCAGAACATTGGGTTATGTACTTTGACGGCTCTCTCAAGCTCGAAGGCACCGGCGCAGGAGTGCTACTGATCTCCCCCAAGGACGGGCAACTCAAATACATCTTGCAAATCTTCTGGAAGGTCTCCAACAACGAAGTTGAATACGAGGCTCTATTGCACGGACTATGTCTAGCAGTCTCTCTCGGCATCAAATGACTATCGTGTATGGCGACTCCGTGGTGGTCATCAACCAAGTTAATGACTCGTGGGATTGCAGCAGAGAAAACATGGACGCATACTGTATGGAGGTGCGCAAACTTGAGAACAAATTCTACGGACTCGAGTTCCACCACGTCATCCGCGACAACAACGTTGTTGCGGACGTACTGTCCAAGCTGGGATCTTCACACGCTCAAGTCCCACCGGGAGTCTTCGTCCACGAGCTACACAAGAAATCTATTCTTGAATAGCCATCTCCACCCGCGAGTACTGATCCTGAACAATCTCAGTCAGATCGTGAGGTGCTGATGATCGACGTGGATTGGAGGCAACCTTTCATCGACTACATCAAAGAGCAGAAGGTACCATCGGACAAATCACAAGCAGAGCAAATTACTCGACGAGCCAAGGCATATGTCCTGGTCGGGGATCAACTCTACAAGCGAGGCGCCACATCTCAAGTACTCATGAAGTGTGTCTCTTGAGAAGATGGCAAGGAAATCTTGGAGGAGACACATAAGGGAATCTGTGGCAACCACGCGTCCTCACGGACCCTAGTGTGTAAAGTCATCCGACGATTGTTCTACTGGCCTAATGCTCTCGCCGACGCAGAGGAACTCGTCAGGAAGTGTCACGGGTGTCAATTCTTCACCAAGCAACAACACATCCCTGCCTACAAACTCATCACGATACCACCAACTTGGCCGTTTGCATGTTGGGGGCTCGACATGATTGGCCCTCTACCAACTGCGCCAGGAGGATTCAATCTAGTTCTGGTGGCTATCGACAAATTCACCAAGTGGATCGAGGTCAAGCCTGTTACCTGTCCCAAAGTGGATAGAGTACTCGACTTCTTGGACGACATCGTGCATCGCTACGGGTTCCCCCATCGCATCATCATGGAATTGGGTTCCATTTTCAACAATCACCAGTTCTGGGAGTACTGCGAGAATAGCAGGATTGACATTCGATACGTCTCTGTCGCTCACCCACGTGCTAATGGCCAAGTGGAGTGCACCAATGGGATGGTACTCGACGCCCTCAAGAAGCGCTTGCACGATGCTGCTAACATAAACGGTGGCAAGTGGATCAAGGAACTACCCAACGCACTCTGGGGGCTACGTACACAGTGTACAAAGCCTACTGGACAGTCGCCTTATTTCCTGGTCTACGGCTCCGAAGCAATACTGCCTGCAGATATCATGTGGCAATCACTAGTAGTCGAGCAGTACAAGGAAGGCATAGCGGAAGAGAGCAGGCGGATCGACATCGACAACCTGGAGGAAGCCCATTGCGCCGCACTTGTCCAATCCGCCAGATACCTCGAGGGCATCCGGTGCTATCATGATCGCAATGTCAAGGAACGCTCTTTCAACTTGGGTGATCGCGTCCTTCACCGTATCCAAAACACGGCATGTCTTCACAAGCTCAGCTCACCATGGGAAGGTCCTTTCTCCATCAAGACGGTCACTGGTCCGGGATCCTACCGCCTCCAAACTCTCAACGGTGAAGAGATCGACAACTCCTGGAACATTAAGCAGCTGTGTCGTTTCTACCCGTAGTTACCAACTATGGGACTACTCCTGGCTCTACGCTAGTGAGGCAGCAGTATGAGGCTATATAGCCTAATGCTCCTCAAACTACTCGGTCGTGACCATAAGCGGCCTTCACGGTCCATGTCTGACCTACAGTTGCTAAGCGGCTCACCGAGTCCCAGCCACGATGGTACCTAGCTACACCGCGGCCGCAATGGTACTTAGTTGTAAGCAACTTTGTGACGACAATGGTACCTAGCTACACTGTGGCCACAATGGTACCTAGCTCTAGAGACCTTTATGTCCAAAGAGACTACTCGACAACTGTACACAGGCTATATGCCTTCGCTGTAATTGGGCCTGGTACTACAATTGTAAAAATCACAACTCATATATACTACAGAAATAAAGATTGTTATATCGCAATACTTTTACTTTGTCTTTTCACCTTCGGGTTATACATCTTGTCGTACAACGACTACTCTCAGGAGGTCAAGCTATGGGTACACCTATGAGGACCAGGAGTGTCCGAGGACCAATGAATGGTCGCTCCTTAGTGATGAGTGATTGACAACGTGGTATGGACTGACTCTTGGCTTGGTATTGCAGGTGTTGGATGCGGCTTGATTTGTGTTGGTGCAGGTGAAGAACAGGCATGAGAGGTCTTAGCCAGAGTGGCCTCCAAGGAGTGGAGAGACAAGTACGTTTGGTTCGAGGGACCCGGTGGCCAGACGGGATCAAGTGCGGTACGCATGGTGCAAGAAGAGCAAGACGATGTTGTGAACAAGGAGCCGGTGCAATGGTAGCGGCCAACTCAACGAACGAGGCAAGACTGAGTAGACCATCCAAGCGCCAGAGGTGAAAGGCTTGACGTGCTCGAAGCTTGGCGTGTGAGGTTGTGCCTTGTACGCGGGGTTTGTTGATTTGGCCACAAAATCAACACCGAGCCAGTGCAAGGTAGAGGCTAATAACCGAGGCTTGCACGTCGCTGAGCTGGTGCAGGGTAGCGGCTAACGATCGAAGTCTGCACGCGGGGTTTGGTGGTTTGGCCACAAAACTACCAGGAGGAGGGTTTCTCGGTTTAGGCCACAAAACAGAGCCCGGAGACTCGGCGTGACGAGGTCGGCCACCCAGGCCGGTCTAACCGCCCAGGAGGGGCAGTCTGACCGCTTGGGCTGGTCTGACCACCCAGGAGGGGTGGTTTGACTGGCTGGGTCGTAGTGCACCGAGAAGCTTCGAAGCGGGGGACACGCGGCGTGATCGCGGAGCTTGCGTCGGAGGGAAGCAAGGCTGCGGTGGATGCGTGTCCGCTCGATGGAGATACCTGCAACTTACCGGAAATGCCCCTGAGGGGTGTTTATCTTATTTTTAAGTTGTAGGGGTAGTTTAGTTTTTTGCCACCTCCATGAGACAATAGATAAATAGCATGAGGAGGAAGTGGGTAGCTAACTCTCCAGGAACTTGGTGATTAGGGTTTTCATTTTCTCTATTCCCTAGCACTTGCTATGGTGGTTCTTCTTTAGGCTAGCTAGTGCTTCAACTCCAAATTATCAAGAGGGTAGGATGATGGGTGGATGCTAGTCCTTGTAAAGAATCCTTCCTCGGAATGTGAAGAAGATTTTCGGTGCTAATCTTGAGTTCCTCTCTAATCCCGTCCGTTTTTCTTTTTATGGATTTTCGGGGTCTTTTTGGTGGATTTTCTGTTCATCGGATTTGAGAGCGATTTGAGTGGGTTTTCTTTGTGGGGATCACGTATAGGTCTTGTGTGACCATACTCCTAGTGATCTTGTGCCCACAAACCCCACGAATCGGCTCGGATTTGGAGTTCTTCCTCTCTATCTCTAGTTCTTGAGCCTTTGCACGAAATCTTCAATTCCGCACAAGATGCTTGGTTTGGGGACTTGATCTCTTAGGAGTCACTTGTTCATGGAGTAGGTCTACTCCTCCCCAAATCTCAGCTCAAGTGGTTGCGCGAGTCAAGAGATCGATTCAAGAGGAGATTTTCCTGAGCTGCCCAGGCAAAACCTGATGGCACCGGTTTGTTCAACGGTGGAATTTTGAGGAGATTTTTGGTGGAAAAGTTTCTTTGGGCTAGAGAAGGCTAGGGTTAATTTTTCTTCGCCTTTAGAGTCCGTTTTCTTCAGTTTTGGATTTTTCTTTGAAATCCCGGTGGCACCGGTTTGCTGAACCCGGTGGCACCGAGTTTGGTTTTCTCACAACCTTTGTGAAACTCGGTGGCACCGGTTTCAGTCTGGGTTGATAGTGAGTTGCTTTTGTCTTCCGCTGAGTTTCGCGAGTTTGTTCGTCCGCTTCTGTGTGGTTGTTCCAGACTTGTTCCTAGGGTCAGCAGGTCCGCTGTGACCCCGTGATCTTGGCAAGTTCGTGTAGAGGCTCTTGGAAGTGATTTTGGAACATAGGCCGAGTTCTCATCAGAGAATTTTTATCGGCTCCCATTCACTCCCCCCCCTCTCTGGTCGCCAATCCGGTCCTACAACCGACTCGTTACTCTTTTCTTGCAGCCACAACAAAGCGTCAAGCTAGAACCTACAAGGTTGGTCACGGCACGAGCGCGGCTAAGATAAATGCAAGACAAAGACATACACAGATAATTGACTTCACTGATTTCAATTATATACATTACATTACATACATATTATGCTTGGTCTGGAGTTCTTTGTTCTACAGATACAAAAACTATTTCAAGCTAATGTGGCTGGCGACTTTCTCTGCGACGGGTTCCATCTCACGCATCAGCTCCTTCAGCTTCTCGTCAGAGCAATCTCCAGCCACCCCGTCGGCTATCACGGTTAAATCTGCCGCCGGATAGAAGGACTTAACGAAGCCGAGTACCTACTGCGAGATCAATCTCTTCAATCATTGCAAATACACCTTCAGCTTCGTCGGAGTCTCTTTCAACCGCTCCACCAAGGGTTGTGGGTCGACTCCGGGCCTCCCAGGATCAAAGATGTTTGCAACTGGCTCAGCCGCCTCGGTCAGCTCCTTCATCGCCCTCTTGGTCAACTCCAGCTCGTCGTTGAGGCGCCGGATGGTCTGCATACATACTACCAAGTCAGCCTGGCCGTCAACACGCATATGGAATTGATGCTGCGCTTCAAGATCAAGCACCTAGAGCTCCTTCTCGAGTAGTTCTCGGCTCTCTTTCTCACGGTAGAAGCTCATCTTCCAGTCTGTGACCGACTCTCAAGTTGAGCTATGGTGCTCCGCAGCTCTGCAAACATATACAACATGGGATTTCAAAAGGCATCAGTAGTGGATTTCGACAAATAACTACTCGGGACCTCTACAAAGTTCAAGATGTTACTAGCTTTCTCTTGGCAGAGCACCTTGTTCTTCCTGACTACATCATCTTTCTCCGTTGTAAGCTTTTGAAGCTCGTTGCGGTACTCCGCAGCGTTTCCATGCGAAGTTGAAGACTCCCGACGAGTCCCTTGGATAGCTTCAACTCTTCTTCAAGGTGCTCGAATCGCCGGACAGCATCTTCGTACTTCTGGCAGAGATCCGCCTGTTGCTGGGATTGCCACAAGATGTCCTGCAATAATAAACAACCTCAATGCATCATTAAGAAAAGGCAATTTCAAAGACAAGAGTGCTCAATGGGTACTCGAACATACCTCAAGCTGTTGCCCAAGACCATACACCTCCATCGCCTGCCCATGGTACCAACTGCATGAGTGGTCTGTAGGTCAGTGCCATGATCATATAATCTTGCAAGGCGAAAAGTCACCTAGGCGTCCATTCATTACGCTATCAAGGAGCACATTGCTTGCCTTAATGTCACGGTGAATGACAACTTTTTCCCACTTCTCATGCAGGTACAGTAAACCTGATGCAATTCCTTTGATGATCCAAAAGCTTCTATCCCAATTCAGTGTGACCGTACCCTGAGCACTGTACAGATACTTATCAAGGCTTCCATTCGACATGTAATCATATTACTAAAAGAAGTTCACCTCTACGCCGACAAGAACCAAGTAACTGAACAAGGTTGCGGTGTCGAATGCGTCCAATGCTTACAACCTCACTTATGAACTCCTTCATTCCCTGCCTCGATTCATGGGAAACCCTCTTAACAGCAATCTCCAATTTAGATGACTTGAGTACTCCTTTGTATACCTTCCCAAATCCTCCTGCACCAAGTAGGTTCTTGTTCTTGAATCCTTCCGTGGCGCTGTACAAATCTTTGAATGAGAACCTGTGTGGTCGTCCAAACTCAACTTCCCAATCTTCTTTCAGTTCAGCATAACGCATCCTCCTCCTCTGATTAGAATGATGCCAGCCCCCAGAGTAATTATGAATGATGTTGTTGCTATTGGTAGGATGATTTCCAACAGTTTTGACCGAGGTTTTTGGCCATTTCGAGGTAGTTTGGGTAACTTGCCAATATCGATCTTTGGAGCTGGTCTGTTCATGCTAAAGTTCCAGCCAAGAATATAGTGTCGCGAGTCAGACTTCATCAGTTGATGATGAGAAACCGATGTATGCCGTCTCTTGGATGGTGGTTGATATGTCATATGTGGATGAGATTAATGACCTAGCAGGTTTCTCCATTTCCAGGGAAGCAATGGCCACATTGATTTGCTTGGCTTCTCCACTGTAATCCACCCATACTTGCATTGCATTACCACTATTAAGGCTAAGGTTAAATATGGAAGCTGCCACTAATGTCATCATAGTAGCCTACAGTGTGTGACTGTAAAGAGTTGAGACCATTGATGTCGATTCCTACATGGTTGCTATCGATATCATCGAACTCAACGTTTTGGATGGTGTCGAGCTCGATAGCAAAGAAATGGTTCATCGGGTTGTTGTTCTTTACGATATTTGTGAGACCAAGGTATTGGTTGGGCAATGTAGCTGAGAAGTTCTTGCTTGGTGTGACAACAAAGGCCAGACCTTGTCGAGTCATGCTAAGGTAGCTAGAGCGAATCCCAAATACAAAGGTAAATGAGAAGGAGTGCACCTTACCGTTGGGTGTGCGGAAATGCAATGGACTTGGGTAGAATGCATGGCCTTTACTATCAAGTGTGCCATTGGTCAGCTCTAGGAGTCAATTTGATGTTATTGTTGCAGTATCATCCACAGAGAGGTTAGGGCCTACGAAGCCAAGGTATAGGAACTGGATATCACCAGGGCTATCACCGGTGGTGATGGATGCAAGGTGAAGACCAAGGAAAAGCAAAAGATATAGAAGGAAGAACTTCATTTCAGGTATGTGGAATGCTTGGAACACTCAAAGAAGGGCAAGGAGGAAGATCCATTTTATAGAACACTGACAGTGCATTTGTGGAAGACTTTCTAGCTGTTTAAATAAAACTGGAAAGCTACTCCCTCCAATTCTCAAATAATTGTCATTTCAGATAGCGACACAGTCATTAAGCTACTACCTTGACCATAAATTCATAATTCATAGTATTAAACATATTCAAAACATAGCAAATTTATAATGTTTTAAAACTTTTATTGAGAATAAATCTAGGATATCACTTTCGGAAGTTAATTTTAGTTATTTGAAAAGTTATTGACAGTCAAAACTAAAATATGCCAACTACACGTTGAAGGCATCTAGGCCCCTAATTCATGTTTTGGTAATTAATGACAATCTTAGTGGACTAACAACTTCATTGAGAATATGAGTATAGGTTAGTCTCGAAGTTGAATTGAGCTTCATAGCGATGTTGTTCGTAGTATGGATATCTTCGACCATGGGAAGCTCAAGGCAAAGGTAAAATATAGGGTTTTTCCTTTAACCGGTCATGAGGTGATTAGAGGATGCAAAATGACTGGGTTAATAGGATAGATAGCCGTACTATCAAGAGGGATCAACTTGGTTGGCTTGACGTCTCTATAGTGCCACTTGTTGGAATATGTGACCATTGGTTGCTTTCCATAATACGGTTCCTGTAATCATGTGATTGATATTGTAATCAGCTAGTTTAGGCAGGCTAGGATATGATTGTAACCTTCCTTGTATCTGTAACTTGTACGTCAAGATGCACTCCCACGCCAGGGGGCTATTCCCTGCCTTATAAACACGGAATCGTGAACCCCGATGGGTATCACGTTTTCTCCTTTCTCACATGGTAATCAGAGCCCGGTTCTCTACCGAGCTTATCCATGGCCAACCTGGGATCCTCAGGATCATCTGCTGCTACCTCTCTGATCGGGGGTCCGGCCTCTGTGATCGGGTGGCCGGTCACCGAGTGGCTGGCGAAGAACAACCATGCGTTGTGGAAGGCGCAGGTGATGTCGGCACTTCGTGGTGCCCAGCTAGCGAGCGTCATCGACTCCAAGATCCCGCCGCCGCCGAAGACCCACGCCAAGGATCCTGCCAAGCCGACGTAACAAGAGCCGAACCCAGAGTTTGATCTCTGGGTCGTCAAGGACCAGCAGGTCCTGAACTTCCTCCTTGCCTCCATCTCGCGTGACATCCTCACGCAGGTGGCGGCGTCAATGACGGCTGCTGAAGCCTGAGATGCAATTGAAGCCATGTTTGCATCCCAGTCACGCGCGCGTGTGATTAACACACGCATGGCGCTTGCGACGGCCCAGAAAGGGAGCAGCACCGTCGCTGAGTACTTCGGCCGCATGAAGACCCTGGCTGACGAGATGACGTCTGCCGGGAAGAAGCTCGACGACGAGGAGCTTTCGTCGTACATTCTGGCCGGGTTGGATCTCGACTTCAACCCGGTTGTCTCCGCCATCGCTGCAAGGACAGAACCTTTAACCCTAGGTGAACTCTACACCCAGGTTGTTGGTTTTGAGCAGCGTTTGGATCTGTTACAAGGTGGTGGTTCCAACTCCTCGGCGAATCTCGCTGGCCGCGGAGGACGCGGTGGCAGTGGAAACTTCCGTGGACGCGGTGGCAGCGGCCGTGGCCGCGGTGCTGGGCGACAGGGTTCCAATCAGGGACCCAACATGGATCGGCCTACTTGCCAGCTGTGTGGCAAGGAGGGTCACACTGTTGTCCGCTGCTACAAGCGCTTCGACGCCTCCTTCCAAGGTGCTCCGGAGAAAGCTACCTCCTCTGCAACCACCTCTGCTTACAACATCGACACAAATTGGTACGTCGACACCGGGGCGACGGATCACGTCACCGGCGAACTCGAGAAGCTCACCATGAGGGACAGGTACCAGGGAGGAGATCAAGTCCACACTGCTAGTGGTGCAGGTATGGAGATTACACAGATTGGTCATAGTATTGTTCATGCCCCCAATCGTGATCTTTTCTTAAACAATGTTCTTTATGTCCCTCAAGCAAACAAGAGTCTAGCTTCTGTTCATAAACTTGCTTCAGATAATGACACCTTCTTTGAATTTCATCCACATTATTTTTTCGTTAAGGATCGAACAACGAGGAAGGTTCTTCTGCAAGGCAGATGTGAAGGAGGCCTTTACCCCTTGAAGTCTACCCCAAATAAAAGGATGCTTGCCTCCGTCAAGCTGTCGTCATCCCTGTGGCACAATCGTCTTGGCCACCCCTCTTCTTCAGTTGTTCAGCAGATTCTTAATAAAAATAATCTTTCATGTGTCCCTGAATCAAACAATGGTGTTATTTGTGATGCATGTCAACAAGGCAAGAGTCACCAATTGCCTTATCCACACTCTTCTAGTGTGTCCAATAATCCACTCGAGCTCATTTTTTCGGATGTATGGGGACCAGCCCCAACTTCTGTTGGAAAACACAATTTTTATGTGAGCTTCATTGATGATTTTAGTAAATTTACGTGGATTTATCTTTTGCATCACAAATCTGAAGTGTTTCGTTGTTTTCGTGATTTTCAGAACCTTGTTGAGAGGCTTTTTGATAGAAAAATCCTAGCTGTTCAAACGGATTGGGGGGGTGAATACCAAAAATTAAACTCTTTTTTTCAGCGCATTGGCATCTCTCACCATGTTTCATGTCCCTATGCCCATCAACAAAATGGCTCCGCTGAAAGAAAACATCGTCACATAGTTGAAGTTGGCCTCTCGCTTCTTGCCCAAGCTTCCATGCCATTAAAATTCTGGGATGAAGCTTTCATCACTGCCACGTATCTTATAAACCGGCTCCCTAGCAAGGTTATCCAACATCAAACCCCTTTTGAGCGCTTGTTTCATCAAACTCCTAATTATGATATTCTTTGCATTTTTGGTTGCGCCTACTGGCCGAATTTGTGACCATATAATACTCGAAAACTTCAATTTCGTTCCAAGCAATGTGTTTTTCTTAGGTACAGCACAATGCACAAGGGGTTCAAGTGTTTAGATCCTTCTACGGGACGAGTTTATATCTCACGAGATGTTGTTTTTGATGAAACAGTTTATCCCTTCTCCAAACTTCATCCCAATGCCGGTGCTCGTTTACGCTCCGAAATTCTTCTCCTCCCACAAGATTTACGAAATGAACCTGATGGGGCTGACAATACTCATGAGCCAACTGATAATTCTCCTAATCCTGTCACTGAGTCTGTGGATGCAGGTGCAGATCATGTCCTCCTCGACACTGGTGCAAATACGGAAGAAATTCAGCGTCATTTTATGATGCCTGGAGGTGTTTTTGGTGTGCCTTGCAGCAACACGCCTCCCGGTGCTGATTCGCCTGCCTTGGATCAGGCGCTGGCAGGCAGCGCACCCTCACCAGCGTCACCACAAAGCACCACGCCGCGTCCTCTGACTGGCTCGCCCGTGCGCGTGTCAGTTCCGACGCAGGGGGAGATCGGTGCCTCCGGATCCTCTACGCCACCTGCGCCTGCTTCTTCCACGGTGCCTACAGAACCTGCTGCCAGTGTACCTCCAGCGCCACCTGTTCCACCACCTCAACGCCAACGACCTGTCACTCGTCTCCAACATGGCATACGGCAACCCAAGGTACTCACTGATGGTAGAGTTCGTTGGTGCAATCTAGCAAGCACTGCTGAACCTTCTTCTCTAGAAGAGGCATTAAGCAATGCAAGCTGGAAGGGAGCAATGGACAGAGAGTTTGATGCTTTGGAAAAAAATCAGACATGGCATTTGGTACCTCCACAGCAAGGTAAAAATATCATAGATTGCAAATGGGTTTACAAGATTAAAAAGAAGGCTGATGGGACAATTGAAATATACAAAGCACGATTGGTAGCAAAGGGGTATAAGCAGAGATATGGCATTGATTATGAGGATACATTTAGCCCAGTGATCAAACCAGCCACTATTCGTCTTATTTTGTCTATGGCAGTTTCACAGGGGTGGTGTCTTCGTCAGTTGGATGTCCAAAATGCATTTTTTGCACGGGATTCTCGAAGAAGAAGTGTATATGCGCCAACCTCCTAGGTATTTGGACAGGCATCATCCTGATTATGTGTGCAAGCTGGATAAAGCTATCTATGGTCTCAAACAAGCACCACGTGCATGGTATTCTCGCTTGAGCTCCAAACTTCAACAACTCAGGTTTGTTCCTTCCAAAACCGATACCTCATTGTTTTATTATTCAAAGGGAAAGCAAACAATTTATGTTCTAGTTTATGTAGATGACATAATTGTTGCTAGTTCAACCCAGGAGGCTGTTCAGGCTTTGCTTAGAGATTTAGAGAAAGACTTTGCTCTTAAGGACCTAGGTGATTTACATTACTTCCTCGGTATACAAGTGCAAAAGTCTAAAACTGGTCTTTTACTCAATCAAGAAAGATATGCAACTGAAATACTCCAGCGCACTAACATGATGTCAAGCAAACCTGTGAACACTCCTCTTGTACCAACTAAGAAGCTGTCTCGGTCTGATGGTGAAGCCCTAGAGGCTGAGGATTCTACACGCTATAGAAGCATAGTAGGTGCCTTGCAATACCTCACATTGACCCGTCCTGACATATCCTTTTCAGTCAATAAAGTGTGTCAGTTTCTACACTGTCCTACTACAACTCATTTAGCTGCAGTAAAAAGGATTTTGAGATATGTGAGGGGAACACTTAAGATGGGACTCGAAGTTAGAAAATCACCATCCATGTTACTTAGTGCTTTTGCGGATGCTGATTGGGCAGGATGTCCAGATGATAGAAAATCAACAGGGGGTTTTGCAATCTTCTTAGGGCCTAATTTAATCTCCTGGAGTGCTAGAAAACAAGCAACTGTCTCAAGGTCTAGCACAGAGGCAGAATATAAGGCCCTTGCTAATGCCACTGCAGAACTTATGTGGGTTCAGAAGTTGTTGCATGAATTAAGGATTCCTCACCCTCGAGCAGCAAGGCTTTGGTGTGATAATATAGGAGCAAAGTATTTGTCTGAAAATCCTGTGTTCCATGCACGCACCAAACATGTTGAAATTGACTATCACTTTGTGAGAGAACAAGTGGCACATAAACTGTTGGAAGTAAGATTTATTTCATCTGAAGATCAGGTGGCTGATGGTTTTACAAAGGCTCTGCCTGTCCAGCGACTTCAAATGTTTCACCATAATCTCAACCTGATCGACAGTTGTGATTAACGGGGAGTGTTGGAATATGTCACCATTGGTTGCTTTCCATAATACGGTTCCTGTAATCATGTGATTGATATTGTAATCAGCTAGTTTAGGCAGGCTAGGATATGATTGTAACCTTCCTTGTATCTGTAACTTGTACGTCAAGATGCACTCTGTACAGGCCACGCCAGGGGGCTATTCCCTGCCTTATAAACACGGAACCGTGAACCCCGATGGGTATCACGTTTTCACCTTTCTCACACCACTTGGATCATATTTTGCATGCATTGCATTTAGATGGGTGGCGTTTTCAAAAGTGAAAGATGTTTTGTTGAAAATCTTGAGAAAAGTCAGTTTTCTGCTGTGGGGCGGACAGTCCGTGCCCTTGGGGCGGACGGTCTGCGAGTTATTGAGGTTTATTGAATATCTAAGGTTTTTGACAAAGTTTTTCGAGAAAAATCTTTTTCGGGCGGACAGTCCGCGGGTCTTTGGCGGACGGTCCGAAATTAACCTCGAATCATACAGAAAGGTGCGCACACGGGCGGACCAGGCGGACAGTCCACGGGATACCGGCGGACGGTCCGCGGGCTACCGGCGGACGGTCCGCGGGGCCCTGGTAGACGGTCCACCTGGGCCAACGGGCTTCTCTGCCAGCCATTGACTTTGCGTTTTTTACCGTTGGAATTCAAATGCGGACAGTCCATGAGGTCATCGCGGACAGTCCGCGAGGTACGCGTTTTGAGCATAACAGCTAGTTCTGAGAAGTGGGGCTATTTATACTCCACCCACGGGATTGGGAAGGTTCTCTTGGCACTTTGAAAGGTTCATTTGACATTCTTGAGCTCTCCCTCTCCTCTCTCACTCACTTTGCTTTGAGGTTGCATTCTTTGTGAGATTGAGAGCATCTAGTGCATAGCATCAAGGTGTTGATCTTTGTGGCACTAGGGAAACATCAAGCGAGCGGGTTGATTTGTTACTCTTGGAGGTTGCCGCCTCCTAGACGGCTTGGAGCTCGTGATTCTATTGAGCATTTCAAGAAGATTGTGAAGTTGCCTTGGAAGATTGGTGTGAGAGGTCTGGTGCTCACCTTGCCGGAACGGTGAAGAGAATCTCTAGTGGAATCGAGGTGTGGAGTGGTTCTTTGGTTCTAACCGGCTCAAGATCAAGCGGTGCCTTGATAGAGGAGCGGTTGAACATTAAATCCACCTCAACGTGGATTAGGGGTGACCGGCAAGTCATCGATACCACGGGATAAAATTCGTTTCTTGTGCTCAATTATTTCTTTGCTCAATTTAATTTCAAGAACTTTGCTTTGAGCAATTACTTTCTAGAGATTGAATTATATCTTGTCACCTTAGGTTGCAAACCCCCAACATAGGAATAGAGTAGCTAGAAATTTAATCCTCCTTGTGTTTCTAATTAATTTTCTCTAGTGTTGTGCTTTTAGTTTTTAAACCGCCTATTCACCCCCTCTAGCCGGTATCCTAGATCCTACAAGTGGTATCAAAGCCGAGGACTCCATATTTGAAGGATTTAACCATCTCAGAGTAGGATAAATGGCTAAAGAGGAGAAGTTTCATGTTGGGAAGCCACCGGTGTTTGATGGAAATAATTATGACTATTGGAAGAAAAGAATGGAGGTTCATTTCAAGGCCTTGGGAATAAAATTATGGAGAATTGTAGAGGAAGGATATGTCATCTTGGATCCTAAGGAAAAGACAAATGAAGATGAAGCAAATGAAGCTTTCAATGATCAAGCATTGAGTGTTCTCTACAACGCTCTTGCTCTTAGTGAGTTCAATAGAGTCAAAGGACTTGAAAAGGCAAATGAGATATGAGAGAAGCTTATGGAAATCTATGAAGGAACATCCACCGTGAAGGAAGCAAAGCTCTATGTGTACAAGGGCAAGTTCAATGAGTTCACTATAAAGAAAGATGAAGATGCCTCAACCATGTTCAACCGGTTGAATGATATTGTGAATGAGCTCAAGTGTCTTGACTTTGATGTTCCAAACAAAGACTTCTCTCACAAGTTTCTTAGATGTCTACCCGAGAAATATGAGACAATTGTGACTTTGCTTGTGAGGTCCGACTTGAAGAACATGACTCCCATGGAAGTACTCGGTGAAGTACTTACTCATGACATGTTCAAGCAATCACAAAAAGAAATTCAAGGTCAATCAACTAATGAAGAGAAGAGAAGCATTGCTCTCAAAGCCAAGGCTACAAAAGAAGATAGTGATGATGAAAATGATGAGGTTGCCTTGGATGAAGAAATGGCTCTTATTGTGAGAAGACTCAAGAAATTCATGAACAAAAAGAAATTTGGCAAGAAAGGTCAATCATCAAAGAAGAATCCATTTGAAGACAAGGAATGCTTCAATTGTGGTGAACTTGGACATATATCAATTAATTGTCCAAACAAGAAAGAAAATAAGTTCAACAAGAAGAAGGACAACAAAAATGAGTACAAAAAGAAAGTGTACTTCAAGAAGGAGAAGAATGGACAAGCATACTTTGTTGAGTGGGACTCCGATACAAGCTCCAATGAAGATAATGATAATGATAACAAGTCTTCAAAAGGTCTTGCCGGCATTGCTATCAAGGAAGCACCCTCCGTCTTCTCAACGCCATATTGTCTCATGGAAAAAGGTGAATCAAAGGTAATAGCAGAGGATGTAGATGATGATAGTGATGATGAGGATGATGCTCTATCTTATGATGATCTTGTTGCCTTAATCATTAAGTCCGATGACAAATTGCGCACGGAGAGGAAAAAGTTGAAGGATTTGGAGTTAAAGAATTCTTCACTCCAAAATTCCTTGGATGAGCTAAAGACTACTCATGCTAATCTTAAAAACTCTCATGACACACTTAACAATTCGTGGGGGATACTTAAAGAGAAGCATGAGAAGCTTAAGGAAGCTCACAACTCTCTCCTTGCACAAGAAATCAAAGGAAAAATAAACATGGGAGTTGAATGTAATATTATGAATGATGTGGCGTGTATATCTTGCTCAACTAACCCCTCTTGTAGCACAAGCACAAACTCTTGCATTAGTGATGCTCTACCTTGTGGCACATCACTTTTGTTGGAAAATGAATCTTTGAAGAGGGAAATTGAGTGCTTGTCCAATGATTTGGCTAGGTATTTTGGAAGTCATGTTAGGTTTAATCATTGTTGGACAAGTCAAAAATTTACCTTGAATAGGAATGGCATTGATTATTTGCCTAAGCAAGGGAAAAAGGCTTTCATCCCTAAGAAGACAACCTTTGTGCCCTCTATTGTGACACTTGAAGAGGAAGAGAAATTCAAGGTGTGTCATGTATGCAAGGCAAAGGTTGATGTACATCACAAATGCAAGCGCAAGAAGACCGTACCCTTTGATCCATCCTACATCCTTAAGAAAAATTCAAAGGGTGTTGTTTGTGCTAAATTTGTTGGTCGTTCTATTGATAGTAATAGTAAGAAGTCAATTTGGGTGCCTAAATCTTTGGTCACTAACATTGAAGGACCCAAGAAAGTTTGGGTACCTAAAAGAAAGTGAATTCTCTTGTAGGTGGACTACAAAGCCGGAGGAAGACATTGGGTGATTGATAGTGGGTGCACAAATCATATGAGCGGCGAAAGAAAAATATTCTCTCATCTTGATGAAGAAATCTCCGACTTTGACAACATTACCTTTAGAGATGATAGCATGGGAGGTGTAAGAGGCATTGGTGACGTTTCTATATCTAAGGATTACAATCTCTCTAATGTCTTGCTAGTTGAATCTCTCAATTTCAATTTGCTATCTATTGCTCAACTTTGTGACAATGGTTATAAATGCACCTTCACTAGCAATGATTTTGAGGTCACCTCACTTGATGGGAAAAATTCTATTTTTAAGGGTTTTTGTCATGAGAGCTTATACCTAGTGGATTTCTCATCTAAGAAGGTTAGTTTGACTATTTGTTTATTCTCAAAGGCCTCCATGGGTTGGTTGTGGCATAGAAGACTCGGTCATGTTGGCATGAGGCAACTTAATCGATTAGTTAAGCATGATCTAGTCCTTGGCTTGAAAGATGTCAAATTTGAGAACGATAAATTGTGTAGTGCATGTCAAGCCGGAAAACAAGTTGCAAACTCTCATCCTAACAAGAGCACTATGTCAACCACAAGACCATTGGAATTATTACACATGGATCTATTTGGTCCTACAACCTATAGAAGCATTGGTGAAAATAGTTATTGTCTTGTTATTGTGGATGATTATTCAAGATACACATGGGTATTCTTCCTTCATGATAAATCCCATACATGTGATATCTTCAAGAGTTTTGTGAGAAGAGCCGAAAATGAATTTGAACAAAAATTGAAGAAAGGGAGAAGTGACAATGGTAGTGAATTCAACAATACAAATGTTGAGGAATTTTGTGATAACAAAGGAATCAAGCATGAATTCTCAACTACCTACACACCGGAGCAAAATGGTGTAGTTGAAAGGAAAAATAGGACCTTAATTGAGATGGCAAGATCAATGCTAGATGAGTACAAAGTCTCGGATTCTTTTTGGGCCGAAGCAATAAACACCGCTTGTCATGCATCAAATCGGCTTTATTGTCATAGGTTCACAAAACACCATATGAACTTCTCATTGGAAGGAAGCCAAATATTTCTTATTTTCGGGTCTTTGGTTGTAAATGCTATATACTTAGAAAAGGCTCTTGGTTATCTAAGTTTCAAAGCAAGTGTGATGAAGGATTTCTCCTTGGATATTCATCTAATTGCAAGGCCTATAGAGTGTACAACAAGTCCAAAGGATTTGTCGAAGATGCTTATGATGTGCAATTTGATGAAACTATGGGCTCTCAAGATGAGAAGGAAAACCTGGATGATGTGGGTGGAAATGGATTGAGTAATGCAATGAAGACTATGGCCATTGGAGATATCATACCTAGAGAAGAAGATGATGATGAAGATCCATCAATTTCTATTCAAGCAATTCCATCTACCTCCACAACACATGCTCAAGATTCACAAATTAATGATTGTAACGAAAATGCTCTACCTCAAGAGAATGATCAATTGGCCTCCACCACTACACCATCTACATCAACTCAAGAGTCGGTTGATCAACCACGAGTTCATAATCAACTTGCCAAGGATCACCCCATGGATCAAATCATGGGTAATATTAGTAAGGGTGTTCAAACTAGATCTCGTGTTGCTTCTTTTTGTCAACATTATTCCTTTGTATCCTTTGTTGAGCCTAAATGTGTAGATGAAGCACTCGAAGATCCAGATTGGGTGATTGCTATGCAAGAGGAATTAAATAACTTCACTCAGAATCAAGTTTGGGAATTAGTGGAGAGACCCAAGAATTATAATGTAATTGGTACCAAATGGGTCTACTACAACAAAGAAAATGAAGATGGTCTTGTTATAAGAAACAAGGCTAGGTTGGTTGCTCAAGGCTACACACAAGTGGAAGTTTGGATTTGGATGAAACTTTTGCTCCTGTGGCTAGATTAGAAGCTATAAGAATTTTACTAGCTTATGCATGCTCATACAATACAAAACTGTACCAAATGGATGTTAAAAGTTCCTTCTTAAATGGTAAAATTATTGAACTAGTGTATGTAGAGCAACCTCCCAGTTTTGAGGACCCTAAGAAATCAAATCATATTTATAAACTTTCTAAAGCTCTCTATGGTTTGAAGCATGCTCCTCGTGCTTGGTATGAGAGACTTAGAAATTTTCTCATTTCTAAAGGCTTCAAAATTGGAAAGGTTGACACTACACTATTTACTAAGAAAATTGGAAATGGTATCTTTATTTGTCATATTTATGTTGATGATATCATATTTGGGTCTACTAATGAATCTTTTTGTGAGGAATTTGGAGAGATGATGTCTAATGAATTTGAAATGTCAATGATTGGTGAATTGAGCTTCTTCCTTGGTCTTCAAATCAAACAATTGGATGAGGGAACCTTTGTTTTCCAATCTAAATATGTGAAGGATATCTTGAAGAAATTTGGCATGGAAGATGCAAAACCTATCAAGACTCCTATGCCTACAAATGGACACCTTGATCTTGATGAGGGAGGTAAACCGATTGATCTTAACTTTATAGGTCTATGATTGGTAGTTTGCTTTACCTTAGCGCATCTAGGCCCGACATTATGTTTAGTGTGTGCATGTGTGCTAGATTTCAAGCCGCACCTAAAGAATGTCATTTGACCGTCGTGAAAATAATTATGAGATATTTGAAGTACTCTCCTAATATTGGTCTTTGGTATCCAAAGGGCACTCAATTTGAGTTAGTTGGTTATTCGGACTCCGATTATGCCGGTTGTAAGGTTGATAGAAAAAGTACTTCCAACGGTTGTCAACTTCTTGGATGCTCTCTTGTATCTTGGTCTTCAAAGAAGCAAAATTTCGTTGCTCTATCGACCACCGAAGCAGAGTTCATCTCGGTGGGAAGTTATTGTGCTCAATTACTATGGATGAAGCAAACACTTCTAGATTATGGGGTGAAATTCAAGGAAATTCCCCTCTTATGTGATAATGAAAGTGCCATCAAGATTGCTAACAATCCGGTCCAACATTCTAGAACCAAGCATATTGATATACGACATCATTTTCTTAGAGATCATGTGAGCAAGGGGGATATCAAGATTGATGGAGTGAGCACGGATGATCAATTAGTGGATATATTTACCAAGCCTTTGGATGAATCTCGTTTTTGCAAATTAAGAAATGAGCTAAATGTCATTGACTTCTCAAATGTGGCTTGAGAGCTAGCACATGTGTTTCTTTACATTTTTTTTATTATTATCTCTTTTTTTCATTTTCTTGTTTGTCTCATGTCTTATGCTTTCTAACCCTTGTAAAGTTTGTTTTTCGCATAATTTCCTTGCATTCTAACTACAGTGCATCATGTGGCAAGTTCACTTCATGTTTTATGAGCAATGATCCCAAAAAGTTCATCAATCCAATCTTAATCTTGAAGTATCTCGAGCTGAAAAAGAAAAGGGGACCCGGACTGTGCGCGCAACTAGGCGGACCGTCCGCGGGCACCAGGCGGACAGTTCGCGCGGGTCGCAAGAGCGCAGGAGTTTCTGGATGATCAACCGCTTATTTCGGACCGTCCGCGGCGTGCACACGGACCGTCCGCGGACTGTCGGCGACGTCCATGCGGACTGTCCGCGAGGTCTGTGCCCAGGTGGGTCCAAGTCGCGCCGAACTAAGTCACCAGGCCACCCTTTCGTTCCCAAATCGCAAGCCCCTCCTCTCAAACTCCTATCTCTTGCTCTTGTTGAAGAAAGGGACCCCTCCCTTGGTGATTTGGATTGGGGCTCTCCCCAGACCGTCCGAGCACATCCACGGACTCTCCGCGAGATCCTCCACCATGTCATCCGGGTATTTTTTTCGATTCTCTCAATCTATTTATCGGATTTTGAAGAAGAAGGTGGTTAGGGTTTGATGTTCTGATCTGAAATTCATCCATGGATTTGAAGTTTTGGCTCAGTGAATGTGTTCGGGGTACTCTAGTAATGTTATGGCTAATTTTTGGTGGATCAAAACTTGATATTTATGGAGTTATGGGGATTGAATTTTTGGAGGCTACTGTTCACGCGCGTGGCCTGCCCGGACCGGGCGGACCGTCCGCCGACCCTGCGTGGACCGTTCGCGCGGCCTTGTCAGCTGCGTGTGTGGCTAGTAGCATCATGGATTGGTCTTCTATTTCACTAATCATTGCTCTTTACTGTTGATGCTCATTCAACTACTTGATTTATGACAGTGCTCGCAAAGCTATTGCAGCGGTTACTAAGAAGGTCACTAAAAAGATTGTTTCAAAGAAGAAAGACAAGGATGTGGGCACATTCAAGAGGCGTCGTAGAGATGCTACACCTGAAGAAGAAGAAGATTTTGACAGTCCTCTTGACAGTGATTATATGCCTGAAACCCAGGGAGAATCAAATGTGGCTCCATCAGATTTTATGGTGGATGAAGATGAGGTCATGAATCAAGGGCGAGGTAATATTGATGGTATCATTGATGTGCTAAATTACACTGTACCTAGGAGACAGTGGACCCAAAACGAGATTGCTATTGCTAGAAATGCCAATGCATATGGTGAACCTCGTGACACATACAATCTCTATTTCCGTACCAATGTGCAAGAACAAGCATTCTTCAGTAGCTTATTGGATTGCACTGTATTTGCTCATCAAAGGGTCGATTTTCCATATCTTGAGTCAAAAGAAGTATTAGCTGGTGTGGGCATTAAACTTCAAAACTTAGGTCTGAAACCATTTCTTGAACATAAGTGTGATTGGAATGACACTATTATTAGACAGTTTTATGCCACCTATGAGATGGACTTTGATGGAGAGACTATTAAGTGGATGATGGGAAAAAGGGAAATTGAAGCCACTTTTGCGGAGTTTGTGAGACCAGGTGTGTCCGAGGACCAGTGGATGGTCGCTCCTTAGTGATGAGTGATTGATAACGTGGTGTGGTTTGACTCTTGGCCTAGTATTGCAGGTGTTGGATGCGGCTTTATTTGCGTTGGTGCAGGTGAAGAACAGGCGCGAAAGGTCTTAGCCAGAGTGGCCTCCCAGGAGTGGAGAGACAAGTAGGCTTGGTTCGAGGGACCCGGTGGCCGAACGGGATCAAGTGCGGTTCGCATGGTGCAAGAAGAGCAAGACGAAGTCGTCTACAAGGAGCCGGTGCACTGGTGGCGGCCAAGTCAAGGAACGAGGCAAGACCGAGTAGACCGTCTGGGTGCTAGAGGTGAAAGGCTTGACGTGCTCAAAGCTTGGCGTGGTGAGGCTGTGCTGTGTGCGCGGGGTTTGTTGGTTTGGCCACAAAACCAGCCGGAGGATGGTTTCTCGGTTTGGGCCTCAAAACCGAGCCCGAAGACTCGGCGAGACAGAGGCGGCCACCCAGGCCGGTCTAATCGCCCAGGAGGGGCGGTCTGACCGCCTGGGCCGGTCTGACCGCCTGGGAGGGGCGGTCTGACCACCTGGGCCGGTCTGACCGCCTCGGAGGGGCGGTCTGACCGCCCGGGTCGTGGTGCGCCGAGAAGCTTCGAAGCGGGGGACACGCGGCGTGATCGCGGAGCTTGCGTCGGAGGGAAGCAAGGCTGCGGAGGATGCGTGTCTGCTCGATCGAGATACCTACAACATGACAGAATTGCCCCTGAGGGGTGTGTATCTTACTTTCAAGTTGTAGGGGTAGTTTAGTAGTTTGCCACCTCCGGGACTCAATAGATAAATAGAGAAGTGGAGGAGTAGGCAGCCATCTCTTTGGCTTAGGTTTTCATTTTCTCTCCCTCCCTAGCACTTTGCTATGGTTTTTCTTCTTCCTTCCATAGGCTAGCTAGTGCTTCAACTCTAGATCTTCAAGAGGGTAGGATGTTGGGAGGAAGCTAGTCTTTGTAAAGACTTGTTCATCGGATGTATGGAAGTTTCGTGGTTGCTTCTTGAGTGCATCTTTGTCTCCCGGCGTTGTTCTTTTTGTTGATTTTCGGTGTCATTTCTTGGGAAATTCGTGCGGAAGTTTTTGGGTGTTTCTTTGGGGGATTTGTGTTGGGGATCACACATGAGTGCCTTGTGCCTCTTTTCTTGGTGATCTTGTCCCTACAAATTCTCGGGAAGGCCTTCGATTTTGGTGGTTTTCGGAGTACCCCAAGTTCTTGAGGTAGTGACCTTTGATTTGCGAATCCCCAAGAATGAGAGCGTTTTTGGCCAGATCTTTTGAGGTAGAGGTTATCCACGAGGCATCCCATACTTCCCCAAAGTTTCGCTGCAATCCGTTGGGTGAATCGGGAGATCGGGCGATGGGAAGTTGAGGGTTGACCTGCGGTTCTTGCTGCCCAGGGGGAGGCGGTCTAACCGCCCCTGGCAGGCGGTCTAACCACCCCTGGTGGTCCTAGAAAAAGTTTGGGTTTTTGGGGTTTTTCTTCTGGGAGCAAGCTTGCCTTGATCAGAAGAAGCCTTGGTCAAATTCTTGGCTCATGAAGTTTGAACTTGCTCCTAGGATCAGTAGTACTCAAGTGACTACGTGGTGCTGGCAAGGTGGTGTAGAGGCCTTGGAAGTGATTTTGGAACATAGGCCGAGTTCGTCTCTTCGGAGAAGAATTTTAATCGGCTCCCATTCACTACCCCCCTCTCTGGTCCCCATATCGGTCCTACAAGTGGTATCAAAGCCGAGTTAAGGGTCTCCTAACTCTAACCGGTTCGAGATCCAAAGATGGCGTACCAAGAGCGGAGTTCGGGTCCTCCACACTTCGATGGAAAGAACTACCAGATGTGGGAAGCCCGGATGGGCGCGTTTCTCCGTGGCAGGGGGCAGCTAGTTTGGGAGGTGACAAGTACCAACTATGTCATCCCTGAGTCTTTCTTGCTACCAGGCTCCAGGGACATGTTCGAGGCCAACAGCAAGGCTGTTGACTTCCTGTACCGTGCCCTCTCGGAACATGAATTCAATCGTGTTTTGGGAGAGAACTTGGCCTGCAAGATTTGGGAGAAACTGAAGGTAGCCCACGGAGGAAACAACCAAGTGAAGGCACGGTTGTTCGCGACTTACCGGAGAGAGTACGAGAACTTCACTCATCTCCCCAGTGAGTCGATCGACGTGATGTTTCAGAGGTTCACATGCATAGTGAACAACATGAGGGCCAATGTGACCGTGCTCCCGTACGATGATCATGATAGAGCTGTGAAGCTCTTACACTCTCTGGATCGTACCGTGTGGAGCGCTAAGGTCGAGGCCATCATGGAGTCTGCTAACTTTGAGACACTCACGGTCGATGAGCTCTTCTCCAAGCTCAAGTCCTCAGAGGTGGATAGGGCTTTGAGAGCCAAGACAGAGAACCCGACTGATCCACATAGTCTGGCTCTTGTCACAGGCTCGAGGATAGGATTTCAAGCTAACTCTTCTTGCAGACAGTTTGCTTTGTCTTCTCTTGTGTCCTTGCCAGATGAGGAGTTCGAGGTGCTGAGCGAGGACGATCTCACGCTGTTGACCAAGAGGTTTGGGCGCATGTACGAGAACCGCAACGGATCGAGGCGGAACTCGAGTACGTGCTACAGGTGCAGCAAGATGGGGCACTTCATCGCTGAGTGTCCCGAGGCCATGGAGGTCAAGAACGACTACAAGCACCGGCCCAAGAACGACTACAACAAGCACCGTCCCAAGAACGACTACAACAAGCACAAGAACAAGGGTGAGCAGCGGACCAAGAAGAGCGGCGGCTACAAGAAGAAGTCGGCCCGAGCAATGGTTGCTGGCGCAAGCGACATCGACTCCAGTTCCTGCTACACTACGTCGAGCTTGAGCAGCGACGACGAGGACGGCGGCCGGTACAAGGAGAAGAGGCACTCCAGCAAGAACTTCAACGGCCTGAGCGGCCTGAGCTTCGTCGCGAGAGACGGCTTCTGCGGTATGGCGCGTAGCTCCGACAGCAAGAAGAGCCGCAAGGACGACTCCGACTCCGGTTCTGACTCTGAGGACGAGGAGGGAGGCGTGGAGAGCCTTTGGTTGATCGATTCCGGTTGCTCTCGACACATGACCGGAGATCGAAGGTGGTTCTCCAGCCTCACCCCGGTGATGACCAAAGAGTACATCACTTTCGGGGACAATGGAAGAGGACGGGTGTTGTCTGAAGGAGTGATCAAGGTAAGTGACGAGGTAACTCTGAAGCGTGTGGCTCTCGTCAAGTCTGTTGGCTTTAATTTGCTTTCGGTTTCTCAGTTGCTTGACGAGGGGTTTGAGGTTCGCTTCAAGTCGGGTGCTTCTCGTGTGCTTGATTCTTGAGGCGATCTTGTCTGTATGATCGTTCCCGAGGGTCGAGTCTTTCGAGCAGATTTTTCTCAGTCTTCAGGTCCCGGTCGGTGTTTAGTTGCTGGTGTTTATGCTGAGTTTTGGAAGTGGCATAGGCGGTTGGGTCACTTGAGCTTTGATTTGCTTTCTCACTTGAGTGGACTCGAACTTGTCCGAGGATTGCCAAGGTTGAAGTTTGAGAAAGATTTGGTGTGTGCCCCGTGTAGGCATGGCAAGATGGTAGCCACTCCTCATCCACCTTTGACTGAGGTCATGACTGAGCGTCCAGGGGAGCTTTTACACATGGACCTGGTTGGTCCGGCTCGCGTTCGCTCGGTAGGTGGGAAGTGGTATGTCCTTGTGGTTGTGAACGACTACTCTCGCTATGCCTGGGTGTTTTTCTTGGCTGACAAAAGTGAGACATTTGGCTTTGTTCGAGATCTGATCTTGAGGTTGAAGAACGAGAGACATGGGGATGCCATTCGAGCAATTCGCAAAATTTTTGAGACTTTCTGTTGTGATCTTGGTCTTGAACATCAGTTCTCGTCACCGTATGTTCCTCCTCAGAACGGTGTCGTGGAAAGGAAAAATCAGACCCTTTGTGAGATGGCTAGGACGATGCTCGATGAGCACAGGACTCCTAGGAAATATTGGGCCGAGGCGGTCAATACCGCTTGCCATGTCTCAAATAGGATTTTCCTTCGAGCTTTCATGAAGAAAACTTGCTATGAGCTTATGCACGGTCGTGCCCCCAGAGTTAGCCACTTTAGAGTCTTTGGCTGCAAGTGCTTTATACTCAAGAAGGGGAAGCTAGACAAGTTTGAGGCTCGGTCTTTTGATGGGATTTTTCTTGGTTATGCATTACATTCTAGAGCTTATCGTGTACTTAACCTCGAAACTAACCAAATCATGGAGACTTGCGAGGTATCCTTCGATGAGACACAAGCATGTAGCTCTCTTGTCTTTGAGTGTGCAGGTGACGATGAGCTGGGGCAGACAATCTTCGAGGAGGAGAAGGATGAAGAAGAGGATGATGGAGATGATGCGGTTCCTCCTGCTCGTGTACCCTCTACTTCCACTACTACGACTATGGTTGATGATGGTCCATCCCCCACTCCTACTACTACGACCCGTCAAGTACAAGTGGAAGCTACTGCTGAGGGGGAGGTGGTCTCCAGGAGAGAGGCACCGAGACGAGTTCAAGCTGATCATCCTCCTTCATCGATCATTGGTGACCTACACGAGAGAACCACTCGGTCAAGGTCATAGACAGTCTCTCACTTTGCTCACTCTGCATTTGTTGCTTCTTTTGAGCCCAAAGATATTGGACACGCACTTTCTGATTCAAACTGGGTCAATGCCATGCATGAGGAGCTTGAAAACTTTGAGAGAAACCAAGTCTGGGTGTTAGTTGAACCACCTCCAAATTGCCATCCTATAGGTACCAAATGGGTTTGGAAAAACAAAGAGGGTGAAGATGGGATGGTGGTGAGAAACAAGGCTAGGCTAGTAGCTCAGGGGTTTAGTCAGAAGGAGGGGATATATTATGAGGAAATATTTGCACCAGTGGCTTGGTTGGAAGCAATTCGGATCCTTCTAGCATTTGTTGTTGCTAAAGGGTTCAAACTGTTTCAGATGGATGTGAAGAGTGCTTTCCTAAATGGGGTGATAGAGGAAGAAGTGTATGTGAGGCAACCCCTGGGTTTCGAGAGTGCCAAATATCCCCACCGAGTGTACAAACTCCAGCGAGCACTATATGGCCTGAAACAAGCACCCAGAGCGTGGTATGGTAGGTTGAGAGGGTTTTTGCTTAGCAAGGGCTTTGTGATGGGAACCGTAGACAAAACCCTTTTCCTACTCAGGCAAGGCAATGACATCTTGATTGTTCAGATATACGTGGATGATATTATCTATGGTGGCTCCTCTCACTCTTTGGTTGCGAGGTTTGCAGAGGATATGAGCAGGGAGTTCGAGATGTCGATGATGGGTGAACTGCAGTTCTTCCTTGGGCTTCAGATCAAGCAACTCAAGGATGGGACATTTGTGCATCAAGGGAAGTACACCAAGGACATCGTCAAGAAGTTCGCGATGAACGACTCCAAGCCGATGACGACTCCGATGAGTACGACTACGACTTTGGATGCTGATGAAGACGGTGAGCCCGTGGACCAGAAGGAGTACAAGAGCATGATCGGCTCCCTCCTCTACTTGACAGCGATGAGGCCGGACATACAGTTCAGTGTGTGTCTGTGCGCTCGTTTTCAGGCTTCGCCGAGGACTTCGCATCGGCAAGCGGTCAAGAGGATTTTCAGGTACTTGAACTACACTCCTGAATTTGGTCTTTGGTATTCTGCATCCTCGACACTGAATCTGCATGGGTTCTCCGATGCGGATTTCACTGGGTGTCGCTTGGATCGCAAGTCTACCTCGGGTTCTTGCCAGTTTCTTGGATCTTCTTTGGTGTCTTGGTCTTCTCGCAAGCAGTCAAGTGTAGCCCAATCCACCACAGAAGCCGAGTATGTAGCTGCAGCCAGCTGTTGTTCCCAACTCCTATGGATGACCTACACTATGAGCGACTTTGGTGAGGAGTGTACCCATGTCCCACTCTTGTGTGATAGCACTAGTGCCATAAGTGTAGCCAAAAATCCAGTCCTTCATTCCAAAACCAAACACATAGAAGTGAGGTACCACTTCCTGAGGGACAATGTGGAGAAGGGAAACATAAACTTGATCCATGTACCAACCCAAGACCAACTAGCAGATATCTTCACCAAACCACTTGACCAAGCTACCTTTACTCGCTTGCGAGGTGAGCATAGAGTGTGTTTTCCGTTCTGAGTTGGGTCTGGGAGCTTCTCATGTAGCATATGTATCGTACATGTTTACTTTTCTGTAACATATCATGGTAGGTTAGCCATCTTTGTATCATCTTTGCATTCACTAGGATGGGCTTCTCTTATAGGCAGTGATTACTTGTCATGCTACCTATGAGATTTTTAGCATGCTTGCTAGTGATTGGTGATGTGATGCTATGATCTTGATGGCTTTGTTGAATATCCATGGTGAAACTGCTACATTTTTGAGAAAAATGCTAAATTGACATCCACTCATGAGTAGATGCCTTTCATGGTCTTTATGCGCTTAAGTGACTATGCCATGCTTAGTTTATGCTTGGGTATCATGTTCTTGTCAATTGAGGTCAAAGACCTTGTGTCATTGTGAATGTTTAGCCCACTTGTCTACCATATGGAGGAGCATAAGCTTCTTTTTGCCGCAAAGGCATTTCATGTACCATGTTTAAATCTGAAAATGAAATGTCAATGCTTGAAAATATGCTCTCATATGAATCATGTCATTTATGCTTTAAATTGCTTAAATTGGGTGCTAAACCGTTGCATGTTGTCTACCATGAGAAGTCTCATTTTAAGAAGTAGACACATGGCTCGGTGGCTTTGACATGACATGAGATAGCTTGTGGGTGTTTGCAATGATCCTTGGATGAGAACTTGTGACCTTGTATGAGCTTGTGTGTGATTTAGTTCATTTATGCACATTTTGCTCATGTTTAGGACTTTGCTCATGAGAGGAAATTTTTTCGCAAAATTGCTAAAATTGACCTTAACCTTGTCCCATGCATATGAAACTTTACCATCATGTTTGCAATGTTTTTACGGAACTGTGAACTATCTAGCTTGCTCAATATCTCATTTGTAGCATTTTATTGTGCTCATTTTCTATTTGAGAAGCCCAGAGCCGAATTTTTCCTAAATTTGCCTTGATTCATGCATTGTCAACAAGGGGGAGAATTTTGTGCTTGAAAAAGCTTGCTGGGTACATTTAGAGGGTTTCTGTGCATTTCCGGACCAATTTCGAGACTCAAAATTTTGGTCTGGGGGGTGGTCTAACCTCCCTGGGGGGCGGTCTAACCGTCCTGGGCAGACTGAACAGTGGTTGCTATTTGTTTGCATTGGTAAGTTTGCATGCATTGGTTCAGGGGGAGCGTGCATTTGGTCAGGGGGAGTTTTGCATGTGTGCAGGGGGAGCTCTTTGTGCCTGACTTGTGCTCTTTGTCAGTTGCATGCTTTGCTCCTTGGTTGTGAGCTTGTTTGTCTCGGTTGTGTCGAGCCGTTGCCCTTGTCTTAGGGGACCGAGACTTTCTCATTCAAGTGATCTTGTCCTTGCTGGTTCTTCGGTTTTTGATCACTTGCTTGAGCTCTTGTTCGTTTCTTTTCTTTTTCCTGTTTTCATTTCAAGTGGAATATGGTGTGTTGTCAATGCACTCATCAAGGGGGAGATTGAGGACCAGGTGTGTCCGAGGACCAGTGGATGGTCGCTCCTTAGTGATGAGTGATTGACAACGTGGTGTGGACTGACTCTTGGCCTAATATTGCAGGTGTTGGATGCGGCTTGATTTGCGTTGGTGCAGGTGAAGAACAGGTGCGAAAGGTCTTAGCAAGAGTGGCCTCCCAGGAGTGGAGAGACAAGTAGGCTTGGTTCGAGGGACCTGGTGGCCGGATGGGATCAAGTGCGGTTCGCATGGTGCAAGAAGAGCAAGACGAAGTCGTGTATAAGGAGCCGGTGCACTGGTGGCGGCCAAGTCAAGGAACGAGGCAAGACCGAGTAGACCGTCCGGGTGCTGGAGGTGAAAGGCTTGACGTGCTCGAAGCTTGGCGTGGTGAGGCTGTGCCTTGTGCGCGGGGTTTGTTGGTTTGGCCACAAAACCAGCCGGAGGATGGTTTCTCGGTTTGGGCCTCAAAACCGAGCCCGAAGACTCGGCGAGACGGAGGCGGCCACCCAGGCCGGTCTAACAGCCCAGGAGGGGCGGTCTGACCGCCTGGGAGGGGCGGTCTGACCGCCCGGGTCGCGGTGCGCCGAGAAGCTTCGAAGCGGGGGACACGCGGCGTGATCGCGGAGCTTGCGTCGGAGGGAAGCAAGGCTGCGGTGGATGCGTGTCCGCTCGATGGAGATACCTACAACGTGACGGAATTGCCCCTGAGGGGTGTGTATCTTACTTTCAAGTTGTAGGGGTAGTTTAGTAGTTTGCCACCTCCGGGACTCAATAGATAAATAGAGAAGTGGAGGAGTAGGCAGCCATCTCTTTGGCTTAGGTTTTCATTTTCTCTCCCTCCCTAGCACTTTGCTATGGTTTTTCTTCTTCCTTCCATAGGCTAGCTAGTGCTTCAACTCTAGATCTTCAAGAGGGTAGGATGTTGGGAGGAAGCTAGTCTTTGTAAAGACTTGTTCATCGGATGTATGGAAGTTTCGTGGTTGCTTCTTGAGTGCATCTTTGTCTCCCGGCGTTTTTCTTTTTTTGATTTTCGGGGTCATTTCTTGGGAAATTCGTGGGGAAGTTTTCGGGCGTTTCTTTGGGGGATTTGTGTTGGGGATCACACATGAGTGCCTTATGCCTCTTTTCTTGGTGATCTTGTCCCTACAAATCCTCGGGAAGGCCTTCGATTTTGGTGGTTTTCGGAGTACCCCGAGTTCTTGAGGTAGTGACCTTTGATTTGCGATTCCCCATGATTGAGAGCGTTTTGGGGCAGATCCTTTGAGGTAGAGGTTGTCCACGAGGCATCCCATACTTCCCCAAAGTTTCGCTGCAATCCGTTGGGTGAATCGGGAGATCGGGCGATGGGAAGTTGAGGGTTGACCCGCGGTTCTTGCTGCCCAGGGGGAGGCGGTCTAACCGCCCTTGGCAGGCGGTCTAACCACCCCTGGTGGTCTGAGAAAAAGTTTGGCTTTTTGGGGTTTTCTTCTGGGAGCAAGCTTGCCTTGATCAGAAGAAGCCTTGGTCAAATTCTTGGCTCATTTGGAGTTTGTTTGCCCCATCTTCCTTTGGTTGCAAGTTTCGTGTCTGCTGGAGGAGGTCTGACCGCCCTGCCTATGCGGTCTGACCGCCCCCTGCTGGACAGAGAGCTTCAAGTGTTTTCCGCTACGTTTCGTGAAGTTTGAACTTGCTCCTAGGGCCAGTAGTACTCAAGTGACTACGTGGTGCTGGCAAGGTGGTGTAGAGGCCTTGGAAGTGATTTTGGAACATAGGCCGAGTTCGTCTCTTCGGAGAAGAATTTTAATCGGCTCCCATTCACTCCCCCCTCTCTGGTCGCCATATCGGTCCTACAGTTTGCAGCCGCAAATCACCTTGACTATGCATATTTCAACGGTGATGTCAATGTCTATAGTGAATATATTCTTGAAAACACTGCTGTTTTTTATGAGCCTGGTACTTATGCTGCAACTATAACAAACTGGCTGTCAACAGGGCTTAGACATCATCCGGCTGTCATCAACAACATTATAAGACACACATTCATGCCTAAGACTGGGAACAAAGATAAGGTCCGGGAGCACTATTGGAATGTGATAAATCATATAATGAATGATACTCAGATCAATGTTGTGCATCTTATTCTTGACCAAATGATTGTCAAAAAGCGTCTTGTGAGAGATAGCATATATTTTGCTTCGTATATTATGGCTATGATCAAGACCAAAACCGGGTTCAATGGTCCTTGCGATGTGAAGCATGAGCTTTATCGGCCTTTCTGCAACTTTAAATTATTTCTCAACAGGCCATTGACACCTTATGGACAACCTGTAGAGGCTCAAGATGTTGAGGCAAAGGCCAGTGAAGATGAGCATGCTAATGTTGATGACACGGAAAATGTCAATGTGGATGATGATGCTCATGCTATGACCCCTCCACCTCCTCCAGTTCATCTCATGCAACCACAGTGGGAGCCTCCAGTTGGCTATTTTGATTCATATTTCTCTAATGTTCAGCAATCCATGAATACTCAATTTCAGCAGATGCAGTCTGGGTTCAACTCTCACTTTGAGGCAAACGGGCAGCAAATGAATGACACTTTTCAGACTATGCAGCATGGGTTTCAGTAGCAGATTACCTCTAGTCTCAATACTTTTGGCCATCACATTTATAACACCATGCATGAGCCCATAATGACTAGATTGGATACCATGCAGACAAGCCTTCAGAGTGACCTTAGTGCCTTAAATGACCGATTTTCAGAGTTATCCACTACTGAGCAGTACCAGCAGATCTCTGACCGACAGTCCCAGCTTGAGAACAACTTCAACACATTGAACACAGCTTTTGGGGATTTCAGAGATCACTTCCACCACTACTACCCAGCACCAGTTCCACCGGCCGAGTTCTTCCCTCACTAGCCATTTTATCCTCCTCCTCCGCTGCCACAGGATGACTAGACCTTTTGGTATTTGATGCCAAAGGGGGAGAATGATTTGGATGAGTGATGTTCTTTAGGGGGAGCTCATCTCATTGCATTGCATGCTTAAACTTCAAACTCTTGCATTGGCATGTTTGTTTATGTGGCACTTTCCATGAACTTGGTCTGTAATATTGTGTGGCTTGGAACTAGAACGTGTGCTTGAATGTGGTGAACTATGTTTGTGTTTTTATTCTCTTATCTTGTGGTTTGTTCTAGTTCTTGTGGAGATTTGAGGCTAACCCTTGAGTTTTTGAATTATCTTTCATATTCGTATATTTTGTGTTGCATCGGTCTCTCTTTTGTAGGGGAAATTCCGTCAAAATTTTACAATTTATACATGTGTGGGAAATCAAATACAAAATGATATGCTCATATGTAGGGGGAGTTTCACTCTACTTATTGAGTTTTTGAAAGGATTCACTCTATCTTATTCTCATAAATTCGGTAAATTGAGTAAGTGCTTCCAAAACTTACCTTTCATATATCACTCCTTTCAAAGGGTTGTCATCAATTACCAAAAATGGGGAGATTGAAGGCATCTAGGCCCCTAATTCATGTTTTGGTAATTAATGACAATCTTAGTGGACTAACAACTTCATTGAGAATATGAGTATAGGTTAGTCCCGGAGTTGAATTGAGCTTCATAGCGATGTTGTTGGTAGTATGGATATCTTCGACCATGGGAAGCTCAAGGCAAATGTAAAATATAGGGTTTTTCCTTTAACCGGTCATGAGGTGATTAGAGGATGCAAAATAACCGGGTTAATAGGATAGATAGCCGTACTATCAAGAGGGATCAACTTGGTTGGCTTGACGTCTCTATAGTGTCACTTGGATCATATTTTGCATGCATTGCATTTAGATGGGTGGCGTTTTCAAAAGTGAAAGATGTTTTGTTGAAAATCTTGAGAAAAGTCAGTTTTCTGCTGTGGGGCGGACAGTTCCTGCCCTTGGGGCGGACGGTCCGCGAGTTGTTGAGGTTTATTGAATATCTGAGGTTTTTGACAAAATTTTTCGAGAAAAATCATTTTCGGGCGGACAGTCCGCGGGTCTTTGGCGAACGGTCCGAAATTAACCTCGAATCATACAGAAAGGTGTGCACACGGGCGGACCGGGTGGACAATCCACAGGCTACCGGCGGACGGTCCGCGGGGCCCTGGCAGACGGTCCGCCCGGGCCAATGGGCTTCTCTGCCAGCAGTTGACTTTGCGTTTTTTACCGTTGGAATTCAAACGCGGACAGTCCGTGAGGTCATCTTGGACAGTCCGCGAGGTACGCGTTTTGAGCATAATGGCTAGTTCTGAGAAGTGGGGGTATTTATACTCCACCCACAGGATTGGGAAGGTTCTCTTGGCACTTTGAAAGGTTTATTTGACATTCTTGAGCTCTCTCTCTCCTCTCTCACTCACTTTGCTTTGAGGTTGTGTTGACGTGAAAATAGGACGTCACCTCCGCGCAGCACACGTGACTCCCCGATCTGTAGCGAGGCGTACCAGCCAATCTGACCTGTTGATTGACAATGGAAAATCGGCTGGAGAGCCGATTGTCTTTTGTAGTATGTGTATCTGCCGATCGACCGATACAGTAAAACGGGATCGGCAGGCTGGAAAGCAGCCGAAGTGTAAGTATGAATTGAAAGATCGGCCAAGACAGCCGATCGTGATGTCAGCACTCGAATAAATCTAAGCCGGCTGTGAGAACAGATGATATTTAAGACAATAAAAGCCGACGAGATCTAGATCGAGCTGGATAGATAGGTGATAAAAGCTAAAGAAATAAGAATAAACTTGCTAATCTAGCTAATATCGATAAATTGTGAATAAATCTAGACGAAACCTCAGCGATGCGCCCGGAGGTTAAAGTCTAGATATTATTCGGTAAAGCGGAACTCACCAGCTAGCCGGAGATCGAAGCGATGCAGCCCGACGAGTTTGCGAGAACTCGTGAAAGAGAAAAGGTACGAAGGCGAAGTCGCCGAAAAGTAGATGCGGTAAAGTAGATGCAGTAAAGTAGATGCAAGAATTGGTAAAGGGGTGCCCGGAGGCGGTTTTGATATTGATCGTGTGATAATCTATTACAATGGCCGGGGTATGTATTTATATCCCGAGCTAAAAGACTCCTAACTAACTAGGATTATGACTCGTACAAAACTTGCCTAATACACAATATCTAGTCTAAAGGAAATATTAAAATACATAAACTCTATTTTCCCTTGTTGTAGAGTCCTTGCTAATTAAACTCTCTTGCGCTTCATCGGCGAACAGACCATCTGAGCAGCAAGTTTTCTCACATTCCACTGGCGAACAGCCCATCTGAGCACACGTAATTAATCTGGACTCCTTCCTTCTACTGTTCTACACGTCAACTTGTGCTCAATTCCATTAACTGTACGTGCACATGCTGGTCTTTCCCTTCTCCTTTATTCTTTCTTTAATTACTTCCCAAGCCAACGCAAGCCTGTGGCCCAGACGGCCAATGCTAGTCAAAATCGGCTGCATGCTTTGCCAATAGCCCTGCTTTCTCTATTTAATTATCTTCACGTGCACGTGATAGCCTGCTTGTCTACCTGCCCATTTATGCCTCTGCTTGGCCGATCCTCTCTCCTGGCCGATTGCCCTGTTTTTACTGCTATTTCTTGAGTAGAATCCGACTTGGTGACTTTGGCCAACAATCATAGCGTATTCTTCCTTTCTTTAATATTCTTTCCTTTATTATACGCTGCTGGTTTTTCTTTCCAGTCATCAACTCCTTGCGTCACACACCATGTTTTGCCCAGCTGATTGCCTCATGCATGGTCCCTGCTGATTCTCTTCCGCCGATTGCTCTGCTTCCTAATCACCTGCACGTGGCAACATCTTTGCTGACCATATAATACCTTGTATGTATGTGCATGTACTCCATCGGCCACTCCGTTGCTCCTGAGGTTAGCCGGTCAAGCCAATGTCCTCCCCTGTTTCTCTTGTCGATTTTCCTTTGCTCTGCTCTTGCCGATCTTGTCGCTATCAGTCTTGCATCTCAATGGAACATACTCCCTCTGTCCAAATTTCGGTGTCAACACAAGCCCCCCAATTTCGGAGTATGAAGGATTCATGCTTCGAAATTCTGTAACTCCGGAACCTCTATCTTCTGACTTATGCAAACTGCTCCACGGGTCTAATACTTCAACTTTCCTCTTTTCATAGCCGACAATACATCAACTTTATAGCCGACGTTTTTCTTCAGGCTTACTTATCAAAATATCTTAGCCAATATGGAGAATCGAGACAACTCTGCTCTTTCTGCCATATGTTATATTTTCTGACAGATACGAAAGGCTTGCTCGTCGGCTTTCTTCTCATGTTTTGTGCCGACAGCTTCTTATCATTCTGCTAGGCTGATAGCTTCATAAATGACCTCTGAACTCTCTTGCGATAAATGCACTGCTGCCAAATAATAGCAGAAAGACTTCTCCAGCTTTTTTTTGTAATCTATCATCTGATGAATGGACTGTAGTAAGTTTATTAACTTTCTGGATCCACCAACTGCCTATCGAGATAGCACAGTGTTGATTCCACTCAAGCTTCCCATATTGGCTCCCAAGGGTCTGAGTCCATCTCTAGACAACAATCTCGAATAGATATTAGCTGAAGCAATCAAATGTAGTTTCCAGCACACTTGGTCGTGTGGCCTTCTTTAAAGATGCTCATCCTTATGTAATCAGCGATTGCCAACGTCACAACGATAGCAGAATATTTATGGTACAAGTAACCTTCTCAAACGCTCGGATCATGAAATCGCAAAGCCGAAGGAATTCCGAATTTGCACCTCACTGAATCAGCTCTTTTTGTTTCATTCAGCCGATGCAGAGCTTAGAACCATTCCTTTTGCTTAAATGAGACGCACCACTATTCCGGCTGTCCTGTGATCACATCTTCTGTTCCATGAGCAACTGACAACTGGCTGATGTCCTTTGATTGTCTTTCACGAAACATTTTATAGAAAAGCCGAGGACAAGATTTGTCTATCGGCTATTATCAGCTAGCTCCTTGACCTTGGTACCAGGAGTATAGTATTTAATGCTTGAAACTATTTAACCGATATCTGATGATGACGTTTAAATATTAACTCTCTGCACTATATTGAGCCATAAGCTGATCGCCAGTTCCTTCGCAGACTGCCTATGCCTTTTAATTGACTATCCCATCAACTACCTAAAGGCTGACATTGACTCATCAGCTGGTGGTTGCAGTGGCTTGGAATAATTAATTGTTTACCAGTAACGCCATCTACTAGCACCTTCTTCATATACCCATGCCTCCGTGGTATCGTAAACTGGTGACTGGCCAATCAATCATGCTTTTCTTTTGAGAAAACAAGCATTGACCATTGGCAGATGAGTGCATGCTTGTGTAATTTCTTCTCACTGGCAACCTTGTGGCAGCGGTGGTAGCAGAAGTAACATTAGTAGTATCGACACAAGTAGCAATAATAGAAATGCCCTGTGATCCCAAGTCCTTGCCGCTCAATATAGCCGATCGGATTTCTCCTTCCATCGGCTGTTTTTGGTCTGACGGCCTTTGGGTATGAAAGCTTCCATCTGCCAGTCTTTTGTGTAACTCGGATGTGTTATATACTAGCTCATAGATAGTGCCATCCCAGCAGTCATGATGCCATTAGCCGATGGTAAAAACATGGTTATTTGATTATGCCCAGTAATGATAACTGATTAAAGATGTTTTATGGGCAAGCACTCTATTCGAGCCATTGGCTCTTGCTTGTATGTGAATTATTTCCTCCGGGGCTGATAACTAATCAACTGATGTATGCAAATTATGATTAGTCAGGCCGATGCTTCCTTTCAAGTGATTGACCGACTGTGTAATCTTCCTTAAGAGCTGTTGATTTTCCAATATGATCACTATCTTCCATCAGGAGTCTTTGATAATTAACATCCCATGGCCTCAAATATCTGCATGGCTCCTGACGTCCGATCATGTTAAACCTTTCGGTTGCCAATCTTCTGATATGCAATATATGGAATAAGATTTATTCCAGCTCCCATGCTCACAGCATCGAGACACGTCATATGGCCGATTTGGTGACCAAAGAATCTCATTGAGGGCCCTCCCCTACACCTGTTGTGTCTTGAGCCTCTGAACTGTGTGAGGCCGTTATTGGCTCCGAATGGGATTTCTTCGGACTGGCCGTGCAGCTTCAATTACCAACAACACTGATGCGTCAAGCTTATATCGTCGTTATCCCCCATGCTAAGATCTGGCCTTCGCCGTAACAGCAGTACGCCGACCTTGTTATTAAGCATCAGGACCACCTTGGTGGCTTTTGGCAGTCATGTGACTTCGACTTCGTTGTCTTTTCAAACCACTTTCCGGCAGCCTTGGTGGCAGTCGTTACCTGACGGCCTCGTCATAGTCTTCGTGATGTCCCTATAGTATGTAGCAACCTGCAGCGGCTCACTGCTGATCGCGGGTGTTGTGTCGCCATGAGCGGTGCAGGACTTCATATTCGTTTGTAGTTGGCTTGACTACTGGCCGATTTCTTCTGTTCAACTTTAGTTGCGATGTCACTGCTAGCAATGATATTTCCCCACATGTCAACATCCTCTAGCCTCATACCGCTTTACGGACCACTATCAGCTGTATTTCTTCCTTTAGGACATCTGAAGAGACTTTGATTTATTAGCTGACCTCATGGCTCTATCAGCATGGCAACAACAGAGTATGCAGCTGATTGAAGAATCAGGGAGAAAGCAGAGTATGCGTCTTCTTGCCTTTGAAAGTTTGAATATTATTTACCAATCGATCGGGTGTTTTGAATACTGACCGAACCAGAGTAGCACACATGCCTTGGCTTCTATCAGCTGGTCCTTCCATCGGCCTTTCAAGCTTTTGTAAATAAAAAGACTTGTGGCCGATCGTTTTCCCTTTCCTCATTATTTATGGGATAAATAAAACAAATCTGCATCAGACTACTCCAGCGACCAGCCATGTACGCATACCTTCAAGGATATATTGCTCCTTTGCCTTTGGTCACCAACAGAGTCTCTGTGGATTACCAATATTCTGCGGCATTCAAATTTTTCTTTCAATATGTGTATCAACAAAACCAAAGAGTAGCTATTTTCATACGTTCGCCAAACTCTTCAATGATCAGCATAAAATCAAACACTCGATTCCTCTGGTGTCTTTGTGGTGGCGATCTCATTATTTCTGGCTTGATAGAAACACTAGAAAAGTATTGCTATAAGAACCGGCACTGACGCTTGTTAGTCTGTGTTCTTTATTTATAGCCGATATATTTTCTAATTTGATCGGCTATCACAAGCCTGACAATTTTCAAACCCATTGGCCGAGTAAACATCTGCTCCATCGGCTCTCCTCTTGTTACTGTAATCGATTCTTCTTTTATTACTCCCATCGGCTATTATTTGAATCAAGCAGCCGATATATCCTATACGTGCCAGCATGTATATGCGGCATGCGTATGTCTTTGACGATGACGCATTAGTCAAGATAAAACTCGTCCCTTGGCTAAGATCATATTGCTGATCACTCTGACACATCGGCCTTTTACCACTTCAATAAAACAACTTCATCCAAAGGAGAAGGATAATCAAACTAATCCTTCATCTGATGCATGAACTGGACTCACATTTGTTTTGGTGCCAATTGATCTACTCCACTTGCCGCGTAGGGCAGTTATCAGTAGATACATACCGCGTAGGGCATTAGACATTGTCGTAGACACACTTGCTTGATGGCGAGTTGGTGTAGATCCGTTTGCCACGTAGACATGAAGTCGACGGCGCGACCGCTGGTGTCAAGCTTGATGGCGACTCCTTGGCGTAGTCAATGAAGAGTATCTGTGATCCATTGGCTGACGTATCTTTTTTGTCCCAAGATGTCATGATGATAATCCAGCCGACTTAAAGTGCCTTGCATCCTTCTCCGATGGTCTTTTGAAAATACAAACACAAACAAACGGATGTTGTTGTGCCAACACTGAGCGTGATGCGCTAGCATATAGTATGATATTAGCTTCCGATTTTGTACGTCTCATGTCATCGTACCTTCATCGGCTTCTCAGCAGCAAAGATCGGCTCTTTTATCTAAGGTCGATGTCTGCAGGCAACCAATCTTGGCCTTAATGACATCACCAGTGTTGTTGCTGTCCATGAAACCAACGTGTGAAGTAGTCCCTTCCTTGCCGATGTGCTTTAATGCAAGCTTGGCTCCTTCATCAGTGTACAACAGTACGAGCGACGCGGCACTGGCATCGAGCAGGACGCTCACCATACTAGATAGTATTGACCATATCACCAAGCACCATTCATTATACTTGGTCACTATAATCCGTCATCTGCTCTTGGTAACCTCAGATCCTCCACCAAGCTTTCTTTATCAGGCCTCCTTTACCTTTGCTTCGTCTGCTTCTTCCATTGACCATTGCCGATCGAGGTACCCAAGACTGAACATTGAGAATATTAAGAAATATACCGCTTAATGCCTGAGATTACTCAGCTAATGATGTCAATTAATGGCCTGTAAGTATTAGCTCAAATTCTCTTGTCAGCCATTGCAGCAATGTATATATCAGATATTAATCAGCCGATGGTCCTTGTACTCCTATCGGCTATTACCCATTGGAGTGCCGATTTTCCCCATGTTTGTGATGTGCTATACTCGTCGGCTTTTGGACAGTTAAATGAGCAGTTGCGCCAGTCCCAAACAAGCTGTTAAAATAATCCATGAGACTACTGTACGTCCCATGTGGCCATCCATCCACAAAACAACTCCATCCATCGAGGGAGAAGAATAGGCCACCAATAACTCTCCAGCATGACGTATGTGCTGAATTTGACTTGCTCCACAGTTGCCTGTTACCTACGTCAGCTAGTAGAATAATCATATAGTCGATAGTTGATCGTATAAACAATATATGGCCGACATAGTGTACGTATTGAATTTTATGATCATGTTCCACCATTAGTATCTTAGGGATGTCGGCCTTAAAAATTTCATATGTTATTCTTGTCCACCTGGGTCCCACGGAAAATAATCTCCAGGTAGCCGATGCTTCTGGGAAGCAATTTTCGGCTCTTGATCACCTGGCTCCCACGAAAAATAAACTCGAAGCAGCCGATTATCCTGAGCAATACTTTCGGGTTGCGAGCAATAAATAATCTGAGAAGTCGTCTCTTGCCCAACTTCTATCATCCACCCATCGGCTGCTTCATCAACCTTTAGTGGCTTACCAGCTTGTTTTTCTCTATCCTTGTAATTGGCTAGGACTTTTTCCTCATGAGTTCCTTCAGAGCTATTTTCTTCTCCATATTGATCTCCATCCTGAAACTCATCAACTGAGTCATGTGCTTCATGATCATTAATTTTTTCTGTTTGGATATGCTCTTCAAATCCAACCTCCACAACCAATTGGACAGGCAGGTCCGTCACCAGTTGTGATGACACCCCAACATACTGGCAAGCCAGCGACTGTAATTCCTGATGAGCAAACTGTGACTGAATTTTCTCATCTTCTAGTTGACAGCTCCCTTGGTCTTTGTGAATTTTTACCGGCTGCACAAGCTCCTTTTGAACTAGCTGACTCTTTTCTAGCTGCAGTTTTGTTGACATAAGGGGCATTTGATAAGCAATCGGCTGTGGACTCAATATCTCTTGCTGTAAAGTCGATTCTTGTGACAGATAATTTTCTGTACTTTGTGGTTGACCTGATTGCGAAGTAGATTGCAGCCCCCCAGGCCAATATTGTTGAGCCTTCGGTTGTGGCTGATAAGCTATCGGCTGCTGAACCGATACTTGTGGCTGACGTGCTATCGGCTGTATGGCCGATATTGGCAATTGATAGCCTCCTGTCTGCCGTGATCGAACTGATTGGGCAGATTGCAGCCCCCCAGGCCAAGATGATTGAGCTATCGACCATGACTGTTGAATTACCATCCGTTCATCCTCAGCTTGTTGATAATTCTGCTGAATTTGGGCTGATGGCTGAGCGTATGAAGCCATCTGTTGCAAACCATATGGAGCAAACTTCAATTCCTGGGCAACATATTGAACGTATGTTGATTCTTGAATCTCAGTAGTGTCCGCAGACGTATATCCAAGAGTGCTAAACAAATCCCCCTGTGCCAGCGGCTGTGGCGTGTATCCTAGAGCGCTGAACAAATCCTCCTGTGCCAACGGCGACGAAGTAGAGAGGATCGGTACAGTCTGAGGAGTCACCATCGGCTGATAAGAATTGTGTTGATGCAAGTATGAGGGCATTAAACAATCACCATAAGCCGATCCAGGGATCACACTTGTGCTTGCTGTTGTAGTACTTGATGGCCTAGGATATATATATGCTGATTCTTCATAGCCTTGCTGATGAATTGGACCGTAAGAAAAGGCAGTATTAGCCGATGTCATCGGCTGTTGATAATATGTTCTCTCATACCTTTGTTGTTGGGCAAACTCAGAGAACGCGCCCTTTATGGCATTGCTTATAATATCCATCAATATTCCAGATTGACTGTCCATGGCGATGTACTCCTCGAGCCACTCTAGATTCGTTGTGGATATTGTCTTCGGGTCTCACCAGACGATATAATATGGATTTAATATTCGGTCTCACTGGGCGTGCCAAAAGTGTGTTGACGCGAAAATAGGACGTCACCTCCGCGCGCAGCACACGTGACTCCCCGGTCTGTAGCAAGGCGTGCCAGCCAATCTGACCTATTGATTGACAATGGAAAATCGGCTGGAGAGCCGATTGTCTTTAGTAGTATGTGTATCTGCCGATCGGCCGATACAGTAAAACGGGATCGGCAGGCTGGAAAGCAGCCGAAGTGTAAGTATGAATTGAAAGATCGGCCAAGACAGCCGATCGTGATGTCAGCACTCGAATAAATCTAAGCCGGCTGTGAGAACAGATGATATTTAAGACAACAAAAGCCGACGAGATCTAGATCGAGCTGGATAGATAGGTGATAAAAGCTAAAGAAACAAGAATAAACTTGCTAATCTAGCTGATATCGATAAATTGTGAATAAATCTAGACGAAACCTCAGCGATGCGCCCGGAGGTTAAAAAATAGATATTATTCGGTAAAGCGGAACTCACCAGCTAGCCGGAGATCGAAGCGATGCAGCCCGACGAGTTTGCGAGAACTTGTGAAAGAGAAAAGGTACGAAGGCGAAGTCGCCGAAAAGTAGATGCGGTAAAGTAGATGCAGTAAAGTAGATGCAAGAATTGGTAAAGGGGTGCCCGGAGGCGGTTTTGATATTGATCGTGTGATAATATATTACAATGGCCGGGGGTATGTATTTATATCCCGAGCTAAAAGACTCCTAACTAGCTAGGATTATGACTCGTATAAGACTTGACTAATACACAATATCTAGACTAAAGGAAATATTAAAATACATGAACTCTATTTTCCCTTGTTGTAGAGTCCTTGCTAATTAAACTCTCTTGCGCTTCATCGGCGAACAGACCATCTGAGCAGCAAGTTTTCTCACATTCCACCGGCGAACAGCCCATCTGAGCACACGTAATTAATCTGGACTCCTTCCTTCTACTGTTCTACACGTCAACTTGTGCTCAATTCCATTAACTGTACGTGCACATGCTGGTCTTTCCCTTCTCCTTTATTCTTTCTTTAATTACTTCCCAAGCCAACGCAAGCCTGTGGCCCAGACGGCCAATGCTAGTCAAAATCGGCTGCATGCTTTGCCAATAGCCCTGCTTTCTCTATTTAATTATCTTCACGTGCACGTGATAGCCTGCTTGTCTACCTGCCCATTTATGCCTCTGCTTGGCCGATCCTCTCTCCTGGCCGATTGCCCTGTTTTTACTGCTATTTCTTGAGTAGAATCCGACTTGGTGACTTTGGCCAACAATCATAGCGTATTCTTCCTTTCTTTAATATTCTTTCCTTTATTATACGCTGCTGGTTTTTCTTTCCAGTCATCAACTCCTTGCGTCACACACCATGTTTTGCCCAGCCGATTGCCTCATGCATGGTCCCTGCTGATTCTCTTCCGCTGATTGCTCTGCTTCCTAATCACCTGCACGTGGCAACATCTTTGCTGACCATAGAATACCTTGTATGTATGTGCATGTACTCCATCGGCCACTCCGTTGCTCCTGAGGTTAGCCGGTCAAGCCAATGTCCTCCCCTGTTTCTCTTGTCGATTTTCCTTTGCTCTGCTCTTGCCGATCTTGTCGCTATCAGTCTTGCATCTCAATGGAACATACTCCCTCTGTCCAAATTTCGGTGTCAACAGGTTGCATTCTTTGTGAGATTGAGAGCATCTAGTGCATAGCATCAAGGTGTTGATCTTTGTGGCACTAGGGAAACATCAAGCGAGCGGGTTGATTTGTTAGTCTTGGAGGTTGCCGCCTCCTAGACGGCTTGGAGCTCGTGATTCCATTGAGCACTTCAAGAAGATTGTGAAGTTGCCTTGCAAGATTGGTGTGAGAGGTCTTGTGCCCACCTGCCGGAGCGGTGAAGAGCAACTCTAGTGAAATCAAGGTGCGGAGTGGTTCTTTGGTTCTAACCGGCTCAAGATCAAGCGGTGCCTTGATAGAGGAGCGGTTGAACATTGAATCCACCTCAACGTGGATTATAGGTGACCGGCAAGTCATCGATACCACGGGATAAAATTCGTTTCTTGTGCTCGATTATTTCTTTGCTCAATTTCATTTCAAGAACTTTGCTTTGAGAGATTGAATTATATCTTGTCACCTTAGGTAGCAAACCCCCAATATAGGAATAGAGTAACTAGAAATTTAATCCTCCTTGTGTTTCTAATTAATTTTCTCTAGTGTTGTGCTTTTTGTTTTTAAACCGCCTATTCACCCCCCTCTAGCCGGTATCCTAGATCCTACACACGTCGTACATAGGCTTTCCACCGCTAAGGTTTAAATTTTGAGTATTTAGACCTATCTGCGTTTTCTTTTCGGAAAAAGTTCATTTTACTATCCTCACCTTATCCACTTTGTCCGCTTAACCCCCTAACCAAAATGTAGGTTTGATCTACTCCCCTCTATTATTTTAGTTGGTCCAATCTACTCCTAATGAAATTTATCTTTTTTATTTCATCCCGTACAAGTTGAGTTTTGAGTTCAAATTTTTCTTAGTGACTTGTAACAAAATGTTCTACATTATAAAAATATAATATGATTTTTTTCATCTTTACTTTTATGCAGTTTAATTTTGTATCACTATGACCAATTTCATTTTAAATATTCTAGATCTATGAAAATAACAAAAAAAGTTAGTATATTTTTCTACTATGCATCGTCATGTTCCCTATCTACTGACAAAAGTTGGATTTATAATTCAACTTGTACGTAGAGAAATAAAAAAACAAATCTCACTAGGGGGCAGATCAGACCAATTGATAGTGTAGAGACCTAAGTGACGCATGCACCCAAGTTTAGAGAGCTAGATATGCATTTTGAGAGTACAGAAACCTAAGTGACACAGATGAACAAGTTCAAGGACCGGCTATGCATTTTACTCATTGTTAATCTACTCTGCTAGTGTTCCGGCCTTACTGGGATTTTTTTTTGTTCGTGTTGTGCAAGCGTAGGACACCGTGTCTTCTCAAACATCTACAAGCTTTTTTCTTGTTTCTTGTAGGTTTTCTTGAATGTCATGTAATAAAGAATAAGACTAATTTTATGGACACAGGTATGGAGCGTACCTGATGGCATTGATCGCATTGAAAAAGTCGCAACGGGCTACTTTTTCATGACACTTCACATCACTGTTACACCAAGCACCAATTGAAAGATTTGATATACATGCCTATGAGTTTCTTATTAGACACTTATTGTTGACACGAAAAATGGCACATAAGCCAGATCAGGCTGGACAGGCCGGTCAGACCGGGTTTCATAGGCGGTCTGACCGGGGTACCCTGTAGCCGGTCTGGCAATAGGCCAGGCGGTCTAACCGCCTCCCAGGGCCGGTTAGACCGCGTCCCCCTGAGTCCAAACCAAATCGAGGAGTTCTAATAGAATTCGAGTTGTAAAGGATTTCCTTGGGGGACAAGACCTCCCCATCCTATAAATATAAAGGGCCCGTGGCCGATTGAGGGCTATCACCCAATCAAACAAATAATTATCTTACTTTTTATCTCCAACCCTACTTTTCCAACCCCTTTTGCTTCCTTCTTCGTCTCTACGGCGATTTAGGGCGTTCTAAGTGGTCTGCCGATCTTAGAACAACCCTAGGCGCGTTGTCCCTGACGGGGTCCCTCCCGGGGCAGCGATCTTAGGTTTTCGGCGACGTCTCTGACCAAGGCGATCAGACCGCCCTCCATAGGCGTCAACACACTTTTGGCGACTCCGCTGGGGAAAGATATGGTTTTACTACCGATTTGTCAAAACATCATCATGGTTAACATCGAAGAATTCAGTTAAGAGGACCAGAGGAAGTACATTGAGCTTCAAGAGTACATCAAGCACCAGTTTCTCTCTGGCGCCAGGAAAGATCGCTCAGGCAAGGTGACGATGACTCAAGAATTTGAGCTACCGGCGATCAAGGTCAACAACGACAAGATTGAGGTAGTCACCACTGTAAGCAAACCTGAAACTGATCTATCTACGAAGCTTACTGAATTATCTGATAAATTTGAGTGTGCTTTTAGTAATCAGCATAGTCAGGTTGCTAGTATGATTACTCGCTTAGAAAAAGTTGAGGGTAAAAGTAGTAGTTTTAATTTTCCTAATGATTCTATCCCTCAATTAGATTCACAAGAGGTGTTGCAAACAAACTTGTCGGCAGCGTCAGGAACCTTAATTGAGACACCAATGTATGGCATGCCGACTGGTTTTTATCCGCGACAATCATCATTGTCGGAGCCGTCCCCGGTCAGACCGCCCCCCATGGCCGGTCTGACCGCCCCGTCTGGCCAGATGATGGGTGTTTTAGAAAACCCACCTCTTGTGAATAGAGTTGATTTATCAGCTACAAGGCAATTCCAACTAGCTGCTATGAGTGAATTTTCCAAATTTAAGTAAGAAGTAGCTAGCATGGTAAAAAATAAACTCGGCATTGATATGGGTAATACTAGGTTATACCAAAAACCTTATAAAGCCAATTTTGATCTTATGGCTTATCCCCCTGGTTGGCGCGTGCCTGATTTTATTAAGTTTAGTGGTGAGGACAATCGTACAACTTGGGAGCACATAAGCCAATACATTGCTCAACTAGGTGAAGCAAGTGCCCATGATTCTTTTAAAGTGCGTTTATTCTCTTTATCTTTAACGGGTACCGCCTTTGCTTGGTTTTCATCTTTAGCCCCCAACTCTATTGATTCTTGGAATCAATTAGAACAAAAATTTCATGATCACTTCTTTAGTGGGGACTATCAACTAAAATTGACAGATTTGACATCGGTAAAGCAAGGTAAAGACGAGACGGTCTCTAATTACCTTAAGCATTTCAAAGAGGTTAAAAACCGTTGTTTCAATTTGTTGCTTTCTGATTCCGACCTAGCTAATCTTGCTGCTAAAGGTTTAAAATCTGCTCTTAGAGAAAGATTAGAAGGTGCAGATTTTTATTCACTTGATTCCATTCTTGTGAGAGGTATGGCACAAGAGTTGAAATTGAATAAAGAAAAAGAAAAACTTGAGTCTCATCAGTCCGATATTCATGTGGTTGATTATGTTTCTAATAATTTGAACGATGAGAGTGAAGTTTATAATGCTGAATTTGTATGGCCTTCTCAAGATAAATCTTTTTCTTGTGCATCACTTAAGCCGGCTAGTAAAGGTCGGCAAGAAGAATTAAAATTTACTTTTGATGTTTCTAAGTGTGATTGCATTTTTGATGAATTGCTTAAACTTGAAAATATTAAAATATCTCATACCATGCCTCCACTTGATGAGATAAAGCAACGTGCATATTGTAAATATCATCATTCTTATTCTCATGCTACTAATGATTGCAATGTGTTTCGTCGCAATATTCAATCGGCCATAAAAGAAGGTCGTTTGGTACTTTTTGAAAAGCAATTTAACAAGCATCCTTTTCCTATCAATACCATGGAATTGCAGCAGCCCAAGGTTCTGGTTCGACCACATCAAGTCGAAGCAACCAAGGGCAAGAATGTGGTGGTCGGGGAAGCGAAGCCCGATTTGAGAGGAAAAGAGTTAACAAGAGAAGTTACTTATGAGAAGACCCCTGATGGCAGAGAAACATTCAAGATTACTGTCAACGCTTCTGGACATGGGGGGCAAAGGTCGTCCACGCCTGTCAGTCGGCAACCACTTGAGCCTAAAAAGGCTGGGGCGGTTAAACTGGCTTGGGTAGGCGGTCAGACCGCCCCTGCCCATGGTCGCCCAAAGATGCTCAAACCAAAGCCACCAGAAATTGGGAGTTGGAAACTTAACATGGCAAAGAATCAGCGAAGTGGCCCAAGGCCAAAGGTCACTTTTGATATGTTATTTGACAAATACTCCAAGCAAAGGGCCGTTACAAGTGATCGGCCGTTAAAAAAAGGGATGAGGTCACCCACATACCAAGAGAGGCCATCCTCACCTCCTAGAGCAGCTACAAGGTTCAGGGGTGAATCATCCCAGCAAGGAAGACACATTGCTCCAACTTGGGCTCTTTCAAGTTCAAACTTGTCTCGTCCGATCTACGACGACAATGGAGTGATGTAAGTGCCATATCAACAGTCCTTCCATCCTGGATGAAGAGGACCAAGGAGACCAGCTATGGATCGGATTTCACGACCTGCACAAGATCGCTGGGCGCCACGTCAGTCTGGACAGGGTCACCAGGCCAACTCGGTTAAACCGCCCCCTACAGGCGGTCAGACTGCCCTGCCCAGAAAAGTTCCACTTCCTCCGAAAAAGGTGTACAAGCCCAAGGTCAGAGAGAGGGAGGTTCAGAAGATGGACATTGACCTAGAAAAGACTACTAGTCAAGATATCATCCAGATTGGGACGATGGACGTTCCTGTTGAGAAAGATGGCAAGAGACCGGTTGTTTTAAACGATCAGGTTGGAATATCTGCTCAAAAGGGATCTATTGCTACTAATGACCATGAGGCCAGTGGAAGTGGTTCCAACTCGAAGTACTTTCTACCGAGATGGTGTCCTCCCGGTTTGACTCACACTCAAAGGAGGAAGCTTCAACGCTTAAGGTTGCGGGAGAAGAAGGAAAAAGAGCTGGAAAAACAGAGGGACGAGATCTTCAACAGCTACAGGCCCATGGTACTGCAAGGGAAGGAGTGGAGAGCCAAGACAACACCTCAGGCAGAGGCGGTCAAACCGCCAGAGGAGGCAGTTAAACCGCCTGAGGCGGTCAAACCGGCTGACTAGGCTGTCAGACCGGGTTCACCAGAGACGCCACCTGGTTTCGATTCGTCAGTCCCCATGGCTTCTGATGATAAGTTGTCGTCGGTACCTGCTCCAGAAGACGACGAGCAACTTATTCACTACAGTTCTTCTCCAGAACACATGGATCTTGAAGACAATTGAGAAGACATGGCCGATTTCAACGAGAATCGCCCTTAGGATAAAATGGCCGGTGGGAAATGTTACATCGACCTTAGAATTGTTTTTTAGTACGCAAGCTTTACTAAAAAACAGGGGGGCATATGTTGACACGCAAAAATGGCACATAAGCCAGATCAGGCTGGACAGGCCAGTCAGACCGGGTTTCATAGGCGGTCTGACCGGGGTACCCTGTAGCCGGTCTGGCAATAGGCCAGGCGGTCTAACCGCCTCCCAGGGCCGGTTAGACCGCGTCCCCCTGAGTCCAAACCAAATTGAGGAGTCCTAATAGAATTCGAGTTGTAAAGGATTTCCTTGCGGGGCAAGACCTCCCCACCCTATAAATATAAAGGGCTCCTGGCCGATTAAGGGCTATCACCTAATCGAACAAACAATTATCTTACTTTTTATCTCCAACCCTACTTTTCCAACCCCTTTTGCTTCCTTCTTTGTCTCTACGGCGATTTAGGGCGTTCTAAGTGGCCTGCCGATCTTAGAACAACCCTAGGTGCGTTGTCCCTGATGGGGTTCCTCCTGGGGCAGCGATCTTAGGTTTTCAGTGACGTCTCTGACCAAGGCGGTCAGACCGCCCTCCATAGGCGGTTAGACCGGCGCGTGCCGGGGATCTCGACGAGGTGCGATTTCGACTACCGCGCGATCTAGCGCACTCGTGTGTTCGACCGGAAAAAGCGTCAACACTAATATTGCTATGTGACTTGCTTGTCAATAGCGAAGCACTTGTGATTAGTTTATCTATCTGAAGATATGTCGGTATAGCCTTTCAGATGTGTTCAAATGGTTATGATTTGCTTGGATGTATTCGTATGGGTGAGTAGAGTGTGCATGTCATGCGCACCTAGCAAGTTAAGATATTGCCTAAAAATATACCATCAATCTTTTTGGATTCAGCACATCAATATTTTCCGCACATATTAAGTTCAAATTCACTTTATTTTGCCACAATATAATTATATCGATGCAAAAGTAAGTTTTTATCAATTTAATTGAGATGATGGATGCTTTTAGAGATAATATGGACCTAGATAACACCCAAAGCCAAGTTTAGGTAGATAAATCTTCATTCTAGAAGTACAGGGACCTAAATGACACCCGAGTCCAAGTTTAGGGAGCCATATATGCATTTTGAGAGTATGGATACGACACAACCAAACAAGTTGAAGGACCGGTCATGCACTTTACTCTTTAACAATTACTATGGAGTATGAAGAGAAGACTTGGTGAAACATGAGTAGCCACTATACTAAAGGTCGTGTGTGGTTGACATCCACTATACCACAGCCCCAGAACAGCGATGGATGGACCATCGCTATAAGCTTGTATAGCGACGGAGAGTCTGTTGGTATTAATGTATACCGACGGACACCTCCAGTCGGTGTAAGTCCCGTCGGTATAAGTTTATACCGACAGACTCCACTTATAACGATGGATCGTCCATCACCGCGTGGAGATATACCAATGGACCAACATATACCAATGGACTGTGCGTAACCAGTTATACCCACAGACAGTTTGTAAGTGCTTTTACCAATTGACTATCCAACGATATCATTTAAATAAATTAAAAATAAAAATCAGTTGCCTGGGAATTAATATTAGTTCACAACTAATTTCAAGCACATTAATACGATCCACATCCAATCATGACCAAGCCCAAATAGTCGGTACATAAAGATATCTCTCATGAAATTTAGCTTGAATTTCAAGTTTTCCCCAAACTATTTTTTTCCAAATAACGTTTGTTTTTTTTTTGAAATTTTGATGAATTCTTGAGTTTTGAGATCCCTTGAGGTTAAAGTTTTGTCTTATTCGTTATTATTAAGGGAGAAATTTTAGTTTTAAATTTGGACAGAGTTCTCAGTTCTTCGTATTTTCTTTGTTCTTCCCAAATCCCACCCAAGTCGACCAGCATTTCCTCCAGTCGAGTGGAAGCTAGTTAAGCAAGATGGTCGGTAGGGGGGCTCCTATCTAGCTAGCGGAAGCTAGTTAAGCAAGATGGCTTTAAAAGGCCCTAGAAATCTAGGGAGCTCAACTATGATAGTGTGTTCTTTCAATATGTTGTGAATTAATTAAATTAGTGATCAACACCCAGCAACTGCCACCGGCGGTTGCCACCGAAAGGGTCTCACACCCTTTCACCATGACCACCCATCATGTATATATATGTACAAACAGATCAATGAAAACACAGAGATTTCACTCTTGGTATTTGTCCCTCATTTACATTCTACTTTTAACACGTTATCAGCACGAGGGGGAAATTAAACTGCTGCTGAAATAAAAAAAAAGAGAACAAGGTATTTGGTGTTCGAGCTAATGTGAAACAGAATTTAGCTCGAACAAGCATTCGATCTATCGGCTCATCCAGAAGGGTACGCTCGGAGCCCATTTCAATCTGGGCCTCAATCCGGCCCAGAAAACAAGCCTGTCAGGGGATCCCTAACCGTCGCCGCCGCCGCCGTTCGGCCCCTGCATCTGAGTGGTCGTGCAACCGTGCTTCCGCCACGTCGGCCGCAACCAGTGCCGCTTCCTTGCGCCGTGTGTGGGGCCGCTGCCGCGTGGCGTGGCTCAACACGGGCGAGGATGCCAATGCGAGTCGCTCATGCAGCCGGCCCTGTCGCTTCTGCGAGCGTGCATCGCCGCCCATGCCAGCTGCCGCGAGGGCAGTACCAGGCGAGCATCGCCCTTTTGCCGCAGTAGCAGTCGAGCATGCCGCGGCTGGCAGTCGCAGCAGGTCTGGCGGATGCCTGGTGCAGCCGTCGCGTGCCTCTGTTTCAAGGTTCGGGCGAGCAAACAACTCTGCTTACCCAGCCATGGGCGCGGACGGTGGAGCACGGCCACCGCTGCTGAGGTGCGAGGGCCCCTCCCGGCGTCGCCAGCACAGCCGCGCGGTCGCGCCGGCACAAGACGCAACTGCTCCGTTGCTTCAGGAGCGCCGGCAGGAGGGTGGCGCAGCCGCTGGTGGATATGCTCCAGGCCGCCGTCAGGGAGTGCGAGAAGCGGGCAACAGGGACGAGATCGAACTGCAATTACACCGGTAAAGTAAGAACAACAAATTTGATGCTCATATTCAAAATGTAAGGTCAGAGGATCTTACAATCAATTCCTTTGTTGTGCATGTGATGCACAAAAATCTGATGATTTCAAGGATTGATGTTGTGACCAATAGAACTGATAATAATTTTCTCATCATCCAAAGGTAGAATGACCAAGCAAATATGCCAAATCTTGAATTTCATCAAGAGAGAAAATTATTTTGTGTGCAACATATGATATGGGATTGATGTATGTATAATACACCTTAGATGGTACAGAAGAAAATTGTCACAAGTATTTAGTTTTCATATCCATTGTACCGAGTGCTGATGTGCATCATTACTCTAAGTAATAGGTTTCGGTATGGAAACCATAGAGGATATCATGAAAACACATAAGGGTATTTGTAGAATCGGATACATGAGTGTATCAACAATTAATGTTGAAATACCTGTAGGAAGAACGTAATCTCCTACACTTGTGGTAGTGGTATGATACCCACCAGACAAAAATTCTTTTTTACCATGTAAATTATATCCCAAAAGATCTTATTATGAGTAAGCACAAAAACTCATACATGATATTTAGTAGACAGAGACATAATATTTCCAAGAAGTGGAAGCCACAATGAGCCTCACATGTTGAAGTAAGATTCAAAAAATTCTCCCTCTAAACTTGCTATCCTCCAATGATTCGGAGATGTAATTCAACCAAATTGTTTGAGAAATTGACATGGAGTGAGCGATTTATGTGTCACATCATCATAGTCATTATCTCAAATGGTTGTTATCTCTTTAGATCTATTATGTTTCTACATGTCACATGACAAGTGAAACTTGTAAAACTACTGTCCAGAACGTAGAAGTCTTGAAAAAACAGATGTGCAAACATCCATTTATATTTTAGACAATATTACTTTCTTTGTTAATCATTCCATAAAGGAGCACAAAGAATAAATGGATATTGTACAATTTAAGTACTCAGATTCCATAGAAATCTTAGGAAAAGAGATGCAACAAACTATAAAGTTGCACAATGGGCAACTACACAAATGGCCGAAAATCTGCGTTGGTTATTGGCTATAGTGATTTTACAACCATTAGCCTAATCAGTGGGATAATAAGTCCCATTCAATGCAAGTTTAGAGAAAAATTCCATCTTGGAAATATGAGCTATGTCCTACTTGAGTTAATCATGTATAGAATGAATTTACTTAGAGAGTAAATTATGTAGCATGAAAATGTGCCAATTTTGGTATCAATATCACACTCGATTTTGGATTACCATACATAGGCGACGAGGTCGCTGCTGCTATTTTGGGAATAAATGATGCAAGATCATTGCCAAAATGTAGTCGCTATGATAGGAGGCAATCACCAAAATGATGCACTATTTTCTACTATTTATTTTGAGTTTGCATCTTTATGGGAATTATGGTACAATTCTCTACATTCTTTGTGCAACGGACATTTACCTTCTGTTGTGTTCGCACTGTACTTACCAGATGAGTTCATTGGATTACTATATGTATATCCATTAGAACTTTTGTTATTCTGATCATTACTCCAATACTATGACTCTTAGGGATAAGCTCTATACCAAATTTGGTACTAATGATGATGCTTTAGAAAGAAGGTCATCGTGCTTTTCAACCAAAGTCAATGTATGAATGAGTAAAGAATAATAATGGTAATTATGCAAACTTCAACTTGAGGCAAATATTATGAACAACAAGATTTGTAGTCTACAACAAGTTAAAAATCCTGGAGATATACTTCAACTCATAACTAGCATTAAGCCATATGAGCTCCTTTTGTTGTTCATATCGCTCTTTTAAGAGCAAGCCATAAAGCACATCAATTCACTTTCAATAGGTATTCACTTTTGAACTCCTTATGGAAATATAAATGAAATAAAAGAGAACACCATATTTCATCTAACTAGGAGCGGAGGATTCCGTTTAGGGCTCACTCACTGCTACCAATAGTCTATGAGATGCATAACCATTTATTTCTTTAATTTACATGTTGGTAAATTAAGAATTATTAAGAAAATGATGTGATTACTATGCAAAAATAATCCAAAATTCATATCTCGCGGTTTGGAAAAATTGGAGGTAAGCACACATAGTGTGAACCTCGACAATAGTGTTATTGTCAGTTTGTCACTGTTGGTACACACTTGTAGATAATCTCTATGTACTTAAACATTAGAGTAGATCTCTCAGTAGTAGGCAAAATAAATTGCTTCTATAGGCAAGGTCTCTGGGATAACAAATTCACAAAGAATAAGTTGCAGCCATTGCCTAAGACTCTACTACCCTGTGTATAACCATTTGACAGTAAATAATGGTAATGAAAAACCATTTTGCAATTTCCAAACAGTTACTTAGGAGAACACTTTGTAGGTAATTATCAAATCATAATGTAGACCTCTCAGTAATGGGCGAATATATCGCTGCAATAGACATGGTCTCTGGGCTAATATATTCAAAATGAATATATTGCAGCCTATGTCTAAGATTCCATCACCTTGTGTTCCATTCCCAAATAAAGTAGTGAAGATATGTATTCATTATTTTGCATGGAATCCATCATTAATTAAGAAGAACTTAATTAAGATAATTCTAGTATGTTAAAATGCAATCTAAATTAATTGCAAAGGTTAACATGGTTTCTGGTCTAATGCATAGGAGTACAACGACTCAACTATACAAAATTGTTAAAGCAACATGCTAAAACAAAATGAATAGACTCAGAAAAATTTAGACAAATTTCAGCGCAAAAATTGATTGCAAATTCAACATGCGAGTACTTCGCAAGTATATTCACAAAGTCTCTACCAGCTTTCACACTTGCAAAGTGTTTGTAGAATTGGTATGTGACGACTTTGAGATTTGCAAGATTCAGGGGGAGTCTCCTCATGAATTATAACCTATACATGCATCATATTGTACTCTTTTCTTTTTATGAATTTTCCTTTGAAAGTTTCTCTTATAAAAGTTTTTAATGAGGCAATATCAATACAAGAATATATGCTATATCTTCTATTTTCCCCATCGGGGTTTTTAAAGGAGGTATTTAAGACATATCATGTCATATCCTCTCCTTTCAAAGGGATTTAGATAGGATATCAAAGACATGCATTGTTCCGAAACTCTTATGGGTTTGTGATCGAGCAATGATCATATATGCCATACCATTTTCTCCTTATTTTTCCCATTGGGTTTTAAAGGAGTTTTGATGGCACATACACATATACATTCCTCATATTTTTCCCACAGGGTTTTTTGAGGAATCAACTAATACATTGATCTTGGCTGGAGTTGATCAAGGGAGAGTGTTGTGAATTAATTAAATTAGTGATCAACACCCAGCAACTGCCACCAGCGGTTGCCACCGAAAGGGTCTCACCCCCTTTCACCATGACCACCCATCATGTATATATATGTACAAACAGATCAATGAAAACACAGAGATGTCACTCTTGTCATTTGTCCCTCATTTACATTCTACTTTTAACACAATAAAAACTACGATACGGGTCATTTTGTTTATTTTCTGCTGCAAATCGATGCTTCAATGGATATTTGAGTTTTTTATTCTAGCGTCAAAATACAAATCACCTCAACATTTAAAGTAGTATGTTCAACATTTTCTCAAAATTGGTTCAACAATTCGGATAAACTAGATCAACATTTGTTGTTTAAAATGTTGAAGCAGTATGTTTAAAATGTTGAAGAAGTTGTTTAAAATGTTGAAATAGCACAACTTAAATGTTCATTTTTAAAAATGCATTAGAAAAATAAAAATATACTCATATATGACCTTATTTTACTATATTAATTCCAAACAATATGATGGTTCAAACGGGTTTCTAAGAGAAAATCACATTTGAAGTTTGAACAAATTAGATTTCCATCCGCCTCTCCACTTAGCTAGCTGTTGACACTTGTCCATCGGGTCTCCACCCACGCCCGCGAACCCGCTTTGTGCCTAAGCAAAATCACAATACCAACCGTTGCACAAATTTCCAACAATGGAAGGCAAGTAGCGATTTATATATATATATATATTTTTTCGCATTTTTCAAAAATATACCATCATTTCAAAAATTCTCAAATCTACACCACAACCGTCGTGCGCCATGGCGGTTGCCGCCTACCGCCCAATCCCAGGGCGGTAACCGTGTGCAAACGCCGTGGCCCACAACGGTTGAACTGCCGACAACGGTCGGGGCGCGGTTGGACTGGCAAGTGGGCCTACCGCCGTGTCCCAAGGCGGTAGCAGCCCAACCGCCATGGGCCACGACGGTAGAGCTCCAGCCGCCGTGGCGCACGACGGCTACGATCGGCTATATAAGCCGCAGCTGTCGCCGTCCCCCTCTCCCGCCCACAAGGTTTTTTTATTTATTCAATTAGTTTAGAAAAATTAGAAATTAGTTTAGAAAATCTAGAAATTAGTTTAAAAAATTTAGAAATAAGTTAATTAGTTTAGAAAATCTAGAAATTAGTTTAGAAAATCTAGAAATTAGTTCAAAAAATTTAGAAATTAGTTTAATTAGTTTAGAAAATCTAGAAAATAGTTTAGAAAATTTTGAAATTAGTTTTAGAAAATTTTGAAATTTGTTTAGAAAATTTAGAAATTTGTTTAGAAATAGTTTAACTAGTTTAGAAATTTATTAATTACTTCTGATTACAAATTGTTGTTATTAATTTTTTGCAGTTGCAGCTATGACTCACGCTCAGGCGCCGGCACAATACGTGCCGCCCAAGTTGCTCGACGCTACGGTGGACAGGAAGCACCGGTCGTTTCGGTCCGCCGTTTGCGGAGAAACGCTTGGGACAGTTCGTTGTCGGACTTCACGACAGCTGATGCCGATACACGACCTCTGGGTTCCCAAGTACGTAAAAATATGTTTTACTATTGATATTTTTTTGGAAATTCGTAGAAATACTATAGAAATACAAGATTTCTTTTGGAAATACGTAGAAATAATTTAGAAATACTAGATTTGTTTTAGAAATTTGTAGAAATACTATAGAAATAATATATTTTTCTTAGCAATTCGTAGAAATACTAGATTTCTTTTGGAAATTCTTAGAAATACTTTAGAAATACTAGATTTCTTCTAAAAATTCGTAGAAATACTATAGAAATACTAGATTTTTCTAGGAAATTCGTAGAAATACTATAGAAAGACTATATTTTTCTTGAAAATTTGTAGAAATACTATAGAAATACTAGATTCCTTTTGAAAATTCGTAGAAATACTTTAGAAATACAAGATTTCTTTTAGAAATACTATAGAAATAATAGATTTTTCTTGGAAATTCGTAGAAATACTAGATTTTTCTTGAAATTCGTAGAAATAGTTTAGAAATACTAAATTTATGTTAGAAATTCCTACAGCTTCTTTAGAAATACTAGATTTCTTTTGGAAATTCGTAGAAATACTATAAAAATACTAGATTTCTTTTAGAAATTTATAGAAATACTATAGAAATACTAGATTTTTCTTCAAATTTCATAGAAATACTAGATTCCTTTTGGAAATTCGTAGGAATACTTTAGAAATACTTGATTTCTTCTAGAAATTCATAGAAATATTAGATTTTTTTGGAAATTCGTAGAAATAATATAGAAATACTAGATTTTTCTTGGAAATTCGTAGAAATACTAGATTTCTTTTAGAAATTCGTAGAAATACTAGATTGTTCTTGGAAATTCGTAGAAATACTATAGAAATACTACATTTTTCTTGAAAATTCGTAGAAATACTTTAGAAATACAAGATTTATGTTAGAAATTCGTACAACTACATTAGAAATACTAGATTTCTTTTGAAAATTCGTAGAAATACTATAGAAATACTAGATTTCTTTTGGAAATTCGTAGGAATACTAGATTTCTTTTAGAAAATCATAGAAATACTATAGAAATACTAGATTTTTCATGGAAATTCATAGAAATACTAGATTTTTCTTGGAAATTTGTAGTAATATTTTAGAAATACTAGATTTATTTTAGAAATTCGTACAACTACTTTAGAAATACTAGATTTCTTTTGGAAATTCATAGAAATAGTATAGAAATACTAGATTTCTTTTGGAAATTCGTAGAAATACTAGATTTCTTTTGGAAATTCGTAGAAATACTATAGAAATACTAGATTTCTTTTGGAAATTCATAGAAATACTATAGAAATACTAGATTTCTTTTAGAAATCCATAGAAATACTAGATTTCTTTTAGAAATATATAGAAATACTAGATTTTTCTTTGAAATTCGTAGATATACTTATATTTTGCAATTACAAAATTGTATTTTTTAACAGGCTACGCACAGCGGGACTACTGCCTCTAGCGCGGTTAGTTGAGGGGGACAAGCCGCGGTCCGCGGTTCCTCGAGCGGATCGCATGACACGGTTCTAGTACGACTACCCCCTCCTCTGCGTGTTTCTAGACCGGCGGAGGCCCGAGACGCACACGTTCCACTTACCCGTCGGCGAGCTGGCACAGACTCTTGAGGACGTGTCCCTCTTGACGGGCCTTCCATGTGCAGGCCAGGCGATAGGGGCTATGGACATCACGTCGGCTTGGCATGACGACTTTCTCGCTCGGTTCGCGAACGTTCCTTGGAACGCTTGCGCCACCGTGCCGTACGAGCCGTTCGACGACCCTCATGTGTCGTATGGACATCCCGGGGCCCACCAACGTGGCAGGCCCTGTCCATGAACCCGACGGCCCAACGGGACTACTCTACGTGTGGGCCATGTTGCAAGACGGTGTGGACTGCAAGACGGATTAGGACTAGAACCAGAGTAGGGAAACATACCATGTAATGACTACTCCTACTCGTACTCGGTTTAGGACTCCTCTTCCGGATACCAATTGTAACTCTGCCCCTCGGGATATATAAGGCGGGCAGGGACCTCCCTCTAGGGACACGGATCATAACCACAGCTTGTAGCGCATCGCCTCCAAGCAACCTTGAGCTCGGAACTACTCCCGAACTCAAGGCAATCAATCCAATACGCTTCACGCGGCATACTGGACATAGAGTATTACGCAATCTGCGGCCCGAACCTGTCTAAATTGTGTGTCTCGTGTTTCACCATCGGGTTCCAGAATCTAGGCGAGCCCCACCACTCAATCTACTACCGCGAGTACCCCCGTGGTAGGTTTGTCGGGATAAAACACCGACAGCATGGACCCACCTCGACCTGGTTGCAGCAGTTCAGCGTATGCACCTTGTCCTACACTTTTTTGGTAGTTTTATAAATGGCGAAGTAATGTAATGATTGACCTTTCTTGTGCAGACCGATTACATGGCGGATGACGCTGAGCCCGAGACAGTCAACAGGTTCCTCGAGGCGTACCTACTATTGCTGTTCGGACACGTCATGTTCTGCGAGTCCCAGGGAGACTCAGTGACAAAGTTCTTGATCCCCTACGCTAGGATGATCAGTAGTAGCATAACGTATTCAAATCTGAGATTCCAAAATATTAAAATAGCACACACAATTTTGATTATTACAAATAAGAGTACATCACACACTACAAATTCAATATAAGTGAAAAACAACACAAATCAACATCCATAGTCCTTCAAATGAATAACAGTGGACAATTTATCACTCATCAATTATGGTGGAATCATCTTCACCCTGTGAAATAAAAATAGAGTTGCAAATTATAAGTTCAGAGGATTGTAAATTAACAAGTTCAGTACAGAAAGCAACAACAACAATACCATTTCTTCATCTTTTTAATCAAAACAAGTCATCAAAGCACCAACATGGCGGTGCTCAGGACCAGAGGACACGGTGTTGTGGCGTGCGAGGCGCCGGCTGTCGGGGCGCAAGGGACGGGGCGTCGGACGTGCAGGGCACCAGTCACCGGGGCGTGACCGTGTGAGGAAATTGCGGGCGTGGGGGGCGGGCCGCGAGCGTGAAAGAGGCCGAGAGCCGCGGGCCCGCGGCACAACAGGACATCAGCGGGGACGGGGTGTGGGCCGCCGGCCGCGACCGCGGGAGAGGCGGAGAACCGCGGCGCAGACGCGCAGCAGGGCAGCGGCGGGGACGAGGTGCGGGGCGGACGAACGGATTAGGTTGGGGCCTAGGGGTGGGAGGATTTAAGGGTTATATAGTTAGGGTTCCTTATGTGGGCTATCCTGGGCTTGTTGGGCTCAAATTTTCAGAGCTCTGATGGGCATCCGCGGGCGAAATCTAAGAGCCGCCCCAAACCCGTTGTGTTGCGGATATCCGAATCCGCGAAGGCGTGGGCGAAAATCTGAACCAAACCCGCACTCCGCGGATATCCGCCCCGAACCCAATTTGTTGTCATCCTTATTGCTTTCTATGGATGGAAACGGATCGGATTCACATGGAATCGGATTCGGATAACACCTTTTACCACATTTTTACTCGAATACGAATACGGATTCAAATGTTCTCGAATACAAATACAAAACGGATGTCTCGAATTCGGATACGCATCGGATATTTACTCGATTTGGAAGACAATATTTACCAATTTTCTTTATTGATAATTTACCATTACAAAATCATGTAAAGACTAAAGTATTAGTACAAAACAAGTTTAGACAGAGATCGCTCATTAAGAATATCACATTCATACATATTTATTTTAATAATTAATTATATAAGAACTAAAACTATTAATAAATACATATTTTTAATATATATACATTTATCAAACCAATAATTAAAATTACATGAAAAATATTTTCATCAATACATAAATAAACTAGATTAATTAAAATTAAACTTTATATTAATGTATTTTTATTATTAAAATTAATGATATTGGTCATTAAATTTAAATATAACTTTTAAATTGTTTTATGGATGCAATATTTTTAATATTAAAATTAATGTCATAATCATTATTAGTATTCTATTAAACATAATTTGTCATTAGTTATAGAGATAACTGACAGTTTTATATAGTCGAATACGGATAGTGCCGGATATTGCTGAATACGGATGTGGAATCAGATTGAGAAAATCAACAAAAACGAATTCAGATGTATCTACTTTACTACTACATTTGAATTCGAATACGGATATGTATATTCATATTTATATTTTAACGGATACGGATATCGGATAATTCAGATTCTATTTTCATATTTCTATCTCTATTGCTTTCCATGGAAAAAGCACGATGGCTGCCACCATTGAGAACTACTGTGCACCAACAGTGGGAACTGGGAAGACCCGACCTAGAAGCAACCCCGACTCCCCGAGCAACCCCCAAAATCGATTCGGCAATCGTGCCTTGGGTACCAAAGCAAGTAAAAATTGCCATGTACTTAATATAGAATATTCACAATTTAATATATATGCATGCCACATTGAAAACCAAAGAAATATATTTAGTAAAGATATAAATAAACTCAAATTACAACATCACATGTTAAAAAAGTACTTCATATCACTAACATAAATGCATAGTATCTATCTTAAACTACAAAAGTTCAGTGTTCACCTATTTAACTTACGATAAGAGTAGCATGCATACATATATGAGTTGGGCTCATCATCAAAATTGAGATGTGGCTGAGAACATGGGCTTAATGGTGGTATATGGTCGGGTTAAAACACTCATGGGTTCATGGATTTGGATTTTATGTTCCCAAACCTATGCCCGCAAACTCAATGGGTCTCATTTTTTGTCCATTAATGGACCCATAGATAGAAAAATTGACCCATGCACGCTACCCTAGTGGAGTTAAAATCCATCGGGTTTCGGGCACTCTCAGATGGTGAGATCAGCATAGTCCATAGGGGGGTTCCCACGTGGTTGATTTGCAGGTAGAGAGGGACCGAGAACTAAGAGCGCTAATGGTTATGCTCGAGATGCACACGAAACACCAGGGACAAGGGATTTATACTGGTTCGGCCCTCCGGAGAGTAATACCCTACGTCCAGTTCTTAGTGGATTGTATTGCTTCTTGACGAGCGTATAGTAGATCTATCTGGTCTGCCGTGGTCTGGTGACGGTGTCGAGATCTGATCTCGTAGGTCTGCCCTCGAGGGGGCGCCACATGCCGCCTTATATTGGCTAACGACTTTGGGCTAGCTATAAGTCGGTTTCCATCTATCCTAGTCGGTTACAATATGGAAGCCTTATCCGAGCTGTCTTAATCTGTCTGGCTTGCCTTGGCTTGCATGCCAAGTTATCTTCACGTCCTTGGAGAGGTCTTCCGAGCCACAGATCAGGTCTGTCGGGCACACTAGCAGGTCAGCTGGTCGTCTGACAGGACAGACCCACTTGTCGGGGACGGTTGAGACCCTGGTCGGTGGGGACCCCTAGGGTACCCCATCTCTCAAGCATCCGAGCGATGTGTAGGCGAAGCAACCTTGAAGGGGTCATGACGAAGCTTGAACAAAACTTGCTGAAGTCCTGGCACCATCGATAGGTCGAAAAAGGGTGCACGTCGATCCAAAAAGAAGAACAAATCTTGTCCTCATGTAGACCGGCCAACCTGATATAGGTCCGGAGAAACAGTGTAGAGACGCCCAAACATCGAAGCATAGCTACGAGGTGTCCAGCAGAGTCACAGAGGCACGCCGACCTCAGGAAGGACTCAAGGTCAAGAGACCTGGAACGGTTACTGAAATGTGCTGACCTCAACGAGACGACCGTGCAACTATAGGGAGGTCTTTCGACCTGAAGAAGGTGACGTCGGAGTCGCCGGGAGGTCTGCCGACCTGACGAATGCGACGATGGAGCCGCCGAGAGGTCTTCCGACCTGAAGAAGGTGACAACGGAGCCGCCAGGAGGTCTTCTGACCTGAAGAAGGAGACGAGCCCCCGAGCATGGAAGCTAGATGAGTCGCGGAAGCGCTGAGTCACCTCTCGTCGCAAGCCAGAGAGGTCTGCTGGGAGACACACCAGGTCGCCGTAGAGCCGGGCCTGTAAAATAAGATAAATACCAGGTCAGTGTATCAATCTATAAATACAATGAAAATTTAGCATGAGCTAGACATGTTCATGTTGCATTTTTTAGGAAAACATTCCTCTTGTCGTGCCAGGCACACATTTTATGCGAACTCGAAATCTTTGCAGCTACAATATGTTAACCCCGCTAACCACTGCTCACATAGAGGACGGCTTACCACACTACACGGCTCACCAAGGAGGCTTAGGTGTAGGTGGCGCGCGGGGGTAAGGTTTTGCAACCATACAACAATGAATGGTGGAGTGGTTCTCAAGCGAGTGCATTGCGAACACCTCCGGCAGTCGCAAGATCGGAAGAGCAGATCCCAAGGCTAGACCTGAATTCTTGAAACAAGTATCCCCTTGGTCATCACATGTGCGAAATGTTGGCTTGTGGGAACATGTAGAACGCGGACTTCTATGATGGCTACCTTTTCCATGACAAAATGAATATCAAGCTCGATGTGCGTGGTTCTTCGATGATGTATTGGATTCGACACCATATTGAATGCTGTCATATGCTTTTACAAGGCCTATTTTATGGGGACTAGGCCAATCAGTTTGAGGCCGAAGTAAATTGTTTTGCAAGATCCCTATATGTTGGGCCAATTGAGGCCCACTACCCATAAATAACTATCTTGGTCTTCTGGAAGGACATCACTAGGGATGGCAACAACCTCAAACCTGCAAGGTTTTGCCATTCCCAAACTCATACCCGTGAATATAATCACCAATTTTAAAACCCATGACCCATCACGAGTTTAATTTTGGGCCCAAACCCATGCCCATCAGGTTAACGGGTACTAGGGATCTATCCCCGACACACGAGTTGCCCGTGGGTAACAAAGCAAGTAAAACACTGTCATATACATAATATAGGATATCCACAATTTAACATATATGCATGCAACAATGAAAATCAAAGAAATATTAGTTAGTAAAGATATAAAAATACTCGAATTACAACATCACATGTTAAAAGTACTTCAAGTAAATGTATAGTATAGATCTTAAACTACAAAAGTTTAGTGTTCAACAATTTAACTTACTATAAGGGTAGCACATACATATATGAGTTGGGCTTTAGCATCAAAATTGAGATGTGGGCTAAGAGCATAAGCTTATTTGGTGGTATATGGTCGGGTTAAAAAACTCACAGTTTGGGCACCAATTGCCATCTCTAGTCATAATGAAACAGAATTCGGGCACCCATTGCCATCTCTAGCCATCACTGAAACAGACATGTTTACATGGTCACATATATTCAAGAACATACACTAGAAATGAGTGCTAACTCCCCTGTTTATTTGCTAATTATCTGTCCAGTATAACTTTTTTTTCCAAAAGAATATCTAGTAGCAGCACATGAGACTTACCTCTAAATGAATTCCTAGGTGATTGCACCATATCTTTAGATAGGAAGTATTGCAGGATTTATGGCTATATTGAAAATACTCAACAAAAATAAATTGAAAAGAATATAATAGATGGAGCCAATAAAGAAAAAAAATAAGATGGATACAAGAGAAACATGCAGCTAAAAAGAATGTTTTGCACAGTCAGGAACTTATTATATAACCATGATATGGAAAGAAAGAACATTAGCAGTAGTCAAACATAGCTGGTACTTGGAAGAAGAAGAACCCTGCATTTAGGGTGTATCTAGCACCCGTCTTTTTTTAACAAATTAAACTAATATTCCAAATGGGACCTCATTTTTATAACAAGTACCCCCTTCATCCAAAATTACCATATTCCTTTTGGCTTTTCTATGTACATAACTTTTTTACGATGTTTTTAGACATAGTATATATTTTCATAGAAAATTAAAAGTTATCTACCTAGAAAAAGCTAAACGGAACAGTATTCTGGGACCGAGGGAGTATCATTTAGTGGACTAAATAGACGATGTATTGGAAGTATTGATGTTGGCTTCTCCATGTGGGATAAACATTAGCTAAATATACTTTGAACACCAATACAAGAAACATCAATAGGTTCCATTGGATTTAATATTACATTCTGTACAATACAACCGAATGTTGATAGCATGATAGGGGGAAAAGAAAAGGTATTCGTTACACTTTAAGTGATATACATTTAATCATGGGTCTTACTGCTTCACCTACCTTTATAATAACTAAGAAAAGCACCCTGTAGATCAAGACCATGGCAAGCAATATGGCAAGATCCACCCACTTAGAATAACCCATCTCCACTTGTAAGAAGGTCTTAAGGATGTACTCACCACTAATAGTGAGCCCCTCACCTCCTAAATTCTCAAATGCTAAACCAAGAAACTCATTCTTGTAAAGTCCTTGAGTGGCATATTTGTGGTAGGAAATATAGTATGTTGGATACTTCCATACGGGTTTTGGAAGGTCACTTGGAAGGTCACTTGGAAGTCTGAAGAAACCAGCATTTAGCATTAGTAGTCCTTGGATTCCTGATCCGGTGATTATGCCAAGAAGAAAATCAGGCACAATGGCTGCAACAATCATCATCAATCCCTCAACCAGCATCGTGCTTGCCCATAGCACTGCCGCGAAGTAGACAAAGTGATCAAAGCTTCTTTGAAGCCCAGTCAGGTAGTAAGCTATGGCACCTGGTATTATAGAGATGATCCCTAAGTATGGTGATGATGAAAGTGTGTTAGAGATGACAAATGCAGTCTCCGATGCTATTTATCCTGGTCATGGATGTTATGAACAGCCTGTTTCTCAAGGCTGATGCTGAAGGATTGCTATCTCCTTTGCACCCCACCAGACAGAGACTCTCTCTGTATGCTGATGATGTGGCATTATTTATTAGGCCCAATGAAGAAGACCTTCAGCTAACAAAAGCCATCCTTCACAGTTTTGGAGAAGCCTCTGGTTTGCAAACTAACCTGCAGAAGAGTTGTGTGATACCCATACATTGTGATGAGGAAGTATTGGAGGAAGTTAGCAACACTTTACAGTGCACCACTAACAGTTTTCCCACTACTTATTTGGGGCTTCCTATCTCCGACAAGAAACTGTGAAGAGGCGACCTGATTACCTGGATTGAGAAGATAGCTAATAAATTGCCAGGGTGGAGAGCTTCCTTGCTAACCTTAGCTGGTAGAGCGGTGCTTGTACGCTTTGTGCTCACTGCAATTCCAATCCATTTGTTGGTCGCCATCAAAGTTCCCAAGTGGTTCTTACGGGCTGTGGATAAAATACGGAGAGGTTTTTTATGGACAGGCAGGAAGCAAATCAATGGTGGTAACTGCTTAGTTGCTTGGGAAAAGGTCATGAGACCCATTGACCTTGGTGGGCTGGGCATCCACAACCTCGAAATCATGGCTTGGGCACTTCAAATGAGATGGCTCTGGATTGAGAAGACAGGTGCTGCTCGGCCGTGGGCTGGTCTGCAAATCCCAGTATACCACAGTGCAAGTGCTATGTTTGCTATAGCCATCGATTCTATGGTGGGTAATGGAAGGAATACCTGCTTTTGGTCTGATCGCTGGTTACATGGCAGCTGTCTCGAGGATTTGGCCCCAAATGTTGTCAGTTGTGTACCTCTGCGAATTAGGAAAAGGAGAACAGTATTTGAGGCCTTGCAAGGAAATTCTTGGGTTACAGATATACAAGGCAACCTTGGATGGAGGGGCCTAGCTGAATATCTTGAGTTGTGGGACATTTTGGGGGCTGTTATCCTGGATAACACAGATGACATCCATAAGTGGAAACTTGATGCATCAGGAGTATTCTCTACAAAATCAGCCTATAAGCATTTTTTTGTTGGTGCTATCAGCTTTGAACCTTGGAAGAAAGTGTGGAAGACTTGGGCACCAGGGAAATGCAAGAATTTTATGTGGCTGGCTATTAGGAATCGTTGTTGGACTGCAGATCGTTTGCAAAAAAGAGGCCTTCCACATCCGGACCGCTGCCTTCTTTGTGATCAGGAAGAGGAAAACATTCAGCACATTCTAACTTCTTGTGTATTTGCAAGGCAATTTTGGTTTGCTGTCTTGAAACCTTTGAACCTTGATCATCTGACGCCCACAAGGAGGGCTGTGTTTGCAGATTGGTGGAAGAAGGTGGAGAAACAAATTCAGAAACAGCATAGGAAGGGATTTAACTCTTTTTGCATCCTGGGAGCTTGGATCCTTTGGAAGCATAGGAATAATTGTGTTTTCGAGGGCGCTTCTCCAAATCTGCAGCTAGCTCTACAGGCCTTCAAAGAGGAACTCCATCTCTGGCAGCTATCAGGGGCTAAGAAGCTTACTGCCCTGATGGAGGTGGAGCAGAACTAGTCCTTTAGGGGGTGTTTGGTGGTCTGGTCCTAAGTCTGTAGCTATGTAATAGCTCCTCTAGGGCTTTTCATCCCTCACTATGGTCCAAGGTGTGGGATGGCTTGTAATCGGACCGCTCTTTCTCCCTTAATACAATGATACGCAGCTCTCCTGCGTGTTCGAGAAAAAAAAATGCAGTAGCATCATAATGACCACTCAGCTGCTCTTTTCTGAATATCTGCATTTGCCAAAAAAAAGGCATTAAATACAGGTCCGCGACACTATCCAATGAAAACTAAGACATATCTCTATTGGTATTTGACATCTGCACCTTCATGTCCTCAACAAATGATGGGAATCCTCCAATTGACATCATTGTCAGTAGAGTTGATGTAAACATTAACATAGAGGCTCTTGCCTGAAATGCTCAAGGAGTACCATGGCATTAAATTCACAAGCTTTCCAATGCTTTAGTATACGTATAATGATTTAATCTTCTTACTTGGATTGATGCAAAATTGTAGCCAACATTGTAGAAAATTGTTCCAATGCTCACACAAATGCCTATATAGATACCAAATCGCAACCAATAGTAGCCCAGATCTCGATGCATGTTAGTACATGACCTTTTGGTTAACACTGCACATTTGGTAAAGAACGTAGCTTGCCTTTTCTTAGTTAAAGGTGCAGCCTGCTGAATTATTTCAAAGGTGATGTAAGAGTATCAGTCATACATACATATGTATCCATGATATAACTTGTTCGACTAAACATAGAGACGTATATACCTCCATTGTAAATGCTTCATTTTTCATTCCTAAAGTCCCCCAAGATATTAAGGAACCTACCAAAGTTTGTATGACTTCATCCGCCGCGCATGGTAACACAAGTGTGGATCCTTCACCAAGTTCCTACTCAAATGATTTTTCTTGTAAGTTGTAAGCATAAGAAAACATACACACATTCTAAGCATATACCAAGATAGCAAAAAGAATATAAGCATGTAACCATAATACCAGATATAGATACCTCAAAATCTTTATTTATCATCATTAAGAAGTGATCTGAAGGGTTCCTTCTTAAGGGACATGGGTAGCCACAAGCATCAAAGAACTGCGCCAACCAAACAAGTCATATGTAAAATAATGTATTTGAATATAATGGACAAGTTCATGTTCTTATGGAGTAAACATAGCATGGATATGCACACAACACAACGTGTAAAGAAGGTAAGATAGGGAACGATGTGTGGTTCATGCTCATGATTTTACATATACCAACAGTTTACTACTCCACAAAACTACATCACCGCTGGCTTGAAAACCCCACTTCACCACCGGTTTGGGATCTTTCGTTCCCAAAGAAGCAATGATGGGGGTACCGGTGGTGATGGTTATTTTGGAACTGATGGTGATGGTAACAAAAAAAAAGGTCACACTGCCCCCCGCCATTGCACCTCTCTCCCCCGCCATCATGGCCACCACTACAGCCCCGTCACCGACCATCACTGGAGCCGTTGCACCTTATCAGCGAGTGGGTACGCCCGCCACCACCGCTTCCCGTCCTCTGAAGCCTAGCACTAGATCTGGCCGATTACGGTGCAGGAGCCCCCTCTGTCCTTACAGTTGCTCAGAGGGAGGGAGGGAATAAGAAAGAGAGAGAGAGAGAGAGAGAGAGAGAGAGAGAGAGAGAGAGAGAGAGCTAGAGAGAGAGTACCCAGCTGGGGAGAGGAAGTGATGTGCCTCTTGTGTGGAGGCCGCGCTGCCACACCCATCCGTGCTCGCACCTTCTGATCGAGGCCTCCTCACCCCGTCAGACGTCGCATCAATTTCCCCCACGGGCCTCCTCTCCCCACGCGCTGCCGGCTCCTTGCCCTAGGCAAGTGGATTTGGATAGGTCTCATGGGAGAGGATGGGGTGGGGATGGCAGATGTGAGACCAGATTAAGTCCAGTTCATAAAAAAAAATTTGGGTATGCCCTTCCCCCCCTTCACTGACGGTATTTTAAACGAGATGACAGTGTTACTCATCATCGCCGGCTCGTGGTTGGAGGAACTGATGGTGATACATCTTATGACTATCGTTTCCGACATCCACAGCGCCCATTCATTAAAAAACCAGCAGTGACACACTATCACCGCCGGTACACCTAAAACCGATGGTGGTAGGGCGTCTTGAGTATTGAAATCTATAGTAGTGGTTGAGAATGTACATTATACAAGTTTTACTTATGAAATGCTCTTTTGACATTATCTAATTAAAAATTCTAAGGAATATATTTAGAGCATTATATTCGAGGCCATGTCTAAGCCTTCGTAATTAAAATTTGTTCAGCAACAATAATAGTCTCGGAAAGGAAGAATAGACAAAAAAAAATTGTACAAGCATGAACCTTCTGCTGATAACATTCAAACAAAATGCATTGTATTTTTATTTATCTGGAGCTGGTTTGTGTGGATGTGTTTAAAACGATTGAGACCATAATGACAATTGGTTCAAGGGAAAGCAATGTGTTTTAGCAAGCTACTAGTTGTTTGAACTTTCTACTTAAAGTTATAAAGAATTAGTCTTGAAAGCCATCTTATTGGCATTATATATGTTGAATGGTACACGCGGTGGTTCATCTGCCCTTTTTTATCATATTAGTAACATCTGCACAGCCAAGTGAGCCATTATAAATACAATTAAATAACCATCACATGATGCATATATAGTACATATTGTTGAAAGCCATATGAAGCAACCAAGTAACTAGCAGCTGAAAATGCTCCATGCATGGTAGCAGCAAGGTATCACTAACCTTGGTGCATCCGCAGCTGGGCCAAAGTTGAAAGCTACTAGTTTAAACATTCTACTAAATGCTATAAAGTAGTCAACGAAAGATAAAGATAACCGTTTCAGCTTACTACTACCTCCATCCTTAAATATATGACCTTTATGACAAGATAGTTAGTGCAAAATGAACTATCTTATCCTAAACGTCATATATTTAATAACGGAGGGAGCATATTTAAGAGCCTATGTGGCATGCACTCTTAAAGTGACTCATGATTGTCAGAAGAGAGATTCATATCAATTATAGGGCATCCCGAGTATTGAAATCTATAGTGGTGGTTGAGAATGTGTATTCTACAAGTTGTACTTATAAGCAGTACTTATATTAGGAAATACGCTTTTGACATTATCTAATTAAAAAATCTGAGGAATATATTTAGGGCATTCAATTCGAGGTCATGTCTAAGCCTTCCTAATTAAAAATAGTTCACCAACAAAAATAGTCTTGGGAACGAAGACTAGAAAAAAAAATAATTGTACAAGCATGAACCTTCTGCTGATAACATTCAAACAAAATGCACTATAATTTTATTTTTCTGGAGCTGCTTTGTGTGGATGTGTTTAAAACGATTGAAACCATATATAATGGCAACTGGTTCAAGGGAAATCATTGTATTTTAGCAAGCTATACTAGTTTGACCTTTCTACTAATTAAAAGTTATAAAGAACAGTTAGTGTTAGGGAAAGTGGTACGGATATTATTCGTCCATCCGACCGAAAGGGTCGGACGCTCAAATGGTAAGATCATATTCGAATCCGAGCATTCAATATCCTTAATTATCCATACCGTATTAGTATCCGGATATTCAAAGTTGGATTCCTAAGATCCAAATATGATGAATATCACTATTCAACACATCATCTACTGTTCATATCCGAATCCGATTCGAGAATTAAATCCGAGACGGGAAAACTATTTGTATTTGTATCTGCAGTATTTGTTCGTATCCAATATGTTTTCATCGCTAGTTAGTGTTGATAGCCATCTTATTGGCATTATGTTGAATGGTACTTGCGCTGGTCCATCTGTCCTTTTTTTATCATATTACTAACATCTGCACAGCCAATTGAGCAATTATAAATACAAATAACCATCACATGATGCATATATAGTACATATTGTTTTTTTTGACAAACTATATAGTACATATTGTTGAAGGCCATATGAAGCAACCAAAGTAACTGACAGCTAACAGCTGAAAATGCTCCATGCATGGTAGCAGCAAGGTCGTATCACTAACCTTGGTGCATTCTCAGCTGAGCCAAAGTTGAAAGTTACTCCCTTCATTTTAAATTATTTGTCATTTTAGCTTTTCTAGATACATTCTTTTTGTTATGTATCTAGACATAAATATATATCTAGGTGCATAACAAAAAGAATGTATTTAAAAAAGTTAAAACGACAAGTAATTTAGAAAAACGACAAGTAATTTAGAATGGATGTAGTAATAGTTTGAACATTCTACTAAATGCTATAAAGTAGTCAACGAAAGATAAAGATAACCGTTCTAACTTACCATATTTAAGAGCCTATGTGGCACTCGATCTTGAAGTGACCCATCATTGTCCAGAAGAGAGAGAAGATGCAATTCATATTTATGAATCCACCCATGGAGATTAAGACCCGTTTGGATTGAGAACTCATAAGTTCTATAAGCTCGAACTTATATAAGTTTTTATTGGAGCGTTTGGATGTGGAACTTATTATAAAGTTGTATGCCACCATTTACCCCTCATAAATGCACCATTCTAGGAGCTTATGGACTTATGAGGAGCTTATAGAAATAAATTCAAACAAGTTTGGGGTGTTTGGGTAAAAAGTCTCAAATAAGTAGGAACTTCTAATAAGTTTGGGTGAACCAAACACCTGGCATATGAGGAAATGTGGATGGAGACGAATAGAGGGGGTAGACGGATGCCATGCCACATGGAAGAGTTGTTGTCAGGGGTTGAGACCTGGACAGATCTGCAAGGGGGCTACCCAAGCAGTTTGCAGGTTAATGGAGGGATCGGGAACTAAGAGCGTAGGTGGTAGTTCACGTGATGAACTCGGAACACGACAAGCAGGCGAGGAACACGAGGGTTTATACTGGTTCAGGCCTCTGGAGAGTAAAACCCTACGTCCAGTTTGGTGGTGGAATTATGCAGAGAGAGTTAAGTTATCCCTCGGGTGAATCCTTAGGCCGCCTTATATGAGCGACGGGCTAGGGTTCCCCCGAGGTCGGTTGGCCCGTATTTGGGTCGGTTACAACATAGAAGGCTTATCTGAACTGCCTTAAACTGTATAGACTGCCTTGGCTTGCACGTCAAGCTGTCTTCAGGTCCTTGGGCCCATGCGTCAGGTCATCGGGTCTTCTAGTAGGTCGGCGGATCGTCTGGTAGGTCGGACCCACCTGTCGGGGACGACTGAGACCCTGGTCGGTGGGGACCCATGGGTACCCATGTCTCTCAAGCCCCCGATCGACGTGTAGGCGTAGCGGCCGAGACGAAGTCATGTCGAAGCGAAGCGAAGGCATGGCACCATCGAGGTCGTGTAGGGTGCACGGGGATCCAAAAAAGAAAAAAACCGATCCAATGCACATACGAAGTCAAACATCGAGCTCCTAGAATAGAAGTCCAGTAGGTCATAGTGAAGGTAAGATGTCAATGATGAAGAACCGCCGACCTGACCGGGATCAGGTGAAGTAGAGTAACTCACGCGACCTTTAAAAAGGTCGCAAATGCTAACCGTAGGTAGGTCGAGCAGAGGAGTGGTGGAAGCAGGCTTCCAGTAGGTCAATGCGACGTAGAAGAAGAGGGCGTCACAAGACGTACTCATGTAGAATCCTCAATCAGTAAAGAGAGAACCTACGGCCTTCAATTATCATTGAGATGCTCTGCAGAAGACGCCAAATTCTGTCGTGACCTGAGTCATGGGCGTACTGTACAAACACGGGTCTGATCCTGTGTGAAACACAAACTGCTGTCCACTCGCAAAGGACAAAAAAAGCAACAGGATGTGATCAGATACGAAAAAGGCGAAGCGATATCCTCACGAGCAACTCCTCCTTCACGTAGGAACAGTAACCTTGTAGATGAGAACGCCACGCAAGCAATGACTCAGAACCAAGAGCTGCAGCTATAAATAGAGGCCCATGCCATAGAGCAAGAAACCCAAACTGCTTTGAGAAAACCATAGCAATGCTGTGTAATAATTTTTCCATGCCTTGGACCTGTGTCCGTCCACCAGAGCATAGAGTTAGAACCATCCATGCTTGAAGCTAGAAGAATGTTTGCGAAACTCGAAGAACTCTATCAGCCTCTTCTCCAAAGGCCCAATGTGAGGCTGGTCCAAGCTGGTACCCTCTGGGGACGCGAGTAGAGGTGGCTGTGCAGTGGCTGCCTCTGCATCGGTTGCAGAATTCTTCAAGCGGTTCCCAAAGTTAGAAGAAAGCTTGCGACGTGCTTTGTTAGCACAAACTGCGTCGCGAACATCATATAGGCTAGAACGGGGCCACAAATATCTTTGTAACTTGTGATTGACCAAGGGCCGAAATCCTTGTAGCTTATGAAGCTATATAAATGCACTTGCATGGCGAATAGTGTGTCTCAAATAAATTTATAGATGCCCGGGTGGCAGTGGTATGGCTACCAAGGTCCTAGCAGGGCTGTAAAAGCACGCTGACCTCCAGGAGGCCTTAAGAAGTGACAAATATCCCGTGCTGACCTGGATCAACACGGCTGTTGTGCAGTGACACAACGCAGGGTGTCAACCTGAAAATTGTAGATCTAGGAGACCTAGAAGGCAGCAGGGCCTTAACAACCTCAGGGAGGAGCTGTATGTACGACCAGGAGGTCGCCAACGGGCTGTGGAGCCATTAAGCACAGGGCCGTTGGTATAATCACGCTATTGCAGGTCGAGGCGACCTAAGAGGCAGCCGGGCCTCATCGACCTTATGAAGTCAATACGATAGACCGGAAGGTCGTCCATCAGTCAAGGGACCTTGAAACGGATAACCATTGTGGTTGAATGAAGGGCTTAAAGTGGGGCATGACGAGTCCATAGCCATTGATCGCAAAACTAATGGTTATGAATTCCTGCATGGTTTGGACAGTTACTGCATGTTACCGTTAGACTGAAGGAGCCGTTGATCGGGGATCCGTTGGGTAGCCAAGGATTCCGCCGAAGCAGAGAGTCGTTGGGAAAAATTCCGTTGGGTCACCGGAGATTTTGCCCCGACCCATTGAGGGGCCCATTATAAGAGGCTGTGATTCGAGTGAGAGGCCTCTCTTGCTTTCTCGTTCTCACAGATCTAGGGTTCCACCGCTGTCTCACACGCATCCCGCACAAGTGCACCAGCGCCACTGCGCGTAGAGCCGCTTCGCCGTGCGCCATCGCATGCGCTCGAAATCCCTTTTGGTTTTTAGAGCTAGATCCACCGGATTTGAAGAAGAAGAGATGGCGTCAGATCTTGTTCCGCAGCCGGAGAGCATCTGGGAGGTCTCGGCGTGGACGGAAGAACAACTACGGGGCCTGGTGACACGCGGGCTGCTGAAGCCCAAGGAGGAGGTGGGCTGGAGGCCAGCGGCAGGCGAGCTCTTCCCCACCGAGGGGACCGGTGAGACCATCGCCTTCCTCCTGCACATCGAGCACGGATTTGGAGTCCCCACGGGCGACTTCTTCTGCGAGCTTCTCCACTACTACCGAGTAGAAGTGGTACACCTCGTTCCCAATGCGATTACCAACATTTCTTCATTCATCCACCTCTGTGAGGCCTACTTGGGCATACCGCCACACTTCCATCTGTGGTGGTATTTCTTCGAGCTGAAGAAAATTGGAAAGTCCGAGGTCGTCGGGAGCATCGGCTTCATGTTGCGTCATTACATGAAGCCTATCTATGTCGACATGCTGCTGCCAGACAACACCTCCGGGTGGAGACAGGGGTGGTTCTACCTGGACAACCCGAAGCCGGTGCTACCAGCAAGGTCGGGATACGCGTCGGTGCCTGTGCCGGAGTGGGTCAATCAGCTGACGTCGCAGGAAGCGGACAGCATCAAGCCGTTGCTGGATGACCTGAAGAAGCTGAAGGCAGAGGGACTGACAGGGGGCGCTATAGCGATCAGCTTCAGCCGGTGCCTCCTGCAACCAATTTAGGACTGGGTGCATCCGGCCTACGAGTACTGGGGCCAGGCCGACCCTACTCGGGTAGCTCAGCGCAAGGTCTCCAAGCAGGAGATGGTGAACTAGGTCAAGGACCTATTCGCCGGGCAGATCCGTAACCGGACATGTCCTAAGGCATTCTGCCTGCGACGTCCCACTGAAGCCGTAAGTCCCCTCTTGCTTAGGTCGACCTCAGTTAGTGTTTGTGATTTAAATATTGTTGTGACTGTGGCAAGGTCGTTCCTTGTAGGGTCGCGAGGGCGTATTTTGGTGCCCGGCTCCACTGCCCGATGAAGGTGAATGGAGCTTCAAGGTTAGGTCTGCGGAGGAGATCGAGGCGCCTCCGCAGCAATACATCGAAGGCTACATCTCTGACTCATCGGTGGGGAGTAGCGACGAAGAAGGGCCCGCCGTAGGAAAGGCGGTGGATACTGGTGTACCACCAACTCTTCGCACACGGCATGCGACGGGCAAGATGCTGGCGTCCAGAGCCGCCACCTTGGTCTCTGCTACTCAGGCAGTGGAGACGAAGAAGAGGAAGAGACGAGGTGCCATCACACCGACGGACACCATGGCGACTAGTGACGACACTGGGCCTGCTGTGGGAGAAGATGACGACACGAGGTCGTATGACGCGCCCACCGAGCCATCGAAGGGGGTGCTTCCCGAGGAGACCATCATGGAACAAGGGGGCTCAAAATCGGACGCCATTGAACCGTGCGATGCTGGGTCGCAGAAGAAGGTGAGAAGGGCGCCGCCCCGACCTCTAAAGGTCGGATTGAAGTTTGGCGGCAAGTAAGTCGAGATGCACTGCTATCTTGTATTTGACTGTTCTTGTTTTTCTAATGAGTCGTTGCTTTGTGTTAGGTCGACCCCGACCTCCTCGGAGAGCAGCAAGAACGCCTCGGGCCAGGAGGCCTTCGGGCGCAAGGAGGGCAAGGCGTCGATGGGTCAGTCACCCCTGATGTCAGTGGGGGCATCTCAAGCTAGGGTGCCGAAGCGGGCAGAGCTACGTCGGTGGCGGTGGAGGTCATGCCTAGCAGCACTCAGGAGGACCTGCTCGTGACAGACCCACTGTCGACGCAGGATCCGCAGACTGAAGGCGGAAATGAGGATGAGAGGTGCCTCTATGCTGGGACATCCTTGTATTTGACTATTCTTGTTTTTCTAATGAGTCGTTGCTTTGTGTTAGGTCGACCCCGACCTCCTCGGAGAGCAGCAAGAACGTCGTCGTGTGGACGCTGTCGGTAAGGTCTTTTTCCCTTGAGCATGATTGTTCTTGCCTCTTGTGTACTGACTGTTTGGGGTGTAGTCGCTTGGGGAGCGAGCGCAGGCTCGGGCACACCTCGTGAGGGAGAGTGTCAAGGCCCACATGGAGGCTACTGCCACTCAGGAAGCCGTGCTGCAAGCCAAGGTCGAGGCCGCCGCCGAGATCCAACGCGTCAAGAGTGCCATGACGTGGCAAGCAGAGAAAGAAATGGCCACCTTGAGGAAGGAAGTAGCTGCCGCCCAGGAGAGGGCAAAGGACACTGAGGAAGACCTCAAGGTCATCGTAGAAGGTATACCTGAGCTGTTCTCCCAACCTTGAGTTTTCGGGGTCACGGCAAGGTCTGACCTTAACGCTGAACGTTTCAGACGTGAAGAAGAAGGAGGACGCCTTGCGGAGGCAACTCCAGGAATCCAAGGCTCAAGTGGTCGTCCTCAAAGAGAAGACCAAGGAGGTTCGGCAGGGTGAGTTGTAGTTGTCCCGCGAAGTTGCACTTGCGCATGAGTTATGTTGACGCCCGAGGGTAAACTTTGCTCTATGTCGTGTAGGGATTTCTGACAAATGAGCGATGAACGCAGGTCTTGAGCAGCAATTGGCCGACCTCAGGGATGCCTCTGAGTACCTGATGGACATTTATGTCCCTCAGGAGGAGGGGGCGGAGCCCAAAGAGCTCATCACCCGTCTTGATGAGGCCGAAGGTCGAATGAAGACGTTGCTGCTGGACACCAGCAGACTTGCCGTGGCCGCGGCCTTGGCCATGGTAAAGGTTCAGGAGCCGTCATTCAACCTGCGGAGGGTCGCAGAGGATGTCGACATAGCCGAGGCGGTGAACTCTGAAGATGTCCAGGCTGTTGCTACAGAGGTCATCAAGAAGGTCGACTTCTGAAAACATAGCATAAGGTGCATCAGTCTGTAAACGTAGTTGGGGGGCTCAGATTCCCTCTTTTAATGATGTAAATAAACTTTGATGAATGGAAAACATATGCTGTGTTTATTAAAGTGCATGACCCCTTGCTTAAAGCTAGACGTTCGTTATGAGAACCCAAAAGTAATGAAGCTGCGAAACCCATCCCCTCCGCTGACCCAACTCAGTGGAGGAACGGCTTACCGACTGCACGGCTCGGCATGGAGGCTTAGGTGCAGCCAGCATGCGGAGGGGGGCCTTGGACCCAAGGTCGCGCAACCACACAACTTAAGGATACACATAAAAACATAAGAGCCGTAGTAAGGGGGGAATGCTTTAATGAAGAAAAAAGTTAACACCCCTCAGGTTGTAAAACCCTTGGATTGGCCATGCCACGCCCCCGAGCACATCGGGACATAGTTTTAGACCAAGCCCCCGAGCGTAATCGAGGGGGAGGGATAGACAATAAAGGAAGAATTTGCTGCTTATTTAATATAAATTACAAGAGGGCAGTATACATAGCTTTTGTTTTGATACAAATCTTCTAAGGATAGAAGTGATGTAAGTGCTCAATGTTCCAGGGGTTCAGGACACCCTGGCCATCAGCCCATTGGAGGCGATAGGTTGCCGGTTCGATGACCTCCTTGACTATGAAAGGGCCTTCCCAAGGTGCCGAGAGCTTGTGCATGTCCTTGGCATTCTGGACCCGTCGCAGGACCAGGTCGCCCACACTGAAAGAACGCTCCTGCACGTTACGGTCGTGGTAGCGGCGTAGCTACTGTTCGTGACGAGTGTGGCGCATGAGCACGGCCACATGATGTTCTTCAAGGCTGTCAAGGTCGACCTTGCGGGTTTGCTCTGCTTCGCCATCATCGTAGTGTTGGGTGCGAGCAGCTCTGAATGCGACATCTGTTGGGAGAATAGCCTCCGACCTGTAGACCAAGAAGAACGGAGAGTACCCTGTGGCTGAACTAACCTGGGTCCGGAGGCCCCAGATCACATGAGGGAGTTCCGTTAGCCACCTGGTCGCATAAGATGACGTGTCGTCAAAGATGCGATCTTTGATAGCCTGCAGTACCATGTCGTTGGCACGCTCGACCTGGCCATTGCACCATGGGTGCGCCACTGAGGCATAGTAAATGTCGATGAGGCTGTCTTGGCAGAAGTCTCAGAAGTCGGCCCCTGTGAATGCTGATCTGAGGTCGGTGACAATCCTGTTGGGGACCCCGAACCGATGGGTAATCTCCTGGATGAACTTGGCCGCCTCCTTCGAAGTGACGCTGGACATAGGTCTGACCTCAATCCACTTGGTGAACTTGTCCACCGCCACTATAATGTGCTTGTAACCGCCGGGAGCAGTCTTGAAAGGTCCCACCGAGTCGAGGCCCCACACGGCAAAGGGCCACGATGGGGGAATGGTCCGAAGGGCCTGGGCTGGCATGTGCTGCTGCTTGGAGAAGAATTGGCACCCTTTACATCGCCGGACGAGGTCCTGAGCGTCGGCCATAGCGGTAGGCTAGTAGAAGCCCGACCTGAAGACTTTCCCTACCAAATTGGCGGAAGCGGCGTGGTTGCCACATTCCCCGCCGTGGATTTCTTCTAAGAGCCTGAGGCCCTTAGATCGTAGGATGCACTTCATCAGCACACCTATGGAGGCGGACCTCCGGTAGAGTTTTGTGCCAACGACGACGTAATTGGCGCTGCACCTTGTGACCTTCTCGCATTCTGTCTTGTCCTAGGGGACCCGCTGCTCGAGGATATAGGCGACAAAGTCGAGACGCCAATCATCCTCGACCTCAACCATAAGGACGTCACGGCCGCATGGCGGGGGCGCGTCATCGGCTGGTGATTCAGGGTCAGAGAGTAGCTTGATCGAAGGCTTGCGTAGGTCTTGGATGAACACGCCGGCCGGAACCAGCGCACGCTTGGAGCCCAGCTTGGAGAGGATGTCCACAGCTACGTTGTTGTCGCGACAGACATGATGGAACTCGATTCCTTCGAAGTAATCTTCAAGCTTGCGCACCTCGGCGCAGTAGGCGTCAATCGTGTTCTTTTTGACATCATAGGACTTGTTGACTTGGTCAATGACAATCTTGGAGTCGCCGTACGCCAAGAGGCGCTTGATCCCGAGGGAAACGGCAATACGCAGCCCGTGGATTAAGGCTTCATACTCGGCGCTGTTGTTGGAGGCCTTATAGTGGATCTGCAGGACGTATATCAGGTGATCACCCTGGGGTGATATAAAAAGCACGCCTGCGCCTGCGCCCTCGAGGTTCAGAAAACCATCGAAGTACATCTTCCAGTGTTCTGGCTTCTCCAATGGCGGAGGCTGCTGGATCTCTGTCCACTCGGAAACGAAGTCGGTGAGGACCTGGGACTTGATGGCCTGCCTTGGGCAGAATTCAAGGTTGAACTTGCCTAGCTCGATAGACCACTTGAAAATGCACCCCGTGGTGTCGCGGCTGCGTAGGATCTCGCCGAGAGGGAAGGACGATACGACCTTGATCTTGTGTGCCTGGAAGTAATGCCGGAGTTTGCGCGAGGTGACGAGGAGGGCATAGAGCATCTTCTACGGCTGTGAGTATCTGGTCTTGCTGTCTGCCAAGACCTCGCTGACGTAGTAGACAGGTCGTTGGGTTGGATATGGTTTGCCTTCCTCAGGCCGTTCTGCCACCAGAACCGAGCTTACCACTAGGGTGGTCGCAGAGATGTAGAACAGTAGGGGCTCCTTTGGTGCCAGAGGCACCATCACCGGGGGTGATGTGAGGAAGGTCTTGAGCTCCTCCAGGGCCTGATCGGCTTCCTCTGTCCAGACAAATCTGTCTGCCTTCTTCAACAGCTTGAAAAAGGGGAGGCCTTTCTCACCGAGCTTGCTGATGAATCGATTTAGGGCCGCCATCATGCCGGTGAGCTTCATGACGTCTTTCTTCCCTGTAGGTCGCTACATCCTACGGATGGCATCCACCTTGGTGGGATTCGCCTCGATGCCCCGGTGACTGACCATGAAGCCCAGGAGCTTGCCGGACAGGACACCGAAGACGCACTTCTCTGGGTTGAGCTTCCAGCGGTAGCGACGGAGATTGGCGAAGGTTTGGGCGAGGTCGGCTATGAGGTTGTCCTCCACGGTGGTCTTGACGACCACGTCGTCGACGTAGGCTTCTATGTTATCGCCGATCTGGGACTCCAGACACTTCTGGATGGCCTTCTGGTAGGTCGCGCCGGCATTTTTGAGACCGAAAGTCATGGTCGTGTAGCAGTAGATGCCGTGCGGCATTATGAATGCCGTTTTGTCTTGGTCAGTGACCTTCAGGGCTATCTGGTGATACGCTGAGTAGCAGTCAAGGAAGCATAGCAGGACGCTTCCGGCTGTGGAATCCACGACTTGGTCGATGCGAGGAAGAGGGAAGGGGTCTTTAGGGCAGTGCCTATTGAGGTCGATGTAGTCGATACACATTCTCCATTGACCGGTTTTCTTGGGTACAAGCACCGGGTTGGCGAGCCGAACCGGATTTTTACATTCTCAGACGAATCCGGCAGCTAGGAGCTTTATTATCTCTACCCTAACGACCTCCTTGCGATCTGTCGCAAAGCGGTGCAGCTTCTGTTTGACAGGCCTGGCCATCTTGCTTACATCCAAGGAGTGCTCAGCCAGCTCCCTAGGGACACCTGGCATATCCTATGGACTCCATGCGAATATGTCCGCGTTGTCCCGGAGAAAACTGGTGAGCGTGAGTTCCTATTTCTCCCCGAGGTTGTCGCCGATGACCACTACCTTGTCCGCGTCGGACAAGCCGAGGCAGACTCGCTTTGTCGATGGTGAGGCGTCCAGGGCGGTGTTGGTGCGTTGTTGCTCCGGGATGGTTAGGTCGCTTTCGGCGATCTTCTTGGCCTCAGCGACCAAGACTGCGGTGGCGTCGGCGCAGTCGGAGGTTATGGCAATGTCGAGGGCCTCGGAGTCGCACTTGAAGGAGACTATTATGTCACCGTAGACGGAGAGGACCTTGTTAGGTGCGGGCATCTTTAACACCAGGTAGGTGTAGTGTGGGATGGCCATGAATCTGGCCAGCATTGGGCGACCTAGGATCGCATGGTAGGAGGACTTGAAGTCGGCGACCTCGAAGTTAAGGTACTCTGTACGGAAGTTGTCCTCCATACCGAAGGTGACAGGGAGGGAGACCCGACCCAAGGGGTAGGCCTCTTTGCCAGGGACGATGCCGTAGAAAGTCTCGTCGCATGCCGTGAGTTTGCCGAAGTCGAACTTCATCTTCTTCAGCGTCTCGGCAAAAATGAGGTTGAGCCCGCTCCCGCCGTCGATGAGTGTTTGGGAGAGCAGAGCTCCGTCCACCGTAGGTTCAACGACGAGTGGGTAAGACCCAGGGTCTGGGATGTAGACCCAGTGATCAGTTCTAGAGAACGTGATTGACTGCTCTGACCAACGCAGAGGCTGTGTTGGCTTGGTGTGGATGAGCTGAACTTCGCGCTTGTCCTTGCGGTAGCGCCTCCGGCTCGTGCTGGACTTGATGCCTCCGACGATCATGTTGATCGTTCGGGTCGGTGGCTGGAAGGGCCCATTGGGGTTGCCCGTCTGAGGTGGAGGCGGAAGGTCGTGCTCGTCACAGCGGGGGTCGTCCCTGTCGGTGTTTTATCCCAGCAAACCTACCACGGGGGTACCCGCGGTAGTAGATTGTGCGGTGGGGGAACGCCATGATCTGGAATCCGAAGGTATGCGTGGACACGAGACACGGATTTATACAGGTTCGGGCCGCATGATGGTGTAATACCCTACGTCCTGTTTGGGGTGTTTGTATATTGCGTCTTGCGCATGGAAGTTGAGGCATTGCCTCTGTCCCCGGAGGGATTGGGGATTGAGACTGTTGGTCTGTCCTCCTAGGTACCCGACGCCTCCTTTATATAGTCCAGGGGGCGGGTTCCTAGTCGGTTACAAGGTAGGAGTCCTAGTAGGATTACACGGTGTGAGTCCTAATAGGATTATAGGGTAATTATAGTATGATCCGCCTTCTTCATTCCTTGCAGGTACCCGGGGTGTATGCCCGACAAGCCCCCGAGCACTTTGTAGTCTTGAGCAGCGAGTTCGAGTAGTCTTGAAACTTCGTCAAGTAGTTATTGATCATCTCTAGCCGATGTCTTCAATGGTACTTGAACTGCCGAAAGAGTGGAATGTGTTCTAGCTCATCTCCGAGTACTTTCAGATCCTTCCCGAGTAGTTCTCAGGCGTCCCTGAGTTCTAACACAGGAGGTCTCCAAAAAATACCCAGATTATCTTGAAATCTTGATCTATATGGAAGTGCGATTTGCAAAAATCGCACTCCATATGGAGTGTAGCCCCCGAGCATGAGTTTGAATAGAAGAATCAAGCTGAGGGTCAATCTTGAATCTGCATCTTCCGTCTCGAAAAAAGCAGTTGATGGGTGTAGCATAGTAGCCCTCGAGCCTCAGAATGATTAGGGAATCAATCCAAGGGTCTTCAGTGTTCACGGAGGTAGTCATCCGAGTAGTTTTGTAGTGTGTAGCCCCCGAGCCTTGAAGTGATTTGATAATCAGTCCGAGGGTCTTCAGTATTGGCGCAAGTCATCATGTGAGTACTCTTGCAGCGTCCAGCCCCCGAGCATTGAGTGCTAGGTGAATTGTATGAGCCACGTCGAGTAGTAATTTGGCATTGAGTCGCCGTGCTGAAGAAGTAATATAGACTACTCGAGTTGTCTTCGAGTAATAATTTGAGAAGTAGGCAAGTAGCCGTGCTGTCAGAGCGGACTTTAGACGCGATCGAAGTCAACTTTGTGCCATCATAATGGACTTTAGATACGACCGAAGTCAATTTTGTGCCGTCAGAGCGGACTTTTTAGGATGCGACTGAAGAAGTCGACTTTCTGCCATCAGAGCGGACTTGAGATGCGACTGAGTAGTCGACTTTGTGCCGCGCGGAGCAGACTTAAGGGTCGGCACGGATCCAGAGACCCGTAGGATGAAGCTTGTATGAAATCCATAATACAAAGTTTGCCGCGCGGAGCGGACTTTGATATGCAACTGAGTAGTCGACTTTGTGCCGCGCGGCGCAGACTTAAGGGTCGGCACAGAGGCAGAGACCCGAGAGACTAGGAGTCTGAAGCTCAGCACTAGTCGAGTAGTACCTAGGGTGCGGAACCCTATGGTACGAGGCACAAGTAGTACCTAGTGTACGGAACCCTATGGTACGAGGTGCGAGTAGTTAAGATCGACCGAAGTCGGGTTGTGCCGCCTTTGCGGACTTGAGATCGACCAAAGTCGAGTTGTAAAAATCGAATGGAAAACCCAAAACGAAAGAAAATCCAGAAAGATGAATAAGATTGCCGCCTTTGCGAGCAAGGAGTACTTAGGGTATGGAACCCATGGTACGAGGCGCGAGTACTTAGGGCCACGGTACAGTTACCCATTAGGGCCGTGGTACGGTTACCCATGGTACGAGGCGCAAATGCTTAGGGCCGCGGTACGTTACCTATTAGGGCCGTGGTACGGTTACCCATGGCATGAAGTGCGAGTACTTAGGGCTGCGGTACGGTTACCCATTAGGGCCGCGGTACGGTTACCCATGGTACGAGGCACAAGTAGTACCTAGGGTACGGAACCCTATGGTACGAGGTGTGAATACTTAGGGCCGCGGTACGATTACCCATTAGGGCCGCGGTACGGTTACCCATAGTATGAGATGCAAGTACTTAGGGCCGCGGTACAGTAACCCATGGTACAACGCACGAGTACTTAGGGTTGCGGTACGATTACCCATTAGGGCCGCGGTACGGTTACCCATGGTACGAGGTGGAGGGGCGTTTGTGCACGAGGGCCACATACTGCTACCCTCTGGCGCGGAGCCAAGAGCTGGTCCATAGTCATTGACTACGGGAAGATCGACCGAAGTCGAGTTATGCCGCCTTTGCGGAATGCGACTGGAGAAGTCGACTTTGCACCGCGTAGAGCGGACTTTGAAGTGTAGCTCCGGAGGGTAGTTCCCATTGAGAAGCGTACACAGTTGAGTAGTCGTTTAGACTGTTCCGCATTGTGGAGAGTAGAGAGCACGTGTCTTGCGCAGTGCCTCCTTGGAGTGTACCAGGCCTGTGGCAGTTGGTCAATAATGCTCCAAGAATTGTTGGCGAAGTGTAGCTCTGCTAGCGATTTAGCTGTCGAGAGGCGTACACAAAGTAGTCTTCGGCATATTGTCTTGCTTACACAAAACAAGCCAAAGAAAAATAATAATCATTTAAATAAATGACTTAGCTTGATTCATGGACGAGAGTTGACGAAGCCGCGACGGTCAGCGACGGAGCTGCGACGGTTGTTGATGAAGTCGACTAGTCGGAGGTGGGTCCGACTAGTTGTTGGGGGCGTGATAACCACCCCCGACTAGTTTTTAGTCGAAACTAGCCGAGGCGAGCAGCCGAAGTAGTCGATGGCGAATTGTCATTGCCAAAATAGAGCCGGTGCGGCCGCGGGACGATGTCGCGGCGGCGCACGGCGTAGTGGAGCCGGTGCGGCCGCAGGACGACGTCGCGGCGGCACACGGCGTAGCGGAGCCGGTGCTGCCGCAGGACGATTGTCGCGGCGGCACAAGGCATAGTAGGTGTACTCGAGTAGTTGAAGTAGTCGACGGTGAGTTGGCGTTGCCAAGCGTCGATGTGGGTACTCGAGTAGTTGAGGTAGAGCCGGTGCGGCCGCAGGGCGATGTCGCGGCGGCGCACGACACAGTAGGTGACTCGAGTAGTTGACGTGGTCGACAGTGAGTTGGCGTTGCCGAGCATCGATGTAGTAGTACTCGAGTAGTTGAAGTAGGACTTGAATGCGACCGGAAGACGAGTACTCGTGGATGAGTCATACTCGTGTACACCACTTGTGTGAGCCGAGCGATTGTCTTCAGGTCTTCTGGAAGCCTTTGATCTCCGTATCGGACTCGAATTCGAATTGCGGTCTTGTGGATTGTGATGATGCCACCATCTTGACCTCGATCGCGATCCGGATTGCGGAGAATCTCGCCGAGTCGGCGACTTGCATTGATTTGGAACTCGGCGACTTGTCATCGTAGAGTAGATTTATTTCGAAGATAATGTCCTTCGAATTCGCTTGATGATCATGACGCCAGCCCCTACCTGGCACGCCAGCTGTCGGTGTTTTATCCCGGCAAACCTACCTCGGGGGTACCCGCGGTAGTAGATTGTGCGGTGGGGGAACGCCATGATCTGGAACCCGAAGGTATGCGCGGACACGAGACACGGATTTATACAGGTTCGGGCCGCACGATGGCATAATACCCTACGTCCTGTTTGGGGTGTTTGTATATTGCGTCTTGCGCATGGAAGTTGAGGCATTGCCTCTATCCCCGGAGGGATTGGGGATCGAGACTGTTCGTCTGTCCTCCTAGGTACCCGACGCCTCCTTTATATAGTCCAGGGGGCGGGTTCCTAGTCGGTTACAAGGTAGGAGTCCTAGTAGGATTATACGGTGTGAGTCCTAATAGGAATACAGGGGAATTATAGTATGATCCACCTTCTTCCTTCCTTGCGGGTACCCGGGGTGTATGCCCGACAGTTGCGGCGGTTATCGCGGCGGTTGACACGGCGGTCATCGCGGCGATCTTACTCGTCGCGTTGGTCCCTCCGGTCGTCATGGCGGTAGTAGTTGTTGTAGCGACGTCAGGATGATCTATCGCCATCCTTCTTTGGTCGCTTTGGGTCCTCAGGGGTGCTGAAGGCCTTCCTGAACTTCGAACACTCTCGAATGGTATGGGTGGCTCCTTCGTGGAACCCGCAGACGCTGTCGAGTGTTGCATCGAACTCCAGCCGCGAGCACCTCGGAAGGTCACTTGCGTAGTTTGGAGCCAGGGTCTCCTGCCGTGCCGGATGTTCCGACGTCGCGCCCAGCATCGGTGTCGAACTGGTTCCCATTGCTTCGTCTGTGTTGATGAGCTTGTTGACAACCTCCATAAGGACGGCGACAGTGGTGGCGCCAGACTCGTGGATTTTTTCAAAGATCTTGCGATTCTTGATGCCCTTGTAGCTCTCGACGACCTGGTCGTCTCTGATGCCGACGCAGGTGTTGCGGTTCTCAAAGAACCGGTTGGTGTAATCGCGGAGTCGCTCTTTGGGCTTCATGACGATCCTCCCGAGGTTGAAGGCGTTTCCAGGGTGATTGTAGGTCACCTGGAAGTAGGAGGTGAAGGCCTGGGACAGGTCTGCCCAAGAGTTGATGCTGCCGGCCGGGAGGTTGTTGAGCCAGAGCGATGGGGCGTCACCCATCACCAGCGGGAAGTAGGACGCCATATGGTCGAAGCTGCCGCCAGCCGCCTTGACGGCAACGTAGTAGGTCGATAGCCAGATGTTAGGGTCGGAGTGCCCATCATATTTCTAGATGTTCGGCTTGAAGTTGTCGGGGTAGCTCACCGACCTAAGTCGAGGGGCCAGCGCGGGGAAGGCGGTGATGGCGATGTCGTCGATGTTGCCTCCGGCACCCTTGCTGTGTGCGGGGACGATGACCTGGGAACGTGGTTGGCAATATCGATTTTGGGCAACCCTGGGTTGCCGTGCTCTGCTTCGTACGCCGCCCGTCGCCGGTTCTCGATGTCATGGCGGTCGCGCTGCTCGCGCTCCATGATACGGTGAACAGCACCAGGGGAGCCGTACTCGCGGTCGTATTCTGCGCGGTGGCGTAGTTCCTGTTCCTCGCGCTCGCGGTGACGCTGGTCGATGTAACCACGGGCGTCACGGGTACGCCTATTGTTGTCGAGGTGGGCGCGAAGATCACCGTCTTGGGCGCCGTTGGTCCGAGGGTTGGGCTGCCTGGGGTTGTGCTGATCTACCTCCTCCTGGATGGGTGGGAGGTTGCCATGCCGAGGTCGGTGAGATCGACTGCGCGAGTGGCGCGTCGACGAAGATACGGCAGACTTGGAGGCCGTGCTCTTTTCTTCTACCAGGGCCGTAGCGACCCGAAGGTAGGCAATGGCCGCCTCAGCCTCGGGTGATGGCTGAGCGTTCTGTAGACGTGCCATAGCGGCGCCCAGGTTAGCCTGAGGTCTGTTGAACATGGGTAGCCCTGCCTCCTCGAACTCGAGGCGGAGGTCTCGAGCGCAAGTGGGGGCTGCGCGACGTTGCTCTTCTGCACGTCGCTGGGCACGTGCGGCGTTCCCTTGGATGCGTGCCGCTTCCTCGGAGTCCGTGGCGCCATGACGTGGTGGCTCATTGTCGGAGACTACGAGCACCTGGCGAAAGGCGATGCCCGGGTCGTTGGGGGAGACGCGGACCTGGACCTTCTGGAACTTGCCGCAGTCCGGGGACTGGGGGGTTCGTGTGGCGCCGTAGGAGCGTTCGTGGTCGATCCTCTTCCGCAGACGACATCCACGGAGAGTGTGCCTCGCACCCTTGTGGTAGGTGCAAGGTACGTCGAGGGGGTCGCGCCGGGCGCGAGGGGTCAGCTTTGTGTCGCCAGGAGGTCGCCGCCCAGATTGGATCTGGGAAAGCTTGGAGAGTAGACGTCCGCCGGAGGTCGTAGACCGAAGGGGAAGGTCCTGTGATGCAGCACCGCTTGCGCCGAGCGCTGGGCTTGCTCGCAAATCTCGAGAGTTTCCTCAATCTGCTTGAAGACGCGTTCTACCCCCTGAACGAGATTATAGGGTTTGGGTGGGTGGGTCTCCGATACTGGATCGGAAACAAGAGTGGCGGCAGGCACTGTCACGATCTGCTCTTTGGTCGCTTGAGGAGCTGCGGCCACCGAAGCGGGTGAAGTCGCCGTGAAGGAGCCGAAGCAAATTTCCACGGGGTCGGTGAGGATGGTCGCCATGCTTGTCGGGAAGATGACACCAGGTCGGGCCACTATGCTGCACAACAAGCTCCCGATCACCCCAACTTGGCGTGCCAACTGTCAGAGGTTGAGACCTGAACAGATCTGCAAGGGGGCTACCCAAGCAGTTTGCAGGTTAATGGAGGGATTGGGAACTAAGAGCGTAGGTGGTAGTTCACGTGATGAACTCGGAACACGACAAGCAGGCGAGGAACACGGGGGTTTATACTGGTTCAGGCCTCCGCAGAGTAAAACCCTACGTCCAGTTTGGTGGTGGAATTATGCGGAGAGAGTTAAGTTATCCCTCGGGTGAATCCTTAGGCCGCCTTATATGAGCGACGGGCTAGGGTTCCCCCTAGGTCAGTTGGCCCGTATTTGGGTCGGTTACAACATGGAAGGCTTACCTTAACTGACTTAAACTATATAGACTGCCTTGGCTTGCACGTCAAGCTGTCTTCAGATCCTTGGGCCCATGCGTCAGGTCATTGGGTCTTCTAGTAGGTCGGCGGATCGTCTGGTAGGTCGGACCCATCTGTCGGGGACGACTGAGACCCTGGTCGGTGGGGACCCATGGGTACCCATGTCTCTCAGTTGTGCCTGTTTTTTTATCATTTTCCTGGGCCCACATAGCTCGAACATTTTGCTTGTGTGGCTCCCTCCCCTCAATGAATCAGATAAGTACAGCCTGTTCGTTTGGCTTATCAGCCACCAGCCAGCAGTACTTTTCTCTCAAAACAAACCAGCCACCAACAACCAGCCAGGAGTACTTTTCTCTCAGAACAAATCAGCACCAGCCACCAGCCTCCTGCCAGCCGAACAGGCCGGTAGTATAGATGCCCTAATTAATGCTCCGCAACTTTGAATGTTGACCCCAAAAAAAATCTACAATGAGCAATATGCCCAAGTCATCACTGAGGCAACAGGTAACCAACAACCAAGTCATCGCATGATAGTAGCGCGAGAGGTGGTATCACTAACCTCGATGGCCTCCGCGGCTGGGCCGAAGTAGACCATCCTCCCGTACGCGAGCAGGCAGAGGCCACTGAAGAGCTGGAACACCTCGCTGCTGGGCTGGTGCACGGCGGCCACGACGGTCATCCCTTCCGCCCGCGCCAGCGCCGCGATGCGGCCCATGACGTGGAGCGACGCGGCGCTGTCGAGCCCGCTGGTGGGCTCGTCGAGGAACGCCAGCGCCGGCGACGCCAGCAGCTCCACGCAGATGCTCACCCGCCGCCGCTGCCCGCCGCTGATCCCCTTGCACACGCGGCCGCCGATCCGGCTCCCGGCCACCGCGGCGAGCTCCATCTGCCGGATCGCGCGGTCGGCGCGCGCACGCCGCTCGGCCGCCAGCACCGAGCCCGGCAGCTGCAGCTCCGCCGACCAGTGGACCGCCTCCGCCACCGTCAGGGTCGCCATCAGCAGGGTTTCTTGGGTCACGTAGGCCTGCAGTATGGTCATCAGTCAGTATATTGGTTGCGTGGAAACGTCAATTTTATTTATTGCTTCTGGTTGAAAGTATTCCGAGATCATCAGATCAAGTATAACTTACGGATGTTCCGAAAGCAAGCTTCTCTCGTCGGCCATTGATCAAGATGCTACCCGTCTTTTTCTTGTCGTTACCAAGTCGTCCTGCATTGAAAACACACATCAATACTCACACTTTGTGTGTGAAGAAAATATTCCTATTATAGAAGGTAACCATGAACCACTCGATCAAGCCATCTAACTCAAGCGCGAGTGACGTGCGAGCTTGAAGGCCAGGTGCTAAAGCTAACAAAAACTTGGTCACTAGCCTATCCATGCATGCATGCTTGATGCCCTAAAACAATACTTGTCCTTACTCCCTCGGTCCCAAGAAATAAATCAAATCATTCTTGATTCTAGCAAGATTTATTGTGCAAATCAAACTTTCTTATATATGTTTGATCAAGTTTATACAAAAGTTGAAAATAGTACAAAATAAGTGCTATTAGATTCATCACATCATAATATATCGATTTGATCTCATAAATGTTGATCTCAGATAAACCTAGAATGACTCATATGTGCTGACTCTAATTAAGCATTAAATACTTTAAGTATGTATTTTAATAAAAAAAACTCTAATACAAGTGAAAGAAAGTAGAAGATGGATCTTATTTGCACACCTTCAATACATACATGCAAACTGAGTACGTTTCATCTCTTATTTTCTCCATTTTAGATTCCGATAGAATAATCCCTCTAGATATAATTGAACAATGTGTTCCATAGCAAAAGGTAGAGGTGTGGGACTTAGGTCGTGCCGTGCCAACCCAACCGCTGTGTTGGCACGGCATAACAACTCTCTGGACGCCTTGCCTAGGTACAAGAACTGTCCATAGCAAACAAACAACCTTTTACCTTTGTATGAATTCCGCGTACTTTGAAATTGCGCCTGTTGGTTTCTTTGTGATTTTATCAATGTTGGGTGGCATGCCTAATGTGGTGCAAATGATGGAGTTTTTGTGACCGGTTGCAGTTGCAGTTGGTCAATACTGGCAGATCTGACTATCAAAATGGGTGGGGGGGGGGGGGCATGATATTCGAAAGTACAGAAGGTACCATTAATTTCCTGGTTTGGGAGAGTGCCACAAATTTCATCCAAGTGTGCCCAAGGGTAGTACAATCATATATATATATATATATATATATATATATATATATATATATATATATATATATATATATATATATATATAGACACACACATATATATATACATATATATATACATATATACATATACATATATACATATATATATATATATAGGCCAGCGCTATTTCATACCCTGGGTATGGAATATTATTCCATACCCGAGGGAGCCACCGTAACCCCGGTGTGTCCACGGGCGCGGCTCCTGCCCCCGCGTGCCCCCCGTTTTTTTTCCCGTGCTGGCGCGCGTGGACATCGAACAGAGCATCCTCCCCCAACCGCTTCGTGTCGCAGAGAAACAGAAGGAGTTCGTCGTGAATCCCTGCCGTGGTGCTGGCCGGCCAGGCGAGCTGCGGTGCTGAGCACGCGATCCGCGAGCCCAGGGGTCGAATCCGCCTGCCTACCCACCACCGCCGCCCCCCCCCATCCCCGACCAGCGTGCGTGCCCAATCCGTAGGGCGGCGCTGGCCTGCCCGGCGAGCGGCAGCGCTGGCCAAGGAAACCGCCGCTCCGGTGGTGGGGGTCGACCGAATCAGGAAGGGGAACACGTCCAAGGCTAGGGTCTTCCTTTCATTGTTGGTATGAATCGGAGGAGGTTGGAATTCGGTGGGCCAATTCACGAAGACTGACATGAATACGTTTTCGTATCAAGACTTGGCATATACGGTGGTAGGGAAAATATTTGCTGGAACCCATTCTCTGTTTCAAACTTTCAAACTCAATAGGTCGGGTACCATGTTGGCGGTCAGCATTGACATGGTCAAACTAAGATATGGGCACTCTCAAGCCTCGCCTGAGCCTTATACACAACACATGTGATGGACGAAAAGACGCTTTACTTTAGAAGTCCCCCTGCGTATGACTTTTTAGTGTACGAAACACTGGATCAATTGTTCTCTTAATTAAGATTATCATCATCACACACAACGTTTTAGCATTGAAAGACAAGATTTTGCTACTGCTATCCTCTTGCCGTTTCTACTTCATGCATGTAAATAATATCGAAACAAGCATGTTTAAAGATTTAGTGGCAGACCTAACTCAAAATTATAAATGTCGTCGAGTGGTCATAAATGGAAGCAGCGAATGCACATACAAAATATATTAAAATTGCACTTCAGTATTTTTTTAAAGTTGCTCCTCATATAGCGCATGGCGGGATCCAAATGTCGGTCAAACTGCCGTAGAGATCCTTCTTACCACAAGAGTAGGTAACACATTTTCTCAATGCAAAATTAGCATGTAAACAATATTCATTGTAACAAGTACAAACAAATGAGAAAAACAGCATTTGTACAGCACAACAATACCGACTTGTTCATGGTTTTACATGGGAATGAATGAGTGGGGGAGGGTGGGATCTAATAGAAATAGGGGTGGTGGTCGTCGACACAAAACTGAAGTAGTTCTTGAGGCAGCTCGCCAAAAACTTTGTTCTCCGAGTGGTATGTTAGATAATACAACATCTCAGCACGCAACTCTTTTGGGCGACCCTGCAAAGAGAAATGAATGAGCACATGGAAACGAATATAAATAAACAAGATTACAAATTCGCATAGATTATCTTACAGTATCAATATTTGTTTGTATTGTTCCATGGACATCCCCATCGTACCACTCAAGGAACTTCATTGCAAAGAAGGAGGTATCAGACGATGCCTTCTGTACAGGACCTTCACTTGCACATGTCTCCAGTTCTTGAAGCACACAAACTTGTGCGGTGCTGCCATGGACAATGCATCAGAAAGACGGCCAATTATTTTTTTCCCCAGTTGACCATGGTACATCTGCCAGTTGTTTATCCCAGCCAAATTATAGTCCCTCGAGTCGAGGACATCTATGCGAGTATGCACAAAGTTGACACAATAGACAGACCAATGGTCCTGGTGTAGGACAGGTAGGAGAATCTAAAATAGTGAAAGATGTAAGATCAGTACACCAAATTGACCTGAAAAAAATCACAAGGCAGATACTAGATAGGGTGCAGAAAAAAATATTCAAGCACAAGTACCATCTTTGCCCTCTTCAGGTCTGTAAAGGGGAGACACACTCGGATAGCTGCAGCAGCGGCAACGTCACTATATTTGCGAACAGAAGTGTACCTTCTAGACCACTCAACATTAAGAATCGCCTACAAGAAGAAAAAGGCTGCACATTACATGTACTACTAATGTCGTAACTAAACTAAAATGATGACAACTAAAGTGGGGGAACCAGCATACCGAAACTTCGGGGCCAAGAAAGATTCTGTAGCCGTAGCATTCAGGTCTAACAAAATAGTCATCATAGGTGACACAATTAACGAAGGCTGACATGAATACAGGATCTGGCAACGCATTGTCGGCAAATGATCGTGCAATGACGCCACCCCTAATTTGGTTGGATCCAGAATGGATCACTGTTGTGCTGAAAAATGAATACCGGGGCTAAGATTGTAGGTTTTATAAAAAGAAATAGAAAATGTGCTTTTTGGCAGACCTGCTGAAAGGAGAGTCATCCGCACATAGATATCCCAACAAATTCATTGCCTGACCCACGTCCGGTAGAGGGCGTAAGAAAATGCCACCTTTGAAGGGTGAAACATATCTCACAGGCCTGAATGTAATGCGTTTGCCTGCAGGCCTATGGTTTGCGGAATTTATGCGAGCACTGACATGGGATGCTGTTTGGCCAGGTGGAGTTGTGACCTGAGCCTCCTCACTATGTGGGTGGCATTTGGGATCAGGAGGCTCAGTCTCTGTACCAACATTCTCAGTTGTCTGGGGGTTTGTGACGTGTGACGATGGAGGCTTTGGAATGATAAAAACAAGTACGGTGAAAACAATGACTTAAATTACTTGCATGAAATTAATGATGTTTAACGGGACTCAATTCAACTTACAACAAGGGGGGCCCGATTGTCGTCTCCAGAGAAAGGTGGCGTTGGAACAGCGGGACTTCGAGCGCTAACCTCGTCATCAGAGATCGCATCAAAGATACTATTTAGTCCAAGCATGTCATCTGCAACACATGGTCTGGGCGTTAGTTTAACCAAATCTGATTAAAATTGTTGTTTGAATACCCGTGGTATATAAGAATTTGATGGGGAACAAAAGAAAATGATGAGAACAGAATAAGCAATGGAAATCAACTGCATGCTAGTCATGTATAGTGTAAGATGGAGCAAAACTTATGGCAGAGGCAGTTCAGGTTATTAATGATAGCAAAAAAATAGTATAAGAAAGTGGGGATGGATTAAATAAAAGAAATAAAAGAGCATTGGCAGAGAGAAAACGTATCTAACTTGAGCTGGGAGATGAAGAGTGAGCACTGCCTTCCCTGGAAGCTTGCTGTTGGGGTGAGGCAAATGGAGACAGGACTGTATTTGGATGTTGGACATGACCTGCAACAACAAATCAAAAAATGTTGTTTGAATCACCATGACATAGAAGAAATTGATGGGGAAGACACAGTAATGATGGGATCAGGACAAGCAATGGATAACAAGTGCATGCTAGTCATATATTGTGTAAGACGGAGCTAAACTTAGAGCAATTTCAGTACATGTAAGGAAGGTTAACAGAAAAACAGTATATGAAAGAGGAGGTGGATTAAATAAAGGAACAAAGGCAGAGAGATAATGCATCTAACTTGGTCTGGGAGATGAAGAATGCGCACTCCCATCCCTGGAAGCTTGCTGGTGGGGTGAGGCTACTGGGGACAGAACTGAATTTTGATGCTGGACATGACCTGCAACATAAGAGAAAAGATTTTAGAGATTTGTTAAGTGCACAACCGAAATATATTTTTTTGTGTGCACAAGACGAGGTACCTTGAGCAGCTGGAATATTGACATCTTTACTGCATCCTTGGTTTGGCAGTGACTGCTCACCGACCGAGCCATGGTCAGTAATCCTTTGTGTATGCACAAGGTCCTCCAATAATGGTCGGCACTTTTCAGCGAGGTGGTACGGTGCTCTGACAATGTTCCCGATAGATACTTGGATGGCACTTGTGTTCTCCATCAATGTGGAGTCAATCTCTTGAAACAATTGATCAAATGCAAGCCGTTGAGGGCCATGGAGGCAACTGAGTGATCCCGATAACAGGTCCGTCAGACGAGGGATGTGAATCTGAGGCAATTCTGGCTGAACATGGGTCGGGCCATCACGATCAGCTTGGGGAACACCAGTCATTCGGGGGCGCTGTCTAGACCTGCTGGGTCTTGTCGGAACCTGGCATTAATACATAATTGATAAATGCAATAGGCACATAATTTAGAGGCTGTAAAGTCATGGAAAATAAACCTCGGAAGATCAGATTTGTTACTACGTTGAGGCATGCAAATCAGTAAATAAATTAAAGACTAGTACAAGAAATGACCATAAAAACAAGCAATACTAATGCCGATGGACTACAAAAAAGCTGGTACAGGAATCTGAGCCTTAGAATTCTAGTTACTGGATTGTCAGTACCTCTCTTTCGCCCTGAGCAGGATAGTAATCAGTTAACTGTGTCGACTGATCAGGTGCGCAGTCCATTCGCCCTGATGAGCGAGTTGTGGTACGTCGCCTCTTCCTCACATGGGATCCACCAGCCACGCCTGACGGATCATTAGAAGAATTGCCCCTTCGACGGACAGAATTAGTCCTCCCGCGACCAGCAACGTTCCCGTGCGGGCGAGCAGGGGAATTGCTGCGTTGTTGTAAGTCTGATGCAGGGACAGCACCAGCTGCAAAATCTGACCACAACTCGGGGCGTAGAGGAACCTCGAACCTTCAAAAAAAAGGAGGAGATTGACCAAATATGAGGGACCGGGATCAGGCACTGTGGAAAAACAATCAAGATGCTAAGCAAAATATGTGAATACCTCTCTTGTGTGCTAATGAATGCCATTAACCTGGGATTGCTAGGCATCCTATCCACCAACCGCTGACAAGTTTCCATCCTGACATAAAGACTAGTAAGAAAAATAAACCGAGAAATTAAAAGAGACCACGGAAGTAAAGGGAACATGATACATTAAAGGGCTACATTACACAAATATTTCTCAAATGGTGTTCTCACTGGCACATTAAAGCACAGGTATGAATCCACAACAAAAGAACTGATTAAATAGTGAGAGTATGTTGCTGCACGCAACCTGGAAGATGAGCACTGGGGTGCTGAAGCTCGTGGAACACCATCTGAATGGGAGGGCGTTGGATCTACGAATACAATAAATAAAAAAGTTACTGGGGATGATCCGCCAACTATGGCAGGGAAACTATAATGTAACATGTATAAAATGCCTCACCAGAAGACTCCATCAATGAGTAGGAATGCTGAATTAACAGCAGATGAACCTACGGCCGCAAAAGGATGAAACAACTGACAAGCAAATCAAAGGATGGCTGGTAATGCACTGGAGAGCATGAAGGTGAATCAGGGGGCAGCAGCAATATACAAATGTGCGTCTGCGGGGAAAAAAAGCAGTAGAAGTGAATGCAGATTACACTGAAACTGTGCTTATCAAACCTGCGACGAAACATTATTATAATGAAGAAAATTACAATGGGAGATGTTTACGAAATTATGTATACAAGCCGACAATCAAAAGTTTAATTTCTGAATTGTGCGGTTTGTCACAAGCAATTCAGCAAGAACAAATCCATCAAACCCCTCAAATGAGCTGGGTCCTGAGTTCAAAAAGGTCAAGGTCTAGCATTAATTACTCACAGAAATAAGTTCTAACATTGAGTTGTAAGTTCCAAATGCAGATAATAGGGTTTTCTTACTTCACATAATGACAGGTTTGGAGTTTCCTTGGTCGCTTCAAGTCAATCCCTAGCATTGTTGAGCTTGACAGGTTAAAGGTTTCTGGTGATGTTTGGTTTGGTTCTGGCATTGTGCTGAAGGTACATCTTCCTAATAACTTGCAGAACAACTCCATTCACACAAATGGCATGTATTTATGTGAAGACTGTATGTATCACGCTACATTTTATAATTGCTGGACAAACTTTATGTGGACAATTTGCAGCACCCCATTCTTTTTTGTTGAAAAGCACCCCTTAGCATGTTGTTGATATGACCTTTCTGTGAAGATGCATACCTTACAGTGCTAAAGCATTGGGGGTAATGACACTACTCTGTACTTTTTAGGGACAAGTGACCATCACAGCAAAACCTGGTGTCAAGCTAGAAATCCCAGATGGAACAGTGATTGAGAAGAAGGTATATTTTCTCAGGAGGCACACACTTGTTGATCTCAAGAATTTTGAAGTTTTAAAGCAAACAGATGCCTTGGTTTTTATCTGCTTAATGTTTATCAGAATTTATATTACCATAAGGGTAATTTCGAAGTGAATGCAGATTACACTGAAACTGTGCTTATCAAACCTGCAAGGAAACATTATTATAACAAAGAAAATTACGAAATTATGTAGACAAGCCGACAATCAAAAGTTTAATTTTTGAATGCCAGCTGGGATCATGCGTGCGCGTTGCTATGGGCAAAACAAAGTATCACTTGTGACCACATGATTTGTTGCCTTGAACAAATGAGTTATATTCGCATTGAATTCGATAAGCACTGAGATTAACTCATTTTAACTATAACATGGATGTGCAAGGGAGTTTCACAAAGCCACATAATAGTGGGAGCCAATTTCTATACAAAAAGCGAAAATGTAAAGGAAACGGTCAGCAGAACACTGTACATTTCCTAATAATAAAAGACACATCATAATTGGATTTGAGAATTACCAGCTAATAAATGAATTTAGAACCAATACAGAATCTAGGAGCTTTTAACATGACTATGAATACATGTGACTATGTACATGTATACATGTGACTACAAATCCAGAAAAGCGGATATGTTTTCATGACCATTGAACGTATACTGTGCAAACTGTACATAGCCCTTGATCTGTATATACAGGAAATAAACTGCTCAATCCCTGCTCTGTAGCAAGGGGCACCATAACCAGCCCATGGCTGCAAGGAGGCTGCTGCCGGGCAATTTCCTAAGACCTTGGAACATAACCCCCCTGTGGAGCACCCATTGCATTGTTTTCCGTTGTGGTAGAATGAAAAATATGGAAGTTTTAGCCAGATTTGTGACATATAAACGGTATGGTACTAATACTAAGTTAAAATTCAATGGCACTAAAGAGGGGGACTCAAACAGGTTCTTGCCAAGAGGCTTTTGAAACTATTTAACATTAATCATTTAAATTAACTAGAACTAGGCCCTGTGGCACATGAATGAAACTAGTTCACATCAACTAAACCCTAAGTTTAATTATGGAGAAAACAATGTGTGCGTAAAAACACCATGACGAGGAGCTACATATATTTACCAAGTACACAAATGCTCAAAGAACTAAATCGGTGAGATTTTCCAAGAGGAACTCACTTTGCTCTGGTTGAAGCACATATGACTGAATATCACAATCCCATAAACAATGACAGATGCAATACTTGCAAGAATTTTAAAGGTCTACAGCCTGCATTCATCTCACAACTAAAACCTGTTGGAAAAGACAGCAACTTAGGATGAAATGGGTTGCACAAGGAATAGAAAACATCCAAGCGACCCACTGATAAACAAATATGCGATGGTGAGAACCTTTTGATCAGGCGCCGGTGCAGTGGAGGTGCAGGGGACGGAGCTCGACAGCGAAGAGGTGGATGAACGTTGGAATCCGGACCTAAGCTGAAGGATGCACAGGAGGGCGGGGGTGAGAAGTAAAAAACTCGATCTAGAGGATACAGATGCAGGTGAGGGAGAACCACGTGTTGGTACCCGAATCCGAGCAGTCTGAAGCGGCGGCGGGCGAGGAGACGAGGCGGCGGCGACGGGATGGACTGCCGGGCCAGCGCTGGGTAACTGGAGCAGAGGAAAAATAGGGGAATGAGCAACCGGCTGTGAAGGGGAACGACGGCGATGGTCGGGGTCGGATGCGGCCTGGTGGGCGGCGGCGAGGAGTCGCAGGGGGTGGAGGCCGGCGGTGGAGGGGGTGGAAGCCGGCGGTGGAGGGGGTGGGGGTTGGCGATGGAGGCCGCGGGAGTCGGCGACTAACAAGAGCGGCGGCACAAAACTACCTCCAGGAACGTGGGGGAGAGGGGAAAAGAACCGGAGAAAAAAAGGGCGAAAAAAAAACCACGGAGCTGGCGGGTGCGTCGGGTGGAACGGTGGCGCGCTGGCTAGCTCAGGTATGGAATACTTATTCCATACCCAGGGTATAGAATATAAATATACTCTATATATATATAATCAATTTGCAAGTTACCAAATTCTTAAGACATTGGTAATATTATGACGCGAGTCAAATTATTGTCTAATTAACTTACGAGCCAGGGCGTCAAGTAAGGTTGTCTTGCCACAACCCGAAGGTCCCATAAGAGCCAGAACTTCCCCAGGGCGTGCGCAGCCGCTGAGCCTGTCGAGAATCACAGCACGGCTCCCCTGCTTCCTGCTGGAGGGCGTCACCGTGAGGTCCTCCCATGTCAAAAACACCGTAGGCCTGGCATTGGCCGGAGCGTCCTCTGGCGGCGGCGGCGCTGCAGAACGCCCCAAGGGCAGAAAGATGGAGCTGAACGAGCCGCACGTAGCCCAGCTGCTACATGAACACATCACTGTTTGCCCGGTGCTGGACACCGCAAGCGGTCTAGTCGGGCTCGGTGTCGGCGCCCATCTTGGTAGCGGTGAGGCCGCCATGGGTCGACGATCAGTTGCTCACTAGAGGTACTATGAGCCTATGGCTATAGATATATCTGTGTGCACGTTGTTTCAGTTTTGTTTCTTACTAGACTTCTGTGATGCTTTGTTGTGGCATATGATGAGGCTCTTACTACTTGCCGAAGGATATGTTGTGTGGTGTGGTCATCTTTGAAGCACCACAGCTTTGATCTACTACCTGTCTAATTTTTAGAGAGCACTACAAGAGGATGGAAAGTCGCGTACAGACTGAATAGATAATAGGTTAGTTTTTGGCATATTTTAATTTCACAATTAAAAGTGTATTTCAACAAAATGATTATCGCGAGTGATACAAAGTATCTGCGTGTGTTCGTGTTTAAGAAACTATCAAACATAAATAAGTTCATGATTAAACGACTATTAAACATGAACAAAAGGAAACACAAGAGTTTGAGGGTGTACCCAAAAGTGAGACGGGTGTCGGAGACACCTGGTGCGCTCTTTTCACATGGAATAGTCATACTTTTCATGGGGTGAAGCTTGCTCGATGTAGTCGTACGAAGTCGATGCAGGAAGAGGTACACAATGCAGTCCCTCGAACGGCCACTAGGACGTAGAAGGAAGCTGTCGCACGGGAGCGAGCAGTCGTGTGAAGATTCTCCAAAAACCTTATCGACCGCATATCCCAAGTAAGATCTCAGCAGTGGTTGTGGTACTGTGCACGCGCTGCAGACAATGGGAATGCAAAAAAAGCAGCAAACAGAGAGGGACAAGGGAGAGATCTCCTAAGCAGGAGTACCTGGATGTGATGATGCAGAATGGGACGACGGAGGAGGGGCTCCTTATCTAGACAGACGGAGGGGCGCAGATCTTGATCTGGGACGCGATACATTGAATCTGGATGGGTGCAGAAAAGGTAAGCGATCAATCACCATTTGGAATATTCTGAAGTTTATTCTCTTTCAACGGTAAAAGGAGCATCCGTCCCGCAACACATCACGTCCGACCCGTCACGTCACACCCCCATCCCGTCCCGGCGAGACGAGCGAGCGCGCGCGTGGACGGCATTCTCCTCATTCGACTTCACAAATGGTGCACTTTCGGTTTACCACATAAGTCGAATAAAAGCTTTCTCAAATACCTGTACGATATTATTCACATTTATTTCCCTAATGTTAAACTAATGGACTTTTTAATTGTTTAAATCTAAATAAATGGCTCAGCCCATTTATTTTAACAAAATATTCCCAAAGTTTCGTTCAAAAAGATATATTCCTAAAGCAGATTTTTGAAGTCGACGTCAAGCAACATATACTACATGTTTGTCTTTACTGAAAGAGAGGAAGATGTGATGGAAGATGGTTGCTGTTATATGTTGACTCGATAAGAACAAATTAACTGGCAAATTAATGCAGCCACGAACCAACCGTTGTCGACCTCCGTGAATACTGATGTGGAATTTGTACAGACATGATGCGGCTAGTTAGGCTATTCCTAGTGGAAACAATACCCTAATGCAGAGTTTCATTTCACCATTTCATAAGCTGTCCATGCCATTTAATTAAGTGCAAGGCATGTGATTAGGTATACAATTAGATAGATGAGATGAAATATTATAGCCCCCAATGTAAGTTTTTCAACAGGCTTCATAGTCTCCGTGTTACAATCTGATACCCCTCGTTATGCGCAGCAACTCTCGGATCTTGAAAAGGATATTGAGAATACGACACAAGTCAGCATTGCATAAAGAACAACGTAGATGAACCTCGTAGAAAATCGTAAATGATAGCTGAGAGCCATGTGTGGTTCGAGGACGGTGGATGGTCGCTTCCTGGTGTGATGAGTGATTGACAACGTTGTGTGGACTGATTCTTGGCTAAGTATTGCAGGTGCAGGTTGCGGCTTGACTGGTGTTGGTGCAGGTGAAGAACAAGCGCGAAAGGTCATTGCCGGTGAGGCCTCCAGGTGTGGAGAAGACAAGTAGGCTTGGTTCGAGGGACCCGGTGGCCAGCGGGGTCAAGTGCGGGCCGCATGGTGGCAAGAACGGCAAGATGAAGTCATGGACGGTTTCTTGGTTGAGCCTCAAAACCAAGGTCGAGCCGGGACTACGTGGGAGCCGAGTCATGAGTGGTGATTGGCGGAGGCTACACCGAGTTCGCGGGGTTTCCAGTGGTTCACCAGAAAACCACTGGGTTCCTTGGTTGATCCACAAAGCCAAGACCGAAGAACCGAAGACGGAGGTGCAGCAGCTCCAGACCGGTCTGACCGGTCTGACCGGTGGGTACCGGTCTGACCGGTGAGGAGCACCGGTCTGACCGGTGTGCGATGACGCAGTCCGAAATCTTCGAAGCGGAGGACACGTGTCGGGATCGCAAGGCTTGCGTCGAGGCTAAGCAAGTTTGCGGTCGCTGGGCATCCGTCCGATGGTGCGAAGACAAAGACTTCCAAATTTGCCCTTGAGGGGCATGTATCCCTAGTTAGCTAGTAAGGGTATTTTAGTCTTTCAGTTGCCTCCATATAACCCAAGTGGTGAGAGGATGGCAGCCATCTCTTGGAACGCTAGCTCATTTGGTTTTCCTATTTTCTCTTCCTATTTTCCTTAGGATTTTCATAGGACTAGCTTGAGAGCTTCATGGTGAGATCTTGTGAGAGGGAAGGATGATCGGGCGGCAAGCTAGACCCTGTATGAACCTCTTTGGTATGTATAGATGATTCAGCGTGGTTCCTCAAGGCTTGGTTCTGTCTTTCCCGTTTCTCCTTTTTGGTGATTTTCGGAGGCTTTTCTTGGCGAATTTCTTATGACGGTTTTGAGACCTTTCTCTTTGGGATTTGGTGGGGGATGTATGCATGAACCCCTCGTGGTTCTTTTCCCTTTGATTCCCCTCCCAAATCCGTGAGTAAAGGGGCTCAATTTTGGGGTTTTCTTGGCTCTAGGGTTAGAGGTGTTCTTGGTGGAAATCCTTCGATTCCTCTTGATTCAACGAGTTTTGGTGGACCGTAACTTGGCTATGGAGTGCCCATGAGGTGTTCCTACTATCCCCAAAGTCTTGTGCGAATCCGTGGAGCGAATCGGGAGATCGGGAGTTGGATTTGAGGGAGTTGACTCACGGGCGCTGTTCATCCCGAGCTGCCCAGGCGTGACCGGTCTGACCGGTGCGAGCCCCTGGTGGGTTTTGTCTCGGGGAACTGTCGTGTTCGTGTGGTTTTGTCCCGTGGTCCTGCTGTCCAGTTCTTAGCCCGTTTGGAGTTGTCTTGCTAGGCTTTGTGAGGGGTTTTCCTTCTTGGCAGGTTGTTCTTTGATTGTGGTTTTTGGTCCAGGGCTTAGAGGAGTCACTGAGGCTTCCTGGAACTTTGCTGTGCATCTGCGGTTTGCCACCGGTTTGACCGGCAGGGTCCACCGGTCTGACTGGTGCCATCGATCTGACCGGCAGGAGCCATCGGTCTGACCGGTGTGGCACAGATAGCAGGCTGTTCAGTTTTCCGCTGTGCGTTTGGGGTGTTTGGTTCGGTTGGTTGAGTTGTTGGTTCCTAGGACCAGTAGCACTCCAGTGGCTACGTGGTCTTGGCCAACTTGGGTAGTTGAGTCGGAGACGTGTGTTGGAAGCCGCGTTCATCTTGTTGGAGTCTCTATCTCCTTCGAGAAGAATTTTTATCGGCTCCCATTCACTCCCCCCTCTCTGGTTCGCCTAATCGGTCCTTCAATTGGTATCAGAGCCGGTTCGGGTCTTCATTGACTCTTACCAGTCTAAGATCCAAAGATGGCGTACCAGGAACGAGGTTCGGGTCCTCCGCACTTCGATGGGAAGAACTACCAGATGTGGCAGAGGCGGATGGCAGCGTTCCTCCGCGGAAAGGGTCAGATTCTTTGGGACGTTACGGTGAACACAGCTTATGTTCATCCGATGAACTTCCTTGCTCCAGGATCGAGGGATATGTTCGAAGCCAACAACAAGGCGGTCGACTACTTGTTTCGTGCTCTGTGTCAGCATGAATTCGATCGGGTTCAGACATAGGACTTAGCCTGTAGGATTTGGGAGCAGTTGAAGGATGCACATGCTGGGAATGCTCAGGTTCAGGCTCGAATGTACGCGACTTACCGGAGAGAGTACGAGAACTTCACTCGTCTCCCCGGCGAGTCCGTCGATGCCCTTTTCCAGCGATTTACGGTCATTGTGAACAACATGAGAGCCAATGTGGCCGTGCTCCCATACGATGATCATGATAGAGCCGTGAAGATCTAGCACTCGTTGGATCGTATCGTATGGGACGGGAAGTTTGAGGCTATCGTTGAGTCCGAGAAGTATGACACCTTGACCGTGAACGAGCTGTTCTCGAAGCTCAAGTCGGCTGAGTTGGACCGTGGTATGACAGCCAAGATCGAGAGCCCGACTGATTCTCATAGTATTGCTCTTGTTGGTGGCAAAGGAGCTAAGTCTAACGCTAACGCATCTTCCAGGATGTACTCTCTGTCTTCTTTGATGTCTTTGCCAGATGAGGAGTTCGACGTGCTTGGAGAGGACGAGCTGGCGTTGCTGACCAGGCGGTTCGAGAGGCTGCACGAGAACCGGGTGAACACGAGGAGGGCAGCACGGACGTGCTTTCAGTGCGGCAAGCCAGGACACTTCGTCGCCGACTGCCCGGAGAAGACGGAGAACAAGGATGGCTACAAGGACGGCTACAGGCACCGGTCGAGCAGGGACGGCAAGTACCGATCAAGGCGCGATCACAAGCACAAGAACAAGCAAAAGGACGAGCGACGGTCGAGGAAGAAGGACGGCCGCGGCAGGAAGGCCCGAGCGATGGTCGGAGCGAGCGATGTCGACTCCAGCTCCGCCTACTCTTCCTCGAGCTCGAAGATGAAGGTGATCGGCGCAAGAACAAGAAGGCATCCAAGAACTTGAGCGGGTTGAGCTGCTTCGCGGGAGATGGCTTCTGCGGCATGGCTCGTAGCTCCGGCAGCAAAAAGAGTCACCAGAGCGACTCGGACTCCGACTCCGAGGATGAGGTATGTGATGAGCTCTCTTCTTTGCGCAAGGAGAATGAGGAGTTGGTTGACTTGCTTGATAATCGCGATCACATGCTTAGAGAGGCCAAGAAGATGAGGAAAGAGCTTAGAGCCTCACGAGAAGATGCTAGGAACCGTGTGGCTGAGCTAGAAACCCAGAACCTAGATGCTAAGCTTGAGATTGATTCGCTTAAGGCTTCTCCTGTGGTTTCTGATGAGATTGATTGCTGTGATTGCTCTGTGTACCTAGCTGATCTTACTTCTCTTAAGGATAAGCATGCTTCTACTTGTGATGAACTAGATATGCTTAGGGTTGAAGTGGCTGAGCTAAGTCTAGACCTGCTTTGCTAGGTGCTTGTACTTCTTGCCCTGTTTTGCATGGAAAGATTGATGAGATGCATGCTTACACTGTTTCGCTTGAGGCTAAGTTGAAAGAGCCTATTCCCACTTCTTGCTCTACTTGTGAATTGCATGCGGTTAAGAATTTGGAGCTTGCGCATTATGTTGATCGCTTGCAGGATGAGAATGATGAGCTGAGGAAATGTATGAGCTGGTTGTCTGTCAGGAGCCTCAGCTTGGTATCATGATAGCAGCTTTCAAACGCTATGATGGTCAGGCACTTGGGGCTGACAAGCTTGGAGAGAACAGTGGTGAGGGAGTTGAGAGAGTTGGAGAGATCCCTATCCCACCACCAAACAGACACAAGAACAAGTTTGAGCCCAAGACTAACCATCTTAGAAACAAACTTGACACTACTCCAGATCCACCCATTTTCCCTCACCCAACAAATGATTTCCAGAAACTGGTGAAGTTTGTGAGCCCAAAGGGAGGTGAGGAAGGAGAGAAGAAGGGTGAGAAACCGAGTGAGCAGCCCCAACCCAATCCTAATCCTAGGCCACAACCCATGAAGTTCCATTGTGGGTATTGTGGGAGAGATGGTCACAAGGATGAGTTTTGCTTCAAGAGGAAGTGTGAGGAGAGAATGGCTAGAGAGTGGGCTAACAAGGACAGGTACCACCCCTCTAATGGTGTACCTGAGCCTCGTATGCAGATGTCCAGGGCCAAGGTGATTGGGAGGACAGTTCCGGCTTGGGGAGACCGGAAGGCAGCAGGTGGTGCTGCTGGCCGAGCTACACCGGTCAGACCGGTGCGCTACACCGGTCAGACCGGTGCAGGTCTGGGCAGACAGCGAGTTGGTTTTCGTGCTCGTGAGGATGCTTGGTTTGGTTCTGGTGGTCGTGGTTCTGGTGGTTGGTATGGAAAGTCTGCAGGTGGTCAGTTTGCTAGACGTTCTCCACCTCGTGCTCAATACGGGGGTAGGAGGAGTCGTAGCTTTGAGATGGAGAGGAGGAACGGTCCACGGTCTTCTTTTCGTGGCTTTCGTCCTCCTCCAGCTAGAGAGGGTTGGTTCCCTCGTAGTGGTTACCATGGTGGTATTCGTGGTGGTAGCTTTGATAGGCGTGATGATATGGTTTGTGCTAACCCCACTTTGGAGCAAATGGCTCGGCACTGGTTTTACTCTTTTGGTACTAACCCCAGTGCTGACTCGTTTGTTCACTCACGTGCTCGCTTTTGAATTTCAGGTGGGAGACTTGAGGAACGTTTGGTTGATTAACTCCGGTTGCTCGAGGCATATGACCGGGTACAAGGGGTGGTTCTCAAGTCTCGTCCCGGTGGTGTCCAGGACATACATCACCTTTGGGGACAATGGGCGAGGGCGTGTGCTATCAGAAGGTGAGATCAAGGTAAGTGACAAGATCACTCTCAGGCGTGCTGCTCTTGTTCAATCGCTGGGGTTCAATTTGCTTTCCGTGTCCCAGTTGTTGGATGAGGGATTTGAGGTGTTGTTTCGGCCTGGTGGTTCTCGGATTTTAGATTCTCGAGGGGGCCTTGTTTGCATGGTCGTTCCCGAGGGTCAAGTGTTCCGAGCTGATTTCTCTCAGTCTTCTGGTGTGGAGTGTTGCTTTTTGGCTGGTTCTTCGAGTGAGTTGTGGAAGTGGCATAGGAAGTTGGGTCACTTGAGCTTTGACCTTTTGTCTCGCTTGAGTAAACTCAATTTGGTCTGAGGATTGCCACGGTTGAGGTTTGAGAAAGAGTTGGTTTGTGCGCCGTGTAGGCATGCCAAGATGGTAGCCTCTTCTCACCCGCCTCTCACCGATGTGATGACTGAGCGTCCATGCGAGCTGCTCCATATGGACCTTGTTGGCCCAGCTCGTGTGCGATCTGCGGGTGGGAAGTGGTATGTCCTTGTTGTGGTCGACGACTACTCTCGGTATGCGTGGGTGTTCTTTCTTGAGGAGAAAGGGGAGACGTTTGGTTTTGTTCGAGATCTTGTCTTGAGGTTAAGAAACGAGAGGCACGGGGATGCCATACGAGCGATCCGCAGTGACAATGGCTTGGAATTCAAAAACTCTCGCTTCGAAACTTTTTGCCATGACTTGGGTCTTGAACACCAGTTTTCGAGTTCGTATACGCCTCCCCAGAATGGCGTGGTGGAAAGGAAAAATAGGACCTTGTGCGAGATGGCTCGGACGATGCTCGATGAGCATAGGACTCCGAGAAGGTTCTGGGCTGAGGCGGTCAATACCGTGTGCTATGTATCGAACAGGATCTACCTCAGGGTTCAGAAGAAGAAAACCTGTTACGAGTTGATGCACGGTCGCACACCCAAGGTGAGTCACTTCCATGTCTTTGGTTGTAAATGCTTCGTTCTGAAGAAAGGGAAGAAGTTGGACAAGTTTGAGGCTAGGTCTGTCGATGGCATTTTCTTTGGTTACGCATCTCATTCTAGAGCATTTCGTGTGCTCAATCTTGAAACTAACCAAATCGTGGAGACTTGCGAGGTAACCTTCGACGAGACACAGCCACGTAGTCAGCTTGTTTTTGAGTGTGCAGGTGACGACGAACTTGGCGAGGAGATCTTTCAGGAGGAGGAGCATGAACATGGAGATGATGAAGATGGCGGTGTGGTGCCCGCGGCTGAACATGTACCCACTACTTCGACGACGAACGGGAACGGGCCCTCTCCCACACCTACAACGACAAACCCAGATCAAGGCGAAGGTGCTGTTGAGGGGGAGGTAGCATCAAGGCGATAACCTCCCCGGCGAGTGCAAGTGGATCACCCAGCTTCGAGAATCATCGGTGACATGAATGAACGTACTACACGGTCGATGGTTCGGAACAATTCTCATTTCGCTCATGCTGCTTTTGTTGCCACCTTTGAGCCCAAAGACATTGGACACGCGCTATCTGATCATAATTGGGTTAATTTGATGCATGAGGAGTTGGAGAATTTTGAGAGGAACCAAGTTTGGGTCTTGGTTGACCCTCCCCCAGGGTGTAAGCCGATTGGGACAAAATGGGTGTGGAAAAATAAAGAGGGAGAGAAAGGAGAAGTGGAGAGGAACAAGTCAAGACTTGTTGCTCATGGGTACAGTCAGAAAGAGGGGATCGACTACGAGGAGACTTTCACTCCTGTAGCTCGTTTGGAGGCGATCAGGATCCTTCTAGCTTTTTCCGTGGCTAAAGGGTTCAAGTTGTACCAAATGGATGTGAAGAGTGCTTTCCTGAACGGTGTGTTGGAGGAAGAGGTGTTTGTGAGGCAACCACCGGGGTTTGAGAGGGAGAAGTACCCCCACCGGGTGTACAAGTTGAGGAAGGCGCTGTATGGGTTGAAGCAGGCGCCTAGAGCTTGGTATGGTAGGTTGAGGGGGTTCCTGTTTGAGAGAGGGTTTGAGATGGGGAAGGTCGATCAGACCTTGTTTCTCCTCAGGCAGGGCAGAGATATCCTGATTGTGCAGGTATACGTGGATGATATTGTCTTTGGTGGCTCGTCTAACTCTCTTGTTGCAAGGTTTGCAGAAGACATGAGCAGGGAATTCGAGATGAGTATGATGGGTGAGTTGCAATTCTTCCTCGGGCTACAAATCAAGCAATCAAAGGAAGGAACATTTGTGCACCAAGCTAAGTACACCAAGGACATTGTGAGGAAGTTAAAGATGGAGGACTCCAAGGCCATGGCGACGCCTATGAGTACGACTACAGCTCTTGATGCGGACGAGGAAGGTGAACACGTGGACCAGAAGGAGTACCGGAGCATGATCGGGTCACTCCTCTACTTGACGGCGACGAGGCCGGACATCCAATTCTCGGTATGTCTGTGCGCTCGTTTTCAAGCGTCTCTGAGGACTTCGCTTCGGCAAGCAGTCAAGCGCATATTCAGGTATTTGCGACACACTCCCGACTTCGGCCTTTGGTACTCTGCGTCTTCTTCTTTGGCGCTTAATGGTTTTTCAGACGCGGATTTTGCCGGGTGTCGGTTGGATAGGAAGTCCACTTCTGGGACTTGCCAGTTTTTGGGTTCGTCTCTGGTGTCTTGGTCTTCCCGCAAACAGTCGAGTGTTGCTCAATCCACTACCGAGGCAGAGTATGTGGCCGCAGCTAGTTGTTGCTCTCAGCTCCTTTGGATCACATATACCATGAGTGACTTTGGTGAGGAGTATACTCATGTCCCACTTCAATGTGATAGCACCAGTGCCATAAGCGTTGCAAAGAACCCAGTGCTCCATTCCAAAACCAAGCACATAGAAGTGAGGTATCATTTCCTGAGAGACAATGTAGAGAAAGGGAAGATAGCCTTGATCCATGTACCCACACATGACCAGCTAGCCGATATTTTCACCAAACCCCTAGATCAAGCAACTTTCACTCTTTTGCGGGGGGAGCTTGGTGTGTGTTTGATTTCTTGAGTTGGCGTGTGGGAGCTCCTTTGTAGCATATGTATAGCTTTCCTTTGTGCATTTCTTGCATTTGGCATGGCATATGTAACATGATGTATAGGCATCTTTGTATCTTAGGTTGCATGCATTTTGTATCATATGCATTGTTTAGGAAAAGCTTGTCCTATATACATTGTTCACCATGGAATGATATATATGTCTTTGTGAGCTAGTTTGGTAAGCTATGGTTAGTTTGGCTTAGCTCTTGATAATCTTGGTTTATATCCATGGTTGATGGCTATGTTTTTGAAAAATCTCATATGTATGCTCTCTTGTGAGTAAATGCCTTTATATGATCTTGACATGTTTTTGTGTCTTGGCTATGCTTAATTTATGGTTGGATAGCTTATTTTGATCATATGGGGCCAAAGGCTCATTTGCCATCATGAATGTTTAGCCCCCATGCTTGATCTTGTGGAGGGGCATAAGTTCCTTTTTGTCGCAAAGACATTTCATGTACCAATTTCAAATCTGAAAATGAAATGTAAATTACTTGGAAAATGTGCTCCCTTGTCATATGTGCTAATTTTAATTTGCTTTGGGTGCTAAACCGTTGCATGATGCCTACCAATGAGAAGTCTCATATATAGAAGTAGGCACATGGCTCGGTGGCTTTAACATGACATGAGGTGCTTGTGGGTGTTTATGATGGTCTTATGCTTAGAATGGTTGTCCTAGCATGAAGTTTGTGTGGCTTTGCCATTTTGACATGTTTTGCTCATGTTTAGGACTTTGCTCATGAGAGGGTCAATTTTCGCAAAATTGCTCAATTCTATCTTAGCTTCGCCCAATGGTTGTGAAACTTGGTGATCATGAAGTTGATGTCTTTACGAAGCTATAGAGTATCTAACTTGCTCATTTGGACATGTGTAGCATCCTATGTTGAATTTTGTCTATTTGAGAAGCTCTAGGTTGCATTTTTTGCATTTTTGGCTTGATTCATGCATTGTCAACAAGTGGGAGAAGTTTGAGCATGGTTTGGCCTACTGAATGCTTTTGGAAGGTTTTCAGGTGGTTTCGAGCCATTTCTGGGCTCTGTTGTGCACCGGTCTGACCGGTTGAGGTCACCGGTCTGACCGGTCAGGTGTGCTGGTCCTGTTCACATGTTGAGCACCGGTCTGACCGGTGGTGTCGACCGGTCTGACCGGTCAGAGCAGAGCTGATGCAGCTGCTCTGTTTTCGTCAAGAGGTTTGCATGCATTCGTCCAGGGGGAGTTGCATTGGTTCAGGGGGAGTTTGCATGTGTGCAAGGGGAGCTCTTTGTGGTTTTCGAGCTTTGGTTTGATGGTTTTTGCTCTTTGCTTGAGCATGTTTTGTCTCGGATGTGTCGAGCCGTTGCCCTTGCCTAAGGGGTCCGAGACTTGTCTTCTTCAAGTGATCTTGCTCTTTGCCTTTTCTTTGGCTTTCGATCGCTTGTTGGAGTTTCTTTTAGTCGTTTCTTTTCTTTTTCTTTTCTCTTGGTTACCAAAACGTGTGTGTTGTCAATGCACTCATCAAGGGAGAGATTGAGAGCCATGTGTGGTTCGAGAACCGGTGGATGGTCGCTTCCTAGTGTGATGAGTGATTGACAACATTGTGTGGACTGATTCTTGGCTAAGTATTGCAGGTGCAGGTTGCGGCTTGACTGGTGTTGGTGCAGGTGAAGAACAAGCGCGAAAGGTCATTGCCGGTGAGGCCTCCAGGTGTGGAGAAGACAAGTAGGCTTGGTTCGAGGGACCCGGTGGCCAGCGGGGTCAAGTGCGGGCCGCATGGTGGCAAGAACGGTAAGATGAAGTCAAGGACGGTTTCTTGGTTGAGCCTCAAAACCAAGGTCAAGCCGGGACTACGTGGGAGCCGAGTCATGAGTGGTGATTGGCGGAGGCTACACCGAGTTCGCGGGGTTTCCAGTGGTTCACCAGAAAACCACTGGGTTCCTTGGTTGATCCACAAAGCCAAGACCGAAGAACCGAAGACGGAGGTGCAGCAGCTCCAGACCGGTCTGACCAGTGGGTCTGACCGGTCTGACCGGTGTGCGACGACGCAGTCCGGAATCTTCGAGGCGGAGGACACGCGTCGGGATCGCAAGGCTTGCGTCGAGGCTAAGCAAGTTTGCGGTCGCTGGGCATCCGTCCGATGGTGCGAAGACAAAGACTTCCAAATTTGCCCTTGAGGGGCATGTATCCCTAGTTAGCTAGTAAGGGTATTTCAGTCTTTCGGTTGCCTCCATATAACCCAAGTGGTGAGAGGATGGCAGCCATCTCTTGGAACGCTAGCTCATTTGGTTTTCCTATTTTCTCTTCCTATTTTCCTTAGGATTTTCATAGGACTAGCTTGAGAGCTTCATGGTGAGATCTTGTGAGAGGGAAGGATGATCGGGCGGCAAGCTAGACCCTGTATGAACCTCTTTGGTATGTATAGATGATTCGGCGTGGTTCCTCAAGGCTTGGTTGTGTCTTTCCCGTTTCTCCTTTTTGGTGATTTTCGGAGGCTTTTCTTGGCGAATTTCTTGTGGCGGTTTTGAGACCTTTCTCTTTGGGATTTGGTGGGGGATGTATGCATGAACCCCTCGTGGTTCTTTTCCCTTTGATTCCCCTCCCAAATCCGTGAGTAAAGGGGCTCGATTTTGGGGTTTTCTTGGCTCTAGGGTTAGAGGCGTTCTTGGTAGAAATCCTTCGATTCCTCTTGATTCAACGAGTTTTGGTGGACCAAAACTTGGCTATGGAGTGCCCATGAGGTGTTCCTACTATCCCCAAAGTCTTGTGCGAATCCGTGGAGCGAATCGGGAGATCGGGAGTTGGATTTGAGGGAGTTGACTCGCGGGCGCTGTTCATCCCGAGCTGCCCAGGCGCGACCGGTCTGACCGGTGCTCTTGACCGATCTGACCGGTGCGAGCCCCTGGTGGGTTTTGTCTCGAGGAACTGCCGTGTTCGTGTGGTTTTGTCCCGTGGTCCTGCTGTCCAGTTCTTGGCCCGTTTGGAGTTGTCTTGCTAGGCTTTGTGAGGGGTTTTCCTTCTTGGCAGGTTGTTCTTTGGTTGTGGTTTTTGTTCCAGGGCCTAGAGGAGTCACTGAGGCTTCCTGGAACTTTGCTGTGCATCTGCGGTTTGCCACCGTCCTGACCGGCAGAGTCCACCGGTCTGACCGGTGCCATCGGTCTGACCGGCAGGAGCCATCGGTCTGACCGGTGTGGCACAGACAGCAGGTTGTTCAGTTTTCCGCTGTGCGTTTGGGGTGTTTGGTTCGGTTGGTTGAGTTGTTGGTTCCTAGGACCAGTAGCACTCCAGTGGCTACGTGGTCTTGGCCAACTTGGGTAGTTGAGTCGGAGACGTGTGTTGGAAGCCGCGTTCATCTTGTTGGAGTCTCTATCTCCCTCGAGAAGAATTTTTATCGGCTCCCATTCACTCCCCCCCTCTCTGGTTCACCTAATCGGTCCTTCAATTGGTATCAGAGCCTGTTCGGGTCTTCATTGACTCTTACCAGTCTAAGATCCAAAGATGGTGTACCAGGAACGAGGTTCGGGTCCTCCGCAGTTCGATGGGAAGAATTACCAGATGTGGCAGAGGCGGATGGCAGCGTTCCTCCGCGGAAAGGGTCAGATTCTTTGGGACGTTACGGTGAACACAGCTTATGTTCATCCGATGAACTTCCTTGCTCCAGGATCGAGGGATATGTTCGAAGCCAACAACAAGGCGGTCGACTACTTGTTTCGTGCTCTGTGTCAGCCTGAATTCGATCAGGTTCAGACAGAGGACTTAGCCTGTAGGATTTGGGAGCAGTTGAAGGATGCACATGCTGGGAATGGTCAGGTTCAGGCTCGGATGCACGCGACTTACCGGAGAGAGTACGAGAACTTCACTCGTCTCCCCGGCGAGTCCGTCGACGCCCTTTTCTAGTGATTTACGGTCGTTGTGAACAACATGAGAGCCAATGTGGCCGTGCTCCCATACGATGATAATGATAGAGTCGTGAAGCTCTTGCACTCGTTGGATCATACCGTATGGGACGGGAAGTTTTAGGCTATTGTTGAGTCCGAGAAGTATGCACCTTGACCGTGAACGAGCTGTTCTCGAAGCTCAAGTCGGCTGAGTTGGACCGTGGTATGACAGCCAAGATCGAGAGCCTGACTGATTCTCATAGTCTTGCTCTCGTTGGTGGCAAAGGAGCTAAGTCTAACGCTAATGCATCTTCCAGGATGTACTCTCTGTCTTCTTTGATGTCTTTGCCAGATGAGGAGTTCGACGTGCTTGGAGAGGACGAGCTGGCGTTGCTGACCAGGCGGTTCGAGAGGCTGCACGAGAACCGGGTGAACACGAGGAGGATAGCACGGACGTGCTTTCAGTGCGGCAAGCCAGGACACTTCGTCGCCGACTGCCCGGAGAAGACGGAGAACAAGGATGGCTACAAGGACGGCTACAGGCACCGGTCGAGCAGGGACGGCAAGTACCGATCAAGGCGCGATCACAAGCACAAGAACAAGCAAAAGGACGAGCGACGGTCGAGGAAGAAGGACGGCCGCGGCAGGAAGGCCCGAGCGATGGTCGGAGCGAGCGATGTCGACTCCAGCTCCGCCTACTCTTCCTCGAGCTCGAAGATGAAGGTGATCGGCGCAAGAACAAGAAGGCATCCAAGAACTTGAGCGGGTTGAGCTGCTTCGCGGGAGATGGCTTCTGCGGCATGGCTCGTAGCTCCGGCAGCAAGAAGAGTCACCAGAGCGACTCGGACTCCGACTCTGAGGATGAGGTATGTGATGAGCTCTCTTCTTTGCGCAAGGAGAATGAGGAGTTGGTTGACTTGCTTGATAATCGCGATCACATGCTTAGAGAGGCCAAGAAGATGAGGAAAGAGCTTAGAGCCTCACGAGAAGATGCTAGGAACCGTGTGGCTGAGCTAGAAACCCAGAACCTAGATGCTAAGCTTGAGATTGATTCGCTTAAGGCTTCTCCTGTGGTTTCTGATGAGATTGATTGCTGTGATTGCTCTGTGTACCTAGCTGATCTTACTGCTCTTAAGGATAAGTATGCTTCTACTTGTGATGAACTAGATATGCTTAGGGTTGAAGTGGCTGAGCTAAGTCTAGACCTGCTTTGCTAGGTGCTTGTACTTCTTGCCCTGTTTTGCATGGAAAGATTGATGAGATGCATGCTTACACTGTTTCGCTTGAGGCTAAGTTGAAAGAGCCTATTCCCACTTCTTGCTCTACTTGTGAATTGCATGCGGTTAAGAATTTGGAGCTTGCGCATTATGTTGATCGCTTGCAGGATGAGAATGATGAGCTGAGGAAATGTATGAGCTGGTTGTCTGTCAGGAGCCTCAGCTTGGTATCATGATAGCGGCTTTCAAACGCTATGATGGTCAGGCACTTGGGGCTGACAAGCTTGGAGAGAACAGTGGTGAGGGAGTTGAGAGAGTTGGAGAGATCCCTATCCCACCACCAAACAGACACAAGAACAAGTTTGAACCCAAGCCTAACCATCTCAGAAACAAACTTGACACTACTCCAGATCCACCCATTTTCCCTCACCCAACAAATGATTTCCAGAAACCGGTGAAGTTTGTGAGCCCAAAGGGAGGTGAGGAAGGAGAGAAGAAGGGTGAGAAACCGAGTGAGCAGCCCCAACCCAAGCCTAAGCCGAGGCCACAACCCATGAAGTTCCATTGTGGGTATTGTGGGAGAGATGGTCACAAGGATGAGTTTTGCTTCAAGAGGAAGCGTGAGGAGAGAATGGCTAGAGAGTGGGCTAACAAGGACAGGTACCACCCCTCTAATGGTGTACCTGAGCCTCGTATGCAGATGTCCAGGGCCAAGGTGATTGTGAGGGCGGTTCCGGCTAGGGGAGACCGGAAGGCAGCAGGTGGTGCTGCTGGCCGAGCTACACCAGTCAGACCGGTGCGCTACACCGGTCAGACCGGTGCAGGTCTGGGCAGACAGCGAGTTGGTTTTCGTGCTCGTGAGGATGCTTGGTTTGGTTCTGGTGGTCGTGGTTCTGGTGGTTGGTATGGAAAGTCTGCAGGTGGTCAGTTTGCTAGACGTTCTCCACCTCGTGCTCAATACGGGGGTAGGAGGAGTCGTAGCTTTGAGATGGAGAGGAGGAACGGTCCACGGTCTTCTTTTCATGGCTTTCGTCCTCCTCCAGCTAGAGAGGGTTGGTTCCCTCGTAGTGGTTACCGTGGTGGTATTCGTGGTGGTAGCTTTGATAGGCGTGATGATATGGTTTGTGCTAACCCCACTTTGGAGCAAATGGCTCGGCACTGGTTTTACTCTTTTGGTACTAACCCCAGTGCTGAGTCGTTTATTCACTCACATGCTCGCTTTTGAATTTCAGGTGGGAGACTTGAGGAACGTTTGGTTGATTGACTCCGGTTGCTCGAGGCATATGACCGGGGACAAGGGGTGGTTCTCAAGTCTCGTCCCGGTGGTGTCCAGGACATACATCACCTTTGGGGACAATGGGCGAGGGCGTGTGCTATCAGAAGGTGAGATCAAGGTAAGTGACAAGGTCACTCTCAGGCGTGTTGCTCTTGTTCAATCGCTGGGGTTCAATTTGCTTTCCGTGTCCCAGTTGTTGGATGAGGGCTTTGAGGTGTTGTTTCGGCCTGGTGGTTCTCGGATTTTAGATTCTCGAGGGGACCTTGTTTGCATGGTCGTTCCCGAGGGTCAAGTGTTCCGAGCTGATTTCTCTCAGTCTTCTGGTGTGGAGTGTTGCTTTTTGGCTGGTTCTTCGAGTGAGTTGTGGAAGTGGCATAGGAAGTTGGGTCACTTGAGCTTTGACCTTTTGTCTCGCTTGAGTAAACTCAATTTGGTGGGAGGATTGCCACGGTTGAGGTTTGAGAAAGAGTTGGTTTGTGTGCCGTGTAGGCATGCCAAGATGGTAGCCTCTTCTCACCCGCCTCTCACCGATGTGATGACTGAGCGTCCATGCGAGCTGCGCCATATGGACCTTGTTGGCCCAACTCGTGTGCGATCTGCGGGTGGGAAGTGGTATGTCCTTGTTGTGGTCGATGACTACTCTCGGTATGCGTGGGTGTTCTTTCTTGAGGAGAAAGGGGAGACGTTTGGTTTTGTTCGAGATCTTGTCTTGAGGTTAAGAAACGAGAGGCACGGGGATGCCATACGAGCGATCCGCAGTGACAATGGCTCGGAATTCAAAAACTCTCGCTTCGAAACTTTTTACCATGACTTGGGTCTTGAACACCAGTTTTCGAGTCCGTATACGCCTCCCCAGAATGGCGTGGTGGAAAGGAAAAACAGGACCTTGTGCGAGATGGCTCGGACGATGCTCGACGAGCATAGGACTCCGAGAAGGTTCTGGGCTGAGGCGGTCAATACCGCGTGCTATGTATCGAACAGGATCTACCTCAGGGTTCACAAGAAGAAAACCTGTTACGAGTTGATGCACGGTCGCACACCCAAGGTGAGTCACTTCCATGTCTTTGGTTGTAAATGCTTCATTCTGAAGAAAGGGAAGAAGTTGGACAGGTTTGAGGCTAGGTCTGTCGATGGCATTTTCTTTGGTTACGCATCTCATTAAAGAGCATTTTGTGTGCTCAATCTTGAAACTAACCAAATCGTGGAGACTTGCGAGGTAACCTTTGACGAGACACAGCCACGTAGTCAGCTTGTTTTTGAGTGTGCAGGTGACGACGAACTTGGCGAGGAGATCTTTCAGGAGGAGGAGCATGAACATGGAGATGATGAAGATGGCGGTGTGGTGCCCGCGGCTGAACATGTACCCACTACTTCGACGACGATCGAGAACGGGCCCTCTCCCACACCTACAACGACAAACCCAGATCAAGGCAAAGCTGCTATTGAGGGGGAGGTAGCATCAAGGCGAGAACCTCCCCGGCGAGTGCAAGTGGATCACCCAGCTTCGAGAATGATCGGCGACATGAATGAACGTACTACACGGTCGAGGGTTCGGAACAATTCTCATTTCGCTCATGCTGCTTTTGTTGCCACCTTTGAGCCCAAAGACATTGGACACGCGCTATCTGATCATAATTGGGTTAATTCGATGCATGAGGAGTTGGAGAATTTTGAGAGGAACCAAGTTTGGGTGTTGGTTGACCCTCTCCCAGGGTGTAAGCCGATTGGGACAAAATGGGTGTGGAAAAATAAAGAGGGAGAGAAAGGAGAAGTGGTGAGGAACAAGTCAAGACTTGTTTCTCAGGGGTACAGTCAGAAAGAGGGGATCGACCACGAGGAGACTTTCGCTCCTGTAGCTCGTTTGGAGGCGATCAGGATCCTTCTAGCTTTTTCCGTGGCTAAAGGGTTCAAGTTGTACCAAATGGATGTGAAGAGTGCTTTCCTGAATGGTGTGTTGGAGGAAGAGGTGTATGTGAGGCAACCACCCGGGTTTGAGAGCGAGAAGTACCCCCACCGGGTGTACAAGTTGAGGAAGGCGCTGTATGGGTTGAAGCAGGCGCCTAGAGCTTGGTATGGTAGGTTGAGGGGGTTCCTGTTTGAGAGAGGGTTTGAGATGGGGAAGGTCGATCAGACCTTGTTTCTCCTCAGGCAGGGCAGAGATATCCTGATTGTGCAGGTATACGTGGATGATATTGTCTTTGGTGGCTCGTCTAACTCTCTTGTTGCAAGGTTTGCAGAAGACATGAGCAGGGAATTCGAGATGAGTATGATGGGTGAGTTGCAATTCTTCCTCGGTATGTCTGTGCGCTCGTTTTCAAGCATCTCCGAGGACTTCGCATCGGCAAGCAGTCAAGTGCATATTCAGGTATTTGCGACACACTCCCGACTTCGGCCTTTGGTACTCTGCGTCTTCTTCTTTGGCGCTTCATGGTTTTTCAGACGCGGATTTTGCCGGGTGTCGGTTGGATAGGAAGTCCACTTCTGGGACTTGCCAGTTTTTGGGTTCGTCTTTGGTGTCTTGGTCTTCCCACAAACAGTCGAGTGTTGCTCAATCCACTACCGAGGCAGAGTATGTGGCCGCAGCTAGTTGTTGCTCTCAGCTCCTTTGGATCACATATACCATGAGTGACTTTGGTGAGGAGTATACTCATGTCCCACTTCAATGTGATAGCACCAGTGCCATAAGCGTTGCAAAGAACCCAGTGCTCCATTCCAAAACCAAGCACATAGAAGTGAGGTATCATTTCCTGAGAGACAATGTAGAGAAAGGGAAGATAGCCTTGATCCATGTACCCACACATGACCAGCTAGCCGATATTTTCACCAAACCCCTAGATCAAGCAACTTTCACTCGTTTGCGGGGGGAGCTTGGTGTGTGTTTGATTTCTTGAGTTGGCGTGTGGGAGCTCCTTTGTAGCATATGTATAGCTTTCCTTTGTGCATTTCTTGCATTTGGCATGGCATATGTAACATGATGTATAGGCATCTTTGTATCTTAGGTTGCATGCATTTTGTATCATATGCATTGTTTAGGAAAAGCTTGTCCTATATACATTGTTCACCATGGAATGATATATATGTCTTTGTGAGCTAGTTTGGTAAGCTATGGTTAGTTTGGCTTAGCTCTTGATAATCTTGGTTTATATCCATGGTTGATGGCTATGTTTTTGAAAAATCTCATATGTATGCTCTCTTGTGAGTAAATGCCTTTATATGATCTTGACATGTTTTTGTGTCTTGGCTATGCTTAATTTATGGTTGGATAGCTTATTTTGATCATATGGGGCCAAAGGCTCATTTGCCATCATGAATGTTTAGCCCCCATGCTTGATCTTGTGGAGGGGCATAAGTTCCTTTTTGTCGCAAAGACATTTCATGTACCAATTTCAAATCTGAAAATGAAATGTAAATTACTTGGAAAATGTGCTCCCTTGTCATATGTGCTAATTTTAATTTGCTTTGGGTGCTAAACCGTTGCATGATGCCTACCAATGAGAAGTCTCATATATAGAAGTAGGCACATGGCTCGGTGGCTTTAACATGACATGAGGTGCTTGTGGGTGTTTATGATGGTCTTATGCTTAGAATGGTTGTCCTAGCATGAAGTTTGTGTGGCTTTGCCATTTTGACATGTTTTGCTCATGTTTAGGACTTTGCTCATGAGAGGGTGAATTTTCGCAAAATTGCTCAATTCTATCTTAGCTTCGCCCAATGGTTGTGAAACTTGGTGATCATGAAGTTGATGTCTTTACGAAGCTATAGAGTATCTAACTTGCTCATTTGGACATGTGTAGCATCCTATGTTGAATTTTGTCTATTTGAGAAGCTCTAGGTTGCATTTTTTGCATTTTTGGCTTGATTCATGCATTGTCAACAAGGGGGAAAAGTTTGAGCATGTTTTGGCCTACTGAATGCTTTTGTAAGGTTTTCAGGTGGTTTCGAGCCATTTCTGGGCTCTGTTGTGCACCGGTCTGACCGGTTGAGGTCACCGGTCTGACCGGTCAGGTGTGCTGGTCCTGTTCACATGTTGAGCACCGGTCTGACCGGTGGTGTCAACCGGTCTGACCGGTCAGAGCTGAGCTGATGCAGCTGCTCTGTTTTCGTCAAGTGGTTTGCATGCATTCGTCCAGGGGGAGTTGCATTGGTTCAGGGGGAGCTTGCATGTGTGCAGGGGGAGCTCTTTGTGGTTTTCGAGCTTTGGTTTGATGGTTTTTGCTCTTTGCTTGAGCATGTTTTGTCTCGGATGTGTCGAGCCGTTGCCCTTGCCTAAGGGGTCCGAGACTTATCTTCTTCAAGTGATCTTGCTCTTTGCCTTTTCTTTGGCTTTCGATCGCTTGTTGGAGTTTCTTTTAGTCGTTTCTTTTCTTTTTCTTTTCTCTTGGTTACCAAAACGTGTGTGTTGTCAATGCACTCATCAAGGGGGAGATTGAGAGCCATGTGTGGTTCGAGGACCGGTGGATGGTCGCTTCCTGGTGTGATGAGTGATTGACAACGTTGTGTGGACTGATTCTTGGCTAAGTATTGCAGGTGCAGGTTGCGGCTTGACTGGTGTTGGTGTAGGTGAAGAACAAGCTCGAAAGGTCGTTGCCGGTGAGGCCTCCTGGTGTGGAGAAGACAAGTAGGCTTGGTTCGAGGGACCCGGTGGCCAGCGGGGTCAAGTGCGGGCCGCATGGTGGCAAGAACGGCAAGATGAAGTCATGGACGGTTTCTTGGTTGAGCCTCAAAACCAAGGTCGAGCCGGGACTACGTGGGAGCCGAGTCATGAGTGGTGATTGGCGGAGGCTACACCGAGTTCGCTGGATTTCCAGTGGTTCACCAGAAAACCACTGGGTTCCTTGGTTGATCCACAAATCCAAGACCGAAGAACCGAAGACGGAGGTGCAGCAGCTCCAGACCGGTCTGACCGGTCTGACCGGTGGGTACCGGTCTGACCAGTGAGGAGCACCGGTCTGACCGGTGTGCGACGACGCAGTCCGGAATCTTCGAAGCGGAGGACACGCGTCGGGATCGCAAGAATTGTGTCGAGGCTACGCAAGTTTGCGGTCGCTGGGCATCCGTCCGATGGTGCGAAGACAAAGACTTCCAAATTTGCCCTTGAGGGGCATGTATCCCTAGTTAGCTAGTAAGGGTATTTTAGTCTTTCGGTTGCCTCCATATAACCCAAGTGGTGAGAGGATGGCAGCCATCTCTTGGAACACAAGCTCATTTGGTTTTCCTATTTTCTCTTCCTATTTTCCTTAGGATTTTCATAGGACTAGCTTGAGAGCTTCATGCTGAGATCTTGTGAGAGGGAAGGATGATCGGGCGGCAAGCTAGACCCTGTATGAACCTCTTTGGTATGTATAGATGATTCGGCGTGGTTTCTCAAGGCTTGGTTGTGTCTTTCCCGTTTCTCCTTTTTGGTGATTTTCGGAGGCTTTTCTTGGCGAATTTCTTGTGGCGGTTTTGAGACCTTTCTCTTTGGGATTTGGTGGGGGATGTATGCATGAACCCCTCGTGGTTCTTTTCCCTTTGATTCCCCTCCCAAATCCGTGAGTAAAGGGGCTCGATTTTGGGGTTTTCTTGGCTCTAGGGTTAGAGGCGTTCTTGGTGGAAATCCTTCGATTCCTCTTGATTCAACGAGTTTTGGTGGACCATAACTTGGCTATGGAGTGCCCATGAGGTGTTCCTACTATCCCCAAAGTCTTGTGCGAATCCGTGGAGCGAATCGGGAGATCGGGAGTTGGATTTGAGGGAGTTGACTCGCGGGCACTGTTCATCCCGAGCTGCCCAGGCGCGACCGGTCTGACCGGTGCTCTTGACCGGTCTGACCGGTGCGAGCCCCTGGTGGGTTTTGTCTCGGGGAACTGCCGTGTTCATGTGGTTTTGTCCCGTGGTCCTGCTGTCCAGTTCTTGGCCCGTTTGGAGTTGTCTTGCTAGGCTTTGTGAAGAGTTTTCCTTCTTGGCAGGTTGTTCTTTGGTTGTGGTTTTTGTTCCAGGGCCTAGAGGAGTCACTGAGGCTTCCTGGAACTTTGCTGTGCATCTGCGGTTTGCCACCGGCCTGACCGGCAGAGTCCACCGGTCTGACCGGTGCCATCGGTCTGACCGGCAGGAGCCATCGGTCTGACCGGCAGGAGCCATCGGTCTGACCGGTGTGGCACAGACAGCAGGCTGTTCAGTTTTCCGCTGTGTGTTTGGGGTGTTTGGTTCGGTTGGTTGAGTTGTTGGTTCCTGGGACTAGTAGCACTCCAGTGGCTACGTGGTCTTGGCCAACTTGGGTAGTTGAGTCGGAGACGTGTGTTGGAAGTCGCGTTCATCTTGTTGGAGTCTCTATCTCCTTCGAGAAGAATTTTTATCGGCTCCAATTCACTCCCCCCTCTCTAGTTCGCCAAATTGGTCCTTCAGTAGCGTTGAAGCAACCACGACAAGAGACTAGGATTTTGGCGAAGCCGACCGCAAATTCTTTAAGCACAACTCCAGAAGAGTACAAGTGATTGTCGCTCCCTCACAACCCTGCTTGACCCTCTAGGACCCGCTAGATTCTTGCCCTATACAAGAATCCAGTGCTATAGAACTGTCTACCCTAATCCTCTTGAGTGCTCCCAATTGCCTCGTATAAGCCTTGGATGAGACCTTGTGTTGGCTTAGGTTGATTGCCCTTGGCCTCTACCCCTTGTTTATATAGTCACATCTAAGGCCCCCATACATGCAAGTAGGAGACCTATTCCTAGTAGGATTTTACACCCTAGTCCTAGCAGTACTAGAAGTCCTAATAGCACACCCCTATGGAATCCTAGTCTAAGTAGGATTTGAGTCACCATAAAACAATATGCACCTTGACTTTAATCCTTTGAAGTTACCGTGCTCCTCCAAGAATTCGCTCCAAATCGGCTCCATTTTTTATTTTTTATACTCCCACCACAGGAGTGCTCCCATCATAGAGGCTCGTGCACATCACCGCAATGTGCTCATAGTCCAAGCTGGAGCGCCCGGACCTTCAACCTACACACAAAAATTTGCAATTATTCATCTACTGCTAGAATCTGGAATTTGGATTTATTTTATCGATGTAAATCCAATTTGCATAGAAGGGTACATTGTTTTATTTTAGATAGAAGAAACATTTCTTCAACCTGAGAGCTTCTTTGTTGTATAGTTTGGTTAACCACACCGCCTTTTCCTACGACCCTCTATGTCATAGGTTCGTACCACATCTGAACTCCACCTGCTCGCTGGTACTGCGCGGTCGGTCCCTCCACGTCTTCCACCTTCCAACAGTTCACAGCTTCACCTCTATGACTGTTAGATTTGGCAACCGTCTTTGCAGCATTGCACTTGACTGCAGTTGAGATTTGAGTACCTGTCATTGACGAGACGACTTCCTTCTCCCGATCAGGATTTTTACCAAATCTCCCTATGGTTGCGCCACCTTTGTGATTTTCAATCAGTCGGTATCCTCCTTTCATCCAGACAATTTTCATGATTACCTGCCCTTTGCAAGTAACTCGCATAACTCCACCTCGAAGTGATAACTCACAACCAACCTCATAGATACTAGATTCTTTTTCAATCCCGGGATATACCGTACTCCCGAAAGTGTGCAATGTGTTCCATTATGCATCTCCAATGTAACTGTTCCCACCTCAGTAACTGCATACTCCTTGCAATCCGCTAAGTGAACAGTTCCATTCTCCAGACGTAGAGATCCTTCGTCAAACATCTCCCTTGCCGAGCATACATGGAAACAACTCCCTGAATCTAATATCCATTCATGAATAGTATCCAATTGACTGACGATAAGTATATCACCTTCATCCTCACTTGCCACCGAGCATGATCCTCTCATAGTCTTCAAATTTGGACAATCCTTTATCATGTGACCCTCCTTATCACATAGATAGCATCTACGTCCGCCCTTGCTCTTGCCTTTCTTCTTCCCATGATTCTTAACTTTGTATGCTCCACCTGAGACAACCAAAGCTTGATCACCCGAGAATGAAGATTCATGTGGCTTCTTCAAGGACTCTGCCTCCAATAGATATGCTACTGTCTCATTGAAGTTGAGAGTGGTTTTTCTGACGAGAATATTCATCACCAACCGCTTCCATGATGGTGGTAAGGATGAAGCCAATATGACTACTTTATCGTTCTCCTCAATTTTCTCATCCACACTAATCAGCTGCGTGACAAGCTTGTTGAAGACGATCAAATGATCGACGAATCATGTGCCTTCCTCCATGCGCAACCTGAATAGTTGACGCTTCAACACCCACCGATTTGTCAGCGACTTTGCCATATACAACTCTTCTAAGCTCTTCCATAATTTCTTCGGTGAATTCTCCTTGATTACCGAGTACTTTACCTCATCGGAGAGACATAGTCGAATTGTACTGACAGACTTCCGCTCCATCACCTTCCAATCTTCAGCAGATATTTTCTCCGGTTTGTTCCCCTCAAGATCATCAATTAACCCTTGCTGAACAAGCACATCTGTCACCACACACTGCCACACGCTGAAATTCCCTTTGCCATCAAATTTTCCTACTTGATTCCACACCCCTTGCATCGTCTTTATTTCGTGCTTCCTGACACTGCCGACCTTCTCGCAAAATCAAATCAATCCAACCTAGCTCTGATACCACTTGTTAGAATCTGATACCCCTCGTTATGCGCAACAGCCCTCGGATCTTCAAAGGATATTGCGAATACGACACAAGCTAGCACCGCATAAAGAACAATGTAGATGAACCTCGTAGAAAACCGTAGATGATAGCGTTGAAGCAACCACGACAAGAGACTAGGATTTTGGCAAAGCCGACCGCAAATTCTTTAAGCACAACTCCAGAAGAGTACAAGTGATTGTCGCTCCCTCACAACCCTGCTTGACCCTCTAGGACCCGCTAGATTCTTGCCCTATACAAGAATCCAGTGCTATAGAACTGTCTACCCTAATCTTCTTGAGTGCTCCCAATTGCCTCGTACAAGCCTTGGATGAGACCTTGTGTTGGCTTAGGTTGTTCGCCCTTGGCCTCTACCCCTTGTTTTTATAGTCACATCTAAGGCCCCCATACATGCAAGTAGGAGACCTATTCCTAGTAGGATTTTACACTCAAGTCCTAGTAGTACTAGAAGTCATAATAGCACACCCCTATGGAATCCTAGTCTAAGTAGGATTTGAGTCACCATACAACACTCCAAAATAGTGCACACACAGCTTCATCCTCATAGTTTCCTCTCTCACTGTCTTGCCATGTCATCACATACGCTGATGCATCGCCGTATTTAATGTGTTTACATGAAACCTTTATGAATCTTGCATGGAGGATAAGCTTTAATGTGGATACAAAATTGACAAAAAGGGTACGGTGAAGGTTTCTTTAAAATTACTGCATGAAGGGACATAGTTTTTTTACCCTATTTAATTGTTTGCAATAAATTTAGCATGTGGCTGGTTTCTATTTATAGGAACATTGACGAATCTGATGGAAGTTTCTTATTATTATACTCGCTCCGTTCTTAAATATATGACATTTAGGACAAGAAAACTAGTTCAAATGTAGTCATATATTCAAGGACAGATGTAGTATTAGGAAAACAGTGTCAACATTCAAGGGATATAGTAGTGGAGGGGCACAGTCATTTGAAGCCACTGGTTCAATAATTGTCAAGTAATTATTAGAGGTTATCCAGGCAAGGGCGCAAAGCTCACAAAAAAAAGAATAAAGGAAGACGCTGAAACTATCTATGAAAATATTCATGTTTGAATTGGTGTGTGCCAATGTTGTCTCGAGTCAAAACACATGTTGCTAGTAAATTTGGTTTGTGTTGTTGCTTCTACACGTTTTCGCGTAGTAGATTTTAACAAAGGGTGTCTACTTTAAGTATCTACTTATCATGCATGAAGAAACAATTTATTGGAGTTCCCGTATGTTTTTGGAAGTTTGTTCATCCGGCCTAAAAGAAGAAAGTAACATTGAACGTTGGAGATCTACTTGTTGGAACATTTCAGTGGTGGTTGTTGACACTTTTTCCGGTCAACACATGAAAGCGTTATCGCACGGCAGTCGAAATCTTCTCGTCGAAGATTCTATCCTGACCGGTCTAACCGGACAGGGCACCGGTCTGACCGGTGCGCGCAGAGACGTTGAGAAAAACCTACGTTCACCACCTCGGGAGGGACCCCGTCAGGGATGGCGAGCCTATAGGTGCTCTGAGGTCGGCAGACCACTGAGAACGTCGTCGAGACGAGCAAAGAAAGCAAAAGGGTTGGAAAAGATAGGGTTTGAAAATAAAAGTTGTAAAATTGATTGATCGATTGGGTTATAGGCTCAATCGGCCGTGGCCCTTTATATTAATAGGGTGGGGAGGTCTTGCCCCGCAAGAAAATCCTCTACAACTCAAAATCTACCATGACTCCTCAATTCTACTCGGACTCGGGGGGGCGGTCTGATCGGTCGAGCCCACTGGTCAGACCGGTGTGGCCCTTGCCGGATCGGCTACAGGACTTGACCGGTCAGACTGTCTAAGGAAACCGGTCTGACCGGTTGCGCCCAGCCTGATCGACCTGGTACCAATTTTGGGTGCGAACATATACCCCCTGTTTTTAGTGAAACTTGTGTACTAAAAATGATTCTAAGGTCGATGTGACAAATTTCACCGGCCATTTTTTATTCTAAGAGCGATTCTTACTTAAATCGGCCATATCCTATCAAACATCTTGCCAAACACTTGGATAAAGCTTCTTCAATTATCTCATATTGAGATCCCTTGGTAGTTGTTGTCCTTGCAAAGTTTCCACCATGTAAGAATTTCCGGAGCAAACCTTTACAAATCAGATCACTTACTTGAAAAGATTTGGCTTCCCAATAGGCAAAATTAGAGACCACTTGACGAACTTGTTGCTCTTAGTCCCAATAGGCAAAATTGTTTTTCAAATCAAATCACCTACCTGAAGAGATTTGGCTTTTACTCTTTTGTTGTATGCTCTAGCAACTCGCCTCTTGTCTTTCTCCATTTCTTCCAAAGCTTCCAATCGCTTGTCGGTCGCTTCGCCAATGTTATCCATCATCAAAGCGTAATATGTCTCAATATCAGCTTATCAAGTCTATATGCGCCTAGATTCACCTCAACGGGCAAAGCGGCCTCTTGACCATACACAAGCTCATAAGGAGTAACTTTAGTAGCACCATGTCTAGAAATACGATGAGCCCATAAAGCTTCATATAATACCTCGTGCCATCTTCTAGGATTGTCCTCTATCTTCTTCTGGATGAGCTTTACCAAAACCTTATTGCTAGACTCGGCTTGACCATTGGCTTGAGCATAATTGGAGATGAAATGAGTAACTTAATACTATAAGAATTGACAAACCCACGCACCTTTTTGATATGAATAAAGTCCTTTAATCCATAGTCAAAGTTTGTGGAATGCTAAATCTATGTATGATATGTTCCATAATAAACTCAATCACCTCTCTATGTGTCAGATTCTTCAAAGGAATTGCCTGAATCCACTTGGTGAAATAATCAGTAGCCACAATCACAAAACAATGCCCCTTTGATGAAGGAGGGTGAATCTTGCCAATAAAATCTAATCCCCATCCTCTAAAAGGCCAAGGCTTGATAATCGGAAGCATCAATGCAGCAGGCACCAACTGAACATCTACATGCTTTTGACACTCTTCACAACCTTTATAGAACCAAAAACAATCAGCCATCATAGTAGGCCAATAAAAGCAAGCTCGCCTAAGGAGCCACTTCATCTTAGGAGTCGATTGATGAGTACCACAAATTCCTTTAGGAACCTCTATCGTAGCCAACCTAGCTTGATCAATTCCCAAACACTTTAGAAGCAAATCATCCGTCGTCTGACTATGCAATTCACCATCAACCTAAGTAAACTTGAGAGCCCAACGTCAGATTTTTCTATCAACTGAACTGCTAGGATCTTGTAAATAATTGATCAGAGGCTTTCTCCAGTCATCTACTTCATCCTTGTCATCTTTTAAATGAATAATGGCCGAAGTAGGATTTTTACCACACGACCAGTCAGACCTGTCACCCGGGTCGGTCAGACCGATGTCAGAGGCGTTGGAGGGCTCGGTCGGATTGGCTCCTCCAGGGCATAACACTCGGCCTCATAAAACATTGGTTTTTGTTCTTGAAAATTCCTTTTATGAACATTATAACCAGATGATTGTTAAGCCAGAGCATTAGCTCTTGGATTCTCCTCTCGTGGCACATGATAAATAACAAATTCATCCATACAAGATATGATGTCTAGACATTTATCAAGATATCCATTTAAAAAGCCGTCTCAGCATTGACATACATTAGAAACTTGTTGTGCCACCAGTAAAGAATCACCATGAGCTTCTACATGTTTTACTCCCATGTCAAGCAAAATTTCCAATCCAAATAGAAGAGCCTCATATTTGGTTTGGTTGTTAGTACACTTATGATCTAATCGTCTAAGAGCTTCAAAAACAACCTCGTTTGGTGAAATAATGATAACTCCAATACCACAACCACTTTTGCAAACCGATCCATCAATATACAATTTCGATAGAGTAAGAGTGATATAACCGACATTAAAATCAAGTTGCCTATCTACTCTATGTTCAACGATAATGTCGGCCACAATTTGTCCTTTCATTGAATTTAATGGCTTACAATGTAAATCATATTCAACTAAAGCATAAGCCCACTTGCTGACTCTACCTCTTAAAATTGGTTTATGCAACATGTATTTAATTATGTCGGTTTGACATGCTATTACACAAGTACTTGGTAATAAATATGTCTCAACTTCGTACAAGTATGCTATAATGATAAACATAACTTTTCAATAAAAGTGTACCTTGTTTTGGCGTCCAAAAACATTCTACTTTCATATGCAACAATATATTCCTTGCCTTCGGTTTCTTGAGTCAAAACACCTCAAATGACATCCTTCTCAGTTGCTACATATAATTTAAAAGGAATAGCATTATTGGGTGCTTGAAGAATGGGCGGCGAAGTCAAATAATGCTTGATCTCATCAAACGCCTCTTGTTGCTTAGCCCCCCATATAAAATTAAGCTCATTCTTCAACCGAAGTAAAGGAGTAGAAGCATTCACCTTCCCGGACAAGTTGCAAATAAACCTCCTCAAATAATTTACCTTGCCCAAAAACTTTTGCAAATCTTAGTTTGCAAGTAGGAGCCTTCACTTTTCGAATAGCCTCAATCTTTTTAGGATCTATTTCTATGCCATTCTCATGTACAATAAATCCTAAAAACTTTTCAGCCGATACACCAAAAGCACATTTGAGTGGATTCATCTTTAATTTATACCGACACATTTTTTTCAAATGTAAGCCTTAAATCAGCCAAATGAGAATTTACTCCAGCCGATTTGATAACAATGTCGTCGATGTAAACTTATATTGTAATACCAAGCAAGTCATGAAAACTCAAATTCATAGCCCCTTAATAAGTAGCACCCGCATTTTTCAATCCAAAGGTTATGACTACCCACTCAAATAAACCAACAAAATCCGGACAAATAAAGGTTGTTTTGGATATGTCCTCTTCAGCCATAAAGATTTGATTGTAACCAACATTACCATCAAGAAAACTACGAATTCTATGTTTGGATGCAGCATTAATAATAAAATCGGCTATAGGCACAGGATATTCATCTGCAGGAGTAGCTCTATTAAGATCTCTAAAATCAATGCAAACACAGAGCTTATTCGTCCCTTTTTTCTCAATAGGCATAATATTAGAAATCCATTCAGCATATTGACAAGGCCTAATAAACTTAGCATCAAGCAACCGATTGACTTCTTCTTTCACTCGGTCATAAATATCAGGATTAAAGCATCTCGAAGCTTGCTTATAAGGCCTAAAACCAGATTTAATAGGTAGCCAATGTTCAACTAAGTCACGGCTTAAACCAGACATTTCATTATAATTCCATGCAAAACAGTCGACATACTCTTTTAACAACTTTATTAACTCAGATTTAAACAAAGGATCAAGATTCTTGTTTACAAATGTCGGCCTAGGTATAGTGCCATCACAAATATCCACCTCCTCTAAAGAATCAACCGACGTAAACCCTTGTCCTAACTTGCTTAAATCATCAAAATCTTCGATAGCCTCACACATATCGTTCTTATACACCCGATAGTGCTCATGCCTCTACTGCAACCATTCTAGATTTGTATCCATCAAATCACAAGAGATGGTATAGCCTGATCTCCAATCAGCCTCATAACAGCAATAGCAAAGCCAACTTTAGTGCAACCAATGATCTCACAATTGGATAAATCTAAACTAGATAAGCACTTAAGTTTTTCATGATCATTCATGATAGGAGTATCAGCCACTGCAACACAAGCCGATGTATTACCATGAACAATCTCTACCTCGTCACCTACCCATTGAATTAAGAATTGATGCAAAGTCGAGCGAACACACTGATTTGCATGAATCCAATCACGACCAAGGATTAAACTGAAGTTACCTTGGGTCTCAGCGACGAAGAAAGTGGTAGCCAACGTCTTGCTCCCAACGGTGAGCTCCATAGAGACAACACCTTTAGCTCCCATAGGCTCGCCTCCTTCCACAGCACTGACGGTCATGTTGGTCTTGATCAACTCCTCATCTAAATCTTCCAGCTTTTTGAAGAAAGAATACGACATCAAGTTGATGATTGCTCCTCCATCCACCAGCATGCGAGAGATAGGCTTCCCATTAATGTGACCCTTCATATACAAAGCCTTCAGATGATTTTCAGTAGCTGTAGGCTTCTAGAAAATAGCTTCCTTGGGCCCAAAGTCGAGATGAGCAATATCCTCCTCCGAGAGCAAATAACCATCCATAGACATATGAACCACATTCATAACAAGATTCATGCGCTCGGGAGAAGAACTGTAGTCAACAAGCTCCTCATCGTCTTCTGGTGCAGGATCCGATGCTAGCTTGCCATCACAAACCATAGGAGTCGAAGTAGAAAATCTGGGCGGCGTCTCTAGGTCACCGGTCTGACCGACGCCCTCCACCGGTTTGACTGGTGTGACCGGTTTGACTGACTCCTCCACCGGTCTAACTGGCTCTGGCAGGGAGTTGGTCTTAACTCTCCACTCTTTCCCTTGTGGTACCATGGGCCTGTACTGGTTTAATGCTTCATCCCTATGCTTCTCTAGCTCCCTTTCCTTCTTCTCTTGAAATCTCAGGCATTGAAGCTTCCTCCTTTGTGTACGAGTCAAACCAGGAGGACACCACCTTGGCAAGAAGTACTTGGAGTTAGAACCACTTCCATTAGCCTCATGGTCATTAGCAGCAGTAGATGCTCCTAGAGTTGATGTCACAACCTTATTATTTTGAACAATGGGTCTTTTGCCACCATCTTCAATAGAAACATCCATTGACCCAATTTGAACAATTTATTGATTTGCAATCCTTTTTGTGCCACCAGCCATCTTCTGCACCTCCTCTCTCTGTTTTGGTTTATAAACTTGTTTCACAACAGATGGTGCAACCTGCCTAGATAGTCCGGTCTGACCGGTGCCAGGGACTGGTTTGACTGGTCAGGTTTGATGACCCTGACCAGAATGGCGAGGCGCCAATCGGTCTTGAATAGGTTTGGAGATCTTGTCCATAGCTGGTCTTCTTTGTCCTCCCCATCTAGGATGGAAGGATTGTTGATATGACACCCACATAACTCCATTATCATCATAAACTGGGTGAAGCGGATTTGAACTTGATGGTGCCCAATTCGGAGTAAAGTGTTGTCTTTGCTAAGATGATTCACCCTTGTATCTTATAGCAGCCCTTGGAGGTGAAGACGACCCTTCTTGATGTGCAGGAGACCTCATTTGTCTGGAATACTTGTCAAATAGCATATCGAAAGTGACCTTTGCCTTAGGACCACTCCCCTAATTTTTTTACTACATTAAGTTTCCAGTTTCCAATCTCCGGACGGCTTGGCTTGAGCATCCTCAGATGGCTCTGGGGCACACCGGTCTGACCGGTCCCCCTACCGCTTTGACCAGTCTGGCCTGATCAGCCTCAGACGGTCGCTGATTAGCGGGTGCGGATGACCTTTGCACCCCATGTCCATAGGCTCTCACAGTAATTTTGAAAGTCTCTCTGCCATCAGGATTTTTCTCATATGCAACTTCTCACGTTAACTCTTTTCCTCTCAAATCAGGCTTCTCTTCCCCAACCACAACATTTTTACCCTTAGTTGCTTCGACTTGATGTGGCCGAACCAGTACCTTGGGCTATTGTAAATCCATAATATTGACAGGAAAAGGTGTCTTATCCACTTGCATCTCATGAAATGTCAAACGACCTTCACTTATGGGTGATTGAACCTGTCGACAAAACACATTGCAATCATTAATAGCATGAGAGAAAGAATTATAAAACTTGCAATATGCACATCTTTTCAACTCATCAAGCGGAGGTAAAGTATGAGTCAATTTAATGTTTCGAGATTTATGTAATTCATCAAAGATAGGATCACATTTAGAAACATCAAAAGGAAATTTTACTTCTTCTTGCACACTCTTATGAGCCGGTTTATGTGATGAGCAAGAATAAGTTTTTTTCTTAGAGGGCCAAACAAATTTAGGGGTATAAATTTCTTTGTCACTATCGCTCGAGCTATCGGAATCATAAACAAAAGTCACAGTGAGATTTTAATCACCAGTGTACACATTGCCTCCCTGGATAATTTTACTTCAAGAATGGCATGAGTTATAGGTCTTTAGACCAAAGGGGAGAAACAACGTTAGAAAATTTTGGAGGTGGTAACAAAGGCCGAGAAACACCTCACATGTTTGAATATAAGTGAATTGTCTACATTTCTCTATTAACTTAAATTATTTGGTTGATCTGATTGGTGTATGCAACTCAATGTCATGACTTGACTCGCGACACGCTACTTCGCGGTCGCGCTATGATTGGAGAAACAACCAACTTGTGGTTGCGGGCCCAGATTGCCCCGCGCCAAAATGAAAAGGGTGTCAGGCTTGGTTTTGGCAGCCCAAAATGCACGCCGCCGACACAGCCTTACTCAAGGTCGCCGCTGCTTCACCGTCGCTGTTCCTGCACATTAGGTGGAGATTTGAAGAACAACGTGATCTCCTACAATCAATGCTGCACATGGTGGCATCTTTGGCATGTCGTCTACAATACCACTCCACGTGCAACACGCGTTATGAAGATCTGGAAGCAATATATGGAATAGGATGCGGCTAAAATACGATCGGCCGTTTTGTAGTCCGCTCCTACGGCGGCACATACTTCGTTAACCATTATTATGATCACTAGGCCACGAAGGATTTGAGTTGACACATAAAATTTAGTGTGCCGGTGGGTACAATTAGCACCCGCCAGCAAAGATGCAACAGTGCTGGCGGGTGTTTTATGTCGCCCGGCCGCCAGCACTGTATCTTGCATAAATTATTAGTGTGTTACAAAGCAGTAAATTAATTCGAATTAAAAAATTTTCAACTACAAAGTTTCATAACTTGTGAAGATGCACAACTTTTATTTGGATTATTTCTTCATTTGACAAAGTGGTACTAATTTTGTTCACAAAATCTATATCTCTTATATAGTTTAACGAAATTATACGAGAGATGTATAAAATTTGTGAAGAATGTTACTACCACTATATCGGATGAGCAAATGACCAAAATAAAAGTTGTACATCTTCAGAAGTTAGAGAACTTTGTAGTTGAACCATTTTGAATTTGAATTACTTTTGTCAACGAAAAGTACGTCTGAATATCTAGTCACGTGAAAATTTGAATTTTTCAAACGACATCAAATGGAGAAACATTCAAAATAAAAGCTGTAGGTCTTGAGATGTTATGAAACTTTGTAGTTTACAACTTTTTTATTTGAAATCATATTGTCAACGAAAAACTAAGTTTGAATCTCTCAAATATGAAATTCAAATTTTGTAAACGACCTCAAATGGAAAAACTCCCAAAATGAAAGTTTTAGATCTCAAAAAGTTATGAAACTTTGTAGTTTACAACTTTTTAATTTGAAGTCGTTTAGAGCTTCAAAGAAGCAATTTCCACTCGGTGCAGTATAATATGAGGACGATGAAAACGGGATATGAACGCATACGAGAGTGTAGTGCAGTGGTAAGGGAGGTTGCACGTGAAAGGGAAGTCGCGGGTTCGAACCCGGCAAGCATGAAGGGGAGGTCGCGGGTTCAAACCCCGCCAGCCGTGGAGCGTCGCGACTTTGCGTGAAAAATGGCATGACTTGCTATTTATCTCGACTGCCGATGGGGTCCTCCCGTGAAAAAAAAAGTTGTTTTGCTATTTATTTCGAATTTTTGTGTCGTGCGCCAAAAACCACTATGCTGATGGGTGCTTGAGCCGCCCGCCAGCGCTGAGGTCTCTATGCTGGCAGGCAGGCACCCACCATTTCTGCTGGCACAAGACCGCTGACGGTTGCTGCGCCCGCCAGCAAAGATTGGTTTTAGCCGTCAGGACAAATCGTTTGTGGCTCAGTGGATGCTGCCGCCGCCCGCCCCTCCACCTTGCCAACGTTGTCCCCGCTGCCGACAAAGGCCCACCCTCAAGTCGCTTCCCCTCACTGCCATCCCACCTTCTACATTGATGGCCTCTCACCCCCGCCGCTGGCGCCGCTCTGCCAGTCTCCAGTAGCAGGGCCGCCGGATCAATCATTGCGGTCTCGACCGTTGCCAATTCGTCGCTGGTGCTCACCCCGCCGCATGCACAACCCAACCAGGGGTCCTCCACTACACGGCTCCGGCGGCACCCTCGCCGCCTCTGCTCTTATACTATCTCCACCGCCGCCGCCACCACCGACCGTTGAGCCATCCCAAAGCTTCCTCTCTGTTCCCGTAGGCCACGAGTAACCCAGTCCCAACCCCAAACCACAGGCCTGTCGGCGCTATTGCCGAAGGTGGAGGAGAAGAACACCAGAGCCAAGGATTCAAGAGGGAAGGAGTGAGAGACAGCGCCACGAAGAACATAAGAGAGCATGCGAGTTTGAAAAGAACGAGAGAGAATTGGTGAGTTTGCGAGGAGGAAGACAAGGACTGAAGATAAAGTTGGTCACAGAGATGCATCGGCAGGACCCACCTCAAATGTTGGCTTGGAGCGTGCGGCGCGTGGCTGCTATGCGTAAGCGCTTCGGCGCGTATCAAGAGTACTCAATATTTTCTTCATACAAAATATGAAGTTTTTACTATTTTTTTTCTCAGATTACACACTCACAACGCACGCACACCCATCCCTATTGAACGCACGCACGCAAACCATACCCTTAGGAGCATCTTCAAAGACTGAGCCGACAAATCCTCAAGATTGAAGAAGTCACCACAGGCGTCTCTCTATCGATGGGAACGTCGTCTACCACTGAAAGCACAACGCCGTTAAATTATGAGAAATTCGCTCCTACGAGGAGTCGAACTCAGGACCTTAGGTACTCTTGAGACTCTTGTAACCATTAGGCTACAAGCCCTTTGCAAGTTTTACTACTTCTAAAAAATAATGGAAGGAATAATCCACTCCTAAAATATAAAAGACAATTTTGCATTATAAATTTTATACTATTTCTCTAAATTATCCTAACCACTTTTATATATTCTCTCTTATACATTTGCGTCAAAAACCCTTTTCTACTCTTTATTCTTTTCACATCCTTAGACCATTAGATACGTGCGATTCAAAAGTGCATAACTAGCTTTACGCGGAACATGGTGATTTTTCTCAAGTTCCTAATTTTTAAGAGTATGAATTAGAAGTCGTGGGAGTGGGTTTTTTCCCATCGAACTTAAAGCCAAGGATAGAAAGAGCTTTAGAAAACTCTTAAGGCTTTGTTTGGGTATAAGAGTATTGGAATGGAATGGAGGGATTGAAGGGGAAATTAGTTCATTATTATCACAATCCACTTCATTCTACCTCATTTCCACTTCAATCCTCTTGTACCCAAACAAAACATGAAGATGCTCCAAACAAGTCATCACCCACGGAATAATGCTGCCTTTTTTAAAAAAAAACATGTAGCCAAGGATTGTGTTCACTGTTCAGTGCCACGCGCAACAGAGACATGTAACTGCATAGTGCATACGTGTTGGAAATAGTGAATTGTTGTAACTCTTGAAGATGCTCCAAACAAGCTTGAACTGTTGTGACCTTGCACAAAATAGTGAAATAATTGACCAAAAAACATCTTCCGAGCTGTCTTGTATGACTACATATATTGAAGAAATAGGCTTAATTTGTGACTAAAATATACTACCTCTGTTCTTAAATGTATGACACTATTGACTTTTTTCGTTTGTTTACCTATTCATCTTTTCTACAAATATTTTTGCAAATCAATAAATCTACAAGTTAAATTTAAAGTATATTGGATAATAAACATAATGATATACATTTTACTTTAGTTAACTAACTTGGTCGATAAATATTGGTGGTCAAAAGTTGCAGTAAAAAGTCAGCGGTGTTATATATTTAAGAACGGGAGTAGGACTAGAACTGCTGATGTCCTGCGCTTATAAAGTGTCCCCATAAGTTTGAGAATATAAGCTATCCAATTACACAGAATTGATGTTTTAGAAAAGCTGGAATCCAAAACAAGTTTGAGAATATTAATTTTAATAAAAAGTGTATTTAGAAGCGAAAGTCATTCCAATTTTGTCAAAATGTTGAGGGGATACAATTTGGTAACCTACGTTTTGGTGGGCTAAAATTAACTTGCTGGCCAAATAAGAGGATATGTCGTTTCAGACAAGAAATTAGCTACCACAAAATAAGCTAGCTTCCTCTTAACGTCAAATAAAAATCGAACGGAGGTAGTTGTACAGTAAATCATATAGTTTTAATTCCGTTGCATTTTCTTTCATAATGAAATGTGGATTTTTTTTTCAGTAGCATCCTGACATGATTCGATGCTCTTACACTACTATAACCCGGAATTGCCTTCGAATACCCACTAATAATGATATACCAAATAAACCACCAAGGAATATACCAAAAGGCACCATGGAATAATTATATTCATGTTTGCAAAATGCAGTTATACAGTTCCTGTTCTCTAAGTTTACCAGTAAAAAAATGATATTAAATCCTTATTCAGAGCGCCCAAGACTGGATGTCTAGATGCATATATATAGTTCATATGGTATCCATTACAATATTCGTGGGAAATTGGTAGCCACAAGATATACATGATGTATAATTAAATGTCATTCTTCTGTCAATAACTTGTGAGAAATTCAAATATCAGGGCAATGAGTATGGGCAAGCTTGGTCAAAGCATCACGTCTAACAAGAGGATGGGGACACAGGAATGCCGGGAATATATCAACAGGATGGGGACACAGAATGTAAAGATATATATACTGCAATCCGAATTTCTTCTAATACGATTTATGGAGTATATGTCTTTTCATTCTCTTGTCCATGCATATAATTGTTTTGTTGTGCAGTATCTACGTTGCACAGATACTTGGATACGGATACGCGATACGTCGATACTCCGATACGCCATTTTTTCAAAAATGCGTATACGGGGATACGCTAATATATATATTATATTTATATTTAATAGAAATATAAATAAATGCACAATTAAAAAAGCCACTTAAAAAGTTATTAGAGTACCTGATTCTTTGTTATTTTGTATTTCATCATGTCTTCTGTTATTCACCCTCACCTAGTGACTCTTACTCTCGGTTTGAACATGAAAGCAAACTAAAATAACAACGATGTGGGGATGCGTGTTGAGAGGGTCCTACGTGCATAGAGGACGTATTTATACACAGAATGAGGGGTTATGGTTTTTAAGTGTCGGGATAGAATCGGGAAGGTGTCAACAAATTATCAGAATTATTTTATTTTTTAAAATTATTTAAAAATGTTCGATACTTGTCCGACAAGTATCGAGTGATTATCAGTGTCCTGGCAGTATCCGATGAGTATCCAGTATCTGATACGAGGGCTTTCACAAGTATCCGCGCATCATAGTGCAGTATAAATGAGTTATAACTCAGTGTGGCCGTGTGGGTCACTTTTCTGCACAACACTGCATGTTAAATAACTTCAATATCAATCAACCTTAAGTCCTCCCGAATAGGAATCATGGAGCACAGTCCTCAGACGCCCAAATATGAACAAAGAAAGAATCATTGGTTGGCAGCGAATAATTGTTGGTTGCCATCCCTGACCACATATGCATAAATGGGAACTTATTATTATTATTATTATTATTATTATTATTATTATTATTATTATTATTATTATTATTATTTCACCTAAGGTATATTGGTTTGGTAAAAAGTCTTCGCATCTGACAAACCTAGTCGGAGCAAACCACCTCGTGTGAAACTGATTTAAACGTATCTATACTATACTATAAAGATCGAAAACAATTGAAAACGTTTCTCACCGGACCCACCCGTCAGCTAATTGAAGGACCGAAAAAGTGGAAGAACTATAAAAATCGCAATTTGGGGATGATTCTGTCAAAAACAAAAAGATTTTGTCACCACAACTTTTCTTACCCGCAGCCCGTACCCACCCTGTCCAAAATTGACACGGCAAATGCCTGATGCGATCACGAGACGTCTACCAACCCTTTATCCTTCCTTAGGTTCAGAAACACCAATCGAGAGGGGGGAAGGGGAATCAGATCACCTGTACCCGTCACCATCGGACGGGGAATCAGATCACCTGTACTCGTCGCCATCGAACGGGGAGCGCCGCGCTCCCGCTCTCGACGACGCTGCTTGTAGCGGGACCTCGGTCCTTGAGCACCTTCAACGCCGACGAGCTTGAGGACGCGCCCTCCTTCTCCGGCTGCTGCTATGGAGGTGGTGGCGCTGACGGCAGTCGCTCGCAAGGTGTAGCCCGTGCTGTTGGTGTAGAACCAGGAGAAGGTGGCCGAGGACCACGCCATGGCTCCCAACGACGGTGGCAGGCCCGTATATGGCCCAGCGCAAGTGGAGCGACCGTATCAGGCCTCCAATTTTTGTAGGCCTCCATCGTGAATAGCTTGATGAGCTTGCTGTGTGTGAATTTTTTTCGGCTTGAGACCATGCCGATGCCACAACATCCTAGTAATAAAAAAGCACAAAAAAAAGAGGCTTAAACCGTTTGCTAAAACTCGGAAGAGTGCTCTTGATAGATTTATTATTAAATAATGTCAAACTAGCACACAAGAAGCTCATACTTCTTAGGTAGATAATGATGGGAATAATTATGATAATACAAACAAATTTGAGGGTCACATTTTAGAAATTCAAACAATAAGAAATTTACAAATATAGGCCTCATTTTAAATTTTGCACCAGGGCCTCAAAAATGTAGGTACGGGCCTGGACGGTGGTCATGGTTGGATCTCGTCAAGACGGTTCGAATCTCTTGTCGATTCGAGTTGTTCTGATCGAGTTTCTTGCAATTTTTGTGTGGAGCTCGAGCCTTTATTTTGCTGTGTTCTTGCTCTGTTCTACAGGTTCACAGCAGCTCGAGCCATTCCTTGCATGCAGGAGCAGGACAGATTCAACAGGCACGTCTCTGCAGCTCGAGCTTGCCGTGGCACTGCATTTTCTCTCTGATTCCGGTGTTAGTGCAATAGCTGGCAAGCAATGTTTTTTCTGGAGCTGTGTGCTTCTCTGTTCTGCGTGTTGCTGCCAGCCACCTCCGTGTGTTGCTGGATTTTGTCCACTCATTGCAGGATGGCAACAGCCCAAGCATTTTGTTGGTCTTGAGTTCGTGGAAGCGCAACTGCTGCAGCTTGTGACGTGGCATAGATTGGTGAAGGCATTACCGCTGGATGAACACACTGATAGCAGGAAGCAGCTTTTCTGTGTTGTTCAGTTTCTGCTGGACGACAGCTCCTCGTACTGATCTCTGAATTTTATTGGCAAATTCCGATAAAGGTTTGTTTGTTTTCTCATGTGAGCAGCAGCAGACCAAGCCAATGAGCAAGTTCAGGTAAAGATTATAGAGATAAAATTATAACTATCTTTCAAGACAAGGTGTTGAGACCGGTAATCTCTTATTAAGTTTATTTGCATCCAGCATTGTTTCTTTGCCATGGTGTTATGGTTGAGGCTATATCGTTAAAGTTGTCATAATGTGTTTGCACATGGTGTGTTGTGTGGATTTCTTGTGAGCATCTACTTTCGATAATTGGTATACACCTTGTGTCTCCTACTAATGATTTATGGGGCATTTGTAGTGTTCAATTGTTTCCTCCTTTTGCCACTGGAATCTGTACTTAATAATCGGTGTGGGGGTAAAGTGAGCACTAAAGAAATTTGGCTTTCTTAACCAGTGAGCATATATTGTATTATTAATCAGCATGATAATGCAATAAGGTTACTGACTCGTGTCATTTTCACTTGATATGTAGTTTAGTACTTGCTGTGAAGAATTTAATGTTACAGAACTAATAGCTTTGTTTTCCATATTGTTTGAAACTAATAAAGAATTTAGGTTGCTTGTTCCATCCAGCATCTTCGATGTTTAAAGATATATCAATTTTGTGCCATGATAGGGTGTTCATATGGTTCGACCACTTGTGTAAAATTAGTTTGTTTCAAAACTCGTGGGGTTTTCATTACCATGAGATTGGAACTCGGAAGCAGTTCGATTGCCTTGGATCTGACTGCCTCCACGAGCGCTTCGTTGCAGGCTTGCAGCTTGCTGGGCCAGGCCGAGTTCTCCTCCCTTGTGAAAGAAGAAGAGAAAGGAGAACGAAGGGTAAGTAACCTGCGTTTGTTGTTGAAGTGTGCAAGCAGCATGAGCGAGAGCAAAGAGGCCGTGGAGTTGGATGACGGTGTGCTCTGTGTGCTGTGTGCGGGAGCACTAATGGCGACCCCGTCGGAACCCCATCGTGTTCTGCGACGCGTGCACCGTACACGCCATAGGCAGTGCATCCCTAGCGGTGACCAGCTCTGCTCTCTCTGCTCCACCAAGAAGAGCAAGCCGGTGTTTGTAAACTAGACCTGCATGTTTCGAATACAAAATATATTTTTGCTTGTAGCTATCCAATGCTAGCTGGTATGCTACTATGATTCTTTATACTTGCTTGTAGCTATCCAGTGCCCTTGCTCTCTCTATCTTAGGAATTTGATTATCATCTTTGGTTGACGAACATGTATATGATTTTCCTTTCAAAAAGTTATTGAGGCCAAAGTAGTGCTTGCTCAACACCTTATCTTGCCTCACGCGAGGGCCTATTCGCAATCCACATCGATTTGCATTTATAGTCAAAATGGTGGTTTCTTCCATTTCAATTTGTACTTTAACACAATAATGTATTCAGATAAGTTACATAGATTTGCATGTAGTATGTTATGTGTGCTATATAAATATAAAGGCTATACTTGTTTTTTTAAAAGGAAAAATCCATTTTTGACCATCGAACTTTTGCCTCACTTTGGTTTTGGCCATCGAACTCCATAAATATAAAAAAACATATTTTAATAAATTACTCTAAAAACACGTACGTGCCGCACGTGCACTTTACTAGTTAAATATACAAAAAATGGACTCAAAAAGAGAGTATGAGCTCAATAATGTTTCTCTTTTGCTTCCCTCTCTTTTTTTTTCTCACCCGAAGGTGTTTTATATTATCCTGAAATTATTTGATAATAAATACGTGCGACGCACGTGTGTCATGCTAGTGCCATCAAAGGTTTGCTAAAAAGTTATGTCATGAGAATTATTCATATGAAGCTATGGGTCAAAAAAAATTTTAACAGTCAACGGAAGGGGGAGATAATCCCCCACCTGAATTCATTCATTCATCATCATTGGCCCCAACCGGCCTGTTCGTTTGGCTGGTGCTGATTTGTTCTGGTCGGTAGCTGGTAACTGATTTGTTCTGAGAGAAAAGTACTGCTGGCTGGTGACTGATAAGTCAGACGAACAGGCTGCTGGGTGATAGGTAATTCTACGTTTACATCAGCTCACAATAGAGCCGGGGAACATCCATGTAGCTCTCTATTTGGTTTGTCTACACTGTTTATACAATTTATGACATTCTTAATTAAAATGAAAAGGAGCAGGAGCGCTGCGTTGATTTACGGTATTCCGTGGACCTTCATATGTCATCTCAATTTGAAGATGGTCCTTATATTTTAAAATCAGGCTCCTCATAAGTTCTCAAAATTTTCGTATTGCAGACCGTGTCAGCTTTCACAAAACACTTTTTCAATGAAAAAATTTCACCGCTTTTCACTAAAATTTCACCAACTAAACAGAGCCTCGTTTAAGTGCTGCCTCCATAAGTCAGAGATCGAGGAGAATTTAGTTCCACCTTGGACCTTTTCCTGTTAGTAAATGCATGCAGCTTAAAAAACTCAAGTTTCATATTTGATGGGCTGTCATTTCATAATAACAAAATTAAAAGCAAACCTTACAGCAGGCTACAACACCGCTAACTGAGGATTAATCAAGGCACCGTTGAACAGATTATTTGTTTGTGTTATGCATATTCTTCAACTCTATGAGCCTGTTTGGCAAGGCTCCAGCTCCGACTTCTTCGGCGGCTTCTGTTGGAGCTCTACCAAACACTTAAAAAGTGGAGGGGTCCATAATGTAGCATGTGAGAAGGTGGAGCTGCAGCTTTGCCTGCGAAGAGGTGGCACCAGTGGAGCCACAAAACCCAGCTCCGGCTCCACCCTTTTTGCAAGGAGCCGAAGCCCTCCCGAACAGGGCCTATAGTTGTACAAGTATAAATAATACTAAGCATTTTATTAGTTGGTAAAAAATACTTACAAAATTTCAAGGAAATTTTGAAATTTCACAAATTTCTATGGTAATCGAAAAAACCTCCAAACCTTTCCCCAAATCAAAATTGTAAATAAAACCTAGTTAATTCCTCCCTATCCATAACCTGGTAGTGAGCAAGGTAGCGTGTATCTATACTATAAAGATCGAAAACAAATGAAAACGTTTCTCACCTAATTTGAGTCCGCCTTACCCCTCACGCCGGACCCACCCGTCATCTAATCGAAGGACCGAAAAGGTGGAAGACCCATAAAATCGCAATTTGGGGATGATTCTGCCGAAAACGAATTATTTCTCACCGCGCGCTTTTCTACCCGCATGCTATACCCGTGCTGGCCCCACTGCACCTGCCGTTCACCGAGGTCTTCGATTTCGCGCAGAGAAGAGCACCGCCGCGGGGACGGAGTTCGACTCCGCCGCCCAGTTCTCCCGGGCCAAGAACGCTACCGCGGGGGAGGCCCAGCCGCGCGCCGCGCTGCACGACATCACCAATGACTCCCCCATCACCGGCCTCGCGGCGGGCGACCTCCACGGCACCAAAAAGACCCCGCTCCTCTCCAAATCCAGCCCCAGCTCGCCGCTGCAACGCAGCAGGTCGCTCTCGCCGATGGCGCCGCCGTCACCTCGGACGGCCACGGCGGCGCAGGTCGCCGCGGGGGGCAGCGGTACCTCCTCCTCCTCCTGCTCGTCTTCGCGTCACTTCCGCCCACCGACCGCAGCGCCTACTCCCTCACCTGCTCGCACTGGAAGGAGGTTGACGACGCCACGCGCCACCGCCTCTCCCTCGACGTGCGGGCCGGGCTGGGCCACGCCGCGCTCACGCTCTTCGGGCGGTTTTCCACCACCGCCGAGACACGCCGCAGGGCCCCTCGCGGCACGCCCGACTCTGGGGAGGCAATTCTGCGCGGCCAGGTCAAATCGCTCCTGCACAAGGTCGAGGAGGAGCAGGGATGCGCACCCATGGCTCTCGTCAAGCCAGCCCGCATCCAGGCGCTTCTAGGGATCTCCAAGTCGCCGGCCCAGCTTCTCACGCCCACACCGGCCAACACGCTGCAGATCGGGCCTGTCCCCGCCGACAGGGAAGGCCTCCTGATGGCTCATGGTGTCCCCGTGGTGCCCTGCGTCCTCGAGGAGGAGCTGCTGCTTCCTAAGCTGCAAGTAACTCAATTGTCCATTCAACAATCTCCCCAGGATGAAATCGTTCTTGTTTGTAACATGCATGGTAGAATTGCCATCTCTCCTGCTCCATTTAAAAAAAAAGGAATGGTCATCCAAGATTTCTATTCTGACTTCCGAGTAGTAGATTTCCGATTTCAGCTCCTCTGAATCTGATGCATCTTGTTTTGATTTAGGTGGAATTGTCATCTCTCCTGCTCCATTTTTTAAAAAGGAATTGTCATCCAAGATTTCTGTTCTGACCTCCGAGTAGTAGATTTCCGATTTCAATTTATCTGAATCGGATGCATCTTGTTTTGATTTAGGTGCCAATGCCATGGATGGTGATTTGAAGGACGTCCAATGGCCGTGCTGATGGTGACATGGATGGAGGATGACGAGATTGATCCCCTTGATGCCTTGCTACGTTGATGAACTCCATGGTATGGTCGGAGTTTAAGCGCTTGTAGACTAATAATGCAGCATCAGTGAACAATGTAATGGCATGCAATGCAGTTAAGAGCACAAGGGATAAGAAAGTGTTGAAGAAGGCGATGGGCAGACGCAGAATAATGCAAGGGTAAATTGAAGAAAATTGGTGGCAACAGAGTATGCCCTTGATTCATCATCTCTAATATGAAATGGAATGGGTCATAGCCTACAAATGATTTCATGTGCATCAGTACTAGATATATTCTATACCCTGTTGAAATATCAACCGACGGTTTGATTCATTTACGTGTCTGTCTTAACTCATCGATCAGTTCATGTGAGTTGAGCTACATATATATTTGTTTGCCACTGTCTTGTTTAACTTGCTTGTTTGGCTATAGACATGTCAGCTAGAACGAATATTGTAAGGTGGTGATCAAACATATTTCCTAAAAAAAAGTTGCCTATTACATAGCAATTGATACATATTATTATGAATTGGCACATGTTGCTTGTTGGTGTGATTGATGGGACTTCAACTTTTTTTAGCAATGAACCTGGTCTTCCTTTTATCCACCAAAAGAAATATTATCAGGTCTGAACAATAAAAGGGGCACTGAGGCTAAAAAAAGAGCACTGGAGCACTAGGATTATGAGGTCTGAATACATGTGCTTCCCTAAGAATACTTCTAATTTGAATAAATGCTTTCTTCGTAAGTGGTCTCAAAATCAAAATAACAAAGGGGGTTTAGGTGTTCCAAACCTAGCTACTCAAGATGACCCTTTTCAGTTCTCTAAATTTGGTATGCTAGCCGTGAATGGTAGATTGAGTAGTAGGCCAATCAAATTACCCTCAGCTGCAGTCTGCAGTATGTGACTAGCTCGGAGAGTACTGGTGCAGTATTGCTGGCACTAATAAGCAAAAGGGTCTCAAACGCTATTTTCCAATGCTTTTCTCAGTGATGGTTAAAACAAGTGCCCAAAATTTGGAAGATGGAACAACCAATTGAATTGATAGATTTTGAAAATGTATGCATGTTCCATGGTACAACAATTATTTTTTCATGTTGCCACTTAATTAAATTCAGCTGCGTTATGATTCAAACAAACACCCTATTGACCAAAAAAAATTCTAACATAAGGTGATAATTACAACAACTAGCAATTAAAATAGCAAAATCTGGAATAGTAAAACTAAAAGTAGAGGAAAAACGAGGCATTCATGTTAGTTATCTGAAACTACACATGTATTGTTTCAATTCTATTGCTGCTACCCTCATGTGTAGCATGAGGGTAGCAGCACGTGCTTGGTTACTAGTAGGGAAAAAGGGACTTCATTAGTTGTGACTGTGAGTCAACGGCTTGCGCTAGCTCCATGTTTATTCCTCAAGCTGCCGGATCGATAAAGGTGGCGCCATGGCGTATACGTACGTCCGTAGACGCCGTGGAGAGCACGCACGACCAGCGACCAACGACCAGTTCTATAGTATTGCCATTAGCGCAACCTCCGATGCACATCACGCCGGCGGTCGGGCTGGCGGCCGGAAATTCAGCTCCCTCACACATGCGCGCGCGAGCCCTTGCTTGACCCGCCCTAGTATATCAAAGCCATGCATGTATATACGCACGTGCTGGCGCAGAGTAGTGCCGGAGGTCCATGGAGATGACGACTACGACTGGCGCTAATTACAGGCGCGTGCCGGAGCCGGACGGTCTGGCGGTGGCGGAGCCGTGGCCGCCAGCGAGGGAGAAGGAGACACGGCACCGCCGGGTGCTTGTCGCCGTCGGCCTGATGGCGCTGCTGTTAGGATCTCTTATGCTTACTGGGCCGGCATGCTGGACTTGTCTGCGTGATTGGGCCTGCGTGCCAACTGGGCTTGGCCCATGTAATCTTCTTGCTACTTATGCCTGGAGAAGGAGAGGAAAGGGGAGGGATTATCATTGTAACACAACAGTTTCACTGTTCTTCGTCCTCCTCAAGCAACCAGCCATGGTGCTGTGATCTGCGCTCCTCCCGTGTTCTTGCTTCCTCCCTCTGATTCCCTTCCTCAATCCTATTCTCTACTACCTGTTGCTAACAATTGGTATCAAAGACACCGATCTTTGGTCTCTCCTCTTTCCTTCCACAAATTTATCTGGATCTGGTCACTGGTTATCCACAACAGCCATGGGTCTCGACTACAAGCTCATCCTTGACGAGATCTCCAAGCTCTCCGGCCGAATCCACAGGCTCTTCGACTCGCTGGACGCGAAGTTCGGGGAGCAGCTCGCCTCCCCGTCGGCACCGTCGTCATCCCTCTTCGGCGCTGCCTCTGCTCCCGCAAGCAGTATGGGCCCCCTCGGCTTGTCTTCCACCGACAAGCCCGTCTCCGCGTTTGATTCCGCCTCCTCTTACCTCGACACGGCCATCTCCAACACCACCTCCGCCGAATCCGTCAACCTCCACGACTTCCCCTGCAACGACTACGACCTGGCACCACCGCGCCCGGTCAACCTCGATGCCCCGCCCTTCGCGCTCGCCCTTCGCGCTCGCCCTCGATGCTACGGCCACCACGGTGTCCCTGATTCGGATCCTGCAGTGCGAAGGAGATCTCGAGGAGATGGAGGTGGACAAGTTCATCGAGAGCGGCCTCACTGCTCTGTGTCCGCGCCGAGCTCCGTCGTACCCGCCTCATCCTCGTCGTCTATGGCGACCTCCTCTGCATGCGCCTCGTCCTCGACGGCTGCGACGACCTCCTCCACGAGTGCCACGGCTTTGAAGACCGCGGCATGCTCCACCACGCCCGCCTTGGCCTCGACGTCCGCGGCGAGCTCGTCTTCGCTCGATTCGGCCTCCGCCGCATCACCCTCCATGCCCACCTTGGCGTGGTCCTTTGCATGCCATGGCGCAACAAATCGACGACGCCAACGCCAACTCGCCCACCAGGTGCTTGACTGATTGCTTCAGCCCCGAGAATGAGTCCACCATCACCATGCCCATTTTATGTTCATCAGATGGTCGCTTTGCGACACCCACATGCTCAAGCCCAGGAACATTATTAGGGAGTACAGAGATGATAGTGAACGATTGGACCAGTGCAGCCACCTTGATGATCTATCGCCATTCAGGTTTGAATTTGATGCTGGTCAGATTACTCAGGAGGCTGTATCTATCTCTACCATCATGAATAGGAGAAGATTTCCGTTGAGAGGTTAAGGACTGTTGTCAAAGAAATTATGTGGAACACAGCAATTGCTATACGTTCATATGTAAAGCTGAGGCCAAGGGTTGTGCATTTAAGTGCTGAAATTGCAAATCACTCTGGATCTTCTGGTGCTCAGACTGATTTCAGTCAGCTCTTGACCACGGCACCGGGCTTTCATTGTTATATGAGTGCTACAAGGTGGCCTTCTCCTTTTGTGCAACACACAGTTGCCAGGTTTGAGGATCACCTTGGAGGATGCTGCAAATGGATTCTAGAACTAGAACAACTTGTCCAGATGAAGAATGATAAAAGCTTTGCAGAATCTTTGGAATCTATATCAATGGTAAAACATGTTCATTAGAGTGTTGAAACAATGAAGGCTCAGTATCTGAATGATCGACGATGCAGGGGTGATTTCAGTAATCCTTTTCTCAAGGCAAATAGAAGAGATGAAGCTAAACAGCAAGCAACTGCATCAACAACCTTGCTTCTCTTCATGGTTGTGATTCCATTAAACATCACCACTGACATCTTCCTCAAGCATTTGCAGAGAAGGTACATCTTTACCATTGGCCCGTCTCTGTTAAGTGATGCTGCTCGGTCCAATGGTCATGCTTATCCGACGGTGTTCAAGAGCATGTCAAGCCAGTGTCTATTGTTGCCAGGATTATTATTTGCTACTGTGGTTGGAAAAGGAACTTGGCCACCTCCTCTGAAAAATAAGAAACCACTGCTCAGTGCTACCATTAAGTTGGATTTCAGTTTAGGCCTATCATTCAGTTCTGGTCAGGAAGTTGTTAAGCCAAGACCACCATGGCTTCCACCTACACAATGGGTTCTTCTAATTATGAATGCACAACTCAAGCCATTACCCTGGCCATCCTTTTGTTATCATACAATTTCATCACAATTAGAGAATTTTCTAATACTTAATGGTCTGCCCATTGTCATCCCTATATGTTCCAACCTTCTTACTGAGTGGCATATCAAATGTTGCTGGACATACACTATTTGTCAAGTCCTTATGTTCAGTTGGAGTCCATACCTACATCTGAACCTCAAGTTAAGGGTTTCACAGCATACCTTGCAAGTCATGTTGGTGATACATGCTCTTGGGTTTCGGTTCTGGTTGACAAGCTGCAACCTGAGAATTCACAACAATATCTCTGATATATTACTCTACAGTTCATCATCTATATCTTGGGTAGATGAGTGGTGGCTGTTATTTACTTGTCATTATGAGCCAGTCCAGTGGAAGCTCTGCTGGGTGTCCAGGTTGTGCTTCTACAGGATAAGTTGCTGTTTTGTCAGTAAAATCCATATTTGGCACTTAGGAATGGTGGATCTGATCTGTTGGCGAAAGATAAATCCGAGCTTCTATGATCTTCTACACAGTAATTTCCAGATGAATCTGTCGGTTATTCATGTGGCATGCTCTTTCAGTGAAGCTGTTACCACTGACATTACTGATAATTCCAAGTTGGATACATCAAAGTGTGTGGTACTGTGGCTGTCTGAATGTTGTGTATATTGTGAAGCTGACAGTACTACTGTTCAGCGGATGATAGTTACATGACTTCTTGAGTTTCATCAGTCCAAATACTTATATGGTCGATCATCATGGGGCTATTCTTGATGCTATGATTCCTTCCAGATTAGTAGGACAACACATCTGTGAAAACAACCAACCTCGATCAAAATTTTTAGTTATGCTATAATCATGGTCAATGCTTTGTGGATGCTCAAATTTTCATGAATATTGGATGCTCTGTTCTGGCTCTACCAATTTCTTCAGGGTTATTTCGACAACATCCTGATAGCCATATGTCTTGGGCTATGCTTCCATTTTCATCTATCGGCGTTCATGACTAAAATGCAAGTAATGGTCAGGCTGTATCTAGTGCTGCTTGCTAAATTTCAGTTAAGATACAACAAGCTTCTAGCTGCTTCGCGGTGGAGATCAAGACCAAGTACGGGATCAACATCAAATACTTGCAAGTTCCATGGGATCCCGGTGGAATTGATATTATGGATATTATGAATCGGCTTGGGGGCAAGCCGAGTCTTAAGAAGGGGGGAACGTTAGGATCTCTTATGCTTACTCGGCCGACATGCTGGACTTGGGTGCGTGATTGGGCCTCCGTGCCAACTGGGCTCGGCCCATGTAATCTTCTTGCTACTTATGCCTAGAGAGGGAGAGGAAAGGGGAGGGATTTGTTGAAGCTTTTCTGGTCAACACACACGAGCGCTAGATCGTGCGGAAACGTCGAAACGCTGAACTCGCTGAGCTCCTGCCCGGACCGGTCTGACCGGTCAGGGGCACCGGTCTGACCGGTGTATGCAGAAGCGCGGTGAAGACCTAAGATCGCCGCCTCGGGAGGGACCCCGTCGGAGGTGGCGCGCCTAGGGTTGCTCTGGGGTCGGCAATGCTACTCAGAACGTCCCTGATCGTCGTCGAGACAAACAAGGAAAGCACGAGGTTGGAAAAGTTAGGGTTTGAGAGATAAAAGTTGTAGAAAATAATAATCGATTGGGTGATTCCACCTCAAACGGCCGTGGCCCTTTATATTTATAGGGTGGGGAGGTCTTGCCCCGCAAGGAATCCTTTTACAACTCGAAATTCGCTAGGACTCCTCAATTCTACTCGGACTCGGGGTCCACCGGTCAGGCCCACCGGTCAGACCGGTGTGGCCGTTGCCGGATCGGCTACAGGACGCCCGACCGGTCAGACCGTCGAGGGACACCGGTCTGACCGGTGGCGTCAGCCTGATCGGCTCTGTGCCAATTTTGGGTGTGAACATATGCCCCCCTGTATTTTAGTAAAGCTTGCTGTCTAAAAAATAATTCTAAGGTCGATGTGACACTTCACCGGCCATTTTTTGGTCTAAGGGCGATTTTTGCTTTAAATCGGCCATATCCTATCAAGCGTCTTGCCAAACACTTGGATGAAATTTCTTCAAGTATCTCCCATTGAGAGCCCTTGGAAGTCGCTGTCCTTACAATGTTTCCATCATATAAGAATTCTCAGAACAAACCTTGACAACCTTATACGGACCTTCCCAACTTGGAGACCACTTGCCGAACTTGTTACTCTTAGATCCAATAGGTAAAATCGTTTTCCAAACCAAGTCACCTACCTGAAAAGATTTAGCTTTTACCTTCTTATTGTATGCTCTAGCAACTCGCCTTTTGTCCTTTTCAATCTCTTCCAAAGCCTCCATACGCTTGTCGGTCACTTCATCAATATTGTCCATCATCAAAGCATAATATGACTCAACATCAAGATTATTCTGCTTTGCAAGTCTATATGCGCCTAGATTCACCTCAACGGGTAAAACGGCCTCTTGACCATACACAAACTCAAAATGAGTAACCTTAGTAGCACCATGTCTAGAAATACGATGAGCCCATAAAGCTTCAGATAATACTTCATGCCATCTTCTAGTATTGTCTTCTATCTTCTTCTTGATGAGCTTCACCAAAGTTTTGTTGCTAGACTCGTCTTGACCATTGGCTTGAGCATAATATGGAGATGAATTGAGCAATTTAATACCATAGGAATCAACAAATTCATGCACCTCTTTGGATATGAACGAAGTCCCTTGATCCATAGTCAAAGTCTGCGGAATGCCAAACCTATGTATGATATGTCCAGTAATAAACTCAATCACCTCTCTATGTGTCATATTCTTCAAAGGAATAGCTTCAGTCCACTTGGTAAAGTAATCAGTAGCCACGATCACAAAACAATGCCCCTTTGACGACGAAGGATGAATCTTGTCAATAAAATCCAAACCCCATCCTCTAAAAGGCCAAGGCTTGATAATCGGATGCATCAACGCAGCAGGTACCAACTGAACATCCTCATGTCTTTGATACTCTTCACAACTTTTGTAGTACTTAAAACAATCGGCTATCATGGTAGGCCAATAAAAGCAAGCTCGCCCGAGGAGCCACTTCATCTTGGGAGCCGATTGATGAGTACCACAAATACCTTCATGAACCTCTACCATAGCCAACCTAGCTTGATCAGGACCCAAACACTTTAAAACCAAATCATCCGCGGTCCGACGATACAATTCACCATCATCAAGAACAAACTTAAGAGCACATTGTCGGACTTTTCTATCAACTGAACTGCTAGGATTATACAAATAATCAACCAGAGGCTTTCTCCAATCCTCCACCTCATTTTTGTCACAAAAAACCGAGGAGGAACTTTTACCAGGGGACCGGTCAGACCGGTCATGAGCATCGGTCAGACTGGTGCCGTTAGCCGACCCAGAACCAGGGGACTGGTCAGACCGGTCGGTGACATCGGTCAGACCGGTGTCACCGGTTAGACCGGTCGGCTGCATCGGCCTGACCGGTGCTTCCAGAGCAAAACACTCGGCTATAAGCAACGGTTTGTGTTCTTGAAAATTCTTTTTCGAACATTATAACCAGATGCTTGCTGAGCCAGAGCATTAGCTCTAGGATTTTCCTCTCGTGGCACATGATTGATAATAAATTCATCCATACAAGATATGATGTCTAAACACTTATCAAGATAAGCATTTAAAAAGACATTTAGACATTGACATACCTTGGATACTTGCTGCACCACCAATAAAGAATCTCTATATGCTTCCACATGTTTTACTCCCATGTCATGCAAAATCTCCAATCCAAATAGAAGAGTCTTATATTCGGTTTGGTTGTTAGTACAATCATGATCCAATCGGTTAAGAGCTTCAAAAACAGCCCCACATGGCGAAATAATGACAATTCCAACACCACAACCATCTTTGCAAACCGATCCATCAAAATGCAACTTCCATGGAGTAAAAGTAACATAACCGACATTCAAATCAAGTTGCTTATCTACTCTATGTCCAACAATAAAGTCGGCAACAATTTGACCTTTTATTGAACTTAATGGCTCACAATGCAAATCATACTCAACTAAAGCATAAGCCCATTTGCCGACTCTACCACTTAAAATTGGTTTATGCAACATGTATTTGATTATGTCGGTTTGACTTGCTACTATGCAAGTACTAGGTAATAGATAATGCCTCAACTTGGTACAAGTATGATATAATGATAAACCTCCTCTAAAGGATCAGCCGACGTAAACTCTTGTCCCAACTTGCTCAAATCATCAAAGTCTTCGATAGCCTCACACATATCGTTCTTATGCGTCCGATAGTGCTCTTGCCTCTGTTACAACCATTCCAGATTTGCATCCATCAAATCAAAAGAGAGGTTCTAGCCTGATCAACGATCGACTTCATGACAACAGTAGCAAAGCCATCTTTGGTAGAATCAATAAGCCTTAAATTAGATAGATCTAAACCAGTTAAGCACTTAAGATTCTCATGATTATCCATAGTTGAGCTATCAGTCACTACAACACAAGCCGATGTATCACCATGAACAACCTCTACCTCGTCGCCTACCTATTGGATTAAGAATTGATGCAAAGTAGAAGGCACACATTGATTTGCATGAATCCAATCACGACCAAGGATAAGACTGAAGTTACCTTGTGTCTCAGCGACGAAGAATGTCGTAGCCAACGTCTTGCTCCCAATGGTGAGCTACACAGAGACGACGCCTTTAGCTCCCATCGGCTCGCCTCCTCCCACACCGCTGACGGTCATGTTGGTCTTGATCAGCTCATCATCCGAACCTCCCAGATTCTTGAACAAAGAATACGGCATCAAGTTGACGATCGCTCCTCCGTCCACCAGCATGTGAGAGATAGGCTTCCCATTGATGTGTCCCTTCATGTTCAAAGTCTTTAGATGATTTTCAGTAGCTTTAGGCTTCTGAAAAATAGCTTCCTTTGGCCCAAAGTCGAGATGCGCGATGTCCTCCTCCGAGAGCAAATACCCATCCATAGACATATGGATCACGTTGATGTCTAAATTCATGCGCTCGGGCGAAGAACTGTAGTCAACAAGCTCCTCATCATCTTCTGGTGTAGGATCCGATGCGGACTTGTCATCACAAACCATGGGAACCGAAGAAGAGAAACCGGGCGGCGTCTCTGGGTCATCGGTCTGACCGTCGACCTCCACCAGTCTGACCGATGTGACCGGTCTGACCGACCCCTCCACCGGTCTGACCGGTGCTGGCTAGGAGCTGGTCTTGACTCTCCACTCTTTCCCCTGAGGTACCATGGGCCTGTACTGGTTGAAAGCTTCGTCCCTCTGCTTCTCTAGCTCCTTCTCCCTCTTCTCTTGAAATCTCAGGCGTTGAAGCTTCCTCCTTTGTGTCGAGTCAAACCGGGAGGACACCATCTTGGCAAGAAGTATTTGGAGTTGGAACCACTTCCACTGGCCTCATGGTCATTAGCAGCAGCAAACACCCCTGGAGTTGATGTCACAACCTTATTGTTAGGAACAATCGGTCTTTTGCCATCTTCTCCAATAGGAACATCCATTGATCCAATCTGAATAATATCTTGATTTGTAGTCCTCTCTGGATCAACTTCCATCTTCTGCACCTCCTCCTTCTACTTGGGCTTGTAAACTTGCTTCACGGGAGGTGGCACGACTTTTCTGGCCGCACCGGTCTGACCGGTGGTAGCGACCAGTCTGACCGGTCGGGTCTGGTGACCCTGACCAGAACGGTGAGAAGCCAATCGGTCTTGGACAGGCCTGGAAATTCTGTCGAACGCTGATTTCTGTCCTCCCCATCCAGGATGAAAGGCTTGTTGATAAGGCACCCACATCACTCCATTGTCATCATAAATCGGGCATGGTGCATGTGAACTTGATGACGCCCATGGTGGAGTAAAGCGTTGCCCTTGCTGCGATGATTCACCCTTGAGTCTTGTAGCAGCCCTTGGAGGTGAAGATGACCCTCCTTGGTGTGTAGGTGACCTCATCCTTTTTTTAACGACCGATCACTTGTAACGACCTTTTGCTTGGAATACTTGTCAAATAGCATGTCGAAAGTGACCTTTGGCTTAGGACCACTCCCCTGATTCTTTGCTACATTAAGTTTTCGGTTTCCAATCTCCAGACGGCTTGGCTTGATCATCCTCGGACGACCTGGGGGTGCACCGGTCTGACCGGTCACATCCACCGGTCTGACCGGTTTGGCCAGAGATGGCTCAGACGGTCGCTGATCAGCGGGTGTGGACGACCCTTGCCCCCCTTGTCCAGAGGCACTCACTGTAACCTTGACGGTCTCTTTGCCATCAGGAGTCTTCTCATACTCAACTTTGCGAACCAGCTCCTTTCCTCTCAAATCGGGCTTAGCCTCCCCGATTACCACGTTCTTGCCTTTAGTTGCTTCAGCTTGATGTGGCCGAACCAGTAACTTAGGTTGCTGTAAATCCATGGTGTTGATTGGAAAAGGGGCTTTATCCACTTGCATCTCATGAAAAGTCAAACGACCTTCATTTATGGCTGATTGAACCTGTCGACGAAACACATTGCAATCATTAATAGCATGAGAAAATGAATTATGAAATTTGCAATATGCGCGTCTTTTCAACTCTTCAAGTGGAGGAATAGTATGAGTTAACTTGATATTTCCAGATTTAAGCAATTCATCAAATATGCGATCACATTTGGAAACATCAAAAGTAAATTTAATTTCTTCTTGCCGACCTTTACTAGCCGGCTTAAGAGATGAACAAGAATAACCTTTTTCTTTAGAGGGCCAAACAAATTCAGCAGCATAAATTTCTTTATCACTATCGTCCGAACTATCAGAATCATAATCAATAACATGAACATTAGAACGACATGATTTAAAATTATCTTTCTCTTTATTCATTCGGTTTTCAACAACTAAAGCTCTTATTTGAACTTGTGCAACCGAAAGAAAATCAGTGCCCTCTATCTTATCCCTAATAGATGACCTTAAACCTTTCAGACAAATATCTGCAAGGTCCATATCTGTTATTGACAAATTAAAGCACCGATTTTTAGTTTCTTTAAACCTTTTAATGTAGGTAGAGACAGTCTCATCTCTTCCTTGTCTAACCGATGTTAAGTCTGCCAATTTTAATTGCATACTCCCACTATAAAAGTGATCATGAAACTTACGTTCTAACATATCCCAAGATATAATAGAACCGGGAGCAAGCGAAGAAAACCAAGCAAAAGCGGTGCCAATCAAAGATAGAGAAAATAAGCGCACTTTTAAAGCATTATAGACACCAGCTTCACCTAGTTGTGCAGTGTATTGACTAATATGCTCCCATGTGGTCCGGTCATCATCACCACTAAATTTAATCAAGTCAGGCATACGCCAACCACGTGGGAGAGGAAATCTATCAAACTCGGGATCATATGGCTTTTGATATGGATTAGTATTACGAATGTCAACACCAAGTTTGGTCTTTACCACATTAGCTAAATCTTCTTTAAATCTATTAAATTCCACCCAATTAGGATTATTTGGCTGTTGTGATTGAGGATTCTCCAAATTTATCTTATTTAAATAGGGAGCTATCTTAGCTTGAGCGATCCTGTAACTTTCAAACACATCGTCCGGAATAATGTTTTTGGAGGCCGATGTATTCATTGTCGTACTATAATGAGGTCCAACATTACTGATTGTATTAGAAAAAGTAGGGACCATCTGATTTGGCACGACAGAAATTGGCAAAGGTTGGTCGGGCACCAACTCCATAGCACCGGTCTGACCGGTACCCTGCATCGGTTCAACCGGTGTGGCCATGTTTGGCCCGTGCGGTTGAAACTGAGGATACTGACCAGATGCTGGATTTGGTGTCAAACCATATGCATAATTACCATTATTTACAGGCAAAGGTGCTAAGCTAGGATGAGACCCCTGAGGATTAGCTTTAGGAGTACTACTATTAGTTTCATTATTAGCATAACCTAAAGCCCTATCTTTTTCAAGATCCTCTAACCGTTCTAAACGAGCAATGTACGAAGCAAGTAATTCATCACTTTCCACTGTAGATTTCATAGGAGAAGGTTCAGGCGGGGGTTTCTTACTTACAGTGGGAATTACCTCAATATTGCTGTCGTTTAGTCTGATCGCCGGCAACTCGAACTCTTTCAATCTTGCCACCTTGCCGGATCGATCCTTCTTGACGCCAGCTAGGAATTGTACTTGCATGTACTCTTGTAGCGCCTTGAACTTCTGCTGCTCCTCCGGAGAGAGATCTTCCAGCGACGTGGTGACAATGTTGTTCATGTCAAGTTCACACCGAGCACCCATCTGGCTGAGGTTAGATTGAATGATTTCAGCAACCTGATCTTTCTTCCCCAGCAGAGTCGCCAAAACTGTGTTGACGCTTTTCTGGTCAACACACACGAGCGCTAGATCGCGCGGAAACGTCGAAACGCTGAACTCGCCGAGCTCCTGCCCGGACCGGTCTGACTGGTCAGGGGCACCGGTCTGACCGGTGTATGCAGAAGCGCGGTGAAGACCTAAGATCGCCGCCTCGGGAGGGACCCCGTCGGAGGTGGCGCGCCTAGGGTTGCTCTGAGGTCGGCAAGGCCACTCAGAACGTCCCTGATCGTCGTCGAGACAAGTAAGGAAAGCACGAGGTTGGAAAAGCTAGGGTTTGAGAGATAAAAGTTGTAGAAAATAATAATCGATTGGGTGATTCCACCTCAAACGGCCGTGGCCCTTTATATTTATAGGGTGGGGAGGTCTTGCCCCGCAAGAAATCATTTTACAACTCGAAATTCGCTAGGACTCCTCAATTCTACTCGGACTCGGGGTCCACCGGTCAGACCGGTCAGGCCCACCGGTCAGACCGGTGTGACCGTTGCCGGATCGGCTACAGGACGCCCGACCGGTCAGACCGTCGAGGGACACCGATCTGACCGGTGGCGTCAGCCTGTGCCAATTTTGGGTGCGAACAGGATTATCATTGTAACACAACAGTTTCACTTCTTCCTCCTCCTCAAGCAACCAGCCATGGTGCTGTGATCTGCGCTCCTCCCGTGTTCTTACTTCCTCCCTCTGATTCCCTTCCTCAATCCTATTCTCCACTACCTGTTGCTAATAGCTGCTCGCGTTCTTCGTCCTCGGCCGGGAGAGCACGCCTGCGGTCTGGGATCTCGCGAGTGCCAAGCTCACCGCCATCAGAAACAGAGGTGGCGCCGCCGCAGGTGGCGGGGGCGGCGACGAGCTCCTCGGTGGGCCGCTGGCGCCGAGATGAACCGCAGCTCGTGCCTGAGCCGGTACCGGTTGTCGCGGTACTTCAAGCACTTCCCCCACGCGCTGTCACCGTACCTCCTCGAGAAGCTCCGCGTCTACGAGGCTCGCCACCGGCGGTGTGCCCCCGGCACGCTGCTCTACGCCGAGGCTGTCGAGCGGCTCCGGTCCGGCCGCAGCGACGACGGCGCGGAGTGCCGTTGCATCGTATGGCTCCCCTTCGACGGCCTCGGCAACCGCATGCTCTCCATGGCCAGCGGCTTCCCCGGACACCACCGACCTCTTCTGCGAGCCCGTCCCCGGCGCGATGTGGGTGCTCCCGCTCGAGGGCTCCCCCGTCGCCGACCTGGTCCGTCTCGGGGTGAGAGTGAGACCCGAGCAGTCGTTGAGCCGCCTCCTCACCGACAAGAAGATCGTCGCAGACTACGTGGACGGCAACGCAACGGCGCCGCCCGTGCTAGCGTACGTGTACCTGAGCCTGGGGTGGCAGATGGCGGACAGGCCCTTCTTCTGTGGCGAGAACCAGGTCGCACTCGGCAAGGTGAACTGGCTTCTGCTGTACAGCGACCTCTACTTCGCGCCGTCGCTGTACACGATCGCCGAGTTCCACCCACGAGGCGTCGCAGGCAAGAGAACATGAGAGGAGAGGGAATGGCGTAATCTTAAAAATGACAGCAGTGGCAGATACGGGACGAGAAAACAAAAGTAATGGCGATCAGGGGATGGTGTAATTTTGGATGGCATAGAAGGATCGGTATAGATTTCAATTGCATAGAAGGAATTTGCTCTCTAATCTTCTCCACCTGCAATGCAATCAGGATATGGCTTGGTCTAGATTTGCAATAGAATGTAGGATTTTTCAAACAAATGGATCCACTTGGGCGCAGTTACATATCGGTAATATATAAAAGAATGATCAAAACCAAAACTTAGAAAGGAAGAAAAAAATGACAAATAGGGACCAAAACATGTGATCTATGCTATAAAGATCGAAAACAATTGAAAATGTTTCTCACCCGATTCGGGTCCACCTTACCTCTCACGCCGGACCCGCTTGTCATATAATTAAGGATTGGATAGGTTGGAACACCCATAGAAATCGTAATTTGTAAATGATTCTGTCAAAAATCTAAATCTTTTCTCACCCATCAGTGGCCTTACCCTACCCGCCTGCCGTACCCGCGTAACGATACGTTTCTTTTCTTCTCCCCCGGTAAACTCTTGCTCGCTTTTCTCTCCGGCGGCTCCCGCCCCCTCTCCGACGTCACCCGTCCCCACTCCGGTGGTGCCTACCCCCCACCCACTCCAGCACCCCTCTCCACCTCCACTACAGCACCCCTTGCCTCCTTCCCGGCCACGTGAGCGAGCCCCAGGCCGCGTGCGCCGCTGCCTCGCGGGGCGGGCACGGGCGTGAGCTTCGCAGTGACCTCGCGGGCGCGAGCGCGAACTTCACCTCAGCCTCATGGGTGCAGGTGCGGGTGCCAGCTCTACCGCCGTCCCGCCCCTCCCCACGGCTCCTGTACCGGTGGAGCGTCCATGGCGTGCCGGGGGGCACAGGCTGACAGACGTACGGAAATTCTGCGATTGCCGACAGATTCGTACTCAAGAAGGCAACTTGATGGTCTAGATGGGAGGTAGGTGAGGGATCCAGCCAGGGGCCCGGCCGGTTGATTTTTGGTGGAGGAAGCGAGAAGCATTTTGCTGGTGACACAGGCGACGAGGCGGGCAGGAGATGCTTCAGTACCCGACGGGGAGGAGCTTGGGAGGCCTACAGTGGTGTCACAGAGGTGGCTGAGTATGTCTAGCCCCTTCGGGTGGCAGGGGGGCAGGCTACTCCTGGTCGGAGCTTCGACGAATCGAGCTGGCGGGTGGAGTTGCTCAGCCTGGCAATGGCGAAGGGAGCTTCTGATTCCAATTTGGTGGAGGCACGACCGGTGGTGCTAGGAGGTGGCATGGGGTGCACGCGGCATGGCTAGAGTAGGTGAGGCGCGCGGTGAGCTGGAAAGATAGGAGCAGGTAGGAGCGGCGTCGTCATCCCGTTGCGGAACGGGGCCTCCCTCGCCGAACCGTTTTGTGGCGCAGTTGTGCGGGTTCCCTTGGCGTGCGAGCCACGCTAGGCCGCGGTGGCTGTCCCGTGAGAACAGAACGAAAGAGGAAGCAGAAAAGCAGCGCGGCGCAGCGGAAAATGGAGGAGCGGCGGCGGCGTCCGTCCGTGCAAAGGAGGAAGAGAAACAGGGAGGTAAGCGGCTAATGCGCGGGCCCGGTTGGCCAGTGGCAGCAGCGTTCTGGAAGATGGGCCGGCGTCTTGGGCTGGTGGAGAGCAGGCCAGCTGGGCTGGTTGGTTTATTTAGGCCGTCGGGATTTTGCTGATGGGTTTCGGTGCATGCGAGCGCGTGTGTGTAACAGGAGCATGCAACTGGTTTGTGTACATGCGAGAAGAGAAAGAGCATAAGGAGTTTGGGTGCTAAACAAGATTAGGGTCAAAGCAGGCTATATTAGCTTATGGTTAGATTACAAGAACGGCTGCTGGACCTTTACAGTAGTTTTGATCAGGTTGATCAAGCAAGGCACAGGTTTGGTTGAAAACATACTAGAGAGAGATAGAAAGAGATTAGCCGGCTGTGATAGCACAAGACTTAAGATCCAAAGAGACACAGAAGATAGAGGGAGAGGTTAGCGGTCAAGCCGAGCTGTATGCTATAAAGATCGAAAATAATTGAAAACGTTTCTCACCCGGATCAGGCCCGCCGTACCCCTCACGTTGGACCCACTTATCGGAGTTAAAAGAGGTGGGAATAGGAGCAGACCCATAAAAAATGAGCGAAGGAAATTGTTTCTGCCGTTTTCACTGTTTTTTTCTCACCACTACGCCTGCGTACCGGCCCATGTACCCGTCCACCAGGATTAAGGGAAGCCTCCCGTAATTCTGCCTATCCAAGTGTCCCGTTCCCTCACGATATTTGCCAACCAATCAATCCAATTTGGAACCCGATCGTCGAATCAATCCACAGGTCTTCTTCCCCTCCCCATCAGTGTGTTGCTTGAGTCGATCGTGGGGTCTGGTTCAGCAGGGCTTGGCATAAGTGCGAAACGACACTCGATCGGGCGAAGCGCTGTGCTCAAGGTGTGCACAACCGAGTGGAGGAGCTCCGGCGGCCATTGCTGGCACGCGCGCGGTGAACGGCATTAGTTGTTGTGCGGCTGCAGAAGCCATGGCTTCGCTATCGCCAGGAGGTAAAACCCAAAAAAAAAAAGATATCGTATATAGCTAGCCTGTTCAATATTCAGTTTAGTTACTTTTAAATGCCACTGTACTTTTAGTTTTAGAGCTGCAATTTGAAAAAACGACAAACGAGCTGCAGATATAATTTCTGTGTAGGTGATATCCTGATTAAGAAGTACTTATGGCATGATTAGTTTTTTTTATTTTCACATGAGTCCCTTCTTTCTTATTGCAGACAGACAACGGTATGCCACATTGCCACCTAGATTCCAATTTCTTTCTTACAGCCCAAGTTCTTATATCCTGGAAATTTCCCTCTTACTTTCCGTATGCTTATATATGTGTCAATCCATAACTGTGAGATCAACAAGTGCATGTCGATGAAATTATACATTCTGCCCCTGTTCGGCTAGCTGGTGGCTGGTGCAGATTTGTTCTGAGAGAAAAGTACTGTTAGCTGGTGGCTGATTTATTCTGAGAGAAAAGTACTGCTGGCTGGTGGCTGATAAGACAAGACAGACGAACAGACTATCTGTCCATTGGTCTTCATTACATGATAGTAGATACAGTCCTCAACATTTAGTTGGCCAAATCATTGGATGATCCCAAGGGCATCATCAAGCATACATAAAACATCAAGCTAAATCAGATTGTGCGTGGTTCATTCCAGCTATTACTCTGGTAGTGCCTATTTTGCAGTGTCAGATTCCCGCCGGTTTTACAAAACTCTTCTGCATATATTTGAGCAAGCTCTTGGCTCCTTCTGGGTTGACCTTCAGTGCTAGCTTTAGTAAGATTAGGGAATGCAGCTTTTGATTGAAACTAGAGTGCATGTGCTTCAATTATGCATCAGTACTATCTACTCATATATAATTATATATCCCTAAACGATTGAGGCTTCGGTAGATCTTCAACGGATTTGTACGACAAATTTATTGTGAGAGAAAAATACTGCATGCAGACTTTTACAGCAGATTTGTTGTGAGAGGAAGATACTGCAAAAGAAACCGAATAAAAGAAGCCGAACGAAGCCATACCTCGAAGTAAAATTACTATTGTGGTACTATGTTACTATATGTTTCTAATATCACTGCATACAGTAGATATTCTGATGGATAGATTACTTGGAGCCTTGATGCTTATATTGCTCCTATTTGCATTCCTTGTACTTGTACTACAATGTAAGTATAATCTCTGCCGGTCTTTGAATTTGCTGCTAGCTAGCTAAGGGCACTCACACTGCTAGAAACTATCATAATTTCTATACTCTATAACATCGTGTCAAGAAACTATCTTTCACAATGTAATTTTCTATCATAGTATCTCATGACCCACTTGTGTCTATCACAAACGGTCTTGGTTTACGTGAAGACTTGATTTCTTAGTTAAACTTTGTTTCTTATATTTTCCCTCTCTTTCTTCAATAAATATAACGTCACATCAGCAAAAAACTATAAATAAGAGGGTAATTAATAGAATTAAACTTTATGGTGAAGTCTGCATTGTGAGTGCCCTTATACGTAATCTATTAAAACAGGTCGTGCTGCCCATTCATGGAAGTTTAGGTAAGCTCTTATACATAAACAATAGTGAAATATGTAGCCGGATTGGTTAGGTGGGCTCAATAGCACTCCTGAGGTCCTGGGTTAGACTCCCGGTGGGAGCGAATTTCAGGTTGGGGTTAAAAAAATCTCCACGCCTGCCACCACACCAAAGCACGAAAGGAAGGTCCCGGCCCGCACTCAGACGGGTAATGGCGACCCCGTGTAAGGGTGGGGTAGGTCTTCTCTTATTCAATGCTCGGGGGTTTCTCCCCCCCATAGGTTGAGTGTTTTTTAAAAATTTTGTTTATACTCTTCATTAGGTCAATTTTTATCATGATATTGCAGACAATTTAGGGGTCTCATCTAGGGCTCACAGTTCACACCAAGAAAATAAAAACATTTATGAGCTTATGTGCCGGTAGGGTTTATTCACAGAAGTTTCAATAGTTTACACCTGAGCTCCAAAAAATTCTTAACATGAATACTACATGATTGATGGCAGCTGCTCATCATGACTGATACACACTTCCTCTGGCTGTAATTAGTGAAGCCAATGTAAAAAAAAATGAAGAGGGGGGCAAAATCTTTTATTTTATGCAGTTTTGAGAGATAGTAAAGATCAGTAGTAAATTTGTGAAACGAGCAAAAAAGCAGAAAAAATCATAAAATTGAAGTTTCTTTGTTTCCAATGCTAAGCCTGAGATCCGGGGCAACCCTGTAGCTGTCATGCCAGTAAAATGTTGGAAACCCCATCTTTAACAAGGAAGTCAAATGACACGAATGCATGCCGGACGAATGAATGATGGGTTGGGAAATCACATGAAGTGCCTAGAACAATCTTTAAAAAATCCAAATTCACTACAAATGCACCTAAGAGGATTCTGGGGCAAGGAATGGTTGCCTAACATAATTGCACATTAAGTAATCCAACAACATTTACTTAAAATCTTACAAAATGCAACTAAGGTCAAATCCATACGGATAGAAATGCCAATTTTCTGTGAGGAATAAATTACTAGACCAAATAAATTAATTGAAAATGGCAGAAGCACCATTTTCTCCCTGGGTGGGATAACCAACGTCCTGAACAAGTTTTCTGAAACCATTTTTGTGATTCCCTCCACAACAATCTCAGTGAACTTGGTGTTAGCTGTTTTGACATAATCGAGTATATCCATTAGTGCTTCCCCCTTTATTTTCTTCTCCCTAATGTTCCTTGTCGGATCCGTAAAGTCAAACTGGGTGCAGCACATGTTCAACTTTAAGATGAGCAGGTTCTGTTTCTCTGTATTTGGCATATCCTTAATGCTCGGCAACGGTCGGAAGTGAGAAGAGAACAAGCCATCATTTATCCTCGACTCCTGGAACCCCATACAGTTTCCACTCCCGCCAGCGTGTCCGGTACTCGACAAGATTGGCTGCTGGCCACTCTGATCAGCAACTCCAGAAACCGACTGCTGGTTGGACACGGCATGCCTCCTCCCGCCAACCGATTCCTTATCTGCACGTTTGGACGCTTTGCGCCTCCTCCCAAATATCTGTTTTATCATACTACCACCCACAACAGCTGACGCAACCCGAATCAAAACGGATAGGAGATTCAGATCCCCCCTGGAAGAAACGGCAAAAGGCGCTCCTTGCCTCTTCCGCGGAAACAGGAGCTACTACCACACACCCCTAACCCCTGAGTCCTAGTCCATGGCATGCTCCCATTGCACAAAGGAAAGCTTCAGTCTTGCTGACTTATCCAGCCACTTGAGCCTGCAAAAATGGAATCGAAAATAGGGGGTCAGATAAACGGATGGACAACTCAGCCAGGCCAACATTGCACGGGAATTGTAGCACTAGCACAACCACATCGCAAATAACAACATAGCACGCCCACCCCCTACGTTCTCCCAACACCCCCAAACGAAGAAACTGAACCAATAACCGATTCAGGCACAGAATGTAAAGCAGTTATTCAGAGCACCCCCTCCCCCCGAAAATCACCGCAGCCTACGCTAAATTAAGTGACGGGGCGACGAAAAGGAACCAACCTGAGGCGATCCTACGCGGCGGCGCGGGGTCCAGGGAATCCGGATTAGGCGTAGCGGAGTGGCGACCGACAGCGACCTCTAATTCTGATGGAGGAGTATGTTTCTTTCTCCCCTTCTCCTCCCCTTTCCGTTGGGTTGGAGGCCATGTTTGCTGGCAAAAGCGTGAGATCGACACAGCAAGCGCGGACAATGGCGCTCTGTTTCGCCTTTCGATTGAGTGGGTCATGACTCACCCGGATGCTTGTCACATTCTATGGTGATGTGGCCGGCACATGAACTTTTGTGTGCATTGGAGGCGTTTGATGTTTAGGTGTGGCATATATATGGATTGATCTATCTCAATTTAGATGTTATGTTGTGTAGTAAGATGCTTAATTGCATTGGTTGTCGAAATGACAATCATTGAGATGATATTTTTGGCTTTGTTACTAAATAAGATTTTAGAGGAAATATGATGCAGTAGTTGACAGTTGAGTAGAAACAAATATAAAGGTAAATGCATTTACAATGGATGGACTGCACCGAAAGTTGAGAGAGGATTGCGGCAAAGGGATAAAGTATATTCAAGAGATAAGTATATATAGAAGAATCTATATATAACAACTTAATATATATATACTATATCCCATATATACTTTTAAGAGACAGAGATTTGAGTTATATCCAAGTTGATATACAAAGAGATATGGTAGCATATATTACAGATTAAAATATTAATATGTCCCATTTCTATCCCTATATATGGATTTCATTTTAACTCTAGCTAGTATCTGCTAGATGAAGATACAGAATAGATAGACTCTCGCTATGTTTTTTCTTGATACACAAGTTGAGTATGTAATCATGTGCAATACCAAAGCGTAGGACAAAAGCAACACGTTGTTATGCTTTCCTTTTCTTTGAATGGCTCATGAATCGCCAGAGGCTTATCACATCCACAGGTGATGCGATTTTGCACACAAACCTCATGAAAGAGCCTTGACACCCCCTCTTATGCATGCCCCAGACACATCATTTGTGACATTTTGCGTCTCGTTTTGAAAATTTGGACACGTATCAAGTGTTGCCATTTGACACCCTGTTTAATAGTTTGACTCCAACAAAACCTAGATATATCATCTCAGTTATTATAATTAACCATAAATTTCTTTACCCTAAAAAAGATAACATGTACGTAAATGGAACATTTTGGAGAAAAGGGACCAGTTCATAGTTGAGTAGAAATAAATACAAAAGATAGAGGAATTTAATGAGTGAAACAATTGCTAAGTATAAAACATTAACATAATGGAAGGTTTACTGGATTGTAGGAATGGCTGGAGTAGGAAAAAGGGAAAATTAGTCTCACAGCATCCAAAGATCGTCATATCCGGAAAATACCATCAAAAGTTCACCACTCTGTAAAATAGCACCGAAAGAATGCACGTTACCCACAAATAACATTCTGTCACGTTTGCCGTCCAGCTCCGTCAATCTCCTCCCTTCTCCTTGCTGAGGCACGCAATAGACGAGCGCACTGCTCCAGACTCCAGTAGAACCCGTTCAAACAGCTCCGGCGACAAGCGAGCACACCGTGGCAGAGGAGAACCTGGCCACTCTGGCCGGATCGCCGGCGTCGGTCGGTGCGGCCAATCTGGGCGCCGCCGGTGCTCGAGGACGAGTAGCGGGTGGGCAGGCAGGTGCGCAGCTGTGCGGACGAGGCAGCGGCTCCGGACACCAGGTCGCCGGCTGGCCTGCCTTGCCCGGGTCATGGTCCTGCACCAGCGTCCGGATGCTGCGTGGGGCGCCGGCTTCGAGTCCATGCAAGATCCGACCGATTTTTCATGTTCACATGGTGCCCGTCTGCAGGAAGATGACGACGATGACAAGTGCATGTCAGCACTCAGCAGGTCTTGCCACAGTTTTGCGACGCACAAGCATAGCGGATTCTTGTTGCCGGATTTCGAAGCTGGTCATAGGATGCCAATCACCGTTCCAAAGGATTCTCGATCTTGATTGGCGATTCTAATCAGACGAAAGAGGCCTGATTTTCCAATCAGCACAAGCACGAACATTCTAATTTGGCTTTTGTTATGCATACGTGCAAGATCTCAGCTCAATCGCGAACGGGGCGTGGCAGAGGAGAAGCTGGCCACTCCGGCTCGCCGGCGTCGGTGCAGCACTCTGGGCGCTGCCGGTGCTTGAGGACCAGGCCGGCCTGCGCCGTCGCTCTACCTGGGGCTGGAGGACAGTCCCCTGCCATGCGCCGGACCCATCCTGTGCTGGCATATATTTGGCCGGCGGCAGCCGCTCGATGACCACAACGGGGAGCGGCGAGGAGGCCTGGGCCGCTGTAGGAGCATTGATCCGCCGACTTGCAACGCAGCACGGGCACGGGGCACTGGCTTGGTGCGGAGGGAGGTAGGCGCCAGGCGGCGACCTGGGCATGGGCAGACGGTGGCCTGAAAATGAAGGGGCAGGACTACGGGCGGAGCTGCCGGGGGACAAGGAGCGGCGGTGTTCAGCTTGGGAAGAGAAACGGAAGGGAGATAGAAGACAGACGGCGTTGGCAACATTTGCTCGGAGATGTCACGAAATGCTATTTTCTGGTTACGGTGATCTTTCGATGTTGTGAGAACAGTTTTCTCTAGGAAAAAAGTCTCATAGAAATAAATATATGGAGGAATTGATTGAGTGGTAAGAGCAACTCCAACAACCTCTTTATTTTTGTTAGTTAAATTTGAAGTTTTAACCCTTTGTAAAAATAGAAGACTTCATAATTCTATGGGATGATCCAACAGATTCTTTAAAAACTAAACTTTCCATCTGAGTGGACCCCACATGTCAGTCTTTTCCCCGTCCCAAGTCCCAACCTTATCCATCCCCACCCTCTCACGCCAGTCTGCTGCCTCCCTCACACCTCTCTCCATCGGCCGCGCGTGCAGGGTGGAGCAGTCCGCCGCCTCCCTCGCACCTCTCTCCGCCAGCGGCGCACGTAGGATGGAGTAGTCTGCCACCTCCCTCGCACCTCTTTCCGCCGGTGGCGCGTGCAGGGCGGCGCCGGTGGGGCCTGCGCACGGCGAGGAGGAAGGGCGGGTGCGGGATGGAGCAGGGGGTCGCCCTGCCTCCATGAGCAGGGTGGAGAAATGGCGGGTGCGTGGAGCTCTCCTGCCTCTGCGAGCAGGGGCGGTGGCGGACCAGGACCTCTCCAGCATTGACGGGATCCTCGGAGCGCGACTGACGCGGAGTCTCCCTCACCAGCCATCTCCGACGGCCTTGAGCTCAATTGGGGAGATCAGTGCGGCATGCTTGTCCGCCGTCGCCGGCGTCCCCCTCCCCTCTCCTCTGGCGGCCCCCTCTATCCTCCTCCGGTCCTCCCTTTCATCCTATGGCTCCATCTGACCTCTTTCCCCCAGCGAATCGGGTGGCGGCAGGTAGTGTGTCACACCCTGAAATTTTCAAAATTCAGGATGTGAATAGAAAGGAAAATTAAACAACGATTTTCTCATAATTTTAAAATTTTTCCAACATTTATTTTCTTTACAGGAAATATAGTTTAGGAAAAAGTCATTGATTGTTTTTTTCTAAATTAAATAAATGGTTCGATGTGTGTTGCATTCATACTGAAGCATCTTGGTGTTTCTTGAGTGCAAAAGGTTTTAAAATGCATTTAGATGTTAACCAAGATCCCTCCGAGAATTTTCCAGCTTTTCTGGAATATATTCTCACCTTTCTTGAGCTAATTCTATTTACTAGAAGGCTCTAAAATCTTTTTCATGAGCACCAAATATTTTATTTGGAGACCTCATGTCCCAATTTTACCTTTGGGAATTTTTTTAGAATTTTCGAGATTTTCTGAATATTTTTCGTGCCTTCAAAACATTCTCTAGACTTTTCTGGATTTGTTTTGCACTCAAAATTAATTTCGGAAAATGATAAATCTAATCCTTCCGGTTTGGGTCGAGCCCGAAGGCCCGACCCGCGTCAGCCCGCTCTGGCCCATGCGATCCCAGCTGGGCCCGGCACCCCCAGCCGCTCTCGTGCCCAGGCCGGACACGGCTGCAACGCCGCCGCCGTCCTCCTTGGCGTGCGTGCCACGCTAGGGCACGTCCCCGCTGGCCTATAAAGACCAGGAGCCTGAGCCCCGCGCGCCCCTGCCTGTCTCTCGACGGAGATGCCCCGCAGGCCGCAGCGTTGCGCCATCCGCCCGAGCCGGAGCACCGACCTCGCCGCCGGCCGTCGTCGATCCGCCCGTTGAAGCACCGTAGAAGCAAGGGGAAGGTGTCGCGACCTTCGGAACGCCGACCAGCAAACTCACCGCCGGTCTTCATCGCACCCTCGCGTGCGCCGCCCTGCTTCTCTGCACTGCGCGCCGTCGCCACCCGAAACCACCGAGCTACCAGAGGTCCGGCCGCCGCTCGATTCGTCGTCCAGGGGCGTCGCCAGAGCAGTCTGCCGCCACCAGGGGCTGCGCCACGACGAGCCGCGTCCGGAGAGCACCTTCCCGACGTCGGGGAGCCGCTGGGGCGCCGCCGTCGCTTGAAGACCGAGCCAGCTGCTCCCAACTCTGCCGTCGCCGTCGTCCTCAAATTCCGGCCGCTCCCCTTCGTCTCCAACGTTGGTGAGCACACCATCGCGATCCCCTTCATTTCCTCTCTCTGTTTTGCTTTGCGCCCGAGCTCGAAGGCCACCGGACCGCCGTCGATTTTGGCCGGCCAGGAGCTCTGTCCGCCGGCCATGCCATCCCGAGAAGCCATCCGCATCTCTCTGTATAGATAAGGTTGTTTTGCATCTAGGTCGCTGCGAAATCCTATAATCTATAATCTATAGATCTATTTCTTGTGTCTTGGTAAATCTGCAGATAACCCCCTAGATTTATCCCACCTTTCACACATAAAGCCCACCTGTAACCTTTTGCAGATCTAACCCCGGTTTTAGATCTATTCATGAGCACTATTTAGTGTGTCTTGCAAGTTTTCCAGTAAACCCCTCAGATCTATTAGATGTCTGCGATCAGATCCAATCTAGTTTCTTTTGCAGATCTAACCTCGGAGATTCATCTATTCACAGTGACTATTCACTGAGTCTAGTGTTTCTTCTCTGTTAGCCCTCCAGTTTTATAAGTAATCTTGTCTAGGTCCTTTAACCTTGTTTAATGCATATCTCTCGTGTTTTAGCTCCGTTTTAATATATTCAAGTTGCGCTAGGTTCATAATTACATAATATACTCGTTAGTGGTAATGTTTTCACCATACATGTTTTTTGAAAATAAATTTAATATTAATTTTGATTAATGCCTATTATACATGTCTTTTCTTAAATGAAAGCTATATAGTGTTATACACCGTTTTTCGTGATTAATGTTAATTTGATTAATGTTTATATCATATGCTTTTGTAAATAAAATCTAATTAGATCTTTATCTCAGTTTTTCATAAACCAAATGTTAATTTGATTAATATTTAATTAACTTTTCTAATTAAAAGTTGATTAGGCTTTTATACCGGCTTTTATATATAAATGTTAATTTGATAATACCAATGCCATGATGTTTTCAATAATAACATGATCCACTCGAATCATAAAGTTACGTTTAGATGATCCATATAGTTTACTTTTTCTAAAGTTAAATGCTTAATTGGTATAATTTATACATGAACATTTATAAATAATATTTGACTAGGTTCTTTACGTCGGTTTCCTCAAATAAAGTTTAATCTGAATTAATGCCAACATAGAGTATTTTATTTCTGAAATATCCTTTACATTTGTTTTGTAAATTAAAATGAACCTAAGCTCATAGTTATGTTCTCTCATACAAGCAAATCGTTCGTTAGTCGTTCTTTATCAAGCTCTGTCTCAGTGTCTCTGTTGTAGAGCTAGCATTCTTCCAAGCTCTAGATCTTTCCAATCCTAGTTCATGTCATTCTATCATAGTTGTCTTTTGTAAGTCAGCTAAACTCTCTCAGTCCTTTGTGATCCAATCTTGTGCAGCTATCTTTCTCAAAATCAATCTTGATGGTACCTCTGCCATTTGATGTTATCCCTTCAACCTAGTTCTCCTAATCGTTTCTTAAGGTTTTCTTATGCACTTGATAGTTCGTTGCTACCGTTCTAGTTCGTTTCACCTTAACTTGTACGTTAGCATGCGTATCACTTGTTACTTGTTTTAATATTAAAGTTGCATGTTAATCTTGACTAATTCTTATTTAATTGGTTTCCTAAATAAAAGTGATTAGATTATATCCCGGTTTTCATAAGCTAAGATTTAATTTGGTTAATCCCTATTTATAACTAGCTTTTCTAAATAAAACATGCTTAGTGTTATACATCGGTTTTCATAATAAAGTTAATATGTTTAATGATAATATAACAACCATTTTTTATATTAATGTGTTTAGTTGAACACGCAATATAAAGTTATTCGATTAGATTCTTTCACATGCTTTATCTTTTAAAGTTAATTGTTAATTTGATATAACTTGTACTTAAATATCTGCAAATAAAATATGATTAGGTTTATCGTATTTTCTATAATTAAATGTAACTTTGCTTAATTCTAACATAGAGTATTTCTTTGAAATATTCTTTCCACATAATTTCTCATTAACACATGTGAAGCACGTAGTCCAGTGGTTTGATAATAATCTATCGATAGCTTTATCTTTTCGACCTTAGTTCCGTTTTTAGCGTTTCTTGCGTTTGCGTAACCATAGAATTGAGCCTATCCGCTCTTTTAAAGCCTTTCTTTTGATTGGTGCATTATTCTTAGTTGTATTTGTTGCTTTGTATGTTGTGCCGATGATTGCTTCGAATAGAAGGATCATTGTTCGGAAGCTTTGAAGGTAAAGAGTTTCAAGAAAGCAAGAGCTGAAGAGCAGTAAGAGTGGCTTTTCATTGGAGAAAGGCAAGTGTCCCTAACCACCTTCTACTTATGCTTTATTTACAAGAATATTGTGTCTTAAATGGAACATGGAGAACCATCCAGGACAACAGTGCAACCACAAGAACTAAACGAGCACTGGTCTTGGCTGAATAATTAGAGACTCTAGCTTGGGGTGACCTTACCTGATAAGGACAAGGGATCGGCGGTACTGTGGGGTATGGACCCGCCCTAGTGGGGAGTTGGGTTTGTTCTTTATGGCGGGGTATTGACCTGCTAGGGGGCTTTATACCTTGCTAATTGATCCGGACCTTGTGGGTTACAACCTGTTGGGGAAACTTTGTAAAGGCCTCGTAGCGTCCCTATGCAACCACACCTCGGTAGTGTGGTATGGTGCCTTGCAAGCATCACATGGTTGGGTCCAAAGTTCTTCGGAACTTTTACGTGACTTGTGGTGAAAGTGTACAACCTCTGCAGAGTGTTTAAAACTAATCGATTAGCCGTGCTCACGGTCAAGAGCGACCTGTACCCTCACATGATTAATAAACTTAAAGATGGACTTAAATCACTTTGTGGTTATTTCTTGTGGCCTTGCTGAGTACCAACCATAAGTGTACTCATCCTTGCTTACTGCTGCTCAGAAGAAAAAGGTGTGAAGCTGTTGAAGATGGTGTTGATGCTAGGCCCGCTACCCCCAGTCATCTGCTTGTGGAGTTGGAGCCTCCGTTTCTGATAGAATAGTAAGTTTGTTTATGTTCTTTTAACGTGATACTGAACTATTATTCACTTATGTCTACTATATGTATGAAATTAGATCCTGGCATACATATAAGTATGCACTTGGTTTACTTTTTAAAAACCAGGTGTGACAGAGTGGCTCCTGGCTCCGGCGGCACAGGCAGCAACGACGCGCGTGTGATGCTGGGCGGTGAGCCGGTGAGGAGGTGGGTGATTTGGCATGAGGAGGAGGGCGGGAGGGATCGATGCGCGGGATCCCCGGTGATTTTGCGAGCGTACAGCCACGCCAAATCTCGCGAGCCGCGGGGGAGTATAGCGAGGGTGATTGCGAGGATGACATTTAGATAGTCTGTTGGAATGGTGTTTCGCTGCTTTTTTCCATTTTTTAGCGATGGAAAAGGATTTGAATGACGGTTGGAGTTGCTCTGACAATTGAAAGAGACTTGAGTTGTATCCATGATTATTTTTAAATTAATGTATACTATTTCCTTATTACATCCTATAGTCTCCCCATGGATTTCATTTTTAATTGTAGTTTATGTTGAAGAAGACACGAAATAGACTTTCTTGTCTTTTTGAATGAGACATAAGAGCAACTCCAGTGGGAGCCTGCAAATTGTGGCCTTCAAAACCCATTTGCAGGCCTAACTGTAAAAAATATAGACCCAAAATTACATCTCAACTCCAGTGGAGAAATCAATCCGGACCTCATTTTTTCTGTGGGCCCGCGTGTCAACGAGGGAGAGACTATCCCGTTCTCGTGTTCTGCTCAGCTCCTGCCCGACTGCCCCATCTGCCCGCCCCGCCGGCCACAAGCAACCCCGCCGGCCGGCGAGCCCAAGCCGCCGCGCCCAGGGCGGGTGAGCTCGGCGAGGCACCCCTCCACCGCGTGCCGCCTCCACCGCGGCTCTCGACGCGTGTGCCTGCGCCGCCTCCACCGGAAGCTGCTCCCGCTCTGGCCCCAGGCTGCTGTCGCGGGGAAGGGGGAGCTGGAGAGGGAGCGGAGGGACATGGCGCTGGTCGCGGAGATCCCGCCGCCGTCCACGCTAGAGCGAGTCAGGACGGTGCACCCGGCAGCGGCCGAGGCAGCGCTCGACCCCTACGTGTTCTACCCAAAGGCGTCGACGTGCTCTAGCCGGTGGCGGGAGCTTCTGCGGCTGCGCAAGGTCCAGATGCCACAGAAGGCGTCACCGGTGCTCCTTCTTCCCGTCACCGTTGGCCAACACGTTGGTGTTGAGGACGACCGGCTGGCCGGTGCTGTTGCCCATGAACTCCATGTCGATCTCGTCGTGCTCGGGGTCGTCGCTGGAGGTCAGCTGCAATCAACAATTGGTGTGTTGCAGCATCAGTCTCACGAATCTGAACGATTTTATTTGGGTCTCCAATTAATAAGTAGAAACCGAAGGTGATGGACTCACGTAGAAGGAGGTGACGGTGCCGGCGGAGTTGCCGGGGATGAGCTTCATCTGGATGCTGAACTAGCCGTAGAGGTACTTCTGGCGGGAGCTGAAGGCGCCGCCGGATTGCTGGTTGAGGATGAGCGACGTCACCTGCTGCCCCTGCGCGTTGTAGTCTGCGCACACGTTGTCGTCGGTCGTGAACTTCTCGTACAGCCACGAGTCCGCCGACGCCGAGGCAGACAGGAGCGCCACCGCCACGGCGGCGGACAGAGCCCGCCGCGCCACCGCCAGGGCCATGGATGAATGGGTGGATGCTCTGCTTCTTGGATGAGTTGAGGACAGAGGCTAGCTAGCTGGCTGGGGGACCTGAGGTAGTGTGGAGTGTGGACGAGTGCTGGGAGTTGGTTCTGTGTGGCCAAGCAGGGGACGGGCGTCCAACTCCTCCGCGGTCGACCCCATCCCGCGCCCTCGCATTCGGCCCTGCCGCCGCAGGAGTCGGTGGACGCTGGCCCCTGGATCTCCACCACGGACGCCATCGGGGCCGCGGATGTGCTGTTTGGCAGCTGCTCCTGAGGTTGGGCCGGCGGCAATGGCTGCCACGAATCCCAAATCCCCCGTGCCGGTGGCTACGGCGACGGGCAGGAGGTGATCGAGGGAGTAGAGGATGAGGCCACGGAGACGTGTGCGACGTCGATTTGAAGCTGGTGGAACAGAGGTGGCGGATTTGGCCGGCGACGGTAACAGCTCGGCTCTGCTCGTCTCTGGACCGGGGAAGAGGAAAGGGAAAAAAGATGGCAGGCAGCGAAGATGAGGCCCGCGGCTTGGACGACGGGCGGCGACTGGGCACTGAGTCAAGGGACGAGGGCGGGGAGCAGGGGGTGTGCGTGTCGACCCGCAGCCGCTGCTGCTCCTCGCCGGAGCTCGTCCATGGCGAGAGAAGGAGAAGAGGAAAAAAAAAGAAAAGAAAATAGAAATAGGTGGGACCCACTTTTTGAGGGAGATTTGGAGGTCCTCTAGGAATGGAGGCTTGGAGGGGAAATTTGGAGGGGTATGCAAAATGCAAGTCCATTTAGAGACCCTGCTGGAGTTGAGTTTTTTAATCAAATCTTCAAATTTTGTAGTAGAGGCTCATTTAGAGGCCCCTGCTGGAGTTGCTCTAAGTTAAATATATGTAGTCCTGAATATCTTTTAAAAAATACATTACCAAAGCATGGGACACAGGAGAATAGACAAACAATATTCTGTTTTCCTTATTCTTTCAAGTTACAATGACTCAGTGAAAGACATAAGTTATAATGACTCAGGTGATGTCGCGTGAGCACATGAACTTCATGAAAGAGAGTACGTACAAATATTATTAGCAAGGAATTTCTTTCAGCTAAAGAAAGATAACGAGTAGAGAAAGGAAAATTTGTTTGAGAAAGATGGAGTAGTTGACGGTTGAGAAGAAACAAATATTACAACAGAGGCATTTACTGAGTAAAACAAATATCAACTACCCAATACGTTGAAGATTGCATCAAAAGTTGAGAGAGTTTGTAGGGAAGCGGTATGGTAGGTGGCAGTTAAATATATTAAAGAGAAAAGAATTTAAATTGTATCCTAAATTGTACTCAAGATATATTAAAAGATTTATTGCAATAATACTCCCTCCGTCCCACAAAGACTGCACATATAGAAATTTTGAGACAAGATAGTGAGGTTGGCAAATGGCCAAAGTACCCCTATTAACTCCATGCAACTTGCTTTGGCAGACGCACCACCGGATGGATTACCAAGAGTAATTAAGTGAGCTGCAGACGCTGCAGTAAATGTGTGGACTCCTCGCGTTCCCAATTTTTGGCGCCAAGCAGCACATCACCTACTAAAAAAATTTGTTTTACATGGCACATTTAGCTGGCGTCAAAATTTCTTTAACACTATTAGCATCCAGAACAAATTTAGGAGGCGCCAAATCATAAAATTTTCAGTACATGCCGCCAAGATTACAGAGGCAATTTGACAGGCTATTTAACTACCAGAGCTGGGAAAGTAGTAGCCTCTCACTTCTTCCTGTCCTCTCATCTTCACCGAACACTGTCAAAAAATACATGGCCATATTAGATCTCAACCGAGAACCAGATGAGGGAGATGGAGAGGAGTTACCTGATCTCAATGACACACCTTTGCTGCAAGATGAAGACTCTGATGATGCACAGGGAAAAGACCAAAACAATTATGTCAACCAGGAAGGTGAACAAGCAGCAGGTACACATACTATGGTTATCTTTGTAACACTTATTTTGCATAACATGGCAAGATAATTCACAAGGCTCACCTTCCTGTATGAAGTCGAAGCTGCAACTGAACAAAATGAAATCCATTTAGGAGATGATCTGCAGGCCATGTACGATGCTGTGATGCAGGAAGAAGATGATGTGCACGATGATGATGCACACGGAGAAGGCCAAAACAATCCTGTCAACCAAGAAGATGAGCAAGCAACAGGTAAACATACTATGGTTATTTTTGTAACACTTATTTATCATAACATTGGCAAGGTAATTCACAAGGCTCACCTTCCTATATGTAGTCGAAGCTGCAACTGAACAAGAAGAAATCCATTCAGGAGATGATCTGCAGACCATGTACGATGCCATGATGCAAGAAGAAGATGATGTGCATGATGGTAAGTCGACTACTAATATAAGCTTTACTATTTACGCATCCATGATAGTATTCAAATTTGTCAACGCAGATGTAGAAGAGTTGGACAACGCAGATGGTGAAGAAATTAATCAACTCAGAAATTTGACAGAGAGGCAACGACAAGAAATTTATGAAGCTTTGCTAACAAGAAGTACCAATGGAAGATTAAAAAGAAACACTACAAACATAGTTGCTGAACAATTAAATGTAAGTCGGGATGCTGTGCGGCGAGTTTGGAGGAGAGTTAAGGAGTGTCGAGAAAATGGAGAAGCAGTTGACATAAGGTCAAGGAAGCCAAAGAATTGTGGCCGAAAAAAGGTTCAAGTCGATATGGCACAAGTTCTTGCTGTTCCCTTGCACAAGAGGAGCACCATACGGTCCTTAGCACGAGCTTTAGGTATGAAGAAAAGTACACTACATAGGTGGTTCAAGGAAGGTATGCTTCGACGCCACTCAAACTCACTAAAGCCTTATTTGAAGGAGCCAAATAAAAAAGAGAGGCTACGGTTTTGCATTTCTATGTTAGACCCAAGTACACTGGCAAATGACCCCAAGTTCTTGGAAATGTATAACATTATCCACATAGATGAAAAGTGGTTCTACATAACAAGGAAGAATAGGAACTTTTACTTGCTTCCTAGTGAGATTGATCCACACAGGACTGTGCAGAACAAGAATGCCATTGTGAAGGTCATGTTCTTGTCAGCAGTTGCGAGGCCTAGGTTCGATGAACAGGGAAATTGCACTTTTGATGGTAAGCTAGGTGTTTGGGCTTTTATTAGAAAGGTAAATTTTTTACATGGCTGTTTTAGTTATATATTGTTTTTTTTCATATTTTCACCTAACATGTTTCTTGTACTTATAGGAGCCTGCAAAGCGGAAAAGTGATAATAGACCGAGGGGAACACTAATCACCAAGTCAATCAATGTAGACCGAAATACTATGAGGTCATACATGATTGCTAAAGTATTGCCAGCTATTCAAGCAAAGTGGTCTCAAGAAGATGCAGGAAAAACCATATGGATACAACAAGATAATGCTTCATCACATGTGCCTCCACATGATGAACAGTTTGGAGCAGCAGTAGCCCAAACAGGACTTAACATACGAATCATGTCACAACCTCCTAATTCCCCTGACATGAATGCCCTAGATCTTGGTTTATTTGCTTCTCTACAGTCTTTAGTAGATGAAACAAACCCTACAAATATTGATGAGCTGATAGAAAGTGTTCACAAAGAATATCGTGACTATGATCCAATTATTTTGAATAGGGTGTTCTTAACATTGCAAGGTTGCTTGACTGAGGTAATGAAAGATAGAGGAGGAAACAGGTACAAGGTGCCTCACATGAGCAAAGGGAGGCTAGAAGCACTAGGTATTCTTCCTAAAAGGCTTTCTTGTGACCGTCCACTGTACGAAAGTGCCATGGAGATCCTAGCAAACTAATTGTGCCAGTGTTTTGTAATTTCTTATTTTCAGTTTGCTTGTTATCTCCAGTTGTAATGTTACTTTCAATCATTTCAATTTCAGATATAAGCAGTTGAACATGCTCTCAGTACCAACACATGTTAAAATTAAATCACTATCAAAAGATAAGCAGTTGAACCATTTAAGATCACTACCAGAAAACAAACAGTGCAACTAGCTATGTGAAGGAGAGGAGAGGTACAAACATTCCCATGGGAAGGAGAGGTACGAACCGCTGATCGACCACTACGCATCCCACCTCCACCAAGCCTGCAACTCCAATCTCCCCCACGCCCGATCCAAAGCCGGCGGTCACGGATCCACCTTCGTCGGTAGATGCATCTGCTCAGCCTAGATGCATCTGCTCAGCCTGAATCCGCGTGAACCACGGCTCCTACCGCCGTCGCTAAGCACCATGGATGAGAGGGGAGAGCCACAGTGGGCTGACGATGAGGCAATGGGAAGCAGCGGCGCTGGCTCGTGGTGGGATGCGGCGGTGAGCGTGCTAGCGGTGGCGAGTGGCGAGCGGAGGTTGACGGGGAGATCGATAGGAGTTTTATCATGCTGTTGTGCGGTGGGAATGTGGATAAGGAACCTGGTGGATTTTTTTCCAGGCTCGTCTGTCAAAGGGATGGAGTAAATGTTTGTTTCGTTAACCGGGTCCGAAGAATTTAAGGGAGTTCTGGTTGACTGGTCCAAAATCTATATGAACAGTCTTTGTGGGACAAGTTATGAAGTCTATATGTGCAGTCTTTGTGGGACGGAGGGAGTACATACTATATCCCAATGGTGTCGGTGAGAGTTCCCGTGCATGTAGGTGAAGTTACAAAATAGACTTGCACAGGTATTTTCAGCCCGTCCCAAACAAGCAGCAGCGGAGGAGCCCATCCCCCAAGATTTTTTTTTTATTTTCCAAAAATATACCACCGTTTCAGAATTTATCAAATCTATACCACAGCTGCCGTACCCCATGGCGGTTGGGCATCCAAACGCCTTGCGCTACGGCGGTTGGCAGAAACCGCCATAGCCCACGGCAGTTCGCCGAAACACTGTAGCAGGCGGCCTACCGCTCTGCGGTTGCAGGCTTAAACTGTCGTGGCACACGACGGTTGGATAAACCACCGTGCGCCACGGCGTTTGGAATTTTTTTTTGAAATAGAAAATAACATACTGCTTGCGTTACATCGCGAGTACTAAACCTAATAATGCGCAGTTATAGTACTAAAGATGCATTAGGGAACTTAGAAACCGCTAACGTCGTTCAGATTACAACATTTGTACTGGTAGGAGAATTGCCCAGAGAACATAGATCCTCTGGAGTGCTGGGAGGCCATGTAGTACCCGTACCCAGACGCGGGTGGAGGTGGAGGTGGAGGTGAAGGTGGTGGGGATGGAGTTGCTGGTGGAGTGTCGTTCTTCTTCTCGTGGCATGAACAACAGCAAAATGGGTGCTCACAACCGGTGTTCGTTTTGAACACCATAGGTCCCATCATGGGTCTGTCATCCATAGATGGTGGATCCAGACGAGCCAGTGCCTCTCTGAGCTCCCACTTCAGGTTGTAGATGACGACGTCCTCGAGGTAGTCGATGTACTTTCGGTAGGGTTCGATAGCTGGAGGATCCACCCATTGCACGAAGCCACAGGAATTGGGTTGCTCATAGTACTGCGAAAATCGAGATTATGTTAGCGAACCAAAAGAAGAAGATCGACAAAACTGACTTTGCTTTGCTTACCCATGCATACGGGAAGTGCCAGAAGTGACGGCCGGAGTTGTTCCATCCCTGGTAAACTTGCATCATGCAAAACTCACCATGTGCACACCTTGGCCAGTTCACCGGTTGATCGGGTGCGTAGCTTCTAACATCACATATGGATTTGAAATCTCTCTTATCTAAGACTGGAAAATTGCTCTTGAAATCTGGATCTTGCTTAGTCCACACTTCAGGACCGACAGACTCATCACCCCCATCTCCAGGAAGACATTGTTGCTTGCTGTGAAGAGGCATGAGAGAAGAGAATGGTGACATATATGTAGGCAAAGAAGAAGGCGGGGTGGTGGGCCATTCGATCCATGGGAAGAGAGAAAGCAGTTGTGACTCTGAGAAAGCACACCCTACGCGAAGGTAGAGTGTTATTTGTTGTAGTCATTCGGAGGAAAAAACCTTCAGAAAACACACACTAATGCAGTACAATTAAAAGTCGATAGGATACAAGCTGAGTCTAGTGAATGAGGAAATAAAAGATTGATTTTAAAGTGATACAATTAGACTCTAAGTCTAAGACTCCAGGTCTACTGAGTACAACGGGGGTATTTCCCCTTCCTGATGGCATCCGGCCCAGCTTCCTTGGCCCGGCGAGCCCTCTCCCTCTTCCTATCTCTGTCCGCTTCACGGGCCTGGGCCGCTTCACGTTCTTTCATCTCCCGGCGAATGCGAATTTCCTCCAGCTGTTCTTTACGTTTTTCCTCCTTTTTTTCCACCTCGACACCGCGGAGCCACCTCTCACGTGCCGAACGGCCCGTTTCCTCGATGTAGCGCTTGTCATCGTCGGACTGCTCAACATCTAGCCACTGCATAAAATCACAAAGAGGATGTAGAGTCTTTTTCAAAGATACGTTAGATAATAATGAACTAGCAATGCCATGAATAATTAAGAATTGGAGTCAGTTTCTTATCTTGGGTCTAACGTTGCTGAAAGGCTTGATGGGGTCGTGCTCATAATCCAAGCACATGAAGAACCTCATCCTGTACGCGTACCCGAGAACCTTGCACTTGACAAGCTTGCAGTTCTCACCGCAGTAGCACATATAACCTCAGAGAACTCTTCAGTACCCTGAACTCTCTATGTTGAGTCAAGGTGGACCACCTCTTCACTGCATCCTTCATATGTTCAGTAGTTGGGTACATGCCACCCACACAAACCTCATTCTCCCGGTACTCCCAGGGCACATTCTCACCGTCATTAACAGTAAACTGTGAGAAGTCATAGTTCTCCCAATCCCTTGGCACATAGGAGCCATGCTCGTCATCTTCATCATCTGAGCATTCCTCTTCCAATGCACGTTCGTCTTCTTCAAACTCCCTCTCGTACTGCCTTAGTACTTCTGGGTTGTCTACTCCCTCATCAATCACACCACCAGGTTGGACGTGTGTCTCATAATCTTCCGCATCACCTCCTTCACTCGCATCACCTCCTCACCCTCTTCTTCTTCCTCTGCTGCACCCTCGTCTTCACCCACATCAACACCCTCAACTCCCTCGTGCACTTGACTAGAAGACCCTCCCTTGTGAACAAATTGGACAAACAGAACAACAGGCAAACCAACTCGACATGCATTTCGAATATAACCCCTCCAAACTCTAGTGCCTTCAAGCGGCATTAGCTCCAAAAAACTGGCTCACTTCTGTTGATTCGTGCCATTATCGACAGATCGTACTGCTCTGAATCTACTGAGAATGATTTGTATAGTCAGTTGGTTATGACCTCCCAAGTTCTTTGTCCTGCTTTTGTAACATCTTTCACGATTGTATTAAAATTGGAGAAGTCAACCCCGTCTTCACCATATATAATTTCTCTATTTCCAAAATACAATTGGACATGAACTGTCTCCTACATGTCTGACAGCCTAGAAGCCAATAACCGCTTAATATATAAATCTAGTGAATAACAAATATATCAAGTAAATTATACACTAAAGCTGCTTAATAACGGAGTGAATCTAGTGAATCTACAGACCTACTGAATGTACCTAATGAATGTGATGAACACTAACAAAGTTTAATCTAGTCAATCAAGACTAACAATTATTACTGATTAAATTAGTGTGATAGCAGAGTACAATACCTGCAAAGTGACGAAAATCCGGCAGAGCTTCGCTACTTGCACCACCTCCCCCTCTCCCTTCTCCTCCACCCTGTCCCTTCTCCTCCAAATGAGCCCAAATGAGCTTCCCGGCCAATTTTCGAGCTTATATACGGGGGGAAACCCAGCCGCCGTGGGCTACGGCGGTTGCAGTCCAACCGCCGTGGGCTACGGCAGTTTCCTGCTACCGCCGTAGCGTACAGCGATTGTGGTATAGATTTGATAAATTCTGAAACGGTGGTATATTTTTGGAAAATCAAAAAAAAATATAAAAAATTTCATCCCCCAAGTAAGAAAGGCTGAAACCCACAAGAGGCCCAATCCGCACTCGTTTCAGACTTGACTGCCCGACATAAACCTGGGCTTGGGCTGACACGAACAGCTGCGCGCAAAAATTGCCTGCTTTAATATAGAGGGGCCGGGGCGGATTGACGGGCCGGGGCAATGTTTTTGAAGTTTCTGAGAGGTTTCTTTTTTTTGAATTTTTTTATAGTTATTTTTTTACGATTTTTCAAAAATAAATGTCCAAACCAAATTTTTGTAAAATTATACCAATGCCCCATTTGAAACGGCGGTACCCTAGCTATTGTCGTTGCAAATGGCGGTTGACACCTACCGCTAAATGAAACGGCGGTAGGGCATTGTACCCCGTCGCGCGTACCGTAGCGCTCCTACCGCCGTCTTCAAAAAATCATAATTTTTGTCGTAAAAGATAAACTTTATATGAAAATTGTAGTTTTCATCGAGATCTACAACTTTGTAGTTCAATTTTCAATTGAAATCATTTTGATGCTTAAAAAGTTGTACAATTTTCATATAAAGTTTATCTCCATCCTAATTTACGGAAAAAGTTATGAATTTTTTGAAGATGTACCGGCCCTACCGCCATTTCATTTGGCAGTAGGTGCCAACCACCATTTGAAATGGCGGTAGCTAGGGTACCGCAGTTTCAAATGGCGGCATCGGTATAGTTTTGCAAAATTTTCGTTTGGACATTTATTTTTTAAAAATTATAAAAAATAAATATAAAAAATTCCTTTTTTCCCTTTGGGTCAGCAGCGGAGCGCGCACCAGCGAGGCTGGTGGAATACCGTCGTGGGCGCGTGCCAGCCGAGCGCGCCGCGTCAGCAGGTTTGGACGTGGACTCAATGCCTGCGGTCACAAGGTTGCTAAACTTTACTCAAAAAAAGTTGCTAAACACACATACTTGGCAAAATACTTTTTTTGCTTCGGACATTTTTACTTCAGCAAATTGTCTCTGATATAACGGGTAAATAATGACAATTTGCTGGTACTTATTGTATTATGTGACCGTTGAATAGTGATAATTTGCCGAACTAAACAGAGCCGCCATAACAAAGAAGGGCCAGAAGTGGTCTTAGCATCGTTGGGTCAAAGTATGTTGCGATTGAAGTTTAATATGGATATTTTGTAACTTATTACGATTAGATTTATGCCGAGAATGTGGTAGTCGGTAACTAAAAAAACATTATGTATACATTTGAACCACCACACACTTGGACTCTGTTGGTCATATTTATTTTTATAGAGAAATGGAGAAAATCATAGAAGCATTTAATTTAGTCATATAAAGGGGGATTCGGATTCCGCTAGTACCATCTTTTTGTGTGTGTTAGTACCGTGTGTTTTTTGCCATGCAAATCATGATTGAGGTTGATGAGATGTTGTAAATTAAATTTTCGAATCATACCCATTACTAATCCTACCTACTTTTTTTTTAAAAAAAATCACTAACCCTACCTAGTCGAGATGTAAGTATTATGAAACGACTTATTAGCATGTTAAAACGTGATATACATCCCATATTAATAACATGTACGAGATCACTTGAAGACATTAGAGCAACTCCAGCAGGGCCTCTATACGGGCATCTACTCTAAAATTTAGAGATTTAATGCAAAAACTCAACTCCAGCAGGCTCTCTAAATGAACCTGCATTTTGCATAGTCCTTCAAATTTCCTTTCCAAGCCTCCATTCCTAGAGGCCCTCTAATCCCCCCTTGAAAAGGTGGGTGCCATCACTTTTATTTCTTTTCTAATTTTTGTGACAGATTGGTCCCTCATTGACGGATGGGGCCCACATGCAAATAGAGGCCTAGATTGATTTCCCACTGGAGTTGAATGCTAATTTTGGGCATCTATTTTTTACATTTCAGCCTGCAAATGAGTTTTGGAGGCCACAATTTGCAGGCTCCCGCTGGAGTTGCTCTTAGGCGTCCAACAAGGCACTGCTACATTGATTTCTTTAGGCCACTCTCAATGCACATTTCATATTTATTATATTTCCAAAAATGCCACATGTAAGCAAGATGATATTTAACTCATAGTTTAAATAGCTCCCACAATGCAAAAAAATCATTATTTGTTATTTTCCAAAGGTACATGATTGGAAGACTAAGAAATCTTGAAAACAGTGTAAAAAGGGTTTCATGATCGATGATGCAACACATTTCACCTCTCTCTTCTTTCATTCTTTCCATATCATCAAAAAAATGCTAACGTATCTCACTTTATTTAATGGGATGAAACTCAGTTTTGACGAAATGAGAAAAACTTTATTTAATGGGATGAAACTCAGTTTTGATAATACGAAATGAGAAAACCCGGCAGGCATCTCGAAAGCGCTTTCGGCGAACGACGCTAGAAATTAAAGAAGCGTCGTGGGCGCATGCGAGCCGGGCGCCAACACAGCCTGGACGTGGACGCAACGACCGCTGCTTGGTTCGTTGGCTTTTCACATGGCGCAACTTGTGGCCACGAGGTCGGTGGAGGTAGGCAAAACACAAGCCGCTCCTACTTGTTCGTAAATTAAGGTCAACAAAGAGAACGTTTCACAACCAGCCAAATCAACACGCAATATACAGGTGGATTCATGCATGCAGTTGTCAATATTATTATTCCAAACGATACGAGAACATTACATTTGCATCCATATATATGAGATCAAAACTTTGAACAGCAGCACGCCTGATCACTCCACAACATCAAGCTAAGAATGTGCATGCATGCTTCTTCAAGAGCAAGAATAATCACGGTATCAAATTCATAAGAATTAATTGTATCGAATGGTGCGGCCGACCAAATCATCGGATCTAGTCGTCCTTTGGCGGGTCGGTCATCCACGAGTTGAGGCCCTGCATGATCTCAGGCTTCTTGCCGTCGATGAACTTCCTGAAGCCGTGCTGCGAGTACCTCTTCCCCTCATCCAAGTTCTCGAGCACACCAGCCGCACGCTTCTCCTTGAGCACCCTGATGCGATCATAAAGTATTTTCTCGATGAGAATCCAAGCATCATATCATGATGCTCCATCTCCAACCGAATTGAAACGACGACGACGGGCGAACATCAAAAGCAACAACAGATCTCTACTCAATAAACCACTACGCAATAAACTTGTGTGGTAGTAGGGATAAAATTGACGAAATAGATCGATATACAAGAGCACGCAGAGATCTAGTTGGTGCTTTGGAGAATCAGCATCTACATCTGCCAGAGGGATCGTGAAGCACCGTATGTACCTGACTTCGGGGTTGCCGGTGATGTTGCGGATGAGCTGCATCGCGCAGATGCCGACGGCCGTGCCCGTCGCCAGGAACAGCGGGTACACCTCCGGGCGGATCCACCGCTTCGACCACGAAGCGGACGCCGACGCCATGGATCGGATCTTGGCGGCGGCGGCGAATAGACGAACGGGCTACCAAATACTAGATCTGTTTGATTTCTTTCGTGGCTCGCAAGACTAGCGCCGGCGTGCGGGACTGGCTCGCCCGCTCGCTTATATAGGCGGCCAGGCCTAACCGGGCCGGGCCTGGGCCTGGCGGCGCTGATTGGGTTGGGAAAAAATAAACAAAGTAATTTACTCCTGGCGATTCGGCCATGGAAAGAGCGAGAGGGCGAGGAAAACGCGTCGTCGTCGTGCGCGCAACGGCGTGGACCAGGCTGGAGGGAGGAGACGCTCGCATGTGTTGTGTGGTGCGATTCGGCGGCGGCGGGTGCGGGTCGCTTTCACATGCCCAAAATCTTACGCCAACTGGGCAGTGGGCCAAGCCGTCGGTGCCGAAGAGAAACAAGTTGTTGGCACCGACTTCTCTTCGTCTTCCTCCCATCGAAAGGACGGCGCCGGTTTGCCTGGAATAATTTATTCCACGCGACCGGTCGGCATGCGCAACCTTTCTTTCTTTTTTTTCGGGTATAATACAAGTGTAACCTTTGGTGCTCATGGAATGCTACATATATATACTGATCGTATATGTCACGTCCGTATATCGTTCGACTGATAAAGCAATATGACAGTCAATCTTTTTTAATCACACGATGCAGACGCAAATGCTCACATACACATGCACACGTACTCGACCTTACGGACACACGCACACAACTTTATCTACTTTATCTCTATGAACACCTTCGAAAGATTAAGATACGGATGTTTGAGATTGACGAAGTCACCACTGACATCACGCTACTAACTGTTGGATATATACCCTAGAGCCAATTGGATTGGATCCACTAATGGGCTTGATGGATTTGATCCATTAAGGGTACTAGAGTCTTAATGGGCCGCAAAGGTTGAAAGACCCATTAGTGACCTCTATATATACAAAGGTGGAGAGAGGGGAAAACCCTAATCGGCCATTTGCTACAGTAGCCGCGCGGCTAGAGTAATCGCGCGTGAACAGTAGCCTCTGAAAAGGAAGAGGTTCTGGACACCCCTTTACCAGATGAGCCTGCTGATAATGCACCAGCTGCTGAAAAGAACGCTTACAAGAAGGCATGGGATGCTGATCTTGAAGTGGGCTGCCTTATGCTTGTGTGTATGGAACCTGATCTGCAGATGCAGTTTGAGTCCTATGACGTGCATGATATGGTTGTGACACTTAAAGACATGTTCGCCACACAGGTTAGGACTGAAAGGTTCAATGTATCCAAAGCTTTTGTGGAGAGTAAGTTGGCAGAGGGTGCAGCTGTTGGACCACACGTGATCAAGATGGTTGGTTACGTTCAGAGGTTGGAGAAGCTAGGCTTCCCACTGGGTCAAGAGTTGGCTACTGACTTCATTCTCACATCTCTTCCGCCCAGTTATGGGAACTTCATCTCGAACTACCATATGCATGGGGCAGAGAAGGGTTTGAATGAACTGTGTGGTATGCTTAAAATGACAGAGAGTGACATTAAGAAAGGCGCTGGCAGCAGCCATGTGATGGCAATTCAAAACAAGCTGACCTTTAAGAGAAAGGGCAATTCTTGGAAGAAGAAAGGCAAGTCCAAGGATACGATCCCCAAGCCGAACCAAGCGCCCAAGGCTGGACCTGCTGCTGACAAAGAGTGCTTTCATTGTCATGAGCTTAGTCACTGAAAGAGAAACTGCAAGCTGTACCTAGCTTCTTTGAAGAACAAGGGAAGTAAGAGTACTTCCACTTCAGGTACACTTCATGTTTATGTTATAGATAATATTTTCTCGCTGATACAATTATTAATTCTTGGGTATTTGATATCGGATCGGTTGCTCATATTTGCAATTCGATGCAGGGACTAATAAAAAGTGGAAGTGTTGAAAGAGAAGAAGTTGATTTTCGCGTGGGCAATAATGCAAGAGTTGCTGCGTTGGCTGTCGGGACGATGCAACTTCACCTCCCGTCAGGATTTGTTATGGAATTGAATAATTGTTATTTTGTTCCTAGTGTGAGTCGAAACATTTTGTCTCCTTCATGCTTGATGAGGGATGGTTATTCTTTTGCGAGTGAAAACAATGGTTGTGTTATCTCTAAGAATAATATGTTTGTGGCTTCTGCACCCATTGTGAATGGTTTATTTGTTTTAAATCTTGATGATTCACCTATCTGCAACATAAGTCCTAAGAGGTCTCGACCTAATGATTTGAGTCCTACCTATATGTGGCATTGTCGTTTGGGTCATATAAGTGAAAAACGTATGAAAAGGCTTCATAATGATGGGCTTTTAACTTCGTTTGATTTTGAATCTTACGAGACATGTGAGGCTGTTTGCTAGGCAAGATGACCAAGACGCCTTTCACAGGTTTTCCTGAGAGAGCATCTGACTTGTTGGAACTTGTACATAGTGATGTATGCGGACCAATGAGCACGATGGCTAGAGGAGGATTTCAATACTTCATAACTTTCACTGATGACTTTAGTAGATATGGATATGTCTACCTAATGAGGCTCAACTCTGAAACATTTGAAAAGTTCAAAGAATTTCAGAATGAAGTTGAAAATCAGCATGGTAAGAAAATCAAAGTCTTACGATCTGATCGTGGAGGTGAGTATTTGAGTCACGAGTTTAGCAATCATCTAAAGAGTTGCGGAATTGTTCCACAGCTTACGCCGCCTGGAACGCCTCAGAGAAATAGTGTATCCGAACGACGTAATCGAACTTTGTTAGACATGGTACGATCAATGATGAGCCAGTCGGACCTACCATTATCATTTTGGGGTTATGCTCTAGAAACCGCAGCTTTCACTTTAAATAGAGTACCATCTAAGTCCGTAGTGAAAACACCATATGAGATGTGGACTGGTAAGACTCCCAGTTTGTCTTTTCTGAAAATTTGGGGTTGTGAGGTTTATGTGAAGAAACTTCAATCAGATAAATTAACACCCAAATCGGACAAGTGCATATTCGTGGGATACCCAAAGGAAACCTTGGGATATTATTTCTACAACCGGTCGGAAGGCAAAGTGTTTGTCACCCGGAACGGTGTTTTCTTAGAGAAAGAGTTTCTTAAAAGAGAGAAATGTAGACAGAAGGTGTATCTTGAAGAAGTTCAAGATGAGCCGCTTGGGCAAGATTTCACAAGTGATGCTAATGTAGCTGAACGAGTTGAGATGCCCGTGGCAAGAGAAGCACCACCACAACCACGATGGTCTGAAAGGCCACGTCGCGCAACTGATAAGCTCAACCTCATGATTACGGGAGAGCGCGACATATTGTTGTTACACAATGATGAACCTATGACATATGCGGAAGCAATGATGGACCCAGATTCCGAGAAATGGCAAAGTGCCATGAGATCCGAAATAGATTTCATGGGTGACAATCAAGTTTGGAACTTGGTTGACCCACCAGATGGTGTTAAACCCATAGAGTGCAAATGGATCTATAAGAAGAAGAGAGACATGGATGGAAATGTTCACATCCATAAAGCTCGACTTGTTGCAAAAGGTTTTCGACAAGTTCAAGGAGTTGACTACGATGAGACATTCTCACCAGTAGCGATGCTTAAAGCTATTCGAATCATTCTAGCTATAGCTGCATATTTCGATTATGAGATATGGCAGATGGATGTCAAAACAACTTTCCTAAATGGGAATCTGACTGAGGATATGTATATGACACAGCCTGAGGGATTTGTTGATCCAACCAATGCTGGAAAGGTATGCAAACTTCAAAAGTCCATTTATGAACTGAAGCAAGCATCTCAGAGTTGGAACCTTCGCTTTGATGAAGTGGTCAAAGGGTTTGGCTTCATTCAGAGTGAAGAAGAGCCTTGTGTTTACAAGAAGGCAAGTGGGAACTCTGTGGTATTTCTAATCTTATATGTGGATGACATATTGTTGATTGGAAATGACATTCCTATGTTTGAGGCCACTAAGACCTCATTGAAAAATAGTTTTTCGATGAAGGACTTAGGCAAGGCAGCATACATTTTGGGCATCAAGATCTATAGAGATAGATCAAAAGGGCTTATAGGATTAAGCCAAGACACTTACATTGACAAAGTGTTGAAACGGTTCAACATGGAGGAGGCAAAGAAAGGGTTCTTGCCTATGTCACATGGCATACACCTCAGCAAGACTCAGTGTCCTTCGACTACTGGTGAGCGGGAACGCATGAGTAGAGTACCGTATGCTTTGGCCATCGGATCTATCACGTATGCCATGATATGTACACGCCCAGATATTTCGTATGCACACAGTGTTACAAGCAGATACCAATCTGATCCGGGTGAGGGTCACTGGACAGCGGTTAAAAATATTTTTAAGTACTTAAGAAGGACTAAAGGCATGTTCCTAGTCTATGGTGGTGAGGAGGAGCTCGTTGTAACGGGTTACACCGATGCTAGTTTCCAAACTGACCAAGACGATTCAAAGTCGCAATCAGGATACGTATTTACGATAAACGGTGGTGCTGTGAGCTGGAAGAGTTCGAAACAGGAGACAGTGGCTAATTCTACAACAGAAGTCGAGTACATCGCGGCTTCGGAAGCTGCAAAGGAGGGTGTTTGGATAAGGAAGTTCCTTTCTGAACTTGGTGTGTTTCCGAGTGTCTCTAGCCCAATTGTTCTTTACTGTGACAACAATGGGGCTATTGCACAAGCAAAGGAGCCAAGGAACCACCAAAAAGAATAAATATGTACTGCGGAAATTTCATCTGATACGAGAGATCGTTAGACGAGGTGATATCAAGATATGCAAAGTACACACGGATTTGAATGTTGCAGATCTTTTGACAAATCCCCTTCCACAGCCTAAGCATGAGGCGCACATGAGAGCTACGGGTATTAGATACATTCTAGATTAGCTCAAGTGCAAGTGGAAGAATGTTAGAAATATGTCTTATAAGGAATCATAGAGATGATTATATTTCATTGTATACATGACACTCTGTTCTTTTATTGAATATCCATGAAAGGCGACTTGTATTTGATTGGCAATTATGTGAATTGTTTGTGAAACTCTTTTACTTGTATGGTTATTCAAAAATTGTCCCTAGTATGAGTTAATGACTAGCACATGTATTAGTTGATGACTATGTTTCACAAGTCATGAACATGGAGATGTATAACTAATAATGTGGGCACATGTATGACATGGGGCTGGACTGACTCAATTTGAGATTTTGTTATGTAGTTCTCTGTTTACACAACGTGTACGCTATGTCCTTAGACTTGAGATTGTCGCATGTACTCAAGATGTGAATTGACCTACTTAGGGGCTATCAACCGCTACTCTATAACTGGGTTGTCATAAAGGTGGCTTTCGGGTTTGTCAGGAAGCATGCTGTGAGGCATGGTCAATCAAGATGGAATTTGCCCCTCTCTACTTGAGAGAGATATCTCTGGGCCCCTCGAGTGACCGGATCAAGAAATGCATGGACGTGCTGGGTTAAGAGTTAACCCCTTTTAAAGGATCCGTATCACGGTATCGAGAAAGAGAGGTTAGCTTGGAGCTAGACCAAATATCGTGAGGCAAAGGGAATAGCATGTATGAAACGATGTGTGGTTCGTCTGATAAGATCTTTACGTATGCATAGGAGTTGACACGTCTTGCTAGAGGCCGCTATCAACTATTGGTCGAGTAGGAGTACTCGGGCCATGTCTATGTGTGCGTGAACCCATAGGGTCACACACTTAAGGGGTTTGGAATATTGGAAAGCTTGCGTATGTGATTGTCTCTAGTGCAAGTGAGAGACTGTTGGATATATACCCTAGAGCCAATTGGATTGGATCCACTAATGAGTTTGATGGATTTGATTCATTAGGGTACTAGAGTCTTAATGGGCCACAAAGGTTGAAAGACCCATTAGTGACCTCTATATATAGAAAGGTGGGGAGAGGGGGAAACCCTAATCGGCCATTTGCTACAGTAGCCGTGGAGCTACAGTAAACGCGCGTGAACAGTGGTCTTCTAGTTCCTAGGGCCTTGCAAGGCTCATAGTTAATTATCTCTGCAAGTCTAGCTTGCCGGAGCACCTCCGATTCCGCCGCTGTCGTCGTCTTCTCGTCTTCGCTACCTGTTCTCCTTGCATGTGTGTGTGGGTGTGGGTGTGGCATCAGCATCATCCATGGCCTCGTCGGTCCATGAGCTTAGCGCAGCTGGGACATCAGCTCTGCCCGCCTACGTCGTCCGTCCTCGTCGGCATCGAACGGTGCGTAGTCGTAGTAGTGGTTGATCACGGATGCATAGATCACTGTAGCTGGGACTGAGAAGTCGTCACGTTAGGGACGGGTGTCGAGGCAGCGAGACGGCCTCTAAATCATGATCTTCATGTCTTGATATCTTCCTGGCTTCTGATTGTCTTCACACGGAGTACCTGCATGCACATATGCACGTGCGCGTGTATGGCTCCATGGAGCAACCTTGCTTGCTTCCGGTACCTGTGCGTCATACAAGAGCACAAGCATGCACTCGCACATACACATACGTGCATATGCGTGGCTGCATGACCCTGTAGATGGTCCCCTTGCTTGCATCTTGAACCTGTGCGTCTATGCAGGGGCGCTCGGCTTGCATCTTGCGGACGCCGATCTTCCGGCTTTACGCCCGCGGCCATCAACACGTCATGGACTGTCTTGCGACCTCGACCGGGAGGCTCGGTTTCTCGACTGGTGCGGCCGGCGACGGGACGGAAGACGTAGCGAGCGGACGACCCGGCTGACGGTGCTGTGTGTGCACATGATCTGTAACAGAGGCAAGAGAAGAAACGCAAGTTCAACCTGCGCCGCTGAAAACGAAGAGCAGAGCCATCGTCTTGATGCTCGACTCCTCGCACGTCTGCCTGTTCGCCGGCTGCGGATGGAAGGCTTCTACTCTGTGCTCCTGGCGGCGACGTCCGGCACCTGCCAAGGGGTTTGTGGCTGGGGAAAGATTAACCTTGCCGTGGGAGAGGTAGGCTGTTTATATAGGCCAGGGGCTACGGTACGCAGCCACGCAGGAGATCCCCTTGGCGCCGCCTTGGTTTGTTAGCGTCGTAACCGAGGATTGCAGATTTGTGGGCCCACTGGTGGGTATACGAGGGTGGGTAAGAAGCATTGCGGTGACAAAAACAATTCTTTTTTAGCAGAAACGCTTCCCAAATTGCGATTTTTATGGTTGTTCCACCTTTTTGGTCATCACGCAACCTGACGGGTGGGTCCGGCGTGAGGGGTAAGGCAGGCCCGAATTGGGTGAGAAAAGTTTTCATTTGCCTTCGCTCCTTATAGTATAGATAGAAAAAGGAGACGAAGGACAAACTGATAAAAGAAGGATGAGGACGATGTTGTGCCACAAATATTGCCAATGGGCCTTTTTCGGCCATTTTTTTTTGCCACGTCTACACCCCCGTCATCGCACCTCTTTTCCTAGGGAACTGACGTGATCTGTTTTTGGAGCATTCTTAAACTTTATAAAAAATTGAGGCAATTATGGGGAATATATATGGCCGGAAAAAAAAAACAAGTAAACACATCATGCGAAATGGGAACTACACCTTGCACACCCAGAAAGTGAAGCGGGAATGAGTAATTTATTGTTCTTTAATGCCCATTGCCCACATAAATAACAAAAATAATACACACCTAAATAGAAAACAGGGTAATGTTTGAGGCTGAAAACAAAATAGAGAATTCATTCCCTGTATGAAACTAGTCACCCATGGGCATATTATCGTGTGCTACGCATGCCAATGGAATTGCTCTCCCTTTATTCACCTGGGATCCTTTTTTCACAAAAAAAAGAATCAGACAAATACTTTATAAATAATATATATATTTACAATTAAATTCAAGGAATTTTTTCACACAAAAAGTGATGAAATCATTTAGAAAATTTCAAAAATGGTTAGAGAGCAAACTTTTAAGCAAAAAAGAGAAGAGAGACAAAACATTAAAAGAAGGATGACCATACATATGGTAATAATGGTATTTCTTGCTTAATCTCCTCTTTTTGCCACGTCTAGTTGTTGTCCCGGTCTGGATGCTGCAATACTACACAAATAGTTATCACTGCGGTATCAGAACGTGATCCCACAGTTAAAAATAGACCCATGGTGATAATACAATATGATTGCCGCAAAACATTGGTGATAGTATCACAGCCGGGTCCAAAGAAGAGCTTATGGTGAAGTCGCGCACGGACCCGAAAGTTCATTACATCGTGATTCACTGAACCACACACGTCCGCTCCCTCCCAGTCCTCCTCTTATATCCACATCCACTTGACCGCGCCGCTCAACCTCTCTCCCGTCCTCCCTCTTTGTATCCTCCCCATTTTTCCTCTCCTCGATTTACCCTATCTCGGCGATGGCGGCCGACGCTCCGCTGCTCCGGCCCTCCCCTCCCCTCACCACTCGCGCCTCTGCTCGTGGTGGGGGGGGGGGTCGACGGCATAGGGATGAAGAGCTGTGTGGGGAGCTACAGCCGTGACGCGCGGGGCCACGATGGTGCAACAGGCGCAACCTGACGAGTGGTGGCGGCACATCATGGCTTTGGCAGCGTACGTGGACTCTCTCTCTATATATATATATATGCCTGATCTCTCTCTCTCTCTCCGTGGGCATCGAGCTCTGATGGGCCGGGGATGCGCACTGCGGCATGGGTGAGCAGCAACCCACGGGCTGTTTTTTTTTTCAACCTGCATCAAAACGAGTTCTTGGTCCGACCTATATCCACCGGATCTCCAAACCGGCGGTGATGCATGCAGGGTTAATTTGCGGCGGCGGTGATAGAGCTCTGTGTACTAGTGCTGCCATATGTGGGAATAGGGCTGGAAAATTAAAACAAGCAAACACATCATGAAAAACAGCTAGGTTGCACACTCCAAAAAAAAGAGAAGGAATACAGAGTGCAAATATTGAGATCCATCTTATAGAGTTGGGACGAGGACAGCTTAGATTCAAATGTTCCTGTCCATACCAACAACAGCGAAAAGAAACCGAAATAGAATTATAGAAATAATCCCAGCATGAAACTGGTCACCCGTGGGCATCGTCTCGATCGATGCAGCCGTTCGCATGCATGCATGCATTGCATTCCCTGATCGATCTCTAGATAGCTACTTGCTGGGCTCCGTGGGCACCTTGTCCATGGCCTGCATGTAGTCGCGGCGCTTGGAGAGCCAGTACCTCCGGGCGCCGTGCTGCGAGTAGCGGCGGCCCTCGTCGTGGTTGTCGAGCACCCCGGCAGCCCGCTTCTCCTTGGTGACCCGCACCTCCGGGTTGGTGGTGATGTTGCGCACCAGCTGCATGACGCAGATGCCCACCGCGACCCCCGTCGTCGCGAACAGCGGGTACACCTGCACGCATTCATTTCATTTCTTTCCTTGCTCATCGTTCGTTGCATTTCCAACAAAAAAAAACATGTACATAAGTGGTGATGATCCATGCACGACAATAGATCTTTTGTTCCTTTCGAGATGTGATGACAATGCGCATTGTCGTTGTCCTTTGCTTGGTGTTGAGAGATGACCGTTGTTAGTTTGCATGCATGAAATATACCATCAATTTACAGCTTGCTCAAAATATGATAGTGGAGGAAGGAAACACCCAAGAAACTTCCAAAACTGCATCGCACACGATTAATGAACTTTTTTGTGAAGAGATTAATCCACACACAATTGCATACCTCCGGCTTGATCCAGCGAGAAGACATGGCGTGTAGGTCTCGGCTTCCTCCCGGCCTGCAGTTCGCGTGAAGAGATGTGGCCTGCAGGGGATGAGAAACGGATCGGAGGAGACGCCTGGGTGAAAAAATGAAACGCCTGGTCGTACTGGAAACCAGGGAAACGGTTATCACTGCAGGGACGACCCTGCCATTCAGGCAAAAAAAGCCACTTTGCTGTGCTCGACCCGGTCTTTCCGCCGTGATCTCCACCCTGCTTTACAAGTGGCATCTTCCTTATCTGAGCACGCCATGGATAAGCACCATATGTAAAGCTTTCAACAAACATTAGTACAGTATATTTCTTAACTTGGTATCTCCATTTTAGGAATTTTTTTTTATGATGAGTACGTGCCCCTTGGCTTGGAAATAATCTAAGAGACATGCATGTTTGCCTGATTCTTTTGTGACCAGAAGGATTGTTTTTTCGTAATTGTCGTTGGTGCGCACGTTATTAAGCCGTCAACACGCGTAGAAGCTAATGGGCCAAGTTCGGAGTGAAAAAGGTTGACAGGCTAATAAAAGTTGTTCCTTATATGTTCGAGGAGTGTCGGAGTTCCCGCTTTAATAATCTTTCTATTCCAAGAGTTATTATCCGGCCTTGTGCAAATATATATAGTGACTGATTTAATTTTGGATCTACCGGTACCGAAACTAGCTTATCGCTACATCGGATTTTATTAGCTCGCATTACCCCTCGTTCTCACCCGACATTTCATTATTAGTTGTACTGATAGTTGTGGTGCACCATAGCATAGATCTAATATATGAACATAACACATCCAGTTTTGTGGAATGCATTACCAAAAGCATGTTCCATTTTCTAGTGTAAACAAGATACATACCATGTATTATGTATACGTAGTTCAAAGAAATTGTTGAACCAAACTCTTTACTTAAAGATCCGTAGTTCCTCTATAGCAAATCATTTGAAGGAATGCATTCAATTCCACATTAAGGATTTGCCCAAAAATGATTACTACGAAATCTTATTATATATATCGAATCCTTTTCTGCGGTCTTGTACAGATATATCCCTTCTCCTAGAGGAACATTAATTTTTACCAACTTTATCTTTGTGACTACAAACATTTGCAATTCCCTCCTGCATTTTCCCTTATTCATCCAAAGGACCTCTCAACAACCCTTGGACTTGGATTCGCATGCACTTACTCTTACAACCTATAGACGCTAGAGAGAAAATCGTTGTACCTTTGTGAGTGCCCAATTTTTCCAAAGGTGGTGCTTGCAAAAACTCCATCAGTTTTTTTGGCCAGGTGCGCTCAAAATGTGACTCCATCTTTAAATGAGTACAGCTTTTGCTTCGTATGGCTGTTTTGTCACCCTCTGGCTATGCTCCAGTCATGCATATATTGTGGGCCCATGCATCTCGATCGAATGTGGACAGAGATCCCAAACAACCCAAAGTGAACACTTATGCGTCTGCTTAATAACTCATAAGAAGCCTAGTCTCGAGACAACCCCCATCTTCTCCAATCCTCCTCCCATTCTCCACAACTCGAATTGAAGCTCCTCGCTGCCATGGCTCCCGGCATCTTCAGTGCAACTCGCTCGGTGCACATGATCGTGCGCCAGCTGTTCATCCGCTTGGTGTTCTCCCTGGAGCTCGAGTCCACCCTTTCCATGGAGGTCATCTCCTTCTGGATGTGGCTCGAAGGGATCGGCCATGCTGACTTCCTTGCAAGCATCGACACACTCGACGACCGCCAACTCCGATCCATTGCTCTGGCTGCCAAAACGCTTATCGAAACTACTCTGCGCCACAACGCTGGCGGCGGTCACCAGCAGGCGAATCATAGATCTGCAGTGCAGCAACAAGGAGGAGGCCATTTTTGCAGAGAAGCTTTGAAAGGTATCGTTTTCTACCTCAACAATGTCTGCTGCAAGGTTTTGGAAGATGTTCTGCAAGTGGCGACGGCGAAGGAACGCATCTGCCACCGTACTGCCGCCCATCAAGCTCAGCAGCAGAACGTGATGGTGGCAAGAGCTCCGTCGTCTATCAGCACGGTAAGAGTCTATCATATCTGCTGGTACTGTAGATCTGTGATAAGTCTGAAAGAGATGCCTTAAAGAAATTATTCCTGCATGCAGAGGGATCTCTTGTCCAGGATCAAGGCTTCCTACATGCTGAGTGCTCGGAGCCATGAAGCAGAAGGCTCATCAAGTTCGTCAAGGAGCATTGTGCCGTCTCCGAAACCTCACATCCTCAAAGACATAGAGAACCCAATCGAGCAGTGCCTGTCATCGTCGTACCCTCTGGCTACCCTTTTTGAATCCCTGACCATAACCGAGGAGGAAGAGGAGCCAGCTGCTGATGCAGTAGTAAGAACACAGTTGCCAAGTCGATCTTTCTTTCCTGATCTACTACATACACACATCATTTATATCCTAATTCCTTCCGTTCAAATATTCTGTGACATGTTTTGGCACAGATCCAGATACCGCAACCTCCCACCGTACCACGTGATGAGAGAACACTCTTCGTGACCTTCTCCAACGGCTACCCATTTACTGCAGATGAACTGTATGAGTTTTTCACAGGGTAAAGTCTATTCTTGCCATGTTAAGATTAAATTACCTGCAGACCGATATGCTGTATAAACTGTGAATTGTTTACTATGTATATTATTGTTTGGATCACTGACTGGACAAAAGGGTGCCTGATTAAAAGATTTAAGCAGTTAAATCTGTTTTGAACAATGGCACAGAAGCACAAACTTAAAACTTTTTGCATGTATACATGTTCTCAACGCATCCACTGTGTGCAATTTATAATTGTACAATACTGAACTTAAAATGCATATCCTAACAGCTACTCATTCAACTAATTTCTTCCGCCACGGTCCATCGCACATGCAACTCAGTAAAAAGGAGATTCTTTTTTAGTATTTGAGTTACATACAAGGTTCTAAATAGCCGGCTATATAGCTGCTGAAGGGCAGCTGCTGTGGCATTTAGCCAGCTAAAGCTGGCTATAGCCCGCTAAACGATGTAACGGCAACCCTGCCCCTAAATGCCTTAGCTGGCAATTTAAAACCATGCTTGTTCTTCATTAATATTAATACTACTGTTGTATTTCTTTGATTTCACAGGAACTTTGTAGATGATGTTGAACTCATAAGTGTCCAGGAGCCAGTTCCACCTAAGCCACCACTTTACGCACACATCACGTTCTACAATCAAGAAACCCTGTACCACATCCTTGCTGGTCGCCCGAGGGTCAAGTTTGTGATAAGGGGGAAACACCTATGGGCTCGGAAGTTCATCCCAAAGAGGAAGCAGAGATCTCACAACTTCTGAGCTAATTTGACATGGTCAAAACAGATTGCATGCCAAAAACATTGGAATAAACCCAGAAGCTTCATCTTAGACTGACATGGGTCTTCTTACTACTATACTTATAATAATCCGTCTGTGGAACCTTGATCGGCATTGTTTTCATGTAAGTTTATGTCGTGTGAACCCAACACTAATGTCGTCCCTGTGTTAAGACTTGTATCTGCTGTTTGTGTGATGATGTGATATCACACAGTACTACTACTGTATGCTGTAATGCTATCTTGGAGTATGGTTAATAATATTGTGTGTTATATATATGTGAGAACACAATGCTATTGATCTGTTGGAGTTTTCCTTTAGTAAATTCTGAAAATGGCCTCATTATTCCTATTCGTTTGGTTTTTTTTCGGGAAGTAAATTCTTATAATGTTTTAGTTTGAGTGTTCTCCATTCTTTTCTAGCTATAGGTGGCCGGGATGGGTTGACCTATGGCATTACCTGTTTGTTCTCCACTGTTTCTGCCATTCTCCTGTATGATCTTTGGTTGTGAGGATGCATTTCAGCACTGGTAGAGGGCTAGAGGCACAGTTGAATGATCTGGAATTGGAAATATCTAGGGTTAATTATTCAGGTTTCTCCCAGTTGGAGAATTGCTCGCTTCCTGGGTTTAATATATGGCTTCACTGTTCTGAACTGATTAATGATCTTGAGCTATAGACAATATTTGAAGCTGATAGATGGTCACTGAGCTTGTAACAAGTACTTTGGCTCATTATTAAGAGCTGATTTTGCTTTGCTGTTCGTAGGAGCTTTTCATGTTGCACTGTTTTTTCTTGTATAACATGGACTAGTTAGAAGCATGCTGCTGCTGTAAACCATAAGTTACTGTTCAGGTCATCACAATGCAACTATAGTTCTTTAGAACTTATGCAGTATTTATCCTAAGATTTTATTAGTTGCCTCCTGAAGTTATTAGATACCAATCCCTCATGTCAAGAAAAGTTTCGTTTAGGACATTGGTACTGGTTTCCAACATATAATTTAGCCATTAAGTTTCTGTTGTAATATCACTACTAGGGAAACAGCCTTCTGTACCGGGTGGCAACCCACATTAGTACCGGGTGGCCACCTGGTACAACTAAGGCGGCACTAATGTGGGCGGCCACATTAGTACCGGGTCGTGTGACCCGGTATTAATGTGGTCGCCCACATTAGTGCCGGGATATGTCCCCAACCGGTACAGATGTCGGAGTCTGTCAACTGTGTCGTCCGCCCCTCCCCTCCGTCCCTTTTTCTTTTCTCATTTTCTTTTCATTTCCTTTTTTCTTTTACAAGCAACCATAGATCAATACATCATTCACAAGCAACAACATTCATCATCTCAGCTCTCAAATTCATCTCATAAAAACCACATCGATCAATACATCATAGATCTCAATCTTACAAGAATCACATCCATTATTCATCACAATCTCACAAGACTACATCTCACAATTTACAAGAATCACAAAACTCTCACAGCTCAATCTTAGAAGAACTAAGAGACATTCACAATCACACACAAGAACTCACAAGAATCTCACTGAAAAAATCACACAAGAACTCACAAGTTGGGCTGCCTCCGCGCTCCCCGACCAGGCGACCGTGCCCCGCGCCCCCCGGCCAGGCACCGGCTCGCGCGCGCCGGCGGCGTCTGCGCCCGGTGCCCGTGCCCCGCGCGCCGCCGGCCGCCAGCCGCCAAGCGCTCCGGCCTCCGCGCGCTCGGGCCGCCGTGCGCCGCCGGCCACCGTGCGCCCGGGCCGCCGCGGACCCCCATGCTTGGGAGGGAGGCCGGCCGCGAGCACCGCAGGCCGATACCACCGGAACCGCTCGGGGATCCTCCCCGCCGGCCGCCGAGTGCTCCGGCCTCCGCGTGCTCGGGCTGTCGCGCGCCGTCGGCCGCCGTGCGACCGGGCCGCCGCGAACCCCCACGCCCGGGAGGGAGGCCGGCCGCGAGCACCGCAGCCCGACGTCGCCGGATCCGCTCGGGGATCCTCCCCGCCGGCCGCTCCGTCAGCTCGATCTGGACACGGTCGCCTGCAGAGAAGAGGAAAAGAGAGAGAGGTGAGGCAGAGAGAGTAGAGGATAAGAACGGAGAAGAAATAGAAAATGAGAGAGAGAGGCAGCTGCATGCACGTGGGAGAGAGGAGGCGGCCCTGATATTTTTCTAAGTGTTGGGAGGTGCGCAGCGTCCTGCCGGTGGAGAGCATTAGTACCGGGGTTTCTTTTGCCCCGGTACTGATGGAATTCCTTTGATACCGGTGCTTCTTTACATCCGGTATTAATGTACTCTGGCCACATTAGTACCGGGTGGGAACTAGCCCCGGTACTAATGCGTCCGCATTAGTACCGGGGTTCGTTCCCACCCGGTACTAATGTGGCTTTACGGAGGCGCGTCAGGGCCCTTCCTTCCCACCCGGTGCAGATGTGGACATCAGTGCCGGGGGTAAAATACTCGGTACTGATGTCCAGGACGGAAGGTTGGTTTTCTAGTAGTGTATATCTGCTGTTGCGTGATGTGACATCACAGTACTGTCTTCTGTAATGTTATCTGGGAGTATGGTTAATAGTGTTGTGTTATGTGAGAACACAGTACTATTGAATTCTGTTGGAGTTCTCCATTAGTATGAATTCTGAAAATGCCTCATTTCTATTTGTTGTGCTTTTTCCTGAAGTAAATTACGAGAATGTTTGATTTCGACTATTTTCCATTTCTTTTCTAGGTGGGATGGGTTCACCTAGGACATTAGCTGTTTGTGCTAGTAAACCTTGATTCCAACATTAATGGCATTGACCAATCTAAATTCATTATCACTTCGTACCCGTATTGCATTCCATATATTATATCATAGTTCCATGTTAAAAGGGTAGTGAATGAGAAATAACTCTATGGGGCATGGACATCCAAGGGGTGCTAAAATAAAGACAGCAATTTGTTAGTAGCCTGCCATGGAGATCAGATTGAACCAAAATTATTGGATGCCAAAACAATCTAGGCGAAACCAAATTAATGAATTTCACCATAGGAAAAGAAAGTCCAACAGCATAATAATAGAACCCTCCTCTAATTCTAACATAGTAGGACATGGATAGCATGCAAAAATATTACCCAAATTCACATGACACGGCTCTTATAGTACAAATTCATTATATAAAAATAAGACGAATACACACAAAAATCATCAAGTCTGGTAGTAATGAAAGAGATAAGTGCCATTTGCACCAAACTATCATGCTGGGGAGGCAAAGTAAATAGAATTTTTCCATACCTTGCAAATTGTTTTCTTGAACCGAGATGAAGATGGGGATGGGTCCACAACCCGTAGAAGGAAGCTGTCATCGTTGTAGATAAAGGCCATGCCATCAAGCATCGAGATACCACAATTGTCGTCATAGATGTATCCCGCTACCGACCTCATACCACCACTACCAGATCTTGTTTTAATCATCAAGAGCCCACAATTCCCGTCAAGTATTGATCTACAGCTCTCCTCATGGTCAAAGATATCAGGTGCTTCAGAAGAAGATTTGGGTTGGTGGAGTGGGGAAAAGAAGGCTTTAGATCGAGATTGAGATTGATAGAGAGAGCACCGCTGCGGAACGGGGGAGGGGAGGGCGGGGCGAAGAGGGGAGAGGGTAACACTCTCCTTCTCTTATTGCTAAGGTTTGGGTGGGGCTCACATCACGCATAAAAGAAAAGTAGGTGGGGTAGGTTATAGGTGGAGGGTGGCCACCACACATTGTGCATTGCGAACACGAGAATAGCGACAACCACGATTGCAGTTGCTAGTAGGCCTAGAAAAGTAATGTATAGGATTTGAGATTTTTTGAAGGACCTAGTTGAAATAATGTTTGAAAAGATTAATGAACAACCTTTTCTTTTTTTTTTTTGACCAAACTATTCACAGGTCAATGCAAATTTGCTCCTAGCCAATGGTAAAAATAGGGGCAAATCAACATCAAGCATGCTTGGAAACAAGTATGACCATTCCCGTCCATACTATAATTTATATCAGTACAATGTGGTCCTCAACTTCACATTGACTTTTTCTGGACATTCAATCAACCTAGAACTAGGTAAGCTTGAGAAAGTTACCACATAATTAATTGGTATGTATGCTTCTCCACGTCAGGATTTTGCCATCCAGTATTCATGAAAAGAGAGCAATGCTTATAGAGCTTCATTATGCCTTACATATATTCTATCATATTTCCTTTGTAAAAATGGTAATTTGTGGATGTATTATATCCAAATTACCCTTTTGGTTGATGCTTATAGCAATGCTTATAGGGATGAGAAATAACTTTTTGGTGGATGTATATCCAAGAGGTGCTAAAAGGAGAGTAATTTGTGAGTACAATCTACCATGGAGATCAGACTAAACCAAAATTATTGGATGCCAAAAAATCTAGGCGAAACCAAATTAATGAATTTCATATTTCATTGGAGGTAAAAAAAAACCTAACCGAATGAGTGGGCCCTCTCCTAGATTTAACACAGGAAAATGGCATGTAGAAATATTATTCAAATTCACATGCCACTATTTTTTCCTATTATAGTGTACCTACATATCCTTAGTCCCTAGAAAGATCTATTATGTTTTGTCATGCCAAGAATGAATCATATATTAGAGGATGTTATTTGCTCTTTCTTATCATGGTTAACAAATTTTTTATATTTTCTATAAGGAAGATGGCGATGGGTCCAACCCTGTAAAAGGAAGCCATTGTCATTGCAGAACGATGCCATGCCATCAAGCATACAGATCCCACAATATTCATCATAGACCTATCTCTCCACAACCAGCTTCATACCACATCTACCATCGGTCTTCTTCTAGATTGATGCTACAACTCTCATTGCTAGAGATATCGAGTGGTTGAGAAGAAGATTTGAATTGATGAAAATAAGAAGGAACGGAGATTCTAGCACGAGATTGAGATCGAGAGAGAGCGCCGCTTGTGGGGAGGGACGGGTCAAGAGGAGATCGAGTGCACCACTCCCCTCTCTTATTGATAGGGTTTAGTTCAGGGCTCGCATCCCATATAAAGGAAAGCAGGTGGGGTAGGTGTCGACGTTTTTACCTTTTAGCCCTTTTTTTCAAGATTCTTTCAAATACACCCTTGGGAGAAAGAATTAGAAAAATGGACCCTGACCTCGGCGCCACATATCACGGCAACGAGCTTACACATCTTGGCGCCGTGATACGTGGCGCCGAGGTCAAAGGACAACAGTGCTTTCAATTTTGAAGCCTCGTTTTAAATGTGTAAACCCACTTCTTTTTCATAAAAAAATGTCAAATGTTAACCAAGGTTCATGGATTCCATTTTGCATGTTGTTGGTCACATCTTACATACAAATTTTTTCGTAAAAGAATTTCAAAGTGGGCTAACTGACACTATTTTCGGACTCGGTATTTTTTCAGTCCCCAACAGGCTTACTTTCAATTTTGGGGCTCCAATTTAAATATATAAACTCATTTCTCCATGATCAAAAAATATTGTAAAATGTTAACCAAGGTTTATAGATACGATTTTGTATGTTTTTGTTCACATCTTACATACAAAATTTTGTATGTTTTGGTCATGTCTTACATCTTACATACCAAGGAGGGAACGAGCCTCCCTCTTCGCTCGCGATGGCCTCCCCCACCGCCGAATCCATGGCCGCCGCTCGCGATGGTATTCCTCTCCGTGCCAGCGATGACCTCCCCCACCGCCGAATCAAGGGGTGCGAGGCTGGCTCTGGCGAGGAGGCCACCGCCTGCTTGTTGGCGCGGCACCCCTCCTACTCCGCCTCCCTTCTCCCCTCCCATGCGCCCTCCGCCGATGCTCCAACGAGCTTCGGCTTCATCGCCGGTGGGCGTGGTGCAGGATTGCAAATGCGATTGATTTGCTCTGTTGGAGACGGTGGAATGCGAAGGAGATGAAAACACTATAGACACGTGGCAAATGCCAATTTGCCTTCCAAAATTGCCTCTTGCTGTCAGAGTCAGTCTAGTATACTCCCTCCCTTCCAAAAAAACTTGTCATTTTAGGATTCAAAATTTGTCCCAAAAAGCATGTAGTTTTACTTAATTTGGTATCTTTACATGCGCATGTGAACATGCAACAATGAATTAGCACCAAATATGGCAAATACATAGGGGCAATCGAGATTATTTTACCTCCTTAATAATCTGTCCTAAAATTTCTAGAATGACATTCTTTTTTGGATGGAGGCAGTAAGCCTTGATTATGCTTTCCATATTTTATCTTCTCTTCTCTACTACACTTCAATATAATGCAAACCATATATATCTGAAAAAATTGCTGGATTTTTATCACTTCTTTTAGCTTGGTAAGCACCCATCACTCCAAAGTCAACACTAGGCTGGCACTTTTAGTTCTTCTAAAATTAAAAAACTAAGACTGTTAGAACAGGTGCATTCAGGAATGCAAACCATGAACATGAGTCTCTGATCTAGTACACAAGCTTTTTTAGCATATTCAAAACTTCAGCCTTTTTTTATCATTTTCAGATTCAATATGTGAGCCTTTTTTGTTTTAATTTTCAGATTCAATATTTGAGCCTTTTTTGTTGTAATTTTCAGATTCAATGCATATTAGTGTTGCTTGGTTCTTATGCATGCAGTTTCTGATGAAAGAAAGCCTTCATCAGTATATCTTCAAGGTATACTGTGTAAATTTATTTATACCAAAGTAATTTATAATTGAGCAAGGCAGTTCCTGTTTATTGGTATGTGAGGCCTCTCCTCATGCTCCGAAATCTGAAGTTCAGCTGATTTTTTGGGCTTACTATTGGGCCCATCAAAACATTATGAAAACAAAATGAAAAAAAGTCCTTTTGACATCCCTCGTCTATTGCCGAAGTCTGACTTTCATCCCTCATCCGCAAAATCAGGTATTTAAGATCCCTCAACTATCAAATCTGTTTATTTTTTGTCCCTCGGCTGTTTTGGACGTGTATTAAAACTAGGTATTTGGGGTCCCTCAACTATTAGATCGGGTTAATTTTGGTCCCTCAACTATTTTGGAAGGTGATTTTCGCATAACAGTTCCATATATTAGATACATGTGATGGTGACCCATGCTATGTGACTATTTTTCTTCTCTTTCTCATTGCTTCTCCTTCTCCTCTCCCCGCACTGCTTTCTCTCTATCTCTTCATCCCAATCCAGAACGACAAAGCTACAGGATCGTCGATTCCAATGACGGCCAGCTAGTGGGAAGCGCGGCCTCGTCGATTCATCGACACCATCCTCCCATGGTGCTTGAAGGAGCTCGGCCATGGGGATTGGAAACTCGATCTCACCTTCCTCGTGGTGGATCCTGCAGCATATCCGACAAAATCGAGCGGTCTTGCGGCGACGGACTCGTACTGCGGAGCAAGAGAAGCGAAGTGGCAGCGAGCTCGTGTGGAAAAAGACAAGCAATGTGACGGTGGGCTCATGTGACGGAGCACGCGAAGTGAGGCGGCATGACGGCTCGTGTGGCGGAGCAAGAGGAGAAGGGAAGAAGAAAGCCACCACCACATGTCCACATGTACTTGACATTTGGGACCCCATGTCACATGAAGCGAAACCACCCACCAAAACAGTAGAGGGACGAAAAAATAAACTGATCTCATAGTTGAGAGACCATATATACCCGATTTTTTGGTCCGTCATGCGAAACCACCCTCAAAACAGTCAAGGGACTAAAAGTAAACAGATTTGATAGTTAAAGGATCCCAGATACTCAGTTTTGCGAATGCGGGATGAAAGTCAGACTTCGGCAATAGATGAGGGACGTGAAAAAAACTTTTTCTAAAAAACATAACGGAAACGGTAAAGCCCATTAAAAATAGTGGCCTCGCACAACTGTGACAGCAACGTATCTTATTGTTTCTTAAAATGATTAAAGTTTGTGCAGTTAACATATCAGTGAGTCAGTCAGTTAACCGAATTTTTGAATTTGGATGATTCGGCTTGAGAAATGTTCCAGAGTGCTACACTAACTGCGTGCTGTTTGGGGGAGAAAATGCATCCCAAACTCCCAATCCATTCTTCTTCTTCTCCATCGCGGAAGCAAGCAATTCGGATTTTGGACTAGCTAGTTCCATTTTCGGCACCGCCTTGAGCTCAATCCGACCCCAAGGACCCCTCCCACCGAGGCGGCGTCCCGGAGTCCACGATGGCCTCGCAGCAGCGGCGGCCGGTGGCGCTCCGGTTTCCGCTGCCGCTGTTGCCCCTTCGCCGGCGGCGCCGTACGCGCCCGCGGCGGGGGCTACGGCGACCCACGCACGGGTACGGCGGGTTGTTGGTGTGAGCGGTGCGGCTGTCGGACCTCCACCTCAGCGCCTTCGACCCGGGGCACGCCGCCGACTTCCACCGCCACGTGGGCGACGCGCTCGTCCTCGTCGCCGGCGATCTCACCGGTGAGCTTCCTGCCATCGTCCTTTACAAGTGCTTAAAATTTCGGTTCGGTTTGGTTTGGTTAAAGGGAGTTCAGATCTAGTTTTCGATGTAGGAGGTTTCGCCTTCCGGCTTTAGGAACTTGATTTTGTGACTAGAGTATAGTTTGGTAGGGTTAAATGGTTACTTACTCTTCTATTTAGTTTAAACTTTATGCTTCTTGCCTAGGAAGATTGTGCGTTTGAATTGCTGCTAAAACTGGCAAAGGAGGCACAAGTTTGTGCAACAACCCAGGGAATGGGTCTGCAGGAGAGGTTTTATGGGTTGGGTGAAAGACTGGAACAAAAAGATACTCCTATATGATTATGTTAATCTTGCCATGGAGTTCTTACATTTATGCTTTTAGATTGCAATACATAAAAAGCCATGTTATCTTTGCTTGACAGAATGGCTCAGTACCCATTCTTGGCTCAACTGCAGCATTGTTTGCACTAAAGGATATTTTCTCTTTTTAAAGTTTTGGAGCTATGTGATTCTGATGTGTAAGCGTAAGAGTAATGCTGGCTGCCTTTTTGAAACATTATAAGCTAATGTCTGAAAGAGTATTTAATATCCACTGACACTCATTTTTTGTATCAGAACTGGGTTCCTGCTAAACCAACAAATTTTCTTCAATCAACTGCTGCAAGCAAAGTCTAAAATTATTCTTGAACTAATGCATCATTTATGATAGAAAATGAGCCAAACGAATTCTTGCATTCCTATGCATGCTCTAATGTTCAAATGGTGATATAACCTAGGATGCTTGTTTACAGCTTGCTTTGATCAGCACTCCAACTTTGCTCTGTCCATGGAGTATATAAATATCTATTTGATAAAAAGTGTACCATGCAAGGCAATGACGAATTTTCTGTGGAACAATCCCACCCATTGTTTCCAACTGTGGTTGATGTTATTTGAAAAGATTCTACCTTCAATTATTATTGTTGCGTCTCTAGTACTCTTTTTTTTTAAAGATCAATGTCTGTATTGTCAAATGAAATATTTAATATGGTTTTTCCTCTTCCAAGATCAATTTCTGTAGCATTGAATATGCACTAATCTGTGCATTCAGTTTATCTAAAAGATATCTCAGTTTATCTAAAAGAAAAATATTTTATGGTTTACGAGGTAATCATGATTCCCATGGTATTCCTGAGGTTGGTGGCATGTTTGATTTCTACAAAAAGCACAGCATTAATGCAAGATTATGATGGACAGATCCTGTATATAACATCGCAGGTTGGTGCAAACAGCCACAAACTGTGCCTTCTTCATGGACCCATTCATGAAGATCACTGCCGTGCAGATAATTTCCATCTTCCTTTCTACTGCCTAATTTTTGCAGCAGTCTCATGCATGGAGGAAATGCATCAATTGGTCCGGGGTTGAATTGATGCTGACATCTTTGAGCTGCATACACCCTGAAAATGAAAAGTCACATCAGTAGCACATATCGACTGAAATTACAACCTAGTGTTGAAATAAAATTCTGATGGGGGAATACCTGACTCAGTAGATCAATCACCATGTCTTATTTTTATGCACCATAGAACAGGAAGCTTCAAGAACTAAAATGTCACCTTCTGTTGTGCATGTATATGAAATTTCACTTTGAGCTGGTATGTGCTTCACCATATTCAGATATTTCTGAACAAGATAGAAAACCAATATGTTCCGAACATTGTCAAAAACACTTTAACATACTTTTTTGTTCCATTCAGAAAAGTAGAGGAACAAACAATTCCTAGTGTAGCTACATATCCTTGTGGGGGTTTGTATCGAAACTCCTAGGGGCAATAACAAATTTGTGATTAAAAAAATTAATGTTTGCTGGTGTCGTTGTGCTGTTGTTGGAATATTTGGAATCACACCCATTTGGATACACTGGATCCAAATAAGCCTGAATCTATATGCATTATTGTGGAAATTCTAAGGGGCCATTTCGTTTATTTGTTCTAATGAATGGAATATCTAGGAGGCATATGCTGTTTTCAGGGATGAGAACAAGTATGGTCTTCATGGTGAAGTAAAGAAAAAGATACCCTTCAAGGTCCTTTCGATCAATGAAAGAGGAGGTGGGGATCTCCCTCCCCCTCCCCGCCCCCCGAATTCTTTCGAAAAAAAGTAAAGAAAAAGAATTGTATAAAGATGAAAAGGATAATGAGATGTGTGCATATGTAATACACACAATATGAAAATCGAAGCATGCATATTATTAGGTAGGGCAGTCATTTGAAGTGTCTGAGTAGTACCTGACACAATGGCTTTTGCAGCAGGTCACAGTGCCGGATTCTCAGCTTCGGTTCTGAAGTGAACTTGGGCAATAGCTTCAGCTTGCTACACCTAGCAATGCTGAGATATTTAAGATTGGGAAAGTGCTCACTCTTGACACCACACCATTCCTCCCAAGCTTTCATGTTCCTGAACTTTAGTGACTCCAGTGCAGGAAACACATTACAGACTCTGTTAGCACTGCTTGAAGCGATATCTCCAACATCGCCGAAAAATTCAGGCCCAACTAGCTTGACACTTGGCAATGATTGTATCAAAATGTGTTTCAGAGATGGTAGGCAGCCAAGGGGTGGTAGTTCTTCACAATTGTGACAGTCTTTCAGTTCAATAGAAGCTAACCTGTCCAAGGGAAGCCATCCTGACCACGTTGGTGAAAAGGATCCATTATAATGCTTGATACTTAGCTCTTCCAGATTTGAATGAGGCTTGAGGCACTTCAATACCTGGTCTTTTGCAGCACTTAATCCAGAGCCCTGACTGTCTGATATGCCTCTCACTGCATTTCCTTGCGGATCACAAAGAGATCTGTTAAAATTTGTAAGTTCAGACCATTCAAGTGTAAGTTTTTGAATACCCAGCTTGTTCCAGTGGTTGGCTGCTGCAGCTTGTGCACCATCCAGGTTGTTTAAGCCTGTGATGTGAACATGTCTAAGGTTTACCAGTTCATTCAGTTCTTCTATGCCACATCCAGCAGGCTCATTTCCTATGGCAAAAAAAGGTAGTCTCTGCAGCCTAGTCAACTCTCCTATCCCAGAAGGCATTTGTATGTTTGAATGAGGGATCTCTAGGCACCTTAAATTCAACAGGAGTTTTATACCTTGAGGCAACTGAGTAAGGGAAGGACAATTGTTAAGCTTGATGGTCTCCAGGTGAAAGAGAGCACCAATTGACTCGGGCAATGCCTGGATTGCAGTGTTATCCAAACCAAGATAGCGTAGATGTATCAGGCTCCCTATGGACTTTGGTAACTCCATGATGTCTGTGTTGCTCAAATCTAGAGCTCTTAAGCATTCAAAATCCGTGATCAGTCCAGAAGGAATCTTTGTTCTGAATGTCATCTCCTCATGGTCTTGCTCTGTTCTTGCAATGAACAGGAAGGTTCGTAGATCACAGTGACCAAAAAATGTGTTCAAGTGTATTTCTTCAACAGAATGGGACTCCTGACCGACAAAGGACAAATGCCGAGGGCTCTCCTCTATTTTCATGGAACTAGGGAGCTGTATCATCCTACATTCATTGCTCGAAACAAACTGAGCAAGCTCCTGATACAGGCCATGCATGACAAACTTAACTTCACTGATATCATGAGCTGGGGAAGGGTGGAAGAAGCACCTTGACACCAAATCATTGAAGTAGCAACTGGCGATAACTTCAGGGCTGCAGTCTCCTTCAGTATCCACGAATCCTTGCGCAGTCCACAGCTGGACTAGAACATCTTTGTCGAAGACAAAGCCCTTTGGAAACAATGAGCAGAACGCGAAGCATCGCTTCAGCTGCACTGACAAGTGATCGTAGCTCACCTTCAGCACCGGCAATACCAGATTCTTCGCCTCACTAGCAGCCCACAGATCATTCTCCAGCACTTCATTCCAGTGCTTCCAACTGACTGAATTGCTCAGGACGCTACCAGCTGCCTCTGCTGCCAATGGCAAGCCCCCACACTTCCTCGCAATATGCTTACCTACCTCCACAAGTTCTTGGTCAATGTCGGCATCGCTGTTCGGCAGCGCCCGTCGCTGGCATACAAGCCAGGAGTCGTCATCTGACAAGCATTTCAGGTGATACACCTTGGGGTTCACCATCCTGGCAACCTTCTTGCTCCTCGTGGTGACAACGACCGTGCTCCCCACCGCGCAGCGGCTCAGGGGAGCTGTAATGCTGTCCCAGTGGCTGGGATTGTCATCCCAAACATCATCGAGAACAATCAAGCACCTCTTCCCTGCAAGGCGCTCAACTATGAGCTCATGGAGGGTGCTCAGCTCGCTGCACTGGGGCCGAGATCTTGTGATCGCCTCAACGATCTTGCTCGTCACTCCGACGACGTCGAACTCCTGGGAGACCCAGACCCAGACCCAGAGCTTCACGTCGAAGTGCGACCTGACGGTGGCCATGCTGCAGACGTGCTGCACTAGCGCCGTCTTGCCTACGCCGGCCATGCCGACGATCGGCACAGAGGCGTAGCCTGTCCTGTCGTCGGTCGGCGCGCGGACCAGAGCGGCGGCGACCCTCTCGACGTCGCGCTCCCGGCCGTGGAGGTCGCTGCTGCCGCAGCGGGGAATCGCGCTGCTCGGCACGAGCGCGCTCACGGCGGGGCGGGGCGAGCCGTCGCCGGGACGCAGCCGGAGCCTCCTCCTGTCTGACGCGATCTCCTCGTACCTCGCCCAGATGCCGTCGATCTTGCGGCGGAGCCGCCTCGCCGGCGCGGGAGCGAACAGCAGCGCGGCCTCCCGGCGCCGCTTCCCCGTCGTGGCGGCGTGGAGGAGCAAATCCTGCTTGAGCTCCTCCAGCTGCGCGGAGCGGCGGGACTCGTACTCGAGCTCCTCGAGCACGTCCTCGGCGCGGTGCTCGAGGTCGCCGAGCTCGGCGAGCCAGATCTGGACGGAGCGGTCGGTGACGGACAGGCTCTCGGCGTCGCGGAGCGTGGCGCGGATCCGGCGCAGCTTGGATTTGAGCGCCGACAGGTCGTCGGCATCGACGGTGGCCGGCTGGGACGACTGGCGCCCGAACGGCTCCAGCAGCGGCGACGCGAGCTTCTTGGACTTGAGGGCGAAGTGGAGCAGCGCGTCTCGCAGCGTGTGGATGATGGGCGTCTCCCCCTTGTCGGCCATTGCAGGATCTGGAAGTGGATGCGGGAACGCAATGGTCGACGGGGAGGATCAATCAGTCTTCAGTGGGCTGAGCAGAGGGGAACTGATGAAGCGTTGACGTTGACGAAGACTTGTGTTGGTGGTGGAGAGCGCACGGCATGGGACTATGGGAGAGAGTGGTTATTGGGCTATCCGTACAGTGACCCGTAAATCACCTCGAACCCGTAAAAATGGGGGATATTAAGTTCAAATGGAGCTGCAGCAGTACCCCGTAAATCGACCTCTATTCTTCTTCGGGGCGTCCCCTCCTTCCCCCAAACTCCCGGGACGCAACTTCCTCCCCAAAACCGAGCACTGTCGATCCCCGTGCCCGCTCTCTAAAATAACTGCATCTGCTTCCTCCACTCCACCCCGACGAGATCCGCTCGACTAGGCCGCACCCGCGTCGGAGCAGTCGGCCTCCATGTAGCAGAGAGGGGCGAGAGAGAGAGGAGGCGGGTCTCCGGTGAGGCACGCGGCACGGCTCCCGGCGCCGACACGAGAGCCTCCCGGTCGGGCCCCTAGACGCCGCCCTCTCCTCCTGACGAGGCGCGCGGCACGACGAGGCACCAGGAAGTTGCGGCGGGGGAGAGGCGGAAGCACCAGGGCGGGGACGTAGCCTCCACGGCGAGGCTGCGGTGGCGCCGCCGAGATGATCGAGGCTCGTCGGTGCCACCATCACCGAGGCCGAGCTCCCGGGCCGCCGCATCGTCATCGAGTCTGTCCGTGGGCATCGGGCGGGTCGTGGCGACGGACCCATCGGGAGCGGCGGGCAAGGACCCACGCGCTGAAGGCCGTGGCCGTGACGGCTGCCGTCGGGGGTAAGCACGTGGGCCAGAGTCGGTGTCGAGCGTGACGGTGAACGACCTGCCCGCCCGCCACTCCCAGACATACAGCGTGTCCAGCTTGCTCTTGTCCGTCAGGCTCTCGAACCGGATCTTGTCCAGCGCTTGTAGTTAGATCTTGAGGACAAAGTAATGAACAAGAACAGAGGAGGAAATCAAGAACGTACATCTGATGACTGAGAGGAGCTCCAGCAGAAAGATCTCCATCTTGGAGTAGAAGGTGTTGATGATGAGGGGGAGCAGCTGGTTGATCTCGGCCTGGAACGTGAAGGTCTCCGTCTCTGCTCCCCCGGCCACGTGCACGTCCGCGGACACCACTGCCGCTCGCTTCGCTCTTCTCTTCGGTGTGCTCGGGTCGGTTGAGACTTGGAAAATCGAAGGTGTCAATCAGTAGCTACAATCGAGGTTGGACCGCCCCCGGATGTGTGGCCGCGACGGCGCCGGTGGTGCAACGCCGGCACATGCGCGATGACGACGGCAGGCTCGCGCCGTCCTACGCCTCCTTCGCGGGTTCGTCCTCCGGATGATAGCGTGTAGGTGCAGGCGGTGGCGAGCGCGGGTCATGCAGGTGCTGGGCGGCGGCAGGGCGAGCGCTAGGTGCTAGGCGGCGGCGAGCACAGTGAGCGCAGGAGCAGAGGATGGAGATGAAATTTTGAGAAAAAAAAGTTGGGACCCACAACTATTAGATGGATTTGGAGGGTATTGCTGTAGCTCAATGTTGTTTAGAGCAACTCCAGCAGGGGCCTCTACTCTAAAATTTGGAGATTTGATGCAAAAACTCAACTTCAGCAGGGCCTCTAAATGAACCTGCATTTTGCACAGCCCTCCAAATTTCCTGTCCAAGCCTCCATTCCTAGAGACCCTCTAATTCCCCCTCCAAAAGGTGGGTGCCATCATTTTGCCCTCTAATTCCCCTCCAAAAGGTGGGTGCCATCATTTTTATTTCTTTTCTAATTTTTGTGACAGATTGGTCCCTCATTGACGGATGGGCCCCACAGGCAAATAGAGGCCTAAATTGATATCCCACTGGAGTTAATGCTAATTTTGAGCCTCTATTTTCTACATTTCGGCCTGCAAATGAGTTTTGTAGGCCACAATTTGCAAGTTCCCACTGGAGTTGCTCTTAGAGTGTAAAAATGATTAGGATATCGAACTCTAATGGACCCACAAGTATCATTGCGAACTCTAATGCTTACGATATCGAACTCAGGCAGTTTTATGTAAACCTCTGTTTTTTTTACTAGAAGATGTTCATTTTACTCTCTCGTCTATTCACCTTGTCTGTTTAACTCCTAAGCAAAATTTAGATTCACTTTAACTAATTCATTTGGTCCAATCTACTCTCTAAATAGATTTCTCTTTTTTTTCTTAAAGTACAAGTTGAGTTTTAATTTCAGATTTGTGCCAGTTGATTTAGATTATGACGTGATGCCTGCATTAAAAAATACATTAGAAAAATTTCATGAATATTTTCTTATAGTTTTGTGTGCTTAAGATCGATTTCGTAAGAAATATTCATAACTTATTAGCTTATGAAAATAATCATTAAAAATATTGGTATAATCTTTTTAATACAAACCACCATGTTGTGTATCAGGTCACAAAATTTGAACTCAAAATTCAACTCATACAAAGAAAAAAAGATAAATCTAATTAAAAGTTGATTGAACCAAATAAAATAGTTTGGGGACTAAAATGAGCGTAACTTTTGTGGGGTCAAGTGTACAAAACGGATAGATGAGGGGAGTAAAATATATATTTTCTATTTAATTCATTGACACATCAGCAGATTAATGTGAACGATACTCTCCATAGAATAAAAAAGCACAAACAGTGAAGTCCAAATAAAAACGACGTGTAGCTCACTTTTGGAGCATAAAAAATTCACATTTTCTTTCAAAAGTCACATATTGTACTTGGTAGCAGCTTGGATTGAGGTTTCGGTTGTGATCCAAGTTCTAATTTTGCATACTCCACATATTCGCTTGTCTTTTTGTTGTATTTTCATCATCGGATTCATCAGGTTCTTTTCTCTTGCGTGTCGTTCCATGTTCAGAATCAGAGGACAGTTGAAGGTATGGTTCATTGGGGAAATCGTGATTGTGCTCAGAGATGTACATGACAGACAGTGCGTTGGGGCCAGCAGTGTCGTTGGGTTCTAAAATCTTCATTGCAATGCATCCTGTTGAGTTTCTCTGGATGGATAGAATACTGAAAATGTCACTAGATTCATCGGTAAAGTGAGCATAAAGTCACAACATAGAAATACTTATATATTAGTATGGTATAATACAAAGTAAGATTATTCACATGTTTTTTTGGATAACGGAAAAAGGTATGGGCTTCAACTCCTTTTTTCATAGAAGAACAATGTCCAACATTATATACCATAGTAGCGATTTTTTTCCATCTTGGTATTTGCCTTCATCAAAATATAATGCAGTGACTACATGTGGCCTGTACAAGATATGTTCACTTATAAAAAAATGTTGAACTTTTTGAACTAAGTAAAAGCAGCTTCCTCACTATCTCCACTGAAAATTCAATTTTCGACTAAATTTTAGAGAACTAATTAGCACTTCCTCACTACCACAAAAATTGGAGTTTCTAGCTGACGCTGCATGAATGGAAGCTAGTGTATCCATCTTGATATTTGCCTTCATCAAAAGCTTATAAAAAATGTTGAACTTTCTAAACTACTTAAGTAAAAGCAGCTTCTGTAAACATAATGAAGTAGTAGCTACCATAGTGCTATCTTGTGATATTTTTACAGTTTATTAGAAACACCAAAGCCCTGACCAATATAGGACACACTAGTAATTTTCGTGTGCCCGTGTGCGCGGCTAAATTTAAAATTACATAGGACAAATTATTATGTTCTCACCTTGGAAATTTGGAGCCAAATATATTCTTTTCTCCATACTTTAACCACTGCCAACCGTCATTTGCAAGTGCCTCTGTTTTTAGCACCATAGACCTCCTTGTCAGCCTACTCCTGTATATGTATCATTATCATTATCATTTTATTTCCTCATCTCTTTACCGCTTACATGAGCTTCATTAATATGATTATTAAATTGACCCACTATTATATCTCTAATGCCCTACAATCAGATTTAATGACGTTGTGTGATCTTCATTTTCGGTATTGTCGATCCTACCATAATTTAAAGAAATTTAAACATGTACTACAAAGTCTTAATATGAGCATATGACTGTAGTGATAGATCATCATGCTTTACATGGGGAACCACACATTTGATGTCTTTTTATCAGCATGTATGCCACAAAAATTTGCTGATCCCTAAGACTAAGAATGTCACATTTTAGAATAATATAACGATATGAATTATTTATTTTATAGAAATTTTAGTACCACCTCCGTTCTTAAATATATGTCGTTTAGGACAAGCTAGTTAGTTAAAAAATAAACTATTTTTCTTGTTTTAAACGTCCTATATTTAAGAATGGAGTAAGTACTTGATTAGTACAGAAAGTAGAGATCAAGATGATGATGTACTTAAAATGTGTTGTAATAGAGAATTCATTTACCTTCTACCGTCCACTTTCTGTTTGTGATGATCTTCCGGTGAACTTCCTACCAAATCAAGTTTTGGGCACCTCACAACCCTTAAATCTGAAACAGATAAGGAGTAAGCAAACAACGATGAAAGCTCTTTGCAGTCACTAATTTCCAACTTCTTCAGCATTTTCAGATGGTGTGGGAAAGTAATAGACCGAATCTTATGGAAGCCTTTAATCTTCAGTGACTCGAGTGATGGAAGTTCTGAGAAGGATGGCACTTGACCACCACAATCTACTGTAAGATGAACTAGAGATGGAAGGGGAGGTAAGTTAATGAGTTTTGGGCATCTACTAATAGAAAGATGACGAATCCGTGGAAAATCCCCATCACTTGTGCCTACCCAAAATTCCAAATCATACATCTCCCATAAAGTCAGCACCTCCAGTGATGGGAATCTAGGAGAATGCTTTTCTGCATTGGCCAAAGAATTACTCCCAATTCCAAAGCTTTCTACAGAATTCATTCTCTGTATGAAGAGAGATTTAAGAGATGGCAGATCACCAAGGTATGGGAGCTCACTACAGTCATAGCAGTTATCAAATGTAATTGAGACAAGCTTGATAAGGTAAGGTTCCTGCATCCACAGAGGAAACAGATTGCCGGCATAATTTCGAATGACAAGCTCCATTATGTTGCTGTTAGGTTGAAGATTTTGAAGAATCTCATTAGCAATTTCTTTTCCCAGGTCATCATTCATGCCTTCGTCACAGTAAAACCACTCCAATGTCAAAGCTTCTAGGAAGTTCTTGCCGACTATATTTGCTTCTCTGGCATCATCGGCTGTCTTAATATTCTCAAGCCCTGTTATATGAACATGCCCCATGAGTCCATTTAGATTCTTCAACTCCGCAATTGAACAGTGCGACAAATTATTCCCAATGTTAAATTCTGTCAATGTTTGAAGATCAGTCAGCTTTCCAATACCACGTGGCAAGCCGACTTTAGTATTGCCAGGTTCTTTCCGGATATCAAGATGCCGAAGCTTTACCAAATTACTTGTGCTTTGTGGTAAGTCAGTAAGGTGGCAACAATCCTTGAGTTCCAATGTCTGCAGAGTGTCTACCTGTCCTATTTCAAAAGGAAGGCCCTTGATCTTCGTGTTACTGAGAGCCAAGAACCTCAAGTGTTTCATGTTCTGAATAGAACTTGGCAGCTGTAGAATGTCTGTACCGCTCAAATTTAGGGCCCTTAAGAATATATAGTTCACATAAACTTCATCCAAATGCAAAATTCTAATGGCTGGGAAAAATCTTCTGACAACCAACAAGGAATGAAGAATTCTAATTCCTTTAGTGAGTACAACAGTCTTGCAATCAGATGGAACAAGGGAGAGGTGTGAAATATTTTCAGGTAAACTGCAGAAGGGTTCCTCCGATCTGAAGCATTCATTCTCTGAAACAGAGTGTGCCAAATCGTGAAACAGCTCATGCATAACAAACTTATGTTTCTTATCTCTGTGATAGGGAGAGTGCTGAAAAAATGATCTGCAGAACAACTCGTTGAAATAATGCTGGCCAGTCTCTTCTAGTTGGCTACCTTCTTCAGGCAAGACAAAACCTTGCGCTATCCATAATCGGACGATTTGATGCCTGGTGAAAGTATAACCTTTGGGGAATAAGGAACAAAATTTGAAGCACTGCTGAAGGTGTGATGGCAAAAGATCATAACAAAATCTTAGTGCTGGTAAGATACCATCAACAAGCATATCCATTTCAGACAAGCCAATTTCAGAATGACATAATAATCCACTTAGGGCTTTTATGCACAATGCATTACCACCACATTTCTCAACAGCTTTCCAGCCAACGCTTTCTAGCGGAGGGTAGTCATTTTTACCTAAACTGCCAAGTACATGTTCTTGGAAAATCATGAAGCAGTCTTCTTTGGATAGAGAATTCAATTGACAGGTTTGCATTGCTCCAAAAAGGTTAGCAACTTCCTTGCTCTTAGTAGTTACAATGATAGCACTTCGTTTAGAACAAACATTAAATAATTTCCATAAATCATTCCATAAATCCGGGCTCTCCTTGTCACAGTCGTCCAATACAAGTAAAATTTTCTTGCCAGCAAGTTCTTCTATTAAAATTTCTTGGAGAACGCTTGTTGGGGAATCGTAGCAGTAGGAATGAGTTGTAAATTCCACAATCTGCCCTAGCAGCCTCTTTTTGTCACATGTAAGTAACCATATTCTCAAATCAAAGGTATCCAGAATCAATTGATCATTGTAAATTCGATGAACCAGGTCAGTCTTGCCCATCCCACTTTCACCAACTACACAAATAGAAGTGACTGTATGGTCACTAGCTGCATCATCCTCATCAGAACCAACGACAGACAGTAACGTTTCAATAATACTTTCCTCGTAGCACTTATGCGTGTGAAAAGCAGAGGCCTGGAGGACAAAAAAATATTGCTATTTTAGAAAATATTATTTAGAAAAATCAACCTATTCTCAAATGGGACTACTCCCTCCGTTCTAAATTACTATTCGTTTGGGCTTTTCTAGATACATAAGTTTTACTATGTTATCTAGACATAATATATATCTAGATGAGTAGTAAAAGCTATGTATGTACCTAGAAAAGCTAACATGAATGGTAATTTGATACAGAAGTAGTAGTTTGAAGAGATGACAAACCTTTGTGTTGCAGTGGGGATGGACCCGGCTCTTGTTCCACCATCTTGACATGTCCAGGTGGTTTGCAAGATCTCGAAAGGAGTTGGAGGAACCATGAACATTACTATGCCATGACAGAGTTAGGCACATCAAGTTGGCGAGCTTGCACTCAACATCCAAGTCTAATCCATGGCAGCCCGATAAATTCAAGTACTTGAGCTCTTGGAGGATACCAAACGGCTGTGGAAGCTCCTTCAACCTCCTGCAGTCTGACAGGTTCAGAAACTCCACCCGGCGAAGCGTGACAAAAGAGTAAGGTAAGGTCTGAAGCCCGGAGCAGCCCGACAGATCCAGCAATCTGAGTTTGGACAGCTCGCAGAGCGACACCGGAAGGTTCTGCAGCTTCTGGCAGTTCGATAGAACAAGGATCTCCAAGCTCTGCAGCATTCCTAGTGCCGGCAGCGTGTGAAGAGAGTGACACCGAGAGAGGTTCAGCGCGGCCAGATTCTGAAGGGTGCACAGGGATGGAGGCACCTGTGTCAGGCTGCTGCAATTTGAGAGATCCAAATACAGCAGGCTTCTGATGAAAGTGGGCAACAGGTACACGGGATTTGCTGGTATTTTCTGGAGAACCTTCTCACGACGGCCGGCGGCGAATGTCAGATCGTCAGAAGCAAACACTGGAACTTGCCGGCGGGTCTCACTCTCCCGCGCCTCTGCTTCAGCTCTGCTGCTGCTGCTCAGGATTCCCAAAATACCGCGACACAAGAGGATGCAACGCAGGATCAGATGGTTAACCGAGATGAGTTTACGTGAATTCCGAGGAGCTGCAACGGACAATTCAGGTCTGCCATGCTTGAGGCCCTCAAGCTTGGCGGCGACGGATACGACGGTGAGCTCTGCTGGGGAAGCTGATTGGAAGAAGGGAGAAGATGATGTTTCGGTGTTGGAAGGATTCCCTGACAGTGCACTTGGTCCCAACTCCAACTCCAAGGATTGCCAGCATCATCCGGTAGTGAAGATCTCGCAGGCAATCTTGGGCTTCTGTGGCCAAGCTCTTGATGCTACCCAACCAGGCAAAGGACACCCGCGCTCCACTGGATGGTGAGATGATGTTTCTGACACGAACAAGCTGCTTAGAGAGCCGCCTGGTTGACGAGGCTGCCGAGCAGGGGTCAGCGAGCTCCCAATTGGGTGAAGACATGGGACCTCTCTTCCTGAGACGGCGGCGGCTGCGTTTCGTGTACTCGTCGGCCGGCGTGAACACCTTGTCGAGCAGGTGTGTCTTCTTCACCGGCGCCCGGTGGTCGCCAGCGGAGAACGTGATTCCGGATGATCCTGACGAAGAGGAGAAGGAGATGCTCGTCGGCCGCGGCGGCGCCATGGCGGGCGCAGCCAGCGGCAGGCTGTGGCTGTGCTGTTGAACTGCCCGGACGACGCGGCCGGCGGCAGCGCTGCCGGCGAGAGGATCCCCCGCCGCCCCGGCGCGCGGCTAATAACAGCCGCTGCGACGAAGGAGTCAGCAGATGCAGATCCATAGGAGGGCAGGAGGAGATCTGCGGGCGGTGGCGCGACTGGCGGCTCTTTCGGAACCAGCACGTAGGCCGGGGCGGCGGCAGCGCCCAGGCCTGTGAGGCGCTGGACGAGCTTCCTGAAGTCGCGGGGCTCGACGTTGATGAGCGACGTCTTCCGCCGTGGATGCTTCCGGCGCAGGGCGGCGGGTGGCTGCTTCGTCGGGTCGTGGGTGTGCATCCGCGGCGTGACGGCCGCCGGCTTCTCTATCTCGTGGGAGTCCTTGCTGACGATGGAGAGCCGCGAGCCATGCAGGTGGTCCGGCGGCGCGTCCATCGGTCGCAGGCGGCCAGCCGCACAGAAGCAAGTGGGAGGGAATTGGAAGGCGAGGAGTAAGTGGCCGAACGCGAGGGGAGTGCGTGTTGCGTGTTGACGAGAGAACTGTCTCGCTCTCTCGTCTCGCCTAAGGCTGGCTATCGAGCCTGGCTCGACTCGTTAGAGCTCGGCTCGGTCCGGCTCGTTTAGATAACGAGCTGGCTCAGGCTCGGCTTGTTATCTTAACGAGTTAGAAGTTCAGCTCGGCTCGACTCGTCAAGAAGCCCGAGCCAGCTCGTTAAGCTTGTTCACGAGCTCGATAACAGTAAAAAAATCACAGCCGCCAGCTAGGTCTTGGTTTTCACCTCGATTCGAAGCTTGGCGGTGGTGGTGGTGGCCGGCGTCCGTGCTCCTGGTCCTCCATGGCAGGCTGATGGGTGGAGGCCGACTGGGAAGAAGGGACGGTCGGACGAGGAGGTTGGGAGTTGGGACGAGGACGACGGCCGTCGGTGGGGACAGGGGCACTGCCTCTCCGGGATGGCCGGAGTCCGGACGGAGAGCCGGAGACGGAGGGGAGGGGCGACCAGGCGCGAGGCAGGTTGCGGCATCGCGGGCACCGGCTGTCCGGCTCGGCGCCGCCGCCACAGTGCCGCACGCACGGAGACTCGGAAAGATGGAGAGAGAGGTGAGACCGCGACGGCGTGACGACGTGCGTGAGAGAGAGGTCAGGATTGGGTGCTAGGGTTAAGGTATTTTAGTGGGCTGTAGTCCGATGTTGGGCCTATTGGTCCACTCGGCAATCTCAGCTGGCTGCTGCAAGTTTTGGCTCGTTAAGGCTCGCGAGCCAGCTCGAGCTCGGCTCGTTATCATACCGAGCTAAATCCTGATCTCGGCTCGTTACAAAATTCTCAACGAGCCGAGCCGAGCTACTAACGAGCGAGTTCGAGCGAGCTAACGAGCTTCGAGCTTTTCGTCAAGCCTTAGTCTCGCCCCACCATCGGCGCGCGCAGCTGATCAGTAGTATGTGCTTGCTGTCGGCAACTGCTGGATCCAAGCCCACAAGGAGTCGCACACTTTTCGTACCGGAAACGTCTAGTTTACTGTGTGTCTGGTTCTTTACCGCGCGTGCATTCTATCGAGGTAGCTAGTATCATGATCCTACTGTATCATGAGCTACTGCATTCTCATGCCACGGCTCTGTTTGGATACTTGTTAGAGTTAGAGTTAGATTAACAATAAACACATTTTTTAATTATTTATCTCATTTAAATCATTTAGTGTGGCCATGTGTGACCTCCTTCCGCTCACAAATGACACAAGTAAATCATCTTTAAAAATCAAGCATCCAAAACACAATAAATTTTATTTTGTCCATACAAATGAGATGTCCCACTTAAACATACTAATTCTCGATCAAGCTTTTAAAAAATTACACTCCATGAAAGAATAAGCTTGGCTTCTAACCGACGGTGTACAGGACTTATTAACTAGCTAGTCCAAACAACAAGATGGAAAAACATAAATAATAGACGGTTGCGGCGGGCTTTGTGGGGGATGCTGACGGGGGAGGCGGCAGAGGGCGACCGAGCGCGACTAGGGGTCGGCGGCGCGAGTGGGAGGTGTTAGTTCAATCTCCACACCGACACGGCCCAAAGGCCGAGTCGGGCTCGACCTCGCGCCTTGGTCGGGGGCACCCAACCAATCCATGGTTGGTGGGCCCGCGTCGCACAGTGCTATAAAGAGAAGGTGGGGGCCACGGCTCGCGGTACAAGGTTCACCTGCGCCGCCACAACCCCACCTACAAACCCTAGCGACCGAGGGAGCACTGGAGCGGCGGGAAGTTCCTCCACCGCCGCCGCCGTCAACTCTCACCTTCTGCCATCGTTGTCACCACCCCGAGATCTCCCGACGTCCCCGCAGCGACCCCGTCCCCAAGCCGGAGTCACCACTGCTACCCCTGCGTCAAGCCGCGGCCGTCCCTGTGTACACCGACGACGAGATGGCACCGGAACTAGTACCCTCCGATGGTCTGTGTTTTTTTACCTTTCTTTAGTGTAATGTTTAAGTTGTAGATGTAGATCTCAATTCATCTTTATGTACAAGTTGTTACCCGACTAGATCTGCTACTAGAGATCCGTGTTTTAACACTAACAATGGTATCAGTCGCCTACTAGTGAGTAGATCTAAGTTTTCGGGGTAGTCAGTGTTCAAATAAAAGGAAACAACCCCAAACCTCAAGAAACAGGGGGAGAGGAACACTGAATATGCAATTTTTTCGATCCGTTTAGATGTCGACAAAGAAACTGCAGATTCAAAGTGAATCCAAGAGAGAAATGATGAGATTCAAAGAGAATCGAGTCAAGAGTCAACCCTAACTCTAGATCCACTCGGGTTAGGGGAAGAAAACGAGTCTAACCCTAACCCTAGATGCGTTCTGGTTAGGGAAAGAAACACGGACGGAGAGGGTCAGAGGACCTACTTCGCCGCCGCCACTGTGCGGGAGCTTACCATAAGTCCGCCGTTTCGCCGGCGTGAAGGTAGGGCAACGTCACCAAGCCACTCGACGGCGGCGCGCTCACCCTCGGGGTGGGCGTGCGCGCCGGTGAATGGACCGGCTGCGGTGCCGCCTTGCACCTCCGAGCTGCCATGGGTTCTCTCTGGATCTTGCGAGATGTGGGAAAAGGAGGAAATGGAGGGGCTAGCATAGTGGAGGAGAGGGAGCTGGTCGTGGCCTTGCACTCGGTGGCGCCGCCCTGCACCACCGCCGGCGGATGCGCCGGCCGTGGGAGAGCTGACGTGCGCCGCCGCACTGCGAAGCGACTGAACCGGGGAGGAGAAGAGAATGGCCTGGGGTTCCAAGGGGTCCCAGCCGCAAGGGTTTTTGTCCCTGCCGATCTCCCCTGCTTTCTTATATTCCTTTTTGAAGTCTATTACTTTTTAAACCTATCATATATTTCTAACAGTTCTTATTTTCTTTCAAAAAAGGCATCATCATGTTAATATTTTCTTTGCATGGTGTTACCCTTTTGCCCACTTTCTAACACATAAATTTCATTTATATCCATATCCTCTATTGGTGTTTGTTCAATGGTAGTTATGTTGTGGCAGTAAGCATAGCAGTGTACTCTAAGCACTTCAGCTATGGATCTTTTGTGAATCTTTTGAAGGCATTTGGAGCATCCTTGTTTTGCATATGTATTTTGCATCCTTAGTGTACCAACTACAGGGAGAAAACAAGTTTGGATTTGTGCGAAATTATATCTTATATAAGCAGAGTTTCGGAAACTACTAATTGGTTGTGGCCATCTTTTCTACTTCCTAACATTCCACATTCAATTCATAATTGTCCATGTATCTGTCTTTGACTGTAGTTCGATGACTTTGTGCTAATTTAACACTCTGCCGTGAATTTGTGATTTACTTTTGACATAATTTTATCATTGAAATTGCTCCTGGACATTTATAGTTAGTGTTCTTGCCCTACAATAGTACAACATGAGTTTTGAACATGTAGAATATGATGTTATGAATCATGGATGCTGAATGTTTTCTCCATATTTTATCTTACCGGCAAGCTGGTTGCCAAAGACGCTCCTAATACTCATACCAACCAGAACAGTCATTCAGTAAATGCTGTGGAAGTGCAAAATCTGGATGAGGTTCGCTCTTTCGTTGAGAAGTCAAAAGAGAAGACTGATGCTGCTATGTACTTATCTTCGTCAACATATTTTTAAAGGGAGATTGGTGATCTTGCTCATGCTATGCAGTCTATTGGTGATTTTGCTTCTATTTTTTCAACTTTGCGATTTTACCCCTACTTTTTTCATCTGAAGCTGTCGTTTGCCCCTTGTTTGAAGCACCGTCGAATGGAGCAAGAATAAATGAATTAAAAAAAAGAAAAATATTTGCAGAATGGGAAAAAGACCTAACTACCCCTGACCCCTCCCTTATCCAATATCTCTGCAGGTGGCCGTCGGTTCCTCACACGCGGAGGCGTTGACCTCGCGCCACCGCTCGTGCGAGGCCATCGGCCGCCGGAGAAACCTGCATTGGTGTCCACCGAAGGAGCCCCGACAACCTGGGGACCCAGCCGCTCCGCCTGGGGGAGCTCGCCGGCGGGCTCGGCCCTGGCTGCGCCGCCCTGGGGGAACTGGCCCCCTCCATATCCTGCGCTCCTCCGGCCCCGAGCTGCGGCCGCCCAGGGGAGCTCCGGTCCGGCAACTGCCCAACCTCCTCGATGTCGCCGTCTGTAGTTGCCTGGCCTCCTCCGCATCGCCGTCCACAGCCGCCCGGCCTCCTCCGCGCCGCCGGCCGCGGCCGCTCGGCATCGGCTCCGTCGGCCCTGGGATCCAAGCGCGTTGAATCTCCTCGAAGACGAGGGTCGGGAAGCGCTGGTGGCCAGGTCAGGGACGGCACAACGCAGGTGGTCGCCTGCGCGTCAACGATGAGGAGTCGGGGCGGCGGAGTGGGATTCGGGATGCGCCGGCAGCCGGAATCGAGCGAGAGGAGGCCGGGAGGTGCCGGCGGCCGGGTCAGGGGCAGCGCTGGTGGCCAGTTGCGCGTCGACGGGCAGAAGGGCAGGGCGGCGGAGTGGGAGCCGGGACGCGCTGGCAACCGGGTCAGAGGCGGTGCTGATGGCCTGCTGCGTGTCCAACCCGATGCCCGACCCTCCAAACATTGGGCGGCGAGGTGGATTGTGGCGCTCCCGACGGCGAGGTGGACCGTGGCTGGCTCCGGTGCGGGCGCGTACAGGCTCGGAGCGGGCGCGCACCCTAGGGGCGGCGGCGACGGTGGACCTGCAGGAGGCGCACCTGCGCGGCCCCGTCCGTCCGGCCCCGGGCGGGAGCTCTGCCTCCAGTCCAGGGAAGAAGCTGACGGTAAGGGTCCGCACGCCGGTGAGGGAGGGGGAAGAGTGAGAGAAGTGAACTTGGTCTAATGCAAGGGCAACTTTGTCATTTTGTACCAATTTTAACACTGTCAAGTGCATTTCACAGAACAGGGGCAAAGTCACTCTTCGTTTTAAAAAAGCAGAGGCAAAATCACCAAGTTGAAAAACCAAAGGTACAATCACCATTCATGTTCAAAACAGGGGCAAGATCACCGATCCCCCATTTTTAAATTGCTTAACTACTTACTGGATCTTACTTTACCTGTAGAACTAAAATGCAAAGAAAAACAGAAGCACAAGAGGTACAAGCTACCAGGAATGCCGTGAAGGAACATCAAATGATGGCGAGGCAGATCGAAAATGAGCAAAAGAAAAAAGTAACTTGTTTTCTTAACTAAAAAAACAGTGTTGTATCTAATGTTGCAATTAATGACAAATTCGCTGGAGAAATGATATATAAAATTTATATTGCCCATATATCCGATGGTACCATACTTGTTTACATAGGTCCATGTCGGCTTCCATTGAAATAGTTCTTTGCCTAAAATAGCTTGTTGAAAATTGGATATCTAATGCTCTGCGATCTTTCAGATATTTGTATCCGCTGATCTTTATTCATTACCTGGTGAGTGAAGACGTTTAAAAATTGATGGAGGTTATTTTGAAGTTGAGACTTGACTGGAAACTTGTTGGGTCTTAGTGAAAGTCGATTAAAACACTCTTCTTTTATTTTCATATCTCATTAGACGTCAGAAATTTTGTTTCTATTTCTTCGCCCTTTCATATGTGAGTCTTGGCCTCATCATATGTTGCATCTTCAGGGATCTAGTAGTGGAACTATATCTAAACAGTTTCACAGCTTTAAATATATATTAGAAGCAGTGAAATGATAAAGTGAACTTCTGAAAGATTTCAACTTCCAAATTACAGGTAAAAACTGTGGATAATAGCTGGAACATTGATTATTGCTTTGTTGCTAGTTTTTCACCCAAAAACTGCAATATTGGCAAGTGGGAACTTTCCAATCACAAATACATTGTGCATTTAAGTACTGTTGTCCAATCAAGGTCCAAATGCTGAGCTTGGATGGGTCTCTGCAATAAAGAATACTGTTGTAAAGCAATCCCTTCAATGATATTGCTGTGCTGTGATGGATAGTAATAACTTCCTTAATAACTGTAGTAACACCTCCAATAACTGTTAGATTCTAGTTTCCTATTGGGGAAGGCTGTAATAAATTAACCTGTGTGCTGCGTAATCATGCTTTGTCTGATATTCTAAATAACTTGTATAATATTACAGGATAGGGAAAGCGTATGAAAGAAAAAACTGAGAGGGAAGCAAAAACTATCGAGAGAGAAAATAAGGGGCTAACGAAGCATCAGGAAGAAGCCGAGAAAGCAAAGAAGAGGAAAGAGAAGGAAGAGGCTGAATTGAAAAGGAAGGCTTCCACTAAAAAGCAAGCAAACTTCATGGAAGGTCTATTTATAAGAAAGCGGAATAGTAACATGGAAAGTTGTGGTAATCATCATTTGGAGGAAACTACAAATTCAAAATCGTCAGGAACTATTGAAGAACTTCCTGGTGGAGCTACATCAGCAATGGACTGTACATTGTCTCGAGCAAATCATTTGAGAGTGGGGGATTTGGATTTCTGTGTGTAAGTTATAATTTATTGCATCTGCATCTATTTCAAGTTTCAAGTTAATAACATGTGCTAGCATAGCATACAATCAGAATCCTATTTTGCAGTGAATCCTATGGAACATTTTTTTAAAATTAACCACAAAGGATACCGTACAATCAGGTTACCAGCCTGTATGAAAAGTTAAAATGCCAGTCATGATTAGAATGATGTATTAATGCATTAACTTGGAAAGCAGACAGATCACCCGATGATCATTATAGATTGCCAGGTTTATTGTGACTTTACAATGCAGGGAACATGTTTCTAGATGGAGTGAACTCTCTCAACATAACAGATTGCACCAGTGGGGTGTTAGGAGAAATCCTAAGGTTCAGTTGTTTCCGGAGCTAAAGCTACAGAGGTCCTCTGCAACTGCACCTTCTGATAATATGCCAATTCCAATGAAAGAACAGTCAATTCAGAAGAGCACAGGAAGCATTGATTTCAGCAAACTTCTTGATGAACTGAAAATGTCATCTCATGGGAAGAATATCCACTCTAGAACTGTTCAGAATAGCATATCATCTTCAGTTTTTTTGGTCAAGAAGCTTTTACAGTTTGATAGAAGCTTTAGGCCAGCATATTATGGTACCTGGAGAAAGAAGAGGTATGCTCCAGATATTATGTATGATTACACAGATTTCTCTATATCGATTTTTCTTCTTTTTATTTTAATTAACAAAATCTGTTTAGAGAATAGCATAGGTTAATTCAACTGGTGGTTTTTCATTCATGTCATGCATAAAGACAGCATTTTCATATAAAATCGGTTTTTCTACAGTTCTACAGTTAGGGCAAGGCAACCCTTTCAGAGGGACCCAGAACGCAATTATGATGTTGAGAGTGATGAAGAATGTGAAGAGGTATTGTCTCTTTTCCCTTTTTGTCTGCTGTGGAGAAGAATTCTCAGTATATAGTCATGATACAGGAGGATTCTGGTGAAAGACTATCAGATTTTGAGGAAGATGATGAGAATATGGATGAACGTGATTCTGTTATTGATGTGGAAGAGGAAACACAGAACAGTTTTGTAGTGCCTGATGGTGATCTTTCAGGGGATGAGGTATAGCTTTCTTAAAACCACTTCTCTAACGTTCTGTTACATGTTAGTTTCATCTTTCTGTTACATGTTGCATTCTACTTGTTTTGATAGGTGGGCAACATTCTAGGTGTAATATGTAATGATAATAGAAAAGATGATTGAAAACCTGGGTCATTATTAGAGCAGAAATTGTAGTAATGTGAAAAACCTGTTGTTCTTTATTCCTTCATTGCATGATTACTTCTTCAGAGCCTTCGTTTCTTTTATGTAGGGAATGCAATACGAGCCTGTATCTGTCAAATATGATGAATCCTGCAGCATGCTGAGCAACCCTGGGGTTACAGATGAGCAGAAATTTCTTCATAGAGCCACAGAAGATGCACTCAAGATGGACATGCCTTTAGTCATATTCATATCCAACTTAGATCATAGGAAACTTCACCTGCTGAAAGCTGAAGGTATCACTGCAGAGAAAGTCTGTTTGCAAGCTCTTTGTATGAAGAAATACCCCGGCGGCCCCATCATTGATGTGCCTGTGGTTGCTAAAGTGACAATAGAAGATCAAGAATTTCGCCAATCAAACAACAAGATCCCTGGAACACCTGTACCATCCAAATCCATTTCAGAGTCAGACATGCCTGAATTTGTAAGTTTCTGGAAGACATTTAGATGGACTATTCTATGAAGTAAAGTATGATTTCCTATTAAATCATGTTGTTATGCAGGCCAAACTAGTTACATCATGCTCTCATGGGATGGGCAAATTGGTGAACTTATTACTTGAGCGATTTCCATGTGTCTCTAAGGTGCAACTGAAGAACAAAATTCGGGGGATGGCTAACTTTACCCATAACCGCTGGCAAGTATTTTGCATTTTTACGCTAGTGTTTTGCCCTGGAGTCCTGGACCTTTGTAGCTATATTTTCTTCATGTGAAATAAGAGTACAATTTTGAACAGGTTAAGAAGGATATCTTGGAAAAGTATAGTGTATGTCTTTCTCCAGAGGTACTCAAGTTATGACTTGTGATACTAGATCTTGCGAGTGATACCTTTTCTGCTTTAGAAACACGATATAGTGTTGTTATGAGACAGTTTAGATATCTCATCAATCAATCACCCGCCCAAGTATGGTTGATGTTGGGGTGTTTAAATCAAGCTTTAACAAGAGTGCCAGATGGAAGTGATACGAATCATATCTGTTAATTGATAAAAGTGTTTAACTCCTGCCACCAAAATTGGCTCTTGTTTTACCCAGCACTGTTACATATGCCGTGTTCTCTGCAGAGATACAATGATGCCATGCTTTCTGTTACAGATAAAGTTGGAAGCCCGAAATGTGCAGCGCCACACTCCCAACACTGCCGGGCACCGGGGGTGAGCTGGGCAAGTCAGGGGAATCTTCTACCGGTTCCGCCATGAAATCTGAAGTGAGCAAACGAAAAATCGGTGCGGAAGGGGCATCCGATAATTGATAATTGAGGTCCCTGCACGCCGCATCTAGGTCGGGCTGACTCGGTGTAGCACAGCGTGTGTACATTTGCTTGTTAGATCAGGATATCTAGATATGTAGGTTAAGTGTACAGCGTCCTCATATACTAGCAAGTAAGTGCTCCACTCTGGGATTTCTCTCAGCAATGGTTGCTCTGTACCACCCATGCATGTGAATCCAAACTGGTTTCTGGTATTTTGCTTGCACGATCGCCGTGGATCATATATGTAACCAGTTCCAAGATTGGGTGAATATGAAGCTAGAACTTGGAAGAAATTTAGAGCTTAGTTCTTCTAAATTTCTTACTTAGTTTTATCTAGCTTTCTACTCTCTCCGTCCCACTATAAGTGCCATTGAAGGATTCAAAAAAAAATCTCACAATAAACGCACAATAGCGTCCAGAAGCTGCACTTCTCGCCAGTGAACGTGGGCCCAGTTGAAAAAAAAAATGCAGAACTCAACCGATCGGCCAGCAGCCTGCATCTGAAACCTTCTCGGTCCTTCTCTTCCTCTCCGCACGGTCTCCTCTTCTTCCCCAGAGCTCGCATCTACGCTCTCTCCTCTCTTCTTCTGCGTGTGATTAGATCTTCTCCCTCCTCCGCATGCTTTCCATCCGTGTGTTTTCCCCATGCCCCATCCCATCCCCATCCAGTGCTCCTCCACCTCGCGTTCATGGTCGGCGGTGGTAGATGCGCACATCGAGCTGCACCATGGAGGTGGACGAGATCCTGATCCAGCGCGGCTGACTCAGCCGGAGCTCGTCGGCGACCGGGAAGGGGAAGCGGCGACGCCGGTGAGTGTGATTGGGGCGGGGACGGGGCCACGGTGTCCAGACCCTCGCCACGCCACCGGATGTCGGAGCGAAGCAGTCTGTGAGCCACGACGGACGCACTAGCGGTGGGAGCGGGAGCCAGCCACCTAGACAGCGTGCGGGCGGCGCCACCGCCGCGGGGAGATCGGGGGCCGGCGAGCGTGATGCGAGATCCCGCGGGATGCGGCCAACTGCAACTGCCGAACTGCAAGCAGTAGGAAGCACCGGAGTTGATATTTACAGGGGCATTTTTGTCATTTTGCATCTGTATTGATTTGCGCGTCCGGTCCTCCGATTGCAGTTATTTTGGGACGGAGGGAGTACTTCGTTCCTCTGTTTCGAGGGTTGAAGCCTGAGAGTTTTTATAACTTTTGGCTGCGTATATCCACTGAGGATATAGAAGTCGGATTTCTATCATTTATCTAAAAAATCTGTTCGGCTTCTCTTCTCTTGTTTTGACTTCTTCTGCAGTATTTTTTTCTCACACAAATCTGCTGTGGAAATCAGCACGTAGTATTTTTCTCTTACAACAAATCTGTTGTACTAATCTACCGAAGATTTTGCAAGGTACACTGATGTATTGCAAGAGTACATCAAGAGTACACATTACACAATCACGCAATATGGCACTGGTCATCTTGTTCCAGCGTCACACACAACATTGTACAGTTTTTCCTCATTTACTGTCAATTATACATACTATGCATATAACTTGACATCGAAACAACACAAATTAAATCATGTTTCAGAAATCAATAGAGTGGCAAACGGAAATCAGACACCACATTTATTGGGCTTCTTAGCTGCGTCCTAAAAAATAACAATATTATTCAGTATGAAATAAAAATTATCCCACGATAAATAAAAATGTTCAAAGGAAAAAACAAGAAGTAAAAATGAAAAAAAACAGGAAGTAAAAATGTTGAACAGAAATAAAAAAATTTCTTTAGAGGACAGACTAAAATGTTTTGTGTCAACTGGTACCTCAGTATCTCACAACCAAACATCCAGAAATAAAAGAGAAGTATGTATGGTAATGGTCCCCATCTAAGAGATTTGAGAAAATCACAGCCACACAACAGTCCACTCAACCTCGTAACTGATATCGCAAGCAAAGTATTGAAGTACTGATGTGTCCATGCTGACACAACCATTGGCGTGTCGCTGCTACGAGGCCCATCGCTACACACGGGTTCCTCGTGCCCACCGGCGTTGTTGTCGAGGCCCCACTTGTCATTGGCGTGTCTCCACGGCATTTTCTTTAGGCAAGCAGCCCAAGTGTCCACACCCATCGCGCCATAGCAGACAGCAAAGCCACAATAATGGCGGGAGACAAGCAGAAGCAGCAGCAGGAAGAAGCCTCAGCGCGTCCCCTCCACGTCGTGGTGTTCCCATGGCTGGCGTTCGGCCACCTCATCCCGTTCCTGGAGCTCTCCAAGCGGCTGGTGGCGCGGGGCCACGCCGCCGTCACCTTCGTCACCACGCCGGGGAACGCCGCCAGGCTGCCGCCGACGCCCGCCGGCGTCCGCGTCGTGTCCCTGCCGCTGCCGCGCGTGGACGGGCTGCCGGAGGGCGCCGAGTCGACGGCCGACCTGCCGCCGGAGAAGGTCGAGCTCCTCAAGGCCGCCTTCGACGGCCTCGCCGCGCCCTTCGAGGACCTGCTCGCCGCCGCCTGCGCCGGCGGCCGGGAGCAGGCGGCGACGGGGTTTGACAGGAGGCCGGACTGGATCGTGCTGGACTTCGCGCACTACTGGCTCTGCCCCATCGCCGAGAAACACCAGGTCAGCAAGTTTTTGTGCATCAACTTTAAGCAGAAAGAGTTGTTCCGAATTTGTACAGATCCAAATGACAATAACCTCAAAAAATTCATCAAAAATGCCTGTAATTGACACCTACTGTTAGATAATTGGTGATGATTCGGTATATTTTAATTCCATAATTAAAGAGATATTTTACTAACAATGTAATTATCATGAGTGATGCAAAGTATGTGCGAGTGTTCATGTTTAAACAATTAATAAACATAAACGTGTTCATGATTATACAAATAAACATGAACAGAAGGGATTTCAGAAAGTACCCAAAGGCGGGGCGGGTGTCGGGGACACCCGATGCGCCGTTATCCTCTGGATTAGTCATACTAATCGTTGGAGGACCTTGTTCGATGTAGTCGTACGAATTCGATGCAGGATGGTGTACGCAGTGCAGTCCCTCGAACGGCCGCTGGGAAATAGTGGAAGTAGTCGTACGGGGAGCGAGCAGCACGTCAAATGCTCCCCAAAAAACCTTATCGCCCGCCTATCCCGTGCAGGATCTTCAGCAACGGTCGAGGTTCCGGAGGCTTTGCTCTCGCCGGTACCGTGCGCGCGGTGCAGGCGATGGGGCTGGCAGAAAAGCAGCAAAACAAAGGGAGAAGGGAGAGGTCTCCTAAGCAGGAGTACCAGAGATTGTCAATTGGTACTCTGGAATGAGGAGGAGGGGCTTCTTATATAGGCCGAGAGGTGCGGGTGCTGACGCCCAGATCTGGATCTGAGGACGCGGGGGACGATTTCAATTAAGGTAAGCAAATCACCGTTAGGAATATTCCGAGGATTATTCCTTCCAACAGCAAAAGGGTGCTCCGCCCCACATCACGTCCGTCCGCACCGCCCGTCTCGTCTCGTCACGACACGCCCACGCCCACGGCCCGGCGCGGCGTTGTCGGTGTTTTATCCCGGCAAACCTACCACGGGGGTACTCGCAGTAGTAGATTGTGCGGTGGGGGAACGCCATGATCTGGAACCTGAAGGTATGCGCGGACATGAGACACAGATTTATACAGGTTCAGGCCGCACGATGGCGTAATACCCTACGTCCTGTTTGGGGTGTTATATATTGCGTCCTGCGCATGGGTGTTGAGGCGTTGCCTCTGTCCCGGAGGGATTGGGGATGTTCGTCTGTCCTCCTAGGTACCCGGCACCTCCTTTATATAGTCCAGGGGGCGGGTTCCTAGTCGGTTACAAGGTAGGAGTCCTAGTAGGATTACACGGTATGAGTCCTAATAGGATTACAGGGGAATTCTAGTAGGATCCGCCTTCTTCCTTCCTTGCAGGTACCCGGGGTGTATGCCTGACAAGCTCCCGAGTACTTTGTAGTCTTGAGAAGCGAGTTCGAGTAGTCTTGAAGCTTCGTCGAGTAGTTCTTGACCATCTCGAGTACTGCTTAGCCGAAGTCTTCAATGGTACTTGAACTGCCGAACGAGTGGAATGTGTTCTAGCTCATCTCCGAGTACTTTCAGATACTCCCCGAGTAGTTCCCAGGCGTCCCCGAGTTCTAACATAGAAAGTCTCCAAAAAATACCCAGATTGTCTTGAAATCTTGATCTATATAGAAGTGCGATTTGCAAAAATCGCACTCCATATGGAGTGTAGCCCCCGAGTCTGAGGTTGAATCGAAGAATCAAGCTAAGGGTCAATCTTGAATCTGCATCTTTTGTTTTGAAAAAAACAGTTGATGGGTGTAGCATAGTAGCCCCCGTGCCTCAGTATGATTAGGGAATCAATCCAAGGGTCTTCAGTGTTTACAGAAGTAATCATCCGAGTAGTTTTGTAGTGTGTAGCCCCCGAGCCTTGAAGTGATTTGATAATCAGTCCGAGGGTCTTCAGTATTGGCGGAAGTCATCATCCAAGTACTCTTGCAGCGTCCAGCCCCCAAGCATTGTGCTCTAGGTGAGTTGTATGAGCCACATCGAGTAGTAATTTGGCATTGAGTCACTGTGCTGAAGAAGTAATACAGACTACTCAAGTTGTCCTCAAGTAGTAATTTGGCATTGAGGAGTAGCCGTGCCGTCAGAGCGGACTTTAGACGCGACCGAAGTCGACTTTGTGCCATTGTAATGGACTTTTAGATGTGACCGAAATCGACTTTATGCCGTCAAAGAAGACTTGAGATGCGACCGAAGTCAACTTTGTGCTGCGCGGAGCGGACTTGAGAATGCGACTGGAGTAGTCGACTTTGTATGAAACCCGTAATATGAAGCTTGTATGAAATCCATAATACAAAGCTTGCCGCACGGAGCGGACTTTGAGATGCGACTGAGACATCGACTTTTGTGCCGCGCGGAGCGGACTTTAAGGGTCGACACATAGGCAAAGACCCGTGAGACTAGGAGTCCGAAGCTCAGCACTAGTCGAGTAGTACCTAGGATGCGGAATCCTATGGTACGAGGCACGAGTAGTACCTAGGGTACGGAACCCTATGATACAAGGCGCAAGTAGTTGAGATCGACCAAAGTCGGGTTGTGCCACCTTTGCGGACTTGAAATCAACCGAAGTCGGGATTGTAAAAAACGAATGGAAAACCCAAAATGAAAGCAAATCCAGAAAAATGAATAAGATTGCCGCCTTTGCGAGCAAGGAGTACTTAGGGTACGGAACCCATGGTACGAGGCGCGAGTACTTAGGGCCGCGGTACGGTTACCCATGGTACGAAGCGCAAATGCTTAGGGCCGCGGTACGGTTACCCATGGCATGAGGTGCGAGTACTTAGGGCCGCGGTACGGTTACCCATGGTACGAGGCACGAGTAGTACCTAGGGTACGGAACCCTATGATACAAGGTGTGAATGCTTAGGGCCGCGGTACGGTTACCCATGGCATGAAGTGCGAGTACTTAGGGTCGCGGTACGGTTACCCATGGCATGAGGTGCGAGTACTTAGGGTCGTGGTATGGTTACCCATGGTATGAGGCACGAGTAGTACCTAGGGTACGGAACCCTATGATACAAGGTGTGAATGCTTAGGACCGCGGTACGGTTACCCATTAGGGCCGCGGTATGGTTACCCATGGCATGAAGTGCGAGTACTTAGGGCCGCGGTACGGTTACCCACTAGGGTTGTGGTACGGTTACCCATGGTACAGCACACGAGTACTTAGGGTCACGGTATGGTTACCCATGGTACGAGGTTGAGGGGCATGAGGGCCACATACTGCTACCCTCTGGCGCGGAGCCAGGAGATGATCCATAGTTGTTGACTATGGGTTGATCGACCGAAGTCGAGTTATGCCGCCTTTGCGGAATGCGACTGGAGAAGTCGACTTTGCGCCGCGTAGAGCGGACTTTAGAATGCGACTGAATAAGTCGACTTTAGATTGCCGCGCGGAGTGGACTTGGATGTGTAGCTCCGGAGGGTAGTTCCGTTGAGAAGCGTACACAATTGAGTAGTCGTTTGGACTATTTCGCATTGCGGAGAGTAGAGAGTGCGTGTCATGCGCAGTGCCTCCTTGGAGTGTACCAGGCCTGTGGCAGGGGTCAATAATTCGCCAAGAATTGTTGGCGAAGTGTAGCTCTGCTAGTGATTTAACCGTCGAGAGGCATACATAGAGTAGTCTTCGGCATATTGTCCTGCACGCGCAAAACAAGCCAAAGAAAAATAATAATCATTTAAATAAATGACTTAGCTTGATTCGTGGACAAGAGTCGACGAAGCCGCGGCGGTCAGCGATGGAGCCGCGACGGTTGTTGATGAAGTCGACTAATCGGATGCGGGTCCGACTAGTTGTTGGGGGCGTGATAACCGCTCTCGACTAGTTTTCTAGTCGAAACTAGCCGAGGCGAGTAGCCGAAGTAGTCGATGGCGAATTGTCATTGCCAAAGTAGAGCCGGTGCAGCCGCAGGACGATGTCGCGGCAGCGCACGGCGCAGTGGAGCCGGTGCGGCCGCATGACGATTGTCGCGGCGGCGTACGACGCAGTTTAGCCAGTGCTGCCGCAAGACGATTTTCACGGCGGCGCAAGGCATAGTAGGTGTACTCGAGTAGTTGAAGTAGTCGACGGCGAGTTGGCGTTGCCGAGCGTCGATGTGGGTACTCGAGTATTTGAAGTAGGGTCGGTGCGGCCACAGGACGATGTCGCGGCGGCGCACGACATTGTAGGTGTACTCGAGTAGTTGAAGTAGTTAGCAGCGAGTTGGCCTTGCCAAGCGTCGATGTAGTAGTACTCGAGTAGTTTGAAGGAGAGCCGAAGCGGGCGGAAGACGAGTACTCGTGGCCCACAGCGCAGTTGAAGTAGAGCCGAAGCAGCCGGATGACGAGTACTCGTGGCGCTCGGCGTAGTTGAAGTAGGACTTGAATGCGACTGGAAGACGAGCACTCGTGGTCGAGTCGTACTCGTGTACACCACTTATGTGAACCGACGATTGTCTTCAGGTCTTCTGGAAGCCTTTGATCTCCGTATCGGACTCAAATTCGGATTGTGGTCTTGCGGGTTGTGATGATGCCGTCATCTTGATCTTGATCGCGGTACGGATTACAGAGAATCTTCGCCGAGTCGGGCACTTGGATGGAGACGTCTTCATGGAAGAATGTCGACTCTGCTTCGGAACAGAGTGCTTGTCTTGCGCTCGCGTGAAGCGACTTGCTTTGAATTTGAACTCGGCGACCTTGTCGACGCAGAGTAGATTGATTTCGAAGATAATGTCCTCGAGGAGATGGCGGAGCCCCTGCACCTCGCTGCCAGAAAGCGCGAGGAAAAGGGGAGAAGAGGAGAGTGTGGCGCACCGGAGATGGAGCCCCTAGCAGGGGAGGTGGCGGCGCACCGACGCCAGACCCGCTACCCCACCCTGCGCCACCTCGATGCAGTGGGGAAGAGGCCCCAGCGGAGAAGCAGAGGAAGGGGAGTCGGATGAGCAGAGGAGAGAGACTGTGAGGTGGGTGGAGAGGAGGGACACCACCTTGCTCCCGCCACCTCCCAACTCCAACCCGGGCGCAGAGCTCCGACCGTCTGTGCGGCACCCTGAATTCGGTCTCGCCGCGCCGGGGAGGAGGGTCGTGTCGAGGAGGGCCGCGCTCGACGAGCAGTCGTCCTCCAGCTCGCTGATTCGTCGCCGATTCCACTGTTCCCGACGCGTCCCAAGCAGGGGAAGGGGCCGGTGCGTCGGAGAAGTGCGAAGGAGCTGGTCGGGAAGGAGGATCGCGGAGGAACTCGAGAGGGGAGGGAGGGGCGGCGGAGAAGGAGAGAGGGAATGGGAAGGGAGGGGAGTGGCGGATCGAGGGAGCTTGCGCCAGCCAGAGAGGATGGGAGGGAGCGGGCTGGAGGTAGAAGAAGACGAGAGACCTTTCTGCGAGGAGAATATATGTTTAGGGGGTTATGAGTAAATATTTGTACACAGTGGCAGCAAAAATGGATGATGTGGCGCCACGTCAGCAAAACCACCTAAAAAACTCACCACGTCAGCAAAAACCACCTCAGAAACTGACGAGGATGGTAAATCATATGGTTTTGATAGTTCGTAGGTGTCCAATATCTGATTTTGTGGTTGGGAATTGAAACTTGAAACCCGGACAATACTTGTAGATGAGAATTGTGGAATTGACTTTTTTTTATTTTTTATCCGGTTCGAGCCTGATCGGCCCACAAAATGCTTAGACCTAATAACAATAATACCTTTCAGAAGTTTGGCAAAATATGTGAATAAAATTTCTAACTTATTGCACTAAATTCAGAATTTTACAAGTTACTATTTGACTAAACTGTATTCACATGTCACGTTTTGCACTAAGCTGAGCATTTTACAAGTTGTCAGATTAATTTGCATCCACTCGATAAGTATTGCACTAGATTAAATATTTATATAAGTTGTTCGACTAATATGTATTCATTGGATAATTTGTTGTATGATGGATGCAGTTGATTTTAAAATCAAAACAATTTCCATTCCTTGCAAATTTTCCTTAAAAAAATCCAATATAAAGAAATTCAGCCCGAGCCGCGGGAACCGGAGGATTTTTTATTTTAACTCTTTTAAACTAATATTTTAAAAATAACCCACTCCAAACTATATTTTCAAAAACTAACTCTTTTGGTCGCGTCAAGCTCCGTGACGCGACTAATACTTGAGTCGCGCCACAGGATATGGTACGACTAATGTACACGGTGGCATTGAAAAAAGTCATAGTTGACGTGGCGGACGGAGTCGCGCCACAGCGTCCGGCGCGACCGGGTCACGAATCACGCCACACTACTTGTCACTCACGTAACAGCTGCTGCCTCGTTCAGCTTCCATTTAGCTATGTTTCTTTATTCATTTTAATTAGCAAATAAAGTCCTAAATTTATGAAACTCGATATGTATGATATATAGAGTGCATACGTTTCATTTTAACTATTTACACTCCAAATCATGGTGCACTCCAAATCATTTTAAATTATTTTGTACATCATAGTTTGGAGTGCAAATAGTTAAAATGGAACTATGCACTTTATAGATCATACATCTCGAGTTTCACAAATTTAGGAGTTCATTTGCTAATTAAAATGAAGAACGAAACAATGCTAAATGGAAGTTGAGGAGGCAGCATCTGTTACGTGAGTCACAAGTAGCGTGGGGTGATTACTGACCCGGTCGCGCCGGACGCTGCAGTGTGACTCTGTCCGCCACCGGCTGCGACTTTTCCAATGCCGCCATGTGACGCGACTAACGCAATGAAATTTGGCGTGATCAAAATAGCTACTTTTTGAAATATAGTTTGTAGTGAGTTATTTTTAAAATATTAGTTTAAAAAACTTAAAATAAAAAATAGAACCGGAGCGAGAGTCATTTATATGTTATACGTAGTGGTAGTATATAGTAATGTACACCTCCTTGTTTCTTATATAGTATATATAACACGAATTTTTAATTTTAGGTTCCCTGCGCGATGTTCTTCATCGTCACGGGCACCATGCTCGCGTACGTCGGCTCACGCCGGGAGAACACCAGCCACACCCGGGTCACCGTCGACGACTTCATGCCGATGCCTAGGTGGTTCCCGTCGCCTCCGTCCCTGGCCTTCCGCCGCCAGGAGGCCGCGTGGATGGCCGCCGCGTTCAGGCCCAACGCGTCCGGCGTCTCCGACATGGAGCGCACCTGGAGGACCGAGGAGCGCTGCCGCCTCCTCGTGTTCCGGAGCTGCCCCGAGGTCGAGCCCCGCGTGTTCCCGCTACTCGCCGAGCTCTTCGGCAAGCCCGTCGTCTCCGCCAGCCTCCTGCTACCGGAGGACGCTCGCGACGGCGGTGGCCATGGCGATAGCGGCACTGAGGTGGCGCGGCCTGGTGCGCTGCAGTGGCTGGACGGGCAGCCGCCGCGGAGTGTGCTGTACGTGGCGCTGGGCAGCGAGGCGCCGGTGACGCCGGCTAACGTGCGTGAGCTCGCCTTCGGGATCGAGCTCTCCGGGGTGCGCTTCCTGTGGGCGCTCCGGCCGCCGAGCGGCGGCCGCACCGGCGAGGAGCCATTGCTGCCGGAGGGATTCGAGGAGCGGACGCGGGGGCGCGGCGCGGTGATCACCGGTTGGGTGCCGCAGGTGCGCGTGCTGGCGCACGACGCCGTCGGCGCGTTCCTGACGCACTGCGGGTGGGGCTCCGTCGCGGAGGGCCTCTTCCGGTTCGGGCACCCGCTGGTGATGCTCCCGTTCGTCGTCGATCAGGGGCTCATCGCGCGGATGATGTCCGAGCACGGCGTCGGCGTGGAGGTGGCGCGGCGCGACGACGACGGCGGGGCGTTCGGTCGGGAGGACGTCGCCGCGGCGGTGAGGCGCGTCATGGTTGAGGAGGAAGGGAAGGCGCTCGCGGTCAACGCGAGGAGGCTGCGGGAGGTGGTCGGCGGCGATGATGGCGGCCGGCAGGAGCGGTACGTCGACGAGCTCGTGGAGTGCTTGCTTCACCGAGTTTGATGTGCGTGGTCGACATCAGCGACGTCTGGTTTTTTATGTATTGTTTTTTTATGAAAAGACATCTGGTTTTTATGTATGTCACTCCCAAAATGCTTTTAAACTTTCATTTGATTTTTTTTATGAAGAGAATGTCAAATTCCACCACCGTTATGATACCCTGATCGACTGCAGCGCTCAAACCACTACTCAAGGTCAGACAGTTTAAGCATGTCTGCAGTTGAACTTCATACTAAGACCGTACCAGACTATTTAGCATTTCATTTTATACCATTTTCGCCCACCAAACGAGGTGGATTTCGTGGATATATACAACTTGTTACAATCGAAATAATCAAAGCACATATGTACAGTTCGGTTTCGCTTCATGAAGCGATATAGCAATCCAGCCCTGAGTACAGATCATCCAACGCAGTGTAAAGGAACTTGGCAGCATTTGGCCTATCCACATGCCCCATGAGAATGTCACTGGTTGTAATATACGGGTCGCCGTAAAACCGCAGATTAGCATCCATCCGCGTGGCAACTAGATTCCCTTCTAATGAAACACCAATGAATGCACCTGTCAAGTCAGAAAGAAAAAACATGTGACATTAGTTGCAGCGAATGAAAGCTACGGATCTGTGAACAAGTATGACGGCATATGAGGGACATGAATGCCTAAGCAAATGTTCCATAGCATTCAAGTGTTGGGAGATTAACTCAAAAGAATATCCATATTATCATTCACTCTGGAAAGATTAACAATTGCACCAAGCTCTAGACAACTAAATATTCAATTTTGATTGTACCCTGAACTAAACTCGGCAAAACTTGATATGTATACTGAATTCAGATAAATAAGAATGCATGCAGTGTAAACTAATTTTTCTATCTTTCAAATAAATTGTATGGTCACTGCAATTTATTTTTTTTCCAAAGCCCATAAGCATTGGCAAACATCAAATGACAGTAAAGGTTGGAGGTTACCAAGTTACCTTTGCTGCAGCTATATGTATAACAAACTCCTGAACCTTTATCACCAGCTCTCATGTCTGCTTCCAGCACTCTGCCCACAGGTCCTGCTGCAGCACTTACACCTGCCCCTATTGAAAAATGCATTCGACTGCAGAATGTTTGGACAGCTTCTGGGCCGTGAAGCACTATGATGAAATCCATTAGCTCACCACCAACCTATGCAAAGAGCAAGCATGTAAAGATGCAACCAGCAATTATCCAAAAATACAAGGACTACTAAGACCCAAAACATAAATCATCATTAGCCAAATACAAGCAGCACGAATATGTGTTGTCGCATAACTAGAGCTGGCAACCTACAGAATCATTCACAGTGCACCAAGTTCTTCTCATTCTTAATCTCTGAATGAAAACTTGCAGAACCCCAGGCAACATAATCTGTTGTTTCTACCTAAAGGCAAATGTATGTTCATTTCTTCGGTTCTTCCCCTAAATTTCAAGGGCGTATGAAAAAACATAGATATAATGAATTAGAAAACAATGTATCATTGGTGTAGTTGCTAAACAGAACACTTTAGAAAGCAAATAGAGTGAGTAATCTTTGTCTGCACAGTTCTTGTGATCTCAGTTCTCTTTTTTACAATCATTCCATGTTCTGCCTTGAAAAATGAGACGAGCCAGAGACTCATGGCAAGATATACTTTTCTTCAAAAAATACAAACAACATTGTTTTTTGATAGTGATGAAGACAGAAATACTGTTAAATCTAACACGCTGTGCCTCTCATAAGCAAATAATATGTGATGCATGCAATTCCTAAGAAAACATAACATAGCATGCCACGGAAATAAACATGTGTGCTGAATTTCTAGCCTTGCAACAAAAGGCGGTGCCATTTATGACTTTACATAATGAAATTTGAAAGTTGGCTAAAAAAGAAAAACGTAGCAACAAACTTATTACCTGTGCTCCCCATCCAAAACCACCAGAAAGTATAGCAGATGGTGCAGACCATGACCCATCAGATCTCCGAGCAACTACTAGGCCAGTGCCAAGTTTGTAAGTAAGAATAGCACCAGCTTTCACAACTGTCAATATGGCAAGGCCACTTGCTCCATTAAGGACTGCATGGGGAATAGACTTCTCAGGGTTTATTCTTGCAACCTGCATCGAGATTTTTTAATGAGTTTATTAGATTCAGATTCTAACTATTTCGAAGGACAAACATGAAGATACAGACTGAAATGAAATTCAATAACCTGGATGTAACTCCTCAAGGTATTCGCTGCCTTGTAAATCTCATGCTCCATTGTTAACCCGACAGGCAAATTTAACCACCCTCTTGCACAAGTCCAATCCATAACATCATGCTTTGCATTTTGTGAGGCATTGCTTACAGAGTTAACCAATAAGTTTTGCAATGGATCAAGCCTATCGTAGCAAGCATCACATACTCTTTGCGGATTGCGCTCACGGAACTTGACAGGCAAAAGACATCGTCCTTTTGAGCATACCCTGCAAAAAATCCCTCCACAGAATCGACAATGATGCCTTCCTCGGGTAACAGCAGTGAAAGGAGCAGCACACTGCATGCAGGCTCTAGCATAACTGTCAGGAAGCCATTCTGGTGGTTCTGCTTCCAATACAGTCCTATAAATGTTGTAATTCAGGGCTTCTTCATCAAGCACTGGTGGAGCACTTGGCATGTAGACAGAGGAATGCAAGAATGTATTCCCATCATCACTTGACCCCAGGAAAGAGACGCTGGTCTTAGTGTCCTTTGGCTGTTCAACTTCAGTATTTTTCAAACTACGACCAATGATTGCAATCGCACCGCCCAGCAGGTTCTTAAGGTTTACTGGCTTTTGCGCCTTCGGTGGTGAAGATCCCCAATACTCATCAGGGCACTGATATCCATCAAGGTGATCAGCTTCCCCACCAAAATCAAACTCCTTTTGCCCAGACCACTTTGGCTCAAAGGAATTAATAATGTTCCCAGCTGTTCCCAATCCACTCTCTATATGCTGAGACAACGACTTTGGATCAAATGAGTTGATTGCATTGCCAACCGTTTCCATAACTTTTGACTGGATCTCATCCTTGAAGCTGTTCACTGCTCCTGGTGCAGGCAACGGGTGGTAGGAGACAACCTCCCTATGCGTTGACATGGCAATCAATGTCTAGCACATAACTCCCTGAAATAACAAAACCAACAACGACGAAATAGTTAATGTACCTAAATTTCCATGAGGGATTCAGGATAGACAAAACTGGAAATTTTAACATTCCAGAAACTTAAGGCTTGGGTGAGAGGAGTCTGCGGGGATGATCCTTGTCATCTAAACGCTATAAATGGATGACAAACAGTCTATTGGGGGGGGGGGGGGGGGGTGACAAATGTCATAATAGCTCTGAAACTCTGCATCTCCTGCAGGGGTATAGCTTATACAACCTTCGTCATCTAAAATCCATCCTCACGCACTTTCACTTGCGGAAACGGCGCACAGGAAACAAAATCTATCACCTAATTTCAGGGGGGTCGGACACAACGTGCTGCGTTAGGGGCTTACCGAATCCCCAAATTTCTCTTGGGGAAGTAGACGGCGGGATAGAATTGGGAACGAATACACGATCAAATTCACAGCGCGCGACGCAACAAACAAATCCCCGACTAAGCGAACAGGGAGCGCACAAAGGTTTCGATTTGGTTGGATTGGATGATGGTAGGGTTACGTACGAACAAAGAGTACAATAGAAGGAAAGAGAACAAACCCGTCAATCCGAGCCCGGGCGGCTCTCCGCCCGCCCTTCCTGGTGCCGGCGGAGGGCAGGGACGGAAGCCGGGAGGAAGAGGCCTGGCTCGTCGGGTCACGGCGTCGGCGTCGGCGGCGGCGCGGGAGAGAGAGACCACGAAATCCACGGAGGAAGCAGAGGGTGGAGTACACGGCGGCGGCGGAGGGAGGTCACACGATAACAAGTTGTTGGTTTCTTTACCCGTCCAGGCCGGCGGGCGGGCTCGTTTTGCCTGCGCTGGTCCAGCCCGGCCCACGGAGGCCGGCGTTGCGTGCGCTCCTGCAAAACAAATTACTTTCGCAGCACGTTGTTTTGGGCTTTTTAACAAATTACTTGACCATTTTGTTTATTCTTTGTTGAAATAAAAAATGCCACCCATAAATTTTAATCAATTTTATGCTTGTTGTTGGTAAAAAATTGGCTGCAACTCAAAAAACCTGCACTCAATTTCTTGTAGGATAAAATAATATAAATTGAGATGTGTCATATTCTGCGGGCCAAATAAATAGCTCATGAAAAATAGGTCACTTTTTGCAAATAGTTTGTTAGATCTCAATAGTTTTTAAACGACATGTGCGAAGAATGGCCATTGATTAAGAAAAAAACTTAAAGAAATCTTTTTCACCCAAAAATGTTTTAAAAAATATCTTAAACTGGACTTCATATGAAAGGTGAAAACTGGAGTGCAAAAATGAAAAGTGATGCTGCAGCTTCACCTACTTAGAATAGTGGTATGTATGGACGTTTAGTTATCACTTAATTATCACACCTTATGCTAAGAAAAGAAAACTATGATAGTTATTAGGCCATATTCGCTTTGCGGCTTTGATTGCATTAGAGTGTTAGATAGTTTACAAAGTATACATATTTTTAGAAAAAGGAAATTGTTTTCTACCTCTGCAACAGCGCCCAGCAAAGTTGTTACATCATCCTCAGCATTAAAACTGATAATTAAACGAGAAAAGGAGCACACACATAATAAGCAAAATTCAAAAGCAATTAATTAGTGCTTCTCAAATAGGATCCATATTACTAGTATTTGGAGTAATTTTTTACATTGGAATTAGAAAGTGCTTGACGGATTAGTTAAATTGCTTACTATTTTTCCGCCACACTAACTTATTCAACTCGGGTTTTTACCCACCTTTGCACACATGCTAACTCATATTGTCTGTATTCTGGTCATATTGTTGACATCAAATAGTCAACTTACGAACTCAATCTGTATCAAAGTTTTCATAAAGTTGTAAGTGAGTTTATCAAATTTAGCAAGGAACAGTCAATTTGAAAATTGTGGCCTTTTTATGTTAAAAAAAGAGTTGATTCAAAAGGATGATATGAACTATATATGTTGTCTTCTTCTATCTCATGCATGTTGTCTGGACAAGCTTGCATTGTCTTCTCCAACCACATGCATGCAGTTAACTTCATTTGTGAATGAGTGTTTTACCATAATCAAATTTAGATGACCCAAGTTTGGGCCATGGCAGGCAACCGTTGTTGAAGCCGGTAGTTATTATTGGTAGCCATCACATTCAACTCCCACATATGGCAGCCCCTGGTTCCCCGCTCCTCTCACAAATTTTGTCCTCCATCCTAGGTGCTAAACATAGCCTCTATTTCCTAGCTCATTTGTGTTTTCCTCCCAAAAACTTTGTTCTCCATTACCTCCTCTGCTTGCCTCGCTATCACCTTGAATTCATCTCCCCTAGGACGCCTCTATCCTAGGCACGCTTTTCTGTTGATTCGTCAGGTAATTAACTGTTGCTCGATCAAGAACCCTCTCCCATGCCTTTTGCTGCTGCTTGCTTGATCATCTCGATGGTGAGTCCGGCTGCTGGCTGTGTTTGGTGACTGGCCATCTTTGTGTGATTCACCATGCCTCCTCCATCAGCATTCAATAATTTGGTCGGCACCTCGCCATTGGTGACTGCTGGTTGTCGGGTTCAATATTATTAGATCAGTAGTTCATGGTTCAGATAGCTAGGAAGTGTGCATGCATTTGCTATCTGCTGCTATCTCTGAAGATTTCCGGCCAGCGAAAACCACGGCACCTGGCGATCTTGTCACCATTATTTAGTTTTTGTTTGAAACAAGGATTTTATACCTATTTTACTTGTTTGCCATTGCATTTGTTTTTTTCTTGTTATATCTATTTATTTCCGTCTCTGTGTCTTAAACATGCTTTTAAGTTTTTAGAAGTGGTTTACCAAAAAAATGAGAAGGGCTAGAGACTTGGTAAATGGGTACGGAGCTACAATGGCTGTGTTTTGAAACAGTGGATCAATATGCAATTATTTGACCATTGCGAATCACGGTGACCATTCCATTTTGGATATCAAAGATACTGCTTTCTGTGATCAGAAATACCTGGCGTTTTGGACAAAGTCCCGAAACAATTTCTAACAGTGGATATTTGACAACATTTTTGTTGGGAATGCTGAAATAACATGTGTATATTTATCATTAAAATGCAGAGATTTAGTCAATTTAATAAGTGTAAAGAATAGCAGCCAAAACTACATTTTGTGTACCATCATGTTGTTTGATTTGCCAGTATTTGTGTTTTTGCTTATATTTAAGCACTACATGTTAAATCACAATTGTCTAAGTGATCTGCGGACAGAAGTTCTTCCTATATATCCATTCTGGATTTTAGCACATGATGGTTCTTTGGTGTGACATGTCAGTTTTTTTTTCAGTCTATTGCTCTTAAACTACAATATATTTTGATGGTAGCCAGTTTCATTTCGCTCACATGTAGCAGAACGTTTTGATTGAAGTTCTTGCTTTTTTGTTAGATATCCATATTGTACATTATTAGGATGGAAACATATTATATAGCTCGTGTGCACACATCTTGGGCTTGTTTTGCAAAATATGTGTTTTTTTCTATTTTAAATTTAATGACATTGTTTATGTGTTCAATTTGATGGTGGAATCTGATATATCAACTTTTTTTAAATCTGTATCGAAGGATGTCATCCTCGGATAGTCCCAAAGTTACAGAAAGGAAGGTCGGCAAAGATCATGATGGAGACAATGATGATGAAAAGGGTGGTTTCTTTGACAAGGTTAAGGATTTCATTCAAGATGTTGGTGAAAAGATCGAAGAAGTTGTAGGCTTTGGAAAGCCTATCGCTGATGTTACCGGAATTCACATACCCCACGTTAGCCTAGAGAAGATAGAGCTTATTGTTGATGTTTTAATTGCGAACCCGAACCCTGTGCCCATCCCTCTTGTCGACATTGAATACTTGATTGAAAGTGAAGAAAGAAAGCTTGTTTCTGGAACAATCCCTGATGCTGGAACCATACATGCTCATGGTTCAGAGACAGTTAAAATTCCCTTTTTACTCATTTATGATGACATCAGGAGCACATACAAGGAAATCAAGCCTGGAAGCATCATTCCTTACAAAGTCAAAGTAGTTCTTCACATAGATATCCCTGTTATTGGGAGGATCTCTATACCACTAGAGAAAAATGGCGAGATTCCAGTGCCATACAAACCGGATGTTAACATTGATAAGATCAAGTTTGAACAGTTCTCTTTTGAAGAATCAACTGCAATCGTCCATTTGAATCTGGACAACAAAAACGATTTTGACTTGGGTCTGAATGCAATGGATTATGAAGTGTGGCTCGCTGACGTGAGCATTGCTTCTGCTGAGCTCAAAGAATCTACAAATATTAAGAAACAGGAAATAACAACTATGAACTTACCAATCAGCTTCAGGCCAAAGGATTTCGGATCTGCTATGTGGGATATGATTAGGGGAAAGGGCACCGGTTACACCATAAAGGGACACATCGATGTCAATACTCCTTTTGGACACATGAAAATACCAATAAGCAAAGAGGGGGGAACAACTCGTCTTAAGAAAGGAGATGACGACGATGATGATGACAAGGTATCTGTTATCTCAAATATTATTGCTTATCACTAGCATGGTGATCACTAAGCATGCTGATCACGTACTTAGTACGCTAGACTGGAACTTTGTAGATAAATATTTCAAGAATACAACTATAGATTCAGAAGGATTCCATAAGCCCCAAGTAGTCTTGCATCTTGTTTTATTTAAATAGTTTTCATCACTTTTTTACATTTGAATCTACTGTAACAAAATACCAGCAATCTCCCACATGTAGCTATAATCCTTTTTACATTTTCTTTTGATCAGTAATCTTATCACCCATTGGTAGAGTACAATGAGTAGAACTACACATTTCCTTTTCCCACTAAGCTCAGTGGTATTCTCCCATCTGGCTAGTGCAAACAATAAGACAATTGCAGTAGTGCAAACAATATGACATGTTAATAAGGTCATTTTCACAAAGCTTAAGGACATGTTTTATTGGATATAAGATAACATAATATTGAACAATTTAATTCAATTGTAACAGTTACCATTGCAAAGCCTATCATGATTCCATCCATTGAAATTGTTTCATTTGCTACATATTAATTTGGTTTAAGAAATAGTTGCATCCCTTATGTGAAGTTTTACTCTGGTGTAATTTTGTATATATTATTTTTGCAGGATTAGAAATGAGGAAAATAGTTTTTTTTCTCTCAGTGGAGAAATAAACAAGAAATATTTCACTGCATGTGTACAATGCTATTCAAGTGATCATTTAATCTTTTAATATCTCCAGTAAGGTTGAGTTATATATCCATTCTTTGTCATAAATATTCTTCCTCTGTACTCCTGGTCGTGTAATTGTTCTCTTCAGAGTGCTTTCATTTTGTATTATCATAATTTGAAATTAAGGAAATCAAAGATGTTCAATGAGCCAAAGGTACATGATGTTCTCACGTGGAATGTAGGGTGGTCCGAAGTATGGATATCCATATATCTGAATCTATATACAGTAATTGAAAAGCTATATTCCTGCACAGCATGTCATCAAGTTATTCTTACAGTAATCTTTGATGACTGAAAAACCTTGGCACAAACAATATTTCATTGCGGTTCTTTAAAAATCCAAAACAATTGTAGACACATGCATAATGTTCTAACTATATATGAACAGGGCGGTTCTATGTTTTGGAGGGCTCTTGGGTGTAGTCAATACAAAGTTCCCTTAAGATCATGTATATGTATGTGTATATAAGTATATACAAGATAAGATATACATGTCTACTTTTCCAAGTATAAAGTTAACATTTAATGACACGTTCTCAGTTTGAGATATCTAGTAATAATTGATGAGCAATATCAATTTTGTATACAAAGACTAAATGAATAGCAAAATGGAACTATGATTACCTCAAATAACAATTCATTGCTTAAAGAAACTCCTCTAACCATTTCTTCAGAGTAAACAAGAACCCTAACATGCACTGCTAAGAAATTGCAATGGATCATCTATATATACTATAGACATACCACATATGTACTATTACTAGTATAAAAAACGATCAAGACTTAGAAAGAGAGATGGACCTGAGCAGCCTTTGTTGGTCAATTCACGTTCAGGTTTCACTCCAACCGATCAAACAATTCAGTCTGGATTGTGTTGGCCCATCTCCATTCTGTATTGAGGCTGTATTAGCGAATTAAACACTGACCAGGCCAGCACATGGAACTTCCGTGCACATTGGATTTAAACACTGTATCTAGAAGGAGCGCTAGATAACACTTGGCATAGCTCCAAGAAAAAGACTGCCTGAACATTAATGTACAGTGGAATTCTTCAGTGGTATGTCTTCTATTCCCACATATTGCTCACATATTTAAAGGGCTTGTCAAAGTCTAATTTGTTCTTGTAGATGTTATCATATTAAGTAGAAGTAACAGTGCTGCCAAAATGTTAGTATATCAATTTTCAATTACCATCAATTATGCACATGTAGTTAATTCATTTTGTGAATGATTTCTACTATTTCCTTTTTTCCAACAATAGTCGAATGACTTTCGCAAAAAAAATGTTGTTCAATGAAGAGTTCTGGTCTCAGTAAAATTTTCAATTTGAATTTGAAATTGTGTATCGTTGCAGCCTAAACCTATTGCAAGAATATTCGAGCTTTGTTTTTGCATGAGCATAATATCTGGAAAATATGCGTTGTTTTTCACCATTCAAGCAAGCTCCAACATTGATGATGTTTTACGCGGAATTGTCGAGAATTGGATTTGTAACATTAATGAAGCATGGTAATCACTTGTGACAATGTAATGCAGAGGAATCTCAATTTCCAGTTCAATTTCTTCCATGGCTCTACAAGAATCAAAGCCTCCGATAGCACCAGTGCTGCTGTCAATAGTGGTCACTCAATGGATTGGTAGCATAAATGAAGCATGGTGGTCAGTTTTGACAATGTAATGCAGAGAAATTCCAATTTATTTATTTGTTTTCAGTTAAATTCTCTACGTGGCTCTATAGGACAGGACCTAAGGATCCAGAAAGCACAGGTGTTGCATTCGCCCCCAGTGTTCACCACTCTCTTCTGTCAAAGTAAACACCTTGGAGCCATCCAAAAGGTGCAGTGGACGGCGTAGTGCTCGCAGCAAGGCAATATGTGGCTAGGAGTAACATGTCCTTAGGCCTATATGGAGGCTGTATCAGCGAACTAAACACTCTCTTGGTCAGCACGTGGAACTTGTGTGCATATTGGAGTTCAGCAGCTATTCTTTCATCTAGAAGGAGCGCCATATAACTCTTGTCATAGCTCCAAGAAAAGACTGCCTGAATATTGACTCTTGTCATAGCTCTCCACCGTTGTATTTGATTCTTCCTTGATGTCTTCTATTCCCACATGTTCCTCACATATTTAAAGGATTTGTCAAATTGTCTAATTTGTTTTTGTGGGTGCTAACGTATTCAGCAAAAGGAACAGTGCTGTGTCAAAATGTTGAGATCCAGGATATCATTTTAACTGGAACATGGGGGCTCGAGGTGAAGACATATACATCCTCTTCACAATTAATTATATAGGTGAAGGTTGATGGAACATTAAATTGTTGCAGCATTTGGCATTCAATATGCCAATATCTCACTTCATCTTGACTACAATACATGTTAGTGTACTCATTGAGTGCTTTGAGTTTTGTCACCTATATCTCAGCTGTACATGAATTTAGTAAAGGCAACCGTAGAGGAACACTTCTTCCTTGATCCTAGCACAATGCAGTATTTTCTTCTTCTGAGGTCACTCCTGTCATGCTACTGTTTTACTACAATGCAATGGGCTAAAATGGCTGCGGCTGATTCTGATTTGTCACAGAAGCACAAAGATTGCATACTCAGTTGACCTTGTTAGTCGATCTCCACACCGACACGGCCCAAAGGCCGAGTCGGGCTCGACCTCGCGCCCTGGTCGGGGGCGCCCAACCGCTCTATGGTTGGTGGGCCCCGTCGCACAGTGCTATATAGAGGAGGTGGGGGCCACAGCTCGCAGCACGAGAATCATCTGCGCCGCCACACACCCCACCTACAACCCTAGTGACCGAGGGAGCACTGGAGCGGCGGGAAGCGCCGCCATCGCCGCCGCGAACGTCCATCTTCGTCACCCGTACCCGCTGCCACCGTCCGCATCTACGCCGCTTCCCCACCGTCGCCCTCACCGAGCCGGAGCTGCATCCACGCCAAGCCGAGGACGCACCAGCGACCCCGACCGACGAGATGACGACCGCTCCGGCTGCTACCTCCTCCCAAGTCGACGGTCTGCTTTTACCCGCTCTATGTTAGTAGTTTTGGTTGTAGATCTAGTGTTGGTTTTTGTTTCTGTTGGTAGCAGTGTTGTAGATCTAGGTTGAAGATCCAATCTTTTATCAATAAGCTTGTACCCGAGTAGATCTACTGATAGAGATCCAAGATTTAGATCTACTGATAGAGATCCAAGATTAAGATCTAACAATGGTATCAGTCGCCTACTAGTTAGTAGATCTATCTTTTACGGGTAGTCAGTGTTCATTAATTAAAGTGGAGACCCTGAATCGAAGAGAGGAGGGGGAGAGGAACACTGGAGATGCAAAGCTGCAAGTTGTTTCCATGCAAATCGATGAGTAGAACCCAGATTCAAAGCGAATCGAAGAACAAGATCAAACCCTAACCCTAGATCTGTTAGGGTTAGGGGAAGAAATCAAAGAAAATCGAGAAAATCAACCCTAGTTTACAGAGGCGCCGACGAGGGGGAGTCCTCCTCGCCGCCACACTTACCGCCGTTGTGCGGGAGGCATGTCTTGACCGGAGTGTGCAACAGGAGAACGGCCACCGCCACCGAGCCGTTCGACGGCCGCGCGCTCACCCACGGGCGGACGCGCGTGTCGGCGAATGGTCCGGCGACGGCAGCACCTTGCTACCCCAGCCGCCATGTCTCTAGATATCTTTCAGTGAGGGAAAGGAGGATGAGGAGGGGTTAGCAGAGAAAGGAGGAGAGGACGCCATGCGGTTTTTGCGCCGGCGGCGCCGTCTCTCACCCGCGCCGGCCGATGCGCCGGACGCGGGGAAGACGACCCCGCTGCCGCCGTGCTGCACTGCGTGAGAAAAGGCGGAGGGGAAATAAGCTAGGGTTGCCGGGGGCCGGTGCGATGCGGTTTTTGTTCCGGCGAGACGCGCAGACAGTCGTCGGATCGCGCCATAGCAAGATCAACGGCTGAGAGCCACCGGTGCTCCGCAGGCTGGTTTCAGCCCAGGCGTGGTGCGACCGTGGGCCGAATTGCCGGCCCAGCCATTGGCTGCCGGGCCTATAGCCCAAGCCCACGCAGGGGTGAGCTCCGCGGGCCGTTTTGGCTACTAGGCCGAAGATAGGGTTTTGGCACAGTAGCGTTTCAACTTTAAGTTATGAATTTCAGAAGCTTTTTAAGAAGAGTTTTCTTTTTCATTTCAAGTTTAAATCTCTGTTTAAATTTTGAACTAAAGGGATAAGTTTTTACAGAGAATAGTAAGCTTCTGAATTTAAGTTTTATCAGTATTTTACTGTTTTTCCGCTGTGAAGTTATTCTTTAATTAAATTGAACCAAAGGGATATTTAATTAGAGAAATAGAATGAAGTTTAAAGTATTTTTTATGATATTGTTATTTTTCTAGCCAAAGCTGATAATTACAATATTATAAACAGAATGGTTAAAGTTTTTCATGCATTAATTCTATTTTTCTGCCCAAAGGTGATATAGAATTGATGTAGAGTATTGTTGTATGTGTTGATTTTGACCAAAGTTAAATTAATACATGCAACATTTTCTGTATTGTTTACGTTCTCACCTTTATGAGTTAATTATTTTTTCAAGATTGAGTTATCTCAGCACCATCCCTGAGCTTGTTGGCACCAACTTCAAGCAGTGGCGCAACCAGCTGGATTGCGTCCTCGTGATGTTGGAGCTTGACTACGTGTTGACTACACCATGCCCTGCAGTCCTTGCAGAGTTGGTGAGAGGAGCTAGTGAGACTGAGGAGACCTTTCAGGAACGGCAGCGTAACAATGCCGACAAGGTTGCTCAGCGTGACCTTGAGCATGCCAAGTGGCAGAAGGATAATAAGAAATGCTTAAAGATCATGCAGACAAAGCTGTCTGAGGTTATCTGGGCTTCAATCCCTGAGAAAAATGCTGATGGAGTGGCACACACTGCTGCTGACTTCTTAGCAATAGTGGAGAAGCAACATGACACACACTCCATACTTATGCAAGTACCTTGATCAATAAGCTAGCCAGTATGCAGTACACAGGAGGTGGTGTTAAAGACCACATTCTGTCGATGAGTAACATGAATGGTAAACTTACCATCATGGAGATGGGTCTGCCAGAACAGTTTCTGGTACACCTAGTTTTTAAGTCACTGCCACCTGAGTTTTCCACTTTCGGGGTGAATTATAACTCCTTGACTGAGAAGTGGGACTTGCACAAGCTGGTTAACATGTGTGTGCAAGAGGAAGAAAGGCTCAAACAACAGAATGGTAGTTCTATCAACTACCTTCAGCATAACAATAAGAAAAGGACCTTTGGTAGCAAGGGCTACAAAGTTAAGAATCAACATGAAAGTGGTCCTTCCAGTGCTCCTAGCAAGTCTCAGGGCAAAGCCCCTGCCTAGCAATTTCAGCAGCAGCTTCAGCCACAACAACAAACTCAGAAGAAAGCAGTTGCTCCAAATCAGTGTCTGTGGTGCAAGGAGACTGGCCACTGGCAGAAGGATTGTCCTAAGTGGATGAAGCACATGCTGACTAAAGGTGAGGATATAATTACTTTTGTAGACGAGACCTTGTACTTAAGTTATTCTAAATCTACTTGGTGGATTGGCTCAGATGCAACTATTCATGTTGCTAATTCTGTGCAGGGTATGCATTTGAGGCAGATCCTGCAAAGAGGTACAAGAAGCATTAAAGTCGCCAATAGAGTCGAAGTTGAAGTAGAAGCTATTGGAGAACTCCCCATCAAACTACACGATGGCTTCATACTTCAACTTCACGATGTCCTCTTTGTTCCTTCATTAAATAGAAACTTGATTTCTATATCATGCTTAGCAGATTGTGGATTTGAGTGTCATTTTGACGCTGAGAGATGTTTAATTAAGTACAATAATAAGTGTGTTGGTCTTGCCTTCCGACAAGACAAACTTTATAAGTTATCTATGCATAATGAGATCAATGTGTGATGAGAATGTATGCGAGACAGAGAATGTCCCCTTATCTACAAATGCGAATAAAAAGCGTAAGAGAATTGATAGCGTTTCTTTGAAATTGTGGCATTGTCGTTTAGGCCACATTTCGAGGGGAAGGATGCAACACTTAGTAAAAGAATCAATTCTCCCGCCGTTAGAATTTTCAGACTTAGACCAATGTGTTGATTGCATTAAAGGCAAATTTGTTAAGCAAATTAAGAAAGGCGCAAAGCGAAGCACATGTGTGTTAGAGATTATACACACGGACATTTGTGGTCCATTCCCTGTGACGACTGTGGATGGTTTTGATTCTTTTATCACATTCATAGATGATTATTCGCGCTACGGTTATATTTATCCAATTAAAGAAAAGTCAGAAGCGTTGGATAAATTTAAAATATTTAAAGCAGAGGTAGAAAATCAACACAATCAAAAGATAAAAGTAGTAAGATCAGACCGTGGAGGGGAGTACTACGGTCGACACACCCCATATGGTCAAGTTCCTGGACCTTTTGCAAGGTTCTTATAGGAGAATGACATAGTTGCCTAGTATAGCACACCAGGTGAGCCTCAGCAGAATGGAGTAACTGAGAGAAGAAACCGTACCTTAATGGATATGGTTAGAAGTATGTTAAGTTACTCCACCTTACCAGTAAATTTGTGGATGAAGGCTTTAAAAACCGCCACTCACATCTTAAACAAAGTACCTACTAAGTCAGTACCTACAACACCATATGAGCTGTGGACGGGTAGAGAACCCTCCCTAAGATACATGCGCGTGTGGGGTTGTCCGGCTGAGGCTAAAGTCTTTAACCCAAATATTGGGAAATTAGATCCCAAGACAGTCAGCTGCCATTTCATTGGCTACACAGAGAAGTCTAAAGGATATCGTTTCTATTGTCCTAACAGACACACAAAGTTTGTGGAAATGACACATGCAGTTTTTCTAGAAACTGAAATGATTAGAGGAGCATAGTGCCACGTGAAATTGATCTTGAAGAGAAGTGGGTATATGTGCCTACTCCGATGATTCAGGAACCAGTTTTTGTGCCACGTGTTGTTCCAACACCTGCAGTGCAGCCCACTGTGGTGTCAGAACCTGTTGCTAGTTCTCCTGTGCAATCGACAAATGAGAACCAGGAACCTGTCTTTCAGGATCCTACAGAGCCTATAGTTGCATAGGAAGAACCTGAGCAGTCCCCAGAACCGGAGGTGCCAGCCATTGAGGCCCCAAGAAGGTCTCAAAGAGTTAGAAAGTCAGCTATCCCTAGTGATTATGAAGTTTATAATAGTGAAGAAATTCACATAGAGGGTGATCCCTCTTCTTTTGAAGAAGCTATGAGCCGTCTAGATGCATCCAAGTGGCAAGAAGCCATGGAGGATGAAATGAGATCCATGAGTACCAATAAAGTTTGAGACTTAGAAGATATTCCTAAAGGAGCCAAGCTTGTTGGCTATAAGTGGGTCTACAAGATTAAGTATGACTCTGAAGGAAATATAGAGAAATATAAAGGACGACTTGTGGCTAAGGGCTTTACTCAGAGAGAAGGGATAGACTACAATGAGACATTTTCTTCAGTCTCTTGTAAGGATTCTTTTAGAATCATAATGGCTTTAGTGGCGCATTATGATTTAGAGCTGCACCAAATGGATGTAAAGACGACATTCCTAAATGGAGATTTATATGAGGATGCCTACATGACTCAACCCAAAGGTTTTGTTGTGAAAGGCAAAGAGCATATGGGATGTCATTTGAGAAAGTCCATTTATGGCTTGAAGCAAGCTTCAAGACAATGGAACATAAAGTTTGACGAAACAATTAAGAAATTTGGGTTTAAGGCAAACATTGAGGACAATTGTGTTTATGTAAAGTTTAAAGGAGGGAAATTTATTTTCCTGATACTGTATGTGGATGATATCTTACTTGCGAGTAATGATTTAAGACTACTGCAGGAGACAAAAGGTTTTCTGTCCTCACACTTCGATATGAAGGATCTTGGTGAAGCCTCTTATGTTTTAGGCATTCAGATTCATCGAGATAGAAAGAATGGGGTGTTAAGTTTATCGCAGAAGGAATATTTGGAAAAGATCCTAAAGAAATACAATATGCATGCAAGTAAAGCCACACCTGCTCCTATTCAGAAGGGCGATAAGTTTGGACTTTACCAATGTCCAAGGAACCAATACGAGATCGATCAAATGAAAGTGGTTCCATATGCTTCAACAGTAGGTAGCTTACAGTATGCACAAGTGTGCACACACCCTGATTTAGCATTTGTTACATGAGTACTTGGTAGATACCAATCTAACCCAGGTGTAGAGCACTGGAAGATGGCAAAGAAAGCGTTAAGATATGTGCAAGGCACAATAGGCCTCATGCTAACATATAGAAGATCTGATGTCCTGGACATAGTGGGATATTCAGATGCTGATTATGCGGGAGATAGAGATGATAGAAAGTCTACATCTGGATACGTGCTCACTCTCGCAGGAGGGGCTATCTCATGGAGAAGTTCCAAGCAAGATCTAGTTGCAACATCTACGATGTATGCAGAGTTCATATCATGTTATAAGGCACTAGGACAGGTCATGTGGCTAAAGAAGTTCATACCTGACTTGAGAATTCTGGATTGCATAAGAAAACCATTAAAGATGTACTGCGACAATGCGCCGGCAGTATTTTATGCCCACAACAACAAGTCAACTAATGCTACTAAACCGATAGAAGTAAAATTCTATGCGGTGAAAGATAGAGTCCAGGATGAAACTATAAGTCTGAAGCACATTAGTACGAAAGATATGCATGCGGATCCGCTCACAAAAGGCTTACCACCCAGTGTGTTTAGAGAACGCATTACCGGTATGGGTGGATGGGCCTAGTTAAGTTCCCTCAGAATGAATGAGTGTATTGTGGCTGGCTAGTCTGATTGTCATTACGATTAAGATGACCCATCCTCGGTATGTTTATTTGTGATGAAGTGGATATCCAGCGAGAGGCTGAGTTGCAATGAGTTTAGTTGAGATCGAGAGGGAGAATGTTAGTCGATCTCCACACCGACACGGCCCAAAGGCCGAGTCGGGCTTGACCTCGCACCCTGGTCGGGGGTGCCCAACCGATCCATGGTTGGTGCGCCCCCGTCGCACAATGCTATATAGAGGAGGTGGGGGCCACGGCTCGCAGCATGAGAATCATCTGCACCGCCACACACCCCACCTACAACCCTAGCGACCGAGGGAGCACTGGAGCGGCGGGAAGCGCCGCCATCGCCGCCGCGAACGTCCATCTTCGTCACCCGTACCCGCTGCCACCGTCCGCATCTACGCCGCTTCCCCACCGTCGCCCTCACCGAGCCGGAGCTGCATCCACGCCAAGCTGAGGACGCACCAGCGACCCCGACCGACGAGATGACGACCGCTCCGGCTGCTACCTCCTCCCAAGTCGGCGGTCTACTTTTACCCGCTCTATGTTAGTAGTTTTGGTTGTAGATCTAGTGTTGGTTTTTGTTTCTGTTGGTAGTAGTGTTGTAGATCTAGGTTCAAGATCCAATCTTTTATCAATAAGCTTATACCCGAGTAGATCTACTGCTAGAGATCCGAGATTAAGATCTAACAGACCTTAATGTAGGAATTTATACAAACAATGACATCACTGGATCACCAATTTACACACTAGAACACGTAAACTAAGGATCACTATTGAAGGGGCCTATTCGGAATTTATACTGAAAACTGATAGAATAGAATAGAAGGGTTCGTCGATCTCGCCGCGTCATACTTATGACCATGAATTGCCTTGTCTGATCATCTGCAGCATATTTATTTGTCCGTCGATCTCGCCACGTCATCCCAATATTCCTCATACCTTCCGTTCCTACTATAGGAGAAGGATTGTGCTATTCTATCGTCTTTGCTGTTATAATTTTACATGCTCCTTCAAAAATTTTATAAAAACCTCAAGTCAAATCGAGTGGTTTGTCAAGCTATGTTGAATTTTATTACCAGTGTTTATATTGCTGATGTGTTGTGTTTTCTGCTCACTACTGGAGAATGCAGTTTTAGTACCATGCACTGGTCACTACTACAGATTTTGCTAAAACCGTCGCCCTATCACTGCTGGTTCACCTAAAAATGGCTGTGGTAGGCTATCACCAACTATGGACCTCTCAGTAAATAGAACAGGCAGCAAAAGGACTATCACCGTCGATTGGCGGTGATGCCTATCACTGTCGGTTGGTTATATGCACCGTCGGTGATAGGCAACTCGGACTCGAAAATTTTATGCGCCGTGCTTTTGGCCATCACCTCACGTCCGCTCGTCCTCCTGCCGAAAATCTTATCCACTCTTTTTCCCTGACAAGCAGCTCTCTCCCTATCGTTCTCCTCACAGCTCTCTCCGTCGCTCTCACTCTGCAGTGTATTTATCTGTCAATCGATCTCCTCCCGGCATACCAATGTTCCTCATGACTTCCATTCCGACTATAGGAGAAGGTTTGTGCTATTCTATCATCTTCGCTGTTATTACTTACCTGCTCCTTCACCATTTTTATATAAATAAATGTCAAGTCAAATTGAATGGTTTGTCAAGCTGTGGAAAATTTAGTTACCAGTGTTTATATTGCTGATGTGTTGTGTTTTCTGCTCACTACGGGACAATGCATCTTTAGTACCAGGGCAGTACATGGTACCATGCAAAGTGGAGCTACCACACCAGGCTCCCATAATGAAGTGACCTAATCATGAGTTAATTAGCCTACGTGCTTCCAACAATTCCAAGTTTCAAAGCTCACAGGAAAGGTCAGGAGCCCAGGCATTGTGAAACCTACATGATCAGTCCTGCCTTGAGGCCATGCTTACACTCCCAATTTCTCATCTAATTTCAGTTGCGGTACATAACGATGCTTAAGTGGATCCATGCATGGATGCTTGACCTTTGGTTCTATTTGTATTCCAAAGTTGCATTTCACACCAAGGTTTAATCGCAATCAAATTTCTCGTTTTTATTGGTTACCATATGAACTTCATTATCTTTCATAATTTAGCTTTTGATTTATATGCGAATCGTGACACATGTAGGATTGTAGGTTCATTACCTAGTCGTGTCTTCTAGGGTAAGTAAGTATGAATGTATGATTCTGGCCTGGCCTTCCGGGGTTTAAAAAAAATGCAAGAAGTAAAGAAGGATTGAATAGTTTGCTCATGAAGGTATATAATGAAATTCTAATACATTTTGATTACTTGCATTTCTTAAATATTTGCCTAAATTCGAATATATGACCACAGTACTAAAATGGGCATTTACTACTTCAGAAAGGGTTGTTTGTCAAAAAAAAAAGTTTAAATTCGAGGGAAGCTGCCGATGCAAGTCACAAATTACACAATTTTTCACACGAAGTATTAGCGCGAGAAATGCATAGGATTCAAACCAAGACCTCTAATCCACATAGTAGTTATATTTGGAACTTTAAAATATTGTAGTTGGCATCTATAGAATTCAAAATATTGTAGTTGTCATTTATAGAATTGAATGTTTATGGCACACTAAATTACCATAGAATTTTTGTGATGAAACATGGGAGTTTTGAGTTCTATAGCTTATATCCAATTATCCATGCACCTAATAATGCTGCAGACTGAGTTTCGGGTTCGGTTTATTTTGCTTCTTCCTCATTGTTTTTTATTCTGACAAAAAAATGTTCCTCGTTTAGGCCTATACAGGTTTTCTCAAGGTGAAAGGAGGAGTGCTACCGAAATTAATGATGATGAATCAGTATAAACTGACAGGATCTTGTGACCTCTAGATAGGCGGAGGTTGGTGGACCTTTCAATTATTTTAGTACTGCTGTATTAAAACTATCGTGTATCTTGCTTCAACATGACTACGATATATAGCCTGAGTCATGAAGCTAGGTTGTTGTCCTAAGTATTTGTTGACACTCTGGTTGCACTCTCTGTCTATAGCTGATACCATGGCTAGTTGAATGCTGAGAAGCACACATGGTAAATGAATATGCTGAAATGAATTCAGGTAAAATAACTCTTTCCTTCGCAGATGTCTGCTGGTTTTGAGTTTCTGGATTGATCTGGCTGCTGTGAATCTTGATTGAGAGTAGCAGGGCTCATTGCTTGGCTGGCTGAATGGCCACAATAGAACAAATATTACAAGAGAGCATGGATCATTCCCTGAGAAACACTAGACAGAACATCATCATATTTAGTTATAAACATAATCATATGACAGCATCAGATTTCATTTCATTCAGGTGCAAAGGAACGAATAAAACCAAAGGCAGTAAATATATGTTTCTGTTTTCTAACCTTTTACTCAGGGCCGGCTCTAAGATTTCAAGCGCCGTCGAGTGAAACAGATTTTATGGGGCCCGACGATTGATTCAACCATTTAATCATATTTTTTTCTTTTTCCCGAGTACATGATAAATGTTCCTTTCGCAACATCTAAGCTCTAAATTATAAAAAAAGTAAATAATTGTTAATGGAGTTCAAAGTAAGGTGGAGATCGAAGTTTATATCTAACATGGTAAATAAACAACTAATTAAATAAGTCAATGGCTCCCTGAGTCGCACAGTGATGGAGGGAGATTTGGTGATCTACTTGATATTTACGGCTGTGGTTTCTGGTTTTGAACTTTGACACGATGCCACGCTGCCGCACTGGATGGCTGGAGGCAAGCTAGCCGAGGATGCCGTGCCACGTTGCCTGTGTGAGTCGAGGATGAAATTAATCGCTGGAGCCACGCAGGGAATCGTACTTGGATCACAGATTTTCTATTTCGCTGTGGAGCAACATATGAGCCTCCTTGGCTCTTATTTCTTCGTGACATTGGCATACAGCTTGTAGCACAGGAGGGGGGGGGGGGTTGCGGCACAGATTACCTCTTGGACCCCCTCCTGGCATGGGCCCACGGCCAGAGCCAGCACTGCTTTTACTTAAATGCTTTGACAGCTCCTGAGATGTAGTCATGTAGAAACCTAACATGTTCCATAATTGTTTTGACAGCCAACGGAAATTAAAACTAGATGAAACAAGTGTCATCTAGATTCTTGATGTTATCCATATGGCCGTAGGTTCCGTAGGATCTGAGCCATCTTCTGCAATGATGATTATCTGTCCCACTTTCTTATCCTCCTTGTGTCAATGTAATTATCTTGATGCCCACCTCACCTGGGCATGCAAAAGTTATAAATCATATAATTAAAAAAAGGTAAGATGAAATTGCATTAGATGTTGACCGATTAATGTTTAGGATTTTGATTTCCATGCATACTAGAAAGGTAAGGTAGTTTTGGATCAAAAGTTATAGATTACATTAAAGATCATACCAAAGGAGGTCCAGATAGATGCGGCGAATACCACTGTGTCAACTTGTTTCCTCGTGCATCTCATTCTCATTGGCTGCCTCAACTGGTTTAGGTAACTGTCTCTATGCCTTAGTTCAATCTTTATCCGTGGTTCTGTGACTCGAGGAGTAGGTGTCAGTACTCAGTACTACGGAGAAGAATATACTAGAGAGCTCATGAATAATGGTCCATTGTAGGAGTCTATATAAGATGATTCTGGTAGTATTCAATTATCTGGTCTTAATACTTTTTCACTCTTGATTTGAAACTGTGCATCGTTGCAGCCTAAACCTTTTCTCAGAATCATTGATATATGCAACATGAGCGGCAACAGGAAAAGATTCCTGCTACATCCTAGGCAGAAATGGCTTCACCTTTATTCAATACTGACAAGGGGCCTATAAGTCTTCTGCAGTTAATAATCCTTATTCAATAAGGAGTGCCAGATAACTCTTTACCCTGCTCCACGATAGAGTAATCCTCTCTATGTTTCTTCGTGGTTCAATGGTCCTACTAGTACCACTAGTGATTTTCAATGATCCAATGGAGAAGTATCAACACATGACTTTTAAATTTTGTACTAGCTGTCCATACTGATTTCTAGGTGGGAATGCGCATTTCACTTACCATCAATTATGCACATGTAGTTAGTTAGATTTCTGAAGGATTTCAACTATTTCCTTTTTTCCAACAATAGTCGAATGAATTTTGAAAAAAAAAATCTGTTGTTCAACTATGAGATCTGATCTCAGTACATTTTTAAATCTAGAATTTGAAATTGTGTATCGTTGCAGCCTAAACTTATTCAAAGAATATTTTATACTTTTTTTTGCACACGCGTATTATCTGGAAAATCTGTTTGGTTTTTCACCATTCAAGCAATTAGCTCCTACCTTGATGATGTTTTACGCGGGATTGTTGGGAATTGGACTTGTAACATTAATTTTCAGTTCAATTCCTTCCATGGCTATAGAATAATCAAAGGCTTAGATAGCACAAGTTCTAGCGTCACAGTAGCAATCCCTTCCCAATGTAAACACCTGGGAGCCATCCCAACGGATTAGCATGTCATTACGAACAAGGGGCTATATAGGGACATCAGAGCAGGTTTGTCCGTTCAGGTACTGCTTGAATATCTCAACCTCTGGGATCGCCTGGCCGGTATTCAACTGAATGAACAGCCTGATATCTTCCGATGGAAATGGACGAGCTCTGGGCAATATTCGGCTTCTTCAACTTACAGAGCTTTTTTCCTGGGGCTGATCGAGCAGCAAGGGGCGAAACAACTTTGGAAAATCAAGGCTCCGAGCAAGTGCTGATTTTTCCTCTGGCTCGTGCTACATGGGAGATGTTGGACGTCGGTGCGCCTGCAAAAACATGGGCTACGCAACCATGGCAATTGTGCGTTGTGTGCGCAGGAACCGGAAACGCTCGACCACTTGTTGCTGCGCTGTGTTTACAGCCGGGAGGTATGGTTCAGAGTTCTCAGAGCAAATGGTTGGCAATCGGTAACACCAGGTACCCAGTCCTCTGCATTGGAGTGGTGGCTTTCTGTCCGAAAGTTGGTGGTGAAGCCAAACAGAGCGAGTTTCGACTCTCTTTTTGCCTTGACCTGTTGGTGCCTATGGACCGAGAGAAACGAGAGGATTTTCAGGATGAAGTCAAGGCTTCCGCATCTCTTGGCAGGGAAGATCTGCGAGGAACTCCAGCAGTGGTGCAGCGCCGGTCTGGTCGCGCGTTTGCCCCATGGATAATGCAGCACTTTCCTTTGGAAGACGATCAACCACCTGTTACGAGTGTGTAACGCACGGGTTGATTTTCTTCTTGGTAGTAGTAGTCAGTAACCAGGTGGGCTTTAGCTATATTCGTACCCCACTCCGGTCGCAAACTCGTGAAAGGCGATAACCGGCAGATGTAAAACTTTGTACTAGGTGTTTGGGTCGCGCTCCCCCCCTTCTTAATGCAATACGTGCGATGCACGTTCTCGAAAAAAAAGAGGCTGAATTAAACACTGTCCAGGTCAGCCTGTGGAACATGCTTGCACATTGGAGCTCAGCGGCTATCTTTTCTTCTAGAAGCAGCTCCAGATAAGTCTTGGCATCACTCCAAGCAAGGTCTGCCAGAATACTAATGTACAGTTTGACCCTTTCATTCCGTATTTGAATTTTCCTTGATGTCTTCTATTCCCACACATATTCCGCACATATTCAAAGGGTTTGTCAGATAGTTTCATTGTTTCTTGTGGATGCTAGAATATTCTCTAAAATTGAAGGAGTCGTGCTGTCAAAATGTTGATGGTGTAGCAAACTATTTTAGCTGCTAGCTGGAAAATGGGGGCTAGAGGTGAAGATGAAGTATAGTATATATACACATACGAATCCCCTTCACATTATAAAGTTGAAGGTTCATGGACCATTAATTCATTGCAGACTTTTTGTGATAAAAACCTTTGACCACATGTCATTCAATATGTCAATGTCTCACTTCATCTTGATCATGATATATATGTTAATGTATTCATCTCATTGAGTCCTAGCTGTATGATCGAATTTACTGAAGGCAACTGTTGAGAAACTTGTTCCTTGTTATTCCAGCACAATCCACAATTTTCTTCTCCTGAGATAACTCCTGGTAGTAAGCTACTGTTTTACTACATGCAAAGGGCTCAAATGGCTTCGCCAGATGCTGATATCTCACAAAACCACAACAAATGCACGATAAACTGACTGAAAAGTTATGACCTTACTGTATGAATTTATATGAACATTGCCATCACTGGATCACCAATTCATACACTAGAAGACCTAGCCAAGGGATTGGATCATAAGATGCATCACCAGGAATGAAAGTGGAGGTGGTTGATGAGATGACATGTCGAAGATCCGCACTATTTCAGTGTAGACATGGTGGTTCACGTGCACCAGCGTTGTCCTCAGTAGTGGTGTTTTCCAGGTTTCAGGTTGTTGGTGAAAGGCTAACCTCAAGGGAATGTTGGTTCCATGAGGTGTCGGCAATGTTGTGCTGCGCACAGGGATCAAAACCAATGATGGTTCAGCGTCTATGATCACGGTGCGTGTGTGAGGTGGTGGGCCACCCCCTACTGACTCAGACTTCATTAACTGAGATCATTCTCCCTCTTTGTTTCGTTGCACTCTGGTATCGTAATCAGATTACGGTGTGGGTGTTGCATCTAATTACGGTGGGGGGATGGGGGGTAACAAGCTTGTACAGTAACTGATTACAAACCACCACAGCCAAATTGTAATGGGATCCATTACCTTCACTAATCAGATTTATGCTAATTTGAGACAACCAATCATCACCTAAATTCTTTTAAAAACCACTACATCCAAATGTCGAACATTTTTTAAGACAAATGGATTTTGCAGAAATGTGTAGAAGTTATCAAATTTTCTTCACCTCTTGGTCATCAAATAGTATTGAAAAGAGTTCTATTGGAGTGGATTGCTGTTCGGTTTACACTGAGCTTGTAGCTCTTAAGAAATTCGGTAAAACTAGAAGATATTAAGAGTTGAACAGAGGGAGGCCTTGTATTTCGATATAGTCTGTGTTTCTACTTTTTTTTTTGACAAACTTAAATTTTATATACAAATTTCTTGGTATCAGGAAATCCTAGCGTTGCCGCAGATGGAAAGTACAAGACACATAGGAGAACCTGTCAGGAAAGATAAACTTAGCCTAATGGCTCTGATGGATGCTAGACAATTCGTGGATGGTATGTTTCACTGAAGTATTGCATTGGACCATCACAATGATTTGTTCAAGCATCTGAAGGATGTAGGCTATGGTTGGTTACTTGGCTTACTGACGATACAAGTGCTAGCGGATGCTATTTATGAAGAGGGCCACCTTTGTCTATCCAGATGTCTCCCACTTTCTTTTTCATTGCATTGGTTATTCTCTGGGACCTGTTCTTATATTGTGCTTTTTTAAAGCAGAGAAGTGTGGTTGTTGACCTATTTTTTTTGTTGGTAATCAAGCTGTAAGTCCAGGGAAGCACATGCTTCGTGAGTCTGCCAAGTCCAGGGAAATAACTGTTACTTTGAGATGTCTTCTAGTCTCTAGTGCTAGCGGATCATTGCATGAGAAACTTCAAACAAGAGAGATCATGATGTTTTTCTGTAGTAGAGGCATAGAGGCATGACCGTTGAGGGGCGATGCAACGGCGATTGGAGCCAACGGCGCCTCACCTTCGCCCCCAGGTCATTAGCGGCCACAATCAGAGGAGAGGAAGCTAACAACAGAAGCTAGTGCATGATCTCCTGCCTCTGATTCTGCACGAGCTAGTGCATGATAGGTCATACTATCATGCATGGAAGCTAATAACTTGTGGTCTCAGAAACTCTTTAGTTTGTCGTGCGTCGCAAAAAAGCGCATGACAAAAACTCTCTTTGCCATGCGTCGAAAAAAAGCGCACGGCAAACAATGAATTTGCCGTGCGCTTTTTTCTTCGCCGTGCGCCCTATAAAAAGCGCACGGCAAAGAAGCTCTTTGCCGTGCGTCTGATATTTCGCGCACGGCAAACCTTTCGGCGCACGGCAAATTGTGATTTTCCCGTAGTGTACTTCACTCCACTGTGTTCCAGTGCTGGAATACCTGGGAATTGGGTTGCGTGGTCCGCTGCGTATTTATTTGTTGCATCCCATGTTTCCTTGTGCCTTCCATTCCTACTATACCAGCATTCACAGATTTTTTTAGCAGTGTTCATGTTTCTCACATATATATAGCTTTGGTAGCAGACGATTTAGTTTTTGATCGGTCATCCAGGCTAGGGAGATGTAGTCTAGCAGTGGCTACTTCTTATTCATGGATCACCATCTCTACATAACGTGGCCAGTAGCAGAGACAGGGATTAGGAAAAGTTAGAAACATGAGCGACAATGGCCTCATAACACCGACAAACACGATGGATCTGGGTACATGATCGAGTGATGGCTGGGCAGCAATAAGATGTATATATCGTTGAATGGACAATTGTATATATAAGATGACATGCTGAGATGGGGGCTTCAAATTATATGCCAAAGTGATATTGCACTTATCGCTACAAATGTATATTTCTCAAACACACTGTACTGTCAAGTTTCATTGTGTACTACTGTACTCTACTGTCAAATCCCACATATATATAGAGTAGTTAATTAATCAGCACTCTGAAATATTTTACCCTTAGCAAATTTAGAAGTAGTTTTTTAGGTACCTCGAGACGGTAGTTGGATAGTACCGAAAGGTACTGGTAGTACCTTGTGTTAAGATTTTTCCATCAGGTCAATTAATAAAAAATGAATAAATAAAATTAGTCGTTGGGCTCACCAAACTGGTACTTTCCTAGTATTATCCTATTGGTACTTTGTGGTACTAACACTGTTAGATCTTATCACATGGATGACTCATGTTAATTACAAGCACTCTAAAAATTTTATTGTATTAATAAGTTTATGGCTATTTGGCAGTGCCTAGCACATACACCATGTTTTCTGTCTTTGAGCAACAAATTACATAGTCAATAACGAATTGCAAAATTTTACTTAGTTTATTGAAATACTGAATTACACCCACTTTATAAACAACTTAGCAGGTGGCTCCAAATTGGCGCTACAGCTCAATTTGGTGCTACAACTTTATCAAATTAGTGCATCTGCAGTATAAAAAACTTAATGAGAAAAACATTAGTAAAAATAATAAGTTTTAGGGTTCTCTGAGATCTCAAGATAATTTATTTGGCAGTTTATTAAGTACCATACCATGCTCATTGTGAGCTTCATTGAGATGGTACTACAGTTTTGTAGCTCCAACAAGAACACTTTTGTAAGTGTGCTGCCGCCAATACTGGGGGTGATGACGGCGTGAATGCCCATCAACACTATCATTGATGGTTCGAGCGGTGCAGTATAACCTATAGATCACCCAGCACTACCCGTCTTCCTCTGCTTCTGGCATCGTGAGACAGAGCAGGGTTAGGGTTACATAAGGTAGTAGGAAAAATTGCAAATTTATCATCCAAGAGACCAAGAAAAATTTGTGTGGTAAATTTTTACCTTTTCAATACAATGCCAATACCTTGTCCCTTGACAGTTCAGTGACTATAGATGCACTAATTTCCCAGATTGTTACACCTATTCTAGGAGTTTACACGTTGGACCAATATGCACCCACATTTGAACTGGCCATATGATGGGTGTAATAATGAACTCTTAATGAAATGATGGCTCAACTGTCGAGTTCTTGCAAATTTACCACCATTTTTATTTTTAAAGACTTAATAAAGTGTCTTTAATATTTTAGTTCGGGTGCTGATGAGAAGCCTTTTGTTTCTATTTGATTAGTAAAATAAGGGAAACATGGTGGTCCCTTATGCCTGTTGAGAACCAGGTGTGTCCGAGGACCAGTGGATGGTCGCTCCTTAGTGATGAGTGATTGACAACGTGGTGTGGACTGACTCTTGGTCTAGTATTGTAGGTGTTGGATGCGGCTTGATTTGCGTTGGTGCAGGTGAAGAACAGGCGCGAAAGGTCTTAGCCAGAGTGGCCTCCGAGGAGTGGAGAGACAAGTAGGCTTGGTTCGAGGGATCCGGTAGCCAGACGGGATCAAGTGCGGTCCGCATGGTGCAAGAAGAGCAAGACGAAGTGGTGAAGAAGGTGCCGGTACATCGGTGGCGGTCAAGTCAAGGAACGAGGCAAGATCGAGTAGACCGTCCGGCAGCCGGAGGTGAAAGACTTGGCGTGCTCGAAGCTTGGCGTGGTGAGGCTATGCCATGTACGCGGGGTTTGTTGGTTTGGCCACAAAACCAGCACAGTCCGAAGACCCGGCGCAACGAAGACGGCGCACCGGTCTGACCGGTGTGGACCGTGTGCGACGGGAAGCTTCGAAGCGGGGGACACGCGGCGTGATCGCGGAGCTTGCGTTGGAGGGAAGCAAGGCTGCGGTGGATGCGTGTCCGCTCGATCTACAACTTCCAGATTTGCCCCTGAGGGGTGTGTATCTTAAATTCGAGTTGTAGGGGTAGGATAGTCATTTGCCTCTTCCGATGGACTATAGATAAATAGCAAGAGGAGGAAGTGGAGCCAACTCTCAGGGCTTCTCTCTAGGACTTGGTGTAGGTTTTGATTTTCTTCTCTCCCTAGCACTTGCTATGGTTTTCTCTCTTCCATAGGCTAGCTAGAGCTTCAATTCCAAATCATCAAGAGGGTAGGATGAAGGGAGGTTGCTAGCCCTTGTAAAGAATCTTTCCTTTGAATGTGAAGAAGATTCGTGGTGCTAATCTTGTCTCCCTTTGAGTTCCCGACGTTTTTCTTTTTCGGGATTTTCGAAGCCTTTTTCTCGGGATTTTCTTGGATCAATTTCGGGGACGTTTTCTTTGGGGTTTTGGTTGAGGATCACACATGAGTGCCTTGTGCCTCTTTTCTTAGTGATCTTGCTCCTCCAAACCCACCGAAAGTCTTTCCATTTGGTGGTTTTTGGTTTGTCCCGAGTTCTTAGTGTTCATCCCTTTGATTCGCGATTCCGCAAGTTTTGGTGGATTTGGGGACTTGATCTCGTAGCCATGGCTCACCCATGAGGTGTCCCAACTATACCCAAAGTCTCACTTGAAACCATTGCGTGAATCGGGAGATCGGTGGATCGGAAATCTTGAGTTGACCCGCGGGTGGAGTTTTTCCCGAGCTGCCCAGACCTGACCGGTCTGACCGGTGCCGACCATTTTGGGCTTTTTCGGGGATTTGTGCTTCAAGTTGTTCCCCTTGCTCTAGGCTTGCTGCTGTTCAAGTTTGGTGCAGTTTTGGCCTCGGGAGCTTTGGCTTCTTGCACTTGGGGTTTTCCAGCCGTGACCGGTCTGACCGGTGCACTGGACCGGTCTGACCGGTGCCTTGGCTTTCGTGGGAATTCGCCAAGTTGCTGCTCGGGTGATTCGGCTGCTGTGCTCAGGTGACCCGGAGCGTCTTTGTTTGCACTCGGGTGTTCTGGAGGTTGTGCCCGGAAGATCCGGTTTGGACCGGTTTGACCGGTGGTCCTGACCGGTCTGACTGGTGTAGGCTCGTGCAGCGTGTCGCTTGTTCTCCGCTGTGCTCATTGTTGTGCGAGTTGCTTTGCCTTGCTCCTAGGTCCAGCAGTACTCTTGTGACTGTGTGGATTTGGCAAGAACAGTGTCGGAGGCTTCGGAGTTTATTTTGGGAGCATATACATATTCGTCTCCTTGGAGAAGAATTTTAATTGGCTCCCATTCACTCCCCCCCTCTCTGGTCGCCATCTCGGTCCTACAAGTGGTATCAAAACTGAGTTAAGGGTCTCGTAACTCTAACCGGTTCGAGATCCAAAGATGGCATATCAAGAGCAGAATTCGGGTCCTCCACACTTCGATGGAAAGAACTACCAGATGTGGGAAGCCCGGATGGGCGCGTTTCTCTGTGGCAAGGGGCAACTGGTTTGGGAGGTGATGAGTACCAACTATGTCATCCCCGAGGCTTTCTTGCTACCAGGCTCGAGGGATATGTTCGAGGCCAACAGCAAGGCCGTCGACTTCCTCTACCGTGCTCTCTCTGAACACGAATTCAATCGTGTTTTGGGAGAGAACTTGGCCTGCAAGATTTGGGAGAAACTGAAGGTAGCCCACGGAGGAAACAACCAAGTGAAGGCACGGTTGTTCGCGATTTACCGGAGAGAGTACGAGAACTTCACTCATCTCCCCGGCGAGTCGATCGACGTGACGTTTCAAAGGTTCACTTGCATAGTGAACAACATGAGGACCAATGTGACCGTCCTTCCGTATGATGATCATGATAGGGCTGTGAAGCTCTTACACTCTCTAGATCATACCGTGTGGAGCGCTAATGTCGAGGCCATCATGGAGTCTGCTAACTACGAGACACTCATGGTCGATGAGCTCTTCTCCAAGCTCAAGTCCTCAGAGGTGGATAGGGCTTTGAGAGCCAAGACAGAGAACTCGACTGATCCACATAGTCTGGCTCTTGTCACAGGCTCGAGGACAGGATTCCAAGCTAACTCTTCTTGCAGACAGTTTGCTTTGTCTTCTCTTGTGTCTTTGTCAGATGAGGAGTTTGAGGTGCTGAGCGAGGACGATCTCGCGCTTTTGACCAAGCGTTTCGGGCGCATGTACGAGAACTGCAAGGGATCAAGGCGGAACTCGAGTACGTGCTACAGGTGCGGCAAGATGGGGCACTTCATCGCCGAGTGTCCCGAGGCTATGGAGGTCAAGAACGACTACAAGCACCGACCCAAGAATGACTACAACAAGCGCCGTCCCAAGAACGACTACAACAAGCACAAGAACAAGGGCGAGCGGCGGACCAAGAAGAGCAGTGGCTACAAGAAGAAGTCGGCTCGAGCGATGGTTGCTGGTGCAAGCGACATCGACTCCAGTTCCTGCTACACTACGTCGAGCTCGAGCAGCGACGACGAGGATGGCGGCCGGTACAAGGAGAAGAGGCACTCCAACAAGAACTTCAACAGCCTGAGCGGCCTGAGCTTCGTCGCGAGAGACGGCTTCTGCGGCATAGTGCGAAGCTCCTACAGCAAGAAGAGCCGCAAGGACAACTCCGACTCCGGTTCCGACTCCGAGGAAGAGGTGAGTCGCGATCCCGATGTCTTGCTTAAGGAGATTGCTCAATTGAATTCCTTGTTGGACAATCGTGATGATGTGCTTAGGAAAACCAACAAGGAGAAGAGAGAGTTTAGGTCCTTGCTAGGTGATGCTAGAGAAAGGGTGATGGAACTAGAGTCTTCTCTTGTTGATGCTAGAGTTCAGATAGAGTCTTTGAAAACTGCACCCGTTGTGACTGATGAACCTCAATGCACTGATTGCAATGTTTTCTTAGCTGACTTGTCTGAACTGAAATCCAAGTATGCCTCTCGTCTTGAGGAACTAGATGCTATTAGGGCTGAGTTGACTGAGTTGAAATCTAGACCTGCTTTGTTAGGAGCTTGTGCTACTTGTCCTATTTTGCATTGTAAACTAGATGATTCTCATGCCCGCATAGTTTCTCTAGAGGCTGCTTTGAAGTCTCCTATTGCTACTGCTTGCTCTGGCTGTGAAACTACTTCTGTGAAGAACCTCGAACTCGAACATTGTGCTAACCATCTGCAGGATGAAAATGATGAGTTGCGTCAGTGTTTGGGTTGGTTGTCAGGTAGAGAGCCACAGCTTAGGATGATGATAGAGCAGTTCAAGCGAGCTGATGGTAGGGGGCTTGGGTCTGAGAGTATTGGTAAGAGCAGTGGTGAGAAGAAGGAAGTGAGGGGTGAGAGCATACCCATTCCACCACAAAGTACACCCACCAACCAATGGAAACCCAAGCCAAACCACCTATGTAGCAAACTTGACACCACTCCCGATCCTCCCAAGTTTCCTCCAAAAACAAACAACCTCCAGAGGAGAGTGATCTTTGTGAGAAGTGGTGAGGAGAAACCCAAAGAGAACCCCCCAAAGCCAAAGCCGACTTTTCATTATGAGTATTGTGGAAAGGATGGCCACGGGAAGGAGTTTTGCTTCCGGAAGAGAAATGATGAGAGGTTTGCTAGGGAAAAGGCAAACAAGGACAGGTACCACATTTCTCATGATGTGCCTGAGTCTCGTGAGCCATTGCCTATGGGAGGTGTTGTCATTAGAGATCTTCCGAGAGGTAGGGCTGGGGCTGTGCAGAGGGCACCGGTCGGACCGGTGCACCTCGGGGTGCTGGCAGTAGTGGTCTGCAGCGTGGTGTGCGTTCTGCATTTGCTCATGGTGAGGGCAGATGCTTTGGGTCAGGGCGTGGTGAGTTTGCTGGACGTTCCTTCACTCGTGGCCCATACGAGTTTGGGAGGAACGATCGCAGCTTTGAGTCTCAGAGGAACTACGGACCACGTTTTCCCTTTCGTGGTGCTCGTGTTCCTGCAGTGAGACGTGAGAGGGTTGCACGGATGGATAGCGTTGGCGTGGACTTTGCCAACCCTTCCTTTGAGCAGATGGCTCAACACTAGTTTAACACTTTTTGTTCTAACCCCAGTGTTGAGTTGTTTGCTCACTCTCGTTCTCGTTTTTGATTTTGTAGGTGGGAGGTGTGGAGGACTTTTGGTTGATCGACTCCGGTTGCTCTCGACACATGACCGGAGATCGAAGGTGGTTCTCCAGCCTCACCCCGGTGATGACCAAAGAGTACATCACTTTTGGGGACGATGGACGAGGACGGGTGTTGTCGAAAGGTGTGATCAAGGTAAGTGAGAAGGTAACTCTGAAGCGTGTGGCCCTCGTCAAGTCTCTTGGCTTTAATTTGCTTTCGGTTTCTCAATTGCTTGACGAGGGGTTTGAGGTTCGCTTCAAGTTGGGTGCTTCTCAGGTACTTGATTCTCGAGGCGATCTTGTCTGTATGATCGTTCCTGAGGGTCGAGTCTTTCGAGCAGATTTTTCTCAATCTTCAGGTCCCGCTCAGTGTTTAGTTGCTGGTGTTTCAGCCGAGTTGTGGAAGTGGCATAGGTGGTTGGGTTACTTCAGCTTTGATTTGCTTTCTCGCTTGAGTGGACTCGAACTTGTCCGAGGATTGCCAAGGTTTAAGTTTGAGAAAGATCTGGTGTGTGCCCTGTGTAGGCATGGCAAGATGGTAGCCACTCCCCATCCACCTTTGACTGAGGTCATGACTAAGCGTCCAGGGGAGCTTTTACACATGGACCTGGTTGGTCCGGCTCGTGTTCGCTCGGTGGGTGGGAAGTGGTATGTTCTTGTGGTTGTGGACGACTACTCTCGTTATGTTTGGGTCTTTTTCTTGGCTGAGAAAAGTGAGACATTTGGCTTTGTTCGAGGTCTGATCTTGAGGTTGAAGAACGAGAGACATGGGGATGCCATTAGAGCGATTCGCAGTGACAATGGCACATAATTCAAAAAATCTCGTTTTGAGACTTTCTGTTGTGATCTTGGTCCTGAACATCAGTTCTCGTCACCGTATGTCCCTCCTCAGAATGGTGTCGTGGAAAGAAAAAATCGGACCCTTTGTGAAATGGCCAGGACGATACTCGATGAGCACAGGACTCCTAGGAAGTATTGGGCCGAGGCGGTCAATACCGCTTGCCATGTCTCAAATAGGATTTTCCTTCTAGCTTTCAAGAAGAAAACTTGCTATGAGCTTATGCACGGTCGTGCCCCCAGAGTTAGTCACTTTAGAGTCTTTGGCTGCAAGTTCTTTATACTCAAGAAGGGGAAGCTAGACAAGTTTGAGGCTCAGTCTTCTGATGGGATTTTTCTAGGTTATGCATTACATTCTAGAGCTTATCATGTACTTAACCTTGAAACTAACCAAATCATGGAGACTTGTGAGGTATCCTTCGACGAGACACATCCATGTAGCTCTTCTGTCTTTGAGTGTGCAGGTGACGATGAGCTGGCGCAAACAATCTTCGAGGAGGAGAAGGATGAAGGAGAGGATGATGGAGATGATGCGGTTCCTCTAGCTCGTGTACCCTCTACTTCCACTACTTCGACTACGGTTGATGATGGTCCATCCCCCACTCCTACTACTACGACCCGTCAAGTACAAGTGGAAGCTGCTGCTGAGGGGGAGGTGGTCTCTAGGAGAGAGGCACCGAGACGAGTTCAAGCTGATCATCCTCCTTCAACAATCATCGGTGACCTTCATGAACGAACTACTCGGTCCAGGTCACAGAATGTCTCTCACTTTGCTCATTCTACATTTGTTGCTTCTTTCGAGCCCAATGATATTGGACATGCTTTATCTGATTCAAACTGGGTCAATGCCATGCATGAGGAGCTTGAAAACTTTGAGAGAAACTAAGTCTGGGTGTTAGTTGAACCACCTCCAAATTGCCATCCTATAGGTACCAAATGGGTTTGGAAGAATAAAGAGGGTGAAATGGGATGGTGGTGAGAAACAAGGCTAGGCTACTAGCTCAGGGGTTTAGTCAGAAGGAGGGGATAGACTATGAGGAAACCTTTGCACCTATAGCTCGGTTGGAAGCAATTCGGATCCTTCTAGCATTTGCTGTTGCTAAAGGGTTCAAATTGTTTCAGATGGATGTGAAGAGTGCTTTCCTAAATGGGGTGATTGAGGAAGAAGTGTATGTGAGGCAACCCCCGGGTTTTGAGAGTGCCAAGTATCCCCACCGAGTGTACAAACTCCAGCGAGCACTATATGGCCTGAAACAAGCACCCAGAGCGTGGTATGGTAGGCTAAGGGGTTTTCTGCTTAGCAAGGGCTTTGTGATGGGAACCGTAGATAAAACCCTTTTCCTACTCAAAAGTGGCAATGACCTATTGATTGTTCAGATTTACGTGGATGATATTATCTTTGGTGGCTCCTCTCACTCTTTGGTTGCGAGGTTTGCAGAGGATATGAGCAGGGAGTTTGAGATGTCGATGATGGGTGAGCTGCAGTTCTTCCTTGGGCTTCAAATCAAGCAACTCAAGGATGAGACATTTGTGCATCAAGGGAAGTACACCAAGGACATCGTCAGGAAGTTTGCGATGAACGACTCCAAGCCGATGACGACTCTGATGAGTATGACTACGGCTTTGGATGCTGATGAAGATGGTGAGCCCGTGGACCAGAAGGAGTATAGGAGCATGATCGGCTCCCTCCTCTACTTGACAGCGACGAGGCCGGACATACAGTTCAGTGTGTGTTTGTGCGCTCGTTTACAGGCTTCGGCGAGGACTTCGCATCGGCAGCGGTCAAGAGGATCTTTAGGTACTTGAACTACACTCCTGAATTTGGTCTTTGGTATTCTACATCCTCGACACTGAATCTGCATTGGTTCTCCGGCGCGGATTTTGCTGGGTGTCGCTTGGATCGCAAGTCTACCTCGGGTTCTTGCCAGTTTCTTGGATCTTCTTTGGTGTCTTGGTCTTCTCGCAAGCAGTCAAGGGTAGCCCAATCCACCACAGAAGCCGAGTATGTAGCTGCAGCCAGCTGTTGTTCCCAACTCCTATGGATGACCTACACTATGAGCGACTTTGGTGAGGAGTGTACCCATGTCCCACTCTTGTGCGATAGCACCAGTGCCATAAGTGTAGCCAAAAATCTAGTCCTTCATTCCAAAACCAAACATATAGAAGTGAGGTACCACTTCCTTTGGGACCATGTGGAGAAGGGAAACATAAAATTGATCCATGTACCCACCCAAGACCAACTAGCCGATATCTTCACAAAACCACTTGACCAAGCTACCTTTACTCGCTTGCGAGGTGAGCTTGGAGTGTGTTTTTCGTTCTGAGTTGGTACTTGGAGCTTCTCTTGTAGCATATGTAACATACATATTTACTTTCATGTACCATATCATGTAGGATAGCCATCTCTGTATCATTTATGCATTTGATAGGATGAGCTTCTCCTATATACAATGGATACTAAAACTTGCTACTTTTGAGATGTGGGTATGCTTGCTAGTTTTGGTGATGTGTAGCTATGCTCTTGATTGTCATGTTGAATATTCATGATGTGCTAGCTATTTTTAGAGAAAAATGCTAAATTAACATTCTCTCATGAGTAAAAGCCTTTGCATGCTCTCTTTATGCTTGAGTGGCTATGTCATGTTTAGTTTATGCTTGGGAAGCATATTTTCTTGCCATTTGAGGTCAAAGACCTTTTTGTCATTGCAAATGTTTAGCCCATGTGTTTACCTATGGAGGAGCATAAGCTTCTTTTTACCGCAAAGGCTTTTCATGTACCATGTTAAATCTGAAAATCAAATGTCAATGCTTGAAAATTATGCTCTCATGTGAATCATGTCTTTTATGCTTTAAAATGTATAAATTTGGGTGCTAAACCGTTGCATGATGTCTACCATGAGAAGTCTCATTTTAAGAAGTAGACACATGGCTCGCTGGCTTTGACATGACATGAGATAGCTTGTGGGTGTTTGCAATGACCTTTTGATGAGAACTTGTGACCTTGTATGAGCTTTGTGTGATTATTAGCTCATTTTAGCATAATTGGATCATGGTTAGGAATTTGCTCATGAGAGGAAATTTTTCGCAAAATTGCTTAACTTGACCATGGCTTTGTCACATGCGTATGAAACTTTACAATCTTGATGGCAATGCTTTTACAGAACTATGGACTACCTTGCTTGCTCAATATCTATTTTGTAGCATTTTTTAGTGCTCATTGTCTATTTGAGAAGCTCGTAGTCGCATCTTTTGCATTTTTAGCTTGATTCATGCATTGTCAACAAGGGGGAGAAAGTGGAGCATGAAAAACACTTCTGGGCGCATTTGGAAGGTGTCCGAACAGAACTCGCTGCAGTTGTTGTTCATATGGTCACCGGTCTGACCGGTGCAGGGCACAGGTCTGACCGGTCGGAGCTGGGATGCTCTGATTGAGGGGGAGCTTGCATGCATTGGTCCAGGAGGAGTTTGCATGTGTTCAGGGGGAGCTCCTTGTGTCACTTTGCTTGTGGCTTGTTTTTTCGCTCAGTTGTGGTGAGCTTTTTCTTTCTCGCTCTTTGGTTGTGAGTTTTCGCTCTTGTGTTGAGCTTCTTGTCTTAGTTGTGTCGAGCCGTTGCCCTTGTCTTAGGGGACCGAGACTTTCTCTTTCAAGTGATCTTGTTGTCGTTTGCTTTTCGGCTTTCGATCACTTGTTGGAGGTTTTTGTTCGTTTCTTTTCGTTTTCCAAGTGTTTTCTCTAAGTGGTATCTTTGTGTTGTCAATGCACTCATCAAGGGGGAGATTGAGGACCAGGTGTGTCCGAGGACCAGTGGATGGTCGCTCCTTAGTGATGAGTGATTGACAACGTGGTGTGGACTGACTCTTGGCCTAGTATTGCAGGTGTTGGATGCAGCTTGATTTGCGTTGGTGCAGGTGAAGAACAGGCGCGAAAGGTCTTAGCCAGAGTGGCCTCCAAGGAGTGGAGAGACAAGTAGGCTTGGTTCGAGGGACCCGGTGGCCAGACGGGATCAAGTGCGGTCCGCATGGTGCAAGAAGAGCAAGACGAAGTCATGAAGAAGGTGCCGGTACAACGGTGGCGGTCAAGTCAAGGAACGAGGCAAGAGCGAGTAGACCGTCCGGGAGCCGGAGGTGAAAGACTTGGCGTGCTTGAAGCTTGGCGTGGTGAGGCTGTGCCCTGTACGCGGGGTTTGTTGGTTTGGCCACAAAACCAGCATAGTCTGAAGACCCGGCGCGACGAAGACGGCGCACCGATCTGACTGGTGAGGAGCACCGGTCTGACCGGTGTGGACCGTGTGCGACGGGAAGCTTCGAAACGGGGGACACGTGGTGTGATCGCGGAGCTTGCGTCGGAGGGAAGCAAGGCTGCAGTGGATGCGTGTTCGCTCGATCTACAACTTCCGGATTTGCCCCTGAGGGGTGTGTATCTTAAATTCGAGTTGTAGGGGTAGGATAGTCATTTGCCTCTTCCGATGGACTATAGATAAATAGCAAGAGGAGGAAGTGGAGCCAACTCTCAGGGCTTCTCTCTAGGACTTGGTGTAGGTTTTGATTTTCTTCTCTCCCTAGCACTTGCTATGGTTTTCTCTCTTCCATAGGCTAGCTAGAGCTTCAATTCCAAATCATCAAGAGGGTAGGATGAAGGGAGGTTGCTAGCCCTTGTAAAGAATCTTTCCTTTGAATGTGAAGAAGATTCGTGTTGCTAATCTTGTCTCCCTTTGAGTTCCGAGCGTTTTTCTTTTTCGGGATTTTCGGTGCCTTTTTCTCGGAATTTTCTTGGATCGATTTCGGGGACGTTTTCTTTAGGGTTTTGGTTGAGGATCACACATGAGTGCCTTGTGCCTCTTTTCTTGGTGATCTTGCTCCTCCAAACCCACCGAAAGTCTTTCGATTTGGTGGTTTTTGGTTTGTCCCGAGTTCTTGGTGTTCATCCCTTTGATTCGCGATTCCGCAAGTTTTGCTGGATTTGGGGACTTGATCTCATAGCCATGGCTCACCCATGAGGTGTCCCAACTATCCCCAAAGTCTCACTTGCATGAATTGAGAGATCGGTGGATCGAAAATCTTGAGTTGACCCGCAGGTGGAGTTTTTCCCGAGCTGCCCAGACCTGACCGGTCTGACCGGTGCTCCACACCGGCCTGACCGGTGCCGGCCATTTTGGGCTTTTTCAGGGATTTGTGCTCCAAGTTGTTCCCCTTGCTCTAGGCTTGCTGCTGTTCAAGTTTGGTGCGGTTTTGGCCTCGGAATCTTTGGTTTCTTGCACTTGGGGTTTTCCAGCCGTGACCGGTCTGACCGGTGCACTGGACCGGTCTGACCGGTGCACTGGACCGGTCTGACCGGTGCCTTGACTTTCGTGGGAATTCGCCAAGTTGCTGCTCGGGTGATCCGGCTGCTGTGCTCGGGTGACCCGAAGCGTCTCTGTTTGCCCTCGGGTGTTCCGGAGGTTGTGCCCGGAAGATCCGGTCCAGACCGGTTTGACCGGTGGTCCTGACCGGTCTGACCGGTGTAGGCTCGTGCAGCGTGTCGCTTGTTCTCCGCTGTGCTCGTTGCTGTGCGAGTTGCTTTGCCTTGCTCCTAGGTCCAGCAGTACTCTTGTGACTGTGTGGATTTGACAAGAAGAGTGTCGGAGGCTTCAGAGTTGATTTTGGGAGCATATACATATTCGTCTTCTTGGAGAAGAATTTTAATTGACTCCCATTCACTCCCCCCTCTCTGGTTGCCATCTCGGTCCTACACCTGTTAAACAAAGAAATCCCCTTCATTTAGTTATATGTTTTTAGCCTGAGTACGCTAGCGAGTAGTCTAATGTGTTCTCCAATTGCTTAGCAGTTGCTACCTATAATTAATGGAGAGCCATACTTAATGTGTTGGTTCATTATGTGGCGAGGAGAAGAGATAGGTATCATGGCACTATGGTGGTACTTGCAGCTTGATCTCAACATCATAATTGGCTTCCCGGCATGATCTATCATGCTCGATTGCTCACAACACACTGGACTCCAACAGTAGAAAGACGTATAACAGATTACCCATCAATGCTGTCACACCGGGTTTTAGAAAGTCAAAACCAGATGCATTCCTATATGTATGTCAGGATCAAGTTTCATACATATAGTTAACATAAGTGAATAACAGTAACAGTATCACGTAAAAGAACATAAACAACTTACAAATCTATCAGAGATAAGCAGCTCAATCCTAGAAATGGAGACACCAAACTTCACAGGCAATCGACTGGGGGCTGCGTACGCCTAGCACCAACACCATCTTCAAAAGCTTCACATCTTTCTCTTCTGAGCAGCAGTAAGCAAGGATGAGTACACTTATGGTTGGTGCTCAGCAAGGCCACAAGAAATAACCAGAGAGTGATTTAAGTCCATCTTTAAGTTTATTAATCATGTGAGGGTCCAGGCCGCTCTTGATCGTGAGCACGGCTAATCGATTAGTTTTACACTCTGTAGAGGTTGTACACTTTCACCACAAGTCACGTAAAAGTTCAAAAGAACTTTAAACCCAACCACGTTGTGCTGATCAGGCACGCATCGCACTACCGAGGTGTGACTGCATAGGGACGCTACGAGACCTTTACAAATAGTCTATGTGTATTAGTCCATAGTAGCACACCATAGAGGCTATCTTTCATACCACACCTCTACCCACGGACTAGGTCAGCCATAGAAGAGCACTTCCGTTCCAATACCTATCCGGAGTAGAAGAGCCATAAAAGCATTCCTCCGTACCCAATCTACCATGCGAGTAATAGCCGCACAAGACTTCCCTAATTACTTAGCCAAGACAGAGCCATATGTCTTGTGGTTGCACTGTTTTCCTGGGTGGTCGCTCCATGTTCCGATTAAGACACAATATTCTTATAAATAAGCATAGAAAGGGTGATTAGGGACACTTGCCTTTCTCCAACGAAAAGCTACTCTTACTGCTCTCGCTTCAGTTCTTGCTTTCTTTAAACTCTTTATCTTCAAAGCAACGAACAACGATCTTCTACTCGAAGCAAACATCAGGAACAAACATACAAAGCAAATAAACAAGTACAACTAAGAATAATGCACCAATCAAAAGAAAAACTTTAAAAGAGCGTACTAAAGGATAGGATCGATTATATGGTTACGCACGAACAAAGGAAACGCTGAAAACGAACTAAAGTTGAAAAGACAAAGCTTATGTGAGAACATCTAAACATACACTTTATGATTCAAGTGGATCACATTGTTACTGAAAACATCATTACATTGGTATTAACCAAGTTAACACTTATTTAGATAAGTCGGTGTAAAGGCCTAATCAACTTTTAATTAGAAAAGTTAGTTAAATATTAAGCAAATTATTATTTTGTTTATGAAAAACCGAGATGTAGCTCTAATTATCTTTTATTTTCAAAAGCATATGAAGTGGACATTAATCAAATTAACATTAATAACAAAAAACAGTGTATAACACTATATAGCTTTTATTTAAGAAAAAGACATGTATAATAGGCATTAATCAAAATTAATATTAAAATGTATGATGAAAACATTACCACTAACGTGTACTTTATATTATTATGAACCTAACGCAACTTGAACGGATTAAAACGAAGCAAAAACATGGAAGATAGGGATAAAACAAGATTGGAAGGACCTAGACAAGATTAACCAGACATGACAGGGGCTAACAAAGAAGATTCTCGAGGCATAATGAACAGTGCCCGTGAAAAGATTAAAGATCAGGGTTAGATCTACAAAAGCTCTCGGGTGGGATTTATGTCCGAAAGGTGGGATATTTCTAGAGGGTTATCCATGAAAGGTGCAAGACATAAGAAAACGAAACAGGATTACACGATTTCACAGGGACCTAAAGGCAAAACAATGCGGATGGCTTCTCTGGATGCCATGGCCGACGGACAGAGCTCCTGGCCGGCAAAAATCGACGGTGGTCTGGTGGCCTACGAGCTCGGGCGAAAAGCAAAACGGAGAGTGGAGATGAAGGGGATCGTGATGGTGTGCTCACCAACGTTGGAGATGAAGGGAGGCGACCGGAATTGGAGGAGGCGGCCGGCTCTGGCACGCACGGGCGGCGGCGCTCTGGCGGTCGATTCGCGACGGGGAGCGCAGCTCTGGGCGCGGCTTGACGTCGCGCGCCTCCTGGCAGCGACGGCCTGCTCCGGCTGCACTCCGGTGCGGCGAGTCCAGGGGAGGCCGGTAGCGGCTTCCGGCTCCGGTGAACATGGCGAAGGCGGCGCGACTGGGTCGGTCTTCAAGTGGCGATGGCGCTCCGGTGGCTCCCCGGCGTCGAGAAGATGCTCGCCGGAAGTGTCTCAGCACCGGGAGGCTCCTGGCGCGGACGGCTCGCTCCGGTGGCGCTCCGTTGCTGCAGAACGGCGACGGCCGGCGGCGGTGCTCGGGAGTAGGGCGGCGCAGGCGAGGGTGCGACGTAGCCGGGCGAGCAGCTAGGGCGCGAGCTCGGCCTCGCCTTAAATAGGCGCGGGGCACGAGGTTCCCCTGTCACGCACGCCAAGGAAAGGCGGCGGCGGTGTGCGCTGGCCGTGCAGGGAGGCCTGCAAATGGGTTGGAATCCAATTTTTATCCGAACTCATCCAAATCTTATTTGCATAATAAATAAATCTACTCCGATCCACTTCATCATAATTATTAACCAACCCAAACCAGATCGGATGATTTTTCAGCCCATAATAAACCAAATCGTGGGCTCCAAATTGACTTGCAACCCATTTAAAACCATTTCCCAACCCATGGGTACACGTGAGAATGAATCAACATCCATATCCAAAGAAGAAAAATAAGTAAGATCCAAAATTCTAAAGCTCACATCCATTCCAATCCAATTCACTCACTCAAAATTCAATATCCAAAAATATAATCCAACCACCACCAGGTTGACTACTAAGACAAATCTATATGTGGGACCCATGTCCACAACCGGACCTTAGAATTAAAAGCTCGCGTTCACACTGTAAAATTTTAGCGGTTTTGACCGAAATTTGGTGAGATGGCTTAGTATGACAGTCCACTACTTCGTGCAAATCGGTGAAGCCAAATCTATATGTGGGACCCATGTCCAGAGCCGGACACTAGAATTAAAAGCTCGCGTTCACACTATAAAATTTTAGCAGATTTGACTGAAATTTTGTAAGATGCTTTAATATGACAGTCCGCTACTCCGTGCAAATCGGTAAAGCCAAATCTATATGTGGGACCCACGTCCAGAGCCGGACCCTAGAATTAAAAGCTCACGTTCACACTATAAAATTTTAGCGGATTTGACCGAAATTTTGCGAGATGCTTTAATATGACAGTCCGCTACTCCGTGCAAATCGGTGAAGCCAAATCTATATGTGAGACCCATGTCCAAATCTATATGCGAGAGGTGTCGAGCTAGAGGCAGCCCATGAAACAATCCATGGGTTGTTATCCATTTGAAATCGATTGTTACCCCTTCACCACACACAATCCAAATTGCTAAGAAGTTGGAGCCCAAACCAAACCAATTTATTGACACAGTTGACCCATTAGCATCCAACTCAAGTAAGTCCATAATAAAATCCAACCCATTAAACTTATTTCAACCCAAACCTTTTGCAGGGCTATGTGCAGGCCACGGCCGCAGGTGGCCGAATCCGGATGGGCCTCGCGGACCGGAGCGGGTTGGAATGGGTCGGGCCCACGGGCTCGCCCCGATAGGATAGATTATTTTCAGAAAATAATTTTTCGTGTAAAGAAAAATCCAGAAAATCTAGATAATTCATTTGAACCACGAAAAATGCTCCAAAGTTCCCAAAAAAACAATTCTAGGAAAATTCCCAGTGATACATTGGGACACGAACAATCTAAATAAAATATTTGGAGCTCATGGAAAAGATTTGAGAGCCTTCTGATAAATAGAAATAGCTCAAGAGAAAAGAGAATAAGTCCCAGATAATGGTTGAAAAATTCTCAGAAGGATTTGGTCAGCATCTGAACGCATTTTTAAAATATTTTGCACTCATGAAACACCTAACTGCATCAGCATGAATGCACACACATAAAACCATTTATTATATTCAGAAAATCAAACAAAGACTTTTCCTTATACTACATTTTCTGTAAAGAAAACAAATGTTGGAAAAATTTTAAAATTATGAGAAAATCATTGTTTAATTTTGCTTCCTATTCAGATCGTGAAATTTGGAAATTTCAGGGTGTGACAAATGCTTAATCTACTTCCTTGTACCTCCCATCCCTATCTATATAAGAGAATTTGAGGTGGTGGCACAATTTCTTCTTTCTTATTCTTCTCTCTTCATTCTCTTGCTGCCTTTTGTCTCTCATTTGTGGTGGTGGCACATTTTCTTCTTTCTTATTCTTCCTCTCGCTCCTACCATTAGCAGGTGTATATGTGGTTGAATGTACATTTATATATAGAACTTTGTTTCGTCATTTGGATGGTACCGGATAGTGCTGAGTAGTACATTGTACTACCCTATTGGTACTACTTGGTACTATCATATTGATACTACCTTGTACTATCACAATTACATCTCATCAGATGGATGTTGGGCCCACCAAACTGGTACTACCTAGTACTATCCTATTAGTCATATCTGGTACTACCTGGTGCTACAGTTAGATTTCATCGGATGGATGATTCACATTAAATAGAAGCACCCTAAAATTTCTAATATATAGATTTCATCGGATGGATTACTCACATTGCAAGTACTTAAAATTCTACTTGAGAAACTTCTTCTATGGATTAGCAGATGCTCCAGAAACTTCATTTAGGGATCAGTGTCAGTGAATGAAAGATTGACCAGGGATCAGTGTCTGTGAACGTAGCTATCCTTAGGATAAACACCAAATAACAGTTGACATCCCTCCTTGATGTGTTCTATTCACACATGTTCTAAGTACAAATACATAAAGGTATTATGAAACAGTCTAGTTTCTTAATGCGGATGCTAACGTATTAATTTGGCGAAAGGCGAAGTGCTACCAAAATGTTGATGAATCCCACTGCCTCGCACATATATAGTTTGAAGGTTTTGGTTGACTGTTAAATTATTGTAGTGTTGTTATAATAAAACTTTCGAGGATATGACATTTCATATATAATGGCAATAATATCATACTTCATTTTTTTTCAAACAAGTAACTGGGCAAGATGCCCAACTGTATCAGACTGCATGTTGAACATGATATATAGTCGAGTCATGAAGGTTGCTGTCCTAATTGTTCACACTATAGTTTGCACCATGGTTTACCATTTTTACGCTCTCTTGGTCAGCTGATACTGTAGCTAGATGAATGACTCTTTGACCATGAGTATGCTGCATTCAGGTAAAATAACTCTTTGCTTTCCAGATGTCTTTTGGTTTGGTGTGTCTGGATTTATCTGGCTGCTGAGAAGGCTTTTGATTTAGAGCAGCAGGGCTCATTTTGGTTGGCTCAATGGCCGCAATAGGACAAAGATTAGAACAGAGCATATGGACCATTACCTGAGAAACTCCAGAGAGGACATCGTCGTATTTCTGTTGTAAAAATAATCACACGATAGCATCAATAATTTGATTTTCTTCAAGAGCAGTGGATTAATAATTCCTCCACCTTAGCTTATGGAATGAGACGACTTCTTGATAGAAATTTGTTGTTTCAACCGTGTTAATTGAGCATCAGTACAAGAGCAAAAGATGGTCTTCCTTTTTATCATTTCTGGCAAGAAACGTTTAATAATTGCTACAGATCGAGCAGTGGATCCATCGTTTCCGTTTCATCGCAAAGTCATTATACAAGAAAGAGTTGGAGAGTTGCAAAACGCCAACATGGAACCTAAGAATAATTAATCCCGCGAATGGAAAACTGGAGCAGGAAAAAGGAGAAGAGATCGAGCACAGAAAAAAAAACACAAGATTGGTTTGGCCAGTCAGAAAGCAAGGCAGGCGAATACATCGTTGTCTATTGTAGGGTAGTGGTGATCCTTGCGTAGACATCTCTGCTCCATTGTGCTATACTACTGTTGAATGACCCTTGAACTGACTTTGCTGGTCAGCATGTATTATTTTTATGGGTTCAGTGATCGTTGGCATACCATGTTTCCTGGTGCCTTCCAGTCCTACTGCAAAAGGAGAAGTTGAGTAAAAGACCGATGGCCTATTTTACACTATGAAATATTATATTATATAATGTTTAGTGAGCCGGGGATTAGATGTTGCCCATCCAAAAGTGTCTCCGGCATCTAAATCTCGTGTTAATGATTTCTGTGAGATGTTTCTGTATCTGTTTGTACTCATAATACGTGTCCCATTTCATATGGCAGCTGAGATTGATGTTTCTCGTTTCTTTTTGGTCATAGAAGCTTCTTGATTACTCTACTATATATAGAGTTGCAAACATGAGCATGAGTAGACCTATACATGTTCTAGAGAAGCAAGGCATGGTAGGTTGTACAACATGTCAGGAACCCGTCCTATGCTTTAGTCTCAAAAAAATTGACCAACAACATGCTATTTCTTTTTTTTTGGAGTGAAGTGGAAGTAGCTAGGCAGGAAATACATGCTGGCCAATTGTACACCTTCTATTGTGCAATAGTTGTTGCAAGTTGAAGTTTAAGAAGCATCCATGCTCAGTGAATATGCTGAATTCAGATAAAACATGTCCCGTTTGGTTCCACGAACTAAAGTTTAGTGCCTGTCACATGGAATGTTTAGATATTAATTAAGAGTACTAAACATAGGATGATTTAAAAAATCAATTGCGCAGATGGCGGCTAATTCGTGTGGTGAATCTATTAAGTCTAATTAGCACATATTTAGTGTAGCATCATGTTGTCAAATCATGGACTAATTAGACTTAATAGATTCGCCTCCCGAATTAGCCTCGATTTGGGTAATTAGTTTTATAATTAGCTCATATTTGGTCCTAACTAACAGATCTATACTAATTAGCTGAAGGATCGAAACACCCCGTAACTCATTCCTTTGCACGTCTGCTGGTTTCGAGTGTCTGGATTGATCTGGCTGCTGACAAGACTGTTAATTAGGAGCAACAGGGCTCATTTGAGAAACTTCAAATTTGAATTCATTCAGGCACAAACGATTCCATAATGTCTCAATCTTAGCTTTTGGAATAAGCAGACTTGTCACGGGCAAAAGATGGCTTTCTTCTTGATTAGGAACGTTTAAGATTGCTACAGATTAGTGGCTCCATTGTCTTTGTTCCATATGGGGCATCATAGCTAAGTCATTATAGAGGACGACATGAATGTGTTGGAGAGGAGCAAAACATGCATGGACATGGAACCTGAGAGTAATTTAATCCCATGAATAAAAAACGGAGCAGGAAAAGGAGACCAGAGAGTGCAAAACGCAACATTGGTTTGGCCAGTCTGTGTGCAAAATGCAACATGGACATGTCCCTCATTCTCATGCTCACGGAGCTGGAGGAAGATATATGGCGTACACCATACTCTGTTTGGTCAACCTCCCATGTCCACTGTCTGTGCCACTATCATTAAAGCTAATCCTCGCGGAGAGTCAAAGATGCTTTGGTATTTGTGATGCTTCTGTAGACAAATTTTCTCCACTGTGCTCTGCTATTGGACGACCCGTTAATTGACTTTGCTGGTCAGCTTTGCATTTCTCTATTGGTCTATCTCCCATTGGCATCCCATGTTTCCTGGTGCCTTCCATTGCCACTATATCATCTAGTACATTGCAAATCAGGTATCGTGTGTGCTTGATTCTGTAGTGATTATATGGTGTTTTGGACCACAAGTAAGGCACTTAACTTGTTGGACTCGAGTAAGTAATCCTTTTCAGAATTTAAGGATCTTACTGATACGGCACAAGAAGTGAATAAAAGACTACAGATGCTGTCTTTTTCTCTGCGATATATGATGGTACTCTTGAGCCTGTGCAGGGCCTCAAGTAAATAGAATTCCACGACTGAAACTGATGTTAGGACACAACTCGGAAGCAGGGACTGCAACACACATGAAGATTTTTGTTGATTGTAGCATTCATAAACCTGGTCTCTGTATAAAGCTATGGTGGACCGATACACACCCTAACCCTAATCTACTATTATCTCTATTTGTCTATACCAAAGCTCTCTATTTGTCTATACCAAAGCTCGCACCATAGTGGGGCACGTCATCAGCTGTTCCTGGCCGTTAGATCGGGTGCGTGGACGGGCGGGATCATGCAAGAATCGGTAATTTTGCAAAGAAACCCTTCCATTTAGCAATAATTGACTCCCACATCCATAATTTTTACGAAAAAGCCTTTAAATTGTTGGAGAAGTCTGCTTCCCGTACTACTTCCTCTAGAAGCCTCCCCGTCTGATTCAGCCCACCTCTCTTCGCATTGACCCCCACACCGCTGGACGAGGAGCTGCGCCGCTCCAGCCTATGGAGTTGTGCCACGCCAGCCGGGTGTAACATCCCTGATGTTTACTATAGTGATCATCATCTAAGAAGATGGTCAAACCCTACTTTATCTTGGTGAAACACCTAAAAGCCCTATACCTCTTTTGATGGCTCAAGCGTAGTTCAAGATTTTCTATAACAACTTCAAAATCCGCCAATACGAAAGTTGTTCGTCATCTCCGGGAACACATTTCTCCCAATTGGTGGCATTCAAAATTTTGAGTGGAAGATGCACAAAAACTTGGTCAAAACTCTATTATTGAACAGTTTTGCCGAGCTGAGATTTCTGCAATATTCTACTCACGTTTCCGGCCAATCTATACACTTTTTCATATGTCACCCTTTGTAAAAGTTGTAGCCGACACATTCCTCTACAACTTTGGTTTTTGGAGATTCTGAACTTCATTTCAAAAATCTGGAGTTATGCTCGGTCAAACCTAAGCTTCCCGGGCTTCCTTCGGCGCTCTGGCGCCCCAGAGCGCGCTCCCGCGCCGAGGCTCCCACCGCGCGCCATGCGGCGCCTTCTCCTGGCATAGACGCCGAGACCGCCAAGTTTCCGGTTGCCTGGCCAAAACCGCCGGCGCCCACCGGTTTGCCCCGACCTCACGCCACGCGGTGCCACCTGCCTTGCTCGCGTCCGCCGCCGCCTGTCTTCGCCACACGCCGTCCCGTCGCTGCGCGCCACGGCAACACCGGCCAGCTAGCCAGCTGGCTGGCCAAGCCTTCGTGGCGAAGTATCCTCTCGCGCCCTTGCTCCCAATCGCCTATAAAACCCCTAACGTCGAGCTCTCCCGCGTGCACAGACCGCCGTCAGCCGCCATGGCTGCTACCCCCGCCGAGCTCCCTCCTCCGGTCGCATCCGTCGTTTCCTAACCTCACCTCTACCACCGCAAGCACCCACGATAGCTCCTCAGCCTCCACCCTGCCCCGACAGAGCTGTTCCATCGCCGACATTCAAGCTGGAGCGGCCGCCGCCACACAACTGCATCACCGGAGTTCACCAGCGACGTTTTTGTCTCCTCTTTGGGCACCAATCGAACCTAGGTGAGCCTCTCATTACCCTCGACCAAGTCCGGCGAACCCCTTGTCGGAATCCGGCCACCCGCGCCGCTGGCCATGCCCAGGGACCCAGTTGCATAGATGGAAATCTGTACAGGGCCTGGATGAAAGAATGAGGACCTGTTTGTAAGAACCAAGGGCATGGATGTGAATCTGAAATAAAACTTGAGGACCTAACTGAATAAAGATTCTTCAACCCTAGCTCTAAAATACTGAAACTTGTAACATATTTTCATTGTTGTATGCGGTCAAGTTATAGTAGGGTCATATACATTAGGGCACGTACAACCACATCGTTTTCTCGGTCCCTATATTCCTATTTTTACAAGAAGCACCAAGTCTGGCCTAGAGACGGTCGCCCCATCGTCTCATGAGGCGATGGCAAGGGCCCATGCTCCGAGGCCCAACTGCTCGCTCGAGCAGGGCTGTAGGAATCATTGACAACGGACGCAGATATCGCGCGGGCACATATAATTGCCGAGGTAAAAGGAAGAATGATTTTTTACACATAATTGCCGAGGTAAAAGGAAGAATGATTTTTTTTGCCTATACTACATGGGATGAGCCAAATCGTATGCCATGGCCTACCTGGCCCACCCACAAGGTACGCCCCTGCCGCCATGGCGTGCTCAGGTGGTGAGGCGCTGCGGGATGAGCTCGAGGAGGGCCGGAGGGAATAAGGATAGTTGAGCTTTACAGACTGGCCCTTGAAAACTTAATTATTTTGCATATCAGTCAAAGGATTATAGGTTACCGGTTTTACATATGCTGCTGGAGAAGACAACTTTTAGATACCTAAATTTTTCTTTTTTCAATATCTAAAACTATTTTTAGGTATCCAATTTTGCATAAGCTACTGGAGATGCTCTAATAGTTGTAGTTCATGGATAGTTGGATACTAACATATTCAGATTCAGATTTGGCATCTACCTGAAGCATTCGGTCTACGCTCTGATTGAGCACATATATATGGCAACATATGAAAACAAAGGAAATTAGAAAGGCATTACACATGTATGTAATACAAAGTATAAATATTATATGATGGTTTTAAAAAACATTGTAATCATGTGGCTCTTATTTATATATCTTTGATACACTTTCTATCAATTAGCCACACAATAGTATACGAAAAAATATTTATAGTTGATCCTAACTACATGCGAAACATTAAACAGCTTAGAGATAGACCCTCTGTCTATGGATTGTATGACATGTTTTATATCAGCGTGTATGACAGATTCGAGGTACAATACTTAAAACGAACCGTCGTATGTGGGTTGTACATGCCCTTAGAATGCATTTTGGTCACGGCATGGCTGAAAATGATGTAGTAGAGTCTGTAATAATGTTGAAAGCACATGTTTAGTGATCTCATGAATAGATCTTGCTCATTCAGATGTGTCTCCTGCGGCCAAGCCTAGATGAACTAGATGATTCTCCGCGTGTTACTACTACTGAATTTGAGAGAACTTTTCCATGACCGTATGTCACGTGGATAGCTTAAGTTTAATAGTGATATCCCGCGTGTTGCTGCGGGAATTTTTTAAGAAAAATTTTAAGGTGAACTTTGAAAGTAGAGAAGTAAGATGATTGCAAGGCAACATTATTCTATTGCAGATGATATTATACTTGAAAACATGTTCATTTTATTGATAGAGAATTGCTCTTAAATTATTGACCATGTATTCTACCGTGGAACTTTTGTAGCAGGGTACTCGTATGCATGGATGTTATTAGTCACAAAAAATTGGTATGAAACATAAATAGATAGTCCTAGTGGATGGTGATGTGACACTGACATGGATAGATATTCCTCGTTTCATTGGACCGTTTAAAGTTCTGGAGAGAGTGGGAGAAGTAGCATACAGGTTGGAGTTGCCTAATCAGTTGTCAGATGTGCATGATGTGTTCCATATCTCGCAGTTGAAAAAGGGTCTTAAGCCCCATGATAAGGAGCCGTTGCCTATCGATGAATTGGATGTTAAGGAGGATCTCACTATTTCTGAATACCCTATCAAAATCTTGGACACACTAACTAGAGTTATCAGGAACAAAGTGATTAAGTTGTGTAAAGTTCAGTGGAGTCACCATGCAGAAGACGAGGCAACTTGGGAAAGAGAGGATGAACTAAAAGAAGAATTTCCCCATCTCTTTGTGGATCCTTCCGAATCTCGAGGACGAGATTCATCTTAAGGGGGTAGGATTTGTAACACCCAAAATTTTCAAAATTTTGCATTTATTAAAATTTGATAGAAACTATGCTTTAATTTAAGAATTTATAAGGTTTAATTTGTTATTATAGGCATTTAATCATTTTTACCAAATAATTAAATGAACCATAGGAGTTTAATGTGGCATTCATGCTGGTGCATTGTTTTTGAGTGTTTGAATTCAAATTTGCGTTTGAATTCATTTGTTTGGGTTGTTTTTGAAAAAGTTTTGCAAAGTTCCTTTTTCCTCCTTTATCTCTTGGCCCAGCCCGCCTTAGCCCCACCTTTTCTTCCCTCGCAGCCCGCGCAAGCCAGCCCAGCACCAGCCTTCGCGCGCGTCTCCCCTCCCAGCCGCCGCCGCTGACAGGCGGGCCCCGCCTGTCATCCCTGAGCTCTAGCCCCCCTCCGCACCGGACTCTGGCTCGAATCCGAGCCGCCCGCGCGGCCTTTCCTCCCCTGGGCCCGCATGCCGGGGCGTGTCCCTGGCCCCTATAAAAGGCGCCGCCGCCACAGCTCAAGCCCCAGCCAACCCTAGCCACGCCGCCCCGTGCTCCAGCCTCGCAACGAACCCTAGCTCGAGAACGTGGCCATCGATCCGCCGCTCCGTCGTCTAGAAGGCATCCCGGAGCACCGCAGTCAGGTAAGAGGGTCGCCGGTGCTGCTTGTGGACGCTCTCGTGCCCTGCAGAGCTCACAGCCGCTCGCCGGAGCTTGTGGCTCCGCCCTGACCGCCTCGATGAACCGCGAGCCGCTGACGTTGCCCGTGAGCCCGCTCCAATCCTTTAGATGAGTTTGTCGTGTTCCCAGCTAGCTATAGGAGCAAAACACGTCCCGTTTTGTGCCCGGATGCTCAATTCCGAGCAACTCCGGTGAGGAACCCTGCTCCGCCGCCGCCAACCTCGCCGTCGCGCACAACCACTGTCGCCAGCCACCAGATCGGGAGCCGATGGCTCAGATCTGTTTTGGCAAGGGTCGTACCGGTCAACCGCCGCTGCAGCAATCCCTGCCGTTGGATCGTGATCCAACGGATCAGATCCAATCTAGCCGGTCACCCAGCTGTGCACCGCCAGTTTTGCAAAAGAACCCTTCTATTTTTCTTGTTTTACAAATAGATCCACCGCAGTTCAAAAGTAATTAGATTTAGGTCCTGTTCTTTTCAGTTTAGACCCTAAGCTTTCCAGTTTTAGCACCTGAGGTCTTGTGAGCCAGTTTTGCACCGCAGCCCATAGGTTTTTATGCATAATTATGTTTTAGCCCCTGTTTTCTAGCAGAAAAGTCCCAGTAAGTTTAGTTTTATCGCGGATAGACCCCTGTACCTTGTTTAGTTCATATCTTTAGCGTCTTAGCTCCGTTTTTAGCGTTCTATATGTCCTTACGATCGTATCGAAGTGCAGTTTAGTTTTATCTTGCTGTTTTGTTCTGTTTAAACTGTTTGGTGATTGTTTCTTATTTTGGTTCATTGTATGCTTGTATGTGCTTGATGTGTCGCGTAGAGGACGATCATTTCGAGGACTTCGTTGCAAGAGAAGACTGGGAAGAGTTTGAGCAGCAACAGGGATTTGTGGAAGGCAAGTGTCCTTGATGCATGCCCATTTACCTAGACAACATCCATATATATATATTCACTATTTTTTTATTTATTTGCTTTGCATTTAATATTGACGGGTCCTATTAAGGATTGTCCTAGTTTTTATGATCATTCCTTGTCAACCTGGGTTTATGTATCATCTTGGGTAGCTATGCTTAGTCGCTCTACTGGTGGGTTATTGTGGTTTTAATGAACATTAATGATGGATATGCTTTACTTTATGTTACATCCCTGGTTAATACAAGATCACTATAATTAATCAGAACATGGTGAACCACCCAGGAAAACAGTACTACCACAAGACATATGGCTCTGTCTTGGCTGAATAATTAGAAGCTCTAGAGTATGATATGCTTTACCTAAAAAGGGCGAGGGGGTGATGGTAGATGGTATATAGCCCGGCCCTCAACCTGATCTGCTCTATGGTAGCTTCGCAGTTTGAGAGAGGGTTATGCACTGCACTTATCATGTAACCTAATGAGCAGTCTGCTTTAGGGAATCTTTGTAAAGGCCTCGTAGCGTCCCTATGCGATCACACCTTGGTAGTGTGGTATGATGCCTGATCAGCATCGCGTGGTTGGGTTTAAAGTTCGTAGAACTTTTACGCGACTTGTGGGTAAAGATGTACAACCTCTGCAGAGTGTTTAAAACTAATCGATTAGCCGTGCTCACGGTCAAGAGCGACCTGGACCCTCACATGAGTAAACTATGGAAGTTGAAGTTAAACTATTGCATTCTTTATTTATGTTATTTATGTTGATGCTTCTATTTATGTGGGTTGGTATAAACTTACACTTACTAGTAATCAGGTTGCTTAATAAAAGTTGACCAACTAAAATGCTAAAGTGCTTAAACCTTATTGGCCATCCACCATACAACCTTTGCATGTTATTTAGTTATTTTCCCTTGCTGAGTACAGCATGTGCTCACGCTTGTTTACTTTATTGCATCTACACTACCCGATCTTGCTGCTCAGACGGGAGGTTTGAAAACTTTCCTGGAGATTTCGACGAGTTATAGGCACTTGTTCCACCAGCCGGCTGTCTGTGGAGTTATCTTTTCCACTGCTAGTTAAACGCTCTTGAGTATGATTACGAGACATTCGGTCATGTAATAAGTTTACTATACTATCTTTGAGTTTTGACATTGTTTTGGCAAACACTAAGTCAATGCATGTGTGGAACTTGATCCTGACGCACATGTATTCTATGCATTCGGTTTTGCCTTTAAAATCGGGTGTGACAAAGTGGTACCAGAGCCGTGTTGGCTGTAGGATGTTAGCCTAGTTAGAAAATGGTCAAAGTTAAGGATTATATAATCTTAGAAGCACACTCAAATGCTTACTTTAAATCTGATTATTATTCATATCCTTGTCTTTACCTCACCCTTAACTATCCACTTGTTACTCTACCTTGATTTTGCTATCTTTTTCACTTTTGCACCTAATCTTTAGCACTTATCTTATGCTTCACATGTTTCCTTATCTCTAGATGGTTTGTCGTCTGAAGACTGCCCGTATGAGCTCTATCCCACAGTACAGCCATGATGAGGGCTACTACTACCATGATGGCGACACTGATGAGGAGATCGAGATGAACTCACCAACTCCAGCACCTGCTCCTGCACCTGCTCCTGAGATCGTGAACATGCCTGATGAGGAAGACCCAGAGGAGGAAGAAGCCGCAGAAGATGGACCAGCTGAAGCAGAAAATGGACAAGCTGAGGAGGTGATCTGGACAGTGTACTCGTACACGGTACCCGGGATAGGCGTACCCATGGCTGATTACCTGAGGGCTACTGCATACCGCTTGGGTTATACAGTGCCACCTGCCTACGAGTGTGAACTGTGGACTCATCCATGGTTTGAGCCCCACTGGGAAGTGACAGCTATCATGTACGAGACAGATCTCGATCATGGACCCAGGGAGATATCGAAGTATAGTGATGTTGCTTACCGAGTCACTCAGGAAGCTGGGATAGCTGAAGCCGCTAGGAGGGCACTCTATGTACTCTCCCACAGAGCAAGTACACACCTTACAGAGCAAGTGGTGAAGCGAAGACCTACATCACTCCAGCTCCGCACTATGAGAGTGAACTGAACAACGTCCGTGAGTTGTTGGCTGCTGTCAATACCGCCCTGGATGACACCAACAACACTCTCGCGGCAGCTCAAGGAAAGATCTTCAGCTTGGAGACATAGAAGCGCGTGTTGGAGGCCGAATTGCAGGAGAGAGACCAACCTGTAATTGGGGACATCAATGCAGCACCTCACCGCTCCCCTCCACCTAAGAGGCCCCGCTACGACTCCCCAGACGCTCGCACTGAAGATCTCCCTTGGCCTAGTGACCCTTGAGTTTTTAAGTTAGGATCTTTTGTAATCGTTAGTTTCGAGCGTTCGGTTAGGTGTGCTTAGTCTAGTGGTGTGTTTGGATGCTTGTGCTTGTGATAAATGTTTGAGTTGGATTTTTGTGTGAGTGTAGTGTGTTGTGGAGTGATAACCACAATGACATTGGTTTAGTAGTAAAGTTGATTAGTTGGGTTTATTCCTGTCTCAACCATCTTTAAATCTTGCATAATCTTAATCCTTTATCTACCTTTATTTATCTATCATGAAAATCCTCCTACTACAAAATCTGTTCACGCAGTTCCCTGACACAGCAGTAGTGTTTTATTTTTATCTCGAGCTACAGAACTCCGATTGATGCGAAACCAGTTGGGTTGGTTCAGAAATTGTATGATTGATTTTCTGTTAAAATATCAGAATTTTTGGATAATATTAAGAGAGAAGCATGCGAAACATTGGAGCTAACAGAATCTGGAAAACACTGCTAACACAGTCGTCTTGTTTAATTTATATCTCGAGTTGTCGACCTCCGATTGAGGTGATTCCAGTTGGAAAAGTTTTGTAATTTCATACCCCAGGTTCTGGTAAAATTTCGTGATTTTTGGATGTCACCACAGAGAGTTATACTTGATTCATTAAGACTAACAGAATCTGTCTTAAACCAGAAATTCACTGCTTTATCTTTTTAAGATTTCTTCCCAGTGCAAACATCTAAATCCATGTTTCTAACACTTAGATGGTGAACACCAGGTCAGGATCAGGAGTTGATCATCCCGCAGTGCCCCGTCAGAGAAGGAGTGGTAGTTCCAGCAACGCTCCTCAACAAGGACAGATGGATCCAACAATGCAGCAGTTTCTGGAGGCACAGATGCAGCTCCTCCAGAACATGTCCAACAACATGGCCAACATGCAAGCTCAGAAATGAACCAGAACCCAAACCCAAACTCAAACCCAAATCAACCACCCAGAGATAAGTGCTGGGAGTTCATGAGCCATCATTCACCTGTGTTCTCTCACGCAGCAGATCCCTTGAAGGCAGAAGACTGGCTGAAGACAGTGGAGAAGATGCTCACCATTGCGTAGTGCAGTGACAAGGAGAAGGTCTTGTATGCTTCAGGGTGACTTCAGGGGACAACGGCAGCTTGGTGGGATGCCTATGTTGCTGCTCATGCCACCCCTGATGCTATCACTTGGCAGGAGTTCACTACCAGTTTCAGGACTCATCACATACCTGCCGGTCTCATGATGCTGAAGAAGAAGGAGTTCCTTGCTCTCAAGCAGGGAGGGATGTCTGTGGCAGAATTCAGGGACAAGTTCATTGAGTTGTCTCGTTATGCTCCTGAGGATGTTGCTGATGATGGGAAGAAGCAGGAGTTGTTCTTGGAGGGATTAGCTGGACCACTTCAGTACCAGCTGATGTCTCACACTTTCCCATCATTCCAGAAGCTGATCGACAATGCCATTAGCTTGGAGTCCAAGCGCAGGGAGTTGGGAGAGATGAAGAGGAAGGCCACCGCTCAGGGATAGTTAGGGAGTAGCACTCGCCCTCGCTTCGCGCCACAGTCAGGGACGCCCTTCCGCCCTGGAGGCCCGAGTGGGAGTTTTGGCCTGCAGCAGCAGTTTCAACGCTCTGCTCAACAGTTCCAGCGCCCCTATCAGCAGTTCCAACATCTGGCGTAGCAGACCCCGCGCCCTGGTTTTCAGCAGAACCATCAGATGGCCCCAGTTGGCACCCCCGTGAGGCCCAGCGCACCTCACACCCCTGTGGGCAACACCTGCTATAGGTGTGGAGAAGTTGGACACTATGACAACAATTGCCCCAAGATGACTACCCCGAACACCCCCGTGCAGAATCAGCAGATGCAGCAGATGAGGAATGGGAACCAGACACCACAAGGCAACAAGGGACAACAGAGCAGTGCATGTGGCAGGGTGAATCATGTGAGTGTGGAGACCGCTCAGGAGAATCCACAAGTCGTGCTCGGTATGTTCCTAGTCGACTCAGTTCCCGCTTCAATATTATTTGATTCTGGAGCATCTCATTCTTTTATTTCTGCTCAATTTGTGGCTAAACATAGTATACCCATGCAACCTATGAAACAAAGCATGCTAGTTAACTCACCAGGGGGAGAGATGAAATCTTTATACATGTGTCCTAAAGTTAACCTTAAGATCATGGGAGTAGACTTTTGGGCAAGGTTGATGGTTCTGGATTCAAAAGATCTTGATATTATCTTGGGAATGGATTGGTTGGGTATGCACGATGCGACTATCCAGTGTGCTAGGACAGTTCTTCTCACCGGTCCTAATGGAGAAAAGGTTGCTTTGGTAGCTAATCCGCCTTCAACAGCAGGATGTTTAGTGAACTAGGCAGATGATAAACCATTGGAAGATATCAAGGTGGTGTGTGATTATCCAGATGTGTTCCCAGATGAGTTGCCAGGTATGCCACCTGATCGAGATGTTGAGTTTATTATTGATCTTATACCTGGTACTACTCCAATTTCTAAACGTCCATATAGAATGTCTAGTGATCAACTGTTTGAGCTTAAGAAACAGATTAGAGAACTTTTAGACAAAGAATTCATTCGTCCTAGTGCATCACCATGGGGGGCACCAGTTATCTTTGTTGAGAAGAAGGATTGTACTCAGAGGATGTGTGTGGATTATCGATTGCTTAATGATGTCACTATCAAGAACAAGTACCCATTGCCCCGTATTGAGGACTTGTTTGATCAGATGAGAGGTGCTAAAGTTTTCTCCAAGATTGATCTACGTTATGGTTATCATCAGATGAAGATCAGACCTTCAGATATTCCCAAGACTGCTTTCACCACTAGGTATGGGCTTTATGAGTACACAGTCATGTCTTTTGGATTGACTAATGCACCTGCCTACTTCATGTATCTGATGAATAAGGTGTTTATGGAATATTTGGATAAATTTGTTGTGGTATTCATTGATGATATTCTGGTTTACTCCAAGACTGAAGAAGAGCATGAGGAACATCTGAGACTTGTGTTGTAGAAGCTTAGAGATCATCAGTTGTATGCTAAGTTCAGCAAGTGTAACTTTTGGTTTAAGGAAGTCTCTTTTCTTGGGCACATCATCACTGATGGAGGTATTTCGGTTGATCCAGCAAAGGTTAGCGATGTGTTGAAGTGGGAACCGCTACGAACGGTTAAAGAGAATCGGAGTTTCCTTGGACTTGCAGGATACTATCGAAGGTTCATTGAAGGGTTTTCAAAGATAGTGAAGCCTCTGACATCACTATTGGAGAAAGATAGGGAGTTCAAATGGACCGATGCATGCCAGACAAGTTTTAAGGAACTGAAAAGGAGGTTAACTACTGCCCCAGTGTTAGTAATGCCAGATCTGTAGAAGAGTTTCGATATCTACTGTGATGCATCTCGACAGGGTCTAGTTGTGTTCTCATGCAGGAGGGACATGTTATAGCCTATGCATCGAGACAGTTGAGGAAGCATGAGCTGAATTATCCTACACATGATCTAGAGTTGGCAGCTATGGTTCACGCTTTGAAGATTTGGAGACATTACATTACGGGAACCAAGTGCCAGATCTACACTGATCATAAGAGTCTGAAGTACATCTTCACTCAGAAGGACTTGAATCTGAGACAGCATCGCTGGTTAGAGCTGATCAAAGACTTTGATCTAGATATTCAATACCACACTGGGAAAGCAAACTTGGTTGCTGATGCTTTGAGTAGGAAGGGACATGCTAATAGGGTTCTAGCATATCAATTACCTGATGAGTTGATGAAGGAGTTTGAGAGACTCAATTTGGGGATGGTTGCTCACACAAATGGAGTAACTTTGGAGTTAGAATCTACCCTGGAGTAGAAGATACGTAAGGGACAGCTTGAAGATGATGAGATTAAGGAAATTAAGGAAACAATGGAAAGAGGGAAAGCCCTAGAGTTCACCGAGGATGATCAGGGAAACGTATGGTTCAGGAAGCGAATTTGTGTGCCTGATGTGAGAAATCTCAAGGAAACTATCTTGAAAGAGGCTCATGATTCAGCTTACTCCATCCACCCAGGTAGTACCAAGATGTACCAGGATCTCAAGTAGAGGTATTGGTGGTATGGGATGAAGAGAGATGTGGCCGCCCATGTGGGTTTGTGCGACACTTGTCAGAAAGTTAAAGCTGAACATCAGAGACCAGCTGGAATGCTCCAACCGTTGAAGGTGCCCGAATGGAAGTGGGAAGAGATTGGCATGGATTTCATTTTTGGGTTACCCCGTACTCGAGATGGTTATGACTCAATATGGGTTGTTGTGGACCGATTGACCAAAGTAGCTCACTTTATACCAATAAGGACCACTTACACCGGAGCAAAGCTAGCTGAGTTGTACATGTCCAGGATTGTGTGTTTGCATGGCGTACCCAAGAAGATAGTGTCTGACAGAGGAACCCAGTTCACATCTCGTTTCTGGGAGAAGCTTCACGAGTCTCTGGGTACGAAGTTGAATTTCAGCTCAGCTTATCATCCACAGACTGATGGACAGACTGAAAGGACTAACCAGATTCTGGAGGACATGCTGAGAGCCTGTGCACTCAAGCAAGGAAGTAGCTGGGATAAGAGTTTGCCATATGTTGAATTCTCTTACAACAACAGTTATCAGGCTAGTCTAAAGATGGCACCTTTCGAGGCATTGTATGGGAGGAAGTGCAGAACTCCTTTGTATTGGAGTGAAACAGTAGAGAGTCAGTTGTTTGGGACAGACATCATTAAGGAAGCTGAGAGACAAGTTCAGATCATCAAGGACAACTTAAGGATCGCTCAATCAAGACAAAAGTTACGCGGATAAGAAGAGGAGAGACGTAACTTATCAGGAAGGCGACTATGTGTATCTAAAAGTGTCACCGATCAGAGGTTTGCGCAGGTTTAAGGTAAAGGGAAAGTTGTCACCTCATTACATTGGACAGTTTAAAGTTCTGGACAGAGTGGGAGAAGTAGCATACAGGTTGGAGTTGCCTAATCAGTTGTCAGATGTGCATGATGTGTTCCATATCTCGCAGTTGAAAAAGGGTCTTAAGCCCCATGATAAGGAGCCGTTGCCTATGGATGACTTGGATGTTAAGGAGGATCTCACTATTTCTGAATACCCTATCAAAATCTTGGACACACTAACTAGAGTTACCAGGAACAAAGTGATTAAGTTGTGTAAAGTTCAGTGGAGTCACCATGCAGAAGATGAGGCAACTTGGGAAAGAGAGGATGAACTAAAAGAAGAATTTCCCCATCTCTTTGTGGATCCTTCCGAATCTCGAGGACGAGATTCATCTTAAGGGGGGTAGGATTTGTAACACCCTAAATTTTCAAAATTTGGCATTTATTAAAATTTGATAGAAACTATGCTTTAATTTAAGCATTTATAAGGTTTAATTTGTTATTATAGGCATTTAATCATTTTTACCAAATAATTAAATGAACCATAGGAGTTTAATGTGGCATTCATGCTGGTGCATTGTTTTTGAGTGTTTGAATTCAAATTTGCGTTTGAATTCATTTGTTTGGGTTGTTTTTGAAAAAGTTTTGCAAAGTTCCTTTTTCCTCCCTTATCTCTTGGCCCAGCCCGCCTTAGCCCCTCCTTTTCTTCCCTCGCAGCCCGCGCAAGCTAGCCCAGCACCAGCCTTCGGCCCATGCGGCCTAATCCAGCCGCGTGCGTCTCCCCTCCCAGCCGCAGCCGCTGATAGGCGGGCCCCGCCTGTCATCCCCGAGCTCCGGCCCCCCTCCGCACTGGACTCTGGCTCGAGTCCGAGCCGCCCGTGCCGCCTTTCCTCCCCTGGGCCCGCATGCCGGCGCGTGTCCCTGGCCCCTATAAAAGGCGCTGCCGCCATAGCTCAAGCCCCAGCCAACCCTAGCCGCGCCGCCCCGTGCTCCAGCCTCTCCATGAACCCTAGCTCGAGAACGTGGCCATCGATCCGCCGCTCCGCCGCCGTTCCGTCGTCTAGAAGGCATCCCGGAGCACCGCAGTCAGTCAAGAGGTTCGCCGGTGTTGCTTGCGGATGCTCTCGTGCCCTGCAAAGCTCGCAGCCGCTCGCCGGAGCTTGTGGCTCCACCCCGACCGCCTCGACGAACCGCGAGCCGCCGACGTTGCCCGTGAGCCTGCTCCAACCCTTTAGATGAGTTCGTCATGTTCCCAGCTAGCTATAGGAGCAAAACACATCCCGCTTTGTGCCCGGATGCTCAATTCCAAGGAACTCCGGCGAGGAACCCTGCTCCGCCGCCGCCAACCTCGCCGTCGCGCACAGCCGCTGTCGCCAGCCGCCCGATCGGGAGCCGACGGCTCAGATCTGTTTTGACAAGGGTCGTACCGGTCAACCGCCGCTGCAGCCAATCCCAGCCGTTGGATCGTGATCCAACGGATCAGATCCAATCTAGCCAGTCAACCCAGCTGTGCACCGCCAGTTTTGCAAAAGAACCCTTCTGTTTTTCTTGTTTTACAAATAGATCCACCGCAGTTCAAAAGTAATTAGATTTAGGTCCTGTTCTTTTCAGTTTAGACCCTAAGCTTTCCAGTTTTAGCACCCGAGGTCCAGTGAGCCAGTTTTGCACCGCAGCCCTTGGGGTTTTTGCATAATTATGTTTTAGCCCCTGTTTTCTAGCAGAAAAGTCCCTGTAAGTTTAGTTTTATCGCGGATAGACCCCTGAACCTTGTTTAGTTCATATCTTTAGCGTCTTAGCTCCGTTTTTAGCGTTCTATATGTCCTTACGATTGTATTGAAGTGAAGTTTAGTTTTATCTTGTTGTTTTGTTCTGTTTAAACTGTTTGGTGATTGTTTATTATTTTGGTTCATTGTATGCTTGTATGTGCTTGATGTGTCGCGTAGAGGACGATCATTTCGAGGACTTCGTTGCAAGAGAAGACTGGGAAGAGTTTGAGCAGCAACAGGGCTTTGTGGAAGGCAAGTGTCCTTGATGCATGCCCGTTTACCTATACAACATGCATATTTATATTCACTGTTTTTTTATTTATTTGCTTTGCATTTAATATTGATGGGTCCTATTAAGGATTGTCCTAGTTTTTATGATCATTCCTTGTCAACCTGGGTTTATGTATCATCTTGGGTAGCTATGCTTAGTCGCTCTACTGGTGGGTTATGGTGGTTTTAATGAACATTAATGATGGATATGCTTTACTTTATGTTACATCCCTGGTTAATACAAGATCACTATAATTAATCGGAACATGGAGAACCACCCAGGAAAACAGTACTACCACAAGACATATGGCTCTGTCTTGGCTGAATAATTAGAAACTCTAGAGTATGATATGCTTTACCTAAAAAGGGCGAGGGGGTGACGGTAGATGGTATATAGCCCGACCCTCAACCTGATCTGCTCTATGGTAGCTTCACAGTTTGAGGGAGGGTTATGCACTGCACTGATCATGTAACCTAGTGAGCAGTCTGCTTTGGGAATCTTTGTAAAGGCCTCATAGCGTCCCTATGCAATCACACCTTGGTAGTGTGGTATGATGCCTGATCAGCATCGCGTGGTTGGGTTTAAAGTTCATAGAACTTTTACGCGACTTGTGGGTAAAGATGTACAACCTCTGCAGAGTGTAAAACTAATTGATTAGCCGTGCTCACGGTCAAGAGCGGCCTGGACCCTCACATGAGTAAACTATGGAAGTTGAAGTTAAATTGTTGCATTTTCATTTATGTTATTCATGTTGATGCTTACTGTTAATATGGGTTGGTACATACTTACACTGGCTAGTAATCAGGTTGCTTAATAAAAGTTGACCAATTAAAATGCTAAACTGCATAAACCATGTTAGCCTTCCACTATAAAGCCTTGCATGTTATTTAGTTACCTTTCCCTTGCTGAGTACGGCATGTGCTCACGCTTGTTTACTTTATTGCATCTACACTACCCGATCTTGCTACTCAGACGGGAGGTTTGAAGACTTTCCTGGAGATTTCGACGAGTTTTAGGCGCTTGTTCCACCAGCCGGCTGCTTGTGGAGTTATCTTTTCCGCTGCTAGTTAAACGCTCTTGAGTACGATTATGAGGCATTCGGTCATGTAATAAGTTTACTGTACTATCTTTGAGTTTTGACATTGTTTTGGCAAACACTAAGTCAATGCATGTGTGGAACTTGATTCTGGTGCACATGTATTCTATGCATTCGGTTTTGCCTTTAAAATCGGGTGTGACAGTCCATGGGCTTGAAAATGGGAAAAATGCCATGCATCAGCCATATGGATTCAACATTTATCAAGCATAACTCATGGGTTATGCAGACTCCTTCACGAAAACTATGATTTATTTACTCTACTATAGATTTCTAACGCAAAAAAGAAAGCTTGATAAATGCATTCTGGTGTTCATCACGAACCACTCGAATGCATTTTCGCTATCATTTTGGTGGACATATTGATGGAGCTCGAGCTATTAGATCTTAATCTCGGATCTCTAGCAGTAGATCTACTCGGGTAACAACTTATTGATAAAAGATATGAACTTAACCTAGATCTAGCAATTCTACAGCTAACAGAGACAAGTAACAACACTAGATCTACAACCAAAACCACTAATAGAGAGAGAGGGTGAGCGCAGACCGTCGACTTGGGATGAGGTAGCTGCCGGAGCGGTGGCCATGTCGTCGGTCGGGGTCGTAGGGGCGTCCTCGACTTGGCGCAGATGCAGCTCCGGCTCGGTGAGGGCGACAGTGGGGAAGCAGCGTAGATGCGGATGGTGGCAGCGGGTACGGGTGACGAAGATGGACGTGCGCGGCGGTGATGGCGGCGCTTCCCGCCGCTCTAGTGCTCCCTCGGTCGCTAGGGTTGTAGGTGGGGTGTGTGGCGGCACAGATGATTCTCGTACTACGAGCCGCGGCCCCCACCTTCTCTATATAGCACTATGTGACGGGGGCCCACCAACCATGGATCGGTTGGGCGCCCCCGACCAAGGCGCGAGGTCGAGCCCGACTTGGCCTTTGGGCCGTGTCGGTGTGGAGATCGACTAATATTCTCCCTCTCGATCTCAACTAAACTCATTGCAACTCAGCCTCTCGCTAGATATCCACTTCATCACAAATAAACATACCGAGCATGGGTCATCTTAATCGTAATGACAATCAGACTAGCCAGCCACAATACACTCATTCATTCTGAGGGAACTTAACTAGACCCATCCAGGATTCACAGGCTTTCCCTTAAACCCATACCGGTAATGTGTTCTCTAAACACACTGGGTGGTAAGCCTTTTATGAGCGGATCCGCAAGCATATCTTTCGTACTAATGTGCTTTCGACTTATAGTTTCATCCTGGACTCTATCTTTCACCGCATAGAATTTTACCTCTATCGGTTTAGTAGCATTAGTTGACTTGTTGTTGTGGGCATAAAATACTGTCGGCGCATTATCGCAGTACATCTTTAATGGTTTTCTTATGCAATCCACAATTCTCAAGTCAGGTATGAACTTCTTTAGCCACATGACTTGTCCTACCACCTCATAACATGCTATGAACTCTGCATACATTGTAGATGTTGCAACTAGCTCTTGCTTGGAACTTCTCCATGAGATAGCCCCTCCTGCGAGAGTGAACACGTATCCAGATGTAGACTTTCTATCATCTCTATCTCCCGCATAATCAGCATCTGAATATCCCACTATGTCCAGGACATCAGATCTTCTATATGTTAGCATGAGGCCTATTGTGCCTTGCACATATCTTAACGCTTTCTTTGCCATCTTCCAGTGCTCTGCACCTGGGTTAGATTGGTATCTACCGAGTACTCCTGTAACAAATGCTAAATCAGGGCGTGTGCACACTTGTGCATACTGTAAGCTACCTACTGCTGAAGCATATGGAACTGCTTTCATTTGATCGATCTCGTATTGGTTCCTTGGACATTGGTAAAGTCCAAACTTATCGCCCTTCTGAATAGGAGTAGGTGTGGCTTTACTTGCATGCATATTGTATTTCTTTAGGCTCTAAATCATAATGCTCCACTAAAGCCATTATGATTCTAAAAGAATCCTTACAAGAGACTGGAGAAAACGTCTCATTGTAGTCTATCCCTTCTCTCTGAGAAAAGCCCTTAGCCACAAGTCATCCTTTATATTTCTCTATATTCCCTTCAGAGTCATACTTAATCTTGTAGACCCACTTACAGCCAACAAGCTTGGCTCCTTTAGGAATATCTTCAAAGTCCCAAACTTTATTGGTACTCATGGATCTCATTTCATCCTCCATAGCTTCTTGCCACTTGGATGCATCTGGACGACTCATAGCTTCTTCAAAAGAAGCAGGATCACCCTCTATGTGAATTTCTTCACTATTATAGACTTCATAATCACTAGGGATAGCTGACTTTCTAACTCTTTGAGACCTTCTTGGGGCCTCAATGGTTGGCACCTCCAGTTCTGGGGACTGCTCAGGTTCTTCCTGTGCAACTATAGGCTCTGTAGGGTCCTGAAAGACAGGTTCCTGGTGCTCATTTGTCGATTGCACAGGAGAACTAGCAACTGGTTCTGACACCACAGTGGGCTGCACTGCAGGTGTTGGAACAACACGTGGCATAAAAACTGGTTCCTGAATCATCGGAGTAGGCACATATACCCACTTCTCTTCAAGATCAATTTCACGTGGCACTATGCTCCCTCTAATCATCTCAGTTTCCAAAAAACAGCATGTGTCATTTGCACAAACTTTGTGTGTCTCTTAGGACAATAGAAACGATATCCTTTAGACTTCTTTGTGTAGCAAATGAAATGGCAGCTGACTGTCTTGGGATCTAATTTCCCAATATTTGGGTTAAAGACTTTAGCCTCAGCCGGACAACCCCACACGCGCATGTATCTTAGGGAGGGTTCTCTACCCGTCCACAACTCATATGGTGTTGTAGGTACTGACTTAGTAGGTACTTTGTTTAAGATGTGAGTGGCGGTTTTTAAAGCCTCCATCCACAAATTTACTAGCAAAGTGGAGTAACTTAACATACTTCTAACCATATCCATTAAGGTACGGTTTCTTCTCTCAGCTACTCCATTCTGCTGAGGCTCACCTGGTGTGCTATACTGGGCAACTATGCCATTCTCCTGTAAGAACCTTGCAAAAGGTCCAGGAACTTGACCATATGGGGTGTGTCGACCGTAGTACTCCCCTCCACGGTCTGATCTTACTACTTTTATCTTTTGATTGTGTTGATTTTCTACCTCTGCTTTAAATATCTTAAATTTATCCAACGCTTCTGACTTTTCTTTAATTGGATAAATATAACCGTAACGCGAATAATCGTCTGTGAATGTGATAAACGAATCAAAACCATCCACAGTCGTCACAGGGAATGGACCACAAATGTCCGTGTGTATAATCTCTAACACTCCCGTGCTTCGCTTTGTGCCTTTCTTAATTTGCTTAACGAATTTGCCTTTAATGCAATCAACACATTGGTCTAAGCCTGAAAATTCTAACGGCGGGAGAATTGATTCTTTTACTAAGCATTGCATCCTTCCCCTCGAAATGTGGCCTAAACGACAATGCCACAATTTCGAAGAGATGCTATCAATTCTCTTACGCCTTTTACTCACATTTGTAGACAAGGGGACATTCTCTGTCTCGCATACATTCTCATCACACACATTGATCTCATCATGGATAGATAACTTATAAAGTTTGTCTTGTCGGAAGGCAAGACCAACACACTTATTATTGTACTTAATTAAACATCTCTCAGCATCAAAATGACACTCAAATCCACAATCTGTTAAGCATGATACAGAAATCAAGTTTCTATTTAATGAAGGAACAAAGAGGACATCGTGAAGATGAAGTATGAAGCCATTGTGTAGCTTGATGGGGAGTTCTCCAATAGCTTCTACTTCAGCTTCGACTCCATTGGCGACTTTAATGCTTCTTGTACCTCTTTGCAGGTTCTGCCTCGAATGCATACCCTGCACAGAATTAGCAACATGAATAGTTGCACCTGAATCAATCCACCAAGTAGATTTAGAGTAACTTAAGTATAGGGTCTCGTCTACAAAAGTAATTATATCCTCACCTTTAGTCAGCATGTGCTTCATCCACTTAGGACAATCCTTCTGCCAGTGGCCAGTCTCCTTGCACCACAGGCACTGATTTGGAGCAACTGCCTTCTTCTAAGTTTGTTGTTGTGGCTGAAGCTGCTGCTGAAACTGCTGAGCAGGAGCTTTCCCCTGAGACTTGCTAGGAGCATTGGAAGGGCCACTTTCATGCTGATTCTTAGCTTTGTAGCCCTTACTTCCAAAAGCCCTTTTCTTACTGTTATGCTGCAGATAGTTGATAAAACCACCATTATGCTGTTTGAGCCTTTCTTCCTCTTGCACACACATGTTAACTAGCTTGTGCAAGTCCCACTTCTCAGTTAAGGAGTTATAATTAACCTCGAAAGTGAAAAACTCAGGTGGCAGTGACTTAAAAATAGGTGTACCAGAAACTGTTCTGGCAGACCCATCTCCATGCTGGTAAGTTTACCATTCATGTTACTCATCGACAGAATGTGGTCTTTAACAACACCTCCTGTGTACTGCATACTGGCTAGCTTATTGATCAAGGTACTTGCATAAGTCTTGGAGTGCGTGTCATGTTGCTTCTCCACTATTGCCAAGAAGTCAGCAGCAGTGTGTGCCACTCCTTCAGCATTTTTCTCAGGGATTGAAGCCCTGATAACCTCAGACAACTTTGTCTGCATGATCTTTAAGTATTTCTTATTATCTTTCTGCCACTTGGCACGCTCAAGGTCGCGCTGAGCAACCTTGTCGGCATTGTTACGCTGCCATTCCTGAAAGGTCTCCTCAGTCTCACTAGCTCCTCTCACCAACTCTGCAAGGACTGCAGGGCATGGTGTAGTCAACACGTAGTCAAGCTCCAACATCACGAGGACGCAATCCAGCTGGTTGTGCCACTGCTTAAAGTTGGTGCCAACAAGCTCAGGGATGGTGCTGAGATAACTCAGTCCTGAAAAAAATTAACTCATAAAGGTGAGAACATAAACAATACAGAAAATGTTGCATGTATTAATTTAACTTTGGTCAAAATCAACACATACAACAATACTCTACATCAATTCTATATCACCTTTGGGCAGAAAAATAGAATTAATGCATGAAAAATTTTAACCATTCTGTTTATAATATTGTAATTATTAGCTTTGGACAGAAAAATAACAATATCATAAAAAATACTTTAAACTTCATTCTATTTCTCTAATTAAATATGCCTTTGGTTCAATTTAATTAAAGAATAACTTCGCGGCGGAAAAGCATGAATAAACTTAAAATTCCAGAAGCATACTACTCTCTGTAAAAATTTATCACTTTGGTTCAAAATATAAACAGAGATTTAAACTTTAACATTCATATAAAACTTTCAAAATTACTCAAAAAATGCCTCTGAAATTCCAAGCCTAATAGCGAAACGCTACTGTTCATAGCCTGACTTTCGGCCCAGTAGGTAAAAATGGCCCGCGGAGCCTTCTCACGCGTGCGCCTGGGCTTTAGGCCCGACAGCCAACGGCTGGGCCGGCCAGCCGGCCCACAGCCGCGTCCCGCCTGGGCCAAAAGCGGCCTGGCGAGTTTCGGCTACTCTCAGCCGCTCGATCTGGCATCTGGCGATCCAACGGCCGCGCGGGGAGATCGGCCGGGATAAAATCTCTTCGCCGGCGCGCCCCCTTGAAACGCTAGATCACTTCCTTCCCTCCCCCGCGCATTCTCAGCCCTACGGCGGTGGCGGGGTAGACTTCCCCACGTCCGGCGCATCGGCCGGCGCGGGTGAGAGGCGGCGCCACCGGCGATAAAACCGCACGGCGTCCTCTCCTCCTTTCTCTGCTAACCCCTCCCCATCCTCCTTTCCCTCCCTGAGAGAGATCCAGAGACATGGCGACCGGGGTAGCATGGTGCCGCCGTCGCCGGACCATTCGCCGACACGCGCGTCCGCCCGTGGGTGAGCGCGCGGCTGTCGAATGGGTCGGTGGCGGTGGCCGTTCTCCTGTCGCACACTCCGGTCAAGACCGACAGCGAATAGTGCCTCCCGCACAACGGCGGTAAGTGCGGCGGTGAGGAGGACTCCCCCTCGTCGGCACCTCTGTAAACTAGGGTTTATTTTCTCGATTTTCTTTGATTTCTTCCCCTAACCCTAACGGATCTAGGATTAGGGTTTGATCTTGTTCTTCGATTCGCTTTGAATCTGGGTTCTACTCATCGATTTGCATCGAAACAACTTGCAGCTTTGCATCTCCAGTGTTCCTCTCCCCCTCCTCTCTTCGATTCGAGGTCTCAACTTTAATTAATGAACACTGACTACCCGTAATAGATAGATCTACTAACTAGTAGGTGACTGATACCATTGTTAGATCTTAATCTCGGATCTCTAGTGGTAGATCTACTCGGGTAACAACTTATTGATAAAAGATATGAACTTAACCTAGATCTAGCAATTCTACAGCTAACAGAGACAAGTAACAACACTAGATCTACAACCAAAACCACTAACAGAGAGAGAGGGTGAGCGCAGACCGTCGACTTGGGATGAGGTAGCTGCCGGAGCGGTGGCCACGTCGTCGGTCGGGGTCGCAGGGGCGTCCTTGGCTTGGCGCAGATGCAGCTCCGGCTCGGTGAGGGTGACGGTGGGGAAGCACCGTAGATGCGGACGGTGGCAGCGGGTACAGGTGACGAAGATGGACATGCGTGGCAGCGATGGCGGCGCTTCCCGCCGCTCTAGTGCTCCCTCGGTCGCTAGGGTTGTAGGTGGGGTGTGTGGCGGCGCAGATGATTCTCGTACTGCGAGCCGTGGCCCTCACCTCCTCTATATAGCACTGTGCGACGGAGGCCCACGAACCATGGATCGGTTGGGCGGCCCCGACCAGGGCGCGAGGTCGAGCCCGACTCGGCCTTTGGGCCGTGTCGGTGTGGAGATCGACTAACACGAGCAAGATAGGGCGTACATCATATATTCTATTGGACAACATCTAGCGTCCACTGTCCACCCCATGTATTATCCTCCTGCTGCGTACCATGTTTTACTTGCTTCCATTTTTTGCAGGAAGCGACATGTTACAAACATTATAGTTTCTCACTAGACACTAGCAAGCCACGGAGCAGTGATGTTTAATGCATTGGTTTTGCTTTTTGTTTGAACGAAAGGGCACGGACTGTGCCTATTTCATTGATATAGAGGAGAAACAAGCCGGGACCCGGCAGAACAAAACTGAGAAAAAACAGGTAGCCACTATAAATACACTCGCGCGAGAAGGGTGGCCAGCCCTTTATTTCCTGCTGCGATCCAAGCCGAAGTTTCACTCTTGATTTTCGCTGCTATGGACGGTACCGACGATTCATGACGATTGAAAACTCTGTCATTTCTTTCCTTCCAGATCTCCCAGATGATTAAAAGGATGATGGAACGCGTAGCTTTGTGTGGAATGTCTTGGGTAGTCATTAGGTTCGTCCACCAGTGTAGCACGGACTCGCTGTGGGACCACTCGTCCGAGTGTAGATTAGGCTGACCCGTCCAATCAGCGACCAAAGTCCAAACCCGTCTCGTGTAGCGGCAAGATGTGATTAGGTGGTGTGCACTCTCCATCGTGTTCCGGCATAGCGGGCAAGAGGGGCTGTGGTCCCACCCTCTGCGTGCTAGCCTGTCCGACGTCCAGATCCTATTTTGGAAGATGAGCCAAGCGAAGAATTTACAATTTGGGGGTGCCCAGGTTTTCCAGATGGATGCGATGTCCGATGTGTTGATGCAGCCAGAGAATTGGGCCTTGTATGCCGAAGCCGCCGTGTATTCGCCATTCGGCGTGAGCTTCCAAGAAATTCTGTCCTCGCGCTGATGTTGTAACTCGATGTTCACAACGAGGTTCCAGAGGGAGGCAAATTGGGCGAGATGTGTTGTCGTAAAGCCAGTTCAAAAGTTTAGGTTGTTGAAGAGGTACTCCGTTTAACATGACTCACGAAGTGGAGGATCATAGTAGTGAAGCGATCCAATTTTGCCATTTCGGCGGAAAACCTCTCTGCTGCATTAGTGAAAGGAGGTAGTCCCAACGCACGGACTCAAAGGCCTTAGAAATGTCAAGTTTGAGGAGCAAAGCCGGTGATTTGGACCTGTGGAACTTTCGCATCAGGTTGCGCACATAAAGGAAATTGTCGTGGATGCTTCTCTTCTTAATGAAGGCGCTCTGGCAAGTGGAGATTAGTTGATCCATTAACGGCGCTAGTCGAAGCGCTAAAACCTTTGTTATGATCTTGGCGACTCCATGGATAAGACTAATGGGTCTGAAGTCACGAATGTCTTCTGCACCCTCCTTTTTGGGAAGAAGAATCATGTTGGCCTTGTTGAGCAGATTTAGGTCATTGCACCGTAAGGCGAAGAAGGATTTAATTGCCGCAACGATGTCGTGACGTATGATTTGCCAGCATTTTTGGTAGAAGTGGCCCGTAAAGCCGTCTGGTCCTGGCGCTTTGTTCTGTGGCATTTGGCATATCGCCTGCCAAATTTCATCCTTGGTAAACAGGTGGTCGAGTGACGATAGGTCCATGGCTAGAATGTGTAGGTCCGGCCATGAAAAATCACGCGTGCGCGGCGGAGGTTCCCTCATTATGTTGTCGAAATGCTCCTGTATGAGGTGCTGTTTGTCGTCATGTTTGAAGATCCACCCGTCCCCTCTGTGAAGTCATTGGATGAAGTTTTTCCGGCGCCTGCCGTTTAGGTGGAAGAAACGGGTGTTGGCATCCCCTTCCTTGATGTTCGTGATTCTGGCGCATTGCTTCCTCCTGGCCCTCTCTATCACCAGCCAACCCATGATTCGCTTTTTTAGCTTTAGCCGTAAAGAGAATTCGGCATCGGAGAGTTGCCGAAAGTCTTGTGCTTCCTCTAGACGCAGGATGACCTCTTGGGCCATATGTAGTTTCTGTCGAGCGTCTGAGAGTAGTGAGGTGGCCCAGGCCTTTACTGCCTTTGAGGTTTGGTGCAGTTTGTGTCCTAGCCGATGGAAAGCTTCCGTGTGGGTGCAAGGGGCGTTCCAAGCCTGCAGGACCGTTTCTTGGAAGTGAGGAAGACGGGTCCAGAAATTCTCAAATTTGAAAGGAGTCGAACGACGTTGTCCCATTTGGTTTGTTAGAAGTAGGGGGCAGTGGTCAGAGTGTGATGTGGATAGAGCGTGGAGTCCGCAGGAGTCGAAGGTCAAGTCCCAGTTCTAGTTACAGAAGAAACGGTCTAGGCGGACAAGGGTGGGTCGCCGTCGTTCATTGTTCCATGTGTACTTTCTGTTTTGCAAGTTGATTTCTTTGAGGACGCAAAACTCTATAGTTCGCCGAAAGCGCCTCATTAAACTTAGGTTTAGATTCCTGTTGTTCTTATCCCGAGCTTTGTAAATTAAGTTGAAATCCCCAAAAATCAGCCATTTGACGTCGTCGCTCGGTTTGAGGCCGCACATGTGTCTGAGAAATGGAACCTTCTCCGCACTTCTGGACGGTCCATAGACTCCAGTGATAGTGAAAGAGGTCATGCAATGTTTTAGAGTGATGTCAGCCGACAGGGAGTAGCGTCCAATACGTATATTGGTCACATCAACTTCAGAGTCGTCGTTCCAAAGCAGTAGTATGCCGCCTTTTGTACCCACCGCTGGTTTGTAGGCAAAACTTCTTAACTTGTATGCCCCCAGGAAGGTTGTGAGTGAGTGATCAATCGTATGGAGTTTTGTTTCCTGGAGGCAAGCCATTTGGCACGGTGTAGCTCTCAGAGTCTCGTGGACCGCCAAGCATCGTGCTGCTGCATTTAGACCTCTAACATTCCAGGACATCAATTGCAGATCGTTGTGTTGCATGGGAGACCTGTGATCGCGGGGATATGCCCACTAAGCTGGGCCGCCAGCCGTGGGACACATAAGAGACGCAGGAGAGAAGCACTGCCCGTCGAGTGTTGCAAGAGTAGCCTCAGCTCTGGTTCTGAATCAAGGTACATGAAGATAGAGCTCGAAGGTCGCAGCCAGCAGGGCCAAAGTGTTCAAATGACGATACAAAGTAGCAGTGCCGATACATAAATAAAGTAGAAAGACGCAAAGTGCATGCAAGCTGTTGTGGCGCATCAAGCTGCATCTTCAGCCAGCTATATCTCTGCGAATGCCTCGCCGGCATGCTGCAGTAGTGCATCGTCCAGCATGTTGATGCCTTCGTCGTCGAGGCTGAAGATGGCCGTCATTGCCGCCACAATGTGCTCAGGTAGCAGTCCCTGAAACATGGCGATGAAGTCGCGAAGAACCTCGTCGATGGGCGTGAGTTCGTCGGTGCAGACGCCAAGCTTGTGGCATAGGTTGCGGCGGGCACGCTGGGCAACGGGGATGGCCGGTTTGGCAGCCAGGCGCGCGCTCCAGCGCACGGCTGTCATGTCGAAGGTGCGGTCGGCTGGAGTTCTTTTCCTCGGGCGCCGCTGCACCAGCTGTTGGAGGAGAGGCGGCGGTGGGTCGCAAAATAGGGAGGATACCCTGCTCGGACCCCCGCCCTGGGCATCATCTTGAGCAGCTTCAAAGTGCTCACTGTGGGCAAAAATAGCGTCGTCCTGTTGTGGTGGGTCCGGTGTGGGCACAGCGTCGGCAGGCGCCGGCTGTGCCTGGACGCGTCTCGCCCTGAGCACCATGTCATCGAGCGCCTTCTCGACGTCCGCCGGTGATGGCGCCTGTGCCGCGGACGCTTGCAGCTGAATGCACAGCCGTGTGAAGACGTCATTCACCGCCACCGGCTCGGACCAGGCTCGTTCCCCGGTGTCGTCGTCCGTCAGACCCAGTTGGTCAGCTAAGCAGCATGCTTTGTGGAGGTAATCCTCTGCTCCATCCAACAGAGAGGTCAAACATGGGTTAGCATCATGAATTGAGGGTTGTGCCGACACCTGTTACTGGAGGTAGAGCTTGAGGGCACTGGCTTGTGCCGTGAAGAGCGACTGGAGTTGTGCAGCATTCAATTCCTTTAGCTCGCCGTTGGTAGGGAGCCTCGGAGCGAAGGCACGTAGGTTCGCACGAACGATGTTGTTGTTGGCCATCACCGGCTCCGGCGCTGGAATGTGGTTCTACACTTGGGGGTCGTTGTAGCTGCGGCGTGGCGGGGAGCGGGTGCGTTCTCGCTGGAAGGGCTCGCTAGCTCCCAAGAAGCCAACGTGGTGCTGCTTTCCCCATCCCGGATGGTCGTAGCCATCGTCGTCGTCGTCGTCTCTGCGTCGTGGAGGCCAGGTGAATGGCGCGTCATTGCAGGAGTTCCGGCCCGAGCGTCCCGCGTCCTCGTTCTTCGCACTCCCTGCGTTGTTGAGGGGCGCGGTCGCGGTCGGCGTGGCGCATCGCGGGGGCGTTGTGGTGTTGTCGCTCGTCAGCCCTTGTCGTCGCAGGGCAATGGGGCTCCTTGCCGCGTCCACCAGTGTCGACGTGGCCCATCGGCGTGCTCACGAGGAGGTTTCGGCAGGCGGGTCGGTAACCGCGGCCGTACCTCTTGGGGCGCACCATCTGACACCCCGTATCGCCAATCGTAGCGGCGGCGGACAAGCGTGAAGCTCGCCGGGTTGTCCACGGCCTCCTGCAGATTGCGCGCCACTGCCGAGTAGTCCTCCAGGAGCGGTACGTGGATGAACACCTTATACCTGTTGCCTTGGTGCCAGGACTCCGGTGGCGGGCCAGGGCCGACGTAGACCGATGAGGAAGCGCTCGTCGGCCCATGCGTGAAGCCGAACCACACCTTCTTGGGGATCTTTCTCGGGTCCGCCGTCCAAGCCCAGAGCTCGACATGGCGCGTGTCCGCCGGCTGGACCAGGTCGGTGACGATGTACTGGAGCGCACACCTGTGGTTGATGACACGCTCGATGATTGCCAGCGTCCAGGCGTGGGAGGGGATGCCGTCTAGGCAGAGGCGGACCCGGTAGAAGATCCTGAAGCTGAGGGCGTTCGTCAGGCTCCGCCATTGCCGGAGGCAGATGTCGATTCCATCCCCGGTGAAGTGCCCAACGTCGCGGGCCCGCGCGGCGTGGGCTTCATGCTCAAATCGAATGAGGTACGGCTCCGGCTGGTGCAGGGTGACGGAAATCTCTCCTCTTGGCAGGTGCAGTCTCCTGGTGATTAGCTCCGCAATGTCGCGTGCTCCGGCGCCCTGCGGCAGGTGCATCGCCCAAGGAACCAGAGCGCAGGGTTCCCAGTCCCGTGCGTCCCTGGCGAGGGCGAAGGAGTCGGAGATGAACACCATCTCCTCTTCGGGCTACGTGTTGGGGTCCCCAATCGCCATTTGGGCCGACCGCAACAGTGGCGGTGGAAGTGGCAGAGGTGTAGATGGAGGTGGTGGTGGCGGCGGGGGTGGAGAAGGTGGCGGCGGAGGTGGTGGTGGAGCTCGGGCGGTGGATGGACGCGGCTTTCTGCAGAAGTGCTCCCGGTGCTCCGAGCGGTGACACCGAAAGCAGCGCACTGGGTCCCTGCAGGAAGCCGCCCGGTGGTCTTTCGCGAGGAAATTGAAGCAACGTCCTGCTGTCGCTTTGATGAAGGCATCGAGGGCAGCGGCGGTTGGGCGTCTTGAATCCTTCTGATGCCGCCGGTCATGTCGTTCGTCGTGTCGGGGGCGGCCAGGCTGCACGCTTCGAGTTGAATGCTTGCAGCGACGAGCTGGCGTCCACTCCTGCTCCGGGGTGGGGGACGGACTAGCGCGTTTCAGGGGGGCTGGCGCCGAACCCAAATCCGCCTGGTGGCCGGCCGCTCGCCGGAGTAAATGCGCCGTGCAGTAGTATCCTCAGGGGGGTAAATGTTGTTCCCCTGCGCAGAGCCACGGAGGAAGGCGTGCTGAGGCGGCCAAGATGAAGAGGCCGGCCGCGGGACATTGACTGCCGGCTTGGCGATCTCCGCGTAGGACGCATGCCGATTTTGGTTGTCAGCAGGTAGATCCACAACAACATGTAGCAGATCTGTAGGTCGGGCCACCGGATCTGGCGTCTCCGGGACCAAGTCGTCGTCGGTGAAGAGGGGCTGTCCATGGCGCGGCAGTTGGGGCGGCGAGTCGGAGAAGAACTTTTCCTCGGCGGAGCTCCCACGCGTGGGCTGGGAGGCTTGCTGGGGGCTGTGCGGCGCAGGATTTGGGGCGGGGCATCGGGGGAGGGCCGCCGGCGCGATGGGTGCGGGGGCGGCGGCGGCGGTGGGGTGAGCAGGTCGGGGGCAATGGGTCTCGCTTTCTCCCTCCGCTCCACTCCTTTTTTGCATTGGTTTTGTTTGATGCTTAGCAGATAATATCTAACATTTTCTTTTGTTATACACGAACAGAGTGAAGTACTTTGTTGATTCAAAAACATTACGTACTGATGAAGGCCCTTGCATGTCTAAGACATTTCTTGGCCAGGGTTACATCGACTGTTCACTGTTGTTGATTCAAGAATGGTCCCTACAGCCAGCTATAATGTTTTGTGATGCGGAAAATGTCACATTGAAAAGTGAAGTATATATGGACAAACAAAATTGCCAGTCATGAATAACAGAATTTACTTACAGGTAGTAAACGTTGAGTTCATCATCTGAGAGTGATTGCATGCACTACGATTGCTAGCAAGGTTTTTCCATGGGGTGTTGAAAATACATTTAGTGTCTGTCTGGGAAAAATTAAAAAAAATTATAGCAATCAGTTAGATCTCATGTGGTCCTTTCATTTGTTTTCTGCAAGAGTACAAGGCGTGCCTGTCTCATTCTCCGTGTTGTCCATATACAAGGAATACGAACTACCAAACACTTTATTTTATTAGTTTACAAGGGAACTAGGAGTATAAAACCATTAACGAAAAAGAAAACTAGTCTGGCTCAACAAAGATTTGATTAATTACCATGTAGTTTCTTATCAACATGCAGTAGATGATGAAGTTTTCCCAGAACTACAAGTGGGAACATGGTTGTGCTTTTCACAAACTAAACATGGGAACGTATCAGGTGGAAACCAACCCCTCCGTGCAAACTATGGAAACTTCAATCTGAACCACACGATGTTGATCCAAAGGAGGACTCATAGGAGGTGGGAGGGGTGATTTGCATAAGTGCTACTAGAATGTCGACGAATTAGTATATATTGACTGGAGTAGTATAGTTATGCATATGCACCTCTTTGGCATTTGTAAGGCAAAAGTTGATGGGCCATTAAATTATGAGTAAAGTGTACGGCCGGTTTCTGAACTATCGCGGGTGTGTCGTTCCGGTCCATGAACTCTCAAATTGAGTGTTTAGGTCTTCAAACTTTTCCCGTTGTCTCATCCAAGTCCCAAAACTTGTTGGGCTCTATCATCCCAGTCTCTAAACTTGCAAATCACACGTTTAGATCCTGAAACTTGTTATGTTGTGTCATCTTGGTCTTCAAAATTAGTTTTGAATCTCATCTGTGTCAAATCAAGACGATCTAAAAACTTTATATCAAACAATAATTCATAATTTTTTCATGTGAACTTTAATGAAGACAAACTTTATATCAAAATTGTAGCCCTTGAAGCGATATACAACTTTGTTGTTGAAATTTTTTTGTATTAAAATTGTTTAGGATCCCCAAATATTGTTGTATGTTTGTAGATTTTTAAATTTGAAATTTAAAATTATCAACAAATTTTGGATATTGACATGGTCTATATGAAAGTTATAGTGACCAATACAATCTACAACTTTATAGTTGAATTTTTTATTTGAAGTCATTTAATGTCCCAAAATTTAATTTTAAATAGCAAAAGCTATAAACATACAACAATATTTTGGGACCCTAAATAGTTTTAGTTCAAAAAATTTTCAACTACAAAGTTGTAGATCATGTTGAGGGCTACAATTTTGATATAAAGTTTGTCTTCACTCGAGTTCATCTAAAAAAATTATGAATGACGTTTTGATATAAAGTTTCTAGATCGCCATGTTTTGGCCTAGATGAGACTCAAAACCAAGTTTGGAGGCCGGGGTGATACAACTGAACAAGTTTGAGGACCTAAATGGGTGATTTGCATGTTTAGGGATCGGAATGACACAGACAAACAAGTTTGAGAATCTTAACGGTCAATTTAAGAGTTCATGGACCGGGATATCCATGATAGTTTAGGGACCGGCTGTACACTTTACTCTTAAATTATTGTAGCATTCTTCTGATAAAAACCTTGGACCACATGGCATTTCAATATGGTCATATCTAGGGATGAAAGTGGTACAGATATTATCTGATCGACCGACCGACTGAAAGGGTCATGCACTCACATGGTAAGATCGTATTCAAATCAGAGCATTTAGTATTCGTATTTATCCGTACCATATTAGTATCCGGATATTTAAAGTTGGATTTCTAAGATTTAAATATGATGAATATCACTATTTGACAGATCATATACACTACTGGAAAACGAAATTTCCCTGTGTGCGCCATTACCGTCAGGGAAATTAAATATACCGACAGGCAAATACAAAAATGATTTCCCCGTCGGTTGACCGACAGGAAATAACCGACAGGGATAAAGCGTCAGGGAAACTAAAAATTGCCTTTCGGTATTTTATTTCCCTGACGGTTTTGTCTTTTCTCTGTCGGTTGTTCCCACTCAGGGAAATGTTTTCCGTCAGGTTTAAAATAAATTCCCTGTCAAAAATGTACCGACAAGGAAAGACATGTGCACCGTCAGGGAAAATCTTTTTCTTGTTAGGTTCCATTATTCCTGTCGAATTTGATACCGACAGGGAATATCTATCAGAGTCCAAAAAAAAAATAAATTATAGCTACAATTGAAATCAATAACATTTTGCTGACATGCACTTAAGACCACATTGTTGCCCACACAAATACAGTATCACTTTAAGATAATTACAAGTCATTGTCCTTGCATCACAATACACAAATCCCTCTTGCCACTACAAATCACGGCCATTGACTTTTTCGCTATCTGAAAAATATAGGGGAAATTGGAAAGAAGAAAAATGAAAAATGGATACACACATAAGAGTCATGATTGGTATAGTACAGCACAAACATCTGATTCTAACAGGTAGAAAAATACAAGCAAAGAGAACAACAACGTAAAGTCATGACATGCACAAAGACATGCAAGTGTAGGAAACAAACCAGCAATTCTATCTCTCAATGATCCTAGCTTCACACATAGATCAAAATACTTTGGCTAGTATGGTTTTAAACTAAGTAACAAACAGTTCTGTTCTTTCTTTTACATATCTTGACCTAAGCAGCATGGTTTAGAAGTTCTGTTTAGAAGTTGCCATCTTTAGATCAAATAAGAACTAGAGCAAACCATAGCTCATCTTGCAATTTAAGTTTCACAGCACTAAGTTCAGGGCAGTAATTGTAAGGTAAAAGACTATTGAATCGATCCTGAGTAACAAGGCCTGAATCACTCAATCGACACCAAACAATATAATGATTGCACATCATAAATAAATTGGAGAATGGGATGCACACATAAAGCATGAAGATAAACTGATCTTCACAACTAAGAAGATGGTATCTACCTTAGCTGAATGAGATAAGTACTATATGTTCTGCGAAGGCAAGTTGTATGTGAGCTCCCATGCTACTTCAAATTGCTCTCACAACTGCATGTCTTTCAAACCTACAAAAACAAATTTTCAGATAGGTGAAAATGGAACCATCAGCTGGAAGCAGTTGAGAACTGAAAAGGCAGAAGTGATTACCTGAAAATTATGCCTTCTTGATATACAATCACTGTGTCATCAGTACATAGATCCATTGAACTTATGCCAGCTTCTGCGATTTATTTCAAATGAAAATTTCAGACAAGCAATTGTATCTGAAACAGAAGAGAACACCAATATATGTACTTGCTAGAACCAACAATAGATTAACACATACTACCAGCGACTTGCATGGCTAAGCAGCATCAGCGGCAGAGAGCTTCTCATCTAAGAACTAGTGCGTGCCTCCCTGTCGAGAACATTAACATGCTCGATAGTTAGTTATTCAGGTATTAAGAGCCGACTAGTAAAGCAGATTGGAGCCAGCATGCACAACAAACTGAGAAATTAAGCTTGCAGTCTACAGACTGGCGGCACATTGCTAAGATCCCAACCGAAACAAAGTAGCTAGATTTACTACCACATCCAAATCGAACCTAATACTAATAATAGCAAGCAGTTCTTGCTTCCTAAATGGATTAGAGATATCCAGAGCCAGTGCACTGCCTCGTGCTACGCGGATCTGGCTTACAGTGGTTGACTGTTGGAGACGAGAACTAAGAGGAGAGGGAGGGAGCGCCGTGCTGCTTGACTCCTCCGTGTGCCCGCCGGCCGCCACTCGCCCACTTAGAGGCCTGGCGGAGGCGCGGGACTAGTGGCGTGGAGGCCGCGTTGTGGTGCGTGGAGGCCGGCGGCATGGAGGCCCCGCGCCAGATGACGTAGAGCACGTCCCCGACTCAGATGGGGAGCGGGAATGGCGGCACGGAGCCCCGTCGGGGGCGCGGGGCCGACGACGTGAAGGGTCGTCGTAGGCATGGGGCTGGCGGCCGGGATCCCGGTGAGGGAGTGGAGGCGGGCAAGGGAGGGGAGAGGATGGGGGATGGACCGACGGAGGCGGCTGTGCTGCGTGGATAGGGTGCGGGTGTGTGGATTGAAGGGATATGAAGGAGGACTAGGGTTTCAAACAGCCGGCAACCCTCGGATCGGATGGATCAACGGCTAGGAGACATGGGTCGGCAGGTTTCGTGGATGGGATGAAAATCGGCCTATTTGGGGCATGTTTAGTGTTTTCTTATTATTTTCACCTAATTAAGACACCTTATGAAGTAACATACAAAATAAATAAATACACAAAAAAAGCTTCTAAATGGAATATACAAAATTTAAATTTCCATATAGGAGTTTCAATTTCTTTTAACATATTTGGTATTTTCTATAATCAAATGAAGTTATAAGTAGTTATTGGAAGTAATTCCAAGAGGAACTACATGTATATCTAATAATATTCAACAAATTATGTAAAATATATTTTAGGCTCATACACTCCAGTTTAGCTCATACCCTGAAAATAGATGAAAAATTTGTCTTCTAGAGACAATTGAAACTTCTAGCTCCTAATTACCACATGATAATTGTAATAATATCTAAATTTGATACAAAAATTCTACAAATTCATGTGACAACATTTTTTAGGTCCACAAGACTACCTTAAAATTTTTAAATAATTTTGATAAAGTGGCACCATACATTAGTCACAAATGAGTACATCTCTCAAAGAGGTTCCTATAACTCAAGTCAAACTGTGATATTTTACTACCTCATAACATTTTCAAACCCATATGCACCTCAAATTTGGTCACCAACTTGTGTTGATTATAAGATTAAAAAATATTGAGTTACATTAGTAATTGTTATATAAAAATATAGTTTTTACTCTTCATTTATGTGGAAGAAAACAAGCCATATAAAAAAATACAAGAAATAGCAATTAACATACAAACATATATTATTAAATAAAATACCATGATTTTATAAAAGAACAGGAAAAAGAATCATCAAATTTCGAGTTTTTACGAGGGAGAAATGCCAATTACAAATTTTAATTACTGATTAAAAAGAGAAAGATGAACGGTTGATGTGTTCTTCCTCCGAATCTAGATGAATTTCCCTGTGTGCCATGTCAATTTCCCTGTGTATTTTGTCTAACCCACAGGGAAATGAGGAATTTCCCCTGTGTTCCATGTCAATTTCTATGTGTGTTTTCTCTACCCTATAGGGAAATGAGACATTTCCCTGTGTGCCATGTCAATTTCCTTGTGTGTTTTATCTAACCCACGGGGAAATGAGGAATTTCTCTGTGTGTTTTGGTATTTCCTTGTGTGTTCATGAAAAAACCCTCAGGGAAATTAGGAACACACAGGGATATTTCGTTTTCCAGTAGTGATATTGTTTGTATCCGAATTTGATCCGAGAATTCAATCCGAGAAAGAAAAACTCTTTGTATCTGTATCCGCAATGTCCATCCATATCCAATCTGTTTTCATCGCTAGTCATATATCATTTGGTCAAGGTCATGATATATTGATGTTTTTTAGGCCTTGTTTAGTTGGGCAAAGAAACTTACCGAAAATGTCACATAGTGTTTACTGATACAAATTAGGAGGAGTAAACATTATCTGATTGTAAGACTAATTACACAGATGGACCGTAAATCACGAGATGAATCTAATAAGCCTAATTAAACCATCCTTAGAAGATCTTTACTGTAGTACCATATTGTCTAATACGGGCCCAATTAGGCTCAATAGATTCGTCTTGCGAATTACCCGGAGTTATGAGATGATTTTGTCATTAATCTATGTTTAATACTCCTAATTAACATGAGAACATCTAATGTGACTATATAGTAGAAACTTACTGATCTAATTAAACAAGGCCTTGGTGCATCAAGTTTTTCTAACCATAGTGCAAACAAAACAAAATAAAGTAATCATGCAAGTAACTCAAATTTTGTTTTCTTTCGAATAACATATTATTCAACTTCGATGTGCAACAAATTGAACAAGTCTTACTGAAATCAAACAATAGCAGCTCTCGATACCCAAGAGAATATTATCTACAGGCTAAACTATAACAATGCTTGAAAAAGGGTAAAACTTACATGATAAAATTAGACACAGGTGGATTTCAACAGTACAAGATGGAGCACACAGGGTTGGGAAACGAACAGTCATGTGCAGCAGTTACACGCGGAGCTTGTACATGTGCTGGCACAACAGGAGCATGTGTTATGTGTCCAATATTTGTAGGTCAAAATGTGCATCAATTACGCACGTGGAGTTAGTTTTGTGATGGATTTCCATTATTTCCTTTTTTCTAGAAATATTTGGATGATCATTTGCAAAAAAGTCCACAGTTGAATTATGAAATCTTGCCTAGGCAGATTTTTCAATCTAAAAGTATGAAACTGTGTGTCGTTGCAGCTTAAACCTATTCCAGGAATGTTCGGACATGGTTTTCTCAGTGAGTATATTATCTGAAGAATCTGTGTGGTGTTTCACCATGGAAGAAGCAAGCTCCCACCTTGGTGATGTATTACTGGGAATTGTTGAGAATTGGATTTGTAGCATAAAGACTGCCCGAATATTAATGTATAGTGGAATCCTCCCACGCCGTATTTGATTATTCCACTACTAGGGAAACAACTTTTTGTACCAGCTCCCACTACTAGAGAATCAGTCATTTGTCTCAAGCCCAAATTTACATCTGTACCGAGTATGTTTGCACCCTGTATAAATGAGGATATTTGTACGGGATGGGGAGGTAGGGCCCCTGGCGCACCCCATGTGAGCCACATTTGTACCGGGGCGTGTTCCCACCCGGTACAAATGTGCCACATTTGTACCAGGGCGTATCCCCACCTGGTACAAATGTGAGGATGACACATTTGTACCGAGTGGGGAAACACCCCGGTGCAAATGTGGCACTTAGAAATATCGATCTCTCTCTACTCTAGCAGGGGCGGGCGGCACGGGCCGCGGCCTCCCTGGTCTGGGGCGCAGCGGTGCGGCCTGGAGCAGGCGCGCGGGTCGGGGTGGCGCAGGCGGGGCGGCCACGAGTGGGCGGGCGGTGGCGCGGCCAGCTGGCGCGGAGACCGGTGGCCGGCGGCGCGGCCAGGGGCCAAGGTGGGTGGTGTGGTTAATTCTTTGATGTTCTTGGCGCAGGCGCCAAGGTGTTCTTCTCCTTTCCTGTGATTCTTGGATGTTCTTGATGTATTCTTGATATATTCTTGTGATTCTTGATGTTATTGTTGTGACATGTAAATCTTGATGTGGATATGTGATTGTGAGTGAATGGATGATTGTGGATCTATGTGATTGTGAATCTGTGTGTATGAATATGTGATTGAGAAGTAGTGAGAGAATGATTGAGGAGTAGTGAGAAAAAGAAAAAGAAAAAAAATAGAGAAAATAAAGAGAAAAAGGAGGAGAGGAATGGGGGACGGGATAGGGCACATTTTTACCGGGGGCTTAATACCACCAGGTACAAATGTGACCCACACATTTGTACCGGATGGTTTGTACCGGGTGGATACTCGGTACAAATGAGGGTTCCCACCCAGTACAAATGCCTATTTTTTCAGTAGTGTCCAAACCCCCTTTTAGTATCGGGTATTGAACCGGTATTGCCATGCTGATACAAATGTGAGGGAGGAATTAGTACCGGGTGGAGTTGGCACTCGGTACCCAATTCTCCCGTCAACTATCTGTCTCCATCCGCCCCCCTTGTTTTTCTTTTTCTTTCCTGTTTCTTCTTTTGTGTTCTTATCACTAGAATCACCCTTCCCCATTTCACAAGATTCACACACACAAGAATCATTTGCACAACAAATTATAACATCGATTTGATCCAACCAAATTATTCACACAAGATTCACAAGTTACAACATCGATTTGATACAACGAATCACACATCACACCATAATAGAGTCACAAGAACACAAGAATCATCATTTCAGATTTCACCAGAACCGAAAACGCAAGAACCACATGAACCTATCGCCGGCCGCTGATCTTGCTCCGCTCACCGGCCCTTCCCGCTGGCCGCCACGCGCGCCAGCCTGGCCCCCGCCGGTCTTGGCTTCAGGCCGCCGCGGGCCTGGCCTCCGCACCGGGAGGCTCCGCACCGCTGCAGCCTGGTCTTCACGCCACAGCGGCCTGGTCTCCGCGCCACTGCGTCCTGGCCTCCACGCCGGGAGGATCCGCGCCGCCGCGGGCCTGGCCTCCGCGTCGAGATGCTCCGTGCCACTGCAGGCCTGGCCTCCGCGCCGACAGGCCGGGGCCAGCCGCGCCCTCCTGCGCCGGTGGCCTCCAGGCGCCCCAAGGCCCCCTCCGGCGCCGCCACCCCGCTACGCCGCCGCGCTTCGGGCCTCTTGAGGAGCGCCATGGCTTGAGACAAAGAGAGAGATGTGAGCTGAGGGAGATGAGGATAAGAATGAGAGGTTGTTGTTGCGGTGGGAGGCAGAGGAGAGGAAATAAAGGAGAGAGAGGAGAGCGACGGGGTGGATCGGTCAGTGGGAGATAGGTACCGGGTGGGCTCAAGCACCGGTATTAATGTGCTCGTTTCAGTATCGGGTTGGGAAAACACCCAGTACTAATGGGGGCCTGACCCATTAGTATCGGGTCATTAGTACCGGGTGGAGAGGAAGAGTCCCAGCGTGCCCCCCTGTGAGCCCTATTAATTAGTACTGGGTCTAGCCTCCACCCGGTACTAATGGGAACAATAATACTGGGTGCAAAAATACCTGGAACTATTGAACTTCGAGGCCGAGAATATATAGTGCATTCTCTAGTAGTGTTGGTTCATGTGATGTCTTCTATTGCCACATATATATTCCTCACGTATTTAAAAGGTTTGCCAAAATGTTGATGATGTAGTATGACGTTTTAACATTTAACTGGAGCATGGGGGCTCGAGGTTAAGATTGATGGAGTAGTATATGTATGCATATGCATCTCATTCACATTTATATAGGTGGCGTTTTATGGACCATGAAATTATTGCAGCATTTTTTTGATAAAAACTTCTGAACACATGGCATTCAATATGTCAATATGTATCTCACTTCGTCTCAACTACAATATATATTAATGTATTCATTGAGTGCTTTGAGTTTGTCACCGATATCCAAGCTGCATGAATTTAGTGAAGCAAACTGCTGACAAACTTGGTCATCATTGTTGATCGAAGGAAAATTTATGATTTTCCTATCCTAAGGTACGTTCCTCCAGGGGAAATAATTTTTACTTTGAGACGCTAGTATTCTTGTCTCTGAGTGTCTCGAGTGATTTAGCTGCTGATGGACCTTTTGATTCAGAGCACTAGTATTTTATTAGTTTGCTCTTTGCTCTATATGACTAGCATCCGAGCAACACGGAAGATCATCACGTTTTTTTCTGTAATAAAGAAAACCATAGCATCGAATCGATTGCATTCAGATACAAAGGACTAATAATCTCTTAAACTTTGCTTAGATAACATGGAAGAAAAATGTTGTCCAATTAGCAGTGTTAATTTCTATGGCAATAGAGAGGGTTGTCATTGATCGGTCCTAGCAAGAAACAATACATAGTCGCTGCAAATTCGAGGATCGATCTTTTTCTTTTCAAGTGGCGTGTTAGCTAAGTTAGCAACCAATCATGGAGTTGGAGAGAGCAGCAAAACATAGAAATGGCGCCTGATAATAATCTTGGAAATGAAAAACTGTGTCATCGTCTCCCCGGTGCTGATGCTGCAGGAGCTAGATCATGATAGGCCACATTGTGTTTGGTCAACCTCAAGAGCTCAATACAGTGTCATGGAAGCCAACTCCTCTTCTCGGAAACTCAAAGAGGCAAGGTTCGTTGTGATCCCCAATAAGTACTTTACTCCTCTGTGTTCGATCCACTGCTGGTCTGCTGCGTATTAGTTTATTTGTTCCTCATGCATTCAGTTTCTACTATGCCAGCATTCTCGGAAATATGTCCAGGAGCTGATATAAGGATTTCGGGCAGAGTTACAAATAAGAACGAAAAGCCATTGTAGTAGCACCGAATCGACTAGCAACGAAGATCATGAATTATTCTTCATGCTACCTTGGACTAACAGAGAAATCCATTTTACCCGCAACAAAAAACAGAGAAATGCATAGTCTTAATCTATTTCGTTCTACCTCCCATCCCTATATATATATCTGACATTCTTCGCTCTTCGTGACTTCACAGCCTCTTCTTTCTTTCATCTGATTCTGAGGTGGTGACACAGGCACATGGTATCTTCATTCTCTTCTACCAGCCGAGGCTCCATTACAATGTGTATATATGATGGGATGCTGCTGTGACATTGTACTTTATTATTGATACAAAAGTACTACTCCTTAATTAAACACACAGTCCTGTCATGTTTCACTGCATAGTATGTTATTAGCATTCGTCATATGGATTAGTTAATCAGCCATCTGAAATATTTAACACTTTCTTTAGCAAATTTAGAAGTTATATTTTAGGTACCTAAAAAATAATATGACTCAACAATTATATTGATTAGTTTAAGGCCACAGTAGGCACTGTCTAGCAGCAAACATAATTTTATTTCTATGTATGAGCAAAAATTACAATGTCAAAGTGTCATATGGCAGAATTTCAGTTGGTTTAAAGAAATAGTGAATTACACCAACCATATAATAACTTTACAGGTGGGTGCAGTTTTTCCTGACAACTTGTGAACACAATTTGGTGTCGCAACTTGGAAAATTGGTGCATCTGCAGTTGGAATCTGGAAGTTAAACCTAGATGAAACCCCCTGGCATCCATAAGTTGGCAATATGCAGCCACAACGATATTACAATAAGTTTGGCGGGCAACAGGCTTCTATCATATTATGAAAAGTGGCCAAGGTGAATTTGTGATTGCTTTCGTGAAGAGACTCAATATAGCTGACTGCATACACCTTACCAGTGATGACAAACAGCCTCAGGTATAGCCTGGGGGTCAATTCGGTCAACAAAAGCACACTTCTTTCAATCACATTATCCGATAATTCTTTGGTCATAGATTACTGAACATCTGCTTGAATGCAGTTGATTGGAGTCAACAGCGTCTGAGCCATCTCCTGTAGTGGTACTTGCTCCTGCTCTCCTACCCTCCTTATGTCCAAATCATTGTCTTCATCTTTACATCACCTGCCCATGCAAAAGTTATAGATCATATATAGAATGAAAAGAGTAAGATGGACTGCTTAGGTTTCAATTGATTAGCAGTTAACATTTTTTTCGTGCGGTAGTAGAAATGGAAGGCGGATTCGGATCAAAAGTTACATATCATTTTAAGTTCATACCAATGGATGACTGTATGCTCTAATGAAGAAGGTTGTCTGGACTTGTTTCCCGATGCATCTCATTCTCATTGGTTGCCTCATTTGGTTTAGTACTTGTTCTTGCTATATATGCATCTCTTTGTCTATGGTTCAATGACTTGAGAAGCAAGTGTCAGTACCATGGATTAATATGTAAAAATTGGGTAGAGCTGCAAGTGAGCATGACTGGGCCAATTAATGGAGAAATACATAACATGGTCATGCTAGTACCAATACGTTTATTTTGTACAAGTCCTTACTGAACGATAGGTGACAATAATGTGCATTTCAGTTGCCATCAACTATGCACGTGCAGTTAAAGAATCTTTTGAAGGATTTCCATGAATCCCTTATTTTAGCAAAAAATGTCAGACCCTTAAAAGAATTACGCAATGAACTCTGGTCTCCGTACATTTTTCAATAATGAACGGTTTTACTTTTGCAAGCTGGAATGTCTCCTTGTGCCCGACAATTCATATGGTGTTTCAAAAGTCAAGCAAGCTCTTACCATTTGATTACTATAGTAGGTATTTGATTTGTAAAAAAGAAATGAAAGATGGTGCTTTTTGCACTCTAACGCAGAGGAACCTAGATACATTTGGGCTCAGCGCTGAGACTAGACTCATGTGGCCAAGAGGTGCTCTCCTCAAGTTACGCTCGGTGAGAAGCAACATCTCGGAGGTGAATAGGAGAAGCATGTCCACAGAAACAAGGGCTTGGATCACTGACGAATCAGTGTGCGTGGCTGGTGGAACTTGGCTGCACATTGGAGTTTAGCAGCTAACCCTTCAATGAGAATACACACTAGAAAATTCCTTCCGTCACTCGAGAAGGGAATCATATGTGTTTCTATTTGCGTCTTCACTGATGTCTACTATTCCTACATATATCAAGGGTTTCTGAAAGAATCTAGTTTGTTCATGTGGATACTAACGTATTCACTAGAAAGGAACAGCGCCCTACCACAGTGTCTATATATATGGCGTAGTATAGTATATGCCTATGCATCCAGTTCGCATTTATATATATAGACCCCGTTTGCTTCCTACAGTAATAAGTATAAGTCCGGTTCCATCAGACCCTAGGAGGCTAATTAGGGGTATGAAATGTAGATTAATGATAAAATAAATTTCATAATTCTAGGCTTTTTCGTGAGACGAATCTATAGTCTAATTAAGTCATGATTATACAATGTGATGCTACAGTAAACATGCACTAATCATGGATTAATTAGGCTAGTTAGATTAGTCTCGTGAAAAAGCCAAGTACTTATACAATTAGTTTTATATTTAAATAATATTTAGTCCTCTTAAATAGCTCTGGTCCATTAAATGTGACGAGACTTATTATTATAAGTTTCTGAAAACCAAACACCCACATAGTCAAAGGTTGTTCACTACCAGAAAATCGTATTTTGCCGTGTGCCGGATAGTTCTCCATGTGCTTTTTATCGAGCACATGGCACATAACCTCTTTGCCCGTGTGCTTTTTTTGACACATAGTGAAAAAACACACGCCAAATCCATGCTTCGCCGTATGCTTTTATTTGACACACGGCGATGTCGTGCTTTGCTGTGTGTTTTTTTAACACCACAAAGCAATAATTCTTTCCTCACCCCAGTTCGCCCTATGCCCGTTCGATCAGTTGCGGCTGTTAGGCTTTGCCATGTGCCTTCTAGCGGCACATGGTGAAGGCATAGCTTTTTAGGTTCCTGCAAGTGACACACGGAAAAAATCGCCTTCTATCTTTCAGACCTTTTCTCCACTCCACGTAAAAGATGTGGTACTCAATGTTAAAATTAAATTTTTTTTATTTATTTGCTATATTTAACTAATTAATTAAATTTCAAGCATGTTTTCTTAATCAAATCAAATTTGAACTGCAAGTGATTCAAATAATAGAATAAAATTAGTTTAAAAACAATATTCATGTTATTTAGCCCAATTTAAAGTCTTACCCATGAAATCAAAAGAAATTTCGATCATCTTGACTAGGAAACATGATCATGAACGTGTGTCCGAATGATTTTAAAATTCTAAAAAAATTAAATAAAGTTAAAGAATTAGGAGATTTGTCAATAAAGTTAAAGAATTAGGAGATTTGTCAATATCTCATGATATCATATGTACGGTAAAAAATTAAGTAAGTTTCGCAAATTTATCATGTATGATGCTTACAAACGGAAACATCTCTGAAGAAGAATCAGAGAGGTAAGAAGGATGCAGTCAGATTTGAAGTGAAAGTGAATGCCAAATTTGAGTTTGACTTCGAAAGTTTTTCTATTCTTCACATATAACATGTGGTACTTCATGTTAGAGTTTGGTACATATTTGTATTTATTTGCTGTATTTAACTAATTAAATGCATTTGCATCAATTGTTGAAAAAAACCTTTACCGTGGGCACTAAACTTAACCCACTAAAGCCCAGCGACCCCTCCACTAGAAAACCCTAACTATATAACTCCTCGCTCCTCCCCCGCAGCCAGGAGCTGCACGCCGCCTTGGGCCTCCCCCCTCCCCCGCAATAAGTGTTAGTTTGGAAGAAGAAATGAGGAGCTCACGCAGCCTCCGGCCTCCCCCTCTTGCACCGCAACCACACCCTCTCCTCCCCACAACGGACAGCGAGTGCGCCCCCATCTCTCTCCTCTCCTGACGTGGATGTCGAGCGCAGCAGCGGGCCGGGCGGTGCACTCCCCACGGCGCGTGGCGGCCTCGTCCCCAGCTGTGGTGGCCCCTACCCCAGGTGCGGTGACCTCTCCAAGATCCGGTGACTGGGAATGCAGTCTACGCGGCGGCAGTGGCGAATCCGGCGAGGAGCTGCGACGGTGTGCTGGTGGTTGTGGTGGCGGCGGCTGTCTGCTGGTGGTTGTGTTGGTGGCGTGCAGCAGCTTGCGGGGTGGCGGCAGCAGCGGCAGCGGTGGGCCCGCTGAGTTTTTTTTTGCTTTTGTTTGCCGAGTGCTGCTGGAAACACACAACAAAGGTTTTTTTTTGCCGAGTGCTGCTGAAAACACACGGCAAAACCAATTCCCCCACGCCGTCTGCCCCATCGTCTCTGTTGCTTTTTTCGTCTTGTGCCTTGGAAAGCACACGGCAAAGACTTTGGCCGTGTGCCCTATAAAAGGCACACGGCAAAGTTCGCTTCGCCGTCGTGTTGGCTGTCGTGCCGACTTCACCGTTGGCGGCTGACGGTGAAGGCTTCGCCATGTGCAATAGGACCTTCGCCGTGTGCTTGAAGCAAATGGCGAACTGCCGGATTCTGGTAGTGGTTGGACCATTAAATCATTGTAGCATTTTTATGGTAAAATCTTTTGCCCACATGGCATTCAATGTAGACATATCTCATTTCATCCTAATCATGATAAACCGTACTACAAGAGTTTGTGAAAGCCGGCAGATGAAGTTCCTATCATAATACAATGATGAAAACATGATGTTCCTATCATAATACATGATTTTTCTTCTCGTGAGGTCCCACTTGGACTACTGTTGATAATGAAGTTGAAACATCAGAAGCATATTGCTTAGTGAGTCTGCCTAGTCGAGGGAAAATAAATCACTCCTTTGAAGATTCCTACTTTAAATAATTCAGTATTAGTTTTAAAAATGATGCATATTAAAAAAAGCGGACGGTTTTTGGCATAACAGCAACCAGATCGAGGAGCAAAGATACAAACTGGGCATGCATGATGAATGATCGCATGAGAAAATTCAGACAAAGATATTATAATCACAGTAAAAAGAATCTGAAAACAGCAGCGAGTTGGTTTTATTGAGACACAAAGGATTAATAATCCCTGAAGAGATTTCCTTAGAAGTTGACAGAAAATTGTACTGTTGTAGTGTTAACTGATAAATTACGACTGCAATGAAGACCTTATTCTTAGTTGATCAGTCTTGCCATGGAATAGATAACCTTCTCTACAGGGTATAGTGTACGTATATATCTTCCTTGTTTGATTAAATATGGGCGTGGGTCAACCTTAGATGCTCCACTGGGGAGCACCACGCGAACCATTTTTTAGTCACGGTTGCATGGATGGAACCTTTTTTCATCTCTGAGAACCATCGGATCGAACGGTTCGATCCATATTTCTCTTTTAGCTAGGGAGCTAGCTACGCCAGCCAGCAAAAGAGTCCACGACGGACCCCAGCAGGCCAGTAGGTGCTGTTTGGTTCAGTTCGTTCATCAGTCTTTCATGCATTAAATAACGCACGTGCTTTCTAAAAAAGAAAATGATCCACAGATTTTGATGTCTTCTCCAAATGTACAGTTTTAAGTGCAACAGTGGTTGAATTTACATAAAACTAAACACAGCTTTAAGTGCAGAAACAGAACTTAAAGAAGATTTAGGCCCCAGGAAAAGCCTGCATTTGCGACCATCCTTTGTTGCTGTCACCCTCTGTCCAAGGTGCCTTTCTACAAAAGTACAGTATACAAAATGAGTGGATGAAATAGCTTACCATTAGTCCATTACATACATCAAGATTCAAGAAGGAAAAAAATACATTTCTAGTGTATCTTCAGAATGGAAATCAGTTGTGTATGCAAAAGAGAGAGAAAAAAGTCAACCGGCGGGGGAAACCAGGAGCAGAATGCAGTGCAAGCTGCTCCTCTAGTTCACACAATCATTGAATAGCTGCTCCGAAAAGCATTCCAAAAAGACAATTCCATACACCATTTTATTTCAGGCAAATCAAATGCCAAACAACTGAATAAACTAGCATTTCATCTAAATAAGCTTCCTTGGACACATAACCTGCTGAATGTTACTGAAACGTCATGTGTCACCATCTATTCAGGCATGCAGTGAAATCCTTTTTATCCTACACTAATTTGCAATTCTGGACCAACTAAAGATTCTGCAATTCAGAAAAGTACAAAGTTGGTAGTACACCGAGAATTTTGAATTCAGACACTATCAGACAAAGGTGCTAAGAATGATAATTCAGTTTGTCTTTTCCCCAATGAAAAGAGTCAAAAATTGCTATCTAATTTCGTCAACTGCCGAGTGTTAGTTTGATCTCCATCGGTTGGCCCAAAGGCCAACCGGGCCCTTGACCGCATCCTTATCAGGGATGCCCAGCCCAATAACCAGGCTGGTAGGCCCCTATCGCGCAGTGCCATAAATAGGAGATGGGGACCACGGCTCAAGTCACGAGGTTCATCGCTGCCGCCAGTTCCCCACCGTCCAACCCTAGTCTGATCGAGAAGGAGGCGCTGAAGCGATGGGAAGCCCACTGCCGGACGTCACTGCGCTCCACCGTCGGTCGCCACTGCACTGCACAGCACCGGCGTACTCCATCTACACCGACGTGGTTCATCCCCTACTTCCCTAACCCCATGGTCAGTATGTCTCCACTCTCTCTCCCTCTCTGTTTCTGATCCTGGTTAGCAGAAGAACTCCATGTTTACATCTTTGTATAAGACATTCACCCACCAATCTACACCTAGATGATCCAAGGGATTTAACATTGATATCAGAGCCTACTCTAGCGAGTAGATCGAGTTGGGGAAGGATTCGGAAACGAATTAAAGAAAACAACATCTCCTCTGTCGCCACGGCGAGGGGGAGGGAACCATGCCGACAGTTGCTCGCCGGCGCGACAGGAACCCTAACCCTAGATCCGTTTGGGGTCAGGGGAAGAAAAGAAAAGAAAGAAATCGATCGCGGATCGAAGAAGAAAGAGGAGAAATTCACAAACCCTAATATCTGAGAAAGGATGGGGCGGGAGGGAGGACCTACCAGGGAACTTACCTCGCTCTGCCACCACTACCGCCATCACGCGGGACAGTACTCGCCACCGTGCACCGGGCGAGAAGCAAGGTGAGCCGCGGGCTCACCGGACTTCCTCGGTACCAGAGACAGAACCAAAGGGCACCGTCGCCTAGTCCGCTCGACGGCGGCGTGCTCAGCCGGTGGCGAGCACGCACGCCGGCGAGGGGACCGGCAGCGGCGCCATCATGTCCCTTCTTTGATGCCAAGGGACGACTCTGGATCTTGTGCTTGCGAGGACAGGGTGGAGTGGAGATGGGAAGAGAAAAAAGGGGAGGGGCCGCAGCCACGGGCCGGCGGCGCCGTTCCTCACCGTCGCTGGCAAGCCGCCGGCCACGGAAACACCACCCCGCCGCCGCCACTGCGCGGTGCGAGACAACCGGGGGAGGGAGGAGAAAGACTAGGGCTTTCAGGGGGCTGGCCGCTCGCCGGTTTTGTTCCGGCGAAAGTCACGGACAGCCGTCCGATGAGATGGACGCCCAGGAGCAACCGGCGTCAGGCGGGCCAGATTTGGCCCAAGAGGGAGGCGTGCGTGGGCTGGAATTGGAGCCCGGCCATTGGCTATCGGGCCTAAGGCCCAGGCGGCGCATGTCAGTTGGCCCTGGGCCGGTTTTCTCCCGTGGGCTGAAAGAACGGTTTCTACACAGTGACCTTGTGATGTGTTTTTTAAAGTTTTTCAGAAGTATGTTTTTGAAGACTTATGTAAAGTTTTGATGATTTTTCATCAAAATTTCGATCTCTATTGTCTAGAGAGTAGATGAGAATAAGAAATGTATCCGAAAGTAAAGTTATTTATGACACGTTTCTGCTGCAAGTAAAGTTTCATCCTCTAATTTAATTGGAGGAGTAGAAAGACATTTCCATAAAATTAATTATGATATTGTTATTTTCTGACCAAAATTGATGATAGCAATATTATAATGAGTTTTAAGTTTAAAGTTAGTGACTCTCATAATATTTTGCGTCAAAGTGACCAATTCTTCAGAGAGAAGATAAAGATCAAGAAATGTTCTTCATAAAGAAAAGAATTTTTCAATGCTTCTGAAAAATAGATTCTCATCATGTTATTGAGATCCAGCTATGATAATTATTATTTTGATTAAGTTAAGTTTTTGAAAGATTATAATATTGTTGTCTTCTGACCAAAGTTGATGATAATAATATTATATTATGCATTAGTTCTATTTCTGCCCAAAGATGATGTAGACTTAATGTAGTAGAATTTTGTATGTTTTAATTTTGACCAAAGTTAAATTAAGGCATATAATTTTCAACCGAGAGAGAAAAAGATAGAGAATGTTGATTTTTTTATCAACAATTGAGTTCACTCCGCTGCTATGCTGAGGTACGTGAAAGAAAAGGCTTAAGTCAAGTAAAGTTTATGCAAAGTTTATGCATATTTTAAGTAAGAAATGAGTACAATTCTCTCTCGTGTACAGCTTCTGCTGTTAAATTAGTTAAATAATTTTTTTGATTAAGTTGGAACCAAAGGGAAGATTTAACCAGAAAATGAAGTTTGAGTGGACGTTATGGGACGTCGTGACTATATTTACATTATTTAAATAGTATTGTGTGAATTGTCATAAGTAAAATGCATATCTAATTTTGACCAAAGTTAAATTATATATGTGTATAACAGAGTATTAAAAGTTATTTGTAGACACTTCCAGTGTCCTCAGAGCATATCTGAAGGACCGGGATGGCGACCAGAGAGGGGGGGAGTGAATGGGAGCCGATAAAAATTCTTCTCCGAAGAGCCGAACTCGACTATGCCCCAAAATCTCACCCAAGGATTCTCACACGAACTTGCCAAGGTTACGTAGTCACTACGGACCTACCAACCCTAGGAGCAAGTGCAAACAAATTGCAAAGCGGAAGCACAACTCAAGAAGCAAAGGACTTAGTCAAAACTGCGAAGCTCAGGCGGACCGTCCGCAGCTCCTGGCGAACCGTCCGCACAGGGGTCGCGGACCGTCCGCGGGACAGGGGCGGACTGTCCGAAAAGAACTCCCGAACCTCCAGTAACACTTTGCGAAAAACGGACCGTCCGTGAAGGACCTGCGGACCGTCCGCCTCGACACGGACCGTCCGGCACTCAAGTACGGACCGTCCGTGGACTTTGTGCACCAAAAATCCACCGACAAAACGGATCAAAACACGAGCACGCGAAGAACACGAAGAACAGCCGGGCTGTCAGGCCGGTCGCGGACCGTCCGCGGGCCACTCGCGGACTGTCCGCCTGGGGCGCAGACAGCAGCCCGAGCTCGACCCTTTGAAGGTCAACTCCTCCTTCCCTTCACCCGATCTCCCGAATCAACCAAGGGAAAGCTACCAAATCATAGGTGAAGATGAAGCGTCTCTAGGAGATGCTATACCTACGAATTTGTAGCCTCAAACCCACTGAATCGAGAGGAGTCGAGATTCAACTGAGCTCAACCAAGGGTTCAAGCCAAAATCCTCAAATCGGAGGCCAAATCCGGAGTTTGAGGGGTCAAGATCAAACACAAAGATGCACAAGACATCTATCAATGATCCCCACAAAGAAATCCGAACACAAACGCCTCAGAATCAAGAATCAAGCCGCACACGAGCAACCAAAGAAAAGACTCAAAAAAGCCACGAAAATCACCACGGGAATTGAGAAGGAGATAGAATCAAAACGCTAAATCTTCCATACATTCAGAGGAATGATTCTATACAAAGTGGCTAGCATCCACCCTTCATCCTACCCACTGATGATCTAGAGTTGAAGCACTGGCTAGCCTAAGGAGAGAAGAAAACCCAGGCAAAGTGCTAGGGAGGAGAGAAATGAAAACCCTGGAGTCCGACTCATAGCCCCCCTTTCTCCACTTGCTATTTATCTATAGTCCCATGGAGGTGGCAAATGACCATCCTACCCCTACAACTGAAACTTAAGATACACACCCCTCAGGGGCAAATCTGGAAGTTGTAGATCGAGCGGACACGCATCCACCGCAGCCTTGCTTCCTTCCGACGCAAGCTCCGCGATCACGCCGCGTGTCCCCCACTTCGAAGCTTCCCGTCGCACCCGGATCTCGTCTCCGCTGCGCCGGGCCTTCGGGCTCGGTTTTGAGGCCCAAACCGAAAATCCGTCGTGGGCTGGTTTTGTGGCCAAACCAACAAACCCCGCGTACACAGCACAACCTCACCACGCCAAGCTTCGAGCACGCCAAGCCTTTCACCTCCGGCACTCAGACGGTCTACTCGGTCTTGCCTCGTTCCTTGACTTGGCCGCCACCATTGCACCGGCTCAATGTTCACGACTTCGTCTTACTCTTCTTGCACCATGCAGACCGCACTTGATCCCGTCCTGCCACCGGGTCCCTCGAACCAAGCCTACTTGTCTCTCCGCTCCTGGGAGGCCACTCTGGCTAAGACCTTTCGTGCCTGTTCTTCACCTGCACCAACGCAAATCAAGTCGCATCCAACACCTACAATACTAGGCCAAGAGTCAGTTCACACCACGTTGTCAATCACTCATCAGTAAGGAGCGATGATCCACTGGTCCTCGGACACACCTGGTCCTCAATCCCCCCTTGATGAGTGCATTGACAACACACATAAACACCAATTCAAATTAAAAAAGAAAAGAGAAAAGAAACGAACAAAAACTCAAGCAAGTGATCAAAAGCCGAAGAAATAGCAAGAACAAGATCACTTGAATGAGAAAGTCTCGGTCCCCTAAGACAAGGGAAACGGCTCGACACAACCGAGACAACAAGCTCACAACCAAAGAGCAAAGCACAAAGCACAAATCAGGCGACACAAAGGAGCTCCCCCTGCACAAATGCAAACTCCCCCTGACTAAATGCGTGCAACCTCAAGTTCTCCCCCTGAACTAAGTATCCCATGCATCCCACATGCACAATTATACCAATTTTCTCCATGCAACCAATTTGCAATTTTCTCCCCCTTGTTGACAATGCATGAATCAAGGTAACAGAATCTCCCCCTAATATGAAAAATGCAGCTCTAGGCTTCTCAAATAGAAAATGAGCACAATAAAATGCTACAAATGAGATAATGAGCAAGCTAGATAGTGCACGGTTCCGTAAATGCATTGCAACCAGAATGGTAGAGTTTCATATGCATGGGACAAAGCTAAGATCAATTTTAGCAATTTTGTGGAAAAAGTTCCTCTCATGAGCAAAGTCCTAAACATGAGCAACATGAACATAAATGAACTAATTCACACACAAGTTCATACAAGGTCATAAGTTCTCATCAAAGGATCATTGCAAACACCCACAAGCTATCTCATGTCATGTCAAAGCCACCGAGCCATGTGTCTACTTCTTAAAATGAGACTTCTCATGGTAGACAACATGCAACGGTTTAGCACCCAATTTAAGAAAATTAAAGCATAAATGACATGTTTTATAGGAAAGCATATTTTTCAAGTATTGACATTTCATTTTCAGATTTAACATGGTACATGAAATGCCTTTGCGGTAAAAAGAAGCTTATGCTCCTCCATATGGTAAATCATGGGCTAAACATTCACAATGACAAAAGGTCTTTGACCTCAACTGACAGGAACATGATACCCAAGCATAAACTAAGCATGGCATAGTCACTTAAGCACATAAAGACCATGAAAAGGCATCTACTCATGAGTGAATGTCAATTTAGCATTTTCTCAAAAATGTAGCAATTTCACCATGGATATTCGACAAAGCCATCAAGAGCATAGCATAACATCACCAATCACTAGCAAGCATGCTAAAAATCTCATAGGTAGCATAACAAGTAACCACTGCCTATAAGAGAAGCCCATCCTAGTGAATGCAAAGATGGCTAACCTACCATGGTATGTTACAGAAAAGTAAACATGTATGATACATATGCTACATGAGAAGCTCCTAGACCCAACTCAGAATGGAAAACACACTCCAAGCTCACCTCGCAAGCGGTAAAGGTAGCTTGGCCAAGTGGTTTGGTGAAGATATCTGCTAGTTGGTCTTGGGTTGGTACATGGATCAAGTCTATGGTTCCCTTCTCCACATTGTCCCTCAGGAAGTGGTACCTCACTTCTATGTGTTTGGTCTTGGAATGAAGAACTGGATTTTTGGCTACACTTATGGCACTGGTGCTATCACACAAGAGTGGGACATGGGTACACTCCTTACCAAAGTCGCTCATAGTGTAGGTCATCCATAGGAGTTGGGAACAACAGCTGGCTGCAGCTACATACTTGGCTTCTGTGGTGGATTGGGCTACACTTGACTGCTTGCGAGAAGACCAAGACACCAAGGAAGATCCAAGAAACTGGCAAGTACCCGAGGTAGACTTGTGATCCAAGCGACACCCAGCAAAATTCGCATCGGAGAACCCATGCAGATCCAGTGTCGAGGATGCAGAATACCAAAGACCAAACTCAGGAGTGTAGTTCTAGTACCTGAAGATCCTCTTGACTGCTTGCCGATGTGAAGTCCTTGGCGAAGCCTGAAAACGAGCGCACAGACACACACTGAACTGTATGTCCGGCCTCGTCGCTATCAAGTAGAGGAGGAAGCCGATCATGCTCCTGTACTCCTTCTGGTCCATGGGCTCACCGTCTTCATCAGGATCCAAAGCCGTAGTCGTACTCATCGGAGTCGTCAGTGGCTTAGAGTCGTTCATCCCGAACTTCTTGACGATGTCCTTGGTGTACTTCCCTTGATGCACAAATGTCCCATCCTTGAGTTAGTTGATCTGATGCCCAACGAAGAACTGCATCTCACCCATCATCGACATCTCGAACTCCCTGCTCATATCCTCTGCAAACCTTGCAACCAAAGAGTGAGAAGAGCCACCAAAGATAATATCATCCATGTATATCTGAACAATCAAGATGTCATTGCCTTGCCTAAGTAGGAAGAGGGTTTTATCTACGGTTCCCATGACAAAGCCCTTGCTAAGCAGAAAACCTCTCAACCTACCATACCACGCTCTGGGTGCTTGTTTCAGGCCATATAGTGCTCGCTGGAGTTTGTACACTCGGTGGGGATATTTGGCATTCTCAAAACCCGGGGGTTGCCTCACATACACTTCTTCCTCAATCACCCCATTTAGGAAAGCACTCTTCACATCCATCTGAAACAATTTGAACCCTTTAGCAACAGCAAATGCTAGAAGGATCTGAATTGCTTCCAACCTAGCTATAGGTGCAAAGGTTTCCTCATAGTCTATCCCCTCCTTCTGACTAAACCCCTGAGCTACTAGCCTAGCCTTATTTCTCACCACCATCCCATTTTCACCCTCTTTGTTTTTCCAAACCCATTTGGTACCTATAGGATGGCAATTTGGAGGTGGTTCAACTAACACTCAGACTTGGTTTCTCTTAAAGTTTTCAAGCTCCTCATGCATGGCATTGACCCAGTTTGAATCAGATAAAGCATGTCCAATATCTTTGGGCTCGAGAGAAGCAACAAATGCAGAGTGAGCAAAGTGAGAGAGTGTATGTGACCCCAACCGAGTAGTTCTCTCGTGAAGATCACCAATGATTGACGAAGGAGGATGATCAGCTTGAACTCGTCTCGGTGCCTCTCTCTTGGAGATCACCTCCCCCTCAGCAGCAGCTTCCACTTGTACTTGATGGGTCGTAGTAGTAGGAGTGGGGGATGGACCATCGTCAACCGTAGTCGTAGTAGTGGAAGTAGAAGTTACACGAGCTGCAGGAGGAACATCATCATCACCATCATCCTCGTCTTCTTCCTTCTCATCTTCGAAGATCGTCTGCCCCAGCTCATCGTCACCTGCACACTCAAAGACGATAGAGCTACATGGCTATGCCTCGTCGAAGGTTACCTTGCAAGTCTCCATGATTTGGTTAGTTTCAAGGTTAAGTACACGATAAGCTCTAGAATGTAATGCATAACCAAGAAAAATCCCATCAGAAGACCGAGCCTCAAACTTGTCTAGCTTCCCCTTCTTGAGTATAAAGCACTTGCAGCCGAAGACTCTAAAGTGGCTAACTCTGGGGGCATGACCGTGCATAAGCTCATATCAAGTTTTCTTCTTGAAAGCTCGAAGGAAGATTCGATTTGAGACATGGCAAGCGGTATTGACCGCCTCGGTCCAATATTTCCTAGGAGTCCTGTGCTCATCGAGCATCGTCCTGGCCATCTCACAAAGGGTCCGATTTTTCCGTTCCACGACACCGTTCTGAGGAGGAACATATGGTGACGAGAACTGATGTTCGAGACCAAGATCACCACAAAAGGTCTCAAAATGAGAGTTTTTGAATTCAATGTCATTGTCACTGCGAATTGCTCGAATGACATTACCATGTCTCTCATTCTTCAACCTCAAGATCAGATCTTGAACAAAGCCAAATGTCTCACTTTTGTCGGCCAAGAAAAACACCCAGGCATAGCGAGAATAGTCGTCCACAACCACAAGGACATACCACTTCCCACCCATTGAGCGAACGCGAGCCGGACCAACCAGGTCCATGTGTAAAAGCTCACCTGGATGCTCAGTCATGACAGCAGTCAAAGGTGGGTGAGGAGTGGCTACCATCTTGCCATGCCTACACGGTGCACACACCAAATCTTTCTCAAACTTCAGTCTAGGCAATCCTCGGACAAGTTCAAGTCCACTTAAGCGAGAAAGCAAGTCAAAGCTCAAGTGACCCAACCTCCTATGCCACTTCCACAACTCGGCAGAAAAACCAGCAACTAAACACCGAGCGGGACCTGAAGACTGAGAAAAATCTGCTCGAAAGACTTGACCCTCAGGAACGATCGTACAGACAAGATCGCCTCAAGAATCAAGTACCCGAGAAGCACCCAACTTAAAGCGAACCTCAAACCCCTCGTCAAGCAACTGAGAGACAGAAAGCAAATTAAAGCCAAGAGACTTGACGAGGGCCACACGCTTCAAAGAAAACTTCTCACTTACCTTGATCTCGCCTTCTGAAAGCACACGTCCTTTTCCATTATCCCCGAAAGTGATGTACTCTCTGGTCATCACCGGGGTGAGGCTGGAGAACCACCTTCAATCTCTGGTCATGTGTCGAGAGCAACCGGAGTCGATCAACCAAAAGCTCTCCACGCCTCCCTCCTGCAAATTCAGAAATGAGAACGAGAGTGAGCAAACGACTCAACACTGGGGTTAGAACAAAAACTGTTAAACCAGTGTCGAGCCATCTGCTCAAAAGAAGGGTTAGCATAATCCACTCTATCACTATCCACCCGTGGAACCCTCTCACGTCTCACTGGAGGAATATGAGCACCATGAGAAGGAAAACGTGGTCCGTAGTTCCTCTGAGACTCAAAGCTGCGTCTGTTCCTCCCAAACTCGTTTTGATCACGAGCAAAGGAACGACCAGCAACCTCCACACGCCCTGACCCAAAGTGCCTAGCACCACGAGGATGAAAACCTCGACCACTCCTAGCAGGAACTGTACTCACTCCAGCCTCTCCCCTAGGTAGTGACACACGAGGCTCAGGCACACCACGAGAAGGGCGGTACATGTCCCTGTTTCCCTTTCCCTGGCAAGCCTCTCATCCTTCCTCTTCCTAAAGCAGAACCCCTCTCGGTGTCCATCTTTCCCACAGTACTCACAGTGGAACACCGGCTTTGGCTTTGGTGAGTTCTCTCTAGGCTGTGGCTTCTCACCCGACTCAGGCACAAACACTACTCTTCTCTGGAGGTTGTGTGTCTTGGGTGGAAACTTGGGAGGATCAGGTGTCGTGTCAAGTTTGCTACAAAGATGGTTTGGCTTGGGTTTCCACTGGTTGGTAGGTTTAGTTTGTGGTGGAATGGGTGTTCTCTCAATCCTCACTTCCTTCTTCTCACCACTGCTCTCACCAACACTGTCAGACCCAAGCCCCCTACCATCAGCTCGCTTGAACTGCTCAATCATCATCTTGAGCTGAGACTCATGAACCGACAACCACCCCAAACATTGATGCAACTCATCATTCTCGGTTTGCAAGCGGTTGACACAGTGTTCAAGCTCAACATTCAGCACAGAAACAGTATCACAGCCAGAGCAAGCAGTAGCAACAGGTGACTTCAAAGCAGCCTCAAGAGAAACAATGCGGGTATGAGAATCATCTAGTTTACCATGCAAGATAGGACAAGTAGCACAAGCTCCTAACAAAGCAGGTCTAGACTTCAACTTAGTTAATTCAGCCCTAACAGCATCTAGTTCCTCAAGACGAGAGGCATACTTGATTTTTAGCTCAGATAGGTTAGCCAAGAAAACATTGCAATCAGTGCATTCAGGTTCATCAGTCACAACAGGTGCAGTTTTCAAAAACTCTATCTGAACTCTAGCATCAACAAGAGAAGACTCTAGTTCCATGATCTTTTCCCTAGCATCACCTAGTAAAGACCTAAACTCTCTCTTCTCCTTGTTGGTTTTTCTAAGCACATCATCTCTATTATCCAGCATGGCATTCAACTGATCAATCTCCTTGAGCAAGACATCGGGATCGCGACTCACCTCTTCCTCAGAGTCGGAGCCGGAGTCAGAGTCGTCCTTGCGGCTCTTCTTACTGTCGGAGCTGAGTGCCATGCCACAGAAGCCTTCTCTTGCGACGAAGCTCAGGCCGGTCAAACCGTTGAAGTTCTTGCTGGAGTACTTCTTGTCCTTGTGTCGGCTGCAGTCTTCCTCCTCGCTGCTTGAGCTCGACGTAGTGTAGCAGGAACTTGAGTCGATGTCGCTTGCACTAGAAACCATCACTCGGGCTGACTTCTTCTTGTAGCCGCCACTCTTCCTTGTACGTCGCTCGTCCTTGTTCTTGTGCTTGATGTTGTAGTCATTCCTGGAGCGGTGCTTGTAGTTGTTCTTGGGCCGGTGCTTGCAGTCGTTCTTGACCTCCATGGCCTCGGGACACTCAGCGATGAAGTGCTCGATCTTGCCGCACCTGTAGCACGTACTCGAGTTCCGCCTTGTTCCCTTGCAGTTCTCGTACATGCGCCCAAACCTCTTGGACAGCAGTGCGAGATCATCCTCACTCAGCACCTCGAACTCCTCATCTGGCAGAGACACAAGAATAGACAAAACAAACTATTTGGTGAAAGGATTAGCACATCCTGATCCAGAGCCAGACACAAGAGCCAGACTATGGGGATCAGTCAGGTTCGTGTGTCTCGTGTTCAACTTCCTATCCACCTTGGAAGACTTTAGCTTAGAGAACAACTCATCGACACGCAAGGTCTCATAGTTTGGTGATTCCATGATTGCCTCAACCTTAGCACTCCACACGGTATGATCGAGAGAGTGTAAGAGCTTCAAAGCTCTATCATGATCATCGTACGGGAGGACGGTAATGTTGGCCTTCATGTTGTTCATTATGGTAGTGAAACGCTGGAACATTGCATCGATGGATTCACCAGGGAGATGCGAGAAGTTCTCATACTCTTTGCGGTACACAAAGAAAAGCCTCGCTTTCACATGGCTATCACCGCCATGAGCAACTTTAAGCTTCTCCCAGATTTTGCAAGCCAAATCCTCTCCCAACACACGCTCAAACTCCTCGGTACAGAGAGCACGGAACAAGTAATCCATGGCCTTTGCATTGGCCTCAAACTTGTCCTTGGCACCTAGGGCCTCGAGATTTTGGGGTGTAACATATGTGGTGTCAATGTTGACATCCCAGAGTAACTTGCCCTTGCCACGAAGAAATGCTCCCATCTGAGCAACCCATAGAGGGTAGTTCTTCCCATCAAAGTGCGGAGGACCTGTGCCCCGATCCTGGTATGCCATCTTTGGATCTCGAACCAGTTAGAGTTAGGAGACCCTTAACTCGGCTCTGATACTAATTGAAGGACCGGGATGGCGACCAGAGAGGGGGGGAGTGAATGGGAGCCGATAAAAATTCTTCTCCGAAGAGCCGAACTCGACTATGCCCCAAAATCTCACCCAAGGATTCTCACATGAACTTGCCAAGGTTACGTAATCACTACGGACCTACCAACCCTAGGAGCAAGTGCAAACAAATTGCAAAGCGGAAGCACAACTCAAGAAGCAAAGGACTTAGTCAAAACTGTGAAGCTCAGGCGGACCGTCCGCAGCTCCTGGCGGACCATCCGCACGGGGTCGTGGACCGTCCGCGGGACAGGGGCGGAATGTCCGAAAAGAACTCCCAAACCTCCAGTAACACTTCACGAAAAACGAACCATCCGTGAAGGACCCGCTGACTGTCCGCCTCGACACGGACCGTCCGGCACTCAAGTACGGACCGTCCGTGAACTTCGTGCACCAAAAATCCACCGACAAAACGGATCAAAACACGAGCACGCGAAGAACACGAAGAACAGCCAGGCTGTCAGGCCGGTCGCGGACCATCCGCGGGCCACTCGCGGACTGTCCGCCTGGGGCGCAGACAGCAGCCCGAGCTCGACCCTTTGAAGGTCAACTCCTCCTTCCCTTCACCCGATCTCCCGAATCAACCAAGGGAAAGCTACCAAATCATAGGTGAAGATGAAGCGTCTCTAGGAGATGCTATACCTATGAATTTGTAGCCTTAAACCTACTGAATCGAGAGGAATCGAGATTCAACCGAGCTCAACCCAAGAGCTAGGGTTCAAGCCAAAATCCTCGAATCGGAGGCCAAATCCGGAGTTTGAGGGGTCAAGATCAAACACAAAGATGCACAAGACATCTATCCATGATCCCCACAAAGAAATCCGAACACAAACGCCTCAAAATCGAAGAATCAAGCCGCACACGAGCAACCAAAGAAAAGACTCGAAAAAGCCACGAAAATCACCACGGGAATTGAGAAGGAGATAGAATCAAAACGCTAAATCTTCCATACATTCAGAGCAATGATTCTATACAAAGTGGCTAGCATCCACCCTTCATCCTTCCCACTGATAATCTAGAGTTGAAGCATTGGCTAGCCTAAGGAGAGAAGAAAACCCAGGCAAAGTGCTAGGGAGGAGAGAAATGAAAACCCTAGAGTCCGACTCATAGCCCCCCTTTCTCCACTTGCTATTTATCTATAGTCCCATGGAGGTGGCAAATGACCATCCTACCCCTACAACTTAAACTTAAGATACACACCCCTCAGGGGCAAATCTGGAAGTTGTAGATCGAGCGGACACGCATCCACCGCAGCCTTGCTTCCTTCCGACGCAAGCTCCACGATCACGCCGCGTGTCCCCCACTTCGAAGCTTCCCGTCGCATCCGGATCTCGTCTCCGCTGCGCCGGGCCTTCGGGCTCGGTTTTGAGGCCCAAACCGAAAAACCGTCGTGGGCTGGTTTTGTGGCCAAACCAACAAACCCCGCGTACACGGCACAGCCTCACCACGCCAAGCTTCGAGCACGCCAAGCCTTTCACCTCCGGCACCCGGACGGTCTACTCGGTCTTGCCTCGTTCCTTGACTTAGCCGCCACCGTTGCACCGGCTCAATGTTCACGACTTCGTCTTGCTCTTCTTGCACCATACAGACCGCACTTGATCCCGTCCGGCCACCGAGTCTCTCAAACCAAGCCTACTTGTCTCTCCGCTCCTGGGAGGCCACTCTGGCTAAGACCTTTCGCGCCTGTTCTTCACCTGCACCAAGTACGCCATGAAGAGCTCGGCCACCATCTCTCCAGTGCCAACGTCTGTTCGGAACATGCTTAAAGATCCCAACTGGTGTGCGGTGATGCAGCTCGAGTTTGATGCACTCCAGGCCAACCGTACCTGGCGTCTAGTGCCTCGACTGCCTGGTGCTCGCGTCATCTCCGGTAAATGGGTGTTCAAGGTGAAGACTAACTCCGATGACAGCCTGGACCGGTACAAAGCTCAATGGGTGTTGCGTGGTGACAGCCAATGGATGGGCGTCGACTTTGGGGAGACCTTCTCGCCCGTCGTGAAGCCCGCTACAATCCGCACCATCCTCTCGATCATTGCCTCAAAGCAATGGCCTGCTCACCAGTTAGACGTGACAAACGTATTCCGGCTCGATCACCTGGATGAGCAGGTGTTCTGCCAGCAACCTAACTGCTTCGTCGACACCGAGCAACCGGATGCAGTCTGCCTCCTCATTTGGTCTGTCTATGGCCTGCGCCAAGCCCCAAGGGCGCGGTTCCAGAGCTTCGTCTCCTTCGTCACCTCCATTGGCTTCAAGAAGACTTGCTGCTTACTCGTGTATCGCAATGACGACCAGACGACATATCTGCTGTTGTACGTGGACGACATGGTACTCACTGCATCCATGCCGTACTTGCTTCCGCAACTCATTCAGCAGCTCTGCTCTGCGTTCACCATGAAGGACATGGGTCCTGTACGGTACTTTCTCAGCATTGATGTCAAGTGCAACAAGGACGGCTTCTTCCTTTCGCAATCCCAGTATGCCGTGGAGATCCTAGAGCACGTAGGCATGAGCAACTGCAAGCTAGCGGATACCCTCGCGGACACCAAGGCTAAGGTCTCCAGTGATGACGGCAAGCTGCTCAACGACGATTCCTCGTACCACAGCGTGGTCGGCGCCCGCCAGTATCTAACGGTCACAAGGCCTGACATAACATACGTGGTGCAGCAAGTTTGCTTGCATATGCACGCGCCACGTGACAGTCGTCACTCCACGATGCTCAAGAGGATTCTGCGCTACGTCAAGGGAACATCTTCGTTCGGGATGCAGCTTCATGCCTTCTCCACCCTGACGATAATGGCTTACACCGACGCCGACTGGGCCAGCTGCCCGGACACTCGGCGTTCGACGTCCGGCTTCTGCGTATTCTTCTGCGGATTCCCTCGTCTCTTGGTCCTCCAAGTGCCAGCCCACGGTGTCTCATTCGAGCGCGGAAGCTGAGTACCGCGGCATTGCGAACGCCATCGCCAAGTGCACTTGGTTGCGGCACCTTCTTGGCGAGCTGTACATTGACGTCCCCAAGGACACGATCGCATACTGCGACAATGTCTCCTCGGTCTACATGTCGCAGAATCCCATCCATCATCACCGCACAAAGCACATTGAGCTCGACATTCACTTCGTGCATGAGAAGGTTGCTCTCAGTGAACTACGCGTTCTACACATTCCAATCTCGCAGCAACTAGCGGATATCTTCACCAAGGGTCTTCCACGGATTTTGTTCACCGTGTTCAGGGATAGTCTCGTCGTCGGAACACCGACGTTGTGACTAGGGGGGTGTTAGATGACTGGCTTCTTTTGCCAACTGCCTAGTTCATCAGCCGCACTCCGTGCGTTCCGCGGGCGTGCTCTGCACGCTAGAGCGTTCTCCACAACGGCGTCCCCGCGCACACTCCATGCACCGGCACTCCCACAAGACGCGCTCTCCGCAGACTCCGCACCACAGCGTGCACATCATCCACTCGCTCGGCGCTCGCTCCCTCCTATCTCGCTCCGGCACTGACCCTGAGCATGTATAAGTATTGTAACCATTGATCAATAGAAGATGTGCAGTTGGTCCTCTCGGAGTCTCTACTCTCTTCACATGTCACCCATGTTTTCAGAATTTTAAAACTAAATTAACTACTTAATTATGGTTTCTCAGATAAATTGTGAAGGCGATTTTGTATGATGATCGGGATGACAGGGAACTTCTCTCCATGTTGTGCTGCAAGGTCAACCCAAGGGACTGGCTTCGAACCCAGCCCTATCTGATTCAGAAGGGTTTTCCATTTTTTTATTTCAGTTTTACCATCATTCACTTCTGCCTAGGTTGAAGAAAGTTAAGACAACTTAAGATTTTGTTCCCAGATTTATTCCAAGAAGAATGCTTTTGTTCCTTATGACGTGTAGCTTTTTATTTCACACGTGTTTCATGAGTTTATATACTAATTGCTTCTAGATTATATGATTTTGTTCCTGGTTTATAATTGTTTTGTTATAACATCAGTGTTTACGATTTGTTCCGTGTTTACACTTTTTGGTGCACTAGTTCATATACTGAAGATTCCTGGTGTACAAATATTTGTTCAAGATGCATAATTATTATTCCGTGAGTGTTCATGATTTGTTTCATTAGTGTATTCTCTTGGTTAACGAATTCGATTGGTTCCTGGGTGTACAATTATTTGTTCCCACTATACAAATAACTTTTATCCACAAATGCTCATCATTTGTTCCACGTGTATCAGTATACAAATTTGAAACCTGTAACATATTTGATCATTTGCTAAATCTGAATGTGTGGATCTATTGACCTACAACCAAGATCAGCGGGATCTAGTACAGACGTAGTAGTACGTATGGGATATAAGGCAAAGTGATATACTTAACTACAAAATAAAGTAATCAACCAAGAAGAAACAGCAACAACTAATACAGCATATAATGCTAAATAGATAGAGTTACATTAATTAACCCAATCCAAAACTGTGTAACTCAGGAGGCAGCTTACATAGTTTGCTCTCTTAAGCTCACGCTTAGATAGGCCCAATTTAGTTAACCCAATCCGACAAGTTTCACATTCCATTCTCCATCTCGCCTTTCCTTTACTGAAGATGGGTTTTCTGCAAGTGTCGCCGGTACAGGGACGGGGACAAGTTCCTGAGTGTTACGTTGCAGAGTAGGAGTTATTACCTAGTGCTGGACTGGACTTGGCGGCTTTCGAATTTTCGATTCAGCTGCACTGTGAGAGCTGGTCCAACATGAAAATGAGGAGCTGATCCCTGCTCAACTTCATGAATTTTGGTTGCGCCTGCTGTCAATGGCACATGGCGATCGGACTCTCTGTCATGGTAATGACCCGTCGCTGCAGCTGGGAGCCAAGACTGGTTTGTAACTTTGTACAGAGAGGGACAAATCCGGAAGGAGGCGTACTCGTACATCGAGAGAAGATGAGCAGCCACGACCTCCGCCGCAGAGAAGGGAGGTCTTCAATCCGCCACAGCTGGTTAACCATATGCGGCAGCATAACCTCCCTCCTTCGCGAATCCAAGTCCTAGCCAATCTTCCGTTACATGTCAGAGTCTAGTGGTAACAAGGAACATAACTTATGTGTGGCTACCCTCACAGTGTGTTTAAAGTACCCAGGAAGAATCCAGTGTTTGACTAATTCCTGGCACCACCCATACCTAAATCCATGGTAAACAAGATTTTGTGTTTGTTTACCGTCCCAAACTCCACCAGCTTACCCCCTAAACCCATATCCTACACTTGAGTGTTCCTCCTCCCGCTTGTGGGGAAATGAACTATATATACAAGAGAGCAAGAGGAAGCTGGTATAATATATCAACATTTGCGTGGTAGCAAAGTTATTATTGATTTGTAAGTGAAAACGAAATAAAGATATATGGCAACGTACATAAACTCTCGTACCACGCATCTCGAGCAGTTCCCCATTCTCCAATCCAACTACGATATTGGGAGAGTTGATAAGAAAGTTATGCTCCATCATTGTCCGTTTTATCTTTCGTTTTCCCAATAATTATTGGGATAACCCAATAATTCACCCAAACACTATCTAAATAAAGGAGGAGTTGTTAGTTTCCCAACATGGTAGTTGGATTGGGATGAGATTATTTGAATACTGCAAATGCAACTCCTCCCATAACAATGGAAGTTATCTTGAGGTATCGCAATTAAATCCTTACTGGGAAATATATATTGCGAGACTGCTGTAGATGCTATGGAACTTCTCCATTTCATGTCAAAACATTCAGCAGACCATCACTGACACTACTACTACAGAAAGATTTCACCACAGGTCTTAGACGACCCTTCGTTGTTGCAGATTTAGGCGCCGCCAGTAATTGTTCAGCAGTGATAATGGCCACATCACTGCCATCGACAGTCTCCGACCTACCAGTGATGAGTGATGACACATGGGCTGCCGTGTGCTGGCTGCGGGTAGCTGTAGGATTTCATCAAATTGCAAAACACCAAGAAGCTTTCCCCAAATTAGAACCAACTCAGAAGGTTATATATATGGTAGCCGTTTCTACTTATGTTGCCAAAAAATATAGACAGAAAAAGGGAATAGGAGACACCATGAAAGAATCACAGGTGGCTGTGTGAGCATCGAGTGCATAAAAGTTTAGTTGTCTGGCTTTGCTTACAGAGGATGTCAAGCCACATTTTCCTGTTGTCCGGCTGTCAATCTCGCAGGATGTCTGGCCGCCCAAGAAGCCAAGTAGAGTTGTGGAGCAGTAAATTTTTTAGAAAATTGAATTGTTTCCAGACTCTGCAACCGCACACAGCCAACTGGAGTTGTGGAGCAGGAGTAATCAATTAAAATCATTAGTAACCATTAGAAAGCACATCCACTCTTTCTCAACACAACCTGATGGATGGTACCATCTATTTCCGTGGTGCTTCTCTCCTCCACAAATTGTGACGGAGATTATCTTCCGTGCACCTAAATTGTTTGAGTGTGGAATTTGTTCAATCCCTTGCCATCCTTTCTTTATCCATACCGCGAAGCTTGCCGACAAGGCAAGTGTAATTATCGTGACAGGATTTATCGGGAGGACATTAAGTTTATAGGTCAACACATAGAACCAAGCCAGAAGTTCACCCACATCATCTACAAATGGTTAATTTTCCAGGATATGGTGAACAACCAGCAAACTGTCGTTGCAACATCGTAGCTACACGGCAAACTTCTCGGGGCATATTGGTTTCATCTTGATTTCTAACCATTAGGACCTAGAAACATAAAATTTTGTTGCCTTAATTTTTATTGCTGGTCCTATGTGAAAATTTCACATGGGGAAAAAGAAAAATCATATAAAAAGATCTGAGCTACCATAACATAGATTTATGGAGTCATATCTCAGGATCTAGTTACCATGGGAATTTCCTCTCAGTGTGTATGAAAAATAAAACCTGATAATATTATCCAATCCATGACTATATTCATGCACGGACTGATTTGTAATCGTTGCTGGTATTTCCTTACAGAGTGAGATTTTTATAGGTAGTTAGTACATATAGATATATATACAAACATAAATTCGTTTCTTCTACAGATAGAACTGGTTACGGCCGGCTGGGCTTTTATCATTAGAGACCTGTTATGGTGCTTGAGGGGAACACGGAGGTTCCTCTGTTTTTTGGACGGAACCCGCACAAGGGTAGTTTTGTAACTAAAAAAACCCTGTCGCACACGACTCGCGCCGCAGCCTAGTGCTAGGATCGGAGAAAATAACCTCCGCCAGGACTGGACCGCCGTGCCTCGTCAACGCTCGCCGTGGATCCAACTGCCCAGCCGCCCCGCATCATCCACACTCGCCGCCGAAGGATTGCGCAACCTTCTCCCTTCCTCCATCCCTCAATTCACCAGCGCCTCTTCCCCATCTCCATCGAAGCACGCCGGCGCACAGTCTCGCTCGATAGGGCGTCACCGTGGAGGAGCATGTCGGCTTCATTGCGGAGGGGCTCGCCGGCCACGTGCCCTGCGGCTAGGTGTTGCCGGTGAGCAGCCACCATTGTACAGCCAACGGCTCGCCGTCATACAGTCGACCATCTTCGTCCGTGCACTCTCTCAGTCCGGCACCCCGCTGGCGGCGACCCATCAGGTGGGGGAGACAACACAACAGCACGGTGATAAGATTAGATAAGGTGTAAATAACCATCTTCAGTTTAGTTTATTGGGCAACAATGAATTGTACTTGGTTATTGCTAGGTTTTGATTGATGGCTAGTGATATCAATGTACCACCTTATTTTGATCATACTAGTAAAAAAAAGGAACAACTCATTTCAGTGATCACCAATATTTTCTATTTTTAGTTTCTGCGACAAAACCAACTGTTGGTTTACAGGAAACAAGATGGTGATCTGAGGAGACCAAGCACAGTCTTCATGATGTTCTTTGTGTGGCGAGAAATCTTATCTGCAATAACTCATTCGTGTATAGTGGTGGCTCAGCAGAGATATCGCTTGATTGCTGTTGAAACTGCTGCATATCGACACCCTGGAGTTGAGCATGTGTTTTTCAACTTTCGAGCTTGTAGTTGAACAAAAAGCAATGCTTTACCTTCTGACTGTTTCTTTGTTATGCAGTATGCTATCAGGTTATTTGCTGATGTATTAGATGTTGTTCCACTAGCCTTAGCGGAAAATAGTGGTTTGCCACCTATTGATATGTTAACTGCGGTGAAATATCAACAGGTTAAGATATTTGAGCTCCCTGTCCCATATTTTCTCCTCAAGTCCATTGCTTTAAACTTTTAATAGCATATGTGCTTCTTGTCCTTGTACTTATTAGACAGATATATCATGCCCACAATTTTCTCATATTGATTTGGGCAAATAGAAGCATCGACTCTTGATGAACAGGTATTTGATTTATGTACCTCTTTCAGGTTTGATTATTGTTAAATCATATGTAGAGTACTTTAAATTCTAGAAGCTGTCAGCAATAGGATATAATCTAGCATGGCAAGTAATCATGACAGTATGATGAAAGCATGAGGCTCCATGGCATAGGATGGACGCACTCTCTCCTGTTGGAACCCTATAGCTTATGAATTTCCAATCTTGAGTATTTTAATTTCTGAAACAAAACTACATCCTTTGATCTAATGTGGCAATCATCCTTCGCCAGGTAATTCTTCCTTTTAATGGTTGTGTTTGCAGGCATAAGGAAATGTGAGATGGTTTCTAGACAAGAAGCAGCGACCCATCTGCAGCGTACTTGAGCTTGAGCCGCTGCCCTTAGCGTCTCCAGCAAACCTGCACTCTTATTTACAAATATGTCATACACAGCTTGCCTATGTGTGCTTGCAATCTAAATCGATCTGGTTACATACTTGAAAATATGTCAAATACTGAGATGTACTGAATATGTATGATCCTGTTGTTCTTTGTAGAAACTAAATTTTCTTTTGATATGTCTGTGCTTACTTTCATACTCTAACATGGTTGAATTATTTGTGTATCGTACTATAAATATTTGCTGCCCGTAGCAACGCACGTGCACGATCCTTTTTTTTTGTTGCCTAAAGCACCAACATCTAGCTATCTTGTGATTGAACTGTATGCAGGCAGGACTTGACACTTTCTAAATAAATTTAGATGCTTTGCAATTGGCAACACTGGATACATATCATTTTGATTCTATAGCATCGACCATCACTTGGTCAGTTCTTTCATCAATATTGATACAAGCACATAGTAGCCAGTGTTTACTTTCAAAATACTAACAAGGATCAGTTTCCATTGAAATCAGAAAACTCCTGAGCATTTTGTCAAAGGTCAAAGCACGACAATGCACAGTACAGCTTACATAGAAGCCAGACATGACTTTTCTCAACAAAAAAAAAAAAAAAGAAGAGGAAGCCAGAGATGACTTAAAATAGAAGACGATGAAAAGTCTTTAAAAACTACACCTAACACACACATAAACCCTGCAGGGCAGGATCAGTTTTGCTAGAGCTAAAACTAAAAGTGTCATCCTAGCATGTCTCGATCAAGATGGTCTCGCGTGAAGTTTTATAAGCCCCTGAGGCGCAGACGCTTGAGCCGTCATCTGTAAACTGTAAAGCATTATCCAAGTGCTGCACAAATGTACAAAACTTGAAAACATAATCAGCTGATTGATGGATCGTATCTGGTGTTGACAAATGCTTCTCGCACACATACCTCCATCGCATGGGGGCAACACTGTCGTTGCCGCCGCCGCTAGGCGATTCAGCCGGTGCAGGATGGAATCAGGGTGGGTGAATACCAAATTCAGCATGCTAGGCTTCAAGGGGGGAGAACGAGGAGGCACCAATCGCATGCTGCCTGGGGTGCGTCACCTGGCGAATCGCGTGAGCGCGGCTCTACCGGGGGCGATGCGGCGGCGCCGACGGCGGGGCACTGCATCGGCGGCGGCTGCGGGACATCAAAAGGATAGGGGTATACCCCAAATTATGGGCCGATATGGGCCGCCACATAGCTAAATGGGCTGAATCGAGAAAATACCAATATACCCTTTCCTTTATTTTCGGAATTAGTTCCTGACCCACAAACATTTGGTTCTGGTCCACAATTTTAGTTCCTTGTAACAGGTTCTTTCTATTTTTAAACCATCCGATATGGATCGATGGACGGTTCCTAAAATCTTCAAGCACCGGAGAAAATGTCTTATCGTTACCCTCTGTACCTTTGTTATTGTTACAGTAGAAAAGTGAAATGGAATGGCAAATGGAATGATCGGATTGATTGATGGAGGACCCTCCTCAACCTTGCTCTCCTTTAAAAACCCTTCGATCATCTTCTTCCCGTGAAAAGCAGACTGCAGGTGCAGGTCTTCTCTCCTTCTGTTACCATTGACTGACATCCTTTTGCCCGCATTTAGGCATAGGATGTATTGGGACAAGCAGTGTTGTGATGCTTCGGATCAATGCTGTCAATCGGAATCCACTGTGCTATGATATGCTGAAGGGCCGTGGAAGCTGGACAAGCTCGTCCAGCACCGAAACTTTTCTGCTCCCACCATTTGCATAGCCGGAGACATGCGAAGCTGTTGTGACCCGGTTGCTTGAGATTCTCAGCAGTAACTCTGTAGATTTGTCACCTGTGTGTATTGTAAGTTGGTCAGTCTGTCTCTTTTCCATTTTGTAAGATTCTGCCTTAGCAACCAGTAATGTCTATTTTACCCTTCCAGTTATCCTCTAAATTCTTTTTTAAGTTTAATTATTCAAATATCAGACAAATATTAATTAATTCCTACAAATATCAGACAAATAACAGGATTAGTTGCATTGTAGTAACTGATCACTGTCCACTGCCATGCAATTTTTGTTTTTCAAAAATCAAGTGTTGGAATTACATCAACTACTGTTCCAATTCCAAATGCTAATGTTGGGCACCTCGACACTATTTGATCTTTAAATTAGTCTACTAGGTAAATTCATGGTAGGTGCCATCTCAGTAAAAGACGTTGATTCTGCTAACAGTGCTTAATTCATGCTAGGTGGCAGCAGAAAAGACCGATATTTACATGGTTTTAAGTAGTCACACTATCGGCATTGTCGCTACACAATGGTGGAACTAATAAAGACCCTATGATTATATAAGTTCATTAATATAGAAATGGGTGGTATTATGAAATATGAATATATTTACATTATTTGCATTTTATAATATATAGTTATAGGGCCACCATTTGTGTTCCGCACCATGCATGGCCTCATAAACTTAGGAACTGGCCTCCTTAAAAAGTGTTCTGAACAATACATACAATGGTGATGGCCACATAGTCTTTAGATACCGAAAATAAGAAAAGATTGAACAATCCATACAACGGTGATGGCCACATAGTCTTTAGATACAAAACCATGCATGAATTGAAAACTCAACTTGTAAGTGGAGACACCAAGAAACTGAACTTTTTAAGGAGAAGATTGGGCAAAAAGAAATAGTTCAAGGGAAAAAACTCTGTTTTGGAATAAGTTGTCAAAGTGAACTGCCAAGAGTAGTAAAATAGAGTTTTTTTTTGAAAAGGCAAAATAAAAAACATGTTTCCCTCATTCCACCACTCATCAGATGATAGTGAAGCGTCCTCTGTGGATGTGGTTTGATGAGGTTGATCATGTGTCGAAATGATCTTGCCGTCGGCATGGCACCATTCGTGGCGTGATTCCCACAGTTCAGGGCAGGCCAATAGATCTACTCCTCGCGTGCGTCCAGTTTCCAGTCCAGGGTACAATGGAAAGATAGATCAGTGATGTCCATAGCAGATCAGCATTCCAAGATAAATACAGATCACCTGTCGTGCGTAATTTCCTGGGGTCTCCTATTCCCTAAGAGCATCTCCAAGAGTGTCTAATTTTTTCCTCCTAAAAACATGAAGTTTTAGACCTTCTAAAAAAGTATTGGAAGGAATAAAAAAGGTCATCTCCAAGAGTTCCTAATAATCAACTCCTAAAATATAGAGACAATTTTACTTCACGAATCTTATACTATTTCTAAATTATCCTAACCACTTTTATATATTCTTTCTCTCTTGCACATTTGCATTAGGAACCCTTTTCTTACTGTTTATTCTTTCTGCACCCTTCCACCTTCGATTAGGTGCGAGTTAGGTGTGCGTAAAGTTACGCAAAACTAGTTGATTTTTCCGGAGTCCTAAAATGTTAGGAGGATGTATTAGGAGTTGTTGGAGATGTGTTTTTTCCCATCTTCCTAAAAAATAAGTATTAGGAAGGGATTTTGGGAACTCTTGGAGATGCTCTGATATAAGGCTGTCTACAACTTTTTGCTCGATACTATGGTACTTTTTGCTCCACTGGACTTTATTGGTTGATAAATATTTGTTGGTTTTGAGCGAACTCTAAAACAATACAGGAAAACAAAAAAAGGTCAAGTCAAACCACATATACCACGGCAGCAAGAAACAATGTATATGTACATTTTGGGTGGATCCCTATTTATAAGTGGTTGAAAAGATATATTCCTTTTTGCCAACTTGCCCATGATTACCTGCAGGATTCTTAGAATATGGTGCATAAAATAATCAATGCAAATTGCACGATAATTGCCATATCGTTCCATGTTTCCATAATTGCGTTCACATGGTTCATGCCTTTTCTCCTCATGAGCTTCAGGTCGGTCACCCACTAAGCCCAAACTCATCCGGACCACTCCTGCTCTGAGCCAAATATAGTCCCACTCAAGCTTGATCAAAGGTGGTAGCAATCATCGCCATTGCCTGACCATCACCACACAGAGATCTTTGATCTGAACCACCAGATGGATCTTCCTAGCCATAACAATCACAAACGTATGATACCTCGCACCAGGGTAGCTAGAGATCCAAGGTGACCACCATCTTCATTTAATCGGTAGACTTCTTGTTCATGGGAGACAACTATAAGTTTTTGAATTAATACACCAGGGTTCATAGTTTCTGAAGGTCAATTCATTCAATCAGTAGACTTGTTGTTCATTGACTATGGCAGTTACTTCATACTAAATATAGGTGGTGATCAGGGCTGTGGTTTTATTATTGATTGAAACAAAATGCTGTTCTCTGCATATTGAACTTCAAGAGGTCAGCGGCACGGTGTCGCATCTCCTCTCGCGTGCGGGTGGCGGTGCTGGTCACCCCTCCTTCATCTCGTAACCCACAGGGAAATGATGAATTTCTCCGTGTGCCATGTCAATTTCCGTGTATGGTTTATCTAACCCACAGGGAAAATTTCCCTGTGGTGCCATGCCAATTTCTCTATGTGTTTTATCTAACTCGCAGAGAAATAACGAATTTCCCCGTGTGTCATGTCAATCTCCCCGTGTGTTTTATCTAACACATAGGGAAATGAGGAATTTCCCTGTGGGTTATGATATTTCCTTGTGTGTTTTTCAAAAGCGTCAGGGAAATCCATGTGTGTTCACGAAAAAGCACTCAGGGAAAATCGGTACACACAGGGAAATTTGGATTTCCAGTAGCTACATCTGAATGTATTATTGTCCAGTGCCCCGGTCGTCCAGATTGTATTACTGCTTAATGTTTTTACTCAGGAAGTAGCAGAACTCACTTAGAAAGTAGCAGAACTAGTTTAGTTACGACCATGTTGTGTATTGTTTGCAATCAGACAATGTTTCATTTGACTTCTATAAGGTGATACAATAAAGGGCATTGCCACTATGTTAGGAATTGTTTCCCTTGTTACAGGAATTTAATTGCTGAAATGAACTGTAGTCACCAATTTCAATTGTTAAATGAGCTTTCCTGGATGTGCAGAATTGCATATTGCTTTAGTTGTAAGCAGCTGACAAGGACTGTTCACACTTCTCCTGAGGGGTAGGACCTGACAGGTACTATTTCACATTTTTCCTGACAGGTCCAAGCCGTCACAGATTGGTCCTTGACGGTTACCGACACAGAAGATGACCTTTCCTGTCAGTCAGTCCGTGATGACTCATCCCTGACGGTTACCGACACGGAAGATCATCCGTGACGGTTTGAGGTACTTTCCGTGACGGAATATGCTGTCAGAGAATAACTTGGCTGGGGTAGTGCTCGCTGATGTTTCGACAAAGTCACTTGGGCGTGCAAGGTTCAGAGATCTTCGTGACAGAATTTGCAACATCAAAGTTGAGGTAAACCGAGCATGAATTAGGGGGAGTTTGTTAGATAATCCAAGCTCGGTTAGTTGCATGGCATAGCTAGCATAAAGGAGCTCATTCAATCCTTGCCCATTTGAGCGCGTGTTTGAACCGGCCGTTGCTGCGTGAGTTCATGCACCGGCTCCCCTGTTTTCTGGTCGAGTCTAGGTACTTACGTTATTAACGATCAAATCATTTGTGTAATGCTAATTATCAAATCATAATGTTATATGAATGTATGACTTTTTGTGTCTGAAATTTTTTCTAAGGCATTTAGGTGCCCTATTTGAATCAACCACCAAGTTTGAGATTTTTCTGAATTTGTTTAGTACTATTTACAATTTATTTTAATCCAAGAGACTTCACCCGGTAATTATACGTTGAATTGAGTCGACCCCCGAAAAGATCGGGAGTGGTGCCAAACTTTGCCGCAAGGTCTCTTGTGTCATCGGAGACAAACTCGATTTATTTACTAATTTTTTACACATTATTAACTAAGTAATCAAATTATTCTAAATGAAATTCTGTTATCTCATATCGAAAACAGAAAATAGAATTAGCGATTTAGACTCTTAAAATATATTTATATACAAATATATAGAACTAAGTACTACAAAGTTAAATATGATTTTGCATGTTCAAAATATAAAAATTTACTATTTTTTACTAATATTACAAAGATAAATGGTGAGAAAATAAAAAAGGAATTGGAAAAATTGGGGTCCCGCCAGAAAATTTCCCTTTTGTCCCGGGTGGTGTTACCACCCGAGACAAAAGGGGGGCCTTTTGTCTCGGGTGGTAACACCACCAGGGACAAAAGGGGAATTTTCCGCTTTTGGGAACTCCCGCGCGGAAAACCCCTTTTGTCCCGGGTGGTGTTACCACCGGAGACAAAAGGGGGGGCTATATAAGGCAGTCCCCCCTTCTTTCTCAACGTCGTCCTCCACCGCAGCAGCTCCGCCCCGCCGTCCTCCGCGCCGACCCGCCGCGTGCCCTCCTCCGCTCCGTGCTTCCGAGCCGCCGCTCTGCCCCTCCGTCCTCCGCGCCGTCCTCTGCGCCGCCCCGCGCCGCCGCCCACTCTGCCCTCCTCCGTCGACTCCGTCGCCGCCACGCCGCGCCTCCGAGCCGTCGCTCCGCCCTGCCGTCCTCCGTGCTGACCCGCCGCGCCGTCCTCCGCACCGCGCCCGCTGCCTCTCCGCGCCGCCGGTACTCTGGCGCGTTGGTGGCCGCCGGTTGCGCACACACCGGCCGCCGACAGCAAGTTTTTTTTGTTAATTTAATTTAATTAATGTTGTATAATGTTGTATGTTGTATTAACTATTAATTACTGACCAAAATTATAGAATATTAGAAATTATTAGTGTATTAATTATTAATTTAATTAATGTTGTATGTTGTATTAATTATTAATTAGTGACCAAAATTATAGAATATTAGAAATTATTAGTGTATTACGAAAATTTTGTTATGAGTTCTAAATTATTTGTACACATATAGTGTCGACCCGCCCTACCTCGGTTGCCGCTTCTCCCCGCCAACCCCGATAGCCGCTTCTCCCCGTCGCCTCCCCGCCCCGCCGACCCCGGTAGCTGCTCCTCCCCGTCGCCGTCGGTAGCCGCTCCTCCCCGTCGCCGCCGGTAGACGCTCCTCCCTGTACTCAGAAATTCATGTGTACTCAGAAATTTATTTATATTTCTAGAAAATTCATGTATTTTTATAGGAAATTCTTATTTTTACTTAGAGATTCATGTTCATACTCAGAAATTCATAAGAAATTCATGTGTACTCAGAAATTTATTTATATTTCTAGAAAATTCATGTATATTTATAGGAAATTCTTGTTTTACTTAGAAATTCATGTTCATACTCAGAAATTCATAGGAAATTCATGTGTACTCAGAAATTTATTTATATTTCTAGAAAATTCATGTATATTTATAGGAAATTCTTGTTTTACTTAAAAATTTATTTTCATACTCAGAAATTTATGTTTATAATCAGAAATTTATATTCATAGAAAATTTATTTATACTTAGTATAGATGGATCCCAATGATGATATAAATGAGGTGATGATGGACTTAATTGCCGGCCCTTCGAGAGGGTCAAATGAGAACTCACAAACCTACACCGAGGAAGAGGGTACCCAGGCGGACCAATTCCTCAACATGTCAGCCCTCGAGGAAGGCAACACACCGGGCCGAGGACAACAACACCGCCGCAGCCCCTGATAATGCAGAATGTTCCGGCGAGGTATCAAAGAAATCATGGCTTACTAATTCTCTTACCCCCATAGATATACCTATATATTTCATTACCACAATGTACTAACAAATAACGATTCCTGCTTTTTGTAGCCCTCTGGATCGTCGTCAAAAAAGACTAAGAGAGGGCGTACACAGGTACTCACCGGTGAGGTGATGTATCAAATCACAGAAGTGTCAGAGATTGGCCAGCCATGTGCACCAAAAAGGATCAAAGATAAGTACGTGTCGCAATGCGGGGCCATTGTAAGGGACAACGTGCCCATCAAGTATAGAGAATGGAAGGGAAGAGAAGATAATCCATACGTGGTTCCGGACTCAGTAAAAAATATGTTGTGGACTGATGTCCTAAAACACTTCACACTTCCTGAAGGCGTGGACACAAACCTTGTGAAGGGTTGGACTCTCTCGAAGATGGCAACTCAATTTCAGAGTTTCAAGAAGCAGCTTAGGAAAACATTTATCAGCAAAGGCGAAACTCCAAAATGGGATGAATGGCCAAAGCTAAGAGACCACTGGAACTCATTTGTGGATTACATGCACAGCGAAGATTTTGCCAAGAGAAGTGCACAAGGGGCCATAAGTTCGAGTAAGAAGGGGACTACAACCATCGTCTTGGTCGAGGTGGTTACGTGGTTGCAATTCCCCGGTCGCGGAAGATGGAAGAAGACCTTCTCACCAAAGGTATCATACCAGCGGTCTTCGACTGGCCTGGCCGATCGAAAAATTGGTACTATGCTCATGGAGGGAAATTGAACCCTGATGATGGGACCCTTGAGTTCCCACCCACGTTACGTGAGAAGGCACTTGAGATCATGCAAAAAATTGAAGATGTCAAAGCGGGCAGAATACCGGTTGACAGAGAGATCGATGAGCTCACTTTAGCGCTCGGGAACCCAGAACACCCAGGATGTTGTAGAGGCTACAGGGTGGTGCCGTGGAAGTTTGCTTTCATGGGTAACATCGACTCCTATAGAAGCCGCAAAAGAAGAAGACAACGTGAACAGGACCAGTGGTGCCAAAAGATGGAGCAAAGACTTCAAGAACAGGAAGAAAGGATGTAGGCAGAGATTCAACGGCGAGTGGACGCCACGATAAGTGATAGGTTCCATTAAGGAGCAATGCACGAACCGCAAGCACCGCTGGATCTCGTCATCAGCCCTACCCAACGCAAAAGCAGTTGCGCTTCCACAGAGGCCCCCAAAGAGCAAAGGGCAATCAAAGGAGTTCAAGTGGACGACAGTGAACGGTACCCTGTGGATGACATCTCTCGGCGGACCTCATGTGAGCTGCATAAGCCTTTCGGCAACATCACAATGAAGGTATAAATATGATTAATACATTCAACTAGCACAACTATCGATGCATATATATATAAATCTAATATTCACTTCATTAATTATTTCTCTCTCTCTATCTACATATATATATAGGTGGTGTATGGAAGTGCTCTTGCGCAAATGCCAGGACAGACAAGCCACAGCATGCCGATTCCACCTGGCTACACCTCGGTTGGTGTGGAGGAGATCTATGATCCAAGATTTGACGACCTAGAGCTAGAGATCCCTGGAGGTGATGGGGAAAAGACACTCAAGGATGCGCTTCACGGTATCATATTGTGGCCCAAAAAGTACATCATAATTCCCGAGAACGTGGCAGCAATCCCGCCGATAGATCCCCCGAATCCGCCACCATCATCATCTCCAGGGCCGTCATCATCACATCATGCTCGCTCTCCGTCTCCACCACATCATCCATTCCATTCTGGAGGTGCGAGCGATGACGATGACATCCCTCCCCAAGCACCGCCAAAGCTACCTCCGGCCGGAAAGCATAGGTCCGGAGCACAATCTTCCTCGACAATGCAACCACCAAAGCAGAAAAAACCAGAAAAGAAAAAGTCTGAGCCCATTAGAAAGAAGCTAGCATATGAGCGAACATATGAAGAAACAGATGCGATTTCAAATGCAGAAGTCAATGCTTTCTTCGAGAGTCTACGTCAGCAATTACGAGCGAAGCAGCTCAAGGAGAAAAATAAAATAGATCCACGCAAGCTCCAGTATTTCATACAAATGAAGGAAGAAACTAAGAGAAATGTGCAATTGAAAACGGATTATGACCATTCACTTTGGAAGTCTTTGAAAAAGAAGAGATGAGGAGGGTCGCCAAATAGTTACATCAAGGACATACCTCAGTCGTCAAGGACTGGCGCAAAGAAGAAGAACCAAGCAGATGCGCAGACTTATGCTGCATCCGGCCTCGATGCACAACAACGACTTCTTGCAACCATGCCTGCAGAACAAATAGCGGAGGTCATTACTTTTGCGGAAGAAACAGGGTTGTCTGTAGCGCTATTCTGGGAAATGAAGAACCACCATCTCCGGATAGAAACATCATACCTAGATGGCGCTTTCAGGTAGAACAACCTTTGATCAGGCCGGAATTGGTGAAGAAGCTACCAACTCAAATGCACAGATTTCATGAGTGGTACATGAAAAAGTCAAAAAATGGCCAGGAGATGCTTGGTATGCTTATTAGACCGGAAGATTTTGCCGGTGAAGGTGAGAAGGTGGTTTGGCTGCAGTTCAAAGATATTTATGAAATTTACCATCTAGGCGCCATGAATACCGATCTTATCATGGCCTGGTGTCTGTAAGTGTCGTACTTTCATAAGTTTATTAATTAATTTATTGCGTTTGTTGCGTCTGTCAATTGACTAATTAACTTTGTCTTTCATTTTGTTTAGCATGGAACTAAGACATATGCGAAAAAAGGGTTATGACAAAGTTGGTGTCATGGACCCATCATTGGTTAACCAAGACTATGTCAAACTGCAAACGGACGTATGTGTCAAGACAATCCATAGGACCTTGTGTGAGATGCATTTCAAGAATTCAATACTACTACCATACCAATTCAAGTAAGTGCGATTACCATCTAATACATGATTTCCTTTGGTAATTTATAGTTCTAATCTTTATGACTATGTCTGCAGTTTTCACTGGGTTCTTATGATAATTATGGTCGACAACAGCAACATCGTGGTTTTTGATTCGTTGAAAAAACCTCCCTCAGACTACCAAGACTTGCAAGATCTGTTTCAAGTGTAATAATTTTAGTTAACATATTTTCTTTAATACAATAGTTTCTTTTATTAACACTATCTTTCATTATTTTTTCCCCAGAGCTTGGAAACAATTCACTGCTACGCACCCTGGACCATTTAAAGATGAAATTAGATTCTACACTGAATTTCTGGTAATTAATCTAAATAACAACTTGTTGTTCAGATAATTTAAACTATATTAACACTAATATTTCACAATGTTTCTCCTCTTTAGTGTTTGAGACAGGAAAAAGAAAATAATTTATGTGGATACTACGTCTGTGAGCATATACACTGTTTCTGTGCCACAAACGACGATTATACTATAAGTAAAATCATACATCATTTTCAAACCGCTTATATATTTAATTGTTGTGTTGAATGAATTAACATATTTGCACATTACAGATGGATATGACCAGGGACGCAGTCATCGAGAAGGACCGTCTCTTGGCAGTTCAAGAAGGTCTAACAGGATTCCTCATTGACGAGGTGATTAATCCAAAAGGAAGACATCATTATGACAGACATCCGATAGATCAACTCTCCCCTTCTTGATTTTGATGGAATAGAATGGAAGGATATTTTGATGTATATTTTGTAATTTTATAACATATACTAATTATATATGTTTATATATATATATATAAAGTTTAAATGGTAGATATATAAGTCTAAGTACGTATAGTAGACACATATACATAGATATCTTAGTTTAAGTATGTATACATATACGTATAAGTGAGACAAGAATTGAAATATAAGCGTATACCGATAATTAGTATAACTGAAATTGGAAAACAAAAAAAAACACGGGGACCCCTTCAGCCTTTGTTGGTAATACCATAAAAAAACTGTTCCCTGCCATGAAAAAAAAACTGTTCCCTGCCATGAAAAAAAGTTGATAAATTCATGGTAGGTGGCCAGCAATGTTCCCATCTCAGTAAAAAAGCTCTCAATCGAGGGATTTGAAGCTTGAACATTTTTCCATTATCTAAAAAAGCTCTCATCTTAGTTCTTTGTCAGTGACTAGTAGGCCAGGTGACATGTTTTGTTATTATTGTGCATCTAATTTCAACATATTTGAACAGTGACCAGTGTTAATTTCTGAACAACTATGAGACCTGAATACTAAAATGGCTACAAATCCAACAAATTAACTATAGGATACATCCACATCTGTGCCGGAAGATGACCACAACAGTGTGTTGAGGAAGATCAGAACACTAAAGACCTAGCAAGCTACTTCATCCCAATGCCTTCCATTTAATTGTTTTGCTAATAGGCAGAAAGGGTGCGGGCAAATGGAAATTAGAGGCGCCGAGGGAGAAATGTTACTGTGGTGGACAGCTATTATAGCGCCCTTATACTCTCATGAAGTGTGGTAGGTACATGCTGCTAGTATCTAGTAATATTCAAACCATCTCACCCTGCATTTTTACTCTGCTAGGATAGGCCTAGAGAAGTCAGTACTCCGCTCCTTTTGCAGGTGCGGTTGGCAAATTCGCCCGCCTCTGGAAAAAAAGAGGCACACTTAAAAATCATTTATGTAGTAGTTTTTTCCAGATTTATCTATTTTTTCCGAAAATAAGAGAAGTTTTCTAATCATCTTGTCAACCTGTATGCTGATGAGTATAGGTTCATTATTCATTCTGATTTGCAAATGAAGTGAAGTGGTATTCCCTTCTGACTCTTTTAACCGCCCTTGATTAAGTTCTCCGTTTTCAGTTCCCACCAGAAAGACTCCGAGTAACATTGTATCAATGCTGCATGTGTCCGTGTGCTGTGGGCACTGTGCAGTGATGTTCTCCAGGCACGAAATCACACATCAGAGCTTCTCAGAATGGAGAGTATGGCCATACGCTGCTGGAGGTGTATAGGAGATGCGTGCTGGTATGCATTACCCGGCTTCAAGTGAGGAGTGCAGTTATGATAATGCATACAAACACCATTTTTGTGCCATTTTGCTTCTTCCTCGATGTCTTCTATTCCCACACATTCCCTGTAAGGCTTTGTTTGGGTATAAGAGTATTGGAGTGGAATGAAGGGATTGAGGGAGAAATTAGTTCATTATTATCATAATCCACTTCATTCCACCTCATTTCCACTGCAATCCTCTTATACCCAAACAAGCCCTAAAGATATTCAGCGTTTTTGTCGACTAGTATAGTTTCATCCCGCACATACGTACTGACTGGACTCTGTTACCAAAACTTTTCTGACCACATTCGGATCCGAGGTTTCCTTTAATTATTTTTTATATTCAATTCTGACTACACACTATATAGTCTTTGAGTAACAAAAAATCATCAGTGAGCTACAATGTAATTAACCTTAAACATCTGTGTAGTACACCATAACTCTCATAAAAGGTCATACACATTACTCTGTCTAGAGGCGCAACATCATTGGTCGTACCTCGTTGCATTCATATATCCATATAAGAAGCAATATACTATGATCCTTTTTTTATTAAAATTATGTCCACACTAGCAAACCTGATGGTGACGTATTCGTCCTCTCCCGATGCAGGATCTCAAAAATAAAACAACAGCAGCAAGGTGAGCGGCCAGATTTAATCGAACCATTTGCACAACCGTCACATGCCCACACACTTCGTCTGGCGGGGCAGGGCGGGCCGAGCGCGTGTGTGGCAGGGGCGGAGGCAGTAGAGGTGCATGGGTGTACAAGACTACAAGTGCACACCCAATATTTTTGGCAGAAGAATTAGTATGTGTGCATATATACATGTAAGTATACTAGTAGTTGGGTCAGACTTTGCATATTGGCCTCCATAGCCTTTGGCCGGCCTCCTACGCAGCTAAGCTGGCCCAATTTTGAAGGAGCGGTCAGGAAAGGAGGCCAGAACGCAGGCACACCAGCACTCGCTTCGCTCGTATCCTCGACCCGTTGTCCCTGTTCCTCTTTCTGTAGCGCCACCACCACACCGCGGCGCGGCACTTCTTAGGATTTTCTTGCTGGCCGCCACCGCCGGAAGCCTGTCCCCGATGCGTACTGCGGGGGCGCGCCGCCCGCCGATCTGAAGACTAGGGCTCTGCGGCAACGCGCGTGTCGCCATGGCTACACAGCCGGCCGTGGCGACTACGGTGGGTCGGTGGCGCACAGATGTGGAGCAGGCCACCGAGCCAATGGCCAACATCACAGTCGCCGATGCTTAGGATGGGCAGGCGCAGGTCACACCGACACCGAAAGCAGGAGCTACGACCACAGGAAGTTCAGCGGCGGCACCGGAAGCCGCAGCTACTTTCATGATATTGTATTGTTCTCGTGCTGGTGTACTGTTCATGAATCATTTGTTTTCATGCACTTTTAATTTGTATATACTATTGTTTTTAAGCTTGCACACCCAATCTTGAATTCCTGCCTCCGCCACACTGTGTGGTGCTTTTAATCTTTCTCCACATATATAGTTTGGAGGAGAGACGACATCAATATTTATGTTGGCCATCCTCCTCCTCTATATCACAGGACCCTCCTATATATATGCCTTCTTACTGCTTGATAATTATATATACCAGTCTCAAGCTCCGATCCCCTTATAATTCCCCAACACTCCGACATCCCATCACAGATGAGTTAGGCATAGGAGGTATTGGGACAAACAGTATCGCAGAGCCACTGATCTATCCCTTCGACCGGAATTCAATGTGTTGTCATCTGGTAAAGGACCGCGGAAAGAAGACAACGGTAAAGCATCATACACAACAAGAGTCTACAAGTTTCCCAACAGTTTGTTTGAAGTGCCAACAGTGATAGCACTACTAGTATTATTTCTCAGGTAGCAACAGGGACTCTAGTACAATACTCCACGTTCCACCGAAGTGCAATTCCGTACAATGCAATCCCCCAAAAAAACTCATTACTCGGACACAAAAGGCATGCTGCAAAAAGTTTTACTTGCTCGAACCAACTGATGATTGGTCGGTACATAGGCTTATATCGACACCGATATTATAATTAACAATATTAGCTATTGTACCTATCGTGGTATACCGAGCATTGCTGGTTGATTGCTTTATATATTCGCGCTGTACGCGTGATGAGTAGTTACTTTTATGTGCCATTTTCTATGTTGACAAAAAATGTAGACAGCATAGGGGGGATGAGATACCAGGACTATGAATCTATGATTCTGTCAATGCGAGGATTACTGGTGAACAATTGTCCATGGTGTCCATGGTGTGGTTGTGACAAAAAAATGAAGAAATTTTTACGATTATTGTCGTATATAAGGAATATTTAAAAAATTGATCCTAGAGATACAAAACCATGCACGAAAACTCAACTTGTACGTGGAGACACGAAACAATGGTAATGGCCAATCTGTTCCTCATGTGCTTCCAATTCAGGCTACAATGAAAAGAGAGATCAGTGATATCATTTGTTACCTCTTGTGCATAATTTCCTGGTGTCTCCTATTCCAAGGCTGTATACAACTTGTTTGCAATGTACAAAATGGGACAGTAAGGCGTCAACAATGAGCAGATAAGGTTACTGCCATCCGGTGTGTAGGGCAAATATATAATGCAGCCGTCCTAACTCGTTAGTGGGCGGTGCATTGAGGTAGGTATGACAGTCCCTTATATGTTCTAATTCAATTCATGACACCTACTTAATATTAAGGTACGTAATACAATGAGGCCCCTGTTAATAATGACACCTACTTAATATCAAGGTACTTAATATTCAAAGGGGGAAACTAAGGCCCCTGTTAATGAGTCCGCTAATGGTTGCTGGATTTATAATGCAATGAGGCATAAGAAACCATTTCTTCCCCCGCAATGAGGCAGAAGAAACTAAACTTTTGGCGTTGAGGAGAAATTGGTAGTTTCTATGCAACATGTGGCTGTCCATTGTGATGTGAAATAGGAGAGGAAAATACATGAAAATAAAATAATATTTATTAGGGAAATAAATTTGCATTGTGTGAGATAGTTTCTATTGGTAGTTTCTTGATGATGTGACTGTTATGAAAACCGTGCATAGTTTCTACTGTTGGGATTGCCCTTACCGACACCTTCCATTCTCACAAGGATCTTTGGTGGTCGTAACTCATATCACTTATTTTCCCTATATTTAGAACCTCTTTGGTAGAACCATGTTGAAATGAGTGGCCCGTTCTGAACAATATATACAACAATGATGGTACATCAAATCGTGCCACATAATACAACTCTAGTTAGGTAGGGACTACCATTGAGTTAAATGCACCAACCAATTCAACCCACATGTGGGCAATCCTTATCCTCCGACAATCCCCCTCACATGTGGGCTCCATTAGGCCGTATATGTGGATATTTGAGTGGGCTGCAACTATTTTACTTAATTGCGCCTGCCAGATTTTGATGTTGAGAACTCCAGCTCTGATTCCATATTGAGTTGCATGCACCAACTAGTTCAACACAAAAGGTTAAGCTTATAATGAAAGATGGATGGTTCACTTATACTCCAGCAACTACGATTAGTACCTATGTTATTTTTTAGAAAAAGGACAATAATCCGGCCTCTGCAACCGCACACAGCCAAGTTCTAACAATATTTTCAGCCCATAGGCTGATTACAATAATCTGGTGTGAAACACAAACGGTAGGAAGAAATCAAAAGCAAAGTCTATTATTGCTTCTCCATCCATGTTTGGCAAAAATATCCAAGGCGACGACCTCCAACGCTTTGCTTGCCAAACATATTGTCTCTCTTGTGTCCTCACGCTGTAACAGGGACCAGAATCGCAGCCAGTAGGCTCCCCTGAAAACAGCCTGCATAAAAGAGGTAAACCGTTTTTCTCAAAAATCAAATCATTACGTGTACACCATATCACCCACATAAGAGCTGCAACTCCAATATAAATCAAATTTTTATCCTTCTTTCTTATGCACGTTAACCAATTTCAAGTATATGAGCTATTGACTTTGGTGGAGTTAACCCAGTCGCTATATTGACCACTCTCCAAATTATCTTAGCATGTTGACACTTAAAAAAGAGATGTTTAATTGTTTCATTTTGATCACAGAAGCAACATTTTTTACTCCCAGACTAATTTCTCTTTGATAAGTTATCCTTTGTTAAGATAACACCTTCCTGAAGGAACCACAAGAAAATTTTTATTTTTAGAGGGATCTTCAGCTTCTAAATAAACTTACAATTGAAAGGGGTATTCTGGTTTGAGATATTGATACATAGATCTAGCTGTAAAATTGTCATTTCTATGCAAATTCCAGATAAATTTATCCCTCCCAACTGAAAGATGGTAAGGAGCAATTTTAGCTACAAGGTTATGCCAAGCAGTAAGTTTATCACCAACTAAAGCTCTTCTAAAAGAGAGATTCCACGGCATTTGGGTCATGACATTTGCCACAGTAGCATGAGGGTAGTATACTATACTGTAGAAGGTCGGAAACTGCTCTTCTAGTGATTTAGAGCCAACCCAAGTATCCTCCCGGAACTAAGTTTGTGACCCATCTTTAATCTTGAATGTTCCACAATCTAGAAAGTCATCCCTCACCTTTAACAAACCTTTCCAAAAATACGAGTCACCAACTATAATTGTAACCTGAGAAAGGCATTTTGAACTTAGATATTTATTTCTAAGTAAGGTTTGCCACATGCCATCTTCGTTCAGCAATTTAAAAAGCCATTTGCTGAGTAGACATTTATTTTTAATCAAGAGGTTTGTTATTCCCAAACCCCCTTGATCTTTAGGGCGGCACAAAATGTCCCATTTGGCTAGGCGATATTTTTGTTTGTCACTATGGCCTTGCCAAAAGAACCTGGATCGATAAAAATCCAAACCTTTTAGGACGCCGTTAGGAATTTTAAAAAAGGACATCATGAACATAGGGAGGCTACTTAAAACGGAATTCATTAAAACCAATCGTCCACCATAAGATAGATGTTTAGCCTTCGAAGTACTCGGTTTGCGTTTAAATCTTTCCTCGATGATGTTCCAATCTGTATTACGGATTTTATTGTAGTGCATCGGGATTCCTAAATACCTGAAGGGATATGTCCCTAGACCACAACCAAACAATTGAGTATATTCATGCTCATACTGTTTAGCTTGTCCATAGCAAAAAATCTCACTTTTGTGAAAGTTGATTTTTAGACCTGATAATTGTTCAAAAACGCAAAGCAAGACTTTCATATTCTTAGCTTGCTCTAAATCATGGTCCATGAAAATAATTGTGTCATCTGCATATTGCAGAATAGATAGCCCATCTTCCACCAAATGTGGAATCACTCCTTCAACTTGGCCACCTTCTTTTGCTCGCTTTATTAAGATAGAGAGCATATCTGCCGCAATATTAAAGAGAATAGGTGACATAGGATCTCCTTGCTTGAGACCCTTTTTTGTTTGGAAGTAGTGTCCGACATCATCATTAATTTTGATACCCACACTTCCTCCTGAAACAAAATTTTGAACCCATATACACCACCGCGGGAAAAATCCCTTCATTCTAAGGGTTTGCTGTATAAAAGGCCATTTCACTTTATCATAGGCTTTTTCAAAATCAATTTTGAGAATTACACCATTAAGTTTTTTGGTGTGTAGTTCATGGATAGTTTCATGCAATATCACTACTCGTTCCATAATATTTCTACCCGGCATAAATGCCGTTTGGGTGGGTTAAACCACTTTATTATCCACTCCCACAAGTCTGTTGGTAGCTACCTTAGTGAAAATTTTGAAGCTCATGTTCAATAGGCAAATGGGTCTATATTGCTGAATTTTGACAGCCTCTTTAATTTTTGGGAAAAGAGTAATTACTCAAAAATTGAGACTATGCAAAGGGAGACGCTCTTCGTAAAAATCTATGAATAACGCCATGAGGTCTGTTTTTATGATTTCCCAGAAGACTTGGTAAAATTCTACTGGGAAACCATTCGGTCCAGGAGATTTATTATGCTCCATTTAGAACACTGCCTCCTTCAGCTCTTTTTCTGTAAATGGAGCTATGAGGAATTAAAGGTAGTCTTTATATAATGTGTTCCATATCAGAACATTGTAATCTTGAACATTATGTAGTACGTACCTTTTTTTCTTGCACCTCATACTAGCAATCATGGTGTTGAATGAAACATTGCGTATTCCATGTTGCAGATGTCAATGAAAGCTAGCAGTGCGCCTATAAAGCAGATGTCCACGATTATTTTTGGATGAAGGAAGTTATCAGATCATGAAGATCCACAAGTGAATGTCTCCGACCAGATCGAAACATATCTGGCCACATAGCCAGATCATACATGAGCACTTAGACTCCACGCCTGCAGAGCGAAACAAATAAAACTAGAATGAAAGAGACTAATAAAGAATGCTAGGGAGACTAAGCTTCAATCTTCATCATTGCTCTTGCTTCAACCTTGCAATCGGCCTTGTGCTGCAACTAGTCCCTCCCCTCTGCTATTTTCTTAGAAACTTTAGAGGTTAGGATCGTTCTGGCAGCTACTTTCCAGTGCTCATCTGCACCTTCAACTTTCCAAACTATGTGCATGTAGCTGAGTTAGTTGGGTGAAGTAAGGTATGTCTGAATACTTCGAAGAGCCTGTAATCTGGTCTGCCACAATGTCATTCACTGGTTCGCATGCAGCAAAAGGAGGAGCCTGTAATTGTGTTACTGATGCCTTCCATTCTCACAACGATCTTTGGTGGTCGTAACCCATATCTCTTATTTTGCATCTCTCTTCGAAGTCTTCAGCGACAAGCTAACCCAGCAACCAAAATGGTCTCCTCCAACCAATGGAATAGCAGGAAACATAAAAGGTCCAAAGGTCGAGAATCCTGTCAGCAGTGCTACTGTGCTAGCACTCATGGCCGGCCTTGGCCACGCTCGACGGTGGCTGCGACATGGCGCCGAATCGGCTTGACCGGACACTGCAAGTAAATCTGCAGGCGAATCAAGTGGAGTGGTCGGCCGAGGTCACACAGGATATTTTACAGCAATCATTGATATATGACACATAATTATTTTCTGAATGCAGTCCTTTTTAGGAACGTACGTGAAGATAGAAACTGATTACTCCAGCTGTGCTCCGATCCATTGGCGAACTGAAACCTGGTCTGTTGGCAACTTCTAGTATATTTTATATTTTATGTATTTTTAGCATAGCTGAATAGAGTTAATGGAGGTGTACATCATGACCACGGGCACTCCCAAACCAGACTCTATATTAGAGTCTAAACTCATTTATTAGCCTTCTATTAAATGTTTTTTTTGCTGATGTCACTACTAGAGAATGAATCATTTGTCCTGGCCTAAATTTTCATTTGTACCGGTTATATTGCCACCCGGTACAAATGAGGTCATTTGTACCGGGTGGGAAAGGGGGGCCCCGACGCGCCCCCGTGAGGACACATTTGTACCGGGTGGGGGCTAGCCCCGGTACAAATGTCGTTACATTTGTACCGGGGAGTATCCCCACCCGGTACAAATGTGAAATCTTCACATTTGTACCGGGTGGGGATACTCCCCGGTACAAATGTAACGACATTTGTACCGGGGCTAGCCCCCACCCGGTACAAATGTCCGTGGCCTCCCCCTGCTCCCCTTTTTAATCTACTGCCCTCTCTCTTTCCTTCTCTATCTTATCTTCTTTTCCTTCTCATCCCTTCTCTCATCTCTCTTTCCTCTCTTCTCTCTGCAGGCGGGCGCGGCAGGACGGGGGGCGCGGCGAGCGCGGAGGTGCGGCCGCGGGGCCGGCGGGCGCGGTGGTCGGCGGGCGTGGCAGGACGGGGGGCGTGGCGAGCGTGGAGGTGCGGTCGCGTGGCCGGCGGGCGCGGTGGCTGGCGGGCGCGGAGGTCCGGCCGCGCCGCGAGGGTGACGGGCGCGGGGCTGGCGGGCGCGGTGGCCGGCGGGCGCGGAGGTCCGGCCGCGCCGCGAGGCCGTCGGGCGCGGGGCCGGCGGGCGCGACGCCAGGCCGCCGGCCGGCGGGCGCGAGGCGTGGGACCGGCGAGCGGGCGCGGAGCACGGCGCCCGGCCTTACCGGCGGCGGCGCGGCCAGTATGGGGATTCATGTGTTTTTTTGATGAATGTGTGTATGTTTTTTTTTGTCTATTCATGTTCTTGTGAATCTTTGATTCGTGTGGTTCTTGTGAATGAATCTGTGTGTATAGTTGAATGATTGGATCCGTGATTCGTATGTGTGATTGTGTAAATATGTATGTGTGATTCTTATGGTTAGATGTGTGACTCTAAATACCATTAATCTGACTCTCGAATTGCACTTAATGAACTGCAATCTAAATCAAAAGAACTTTTATTACACTACCGGAATCCGAGCCTGTGCCGTGAGCCCCAGGCTTTGCCGAGAGCTAGAGGCCAGGCTCACGGCATAGGAATCCTTTGCCGAGAGCCACCCTCCAGGCTCTCGGCAAAGAGGAAACACACGTCAGAGGAGCCACGTGCCAAGAGCCTGGACACGGAGCTCTCGGCAAAGAATCTAACTCACAGCACAGGCGGTCCAAAGTGACGGAAGTTGGCCCTGCCATCTCATTCGCCGAGAGCCGGGGATTTAGCTCTCGGCAAAGGACCTACACACGGTACAGTTTCCTCTGTGCCGTGAGCCTAGTTTCTTTGCCGAGAGCTTTATTTTACCTCACGGCAAACAGTGCAAGAAAATTTCATTTTCTCAACTCCAAACTTTTTCCTTCATCAACATACAATCATAGAAAGCACATGTTCAAATGTGGCACAATTATAATTCTGTTTGCTATATTTAACAAATTTATTTCTTTCTAGGTAATTTTTTCGTAAACGTCCGATATGAACTGCAAGTGTATTAAATCATAGAGTAAAGTTGTTAGAAAAATGATATTCATGTTCACGAGACATGTCTAAGACCATGTACACAAAATGAAGCTAAAATATGTCATTTGGTTCTTTGATCATGATGAAGATCGTGAGGTAGAAAGGTTTAAAAATTTATAAAATTCAAATGAAGTTTGAAAATCACGAATTTTGTCAATTGCTCATTATATCATATGGGGAAGTTGTGGAAAAAAATTGAGAACATTTTGAACAATTTGACATGTACGCTGTTTAGAAACCGGAACATCTCACGAGAAGTTTCAAAGAATTTTAACTAAACTCTTTAGGTTTGGAGTCTTAGAGAAATTCCAATTTGAGTTTGACTACAAAAACTTTTTTATAAGTAATATACAATATAAATGGTGTCATGTTAAGTGTTGGAAAATTTTCGCATCTGTTTGCTATTTTTCAAAATAAATTTAATGAAAACAAACTGTGCCGTGAGCCAGGCTCTCGGGAAAGAGGGCCTCTTTGCCGAGAGCCGGAGGCCAGACTCACGGCACATCTTGGGGTGGGCCCGCATGTCAACCGACAAGAGCTTTGGATCTGGCTCTCGGCAAATCAGGCAGGGCCCACTTGTCATAGGCAGGGAAGCCTAACTTCCCACGCGGCCACACGCACACAAACCACACGCGCGCACGCGAACCCCGCCGTCACCGCCGCCGCCGCCCTCCTGGTCCGCGCCGCGTCGGCCGCTGCCGCCGCCGTCCCCTGATCTGCACCGCGCCGCGTCCCCCTGCTCATCGTCGTCGCCCCGGCCTCGGCCCCGGCCGCCTGCCTCCCCCGGTCCCGGCCGCCTACCTCCCCCGGCCGGCTGTGGCCGCCGTGCGCCCGGGCGCTGCCTTCCCCGGCCCCGGGCGCTGCCCCCACTGCCGCCGGGGTAGAGGCCGGCCTCGGCCGCTGCCCGTGCCAATGCCGGAGTGGGAGAGGGCGGCCCGGCCACCGCCGCCAACTCCTGCCTCCACCGCGAGGTATGTTAATTTCTTCACAAATTTAGGTAGCAAATTTAGTTAGCAAATTTAGGTAGCAAATTTAGTTAGCAAATTGAGGTACCAATTTATTTAGGTAGTTAGCTTGAGGCCGTTAGCAAATTTAGGTAGCAAATTTAGGTAGCAAATTTAGTTAGCAAATTTTACTGTAGGCATGCCTATGTGGTTCCCGGCCATCGTGCCGTTGTTTTGTTGCAGGTTTTGAGAACCTCACCTTGTAGGAGAGGTGCTGCCCAAATTTACAACTAACATTGTTATGTTCATTTTTTTGTAGGAACTAGCTGCCAACCTCCGCCATCTGGTTCTCGCCGCCTTCCTCCGCAGCCGCAAGGTAAGGCAAATTTCATCCGTTTTCCATATGATGCCTTAGATCGCGAAACCTAGTTAGGCGTCTCCCGTTCAGAAGAGATACAGTTCGAAATATGCAGAACTTTGCATATTTATGGCTTTATCTGTTTCGAATTGTCCACGTTTTTTGGACAGCCCGTGGATGCGTAGATGTGGTTAGTTTCTATGGTCTACTTCGATCGGAGACAGAGTTTCGGCAGCACGTCCTCGTTGTTCTTCGGATACACAATCTCCCTAACGGGACGTGTATTTGGAGAACAGCGGGGAGGTGCTGCCCAAATTCTGTCTCGGATCGGAGTAGACCATAGGAACTGACCCCATCTACGCATCGACAGGTGGGATTAGGACCTATCTTTACCTATTAGAATGTATAGACATCGTGTAGATGATGCAATTTATTTTATATAACTCGCTGATATTATAGAGAATAGGTGACCGTGAGTGGATGTACAACGGATGGGCACCAAATGGCCATTTGACAGAGGAATGGATTAGGAATGCTCAAGCTTTCATTGATGAAGCATTTAGAAAGGTTAAAGGGCCTAAAGACATCAAAACTATTTGGTGTCCCTGCCGCAGCTGCGGAAACACGCGCCGGCATACAAAGAAGGACATGGCAGCACATCTCTACAAGCATGGATTTGTGAGAGACTATACAAAGTGGACCTTCCATAGTGAAACCTGTCGTATGAGAGATGAGGCCGTGAGACAACGCATCGAAGAACTTCATGGTGATGCTGGAGTAGGAGACATGCTAGATGACTTTCATGAAGCACATTTTGAAGGAGAACGTCCAGAGGAGGAGCCAGAGCCAAGCGCGAAGGCGTATTATGACATGTTGGCTGCAGCACAAAAACCCCTTCACCAGCACACCAAATTATCTCAACTAGATGCCATCGGCGGCCTGATGGCCATAAAGTCGCAGCATAACTTGAGTCAAGATTGCTTCGATACTTTGATGACTGTTTTTGGCAACATACTTCCTAAAGGTCACATTTTGCCCAAGAACATGTACGAAGCGCGAAGAGTCCTTCATACACTTAAGATGCTATACGAGCAGATACATGCCTGTCCGAAAGGATGTGTCTTATTCAGGAAAGAACATGAGAAAGCAACGCACTGTCCGAAATGTAAAGCGCCTCGGTACGTGGAGGTAGACTCTAGTGAGGGTCGTCTAAAGAAGCAGCTCACGATCCCAGTGAGTGTCCTACGGTACCTCCCGCCCATACAGCGGATCCAACAGATTTACATGACCGAGGAATTTGCGAAGCAAATGACTTGGCACAAAACGGGTCGCCGATACAGTGATAAGCTTACACATCCATCTGATGCTGAAGCATGGACCCATTTTGATGGGCTTCATGGTGACAAAGCTCTTGAGGCTCGCAATGTATGTGTGGCACTAGCGATAGATGGGCTCAATCCATTTGGATTCACAGCTGCCCCGTACACTTGTTGGCCCGTGTTTGTTATCCCCCTGAATCTACCCCCATCATCATCTTTCAACGGCAGTACATATTCGTGTCGTTGATAATTCCTGAATACCCGGGAGATAATATGAGTGTGTACATGGAGCCTCTGATTGATGATTTGCTCAAGGCTTGGGAGGAAGGGGTGTGGACATACGATCGAGCTACGAACACAAACTTCAAAATGCATGTGTGGTACATGTACTCCCTACATGACATGCCAGCTTATGGGTTATTTTGCGGTTGGTGTGTCTACGGGAAGTTCCCTTGCCCAGTGTGCAAGGCAGCTCTGGTGTTCATTTGGTTGAAGAGGGGTGGCAAGTTTTTTCTTCGTTCGACAAACATCGACAATTCCTCCCTCTTGACGACCAACATCTATAGGATTGTTACAATTTCCGCTTGATAACCACCTCGCCAACCACAAATTTCATCTGTCGAGCCTATTTGAAACAGTTATGCAACAGTACATGATAACTCATTGGTTCGACATGCAATTTTAGTGGGCACTCATGCTATCTGAGATTTGTCAACCTCTACAGGATTGTTACAATTTCCGCTTGATAACCACCTCGTCAACCACAAATTTCATCTGTCGAGCCTAAAACCCCTAACAGATAATAGTTCACAGGAAATTTTGCATCGCTCTGATATCCACATTCTTATGCACCAACTTTTAGCCTCCCAAGTGCAGTAGCAACACAACACGACAAAGAAATAGAAACCATGCGAATTGAAGCGGGGAATGGGCGGCTCACCTGGTGGACGCAAGTGGAATGGAAGAAGATGCCCACGGCGAGGATGCCGACGACCTTGCGCTCCTCCATCCTACCGATTGAGGCCCCCTTCCTCCTTCCCCTGCCGCCGCGATGAGGCCGGCTCGATCTCTCTGGCTCTCTCACACGACCTCGTGACGCCTCGGTCGTGTGCACGCTCTGAGAAATGGGAAGTCCATAGCAGGGAGCCGGGAGCCATGCCACATGCTACTGTGAGCCCCCTCGCCGGCACTCCATGGAGGCCGTGGCCAGCAGCAGAGGAGGAAGCGCCAGCCCCTCCTTTGGTCTCGATGGCGGCGCAGAGGAGCGGTGGAGGCAGGCGGAGAGGGCAAGATTCCCGCATCGAGGCTCTCGGAGCTCGGGCAGCAGCGCCGTCGCTCCCACTCTAAGCCTCGCCCCGCGTCGGATCTGGATCCCGCGGGAGCAGGCGTGGCGGCGGTGGCGACGACGGAGAGCAGGGAGGGGCGATGAAGAGTAGCCGGAGAGGGAGAAGGTGAGGGGAGAGAGAGAGAGAGGCGGGGAGGAAAGGGGAGGTGGGAGGGGGGCGCGGTCGGGAGGAGATAGGGTTAGGGTTCACCGCCTGCGGGACTTGTCTGTAATTTTTGAAGAATCAAGGGGGTTTTTTTGCAAAATTGACACGCGGGAGTGTGGGAGCTCGCTCTGCTTGGCACGTACGCCGTGGGATGCGGAGAGAGGAGCAGACGCGGGTAGCTTTTAAGAAACCTGATAAGGCTGTCTACAACTTGTTTGCAATGTACATGATGGGACACGAAAGGTGTCAACAATGAGCAGATAAGGTTAATGCCCTCGGGTGTGTAGGGCAAATATATAATGCAGCAGTCCTAACTCATCAGTGGACGGTGCATTGATGTAGGTAGGACAGTCCATTATATGTTCTAATTCAATTCATGACACCTACTTAATATTAAGGTACATATACATCTTTTTTATTGTTTCTTTGGTACATAAATTACTGCTACTTTCATTTCAAAGCTTGTAAGTTAGAAAAATCTACAGAACTTACTGGAATAAACAGATTAGTAATGACAAAAAAAGAATTCTAGCACTAAAGTTTCTTACATTAATTTGGATATTGGAATTTAGCAACTAGTTACTTTTATGATAATATGAAGTATTCAGCTTGCTTGACTCGTGGTAATTATGATAAGTGCAAATTAGAATGAATTAATACTAGCTAGATGGATCACATTGCATAAGCAAGGAGTTGAAGAAATTCATCAGGTGCAGTGTTAGCTTTGTTTGGAACATGTTTTTGCACAAATAGTTATTGTAGGATAATTCATTTGCCACATCAAGTCATTAAGATACGAGTCACATTCATCTATTTCAACTTCAATGTGGTCCATATATACTTTAGTTCAGTCAATGGCCTTATCATAAGAGCGAAAATTGATGTTTGGTTTATAGCATGGTAAAAAAAAGGCAAGTAATCAAACTGTCAAGTGGTTCACAGTTGGAGTGGTAAAGGCCACTGGTTCGAGGCACTATCAGAAACTGCCGGTTTGCCGTGTGCCTGAGTGTTTGCCGTGTGTTTTATTTCGGGCGCAGGGCAAAGAGCTTTTTTACCGTACGTTTTATACAAGACGCACGGCAAAGAAAAAACGCACGGCAAATTTACTGTTTGCCGTGCGTTTTTTTGTGACGCACGGCAAACACAAGAGTTTGCCATGCGTTTTTTTCTACGCACGGCAAACATATGAGTTTGCCGTGCGTTTTTTTCTCTGCGCATGGCGAAGTATTTTTCCCCTCCTTCCGAATTCCGAACAAGTTGAGCATTGTTATTTAAAAAACATTTGCCGTGCGTTGGCGCACGGCAAACAAAAAACTTTGACATGCGTTGTTTTCAAAGCGCACGGCAAACAAAAACTTTGCCGTGCGCCTTTTTCTCTGCGCACGGCAAACAATTTTTTTCCATAGATATATCCTCCTAAGTCCAAAATCCAATTGTCACTCAAAAAATTTCTCCTAACCTTCAAATTTTTCTACTCTATACATACAACATGTGATACTTCTTGGTAAAATTTGGTAGATTTTTGTATTCATTTGCTATATTTAACTAATTAATTGCATTTCAAGCAATTTTTTGAAAGAAGTAAAATTTGAACTACAAGTAATTCAAATAATATACTAAAATGAGTGAAAAAATGATATTCATGTTATTTAGCCCAATTTAAGATCTTTTCCATGAAATCAAAAGAAATTTCGAACATCTTGACCAGGAAACACGACCATGATCGTGTGTCCAAATGATTTAAAAATTCTAAAAAATGCAAATGAAGTTTGAAAATTATGACATTTGTTAATATCTCATGATATCATATGTAAATGTTGTAGTAAAAATTTGAATGAGTTTTGAACATTTTGTCATGTATGATGCGTACAAATCGAAATATCTCCGATGAAGTTTCATAAAATTAAGAAGTATATGGTTAGATTTTTAGGTGACATGACATTTAAATTGAGTTTTGACTTCAAAACTTTTTCTATAAGCGATAGACAACATAACTTATTTTGTGCTAATTTTCGGAAACTTTTTGAACTTGTTTGATAATTTTTATGAATTAAGTATAATTATATAAAAAAACTTTGTCGTGCGTCAACGCACGGCGAACAAAAATCTTTGTCGTGCGCCACCCTTCACAACGCACGGCAAAGTCTTCCCGGCCCCACCCAGCCCCTCCTCCCCATCCAAATTCGTTGCGCACCGTCGATCTCGTGATCCGACGGATGAGATTTATCGCGTCCTCCATATAAAACCGCCTCCACCACCCCCCAAACCCTATGCTCCTCTCCCTCTCCCCTGTCGCCGCACTCCCCTTCTCCTCCCTCTCGCTCTCTTGACACTTCCCCAACCACCGCGCGCCGCCGCCCTAACTCCCTTCCTCCCCGGCCAGGCGGCCACCGCGCACCCGCTCCTCTCCTCCTCGCCGCCGCACGTCCCCCTCCTCCCTCGCTCTCTCTCGAGTCTGTGAATCCGGGGGGTGGCACGGAGGCCTGAGCCCCCGGCGGTGGGCGTGGATCCGGCGACTGGCGCGGAGGCCCGAGCCCCCGGCGGCTAGCGTGCATCAGGCGGACGTGGCCTCCATCCTCCCCTCCAGCCGACGCGCCCTCCCTCATCTTCGTCGCCGCCGCCGGCCCCCTATCCTCCCTAGCACAGCGTCCTGGGAGTGGGAGCTCGCGGCGGCGGCGGCGGCCGATGCCCGAGGTCCTACGGTGGCACCGGATCTCCTTCCCGGGCCCTCACCGATGCACAGGCGCCGGATCTCCTTCCCCGGCACCCACCGACGCGCCGCCTCCAGATCTCCTTCCCCGGCACCCCACCGTCCCTTTCTCTCTCTCGAATTCCACCGGCGAGCTTCCTCCCCCTCCTAACATCTCCCTATTTTTGCCACAGGTCCTTGTGACAGCGGTGTGGTGGTGGTCGCTGTGGTGCTGGCAGTGGCGGGCCTCGCCCGTGGTGGCGCCCTGGCTCCCTCCCCGGCCTCTCGTCCATCCCTGGCCTAGAAATGTGGTGCCAGCGCCGGCGGGAATGTGGTGGCAGCGGGCGCAGCGGCGGCGGTGGATGTGGTGGTGGTCCGGACGGCGACGGCGGATGGGTGGCATATTTTTTTTTATTATTTTTGTGAAATGTTGCCGTGCGCCGAAGATAATTTTTTTTAATCGTTGTGAAAAATGTTTGCCGTGTGTCGGTTTTTGCCCACGACAAAGAGGTCACCGTACGTCCTAATAAACAGCGCACGGCAAAGACCTGTTTGCCGTGCAAAATATTGCCGAGCGGCCTTTGCCGTGCGTCATAACAAAAAACGCACGGCAAAGAGTTCGCCGTGCGTTTTCCCAGCCTTTGCCGTGCGCCGACGACGCACGGCAAACGCTCGTCCTCCGGTAGTGAGGGCTCCCACCCATAGTTCAAATCCTAAGTGCGACACCATTTTGCTGTGAGGTACTCCCCTACAGTTTTCTTTAAAAAAAAATCAAATTCTGCAGCGCTTCCAAGGACAGCAAGGGACACGAATCCAGACAAAACAGGCTTTTCTCGCACTAATCCATTCAGCAGTACCGTTTACTGGTGCTGTCACCCACCACAACCTGTTGAGTGGAAATGCCATAGGTTGTTTAGGAACGGTGCCACTTATAAAGCTCATTTTAATGTTGTGTCACCTTCGATCCTTGGTGTGCTATTGTGATCTTCGATTTTGAGCTTGAGGATACTTGGAAGACAAGATGTTCTTATCCAATAATTGCCAAAAGTTCTCAATATGTTACATTGTAAACCACGATAACAGAACAATGAATTACCATATTACGTTACATTGTAAACTGCATTGCTACACAAACTCTAAGACAATCAATAACAACAAAAAATCCCATCACTGCCAGCAAACCTCAAACTCCACTGCCAGTGGTGGCAACAGTCACGACCAAGCCTCCTCGATCGCCATATATTCTCTCATTCCACCGGACATTCAGGGCAGTTTGGATGCTGGTTTTAGCAATATACAACACAAGCAGGCAGTTGATCTTGTTTGAGTGCATGTTTGTGAGAAGCTCGCTAGTGGAAAAGTTTGCTGGTAACTTACGAGAACAGAGCAGTATGTAGTCCTATGATCATGTAAGTTTCTAGTCGAACATATATAGCAATACAGGTTTAGAGACACGCAAAAAATAAATTGTAATGCTCTAGTTAATACTGAAAAGAGCCAAGACATAATGACATATGCATTGAGTTGCATAAACCAATCAGTTGACTTAAACAACATGAATTTGTGGTGAGTGTCTATGAATTCACTTACACTGGCTGCTACTGTGAAGACATTGCTGGTGTTAGCGGCAGTGATGTGTTACTAGAGTGGAGGTCTTGGAACCGGTACTAGAACAGTGTTCTCTTGTAGTGCAACCTAGACAATATTAGCAATTACCGTTTCTATGTTGCCCACATGCCTTGTCTGTTTGGACTCAAAAGAAGAAATAAAATGCATGTGCATGTAAAGAATTGGATCATTATATATACCTAGAGAAAAGAAGAGGAAACACACTAAACGGAGTGGTGAAAACGGCAAATTTGAATCTATAAGACACATTGAGGAACTTTGCAGGATGATATATATGTAACTATGATGGTAACTGAGATTGTATATTCCATTAAATATAAATCAAGGTTGCTATTTATCAAAAGCCAAGAAAACATTTTTTTGGAACTTAGTAACTAGTATCCTCTCTCACGTGCATACATTGGCATGCAGTGGGAAACTCTTTAGCTACTCTAATGATGTGTCTTTTAGAAGCGAAGAACGCTGAGGTAAATCATGCATGAGCTGGAGCATTATCGGATGTACTCTGCTGAGTGAATCGATCTCCTCGGGTTATTGCCTGATAGAGATGTCTTCCTCATTTTAGACCTTGGATGCTCCCACCACTAGGCACCTAAAGAACCCAATGAATTAAGCATGCGAACAGAATATGGTGGTTTCCTATTTCCTTGTGCATCCCGTTCGTATTACTGCTGGACATTGCCCTCTCTCTCTCACTCATACTTTCTAGATCTGTTCCTCTATATCTTGAGATCGTGGCGAGCAGGACTGTGCTACTATACATGATATAGTAGTGCAAAATGCAGAGGCTGAGAATGGCTGTGATACTATATGGACATACCATATATATTTCCAATAAACAGTGGTGACTTCAATTAATAATACTGGTACCATTCAGTTCCGTAGGTATGCTATTTTAACTGAACACAGAACATGGAGTGAAGCACAACTCATTATTGTGAGAAGCTTCAATTAATAATAATCTGGAAATTATCTTCATCTATAGAATTTTGTTTCAGAAAATCAATTTGTTTCCGGCCTCTGGAACCACAGCCAGCAAAGATTTTACGATAGGAGAAGGAGCACCAGAGCTTCATATATAGATCGCTGCATAATGTTCATTGGACGTTTTCACTGCAAACTGAGCTAGTTTGGAGTTTGTTTATTTGTTTTGCTTCTAGCTAGCCATTATTCCAAGTCAAGTCCATTGTCTTTTGGCTGTGTGCTTTTGTTGATGGCAGCTAATATAATTCGTGCATTACTGTCATGTGTACGTGGATTATCATGCGTTGGTGCTGCACATATATTGATCGAAGTCCATGCTCTCGTTGCAAGTTTTAGCTGTATTGTTACCATTTAATTTAACGATTGAGCAATATTCAATAAAACTAGCCAGTTCTAGCGGCACCAATCTCTCATGCCCATGTTGTGTTCATCAAGTTTGAGTGTACGGCTGTACGCTTGTGAGAATCTTGCAGTACCCAAAATCAAGTAACATATTTTTCTGATAATTACAGATTTATCAATTTCAAAAAATAACTTACAACCTATTACCACCACTGGTTGTATGGTGCACCGTAAAACAGGTCTCTTGTTTGTATGGAGTATTGTCTGCAAGCGGCACGACTTCGCTTCATCCACTTCCCGGCGGATGGGTCGTGATCAGCACGGCTACCTCTCTGCACTGCACTAAGCGGGATGACCACACCGATAGGCACTATGTCAGACTGGTGCATCCCACTCTGCCACTGGCTATGTCTCTTTTGGCCACTCTCCAGTAGGCTTTTGGATCAAATACATGCTACTTAGTATCATCTACATGCTCATCACGATTAGATCGCATGAGCGCATATCTGACATCACAAACCTGTTGTTTATCTTTTTCTGGATTAAATTGCTATTGAAATTACCTAGATTTCGAACACAGAATTCATTCCAGACCCTGGATGCCCCCACCACAATGCACTGAAAGAACTCAATGAAGCATGCTGACATCAATTGGTGGTTTCCTGTTTCCTTGTGCATCCCATTCTTATGACTGCTGCACATTATTGCCCGCTCTCTCACTCTATCTTCAGAAGAAGATTTTGGCAAGCAGGACTCTGGTAGTATATAATATAATAGTGCTAAATGCAGAGGCTGAGAATGGCTATATATATATTTGCTAGCTAGTTGCCCAAGAAACAGTGGTGACTTCAGTTAATAATACTAGTACTACTAGTACAAATCGGTACCGTAGGTAATATTTGATTGGACTCCGATAGGAAAACTATACCAAAATGTCGGCTGGTAAATTTTGAGTCTGCAGTAATAGACCGTTTGGTTCTTATCTTTCCTTCTATTTTTATTTGTCTTGAAACGACACGGAGTGAGGCACAACTCATAGTCCTATGTATCGTATCTAAATGAACACAGAACACAGGTTCTAGTGGTATCAAAATCCATTTGCTTCAGTGAACACAGAAAACTATCTAGATTGTCAGTAAGTTTGGAGTTTGTTTATTTGTTTTGCTTCAAGTCATGTCCATAGCCTTTTAGCTATGCGCGTTTGTTGATGCCCTACGGGAAACCCCTTGTTTGCCGTGTGCTTAGGGTTTGCCGAGTGCATTCTCTCGGACACATGGCAAATAGCTCCTTTGCCTAGTGCCGCTACAAAAACACTCGAGAAAGAAGAACACTCGGCAAAGAAGCATGTTTGCCGAGTGCATTTTTTTGGCACTCAGCAAACAACATCTTTGCCGAGTGTATTTTTCTGGCACTCGGCAAAGAAATAATTTTTTTCGTTTTCTACCCTTCAATTTTTTCTATTCTCCGCATACAACATGTGGTAATTCATGTTTAAATTTAGTATTTTCTTGTATTTATTTGCTATATTCAATCAATTAACTGTGTTTCAAGCCATTTTTTAATCAAGTTAAATTTGAACAGCAAGTGATTCGAATAATGAAATTTAATGAATGGAAAAGTAATATTTCTGTTCTTCAGTCTAATTTGAGGCCATATCTAGAAGGAAAAAGTCTATTTTCGACCATTCAACTCTTGCCCGAGTTTAGTTTCGACCATCGAACCGCAAAACCAGAAATCTTTCACCATTCAACTCTTAAAACCGTTCATTTTTTACCATCGAGTGGTTTTGGTGTCCGGTTTCGCTGACGTTGACGCCACATGGCGGTGGGACCCACTTGTCAGCCAAATTTTCCCTCTCCCTCTCCTCTCTCTTTCTTCTTCCCTTTATCCACCACCAGCACCTGAGACTTGACCTACTACTGCTACTGTCGCTACTGCTGTACCTGTCACCATCGTCGAAGGCGAGCTGCAGCAAGAGAGCCACACCGTCACCGTCACTTGGGGGCGGCGGACCCCACCTCCACCGACACTCGCGGCAGCGTCCAGCTCCGCCAACACCCGACACCCGCCTGTGCAATCTGCCGTCTCCGCTCCACCAGCTTCAAATGGCCTTTGCCTACGCCTGCCTGGCCTCGTCCTCTACCCCTCGACCACCCCTTGGCCGTCACCGCAGCTCCTGTTGTGAGGAATTTTAAATCTCGCGGGCGCCAGCTTGTCGCTGATCCAAGCTCAGGTGCCGGCGGTGATTGCCATCTCCTGGCCTCCTCGTCACCATCAAGGTACCAAAACAGGGTCGTGGTGGAGCCCCGGAGCTTACGCGCCCCTCATCAGTCGCTCCCCTTCGTCGTGCCGCCTTCCCAGTGCTGCCTTCCCCGCGCCGCCCCTGTTCACCAGCCGCCGCCTATGGTACGCCGCCGCACCACCCCCTTATTGCCGAGCTGTTTCCGTCGGTGAGTTCCCTGGCCTGTGCGTCACGCGCCCGCACCCCGTCGCAGCCGAGGCCCGTCTGCCGCGCGCGCCGTCCAGTGGTTCCCACCAGCATCCGCATGCCGCCCTTCAGCCTCAGTGTGAGCGCCGTTGGAGGGGAGGGAGGAGGAGGCTGTGTGGCGGTCGGCGTGGGCAGGGATGAGGAGGATGGGTGCAGAGCGACAGGGGAGGCGCAGGCGGAGATGGGGAGCACAGCGGCAACGGCTCTGGGGCCAGCGACTGCCGGCGGTGGAAAGAGAGGAGAAGAAAGAGAGAGGGAGAGGAAAATTGTTGACAAGTGAGACCCACCACCATGTGGCGTCCACGTCAGCGAAAACGGGAACCAAAACCACCCGATGGTCAAAAACGAACGGTTTTAAGAGTTGAATGGTGAAAGATTTCTGGTTTTGCGGTTCGATGGTCAAAACCAAACTCGAGCAAGAGTTCAATGGTCAAAAATAGACTTTTTCCTATCTAGGAACAGACAAGGAATTCTGAACATCTAAATCACGAAAGGAAAAAGTCAATTTTCATCATCCAACTATAGGCTAAGTTTGGTTTTGACCATTGAACTTCAAAATTGGAAATCTTTGACCATCTAACTATCAAAATCGTTCAAATTTGACCATCGGGCTATTTTGATGGGTGATTTTAATTTTTTTATTTACATTTTTGTCTTTAGATCTTAAAATGATTATTACTTTTTGCCCGTACCTCCGATTTAGATGGTTATTGTGGTCACGCATTCATAATGGTAAGCTTTATCCTCTCCATGTGGCAGAAATGTGTGGGAGCTATGGTGCCAAAAATGTATCCGCATGAAAATTGGAGTAGACACTCAGATTTGGAGTAGACACTCAGATTTGGCACAAATGCTAGTCCAAGCAAAAAATCCACAGAGATGGGATAGAACCGACACTACGGGAAACAGAGCCTTCGCCGAGAGCGAGGATCCTCTCGGCGAAGGGGTCTTTCCTCTCGTTGAAGGCTTCGGCGAGAGGAAGCTCTCGGCGAAGCCCTCTCGGCGCCACTGTACCGGCGAAGCCACCTTCGCCGAGAGCGGGCGGGACCCCTCTCGGCGGATATGCGCCGAGAGGCACAAAAAGCTCTCGGCGAATGATTTTTTCGAAAACAAAAAAAAAGAAAAAGCCCGGCCAGTGGGCCCACCAGCGCCGCCGCCCGCCGCTGCGCCACCGCGCCGGCACGCCACCTGCGCCGGTCGCCCGCCCGCCACCTGCGCCGGCCGCCCCGGCGCGCCCCGCCACCCGCACCACCCGTGCCGGCCGCGCCCCGCCACCCGCGCCACCCGTACCGGCGTGCCCCGCCACCCGCACCGGCCGCGCCCCGCCACCTGCGCCACCTGCGCCGGCCGCGCCCCGCCACCTGCAGAAAAAAAGACAGAGAGAGAGAGACACAGAGAGAGGTCGGGCCGGCCACGAGCTCCTCCCCCGGCGACGGATCTGAGGGTGGAGGAGATGAGGCGGCGCCGCACGCCATCGCGCCGGACGCCACTTGCTCCACCGCCGCACGCCGGTCAAGACGAGGAGACGAGGAGGCGGCGCCGGTCGAGACAAGGAGGCGAGGAGGCGGCGCCGGATCCGCCGCCACCTCACCTCGCCCCGCCGCCACTCCTCGCCACGAGGTGAGGGGCGAGCGGAGGGGGGAGGTGGGGGACGGCGCGGCTGTGCCCTGCGGCGTGGGACGGCGGGGGAGGAGGCGGCGTCGGGAGAGATAGAGGCGGCGGCGGGAGAGGGAGGGGGACGGGGTAGGGTTAGGGTTCTGTTGGGTTGGGGGACGGGTGCTTATATAGGAGGCGCCGGTTAATTGGGCCGCCGGTTGGTTTAGTGGGCCGCCGGTTAGATTAGGCCTCGGCCCAATGCTGCTTCGCCGAGAGCCCATTAAATGGCTCTCGGCGAAGAATTTTCCTAAAACTTGTTAAATTAGTTAAAATAGTAAATAAATGCAAAATTTCTACCAAATTTAAAATGACACTAGATATGTTGTGTATTTCTTATAAAAAAAGTTGTTGTGGTCAAACCCAAATTTAAATTTCTCTAATGTACCAAACCTAGTGACATTAGTTCAAATTCTTTGAAACTTCTCGCGAGATGTTCCGGTTTCTAAACAATGTACGTGTCAAAGTGCTCAAAATGTTCTCAACTTTTTACCACAACCTCGACGTAAGATATAATGAGCGCTCGACAAAATTCGTGATTTTCAAACTTCATTTGAATTTTATACAATTTTAAAACCTTTCCGCGACACGATCTTCATCATGATCAGAGAACAAAATGTTTGAAATTTAGTTTAGTTTCGTGTACATGGTCTTAGCGATGTCTCATGAACATGAATCTCATTTTTCCAACAACTTTACTCTATGATTTCATGCACTTGCAGTTCATATCAGCCGTCTTCGAAAAAATTACCTAGAATGAAGTAAAATTTTTAAATATAGCAAACAGAGATAAAATTGCGTCAAATTTGAACATATCCTTTGTATAAGTGCATGTTAATGATAGAAAAAGTGTGAAGGTGAAAAAGTGATTTTTTAAAAATTTCTTCGCCGAGAGCCAAAAAATAACTCTCGGCGAAGAATTTCTTCGCCGAGAGCCAGTTGGCTTGCTCTCGGCGAAGAATTCTTCGCCGAGAGTTTTTTCTTGGCTCTCGGCGAAGAATTAATTCACCGAGAGTTTTTGTCTTCGCCGAGAATTTTTTTTTTTACTCTCGGTGAAGAGTTCTTCGCCGAGAGCCCGAGGGGAGGCTCTCGCCAAAGACTTTTGCTCTCGGCGAAGGCCCTGTTTCCCGTAGTGCGAGCCAAAGATTGCAAAAAAAAACCATACTATTTTCCTTCCTCAGTCGATTGCTACTAGAGAAAAAGGCAGTCCTCTGTGTGGCTACAAGAGTCATGTGAAATGAGAGAATAGTAATGTTTAACGAACTGCCTTCTCCTCTGCTTTGAGCTCAAGACAAACTTACCGTACCCATTTTTGTTTATGTGACAAGATAAAAAAAAATCAAATCATATACTAACTGGATGGAAGGCACTCAAAATAGGTCCGGTTGCAAACTACCGAAATGGCAGAGGATTCAAATGATCTGATACCCAAGAATATCTGTTGTTAAACTTCAAGTCTCGTTGTCGTGCAACTTTGTTATCTCTGTTGTATGTACCACATTCCCAACGTACAGTCCAGATCCTCCTTCTGCAACCGTGAGCCAAACCATATCCAAGGCAGCCCTGTCGTGAAGACTAGAATCATAGACGGTATACTTATACATACATTTGTTTTTAGAAAAGAGATCATTCTGCTTTTATAAAAAGCAAATAAACAAAAGTGGGTAATAGGGTGATCTCTTTTACATAGCATCCACACTACACTTCCTTTGAAAAGCTGTAACTTGTGGAAGAGATCACAAGCATCCACACTACACTTCCACAAGTTCAAAAGACAACAACTCACTATTGACAGAACCCTCTACTCCCTATTACAGCTTTTCAGATTTTGACTATATCAGAGCACTGAGCAGCAACAGGGTTGTAATAGGGTAGCCAATACTGCGTCTTCTCCAGGATCCTAGCAATCTTCTCTTGATGAGACTCCTTCAAAAGAGAGCGCCAATTCTGCACAGACATGATACCAGAATACATTACATCGAGTGGATTTGCAGGATAGATCTTCTCAATTGCCATTTTGTTTCGCGTCTTCCAAAGAGCCCAAGTTAACCCTGCAAATAGAAAAAGACTAAGTCTGTTGGGAATTTTTAGCTTGCCCGACAATCAGCTCCGTTGCATGTCGTCCCATGAAGTAGGAGAATCATTGCAACCAAAAATCTCTCGAAGGCAGCTCCAAATGAACTGGGCCATCGAGCACCTAAAGAAGATATGGTCGGTTGTCTCCACTTTACCACAAAGACAGCAATGGATATCCCCTTTCCACGCCTTTTTTCCTTCAAGTTACAAGCAATTGGCAGCTTATTGTTGGATTTTGCCAGAGGAAAACTTTGATTTTCTAAGGAAGTTTGGTTTTCCAGACATCATGCGAACTAGCAATACACACTCCCCTGTGAGAGAGAAATCTATAGAGAGACTTAGCAGTAAACCGTTTAGATTTGTCTTAAGACCCCACCTACTTCATCCGGAGATGAGTCATCTATGTGAACCTGGTTTTGCAGATCAAAGAGGGCATTCCTTTGCCCCGCTTCATCTGTGGTTAAAGTTCTCCTAAAATCAATGCACCACTCACCATCCTCATTGTTTTCTGCCACGCCAGTTGTAGGGTCATCACAGAAACTATAAAGAGTTGGAAATTGGATTTTCAGGGGAACATCCCCCAAACAGACATCATCCCAAAAGGAAACCTTCTCTCCATTATGAACTTTGTACACAGCTCCCCACTTAAAGAGATGTTTGACTTTGTGAAGTCCTTGCCAAAACTTAGAGGTGTTAATCATAAGCTCGACATGGGCTTGTGGGTGTGTTGTGCTACATGTGTGTTGCATCGTGGTGTACGTGTGTGTTGTGTCACGCACAGAGTCCAGCTAGGTCGAGTTTAGGATCGCGCGGGCAGGTGGGCTGCGGAAGTGCGTATCCAATTCTGTTGGAGTGGCGTGCGTGGGTGTGGATCTGCGAGTGGAGGAGGCCGCGTCGTCCGGGCGAGCTGGGGCTCACGGAGGACACCAGTTCCTACGGATCGTTGGCGCCAAGGCCGGTCGTGGGAGTTAAGCTCGTGGTGTCCCCCGGTCTATTAGTAGCCCCTGTGCTCAGGAGCCGAGAGAACGGATTGAGAAGATGTAGTCTTCGGTAGGCTTGGTGGCCGGCCAGCAGGTCATCGTGGAGGACCGCCGGGGCTGGTGGGGTGTCGTTGGAGTGCGTCTCCATTTGTAATCCAGTTCAATAGAAAGCCAATATACAGGAGCATCGGCTCCGCGGTGTTCGTCGCCGGCAACTCCTTGGTCTGTTTCCGTGAGTGAGAGAGCTCGGATTAGTTCCAACAAGAGGTCCTCTGAGTCTTAGATTGGAAAAAGTTTCCATTAGACATATATTTAGCTTGGAGAATTTTGTACCATAGATCATTGGAGCCCGGAACAATTTTCCAAATTCATTTAATCAGATGACACTCATTCATTCTTGTTGTGTTTATTAGGTCATTCATTCTTGTTGTATTTATTAGGATGCCTAGACCCCCTTCGTCTTTTGGTCTGCTAACAGTGTCCATCTTAGCTATGTGATATTTGGCCCCTTCTTCGGCTCCTTGCCAAAAGAACTTCCCTCTTATGGAATCCATGTCTTCGTGAATTCCTTTTGGGAGGAGGTAGAAACCCATAGTACAGATGGGTAACCTAGATAAGCATGAGTTGGTCTCAAAATAAGTTTGCCCCCTGACTACATTTAGTTTGGTGGCTAGTTTCCTAAGATATCCAGCATCACTTGGTGAGTGTGTTCCAACACAATACTACAGCATGCCCATCACTGCGGGTCAAAAAACCACCGCAGGTTTTGGCTTGCCGCTGGACAAAGGTTGGAAGTGACAATCCGATTTTCAGTTTTTCACCAGCGGTTTGAACAGATGGTGAAAATCTATCCAGTACTAGTGACAGTCTCTGTTTCATCTAAAAAAAGTATATGTTTAACTTTCAGTTTACTTGCTTCTTCTACTCCTGGGAAATTAATGGCTATGACGAGTTATATATAAGGGCTGAATAGAAGTTAGGAATGAAGTACTTCTCTGCAAAAGATGGTGATTCGTCTAACAGTAATTAATTCATGGTTATGGCCAGCAGCGCAAACCGGATGTTTTCACGTTTTTAATTAACTAGCTACGATATTCGCATTGTCTCTGGGACACTAGGCAAAACCCTTATATATTAGTGCTTGTGGTGCGATTGGTGAGGGAGCAACGATGGTATTTGAATAACAAATGATAACTCGCAGGCTTGGCACGAAATTGTCCTGTGATTGAGATGCCTTAAAGTAATATACTGTAATGATTTACCAATGTTGGAGATGCCTTGATGTACGTGTTTGGGGGTAGACGCCTTAAACATTTAGCTGCTGTACATGGAGTTGATTCTGTAAATACCTTCTAAATGACTATTTCAATAAGTGTGATAGAAATAGAATGATTAGAACAAAGACCAACAAATTTGATTGAGATTAAAAAGACATCAATTTGTTAGTCTTTTCATCTCATGGTTGGTGTCCACCTTGTTCCTGCACTTTTGATTTTGTCATCTTTTTCTATGCTTTATATGCAGCAGCCAGCAGCCGCAAATACTGTCACCTGAGCTCCAGTTCCTTGAAACAGAGCTATTTTAGGTTTGGATTTGCTGAATTCCATATGTTTTTATCACAAGAAGTCAACAACCTTGCCTAATGTGTGGAATATTTTTATTGTGTGATGATGTTTTTCTGTTTTTTAGTCATTCCACACTCTTATGATAACGGAAGGCATTAAAACCCTTTCTCCTTTGTGGTTCTGGACGACACTGTGCAACTCTTTTTCCTACCTTGATTTATCTCTAGAATCCGGAAGGTCTGGTGATATACTTGGTCACCACACAATAAATTTGAAAATTGACAGTGGACCCGTGGTTAATGTTCCAGGAGGGCTCATGATTATATAAGATCACAATAGTTGTGCTGTATTGAACATGTCAACATTCTCTCTAATATTTCACACTAAAAAATCCCCTGCTAGCCACCTATAAAGAATTTAGCTGTCATGGGCAGTCAGAGGCTTTATGGGCCGGTTCAGCAAGCCCATTAGGGTTAGGTTAGAGATAAGATTAGATCCTTTCTTAAGGGTTAATTTAGCCTCTCTATATAAAGAGGGGACTTGTACCAGTTGAGGCAAGCAATGAGAATATCAATCTATTAGTGTTAGCCCCTTTATCCCTGCCCTTGTAGTCCGGCTGCCGCCATCGGCGAGGTCGGGCTGCTAGGGTTCAGGGTCATCCGGATCTTGGTACGTGACATTAGCACTGTTAGCTGAATCATTGTCTTATACATAGTAGTACTTCACCCTCCAAATTCTTCAGCACTTATATATATAACTTGTTGTGACCATTAGCTGCCAAGAAGTAGAAGCCAATAAGTTGAAAGTGGGACATAGACTTTTTGATGAAACAGAGACCATCATCTTGATGTTGGAAAACAATCACATAGTAACGTTGTACTACCTCGGTTCTCCTTTATCTGACGCTGGATAGCTCAAACTTGAGCCAATAATGAACATCAAATAACTGAGAACAGAGGAAGTATGGCATAGGAATATAAGGTGTTAGGAAACTAGCCACTACTTCCAAGTTATTTACAGCTACAGTCTATATGATTCAGAGGCACCAACTACAGATGCCCACCAGAGTGGCAGTTTAATAATACATTGTTCCTGGGAATCAGCTCATTTGAATGTTCTGCCATTTCAGCACTCTCGTTTATTGTGTTGAGAACATGCAACCTGAATGGCATGTTGGTCCATTGCTTGATATCACAACCATACTCTTGTTTCACTTCACCGTCCAGGTTAGCCAAACCACCACGTTTGTTCTCCTGTTTCAGCAGCATTGCCGTATTCCCGCCGCATCACTACGCCAAGAACAACACAAGGAGCTGCCACATTTTCTGCCACACATTTTATTCCACTATACAAGATTTTCTGCAATACTTTGTTGTGGCAATTTGTAACAGGTCTTATGAACTAGATAACCAAGAAGCTTCCAGTTCAATTTGATTGTTCACGACAATACATCCACCAACAGAAGAAATAAAGGGGGAAACTAAGGCCCCTGTTAATGAGTCCGCTAATGGTTGCTGGTTTTATAATGCAGTGAGGCATAAGAAACCATTTCTTCCCCCTCAATGAGGCAGAAGAAACTAAAATTTTGACGTTGGGGAGAAATTGGTAGTTTCTATGCAACATGTGGCTGTCCATTGTGATGTGAAGTAGGAGAGGGAGAAATAAATGAAAATGAGACAATATTTATTAGGGAAAGAAATCTGCATTGTGTGGGATAGTTTCTATAGGTAGTTTCTTCATGACGTGACTGTTATGAAAACCGTGCATTGTTTCTACCGTTGGCATTGCCCTTACCGACACCTTCCATTCTCACAAGGATCTTTGGTGGTCGTAACCCATATCACTTATTTTCCCTATATTTAGAACCTCTTTGGTACAACCATGTTGAAATGAGTGGCTCGTTCTGAACAATATATACAACAATGATGGTACATCAAATCATGCCACATAATATAACTCTAGTTAGGTAGGGACTACTATTGAGTTAAATTCACCAACCAATTCAACCCACATGTGGGCTCCATCGGGCTGCACATGTGGATATTTGAGTGGGCTGCAATTATTTTACTTAATTGCGCCCTCTAGGTTCTGAAATCGAGACTTCCAGCCCTGATACCATATTGAGTTGCATACATCAACTAGTTCAACCCAAAAGCTTAAGTTTATAATGAAAGGGCCGTTCACTTATACTCCAGCAACTACAATTAGTACCTTTGTTATTGACTCATTAATTGAAGGTATTATATATATATTATTGTGTTTCCATATCAGAACATTGTAATCTTGAACATTATGTGTAGTATCTTTTTTCTTGCACCTCATGCTAGCAATCATGGTGTTGAATGAAACATTGCGTATTCCATGTTGCAGATGTCAACGACAGCTAGTGTCACACCCGGTTTTATAAATAAAACCAAGTGCTAACTATGTATAACAAAATCTAGTTTCATACATACAGTGACATAAGTGAATAACAGAAACAATACCACGTGAAGAAAAAGAGAGATTATCAAAGTATTACGCTTAATCCTAGAAAGGAATGCACCAAACTCCACAAATAATCGACTGGGGGTTGCGTACGCGTCTAGAACTCAGCAACATCTTCACAACATCTTCATAACAGCTTCCTCTTTCTTTAACCATAGAAATATTGTTGCTCAGAATATCTTCATCTTCATGCTCTTCAATGCTCTCGATCAACGTTCATTATACTCGCATCAATCATCCAAAGAAAGACACCCATAGCATACAGATACAAGCAAACAAGTGAAGTAAATTTAAACAATACTCCAATTTTCATAAAACGTACTAAAAGGCGGTACTAAACTAATCTCCACGTTAAGACGAACACGTGAGGGAAAGAATTGCTGAAATCGGAATTGAAATAAGAATGAGTATGGAAAGGAGATGCTTCAAATATGACTTACTCGAATGCATACAAGCTTGCACGGTTGGAGTATAGTTTCAGAATGCTGCATAAGCAATACATCGATGGGTAGAACTGATAAGGAGTGTTCCTACGGTTAAAAGGAAGATAGTGCCCACTAGCTGCACATACAAGCACGCATTACTTGGTTGGTGCTTACGTGCATCAAGGTGAAAGAAAACAGAGTATTGCTAAGCATGATGTAAAGCATGACATCACCAGGTTACTTAATCAATGAACAATATGGCAAAGGAATTGATTGTCACCTGCTTGCTCGTGGCTTTGCTAATTTGCATCTTGCACCGACCGGCAGGCAACAGCAGCGCGAGGCAAGCGCAAGCTGCAGCAGCTAGGTCGGCATGCAACAGCAGGGCACAGCCACAGGCAACACTGCAGTGCAAAGTTGCACGGACTAGAGAAAAACGATGGACAGATGTGTGCATGCGCAAGTCATCTCACCAGCGGTGTGTGATGGACAGATGTGTGCATGCACAGGTCATCTCACCAGCGGTGTGTTATGAACGAAGGTGAATAAGCGATGAAAGCAAACAATCAAACCGCAAAGAAGACACGAGATTAACGTAGAAAACTCTCCCAATGCGAGAAGGAAAATACCACGGGCGCCAGCCAGCAAATCTTCACTATATGGGGAGTCAGGTTACAACGCCGAACGACGGCTTACAAGAGATGAGAATAATTCCTCCGCTTCGCTCCGTCAAAAGTCGACCTTTAATATGTGCAACATGAATTTGGATAATAACTCAACAAACTCCATCTTGAGAAAAATTCCTCTTGTAGCATAAACGAAAACATTCATCCTGAACACAACAAAAGAAGAAAAAACTTCTGGCACCAAACAACCTCTTGGGCTATTCCATTATACCAACTAAGCTTGAGCAAAGCTCAAACTTAGTAATAGGAACTGGTTTTGTCAACGTATCAGCAGGATTATCATGAGTGCTTATCTTGCATACCTTTAACTTACCCTTTTCTATCTCATCACGAACATAATGGTACTTGATCTCAATGTGCTCTGTCCTGTCATGGAACATCCGATCTTTAGTAAGATATATAGCACTTTGACTATCAGAAAATAGGTTAATGCAAGAATCAACTCCACAAAGCTCAACAAATAATCCTTTTAGCCAAATCAATTCCTTACATGCTTCAGCATTAGCCATGTACTCAACTTCAGTAGTAGACAAAGCAACAACAGGCTGTAGAACAGCTTTCCAGCTCACAGCACAACTGCCAATAGTAAACACATAACCAGTGAGCGACCTTTGCTTGTCCAAATCACCAGCATAATCTGAATCAACATAGCCAATAAATCCCTTATCGGTCTTGCTAAACTTCAAATAATAATCTGTTGTCTCTTGGAGATACCTTAAAATCCACTAAACCACCCTCCAGTGTTCTATATCACGATTAGACATGTATCTGCTAACCAAACTCATTGCATATGATAAATTCAAGCGAGAGCAAACCATAGCATACATCAAAGAACTAACACCACTAGAATACATAACTTTTGACATGTACTCAATATCCTCATCTGAACTAGCACACTACTTAGCTTATAATTTAAAATGCGGTGCAATAGGAGTACTAACAGGCTTTGCATCATGCATGTTGAAATGTTGAAGAACCTTCTCAATGTAACTATGCTGACTAAGAAATAATAAATCAGCTTTTCTATCTCTAGTAATTTCCAAACGTAGAATTTTCTTAGCAACACCAAGGTCCTTCATGTCGAACTCACTGCTCAACAATTTCATCAATGTAGTGATGTCTTTCCTGCTCTTAGCAGCAATCAGCATAGGGTTAATTGGATATATGACATCGCAACTTTGCAACTTCGATGATATACCATTACAACTCACTATATTGCAAATATGCCATTATAATTTCACAATTGTTGGAGTTATGTCATTACTTACCCCGTCACTCAGTTTATAATATATTTTGGACCACGATGCCCCCGTCCCATCCCCTCTCTCTCCTCCCATATTTCTCCCTCTGCCATTCCTCCTAGTTGAGTGATGGCTGGGGTAGGCGAGCACACCAACCAACACCTTTGATGGCCAGCTTGGGCAGCCACCTTCACTTTCTCCACAGTTGTGGCCACCTAATTTTTCTTGAAGGAAGTCATGAGTTGCATGGCCTTCTCTGCGCCGCCACCGCGGTTGTGGCCGTGTTGCCGCCGAGAAGGTTGAGGCCGTGAGGCCGCCAAGGAATCTCATGGCACATGGAGGCGAAGGACAATCTCATGTCAGGCTTCGACAGGAAGAGCAGGCAGGCAATGACAAACGCGGCGAGCAGCATCAGTGCATGTGCACCACGGAGAAGCTAATTGCAGCTGGCTTGGACAAGAAGCGCAACTGCTTGGTGTGTTGCTTTGCTAATTGCGTAATGATGGAAGGAGCAGGTAGAGGTATCGATAGAAACTGAACTTGATGTTGGTGAGCTTTGAGTTTGGTGCGAACTCGGTGCAGAAAGGAGCTGCGGATGGGAGGAACAAGATGACAAGGGTATTGTGGTCTAAATTTTTTATAAACAACGTAGGGGTACATAATGGCATATCTCCAACAACGATCATGTGAAGCAACAATACTGAAGAATGTGCGAATTGAGCTATGTTTCACAACTGGAGAGAACACATCATTCTAATCAACACTAGGAATTCGAATTTGGTTGTAGCCTTTTGCCACTAACCTTCCATTAAACTTTAGAGGCTGGCTAGGAGATAAACCCACCTTTCTCTTGTAGATCCATTTGCAGTGGAGTGGCTTCTTTCCCTTTGGCAAGGGCATAAGCTCCCACGTGTAGTTCTTCTTAAGAGACTGCATCTCCTTTTGCATAGCTGAGATCCACTACGCACGATCACCACAAGCAACAGCTTCAGTATATGTTGCAGGCTCATAGCTGCTCTCCACCTTTTCAGCACAACTCAAGGCATAATAAATCATATTACATTCTTCAATAAGACAGAGTGGAGGTCCACAACCCCTCTTAGCATTGCGATGAGCAATAGGCAGATCCTCCTCTAGTTGCAAAACAGGAGGTGAGTGTTGAACATCAACATGAGCCTGTTTATCAAGAACTTCAGTTTCCTAATCATCGATAGGTGGCTCCACCTACACACCTTCCTCATCATCCACATTCTCCACCTGCACGCTAATAATCTACAACTGGTTTTCAAAATTATATGGAACACGAACTGAGGATAGACTGTTATTAAACATCATAGATTCATTGAAAACAACACTCCTGCTCATGAAAGTCTTTCCTGTTTGGGATTCCACAACTTATATCCTTTAACTCCCGAACCATAACCAAGAAAAAGACATTTAATATCTCTAGGATCTAATTTTCTATTATCAACATGAGCATAATCAGTGCAACCAAAAACTTTCAACTGTGAATAATCAGCAGGTGTGCCAAACCATACCTCAATGGGAGTTTTCTTATTAAGTGGGATAGAAGGTGACCTATTTATCAAGTAGCAAGCGGTGTTAGCAGCTTTCTTGGCTCTTGATACGATCATTGCTTTCATTGGAAGATCTCTGCTCGGATGTGCCTCACTTGCAATGCATCGCCCTTGGAAGATGACCCATCAGAGTGAAGCATGCCTTTCATCTTCTCCCTAGATTGGAGTGCCTCATATGCATTCAAGACGGTTAGTTCATCACGGCTCAAAAGTATGGTGTCACTGGAAGAAGCAAACGAACTGGGCAGAGAGCATAATAGTAAAAGACCTAAATCCTCATCCTCATACTCCACCTCCGTCCATCGACACTAGGTCGGCAATGATCTCCTTGATAATAGATATGTGGTTCAACACGGAACCACCCTCCTCCATCTTAAGCCTGAACAACTTCATCTTCATATGCATCTTACTGGTTAATCCTTGGACATACGAATCGATACCAATTTCAACTAGTGTTCTGCAACACCTCTTGCAAAATATCATTAGATAGATGAAGCTAAATTAGAGATAAAGCCTTACGATCCTTGCGCTTCTCCTCATTGGTCCATTCAACCTTTGTCTTCTTCCCGAAGCTTTCCAGCGTCTCATCAAGATCCAGAGTATGCGCCAGAACAACCTCCATATTGACTTGCCACAGCGAGAACCTTGTCTTGCAATGCAACAGTGGTAGATCATACTTCATCTTTGACGACATCGTGGAACCCTAATCTGAAATAGGCTCTTGATACCACTTGTTATGAACGATGGCGAATAAGCGATGAAAGCAAACAACCAAACCGCAAAGGAGACATGAGATTTAACGTGGAAAACCCTCCCAATGCAAGATGGAAAAAACCACGGGCGACAACCAGCAAATGTTCACAATATCGGAAGTCAGGTTATAACGCCGAACGTTGGCTTACAAGAGATGAGAATAACTCCTCAAAGAGAAAACCCTAACGGCCCGTACTGCGTACCATACCGCATTCGCTCCGGCCCAAGCCTTCGACTTTTACTGGGCCTCTGCTTTGCTCTGTCAGAAATTGGCCTTTAATATAGGAAACATGAATTTAGATCATAACTCAACACGACGGCGATGACCTGCTCAACAATGCAGTTGATGTGAGCACAGAGTGACATGCAGCGGTGAGCAGAGATAGATCACCACGACAGAAAACAATTGGAGGATAATATAAACTAGATAGGTTATGGGTAGAATCACCTTTAGATCATGAGAGATGAGTAAGATACAAAACGAAACAAGGAGAGTGGCAATGTCCTGGTGTTCTCAGTTCTCACCTAATGCAAACGATGAACGACGGCGACGAATGTGATGGCTTGAGACCAAACTTGATGGGGACGTCGGTTGTTCATCGAGTTCGACCTTCAACTTGGACGCACGTGTTCCTCAAGCAGCAATTCGGCGATGGCAACCCTGTGATGGATTACCAGAAGGTTCAGTGACAGGAGTCATCGTCATTGTTGGTTGATCGTGCAATGGATTTGAGCTTGGGAGACAAAGGACGGCGTTGCCGGCATGTCGCTGCCAAGTTTGCCGGCTAGCACAGGAGAACAATGAGGCCTTCTCGTGCCCTTGCGACGGCGCCAGAGGTGGTCTTCACTGGAGCCATGGAGGAGATGGCTTCACGGTAGTGCAGCGATGGCGGCTTGCCAAGGAGCTAGGGCACGCGAGGCGCTGTGGTGCCGTAGCGAACAGATAGAGCATGTAGGGATACAAGCTGTGTATAGAGAAGGCTGGGCCTGGACGTGCATAGCCCAAACAAAGCTGAGGCTAGTTTTGGAGTCTGAGGTGATGTCAAGTTTGGACTTCACACTAGTAGAGAATGGACCTTTGGTCCACCCTTTTAGTCCCGGTTGAAATTTGGAGTCCGGATTAAAGGCTTTGTGTCGACGTGGCCACAAGTGGTAGGAGTGCCCCGACCCTTTAGTCTCGGTTCATAACACCAACCAAGACTAAGGCCTTTAGTCTAGGTTGGTGTTACGAACCGAGACTAAATGGTCTCTCACAAGTTACTATAAGAGGATTACATCCTCTTTTCAGTCAGATGTGCTGTGTAGGTGAGATGGTAAGGAATGTACGTGCGAGCCTAGAGGTCGTGAGTTCCAATCCTCGCGCCGCACACGTGCATATTTCACGTGAAAAAATCATGTGACTTGTGACTTACCGGTTCTAGACCCGGGACTAGGGGGCTTTTGTCTCTCAGCGTTAGTCCCGGTTGGTAAGAACCTTAGATACGTAAAGCACCCTCAAGGCCTTATCAACGCGAAAGCTAGCTAGCTGCTCGGAATGAAAATAAAGAAGCATGGCGTGGGTATTATTTGGGAGAATATTTTGGTGATGACCAAATTGTAGAAGCTTAAAGTGTTTTGGAGCACTCCAAATATATGATAGTTCAAAGATAGTTTGGGACACGATGAATCCAATTAAAATGCTTGGAACTCCTGAAAGGGAACTTAGAGCTAGTCTTGTAATAAATTTCAGGAAAGACTGAAAAATTCTTAGAAGAACATCTAAACGCATATTTAAAATCTTTTGCACTCAAGAAACACCAAGATGCATCAGCATGGATGCAACACGCATCAAACCATTTTACTAAATTGAGAAAACAACCGATTATTTTTTTCTACACTAAATTTCATATAAAGAAATTACATGTTATTTTAAAATTATAATAAAATTGTTGTTAAATTATTCTTTCTAATCACATCTTGAAATTCAGAAATGTCAGGGTGTGACAGAGGCGACAATAGCGCCTAGTTGGAAGCTGACGGTAGTGTCGAGATTGGATAGGAGGCGAGGACGAGACCAATTTGTGTAGTTAAAATCAAGTTGCCTGTCCATGGTCTGCGCTAGAGTTGACGGCAGCGGCACTGGGTGGCTGCAGGAGACGAAGGCGGCACCTGGGTGGGTGTAGGACTGTGATGGCGACCAGAGAGGGGGAGAGTGAATGGGAGCCAAATAAAATTCTTCTCCAAGGAGACGAATATGGATATGCTCCCAAAATCAACTCCGGAAATCTCCTACACTCTTCTTGCCAAGTCCACACAGTCACAAGAGTACTACTGGACCTAGGAGCAAGGCAAAGCAACTCGCACACGAGCAAAGCACAGCGGAAAACGAAACTCAACACTGCACAAGCTGCACCGGTCAGATCGGTCAGGGACACCAGTCAGACCGGTCAAGGCCGGATGACCCGGACAGAACCTCCGGAACACCCGACAGCAAACAGAGATGCTCCAGATCACCCGAGCACAACAGCCGGATCACCCGAGCAGCAACTTGGCGGTTTCCCATGAAAGCCAAGGCACCGGTCAGACCAGTCAGGGACACCGGTCAGACCGGTCACGGCTGGAATACCCCGAGTGCAAGAATCCAAAGCTCCCGAGGCCAAAACCGCACCAAACTTGAACAGCAGCAAACCTAGAGCAAGGGGAACGACATGGAGCACAAATCCCCAAAAAAGCCCACAAAGGCCGGAACCGGTCAGACCGGTGTGGAGCACCTATCAGACCAGTCAGGTCTGGGCAGCTCGAGAAAAACTCCACCCACGGGTCAAACTCCAAAAACAAATCAACCGACCTCCTGATTCACGCAATCGATTCAAGTGAGACTTTGGGGATAGTTGGGTCACCTCATGGGTGAGCCATGGCTACGAGATCAAGTCCCCAAACTCACCAAATCTTGCAGAATCGCGAATCAAAGGGATGAACACCAAAAACTTAGGACAAACCAAAAACCACCAAATCGAAGGTCTTCCCATGGGTTTGTAGGGGCAAGATCACCAAGAAAAGAGGCACAAAGCACTCATGTGTGATCCTCAAACAAAATCCCTCAAGGAAACTCATTCAAAACCGCCCACCAAAAATCCCGAGAAAAAGACTCCAAACATCCCGAAAAAGAAAAATCGCCGGGAACACAAAGGGAGACAAGATTAGCACCACGAATCTTCTTCACAAACAAAGGAAGGATTCTTTACAAGGGCTAGCAACCTCCCAACATCCTACCCTCTTGATGATTTGGAATTGAAGCTCTAGCTAGCCTATGGAAGAGAGAAAACCATAGCAAGTGCTAGGGAGAGAAGAAAATCAAAACCTACCCCCTAAGCCCTAGAAAGAAGCCCCCCAAGAGTTGGCTGCCCGCTCCTCCTCTTTGCTATTTATCTATCGTCCATTGGAGGTGGGAAAACCCTATTCTACCCCTGCAACTTCAAATTAAGATACATACCCCTCAGGGGCAATTCAGGAAGTTGTAGATCGAGCGGACACGCATCCACCGCAGCCTTGCTTTCCTCCGACGCAAGCTCCGCGATCACGCCGCGTGTCCCCCACTTCGAAGCTCCCCGTTGCACACGGTCCACACCGGTCAGACCGGTGCACCTCACCGGTCAGACCGGTGCTCCCCACTGGTCAGACCGTTGCGCTGTCTTGGTCGCGACGGGTCTTCGGACTGTACTGGTTTTGTGGCTAAACCAACAAACCCCGCGTACATGGCACAACCTCACCACGCCAAGCTTCGAGCACGCCAAGTCTTTCACCTCCGACTCCCGGATGATCTACTCGATCTTGCCCCGTTCCTTGACTTGGCCACCACCGATGTACCAGCTCGTCCACGTGCAAGCTTCGGTTGTCAGCCGCTACGTCGCACTGGCTCGGTGTTGATTTTGTGGTCAAATCAACAAACCCCGCATGCAGACTTCGGTCGTTAGCCGCCACCCTGCACCGGCTCGTTGTTGATTTTGTGGTCAAATCAACAAACTCCGCGTGCAGACTTCGGCTGTTAGCCACTACCCTGCACCGGCTCCTTGTACACGACTTCGTCTTGCTCTTCTTGCACCATGCGGACCTCACTTGATCCCGTTCGGCCACCGGGTCCCTCGAACCAAGCGTACTTGTCTCTCCACACCTGGAGGCCACTCTGGCTAAGACCTTCCGCGCCTGTCTTCACCTGCACCAACGCAAATCAAGCCGCATCCAACACCTGCAATACTAAGCCAAGAGTCAGTCCACACAACGTTGTTAATCACTCATCACTAAGGAGCGACCATCCATTGGTCCTCGGACACACCTGGTCCTCAATCTCCCCCTTGATGAGTGCATTAACAACATACATAGATACCACTTGAAAATAACAAAGAAAAACAAAAAGAAACGAACAAGAACCTCCAACAAGTGATCAAAAGTCGAAGAACAAACGACAACAAGATCACTCGAGAGAGAAAGTCTCGGTCCCCTAAGACAAGGGCAACGGCTCGACACAACCGAGACAAAAGCTCACAACAAAGCAGCAAAAGCTCACAAAAGATGAGCGAAAACACAAGGCACAAAAAGCGAAGCGGCACAAGGAGCCCGCCTGAACACATGCAAACTCCCCTGAGCCAATGCATGCAAGCTCCCCCTAAACCAGAGCGACCCAGCTCTGTTCAGCCCTGACCGGTCAGACCTGTGCCCAGCACCGGTCAGACCGGTGACCATTTGAACAGCAACTGCAGCGAGTTCTGTTCGGACACCTTCCAAATGCGCCCAGAAGTGTTTTTCATGCAACACTTTCTCCCCCTTGTTGACAATGCATGAATCAAGCTAAAAATGCAAAAGATACGACCGCGAGCTTCTCAAATAGACAATGAGCACTAAAAAATGCTACAAACGAGATAATGAGCAAGCAAGATAGTCCATAGTTCCGTAAAAGCATTGCCATCAAGATTGTAAAGTTTCATACGCATGTGACAAAGCCACGGTCAAGTTAAGCAATTTTGCGAAAAATTTCCTCTCGTGAGAAAATTCCTAACCATGATCAAATTATGCATAAATGAGCTAATAATCACCCAAAGCTCATACAAGGTCACGAGTTCTCATCAAAAGATCATTGTGAACACCCACAAGCTATCTCATGTCACGTCAAAGCCACCGAGCCATGTGTCTACTTCTAAAATGAGACTTCTCTTGGTAGACATCATGCAACGGTTTAGCACCTAAATTAATACATTTTAAAGCATAAATGACATGATTCATATGAGAGCATAAATTTCAAGCATTAGCATTTCATTTTCAGATTTAACATGGTACATGAAATGCCTTTGCGGCAAAAAGAAGCTTATGCTCCTCCATAGGGTTTCATGTGGGCTAAACATTCACAATGACAAAAAGGTCTTTGACCTCAAAAGACAAGAACATGCTACCCAAGTATAAACTAAGCATATCATAGGCACTCAAGCATAAAAAGAGCATGAAAAGGCTTTTACTCATGAGGGAGTGTCCATTTAGCATTTTTCTCTAAAAATAGCTAGCTCATCATGAATATTCAACACGACAATCAAGAGCATAGCTATCCATCACCAATTACTAGCAAGCATACCCACATCACAAAAGTAGCAAGTTTTAGTAAGCAATGTGTATAGGAGCAGCTCATCCTATCAAATGCAAAGATGAAATGCACCCCACATGAACCACTTGTAGGACCCATATGATACAAAGATGGCTATCCTACCATGGTATGATACATGAAAATAAAATGCATGTATGGTACATATGCTACAAGAGAAGCTCCAAGGCACAACTCAGAAAGAGCAAACCAAAAGAAGCCAAGAGAAACAACAAGAGCAACCGGCTTCAACAAAGAATTTCTCACTTACTTGCTAGATACCATCAGACAGCACTCGTCCTCGTCCATTATCCCCAAAAGTGATGTACTCCCTTGACACCACTGGAATGAGGCTGGATAACCATCGCCGATCTCCTATCATGAAAAGCCGGAGTCGATCAACCAAAAGCTCTCCATGCCTCCAGCCTGCAAAATCAAAAACGAGAACGAGAGCGAGCAAACAACTCAACACTGGGGTTAGCACAAAAAGAGTTAAACCAGTACTGAGCCATCTCCTCAAAAGAGGGGTTAGCAAAATCCATCCTATCACTTCTCCTAGGTGAAAACCTCTCACATCTCATCGGAGGAGTACGAGCACCACGAGGGAGAAAGCGTGGTTCGTAGTTCCTCTGAGACTCGAAACTGCGATCGTCTCTCCCAAGCTCGTATCGACCACGAGAGAGAGGACGTCTAGCAAACTCACCGTGCACTGAACCAAAGCATCTGCCCTCACCACGAGCAACCGCAGAATGCACACCACGCTACAGACCACTACTACCAGCACCCTGAGGTCCACTGGTCTGACCGGTCAGCCCCACTGGTCTGACCGGTGCCCTCTGCTCAGCCCCAACACTACCTCTCGGAGGATCTCTAACCACAGCAGCTCCCCTAGGCAGTGGCTCACGAGGCTCAGGCACACCACGAGAAAGGGGGTACCTGTCCTAGTTACTCCACTCCTGCTCACGCCTCACAGCTCTCTTCTTCCTATAGCAAAAATCATCCTTGTGACCATCCTTGCCACAATACCCACAATGGTATAGGATGGTTCTTGGCTTTGGCTGTGGAGTCTCACTGAGGTTCTCCTCACCACTCCTCACAAAGATCACTCTCCTCTTGGGATTGTTTGATTTTGGGGTAAACTTGGGAGGATCGGGAGTAGTGTCAAGTTTGTTGCACAAGTGGTTGGGTTTTGGATCCCATGTGTTGTTGGATGGAGTTACTTGTGGTGGAGCGAGGACATCCCCAATTCTCTCTCGCTCACTTGGCTGAGGGTTGCATGTGGTAGAGTGGATTTGTTTCTCTCTCTCTCACCACTGCACTCACCAAACTTCTCAGCTCACTTGAACTACTCAAGCATCATCCCAAGCTGAGGCTCTCTACCCGACAACCAACCCAAGCACTTACGCAACTCAGCATTCTCATTCTGCAAACGGTTGACCAAGCGCTCAAGTTCAAGGTTCCCCACACCAAAAACCTCACAGCTAGAACAAGCATTTGCAATAGGGGATTTCAAAGCAGCCTCAAGAGAAACAATGCGAGCATGAGATTCATCTAGTTTACCATGCAAAATAGGACAAGACATGCAAGCTCCTAACAAAGCAGATCTAGACTTCAACTCAACCAATTCAGCCCTAACCGCATCTAGTTCCTCAAGACGAGAGGCATACTTGGTATTTAGTTCAGAGAGGTCAACCAAGAACACATTGCAATCAGTGAAATCAACCTCATCAGTAACCACAGGAGTAGCTTTCAAGGACTCAATCTGGACTCTAGCATCAACAAGAGAAGACTCTAGTTCCATCACTTTTTCCCTAGCCTCTCCTAGAAGAGTCCTATACTCTCTCTTCTCCTTGTTGGTTTTCCTAAGGACATGATCACGATTGTCCAGCAAGGCATCCAACTTAGCAATCTCCTCTAGCAAGAAGTCGGGATCGTGGTTTACTTCGTCCTCAGAGTCGTACTCAGAGTCGGAGTCGTCGTTCCTACTCTTCTTTCTCTCGGAGCTGCACGCCATGCCGCAGAAGCCTAGATGTTTGTTCGTGATGGTGCAAAGTCCATTGAAGCTCTTGTGGACAATCTTCCTCTTCTCCTTGTGCTTGCCGTGGTTTTCTTCCTCTCTACTTGAGCTTGACGACGTGTCCACGGAGCCAGAGTCGATGTCGCTAGGTTCCTCGATCTTCACTCGACCCTGTGCCTTCCTTGCATGTCCGTGAGACTTCTTCTTCGACCTTCTTCCCTTGTCCTTGGGCTTGTGCTTGTCGTCGTTGATCATCCTCAGGCACTCAGCAGAAAAGTGTCCGGTGTTGCCGCACTTGTAGCATGTACTCGAGTGCCGCCTTGTACTGTTGCGGTTCTCGAACATGCGCCCGAATCTCTTGGACAGCAACGCGAGATCGTCCTCGCTCAGCACCTCGAACTCCTCATCTGGCAAAGACACAAAAGAAGACAAGGAAAACTGTCTGGAGGAAGAGTTAGCCGCAAATCCTGATCCGAAGCCAGAGACAAGAGCCAGACTATGAGGATCAGTTGGGTCCTCAGTCTTGGCTCTCAAAGCCCTATCAACCTCAGAGGACTTGAGCTTGGAGAAGAGCTCATCGACAGTGAGTGTCTCATAGCCAGTGGACTCCATGATGGCCTCGACCTTAGCACTCCACACGGTACAATCCAAAGAGTGTAAGAGCTTCACAGCTCTATCATGATCATTGTACAGGATGACGGTCACATTGGCCCTCATGTTGTTCACAACGCAAGTAAAGCGCTGAAGCATCACGTCGATCAACTCGCCGGGGAGATGAGTGAAGTTCTCGTACTCTCTCCAGTAAGTCGTGAACAACCGAGCTTTGACTTGGTTGTTTCCGCCATGAGCCACCTTCAGTTTCTCCCAAATCTTGCAAGCCAAGTTCTCTCGCATAACACGATTGAATTCATGTTCTGAGAGAGCACGGTAAAGGAAGTCGACGGCCTTGCTGTTGGCCTCGAACATGTCCCTAGAGCTTGGTAGCAAGAAAGCCTCGGGGATGACATAGGTGGTACTCGTCACCTGCCAAATCAGCTGCCCCTTGCCACGGAGAAACGCACCCATTCGGGCTTCCCACATCTGGTAGTTCTTTCCATTGAAGTGTGGAGGACCCGAACTCCGCTCTTGATACGCCATCTTTGGATCTCGAACCGGTTAGAGTTAGGAGACCCTTAATTCGGTTTTGATACCACTTGTAGGACCGAGATGGCGACCACAGAAGGGGGGAGTGAATGGGAGCCAAATAAAATTCTTCTCCAAGGAGACGAATATGGATATGCTCCCAAAATCAACTCCGAAAATCTCCTACACTCTTCTTGCCAAGTCCACACAGTCACAAGAGTACTGCTGGACCTAGGAGCAAGGCAAAGCAACTCGCACACGAGCAAAGCACAACGGAAAACGAAACTCAACACTGCACGAGCTGCACCGGTCAGACCGGTCGGGGACACCGGTCAGACCAGTCAAGGCCGGATGACCCGGACAAAACCTCCAGAACATCCGACAGCAAACAGAGATGCTCCGGATCACCCGAGCACAACAGCCGGATCACCCGAGCAGCAACTTGGCGGTTTCCCACGAAAGCCAAGGCACTGGTCAGACTGGTCACGGCTGGAAAACCCCAAGTGCAAGAATCCAAAACTCCCGAGGCCAAAACCGCACCAAACTTGAACAGCAGTAAGCCTAGAGCAAGGGGAGCAACCTGGAGCACAAATCCCCAAAAAAGCCCACAAAGGCCGGCACCGGTCAGACCGGTGTGGAGCACCGGTCAGACCAGTCAGGTCTAGGCAGCTCGGGAAAAACTCCACCCGCGGGTCAAACTCCAAAAACAAATCCACCGATCTCCCGATTCACGCAATCGATTCAAGTGAGACTTTGGGGATAGTTGGGTCACTTCATGGGTGAGCCATGGCTACGAGATCAAGCCCCCAAACTCACCAAATCTTGCGGAATCACGAATCAAAGGGATGAACACCACGAACTCGGGACAAACCAAAAACCACCAAATCGAAGGTCTTTCCATGGGTTTGTAGGGGCAAGATCATCAAGAAAAGAGGTACAAAGCACTCATGTGTGATCCCCAAACAAAATCTCCCAAAGAAACTCCTTCAAAACCGCCCACCAAAAATCCCGAGACAAAGGCTCCGAAAATCCCGAAAAAGAAAAACCGCCGGGAACACAAAGGGGGACAAGATTAGCACCACGAATCTTCTTCACAAACAAAGGAAGGATTCTTTACAAGGGCTAGCAACCTCCAAAGATCCTACCCTCTTGATGATTTGGAATTGAAGCTCTAGCTAGCCTATGGAAGAGAGAAAACCATAGCAAGTGCTAGGGAGAGAAGAAAATCAAAACCTACCCCCAAGCCCTAGAGAGAAGCCCCCCAAGAGTTGGCTGCCCACTCCTCCTCTTTGCTATTTATCTATCGTCCATTGGAGGTGGGAAAACCCTATTCTACACCTGCAACTTCAAATTAAGATACATACCCCTCAGGGGCAATTCCGGAAGTTGTAGATCGAGCGGACACGCATCCACTGCAGCCTTGCTTTCCTCCGATGCAAGCTCCGCGATCACGCCGCGTGTCCCCCGCTTTGAAGCTCCCCGTCGCACACGGTCCACACCGGTCAGACTGGTGCGCCATCTTCGTCGCGCTGGGTCTTCAGACTGTGCTGGTTTTGTGGCCAAACCAACAAATCCCGCGTACATGGCACAGCCTCACCACGCCAAGCTTCGAGCACGCCAAGTCTTTCACCTCCGGCTCCCGGACGGTCTACTCGATATTGCCTCGTTCCTTGACTTGGCCGCCACCGATGTACCGACTCGTCCACGTGCAAGCTTCGGTTGTCAGCCGCTACCTCGCACTGGCTCGGTGTTGACTCTGTGGTCAAATCAACAAACCCCGCATGCAGACTTCGGTCTTTAGCCGCTACCCTGCACCGGCTCGGTATTTATTTTGTTGTCAAATTAACAAATCCCGCGTGTAGACTTCGGTTGTTAGCCGCTACCCTGCATCGGCTCCTTGTACACGACTTGGTCTTGCTCTTCTTGCACCATGCGGATTGCACTTGATCCCGTCCGGCCACCGGGTCCCTCGAACCAAGCCTATTTGTCTCTCCACACCTGGAGGCCACTCTGGCTAAGACCTTTCGTGCCTGTTCTTCACCTGCACCAACTCAAATCAAGCCGCATCCAACACCTGCAATACTAAGCCAAGAGTCAGTCCACACAACGTTGTCAATCACTCATCACTAAGGAGCGATCATCCATTGATCCTCGGACACACCTAGTCCTGAGTGGGAGTCGGATTCAGCGACGCCGTCCATGATCTGTGTGCTGGAGTCGATCGTAGGTGACGACATTCCCACTCTGTGTGAAGGAGGCACCGACGGCTGTGTCGATGGGATTGGATCGGAGTCGAGGGCTGCAACGGCGTCGTTGGAGGCGGCGGACGCGGATGTGTGGGGGTTTTTTTAGGGAGGTGTAGATTAGGGGGGTGGCTATTTTGGGAAACAAATGTGTCAGAGGGCAACCCACCGAAGTGGACACTGAGGGCAATGGATGGTCCACACCGTTTTGATCTGTGATCAACAATAAAAATCAATTGCGAGGGCAATTATGAGGGCGTGCGAAGGTGGAGCAGACGCGCGGAGGTGTAGTGGAAAATGATGTACTAGTTTTTTCTCCTACTTTTAAATTTTTTAAGAGTAGATAAAGGATGGAGTTCCGTTAAGTTACACTACTAGAGAATGAGTCATTTGTCTCTAACCTAAATTTTCATTTGTACCGGTTCTGTTACCACCCAGTACAAATGAGGGCATTTGTACAGGGTGGGAAGGAGGGCCCCTGACGCGCCCCCGTGAAGGCATATTTGTACCGGGCGGTGGCTCACCCCGGTACAAATGCCTCACATTTGTACCGGTTGGTGGCCCCGACCGGTATAAATGTGAGGCCAGCACATTTGTACCGGGCTGAGCCACCAACCAGTAGAAATGTGGAGTCATTTGTACCGGTTGGAAAACTGCCCCGGTACAAATGGCAGGCAGGGCGCGCGCGCCCACAGTGCCGCCGTTGGCGGGCGCCCACCCACAATTATTAATTATCTCCTCCTCCCTCCCACCCTCATTCTATCTCCTTTCTCTCTTTTCCATCCTCATCTAACTGCTGCTTCCCCTTCTCTCGATCCAGATCCAGGCCGTGGGGGCACGGCAGCGGCCAGGCGCGCGGGCCTGCCCCGGCGGGGCGCAGGCGCGGCCCAGGCCTGCAGGCGTGTGTGAGGACCGGCCTGTAGGCGCGGCCTCGGCCGGCGCGGGAGGACCGGCCAGGCGTGGCCTCGGCCGGCACGGGGAGGGTTTCTTTGTTCTTGTTGTTCTTGATCTTGTGAAAATGATGTGAATCTTCATTTTTGGATTATGTGAATGGTGAACGTTGTTGTGAATCGTGATGACTCAGTGTTGTAAATCTTGTGAATTTTGTGTTGCGACTTGTATTGTGAATGAGATGAGATGAATCTTGTGATGTGATTTGTATTTTGTTGTGTTGAGATGAGATGAGATTAATTAGATGAGAAAGAAAAGAAAAGAAAAAAAGGGAACGGAAGGGGAACGGTGGCCGACGGTAAGATGACGGGAATAACATTTATACCGGGGCGTAACACCCTCGGTACAAATGGTGAGCATTTGTACCAGGTGGATATCCGGTACGAATGGAGGTTCCTACTCGGTACAAATGACCATTTTTCCAGTAGTGTCATAAGCACCAAGTTACCAGAATCACCAGGGTATCCCGTGCCCTTTTATCCACTTTAGGGCTTGTTTGGGAACTAGCGGATTGGAGAGAAACGAAGATTATTGGGGTGAAGGAATTTCCATTATAAGTCAAAATCTCCCAAAATCCCCCTTCAACCCCATTCCACCCCCTTCAATACTTCATTTCCCAAACAAACCCTCGTGCAAGGTGCGACGGGCTCGCTCCCACCAATCAGCAACAATTATTATTTCCAATTCTAACAAGCATAAAAGCCATATTCTCCTGTCTCAATCTCTCTACCAACATTAGTTAATATCCACATATAGTTTTTAGGAATTCCTTAGCCAACCTAGCCAGCTATAGACAATGCGATACTGGTCATTAGTGCTTATTGTGATGCAAAACGCGACCATGACCGCTACCATTAATCGTTGCACTTACTCGTGTCAAAATATAAAAATACTCGGAATAAAGTACATCATAAAGTGAAGACAACACAACAAAAAAACAAAATATTTAGTTATTCTCACTAGGCCACGAACGATTTGTCCTAGCGGCTAAAATCGGTATTTGCTGGCGGGCATAGCAACCGCCAGGGGTCTTGTGCCAACAGAAATTGCGATCTGTGCTGGCAGGTGCTCGTCCGCCAGCATGGAGACCTCAGCGCTGGCGGGCGGCTTGCCTGCATAGTGGTTTTTGGCGCACGGCCCAAAAATCTCGAAATAAATAGCAAAAAAAACTTTTTTAAGGAGAGGACCCCACCGGTCAGCTACCCGCCCGTCTCCGTCATCAAGTCGCAAGTCGCACCATTTTTCGCGCAAAGTCGCGACGCTCCGCGGCTAGCCTGGTTCAAAATTTAAAATGGTTCAACTATGAAGTTCTATAACTTCTAAAGATGTACAACTTTTATTTTGATCATTTGCTCATCCGGTACAATGGTAGTAACATTCTTCATAAATTTATACACCTCTCCTATAGTTTCATGAAACTATATGAGATATAGATTTTGTGAACAAAATTACTACCACTTTGTCAAATGAAGAAACAACCCAAATAAAAGTTGTACATCTTCACAAGTTATGAAACTTTGTAGTTGAAATTTTTTTGATTCGAATTAATTTACTGCTTTGTAACACACACTAACAGTTTATGTAAGAAACAGAGCTGGCGGGTGCCTTATGTCGCCCGCCAGCACTGTGCCTACACCACTGGCGGGCGAACCCCTGCCGCCCCCACGCACCACTATGCTGGCAGGTATCAATTGTGCCCGCCAGCATGCTCAATGCCATGTGTCGTACACAAATCGTTTGTGACCTAGTGTCCATTTTTGCTATTTGCATTACCTTTGTATGGACAGTAAAATCGAATTATACTTTTTTATACTTAGGACGATATATATTCTATGATACAATTACTAGAACTAGATGCCCGAAATCCGTCAAGTACCCAATGCATGGCTACACGCACAGATTCACACTCAATCGATTTGTTGTCTAACCCCTAGCCTCCTACGCCCTTTTATTAATTAGTACCAAAATAGAATATATGCCTTCGTATAGTTTACATGATTTCCTAAAACCGATATGCTATATTCAAACACTCAAATATTACACATGAAATGAATTGTTATATCGAAAATTATACATTAATAATAAATACAGTATTATACCCGCGGCAACGTGCCGGATTGTGGCTAGTATCAACAGTTTTTAGTGTATGGGTATGCAACATCTATATACTCCTAAAAAAACTTGACCTGCAGCGTAAGACCACCTCCACGGGTATTGTATTAAGAAAGAAAAATATTTCTCACACAAGGTGAGAAAATCCTCGAACCTCTGTCCATCTATACACAGCGGCATCTCGCAGCTCACGTGAGATTAAGCTAATCTTAGACCTGTGCTTTGACATGAGACAGGTAAGGAGATTTTTTTTGCAACGCACACGCCGCACGGTCGTGCAACATGCGCAGGTGCAGACTCATGGGAGAGCCACAACTGGCCGTTCAACCACCGCACTACCATGTGTCTGCGTGGAGAATAAATTTCACCGGTAGAACACGCACGTGAAATTCCTGAGAGTCGAACCTGGGTGGGCAGCCCCACCACCGGGTCGGAGTCCCCCACCCCGCGACGAGTCCACCCACCTCCCAGTCCCCCGCAATCCATCCCGTCTGTCCCAATCCCTTGCCATCCTGCTGCCGTGGGCGGACGACGGCGCATTGACGGGGATCCCATCCACCGACGCCCGTGGACACCGCCGTTTCCCCACCTCCAGTCACATCCCGGAGGCTTTCGTGGACTCTGCGCGCCTTCACCTGATACCAACTGCCTGTTGAACACGCCACCGCCAGTCCGCCACCCGTTGACGACGCCGCCACCTGCAGCCACACCACACCCCGCCAGCGTCCGTGGAATCCGCCGGCGCCCGTGGACGACGAACCCGCCACCACCTCCAGCCACACCACGCGCCGCCGTCCGTGGACTTCGGTAACGGCGAGGAGGCTGGCCCGCCACGCCTCCACTAGAGCGACAAACGAGGGGAGCACATTGAACCGGTGGGCGGCGCGACGGGCTGAGCTGGAAGGTGCCCAAGCATCGACCTCTCCTTACTCTGGGCCAGAGCCTAGCGCTCACGTCACCGCCGCCGCAGTCCCCGTCAGTGGCTGCAGTCCGTGCTCCGCCCACTTCTGTTCCCCTCCCCGAACCCGCACCTCCTTCTCCCTCACCTCCATGGCCTCCTCCTCACCGCCCACCCACGCCGCAGATGCCTAGGACGGCGGCCTCGATGGCTTCGCCATGCCACCATCTTCCCTCCGCGGCTCCACGAGGGCCTGGGCAAGTGGGCATAGAGGGGATGGATGGAGGCAGCGGCACGCTGGCTTGGCGAGTGCAGAACAGAGGCCGAGGGCGGCCCTGGCCGCGGCCAGGTCTAGCTTGGACGCGTGGTGGTGCTGGCTGCTAGCCAGAGTGGCAGCTCGTGACTGAGGCGAGGAGACGGCAGGCGAGACCGCGAGATGCGAGAGCAGCCGCAGCGTATAGCCACAAAGGGTGGTGCTAGGGACCGACCAGCGACAGGTGTCACACAATTTTATCTAAGAAATCGGTTCCACGAAAAATGAAAAACCCATCAAATAACTTTCATCTCTCTCATTTCTTTCACTTGCACTCATACCCCACCACCACTAAAGCTCTAGCGCCTGGTGCAAAGTCCAACCAGTAGTGCGATCTGGAGCGTCGCCTTCGCCATAGATGTTCTAATGCTTATCCGGTCCAAGGACCTGTTTGTAATTCGGTCTTCATTCGAGGACCGCTATGTAATTCGGCTGCATAATCTATAAAGTTTGCTATTGTCAAAAAAAAACGTGTTGGAAATCTTTCTCTCCCCTCGGAGCACCCCTAAATTTCTAACGCTGCGGCTGCTATGGTTGTTCCATCGGTGGAGGTCTGGAACGCTATGGCCTATGGGGAGAAAGGATGTTGGCCTGTTGTTGGTGGGATTGGCGTGCTCCTGGGCTGTTGGCCTGTTGCGCTGCGTGGCGTGAGCCCACATGTCATGATTATATTTTAGTGTAGTCAAAAACATAAAATTTTAGCTTTGGTCAAAAGCAATTGGTGATTTTGCCTGGTAGGTGATGGGTGAATTGGCTGGTGATTGACCGTCGGTATTTTGCATGGGTCAGTGTTTCCTCGTTGTTTTCCTATTCCAACCGTGTTTGATACCAACGAAATTACAAAAATGGAACTGCAAAAATTGGTGCTTCGCGGTTTTGCCATTCAGCTCATATTTCATAGACACAGATGTACCCATTTTGTCATTAACAGGGAGTGGTAAAATTGTGAAGGACCAACGGTTACAAATCCTATTTTTACAATTATTTCATTCGGATATACGTTCCCGATAGTGAATGAGTTCGTTTTTGAAACAATAATTAGAAGCATATAAGTGAAATAATTAGAAGCATTTAAGCGAATGAGTTCGTTTTTGTAATGCTTCTAATTATTGTTTCAGGAATAAAATACAAGGACTAAACTGTAAATAAAATGATTAAAATAGTTCTTAGATCTTCAAATGATTACTATTTTTTTCTCATATCTCCGATTTAAGTGATTTTTGTGATCATGTGTTCGTAACGATGAGATTCATCTTTTAAAACGTTGTTCATATTATTTTGTAACTGTTTATTTTAATTTTCTTATATTGTTGTTTTACACAACAACATAAGAATAATATAACAAATAGTGATAAAATAGTATAAATAACATCTGAAAAGATAAAGCTCACCGTTATGAACGCATGACCGCAAGAATCGTCTAAATCAGAGGTACGGGCAAAAAGTAATAATCATTTTAAGATCGAAGGACTAAATTGTAAATAAAAAAATTTAAAACCACCCATCAAAACCGTCCGATGGCCAAATTTGAACGGTTTTGATAGTTGGATGGTCAAAGATTTCCGGTTTTGGAGTTCGATGGTCAAAACCAAACTGAGCCTATAGTTGGATGGTCAAAATAGATTTTTTCCAACTTTTTATTGCATTCACGAGATACATGTGTAAGATTTTTCCAAGCTCATACAAAATTGGTTACCTGTAGTTGTGTTGTGTTCTCACAATAGGCTTAGAGTAGTGTACAATATTTTTCCAGGCTTATTTAGCTAATTTGAGTATTTAACATCTTTAGCTATTAGAGGGAATACAGCTCTGCCGTGAGTCCGATTTCATCTTTGGTATTTTTGTTTAGTCCCATGTTTTTTTTAAGTGCTCAGGTCCATCATATTGTAGTGACAATGGTTAATGAATGTTGTTTCCTTGTTCAACTATGTGAGGACATCTATCTATCATCTTTGCCATGAGGTTGCTCTGGACCTTCTGGTTTGACGACAAACATCATGCAACCATGAGGTACTCCATCTGACCGGTCTACTTTCCCGTAACATATTCTTGAGATATTAAAACTTATGTGCTCTTTAGCTGAATAGGGTTAAGGCACTCTTACTCTTCCATCCTCTTTTTACTTGTGCTAATGGAAACAATAGGGTTGTCCTTGCCTGAAATTGTTTGGCTGTTCTGTTCCTCCTGGTTTTCTCATCATAATTTTTTTTTGGGAACGTTTATTTCTAATGTCAGCCTTGGTTGGTCTGCTTGCGGATTATCCTGCACAAGTGCATAACTATCACACAATCAAACTACACAATAGGTAAGACCAACTCCAGTGGGGTCTCTCATGAGTCCGGCCCAGGTGGGATTGAATTTATGGTAAGCTTGATGCACCGATTACGTAGTTTGGCATCGGCACTCGAATTTTGATGCAAACCTTAGCACCGTCCTTCGGTGCACCCCTCAGGGAAAGGCCCAATCGCCCCAAAAGACTAGTCCGTTAGGGGAAGGGTGGCTCTCCCCTTTAAGATGGCTTCCTCCTTCCAAGCTAAGCAAGGTGGGATAATGAGGCTCACACGGTCGCCGCCCGACTACAACTGGGCCACATGGCCCATTTATGTTGAGTCTTTGCCAACGGGTAATAGTAGAGGAAAATGTCCTCATCATTCTCCCCTTCTTAACATGGGCCCAGCTCTAATACCACTTGATAGGCGATGGCCCGATCTTCCGAGAGGTAGAGGGGTAAACTCGATTATGGAGATCTCGACGTTGATGATCCGGCTTCGAATCAACACGATTCTAATCCTGCAACCGCTACACCACTGCTCCGCTGGTTATCAAGCAAACACAACTTGATTGACCTCGCCACGAAGGCTATTTCCTGCAAGCGAATCGAGAACACAAGCAAGAAAGTAAAGCACGCAATCTGATAATTACGGATACGAATTGAAGCGAATGACAAAGGGGTTCAAGTTCTAATCACAAAAGGACTAATCGACACAGTGGTGACGAACAAGAACGGGGGCCCTGATTCACAGCAAAAGAACTCGACGTTACAGTGGCTATGAAGAAAGTCTGTTCCTCGACGGAAAACTAAACTCAAACAAAACCCAAGTCTCAAAAGGCGGCAGCTACTGAGTTTATACCCTAAACGGGACGTCCTAGGGTTTGGGGCGTGACCAGGGGGCGCCCACAACTTGGGCTGAAGGCCCGACTCGATACAAAGCCAAGTTGGCCCAAAATAGGTGATACAGCACCTTGTCGTGGTCACACAGCATGATCCACAAACCTTCTGGAGCTAGGACCAGATCCAGAACGACGATGGCGTCGCCCCCTTTCCAACGCATCCTTATACGCCTCGTTCCGAAACAGTGGAGGCTTGTCGGCTGAATCCGAACCGAACGTGGCGGCTAAGTTGGAAACGACTTGTAACTTGGGGACGGACGTGGCATGTGCACATCTAGCATGGTGATGTCCTCATCAGTCTCTAAATGGGCATCTACTCTAAAATTTGAAGGTTTGATGCAAAAACTCGACTCCAGCAGGCCTCTAAATGAGCCTGTATTTTTCATACCCCTCCAAATTTCCCTTGCAAACCTCCATTCTTGGAGGGCCACCAATTCCCCCTCCAAAACATAGGCTCCACCATTTTTATTTCCTTTTTCCTCTCCTCCCCTCTCTCTGTGGCCCCGACACCACGGCATCTAGCCTCCGCTCGGCGAGCAGCGTCGTTCGTCGATGTTCTCCCTCGACTCGTCGTCGGCTGCGATGCCATCGTCGTCTCCGCCGCAGCCGCACCAGGCGAGCAACTCGGCTTGGGTGTCGAAGACCACCGGCTCGCTCTGCCTGTGACGTTCGTCGCCGCTCCCAGCGACGCGTGGCCGTTCAAGTGCCCCTGCCTCCTCCGTGCAGCGTCACCGGGGCCGGCGCAACCCGACGCGAGCAGAACCAACCGGCGCTGCCCCGTCGTGGCACTTTCGCCGTCAGCTAGCGACGACCAATGCCCACTTCCGCGTGGCCAGGGCGGAGCACGACGCGACATCTCCGCGTGGAGGCCAGCCAGGCCACCGCGTCAAGCCGGCCAGGCGCCCCCCGTCGGCGCGACAAGCTCGGTCCGTCCGCCGCCAGCGACGCGACCCAGTGCTGCCAAGCTAGCTCCGCCATGTGGCCATGCAACACGGATGGACCAACCCACACCGGTGCGAGTAGACCAGATCCGCGCAGGTAGTCCATCCGCTTCTTCGGGAACGGCACGTCGGACCGGGCCGTCGTCACCAGCAGAAGCTACGACTTGGTGGCGGCATGCGGCACCCGCGCGTGCACTATTGATGTGGCGACGACTAGGCAGACGACATAGTCGGTCGAGTCCACGGAGAAGGCACCCCGACGTTGGTGACGGCGAGCCCACGACGGCGGCACGCGTCCAGGTCGACATGGTCCGCCCCGACGGACTGACGGAGGTGGCCACAACCAGCTCCAGCGCCGGGAGCGCAACGACGAGCTTGGCGATCACCGCCATCAGCCCCCAAGCGCAGCTGCTGCAGATCAGGTGCGTGAGTGCGGCGTCGGGACCGCCCTGGACAGCCCGTTGCCCATGAGGTCCAACACCCGCAGGGCGGGGAGCGTGGCCAGCGCCGCGGTGCGCGACAGCGACACGAGGAATGGCAGCGAGGAAAAGACGGCCGCGGGGAGCGCGCTCTGAGTACCCCGCGGGGTCGAGCGCGACGACCATGACGCGGAGGTAGCAGGAGGCATTGGCGGCGCAGAGGGGAGGGGGAGTAGCAGCGGACGCCATAGGGGAACGCACCGCAGGGGAGGCGTGGACCGCGGGGGAGCCACGGCCACGTTCCCGGTCGCCGAGGTGGCCAAGATACGCCCCGCGAGCGGCACGACCGCGTCGGCATCGGCGGCGACGACGCGTTCTTGGATGGCGGCAGTGGCGTCGGTACGGCCGCGGCGAGCACGGGATTCGGGCTCCCTCGGTGGCGGATTCCGTGCGGCCCCAAGATCCTGCACAACGCGGCCGTCAGGACAGCACGTTGAAGGAGCGGCGCGCGACGGTGCCCCCTGCGGCGGCCCCTGTACGACGCCTGCAATCGCGGCTTCTGCAGACCGCCTCCGTGCGCGAGAAGAGGCACTTGTGCCTCGCTGACAGATGGACCCCATAGACAAATAGAGGCCTAAACTTAATTTTTCACTGGAGTTGGGTGCTAATTTTGGACCTCTATTTTTTTTTTTTTGCATTCCGGCCTGTAAATGGGTTTTGAAGACCCCAATTTGCCGACCTTCACTGGAGTTGCTCTAAGGATATTTGATCTGGGGAGTGGCAGCACATTTTCGAGAAAAATTTTGGGACTCCAAACGCTACGCTTCGCAGTTTTGCCATTTCTAACATCGTCTTCGTAAAAATGGGTCCCGAAACGTTGCCCTCTTGTAAACCATGTCATTATGAGTATTCTTTCCCTTTTAAAATATTTTTTCTTTGTATTTAATGGGTGATTTGACAGTTATGCCCTTCCTTTCTTTTTGCGTATGCACGTACCAGCGGAGGAGGCCGCCCCTGGCTACCGTGCCTGGCTGGCTGGCCTCCCTCCAGGCCGCCGACCCTGGCCGCCTTGCTGCGGTGCTCGCACCTGCGCGGCCACATACTCGGCAGCCGGCGTGACCATGCCCCGGGCGGCATGCGTGGCCACGCCCTGGGCGGTCTGCGCGGTCAGACGGCCGTAGAGGCCGAGCGGTCGGCTGCCAGCGTGGCCAAGACCCTTGGCGTCCGGTATGACCAAGACATCGGCGGCCTGTGTGGCCACATCCTGGGCGGCCGATGCGACCACGCCATAGGCGGCCATAGAGGCCAAGCCCTTGGCTGCCAGCGTGGTCAGGACCTCAGCAGTCAGGCCCTGGGCGGCAATCGCGGCCAGGACTTTGGCAACCTGAGCGGCAAGAACCTGAGCAGCCGGCGTGGCCACGCCCTGGCCGTCGGGGACGAGCGGCGTAGCCTGGCGGCGACGAGCGGAGGGCTGGGCGGTGCGGCACCGGGGACAGGCAGAGCTTGGCCTGACAGCACGACGTCAGCGGCCAGAACCTGGGCGACGTGCGCGGCCACGCCCTGGCCATCGGGGATGAACAGCGCAGCCTAGGCGGCAACGAGCGGAGGGCTGGGCGGCGCTGCACCGGGGACGAGCGGAGCTTGGCCTGGCAGCATGGCATTGGGTGGCGCGTCGATGAGGACGAGCGGAGTGGTGCCAGGCGGCGCACCATCGGCCATTGTTGCGGTGTCTCTAGGGTTCTTGCGTCTCAGGAGAATGCGAACAGATGTCTCGGATAAACCGTGTGTCTCCCAAGAAAAAAAAGTACAGGGGCAAAACTGTCCTTTCAGGTAAGAAATACATGTATTTTGATTAGAAAAAAAGGAAAATACACCTAATGGCATGGTTTACAAGAGACCAACGTTTTGAGACTCATTTTTACGAAGACGATGTTAGGAATGGCAAAACTGCGAAGCGCCACGTTTCGAGTCCCAAATTTATAATTTTCTCCACATTTTTTGTGGTGAGGCGTAGGGTTATTCCAAAAGATACCACTGATGAATGCGATCATTGACATGTGCGTCAAATGCATGTGTATCGAGAAGACAGTGGAGGTGTTTGAGGGTATATGCTGCATACAACCAGCAAACCAACCCACCTAACCCGTAATCACACGGCACTGCAATAAGTTCTTATTTGATATTTGAGCAGCTCTATCTCTGTTCTTGTTTGATATTCAAATGCATCCAATCACCAGGCGTACTACCATTTGACTTTTGCATTTTGCAAATTTCTTATTGCAGTGCCGCAAGACAAAACTGTAAATGTCGATTGCAGTTTTCTGAACATGATGGGATCTTGAGATGGTTCAATTAGCTTTGAGAAGCATTACAAGCTCGAAGTGTTATGAACATCTCAAATTAAATTCAGACACGTTGAGCTCAATTCATGGTTCTGTATGCAAGAGATCAGTCCTATACTTTTTCAGACATGTTGATCCTCGAATCCTATCCTATACATTGATGTATAGTTCGTATCCGTTTACATGTGGATGAAATGAGTGCCACACAGTTCCATAATGCTATCTCCATCCTGCTTCATCTTCATCCCGGTTCAACCATAGGATCACTAATTAGTCATATTAAATTGGAGGAAATACGGAGTTGTTACTTGTTAGGGTGTCATCATGTCCTTATTACTTCTTTGTATGAGCTAAATGTTGATATCACGAATAGAAAAGGAACAGGGAAAACATATAGCAAAAGGTATTCCATTTGAGGATGGTCTTTCCACTAACATTATATTGTGTTTTAAAGAATCATAGACCAAGGGAATGGCTAGCTTGCCAATTTACAGAACTAATGACAGAAATAAATAAGCGGCTCCGATTAACCCTTATGTAACCCATATTTTTTTAAGCATTGTTTAACTGCATCAGTTTTTATTTGAGGCGCTGGTATGACTTTGGAAAATAGAACTTAATTTCCTTCTTGAAGAAAAAATGTATCTGTTACTTGTGTGATCGACTAATAATGAAAATATAACTATAATACAAAAGACATATATAATACATTATTGTTCCCAAGTCTGTTACCAGGTGAACCACAATGTGTTTGAGAAAAATAAATTTCAGTTTAGCATATGTAATTGTTATTTATATTGTTTTCTATTACAAGTGTGTTGACACAAGTAAGCAATCACTTTCCCAAGTAAGCAGTCACTTTCGCCATTACCTGCTTCTGGTCGGTGGACCTCCCTGCAATTCCACCATAACCTCCGTGAGGTCGGCACGCTTCAGATGCTCTTCCAGGTCTCCTGACCTTGCAGCTTCCCTACCTGGCGCGCCAACTGTCAGATGGTGAGATCTGCACAGTCCACAGGGGGTACCCACGTGGTTGATTTGTAGGTAGAGAGGGATCGAGAACTAAGAACGCGATGGGTATGCACGGATGCACACGGAACACAAAGGACACGGGATTTATACTGGTTCGGGCCTCCGGAGAGTAAAACCCTACGTCCAGTTCTTGGTGTTGTATTGCTTGGAGTACAGGTAGTCCTCGGGAGGATGCCGATCTGCGATGATCTCATCGCCGTCTGCCCTCGAGGGGTCTCCCCAGGCCGCCTTATATTGGCTGGCGACCTTGGGCTACAAGTCGGTTTTCATCTATCGTAGTCGGTTACAATATGGAATGCTTATCCGAGCTTCCTTAATCCGTCTGGCTTGCCTTGGCTTGCACGCTAAGCTGTCTTCTCATCGTTGGGCCCGCATGTCAGGTCGGCGGGTCTTCTGGCAGGTCGGACCCACCTGTCGGGGAGGTCTGAGACCCTGGTCGGTGGGGACCCCTGGGGTGCCCCATCTCTCAGTCATGGCTGTTGGTTATAGACTGTCGTTCACGACCATTCCTTTACTTCAACAATCTCACACCATGTTGGCTTTAAACCTCATAAAATTGATCCTTTTGTATCAAAAAAAAATTATGTTTCCCATGGTCTATGTATTTGCGCCGGAAATGTTTTATGTTCGTAGCAACGCACATGCATGATCCTAGTAACGTTGAAATAACAGAGATGCTCAGTTCTTTGGTGGTTCGGTTCTGTTGGAGCTGAAAACCGAAGCCGAAGCCGATCACTGAGGTTCAAAAAAAGGGAACCGACATCGAACCGAAAGACCGAAAAACCAACATTTTAGTTCCATTTCGGTTTGGTTCGATTTTCATGATTATGTAAAAAAGTGCGCACCCCTACTCAAAGGAATGCCATGTCATATTTTTGAATTGAAAGAGAGAGCGAGAGAAAAATAAGCTATCTCTTGAGTAAAAGATAGTATCACGCACACATTCCTAAATTATGTTAGTGCAATATGTTGGGCCACTTATTTCTGAGCTATGTGCTAAAAGTTAGACTATTGGGTGGGTTGTCTCTTGTATCATTTATTATTCATATGAGGTGTGCCACGTGGACATATGAGTTATTGTTACCTCTAACTATTGGATGGGGCCTAAAAGATTTTGACACGGGAGTAAGCGACAATCGAGGGAAGCGACGATGTCAAGACAGACACCGACAAATGTGAGGAACGGAAGAAAGAGAGTTTCTTTGATATCTTGTGGGGTCATTCATGAACTGATTTTTCATCATGTTTGTACACCTGTTTGTCACGGCCCAACAACGGAGCAGCCCTCGACGACTACTGTTAAAGCCTAGTTACCATCGGTGGGTGTAAATCGGTCTGCAAGTCGCAACGATATATTGGGCCACGGCCTGTTTATGCTATGTAGTAAGACTGTTGTGTGTGTGGTTGGGAGGTCAGCAGACAACACACTAGTGAAACCCTAAACCCTATCTTCTCCATGCTTCCCTCTGCTTCTCCCTCGAGGCGGCGTCGTCGTTCCTCTACTGCCGAGCGCGACGTCGGCGATCTTACTCCTCCTTGGATCATAACATCTAGTATCAAGAGCCAGGCGTTCTGGCGCCTCCCCCGGACACGCTCCTCCACAAATAGCCCCCAAGTTTGCCCACCCCAGCTGCCGCCACCACCGCCGCCGCTACCCACCAAGGAACACCACCCCCACCTCCGCCACCGCAAGCGCACCAATCTCCACAAGCAATGGCCCAAGCCCGCCTACGTCCAAAGAAAGCCTGAGCCCAACCCTAACCTACTGTATGGCAACCGTAGAGGAGAAGCTCGACAACCTCTCTGTCGATGTGTAGAGAATTGGTGTGAATCAGATCAAGGGCTTCACCAAGCTGGAAGGCATCAAGGATCCATCAAGGAGAGACAGGCCAATGGCCACGGCAAGAACATAATTCACCAGGGTGTCGATCCAGGGTCATCAGCACCCGGCTCCACCCTGGTCAAGGGTGAGCACACATTCACAAAACTCTATACTTCAGATGTTGACATCCCTAAATCTAGCAATAGGAGAGCTCATCAGAGTCATAATTATATGGAGTTTAGGTTGCCTAAAACTGATTTTCCTAAGTTTAATGGAGAGGACCCAAGAATTTGGAAGGAAAGGTTAGAGAAGTACTTTGCTATGTACGAGGTGCCTCCTCGTGTTTGGGCCTCTTTTGCCATCTTCAACTTTAAGGGAAATGCTTCCAGGTGGTTGCAAACCTATGAAGCACATCATACTATAGACAATTGGGTTGAACTGTATGTAGTTGTAGAACAAAAGTTTGGTAGGGATCTTTATCAAAATCATATGCGTGATATCTTGCATATTAGGCAAAAAAGTGATGTCCTAGAGTATGCCAACAGGTTTGATGAAGCAAAACATAAGGTCCTAGTTCACAATAGAGAGTTAGATGATGTCTTTTTGTGCAAAAATTTTTGGATGGTCTGAATTATAACATTAGCAATGCTAGAAGACTTCATACACCGAGAACGGTTGATGCCGCCTTGTATTTGTCACTTATGTAGGAGGATAAGCTCGAGGTCTCTCAAAAGAGATATCAACCAAGAAGCACAAGACAATTCAGCAAGCCTACTGAAAAAATAGCTTATGTATCTACAACACCAATACCCAGTATTTTGGGTGATGTTCCACATGAAAACAGGACCCTGTCAACTTTAAAAGGGATGACAAGCTCTTAGCCCTGATGACACAAAGGAAGAAGATGGGACTGTGTATGAAATGTGGAGAAAAATGGGACAGGAGCCACAAATGCCCCCAACAGATTCCATTACACATCATGAAGGAACTGTTTGAAGCGGTGCAGGCCACTAAAGAGGATGCTACACTGACAGAAGACACCTCTAGTGATGAGGAGTTGTTATCTCTGTCTCTGACAGCTATAGTGGTCATTCAAGGGAAGAAAACTATGAGGCTACAAGGCAACATAAAAGGTCATGAGGTGTTGATATTGGTTGACTCAAGCAGTTCCAGCACCTACATTAATTACAAGTTAATTCAGCAGTTGGCATGTCCTACAGAAGACATTGAATCTGCTCAAGTGGTGGTAACCAATGGGGCCAAGTTGACCTGCACCAAGAAAGTATCTGCAGTCCATTGGTGGACTCAAGGCCATTCCTTTACAACTGAGGCTAGAGTGCTGGATTTAAACCATTATGACATGGTATGGGGCATTGACTGGCTGGAAGATCACAACACAATGTGGGTTGATTGGAAGAGGAAAAGGATGATATTCACACACATGAAGATGAGAATCACGCTGACAGGAGTGAGAGATTGCATTGACAAATGCACTCCAGTCAAGACCAAGAAACTGAAAGGCATGTTAAGGAAGGGGCTGTAACACACATGGTTCACCTTCATCAATGGGAGAACAATCCTGTAGATATGGGCACAATACTAGAGCTAATCCAGCAAGTGGTCTCTAAGAATGAACAACTCTTCCAGCAGCCAGCAAGCTTACCACCAGGCAGAGAGTTTGATCACAAAATTGCCCTAATCCCGGGTGTAAAACCTGTCAATATTAAACCTTACAGGTATTCACCAACATAGAAAGATGAAATTGAGAGACAAGTGAAAGTGAAAGAAATGCTGCTGAATGGAATCATACAACCAAGATCCAGTCCTTTCTCCTCACCAGTGCTATTTGTAAAGAAAAAAAGATGGTTCCTGGCATTTCTGTGTGGACTATAGACAACTGAACTCCATCTCCGTGAAGAACAAGTACCCATTACCTATGGTGGATGAATTACTTGATGAATTGAAATGAGCTCGATGGTTCACCAAATTGGACATGCGGTTAGGCTATCATCAAATTTGCATCGTCCCTCAAGATGAGCATAAAACAGCCTTCAAGACACACCATGACCACTGGGAGTTCAAAGTAATGTCATTTGGATTAACAAATGCACCAACCACATTTCAAGCGGCAATGAACACAATTTCCAGTCACCTGCTGCGGAAGTATGTCTTGGTCTTTGTTGATGACATACTCATATACAGCAAAACACTTGAAGAGCACAAACAACAATTATTACTGAAGAAATCAAAATGCACTTTTGCTCAGCAGTCATTGGAGTATCTTGGCCACATTATTAGTGCTGAAGGTGTGGCAACAGACCCAAGCCAAGTGCAAGCTGTAGCTGAGTGGCCTATACCTACTAATGTCAAATCACTGAGAGGATTCCTGGGCTTATCTGGATACTACAGGAAGTTCATCAAGAACTATGGCATTATCAGTAGAACCCTCACTTACCTACTAAAGAAAGATGTGACATACATGTGGACTCCTGAACATCAACAATGATTCGACTCACTGAAGCAAGCCTTAATGTCAGGACCTGTTCTAGCACTCCCTGATTTCTCTAAGAGCTTCAATGTGGAGACAGATGCATCTGCAAAAGGGGTTGGTGCTGTTTTGATGCAAGACAGTCACCCAATTACTTACCTAAGCAAATCCTTAGGAGTCAAGGCCCAAGCCCTATCAACATATGAGAAAGAATGCTTGGCATTAATCATGGTTGTGAACAAGTGGAAATCTTGTCTTCAACACAAGGAATTCTCTATCTCACAGACCAGAAAAGTCTTGTACATTTGGGAGAACAAAAAGTACATGAAGGAATGCAGCAAAAGGCCTTCATCAAACTCATTGGGCTCCAGTACAAGATCATATACAAGAGAGGGTTGGAGAATAAGGTAGTTGATGCTCTCTCCAGACAAGAGCATACTCAAGAAGCAATGGCTATATCAATGAGCACACCAGAATGGCTGGAAACTGTGATTGATACCTACCAACAAGATCTACAAGCAAAAGAATTACTTATTGAACTAGCCATCACGGGCTCCAATGATAAAGGATACTCTTTAGTAGATGGTGTCATAAGATATAAAGGAAAGATATGGTTGGGAAACTTTGTGGAAGCCCATCAAGCAATTTTATTAGCTCTGCACTCCAGTGGCTTAGGAGGGCACTCTAGTGTCACAGGAACTTATCAGAAAGTGACAGCACTTTTCTTCTGGCCAGGGATGAAGGGGGATATAAAACAATATGTTGTTGCTTGCACTGTGTGCCAACAAGCAAAATCAGAACATTGTAAGTTACCTAGTTTACTGCAACCATTACCTATTCCTCCTCAATCATGGCACACGGTTAGTATGGATTTTGTGGAAGGATTGCCAAAATCAAGAAATCATGATACAATATAGTCATTGATAAGTTCAAATATGCTCATACACTGCCCTGACTGTGGCTCAAACATATTTGAATCAAGTATACAAATTGCATGGAATGCCCAAAGTCATCATATTGGATAGAGACAAAGTTTTTACCAATGCTTTGTGGCAATAATTGTTTAGGCTAACTGACACCACCCTGAACATGAGCACTGCCCACCACCCCCAAACGGATGGTGAGACAGAAAGGCTTAATCAATGCTTAGAGACATATCTCAGATGCTTAGTGCAGGCATGCCCAGAAAAATGGTCCCAATGGCTATCTTTGGAAGAATATTGGTACAATACCACTTATCACTCTGCTCTAGGTACATCTCCTTTTGAAGTTCTTTATGGCCATGCACCTTGTCATTTTGGAATTGTGCCTAGTGATGCTTGTGAAGTGCAGTATTTGCAACAGTGGTTGAATGAAAGATCTGCCATGACAGAATTGATTCAGCACAATTTGTCCAGAGTTGAGAACAGGATGAAAACACAACAAGACACTCACAGACAAGAGGGAATTTGTGGTGGGTGATTGGGTATTCTTGAAACTGCATCCTTATGTACAACAATCAGTGTAACGTAGACAAAATCATAAGCTAAGATGCAAATACTTTGGGCTTTATTTGGTACTGCAAATAATTGGAAAAGTTGCATACAAATTGCAGCTGCCAAACTCCAGCAAGGTGCATCCTGTCTTTCATGTTTCTCTCTTGAAGAAAGCTTTGCCACCACAAGTGAACACCTCCTCTGATGATCAACTATTCACTGTATCTAGATGAAACTAAACTCTGTAAGATTTGCAAGTCCATGACTCCATTTGCTTTGGTTCAGTGGAAGAAATGGCCATCTAATTGGCGAGCTGCATAAATTTGAATAATCTTATGTCTCCTGCTTCATCATCGCCTTCATCGACTCGAGGGCGAGCCGCTGCTTAAGGAGGAGGGTATGTCACGACCCAACAACGGCCCAGTCTGCGACGGCTACTGTTAAAGCCTAGTTACCATCGGTGCGTGTAAGTTGGCCTGCGAGTCGGAAGTATTGGGCCACGACCCGTTTATGCTATCAGTAAGACTATTGTGTGGGTGGTTGGGAGGTCAGCAGACAACACACTAGTGAAACCCTAAATCCTATCTTCTCCCTGCTTCTCCCTCGAGGCGGCGCCGCTGTTCCTCTGCTGCTGAGTGCAATGATGTCAAGACTGATGGCGATAGCCTGTTCGGCTGGCTGATCGCTGGTGGCTGGTGCTGATTTGTTCGGAGGGAAAAGTACTGCTGGCTGGTGGCTGATAAGTCAGACGAACAGGCTGTGAGGAACGGAAGAAAGAGAGTTTCTTTGATATCTGGTGGGGTTATTAATGAACTGATTTTTGGTCATGTTTGTACACCTGTTATATATTGTCGCTAGATGTTTCAAGAGATTCGATAACAGAACACCTATAAGATTCTAATCTCTGCCCTACATGTCAGTGTCTTAACATAGAATGGTACAGTACCTCGTGCCCTGAGAAATCGCCTAAGCTAGGAGCTTTAGTATCTCTAACTGTTGGAGGAGGTCTACGGGATTTTGACAGGGGAGTAAACGACAATCGTGGGTGCTGACGGGTAAAGCCAAGCGTCGATGTCAAGATTGATGGCGACAATGGCGTGGAATGGAGCAAAGGGGAGTTTCTTTGGATGTTTGTACACCTCTTACTGTCGCTAGATTTTTCAGGAGATTCAATAACTTGAGAGCACCTAGATGATTCCAATCTCTGTCCCACATGTCAGTGTCTTGAGAGAGAATGCATACGTACGTAGTTACAGCTTTCACTTCATCAACGACCAACTCCAAACACCAGAGATGACATTTTTTAGTACCAAATCATGAGGACTGCAGTCCACACTACTGATTTAGACATGCGACCCACTGATTTAGACGCGCGCGCGCAAAACGCCATGGCAGTATGGCTCCGAGAGCTCTAGCCTCGACTTTTGTTTCAAAAAAGAGCTCTAGCTGCCTCAACGGAGGACACGCTACCAGATGGGCAGATACAACAGGCTGAGCCAAAAGATTGCCAACAAAAAACGAAACCTACCTACTCCCTCCGTGCAAAAAAAAAAATGCAACTCTCCATTCCTAAGAAAATGGAAATATATTCAACCTCTGCAATAAACGCACACATCAAGAGACTAGTTAAATGGCTCGCCAAGCTAAATTTTGGCTACTCAACATCAAAATAGCTCTTCAATTCGTCAAGCCATCCAGCTCTTCAAAATTGCCTCCACTCCGACGATTCGGCCAACCAAACTGACTTGCCAAGTATGAGATGATGCGTGGGACTCATACGATTAGTGTGTGAAGGGGGAGAGTTGAATGTAGCTGTTGAGATTTGGAAAGTGGTAATAGACCTGTTGGAGTGACCTGCTCTTCAAAGTGTGGGATGGCACATGGGATTCGTGCGTCAGTCTGTTGAAGTGACCTGCTCAATATGAAGTAGAATTTTCAGAGAGAGTCAAAAATGGAGAATCTATTAGGGATACTTTAATCATATTGTTTAATCATATCGGATTAGGGAGAGATTGCGACATAAGTAAAAGGAAGGAAAATCCATGGATCGACCCCATTGTTTCCACCCCGTAGGAACTCGAACGGCTTTTATAAAAAAGCAATCAGGGCACCACAAAACTACAGCAGCAGCAGCATCATCATCACGTCCGTGACGACGTCCCATCACCATATCTAGTAACCTAGTACAACGTTGCCATCAAACTTAGACCCCACTTTATAAAAAAAACTAAAAACAAAAAAAAACTTGGGCCCCGGATTCTCACTTTACATTACCACCAAACCTAGCCCCACCGGATTCTCACTTTCTTATTCAGTTTAGTTGGAGGGCAATCCAGAGTTTACCCCATACATCGTCAGGGTAACGCTAATAACGCGCTAACGGCATCAAACACTACTGGGTCTTGGCCTCCGGCGACGACGCGAACACCTCGGCGATGCGCTCGGTGGGGATGGCCGGGAGGTACTTGGCCCCGGTGTAGCCCTTCTCTGCCGCGGCGGCGATCACCCTGTTGTACATGTCGGCCGAGTACGCCGCGGTGGGCACCGCGACCTGCGGGAACACCGGGAGGCCGTTGAGCGTGCGCCAGGTGGAGACGGCGAGGTGCTCCGCCGCCGGCTGGTAGCGCACGTACACGTCCTTGGCCACCTTGGCGAGCGCCGCGCGGGCCGCGCCCTTGACGCCCGACCGCTGCGCCTTGGCGGCCAGCTCGCGTGCCACCTCCTGGACACCGCAGGCCACCGTGTAGGCCTTCGCCGACGCCGCCTTCAACGCGCCGGGGAGGTGCTTGTCCACCCCGCGCACCGTGTCATCCACCTGCCATGCATTGCTCAAGCACCAAGGTCAGCAGCACACGCGACTCATTCGTAGCTAATTACCTTCAACAGCCGTGGAAGCGGTCGTAGACGGGGCCGACGACGCCCTTGACCGTGGACTCGACGGCGTTGACGCCGGGGCAGAGCGGGATGGCGTGGTCCTTGGCGAGCCCGTAGAGCCCCGCGAGGCACACCGCGGCCTGCGCCACCGCCACATGGACCAAGTCCAGGTACCTCAGCTTCTGGGCCGTTCTCGCCTCTTGCTGCCGCTCCACCACCACCTCCTTCTCCTCCTGCGAAGTGCGAACGAACACCCACAGACCGCACCCAAAACCCCCAAATCCCAAACCAAATCACCACTGATTCGTTGTCCCCATTCGGAACCGAAAATTGAGAAGCGGAGGGATCACGCTTACCACCACTTGGGGCAGGGGGTTGGGCTGCTCCTCCATCTCGCGGATCGGACGGGGCTTTCTCTGGAACCTGGTCGTGAATCCGGACTGCGGGATGAAGAGACGAGACGATTTTTCTCTCCAAGTCTTCAACTAGGGAAGGGTTGGAGAAAGCCGGCTATATATAGGAGGCAAGCAAGTGGTAGATCGAGGCCGTTTGGGACGGCGCCACAACACTAGAGCGGGGCCGCCACGCTCGTGAGGGAGCGGCACGTCGCTGGGGTCTGGCGTCCAAGTCATTAAGGCCTCGTTCGTTTGTTGCTGATTGATTCCTGCTCCTGAACTGATCCATGCCAGGATCCAGTGGAACCAGGCTGCATTCCGCCTTTATGGATCTATTCCAGCCAAAAAAACATTGTTCGGTTGGATCAGGAATATATAAAATGATCCAACCAGGAATATCTCAGCTGTTGCTACTTTCAGTAGATAGATTAATACAATACATATAGATGGAAGCATTCAGTAGTACTTGCCAAAAAAAATAACCACACAACTAATTTAATTCTAACTCTAAGTAATTTAGACTTATAATATACTACACTCAATTTAGTTCCATGTAGATTAAAGCTAAACTCCAAAATATATGAAACTTAGAGGTTGAAGCTTGCATGTCGTCCAACGGAGAAAGCTTGCATGCCGTTCAACAGAGAGATTGAAGTTAAACTATCAAACATCTGAAATTTAGGACCTATTCTTCCTCTTCTCCTTGTCAAATGTATGTCGTTCCATGTAGATTGAAGTTCTTTAGCTGCACAAAGAACACAGAGAAACAAGTGGTCAGCAAAAAGAATCACATTCCTGTCCAACAATAACAGTACTACTGCATGTAACCAGCAAGCCTAGCAACTGGAGAAGATGCAGCCGTTCAATAAAAGGCATCAACAACTGCAAAAGGGCAAGCAGAACAACTTGTGCAAGGCAGCAACTACTCCACAGCCCCGCAGCCCCAAATCTCCAAAATCCAAGCATAAATGCAGAATAGTACACGTAGTTGTCTTATAGTCTACATTTTCTTTTAAATGTCAATTCTTAATTTCACAAAATGTCAGCAGTACTACTGTGATGATAAATTGATAAGCAATAATTTAGCACGCAGCAGGTTGCAGACAAGGCAAGGCAAGTCTTCTTAAGAAGCTTATATATGCAAGCAACCATGGGAGGGAACGGGGAGGGAACGCAAAAAGTAAACTGAATAGGCACACCTCTTGTAGCAATTTCACACAAAAGACAATTCAAAGCACAATATCAGATAAGAACAAATAACACTACAAGAAATCCTGTGATCTAAGACGAATTCTTTGTGACAGATTCAGAAAACATCACAGATCAACCAATGGCCCACCCAGGCTCAAATTGGGCCCAAATTCTGTGATGAATTTCGTGATCGTCATAGATTGAAAAATAATGTCGTTGAAGCTACAAATTTAATAAAAATAAATGTGTCACTTCACTACTAGGGAAAGGGGCTTTTGTACCGGGTCTGAACCCCCTTTAGTACCGGTTTCCAAACCGGTATTGTCCTTCCGGTACTAATGTGGGAGAGACTTTAGTACCGGCTCGAATAACCGGTACTAATACCCTTTCTCCGTCACTTCCGTCGGCCCTCTCGTTCCGTCCGTCTTCGTCTCTCCTCTCCGTCACAACTTCTTTTTCTTTTTTATCTTTTCCATTTCTTTTTCCATCTCATCTCATCATCATACAAACTCACACAAGCACACAGATTCAAGATTTTACAGATCCATCTCATGTTATCTCATGTTACAGACTCACACACGCACACATATTCAAGATTTTACAGATCCACAAGAATCAATTTCTACACATCACAAATTTTCACAGATCCACAAGAACTAAGGAAGAAGAAGAAAGAATCAATGAACGGAGAGGGGCGCGGCTTGCCCTGTGCCGCCGGCCTGCCCGGTCCCTCCGGCGCGCCCTCCGCCGCCAGAGCGGCGTCCGCGCCCGCCCGCCGGCGAGGCTTGGCCTGCCGGGCCGCACGCCGGCGAGGATTGGCCCCTCCCTGCCGCGCGCCCGCGCCGCGCAGGCGGCCTCTCCCTGCCGCGCGCCCGCCGCCGCCGGAGCCGGGCGCCATGCCCTCCATGTCGTGGTCCTGCAGGAGAGGAGAGGGAGAGATGCGTGAGCGCGAGAGATAGCAGAGAAAGAAGAAAAACTTAGAGATGGAGAACGGGCCAGAGGGGATCGCGAGGAGATAAGGCTGGAGGAGAAAAACTTAGTGGGTGGGCGCGCGGGTCCCACGCGTGGGCGTGACGGCGCCGTTGGGGAGCGCAGTATTAGTACCGGGGCTGTTTTTACCCGGTATTAATGTCCAACTTTTTTATACCGGGTGGAATTCAGCCCCGGTACTAATGTGACGGCCTAACATTAGTACCGGTTTGTAATACGCACCGGTACTAATGTGGCGCATTAGTACCGGTGCGTATTACAAACCGGTACTAATGTGGGTCATGTGAGGGTTCCGCAGGACTCTTTTTTTGCACGCAACATTAGTACCGGCTCTTGTGTACATTAGTACCGGGGGGCAAAAAAACCGGTACTAATGTCAAATTTGCTCCGGGATGAAAGCCTCTTTCCCTAGTAGTGCTTACTTAAAAAAATAAGATGCATTATTTTTTATTTTTTAATGAAATGTGGGTGGTAGGGAAAATGAAAAAAATAGTAATTGAATCAGTTTCAAAGTTTTCTAAACTTCCACAAGACAACTTAGTCAGCCTTATTTACCTTGAATTTTCTAAACTGAAAATAGGGAAGAAACACCCCAAAAAATACAAACAAAAAAATAGGGAAGAAAAAAGTTGTAATGGGAAGAAAAAATGGGGGAGCCCGAGATCGAAGCCAAGACCAAGATCAACGGAGTGAAATGGCTTACCACTGGGCTACTTGACTTGTTTTGAATGGACTTTGCCCCTTTGACATATTGTATAAATACAGTTTTAATTTTCAGAAACTCTGCCCCTTTGACATATTGTATAAAATGATTCCATGGAAATTTTTAGAATTTCTGGAGATGCTTTAGGATTTATTATCATTATTTTATAATAAAGTTGCAAGTAGAAGTTTGAATTATTCCTAACAAACATTTGAACTTTTCATCTATTTTTCAGGATATGAGTTATAATAGATAGATACACTTAAATATATTTTTATGGAATTTTTAAAATAATATTTGACATACATGTAGTCCAAATTGTAATTATTTTCAAGAAACTTGCAGAAATTCATTTAAATTGTTAAAAATAGTAAATGAGTTAGAAAATTATTGAAACTTCTACAAGATAACTTATATGTAGTATATTGTATATAAAAACTATATTGGTGCATCTAATATAACTATTTTTATTTGTTACTTCACAATGATGCAATAAAATGAAAAAAGAAAAAGAAAAATGTTAAGTAAAATAGGAATGAAACAGGCCCATTTCGGCCCAAATGGTCCAATCATTTCAAACCGTTCATCGCCGAACAGATGGCTCTGATCGCTTTCTCTTCGTATATAAGCTGCTGCATCCCGAACCCTAACTCCTCTGCTCCTCCTCGCACCCGGCCTCCCCCTTTGGCCACAGCGGCGCAGCTCCCTCTCCCCTCAGCTCCCATCGTCAGATACTCAGATCCCCTTGCTCCTCCTCTGATCCACTTCCTCCGACCTGCCCAAACCCTAGACCATCCCCGGCTCCCCGCCGCACTCTTCCTCCAGTCCTCCTCACCTCTGTCTTCCTCCCTTCGCAGATCCAGCCCCGCCACTCCCTCCCATCCCCTTGCCCCAGCCTTCCCTGCCACTCATCCCTGCCCCACTCTCCCTCGCCGTCATCGCCACCGGAGCCGGTGACCCCAAGCGCCCTTCCCCACCATGCCAGATCTAGCCCCGGGCACCCCTCCACCACCAGCGCCGGCCGCCGGTCGCATCTCCACCACCAGCACCGGCCGCTGGCCCCATCTCCACCACATCGGACATTGCTCCTTCTGCAATCCAGCAACGGGAATGGATCCTGGGGCTCCAGGCCTTTTGCTTGTAGGGGCGGGGGAGGTCAACAGTGGGCAACGGTAGTAGGACAGCGGCGCGGGGTCGCCACTCCCCTCGCGTGCGGCTGGTGGAGCGGGCACGCGTCGTGCCTCCCCTGTAGCAAGGCTCCCCTCATGTGCTGCCGGATCAAAGGTGACCTATTCCTCTCTCTCTCTCAACCTTCTGCATCCCTGTCGCAGTGCTCCCCCTGGTCGCCGGGGGCTCCTTCAGGTCCTATCCATCTCCCTTCTGTGTCCCAACCGTTTGCTGAAATGCTCCAATCTGCTATGAAAGCATGATTTATTGTGATCGAGCTCTTCGAGTCCATAGTAGAAAAATGAACTTTTTCATCTGCCTGTCTCCAACAAGTTCATGGAGAACCCACTTCTCTGCCATTGTGAGATGTGCCAGATTAGTACTTAAGTTACCTTGATCTGATGCTGTATTAATCATAGTCTGCACACTGTTCCATTTGGAAAGTAGCAGTACTTATTCTTCCATAATTGTGAAATTGTGGTATTCAACTCATTTATGTTTATTTCTAGATATAAGAACTAGTATTTTGCTTGCTAGTCTTAGAAGTTGTACCTGTATGCTTACTGCAGTAATTTGCTTCTCCATTTCTATAGTTCAGTCTAGTGTTCAACATACCTCATAGTCGTTAAGTTTTTGTACTGCAGTTTTAAATATCAGTTCAGAACTTATGCAGCCTGCTCTTGCCTTAATTTTTGTTGCTTAGATAATAACAGAGAACTCCTTGCAAGGAGTCCATCTAAACCATGACACTGTGGCTGATGTTCCAAAGTTTGAACTTGTAATGCTATCATCAAAACCGTGACACTCCGACTGAACTTGTAATGTAGTCACTAGATATGTGTTATAAACGATGGCGCAAAACGAACTAGAAGTAAAGAGATCAAACCGCAGGAGACACGAGATTTTAACGTGGAAAAACCCCCTCAACACGAGAGGGAAAAACCACGGGCGCTAGCCAGCAAGCAACTTCACTATGATCGGAGTCCGGTTACAAACGCCAACGGCGGCGGCTTACAAGAAGTAGAATGAATCAATCTCCAATGGAAAACCCTAACGGGTTTATATGACCCGTACCGTACCGCGGGGGGCTCCGCCCCCCCGCACCCCCCCAGTCGCGATCTGGCCAAACGGGCCTTAGCCTCCGGCGGGCCTCCGCTACGCTTCGTCAGAAGTTGGCCTCTATCTTGTGTACTATGAATTTGGATCACCAATCAACAATATGTACTTGTTTGGCAATCCTTTAGTTGCATTGTTTTTGCTTAACTGATTATTGGTGATTCTGTTATGTTCATAGTATTGTTTTTAAGTCATAAAGCTCAAGTACATTGAAAGCTACATCTCTATGGATTCTATCATTGTAAGCTGCAATGAGTTTGCCTTCTCAAGTACCTTGACATTTCCAAATGCGTGCAGGTTTTGCTCGATGAGAGCAAGGATGATGGGCTCACTGAAGCAAAAGACAAGAAAGTGGTGGCAACATTCTGAAGTTTGTAAATCGACAGTAAGAGATTCAAAGTACATTCCTCTACTTGTTTATGTTGCACATTGTCTGTAAATTGACCGTCTTTTTGTAATTAAATTGTGATTGTTGAGAAGCCTTCTTGCCAATTGCTTTAGTTCTCACTTAAAAAAATAGTCTGTTACTAGTGTGACAAAAACCATTTCCATGTGTGGACTACAAAAACTTTTTTCAGGTCAATACAGCTTCATGGTTATACAACCTTTTCTTTCTACAGCTTCATGGTTATACATGTTAGAATTTCCTATTGACTACAGCTCGCTGATACCTTTTTTTGTTCTTAAGTAGATGTTTGCATTACTTTTGGGAAAATTTGGATTGGAACTGAATTAGTTACCTATCAATACTGCATTACCAAATCTTTATAATGATAAATGTTACCTACCAATACTGAGTACACACAACTGTCTCATGGTGATACTCTTGTTTGATGATTCGAATATTGTCTCATGGTGATAAGATGAGCACACATTAAGCAGGGATACTTTAGACCTGATCTCTTTATCATAGTACCCATATAAATATGCAAGTTTTAATTCTTCTGAGTCATTTCGTCAACCCAAAATTTGGTAAGATAAAGTACAAGCCTCTAGTTGCAGTGAATCTTTCATGTCTCTAAACTCCTTCCAGATTTATTTTGTATTATGTTAGCAGAAAAGTAATGCAACAGTTGTACTCACCATGTGTGTTGTATGATGTGCAGGTTTGCAATCAAAAGCTGAGAAGAGTGCAAACCTTGAGCTCCTGCTTGAAGCTACTTTTTTTTGCAATATTGTGAGATCTTTTGCTAGATTAACTAGAGTTAATCTGATTTCTTGCTGATGCTGCATGAAAAACTTTGATGTTAAATGTATGTGTGAGATGCTGGATCAAGTTTTATCTATATAATGAGATGTATAATCTGTTGTGTTTAGTTGGGATGAAATTATAATTGATTGAATATCTTGATTTGGGCTGAAATGATAATTGATTGATTAAAAAATGGGCTGTATTTTAATAGGGCCCAATGTAAATTGGGCTTGGATGTTGACGTGAGCAGCCACGTCATCACTCTGTCAGCAGCCACATCAGCGTTTTTGGCAGCAGCCACGTCAGCATTCCTGGCAGCAGCCACATCAGCGTCCTTGTCATCAGCCATGTCAGCTTCCACGTCATTAGCTAGGTCACATGTTGCTGATGTGGCTATTTGATCTGTGATGAATATTTTCGTCACCAAACTTAGGCTTGGGTTGGGCTAAGTGGGCTTGATGTTAGTTTCCGATGAAATAGGAACGTCACGGATTGCATTGATCTGTGATGATAATGGCTGAAACGTCACGAGGTTTGATCTATGACGCTTGATCCATGACGTTATGCGAAATAGTCACGAAGATTGCTTTATGACGATTTTTGAGCGATCTATGACGAAAATTTTTCATCATAAATTAAGCAGATTCTTGTAGTATAATTCCAAGCATCGATGCTAAGGATACTACAACTCCAAATAAACTCCAAATGAGACGGCCTCCTGTTCAGTAAGAGTTGGCATTACTGATGCTTATCTATCCATGCTTTTTCAGTCACAAGAAACACAACCCTCCATTGATGCCTACTAGTTCTACTACCCTCGAGAATTTTTTTCAATATTAGAGGTCAACCTCAGGTTTAGCAACAGCAAAACTATGAGCATCCATACACAGAAAGATTAGATGATGTGTAAAGCAGAACTACCAAATGCACCTTTTAGAAGAAACTTATAATGTGGACAAAAACTGCGAAGACTGCGAAGTCCACCTAGGAACAACAACATGACACAAGACTAGAAAATTCGAATGACAAGTAAACTGACACGACACTAACACCACCACTGAATTCAAAACAATTGCAGCTTCGACCGCAAATGAGTAACTTAAAAAAAACTAAGCAATCCCGCACTTAAGGTTACTTAGCCAAGCATAATATCAACTAACACAAGTCCACTTAAAATATAGCGGTAAATGACGAGCTAGGCAACAACTCCAACTAACAATACTCGTCTCAAAGCATCACTTCAGCTAACAATGCATATATTTTACCACAATAAACAAGAGCATCAATCCAGCTAATTTTTATACATCATAATAATCTCTAGGTTACTGCTACTCCAATCACTGCCTGAACTACAACTGGAGAAAGAAAAGCAACGATTCTTTTATGCTACCACAAAAGAAACTGAACGATTTGCACTAAAACATAGCAGCAACACCCTACTGAAGGATTGGATCTGCAAGCTATCTTGCAAGATCACCAAATCATATATAACTACATCTGAAATTTTCAAGTACACATCCAAGCGAATCACCCATGAAGCAAACTAACTAGCTCAGTGCCCAGATCGTAATCCTAGGAAATCAAGAACAGAGGGAGCCGAACTACACGGATACAGTGATATCAAGAACCCTAACCAATGGGGATTAAAGATGAAAGAATCGTAGTACTTACTGGGGAGAAGGCAGCGGAGAGGGTGGAGGCTGGAAGGGAGGCATTGGCCGTCAAGGATGCGTCGCGCCGCCACGCCGCCATTTCGCGTCGCCAGCTCCGCGTCGCGATCTCCTTCAGCGAGAAAGGGTGCGGAGGTGTGGAGGTCGAATGGGATGCCATCGTCGTCTCCGTCGAGGTGGTGGTCGTGCCGCGCCGCCACGCTGTCGCCTCCTGCCTTCCGCCGCCGCCTCCTCCTCACGCTAGGGTTGGCGTTGACGCTGGACGTCGGACGCCGCTGAAGAAAAAAAACAGATGCGTTCCAGAATCCATGGGTCAGGAGGTGTGACTCTATTCCAGGCCTTTCGAGACAGAAAATGGACCATTTCTGAGCTGCTTCGTTCCTGGACCGATCCAAAATGAACAGCATTTTTTCTTGAGCTGGTTTCAATCCGGCTGAAAAAAAACCAGGTGGAACAGGCCGTTCCGGCCTCGTTCCGCGAAAACCGAACGGGCCCTAAGGGAGGAAAAACATCGGGGACCAAAGTTTCTCGACGTTGTCTGCTAGTGCCAAAAAATCATTTATCCAGGGAAAATAAGTTTGTTGTATTCGTTTATTTACTTCAGATATTATTAGAGAAGGAAAAATAAGTTTTTAATTTAAACATCATCTAAAAAAATTGTAGGCTAGACAAATAATATTACATTAGGTCCTTCGTCAGGTACTAATACATTATGTCGAATTTCGAAAACAAAGTCTTGTCAACTCAACATGGAACCTGCCCGTGGAGGTGTTGGGGTAATCATCTCTCCCCTCACGGCAAGGGAAAAACCACAGTTGACGGACCTCCTGATAAGCTGAAAAAATGAACACATGGCAGAGAGCAATGCTTTGTTATTTGCAAGAGAAGCATGAAGACGGTACGGTGTTGCAGCGGGTGAGGAACCTCGGTTTGATGGTCATTACGCTCCACCTACAGTTCCGAGTCTAACAACTACAGTTTCAGACAAAGACAAACTCCAACCTTCTTCGTGTACGCCCAAGGATGCTTAGAGTCCTTCTTATTAGTTTGTAATAAATCATTAATTGGAAGCTTCTCGTAGTTTGTCACATCATTTCGGTCCGCACTTTGTAGTAGTTTGTTTTGATTTATACTTGTGTCTATTTAAATTAGTTTGTCTGAAGAAAACAAACGCTATGTACCAATGTATTTTGATTTATGAGAAAATATTTTGTTATGTATTATAATTGTCATGATGAAAACCTATATCCATTTTACATGTAATACCATGCAGATGAGGGGATGCATCATTTTTTGGAAGTGGCCAAAGCTGATAAGCCAGAGAATGAGAATGGATTCATATGTTGTCCATGCTTCTAATGCAGAAACACCAGGAACTACGCTTACTTGGCAACTCTTCACCACCACTTGATTACATACGGTTTCATGCCGAACTATGTGGTTTCAACCAAAAATAGCGAAAGAGGGTGTTGGCGCGAGTTTACAGCCAATACACGAACACGCAACATGCAAAGGAGCTCGTTGCAGTACCTCTCACGCCGGCCGGTCAGACCGGTGCTAGAGACCGGTAAGACCGGTTTCCGAGGTAAACCGGCAAAAGACCTTCGAACGCTCGCCTAGGCAGGATCCCGTCGGAGCTGGCGCATGCAGGGTTGTCCTAGGGTCGGCGGGCCATCTAGGACACCCTTGATCGATGTAGAGATGAAGGAGGAAGAACAAGTAATAGATTGGAAAATCTAGAGCAAAAAGAAAAGATAAAAGATGTGTTTTTGATCGATTGGATACCCTTAATCGACCGTGACCCTTTATATTTATAGGGTGGGAAGGTCTTGCCCCGAATTGGGTCGAAACCCTAACAAATCATGTGACAAAATATAACTTCTACACGGATTCTACACATCACAACCAATCTGACCGTCCGGACTCAACGGTCTGACCGGTCTACCCGAGGTGCAGAACTTCCTGAAACCATGTCTCTATCATTTGAAGTCCGAATCAGCCGTTCTATATATGAATCTGGATCTACTCGACAAGAGTTGTCCAATGATTAAGTCCAATTTGCATTTTGAGGACATGTGTGAAATTCCTTCTAGGCCAACCAGTCTCATCAAATGTATCAAAGAGAATTGAAGCAACTACTATGACCTCAGAATATGAAGCGATAGAATAATTCCTTTTGCTTTCCATTCCTCGATGAGTATTTGCTGTTTTCTTCTTTGCTGCCGCACCTCTGCCGCTCTGTCTCATCCAAGCTATGGTATACTTTCTTTAGGTGGTGCCAAATGTGTGCATATAAATGGCGAAGCATGATGTATAATAGTACACTCACAAAAGCGACATTGTATACAAAGTTATTGTTGGTCGGTGCAATTTATTGCAAGGTTGTGATATTTACTTCTGGCACAACGGAAATATGTGGTGACATCAATACTAATATTGGCTCAGGTGGCAAAGGAGTTTTTTACCCAGGCACATGAGTGGCGATCTAGTTTGAGGATTGATGGTGAATAGAGTGCTTACGTTATGGTCTCTATTTTCTTTTTAAGGCTGTGTACACACTAGGTCACAAACGATTTGTGCTGACACACAAAATTTAGCGTGTTGGCGGGCACAATTGGCACCCGCCAGCACAGTGGTGTGCCGGGGCGCTGAGGGTTCGCCCGCCAGTGGTGTAGGCACAGTGCTGGCGGGCGACATAAGCCATCCGCCAGCACAGATCGAAACATTTGTGCTGGCGGGTGGCTTATGTCGCCTGCCAGCGGTGTATGAACAGTGCTGGTGGGCAACATAAGGCACCTGCTAGCCCAGATGGTTCCATTTGTGCTGGCGGGTGGCTTATGTGGCCCGCCAGCACTGTGCATTGCATAAACTGTAATTGTGTGTTAGAAAACAGTAAATTAATTCGAATCAAAAAATTTTCAACTACAAAGTTTCATAACTTGTGAAGATGTACAACTTTTATTTGGGTCGTTTCTTCATTTGACAAAGTGTTACTAATTTTGTTCACAAAATCTATATCTCTTATATAGTTTCATGAAACTATATGAGAGGTGTATAAAATTTGTGAAGAATGTTAGTACCACTATACCGGATGAGCAAATGACCAAAATAAAAGTTGTACATCTTCAGAAGTTATAAAACTTTGTAGTTGAACCATTTTTAATTTGAATCACTTTTGTCAACGAAAAGTACGTCAGAATATCTAGTCACTTGAAATTTTGAATTTTTTAAACGACTTCAAATGGAGAAACATTCAAAATAAAAAGTTGTAGGTTTTGAGAAGTTATGAAGCTTTGTAGTTTACAACTTTTTTATTTGAAATCATATTGTCAACGAAAAACTAAGTTTGAATCTCTCAAATTTCAAATTCAAATTTTGTAAATGATCTCAAATGGGGAAACTCCCAAAATGAAAGTTTTAGATCTCAGAAAGTTATGAAACTTTGTAGTTTACAACTTTTTAATTTGAAGTCGTTTAGAGCTTCAAATAAGCAATTTCCACTCGGTGTGGTATAATATGAGGACTACAGCTACTGCTACAGCGTCGCGACTTTGCGCAAAAAATGACGCGACTTGCGACTAGAGATTCAGTAACCGGAGATTACATGACTACACCTACAATCATCGGCGGTGATTTTGGCGAGGGGGTCGGAGCTGGAGGTGGGTTGTTGGCCTGGGAGGCTGCGGTGGGTGCTGGTTGTGGCTTTGGAAGGCTTAGGAGTCGGCGGGGAGGTGCTGGAGAGGGAGCTCGCCGATGGCGCGGCAATAGCGGGTGGCGGAGCGAGCTCTGGCGCGTCTGTAGACGGCGTACGGTGCCTTTTTTAGGCGGCCGGGTGGAAGACAGGGAGCAGCGTCCCAGCGAAGGCTCAGATGGCGAGCTGTTCGGCGCATGGTGAAGCAGAGCAGATTCTCTAACATGCTGAAGAAAAGGCACCAGTGACTTTTCACCTTCTGCATGCCCTTCATTTCTCATCCCACGGCTGCTGCAGCCTTGGGCTGCATATAGGCCCACGCCGGAGGCCAAAGGAGAGCGTGCAGCAAGCTGGATGGCGATGGTGAGTTAGCAATGTACGGTACTGAGGGCGGTGATGGGCGGTGATGGTGGAGGGACTGGGGGCGGCCATGAGTCGGCGAGCAAATTCCCACTGCACTTGCTCCCACCACCAAATCAAAACTTGCCTCTGAAAAATTTCGTTATCTTGCTTCTCGATTCCATTAGCAACGAGGACAAATACTTTAGCAACGACCTGACCCCGTCCGGATGCTGCTTTTCCAAACATGGAGACGGGGACTTCTCTGGTGTCGTGGGTGGTGGGGATTACCACGACGGCAGTGATTGGAGTGCTCAGGGGCAGTACCAGCTCTGTGCCGGATCTGGTATGGTCGCGTCGACCGGCAGCCAGCAGCGGAGAGGGAGGTGGGAGGGGCGGGGGCCAATGGGAGGAGGAGTGGTGCCGCGGGATGGGGCGAATCATTTTCTCCACTTAAGCGCGGCGCGGGTGGATGGTCGGGTGGGACCGACGCGGGTATACGGGTGGGTAAAGCGGGGTTGGGTAACAAAAACATTACGATTTTGGCAGAATCATCCCAAAAAATATTGGCACGCACGTGTTTTGAAGAAATCTTAAGAAACTTTAGATCGGTTGTTTTGTCATTTGTATATTGATCCTATTTGATCACTTTGCTCCCACAGTTTCCTTCGTAATAATCTTGTCCTTCTCAGCCTTCACCACCCAAGCAAAACAAATAATCCAATCACTTCTAAATTGATAATGACAAACTATCAGCCTTTTCATAGCATGTTACTCTAAATTAAGATACGCATGTTAATGGCATATGAAAATTTTCAAGAGCATTATTTTGTAGACACTGAATTTGAATTCCCATGAGAATATTTCACTCGATCTGTAACTTCGGTCATTTGAGTTGGCAATGGGATGAACCACGTTAACAATAACCGAATGAGATAAGAATGTGTCTCCTCCTCAATTACTTGGTATTTACCTATCTCTCAATCACTTTTTTTTTGACCATTGGATTGAAAATCAATGGTTGAGATCTTCCCTCCATCTCCACCTTCTCTCTCCACCTTATCTCCTCCTCTCCCACCCTTTCTACTTCCTCCCCCGGCTCCATCCTGCGCGCCACCGACACCCGGATCCGCTGCCGCCGCCCCTTTTACAACTGTAATTATTTATTTCTCGTGAACGTGGACGTTGACTTCAGGGTTTTTTTTTTTGTGTGTGGATTGCATTAGGACACATTTTTCTGTTCCCGAAGACTTGCGTCCCTTCATGGCCAAGTATGGACATGTCCCCGTACAAGGACAGGATTCGAAAAAAAATGGAAGCGTAATTGCCCTCAATTTTCAATACACGCAGCCGGCTCCATTTCTATTTAATAGCAAGAAGAATAAGCCATTATACGAATCGTCTAAAAAAGTTAACTATCGCATTTGATAAGGACATTATGAAACGTTGGGATAAGGACATTATGCAAACGTTCAAGAGCTGCTCAGTTGCAGGCATTCGACAAAGAGAAACATATGCACACCTGAAAATAGCGTGATGGTGGGGATAAAGGAAGAATCTATATGAATGATAAAATTAATACAACCATCTACTATTCAGCACGGGTTCAAGCCTGGACAGCGTTTCGCTCTGACACAGCTCCGAACATAGGAAGGAGATCGGAAACCACATCGCTAACAGGGACAGTGCTCGCTGAAACCATTGACTGCTGTCCTACACAGAACTGTGACCTCAGGACAGAAAGAGCTTCCTTCAATCAGTTCACTCCATGTTGTGTCTTTATTTAGATTGACTTCTCTCAAAAGCTGTAGTACTTTATCCAGGTGAGCAACAATCCCACCTGCTCCACAGGCAGTAGCCGTGGCAGCACCAACTGCATTTGCCAGTGTTAATGTGTTTATCGCCCTCTTTAGCAACTCTTGCCCAGCCTCAATTGGGTTTTTGACATTTGTTAGAGATTCAGCCTGTCAAACAAATAAATATCAATATGAAAAAAATAAAAAATGGCTGAAATGACCAACATTTGGATTTGGAGGGAGTATCTGAATTTTTGGCTACAGATTTCAAGGAGAGCTCAAGGCATCATCCTACAACAGCTCAGCTGCCAGAAGCCTTGGACAGTTGTATTTGCCCGGGCCTTTAAGTAGTCATGCAATAGAAGGATGGAACCTAAGATCTCACCCTCGAGATAAACCGAAGTATGCTTTTTATTTGGGTACCACTCCAACAAACAGGATGACCCCCGGATTCTTTTATTGCTTGCTCCATGAGGGCACAAGCTGCAATTTGTGCACTTGCTGAATGACCCATCAAGTAGATCCTACAGATTCAACATAAATACTAATTAAGTGTCAAAAAGGGACAAGAATTTGAATGTGCATATAGACAAGAGTAAAGTGCACCAGCGGTCCCTAAACTTGCTATGGTGTGTCATCCCGGTCCCCAAACTCGCAAAACGCACAGATAGGTCCTCAAACTTGCTAATTGTGTCATTTGAGTCCTAAATCTACTTAAACAACCTGTTAAAGTAGCCAAAGAAGCGGAGCGCCTCGTTGAGGTAGGCCCTCGCGGGCCCCGCCTCCGTGGGGAGCCCACCCAGGTCCTCGGGTTCGCAGAGCAGCAGTGGCTGCGCCTGCGGCGTGGCGAGCGCGGCAGGCAGGGGCGGGTCCTCCTCCTTCTACTTTCCCCGGCGGCGGGGTCGAGGCTGGCGGCGGGCTCCTCCCGCTGCTGATGCTTTCCCCGGCAGTGGTAGGGTCGAGGACGCCGGCGAGAGATGCGTCCGGCAGGGCGCGACGGCCTCTTCGGCACGGCGGCCATGGAAGATGGTGAGGCGAGCGCAGAGGACCACGGTGCCTGCTCCTTCCACCTCCGACTACCCCTCTCCTCCCCCTCTCCAGATCCGGCGCCGGCGAGACTCCTCCACCGTGCTCTCCTCCCTCCCGCGCGGCGGCCTGGCCTCCGGGGCCCCTCCCTCCGTGCGGGGTTGAGCGGCGGCGCAGGGGTGTGGATGGGGGTGAGGAAGGGTTGACCGACGCGTGGGCCCGAGGCGGGTACCGGGGGTGGGTAAAGACACGGTGGGTGAGAAAAAAAATCTTTTTGGCAGAATCATTTTCTAAATTGCGAAATCTATGGGTCTTCTACCTTTTCGGTCCTCCAATTAGCTGACGGGTGGGTCCGGCGTGAGGGGTAAGGCGGGCCCGAATTGGGTGAGAAACGTTTTCAATTGTTTTCGATCTTTATAGTATAGATTATGATGTAATGAATTGGTGTGGGTTTGGTTTAGTTATCAAACCATTAACAGGTTTAGTTGTGGGTCCTCAAGAGGAAGACCAGATGGGGCCAGGCCAATCGATTCGGATACAATAATTCACAATGGATCATTTTTTTTTACTAGGAAATATGTAGACATGTGTCACTTCATAATACAGAGAGCTAGAAGAAAAAAGAAAGAAAGCCACAAAAAGCACAAGTTTGATGGGTTGAAGACTATCAGCTTATATATATTTGGTACCGGATTTATCTTTATGTACTATTTGTTTCGTTAATAATTCTTTAGTTGTTGTATTATGAAGATGGAATTTATTTTTCTATTCACCTTCTACTACTGTTAATCATGCTCAGTCGTACTTCCAAGACTTAAGATCTCCGATCCCCATCAAAAGAACTCGCAATGCCTTGAGAGAGCAATTCCATATGCGAGAGAGAATCAGAGCTGAAGGCAGAGAAAACAGTGTGTGAGACTCTGATGCAGCTAGCGATTCTTGCACTGGTGTCAACCTGCTGCACATGAAGCTAAGTTGGCCTGTGGTAGAGAAATAGAAACAATGTCTGTGATCCTAAGGCAGCAGTTATGCCTCTGTAGCCAGTAAAATGTCGTCATGATCCTACGGACATATATGCATCTAAGCAACAACTACGGTGATACTGACATCCCGCGTCCCTGCTACCACTGAAGGTATTCCTAGAACAACTAGAGAGAGGATGCAAAGATGCTACAGCATATATCCTTTTGCCTCCCATTCCTATTGTTGACACTCAAAATTGGTAGCTAAGCCAGATCAGGCTGGGCCAGGCGGTCAGACCGGGTGGCTAAGGCGGTCTGACCGCGTGCCCTGTAGCCGGTCTGGCAACAGGAGGTCAGACCTCGTCCCTAGGGCGGTTTGACCGCCTTGGTTAAAGTCCTCAAAAGGCAATTTGGACTTCACCATTGGATAGTTCTCGTCGAGTAGATCAAGATGCATATGTAGAACGTCCGATTCGGACTTCGGATAAGGGAGATATGGCTTCGAGAAGATCTGCACGTCGGACACGCGGTCTAACCGCCCCTGGGACCCGGTTAGACCGCCATACCCTGCCAAATCCGAGTTAGGAGTTGTATTTCGACATGGAATTTGTATAGGCTTCGACTCCTACTGGGGCAAGACCTCCCCACCCTATATTTATGAAGGGCCACGGCCGATTGAGGGGAACACAATCGAATCTATCATTACAATCTACTTTTTATCCTCTCAACACCTTTTCCAACCTCCATGCTGTTCCTCTACTAATCTCCACGATCATAGATGACGTTCTAAGGCTTGCTGGTCGACCTAGGACACGCCGGCGACGTCCACGCCCTGACGGGGTCCCTCCCGGGCGAGAGCTTCGACGGTCTTTGCTAGTTTGCTCGTAAACTAGTCGTTCTTCGCCACGTAAGTGCGTTGTTTATCTCTTTGCTGGTTTGCTCGTAAACCTAGCCGTTTGCCATCACGTAAGCGTGGTATTTATCTTCCCGAACGACCATCTTGAGCCAAACCCCTAGGAGGCGGTCTAACCGCGTTGCCAGGGCAGTCTAACCGGCCTGGGCAGCTTTTTCAGCTCTTTGGTCCGTTTCGTGACCCGCACGCTCTAGTGCTCTCGTGTGTTGATCATAAAAAGCGTCAACACATTTTGGCGACTCCGCTGAGGAAGAGATCTGGTTGCTCAAACCGTTCTATCGATCCCTAGCCTTTTTACCTAATTGATCCATTATTCTTGATTAGCCGCTATAGTTGAATCAGGTCTTTCAGGACCGATTGCATCTATAATTGTCACATTGCATCAGGCTGCTCAAGCCGTTTGCGTTGTGCTTTGTCTTGCTTGCTACTACATATTGAAGACTAGAAGAGAAGCGAGACTTTGGTCATTGATTGCTTGGATTTTCGAGGATATCTGGATTTATCTATATTACAAGATCTGAAGCATTCATACTTATTATGGCGGGCTATCCATATACTTCGCATCAATTCATCTACAACGAGCCCAAGGTGCAATTTGCAAATACACTGCCTATGTCTAATGTTAATTGTTATTTTGCAAGTACCATAAATCCTTATGTTGATGTTGCTAGATTTGATACTAGTATGCATATTGCATCGGCTAGTAATTATTCAGATGGTGTTAATTATGAAAATTATAATTCTGAATTTTATATCCAAAAGCCATTGTCAAATAATATGCATGCTTTGAGTTTTTATGATACTAGCAACATACAACATTACACTCACACACCGACTGTGCAACAAGTTCAAAAGTCGGTTAATATGTATCAAGGCCAAACTAATATGGTGAGTTCGGCCAATTATTATGGAACACTGCATACTAGTAATTTTACTAATATTCAGCAAGGTGTTTCATCTATGCATTCATCGGCTGGAAATTCAATGTATATGATTATGCCACAAAACTTGCCGGTGAATGAGAAAGTTGGTTATGCTAATTCTAGCCATCCGACCAGCTATTCTCAAACATCATGTGCCACCAATCTCTATAATATTCAGCAAGGTAGAGATGAATCAGTTTTTAAATATTTAGAACGATTCAAAGAAATAAAGAATCAATATTTTAATTTGTCTATTTCTGATTCAGATCTAGCTAATCTTGCTTTTAGAGGTTTAAAATCATCCCTTAGAGATCGTTTGAAAGGCATAGAGTTTCATTCGCTTGCTAGTGTGCTTGTAAGGGCTATGGCACATGAACTAAGAATGAAAAAAGAAGATGAAAACAATTCAAATTTGATGAATGTACAATCTGAATTTGTTACGTCAAAAGAGTCAAGTCTTGCTCCACAAGAGCATGTTAAGCATAACAAAACAGCAATACTTGATTTTTCTAAAGCCGAAGGTGTCGGGCACTTTTCTAGTGATTATCATATCATTGGACGACAAGTTCAGGCTAAGAAAAATTCAGAAAATCAAATTGTTGAAAACCAAGACGAAGGAGGCGAGAAGAAAACATTGGCATGTCGACACGAGGTGATTTTCAGCAAACCTGGAAGACCCGGTCTAACCGGCCCCATGACCTGGTCTGACCGGCCTATACAGAGTGTGACTGTTGGCTGCCATCTGGAGGAGAAGTATGACATCATCCACATCAAGCTTCCTCGCCTCTCCAATTTATTTGATAAGGTATATTTTGCAAGTAATTCCCAATCAGATCCTACATTTTCAATTAATTCATTTGTTAATGATTGTATCATAAATAGTTCTAAGAGATCGATTGAGGATGGTAGTTTACTTGCTAGTAATAGTATACCTTCAGATTCAATCAGCCAATGCATTGTAAAAATTAAAAAGGCTGATCATAAAAATGCTTTGACATTTAAATTTTCTACATCATCATTGTCAAAGTTTTTCTCTTCATGGTGTGCTTATGGTTATTCTGGACTTAAATGCAAGAGATCAAAGCCGAGAGCGATTGTGAAGTCCGATGCTAATATAGTGATCAACTCTAAAGCATCGGGTATGGGAAGTGCTAAGAAAGGTATAGCCGAATGGGTCGATGAGAAATCTGAACCATTCGTTTGCTTGGCCTTAAAGCCTTCTCCACAAAAGCATCAGTTGGAAAAAATTAAGTACACCTTTGATTTAACTTTATGTGATAATTTATTTGATAGCTTGCTAGAGAATAATTTTATTAAACTCTTTGATCACAAAGTTAGTCCATCATCTCCTGAGTTAGGACATCAAAAATATTGCAAGTGGCATAATTCTTTTAATCATAATACTAGTGATTGCAATATTTTTCGTCAATTCATACAATCGGCCATTGATTCTGGACGATTGAGGTTTGATCAGACACAAGGGGATGGCCAGTTGGCCACAATTGGTTTTGATGGCAAAAGATCATTAAATCGGTTAGCATCAGCCGATTTATCCAAAGATCCGAATTTAATTGCCAAAGAGGAAGATTCAAAGCTCCCAAGTGATGAGAAAGACGTCGTCCATGACTTGCAAGATCAAGCAATTATTGAGGACGATGAGCTTGTCAAAATCCCAGAGGTTACTGGGGGGCAAATGGATTTTTCTCCATCAAACCAAGAACCTGTTGTAGCCGCTGTGCTAGAACAGGCGGTTAGACCGCCTAGGCGAGGAGGTCTAACCGGGTTGGACCAACAGGTCAGACCGGCTTCCCAAGTCGGTCAAACCGGGTCAGGTCTGAAAGATCAAAAAATGTTGAGACCTGAACGTCCTGTAGGTAATGGAGGTAAAGACCATGTCAAGCACAATGGTAGAAAGCCGAAGCTCACTTTTGATGAACTTCTGGCTAAATATCAAAAAGAAAATGAGGCAAAGCGTGCTAATCGGTCAAACGGTGTTAAATCATCAAAGTTTCCTCCTAGACATAATTCTGGGAATTGGAATCGGCAAGGAAAGAGTTTTCATTCAGCAGCAACATATTCTCCTTTTGAGTCATCAATGCCGGTTTCATATGCTCCATATCCCACTAGTGCTCATCTTTATTCATCATGGTGGTGGAGTGATTCATGGACACATACTCCTTCATATTTCAGACCATATCATGTTGAGCATGCCGCTCCAAGACGACCATCACGTACAAGGCAGCCATATGTTGAAAGTGACCGTTTTGAGTATAAAGATCGGTCTAGTGTTCAAAACAAGAAAAAGGTTGTCAAGCAAGTTTACCAAGTGAAAAGAGATGGTCGCAAGGATAAAAGTTCAGATCTGAATTCAATTAATGAAAAGCCGATTAATGTGTTGATCATTTCGGCTGTTGGTGGCAAACGGAGGGAAAAATCATCTGTTGATCCTCCAAGTGCCAAATTTGAGCGAAAGGAGTTGAAGACGTCGAAAAACAAGAGAGGAGCACTGCTGTCCAAAATTGAAGCAAAGTCAAGTCATCCGCTTGGTTTATCAAATTGGCAGAAGAAGAAGCTACAAAAGCTTAGTGCTCAAGAGCTGAGGAAGAAATGCATGGCATGGATTCCTAAAGGAAGCATTCAGACTCAAGACATGGGTAATGATCAAGCAAAAGGTGCAACACAGTTGAAGGAGAAGAAAAGATATGAGAGACGGTCTTCAAAATTGAGGTTTGCACCAAACCATCAAAATTATTGGTCATTACCTAGTTCATTTACTTTACATATGCCTATGTTTCGGAATTCATCCTTAGATATGCTTGATTATCCCTCATACTTTGGTCCTTGGGTTCCACATAGATCATATTTATATCATAGAGGGTCATCACCATATTGCTATGCATATTGATCAATAACAATAGCCGAAATATTTAGTTCTTAGAGATGGTTTTAATTTCTGAATTTATATATCTCTAGTCTTTTATTTCGGTTGTGCATATTCTTATGGATGAATTCTTTATGGATGATATTGAGTTATCATCTTTGACAACATACATGGCCGATGAATCTCTTAGATCATCGTCCTAAAGTGATAGCTTCCCGATGAGAGGTTGCTTATAACCTTTTTTGTGCCTTAAGTGCTCGGGGGGCAAGACTTAAGCAAAAAGAGTAATTTATCACTATGGAATTTCTATTTACTAAAATCGGCTTGCAAGATTTCTTAGAATGTTGGTGATGTCCTTATTTCACTAAATAATGGCGTTTTGAGATTTTTAGCCGGTTGGTATATTTAGCCTCAATTAACAAGCCGAATGTGAATTTTTTCTATTCTGGCTAGATTTGGGGTTTTAAATTCATGCAGAGGCATTTGGTGACTTGTTATTGGAAGTGCAACAAATATTTACATTAAAATGAGTCACCATATATATATTTATCAATAGATGTCTAGATGATTATCTCAATTCTATATCCATCATCTATCTAGACACAAAAAGTTCATGATCAATATTCTGAAACAATAACATCAGGCTATGTTCAAAAGGGGTATTTACATGAGAGAAGTCGATGTTTAAAGAATATTGAGGCACATCCTGGACCAGCCGGTCTGACCGCCACTGTGACCGGTCTAACCGCATGGCACCGGTCTGACCGCCAATGGGAACCGGTCTGACCGGTATGGCTACAATTTTGGCTTTGAAGTTTCTGCATTTGATCAAGCCAAGATTGGTAGCTGCTGGAGTTTCTTGTCGGATATTTGCATAAATCAAGATGCATTAAAATAAAAGCAAGAGGAGTTCGAGGGTAATCTGGCCATTACCAATTCTGAGGTAATTGTATCATATTCATATTTTTGGGGCTGATTACTCACCTTACTTCGCTTATGGTTAAAATTAATTATGGATGTAATACTGAAGTCTTTTATCCTTCTCTATTGTTAAATTGAGAAGTGTTGCAACGACCAATTGACATAAAAGTAATTTGGTCGCTTTAAGCATCCATAAAAACTTGCAAGTGTGAAATGAGTTTGAATTAATATTTCAATACCCCACAACCGAGCTAGTGTGCTCAGGTTTGTTTAATTCACACAATATGCATAAACAACAGCAACAAGTTGCATTCTTCATAGTCCACAAATTCAAGTAATATGGCCGATAGATTCTTTCGTTCTTGAAAAGTAAAACTTGTTTGCTATTCTTGTGCTTAACATTGTTCCTGTGCAGTTTTGGTGTTGATAAGTATTTCTTAGTACGCAAGCTTTACTAAGAAACAGAGGAGCATATGTTGACACTCAAAATTGGCAGCTAAGCCAGATCAGGCTGGGCCAGGCGGTCAGACCGGGTGGCTAAGGCGGTCTGACCGCGTGCCCTGTAGCCGGTCTGGCAACAGGAGGTTAGACCTCGTCCCTAGGGCGGTTTGACCGCCTTGGTTAAAGTTCTCAAAAGGCAATTTGGACTTCACCATTGGATAGTTCTCATCGAGTAGATCAAGATGCATATGTAGAACGTCCGATTCGGACTCCGGATAAGGGAGATATGGCTTCGAGAAGATCTGCACGTCGGACACGCGGTCTAACCGCCCCTGGGACCCGGTTAGACCGCCATACCCTGCCAAATCCGAGTTAGGAGTTGTATTTCGACATGGAATTTGTATAGGCTTCGACTCCTACTGGGACAAGACCTCCCCACCCTATATTTATGAAGGGCCACGGCCGATTGAGGGGAACACAATCAAATCTATCATTACAATCTACTTTTTATCCTCTCAACACCTTTTCCAACCTCCATGCTGTTCCTCTACTGATCTCCACGGTCATAGATGACGTTCTAAGGCTTGCTGGTCGACCTAGGACACGCCGGCGACGTCCACGCCCTGACGGGGTCCCTCCCGGGCGAGAGCTTCGACGGTCTTTGCTAGTTTGCTCGTAAACTAGTCGTTCTTCGCCACGTAAGTGCGTTGTTTATCTCTTTGCTGGTTTGCTCGTAAACCTAGCCGTTTGCCATCACGTAAGCGTGGTATTTATCTTCCCGAACGACCATCTTGAGCCAAACCCCTAGGAGGCGGTCTAACCGCGTTGCCAGGGCGGTCTAACCGGCCTGGGCAGCTTTTTCAGCTCTTTGGTCCGTTTCGTGACCCGCACGCTCTAGTGCTCTCGTGTGTTGATCATAAAAAGCGTCAACACCTATCCTACAAGATTTTGTTATTTTCTTCTTTGCCGCCGCATCTCAACCGCGCTTTATTCTCCATTTTAGGCTGCTGTCTCTTAAGATGGTGGCTGCACAGAGTTATGGGGCAGAAAGATATATGGTGTTTATATATAGTTTAGTTAGAGCAACTCCAAGAGTTTGCCAAATTTTACTTGCAAATCTTGTGTTTTGCCAACTTGTAAAAAGATATGCCTAGTAAAAAAAAGTAGATCTCCAACAGTTTGGCATAATCCACTTGCCAAATCCAGATCTAACTTACATCAGGAACCCTGAGAGAGAAACAAAATTATATTTCTACCCTTCCACCTCTTGAAAACTTAAATCAGGAATCTTGAGAAAAAACAAAATTATTTTTATACCCTTCCACCTCTTCTAATACGGGAGGATGCGCCGCGGATCGCTACGCGCATATATGCGCGCGCGGAGTTGGTTTTTCCCAACTTGGGATAAATGGTAACCTGAGATGGGGAACTGTTGGAGAAGATTTTTTCTGTTTTTGCCAAAAAAATAACAATGTCAACTTGGGATGAGGAACTGTTGGAGTTGCTCTTAGTATTTTGTTTTCCTTGTGTTTGATTAATGTAAGGCTGTGAACTCCTGTAATTCCCATACAATTGAACTGCAACCTTGCGAAAATAAATTGAACTTGAATCATATATATGAACACATAAGGACATTCAATTTGTCATCCAAGCGTGGTAATGCTACTTGCATTGCTCATAGGCCAAGGATGCAGACCAAGGATGAGGTGCCTTACTTTTATATATTAGTAATTTGTATAATAATTTACCCCTTAATAAGATATTTTTTGTTTCTCTACACAAAATTTTGTAATGTAACATTAGTGTAATGAAAAATTGATGATCTATCTCATCGTCACGTGAACAAAAATTGATGATATGGTTTAGAATTTAATGTAATGACACTCTATTGAGACTGGTCTTATTTCCATAGAATTAAGAAAAAAGTTCATTTTTTACCATCCAACTATAGGTTAAGTTTGGTTTTGGTTTAGGATATTAAAATAATTACTTTTTTCTCGTATCTCTGATTTAGGTGATTTTTATGGTCATGTGTTCATAACGATGAGTTTTATCTTTTAAAATGTTGTTCATATTATTTTGTAATTGTTTGTTTTACTTTTCTTATATTGTTGTTTTTACACAACAACATAAGAATAATATAACAAATAGAGATAAAATAGTATAAATAATATTTTAAAAGATAAAAATCACCGTTATGAACGTGTGACCGCAAAAATCACATAAATCTGAGGTACGGACAAAAAATAGTAATCATTTTAAGATGAAAGGACTAAATTGTAAATAAAAAATTAAAACCACCCATCAAAATAGCCCGATAGTCAAATTTGAACGGTTTTGATAGTTAGATGGCCAAAGATACCCGGTTTTTGTTGGTCAAAAATGAATTTTTCCTAGAATTTAATGTAATGAAACACTGCATGAAACACCATTGAGACTAGCCTTATTTCCATACAATTTATGGCAACCTTGCACTGATAAATTCAAAACTTCAATTTATGCATACAAGGATATCAAATTTGTGATTCATATTATTAGGATTAGTAAATTAATGTTTTTTGGCAGTTCAGTTTAGTGCTTAGTTTTAGACTATAAAGATTTCACCTGTCAATGCCCTGCTGCTATATATATCCATGCATCTGGGGCGCGCTTTTGATAAAAAAAAAAAGTAGAGAAACATAACTGAAAGCAGGCAAAACAATATGGAAAACAATAGAGCGATCAAGCTACTCTAATTCTCTTGTTCTTATATGGGAAACACACCACAAACCACTCACTTAGATTGATAGGGCTCTAACTTCGAGGATGAACTTATCCTAAGGACATTATGGCACCCCCGGCGCTCGAAAATCTCCGCCTCCTGTGCTGTTCAAGCTAATAAGTTGGCGAGATGGGTATTCTTTCATAGTGTCTCGCACCAAAACTGCACAAGATCATTGTAGCACTGCTCACCGTATACAATGATAGGATAGCATATATCCTTTTGCCTTCCATTCCTACATGACAGTATTTTTATTTTCTACTTTGCTGCCACTTTTTGTTTTCTGCGGGTCGCTTTTATTTTGCTCTCTGTTACAACGATGGACAGATGAACAGCCTTGTATATGGGGAGGAAATTAAAGGTGGTGCTAGCCATGGTACCATCCAAGTATACGTATATAATAGTTATATATTATTTGTTGGTGTGTGTAATTAATGTAAGATTGTGAACATTTTCATACAATTGAACTGTCAAGGAGGAGTTGCCTAAGCCTAATCTTATTAGTTCAATTTTCTCCCAAAATTATATTACTTCATTTAATTTACCTATTACAAAAAGAAATTGTCTCTCTACACCAGTGCAGATTGTAAGTTTAAAATTATATTAATTCATTTAATCTTGTTTGCACGACAATGCAGATTTTTTCCCAGCAGTCTAGGTGAATCAGTCTTGAAGATCTAAGAAACATATGACAGCATATGTCAAGCATATACGTGTAAGGGGAACATATACGACTTTGTTTGGTACTATAACCCGACATGGCCCGGTGGTACAATGAAGGTGAACACGAGTAGTCGAGTCCGCTTGCAGCGAGAAGAGATTACTTTTTTGTGTGATGGAATGAGTTCCACTGGTAGGCCTGACAAAGATAAAAATATCATCTGCTCCGCAGCATGACACTACCGGAGGATCCACATCCAGAAAAACGCATGGTAAATTCTTTGCCGTGCGTTTTCCGCTATAGCGCACGGCAAAGGCCGCTCGGTAATAAACAGACCTTTGCCGTGCATCTTTTATCGGGACGCACGGCGAATCCTTTGTCGTGCGGTAAAGAAAAGGCACCTCACGGCGTCAGAACGGGGACGGCTGCGTGGGGAGAGGTTGTGCCGTGCGCCATCCAAACAGACGCACGACAAACATTTACAAAAAAATAAAAAAAAATACACGGAAGGGCCCACCCTACCGCCGCTCGGTCCCCACCTCGGCAACCTCGCCGGCCTCCCACGCTGCCGCCCAGCCGCACGCCCCCGTCCCTGGGCCTTCCCCTGCAACAGCGGCCACTCGTTCCACGGCTGCTGGACATGCCGGGCGGCGAGCTCCGGTGGAGGCGACGCAAGCCACGCCGGGGAGGCCGGAGGAGCACGGCGCTAGGAAGAGGAGAGGGAGGGGACGTCCTCCCGCCGCTGTCGCCGCAGGCCCGCTGGATCTAGCATGGGGGGAGAGAAACAGAGAGAGACCTATTCAGGAGAGGAAGCCGCAATGAACTCGCCACCGCCGGATTTGTCGAGGGTGAGCCCGCCGCGGCTGGATCTGCCGAGATGGAGCCCGTCGTCGCCGGATTTGTGCTGAGGGAGAGGTAGTCTTTGCCGCCGCCGGATTCACCGAGATCGAGCTCACCGCTGCGCCGCTGCTCACGCCGCTGTGCTCACCGTTGTGCGCTGTCAGTGCTCTCGCCCCGCCGCCGCTCCTCACTGCAGCGAGTGATGGGCGAGCGAAGGGGGGAGAGGAGGGGCAGCCAAGGCGAGGTGGAGAGAGGAAGGGCCGACCGAGGCGAAGCAGAGAGAGGGAGAGGGAGCGCCGGCGGCTGCGGCTGCGCTGGAGGCAGGGAGAGGGACCGGCGGTGGTGCTGGAGGCAGGGAGAGGGAGATGGAGCGGCGGCGGCGGAGACAGGGGAGAGGGTGTTGGGGTTAGGGGAGAGATGGGGGAGGGTGGCGGCCTTATATGTGGGAGAGGAGAAGGATGGTGGGCCGGGGTGCGGTATGGGCCGGAGGTGGGCTATGTTGGGCCTGACAAGTTTGCCGTTGGCTGGATTAATAAAACGCACGGCAAAGTTTTATTTTGTCGTGCGCCAGATAAAAAACGCACGGCAAAGATCAATTTAATCAAATTCAAATTTTACATAGAATAACATCAAAATTATCAAATTGCTTCCAAAAAACATCAAAATTTTACATAGAACAATTTATGTTGTCTATTGTCCATTGAAAAAATTTTGAATTCAAATTCAAATTTTATTGTCACTTTCAATCCAAATCTAACCAGTTCCTTCTCGAGTATCGGATTCTTCAACGGAGATGTTTCTGTTTGTAAGCATCGTACCTGATAAAATGTGTGAAACTCACTTAATTTTTTCCATAGTCTCCACATGTGATATCATGAGGTATTAACAAATATCATAATTTTCAAACTTCATTTGCATTTTTTGGAATTTTCAAATCTGTCGGACACACGGTCGTCGTCATGTTTCGTGGTCAAGATATTTGAAATTTCTTTTGATTTCATGGGAAAGTTCTTAATTTTGGGTAAACAATATGAATATCATTTTTACTTTCATTTTATTCTATTATTTGAATCACTTGCAGTTCAAATTTGATTTGATTCAAAACAATTCTTGAAATGTAATTAATTAGTTAAATATAGAAAACAAGCACAAAAATGTACAAAAATTTAATACAGAGTACTACATGTTGTATAAGGTGTGGAGAAAAAGTTTGAAGCATAGAAGATGATTTTTTTGTTCACCTTTGCCATGCGCCGTGTGTAGACGCACAACAAACAAGTGTATTTGCTGTGCGCCTAGGGTAGGCGCACGGCAAAGAAGACAAAAAAATCGTCCCCCCGTCTTTCCGTTGCTAACGTGGTAACGGACGGTGGGAAAAAAGTTTACCGTGTGTCAAAAAAAACACGGCAAATGTTTGCTGTGCGCCAAAATAAAACGCACGGCAAACAACGAATTTGCCGTGCGTTTTTTCTTTACCGTGCGCCTGATAAAAAACACACGGCAAAGAAGCTCTTTGCCGTGCGCCCGAAATAAAACGCACGGCAAACTCTTGGACGCACGGCAAAGCTGGAGTTTCTGGTAGTGTGACCCAGAAGAAGGATTATTGGGGATGCCTATGAGCAAGTAGCATTGCCACACCTGGATGCAGACCGAGGATATGCCTAACTTTTAGTTCATTTTTCTTCCACAATTACATTAATTTGTATAATTTACCCCTTCATAAGATTTTTTTTGTTTCTCTACACACAAGATTAAATGTAAGGTTGTGAACTCCTATTATTTCAATCATCTGCATATACGTGTATATCAATTTTGTGATTGATATGATTAGGTTTAGTAAATTAATGTTTTGTTTTGGCAGTTCACTGGTCAACTCCCTGGTGCTATATAAATTAGACTGGCAGCGCTAGAAAGGGATCGGAGCAACAGTTTTGTGTACTCTACAGTTCAGGTTGGGTAGATGGGGATGCTTTCACTGCGTCTCGCTACACAACTGCACAAGATAGTTCTTCGACTACTCACCGTGTGCAATGATGCAATGGCATATATCCTTTTGCCTTCCATTCTTATATGACGATATTTCTTTTATTTTTCTTCTTTGCTGCTACTTGTAACTTGATGCTTCCTTCTCCACTTTATGTTGCTCTCTGTTACAACGATGCGCGAATGCAGAGAGCCTTATATGGGGAAGAAACATGGTGCCACCAAATGCTACCCTCCAAGTGTACATATATAAGTGCTACCAGATAAACATAAGTACAGTTTTTTATTTATGAAATGCGGATGGCAGAACTGCCTTTGTCTTGTGCACAGTTTTAGAGCCTATTCGGGATGGCTCCAACTCCAGGTGGAGCTGCTCCACTCCAAAACTCTAGGTGGAGCTGACTCCACTCCAAAACTTCAAACTCAAATTGGGGTGTTTGGCTACCAGATCAATCCTCAACTGTGGGTCCCACCTGTCAGACACAATTTCATCTTCTTCCCTGCACGGTGTCCTCGCCCGCCTCCTTCGCGCCCGTGGGCCCAAGCTCCTCCCGCCGCCGACAGTCCAGGAAGCTCTGCCTTGTCCTCGCCCTTGCCCTTTGCAAGCCGCCAGCGGCAGCTCCATCCGGCCGGCCACCGCGTGGATTTCGCAGGAAGGAGGAACTGGTGGGGATAAATCGGCTAGTTCCAGCTCGCGGCGGCATTGGGAGGAGGAGCGCGTGGGCGGCGTCGAGGGAGCTCGCGGTCTTCCTTTAGAGGCGCGCGACGAGGGCGCCCATGGAGCTCATAGGCAGGGGGAAGGGGAGCTCCCGGCGGCATAGCAGCTCCATCCGGCCGGCCACCGTGTGGACCTCACGGGGAAGGAGGGACTGGTGGGGAAATCGATCTATTCCAGCTCACGGCGGTGCTGGGGAGGTGGAGCACGTGGGCGGCGTCAGGGGAGCTCGCGGCAGGGGGGAGGGTGGGCTCCCGACGGCGTCGAGGGAGGAGAGCGTGCAGGCGGCGTCGGGGAAAGAGAGTCGTGACGAAAACAGAACAGAACAAATCGTTATTTTCCCTTATCAATGGCAGTGGTGTGTAATTTTTCCACCAACTCCATGTTTAGTTTCATATTGTTTGGTTCTGAAGTATCAAAGGAGGTGCTTCAGAACTCTAGTTCCATTTGCACTAGAGCTCCAGAGTTTGGACTGCTCCATGGAGGTCTGGAGTCGACGTGTTTGGCTAGCTCCACCCGACTGGCATGGAGTTCGACTCTGGAGCCATGCCAAACACGCCATTAGTCATGATAAGGAGTAAAATAGTGTTTTCACTCTCCACCGTTATTAATGCAAAAAAGAGACTGTCAAATAGGGAATAGAGATTAGTATTAGTATTAAATAAGGAAGTTAAAGTTTTGGAGGCTAAGAAAGAAAGCCCTCGTTTTACTAGTGTCAAATAGGAAATGATCCCTTTGTTTTTTTAGCAGAAAAATCATCACTTTGTTTAGCGAGATGCCTTGTTTGCATGGCATTGGCATGTGTGAATTTCCTCCCAATGATGTATGGCAGCAGGAAGGAGGAAGAGGGAGGTCCAGGGCCTCGCAGCCGTGCTGGGCCTGCAGGACAAGCATAGCGGGTTTGGCCCGAGTCAAGAAGCGCCTCCGATTTTACATTTCCTATGCTGCCACGAGGACACGCGGCCATTAGGAGGAGTTGGATGTTTAAAAAAATATACTACATCTGTTCTTAAATATAAGACTTAATTAACTTTTTTCGTTTGTTCATCTTTTTTATAAATATTTTTGTAAATCGATAAACCCATAAGTTAAATTTAAAGTATATTAGATGATAAATATATTGATATATATTTTATTTTAGTTAAATAACTTGATCAATAGATACTAATGGTCAAAATTAAAGTAAAAAATCAACAATGTCATGTATTTAAGAACGGACAAAGCAGGAGGTCCGAGTTGGACATTTTCCTAAAAACACTTAGTTGGACGTCTGCAATAATGATCTCTTGCACGTCGTGGTTGGCCGAGTTCGGCACGTCGTGTGTGTGGGCGGAGGACTGCACACGGCACACCATGCCCCAAAGCATGCACAGTACACACCCCCTCCTCCACCCATGCGCCACCAGCGTGCTTGGCGGGCAAATGCGACAATTGTGTTCGGCTGGCTGGTGGCTACTACTGATTTATTCTGAGAAAAAAGTACTGCTGGCTGAAGGTTTGTGGCTGATTTGTTCTGAGAGAAAAGTATTGGTGGCTAATAAGCCAGACGAACAGATGCCTTCGGCTGAACCATCCGTCCTTGCCAGCCCACTAGGTTATACCTGCAATCTCTATATATACTCCTAAAAAGGTTAGAATGGAGAAAAAAATGGTACGTCTTTTCCTCCCTAGCGTGGCTCTGCCGCCCCGCGCCCCAATCCTCGCGGTCCGTCATTTTTTCTATGTTCCGTTTTTACCCCTCCGCACATCTGTTTCTCCCAAAACCATCTACCCCCGAGATAAAAAAAAGCACCATTCGCACGCCGCCTTAGCCTCCTCTCCCGCACAACCGTGCCATTGCTCGTGCCCCCTTCGCCTTTCCCTCCGCCTCGCGCTGCCTCCGCCATCCAACTGTGGTACCCGGCTCTTCATGCCTGACGACCTCGATGTCCTCCAGTCGCCGTCCACGGGAAGGACGACCTCGATTTTCCTCCGGCCACTGTCTACGCATTGGCCGCCTCCGCCTACACTTCTGGATCTGTAAGCCACCTCCAACAAGTCTCTTTTGATCTTCCACTTTCATGCCCCCACTAATCTCATCCATCCCGCATTGAATTATTGCCTCTTTTGTTTAGTTCAAATGAGAACTCATCTGTCACTTGCTGCCGGTTACTATAACAGAATATGGATCCTTCATTTTTCTTTCCTATAATTAAGTTAGAAGGAACTGCTTACTGCATTTGGATTGGTACAGCCAATGTATGCGCTGCTCAATTACATATATGTTTAGTACATATCTTTTGAAAATTGATTGAAATTGATTCTAAGCTTGTATTAAAATAGGTTTGAGACTGGAATTTTTAAACTTTTGTGAAACACTAATTAGCTCTGTTAAGTTGACATCTAGACATGTTGTGGTTCTGAAAATATGTTCATATATACATTTTTTTAAGTTTGGTTAAATAAGTTCGGTTAAATGACAACTATGGACTTGTATATTATTTCTGATTGGTAGGTTGATGGGTGATTTAAGTTCATACATAACTAGAGCGACTTTCTCCAATATATCTTCAAGTAAAGTGAGATTCACTTAATTTGTTTGGTCATGTGGAGTTCCTATCATTCATGTTGGTACAGATTCACTGAAGGTGATATATTTTATTAAAAAATGGAATATCAGTCCTTAGTGTTGTGTTAGTTAAGCTTTCTCCGATGGAGATTGGCTTATCTTTTATTTATTCTTGTTATTTTGCAGGAGAACGGACTGCTGAGGTGTACATACACAAGAATGCATTGCACCAAAGTGTTTTTGTTCTTAACAGGGTATGTATACAATGTTGAGGGATGGCCAAACTTATTTTAATATGTCATGAAGATTTGTAATGACTTGAAATGTCTCATTAGTACCTCGAATTCGCACTCCAATTTTGGATACCGACATCCAGTTCCCGTAATTCCAAATATTTTGAACCTTTTGCTGAAATGTTGTATGATTATATCTAGGACTGGTCTGGGCATAGTATAAGTAGTATTACCTCTGAGATTTGTGGATTTCTTGTTGTGCTTACTGGTACTGTTATGATGCATTCTACATGAGAACATAATCCAACGTTTTCTTCAGGTAACTGCTTCGTTGTTTTTAGTGAGTCATGAGTTAGATATTCTCTGTTGAAAATCAATGTTTGCTATGTGATCCATCATATGCACTCATGGATTGATGACCATGCTTATGCAGTTTCCATGGAACTGAGCATAGATGCTTTGGTCACCGATATCTTAAATTACCAATTTCCACATTAGTAGCCATGTAGCGTTAAATCTATGGCAAATTGTTGTTTTTAAGTGTTACTGGTTTGCACTATAGTTGCACGGAGAATCAATCTGGCAATCCCTACTCAAGAATGATTTCTAACAGTGTAACTGGTTGAACTGGAAAACCTTTCTGGTAAATTTATTTCAATTCTAGCATAACTTGTAGTCGTTAAGATTTGGTGCTTATGCTTCTACTATGTACCAATGTAGCACTCTTTGCAAATAAGTTTTTATTTTTTTTATAATAGTTAAGTTAGTTGAACTGAAAAGTTATTAGGTGGTGTACCTTGTGTTAGAAGCTGCTGTCAGGACATCACATTGTTGTTTTTCTTATTTATGGATCAAGGAGTGGTCCACCATGTAAAAGTGTTTATCTTGTGATGTGCTGACATATGTGTCCTTTTCAAATGCTTTAATGTTTGTTTCTGGATTGTTTAGCAAGGACACAGAAACTTCTTGATTTTATGTACTCTGGTTCTTTAGAAAATTGATAAAGATCAATGTTTCTTTCTTTGATGGGTACCGACGGTTATCCACCTCTTTATGTGAATCTTTTATCACCATGGTGACTTACTGTTTTTCTTTTACAAATTACAGATTTATGCTCAGTGTTCCGCAGCTCTTTTCAACATTCAGAAACTCATGATGCTTCCTATGCTCATTGTCATCTCAAGACAGTCTTGTAGATTTGGTAGGATTTGTTATTGTTCCAGTTTGGTCACTGGCCAGCTGGGCCGATGCAAGATATAAGCAATATATCTTCGAGCCTGCTGGTAGGAGTGTAAGGTTTTGCTGCCAATTTATCTAGGAGGCGCAGACAGATATATTGTGTGTAGCCTACTGTCCTAGAGTAATTAGCATTGTTCTTGTACTTACATTAGAAATTTGGTTGTGTAACATGATTATTTGCTTTTTTTATCCAATTAGTTCAACTCTCTAATAGAAACTGATGTTTTCTTCCGGTTATTCTTCTTTCTGTTTTTTGGTCCGATCATTAGTCAAATGGCTTTCGTAAACTTGGAACAATTGTACCATTTAATTTATATGCATGACAATATGGAACATGGCAGTATAGTTTTATTGCCCGTAGCAACACACGGACATGATCCTGCTAAGACTATCCACGAGGTGCAGGAGGGGAAGCTCTCCGCCAATGCTGCCGCGGGGGACTTCTTCGCCGAGGGATCCCACGACATCTCCCTCGGAAGCGATTTCAACATCCAGTTTAGTCCAAGCCCTCCACGATTATTTGAGATGTTAAGCCGTTTGTCTCTCGTGGGCTCATTGAGTTCGATTGATGCTTAGATCGCAGCTTGTTCGGTGTGCTCAATTGATGCGTAGATCGCAGCTTGTTCAGGGTGCTCGATACAATGCAGGGTGCTCGATTTCAAGAATTTCCATTAGTTTTCTACAGGGTGCTTAATCACTGGACAATTAAATTCGTGACCACTTTTTACGATAACATGATGTCCTTTCCTCAATGTAATTTTCTCTTATGTTCTCTCCTGTGCATGCAACCTGTTCGATAGAATAGCTGAATCAGCTTATCCCTCTGAGATCTAAACCATACAGTTAGAATTTTAATGTATGGTAGGGTCATGAGATCTTAGTGGTGTGGAGGGATGGATTAGAATTTTGTGGGAGCTAGGAACATATGAAAGTGCAGGGAGCATATGGAGGTACTTAAATGCAAAAAAAAATTTCATATTTTTTAATTCCATTTCTGTTGGCTACTTAAATGTACAAATAAGTTTTTGTGATTCTTCAATGAAAAGCTCATTACTTATTATATGAGTTCTGTTCTTTCCATATTTTACTGGAGCTAACCTTTTGTTGAAGAAGGATGAAGAAAAGTCGCAAAAAAAAAGAAGGTATGGACGGTTGGTTGGTTCCATGCAAATTAAATTGCTCATTCGTATCAGCAAAGGCATTCCATGTAAAATGCCATATATAATTTAGCCATATCCGTGTTGGGGAAAATGGATTTTAATTAGAAAATATTGAGTTAGAGATTGTTAATAAACTGTTGGTTTAAATATTTTTAACTATTTCGATTCTACTTTGAATATTGATAGAATGCAGACTATAGTTATACTTGGTAGTAAATTGAACGATTTCATATAAATATTTTGCTGCCCGACGTATGGACACGATCCTATATTTATTAACATTGCTTTCATACTATATAATTTTATTGAATATTGTGTGTATTGCATTGTGGATATTTGGATGCCCGTAGCAACGCACGGGCACTTTCCTAGTTGTGACTAAAAGGTCACATTTAGTACACATTTATGTTACGGACTACAACATTAAATTTGGGAGTAATTCTTTTCGGATCCAAATTGATCTGAGATTTTGGTGGAGGATCAAAGGTTGTCATTTCCCTACTAGTGATAGCATCTACGCAGGAAGCGGTGAAAAATATCAAACAATGCATGTTTTGTATCGACGGATCTAAAGATTGCAGGCCAGATGGCTTCACGATGTTATTGTCACCACTTTCGTTTTTAGAGTTAATAATTGCATCCATCATATAATAACTTGTTTAGTGGCTGCAAATTGGTCCAACAACTTTACATTACATTAAAGAGCCCCTGACATCTTATTTTGCGAAAGTGGGATTTATGCGCAAAGGTGAGATCTTTGCAGGGGGTTATCGTTAAAAGTTTCAAGAGACAAAAATAGAGCTTACAGTTTGGGGGTTCCTTGGGGTCTAAAGGCAACACTGTCTTATCTAAATTGTGAGTCTGTGACCACGACGCACAGACAAACGACTCAACTTCGTTTGCTTCATATTATATAAACTAGGGGAAGTGCACGTGCCACAGGCACGTGTATGTAACAACTTGCGCTGTTTGTCTGACACCCAATTACTGAGCAGACTTGCAGTTTAGATAAGATAGTTTTGTCTTTAGGCCCTCCAAAGAATCTGAAATCATAAGCTCTATTCTTGTCTGTTGAAACTTTTACCGACAACTTCCCCTGCAAAGATTCCACCTTTGCACATAAATCTCTCCCTTCCTTGCAACGTCTATTCTGGTCTCTTGAAACTTTTACCGATAACCCCTGCAAAGATCACACCTTTGCACATAAATCTCACCCTTGCTCGCAAGATGTAAGATAAGATGTTGATCGTTGGATGTTCATTAAAATTAACTGTCCGATGAATGTAAGAGTAAGATGTAAGACGATTCTTTCGCTCTTTGTAGTATAGATAAGCTTCGCTTGCTTCTTGACATTAATATCTTCATCCGGCAGTGCTGAAGCACGACAAAACGGTGATGGCCGGTGGTACTCTGCTCGGCCGACGGGCGGTGCAAGTTGTTATATACACGTGCGTGTCACACGTGCCCTTATGCTAGTTTAATATAATAACTTTACAAATTGGTGCACAAACAGGCCGAATGTTACAAGGACAACATACTAAGCCAAGTAGATGTGCATGCAAGTTTTATTCCAATCAATAATTCTTAATTTTTGTCAATAAAAGCCATTTGATCATGGCATGTCTGCTCCGTCTCAATTTTGTATATAACTTATTTGTTCATTAGTTAAAATTAAGTAAAGTTTTAAATTACGCTAGGTATTACTGAAATACTAAAACCCATTAGAGAAACATGTGTTTCTGGTTTCACTCGGTTTTACTTTCTAAACAAGTACATGTACCTTTAAAAATATTTATGCCAAACTTTTAAAATGTATTGTTAGTGTGCATTAATATATTATTTTTTAGCTGAATAAAAATGCATATAACCAAAATTTAAGACATCAAGGGTGAATTTATCATATTTCTATGAAATTAAATATTTCCAATTAAAATTAAATCATTGTATAAAAAATAATTAATACTAAGATATAACATTAATTTCATAAATACTAAAATTTCTGATCCAAGCTAAATACGTTAACCTTCCAGCATAGATATGGGTGATCAAATAATGTTAATTCAGTGGTCAAATAAATGTTAATAACATATTATCATGTGAATATCCTTGGCCTGGCATTAGTACATATGTTGCTTGTTACAACATTTGAACTATGAATGCACTATTAAAAATTTATACACTAATTTGAGTATTTTACATGTTCTTCACCAATCTGCACCGACATACTAAGTTATTGTACTAGATTGAGCCTATTACAAGTTGTTGGATCAATCTGAACTCATCTGACAAGTTATTGTACTAGATTGAGCATTTTACAACTTGTTGGACAAATTTACACCCACTTCACAAGTTATTGTATGATGAGTGAAATTTACTCTTGTTTTTATTAGTTGTAGAGAATAGATAGGAAACACGTCTAGAGGAGAGGACACCAGGCAAAAGGCAACCTGAGCGTGGCCAAGAAAAAAAGAAACTGTCGTCGCCCCTGTGTCACCGCAGACGGCGGCACGGACAACACGCGAGAATCCGTCGTCGGCTCTTCGCCTGCACCACCACCATTAGTTCCCTTCCCTTCCCACCTCCGATTTTTGATCGGTGGTTGGAAGGGGAGGGGATCCATCTCTCTAATTTAGTCGATCGAGTTCAATTTAGAGTTTAGGTTTCTTCATGCCTACGACATCAGCAGCTTTCTTGGTATGACGAGATGGATAATTAGGTATTCGGATGGCGGCACCAAGGCAGGGATGATGTTGTCATTGTGGAATAATTTTCTCCGGTCTCTGTATTGTCGTGGTTAGATGCAACCACGATGAAAGGCTTGAGAGAATAATTCTACCACTCGAGATGTTGGTCAATCTTGGGTTGGGTATATTGAGATCAGTCTCTCTTGTTCATCGGTGGCAGAAGCACTACAACACGAACCCCCTCCTGCAAGGGATGGCTTGCAACGCGAGTGGTATCCGTTGCAAAGTTTCCCACGTTCCCAAATCCCAACCCACCCGAGAGACTGAATTGTTTTATAACTTCCTTGCGGAGTCCCCACCCCCATGTTACTTGATCGAAATCAAAAAACTATTCCCGTCTGTGCCCATCCTCAGCGAGAAACCTAGATCCAAGTCCGTAGTGGAGCGGCGGTGGCGGCTGCAGTTTCCTGTTGTCGTGAGTGTTGCGTCTCCATCGGTTGAGCTGCTCGTCATCACCATACGGTGTAGTGGCGCAGGTGCACGGTGCTACTACCTCTTGTTGCCGTCGTCCCGGTGAGGCCGGCGCCGGCAGCGGTGGTGGGGGAGCACGTGAGCGGCCTGCGACGGATGGGAATGCGCTTGCCGTCCTGGCAATCGTCCTCGGCAGATTGCAAGGAGGAGGTGTGGCAGCAGCAGCTCTAGCGGTTGACATGGCCTCCGAGAAGGTCGCATCCACGATGAATGGCCGGTTAGCGACATGCCTCTTGGCCTGGTATATTTGGGACCTTTGTTCCTTCCTCCTGTTGGATCTAGATCGTGCTCTGCTTCTAAATCCTGATTTCGTTCTTATTCCCTTGTCTTGATTTCCTTTAAGTTCATATTCGATTTTGTTCACCAAATAGAAGAGTCATGCATTGCAGTGGTCTCCCACGATCGCATATTTGTATGGACATTGCAGAGAGAGGCAGTTTACTAGATTAGATGTGGCTGCAAGGCGAAATCTCTCCAGAAACAAGGGCCAATGGTGAGTGACGAACTGCTGGTTCAGATTGTCGAAATTGTGCAGGCTTCCTCTTATATCTGATGAACTCTTGCATTATGATTAGGTGAAAATAGTGGTAGAAGGATACTGCAGAGAGAGAGAAAGTCCGCTGTTTATGCTAAGGTTAGATTCTAATCCCTTGTTCACATATGTATATACGCTTTTATTTTGTGCACACTGGATTACACACTCGTAGACATTGTATAATTCAATCGGGTGTCAACATGATACATAAATTGGCGTCAATGCATATGTGTGATTTAGAATGTTCGTGTGCTTCTCAAACTGACAAACAGTAATCAACAATGTTGCAATTTCTTCCTGTTCTGTTATCAAAAGTTGTGTGCAAGTAGAATAAGTTATAATTCATTGCAAATTTGAAGACAGATGTTTCTTCTTATGTTTGATTAGACAGTACCTTCAGTTATGCTATTTGGTTATTAGATAAGAATTACGATCTATAGAATGGTTCCTAAATTGTGATAATCAACTGCTTGCTGGTCATATAAGAAATTCCAATTATAATTTATAGTACTACTGATCTGCAGTACTCTGAAATACGTGTGTTAACTAGAGCCATATGTTGATTTTGTTTATTCCTCTTATTGTTTACGAAGTTTTATTAACAAATTCACAGAAGGTTGCACTTTTTCTTATCTCTCTCAGATTTGGACCTTAAATTCTTATGGTATGTTGCAGGCTACAACTTCAAAAGAAATAATTCAGAAGATCTTGGCTTTGGATGGAACTATAATTGACAAGAGCTCCTCAAAAAAATTGTACAAGATACAGATGCAGTTGACCTTCGAAAACAATGTGTGAATCTAAAGACAAGAAGCTGTAGCAGGATTAGGACTTGTACACACACATGAAACTCCCAGAGTGTAATAGTAGTCTAGATCATTGTGGATGTACTGAAAAAATTATGTACATTTGTGCCTTAGTGAAATAAATAGTTTATATTGTTGGAAGCAATTAATGAAGTCATGTGACGCACTGCGACCTGGGAAATAGATCCTTACAATGCATGGGCAATAACAAAATTATATGATTTCCTCCACGTATCTAGCAACACATATAAGAATTGCCCAAACCAAAATATATGTGTTCCTACCTAGCAACGCATTTTTGCAGTGCTTACCAACGCTTGAATATATGTTGTAAAAGACCCTTGCAACGCCACTTATTGCAACGGATAACAAATGTACAGCCCTCAGCAACACTTATATGCATTTTTTGCAACACATACATGCGTTGCAAAAGAGGGTGTTCTCTTGTAGTGAAGGAGGAAGAAGAAAGGCACAAGAAGGAAGAAGAAGATTTTGCTCAGTCCGGCCAACAGGAATGTTGGTCGTCGAGCGTATGCTTGTGCGACCTTCTATATTAATCTTTGTACATGTTCGAGATTAAGATTTGGAGCTGCATGATGTGTGGGTATAATGAAGATGAAGAGCAGCACTTGATTGTTCTTAAATGTAATTTTATTTTTCTCGAGTGTGTTGTGTATGACATGATGATGTACTCAACTTTGATTTAATATAATTCTTTCTTTGATTAAAAAATAGATAGGAAACACACCACAACTAACTCAGCAAAAGTATGAATATGAACATGAAGACTAGTGGAGGCTCCAAGCCGTTAGACAGTACATGTCTCAGTTCATGGCATTTGTTAAACACCGCTGCTTCCGCAAAAGCCACACTCTAAGAGCAAGTACATTGGTACACGTCAATAGTTTCATAGGTCGTCCCATGCAGTACCATGTAAGTTTTTTGATGATGTGGAGGAGAGAGAGTGAGGAGAGAGAATGAGGTGGTTGCTTCGCGAAACAACCACCTCATGAGACAACTCAATAATCAGTGTACGCGTTATTGTTGCCATTCAACTTATAATATTTCTTTTTTCATATGCACAAATTAAGGAATTATATAGCTCTACCAGACAACTTACAAGACAACTCGGTGTACAAATTTTTGTTGAGTCGTCTCAAAATTTCGTGTCAGTGCATGAGACCGCCTATCAGACGACAGCAATGTACTTGCCCTAACTTCGAGGATGCAGTTATCCTAGAGACAGTCTGACAACCCCCGGCGCTTCAAGCTAATAAGTTGGCGATATTCTTTCGCATTGTCTCGGACCAAAACTGCACAAGATAGTCCTAGAACTACTCAAGGTATACAATGATACGATAGCATATATCCTTTTGCCTTCCATTCCTATATAACAATATTTTTTATTTTCTTCTTTGCTGCCACTTCTAATAATTTGATGCCTCCTCCAATTAATTGTACTTCCATTCCTATATAACAATGATGCACAAATGAACAACCCTATATATGGCGAATAAAGATGGTACTACCAAGTGGTACCGTCCAAGTGTACGTAAGATTGTGAACATTTTCGTTCAATTAATTGTACTGCCAAGGTGGAGTTGCCTAAGCCTAACCTTAGTTCAATTTTCTCCCACAATTATATTAATTCATAATTTACCTATTACTAAGATGTTTTTTTGTCTCTCCACACAAGTGCAGTTGTAATTTTAAATCTTGCTTGGTGACACTGACATCATAAGTTATGTTAAAAATTTTATTATAATTTTTCATCATTATTTTAAACATTGCATATTTACTATATAACTATATAGAAGCATTTCACTACAAAGTCACTTTTCAAGATTTCTCTCAAACCTCAACAAACTATATCGGCACACATCATCTTCCACCAAATAACAACAATCAATATTAGCTAGCAACTTTATCTTCCTTCAATTCTCCACCAACACAGATGCAAACATAAAGTTGTCCTGTGACCAAACGAACTGGGTTCGAGTAACTACCACGTCTTCAACGGTCCCGCGTGCGCCGGAGGTCGCCGCACCTGGCCTGCCCACGCCTCCACCTGCGCAAGAGAGAAGGAGATGAGATAGAGAAGAAGATAGAATGAGAGGAAGGAGTTGACTGGGAGTGAAAAAGAGATAAGGGAGAGAGAGCAAGGGGCACCCACGGTGGGTGGAGGAAGAACTTTAGTCTCAAGTGGTGTTTTCACACAGAACTAAAAGGGGTCCTTTAGTCTCGGATCAATGATTGCTGCCGCTCTAGCCTTTGGACGCGGAGGGGCGGAGCGTTCGCGGCCACTCAAGACCACGTCGACGAAAATCCTTTAATCTCGACTCTAAATTTCAACCGAGACTAAGATCGGTTCTAGCAGTGGGCGATATGCAATCTGATGTTGTCCACCAATGCAAGGCAAGGCGACCATGGTAACGGCGCTAGCGGCATGGGCGAGATGGCTGGCGGCTACTTAACAAAGTTTCTCTACATTCAAATATCATTATGTTTCCTTTCTTAAGTACTAAGAAGTAAAAAATGGGAGAAATTCAATATGTCCTACAGACCAAAAATTCTCTTAAATTCGGCAGCAATGCTAGAGAAATCACCTAATTCATTATTAGATTCCCTAGCTAGTAAAAATGATCAGAGAAATTCATAATGTATTTTTAACATAAGTTATGTTCAATTGATCTCACCCCACAAAAAAGTTCCACTTAGTTAAAACTCCCCATTTGAGAAGAGAAATAGAGAAAAGATAAATAATTAAGCATAGTTGTGAGAGTAATAAATCAAATAAAAGTTTTAAGAGGTTATTGGAATTTGGTCATAAACCGCTCTCCAATTATTATTAAAAAAACTCGATGGTATGCGGCCCAATAACAAATTGAATTAAGGAAAGATCTATCTTTGACCATCCAACTCTTGCTTCAGTTTGGTTTTGACCATCGAACTTTAAAACCATTTAAATTTGACCAGAAGGTTGTTTTGATGAGTGGTTTTAATTTTTTATTTACAATTTGGTCCTTTGATATAAAAGTATTATTACTTTTTGCCAGCACCTCCGATTCAGGTGATTATTGCGGTCACGCGTTTATAACGGTGAGCTTTATCTTTTAAAATGGACTTTATACTATTTTATCACTATTTGTTATATTATTATTATGTTATTGTGTAAACATAACAATATAAGAAAATTAAAACAAATAATTACTAAATAATATGAACAACATTTTAAAAGATAAAAGTCATCGTTATGAACACATGACCACAAGAATCACCTAAATCGGAGATACGAGAAAGAAATAGTAATCATTTTAAGATGCAAGGACTAAACTGTGAATAAAACAGTCATTGGATCTTAAAATAATTACTACTTTTTTCTAGTATCTCCGATTTAAGTGATGTTTGTGGTCATGCGTTTGTAACGATGAGCTTTATTTTTTAAAATGTTTTTCATATTATTTTATAACTGTTTGTTTTACTTTTCTTATAATGTTGTTTTTACACAACAACATCATAATAATATAAAAAATAGAGATAAAATAGTATAAATAATATTTTAAAATATAAAGCTCACCGTTATGAACACATGACCGCAAGAATCATCTAAATCGGAGGTACGAACAAAAAGTAGTAATCATTTTAAGATCTAAGGACTAAATTGTAAATAAAAAACTTAAAACCATCCATCAAAAGAGAATGGAGGTGATGATGTGCTCACATTGCTTGGTACCTTAGGTGGTGGAGTATCGAAGGTGACATCTTTGACCTTCTGCACTTTGCCTTGACGATCCTTCTTGAAGTACGACAAGTAGTGAAGTTGATCTTTTTGAGCCTTCTCCTTCATGATTTCTTCTATGACCGCCTTTTTCTTCATGAAGTCCTCCATGGCTTGACGATCTTCATGTGAAAGCTCTTTGTCATTGATGTCGATGACGTTATTATGGTCAAGTTCGGTTCTTGAGCCCATCGTGCCGGAGTTAGATAGATCGGTTATGATAGCCAGATTTATCTGTTCCCCAGCGAAGTCACTAATTTGTTTACGCCTTTTCAGAGCCAACAAGCACGCGGAGGAGCCGCTGCAGCACCTCTGCGCAAGGACCGGTCAGGCTGGTGTGGGTGACCGGTCAGACCGGTCGTCGGTGAAACGGCGGTAGACTTACAAACGCCGGCTCGGGAGGGACTCTGTCAGAGCTCGTGCACATAGGGTTGCTCTAGGATCGACAGGTCACCTAGAACGCCTTCGTACATCGCAGAGAGGAAGGGAGAACATCTGATGAGATTGGAAAAGTTAAGACAAAGATAAAAATACAGACGAAACGATAAAAGGTAAATGTATTTGAGAGGTGTGAAGCCGGAATATTTTTTTCATTATCTAAAAAACACAAAAGGAAGAAAGGAATAACTATGATATTTTTGACTAAAAATAAACTTTTTAGAATTTTTATAACATCAAATATCATTTTAATATTTGTAAATGTACATTTAATTCAAAAAATATATATATTATAAAGTCTAATTAACCTCCCTCAATTATCATGAAGTTCAATTTACCTCTAAAATGGCTGACATGACGTGACGTAAGCACCAGCTGACACAGCACCACGTCAACAAAACCGCTTTGAAAACCGTTTGTGGAGGTAAATCGACCAGTTTCAATAGTTGGAGCAACACAAACATTCGGTTTTCTAGTTGAGGGATGAAAAGCTGACTATTGCAGAAGTTGAGGGAGGTAAAATGGACTTTTTCTTTCAAAACTCGATGGTTTGCGGCCCAATGGCAAATTGAATTAACTGTGCTGCTGGGCTTGTGGCCCGCTGTGCGGGTGAACCGAGTCAACAAAGCAGGAAGCGCGTCGCGGACTCTTCTCATCCCCCAAACGAAATTGGTAACCGTCACTTGAGCCGTTGGAGATCCACTCTTTCCTCCAAATCTTCCCCCAGCATCCCCTCCCCCACATCTCTCTCCGCACCGGCCGGGCGGGCGATCGACGACGCCATCATGGACGTGGAGTACGACGTGATCGTGCTGGGGACGGGGCTCAAGGAGTGCATCCTCAGCGGCCTCCTCTCCGTCGACCGACTCAAGGTACATACGACGCCTCCTAATCTCCCATCCAAGCTCCGTCCGTCGCCAAAATGTAAATTATTTGTGGTGACAGAGGATCGGCGATCCTAGATCCATTCGCCAGTAAGGGTTAGCTACCCACCCTTGTTCTGATTCGTTTTCCGTTTCTTCGAATTGGGATGGAGCACGCCTGACAGGAATGTAAATTCTCGTAATAATAAATAAATAAAGGTCCGACTCGTCGCCGGGTCATTTGTCTGACCGGACGCTTAATTTTCTTCCGTGTAAAATGTTCAGTGATCCTGAATCCGTCTGTACTTGCAAACAGTTTACTTATATTTATCGGCTGATCCAGATTACAGAATATGTGACACTGCAAACACACAATCAGTGTAAAATTGCTGCCAGTCGTGTATTTTGGCGAATTTTTGGCACGGTGGTGTCCCGACGTCGTATTGATTTCACAATTCTGCATGTCATCAGGTGTTGCACATGGACAGGAACGACTACTATGGAGGAGACTCCACATCGCTCAACCTCAATCAGGTGACTGTGCTCTCTGTCCATGCTAGCTATTTTATTTGCAGTGCGACGCAACAATTTTTGAGTTCCTCAACGACAGGGATCCATGAGAGTCGCCTGCATATGTAGCGAAATTCTGATTGTTAAACCATACGGATTACTTTGCGCATACAATGTTTACTGATCAAATATTCTAACGGAACTGAATCAAACTGCCATTTGCAGCTCTGGAAAAGGTTCAAGGGTGAAGAATCGCCCCCTGCGCAGATAGGAGCCAGCAGAGACTACAATGTTGATATGGTTCCAAAGGTCTGCCCTTTTCCATTTTTCTATATTTCTTTTCTTATATCGCTCTGTTTATAGTAGATTTGACTGAGTTATAATCAGGATATTGCAATGAGAGATGCCCGAGGTTTGTAAAAAATGATTTTTAATGTGGTCTCATTTTTTAATTCTGATGCTCATGCATATATGTATTTTGTAAATACATGCAAAACATGGACATCTTTAATGTGGTTTTACATTATCGCCACGTGTTAGTAGTCGCATAAAACATGCCATGCAAGAACTATAGCAAAAAATTAATCAAAAAATTCCTAGGCTTATTAATGACATATAAAGATACGAGTACTTTCCAGTATTTCACACTAAATTAAAGCCATAAAGACATTGAGTATTCTGACTAGTTTATGATGGCCTTGTTCCTATGGCCATCAGTTTGAGTTCTGATATCTTGCAAGGTTAAACACTGCATTTTCACTGCTGGAGTAACATTATAGCAAGGCCGATAGTTTAATTGATAAAAATAGTTTACATGTTTTCTGTATATAAGACCAACTCTGACATATAAGACCAACTCTGACATATAATTCTATTCTGGCTAGTTTATGATGGCAAATGGTGCTCTGGTCCGTGTACTCATTCACACTGGTGTTACAAAGTACTTGTCCTTCAAAGCTGTGGATGGAAGCTATGTTTTCAACAAAGGAAAGGTTGGATCCCACTTCCTCATTAATATTCAATCAGCACTCCATCTTACTAATGTTGTCACCATTAATAACACGTCTATTAAATTGTGTTGGGCTCCAGATTCACAAGGTTCCTTCTACGGATATGGAAGCTCTCAAGTCCCCACTGATGGGATTGTTTGAGAAGCGACGAGCAGGGAAATTCTTCCTTTATGTCCAAGATTATAAGGAAAATGACCCAAGCACTCATAAGGGTTATGACCTTACAAAACTAACTACCAAACAACTTATCTCGTGGGTACCTGTTTTACTTCTTTGACTTATAAGTTGTAACACTTTTTTATTACTATGAAAAGAATTCAGTATTCGTTTTGCACAATTAGTGTTTTGCGTTTCATTTTACTTATAGAGATTACATGCCTGATATCTACACTACCACTTTCTCAGAACCAGGAAATATTTTTGTGAAACCTTGATATTTTAAAAATAATACATGCCTTACAAGTGATATCTTTTCTGATATAATTCCAGATAATAATATACATGAGCAACATTGTACTTGCATCAGGATATATATTGTTTATTTCTTTTGTTATCTGAATTACCAAAGCCTAACCATTTTTCTTGGTATACTCTGTCCATCGAAGCCACAACATGATATTCTATTTTAGGAACTATAGGTGAGCAGACTAATATTTACAATATTTCATTTGGATTTAGAAAATTAATATCTGTCTCTGAACATGAATAATTAGTGCCTGCTAAGATAAAAAAGGCCATTGTCTGACAGCTATAAGCAAAAGAGGCTTTAGAATAAGGGATTATATTGCAGCATATAACTCTTTGTTCTGGACTGTTCTGATTTGCATGCCTATGTTTTCAGTTATTTTCCTGATCTTATTTCCAAATGTGATTTATCAAAATTTTGGACTTGAATCGAAGTGTGCTGCTACAAGTCTAACTTCAGAAAAGATTCAATTAATTGAGATGCCCTGTTCTATTTTTTTTCCAGAAAATACGGTTTGGATGATAATACTATAGACTTCATTGGTCATGCAGTGGCTCTTCATAGAGATGATAGCTACCTTTCAGAACCCGCAATGGACACTGTAAAGCGGATGAAGGCAAGTGCTATTTCAGAAGATAAAAATATTCCATGACACTATGCTTTTTCTAAAACAAGACCAATCGAAATATATAATCCAAGTTTCTCCAGCTGAAGATTTTACTTTTAGAGAACCATTTAAGGGAGCATTCACTCAATTTCCTTGTTGACCACTTGAAGAGTTGTTTAAATACATGATGCTGAACCATAGGCTGCTAAGAGTCTGATTAGAGAATTGAGGTTATGAGGCTTAAAGTTGTCTTACACTTGTTTAAAATATTGCAGCTTTATGCAGAATCAGTGGCTCGTTTTCAAGGTGGGTCGCCATATATTTATCCCTTGTATGGATTAGGAGAGCTTCCACAGGTCAATGCTCAGTAATCCCCCCCCCCCCCACCCCAAGAAAAAGACACTACTTTGTTCATCTGATTCTTACAGGGTTTATGTATCATATGTATGTGATTTTTTTCCCATTTATTGGATACAGGGTTTTGCGCGACTAAGTGCTGTCTACGGGGGCACCTACATGTTAAATAAGCCAGAGTGCAAGGTATGCATATGTGTTGTAACCATTAGCATTTCTCTCAATGTTCTGTGCTGACTGTAGCACGACAATGGCTATGCAAAAGAAGATGGAAAGCTTTAATGTATGTCAGAAGGATGTTTTAATATCAAATTTGTTAGAGTTTATGGTCATAAGAATGAATATAAAGATTAATGTTCATGTTAAAAAAATTTATGTTCTTTAATTGTTTTTAGTAGATGGCGTCATTTCGAGTTGGCCAATTGTTTCTACAGAAGCACCAGCCAAAACAAGAGTGTCCCTAGCAATGTTTCATAAGTTCTGATAAAGTTCTTGTCCTGTATGAAAAATAACTTCTGCACCTCGTGGTAAACAATAATTATAACGGAAGAGTAGAAATCTCACTACTTGATCTCATATAACTTCAATCCAAGTGTTACAATTGTTTGTTTTTTCACATCACTCCATTTAGCATTTATATATGCACCTCACCTGCTACTTCTATTATAGTTGGTAAATATGTGACTTTTAATATAACCTATATTAATAATTCAGGTTGAATTTGATGATGAAGGTAAAGTTTGTGGTGTTACATCAGAAGGAGAGACTGCGAAATGCAAAAAGGTTGTCTGTGATCCATCCTACCTACCTGACAAGGTAAAGTGTACTTAAGTTTTATTGCAGCTTAACCTTTTTAAATTTTCTGAAACAATGATGCCAATACACAAAATGGATTGTGGTAGATTGACTTAATGCGTTCACATTAAAAATCTTGTGATGACAAAACATCATTATAACCCTAGTAAAACTCAACAGTTGTTTGAAACACGGCATTGTTAAGGAAATGTTGTAGATAATTGATCATTATATACTTTGTTACCAGGTCAAAATTGTTGGAAAAGTTTTTCGGGCAATTGCTATTATGAGTCATCCCATTCCGAATACTGCTGACTCGCACTCCGTTCAGATTATACTTCCACAGAAGCAGCTTGGCCGTAAATCAGACATGCAAGTATTTCTTATGTTGCCTCCCAATTCTGATCTACTTGTTGTCTATTTCACCTTTCATTTTGTTTCTGATAAAACATCTTCATGTATGTGTGTCAGGTATGTTTTCTGTTGCTCCTACTCTCATAACGTCGCATCGAAGGGAAAGTTCATTGCATTCGTGTCCGCACAAGCAGAGACTGATAATCCCGAGACAGAGCTGAAGCCTGGGATCGACCTTCTTGGGCCAGTGGATGAGTTATTTATTGACACATACGACAGATATGAACCTACCAATGACTCATCGTCAGATAATTGTTACATCTCAACAGTAAGTATTTGCAGAAATAAAAAGCATGTTGTTACAATGCATCACCTTAACTTATTTGCAATCTGCCTTTTCAGAGTTATGATGCCACAACACACTTTGAATCCACTGTTATGGATGTACTTTCCCTTTATACAAAGATCACTGGAAAGGTACCTTTTATTCACTGCAATAAAGCAATAAATGTTTTTTCATAAAACAATTGAGTGGCATAATATGTAGCACATTTTATATCCAATAATGTTTTATGCCACTGATCATATTTCTTTGGTTCCTTCTTCTAATCCTAAAGCTACTTAATTTTCCAGACGGTTGATCTTAGCGTGGATCTAAGTGCCGCAAGTGCTTCCGAAGATGATATGTAATGCTTGTGACACTGTTGTGGTGCAATGTAGCAAGATATTCAATTATATAAGCTTTGGTTTTGCAATTCTAATTAGATTCAGGATCATTTATTTCTTTTCAATTTATGTTAGTTATTTTCTATGAGAAGATCCTATGCTGTATATTCTAATGTTAATATTTTTTTTAGATTGATAAGGCAATTCTACAATGTTAGCAGTTCACAATACTATTTCCATGGATGGATCGAATGTTTATATATTATTGAAGATTGCCTCGCAAATTTTCTAGTTTTATCATGTACAACGGTAAGGATTCTGAAATATAAATCAACGCTAATAAATTACTACAATCATTTAAATTAGATGTCCCCTCTTGTGGATGGATAGATGCGTTCCATCAAGGAGGCATCAGGGGTAGGGGTGGTAACAACCTTTTTATTTTAGCCTAACAAATTTAAGGATCGGACCAAGTAAATACTGTGCTATATTATTATCCAATTTTGAACTAAAAATAATAAGGGCTGAGTTGAGTTGTGAATGATGCATTAGGGCCATGGCCCATTACCACCCCACCAACATTCCTCATTTGTTCAGTTTCTAAAAAAAACACCCATGCATCCATCTTCTCTACTTGGCCGCACCGCTCCGCCGTGCCTACTCCCTTCGCAACTCACCACCACGCCTACTTCCCTCCGCTATCCGCCGCGTTTACTGTTCTCTGCTATCCTTCGACTGCAGTGAGGGCTGCCCTGCTCTCTCCCCCTCCCTCCTCCCATGTCACACTGGTGGAGGACTGGCCTTTTGTCCCGGTTGGGAAGGGTCTTATTTCTCTCCTTCCCAACCGGGACAAAAGAGAAGAGACAAAGGTCACCCCCTTTTGTCCCGGGTGAACGAACCTGGACTAAAGAGGTCCTTTAGTCCAGGTTCGTGTCACGAACTGAGACAAAAGGGGGGCTACGCCAACGCCGGGAGTCCCCCCCTTTAGTCTCGGTTGGTCTTACCAACCGAGACAAAAGGGGGGCTACGCCAGCGCCGGGAGCTCCCCTTTAGTCTCGGTTGGTACCAACCGAGACTAAAGGGGCCCCCGTGATTTTTTTTGTTTTCCAATTTCAATTATACTAATTATCGATATACGTGTATATTTCAATTCTTGTCTCACTTATACGTATACGTACTTAAACTAAAGACATCTATGTATACGTGTCTACTACACGTACTTAGACTTATATATCTACGTATTTGAACTTATATATATATATATATATATATATAATTAGTATATGTTATAAAATTACAAAATATACATGAAAATATCATTCCATTCTATTCCATCAAAATCAAGAAGGAGAGAGTCGGATCAATCGGATGTCTGTCATAATGATGCCTTCCTTTTGGATTAACCACCTCGTCAATGAGGAATCCAGTTAGACCTTCTTGAACTGCCAAGAGACGATCCTTCTCGATGACTACGTCCTTGATCATATCCATCTGTAATGTGCTAATATGTTAATTCATTCAACACAACAATTAAATATATAAGCGTGTTTGAAAATGATGTATTATTTTACTTATAGTATAATCGTTGTTTGTGGAGCTGAAACAGTGTATGTGCTCACAGACATAGTATCCACATAAATTATTTCCTTTTTCCTGTCTGAAACACTAAAGAGGAGAAACATTGTGAATATTAGTGTTAATATAGTTTAAATTATCTAAACAAGAAGTTGTTATTTAGATTAAGTACCGGAAAATCAGTGTAGAATCTAATTTCGTTTTTAAATGGTCCAGGGTGCTTAGCAATGAATTGTTTCCAAGCTCTGGGGAAAAAATAATGAAAGATAGAGTGTTAGTAAATGAAACTAATGTATTAAAGAAAACATGTTAGCTAAAATTATTACACTTGAAACAGATCTTGCAAGTCTTGGTAGTCTGAGGAAGGTTTTTTCAACGAATCATAAACCACGATGTTGCTGTTGTCGACCATAATTATCATAAGAACCTAGTGAAAATTGTAGACATGGTCATAAAGATTAGAACTATAAATTACCAAAGCAAATCGTGTATTAGATGGTAATCACACTTACTTGAATTGGTATGGTAGTAGTATTGAATTCTTGTAATGCATCTCACACAAGGTCCTATGGATTGCCGTGATACATAACTCCGGTTGCAGTTTGACCTGGTCTTGGTTAACCAAAGATGGGTCCATGAAACCAACTTTGTCATAACCCTTTTTCGCATATCTCTTAGTTCCATGCTAAACAAAATGAAAGACAAAGTTAATTAGATGATTGACAGACACAACAAACGGAATAAATTAATTAATAAACATATGAAAGTACGACACTTACAGACACTAGGCCATGATAAGATCGGTATTCAAGGCGTCTAGATGGTAAATTTCATAAATATCTATGAATTGCAGCCAAACCACCTTCTCACCTTCACCGGCAAAATCTTCTGGTCTAATAAGCATACCAAACATCTCTTGGCCCTTCTTTGACTTTTTCATGTACCACTCATGAAATCTGTGCATCTGAGTTGGTAGCTTCTTCACCAATTCCGACCTGATGAAAGGTTGTCCTAGCTGAAAGCGCCATCTAGGTATGATGTTTCTATCCGGAGATGGTGGTTCTTCATTGCCGAGAATAGCACCTATAGGCAACCCTGTTTCTTCCGCAAAACTAATGACCTCCGCTATTTGTTCTGCAGGCATGGTTGCAAGAAGTTGTTGTTCTGCATCGAGGCCGGATGCAACATAAGTCTGCGCATCTGTGCATCTGCTTGGTTCTTCTTCTTTGCGCCAGTCCTCAACGACTGAGGTATGTCCTCGATGTAACTATTTGGCAACCCTCCTCGTCTCGATGGTTGTAGTCCCCCTTCTTACTCGAACTTATCCGCCCTTGTGCACTTTTCTTGGCAAAATCTTCGCTGTGCACGTAATCCACAAACGAGTTCTAGTGGTCTCTTAGTTTTGGTCATTCATCCCATTTTGGAGTTTCTCCTTTCCTGATAAATGTTTTCTTAAGCTGCTTCTTGAAACTCTGAAATTGAGTTGCCATCTTCGAGAGAGTCCAACCCTTCACAAGGTTTGTGTCCACGCCTTCAGGAAGTGAGAAGTGTTTTAGGATATCAGTCCACAACATATTTTTTACTGAGTCCAGAACCACGTATGGATTATTTTCTCTTCCCTTCCATTCTCTATACTTGATGGGCACGTTGTCCCTTACAATGACCCCGCATTGCGACAGGTACTTGTCTTTGATCTTTCTTGGAGCACATGGCTGGCACATCTCCGACACTTCTGTGATTTGATACATCACCTCACCGGTGAGTACCTGTGTACACCCTCTCTTAGTCTTTTTTGACGACGATCCAGAGGGCTACAAAAAGCAAGAATCGTTATTTATTAGTACATTGTGGTAATGAAATATATAGGTATAAATAGGGGTAAGAGAATTAGTAAGGCATGATTTCTCTGATACCTCGCCGGAACATTCTGCATTATCGGGGGCTGCAGCGGTGTTGTTGTCCTCGGCCCGGGTGTTGCCTTCCTCGAGGGCTGACATGTTGAGGAATTGGTCCGCCTGGGTACCCTCTTCCTCGGTGTAGGTTTGTGAGTTCTCATTTGAACCATCTCGGCCAGCAATTATGTCCATCATCGTCTCATTTATATCATCATTGGGATCCATCTATACTAAGTATAAATAAATTTTCTATGAATATAAATTTCTGATTATAAACATAAATTTCTAAGGATATACATGAATTTATGAGTATATACAAGAATTTGTGAGTATATACTTAGAACATTATATTCTAAGTATATACATGAATTTATGAGAATATACTTAGAACATAAATTTCTAAGTATATATATACATGAATTTCTAAGTATAAACAAGAATTTCCTATAAATATACATGAATTTTCTAGGAATATAAATAAATTTCTGAGTACACATGAGTTTCCTATGAATTTCTGAGTATGAACATGAATTTCTAAGTATATACATTTCTAAGTAAAAACAAGAATTTTCAATAAATGTACATTAATTTTCTAAGTATAAACAAGAATTTTCTATAAATATGCATGAATTTTCTAGGAATATAAATAAATTTCTGAGTACACATGAGTTTCCTATGAATTTCTGAGTATGAACATGAATTTCTAAGTATATACATTTCTAAGTAAAAACATGAATTTTCAATAAATGTACATTAATTTTCTAAGTATAAACAAGAATTTTCTATAAATATACATGAATTTTCTAGGAATATAAATAAATTTCTGAGTACACATGCGTTTCCTATGAATTTCTGAGTATGAACATGAATTTCTGAGTACCGGCGGCGACGGGGAGGAGCGGCTACCGGCGGCGACGAGGAGGAGCGGCTACCGGGGTCGCGAGGAGGCGACGGGGAGAAGCGGGTACCGGGGTCGGCGGGGAGGTGACGGGGAGAAGCGGGAACCGGGGTAGGCGGGTCGGCACTATATGTGTACAAATAATTTAGAACTCATAACAAAATTTTCGTAATACACTAATATTTTCTAATATTCTATAATTTCAGACACTAATTAATAATTAATACAACATACAACATTAATACACTAAACTAATAATTAATACAACATTAATACACTAAATTAATAATTAATAGAACACTAATACACTAAATTAATAATTAATACAACATTAATACACTAAAATAAAAAAAACTTGCTGACGCAAGCATTGCAAATGCTTCGTCAGCAAGCAAAACCCCGGCGCTCACGCAACCGGCGGCCACCAGCGCGCCAGGGGCCGGCACGCGCGCGGGCGGCAGGGGAGGCGCACCGGCCCGTACCGGCGGTGCGGAGAGGCAGCGGGCGCGTCGGGGCGGTGCGGAGGAGGGCGCACGGCGCGGCGGCGCCGGTGGACGAGGCGGTGACGGAGTTGGCGGAGGAGGATGGAGGGCGCGAACAACGTTGAGGAAGAAGGAGGAGGGGGGACTGCCTTATATAGCCCCCCTTTTGTCTCGGTTGGTAACAGCACCCTGGACAAAAGAGCCTCTTGTCCCGGGTGGTGTTACCAACCGAGACAAAAGGGGGGGGGGGCTTTTGTCTCGGGTGGAAACACCACCCGGGACAAAAGGCCTTTTCCGCGCGGGAGTTCCCAAAAGGGGAAAATTCACCTTTTGTCTCGGGTGGTGTTACCACCCGAGACAAAAGGGGATGTTCCGGCGGGATTCCAATTTTTTCAATTCCTTTTTCATTTTCTCACCATTTCTCTTTGTTTTATTAGTAAAAAATAGTAAATTTTTATATTTTGAACATGCAAAATCATATTTAACTCTGTAGTACTTAGTTCTATATATATGTATATAAATATATTTTAAAAGTCTACATTGCTAATTCTATTTTCTGTTTTCGATATGAGATCATAGAATTTCATTAAGAATAATTTGATTACTTCATTAATAATGTGAAAAAAATTAGTAAATAAATCGAGTTTGTCTCCTATGACACAAGAGACCTTGCGGCAAAGTTTGGCACCACTCTAGATCTTTTCGGGGGTCGACTCAGTTCAACGTAGAATTACCGGGTGAAGTCTCTCAGAAATTCAAATAAATTGTAAAAAGTACTAAACAAATTCAGAAAAATCTCAAACTTGGTGGTTGATTCAAATAGGGCATCTAAATGCCTTAGAAAAAGTTTCGGACCAAAACGACACACCAAAGCGCGTGGGCTTCAGAATCTCGAAGAACCTATGTCTACAAACATAGATCGAAGAGAGGTTGTGTATACCGTTGTGAACCAATTAGGCTCTGTCAAATTCAAAATGGCCTAAATTTTTTTCCCTCATGTACACCCAAATTATAGCACCACGCAAGATCTTAGGTTTTTCTAAAGATTATATGTATTATTTTATTTTTTTTCGTTGTGCAAGAGACAAAATGTGGTGAATTAAGTATCGAAAACACTAGAGTTCTGCCTTAGAAAAAGTGTCAGACACAAAAAGTCATACATTTATATAACATTAATGAATTGATCGTTAATAACGTAAGTACGGTGTCTCTTCATTTCCAAGAAATTTGCTTGGATCAACTTTGACAGCGAACGGAGGCATACCATCGAACTGATCATAATCATCCAACTGGTCTGTTTTGTCCTCGACTCCCACAATTACTCTTTTACCTGGAAGGACTATGTGACGCTTTGGATCCTGTGGTCCTGCTTGTGGTTTTGTATTCTTGGGTATGCTAGTCATGTCCTTGACATCGAAAATCTGATGCACATCTTTGGCAAGGACAAATGGTTCATATTTGAATCCAATTTTGGTCAGGTCCACTATTGTCATTCCATATTGACTTTCCTTACACCACCTCCAATGAGTTTTACCCATTGGCAAAGGAACAGAGGGATGTTCAGCGTCCCGTACTCAAGCTCCCATATCTCTTCTATGATACCATAATAGGAGTTCTTACACCCGTTGTTGTCGATGGCGTCTATACGAACACCACTATTTTGGTTTGTGCTTTTTCTATCTTCGGCGCTCGTGTAAAAAGTATAACCATTTATATCATAAGTTTGAAATTTGACAATTGTGCTAGAAGGTCCCCTAGCTAACAAAGTCAGTTGCGAATGAATCGTGGAGTTACCGATAAGTAGTTCACTCAACCATGAGGGAAATGTTTCCAAATGATGGCGTATAATCCAGGCTTCAGATTTAGTTGGATTTTCTGAAGAAATAATTTGCTTGTGTTCATGGATGTACGGAGTCACCAAGGATGATTATTGCAGTACAGTTAGGTGCGCTTTATGGAACAAATCAGTGTCATTGCTTAAACTTGATTTCCTTCCAATGGTGCCCTTTCCCCGTAGCCTCCCTTCGTGCCGTGATATCGGAACCCCAATCGAGTCAATTGAATCGACAAAATTAACACAAAACTCAATGACCTCCTCAGTTACATATCCCTTGGCGATGCTTCCTTCTGGACGAGCGCGATTAAGAACATATTTTTTGAGGACTGACATGAACCTCTCGAAGGACCACATGTTGTGCAGAAATACTAGCCTAAGAATAGAAATCTCTTTCACAAGGTATACCAGGAGGTGCGTCATAACATTGAAGAAGGAAGGTGGAAAGACCACCTCAAAGCCGACAACACATTACACCACATCATTCTATAGCTTTTCAAGGTTGGCTGGATCGATTGCCTTCTGTGATATGGCATTGAGAATTGCACAAAGCTTTACAAGCAATAATCGTACATTCTCTGATAGAACACCCCTCAGCGCAACTAGAAGCAACATGTGTCATCAACTAGCAGGGCCTAAGTAATCATGTTCTCCATCGTCATCCTATTCTGGATCTTTTTCATTCATATGGATATCTTTCGGGTCCCGTCATGCTTCCAATGTATCATGCGCATTACCGTAACAACCCATGAAGCCTAGCACGTTCACGCAAAGATTCTTCATAAGGTGCATCACGTCAATTGCGTTCCGGACCTCAAGGACTTGCTAATAAGGTAGCTCCCAAAATATATATTTCTTTTTCCACAGTGGTGCACGCCCGTTTACATCATTTGGAACAGGTTCACTATCGTCACCCTTTCTAAAAACTACCCTTACATTCTTTACTATCTCAAATACCTCCTCTCCATTAAAATGGGAGGGCTTCGTACGATGATCAGCTTTCCCTTTCCAATGCATCTCTTTCTTCCTTAAGGGGTGATTAGTTGGAAGAAAACGACGGTGGCCCATATACACGACCTTCTTATAATTTTTCAGATGAATACCTTGGGTTTTATCTAAACAGTGCGTGCAGGCTCGATATCCCTTGCTTGTCTGCCCAGAAAGGTTACTTAGAGCAGGCCAATCGTTGATGGTTACGAACAACAATGCTCGAAGGTCGAAGCTCTCTTGCTTATCCTCATCCCACACACGTACACCTTGATCCTGCCATAGCAGTAATAGTTCCTCGACCAATGGTCTTAGATACACATCAATGTCGTTGCCGGGTTGTTTTGGACCTTGGATAAGGACCGGCATCGTAATGAACTTTTGCTTCATGCACATCCAACTAGGAAGGTTGAACATGCACAGGGTCACAGGCCAAGTGCTATGACCATTGCTGAACTCGCCGAATGGATTGAAACCATCCGTACTTAATCCAAACCTTATGTTCCTTGCATCCTTAGCGAAGTCTGGGAATGCTCTATCAATCTTTCTCCACTGAGACCCATCAGCCGAATGTCTCAGCATGTGGTCTTCCTTACGTTCCTCTTTGTGCCATCTCATCAACTTAGCATTTGCTTTGTTCCTAAACAAACGTTTCAAATGTGGTATTATAGAAAATACCACATAACTTTAGCCGGAACTCTCTTCGTCTTGGGAGGTTGCCCCTCGAGATCATCAGGATCTTCATCTTGCCCAGTGGCGTAGCCAAGGGGGGGCTGGCAGGGGCCTTGGCCCCCCTATGGCTTGCAAATTTCCATTGAAAATTCGATTTTGATCAAAAATTTTAGATAAATTAGCACTATTGGCCCCCCTCAACGATAAAAAAAAATCAATTCCTGGCTACGCCACTGATCTTGCCGGATCTTATAACGTAGCACTTTGCACACAGGACAAGCATTCAAATTCTCGTTTTCCGCGTGATAAAGGATGCAATCATTAGGGCAGGCATGGATCTTCTGCACCTCCAAGCCCATAGGGCACACAATCTATTTCGCTTCATATGTTGTGGACGGTAATTCATTTTTCTCGGGAAGCTTCTCCTTCACAATTTTCAGCATCCCCTCAAATGCCTTATCAGACACACCATGTTTTGCCTTCCATTGCAGCATTTCCAGTGTAGTTCCAAGCTTTTTGTGACCCTGCTTGCAATCTGGGTACAACAGTTTTCTGTGACCTTCTATCATACGCTGCATCTTTGCCTTTTCCTTATCATTTTCGTAGTCCCTATGTGCATCCTGTAAAACTGACCAAGATCATCAACAGGGTCGTCTTCTGGTAACTCTTCTTCGTCAGCATCTTCCATTAATGTATCTGCAAAAGCTTGCCTCACTGCCCAGTCCGGAATGTTATTATCATCCTCCTCCTCTTCTTCTTTGTCTTCCATCATAACCCCTCTTTCACCATGCTTGGTCCAAACCACGTAGTTTGGCATGAATCTGTTTTTAATGAAGTGGAGGTGCAGAGTCCTCCAGTCGGCGTGGTCTTTTTCATTTCTGCATTGCGAGCATGGACAACACATGAATCCCTTTGAGTTCTTGTTGGCTTTGGCCACTTCGATAAAAGAATGCATGCCCTCCACATACTCCTTGCGTCGTCTGTCGGCGTTCATCCATTGCCGGTTCATCTACATCATATTAATTGAAAAAATAACTTTCTTATTTTCTTTAAATAATAAAAAAGATGCTTTCTGAACATGTTGATGATTTGAAGACAATACGTGAATTCAGAGATGTGTTTGAAGAAGTGGTTCAAAAGCTAGAAGCTGACATAGCACACAGCTCCATATTACCAATAGGAGCAATCTGTCCAAGCATAACTAAAAAGTTAAATTCTATTTTCTCTAATAATAAATTATCATTATTTGTATGACACTAATCCATTTTATATGTATATTATTTTCTTATCTCATTTTCTTACTAATAATATTTTCTATAAAAGAAAGCTAGCTAAAAGTTAAATTTATTCTATGTTCATTCTACATAAAAGTAAAATTCAATTTTATTTATATAAAATTAAAAATGCTTAATAAAAATAAATAAGAGAAGATTCAATAATAGTAGCTAAATAACTACTTGTTAATAAATCTAAAGTATATTAAAAACCTCATCTCTTAGCTTCTCCTACCTAAAAATTTAAATTTCTATTTCTAAGTCTCTATATCATAAAACGAAATTTAATCACAACAAATGAAGGGAGGATGAAGAATGAAACCTTAGCAACACTTTGAAGGAGAGAAATCTCCACAAATTGATAAAAAAAATTCGGCAGCACCTCCTTAGGAGAGAGGCGCCATGGAGAGCTTGAGCTTGAGCTCTCGGTTGAAGCAGATAAGAATGGCTCGGGCAGGAGGAAGAAGCAGGAGAGTTGACGAATTTATAGGGCGGGGCCTTTTATCCCGGTTGGTAAAACCACCCTGGACTAAAGGACACCCTTTAATCTTAGGTGGTAAAACGACCCGGGACTAAAGCTTTTGGGGGTACTCTTTAGTCTCGGGTGGTAAAACCACCCGAGACAAAAGGTCGGCGTCAATTATTGCGGCCAGAGAGCCGTTGGCGGCCAGGCCTACCACCCGGGACTAAAGGGGGTGGCGCCCGAGGCCTTTCGAGGCCACGTCGCCCCCAAAGTCTTTTGTCCCGGTTCCAAATTTGAACCGAGACAAAAGACCTGGAACAAAGATGGCATCTCTACCGGTGTCGCACCATGAATGAATCTTAGCTCCTGACCTTGCCGCCCACAGCCCGCCACCAGCGTCACCGTCCACAATCCGCCACCAATATTGAGTCGCTTGGCCGCCCGAGCCTCTATCTAAACATGCCGGCCATAAAATACAAAAAAAACCCAAGAGCACTAAACACTGTCAGTCTCCGGTAGTGGCCGGCCAACGACGACCCGTTACTGTCGGCCCCGGTAACTTTTCGCCACATTTTTTTCTAGTTACTTTTTTCTCTTCCATGTGTTATGTGTATGGATATGTAAGAAATTAAGTCTTCGGTTATCTCAACTCCTAAAAAGTTTAGAAACAAGACTAAAACATCGTCAATCTTTCTCTCCACTCCGCGGGTCAGCCCCTCCCCCTCCGCGCGCTGGACGTACGACGCCCCCGAGACTCCGCTCGCGCCCCTCCGCCCTCGGATCTCCTTTCCCTGTTTCCTGGTCTTCATCCGCGACGCAGCGCCGTCAATTGCTTCCTACGTCCCGCACATCCTTTTTCCGTCCGCTCTCCCTCACACACTCCTTGCATCCCGTTTTTTACCCTAAAATCTCGAGCCCCGCCACCGCCGCCACCCGTCTCCTGGTCCATACCGCCGCCGCCACTGCCATCACCTCCATCACGCAGACCGGGCCACCCTCGCCTGCGACTGAATCTCGGCACCGACATCGTCTCAAGGGCGTCATCATCATCTCCAGCACCCACCTCGGTGCCACCCTCATCATCTCAAGAACAAAGATTGGCACTGTCATCATGAGGATCGACACCGTCTTCGTCTCCCGCACAAAGATCGGCGCTGCCATCATCTCTAGCAGCCACCACGACGCTACTGTCATCGTCTCCCACATGAAGATCGGCACCGTCGTCGTCTCTAGCACCCACTCCGGCGCCGCCGACATCTCCAGCATTCATTCCCACACCGGTAACATATCAAAGGATCTACAGTAAATCAAATGTTCAGGTTAGTTGCATATTACACAATTTTTTCCTTCTCAACACATATGATGTAGCCAATTATCTCTATACTCCTAGAAAGGTTAGAAAGGAGAATAAAACCTACTAGGACGTAAAAAACACGGTCCGTGGCTCCGCCCTCCGTTTTTTTCGTCCGTGTCTCACCCTCCCTCCGGTCCGATCCATCATCTCACGGCCCTCCCTCCGCACCCGCGTCCTCCAATCCTCCCGACGCCGCCGCTCGCGCGCCTCTGCCGAAGACCCCCGCGACGTCCGTCCAATCGCGGCATCTAAGAAAAAAATTCAACGCCGCAGTCGTCTGTCACAGACCCATCACCTCCCTCGCATCAGCCTTCGCCTCCCCTCCGCAACGCCGCCTCCGCACCCTCCGCAGCGCTGCCTCCACCTCCCCCCTCCACGCCCCCTCCGAGCGCCGCCTCCCAAACCCTACCCTGATGTAACGCCCGCGTTTTTAGCTCTTAATAAATCACCTACTAAATCATGCGTGTTTTCAAACTTTCCGCTGAGCTCATTTAACCCCCTTTCGAAACCCCGGTCGATTCCTTTCCCTCGGCGCGCGTGCCGCGAATCCCGCCGGCACCGCCCGCACCCGGGCCACCACCCGCGCGTGCCGCCCCAGCGTCGCGGCCGGCCACTACGACGGGAATCCCGCACCGCCGCGGTCCCGCCGGCCGGTCCGCCTCGCCATCACCGCCGTCCCGAAAATCCCGCTGACGCCTGAAAAACCGGAAAACCCACAAACACCCTTCCCCTAATTTTTTTTCCCGTGAAATTCTCCTAATTTTTCTAAAACTCTTCCCTATTTTCTTTCCCATTCTTCTATTTCTCTTCCTATTTCTCTTTTTCTTTTCTTCCTTTTTCTCTTTTCTTTTTTTTCTTTTCTTCTTTTCCTCCCCACCTTTCTTCCTCCTTCGGCCGAACCAGGCCGCGACCCCCTCGCGTGCCTCCAGGCCGCGACCTGCAGGCCGCGACCCCCCTGCGCCCCCCCCCCTCCAGGACAGCGCCGCCCCCCTCTCTCTCCTGCACCACCAAGACAGCACGCCAGGGCTGGCCCGCGCCTGCAGCAAAGGCCGGCAGCGCCCCCCCCACTGGCAAACCGGCGACCGCCATTAAGGCGTGCTCGCCCGGACACGCCACCGGACCGGTCGGTCTCCTCCCCCACAGCCACAGCGGCCGCCTGCACGAAGAGTCCCATCCACAGCGCTGCGCCGCCCGGAAGCTCGCCGGCCCAAGGTCAATGCCAGGATATTTTTCTCCCCACCGCCATTGCCGGCCATCGAAGCTCCTAGAGCTCAAATATCCTCACCGAACCGACCTTCCCGCGCCTATATATAGCCCTGCGTGCTCTCCACCTCGCCGTGCAACACCTCCATTACCTCCATTGCTCCCCACTGCCCCACACCGCGCCACCGCCACGTGCCTCCACCGCCGTCCGCCCGCCGCCGCGGAGCCACCTTCACGAGCCACCTCTGCCCAAGGTGAGAAGGGGAGACGAATCCCCTCACTTCCCTCTACGTTTTGCCCCATCTTCCGGCCACCGCCGTGCACGGGACCGCCGGCGAGCGCCCCTGCCGGCCGGCCGCCCGGTCGACCCCCTCCCTTCTCTGTTCTGAACCGAGGAAGGGGAAGAAGAAGGGCGATTTTGCCCAGAGCCCCCTGTCCTCTTCCCTTTTAACCCGAGCCCCCCCCCTTTTCTTTATTTCCTTCTCACTATTTCTCCCAAATAAGACCCTAGCCCATAAATCAAATTACGAACTAGCCCTACTTAAATTCAAGCAGGCCCCTGGATCATTCCATCTAAACCTCACCTTAATTACATTTTGCAAATAAGCCCACCCCTCTATTAAACCTATTTACTAATAGGTCCTTAGCCCCTTTCAACTCTCTTTAACCCGACATTTCATGCACAATTTTACTCCAAATTAATTCCAAACTTCACTACACCTTTCCCAGGATTATTCCCGCCGAACCATTCACCAATTCCCCATAGATCATATATATATTTCTCCTTTTTCCATTTATTCCCTCCTCGAGCTCAGCCGGTAAATATGTGTGCTTGTATTGATTGCATGCTTGCTTGTGTGTACGCTATAGCCGACGGAGTGAACGAAGGAGGGTACCACGAGCCGGAGCTTGGAGCCGAGTACTGCGAGCAGGAGCCCGAGATCCCGAACCACGAGCAGGAACTCCCCGAGGACTTCGAAGACGGCAAGTTCAATCTCATCCTTTGATGCATGCTTTGATCCTAGTTTTATAAATACAACCCTATGACCTGTTTTATAAATTGCATATTGTTTTACTGTTAAAACCCGGTAGGATAGCCACCCTTGATTGCTATGATTGATCTTTGATTGCCCTAAATGATTTCTTTAAAATGTGTGAGTGCTTTAAAATAGGAGTGGGATATTTTGGTAAATGAGTAGACGGGACGCGTGTGTCAGGAGTATGGGTGAGCTCGTACCTTTGTGGTTGAGCGTGTTGGAGATGTCCATCTTGTCGTTAAGGACCGGGTTGCGTGACATCTCACCTGACCCATTTTATCGTACTACCACTCGACCGTTGTATGTGGCAACGGCTTAGCATAAATCCCACTAGTTAATCTACTTGCCATCAGGAGTGCGGGTGAGCAGCGGGAGATCAAGGGGTAGGGGTACGATCTGTGTGAGGTACGCCCTGGTTATGTGAGATAACCCCTTGGTTGCTTCCGTGGTGGCTCGTAGGGTTAGCTAAGGTGGGTAATGGCTTTGATAGGATCCGCACCGGCACTAAAGTGTTCGTGTGGCGGTACCCTACTTGTGGGTAAAGATGTACAACCTCTGCAGAGTGTAAAACCTATTCGAATAGCCGTGTCCACGGTATTGGACGAGTCACGGTGTGATCACAAAACTAGTGTTTGGGTTTGAGATGATTTTCATGACGTGAGTTGATTTCTGGAAAAGTGTGTGGCTGTGTGCCTAGACTACTGCGGACGGGGAGTCCGGTAGGCCTCATTGGTTTTCACAAAACAACTGAGTTACCTGAGTTATAAAACTGTTTGCGAAAATCCTTTTCGAAAACAAACCCCTGCTTGAGTAAATGCGTTTGCAAAATAAACCTTATTCTGATCCTTGATATATCCTGTGCATGATCTGCTTATTAGCCCCTCCGTGGGTGGGGTTGAACTTGTTGAGTACGTATGTACTCACCCTTGCTTAATTAACTTTTTTTTTTTCAGAGGAGGATCCCGACTTTGTACCCGAGGACGTCGAGTAGGTCGCTGTCCTGCACCCAACCCGTGCCTGTGGATTCAGGGTCGCCACAGAGAGCTTCCATGGCGTGGTACTCTGATGAGGCCCTAGAAGCCTTCGCTATCGTAGTTTGGTCTTTAGCTTTTGTGTTGTTCCTTGTGGCAGTGGCGCTTCCGTGCCCACTATGCCGCCGTGATGTAAGGGACTGAACCACCTGTTGTAATAAATGTGTTGCCAGCCTCCTGGGACTGGTATTTGTGTCACATTTAGTCACCTCTGATGAGGGGACGCTTCACCTGACCTGCCTCGCACGCGGCGGTGGCGGCAGCCCTCACCCTCGTGTCCATTGGCCGACCATCGGCCGCGACGGAGCGGCGCATATGGGAAGCAGCGAGGCGGCGGGCACGGAGGAGAGGAAGGGGGAAAAGAAGAAGACGGTGTCGCCCCTCTGCATCTCTGGATCGCCGCCGCCGCCGCCGCGACGAGTCGACGCCTCCCCCGCCGCCGTCTGCGGCCTTTCTCGCCGGCCTCGCCCATGTCCGCTGTCCGCTGGAGCCTCCGTCTGCTGGAGCCGCTACCATTGCCCACACCTGCGCCCTGACGATCCAGTGGATGTCACACGTCGGTTCCATCTCCATCGTCACAACACTCGCCAAACCCTAATCTTCACGGCTCCACCCCCAAATGAACTCACCACCAGGTTAGTTAATCTTTACATTCATCGATTGGGGGTCTGTTTACCATTAGCATATTTCAATATCAACACCAGTTTTTTTTAAGCTGGCTGCTGCTTGTATTTAGGGCAAGCTGAGGGAATTCTACATCTGCATTTCGAAATTCTACTCCCTGCACAACTGTTTTTCAAAATGCTTGGTTCAATCATCATGTGCAGGCATCGTGGGAAAATGTTATAGATTAAAATAGTCATGCTTGGTTCAATCAACTGGGAGTTGATAGTCTTGAAATAAGATGCAAGTCTTATGCTTGCAACATATGTTTCTAATGCCAACCTTTATCTGTACAAATAATTAAAAATTATCAATTGTTTGTTCTAACTTTTTCAAACGGGGATGGAGACATTTGGTATGAAAACATGTATTAAAGCAGGTCATCTATCTTTACATCTCTGTTATAAACACAAGTTCTATTTCAGATGTTTAAAGCAAAGAGCCTAATCAGTTAGGCCATGTGCTATTTGGGCTTATCTCCATACTTTAATATCAGTTAGTTGGATGCTACCATTGCTATCTCCATACTACAATATATGTAAAGCTTCCAAATGACTATGCAATGTTTATGCAAATTTTTTGGCTACTTTCAGAGGAGAAATTGATATAAATTAATGGTTTTATTCTCCTTTAATAGGTACTAATTTGTCATGTGCAGAGCGTGAGGGGAAACTCAGCCTGATCTTGATCATTGATTCTTGCTTAATGATTGATCTCACCTGTATTGGTCTTTGTCTGAATGTCTATCAATTTCTGAACTTTTTCATTGTCCGAACGAGCGATATTGTTGCATTATTCATCAATAACTTGTTAGAAACGCAAAAAATTGCATTGTTCAGTGTAACATCGATGATGATCCTGAAGGAATGATGCAAACACTTTGTTCTTTTGTTTGAGGCACAGGCTGAGCAAATGAAAGCACGGGCGCAACTGGACCTGACCAAGAGGATGTCCTTCATGAGCCACAAGGCGGAGGGCAAGCAGGCAAGGGCGGAGGGCAAGCGGGATCTGACAGGCGGCTCGGAGCCCTGGCTGGCGCGGGATGTGGAGTGCATCTGCAAGACTGGCCGTGAGCCATGCCGGTTCCTCCGGTGGTGCACACGGTTCCTATGATCGGTAATCAAGCTTCCTCTCATACATATCAATTGTAGATAATAGTCAAAACTCAAAACAACCATGTGGATGGTGCACTGGAACATACAATTAAAATTGTCAATTGTAGTGCAGAAGCTACATGAATTTCAGAACTCTTTTTAGGAACTGCAGATGCTTATTTAAAAGTTTCATACATCTTTAAAAGGGAGGATAAATTCTACTAACATCTATAGATCACATGCAACGGCACTCGCTACTTCAGTTTCACAGTTTATGATTAGTTTGGCAAAATGCAAGATGTCACTTGATTAAGCTTTTGCTCATAATGTTTTACTGACAGTGCACTATCTAGACTTGTTTAACCGAAGAGCTGCATTCTTTAAATTCATTATTTTCATTTGGTATGTTTGTGCTTGCTTTCACTTTTATTTGGTATGTTCGTGCTTGCTTTCACTTTTATTATTGTTCAACATCTTGCATGTTATAATTTTCAAATGCTATAAACCTGTATGTTATGTGTACTTCTTTCCCCTTGCTTTTTGACTAAGGCTTTGCCGAATGTTTGTAACCTATGCAACTTTATTTCCATTTTTTCTAGATTCGTACTAATATTAGGTGCCTGGTGCCAGTGTATTACCAATGCCATCTTGTCAATGATTAATGTTCAAAATAGCTGCAGCTCTGTATTGATGTGGATTTTTCTGAATGTATGCTGCAGTTCTCAATCTGATCCGAGCACTCCATGTGTGATTAGAAGTTGTACATGCCTAATCAGAAGTTATATACCAAAGTGGTATACCTATATATTGTGTAACAGACTATTTTGCATGCTTAGGGAGGCTAAATTTTACTGTAGATAAATGATCAGGTTTTTATTCAGGGCGTGCGTTAAAAATATATAATTAGAGTGCCCTAAATTACGCATATACAACAAGAACGATGTCTGAAAAAGACCTACTGCTCATGTTTACTTCAAGTTCCACTAATCCAGTTAATATGTACCTCGATACTCATTCTGTATTCTTTTGCAGTTTTAAGGTAAATGCTTTGTGAAGAGTAGAACTAGGAAGGCTTGGATATGTAGGTTGAAAGGTGCCCAGGACTTATTTGGGTAAGAGGAATGACATACACTTCATATTCCTTCATATTCCAGACTCTTGTGGTTAAACTATTATGTTGTCCCAATGTAGGGGGTATTTAACATCCTTCACGGTTCTTGACATTATGGAGTTTTTCAGTTCAAGGTCATGTATCAATTTCGATTTCTTGGAACAAATCTTTAGTTTGATGTAGCTTATATATCTCAGAGAGAACCTGTTATGAAGTACCAATGTTTTTTTGGTTAATTGTGTTGTCTTTTACACTCTGAACATGTGCTTCATAACTTTGATTATTTGGTCTTCAGTCAGCTGTGAAACATTGAGAATGTTGTATCGTTTATGTATCACACTGATGTGTGGTGCAATAGTAGATGTAATAATATCTTCTGAAGTATATTAGTTGAGTTAATGATGTCTTAATTTAAGAAATACAATGTTGTGTTTGCATGATATACTATAATTCAGTATGATCATTTATTGGTATTATTTTCGTAATGTATAATTTTATTTAATATTTTATGTATTGCATTATAGATATTTAGATGTCCGTAGCAACGCACGAGCACTTTCCTAGTGTATGAAAAAAAGCAAAAGTAAAAGGAGATCACATGCCTAATAATGCAACTGAGTCTAAGAAAAATACTTTTCTTACCACTATGATAAAATAATTCAATCAAACTAGACACTGGAAGAACATACACAATATATCATATATGTGTTTAAGTTGTACTATTTTGTGTTGTATCAGGAATAACCAACATCACTGTTCCACTATAGTTGATGCCTAATCCTAGCTCTGGACTAGAGTAACAATTAGGCCTGAGGCTCTTGAGAATTTTTGGTGCAACTGCAGTACAGGACAGATGCCTAATGTTTCTCTGTCCAGATGTTTTGATTGTCTTGTTTCGGTGTTTGCTAACTAATTTTCTCCATCAAAATGTGTTTTCAAATATCTTTATTTCCTTAGGCAGCCTTGATTTCTTAACCTACCCTTGTTTTCAACTCTAATGCAAGTATATCATTTTCTTTTATCTTTCAGACATACTAGGAATGTCTCATCTTTCCATTCTGGAACACCACTAGCATGTGACTGGTGATTCACTGCCTAGGTAGGTGGTATTGCAATGGCTGATGCTACCCTTTGAGTCTCTACAGATGTAGTTTGTCACCAAAATACGGTTTGCAAGCTAACTCCTCTATGTTATTATTGATGCCTTTTTTATTTCTATTCTCGTTACACTAGGTTAATTTTCACCATTTGATTTTAAGTTGGCAGTATAAGATAGAAATGTGTGCAGTAAGACATGTCAATTTTAGTGGAGAATCACCAGTAAATGCAGTACAAACATGAGTGAAGTATGAAAGCGAACACGAATGAGAAACGTAAAATGAGAGATGAAACATTGTTGCCGGTGATTTGGTACAAAAAATCTGTGACAATATGTATCTCACAGACTTGCAGTGTATGCCTTAATATTTTGGGTTTTCCTATCCTTGCAACCTTGATTAGTTTTATTTTAAAAAAGGTAAACATGAATGAACCTGTGATGCTACATTAAGGTACAGATTATTTTTTTATACCATTTTTACTAAACAAAGTAAATCCTATCTTAATGCTCAATAAGTAAAAAGGTGTAAAAATCCTATCAGAATTCAGAAAGAATAAGAAAGAATTACAACAATCTAAGAACTGTAATCATGGGTACACTACTAAACAACTGGTGAAATTAAGTAATAAAAATTTAGTTTAGAGATGTCATCATTGCAATTGTCTAATTTGACTGTCAATGGTAGAATCATATTCTAAGGAAATTGACAAAGTTAGTCTCTATGTTTTAGAACTGTAAAAAGAACTTCTTCTATGCTTTCGAGAAAAATTAACTCATCCATCCATCTAGAAAAATTGAAGAGTAAGGGAGTCGTATTGTATCTCATTGTAGTAATGTTGCATTAATTACTCACCTTTTCAACATGAAGCAGGTGGCAGAATCTTCAGTGGCTTCAACTAATCAAAGGGTAGGCTGAACTGGAGTGCAGTGCCAGTTGCCACTGTCGATACTGAAGATGTCCAATCCAAAATCAGATAAAAATGAATTTCCCTGTGCCGAAAAAAATTACCACAATTCAGAATTTGCTCTTCACCAACACAATTCAAAATGGCACAGCTAAAAAAAGAATCAGATTTGCAGTATTGGCACAATTAAACTATTAGTAATAATAAAATTCAGAGTTTCAAAGGTCATATTGTCACAATTCAGACTATCAGTGTTTCACAAATACGGAGTTTCAGAAAACCTTTTTCAGTATGCTTGCTCAGTGGTCCTACCAAGGAACTATGGTCAATGTATTGCTCTTCCCGCTTCATTCACTAGCGGTGTGGCATGAAAACGCTAGATTTAAAAGACACATCGACTTAGCGGTATGCGTTTAAATCATTTTTATTTCTAATTCAACAATAGTATGGAGTCAAAGAAGTACTCCTACATCAATGTTCGGAATAAAAACTGATATCTCTCAGATTAGTGGGCTCAAAAGAAAGGTAAAGAATCCTTTCCCATTTTTTTTATGAAATTATTGAATCACTGCAATAACATAATGATGTCATGATACATTAAGGATAGACAAGATCAGAGCAAAGAAATATTTAGAAGCAATTATGCTACATTCAGGATGAGGATTACTAACCTACATTTTATATGTTAGGTGACATGTTGTCATTCCATATTTGCGATCATTTTTTCAATAAAAATTTGTGCCCTTCTTGCGATATCCAGCACATTTTACTTTCAGTTTCTATATGCCCGAACCAAATTCATCCACGGATACCTGTCGGTGTGCATACCTAGCCCCAAATCGTAGATGTGGCGGGTGATACATTCAGTAGATTTGACTTGGTTCTGACTATTCTTAGGGCGATCACATCTGTGGCATACTGGCCAGCCCCAATTCGAGTTCCAAATCAACTACCATTCAGTTCATTTCCTACAAGGAGAGTACAAAAGTTTATGAATTCATGGGTATTAAAACTGTATTTACTACTTTCAATTTTTTGAAGAAGAAATATTTTCAGAATTGCAGACTCAAAAGGTTATTTATCTGGGTATAAAAGTTGTGGATAATTGAGAAACTGGAATTTTCTGGAGTACGTGACAACGCCATGGCCATATCAATAAATCACGGATCAAGCAGAGACCTCAGTCACCTGGCAACCGGATAGATCTCCCTGAGTAGAGAAGGGTTGGACTGCACCTCAGCCGTTCCGTCGCCTGTGGCCGCCTGTGGCCTAAAACCCTAAACCGCCACTATCAGGACCAAAGTAACCAAAATAAAGGGGATCTGCAATTAGTTGAAGGACTTCGATTTAGAGAAGGAGGGAATTTGCAAATCAATGCCGGTTCCCGAATTCCCCAAACATTAGATCCATGCTTTCCAAACAAATTTTCCTCGTAATCCTGACTATTGAGACTCACCTCATAATATCCTCTGAGCTGCAGGTCGTCACGGGCGCTGCAGCGGAGCCCCTCGATGGTGCTGCGCACGAGCTTCTCGCATGCGAGCGCCGGCGAGGGGCCCGTGTCATGAGCGCCGCAGCGTAGCCCCTCGACGGAGCCGTGGAGCTTCTCACATGCGAGCGCCGGCGAGGGGGGCCATGGCAGAGCCATGGCAAGGGCTGTAGGATTGCGGGTTTGAGCACAACGGGAGAGTAGGGAGGAGGAGAAGCTCGAGCTCCGCAGGAGAGTAAGGAAGACCGGATGAGGAGCCATGGCGAGTGCAAGGTTTGAGCGTTGGGGCTGGACTGTAGGCTGTAGCGGCCGCTTGCCTCGGCACCTCCGCACTGCTATTCTGCTTTGTTGCTTTGGATGGTTGGAGAACCATGGAGAAGACAAAGGTTGGCCTGTTTGCGGCAGCAAAAAATTGTACTACTCCGTACTTGTGATCTCTCTTTTTTTATTGTAAATAATACAGTAGACTGTAGATACCTACGTGTGAGTCAGAAATTGTTTTTTTTTCAATAACACATAACAGATATTGATTTAATGTATTGATAATATCGATTTAAGCCTGCTTATACTCAAGTGTAAGAATCCCTACATCATCTCCACGTGCTGATTGTTAATCTCTGGTCGTGCAATCATTGTTTTCAATCTTTTAAATCTAAGTTTTCAATTTTATAAATATTAGAAGTAGCAATGTTATGTGAAAAATTGTCAAAGTACCTTCTATCTTTGCTGCCCGTCCTGATTTTGGTATGGTGTCAGCATTCTACTGATAATGTTTCCGCGAAAAACACATAAATTCACATGAACACATTATTTAGTGCCCCACCTCCGCCATTATATTGTCATTCAATGGATGTCAACTATTAACCACATTTACCAGTTGGTTGATTCATTTCCATAACATTATATCCATGTATATCTTATTATAATTTGTTGTTTCTGGGTGGACAAATATATTAGGACAATATATTAACATTTCAAAATAATTTTTCGTTAGCAGCTTAAGTCGTTTTTTATAGGATATTTTCAAATAAGAAATACATGTTGTCTTTCCATGATATATTGTAATTCAGTTTTATGACTTATTGACATTGCTTTCGTAATATAAAATTTTATTAAATATTTACGTATTACATTGTAGATATTTAGATGCTCGTAGCAACGCACTGGTACTATACTAGTTAAGTTTAAAAAGAGAGTTCTGTCCCTTTAGTTTTTACATTCCCATCAATTGAACTTTGGTAAACTTGATGAGAAACCTTCCTAGAATCTAGAAATCTAGAAAATATGTGACCGAGATTCAAAAGATACACGTTGGGATTGCTTGTTTCTGCCCATTGAGTGGACGATAATTACAAGCAATTGCCACACACACACGATGGGCCACGGCCATCCCTATCCTCTATGCGGCGGGGCGGTGATTCCTTCCAACATTTCAACCGAAGTCGGCGGCGAGCTCCGCCGGTAGGACGCCGGCGGTCTCCCATCCCACCGCAGTTCCGTCTCCAGGCACGCTCGCGCCCAAGATCTCCTCGCCCCCAGCGGCAGTCTGCCTCCTGGGTTCGCCCTTCCTTCCCGCTCGTCCAGATCCAAGAATCCAGCCCCGCGGGCCGTCGAGGCAACAGCCCTCAGTCCAGGATCACCTAGGTCCAGCCCAGGTGACCAAGCCAGCTTACGAGTGGGCTGCTGGGCACCTCGGCACCCGCAATCCCGAGATCCGGCGCCCTGCGGCGACGGACACGGCCGCCGGGCTGGAGTTCCCTCCTCACCTGCCTATCTGGAGGTATTTCCATAATTTCTGGAGTTCTGCTACAGGGGTGACGCGTATATGAGATCTGTGAGCACTAGTGTTGGCGTAAGTTTTATCTTGTTCCGGTTTGGGAACGCTGTGATTGGCTAGTCGTGTCAGGGAAATAAGATTGGTATGTCAATGCTCATAGTAGTACCAAAAATTTCTAATTGCTCGCGTGATACGTGATGTTTCCAAATGATAAATGTTTGCTGTGTGCACTAGATTAGATTGTAACGGTACTAAAAAGCAGTAGAGACAGCATATGAATGTGCAACAATGCAAGTGGAGACTGCAGACATGTTGAATGACATATAAGAAACTAGGCAAAAACAATAATAAGAACAGAAGACTTCAAATGTTCAGAGGCGGCTCTGGTCTGCCAGCCAGCGCAGTAAAATGCCATAATATTGTCAAATAGGATGGCTTGAGTCCTCAGAAAAGATGTTTTGTTAAGGAAGCCTGTTAGAGCATTCTTTTGGAGAAGCCTCCAACCATCAGAACTGAACCCTTTTACGAAATACCTTGTTGAATTTGAGTGTACTAAAAAATGGTTAGGCTTTTCTCTTTTCAGGTTAGGACTGAAACTAAACATTTTGCTACCAAAACAACAGTTAGAAAGAGAGGATAATTTTAGTTGATGAAAATTGTTGTTAACCTTATTAGCAACTCTGATTTCCTTTGTGATGATTGAATCCTCAATTCCTCATCATGAGGTGGTGACTACCTATACACTACTGTAACAAAGACGCCTAGCTTTTTTGTTGCTATTGTGAACTATTTGCCTCTTATGCTGATTTATAGGTTTGATTTATGGTGCGTTACCTGACTTTATTTAGTGTCATGTTCAATGCATCATTCTCGGTTGATGTAATTATCTTACATTATTCTATCGTCAATTGTTTTGCTTTCAGTTTTCCAACACAATGGACGGAACAAAGCATAGGATTTTGATGGTGTCGGACTTTTTCTTCCCAAACTTCGGTGGAGTGGAAAGCCATATCTACTATCTATCACAGTGTCTGCTTAAGCTTGGCCATAAGGTCCTATTTTCCTCACAAAGTCTATACTTCTCTGTTTTCCATTCATTTGGATGTAAGATACGCTCTTGAATCTGCATTTTTTATCAGATTTTTTACCCTTATTTGCATTATAATTATACTAGATTTTTAGGGTGTTACATCTATGTTGTGTTGCTGCTAAAATGGATTATATGGACATGCTTTGGAGATATTACCTAATATATGCATATTTAGAATAAATGTAAAAAACATTAACTAAGGGGTACTAAATTTCTAAGAAAATTATTGAATGAAGTTTTATCTGTGATTGCCTAGGTTGTCGTCATGACGCATGCATATGGAAACCGATCTGGAGTACGATATGTCACAAATGGTTTAAAGGTTTATTATGTACCATGGAGGCCATTCCTCATGCAGAATACATTGCCTACATTATTTTTGACATTGCCAATTGTAAGGACCATTATTATTCGAGAGAAGATTTCTGTTGTGCATGGACATCAGGCCTTCTCAACCCTGTGTCATGAAGCATTGATGCATGCTAGAACAATGGGGTACAAAGTTGTCTTCACAGATCACTCACTTTATGGTTTTGCTGATGCTGGAAGCATACACATGAATAAGGTGCTGCAGTTTACTCTTGCAGATATTGATCAGGCAATATGTGTCTCTCATACGAGCAAAGAGAATACTGTCTTGAGGTCTGGGATATCTCCGGAGAAGGTTTTTATGGTTCCTAATGCTGTTGATACAGCAATGTTTACTCCCTCACCCAAGCGCTTAAGTTGCGATGAAATAGTTATTGTTGTGATCAGTAGACTAGTATATAGAAAAGGTGCAGACCTTCTTGTAGAAGTCATTCCAGAAGTGTGTCGTCTATTTCCAAAGGTGAGGATGAGCTACATCACTCTTTAAATTAACATAACCATGTTTTAACTGTGTATGTACGGCCTAAGTGAGAAGCCTTTGTTGTGCAGAGTCTTAATCACTAAATATTTTAATTGTTGCACATGTTTAATTGTGCATGCAAGGAATAAGGTAGAAGCCTGTCAGCATAGCTAGTGTTTGGCTGTTTTCATCCAGTCATCTTGCACCATTGTTTTTTTTGGGCTGTATGTACTGTTTTGGATTTAGTAAGGTAGTTTTATTTAATGACTCTATGGACTTGTCAGGTTCGCTTTATTATTGGGGGTGATGGACCAAAACGTGTGCGACTTGAGGAGATGAGGGAGAAGTTCTCCCTTCAGGATAGAGTTGATATGTTAGGAGCTGTGCCTCATGCTGATGTGCAATCAGTTCTGATATCTGGTCATATATTTTTAAACAGGTAATTTTCCTAAAGTTTTTGTAATATCTTAATTCCTATTGAATTCTTGTTTATAGTTTTTCTTGATGGGCAGAGATCTTGATTCATTTTACATTTGGGACACATTTTCTGCACTTGCAATAGATTTTTTACATTCCTCTATCAGATTATTAAAGTGCTCTTATGAATACATGCTCTGAAAACATATACTTGGAATATGATTTAATGGAGTAACTTTTCATGAACATTATATTAAGGTTTCTTCCAAAGTACTAATATATTGTAGGTAGATGAGGGGTTAACTAAAGTACATTTTTCTTCCTTCTCATCTTGCATCTTCTACCTTCTTGCCAATTGGAACTTAATGCTTCAGAGAAACTAGATGAACATAATTTCTCATGTAACAGATGCAAAGGTTTCACCATTTTATGGATAACCTCATAACCAACAGCAACACTGAAACACATCCTTTTGTTATTTTTAGCTCCCTTACAGAGGCATTTTGCATAGCCATTCTGGAAGCAGCAAGCTGTGGACTGTTGACAGTAAGCACTAGAGTTGGAGGTGTCCCAGAGGTATGCACTTCATGATCTTCAGTTTCTCTTTTAATGAAGACCTCAACATTTGTTAGATGGTTTTCGAGCTTCCTGCAAACCATACCTTTTTTTTTTCAGGTTCTTCCTGATGACATGATTGTACTTGCAGAACCAGCTCCAGAAGATATGGTAAGAGCTGTCAAGAAAGCTATTGACATGCTACCTGGCATAGATCCCCAGGTTATGCATCTTCGGGTAAGTATGAATCTCAGCTCTCGACACTTCGAACAAAGGATTGGATCTGTCTCCTGCTCTTGTGTTTATTTTGCATTAGCTTCTGTTTAGGTGAAGATTGGTATGCAAGTTCTTTGGTCTTTGATCAGTTGCTTCCAATTTGCGTCACAGATGAAAAAACTTTATAGTTGGGATGATGTGGCCAAAAGAACAGAGATTGTTTATGATCGTGCAATGCAGTCATCAACAACAAATTTGCTAGACCGCCTTCCCCGGTGAGCATACTAGAAGAAAAGAAATGTTAATAACTCTATTGTTTCTTCAATAGAAGTTCTAGGTGAAAGAATATATAGTAGATATTTCATGTGCTGAATATACTTATACTCTGGATAATATTGCTCTTCTTTTTTGCACCGAGACCCAAATTGGAATAAATTAATTGATTTGCTGCTTCTGTGATGGTGTAGATATCTTACCTGTGGATCTTGGGCTGGGAAACTGTTTTGCATAGTTATGATCATCAATTACCTATTATGGCGCCTTCTAGAATTCCTACAGGTATTTGTGTATCTGTGCTTTTCTCCCCCACCCCCCCCCCCCCTTTTTTTTGAGATTTAGTGGAATCTTATGAGACATCTCCCCTCAGCCTGCTGAAGAAATTGAAGAAGTCCCAGATATAGGTCCACTACACGCTCTGATGGATTCAAGAGATGATTCATGTGAAGCTCAAGAAAAGCAGATTTAGATTTTTGCCAGATTTACAGACAGTTGGGGTTTACTGGCATGGTTTCTTGTCCATGTCCGCATTCATTGTGGATTTCTGGTCCATGTACAGGTATGCCATTTTGATTTTGGTCCTAACCCAGAAGCTTCTTTCGGACGGAAGTTTCCAGCTCCTTTAGTGGTAACTGAAACTGAAAGAGAATAGACTGCCCCTCATTTGGGGGATTTCTTGTCATGTTGGTTGAAGCAAGGATCCGAGTCTCTGTCATTGCCCAGCTCCACCACTTTTTTTCGAAATTAGTGGATGGTCGAGGCCCTTATCTCTTGCTGATCAACGCCCAAAGTGCTCACTGTCACTGAAACAAGGGTCCCACTCTTTTGGCATCAGATTGCCTTGTTTTTGCCACGTCGATGGCGACAGGTTCTAAGTGCACCCCAAAAGTATAGCGAAATTATTGTGGTGTTGTGTTAAGCCTGCATCGACATGCTGCCTGTAATAATACCTTGTGATAATCTCGCAGCAATTCTTTCATATTTGCTGTTCTGATCCTTCGTACAGGAGGATTATGCATGTTTACTACGCGTGCAAGGCACATTTGGTTGCTGTTTGGAAGGGCAAAATTTTGACCCATGTCTGTGAGAGGTACTGTTAGGAAGGCATGATGTTTTCATGTCACGAACTGCAGAATCCCTATGGTAATTGGTCAAAAATTGTTATGCTGAAAGCAGCACATGAGCTATTGCCTCTTTAGTAATTCGTTGTATAGTTTTATTTTGACGTGATGCTTTTCGTACAGCATGAGGTGGGGTGGAATATATTCGTGGTGATGTGCCTTTGCGCATCTCTTTACACGCGTTGCCAGGTCTCTTTGTACGCGTCTGTGATTGTATTCCCTTTTCTGCTTCCTCTTTCTAGTGTGTGGTCACTGGTCAGCACGCTTCGGTGCAAACGAGAGGTGCAGGCATCTGAAAGCGGCAGCAACGACCACCTCAAGTTTGGGTAGTGTACTTCATATGGCACCTTCGTTCAAACCAAGAACACACTTTATGGCCTGTTTAGTTTGGCAAATTGCGGGTATGAATAGTGTTAGAATAGAGGAAAGTTGTTGTATTTGATCGCGTGTAGAGAAAATGTGATTTGATGTGACGGGTAAATAGAGAAAAGTTGAGTAAAGTTGCCGAACTAAGTAGGCCCTTATTATCATATATGTCAAAAACAACTTTAATTCAAAAGTTTGTTGTCCCTGGATAACTGGAACATTATCTCCTCTGTTTTGCACTCTGTAATAACTTGGTAATTTCAAAGTTCTGATAGCAAGCAGCAGGTCCACACTCGTAATTTTTATGTACTCCATTTTTTGAATCATGTTTTTAATTAAATAATTATACCAGTTCGTCGATTTTACACTTACAAACAAAATATAAGTTAATAAAATGGTTGATTTGTTCTTGGAAACTGCGGACGAAACAGAGTACTCCTACTGAGAGTCCTCTGTTCGCTCCCTTTTCCGCAGAGGACGAAACGAACAGACAAGAGTCCTGGTTCCGTGCCCCCATCGCCACGCCTCCCAAAGCGACAGCGAGGCACGCGGCCGGCGAGGACGACTCCTCCACTCCAATCAACGAGTCAGAAGCGGAGCAGCAAGGCCGGCGAGAGAGGCGAGGAGGAGGAGCGGAGGGAGGGAGGGGCATGGCTCGGCGGCCGGCGTCGTGGGAGCAGGGCGGCGACGAGTATGACTACCTCTTCAAGGTGGTGCTCATCGGCGACTCCGGCGTCGGCAAGTCCAACCTGCTCTCCCGCTTCACCAAGAACACCTTCGCCCTCGACTCCAAGTCCACCATCGGCGTCGAGTTCGCCACCCGCACCCTCCAGGTGCGCACTCTCCCTCTCCCCTGTCTCACTCTGTTCCGCTTCTTGGCTTCAAGCACGCCACTCTGTTCCGCTTCTTGGCTTCAAGCACGCTGGACAGACTCTGTACCCGTACTGGAATCGTCTGAGATCGAGCAATTCATTGCTTTGGTGCCCTGTTCCAGCGGTTCTTGGCTCCAAACATTTTCTTGCGAGAATTATTTAGAATTTGGTGATGATACGCGTATGGTGCTGGATTGGGTTTCTTGGCTTGGGAAAGCACCGGGAGAAGTCATGTTTCGTGTCCATGGTTGGCTTCATTGCCTGCCACATGTTAGCGCTTTATGAACTTTTCTGCAATTGGTGAGTCGTGAGCGGCGTGCTTGCCACCACAAATTGCTGCTGCAAATTTATTTGGGTGGCAGTATTTTCTCCCTTTCCAGAATTCCGCAGTAGCACGTGGATTTTGTTTTATTCTCATTTCAGTTTGCTAATGAATGATCCGGACTACAGAAGAATATATAAATGCGTGATTGGGTGCAAAATAATCAGTGTGAAGTGGTGCCAGTTTAACAATCCTTAGGTACGAGTTAAATCTTGAGCATTTTGGGGTATACTAGTTCATGGTTTTATGTTTTTTGTTATCCAATCTAGCTAGATCTGTATGGATGTTTCAGGAAAATCAGAACATTTTCTTCCGAAGTTTTTTTTTTGAACGAACGGGCACAAGACAATGCCTATTTCATTAATAAAGAAGAGAATTACAGCTGGCTAGCCGGACAAGTCTAGCAGTATTAATTACACTCGCGCGCTTAGGTGCGCCAAGCTCTTGGCTCCCCTATAACGCAAATTACTCACCCGCACTAAAACTTATCTCTGCGAAGAGCTATGAGGTCGTTCCATTGATCCAAATGGCCATCTCACTCCATCAGAATGTCAAGTATGCATCCATCTTTGTTTGATCTGCAATAGGTGAGTCGTGAGCGGTGTGCTTGCCACCACAAGTTGCTGCTCCAATTTTATTTGGGTGGCAGTATTTTCTCCCTTTCCAGAATTCTGCAGTAGCACGTGGATTTTGTTTTATTCTCATTTCAGTTTGCTAATGAATGATCTGGACCACAGAAGAATATAGAAATGCGTGATGGGTGCAAAATAAGAACATTGGAATTGATTGTTTGTAATTTAGGTTGCCAATGTTAGGTGCATCAGCCATCAGTGCTTGCTCCCTGAACGAGCAACTGTCGAGTGTGCTTAGTAACAACTTCATTGAATACAAAACCATTCCACTGTTTTCTATATCCCCCAAGGGCATTACTCTGTTTTTTATTTGCATTGTGGGCACCAATTTACAGTTTGCAAATTAAAATTATTTCGTAAACTTGTACATGTGGCAAATTATTGTTGTTTGATTTGGTGAGCGCCGTTAGTGTGAAGTGGTGCCAGTTAAACAATCCTTAGGTACGAGTTAAATCTTGAGCATTTTGGGGTGTACTAGTTCATGGTTTTATGTTCTTTGTTATCCAATCTAGCTAGATCTGTATGGATGTTTCAGGAAAATCAGAACATGTTCTTCCAAAGTTTTCTTTCTATCGTGTTCCTAGTCTAAACTTCTTGCCCATTAGAATGTCAAGTATGCATCCATCTTTGTTTGATTCACATTATATGCCTGGTTACCCATCTGATCTTGATGGTATTCTTTCATTGATAGGCTTTCTTATTTAAACAACCCACAATTCTTCCCAAGTGCCCTCAGTATCTAGTCAGTTCAAAAGTTGCCATATAACTCATAAGCACGATAATCATTTAACTAAGAGCTCAAGGAGTAACAAATTGGAAACCCCTTAATAAATAACTAGAGGCTGAATGGCATGTCCTGCTCCAGTCAACATTTTGTTTCATATTAGTTAGGATTAATTGCCTCATATTTTAATGCTCTGCTTCTGCATTGTAGGGAAATGTACATACATTTGTTCTGGTTTCTCAACCCATAATTAGTTTTTTCCTATTTGTTCGTGAACGTGAATTGTTACAGTCAAGGAAGAGAAAAGTGATTGTTTGACTGGTTATTATGTTTCAAGGTTGCGTAGTGATACTGGACTTGAAATTCGTGTTGTGTTCAATGAAACATGGGCAAATAGCTACTTTACATTGTATAAATCTGCTAGGAAACTTTTCCAACTATGAAATACTACAAAAGATTTATCACCATTTGGTAGACTGTCATGATGAAATATACTTCTGCTTGACAATGCTTTTAAGATAAGCCCATTCATAACATCATGCACTCTGCCTATGTATATAACATAACTTCATGCACTCTGCCTATCAGTGACGGATGCAAGATCAAAACTTAGGGGGGGGGGGGGGCTGAGTTGTCCATCTTCACTTCTTCCTCTTATTCTTGTTATTTTTCCTCTTTTTTTCTCATCTTGTTCCCTTAATATCAATGGAGTTATTGGCAATAGGGGGGGGGGGGCCAGAGCCCCCCCGTTGGATCCGTCCCTGCTGCCTATGTATATAACATGAATGCTACTACTTACACTTTTTGTTCATGGTATTAGTATCTCCAGCCATGAATGGGAAGAGAACCTGGGACATAATATGATATTTAGAGACTGTTTCGCTGGACCAAATCACATCCTGATCCACATGGATGGGTCAGGAAAGTGTGAATTTAGCCAGAATTTCTGGCCCATTCATATGAATTAGGCAAGGAGTTGGTCGACCCATAGAAGATGAGTAAGTAACAGGAATAAACAAATGATCATTATGTCGCTATATTATGTGATGCACGTCGCCACTTATGGATAGCTATGCCCTTTATTAGAACAATTTCCACTGCTAGGGAAGTTACAAAAGTTTATTTCTCTGATTCAGGTGGATAATAAGACTATAAAAGCTCAAATATGGGACACTGCTGGCCAGGAGAGATATCGAGCAATTACAAGTGCTTACTATCGTGGAGCAGTAGGGGCATTGCTAGTCTATGACGTCACTAAAGTATTGACATTTGAGAATGTGAAGCGGTGGCTGAAGGAGCTCCGGGACCATGCTGATTCAAACATCGTTGTCATGCTCATTGGTAACAAGATTGACCTTAGGCATCTCCGTTCTGTTGCGGTTGAGGATGCTGCAAGCTTTGCAGAGACCGAAGGGTTGTTCTTCATCGAGACCTCTGCGCTTGATGCAACAAATGTCGAGAAGGCTTTTCAGACTGTGCTAGCTGAGATCTACCGAGTAATTAGCAAGAAGCCTCTGTCATCTGTTGACTCTGGATCAGGTTCTGGTAACATCCTAGAGGGACAGTCCATTCAAGTGTCAGCCGCAAATTCTAGCACCCTTACGTCACGGTGCTGCTCTTCTTAGAGGTACTCAGCAGGATCATCTAAACACAATTGAGGTCCTGCCTCGAGTCTTAGACTTGTTGATATATATTACTCTTTTGTGTGAACAGTAATTGTAGATTTTAAGAATGGCAGACTTGCGAAGCTGACTACTTGGCCTTCATCTTGTTACATCACAAGCTATTGTGAGAGGAAATGTGTTGCTGTAACTGAGCAAAAGACTCTGTACCACTCCCAGCAAAGCTCCTTGCTCTTAACTAGTAGCAAGGTAGTATTTATATAATTTGCTGATGTAATTTTTGTTGGGTTAACTATGTTTGTATTGTTAACCTACTAAAAAAATCATCTTCAGTATATACTCCCTCCGTCCCAAAATAAGTGCACGTCCCGCTTCCCGAGAAGTCAAACTCTTTTGAAGTTTGACTAAGTATAGACAAAATAATATCAATATTTGTATCTGCAAATAAATTTATTATGAAAATATATTCCGCAACTAATCTAACGACACTTACTACACATCATAGATATTAGTAAATTTTTATATATATTTGGTCAAAGTTACAGAAGTTTGACTTCTCGGTAAGCGAGATGTGTAATTATTTTGGGACGGAGGGAGTACACCTGATGCTAGTAGCTGGTGGCTGTGCTTCCTATCTTGCAGTTAATATTGTGAATTTTGTCCTTCGTTTTTCTTCTCCTAAAGTTCAAATTATATATTGATGGATCATCCTAGTTTTCAAAGGTTCTGATGTATATTTTTGAGAGGCTTAATCAAAATGCAGGTTCCACGTTGGTTTTGTTATGGATGTTAAAAAGGTTTTGAGTGGCTTTCAAAGGTTTCACGTTGTCTGTATTGGTTTCATGAACTCAATAAGAACTTTGGAATAAGAGTACATGACTACATTATCTAATTTTCTCTTATGTTAAAAAGGAAAGTCAGGAAGTTGTAAGTGCCAATGCTTTTTGAGTTACGTGCTTAAGCCTCAAGGGACCTGCTGGGACTGAGGAAGCCACCAGGCGCGCAAGAGCTGCGGCCTCCCTGCCAGGGTTGGGAACAGAATTGGAGGTTAGGTGACAGCCAAGCTTGTGAACACTCATGTATCCCAAGACTTCAGTGGCTACTTGATTCCTGATGGCTCCCAAGCCTATGTATGTTCCATTTCCGTTGCCGAGCCTGAATAAAGAATGCTAGAATTTTTAGTATCTCTCCATTTGACATCTAGTTTCTCCAGTTTGTGGCTATTTATTTGAACTCATCAACCAGGCACTTTGGAATTCTCTTGAAGAAAAAAAAGACAATTCATAATGTCATTATGCAACTGGTATGTGGTTATATAAAGTCACCGGCCGGGCTTGATTCAGAAAGACGTCATCAGGATGCCTGTGTAAAAATAGCGTTGCCAACCATTTGCGCATGCATATATGCAACTCACTCGAATACACTTGACATGGAACACTTGTTAATCAGTAATTAGTATGCCCTTACACCAAAATAAATATTAAGTCCTATAGCTTGTCGAAATATGTTTGCTCAACTTTATACAGCATTCTCTATAGCGTTATGTATTTCTGCTAGCTTGTCGAGAATGTGAAGCGGTGGCTGAAGGAGCTCCATGACCATGCTGACTCAACATCGTTGTCATGCTCAATGCTGACTCAACATCGGTTCTGTTGCAGTTGAGGATGCTGCAAGCTTTGCAGAGACCGAAGGCCGGGTTGTTCTTCATCGAGACCTATGCACTAGATGCAACAAATGTCGAGAAGGTTTTTCAGACTGTGCTGGCTGAGATCTACTACCGAGCAATCAGCAAGAAGCCGCAGTCATCTGGTAACATCAGAGAGGGAACGTCAATTCAAGTTTCAGCCACAAATTCTAGCACCCTTACATCACGGTGCTACTCCTCATAGAGGTGCTCATCAGGATCCTGCTGCCCTTCTTAGAGGTGCTCATCAGGATCATCTAAACCAACAATTGAGGTTCTCCATTTGAGTCGTGATTACTTGACCTGCATAGTCTTTTTACTCGCTGCGTGAACAATAAGTCATAAGTGTATATTGTAAGAATGGCAGATTTGAGATGCTGATTACTTGACCTGCATAGCCTTTTTACATCAAAAGCTATAGCTACTGGGAGGAAAGCTGCATAAAAAAATCTGTACCACTCCCAGAAATGCCCTTTCCTAGTAGCAGGGTAGTATTTATATAACGTGCAGTTGTGGGTTTTGTCGTTGGGTTAACTATTTTATTTTTTTAATTTTTCCGATGTTTTATTTTTTATTGTTAACCTAGTAAAAATCAACTTCTGCGTATATACCTGCTGACGTTAGTAGCTCGTGGTTGTGCTTCGTATCTTGCAATTATTATTGTGGATAGTGTCATCATTTTTCTTCTCCTCATATTGAAACTGTATGTCAATGGATTTTCCTAGTTTTCAAGTGACTGACCTATATTTTTGAGACGTTTAATAAAAGTGTAAGTTCGACATTGCTATTGTTATGGAGGATCTTTGCTACGGTTCAGGAAATCAATGGGAGTTTCGGAAATTTCTCTTTTGTAAAAAAGGAAAGCTAGTAAGTTGCAAGTGCCAATGCTTTCTGTTACTGGCTCTAGGGCCTGCTGGGGTGTATCTTCGGAAAGTCTTAGACTCTGAGTCCTAGTCACTTTAGAGATAATTATCTTGATCTTGATCTGTTTAGAGGATTGAGAGTTTGATTAAAAATTGATGGATCCTATTTGTTATAACGAACAATCCGAGTCATGTTAAACCAATTCAAGTAATAGAGTCCCTATATGATCAAGGGAGATGTACTTTTAGGAAATCAAGAGAGAACAAGTCAAGTGCCCTCGACATTGATCTCCCTGTGCCAGACCCTCCCTGTCCTTCTTCTGCCCTAGCTGCACCCCTCACCCACCACCGACCTACCTAAAAAATTAAAATATGTGTTACTTGAAAGTAAAGTTAATTTTGAGTGGTTAAGGTGTGCCAAAATGCTTCAAACCAGTAGCTACGGTGACAGCCAAGGCTGTGCAAACTCCCAGTTTTGTGGCAACTTGATTCCTGACGCCTCCAAAGCCTACATTCCATTTTTTTTTTGTTGCTGAGCAGGAGCGCACAGAGCTAGAAGTTCTAGTATCTTCCATTTGACATCTAGTTTCTCTGGTTGTGGCTATTTATTTGAACTTATATATCCACCAGGCATCTGGCAATACTTCCCCAGAAAAAAGGACATTTCATAGTGTGTCTGCTATGTGGATATAAAATCACCAGCTGGGCTTGATCCATTCAAGTGTCAGCTTCAAATTCTAGCACCCTTACATCGCGGTGCTGCTCTTCTTAGAGGTACTCATCAGGATCATCTAAACACAATTGAGGTTCTCCCTTGAACAATAGTTGTAGATTTTAAGAATGGCAGACTTGAGATGCTGACTACTGTGGGAGGAAAGTCTTTCTGTGTAACTGAGCAAGACTCTGTTCTGTACCACTCCCAGCAAAGCTCCTTGCTTGTACCTATTAGCAGGGTGGTATTTATATAATGTGATGTTGTGATTTTTGTTGGTTTAACTAAGTTGTTTGTATTGTTAACCTAGTAAAAAAATCATCTTCAGCATATACACCTGACGCTAGTAGCTGGTGGCTGTGCTTCCTATCTTGCAATTTGTCCGTCGTTTTTCTTCTCCTAATAAGATTGAAATTTTATATCGAGGGAGCGAGCATCCTAGTTTTCAAGGGTCGGATGTATATTTTTGAGAGGTTTAATCAAAATGCAGTACAGTTTCACGTTGGTTTCGTTATGGATGTCTCGTATTAGCTTCATGAACCCAATAAGAAGTTTGGAATTGGACTATAGGTGATCCAATTTTCCTGTATATATGTTAAAAAAGAGTCAGAATGTTGAAGGCAGTGCCAATGCTTTCCATTACGTGCTGAAGCCTCAAGGGACCTGCCGTGCCCGCGACAGCCACTATAGAAGAAAACAATTCAATTGCCCTCGACATCTCTATCTTTGCGTCACCTAGCTGCACCTGGCCACCACCATCGATGCTATGACTTTCAAAAATGTATTTACATGTAAACTTAATTTTGAGGTGTTAATGTGCGCCAAAGTGCTTCACACGAGTTTTGTGGCAACTTGATTCCTCATGTCTCCCAAGCCTACATTATTCCATTTCTGTTGCGGAGCGTGAATACAGAGTGCTACAATTAATTCCTAGCTAGTATCTCTCCATTTGACATCTAGTTTCTCTGGTTATGGAGCGCTATTTATTTGAACTTATCAACCAGGCACCCGGGAATTTTCCTGAATAATAAAGGGCATTTCATAATGTGACTGGTCTGCGGATGGATATAACTAAAGTCACAGGCAGGGCTTGATTCAGAAAGAAGTCATGGTGTATCACCATGCTGTTACAGTATATTGAGCCATGGGGCCAGCATGCCGGTGTACGTATTAAGCAGTAATTGAAGCAGCCACCAATAAAGTACATATGAGACGAGTTAGGCACAAATGCATAATCACTAATGGTCCACATCTGGGACTGGGAGGATGCTGTTCAAGATACTTTATTACAGCTGCCTGCTACTTACACTCGCCTTTAGTTTGCTTACAAAGGGAAGGTAGTAGAGCGACCTGTGACAACCAACTACTATACGGACAAGAAAATATATCATGTCTCTCCAAATGAAAATGTCGATACTAAGGGTATGTTTCGATTCCGGTCGGTAAACTTTAGCTCATGTCATATCGGATGTTTGAATACTAATTAGAAGTATTAAATGTAGATTAACAACTAAACTCATTTCGTAACTCCAGAGTTAATCCATGAGATGAATCTAACTTGACATCATCCACGTGTTACCTTCAGTTCAGCAGGTCGAAACCAGTTGGTAAGTTACAGCTAGCCATCGATACAAACCCGCAGACTATCAGACAGCCACATCTTAGGGCACTCGCAGTGTGTGCTCACTGCCCAGAGCGAACTATGAGCCGGTAAAATCGAACCGTCAACACAGAAGCTGCCGAACCATGGTCCTCTCAGACGCACCGCACCGTTTTCTGCCAAAACTGAATTAAGTAATACATCTTTTGTTGTATGCGGTCCAAATTCATCCGAGGGGATAATGCCTAGAAGTTTGACGGATAATTTTTTTAGCATAGGCAGACCTCACAAACGGATGCAACGTTGCATATGTACCGAACCAAACATTTGTTCAACTTTTGTGTCAGAATGGTTCGCACTAGGAAGTGGAGCGAGGTGTCCTTAGAAAGCAACCACACTAGAAGTTTACTACACCTATAAGGCTATAACCCATTTGTCCATTCAACAAAGACAGATAAGCACATCGTTTAAGACTTCCAAAGTAGACGAGATTCTCCGCATCAGTTGACTGACTATTCAACACCATTCGAAATACAAAAAAAGTTATCCCAGTTGACTCCATATATATGCAATCATCATCGCAAAAAAATAGGATAACATCTTATCTGCCTAACCAGATGAAACAGCCTCCATTTTGTTTATCATTGTTCTCAGAATTCCAGCTACTTTCAAGATTATCCGGGAAACACTTCCTTCTTGGGGTCCAAACTGGTGGATTAAATATAACCATCATCTTTATTGGACGGTTTTGCGTGGGATCAATTTTAAAAGTAACTAAGGCTACTTGCAGGAAATAGCAACATCCAATCCCCAAAAAAAAGAAAGAAAACACCCAATCTTTTTCTGTGAACTAGTAACATTTAACTGATGTAGTGTTCTTATCTTCGAAGACAAAATCCTTTTAAAAATCATTATTTTAATATAATCCAAACACAGCAAATAGATTTGTTCTCCCTGCCGCCGGGCTCAGTGAAAACCTGAAGATTCGATAAGAGAAAATTAAACAAATTAAGTCATTCAACAGAACATAGTCCAATGGTAGGACGGTCAAGTGGGACGCTACCCACCAGGGTTCAAATCCTGATGCTCGCACATTTTCCTGGATTTATTCCGAGATTTTCCGGCGTTATGCATTAAGTGGTAAGCGACGTTCCCGTCGACGACGAGGCGCCAGTGGTGACTTCGAGAATCTCCAGATCTGCCGGTGCTCAGTTCTTCGGAGGTGCTCATAGGGGTAGGGTTTGCGTACGTGTATTCATAGGGGTGAGTATGCGTGCGTGTTGTGAGCGTCTGCGTTGTACTGTGTAATTAAAAAAAAAGACACAGTTTGCTGGATCGCACAGGCACAGCTAGTCGGCGACTATGTGGACCGGCTTGCAGAACGCTTCCAGCATCGCGCAGCTGGCCGGCGTGGACGCCTTCGTGCTGATCACGACGATCGTCCGGGTAGCGGTGACGGCGAGGCGGAACAGGAAGACCTGCCGGGAGCTGGCGGAGCAGGTGGAGCGCATCGGCGACCTGCTGCGGAGCCTTGAGGAGCAGCCTGGTATGGGCATCATGCGGCGGCCGGAGACGAGCGCCCCGCTCGTGGAGCTGCACGGGACGCTCCGGCGGGCGTGCGCCGTCGTCGAGTCGTGCAGGCGCGGCGGCTACGTCCGCGGGCTCTTCACCGGTGGGTCTCGGGCGGCGAGCCTCCGCGACGTCCAGAGCAGGATCATCGCCTTCTTCCTTCAGCTGTTCCCCATCATCAGCCACCTTGACAGCACCCGTCTCCTCGTGCAAGTTATGGACAGCACCGCCGCCGCTCGTGCGCCGAGCTCTGCTCCGGCGAGGTAATAAGCAATTATTTGGATTTCCTGCTTTATCAACATGCTTATCAGGCGATTCTATACAAGTCAAATTGTGCAATTTTCAGGGTGCTGCAGATGATGTTGTAAGGCCCCCTGCCAATAGCCAAGATCCTCAGGACGATGACAGGTCTCTCTCTCTCTCTCCTCAGCATATTCCGATGTTGAGTTGCAGGGTTCAGAATTTAAGTATTTCTCAGTTGATGAGCGCAACAAATTCCTTCTCATTTGAAAACCAAATGGAACAAGGCTCCTTAGCTACTTTTTACAAGGTATACTTAATTTCTTTTATGCTATTTCTTATGGTTTTCTAGAGTTGCCATGAGAGTGATGTTATAATCAGTCGAGCATGTTTTTATATCTTCAGGGTCAACTAAATGGCAATGATGTCACCGTAAAAAGGCTTTCAATTTCCATTGAGGGGCAACAGTTACCACCAAGTTTGAGTCAATACGAGTTGTTCAAAAATGAAGTTTTGATTCTACCAAAGCTTCAGCACAAGAACATAGTGAAGCTCATGGGGTTTTGTGCGGAAAGAAGTGAGAGGATCTTGGTGTATGAATCCATGCATAATGGGAGTCTTGAGGACGTCATCTTTGGCAAGTTCATCTAACAACTAATACAAACTTTATATTGAAATACATAAACTACTTGTTCTTTGTTTTGATCACCTAATATAAGTTGCTTTCTGTGTCCAACTGATGATTTGTTATCTTCACTTGGATCATACAGTGCGTACGAGAGCAGGGTTTATAGTTGACTGGCCTACATGCTTTCACATAGTCGAAGGGGTAGCACAGGGTGCTGCTTATCTGCACAGTCATTCCAGGCTTCGAGTCATTCACAGAGATTTGAAGCCAAGCAACATTCTTCTGGATTCAGATATGAATCCGAAATTATCAAATTTTGACATGGCCAAAGTTTTATGTCCAGGAATGATTCAGGATACAGCAGCTTGTGTTGTGGGCTCAGTGTAAGCAGACTGATCATTTCTCCATTGTAAAATAAAATTATAATGTTATCTTTACCTTTCTAGTATCTCTATTAGAGTTTGAAAGAGGAGAAAAAAATCATGACATATGGTACACTCATTTCTAATAAGTAAATGGTACTTATGAATACCAACTAGCTGTGATTTACCTTTTTTTATTAATGAAATTTGATTTACCTATTCAAGTGAATCTTAAAATCTCATGACATCGACTTACCATTTGTTATCTTTTAGTGGATTTATTGCTCCGGAGTACATGAAAGACGGCACCTTCTCGGTAAAAACCGATGTGTACAGCTTCGGTGTCGTGGTACTTGAAATCATCAGTGGGAAAAGATGGACTCGGTCACTTCAAGAAACTTATTACCGAGATCTACTAACATGGGTAATTAAATATTCGGTGTGGATTGCTGACATGAATAAATCTTCTGTGAAACTAAACATGATATGCGTGTATCTCGTTCACCAGGCCTTCAGTAGGACAATGTACGGAGCCAAACTGGTGCAGAGGCTGAAGGGTTTTGTGCCCGAATCACTGCACAAAATCTTTTTCTGCAGCAGGGCTGTGCCCAAGTGCGTTTCCTTTCCGACACGGCGGAGGGTGCTGTCACAGCAGAGGGAGATGAGGAGATGTTTTCAGGTTGCCCTGCTGTGCATCCAAGAGAAGCCCGAGCGTCGGCCGGACTTGCTGGAAGTCACGCGAATGCTGAGACCTCGAAAATCTAGGGTGCCATTCCCACGACGACCTGGCTACGCTAGGGAGAGCCCAATGTATGCCGGCGATAGGAGCATGACCCCATGAGATTGGTTGCTCCATGCCTATATATCTATAGTTTTGCAATGGTACATCTATGATGGTATTAGCCATGCATGTTACATGAACTACATAGAACAGAGAAGAACAGTTGTGTCAATAAAAAAGAAAGAATCTAAAAATAGCAGAGCATCAGTTTTACTTGTTCATTAATGTGATGCTATATAATGGCCAAATCTGGTACATCTCTACGGATTTTAAAATTGAGAGTTGATTGATACCGGGCTTTGTACACGAGGGACTACCGCAATACATGAGGCACGTTGAAAGGACTTTTTCCTTCTTCGAATCCAAAGTGTAGTGTAGGCATATTAATATTAGTGTTGGGGGGTCGGAAATTCGGACGGGACCCTCGAACACAGATGAAGCAAGATCCCCGAACGAAAACACGAAAGTGCTCAGGAACCAGGAGACAAGGAATCTCCGAAAGTCTATATTCGCCTCAAAAGTTGTGAACCCCTTTACACGTGCCCTCAAACCCCCTTTTATAGGGAGGCGAAGGGACTTTTACATTCCGAGTTTACCCTCGAATCTAAAGAATATTCCAAGTGTGAACACGTATATAAATGTCTTTTACATCCCGTGATTTGCGGAACTAATTTCACATATTTACAAGCTAGCCACTTGTTCACACCTCAAACCCCGACTTTTGGCACCGCTCCTTTGACTTGGTTAATTCACGATTTTCGCCCCATCTTATCGAAGATTCGCAGGTAGTTAGCTTCCCGCACTTCACCGAAATCGGACTTCACCGAACTCGCAGGGATCTTCGAAGTTTCCATCGCTAAAGTTTCCCGAATCAGCAATGACCTCCGAAATTTCCCTCGTCCTGAAACAAGAATCAGACCTGCGAATTCATGATCATTCGGCGACTGTTTCGCCCATGATCAGAGGGTTAGCGAATTCTTTGAAAATCATGAAAATTGAAACCTTCATTTGGATATTTTCTGCATATTTATATGAATTCATAAGAGTCGTGACATCTCCGAAGTTTCGAGGGTGAAAGGGTTTTACCCAAATCCCCAACACTAGCCTCTCGGGGAAGCGGGTTGACTCCGACGATCCGATTCCACGAAAAACTCTCAGAATTTCGGTAAAAAACGTCACCCTCGGAACGTCAGAGTGTACACGCGTCCCCCGTGAAATGCGCAACGGTCATCTCGAGACATCTTCTCGAAACTACCCCCTCTTCCCCTATAAATAGAGCCCCAGCGTGGTAACTTTATTTCACCGCTTCGCCGTTTTCTCTGAACTTTTCGAAGCATTCGCAGCGCAAGTCTTTTCATCTCAAGACTGTCGAAGTTCAGCAACTTCCCCGGCTTTCAAAGGTATTGTACTTGCCTTTCTTATACTTTCGAGCGGTATCTAACTATTTCGTAGATTTTTCGTTTTCTGTAAACTAATATGTGTTTCGCATTTATTTTTCTTCTGAAAAGGTGGCTCGTACCAAAAGTACCGCGAGACCAATGACTTCCGAAGAGTTGGCTGAAGCTTGCGTTCCTCCGACATCGGAGAACATTCCTCCTGGCACAAGTTCTCAGGCTGCCGAAGCTGTTCGAGAATCTGGCAGCCGCGAGGATGGAGAGATCAGATCTGGTCGTGAGTCCGGGGATGGTGAAGATCTTTCTAACGTCGAGGTCAATCTTAATGAGCTGATTTCTTCGAGAGCTTCATACCCCCCGGCCTTTGTTTTCGGGAAATCCAAGGTTACCACCGAACTTATCAAGGAACACGAGGAGGCTAGTTTCTTCCTTTCTGGTGATGGTCGTCCACCTTCTGACGAGGAGACCCCTTCCCCCGAGGCAAATGAAATTGTTGTTTTCAGGGATTTCTTCGTCTGCGGTCTCAGATTTCCCTGTGATGGTATTCTTCCCTCTATTCTCGACAAGTTCTCCGTGAAGATACATCAGTTGACACCTAACTCTTTCTTGGAGCTCTCGAAGTTTTTCTGGATCATGAAGACTTTCAAGTGTAGTCCTAGTGCTGATGTTTTCGCACGCTTATTCGAGCTTGTTACTGAGAAGGATATTCTCAAGCTCAATGATGGGAACTTCTACGAAGCCCAGTATGGTTGCTGTACCTTCAACACTTGAAGGAAGAATTCATTTCAGCATCTTACCCGTATTCAGCTTGCCCCTTGCAGCAAAACCAATTTGCCCGAAGATTGGCGATCCTATTGGTTTTATTTGAAAGTAGATATGTCTAAGGTTTCTGGCTACACTGGACCGGCCTGTCCATTCTATTCGCCAATGGCCCCATTAACCAATGTTACCACAGCTACATTTAACAGCCGGGCTCTTGGCTTCAAGAATTGTGAAAATGCCTTCTTCCTTGCCAGCACCATTCTTGGTGGTCGTGATGCTCTTGAAGAATTCGTTGCAGCTCGAGTCTGGCCTCTGTCACATGGGTGGAAACCTTCAGATGTTGTTTTTCTCGAAGTGGACTGGGCTTCTCAGAAGGTGCCATTTCCGCGATTTAACTTGCGACTTGACGATGATCAGAGCCTAGATGATTTTATCCACGAAGTCGAAGAAAAGGTCACGAATATGGTTGGCGAATTTACTCTAAATGAGTATAAGGCATACAAGCACATCGTGAAGCACAAGAAGAGAGTGAACCGTGTGTTCTCAGAACTTGGTGCAGAAACTGCCCTCCGATCTCACCCACCGGGTGTAGATAAGAAGGTTCCGGCCGTTGCTGTGGCCGGTTGTTCAGCTGCTCCTCCCAAGACTCGAAGGAGGAGGGCTTCGAAGAAAGATAAGGCTACAGGTAGCACTGGGGATACTTCTTCTCCTGCTATCTACCCGTCGAAGACTAAGTCCTTAGAATCCAACAAAAGGAAGAGAAAAGCTTCCGAAGATGTTTCCGATGCTGAGATACAAGCGGCTTCCAGTCTTGCAAAATTAGGCAGGAAGAAATCCAAGAAAGCTGTGAAGAAAGTTTCCGCTATTGTTGTTCAGCGCGTTCCCTCTGCACTTTCTGATGATGAGATGATTGATGAATCCCACCGAACAGGTTTTTTTCTTGCTTGTGCTGTGAATTAAGATTCGGAGTTCGTCATGCTTATACTCCGGGTTCTGAGAATGAATTTGTTGATATTGGAACTTTTTCAGACATTGTCCCCGAAGCTCGGGGGACTCCTACTGCCCCTGCTCCCGCTGAGGCTGAGGCTGGCACTTCCAAAGCTCTTGCTACTAATGATGAGGCTTCTCCAAAGTTTGTCGAAGATTTGGAGCGTACAGTGAGTAAAAGCGGCGGTTTGCTTGAAGATCCTTCCCTGGTTGGAACTCACGAAGATATTCCCGACGAGCAAGATCCCACTCCCTCAGTCACAGCTTACAACGAGAGCTTTGGTACGTCTTTTAGAGGTGAACTGTTAAGTGTTAGCAGTGAGGTGGTTGGTGCGGACGGTGGTAGTCCTAAGCTTTCTTTGTTGTGGAAGTCCCCTAAACTTGTGGGTGAAACAGGAGGAGATGCTCCGAAGAAAAAACTCCGCTTGACTGCCAAAACAACTACTACTGCTGAGAAGCAATCTTCTTCCTCACTCCAGAAATCTTTGACGATTTCTGATCCCGCCATCCAAGTTCCCTCGAAGACATTTAATGCAAAAGGTTTGTTTATTGCTTTCATCTTTATTTTCTGCTGATCTTCTTACTTTCCTTACTGATCTTGTTGCTGGTTCCCTCTGGTTTTCGCAGGTTTTGAAGAAAACGTGCGAAAACATTCCTCATCGAATCTTTCTAGGTTCAGCCATATTTACGATTTGAAAACAACTATTGTTGGCAAGGTTGTCTCTGAAAGGCTCATCGAAAAAGAGAATCTTGTTACTAAGCTCAATGATGAGTCTCAGAGCTTGAAGCGTGACTTAAACAAGGCACAGGCTTCAAACCTCGATCTAGAATAGCGAATCGCTGAACTAGCAGATTCCTTGAAGAAATGTCAAGACGAGAAGAGGCTTGCTGAAGTTGCTCTCCGCGATTCAAAAAAAGATCTTGAGAAACTTAACAAAACTCGTGAAGATGACCTTAAGATGATCGAAAATCTTCGCAGAGATGCTGACAAAAGCACGAAGACTATAGACGAGCTTCGTAGCACTAATGCCGAGCTTTCAACGAAGAACACTGAGCTCGCGAAAACCTTGAGCATGAAAGAGCAAACTATTCTAGATCTCGAGAAGGCTCTGTCTGAGCGGAGCGAGACTTTGGGCAAGGACATTGAAGAAGTCAAGCAAAGCTTGAAACTTTTGTTTGAGGAATATAAGGAAGCTCTGAGGCAATTTGGCACCCGTCCGACCCCACTTCCTGAAAGTGATGATATCTCCGATTCGATGGACTGGATGCTGAAAGAGTTCCAGGCTCTTCCAAGCGTTATTTCAGGAGCTAGCGATTTCGCTGCATTTTTTTTTCTGTGGAAAGCCTACTCAAACTTCTCTCCGATTTTGACTGCGTTGACCTTCCGAAATTCCGTAGAGCACTCTCGTGATTCCCAGACACTGCGGGTACCTCAGCTATCCAGGCTAATGAAGATGTTCGTGCTTTGAAAGTTAAATTCGCGAAGGAATTCTGGATTGCAAGCGGGAAGGAATTTGCGAAGAAGGTTGCCCGTGATAAGCTTGAGGAGGTTATCTCTCTAAACTTTGTTGAACTTCTAGCGTCTTATAGATGTTTTATTTTCTTGATACTAATGACTTCTTTTGTTCCTTTTTCAGATGATTCAGAAAGAAGCGCGCGCCAAAGCTGAGAAAATCCAAGAAGCGACTTCTGAATCTGAGGGGGACAAAGACACTGACGATGAGGAGGATGGTTCGAGAAGTGAAGGCAATGGCGGCAGCAGTAGCAGCAGTGGCGACCAAGATGATGTAGAAGAAGAAAGCTCTGATCGACGCAGCAGTTCTTCGAAGGTTGACATTGTTGGATGAGGCGAAACTTATCCGAACCTTTGCTTTTGATGTTAAAGAGCTGCGAACTTGTATATTTGTGGGCTGCGACCCCTTCTAAACTTTTTGTCTTGTAAATTTTAACCTGCGCAGGTCCTGCAAGGTGGGCCTGTGCAGGATGTCATACCTTTGCGAATCCATCGTCAAGATCAGATAGTTAGTGGTGAAGCTTGGCGGTTGTATAAAGAAGCTCATCCTGGATGCAAATTCTCTGATTTTTGGCTTGAAAGTTGTCAATACTTCTCGATGCGTAGCTTTCAATTAAGTTGGTTTTTTCTTCAACGCGACGGTTATGCTCTTGCTACTGAAGCCTCAAGTTCGCGGCCTTCCGTGAAGACGGAGCCCCCTAGCCCCATAAGCAGTGATTGCAGCTTTGCTTATGCTAGTGATGTTGCAGAAAATTGTGGACGGAGTCCGGGACGCATTGTCGAACTGCCTTTTTGATTTTAAGATCTCTTCGAAGCTTTGTAACTGTACTTTTATGAAATTTTGTATGAAACTAAGGCAATAAACTCATTTTTTAAGAAAAAATGTCACCCTTCCCACCTTGCCGTTTTCATGCAAAATTTCATGTGTGTTTCCTTTCGCTTGCTTTGGTTCCCTCTTAACGCGTAAGAATTTGCATTTCATTAGAGTGTGAGTCGATAAAATTTGCTTCGCGAATTTTGTGGACTTACGCCTGGACGGCGAACTTGCCCAGGTTGATATCGCAACTTTCAGTTGCTTCAACCAGTTTGTGCGCTTGCTATTCGCACGAATGATAGCTGAGCCCCTTAGCTCATAGAATAACATTTTTGGCTAAAAAGCTTTTCTGAATAGACATAACTTCATAGATTTGCTCGGGGATGCTTACCACTATGCCCATTCATTCTTAGAACTGAAAAGATTAGTTGCTACTTCATAGATTTTTTCACAAAAATCTTATGCCAAGACGTTTAAACTTTTCGGGTCATAATCTTCTATTATTTCCATCCTTTTGGTAAGATATCCCTTTGCTTTGGGATTTAGGCCACAACTAGTTGTTGTCTCATGCCTTTCGGTAGGATGTCCCTTTACGGTGGGATCTAGGCCACAACTTGTTGTTGTCTCAGGCCTTTCGGTAGGATGTCCCTTTACGGTGGGATCTAGGCCACAACTTGTTGTTGTCTCAGGCCTTTTGGTAGGATGTCCCTTTACGGTGGGATCTAGGCTTTCACGGAGCCTTCGTCTATCAAGGAGCCTCTTCTCAAAAACTTCTCTTTCACTTTTGAAATCTCGGCTATTAGGAAGCCCTTTCACGAACTTTTTCTTTCACATACAGGTATTTCGGCTATCACGGAGCCTTTCATGAACTTTTCTTTCACACGACGGAATTTCGGCTATCACAGAGCCTTTCACAAACTTTTCTTTCACACGATGGGATTTCGGCTATCACGGAGCCTTTCACGAACTTTTCTTTCACACGATGGAATTTCGGCTATCACGGAGCCTTTCACGAACTTTTCTTTCACACGATGGGATTTCGGCTATCACGGAGCCTTTCACGAACTTTTCTTTCACACGATGGGATTTCGCAAGACACAAAAACTTTGGGGGAAAGCTCTTTTCATATATGTAACATAAAGAGTATTTACATAGGATCCGCCTCGTTAAAAACCTTGCCCCTTGATTTAGGCCCCCCTTTGCAAGGAAAAGAGTACGGTTCTTTTTATTCTAAGGTAAATGTGAGAAGTAAATATTTTTGTTCCCGAAACCACTTATAGCTCCGTGGTTCAGGCTTTTACAATTTTACGGAATCTAAATTTGCGAAAGGAAATGCTGAATACTAAATCTAACTACTTTCATGATTCTCAAGGGTAGTACCTCTTTAGGTTGTCTGCATTCCACGAATGCGGTAGTTCTTCGCCGGTTTGGTCTGTTAAGCAAAAAGCTCCTGGCATGCTAGTTTCTTTTGCTATGTAGGGTCCTTCCCAAGATTCTTGAAGTTTCCTGGGATTCTCCCAATTCTTCTTCCTTTTCAACACTAAATCACCATCCTTGATGTCTTTCCTGACTACTTTCTTATCTTTCCATGCCTTAGTCTCTTTTTGGTATTTCTCAATGTTTTCTGAGGCTTCGAGAATTGTGAGCTCGATCATGTCCTTCTCGACTTTCATTTCAACTTCTTCGATTTCTTTCGCCTTCTGAACTCTCAAACTTTCATTCTTTATTTCTTCTAGTGTCATTGCCTCGGTCCCAAATAGTAAACGAAAAGGCGTGAAACCTGTTGCCCTCGACACTGTTGTGTTGTGAGACCAGATTACCTTCGGTAATTCATCTATCCACTTGCCTTTTCTTTGATCATACAAGCATTTCTTGATTCCCGAAAAGATCAGCCCATTCGCCCTTTCTACAGCCCCATTTCCCTGCGGGTGGTAAACTGAGGAGTACTTCACGTGAGTGCCCAGCGTCTTGCAATATTCCTTGAAGGAGTAGCAGTCGAACTGTTTTCCATTGTCCGCAGTTAACTCCCTTGGGACTCCGAATCTGCAGATTATGTTTTGCCAGAAGAATTTCTGAACTATTGGTGCGGTGATATTCGCCAATGCCTTCGCTTCCACCCACTTGGTGAAATAGTCGACTGCAACTGCTGCAAACTTGCAGTTCCCTTGAGCCGTTGGCAATGGTCCAACCAAATCCATTCCCCACCTTTGTAGAGGCCATGATGGTGGGATTAGATGAACTTGCATAGATGGCAATTTTTGCCGATTCGCAGTTTTTTGACAAGCTTCGCATTCTTGAACCAACTTCTTTGCGTCAACATTTATGGAGGGCCAAAAGAATCCTTGCTTTATTGCTTTGCCCACTAGTGCTCTTGTGCCTATGTGTGTCCCACAAAACCCGCTATGAATTTCTTTGAGAAGTTCCAAGCCTTTTTCGGAGGTTATGCACTTTAGCCATGGTTCGGTAACTCCAGACTTGTAAAGTTCTCCATTCACTACAGCATAGCCTCTTGCTCTTTGCCTTAGTCTTTTTTCCTCCAATTCATCTTGTGGTTCATAGTGGCCCCTCAGGTACGCCATGATTTCAGCCCTCCAATCATGAGTTTCTATACTGTTCACAGTTTTTGGCTTCGAGTCTTTGATGGATGGTTCTTTGATGATTTCGAAGAACACATCCGGAGGCATTGCTTGGTTCTGGGCTGCTGCTTTCGCTAGTTTGTCTGCTTCGTTATTGTCATTTCTTGGTATATGGTGGACTGAGTAGCCCTTGAAATGCTTCTCCATTTCTCTGACTTTCTCAAGATATTTCACCAGAGCTAGATTTCTTGCTCGCTCTCTTTCTCGATGTGTTCTTGGATGACTTTGGAATCTGTCTTAATGATAAAAGTTTGCTGGCCCAAAACTTTCATCTTTCTCAAAGATAGGAGTAAAGCCTCGTATTCAGTTGTGTTGTTCGTAGAAGGCGCATCATCCGCGAAATTAAGCCGAGCAACATATCTTATTACGACTCCTGCTGGAGATGTTACGATTGCCGCTATTCCAACCCCTCTATCACACCAAGCCCCATCACAGTGCACCACCCATGGTGTGGTTATATCTTCGCCAGAGTCTTGGGATGGCGATGTCCAGTCTACGACGAAGTCCGCTAGGACTTGCGATTTGATCGCGCTTCTTCTTTCGAAGTCCACAGTGTATTCTGACAGCTCGGCTGCCCATTTGATGATTCTGGTTGATGCTTCCTTGTTCGTGAATAGGTCATTCAGTGGTTGATTCGTGATAACCCTTATTCTGTGGCCCTCGAAATAATGCCTCAAATTTCTTGCCGCCATGACGACTGCATATGCTATCTTCTCTAGTTCAGAATAAAAAAGTTTGGATCCTGAAAGGGCCTCCGAAGCGAAGTATACAGGGATTTGTTTTAACTTTCCATCCTCCTCTTTCTCTTGCACTAGAACATCACTTACGGCTGAGTTGGAAGCAGACAAATACAGCAGAAGTGGTGATTTTGGCTCTGGAGGGCACAGTTTGGTCATGTTCGATAAATAGTCTTTGAGTTCTTGGAAGGCTTGTTTCTGAGATTCGGACCACTGAAAATTCTTGGAACTTCGGAGAACTTGGAAGAAAGGTAGGCTTCTCCCTGCAACTCTGGGAATGAATCTGTTAAGGGCGGCCACTCTCCCTGTGAGCTTCTGTACATCTTTCACCGAAACAGGATCTTGCATCTCAACTAGAGCCTTGATTTTGTCAGGATTTGCTTCAATACCCATTGTCGAAACCAAGCAGCCCAAGACTTTTCCTTTGTTAATGCCAAAAACACACTTTTCAGGATTTAGCTTAAGGTTTGCGGCTCTAAGGTTCGCAAAGGTTTCCGCTAAATCACTGATGTGGTCTCTTCTTTGAACGCTTTTGACGACTATGTCATCGACATATGCTAGAATGTTTCCCCGAAGCTGAGGATGAAGCACTATTGCTATCATTCTCGAAAAAGTGCACCCTGCATTCTTCAGACCTTCTGGCATTCTGACGAAGCAATAGGTTCCGAAGGGAGTGATGAAACTTGTCTTCTCCTCGTCTTCTCTTCACACCCTTATTTGATGATAGCCTAAGAACATGTCTAGGAGTGAGAGCATTTTGCTGTTTGCAGCATCATCAACGACCTTGTCCACTCTTTCTAAGGGTAAGTGAAGGACCGATTAGGCGAACCAGAGAGGGGGGGAGTGAATGGGAGCCGATAAAAATTCTTCTCGAAGGAGATGAGAACTCCAACAGGACGAACACGGCTTCCAACTCACGTCTCCGACCCAACTACCCAAGTTGGCCAAGACCACGCAGCCACTGGAGTGCTACTGGTCCTAGGAACCAACACTCAACCTTCCGAGCCAAAACTCACCAAACCACACAGCGGAAACTTGCACGGCTTGCTGCCTGCGCTACACCGGTCACACCGATGGCCTGCACCGGTCAGACCGGTGACACCGGTCAGACCGGTGGACAGAGCCGGTCAGGCCGGTGGCTACAGCAGCCGCACAGCAAACGTTCCAGGAAGCCTCAGTGACTCCTCTAGGCCCTGGAACAAAAACCACCACTAAACACAACCTGTGAGGAAAAAGAACCCCTCACAAAACCTAGCAAAACAACTCCAAACACGCCAAGAACTGATCAGCAGGACCACGGGACAAAACCACACGGACAAGGCTATTCCCCGAGACAAAAACCCACCAAAGGCTAGCACCGGTCAGACCGGTCAAGAGCACCGGTCAGACCGGTCGTGCCTGGGCAGCTCGGGATGAACAGCGCCCGCGAGTCAACTCCTCCAAATGCAACTCTCGATCTCCCGATTCGCTCCACGGTTTTGCACAAGACTTTGGGGATAGTAGGAACACCTCATGGGTACTCCATAGCCAAGATTTGGTCCACCAAAACTTGTCAAATCAAGAGGAATCGAAGAAATCCCACCAAGAACGCCTCTAATCCTAGAGCCACGAAAACCCCAAAATCGAGCCCCTTTGCTCACGGATTTGGAAGGGAGATCAAAGGGAAAAGAACCACGAAGGGTTCATGCATACATCCCCCACCAAATCCCAAAGAGAAAGGCCTCGAAATCGCTCCAAGAAAATCGCCAAGAAAGGGCTCCGAAAATCACCAAAAAGGAGAAACGGGAAAGACACAACCAAGCCTTGAGGAACCACGCCGAATCATCTATACATACCAAAGAGGTTCATACAAGGTCTAGCTTGCCGCCCGATCATCCTTCCCTCTCACAAGATCTCACCATGAAGCTCTCAAGCTAGTCCTACGAAAATCCTAAGAAAATAGGAAGGAAAATAGGAAAACCAAATGAGCTAGGGTTCCAATAGATGGCTGCCATCCTCTCACCACTTGGGTTATATGGAGGCAACCGAAAGACGAAAATACCCTTACTAGCTAACTAGGGATACATGCCCCTCGAGGGCGAAATTGGAAGTCTTTGTCTTCGCACCATGGGACGGATGCCCAGCGACCGCAAACTTGCTTAGCCTCGATGCAAGCCTTGCGATCCCGACGCGTGTTCTCCGCTTCGAACATTCCGGACTGCGTCGTCGCACACCGGTCAGACCGGTGCTCCTCACCGGTCAGACCGGTACCCACCGGTCAGACCGGTCAGACCCACCGGTCAGACCGGTCTGGAGCTGCTGCACCTCCGTCTTCGTTTTTTCGGTCTTGGCTTTGTGGATCAACCAAGGAACCCAGTGATTTTCTGGTGAACCACCGGAAACCCTGCGAACTCGGTGTAGCCTCCGCCAATCACCACTCATGACTCGGCTCCCACGTAGTCCCGGCTCGACCTTGGTTTTGAGGCTCAACCAAGAAACCGTCCATGACTTCATCTTGCCGTTCTTGCCACCATGCGGCCCGCACTTGACCCCGCTGGCCACCGGGTCCCTCGAACCAAGCCTACTTGTCTTCTCCACACCTGGAGGCCTCACCGGCAACGACCTTTCACGCTTGTTCTTCACCTGCACCAGTCAAGCCGCAACCTGCACCTGCAATACTTAGCCAAGAATCAGTCCACACCACGTTGTCAATCACTCATCACACCAGGAAGCGACCATCCACCGGTCCTCGAACCACAGCTGGCTCTCAATCTCCCCCTTGATGAGTGCATTGACAACACACACGTTTTGGTAACCAAGAGAAAAGGAAAAGAAAAGAAACGACTAAAAGGAACTCCAACAAGCGATCGAAAGCCAAAGAAAAGGCAAAGAGCAAGATCACTTGAAGAAGACAAGTCTCGGACCCCTTAGGCAAGGGCAACGTCTCGACACATCCGAGACAAAACATGCTCAAGCAAAGAGCACAAACCATGAAACCAAAGCTCGAAAACCACAAAAGAGCTCCCCCTACACACATGCAAGCTCTCCCTGAACCAATGCAACTCCCCCTGGACAAATGCATGCGAACCACTTCACGAAACAGAGCAGCTGCAACAGCTCAGCTCTGACCGGTCAGACCGGTCGACACCACCGGTCAGACCGGTGAGCAACATGTGAACAGGACCAGCACTCTGACCGGTCAGACCGGTGACCTCAACCGGTCAGACCGGTGCACAACAGAGCCCAAAAATGGCTCGAAACCACCTGAAAACCTTCCAAATGCATTCAGTAGGCCAAAACATGCTCAAACTTCTCCCCCTTGTTGACAATGCATGAATCAAGCCAAAAATGCAAAAAATGCAACCTAGAGCTTCTCAAATAGACAAAATTCAACATAGGATGCTACACATGTCCAAACGAGCAAGTTAGATACTCTATAGCTTCGTAATGCCATAAACTTCATGATCACCAAGTTTCTCAACCATTGGGCGAAGCTAAGATAGAATTTAGCAATTTTGCGAAAAATCACTCTCTCATGAGCAAAGTCCTAAACATGAGCAAAACATGTCAAAATGGCAAAGCCACACAAACTTCATGCTAGGACAACCATTCTAAGCATAAGACCATCATAAACACCCACAAGCACCTCATGTCATGTCAAAGCCATCGAGCCATGTGCCTACTTCTATATATGAGACTTCTCATTGGTAGGCATCATGCAACGATTTAGCACCCAAAGCAAATTAAAATTAGCACATATGACATGGGAGCACTTTTTCCAAGCAATTTATATTTCATTTTTTAGATTTATAATTGGTACATGAAATGTCTTTGCGACAAAAAGGAACTTATGCCCCTCCACAAGATGAAGCATGGGGGCTAAACATTCATGATGGCAAATGAGCCTTTGGCCCCATATGATCAAAATAAGCTATCCAACCACAAATTAAGCATAGCCAAGCCACAAAAACATGTCAAGATCATGTAAAGGCATTTACTCACAAGAGAGCATACATATGAAATTTTCAAAAACATAGCCATCAACCATGGATACAAACCAAGATTATCAAGAGCTAAGCCAAACTAACCATAGCTTACCAAATTAGCTCACAAAGACATATATATCATTCCATGGTGAACAATGTATATAGGAGAAGCCTTTCCTAAACAATGCATATGATACAAAATGCATGCAACCTAAGATACAAAGATGCCTATACATCATGTTACATATGCCATGCCAAAAGCAAGAAATGCACAAAGGAAAGCTATACATATGCTACAAATGAGCTCCCACATGCCAACTCAAGAAATCAAACAAACACCAAGCTCCCCCCGCAAACGAGTGAAAGTTGCTTGATCTAGGGGTTTGGTAAAAATATCGGCTAGTTGTTCATGTGTGGGTACATGGATCAAAGCTATCTTCCCTTTCTCTACGTTGTCTCTCAGAAAATGATACCTCACTTCTATGTGCTTGGTTTTGGAATGGAGCACTGGGTTCTTTGCAACGCTTATGGCACTGGTGCTATCACATTGAAGTGGGACATGGGTATACTCCTCACCAAAGTCACTCATGGTGTATGTGATCCAAAGGAGCTGAGAGCAACAACTAGCTGCGGCCACATACTCTGCCTCGGTAGTGGATTGAGCAACACTCGACTGTTTACGGGAAGACCAAGACACCAAAGAAGAACCCAAGAACTGGCAAGTCCCAGAAGTGGACTTCCTATCCAACCGACACCCGGCAAAATCCGCGTCTGAAAAACCATGAAGCGCCAAAGAAGAGGACGCAGAGTACCAAAGGCCGAAGTCGGGAGTGTGTCGCAAATACCTGAAAATGCGCTTGACTGCTTGCCGATGCGAAGTCCTCGGAGACGCTTGAAAACGAGCGCACAGACACACCGAGAATTGGATGTCCGGCCTCGTCGCCGTCAAGTAGAGGAGTGACCCGATCATGCTCCGGTACTCCTTCTGGTCCACGTGTTCACCTTCCTCGTCCGCATCAAGAGCTGTAGTCGTACTCATAGGCGTTGCCATAGCCTTGGAGTCCTCCATCTTGAACTTCCTCACAATGTCCTTGGTGTACTTAGCTTGGTGCACAAATGTTCCTTCCTTTGATTGCTTGATTTGTAGCCCGAGGAAGAACTGCAACTCGCCCATCATGCTCATCTCAAATTCCCTGCTCATGTCTTCTGCAAACCTTGCAACAAGAGAGTTAGACGAGCCACCAAAGACAATATCATCCACGTATACCTGCACAATCAGGACATCTCTGCCCTGCCTGAGGAGAAATAAGGTCTGGTCGACCTTCCCCATCTCAAACCCTCTCTCAAACAGGAACCCCCTCAACCTACCATACCAAGCTCTAGGCGCCTGCTTCAACCCATACAGCGCCTTCCTCAACTTGTACACCCGGTGGGGGTACTTCTCACTCTCAAACCCCGGTGGTTGCCTCACAAACACCTCTTCCTCCAACACACCGTTCAGGAAAGCACTCTTCACATCCATCTGGTACAACTTGAACCCTTTAGACACGGAAAAGGCTAGAAGGATCCTGATCGCCTCCAAATGAGCTACAGGAGCGAAAGTCTCCTCGTAGTCGATCCCCTCTTTCTGACTGTACCCCTGAGCAACAAGTCTCGACTTGTTCCTCACCACTTCTCCTTTCTCTCCCTCTTTATTTTTCCACACCCATTTTGTCCCAATCGGCTTACACCCTGGGGGAGGGTCAACCAACATCCAAACTTGGTTCCTCTCAAAATTCTCCAACTCCTCATGCATCGAGTTAACCCAATTATGATCAGATAACGCGTGTCCAATGTCTTTGGGCTCAAAGGTGGCAACAAAAGCAGCATGAGCGAAATGAGAATTGTTCCGAACCCTCGACCGTGTAGTACGTTCATTCATGTCGCTGATGATTCTCGAAGCTGGGTGATCCACTTGCACTCACCGGGGAGGTTCTCGCCTTGATGCTACCTCCCCCTCAACAGCAGCTTCGCCTTGATCTGGGTTTGTCGTTGTAGGTGTGGGAGAGGGTCCATTCTCGATCGTCGTCGAAGTAGTAGGTACATGTTCAGCCGCGGGCATCACACCGCCATCTTCATCATCTCCATGTTCATGCTCCTCCTCCTGAAAGATCTCCTCGCCAAGTTCGTCGTCACCTGCACACTCAAAAACAAGCTGACTACGTGGCTGTGTCTCGTCGAAGGTTACCTCGCAAGTCTTCACGATTTGGTTAGTTTCAAGATTGAGCACACGAAATGCTCTAGAATGAGATGCATAACCAAAGAAAATGCCATCGACAGACCTAGCCTCGAACTTGTCCAACTTCTTCCCTTTCTTCAGAATGAAGCATTTACAACCAAAGACATGGAAGTGACTCACCTTGGGTGTGCGACCGTGCATCAACTCGTAACAGGTTTTCTTCTTGTGAACCCTGAGATAGATCCTGTTCGACACATGGCACGCGGTATTGACCGCCTCAGCCCAGAACCTTCTCGGAGTCCTATGCTCGTCGAGCATCGTCCAAGCCATCTCGCACAAGGTCCTGTTTTTCCTTTCCACCACGCCATTCTGGGGAGGCGTATACGGACTCGAAAACTGGTGTTCAAGACCCAAGTCATGGCAAAAGGTTTCGAAGCGAGAGTTTTTGAATTCCGAGCCATTGTCACTGCGGATCGCTCATATGGCATCTCCGTGCCCTCGTTTCTTAACCTCAAGACAAGATCTCGAACAAAACCAAACGTCTCCCCCTTCTCCTCAAGAAAGAACACCCATGCATACCGAGAGTAGTCGTCCACCACAACAAGGACATACCACTTCCCACCCGCAGATCGCACACGAGCTGGCCCAACAAGGTCCATATGGAGCAGCTCGCATGGACGCTCAGTCATCACATCGGTGAGAGGCGGGTGAGAAGAGGCTACCATCTTGGCATGCCTACACGGCGCACAAACCAACTCTTTCTCAAACCTCAACCGTGGCAATCCTCGGACCAAATTGAGTTTACTCAAGCGAGACAAAAGGTCAAAACTCAAGTGACCCAACTTCCTATGCCACTTCCACAACTCACTCGAAGAACCAGCCAAGAAGCAACGCTCCACACCAGAAGACTGAGAAAAATCAGCTCGGAACACTTGACCCTCGGGAACGACCATGCAAACAAGATCCCCCCGAGAATCTAAAATCCGAAAACCACCAGGCCGAAACAACACCTCAAAACCCTCATCCAACAACTGGGACACAGAAAGCAAGTTGTATCCAAGCGATTGAACAAGAGCAACACGCCTGAGAGTGATCTTGTCACTTACCTTAATCTCACCTTCTGACAGCACATGCCCTCGCCCATTGTCCCCAAAGGTGATGTACTTCTTTGTCACCACCGGGACGAGACTTGAGAACCACCCCTTGTCTCCGGTCATATGCCTCGAGCAACCAGAGTCAATCAACCAAATGTTCTTCAAGTCTCCCACCTGAAATTCAAAAGCGAGCACGTGAGTGAACAAACGACTCAGCACTGGGGTTAGTACCAAAAGAGTAAAACCAGTGCCGAGCCATTTGCTCCAAAGTGGGGTTAGCACAAACCAAATCATCACGCCTATCAAAACTACCATGACGGTAACCACCACGAGGGAACCAACCCTCTCTAGCTGGAGGAGGACGAAAGCCACGAAAGGGAAACCGTGGATCGTTCCTCTTCTCCATCTCAAAGCTACGACTCCTCCCACCCCCGTATTGAGCACGAGGTGGAGAACGCCTAGCAAACTGACCACCTGCAAACTTTCCAGACCAACCACCAGAACCACGACCTCCAGAACCAAACCGAGCATCCTCACGAGCACAAAACCCGACTCGCTGTCTGCCCAGACCTGCACCGGTCTGACCGGTGTAGTGCACCGGTCTGACCGGTGTAGCTCGGCCAGCAGCAGCACCTACAGCCTTCCGGTCTCCCCAAGCCGGAACTATCCTCACAATCGCCTTGGCCCTGGGCATCTGCATACGAGGCTCAGGTACACCATTAGAGGGGTGGTACCTGTCCTTGTTAGCCCACTCTCTAGCCATTCTCTTCTCACGCTTCCTCTTGAAGCAAAACTCATCCTTGTGACCATCTCTCCCACAATACCCACAATGGAACTTTATGGGCTGTGGCTTAGGCTTAGGCTTGGGTTGGGGCTGCCCACTCGGCTTCTCACCCTTCTTCTCTCCTTCCTCACCTCCCTTTGGGCTCACAAACTTCACCGGTTTCTGAAAATCATTTGTTGGGTGAGGGAATATGGGTGGATCTGGAGTAGTGTCAAGTTTGTTTCTGAGATGGTTAGGCTTGGGCTCAAACTTGTTCTTGTGTCTGTTTGGTGGTGGGATAGGAATCTCTCCAACTCTCTCAACTCCCTCACCACAGTTCTCTCCAAGCTTGTCAGCCCCAAGTGCCTGACCATCATAGCGTTTGAAAGCCGCTATCATGATACCAAGCTGAGGCTCCTGACCCGACAACCAGCTCATACATTTTCTCAGCTCATCATTCTCATCCTGCAAGCGATCAACATAATGTGCAAGCTCCAAATTCTTAACCGCATGCAATTCACAAGTAGAGCAAGAAGTGGGAATAGGCTCTTTCAACTTAGCCTCAAGCGAAACAGTGTAAGCATGCATCTCATCAATCTTTCCATGCAAAACAGGGCAAGAAGTGCAAGCACCTAGCAAAGCAGGTCTAGACTTAAGCTCAGCCACTTCAACCCTAAGCATATCTAGTTCATCACAAGTAGAAGCATGCTTATCCTTAAGAGCAGTAAGATCAGCTAGGTACACAGAGCAATCACAACAATCAATCTCATCAGAAACCACATGAGAAGCCTTAAGCGAATCAATCTCAAGCTTAGCATCTAGGTTCTGGGTTTCTAGCTCAGCCACACGGTTCCTAGCATCTTCTAGTGAGGCCCTAAGCTCTTTCCTCATCTTCTTGGCCTCTCTAAGCATGTGATCGTGGTTATCAAGCAAGTCAACCAACTCATCATTCTCCTTGCGCAAAGAAGAGAGTTCATCACATACCTCATCCTCGGAGTCAGAGTATGAGTCACTCTGGTGGCTATTCTTGCTGCCGGAGCTACGGGCCATGCCGCAGAAGCCATCTCCCACGAAGCAGCTCAACCCGCTCAAGTTCCTGGATGACTTCTTGTTCTTGCGCCGATCACCTTCATCTTCACTGCTACTCGAGCTCGAGGAAGAGTAGGCGGAGCTGGAGTCGACGTCGCTCGCTCCGACCATTGCTCGGGCCTTCCTGCCACGGCCATCCTGCTTCCTCGACCGTCGCTCGTCCTTGTGCTTGTTCTTGTGCTTGTGATCGCGCCTCGATCGGTACTTGCCATCCTTGCTCGATTGGTGCCTGTAGCCGTCCTTGTAGCCGCCCTTGTTCTCCGTCTTCTCAGGGCAGTCGGCAACGAAGTGTCCTGGCTTGCCGCACTGAAAGCACGTCCGTGCTGTCCTCCTCGTGCTCACCCGATTCTCGTGCAGCCTCTCGAACCGCCTGGACAGCAACGCCAGCTCGTCCTCTCCAAGCACGTCGAACTCCTCGTCTGGCAAAGACATCAAAGAAGACAGAGAGTACATCCTGGAGGATGCGTTAGCGTTAGACTTAGCTCCTTTGCCACTAACGAGAGCGAGACTATGAGAATCAGTCGGGCTCTCGATCTTAGCTGTCATACCACGGTCCAACTCAGCCGACTTGAGCTTCGAGAACAGCTCGTTCACCGTCAAGGTGTCATACTTCTCGGACTCAACAATAGCCTCAAACTTCCCGTCCCATACGGTACGATCCAACGAGTGCAAGAGCTTCACAGCTCTATCATGATCATTGTATGGGAGGACGTCCACATTGGCTCTCATGTTGTTCACAACGACCGTAAATCGCTGGAAAAGGGCATCAACGGACTCGCCGGGGAGATGAGTGAAGTTCTCGTACTCTCTCCGGTAAGTTGCGTACATCCGAGCCTGAACCTGAGCATTCCCAGCATGAGCATCCTTCAACTGCTCCCAAATCCTACAAGCTAAGTCCTCTGTCTGAACCCGATCGAATTCAGGCTGACACAGAGCACGAAACAAGTAGTCGACAGCCTTGTTGTTGGCTTCGAACATATCCCTCGATCCTGGAGCAAGGAAGTTCATCGGATGAACATAAGCTGTGTTCACCGTGACATCCCAAAGGATCTGACCCTTTCCGCGGAGGAACGCCGCCATCCGCCTTTGCCACATCTGGTAGTTCTTCCCATCGAAGTGCGGAGGACCCGAACCCCGTTCCTGGTACGCCATCTTTGGATCTTAGACTGGTAAGAGTCAATAAAGACCCGAACCGGCTCTGATACCAATTGAAGGACCGATTAGGTGAACCAGAGAGGGGGGGGGAGTGAATGGGAGCCGATAAAAATTCTTCTCGAAGGAGATGAGAACTCCAACAAGACGAACACGGCTTCCAACTCATGTCTCCGACCCAACTACCCAAGTTGGCCAAGACCACGCAGCCACTGGAGTGCTACTGGTCCTAGGAACCAACACTCAACCTTCCGAGCCAAAACTCACCAAACCACACAGCGGAAACTTGCACGGCTTGCTGCCTGTGCTACACCGGTCACACCGATGGCCTGCACCGGTCAGACCGGTGACACCGGTCAGACCGGTGGACAGAGCCGGTCAGGCCGGTGGCTACAGCAGCCGCACAACAAATGTTCCAGGAAGCCTCAGTGACTCCTCTAGGCCCTGGAACAAAAATCACCACTAAACACAACCTGTGAGGAAGAACCCCTCACAAAACCTAGCAAAACAACTCCAAACACGCCAAGAACTGATCAGCAGGACCACGGGACAAAACCACACGGACAAGGCTATTCCCCGAGACAAAAACCCACCAAAGGCTAGCACCGGTCAGACCGGTCAAGAGCACCGGTCAGACCGGTCAAGAGCACCGGTCAGACCGGTCGTGCCTGGGCAGCTTGGGATGAACAGCGCCCGCGAGTCAACTCCTCCAAATCCAACTCCCGATCTCCCGATTCGCTCCACGGTTTTGCACAAGACTTTGGGGATAGTAGGAACACCTCATGGGTACTCCATAGCCAAGATTTGGTCCACCAAAACTTGTCAAATCAAGAGGAATCGAAGAAATCCCACCAAGAACGCCTCTAATCCTAGAGCCACGAAAACCCCAAAATCGAGCCCCTTTGCTCACGGATTTGGGAGGGAGATCAAAGGGAAAAGAACCACGAAGGGTTCATGCATACATCCCCCACCAAATCCCAAAGAGAAAGGCCTCGAAATCGCTCCAAGAAAATCGCCAAGAAAGGGCTCCGAAAATCACCAAAAAGGAGAAACGGGAAAGACACAACCAAGCCTTGAGGAACCACGCCGAATCATCTATACATACCAAAGAGGTTCATACAAGGTCTAGCTTGCCACCCGATCATCCTTCCCTCTCACAAGATCTCACCATGAAGCTCTCAAGCTAGTCCTACGAAAATCCTAAGAAAATAGGAAGGAAAATAGGAAAACCAAATGAGCTAGGGTTCCAAGAGATGGCTGCCATCCTCTCACCACTTGGGTTATATGGAGGCAACCGAAAGATGAAAATACCCTTACTAGCTAACTAGGGATACATGCCCCTCGAGGGCGAAATTGGAAGTCTTTGTCTTCGCACCATCGGACGGATGCCCAGCGACCGCAAACTTGCTTAGGCTCGACGCAAGCCTTGCGAACCCGACGCGTGTCCTCCGCTTCGAAGATTCCGGACTGCGTCATCGCACACCGGTCAGACCGGTGCTCCTCACCGGTCAGACCGGTCAGACCCACCGGTCAGACCGGTCTGGAGCTGCTGCACCTCCGTCTTCGGTTCTTCGGTCTTGGCTTTGTGGATCAACCAAGGAACCCAGTGATTTTCTGGTGAACCACCGGAAACCCCGCGAACTCGGTGTAGCCTCCGCCAATCACCACTCATGACTCGACTCCCACGTAGTCCCGGCTCGACCTTGGTTTTGAGGCTCAACCAAGAAACCGTCCATGACTTCATCTTGCCGTTCTTGCCACCATGCGGCCCGCACTTGACCCCGCTGGCCACCGGGTCCCTTGAACCAAGCCTACTTGTCTTCTCCACACCTGGAGGCCTCACCGGCAATGACCTTTCACGCTTGTTCTTCACCTGCACCTGCACCAGTCAAGCCGCAACCTGCACCTGCAATACTTAGCCAAGAATCAGTCCACACCACGTTGTCAATCACTCATCACACCAGGAAGCGACCATCCACCGGTCCTCGAACCACACCTGGCTCTCAGGAAGTCATCTTTCTTGCGAGCTTTATTCAAATCTGTGAAGTCCACACACATTCTCCACTTCCCATTCTTCTTCTTTACTATCACAGTGTTGGCCAGCCAAACAGGGTACATGACTTCCCTAATCACTTTGGCATCTTGAAGCCTCTGCACTTCAGCTTCCACTGCTTTGGCCTTTTCTTCGGACATTTTTCTGAGTTTCTGTTTCTTCGGTGTTATTTTCTCATCTGTGTCTAGGGCATGTTCGATAATGTCTCGGTCGACACCTTGCAAATCTTTCGCTGACCAAGCGAAGACATCTTTGTTTTTGTTCAGGAATTCAATGAGTTCTTTCTCTTATTCGGGACTAAGATGAGCCCCTATCACGACAGCTCTGTCTGGCATGTCATCTAAGTACACTTTCTTCGTTTCGCCATCAGCAGCTATCTCAACTTTTTCTTTATCTCTCTTGGCCTCAACATAAGGTTCTTTCCTCTCTTCGGTGGAGTTCAGGTGATGTACATTGCTTTGGCCCGGCGTATGGCCCTTCTCTATGTTTCTAGCTTCTTGCTGATCACCGAACACTGTAATGACTCCCTTGGGTGCTGGGATCTTCATGCACAAGAACTGTTGTTGTATCACGGCATCGAACTTGTTAATGAATCCTCTGCCGAAGATTGCGAGGTAGGGGTGATACATGTCGACCACGTCGAAAGTTAGAGTCTCAGTTCTAGCATTGTCCAGATCTCCGAAGGATACTAGGAGAGGTATCTTCCCTGCTGGTTTGATTGGCTTTCCTCCGAATCCCAGCAGTGGGTATTCTGGTGGCTGTAGCATGTGTGGACTCAAGCTCATTTTCTCGAAAGTTTTCATGAACAGAATATCTGCCGAACTTCCATTGTCCACTAAGACTTTTCCGATCACCCATCCGGCGATATTCACCTCGATGACCATGGCATCATTGTGGTTAGTTGACTTCAACCTAAAATCTTGTTCGGTGAAAGTTATTGGCACTTTGGCCCATTCTGGTCGCGCTGCTGGACTGTCATTGATGACTGTATTCACAGATCTGAAGTTGTTGTTTCTTTGCCTTTTTGTTTCGAACTCCATGGCTGAGCCTCCTGTGATGGGCATGATAGTTCCAAAGGAAGGCAATGCTTTCGGATTGTGGCCTCTTGAACTTGACTCTAGCTTTGATGAATTGTCTGGTGGCGGCGGCAACATTTCTTGAATTGGTTGCGGCTGCTGAATGGTTTGAATTGCCTGAGACTGAGGAAAGAACTATTGCGAAGGCTGCCAGGTGACTGTGCCTGATGAAATTGCTGAATTGGAATTGGGCTTGGCTGAGGACCCATGAGCTGTGGTTGCCAGAAGTTTTGACGGAACTGATTCGGCATTGTGGAGGCAATGGACATCATGGTCTTCTCTTGTTGGATTCTCGCTATATTCTTTTTAGTTTCTGGGCACGCTTCGGTGCTATGGCCCCTTCCGTGATATCTGCAGTAAAAGTATGGATCTCTTGGGTCATGGTTCTGAACTTTCGGAGGTCCTCTTCCCCTACCTCTTCCTCTTGAAGTAAAACCACCTCTTGTGGTTGGTCTGTTGTCTTGATTGAATTGTGATGAAGGGTTTTCCATGTTATTGATGTTTCGTGGATTTTGGGATTAAGGCCTCCATTCTGTTCCTCTATTGCCTTGTCTTGCTTGATTTCGTTCGGCTACTCTTCTTCGATGATCTTCATCAGACTTGATGTATTGTTCTAGTTCGTCAAAAAGTTCTTCAATGCTTTTAGGCTCTTTTCTGGTCAAGTGCGAAGCTGTTGGTCCTGGAGTCAGACCTCTGATCAGCGCTTGTATTGTTGTCTTGTCATCTGCTCTCGGGATCTGAGATCTTTGTTGCATGAATCTTCTTACGAAATTCTGCAATGGCTCTCTATCTCTTTGCTTGCAATTGTATAGGTCTGATGATTTTGCCGCTGTTTCATGGAATATTTGGAAAGCTTGGATGAACTTTGTCTTGAGATCAATCCAACTACAGATTGAGTGTGGAGGTAGCAGAGAGTACCAATTGAGGACTGGGCCTTCGCAAGCAATAATGAAAGATTTGGCTAGTGCAACATCATCTCCTCCTGCTGAATTCACAGCTGCTTCATAGCTCATAAGGAACTGTCTATAGTTTCCATATCCATTGTATTTCGGGAGAGAAACTGGTTTGTATTTCGGTGGCCATGGTGCTGTTTGCAATCCTAGTGAAAGTGGCGATTCTGGGTCTGCGAATTGCGAGATTCCATTGCCCATGAAGAAATTTTCTCTTGGTGTTCTTTTGTGCTGGCCAGAGTTCTGGTATGGTGAATCGCGCCATAGTGAACTGTTTTCTTGTTCTTTCATTTCTTCGATTTCTTTTTGCATTTTTTCTAGTTGTTCTTTTGCCTGGTTAAGTTTCTCCAGTTTCTCCGAAACTCTTTTTTTTGCTTGCAGCTGACTCGCGAATCTTTCCTTCTCCTTCTGAAGCATCAGCACTTTTTGGTTTACTACTTCTAGTTGTCTGTCCACAGCCTCGTCATCTTCCTCTTCAGCTTCTTCTTCGGTAAATGCTTCCAGAGTATGCGCTGTTTTCTCAGCTCGTGCTTTCTGGAGGGCTTCAAGTTTTGCTCTTCTTTCCTGGTCTGAGATCTGCGAAGGTTCTGCAGTGAGAGAGTTTCCATTATCTTCTTCAACGTGGTGGTTTTCCTGGTCAGCCTCAGCGGGTGTGTTCTTCTTGGACTTCTTCTGTGGAGGCATCGTGAGTTGTTTATCAGCTCAGACCACGGTGGGCGCCAATGTTGGGGGGTCGGAAATTTGGACGGGACCCCCGAACATAGATGAAGCAAGATCCCCGAACGAAAACACGAAAGTGCTCAGGAACCAGGAGACAAGGAATCTCCGAAAGTCTATATTCGCCTCAAAAGTTGTGAACCCCTTTACACGTGCCCTCGAACCCCCTTTTATAGGGAGGCGAAGGGACTTTTACATTCCGAGTTTACCCTCGAATCTAAAGAATATTCCAAGTGTGAACACGTATATAAATGTCTTTTACATCCCATGATTTGCGGAACTAATTTCACATATTTACAAGCTAGCCACTTATTCACACCTCAAACCCGGACTTTTGGCACCGCTCCTTTGACTTGGTTAATTCACGATTTTCGCCCCATCTTATCGAAGATTCGCAGGTAGTTAGCTTCCCGCACTTCACCGAAATCAGACTTCACCGAACTCGCAGGGATCTTCGAAGTTTCCATCGCTAAAGTTTCCCGAATCAGCAATGACCTCCGAAATTTCCCTCGTCCTGAAACAAGAATCAGACCTGCGAATTCATGGTCATTCGGCGACTGTTTCGCCCATGATCAGAGGGTTAGCGAATTCTTTGAAAATCATGAAAACGGAAACCTTCATTTGGATCTTTTCTGCATATTTACATGAATTCGTAAGAGTCGTGACATCTCCGAAGTTTCGAGGGTGAAAGGTTTTTACCTAAATCCCCAACAATTAGCCAATGTGTTCTCCCCTCACCAACAGTTATATGGGTACATTTACAGGATGGTATAGTTAACATTGTACATTTACAGAATGTGTCCCATATATTTTATTATGGTTGATTGGCCCCAACCGTTTGCTGTCTAAATGGTTTAAGGACAGCATATATATTATAGTCTCTATCAAACCTAATGTAGAACCTTCGTGGTAACCTTTTTTCAGGAATGTAGGATGATACTCTTTAGAGAGGTGCTACATATGAACAAAGCCACTTCCTGTGACTGACAATAAGAATATTTTGGATATAAGGTTGCAGATGCCGGATTATTATCCTTTTTTCAAAAAGAATATTTTGGATATGATGTACTACCTGATACTACTTCTCTAGCCTGCCTAAGACATGCCACATCCCTCAAGAGAGGTTATGGAAAATGCCATGGTTCGTTGCTGCTTCTCGACACAACCTAGAATTAGGCATCCTAGACCTTCCACATTAGAATGCCAAGTCTGAGTCAACATTGGCTAGTGTCTACTAAAGTAAAGGTCTTAAGTTGTTAATGCAGCCGAGCATGCATCGATTGTGCCAGAACTTCAAGTGGTTTTGATGATGCCTATGCCTATCTATATATTGGAGCCATTTGAAATCCATCTGTATAACTCATTTAACATGGGTGGTGGATTTCGGATATAGTGGATGAGTGCTTGTCTGACACTACAAGTTGATGATCCTTTTCATATTCTTGGTTGGACTCGTCCAGTAAAATTGCGCACATCTCACAATTTCCGTGTGCTTGTATGCCTTGCACACATCTTAATTACAAGTTTCTATGGACATTTCTACCATTTGGAACGCAGTTTACTGGTAGGGTTCATAGTGTACATCACTAATGAAGCGGTATGCAATAATTGAAGCCATTATATTTTGTCCTCATTAGCGGAAAATTTAGGTTCGCATTGGAGTATGTAACATATAAGAGACATCCAGAGTAAGAACGCTACAAAGCTATTCCTCTCGCGAAAAATTTAGGTTTTGTCGTGGACTGCGTGACCCCTTTATATATACTATAAAGATCGAATAATTTGAAAAACGTTTCTCATCCGAATCGGGTCCGCCGTACCCCTCACGTCGGACCCACCTGTCAGGTAATTGGAAAAGTGAATAGGGTGGAAGATCAATAGAAGACCCATAGAATCGCAATTTGAGGAGTGTTTCTGCTAAAAAGCTAATTCTTTTGTCACCCACACCCCCTTTACCCACCCCTGTACCCGCTAGGCACTGCGCCATCTGCATTTGTTTTCCCCCTTCCTTTCCCTGGCAGTGCATGCTCCGCCGCCGCTGGACTCCTCTGTCGTCGTCTGTAGCAGCCTCCTCGTGGTTCCCGCGCCGCCTGCCGACGAGGTCTGTGCGACCTCCGTATCCACGCTCGTCAGGCCCCCAGTCCCTGTCAGCCCTGTGCTGGTCGGGGCTGTGGGCTGTGGTGGAAGCGATGGAAGGAAGGGTGGCTGAGAGAGGGGCAAGAGCTTGGCGTCGTCGGCCTCCCTGTCGCCGACCAAGGGCGGAAGGGTGAGCTGGATCTCCTCACATTCCTTCTCCCCCGCAGCGAGAACAGATTCCTCATCTCGCCATCCCGGTCTGTCATACCGCCCTCTGCCTTTGCCCCACCGTCCACCGACATCTTCCTCTATCTGCAGCACGGCGGCACGGCCCCGCTACCCACCGCCGACCGTGGCCGCATGAGCCATCGATCTCGTCTGTATCGCTCTGCTCCCCAATCAAGCCCTCCATAGCCTCGTTCCCACCGCCGCCTGAAACATAGATCCAGCGCGTCCATGGGCATCACAGGACGCGGGGCCATGGCGACGTTGCTGGGTCACCACGTGTGGCCGATTAACACTCGCGTGTCCCCTGCCATGACTATTGCCTACTCGCTTCCCTGGTGCGGAACGGCGGGCACGGCCATGACCACATCGTATATATGTGTGATTACATCTATGTGTTGTCCGACATCTGTAGATAAAGCAGGCTCTTCTGCTATCCTGCCACTGTTCCTGTTGTCGATCCCATCTGGAGTGAAAGCTCTATTAATCCTATTGTATACATGGTCATGGGTACAATTTGTAAGTATGTGGTGATACTCATGCTGAATCTGATGAAAATGATGTACTTTCAGAGAAGAATGCAAGAAGAATTGTGCACCAATGATTAGGAGTGCAATAGGAAAACGTAAGCTCTAAGCACAGATAGCCAGGTTGAGTTTTCAGAAAACCAAGGTGGGGATCTTCCTCATGCAGATGTTTATTATGAAATTAAAGACGGCAGCTTGCTCACAGGGCAAGCAAGTTATAAGGTACTACCTAAGCTAACCACTTTCCCATAAGGGACTCTTCATTCTTTGCAAAAAGGAAAAAGATTACTCCTACTTCCAAAGTTTATGATGTAAACTAAACTTCTTACTAGGTGTTAATCTGTAGATAGCTTATTTTTTTTGTGCTTGTATTTGGCTTCGTAGGGGACTTTTTTTTTTCAGAATTTGCTTGTACTGGCAAATTTATTTTGAGTGTGTTCTCTGAATTCTACTACCTTGCTTGTACCGGCAAATTTATTTTGAGTGTGTACTCTGAATTCTACTAACTACTCAATCCCGCATTAGTATTGATCTTGTATACTAAATGTGAGCTTCTATTACGACCACTTGGCCATTTATCTTGAGTTGATCTTTTTTTTTTCGCTTTCGAGGAGAGGGATAATACTCTGGTCCAATACCATATCCTGACAGTGTTCCATTCATGAAATCTGGGGTCACCTCCTCTTCTATTGAGCAAGTAAATGCACCTCTTCTTCTACCGTAGACATGTTTGGTTTTTACTAAATTTTGTTTATAGTAAACTAGAGTCATATTGGTTAAGTTTTGTTCTGAGATATATAGAGTTGCACTAAACTACCAATGCAATGATTACCAAGATGATGCCTCGTCGCAGAGAAGGATAGTAGTTTGTTAGCATTCTATCTTAGGTTTACCTTATGTTCACCTTATATTCTTTAGCTCATTTTCTAGCTCACTTTTCACTTTCTGTTAACTACGTGAAAAAGGGTCATTGGTAACGGGCATAGATTGTCATTGGTAACAATCAAAACGTCCATTACCGATATAGCGTTACAAATGACTTATCAAAACGGGCATATGCCCATTACCAATAACCTTCACCAGCAACAGGCATTACCATAATGCCCGTTACCAATGACTGGCATTCCTAACAGGCATCATTGAGGCCCGTTACCAATGATTGGCATTCGTAACGGGCATCATTGAGGCCCGTTACCAATGCCAGTCATTGGTAACAGACATTATGGTATCACCCGTTTCCACAAGTATACAATTACATACACATGCTCAGTTACATACATTCATCCATACACTCAGATTGCAGTTTCATAAACCATGAAGAGACAAGAATGGCCGAATGGGTGCTGCTGCAGCTTGCAGGTTTACTCACCACATAGCAGGAAAAGCAGAGGTGCATCTGAATATGAGAAGCCTACTAATGCTCTTACAAGAGAGATTTCTAGAGCTTGGTGCTCTTTCGTGCAGACTTCTGCAGCATAGGCCTATAAAATACAGATGCAAGCAACCATGAGAATGTAGGATCTAATAGCACTTGATCTTGAAATTTGGACCAGCCATCCACACTGTGAGCTGCCTTGATCGGTCCCAGTATGCCTCAGAGCAATCCAAGTAACCCCCTAGTTACAATTGCCATCCAGTAGGTTGTGCTAAGGCTAAAGAGTGTGTTAAACACAACCCTGAAAGAAGAATCAAAATAAGTTTTTCTTCAGTCCTGTTTAACTGAGTGCCAAGTACGCTCTGACAATGGGCCTGTATGTTCCCTACACTGAGAGAATGCTGATCACAATGCATGGTTCCCTACAAAACTAAGCCTTGAAATCTCAACAATGGACCTGTTGGATTGTGGACACATAACAATTTGGTAGCCGTTGTATTTTAAAATACTGACTACATGCAAGTGTTTGTCATGTTAACAGAGTTAAAGCTTGGTATTTTAAACATTTGGACATACCATACAGTACAGGTACGGCAACGAATCGCAACAGTGAGAACTGAGCAACAGAGCGAAAGGTAGAGAGAACGTGAGCGTACTGGCAGGTGTGGGGACGCAGCGTCGGCGGCGAAGGGTGTTGCGCTTCCACTGCTCATCGACGACCAGGACGGCCGGGCTCAGGGCTAGCTCCTACTCCAACCTGCTCATCTCCTCGCCTCTCTTCTTCCTCGGCCAAGGAAGAGGGCTGCTGCGACGGCGGCCAAGGAAGAGGTGGCAGCCGCGACGGCGGTGGCCACAGGGAATGCCGTGATGACGTCGGCGATCCGTGATGCGACCGGTGACATCGAACTTGGGGAAGTGCAGATAGGGACGGTTGTGCTCGATTTGCGCCTGGAGACGCCAGATCGAGGCCCGACGGCGCTCGATCTGTGCCCGGGGATGATGAATCGATGCCGACGCTCGATCTACGTCTGGAGATGCCAGATTGAGATCCAACGGCGCTCGATCTATAACCGTGGATGAGGAATCAACGCCTAGCTCGACGACGACGGCGACGAATCGACGATGCAGACAACGGTGACGAATCGACGCTCATGGAGTGTGGGGGCTGCAGGAGTGGAGAGAGAGGGCGCTGCGGGAGTGGAGAGGACGTGGGCGCGTGGCTGCGAGCGAACACGAGAGCGCCTCCTCCCCGGCGACGTGCGCGAGAGGGCTACGACGAAAACCTAGATGCGCCGTGCGGGCCGCCGCGCGGTGGAGAGGAGGGCGACAACGAGGACGTGGCCGGAGCGGGAGGAGGCAAAGGGGAGCGGAGCGAGGGGAACGGCGGCAGAGCAAAGGAAGGAGGAGGGAGAGCGGGGCGAGGTGACAAGGGAGAAAGAGGGAGATCGACTAGGGAGGGGGAGAGGAAGCGGGGGTGGAGGGGAGGGGATGCGGTCGAGGACGCGGATGTGAGCGGATTCGCAATCAAAATGAAGTAAAATTTCAGGTCCGGACTCCAAACAAGATAACAGGAAAATGTGGCCCGTTACCATTGTTATTGGTAACTGACATTGTTCATGTCCATTACAAGTGAGCTTTTATTGGTAACAGGCCACATTAAAAGCCCGTTACCAATGTTATGGTTGTCAGGTCAGGCATGACCTACTGGGCTGATTTGTAACGGGCGTTTACCAATGTCTGTTACTGTTGACATTGCTTGTAACGGGCTTTATGAGTCCGTTACCAATGCTGCGTGACCTGTTTGAGGTTTTCACGTAGTGGTTATGTGATAGGTTCAATTTCAGGGCAAGGGTCAAGTTTAGTCTTTTGCTATCCACTGTAAACAACTCTAGAAGTTCAGAACTTGTACACTTTCAGAAGTCCTAGCTCAGCAGAAAATTCAAAATTTTTTTCATGTTTTACTGCCCGTAAATTCATGAGAAATATGCATGTTACTTGACGGAAAAGATTCATAAAGTTCATAACTCTTTACAAGTTTAATTAATATATAAATTCAAAAAAATATGATTGACTAATTGATGAAAATCTAAAAAATTTCACAACTCTTTGCATGTTTTACTACCAACTAAGAAGAAATATGCAGTAAATTCAGAACCCTTTTGCATGTTTCATTAAGTGGCTGACGGGGTGTTCGTTATAGCATCTTTAGAAAGTTCTCTGCTATGTACTATCACATCTCAAACTGATTTGTCTTTTGCTTATGGCATGCATAAGCACATTTGATTGAAAGGCCAATATCTAACACCAAGCATCCATTATAGGCGAAATTGTTTGAAAACAATTGCTTTAGATATACTAGATCTGTTCTTCAGAAGTAGGTTGCTGTTGAGAAATTTCAGCCTTCTTCAAAATAGAGTGCTAATCTATATGGTCATGGATAAAATGTAGCTTAGGTGATTCACAGAAGCCAGAACTCTATGAAATCTCATAGGTCTAGGCATCTTGTCGGTAACACACAGAGGGGAAAATCAAGTACCAATCGATACAACAGTAATGATCTCCAAGTGGATAGTACATATGCAAAGTTCTTTGTTATCAAGGCAATTGGTGAGGCTGACATCCATGAATCAATAGAGTATGGTGCACACTCAAGTTCCACCAATGGAAACAACAAGACATTGTTCAACACATCAGATCTTTATAAATCATGTTCAAGATATTTTTTCAAACACGTGCATGACGCACGTGCACTTTACTAGTTAATTTATAACTTAAGTATTACGGTGAGGACCTGTGACATGTAGACAGCCCACAGGCTCTGCAGAATGTCACGTGGTGAAGAATAATTTCTTGTGTGGCTTGTATTAACACTACGTGAAAACCTCAAATAGGTCATGCGACATTAGTAACGGGCATATAAAGTCCGTTACCAAAAATATTAAAAGTAACAGACATTGTTAAATCCCATTACAAATAAGTCTACGCCCATTACCCATAAGAACTACAGAGGGAATCCAACATTCCTGGTGATGAGTATTAATTAACGTTGGTTGCCTTTATATTTATCGTAATGGACCATAGAATGCTCGTTACTGTTGTTGCTTGTTCCCGGACCCGAATTTTCATTTCGTTGCAGTTAACTTCCCACTCGCGTCCACGGTCCTCCTACCCCCTCACGTCCGATCTCCCCTCCCTATCCACTCCCTCGCTTCCGCCCTCCCTCTCCCACGCGTCTGCCCTCCCTCCACTAGAGAAATTTCAAAAATTGACACCCAATTCGATGGCCTTGTTTCTCTTGACACTCAATTCACAGCCTCTTCAAAATTTGACACTCTGCGCATGAATTCCTTCAATATGAGGGACTGTCACCATTTTTTATCATTTCCTTTCATCTCTCCCTGTTCACTCATGTGACGAGACAAAATCGCATGTGTGTTGGATTGAACCTGTATGATGCTTCCTTGAAACTATGGACCTGTATGTGTGTTGGATTGAACCTGTTATTTCAGACTTAAATTTCAGACATCTGTGTTGGATTGAACCTGTTATTTCATCTCTGGATATATTATGTGTCCCTGTTATTATCTGTGTTGTTTCATCTCTCATATGCATGGTACATGTTGCCAAAATTTATATATGAAAGCCAACAAAAATGCTACACATACACATGCATTTCATTCCATTTCAGATACACAGGTACACAAATGCATTTCATTGCATTTCACATACAAGTTCATTTCAGCACATACAAAAGGATGCCCAAAGACATAACAACTAAGTTCAAGCATCCAAGAACAACACAACAACTATTGATTCTAGGTTCTCTAAATGCTACACGATCCTTCATCTCTTCAAGTTCTTGTCTCAGATCCTCAACTGCTTGCACAAGCTCTGGTACGGCATCAGGGGAAAGAGTTGAACCTAAATATCCTTCTCTGTATAAATAAGCCTCATATGCATCTTCAAATTTATACATTGGGCATGATGTGTGATCCTGCAGAGGAACACAACCATGGAATTCACCACAACAAAATTGGATTAATTGGCCACCAATGTTCACCACAACAACAATTGCAGAGGAACAGAACCAGAGATGATATGAATCACTTACTGTCAGGGGTTGAGTCCTGGACAGATCCGCAAGGGGGCTACCCAAGAGGTTTGCAGGTTAATGGAGGGATCGGGAACTAAGAGAGTAGGTGGTAGTTCACGCGATGAACTCAGAACACGGCAAGAAAGCAAAGGGCACAAGAACACGATGGTTTAGACTGGTTCAGGCCTCCGAAGAGTAAAACCCTATGTCCAGTTTTGGTGGTGGAATTATGCGGGAAGATCCCGATGTCCCCGAACGGAGCCCTAGGCTGCCTTATATGAGCAGCGGGCTAGGGTTCCTGTCCGAGGTCGGTAGACCCGTATTTGGGTCGGTTACAAGTTGGAAAACTATCCTTCCGGATGACAAAGAGTATCCCGTGATACTCGGACCTATAGGCGGCGGTACCAATATCTTGTCTTGCACGCCAAGCCTTCTGGAAGGTCTTCAGGGCCGCAGACCAGGTTCGTTGGGCCCATCAGCAGGTCAGCGAGTCTTCTGGCAGGTCGGTCCCACCTGTCGGGGACAACCGAGACCCTGGTCGGTGGGGACCCAGGGGTACCCATGTCTCTCAAGCCCCCGATCGACGTGTAGGCGTAGCGGCCGAGACGAGGTCATGTCGAAGATTGGCGTAAACATAACACCGTCTAGGTCGTGTAGGGTGCACGGGGATCCAAAAAAGAAAACCCTCCAATGCATGCACGAAGTTGAGCCTCGAGCTCCTGGAATAGAAATCCAGAAGGTCGAAGTGAAGACAAGAGATTGTCCTTGAAGAATCGTCGACCTATTCTGGATCAGCTGATACAAAATAACTTCCGCGATCCTCAGAAAGGTCGCAATGCCAACCATAGAAAGGTCGAGCAATGGAATAATGGAAGGAGACTTCCAGTAGGTCGATGCAACATAGAAGAAAAGGTCATCACAAGACACACTCGTGTAGTACCTCCAAGCAGTAAAGCAATCAAAATAGCCGGTCTGGTGCTCCAAAAGAGAAGTAAAAGAGAACCTACGACCTTCTGCCACCATCATTCTGTCCACTGAGCTGATAAGCCAAAAGACATGGGATCTTTGGAGAAGACGCCAAACGCCAAAAGCTGCCATAACCTGAGTCATAGGCGCACTGTACAGTCATAGGTCAGCTCCCATGTAAAGCACAAACAGCTGTCCGCTCGCAAAGGACAAAAAAGCACCAGAATGAGTCACGTGGGGGGGGGGGGGGAGCACGCCAATGCCCCCCACGGATGAACAGTAAGGTCATGCTTCACGTGAGGATAGTAACTTGGAGGATAAGGATGCCACACAAGCTGATCTGCGAGTGTTGCGGGTATAAATAGATGCCCACACCATTGAGCAAGGCACCCAAGCTGCTTGTGAAATCCATGGCGATGTTATGTAATAATTTTTCCATGTCTTAGACTTGCATCCATCCACCAAAGCATAGAGCTAGTACCCTCCATGCCTGAAGCTAGAAGAATGCTTGCAAAGCTTGGAGAACCTGATTAGACGCTTCACTTGAGGCCCAATGTGATGCTGGTCCCATTGGGAAGTCTCAGGCGTAATGCTGGGCACCAGGGGGATTCTGCTGGAGCTCGAGTAGAGGGGGCTGTGTGGCAGCTACCCTTTAAGGCAGTGGTGAAGGTCTTCAACCAGGTCCTGAAGCTAGAAGAAAACTTGCGACACACGTTATTAGAGTAGACTGTGTCGCGAACATTATATAGGCTAGATCAGGGCCATTAATGTCTTTGTATCTTGTAATTGGCCAAGGGCCAAAGTCCTTGTAGCTTATGAAGCTATATGTACGCATTTGTGTGACAAATGGTATGTCCAGAGTAGACGTAGAGGCGCCCAGGCAGCAATGGTAGAGGTACCAAGGTCCCAGCGGGGCTATACTAGCACGCCGACCTACAGGAGGCCTTAAGAATCGACAAATAGTCTGTGTCGACCTGAATCGACACGGCTGTTATGCGATGGCACAACGCAGGGCGTCAACCTGAAAATTCTAGGTCTGGGTGACCTAGAAGGCAGCGGTGCCTTAACAACCTCAGGGAGGAGCTGTAGTCATGACCAGGAGGTCGCCAACGGGCAGTGGAGCCTTTAAGCATGGAGCCGTTGGTGTAAATCCACCATGGAAGGTCGAGGCGACCAAGTAGGCAGCAGGGCCTCATCGACCTTACGGAGGCGATATAAAAGACCCGAAGGTCGTCCATCGGTCAAGAGACCTTGAAGCAGATACCAGTTATAGTGGAGTTCAGGGCTTGACGGGTCCATGAATGCTGAGCCGTTGACCGTGAACCAACGGGCCTAAATTCCCACACGGCGCGAACCTTTACTGCCTGTGACTGTTAGGCCGAAAGAGCCATTGAGCAAAGATCCGTTGGGTCACCGAGAATTCTGCTGAACCAGAGAGACGTTGGGCGCGGCGGGCCACAGTGCCGTTGGGGCCCATATATAAAAGGCCATGTGACAAGCTAGGGACCCCACTCACTCTCATTTCCGCACTGACTTAGGGTTCCTCTGCCGCCGCAAACGCACTCCGCACGAACTCGCCGACGCCGCCGCACTTAGATCCACCTCGCCGTGTGCCGCCGTATGCGTGCAAAATCCCTTGTAGTTTTTAGAGCTAGATCCACTGGCATCCTAGAAGAAGAGATGGCTCCCGATCTTGCGCCGCAGCCGGAGAGCATCTGGGAGCCCTCGGCCGTGACAGAGGAGCAGCTCCAGCGCCTGGTGACGCGTGGGCTGCTGAAGCCCAAGGAGGAGGTGGGCTGGAGGCCGGCGAGCGGCGAAGCCTTCCCCACCGAGGGGACCGGCGAGACCGTCGCCTTCATCGCGCACATCGAGCGCGGATTCGGAGTCCCCACGGGCAACTTCTTCCGCGGGCTCCTCCACTACTACCGGATAGACCTGGTACACCTTGTCCCCAACGCCATTACTACCATCTCGTCTTTTATCCACCTCTTTGAGGCGTACCTGGGTATACCGCCACACTTTCTCCTGTGGTGGCACTTCTTCGAGCTGAAGAAGATGGGGAAATCCGAGGTCGTGGGGAGTGTCGGCTTCATGCTTTGCCGGTACATGAAGCCGATGTACATCGAGATGGTGCTGCCAGACAACACCACAGGCTGGAGGCAGGGCTGGTTCTACATCGGCAACCCAAAGCTAGCGCTACCGATAAGGTCGGGGTACGCGCCAGTTCCAGTGCCGGAGTGGGCCACTCAACTGATGTCGCGAGAGAACGAGGCCATCAAGCCATTGCTAGAAGACCTAAAGAGGTTGAAGACGGAGGGGCCGACGGGTGGCGCTATGGCAATCTGCTTCAACCGGCGGCTCCTGCAACCAATCCAAGATCAGGTGCACCCGGCCTATGAGTATTGGGGCCAGGCCGACCCTACCCATGTCGCGCGACACATGGTCTCCAAGGAGGAGATGGTGGAATGAGTAAAAGACCTGTTCGCCGGGCGGATCCGCAATCGGACGTGCCCTAAGGCACTCAGCCTGTATCGACCCACCGAAGCGGTTAGTTGTCTTTTACCATATCGACCTTTATCGTTGTTCGTGCACTTGCATATGCTATGATTTTGACGAAGGTCGTCTAACGTAGGGTCGTGAAGGCGTGTACTGGAGCCCAGCTCCGCTGCCTGATGAGGGCGAGCGGAGCTTTAAGGTCAGGGATGCGGAGGAGGTCGAGGGGCCTCCACAGCAGTACATCGACAACTACCTCTCCGACTCGACGGTGGAGGGTACTGACGATGAAGATCCCGCCGCGGGGGCGGTAGCTAAAGCTGTCGTACCGCTGACGCGGTGCACGAGGCATGTTGCTGGCAAGATGCCAGCATCCAAGGCCACCACATTGATCTCCGCCACTTAGACGGCAGAGACGAAGAAGAGGAAGAGGAAGGGCATCGCCACGTCGACTGATACCACGACGGCTAGCGACGACGCAGAGACAGCTGCTGGTGACGACGATGATGCCAGGTCACTCGACACGCCGGTCGAGCAAGTTAAGGGGACGCTCCCAAAGGTCATGGAGGAGAAACGCCCGAAGTCGAGCGCTGATGAGCCGCGTGAAGTGGGGTCGCAGAAAAAGACGAGGAGAGCTCCGCCCAGACCCATAAAGGTTGGGTTGAAGCTTGGTAATAGGTAGGTCGACTGACGTTGCTCTTTCGTTATTGACTTTGCGTGTCTTGTTGATAGGCTTTGCTTTTTGGTAGGCCGTCCCCCGCTATCTCGGAGGGCGGCAAGAATGCCTCAGGCCCGGAGGCCTTTGGGCACAAGGGAGGGAAAGCGCCGGTGGAGCCATCACCACCGACGTCGGTGGAGGACGTCTCGAGCCAGGCTGCTGGAACTGCAGGGGCGACAACGTCGGTGGCGATGAAGGTCGTACCTGGCGGCGCACAGCAAGTTTAAGGGCTCCAGAAGGACCTGCTCGTGACGGACCCGCCGCCGACGCGGGAGGGGCAGACTGGAGGCGGGGATGACGACAGGTGTCTCTATGCCGGAACCCCATGGAAGGACGACGTCATCGCTGACCGCCATGACCTAGATGAGCTCAAGGCGGCGCAACAGGAGATCGCGCGGATGCTCTCGGTGAGGTCTTTCTTCCCGTAACTTCAATTACTTTGGCTTCATGTAGTCTAACTTTTTGTGATGCAGTCTCTCGCTGAGCGAGCACAGGCCCGGGCGCACCTGGTGAGAGAAGGTGCCAAGGCCCATATGGAGGCTACTGCAGCTCGGGAGGCCGTGCTACAGGCCAAGGTTGAAGCCGCGGCGGAGGTCCAACGTGTCAAAAACGCCATGGCGCGGCAGGCAGAGAAGGAGATGGCCGCCCTGAAGAAGGAGCTGGCAGCTGCCCAGAAGAAGGCGAAGGACACTGAGAAAGACCTCAGGGTCGTCGCGGACGGTACGCCTGAATAGACTCCCGACCTTGGATGCTCGAGGTTGTAGCATGCTCTGATCTTGATTTGAAAGTCTCAAATGCCAAAAAGAAGGACACCTTGGGGAAGGAGCTCGAGGAGTCCAAGGCCCAAGTGAATATCCTCAAGGAGAAGACCAAAGAGGTTCAAGATGGTGAGTATTAATTTTCCCGAAAAGTTGCATATGAGAGTAGATTACGTCGAGGTCTGGAGATTGGCCGCTCCTAGACCGTGTAGAGTGATTTTGACCAGCAAGTGATGATTGTAGGTCTTGAGAAGCAGCTGGTCGACCTCAGGGACACCTCTGAATACCTGATGGACATTTATGTCCCTTAGGTGGAGGGGGTAGAGCCCAAGGAGCTCGTTGCCCGTCTGGACGAGGCGGAGGGTCAGATGAAGATGTTGTTGCTAGACACTAGCAAGCTCGCCGTAGCTGCGGGCCTGGCCACGGTGAAGGTCCACAAACCATCGTTCGACCTACGAAAGGTCGCGGAGGATGTCGACCTGGCGGAGCTGGTGAACTCTGAAGACATCCAGGCCACCACGGAGGAGATCATGAAGAAGGTCGACCTCTAAAAATGTAATATAGCATGTATCAAATGGTTGATGTAAATGAGGGCGTGGACCCCCTTTTGACGATGTACATAAATTTGCATTAATGGAATAGGTTCCGTTTAATTAAAGAGCATAACCCCTTATTTGGCAAAAACACTCGTTATGAGGACTCAAAAGCAATGAAGTTGCGAAACACGTCCCCTCTGCTAACCCAACTCAGTGGAGGAATGACTTACCGACTGCACAGCTCGGCGTGGAGGCTTAAGTGCAACCGGCACACGGAGGGGGGGCCTTGGACCCAAGGTCTCGCAACCACGCGACTTAAGAATATGCATAAGAAGCATAAGGGCTGTGGTAAGGGAGAATGCTTTGAGAAAGAAAATATAAAACCCCTCAGGTTGTGAGACCCTTAGATTAGCAAAGCCAAGCCCCTGAGCGCGTTGGGCCCAGCTTTAGACCAAGCCCCCGAGCGTGTCGAGGGGGAGGAGTGGTCAGAAAAAGAAAGAAACTCAGGTTTAGGTCGACACGAAGCATGCCGAAGGGGAATCTTATATTTATTAATTATAAATTACAAGAAGGTAGAGTACATAGCTTTTGTTGTGGGACGAGTCTTCTAAGGATAGAAGCGATGTAAGTGCTCAATGTTCTAGGGGTTCAGGACGCCCTGGCCGTCAGCCCATTGGAGGCGATAGGTCGCCGGTCCGATGACCTCCTTGACTATGAAGGGGCCTTCCCAAGGCGCCGAGAGCTTGTGCATGTCCTTGGTGTTCTGGATCCGCCGCAAGACTAGGTCGCCGATGTTGAAGGAACGTTCCCGCACGTTGTGGTCGTGGTAGTGACGTAGCTGCTGCTCGTGGCGGGTGTGGTGCATGAGTGCGGCCACACGATATTCTTCAAGGCTGTCGAGGTCAACCTTGCACATTTGCTCTGCTTCGCCCTCGTTGTAATGCTGGATGCGAGGAGCCCCGAAGGCGACATCGCTGGGGAGGATGGCCTCTGACCCATATACTAGGAAAATTGGAGAGTAGCCTGTGGCCGAGCTGACCTGAGTCCGGAGGCCCCAGATCACATGAGGGAGCTCTGCTAGCCACCTAGTGGCATAAGGTGATGCATCGTCGAAGATGCGGTCTTTAATGGCCTGCAGTACCATGCCGTTGGCACGCTCGACCTGGCCATTGCATCGCGGGTGCGCCACCGAAGAGTAGTAAACGTCGATGAGGCTGTCTTGGCAAAAGTCCCGGAAGTCAGCCCCTGTGAAGGCTGAGCCAAGGTCGGTAACGATCCTGTTGGGGACCCCGAAACGATGGGTGATCTCTTCGATGAACTTGGCCGCCTCCTTCGATGTAACACTGGACACAGGCCTGACCTCGATCCATTTGGTGAACTTGTCCACCACCACGATTATGTGCTTGTACCCGCCGGGAGCGGTCCTGAAGGGTCCCACCTAGTCGAGGCCCCACACTGCAAAGGGTCATGATGGAGGGATGGTCCGCAGGGCCTGGGCCGGCATGTGCTGCTGCTTAGCGAAAAATTAGCACCCTTGCATCACCGGACAAGGTCCTGAGCGTCAGCCATAGTGGTAGGCCAGTAGAAGCCCGACCTGAAGGCTTTCCCCACCAGGTTGGCGGAAGCAGTGTGGTTGCCGCACTCGCCACCGTGGATTTCCTCTAAGAGCCTGAGCCTCTCAGATCGTAAAATGCACTTCATTAGCACGCCATTGGAGGCGAACCTTCAGTACAATTCTGTGCCGATGACAACGTAATTGGTGCTGCGCCTTGTGACCTTCTCGCGTTCTGCCTTTTCCTCAGGAACACGATGCTCGAGGATATAGGCAATGATGTCCAGGCGCCAATCGTCTTCGGCCTCGGTCATAAGGACGTCGCGGCTGCCTGGCGGGGGCGCGTCGTCCGCTGGCGATTCTAGGCCGGAGAGGAGTTTGATGGAAGGCTTGCGTAAGTCTTGGACAAACACACCGGCCAGAACTAGCGCGCGCTTGGAGCCCATCTTGGAGAGGACATCAACCGCTACGTTGTTGTCGCGACAGACATGATGGAACTCGATCCCTTCGAAATGACCTTCGAGTTTGCGCACCTCGACGCAATAGGCGTCCATCGTGTCCTTCTTGGTGTCGCAGGCCTTATTGACTTGGTCAATGACGACCTTGGAGTCGCCGTAAGCTATGAGGCGCTTGATCCCTAAGGAGACGGCAATGCGTAGCCCGTGGATTAGGGCTTCGTATTCGGTGCCATTGTTAGACGCTTTGTAGTGGATGTGCAGGATGTACTTCAAATGACCGCCTTGAGGGGAGATGAAGAGCATGCCTGCTCCCACTCCTTCAAGGTTCAGGGAACCATCGAAGTACATCTTCCAGTGTTCTGGCTTCTCCAATGACGGAGGTAGCTGGATCTCTGTCCACTCAGATACGAAGTCGGCAATGACCTGGGACTTGATGGCCTGCCTTGGGCAGAATTCGAGGTCGAACTCGCCTAGCTCGATAGACCACTTGACGATGCGTCCAGTGGTGTCGCGGCTGTGCAGGATCTCACCAAGAGGGAAGGCTGAGACGACCTTGATCTTATGCGCCTTGAAGTAATGCCGGAGCTTGCGCGAGGTGACGAGGAGGGCGTAGAGCATCTTCTGTGGCTGTGAATACCTAGTCTCGCTATCAGACAAGACCTCACTGACGTAGTAAACGGGTCTCTGGGTCAGATAAGGTTTGCCTTCTTCAAGTCGCTCTGCCACCAGGACTGAGCTGACCACCAGAGTGGTCGCAGAGATGTAGAGCAGCAGCGTTTCCTTCGGTGCCAGGGGCACCATCACAGGGGGCAACGTAAGGAAGGTCTTGAGCTTCTCCAGGGCCTAGTCGGCCTCTTCTGTCCAGACGAACTTGTCCGCCTTCTTCAGTAGCTTGAACAAGGGCAAGCCTTTCTCTCCAAGTTTCCTGATGAATCGACCTAGGGCCGCCATCATGCCGGTGAGCTTCATGATGTCTTTCTTCTCAGTAGGTTGCTTCATCCTGCGGATGGCCTCCACCTTGGTGGGATTCACCTCGATGCCCCGGTGACTGACCATGAAGCCCAGAAGCTTGCCGGACAGGACACCGAAGATGCACTTCTCTGGATTGAGCTTCCAGCGATAGCGGCGGAGGTTGGCGAAGGTCCGGGCGAGGTCAGCTATGAGGTTGTCCTCCACGGTGGTCTTGAAGACCACATCGTCGATGTAGGCTTCTACATTGTCGCCGATCTGGGACTCCAGGCACTTCTGGATGGCCTTCTGGTAGGTTGCGCCGGCGTTTTTGAGACTGAAGGTCATGGTCGTGTAGCAATAGATGCCGTGCGACATTATGAACACCATTTTGTCTTGGTCAGAGACCTTCAGGGCTATCTGGTGATATCCTGAGTAGCAGTCGAGGAAGCATAACAGGATGCTTCCAGCCGTGGAGTCCACGACTTGGTCGATGCGAGGGAGAGGAAAGGGGTCTTTAGGGCAGTGCCTGTTGAGATCGGTGTAGTCGATACACATTCTCCATTGACCGGTTTTCTTGGGTACAAGCACCGGGTTGGCGAGCAAAACTGGGTTTTTACATTCACGGATGAATCCAGCAGCTAGGAGCTTTATTATTTCTACCCTAATGACCTCCTTGCGATCTTTCGCAAAGCGGCGCAGCTTCTGCTTGACAGGCTTGGCCGTCTTGCTTACATCCAAGGAGTGCTCAGCCAGCTCCCTGGGGACACCCGGCATATCCGATGTACTCCATGCGAATATATCCGCGTTATCCCGGAGGAAACTAGTGAGCGCGAGTTCCTATTTCTCCCCGAGGTCATCGCTGATGACCACCGTCTTCTCCGCGTCGGGCAGGCCGAGGCGGACTCTCTTCGTCGATGGCGTGGCGTCCAGGGCGGTGTTGGTGCACTGCTGCTCCGGGATGATTAGGTCGCTCGGAGCAACCTTCTTGGCCTCAGTGACCAAGACTGCAGAGGCGTTGACACAGGCACATGTCATGGCGATGTTGAGGGCTTCGGAGTCGCACTTGAAGGAGACCATGAGGTCGCCGTAGACGGAGAGGACCCCGTTTGGTGCAGGCATCTTTAACACCAAGTAGGTATAGTGCGGGATGGCCACGAATCTGGCCAGCATTGGGCGACCTAGGATCACGTGGTAGGAGGACTTGAAGTCAGCGACCTCGAAGTTGAGGTACTCTGTGCGGAAATTGTCCTCTGTGCCGAAGGTGACAGGGAGGGAGACCCGACCTAGGGGGTAGGCCGCTTTTCTAGGGACGATGCCGTAGAAAGGCTCGTCGCACGCCGTGAGCTTGCTAAAGTCGAACTTCATCTTCTTCAGCGTCTCGACGAAGATGATGTTGAGCCCGCTCCCCCCATCGATGAGTGTCTGGGAGAGCAGGGCCCCCTCCACCGTAGGCTCGACGACGAGTGGGTAGGACCCAGGGTCTGGGATGTGGACCCAGTGATCAGCTCTGGAGAACGTGATCGGCTGCTCAGACCAACATAGAGGCTGCGTTGGCTGGGTGTGGATGAGGTGGACCTCACGCTTATCCTTGTGGTAGCGCCTTCGGCTCACATGGGACTTGAGACCTCTGACGATCATATTGATCGTTCGGGTAGGTGGCTGGAAGGGCCCGTTGGGGTTGCCTGTCAAAGGTGGAGGCGGGAGGTTGCGCTCGTCATGGCGTGGGTCATCGCGGCGGTTGTTGCGGTGGTTGTCGCGGCGATCATTGCGGCAGTCTCGGTCGTCACGATTGTTGCGCCGGTCCTTCCGGTCGTCGCGGCGGTAATTGTTGTTGTAGAGGCACGAAGATGATTGGTCGCCATCTTTTCTTGGTCGTTTGGGGTCCTCAGGGGTGCTGAAGGCCCTCTTGAACTGCAAGCACTCACGAAGGGTATGAGTGGCCCCCTCGTGGAACTCGTAGATGCTGTCGAGGACTGCATTGAACTCTTCCTTGTGGAACGTCGAAGGTCGTCGCCCCTCAGCCGCGAGCACTTCGGAAGGTCGCTTGCGTAACTTGGAATCGGAGTCTCCTGCAGTGCCGGATGTGCCGTTGTCGCGCCCAGCATCGGTGTCGAACTGGTTCACCATCACCTCGTCGGTGTCGATGAGTTTGTTGACGACCTCCATGAGGGCAGCGACGGTGGTAGCGCCGGACTCATGGATCTTCTCGAAGATCTTACGATCCTTGATGCCTTTCTTGTAGCTGTCGACGACCTGGTCGTCTCTGACGCCGACACAAGTGTTGCGGTTCTCGAAGAACCGGTTGGTGTAGTCACAAAGTCGCTCTTTAGGCTTCATAACAATCCTCCTGAGGTTGAAAGCGTTTCTAGGGCGATTGTAGGTCGCCTGAAAGTTGGAGGTGAAGGCCTGGAACAGGTCAGCCCAGGAGTTGATGCTGCCAGCCGGGAGGTTGTTGAGCCAAAGCGACGGGGCGTCGCCCATCACCAGCGGGAAATAGGCTGCCATGTGATCGAAGCCGCCGCCGGCCGTCTTGACGGCGACGTAGTAGGTCGATAGCCAGATGTTGGGGTCGGAGCGCCCATCGTACTTCTGGATGCTCAGTTTGAAGTTGTCGGGGTAGACCACCGATCTAAGTCGGGGAGCCAACACAGGGAAGGCAGTGATGGCAATGTCATCGATGTTGCCCTCGGCTTGAACGACGCCCATGTTGTGCGCAGGGACAACGACCTGGGAACATAGTTGGCAATCCCGATTGGCGGGGGCGACCTCCGGGTTGCCGTACTGTTCTTCATATGCCGCCCCCTCCGGTTCTTGATGTCATGGTGGTCGCATTGCTCGCGCTCCATGATGTGATGGACAGCGCCAAGGGGACCATGCTCACGGTCGTATTCCGCGCGATGGCATAGTTCTCACTCCTCGCGCTCGCGGTGGCGTCGGTCGATGTAGCTGTGGGCGTCGCGGGTGCGCCTGTTGTTGTCGAGGTTGACGCGGAGGTCGTCACCGTTGGCACCATTAGCCCGGCGGTTGGGCTGCTCGGGGTTGTGCTGATCGACCTCCTCCCGGATGGGTGGAAGGTTGCTGTGCCGAGGTTGATAGGATCGACTACGCGAGTGACGTATCGACGAAGATGCGGCAGACTTGGAGGCCGCACTCTTTTCTTCTACCAGGGCCGTAGCGACCCAAAGGTAGGCGATGGCCGCCTCGGCTTCAGGTGACGACTGAGCTTGCTGGAGACGTGCCATGGCAGCACCCAGGTTGGCCTGGGGGCTGTTGAATGTCGGGAGCCCTGCCTCCTCGAACTTGAGACGGAGGTCCCGAGCGCAAGTGGGGGCTACACGACGCTGTTCTTCTGCACGTCGCTGGGCGCGTAGGGCGTTTCCTTGGATGCGTGCCGCCTCTTCGGAGTCCGTCGCGCTGTGACGTGGTGGTTCATTGTCTGAGACTACGAGCACCTGGCGGAAGGCGATGTCCGATTCGTTGGGGGAGACACGGACCCGAACCTTCTGGAACTCGCCACAGTTCGGGGACTAGGGAGTTCGTGTGGCACCGCGGGGGCACTCTTGGTCGATCCTCTTCCGCAGGCGAGATCCGCGGAGAGTATGCCTCGCACCCTTATGGTAGGTGCAAGGTACATCGAGAGGGTCGCGCCGGGCGCGAGGGTCAGGCTTTAGGTCGCCAGAGGGCCACCGCCCAGATTGGATTTGGGAAAGCTTGGACATCCGGCTGGAGTAGATGCCGACTGAGGGTCGTAGGCCAAAGGGGAAGGTATCATGGCGCAGCGCGGGCTGCGTCGAGCATTGAGCTCGCTCGCAGATCTCGAGGGTTTCCTCGATCATGCTGAAGATGCGGTCCATCCCTTGAATAAGATCATAGGATTTGGGCGGGTGGGTCTCCGACGTTAGGTTGGAAACGGGGGTGGCGACAGGCACCGCTACGACCCGCTTCGCGGTCGCAAGAGAAGCTGCAGCCGCCAGAATGGGAGAGGTCATCGCGAAGGAGCTGAAGCAGATCTCCACAGGGTCGGCGAGGATGGCCGCCATGCTTGCCGAGAAGACGACACCAGATCGGGCCACCATGCTCCACAGCGAGCTCCCGATCGCCCCTACCTGGCGCGCCAACTGTCAGGGGTTGAGTCCTGGACAGATCCGCAAGGGGGCTACCCAAGTGGTTTGCAGGTTAATGGAGGGATCGGGAACTAAGAGCGTAGGTGGTAGTTCACGCGATGAACTCGGAACACGAGGGTTTAGACTGGTTCAGGCCTCCGGAGAGTAAAACCCTACGTCCAGTTTTGGTTGTGGAATTATGCGAGGAAGATCCCGATGTCCCCGAACGGAGCCCTAGGCCGCCTTATATGAGCAGCGGGCTAGGGTTCCCGTCTGAGGTCGGTAGACCCGTATTTGGGTTGATTACAAGTTGGAAAAATATCCTTCCAGATTACAAAGAGTATCCCGTGATACTCGGACCTATAGGTCGCGGTACCAATATCTTGTTTTGCACGCCAAGCCTTCTGGAAGGTCTTCAGGGCCGCAGACCAGGTTCATTGGGCCCATTAGCAGGTCGGCGAGTCTTCTGGCAGGTCGGTCCCACATGTCGGGGACGACTGAGACCCTGGTCGGTGGGGACCCAGGGGTACCCATGTCTCTCACTTACATTTCGATAATTCCTTGTGCATTTGAAATAACGCCTACCAATGTTCTGGGAAGAGTAAACCGTGGTCGCTGCCTCCACCCTGACGTCCCTGCAGAAGGGGCAAATTAAATGATCAATGGCAGTCCGGTCACCTCGTCGACCACCCTGCTACTGCGCTGCCTCCACCCTGCCTCCACCGTGGTCACCTCGTCGGCCACGGGAGCGGAATCCCTAGCAGCACGCGGCGCTTGTGCTAGCAGTGCAACAGCTGCCCGCTGATGCGCCCTAAAAGCAGGCCCTCGGGCGTGCACTCTCGAAGACGCCTGCTGCGACATGGCGAGCGCCCGCCCCGACGACGACAACTAGCAGAGTAGCGGCGGCAGCGGTGCCCCAAGGGAGGCAGTGAGCGAAGGGAGGTAGGGATCGGAGCGAGGCAGCGTGGGTGGGTGGTGGAGGGGCGGCGGCGCCGACACCAGAGCTAGGGTTCGTCGAGGCCGGCGCCAGTGGTTGAAAAACCAGAGCACAGGCACTTCTCTTGCGATTGTGACCGAACGAATGGAGGAGAATACATGGATAAGGGTCAGCGGCATTTTTGTCTCGTCACATGAGTGAACAGGGAGAGATGAAAGGAAAAAGAGAGGAAATGATTAAAAAATGGTGACAGACCCTCATATTGAAGGAATTCGTGCGCAGAGTGTCATATTTTTGAAGAGGCTGCGAATTGAGTTTCAAGAGAAACTAGACGCCATCGAATTGGGTGTCAATTTTTTAAATTTCTCCCCTCCACTCCCTCGCATCCACCACCGCGACCCTCTCCTCTGCCGCCGCCGGCGTTCGCCCACACTCCCGCAGTGCCCTCACGCCTGCCACCCCTCTCTCTCTCCACTCCCGCAGCCCCCTCACCCCCTCGCTCCCATCGTCGTCGTCGAGCTCAACCTTCTGCAGTCGCTAGGCATCAATTCCTAATTCTCAGGCATAGATCGAGCGCCGTCGGGCCTCGATCTGGCGTTTCCAGGCGCAAATCGAGCATCACTGACCCGATCTACACTCCCCTGTGGCCGATTGTGTCGCTGGCCACTGCCTCTGTCACGCCCCCCTTGTGGCCATCGCCGCCAGTCGCCGTGTGGGAAAGAAGACCTGAGGTCCCTCACATCTGCTCCTCTTCTCCAGATCTGCCTCGCCCCCTCACATCTTGTGAATCTCCAGGTCGTCGACGACAGCGAGCCTGCAGTGGAGGATCACGTCGGGGAGGCGCGCAGGGCTGTCGAGATCGAGGTGGAGGCGGGGGTGGAGGAAGGCCGGCCACGAGCGCAAGGCAAAGGGTATGACTATGAGAAATTCGTTTCTTGTTCTTGTCTCCCTTTTGCAGTTACCCGGATATCCTCTATTGAATTGCACAGGGGATGGTAGAGCGTTGTGATTTGTAGAAATGATGTACCTTCACGTTGGGTTTCGAATCATGCAGCTGAAGTGAAATTGTCACTATTGAATTGCATACACAACAGGGGATGGTAGAGCGTTGTGATTTGTAGAAATGATGTACCTTCACGTTGGGTTTCGAATCATGCAGCTGAAGTGAAATTGTTGCTTAAATTTTGGTTCCGCCTGTGTTTGTCCCTTGTGTTGTACAGTAATAGTTTCTGACAAGATGTTGCAGTAGTGTGTGATTGTTCAAAATGTTAACTGAAACAAAATGTTGATTCAAAATGTTAACTGAAACAAAATGTTGATTCAAAATGTTAACTGAAACAAAATGTTAAACCGGTGCTCATCAACCCCATATGCTATATGATTCTATCTTATGTGCTGTTTAGTAGAGATTTGATTTTGGAACCATACAAATCTGGTGAGACTTATGATTTTCTTTGTTCCCAATAGAAAACTATATATTGACCCTTTACGTGTCTATCAGAGGTTGATGACCAATTAATTGATTTCATGACTATTCTAGCCTAGTTTGTGAAATTAATAAACTAAGTATCAAGGTGGGAAAGGAAGCATTGTTTTTTTGCTTGGGAGGAAGTGTATAATAGCCTGGGAACTGAATCTTTGTTGTGCTGACATATCACCGAATGTACATGCATGACATGTTCTTAAATTGTTATAGGTGAAATCTTTGTATATTGCTTTAGGTATGTTGTGCAAATAATCTCAGCTTAGTGTTAGGTATGTTGTGCAAATAATCTCTGATGTTTTTACCTTGTTCATGCAACTCCTCATTGAATATTTCTTTGCTCTCTGATGTAGTAGGAACCAAGCAGGGTCGAGAAAATCATGGAAATTGATTAGCACATAGGTTGTGCCATGAGTGGGCTTATTGCTGATGCTAGAACGCTAGTCGAGCATGCACCTGTTGAGACCCAGGTACTTTCTTGAGTTATATACATACTTACATGTTCATCGGTGAGGAAAGGGTGAGGTTCTTGTGCTTTTTTTTTGGTTTAGAGCACATTTGTCTTTAATCTGATGCAATATATCTTTGTTGACTACATTTTCTCCCCTTGTGTGCCTGCAGTGGGGGTCTTCAGTTGGATCAGTGGAATTTCAAGGTGGATTTCTGCCTTCTTGCTTGATTTTTTTCCCAATCTAGATGCGATAATGCTTAGCATAGTCATGTTCGTTTTGGTTGTCAAGTAAATAGATTTGCAGAATCTGCCAATAAAATGAATCAAGTGCACATCTTTCCTGGACTGATTATGTGTACAACAATTGCCAATTATGATGAATTCTCATTTATTTTAACTGAAGCACTTGAGAATTCATGGCCTTATATTGCAAGTGAATCCTTAGGACCTGCAACAGCTAGCTGGTACTTCTTCGATTCCCTGATGCTTGCTATTGTGCTACTGATGCTTGTACTTTATGTTTAATATAAAATGCCGGCTCAAGAATAAAAAAAATAAACTGTGTGATAGTTTCATCACGAACACTTAGTTTGATAGATGAGAAATATGTGTGATAGTTTCATCATGTTGATAGATGTGAGATAAACTTGAACTCCATAATGCAGAGTGTCATTAGGCTGAGCCTATGAGCACAGGTGTATGAATAGATGTTGTATGTATAAACAGATGTCATATGTATGAGCACATACGTATCTGTGTCTAAAGCTGAGATTTGATTATACTAGTGTGTATGTAAAATAAAGAAAAATACTATTTGCAAATTCTTTTTTTTTGCTTTTCAATTTCACATTGGTAACGGACATAAAATATTGCCCATTACCAATAACAGAAATTGGTAACGGGCTGCATTCTATGTCCGTTACCAGTGTCTGTTATTGGTAATGGGCTACATTCTATGCCCTTTACCAATGTCTGCTATTGGTAACGGTCCCGTTACCAATCATCGGTTATTTGTAATCCTAGATCGGTAACGGGCGCGACCAATGACCATCCGCGCCCGCTAACTATCACTGTTTTTCACGTAGTGTGACTAGCGAAAAAATTGTCTCTGTATCACGACTTCTATATAAATAATGCACACTGCATAGTAGAGTGTGGAGCGATATGTAAGGTTATGCAATCTCCAAATATAATGGTTGCTTAGTTTACATGGAGATGTACACAGCATGCATGGCTTGCCTACGGCCTACTCCCTCCGTCCCCAAATATGAGTCGTTGTAGCTCCAGTATTATGTCCCGAATTAAGTGTCGTTTAGGCTCCTGTACATAGATTCCACACCTAATGTTCAGCCTTGCAGCCTTTATTCTGTCACCTTATCCCACCTCTGCTTAGTCTTATTGGTTCACACCACCGTAGCACAGAAACGTTAGATGAGAGAGAGTGTAGGAACAGCTACTAGTACTGATTTCATAGAGCTACCTTGGTCTTCGTGTATGATTTGGAACGACTGATAATTTGGGACAGAGGGAGTAGGCAGCTAGGCTTTGGAGACATCAGGAGCAGTCAAGTAGTTGGATTTACGGGTGAGGACCTGTCGGAGAGTATCGACCACTCCCTTCACCAGAAGAGAAAGTACAATCTTCAATTACGATGCACTACAAACATTGGAGATGGTGCAAGTAGAAGATGGTAAAGAAGGGCAGAAATCCAAAGCAATAAAGAGCTCCATATATACATGTGGACAGTTGCGACAGAAATGCTCGTAATAAAAACTTTGGCGTGGCATTCTCTCCATCTAGCAAACAACATGTACAAGAGCTACTGTGCTTAATTTGCTCCATTGTAAAGTTCGTACGAGGAAGAAAAACTGCTGGTAAATCCAGCTGCTTCTGTACACATTATGCTGATTGGCATATATATTTGAAGGTCTGTATGTATGAGGATTAGTCTAATAATTATAATTTGCAAAAGGTACCTTTTCACTCTGCAACTTTTTATAAAATAGTAAACTAGCCAAATAAACCAGACAACCAGTTCTGTAGTAGTATACGATAGGTGTACAAGCCCAGGTAGATGATGGTGCCTTTTCCTATAGGTTTATAATAAAGTGAACGTTGGTTTCAGAAGAAGAAATCTTCAGGTTTTTGTCGCATGCATGCATGCTTATTCAAAGAGTCTCCACGACCCTACCATGAAATTTATGTAGGTACTACAAAAAAAAAAGGTAGCTGAACACTGAACAAGGTGCAGAGAAAATCATGATTTAGGTTTGAGAAGCATCGAGAACAGGGCATAAAAGTACGTCTCTGCATGGTCAGACCTGTATACCTGCGCGTGAGATGCCGTTAGCAGGTATCAGGGCACGAGGCAGACACGACTTCGAAGAACAAATAAGTAGCCGAGCTGCACTGAATCGAGCTGGATTGTTACCCATATTTTTTTTTGGGGTAAATGAGAGCTTTATTAATCAGTGATCTCGGACGAACCTGATTGATGGACGAACTTCCACAGAACCAACTTTGTTAGATCACATTGCTCCGGTACGGTGGGCATCTGTCCAACAGAAGAGAAGCCAATCTGGTCCATTACGTGTATGTAAACCAGTTCTCATCAGGCAGACGCCAGTGCATTCGCATGGCTTGTCTCAGGTTGAAAGCTTGTGGGCATTCGGCATTCCACGCATGAAAACTTGTTCCATGAAAACTTGTCTCCGCCCGTTCCGCAGCCATGGACGGTGAGTATGAGCTCCGGCTGTGGGCGCACAGCAGGCGGGCTGCCGTGCGAGTCTGACCGCGGGAGGACGTGCCTGCTCACCGGCGGAAGTCGCGCGAGCTCGGGCCACGGGAGGACGCGCCTTCTGCTCAGCGGCCGCCGTGCGAGCTCCAGCCACGGGCTGCCGAGCGAACTCACGTGCGTGCTCCTCCAGCGGTGTACTCGATTTGGCTTGTGGCTCCATGTATTTCGCTCAATAATGGTTGTCAATTTTGACTTTTGACAAGATGAAGGGGCAAACTGGATAGAAGTAGAACACACTATGGGAGAAGCATAATTCCCCGAGTGCCTCTTGCTTCCCCGAGTGCCAAAAATCGGGCACTCGGGGAAGAAAATCTTCCCCGAGTGTTGCACTCGGAGAAGAAAAGCACTCGGGGAAGAGAGGCTTCCCTGAGTGCCGTAGAGGCCATGGCACTCAGGGAAGAGAGGCACTCGGGGAAGGCCCTCTTCCCCGAGTGCAACACTCGGGGAAGAGAGACACTCGTGGACGAAAAGTGGTACTTAACGGTGCAAATGAACGGAGGTATTTTAAAAACACTCTTCCCCGAGTGCCTCACCCTAGCACTCGGGGAAGCAAGCCTCTTCCCCGAGTACCTCACCCTAGCACTCGGGGAAGAGACCCTTCCCCGAGTGCTAGGGTAAGGCACTCGGGGAATAATTTTTTTTTAGTTTTTTCCCCTAATTTTTTTGTGAGGTCATCCCACATTATTTGAAACTTCTTGTTCAAATTTGGGGTAATTTTAAATTATTTTGGTATATTTCATTAGTTTTTTCTTTTCGTTGAATTTTTTTACATACTTCGAATTTGAACTGCAGGTGCATGAAGTAATGAAATTTCTTAATTCAAAAAATGATATTCATGATATTTGGTGTATGTTGAGGCCGTATCTAGGAACTCTTATGAAATTTCGAGCATCTTGTTGCCGTAACATGACGAACAACTTGCTGGAAAAGTATTTGTAAATTATATAAAATGCGAACGAAGTCCGAAAATCATGAAACTTGTCTGTGTGTCATGTTATGGCATGTAGAGGTTGTGTACCAAAATTGAGAAGATTTTGAGCAAGTTGCGATGTCGGATGCCTAAAACCTAGACATCTCCACATGTGATCAATGTGATAACACACGGAGATGTCTGGGTTGTAGGCATCTGACATCCCAACTTGCTCGAAATCTTTTCAATTCTTGCACACAACCTATACATGTGATAACACTATGCCCCGACAAGTTTCGTGATTTTCGGACTTCGTTCGGATTTTCTATAATTTAGAAACACTTTTCCCGCAAGTTTCTCGCCATGTTACGACAACAAGATGCTCGACATTTCATTTGAGTTCCTGGATAAGGCCTTAATATACATTAAATATCATGAATATCATTTTTTGAATCAAGAATTTTCATTACTTCATGCACCTGCAGTTCAAATTTGAAGTATTCAAAAAAATTCAACAAAACAAAAAAAACTAAAGAAATATACCAAAAAAATTCAAAATTACCCCAAATTTGAGCAATGAGTTTTAAATAATGTGGGAAGGCCTCGCAAAAAAAATGGAGTAAAAAACTAAAAAAAAAAAAATTCCCCGAGTGCCGTTGTTGGCACTTGGGGAAGAGACCCTTCCCCGAGTGCTAGTCCAACGGCACTCGGGGAAGAGACCCCCACGGCTCTCGGGGAAGCCAGGAGGCCCACTTTCCCGCCGGCCCATTTCGTCAACCCTAGACATATTACCCCCACCCCCCCTCAGCCGCTGCCCGCACTCTATCCTCCCTCACTTGCGCCCCTGTCCCCGCTGCCCCGCCCAAGCGCCCGCCGCCCCTGCCCCCGGCGTCGGCGCGCCCCGCCCCCGCCGGCGCGCCCCGCCCCCGCGGCCGGCGAGCTTCCCCGCGGCGGGCGAGGTCCCCCGCGGCCGGCGGGCGAGCTCCAGGCGGCCGGTGAGGTCCCCTGTCCCTCTCTCTCCCCCATCTTCCTTACGGGCTCCATCTCTCCTCTTTCAGATCCGGATCGCCACCCATGGCGAGCACCATGATGAGAGGGCGATGGTGCCTCCCGCTCCTCCGGCACCACCCACCGCTGTTGAGACCCCGCGCCACCTGAACAAAAGTATGAGGTACAGGCGGGCATATGAGGAACCATGGGATGGATCTCGTCTCAAGTGCAGATTTCTGATGCACACATGCCATTTACTGAATCTCTGTCCTGATGACTGTGTACGATACCTGATTATTCACATTAATCCCTTAGATATTGTTATGTCATACTGCCCTGTTTCCCATCTGCGTATTCTTTTTGGTTATACTTAGTGAGTTTTGTTGGTGTGATGCTCTTGGTTTAGCAGTTACTTATTAGCAACCCTAGATTAGCAATTTTTTTATAAGAATGTTCATATAAAAAACAGGTGCATTTTTCACTTACTACACGATGTGATGAATTGCGTTTCAAGATAAGTATGCTCAAATAATTCCAAGTGTTTGGTTAAGGACCCGTATATAGGCTTTACCAGTGCCAGAGCCCTGTGTGCTGTGTAGCTAGGCGCCATTGGAAAAGCTCTTAAAGTTGATAAAAATGCTAAGAGAAAGCGAAAGGATAGATCGCCTTTTTGTTGGTTGTGTCGTCTCTAACCGATCCATTTTTTTTCCTAATCTCCGATCTCTGATAATTTTTTTCCCATGTGGCCGTGTCCGAGGCCAGAGTTTACAATTCTAGCAACAGGAGGTCGTAGCCCAAAAGGTAAACGATTAGAAAATATACAGGCACTGTTATATAAGCTTCCCTGTTATAAGCTCAATTTTCTTCTTGCACTGTTATATAAGCTTCCCTGTTCCTTTCTTTTATTTGATTTCTTTTCTGCTGCATCGGGTCTTCTATGCCTTTCCTAATTTTTTTTGGTTTCCTGTTCTTGCAGAGATGGAGAGCCATCATGGCGTTGGTGACCAGAGTTTGGAATGGCAGGCATTAGGGAAAGGTGAGTTTCCTGCTGCCTTTTTCTTTGCATCAGGATCTTTTGCATCAGTGGGGTTTAGCATGGGTGATAGAACATTACTGTTTGCTGTGTGTTAAGTCAGCTTATATCATTATGCTTGAATGCTGGAAGTGCTCTATGTTAAAATGCAATGTTAGAAGTATGAGTTATTAACTACAAGTGCATTTAATATGCTTCCTGTAAATTTGATTAAGTCCCACAACCATAATGTAACAGATGTTGAGACAGTCCTCACTCAGCTAGTCAGTTCCCTAACACTGTTTTCTGGGCATGCTTTTCTTCAACTTGTGATGATGTCTAAACAATAAATAATGTGGCTTGCAGTTCTATGACAAAACCAAACAAATGTAGACTAATGTCTCATCATACTTGCCTGCTGTCACAAATACATTTTGTACCTTTTAGTTGCTTGTGTATTCAAAAGCTCGATAGTGCAGTTATGTTAGGGTATTTGCACACACTTTTAGTGCATTTAATCTGTGTCATTACTTCAGTCTTCAGTAACGCTCATTTTTGTATTATAGCAGATTGCCCCCTTTTGACTTAAATTATGTGTTTTATCTGTTGCAAAAAGCATTAGTTGAATATGGATAAAATATGTCGTGTATTATTGGGAGGGTGGGAGGAGCATCTCATTGCAAAGTTAATTTTCAAGTGCAAAAGATTTAGCTTTGTGCTGTTGCCTTTCATGCCTATGATATATAAGCTCATGCACTCAGTTGTATGTATAGGTAATTTTGTAAATACTGATGGCCTTCGTGCCGGATTTGTTGATGTTGTCGGCCTTCGTGCCGGATTTGTTGACCTGTCGGCCTTCGTGTCAGAAATGTGGTTGTCGGCCTTCGTGCCGACCTTCTTCTTGCAGGTTTTGGAAACCTCCCAATGCAGGGGAGGTGGTGCATGTTGGGACATCCCAACCTTCCCAGTTGCCGTGAGCCGCCCGCGGACTCGTTTTTATGTATTGCACTTGTGAACTTGGAATAATGTGTACTTTTGAATGTGAGGTTTGTAATATATTGTGGATTTTGAACATATTTGGTCATTTGTGATTTATAAATGTGGTTTGTGATATACTGATGTTGATTTGTGGTTTGTATATGTATTTGTTTTGTTTGTCACAAGGAAAAGCAAAAAAAAATGGCTTCCCCGAGTGCCTAGGAAGGGACACTCGGGGAAGACTTTTGAAAATAAAAAACCGGCAGTGCCTTCCCCGAGTGCCTGGTCAGCGGCACTCGGGGAAGAGGATTTTTTTTAAAAAAAATCATATTTCTTCCCCGAGTGTTGCACTCGGGGAAGAGTTTTTTTTAAAAAAAAGAAAAAAAAGCAGATGGCGCCAACGGCGTTAAATCTTCCCCGAGAGCTAGCACGACACTCGGGGAAGGCTTCCCCGAGTGCACGAGATTTGGCACTCGGGGAAGGCCGCTTCCCCGTGAGAAGCGTCCCTGGAAGCTCTTCCCCGAGTGTTGCACTCGGAGAAGCCTTCCCCGAGTGTTTTGGGGCCTTCCCCGAGTGCATTTGGCACTCGGGGAAGCCGGCGTCTCCCGTAGTGACAGTGGAGGATGAAGATGGCAGAGATGGAGTATGACACATGGGTCCCGCAAGATAGGTAGATAACAGTGTTAGATTGTCAGTCATCCTATTCCAACCATCCATCTCGTCTCCAAACAAAATACTGGAATGGAGCCATCCCATGTCAACCAAACAGAAAATGAGACATCCCATCCCACAAAACTGGAACAAGACGGTCCCATCCATCTCGTCTCCAATCCAAACACACCCTTCGGGCTTGTTTAGGTAGGAGGGTATCGAAGTGCAATTGAAGTGAAATGAAGAGAATTAATATTAAAATGAACTAATTTCCTCTCGAATACCTCCATTTCACTTCAATCCACTGGTACCAAACCAGCATTTCAGGAGAAAGCGGTGAATGGGAAGTCACGGGTGGTGCCTTGGTGGCGGAAAAAAAAAGGTATGACAGGCGGCACTAGGCCTTCGTCTTGGTCAAGATGAGTTGACCATTTGGGTAAGGTCATGTTTAGTTCTAAAAATTTCTCCATTCAAATGCTCGGATACTAATTAGGAGTATAAAACATGAATTAATGACAAAACTCATTCCATAAACTCCACCTCAAAACTCGAGACGAATCTAATGAACCTTGTTATGTTATGATTAGACAATGCCGTGCTATAGTAAACAATCTCTAATGACGGATTAATTAGGCTTAATAGATTCAATTCGTCTCATGCTTTCCTGTCCATCTGTGTAATCAGTTTTGTAATTAGTCTATATTTAGTCCTTCTAATAGGACTTGATTTAGAGTCCAAAAATTTATCACCATAAGTTTTTCGGAACCGACCACGCCATCACTACTGGAAAAACACTCATTTGTACCGGGCCATAATCCTCATTTGTACCGGGCATTGAACCGGTATAGGTTGTCCGGTACAAATGAGGGAAGCACATTTGTACCGGGTTATATACCCGGTACAAATGTTCACATTTGTACCGGGTAGAGTCTCACAACGATACAAATGTGATTTCCGTCTGCCGCCGTGAGTTATTCCGTCCATCCGTCTCTTTCCGTCCATCCTCGTCTTTTGTCTTTTTTTCTTTTCTTTTTTCTCATCTCCAAATCACATCTCATTTCTCATCTCATCTCTAAATCATATCTCATCTATCTCCAAATCACAAGATTCACATAACACTAATCTCATTTCCAAATCGCATTTCACACATCACAAATTTCACAACTCAAAATCACACCACAAGATTCACAACTCAAAAATCACACCACAAGTCACGATTCACAGAATAGATTCACATCTATCTCAGCAAATTAAAGAAACAAAAACTCACTACATCGCACCTCCAGACCTGGCCCCGCGCCGCCGCGTGCCGGGAGCTCGCCTGGCCCCGCACCGCCGCGTGTCGGGAGGCCCGGCCTGACCCTGCGCCGCCTGGCCTCGCGCCGCCGCGGCCGGGAGGCCCGGCCTGGCCCCGCGTCGCCATAGCTGGGAGGCCCCGCGCCCTGCAGTGGAGAGGAGGAGAGGGTGAGATCCAGAGATGAGGATAAGAGAGAGGATGAGATGAGGGAGAGAATATCGAGGGAGAGAGATGAGATCGTGAACATATAGACGGACGGACGGAGCTCTTTGGCGGCCGTGTCACGGTGAAATGTTTTTTTACCGGGGTGGAGGTAGACCCGGTATAAATGACTCAACATTTGTACCGGGCCTTATCTGCACCCGGTACAAATATGTGCTTGGGTCATTTGTACCGGGTGAAGATAAGGCCCGGTACAAATGTTGAGTCATTTGTACCGGGGCAAGCCACTGCCCGGTACAAATGTCCCCTCACGGGGGCGTGTCGAGGCCCCTCTTCCCCACCCGGTACAAATGCCCTCATTTGTACCGGGAGTCAAAATGCCCGGTACAAATGAAAAATCAAGACGGGGACAAATGACCGATTCTCCAGTAGTGCATAAGAATGGTGCATGGCAAAGTTAGGTCAATAATAAGCATGGTTGGCATTTGTTCGCGAGCACGGGATATTGTTTCAGAATAATGCTAACTAATTAAAAGATTTGTTAATAAGCTGGTCATACATATCCATGATAACATCCACCTCAAAAAATATCTCCATGATAACAAAAGTTAATGAGCTTGTACACAATAAGTTATTATAAAAATTAATTATTAATACTTCAAACAAAGGATGACTATTACCGAATGAGGTTTTTTATTGAATAATTTAATTGTGCATGATTGAATAAATTGGTTGTTTATTATATTCTAGAAAATACATCTTATTATTAATTTTTATAAATAAATATAATATATTTTCTTTACTATGTGATTTTAAAAACACGTGCGTGTCGCACGTGCATCTATGCTAATAAAAGAAAGAAAGAATGAAATCCAAACGATCTAATGACAATCAATACGTAGACTAGATTTTGTAATCCTGCAACATCCATATTTTGTGAAGGCGGCTTTCTATAAGATAACTCGTGTACAGAGCCAGTGTATAGTTTCAAACATAACCTCCAATGAAGATGAGTTATTTTTATTTTTGTCAAATACTATATCATTTCTGCATAGCCAGAGCAACCAACTTGTTGCAGCTACTCCTAGCAGAACTAACGGTTCCAGCTTCATTTCAATACCACATAGCCAATTTCCAAATATATTATATACACTATGAGGCTGAGAAAATCCTGATGCCGCATATATAATAGACCACGCCGCACGTGCAAAGCGACATTCAAAGAAAAGGTCAAACCACAGCGCCGCATATTTGTTTTGGAATAAAATAGCAAACGCTATGTAGATGATGCACTACGAGAGAATCGGGCATTTATCCCTAGGCCGATTTTACATTTGTACCGAGTATTTTTTACCCCGGTACAAATGAGGATATTTGTACCGGGTGGGGAGGGGGAGCCCCGACACACCCCCGTGAGGAGACATTTGTACCGGGCGGGGGCTCCCCCGGTACAAATGTGTCCACATTAATACCGGGCTTTTTCATGCCCCAGTACAAATGTGAGGGCATCACATTTGTACCGGGTCTTGGTACCACCCGGTATAAATGTAGAGACATTTATACCGGGCAAGAAAAAGCCCGGGTACAAATCCCGCGGGCATCCCAACGCCGTCCGCGCGTGCTTTCTTTTTTATTCTCATCTTCCTTTCCCTTTCTTTTTCCCTCACATCTCCCTCAAGATATCTCTAACTCTCTCTTCTCTTCTCTTCTCTTCTCAGATCCGCAGGGGTGGGCACCTGGGAGGCGAGCGCGGGGCGCGGAGCAAGGGCGCGCGGCCGGCAGGCGCGGCGCAGGGCTGCCGGCGGGCACGGCGCAGGGCGGCCTCGCCTGGCGGCCGGCGGGCGCGACGCAGGGGACCTCGTCAGGAGGGCGCGGGCGTGCGCGGCGAGGCGGCCGAGCGCTGGTCGAGCGCGGGCGCGCGCGGGGGGCCAGGCGGGGCCTCCCGGCCGCGGCGGTGCGAGGCCAGGCCGGGCGCAGCGGCGCGCAGTGGCCGGCGTGGCCTCCAGGCTGGATGCGGCGGCAGGGCCAAGCCTCCCTGAGGTGTGAGATGTTCTTGATTTTTGATGTTGTAGGATTGATTGTGATTCTTGAGAGATGCATGGAGATTGTAAGATTTGTGAGATGGATTGTTGTGAGATGCAAAGGGGATGTGATTTGGAACTTGTGTTTGTTATGAATCTTGTGATTTAATATTTGTTGTGAATCTTGTAATTTGTGAATTTTGTATCTGAATCTGGACTGTGAGATGAGATGAGAAAGAAAAGAAAAGAGGAAGGGGAAGGGGAACGGGAATGGGGCAAACGGAGTTGACGGCGGAATCACATTTGTACCGGGGCATAATCCACCCCGGTACAAATGTTCACATTTGTACCGGGTGGGATACCCGGTACAAATGTGATTCCACATTTATACCAGATGGTTTGTACCGGTTGGATACCCGGTACAAATGAAGGTTATCAACCGGTACAAATGAGTGTTTTTCTAGTAGTGATGGTACCTTGACCTTGCTGTATTGAATTCGAACAATATCAAAGTTAACATTTATGAATGATGGCTGAATTAGTAGTGCATATTGCCTTAGAAAGGGAGTTCTTATCAAACCTTTTGATTGAGAAACTTGGAATATGGAATATTTACCTTACAAATAATGGGAACAGTCATTGTATTAAAGATAACTGAAGTAACCGAACAAAACAGTACTTGATGTGATGTTGCCCATCTATGAATCAATTTCTATATATTATTGTTGAGAGGGAAGAATTCAGCACAACATTAATATTTTTTGTCGGAAATATTAAATTAACCGAATAGAAAATTTTCATACTAAAGGTGTAGAAGCCTATGTACATGATGGTGCCGTTTTCTGTTTCTAAAAAGTTCAGGTAGGTTTTCAGAAGAATACGTAACATTTATTTATATATATGCTGCAAATTAGAGTCTCCAGGAAGAATGACCCTACCAACAACTTTTTTGTAGAATCTACAAAAAAAGAAGTAGCTGAATATCGAACAAGGTGAAGAAAAAAGTCATGCTTTGGGACTGAGAAGCATCAAGAACGACATACAAAAGTACTTTTCTACTTTGCCACCTAGCTGCTCAAGAGCACAAACAAACACGCATGCACCATGTTCTATGCTTCGTTTTAGTCTCATCTCTGATGGTGTTAGAGTGGTGCTCGTAGTGATATAATCAACTGAAGCTCGTCGTGTACCATGAATGAAAAGAAAAATAGACGATGCATTAGTCTATAACCTGCTTTGTTTCATAAAGCCGGCAGCCTTTATTATTGCTGTGCGTTTTTCCAGTCATTTTGGTCTCCTGGCTTTCAAACTGTTTATAGGTGAACTGATTTGGATCCAAAGGGTCTGCTGCGTATTCCTTTATTTTTAATGAAAATCCTATGTTTCACATTAAGTGGTCCTTAGTTACAATGATTAGTAAGGTAAGGAGATCCAAAATTTCTCTGCAGAAGAAATATAGGCCCTGGTCATTATAATTTGAATAACAATGCTCTCTTTGCACATAGGGGGCATATCCTGCCTCACTTTGAATTGATAATCTTGATAGGTCCTTTATATGAGACCAGGCCATAAGCTTCAGGATTGTTCCTTTATATGCGACTGATTCTCATTTGTTTTGTTCATTTCCATTCTCCAAGGATGGCATTCTCACAGCCCAACACCAGAATAACAAGCAACAATGTAAAACTTTCTAAACATAGAATGTGGTTAACATGGTTAACACAACTAATCCTCCTGAATAATAAACTTTTCAAGGTAGTGAAGGTTCAGGTGGAATCAGTATTGATAAGAGTTTACTTTTCTCCAATCCAGGACTGCTCCCCCTTCTCCAATACTGCACTGATCAACAAGGGGTGCCCCCAAGAGCCTCCCAACCATATGTTTTCTGTGAAAAAAAATACTTCGATGCATCACTGTATCACATAAATTGAACAATTCTTATATATATGAACTAAAATAATTAAATTATTTTTTCAGCATAATTTTTAAAGTCTTGAGGAAAAAATCAGCCTCCGCAACCACACAAAAGTATATGCATGCCATCCACCGCCTTGTTCCCAACTGACAATATGCGTGCCAGGAACATTTCATTTATATTGCAGCAGCACAGCTCCAGAATGCTGCATTAGGAGACATGAGCCTCCTGATACCTCCCAAGCCTAGCAAACATGAGCGAGACAAATTTTAGATGCTTGCTAGTGGACTACATGTCTACACATATGCTGGTTTTGTGACTGCCCGTGCTTGCTGTGTCTAGATCATAGTATTTTGTAGCTCGTGACCCATAAGTTCCATCTGTACGTTTCTGTCAGAGCTGAAATAAACTTGCATGGTACAATTAAGCAGCACCCAAAACAGCCACCAATTAAGAATGGAAATACATGATCCACGAATTAGGTAAAAGATTTTCTCTGTCTCTCTCATGTAATGATGTTTAGTACACAGCAGCTGAGAGCATGCTATATATTCAAGATGGACTTGATTACAGCTGCCTACTTACCAATCAGGTAGACCAGCGACAATCAGGTCATGACAGATTGACAATGCCATCTTTCATCCTTGGAAATTAAAGTTCATTATAATTAACACTGTCAATTCACGATTTTATTTTTAGGTCTTATTATTGAGTATATATCTTTGAAGAGAGATTTTATGGTGCTTGAGGATTCTAACAGCCATCCATGACTCCAGATCTAATGGTTAAAAATTAGAAGGAACCCATTACAAGGAACCATATATGTGGACCAGAACCCTTATATTTGTGGACCAGGACCTATTTTTTTTGGACCCAGAACTATTTCTAGAAATACAAGAAGGGTATAATTGTACTTCAATTAAGACGTGAGCTTTACCCCCTGCCAGTGCCGGACTCGGGGCGGCCGTGAGGTCGATCGAGCAGGGGCCACATGATGCCTGCCTTGACGGCGCGTTGCCAGTTAATTATCGTGTGGCCTTGAGGAGGGAGACAAGCAGCAGGATACTCCCGTGCGTCTGATGGTGAGAGCCGTTCGAGCAGCGCGCACACTGCACGCGTTCTCCGGTGCAGCGACGACGTGACGGGCTCAGTCCTTCCGGCAGCGGATTTTTAGCCGATCCATTACGATGCGGACGGATAGCGAATTACTTTTATGTTACTAAACTACCAAGCTGCCAAGCTGCTGCAGCTCATGCTCATCCATGGCAGCTCATCCACGTCACATCGAGGCTTATACTCCTCTATCTGCAGGAGCCTCTCCCCAACGGCCTGCACACCAGCTCCTCCATGCGCCCTCAGCCACTCGCGCACCGCCAGCCGTGCACCATCGGGCTATGCACCACGCGCACGGGCACGACAAGGAGCGGCCGGCGGATCGGAGGAACCGAGGAAGTGCAGCAGGTGGTGAAAGGAGCGGCGACTCGATAGGCAGCGCCGACGAGCAAATGCGGCCGACAAGGAACAGGACGGCATGTCCTGCGCTCGTGGGTGCCGTCGAGTGAACGCTCGTCCATGAGGATGACTTCGAAGCAGAGGGAAGAGTTGGCAGCGCTGCTGCACGAGATGTGGATCGAACCGCTCGAGCCTACGGTGCCGATCCGCTGACCCTACGCTGCTTCACGGATCAAAATAGGGGCCCATTAGGATCAATTTTTAGGTTCGGTTCAGCGATCCGCTGGGTCGACTCGCACCACGCCCATCTTTACTTATCAGCCAGCAGTACTTTTCTTTCAGAACAAATCCGACACCAGCCACCAGTACTTTTCTCTCAGTTTTGATCCCCAATAAATTTGTTCAGACGAAGGACGATAATCTCTTCAGTCTTGGGCACGTACTGCGCACATATGTAAGAATTAGGCCCCCTCAAGTGGTAGGAGCCGGCTGCTGGCTGAAACGGCTGGAGAGAGAAGCTAGTCTTGCTTCTCGTCGTCCCTTATTAGAGCCAGCCACCATTTTGCAGGCAGCACTGAGACAGAGAGAGAGAGAATAGCTGATATACATATAAATTGAAAAAAGTTAAATCAGCTCCTCGCCTATAGAGCGTAGAAATGGAAGACACCATGAAATTGGTTACCACATCACATCGTCATTGAGTTCGGGTGCATTGTGCCACAACCATGCTTTTTTATGTGACCCTGATAACGTACGTGAATGTTGGGTCGGCGTAGACAACTAGACATACATGACCAGCAGAGGCTTCTCCCCATCCGCGAGGGGAGCTGGTAGGCATAATATGGGGGGAAGACAAGATCGATCGACGTAGGACCGAGATGGCGATCAGAGAGGGGGGGAGTGAATAGGAGCTAATTAAAATTCTTCTCCAAGGTGATGAAAAAGGATATGCTCCCAAAATCAACTCCGAAGCCTTCGACACTCTTCTTGTCAAGTTCACACAGTCACAATAGTACTGCTGGACCTAGGAGCAAGGCAAAGCAACTCGCATAGCCACAAGCACAGTGGAACACAGACCAACACGTTGCACGAGCTGCACCGGTCAGACCGGTCAGGGACACCGGTCAGACCGGTCAGGGCCGGATCACCCAGAACCAACCTCCGGAACACCCGACAGCAAACAGAGACGCTCCGGATCACCTGAGCACAAACAGAGACGCTCCGGATCACCTGAGCACAACAGCCGGATCACCCGAGCAGAAACATGGCGATTTTTCACGAAAGCCAAGGCACCGGTCAGACCGGTCATGGCTGGAAAACCCCAAGTGCGAGAACACAAAGCTCCTGAAGCCCAAACTGCACCAAACTTGAACAGTAGCAAGCCTAGAGCAAGGGGAACAACCTGGAGCACAAATCCCCGAATTTGGCCACAATGGCCGGCACCGGTCAGACCGGTGTGGAGCACCGGTCAAACCGGTCAGGTGTGGGCATCTCGGGAAAAACTCCACCCGCGGGTCAAACTCCAAAATCAAATCCACCGATCTCCCGATTCACGCAATGGATTCAAGTGAGATTTTGGGGATAGTTGGGTCACCTCATGGGTGAGCCATGGCTACGAGATCAAGTCCCCAAACTCACCAAATCTTGCGGAATCGCGAATCAAAGAGATGAACACCAAGAACTCGGGACAAACCAAAAACCACCAAATCGAAGGTCTTCCCGTGGGTTTGTAGGAGCAAGATCACCAAGAAAAGAGGCACAAGGCACTCATGTGTGATCCTCAAACAAAATCCCAAGGACAATGCCCTCGAATCCGATCCAAGAAAATCCCGAGAAAAAGGCTCCAAAAATCCCGAAAAAGAAAAACACCGGGAACACAAAGGGAGACAAGATTAGCACCACGAATCTTCTTCACATTCAAAGGAAAGATTCTTTACAAGGGCTAGCAACCTCCCAACATCCTACCCTCTTGATGATTTAGAGATGAAGCTCTTAGCTAGCCTACGGAGAAGAAAACCCCATAGCAAGTGCTAGGGAAGAGAGAAAATCAAAGCCTAAACCACCAAGTCCCAAGGGTGAAGCCCCAAAGCTTGGCTGCCCACACACTTCTCTTGCTATTTATCTATAGTCCATCGGAGGTGGGAAAAGCCTATTCTACCCCTACAACTTCAAATTAAGATACACACCCCTCAGGGACAATTCCGGAAGCTGTAGATCGAGCGGACACGCATCCACCGCAACCTTGCTTTCCTCCGACGCAAGCTTCGTGATCACGCCGCGTGTCCCCCGCTTCGAAGCTCCCCGTCGCACACGATCCACACCGGTCAGACCAGTGCACCTCACCAGTCAGACCGGTGCTCCTCACCGCTTAGATCGATGCGCCGTGTCCCTGCGCCGGGTCTTTGGATTGTGCTGGTTTTGTGGCCAAACCAACAAACCCCGCATACATGGCACAACCTCACCACGCCAAGCTTCAAGCATGCCAAGTCTTTCACCTCCGGCTCCCGGATGGTCTACTCGATCTTGCCGCGTTCCTTGACTTGGCCGCCACCGATGTATCGGCTCATCCACGTGCAAGCTTCGGTTGTTAGCCGCTACCTCGCACTGGCTCGGTGTTGATTTTGTGGTCAAATCAACAAACCCCACATGCAGACTTCGGTCGTTAGCCGCCACCCTACACCGGCTCATTGTACACGACTTCATCTTGCTCTTCTTGCACCATGCGGACCGCACTTGATCCCGTTCGGCCACCAGGTCCCTCGAACCAAGCTTACTTGTCTCTCCACTCCTGGGAGGCCACTCTGGCTAAGACCTTTCACACCTGTTCTTCACCTGCACCAACGCAAATGAAGCCGCATCCAACACCTGCAATACTAAGCCAAGAGTCAGTCCACACCACGTCGTCAATCACTCATCACTAAGGAGCGACCATCCACTGGTCCTCGGACACTCTGGTCCTCAATCTCCCCCTTGATGAGTGCATTGACAACACACATAGATACCACATGAAAATAATCGAGAAAAACAAAAAGAAATGAACAGGAACTCAACCAAGTGATCAAAAGCCGAAGAAACAACAAGGAAAAGATCACTTGAATGAGAAAGTCTCGGTCCCCTAAGTCAGGGGCAACGGCTCGACACAACCGAGACGAAAGCTCACAACTAAGGAGCGAAAGCTCAAGACAAATGAGCGAAAACACAAGGCACAAAAGCAAAGCGACACAAGGAGCTCCCCCTGAACACATGCAGACTCCCCCTGAACAAATGCATGCAAGCTCCCCCTGAAACAAAGCGACCCAGCTCTGACCGGTCAGACCGGTGACCCACACCGGTCAGACCGGTGCACCGGTCAGACGTATGCCCTGCACCGGTCAGACCGGTGACCATCAGAACAGAAACTGCAGCGAGTTCCGTTCGGACACCTTCCAAATGCGCCCAGAAGTGTTTTTCATGCGCCACTTTCTCCCCCTTGTTGACAATGCAAGAATCAAGCTAAAAATGCAAAAAATTAAACTACGAGCTTCTCAAATAGACATTTTTTTTTCTCGAATACGCAGGAGAACTGCGTATCATTGTATTAATAGAAGAAAGTTGGAGTCATACAGAAAGACCCCCACACACACCGACACACACCCAAGCTACAAGGTGAATAAATCGCCTGTTACATATAGGAACGACCACCTACGACAGAAATATCCTAACCAACATCCCTAACAGAGAGAGAGGCAAGACCTTTGGCACCTGCCACGGTCCACAACTGAGCCTCATCTCTAGCCATGTTTAGAATGCTGGCAACACTTGGGGAAGCCCCATCAAAAACACAGCTATTCCTATGCTTCCAGATACACCAAGCGCCAAGAATGATAAGCGAGTTTAGCCCTTTTTGCACATCTCCAGAAAGAGCTGCAGCCACCCTTTCCCACCATGCGTCGAAAGGAGAGTCATTGGCCGCCGGAGCCAGTTGAGAGAGGCCAAAACTATGAAGGAGGGTGTACCAGAATTGCCTTGCAACCACGCAGCCAATGAGCAAATGTTCTATGTTCTCGTCCTCCTGATCACATAAAAGGCATTTGTCTGGATGTTGAAGGCCACGACAGGCCAAACGATCAGCAGTCCAACACCGATTGTGAGTGACTAACCACATGAAGAAGCGACATTTGGGTGGAGCCCAAGACTTCCAAATCCTCTCATACGGTCTGAAAGAAATAGCCCCCTGAAATAGAGCATCATAAGCCGACCGTGCTGTATATTGTCCTGAAGAAGAAAGTCTCCAAATGTGCTTGTCCTGAACCCCCACTTGTAAGTTTACCTCAGAGATCACATCCCATAAAACTAGATACTCCATCAGATCTTCAGGAGAAATTGAACCTTGAATGTCCTCAATCCATCTTTCATTGATTAGGGCCTCTAGAACTGAACGTCTTGCTGCAGTTCTTTTAGATACCAAGGCAAAGACATGAGGTGCAATATCTTGGATATTGTTTCCTACAAGCCATTTATCCTTCCAGAAAAGAGTATTAGCGCCATCCCCCACCTCAGTGATCACAGCCATAGATAAAAAACATTCCATGTCCTTGCTGGTTTGAAGAGGCAGACTGGCCCATGGTTTGTTTGGTTCGGACTTCTTGAGCCAAGGCCATCTAACTCGTAATGCAAAACCGAGAGATTTCAGATCAAATATTCCTAGCCCTCCAAGTTCCCGCGATCGACATACCTTGGGCCATGCAAGGAGGCAATGTCCGCCATTCACATCCTTCGCCCTCGCCAAAGAAAACCTCTTCTAATCTTGTCGATAGCTTTGATTGCCCAGGGTGGTAACTCTATCGCCATGGATAGATAAACCAGCATTGCAGTTAAAACATGCTGAACCTGTACCGCTCTTCCTGCGCGCGTCATTAAGTCCGCTTTCCATCCTGGAAGCTGATCGGCTATTCTGTCAATAACAGGTTGGAGCTGCTCCTTGGTTAGTTTCCGGACAGAGAGCGGCAGCCCAAGATACTTGCATGGAAACTCAAGGATTTCACAAGGTAACATGCTCTGGATGAGGGACATATTGTCCTCAGAGCAATGGATTGGCAGTACACTGCTCTTTTGGACATTTGTCTTGAGTCTCGAAGCATCTCCAAAGAGCTCAAGAATTCGAAGGGTCAAGGAAATGTCCGCTGCAGCAGGCTGAATAAAAAGGGCAACATCGTCAGCGTATAATGAAATTCTATGCTGAATCAGCCTTCTGGACAGCGGCTTTAGGAGCCCTGCCTCAGCAGCCCTGGTGACCAACCAATTCAGAACATCCATGACTAGGATAAAGAGCATTGGTGAGAGTGGGTCACCCTGACGAAGCCCTCTTATGAACTCGCCTGGAATACCATTAAGGAGAACTTGAGAGGAAGAGGACGATAAGAGGCCACACAGCAGGTCACACCACCGAGATCCAAAGCCAAATTTCCGGAGCACTTCCAAGAGAAAACTCCAAGAGACCGAGTCGAAGGCTTTTGTGATATCCAATTTGAGAAGGAGTCTCGGCTGCTTTTGGGAGTGAAGAAATCTCACTGTTTGCTGAACCAGCATGTAGTTGTCTTGAATAAAGCGTTTCTTGATGAAGGCACTTTGATTAGGAGATACCATTTTGTCCAAGTGGCCAGCTAAACGATTGGCTAAAATTTTGGTCACCAGTTTTGCAAAACTGTGCACTAGACTAATAGGTCTGAAATCCTTCACTTGCTCAGCGTCCAACCTTTTAGGAAGAAGGGTGATATATGCGGAATTGAGCATCCAGAGATTTCTAAAATTTTTCCCCATATAGCATGCAAGGCAGTCATCACATCCTTCTTAATAATTGACCAGCAGGACTTGTAAAAACGCCCAGTGAACCCATCAGGCCCTGGAGCTTTATCCGACGGAAGTTGCTTAATGGTGTTCCATACCTCATCTTCAGTAAAAGCAACGTCCAGGATTATAAGCAGGAATGTTCAGCCTGTCGAGGTCAATGGTCCTACCCCGAGTACAATCTGAACCAAAAAGTCCAGAAAAGAACTCCAAAATATTAGCAGCTTTCTCCTCATGTGTTGTGATTATGCGATCATCCACCTTTAGCTTGGCAATAAAGTTCTTCTTTTTCCGGTGGCGGGCATGCATGTGAAACAATCTGGTATTGGCATCTCCCTCTTTGAGCCATCCAATGCGAGATCTCAGACGGGCCACTGTCCGCAACAGCGAGTACAATGATGGCTCCTCGCTCCGTTCCCCTCCCACCTCCGAGCGCTCCTCCTTCCCTCTCCACCAACCTCACACCGTCTCCCATTCCGGCCACGGCAGCCACCCAAACCCTCTCAAATAGACATTAAGCACTAAAAATGCTACAAAATAGATAATGAGCAAGCAAGATAGTCCATAGTTCCGTAAAAGCATTGCCATAAAGATTGTAAAGTTTCATACGTATGTGACAAAGCCATGGTCAAGTTAAGCAATTTTACGAAAAATTTCCTCTCATGAGCAAATTCCTAACCATGATCAAATTATGCGAAAATGAGCTAATAATCACCCAAAGCTCGTACAAGGTCACAAGTTCTCATCAAAAGATCATTGTGAACACCCACAAGCTATCTCATGTCATGTCAAAGCCACCGAGCCATGTGTCTACATCTAAAATGAGACTTCTTATGGTAGGCATCATGCAACGGTTTAGCACCCAAGTTTATACATTTTAAAGCATAAATGACATGATTCATATGAGAGCATAATTTTCAAGCATTAGCAATTCATTTTCAGATTGAACAAGGTACATGAAATGCCTTTGCGGCAAAAAGAAGCTTATTCTCCTCCATAGGGTTTCAAGTGGGCTAAACATCCACAATGACAAAAAGGTCTTTGACGTCAAATGACAAGAAAAATGTTTCCCAAGCATAAACTAAACATGACATAGCCACTCAAGTATAAAGAGAGCATGAAAAGGCTTTTACTCATGAGGAATGTCAATTTAGCATTTTTCTCTAAAAATAGCTAGCACATCATGAATAATCAACATGACAATCAAGAGCTTAGCTACACATCACCAATTACTAGCAAGCATACCCACATCTCAAAAGTAGCAAGTTTTAGTAACTAATGTATATAAGAGAAGCTCATCCTATCAAATGCAAAGATGAAATGCACTCCACATGATACCACTTGTAGGACCCATATGATACAAAGATGGCTATCCTACCATGGTATGATACATGAAAATAAAATGCATGTATGGTACATATGCTACAAGAGAAGCTCCAAGACACAACTCAGAAAGAGCAAATCAAAAGAAGCCAAGAGAAACAACAAGAGCAACCAGCTTCAACAAAGAACTTCTTACTTACTTGCTAGATGCCATCAGACAGCACTCGTCCTTGTCCATTATCCCAAAAGTGATGTACTCCCTCGACATCACTGGAGTGAGGCTGGAGAACCACCCTCGATCTCCGGTCATGGAAAGTCGAAGTCGATCAACCAAAAGCTCTCCATGCCTCCTGCTTGCACAATCAAAAACGAGAGCGGGAATGAGCAAATAACACAACACTGGGGTTAGCACAAAAAGAGTTAAACCAGTGTCGAGCCATTTGCTCAAAAGAGGGGTTAGAAAAGTCCACACTACCACTGTCCATCTGTGGAACCCTCTCACGTCTCACTGAAGGAACACGAGCACCACGAAAGGGAAAACGTGGTCCGTAGTTCCTCAGAGACTCAAAGCTGTGATCGTCTCTCCCAAGCTCGTATCGACCACGAGAGAGAGGACGTCCAGCAAACTCACCACGCGCTGAACCAAAGCGTCTGCCCTCACTACGAGTAACCACAGAACGCACACCACACTACAGACCATGACTGCCAGCACTCGGCAAGCCACCGGCCCGTGCGGGCACGCCCAGGGCGGCCGCGGCCTGCCAAACGGCAAGCCACGAGACCCAGACGACCGCTGCCAGCCAAAGGCCCCCGACGGCCAGCCGCAGCCAGCAATGGTCGGCCACAGCCAGCCCCAGCACCTTACCCCCATAGCTGCGACCAAGGTGTGGCCGGCCGTAGCCGTCTGGGCGGCCACAGTCCGGCCGCACCACGGTCGAGGGTAATACACCCGAATACCTCGAAAATGGGTCTAAACCAACATTATTCGTACGGCCGAACATCATCTCCCCATGCGCGAGGGGAGCTGGTAGGCATAATATGGGGGGAAGACAAGATCGGTCGACGTAGGACTGAGATGGCGATCAGAGAGGGGGGGAGTGAATAGGAGCCAATTAAAATTCTTCTCCAAGGAGATGAAAAAGGATATGCTCCCAAAATCAACTTTGAAGCCTCCGACACTCTTCTTGTCAAGTTCACACAGTCACAAGAGTACTGCTGGACCTAGGAGCAAGGCAAAGCAACTCGCACAGCCACAAGCACAGCGGAACACAGACCAACATGCTGCACGATCTGCACCGGTCAGGGACACCGGTCAGACCGGTCAGGGCCGGATCACCCGGAACCAACCTCCGGAACACCCGACAGCAAACAGTGACGCTCCGGATCACCTGAGCACAAACAGAGACACTCCGGATCACCTGAGCACAAACAGAGACACTCCGGATCACCTGAGCACAACAGCCGGATCACCCGAGTAGAAACATGGTGATTTTCCACAAAAGCCAAGGCACCGGTCAGATCGGTCCAGGACACCGGTCAGACCGGTCACGGCTGGAAAACACCAAGTGCGAGAACTCAAAGCTCCCGAGGCCAAAACTGCACCAAACTTGAACAGCAGCAAGCCTAGAGCAAGGGGAAAAACCTGGAGCACAAATCCCCGAATTTGCCCACATTGGCCGGCACCGGTCAGACCGGTGTGGAACACCGGTCAGGTGTGGGCAGCTCGGGAAAAACTCCACCCACGGGTCAAACTCCAAAATCAAATCCACCGATCTCCCGATTCATGCAATGGATTCAAGTGAGATTTTGGGGATAGTTGGGTCACCTCATGGGTGAGCCATGGCTACGAGATCAAGTCCCCAAACTCACCAAATCTTGCGGAATCGCGAATCAAAGGGATGAACACCAAGAACTCGGGACAAACCAAAAACCACCAAATCGAAGGTCTTCCCGTGGGTTTGTAGGAGCAAGATCACCAAGAAAAGAGGCACAAGGCACTCATGTGTGATCCTAAAACAAAATCTCAAGGACAACGACCTCGAATCCGATCCAAGAAAATCCCGAGAAAAAGGCTCCAAAAATCCCGAAAAAGAAAAACGCCGAGAACACAAAGGGAGACAAGATTAGCACCACGAATCTTCTTCACATTCAAAGGAAAGATTCTTTACAAGGGCTACCAACCGCCCAACATCCTACCCTCCTGATGATTTAGAGATGAAGCTCTTAGCTAGCCTATGGAGAAGAAAACCCCATAGCAAGTGCTAGGGAAGAGAGAAAATCAAAGCCTAAACCACCAAGTCCCTAGGGTGAAGCCCCAAAGCTTGGATGCCCACACACTTCTCTTGCTATTTATCTATAGTCCATCGGAGGTGGGAAAAGCCTATTCTACCCCTACAACTTCAAATTAAGATACACACCCCTCAGGGACAATTCCGGAAGTTGTAGATTGAGCGGACACGCATCCACCGCAGCCTTGCTTTCCTCCGACGCAAGCTTCGCGATCACGCCGCGTGTCCCCCACTTCGAAGCTCCCCGTCGCACACGGTCCACACCGGTCAGACCAGTGCACCTCACCAGTCAGACTGGTGCTCCTCACCGCTCAGACCAGTGCGCCGTGTCCTCACGCCGGGTCTTTGGACTGTGCTGGTTTTGTGGCCAAACCAACAAACCCCGCGTACATGGCACAACCTCACCACGCCAAGCTTCAAGCACGCCAAGTCTTTCACCTCCGGCTCCCGGACGGTCTACTCGATCTTGCCTCGTTCCTTGACTTGGCCGCCACCGATGTATCGGCTCGTCCACGTGCAAGCTTCGGTTGCTAGCCGCTACCTCGCACTGGCTCGGTGTTGATTTTGTGGTCAAATCAACAAACCCCACATGCAGACTTCGGTCGTTAGCCGCCACCCTGCACCGGCTCGTTGTACACGACTTCGTTTTGCTCTTCTTGCACCATGCGGACCGCACTTGATCCCGTCCGGCCACCGGGTCCCTCGAACCAAGCTTACTTGTCTCTCCACTCCTGGGAGGCCACTCTGGCTAAGACCTTTTGCGCCTGTTCTTCACCTGCACCAACGCAAATCAAGCCGCATCCAACACCTGCAATACTAAGCTAAGAGTCAGTCCACACCACGTTGTCAATCACTCATCACTAAGGAGCGACCATCCACTGGTCCTCGGACACTCTGGTCCTCAATCTCCCCCTTGATGAGTGCATTGACAACACACATAGATACCACATGAAAATAACCGAGAAAAACAAAAAGAAACGAACAGGAACTCAATCAAGTGATCAAAAGCCGAAGAAACAGCAAGAAAAAGATCACTTGAATGAGAAAGTCTCGGTCCCCTAAGACAAGGGCAACAGCTCGACACAACCGAGACAAAAGCTCACAACAAAGGAGAGAAAGCTCAAGACAAATGAGCGAAAACACAAGGCACAAAAGCAAAGCGACACAAGGAGCTCCCCCCTGAACACATGCAGACTCCCCCTGAACAAATGCATGCAAGCTCCCCCTGAAACAGAGCGACCCAGCTCTGACCGGTCAGACCGGTGACCCACACCGGTCAGACCAGTGACCATCAGAACAGAAACTACAGCGAGTTCCGTTCGGACACCTTCCAAATGTGCCCAGAAGTGTTTTTCATGCGCCACTTTCTCCCCCTTGTTGACAATGTAAGAATCATGCTAAAAATGCAAAAAATTAAACTACGAGCTTCTCAAATAGACATTAAGCACTAAAAAATGCTACAAAATAGATAATGAGCAAGCAAGATAGTTCATAGTTCCGTAAAAGCATTGCCATCAAGATTGTAAAGTTTCATACGCATCTGACAAAGCCATGGTCAAGTTAAGCAATTTTGCGAAAAATTTCCTCTCATGAGCAAATTCCTAACCATGACCAAATTATGCGAAAATGAGCTAATAACCACCCAAAGCTCGTACAAGGTCACAAGTTCTCATCAAAACATCATTGTGAACACCCACAAGCTATCTCATATCATGTCAAAGCCACCGAGCCATGTGTCTACTTCTAAAATGAGACTTCTCATGGTAGGCATCATGCAACGGTTTAGCACCCAAGTTTATACATTTTAAAGCATAAATGACATGATTCATATGAGAGCATAATTTTCAAGCATTAGCATTTCATTTTCGGATTGAACATGGTACATGAAATGCCTTTGCGGTAAAAAGAAGCTTATGCTCCTCCATAGGGTTTCAAGTGGGCTAAACATCCACAATGTCAAAAAGGTCTTTGACGTCAAATGACAAGAAAAATGCTTCCCAAGCATAAACTAAACATGACATAGCCACTCAAGCATAAAGAGAGCATGAAAAGGCTTTTACTCATGAGGGAATGTCAATTTAGCATTTTTCTCTAAAAATAGCTAGCACATCATGAATAATCAACATGACAATCAAGAGCTTAGCTACACATCACCAATTACTAGCAAGCATACCCACATCTCAAAAGTAGCAAGTTTTAGTAACTATTGTATATAAGAGAAGCTCATCCTATCAAATGCAATGATGAAATGCACTCCACATGATACCACTTGTAGGACCCATATGATACAAAGATGGCTATCCTACCATGGTATGATACATGAAAATAAAATGCATGTATGGTACATATGCTACAAGAGAAGCTCCAAGACACAACTCAGAAAGAGCAAATCAAAAGAAGCCAAGAGAAACAACAAGAGCAACCAGCTTCAACAAAGAACTTCTTACTTACTTGCTAGATGCCATCAGACAGCACTCGTCCTTGTCCATTATCCCAAAAGTGATGTACTCCCTCGACATCACTGGAGTGAGGCTGGAGAACCACCCTCGATCTCCGGTCATGGAAAGTCGAAGTCGATCAACCAAAAGCTCTCCATGCCTCCTGCTTGCACAATCAAAAACGAGAGCGGGAATGAGCAAATAACATAACACTGTGGTTAGCACAAAAAGAGTTAAACCAGTGTCAAGCCATTTGCTCAAAAGAGGGGTTAGAAAAGTCCACACTACCACTGTCCATCTGTGGAACCTTCTCACATCTCACTGAAGGAACAGGAGCACCACGAAAGGGAAAACGTGGTCCGTAGTTCCTCAGAGACTCAAAGCTGCGATCGTCTCTCCCAAGCTCGTATCGACCACGAGAGAGAGGACGTCCAGCAAACTCATCACGCGCTGAACCAAAGCGTCTGCCCTCACTACGAGTAACCGCAGAACGCACACCACACTGCAGACCACGACTTCCAGCACCCCGAGGTCCACCGGTCTGACCGGTCAGCCCCACCGGTCTGACCGGTGCCCTCAGCACAGCCCCAACACTACCTCTCGAGAGATCTCTAACCACAGCAGCTCCCCTAGGCAGTGGCTCACTAGGCTCAGGCACACCACGAGAAAGGCGGTACCTGTCCTAGTTACTCCACTCACGCTCACGCCTCACAGCTCTCTTCTTCCTATAGGAAAACTCCTCAAGGTGACCATCCCTCCCACAAAACTCACAATGGAAGCGGACTGGTTTTGATTTTTGCTTTGGTGGTTTCTCTCTGAGCTGTGGCTTTTCACTTGGCCTCTCACCCGACTCTGGCATAAAATCAACTCTCCTCTGAAGGCTGTTTGTCTTGGGTGGAAGCACAGGTGGAGCTGGGGTGGTGTCAAGCTTGTTTCGTAAGTGGTTTGGTTTAGGAACCCAAGTGTTATTGGATGGAGTTACTTGGGGTGGAGCTAGGATATCTCCAATCCTCTCTCGCTCACTCGGCTGAGGGTTGCATGAGGTGGAGTGGATTTGTTTCTCTCTCTCACCAATGCACTCACCAAACTTCTCAGCTCGCTTGAACTGCTCAATCATCATCCCAAGCTGGGGCTCTCTACCCGACAACCAACCCAAGCACTTACGCAACTCAGCATTCTCATTTTGCAAATGGTTGACCAAGCGCTCAAGTTCAAGGTTCCTCACAGCAAAAACCTCACAGCTAGAACAAGCATTTGTAATAGGAGATTTTAAAGCAGCCTCAAGAGAAACAATGCAAGCATGAGATTCATCTAGTTTACCATGAAAAATAGGACAAGACGTGCAAGCTCCTAACAAAGCAGGTCTAGACTTCAACTCAATCAATTCATTCCTAACCGCATCTAGTTCCTCCAAGCGAGAGGCATACTTAGTTTTCAGTTCAGAGAGATCAACCAAAAACACATTGCAATCAGTGCAATCAACCTCATCAGTAACCACAGGAGTAGTTTTCAAAGACTCAATCTGGACTCTAGCATCAACAAGAGAAGACTCTAGCTCCATGACTTTTTCTCTAGCCTCTCCTAGCAGAGTCCTATTCTCTCTCTTCTCCTTGTTGGTTTTCCTATGCACATGATCACGATTGTCCAGCAAGGCATCTAACTTAGCAATCTCCTCTAGCAAAAAGTCGGGATTGCGGTTTACCTCATCCTCGGAGTCAGAGTCGTCATTCCTGATCTTCCTGCTCTCAGAACTACACGCCATGCCGCAGAAGCCTAGATGCTTGCTTGTGATGGCACAAAGTCCATTGAAGCTCTTATGGAAGGTCTTCCTCTTCTCCTTGTGCTTGCCGCGTTCTTCTTCCTCACTACTTGAGCTCGACGATGTGTCCTCGGAAGCGGAGTCGATGTCGCTAGGTTCCTCGATCTTCGCTCGACCCCGTGCCTTCCTTCCATGTCCGTGAGGCTTCTTTTTGGACCTTCTTCCCTTGTCCTTGGACTTGTGCTTGTCGTTGTTGTTCATGTTCGGGCACTCGGCGAAAAAGTGTCCGGCCTTGCCGCACTTGTAGCATGTACTCGAGCACCGCCTTGTATTGTTGCGATTCTCGAACATGCGCCCGAACCTCTTGGACAGCAAGGTGAGATCGTCCTCGCTCAGCACCTCGAACTCCTCATCTAGCAAAGACACAAGAGAAGACAAGGAGAACTGTTTGGAGGAAGTGTTAGCTGCAAGTCCTGTTCTCAGACCAGAGAAGAGAGCCAGACTATGAGGATCAGTCGGGTTCTTAGTCTTGGCTCTCAAAGCCCTATCAACCTCAGAGGACTTGAGCTTGGAGAAGAGCTCATCGACAGTGAGTGTCTCATAGCTTGGAGACTCCATAATGGCCTCGACCTTAGCACTCCACACGGTACGATCCAGAGAGTGTAAGAGCTTCACAGCTCTATCATGATCATCGTACGGGAGGACGGTCACATTAGCCCTCATGTTGTTCACAACGCAAGTAAAGCACTGAAACATCATGTCGATCGACTCACCAGGGAGATGAGTGAAATTCGCGTACTCTCTCCGGTAAGTCGCGAACAACCGAGCTTTGACTTGGTTGTTTCCACCATGGGCAACCTTGAGTTTCTCCCAAATATTGCAGGCCAAGTTCTCTCCCAAAACACGATTGAATTCATGTTCCAAGAGAGCACGGTAAAGGAAGTCGACGGCTTTGCTGTTAGCCTCGAACATGTCCCTAGAGCCTGGTAGCAAGAAAGCCTCAGGGATGACATAGTTGGTACTCGTCACCTCCCAAATCAGCTGCCCCTTACCACAGAGAAATGCGCCCATCCGGGCTTCCCACATCTGGTAGTTCTTCCCATCGAAGTGTGGAGGACCCGAACTCCACTCTTGATACGCCATCTTTGGATCTTGAACCGGTTAGAGTTAGGAGACCCTTAACTCGGCTCTGATACCACTTGTAGGACCGAGATGGCAACCAGAGAGGGGGGAGTGAATGAGAGCCAATTAAAATTCTTCTCCAAGGAGATGAAAATGGATATGCTCCCAAAATCAACTCTGAAGCCTCCGACACTCTTCTTGCCAAGTCCACATAGTCACAAGAGTACTGCTGGACCTAAGAGCAAGGCAAAACAACTCGCACAGCCACAAGCACAGTGGCACACGTGCCAACACGCTGCACGAGCTGCACCGATCAGACCGGTCAGGGACACCGGTCAGACCGGTCAGGGCCGGATCACCCGGAACCAAACTCCGGAACACCCGACAGCAAACAGAGACGCTCCGGATCAATTGAGCACAACAGCCGGATCACCTGAGCAGAAACTTGGTGATTTCCCACGAAAGCCAAGGCACCGGTCAGACCGGTCCAGGACACCGGTCAGACCGGTCACGGCTGGAAAACCCCAAGTGCGAGAACTCAAAGCTCCCGAGGCCAAAACTGCACCAAACTTGAACAGCATCAAGCCTAGAGAAAGGGGAACAACCTGGAGCACAAATCCCCGAATTTGCCCACAATGGCCGGCACTGGTCAGACCGGTGTGGAGCATCGGTCAGACCGGTCAGGTCTGGGCAGCTTGGGAAAAACTCTACCCACGGGTCAAACTTCAAAATCAAATCTACCGATCTCCCGATTCACGCAATGGATTCAAGTGAGACTTTGGGGATAGTTGGGTCACCTCATGGGTGAGCCATGGCTACGAGATCAAGTCCCAAAACTCACCAAATCTAGCGGAATCGCGAATCAAAGGGATGAACACCAAGAACTCGGGACAAACCAAAAACCACCAAATCGAAGGTCTTTCCGTGGGTTTGTAGGAGCAAGATCACCAAGAAAAGAGGCACAAGGCACTCATGTGTGATCCTCAAACAAAATCCCAAGGAAAACGCCCTCGAATCCGATCCAAGAAAATCCCGAGAAAAAGGCTCCGAAAATCCCGAAAAAGAAAAACGCCGGGAACACAAAGGGAGACAAGATTAGCACCACGAATCTTCTTCACATTCAAAGGAAAGATTCTTTACAAGGGTTAGCAACCTCCCAACATCCTACCCTCTTGATGATTTAGAGATGAAGCTCTTAGCTAGCCTATGGAGAAGAAAACCCCATAGCAAGTGCTAGGGAACAGAGAAAATCAAAGCCTAAACCACCAAGTCCCTATGGTGAAGCCCCAAAGCTTGGCTGCCCACACACTCCTCTTGCTATTTATCTATAGTCCATCAGAGGTGGGAAAAGCCTATTCTACCCCTACAACTTCAAATTAAGATACACACCCCTCAGGGGCAATTCTGGAAGTTGTAGATCGAGCGGACACGCATCCACCGCAGCCTTGCTTTCCTCCGACGCAAGATCCGTGATCACGCCGCGTGTCCCCCGCTTCGAAGCTCCCCGTCGCACACGGTCCACACCGGTCAGACTGGTGCACCTCACCGGTCAGACTGATGCGCCGTCTTGTCGTGCCGGGTCTTTGGACTGTGCTGGTTTTGTGGCCAAACCAACAAACCCCGCGTACATGGCACAGCCTCACCACACCAAGCTTCAAGCACGCCAAGTCTTTCACCTCCGGCTCTCGGACGGTCTAATCGATCTTGCCTCGTTCCTTGACTTGGCCGCTACCGATGTACCGGGTCGTCCACATGCAAGCTTCGGTCGTTAGCCCGCATGCAGACTTCGGTCGTTAGCCGCTACCTCGCACTGGCTCGGTGTTGATTTTGTGGTCAAATCAACAAACCCCGCATGCACACTTCGGTCGTTAGCCGCCACCCTGCACCGACTCGTTGTACACGACTTCGTCTTGCTCTTCTTGCACCATGCGTACCGCACTTGATCCCGTCCGGCCACCGGGTCCCTCGAACCAAGCCTACTTGTCTCTCCACTCCTGGGAGGCCACTCTGGCTAAGACCTTTCGCGTCTGTTCTTCACCTGCACCAACGCAAATCAAGCCGCTTTCAGCACCTGCAATACTAAGCCAAGAGTCAGTCCACACCACGTTGTCAATCACTCATCACTAAGGAGCGACAATCCACTGGTACTCGGACACTCTGGTCCTCAATCGAGCTATACATGAGACCAGCAGAGCAATGGTTATCGCTCGTTCAGGAGCTGAGTCGAGCCGGCTCACTGCCAAGATGAAGTCATGGATATATATAATTAACTAAAGCTTGTACACAGCCCAAGTCTTTTTTTCTAAATGAAAAAGGCATCCATCCAGGAATCAAGTTCTATTATTGTACAAACATTATTTTTTTTAGAAATAGAGAAGTTGCTTACTAGAGTTGTATATAATGACTCCAGTTTTTTCTGTATGTTTGCTGCAAAGAGTCTCCAAGTGCAGAAAATTCTGTAGAACAAGTGCAGAAAACAGTACGTCATGGTTAAGGCTTGAGAAGCATCAAGAACAACGTACAAAAGTACTCTTCTACTTTGCCACCTGCTACGCACAGAAACACAAGCATGCACTATGTACTAGTCACAACCAAGTTGTTGAGGCCACTTGGTTGATTCGGAATGCTTAGTAGTATCTCCGTGCCTCGTATGATGCAACGACAACAACCCTGTCTCTATACTTGGTTTTAGTCTCATCTCTGATGTGAACCGTGGTGTATGCTGCATTAATACTCATGTACTGTTTCTGTCTGGATCATAGCTTCCTAATACCTCTCAAGCCTAGCAATAATGTTGCCATCGTGAGACATGAAAGAGACAATTTGTAGATGCTTGCTAGTGGGCTACGAGAATGTGGTGGTTCTTTGTCTGCCCGTACGTGGTTGCTTCCCACTGCACCATGGTATTTTGTAGCTTGTGACCTATTATTAGTTATGTACGTTTTTTGTCAGAGCTGAAATAAACTTGCATGGTACGATGAAGCAGCTAGCACCCCAAACACACTAGGTCAGAATCGATTTCTACTGACACATGAAAAATAGAGTGCTAGCTGGCGCAATTGTTACCCCCCAGCAAAGATGCAACAGTGTTGTATAAATTGTTAGTGTGTGTTACAAAGTAGTAAATTAATTCAAACCAAAAAATTTCCATTTACAAAGTTTCATAACTTTTCAAGATGTGCAATTTTTATTTGGGTTGTTTCTTCATTTGACAAAGTGACAGTGATTTTGTTCACAAAATCTATATCTCTGATATAGTTTCATGAAACTATATCAGAGGTGTATAAGATTTGTGAAGAATGTTACTAGCACTATACCGGATGAGCAAATGACCAAAATAAAAGTTATACATCTTCAAAAGTTATAGAACTTTGTAGTTGAATCATTTTTAATTTGAATTACTTTTGTCAACGAAAAGTACCTTTGAATATCTAGTCACTTTAACATTTGAATTTTTCAAACCACCTCAAATGGAGAAACATTCAAAATAAAAAAAATTAGATCTTGAGAAGTTATGGAACTTTGTAGTTTACAACTTTTTTTATTTGAAATCATATTCTCAACGATAAACTAAATTTGAATATCTCAAATTTGAAATTCAAATTTTGTAAACAACCTCGAATGGAGGAACTCTCAAAACCAAAATTGTAGATCTCAGAAAGTTATGAAACTTTGTAGTTTACAACCTTTTAATTTCAAGCCGTTTAGAGCTTCAAAGAAGCAATTTACACTTGGTGTAGTATAATATGAGGAGGATGAAAACAAGATATAGACGCATGTGAGAGTATAGTGCAGTGGTAAGGGAGGCTATGCTTGAGGAGGAGGTCGCGAGTTTGAACCCCACCAGCCGTAAAGCGTCGCGACTTTGCGCGAAAAATGGCGCGACTTGCGACTAGAGATTCAGTAATAGGAGATTACATGACTACAACTACAATCATCATGCAGGAAACGGAACAATTCTAAGTTCCTACCTAGATATTATGACCACATTGGAGCTGTATTGTTCATCATTATTGTAGTCACTTTTCTTCATTCGTTTGGGATAGGTAGTCTACCGTGTGGCGATACCTTGACGTTTGTCGGTTTTGCACAGGTACGAGAGATAATACGCAACAGCTGAGAGGACAGTATTCAAGAAGGACTTGATTACAACTGCCTACTTACCAATAACTCACCTTTGCTTCCAGGTCTGATCAGGTAGACCAGCGACAATAAGGTCATCACAGATTGACAGTGCCACCTTTCATCCTTGGAAACTTTGGTAGTTTCTAGCGCATGAATTTGACATGTAGACATTTCAATTTTATTCACATACACACTTCGTTATCACTTCCCACCTTAGAGTCACCGCTATAAAAAGCCATACAAAATATAGCAGTTTTCATATATAAAAATGAGGTGGAGCCGTGTGGAACAGTAGCTTGGTGTACATCGATGCCATTAGCTAGGCTTAGGAGACGTCTGGAGAGCAGTCAACTTGGATTGACCCATAGGAACTGTCGAAGCCATTCTCTTAAGAATTAGAAGCACCGGACAGATATTAGAAATTGACAGTGATTCCGGGAGATTTTGAATACATGCTTCATGACATGGCCGCATGAAGGGTTTCTGCTAGCTTAATAGTAAAATCCACATGTAAAATGGATGTAAAGTTGTATGTATCATCAGTTGGTGATATATCAATATTAGTATTTTTTACTCAATTGCAGCTGTATTTTGTAGCCTGTACACAGCTAACAGTCGGGTTAATGGTTCAGACTGGAGCTATTTTGATTTCTACAGGCAGTATATAGGTGGTTCGAAATGACATGTCGGCATATTTCTGCAATTCGAAGAGCAGTACGGCCGACTCAGAAACTGGCATTAAAAAGCTTTAGAAATTAACGTGCACTACCGGAAAACAAGAGCAGGGGCAGTGGAAGAAGAATAAGCAGTGTAGCAAATCATGTATTAATTATGTTCATTAGATTCGTCACGCAAAATTGCACTCATTTATGAAAAGATTTTGCAAATAGACTTCATTTCGTACTTCATGCACACAAGATTCCCTAGGTGATTTTTTTTCACCCTCTCATGCAAACGCGGTCTATGTCGCACACAGTACCGTAGACAAAAAATTGTATTTTGGCGTGCAAAGAACCAGAATATGTTGATCGATCATGTAATGGTGCGTGCACTTTGTTCTTGCACGTTTTATGCTTTGGGCTTGCCTCGAGTTGTGCCGGCCGAGAGACTGTACGAACGCCGTGGTGCACGTGTGCGGCCAGAGTGCCACGCCACAAGCGCCGCCCGTGGAATGCGAGAGGTGGTTTGAGCAGCAGAACGTCTCATCGCCGCGCGGTGCCCTTCCGGATCTGCATCTACTCGATTCCCTGCAGGCGGCGTGGTGAATTTGGGCTCCTAGTCATGGACGCCATTAGCGGCGGCACCGAGGGATGCAGCCTCGACGACTGCAAAGCACTGCCGCCTACGGCCCGCTGCCGCGCTACGCGCCTGCCTGTGCGCCGCCTACGGCCGGCGAGGTCGACAGGCCACCGCCGGGGCCTCTGCAGACAACGTTTTTAATTATCTTATCTGGCATCTTCAATTTTTTTTCTGGTATCTTCGATTTAAGTGATACTATTGGTCATGTGTTCGTAATGATGATCTTTATGTTTTAAAATGTTACTCATTATTTTGTAGTTGTTTGTTTTACTTTTTTTTATATTGTTGTTTTTGCACAACATAAGAATAATATAACAAATAGTGATAAAGTTGTATAAATAACATTTAAAAAGATTAATCTCGCCGTTATGAATGTGTGACCCCAAGAATCATCTGAATCGAAAAGTAATAATCATTTAAGATCTATGGACTAAATTATAAATAAAAAATTAAAATTACTCATCAAAACAGCTCGATGGCCGAATTTGAACGGTTTTGATGGTTGGTTAAAGATACTCGGATTTGAAGTTCGATGGTCAAAACAAAACTGAGATAAGAGTTGGATGGTCAAAAATAGATTTTTTCTATATGATTTAAAGAAAGATGAATGTGGAGAAACTAGATGTGAAGGAAAGAATTATCAGGACGGAATATAGTCGTTTAAAGTAAGAAAATAGAGTAAGACGAGTGCACGCAGTCTTAGGCTTGAGAAGCATCAAGAACATGGCATATAGAATTGGATCATACCTACATGTTGCATACATTTAAAAAAATCATACATGTTAAGATACAGCACTAAAACAACGTTACACATTTTGTATCCATCCTGCGTGTAGCATGCATGTTGGATCTAACTAAAATATATTTTCCCTACTTTTTTCCTCTCTTCAAAATAATAAATATAGATTTCTTCTATTACCTCCTAGGAAGTAATATGTGGTAAAAATCATCCAGATCGACGGTGCATAGTTATTTGGGAGTACCTTAGCAAAGCCCTTTAAAGATTCATATGTACAGGTAAAATTTTTTAACACCATGATTCTAATGTACAAACATATATAATTTTCGAAATATATATACCGTGGGACACCTCAACTCCTATTTGAGGCAACCATGGAAAGGAACATTTTTTCTCTTCTCAGATTAACCCTGGATCGTACACAAAATCAGGCACATGGCTAGTCAACAAAAGAGCACAGAGCAACCAGTGATTGAGCTCAGGTGTGTCGAAGAAAGGACTGGCTCTTTTAACGCAAAAACTCCCTCGTTATACTGTACATGTGCGTTTCTTATATTGGCCTGCAGAGACGTTAGAGTTATAATTGGGCACAACTTAACCACTCTACTGTTTATTCCATTATTTTCATGGATTCCATGATAAAGCTATTATATTGAAATCCGTCAACTGACAAGACTTTACAACTATCCATGATGAAATATAATGTTGATCTTGAGCATTTTGGGAATTTATATTTGCATTGGCCTAACAACAAAAATTGAAGAACCATATTTGTCAACATACATCCGCATGATGATTTGTATCGAGCTCACTGATGAACATTGCATGATGCAGAAGTGCATTAGTTCATAAAAGAAATTTAATCTGATGCATGCACCCAGAATTTATATGATATTCTATTTAATTGAAGGGCTGGATACAAAGTATTGAGCACAACTGAGGGTTACAAAAGTCAAAAGGACACTTCTCAGCAAGGCAATGACATAACAGTGATGAACAGAGCAAACAAAGGATTCCCACTAAGATGATTCCAGGCACCTTGTCCAACATAACCGTTTCCCCACCAGCTTATTTCTTAAAAAATTACATATGCTAGGTGATTCTACTCCTATTCTGTGTAAAAAAAAATCGGGAGATGGAGTATATATGACCACCGTTCCCGCATTATTATAGTTAAGCTAGTGATCATGATTAGGCTAAGCTAATAAGATCCTAGTGTTTAAGGTTACTGTTAGATTAAGTTAATTCTAGCTAACATACCATGGCTCAAAGCTTCTGATGAGTACGCGCTTGTCAAATTTGTTTTCCTAATGCCGCTCATTTCAATATTGTTCTTTTGTTGTCTGTGGTCGGTGGAGAGGCAATGTGAAAGAGCCCAGGAGGGCAAGAGAGATGGCAACTAGCAGAAGCTATCAGTGTAGCTAATAACCAGCAAGCTGAACGACAGGCATTGCTTTATACTCCTGGTATGTATACTAGCAATATGCTCATGGCAAATCAAGAGTATGCCATTATAAATTTTTATCATCTGTTTTATCTTTAGGTAGAAAGTTAGAAGGCAAATGTGCCTAATAATCAAAAACATTACTCAAAACATGACAAAATGTCATGACACACGTTCCATCCTAGTGGGAAAGTACGGAACCAAGTTTCCGAAAATAATTAAATGGCTAATATACATATGAACGCTGAACTGTCCAACATATTTGCATTCTACAAGATCAACACATGGATCTGAATGTTTGCTAGATCAGCCACAGCAATGTGGGCTGGTCACTAATAGCATTAGCATCAATCATTTTGTATCTTGGCAGCTGTGATGGTGTTGAGCGCATTGTCGTGAGTTGCTGCAGAGTGATCCAACAAGAACCTCGTCTGCATGCACCATTACTTGTGTGATGTGGTTATCACTTATCACAAAGTAGTTTTGTGATGAGGGGATGTAGCACCTAGTTCCTGGACGCTTCTCAGTCCAAAGTAACGACCCAATACATCCGTCTTGTGTGGAAGTGCAGACAAGACCTTTGCTATAATAATAGGGAAGTCTCGTCATGACTGCATCGCGCCTGAATAAATGGAGGGACAAGGGCTGCACTGGGTTGTCATGTGCACAAAATTGCTGTCTTTTATCGTGTGACAAATGTGAAGGATATTCTAATTAAATGGTTCAGCTAATGGGGCGTATAGAACATTGGGTAAATAGTGTTGCTTGCTGTGATTTATTATGTTCAACCGAGAGACACTGTGTAAGGAGTCATCAAAGAAAACATCACAGGCCGAAATACGTTTCGTATGACTCATTGCAGACACGCTTTAAAAACTTGCGTCGCCTACGAGTTTTGACAACAGTGACTCATGTTGTGAAGCTGCATCTCTTACTTGGCTTATCCGACAGTGAGCTGGCATATCTTTGTTGACTTCCGCACTGTAGAAAACAACACCATGCGTTTCCATATGGAAACATGCTTGTACAAGAGATTAGCAGTTTGAGGGTAAACTGCTTCGTAAGAACGGGAGAATGTTATGGTCACTATACATGATGGGCCTGCGTATTGGGCTTGTACTTGGTTTGTGGGCTTACGTGCCTATCTCTAGTTGGGCTCAACCCATGTATCGATATGTTAGCTACATATGCCTTTAGAGGAGAGAAATAGGGGTATCAATGTAGGAGCAACATAACTGCCTCTGTCTTCCTCGGTTCTTACACCGCTACTATGTTCTTCTTCTGCTTAAAATTTTTCCTCTGGTTTCCTCTGATATGTTCCCTTCCCCGCTTAAGTTGTTAACAATATGTACATAGCAAGACCAGTAGGTAGACGTAGGAGACGTCAGGAGGAGTCAACAAGGATTGACCCATAGGATTATAGGAAATGTCCGACAATAATGACGGCCGTCCCAGAAACATTGGAAGCAGTGAACAGAGTTAAAAGCTGGTAGTGAATCCAGACGATTTTAAAGACATCCTTCTGCATAATACGGCCTATAAAGTTGTGAACGTAATCTTTGTATAGTTGGTATGTTGTACAATGACAAGGCCGCATACAGGGTTGCTAACTTCTGATTCCGTGGAACTTCTGTCGAATAAAAATGATTGGGTGATCTTACAATGTTACCAATGGATGTAAAACTGTATGTATCATCAGTTGGTGATATATTAATATATTCGTATGGTGAAGACTCGGAGGTTCACCAAGTCAATTTGTGATCAAAGGATAGTGGCAGGGCAAAGACAGGCGCGTGCACTGCTACCACCCACTTATTCGATGTGAACAGGAACCTTCACCAAATCAGTCGATGATCAATGATCATCGGCTCAACTCAACACAGGGCCGGCTCCATAATTTTAAGGGTCTTCGAGCGATTCGAACATCATTGCCGGTATAGCAGTGTTGAGTCAAGAAAGAGACTAATGGGTGATAATAAGTCGTGCAGAGTGTCGAGGGTTTGCCTGTTTGTGTCTAGGATCTCAGCGGCACCATGTGGTGCTCATGCTGATGACGATAGGTCATACCTGTGCCGCAACAGCATGTCACTGTGTACTGTCTTGGAGGTAGGGGTGGTAATGGGCTATGACTCTGATGCATCATTCACACCTCAACTCAACTCTTATTATTTTTAATTCAAAATTATATAATAATATAGCTCGGCTCTTACTTAACCCGATCTTTAAATTTACTAGGCTAAAATAAAAAACCCGTTACCACCCCCTACTTGGAGGGCATATGCGTTGTCTGCCACAATGTAGTCTTCCTAGGTCCCAACATATGGACAGTGGAGCAGGTCACAGTGTGGAACCCCATCGTCAACACTGTCCACCATAAAGGCACACTCTTCTACTGCCACATTGCGAACGAAGGATGTCAACAAACAATACATATCATGCTTATTACCAGCACATGTTTACTCTCTGCTCGGTTTGATTTATATTGTTGCGAATTGTGATGAACTACTAATTGGTAGAATTTCTGTCTGATAGTAATCGTATTGCATCCATGCAGCGCATGGATGAACCATCTACCAAAGCAAATAGCCGTCACCTCCATTGCATGAGGCCTAAGCCGGCCCTGACTCAACATCGGCTTTGGAATTTGTGTTAATTTATGACCTCACAAATCCGTACGGTGGTGGGCACTGTAACTGGAGCATCAATTAAGTCTGTGATGTAAATTAAAGGACAGTAGCATCTCAAGAGAGTCTTTGGTCCATTCAGTGACTCTTGTGTGGGTCACGCCAAGATACATGGTGCGGCTATTGTTCGAAAATTGAACTCCCTACAAACTGTATTTTGACGGACCCTGGCGTGACTTCTGTGTGAGTCGCGCCACGTGCTCTGGCGCAACTCACAGAAGGGAGGAGGAAGAAAGAAGAGGCCGACGGACCCAGGTATATCAAGTGAGTCGCGCCAGAGCATGTGGCGCGACTCACTTAGCCACCTCAGCAGCCAGCCTGGCCGGCTCGCGCGCCGGTATCTCACATGGAGGTTGAGTCGCGCCACATGTCTTGGCGCGACCAAAAGAGCTAGTTCTTGGAAATATAGTTTCGCAGGGGTTATTTTTAAAATTTTAGTTTAAAAAGGGTTAAAAAAATTCCCTAGAATTGCCTTTTGTAGTTTATAGGATTGGATCTCAAAACACTTTTGAGATACAGATAGCAATACACAGAAAAACATAGTGCACATCTAGATAAAAATTAGGTTAAGTACGTCTTGATATATGCTTAGACTATCCTCAGCAGTACCCTCTAACTACCGTCTCAAAAATGAATTTTACAGTGCTCCTCTAAACAATTTCATCCTCTAAATTACATTTTGCTGCAATAGTAGCCCATATTTTTCTCCTCCATCTGTTGCCGGCTTGTGCTCACCTGCTCCCTGAGTCATCAGTCGCCCGTGTCCTCTTGTTCGCCCAGCCAGTACCGCAGTGCTCCCAGCCCGCATCCTCGACATGCTCCACCCCATCACTTGCACGCACATGCACCTCCTCTGCCTTGCCTTGCCCTGCCACCCGCCTGCCCATGACCGGCAGCACGCCCATTGCACAGACATAGGACGCGCGACGGCGTGGCTAATGCGGGGGCCGCTGTAGCTCTCCATGCTGGGCAGCCTCCCGACAGCCGGCATCGTCGTATCTCGGTGACGCCTGCCTCTCTACCCCTTCCTCCTCGCTTGTGCTTACCGGATCTCCAGCTCACTGTGCGCCGTGTCGATGTTGTCCTGGCGGGGCTTGAATCTTGAATGGAAGCCCCGTCATGGCGCTTGGAACAAATCTTGTTTGGTGACGGACAAGCTCTCGGCATTGCGCCAACCAAGGCGACCACCTCCCGTGCATCGTCCTCCCTGTCGCGCCATCCAAGACGGCGAGTTCTTTGCTCGTGATGAGGCGGGCTGCGCGGAGGAGGAACCGCCGCTGCCACTGGAGTAGGAGGCGGTGGTGTAGACGCGAGACTTCATGGCATCGAGCTTGCGGGAGTGGCGCTCGATGGATGTGCGGAGGAAGTTGTAGGTGGTGGTGGTGGTGGTGTGTTAGATGACGAGCCAGGAGATGGCCTCGCAGGGCACGGCCGTTGCGGTAAAGATAGCCACCACCGAGTGGCTGTTATCGTAGCGAAGGGAGGACAACATCACAACGCCAAGGCCATCTCCTCTTCTGATGCTTCTTTGGCTCCACCGCCCGATGCGATGCGATGTCGCGGTCGGCCGGGTGAGTGGGTGGGATTCGGCATGGGAAGGAGATCTCGATTTGCTTGCGGTTGGACTGAGGCAGCGGACGACGTGCGACGATGACGGCGACGAGAATACGATGGATGATGCGTCAATGCGAGGTGGAGTCGTGGAGGGGGCAGACAACACATTGATGGCCAGGGGAAGGCGGCGGGGGGAGATCCAGCACCACCCGGATTTGGAGAAGGAGAGTGGGCTCCCGGAAATTGGGGTATGCTTTATGGGTGCCGCTGCAGTGGCTCTAGGTGGTGGTGGATCCCCTATTAACTATTTTTACGGGTTGAAGATGCTTCAAAGGTAACCGCTGCAGTTAGTTTTAGAGCCTTAATTTTGGAACACCCAATTCACTCCCTCTTAAGTGTGGCTCTCTTCGTACTTGACTGGCAGCAGAACAGAGCGCAGAGGCCGGAATCCCACTATTCGGCATCGTCCACATTATTGTTACTGATCCGCATTTGCCATTGTTATTTTACACTGATCCTAGGCATTGTATTGAACATGGTGGCAGAAGCAATGATTTAGAATCGAGATTCGCAACCAGCATCGTCCACCAGTGAGATGCTCTCTTCCATTTGAAATGGCAGTGCCAGCAGGAAAAAGACGACACTTTCTTACGAGCATATGATGCCTACCAAACGCAGTATGGTCATTTCATCCTCACTGAAGTACTTTAATTTGTTCACGTCCTATTCCATTTGCAAGCACAATTCCAACACATCGGGACAAGATCTATCTGGGGCCTCCAGCAGATCTTGGTTCCCACCAATTTGTTCCCGTCCTATTCCATGGCAGATGCGACAACCAGAGTTGATTTGCGGCAGAGCCTACAGCTGGTGTGGAAGTTTGCCTCTCCCCACAGCGGGCAGCGGCACCTCGTTCTGGCAACGAGCTAGCAGCGGCGCGATTTGGTGACGATCAGCGGCGACTCTATCTGGGGCCTGTAGCAGATCTCGGTTCCCATCGAGAAAAACCGAGTAAGTCTTGTATCTTGTGCCCTCTCATCCCTCCTTTGTTGCTCAGATCCATCCTGTCTTCCAGGGACAGATCCATGGAGGTGGTGACTGGTGCACTGCCAAGTGTTATCACCAAGCTCGGTGAACTGCTCAGTGGTGAGTACAATTTGCAAAAGGGGGTGAAAGGCGAGATCAGATTTCTCCAATCGGAGCTGGAGAGCATGAAGGGTGCTCTTGAGAAGGTCTCCAGCACACCGGTAGACAACCTTGACATTCAGGACAAGATCTGGGCCAGGGAGTTGAGGGAGCTGTCCTACGATATAGAAGACAACATTGACACATTCATGGTACGCTGCCGGGGGAAACAGCAGGCTAAGCTGCATGGCATCAAGAAGTTCATTGATAGAAGTGTCAGTTTATTCAGAAAGGCCAAGATTCGCCATGGGATTGCAACTGAAATCAGAGACATCAAGAGCCGTCTAGAAGAGGTGGCCAAGAGGCATGATCGGTACAAGTTAACAAGCAGTAATGTAGCTAAACCTGTCACAGTAGACCCTCGATTATTTTGTCAGTACGAGAAGGTGACAGAGGTCGTTGGCATTGAGGAGGCAAGAGATGAGATAATTCAGATTCTGATGGAAGGCAATGACATGTCCATGCAGCAAGACAAGATAGTTTCCATTGTTGGGTTTGGAGGCATGGGAAAGACAACTCTTGCTGATGTGGTGTATAAAATGCTTAGAGCACAATTTGATTGCGCGGCGTTTGTTTCGGTATCTCAGACACCTGACATGGGAAAACTACTCAACCACATGTTTTATCAACTTATTGGTAGGGAAAGTAATGAAAGCAGTGATGTTACCAACGAGATCAGAGAATTCCTCGAGAAGAAGAGGTATGATGGCATCTTAGAGAAATTGATATATTTTTGTGCTATTATCTTACTGGATCCAATTATGAGTAGCACAAAATAGATAGGGATGAGAGTTAAGGGCCAACATGCAAGATATTACTAAAAGTTTCTAAGATAGTAACGTTCATATTCCTTTTATTTGCCACTTCCTGGCTTCATGTGAGTTCTACACTGTCAATTAACTATTGCCCCTTTTGGTGATTTGGTCTTGTCTTTACTCTGCTTGTTTTCTTCTACTGGTGATATTCCTTTCAATACTATCTTGATTTACTAAATCTTTAATAGCCCTCTAGTCAGCATTAGACATTGTACTTGAGAAAAACTAGAGTTCATAATTTAACAAGTTTAGTCTGCTAGTAACATGGCTTTTTGTAATTTTCAGGAAAAGGTACTTCGTTGTTATTGATGACATATGGAACATCTCAAACTGGAAAATGATTAAACGTGCATTGCCTGGTAACAATGTTGGAAGCAAAATAATCACAACTACCCGTATTCATGATATTGCTGAGCAAGCTGGTGGTGCTTACAACTTGCAGCCCATTTCTCTGAACAACTCTCGAAAACTTTTTTTTAGAAGAATATTTTGTAATGGAAACGAGGACAACAATGAAGACATAGTAAAATGTCCTGACGATGAGTTGGCTGAAGTATCTGACAAAATACTAAAGAAATGTGCTGGTGTGCCCTTAGCAATTATTACCATGGCTAGCTTGCTAGCTTGCAAGGCACGAAATAAAATGGAGTGGTATGCGGTATACAATTCTGTTGGTACTGGTCTAGAAAACAATCTAGATGTGGAGAATATGAGAAAGATTTTGTCATTTAGCTATTATGAGTTACCATGCCATCTAAGGATTTGCTTGTTGTATTTGAGCATGTTTCCTGAAGATTATGAAATTAAGAAAGATCGTTTGATAAGGATGTGGATAGGCGAAGGTTTTATCCAATATGCAAAACCCGGGAAGAGCCTAGTTGAACTCGGAGAGAGTTACTTCAATGAGCTTATAAATAGAAGCATGATTAAACCAATACAAAACAGTTTAGATGATATGATCACAAGCTGTCATGTACATGATATGGTGCTTGATCTTATCCGCTCCTTGTCAAGTGAAGAAAACTTTGTTACTGTACCAAGTGATAATGGAGGCACGTCTTCATCAAATCCGATTAGGAGGTTCTCCCTTCAAAATGGTGTGGAAAGTCACGTGATGGCTCAAGCTACGTCGAACTTGCAACATGCAAGGTCAGTGGTGGTCTTTCCGGCTAATGTTTCTCTTGTGCTGCCTCTTGGTTGCTGCCGAGTTTTACGTGTTCTGGATTTGGAGGGTTGCAATCTTTCAGATGCTAATAGAAGCCTTAAGTACCTTGGGAATCTACACCACTTGAGGTACTTGGGACTTTGCTGTACACGTATTTCTGAGCTCCCGGAAGAAATAGGAAACCTGCAGTTTCTACAAACATTGGATGTAAGAGATAATGAAATTTCCAGGTTGGCTTCGAGTGTTGTCCGGCTAAGAAAGTTGATGTGCCTATACATTGACGAGTCTACAAGTGTGCCAGATGGAATTGGAAACCTAACATGCCTAGAGCATCTGTCAGTGTTATGCCTTGATCATACCACCACAAACATAATACAAGAGCTGGGCCAGCTAACTGAACTGAGACACCTGTCGATTAAATTGGATGAGTGGAACAACAAGATGTTGGAGTGCGTACGAAAGCTACAAAAGATGCAGGAACTTGATATCACGGTCGATCCTGGTCGATGCAGCATCGGCGGATTGGATGCCTGGGTCGCCCCTCCACATCTCCGCGTATTACATACACAGTACAGCTGTTGGTTTTCAACACTGCCAGCTTGGGTGAATACATCACTTCTTTTGGATCTCACACACCTATTCATCGCTGTGAGGGAGCTGCATCAGGCTGATCTCGAAATCCTCGGGAGGTTGCCAGCTCTCCGCTTGCTATCTCTGGAGGTGGACAACAAGAACCTTGGTATGCTTCGGGGATTCGTTGTTGGTGATGGTGCGTTCCCGTGCCTTGTAACCTGTTACCTCCGGCAATTTGTGTGGCCTACGGTGTTTCAACAAGGCGCCATGCCAAGGCTCAGAGAACTTTGGTTCAGCTCGTTTTATGTTGGGGAGGCCAGCAGCGATGGTGGCATCGACATGGGCGTAGGGAACCTGCCATCGCTGCAAGACCTCAGGGTTGACCTCAGATGCCAAGGTGCTATCAAAGAGGAGGCGGAGCAGGCCAAGGCTGAGCTGAGGCATGCAGCTGAAATGCATCCCAATCATCCCACTATTTATTTTTTTTAGTGACGGTGCAGTAGCTCCTGATCATAAGTGCACAAACAATACTTGCAAACCGTTCTAAAATAAACAAGACGCAGGCTCTGTTTAGGTACAAAATGCAATCAGTATAAAGTAGTGTGATCCCATGCTCTGTTTCAGTATGCTCCGTTCTGTGCATTACTCTGCTCGGCGGCCAGCTCCGGTATCTGAAAGTTGTTTGTTCTAGCGTTCTGAAAGCCGAGCCTTCTTCAAACGTTCTGAAAGCTGCATTCGAGTGATCCTTGTGGGAGCTTGTTTGTTTGTACAAACTGTAAAAATGTAGTCAAACGAGCCGATGGAACAATTTTATAGATATAAAATTATAAACTAGTAACGTGGCTCATGCAAATAGTGCAGATAACCAGCATATTCATGCATACAGTTGATACTTCTTACACGATCCTGGAGACTGAGTCACCTTGGCTTCGACTCACGGCACCACTTTCTCTAATTGGATCCAACGGATTTTACGTGTGTGCCAATCTAGTCACTTCATGGCAATATTATCGTGAGACAATGAGATCTTGTGGCCGACTGTAGTTTGTCAAGACTGGGGGTGATATGGTAGTATTGGCTCGAAAAGATGGGAAAGGCAGCACCGAGGGACCTCGATTTGTCAGCTTTGGGAACAAATCCTCATGGTCTGACCTTAATTGGTTGAATCTGCCAATTGTCTTATTGAAGGCATTGTTTGGAGTTTGAAATATTACTCTACATGGTGAAAACTATTGGTCTGACCTTGACTGTTGGACTATGGCAATGATAGTACTCGAACCATTTCCTTGTTAGAGGCATTGCTTGCAGAGAGTGTATCTTGTTTCAACAGTGGAAGCTCTCACTCCCGAACTCTCAGACCACACGCCACTTTTGCTTAATACTGGAGATGCAGCTCACAGGGGCAACACACACAAATTTAAATTTGAATTGGGATGGTTGACTGGAGATGGTTTCCACGATATGGTAGCTAAGGTGTGGCAGCGAGCCTCATGTGGAAATTCTCCCATGCAATGGTGGCAGAATAAGATTAGGTCTGTTAGGAGATGGTTGAGAGGTTGGTCAAAGAACTTAGTAGGAGAAAATAAAAGAAAGAAAAAACGTTCTTGCTGGATCAGCTAGGCTTTCTTGATAGGAAAGCAGAAGTCATGCTGTCATCACCACAATAAGCTAATTATAAAAGTTGTCTACATTCCGAGCTAACCAAGTTGGTTAGAGAAGAAGAGCTTTACTGGCTCCAAAGATCTAAAGCCAAAAGACTAGTACACGGGGATGACAATACAACATATTTTCAGCTACTTGCAAATGGTAGATATCACAAAACTAGGATCTACTAGCTAGAACAGGAGGAAGGTGTTATAGTGGGCGATGAGAACTTAAAAACTTATATCACAAATTATTATAAAGGCTTGTTTGGATCTCATGAAAGTAATCATTTCAATTTAGATGAGACTCATATTGAGGATATTCCTCAGGTCTCTAACTCAAAGAATGAGATTCTTTCGGATGCCTTCAGTGAAAATGAGATTAGAGACGCTATTTTTCAAATGGAACACAATAAGGCATCTAGTCCGGATGGCTTCCCACCTGAATTCTATCATCACATTTGGCACTTTTTGGCACTGTTTAATGAGTTCGATCAAGGAATGTTACCTTTGCATTGTCTCAATTTTTGCGTGATCACCTTACTGCCCAAAAAAACCTGAGGCAACCATGATTCTACACTATAGGCCCATTTGTTTGCTGGATGTAAGTTTTAAGATTTTTACAAAGGTTCTCAACAATAGAATTAATCTGGTAGCCCAAAAGGTAATTAGATCTTCCCAAACAACTTTCCTACCAGTTAGATTTACTATGGAGGGTGCAGTTGTTCTTCATGAGACAATTCATGAACTGCATAGAAAAAAGAAAAGTGGAGTCAATCTTAAGATAGATTTTGAAAAAGCCTATGACAAGGTGAAGAGACCTTTTCTGCGCATGAAAGGTTTTGCACCTAAATGGGTCTCTTGGATTGAGAAAATTACTTCGAGAGGGTCTGTAGGAATAAAAGTTAATCATAATACGAAAAAGGGTGTTAGGAAAGGAGATCCTTTATCCCCTATTCTCTTCAATATTGTTGTAGATGTATTAGCCATTTTAATTGCACGAGGGAAGGACAATGGGATGTTCAGAGGTCTGGTTCCAAACCTAGTGGAAAATGGTATATCTATTTTGCAATATGCGGATGACACAATTCTCTTTATGTAAAATAATCTAGAAGAGGCCAAAAAGATGAACTTCTTGCTATGTGCTTTTGAGCAATTGTCAAACCTTAATATTAATTTTTACAAAAGTGAGATGTTCTGTTATGGTGAAGCTAGGGAACTAGGAAGGGAATACTCACAAATCTACGGATGTGATATGAGGATCCTTCCTTTCAAATAACTTGGTATTCCAATGCATCATAGAAAACTTAGAAACTCAGATTGAAAAGAAGTTGAGGAAAGGTTTCAGAAAAAATTAAGTGGATGGAAAGGGAAGATGCTTTCTGTTGGTGGTCGGTTGGTTCTTATTAACTTTGTCCTTAGTAATTTGTCAATGTTTATGCTTTCTTTTTTTGAGGTTCCTCGTGGCGTCCTTAAGAGACTAGATTACTACAGATCTAGATTCTTTTGGTAGAGCGGTGGACATAAGAAAAATATAGACTGATAAAATGGGAGGTGCTATCTACGCCTAGAGACCAAGGAGGGTTATGACTCTTAGACTTAGACTTACAGAATAGATGCTTACTTAGCAAATGGGTGTTCAGACTCATCAATGAGGATGGCATTTGGCAAAGTCTCCTTAGAAACAAGTATATGAGGACAGTTGAACACATGCCCGGTGATTCTCACTTCTGGTCAGGTCTTATGAAGGCCAAAAATGGTCTATTGAGGATGGACAACTTCAAAGTGGATGATGGTTCGTAGATTGGATTCTGGGAGGATGCTTGGCTATATAACACCCCTTTTAAAAATCAATACCCATCCCTATAAAACATTGTGCTGAAAAAGAGTGTGACGATGGCAACGGTTATTCGATCGAATCCATTGAATGTGGCGTTTCGTAGATCTTTAGTTGGCAATAAATTACAAGCTTGGCACAAAAATTGTGAATAGTCAATTAACGGATCAAAGAGATACCTTTTGTTGGTCTCTAACACAAAATGGTCACTTTACAGTTCGGTCCATGTATAGAATGCTAATTACTCGTCTACCTTTACCGCGCAAGAATATGATTTGAAAGTTAAAATTGCCGTTCAAAATTAAGATTTTTATGTGGTATTTACAAAAAGGAGCAGTTCTAACCAAAGATAATCTAGCTCGTCAATGGTGGAGGGGGAATATATAAATTGTTGTTTCTGTAATATGGATGAAACCATTCAACATCTTTTCTTTGACTGTCAGATGGCTAGAATTACTTGGAGGATTGTACAAGTATCTTTTAATATTGGGTGGTTAAATTAGATTAATAAGGAACTTATGTACAAAATCTTGGGAGCTTCTGCTTTATGTTGGACAATTTTGTTAAGTAGAAATGACATGATTTTTAACAACATTTGAGTTGTTACTCCCATGCAGGTTATCTTCCGAGGAACCCACCGTGTCCATTTTTTGGGCGTTGCTGCAGAAGGAGGAGGACTGACCTCACGTTTTTGTGGGTTCTCGTGTGCTTGAGACCACTTCTATGGAGATCTTTGCCTCGAATGGATGGTATTCTAGTAATGGAATTTCCTATGGATGATTTTGGACCTGTGTTTGAGTTTGGAACCTTTTTCTTCAAGTTTGAGACATGCTTGTGTGTAATAACAAACAACTATATGCATAGTGTCGTGCAAAGGCTGGAATATTGAAATATATTCTCTTTTCTAAAAGTCTTGTGGTCCAGGTGCTTATAGGGAGGTGAATGATTTTGAAGATTGAGTTGTGTTGTAGTTCGTTGCAACATGGTATAAGATGCCATGTTGTTTTCTTTTTTTCTTTTACCTTTTATAGGTTGTGTGCATCGTAGCTATGCAGAGACCAGGAATGATTCTAATACGTTTGTATCACCTCGATGTCATTGTCTAAGTTCAATGAAATTTCTCTTATCGGAAAAATATTCCATTATTACAATTGTTTTTGTCCTCATAGCCCACATCAAGGTAGCATCTATGTTTTTTTCAACATGAGCTAGGGAGAAATAGGAATACCTTATGTAGAAACATATATTTCTGTAATTACTAAATGTAATATAAAGTTTTTTTGTTTTTTGAACAAAACTATAATTTTTTATTTTTTCACCCACCATGTACAATTTTGGATGAGTTTTTGTTATGGCAATCAATTGTCGTTATATTTTTCAGTCATGTCCATGCTATCGAGTTCTTGAGGTGACCTTACCTGGTGGTGGTGGTAGGTTATCGTCATCGATAGAGTAGCTTTTTCCCGTCAAACACGCTCTATCCGTTGTTCAATGTATGGTTGAACCCACGATGCCAAAAACCTTAATCGGTGACGCGAAAATTTGGCATCACTAAATTTACGTCACTTGTGCAAATCACATTGGTGACGCGAAAAATCCGATCACAGATGTCCCCTTATTGGTGACGCGTAGCTGATCAATTGGTTAGGTTTGTGAAGGGCCTTGTGAATCTAGTCGCGGAGCGTCGAAGGAAAGGCTGTCGCAGCCGGGGGAGACGGCGCTCCTGCCACCCGCATGACACGCACGTCCCCCAGCTGAGAAATGTCCAAGCGCCGCCATCGTTGCGGGGGGCGGGCTTCCAGCTTCCCTGCTCAGGCGACGGTGCGGAAGAGAAGGGGGCGGCAGGCGAAGGTCTTCCCGAGCGGCTATCTTTTTTTAATATAAACTAATAGATTTCTTTTGATAGTGGTTTTTTTTCTTTACGAATTACACAATAAAACGGAGACCTCCACAGGCCACAGCACACACATACTCACCGCTATGAACACAAAGGAAGAAAAAAAACTTGGCGGGGACCATCCGCATACTCCCTCCCGTGCGGACCCGTCCCTGATAGCCGACACTTGACTCCCTTCAGCCATCGAGGATTGGTCCCCACGAGAGGGAGTATGCGGACGATCCCGACCCAATTTTTTCTGCACGCAAACCCTACCACTAGAAACATCTTCGAAGACTACACCGACACATCCTCAAGATTGACAAAGGCACCACATGCGCCTCGTTGTCGATAGCAACACCGCCTACCATTGAAAGTATTACACCATTAAATCTTAAGAAATTCGCTCCCACAGTGTCAGGGGTTGAGACCTGGACAGATCCGCAAGGGGGCTACCCAAGCGGTTTGCAGGTTAATGGAGGGATCGGGAACTATGAGCGTAGGTGGTAGTTCACGTGATGAACTCGGAACACGACAAGCAGACGAGGAACACGGGGGTTTAGACGGGTTCAGGCCTACGGAGAGTAAAACCCTATGTCCAGTTTGGTGGTGGAATTATGCGGGAAGAATTGCGTCGTGGATGTCGATGTCCCGTTTGACGGGGCCCTAGGCCGCCTTATATGGTCTGGTGGGGTAGGGTTTACAAGATTGACGGACCCGACTCCAGGTCGGTTACAAGTTGGTTTCTATCTATCGTAGTTGGTTACAATATGGAAGGCTTATCCGAGCTTCCTTAATCCTTCTGGACTGCCTTGGCTTACACACCAAGCTGTCTTCACGTCTTTGGACCCACACGGTACGTCGGCCAGGGCCCACTGACAGGTCGACGGGTCTTCTAGTAGGTCGGACCCACCTGTCGGGGACGGCTGAGACCCTGGTCGGTAGGGGCCCAGGGGTACCCATGTCTCTCAAGCCCCCGATCGACGTGTAGGCGTAGCGGCCGAGGCGAGGTCATGTCGAAGACTGGCGTAGACATGGCACCGTCAAAGTCGTGTAGGGTGCACGGGGATCCAAGAAAGAAAGCCCTCCGAAGCGTGCACGAAGTCGAACATCGAGCTCCTGGAAGAGAAGTCCAGAAGGTCGAAGCGAAGACAAGACATCGAACTTGAAGAACCGCCGGTCTGATACTCCAAAAGAGAAGTAAAAAAGAACCTACGACCTTCTGCCACTATCATGATGTTCTGTCCACTGAGCTGAAGCGAGCGACGACGGAGCCGCCGGGAGGTCTGCCGACCTGAAGCAGACGACGACGGAGCCACCGGGAGATTTGCCGACCTGAAGCAGGCGACGACGGAGCCGCCAGGAGGTCTACTGACCTGAAGCAGACGACGACAGAGCCGCCGGGAGGTCTGCCGAACCGAAGTAGGCGACGACGGAGCCACTGGGAGGTCTGCCGACCTGAAGCGGGCGACGACGGAGCAGCAGGGAGGTCTGCCGAACCGAAGTAGGCGACGACGGAGCCGCCGGGAGGTCTGCCGACCTGAACCGAGCGACGACAGAGCAGCAGGGAGGTCCGCCGACCTGAAGCGAGCGACGACGGAGCTACCAGGAGGTCTGCCGAAGTAGGCGACGGCAGAGCCGCCGGGAAATCTGCCGACCTGAAGCAGGCGACGGCGGAGTCGCGGGGAGGTCTGCCGACCTGAAGAAGGCGACGAGCCCCCAAGCGTGGAAGCTGTACAAGTCGCGGAAGCGCTGAGTCGCCTCCCGCTGCGAGCCAGAGAGGTCGGCTGGGAGATACACTAGGTCGTCGTAGAGCTGGGCCTGTAAAATGAAATAGATACCAGGTCGGTGTATCAATCTATAGAAAATATGAGATAGTAGCTTGAGCTAGCAAGGTGCATGTTGCATTTTTTTAAAGCATTTTTATTGTTGTGCGAGGCACACATTATGCGAACTCGAGATCTCCGAAGCTGCAAAGTTTGTTCACCCCGCTGACCACTGCTCACGAAGAGGACGGCTTACCTCCCTACACAGCTCAGGGGGGAGGCTTACGTGTAGGTGGCACACGGGGGGAGTCAAGGACTCAGGGTTTTGCAACCACAAAACACATGAAAACTCATAGCGCGAGACAAGCAGTTCGAGGAAGAACACACAAGAATTAGATTAGGTCCCCTCAGGTCTGACGACCTTTAGATTGGCATGGTCAAGCCCCCGAGCAGGGAAGACAAAGCAGAAAAAAGCGTGACGAGTAGAGGTCGGCGAAAGATACGAAAGCCGTAAGATATTTAATTAAAAATAACACTTAACTCTGGTGCCACGTCGTGATGGCTGATGACGTAGTCGACGTGAGCTGAAGCCATACCGAGGTCGGCGACGCATGCTGTCGAGACGGCGGCCTGTGTGGCGCAGGAGGTCGGCAGACGGTACTCCACGCGACAAACAGGTCAGAGGTGGTCGCTGTTGCATGGAGCCAAGTCGAGGTGCTCGCCGCCGGGTCGTCGCGGCCATCGCGTGCAGATCAAGAGACCCTGCAGGCTGAAGCTGTACTGAGGAGGTCGGCAGCGTGATTGCCGCGGCTGTGGGAAGTCAGCGAGGCTGGTCCTCGACGCGTACATCGGGTTCAATACATCCAGGACATCGGTACTTCAGAACGCGTCGTAATTGCTGGGTGTTTCAGTAAATCACGGACATGCATCTCTGTCACGTTAGGAAAAAGAAATTAGATTAGTTTAACCTTGCCGGCCTGAAAACGAATACGTACTGGAGATCGGATATTATGGAAAGAAGGAAAATAGAAGCATATAACTTCCCTGTTACGTATCCATCTTGTAGATGGATTTGCTTTGACCGCATGCAGCCAGACGCCGTGTGGTAAGTTCCGTCGAAGAGGGGCCGGTGCTGAATGCAACGCCTGGCGGCACACGCTAGGTCGGAGGAACGGATGATTTGCTCGGAGCTCAACGGCGTGCGCCACGCCAACCTCGCGAATAGATCATGGGTGTGGGTGGGTGGGTCGTCGCCGGGAAAATTTTTGATGCGCCACCTCCGTGTCGTCACGGAAGATGTCGCCGGGGCGAACTGCCATTCTTGCCGGGAAGACGACACCAGATCGGGCTACCATGCTGCACAGCGAGCTCCCGATATCCCCTACCTGGCGCGCCAACTGTCAGGAGTTGAGACCTGGACAGATCCGAAGGGGGGCTGCCCAAGCGGTCTGCAGGTTAATGGAGGGATCGAGAACTAAGAGCGTAGGTGGTAGTTCATGTGATGAACTCGGAACACGACAAGCAGGCGAGGAACACGGGGGTTTAGACTGGTTCAGGCCTCTGAAGAGTAAAACCCTACGTCTAGTTTGGTGGTGGAATTATGCAGGAAGAATTGCGTCGTGGATGTCGATGTCCCGTTTGACGGGGCCCTAGGCCGCCTTATATGGTCTGGCGGGCTAGGGTTTACAAGATTGACAGACCCGACTCCAGGTCGGTTACAAGTTGGTTTCTATCTATTGTAGTTGGTTACAATATGAAAGGCTTATCCGAGCTTTCTTAATCCGTCTGGACTGTCTTAGCTTACACACCAAGCTGTCTTCACGTATTTGGACCCACACGGTAGGTCGGCCAGGGCCCACTGACAGGTCAGCGGGTCTTCTAGCAGGTCGGACCCACCTGTCGGGGACGGCTGAGACCCTGATCGGTGAGAACCCAGAGGTACTCATGTCTCTCACACAGAGAGTCGAACCTATGACCTGAGGTGCTACAAGTCCTTTCACTGATAGCGGTTTCCCTTGAAAAGTTAGGATAAGTACAAATGCACGCTCGTTTCTTTTTCCTTTAATTTTACCCTGAAAAGATCGCTACCGAGAAGGAAAAAGGAACCGGTAATAAGGAGCACCAACAGAACTTATCTAAAAGAAGAACAAGGGAAACGCACCCACCGTATCAGATTAAGAAGAATACCCTCTTGTAAATCTTAGGAAATTTCTACAAGATTAAAATGAGTGCAGCACCATTTCTCCTATTTGAGAAAGACAAGAATTGCAGTGAGAAGAGTTCCCCTTGTCACTTTCAGTCGTTTTATATTGTGAAAAAAATAACAGAAATGGAAGACAGCGCCCGCTCGTGCATTCAACGGTGCCCAGTGCAAGGTTCTTTCGGCAAAAATGGACGTCAGCGCGGCCCACCATATTTCATCGCCCTCCGGCCCGGCCTCTCCACTCCGCCACCCACAGCCACAGCTAGCAGCAGCAGCATCAATGGCCGAGGCGGATCTGAACCGGCCCCCGGGCTTTCGCTTCGACCCTACCAACGAGGAGCTCGTCGCGCATTACCTCGGCCCGGAAAGGGACGCCGTGGCGGAGATTAACCTGCCCCCGGCCGGTCTTCCGCTACCAGTTCCACCCCACCGACGAGGAGCTCGTCGCGCATTACCTCTGCCCGAGGGCGCTGGGGCTCCGGCTGCCGGTGCCCATCATCTCCGAGATCTCCCTCTACCGCTTCGACCCCTGGGAGCTCCCCGAGTGGTACTTCTTCACGCCGATGGCGACGGACCGCAAGTCAGGACCCAACCGCGCCGCCCGGACCGGGTACTGGAAGTCCACCGCCGCCGACAAGCCCGTCGAGCATGCGGGGCGGACCGCGGGCATCAAGAAGTTGCTCGTCTTCTACCACGGGAAGCCGCCGCGCGGGGTGAAGACCGATTGGATCATGCACGAGTACCGGCTCGCCGACCCCGGCGCCAAGAAGAAGCCCCTCAGGGTAAGAAATTGAACCAATTCTTGTTCCCCCAACATTCTTGAACGCGGCATTTACTGCCGTTTCCATCTCCATTAACTCAGGCACCACCTCAGTAAAAATTTAAGACGGCACTCACATCAACCAAGAAAGAGAAGGAAAATTGTCGAAACCATTTCTTGAAGGAGGGGGCCGGCCACGCGGAGGATCCATGGCTGGCCACCCCTCCCCCACCGGCCACGCGGAGGATCCATGGCCGATGGCGGGGTTGAGCTCGGGCGGCCGGACGCGCGGGCTTCGCGCCAGGCGGCCGGCGGGGACGAGCTCATCCGCCGGCAAGCCAAGCCGGCCCCTCATCTGACGGATTGAGCGGTGCGAGGGTGGCCCGCGTCCAGGGGGAGGCCGGAGCAGGGGCCGTGTCGAGGCTGCCGCGGACGTCGTCAAGGTGAAGCGGCGGCCAGCGGAGCTCCTTCTCCTTTGCTCCCCCCGACGGTGATCTCCCATGGCCGGCCCGAGGACGACGGAGGTCGACGAGCATACGGCTCCGTCCGTGCACTCGCCTCGGCTCCTCCACCGACAGGCCTCGTGGCATCTCCCTGTGCTCTGCTTCCTGGCGGCCATCTCCCGGCGATGAGCAGGACCTCGCCGCGGCCCGCGCCCGCGTGCGGCTCCCCTACAGGAGCAGGGGCTCACGCGACCCGCCTGTGGCAGCGGAGGTCAGTCGGGGAGCCGCGCCCCGCTGCTTCTTGGAGGAGCCAGAGATCGTCGCGGCCCGTGCACCGCCGCTCCTAACGCTGAGAGTCCGTGCGTCACTGCTCCCGACTACGGGCAGGAATTCACCACGCCCGCACGACTAGAGCTCGGCCTGGTCGCCTAGAGTGGATCGGTGAAGGAAATGCAGAGAGGATCACGGATACTAGAGAGAGGAGTACAACAGATGATTGGACAATTTTTTTGTCCGAAGCATGTAGAAAATTTTGCATCGTGGAGAAGCAATTTCTTGCAATATCCTATGCTATAGAAACTATAGTGATTCATTGCATTGTGATTGCCCTTAAGCTGCTTTTGTATACCTACCCACATATCACATGTAATTGTTGCTCAAGATGCACCTTGCAAATGCTTTTAACTCTGACCTTTTTGAAAGGAACGGATGGAACAAATACCAAAAAAAGTCAGTGATGAAGCTTCGGAATCTGTTCTCTCTCTTTTTATGTACGTTAGTAGGCTGGGATAGCTTTTAGGATTTGAGAGGCACGTGTATTTTGAGTTCACGACGTGGAGCTTCTGGTTCCACTCCACTCGCCTTCTCTGCTGGCACAGAATACCACTGCCACAAATCATGGCTCCGCGACGACGGATATTGAATGTTCGGATTCGAATATGATCCTACCATTTGAGTGTCTGACCCTTTCGGTTGGTCGGTCGAACGGATAATATCCGTACCACTTTCATCCCTACCTATGGCAGTAGCCAGCGGGTTAATTAAGCAGAGTGGCATATCAGATTGGACCACATTGCAATTGGGCCATGAGCATGGCAGGCAGAGAGGAAAAAGTTCATATTAACTCCCTCCTTAAACTAAAAAACTAGATGTTTGTGTGCTCCTCGAACTATTGGAACCCGTCGATTTACCTCGATCTCTAAGCGGTTTTCAGAGTGATTTTTGCTGATATGGCGTCGCGTCAGCCGATAGCCATGAGAGAAGTAAATTGAATTTTCATGATAGTTGGGGGGTTCCATTAGACTCTATCAAAAAATATAGAAATATTTTATATTCTTTTTATTTACTAATTTTTTTGTTGGATTTCACTCCACTTGCTGTTCAGAACTACTAATTCGTTGGATCTACAACAATTTTGAATGGGTTATAATTAGCTAATTTTCACTATTTTTGTTTGTAGTTTTCCTGTTATTCTAGACACGTGTTCAATAGTTCGAGGAGCACAAACATCCTTTTTCTAGTTTAAGATGAAAAGTTGACAATCACAGAAGTTCATGGAGGTAATTTGGACTTTTTCCTTTTATTTTTCAAAGTGGGAGAGAATGTTAGCTAGCTGGTTCTTTTCTCTGGCCCAACTGTTTGTTCGCTGGGCCATTTAATTTGCTGTTTGAATTTTCTTTAATTTTTTCACGATTTTATAAAAATAAATGTGGCAAATCCAAATTTTCGAAACTATACTACCGTCGCCGGTTTAATCGGCGGTTGGTACCAACCGCCGCTGCCAGCGGTGGTAGGGCAAAGGAAGTCTCGCTACCAATGGCGGTTGGATCACTCACCAATGGTATGTGGGCTCAGACCTGTATCGGTGGTTCAAACTGCGGTAGCCGCCTAACAGTGGGCCCGGTAGTGGCAACCCCGCCATGGGGTCCTACCGTCGGTGTAAATGGCGGTTGCGGGGGGCACCCCTATAAAATGGCGGTAGCCCTTTACCACTTCCCCCGCCCCTCATTCGCTCTCTCACTCCTCTCTCTCTCAGCACTTATTTGCCCCAGCGAAGCTCTAGGTCATCTGCGCTTCGACTCAGATACTATTCTAAATCTTGTACTTTGTATAAGTTTAGAAATTTCAGAAATTACTAGAAAATAGTTAGAAATACCAAAAATGATAGAAAATAGTTTAGAAATTCTAGGAAATGCTTTAGAAAGACTAGAAATTCCAGAAAATTGTTTCAAAATTCTAGAAAATGCTTTCGAAATATAAGAAATTATGAAAAATAGTTTAGAAGTTATAGATTTTCTTTAGAAATTTAGGAAATTAGTTTACAAATACTAAATTTTCTTTACAGATTCTGGAAATTAGTTTAGACAAGCTAGATTTTTTAGAAATTCTAAAAAATAGTGGAAATACTAGATTTTCTTTAGAAATTCTGGAAATTAATTTAGAAACACTAGATGTTCTTTAGAAATTTTAGAAGTGATTGTAGGAATACTAGATTTTTTTAGAAATTTTAGAAATTAAGGTAGAAATACTAGATTTTTTTAGAAATTCTAAAAATTAGTGTGGAAATACTATATTTTCTTTAGAAATTATAGAAAATAGTTTATAAATACTAGATTTTCTTTCCAAATTTTGGAAATTAGTTTAGAAACACTAGAGTTTTTTTAGAAATTTTGAGAATTAGTTTAGAGTTTTTAGAAAATTCTTTAGAACTATTTGAAATTACAAAAAAATAGTTTAGAAATTAAAGAATTCTGGAAATTCTAGATAATAGTTTAGAAATCCTAGAAAATAGTTTAGAAATTATAGATTTTGTTTAGAAATTCCAAAAATTCTAGAAAATATTTTGAAAATCCTAGAAATTCTAGAGAACACTTCTACCGGAGAATTCTAGAAATTTTTTTTACAGCTTCAACCGTTGTACGTGCTTCCGGAGAGTTTCGACGAGAGGATTGACATGGAGCACCGGTCATACCAGTCTGTTATTCGTGGTACATGAATAGGTACTCTACGTGCTCGGGCTCCGTTGTACTATATGCTTGTACACCCGACTTGGATTCCCAAGTACGTAATATGATACTTGATTAATGTAAATATGCATTTATTAATATTCCTTTGTATTTTTCATTGCACTCACAGTTGTTACATTCTCTGGAGCAGGCTACACGCAACAGGACTTGATGTGAGGCGCGCTTTGTCAGCAAGACCGCCACATGCGGTTCGGGTTCGATAACAAGCTCGTCTGCGCACTCAAGGACAAGTGGCGCCATGAGACGCCCACGTTCCATTTCCCCTGGGGAGATGACGCTTACCTTAGAGGACGTGGCCCTCTTGCTTGGGCTGTCGTGGGCAGGCCGGGCCATGGGGGCGGCTGACATCACCGAGATGTGGCATCAGGATATCCTTCAGAGGTTTGCGACCATGGTGCGCAACGCCCACTTCGTCGCGCCAGCACATGAGTTCACCAACAACCACGGACCCACGGTTACTTGGTTGTGGTAGTACAACGGACGTACCTCGTTCTCTTTATTCATTTTGTTTTCTTAAATGTGCAACCAAGTTAACAAATTTCATTTATTTGCAGGCTGACTATATGACAATGGATGCTGACGCCTACACTGTCAGCAGGCACTTGGAGGCGTGCCTGCTATGGCTGTTTGAGTGCGTCATGTTCTGCGCGTTCCAAGAGGATTCAGTGTTGAGGTTCATGATCCCCCATGCTCGGGCGATCGCCGACGCCCACGAGAACGACGTCGCTTAAGTAAATTTTGTTGTTGTTAACAACTAACTGTTGCTCTATTTTGCAGCTCTCTTAGACACATCAGACCAGGAGGTCGTACGAGGACTTCATCGGCCAGATCGACACACTGCAGACTGCGACGTCGTTTGGAGACCTACACCGACGCCGTTATCCAGAGGCGCGCACCTCGGGGCCTCTCGTTGCTCTGCTTTCAAGACCGGCACTACTGGTTGACGAGGTCTACGCTGAGGAGTACCACGTGCACCGTGTGATGAGGTAGTTCGGTCTGTACCAGCAGTCGCCCCTGCCCGTCGTACACACTGTCGAGGATCGATTACACAGGTAAGTTATCGTCAATTCTTTAAGCTTTCGTTCACGTAAGTACCTTCAATTGCTGCCAGATTCGCTGCATTTGTGATCGGTGGTCGCGGAAGGGTGTGAAGACGTCGGCAGTCTCGTGGGAACCTAAGCTGCTCGCTCATTTACAGGCTTGGGAGAACGCGGTCGAGGCGAACAATGTCGTCGCCGAGCAGCGACCCACGACTACGTAGCCTGGAGAGCGTACCTGCAGTGGTACACTCTTTGGACTCGCACGCGCGTCATGTACGTGCCACCCGAGCCTCAGCAGGAGCCAGCGGCGCTGTATTCCGTCCGATGGGATCAGAACTACGGCACCGCGGTAAGTTTGTGACTACAAATTCATCCATCTTTGATTATGTTCACTGATACTAACCCATCTTATCTTTGACAGTACGGCGTGCTTCACGAGGTGCTGTAGCTGGCAGAGGGAGCGCATGTGAATTCGCTCGACATGCCAATCGCGCAGCACCAGCCGGTGTACAAGAGGCAGATGGACGCCATCAAGAGGTTCATGCGCGGGGTGAACTTCCTTGGCGACGATGCCACTCTCGCTCCATGTAACCCCTCGTCCTTGAGTAGCTCCACCTCCTCTGCTTTTTCGTATCATGGGCTGTCATCCTCCACACAGCCATCGTACTCCGTCACTCTGTTGGCTCAGACGAACATGTACGTGTCACAGCTGTTTGGTTTCTACATTGTAGGTACATCTTCCTTTGTTCATTCTAGTTTGCACGATATGCTCTGTTGCTATGTGTTGATACGTGACATCTAATCTTATAGGGAGGCCGCCGATACCGTTGGGACCGGGACCTTCGTCTTGGGCAGGCCCTTCACCGACACACACTCCGCCACCACCACCTGTTTTCCGGCAGCCGCTTCGGGCACATGTTGTTCAGCAACCCCCTATGGTGACGTCCCTCATTCTATCAAGAAACAGATACACTTTTGTAGCATTACGTGCTTACCAAATTCTATTCAATGCAGTTTACACTTCTAGGTGACGCAGGAGGAGCAGGCCGCGGCGGCGGCCGCTGCGACCGGATCGACGGTGGCGGCGAGAAGATTGGCGGCAGCGGAGGCATCTGGATCCGAAGAAGTCTTAGCGACACTGACCCATGATGATGTTGCATGATGCCGCCGGCCCCCACCGGACCCCCTCACGTGCCCGACCCTCCACACAAGGGCAGCACAACAGACAGCTAGGAGGGCGAGGGGGCCACCGCGACCATCAAAGCGAGACTGTATTTAGTTTTATTTATTGAACACTATTTCCTTGTTGTATAAAATATTTTATTGGTGTATAAATGATTTCGTATTCATATTATTTTTTCTGAAAGTTTACCATTTCATACATTAAAAAATGAAAAATGTCTCAAAATTATAAAAGTATGAAAAAGCAGCACAACCACCATTGGTGCGGTTGGCTCCAGCAGCCGTGTCAACCGGCCCTGGTGGTATAGTTTCGAAATTTCGATTTGCGATATTTATTTTTTGAAATATCGTGAAAAAAATATAAAAAATTCAAAAGATTTGAACTTTGTTCATCACGTTTAACTTTTTGTTCCAGAAAAATAATTACTAGCTCCGTTCTTAAATATATGACACCATTGACTTTTTATTTCAACTTTGACTACTAATATATATTTAACAAGTTATTTTTGCACAAATATTTTTGCAAATCAATAAATTTGAAAGTTAAATCTAAATTACATGTGACCATAGACATAGTGATATATATTTTACATTTGCTAACTAACTTGTTAAATATATATATTAGTAGTCAAAATTGAAGTAAAAAGTTAACGGTGTCATATATTTAAGAACAGAGGGAGTATTTATTCGTGGTGTTCTAGCTAGCAATCGTTCGTGCTGAACATTCATTTTGTTCTCATTATATCAATTTTTTGTTCGTCATGTTTAAGTTTTTTGTAGTGGTGTTCAATCATTTGTTCACGGGAGTACGAACTCTTTAATCCACATTTTAAAAAAATGATTCTTCAAACACAGTCAATTGGGTCTTACTTTAATTGAAGATCTTGTTATAAAAACTTTAATTGTGCAATCGAAATTTAGGGTCTTACTTTAATTGAAGATCTTGTTATAAAAACTTTAATTGTGCAATCGAAATTTAATGTCAAAGTCTGGATAAAAAGTTATGACATTTTCAGTTTTCTAATAAACTTGCACATGCATGGATGACGTCACCAAATCCAGTGAGCTCTCCACTGTAATAATCATCACGCGGGCTAGCTACAAATCATTTTGCAGGCACGGAAGAAGATATTCAAGCTAGTTAATTTGTCAGCGTGACGATTTGTCCTTTTGTCGCCGTGGCGGTGTCTAACAGCCTGCAGTAATTAGTATCCTCCTTTTATCTGCAAAAGAGATGGGCTCTTCAGATGTAATACATACTCTGTTAGAGGTGAAAACCTTATACTAGGGCATGCAAGATGTTCATGAAAGACCTTTGGATTAGCCATGTTCTAAAACACAACCAAACATCTCGGAAATATAATATGGGGCTAACAAATTCAGACTAAGGTGAAAGCTTGTAATATGTTTATACTGCTAGTATGTATAGTAGTAATATTTTTATGAAACACAAATGAGTGGGCCATTATAAATTTTCATCATGTATATATTTTTTATTTAGGCAGAAAGTGGGTCAAGAAATGTGGCTAATAAATTAAGAACATTACTAAAAACCTGACAAAATTTCAATACAACTATATATGCCCAGTTACACACACATTCTGTCCCAATGGCAAAGTAAATTTTCAGAAAATAATCAAATTGCTGATATACATCTAAACGCTGAACTGTCTAACATTTTTGTATTCTACAAGATCAAAACATCAATCATTTTGTATCTTGGCAGTTGTAATGGTGTCGAACATTGCTGAGAATTTAATTCAGTTTGTTATTACCTCACGGAGCACTAAAAGGGAGAAAAAAAACATCCTACACACCTACGTAAGTGTTGAAAAATGATCTAGCTGTCTCTGTGCGGATCGTTGTAGTTTCACACATAGACGAAAGTCTGCTCCAACAACCATCTATACCAAAAGATTTAAGGTCCTAGTGATTTTGGAAACCGAAAAACAAGGATTCCCACTCAGGCCAACATTTGTTCGGGACTGAGAATGTTTCCAGACACCTTGTCCAACACAACCACCGTTTCCCCACCTTGTTTTCTTCAAAAATCATGCTAGCTGATTCTACTCCTATTATGTGTGAAGATAATTGGGAGCTGGAGTATATATGACCATGGTTTGTAGCTCCCGATGGAATCCCCCTTGTCGAATGTGTTTTCCTAATGCCACTCATTCTAATGTGCTTTTGTTGTCTGTCATTGGTCGTGAGGCAATGTGAAGGAGCCCAGGAGGCAAGATATGCCATTATATCAGTGTAGCTATACCACAGACATTGCTTCATACTGCTAGTACATATAGTAATTTTTATTGAGCGCGCAGGAGATCTGTGCATCTTTATATTAAGAGAGAAAAAAGGTCCAATACAACGACCACATTGCCCCACCTGGACTAGAGTGGGGTATGCAAGAACAAAACTAACACTTACATGACGAGACACAACACACCGGAACAGACCTAAGAAACGACCTTCTAACAGATCATTCGTCTACCCAGCCCATGGCTTAGGGCAGAAATCCCCTTAGCACCCGCAATTTGCCATAAGTGAGATTCCTCCTTAAAAGCTTGCACTGCCACCTGTATTTTTGGGGATGCCCAGACGCCTGGGATGCACAAGGAATTGAAGCCCTTCCAGTAGCGTTTCTGAATTATTTTCTCAGCCCTTCTCCACCACACGCCGCAAAGACAGATCTTCAAGAAGGTGTCAACTCAGCCAGGTTCAATGGTTCCAGGATAGCAATCCAAAATTGCCTAGGGAAGACACAAGAAGTGATCATGTGTTAGATGTTTTTCTCCTCTTGATCGCAGAGTGGGCAGCGTTCAAGATGTGGAAGTCCTCTTTTTCGTAGCCGGTCTGCCGTCCAGCAACAATTCTTTATTGTGAGCCATATAAATGTTTTACATTTCCCTCGAGCCAAGATTTCCACACTTTCTTCCACGGTTCAAAGTTGATGTATCCTACAAAATAGCTTCGATATGCTGATCTCATTGAAAGTATCCCTGAGTCGTGAAATTTCCATCGTTGCACATCAACAGTATCATTAATTGGACATCGGACTCAGCTAATGCCAGCCAGCCAAGAGTTCTTTTTATGTCTGCCACCGATGCTCCTCCCTGCAGCGCTTCATGAACTTTTCTTCTGTCCCTGAATCTCGGAGGCACACATTGTACAACATTAGGGGCCAGGTCCATCAGGCATCAGGCATCAGGCATGTAACCGGCGATCAGTCCAAAACAATGTAATGTTCGAAAAAAAAGTCCAAAACAATGTATTCCTGCCGTTGCCCACCACTGATTCTATCGCAATAGTAAACATAGCCACAGTATTCGGGTAGACAAGAATTTGTAGTCCAGCCCAAGGTCAATCTGATCTGGTTTTCTCAATCTAACGCCAACTCATTTGTAATGCCCAACCCATTACTTCCAGGTTGTGTATGCCCAGCCCTCGAAGACCATTCGGTCGCATGACCTTGTCCCAAGCTACCAGACAACACACTAGTACATATAGTAGTAATATATATATGCTTATGGAACACAAATGAGTATGCCATTGTAAATTTCTGCCATCCATTTTATCTTTAGGCAGAAAGTGAGCCAACAAATGTGGCTAATAATTAAGAACTAACATTACTCAAAACCTGACAAAAATTCAATATAACGCCATACAACACCCCTATCCCGGCCAGTGGGAAAGTACGGAAGGAAGTTTCAGAAAAGAATAAAATCGCTGATATCTCTATATACTAAAGCTGCACCAAAAGAGGGTCAGGGAGAGTGGCCACGTCGCGGTCCTCTTCCGGCCGTCGGATCGACCACATGAACGGTCCAGATCGGGCAAATATCGGTCATTTTGCAGAAAGATCCTTCCACTTAGCAAAAATCGTGCCCGCGGTCCATAACTTTTTAAAAAAAGTCCCTAAACTTTCGGAAAATGTGCTTGCTCCTGGTCATCTTACAAAAAGGCCCTTCAACTAAGTGAAAATTGTGAGCATGATCCAGGAATTTAACTAAAAAATCCCAAAACTTTTAGAAAATTCTGTTTGATGCCATGATCTAAAAAAAGAAAAACCGTCGGATCGGCCGCATGAATGGCTCAGATGGGCAATCATCGATCATTTTACAAAAAGACCCTTCCACTTAGCTGAACGGTTCAGGTTGGGCAAATATCGGTCATTTTACAGAAAGACCCTTTCACTTAGCAAATATCGTGCCCACAGTCCATAATTTTTTACAAAAAGGTCTCTAAACTTTTTGAAAAATGTGCTTGCTACCGGCCATCTTGCAAAAAGGCCCTTCAACTAAGTGAAATTTGTGAACATGGTCCAGAAATTTAACTAAAAACTAAAGCTGCACCAAAAGAGGGTCAGGGAGAGTGGCCACATCGCGGTCCTCTTCCTGCCGTCGGATCGACCACATGAACGGTCCAGATCGGGCAAATATCGGTCATTTTGCAGAAAGATCCTTCCACTTAGCAAAAATCGTGCCCGCGGTCCATAACTTTTTTTAAAAAGTCCCTAAACTTTCGGAAAATGTGCTTGCTGCTGGTCATCTTACAAAAAGGCCTTTCAACTAAGTGAAAATTGTGAGCATGATCCAGGAATTTAACTAAAAAATCCCAAAACTTTTAGAAAATTCTGTTTGATGCCATGATCTAAAAAAAGAAAAACCGTCGGATCGGCCGCATGAATGGCTCAGATGGGCAATCATCGATCATTTTACAAAAAGACCCTTCCACTTAGCTGAACGGTTCAGGTCGGGCAAATATGGGTCATTTTACAGAAAGACCCTTCCACTTAGCAAATATCGTGCCCACAGTCCATAATTTTTTACAAAAAGGTCTCTAAACTTTTTGAAAAATGTGCTTGCTGCCGGCCATCTTGCAAAAAGGCCCTTCAACTAAGTGAAATTTGTGAACATGGTCCAGAAATTTAACTAAAAACTCCCTACACTTTTAGAAAAATTCTATTTGGCACCATTATTTCATGAAAAATAAGTATTTTGCTTAAAAGTCTCTAAGCTTTTAAGAAATTCTGTTTGCCACCAACAATTTAAAAAAAACACTTCCCAACCCATAGCCTAAATTAATAAAAAAAAGTAAACTCTGCATGAACCAATCTATAGTCCACACATTTATACAAAAAGGACCGTGCGCTTTCCAAAAATTAGCACGCAAAGCACAAAGTCTCGTGTTTCTTCCGAAAAGAACCTCCTAATTAGCGAAAAAAGATATCTCCCGCCACAGAATTCTATCCAATAACCCCTAAACTATTGTAATCAGCTTAGCATCAACAATTTAACAAAAACAACCCCAAACTTCACAACAATCAAACCAAAAGACCTCTAATTTCCTCAAAAACCAACACGTAGCCTAAATTTCCCGTTCATCCCTCGATCAGCCAACCCACACACTGGCCATTTGCGGCAACACCGCGAACATTTCTAGTACATCTGAACACTGAACTCTAACATTTTTGCATTCTACAAGATCAACACATCAATCATTTTGTATCTTGGCAGCTGCGATGCTGTGATGGTGTCGAATAGTGCTGAGAATTTAATTCAGTTTGTTATTACCTCACTGAGCACTAGAAGGAAGAAAAAACATGCTACACACCTATATAAGTCTTGGAAAAATGATCTGCTAGTTGTCTATGTGTGCATCACTGTAGTTTCACACATAGACGAACTCTGCTACGGCAACCATCAAGATCAACAGGTTCAATATCCTAATGATTCTGGAAACTGAAAAACAAGGATTCACACTAAAGCCTCATTCAGGACAGGATTCGTTCCAAAATGGGAATGATTCTATGCACCTTCTCGAACCCAACCACCTTGTTTCTTAAAAAATCATGCTAGGTGATTCTACTCATATTATGCTCGACGACACAATTGGGAGATGGAGTATATATGACCACGGTTCAAAGCTACGGATGAGATCTCCCACTTGTCGAATGTACTTTCCTAATGCCGCTCATTCTAATGTGCTTTTCCTGTCTGTGGTCGGTGGAGAGGCAATGTGAAAGAGCTAGCCCACGAGGCAGGAGATGGCAACCACCACAAGTTATCCGGAGTACTGAAGCTAGCGATAAAGCTGAATGACAGACACTGCTTCATAATTAAGCAGTAATATGCTTATCGACCACCAATGATTATGCCATCAAAATTTTTATCATCTTTTTTATATTAAAGCAGGAAGGTAGCCAACAAATGTGGTTAATAATTAAGAACATTACTCAATACCTGACAAAATTGAAGTAGAAACCATATAAGAACTATGCCCCGTTACACACGTTCTATCTCTTATAACAGTTTATCACGTAGTGAGGAGATCGTCGTCATCATGTTCACTAGATATTTCATTGACATTGAGAAAATTTAAATTGTCCAGGATAAGTATTCTTCACTTTGTAAACATTCTATTTTGTGGGTTCTATTAACTAACGTCAAAGCTCAATCCGTGACTGAGTAAACATTCACAGGATTGTTTGCCAGTGCCTGCTATGCAAAAGAACTATCATAACTGTATATCTCTTTCTTGTTTAATTTCTTCGTCACACTTTGTTATCACATCGCTTCGTATGGTCGCTGCTACATTTATTTTAGAGTAAAATATATCAGTGGTTAACAATTTTGACTTGTGGTATCATTCAGGTCTCTAATCTCACAAAATGCATTTTCAAGTCCCGAAACTTGTCTAGGTGTCATATGACATCATGAGACAAGTTTGGGAATCTGAAAATTTGTTTTGAGAGGTTAGGGACCTAGATGACATCCATACCAAGTTTGGGGATCGTCCATGTACATTTTACTCTTTATTTAAGCAGCTTCCTCCAAACATCACTGCTGTATATATACGGATGAGGCAGTAAGAAAATAGCAATATGCAAGGGCACACATTCTGCAAGGGTGCGTCAAGGCCAGATGCTAGGTTTAGGAGACGTCAGGAGCAGTCAACTTGGTTCGGATTGGATAACTCATGGGTCAGGCATAGCTGTTCGCTCCACTGGAATAGGGCTCGCACACCAGAAGACAGATACAACAGGCTTTAGCAAGCACCGGAAACCAGTCAGCTTGATGCTTCCACCCAATGCTACATTGTTTTTCTATTTCATTGGGAAACAGTCGATCCATGCATGCGCTGCACTTTGTGTTTCCGCTCAAAGCAGGACAGATACGAAAGAAATGACCTCCTGATATATTTTGTATGTATTCGGTGCATTTGCCATGCAACAAGAAGATCAAAGCTATGTGCTGTGCTCCGTCGGAACCACTGGAAGAAAATTTGCAGCCATCTAAATGAAGGTGGTGATCAACTAGAGATTAACAAACTAAGAGACTAACCTTAGCGTTTAGAGGAAAGACAGGGACATCAAACACTAGGGTAGCTAACCATCAATTCGTGCAAGCGCACGTGCTAATAGCTTCCTTAGGCCCAAAGTTAAGATGAGCAATATCCTCCTCCTAGAGCAAATAACCATCCATAGACATATGAACCACATTAACATCGAGATTCAAGTGCTCGAGAGAAGAACTGTAATCAACAAGCTCCTCATCGTCTTCTGATGTAGGTGTCGATGGTAGCTTGTTATCACAAACCATAGGAGTCAAAGAAGTAAAGTTAGGCGGCATCTATGGGTCACCGGTCTGACCAGTGCGGCCGGTTTGACCGACTCCTCCACCTGTCTGACGGTTCTAGCTAAGAGTTGGTCTTGACTCTCCACTCCTTCCCTTATGGTACCATGGGTCTGTATTGCTTGAATATATCACCCCTCTGTTTTTCTAGCTCCTCCTTCTCTCGAAATCTCAAACGTTGAAGCTTCCTCCTTTGTGTACGAGTTAAACCGGTAGGACACCACCTTGGCAACAAGTACTTGGAGTTGGGACCACTTCCACTAGCTTCATGGTCATTAGCAGCTACGGATACCCCTGAAATAGGTCTCACAACCTTATTGTTCAGAATAATCGGTCTTTTGCCACCATCTTTAGCGGGAACATCCATTGACCCAATTTGGATAATGGCTCGACTAGTAGTCCTCGCTGGGTTAACATCCATCTTCTACACCTCCTCCTTGTGTTTGGGCTTGTAAACTTGCTTCATGGGAGGTGTTGCAGCTTGTCTGGGCAGGCCGGTATGACCGATGCTGGGGACCGGTCTGACCGGTGGGGTCTGATGACCCAGACCAGAATAGCGAGGTGCCAATCGGTCTTGAATAGGTCTGGAACTCATATCTAGAGCTGGTCTTCTCGGTCCTTCCCATCCAGGATGGAAGGGTTGTTGATATGGCACCCACAAAACCCCATTGTTATCATAAATTGGGTGAGGCGGATTTAAACTCGACGGTGCCCAAGATGGAGTAATGTGTTACCTTTGCTGAGATGATTCACCCATGTATCTTATAACAGCTCTTGGAGGCGAGGGCGGCCCTCCTTGATGTGTAGGTGACCTCATCCTTTTTTAATGGCCGATCACTTGTAATGGCCTTTTGCTTGGAATACTTGTCAAATAGCATATTGAAAGTTACCTTTGGCTTAGGACCACTCCCCTAATTCTTTGCTACATTAAGCTTCCAATTTCCAATCTCCGGACGGCTTGGATTGAGCATCCTCAGACGGCCCTGGGGCACACCGGTCTGACCAATCCCCCACCACCAATTTGACCGGTCTGGCCTGATCAGGCTCAGTCGGTCGCTGATCAGCGGGTGCAGACGACCTTTGCCCCCCATGTCCAGAGGCTCTCACAGTGACTTTGAAAGTCTCTCTGCCATTAGGAGTTTTTTCATATGCAACTTCTCGCATTGACTCTTTTTTCTCAAGTCGGGCTTTTCTTCCCCAACCACAACATTCTTGCACTTTGTTGCTTCATCTTGATGCGGCCGAACCAGGACCTTAAGCTGTTGCAAATCCATAGTATTGACAGGAAATGTGTTTTATCCACTTGCATCTCACGAAACATCAAACGTTCTTCATTTATGGCCAATTGAACCTGTCGACTAAACACATTGCAATCATTAGTAGCGTGAGAGAAAGAATTATGGAACTTGCAATATGCGACTCATCAAGTGGAGGCAAAGTATTAGTCAATTTAATGTTTCCAGATTTATGCAATTCATCAAAGATATGATCACATTTAGAAACATCAAAAGTAAATTTTAATTCTTCTTGCCAACTCTTATGAGCCGACTTAAGTGATGAGCAAGAATAAGTTTTTTCCTTAGAGGGCCAAACAAACTCATCGGCATAAACTTATTTGTTACTATCGCTCAAACTATCGAATCATATTCAATAGCATGCATATTTGAACGATGTGACTTAAAGCTATCTTTTTCATTATTCATTTGGTTTCAACAATTAAAGCTTTTACTTGAACTTGTGCAACCGAATGAAAATCTGAACCCTCTATTTTATCTCTAATTGATGATCTTAAGCCTTTTAAGCAAATATTTGCAAGATCCATATTGGTCATCGACAAATTAAAACAACGTTTTTTAGTTTCTTTAAACCTTTTAATGTAAGAAGTAACGGTCTCATCTCTTCCTTGCCTAACTGATGTAAAATCTGTCAACTTTAATTGAACACTCCCACTATAAAAGTGATCATGAAATTTACATTCTAACATATCCCAAGATATAATAGAACCGGGAGCAAGCAAAGAAAACCAAACAAAAGCGGTGCCAGACAAAGATAAAGAAAACAAATGCACTTTAAGAGCATTATAAGCACCTACTTCACCTAGTGGAGTTGTACATTCACTAATATGATCCCACGTGGTTTGATCATCATCACACTACATTTAATTAAATCAGGCATATTCCAACCACGTGGGAGAGAGAATTTATCAAACTCAGCGTCGTATGGTTTTTGATACAAGTTTGTATATCAATATCAACACCAAGTTTAGTTTTTACCACATTAGCCAAGTCTTTGTTAAATTGATTAAATTCTACCTAATTAGGATTATTTGGCTGTTGTGGAGCTGGATTTTTCAAATTCATCTTATTTAAGTAGGGAGCTATCTTAGCTTGAGCAAGCCTGTAACTTTCAAACACATCGTGAGGAGTTATGTTCTTTTGAACCAATGTGTTCACTATCGTACTATGCTGAGGTCCAGCACTATCAATCGTATTAGAAAAAATAGGAACTATTAAACTTGGCACGACAGAAAGTGGTAAAGGTTGTTCAGACACCATTTCCAATGCACTGGTCTAACTGGTACCCTGCATCGGTCTAATCAGTGTAGCCATAGTTGGCCTTGACGGTTGGAACGACAGTGTTTGACCGATGGAGAATTCGGGTGGCATGCCAAACGGAAAAAAACCAGTATTAGTACTAGGGAAAGGTGCCAAACTAGGATGAACTACCCCACTAGCGTCAATTTTGGGAGCATTACTATTAGATTCATTATTATTATTATTAAAAGCAATGTTCCTATCTTTCTCAGTATCTTCTAATCATTATTAACGAGCAATGTAAGATGCAAGGAATTCATTACTACCCACTATAGATTTTTGAATAGATGGGTTAGGTTGAGGCTTGCTTATAGTGGTAATTACCTCAATCCTATTGCTGTTTAGCTTGATCATCGACAGCTCGAACTCTTGAAGCCTTGCAACCTTGCCATGACGATCCTTCTTGATACCAGCGAGAAATTGTACCCTCATGTACTCTTGCAGCGCCTAGAACTTCTGCTGCTCCTCCGGAGTAGGATCTTCTAACGATGTCATGATGATATTCTCCATGTAGAGGTCACACTGAGATCCCATCTGTCTAGGGTTTGATTGATGGGTTTTGAAAACCTAATCTTTCGTCCCCAGCGAAGTCGCCAAAATATGTTGACGCTTTTTCTGGTCAACACACTAACACGCTAGATCACGTCGGAGTCGGAACACTGAACTTGCTGGAGCTCCTGCCCTGGCCGGTCTGACCAGTCAGGGACATCGGTCTGACCGGTGCACGCAGAGGCACCGGGAAAACCTACGTCCACCAGCCCGGGAGGGACCTCGTCAGGGATGGAGACCCTAGCGGTGCTCTGAGGTCGGCAGGCCACTCAAAACGTCCTTGAATGCCGTCAAGACGAGCAAAGAAAGCAAAATGTTGGAAAAGCTAGAGTTTAGAGATAAAAGTTGTAAAAAGTTTTGATCAATTGGGTGATAGGTTCTCAATTGGCTGTAGCCCTTTATCATCATACAAAACTATATAAGGGGTACCCACTAACTATTTCTCTCAACCAATTACAAAAGCAATTGCCTCGAGATTCAAACAACCATATTGGTTCATAGTTTATCTAAATGCTCTCTCAAATTTCGCAGCAACACGCGGGGAACCACCTAGTATTTATAGGGTGGGGACGTCTTGCCCCGCAAAGAAATCCTTTACAGTGCAAAACCGACCAGGATTCCTCAATTTTACTCGGACTCAGGGGGGACCGGTCTGACCGGTCGAGCCCACTGGTCAGACCGGTGTGGCTCTTGCCGTACCGGCTACAAACTCCAGACTGGTCAGACCGCCTGGAAGAACCGGTTGGATCGGTCGAGTCCAGCCTGATCGGCTTACTGTCAATTTTGGGTGCGAACACTATTTGAACATCATGTCTCTCAAGTTCTACCGACTTATTTAACCTTACGCGCCACGCACCTGGCAATTTCTGGGATGAAAATTTCCCACCCACAAACACAAGGTGTGGATGAGGTTGAATAGTTGTCGTTATGCACCGTTTCTAACGCAATAGTATTTGTGTGAAAGGGAGGACTTAGCCTAAATAGATTGTGCAAGTTGCAGCTGGAGATGTTGTATGAAAGGCCAGCCTAGCAGAACTACCAAATCGCATATCAGGAGCGTCAGCCAGAAGACATGTCTGCTCAACGGATCAGACTTGTATATATATATGGCAATGACCCTCAGCACCTTATATATATGGCAACGACACTCACCATCTTATATATGCTGTGTTCACCGGCACCACACAATACCAAAATATATCTAGCAAAAGCTAATGTAGAAGCTGGTAACTGTTAGGCGAAAGAGGAAGAGGCTAGGGAAGCTATAGGTATGTGTAGGAATGGAAGGAATTGGGAAAGGTTCTAGCACCATAGCATTACTGGCCATCAAATTCAGGACTACCATCCCTGGATGGTATGACAACTGCCGCTTGATCTTCTCGAGAAGGCGGTTGCCACAGCGGCATTGCACATACTACGTAGTACGCAACAGGCAACTGCATTGGAAGGTGGCAGATTGCCTATAACAGGACGTATAATTTTTGCATTTTAGACTTTTTTAGTAAGAATTCCACATATGGACCCCTGGAGGAAAGAATTTCAAAAATGGACCCATAGCACGGCGCCAAAAGCCACGGCACCGTTGTATAACAGCACGGCGCCAAAAGGCATGGCGCCGTGCTATTATACAACGGCGCCGTGACTTTTGGCGTCGTGCTATTTTTTTAGGTGATTTCGGATGATAGTGGCGTCGACGTGTCATAGAACGGCGCCACAAGGGCGCCGTGCTGTTCTACAACGGTGCCGTGGCTTGTGGCGTCGTGCTATGAGTCCAATTTTGGGATTCTTTCCCACAAGGATCCAAATGTAGAATTCTTACTTAAAAGGATCAAAATGCAAAAATTATACTAACAGGATTAGGTGTGCAAGCCGGGGGGAGACGTTGCGGCTGTATGGACATGTGTGGCAAAAGTACCACCTGCGGGAGCTACATACGACTTCTGCTACCATCTTTTTCATTTCGTGACGACACATGAACCTGTGCTCTCCGCCTGTACAAAAATTTGATATCGGATCCTCACTGCTAGTGCCACTCTTAATAAAGCAATGGATGAGGACCAAACGACAAAAGTCGTATGTAGTTGTGCCTCGACAGCAGGCGGACACAGACGGATCCCTAGGCCTTAAAAAAAATAATGAACCTTGAATCTTTATCTTTATACAACATTAAAGTGCAGAACAAATCCTTCGCGTGTCCTGTCTTTTTTTCAACCGTCAATTTTAGTTAGTCATCTGGCAAACCTGCAGTGGAGGCCCATCAAAATGTCGACGTGACCGGTGATGTGGCTGTCTTGTCACCCACTATTCATCTTCTCAGTTTCACCACATTGTGTCTGGTATTGTCATTTTTTTTTAGAGAAGGGAACATATTGTGTCTGGTATTGTCATGGAAGGTATTGTCTTTGTTTTGGAATAAATAAGGTATTGTCTTTGTCATGGTGCCCTGAACTCGCTGTATTGATTTCGAACTATAACAAAGTTAACTTTTATTTATGATGACTCAATGATACAATGAATTAGTAGTACAGATTCAGTAGAAAGGGAGTTAGGCCCCGTTTAGATGCGCAAAGATTCTAAAATTTTTTGCATCGCAGACCGTGTCACCTCTCACATAATACGCTTCCAATGTAAAAATTTCACCACTATTCGTCAAAATTTCACCATCTAAACGGGGCCTTATTATGAAACCTTTTGATTGAGAAACTTGCAATATTGAAAATTTACCTTACAAGACACACGGACAGTCACTGTATTAACCATGTTACATGAACTACACAGAATAGAGAAGATCAGTTGTGTCCAAAAAAAGAAAGAAATAAGAAAGAATAGCCGAGCATCTGTTTTACTTGTTCATTATGTAATGCTACATAGTGGCCAAGTCTCGTACATCTCTACGGAGTTTAAAGTTAAGGGATGGTTTGATACCCGGTTTTGATACATGAGGGACGTTGATAGGACCTTTTGGTTATTAGAATCCAAAGTGCAGTGTAAGTGTCTTAAAATTAGGGAATGAGTTCTCCCCTCACCAAAAGTTAGGCTATACGCAACAGTATCCTCTAAAACCCAATCTTTAAAACTTTAAAAAATTTTACCCTCTAAATAGCTTTACAATGCAGTGGTAGACTCTATTTTTTACTCTCAAAAGGAATATTCAATCCTATTTGTTCCCCTCCCCAACCACAACACACCACCCTCATCGGCGCACCCCATCTACCCGCTCCTCCTTCTCCCCGCGGTATTCTCCCTGCCACCGCGGCGCCCTACCGGTCCTGTGGCCACAGGCGTGTGAGGCCCTCGGCGCACAAGCCTCTGCCGGCGCGCGAGCCCCTCGACGTGTGGGCCTCTACCGGCTCTCGAGCCTCCGCCGACTGCTGTTGGGGAAGGAGGCGCCACCACCTCCGGTGCAGGCAACGTCGACCTCCGCCTCGGCAAGCCGCGTGTGGAGCGTGGCGACGTCATCCTCGACAGCCTCGGAAGCTCCCTCCGGCATAGCTCATCACTGGCCGCCGGCTACCTCCACACGCCGGTGGACACCATCGACGGGGAGCGCGAACGGGCCTCGATGATGCCGACACCGAGGCGGGTGAGCTGGCGTGCGACAACTAGCTTCTCAGCGGATCTTTGCGTTGGTGGCTAAGTGGTAGCGACTGCTCACTACCGTCTTCGATGACCTGCTACTGAGCGGCTTGGCCGCGGGGCTGCAACTGCTGTCGCGTTCGGTGTCAATCTGCCTCAAGGTGGTACCGCTGCGGTTCAAGACACTGGATGGTGCTGGACACGGACGACGGTGTCGTATGGACATCTCGGGGCCCACTAGCATGGCGGGCCCTGTCCATGATCACGATGGCCCACTGGGACTACTCTGTAGGTGGGCCGCACTGCAATGCGGAGCGGACTACGCAACGGATTGGGAACTAGTACCTGAATAGGAAAGCATACCGTGTAATAGCTATTCCTACCCGTACTCGGTCTAGTCTTCCTCTTTCGGATACCGATTGTAACTCTGCCCCCCGTGATATATAAGGCGGGCAAAGACCTCCCCTAGGGGGAGATCAGAACATCAGCTTGTAGCACATCATCTTCAGGCAATCCTGAGCTCAGAACTACTCCTGAACTCAGGGCAATCAATCCAAACGCTTCACGCGACATACAGGACGTAGGGTATTACGCAATCTGCGGCCCAAACCTGTCTAAATCGTGTGTCTCACCATCGAGTTCTAGAATTTAGGCGAGCCCCACCGCACAATCTACTACCGCGAGTACCCCCGTGGTAGGTTTGCCGGGACTAAACACCGACAGCTGGCGCGCCAGGTAGGGGATCTTGTCAAAGATTCACTGGCGAATTCGATTGCTTCGATCATCATCAAGCCCTCCGTCGCCTTCACGTGGGGCGACACTTTCGTCTTCGACTCTTGGGCCTGCATCGCAACTGGCGTCGGAACCTTCCTGCGCTTCCTCACGACGGCTCCAGAGCAGAAGATCACATCAACTACGCTTCCTCAAGCTCCGGCGGAGGAAATCGCCGAGAATTTCGGCAAAATTTCGCTCTTCGACTCGAATTGCGATCAAGCCTCGGAGTCCGAGTACAACTCGACTTCGCCTCAAGACCGGATTGGTCCGCACGAGCTGCCCTCCGAGCCCTCGTTCGTATCGATCCCGCTCCAATTCCCGCTCCTCTTCGGACTACGCTCTGCCAGTGCTGCTTACCAGGTCGCGCTTCACAAGCTTCAGCAACCTGGCAAGGAGACCGTGCCCGAGTACTCTTTGGACTCGGAAGGCGTCCTCGAGTACAACTCGGACTCCTCCGAGTACGAATTCGACTACGGCTCGGACCCGTTCGAAGAGAAACCTCTCACAGGTTCTGCTCAAGGCCTGGTGATCACCTCGACACCAGAAGGGAGATTCGTCTACTGGCCCGATCAGAAACCGTCCGACCTCGACAACTCCCGCGTCGTCGCCTACCTCGACCTCCCATACTAGGAAGGCTCACCACTCCAGGATGAAGGCAGCGACACAGAGATCCGTACCCCGGACAGTGCTGACGAGTACTACTCGTCGAGCCGAGAGGTCTTCGCCATCACAGGCGAAGGCCATCGTCAAAACCAGTGCTACCCAGAGGACATCTCCGCCGACGAACTCTCTTAGAACGCGCCTGCGGGGGAGACCGAAGCCGACAAAACAGCTCGCCGCGGCAAGAACGCCGAGCGCGACACCCACCGCCGAGAACTCGCTGAAGCTCTTCCCACCCGCAACCTCGAAGAAGCTTTGGAAGCTGTGGCCAATCGCGAACACAACACTCCAGAGCAGATCGTCAACTCCATCAACATGCTGGGACGCTCTATGCCCCGGAACAGACTCTCAGAGCGGATCGCTACTCTTGCCGAGAAAGCTCACATCCTGCTCCAGAACAACCCGGAAGCAAGCAGCTCGGGTGTCACACCTGATTTTCCAAAGAAAACCAAATGCATCTCATATGTGCGCCAGGATCAAGTTTACACACATATGATAGACGTCATGAGTGAAATATCAATAAACAGCAATAAAAACGTACAAGAGTTAACCATTACATTATCTCTTTGTTACACTCAGACGTTAGACTCGAAGGTCTTTAAAACGAACAAACGATAACTAGATGAAGCCACTCCATCTTCAGCTTCCACAGGCACATGACTGGGGGCACGCAAGCCTCAGAACTCATCGTAGTCGCTGAAGTACTCTTCTCCAGTGTTCTCCTCTGAACAGCGGGTAAGCAAGGGTGAGCACACTTATGGTTGGAGCTCAGCAAGTGGGAGAAGATGCAAGGCTATCAAGGATAGGCTAAGGTTTACAGCGGTTAGCATTTTAATGTTTGCCAAATTTTATTAGCAAGCACCTATTTACTAGGTGTAAGTTTATACCAACCCACTTAAGCATTTAGGAAAGCATCTCATCTCAAGACCACAAGAACCACGATTTAATTCCATCTTTATGTTTGATTATCATGTGAGGGTCCAGGCCGCTCTTGACCGTGAGCACGGCTGATCGATCAGTTTTACACTCTGCAGAGGTTGCACACTTTCACCACAGCTCACGTAAAAGTTCCGAAGAACTTTGAACCCAACCACGCATGTGCTGATCAGGCACAATACCACACTTCTGAGGTGTGATTGCATAGGGACGCTACGAAGCCTTTACAAAGGTATGCAGAAGACCAACAACCCGCGACAGTTACAGCAGCGGAGCGGACCATAACCCTCCCTAGTGGACAGCACCTTAGCAAAGGCTGCGGCCAAGAGGACCGGGCTATACCCCTTCAACTCCGGCCCCCTGTGCTCCTTTCGGATAAGGCTGTCAGATAATTCCACACTCCTAATTAATTGGCTAAGCCAGAGCCATATGGACTGTGGTTCCACTGTTTTCCTGGGTGGTTCTCCATGTTCTGATTAAACCATATATGATCTTGTTATTAACCATACACACATATATATATCACCAAAGTTATCATGTTCAGCATTCATCATATTACAAAAGATTCATTTGAACCATCCCAAGGTATAGCAACTAAGCATTTCTACCCAAAACATTTATTTAAAAGGGTTGTCCAAGGTAAAGGGGATAAAATCTAGTCATGTCCTTAAAAAGGTGATTTTCCCATCAAATTTATGCAATACAACATTTAAATGTAAATTTTAGTTAACATGCAATTATCTAGGACAAAGAGGAATATGCAGAGGGAGAAGTCCACTTGCCTTCCTTGCTTAAACACTAGAATTCTTCTTCTTCAAAAACTTGCTCTTGATCCACTTCAACTGGCTGCTCACTTGAAACTGGCACGATGTCTACGAGCAGACAAGAATACATTCAATAAACAAAACAATACACCAAGCATGAAAAGCTTTAAAGAAAGATCAAGGGTTGGCTCAAGGAACGCGAACTCAAAAACACTCGAAACTATCGGGAGCTTTGGATGATCACATACAAGAGCTAGCTATGTGCTAGGTATATTTTAATTGAATAAAGATGTGCATAGGTTATTTCAAAGAAATACCCTATTTATAATTAAGCAAGTTATATTTGTATTTAAAAGACGATGTAAGCCTAATCCAATTTTATTTATAAATATTCAAGTATGATTTATGCAAATTAAACATTTAATTTAAAAGAAGCATGTAAAACATCTAAACGTATATCTTTATATTTCGAGTTGAACTAATCAAATTATAACTTAAAAACACATTTATATTCATATTAATCAAATTAACATTTAATTAAGAAAACTCGGGATATAACCTATGTTGTTTTTATTTAGGAAGCAAATTGCATAAACATTAATCAAATTAAGTTTGATTCTGAAAACCGAGGTATACATCTAATTAGCTTTTAATTGAAAGAAATATTTAATTAATATTAATCATATTTACTTTCTTATGAAAACACGTGTTGAACTTCTAATTAGATTTTAATTAGAAAAGCATATGTATATAAGGATTTAATCATATTTAATATTTAAATAAATTATAAAACATAGAACATGTTCAACATTGGTCCTATCACGTAGTTTGAGTTGATATGAACCTAACGCAACTTGAAACGGTGGAAACGGAGCTAAAACGCAAAAGATACGACCAAAACAAGGTTCAGGGGTCTTTCTGTGAAGAAACAGGGCTTCCAGGGGCTTAACTGCAAGAAACCAGGGGCTAAAACATGAATACACGTATAAATCGAAGGTCTATAGCGCAAAAGATCAAGATTGGACCTCTGGTGGGAAAAACTAGGACGATCAGGGCTTAAACGGAAGAAACAGGGACCTGACTGAAAAGATTCTTATGGGTGGAAGGGCACGGTTGTGATATTAGAAACTACAGGGGCTTTTGTGCAAAGCGGCGGCTGACGGCGGTGGATCAGCTGACGTGGCGCTACGTGGCACGCTGTGACTGGCCGGGGCGGCTGACGTGGCGCTGACGCGGCCATGAACCGCGCCGTGGACCACGGTCCACGGGTCCACGGTAGACCGGCCGAAGGGGTTACACCCCGATCTAATCTGGACGACTCATGGGGAATCGAACGGCTGTGGATGCGCCGCTCGGCTTTGGTCGCCGGAGCAAAACAGAGGGCGGCGGCGGCTCGCCGGAGATGGCGGTTTGGGTGCTACGGTGCACCGTTTCGTGTGCGGTTTGGACCGGGAGGAAGAGGAGAACGGCGCGGAGCTCACCCGGGGGTTGTGGCCGACGGTGGGGCTCCGGGGAGGAGGTTCGGTCCGGTGGGGAGAAGGCCACCTGGGACAAGAGAGGACTGGAGTGAGCGATATATGCGAAGAAAAGAGAGGGAGAGAGAGTCAGGGGCACATTCACCGGCGACGAGGAGCTTGCACGGCCGGCCATGGCCCGGCGGTAGGGGACTTTACGGCGGCGGCGCGCGTGTGAGGGAGAAAGATGCAGGGTGTGAGCGGGTGAGCAAAGAGTGCACGCAGGGGCTCGATCACGAGTTTATAAGGCAGAAGGAGGGAGAGGGAGCGGTGTCCGGGGCCAATTGGCCATCAATGGCCACGGCGGCCGGTCTTGATGAAGGTAACTGCAGGGGATGGTCTTGATGGGGGGGAAACGGTCGGGAGTTAAGAAGGGAGTGACACTGGTGCTTTGATTGCCCCTTGATGGCAAGGTTCGAAGGAGGGGGAGACTGAGGGGCGCCGGGATTTGGCCGGGCGACGCGGCGGGAGGCGAAGCAGAGGAGCGGCTGGAGGTTGGGGATGGGACCGACACGCGGGCCCGGCCTGGCAGCGACTGAGAGAGGGGAGAAAGGGGAGAGCTGGGCCGCGCGCAGGCTAGACGGGCCGGAAGAAAGAGCAGGCCGGCGGCCTGGTTGGGCTGCTCGGGCCGAAAGGAAGAGACTGAGGGGGGGTTGGGGTTTTTTTTAACCTTTCTTCTTTCAAAACCCTTTTTCAAACTTTTAAAAATTTCAAACACCTTTCAAACTTTCAAACTAATTTTAAAAAAAAACCTTTAAAACACCATCACACATAAACAATGCAAACAAAATATGATGCATAAGCACTTATTGCCTCTAAAATTATTCAAAATGATATTTAAATATTTTAGAGCCAAATTTATTTGATAAATTATTATTTCCTTAGAAAACTAAAACTAAAACACCATGTTGCTACATTAATTTAGTGATGGAAAATTAGGGTGTTACATCGGGCACCCCAACTCAAGGCAATCGCAGCCGCCAACTCGCGGGAGCCAACAACAGCTCAAAGGCTGCGGAACAGGGCGGAGATGGAAGCGTCAACAGTGCATCCCACAAGACTTCTCACGACGCACGTGACACCATCAACAAGATCCGTCAAGATCGTGAAAAGAAGCAGGATGACGCAACTGACTCCTTCCCCGCCTTCACCAAGCGCCTCAGGGAACAACTACTCCCCGACAAGTTTAAAACCCTCGGTACCACCAAGTATGATGGCAAGCAAGACCCGAGGCAGTAGCTACACTGCTACGGGATGTCCATCGCCAACGCCGGGGCAACGATGACACCAAGTGCCTCTACTTCCCCTTCTGCATGGAACACGAGCCTCTCACTTGGCTCGAATCTCTCAAGAGGGATTCCATCGACTGTTGGGGAGCCCTCAAAAAGTGCTTCACAAGCAACTTCGCCGGAGCCTTGGGACTTCATGGTACCCGGATGGACCTCGCCCAAGTCATGCAGCGGCAGAACGAGTCCCTCCGCAAGTACATGCGTCGATTCTTCGACAAACACGCCTCTGTTGTAGACGTCACTGATAAAGAAGTGATCGACACCTTCCAGGATGGGCTGTTTGACAAGCGCACCTACATCGACTTCGGCCGCAGACGCCCCACTACCATCACCAGGCTGAAGAGTATGGTGCAAACATGGGCGGACGAAGAAGATAAAGCGTGCAATAGGTACAAGACCAACTATGGAAACAACAACAATAGCGGCGGCAAACAACAGCAGCAGTAGCAGTCAACAGGCCCCAACCGCTCGGCCAATAACTACTCGGGTAATCCCAACCGCAAGCGGAAGCCTGACAACACTGTTGCGACCATGGATCAGAACTAATCAGAGCTCAAGGGCGACGATTACTTCGAGAAGATTCATAAAGACAAGTGCCCGTGGCATCCAGATGGTGAACACACTACCGAGCAATGCTGGACCCTGCGACCCACTCTGAAGGATACCCCGGAGCCCCGGCCACCTAAGCGTAGAGGCAAGGGGAAGAAGGGCAATGACAACAAAGACGGCGGGTTCTAGGACCCAACTCAAACAGTCAATGTCATCTTCGGCGGACCCCCAACGAAGCGCTCGCAGAAGCTCACTCTCAGGGAAATAATGTCCATTGAACCAGCCGCTCCCACTTTCCTCAAGTGGTCGGAGGTACCCATAACCTTCTCGTGAGCGGACCAGTGGATTAGTTTTTCGGAACCAAGGCGATTTCCACTCGTTCTGGACCCGGTGGTGGCAGGATCAAGGCTCACTAAAGTACTCGTCGACGGCGGCAACGGTTTAAATGTCCTGTTCGCCAAGACTTTGAAAAAGATGTGCCTCGACGTCACTAACATGCTCACACCATCAAGCTCTCCTTTCTACGGAATTGTCCCAGGCAATGCAGCAGTCCCACTAGGACAAGTCGTGCTGCCGGTGACCTTTGGAACCAAGGAGAATTACCGCAACGAGTACATCAAGTTCGAGGTCGCTGACTTTGAGACTTCCTATCACGCCATCCTCGGCCGGCCAGGGCTAGCCAAGTTCCTGGCCGTCCCGCACTATGTATACCTTGTACTCAAGATGCGAGGACCCAAAGGTGTACTCACGCTGCAAGGGGATTTGAAGCACTCCTACGACTGTGACACAGAAGCTGTAGAGTTCTCCGCTATAACTCAAGTCCCCAATGCAATGGCAGAGGCCTTCACTGCATCTAAAAAGCTCACCCCGAGTGAACTCGAAATCCTGGAGAAGTCCGACGCCAAGACCAAACCCACCCCACCTCAGGATGTCTAGCTGAAGACCATCAACCTCGGTACCGGTGACTCCAGCAAGATGACTATGATCGGGGCCGGTCTCGATCCCAAATAGGAAGACGCGCTCGTCAGCTTCCTTAGGGCAAATCACGACATCTTCGCCTGGAAACCTGCGGACATGCCTGGCGTGCCCAGGAGGTTGATCGAGCACTCTTTAAATGTCAACCCTGACGCAACTCCCATCCGTCAAGCTCTACGCCGTTTTGCTCAGGAACGTAGGGACACCATCAAAAAGGAACTCGCGAAACTACTCGCGGTTGGCTTCATTAGAGAAGTTTTCCACCCTAAGTGGCTCGCTAACCCCGTACTGGTGCGCAAGAAGAACAACAAGGACTGGCGGATGTGTGTCGACTACACATGCCTAAACAAGCACTGCCCCAAGGATCCCTTCGGGCTGCCGCGGATTGATCAGATCATTGACTCCACGGCTAGCTGCGCCTTACTCTCCTTCCTCGGCTGCTACTCCGGGTACCACCAGATCGCAATCAAGGAAGAAGATCAAGAAAAGACCGTGTTCATCACCCCGTTCGGGGCCTACTGCTACAAGACAATGGCCTTTGGACTGAAGAACGCTGGTGCAACTTATCAACGGGCTATCCAGGCTTGCTTCAAGAAGCAACTCAACAAGAACGTCGAAGCTTACGTGGATGATGTTGTCGTCAAGACCAAAAATCCAGATTCACTCATTGCCGATCTTGAAGAGACTTTCGCATCCTTGCGGGAGTACCAATAGAAGCTCAAACCCAACAAGTGTGTCTTCGGCATACCATCAGGGAAACTACTCAGGTTCATCATCAGCCATCGCGGCATCGAAGCCAACCCAGAGAAGATATCCGCCATCACTAACATGAAAGCTCCGTCCTCCATCAAGGACGTCTAGAAGCAAACAGGCTTCATGGCGGCCCTCAACATATTCATATCAAGACTTGGAGAGCGGGGACTTCCCTTCTTCAAGCTACTCAAGTGGCAAGAGAAGTTTGTGTGGACAGAGGAGGCTGATAAAGCTTTGGTACAACTCAAAGACTTCCTATCCAGACCTCTCATCCTCACAGCACCTCAGGCCAATGAAGAACTCCTCCTATACATTGCTGCAACTACCAATGTGGTCAGCACCGCCATCGTGATCGAGAGGCAGGAAGAAGGCCACGCATTCAAGGTTTAGCGACCTGTCTACTTCGTCAGCGAGGTCCTATTTGAGTCCAAGACTCAGTACCCCCCGGTTCAAAAACTACTCTATGCGATTCTCATCACCTCGCAGAAGCTACGACACTACTTTCAGGAGTACAAGATCTCTGTGGTCACAGACTTCCCGCTCAGTGATATTCTACACAACTGGGATGCCATAGGGAGGATTTCCAAATGGGCGGTCGAGCTTGGTGCTCTATCTCTCGACTTCCAACCTCGCACTGCTATCAAGTCTCAGGTGTTGGTTGATTTCATGGCTGAGTGGTAGGAGAATCAAGTTCCAACTCCGATCGAGCGCCTAGAGCATTGGGTCATGTACTTCGATGGTTCCCTCCAGCTTGAAGGCGCCAGCGCAGGAGTGTTACTAATTTCCCCCAAGGGCGAACAACTTAAATATGTCTTGCAGATCTTCTGGAAGGTCTCCAACAACAAAGCTGAATATGAGGCTCTATTGCATGGACTACGTCTAGCAGGCTCTCTCGGCATCAAAAGACTACTCGTCTATGGTGATTCCGCCGTAGTCATCAATCAAGTCAATGACTCATGGGATTTCAACAGAGAAAACATGGACACGTACTGTCTCGAGGTGCGCAAACTCCAGAACAAGTTCTACGGACTCGAGTTCCACAGCATCATCCGCGACAACAATGTTGCTGCGGATGTCCTGTCCAATCTGGGATCTTCACGTGCTCAAGTCCCACTGGGAATCTTCGTCCACGAGCTGCACAAGAAGTCTATTTTTGAACAACCGTCTCCACCTACGACTGCTGATCCTAGTCTATCACAACCAGATCGTGAGGTGATGATGATCGACATGGACTGGAGACTACCCTTCATCGACTACATCAAAGAGCAGAAAGTACCCCTGGACAAGTCACAAGCAGAGCAGATCACTCGACGATCCAAGGCCTATGCCCTAGTCGGGGATCAACTCTACAAACGAGGCACAGCCTCTCAAGTACTCATGAAGTGCGTCTGTCGAGAAGATGGCAAGGAAATCTTGGAGGAGATACATAAAGGAATCTGTGGCAACCACGCGTCCTCTCAGACCCTTGTGGGCAAAGTCTTTCGACGGGCTTTCTACTGGCCTACGGCTCTAGCTGATGCAAAGGAACTCGTCAGAAAGTGCCATGGATGCCAATTCTTCGCCAAGCAACAACACGTTCCTGCCTACAAACTCATCATGATACCACCAACTTGGCCGTTCGCGTGCTGGGGGCTTGATATGATCGGTCCTTTACCAACTGTGCCAAGGGGATTCAAATTAATCCTGGTGGCTATCGACAAGTTCACCAAGTGGATCGAGGTCAAACCAGTCACCTGCCAAAAGGCAGACAAAGTACTCGACTTCTTGGACGAAATCGTGCATCGCTATGGGTTTCCCCATCGCATTATCATGGACCTAGGTTCGAATTTCAACAATCACCAGTTATGGGAGTACTACGAGAACAACGGGATTGATGTTAGGTACGTCTCCGTCGCTCACCCTCGTGCCAATGGCCAAGTAGAACGAGCCAACGGGATGGTACTCGACGCCCTCAAAAAGCGACTTTACGATGCTGCTAATACAAACGGTGGCAAGTGGATCAAGGAACTACCCAACGCTCTCTGGGGGCTATGTACACAGCCTACGAAACCCACTGGACAGTCGCCCTACTTCCTGGTCTATGGCTCTGAAGCTAAACTACCCGCTGATACCATGTGGCAATCGCTAGCAGTGGAGCAGTACAACGAAGGCGTAGCAGAGGATAACAGGCGAATCAACATCGACAACCTAGAAGAAGCTCGCTGCGCTGCACTCATCCAATCCGCTAGATACCTTGAGGGCATCCGGCGCTATCATGATCGCAACGTCAAGGTGTTGATGGTCGTTACATCAAATTTTTAACCGTCAATATATCGGACACAAGAAGAGTACATAACGAGTTTCATACATGTTTTAGGTACTAATCAAGTTCCACGAGCTGTGTTGCAATTCTATCTGCAGGTACATAAAAATGGAGCAAACCTAGACTGTTGAACAAAATATGTCAGGTGCGGGCGCACCTGGAGGTGCGGCTGCACCTGTCCAACACCACGTCTCGCATCTAGGCCATCAGCAAACCCACAAACAAGTGATGTGTGAACAAGGAACGTTGGTTTCAGGCCTCTACAACCGACATAATCAAAGCCTACCATGTTTGGTCACTTGGGCTAGGACCGAGCACGCCTGGTGGTGTAGGCGCACCTGGAGGTGCGGGTGCACCTACAGGTTCGGCCGCACCTACCAAATTCCACATTTCACGTCCAAGCTAGCACCAATCCCATGAACAAGTCTTGGATGAACCAGAATCGTTGGTTTCAAGTCGGTTTGATCAAATGGTTAAGGATGAAAGCACTTGGATCGATGGACCCACACCCAGCTGTCGTAACCGCCATCAAGGAGCAATCCAGGATGTCACTTGGCAACATCAGTGCATCACACGACCACGGGCTAGGTGCGGGCGCACCTGGAGGTGCGGGCGCACCTATGACCGAGCGAATCTCGCGGCACCGACCCGGGTACCGACTTGCAACCGACCAAAGGAGCACTGATCAGAGTCGTCCACGGTCAGAGGCGGTGGATCGTAGGTGCGGGCGCACCGCCTTCCTTCGCACTCCAGCTCCCTCTCGCCTACAAATATCCCCTCTTACAGCCACCGACCTATTGGGGCTATAAAAAGCCCCCGGTACCTCACTCAAAGACACACAAGGTGCATAGAAGCAAGTGGCGGAGCCCTCCAAAATAGTATCTAGAGAGTAGGGAGAGAGAGAGGCTTGAGTGCTGAAGTAGAAGCCGGAGTGTCGGCTCTCTTCTTCATGTACCTCGGCGTGTGCGGTACACCTACGGTCGTCCACACCCGAGATGTTCTGTAAGTCTGGATCTGTGAGTAACTAAGTCTCAATTCACATTCTTATTCGCTATTAGGTTCTTCGATTATAGTTAAGTAGTTCTACTGCTTATCGTGATTGCTTTGCTCTGAGCTGGAGTAATGTAGTGCTCGGTTAGTGTAGACACGGTGTCTAGACTCTCCAGTACCTTGGATTGCCGCCGTGATCAACGGACTGTGTGGTAGCCTAGGGAGGTGACAGCTCCGAACGGCCTTTGCAATCCACCACGTTAGTTCAGAGGGGTAGGAGTACGACATCAGAGCCCTCTTCTCATCCCTTTCCGTGGCTCTTTTCCCTCTGGGCCCGACGAGCGACGAGATTTGAATTGATTCTACCGAGACTCTCACAATCCTTGACTTCCTTAGCTTATCCCCTCTCTACCCGAAATCTTCCTTTGCCTCTATACCCTTCGTCGTCATATCCCCCGGACGAATTAGTTCAGGTTCAGTACACTTCTCGTTCCCTGTGGAAATCGATACTCTGGAATACTCTCGGGTGAAAGCTACAACGGTATCCGTGCGCTTGCAGATTTATCTGTGATCGTATAATATACCAACAGGCTTTCTGGCGTCGTTGCAAATCTAGTAACGACATAAGAAATGCCAACAAGCTTTCTGGCACTGTTGCCGGGGAATGGTAGCTGTTCTGATTCCGAACCTAGTTCGTCCGTGTATCACCCCATCTATCATATGGATTCCGATCCAACCATATTTGATTTTTTCCGCTCCAAATGGCGATCAATTGGAGCCTCCATCCCCATCAACTCCATCCTTGTCCAACCATGAACTTCACTTCCGCATATTGCACATGGTTCAGGATCAACCCTTTTTCGGAGCAGTCAATGAAGACCCCTACTTTCATTTGGAAGAATTCGAGGAACTGTGTTCGCGTCTGGTTTGCCCAGGTGAGACATAGAAAACCATAAGGTGGAAGTTGTTTCCTCTCTCTCTCTCTCATGGATAGAGCAGATCAATGGTACACTGACACCGTAGAGAGTGTAGATAATGATTGGGGCAAACTTCGAGATATCTTTTGCAACTCGTTTTCTCTTGCGGAGAGGACGACGCAATGGTATACTCATATGGCCTCTCTACCAATGGATATCCTCCACTTCGAGCAATTAGAGGAGGAGTCTATAGGAGCAGCGTGGGCTAGGTTCAAACACATTGGTGCAACTGGACCTGGCTCGTTTCTACCCGATGATATTTTATTATATGCCTTTTGCATGGGTTTAGACATGGACGCTACCCTAGATCTTGACATTGCCGCTGGAGGTTCGTTTGTACACAAAACTCTAGTGGAAGGAAGAGCAATCCTAGATGGCCTCTTAGAAAACTCTTTCTTCCCTACCAGTCATAGCGAACCTTGCCAATCTGAGTCGAACCATGAGGATCTTCTAGCGCCTGAATCCGATCCATCGCTTTCCACATCCTTATATTCATCCATAGAATCCTCACCTGAACCAGGAACGTCGAAGGGAGAAGAAATTAAACCTTCAAAGTTCTCTTCCAAATTCGAGGATGACCCTTCCAAAAATCCCAGAAACACCTCGAATTGCTTAGATGCCCAACTAGACAAGGAGCCATTTTCTGTCTAAATCTTTCCTTCGAGAAATCCCTTGACAGAACCTTCTCTCAGTTCAAAGTTCAAACTGGAGGTCGTTGTGATTACTACAGGAGGATGATATAGGTGGTTTGAGATGAGATGTTGCCGTAGTTCTGCACTTCCACAAGCAGCGCACAGCCGGCTCAAAAACTGGCATACAAAATGCTTTAGAAACCGAAACTGAGTTGGCCTATCAGTTCAATTAAGGGCAACCTATGATGCAAACTAATGTCCAACCTCGATCGCACCTCGATGCAAACTGCCTTTTTAGGGCTCAATCTACTGGTATACATATATACTTCCTCCGTACCAAAAAGCGTGTCATTCTATAAATTCTAGGACATGTTAGTAAGTAGGTAAATGACATCAATTGCCTCGATTTCTTTGCCATATTGGGTGCTAACTGATTGTTGTATGTATACATGCTAAATTAAGTAAAATGACATATTTTCTGAGCCAAATTTTGAATCCTAAAATGCCATTTTTTTTTTGGACAGAGGGGTATGAATGAAAGGGACAGCGTTTTGAAGTAGTTTTCGTAACTACAACATTAATTACGACCACCTTAAAATTTCCCACATGATGATCAGTATAAAATTCCACCAGGATCACTATATACCTAACTCTTTGGCTTCAACTGCTAGCCAACTCTTTAATTTTTATATAGGAATTTTATCCATATGCAACACACCTTATATATGTTTGTATTCACCGACCCCATCACATAATAGCTATAGATATATATCAAGGACAGAGGAACGAGAGACCTAACAGCAGGGAAGCCTCAGGTACGTAGGAATAGGAGGAATCGGGAAAGGTTCTAGCACGGCAGCATTACGTGCCATCAAATACAGCGCCACCATCGCTGCAACCGTATTGGAAGTATTAATTGTAACCACTGGCAGTGAGTGCAAGCCGGGGAGAGAAGCTAGCTGCCGCATATAGACATGTGTGGCCAAAGTGACTCGTTGCTTTCGTTTCTTCGTTTAGCTAGGTTTCATGTAGACAATAAGTATTTTTGCATGGACAATAAGTATTTTTGTGTGCAAACATCTTGAAGATTGAAACTTCTGTGTGTCAACAAGAGGAAGTATTCATGTGATGGTGCCCTCGGCATGCAAATATGCCTACGCTGCCGGCGGCGGCTATTTCACTGAACACTTCTGTTGATTGTATGCCTTCACAATGGCCACAGCGCCCGTGTAGCGGACAATGCATGTCGACCTGGCCCTCATGTCCAGGTTTAAAGAAAATCCAAACATATATAATTCGACAAATGTACATGTAAAAAATTTTAATACTACAACTCTAGTGTACAAACATATATAATTTGACACATATATATACCGTGGGACAGCTCAACTCCTATTTGAGGCAACCGTGGAAAGGAACATATTTGTTCAACTAAAAGATCATATTAACCTTGGAGCGTTCTAGGTTTTGTTGGGAGACTTCAGGTGTCGCTGACACTTCGTAACCCTGTTAATATGCGCGGGTGAACCTATGTAAAGGTCTCGTAGCATCGCTATGCTATCGCACCTAAGGAAGTGTGAAAGTAAAGTGTCTAGCTAGCACAACATGGTGGTTGAATTTAACGCTACTTTAAACGTTTACGCTACTCGTGGGTAAAGATTCTACCCGTGTGCAAAATCATGCACAAGGCTAGTCAAGAAAAGAACGCAGAGCAACCTAGCATATATATTTTTTAAGAAACAAGGTGGGGAAACGGTGATTATGTTGGACAAGGTGCCTGCAATCACTGCAGGTCAGGAACAAATAATGTGCAACCGAATAACAGGTTAGTGGGAATACTTGTTTTTTGCTAGGTGATTCTACTCCTATCGTGTGTATATGACCACCGTTTCTGTATTAAAGTTAAGTTAGTGATCAAGATTAGGCTAAGATAAAAACCTGTTTAAGATAAATGTTAGATTAAATTAATTCTAACAGATCAGTATGGTTCAAAGGTCCTGATGAGTACGTGCTTTTTTTAATAATGAAAAATAAGATTCCGGCTTCAGACATCCTCTTACGAGAATGCATGAGACCACAAATATTACAAAGATAGGCACATGTTCCAAGCAAACATGTAGCCAAGACATCAGAGCAACTGATGTATCAAAGAAACTAAAATTAAAGAAAAAGAAGAAACTCGAAAATCTTCAAGGCTACTCCAGTAATCTCCTTTCACTGCGGCAGTTTCGTAGAGTTGCCTCCAAACGAGCCATCTTCTCCTCATCAGGTAAAAGCAGGCTCGAAGTTTGAGCAAAATCCAACAATGAAGAAGACAGACAACTCGAACTGCTGATTGTCGCTCGCACCACCAAACTAAAACCGCAGCAAAATCATCCACACTTCCACTTCCATAACCAGTCGAGATAAGCAGGATAGCGTAGTTGTTGAAGAATTTGAGTTGGGCAACCACAATACCCGCACGAAGTGTACCGTCACTCAAAGAGCCTCCAAAACAACGCCTCCATCAAGAGAATGACGAAAATCGCCACCGCTGCTGCCCTCTGGGACAAAAGTATTCACCTGGAGATTTAGTGACGGGTGGGATCGAGACGATAGGTGGTGCCTGCAAGAAGGAAAACGACGTCTAGAAAGACGTCGCCGCCATGGCTTTCACCCGTGCACCCTAACCCGCCGTAACATAGCCTCAAGGGTCGACGAGGCGCGTCCCATACCATGTCATCACCAATCGCTGGAGGCAGAATCACCACGTTCAAAGCTCCTGATGAGTATGCACTTCTCAAATATGTTTTCCTAATGCCCCTCAATCCAAAGTGCTTTTGTTGTCGTCAGTGGTCGGTGGAGAGGTAATGTGAAAGAGCCCAGCAGGGCAGGAGATGGAAACTGGCACAAGCTAACGAGTAAGCTCAACGACTGTCATTGCTTCATACTCGAAGTATATATAGTAGTAATATTGTTATAGCACACAAATGAGTATGCCATTATAAATTTGTACAATCTATTTAATCTTTAGGCAGAAAGTTAGCCAACAAATGTGGCTAATAATTAAGAACTAACATTACTCAAAACCTGACAAAATGTCTATACACGTTCCATTCCAGTAAAATTACAATCTCAAGAACACATCCGCCACCACACCCCCTACCACCGGTCCCCGCATTCACTGAATCGCCGGGGTGCCAAATTAAGTAGTTTTGTGATGAGTCAAAACACCTCAGAAATAAAGATACAATACGTCCATCGTGCACGGTAATTGGGAAGTCTGATCTTGACTGCATTGCGCCATGAATAAATGGAAAGTTTAAAGGGAGGGATAAGGGCTACACTACATTACTAGAGAAGTGTGCATTTGCACCGATTGGAAAATTCCTTTAGTATCGAGCACCCAATCGATTTCCATTGGTACTAAATCTCACACAATTTATTAGTACCGGTTAAAACACCAGGTACTAAATGGCTTTCCACGTGAAAACTAAAGAATTCTTTTTTGCAGCCTAAAATAACCTGGGAGGTCCCAGCATACGTGCGTAGTTGCCGCACCCTCCCGACCTCCACTAGCTGGCTGTACCCCTCATGCCGGCCCCGTCCATCGTGCTCTTCTCAAAGATGTATAAGAGAAATCTGCTGGAAATGCACTTAGGAGTTTTGCATCAAAAAATAATTTAGAGATTCTTAAAAAATATGCGATTTGACGTGAAATATGCATGTGACCTCGCGCTATCCTTCTTTACTATCTCATCCACATAGCACATCTGTTATATTGTAATCACCCATGGGGACCCGTTAGTCTCATGGTAACTCCAACAAAGACGAAAGGATCTCCATGGGTTACCAAAGACTATTTTGTCATTGGTCCAAAATCGGGCTAAGACTATTTTGAAGATGGAAGGTCATTTATCTACCAAAGATATATAATTTATTTTGTGGGTCTTATTGATAACTAGAATCAAAGTTATGTATCCCTATCTTATGACTTCTATATAAGCACTGCAGTGTATAGTAGAGTGTCCATACGAATAAGGTACAGTGATATATGTAAGGGCCGGGCCGGTATGCTATCTCCAAATGGTAGCTCAGCGATATGTAGGCTGGTACCTAGGGTTAGGAGAGGTCAGGAGCAGTGAACTAGGATTTACTGAGAAAAACTGTTGGACAGTGTCAACCGGAATAGAGTATGCATGCTTCAATTAACAATGCGCTACGAAGAACCAGGCTTTTGGAAGTACGAGGTCGCGGATGAGTCCTGCCAACCAATACAAAGCTGAGCTCCACATATGGCTGGACTATGGACTATGGCTTCACCGTAATCATGACTTGGGCATGGCATTCCCTCCGTCTAGCACACTTCATGCAGAAGAGATGTGCTTCATGTAGAAGATATGTGGGAGTTCTTCTTGTTGCATAAGATGAAATCTAAATCAGCATGACAGACATCATTTGAGTGCCCCCCACATTTGCATCTCCAACAGAACAAACGCTTTTTTGTCTTTGTTGGTTCTGCCTCACTGGACGGCTCACTTCGCTGTGGTTGATGATCCTGGCTTCCTCCCATAGCACCTGAATTAAACCTCGTACCATCTGTGCTAGTGGCACTAGGGTTTGAGCGTTGATGGTACCTTTTCATAAAATTGTGATAAACTTTTCATTGTGGAGTTACACTGCAGCTGTATTTTATTTATCCTCTGTACACGCACATCGTAGCTGGGGTCCGACCTAGGTTTGTAATCTGACAGGTAGTGTGAGACATTGTGAGTAGTGATATAATGTCACTGCCATTTCGTATTTTGACAGGTTTATAAATCCAGTAGTGAAATAGGCGACGGTGATAACAAGTTGTGTAGTACTGAATTACTCAGCTACCATACAATTGCCAGTTGCCTACTTGGGTATAATTAATTGAGCAAAAGCATCAAAACTATGTACCAAGGCCACACTAGCTAGCACAGAATGGTAGCTCAGTGCTACAAGAGCTTGCACATTGCAGCTCCAGATGTTGTATGAAAGGCTAGCCTTGCAGAACTACCAAACCGCATATCAGGAGCGTCATCCAGAACACATGTCTGCTCAATGGCTCTAAATTTACAATGCATTGGAATTAATTGTAGTGGAAGAGGTCACAGTGATAATTTTGGTGTGACATGCGCTAGCTGCATCTACAATGGAACAAGCAGAAGATCACTACTAATAATTTGTTGCGCTGCATTAAAGCACAGCACAGTCAGTAATCGGAGATTAATCTCCGCATCTAGGTGAAAGAGAATTTGACGGCTCTCCCTTGTATAAAAAAAATAAGTAAATGCACAATCGAGCTCCTATATGCTGTTCATATGTTCTCTGTATTAGTTGCAATGATGTGCTGTTCTGATTTTCCTTCTACACAAGGCCTCAGTTACTTTATGTGTGTGTGTGTGTGTGTTATGAGATGATGTGACTGTATAAGTAAAGATCCTCATGGAGGTGTGAAATGTTAAGAATCGGGATAATTATTCTTCAGCAAAAGGCAGCACTTGCATGATAAAGTATTAAATTCCAGCACTATTACTATCTAGTCCTCAGGGAGATAGCAATTTATATATATGGCAACGACCCTCACCACGGCCACCACACAATCACAAAATATATCTAGAAAAAGCTAATGGAGAAGCTGGTAACTGTAATGTATCATAGAGATAGAGGCGAAAGAGGAATGGAAGGTAGCGGGAAAGGTTCTAGGACGGCAGCATTGCGAGCCATCAAATGCAGCGCCACCATCCCTGCGTGTTATGACACTGCTGCTTGAACTACTGGAAAATGCAGCGCCAGCATTAGTATCTTTGATGTATCAGACAAATTGAACAATTCATATATATGTGAGCTACAATAACTTTATTTGGCTGCGTAATTTTTAAAGCAATTGGGGGGGGGGGGGGGGAGATCAGCCTCTGCAACCACAAAATGCAGGCATATTATGTTACAGATATAAAGATCAGCAACAACATAATGCAGCCGTACTGAAAAAATGCTTCTAGAAAGATTGACTTGATATGATTTACAGCCCTAAATTAATCCTTCGAAATTGAAAATTAAAAGAAACCAATTTGAATTAATAGACTTTCTTACATCGGGGTGGCCTGATATATTTTGCCTATTTGCATTCATCAAAAGTATGTACGGGAATCTCTTAGTTTGCCGTTTTCCCAAAACTTTGATGTGTGCATTTTATCAGGCACACAACAAAGAGGTGCTTTGTCGTGTGTCTTAAAAAAGCACACGACAAACAAAAAGCACACGGCAAATCGATGCTTTGTCGTGTGCTTTTTTTGGCACACGGCAAAGTCATGAGTTCACCGTGTGCTTTTTAAGCACACAACAAAGTAATACAACATTAAAAAAAATTTTGCTCCCTACGACAACATGGGGTACTCCCGGTAAAAATGTGTTACTACATTTGTTTGCCTTGTGCAAAACCCCATAAGTTTGCCGTGTGCTTTTTACTGGCACACGGCAGAGTCATGACTTAGCGCCGTGTGCTTTTCCATGGCTCACTGCAAAGTAAAAATTTTCCCTTCCCATCTTTAAATTTTTTCTACTCTCTACATAAAATATGTGATACTCCATGTTAAAATTTGGTTCATTTTTGTTTTTTTGCTATATTTAACAAATTAATTACATTAAGTTTTTGAATTAGATCAAATTTTAACAGCAAGTGATTCAAATAATAGTAGAAAATGAGCAAAAAAATGATCTTCATTTATTTAAGCGCAATTTAAGGACTTTTCTATGAAGTCAAAAGAAAATTTGACCATCTTGACCTGGAAACACGACCACGAACGTGTGTTCAAATGATTTTAAAATTCTAAAAAATACAAATATACTCTGAAAATTATGAGATTTGTCAATAAATCATGATATCATGCGTGGAAGCTTTGCTAAAAAAATTGAAGAATCATAGAGTTTAGAAGTATGTGGTTAAGTTTGTATGTGAAGTAAAGTTCAAATTGAGATTTGATTTCAAAATTTTTTTTCTAGACAATGGACAACATAGATAGTTTCATGTTAATTTCTGATAAGTTTTTGAATTCATTTAGTAATTTTATTGCATTTAGTATAACTATAAATATTATGTGATTTGCCGTGTATGTAGGTATTGCCGTGTGTCCATGTAGAGCACACGGCAAACCCTCTCCTCCCCCTTCTAAAGAACCCTCCCACGCCCACCCCGGCGCGCGGCCAACCCTACCCACCAACCCCTCACCTCACCCCGGCCCACCCCACCGCAGCCGCAACCCATCTTGCACCACCCGCCCTCCCTTCCCTCCATCCTATCCTGGTACTCCTCCTTGGCGGCTGGCGGCCGGTGCCCGGTGCTCCTCCCCCTCTCTCTCTGGCGGCCGACGCCCCTCCTCCTCTCTCCCCCCTTTAGTACCGGGCGGTAAACCGGTATTGCCACGTTGGTACTAAATGGGGGGAGCCTTTAGTACCGAGTAGTACTAAAGGGTCCTATAGTACTGGGTGGTCACGAGACCAGGTACTAAAGGAGCCTCCACCGCAGCATCATTTTTTTCTTTTTTCTTTTCTTTTCCTCATTTTCTTTCCTTTCCTTTCCTTTTTATTTTCTCAATCATAAGAACACAAGTACACACAAAATCATCCCTCAATAAAATGCACGAATGGAAATCACATATATACAATCTTACACGAATCACCATCACAAAATTACAATAATACTTTTACGTACACATCCATTCTCAGTTTCTCACATGTATGAACAAGAACAACATCTAACAATTTCAAGATCCAGGAAGTATAAACAACAAGAAACAACAATCACCCACACACTGCCGGCCAGCCGCCGTGGGCCGCTCCTGCCCGCCGGCAGCCCCCGCCCCTGGGCCGGCTCGGAAGGCCACGCACCCCCGTCGCCGCACCTCCAGCGTAGATCTTATACTAAAAAGGCTACCAGAAGCCCCCCCCCCCCCACCACACACACCCCCCACAAATTTGAGCTAGATACTAGTATTAACATAATTACCGAGTCAAAATGCAATCGGCACTAAAGTTTAGAATGGAAGCTAATATTTCTAGTAGTGGGCCTTTACTACTTTACCGGGTACTAATGGGGTCCTTTAGTAATGACCGGTAACAACAACTAGTAGTAAATTGGTCTCTATGTAGCATGCGGACGAGGCAAGTTTAGTCGTGGTTGGTGTTACTGCCGACTCGTCCATCACTAGTGTACAAAGTATATGGAGATAAATATCCAGTTCTTTTATGTTCCATATTCATGTTGTGTCCTTTTGCATCTGCTCTCTTTTCCCACTCTCTACATATATAACCACTTCCCTTCTTAAGGTCAAATGACGCAAAGGGAGAGTGCAATAAGAAATGGCGTGTCATCTCCGAATTAAACAGTAGTATATGCAAATAATTATACAGCAAGGCCAAATAGCTTGGTTTGAGAGACGTCAGGAGCAGTCAGATTGGACCAAACAAATAAACCAGTGGTTGGACTCTCATGCGTGTTATTTCCACGACAAAAGCAAACGCAAGCTTCAGTAAAAGATATCTTAGGAGCAGTTAGATATCATCGCAGAATTACCTGACATGGGTATGTTGAGCCATTTGCAAAAAACTGCATGGGAGATGAACAATAATGTATATGCTTTGGGACCGAACTTGAGTCACCATGTGTGCAAGCAATAGTTCCGGTGTGCCATGTCTTAATTAAGAGGGCCCCTGCTGCAATAAGTGCAGCATAGTGTATAGTCTGCATTTGAATGAGATCTCATCCAGCTAGAGCTCTGATCTTATAGTACGTGGCTTTTTATCAAAAAGCATACTCTCCTTGTTGCAAGATCTTATTTTGTGACGCAGCTAGTAAAACTAATTTCTAGGCGAACCTACGGGAGCTTGGGAATTGCTACCTACTGGTTGCGGCAAAAGTACGGTTGTGGGTGGAACAAGTGCAAGTTCTAGTGCTATACAATTAATCTCAACCGTCAGATCATTTCATACTACTCCTTTTGAAACAGTGGTATAGGGATATACTTTGTTGAGACGTGAACCATGTCCGGGTGAAATCCATGACAGCAACATTATCTGCCATCCATTTGTTTTTTTACATTACCATTTTCCTGCAGTATCAGTCTCTTTCCATCCCTTCCTTCTATTTTGTACGCCATCATGTCTCACGAGTAGAAAACTAGTCTTTGATCCTCAACAAAAAATTCAGAATAAATTGGATCCAGGACTAACGCCACATTAGCTCCGGGTCTAAATTTTGTAGTCCGCAGGATATCCTTTATAGTCCAGATACCCTCGGAGTTGTTTATTCTTTTTTCGCAAGCATTTCTCCTTTGCTGGCTCAGACAGTAACCATAGTCGAATACAGCAACCTGACGAGAGATAGACATTGGTACGTTTTCAAATTTGTGTATACCAAAGTTGAGGTATGAGCACGCACCATTCTGTGGCAGATCAGAAATCAGTGAGTGGCTCTCGTTTCCAAAGTCAGATGAACTCATAGCCACCATACGTTTATCAATGTTGAAAAAATAATAGCTTATAAGTAGAAATTTTACATTGTTAATGATGTAATGCCAGTTAGAGAAGCATCACGAATTTTATTGTTTCTTCACTTGTTCGAGCAAATAAGTCCTTTGGTACGGAGCCACAGTGCATGGAGTCATGGATCATATGCTTCGGTAAAGGTCTTGTACATAACTTCTTTACTTGAATGTGTATGAAGCCTGGTTTTCATACACACTGCACAAATATAAAAGTTCACTATTTTGCATTGTTTCCTATCCAAGTAAATAATCTCGCTTTCCAAATGGCACTGAATGCAACCATGATGTCACACTACCATATATTAGCATGCTATTCCAGTTTCGGTTGAAGCTTATCAGCCCCATAAACATCTTTGGCACCAGCTGTATTATTTCGAAATTAAGCCATAAATAGAACAAGCAACATGGGTATTTGAATGTTCCAAATGTTGGGTTGGATTTTGTGGTTGTTTCTGATTCTGAACAAGCTATAGAGTTCTCACTGAAACCAAACCAGTAGCTCTATGAAATCATTGTGCTGCCCATGGGCATATATATAAAATCATTTATAGGCATTTCTTTATCTCCAGATAAATAAAGGAAGCAAGTAGTGCAAACACGGGCCAAAAGTCACAAGCCAACGACCGTTCCAACCCCATTTATAAAAATCATGAATCTCTCTCGCTCTCTCATCTCTTAGGATCACTGCTATAATCTCAAACCAACAATGTGAAGTGAGAGTACACAACGCAATTGTCCAACATCTCCAAATAGCTAAGTTGTTGAGTGCTCATATGTACTAGTAATTTGTGCGCGTGCGGATAGGCACACGGAATAAATTCAAGCTTGACATGAATTTAAACATTAAGCAGTACTATAAACTTAAAGTATTGTGGCCTCATAGCAAAAGCATTGTGGTCTAATAGAAAAAAAAGGATTCACTTCAAACAAATAGCAGGAATTTTTTAGTGGATAACTACCAAACTTGCAATTTATTGTTAAACATTAGCCATTTTTGGTTATACAATATTACAATGGCCATTCGAACTCAACAAAACGAATAGAGTCACAACTAACAAAATGAGTTGGTATTAGTTCTGTGTTGCATCAAGTAATTAATATGGAACTGCTTGGAGGATAATGAAGGATTATAGATGGAAACAAACAACATGTTCGTCTGGCTTGTCAGCCACCAGACAACAATACTTTTCTCTTAGAACAAATCAGCTATCAGTCACCAGCCAACAATACTTTTCTCTCGGAACAAATCAGCACCAGCCACCAGCCAGCCGAACATGCCGAAAGTAACACATGCTTCACCAGATGGGATGAAGAGGAGAAAGATGGAGATAGCAGTTCACTTCACAACATCATACCATATTCAAGAAGGATGGATTGTGAACCTTCATGGAATCAGACAATAATGGAATTACCATCGGTAGTAACAATGTTAATCAGGTAAGGGTTAGTAGATGTAATCATATTATAGAATAATGCTCGTCAGCTGCAATGTTTCTCATAAGTGATGCTAAGTTACATAATGTTCAATCTCGTAAGGATAGATGTGAAGTAACCTGTATTTCAGAGCATAGCAATGCTTAATTGTAAGATAATTAAATTTTTGGAGTCCTATATAAATATCGTTATGCAATCTTTTCTTCACTGATGGTATTAACCAAATTAAAGGGGAAATGATAAATATGAGGCACTGAATAAAAAACAATGATGAGAAAAGGGTGTCATTACTTAGCATGTCAATGGGAAATTGAATTTGTGCGTTACTACAAGATGGTCTGAAAAAATGACCATGATGCTGCATGGAGAGACATCAGATTAGTATGGGAAGGTTAACTCTTGAAGCAAGGGCCCAGGCACAGCCACCACCACCAGATTCGCGAAAATAATGCCATGTTCGTAGTGTCGTGATAAACACAACTAATTTACTAATAAATAGCATGATAAGGTGATGCTTATTTGGTAACGTGCATCTAGGAATTCGAATTTTGGTACTGTGTTAAGTAGAGCTGCAGTTTTGCTCACCGATGTTTTGGTTGTGTGTGACCAGTTTTGTCTCTGAGGAACGTCTTTTACTGAAGTTTTAGTAAATGACGATGAGCATGCATGAAAAAGGTAGAATTCAAACTGTAGCAACACAAGCACTGTAGCTAAACACCAGAAAATTAAGAACACTCACCTGTTGTATGCTCCTTTCATTTTTCTTACATGATAACACGTACTGTGTTAAGTAGAGCTGCAGTTCTGCTCACTGATTTTTAAGTTGTGACCAGCTCTGTCTAATTAAGGCCTTTTCGTGAGATTTTAGTAAATGATAAGGAACATCGAGGAGGTAGAATGCAACTGTAGCAATGGAAGCACTGCATCCAAATGCTGAAAAATAAGAACACTCACCTATTATACGCTCCTCCCATATATTTTCTTCTTTTTTTTGTGATCCATGTTCCTCAGTCATGTCTTTACTGTGAAATAACCACCATACATTTGTGATTCGACCGACAGATAATATCAAAGACAATCACCACGCTAGAATCTGTTAACTACCCTAATTCTAAAAGATATGGCCACATGATATATAAACGGATAAAGAATATAAATATGAAATTGGAGGAAAAAGGAAAGAACATATATAAGAACCTGATTAAAGGGTCCATGGCAGCCACTATTTGTGCTTCAATTACCAAGTCACTTACAGCATTAACATTTTTTTTAAACGAACTGGCAAGAGATAGCATTAACATCTATAAGTTACAGACGAACAATAGGAGGAATTATCCTTATGGCAAGGGAACCAAGGGAACTGTTTAGAACAGGTACGCGAAACAAAGAGATTGACATACTTGGAAAGGGACCAAATGAAACATGCAGTGAATACATATGTGGAAACATACATGTAAACCAAACATGCAGTGAATACATATGTTACTGGTGTCATAATACAATGAAAGATATGATACCAACACTATTTACCTCGATGGTAAAGCATGGTATCTCCAAGGATAATCAAGGAAGCACCTAGATTTTCGATATGTTTTTAAGTTCTGTAAGGTACAAATTACTCATCTTTTATGTGATAAATATTGAAGAAAAAAGTACCCCTGCTAATGCCCTGAGCAGCACCAGAGGAGGATACAACTATGTCTTCAGGTGCTTTTTGCAGAAGCTATGAGAAATAGGAAGAGCGTACCTAAATAACTTGATGCAAATGGTCAACAGTGACGTACAAACATAAACATGTTCATTTTCATTCATAATGGCTTGCGTAGTGGTGTACTGACATTTGATCTGTGCAGAGCGGGAAAATTCGGGTATTTTTTTTTATAACGGTGACCATGTGTGCTGGGCTGGGTCCAGTAAACGCTGAACTGAATGTTCATGTGGTTAAACAACTTTTGCTAATTTTGACATGTTGCATACTATCTCAGAGAAAACACTTTGTACTGAAGAAACGAACAATTCATGTTAAAGCTTAAATGGCAAATGTAGGATTCCTAAATTTTATTTAGCTGCTATTTTTTTTGCTCAGTTTCATAATATGGGAAATTTTCCATCTATATCTGTTCATACACTGCACTACTCATTCTTCTTTCACATCCTCTTCTATGTTATCTAAATGGAAGGATGGAAACACAAATAAAAGTTTTCAGTTAATGTTTAGGCCTTAAAGGACGATGGCAGCCACAATATTAACATACTCCTTAGTAGTTACCTGAGGTAGAGCTCTGCAGCCACAGTTGTAAAGTTGTAAGTGTATGAACAATATTCATATATTCAGTATGATGAATTAAAATTTGTAGGCTCTCAACTGTGATTGATATGTAGAGACGACATCAGATTTAAATAAATAGGTTGGTGTGTGCGCGCTTGTAAGGGCCCATCTCCATTTTCTTTTTAATATGATGATAGTCAGCTTACCTGTTGGTCGTGCATAGTAATGTGTTGTTGTGTCGCATTGCACTACTCATTCTTCTTTCACAACTGTGTTGTTGTGTCACATTGCACAAAAGCGCAACAGCTCGATTGGCACTGCCATCAAAGAAATTAAACTATGTATCAAAATTAGCAATTGTGAAGGTGTGGCGGACCTTCCTTAGCTACAACTGGCAGTAATGATCTTGGCGAAAACCAAATATTTTATAAGGCGAGAAGTATAGTTATATCAAGTATACGATGTGACAAACACATATCGGGAGCTTATTCGCAAACAATAAAACATAGGGCGTATGGAAACATTGTTCTTCTGCAAATGAAAATATGTGGTTTACTCTGAACCTTTGTGTGAGACCATCGTAGAGCATCATGTTTAGAGATAAAGTTATTGAATTAAAAATAAAATTCATTGTCAAGCATTCACAAGGTTACACATTATTGAAACAATTGGTGTGCATCATCCTCCATGGACAGGTCACTGGCACTGCCTTGAAGAAACATTCAAATGCATACAGAAGACATCAAGGAAGCTAGCCGGAGGAGGGATTTGTCTTAGGTTTACCTTATGCTGCAGGCATGCCTGGCAATGTTGGCCGTGCATTTCATCGAGCATATTGAGGGCGATGGCAATGTCGGTGGGGAACTTTAATCTCTGACTGAATGAGCTATGCCCGGCGGTGAGAAATGGTGTAGGGCGAACCTTGGGAGGGCAGGGTGTGAGAGATTTGGAGAAGGTGGCCGGATTCGGGTGGATTTCACCGGCGGGCCTCCGGTGCTCAACTTGGTTCGGCGGACCGTAAAGCTTGAATCCCCAGCATAAGGGACCAAGGTCGGCGCTCGGAGGCGAGTTGGGAGTGATTTGGGAAGGTCATGGAGGCTTGAACAGCACCGGAGGAAGACAACCCGACCGGGATCGAGCAGGGCACCGTGGCCGTAGGCCGTAGCGGTGGTAGAATTGTTGGACTGTGCAGGTGGCGTGGGGGGTGTGGATGGAGGTGGGGGTGGAGTTGGAGGAGCCAGATGGTCAGAGGAGGAGGAGGGAAGGAGAAGTCGGCGGCCTCCTCACCTTCCCTCCAGAGTCGAGACCACAGGCCGTCGTCAGCTCGCCTCATTGCTAGGGGCTATTTAATTATTTGTCACCCTTATCAATGTCACCTCCTCAAACGTCAACTTTACATTTAGAACTACACATCTGCCACATTGGTCGCAAAATGCTTACATTTTTGCCACTTTTGCCGAGTTGGCAGTCCACGTCGGCGAACCAGCGTGGCAAATGAACGGGAAAAGACGATGTTGCCCCGACCTTATCCTTTCTCTTCCGCAGCTGCCTGGCCAGGGGCCACGGCCACTCCTCATTCTGTTCGTTGCCTTCATCTCTCTTCTTTCTACTGCCGCCGCTTGCTTCTTCCGCCGCCGTCGCCGGTGGTTGACGGCGTCGCTGCAGAGACGGCAAGACCCCCAGCCGACTGTCCGCCGAACTCTGACCAGGTTAGTTATACCACTATTTCCACCTAGTTCGGGACCTTTTTGATCCCGCACACAATCGTTTGCAGCTAGGGTTTGATATGGTTTCTTGATTTTTGATTGGTAGGCAGTCCCGGCAGTAGATGAAGTAGTTGGCGACGAAGAGCATTTGGGAACCATGGTTCCCAGTGATTGTCCATCTTGGTGAGTTTCTTTGCCTCTGATATATGGGTTATGCGCATTGGGATAGGATGGGATGGGATTGAAAATTTTATTTCTCTAAATATGTGTTCGTTGTAATGTCAGGATGGATCCTGGCATCGCGTTTAGGTTAGTTGTTAAATCTGGTAAGTACACAGCGCGTTTGGATTATGGTGAACATGAAATGGCCGAGCAGGAGCATGAGTTATGGGTAGATGGAAGCTCTGGGTACTCTCTTGACAAGTTTATTGAGGATATGGCAGGGAAAATAATCTGGGGTACTAGTAGGCAATCACTGTCGGTGTGGGTTCTAGATACTGAGACAGGTTCTGAATAGAAGCGGAGGAGGAATGAGCATTTTGAGCAGACGATGAAGGACATATGGGATCAGAAGGTGGCATTTCTTGCAGTTGAAGTGGTTGACAAGGCTGGGTATAATGGTGTGTGCAGTTCTGCAGGTTCTAAAGCTGATGGCGAGTCAAGTCATAGATGCAGATTTGGTGTCACCAACAATGATGCAGCTAGTGCTCCAGATCAAGGTCAAGGAGAAGGAATAGGGGATACATATACTTCTCCACAGTCAGTAGAGCCTGAAATTGTTGTGGACTGGAGTACTTTGACAATTATTGGTGAACTTGAGGAAGACGGTGAAGCTAATGCTATAGCAGATGAGGATCAGGTTTTTGAAGCAATGGGCTTCAAAGAAGCTGATGCCAGTGCATATCGTTGGCCAGGCAGCTGCGGGAGAGAAAGGATAAGGTCGGGGCAGCATCGTCTTTTCCCGTTCATTTGCCACGTTGGATCGCCGACGTGGACTGCCAACTCAGCAAAAGTGGCAAAAATGTAAGCATTTAACGACCAATGTGGAAGATGTGTAGTTCCAAATGTAAAGTTGGCATTTGAGGAGGTGACATTGGTAAGGGTGGCAAATAATTAAATAGCCCCATTGCTGGAGAGGAGTGGGGCACCGGGGCCGGAGGCTGGGCCGCCGCCTGTCTCGACCCGGGACGTGGGCTGCGAGATGGCATCGGCGGCGGGTGGGGCGCTTGGGATTGCCCTGCCGCTGGGCGCTGGCGTCGTGCGCCCGCGCCGTCGGGAGTCCACTCCCCGCGCAGCCGAGCTGGGGCCGCCGCCGGCCCGAACTGCCCGAGTGCCGAAGCGGCCGGCTTGCCGGCTGGCGGTGCAATCGGCGTGGCGCGAGGAGCAGGAGCACAGGCGGCAGGAGGGTAGGCGCGGCCGCGCGGGGACGGAGCCGAGGACGATTGAGGGAGGCGTGAAGGGTAGTAGGACCGTGGGGGGGATTTTTTTTCCCAGCGTGTCGAGCCGTCAAGGAGCGTCCGGAACCTTCCACCGATCAGGAGGCCAACCTCGCCTTCACATTTATGGATCTTGGTGGGGGTTTACATTCATAGAAACTAGGGGAATCTCACCCGCGTGTTGCTGCGGGAATTAAGAAAAATACAATGATCATAAGAGAGAATTTCGGCAACCTCGCGCGTCTGATTATAAGAGAGAAGTCATATACAATACAAAACAGAACGGCGTATATATATACACTGTTGCTTCGATTCTAGACTAACAAAATTTAGATATGCTTTAGATTCAGCTGAGAGATGTTCACGGCAAAGTACAGATTAAAGGACCAGAATCTTTTTCTCACAAATCGATTCAATAATGCAATGTACATTACGCCTCAGTGTTACATCCGATTCAAAAATCGATTCAATATGCAATTCACAGTATGCCTCAGCATTATATGGCCTGCTCAGGACGAAGAATAGAGTAATAGACTGATCAGATCTTAAAATCGAAAAAAGATCCGATCGTTATGTTTCTGCTAGGACTATCTACGCTGCTATTCCTTTATATTCCTCAATTCCCTGCGCGTTGCCGCGAGTATGTAGGAGAAATCTATGAGTTAGAATATTACTATCACCCTCCTATTCTTTTTCTTTCTTCTTTTTTCCTTTTCCTTTTCCTTTTTTTCATTCTTTTTTTTATTTTTCACTTTACTCTATACCAACTACCATCGATGGGGCCTATTTGTCATTTTATCAAAATATATTCATATGAGATCTTGTTTTGAAGGATTTATTAAAAGGAATCCAATGGTGTAATCAGAATTTAATTTGGTTTTTTGATTTTTGAGTTATAACATTTTTTAGCTAGTTCAAACAATAGGGCCCACCACTAGATGCCATAGTCTTAGTGAGACTGTTGAGGTGGCATGCTTGCATGTTGAGAGAACTCCCTAGTGGGGAGCTCCTATATAGAGTTATAGATAGTGTTTATCCTCCAGTTTATGCATGTAAGGCTCTGCACGTTAATCCTCCAATATTTTTGCCACGATATGACTCATTGTTGCCAATGCTATCTAGATCTACTACAAGCAAGGACTAACATTTGTAAAAAAAATGATTTTTGGGAATATACTCCTTTTAGTTTTGGATGTCCAAAACATCATTTATTAATCATAAGTTGCGGCAGTACTAGACTAAGCAACATCCCTAAGTACTTGGCTACGCAGCATAAATAATCAAAAAAAGGACAGCACTGTGAATGCAGAATAACTATCAGTGCAAAAGGGCCAGTTTCTAGTTCTCCTGTTAACATTATAGAATTGTCTTCCCTGTATATAACTTTATAGTTTCTTCACACACACACACACTTATATTTGTTCTCCCTAGCTTCCAAAGGTAACTTCTTGAATACTATATGCTACATGTAAGTTTTCAAGGAATGAACTCAGTGCACATATGTATGTATCAAGGGCCAAGGCCAGTAGCTTGGGTTAGGAGACGTCAGGAGCAGTAAAGTTGGATGCACGCGGAGCACTTGTGCATTAGCCACGGCCCTTCCGTCCACCGGAAAAGAGCATGCAAGTATGAGCAAGAAATGTCGTATGAAAGGGCATCCTGCCAATTGATCAGGATGAGCACATGAGTAGGTGGTGGAATATATATATGGTGGCAGTTCCCTCGGAACGGGATGCATGAGGAATGAGGAGTGAGCTTCCAGATTGGACAGTTGTGAATCTATCACAATTATATTCGCCAACAGATCAAGGTTGTCATGCCCCGGTTCTACACTTTTGCCAACCGTAGGACTCCTATGATAGCTTAGAGTGCTCCCTAGCTGGTTGCGCCCTCACTGAAGTGCTCATCAAGTTGCCCTGTTAAGTATTTTGAACAATATATAGCATGTCCAAAAGAATTGAACTGGCCCCTAACGTAATAACATGAGACTAAAATAAGATATGTCGACGAGGGTGCGTGCCTTGTTTTATATGTACAAGATTTCTGGTTATTAATTCATAGTCGCGCTGAATTCGACTTGTTGAATTTTCATCCTCTTACTTCCTAGTACATATAAACCTGAACGTCTGTGACTAGGAGGAGCGGATGAATTAATGCAACAAACTGAGATGTGAAACACATACATTTGTAAATTTGTTTTAATTTTTTTGACAAACCTTTTTCATATTTTTCAACAATTTCACACTACTAGAGAATCAACTTTTTGTCCTAACCCTCCAAAATGATTAGTACCGGGTATTTTTGCACCCGGTACTAATGTATGCATTAGTACTGGGTGGAGACTAGACCCGATACTAATGAGGCTCATAGAGGGGCACGCTGGGCTCCTTTCTCTTAGTACCAGGTGGGGGCTAGACCTGGTACTAATGGGTCAGGCCACCATTAGTACTGGGTGTTCCCCTGAACCGGTACTGAAATGAGCACATTAATACTAGTGCTCGGTACCTATCTCATTTCCACTGCAACAACGACATGTCATTTTCTCATTCTTATCTGCATCTCCCTCAGCTCAGAATTCTCTCTTGTGTCAGGACAGTGGCTCTTCAGGAGGCCTGGAGGGTGGTGACGCCATCCTGGACACCCGACGCGTGATGGCGCCGGATGGGGCCTTGGGGCGCTTGGAGGCCTAGCGGCACGGAGGCCAAGCCCGCGGTGGCGGGAGGCCAGGCCAGGCGGCGCGGAGCCTCCCGGCGTGGAGGCCAAAACCGATGGGGGGCAGGCTGGTACGTCCAGTTGGCAGGGTCGGCCGGCGGCATAGTTCGCATGGTTCTTGCAATTTTGGTTCTTGTGAAATCTGAATGGTGATTCTTCTGTTCTTGTGATTCTATTATGGTGTGATATATGATTCGTTGTATCAAATTGATGTTGTAACTTATGAATCTTATTCGAATATTTGATTGAATCAAATCAATGTTGTAACTTGTTGTGGGAATGATTCTGCTGTGATGTGTTGGAACCTTGTGAAATCAGAAATGGTGATTCTGGTGAGAACAAAAAAGAAGAAAATAGAAAGAAAAAGAAAAAGGAAAAAAAGAGCGGGGTGAGGGGGACGGAGATGGACAATTGACTGGGGAATCGAGTATCGGGTGCCAACTCCACCCGGTACTACATTAGTACCGAGTACCGACATGGTTGTACCGGTACAACATGTACTAATAAGGGTTTGGACCTGGTACTAAAGCCTCTTTTCCTAGTAGTGTCACCTCAAACTTTTAATATAATAAAATATACCTGGACATGTATAACAACTATTTACTTTGGAAATAACCAATAGAAACAACAATATAATAAACTTTAATATAACCATGTACTATATTTGTTTTCCTAGGCACCTCCGATTTATACTGTAGAAACAACAATATAATAAAAATAAAATAAATAGTTATAAAATAATATAAATGAAAAGTAAAATAAACAGTCATAAAATAATATAAATCGGAGGTACGAACAAAAAGTAATAATTATTTTAAGATGTAGGAACTAAATCGTAAATAAAAAATTTTTAAACCACCAATGAAAACAGCCTGATGGCAAAATTTAAACGTTTTTGATAGTTGGATGGTCAAATATTTTCAGTTTTGAAGTTTGATGGTCAAAATCAAACTTAGCCTATGGTTGAATGGTAAAAAATGAATCCTTTCCTTACAAAAAGAGTGCTGGCATAGTTCCTTGTAACACTCAAATTCCATCACTAAGACAATGTAAGCAACATGGTGATTAGATTTAATTTTATAAGGATTAAATAATTTGTCAAATAAATTGGGCCATAAATAATTGAACAACATTTGTATCATATTAGAAACAACAAGTGTATGTGCATCATTATTTTGGTTGCATGGTTTTTGTTTGATGTGTGAATTTTCAAAATTCATGAAGTCCTAAAAACCTCCCCGAACCTTTCACCTAACCCTCCCTTCACCCTCCTTCTTTTTCCAGCAGCGCGGCCCGTTTTCAGCTGCGGCCCAGCTCGGCCCAGCTCCCTCCCTCTCTCTCTTGCGTCGCTGACCGACGAGGCCCGCCTGTCAGCCCCGTCCCCTTCCTCCAGCCGCGAGGACGCCGCAAGCCCCTCGCCCTTGCCGGTCGTTCCCCGGGTCTCCCGCCTCTCCCCCGCCTTCAATCCTCGAGTCAAGGAGCAGTGAAGCCGCGCCTTCACTTCCCCTCCTTCATTTCCCCTCTGTTTCTCCTAATCAAGCCTTCCCTCCTTGATTGCCGAAATGGCCGCGGCCATTGATGGCCTTCAGAGCAGCCGGAGCACCCCCTGCCCTATAAAAACCCTCTCCGAGCTCTGTGCTGCACCCTGTTTCCTTCCCGACCAAGCTCCGCGCACTTTCCCCTGGCTCACGCGCCATCACCGCTTCAGTTCCGCCACTGCACCATTGCCGGCCGTTCTGAGCTTCTCACCACCGGTGGAGTATCCCTCGCCCTCATCTCTTTGTTCCTTGTTGGATTCGTCGCTCACCGGAGCTTCCCTGTATCAGAATCGCACGCGCCATCGCCGGATCAAGCCCGGAGCCCCTTCTTCCCCGGAGCACCGCCGCCGCCGAGCCGTCCGCCGCCGTCCAACCTCATCTCAGCAGCTTCACCGACGCCGTTCTTCTCGCCCATAGCACCGCAGCAAGGTGAAGACCACCCACCCTATAAATTTTGCGAAACCGAGCCATTTTTGCACCACACCGTGCTCGCCGGAGCACCACTCCGCCCCCTTCCGACGCGGGCCACCTTCGCCACCCAAATCATCCCTACAAAAACCCTAGATAGGATCACCGTCTTCTCAGCTACGCGTAGAGCCGATCCGTGCTCGAAACCGTGGCCGGGAACTCGTTTTCGAGCCTTCTCCGGTGAGGTCGTCGCCGTGCGCCGCCCGTCTCCGGCGACCCTAGCGCCGCCCGCAGCTGCCAGCCGTCCGTGCGCAGATCTTCGGCCCAGATCTGTCTGGGCTCGAGTCAACCCGACCCATACTGGTCAACACCCGCGCCACTGCGTCCTTTTTGCATAAAAGCCCCTGTAGTTTCTAGTTTTGCAAGTTGATCCTTCCGTAGTAGAAAGATCCTTACAACTGGGTCCTATTTTTAACGTTTAGGCCCCCGATCTTTCTCATCATCCCGCCCGCCATCCTTAGCTATAGTTTTTGCACCGTTTACCTTCTGTTTAAACACATAATCATGTTTAGGTCCTCGGTGTCTTTCAGTTAAGCCCCTGGTAGTTAGTTTTTATTGCTTTAGACCCTAGATCTTGTTTTAGTTGTATCTTTCTTGTTTTAGATCCGTTTTTAGTGTTCTAGGTGTCTACGCGATCATCTCGTCGAGCCCGTGTGTTCTAGCAGTATGTTTCTAGCTGTAGATCTGTTTAGTGAATTTTTTTATTTATTGTATGCTTTTTTGTGTGCTCGTAGATCTCGTGCCCGTGTCAGCTGAAGAACCTTTGAGTTTTGATCAAGACCAGTTCTTCGTAGAAGAAGAATCAGACTTTTTATGCAAAGAAGGCAAGTGGAATTTCTCCCTCTCCATACTCTATTTTGTCCTAATAATATGCATTTAATTAAATTTACGTTTATGTTGTTATGCATAAATTTGCCGGGAAACCCTTTCTAAGGACATGGCTAGATTTTATCCAAACCCCTTGATAACACCTGGGTTAATATTGCTGGTTAGGTTATGCTAGTTGCTACTCCTAGTAATTGAGAACTTTCCATAGAAATGGATTTGGTTTATTTGACAATTGCACTTGGTTATTATAAGATCAGTTGATTTAATTGGAACATGGAGAACCGCTCAGGAAAACAGTGCAACCACAATACCATATGGCTCTGGTCTTGGCTAATTAATTAGAAACTCTAGTCTGAAATGGTCTTTCCAAAAGGGCATAGAGGGGGGATCGAGTTGCAGGGGTATAGCCCGGTCCTCTTGGGGTAGTAGCCTTGGCTAAGGTGTTGACCATTAGGGAGGGTTATGGTCCGCTCCGTCCTGAAACTCCAATAGGCCGTTTCTTACTAGGGAATTTTTGTAAAGGCCTCGTAGCGTCCCTATGCAATCACACCTAGGTAGTGTAGTATTGTGCCTGATCAGCACAGCATGGTAGGGTTTAAAGTTCTTTGGAGCTTTTACGCGAATTGTGGGTAAAGTGTACAACTTCTGCAGAGTGAAAACTGATCGACCAGCCGTGCTCACGGTTAAGAGCGGCTTGGACCCTCACATGATTTAATTAACTTGAAGATGGAATTAAATCGTGCTTTTGGTCATGGAATTGTTCGTTACTTAACTTTTACTTAATTGGGATGGTATATACTTACATCTAGTAACTAGGTGCTGCTAATAAAATTTTGCTTACATTAAAATGCTAACCGCTGTAAACCTTAGCCCATCCTTGATAGTCGTGCATTTTTTCCCCCACTTGCTGAGTACCAACCCTAAGCATACTCGCCCTTGCTTACCCGTTGTTCAGAGGAGAACTTCGGGGAGGAGTACTTTAGCTGCTTCGACGAGTTTTGAGGCTGTGATCCCCCAGTCAAGATGCCTATGGAAGTGAAGACAGAGTTTTCTTCGTCTAGTTATCGTTTGTTTATTAAAGACCGTCGAGTCTACCGAGGAGTGTAATAAATTGTTTAAACTCTTGTACGTTTGAATACTGTTTTATGATATTACACTTGTTTCATCTATCATATGTGTGTAAACTTGATCCTGGCGCACATATGAAATGCATTTGGTTTCCTTTTGGGAACCAGGTGTGACAGAATGGTATCAGAGCAGTACTTGACTGTAGGGCGCAGCCTTAGTTAGAAATGGTCGAAATTAAGGATTCATGTTCTAGATTTTTCTTGTCATCTCTCAAAATTTGCCTTAATTGCGAATAAAAATCTAATTTATTTTTATTCTTATTCAAACTATATCATTTGTTTTATTCTATACTGAGTATGGTTTTGTTATGTCAGATGGCCAGGACTTTGAGGACCACACGTAAGAGTACTAGAGGACGTGCCCCTGTTGGGCAGTTAGCTCCCCGCGTGCAGCAGGAAGTGCAGTTGGAGGAACCACAAGAGGAACAGCCTTAGCTTTACGATGGGGAACCTCTTGAGGTGGATAATGATGGCGACATAATAATTCCACCAGCACTTGTTGAAGAAGAAGACGCACCGCCAGCAGCTCCTGCTCTTGAGGCACCAGCACCAGATGTTGTTGGTGGAGATCCGGATGACTCCGGAGATGATGGTGATGATGATGAGGAGGAGGAAGATCCTGAGGAAGACCCTGATGAGGAGGAAGATGACAACAATGATGATGAGGATTTTGAAGATGGTGGGGACCATAATGGTCAAGCTGGTGAAGAAGAGAATGATGGCAGCACCATTGCCAACAATGGAGGCAATGGCAATGAAGTTGAAGGGCCAGCTTATCATGGAGCGGAGTTCCACATGCATACCTCCATCTTCGTGGAGAATCGGTTCTGCATTCTGCTGGAGGAGATGTTGCATGAGATAGGAATTAATGTGAGGCCACTATACCTCACCAAGCATTTCAGCGAGCTAGGGATGAGACCTTACTATGCCACCCAGGTTCACATCAGAGTGCCACTAGGAGAAACTGGGGGTTGGAGGACCCGTTCATCACACTACAGCACCACTCCCTTCTCAACTGAAGCTGCTGCGGTGAATGATGCTGCAAGGAGGGCCCTTTGGTCAATCAGCCACTCCTACCGTGAGCAGTTACATGATACGGAGTTCCGTCATGTTCCTCGACGCATCAGTGGCACCGAGGAGACCGTAGTGACAGCAGGGTAGAATATGGATGGTCATACTGGTATACTTGCCAGGATTACTGCTGCACTTAACACCGACCTAGAGGGTGCCACTACTGACACTACAAGAAATCCTGTGATCTATGACGAAATCGTCATGACCAAATCAGAAATCATCACGGATCAGTGAATAGCCCATTCAGGCTCAAATTGGGCCCAATTTCTGTGACAAAAATTTGGTGTCCGTCATAGATTGAAAAATGAACCCGATTTCTATGACGAAAATTTGGTGTCCGTCATAGATTGAAAAATGAAAACATCATGAAGTTGAAGCTGATAAAATAAATGTGTCACTTACTTGAAGTAAATAAGATGTGTTACTTTTTTTAATTTTCTTATAAAACATGAGTGGGTAGGGAAAACAAAAAAATGGAGTGGTATTGAAAAAAAATAGAGTGATGTATTGGAAAAATAGAGAAGGGAAAAAATAGAGTGATGTATTGGAAAAATAGAGAAGGGGAAAAATAAAGTGATGTTTAAAAAAATAGTGAAATCAGAAAAAATTTTTGAAGAGACCAAGGTTTGAACCTTGCATCTCTTGGCCCAACGAGAGCTACCCTTACCACTATGCTACACACCATTTTGTTTATTTTATTTGCATTCAAATTTTTTTATAGGTTTCCACCAGGTGCCATGTCAGCCGCCAAGTCACCAGGGCCACACCAAATAATGTCGAAAAAAATTTTAGCTGCGGGGGGTTCGATCCCTGTACCGCGGGCTTCAGAAGTTGTAGCCAAACCACTACGCTACCCATGTGTTGGCGGTTTGGTTGTGGATCATTTTGTATTTATACCTTGTATTCAACAACTGTCGAAATAATCTCAAAAAATATTATAGCCGCGAGGGTTCGATCCCTGTACCGCGGGCATCAAAAGTTGCAGCCAAACCACTACGCTACCCATGTGTTGGTGGTTTGGTTGTGGATCATTTTGTATTTATACCTTTTATTCAACAACTCACTAAAAATTGAAAAAAAGGTGTCACGGCTGGGATTCGAACCCAAGTGACAGTGATAAGAATCACAAGTCCTACCACTGTGGTCTAACTTCAGTTGTGGATAAGTTTGGTATTATGTTACGTATACTATTAGACAAAGATGAATCTATGTCAATTTATACTATCTGACTCCTTTTTTGAGAAATCTATTCAAATTTTTATGTCAAGTTTAAACATCCATAAAATGAATCTATGCCAATTTACATAATTTTTGGAGATGTTTTGGGTATTATTATCATTATTTTATAACAAGGTGACTAGTAGAAGTTCAAGTTTTCCTTATAAGTCAATTGAATTTTTCTTCAATCTCCTAGATGTGAGATAAAATGGATCATATGTGCCTAAATATAGTTTTTTCTGAATTTTTTTATTCTTATAAGAGGTACATATAGGTCAACTTGGAATTACTTTTGATAAACACGTAGAAATTCATTTAAATGATAGAAAATAGAAAATCTACTTGAAAATTCTTGAAACTCCTAGGTGACAACTTATATGTTGTTTGTTATGTGTGAAAAATAAATTGGGGCATATAAGATAACAATTTTGTAACCTCCTTCACAAGAGTGTACTCATTAGTGATTTAAAAAATAAAAAAATAACTTTTTTGCACAACAAATGGAAATGTGAATCCTCATATGTTAATATAAGAGTAAATGTAAGGTTATGTCCAGAATTGATGTGTACATGAGCAAGAAAATAGTTTAGAGTATACAAACTTCAAAGTTTAAGTTGAGTTGTATAAAACAATGTGAGAGACTAGCTAGTTTATAAACAATGTATACTCCAATTTTCACAAAATCTTATGAGACTTTTTTATCAAGCTTGTACATTCTAAAAATGATTCTATGCCAATTTACATAATTTTTGGAGAAGTTTTAGGTATTATTATAATTATTTTATAATAAGATGGCTAGTAGAAGTTTGAATTTTTCCTATATGTCAATTGAATTTTTCGTCAATCTCCTAGATGTGGGACATAATAGATCATAGAAACCTAAATATAATTTTTTTAATTTTTGTGAATCTTATTAGAGGTACATATAGGTCAATTTGAAATTACTTTTGATAAACACGCAGAAATTCATTTAAATGATAGAAAATAGCAAATTTACTTTAAAATTCTTGAAACTCCTAGGTAATAACTTATATGTTGTCTTTTACGTGTGAAAAATAAATTAGGGGCATATAAGATAATAATTTTGCAACTTCCTTCACAAGAGTGTACTCATTAGTGATTTAGAAAATAGAAAAATAACTTTTTTGCACAATAAATGGCAATGTGATTCCTCATATGTTAATATAAGAGTAAATGTAAGGTTATGTCCAGAATTGAGGTGTACATGAGTAAGAAAATAGTTTAGGGAATACAAACTTCAAAGTTTAAGTTGAGTTATATGAAACAATGTGAGAGACTAGCTAGTTTATGAACAATGTATACTCCAATTTTCACAAAATCTTATGAAACCTTTTTGTCAATCTTGTACATTCCTAAAATGATTCTATGCCAATTTACATAATTTTTGGAGAAGTTTTAGGTATTATTATCATTATTTTAAATAAGATGACTAGTAGAAGTTTGAATTTTTCCTATATGTCAATTGAATTTTTCATCAATCTTCTAGATGTGGTATAGAATAGACCATAGAAGCCTAAATATAATTTTTTTTGAATTTTTGTGAATCTTATTAGAGGTACATATAGGTCAATTTGGAATTGCTTTTGATAAACACACATAAATTCATTTAAATGATAGAAATTAGCAAATCTACTTGAAAATTCTTGAAACTCTTAGGTGACAACTTATATTTTGTATATTAGATTAGAAAAATGTTTTGAGAGTATGTAAGATAATATTTTTGCAGGTTACTTCACAAGGGTGTCTTAATTATTTCCATATTGCAAAGAAATGAAAAAAGAAAAAGAAAATGTTAAGCAGGGGAGGAATATAAGAGGCCCGTTTAGGCCCAAACAGCCCATTTATTTTGGACCGTTCATCGGCGAACGAATGGCTGGAATCGTGTTTGCTTCGTATAAAAAGATGCCCCAAACCCTAACTCCTCCCGAGCACTCCGCAGCTTCCTCCTCCCCAGTCCCCACTCCTCCCGACCTCCCTTCTATCCGTGGCCAGATCTCGTCTGTAGCCTCCTCCTCCCCTCCGCCGCTCTCGCGATCGCCTACCGACGCCCTCGCCCTCCCCCTCACCACCCACGCCGCTCTTCCACTGTCGACGCCCTGCCCTCCTCCTCCCCACGCACGCCACCCTCGCGGTCGCCTGCCGTCCTCGCGCTAGATTCAGCAGCTCGAGGCGTAATGTTCTTCGTTCCCCCCTTCTCTTCAATCCCTTGTTCCCACTTGGTTGCCTGGTTGGTCGGCTGCTTTTGCTCAAGGAAATGGCGTGCGCGCAGGATGTTCAAGGAGTGTCGCACCTGGACGAGAACCAGCGGATGCAGCTGAGCAGGGAGCTCGGGTTGGAGTCCCGGCAGATCAAGTTCTGGTTCCAGAATCGCCGGACACAGATGAAGGTAGTACAGACCGATTGAGGACTCACATTTTCTTTCTTCTGATCGATTGATGGGGTTGGAGTACTATGTAGTTGCTCGTTCGTTCTCCTGTTTGAGACGCGACGGCCATTTACTCATTTTTGGGGTTGTCTCGATCGACTGATTGTTTCGCAAACAGGCGCATCATGAGCGGCAGGACAATTGCTTCCTCCGCGCGGAGAACGACAAGATCCGGTGCGAGAACATCGCCATGCGCGAGGCGCTCCGCAACGTCATCTGCCCGACATGCGGCGGCCCGCCCGTCACTGATGACTACTTCGACGAGCAGAAGATGCGCATGGAGAACGCGCGCCTCAAAGAGGAGGCAAGAACACGCTGCTGCTTCTGATTTTTTTTTCTCTTCAGATTTGTTAATTGAGACCTGGGGTATTGATATGGCTTTGGTGTTGCCACCAGTTTTGCATGTGAACGTACCTTGTTTAGGATTCCTTCCTTACCTTTTATATTGCAGATTTGTTAAGTGAGGGGAAAGAGAGAGCATGATCATATTTGCTTGAAACTTAGGTGTTAACTAAAAAAGATTAGAAAACTGTGCATTATATAATTTAAAATGGAGGAAGTGCTTCTGCTGTAAGGCCTTTGTGCTTTTATTTTGACTTGTCTGTAAAAACGAGTAGTGTATGCCCTTATGATAAACATTGATCCGTTTGTAATATAGCATATGCATGCTGCAACTGCATCGTCATACGCATGGAGCAAGTACTGGATACTAAACTACGCCTATTAACAATCTCAAAACCAAGATGAGTTTTACAGTGATCAGTACCCTGTAGTGGTTTCAAATAGTTTCTGAAATAAGCCAAATCACGCAGAAGAAAAAAAAAGCATGTGTTTAAGTTAACTTTGCACTCTCTGAATGTGACCACCGACAGTAATAACAGACATCATCTGTATCAAGTGCCGGGCCCTTAACATGTATGTGACTATTTGGAGGGCAGTTGCGGTCCCTTTACAACAAATCTATCCATTTTTTCTTTCTGATATTGAGTTAAATAACCCATCTTTTGTTTTTTTACGCTTTTGAACTATTAGTTACTAAATGGTACGTTAGCAGAGTTGAGGGGAAAAAATCGTAAATAACCTACATGGAGGGTCCTTGCTGGCTGCGTGACAAAGTGGGGTGACGAGACGACGTCCGCTGCCCTTCCCTGTCTCTGACTGCAGTCCAGTTTGCTGCGAGACAGACCGAACTAGCTGTCTTTTTTTCTTCTTCTCTGCTATAGGCTGCAGTCCATTTTGTTGTGTTCGGAATTTTTTGGCCCCTCGGAATTTGGGGCCCTGTACAGGCGTACCGGTCGCACGCCTAATAGCACGGGCCTGCATAATGGGGCAAATGTGGTTCAAGCCTGTCATAATCAACATTGTAATGAAAAATTCTGCATCAGAGTTATGAAATGTCCGCTGATCAGTAGTTTGTTAGTTTTGTTATGTATCATATATAATCATTTGCGTAGATTCTGATTCTCAGTTTTGCCTGCAAAATTTTGTAAGGCAGAAACACTTGGGCACCTATGTTTTGTTCCTTCATCACTGCTCTTTTTTTTACAAATATGATTGCTCAAAACTGCTTCCTCACTACTTTTTTCTAACTGCATGACTATTTTTGCAGGTTTGAAGACAGTTTATTGTGAAGATTGGGGAACCATTTGAACAAAGCTTTTGTTTTCCTTTAGCCATTTCCAACCACACGGTGAGCCCCACCCCTGCTGCCCATAAGATCTGTTCATCATGTCTGCTTCATTTTTTTGAACAGATCTTACTTTATCGTTTCAGTGAGATGCATAGAACTATGTCTATAAGACTGTAACTGTCATGCCTGTTTTCCTTGCCTCAGCATTTACAGACTACTGACTATGATTATTTCCTTTTGGAAGCAATCAATTTCTGGTAGCTGGGAACTAGTTTGATTTTGATCTCCAAGTCATAAGCAGTAGCTGTGTAGCAACCACATTATAGTAGCATTAAATTTGTCTCTAGTGGCTGATCCCTTAAGTATTGTTCCTTTTCACTCCACTGTCATTTTTAAATTTTGGATGAGAACAGTGCTTCAGGAAAATCCTTGTTTGTCCAGTCCAATATATGAATATTATATTCAAATGGCTAGTTGCTCCATTTAGAGATTAGTTGTAATGCTCATCCTGTCATATAGTATGAATTTAATTATTTTATTATATCCCATGTCTAGAGATGTAGTAGTCATTTCCTCTGTTTCAATAGCCACTGGATTAGGGATTAGTGACTTCAAGTTCTATGAACAACAAGCATACTTAAGTTTGAGTACATTTGAGATTTGTTTTGTTACTTAATGCTTTTGTGGCCGGTATTAGTAGTACCTGTCTTTTTGGGTGGTTGTTTCATGATTTGCCCACTGTTTGTGCTTCAAAAGTTATATTACTCATGTAATTTGCTCACTAGATTAGGGATCATTTGATACTGCCCATTGACAAGTATTTGGTAATGTTCCTCTTTCAGGTTGAGGATTAGATGCATCAAGGAGCAAGCCAATGGACCTGATATGCTGGACTGCTAGTGATGCTACAAGGACATATTTGATCTGTTGTTTTGTGATTTCTAGGCTTGTTGGGTTGAATTTTATATGGATTGTGTATTTATTGTTGAATGACTGGGTTTAAAAATTGGGTCTGTTGAGCTTTGTTGACAGAAATTATATTTTGTTTGCTATTGAGGTGGTGTGAATGTGCTGGAGATTTATTAATTTAAGAATTATTATTGAATTGTGTGTCTTTATTGTTGTATTTTGGTTTGTGGAATTACAGCCAGTACTGAATTTGGCCACGTCAGCGCCACGTGGATGCCACGTCAGCGCCATGCGGCTGCCACGTAGCTGACATGTCATCTGTTATGTGGCTGCCACATCATCAACTGCCATGTCATCAATTGCCACGTCCTCATCCACGTCAGCAGCCAACTCATCTTTACGAATGATGTGGCAAGTTAATCCATGACGATCAATTTTGTCACAGATTTTGGGCTTCGGGCCGGGTTCAATGGGCTTTAGATAGATCTATGACGATCTGAGAACGTCATGGATTGCGTTAATCTATGACGAAAACGTAAGTTCATCACGACGTTTAATCTGTGACGTTCAATACATGACGTTCTGAAATTTCGTCATAGATGCTGTTTTATGACGAAATTTCGATGATCCGTGACGAAAATCGATTGTCATAGACCGCAGGGTTTTTTGTAGTGTGAGATGGAGACTGTGCATGAGGAGTTGCAGGATGCCAAGGCCAGGATTGCTCAAATGGAGGCTCAACTGGCAGGGCAGCAGCCACCAGAGGAAATGATGCCATCTTGCCCCACTGCATCCCCTCCCCGCAAGAGACTTCGCTACAGCACTCCTGAGGCTACCACCCGCATAGGCTAGATCTTAGATAGTTTACCTTTTTATCATTCTGTTTCGTTAGAACGTTCATGTGAGAACGATGGTTGTAATAAGTTTGTTGCTTGAACCCATGTTTGATCTGGATTTTTGTTTGAGTGAATTGTACTGTGGAGTGATGGCCACAAGTACAACAAATAAATTATTAAGTAATGAAGTAGTTGGGGTCCAAATCTGAGTTATCTTTTACTTTATCTATCGCACAAACTCAGTTAAATCAAATCTGTTCACGCAGCTCTCTGACACAGCAGCACTGTTTAATTTTTATCTCAAGCTACATAGCTCCGATTCAAGTAAAATCAGTTGGAATAGTTCACAAATTTCAGAAACAATGTTCCACAAAAATTTCAATATTTTGGGATGTACATAAAATGAGATATGAATAAAACATTGGAGTTATCAGAATCTGCAAACTAAGTTGACACAGCAGCCTTGTTTATTTCGTATTCCAAGTTATAAAACTCCAATCGGGGTGAATCCAGTTGGGTTATCTCAGTAATTTCACCTTTCATAATCTGGAAATTTTTTGTAATTTTTGGTCAAAGCTACCGAGGGTTACATCCAATTCTTTGAGACATTCAGAATCTGTTTCAACGAAAAATTGTTGATTTACCTATCCTTCAGAGATTATTACTTTTATACAACCTTCTAAAATAATGTTTCTAACACTTAGATGGTAAACACCAGGTCAGGAGGAGGTCAAGATATTCCACCAGTTGTGCGTGCTCGGATTGCTAATCAACAAAATCAAGCACCACCTCCACCTTCCACGTCAACAATGGATCCAGCTATGCAGCAATTTTTGGCAGCCTAGATGCAGCTGTTGCAGAATCTTACCAACACAGTCCAGAACCTGCAAGTTCAACAGAACCCACAGCCGGCACCAGCACCTCAGCCACCCAGGGATAAACATAAAGAGTTCATGAGTTATCGCCCTCGTACCTACTCCCACTCAACTGATCCTCTGGATGCAGATGATTGGTTGAAGATTGTTACTAAGAAGCTGGAAATGACACAGTGCAATGATCGTGAAATGGTCTTGTATGTTGTGGGACGCCTAGAGGGCTTAGCGGTTGATTGGTGGGATGCCTACACTGCCGCACATGCTGTTCCTAACACCATTACTTGACAGGAATTCAGAGAGAATTTCCGTGCACACCATATTCCCTCTGGTGTGATGAAGCTTAAGCAGAGGGAGTTCCTTGCCTTGAAACAGGGCAACATGACAGTTAGTGAGTATCTAGATAAGTTTACTCAACTATCACATTATGCACCAGAGGAAGTGAGCACAGATGCAAGAAGGCAGGAACGCTTTCTGGATGGTCTGATAGGGCCACTTAACTATCAGCTGCAAAGTCATACATTTCCTAACTTCCAGACATTGCTGAACAAAGCCATAGGCCTGGAAAACAAACGCAAGGAACTAGGTGATCAATAGTGCAAGTTTCAATCCCAGGGGCAGTCTAGCAGCAACACCCGCCCTCACTATAACTTTCCGCAAAATACTCAGTTTCGCTCGGGTGGACAAGGTGGAAGATATCCACAGAATTTGCAGTTGCAACGCTCGTTCCAGCAATCTCAGCGTTCCAACCAAGAGACCCCACGCCCCTCGAATACACAGCAGAATCGTACAAGCAATGCTTCAGTTCCTCCAGTTAGGAACAATACTCCAGTTCAGCCCAACGGTTGCTTCAAGTGTGGAGAACTGGGACATTACGCTAATAACTGTCCTAAGCGTGGAATGCAGACTCCGCAGAAGGCCAATGGTCAGAGGCCTGTTCAACCCACATCTCAAGTTCGCCCAGGGAATTCTACTCCTTAGAGCAGCAAGGCTCAACAGAATTATGTTCGTGGGAGAGTGAACCACATGACAACTGAGAAAGATCAGGATGCTACCGGAGTTGTGCTGGGTACGTTCCTTGTCAACTCTACACCGCAACAGTTTTATTTGATTTCGGAGTATCACATTCATTTATAACTGATCAATTTGTGGCAAACCATGATATACCTATGAGTCTTACGAGGGCACCTTTGTTAGTTAATTCACCAGGTGGTGAAATGAAAGCTAGTCAATTATGCCCACAAGTAACACTTAAAATCATGGGGATGGATTTCCCAGCTGATTTAATAGTACTAAGATCCTGGGGAATAGATGTGATCTTAGGAATGGATTGGTTGAGAAAATGGGATGGAGTTATTCAGTGTCGGAAGAAGTCAGTGCTATTGACCAGTCCACATGGGGACAGAATTGAGTTCATAGCTACTCTCTCATCGACAGAATCTGGAACAATAAATTCGATGAAAGGGAAAATTTTGGAAGAAATCAAGGTAATGAATGAGTATCCGGATGTATTTCCAGATGAGTTACCAGGTATGCCACCTGACCGTGACATTGAATTCAGTATTGAACTTTTACCTGGCACTGCTCCAATCTATAAAAGACCATATTCAATGAACTCTAAGGATTTGGCTGAATTAATGAAACAAATAGAAGAATTGTTAGGTAAGGGATATATTCATCCTAGCGCTTCACCTTGGGGAGCTCCCACCCTTTTCGTGGAAAAAAAGATGGTTCTAGAAGGTTGTGTATAGATTATCGATCTCCTAATGAGGTCACTATCAAGAATAAGTATCCACTTCCTAGGATTGGGGATTTGTTCGATCAGATGAGAGGTGCCAAAGTTTTCTCTAAGATTGATCTATGATCTGGATATCATCCGTTGAAGATTCGACCGGAAGACATTCCCAAGACCGCATTCACTTCCAGATACAGGTTATATGAGTTCACAGTCATATCATTCGAATTGACGAATGCACCAGCGTACTTTATGTATTTAATGAACAAGGTGTTCATGGAGTACCTGGACAAGTTCGTGGTAGTATTCATTGATGATATTCTGATATTGTCCCGGAATGAAGAAGAACACGAAGAACATCTGAGACTTGTATTACAAAAGCTTCGAGAGCATCAGTTGTATGCCAAGTTTAGCAAGTGTGATTTTTGGTTGAAGGAAGTTTCTTTTCTCGGTCATATTATTACTGATGGAGGAATAGCAGTGGATCCAAGTAAAGTTCGGGATGTGTTAAATTGGAATCCACCCAAGAACGTGGCTGAAATCAGAAGTTTTCTTGGATTGGCAGGCTACTATCGTAGATTCATCAAAGGATTTTCAAGGATAGTCAAACCTCTCACCTCCTTGTTAGAGAAAGGGAAAGAATTTAAATGGAATGTTAGTTGTCAAGAAAGTTTTGAGGAACTAAAGAAGAGATTGACAACCACTCCTGTACTGATCATGCCTGATATTCACAAAGGATTCGATGTGTACTGTGATGCTTCACATCAGGGCCTTGGGTGTGTGTTGATGCAAGAGGGAAAAGTAGTCGCATATACTTCTAGACAGTTAAGAAAGCACAAGCAAAACTATCCTACTCATGATCTAGAATTGGCCGCCCTTGTGCATGCTCTAAAGATTTGGAGGCAATACATGATTGGAAATAAATGCCAAATCTTTACCGACCATAAAAGTCTGAAGAACATCTTCACCCAAAAGGATCTCAATCTCAGATAGCGACGGTGGTTAGAGTTAATAAAGGATTATGATCTAGAGATTCATTATCACCCCGGGAAGGCAAATGTTGTGGCAGATGCCTTGTGTCGGAAAGGTCAGGCAAACATGCTTATAGCGCGTTTGATGCCTCAAGAATTGTGTTGGGAAATGGCACGACTTAATCTAGGGATTGACGCTCAAAGTGAGTCTATGACTTTGGAAGTTGAATCAACAATTGAGCAAGAGATCCGGAAAGGACAATTGACGGATGAAATGATTAAGGAATACAGGCAAGGTTCCATAATTTAAGGAAGATGAACAAGGGACTATATGGTTCAAGAATAGAATCTGTGTACCTGGAATTGAACATCTCCGTGAAATCATACTGAAGGAAGCGCATGATTCAGCTTACTCTATTCACCCTGGTAGTACCAAAATGTATCAAGACTTGAAACAAAAGTATTGGTGGTATGGAATGAAGAAGGATGTTGCAGCTCACGTTGCTTTGTGTGATATATGCCAGAGAGTTAAGGCAGAGCACCAAAGACCGGCAGGTTTGCTCCAACCATTGAAAGTACCAGAGTGGAAATGGGAAGAAATCGGTATGGACTTCATTGTAGGATTACCTCGTACTCGTGATGGATATGATTCTATATGGGTTATAGTGGACAGGTTAACCAAAGTTGGCCACTTTATACCGGTCAAGACAACATACACTGGAGCAAAGTTAGCAGAGCTGTACATGTCAAGAATAGTGTGTTTGCATGCAGTCCCAAAGAAAATAGTATCGGATCGTGGTACTCAGTTCACATCACGATTTTGGCAAAGACTGCATGAATCAATGGATACGAAGTTGAATTTTAGTTCAGCATACCATCCCCAGACTGACGGTCAAACCGAGAGGACCAATCAGATCTTAGAAGATATGTTAAGGGCTTGTGCTTTGAAACATGGACATAGTTGGGATAAAAGTCTGCCATATGCAGAATTTGCTTATAATAACAGCTATCAGGCTAGTCTTAAGATGGCACTTTTTGAAGCTCTATACGGAAGAAAGTGTAGGACACCATTGTACTAGAATCAGACAGGGGAAAGTCAATTGTTTGGACCCGATGTCATAAAAGAAGCTGAAAGACAAGTGGAAATAATTCTAGAAAATCTCAAGACTGCACAGTCACGTCAAAATAGTTATGCTGATCCCCGTAGAAGAAAAGTGATATTTGAAGTGGGAGATTATGTATATCTTCGAGTGTCACCTATCAGAGGTCTTCGAAGGTTTAAGATCAAAGGGAAGTTGTCACCTCGTTACATTGGACCTTTTTAGATTTTAGAAAGGAAAGGAGAAGTTGCATATCGATTACAACTTCCCGATCGATTGTCAGACGTTCATGATTTGTTCCATGTATCTCAGCTAAAAAGGTGTTCGAGTGAAGTCAGAGTGGAGCACCTACCATTGGAAGATCTCAACATGAAAGATGATCTGACCTATAAAGAATATCCGACCAAAATTTTGGACACGTCACAAAGAGTTACTCGAAATAGAGTTATTAAGATGTGCAAAGTACAGTGGAGTCACCGCTCAGAGGATGAGGCTACTTGGGAAAGAGAAGATGAGCTTATGGAAGAATTTCCCTAGTTATTCTCAGAATCATCCAAATCTCGAGGACGAGATTCTCTTTAAGGGGGTAGGATTTGTAACACTCAAATTCCATCACTAAGACAATGTAAGCAACATGGTGATTAGATTTAATTTTATAAGGATTAAATAATTTGTCAAATAAATGTGGCCATAAATAATTGAACAACATTTGTATCATATTAGAAACAACAAGTGTATGTGCATCATTATTTTGGTTGCATCGTTTTTGTTTGATGTGTGAATTTTCAAAATTCATGAAGTCCTAAAAACCTCCCCGAACCTTTCACCTAACCCTCCCTTCACCCTCCTTCTTTTTCCAGCCGCACGGCCCGTTTTCAGCTGCGGCCCAACTCGGCCCAGCTCCCTCCCTCTCTCTCTTGCGTCGCTGACCGACGGGGCCCGCCTGTCAGCCCCGTCCCCATCCTCCAGCCGTGAGGACGCCGCAAGCCCCGCGCCCTTGCCGGTCGTTCCCCGGGTCTCCCGCCTCTCCCCCGCCTTCAATCCTTGAGTCAAGGAGCAGTGAAGCCGCACCTTCACTTCCCCTCCTTCATTTCCCCTCCATTTCTCCTAATCAAGCCTTCCCTCCTTGATTGCCGAAATGGCTGCGGCCATTGATGGCCTTCAGAGCAGCCGGAGCACCCCCTGCCCTATAAAAACCCTCTCCGGGCTCTGTGCTGCACCCTGTTTCCTTCCCGACCAAGCTCCTCGCACTTTCCCCTCGCGCACGCGCCGTCGCCACTTCGGTTCCGCCACTACGCCATTGCTAGCCGCTTTGAGCTTCTCACCGCCGGTGGAGTATCCCTCACCCTCATCTCTTTATTCCTTGTTGGATTCGTAGCTCACTGGAGCTTCCCTGTATCAGATCGCACGCGCCGTCGCCGGATCAAGCCCGGAGCCCCTTCTTCACCGGAGCACCGCCGCCGTCGAGCCGTCTACCGCCGTCGAACCTCATCTCAACAGCTTCACCGACGCCGTTCTTCTCGCCCATAGCACCGCAGCAAGGTGAAGACCACCCACCCCTTTAAATCTTGCGAAACCGAGCCATTTTGGCACCACACTGTGCTCGTCGGAGCGCCGCTCCGCCACCTTCCGACGCGAGCCACCTTCGCCACCCAAATCATCCCTACAAAAACCCTAGATAGGATCACCATCTTGTCAGCTACGCGTAGAGCCGATCCGTGCTCGAAACCGTGGCCGGGAACTCGTTTTCGAGCCTTCTCTGGCGAGGTCGTTGTCGTGCGCCGCCCGTCTCCGGCGACCCTAGCGCCGCCCGCAGCTGCCAGCCGTCCGTGCGCAGATCTGCGGCCCAGATCTGTCCGGGCTCGAGTCAACCCGACCCATACCGGTCAACACCCGCACCGCCGTGTCCTTTTTGCATAAAAGCCCCTGCAGTTTCTAGTTTCGCAACTTGATCCTTCCGCAGTAGAAAGATCCTTACAACTAGGTCCTGTTTTTAACGTTTAGGCCCCCGATCTTTCTGATAATCCCGCCCGCCATCCTTAGCTGTAGTTTTTGCACCGTTTACCTTCTGTTTATACACATAATCATGTTTAGGTCCTCGATTTCTTTCAGTTAAGCCCCTGGTAGTTAGTTTTTATCGCTTTAGACCCTAGATCTTGTTTCAGTTGTATCTTTCTCGTTTTAGATCCGTTTTTAGCGTTTTAGGTGTCTACGCGATCATCTCGTCGAGCCTGTGTGTTCTAGCGGTATGTTTCTAGCTGTAGATCTGTTTGGTGAATTTTTTTATTTATTGTATGCTTTTTTGTGTGCTCGTAGATCTCGTGCCCGTGTCAGCTGAAGAACCTTTGAGTTTTGATCAAGACCAGTTCGTCGTAGAAGAAGAATCAGACTTTTTATGCGAAGAAGGCAAGTGGAATTTCTCTCTCTGCATACTCTATTTTCTCCTAATAATATGCATTTAATTAAATTTACGTTTATGTTGTTATGCATAAATTTGCCGGGAAACCCTTTTTAAGGACATGGCTAGATTTTATCCAAACCCCTTGATAACACCTGGGTTAATATTGCTCGTTAGGTTATACTAGTTGCTACACCTAGTAATTGAGAACTTTCCATAGAAATGGATTTGGTTTATTTGAGAATTGCACTTGGTTATTATAAGATCAGTTGATTTAATTGGAACATAGAGAACCACCCAGGAAAACAGTGCAACCACAATACCATATGGCTCTGGTCTTGGCTAAATTAGAAACTCTAGTCTGAAATGGTCTTTCCGAAAGGGCATAGAGGGGGGATCGAGTTGCAGGGGTATAGCCCGGTCCTCTTGGGGTAGTAGCCTTGCCTACGGTGCTGACCATTAGGGAGGGTTGTGGTCCGCTCCGTCCTGAAACTCCAATAGGCCGTTTCTTACTAGGGAATCTTTGTAAAGGCCTCGTAGCGTCCCTATGCAATCACACCTAGGTAGTGTGGTATTGTGCCTGATCAGCACAGCATGGTTGGGTTTAAAGTTCTTCGGAGCTTTTATGCGAATTGTGGGTAAAGTGTAGAACCTCTGCAGAGTGAAAACTAATCGATCAGCTGTGCTCACGGTTAAGAGCGGCTTGGACCCTCACATGATTTAATTAACTTGAAGATGGAATTAAATCATGCTTTTGGTCATGGAATTGTTCGTTACTTCTCTTTTACTTAATTGGGATGTTATGTACTTACATCTAGTAACTAGGTGCTGCTAATAAAATTTTGCTTACATTAAAATGCTAACATTAAAATGCTAACCGCTGTAAACCTTAGCCCATCCTTGATAGCCATGCATTTTCCCCCCACTTGCTGAGTACCAACCCTAAGCGTAGTCACCCTTGCTTACCCGCTGTTCAAAGGAGAACTTCGGGGAGGAGTACTTTAGCGACTTTGAGGAGTTTTGAGGCTGTGATCCCCCAGTCAAGATGCCTGTGGAAGTGAAGACGGAGTTTTCTTCGTCTAGTTATCGTTTATTTATTAAAGGCCTTCGAGTCTACCAAGGAGTGTAATAAATTGTTTAAACTCTTGTACGTTTGAATACTGTTTTATGATATTACACTTGTTTCGTCTATCACATGTGTGTAAACTTGATTCTGGCGCACATATGAGATGCATTTGGTTTCCTTTCGGGAACCAGGTGTGACATTCCTCCTGTATATGCTTGAACTAGCTTATTGGTTTACGTTCACACTTTATGCATGTTGTTTAGTAAATGATTTGAAAATTAATTTTTTGCCACCTCAACACTTGCGAATATTTTAAGAAGGCACCTAGGAATGTGTCAAACTCCAAATGATTGGGAAAATGGTGTTAGTTGCGGTTTTTTTGGGTGAAGAATGATGAAAGGTGTGTAATTTGGTCATAAATAAGTGTTGGTAGGGTCTATATAAGTGTTGGTAGGGTCTATACCAACACATGTATTATGCGTTGTAATAGGTGGCGTTGCAAGGGCCAATTGCAACATATACATATGCGTTGGTAACATGTGCAGATATGTGTTGCAAGCTAGCAATACATATATTTGTTGGTAACATATGCAATTAAGTGTTGCAAGCTAGCAACACATATATTTAGATTTCACCAATGTAAATTGACATTTTCTGCAAATTTTAAATTTTTTGTTCAGCAACACAGCAGCACATAAACGTAAATAGATAGAAAGAGCTTCTGAAATGATATTTCATTGTTAACTTTGAACTGTATATATATAGTACATTCATCGAACTTCATTGCACACTTGGCTGAAACTACCCCCAAACAGTATACACTCAATGTACTACAACCAAAGTATAATGTTTGATATGCTGTTCTATTCAATCATAATTCACATTTAATATAACTGAATCTGGCGCCTTCCTTCAAATGGCTATTTCCACCTCTCCCTTGAGCAGCGAATCAATGTCCATCATTTTTCTGCAAATAAAAAGTGCACATGTTCATTAAGGAACGATGCCAGTCTAGAAATTCTGCTTGAACGGTAACTAGTGAACTAAACCATTTGTACTTATTAAGGCGAATTCTCATTAGAAAAGAATACTCCAGGAATCATTCAATTGTGAGTCCTTCATCCCGCTGTTATCTTTTCCTTTAGCATTTCCTGGGTACAGTTAAAGCATATTCAGTGATGAAAGAGCTTCAAGTAAGCCACTAAAAAAAGTTCGTCCACAAACAGAGTAAGAAAAGAGTTCTACTAACCCTGCAAGAATCATGCAGATGGTTGGAACTAATCTTCTTGTCAGCCTGAAACATTCCAGTGAGCTTGCATTACATATCCATTATTGCTTGCCAGTAGAGACTGTAAATCCAGAACCTTCTTTGGTCACCTTTACAGTTGCATGTTAACATTGTTGTCAATTACAGTACAAAGGAAAAATCTTCTGCACCTAAATGGGACTGCAAATGTTTATTCATTAAGCCATGTCCATCTCAGAAAACAAAAATCAAATACAAATAAAAATACAGGATAGACATACGAACTGGAAGAGACAAAAATTGAGATGCAAACAGGCAAACACACAGGTGGAAGATGAATCGATGTAATCAAGCATTCAAGCATAATATTAAACCAGATGAACGCGAGACAGCAGACAGGAATTGGAGTGGAAGAGAATATTTACTAACCACACGTAATTTCAAACCATGAATCGTCGTCCCTGCCGCAGATCTAGTGCTACCGTCACTGGCACGATGCATCGGGATTCCGCTACCGGCGGCACTAAGCTTCTACCAACCGCTGCCGCCATCGCCGTCGACACCACAATTATTGGCGTTGTTACCACAGCCATTGCACATCGGAGATCCACCACCGGCCGCGGGTACCGTACTTTTAAGACCTGATCTGAAAAACAAGAGTAAAATAGAAGAAGCGAACGGATAGGTGGTGGTGATGATCCGGAACCCTAACAGATCCTGATTTGGGGGGCGGCGCATACCTGATGAGCAAGAGGGGATGCACAGGGAAAGATTTCAACGTAGCGGCAAACTGCGGTTGTTTTGCCCCTTCACCGTAACCCTTCCTTTATTTCCTGGGAGGCTATTTGACGTGGGGGGTGCAGGTGGTGGGGTGGGCCAGAACCAATTCGTTGTTAGCCAACAGGCCCAGCAACGGTAGAGCAATGTGTTGCAGGCTAAATGTTGTTAGAGGGGGGTTCCTGATGTAGTGCCCATCAAAGAATGATCAATTTTGGCCGTCCTTTGGTGAAAAAGAAGTTCGATTTGAAGTAAAAGGGCTACAGTTGACCACCATATTAACTTACTAATGAAAATTTCAGAAAAGCCTATAAAGGAATACAACACCCCTGTTTCCTAAAAAGCCCATAAAGCCTAAAAAAACCTGTCAACTAGAACAGTGGATGATCAGGATGAGCGTACAAGAGAAGGTTGAAATGGGCAGTTTCTTGCACGGCACAAACCCTTGCTGCCTAGGAATGGGATGCATGAGGAATGAGGGCTGAGCTTCTAGATCGTACAGTGCTGAATCTGTAGCACGACGCTATATTGAGTTTCCTCATCTAATCACCAATGCGAGTAGGGTAAGAAATTATTGAGGGTGCTTCCTGGCTTATATAAAACTGTCAACTGGAACGCTGGGGATGACCAAGAGGAACACATTGAGAAAGTGCATGGAAATGGCGGCTGTTGCACGGCACAAGCACATGTTACCTAGGAACGGGATGCATGGGAAATGAGATCTGAGCTTCTACATGGAACAATGCTGAATCTATCACCGTTATATATTCACCAGCTGTTCGATGCGACTATGTGAGCGTGCCCCAGTTTTACACTTTTTCCATCATAAGACTCCGATCCTGTGATAGCTTGGAGTGTCCGGTTGGAACGACATTTGCAAGGACGACCGGGCTACCCATTTCTAGCTTTTGCAGAGCTACAAATGCATGTTTTCAGGAGGAGCAGGGATAAGATGTTCGCCCCTGGCAAATGTCATTTGCAGTACGCGTAAGAGCGGAGCACCTCATCACCCGCCTCGTAATCGACTAATAAAAAAGCAGCTGAGCTCGCGCCGCCCATGCCTCAGGACCAGATAATGATATGAGAAGGTTCTCGAAACGACAATGGGAGTTGTACTGGGAATGGGATGCACGGAGAATTATAGCTGAGCTTTTCAACCTGACAGTGCTGAATCTAGCTCCACCAAGTTTGCCACAAGGTCCATAGGTTCGTGTCTGCCGGTGCTGTGCTTTTGCCAATCAGGGGATTCTTGTCGATGGATCCGGACTTGTGCGTGCACCAGGTCTCGTCGTACTACCACACCAACATCAGACACAACATTTCCAATCAAAAATGGCACATCATGTCACACCTGGGTTTAAAGGCAAAACCAGATGAATAAATCACATGTGTGCCAAGATCAAGTTACACACATGCGACGACTTCAGTAAATATCATAGACAGTGCCAAAACGTAAATAGAGAGTGTTAAATATTAGGAAAAAGTCTATTTTTGAGCATTCAACTATTGTCAAAGTTTGGTTTTAACCGTCGAACTTCAAAACCGGGTATCTTTGGCCATCCAACTATCAAAACTGTCCAAATTTAGCCATCGGGCTGTTTTGATGAGTGGTTTTAACTTTTTTTATTTATAATTTAGTCTTTAGATCCTAAAATGATCATTACTTTTTGCTACTGCCTCCGATTTAGCTGATTCTTGTGGTTACACATTCATATCAGTGAGCTTTATCTTTTTAATTTTTTTATAGTATTTTATCACTATTTGTTATTTTATTCTTATGTTATTGTGTAAAAACAATAATATAAGAAAAGTAAAACAAATAGTTACAAAATAATATGAACAACATTTTAAAAGATATAGTTCATCGTTATGGAGCATGACCATAAGAATCACTTAAATCGGAGATACAAGAAAAAAAATAGTAATCATTTCAAGATCCAAGTACTATTTTAGTCCTTTGATCTTTAAATGATTACTATTTTTTTCTCGTATCTCCAATTTAAGTGACTATTGTGGTCATACATTTGTAACGATGACCTTTAACTTTTAAAACATTGTTCATATTATTTTGTAAATGTTTATTTTGCTTTCTTATATTCTTGTTTTCATACAAAAATATAAAAATAATATAACAAATAGAGATAAAATAGTATAAAGAACATTTTAAAATATAAAGCTCACGATTATGAATGCGTGACCGCAAGAATCACCTAAATCGGATGTACCAGCAAAACGTAATAATCATTTTAAGATCTAAGGACTAAATTGTAAATTAACAAAATTAAAACCACTCCTCAAAACAGCCTGATGGCCAAATTTGAACGGTTTTGATAGTTGGATTGTCAAGGATACTGGTTTTGGAGTTCGATGGTCAAAACCAAACTTCGGCAAGAGTAGAATGGTAAAAAATGGACTTTTTCCTATTATTACTTGACACATAGTAGTCTCATAAACGTAAATAGTTTTATGCTTTGCAGAGGTTGTACACTTTCACCATAAGTCACGTAAAAGTTCAGAAGAACTTTGGACCCAACCATGTTGTGCAAAAGTAGGCACAATACCACACTTCTGAGGTGTGATTGCATAGGGACCCTACGAAGCCTTTACAAAGATTCTCTAGTATGTAGTAGTCCACTAGGTTTCGACATTTCTGTGTGTATAACCCTCCCCTAAGGTGAGTATATACATAGAGAATACCACTCAAAGGAGCCAAGCTATACCCCATCACAAGACCCCCATGTGCCCTTTCGGTAAGACCAACACAAACCAAAGTCTCTAGCCATGTGTTTCATGAAAGATCACTAGTCTAAGAGTTCTCAGAGGTTTGAAAATGTAGTTAGCAAATAGCAAAGCAACAAAGTCAACAATGCCACATGCATACGTATCAAAGTATAATTTCCTGCCCGTTTTCGTAATCCGGTCCATCCCGCTCCCGTTCCCGTTCCCGACTATTCCGGAACCGGTCCCATTTTCGGTGATAAAATGTGGTAACGGAAACGGGAGAGGGGTTTTCCCATCTGTTCCCGTCCGTTTTCATCCCTACTTATGGTTGCAATGTTTTCTTGTGTGGTCACTCCATGTTCCAATTAATGAATATGATCTTGTTACTAAAACATCATATAAGAACATAGATTGTTCTTGACCAACCCAGTTGAGCAACTAAGCAATATCTACCATCAAGATTAATTAAACAACCCAATTACAAGGTATGTCCAGTTCGAGGTCATCCCAGTATTGACCACTTGGTCCACCAAAACTTTGGCGTAACCGTTAGTTGAATAATCTACGTCAAGAAACGTTTCTCCTTGTGTCGGTTTCTCAGCCACAACAATGATCTTGTTTTCTATTTGAGTGAGAAGCTCACATGCGGACCTCCAAGTGAAGTCATCGGCGGGATAGCGTTGGTTGTCCGGGGCGGCTGCTGCTTCCGTGGGGGTTGTGGCTGCTTCTGTTGAAGCGACACTACTTTTATGCTTATTAAATGGGCTCATTTCATCATTAGGCTCTGATTCTAGAGGTACTTGCTAAGAGGATTGTTTGCTAAGAGCAAGCGCCACACGTCGGTTGATCATTTCCTCCATTCTTGCTTCAGTCATTTCTATGTGCTCTTGCAACTCTCTTAGCTGTAATGCTTGTTGGTCCTTATTTCTTTGGTGCCTTTTATATGACTGAATGTGCTCATGCCATGCTATTATCCTTGGAATTACACATTTGCCTCGGCAACATCAAGGGTGTTCTCGAGTACCTAGTGCAGCAGTAAGCTCGTCGTTCTCTTGATCAGGCACGAAAGTCGCGTCCGTCATAGCCTTTATCAACTCAACAAGTCTTGTAGTTATCTCTCTTATTTGATGGCCTGATACTAATGTTCCATCTTGGGGATTGAGCGTGCCACCATGTGGAAAATAATAATGTTATGATCGCTTGAGTTGCCGGTATGATTCCACTAGCCATTATATCTTCTTCCATCTGCTCCCATTTGGGGACGGCTCTCTTGTAACCACCTAGCCCAAGATGATGAAATTATTTCTTTTTACGTGCATTGATGGTGTTGGTTTCTATCTTCTTTGCGGCATCTTTCGATTGCTTGTATTGCATAAATGCATCCCAGTGATCTTTTAACTATGTATATCCCTTCTTCGTAAAATCTGGTTTAAGTCCGTTGTTGATGAAGTCTCTGTTTAGAGGCTTCTTGTACGAATGAAAGGCAATTGCACCCTTTTGCATGGCTCAGATTCTCACATCTGCCAGTCTTGTCTCTTTTGGAAATGAGAAGTGTGTGCTAACACCTAGACCCAAATAATGTCCTTCTCTATGTCTGGGACAACATCTTCCCGCACCGGTGACAACTCATCCTTATCTTCATCTTCCTATACAGCCTCACGAGGTTTCCAAAACGGAATGCTTATTAGGATGTTATCCCTACCAAGAAACCCAGTGTGGTTCATCAATTTGATTACAATATCTTCTGGAGCAAGTGGTACACCAGCTTCAGATACTTCTGAGATGATGAAATGACCCTCAAGCTTCTTATTTGGGCTGCATTTCCCTGAGGCTTCTTGCTGCTCGATGCAGGTTCCTGAAAATTAAAGAATTGTTAATTGGTCCCTCTTCTTGTTAATTATACTTGAAAATTGTGACGATACTGGTTCCTATTAATTACTAGGTGATACCCCACGCATTGCTGCGGGGATTTTTTAACAATTTTTTTAAAATGAAATGTGAAAGTAGAAACACCAAAGTGATTACATGGCAATATTCATTTGTAAATAACATTATATATGAAAGCATGTTATTCTGTTGAGAGTGAACCATTCTAAAATGATTGATCCTACATGTATTTCAACTGCGGGAATTTTATGGTGTGCTAATCACAAATATATAATATTAGTCACAGAAAATCGGTTGAAGACATAAATAGATGGTCTGGTGGATGATGACATGACGTATAGTAGATGGAAGAGAAGGCAGGGGATTTATCCCATGGAAGAGAAGGGGACCAATGAGAGAGCTCTATTCGAGGAGGGTGGATTGATGATGTGGCTGCTTTGCCGAGTGTTACAATAGGAGCACTCAGCGAAGGATTTGTTTGCCGAGTGTTTTTTTGCATCACTCAGAAAAATTTTAATATTTTCTTTTTTATATGGTAAAATTATCGAATGATTTCAAAGAATTATCAAATTTTCACATGAAACAATCTAAATTTTGTGTTGCCTATACAAAAAGTTTCGTTGTCAAATCACAATTTGACCATCACTTTGACTTCAAATTTTATCAAATCCTTTTCAATGCTTAGGATCTTCTTCTCAGATGCTTCGATTTATAAACAATGTACGTGACAAAATGTGTGAAACCTTCCCAATTTTTTAGCACAACCTCCATGTAAGATACCATCACACCATGAGAAATATCATGATTTTTAGACTTCATTTTATTTTTTAGGATTTGGAAACCATTCGGGCACACATTCATGATCATGTTTCCTTAACAAGATGTTCAAATTTTCTTTTCATTTCACGGGTAAGGTCTCAAACTAAGATAAATAACAAGAATATCATTTTTCTACTTATTTTTTTCTATTATTTAAATCACTTGTAGTTCAAATTTGACTTAATTCAAAATTTTGATTGAAATGCAACTAATTAACTAAATATAGCATACAAATCCAAAAAAATATCAAAATTTAACATTGAGTACCACATATTGTATGTGGAGAGTAGAAAAAGTTCGAGGGGTAGAAAAGAGTTTTAAAAATATTTATTTGCCGAGTGCCGAATAAAACACTAGGCAAACTTAATTCTTTGCCGAGTGTCAGAGGAAAACACTCGGCGTAGCCTTGTTCACCATGTGTCATAAAAAAACACTCGGAAAGCCTTATTTTGCCGAGTGTCATTATTTCGCCGAGTGTTTTTTGTTCTACGCTCGGCGAATAGGTGTTCGCCGAGTGCCCGAAAGAAAACACTCGACGAAGATTTGAACACGCAACGACTTTAGGTTTTCCCGTAGTGCACCTCCGGGCGGCACGCCCCATGCCTGACTCCGAAAATCACAGGTTGCATACAGGTGGTGGTGTTTGCTGCAGTTGGATCTTAAATGAGTTAAATCAATGGTAGAAGAGAGGATGACAGTTTAGGAGGAAGAAGAGTAATTAGTGGGGTAATTTCCATTTTATATTCCTTTCCAATGACCAACTTGCTGCCTCCAGGGAAGTTAAGTTACCCGAGGTTACGTGGCATTATACGTCGCTGATACACACTTCATCACCCCGCACTCCGTCCGTCAGGTATGTTTCCTTTCTTTTACTTTTCTTTTCATCTTGTTTTTGTACTGAGTTTTCCTTTCGCTTTCATTTTTATTTATTTCCTTTTTGTTTATTTCTTATATTTTTATTTTTCTATTCCTTTTTCTTTCATTCTTTTCTTCTATGTTTTTTTTTCGGTGAGTATTTGTTCTACATCAGTGAAAATTTGTTCCTGCTCAGGCCTTGTTCGGTTAGCCCATTCCCGGCCGGGAATAAGGCCCAACCCACGGTGGACACCCGGTCTGGGATGAATACCGGGCCATCAAAAAGGTGTGTGTTCGTTTAACCCCCTTCTGAGGTTGGTTCCCGACCCAAAACCCACTCATCGACCCAATTCAGCTTAGGAACAGTCCGCCTCCGATGGGGTGGAAAAATCCTCGCCGCCTCGCGCAACAGCAGACATGACGCGAGGGCAGAGGCGGGCGGGCGGGAGGCGGCGGCGGCGGCGGCGGAGGGTTGGTGAGCAGAAGGAGGACAGACAGGCGGCAGCTACGGTGATTCATCCCTACGGCGACCCCTCTCGACCGCGACCCCTCCAGACAGTGTCTCTTCCCGGCGGCGGCGGTGGATAACCGCAAGTCGCACGGCAGGTCGGCCGTCGGCGTCAGCGACGCCGGTGCGTCATTCTCCCATCAACGGCCTGTCCCTTCCAGCAGTCGTCTTCGCTCCGGTGAGTCACAAATCCTCTCCCTTCTCCTCTTGTCTCCCTTGCCTGCTAGGGTTTTGATTCACATGGCCGGATCTAGATGTAGGCGTTCTTGATTCCTGTAGGATTTCTTGATTCAACTTCAGTGGTTATACTGCACCAGCTCGTTACGTTCCTTTCTTCTAAAGGCTCAGTCAAGAACAGACATATTTATATGGTCAGTTTGAAGCAAATTTGCACCATTTAGGCTTGTAGCTTTAGAGAGACAATGATTGAACTCCACTTTCAGTTGGTTGCAGAATAAAGATGACTATTTCGCAGTCTTCGCACTACACATCACATGGTGTTATCTCTGTCTAACAGGGTTGTGCAATGGATGGAGTAGTTGGCTTCATTTCATTATATTAGCATCAGTGGCTTTCAATCTTTAGCCTCTGTCATAGCACTAGCAGATGCTATTCACACTTTTCACATAACAGTTAACCTAAGTATCAAATTGATGTATCACGATTCACATCACATCATCATTTGAAATTGGTTGTCAATGTTTAATATGGAATCATCTTTGGCAAACAGTTAGTTGTCGTAATCCTTTTTATTTTAGCGTAACCCCTAGGGACTCACTTAGCACTGCCTTCATTTAATCTTACTATCATGCCTGATCACTCTAAAATCAGATGGGTAATTTTATCAATCAGTGCTTTTATCTCCTAGGGACTCACTCTAGTAATTTTATCTCACTCTAGTAGGATGCTTTTTGAGCATCCTACTAATTTTATCTCTCAGTACTCTGCTACTAGGAGGATGCTTTTTGAGCCTGTGTGAATTGTAATCTTGCATAGGCTGTAAATTCAATTACATTGTGTTCCAGCGATTGCTGTGACTTGAGCCTCAATTATATATTTTCATCCTGACTCTGACTCTGGCACTTTTTTATCTAAAATGTTGATAGATAGGCCTGAAACTTTCGGTTAGGCTCTGTTATATGTCTCTGTTCCATACATGTGGTTGCTAGTGTAGGACTTTGGGTCTCAGTTCAACCCAAGTCTGTTCCAAATCATAGATAATATTAGCAACTAGTACATTGGTGATCATGGAATCCCCAACAGCATAAACCGATGTCAGCACTCAGCAGCACATTTTTTATTCACTCTGTTCCAAATCAAGTATCTTTTTTTAGTGACATTTCAAGAAAAACCTGGCATATCACTTGATGCTGCAGCAACTTGTTATATTCCAATCATCATTGGCTCTCCTATTGTCACTCTACTCAACTGTGTAGAACGCCCATTTGCTGCTGCAAGTCATCTCAAAAAAGGAAAACTATAATGAATCGCTTCACTAATGATTTGACCTTTTCCGGTAGCTTCACTAATGAATCGCAATAGAGTTTTAGGTTAAGAGTATCACATATACTTATTGACAAGAATTCAAACCTTGGGCATTAGCGTGATGCAATGTCATCTCAAAAGAAAAGGAAAACTATAACATGATGTCCATTTGAATTCTGAGAGTTTTTTTTTCTATCTGAAAACTGCTTTGTTCTCTGAATCTAGTAATCTTTTTCCTGCTGTCATTTCAATGAAATTAGCTTAAATTCAGTCAGCATGTCCTAAGTCTTTTGTGGTATATATTAGTTGGTTATAAATTATTTCTAATACATGCTTGAAAACATGCAGTTTGGAAGAGCGCTTTTGCATGGTCTGCATATCTGGAAGTCTGTCATAATCATTGGTTGCGGTCAGCCCTACTACTGTCCTGAATGAACTTGATGAAGCTGAACGTGGAATCCATCGTAAATACCTTTGTGAAGTGATTGTGAATGCTGTGTTGAACTGTACCAAGAATCGAACCTAGTGCCATGAGTAACTCTGGTCCTGTACTTGTGTCAAGGCATTTGGTCGCTTTTATTTGAATAATTGACACCATCATCACTTGATCTGCTATTGCTGCATGTGTACGTTTTCTTTATTACCTGTATTATTCCCTGCCCAACCGAACAAGAATTTTGGTGGAAGGGATTGGGGGTTGAGGGGGTTAAACCCCCATAGGGATTGAGTGGCACCAAGGGGATCCACCTAACCCTTATCTGTATTAGATCCTTTTTGGGGTCTTATCCCAGCCAACCGAACAAGCCCTCAGTGAATAGCGATTGGGCTTGTAGTCCAATGGTAGGACGGTCCAGTGGGACGCTACCCACCAGGGTTCAAATCCTGGTGCTCGCACCTTTTCCTGGATTTTTCAGGATTTACCGGCGTTATGCGTTAAGTGGTAAGCGACGTTCCCGTCGACGACGAGGCGCCAATGGTGACTTCGGGAATCTCCAGATCTGCCGGTGCTCAGTCCTTCGGAGGTGCTCATAGGGGTAGGGTTTGCGTACGTGTATTCATAGGGGTGAGTGTGCGTGCGTGTTGTGAGCGTCTGCGTTGTACTGTGTGATTCTCAAAAAAAAAAAGCCCTCAGTGAATATTTGTTCCACCTCGGTAAATATTTATTCCCCTTCAGGCCTTGTTCGGTTAGCCCATTCCCGGCCGGGAATGAGACCCAACCCACGGGGGTTACCCGGCCTGGAACGAATATCGGCCCACCAAAAAAGTTGGCGTTCGGTTAACCCCCTCCTTGGGTCGGACCCTGGCCCAAACCCACTCGTTGCCTCTACTCCGGCCTGGGAACGAAACATCTCCTCCGTTGGCGTGGAACTTTCCCCGTGACTTGTGACGGCGAGGTCGAGACGACGCGCTGCGGTGGCAACGGAGGCAGGCGCTGCGCCGGCAACTCCTCCCTTCCTCCTCCCTCCGACGACCTCTCCTTCCCTCCTCTAGCTGGCGACCCCTCCCTCCCCCTCCCGACGGTGACCCCTACCACGGCGGCGGTGGACACCCGCAAGGGCAGCTCGGCGATGCAACAGGTCAGTACGGCAATGCCGACGCAGTCTGCTCCCCTCACGCCCTCATCCGGTGGTTGTCTTCTTGCCGGTGAGTCACCCATCCTCACCCTTCACCCCTTCTCTCTGGTACGGGCTAGGGTTCTTGATGCACATCCCCAGATCTAGATATGCAAATAGCTAATATTCCGAAGTACGCGCATGATTCTTGATTTGTGTAGTGATTCTTGATTCGCAAGAACCGATGGTGATGCTGCATTGTATACTGCACAACGGTGAAGTAATGGCAAATCTCATTCAGAATCCAAAGTAATTGGAGTGCTTCCTCCACTACATTTGTAACAAAGTAATAGCTTGCTTGACTGCTTGGCACTCAGTACTGAGATGCACACTTAATTGGTATGCTATGCAAAAGAAAAAGGTTCCAAAGAAAAACAAAGGACTGCTTTGAAAAACAAAGGACCTATGTTTAGTAAAAGCTGTGTTAGTAGCCTGGATATTTTGTTATGTTGTGCTTTTGTCGATTGTGCTGAATGTCAAGTTGTTTCTAATAGTGTCTGGTCAGTGGCCTGATGACACATCAGAATGTGTGATTTTGTTGAATGCCAAGATGTAACCATCAGTCTGGTGCTTTCTAGCATGTAACATAACAACCACCTCTATGTTGCAGGTTCTGTGATTCAGTGATTGACGGGCACCCATGGCAGGTCGGCGATGATGGCGACGCACGGTAGGTCGCCGGTGATGCGGTCTTCTCCCCTCAAGCGCTCATCCCCTTCGGTGTCTGCCTTCTCGCTGGTGAGTGCATACTCGCCCTTCTCCTCTTTTCTCTGTTTCCTGCTGGTGTTTTCATTCGCATGACCGATCCAGATCTAGATATAGGAGTTCTTGATTCATAATATGGGATTGTTGATTTAACTGAATGTTGGTTCAATTGTTGTACTATTGAACCCTTGTGTTACTCTTAAGATTCAAGCTCTCATATCTCAAGTATATATACCTGATGGACATCTTTCCATTCTGTTCCAAATCATGAAAACGAAGTGCTATTGCTATTGTTTTAAAATTGATCTGGATCTTCCTTGTACTTGTTATAGGAATCTCTTTTTTTTTATATGTCTGATTCTTGGTGAAAACTTTTGGCAATGTACACCCAGACGCCAGCATGTGAAGATACAGATTCTTTTTGAGTGAAAGCACTACATTAATTCCTGGACTTCTCTCTACATGACGATAGATTATGTTGTTTTTGTTTAGAATGACAGTGGGCATAAATATATGTGTCAGGATAAGCCCCAACTGTGTGATTATCACAAGAAAAAAAAATGGAGACAAATGTTTTGATCGAGATAGTATCTGCTAGTTTTTTCTTGAGTACAGAACTTCTTTTATGGAGCAAGCTAAGCTGCAAACATGCTCTCTGAATTTAGAGTGTCGTTCTCATCAGGGCCGTCGATGGCCAGGAGCGAAGTGAGCGATCGCTCACGGGCCCCCAAAAGATCAGGGCCTCTGAATTTTAGAGACAGCTCAAGACTGAAAGGCTTAGTTCTGCATGCAGCATGCAGTCAATCACACTCACTTCGGGCGCGACATGCTCAATCTCAGGCCCTGTTTAGAGGCCCCATTTAGTTTGTGAAATTTGATGAAAAGTGGTGAAATTTTTGTATTGGGAAGTGTGTTCTATGAGAAGTGGCACGGTCTGCGCAATGCGAAAATTTTGAGGGACTAAACAGGGCCTGAGATTGACGTGCGTGACGGATCGCATAATCAATTCCTAAGCTCTCGGGCATGCAGCCAATTCTTTTTTACACTTGTTTTTATCAAACAAGATATAGGAAGTAACTTTCTAGTTAAAAAAACACATAAGAAACAAAGATTGCATTGAAAAGAACTATTCATCTGTCATCAGATGTTTGGACACATGCATATAATAGTAAATGTAAACAATAAATAAATAATTACACAGATTGCAATAACTGTGCGAGAAGAATCTATTAAATCAAATTATTCCATGAATTGATAACATTGTGCTACAGTAAATATGTATAAATGGTAGATTAATTAGACTTAAAAAATCTCGAGATTTCCATGCGAGTTTTGAAATTAGTTTTTTATTAATATCTGAACACCACTTTCGACATCCCATAAAGCATCAGATGTGTCACCACAAAATTTTACACCAACAAATTAAACAATGCCTATATCTTAGACCCCAATTTGCATTTCGCTCATGGGCCTTGAATTTCTGGAGACGGCCCTGGTTCTCATGGTAGTTGGCACTTGGCAGGTCATGTGAATTTCTGTTAAATTTCATTTCTGCTTGCATGGTCACCACATATATGGTCATATAGAGATTCAGCAAACACTAAATACTGGTCTGAATGTTTTTCTTTGATTTTGCAAACAATGCTAAATATTGTACCTTATCAGTAATGGACCCTTGTGATGTATTGTATCATATAAGGAAGCATATGAAAAAAATTTACATTCTGATATGCTTAATACATTTACAGGAAGCAGATGAGTTGATGATGAAGAAACATTGAACTGGACATAGTACTTCTTGGTTTTAACTTTAGATGTTTGACGTACTCTTTTTAGATTTTTAGATATTTCTCCTGGTGGTTTCTATCTTTGTGACACCATATGGACGTTTCTACAGGCAGATTACTATCTTTCTCCTAGGTTTTTGAAATCTGAAATTTTCTCAAGGTCTTTGTGTAATGGACTGGCACCGTATGGACTTCCATTCTTCAACAGTAAGTCTGTCGGGTAGTGCCATATTGAGGAGAGTAGGAGACCATGGGCGGAACTTAGCTTGTGTTCCACCGTTTAATCACTTCTGGGTATTGTATAAGTTTAGAAGACCATAGCTTAATGCTATATAATAATATTCATTATTATTGCAGTTGCTCGCTTGACCATATTTAAGTACACTATAATCTAATGGACAAGATAAAGAAATACAGCTGCTGCTGCATGCCTACGTTCTGTTTCTGTTGCCTCCCCGGCACTAATCCCTACCAAACCGAATAATGCAAAGGGATTGAACCCCAAAGGTATTAAGTGAGAGCAAGGGGATCCACTTATTCTCTGTCTGTATTAAACCCCCTTTGGGATTACTCCCCGACCAGCCGAACAAGGCCTCAGTGATTATTAGTTCCGCCTTAGTAAATTTTTGTTCCACATGTATATGTCACACAGAAAAATATAAGCTTAATAAAAAATATGAATAGAAATATAAGACGTGGCAATGCCAGGTAGGCATCCACGTTCCATTATATTTTGCACACAAGGGTCGAGATACTATTGTACTGATATTATTATTACCATGGCCTGTACTGTAATATGATGACTACATTAGTATCAACAGACCACAGATATAATTAGTCACATGAGAACGCCATCGAAAAAAGGACATATGGTTCCTACAATAGATATTGATTGCATTCATGTTCTCAACAATGTTGTTACAAAGACAAAAGAAATAATGCTGGAATGGGAGCGAGACGAATAGCCAAAACCAATAGAAGATCGTGTTCCACCAGATTATTAATATATTGGGCAAGATAAGAAAGGGTCCTCTGGGTCAAGTAGAGTCGTGAGAGATCGACAACCACCACCTAAATACAATTTTGAAGTTGCTGTTGACGAGTTTACATTTCGCTTCATCAAAAATCCTTTCCTATTGGCATGGTTTCTTCAGCGCTGTCATCGTCGTTTGCTTTGTAGGAGGTCCATCTACCTCATATTTTTGATCCGGTACAAGCATGTGTACATCATGCTGCCAATAACATCTTAGGTCTCGTTCGCTTTGGGCGGATTGGATTCCGGCTAGAATCCAGTCCAGGTCTGGATTGAGTGAATCCACCTGGGTTACTCAATCCGACCAGGATTTAATCTTGTCAATCCAATCAAAACGAACAGGTCAATACATCTGGCAGAGATGGAATCAACCCAAATCAATCCCATGTTGGCAAAGCATACAAACGTATCACCTCTTACATGTAATTCAGAGAAAATATTCCAACAGCTAAACTTTGTTTTTGTGTATGACTACCATAGCAAATAAGTTTGCAACTGAATGACAAGTTTAACAGATGGAACATAAATAAACAGCTTGATTCCTGAGCAATTGAGCATCAGCATGTACCTTGGACAATGTTTTGATTACTTGTTCTTCTTTTTCACACCAGGCTTAGCAATCTGCATGGCAAACAGAATGCAAATTAGAATTTAAGTACTGAACTAGCCTTTGCTTTCACAGATTAAGAACCAACAAGTAGTACTGAACTGACACTTAATTTGCATGTAACACCTACCAAAAGTAGTACATTCTTAAAGTTCATAGACCAAATATAAGTTAAGATGAAAAAAAATAGTTACTGATCAATAGAAATGCTAATGATGCCGTCTTATGCTCAAGCAATAGTAAAATCCCTGAGAGCTAAACGCAAAAGTTCAGCAGCTATCACTTCTGTTCTCCAAATCAAGCTCGCTCAACAAGCCTTTCAAATAATATTGCTATTTTTTTATTAAAAGTCAACATGAACAGTATCTCCCTTTTCGGTCCACAAGTTGCCTTACAGCCAAATACATGGCGAATGATAGACGTTGCACAATTTTTTTATAGAAAAACTGAAAAAGGATTTGTTTTGATGTACCATGTTTCCATTGCAGGATTGCAAGGTTTTTGCCCAAGCTGTAGGTGTGCTGAATAGTGAATACTGACAGTCTGACACTGAAGAGAGCATGCAAAAGACAAATATAATCGTCGGCATCAGCAGACATGGCAGCTGAGCATGGAGGAAAGCATCTGCTCACTCACCCCAATCATAAGGGAATGCACTGCAAGTGAGGCAAGCAGCTGTTCCCAGCAACTAACTTAGTCCATGCATGGGTTATGTGATATAGGTTCAAGGTTATGGATAATCAGTAGCAAGATCTAGAAATTAAATTAACAACACTTAAAAGCACTGCATCCTTTTTTTTCAACTTCAACTAATTGAAAGTGAGAGAATAGACCATAGAATATACCCTAATGAGTTATTGATCGCAAAGATGCATTCATACCAATGAGCATGTGCTAGATAAAAGAAATGTGATTTAACAATGATATTTTTTTATGAAGACAAGCAAGTCAGAACCATATTATCCAGCTCTTGAACTAGTTGATATATTCAGGTCCACAGCTTACTGGAAGACAGTAACAAGATGACAATCCACTATTTCACAATCCTAGGAAAGTAGGAACATCTACCCAAAATGGCGAAATAAATTGGGTAGGCATAGCAAAACGCTGCTTCTGTGTTTTCTAGATTCTTGGTTGTTAGCCTAGCCCTTAAGTTCATTCAAGCCTATCCATCACGAACTGAAAGCACAATATTTTAAGACAAATGAAATATTTCAATTTTCATATAGCTAAGTGATCTGCAGCCTAGCTTATATTCAGATAAGACCATCTAATCAACAACAATCATATGCCATATTAAAATGGAACTCTTTCTGCATTCAGGATTTGTAGTATATATTGTAAAACATGAAAATTGCATAAAAGTAAAGTGCTCTCAGGCTTTCAAGTTTCACCTAAAGTAGATTACAAAACAGAGGCATCTAGTTAAGCAGCATTAAAAAAAAACAGGCCATTGGATTTTAGTTTCATCAACAATGAAATAATAAGCATACACTTTCTACTAACCCTTGTTTCTTTGCAGAAAGAGTTCGCTGCCTTTACTGCGATTACGTGGGGACTAGGATAGTGCACCCAATCAAGGAAGATTTTCATGGGCGTGAGCAGGAGTTTGAGAAGATGGTTTGCGGAGAAGATCCCTGTGATAAGGATTTCGATCCTGCAGTGAACAGGACAATCTACAGCAATTTGAGTGTCATTCGCAACAGCCGTCTTGTAGCGAATGAGACTGGCAGTCTGGAGGAGGATTGTCTTTACGCCGTAAGCTTTGATAGGCCCCGTCATGCACATTTTGATGATTTCGCTTTGTTTATGGATGACTACGATAGCAATGGGGGTTCCTTGACTGATGACTTTGATGCCAGTGATTAGAAGAATAGAGGTCTCTCGAGCATGACTTTGTGGTGGAACTGGAAACCACTGCGCCCCATGTTTAAGACACTCTTTAGTCTTTACTTTGGAAGTGAACAAGCACGCACGTTGTCTTGCCCATGGTGCTTGTGTGTTTTGGTAGTATATACTATAGTTCATATGTATTGCGAATTGCTAGTGTATATAGTTCATAACTATGGCATATGATTATAAACATTAAGTTTATAATCAGTTTATAAATTCAGGCCAACCTTAATAAAACATAATAAGTGACACAACAAAATATGAGCATTTGCAAGTCTGTCCAATCAAATATGATCATTTGCAGAGATAATACCTTTTGGTGTAGGCACCGGATCCCAAGAAGGGGGCTCTTCAACTTCCCCGACTCTAATTGGTGCCGGAGGGATCTACAAAGTTAAGAAAAAAGTCAGCAAATGTCTGTTAAAGACTATAATACAGGAGCTATTAGACTATTCTACAGGAACTATTCTAGAGGAGCTATTAGTCCATATGCAGAGTTGGAGGGGACTGAAGCCTCTGTGAATCAGTATTTGCTATTAGATTTAAAATAGAAGACAAATATGTGTGTAACCAATTAACCAATAACCATGGTTAAGACGATTGTGATATTCAGTTTCCTTAATAACCATGAGGTTCCAAAAACACTCGATATAACAAGGATATGCTCTGATTCATGATATATGACTTTGATAAATTCATAGTGCATACGAAAAATTGTGGAGGAAAAGGTGGAAACATAAGGTCACCCTTTGCTACTATCTGGTTCATTCTAACAACAAATGACTATAAAGAAAGTAGCTAATACTTGTTCAACCTATTTTTTAGTACATATCAACTAACTAGTATACCCAAGATGCCAATATACACAAGTAGTTCACCATGCAGTCAGGGAGCGCAAAGTACACTCTTTTTTTTTAGGAACAAAGTACACTCATTTACTACATTGATAATCTCAACATCAGCACACACAAGAAAAGTAAGTGTCATTTATTCATTTAATTACAATGTAAGAATGTCTGCTAATAAAGTGCATAAATCATCCAGCACCATGTTTAAAAAACCACTGGACAGGGCATCCTACTAAACACACTGAATGCCCAGTACCCCATCAAATCACACCAATCATCAGAAGCATAATTGTACCTGTACCGACCTTGATGAACGGGGCTGAATCAGAGCCCTAAGTCAATGATGCGATCTTAGTTCTGAATAGTTTTGTAGTTTCTTCTAAAGAAGCATTGAAAGTTAAGGGCAATATATATTTGTAGTTTCTTCTAAAGAAGCATTGGCTGGAAACAAACTAAAGATTGTAGTTTCTCTCTCTATATGATGCCATGCATCTCCATGCTAATTATTGTAAACGACATATATTTAAGAATGAAGACGACTAGCAGGTTTGCACACAACCAATCCTTGTTACCAACCTTACAATGAACGCAACCAATCCTATGCAAGAGTTTTGCACACAACCAATCCTTGTTACCAACCTTGCAATGAACACTTTTTTCATTGTTCTCCGGTGGGTTCAGGCCAGAGACGACTAGCAGGTTTTTGTTCGGTATTTTTCAGCGACACGGGTGTCACTTAAGAAAGACATGCTCATCGATCAGCAGCTAGCAGTGCACGACATGTTTGGATTATGTTTTCCTCGTCACATATATATACTAATAACAAGCAGCCATACATATATATTTGCTTAGAATTAAAGTAGTACAGACAGTCACACACACAATGCAATCATGGGTTTTTTTTTTGTCAGCAGCACACCCTGAGCTCAAAGGGTTGGTTGTTTTGTGCCTAGCACATCCCACCCACGTACTCTTTGATTTGGTCTCTATCACACTGTTTTTTTTTTTTGGTGTTTTGATCTCCAGCAGTCAGCAGACTGCAGAACATAAAAACAGACTTCCAGGGAAGATGTGCTAAATCAAATAGTTGTCGTTAACGTTAACCAACAAAAATATGAAGAATACATGTCTTAACAGCCAAACTGAATGAATATATTTAAGAACGTGAGATCGCAGCCGTGAGATCTACAAGCTAGAGACCTCAAGAACCAAGCAGGGGAGTAGATCAAGAAACAAGCTAGGGAGTAGATCAAGAATCAAGAAGGCAGTGAGATCTATCGGGAGGCCAGGCCATGGGTCCCACGAAGGTGGATCTGAGCAGAACGAGAGGGCGTTGACTCACGAACAAGAAGGTCGCGCGCAGTCGATCTTGTCCCCCACGCCGGCGGCGCGCACTAGAAAAAGAGGAGGGCGGGAGAGCAGAAGGCACTCACTGGAGAGAAATCGGCGGCGGAGATGGTGGACGCAGAACGGGTGGTGCTCGCAAGAGTGGATGCGCGCCGCCACGCTGTGACCTCGCGGCACCAGGCCTCCACCTCACGCCGCCGCTTGGTCGCCTCCCGCATCGCCGTCTTGGTCGCCTCACGGCTCGCGGCGTGTAGGGTTTGTTCCGGAGGGTCGGACACGAGGATTGAAATTGGCCAGTGAGTTGGGCTTTGGCCCAAACCGAACAACAATTTTTGTGTAGCTTTGGTTTGGAGCCAGCCCACCTAGTTCCCCTTGGATTGAGCCCAATCCGAAAAAACGAACGAGGCCTTAAGATGCAATATGGCTGCTTCACATTACTAGGGGTATCAGAACATAGCAACTCATGAGCCATTGGTCTACAAACATGTATATCTATTTTTCACTCTGCGTTGGCTGGCTGATTGTATCCGGACCAGAGAGCGAGAAAGAGACCTGTTCGTGGTTCGATAGGAAATGAGAACTGGTATTATCTCCAATTCGTTGAGCCTTTATAATCACGTTGTACTTATTTTGTGATAGGAAATGAGAACTGGTATTATTTTGTTTGCTTCTATGATCAGGATGACACGTTGCTATTAATTAGTGATAAGTCAGCTGGTATCTTTTTACGTGAAAAAGATCAAGTCTGCCAATATTATATTGATACTGTATTTGCATGGCACTTGTCAGTCTGAATAATGTAAGTAGTCAGCTTCATGGCATCGAGGCAACTTCGTTGGAGGCAACTTCGTTTATACTTCCCCAAATATATGGCCATGTTTTAATTCTCTGGGTATATACCAAGCCCTCCATCCTGAATACATCATCGTGGAACTTCATGTGGTGTTTCAACATTTCTTGTTCGTACTCGGCTGCTCGTGGGTGATCGTCCTACGTCGCTTTGGAGGCTACCTTTTGGAGGGATCATATTGGCTGTGATTTATCAACGCAGCGTGAGGACACAAGGGAGACCATCCATTCAATGAGCAAAGCAATGGAGGCTTTGGATATCTCTTTGAAGATTGGATGGATAAGCAATATTAGACTTTGCTTATGATTATTTTCTCTTCCTATGTATTCTTTTTCTCTTTATGCATTTTTTATTACCAGCTTTCGAGCTGAAGACCTTGTAAGAATTTAGCTGTGTGCGTTTACCGCAGAGGCTGGATATATTTCCATTTTCTAAAAAAAATGGCATCGAGCCTATGCTCCTATAGTTAACAATCACTGATAGTAGACTGATACTGATATTTTGTTTGTTCCTCATGACAATCTGCTCTAGTTTGTACTGGAAATGAAAGCCCACCAATATTACATATGTCCAGGGTACTTTTTACTATCAACAATGCTCATATAATATCATCTTTAAAGTTGTGCTACCCATGATATTATTGCTAAGATTTCGTACGCAATTATCCGGCTATGCGTGGACATCTTGGTAAGTTACTATCTCATACTTCTGGCATCCGGGCATTTTGCAGTACATCTTAAACTGGACCATGCAGGAGTTTTTCAAATGGAGGGAAGAGCCAAAACTGTCAAGCATTTCCATGAGCTCATTCAAAGTTGACTACTCCTGACGTCTCCTAAATCTAGCTACTCTGGACTTGCTGCGTACATGTGCACATTCAGCTACGGATTGGAGATTTTTGCGTTGTTGCTTATATAGAGGGACCCTATGTAGCACCTGGCAATTATATATATACAGAGGCATGGCATGACAAGTCATGTGCGTAGACACTAGCAAACTAGAAACATTTGCGCCGCTTTGGTTTGGCGTTAGTCTTTCAGGATGCTAGACGGACAAAGGTTATATTTGTGGACCTGATGCGATTTAATATTGGAATGAGGGTATATTTGAAGGTCAGATTCTAGTAGGCCTAGGAGATGTCAGGATCAGTAAACATAGAACCAAGAAGGTTGGTTACCCAAGCTTGAGACTGACAATAGCAGCAGCCTGTAAAGAGTCGTGGACGTTTAAATATAGCGGTTTTGGGGCAAAAATCCACTGCAGCAGCAACTTATAGAAGGAACCTCGTACCGCGAATTCCAGGGTGGCCATTCCTCCCCCACAGCGCAGCCCTCTCCAAGACCCCTTTAGGACTTTTCGGCCGGATGCGCCTCTAGGTGAGTCCTCGCGCGTCATTTGTGTAGGAGGTGCTCCCGGTGCAGCGTTGGGAATACCTTCTCCACCGCCTTGGGATGCTTGCCAGCGCTCCTCGTCGATCCTGCATTGTCCTGGAAGATCTCGTCACCTCGACGCTCGATGATGCAGCGTGAAGATACTAGGGAATCAGTACAGGCGATAAGTAAAGCGCTGAAAGTCATTGTTTTGGATATCTTCGCTAAAAAAGGGTGGAGAAACAATAATAGACTTTGCTTATGATTTTCCTTTAAAATTGGTGAGCTTTTATTTCTATTTTGGTAAGCCGCTTTGAAGCTCAATTCATTGTAGGAACTTGGCTGTGTGCAGTTGCAGAGGTCAGAATTAATTCCATTTTCTAAAAAAAAGGGATGGACTTCGGATTTGCTCTTTACATCATTCTTGCTATTTTTACCTATATATCGAATTCCTTTTACAAAGGCTGTTGGAAATACTCGATTTAATTGCATCATGTCCACTATATATCTATCCAAGCTGTTAGTCAAAGTACCTGGTGCAAATAACTAGCTAATAATTTTGGCTGCAATGCAGCTTAAATATGACATGGATCCACACCATCTTATATTTGTTCCCTTGGCGTCTTCACCCGGCCACCACACAATGACAAAGGCGAAAGAGGAACAAGAGACCTAGGCACCTAGGAATAGAAGACACTTGGAATGGTTCTAGCACAACACTAACAGCCACAAACTACTGCTAAGCGCCTTTCTAAGAGTGTCGCGGTATATTGTGGGTTTCACACCCATCTTGGTGATATTCCAAGACGGATGTGCGAACTGGTAGAGAAAAGCCATCGCAGTGTGCTTCGGCCAAACCGTAAACACTAGTGTGTGCTGCATGTGAAAAGAAATTGGAGGCGGGAGGGCAATTCTATTCAGATGTGCAAAAAACTGGAGATGATGATTATGAGATGTGCAAAAAAAAGTTCACCTCTTTCATGCAGACGGTTTTCAGATGAGCTTATCGGCCGCATGTACAGCATCCAAATTTCTATTGTTAATACTTAGTAGGAAGACTAAGCTGAAGCAGTTTTCTTCTCATAGTCCACGGCCGTAACCCGTAAGAGCACCAGACCCTCAAATTTGTATTGCTTATTCGTCCAAGCTCCAAATAGAACTTTTAATATGCTCAAACGAAATAATCCTGGCGAGTCCAGTGTCTCTGTTGAGAGCAATTTTTATATTTCAATCTAAGGTGTTAAATTTCAATTCTCAGATTCAGGATTGTTGTAATATGTGCAAGGCTTGAAAGAAAGTTTTCATGTTGATTTACTCATTTTTAGGGTTCCTGTGTTTTTTTTTTTGAAGCCTCTCATCTGGGTGCAGCTGTAGAATCTGTTCATACATGTACACACACCTACACCTTACACACGCACACCTCACTCACACCACACATGTACAAACAAACCTACAACTACACTCAGATCTGAAGACCACGTCCTTCTTGAGATCACCGGAAAACTCCGTAGACGACGGGCACGTCGTGTTCCCATTGTAGCTCCACGCGTGAGAGGCATGCGCTTGAAATACAAGCGGAGACAGAACGCTGGGAAAAACCCCGGTGAAGCACCTAGGTCCTGAACTGTGATCGGTACAATGTGTTTGCTATCGTAACACCTTGTTTTATCATAAGCAGCAGAGTAGACAAGCAAATAATAGTGTACTGTATAAGATGCTGAAATTAATTTAAAATAAGAACAAGGTAAGAGCATGACTGTAGGATGATCTGCTTGCCTGCTTAGCACTCCGGCCAACAGCAGATGCAGTACTACAGCTCCAAGTCTTGCACGCCTTGCTTCTAAACTTGTTGACAGAATCTCAGCTACTTGAGTAAAGTGGATGGGTGTGTTCCTTGATGCCCAGCATGCCCATCTATTTATAGGCATAAAAGACGTGTTCAGGTGCTCTAGGGGCCCTCTAGTTGGCTCTTGGATATTCCCAAAAGGTGACCTTTCATTTACTGATGTCAATGTGCTGGCAAACTCTAGAGATGGTTTGTTAAAAGAAATAATTTACTGCTTACTCTAGAAGCAAGTTGGTTCATGCATGTAGTGCCACCTTAGTTGCTACGTAATGTACTTTTTAATTTAGTTTAAACTACACCATGTACTTACCTTCTCACTGCAGTTGCCGACTTCAAACATACTCACGTCAGAGGCTGGCAAAGTTATACATTAAAGAGATAGTTGCATACTATGGAATTCCACTTAGCATTGTTTCAGATAGAGATCCAAGATTTGTATCATGATTCAGGAAAAGTTTACACAAAGCACTTGGAACAAAGCTCAATTTTAGTACTGCTTACCATCCGCAAACAGATGGTCAATCGGAACGGGTTATTCAAATATTGGAGGATATGTTACGAGCAAGTTCATTGGATTTTAAAGAAAGTTGGGATGAGTCACTACCTCTGGTTAAATTTGCATATAATAATAGTTATCAGTCAAGCATAAAAATGGCCCCCTATGAAGCTTTATATGGGAGAAGGTGCCGATCTCCTATATGTTGGGAAGAAATAGGTGAAAGAAAATTTTTAGGACCTGAATTGGTGCAACAAGCCGAGGAAAAATTACAAATAATTCGTGCACATTTAAAGGCAGCACAAGATAGACAAAAGAAGCAAGCTGATGGTAAACGTCGAGAATTAGAGTTTCAAGTTGGAGATTTTGTTTTTCTTAAAGTGTCTCCCAAGAAGGGTACTAGACGTTTTGGCTTGCGAGGTAAACTGAGTCCAAGATACGTGGGACCTTTTCAAGTCACTCAAAAAATTGGACCAGTGGCATATCGATTGAATCTACCGCCAAATTTATCTGGAGTACACAATGTTTTTCACGTATCATTATTAAGGAAGTGCGTACAGGAACCAAAAACAGAAATAGTTGAAATACCATTGGTGGAACTACAACCAGATTTATCTTATGAAGAATACCCTGTCAAAATACTTGACACAAAGGACAGAGTAATGAGACATAGAACCATTAAATTCTTGAAGGTTCAGTGGAGTAATCACACTGAAGAAGAGGCTACCTGGGAAAAGGAAGAAGATTTATACAACAGTTTTCCCTATCTGCTCTCATCTGGTAAGAAATTTCGAGGACGAAATTTTTATAAGGAGGGGAGGATGTAATAGCCGTAAATATTTAATACTTTTAGAAACATTTTTATATGAAGTAAAAATTAATAAGTTGTTAAGTATAATGTAATATCCTATGATATGCACTATGAAAGAGAGATTTATCTTAACAATAAAAAAATACTACATAGTCTTTGTTTAAGACTCATGTGTGCACTAATATAATAAAAAGTTGTGCTGTAAGCTTTGATACTAATCAATCTCGTAATGCTTGCCACAAGGACCAATGTGATGTAGGCTATCAAGTAAAACCGCACAACCAATGATTAGTAGTGATTAACAATGCTTGGCAATAAACTATGATGTTGGCTGACGGGAAGAAAATATTTAAGGAAAGAAAGGAGAACCTTGAATAAAATAAAAGATCAAGTGAACCTAGATTTTTTTGAAGTCGGCAACTGCAGTGAGAAGGTAAGTACATGGTGTAGTTTAAACTAAATTAAAAAGTACATTACGTAGCAACTAAGGTGGCACTACATGCATGAACCAACTTGCTTCTAGAGTAAGCAGTAAATTATTTCTTTTAACAAACCATCTCTAGAGTTTGCCAGCACATTGACATCAGTAAATGAAAGGTCACCTTTTGGGAATATCCAAGAGCCAACTAGAGGGCCCCTAGAGCACCTGAACACGTCTTTTATGCCTATAAATAGATGGGCATGCTGGGCATCAAGGAACACACCCATCCACTTTACTCAAGTAGCTGAGATTCTGTCAACGAGTTTAGAAGCAAGGCGTGCAAGACTTGGAGCTGTAGTACTACATCTGCTGTTGGTCGGAGTGCTAAGCAGGCAAGCAGATCATCCTACAGTCATGCTCTTACCTTGTTCTTATTTTAAATTAATTTCAGCATCTTATACAGTACACTATTATTTGCTTGTCTACTCTGCTGCTTATGATAAAACAAGGTGTTACGATAGCAAACACATTGTACCGATCACAGTTCAGGCATGGGACTGTCTGGGTTCTCCATGTAGAATGACTCTTGTACAGAACAGAGTAGTCGGTGATGGATCCGTAGGAGCGACCGATTACTAGTAGGTCAAGGTGTCGTTATACGTGGGATTAAGGGCTCAGCTCTTCTAGGACCTTTGTTCTAGTAGGGACTGTTGATGTCGGAGTACCTCTCTTAAGAGTATAAAGTGTGGAATTTCACCCCTGTGACTCCCGGGTTGGGAAGCTTGCCGTCATATGTAACACCTGATTTTTTATCAACTTAATATTTTTGGTGGATCTGTTTGCTGAGTATTTTACTCACCCTTGCTTTAATAATTTTTCTTTTACAGTAAACAACAATGATGGTCATGCCACCGAAACCATGTTGGGGCATGAAGATGATGCGTAGGAGTAGCCGACGGGAAGGGTCACACAAGATCTTAGAATAAAGTTGCTTAGTCTTTTCATATATATTCTTATTGTAATGAATAAATGACTTCACATGATGATGTCAATGTAATAAAGAATGATTGATGGTGTGAGCCTTACATATTTATTATTTACTATAAATATGTGGCGACTGTTACAAATGGTATCAGAGCCGACTCTCGCGGTTTCACGGGCGCGTGTGGTCGCAGTTGCGCAAGCATGGTGTGCATGGCTGGTGTGGCCCTGAGTGGTCACACAGCATGGCACATGCGCTGGCACCGGACCCACGGACGTGGCCAAGAGAGGACGTTCCTGGCTTGGGGTTGATCGACGAGGACGTCGACCTTCTAAGGGGGTGTATGTGACATCCCGGCCCAAGACTTAATAGGATTGATAAGGATACTCATACCAACAAGTTGCAACTTCTTTTCCGGAAGCCCATCTCGAGCTGAGCCCTTAATCCCACGTATAACGACACCTTGACCTACTAGTAATCGGTCGCTCCTACGGATCCATCACCGACTACTCTGTTCTGTACAAGAGTCATTCTACATGGAGAACCCAGACAGTCCCATGCCTGAAATGTGATCGGTACAATGTATTTGCTATCGTAACACCTTGTTTTATCATAAGCAGCAGAGTAGACAAGCAAATAATAGTGTACTGTATAAGATGTTGAAATTAATTTAAAATAAGAACAAGGTAAGAGCATGACTGTAGGATGATCTGCTTGCCTGCTTAGCACTCCGGCCAACAGCAGATGCAGTACTACAGCTCCAAGTCTTGCACGCCTTGCTTCTAAACTCGTTGACAGAATCTCAGCTACTTGAGTAAAGTGGATGGGTGTGTTCCTTGATGCCCAGCATGCCCATCTATTTATAGGCATAAAAGACGTGTTCAGATGCTCTAGGGGCCCTCTAGTTGGCTCTTGGGTATTCCCAAAAGGTGACCTTTCATTTACTGATGTCAATGTGCTGGCCAAATGTCTTGGCGAAGTAATTAATACAGACCCCAGCCCATTGGACACTGTCTCACCTATATATTAAAGCTAGCTCATTCTGACTATAAAAGGTCCTCAAGCACTCTGAGAAGTGCATGGGTTCAATGAACAAATATTTGAAGCACCATAAATATATGAACTGGGAGCATGTCTTCTTACTCTATCCACTGAATCCAAGGATTCACTGAGTGGTCCATGATGGGTATGGGATGCATCAGGAATCATACTGAAATTCTAATTAACCATAGGGCTCGAAGCACACCAATATACGGTGCTGGGATTTACTTGAGATGTAGCATGTCCGAGGCTGTTCATCGTGATGCCTGACCAGATGCATGTACGGATGACATCAGTAGTGCTGCGAATAGAAACTTTTGTAGTGCTACCAATAGTTCGTCCGTGAGAAAGTTTTCTAGCATTGATATTTCTTATTATCGGCACTAGTGGAAAAATACCCTTCCATCCCGGTTGGTAAGAGCTATATTTCTCTAAAGGACTTCCAAGACTAATCTTTAGAGACAAAAGACCCCCCCCCTTGTCACCGGGTGGGCAACCGGGAATAAAGAGGGGCCTTTATTCCCGGGTGGTAGCCCCACCCAGGACAAAAGGGGGGCTAGCCTGCGCGCCCACCCTGCTCCCGGCCCCCCTCCTGCATGTGTCCCTCATCCTCCATCCATCACCCATCCTCCTAGAACATGAGCTCCAAATCAAGAACAACAAGAACACTTCCTCTTTCACAAAAATCGACATGCTCATCACAACACATAATATATACTTATCTCACAGGAATACATGAGTTTGATTTCAATTGAATCACAACAGAGTTCAATTTGATTTACAACATACAACCATTCACCAACAATAAAAAATAAATCTCTACAAATTTGCCCACCCCTTCCAGAGCGCTCGGAGCATCTCGCGCAGCAGCCCTGCTCGCCAGCACCGCCAGGGGCGCCGCGGCCCTGCTCGCCAGCGCCGCCGGCCGGAAGCCGCGGCCCCGCTCGCCCGCCAGTGCTCGCCGGGAGGAGGCCACCGCCGGCCGGGAGCCGCGGCCCCGCTCGCCTGCCAGCGCCGCCGGGAGCCGCGGCCCCGCTTGCCCACCAGCGCCACCGGGAGGAGGCCCGCGCCGGCCGGGGCCACACTCACCCGCCAGCGCCGCCGGGATGCCCGCGCCGGCCGGGAGCGGCCCCGCTCGCGCGCTAGCACCGCCGGGAGGAGGCCCCTACTGGTCGGGAGCCGCGGCCCCCCGCTCGCGCTCGCTCGACGTCCGCACCGGAGAGCGCCCGCCGGAGGAGCCTCGCCTCGCATCCGCCCCTGTGCCCTGAATGAGGAGGAGAGAAGAAGATGAGATAAGAAGGAAAGATAGAGGAAGATGAATAAGTGGCTCACAGGGAGAGAAGAGAAGAATAAAAGAGATGAGGAAGGAGGTCACGCGGTGGGAACGGGACTTTAGTCCCGGGTGGTATTCCCATCCGGGAATAAAGGGTCACCTTTTATTCTCGGGTGGGAACACCACCCGAGACTAAATATTTACTCTCGGGTGGTGTTTTCACCCGAGAATAAAGAGGGACTCTTTAGTCTCAGGTGGAAATACCACCCGAGACTCAAGTGTTGTAGCAATAATTACTGCTGCACTAGTCTTGAACCAAGAGCCTTTAGTCCCGGGTGGTTTTACCACCCGAGACTAAAGGGGGACGGCGCAAATAGTCTTTCGAGGCCACGTCGCCCCAATAGCATTTGTCCTGGCTCCAAAGTTGAACCGGGACAAATACTTGGGAACAAAGGTCGTTTTTCCACCAGTGCGGTTATCAAAATCCTACTAACTCATCCCCTAGCAAATTCTTTATGCATTATTATTGCTGGTGTTAGGTTTCGCTAAACCACCTTGCATATATATTATAGAGATTTCTGTATAACTACATGGTCGCGATGAAAGTTATCATGAATTCCAGGAAATTCCTTTCTTACTCTGCTGCGCATTTGGAAGAAAATCGCATTCACACATTATAAACATCGGAATATGTTGTTGGTTTCTAGCTACTATAATGGATCATGTCGGTTTCGAGTATAAAATGCACAAAAGATTTTCATGAGGACTTGTAAGTTCTTTTAAATTAGAAAAAAGTAGCATTTTTGTCCAGATTGTTTGACTTGTGGAAAAAGAATTTTATCTTGTATGGTTGTGGACTCTATTTGGCAGGAAAAAGAATTTTATCTTGTATTGTAGAAACTTTTGTAGTATACTGCCAATAGTTCGTCCGTGAGAGTTTTCTTTATGCATATTCTTTACTGCCAATACTGCCAATATTTCTGTATAATTATCGGTTATCAAAACCCTGCTAACTCATCCCCTAGCAAATTCTTTATGCATTATTATTGCTGGTGTTAGGTTTCGCTAAACCACCTTGCATATATATTATAGAGACAGTTACCAGGATGATATCATGAATTCGAGGAAATTCCACTACTAGAGATTCGCACATTTGTCCCAGGCCCGATTTTTCATTTGTACCTGATATTTTTGAGCCACCAACCGGTACAAATGTCCTCTCACAGAGGCTCATCGCGGCCTGATCCAACCCACCCGGTACAAATGCCTCACGTTTGTACCGGTTCGTGGCTCCGCCCGGTACAAATGTGATGTCCTCGCATTTGTACCGGGCCAAGACACCACCCGGTATAAATGTGACGACATTTATACCGGGGCTGAATTTAGCCCGGTACAAAAACACCTCCCACCCACGCGCCGTCTCTCCTTCTCGACACTTAGAAAAATTCTGACCTCCTCGTCTCTCCCCCCCTCTTTCTTATCCTCTCATTCTTATCTCTCTCTCCATCTCTATCCTCACCTCTCTCCTCTCTTCCTGTGCAGGCCGGCGGCGCAGGGCCAGGCCGGCTGCACGCGCGCGGAGCCAGGCCGGGGCGGGGGCAGCTGCTGGCGTGGGGCGGCGGCCGGCGCGGCCACCCGGCGGAGGGGCCAGCGGCCGGCGCGGGGCCAGCCCTCCCAACGCGGGGCGGGGCCAGGCCGACGGCGCGGGGGCCAGCTGCTGGCGTGGGGCGGCGGTCGGTGCGGCCTCCTGGCGGAGGGGCCAGCGGCCGGCGCGGGGCGGCAGCCTCCCAGTTAGGGTTCCTCTTCTTAAATTTCATTCTTGATGTGATTTTTGATGAATTCATTCTCAGATTATTGCTAGATGTTGTATTTTTGTGAGAAACCGAGAGGATGAATGTGTGTAAAGATCTTAGCGATTCTTATTCTTGTGGATGTGTTCTTGTGATTCTTGTTTATTGTAAGAAGTGGATATGTGTGATTGTGAATAGAAAGATTGAAAATCTGTGTGATTGTGATCTTTGTGAATGTGGTTGAGAAGAGAAAAAGGAAAAGAAAAGAAAACAGAGGGAAAAAAAAGAAAAGAGGACGAGAACGGCAGGAGACGGCGACGGAAGGTGACGACGGTGCTCACACACATTTGTACCGGGGCTTGTTACCACCCGGTACAAATGTGAACATTTGTACCGGGTGGGATACCCGGTACAAATGTGATTTCACATTTGTACCGGATGGTTTGTACCGGGTGGATACCCGGTACAAATGAGGGTTACCACCCGGTACAAATGCTTGTTTTTCTAGTAGTGTTCCTTTCTTACTCTGCTGCGCATTTGGATGAAAATCGCATTCACACATTATCAATATGGGAATATGTTGTTGGTTTCTAGCTACTATAATGGATCATGTCGGCTTCGAGTATAAAATGCACAAAAGATTTTCATGAGGACTTGTAAGTTCTTTTAAATTAGAAAAAAGTAGCATTTTTGTCCGGATTGTTTGACTTCTGGGAAAAGAACACACATATAAATTTATCTTGTATGGTTGTGGACTCTGTTTGGCAGGTTACAAATTTTATTAGTGTATATGATTCAAACTATGTAACGTTTCATCGCCGGTGACCGAGTAGAATTTGTTTGTGATCAATTCTGTCTCATTCGTCTCTTTATATTAAGAGCAGTATTAAAACGTTATCTACAATAACAACAAAATTTATTTGTTACATAATCATTTCTCAATTGATTATCATTCTGTTGCCGTCCATCTCGCCAACATGGCTACCAATTATCATCAGCCATGCTTTGTTTCAAATCGCAATGGGGGGAAACCGAAGTGAACCAATTGCTCCATGAAAAACAATTGTGCTGTGGTAATGATAGATGTACCGATCACTGTTGAAATTAAGCAATAACAATCCTATTCCCGAAACAATATGTGCAAAACTACCCCTATTGCATACTACTGTCATGTTCTCATGTCCTGGATCCGCAGCAAAAATTTGCTGGTGTCTGAGACGCCAAGGAACAAAGATTCCGCATGGGTTCCTTATCTCTCGCATTGCGCTTGTGAATCAACAGCTTGCGTCCTGTCTCCCAATGCCTCGTAGTCCTAAACATAACATCTGACATGGACACACGTGCATATTCAATCAAGATTCAGGAATACAAACGTCGAATCATGGCATTAGTAGCTCTAGTAACAATGCAAACAACGATACTCGAACTCCCTTACGATATTTGTTTCTTATATAGGCTTCAGTTGTAATTGGTGACAACTACTATGTCCCGTGAAAAAGCCACCTTAAAAAAGGTCACATGGTTCATACAATAAATATTGACTGCATGTCATGTCCTAAATAATGCTTTTACAAATGACAGAAAGATGATGCAGGAATGGGACAAGAAAAGAGTTAGCCAAAATCAATAGAAAATTGTGTTCCTCCAGATTATTATATAATAGGGCAAGATAAAAAGGGTCCTTTGAAGTTGTATAGTTGACGAATTTATAGTTGGCTTCATCAGTTGAACGTTGTTTGCGGGATACATTGGTCTGCCTGATTGTATTATTCCTACTAGAGAGAGACCTGTTCGTGGTTCGTTGAGCTCTTTCTAATCATATTTTATCTTTTTTACAGGAAATGAGAACTCGTATAATTTTGTTTGCTTCTATAATCAGGACGTTGCTATTTAGTGATAAGTCGGCTGGTATCTCTGTTCGGGCCGGAGAAAGCCTGCCAAAAATATTTATTTCAATATTGTATATTTGCAAGGTTGTTCTTGTCAGTCCTAACCATGTTGATGTTGCTAAGATTATCCGGCCATGCGTGGAGAGCTCTCAAGTGACCTCCCAGAGTTACTATCTCATACTTCTGGAAGCCGGGCCGGGAACATAAAAGCCCTTTTTAACATCTAGAAACCATGTGCAACAAGTTAAGTCCCTCTATTCTAGGCTTAGTGAGGCCCAAAAGAGGACCCAGATATGCATGGTCATATCCCTTCCCACCGTATTATTGTACTACATGTTACTTTTCAATATTGGAATGTCGGAGCACTTGAAGGTCTACTAGGCTTTGGAGATGTCAGGATCAGCAAACCTAGAAATAGCAGGAGACGACGTGGGTCGGACATGACTGTTGGCACCACAGGCTTGGAGTACACAAGGTACGGTTTTGCTGAAAGTCTAGCTCACAGACCATGCACCTGACAAATCCTTAGATGCATGGGATTTATACATGCTCTCTGTTTTGTTCATGCTTCAAGTTAGCACTTGTTTGGTTCCAAACCTCAACTGCAGCACGCCTGAGTAAAAATTGCAGTGCCTCTTCAGTTGTTTCCTGCACCATTTTTTTCTGAAAACTTGCATTATTGCTGCTGAATTTTTCCACCGCACATGAACTACAGCGTGGAAAACATTGGCCGAAACTATATATAGAGAGCTTAAACTGAACCATATCGGTTTACAAACAATAAAAATGAGATAAAACCAAATTAACGGGCCACAGCAGAGCTTGCCACTCTTTGGAACGGCTAGTGCAGCAGCAGAGCTCGCCACTCAGTGGGTCCGTTCCATGTTAGGAGCGGGGTGGGATGCAAAATTACACATGAAAAGTGAACCAAGGCACAGATTAACAATCCGAATGAGGCATGCCTTTTTTTATTTTCTAGTCTGTCGTGCTGAAGTGAAATCCGGTGGTACATGGTTGTTCCTTCTTGCCTAATTCCCAGTGTCTTCCATTACATAGTGTTGCATGGCAAGTGCAGTACAGGAGGGGAAGTTAGACAGAACTAGTTGCATATATTCATAGAACGATTGGGAACATATATGGACTGCAGGAGGCCAGACCAGAAAATACTATACCATTAGTCGCACTGATTCTTGTGTCCTTTTTTGCCTTTTTCTTTACTTCCTTATCAAAACACATTCTTTATTGTTTTATTATTTTTTCTATGAGCACTTAACTTTATATATTATATACTCTCTCCTTCCTTTTATATACAACGTTTGTTAGTTCAATTTTGAGCTAGCCAACGTCATATATAACACAAAGGAGGGAGTAAGTAGCTGAATATCTTCTGACAAAATCATTAAAAGTATATAATACTTGAAATATGTGTGTGATGGCACCATTAAGGCCTTGTTCGGTTAGCCCATTCCCGGTCGGGAATGCAGCCCAACCCACGGGGGACACCCGGCCTGGAACAAATACCGGCCCACCAGAAAAGTTGACGTTCGTTTAAGCCCCTCCTAGGGTCCGATACCGGTCCAAACCCATTCGTTCTCCCCAACTTGGCCTGGGAACGAAACATCTTCCGTGCTGTCGTGGAACGAACCCCTCCCGTCGGCGCCGTCTTGTGAGAATAGAGAGGGGAGAGGCGACGCGAGGCTGCGCAGGAGGCGGCGGAGCGGGTGAGCAGGAGGAGGAAGAACAAGCGGCATCTACGGCGACCCCTCCCGACGGCGTCTCCTCGCGGCGATGGTGGATAATTGCAAGTCGTACAGCTGGTCAGCAGGTCGGCGCCGGCGCCGGCGCGGCCTTCTCCCTCAACAGCTCGTCCCTTCCGGGCTTCCGGCAGTCGTCTTCTCGCCGGTGAGCCACCCATCCTCGCCCTTAACCTCTTCTCTTTCGTATGGCTAGGGTTCTTGTTGCACATGCTCAGATCTAGGAATCCAGATAGATAATAGTCCGAGTACGCAGATGATTCTTGATTTGTATAGTGATTCGCAATACCGGTGGTGATACTGTACTGTATACTGCACAACCATTTTCTAGTTAGAGTACACTGGTAGTAGTTTTCCTCTTTCTTTCGTTGATCCCTTTGCTCATGCCATGCTCGTCTTGTTAGTGTAATAATTGGGCGCAGATCGATGTGTCTGAATGATTTGGTGCACTACTGCTGGTGTGCAGAACCAAAGTCCCCGTTGCAGGTCTTTATCAAAGCTGATGGATGGATGGATCAATGCTTGGGCTTTGATAACCTGGACAGTTTCAAAAGGAAAAACGAACCATTTATTAATGGCAATCTGATTGAACCATTGTTGTAGAATAGTTGGTAATAACTTGGTTCGTAGATTCGTGAGAACATCAGTCAAGGCCTAAGTAGCAAGTGATTGTGTTTGCTGATTAAGTGTTTTATTATAGGTGCACATTGGTGCATACAGACATTGAACAATCACTTGCTGCATCAATGCTTATCTAAGCCGATCCATGTTATGCAAGGGAACATTCATGACGATACACAAGTGTACACACACGAACATGCGTTGAGTATAAACGTCGTAGCTGCTTGACATGAACACCTGTCACCTCCGGTCCAAGCAGTTCATTCCGTAAAAATGAAAATGTACAGTAGAAAATGAAAATAGTTATATTTTATTCATCATATTTTAACTCGACTCCATAAGTAATCCTCCCTTATCAATTTAAACTGATTGAGTATTGTTATTACACGGTCAAATTGTTCTCATTGAGCTCATGTAGTCCAAAACTAAAATATGTTAGGTTGATCTCCACCGGTTAGCCCAAAGGTCAATTGGGCTCTTGACCGCACCATGATCGGGGACACCCGCTCGCCCAATAACATGGCTGGTGAGCCCCTGTCGCGCAGCACTATAAATAGGAGGTGGGGGCCATGACACACACTACGCGCGGTTCGACACTGCCGCCAGACCTCACAACTCCTAACCCTATTCTGATCGAGAGGGAGGCGCTGAAGCGACTGGAAGGTCAGCGCCGCCGCTCCAGACGCCCCGATGACTATGCATTGCGCATTGCTGCCTAGCGCAGATCCTCACCGACGAATCCGTGATGGCCAGTGTGACAAAGGTAAACAACTGAGTTCACATCAACACCACCTAGATGTTACTCCTAGTGATCCGCAAAATCCATCAAAATAGTATTAAATGTGGCCAACAAGAGAGGGCCAACAAACCAACAACCACTCTAACTCCACTGTAATAGGAATATCTATCTTTGTTCATTTGCATACATTGATCCAGTTTTTCGCACCCCAAGGCCAGTGCTATACATGCAGTGTAGTGTGTATATCTAGGTATCTAGTTTGCTTGTGAATGTGATGTGGGTTAACGGTGAAGGACTGAAAATGGGGTGTAGGTACCGAAAGCTAAGGCCCATAGCTAGGCTTGGGAGACATTAGGAATAGTCGACTTGGAGGAATCCAGTGAACCAGAGCCAATGTTATGTTGGTTCCCTCTATGTGAAAGGCACTGACGAAGCTAGGATTGAGAGCTAGAGTGCTTCAAAAATTGAGAGCCTTCCATCCGTGAAATCAAACAGTAGAAACAAAGGAAGTACCGTGACGTAACTAAAGAAAAGTAGCAAAAAGTACTGGTCAGGTATCTATACCGGGGATACCCGATTAATGGTATAAATACGCATCAAGGGCGTGAGATGCCCTTACGAATGGAAAATCAGCCCATCAAGTGTATGCCGACCCCCGAGGGTCGGTCGAGACGTGATCTCCGAGCAAGGATCTGGGGGATCTCCGCCTCGCCAGCCACCCGCAGGGAAGCCTGGGTGTCCTTGATAATGGGGAACTTGCAGGCTCCGCATCGGCTCCCGTACAAGCCAAAGCGAAAGGACAGCGCGTAGCTACAGCTGCACACCGCAGGCTACGTCATAAAGGCCCCTGCCTCGTCCAACCCCCGGCAAAGGGATCGGGCACCCGCACCGCTGGGGCCCTCAACGTCTCGCCCCCATTCTCTGATGCTGCACAGGCCTTGACTGGAGCAGACTATGCCGCAAGCTAACGCTGCAGCAACCGATGACCGACGTGACGGCCTCTGCAACCGTAAGACCCGAGGTAATCCTCATGATGATCCGGGTTAGGATGGCGTGCCCTTCGGTGGATGTGCGTCTCCCTGACGTCAGTGCGACGACAACCAGAAGCAGACAAATGAGCTCGACCACTGAGGATCGGAGGTGCCCTCGGGGGGGTCGGCTCTCCACTTTTCCTTCCTCCCTCTTCCAATTGTACCCCTGTTCCTCCTTAGACTATAAAAGGAGGAGACATGGCTCCCATTCAAGGGATCACTTTCACACACACTCGCACACATACGTTGCACACCCTACCACTTTGCAAACATCAGAGGCTTGGGAGCTCTCCCTCTCGCCCTGCTTGTAACCCCTACTACAACTGACGCGAGTAACATGAGCAGTTCGAGCACTGGACGTAGGGCATTTCGCCTCAACCAGTATAAACCCTTGTGTCAGCCTCTCGCGTAGCCATCAGAGTCTGACGCGCATAAAATTTACTAGTCGTCGGTACGAAACACCGACATTACTAATTTTGTGGTTGCAACTACCAAAAATTTGGAAGATTGGACTACGTTTACTACCACACATAATTAGCTGCAAAGACCCAGCAACATCTCCATTTTCCTATGCATAGATCGAGGTGAGCGTGGCGCTGTATGCCAACGTAGGGACTGAGCCAGCAAAGGAATTTGGCAATGGCTAAATCGATCAATCAATGGAAGGTTGATCAGATGGATTCATTACATGGGTTGATTTGAGACTAAATGGAAAGTTTGCACTGTGTACTAATACGTGTTAACGTTACTAGAGTTTTACGGACTGGATCCGGGCTGCAAAACCCCCAACTAACCTGGGTCCTAGATCCGCCTCTGTGCCGGCATTGTGGCTAGGCATAGTGGACAAGGGCTCCACGTACTGTGCATTACAATATGTCTCATTGCATTGGGAATCTATTTCTATTTCGTGGGTCCTTTCAAAGTTATCGAACGTCAAAACTTATCCTTCTAGTGAACAAGCACAACAATGCATTACAAGCTTGTTTGCCGGTGCCTCCTACCATATCTGTTCTCTCCACAGGGTAACTATAGTATTTATATACTAGCAAATATGCCCGTGCGTCGCACGGGAGAAAAAAATCATTGTACAAGTAACACAAACTCGATCAACTAATATACTCATAAAATACTTCAAATTGATCCGTTGATAAATTCATTTATGGTCACATCAATTATTTATAATAAAAGACTTCAAGTTTTGCATGCAAACCTCATTAACCTGACGGTACCATTGCTTGAAAAAACTGACAGCACCAAGGCGAGCAGTGAAATCAAACGTGGAACACATAAATGCCACAATTTTTTCGATTTTTTCTTCAAGATTTAGCTAAAACAATTTTGGGGTTTCTAGATATAAAGTTATTATATACTCTAAATATATATTATATCTAGATACATAATAAGAATATATCTAAAAAAAATTCAAAACGGATTGAGGATCAAGGAGGTATAGATCATCGGAGTTGTTTTTTAAAACTACAATAAAAAGATCTTGCTTATGTCTTTTTAGAGTCCCGAGAAAAATAGAAGCAAAACAATATAATATATTATACTCCTTCCGTTCTAAATTGTAAGTCGTTTTGAGTTTTATAAGTGCATAATTCTTGTTACCCACTTAGATATAGTGTATGTCTAAGTGTGTAATAATAGCTATGACCATAGAAAAGTCAAAACAACCTACGTTCTGTAACTGAGGGAGTAATTGTGCACCATAAACCCATGAAGCGAAATGTACTCTTTCTACGTCCATTGTTAAAAAAAAGAAAAAAATCTCTACATGACACATATGACGTATACCCAGCGTCCAGCGCATACACGGAGCAGAGTGGAGGGCCCGGCGGCAGTGTAGCGTTTTATGCATAGCTTGTCGCACCGCGCCGCCAGCAAAATCATCTGTAAAAAGGGCCTGGCCCACATGACATATCCCACTCTATTGATCCGCAAACAAAAATGATGTCGTCGTCCAGCTTGTATCGCATTATCTCCATCCCATTCGATCGAAAAATGATCCCCATCTTTCTCCCGCTCGGCGGCCCCTCCTCCCTCCCTCCTCCCGCAGCCCCCTCCTTCCTCCCGCGCCTCCCTCCTCCCTCTCACGGCCTCCTCCACGGCGAGGTCGGCGCCAAGGCGGCGGCAGCAAGCACCGCCGTTGGAGCTCCACAGCACCACGTCCGGCGGCGGATGCGGCGAGCTCCACGATGCGGCGGCCTCCTCCCTCCGGCCCGCTCCTTCCTTCAACATGGCCGGCCCCTTCTCCCTCCGCGTGAGATCCGGCCCGATGGCCTCCTTCTCCCAGCTCTGGCGCCGGTGGCCATGGCGAGTCTCGCCCCCTCCTCCTGCTATGCGCTGCCTTCTCCGTCCACGTTCCCGGCCAGCCTCGTCGAATCTCGGGCCCGCCGGAGCTTGTGGCCAGCGGCGCTCGTGGCTGTTCGCGGTGCCGAAGGCCGTCCGTCCGCTTGTGTCGGGTTTTTTTGGCAAAAATGTATCTGCAATGTAACTGCTTCAAGGGCAGCGGGTTGATTACCAAAAATTGCGAGGGTTTTTTTGTAAAAAGTGAAGGCGGATTGATAGAAACATTGGTCCTTTAATATTAGGTATAGATAAGCAGTGTTTATTCAGCGTCCTCCAAACATCACCTCTACATATATACGGATGAGGTAGTAACAAGAGAGCAACATGCAAGCTAAGGGTACACACTCTCCAAGCAGTCGCTCAACACTCATATGTATACATCGGATTCATGGCAAGTAACTAGGCATAGGAGACATCAGGACTAGTCCACAAGGGAGGGCAAGGAGGACTTGGGGGTCAGTCACAGCCGGTCCTCCCTCCGGCGCGAGCTGGAGTGGCTGTTGACGGTCGTTATTGCAAATATATATCATCAACATCTACGGATCAAGGATGCCTTGAGGCTGACCTGACGAATCGTTTAAATGTCAGATTTTTTGGCAACCGGAAGCCAAAATACATGTCAGCATGATGCCTCTTCATCCTCGACGCCACCAGCACTATATGCTACATTGCTTCGATCAAAGCACTGCATTTTTTGTCTTGACTAAAGCACGACAATTACTGTGGAAATAGGAACTGTCACCGTTATCAAAACGGTAGCTGGAATTAGCTTGTTGTAATGTACACTTAGTGCACCTCTACATATCATAGAGATTTCAATCCAGGACCGTGTCATCGAGAAGAGCAGGATCGTGTCCATTCATAGTTCTGCAATATAATGAGTCCTGATTTTTGTATTTTTATCCTCAGATTTTTAGATGATAAAAATAATGTTGATGCTCAGGGCTGGATCCATGGGGCTCCGATGACTACAGGGTTGTAGAGGGGTGGCTCTACCCTCAGCCCCTGCCCCCTATACATCCATGGTTTAATTATCTCATTTCTATAAATCTACCAACCACCATGCAGATCCACATCATTCAACTGACTCTCTATCCTAAAAAAAAGGGTTCCCCTGCAGCACAACATAACGAGATATAACATAGTATGTAGCATAAATAGTCGAAAGGTAGGAACAATAGACGTTAAAATTGGGTCAAAAGCACAATTAAAATGGAGTGGTATGAAAACAATATACATACAATGGGGTACGGATAATGGAATAGAAGGTATCTGGAAATAGATGTGCACCCACAAGCTTTGTCCGTCTATGCTCTTCATCAGTGCGGTGGCATGTGGATGGATTGTTTTCACTTTTCAGACTTCAGGATATCCTAGTTCAGGGTATAGCGTAGCAGGCTTCAATCGTTTTGTACCAATTTCTGATAGGTACGTAATCACATCAGAAGTAGCTCAACATATTTTGGTCCTAACAATGCAATGTAATTTTGATTAGCCATGCCAAGAAAATTTGTTTTTCGTGATGGATTGTTTTGCTCCCAAATCTCCTGTCATCTCATAAGCGGGCCGCCCAGCCCTATTGTTCATAGGACACTATCGTTAAGTAGCATAGACATGACAGAATTATATTGTTGTATGAGTTAAAAGGAGATGGAATGGAATGGTTGCAAAACCATTCACTACAGTATTTGGGCATGAGAGTATAATTAGGTATCTGGAAAAATGTGGCTGACATAATGAGAGTCATGTGTGGTTCGAGGACCGGTGGATGGTCGCTTCCTGGTGTGATGAGTGATTGACAACGTGGTGTGGACTAATTCTTGGCTAAGTATTGCAGGTGCAGGTTGCGGCTTGACTGGTGTTGGTGCAGGTGAAGAACAAGCGCGAAAGGTCGTTGCCGGTGAGGCCTCCAGGTGTGGAGAAGACAAGTAGGCTTGGTTCGAGGGACCCGGTGGCCAGCGGGGTCAAGTGCGGGCCGCATGGTGGCAAGAACGGCAAGATGAAGTCATGGACGGTTTCTTGGTTGAGCCTCAAAACCAAGGTCGAGCCGGGACTATGTGGGAGCCGAGTCATGAGTGGTGATTGGCGGAGGCTACACCGAGTTCGCGGGGTTTCCGGTGGTTCACCAGAAAACCACTGGGTTCCTTGGTTGATCCACAAAACCAAGACCGAAGAACCGAAGACGGAGGTGCAGCAGCTCCAGACCGGTCTGACCGGTGGGTCTGACCGGTCTGACCGGTGGGTACCGGTCTGACCGGTGTGCGACGACGAAGTCCGGAATCTTCGAAGCGGAGGACACGCGTCGGGATCGCAAGGCTTGCATCGAGGCTAAGCAAGTTTGCGGTCGCTGGGCATCCGTCCGATGGTGCGAATACAAAGACTTCCAATTTCGCCCTTGAGGGGCATGTATCCCTAGTTAGCTAGTAAGGGTATTTTCGTCTTTCGGTTGCCTCCATATAACCCAAGGGGTGAGAGGATGGCAGCCATCTCTTGGAACCCTAGCTCATTTGTTTTCCTATTTTCTCTTCCTATTTTCCTTAGGATTTTCTTAGGACTAGCTTGAGAGCTTCATGGTGAGATCTTGTGAGAGGGAAGGATGATCGAGCGGCAAGCTAGACCTTGTATGAACCTCTTTGGTATGTATAGATGATTCGGCGTGGTTCCTCAAGGCTTGGATGTGTCTTTCCCGTTTCTCCTTTTTGGTGATTTTCGGAGCCCTTTCTTGGTGATTTTCTTGGAGCGATTTCGAGGCCTTTCTCTTTGAGATTTGGTGGGGGATGTATGTATGAACCCTTCGTGGTTCTTTTCCCTTTGATTCTCCACCCAAATCCGTGAGCAAAGGGGCTCGATTTTGGGGTTTTCTTGGCTCTAGGGTTAGAGGCATTCTTGGTGGGATTTCCTCGATTCCTCTTGTTTTGACAAGTTTTGGTGGACCAAATCTTGGCTATGGAGTGCCCATGAGGTGTTCCTACTACCCCCAAAGTCTTGTGCAAAACCGTTGTAACATCCCAAAAATTTTGAACATTTTGCCAAGTGTGAATTTTCACAAAAATTTAAAACTTTTTGTTTGAACTTGAGTGCTACCAAATTTTATCCCAAATTGCTAGCTCTCATCTCAAATTCTAAATAAAATAAAATCATATAAAATTATTTTTAAATTAAGGTGTAATTGTGATTTGGATTTTCTTGGATTTTATTCGGTTTACAATTGTGTGAAGTTTTGAATTTGAAAGTTATTCAAATTCAAACTTATATTCAAACTATATTTCAAAATCTGTTTAAACTCTAACAACTAACATGGGCCGCAACCCAGTGGACAAAGTCCACTAGGGACCCCTCAAAACTTCAGTCGAACCAGCCCGCCGAACCTCGCCTGGGCTTGGGCCCTGACCTTTCCAACAAAGTTCATCTAATACCCTTCTTCTTTGAGCCACAAACCAAACCATACCCTCTCCTCCCTTTCCGCAAGCCCACCAAACGGCCCAGCTCTGCGTCCGCCAGCCCAGCAGGCCGCCGGCCACTCCCTTCCTTTACCCTTCACTGCCAGCTGGGTCCCGCGAGTCAGCCAAAAAGAGCTCCTGTGCTTCTTTCTTCTTCTCCCTGCCCTCTCGCCTTACGCGCAGCGCACGCGCGCGAGCGGATGGGACAGGTTCGCCGGCCCGACCTATGCTGCACGCACGCCGAGCCGTGCGCCCGCCAAGGCCTCCACCTCGTGCACTCCGCCCCGAGGAAAACCCCTTTCTACCCCGCTCCATGACGCACAAGGGGCTCCGCCAGCCATAGGGGCACGGCCACATCGCCACCGATGCCTCGGCACCCAATCGGAGCCCTCGGCCCACTCTTGCCCACACACGGCCTTGACTAAGCACCAAGGCGAGGACCGGACCTCCAGCCGCTCCCAGCTCCCCAATCTAGTTGGGATTTTTCCCCTTTTCCATGCTATCCTATCCATCGCCGCTCTCTGCTTCTCTCCCCAAATACCGCTGCTCTGCACCTCGCCACACCGTCCTGCTCCGCCGCCGCGCGCTCTGCTGCCCCGCACCGTGCAGCGCCGTTCCACAGCTCGGCACGCACACCCGCGCCGATATATCTCCCCATGAGCTCGCGCCACGCCAAGGGTGCCGCCTCCGCTGACGACGAAACCGCGCCGAGCACCAACACGGACGACGACATCGAGCAGGAGCCGGCACCGGGGACGTCAAGGACGATGACGGTCTCGAAGGCAAGGGGCCGAGCTCCAAGGGTACCCCAACGACCGCGAACCCGAAGGAGCCGAGCAGGAGATCAACTCGTCGCCATGAACCTCGTCACGGCCCCGATCTCTTCCTGCCTCGCCGCGAACTCCGACGAGCCCCTGGTGAGCGTCACACCCCGAGCCATCCCCTGCTCTGCTCTATTTCCCATCACACATTCTGATGAGCCGCTCTGCCACTATCGGAACACGAGCTCGTGTACGCTCTGGAAACCGGCCTTCGCGCCGATGTTGCCGAAACACGCGCGCCGCCTTTGCTCCCTGTCCGGCCGTCGCGCCGCGTTCCCTTACGGGTGTCGCACTGCCTCGCCACCGCCGCGCTGCCCTGGGTCGGCCGAGCCGTGTCCGTGGGACCTCACCTCGCGCACGACGCTGTTCCGCCGCGCGCGTCTCCACTCTTCGCCGCTTCCTTCTCGCCGCCGCACCGTTCTGACTCTTGCGGCCGCCGTGCGGCGCGTACCCGCTCTTTTACGTCGAAGCCGCACCGCACCTCGTGCTGCACTGCCTCGCGTCGCGCCGCATCCTTTTCGCCGCGCGTCTCGCTGCTTCTGCACCGCGTGACCGCAGCAGCCGCTCTGACCATGCCCGCCGACGCCGAGCCCGCGCGTGCTGGTGGACTGTGGTCCGGCCTTCGCGCCGTGATGTTCTCTCTCTGCAGGTGCGCGTGTAGCCGTAGCAGCCAAATTCTGTCACCAGCCAGCCCTTGTCGCGCCGCCGCTTCCTTGTCGACATTCGACCGAACACCTAGCGCGCACCCCTCTTTCTTCTGAACCTGTGTGGCACCACACGCTGAACCACACGCACACCTGGCCACACAGGGCACAGAGAATCCTCTAGCCGCCCAGACGAACGAACTCCAGGAGAGTTTGGGGAGGAAAGCTGGACTTCTGCTAGGAACCCCTGCTGGGCTTGGCCCACGAAGGTCTTTTGGGCCAAAGGTTATACAGGCCAGGCCGAAAGAGAGCTAAGGGAGCGTTCCTAGACTTCTAGTTCTTGGGCCAATCTGGGCCGGCCCAATGGGCTAATAACACTTTGGGCCCAACATCGGCCCACTAACCCAAGGGTCGCTGACGTCATGCTGACGTCAGCATTATTTTAATAAAACTATTTTCTGTTTTAATAAAAGGATTTAATAAATGATTTATAAATTCCTTTTCCTTTAAAAATTACTAACTAATTATCCGGAGCTCCGAAAATTATGAAACCAGTTGCGTTGGTTTCATAATTTCGAGACGCTCGCTGCTACCCTATCCTTTCCACTTTTGCACTTGAACCAACCTCTTTTGCCCCGCATACTTGGAGAAAGGTTCGTGGCCGCTACCGCCACTACGCTATTGTGGGTCTGGGACGCCGGAGCCCCGCAACTAGCCACTGACGTGTTGCAGACACGAATTACATCCCCGAGTCATGTTCTCATAGCTTTCCTTGCTTGCACCGCTTCCACCACCTTGTGCCACAACCCGCATACCCGCTCTCGCTCTACCTTGTTTCGTGCTGCGAAGCGTGCGCCGTACCAGGTGCTTGCAACTAGGATGCCGCGCGTGATGGACGGCCGTGCCTTGAGCAGTGGCCACTGCTTCAAGCACGGCAACCCCGTGTTGCAACCTAGCTACTACGCCATGGTTATCGTCGCATCGTTAGCACTTGCACCACCGCACTCTCGAGCACGCTCTACCGCGTCACCACCCTTTGGCCGACCGCAAGTCGAACCTTTCCTTCTCCTTGTGCTGCTGCCGCACACCTTGGCCTGATAATCCCATGCCTAGCTCACTTCACCATGCTTTTCTCCCATCATCTCTTGAACCTCCGTTTTGTTGCTACCATCAGTCGCGCTAATGCCTTGCCAGCGCGATCACCCAAGGTTTCTAACCCTTGATCGGCAAAACCGACCTTGAACTAACTTTTCTCCCTAACTTGTTTTCTAGTATATAAAGCTAGTAGCTTAAAACTATTTTAATATAAAACTAATTACTTTAATTTCCTTAATTTAAAACTAGTGCTGCTTGTAATTAGTCCGGATTTACTTGGTTCTTCTAAATTGATGTTATTTGGAGTTATTACCTAGATGATTGTCGTTATTTATTTTCGCGTCGCATCTCGTGTAGGCTTGTGATCATGTTGGAAGACCCGAGCTGCGACAACGACCCAGGCTGTGACAATAGGGAAGACCTTCGACCCGAAGGAAGGGCCCAACCTCTACTACTCTACGACGACTACCGCGCAGGTGTCATGTCACTCCCGACCATGTAGATCCCATGCATGCTATTTAGTTGCTAGTGCTTTATTTATGATGCTTTGGATGATTGAAGTGCATTGACAAACTTTTAGCCATGTCTTGATTTGTTATATCCTGTACCTTGAACTTCCAACCTTTGGGACTAGCTACAGACCCCTAGCTAATCCCCGATTTTTGCTATCCATACATTTTACCTGTTTCGTGATATGGATGCATCTCTGGTTTGGACTGAGATTGGGATATCTCGGTATTCTAGCATGTGTTTTGGGTGAGTGTGGAACCTTGACGTGTTACCGCGGGAGCGAGCCGCTTTGGTTACTTGTGAATGCCTGTCTAGGGGAGATGCGACCTGGCCTCTCGCCCTAGCGGCGTGTCGGATGGTTGGAGTTGGTGAGTGCTTGCTCCTGCAATAAAGGACCGATCAACAGTTTAACCATGATCTTTGGGCTATTTTCGTACAAACTATTCACCTTGTTATGGGCGGGGTTCGGTCTGAGAACTAGTAGGTGGATGGCATCCAGCCTGTAGGCGGACCGGTGTGGTCGTGTGAGGGGGACGGGTTATACCCCCCGAGTAGACGTCACCCCGGCTCCTCCGGGGATGGTCTCACAGCTCCGAGGCCCTGCTGGCAACTTTCGCGCCCCAGTTCAGGACGAGTCAGGCTTGGAGAGGCAGGAGAGTGCCACCCACTGCTAGGTCTCCGGTCGTTAGGTAGGGATGTGGATCGGAGGCATCCGATTCTGCCCTATCCGGCGGGTCTAGTTGTACAACCTCTGCAGAGTGTTAAACCTATAGCTATAGTCCGTGTCCACTGGTATGGACAGCCCACGGGTCTGTTACTCTGGCTAGACTTTTCTTGTGCTGCTTCTCTCCCCCGAGTGTGTGAGCCCGGCTTGGTGCCGTTGAAATGTGAGGTAGGAGTTGGTGACCTCACATCGCAGATGAGAGTGGGATGCTGTGACTCGGTTGAGGTCCAGTGTTTTGGTGTACTTTCCTTGGTTGGGGTATTGACCCCGGAGGCGTTGGCCTCGGAGGTGTGGATCTCCTCGGAGATGGTGACTTCTCTGCAATACCGCTTACCTTGATGTTGCTACCGCTGCTTGCATAAACTCACTACAGCCAGATATAGGTTTATCCATGCATACTAGAATTCATCCACCGCTTTTGCTCTTTGTTGGGAAGCTGACATGACCTACCCGCTTATCGGGTAGATGGTGATACTTTCAGACTTGGTGATCGACTACGACATCGACGATGAAGGATGGGAAGACTAGAGCTGGTCCTACACTCAAGTTTGCCTGTGGAGCTGGAGACGCTTCGCTTCGATAGATCCGCTGCGTAGATGTTTTACCTTTCTTGTTTAGTCCAGTTGGACTTGTACCCAGCTTATGCCGAAATGTTGTACTCTGATGTATTAATAAAATTATGAAATTTTCCCTTTTTCCTATGTTGTATGGATTTGTATCACTTGAGACAGGGTTTGCACGTGATAGCCACTTCCTGGGACTATCACAAAGGTGCAGAGGATCGGGTTTCCAGTTTTGGAAATCTGGTTCGTTTTAGGTGGTATCAAAGCCGTACTTGACCGTAGGACGAGCCCTAGCAATGGCCGATAATTTAGGACAGCCTAAACATCCTTAATTGAGTATATACCCCTTGATTTCTATATAAACCCCTTGAATTCTACTATTACACCCTTGACTTCTAATTAACTAACTGACTTACTAACAACCTCTTTACGCGATTGCTGACCTATGGAGAACCACGGATGTCACCTGATCAAGATCAAGTCATACTACAGAAGGATGCCTCATACAAGACAAAGACAATTATCATGAAGATAGCTACGGAGATTGGGTACAGGGAAAAGATGAAGATAACTCTACAGGACTTACTTGGATTATCCCCTGTTGGACCCTCACTACAAGTTTACACCATCACAGTTCCCCTACATTGGAGTTCAGACTACCAAAGATGGAATAGACTGCCACCATGATGCTGCATGAAGACTGCACACAAGAGAAGCAACAAGAACAATCTGCGCCCTTCTCTCTTTGCTCAGGATGGAGCTAGGATAGTGCCACTCTGGAGACAATAAGGAGTTAAGATTCTAAACTCAAGTGCGCCAACATAAGGAACTGGTTATCTACTATATGGATTTGGCACACGTAAGCTTAGATCCAGGAGTCGGAACCCCCCGAGGTGCCCGTAGCTCAGCTTTTGGATAAAAGACCCATCGACTTGAAGCTATAAGAATAGCCAAGTCAGACTGGATTAAGATAATGTAACTAGCTGCAGCTATAGGAGGCAAATAATGGATTGAACAGCTACGACCACCCTGGAAGCAAGCATTAAATACTTGGAATCAGTATTTGATAACTATATGGAATTCCCTGAAAGTGAAGTGAGAAACTTGGATGCCTGGATTTGAAATTCCCCTAACCGACCAAAGTTGACGATGGATTAAAAATGAACAGATGAGGAACATGGGGCACAGATGTAATATAGAGCACCCCCTTTGGAAGGACAAAGCCACGAGAACCACGGACGAAGAAGAGTAGTCCAACTAAAATAGAGTATCTGAATTGGAAGGACTGGACAGGAAGCAATGGACTATGATCGAGGAGATTTTAGCTTCCTACCACAGGACCTCATGCGCCTCTTAGACTACATATGGAATCCCTTCAGTCAGAAGGATGGCTTTGGTAATTAGACCCTAACCCGAAGGATCGTGAAGGTAGCAACTGCTACAGGATACAACATCAGTACTACCCGAGTCAAATGGGTAACAATAAGTCATGTGACTCGCAGAGAAATATGGAACACAATTTACCGGTTCTCAACCAAACCAGCACGAAGAAGAATTTCATCAGCTTGCTTCAGGAAGTTCAACACCGAGACCTCAGATGGAATGTATCCTTCCAAGCGGTGTAACACTAACCTTAGAGAAATCCCACAAGTGCCCACGACATACTAGAATGTTTTCTTCCTGGTGTATTCTCGAAGGTCTTAGGAGTCAGCCTCGGGATACACATTGGTTTGGTGTATTGCTTGAGTGGTTGGATCTTTATGGTCTTATGGTTGTTATGCCTCTTCATGATTGAGTGAAATTGTACTGAGTGCTATGCTTGCTAGATCCTTAGATGACTCCTCTTAGAGACCTTAGCTACCCATCCTGCAAGATCAACAACTTGAAGAATGAAGACCGACGTGTCGAGCATACTCACAAGATCATGCAACCTCGACAAATCAGATCAAGACTTCAGATGAGTTACCCGATGATCATTGGAATCGAGTCCGCAAACCAGAAACTGAGAACCGAGAATTTGAAACCCCGAAAGCTTAGAAGTGCATGTACCTCCATGGAAGCATATATTGGTTAGGAGTAGTTGAATACCCTAAGACGACAGCAATACATTTTGGATAAGATCAGTCGGTCCCACCTTTGGAATGAGCAATTAATAAAGAAGCTCTACTGGACACCGTATGTTGAACTAGTGGGGAGAAGAACTACTTCGACGACTACGGGACACAGGTTACCTGTTCAACCTCGGTGTTGAAACCTACCTATTGGAAAATACGACAAAAGAGTTTGCCAAGCATATAAGAGTAAGGTAGGTGTGACTTCCACGTGAAGACCCATCCCAAGAAAATGTAACCCAATTTGACAAGTGTGAGATTTCGGATGGGAAGAATTACTCGCACAGTCGAGGGTGTAGCAGATGACCCCCTCGTAACAGAGACTATCATGAATGGGAAGCAACCATTCATAGTGTTTACGACCAGGAGCTAATTGGACATGTCGGATGTTGCTAGCACTCTGGCAAGAATCGTCGGAGACGATCTAAACCAACCAATGGATTACTATAAGAGTGGCCTACAAAGATTTTGTAAAGACTACTGGACAATCAGAGAATTTCTAGAAGTTGAGAGATCGCCCTGAAATTTGAGGAACCTTGATTAACCACACAAGATCTTATGATGGAATACAAGTATTGCAGCAGGGTAAACTATTTGGATGTGCTTATACAAGAAGTAGAGGTATTTCCTAAGCCTCGAGATGACTGAGGAAGTAAAAAGGAAGTTATGATCACCCAAGTGCAGCTAGTTGCTGAGAGTGCACGCCACAAGAGGTGCGACTGCACTGATGTTTTGGAAAAACCAGTATATCTACTTATGGATCAAGAGATAATATTTTCTATCTTCAACATATCCCACATGGGTATGGCTTCAAGAAGATTTCTTGGATAAACTAGGGAAACCTAGAGAATATGAGGAAACATGGATGAGGAAAAGATATTTGTGAGACTCAACTTTTGCTTAGCGTACTTCTTTTGGTTGAGCAGTCGAATTTTGGATAGAGAGGGTAATACACTTAGAGGTACGCTGAGGAATACAAGAGCTTCGGTATATGGCAACCAATTGGATAAGAGCTTGCTATATGGATACCAACTATTTACTTGCCGCAAGATAGGCTCAGAAAAATCGCCGGAATTGCATACCTTTGCTAGGCATAATGAATACGACTCCCTCATATGGGAAGAAGTGGGAGATTCATGCCTAATTGGATTAAAAGATACATAATGGACGCCCAGAGAATGAGGCTGAGTTCATACGGGATAATTTTTGGAATAAACTTAAAGGTTAAGAAGGACGTAACCTCAAGGGAGAGGATTGGAAAAAGATGAGACTAACACGCTTCAAAATGCTCTAAGTTCATCGAGCTTGTGAAACACGGCTAGAAGAGATAGATTAAAGTAAAGGAAGCTCTGGCCTACGACTGGAAACTTCTCATGGACATGGACTAGAGTAAAGATCTTGAAGATATGTGGACTAATCTTAACAACTTGCTTAAGGATGATAACGAGAGAGGACATCAACATCTTGAAGACAAACCGAAGTGAAGACCCTCACCACCCCCGGTACAAGCTTAATCTCGGGGACGAGATTCTTGTGAGGGGGGAGGAATGTAACATCCCAGAAATTTTGAACATTTTGCCAAGTGTGAATTTTCACAAAAATTTAAAACTTTTTGTTTGAACTTGAGTGCTACCAAATTTTATCCCAAATTGCTAGCTCTCATCTCAAATTCTAAATAAAATAAAATCATATAAAATTATTTTTAAATTAAGGTGTAATTGTGATTTGGATTTTCTTGGATTTTATTCGATTTACAATTGTGTGAAGTTTTGAATTTGAAAGTTATTCAAATTCAAACTTATATTCAAACTATATTTCAAAATCTATTTAAACTCTAACAACTAACATGGGCCGCAACCCAGTGGACAAAGTCCACTAGGGACCCCTCAAAACTTCAGTCGAACCAGCCCGCCGAACCTCGCCTGGGCTTGGGCCCTGACCTTTCCAACAAAGTTCATCTAATACCCTTCTTCTTTGAGCCACAAACCAAACCATACCCTCTCCTCCCTTTCCGCAAGCCCACCAAACGCCCAGCTCTGCGTCCACCAGCCCAGCAGGCTGCCGGCCACTCCCTTCCTTTACCCTTCACTGCTAGCTGTGTCCCGCGAGTCAGCCAAAAAGAGCTCCCGTGCTTCTTTCTTCTTCTCCCTGCCCTCTCGCCTTACGCGCAGCGCACGCGCGCGAGCGGATGGGACAGGCTTGCCGGCCCGACCTATGTTGCACGCACGCCGAGCCGTGCGCCCGCCAAGGCCTCCACCTCGTGCACTCCGCCCCCAGGAAAACCCCTTTCTACCCCGCTCCATGACACACAAGGGGCTCCGCCAGCCATAGGGGCACGGCCACATCGCCACTGATGCCTCGGCACCCAATCGGAGCCCTCGGCCCACTCTTGCCCACACACGGTGAAACGAACCGGATTTCCGAAACTGGAATCCCGATCCTCGGCACCTATGTGATAGTCCCAGGAAGTGGCTATCACGTGCAATCCCTGTCTCAAGTGGTACAAATCCATACAACACAGGAGAAAGGGGAAATTACATAATCTTATTAAAACATCAGAGTACAACATTTCGGCATAAGCCGGGTACGAGTCCAACTGGACTAAACAAGAAAGGTAAATCATCTACGCAGCGGATCTATCGAAGCGAAGCGTCTCCAGCTCCCACAGGCAAACTTGAGTGTAGGACCAGCTCTAGTCTTCCCATCCTTCCTCGTCGTTGTCGTAGTCGATCACCAAGTCTGAAAGCATTGCCATCTACCCGATAAGCGGGTAGGTCATGTCAGCTTCCCAACAAAGAGCAAAAGCGGTGGATGAATTCTAGTATGCATGGATAAGCCTATATATGGCTGTAGAAGGTTTATGCAAGCAGCGGTAGCAACATCAAGGTAAGCGGTATTGCAGAGAGGTCACCATCTCTGAGGAGATCCACACCTCCGAGGCCAACGCCTCCGGGGTCAATACCCCAACCAAGGAAAGTACACCAAATCCCTGGACCTCAACCGAGTCACAGCATCCCACTCTCATCTGCGACGTGGGGTCACCAACTCCTATCCCCACATCTCAACGGCACGAAGCCGGGCTCACACACTCGGGGGAGAGAAAGCAGTACAAAAGAAAATACTAGCCAGGTGAGAGATCGCAAGGGCTATCCATACCAGTGGACACGGACTATAGCTATAGGTTTAACACTCTGCAGTGGTTGTACAACTGGACCCGCCGAGTAGAGCAGAATCGGATGCCTCCGATCGACCTCTCTACCTAATGGCCGGAGACCTAGCAGTGGATGGCACTCTCCTGCCTCTCCAAGCCTGACTCGTCCTGAACTGGGGCGCGAAACTTGCTAGCAGGGCCTCGGAGCTGTGAGACCATCCCCGGAGGAGCCGGGACGACGTCTACTCGGGGGGTATAACCCGTCCCCCTCACACGACCACACCGGTCCGCCTACAGGCTGGATGCCATCCACCTACTAGTTCTCGGACCGAACCCCGCCCATAACAAGGCGAACGGTTTGTACGAAAATAGTGCAAAGATCAAGGTCACACAGACGATCGGTCCTTAATTGCGGGAGCAAGCACTCACCAACTCCATCCGTCCGACACGCCGCTAGGGCGGGAGGCCAGGTCGCATCTCCCCTAGACAGGCGTTCACAAGTAACCAAAGTGGCTCGCTCCCGCGGTAACACATCAAGGATACACACTCACCCAAAACACACGCTAGAACACCGAGATATCCCAATCTCAGTCCCAACCAGAAATCCGTCCATATCACGAACCATGTAAAATATATGGGTAGTAAATATAGGGGACTAGCTAGGGGTCTGTAGCTAGTCCCAAAGGTAGGAAGTTAAAGGAACAGGGTATATCAAATCCAAGGCATGGCTAAAAGATTGTCTATGCATTTCAATCATCCAAAGCATCATAAGTAAAGCACTAGCAACTAAATAGCATGCATGGGGTCTACATGGTCGGGAGTGACATGACACCTGCGCGGTAGTCGTTGTAGAGTAGTAGAGGTTGGGCCCTTCCTTCGGGTCGGCAGTTTTCCCAAACGTCGCAGCTCGGGTTGTCGTCGCAGCTCGGGTCTTCGAACAGGGTTACAAGCCTACACGAGATGCAACGCGAAAATAAATAACGACAATCATCTAGGCAATAACTCCAAATAACATCAATTGAGAAGAACCAAGTAAATCCGAACTAGCTACAAGCAGCACTAGTTTAATTTAAGGAAATCAAAGTAATTAGTTTGATAATAAAATAGTTTTAAGCTACTAGCTTTATATACTAGAAGACAAGTTAGAGCGAAGGGTTAGTTCAAGGTTGGGTTGTCGATCAAAGCTAAAGGTTCGGTGATCGCGCCAGCAGAGCATTAGCGAGTCAGATAGGTGCAACAAAGCGGAAGCTCAGAGGGTGATGAAAAGGGAAGTAAAGCGATCCGAGCTAGGTAAGGTATTATCAGACCAAGGTATGCAGCAACAACACAAAGAGAAGGAAAGATTCGACTTGTGGTCGGAAAAAGGGTGATGAGGCGGTAAAAGGGTGCTAAGGAGCGCGGTGGTGCAAGTGCTAACGATGCGACGATAACCATGGCGTAGCAGCTAGGTTGCAGCACGGAGTTGCCATGCTTGTAGCAGTGGCCACTACTCATGGCACGGTCGTCCATCACGCGCTGCCTCCTAGTTGCAAGCACCTGGTACTGCGCACGCTTCGTTGCACAAGACAAGGTAAAGCGAGAGCGGGTATGCGGGTTGCGGCACAAAGTGGTGGAAGGGGTGCAAGCAAGGTAAGCGGTGTGAACATGACCTGGGGTAGTTATTCCTGTCCGCGGCACGCTAGTGGCTAGTTGCGGGGCCCGGCGTCCCAGACCCACAAAAGCGCAGTGGCGGGCAGCGGCCACGACTTCTACACCAAGAACGCGGACCAAAAAGGGCTTGGTTCATGGGAAAGAGCAGAAGAGGATAGGGTAGCAGCGAGCGTCTCAAAATTATGAAACCAACGCAAGTGGTTTCATAATTTTCGGAGCTCCGGATAATTAGATATGAATTTTTGAAGGAACATAAATTTATAAAACATTTATTAAATCCTTTTGTTAAAACCGAAAATAATTTTAATAAAATATTGCTGATGTCAGCATGACGTCAGCGGTCAGCAGGTTACTGGGCCGAAAGTGTTAGTGGCCCAATGGGCCGGCCCAGATTGGCCCAAGGTTGAGCAAGTCTGGAAAAGGTCCTCAAACTATTTGGATCGGCCTGGTTAAACTTCGGGCCCAAAAGGCCTTCGTGGGCCAATGCCCAGGGGATCCTTTGTAAAAGTCTAGATTCACTCCTCAAACTTCCCCGGGGTTCGTTCGTCACGGAGGATGCAGGATCCTATATGGCTCGTGTGGCCTGGTGAGGTCATGGGTGTGGCACCACTCAGGCACAAGAGAAAGAGGGTCGCGCACAAGGTATTCGTTGTAATGCTCGAAAGGAGCAGCGGCGCGGCCAAGGATCGCCGGCGGTGGGGTTTGGCTATCGTGGCGTGTTCACCTGCAGAGAATCACCACGGCACGAAGGCCGGTCCACAGCACGACGGCGAGCTCGGTCACGGCGTCGACGAGTTGATGGGAGGCCGGTTCGTTTTCGGCGTGCGGCGAGACGCGCGGAGGTGGAGCGGCGCGGCGGGCGAAGGCGTGCGCGACGCGGCGAGGCGCGGCAGCAAAAGCGGCAGCGCGGCACGAAGCAGAAGCGTCGCGTCACAAAGCAAGGCGGCGCGGCGTGAGACGAGGCAGTGCAGCGCGAGGCAGCACGGCAGCATGGCGCGGCGAGGCTGCTGTGTGACGCGGCAGACAGCGATTGCGGCGGCGGCGAGCACGGCAGAGCGGCGGTGCGCGCAAGGAAAGATTTCCCCCCGGACGCGGCTTGGCTGGGAGCTACAGCGTGAAGCAGCAGAGCGGCGCGGCTGCGGCTGCGAGGTGCACGACACGATGGCGGCGAGCTAAAGTGCGGCGGCAGCACCTGCAGAAGGCCACCACACAACAGTCGGGCGGAGACGATGCAAAAGGGAAGGAACGTGCGGCTGCGCTCTACTCGCACAAAACATCAAACACCTGGTGGGTGTTCAAATGAGCAGCTGCAGAGCAAGCGTCCGTGGTCACTAGCGTTCGGCACAGGGAGCAACTGCACGGCACGAAGGCCGGCCAACACAGGCAGGATCACAAGAGCAAGCAGAGCAACATAGGGGCAGCTTGGGTGCTTGCTGTCACCGTTGGGCTCGATTGAGTGCAAGGCGAGGCAGGGAGAGATCGAGGCCGTGGCGGCTTGATGCGGTGCAGGCCGGCCGGTCGTCGTGGTTCATCTTGCGAACGGCGCCGGTGATGACGTTGGCGTGTCAGTTTCGTCTCGTCATCGGGTGGCAGCAGCTCAAGGTGGACGATGGCGTCGTCGTTCCCGGCAGCACGGCTTTGAGGTCGCTGTCCCTGGTGGCGTCACGAGCTCGGTGCCTTGGCGAGGCAGGAACATGGTCGTGGCTCGGTTTGGCGGTGAGCAGGGCATTTACTCGGCTCCGACTTGCTCGATTGGGGAAAACGGAAAGAGGACATGGCGGCACAGGGTACTGCCGAGTGCCGATCCTTGCTGGTAGATTAACAGAAGAGACTAGGAGGTTGTGGATTGCTAGCTTGTTGCGGTGGAGAAGGAAAAAAAACAAGGGATAGTTGTGGCTGTTGGTGCGTGGATTTGGAGCTCGTACATGCTAGCAAGGGGGAAGGGAACGAGTCCCAACTGGTGGTGGTGCTTATGCTCGGTGGAGAAACCAAAGAGGACAGATGTGTCAGCAGGCAAGAAGAAAAGATGGGACATGCCCCTGGCGGCGCAAGGAGGGAGAGAGCAGCTGCTCTGATTCTCCAGGTTTGCTTGCTCGGTGGAGGAACAGGCCAGAGAGATGGGTGGCGGCGGCTTGGGAGAGGAGAAAGGAGAAGGAAGAGAAGTGAGGGGTATTTAAGGAAGGGAGTTAGGGTTAGATAGAGAGACTTTTAGATGGGCCTAAGCTTTGGGCCCAGACAAATTAATTCCGCAAAATAAATTGGTATATTGTATAATTAGAACAAATGAATTTAGACTAATTCTTCCGGGAACGAATTAAGTAGCGAACTATTAATTCGAGAAGCCAGAAAATATTGTCACAATTCAAAAAGAGCTCCAGGGAATTTAATCCAAGTGAATTTGGCCTATTTTCCGAGATCGAACTAATTACAAAAGATTAATTCGAAAAGTCGGAAAATATTATATAATCCACTTAGTAAATTCCAGGGCACTTCGGAAGGATCGGAAAAAGGTTGCGGGGTTAGAGATTACCAGATCGAGCTGAGGTAGAGGTTAGCAGATCAAGCCGAGCTAATTGGCTGGTGTTAGCTCGGGTGCAAAGTTAGAGTTAGTCAAACATAGTTTAAAGATCCTGTTTAAATACTAGCTTTAGTTTGTATTTTGGATTTAATCCAGAAATACAAACTCACCCTTGAGATCCAAATAAATCCAAAAAGATCCAACTCACATTTATACCATCATTTGAAAATAATTTTTATATAGTTTTATTTTATATGGAATTTGTGATGAGAGGCTAGCATATTGGGATCAAATTCGGTAGTATACAACTTCAAACAAAAAGTTTTAAATTTTTACAAAATTTACATATGAGAAAACATTCAAAATTCTAGGATGTTACATTCCTCCCCCCTCACAAGAATCTCGTCCCCGAGATTAAGCTCATACCGGGGGTGGTGAGGGTCTTCTCTTTGGTAAGTCTTCAAATTGTTGATGTCCTTGACGTTGTAACGTTCTGTCAATAAGGTTTCTTAGGTTCCGCACCTTCTATTCCCATGAGGGCTCTCGAAGCCAAGCACTACTGCAAATTCTCTTGCGCTTAGCACCCATAAGCACTTGTGTTGCCTGATCCATGTATCTCGGAATCCATACCATTTATACAGCTCGTGACGAGTTCCAAGTATAGGCTAGATATCTCCTCTTCTTAAATCGTTTAATCTAGTCGTGCTACATAAGCTTGGTAAGCTTAGAGCAGCTCGGAGCATGATTGTCTCATACTACTCCAATCCTTCCGCGCGAGCTTTCATCCTTCTTAACAATTAAGCTTACTCCAAAATTGTTCCGTATGAGCTCGGCCATATTCTTATGGCGTCTATTATGTACTGTTATCCAATTAGGCACGAGTCTCCCACTTCTTTCCATATAAGGGAGCCGTATACTTTATGCCTAGCAGAGGTCTGCAAATCCGACAATATCTCTGAGCCTAACTTGCAGTAGGTAAATAGTTGGTATGTATTTAACAGGCTCTTATCCAAATTGTTGCCTTATACCAACGCTTACATTCTTAGTGTACCCAGGGATATATATTATTATCTTTGTCCAAATTTGATTGTTTATCCAAAGCGGGTACGCTAAACAGAAGTTGAGTCTCATAAATATCTTTTCTCCATCCATATTTTCATATATCCTCTAGGATTCCCTAGTTTATCCAAGAAATCTTCTTGAAGCCATATCCATCTGGGATATGTTGAAGATATAGAGTACTATCTTTTGATCCATAAGTAGATATACTGGTTTCTCCAAGACATCGGTGCAGTCACACCTCTTGTGGCGTGCACTCTCAGCAACTAGCTGCACTTGGGTAATCATAAATTCCTCTTACTTACTCAGCCGTCTCGAGGCTTAGGGAACATCTCACCTTCTTGTAAAGGCACGTCCATATTACCCCATTTCCGTACTTGTATTACACCATAGGGCCTTGTGTTGTTGATCAAGGTTCCTCGAATGCTAGGTTTGTTCCTCATCTCCTAGAACTCCTCTGAGTCTCCAACAATCCTTACGAACTTCATTGCTGGCATTATCCGACATGTTCGTTTAGCTTGTGATTGTAAACACTATGAATGGTTACTTCCCATTCATGATAGTCCATGTTAAGAGGGGTCCTCTGCAACACCCTCGACTATGTGAGTCACTCTTCCCCTCCGAAATCTCACACTAGTCAATTTGGTTTCAATTTCTTGGGATGGATCTTCTCGTGGAAGTCACATCTACCTTACTCTTGTATGCTTAGCAAACTCTTCTGACTTATTTTCCAATAGGTAGGTTCCAACTGCAAGGTTGTATAGATAACTTGTGTCCAGTAGTTGCCGAGGTAGTTCTTCTTCCCACTAGTTCAGTATACGGTGTCCAGTAGAGCTTCCTTATTGATGGCTTATTCCAAAAGTGGGATCGACTGAACTTATCCAAGGTGCGTCGCTGACATCTTAGGGTACTCAACTGCTCTTATCCGATATATGCTTCCGTAGAGGTACATGCACTTCTCGAGCTTTCGAGGTTTCAAATTCTCTGGTACTCACTCTCTGGTTTGCAAACTCGATTCCAATGATCTTCGGGAAACTCATCTGAAACCTTAGTCCAGTTAGTCGAGGTTTACAAGAAATTCTTCACTTCTTCTGAGGTTTGGTCTTGTAAATAAGCTTGATTCATCAGCCTTCATTCTTCACGCTCTTGGTCTTGCTGTATGGGAAGCTATGGCTTCTAAAGGAGTCATCTAAAGAATCTAGCAAGCAAAGCACTCAATACAATTTCACACAATCATGAAGAGGCATAACAACCATAAGACCATTAAGATCCAATCACTCAAGCAATCCACCAAACAAATGTGTATCTCGAGGCTGACTCCTAATAACTTCAAGATTACACTAGGTAAAAACGTTCTAGTATCGTGGGCACTGGAGGGATTTCCCTAATGTTAGTGCTACTTCACTTGAGAAGATATATTCCATCTGATGCCTCGGTGCTGAGCTTCCCAAAACAGGCTGGTGTAATCCTTCTCCATGCTGGCTTGATTGAGAACCGGTAAATTGTGTTCCATATTCCTCTTCGAGTAACATGACTTATTGTTATCCATTTGACTCGTGTAGTGTCCTGCAGCAATTGCTACCCTACGATCCTCCGGGTTAAGGTCCAATTCTCTCAATTCAGATACTCCATCTTAGTTGGACTACTCTTCTTTATCCATGGATCTCGTGGCTTTGTCCTTCCAAAGGGGGTGCTCTATGTTTATTATTTTATCCATGCCCCTTGTTTATCATCTGTTCATTTTAATCCATCGTCAATTTGATCGGTTGGGGAGATTCAATTCCAAGTATCCGAGTTTCACTCTTCACGTTCGGCGTATTCCATAATGGGAGTTATCAGCTCTTTGGTCCTTGTATGTGATGCTTTCTTGTAGGGTAATCTGAACTTATCTGTTCAATCCAACCTTTTGCCTCTGGTAGCTGCAGCTTGTTTCACTACCTTACTCCTTTGTGACTCGGCTATTCGTATAGCTTCCAGTCGATGGGTCTTTATCCAAATGCTGAGCTGCGGCATCTCTGGAGGTTCCGTCTCCTGCATCCATGCTTACATGTGCCACATCCATACAGTAGATATCCAGTTCCTTACGTGGGCGCACCTGGAACTAGGATCTTATCTTATCATCTTCTAAGTGATGTTGTCCAAGCTTCGTCCTCGGCAGGGAGGGAAGGGTGCGTAAGGTTCTTGTTGCTTCTCTGGTACGCAAACTTCATGCCCGACGACGCCGAGCCCGCGCGTGCTGGTGGACTGTGGTCCGGCCTTCGCGCCGTGATGTTCTCTCTCTGCAGGTGCGCGTGTAGCCGCAGCAGCCAAATTCCGTCGCCGGCCAGCCCTTGTCGCGCTGCCGCTTCCTTGTCGACATTCGACCGAACACCTAGCGCGCACCCCTCTTTCTTCTGAACCTGTGTGGCACCACACGCTGAACCACACGCACACCTGGCCACACAGGCCACAGAGAATCCTCTAGCCGCCGAGACGAACGAACTCCAGGAGAGTTTGGGAAGGAAAGCTGGACTTCTACTAGGAACCCCTGCTGGGCTTGGCCCACGAAGGTCTTTTGGGCCAAAGGTTATACAGGTCAGGCCGAAAGAGAGCTAAGGGAGCGTTCCTAGACTTCTAGTTCTTGGGCCAATCTGGGCCGGCCCAATGGGCTAATAACACTTTGGGCCCAACATCGGCCCACTAACCCAATGGTCGCTGACGTCATGCTGACATCAGCATTATTTTAATAAAACTATTTTCTGTTTTAATAAAAGGATTTAATAAATGATTTATAAATTCCTTTTCCTTTAAAAATTCCGAACTAATTATCCGGAGCTCCGAAAATTATGAAACCAGTTGCGTTGGTTTCATAATTTCGAGACGCTCGCTGCTACCCTATCCTTTTCCGCTCTTGCCCTTGAACCGACCTCTTTTGCCCTGCATACTTGGAGAAAGGTTCGTGGCCGCTACCGCCACTACGCTATTGTGGGTCTGGGACGCCGGAGCCCCGCAACTAGCCACTGACGTGTTGCAGACACGAATTACATCCCCGAGTCGTGTTCTCATAGCTTTCCTTGCTTGCACCGCTTCCACCACCTTGTGCCACAACCCGCATACCCGCTCTCGCTCTACCTTGTTTCGTGCTGCGAAGCGTGCGCCGTACCAGGTGCTTGCAACTAGGATGCCGCGCGAGATGGACGGCCGTGCCATGAGCAGTGGCCACTGCTTCAAGCACGGCAACCCCGTGTTGCAACCTAGCTACTACGCCATGGTTATCATCGCATCGTTAGCACTTGCACCACCGCGCTCTCGAGCACGCTCTACCGCGTCACCACCCTTTGGCCGACCGCAAGTCGAACCTTTCCTTCTCCTTGTGCTGCTGCCGCACACCTTGGCCTGATAATCCCATGCCTAGCTCACTTCACCATGCTTTTCTCCCATCATCTCTTGAACCTCCGTTTTGTTGCTACCATCAGTTGCGCTAATGCCTTGCCAGCGCGATCACCCAAGGTTTCTAACCCTTGATCGGCAAAACCGACCTTGAACTAACTTTTCTCCCTAACTTGTTTTCTAGTATATAAAGCTAGTAGCTTAAAACTATTTTAATATAAAACTAATTACTTTAATTTCCTTAATTTAAAACTAGTGCTGCTTGTAATTAGTCCGGATTTACTTGGTTCTTCTAAATTGATGTTATTTGGAGTTATTACCTAGATGATTGTCGTTATTTATTTTCGCGTCACATCTCGTGTAGGCTTGTGATCATGTTGGAAGACCCAAGCTGTGACAACGACCCAGGCTGTGACAATAGGGAAGACCTTCGACCCGAAGGAAGGGCCCAACCTCTACTACTCTACGACGACTACCGCGCAGGTGTCATGTCACTCCCGACTATGTAGATCCCATGCGTGCTATTTAGTTGCTAGTGCTTTATTTATGATGCTTTGGATGATTGAAGTGCATAGACAAACTTTTAGCCATGCCTTGATTTGTTATATCCTGTACCTTGAACTTCCTACCTTTGGGACTAGCTACAGACCCCTAGCTAGTCCCCGATTTTTGCTATCCATACATTTTACCTGTTTCGTGATATGGATGGATCTCTGGTTTGGACTGAGATTGGGATATCTCGGTATTCTAGCGTGTGTTTTGGGTGAGTGTGTAACCTTGACGTGTTACCGCGGGAGCGAGCCGCTTTGGTTACTTGTGAACGCCTGTCTAGGGGAGATGCGACCTGGCCTCTCGCCCTAGCGGCGTGTCGGACGGTTGGAGTTGGTGAGTGCTTGCTCCTGCAATTAAGGACCGATTGACAGTTTAACCATGATCTTTGGGCTATTTCGTACAAACCGTTCGCCTTGTTATGGGCGGGGTTCGGTCCGAGAACTAGTAGGTGGATGGCATCCAGCCTGTAGGCAGACCAGTGTGGTCGTGTGAGGGGGACGGGTTATACCCCCCGAGTAGACGTCGCCCCGGCTCCTCCGAGGATGGTCTCACAGCTCTGAGGCCCTGCTGGCAAGTTTCGCACCCCAGTTCAGGACGAGTCAGGCTTGGAGAGGCAGGAGAGTGCCACCCACTGCTAGGTCTCCGGTCGTTAGGTAGGGATGTGGATCGGAGGCATCAGATTCTGCCCTATCCGGCGGGTCTAGTTGTACAACCTCTGCAGAGTGTTAAACCTATAGCTATAGTCCGTGTCCACTGGTATGGACAGCCCACGGGTCTGTTACAAAGGCTAGACTTTTCTTGTGCTACTTCTCTCCCCCGAGTGTGTGAGCCCGGCTTGGTGCCGTTGAGATGTGAGGTAGGAGTTGGTGACCTCACATCGCAGATGAGAGTGAGATGATGTGACTCGGTTGAGGTCCAGTGTTTTGGTGTACTTTCCTTGGTTGGGGTATTGACCCCGGAGGCGTTGGCCTCGGAGGTGTGGATCTCCTCGGAGATGGTGACCTCTCTGCAATACCGCTTACCTTGATGTTGCTACCGCTGCTTGCATAAACTTACTACAGCCAGATATAGGTTTATCCATGCATACTAGAATTCATCCACCACTTTTGCTCTTTGTTGGGAAGCTGACATGACCTACCCGCTTATCGGGTAGATGGCGATGCTTCTAGACTTGGTGATCGACTACGACATCGACGATGAAGGATGGGAATACTAGAGCTGGTCCTACACTCAAGTTTGCCTGTGGAGCTGGAGACGCTTCGCTTTGATAGATCTGCTGCGTAGATGTTTTACCTTTCTTGTTTAGTCCAGTTGGACTTGTACCCGGCTTATGCCGAAATGTTTTACTCTGATGTATTAATAAAATTATGAAATTTTCCTTTTTTCCTGTGTTGTATGGATTTGTACCACTTGAGACAGGGTTTGCACGTGATAGCCACTTCCTGGGACTATCACAGAGGTGCAGAGGATCGGGTTTCCAATTTTGGAAATCTGGTTCGTTTCAACCGTGGAGCGATTCGGGAGATCGGGAGTTGGATTTGGGGGAGTTGACCCGCGGGCGATGTTCATCCCGAGAGCTCAGGTCACACCGGTCTGACCGGTGCCTCTCACCAGTCTGACCGGTGCAGACTCTCTGTTGAGTTTTGCTCGGGTGAACGTCTTGGTGAGTTCCCTGTTGTCCTGTGTTGCTGCTGTTTCGGGTTTGGTCCTATTTGGAGCTCGGTAGGTCAGTTTGGTGGATTTGGGATTTCCTGTCTTGGACCGGTCTGACCGGCGAGCTACACCGGCCTGACCGGTGTAGAGGCCTTCTGTGGAAGTTCTCAGATTTTGCCAGCAGGGACCGGTCTGACCGGTGCTGCTCACCGGCCTGACCGGTGTAGCCCAGTAGCTGCTCGAGTTAGTTTTTCCGCTGAGTTCTCGAGTAGGTGTAGGTGGTTGTTGGTTCCTAGGACCAGTAGCACTTCAGTGGCTGCGTGGTCTTGACCAACTTGGGTAGTTGAGTCGGAGACGTGTTTTGGAAGACGTGTTCGTCTTGTTGGAGTTCTCATCTCCTTCGAGAAGAATTTTTATCGGCTCCCATTCACTCCCCCCTCTCTGGTTCGCCTAATCGGTCCTTCACATAACAACTCATGAGGCTATGCTCTACATTAGGAGAGATACAAACATGTGTATATATATTTTTCACACTGTGTTGGTCTGACTGAATGTATTCAGACTAGAGAGAGAGAGAGAGAGAGAGAGAGACCAATTTCATGGTTCGTTGAGCCCTTTCTAACATTACGTACACATTTTCTTTATAGGAAAGCAGAACTTTCTGATCTGATTGAAAGGATATTGTGAGTATGACACAACTACATTGCACCATATAGAAAACAATGTAGATGAATCTTGCAGGAAATCCTAGATGACGGTGTCGAAGCAACCACGACATGAGAATAGGATTTTGGCGAAGCCGACCACAAATTCTCCAAGCACAACTCCGAAAGAGTATAAGTGATTTTCACTACCTTATTGCCCTACCTTGACCCTCTACGACCAATTTGATTCTTGCACTATACTAAAATCTACTGCTATATAACTGTCAAGTCTATCCCTCTTCATCACTCATAAATGTCTCTCACAAGCCTTGGATGAGACCTTTGTGTTTGCACTTTGCTTGGGTTATTCCTAGAGGCTCCATAGCCCCTTGTTTATATAGTCCCCTCCAAGAACCATATATATATATATATAATGCAGTAGGAATCTTACACCTAGTTGGGTTCAATACTATACTTCTAGTAGAACTACAAATCCTACTAGCACACCCCAATACAAGTATATGATTTCAGTCACTTTTGTAATCCTATTAACTAAACCTTGTAGATGATGCCCAGCGAATGATATGATCTTGACGGAGGAGGCATGGAACAGATAAAAATTTTTGTGGTGGCGGGACTGCAAACATAACGTGTGATCATCTTTTCCCAACATGTCTTTAACAATCGACCACACATAGAGCTGGATGCCGTGGAGTCATGTAGATTCCATCAGAGTGTTAATGTTCTCCACTCACAAAAGGAATCGGCAAATAGGCTCGAAAAGGTCTATGATGTAAATACTGGAAGTGGGGAACAAATTCTCCAGATTTATAGTTTTGGCTAATTACTGGTTCACATCTGTGCAACTATACAAGATGTTCAATTAGTAATGTGCTCTTTAGTACTTCCTGCAGTCATGCAGGACAGAGTTGTTGCAAGAAAAATCTCCTTTTTATTCTAAAAAATAAAAAGGATAGACACAATTTCTGGTGATGTATTTCCATGCGTAGAATGAAGCTGAATCTTCAGTGAAGTCGTGACAAACGAATATTCAATAAAATGTTGAGGACCATTAAAGAAACTGAAAATAGTGTTAGCCCATGGCCTTTAAGTTGTGTTCTAGCATATAGAGCGCTCCTCTTTCAGGTTTGCGGAATAGGTTTGCAGGTGACAATGGCCACGGTATCCATGTCCTCGTCTTTAACCCACCATACACTACTAGAAGACCCTCATTTGTGCCACCTAGAAATGAGCTAGCACAAATAAGTCGTTCATGCTAGCTCTAAATAGAGCCAGCACAAATACAATATCAAGCAAGAACAAGGGTTATTTGCTATGGTACTATTTATGGATTACACGAATAATAAATAATCATTATTCGTGCCGTGGATAGTTTTCGAGATCATTCGCACCTGCTATTATATGGACTCGAATATAATAATCATAACATCCACATATGTACTCAGATGGAGTTGAACTTTACAAGGAATTGCAGGTTTCAACGAGATATAAAACTTTATGTACTTGGAAGGTTTTCATGTAGAAGGTGTTTAGAGGTCCAAAAGTATAACACTTGCCGATTCCTCCACACATAAACAAGAAAGATCAAGCTAGCCTAGTTATATTTATTTAAATGCATGGTTTAGGCTTGTTCATCATTCTGCAAAATATAAAAACATGATCAATTATGATCATAAACAGCAAATGTGGCCGTTACGTTGTTTTTCCCAAAAACCTGAGGCAACCAAAACTACACGATGACCACCATGTATTCTCATTGTCGCTCGTATCCCTGCTGTGGTCGTTGATAATCGGGACTTCCAAAAATCCGCAATTTCACAATGCTAACTGATTCAGGTCTAATATTTCTCTTGCGTACCCCATCTGTTGAGAAATGGCGGTTACCCATCTCCCATCCGTCGAATAGCACTCATTCCTGATCTCCAGCTAGGCCACACAATTTATTTTTATAACTAAGGCACGTCTGGATCTGTGAAGGGGTGCGGCAATACGCATTAACAGCCCGACCCCTTTAGAACTAAATAGTTCCTTCATTACTGGGTGAGTATATGAGCTAAAAAACGCATAACAAACATGTTCTAACAATGAGACATAGTAACTGAAACCCTTTATAACCTTTTCTGTTCATGTATGCGTCATCACTGAGCTCACATAGATGTTGTCAGTTCGACCAAGGAACCAACCAATGGGTTTGGTATTTCTTATGGCACCACAGAGGGAGAATGCAGTAGCTTGGTTCATAATGTCTCATACTCCTACATCGGTAATAATCAAAGCTGGAAATTAACATGGCATGTGGTGAATATGTGGCGGTAGAATGGATATGGCTGTCTTGACAAGGAGGTCATATTGCTTGCAACACAATCCATTGATTGCACATATGTCATACCTTAGCTTCACAGACCTGAAAGAGGAGCACTGTATGTGGACCGTGGCTGTGCATTTTAAAGGGGTGGTCAAAATAACAGCATTGCTGATATGGCATCACACCATGCTATAGCAGGTTCATATTTCCATTCTTGTATAAGGTGTCTCCATCATTTTAAGCATAAGTAAATTTTAATACTTGTTGATGTTTTTTGTGGCCTCTGCAGGATTCTGCAACCGAGTATTCAAACAGCATATATGTTATATATATTTTTTAAACACTGCAGTGACTACTAGGAAAAGAACGTTCAGTACCGGGTCTCAACCCCTTTAGTACCGGGTGTTGAACCAGTATTCTCACATCGGTACTAAATGGGAGGGACCTTTAGTACAACACCAGTCATACTGATTTTCATCCCCACGATCTCCGACAGACATCTTTTTCTTTTTTCTTTTATTTCTTCTTCTCCTTTCTCTTTTTTGTTTTTCTTCTTCTCTCATTCTCAATCAACGACACCGTATGCACCTCACAAGATCAATATTCCACACGAATACATCCCACAATCACAAGAATCACAAAAAATCACATGAATACATATCAATCACACAATCTCATAATCTTAGAATCACAAGAAAATATCGCAATCTCACAATTTCACCGACAGAAATAATACATTTCACAATCTCACCAACACAAGAAAAATATCTATCACCAGCTTTGTTCTCGCTCAGCAGCCAGGACACTCAAGGCCCCCGACCCCCTGCATGCCACCCGGTCAGGTCGGCACCTCCCGGCCAGGCCACCGGCCACCAGCCTCCGCACCCGCGCCAAGGAGCCCGGTCACTGGGGCCTCACGCCACGTCAAGGAGGCTTGCGCTGGTGAGCCCGCGTTGCCTGGCCCTACACACCCGGTCGGCGAGGCTGTCCTCCACACCCCCATCACCAGGGAGGCCGGCCTTCGCGCCCCCACGCCGACGCCTAGCTAGTCCAATGTGCGACGCGCCCCGTTGGGAAGGATGCTCGATCCCAGCTTGTGTGACTCTGTGCAAGAGAGAAAGAGTCAGAGGTAGAAGAGATAAGATTGAAAGAGAAGAGAAAAGAATAAGGGATGGGAGGAGATAAGGAGATAGATCTAGATCAAAAGGAGAGTGGGAGGCACGAGTGTGCCATCAGTACCGGGGCTGGGAGTCACTTGGTACTAATAGTGGTGCTTTAGAACAAGGCTAGAAAACAACCCGGTACAAAAAGGTGGCTGACCTTTAATTTAATACCGGCTGATGTGCTTAGCCAGTACTAAATGTGGGCCTTCGGTACCAGGTCTTACCCCCAACCGGTACTAAAGGGGGTCACAGGAGCGCCCCGGAGTCCTACCTTTCCACCCGGTACTAATGTACCCTTTAGTACGGGGTGCAAAAATACAAGGTATTAATCGTCTTGGAGGTCCAGGATCAAAGGTCGATTTCCTAGTAGTGACTGTGGACCCTGTAGAAGTTCGTCTTCCAAATTCCATTAAACTCTCTTGCTTACTTCAGTTCTATAAGAGAAGAGCTATGTATTATAAAGGGGTGATCAAAATAACAGCATTGTCGATAAGGCATCACACCATGCTATATATTTCTCCATACAAATTACTCATCCCGAAGAAATTGTGCAATATATAATCTAGTTATTATAGACACCTAAGAACTAGCATGTTCCCCTTGATGAGCGATTTCATTTTCTGTTCTACAGAGGGCCCGAGATGTAATAGCTTAGCTCCGAATGCCTCAAATTCCTACTCTTAGAGCAGCAATATCTTTAATGCATTGCTTTCTTCAATATATTCGACGAATGAATTGAACTGACTGTATGGACAAAGAGGTCACACACTTGCAGAACTCAATCATACCGTCGCATATATCTTGTCTTTGTAGTGGTCATAGCTGCAAGAACCATTTACCCACGAAAAAAAGGTTGAAATACCAGAAGGAACCAATGTGTAGTGCAGCTACTGCAAAACCACTCTGACCGTATGCCAGTGCTTGTCTTGGTGATGAGGAGATGTAGCAGCAAGATCCTGAACGCCTATCAGTCCAAAATAACACAATACGTCCATTGTGTGTGTGGTAGTTGCTGTTGTGAAGGGAGGGACAAGGGCTGCACTCGCTGGTCATGTCCACGCATAGTTGCTGTTTGAATCAGATGGTCGATCAGTTTCAGTAATAAGCCCCTTTATCATAGTGACGGTCCACCTAAATAAATAGTTCAGCTAAAGGGGCATATAGAACATTGGGGTGAGAATAGTGTTGCTTGCATGAATTTTTTATGATCAACCGAGAGAAGATCGTCGTCATCATGTTCACCAGATCACATTTCCTTCACATTGAGAAAATTGCAATTGCACAGAAGGGAAACAGGTTAATGACTGAATAGAAAGAGATGCATAGGTCGATTCTTCACGAGGCAATAACATTCATGACGGCAAGAACATATGGGATTTAAACTTTGCTGGACAGGTATAGCCAAATAATAAATCTGAGATGCATGTAAAGGGTAAAAATAAATATATAAAAAACAACTATTTTAAGCTGAAAAATATGAGTAAAAAATAAATCAACTGAGCATAAATAGTTAGGTACGAAACAACATCTATGCCATGTTTATTCAGTAACACATCCATCCTTAATTTTAAAAATAAATCAACTGAGCATACATAGTTAGCTGATACTGGCCAGTGTACGTATCTGAAGCAAATCAATAGTCTGTAGAAAAGTAAAAAAATGATCATATCTTGGTACCTTGCAGCTTGCTTAAAGTATATGAATCTTACCAAACAAATCTAAAGATCAGTCAAAAACCATGGATTGATGGAATTCAATTTCTGGGGTTGGGGTAGGGAGAAACTAGTGCTGTTTCTGCATCCTGAATCCAGCAGCTGGGGATGGTAGCTCCAGTTGATGTTGGAGTACTGCAGGGCAGCACTGATGTGTCGCCGCCCTATTGAATGAGAATAACACTAGCATGCTAAGCCTGTCGTGATGAAGTGGAAACCGGTGGTAGATGGTTGTTCCTTCTTGCTTCCATCCCTGGCAGAGAAAGGCTTTTTTTCTCTCCATTACATAGTGTTGTATGGCAATTGTAGTGGGGAAGATAGGTAGAACTAATTGCATACATATTTTGGTTCTCATTATTCATAGAATAATTGGGAACATAAATGGCCTGCAGGAGGCCAGACCAGGAAATATTATTCGATTAGTTGCACTGATTCTTCTGTCCTTTTTTGCCTTTTTTCTTTAATTCCTTATCAAAACACATTCTTTATTGTTTTGTTTTTCTTTAAACTCTTATATAACTTAATATATTATATGAATAGCTGAATTTCTTATGACAAGATCATTAAAAGTATATAATACTAGAAATATATGTGTGATGGCACCATTAAGTTGGAACTATGCGGGATACATTTCAAACAACTACAGATTATTGTTTTGCTTGCTGATTAAGTTTATATTTGTAGGTGCACATTAATTATTTTGCTTGTTGCTTTGCTTATCGGTGCCGATTCATGTTATGCAAGGGAACATTCATGACGATACACAAATGTACACACCCGAACATTCATCGGGTACAAATGTCATAGCGGGTTTTTTTTTTATACTTAAGTATTATATTATCCTCAAAGACAGTTTACAAGAATGGGATTGAATTCATCCCAAAGCATAGGAGCCATAGCCAATTGAATTGGACAGGTGGTTTGATGAGAAGGATTAATACAAGTGAAAGAGCATGATGAAGCACCACTTCGCCAGGCAAATTTTGCAAGGGTATGTGCGGTCTTGTTTGCTTCTCTTGGAACCTTGTTGCAAATGTAGTCTGTGTTGATGTTGTTGTTGATGAACTGAGCTATAGATGGTCTTATTCTCCAGTCCGGTGCCAGGAGGATAGGATCTTGGGAGCTGATTGCAGTCGCTAGGAGCAGTGAATCAGTGAGATACACAGCCCTGGAAATGCCAAGTTTGTGTATAACTTTGGATGCTAATTGAAGGGCTAGCACCTCGGCATGTAATGGGTCTTGTGCTTGCTGGTGAGATGCCTGAATGAGTAGTTCTGCGTGACTTCCTTGGATGATCCCCCTGAATGTGTATGCCGAGTCCTGACTTCCTGTTTGCGTATCGTTGACTGCTGGTCTGGATTGAAGCGTCAATGTGAACCTGTACACCTGGATGCATTTGGACTTGTGGTTGAGGCTCATGTTGTTGTTCCTGTTGGATCGCCTGTGTACGTCAATTTTGTTGTTCGGCGTTCCTGTCCTCCATGTAATATTTGGTGATTGTGTTGATATCTGCAAGAGTGGCATGGATTACCTGGGAGACACTCCATGTTTTATTGTTGAATCTTAAGTCGTTCCTCGCCCTCCATAGGAACCATAGTGTGGTAAGTATCCTCTGCATTTCCTGCATAGAATTGTTAGAGGATAGAATAATTCTTGAGTGTTCCTGTACGTGGCCGGTTCCCTGTGGAAGTCTGTCAGTTCTGAGGGGTGGCGAGGCAGCAAACCAAACCGCCCTTGCAAAGGTACAGTTGAAGAAAAGGTTATCATCCATTTCTACATGTCCACACCTGGTACAGTGTTTGTCAATGTTGTTTGAGAAGCGAGCAGCTCGCTCTCCTGAAGCCAAAGCTTGTCTAATCAGGCACCAAGCAAAAGCCTTGTACCTGGGTTGTAAAGTTTTATGTTTCCATATTCTATCCAGGAGATGCTGAATATTTGTAGGAACAGCTCTACTTCCTGTGTTTGTGTGTTGTGTATTACTGACTGGTTTGAGGTGTTTGTAGGCCTCTTTGGCCGAGCATTTACCAGTAGTCGAAGGTCTCCAGCACAAAATATCAGGCCTGTTATGATTAGAGATGGGAATGTTTTGTATTTCAGCAGCTGCTTGCGAGCCAAAAAGATGAGTTATTTTGTGTATGTCCCAAAGCTTGGAGCCAGAGATCCAAAGATCAGAGACAATGTTGGGAAGTTGTCTGGTTTGTGGACCATTCTGTAGAAGAGAATGGATTTCATGCCAAGAAGGGAACCAAGGATTATTCCAAATAACGGTGTTTCCTTGAGATATCTGGTAGAAGCAATTGTCTTTTAAATGGTGATGAATTTTTAGTATAGAAGCCCAAAAAAGAGATCTAGGAGTGTGTTTTGGTGCTGTCCAGAAAGTGGAGTTGGGGTAGTATTTGGCTTTCAGAATCTGTGTGAGGTGAGGATCTTGATTTGAGGCAATGCTCCAAGCAATTTTTAGGAGGCTTTTGTTTACAGTTTCCAGATCTTTGAAACCAAGCCCTCCAGAATCTTTCGGTTTGCAAATGTCCTCCCAAGCTCTGAAATGAAAAGGTTGAGAGCTATCTTCTTCCTGAACTCCAGCCCACCAGAAAGTGCGAATTATAACAGTGATTTTGGCTAGAAACTTTTTAGTGAGAAGAACATGTGCCATGTAGTATATAGGTATGGAGGCAAAAACAGATTGGATGTAGGTTATTCTACCAGCATGATTTAGGCAGGTTGCTTTAAGGGCTGTCAATTTAGCTTTGAATTTGTTGTAGATAAAATCATAGGCCTGAATTCTGTCGGAGTGGTTGATAATGATTGGGTGGCCCAAGTGAATAGTGTTTGATTGGAGGTCCTGGATAGGGAAAATGGATTTGATGTAGTCCTTAGTCTGTTGGTCAACATGTTTGCTGAATAGGATGCTTGATTTGCTCCAATTTGGAGTTTGTCCTGAAGAGTTGCAGAAGTTGTGGAGGATATTGGCTGTGTGCCTAACCTGCTGAAGGTCAGCTGTGCCACATATGATTAGGTCATCTGCAAACATCAGGGAATGAATGGCAGGGCAGTCCGGGCCTAATTTGATTCCTGATAAATGATTGTCCTGTAAAGCTTGTTTTAGAGAGAAAGATAGTTCATTGATTGCAAGGACAAAAAGGTACGGCGATAAAGGGCACCCTTGTCGGATACCTCTCTGAGCACGAATAGGACCAAAAGGCTGCCCATTGATTAACACCGAGAAAGTGGCAGTTTCCATGCAGGAGCGGACAAGGTCTATGAAATGACCATGAAAACCCTGACGTCGAAGAGCTTGAACAATAAAGGGCCACTCTATACGGTCAAAAGCTTTGCGAGATCAATTTTTAGCATAAAACCTTTATGTTTCCAAGAGGACAGGTGGAAAGTATGTGCAATTTCTTGGGTTAAGATGATGTTTGTCGTGATATGCCTTCCTTGAACAAAAGCGTGTTGTGCATGGTGTATAAGGTGTGGAAGATGGGCTTTTACTTGTTCTGCTAAGGATTTTGCAACTATTTTATAGAAGACATTGCAAAGACTTATGGGCCTATAATTTTGAGGGACAGAGCAGTGTTGTTTTTTTGGGGATCATGACTATATGAGTGTGGTTGATGTGGTCAGGGAGATTACCTGAGGCGTAGAAGTGTGAGATGTGTTCCATGATGTCTGTTCCTATCCATTCCCATGCTTCTCTGTAGAAGGCTACATTGAGTCCATCTGGTCCAGGTGAGGCATCTCTTCTCATTTGCTTCAAAATGGTTAGAATATCCCGCATTTCAGGTGGTGAGGTAATGAAAAGATCTGTAGAGTTTACCTGAGGGGCTGAGTTGTTGGTGTTTGCACTGTGGGGCAGTTGAGTGGTGAAAAGATTGTTGAAATAGTTGATGACTACTTGTGCTATGTCCTGAGGTGTTGCCATTTGGTTCCCATGTGGATCCTGCATAAAATTGATTCTATTATTCCTTGTCCTTTTAAAAATTTCCTTATGGAAGAATTTTGTGTTTCTGTCGGCCTTAGGAACCCACTGTTTCTTGAATCTCTGCTTGTGGTATTCTGCCTACTTCTGTAGGAGTTGGTGGTGCTGGTTGGTTAGGTTTTGTTCTTGTGCATGGTTTCTGTGTGCAGGGTGTAAGGCTTGGAGTTGAGTTAACTGATGCCCTATGTTGGATAGCTGTTCATGAATAGGTTGTTTTTTCCTAATCCAGAAATTTAGTTTCTTTGCTAAACTTGCAGTATGGTCGTGTAAGTCTGTGTTTTGTGTGGCCTTCCATGTTGTCGAAGCAAAGGCTTGAAAGTCGTTCTCTAGTAGCCACCAGTTTTCAAACCTGAACGGTTTCTTAGTTTTGTGAAGAGCACCTCTTAAAATTGTCAGAATTGGGGCATGATCGCTATAAAGGATTGGAAGAAGGTAGATTGAAGTTCTTGGAAACAACTGACACCAAGCTGCATTTGCTAAACAACGATCAAGACGCTCATAAGTAGCGTTAGTGTTAGTCCTTTTATTAGTCCATGTGTAAGTAGGGCCATTGTAGCCTAAATCAAATAAATCACATTGTTTCACCATAGCACAGAAATCATTAATACGACAAAGATTAGCATTTCTAGGACCACATTTCTCAGAGGCATTCATGAGTTCATTAAGATCACCCATACAAATGGTAGGAGTGTCAGGTGAGGCTAAAACAAAAGTTGACACATCTTGCCATATTAGAGAGGTTTGTCTGTGGTGGGGGTCACCATAAACACACACCAGATTAAAGTTGCTACTAGTTTCTTTGTACACACACGTTGCTAGGATATAAAACTTGCTAGAGTGAACTACTTGAACATCTACATCGTCATTCCACAAAAGCCAGAGGCCACCAGAAAGCCCTTCTGTTGGAATTGTTATGCAGCCGTGCATAGAAAAGCGATTGATTAGTTGATTGGGTGAGAATTTAGAAGTTCTTGTTTCTGAAACGAAAATTACCTTTGCTTTGGTAGCCATGATTAGTCGGGCGAGATGAATAAGCGTCGGACTGCTGAGGCTCCCGCCCGAGCCCCGGCAGTTCCAGCTAATGAAGCTCATTGTTCACTCGACGCCCTTGAGGCTGGCGCCCTAGCCTGGTCATCAAGAGGGTGAGCCCCGCTTGCGTTGCCACGATCAACTTGGAGAGGAGCTTGGTGAAGTTTGCCGGCTTGATCCTGATCTGCACTTGTGGCTGGATGGCTAGAGAGCAGATGAGTAGGGTGAGGACCCAAACCCAGGTCCCAGACTGCAGAGCCTTGAGCGTCCAGAAGATAGCGGTGAGAGCTCCCCTCTTGCTGCAGTGGAGTAGCCGTCGCAGGGAGATGGGATGGCTATGAGATGTTGTCGCCGGAGTAATGCAGAGCAGAGCGACCATCTTGAGCAGTAGGTGTTGGAGCAAAGCGCTGAAGAGCTTCTGCCAGAGGGCCACCAGAATTTTCGCCGCGAAGAAAGCCAGTATGGGTTCCTTCGGTTTGTCGTGGAAGAGGATGAACGGAAAGCTGGCCACCATCGACAGAAAACCGTTGATGAAGTTGGAGTTGGCTTCCAATGTGGGCGGCAGGTGGTGAATCCCACCCACTACGACGAGGTCGAGGTCGGCCTCGTGCGTCACCACGGCCTCCACTGGTTCCTCGTCGGTGGCTGGCGGCAGCTGAGTCGGAGAGCTCTCCAACCTCTGGAGACCTGCTGCGCCTAGATCCAGCCAGCGGGCGGTGAGGAGCTTCCACAGGTTGACTCCCTTCCGTACGCTTTCCTTTCTCTGCCTCGGAGAACCGGTGGAAGGGTCCGTGACGACGGGATCCAGGATCTGGATCGGGAGTGCGGGACGGGCTTCTGGCGCCGCGGTGTGCCGGCGGAGTTGAGGAAGCAGCTGCAGAAAGTGCGGGCGACGGAGATCGGCGTGGTGGGAGCCCCAAAGCCTGAGACGATCCATGTCTGCAACGGCGGCTGTCGGATCTCGGTGGCGGCGGAGTTGCGCTTCCTTCTTCCTGCTGTTGGTGCTTAGAGGAGTGGATCTTTCTGGAGGCCATCTTGGCTCTGATGCGAGGAGGGTGTTTATAGGTTTGGTCGGTTGGAGCAGGAAGATGGAAGGTCAGGGGCGCCATGGCTGCGGCGAACAGTGGTGGAGGCCGGGGAAAAGATGCAGTGATGCCCAGGTGTGGATTCTGATATGTTGGGAACTAGAGTGCAGGTGGGTTTTGCTGAGGTAGGAGGTTGGTGTTTTGTTCTGTTGTAGGCCCCACTCGTAAGGTGTTGATATCAGGTAGTTCAGTAGAATATTGCAGTGGAGCAAGGATGGTCCCCTCCGTCATTGGAAAGTGTACTTGTTGCTGAAAGGCTTGGTATGAGTTGAGCTGGAGCTGGAGGTTGGGGGGTACGGCCGGGTTGAAGCCGGCGCGTTGAAGTCCCATAGTCAGACTTGTCTGCTGCAAGTTGAGCCGCTGCATTTCCGTAGCTGAGGTGACAGGAGGGTTGACCTCTCCACCGAGTGGCTCTGTTCCTTGATGTATCTGTTGAATTGGAGTTCGGAGACCGAGGCTTAGATCCATTGCATTTTGCTGGGTTCCTGCTATATCTTGCATTTGTTCCTCCCCGTGTGTCTGTCTGCTTGTCCCTTCCTTCTCTTGCAGCGGTATGGGTTGAATTGGTAGCTGATCTTGGTGGGATTGCAACCTTTGGCTTTGAGCTGTGTTACCAGGCTCTTTGGATCTCCCATTTCTGTTACTCTGCTGACTGGGGCCTGTTTGTTTTGTCCTGTCCTCCTCCTTGGCAAAATGGGCTTGAAATTGTTGGACAAGTTCATTGGTTGGTTGAGGATCAATCATCTGGGTTGCCTCTTTGGGAACAGCCGTGACTTGAGTCATCCATGAGCCATATCTGACAAAAGGAACTAATTTTGCACCTTCCTGCATTCTTTGTTTGACTAGAGCATCATTTCTTTCTGGACAGAAATTGACATTATGAAAAAACCCAGCACAATAGGTACAGATCCTATGAATCTTCTCATAATGCACATAGACAGTGAGATGGCCTTGGTCTCCTTTGGGAATTTGAATTCTATCAACTGCTTTATGTGTGACATTGATTCTAATTCTGACAGTGATGCATTGCTGGTCTCGAAACAAAATATTCTCATGCAGGGGTTCTAAATCGGAAGGCGTGCCAATTTCATTAATCATATTCTCAAGCAGTTGCAGGGTTCTCATGGCTGGTGGGATACCATATAACTTGATTGTAACATACAGATATTCAAAAGTACATGCAGACAGAGGTTTCTTTGGATCAACCCATTCTATCAACAAAGTTTCTCTATTGACGCTCCAGGGCTGTCTAGACTAGACAAAGAACATGCTGTTGTGATCTCTGAAATGAGCCATAAATTTGTTGAAGCTTACCAGAGATATGTCATAGTAGCTCTGTCTCCATGCTCTTGCCAGATCTGCTCTTGCTGCTGCAACTGAGATGGGTTTCTCACTGCCTTCTCCGGAGTGCGCCACTTTCAGGAGGAGGTTGTATCTTGTTTGGGGAGCCTCTACCTGCACAGGAACAGAGGAGGCAATACTGATCTGGCGAGGAGGGGCAAGCTCCATGGCCTGAAGGGAGAGTGCAAGATCTGCCGCCGCGGATTCATCCGTATTCCTCAAGGCTGTGGAAGGCGTTTGGATTATGGCTAGTGATGGATTCATGGCAGATTGTTTGACTCCTGAGCTGTGCTGGGTGGGTACTGCGGGTTGCAAAGGAGGCGGAGGCGGTTGGGGCGGAGGGAGTGGGAGACGAGCGAATTCTTGGTTACCGGGAGGCTGGGAGGTCTGTTGGGGGAGCTCCATGGCGATGGAGGCAACTCGAATGTGTGTGACTGAAAGAGTGACGAAGTCGATGTTACCGTGGAGTACTTGATGTGGAGGCGATGAATCTTGGGCAGATGGAAGCAGTGAATCTTGGACGGATGGAGGGGACGCGTGTCGCTGTTGCTCCAGCACCTGGGCAGTTCGAAGATCACTGGTAGAGGACCGCCCTTTTGTCCCGGTTGGGAAGGACCTTATTTCTCTCCTTCTCAACCGGGACAAAAGAGGAGAGACAAAAGGCTCCTCCTTTTGTCCCGGGTGAACAAACCTGGACTAAAGGGGTCCTTTAGTCCAGGATTGTGTCACGAACCGAGACAAAAGGGGGAGACCACGCCAGCACCTGTGGACCCCCTTTGGTCTCGGGTGGGATTACCACCCGAGACTAAAGGGTTTTTGCGCAAAATAAAAAAAACTGTGCACAGGTGCCCCTCCTCCATCCCCATCCTATTCTCCATCTCCCATCATTCTTCCATTTGGAGCTCGAGCTCAAAAATCAAGAACAAGAACACACACTTCACAAATTCCTCACCGATTCATCACCACATACCCAAATCGAATCGAATCATGCCAATATCACACATACTCATCTCAATCTCATCATTATACAACTCGACTCATCATATAGTTGATCATCATACAACTCGATTATCACCAGTAAAAATCTCACCAGAAAAAATAGGGAAAAAAACTCCATTCTTCACCAGAAAAAATAGGGAAAAAAAACTTGTCTGCGCCGCTGCCCCCGCTGCCCGGGGCAGCTCGCACGCCGCGAGCCCGCCGTGGCCGGCCGTCGCGCGCCGCTGCCCTAGCCGCGCGCCGCCGCAGGGCCGGGTGCCACCGCGAGCGCGCCCTGGCCGCGCGCCGCCGCGGGGCCGGGCGCCACCGCGAGCGCGCCCTCCTGGGGTCGGTCGTCCCTTCCGCCTGCTCAAGAGAGAGAGAGAGAGGAGATAAGCACTAGAGAGAGAAAAAAAGAAAGGAATGAGAAGAGGAGGAGTTGTGTGGTGAGGAAGATAAGGCTGGCGGTGGTGGGTGGCGGAAGCTTTTGTCTTGGGTGGTATTTTCACCCGAGACTAAAGGGTATCCCTTTAGTCTAGGGTGGAAACACCACCCGGGACTAATTATTTAGTCTCGGGTGGTGTTTCCATCCGAGACTAAAAGTCCGTCCCAATAATTGCTGCTAGAGAGCAGTTGGACGCCTGGCCACCACCCAAGACTAAAGAGGAGGAGGCGTCCATGGCCATTCCAGACCACGTCGCTCCAAACCCTTTAGTCTCGGGTCCAAAATTCAACCGGGGAATAATGAGTAGAACCAAAGGTTGGTTCTCTACCGGTGGATGTTCCTCAGGAATCGATGTGGAGTTCATCGGGGATTGTGTGTAAGTTCGTCAGTGGGTAGGTTCGCAGGTAGGGGGCTGTGGAGGAAGGTGGAGTGGGGAAGGAAGCGGCATCGCGCCTAGCTCTCAAATTCCAATGTCATAGCGGTTTGACATGAGCAGCTGCCCCACACCGCAGCCCATGCGTGATGACTGATCTGTTGTCTATCCGGTTCAACCAGTTCATTCCATAAAAATAGTTGTATTAATAATTCATACTATTTTCAAAATTTAACTCCATAAGTAATGTTCCCTTATCAATTTAAACTCGTTGTCTTAATATTACACGTTCAAATGGTTCTTATTGAGCTCATGTGTAATCCTAACCAAAAATAGTATTAAATGTGACCATGAGAGCACCAACAAACCAACAACCACACTCTAGTTTGCTTGTGAACGCGATGCGCACCTACAGGCTTGGGAGAAAGGAAAAGGTGAAGCAGGGAAAAGGGGGTATGTCGTCTACAGCAAGCTAAGGCACGTAGCTAGGCTTGGGAGATATGAGTAGTTGACTTGGACAAACCCAGTGAACCAAAGCCAATGTTAAGTTGGTTCCCTCTACGTGAAATGCATTATCGAAGTCAGCTTTCAGAGGTCGGCTCTCATTCCTTCTTCTTCCTCCTCGCAAATTGTAGCAGGGGCTGCCATGGGTAGCAGGGCTCCACTGCTGGAAAATGGATCCTGAATGCTCCAGTTAGAGATGCGCTACGTACAGAACGCCAGGCAGTACATTAGGGAAGTCATTCAAACACTACGGGAGAAGTAAAATTCCCCGAGTGTCCGTTGCTTCCCCGAGTGCCAAAAATCGGGCACTCGGGGAAGAAAATCTTCCCCGAGTGTTGCACTCGGGGAAGAATTACACTCGGGGAAGAGGGGCTTCCCCGAGTGCCGTAGAGCCCATGGCACTCGGGGAAGAGTGGCACTCAGGGAAGGCCCTCTTCCCCGAGTTTAACACTCGGGGAAGAGAGGCACTCACGGACGAAAAGTGGTACTTAACGGCGCAAATGGACGAAGCTATTTTAAAACTGCATTGGAACTGTTCACAGTGATCTTGGGTATGGCATTATTTATTAAATCTAGTGAAACCATCAAAGCAAGTATAACCTCGGATCATATCAATCATGCTACTCGCATGAGGATCCACCAAAGACTCTAGCAGGCCCACCATCCTCACCACCTCACCAATGTCCATGTCCCCTTGATCCGCTTGGTTGGATTCCGAAGCTTCACTACAGCTTCTAAAGTTTTCAAGCCCAAGTGGATTTCATATATTAAATTAACTAGTTATTAGGGAGTGAATTGGCTTGTAGTCCAATGGTAGGAAGGTCCAGTGGAACACTACCCACCAGGGTTCAAATCCTATTGCTCTCACCTTTTCCTGGGATTTTCTCAGGATTTACTAGCGCTATGCATTAAGTGGTAAGTGACGTTCCCCTCGACAATGAGGCGCCAATGGTGACTTTGGGATTCTCCAGATCTGTCGGATGCTCAGTCCTTCAGAGGTGCTCATAAGGATAGGGTTTCCATACCTATGTTCATATGGGTGCTAGTTCCCGCACGGTACCAAATGGTCTCAATTAGTATCGGATGAGAAAAAACACTGGTACTACCGACGCCCACCCACCCACGATATCTTTATTTTTATCTCCATCCAACACCGCACGCCTACCCACACCATCCTCATCCTCAACTCTGCCTTTATCAATCTCCTCATCCTCACCTCATCCATTCATTCTCCTTAGAGTTTCTTCTCACCTCTCATATCTTTCTGTCTTCTCTCTGCTTCTCCAGGGACCGGCGGCTAGCAACGCGGCAGCCGGAGCCGTGCGGACGTGATTGGGCACGAGCGTCGGCCCCGTGGAGGCGTGGTATGGAGTGGCGGACCCGAGCAAGAGGTGTGGTGTGCCCAGCCGCCAAGGGCACTTGGCATATCCCTTTAGAGGGTTTCTTGCCCTTTGCAATTATGCCCTTTGGAGGGTTATTGCTGCAGCTTGATTCCCAATTCCTCATACATCTACATCTGTAATTCATGTAATGCATAGCTGCAAATTAACTAATTAACAGGACATATGGTGAAAATGCTGCGGAAGAATGGATATGGGCTTTGGTACAATGCAGAATAATGTACCCTTAATGTACACTTACCTTGTTGTAATGTACCCTTAGTGTTCCTCTAAATATCAAAGAGATTTCTCAAATCCAAGGCCACATCAGTCATCGAGAAGGGCAGGATCATGTCAATTCAGTTATATTTGTTTCACATTTGGAGTTCCGCAATCAGTCATGATTTTATATTTATTCAAAGATTTTTAGAAGATAAAAACAATATTGATGCTCAGAGTCGGGTCTAGAGCATAGAACAACGGGGTGGGGGTCTTATCCTATTCCTATCCACCTCTTCTTCATCGGTCCTTTCCTCTTCCTCTCCCTCGTTCACATTTGTTCTCCTTTCTTTTCATCCATGGCTAGAAAATGTAGGCGGCGCCTCCAATGACTGCATGGGGGTAATGGTGCTGGGCCACGCCGTTTATCTATGGGTTATCTCATTTCCATAAATCAAGAGAGGAACAAGAGAGGGCCAAAATTAAAGAAATGTTGCACAATTAAAACGGACTTATATGAAACAACATACTATATATGAGGTACGTACAATGGAATAGGAGGTATCTGGAAATAGGTGGCAAAACGCAACTTGCATTAGTGCACTCGTCGACCTGGTCAGTCTGCTGTCTTCATCAGTGTAGTGGAATGTGGATGGATTGTTCTCAGACTACAAGAATATCATCCTTGTTCATGGGATAGAGGAGCCGCTTGAATTGTTCTGTAAAAATTTCTGAAAGGTACCTAGCTAATCACATCAGAAGTAGCTCAACATATTTTTGTTCTAACCAAAAAGATTATTTGGCTTTCAATTCTCGTGTGCATATTATTGAGGGCCCCTTTGTAGGATTCTAGCTATTTCCTAAAGATTTTTTCCTACACTACCCTTTGGTTTGCAGGGAAGGGAACGGAAATATTCCAGAGGATGACCTTCCTATAGCTAAGGTCCCGTTTAATTTGGTGAAAATTTTTGAGATTCCCTTTCAAAGTTTATTAAAAGTATTAAACGTAAACTTTACATGAATGGACCGAAAATTGCGAGACTAATCTTCCACACAAAGTGTGGTGGTGAAACGTGGCCTTCGCGCATCTTCCAGAGAAAGTCACGGAGAGTTCTTGAAACCGGCAAAGGCCTCAAGGTGAAACGTTCAAGTAGAACAGAAAACAGAGCTGCCTAGCCCTCGTCCCGTTGCTCACTACAGCAGCTACGCGAAATCTGTCCAGCAACGCTGCAAGCAGTGTCGATTTGTGGGCTTCCCCACCTTCCAGGTAATCTATTTACCTTCCGCGAATCAATTTTCCACGTCCGCGAATCGATTCGATTTCCCCCAATCTGAGAACGGATTTAAATTTAAAAGAGATATCTGAGAACAGATTTGTTTGTTAGCTAGTGTCAAGCTTGTTCAGTTAGTTGGGTCAGTTCGTTTACAGGTTGTTGAAGTCGTGCGTGAGCCTGTGATCTGTACATGCGCCACGCCAGAGTCTGTTGAGACGCCGAGCTTCTCTCGCGCGTCAGTAGGAGTCGTTGGAGTCGTGGGCACTCTCTCGCCGTGGTGGACGCGTTTCGGGTCAAAGATGAACGTGGGATGGCGCGCTCATTGCGGATCGTGGCGATGGCGGCAGGAGTAGTGCCCCAAAGTCTTGTATCCAAATAAAAGGGAGAAATAATATCTGAAAAACGCTGCAACGTTTTGGCAGCACAAAAACTACTTGTGTTCGTGTGTTTCAGAGTGTTGTGAAGCTCCTCCGACCGGTGATCGCCGGAGTAGAAGCTGACATTGGCATCGGAGCTGCATCCGGGAGGGCCTGGAATCGATTGCGGTGTGGTATCGCCACTGGTATCGAGATCCGGCTATCCGCTTCGCACTCATGGCCGGGGAAGACGACAAGAAGTCTCCTCCGCCCTCTCCCAAGAAGAACGCCCGCGGCAAGGGCGACGGCGCAGGAGGGAGCGGGAAGGATGAGTTCGTTCGGGTGGTTCGAGACGTCGGCAATTCAGCGAATTGGCCGATGCTCACGAAGAGAAACTACACCGAGTGGGCGCTCGTCATGAAGGTAAAGCTGAAGGCTAGGAACCTCTGGGATGCCATCGAGCCCGGAGGTGTCCTGGAGCAGGAGGATCGACTCGCGCTCGACGCCATCACCAACGCCGTGCCACAGGAGATGTGGGCGACGATCGCGGTGAAGGACACGGCGACCGAGGCTTGGGAGGCGATAAAGAACATGCGGGTCGGCAGCGCGTTGATGCGTAATGCTAAGGCGCAGCGGCTCCGGCGCGAATTCGAGTCGATCGGGTTCCGCGACGGCGAGGTCGTCGACGATTTCTGCCTGCGGATGAGCAACCTCGTCGCCGCACTTGCAACCGTCGGTGAGGTGCTGGTGGTGAAGAAATTGCTCCGGGTCGTCCCCAAGCGCCTTGCTCAGGTGGCCGTCGCGATCGAGGTGACGGCTGATCTAGGGAAGCTGACGCTCGAGGACGTCGGTGGCCGGCTGCGCGCGACGGAGGATCGCGCTGCCGAAGATGAGGCCCCTGTTCGCGCAGACGGCAAGCTACTCCTGACGGCAGAGCAGTGGGAGGCGCGCGTCAGGTACCAGCAGGGCGATGGCAGCAGCGGAAGCGGAGCGGCGGCGAAGAAGAAGGCGCGCGACAAACACGGATCAGGCGCAGGGAAGAAGGAGGGCGGATCCGGTTCGTCCATTGAGGTGCCACCTGAGGGTCGGAGCTACGGCCCAAACCAATGCCGCCGCTACCGGAAGACGGGACATTGGGCCAGGGAATGTCCCCTGAGGCCCAAGCAGCAGGAGGCCCACGTAGCGCAAGGTGAAGAAGGGGATGGCCCAGCTCTCTTCTTCGCATCGGCAGGAGTCAACGCCACCTCTACGCCACCGTCGGTGGCGGCAGTGCATCTGTTGGAGAAGAAGGTGGTGGCGAAGCTGGAGGGCAGAGCCGGTCGAGATGTAGGTCTCTGGTACCAATCGAGGGCCGCGGAACCATCCTCTTCGAGGCGAAGACCGGTGAGCACCAGCACCTCTCCGAGGTGTACTACATCCCATGGCTCACGGCAAATATCGTGAGTCTTGGGCAGCTCGACAAAAGTGGATGCAAGGTGGACATCGACCACGGGCTTCTCCAAATCTGGGACGAACGGTGGCGACTCATGGTGCGGGTACGGCGTTCGCCGGCGTGCCTGTACCAGCTGCGGATGGCAGTGGTGCGGCCGGTGTGCCTGCTTGCCCACCGCGGGGACACGGCGTGGAGGTGGCATGAGAGGTATGGCCATCTCCATTTCGACGCCCTCCGCAAGCTCGCACACGACGACATGGTGCGTGGCCTCCCCGTCATCGAGCAGGTGGAGCAGCTGTGTGACTGCTGCGTGGCAACGAAGCAGCGGCGCACGACGTTCCCGGCGGCGGCCAAGTACCGGGCGCAGGGGTTGCTGGACCTGGTCCACGGTGACCTCTGCAGCCCCATCACGCCGGCGACTCCAGGAGGGAGGCGCCACTTTCTGCTGCTCGTCGACGACAAGACGCGCTACATATGGGTGCGGCTGCTCAGCTCCAAGGATGAAGCGCCGACCATCATCAAACAGTGGAAGGCGCTCGTGGAGGCGGAGACGGGACGTGTGCTGAGGGTGCTTCACACAGACCACGACGGTGAGTTCACGTCTGTTGAATTCGGTGAATGGTGTGCAGATCAGGGGGTGCGGCGTCATCTGTCGGCGCCATACTCGCCACAGCAAAATGGCATTGTGGAACGCCGCAACTAGACTGTTCTGGCAATGACGAGGAGCTTGCTGAAGGCCAGGGGAATGCCGGCTAAGTTCTGGGGGGAGGCGGTGGTGATGGCAGTATACCTACTCAACCGCGCTCCCACCAAGAGCCTGTCTGGGAAGACGCCGTACGAGGTGTGGCACGACGTCAAGCCGGCGGTGGACCACCTGCGCACGTTCGGGTGCGTGGCGCATGTGAAGAACGTGAAGCCGCACCTGAACAAATTGGAGGACAGGAGCAAGAAGGTGGTGCTGCTCGGCTACGAGCCCGGCGCCAAGGCATACAGGGTGTTCGACCCTGTGGCAGGGCGCATCCACGTCTCCCGCGACATTGTGTTCGATGAAGATGTGAGCTGGCCGTGGGGAGATGATGACGACGACGCACCTGAGTTCGTGGTGAACGACGTCTGGGCAGCAGGGGGTGAAGTGTCTGTTGATGCTGCCCCAACGCCGGCCTCGACCACGACCACGATGCCCACCTCGTCGCCGAGCCCCGGAGCGTGTACACCTACACTGACACTCGCCGGCGCGCCTGCGATACCGCTAGGCGCAGCGCCAGACGGCGGGAACGTGGTGCTGGAGAGCGGGAACACGGCGGTACGGAGCAGCAACCTCGACGCAGACCACGACAGCAGCTGCCCACTACGAACCCACAACGTCGACGACATTCTTGGTGGCGTGGATGCACCAGGACCAGTGGCGCGTGAGCTCCACTACAACCTGCTACTCCTGGCCGACGAGCTGCGGCTTGTTGGTGAGGAGGAACTTGCAACGTTCGCAGAAGCAGAACAAGATGGCGCCTGGAGGGCGGCTATGCTGGAGGAGATGGCAGCCATTGAGCGGAACAAGACATGGCACCTGGTGAAGTTGCCTGCAGGTCATCGTCCAATTGGACTGAAGTGGGTGTTTAAGCTGAAGAAGGATGCTAAAGGCAATGTCGTGAAGCACAAGGCCAGACTGGTGGCCAAAGGCTATGTTCAGAAACAGGGGCTGGATTTTGATGAAGCATTTGCTCCAGTGGCGCGACTCGAGTCAGTTAGGATGTTGTGTGCCATTGCTGCCCAGGAGGGGTGGACAGTTCATTATATGGACGTGAAATCAGTGTTTCTCAATGGTGATCTGACAGAGGAGGTGTATGTGATCCAGCTGCCCGGGTTTGTGAGGAAAGGGGAGGAGGAGAAGGTGTTGCGGCTCGACAAGGCATTGTACGGGTTGCGCCAAGCTCTCCGGGCTTGGAACATCAAACTGGACAGAAGCCTTTGCAGGCTTGCCTTCAAGCAGAGCTCGAGTGAGCATGGGGTGTATGCACGTGGGAATGGCGCAAGGCGGCTGCTAGTTGGAGTTTATGTCGATGACCTGATCATAACTGGTGGTGATGCAGGGGAAATTGACAACTTTAAGAAGGAGATGACTCGCTTGTTCCTGATGAGTAACTTGGGAGCATTGAGCTTTTACCTGGGAATTGAAGTAAAGCAGAGCAGCGAGGGGATCTCTCTGAACCAGAGAGCCTATGCAGCCAGGATCGTGGAGAAGGCGGGGCTAACGGGGTGCAATCCTGTGCATATTCCGATGGAGCCCCGGTTCAAGCTGAGCAAAAACAGTGCAGCACCTGCGACAGATGCGACGGAGTATCACAGTCTCGTCGGGTGCTTGCGCTACCTCGTCAACACTCGGCCAGATCTCGCGTACGCGGTGGGGTACGTGAGCCGTTTCATGGAGAAACCCACCACCGAGCACCTGGCGGCGGTCAAGCGGCTGCTGCGCTACGTCGCCGGGACGATCAACTACGGGTGCATGTACACGAGGCAAGGTGACATGGCGGCGCTGACGGGCTACTCCGACAGCGACATGGCCGCGACGTCGACACCCGGAAGAGTACGTCTGGTGTTCTCTTTTTCCTTGGATCAATTGCAATCAGTTGGCAGTCGCAGAAACAACGCGTTGTGGCCTTGAGCTCCTGCGAAGCAGAGTATATTGCCGCTGCAACTGCAGCATGTCAGGGAGTGTGGCTGGCCAAGATGCTGGGGGAACTGAGGAAGGAAGAAACCAGGACTTTTGGACTGAAGATTGACAACCAGTCCGCCATTGCCTTGATCAAGAATCCGGTGTTCCATGAAAGAAACAAGCACATCGAGACTCGCTATCATTTCATCCATAGTGTGCAGAAGCAAAGAAATTGAAGATTGAGTACATCGGAACCAACAAGCAACTGGCGGACATCCTAACCAAGCCTCTGGTGCGCAACAAGTTCGTGGAGCAGCGACTGAAGCTTGGTGTCGTAGAAGTTAAGTGAACAAAGCTTGAGGGGGTGAATTGTTAGCTAGTGTCAAGCTTGTTCAGTTAGTTGGGTCAGTTCGTTTACAGGTTGTTGGAGTTGTGCGTGAGCCTGTGATCTGTACATGCGCCACGCCAGAGTCTGTTGAGACGCTGAGCTTCTCTCGCGCGTCAGTAGGAGTCGTTGGAGTCGTGGGCACTCTCTCGCCGTGGTGGACGCGTTCCGGGTCAAAGATGAACGTGGGATGGCGCGCTCGTTGCGGATCGTGGCGATGGCGGCGGGAGTAGTGCCCCAAAGTCTTGTATCCAAATAAAAGGGAGAAATAATATCTGAAAAACGCTGCAACGTTTTGGCAGCACAAAAACTACTTGTGTTCGTGTGTTTCAGAGTGTTGTGAAGCTCCTCCGATCGGTGATCGCCGGAGTAGAAGCTGACATTGTTTCCCACCTTCAAATCGGTTCGTTTATTCTGTAGCCAAGAGATTTGGGAAGTTTTGCGTCATATAGATTTGGCGTTTGAGAGATTTTCCCCATCTGAGAATACAGAGTTTTCGCTCGTGTTGCTCCACGATGCTGATTTCTATCGATCCAATCTGTACTGTGGCCTCATGTTTTCGTAATAAGACCAACCATTAGATGGATATGCGTTCTATTCTCAATCAATGAATTTCCCAGTATTGTTGCACTACGTTTTTTTTAGTAATTGTGAGATACAGCTAGCATCTCTCCAAGGCAGAGTTTCCATACAGATGAATATGGCTGATCAATTCAGTTTGTCAGATCGACGACAACATCACTCCCAATCGCATGTTGACTACAGAGCCGAATTAAGAAATAGGTACTGGTTCTTATTATTTTACAAGAAAATACGCCCGTGCGATGTATGAGAGGTGAAAAAGCATCGAAAGTCTCTGTGCACATGGTGCAAAAAAATGGTTGCTAATTTGATGTTGTTGGTTAAGGTTTGTTTTTTGCTTGATAAATTTCAAATTTGTCGTATGCTTGTTTAATCAGGTTAAATTACAACCCAATTTTTTTATTACTTACAATTCCTGGACCAAATCTACCAACGTAATTGTTGACGCTTTTTCTGGTCAACACACACGAGCGTTAGATCGCGTGGAACGTCGAAACGCTGAACTCGCCGAGCTCCTGCCCGGACCGGTCTGACCGGTCAGGGGCACCGGTCTGACCGGTCAGGGGCACCGGTCTGACCGGTGTACGCAGAGGCGCGGTGAAAACCTAAGATCGCCGGCTCGGGAGGGACCCCGTCGGAGGTGGCGCGCCTAGGGTTGCTCTGAGGTCGGCAAGGCCACTCAGAACGTCCCTGATCGTCGTCGAGACAAACAAGGAAAGCACGAGGTTGGAAAAGTTAGGGTTTGAGAGATAAAAGTTGTAGAAAGTAATGTACGATTGGGTTTTCCACCTCAAACGGTCGTGGCCCTTTATATTTATAGGGTGGGGAGGTCTTGCCCCGCAAGGAATCCTTTTACAACTCGAAATTCGCAAGGACTCCTCAATTCTACTCGGACTCGGGGTCCACCGGTCAGACCGGTCAGGCCCACCGGTCAGACCGGTGTGGCTGTTGCCGGATCGGCTACAAGACTCCCGACCGGTCAGACCGTTGAGAGACACCGGTCTGACCGGTGGCGTCAGCCTGATCGGCCTTGTGCCAATTTTGGGTGCGAACATATGCCCCCCTGTTTTCTAGTAAAGCTTGCTGTCTAAAAAATAATTCTAAGGTCGATATGATACTTCACCGGCCATTTTTGGTCTAAGGGCGATTTTTGTTTTAAATCGGCCATATCCTATCAAGCATCTTGCCAGACACTTGGATGAAATTTCTTCAAGTACCTCCTGTTGAGAGCCCTTGGAAGTCGCTGTCCTCGCAAAGTCTCCATCATGTAAGAATTCCCAGAACAAATCTTGACAACCTTGTATGGACCTTCCCAACTTGGAGACCACTTGCCGAACTTGTTACTCTTAGATCCAATAGGTAAAATTGTTTTCCAAACCAAGTCACCCACCTGAAAAGATTTGGCTTTTACCTTCTTGTTGTATGCTCTAGCAACTCTCCTTTTGTCCTTTTCGATTTCCTCCAAAGCTTCCATACGCTTGTTGGTCACTTCATCAATATTGTCCATCATCAAAGCATAATATGACTCAACATCAAGATTATTTTGTTTTGCAAGTCTATATGCGCCTAGATTCACCTCAACGGGTAAAACGGCCTCTTGACCATACACAAGCTCAAAAGGAGTAACCTTAGTAGCACCATGTCTGGAAATACGATGAGCCCATAAAGCTTCAGATAACACCTCATGCCATCTTCTAGGATTGTCCTCTATCTTCTTCTTTATGAGCTTCACTAATGTTTTGTTGCTAGACTCGGCTTGACCATTGGCTTGAGCATAATATGGAGATGAATTGAGCAATTTAATACCATAGGAATCAACAAATTCACGCACCTCTTTGGATATGAATGAAGTCCCTTGATCCGTAGTCAAAGTTTGTGGAATGCCAAACCTATGTATGATATGCCCAGTAATAAACTCAATCACCTCTCTATGTGTCATATTCTTCAAAGGAATAGCTTCCGTCCACTTGGTGAAGTAATCAGTAGCCACGATCACAAAACAATGCCCCTTTGACGACGAAGGATGAATCTTGCCAATAAAATTCAAACCCCATCCTCTAAAAGGCCAAGGCTTGATAATCGGATGCATCAACGCAGCAGGCACCAACTGAATATCTCCATGTTTTTGACACTCTTCACACCCTTTGTAGTACTTAAAACAATCAGCTATCATGGTAGGCTAATAAAAGCAAGCTCGCCTGAGGAGCCACTTCATCTTGGGAGCCGATTGATGAGTACCACAAATACCTTCATGAACCTCTGCCATAGCCAACCTAGCTTGATCAGGACCCAAGCACTTTAAAAGCAAATCATCCGTAGTCCGACGATATAATTCACCATTATCAACAACAAACTTAAGAGCCCATCGTCGGACTTTTCTATCAACTGAACTGCTAGGATTTTGCAAATAATCAACCAGAGGCTTTCTCCAATCCTCCACCTCATCTTTGTCACGAAAAACCGAGGAGAAACTTTTACCAGGAGACCGGTCAAACCGGTCATGGGAATCGGTCAGACCGGTGCCGTTAGCCGACCCAGAACCAGGGGACCGGTCAGACCGGTCGGTGACATCGGTCAGACCGGTGTCACCGGTTAGACCGGTCGGCTGTGTCGGCCTAACCGGTGCTTCCAGAGCAAAACACTCGGCTGTAAGCAACGGTTTGTGTTCTTGAAGATTTCTTTTTCGAACATTATAACCAGATGCTTGCTGGGCCAGAGCATTAGCTCTAGCATTTTCCTCTCGTGGCACATGATAGATAACAAATTCATCCGTACAAGATATGATGTCTAAATATTTATCAAGATAAGCATTTAAAAAACCATTTAAACATTGACATACCTTGGATACTTGCTGCATCACCAATAAAGAATCTCCATATGCTTCCACATGTTTTACTCCCATGTCATGTAAAATTTCCAATCCAAATAGAAGAGCCTCATATTCGGTTTGGTTGTTAGTACAATTATGATCCAATCGGTTAAGAGCTTCAAAAACAGCCCCACTTGGCGAAATAATGATAATTCCAACACCACAACCATCTTTGCAAACCGATCCATCAAAATGCAACTTCCATGGAGTAAAAGTAGCATAACTGACATTCAAATCAAGTTGCTTATCTACTCTATGTCCAACAATAAAGTCGGCAACAATTTGACCTTTCATAGAACTTAATGGCTCACAATGTAAATCATATTCAACTAGAGCATAAGCCCATTTGCCGACTCTACCACTTAAAATTGGTTTATGCAACATGTATTTGATTATGTCGGTTTGACATGCTACTATGCAAGAACTAGGTAGTAAATAATGTCTCAACTTGGTACAAGTATGATATAGCGACAAACACAATTTTCAATAAAAGTGTACCTTGTTTCGGCGTCTAATAATCTTCTACTCTCATATGCAACAATGTACTCCTTGCCTTCGGTCTCTTGAGTCAAAATACCTCCAATGACATCCTTCTCAGCCGCTACATATAACTTGAAAGGAATACCACTCTTGGGCGCTTGAAGAACGGGTGGCGAAGTCAAATAGCTCTTAATCTCATCAAATGCTTCTTGTTGCTTTGCCCCCCAAGTGAAGTCAACATTATTTTTTAACCGAAGTAAAGGAGTAAAAGCATTCACCTTCCCAGACAAATTACAAATGAACCTCCTTAAGTAATTTACCTTGCCCAAGAACTTTTGCAAATCCTTTTTACAAGTAGGTGCTTTAACACTTCGGATTGCCTCAATCTTTTTAGGATCTATCTCTATGCCTTTCTCATGCACAATGAAGCCCAAAAACTTCCCAGCCGATACACCAAAAGCACATTTGAGTGGGTTCATCTTTAATTTATATCGATGCATTTTTTCAAATGCAAGTCTTAAATCAGCTAAATGAGAATCATCTCCAGCCGATTTGACAACAATATCATCGATATAAACCTCTACTATGATGCCAAGCAAATCATAAAAGATTAAATTCATAGCCCTTTGATAAGTAGCACCCGCATTTTTCAATCCAAAAGTCATAACAACCCACTCAAATAAGCCAACAAAACCCGGACATATGAAAGCCGTTTTGGATATATCCTCTTCGGCCATAAAGATTTGATTGTAATCAGCATTACCATCAAGAAAACTAAGAATTCTATGTCCGGATGCAGCATTAACAAGAAAATCGGCTATAGGCATAGGATATTCATCTTTAGGAGTAGCTCTATTAAGATCTCTAAAATCAATGCAAACACGAAGCTTTTTTGTTCCTTTTTTCTCAATAGGCACAATATTAGAGATCCAGTCAGCATAACGACAAGGCCTAATAAACTTTGCATCAAGTAACCGATTGACTTCCTCTTTCACTCGGTCATAAATATCAGGATTAAAGTTTCTACGAGGTTGTTTATAAGGCCTAAAACCGGGTTTAATAGGTAAACGATGCTCAACTAAATCACGACTTAAACCAGGCATTTCATTATAATTCCATGCAAAGCAATCAACATACTCCTTTAACAACTTTATTAACTCAGATTTAAACAACGGATCAAGATTCTTGTTTACAAATGTCGGCCTAGGTAAAGTGCCATCACCAATATCAACCTCCTTTAAAGGATCAGCTGACGTAAACCCTTGTCCTAACTTGCTCAAATCATCAAAATCTTCGATGGCTTCACACATATCGTTCTTATGCGCCTGATAGTGCTCTCGCCTCTGTTGCAACCACTCCAGATTTGCATCCATCAAATCGACAGAGAAGTTCTAGCCTGATCAACGATCAGCTTCATAACAACAGTAGCAAAGCCATCTTTGGTAGAATCAATAAGCCTCAAATTAGATAAATCTAAACCAGTTAAGCACTTAAGATTCTCATGATTATCCATAGTAGGACTATCGGTCACTACAACACAAGCCGATGTATCACCATGAACAATCTCTACCTCGTCGCCTACCCATTGGATTAAGAATTGATGCAAAGTAGAAGGCACACACTGATTTGCATGAATCCAATCACGACCAAGGATGAGACTGAAGTTACCTTGTGTCTCAGCGACGAAGAATGTCGTAGCCAACGTCTTGCTCCCAACGGTGAGCTCCATAGAGACGACGCCTTTAGCTCCCATCGGCTCGCCTCCTCCCACACCGCTGACGGTCATGTTGGTCTTGATCAGCTCATCATCTGAACCTCCCAGCTTCTTGAACAAAGAATACGGCATCAAGTTGACGATCGCTCCTCCGTCCACCAGCATGCGAGAGATAGACTTCCCATTGATGTGTCCCTTCATGTACAAAGCCTTCAGATGATTTTCAGTAGCTTTAGGCTTCTGGAAAATAGCTTCCTTTGGCCCAAAGTCGAGATGCGCGACGTCCTCCTCTGAGAGCACATAACCATCCATAGACATATGGATCACGTTGATGTCCAAATTCATGCGCTCGGGCGAAGAATTATAGTCAACAAGCTCCTCATCGTCTTCTATTGCAGGATCCGATGCGAACTTGCCATCACAAACCATGGGAACTGAAGAAGAGAAACTGGGTGGCGTCTCTGGGTCATCGGTCTGACCGTCGACATCCACCTGTCTGACCGGTGTGACCGGTCTGACCGACCCCTCCACCGGTCTGACCGGTGCTGGCTGGGAGCTGGCCTTGACTCTCCACTCTTTCCCTTGAGGTACCATGGGCCTGTACTGGTTGAAAGCTTCATCCCTTTGCTTCTCTAGCTCCTTCTCCCTCTTCTCTTGAAATCTCAGGCGTTGAAGCTTCCTCCTTTGTGTACGAGTCAATCCGGGAGGACACCACCTTGGTAAGAAGTATTTGGAGTTGGAACCACTCCCACTGGCCTCATGGTCATTAGTAGCAGCAAACACCCCTGGAGTTGATGTCACAACCTTATTGTTTGGAACAATCGGTCCTTTGCCACCCTCTCCAATAGGAACATCCATTGATCCAATCTGAATAATATCTTGGCTCGTAGTCCTCTCTGGATCCACTTCCATCTTCTGCACCTCCTCCCTTTGCTTCGGCTTGTAAACTTGCTTCACAGGAGGTGACACGGCTTTTCTGGCCGCACCGGTCTGATCGGTGATAGCGACCGGTCTGACCGGTCGGGTCTGGTGACCCTGACCAGAACGGCGAGGAGCCGATCGGTCTTGGATAGGCCCGGAGATCCTGTCGAAAGATGATTTCTGTCCACCCCATCCAGGATGAAAAGCTTGTTGGTATGGCACCCACATCACTCCATTGTCATCATATACCGGGCGTGGTGCATTTGAACTTGACGCCCATGGTGGTGTAAAGCGTTGCCCTTGCTGTGATGATTCACCCTTAAGTCTTGTAGCAGCCCTTGGAGGTGAAGATGACCCTCCTTGGTGTGTAGGTGACCTCATCCTTTTTTTTAACGGCCGATCACTTGTAACGGCCTTTTGCTTGGAATACTTATCAAATAGCATGTCGAAAGTGACCTTTGGCTTAGGACCACTCCCCTGATTTTTTGCTACATTAAGTTTCCAGTTTCCAATCTCCGGACGGCTTGGCTTGATCATCCTCGGACGGCCTGGGAGTGCACCGGTCTGACCGGTCACCTCCACCGGTCTGACCGGTCTGGCCAGAGACGGCTCAGACGGTCGCTGATCGGCGGGTGTGGACGACCCTTGCCCCCCATGTCCAGAGGCACTCACTGTAACCTTGAAGGTCTCTTTGCCATCAGGAGTCTTCTCATACTCAACCTTGCGAACTAACTCTTTTCCTCTCAAATCGGGCTTAAGCTCCCCGATTACCACGTTCTTGCCTTTAGTTGCTTCAGCTTGATGTGGCCGAACCAATACCTTAGGCTGCTGTAAATCCATGGTGTTGATTGGAAAAGGAGCTTTGTCCACTTGCATCTCATGAAAAGTCAAACGACCTTCGTTTATGGCCGATTGCACCTGTCGACGAAACACATTGCAATCATTAATAGCATGAGAAAATGAATTATGAAACTTGCAATATGCACGTCTTTTCAACTCTTCAAGTGGAGGAATAGTATGAGTTAACTTGATATTTCCAGATTTAAGCAATTCATCAAATATGCGATCACATTTGGAAACATCAAAAGTAAATTTAATTTCTTCTTGCCGACCTTTACTAGCCGGCTTAAGAGATGAACAAGAATAAAATTTTTCTTTAGAGGGCCAAACAAACTCAGCAGCATAAATCTCTTTATCACTATTGTCCGAGCTATCAGAATCATAATCAATAACATGAACATTAGAACGACGCGATTTAAAATTATCTTTCTCTTTATTCATTCGGTTTTCAACAACTAAAGCTCTAATTTGAACTTGTGCAACCGAAAGAAAGTCAGTGCCCTCTATCTTATCTCTAATAGATGACCTTAAACCTTTCAGACAAATATCTGCAAGGTCCATATCAGTGATTGACAAATTAAAGCACCGGTTTTTAGTTTCTTTAAACCTTTTAATGTAGGCAGAGATAGTCTCATCTCTTCCTTGCCTAACCGATGTTAAGTCTGTCAATTTTAATTGTATGCTCCCACTATAAAAGTGATCATGAAACTTACGTTCTAACATATCCCAAGAAATAATAGAACCGGGAGCAAGCAACGAAAACCAAGCAAAAGCGGTGCCAGTCAAGGATAAAGAAAATAAGCGTACTTTCAAAGCATTATAGACACCAGCTTCACCTAGTTGTGCAGTGTATTGACTAATATGCTCCCATGTGGTTCGGTCATCATCACCACTAAATTTAATCAAGTCAGGCATACACCAACCACGTGGGAGAGGAAATCTATCAAACTCAGGATCATATGGCTTTTGATACAAATTTGTGTTACCAATATCAACACCAAGTTTGGTTTTTACCACATTAGCCAAATCTTCCTTAAATCTATTAAATTCTGCCTAATTAGGATTATTTGGCTGTTGTGGCTGAGAATTCTCCAAATTTATCTTATTTAAATAGGGAGCTATCTTAGCTTGAGCTAGCCTGTAACTTTCAAATACATCGTCCGGAATAATGTTTTTGGAGGCTGATGCATTTATTGTCGTACTATAATGAGGTCCAACATTACTGATTGTATTAGAAAAAGTAGGGACCATCTGATTTGGCACGACAGAAATTGGCAAAGGTTGATCGGGCACCAAGTCCATAGCACCGGTCTGACCGGTACCCTGCATCGGTTCGACCGGTGCGGCCATGTTTGGCCTGTACGGTTGGAACTGAGGGTACTGACCAGATGCTGGATTTGGTGTCAAACCATATGCAAAATTACCATTATTTACAGGCAAAGGTGCTAAGCTAGGATGAGACCCCTGAGGATTTGCTTTAGGAGTACTACTATTAGTTTCATTATTATTAAAACCTAAAGCCCTATTCTTTTCAAGATCCTCTAATCGTTCTAAACGAGCAATGTAAGAAGCAAGCAATTCATCACTTTCCACTGTAGATTTCATAGGAGAAGTTTCAGACAGGGGTTTCTTACTTACAGTGGGAATTACCTCAATATTGCTGTCGTTTAGCCTGATCGCCGGCAGCTCGAACTCTTTCAATCTTGCCACCTTGCCGGATCGATCCTTCTTGACGCCAGCTAGGAATTGTACTTGCATGTACTCTTGTAGCGCCTTGAACTTCTGCTGCTCCTCCGGAGAGAGATCTTCCAGCGACGTGGTGACGATGTTGTTCATGTCGAGCTCACACCGAGACATCGTACTAGGGTTAGATTGAACGGTTTTAGCAACCTGATCTTTCTTCCCCAGCGGAGTCGTCAAAAGTGTGTTGACGCTTTTTCTGGTCAACACACACGAGCGCTAGATCGCGCGGAACGTCGAAACACTGAACTCGCCGAGCTCCTGCCCGAACCAGTCTGACCGGTTAGGGGCACCGGTCTGACCGGTGTACGCAGAGGCGTGGTGAAAACCTAAGATCGCCGCCTCGGGAGGGACCCCGTCGGAGGTGGCGCGCCTAGGGTTGCTCTGAGGTCGGCAAGGCCACTCAGAACGTCCCTGATCGTCGTCAAGGCAAACAAGGAAAGCACGAGGTTCGAAAAGCTAGGGTTTGAGAGATAAAAGTTGTAGAAAGTAATGTATGATTGGGTTCTTCCACCTCAAACGGCCATGGTCCTTTATATTTATAGGGTGGGGAGGTCTTGCCCCGCAAGGAATCCTTTTACAACTCGAAATTCGCAAGGACTCCTCAATTCTACTCGGACTCGGGGTCCACCGGTCAGACCGGTCAGACCCACCGGTCAGACCGGTGTGACCGTTGCCGGATCGGCTACAAGACTCCCGACCGGTCAGACTATTGAGAGACACCGGTCTGACCGGTGGCGTCAGCCTGATCGGCCTTGTGCTAATTTTGGGTGCGAACAGTAATCAAGCCCAACTCACTTGATGTTGTGTCCATCCTCCGCATATCAATCGGCCGCGCACATCTACTCGGTCGGTCTCGATTGATTGTTGGTGACAATCCTCGACTGTCGCTGCAACATCTGATTGACGTACTCGTCGCCTCCAGAGACTCCGGCCGTCTGGCAGTCGACGCTGCCACTCTCTCCTATTCTCCCCATTCATTCGCGCCGCCCTCTCTAATTTCCTTCTCTCCGATTTCGTCTCCCGTTGCCTCCTGTCCCCATCACGAGCTCCACGCAAGCAAAGTGAGACAGATGAGATAGTGTCTCTCTAGTCCAATATTCCATAAATTTGACCATAAATAGACCACAAGATGAGCTGTATGGTTGCAGAAGAATAATTGCTGAAAAAGGTAAAGAGTGGTTATATTCCACAAAAGGTTAATGTATTGAAGCATACTCGTATGTCTGGATCGTTTCTTCCAATTGTTCTGTGATTGTCCATTCCGTAACTTGTAGGTTTTTCCAATTATGATCTATCAACTCTTCTTGTTTTTCAAGAATGCTCAAATGACATTGCAGTCAATTATTTAGCTGTAAATAAATCGAATATATTAATCGAATAGTTAAAACTATTCATATAAGTTGCGGATCATATAGATTATGTTATCACATAAATAAAGGGTGGTAAATACCATATTAGTGAGGTCACCTCGATGGAAGTTCCTACATTATGAGTCCAGTACTTGTATCTCACAATTTTTTACACTAATAATAGCTAAATACCTATGTATTTCTTATTTTCTTCTATAGTTACTCGAAGTAGAATCTATAAGTAAGACAATGAATTAGTTGCAGACATGCACCATTTAAAAAAAACTAACCTAAATAGAATTTGTAAAATATGAAAAAAACAAAGATAGATGCTACCTTTTCATGCTTTAGATATTTTTTCACAACTCCGAAATAAAGCTGCCACCTTCATTTATTCCAAGTAATCCATCTCTTTTTAATAGTCCTGAAATAAAAGGATTCTCGTAATATATTTTAATATCATTCACGTTTCGGAAATGAGCCTGATCTTTTATATATACAACATGTATATGCGCTTATCACCTGTAAAGATCAAAAAATCCATCAGCAGTCAATACTGATAATTAGAAAGTATTTGGTGAAAGAGTACATACATTATCATCCACATATTTGCTTTGATCTAGCGGGCACAACAATTGTTTTTGTTTGACAGATATATCGTCTGTCTTCACCAGTAGATCAGATTCCAAAAATGTTTGTATTGCTATTTTAGCACAAAAATTCAGATTGCTCATTGTATAATCTGCCCAAAGTCAAGTAATTTTAACAATCAAAACGGAGGGACTAACAATGCATAATAAAAAAATACCAAATACCTTTTGGGAGATAATCATATGCTTCGTCAGCCTTAGTTTTGCAATGATCTTCTGATTGCTTAATTATGTCTGGTGATGGATGTGGTTCCAATGGGTCATAGCCATCGATCTGGTTATCTAATTTAGAAACAATCGATGCTGAATACTTTCATTTTTATGTCCTACCATCAAGATCCACACCACCGTGTGATTCAACATTGGAATCCATTATCAGCAAAAAAAAAAAAATGCGTCAGTCCAAAAGATAATAATAAAAGAACTGCAAAAGCAACCTTGCCTAACAGAGGCAATGGGGACAACAGCAAAAGGGAGTCTCTCGATGACATTACGAGCGCAAGCAGATCGACTTACTTCTCAGTTCTTATCCAGCGAAATTACAATCCAACGAGATTACGATCACGTGGGATTACCAACCAATCCAACTAATACCTTGGAGCTTTGTTGTACCACTAGTAGAGAATCACCATAAGCTTCTACATGTTTTATTTACTCCCATGTCATTCAAAATTTCCAATCCAAATAGAAGAGCTTCATATTCGGTTTGGTTATTAGTACATTTGTGATCTAATCGGTTAAGAACTTCAAAAACAGAAACAGTTTGTTATGGAAGAGAAATATAATGTCACTCTCTTTAGAGGTCATTATCTGGCACAGTTTTGTGATTTGTACAAGCAACTCCACATTAATTTACCTTTTAACGAGAACGAAGGTGAAGGTGGAGCCGGCAAGTTAAAGCCGATGATGAGGAACCCAGGCTGCTATATCTTGTTCCTTCCCAACATAAACACGTTAAAGATTTTTTGATTATGAAACTAAACGGTTATCAAGTTCTATAAAGCACGCTGTTTCCTAAAAATATGGTATGGAAAAACACAGTATAATTGGGAATACAAAGAAAAAGGAAAGAAAAAGTTCTGTCTACACATCAAGCTAGGCCCCACTCAGGCTACAACAGACTACTCACATGTTTACAGTAATCAATGTCGTCTATATAGTATAGAAACATCTAGAAATGGCAACAGCTCGTATGCGTGCTTATCGTCGAAGTAAACTAGTACTCCATAAGGTAGCTCAGATTAAAAGCTACTACAGCTTAATATGGGATGGATTCACTTTAAGAATTGTTTGACCGCCCTCCAAAGATGTGTGAACATCTCTTTCCAACCGAGGCTAACGAATGGACATGTATATGACTATATAGAAACAGAGTATTAAACTGTGCCAACAAGTGATAACGTTAAACTGTTAGACATACAAGTGATGATGTTCACCACCGTACGTATCAGGATATTAAAGCAACCAGGTGCCATTTCGTGTGAGATTTCGGTTCTGGTGACTGCAGTTCTATAAGCATAAGGACACGGCTAAATTCTTGGACGCAGAAATTTCAATTGCAGGCACCCAGTCATAGTGTTGGTCATCACTGGAATCCTCACATCCTAATGAGGTTTTCTTACTGGATACCTTCAGTGATATTCGGCATTCTGGTATATTCCAAGAGTTTAAGATGTCACAAACCTCCACTAATACCTCTTCTCAAGAAAGTTCCAGCTGGAGGGATGGATGTAGCACCTAGATCCTGAATACCTCTCAGTCCAAAATGAGTCGATACCACAAATCAGTCGATACCTTACCTAGGTTTCATGAATGGCAGGCCATATATAGTGACTGCATACAACATCTGGAAATGCAAATTGTGCACGTAGGACAGTGGTCATGTGCATGTATTTGCTGTCTGGGTCAGCTGGGGTCAGCTATACTGATATGCCAAAAACATAGGTCACAAATCCTAACAAAGCTTTACCTTGAACTCAACAGGTGTATTCATGAGTTAGACATAAGAGGCCATAATGACTTACTTTATTCATAAGTATGTTCTAAAAGTCACATCTATAGAAACATATTATTACTAGAAAATCCGTTCTTCACAGAGCTGCAGCAAATGTTTCAAGTTGGGTTGTGTAGCTCTTATTGCTTTATTAAGCCATTGCAAGACTTTTAGCCATATATGTTCCTCTTCACTTAGCACTGTGAAATGTTTACATTTTCGTTGGACTAGGTAAGGCTTCACTAATATTTTTCAGACCACATGTAAATTAAAGGATTCTTTTATCACAGGCAACCCGTACATACATATCACTCGATGAAGCTTGCCATATTACTACTTTCTGAGATTGCGGCGAAAGCATCTATTCACGTTATAATGATCTAGAGTGCTGTCGTGTTACTATATCAACTCTTATTAGGTCATTCTCTCATGGTCCACGCTCATTCGCTGTATACTAAAAAAACAATACTCCCTTTGTATCGAAACATTTGTCGCTATCAACTTTTTCCACAACTTTGACTATTCGTCTTATTCAAACAATTATGCAAGTATCATCTACTTTCTTTGCTACATGCGTTATTATTGTAGGTACTATTTGTTTACAATCAATCTTTGAATAAGACGAGTGGTCAAAGTTGTAAGAAAAAATTAATGATGACAAATATTTCAATAAGGAGAGATAACATGATATCCGCTCATCTACTTTTCTGATGTATATGAGCCACAGTTGTTTCCATATAGACATTGTCTTCTCAACTTCTCGACAACCACTACGGGAAACCCGAACAACACCGAGTGTCCCAAACACTCGGCAAAAGGCAAAAAACACTCGGCGAAGGCTTCGCCGAGTGTAACACTCGGCGAAGATCACTCGGCAAACAATGACTCGGCAAAGACATCTTTACCGAGTGTTTTCTATCGCGCACTCGGTGAAGGCTTTGCCGAGTGCTACATCCGCTACTCGGCGAAGATTTTCGAAAAACATAGAAAAAGCGCTTTGCCGAGTGCTATGTACAACACTCGGCAAATATTTTTGGGAAAATAAAAAAAACACCCTTATCGCCGCCACTAGTCTCGGCCGCGCCGTCACCGAGGGGGCCCGACCGCGCTGCCGCTGGTGCCTCAGCCAGCGCCCGCCCCGCCGGCCCCACCGTCACAGCTCGGCCAGGCCGTCTGCACCCCGTCGGCCCAACCGCCACACCTCGGCCACCGTCGATTGGAGCTCTGCCGCCGTCGGACCGAGCAGGGGCGAGAGCGTGAGGGGACCGTTCACGCACCACCGGCTCCGCTGCCACACCTCGGCCCCGTCGGGGAGGCCCGGCTCCCAGCCCCTGCGTGCCGCGCCCCGCCGGCTTCGCCGCCACACCTCGGCCACCGTCGATTGGAGCTCCGCCACCGTCGGATCGAGCAGGGGCGAGCGCGCGAGGGGGGGCGTCCGCGCACCGCCGGCCCCGTCGCCGCACCTCAGCCCCGTTGGGGAGGCCCGGCTCCCAGCCCCCCCACGCCGCGCCGACGCTGATGCCCTGGTCGCGCCGCTCCCTGGTGGCTGCGCCGCGCCACCGCTGGTGGTCAGGTCGCTCTGGCCACGCCGACGCTGAGAGCCAGCCGCGGGAGGAAGAGAGTGAGGGAGGGAGGGAGGAGAGGGTGAGGAGGGAGATGAGATCGGGAAGGGAGTGAGGGATCCGGGAGAAGAAGGGGAGATGGTGCTGCGTGTGTGTGGTCTGAGGGATGGGGGTTGGATCCGTTTGGGGAGGGGAGAGCCAATGAGACAGCACCTTTTCAAAAGTTTGGATCGATGACGTGGCTGCTTCGCCGAGTGTTACAGTAGGAGCACTCGGCGAATGATTTGTTCACCGAGTGTTTTTTTAATACTCGGCAAAAGTTTAATTTTTTCTTTTTTATACTGTAAAATTATCAAACGGTTTCAAAAAATTATCAAATTTTCACATGAAACAATCTAAGTTCTGTGTTGCCTACACAAAAAGTTTCGTAGTCAAATCACAATTGGACCATCACTTTGACTTCAAATTTTATCAAATCCTTCTCAACGTTTAGGATCTTCTTCTCAGATGCTTCGGTTTGTAAATAATGAACGTGACAAAATGTGTGAAACCTTCCCAATTTTTTTAGCACAACCTCCATGTAAGATACCATCACACCATGAGAAATACCATGATTTTTAGACTTCATTTGATTTTTTTAGAATTTGAAAACCATTCGGCCACACGTTCATGATCGTGTTTCCTTAACAAGATGTTCAAATTTTCTTTTCATTTCACGGGTAAGGTCTCAAACTAAGCTAAATAACATGAATATCATTTTTCTACTCATTTTTTCTATTATTTAAATCACTTGTAGGTCAAATTTGACTTAATTCAAAAAATTGATTGAAAATGCAATTAATTAACTAAATATAGCATACAAATCCAAAAATTTATCAAATTTTAATATTGAGTACCACATGTTATATGTGGAGAGTAGAAAAAGTTTGAGGGGTAGAAAAGAATTTGAAAAATATTTATTTGCCGAGTGCCAAAGAAAACACTAGGCAAACTTAATTCTTTGCCGAGTGTCCGAGCAAAACACTCGGCAAAGCCTTGTTCGTCGAGTGTCATTATTTCACGGAGTGTTTTTTGTTATACACTCGGTGAATAGCTGTTCGCCGAATGTTCGAGGGAAAACACGCGGCGAAGATTTGAACACTCGGCGACTTTGAGTTTTACCGTAGTGAACTGGGGTTGTCATGTCATCATTGTAACTTGTAGTGGTTATTTCAGACGTCAAAGGCCGCATATTCTCACTGACGTGCTGCTTCTTTGGGCTTCGTAGAGAGTTTTGTTCCCAATGCCTCATACTCCTACATCAGTAACTCTCCTAACTAGTGGACACATGCAAATTTACAGGCCTTATGGTTCATATGATGCAGAAGACAAAGTGGTTATATATGACTTTTGTTGTCTATTGAGGTACAGTGCTAAATTACATACAGTTCTAACTTTAAATTAGGTCATAAAGGCACAATTGCTAAGACTTTATAAAGCAGGCAATGACAAGGTGGCCCCGCTATTGTTTTCCAATACTTTAATTAGTCCTTTGGTAAAAAGCTAAGTAATTAAAAGGTAGGACTAGAAATCCAAATAATCAGTCCTTTGGAAAACAGTAACCGTTTAAGGAAAATGTCAGATGTTGCATACAACAATTATTTGTCAATCAAGGGATTTATTTGGTAGTTAAATTAATTAACTATATATTGATATAGACAGTTTTTAGACCTACAAGAGATATTTTATATTTTTCTAGTAGAAAAGAAATTTATTTCATTATATGTGATTGAAATGGCATTTAACAACACCACATAATATATTTTTATAATAATAAACATGTATTGCGTGTACAATTTGCAGGCAACATCACTGGTTTATCAAAAAAAATTGCAATGTTTAATGTCATTGGGATGTACTAGTAGTGAGTCCTTGATCAGCAATTTCTCTAGCTAATGCACTGCTGCAAACTGGCACAATTGCAAAAATCAATTATACGGTGGCATATATATTGTCTTTGTAGTGGTCATATATAGCTGCTGGAACCAATTACCAAGGACAAAAGTATTAAATAGCTGCAGGAACCAATGTATAGACAGAAGCCCATCATCTTGCTCTTCCTATTCATTCATAATCTGCTAGGGCTACTCCAAATCCACTCAGAAGTCCCTTTTCAATATTGGAATGAGGAGGGTATTGCTTGAAGGCCAGTTTGTAATAGGAGTACGAGATGTCAGGATCAGTAAACATACAATGAAAAGGAGGCAGGGTGGGTCCGATGTGACTGTTCCCTTCACCAGAGTAGAGTAACCAAGTTTGTGCACAAGATATGGTACAAAAGGTTGGCCTGCCGGAAGGATCAGATGGCGAATCCTCTAGGTCACCAACACCGGATGCTGCTTTATTTTTTATCTCCTTCGGGAAACTACAAAACAATGGACTCCAATCTATTTCTTCACTAAAGCGAGGCTATTACAAAGGAAATGCTCACAGTGTAAATTAAAATCTGGCATTCGCTAGCTTCACGTACCGCACAACACGCACAAGATCGTTGTCACTGAATCTATTGCGTCAAAACAAAGACTTTCCTGTTTCTTCGTGTGTACATTGACAGAGTGTGCAGTATTAAAAGCATATGCAGTACGTACTGGTGCTCATACATATATGTTCAGTGCCTCAATGCGCACATACGCGTATGTATGCAACAAGGTGTGGACATAGCAAGGCTCGAGAGATGTGACGAATAGTCGACTTGGATTGACCCCAAGGATTATGGGTCCTGTCACGGACGCCATTTCATCCACACCGAGAAGTTGGATTGATCCAGAGGACTTAATTTGGAGCTGGTTGTGAATACAGAAAATCCTCGTCAATAATGAATGCCATGCTGTCCAAATTTTTCGTTTTTAGATAAACAGTAGATCGAGCTCGATATTTATTATTTTCATGCTTTGTTCGTTTCTCGGGAAATATATATATGTTTATTAGGGCAGATTTTGTATGAAAACTCAGATTTGTATCCCAAAGTAGGGCATGAAGTGAAGCCCACATTCTCGTTCACTGAATTACTGCATCCGAGCGTGGAGTTCTTTCACTTCCTTCACGATTTTGCGTTGCTTGACCGAGTGTCCTCACTCTGGGTATCAGGAGACCCCGGCAGAGAACCCTGGGTGGCCAATGTATGTTATATTTTGTGGTCCTATTAATAACTAGTGTCAAAACTTATTCTGTGTCTGAGTAAACACGAAAAGACAGAGAGCCAGGAGTGCATCACAAGCTTGATTGCCCGTGCCTAGCTACAAGCAAGAATTATCATAGTTATAAACATATCATTACTTTACTTGTATATTTATACAAGCAGTGTATTAGGCCACCTCCAAACTTCACTTGTAAATATAGAAGGCAGTAACAAGCAAGAGAGCAATATGTACACGGCATGGGATTGAAGGCAAAGTAACTAGGCTTAGGAGACACCAGGAGCAGACAACTTGGAAGGGCGCATAGGACTGGGGGTCAGTCACATCTGTTCCCTCCACTGTAATTGAGGACGTGAGCGTGCGCTGAAGACTTTGTACCAAAGCCACCCGTCAGATTGTTTAGATGTCAGCTTGATGCCTCCACCGTGTCCTCAAATCCACCAGCTTCGTTCTAGATGCTACATTATTTTTATTTCGTTTGGATAAAACAACATTGGTATGTTTACTTCATTATTTGTGTTGGTTGTTGTTAGCGCTAGTGCCCTGACATTTATGAGCTGATACTACAAATGAGGATTCCTGCAGTATATATGCATTAAGAGCAACCTCTGCATTCAACATCATGGTCACCACGCGACCAAAGTTTGGTGTTCTGGGAACTGTCATCGCGGATCATACCAAGCTGCAGAAAATTGAAAGAAAGTAGAAAAAAATATTTCTACCCATGTGTGGTTTCTTATATATGATCCGCATAGCGCTTGTGAAGCGACACCTTGATCCCAGTTTCCCAATGCCTCATACTCCTAGAACTAGCTAGTGATCCTCCAAAGCAGTTTCGGGTGAACCCTTGCTGTGCAAAATTAACATATATACAAGTGACTAACTGTGTTCCTCTCTAAAGCATGCATGTGGTCTCTCAACGCATAAACTCCCTCACTTGTTATAAGTGCATTTCTTAGATAGGCCAGCAAACCCTTTGGACTTATAATTGTGCAAAAGTACTCAATGGAGGTACTCCCTCCAGTTCGGTAAATGAAGTCGTTTAAGACAAGATTACACATACCAAGGAGTCATGTGGCAGGAGTAATTTTTCCATATTTGTCCCTAATAAATAAGATTACGGGTGCATTTTAAGCAACAACCTCATCTCAGCCTTCAGCCTACTGGCTAGCGCAGCACGTCCCAATGCACTGTTGGCCAGCAGCTGATGTGACCGTATTGCTGATGTTGACGTACCCAAAAGGCGCAATCATAAACAATTTGCATTAAAGATGTGTTGTTGTTGATAAGTACAGGGTCGAAGCCCAGTAGCATACTGACTTGTTGGATTTAATGTCATCTAGTTGTACAATTGTATCCAAAGATCAAAGGACAGTCTTCAGCTACTCTCAGCCTCATATATGCACTAGAAATCATGATGAAATTGTCGTGCTGTTCATGTCCGTCTCGTAGCAAGTGGAATGACTGTTGGCCGTTTTGACAGGTCGAGATGGTGCTAGTGCCATTCTACAGTTCAACAGGTATATCGAGTGCTATCTTTTTTTTTAGAAAATGGAAATATACCCGGCCTCTGCGATAAACGCACACAGCCAAAATCTTACAAAGTCTTTAGCTCAATAGCTAAACAACAAAAAATAAATAAATGGATAAAGAAAACATAGAAAGAGAAAATAATCATAAGCAATGTCTAATATTGCTTATCCACCCATTCTTGAAGAAAATATTCAATGCCTCTATTGCTTTGCTCGACGAATAGATGGTCTTCCTTGTGTCTTCACGCTGCATTGATAGATCGAGTGCTATCTATTCGCAACATATGATCATGCTCCCATTTCAAGACGAAACACCATCAGTGATGGCAAAGCATTGCACACAGTTACTTTTATTTTCTCCTTGTCTATGGTGCCTCCAGAGTTTTAATTAATAAGCACACATATAAACTGTAATTCATGTTGATGTTTTCATGGTGGCTTCTGGATGTCTTCTTGCAAACAGAGTGTATTCAATCTGCATACAAGTGCTAATTTTGACCACTGTGATTCCGTCCTTTCCAATAATTCGGCATCAAGATGCGTGGTTGTTTTTGAGAATTCAGTTCTTCGTCTTTTTTTCTATTATCTTGATCATCTCAATATTATACGGCTATGGCTATACTTTTGGGTGCAGAAATTTTTCCAGTGCTCATCATCCAGTCCGAGTATTGCTCATCGCGGTACAAATATGCTCGTAGTAACGTGGTTTGCTCCTCACAACAGCTGGAGAAAGAGGGTTCTAGAGACTACAGATGTTGTGTTCCTCCATGCAACAGTTCGGCAGCAGGCAAACGGATAGTGGTACCGATATCCTGAATGCCTCCCACTCCAAAAATCGGACTGTACCAAATGAAGTGGTGCTGTGGACGAGACCATGTAAATGGGAGGATAATAAGGATTGCACAGCAGCAGTTTTACTACCCAAGTTCGAGTGTTGTGATCGATGTGCCCATCAATGTACAAGCTCACTAAGATGTTCCCAACAACACGAATTAATGAACCATCTTAGTGACCATCTATAAGAAGACTTGTTTAGCTCAATGACACACAAATTAATAATTGGATCACCGGAATGATACGCAACAACACGAATAATTTATGGCACCACCAACGCAATCTGAGGATTCCATATTTCACGCAGGCACAATCATGGTGGGGATCAATAATCGAACTGAAATTCTAGTTAACAATTGGTCTGTATACTGTTAACAAAAAGGGCTTTCATGATGTGAGCGACATTGATCATTGTACCGCCCATTGGTCTGTATATTGATTGAATTTTTTTTATTCTAAATAAAATTGAATGTATTGCCTTCGTTTAACTTATTTATTAAGCATGTGATGCAGCACCTGATTGCCAATGTCTGGTTCTCCTAAAAGAAAAAGATACAATTACAGCACTCCAAGCATATACAACTACTTGTATTTAATCCCCAAAGAAACATATATACAAGCCACAAAACGAATTCAATCTTATTAGAATGACAAGACCAATGCCGATGCCTGGTTCTCCTAAAAGAAACAGATACAACTACAGCATCCAAGCAGATACAACTACTTGTATTTAATCCCCAACGGAACATACATACGAGCCATAAAAATAATTCAATCTTATTAGAACGACAAGATCAATTGCATTATTATTACAAATTTACACGTGTTTTTCATTAGGAAGAAGTAACCTTCTCCGGGTCTAGAAAACTCATGAACCCATAAATCTGCTCCATCCAACATGGATCTACTGGTGCGATCATGCCTTAACCCTCTAACCAACTAAGTTATAGGACCTTTTGCCAGATTTACACTTATTATTATAACAGTATAATCAAGGATATTAATGTTTGATACCTTATTTCCTGAATCTAGAAGGAAAACTGGTACCTCTTATCACATACTTGTAGAACCAATACTCCATAACAGCAGGCAACTCATGCCGATGAGTAGGGTGGAAGAGAACAACCGAACAGGGACCAGAGATGCCACTAGATGAATGGCTATATGGGACATGTGGTAGGACGACGTCCTAGACCTATACGAGGAGGCTGCAGAGATTGAGGTCTGCTTCAGCAGTTGAGTTCCCCAACCATGGCAACAGCGATAGCGTCCATGGCTGGCGACAGTACAATATGAACTGCATTGTGCACTGCTGTGGAGCTCTAGCGCTCGTTGGTTCACCTACATGACCTGGTTCCAACTTCAAGAAGGAAAGAACTGCCATGTAAAACCGGAAAGGGCACAGCACAACCGACCCTAAAAAGAGCCTTCCTGACCGGTCCTGAAAGAATTTACGATGTAGTGCTTTATTTTTAATTTGGTGCCTGTAGGCATGTGTAAATCAAATAGTAATTGAAGTTGATTATTCTTTTGTGGCCTCTGATTTCTTCTTGTTCTCAGCTGTATAAATATGATAGAACATCCATACTCAGCACAATTTGTTAATTAGCAATCCACCAAGCAACTAGTTCGCCAATTATCTACATCTTTTTTCTCAACACCAGTTTGGCTCAACATCAACTTGGATCACATATCGCAGCAATGCAGGGGCAAAGCAATCCAAATTTCGATCTCTAGCAATGCACTAGTCATCACTCATCAGCACAACCTTTCCATCATCATTATCAAAGTCGGATACTGTAGGATGGCAGGTGTCCAAAGGCATGAAAGGATATGGGAGAGAGTGGGAGTTCCTAAAGCTGTCAAAGAAGTCATGGTCGAATTCCCAAGGCCTCCTAAACCAAAATGGGAGTGTGACAAAATACCCCTAGCAGATATCAGGATTCAGGACACTGGATATGAGCGAGGGAGTTGGAGAAAGGGGGGCTACCAGGTCAGTTCATATATAGGCGTAAATGATATAAGCTTTAAAGTCTACAGTTGGGTTTTAATCTGCTGATACCAATGTTGCATCAAATGTGGCAATGACCGAAATTAACAACTGTCCAAACTTCACTCATATAAATCCACACATCAAACTATGTTCAGCTACAGAAAAAAAGGTTTGATAAAAAATGTCATTTACGATATATGGAACTACCTAATACAACCATTTGCATTATGAACTTCCACATCTTCACCAAAATAACAAAGGACATGTCCTAACTAACTAGCATTACCATCTTCTTGCATAATAATTTCTCCATATCTAATATCTAATGCAATATTTTAATTTAATTTTCAAATATACTAATCAATGCAACAGAAATTAATTACTAAATCAATTAAAAACTATGTAATATAATGCACAATTCAGTATTTCAATAAGGATTGAAAAGAAATTATAAACAAGCCTAGCTAGTTGGCAAAATGCTTTTCATTGAGATACAATCCCAAGGTAAAACTGTCAATAGTTAAAAAAGAATTATATAAGTGGTGCCACGAGATCCTCAGAGTAAATTGGATACTAAATCGTTCATTTACTACCATGATTTTCTTTTAAGATACAATAATATTTCTCCTTCACTTCAATGTAGTAGTTGGGCTGTAATAGTAGTGAGTTCTATACAAAATTAAGATGTTAATGATTTATTTATATTAAATATTATTTAAAAAGGTATTTAATCATTGGGCTCCACAGCTGATATTACACAAGTGCTAACATTGTTAAACTTACAATGACAAGTAATACACAGTATGTACAGGTAGGGACAGGATTAATTTCACATCTTCCTCTACAAATGTGTGGTTTACCAGTTCCTCGTCCCATTGGCCAGTTACCGGGTCTACAACTTCCTCTACCCGGCTTAACAAGCACTACTAGAGAATCAGACATTTGTCCTAGGTCAGATTTTCGGTACAAATGTTCACAATTGTACTGGGTGGGGAGGGAGGCCCCTGACGCACCCCCCATGAGGGACCATTTGTACCGAGTGGGGGCTAGCCCCGGTACAAATGTGCTAGATACTGCCCGGTACAAATGTGACTACATTTGTACCAGGGTATTTCTTTGCCCGGTAGAAATCTTCCCACCCAGTGGCCCTCCCCCCACCACTCCTCTCTCACAGTTATAATTAACTCTCTCTCTCTCTCCCTCTCCCGTTCTTCTCCTCTCATCTCTCTCTCTCTCTCTCTCTCTCTCTCTCTCTCTCTCTCTCTCTCTCGATCTGCTTGCAGGAGGGGCCTCCCCATCACCGCCAGCGAGCGCTGGGAGGGGCGGCGGGAGGCGCGGCACATGGGGCAGGCGGCCTCCGGACGCGCGGCGCGACCCCGCCCTGGAGGCCACCGACGCGGGAGGGTGCGGCCGACCCCGGCGGCGGCTGGGCACGGCCTCGGCCGGGCGGCGCACGGGGCAGGCGGCCGGTGGCGCGGGCGCGGGAGGCTGGCCAGGCCGCCGGCGAAGCTCCTGGCGTGCGCAGGAGGCGGCCGTCTGGCCGCAAGCAGAGGGTAGAGGGCTCTTTGTTCTTTCTTGTTCTTGTGGTAATGTGAGTTCTTTGTGTTTGTGTTGTTCCTGTCAGATAGATGTGAATCTTCATTTTTTATTATTATGTGAATGGTGAATGCCGAATGGTGCTATGAATCGTGATGACTTAGTGTTGTAAATCTTGTGAATTTTGTGTTGTGACTTGTGTTGTGAATGGGATGAGATGAGATGAATCTTGTGATGTGATTTGTGTTGTGTTGTGTTGTGTTGTGTTGAGATGATATGAGATTAATTAGATGAGAAAGAAAAGAAAAGAAAAGAGAAGGGGAACAGCGGCGGGCGGACAAGTGACGAGGGAATCACATTTGTACTGGGACGTAACACCTCCACATTTGTACCGGCTGGTTTGTACCGGGTGGATACGCGATACAAATGGGGGTCCCACCCGGTACAAATGGCCGTTTTTCCAGTAGTGAAGTTTCTGCCTCGCGGTGTTATTGGCCTTTTGGTCCAGCTTCTTGGCAGCCATGGATCAGTCCAGACCTTATTGCTTCTACAATTCCCTACCCTCCATATTACCCCTACCTTCAAAACTTTGATTCCCTTGAGGATGCTCCTCCAAATGTAAGACATCCCAAAAGAGGATTCAGCATCTAGCACACTGCCATTGGGGAAATACTTTGCATGCAGTGTATACAAGGACTCTGGGTTTTGGATTAGTCTCCATCACTGTTTGGCCAACATAGCTAATTTGAATGTGTGTATGTCCCCGAAACCTAAGCCTCCTTGCCCCTTTGGCTTTGTCATCCTCTCCCAACTGATCCAATGCATTTTATTTTCCTCATCCTGACTGCTCCACCAGTACCTACCAATCATCGTACAACTAATCTCCTCACAAATCTCCTTATAGCGAAGGTTGGAATAGCTTGCGCAAGAGCCTTGATGAGGACCTCCTTGCCAGCAGTCGACAATAATTTTTGTCTTTTAGCTATGCAAAGACATTTTTCCTGGATTTCCCTACATATATAGATTGGTAGTCCCAGATATTTTCCATTCATTGTCTCCTTCCGAATCTGCAACTGGAGCGTGAGCGTTGTAGAGACTAGAGGATCTGTTCCGTGTCGTGGAGTCCCATATGTGACGCCAATATTGTCTCAAGGGAGGCACAATATGGCTGCAATCGGTGCTCATGCGCATGTAGTTGCCTCGTGAATTAGCTGCTCAGCTTCAGCAACAAGCCCCTTTATCGTATAATATTGAATACTCCTTGGTGACGCATTGAATACTCCATGTTCATGACCTGCTCATCCTTCACTGTTCCGTAACCGAGATAGAGTCTGTAATCAGTGCATCAGGATGTGATATTTCACTAAATTCATCATATCACAGATGATCCTTCACATTTTTAATACGTGCATAGCACATTTTTCGTTAACAGGAGAAGAATTACAATGACGCAGCTTCAAGAGAAATCCCAAAGTGCATGTTTGCAAGAGTCGGGACAGGCGACCAACAACATAAACCTAACAACGGAGACGAAAACGGAACCACCTCACAAACCCTCAAATCACGACCTAAGATGACTGAACTGCCAATAACCAATGTGTAGATAGAAGGTCCCCTGTTCTTTCTTCCTCGGCTAGTGCAGCTACTGCAAACCCACTCTGGACCGCAAGGCACCACCTGTGCCGGCCGGTGCATCTCTCTTCTCTAGACCCTAAGCAATCTAGAAACTAGAGGATCTGTTCCGTGTGTCGTGGAGTCCCACAGTTTGTGACACTTGCTGCCGCCGTCGAAGCTTCCCCGACCACCTCTCCAACACTTGCTGCCGCCGTCGAAGCTCCTGTGGCGAACCCAGATCTTCCACCAGAGGCGTCCATCAAGTGTTCGACGGCGGGTCCCAACCAGGATGCTCGCCTTCTGGTGGCTGTGAACACATCCTTGACGACGTGCCGCCCCACCAGCGAGTCCCACGACACCACCTCTACCTCGTTGTCTCAGAGAGCACTCGCGCCGTCAAGCCCTCCATTGTCGCGCTCGTTCACGGCCGCCGATCGCGTCCGACCGCGCCGGAGTGCCACGCCCGCACAGGGATGCCGCACCCGCGTCGGCCTCGTCCGGTCACGCCAGGGCCGTCTCTGCCCGTGGCGGGAGCCACGCGAGGTGGGGCCGCGTCCGCCCGCGTGAGGTAGGCGCGCCCGCGTCGGGAGCCGCACAAGGCGGGACCACGTCCGCCCGAGCCAGGATGGCGCAGTCGTGCCAAGGCCACGTCCGCGTCCGCCTGTGCGAGGCAGGCGCGACCACGCCGGGGGCCGCGTGTGCCGCGGCCAAGGTTTGTGTCGCCGCCTCCACCGCTGCTGGAGGGCGGGCCGCGTGCCAGTCACACCGCGCCTCCTCCGGCACTGACCACCTCATCGGCCGCCTTAGCTGCATCGACCACCTCCACCACCTTCACCACCAGGGAGCTCCTACAAGCAGCACGTGCAAGATGTTCGACACCCGACTGCAGCAATGACAAGCGCACACTCGTGCCCATGATTGCTGTACTGGCTCCTGATATGACGGCCATTGCAACCAAGCACCCAAACACCTCCAGCCATGCTCAAGTGGTATTCGAGGAAATGCATCAGAGGTATATTATCAAGTCCACCTCTGCAGATTCTTTTGGTGTTGTGCTTCCGTGTCTGGTCACCACAATACATGCTGCACAGAAGGTGTGGGAAGGAGTGACTGTTCTTAATCATATTCTACTAGAACCATTGCCTACTACTGTAGTTGACAAAAAAATCAATGCCATCCATTCTGAATGTTGAGCAAGATTGCATCGCACCAAAACCCCCATGGTCAGTAGTTGGTCTAGAAGATGATAGTTCCAACAGTGACTTTGCTATTCAAATTATCATGAATATCAACCTGCTATTATGGAATGAGTCACCTACTCTATTATCATGTGCACTATCTATGGACCATCAGTTTTTACACCGTGTATGTTTCTTTGCCATTTATCCTGTTGAAGTGCAATTGAAGAATTTTCTGCCAGTCCTGCTTGCAATATGCAATTCTACTAGTTGTGAGCAATTTTTGGTATGGAGTTATGTTTTGGCATGGAGTTTAGGAGAGTGGCCAGATCTTGATCGCTACCAGATATTTGAGTTCAGGGTGCATTCCCAGCCATATGTTGTAGTTGTTCAGAGGTCTCAGCTATCTTCATCTCTACTGATGTCAAAAGTTGTTGGGAGTGATTCTTTTCTTTTGGCCTGCACATCTGATTTGAGATGGTTACCTGGATGTCACATGTTGTTAAGAAATATCAGGCAAGATCAAAAGCAACTCCATTTACTCCATCCTCATGCAGTGACTTGGGAAATATTGCATATGCTGGACAGCACAAATCTTCCTGCATTAGCTCTGTGCATTTTGGAAAGATTCAAGTGCAAGGATGTTAGTGGTGATCTCAATTTTGTGCACCTGCATGATCCAGGTCACTATAAACTGCAAAGGAATGTAGCAGATTTTCAGTCAAGTATAATCTGTGGTGGCAGAGAGGTGATCAAGTGTGTTGTTTTCAACAATCAGCTTGTGCTAGACTATATCCAGATAATCACTGCGAAGCCTTGGAATGGGCTAGTCGACAAACAACCAAAGCCTCCAGGGATATCATACCATGAAGTGGTTAAACCATGGATGAGTGAAGTGTTTTGTTCTAGCCTGAAGCAGATGGCAAGGTTACTGACTCTGAATACTTTTGGCTGGATGTCTGACATAGTGATTGAATGCTTGTGTGAAGCTGACGTACATTGGCTGTATCAGAATCTTTTGGAAGGAGCAATTTCTTGCTTTATTATGGAGCTGTCAACTAAAATGTCTATTATATGGATTTCTATACAAGGCATGAGTGGTCCTAGAATGAAAATATTTTGCTCTCAAGATAACTTTGGTTCTATGGAGTTACATGCTTCAAATCAATGGGGCTGCGACGAGCAAGGATCAACAAATTCAAAAATAGTCAAAGTGATAGAATTGTCGTGTGCTATAGTAGGTGAATTGCTGAAAGGCGCATCTGTTTTGATAAGAAACTTCACTTGCTTCTCAGATTATATCTTGCAGCCTGCATGGGATTTAATTCAAGCAGAGGTTCAAGAGCTTTACTTAGCTGTGGTTACTCAAAGCTATGAAATTGGTACAAATGCAACTTGGAACCAAGGAGTACATCAGCTTGAGGGCAAGCTGCATTTCAAGAGGTGGGGAATGTCATGGACTGGGCTGCGTATTGGGCCAGTGGGCCGGCCCAGAGGCGAAGCAAGCAGTGAGGAGATAAAAGGGAAACTGATGAAAGAATCAGGCATCGAAGAACATAGATACAGGCTAACGGCCTTCTTCCTCCTCCGGCTTCCCTCTGAACCCATTCTCTCCTTCTTGTTGTTCCCTCTCATGTACTCTGATTTCCCTCCAATTTACCTCTGATTGTATCCAAACTACACTGATTTGCCACAATCCCTTCCATGTTCTTGTCAATTTGGTGATCTGGAGTCTTAGGGACACAACACTCAGTCCAAACTATTAATCAACAATGTGGTGTTAATGTGCACGTAGTCGCTGTATGAATCAGCTGATCGGCTTCAGCAATGAGCCCCTTTATCGTATAATATTATTGGCGGTCCATTTAAATAGATAGTTCAGCTCAAGGGGCGTACTACAGGCTGCTGAAAGCTCTCACAAAAGATGGAAGTGAATTTCATTTAAAATTCTTCAAAGTGTGAAGGAATTATGTTTTTGTCATGTACAAATGGAACTCACACAAAAGTACCGGAAATTATCATTAATTCGAGACCTGATCGTATCACTTGAGGTCAGACACAATTCAATTAATAGTTTGCTAACATGAATAAAGACTCTATTGAGTTGTATATTGACTCTAATTGATACACTCACTACGGGAAAACACAAAGTCGCCGAGTGTTTGAACCTTCGTCGAGTGTTTTTCCTCGGGCACTCGGCGAACACCTATTCGCCGAGTGTAGAACAAAAAAACACTCGGCGCTGACACTCGGCGAAGCCTTGTTCGTCGAGGGTTTTGCTCTGACACTCGGCAAAGAATTAACTTTGTCTAGTGTTTTTTTTTGTACTCGGTAAATAAATAATTTTTTCTTTTCTACCCCTCAAACTTTTTGTACTCTCCACATACAACATGCCATACTCTATGTTAAAGTTTGATAATTTTTTGTATCTTTTTGCTATATTTAAATAGTTAATTGCATTTCAAGCAATTTTTTGAATCAAGTCAAATTTGAACTAGAAGTTATTTAAATAATTGAACAAAATGAGTAGAAAAATAATATTCATATTATTCATCCCTGTTTGAGTCCTTAACTATGAATGAAAAGGAATTACAAACATCTTGTTCAGGAAACATGACTATGAACATGTGGTCGTATGATTTTTAAATTTTTGAAAAAACAAACAAAGTCGAAAAATCATGAGATTTGTCATGATGTGACGATATCATACGTGGAGGTTGTGGTAAAAATTTGAGAAGGTTTTGAATATTTTGTCACATAGGATGTTTAGAAATCTAAGCGTCTCAAAGGAAGGATTGTAATGTTGAGCAGAGTTCTTTAACATTTGGAGACAAAGTGATGGTGAATTATGATTTGACTACAAACTTTTTTAATAGGCAATAGATAAGAAATTTTGCTTCATGTGAAGTTTTGTAATTTTTTGAAACCATTTTATAATTTTAATGTATTAAGTGCTATTATATAATTTTAATTGACATAAATTAAATTTGAGCCATAACTGCATTACATAAAAAATACATGAGTAGAAAAATCAAATACATATTGTTATGTTAATTTAACAAGATATTGTTGAGGTAATTGATATGAATTTACAACAATACATTGGAAAAAGAAAGTGAAGGAAGAAAAAAAAGAAAAAAAATCTTTGCCGAGTGTTTAACAGAGCACTCGGCGAAGAGACCTTTGTCGAGTGTTTTATCCAACACTCGGCAAAGGTTCCAGATCATCAATCCCAACTCTTCAAATGTTGCCCTCTCGTTGGCTCTCCCCTCTCCAACTAGATAACGCACACAGCCTCCAATCCCGCACCACGCCACCACGCAGCCCCTACCCTTCTTCTCCCTCCCATAGCCACCACGCAGCCCCTACCCTTCTTCTCCCTCCCATAGCCACTGGTCCCGGCCCCTCCCCTCAAAGCCATGGCCTTTGGTGCCCGCCCCCTCCCCCTCCCCTCCTTCTCTAGTTGTGGTGGCGCGGCTAGGGGCGCGCCCAGCCGGCCTGCGCAGCGGCTCCGGCCCTTCCCCGGCGCTGCTCCCATCCCGTCACCGGTCCTCGGTCCCCGCCGCCGAATCCACACCCGCACCAGCCTCCCATCGCCGGATCTATCTCCCTCCCATGGTCGCACACTCCCCTCCTCTTCCATCGCCACCACTGGTCCCGGCCCTCACCGGAGGCTGGATCTCCCACCGATGGCCGGGTCTAGCCCTCTCGTGGCCGGATCTACGACGACTGGAGCGGATACGGTGGTGGTGGCTGCGGCAGTGCGAGCGCATGCGAGGGCTCTGGTGCGGCGCGGTGGTGGTGGCTCCGGTGGTGCAAGCGCGTGTCGGGGCTCCGGGGCGGCGCAATGGTGGTGGCTCGTGCGCGGTGCGGTGGTGGCGGCCTCGGCGCGGCGCGGTGGTGGTGGCTCCGGTGGTGGTCGTGGCTCCTGCGCGGTGGTGACGGCCCTGCGGAGCGAGCGCACGCAAGGGCTCCGGCACGGTGTGGTGGCAGCGCCTCTGACGCATCGCGGTTGTGGTGGCGCAAGAGGCCCGACGCCGTGACGGCGGTGGTGGACGCAGTGACGGCGGCGGCGTGGTGGCTGCGGCCATGTATGTTTTTCTTATTTTTTGAAAAATGGTTGCCGAGTGCTATGCCAGGCACTCGGCAAAGGTTTTCCAGGTTTGCCGAGTGTCTGACTGTTGACACTCGGCAAAGCTCTCTTCGCCGAGTATATGGTCGCCAAGTGTAAACCGGTCTTTGCCGAGTGTTTCGGGCACTCTGCGTCTTCGCGGTTTCCCATAGTGACTATCAAACATGCCAAAACAGCATTAAACATACTCAGCGTTGTGAGCTTGGTACGTGCATGAGCCAAGAAAAGGAATGCATGCCAAAAATGTTCTAACAATGAGGCATTTTATTGGGAAAGTCTTGCAAAAGTAAAGGGGGCAGTCGTTGCTCATACGCCGCTCCTGAAGAAAACGAAGCTGGCCACGAGAAGTCAATTTGTTGTGGCCTCATTGTAAAACCCAACTGAGAAAAATACATGTCTCCATGCTGTAAACCCTTTATAAGCTTTTCCGCTGAATGCATCAACACTGAGCATACATACAACACTGAGCAGCTTGTTTCCTGATGCCTCATACTCCTACATCGGTAATAATCAAAGCTGCGAATTAACGGGGCATGTGGTGAATATGCGGCAGAAGAATGCATATGGCTGGACAAAGAGGTTATATCGCTTGCAACACAATCCCTTGACTGCACATATGTCATAGCTTCCCGTACTTGGTTCTCAACTTGTCGCTGCAGGAACCAATACATATGTGGACTGTGCAGACACTGGAGAATTTTAAAGGGGTGCTCAAAACAGAATTGCTGAGAAAAACTTCCAATAATACCCCTATATCACATGTATCAATGTATACCACTCTATACCACATGTGCAAGTTGTGGTGGTATATAATTAATCGCAAATGTCGGATCTTTTCATATTGGTCCTTTGAAACAGTAGTATAGAGTGGTATGCTACACTGTAAAAGAACCCTTTTTTACCAAACATGCGGGAGAGCTATTTAGATGAAGAATAGGCGGTCCAAATACAAAAGCAGCATCTTACCTTGGACCATGGGGAGGGTTGCATATAGGATATCAGATTATTACATAAATAAAGTTATCTAGGACCTAACCAAGACACCGACCAACCTAAGATTGTTCAGCAATCCTTCCCGGACCCAAGGTACTAAGACCTTTAGCCTCGGAGAACTTCCATAACAACGATTCATCCTGAAAAGCTTGGATTGCCTGCTGCAGGTTTCGGGCCACCCCATCGAATACACATTCATTTCTTTGTTTCCAAAGTGTCCAAGCTACCAGAATACACCAAAAATTAAATCTCTTTATGTGTTGTTTCTGCATTCTCATCCAAGACCTCCTCCACCACTCCGCAAATGGTCTAGCGCTGCTGCTTGGCGTCAGATGGGATAGGTTCAAAGATGGGATATGTTGATGTTTTTGTAAGGCTCAAAAGGGGTGCTAAAGAAGGTTCATATTTCTGTTCTTGTACAAGGTCTCTCCAGCATTTTAAGCATAAGTAAATTGTAATACTTGATGTTTTTTTTGTGGCCTCTACAGGATTCGGCAACTGAGTATTAATACTGCATACATGTTCTATTTTTTAAAACAAACACTGCACTGCCTACCCTGTAGAAGTTTGTATTACTAAGTCCATTAAACTCACTTGCTTACTTCAGTTCTATAAGAATAGAGCTATATATTTCTCCATAGAAATTACTCATCCTGAACAAATTGTGTGCTACTGTACTCCCGTTTACCTGTGAGGAGGTAAGACTCCGAAACCATCTCAACCATTCACTTTAGAAATAATTAAATGATTGGAATATTCAGAAAACGAAAAAAAACTTCCAGCAGAGGTGGAGTTGCCGACAGGGCCGCGCTGCAGACTGAAGTGGTTGTTCATCATATCCGAGGTCTGAGCAAAGAGTTTTATATATCCCGCAGCATATAATGTCAAATACTCCCTCTATTCCACAAGGATGGTCTCTTTAGAAAAATTTCAAACATAATAACAATAGTGAGAAATGTCTATATTACACTTTTAGTTACTAATACTAAGTGATACCCCGCACGTTGTTGCGAAAATTTTTTAAACAAAATTTTAAAGGTGAAATGTGAAAGTATAGACACAAAAGTGATTACATGGCAACATTCGTTTGTAACAAACATTATATATGAAAGAATGTTATTTTGTTAAGAGTAAACCATTCTAAAACGATTGATCCTACATGTATTTCAACCGATCGGGTATTTCAACTGTGGGAATTTTGTGGTGTGCTACTCATAAATACATGATATTGATCACAGAAAATCGGTTGAAGACATAAATAGATGATCTGGTGGATGATGACATGATGTTTAGTGAATGGTGACATGACGTATAATGGATGGTGACATGCCGTATAGTCGGTTATAATGTGAAATGCTTGCACGTTGAGAAAAATATAGTTATTACCATTAATGAGTTGCTCCTATATAGTTGTATATATAATAGATTAATAATGGGCCTATCATGGTAAGATCAACTATTTGAAATCAAATATACAAACATGACAAGTTGATAAGACCATTAAGACTCAAAAACACACACGCACGCACGCGCACACACACACACACACAGATATATATATATATATATATATATATATATATATTAGGACTCAGTCATGTCACGTTAAAAAATGATCACAACTCACCCATGTCAGGTTAAAACAAAATTTTGTTACACACAACTTCTCCATGCATAGAAAATTAATGTAACAACTCAACTCAACTCAAACAAACTAACCTATCACGACATCCCACCATACAGAAAATTACCGTAACTCAACTCAAAGAAAATGACACGGCATCCCACGATCCCACGTCCTGGCCTCCCACGTCGCCGGAAACTTTTTCATATTTTTAAATTAAAATTATATGATTTAATATATTACCTTCTAGGAGGTAATACCTCATTGTAACTACCCATATCTACACAAAATGAACAGCTCAATCATTTGGGAGTACCGTAGCAAAGCTCGTGAGTTGTGCAATTTAATCCTCTGTTCTACTGAGGGCCCGAGATGTAATAGCTTAGCTCCTTATGCCTACTACTCCTAGTCTTAGATCAGCAATTTCTCTAATGGACACTGCTTCAAACCAGCCTGCCTACTACTCCTAGTCTTTAGATCAGCAAATTTCTCTAATAGACACTGCTTCAAACCAGCCGCACGATGGATTCTACGAATGGATTGAATTATATTGGCTGTGGACAGAGAGGTTACACACTTGCACAACTCAATCATATAAACCCATCCTCGTGCTCTCCCCCTATTCTTTCTTCCTCTCTGGTAATACAGCTACTGTAAATTCACACAAAACCGTAGGCCACCGCCGATGTCAGTACTTGTCTACGAGGCACAACTACTGGAGCGTAAGCCTTCTATAAACTGGGTCTGTTCCTTGTGTAGAGTGCCACAGTCTGTGACAACACCAAAATGGAACTTCCGTTGTCGATCTACAGAGGTCAGGAATAGTCGACTTGGATTGATCCCAAGGATTTTGGGTGCAGTCACGGACGCCATTTCGTCCTCACCAGGAACTTGGATTGATCTAGACGACTTAGGAGTTGGTTACGCGTGTTGGACTTGACAGCTAGCCATAATAGCAAATCCTCATCACTAAAATGGCAGGTGGTCCAAATTTTTTGTTTTTAGATAGAGATAAACAGTCGAGCTCAAAATTTAATTATTTTTCGTGCTCTGTTCTCGAGCATACACACTACGGAAAAACTCAAAGTTGCCGAGTGTTCAAATCTTGGCCGAGTGTTTTCTCTCGGCCACTCGGCGAACACCTCTTCGCCAAGTGTAGAACAAAAAACACTCCGCGAAATAATGACACTCGGCAAAATAAGGCTTCGCCGAGTGTTTTTTCCTGACACTTGGCAAACAAGGCCGAAAGAAGAAGGTTTTGCCTCGTGTTTTTTGCACTCGGCAAATAAATAATTTTTTCTTTTCTACCCCTCAAACTTTTTCTACTCTCCACTTACAATATGTGATACTCCATGTTAAAGTTTGATAATTTTTTGTATAATTTTGCTATATTTAAATAGTTAATTGCATTTCAAGCAATTTTTTGAATAAAGTCAAATTTGAACTAGAAGTTATTTAAATAATTGAACAAAATGAGTCGGAAAATAATATTCATATTATTCATCCTTGTTTGAGTCCTTAACTATGAAATAAAAAGGAATTACAAACATCTTGTTCAGGAAACATGACTACGAACGTGTGACCGTATGGTTTTAAAAATTTTAAAAAAACAAACAAAGTCTGAAAATCATGATATTTGTCATGATACAATGATATCATATGTGGAGGTTGTGGTAAAATTTTGAGAAGGTTTTGAATACTTTTTCACATATGATATTTAGAAATCGAAGCATCTTAGAGGAACAATCAAAACGTCGAACAAGATTTAATGAGATTTGGAGTCAAATTAACGTTTGAATTATGATTTGACTACAAAACTTTTTTTATAGGCATTAGAGAACAAAGATTGCTTCATCTGAATTTTTGGTAATTTTTTGGACCTATTTGATGATTTTAATGTATTAAGTGCTATTATAGAATTTTAATTGATATAAATTAAAGGAAAAAGTCCAAATTACTCCCCTCAACTATAACTAAAGTTTGGATAACCCCCTAAAGTATTTCTTAGTTCAGTTTACCCCCTAAACTATATCATTAGGTTCAATTTACCCCTTGACACAATTTGTCTTTTTTGTTTCTCCATGCACAAGTGGAGTTTAAAGATCAAATTTTGCAAGATGATAGCAGACAACATAAGGCACATTAAGAAAATATAACATGAATTTTTCATCACTATTTTGATAGGGTAACATATTTAATAATAAAATTTATCATTGTGATACAAACTTATATAAAAATTAATGATGAAAAATTCATAAAATATTTTTCTAATATATATTATGATGTCCACTACCGTCTTGTAAAGTCTCAAATTAAAATTCAACTTGTGTATGGAGAAACAAAAATGACAAATTACATTATGGGGTAAGGTGAACCAAATTGTTAATTTTAAGGGTTAACTGAACCAAAACATAGTTTAAGAGGTTATGTGAACTTTCGCTATACTTGAGGGTAGTAATTTGGACTTTTTTCTAAATTGAATTTGAGCTATAAGTGGAAAAAAATAATTGAATAAAATGGGTACAAAAGTAAAATATATATTATTGAGTCAATTTGACAAGTTATTGTTGAATTAGTTGATATTAACTTAAATTTACATTATGGAAAAGAATGAGAAGAAGAAGAAACTTGGAAAATGAAAAATACAAAATTATTTGCCGAGTGTTTGGGGTTGGCACTCGGCGTAGAAACGATTTGCCGAGTGTTTGGAGTTGGCACTCGGCGAAGTGGCCACGTCATCGATCCAACACTCGGCGAAGTGGTCACATTATCAATCCAACCCCCACGAATAATCCTCCCCCATTGGTCAAAAAAAATTCTCCTCCCCTTCCCTTATCTTCTCCACCGACGCCCCCCATCTTTTCTCCCCCGGCGCCCCCTCCCTTCCTCCCTGCGCCGCCCCCATCCCCTCCCTCTTCTCGCCGTCTGTCTCTCCTCCGGTGAGCTCGCCCCTCCCTCCCCGCACCGCTCATCGTCCACCAGTCCTCCCTGCGCTGGAGCTCGTGCGGAATTGGCCCAACCGACAGCCATGGAGGCGCTACGGCGTGGCTTACCCGCTGCCGGCTCTTCCGCACACCTGCACCGGCCTCCCACCTGTGGATCTGAGGCAGCGACCCCTCCTTGGCCTCCCTCTCCTGCACACGCTCGGCCTCCCGCGGCGGCGGCAACCCCTCTGCCTCCCTCTGATAAATGAAGTTTGGCTCTAACTGATCAACTTTCTAGTGAGTTTAGTTAGCCTATCCAATATCAGTTTTGTGAAGATCTTGAGGCTTACATTAAGTAGGAAAATTGGTCTGAATTGCTTTACATAATTAGCATCCTTAACTTTAGGGACCAACGTTATCACCCTATAGTTGAGTCTAGCTATGTTGAGATTGCCTAAGTAAAAGTCATTCACCATTTCTAGCATCTCCCCCTTGATACTCCCCCAACATCTCCTGTAGAAAGACACTCCGAAGCCATCTTGTCCCGGGGTCGTGTTTTCTTTCATGCTGAACACTACTTTTCTAACTTCTTCTTCCGAGAAAGGTTGCAATAAGGTTTCATTATCCGCAACTGTCAACCTCCCTATATGAGCCCATACTCCCCCTCCTAGTTTTATCTGTCTGTCTGGTTGATGACCCTGAAGAGACTTTTATAATATCCATCAATAATCTCGCTAATGTGTTTCTGCTCAGTCACCTTAGACCCTTCGTGTTCAAGTGATAGGATTAGTTTTTCCGCTATCGCCTGTTAGCCACTAGATGGAAAAAGCCTATGTTGCCATCTCCTTCCAAAACCCATATTTCTCCCCCTCTTTGTTGCCAGTAGATTTCTTCCGTCTCCATGAGTACTTCCATCTTCTGTTCCAGTTCCAGCCTTTTGTTGATTGTGTCTGTGTCTAGCTCCCCTTCATACCACCCCTATCTATTTGCTGTATTTGTTTCAGGACCTCTTCTTTTTTTCCTTTTGTACTCCTCTCTTATGTTAGCCCCCACCCTTTCACATATCTCCTCATGTCTGTGATGCACCCGTGCCATTTGTCTAAGGAATACGCCCTGTCTGGGCATTTAGCACCGTACTGCTCCCGTCTATCCTTTACCATCTCCAAAAAACCATCCATGTTAAACCATTGTCTTTCAAAGAAGAAATGTTTCACCCCCTTCATTCTCTCTCCCTCCCCCCAGTGTCCAGCAACCGCGGGCTGTGATCTGTACCAATTCAGGTAAGAGCAGTTAGCTGGCATAGTGGATACTTAGTTTCCCATTCTGTCAAAGCAAGTACCCTGTCAATATTGCTCTGTATGGGAACCTCATGTTTGTTCGTCCAGGTATACTTTGCACCCCCCCTATGTATCTCCCGCAAGCTAAATCTTTCAATGAATGAATTGAAAGCACTAATGAGTCTAGCGTCACCCACACCTGAACTTTTGTCTGAGAGGGACCTGTTTAAGTTAAAATCTCCCCCATCACTATAGGCAGTACTGCTTTGTCGCATCTTTTGCTTAGCTCCCTCAAGAAATCTGGTGACAAGTCATGATCAGCTGGGCCATAGACTATTAGCATATCCCACCTGAAGTTACTCAGCCTGTGTCTGATAGTTGCTCCTACAAAATAACCTTCTTTTTCCCATCTTTCTACCTCTAACCTGTCTTCTTTCACCCCCATTAAAATACCGAAGCTTGATCCTCTTGTTTGGAATCCGAAGCTTCACTACAGCTTCTGAATTTTCCAAGCCCAAGTGGATTTCGTATATTGAGTTAACTAGTGATTAGGGAAAGTCAGGTTAGAGGGATATGTATAAGAAAGCTTCATCTACAAGAGTTTCTTATAATCCACTCCTAAAATATAAAATACAATTTTACATCAAGAATCCTATATTATTTCTAAATTATCCTAACTACTCTTATATATTCTTTCTCTCTTATACATTTGCATCAGGAATCCATACCTACTTTTTATTCTTTTTGCGTCTTTCTACATTTAGATTAGGCACACTCAGAAGGCGTAACTTTACGCGGAATGAGGTGATTTTTCTCAGGTCCTAAAAGATTAGGTGAATGTATTAGAAGTTGTTGTAGAGGGATTTTTTCTCATCTTACCAAATAATCAAGGATTAGGAAGGTATTTAGCATACTCTTGGAGATGATCTAACAAGGCCAATGGCCCAGCCCACCGGCCCAAATGGCCATGTCTTTGAGTCTAGAAAAATATTTATAGACGCCACTTTTCCAAATAAGCTATGGTTAAAGAATGTTTCGCCAGGGTGCCCTTGAAATATTGTAGAAAAATATTTGTAATTAAAGATGGAAATGGCTCCCATGATCTAAATGAGTGATGGATGGAAGTTGTGCTCCATGCGCAGCACATTAATGTATGAGATCAGGAAATCCAAAGTTATAAAGATGTAATTTCACTGCCACAAGAAAGATATGCATTAACTACCTATATAACATAAAGTTATATAAGGTTTTGTATTGCTTTGTTATGTCATTTGTTTTGAGCTGATCTTAAGCGTTGTCTTTTTTGTATCTATGAATCCTTTGGGTTGAATATGATTACGAGCAATCGAATGAAGCATTCATCTAGACATGATCAAATATATGTCTTCACCAATATATTACACTATAATGTATCAAACAAAGTACACTGCATCAAGCTGTAGTCATGGACTGAGAAGGCACATAAATTTGGAGTTGCGGAAAGATGCAAAATCATGTTTTGGAGTTTATACTCATGCTAGCTCTATCCTCGTGCTATCACACCTCGAGCTGATTTGGAGTTCTCAGAAGATGATTGCATCGATCAATTAAGATCTGTTTTGCTGAAGTCTTCAATATATGCAGGTAGTCTTCAGTGGTTAAGGGCGCTAAAATTAAGTTGGAATATGGAAAAACATCCTTTCCTTTGCACTTCAAGGTCAAGTGAATAGAAGTGTGGCAACTTGATTCGTGATGGCTCCCAAGCCTACGTCCCATTACCTAGTGTTAAACTGTTAACGCGGAAATGCTGGAATACATATATAGTAACTCACCATTTGAGGTCATGTAACTTCTCTGGTTCTAGAAAAACCAGGGAATTCCCTCCCTTTCTCAATACAAGAAAAAACCTTCAGAATTCTCCAGGAAAATGCTTATAAATGTGACTTATGTGTGGATATAAATCCACAGGCAGAGCTGGATTCAGAAAGACGGTCACTGTGCCAATCTGCTGAGTCATTCCCGCACGCATTGTCTCACTTTTCGCATGCTATATACTTGATTGCTATAGACTTGGTCCACATATTCCCTTATAGAGACCGTAGAAGAGGATTGGATCAATACACTTGTATTCATTCACATTGGATTACATATATAGTGTACAGTTGAGCCAAGCAATGGCTTGCGTGAGCACGCAGTGCGCAGCGAGCGAGTCGTCCGGAGCACAGAGCGCGGCATGGCGAGCGAGACGTGCGCGGCGCGTGAGTCTTCCGCAGGGGCGCGTCGTGAAAGGAGGAGGCAGTTGCAGAGCAGCTGTCCGTGCCATTCAACAGCCCCCCCCCCCCCAGGCTCAGCGTTGGTGTTGCTTACGCAGAGGCTGTCCCGGAAACTCCGTGAAGAGCGTTGACGGCAAGCCCTTGGTAAACACGTCGGCGAACTGGCGGGAGCTGGGAACATGCAGAACACGGACTTCGCCGATCAACACCTTCTCCCTGACGAAGTGTATGTCAAGTTCGATGTGCTTCGTCCGCTTGTGATGCACTGGGTTCCGACTCATGTAAATGGTGGACACATTGTCGCAGAACACGATGATCACGGCGTCGAGTGGACTCCCAAGTTCGCTGAGCAGTGAACGCAGCCATGAACATTCGGCCACGGCGTTGGCTATGCCGCGGTACTCCGCCTCAGCGCTTGATCATGAGACAGTAGTTTGCCTCTTGGAGGACCACGAGATGAGAGTGTCGCCGAGGAAGATGCAGAAGCCCGACTTCGAGCGCCGGGTGTCTGGGCAGCCGGCCCAATCGGCGTCGAAGTAAGCCGTGAGTGTCGGTGATGTCATGGCGCGGAGCTGGATGCCGATCGATGGTGTACCCTTGATGTAGCGAAGTACTCGCTTGAGCGCGGCGACGTGGACGTCGTGCGGGCAGTGCATATGGAGGCAGAGCTGCTGGACGGCGTATGCGATATCCAGTCTTGTCAACGTCAAGTACTGGAGGGCGCCGGCGATACTGCGGAAGGAGGACGTGTCGGACGGGCTCACTGGCTTGCCGTCAGAGGTGGATGGCTTGGGCTTGGCGTCGGCCGGCGTAGGAACGGGCTTGCAGTTGAGCATGACGGCACGTTCGAGGATGTCGTCGACGTACTAAGCTTGGGAGAGAAAGAAACCATCGCGGCTGCGCTGCACGTCAACTCCGAGGAAGTAAGCGAGTGGCCCCATGTCCTTGACGGCGAAAGCAGACTTGAGCTTGGTGATGATGTTGTGGAGCAGAGCAGGTGTGGACGCGGCGAGTACCATGTCGTCGACGTACAGAAGCAGGTAGGCGACGACTGCACCCGAGGAGCCGCGAAGGACAAACAGGGACGAGTCTGATCTCGTCTGGACGAAGCCAATGCTCTTGACGAAGTCGGTGAAGCTGGTGAACCAAGCTCGAGGCGCCTGGCGGAGGCCGTACAGGGAGCGGTTGAGTAGGCAGACGGCATCTGGGTGGTTGGGATTGACGAAACCGACAGGCTGTTGACAGTAGACCTTTTCCTGGAGGTGCCCAGGGAGGAACGCGTTGGAGACATCGAGTTGATGAGTCGGCCACTGCTTGCTGGCGACGAGTGTGAGGACTGTGCGGATGGTGGCGGGCTTCACGACAGGCGTGAACGTCTCCCCAAAATCGACGCCAGGTCGCTGAGTGTCACCGCAGATGACCCAGCGCGCTTTGTAGCGCTCAAGCGTACCATCGGCGCGGAGCTTGTATTTGTACACCCACTTGCCGGTGAGGACGCGCACGCTGGGAGGACGGTTGATCAGCGTCCAGGTGTTGTTGCGCTGCAAGGCGTCAAACTCGGACTGCATGGCGGCTACCCAGTTGGCGTCACGGAGCGCAGTGCGGGCAGAGGTGGGTATGGGTGAGATTGCCGTCGTGGATGCAGCTGGCGGCACCGTGGCGGCCAAGGCGTATTTGGGGTTCGATTGGTGAATTCCGGCTTTGGCACGAGTGATCATGTGGTGATGCGGCTGGGGCGGTGGTGCGGGGCGTGAGGCTGGTACTGGCGAATGTGAACGCGAGCGGGCGGATGGAGCATGCTGCTACGACGACAGGGTAATGGGGTAGAGTGTGGTTGCGGCGTAGTGGAGCGCAATCGCAGCATGGGAGAGCACGGTCGCGGCGTGGGAGAGCGCGGTCGTGGCGAAGGCGAAGCAGAACGCGCGCGCGCTCGCGGCGTGGTTTCCGCCGAGGGAGAGGTCGTCGAAGCCGTGCGCGCCGCCGACGGAGAGGTCGTCGAGGCAAGCCTACTCAGTGATGCAGAAGAGGCTGGAGCGATGTGTCGAGGACTTGGTCCGGTGGCAGGCGGTGTGTGGACGACTTGCTGTTCGTCGTCGGTCGTTGCGGTGGCCGGTGCAGATGGTGGATGGCCACTGGATGACGACCGGAAGGGGAACGTGGACTCAACGAACGTGATGTGTCTGGAGGTGATGACGCGCTTGGTGTCAAGGTCGTAGCAGTGATACCAGTGGTGGTCGGCGGGATAGCCAATGAAGACGCACGCCGTCGACCGTGGGCACAGTTTATGTGCCGTTGTCGCCGTGGTGTTGGGGTAGCACAACGAACCGAAGACGCGGAGGTTGCTGTAGTCTGACGGGGAGCCGAACAACAGCTGGAACGGGGTGGTGGCGCCGGACGATGTGCATGGCCGCCGGTTGATCAGGAACGTCGCCGTGGAGAGGGCCTCCGCCCAGAGCGCCGTCGGAGCTGCACTATGGAGCAAAAGGGTGCGCACACAATCGTTAAGCGTTCGAAGGATCCGTTCAGCCTTCCCGTTTTGCTGTGATGTATAAGGGCAAGAGAGGCGGAAGGCAACGCCGTGCGTGGAGAGGAACGCGCGCATGGCATTAGAGTCAAATTCTTTCCCGTTGTCAGTCTGGAAGGTGACGAGGGGGAGACGAAATTGAGTGTTGACGTAGGCGAGAAAAGAACGAACGAGCGGCGACACTTCAGATTTTAGACGAATTAGAAATGTCCATGTATAGTGAGTGTAGTCATCCAGCAATACAAGATAGTATTTGAATCCTGAAAGGCTAAGAACAGGAGAGGTCCAGACGTCGGCATGGACTAATTGGAAAGGAAAATAAGTCCTAGATTCAGAAGAAGAGAACGGCAAACAAACATGCTTCCCAACCTGACAAGAATGGCAAGCATGCATCGCTGATTTAGTGAAAACAAAATCGAATGAACTCAGAATCATAGACAAGGTTTTATTGCCAGGATGCCCGAGCTGTTGATGCCACGGCTCGACGGAGGATGAAGCGTTTAGTGCGAACTGAGGGGGCAGCCGGAGCGGGTAGAGACCCCAGAGCTTTCACATCGGAGCTTCACCTGATGAGTTGGAAGATCCTTGGTAGAAAAGCCACAGGGGTCAAATTCAATTGAAACATTGTTTGTACGAGTGAAATCAAGACATTATTCAAGCGGAGGGGGGGAGGATTCTGTAGGAATGGAGGCGGCGGCTGTATGCGAAACAGGCAGCGGGCGCCATTTCCGACCGTAATGAAGGAAGGAATCAAAGAGGGAGTGGGATTAGTGAAGTTACTAGGCGCGTAAGACATATGAGTGGAAGCACCGGTGTCCAGGAACCAGTCGTTGGAGCTTGGAGGGACGGCAGCGCCAGAGCCAGTGACGTTCTGGAGCGCCGCCAGCAGGGCGGAGTTGTCCCAGGCAGGAGAAGACGAAGGGGCGGACGGGCCCGGCAGGTGCAGTTGATGTTGGGCCATCAAGGCTTGCTGGGCCTGGATGGGCGGTCGAGGGCCCAAAACCCCAGCTCCCGGGGCCCGAAAGCTCATGGGCCACACCTGCAGAAGGCCGGTCCACGAGTTGTAACCGGTAGCCCATGGCTGAGGGCTGGAGCTATCTCCGGCTGGGCGAGAACCGGAGGAGGCGGCGCCACCTGCGCCGCCGCCGCCGCCACCACCCCGGCCGCGCCGCCGCTGGTTCTAGTTCCGCGGCTTGGAGCGAGATCTGCCGGAGCCGGAGTCGGTGCTGGCGGAGGCCCCGGCAGAGGCGCCGGCGGAGTGCCCGGCCAGGAGTGCCTGGCCGGCATCCATCTTGGCGTCGTTGTTGGCGTTGAGCTCCTCCAGAAGAAGAAACGAGCACGCGGTGTGGAAGGTGTGAGGCGGCGACCTGCCGGCGATGATGGGCTTGACGTAGCGGTACTTGGGGTGAAGACCACGCAGCATGTTCAGCACCTGGCTGGACTTGGGAACAGGCTGCCCGATGTCGCGAAGATTGTCGGCGAGCTTCTTGAGCTTGGTGGTGTAATCCGTCATGGACATATCGCCTTGCTGCAGGTTTCAAAATTCCGCCTCGAAGAGGACAGCGCGCTGGAGTTCGTTGTTGCGGAAGAGGCCCTCGACGTCGGACCAGATGGAGAACGCTAAGGCGCGCGGCTGGTAGACGATGTCGAAGACAGTCTTGGCCATGGTGTTGTAGATCCAGTTGACCACTGTGTGGTCGAGCAGCACCCACTCGGCGTCGCGGTCAGCGATGGGCGCCGGAGCAGTGACGTGCGCGGTGAGACCGAACTTGCCAAGGGTGGATTCGAAGACGGTCCGCCATTGGCTGTAGTTGGAGTCGGCCAAATCGAGCACGACAGGCACATGCGAGCAGATGTTGACAGTTTGGACGACGGTGGCGGGCACTGCAGGGAGAGGGGGCTCGCCATCGTCGGTGTTGTATGGTGACTCAAATCCTACTTAGACTAGGATTCCATAGGGGTGTGCGCTTAGGACTTCTAGTACTACTAGGACTTGAGTGTAAAATCCTACTAGGAATAGGACTCCTACTTGCATATATGGGGGCCTTAGATGTGACTATATAAACAAGGGGTAGAGGCCAAGGGCAATCAACCTAAGCCAACACAAGGTCTCATCCAAAGCTTGTACGAGGCAATTGGGAGCACTCAAGAGGATTAGGCTAGACAGTTTTATAGCACTGGATTCTTGTATAGGGCAAGAATCTAGCAGGTCCTAGAGGGTCAAGCAGGGTTGTGAGGGAGCGACAATCACTTGTACTCTTCTGGAGTTGTGCTTAAAGAATTTGCGGTCGGCTTCGCCAAAATCCTAGTCTCTTGTCATGGTTGCTTCAACGCTATCATCTACGGTTTTCTACGAGGTTCATCTACGTTGTTCTTGATTCGGTGCTAGCTCGTGTCGTATTTGCAACATCCTTTCAAGATCCGAGGGCTGCTGCGCATAACGACAGTCGGAGGATGAGGAGGAAGAGTGGGCAGGGGAAGCCATGGAGGAAGGGTGGGCGGAAGCAGAGGAAAAAGGATTCTCCAGAGAAGAGAACTCGGACACTGATACCATGTAGAAGAGGATGGGATCAACACACTTGTATTCATTCACATCGGATTACATATATAGTGTACAGTTGAGCCAAGCAATGGCTTGCGTGAGCACGCAGTGCGCAGCGAGCGAGTCATCCGGAGCGCAGCGGCATGGCAAGCGAGACGTGCGCGGCGTGCGGGGCTTCCGCAGGAGCACGTCATGAAAGGAGGAGGCAGTTGCAGAGCAGCTGTCCGTGCCGTTCAACAGAGACAACCACTCAGATTGCCTGAGTTGGACGAATATATAGGTTATACAGTATAAATGGAAGGCATCAGGATAGACATCAGTTTGCCTATCCTCGTGCATGTTGCCACAACCATACATTTCCAAGAATTTGAAGGAACCAACGGTGGCGAGCCGTGGTTGCCAGCTCCTGCCGGCCAGCGGCGGCAGGCTAGTGAGGGGAGCGGTGGCCGGCTCATGGGGTCAGCTTTTTGTTTTTTAATACGGTTTCATCGCCGGTAATGGTTCCTAAACTTGCGGTGATGGCCGATTTGGGACCGGCGGTGATGGGCATTCTGTAGTATTGGTGGTCTACCAGCATGGTAGCAACAAACATGCATTATGTGGTGTGAGCACCATGGACAGCTTATTCAAAATATTGAACGAGCAGACATTTACATTACAAGAAATATGTCGCCAGTTCAATCCGGACCCCTGGACATCACCGCCGGTTTTAGCATTCACCGCCGGCTCGTGTAGAAATCCAGCGGTGATGAGTTATCACGACCGGATTTTTGAAAACCGGCAGTGGTGCTCCGTTTCTCATAGAGCAATTAGGAAATTTGAAGGGAAGCCTTTGTTAGCTCATCAATTTATTTTCAATACATTATTATCTAACCCGAACCTTACAATGTCTCAACACAACCACATATTGCACACTTTTCCATACAGGTAAATCCGCTAGGCAGTTGAGACTATGGACTATATATATCCAGCACATCCCCTCCTTTTGTGTCTATTCATTTTCGAGGAACTGTGTAGCCTGCAAACAAACAATTAATTCAGGTTAGAACGATTACCATGATAGTTCACAATAAGTAGTAGTGATTATGTAGTTCTTGTAGAAATTGCGGGCTTACATGACTTGTTTATCAAAAAAGAAAAAAAAGAAATTCTTAATGTCATTGGGCTGTATGTACTAGCTAGTAGTGAGTTCTATGCAGGATAAAGGTGTTAATGATGTATTTATATTTAATATTATTACGAAGGTGTTTACTACTTGGGCTGCACAATTGATATTACACCATAAGTGTTGATATTATGATGAAAAAAGAAGCTTCTACATTGACAAATAACTTCAATATTTCCAGCAGGCCATGCTAATGTCTCTGCTGTTAGCAATGAAAAAAATTAAATTTTATATACCAGCACCCCATCACAGCACGTGTGATGCAGCACCCAATTGCCGATACAACCTTGATGTATGGGATGAAGAACGATTTGAAGAAAGATCAATTGCATTATTACTACAGATTTACACTTCTTATTACTATAGCAGTATAATCAAGGACTGTAACGTTTGAGAGACCTATCTGAATCTACAGGAAAAAATCTAAGAGGCATCAAGACCTATCTGAATCCCAATTTACTTGGTTAATTCGGTTCGATTCACGGTTAACCGAAAGAACCAAGAAAATAAGTATTCAACCCAACATATCGACCCAACTGGCCAATGGCCCAAAAGAATTTTCCCAAGGAAAACCCTAACTCCCACTCCTAATCCACCTCCCAGGCTCCCGCCGTCCACCTCCCACTCTTAGTCGCCCCCAGCCCCTGCCGCCGTCGCCCAGAGCGCTCGCCGACCCCACCGCTGCCCAGCGCACTCCCTCCCTATTTCTAAAACCGAATTTTCTCGAATCCCATTTCTGAAAAGAACCAATTGGTCTAGGAATTTGACATAGAAATGTGGAGGTTAAATAGCTGCACCGCAAATCTCTGTCAATTTGTATGCTTTCACTCCCTACACGGATACAACAAATCTGACGCACGCACATTACAACATTTTAGTCTCTGTCTGGCCGCTGGCGACGCGCACGAGACCACATGTCGGCGCGTCACTCATGGTTTGGCATGTGGATTTGCAGATTGGCGTAGAGGTCTCCGCGTGGCAGCATTTCGTAGATGGAATCTGCATAGCGTGTGGGTTCCACGGTTTTGCAGACGGACATACCGAACACACGGTGTGACTGGCCTTAAAGTCTCTGTTGTTCGAGAAGGTAATGAACGTGTTAGATATTGTGTCAAATATTTGTATTGTCCAGTTACGATGTGACTTGAGTTGTATTTAGCGGTATAGGGTAGAGTTCGTGACATACTCTATAACCCGAGCTTCCTCATAAATATGAGAGGGGGCTGCTGTTGTAACCACAACGACATAGCGACAGGCTCGCAGGGGGAAGGCGGCACGATGCCGGGGTCCTAAAGCGGCCGGTGTTGCGGTATTGGGGAGGAGCGCCCGTAGTCATGCCCCGGGGATGTAGGCTTCGGCTGAACCTCATCAACAAAGATCGTGTCTCCATTGTCGTCTGTGATCATGCAGGTTCGTCTCGGTAGTTCCAATCGTCGTTCCGCTGCATGGAGATTAGCAGGCGGCTCGTCGCCGCGGAGGGCTAATTTCTTACAATTCGTATCAAGAGCTATGGTTTTGGATTGGATCTAGAGGCAGTGCAGAAGGATCACCTAGAGGTTCGAGGGTTATGCATCTACAAGGCGTCGTGCAATGTACAGTTGGTACCAAGTAGATACGGTGCAAGGTAGAGCATGACCATAGTTAGAGTTGCGGTGGGTCGATGTAAGCGTCGACGACGGCTGGAGTTTTAGCTGGGAATTATTATCGAGTCAAGAACATGACGTCAGATGCAATGATAAGGCATCATTGCAGGCTGCGGACAAGATCTTCGTCACGTGGTGCAGAAGGACTACTCAATCCTGATTATGGGCAGCTGGATGTGCTGGCGTGGGTTCGGACGAAAACAAAGTCGAGTACCATACGAGTCACGGCCTCGGAAGCGAGGAGGACTTGCGGTTGCGGTGGTCGATCGTTAGTCAGTTCGACTTAGATACAATACCGGAGTTTTACGTGGAGGCATGGCTGAGCTGCAGCTTGTTTGTTGGTGGGCACGTTCGGTAGAAAGGTCCATCATGGGTATCCTTGTCATTGGTGGAGACTGGTAGGCATGCATCGAGTTAAATCATGTAAAAAATGAGCAGGAACCTTTTTATTACGCACGCAGGAGGATGGTGCTGTTGCCAATCTCTCTGGTACGTGGCTTGTTTAATTTTTATTTGGTCGGCAGATACTTGCGTGCTTTTGTGTTTGGTCTTGGAAGTGTTCAGGGCTATGGTTGGGTCACCAATCATGACTACAAGGTAGCTGGCTTGGGTACAACAGTTTCGTGGAAGCTCGACTTAGCGTAAGATGATTTGATAATTATGGAGTTTGGCTATGAACTCAAGTGGATAGTTTGGCGATCGACAAGCCAAGTCGGTTGGATCAGTTTATTACGATTATGTGTGTCATGCGGGAGTGAGCAGGGTTGTGCGCACAACGGAGCTACAAGCCACGACGGGATGTCACCTAAAGTTGATGGAGGTTGCAACAGCGACGAGGAGAGGTAGTGATTGGCAGACCAGACCTCATGACCGGTGTTGCAGGCTCGTTGGCAACGAGCGGATTCTACCGACAGTGTTCAGTTGTGGCCACTACTAGAAAACCCCCCCTCTACCTACGTTATAGTAGGAACACACACTAAAAGTGTTTCTACGTTAGTGTCTTAAGACGCTTTTTGACTTGATTTTGAGAACATGTCAAACTGTTATGTATTAGACACGCTTACGGTGTTGGTAGTCTTATAAAGACATTTTTTTACCCTGCTATTGAAATTGTCTAAAAAAGAGACGAAGTTAGCCATGCTTTAAAGCTTAGCAACTAACGTCTATAATCACGTAAAGATGCTTTTGACATGATTGCAAAAACGTTTAAGATAATACGCGATTAGACATGCTTTAAATCATGACTAGCATGTAGAAACATCATAAAGCGTACCAAATAAGTGTAACAAATGCTTCTTCATGTGGAACTTAAGAGGAAAATATATCTTATGTAAGTCAAGTTTAATGTGTAGGTGAGATGGTAAGGAAGCTATATGTGAGATGAGAGGTCTTGGGTTCAATTCCTATACGACATACATATTTCACATGAAAGATCATGTATAGGTGTCCTTAAATCTGAAATACTTTTTTAGATTTTTCATAAATAAGTAGACATGTTTTATAAATGTATCTAAGACTTTGTCTCTATATTTATTCACACACGATAAAGCATTATTAAAATATGTAACTACACCACTAAGCATGTTATTAATGCGTGTCTCTAAAATTGTATCAATGCAAGTACACATGCATCAAACGTGTCAATAAAGTGTTGTTTATTTCATAGACACGCTTAACTAATTCATCTCTACGAAACTTGACGAGGTCCATACGAAGACGCTTCTAACACGCTTTTTGAAAGCGTGTCTACAACGCTATAAAGACGAAATAAAATGTGTCTAACTACAAATCTAGCGTAGCTATAGAGGGGGTATTCTAGTAGTGGGCATGCAATGCAACTGATAGGAGTTCGATGGCAGTTCAGTGAGTCCTCAGAGATCGGCGAAGTAAGGTGGCCAAGTTGGCAAGGTCGAGGTGTCGAGCAGCTCATTGAGGGTCTACCTGTGATGGATAGACTGGGCCGAACAGTTCGAGGGGCACATAGCGGACAGTCATGATGGCTGGCGGATAGTTCGTTTGAAGGGTGAACATACCGTGGTGCATGACGGAGAGACTAGCGGCGACAGGCTGGTCACACCGTGGTCAGAGGCGACAACAGGATCAGCAATGACGACATAGGAGCATGTCGACTGATGTGGTTGTTGTTCTCTATGGCGTGGCGACACGGGGCGCATGCTCAGGATGCAGGTTTGCATGGGAAGAGTTTACGTGGTTCCAAATCAGCAAGGGCACAGATCGATTCGAGTTGCATGTGTGGGTTACTGAAGCATGAATCGAAAGGCGTGGTGGTACCAAAGGGCTGAACTGGAAGGAAGTATAGACGGTGATGTCTATACTTGCAACTGGAGTAATCTGATTGGACATGGCTGTAGGAGACTACTGTGTAAGACGTCTGGCGTAGTATGGCAGCGGTAATTGAAGGACAATGCTAAGGTGGCATTTCTAATATGTGACTCAGTAACGATTGTGATGTTCTCAGTGTCATGGGTGCAATCTAGTAGCATGGTGTTAGATTCGGTTGTTATTTGGCTTGAGATGAATCTAATTTTGCTTGGCAGAGATTGTGGTGATAAAAGAGAATGGTGTGCAGTTGCAGATGGAGTCATGGAGTCGGGAATTGCAGGATAGCAGTGTTTCTTCGGACAGCTCTTGATAGAGCAGCAAAGGTGATAGCTCAAGTCTGGTGTACACAGAGGTTCGCGCAAGACGACTTCAAGGTGGTGGAATATTCACCAAGGTGGAGTTTGTTAGATATTGTGTCGAATATTTGTACAGTCCAGTTACGATGTGACTTGAGTTGTTAGCCAAAGAAGAGGTAACCTTCTTTTGGGTATAGAAAACTACTAAACACATAAATCCGTTTCAACGAGGAATCGAATCTTGATTTACATGTGCGACCATGCCTCAACCTCTATGACAAACTAGGCTAAATTAAAGGACCTGTTGCCAGATTTACATTCTTATTATTACAACAGTATAATCAAGGATAGTAACGTTTGATACCTTATCATCTAAATCTACACGAAAACTGGTAGCTCGTATCACATACTTGTAGAACCAATACTCCATTACAGCAGGCAACTCATACCGATGAGTAAGGACCAGAGATGCCACTAGATGAATGGCTACATGGGGAAAAGTCTATATAACCTCCCAAAGTATTGAGGGTGGATTACATGACCTCAACTAAGAAACCAGATATTTAACCCCCTAGACTTTGCAAAACCATTTAAACAGCACCCTGAGCTGGTTTTGCCACATAAGCACGCCACGTTGGACCATTCAGCCTCCATGTGTGGAACACGGACCTGTAAGAGCGTCCTGTCATCCTCCATGCTGCAATTTTTCCTAGACAGTAGGACTCATCCTCTTATTTGCTGCCGCCCTCACTCGCTCTTCCTGATGGCATCGCCGCCACAGCTGCCATGGCCAGCCATGCCGATGCAAGTAATCGCCCGGTCAGCGGCAATTCAACCTTCTTGTTCGTGCCACCAGCATGGGAAACACACGCCGACCGTGGACACTAGGCCTCCGCTCGCCCTTCGTCCCCAGCACTGAGTCAATCGGCGCCACCGCCTGGTCCTTCGACGGCGTGCTAGTACGGGTGGAAAACAGAAAAGAGAGGCAGACTAGCAGACAACATGGACAACAACATACGACGGGAGCGGGGCGAGCGAGGCGAGGGCGGCAGCAAATAGGAGCAAGCACCAGCAAAGAGGATGACGGGGATACTTACAGGTGGGTCATGTTCCACATTGGGCTGAATAAGACAGCATGGCATGCCTACATGGCAAAACCACCTTGTGAAACCAGTCTAGGAGGTTGCTTAAACGGTTTTGCAAAAGTTAGGGGATTAATTACCCGGTTTCGTAGTTGAGGAGGTGATATAATCTACCCTCAATGCTTTGGGGGGTTACATAGACTTTTTCCGCTACATGAGACATGTGCTAGCACGACGTCTCCCTACACGAAGATGCTGCAGATCGAGGTCTGCTTCAGTGTTGAGTTGCCCAACCATGGCAATAGAGATAGCGTTATGGCTGTGGCGATAGTACAAGGTGAACGCATTGTGCACTGCTGTGTGGAGCTCTAGCGCTCCTTGGTTCAACTACGTGACCTGGTTCCAACTTCAAGAAGGAAAGAACTGCCATGTACAAGCGGAAAGGGCACAGCACAACTGACCCTAAAAAGAGCCTTTTTGACCCGTCCTGAAAAGAATTTATGATGTACTCCCTCCGTTCTATAAAAAGTGCAATTCTGGCATTTGAAAAAAAATCCTACGAAGAGTGCAATCATAGACAATAAATCTAATTGTCTGCCTAATTAAGTAATAAGATCTGATTTGCATGCCAAAACTTACTCCATGTGGCCAACAAATGAGGATATTAGAATCTTTTCACGCCGCCACTAATCTATCCTGAAAAAATTAGAATTGCACTTTTTATGAGACGGAGGGAGTAGTGCTTTATTTTAAATTTGGTGTCTGTAGGCACATGTAAATTGAACAGTAATTGAAATTGATTATTCTTTTGTGGCCTCTGATTTCTTCTTGTTCTCAGGTATATATATATATATATGTATGTATATATATATGTATGTATATATATATGTATGTATATATATATGTATGTATATATATATGTATGTATATATATATATATATATATGAGAGAGAGAGAGAGAGCATCCATACTCAGCACAATTTCTTAATTAGCAATCCACCAAACAACTAATTAGCCAATTATCTACATCTTTTTTCTCAACATCAACTTGGATCACATATCGCAGCAATGCAGGGGCAAAGCAATCCAAATTTCGATCTCTAGAAATGCACCAGTCATCACTCATTAGCACAAACTTTCCATCATCATTATTAAAGTCGGACACTGTTAGATGGTAGGTGTCCCCAGGCATGAAAGGATATGGGAGAGAATGGGAGTTCCTAAAGCTTTCAAGCAAGTCATGGTCGAATTCCCAAGGACTCCTAAACCAAGATGGGAGTGTGACAAAATACTCCTACCAGTTATCAGGATTCAGGACACTGGATATGAGCGAGGGAGTTGGAGAAAGGGGGCAACCAGGTCAGTTGATATATATAGAGGCGTAAATGATATAAGTTATAAAGCCTACAGTTGGGTTTTAATATACTGCTGATACCAATGTTGCATCAAAATGTGGCAATGACCGAAATTACAACTGTCCAAACTTCACTCATATAAATCCACACATCAAACTATGTTCAGCTACAGAAAAAAAATGTTTTGATGAAAAATATCATTTACGATATATGGAACTAACTAATACAACCATTTGCATTCTGACCTTCCACATCTTCACCAAAATAACAAAGGACATGTCCTAACTAACTTGCATTACCATCTTCTTGCATAATTTCTCCATATCTAATATCTAATTCAATATTTTAATTTACTTTTACAAATATACTAATCAATGCAACAGAAATTAATTATTAAATGAATTAAAAACTATGTAATATAATGCACAAATCAGTATTTCAACAAGGATTGAAAAGAAATTATAAACAAACCTAGCTAGTTGGCAAAATGCTTTTCATTGAGATTCAATCCCAAGGTAAAACTGTTAATAGTTAAATATTTTTATATAAGTGGTGCCACGGGACCCTCAGAGTAAGTTGGATACTAAATCGTTCATTTACTACCATGATTTTCTTTTAAGATACAATCATACATGTCCTTCACTTCAATGTAGACATACCACTGAATCATATTTGTCCTTAAGTGTCGGCTGTAATAGTTGGGCTGTAATAGTAGTGAGTTCTATACAAGATTAAGATGTTAATGATTTATTTATATTAAATATTATTAAAAAGGTATTTAATCATTGGGCTCCACAACTGATATTACACAAGTGCTAACATTGTTAAACTTATGATGACAAGTAATATCCAGCTTGTTATCAAATAATAGTGAGTTCTATGCAAATCTTAATATGTGAATGTCTGTTGTCCCAGAAGGCAATCAACAAATATTATACACCTGTGCACCATCACCACCCGTGTGATGCAGCACCAGATTGCCGATGCCTCGTTCTCTGAAATCAGTGACCTGCTCATATTCATGTCAGCTAACAGAGATCCGAGAAAGCAACGCGCCCACGAGCAGTGGCTGTGTAGACGAGAGGTTCAATTGCTAGAAAATTGCAGTGAACATACTATGTGTGATAAGCAGAGAATAATTATCACAGCTCACAGAAAAGCACAACTAGCACAACCTTGATGTAAGGAAGAAAGCATTTTTTCTGAAGTTACATGCTTTTTTCTGCACAACTATTAGACTCAATGTCGCATAATGTAGGACAGGGTTTCCGACGGCATGGAAGGATGGGAGACATGCGAGTTGCACGCACTGACCGAGTTGCACGCACTGGCCAGGGAGTCATGGTCAAATTCCCAAGGCCTCCTAAACCAAAATTGCAGTGTGATTACAGAATACCCATACCAGTTGTCAAGACATTGGATGTGAGCTAACAAGAAAGTTGGAGAAAAGGGCCAACCAGGTCAATTGATAGATAGGGGCTTAAGTGATATAAGCTTTAATGCCTACATTATGACTTAAATACTACTGATACAAATATTGCTGTAAAAGATGGCAATTCCCTAGAGCTCCGTCATATATAAGTCCACACAACAAAAAAATGTTCAGTTTCAGAAAATATTGTTTTGATGGAAAAATGCCATTTATGATGTATGTCGCTAAAATACTAAATAATACAGAAACTTTGATTTTTGAACTTCCACATCTTCGCAACAATAACAAAATTCCATTAATTGAAATAACGTTTGAAAATAAATTCTAAATAAGCTTAGGTAGTTGGTGAAATGCTTTTCACTGAGATTCAATGCTAAGGTAAAACCGTGAGTAATAAAATAATTTTATATAAGGGGTGCCACAGGATCCTAACAATAAGTTGGATACTTAAACTTTCAGTTACTACATTGATTTTCTTTGAGATACAATCATACTTGACCTTCAATTCAATTTAGACATACCACTGAATCATATTTTTCCTTCACTTCAATGAATAGAAGCATATCAGTAGACAATTGTGTCATCAAGCTGCGTAAAGAACAAAAGGCACAAACACTATTCTTTTAAAGGAGAAGTGACATATAAATTTCAACACTTTGCTTACAGAAGATCATGTTGCCTTGTCAATCGTGAGCAATCAGTTATCATACATTCCAACGCAGAATGAGAACTACAGTCTATTACCTTTAGATCAGCAACAACTCCAGAGTTTTCAAGTTCACGTAACCATGCTTGCTGCTTCTTGTTAAATGCCAAATTAGGCACATATGCTGCCAGACAGAAACTGTTGGAGGATTCAAGAATTCTGCTGACTGAACTGGAAACATTGTTAATCTGTGAAAGAACATAAAAGCAGTTAGAAAACAGGTAAATGATAAAAACATAGCTAAAATGATTTTCTTCTATTTTTACTCTTACTAAGTTAAGGCTAACCTCGATAGTAGACATAATGAAGAAACCATAAGAACAGTACATCCAGAGAATACTATCATAAATTGGCATAAAGGAAAGATATGAGGTAATGCATGCTTCCAACATGATTGATTTTGCAACATCTCTAGAAATTATTGATTGGCACGACAAATCGAAAAGCACACTTGAGCAATGTTCATATAAAGGGTCATATTCAGTTCAGCAGGTGAATGAAGAAAATTTTATTTATATGCATTTATATCGACCAGTAGTACTACCACTAAGCTAACCACCCTACAAATAAGCCTGCCCATACATGATTGATATAGTATGTAGCAAAGAAGTTAGTCTCGCAAGGAGTTAAGACCTTGACAAAATGTGGCCCCATAAATCACATTTCTGAAAACATGAATAGAGTACTTTAGTGTTAGCATAATCCAATGAACATTTAAGCACAGAACTTTAATTCAGGATACCAATAAAGAATTAAAGATGGAGTTACCTCTGGATTTTGTTTTTATCACCCTATCCTAATCAAATTGACATTAACATTCAGGTTCTTGAATGATACAGCACCCACCTCCGCTTTGGGTGATGGAATGAAAAGTTTAACATTCAGCATATTAAATAAATTTTTCGGATGCACACAACAACAAAAAACGAACTTGCTTTCAGGATAAAAGGCATGTACATGACAGTACATAAGAAATTTTCTGCCCTCATAACACTCCCAACCCATAACTCCACCTAGCAAACAATTTCGAGACTGAAACCATCTGCTGGTGGTGTTGGCCAAACGCCAGCTTACTTATTATAAACCCGAAATATGATATTGTACAAACACAAGCTCTTTTAGCATAACCTATGAATAGAAAATTCCAGCCAGGAAGTAACCATGAACCCATTCAAGAATCAAGAATATGGCTGGGTAGAACTCATATTGTAACTACAAATCAAAATAAGAACATGATAACTTACAAACATGACATGCCAACAACTAGATTTCTAAAAATTCATTCTGCCACGAACCCCCTCAAGGCAACCAATCAAGCAAAGATCACAAATTCAGCTCATGTTCTAAGTCGTCAGCACAAAAATTACCGATGACGCCGCGGCGTTCACCAGCGACCGCGCCATCGTCACCGCACAGAACCTGAAATGCAGCAGACAGTACATGAGTTTCTGCTGAGTGGAGGCTACAAGATTGGGGAACAGAACGAAATCGCAGAGGGCGGGCGAGTGGGAGGGCACTAACATTCCGCGGCCGCCGGAGAGTGCTTGCTCGGCGGGTCCCGTCCACTCGTCGAAGCTGCGGGGGAGAAGAAGCGCGGGCGGCGCGTGAGTACGGAAACTGGATCTTGGCGGCGGAAGGGGAACAGAGAGAGAGAGAGAGAGAGAAGGGGGGAAGCGGCCGGGGGTCCTTACATCCAGCCGTAGCGGCGGTCGAAGACGAGGCGGCGCGAGTGGCGGCGGTGCGGTGGAGCCAGCGAATCCGAGAGGGGAAGCTGCGCCGCCGCCATGCCCGACGACGCCGATGGATTTGCGGGAATGCGGGATTGCGGCGCATAGGCTCTCGTTCAAAGTTACAGCCTCGCAGATTATGCTGCCGTTAGTAAAAGTGGATAAGTAATATGCACATTACAAACCATGGAGCGCTTGTGATCGTGCCGGAGTGGTTATCGGGCATGACTAGAAATCATGTGGGCTTTGCCCGCGCAGGTTCGAAACCTGCCGACCACGTTTTTTTTCCCTTTCTATGTGTTTTTTTGTTCTTTTTGTTAAGGAATTTTTTTCTGTTTCGCTTTCTTGGGGGGAAAAAAAAACGCTTGTCTTCATCAATCTATTTTTCTCTCTCGATCTATATATATGTTTAATTGATTTATATTGTACAGGCATCATCATCAATGGATATTTCATAATCATAATTTTACTAGTACTGTTGTGTAGTATAGGAAGATAGCTAGAGAGATGTTGTTTCTTCTTCTCCAGTAACTTCCAAAGAAGCAAGATGACCCCTTAGAGTTGCCGACTTTGAATGCACACCTCCACGTCGAGTGTTCCTACCTGTTCGTTTATTTGCACATGATAGCCAACAACAAGCCTCCAGACATAAGCCACAGCTGCTCACACGGCCCCTGATCTCCAAGAATTAGCAGCAGCAAATTTTGCGGCGTACAAACCACATGCACAAGTATGCATCAAACGGGGTGGGAATGAGACTTGTCCCATTCGCAGTTGCATCTCCATCTCTTGAGCATCGTTAAGTTAGTGTGTGCGCCGTGAAGAAAATGTTGTGTGCGCATATAGATTGTTAGATGAGTCTTTTTTTATAACTAGTAAGATGCACGTGCGGCACGCACGTGTTAGAAAATATAATTTAATTTTAAAATACATTATAGTAATACAAACTAATAAACATCACTTATAATCCTTCATTATTAATATAATCCTTCACTCGTATATAGCTTGACGTGCCCAAACTTCACGTGTCATCAGTTAAAACTCTGACGGGATCCGCTGCGGTTCCTACATCTCCCTAGGGATGGCAATGGGTCGAGCAAGAGCGGGTAAGGCATTTACCCGCCTGCGAGCTTACCCGCGTGCCCGACCTTTGCCCGCCCGCTGCTTAGCCTGGTTACCATGTGCACCAAAACATGAATTTATGTATTCCAAGCTTGGTAGTAACACTTGCATAGTTGCATCCTGTTACTTGCACACTACAGATTGGTAGTAACACTAACATTGTACTTTGACAGCTTCGTGCAAGCAAATTAAAGGATATCAAACATTTAGACAAAAGAAAACACACACTGAGCCCTCCTCCAATTAAAGCCAAAACAACACTGTGTGTTAGAATGGAATATGATGCTGAACTTTAATGGAAAACAATTGTTACCCCTGTATAACGTATCATCCTATTTTACATATATTAAATTTTTTTTAAGGACAACCAATCTTTGGTGTAGCACAAGTTAAATAGAAACCTAAAAGTTTCTTTGGAAAGAAAATTTTGCAACCACGTGGATGATGTTACCTTCAAGCATCAAATAGTTTAACTCCAAAATTTGCGTAAAAAATATGTGTATGAAAGCCTCAAAACACTTCTGCCTTAATGTACAATTCACCAAATGACCTCATGTTATCGTAAGGTTGAAAGGACATCATGTTATTGTAAATCGCAAAAATCTAGCTCTTGAAAGTGGCCACAAATTCAATTATCAAGTGGCGAAATAATGCAAATACCCTAATTTACTTGACTGAATCCAGCGGTTTAAATAATTCAAAGACACCGATTTATTCAACTGAGTGCTTTAATCACTCTGTAGAAAGCTAATGTAATTTCTTAAGCAGTCTGTATAAAGCTAATTGAATTTATTAAAATTAGGTAGCACCTCTGCAGTCAAAAGCAGTGATGAGATCTAGAATACTGATCCTTCTGCAGAAATTTCTCGATAATAGCACACTTCCGAAGATCAGATATAACAAACATATCAAAAGTAATGGTTTCCAGGCAATTTTGCCTTTGGTCAATGCTTCATTGTCAAATTAATTACCCTTTCAATCAAATGTGCTGCTGATGCCTGTCATAAACAAAAGATAATCCAGTTTGAGATTTAAAGGTCCATTAAACATGCAAACATTTTTAAAAATTTTACATCATGTAGTATGCATATTTCTTCTAAATAGGTCAAGTAAAACATGAAAAGTGTTGTGAAATTTCAGCAAGGGAGGGACTTTTGAAAGCATACAACTTCTAAATTTCTATAGTATGCAATGAAAAGCAAAAGACGAAATTGATAGTAGCCATAAAAAGGAAAGAATATTACTTTGGTTATGGCAACATGGAACATATATTCCACTTAAAATCTTAAATGCTATTAGCAACAATCTTTTCTCCACCAACATAAACACATAATTAATTAGCATTCATGAGCAGAATAGGAACAAAATAAGATGTACGTACACTGAAATTATCTTGCAAGCCAAACATATCCGTATCCTAAAACTGTTAGTAGCTACATGACAGAATTAGTAGCTAGGAATAAAATTCAAATGAGCAAAATTATCTAGCAACATGAGCTCTCTAAATGTTATTATGATACACTGAGTTAACATTACCTTGCTCTGGAGGCAGAGATTGGTCATGAGTGTGCGCTAGTTAATTCTAGCATTTTTATCAAACATCTTGAGGAATCAAGCAAATGGAGCAACACAAGCTACCTACACCAGATGAGTATGGAGCAAACAAATCAAAGCACTCTTCTCATGGAACCCAGAACAAAATAAAAACAAATCAACCTCCTCCCCATGGTTGAACCTTCGCGATGCCCTTCTATTCATGAGCAGAATATGAACAAAATAAGATGTAGGTACACTGAAATTATCTTGCAAGCCAAACATATCCGTATCCTAAAACTGTGCGCTAGTTAATTCTAGCATTTTTATCAAACATCTTGAGGAATCAAGCAAATGGAGCAACACAAGCTACCTACACCAGATGTGTACGGAGCAAACAAATCGAAGCACTCTTCTCATGGAACCTAGAACAAAATAAAAACAAATCAGCCTCCTCCCCATGGTTGAACCTTCGTGATGCCCTTCTACAGTTTGGTGTTGTGGTCCACCACACGCAGCCGCATCAGCCTTCCTCTCAGATGGGCCACTGCCGGCACCGCATCCTTCTCCTCCATGCCGATGGGAAGTGTGGTGCCTGCCGACCATGAGAGAGAGAGAGAGAGAGAGGCCAGGAAGAATGAGGGAATTACCAGATTGGGGAAGGGGGCCGAAAAGCATGAGGATTGGGGAAGGAGGGCTTCGTGCAGGCGGCGGGTACTCACCGTCTCATCGGACTCCGACGCGGGGTTGTCCTTATACGATGGCGGCGGACTCAATCTGGACAACCGGCGAGCAGGCGGTCTTTTGCTGGGTTGCCCGGGCGCCACCATGTCCTTTCCTTGCCGGTCGGCTAGCTTGCCCCGTAGTCATCCTCCGGCAACATGCTCCCGCACGGCCACACTACTTTATTGGGCAAAGCCGTTGCACGGCCGCGCCGCGTCCACGCCCGATGGGGAGATGCAAAGCCCTGCTACGCCGGGGGAGGAATACTGTTAGGTGGCCATTGATTTATTGGAGGGTAGAGAGGCAGCGCCCGGCGGGATCAACCCGCCGCACACGCACCCGCGTGCCGCCGAGGTGCTCACCGTCGTCGAGGGCCAGATGCGCGCGGGATTCCTCGCCGCCGTCGGGATGCTCTTCGCCAGGGTATTCTCCGCCGCCTGGACGCTCTTCGTGTTCCCCAACGCGGGTGCGGTGCGGGCCTGCGGGATGCGGCCGTGCGGGTGGGGCCCACTCAGGTGGGTGGGGCCGGCGGGTACAAGCGGGCGGGTATAGCGGACATGAGTGAGAAAACTAATTCGTTTCTGGCAGAAACGCTCTCCAAATTGCGATTTCTATGGTCGTTCCACCTTTTTGGTCATCATGCAACCTTACAGGTGGGTCCAGCGTGAGGGGTAAGGTGGGCCCGAATTGGGTGAGAAAAGTTTTCAATTGTCTTCGCTCCTTATAGTATAGAAATAAATGACTTGTGAACAATACTATTAATTATATGAATTTATTGCCTACTCCCCAGTTGTAACTTGTAAGTAGGAACAGAGCAAACGAATAAATATGCAAAAGTATATATGGAAACATGATGCATCTATCTAGAGGACAAAAATTAGTCCCACAACCAGCTAATAACTTGCCTTAATGCCGGATCATCACAACATAATTGAATTGGCCGGAATGCAATTCTAGCAGATTAGGATATATGATAAGTTGTTCCATTAAGTGGCACATCGTTATTTAGTGTTGTACATACATAAACTGAATTTTGATTTGATTAGTACACGATGCAAGCTTGAATTTGTTTGTCCTTCTATTTTCTCGGAACAAAGATAATAAAGGAGACTCATGCCTCCTGGTTTCTATTACAGAATAATTTCCATGCTCTACAACTACAAAATAATAGGCAACCTTAATGTTGGTCCAATATGTATGCAGAACAGAAGCCGATCAGCTTTGCAGTTTAAAGTCACACATAGGAACTGCAAATTTCTATGTCACATAGCAACTTAATTAGGAGCCGCCTCTTACGTTATGAGATTGTACACCAGTAGCATTGTGCTCATCTTGCTCATGTTCATGCATAATCCTTCCGTTTATTCTCAATGGTGAGATTAAAACTACAAAGGGTTGGGATATAAAGGGTGGAACTAAAGTACACAAGACATGACATTTGATACCAGTACGCTGTCTGCGTTCAGAGAGAGCCTGCACAGTGAGGGATATAAAGAGGAACCAAAATGCACAAACCAGCATCAGTTTCTCACTCATGTGAGAACAAATGTGATGGATAGCTAGCTAGTGTTAGTACACATGTGTTTCTGTAATATAATTACATATTATATACACAGTATTTCTGTAACAAATTATGGTTCCAGTTTGTGAAAAGTAAATAATGGGCACCAAATAAAGCAACAAGTGTATGCTTTCAGTCACAAGAGATACTCACTGTTAAAGAGGAACATGTGCATACATCCTAGTTGCAACCTGTGCATACTCCTCAGGACCTGGCAGCAACTAAAGAAAGAACACAAAAAGAGATTCCCATAATCCCATACTATGTCTAGACTCTACGTACAGCCATCCGTTGCAACCTCGTGCAATGGGACTTATGTCAGCAGAAGTTGCATCCCTTGAACATTGTCGGTGTCCCTGATGCCTTTGGCTCCTATTTTTTTTTCTGACAGTAGCCTGGTTGTAAGGTGTAGTGACTCCTACAGTCCTAACACTCTTCCCTCTTGCATATGAATACTCATTTCTCAAGAGATTGGATAAGTGTAAAAGTAGTGCAGTGTGTATTTAAATTAATTAAACAACTTTTTTTTACAAAATTGAAATGGCTCATGTGCTGTGTACGATTCCATGCAGTTAGTATGCTCTACTAGACTAGGGTGTCTAACGCGTTCGACAAATTTATTCATCGTTATTAGTATTGTATGCACATAAACTGGATTTTTCCGATGGTGACAAATTGTTGTATGCGATATGATGCATATGGAGCTTTGAATTTTCCTTTTTATTTTCTTCGAGAAAAGGTAACAATGGAGGTTTACACCTATTATTTTTCATTACAGAAAATTGCCATACTCCACATCACAACAAATAACTGACAGATATGTTTATGCCACAGCAGCAGAATTGTCTTTAATCAATGAGGATCGTAGCACCTAATAATTTGGTACTGGTTGTTGGTTAATTGAAAAACATCCAATTTGAGTGGATTTTTCCACGTGTATGTGAACTTGACGAATGAAAGGTTATGCACGTCCCCATTTTTTGTAGCTCCTCTATTTCAATCTTGTATAATTCCCGTGTTACATAGGAACTTAATTAATTAGGAGCCTCCCCTTATGACCTTAACATCTAGCCAGTACCAGTAGCATAATCCTTCAGTTTGTTTTCAAATAAGAGACTGAAACTGGAAAGGGAGGAACTAGAGTGCAAACTCCAGTTAGAGGCTTATGAATAAAACTATGAACATATCATCTGAATAAAATTGCAGTCGTATATATAGGTCAACAAGATGCATTTATCTTGAGAACCAGATTAGTTCCCCACAGCGAACTTGCCCTTATGCTCGATCAGCACGACAAAATGGATTTAATACATGTTCAACTAGCCATGACAACACGTTCTACTAAAGCAATTCATCTCTATTTAGTGTTGAATATAAATTAACACTACTGGAAAAACGGTCATTTGTACCGGTTGGTAACCCTCATTTGTACCGGGTATCAAACCGGTACAAACCACCCGGTACAAATGTAAACATTTGTACCGGGGGATGTTACGCCCCGGTACAAATGTTATTTCCGTCACCTCCATCCATTGCCGTTCCCCCTCCTTCCTCTTTTTTTTCTTTTCGTTTTCTTTTCTTCTCTTCTCATCTCATCTCATCTCATCTCATCCTCATCCTATCTCATCTTATTCATTCATTCACTCATTCACAACACAAATCACTACATAAATAGGATTTACAATCACAAATTCATCCACATCTCACTCATCTCATCTCATTCACAACACAAATATGATTTACAATCACGAATTCACAAGAAACATGTGAACAAGAGCTCGCAACATCAACAAAACCGCCACTGCCATCAATAAAATTTCTCACCGCCACTGCCACGCTCGCCCGTACTGCGCCGACCGCTGCCCGCGCCCGCGCCGTGCAGCGCCGGCTGCAGGCCGCGCCCGCGTCGCGCTGCGCCCGCCCGCCGGCGCCTCTCCCGCCCGAGAGGCCCCTCCAGGCCGGCCCGATCCAAATCCCTGGAGGAAGAAAAGAGAGAGAGGTGAGAATCTGAAGAGATAAGAATGAGGGAAGGAGGAAGAAGGAAAGGCGTAGAGAGTAAATAGGAAGGGAGAAAGGGACCGTGGGACTTAGAAAAATCGAGGGTCACGGGTGCATACATATTTGTACCGGGTGGTGGCTCCGCCCGGTACATATGTGAGGTATTTGTACTGGGTGGGTTGGAGATGGCCCCGTCGCGCCTCTGTGAGGAGGCATTTGTACCGGGTAGTGGCTCCACCCGGTACAAATGTCATTATTTGTACCGGAGAAAAAATACCCGGTACAAATCAAAAAACAGGCCAGGGATAAATGACTGATTCTCTAGTAGTGTAACTGGATTACAATTCAAACGTTGTATGTTGAAGTGCATATGGTACATTAAATTGTTCCTTCTATTTCCTAGGAGAAATGTTATAATGGAAGTTCATACATCCTAGTAGCCGTTACTGAAAAGTGAAAACTGTCTTAGTCCACATCAAAAGTCCAACAAAAATAATAGACAAATAATATGTCTGCATAATCCCAGTTGCATTGCATTATCCATCCCTAAATTTGGATGAACTCCTCCAGTGTATATGTGAACTTGAAAGAATAAAAGATTACGAATGCTCCTCATTCTCTTCCATTCAGTACAGCATCTCTGTTTCGGTTATTCCCACTGGAGCTCCGCATGAGAGCGAAGAAAGGGTATTTGCTGCTGGCTAACGTGTGGCTGCCAGTACACTATGGGAATTGGAGGAACAATACCAGAAGCATCTATTACCATCCCAATGCGTCTAATTCCTATGCCATATGGGAATTTAGTTAGCATTGTGCTCATATTTCTCATCCTTAGATAGACATTAGATGCTAATACACTGTCTGTGTTCCAGAGACGCCCATACATCACCAACATCTATTCGTTCCCAACGCCTCTATTCATATGCTACATAATCCTTGATTTTGTTCTGATCGAATGATGGAATTCAATCTGCAGACGAATAAGATGTATAAATAGAGAGGAACAGAATGCACAAGCCAGCACCTCATGCGAGTACTGCGCATAATGGTCTAGTGTTGGATAACTGGTGCCAAAATCTCTGTTTCTCAAGCAGAATTATATGCACTATACTTCTGCAATAAATGATTGTTTCAGTTTCATGAAATTAATAGGTCAATCAACAGCAACATAATACCATTATTCATAGTAGTAGTTGATAAACAAGTTTAATGTTTAGCTACTAATATAATGGGAGAAACAAATAGGAGATAACCGGATGCATGAAAACAAACCCTGTGAACACCAATACACGCCGATTCTTGTCCATAGTTCCAAAGAGATTGTTCCCTGGGAATATGACCACAACAAAGCTACAAGTCACGGGAAGAGATAACTGTTCATGAGGAACCTATCCCTCAATATTTGGCAGCAACTAATGGCCGCATACAAATAAGATTGCTCAACATACCTACAGCCAGAACTACAAAATAATAAAATGTGTTCGCGCAACAGCAGCAGCAGAGTTTGTGTCCTTTGTTGAGTTTGAGCAATAGCAGCAGCAGAGTTGGTTCAATGTTGATGGTAGCACTGAGGTAGTGGATGTCGGTTGAAACAGAATACCAGTTGGACCCTTCAACTTGAATGGACCGCTCCCTCATGTGCGCCAACTCGTAGGAATGAAAGCTTCTGCACATCCCTGCTTTTTGTACCCCCTCTGTTTCAATCTAGTACAGTAGTGCTGTTTCATGTCCCCATCAGGTGCTCTGTTTCAGAGCTAACATCATAGCTTGAAAGTGTGGCAGCATCTAAAACCCCAAACAACAATACCCATAGCCTGCAAATGCCTCCAATTCCTATGTGGTAGAGCAGCCTCCGCTTATCACATGAAAGCATAATCATAAATCATCCTTGGTTTTGTTCTGAATGATGGGATCGAATCCGCAGAGGAAGAGTAAAAATAAAGAGGAATCAGAATGCGATGATGTGATGGATAACTAGCTACAGGTGCTAGGATTTCTGTTTCTTCAGTAGAATTATATACTATACTCATTTGGTGTCCCCTGATACAACATGGAGAATTATCACTGTTTGTTTTAAGAAAAACAATATGCAGTGTGTGTTCCTACAACCCAAGACCTGAGCCAAGAGGTTAGAGCCCTATTTAATGCAAAGCTAGTACCTTCTAATATTGCTTCACACTTACCGTGTTAACTTGTTCCTCTTATAATGTGGTCATGTTTCTTTTTAATACAACAATGCACAGCTTTGCTGCGTATTCGAGAAAAAAAAAGATGATCTGGAGTTTAACACAACCAGCTAGACATTCCGACATTCTGCTCTCGATATTGTGCAACTGTGAGTTAGAGTTTAAAATAATCGATTTTTTTTAAATGAGCTAGGTAGGAAAGCTACTGATGCGATTATATTGAAAAGAATTGAATTGCAGCATTTATCCTACGATGTTCTTGATACTATGCAGCTTGGTTAACCGCAATTCTGTCTTCCTCCTTACAGAGTGATCAGAACCAAGAAAAAGATAGAGAAGGTGGGACTGCACCCAGATAGTGGTGGATGCGAGACCCAAAGACATAGGTCGATCCGACCCTGGCTAACTAGCAGAACCTTATCACAACGTCATGGTCTCCTAAACCAATCTATAGTAGTGTTAAAGAACACTAATAATTTGCTGGTGTACAAAAGAGAACATCGTTGATAGAAACTACAGATAAAATTGAGTACTTGTGCCTAAGTATTCTTGGTTTATAGAAATTCGATGTCATGTGCTGGCTCATATATTGAAAAAAGAAAGAAACAAAGAATGAAAGAAATCGAAAAAAAAGAACTACAGAGAGCTTTCAACTTTATACCACAAAAGCGCATCGGATAAACATTGATTACCACAGCTTTAATTAGTCCTAGTTCGCATAGAGGATGGCACATGTAAAGAACAGGTGGTTCCCACACATAACAATTTAAATTGCAAACAGAATAGCCTGAAGAACATGATAGACAAAATTTCAGCATATAATAGGCATGCTGCATGCATACCAACTCATCCAAAATGAATAACATTTTGGAACTGTCCTACAAGATCGATTGACCAGTTGTACAAAAAGCTGCTGTGACCAATGGCAGCCTTGCACAAGAAATGAGCGATGCACCATAGAAAGACCATAGACGTACAGGTCAAGCCAGCCTACTACTTCTCTTTCTGATATTTTAGTCTTAACGGCTGCCTAACTTGAGAACATCATATCGTTGGTGTTCCTAATGCCCCCAGCTCCTACTTCATCAGACAGATAGCTTTGTCACGGTATGACAATGGATCTGTCTGATTACTTGTCCGCTGTCGTCAGATCCAGACAGCAGACGTCATGAATCCGTCAAAACTAGTGTAGGACCGAGATGGCGATCAGAGAGGGGGGAGTGAATGAGAGCCAATTAAAATTCTTCTCCAAAGAGACGAATATGTATATGCTCCCAAAATCGACTCCGAAGCCTCCGTCACTCTTCTTGCCAAGTCCACACAGTCACACGAGTACTGCTGGACCTAGGAGCAAGACAAAGCAGCTCGCACAGCAACGAGCACAACGAAAAACACACAACTCGCTGCTCAAGCCGACACCGGTCAGACCGGTCAGGACCATCATATCGTTGGTGTTCCTAATGCCCCCAGCTCCTACTTCATCAGACAGATAGCTTCATCACGGTATGGCAATGGATCTGTCTGATTACTTGTCCACTGTTGGTAGCAGTTGCTTCCCTTAAATATCATTGGGGTTCCTGATGCCTCCGGCTCCTATTTTTCTCTAGCCTGCTCATAGATGTGATGCCTCCTACTAGGGATGGATTCGGATCGGATACGCACGGATACGAATTCAGATGTCACTATTTACCACATTTTAATTCGAGTTCAGATACGAATACGAATACAAAACGAATATTTCGAATTCGGATTCACATTCGAATACTTGCTCGATTTATAGCATAGGATCATAACAAGTATCCATTTCATTTGTCAATGATTTTATAATTGATCAAATCACATTACAAAGTAGACAGTAAATTATGATCATTGTACATAATATATATCTTATCACAAATAACATATCTATTAATAAATAAATACATCAAAATAAATATAAAATAAGTATTTTTAAAAAAATATAAACATCTTTTAATAGTAAAAATAAGTGCATAAATACATTTAAATATAATTTATTTATTTGCTAAATAATATAATATATTTAAAATTACTATGATTAGCCACATTAAAATTAATTAAAAAGATCATTATATAATCTAATAATATTATGTTAACATAATTAGTTAGTTGTCATATAGATATTTTTTAATAGTTAAAATGTTATAAAATAATTATTTTATTAGCAATATTAAAATTAACATCATTTGTAATTAGTAGTTAGGAATATAAATAAATTTTAGATGTGTACTTTATTCTTTGCGGATACGAATAATGTCGGATATGTCGGATTTTTGTCGGATAATATTGAATAGTGTCGAATACGGATAATGTTAAAAATCGGATTCGAATACATCCATCTGACATCCATATTAAAAATGAATACAAATACGGATTCCATATTAGTGTTTTTAGCGGATACGAATACAGATAATTCGGATTTCCAGACATCCGAATCCATCCTTACCACCTACAGACCTTCTCTTCCATCATGCATATGAATACTAGTTTCACAAGAATGTGGACAAGTCTAAAAGAAGTACAGTGTGCATATAAAGCAGCAACTTTTATTTTAACAATAGAAATGGCCCTTGGGTACTCTTACATGCAGTTATGGTTGCAATTCAAGTTATGTACTTTTTTATGAGCACGGCGCTATATAACGGACTTGTCCTGAATTTTCTATTGGAGGGGATGCATGTGGAGCATTGAATTTTCCCTATTATTTTCTCTGTGAAAAGGAGATACCTGAGGTCTATACCTCCTAGTTTCTATACAGAAAATTGCCATAGTTCACATTACAATTCCAACCTGAACTACAAAATAATTGACAAATATGTTTATGCAGCAGCGGCAGCAGAGTTTGTGTCTTTAATCAATGTCGATCGTAGCAGTGAGGTACTGGATGTTGGTCAAAACAAAATACCAGTTGTATTGTCCAATTTGAATGGACTCCTCCCTCATGTACCCAAACTTTTGTATTGTCCAATTTGAATGGAGTACTCCCTCGTGTACCCAAACTTGTACGAATAAAAGCTTATGCACATCCCTGCTTTTTGTAGCTCCTCTGTTTCAACCAACTACAGTACCTCTATTTCAAGTCCCCTGCTTGAGCTAACATCAGATGCTCTGTTTCAGATCAACATCAGAACTTAATTAGGAGCTTCCCAATGCCTCTAATTCCTCTACCACATAGGAACTTAATTAGGAGCTGCCTGTTATAACTGTTATGAGCTTGTACCAGTAGCATTTTGCGCATCTTGCTCATGAAAACATAATACTCCCGTTCGTTCTGAATTGTGAGACTGAAATTGCAAAGAGGTGGAAGGGAGGAACTAAAGTGGACATACGAGTGCTCCCAATGCCTCTGCGTCAGTGGTGAGTGAAGACAAGAAATCTGATGCCAGTAGCATCTATTACATTCCGGATGTCTCTCAGTCCAATCGACATACTTAATTACGCCTGCTACAACCTTTGTATCTTTCTCTCATGCTACATAATCCTTGGTTTTTATTTTGTTCTGAATGATGGGATTGAATCTGCAGAGTGAGATTGTCGCTCATGCGAGTGCTATGCAATGACATAGTGAATTAATGATGTATAATTACTTGTGCTAGGCACTCTGTTTCTCCAATAGAATTGTATACTATATATACACTATACTTTTATAATAAGTTACAGTTCCAGTTTTCAAGAAATCAATAGGTCAATCAACGAGAAAACTGCCATGCATAGTAGGTTATTAATAGCTTTTGAGTTTACTACTAATCTAATGGGAGAAAAAGAAACACAGTATTTACATGCACTTAACTGCAATATTACCTGTGGATACTATTTGTGCTAAACAAATAAGGATGATATGTTTATGTTATGAAGATTCTATCTCACTGGCCACGCCGTCGCCATGTCTGAACTTTGCTGTTGTTTGGTTCCAGACCCTCAATTGCTACTAGACAGATAAAAATTTGTGCCATCTCTTCGGTTATTATTTCCTGCGCCATTTCTCACCAAAAGCTTGGCACTGAGTTCGTCCACCACACATGTGGCAATCTGAAGCCACAGCGTTGCAAAAATCGGTGGACACTAAAGAGGCAGAAATATCTAGTAAACTATAAAAACTCAAATCATATCTGAAACGGACCGGAATCCCGCGAAGGAGAACCCAACCCTCTGCACCTCTGTGATAGTCCCAGGAAGAGGCTATCACGTGCAATCCCTGTCTCAGATGTTACAAAACCGTATACACAAATGAAAAAGTAGCATCTCATAGGATTATTATTATAACATCAGAGTACATCTCTTCGGCACATGGCGGGTACAAGTCCATCAGGACTGAATCATGCAAGGTAAAACATCTACGCAGCGGAACATGTGAAGCGGAGTAAACGCCATTCCCTCAGGCATCTTGAGCGAAGAAGCAACCCTAGTCTTCCCAACCGTCATTCTCGAAGTCGTAGTCCGGCTCCGAGTCTGTAACACCACCATCTACCCGAGAAGCGGGTAGGTCATGTCAGCTTCCCAACAAAGAGCAAAAGCGGTGGTTGAAAACTAGCATGCAAGGATAAACCTATATCTGGCTGTAGAAAGCTTATGCAGCAGCAACATCAAGGTACGCAGAAAGAGCAGCGAGGTCAACACCTCAGAGAGGTCACACCTCCGGGGTCAACACCCCAAGCCAAGGAAACATCACCAAACACCGGATCTATCCCGAGATCCAGCTCCCATCTCTCTTCTGCGATGTGGGGTCACCAGCTCCTATCCCCACATCTCAACGGCCACAGCCGGGCTCACTCACTCGGGGAAGAGGAAAGAAGCACCAGAAAAGTCTAGTCAGATAAGAGATCAGAGGGCTGTCCATAACCAGTGGACACGGACTATAGCTATAGGTTTAACACTCTGCAGAGGTTGTACAACTGTACCCGCCGGATAGGGTCAGGACGGGGATCAGCCGCCCTGAACCCTAACTAACGGCCGGAGCGCTAGTAGGTGGATAGTACTCTCCTGTTTCCTCGAGTCTGGAAACGTCCTCCGTCTGCAGGGCACACCGTCCAGCGAAGGTCCTCGAAGCTGTGAAACCTAACCCACGCCGGGGCTGCAGTCTGGTCGGAGTGGGTCACACCCTCAGCCTCCTTACACGATCTCTCCGATCCGCCTACAGGCTGAACACTATCCACCAGCTAGTCTCGGACCGAACCCCGCCCATACGTAAGCAGGCGGTATGCACGTAAATAGCCCAAAGAAACAAGGTTATGCTGACGATCGGTCCTTAAGGGCAAGGAGCGAGCACTCCTCCATCTCCATCGTCCGACACGTCGCTAGGCGGAAGGTCCAGATCACACCTCCCCTAGTTAGGCGTTCTCAAGTAACCACACGGCTCGCTCCCGCCATAACACAGCAAGGGGTACACCCACCCAAAACACACGCTAGAGTGTTCCGAGATATCCCAATCTCAGACTGAACCAGAAATCCATCCATATCTCAAAGTAGGAAAATATATGGATAGTAAGTATAGGGGACTAGCTAGGGGTCTGTAGCTAGTCCCAAAGGTAGGAAGTTCAAGGATTCAGGATATAACAAATACCAAGGCATGGCTAAACAATTGGCTATGCAATCCAATCAACAGTACAATAAAAGTAAAGCAGTAGCAGTCTAAGCATGCATAGGTTCTACATGGTTGGGAGTGACATGACACCTGCGCGGTGGTCGTCGAAGCTTGGGTTGAAGTCGGGGTCCTCGAAGTCCTCCGGGTCGAAGCTCGGGTCTGGATAGCACGAGATTCGAACCGCAATAAGTAAATCGACAATACAACTAAGCAAGAGATCCAAATAAACTCCAATTTCGAAGAACAATTAAGATCCACGCTAGCTACAATCAGTAAGGGTTCGAAATTACAAAATTATTGCAACTGGTTTTGCATTTTTCGGAGCTTCCGATAATTAGTTATGAATTTTTAAAGATGAAAGGATTTATAAATCATTTATGTAAACTAAAAAGGATTTTTGGAAAAAAAGGGTGACACGTGGCAGCACCAGAACGTGCCACGTGGATTGCCGATGTCAGCATGACGTCAGCGTTGACTGGTCAAGGTCAACGGTCAAGGGGGGTCCCACTGGTCAGTTAGTGGGCCGTTAGTGGGCCCAAAGTGTTAGTGGGCCCGGTCGGCCCAATGGACTCAGCCCATCAGGGCCCAGTTAGCCAAGTCTTAAAAACCACCCCGGACTATCCCTAGATCCCAAACTGAGGCCCCGTGGCTCTGGTGGGCTCTATTGGGCTCAAGCCTATCTGAGAGCCCGATTAAGGTATTCCCAAAACAAAGTCTGGATTTGCCCCCTGAACTCTCCTGAGATCCAGCGGCGCCTGGGATCTTCTGTGGTCTGTGTGGCAAGCTGCGCATGTGGTCCTTCGTGGGTGCGCCCGGCGTGCATGCGGCTCGGGTGCGACGCGGGCACCGGACGCGCGGCGACGATGGGCTGCGGCGGCGACGCGATACGGGGCTGGCCAAAGGCCAAGCCTTGGCCTTGCACTGGGGTGCGCGCGGCCTGGGCTGCACGTGCGCGGGCACGGAGCGAGCTCCAGTCGCGGCACGGCCGGCTGGCGCGCGGGCTCTCGGTACTCCGAGGTCGCGGCGCCCGACACGGCGACGGGGCTGGTCGAGCGCGAGCAAAGGCTCGGCTTGGGGACGCAGACTACTCCTAGACGAGGGTTCCCGGCGATGGCCCCTGCAAGAAACTACACGGCTCGACGGCCGGTCACATGGCAACACCGGCGCAGCACGATGGCCGGCATGGACGTCTCCTCGCATTAGCCCGACGACCGGCGGCACAGGCAGCGAAAAGAGGGCCAGGAGGAGGGATGGAAGGGAAACGGCGATGGGCTCACGTAGGGGCGGCAGTGTAGGCATGGCCGGCTCGATGTCGACTTGCGGTACGGCGGTCGACGACGGAGTTCTCGGCCCGGCTCGACGAAGACGGTGCGGCGCGGCGTCGAGGTACCCCGCCACTGCTCCGGCTCCTCCTCCCGGACGTGATCGGCCTCCTCCCCGCCCGACAGTGATTCCGGTTCTCCCTCCCGGCGCAGCAGCACCGGAGCTCCTTCTTCTCACCGTTCCCCCCCTTCTCTCTTCCCGCACGATCCGGCCAAGATGGAGGAAGGGGAAAAGCCCCAAACGGGGTGGTGGGCATTGCGAGTAGGGTTTGGGGGTGCGGTATTTATCGTTGCGGCGACGCCCGGGGTGGGGACGGCGCCGCGGCCTCCCCATTGGCGAGGGTTGGTGGTGACGTCGCGGTGGGCCTCCGGCCAGGGGTAATAGGGGTAAATCCCCCTTGTGGAGGGTTCCGGAAGGCCTCACGGGCGCACCGCCAGCTCGGCGTGCGTGCCAGCTCGGCGGCCCCGGGATCCCCATCCGCACGGGAGGTGCACACGGCGGCGACGCGGTGGGGAAAAGGTGGAAGAGAGGAAAGGAGGGGATGACAGGTGGGGTCCACCCGTCATAGAGAGAAAGAGGGGGGAGGGCGCGCGGCGCTGGCCGGGCTGGCTGCTTAGCGGGCCGCCTAGCTGGGCCGCGTAAGAGTTGAGGTGGAGGTGGAAAAAGCTTGTGGGCTGGGCATGGTTAGATTAGTAAAATAGGTTTAGTTTTTTTTAAAAATATAAAAAGAGTTTGAATTTGATACTATTCAAATTCAAATTTCACACAATTTTGAAATCCAAATTTAAATCCCAAGAAACTCCAAATCACATTTACCCCATATTTTTAATATAGTTTTATTTTGGTTTTATATTTGAGGAGAATTTGGGGATAAGGCTAGCATTGGGTTTAGAATTTGGGTGCCACTCAATTCAAACAAAAAGTTTTAAAATTTTGCGAAATTTCACATGTTTTCACCTTTTCAAAATCCTGGTCTGTTACATTCTCCCCCACCACCAAGAATCTCGTCCTCGAGATTTAGGCCTCCAACTCCTCTTCGAACAGGTGTGGGAACTCCTTCCGAAGATCAGCTTCCTTTTCCCATGTGGCTTCCCTTTCTGTGTGGTTGCTCCATAGCACTTTGCAGTACGGTATGGTGGTTCTCCTGGTCTCCTTGGCTGCTCGGTCCAAAATCTTCTCGGGGTATTCTGTATATTCCAGGGTGTCTTGTAGGTCAAGCATCTCTGTGGTGACCTTTTTCGCTTCCACTTCCTTTTCACACTTACGAAGCTGTGACACGTGAAACACCGGGTGTACTCCTGCCATCTGCTCTGGCAAGGCGAGTTGGTAGGCAAGCTTCCCTATCCTCTTGATTATTCCATACGGTCCAACGTACCTCGGGGCAAGCTTTCCCTTCACCAAAAACCTTTTGGTTCCTCGAAGTGGCGAGACTCTGAGGTAGACGTGGTCTCCTACCTCAAACGACAAGTCTCTTCTCTTCTTGTCCGCGTAACTCTTCTGCCGGCTCTGGGCAATCCTCAGGTTTTCTCGAACTTTCTCTACGTTCTCTTCCGCTTCCTTTATGATGGCGGGCCCGAACAGTGTCCTCTCTCCAACTTCTGACCACATCAACGGTGTTCTACACTTTCGTCCATAGAGCGCTTCGAAGGGGGACATTTGAAGACTTGCCTGGTAACTGTTATTGTACGAGAACTCAGCGTAGGGCAAACTGCTTTCCCAGTTGCTGCCGTAGGTGAGGGCACATGCTCTCAGCATGTCTTCCATAGTCTGGTTCACCCTTTCCGTTTGCCCATCGGTCTGAGGGTGAAAGGCTGTGCTGTAACTGAGGGTAGTTCCCATAGCCTCGTGAAAGCTCCTCCAAAACTTAGCAACAAACTGCGGTCCTCTGTCGGACACTATGCTCTTGGGGGCTCCATGTAATCGGAGTATATGTTCCACATACATCTCAGCCAGTCTGTCTGCCGAGTACCGGGTCTTGACCGGCACAAAGTGAGCTACCTTGGTTAGTCGGTCCACGATGACCCAAATTGAGTCATTCCCTCTTGGTGTTCGGGGTAAGCCTACAACGAAGTCCATGGATATGTCCTCCCATTTCCACACCGGAATATCCAACGGTTTAAGCAAGCCTGCAGGTTTCTGGTGTTCAATCTTCACTCTACTGCAAGTGTCGCAACAGGCTACGTAGTGCGCTATCTCCTTTCTCATATCCTTCCACCAAAACCTGGTCCTCAAATCCTGGTACATCTTTGTGCTCCCGGGGTGGATCGAGTATCTTGAGTTGTGAGCTTCCTTCAGAATCAACTCTCGAAGTTCCTTGTCTTGTGGAACACACAGCCTGTTTCTCAACCAAACTGTTCCTTGCTCATCCACCCGGTAGTTCTCGGCTCGACCCTTCTCCATAAGGGTTCTCAACTCCAAAATCTCAGGGCATTTAGCTTGTGCATCCTTGATCCTGCCTTCCAAGGTGTAAGTCACTCGCATCTCGTTAGCTTGCCCTTGATCCCGAATGTCGATTCTCAGCTTTTCCAATTCCTCGTGTAGTGCTGGTTGTGCCTCTTTGACCATGAGGTTGTTGCAATACGCTTTCCTGCTCAGCGCATCGGCCACAACATTGGCCTTGCCTGGGTGGTAGTGTATCTCCAACTCGTAGTCTTTGATCAGCTCGAGCCATCTCCTTTGCCTCATGTTCAGCTCCGACTGAGTAAAGAAGTACTTCAAGCTCTTATGGTCGGTGTAGAGCTCGCATTTGTTGCTGATCAAGTAGTGCCTCCAAATCTTGAGAGCGTGCACCACTGCTGCTAGCTCCAAGTCGTGGGTCGGGTAGTTTTCCTCGTGTTTCTTGAGCTGCCGCGAGGCATAGGCCACAACCTTCCCCTCTTGCATCAGCACGCATCCTAACCCTTGTTTGGACACGTCACAGTACACCACAAAGTCTTTCTTGATATCTGGCAAGGTGAGCACTGGGGCAGTGGTAAGCTTTATCTTCAGTTCCTGGAAGCTCTTCTCGCAAGCCTTGGTCCACTCAAACTTTGTGTTGTTCTTGAGTAGCTCTGTCATGGGCTTGGCTATCTTGGAGAAGTTCTCAATGAACCTTCTGTAGTATCCCGCTAAACCGAGGAAGCTTCTAATATCGGTAGCGTTGCAAGGTTGTTCCCACTTGGTCACTGACTCAACCTTCGAAGGATCCACGGCAATTCCTTCTGCTGACAACACGTGTCCCAAAAAGGCAACGTCTTCCATCCAAAACTCACACTTGCTGAACTTAGCGTAGAGCTTGTGCCGCCTTAGTCTCTCAAGTACAACATGTAGGTGCTCCTCGTGTCCCTTTGCGGTCTCAGAGAAAATCAGAATGTCATCAATAAACACCACCACAAACTTGTCCAGCTCTTTCATAAAGACCTTGTTCATCATGTTTATGAAGTAGGCAGGTGCGTTGGTCAGACCAAAGGACACCACTACATACTCGTACAGACCGTACCGAGTAGTGAAAGCTGTCTTAGGTATGTCCTGTTCACGAATCTTCATTTGGTGGTATCCAGATCGCAGGTCGACCTTGGAGAAGAACTTAGCATTCCTGAGCCGGTCCAGTAGATCATCAATTCTGGGTAACGGGTACCGATTCTTGATGGTCATCGAGTTGAGAGTTCGGTAGTCCACACACATTCTCCTTGTTCCGTACTTCTTGTCCACAAAGAGTACAGGTGATCCCCAGGGTGAGGCACTTGGCCGAACGAATCCCTGTTCTTGCAACTTCTTTAACTGCTTCTTCAGCTCATCCAATTCATCCGCCGACATCCTGTATGGGCTCTTTGCAACAGGTCCAGCCCCTGGCATCAGCTCGATCACAAACTCAACGTCCCGGTCTGGTGGCAACTCCGTAAGCTCTTCGGGAAACACGTCCGGGTACTCACAAACCACCGGGATCTCCTCCAAACTTCTTCCGTTCATGTTGCATAGCACCGGTGCCACTCTGGGGCACTGAGGCTCGATCCTTACTTGTGCTCCACTAGGGTGTTCCAACTGTATGACCATAGGGTTGCACGACACCAAACCCTTGTGCCTTGCCATCCACTCCATGCCTAAGATGACGTCAATTCCTGTTGACTCCAGAACAGTCAGGTCTGCCTCAAACAGTTGCTTTCCCAGCACCATCTTCACCCCTCGACACTCTAGGGTACTTTTCTTTTCTCCTAGTGGAGAACTAGTTAAAATAGGCCTTGGTCTAGGCTTAGTTGGTAATGACCTTTCTTCCACAAACTTGGTAGAAATGTATGAAAACTGAGCTCCAGTGTCGAACAGAACGGTAGCCAAAACTGAGTCAACAAGGAACTCACTGAGTGCCACGTCGGGTGCTGCAGCGGCCTCCTCGGCAGTCAAGTGGTTCAAGCGCCCACGAGTGGGTGGGGGAGCGGTCCTCGGTTGACTTCTTTGTGGTTGTCCTCCCTGTACCGGTGCCTTGGCAGGTGTTTGGTACTATGCGTTGCGGTTCTGTCCTCCTCCCTGAGCTGAGTCTGCGAAGAGTAGTGGCGAGGTCTTGCCTGCTGGTACTGGAGTGAGTTGGTCCGCTGCCTCTGCGGTGGTCCTGGGCGTCCTGGCTGGTCTGAGCATTTCCTCTTGTCCCCTCGGACCTCAACGTACTCGAGCCGTGACTTCTCGACTCTCAAAGCTTTGCCGATCAGGGCGTGAAGGGTAGGGCAGTCGTGTGCGGACAGGTGGTGTGCCATTCCGCGGTGAAGTCCCTTTCTGAACCAGTACATCTTCTTCTTCTCAGTGTTGGAATCCTCGGGTGCGTACCTCATCAGTTCCTGAAAGCGGTTCACGTACTTCTGCACCTTCATGCTTCCCATCTTTAGGTTGCGGAACTCGTCTGCCTTCCGATCCATGACTGCTTCTGGGATGTGGTACTCCCTGAACGCCTCGGTGAACTCGTCCCACAGGATGTGAGACGGGTCCGGGTGAGAGTCATAGTAGCTGTCCCACCACGCACAGGCTGTGCCGGTCAACTGGAGAGCCGCGAGTGCCACGCACTCCTCATCTGTGTAGTCTGTAAGGTCCAGCTTCTTTTCAATCTCCCTCAGCCAGTTGTCTGCGTCCAGTGGGTCGTCTGAGTTGTCAAAGGTAGGCGGGCGCAACTTGGTGAATCCTTCCACTTTCTTCTGCCAGTTGTCGGGTTGGTTCCGGTGAGGTGCTCTGTTGTTGTTCTGTATCAGTGAGTTGGCCATAGCTTGGATAAGTTGTGTCTGAACTGCCATCACTTCGGCAAGGTTTGGCGGGGGTGGTGCCTGTTGGTCCTGGTTTTCCCCGGCGCCCATTCCGCCTTGCTGCTGGCCCAAGTCTGGTTCTGCCTCAACCTCTGGTTCTGCCATTTCTTCCTCTGGCTCTTCCTGGTGAGCGTTCTCAGGTTCACGACCTCCTCGGCCTCCTCGCCCGCCATGGCGTCCACCGCGGCGTCCGCCACGTGGGGCACAACCCCCACGGCGACCACGACCTCGAGCCCTGCCAGGGTTAGGGACGTCCTCCCCGGCGGCCTCCTCGAACCGGTGTAGCAGTCGCCCCGACCTCCTCAGCATCGACATCTGTTCCAACATTCGAGATCGTGAGTAGCGAGTAACCGGTAGTGGTTTGTACTTTAAGCAGTAAAGGAGTATCTAACTAACAATCAAGCAATTTCACGCAAGCAATAAGAGGCATAACTCCAATAAAACCATGAAATCCATGACACTCATACAACATCACCATACAAAAGGGGTGTATCTCGAGGTCTACTCCAAAAACCTTCAAGATTACACCAAAGTATAACACACTAATACGTAGTACATCATGCGGGTGACTTCTAAAGGTAACACTACAAGGTGAGACTACTCTATCTCATGCATCGTAGCTAACTCATCCACATCACTGAACTGACTCAACTCATGATCACAGTGTCTCCATCCTGGTCCAAGTTCTCCGGGTGCTCTGGTGGTGTTTCTGGAGAGTACTCTGGTGTCATTGCCGGGTAAGGTGACTCAGGGTCGGAGTCTGGTGGTACTGCGTAGAAGGGTGGAGAGTTCACCCCCGGGTACTCTGGGATCTCCAGCGGTGGTCCTCCGTAGTACAGAGAGAGGGTCTGTAGCGCCCTGGTCATCTCGTCGGTGTCCTCACTCCCGCGAGGGTACAAGGCCTGCTGAGGTAGCTGAGAAGGTGGTAACTCAAAGTTCTCGATCCTCGGATCCGGTCTGTCCTGTGGTAGCACCAAAGCTGTAGTTTCCTCAAACTCCATCACTCTACGCCGGTCGGAGCACTCCCAAGCTGAGCGAGTCCTACCAGCGTGGTCCTTAGCTTCGTAGATCTCACTTCCAAGGTGTATCATGTGGTAGTAGTTTTGCTCCATCCTCCTCTGAAGATCTGCCACCTGAACTTCCTTGTCTGCGAGAGCTACTCCCAGAGACTCAGCCAAGTCCGCCTTCTCTTGCCTTTGGATTTCCTTTGCATGTGTGGTCCGCATTTGTATCCTCAGTTCTTCTTGCGTCTGTGCCAGTCGGGCCTCCAGGGTAGCTATCCACGTAGCATCCCTCTCACTGCTGGCACTCCTGGCGGTCAGCACTTCCTCCACAAGCTGTCTGTTGCGAGCACGAGTGTCTTCCAGCTCGTGTTCCAAGTCTAGTAACACTCGCTCCAAGCCCCTCTTGTCCTGTTCCAGTGCAATCACGGTTCCCAGGCTTCTGTCCCACCTCTTGCAGAGGAACTGGGTCTCCAGGTCGGCCCAAAACAAGGCCTGGTCTTGTGCAAGGATGCACCGTCCAGCAACTCGAAGCTTGTCGTCAGTCTCTTCTTTGGTATACTCACGGTAGCTTGGGTTCTTGGTCATCCACTGTCGAGGCTCAAACACAGCTCGAGGTAGGTAACTGAAAGAAGTTCCCTTTAGTACTTGCTGCAGGTGGGTGCACACCAGGCGAAGTGACCTCCTGGCGCACGTCTGGTGAGCTTCCAAGACAGACGTCTCGAAGGCGTGTGTGATCACCTCCTTTGACTCGGGTACCAAAGGATCCTTAGGTATGGTCAACTTGAGAAAAGTGCCACCCAGATCATCAGTACCACTTGTCCTTCCCTCGTAGCACACTTCAGAGGTGTCCACTCCAGCACGCTTCAAGCACTCGAAGAGGAGAGTGCAGAAACCGCCGGCCCACAGCCCGTTGCTCTCGAGGGGTCTCCACTGAAGTTCCTCCATCTGCACATCGTTGTTAGGGTAGTTAGTAAGAAATTAATTAAGTCAGTCAAGGTATATATATATATATAAGAAATTTCAAGGAGTTTATATAGAGTCAAGGAGTATATAAGAATTTTCAAGGGTATCTAGGCTGTCCTAATCTGTCGACCATTGCTAGGGTTCGTCCTACGGTCAAGCTCGGCTCTGATACCAACTGAAATGGACCGGATTCCCGCGAAGGAGAACCCAACCCTCTGCACCTCTGTGATAGTCCCAGGACGAGGCTATCACGTGCAATCCCTGTCTCAGATGTTACAAAACCGTATACACAAATGAAAAAGTAGCATCTCATAGGATTATTATTATAACATCAGAGTATATATCTTCGGCACATGCCGAGTACAAGTCCATCAGGACTGAATCATGCAAGGTAAAACATCTACGCAACGGAACATGTGAAGCGGAGTAAACGCCATTCCCTCATGCATCTTGAGCGAAGAACCAACCCTAGTCTTCCCAACCGTCGTTCTCGAAGTCGTAGTCCGGCTCCGAGTCTGTAACACCACCATCTACCCGAGAAGCAGGTAGGTCATGTCAGCTTCCCAACAAAGAGCAAAAGCGGTGGTTGAAAACTAGCATGCAAGAATAAACCTATATCTGGCTGTAGAAAGCTTATGCAGCAGCAGCAACATCAAGGTACGCAGAAAGAGCAGCGAGGTCAACACCTCAGAGAGGTCACACCTCCGGGGTCAACACCCCAAGCCAAGGAAACATCACCAAACACCGGATCTATCCCGAGATCCAGCTCCCATCTCTCTTCTGCGATGTGGGGTCACCAGCTCCTATCCCCACATCTCAACGACCACAGCCGGGCTCACTCACTCACTCACCCCGCCCATACGTAAGCAGTCGGTATGCACGTAAATAGCCCAAAGAAACAAGGTTATGCTGACGATCGGTCCTTAAGGGCAAGGAGCGAGCACTCCTCCATCTCCATCGTCCGACACGCCGCTAGGCGGGAGGTCCAGATCACACCTCCCCTAGTTAGGCGTTCTCAAGTAACCACACGGCTCGCTCCCGCCATAACACAGCAAGGGGTACACCCACCCAAAACACACGCTAGAGTGTTCCGAGATATCCCAATCTCAGACTGAACCAGAAATCCATCCATATCTCAAAGTAGGAAAATATATGGATAGTAAGTACAGGGGACTAGCTAGGGGTCTGTAGTTAGTCCCAAAGGAAGGAAGTTCAAGGATTCAGGATATAACAAATACCAATGCATTACTAAACAATTGGCTATGTAATCCAATCAACAGTACAATAAAAGTAAAGTAGTAGCCGTCTAAGCATGCATAGGTTCTACATGGTTGGGAGTGACATGACACCTGCGCGGTGGTCGTCGGAGCTTGAGTTGAAGTCGGGGTCCTCGAAGTCCTCCGGGTCGAAGCTCGGGTCTGGATAGCACGAGATTCGAACCGCAATAAGTAAATCGACAATACAACTAAGCAAGAGATCCAAATAAACTCCAATTTCGAAGAACAATTAAGATCCACGCTAGCTACAATCAGCAAGGGTTCGAAATTACAAAATTATTGCAACTGGTTTTGCATTTTTCGGAGCTTCCGATAATTAGTTATGAATTTTTAAAGATGAAAGGATTTATAAATCATTTATGTAAACTAAAAAGGATTTTTGGAAAAAAAGGGTGAAAAGTGGCAGCACCAGAATGTGCCACGTGGATTGCCGATGTCAGCATGACTGGTCAACGGTCAACGGGGGTCCCACTGGTCAGTTAGTGGGCCGTTAGTGGGCCCAAAGTGTTAGTGGGCCCGGTCAGCCCAATGGACTCAGCCCATCAGGGCCCAGTTAGCCAAGTCTTCAAAACCACCCCGGACTATCCCTAGATCCCAAACTGAGGCCCCGTGGCTCTGGTGGGCTCTATTGGGCTCAAGCCTATCTGAGAGCCCGATTAAGGTATTCCCAAAACAAAGTCTGGATTTGCCCCTGAACTCTCCTGAGATCCAGTGGCGCCTGGGATCTTCTGTGGTCTGTGTGGCAAGCTCTGCATGTGGTCCTTCGTGGGTGCGCCCGGCGTGCACGTGGCTCGGGCGCGACGCGGGCACCGGACGCGCAGCGACGACGGGCTGCGACGGCGACGCGATACGGGGTTGGCCAAAGGCCAAGCCTTGGCCTTGCACTGGGGTGCGCGCGGCCTGGGCTGCACGTGCGTGGGCACGGAGCGAGCTCCGGCCGCGGCACGGCCGGCTGGTGCGCGGGCTCTTGGTACTCCGAGGTCGCGGCGCCCGACACGGCGACTGGACTGGTCGAGCGCGAGCAAAGGCTCGGCTTGGGGACGCAGACTACTCCTAGACGAGGGTTCCCGGCGATGGCCCCTGCAAGAAACTACACGGCTCGACGGCCGGTCACATGGCAACACCGGCGCAGCACGATGGCCGGCATGGACGTCTCCTCGCATCGGCCCGACGACCGGCAGCACAGGCAGCGAAAAGAGGGCCAGGAGGAGGGATGGAAGGGAAACGGCGATGGGCTCACGTAGGGGCGGCGGTGTAGGCGTGGCCGCCTCGATGTCGACTTGCGGTACGGCGGTCGACGACGGAGTTCTCGGCCCGGCTCGACGAAGACGGTGCGGCGTGGCGTCGAGGTACCCCGCCACTGCTCCGGCTCCTCCTCCCGGACGTGATCGGCCTCCTCCCCGCCCGGTAGTGATTCCGGTTCTCCCTCCCGGCGTAGCTGCACCAGAGCTCCTTCTTCTTCTCACCGTTCCCCCCTTCTTCTCTCTTCCCGCACGATCCGGCCAAGATGGAGGAAGGGGAAAAGCCCCAAACGGGGTGGTGGGCGCTGCGACTAGGGTTTGGGGGTGCGGTATTTATCGTTGCGGCAACGCCCGGGGTGGGGACGGTGCCGCGGCCTCCCCATTGGCGAGGGTTGGTGGTGACGTCGCGGTGGGCCTCCGGCCAGGGGTAATAGGGGTAAATCCCCCTTGTGGAATGTTCCGGAAGGCCTCACGGGCGCACCGCCAGCTCGGCGTGCGTGCCAGCTCGGCGGCCCCGGGCTCCCCATCCGCACGGGAGGTGTACACGGCGGCGACGCGGTGGGGAAAAGGTGGAAGAGAGGAAAGGAGGGGATGACAGGTGGGGTCCACCCGTCATAGAGAGAAAGAGGGGGGAGGGCGCGCGGCGCTGGCCGGGCTGGCTGCTTAGCGGGCCGCCTAGCTGGGCCGCGTAAGAGTTGAGGTGGAGGTGGAAAAAGCTTGTGGGCTGGGCCTGGTTAGATTAGTAAAATAGGTTTAGTTTTTAAAAAAAAATATAAATAGAGTTTGAATTTGAATCTATTCAAATTCAAACTTCACACAAATTTGAAATCCAAATTTAAATCCCAAGAAACTCCAAATCACATTTACCCCATATTTTTAATATAGTTTTATTTTGGTTTTATATTTGAGGAGAATTTGGGGATAAGGCTAGCATTGGGTTTAGAATTTGGGTGCCACTCAATTCAAACAAAAAGTTTTAAAATTTTGCGAAATTTCACATGTTTTCACCTTTTCAAAATCCTGGTCTGTTACAATATCTGATTACGAAACAACACAAATGAAATAAAACCAAACTAACACACGGACAACTTTGAACTGTATATTATTAGAAAAGGTTCAAATTACTCCCCCAAAGTATAGCCAGAGTCAGAATAACCTAGTAAACTATTTAATGATTTTATTTATCCACCCTAAACTATGTCATTTGGTTCAATTTACTGTGTATTACAAGTTTCCTTTTTTCTCCATAAATGGTCGTGTCATTTGTTTCAATTACCCTATAATACAATTGGTATTTTTTTCAATTTACACTAGATAGGGTAGGATATTTAATAATAATAATCCATGGGACAAAAAAGTTGTACAAATATTTGATTAGAGAGTTTTGAGACATATTTTTTTTAATTAAAATTCAACTTGTGTATGTTGAAAAAGAGACAAATTGTATTTGAGGTAAGTTGAACCAAATGGCATAGTTTAGGATGTAAATTGAACAAAAGACTGTATTAGAGGGTTAGACATCCAGACTTTGGCTATACTTGTGAGCAAGTTATTTTAAAATTTTCCTATATTACTTGTTAGGAAAAAAATGACAAATGCCTCACTGAAACCACAACAGAAAATTCTCACGAAAAGAACTGAGCCTGTTCATGCTGTGAAGGGAATACCCTAAAGAACATAGTTTTGAGACAAAATATAATTGGATCACTAAACAAGTCCAATAGTCAAAGACATTGTGTTAAAAAAATCAAATCAACGTCCTCACATACTCAGAAACTTGCCAAGACCTCTGCACTTCGTGTCTCCTATGTATTATTAGATACGCGGTTTGATTTCGCGTGTCCTATAAGAGTGTCTCCTTTGATAGTTTCTTACATAGTGATGGCAACGTGAGGGATCTATAAGGATGCACCCATGCAACAACGGCATTGAGGTATCATGACATCAGCACACTGGATAATGTCAACTGCACCAGGTTGTCATTCTCCGCTGATAATCGGTGTTGAAGAGGAACCAATTTCTAATCAGTATCAACATGAAATCGTTCATGCAAAAACAGAGAGCCCCCCTACAACCATTTGTTCCAAACGGTTAGAATGAGACATCATTCGTGTTAGTAGTCATCACATCCCTTGAACGTCATTGGTCTTCCTGGTGCCTCCAGGTCCTATGTTCTCTGACAGCTAACCAAACCCATGGAGCACCTCTAAGCTCCCTTCATCCAAGTGTTGACAGGCCATGGGCTAACTCTCGGCTCCAACACTCCTACTGTCCTACTCTTCCATCTTGTTTATTAATATTTGTGCGACTGAAGAATGTGGGCAAGGTCAAGACTATCTCGAGCATATATAAAATGTATATTTTTATGTTTTTATTTAAATAAAATAATGTACTCTGTAGTGTACAATTATAGGATGTTATTAGCGCATTTATGCTGTACCTAACGTTGTTGGTCGAATGCAACGAGCCGGAATTTTGCGGAGACCCGTTTAAAGATCTGGCCTAGGGGAAGCATCCACTGAGTGGATCACATGTGGTTCCTAGATGGAGTGTGAGACGGTATGTTCAGGCCACCTTAAGGGTGTTTTTTCGTTTCCTTGTCGTTGTGTTTTCTAAATGTGCGTTTCTTCCGAAAACTGCTTGTTTTCCTCATTGTCGTTGTCTATTTTTTATTGCTTATTGTGGCATCATCATCAATGGGCATTCATAATCATAATTATACTCCTACCGCTGTCCTGTAACAAGATGAAGAAGATGTTGCATCTTCTTACTTCGTTCTTCGATAATTCAGGCGCACGAGATACACACCTCCTGGTTCAGAATTCCTAACAGCTTTTTCCCACCTGGGGAAGATGTCGTTTACTATAGAAAACTGTTCAAGTGACACATTTCTACAGAGAGTACTAACAAGAGTGGCACTCTATACGACTATGTCTTCAAAGGTGGGTGAGCATAAGAGATGTGCATGCAGTTTGCATATTCAAGGAGGTGGGTGATTGTCAATGGACTGCATTTGACATCACTTGGATTGCTTCACATAGTAGCAATTAAACTTGTTTCCAGGCATAATGTCCGCCAAGCTCCTGCCACGACCAAACCTATTGAAGAGGTAACATGGTTTCCATCAATAGGCAGCAGAAACTCTTCTTGGTGTACAAACGAGAACATTCTCGATGTACCATTAAAATTAGGTGGTGGCTCTGTGAAAAAAAAAGAAACACAAAAGGAAAAAAAAGAACAAAAGGACTACAGAAAGCTTTCAACTTTATTATACAATGGAATGCACTAGAAAAACGCTGTTTACCATAGCTTTAGTCCTAGTTCATAGTGGAGGCACATGTAAAGGACGGAGGGTCCTAAGCCACATGATTGATACACATAATTTCAGCACATATAAGACACGGCCTGTTTACCAACTCACCCAAAAATAGCATTTGCATTTCTTGATCATCGCTGGTATTCCTGATGCCTCCAGCTCCTGTTTTTCTCTGACATCTAGCGTCTCTTTATCAATGTTGATCGTAGCAATGAGCTGCTGGATGTTGGTATCATCCAATACGAATGGACCTCTACCGAGTGTATGTGAACTTGTAGGAAGAAAAGCTTATGCATTGTCCCTGCTTTTTGTAGCTTCTCTATTTGAATCAACATTGATGGCAGCACAAGAGAGGATATTTGATGGCAGCACAATGTCTGTGTTCCAAAGTGAACCTGCAGAGGGAGGGATATATAAATAGGGACCAAAATGCATAAGCCAGCATCATTTTGTCACTCGTTTTGTCTACTGATGGATAGCTAGTGCTAGTATGCACCTCTGTTATATGTTTATGTCATGAGGATTCAAACACACCGGCAATGCACCTGACATATCCTTAGATTGATGTTATTTAAACATACTCTGTTTGGATCATGACCAAACCTCACAACAGGTTGCCATCCCTGAAGCTCGTTGTTGTTTGGTTCCGGATCTTAACTTCAGTTGTTTCCTGCACCATTTCTTGCTGAAAGATTATTGGTGCCGAATGTTTCCACCGCAGATGCGGCAAGCTGAAGGTACAGCGTGGAAAACATCAGCAGGACCTAAAGAGATCCCTAAAGTTAATAACCTCTACACTGAAACGATATCTGATTATAGATAATATAAATGATATATAAATCCAAATTACTCCCCTCAAGTGTGGCCAGAATCTGGATATAACCCACTAAGCTATTTCTTGATTCAAATTATTTACGCACTAAACTATGTCACTTAGCTGCACTTATCTTGTCATTTTTGTTTGTCCATATAGAAGAGGAAGGTTGTGGTCTCACGTCATCCAAGGTTCCTGTGGTTTCGGGATTACACAATGAAAGGAAGACGAAGATCACTACAATCAACCAGAAGACAACCACAATTAACATACCCGCCCACCAACCGCCTCGTCGCTCTTCCAGTCTGGGCCAGCGCGCGTCGTTCCCTGCCGTCAATGGCAGTTCCCACAGCTCGTGCCCGGCAGTGACCTTGCCGCCGACGACTTCGCCCACCGATCGATCAGTGACCGCCACCACCTCCTTCAGGCCTGCTCGCAATCTACTTCACCGTCCTCCACCTTGCCGCCGGCACAGCCCACTGGTTGTCATGCACCACCCCCTCCAGTGGCGCCCTCGCGTGCCGGGAACTTGCCACCACCGTCGGACGGCCGCGGCCCCAGGCTCTTTCTAAACCAGGGCACACAGATGGTGTTCCTGATGCCTCCGGCTCCTATTTTTCTCTGGCACCCTCCTGGTTGTTGTGACTCCTAGTCCTAGAGTCATATTCTTCCCTCTTGCATATATATGAATACTCATTTCACAAGAAATTGGATAATGTAAAAGAAGTGCAGCCTAGTGCGTGTATAAATTGAACAACTTTCTTTCACAAAATAGAAATGGCTCATGTACTGTGTACGATTCCATGAAGTTACATGCTTTACTAGATTAGGGTGTCATAACGTGTTCGACAAAGTTATTCATCGTTATTAGTGTTGTACTATACATAGACAAACTGAATTTTTTCGAGCAATTAATGGTAATAATGGAGGTTTACACCTAAGAATTTTCATTATAGAAAATTGCCATAGCCAACATCACAAGTCCAACAAAAAATAACTGACAAATATGTTTGTGCCACAACAGCAGAATTTGTCTTTAATCAATGAGGATTGTAGCACTTAATTAGGTACTGGTTGTTGGTGAATTGAAAAACATCCAATTTGAATGTACTCTTCCCACATGTACGTGAACTTGACCAATCAAAGCTTACATATGCATGTCCCTACTTTCTTTGTAGCTAGTACATTACCATTAGCATCCCAATGCCTCTAGAACTCCCATGTCACATAGGAACTCAATTAATTAGGAGTCTCCCCTTAGGACATTAACATCTAGCCAGTACAAGTAGCATTGTGCTCATATTGCCCATGCATGCATAATCCTTCAGTTTGTTGTGAAATAAGAGGCTGAAACTGGAGTGCAAGCTCCAGGTAGAACCCTTGCATCTTGCTGGTGCTACATAATCCTTAGTTTTGTTCTGAATGATGGGATTGAATCTTCAGAGGGAGAGGTAATACGCAGGGAGATACGAGAAGGGACAAGCCAGCACCGTTTTGTCACTCATGCGAGCACTATGCAATGATCTAGTGTTGGATAAGTCGTCGCAATATCTCTGTTTCTGCAGCAAAATCATATACTATACTTCGATAATAAATCATCGTTCAAATTTTCAAGAAATCAACATATTAATCAACAACAACATAACAATGTCACTTGTAGAAGTAGTTGATTACCAGCTTTTTTGTTTAGCTACTAATCTAATGGGAGAAAACAGATTTGTAGATAACTGGACACATGAAAACAAATCCTGTGGACACCAATACATGCCCATTCTTGTCTGACTAACTGAATATTTTGACGAAGAGTTCCCAAGAGTTTGTTCCTAGGGAATATTACCACAACCAAGCTACAACTCACGGGAAGAGATAACTGTTAATGAGGAACCTGTCCCTCAATATCTAGCAGCAACTAATGGCAGCACACAAATAACATTGCTCAGCATACCTACAGCCAGAACTACAAAATAATTGAAAAATATGTTCATGCAACAGCAGCAGCAGAGTTTGTGTCCTTTTTGTTGAGTTTGTGCATTAGCAGCAGCAGAGTTGGTTCAACGTTGATGGTAGCACTGAGGTACAGCGGCGGAGCCAGCGGTGGGGCGGGGGGGGCCCCCCCCCGAAGCCCCCCCTAGGCCGGAGGTGGAAGAAGAAGAGGGGAAGGGGGGCTGGAGGAAGAAGACTGCAGCGGGAGCCCCCCCAGGCTCCGGCGCTGGCTTCGCCGCTGCTGAGGTAGTGGATGTCGGTTGAAACAGAATACCGGTTGGGTCCTTCAACTTGAACAGACCACTCCCTCATGTGCGCCAAGTTGAACAGACCTGAGCCTAGAGGTTAGAGCCCTATTTAATACAAAGCTGGTACCTTCTAATATTTCTTCACACTTACCATATTACCTTGTTCCTCCTAATTTTGTCATGCTTGTTATTATAAGAATTGTTCATCTAGATTGTTTAACTTTTTTATTGAGAACATGAGGTTTAATTTGGATGGTTTCTATATAATTGGATTATGTCTCTTCTTAATAAAATGATGCATAGCTCTGCTGCGTATTTGAGAGAAAAAAAGAATTGATTTGGAGTTTAACACAACCAGCGATAGACATTCCGACATTCTGCTCTCGATATTGTACAACCATGAATTAGTGTTTAAACTAATCAATTTTTAAACGAACTAGGTACGAAAGCTACCGACGCGGTTATATTAAAAAGAATTGAATTGCAACATTTATCCAATGATGTTCTTGATACTGTGCAGCTTGGCTAACGACAATTTTGTCTTTCTCCTTACTCAGTGAAGAGCTAAGAAGATAGAGGGGTGGGCTGGGGCTGCACACCAGAGAGTGGTGGATGCGAGACCTCAAGACATAGGTCTTTCCCACCCTGGCTAACTAGCAGAACCTTATCACAACGTCATGGTCGAGTTCCCAAGGCCTCCTAAACAAATCTATAGTAGTGTTAGAGAACACTAATACTTTGCTTCTGTACAAAAGAGAACATCATTGATAGAAACTACGGGTAAAATTGATTTGTGGCTAATTATTCTTGGTTTATAGAAATTTAATGTCATGTGCTAGATCATATATTGAAAAAAGAAGGAAAGAAAGAAAGAAATTGAAGAAAAGAATTATAGAGAGCTTTCAAATTTATACCACAAAAATGCATCAGATAAAACACTGATTACCACAGCTTTAGTCTTAGTTACTTGTGGAGAACAACTGAGGTTCGGTGTGCATATATATCTACCTAATAATAATAAAGCATGCACCAATCCGAACCGGACTTGTGCGTAAGGAAATTAGAACCCCACAGCACTAATAATTTCCATTGATACCCACGTGTGCTACTATACTGGTAGGAGACGAAATGGGAAGTTATAATTATGTCATCTAAAATTATAATTAAGTGTAAGGTGTAACATTTCTCCTTCTGTTCATTTTTAGAAGTAGCTAATGAGGTGTGGTCAAGGTAATAAGGTGTGCAGCTGGCGAGAGCGTTGCGCGAGCTTGCAAAAGCTATGCCAAAATGAGATTGTGAGACGGAGCACCTTCAACAGCGTCAGCAGATTGTGGAAACGGTATTTCTTTTATCAGTGCTATCTTAGTGGCTGCCAGCCTTTTTGTGGTCTCTGATGCCTCCGGCTCCTATCTTCTCCAATAATTGCTTATTGGTTTATCACTGGGCTCCATATGCTTTAATTTGCCACTATCTGTACAGACCTCTTCCTTTCTTGCACCGTTTATATATGCGATTGCTTGCAGTGCGAGAATGCAGATGAACTGAGTAGAGGTTTGCCGTGCTTATAAATGTGAATATGGGACACACGTCTCCTGCGCATTGTACCAGATGCAGTGTTTCTTGTCCCCTAGTCAACCTAATCTCGAGTCCTTTTGATGCAGTACTCTGCTTCAATTAGCAGCGGCAATTACGGTCATATGGAAAATTATCATGCACAAAAGTAGTAGATGAATTGCTCTATATTTTCAATGTTTTGCAGCTGGATGTTAGTGTTGATGGAAGTTGTTGCCAACAGAAAACAAAATGGAAAGCACTTCTTTGACTACAAAGTTATCAGCATCATCTTTTTTTTAATGAACCGCACTAGATAGTACGTGTTTCATTGATATAGAAGAAAAATACAAGACTATGATCCTGGAAGATCAAAAGCAGGAACATAAAAGAAAAGAAAAAACAAACTCGCCCGGTTGGATTGGGACATCAACGCGGATTACCGCTCAACTATACTCACTGGCTGGTTGGATTGGGACATCAACACGGCCAAAAGACTACACAATACACGACACCGACAGAGGAGACAAAGCACAACCGCAGCTTCCGCCCACATCCGCACTCTTGCAATCATCGAAAACCACCAAAGCGAACCAGCACCGATACAGGAGCAGAGGGGAAGACACCACCACACTGAGAAAGCCACCGCCCTGCAGGACCCTTCGCCGCAGTGCTGCTGCACCAAAGCCAACCGCCCGATGGAATGAAAACACCGAGTCCGAATAACACAACGCGCGGGGACCTCGCCACATCCGCCGTTGGACGCCTCTCTCTCTCTCATGCGCGGGGACATCATTCGTGTTAGTAATCATCGCATCCCTTGAACATCATTGGTTTTCCTGGTGCCTCCAGCTCTTATGTTCTCTGACAGCTAACCAAGCCCATGGAGCCCCTCTAAGTTCCCTTCATCCAAGTGTTGACAGGCCATGGGGCTAACTCTCAGCTCCAGCACTACTACTGGTACAAATGACCATTTTTCCAGTAGTATAACTATATCACTCCAACAGCCCTACGCTTCCATCTCACATATATATGACTACTTTGGTGTGCAGGCACAAGAATGTGAGTGAGCAATGAGCATAAGGGATGCGCAGTGTGCATATTTAAGTTCATTTAGTTTATTTCTTTAGGAAAACGCTTCGCCCCGCGTCGCTCCGCGCGGGCGGCAGGGGCGACTCAAACCCTAGCCCGCCGCCGCCCCCTCCTCCTACCCCAACTTGCCACGCCGCCACCGGAACAGGCCACCGGAGCTCGCGCGGCCTGTAGGGAAGGTGGCGGCGTGGCTTTCCCCCTCCTTCTCCAGCGGATTTGGGCGGGCGCGGCCGGACAACTCCCGGAGATCCTCACCGGTGCGGGCCGCCTCCCGCGGCGGCGGCGGCTGCTATCGACAGATCCGGCGCAGCCTCAGCCGGATCTGGCATCTACGCGGTGGGGGCGTGTGGTGGTGCGTGGAGGGGCGGCAGTCGGAGTCGGGCGGCGGCGACGGTGGCCATGGTCAGCAAGGACACCACCGGTGGCGGCTGTTGCCGGCGCGAGTCGGCGGCGGTGGCGTCCGGTGCGGTGCAAGAGAGGCGGTGGCTGCGGCTGGAGGCTCCCAGGCCTATCTGGCCTGGGCCATAGCTGGCTGTGGCCGGCTGTGGCTGGCCGTGGTGGGCTGGGGCTGGCGCGCGGGCGACGGGCTCTGAGGTGAGACGGTGGATGCTTCTCGACGGTGATGCAGGTCCGGCGCTGCCTTGGTGGTGGGGTTGGAGGCTGGCTGGTGCACGCCGGTGGCACCGTGGTGGTGCTTCGGGCTGTGCCGGGTTTCTTCCGGTGGAGGCGATGCAGAGGCGAGGAGAAGCGGGCCATTGACCTGGTCAAGAACATGTAGTAGGCATGGTGCTGATTCAGGCGTAAGCCTTCACTGACATCTCGGTCAGTGGCGATGGTGGCGGCACCCTTGTGGCGTCGCTCTACTTGCTGGGGGCACCATTGTGAGGTATCGTGTCTCCTACTGCATGGGGCTCTCGAGGATGTGAATCCTGTCCATCTCTGGACGTGCGACGGCGGCGCCATGGCGTCGTGCCCTTCTTGGAGGCGTCACATTTGAGAGCCGGTTTGGTCAAGTAGTGGCGGTGGCAGGTTGGTGGTGTTGCTTGCGCGCAGCGGCAGAGGAGGTGCACTTTGTCCGTGTTGTCAAGAAGGTGCAGTGGGCCCGTGGGTACCGGAAGACTTGAGTTGGGGCGCATGGTGCGGTGGTGTCTCCGGCGACGGACGGGCGGAGGTGTTGCTCCCTTAGCGGCTTCATATATCTGAGTCCTTGGCAGAGGAGAGTGAGGCGGTGGAAGAGGCGAGACCCCCACGCAGAGTGGTCGGGATCAGTGGTTTTCATCAGGCGCTACGACGGGAGTTTTATGCTGAAGCTTCACTGAGGTAGGGGGATCACGGATCGTGTGTGTGCGGCTTGAGGAGGACGGTCCCATGGTGGAGGAGTTCGAGTTGTTGCCCAAGATTGCAGCGGGCTGCGGCTTTTGACGTGGCACAACGTTGGCGACGACGGCGCAGTTCTCGGGTGGCCTCTTTTGACTCCTCTCCCAGTTTGTGGTGGTGGTGTAGTGTATTGTTGTGTGAGTTGTTAGCGTGCATTGTTTGTGTGGTGGTGTTCGCTTCGGCGTGTTATGTACAATTGCTTCTTCTTCTTATATGATGCGGCAGTGCTCCTGCCTTTTATTTCCAAAAAAAAAGTTTATTTCTTATATAAAAGGAAAATGACTTGTATGCTGTACTATTACACAAAGTAACTGCTAATAAAAGTTACGTACGAATGGACAAAACGAATACACATACGAAGTCATAGAGCAAGATGCATCTATATGTGGAGAACTAGAATTAGTCCCATAGCAAACTTGGCTTTATCATCCAACATTATGACATAAAGTGTTTTATGGGTTCTGGTAGACTGTAGGATATTAATAGATCGTCACTTAATAAGCAGGACTCATATACGCATCTAGAAAAGTCATGTCTAGATATAAAATGAAAACTTATCTAGAAAAGCAAAAAAAACAATAGTATTTTGGGATGGAGGGACTACACAGGTTGTAAGATTTTCTCCTTTTATTTGTTCATTTCTTAGAAGTAATACCTCAGGTTACAAAAGTGTGCTCGGCGAGCGGTGACCAACCAGTGAGAATGAGAAAATTTTGCCAAAATGAGAGGCATGCACAGACTATTTTTTGATTTCCCTTTTTGTTTTGAATGTTACTTTTTCTCATATATATGCTATCGCTATCAATTTTACTGCATGTCAATTGGTTAATTGCTTACTGTACAAGATAGTTTCTTTACTAAATTACTCCTACAAGACAAGAAATGCCTATAGTTTCTCCTTCTTCGATACCTATCTGAATAGTCAAATTTGGCCCTAATCGTGGGAACCAAAAATTACGTATACTGAGGGCAAAAGGAAGTACTGTTTACCATATGAAAATGCCATAATTTAGAGCTAATTGAACAAGCATTTGCAGATATCCGAACGCTTGAAAACAAAGCATGTGAACATAAATCAGAACTCAATGACTCTTGTCTGACGTACTAAATACTTTGATGAAACTGATGAATGGAATCCCTGTTCAGAATTCAAATCAGCTTGTACCTAGGCATTATGATCACGATCAAGCTGCCAGTCAAGGGAGATAACTGTTCCAGAATTCCCTGCAGCAAGAAATCGCAGGATAGAAACAAGATTGGCCACCATACCTACAGCCATCCGTTGCAAGCCGTTGGAATGGGTCTTGTACCGGTAGGAGATTCAACTCTCCAGCATCATTGCTGTTCCTGACGCCTCAAACTCTCATTTTTCTCTGACAGCGAACCTAGTCATAAGGTGTCCTACTATGTCATCTTTCATATGAACACTCGTTTCACAAAAAAATCTTGACAAGTATAAAATAAATACAGTGTGCATGTACATAAATCACTTTTGTTTTGAGAAAATAAATGGGTCATGGGTTCTGTGTACGATTACGTGCAGATATTATTGCCAATTCCAGATAACAGTTATGATCAAAATCAGTACAACATTTATGAGGTACTAGAAGTGGAAGGCATGATTGTCAATGTACTGCATTTTAAATCACTTGGATCCCTTAGCTTCTATCACTTAGATGTACTTTTTAAGGCATGATGTAACATGGTTTCCATCAATAGGCAGCCGAAACTACTGTCGTTGCGGCACTCACCTTGGTGTACAAAAGAACATCATTGTTAGAAACTACCAATAAAATTGGGTGCTTGTGCCCAACTCTTCTATATTTATAGATATTGGAAGTCTTGTGCTGGCTCTTTGAAAGAAAAGAAATACAAAAAAAAAGAACAAACGGACTACAGAGAGCTTCCAACTTCATTATACCACGAAATGCAATAGAAAACACTGGTCACCGTAGCTTTAGTCATAGTTCATATAGGAGGCACATGTAGCTTCTCTGTTTCAATCCAGTATTGTACCTCTGTTTCATGTCCCCTGCTCGAGCTAACATCAGATGTTCTGTTTCAAAGCAACATCATGATTTTCACGTGTGTCTGCATCTAATGAGTAATGAGTAACAACAATACCCATAGCCTCCCAATGACTCTAATTCCAAGTAGCATAATTTGCTAATCTTGATGATGTAATATAATCCTTTCATTTGTTCTGAATGGTGAGACTGAAACTGCAAAAGCTTCGGATATAAAGAGAGGAACTAAAGTTCATAAGGCTTGATATCAATGCCAAGACACTGTTTGCGTTACACAGAGAACATGCAGAGAAAGGGATATAAAAAGAGGAACCAAAATGCATAAACCAGCATCGTTTTGTCACTCATGTGAGAACAAATGTGATGGTCTAGTGATGGATAGCTAGTGCTAGTACGTACCTCTGTTTCTCCGATAGGATTATATATTACATACACAGTATTTCTATATTAACTTATGGTTCTAGTTTGCCAAAAAGTAAATATGTTAATCAATGAGCTAACACTGTCATGCAAAAAAGTAGTGGATTAATAGCTTTTGACGTTAGCTACTCAGCTAGCTGGATAAAAAAATAACACCATATAGTTCCAAGCATCTGAATCGCAATATTGCGTGTTGATACTATTTGTTCTAAATAAAAATGTAAATTCTTATGATATGCTGATGTTATGAGGATTCTAACGGCCATGCACCTGACACATCCTTAGATTGATGTGATTTATACACTCTGATTGGTTCATGACCCAACCTCACAACAGCTTGCCATCCCCTGAAATTTGCTGTTGTTTGGTTCCAGACCTTAACTGCCCATGCCAGACAAAAAATTGTGGCATCTCTGCAGTTGTTTCCTTCACCAGTTCTTCCCCAAAGATTGGCGCTGAATTTTTCCACTGAAAACATGCGGCGAGCTGAATGTACAGAGCGGAAAACATCAGCTGGAACTAAAAAGAGTCCTAAAGTTAGTAACCTCTACACTGAAGCAATATCTGATTGTAGATCATATAAATGATATATAAATCCAGTCAAACATACTACAAACAGCTTTGAACTTTATATTTTTGGGAAAAAAACCAAATTACTCACCTCAAGTGTGGCCAGAATCTGGATATCCCACTAAGCTATTCCTTGATTCAGATTATTTATCCACTAAACTATATAACTTCGTTACACTTATCTTGTCTTTTTTGTTTCTACATATATATAGTAGATATCCTCAAGCAAGAGGAAGGATATCCTCAAGTGTGCTCTTGCATCGTTAAAGGCTAGCTCCTGTGGTGCCGTTGATGAGGTCGGCCGCCTATGGTAAGGGCCGTTCGGAGCTCCTCTAGACCTGGGTAGGTGCACTAGAGGCCAAATTGCCCAATAGCAGCGGATGGCTTTGACTTCGGCTAGATTGGAAGTGTAGCCGCAAACAAGGAACCCGCGGTGCAGAAAGCAGTTTTGTGAAGTAACCGAAGCGGGACAATGCATCAGTGAGTGGGGACTATGGCTTGATTGGGTTTTGTTGTTTTTGTTATTCGGTATTTTGTGCCGATTTTTTCATTGCCTCATATCTCTATTATCATGTCCTATTTGGAAGAGCTCCAACTCCCAGTTATTATTGAAAAAGATAATGCCGCAAACACACAAAACAACATTATTGTACAATATATGTTGTATTATGGCGGCAACTTATTACAAAAAGATTCCTAATTACTGCACCATATATGTCTTTGCTGGTGCATCCAGATGGTGTTCCAAACCAATACCAAAAAGAAGTGTGTGGAGCACAATCTCATGGTTTCAACACATCACGTCATTGGCAGGATGTCCAGCACTTGTCTCAGCGTCGTCACAGCGTGGCTGCCTGCCTTGATCATTCTTGGTGTCTCTGATGCCTCCGGCTCCTATGATCTATAACATCTTACTGTTTTTATGTGCATTGCATTTCTTTCCGGTGATGTACGTTCCTCTAAAATCTTTAGTCAAATACTTGTGCAGCGCAAGAACATAGTTGAAACAGGAAGAGAGGTTTAGTGTGCACATATATAAGTGCCAAAAATATATAGATCACGTGTATGTCATATGTAGTACTACCTGCACCGGGGGGGTGGGGGGGGGGGTGTGGAGGAGGAGGTAGAAACACCCTTGGACCTCTGGAACGGCTGAATGCAAAGGGACAATATTCTACCAGGCCAACCATTTTCTAATTTACGTATTTCGATTTGCAAACCATATTTTCATCCTTTTACATATTTAGGGTGTTACATTTGTTTAGAGGATAAAGAAATCTTACAACATGCATATTGACACATCTTTTTTTCAAGGCATTTTTATGCCTCCGTGTTGAACTATCCAGTGTTATATCTCGGTGCTCATATATGCAACATTTTGGGAGAGCTCCAACTCCATTATCCACAGTATACATCATGCCAAACACGAAACAGAATGTGAAAGTAATATATAACTTTAAGTTGTGTTGTGTTTTGGTAACTTCTGTACTATTGACTTATTACACACCTAACATAACACCTTCTGAACAGTGCAAGGAAGAGGAAGTGAAGAGTTATAGTTCACGTCACTAATTTCCATATTGGTGGATGCGCGGTCAGCAGAAACGGTGCAAGCAAGAGGGTAGTCCTAGAACAGTATGTTATCTACAACTATAAATCTGGGTCTGTGATAAGCTGTAAGATTCTCCTTTAGGTCACTTGATGTTCCTGTTGCCTCCAGCCACTATTTTTTCTCCGACAGCTAGCCACGCCATGCGTTATACCACTCCACTCTTGAACTCCCTACAGTCATACACTTCTAAGCTCGATCTTGTATATGACTACTTGTGCCACCCAAGACTGTGCTAGCCTTAGACACGAGCAGTGTGCATATATATTGAGTGAGTTTGTTTTCTTCAAGAAAAAGACTTGCATATTGTACTAGTACATGCAGTTATTGCCAATGCCAGTTACGTGAGATGTTGCGAGCCATATAGAACTAGATACATGCATGTACCTTGAGGACCAGAATTATTTGTCCCACAAAAACTTGCATTTATGCTCCATCAGTCAACATAATGGATTTATTATATGTTCTATTGAAAGATTCATCATTAGGGATGTAGGTTGATGCATAATACCGAGACGGAGGATTTCCTACTTGAGCTAATCTCAAGGCGTTCAAATGCACCCATGCATGTGCTATCAGCGCTAGCGGTATATATTATGCTGCCAATGTCACTAACTCCTATGTCATAGTTAATTATAGGATCACCTTCATGAAACCGTCCGTGAAACTTTCATTCTGACTGGCCTTAAGCGATTCATCATTATGTAGTGTTGTATATATAAAAAACTAAATTTTCATTCAATCTTATCTTGGTAAATAGGATGCGGTGCATATGAAGCACTGAATTTTTCCTTTTATTTTCTTGGTAGTAACAATGGAAACATTTCAAGAAGCGGGAGATTCCATCACCTGGCCCTGAAAACCATTTCCAGGGTTTGCCCGCCCTTGGAAATGTTTCCATGAAAATAAATTCATAACTTCACTAGACCTGGGATGTCAGACTTTGGGATCTGGGACAGTCCACAGGGGGTACCCTCGTGGTTGATTTGTAGGTAGGGATGGATCGAGAACTAAAAGCGTTAATGGTTATGTAAAGATGCACCCGGAACACGAGGATTTATACTGGTTCAGACCTCCGAAGAGTAAAACTCTGCGTCCAGTTCTTGGTGGACTGTATTGCTGTGTGCAAGCATATGAGATGAGGTGCGATGGGATGTTGTCATCTGCGATGGTCTCGGGGGGGGGCGCCCCTGGCCACCTTATATTGGCTGAAGACCTTGAGCTACAAGTCGGTTTCCAACTATCATAGTCGGTCTCAACATGGAAATCTTATCCGAGCTGCGTTGATATGTCTGGACTGTCTTGTCTTACACGCCGAGCTGTCTTTACGTCCTTAGGCCCGCACGTTAGATCAGGTAGGGTCATCTAACAGGCTGGATCCATTTGTCGGGGACGGCTGAGACTCTGGTCGGTAGGGACCCATGGGGTACCCATATCTCTTAAGCCCCTGAGCGATGTGTAGGCGAAGCGAGCTTGATGGGGTTATGACGAAGGGTGAATAAAACGAGCTGAAGTATTGGCACCGTCAATAGGTCGGAAAGGGTGCACGTCGATCAAAAAAGAACGAATGCATCCGCCAATCGTAGCAAAACGGAGCACAGAGCTGCCGGAAGCAGACTTCCGCAAGGTCGACGCGACATGTAGAGCCATCTTGATGCAGACCGTCTGACCTGACTGAGATTGGAAAGAGTGATACTGAGGCACCCAAACATCCACGCATCGTTGCGAGGCGTCCAGCAGAGCTGCAAAGGCGCGCCGACCTCAGGGAGGCCTCAAGGTCAGGATAAAGGCGCCCAAGCCCCCAAGCGTAGCAACGAGGGACCTGGAATGGCAGCTGAAGCGTGCCGACCTCGGGGAGGTCTGAAGATACTGGCGGAGCAGTAGGGAGGTCCGCCGACCCGACGAAGGCGACAATGGAGTCGCTGGGAGGTCTACCGACCCGGCGAAAGCGCCAACGGCGTCGCTGGGAGGTCTATAGACCCGATGAAGATGACCACGGAGTCGCGGGGAGGTCATCTACCGACCCGGCGAAGGTGACGACGAAGTCGCAGGGAGGTCTACCGACCTGGCGAAGACGCCGGTGGAGAATTCTGGATTAGTTTTTTCTTATCTATTCAAAAGTAACATAAAATATTATGATTTTCATCAAGAGATAGCTCATATGACTCTCGGGGTAATCTTTACAAGTGCATTGAATTCTATATCAGGTTTTTTCTTATCTATTCAAAAGTAACATAAAAGTTTGTAATTATCAAGAGATAGCTCATATGACTCTCGGGGTAATATCTACTAGTGCATTATTTTTACGAGCACTTAAACAATCACATTGATTCATAGTTTATCGAAAAACTATTTCAAATCCTACAACAATGCACGGAGAATCAACTAGTACAACTATACAGGAGCAACCCACTAAGGGCCATAACTCTGTTTCTCTCAACATGCAAGCATTCCACATCATAACCCACTATATGCCATGTCACGATTCACTATACACCATGTCACCATCCACTATACGTCATGTCATCATCCTCGAGACCATCTATTTATGTTTTCAACCGATTTTCTGTGACTAATAACATGTATTTGTGAGTAGCACACCATAAAATTTCAGCAGTTGAAATACACATAGGATCAATCATTTTAGAATGCTCCCCGTGTGTATTGTGCCCTTTGCTGTCTCATCCTCTGATCTGCTGGGTGGTTCAAGAAAAGAGGAGGTCCTTTGTTGCCCTGATGCATGAGGTCGGACGTACACATCTCCAATTCAAGGCATCACTAGGCCTCGATGTTGGAAATTGGTAAGAGGTAGTCCAAAGGGGAAAAGAGAAACAGGAAAAGAGGTCCTTTCAGTTTTTTCATTTCCTTGTCGTTGTGTTTTCCTCTGTCTATTTTTTATTGCTTATCGTGGCAGCATAAAAAATGGGCATTCATCATCATCATAATTATACTCCTGCTACTATCCTGTAACAAGATGGAGACCGGAGAGGATGCTTCGTGGTCTACTTCTTCGATAATTCAGGTTCAGAATACCTCTAACAGCTTGTTCCCACGTGGGGAAGATCTCATTTACTGGAGAAAACTGTTCAGCACATTGTCCACAGAAATCCGCAGCAACTAGTGGCAGCGTACTGACAAGAGTGACACTCTATACAACTATGCCTTCAAAGAGGTTGGAACTGGACCTGTATCTATAGCGGTTGAATCTCTTGAACATCGTCATTAGTGTTCCTGATGCCTCCAGCTCCTATTTTTCGATGGCAGCTAGCGATGGGACGAACAGTACAGTACTATATCACTCCAACAGCCCTATGCGTCCATCTCGCATATGACTACTTTGGTGTGCAGGCACAAGAATGTGAGTGAGCATAAGGGATGTGCAGTGTGCATATTTAAGTTCATTTAGTATATTTCTTATACAAAAGAAAATGACTTGTATGATGTACTATTACACAAAGTAACTGTCAATAAAAGTTACGTACGAATGGACAAAACGAATAAACATACGAAGTCATAGAGCAAGATGCATCTATTTGGAGAACTAGAATTAGTCCCATAGCAAACTTGGCTTTATCATCCAACATGACATAAAGTGTTTTATGGGTTCTAGTAGACTGTAGGATATTAAGTGATTCAACATTATTTCCTGTAGTATATACACAAACTGAATTTTCATTCAATTGGAACGTGAAGCATATGGATCGTTGAATTTTTCTTTGGATTTGCTTTGAAAATGTAAGGATGCAAGATCGTACCACCTAGTTATCATTATTATTTAAGAATCCAACTACAACTACAAAACAGCAGGAGAGCTTAATCCTGGAAACAGCAGGAGAGCTTCTGTCATTATTCAATGTATGAGTCCTGGAAACAGCAGGAAAGTTATTGATCAATGGAGGTTCATATACATCTTAATTTCCATTATTGAATAATTATCATAGCCCACAGCAACCGGTCCAAGCAGGACTCATAGTGGACTAATTATATCCCCTCCGTTCCAAATTATAATTCATTTTTGGCTTTCCAAATACATAGTTTTTAATATAGGCATCTAGAAAAGTCATGTCTAGATATAAAATGAAAACTTGTCTAGAAAAGCAAAAAACAATAGTATTTTGGGATGGAGAGACTAAACAGGTTGTAAGATTTTCTCCTTTTATTTGTTCATTTGTTAGAAGTAATACCTCAGGTTACAAAAGTGTGCTCGGCGAGCGGTGACTGCTGAGAATGAGAAAATTTTGCCAAAATGAGAGGCATGGACAGATTATTTTTTGTTTTGAATGTTACTTTTTCTCCTATATATGCTATCACTATCAATTTTACTGCATGTCAATTGGTTGTTTACTGTACAAGATAGTTTCTTTACTAAATTATTCCTACAAGACAAGAAATGCCTATAGTTTCTCCTTCTTCGATACCTATCTGAATAGTCAAATTTGGCCCTAATCGCGGGAACCACAAATTATGTATACTGAGGGCAAAAGGAAGTACTGTTTACCATATGAAAATGCCATAATTTAGAGCTAATTGAACAAGCATTTGCAGATATCCGAACGCTTGAAAACAAGGCATGTGAACATAAATCAGTACTCAAAGACTCGTTTTGAACAGAAAGTACTCAAAGACTCTTGTCTGACGTACTGAATACTTTGATCACGAACATGAATGGAATCCCAGTTCAGAATTCAAATCAGCTTGTACCTAGGCATTATGATCACGATCAAGCTGCCAGTCAAGGGAGGTAACTGTTCCAGAATTCCTGGCAGCAAGAAATCTCAGCATAGAAACAAGATTGGCCACCATACCTACAGCCATCCGTTGCAAGCCGTTGGAATGGGTCTTGTACCGGTAGGAGATTCAACTCTCCAGCATCATTGCTGTTCCTGACGCCTCAAACTCCCATTTTTCTCTGACAGCGAGCCTAGTCATAAGGTGTCCTACTATTTCATCTTTCATATGAATACTCGTTTCACAAAAAAATGTTGACAAGTATAAAACAAATACAGTGTGCATGTACATAAATCACTTTTGTTTTGAGAAAATAAATGGGTCATGGGTTCTGTGTACGATTACGTGCAGATATTATTGCCAATTCCAGATAACAGTTATGATCAAAATCAGTACAACATTTATGAGGTACTAGAAGTGGAAGGCATGATTGTCAATGTACTGCATTTTAAATCACTTTTAAGGCATGATGTAACATGGTTTCCATCAATTAGGCAGCAGAAACTACTGTCGTTGGGGCACTCCTCTTGGTGTACAAAAGAACGTCATTGTTAGAAACTACCAAAAAATTGTGTACTTTTGCCCATCTACCTTTTGTCTTATCTTTAGGAATGCTTATATTTTGACACAAAATTTGAATCCTAGAAATGCTTATATAGTGAGACAGAGGGAGTACCAATAAAATTGGGTGCTTGTGTCCAACTCTTCTATATTTATAGATATTGGAAGTCTTGTGTGCTGGCTCTTTGAAAGAAAAGAAACACAAAAAAAAACAAAAAAAAAGGACTACAGAGAACATAAAAGCTTCGGATATAAAAGGAGGAACTAAAGTTCATAAGGCTTGATATTAATGCCAGCACACTGTTTGCGTTACACAGAGAACATGCAGAGAAACGGATATAAAAAGAGGAACCAAAATGCATAAACCAGCATCGTTTTGTCACTCATGTGAGAACAAATGTGATGGTCTAGTGATGTATAGCTAGTGCTAGTACGTACCTCTGTTTCTCCAATAGGATTGCATATTACATACACAGTATTTCTATATTAAATTATGGTTCTAGTTTGCCAAAAAGTAAATATGTTAATCAATGAGCTAACACTGTCATGCAAAAAAGTAGTGGATTAATAGGTTTTGACGTTAGCTACTCAACTAGCTGGAGAAAAAAATAACACCCATAGTTCCAAGCATCTGAATTGCAATATTGCGTGTTGATACTATTTGTTCTAAATAAAAATGTAAATTCTTATGATCTGCTTATGTTATGAGGATTCTAACGCACCGGCCATACACCTGACACATCCTTAGATTGATGTGATTTATACACTCTGTTTGGTTCATGATCCAACCTCACAACAGCTTGCCATCCCCCTGAAGTTGGCTGTTGTTTGGTTCCAGACCTTAACTGCCCAAGCCAGAGAAAAAATTGTGGCATCTCTTCTTCAACATTTCTTCCCCAAAGATTGGCGCTGAATTTTTCCACCGAAAACATGTGGCGAGCTGAATGTACAGAGCAGAAAACATCAGCTGGAACTAAAAAGAGTCCTAAAGTTAGTAACCTCTACACTGAAGCAATATCTGATTGTACATAATATAAATGATATATAAATCCAGACAAACATACTACAAACAGCTTTGAACTTTATATTTTTGGAAAAAAAAACCAAATTACTCACCTCAAGCGTGGCCACAATCTGGATATCCCACTAAGCTATTATAGTCCCACAATCTTCCAAATAGGACACAAAACCAGTTATTGAAAAAGATAATGCCGCAAACACACAAAACCACATTGTACAATATTTGTTGTATTATGGCAACTTATTACAAAAAGTTTCCTAATTACTGCACCATATATGTCTTTGCTGGTGCGTCCAGATTGTGTTCCAAACCAATACCAAAAAGAAGTGTGTGGAGCACAATCTCATGGTTTCAACACATCACGTCTTGAACATATTCTTGGTGTGTCTGATGCCTCCGGCTCCTATCCTCTATAACATCTTACTGTTTTTATGTGCATTGCATTATCTTTCCGGTGATGTACGTTCCTCTAAAATCTTTAGTCAAATACTTGTGCAGCGCAAGAACATAGTTGAAACAGGAAGAGAGGTTTAGTGTGCATATATATAAGTGTCAAAATATATAGATCACGTGTATGTCATATGTAGTACTACCTGCACCAGGGGCGATGCCTAATGGGGAGGGAGCTGCCATGGTTATGCAGCGGGAGACGAGGTAAAAACACCTTAATTTGACCTCTAGAACGATTGAATGCAAAGGGACGTGAACTGTAGCGTCAAGTACATCTACCTCGAGGACCACAAGTACTAATCCCACAACAAACTTGCATTTATGCTCCGTCAGCCAACATATAATAGATTTATTATATGTTCTATTGAAAGATTCATCATTATCTTGAGTTGTGCATACACATAAACTGATCAATTTTGATTCAGACGTCATGTGATACATATAGGGGTGGTAATGGACCATGTCCCTAATACATCATTCACAACTCAACTCAGCCCTATTATTTTTAGTTCAAAATTGTATAGTAATATAGCTCAGTCCTTACTTGGCCCGATCCTTAAATTTGCTAGGCTAAAATAAAAGGCGCGTTACCACCCCTAGATACATATGGATCGAGCATTGGATTTTTCCTAATTTCCTAGAGTTGATACCTCACAGCTTCTATTATTGAATAATGGGCATAGACGCATTAGTCCAGATCAGAAGTCTAATTGGAATCACAAGAATAAAAGACAATGATGTTAATCTTGGACCAATATATTGAGTTGCATGTACCAATCAGTTCAACCAAAAAACTTAAGCTGATAGGTGGACAATTCACTTATACTTCAACACTCCCCCTCATGTGCAAGCTCCCTCAGGCCACATACGTGGATATTGGAGTGAGCTGCAATTATTTTATTTAATCGCGCCCGCCACTACCGGAAATCGCACATTTGCCGTGCGTCTTATTTTTTGTCGTACGCCAAATATCGGACGCACGGCAAACAGCTGGTCTGCCGTGCGTCAGGAGTCCCATCGCACGGCAAACACACGGCACACGGCACAATTCCTGTTTGCCGTGCGTCACCAGGAAAACGCACGGCACAATTCCAGTTAGCCGTGTGCCACCAGGAAACGCACGACACAATGCCTGTTTGTCGTGCGTCGCCTCTACCACGCACGGCCACGGGGGCACGTGCGTATCACACGCGGTCTCCACCCCCCTCGCGCGCCGTTCCGTGGGGGGCGACGTCCACAATTCCTTTTTGCCGTGCGCCAGGTAATCAAACGCACAGCAAACAGATGCCACGTCCGCACCTTGCACAGCCGTCGGGGGTGGTTGCGATGGCCATTAATTTGTGCCATGCGCCTGACGGCTGGCACACGGCAAAGCTGGCCGGCCCCACCTGCAGGCCGTCACGGCGGGAGGGGTGAACCACGGGGAGTTTGGTAACACAGAAGGTGGCCCACCTGCAGGTCTGTTTGCCGTGCGTCAAGATTGGACGCACGGCAGACGTACATGTCTGCCGTGCGCTATCCCCGGACGCACGGCACATGCACATCTTTGTCGTGCGCCATATGTGGACGCACGGCAAAGCTTTCAAAATTTTTTTGTTTCTTTACATATTTTTATTTCTCCACTAAAAAAACATTAGTTTGTACTCTATATTTCAATTTGATACATTTCTCGATATTTTTGGTATATTTAACAATTTTCTATCTTTTAAGGCATTTGTTTCGTAAACGTCAAATTTGAACGGCAAGTGCATAAAATATAATAGTAAAGTCCGTAGAAAAATGATATTCATATAATTGAGTCATTTTTAAGACCTGATCCATGAAATTAGATGCAATTTTGAACATTTTGTTCGTGGAGCATAAAAATCCACGTGCAGTTGTAATGTTTTTTAATTGTAATAAATGCAAAAGAAGTTTGAAAATCATGAGATTCGTCAAGACATCATGATATCCTATGTAAAGGTTGTGGTAAACAATTGAGAGGGTTTTGAACAAGTCGTCACGCATGGAGTATAGAAATGGAGCATCTCACGAGAAGTTTCATACTGGTGAGGGTCACTTGATTAGGTTTGTAGCCTTAGTAAAGTTCAAATTGGATATCTACTTCAAAACTTTTTCTATACTAAACATATAACATAGATTGTCTCATCCTAATTTATGATAATTTTTGTCATCCATTTGATAATTTTAGTACATTAACTCTAATTCTGGGATTTAAGGGGACATAAATTGATTCTGAGTTATATCTACATGAATAAAATAAAATAAAGTGTTACAAAAATAATATTTATGTTATTTAGTCCATTGTCTGTCTTTATTTGATAATCAAAGTAAAAAAATCAACAATGTGATCAAAAAATTTGGATACGTCCGGTGGTATGGGGCGTGAAATAATGGAAAATAACTTTGCCGTGCGCCTAGATCTACGGCGCACGGCAAAGTGGTGGGACCCACTTGTCAACCGCTCGCATTTGAATGTCACCTATGGGTGCCTCTGACCGGTGGGTCCCGCCCCTTTGTCGTGCGCCTAGATCTAGGCGCACGGCAAAGGTGCGCGGGACCCACCGGTCAGAGGCACACACCACTCCACACTCCACACTCCACACACGCACACAACACTTCACCACTCCACACACACCGCACCCGCCGCCGCCTATCCGCCCCTCCGTGCTGCCCCTCCTCGCCGCCACGCCGCCGCCTCTCCCGTGCCGCCGCCTCTCCCCCGCACGCCTCCGGTCGCAGCCCCGCCCCCTGCTCGCCGCCCACGCCTCTGGCCGGCCCCGCACGCCGCCACCTCTCCCCTACCCCGCGCCCACACCCCCGGCCAGCCCTGCGCGCCGCCCACCAGCCCCCCCCCCCCCCCCCCCGCCGACCGCGGCCCCACCCGCACCCCCGCCTCCGGCTGCGGCCTCGCGCGCCTCCTCCGGCCGCCCCCCCCCACACCGGGCCAGCCCCGGAGGAGGCGAGGAGGACAGAGAGAAGAGGGAGAGGAAGGAGGAGGGCCGGGGGAGGAGGCCGGAGGAAGAGGAGGGAGAGGAGGACCTCCCATTGCCGCAGCTGCCGGCGTTGCCCCGCCCGTGCTGCCCACCGCACCGCCGCGATCGCCGCATTGAAGGTCAATGCATTTCCACCGGTACTCTAGAGCACAATCGAGTGTGTCGATGAATTTTAACCCTAAGCTTGTTAATTATTTTTTTGCAGGAAGGAGGTGGATGCGCCGCTGTTGCCCTGCAGGCCTCGTCGTCCCCTACCGCGTCGCCCACCCCGCCTCACCGCCATCAAGCCCTTAGGTGAGCCTTCTAGCGTGCGACGCTGCATGCGATGTGTCCAGCCATCGAGCCATGGGAAAAAATGTTTTGTGGCTCGGCCTTCGCGTCGTGGCCTTTCTTGCAGGTTTTGGAAACCTCACCATAGAGGGGAGGTGCTGTCAAAATTTTGAATAGACACTAAGCATTGATCTACTTTTGCAGGAAAACCACCATCGTCGCAGCCACCGCGGAAGGAGGAGTAGGAGTCCGCAGCCACCATCGTCTTGCCGCCCGCCCCGCCTCGCCCTCGAGTTACTAGGTGAGGACATGAAAATGACCCTGTTTCCTTGTCATGTTCGTAGATCACGTAACCTAGTTAGACGTCTCCCGTTCGAAAGAGATACGGTTGAAAATATGCATATGCTTGCATATCAATGACCGTATCTGTTTCGAATTGTCCACATTTTTTGGATAGCTCAAGGACGTGTATATGGGTTTAGTTTCCATGGTCTGCTCCGATCTGGGATAGAGTTTCGGCATCACCTCCCGTTGTTCTCTGGATACACAATCTCCTTTTCAGGATGTGTATTTGAAGAACAGCGGGGAGGTGCTGCCGAAATTTGTCTCAGATAGGAGTAGAGCATGGAAACTAACCCCGTCTACACGTCCTCGGGTGGGATTAGGACCTATCTTTACCTATTAGAGCATGATAGACACCATGTAGATGTAATTGATTTTGATATCACTCGCTCACATGTTAAAGGATGGATAACCGTGAGTGGATGTACACGGGCTGGAGGGGTAAGCATGCGTGGACCCCTGAATTCATTACCAAGGTCGACGATTTCTTGAAAAAGGCATTTGACAAAGGACAACATAAAGCACCGTGTCCCTGTAGGAAGTGTGAAAACATGACAGACCAACCTCAGCTAACTATGGGTCAACACATTTGCACTCATGGGTTTGTGGCAAACTATACCTGGTGGATCTGCCATGGTGAAGCCAATTGTGCGAGAGACGAGGTATTGAGGCAACGCATCGAGAATTATGATGCTGAAGCCGGGTGTGGAGACATGTTAGAAGACTTTCTTGAAGCACAATTTGATGAATGGCCTAGCGATGTTAGGGAGGAAGCTCCAGAGGCAACCGCGAAGGCTTATTATGACATGTTGTCTTCCGCATAGAAACCACTTCACGAGCATACCGATGTGTCTCAACTCGATGCCATTGGACGCTTAATGGCTCTAAAGTGTAAATTTGGCATTAGTCGAGACGGCTTTGATGAAATGATGCTAGTTTTTGGCAGCTTGCTTCCGAAAGATCATAATCTCCCACGCAACATGTATGAGGCACAAAAACTCCTTCATGTACTTAAGTGTCATACCAGCCGATAGATGCTTGTCCCAATGGATGCATCTTGTTTCGGAAAGACCATGCGGATGCAAAGTACTGCCCTAAATGTAAATCCTCTAGGTACCTTGAGGTAGACTCTGGTGATGGTGCTAAGAGGCAACTCAACATCCCAGTGAAAATCTTACGGTACCTTCCGTTCATACAGAGGATCCAACGAGTTTACATGACAGAGGAATCCGCGAAACAGATGACATGGCATAAACAAGGCATAGTGATAAAGCTGAGGAAGCTCAAAATGTACGAGTTGCGCTGGCAACAGATGGGTTCAATCCTTATGGAATGACGGCTGCGCCACACACTTGTTGACTCATGTTCATTATCCCCCTGAATCTCCCCCCCCCCGGCGTCATGTTTCAGTGACGGAACATATTCTTGTCGTTGATCATTCCAGGATACCCGGGGGATAATATGAGTGTGTACATGGAGCCTCTGATTGATGATTTGCTCCATGCTTGGGAGGACGGGGTAGACACATATGATCGAGCTACAAAGACAAACTTCAAAATGCGAGTGTGGTACATGTACTCTCTGCATGACCATCCGGCGTATGGGCTATCCTGCGGCTGGTGTGTCCACGGGAAATATCCATGCCCAGTATGCAAGGCAACTTTGAAGTTCTACTGGTTGGCGAAGGGTGCCAAATATTCTTGTTTCGACTTACACCGGCAATTCCTCCCTATGGACCATGCATTCAGAAGAGACACCAAAAACTTTACAAAAGGGGTCGTGGTGGACAACCCCCCACCACAGATGTTGACAGGTGTTGACATTCGTGTGCAGTTAAACACGCTCACAGAAAAAGAAGGTGGCGGCTTTATGGGATATAGTGTGGAACATGCGTGGACTCAGAAGTCCGGTTTGTGGAGGTTACCCTACATGGAGGACCTTCTTCTTCCACATAACATTGATATGATGCACAACGAAAAGAATGTCGCCGAGGCACTTTGGGGTACAATCATGGACATTCCTGAAAAGATAAAGGACAATGTTAAGGCTAGAGTTGATCAAGCTAGGTTATGCGATAGACCAAAATACAACATTCCGGCTCCCAGAGACGGCAAGAAATGGAAAAAGCCTCAGCCTCATACGTCCTGAATAGGAACCAAAGGAAGGAAGTACTACAATGGTTCCAAACTTTAATGTTCCCCGATGGGTATGCGGCAAATCTAAAGAGGGGGGGTGAACTTAGCTACTATGCGAATCAATGGGCTCAAGAGTCATGACTACCACATATGGATTGAGCGGCTTCTTCCGGTGATGGTTCGAGGCTATCTCCCTGACAATCTGTGGCTAGTGCTAGCAGAGTTAAGCAATTTCTTCCGTATCCTTTGTGCTAAGGAATTATCTCGGACACTGGTTCTAAAACTGGAAGAAGACGCTCCGGTCTTGCTTTGTAAGTTGGAGAAGATCTTTCCACCTGGTTTTTCAATCCAATGCAGCACATGATTTTGCACCTCCCGTACGAGGCACAAATGGGGGGCCTGTGCATGGCCGTTGGTGCTATTCAATTGAAAGACTACAAAAGGTTCTTCGAACTAAATGTCAAAACAAATGTAAAATTGAAGCTTCCATTGCTGAGGCATACTGTACTGAGGAGGTGACAAACTTCACAACAAAATACTATGTTGACACCGTTCCAAGCGTGCATAATCCAACCTCACGTTACAATGCCGACGAAAATGAATCAAATCTCAGCCTATTCAAAGGGCAACTCGAAAGTGCCAGTGTTTCGACTTGTAAGAACTTGCAACATGAAGAGTGGCACACTATCATGATTTATGTGTTGACCAACCTTTCTGATGTGCAGCCATACATTGAGTAAGTTCTCAACATTCTAGCGTATGACCACTATGTTAACGGTATCTAACCCCCTCGTTCGTACAATGAATTTACTAATTAATTCTAGCGGGGAAGGAGAGAACCGACCCAGCGGGAAATTGATATCCTTCTTGATAAGGGCGCGAGAAGTGGAGGCCCCGATTTCATTTCTTGGTTCAAGCAGAAGGTACGGTAATTCTATAGCTCGTACTTTTTGTTTGACATTACGAGTTCCTCGTGTACGTGCGAATGATCTAACAAAAGGTCTTGCTTTTACTCGCAGGGCCAAAACGATGTGTCTATGGATCCTGAGTTGAGACAGGTTTCTGTTGGTTGTGACTATAGGGTCATGTCATATGGCGGCTATGACGTGAATGGGTACCGCTTTCACACAAAAAGCCACGAGCAAAGTCGGTCCAACTGAAGAACCACAAACACCGGAGTTTGTACGGTAGGCGATGACCAAAAAGACTATTATGGAAGAATTGAAGAAATATATCAACTCACGTTTCTGAGTTGCAAACCTCTTAAACCTGTCATATTCAAATGCCATTGGTTTGATCCTAAGGAAATGCGTGAGACCCCTAATATAGGACTAGTTGAAATTCGACAGTCATCCGTCTATGCAGGAGACGATGTGTATATTGTGGCTCAACAAGCCACACAAGTGTATTATCTCTCATACCCGTGCAAAACCGACAAACGTCTCCAGGGTTGGGACGTTGTGTACAAGGTATCACCACACGGTAGACTCCCCGTCCCAAACAATGAAGATTACAACATAGACCCAAATACATATAACGGAGAGTTCTTCCAAGAAGATGGGCTACCAGGGAATTTTGTGATAGACTTAACCGAAGCCGATAGTGATGATGAAAGAGTTGATGATGAGGACGCTGGAGATGAGGTTGATGATGAGAGGGACGTCGAATTACTTGAGAAAATTCAAGCCGGGGTTGATGAAGACATTCCTCCATCAGATGAAGGGCCTCATTATCTAGACATGCGTGATAGTGATGATGAGACTTATGATCCTGATAATGTCGATCAAGATGTTTATTTCTAATATATGTATGCTCCGTACTAATTAATTATTATTTGCAATATCATGTTATTTATTAATTAGTCTTAATTGAATTATTATACGCAATTTCATGTTATTTATTAATTTTGTCTTTTTTTATTATTTGCTACATACTAACTAGTTTACTGGTTTTAATTGCAGGTGATAGAACAAGTTGGTGGGCAGACCGGTGCGAAAATGCATCTCTATTTTCAGAAGAAGTGAGCCAAGTGCAGGTGAAGCTGAGGGGTCCCTAGGGATCCCTAGGGGCACCAAAGGCAAGGGCAAAGGGAAGGGTGGCCCCAAGAAGGGTAAAAAGTCGAGCCGAGCGCAGCAGTAGGAGGAGGAGGAGGAGCACAAGGAGGAGGAGGGAGGAGGAGGAGGAGCACGAGGAGGAGGAGTTTGTGCCGGAGGCGCAGGTGGTGACTAGTGAGGAGGAGGATGACACGACAGGGGGTGACTCTAGTGCGACCATTTGGCAGCGAGGTCCCTCGCGACTCCCGGATAGGCCGATACCTGTTGCTCTACGCCCGCTGATTAAACCTCAGGGCACACGGTAAGTAACTTTAGATGTTGTCAGTACTTGTTCATTTGATAACTTGAAATCACTACGAAAACTAATATGTTCTATTTTTCACTTTTGGCAGGAGTTGGGAAACTGTCGAACCTGTTGGTCACAAGCGCTTGGTCAACGGCATCTTGGGTCTTTTTGTGTAGGTTGCACTTTCCAGGCATGGTCCGGATCGGTCAGGGTGAGGCTGCCAGGTACGAGCCAGCCTGGACGTGGACACACTACAAAATGGCCCCCGATACTCTCGACAGGAACGACAGGTGCTACGAGAGTAAGGCGGAGCAGGTGAAGGCTGAGATGTGGGTAAGTTTTTCTCGCACTACACTACTCAATTAATCGTAATCATCAGACATTTTTTGAATATTGACTGAAGATCATCGTGTTTATATGCAGGATTTCTACAGGTTGGTGGATGGATATTCTGAGAAGGCGGAGGAGGTGCAGGATAAAGTATGCAAGAAGCTGGTGCTGGACATGCATTACGAGGCACAAGTTCAGTGCGTCATAAACTACAGCGCTTCAAGGCTTCAAAAGAAGATGTCAAAAAGGGAAGCCAGAACGTTTAAGCTGACCCGAGAGCAATATGAGGAGGTAAAATTTGATTTATTCTCAAATTAAGAACATTGCTTAATATGATCTTCTTACATGTCGTTCACGTGCGTTTCCCGTGTAGGCGCCTGTGTGGTGGTGCCGTAACGATACCGAGTGCTGGAAACTCATAGTGGCCAAGTGGTTCACAACGGAGTGGCTTGAAAAGCACGATGTTGGACGACAGAAGCGTTTGCTGATGCAATACCCAACACACCATCAAGGCAACCTTCCCAACGAGCAATACAGGGCTAGATGGGTATGTAAATTCATTTCTTTGTTGTCAAGTTCAATTACGTATAATTGCTATTTTCTTTGTTGTCAAATTCATTTCTTTGTTGGCAACCTTACCAACGAGCAATACTTGTTTTCTCGTAGTCCAACGCACATGGAGGCGCTCCGTGCAATGAGTTCATGGGATGGGCCTTGTCCCACAAGGGCAAGGCGTCCGCGTCTGAGACCACCTACTGCCCTGAGGACCCGCCTCAGGTGTACAACAATCCCTCCATCCACGACCGCATCAATGTGTACACGGAGATGGGAAGGCAGGTCCATGGGCCAGAGTGGGATCCGACCGCTGCACCGCTTGATGGAGAGGTGATAATGAGGGTGGGAGGAGGAAAGAAGCATGGCCATTACTATATTGGCGACAACATTTTAGACATAACCACTACTCCCACTCTCGCTACCATCTGAGCAAGGGACACGAGCAGTAGCCCTCCCATACTCTCCCGGCCGTCCGCGGCACTGGCCCACGTGGAGCGACTTCAGGTTATTTCAGTTTTATTCATCGTTACTGAATTTGTACTTAGCTTACATTTGCATTGTAACATTGACATGAACATATGTAGGTTCGCTTGAATGAGCAAGAAACAGCACACCAGGTGGCCTTAGCCGCGGTTGAGCAATGAGTGACCCAGCAACAGCAGATGGCCCAGCAGCAGCATATGGCCCAGCAGCAGCTGCAGCAGATGGCGATGCATAACAAGCAGGTGGCCCAGCACATGGCCCAGCACATGCAAAATTGCATGGTAGCTGTTCAGAGGGGAGAACTGATGCCCCCGATGCCCCTGATGCTCCCTCCTCCACAGATGATGTTCATTGCGGCTCCGGCCCCTACAACTCCTGATGTGAGTTATTTGACTACGTTTTTTATTTCAACAATTACATACTTATACAACTTAGAGAACATAGTTTATAACTTAGATGATTTGATTCTTGTCTCAGATGCAATCTATTATTTTTTTTTGCAGAATCAATATGCGGCATCGAATAATCTTGAAACGTCGCCGGCCATGTCACCGACCTTCCCCCCACAGTGCCTGTTCCCACCTCTGATGGGCGGCGCACAACCCCCGTTCGAGCCACCTCCTTCTCAGTGAGCATGTTTATCTAATTTGAGTTTGTGAACTATGTCGACTTGTGGATTTATCTATATTAGGGTCGTCATGGTACTATGATATATATATATATATATATATGATGTCTGTGATGATTATTGTGATATATATGATGCCTGTGATGAATATTGTGATATATGCTGTGATTTTTGGTTGAGCGGGGATTTTTAATAGCAAAAAACAAAAAAAAAACAGAAAAAATGGTCATTTTGCCGTGCGTGGAGAGCACAACGCACGACAAAGAGGCCATTCCTAGGACTCTGAATGTCCGTTTGCCGTGCGTTCCATTCAGGCACACGACATCTTGACCAATGATTGCCGTGCGTCCTCGGCTGACGCACGGTGTACTGACCAATTGATTCTCGTGTGCCAGATCATGACGCACGGCAATGATTAAATGATTGCCGTGCGTCATGGTCTGGCGCACGGCAAACGCTGACGACCGCCGTTACGGCACCTCCCGCGGTCACTGCGTCACACCCCGTTCCAACCCCCTGTCCCTTGTGGTTCCCGTTGATAGGGGGAAGTACCTTTTTTCGCCGTGCGCCGGTTTAAAACGCACGGCAAACTGGCCGCCGTGCGCCCCGATAAATGACGCACGGCAAAGGTTGTGTGTCGTGCAAATCGTTGCCGAGCGGTGTTTGCCGTGCGCCTTTACCAAAAACGCACGGCAAAGCTGGTGCCGTGCGTTTTTATGGCGATTGCCGTGCGACACAAGGCAAACGATCTCTGTCCCGTAGTGCGCCAGGATTCAAACTCGAGACCTTTGACCCTGATACCGTATTGAGTTGCATGCACCAACCAGTTCAACCTAAAAACTTAAGCTGATAGGGAAATGTGGGCAATTCGCTTATGCTCCAATACAATATGTTTGCAAAAACAGCAGCAGATCTTCTTTCTTCAGGCCCTTTTTAGATGGTGGTGAAAGTGGTGAAATTTTTGCATTGAGAAGCGTGTTCTGTGAAAGGTGGCATGGCCTGCGATGCGAAAATTTTTGAAATCTTTAGGGAACTAAACGAGGCATCAATCAATGCTAATAATACCAAGACAAAATGTCTCTGTAGTCTAGAAAAGTCCAGCACACATTTACGAATATAGGTTGATGCATAATGCCGAGATGGAGGATTTCCTACTTAAGCTAATCTCAAGGCCTTCAAATGCACCCATGCATGTGGTTGAAGAAAAGTATTTGCTGCTGGCTAACATGTGTCTACTAGCGTACTACTACGCTATTAGCGCTAGCGGCATATACTATGCTGCCAATGTCATGTCATAGTTAATTATAGGATGACCTTCATGAAACCCTCCGTGCAATTTTCATTGTGACTGGCCTTAAGCGATTCATCATTATGTAGTGTTGTATATATAAAAATCTTAATTTTTCATTCAATCGTGGTAAATAGGATGCGGTGCATATGAAGCATTGATTTTTCCTTTTATTTTCTTGGTAGTAATAATGGGTGATTATACCTCCTAGTTTCGAGTACATAAAATTGCTACAGTCCACATCACAAGTCCAACCAGAACCACAAAATAATTGAAAAAATATGTTTTTGTAACAACAGCAGAATAGTATGTGCCTTTTGTACCACTGAGTTTCTGCAATAGCATCAGCAGACCGTAGCAATGACGGTTGAAACAGAATACCAGTTGTATCCTCCAGTTTGGATGGACTCCCTCCCTCATGTACATGAACTTATACGCGTGAAAGCTTATGCATATCCCCTTTTTTTGTTCTCCTCTGTTTCAATATACTACACAGGCAAACGGACTCCTCACGGCCCCCGCTCCGGCGACTCGGGCGGCGCCGCTCCTCGTGCTCCGCCGCGCCCCCTCCCTCCTCCCCTCTCCCTTGCCTCTGCTGGAGGGGCCTGCTGGCAAACCGTGTGGGCCCCCAGGATGGCGGTGGCGGGGCCTTCTCGGGGGCTCTCTCGGTAGGCGGTGTCGGCTCCGAGCGGAGGAGCAGCATGTCGCGGCCATGGCGCCGGTGGCGGAGCGGGTGGTAGATCTGACACCCGGAGGCCGGATCCGCCCTTCCCTGCGCCGGATCTACAGCGAGAGGCGGCGGTGGCGGCGAGGAGGCGCAGGAGGTGCGGTGGCTTGCGGTCACGGCGCAAGGGCCGCGCGGAGGTGGCCGGCAGCGGCGTCACGCGCGGGTCGTCGGTGGCCAGCGTCTGGTGGTGCGTCGGCGGACGACGTGTGGCCGCAACAGCGGCAAGCGCGACGAGGTGCTGCGGCTGTGGCAGTGGACTACGGGGTCCCTGACGGCGGCGCGGTGCTGCGGCCGGGGCGCCGGCGTCCTGCAGTGGGTCCCTGATGGCGGCGCGGTGCTGCGGCCGGGGCGCCAGCGTCCTGCAGTGGGTCCCCGATGGCGGCGCGGTGCTGCGGCCGGGGCGCCGGTGTCCTACGGTGGGCCCCCGACGGCGGCGTGGTGGGCGCCGGCGTTGGCGGGTGGTGCGGATGGCAGCAACCACCGTGAGGTGCTTCTGTGTCATGGTGGCATGGTTGGGGCTCCGGCGGTCGGGATGTGCGACATTGGAAGGAGCTTCTGCAGTATGGTGCGTGGGATGCTGCGGAGGCGTCGCTCTGCTGGGGTGGCTGTGGTGGTGGTGCCGGAAGTCTACACCGTGCGTGTGCAGTGGGGATGGATGCTCTGGGCGAAAGCTTGACGGCAGCATTCTCGAACGTCGCTTTCCCTGTTGAGGGCGTCATTTGGAGCTACATCCCTACTGCACAAGGTCCCTGGGTGAAAACCCTGTCCAGCTTCTGGACGAGCGACAGCAGCGCCATTGGCGTCGTGCCCTCCTGGAAGGTGTCGTCTTTAGGGACCTCGCTCGGCTCGGCGGACGGCCCACTGTCTGTGGTGGCTTCGGCTGGTGTTGGCAATTCCGTTGTATGGCGTGCTGGAAGGGAATTGATCACCTCATGCCGGGGCGGTTGCTTCTTGTTAGTGGTCCGTCGTCGTTTGGTTTCCGTTTGGCTGCTTGCAGCAGACCGCGGCGGCTAGCTTTGCTCTGCAACTGTCGGTTCGGTGTGGGACGACGTCCGTGGACGGCGCTTGCGGCAACGGCAACGAGGGACGACTAGGCTTGCAGCGGATCGTGGCGGGTTGTTCAACATGGCTGGACCCACCCGGTGTGGTACAACGGCGACAGCCAGCGCAATGCGACATTCTGGGCTGTTGGTTTCACGGCGACGACATCCTAGGAGGGGGAGCAACGGGATGAGGTTGATTCACAACGGCGGTTCAGCTGTTGATAGAGTTCTCTAGGGGCGGGGCTGCCGTGTTCGCTATCTCGACGACATCTTATGAAGCGAGTCCGGAGCGTGGAGCTTTGTGGCGGGCGTGGCGTGGCCCCCGCGCACGAGAGAGGAGGAGTCCAACGGCAGATGTGGCGAGGCCCCCGCGCATTGGTGTTTGCTCGGACTCGGATGGTTTGCGCTGCTACAGCGGCACGACAACGAAGGGTCCTGCATAGCGGTAGTCTTTTTGGTGTGGTGGCGTCTACCCCATTTGTTTCTCTATCGACGCTGGATCAGGTTGGAGGTTCAATGACTGCAAGGGTGCGTAAAGTGGTTGGGAGCTGCGGTTTGTGTCCTTCTCCACTGTCGTCGTCGTGTGTAGTGGCTCGGCCGTGTTGATGTCTCATTCCAACAGGCCGACGAGTGTTTGTTGAGTGATACCCCGTGTTGATGTCCCAATCCAACCGGACGAGCATAATTTGTTTTTCTTTCTTTTCTGTTTCCTGCCTATGGTCTCCCAGGATTGTAGTCTTGTATTTTTTCTACTATATCAATGAAACAGGCACTGTCTTGTGCGGTTCATTCAAAAATATATATATACTACACAGTACCTCTATTTCATATCCCCTGCTCGAGCTAACATCAAACGCTCTGTTTCAGAGCTAAAATCAGAACTCAGCTCCCAACGCCTCCAATTCCTCTACCACATAGGAACTTAACTAATCTCTACCACATAGGAACTTAATTAAGAGCCTCCTTTTATTCCATTTCCATTAGCATTGTGCTCATCTTGCTCATAAAAACATAATCCTTGCCTCTGTACTTTTTGAGTGGTGAGACTTAAAGTGCAAAGGGATGGAATGTTGTTTCGGATCTGGATCAAGAACAACACGTGGCACCCTCACGTGTCATCCTCAAACATCACCTTCACTGAATCGCATGGGAAGTTAAGCAGCATTTGATCTAACCATGTATTCAGCAAGCAACATCTGGGTGGAGCGGAGCTAGGTGTGAAGATCATGGGGATTTGCGTAACCAAATGCAAAGGTCCTGAGCATCTCCGCAGTCGGGGAGTCAAGATGGAAAGTGTGAAAACCCCACGAGGCCTTTTGAAGAACAATCTAGTTTGTGGTTCAAGTTTATCAAGCGAAAGTGCGGAGGCCTTGGGTTACAACGTGACATGGACGGCATGAATAATGTGAATCCCCTTAGAATGTACAAATTGGATTAGGACTCTTTCTTTACCAAACTGTATAGCATATTTCTGGGATGTGGATGTTAAGTGAGGCTAAATTCAGTATGTAAAAGTTGTTAGTCTTCCTACAAAAGGTTAATCAATAATTTCTATTTGTTATGTGTTCAGGTACCACTATATGCTTCTATAATACAAAAGCTATGATTTCTTTGTTATGTGTTCATGTACCACTCTATGCTTCTATAATGCAACTCATCAATTTGCAAAACCGTAATACAAGTGACCAATCAACTCAGCTATGATTAATAATTAATACTTGGCAGCACAATTGATAAATTGAGAATTCTACAAACCCCTAGTGGTTACCCAATTGCCTACAGTGCTCCCAAGTCCTGTGTAACCAGCTGCGATTTATCATTTATATAAAAGTAATTGTTGAGTTCCCAAGGCCTCCTAAACCAAGACTGATGCGGTGCTACTGGTACATATCCTGTGTATAACTCTTTTCAGCTGTTGTCGGGACATCCTACATAACTCTTCAGTTCCGTTTTGAGTTTGAGCTCAGCCTGAAGAAGTTGCCTTTGCCCCGGCATGTATATCGGCCAATGTTTTAATTTATACCCCCACATAAACTTATATGGTCCCCACAGAAATGGCTTTTCATAACTTCCACCCCAATTCATACATGCAGAAATCCTGCTTACTCAAAAAAGGGTCTAGATCTCTTATAACCTATCATCATCATCATCAAATCTGATTGTCCATGATGTTAGGTAATGAATTACTACCTGGTGTGTGGAGGGATCACTGCATTATGAACCAGTGCAATGCAGTCAAACTCCTTTATGCCAATTGTATTCACGACTGCATTATGCGAGAATTTTTTTTTTGATTCTCTACTACAATTGTATTCACAACTTAAGGTATGTGCCATTTGATCCATTTTGGGCTCTAGATTATTACGACGCTCTAACATGTTTTCATCTAGTTCTTTAACTGTTCGCTTACGTACATGAAACCTTGTTCACTTCGCAAAGTTCCAACAACAGCAGTCCTCCACGGCCCAACAACCCGCCGCGCGCGAGCATCCCCAAGAATACCTCCGCGCCGCCGCCGCCTTGTAGCCGCTGCCGCCGCCGCCTTGGCCCCGTTCCTTCCGTCTCCGGCCTCCGGCCGGTGGCAAAGGTACGGGGGTCCCTCTTTTTTTAATAGATTGAGTCCTAATCGAGTCCGTCTAGGTCTAGAGTTTGCTCGCCGTCGATGCTCGGCGGTGGAGTTAGGTTTTGCCGGTGGAGCGTGGCTCCTCTGCGGCTTGGTTTTCCTGACGGCGCCGGCGATGCGGAAGCGACGGCAAGGAATAATTTCTCCCAGATTCTTCCGTTCTCCGATGGCGATCTACTCCGACGTCAACGGAGAGGCTGGGGAGACCTGTCCAGGAGTCGAGGACCGGCGCATCATCGTCTTCTTCAGATGATGATGTTATTGACTCTGTTAATCTCAAGGAAGATGATCTTTGGTGAAAATCTGAGCTTTGCTCAGGTTGCCGGTGGTGGATTCGAAGGATGCGTCATGGGTACCGGAGTTGGCCGATGCGCCTGGGAGGCAGTGTACTCGGCTGATTCGCTTAGAAGTAAGCCCTCCTCTGCGGCCTCCACCTTGTGGAGATTGGCTCTGGTTGCTCGTGATGATTGGGAAGCGGCTTCGGCGGCGGTGACGAACGGATCTCTGAAGGCTTCGAGGAAGATGAACAGGAGTTTTGAACTTCTTTGTAATTTTCCTTATCTTTGGGGTTCTATTTGTAAAAGAACCGATGTAATGCGCTAAGATAAATGCATTTTCCTCTCAAAAAAAAGTTCCAACAGCAGTCTAAAACTGAAAACCTTCTATTATTTTTTTATCTATCAGTATTGATTCAGCTAATGAAGCTGTTTCAGGAGAAACCTTCCGATCCCAAACGCTCACCTAGTCCCACACCATCCCTCACGGTTCTCTCAGCCTCGCCTATGTTGAACATTCGCGGTAACAACTTTCGCGGTGTCTCTGATGCATCTGACTCCTATGTTTTGTAACAACTTATTACTTTATCTCAGGGCGCCATATGGATCACATTATATTTCCATTTGCTTCCTCTACCTATTCTATTCGAATACTCGTGCAGTGCAATAGGCTAAAGAGAATCCCTAAGAATCAGAAACGAATGAAAACAGCCTCCAAAACAGAAGTATTTTTATTATTTTTTTTACAACAAGAAGCCACCATGATATACCACACAGACAGGACTTCAAGCCTCGCACAAAGCTTACTTTCCACTGCACCAGTCACATGTTACTGAACAAAGTATACTTCTCCCTCCGTATCGAAATATTTGTCGTCGTTGACTTTTTCTTACAACTTTGACCATTCTTCTTATTTAGAAAATTATTGTAAATATGTAAAAGGATAAGTCAAGTTTAATATATCTACAATAGAAAAGCATGTATTAAACAAAATAGATGGTACTTGCATATATAATTTTTTGAATAAGACGAGTGGTCCAAATTGTAAAAAAAACAATGGCGACAAATATTTCGATATAGAGAGAGTATTTTTAAAAAAATTATGTAAATGGAACATTGATTTTTTCCTGTTCTTTCTTTAAAAAAATAAAAAATGGAGTTCGAAACTGGGGAAATTTCTGCCAAATTAAAACACGTACATTATTACAAACAGCTTTGACTTCATCCTGTGATATGAAACCACATCTTGTCCACCACCTACACTTTCAAATCCTACTGGTGTCAACATTTCAAGTGTCATGAGATCAACCTTCCTACAACCATTAGCAGAAAATTTTACGTATATTTGTCTTTCCTCCCAATGCCTCCAGCTCCTACTTAAGCACATTTCTCAACTCACTCATATATGAAAGCATAATAGCACACCAGCTAGAGAAAGAATGGGAAACGGTCTTGAAATCTACCACTGTAATCTACGATGTATAATATATTTCGCCACACTGAAATGTTCCACTGGACTAAAGCTGCTCTCCGAACTACCATTTCAATAGAAATGTGTGCAACCATTACCATAGTAAGACATTTATTAAGACAAAAGACCTACCACATTCATCGTTCCGCTTTATTCGTTTATTTATTTAGGATTTATAGTACTTGTTGTACATCAAGTGAAGATCAGACCCTGAGGTTGTTCTAAATATTGCTCTTGTATAATTAGAAGTGGTATAAGAATTACATGTCGGATGATGGAGGATGCATGCATGTTTCCCACAGAATGGAGACTAATTTAAGTGACAGTCGAGGCCTTCGTAGCAGGGTTGGCAGTATATTTATACTTAAAAACTAAAAACCATTGATTCTTAATTAAGTGGGTCAAAATGGCTTCAAAATTGATTGATCTGTTTTTTTAATTTTTCTCTTCTTCTATTTTTATTATGTCTCCATGTTGATCAGTTATTTGTGTTACATTTCTGTTTTATGGGTCTACTTGCATTGGGAGAGCTCCAACTCCATAGTCTAAGTATAATTAGTGACATCGTAAACACACAAAACAGCATTTATATAAGTAACTTTAATTGTGTTTTTGTAACTTCAAAGTACATGGTTTCTCACACACACAACGTACACAGTTCCTCATTCTCACATTCTGGCTGTTTTCTAGTGCATGCACATAACCTTGATTTGGGGCAGAATTACAAATATGCATGTATAAATAGCTACATGATAACCAAGAGGAGCCACTTTTCAGCAAATTAGCTGTGATCTTTTTGGCTGCCTGTCTTGGTTATTATTGTTGTCACTTGTCACTGATGCCTCCAGTTCCTAATAAGATGAAGAGGATGACAATGAAAAATAAAAAAAAAAGTGGAAGAACGCATGCAACAAGAACATCCTCGTTGGGACATCAACACGGATCGAGGTGGAAGACGTAGTTGTCAATGGACTGCATTTCACATCACTTGGATCGTGTAGAAGACTAACGATTGAACTTCAGCCTGATCGGTTGGCTGGTTGTAAGTGGCTGGTGTTGATTCGTTGTGAGAGAAAAGTACTGCTGACTGGTTAGTGGCTGGTGGTTGTGGCTGATTTAGTGTGAGATGAAAGCACTGCTGGCTGGTTGGTTGGAAACCAACTGGAACAGGCTGCTTGTTCCCAGGAAAAATGTCCGCCAAGCTAAGGTCGTCACAGGAGAACATACATAGAAGAGGTAGCAGGTTCATGATCTAGGTGATATCTTAGCTGTAGGATTGCATCCTCATATATCGATTGCATTCTTGATGCCTCCAGCTCCATATTTCCTCTAACAGCTAGCCTCATAATAGGATGCCATGACTGGGACAACCTCAACACCCCTCTCATGTACTAATATGTTGGGGGAATGGCCAGCAGCCAGCACATGTAGAAATCGACCTCGGGCCTATTTGCAGATATTGAGATCTTATTACTTCTTTTCACAAGTTCGAAAGTCTGTTCTTCTCAGCTATGATTAATTGTTAGTGCTTGGCAGCAAAATTAATAAATTCACAATGAACCAAAGAACTAGTGATTACCCAAAGTTCCTACATACTGCATGGCCCCTGCTAGACTGCTGCAATCCAAATATCCAATATCCAGAAAAGCACAGGATCAGACAAGCAGCAAGCAGCAACCCTCGCCACTCCTTACCCATCGTTGTAAAGGTCAAGTAATGCATATTGGCCAGTAGAAACAAGGAGTCAGCCTATAGTTCCATGTTAGCAAGAATACCCCAACACAAACTGAAAGTTTCATGCCTCGCCTGTGGAAGCGCACGGGTTAAATGTTAATTACTAGTATCCTTAGAAAATGAGTGAACAAGCAACAAGGAAAAGAAACAAGAGGTTCATAGGGTAGCGCTTGTTAGCTTAGGGCCTATAGGAAAACTAGGTGACTCGCAGACAAGCATGCCAGAGACTGATAGTCTGCTTGGCGTGGAAACCACATGACAGCCAAGTTCAGACTATTGGATCACATGATTCAACCAATGCAAACTTAACACACTTTTTGCACCTGATTGCAGATCGTGATGATAGCTACTTAAATAAAGGAAGAAATGATGCAGCTCCGCACTTACGAGCATCGGCATCTTAATCTTGTGCGCAATCATAATTTCTGCAAATTTAATAATCATCCATATGACAGCTAAAGTTCATCATGCAATTTGCTTATGTGATGACCATTCTTGCACACTTGTAAACACACATATCCTATTGTTTAGATAGAAGAGTTTTTTTGCTAATCGACTTCCCAAAAACAGGTGAGTCGATAGCAGAACTTGAAGAAGCGAAAATGGTCAACTCAAAGCCGGACAACATACAGAGGTCTGTCCTGTATATCCATTATATTTCGGAAACAAAGAAACATCTCCACATAACTGCAGCTGAAAACAGTAATCACCATGTACATCTAGTCCTGCCTCAAACAAGAAACACTTGAAAAGAACAGATAGTATCCATCAAGTCTTGTATAGCGCACAGTGTTTTAGAAGAAAAATATGTATCCTGAATAATACTGCAGACAGAATATCGTCCATGTATTGACGAATTGACCCCATGATATTGTATTGTTTACATACTAGTCCATGGATTAAGCAAATTGCCAAATATTTGCATCTTCTTCCCAACATGGGATTCAAAATCTACCTTCCTCCTATATAGATTTCTACTACAACTACAATCTACAAGAAATCCAGTATGGTGAAGTGTCTCTCAGTGCACTCGCATGATAAATCTATCTTCTTTACTCCCGATGCCTCCAGCTCCTAATCAAGCTTCTTAGTCGGCATGAAACACCTTACTCCAATGACTATGAAAGTTATAAAAAGTAGTCTTTCAATCAACAACTTATAGGGTGTTTGGTTTCAGGAATGGAATCATGGCACATCTTCTCACTCCTCACTTTTTTTTTGTTTGGTTTGTGAAATAGAATGAGTTGATCCCTCACAAACTAATAAATAGTTTAGCCATGAAGAATGGGTCATCTCACTAAATTTTATAGGATCAACTCATGATGGACAATCTCTTCTAGGACGCAGTGATTCGCCAAACCAAACACACCATTTGTGGGTCCACCCACCCACTCTAGAAAGCATATACCATTAGTAGGTCCATAAGGAGTTGATTTTTCACCATATCCCAACCTTCAGTAAAGTTTTGTACAATGTCAAATTCCACAAGCAATGATGAAAAAAGTACCTGTACAAATCTACATTGTTATGTTTTCATTCTTGTAGCTAGGTTCCTTATGGATCTTTCCTCGAGGTATTAGTAAAATATTTTCTTCACAGAGAGAGCTTCAGGCCTTAAGCTATATATGGCTGTTGGAGTATTCTGCAGTACAGTTTTTGGCAGTTGCAGTTTCAAAATGAGGTTTGCCTGTGGTAACTTTAGTTGCCATTCTGTTTGCTCATTTCTTGATGGAAACACAGGCCCCAATTCATTAGCCGGGGATATTGAACCAATTCAAGAAACACGTCGGGGTCATTGTTGTTAATCTGTTATATCTGGTTAACGTGAAGTGGCAACTCTTTTATCATCACAACGCGCCTTCTCCTCCCTACCCAGGTGACCCAATCAGGATCCTTTGACACAACCCTGTACCCTGCTTTTGCATAGAGACCTCGAGCACCATCATCATCCTCGTATGCCCTGAGAACCATGAATCTGTGCCTCCATTGGAGCCCTAGTGCCTCACAGGCCTTCAGCAGTGCAGTCCCTACTTTTCTCCTCCTGCAAGCATGAAAAAAGTAGACCCACCTAGTGTTAATTGATTTCCCCAATGCTATGAAAACGGCCCAATTGGACAAACAGAACTTTTTTGGGGCAAACAGAACTTAGTAGAGAAACAGCCCAATACTATGGCATTCATCCCCGAATGTAATCAGCAGTTAGGTATAGCCATTAGAGGTGACCTGAATGATGGTAGGACTGCAATCCCCGATAAGTAGAGGTACTCATCAGCACCTTGGAGGTGCTTAACGATGTCATCTTCATCCTGCACTGTGCAATCCACAACTCCAACAATTTTCTCATAAGGTGCCTGTGATAGCTGGGTGGTTGGCTCAGCTTCTTCAGCCACCAAACAAGCATATCTAAAGAAGAACAAGGTTCAGTTGTCAGAAGAAATAGTACACAGTAAAATGAGGTTCAGGCATTGACCGTGTCAACTAGTCCTAAGATGAGGATTTAGCAAAGTCTGTAGGTATACTGCGACTGCAAGAACAAATGAAGTCCAGCAATAACACATGTTAATTGCAGTTTTAGCAGCAGGATCTTCATAAACAACGAAATAGTTTGCCAGTAACTCATGATGCTCTGTTTTTTTTTCACATTCAGTATATGCTCTGTTCTGGAGGCCAAATTTAGCAAGGAAGCATTTCAGTGCTAAGCAGAATTGAGAATTCTTCAACTCTTGATGTAAAAATTTCAGTCTGTGTTGCAACTGATTACTAGTAAAGTAGTAATACACCTTGCAAGCCACACTGCAAGCTTTATTTAATTGACTGTAATTTAATCTCTGGAAAACATCACACTACTGAATTCGGATTGATGTGCTAATGGTAATCCAAACCAGCCGAAAAAGATTGAAGTTAGGCAGAGCCTGTTCAGAACACACAGGCAAAGGAAAACAGAGCGACGATTTCAACACTGCTACTAATAATTTGAACCACAGATAACAGGAGCATCAGTCGGTCACCTGTCAGGCGGCGAGTTCCTCACTCTGTAGATGAGAGCCGACAGCACCTCGGCCTAATCTTGACCATTAGCACAACCACAAAAGCATGAACAGAACCAATCAACGTGTAGACAGGTAGTAGTAGTTCAGATGCGAAGCATATACTTTGAAGAAGTCGAAGAAGAAGTCGTTGAAGAGCGCGACGGGGACGTGGAAGGCCTCGGCCTGGACCTGCGCCACCCGCCGCATCTCCTCCCCGACCCGCCCCATGTGCCGCACGCCCCACCCGCCCTCCCGCGCCAGGTACCCGTCCTCCCCCTCCTCCCTCGCAGCGCCTGCAGCGGCGACCCCCTCATCCGTCGCGGCCAGGCAAGAAGGCACCCCGTCCACTCCCCGCTTCCTCCTGATCGCAAGAAGCCTCTTCTTGGCGCCGCCTCCTCCATGGACGCCGGTCCAGGAGGGGGCGGGGCAAGGCCTGGGCGCGGCGGTGACTGCGCGGCAGGTGGGGCAGCGCCTGGAACGGGAGGAGGGAGAGAGCGGTTGCGGGAGGAAGAGCGGGGGCGCGCGGAGGACGGCCATGGATTTGGATTTTGGAGTCGTCGACAGGGGACGGGAGGCTGGCCGCTGGCGGCGTTTCGTTCAGCTCCAATTCCTCTCCATTTCGTTTGGAAAAAGTCTAAATTACTGCCCTTAAGTATAGCGAAAGTTCACGTAATCCCCTAAATTATGTTTTGGTTCAGTTTACCCCTTAATTTTAGCAATTTGGTTCACCTTACCCCATAATACAATTTGTCATTTTTGTTTCTCCATACACAAGTTGAATTTTAATTTAAGACTTTGCAAGATGGTAGTGGACATCATAATATATATAAGAAAAATATTTTATGAATTTTTCATCATTAATTTTTATATAATTTTGTATCACAATGATAGATTTTATTATTAAATATGCTACCCTATCAAAATAGTGATAAAAAATTCATGTTATATTTTTTAATGTGTGTTATGTTGTCTTCTATCATCTTGCAAAATTTGAACTTTAAACTCCACTTGTACATGTAGAAACAAAAAAAGACAAATTGTGTCAAGGGGTAAATCGAACCAAATGATATAGTTTAGGGGGTAAACTGAACCAAGAAATACTTTAGGGGATTATCCAAACTATGGTTATACTTGAGGTGGGTAATTTAGACTTTTTCCATTTCATTGCTGGCCCACCCCTTTTCTATAATTGATTTGACGGTTCAGTCAGAGCCTGATTAATTGATTCTCTATCAAATTTTGGGCGTGTGAGTTTTAGCAAGCCAAACTTTAGAGAAAAAAACTTGCTCATGTTTTGGTAATATACATGTGAGAGGTTACCAAATTTTTGTAACAAACCAAACGGGTGTCAAAATTTCGGTCTACCAAAACGTTGACCTGCCAAAACTTTGGCACCCAACCAATAAGATTCCCAGAGCCAAATCCACATAATAGACTACAAAACATTTTTCTTATAACTTGTTCAGTTGCACAGGATTTGTTACGGATCCGGAATGGATCAATGAATCGTTCAAAACCATTCCAAGAGGAACAGTTGTTTGATAAAGCCCGCTATGATTTGAACACTGGATTCATTTCATATTTTCATGAGTCAAGAGGTGTGGAATCAATCGTCAGCTTTTGTCATAGCTATCGTGAGTCTATTTTGTTTCAATTAGTTTAGCTCTTGGAATGAATCCATGCCCTACCCAAACAAGTTTTTTTAGTGGAAAGGAAATTCAACCGTTATAGCGCGTTTGGATTGACGGTTAAACTCCTTCGTCATGGAGTGGTCCTGCCCCCAAAACAGAACACCACCCTCATCTGGCATGAAGGACTCGATCCTGCATGATTGCCTGCTAATAAGCGCTACGCGGAAGCAATCGATGAACTAAACTATTGATGCAAGAAAAATCGATTTTCTCGTCATAAACCGTGTTTCATGATGCTAGTTGTTACGAAAATCCTTTGTTATTAGTCAGTGGTGTTTGGTCGCTTGCTGTGGTTTAGGATATCTACCTACGACAGGCACTGGCTAGCTACTATATATATGTCTCTTCTCTTCTCTGTTTTCAATAAAACAAATGTGTTTGTTCCTCCAGTATCTTTGATTCCAGGGTTCATAATGTTTGGTAGATAGATCACCAGTGCTGCCTTGCTTGCTATATATATTGCTCTTGTTATTACCCTCATCATTGCGGCAGGCAAATCTCATGCTGCGGCCAGCTCCTTCCAGTCTTCCACATCGCTTCATTTATAAATGTCCGACAGGCTAATGACAGTGGATATTTTGTACTGCAATTAATTATATTCTATCAAAGTCCATAAGTTCTGTGGTGATATTACAGTGGATATGATGGATTTAGTGTTTCTGAATACATTTTTGTAGATTCCTTGAAACCAACAGGATGGATGAGCTCTTTCCTACTATATTAGCAATGCCTTTGTGGAAGAATGTTATGGTACATGTACCATAACAAGAAAGAGCAGAAAGAAGAATTGTGTGTGATTAAATCATATTTTCTCATGTTGTACGTACAAATTAGAGCATTTAGCATACAAATGATTTTTTTATGTTATTACTAGTTTATTCATGTTCCATCTCTTTTATTATATTGTAGCATCAGCTGATGAACGTGGATCGTGATGAATAAGAAAAGGGGAATTATGCAACTGCAAAAGGAGCTTGGAGCAGAAAAAATAGGGAACACAGCTGGTTTGTGCTTTTTTGCTTGTATTCTTACATTATTTGGCCCAAGAATTTAAAAATATAATTGTTATTCCTTTTATAATTAATGGAAAAGTGATTCAATGTGTTCCTTTTTCCAGATATTTGTCCCTGTCTGCGATGACAAGAATTTCAAAAATGCAGAAGATTGCACGGACCATATTGGTTCTTGATTATGGTAGTCCTTGAGAAAAAAGTGAAACATGTACTGGATTCCCTACACTACGGGAGGATGCACATTCACGGCAAAGGATGGGAAAACGCACGGCGAACCTTTTGCCGTGAGTTTTTCGCCCTACCGCATGGCAAAGGTCGCTCGACAAAAATTTGCACGGCAAACAGGCCTTCGCCGTGCGCCGTTTATCGAGCGCACGACAAAGGGGTTTTGCCGTGCGTTCACTACGGCGCGCGGCAAAAAAAGCAACAAACAGACGAGGACGGAGATGGAGGTGCAGACGGCACGGGCTCCTGCTTTGCCGTGCGCGACAAACATTTTCATAAAAAATAAAAAAAAGAAATTACAGGGGCCTCCCCGCCGCACCCGTGCTGCTGCCCCGCCGGTCGGACCACCGCCGCTGCGCCATCGTCGCACGCCGGATCAGCCGCCCCCGCGATGCGCCTGAGCCGCCACTGGAGGAGAAGTAGCAGCAGCAGAGGGAGGTGCCGCTGCGCCACCGTCGCACGCCTGAGCCTCCGCCGCCGCGAGCACCGGATCCTCTGCCACCGTCGCACGCCGCCGAGGAGCTCCAGGGGTCCCCCGATCGCCGACGGAGTGGAGGGACGTCGCGGTGCACATTCACCATCGAAGGAGCCGGAGGCGAAGCAGGGAGGAGGAGCCGGCCGCCGTCAAAGGAGGGGCCGGTTGCGTCGTACCGCCGTTGGAGGAACCGGCGTCGGGGGAGGAAGCCGTGCCGGGGGAGGAGGAGGAGGAAGCCATCGTCGTCGGAGGAAGCCGGCGTCGGGGGAGGAAGCCACGCCGGCCATCGGGGGTGTCGGTCACGTTGCCGTCGGGAGAGGAGGCCGCGCCGGCCGTCGTCGTCGTCAGAGGCTCGCCACGCGCGCGCGCGCCACTGTCGTTGTCGTCGGAGCCTCCGCCGCCGTGAGCACCGCCCGCGCGGGATCTGAGGGAGTAGGGTGGGCGGATCTGAGGGAGTGGGGCGGGGGGGCTGCACGGGGTGGGAGTGGATGGGGAGGGAGCTGCGTGGGGGTGGGAGCAGATGGGGCAGGGGCCACCGTCTTTATATACTTAGGGTTTTCCAGGGGAGGCGGTTGTGGGCTTTAGTGGGCTAAGGTAAATGGGCTGGTTCATTTTGTGGGCTTTTTTCCCCTTTGCCGTGCGCTGGCTCTAAAAACGAACAACAAAGAAATATTTAATCAAATCCAAATTTTGCCTATAACAACACCAAAATTATCAAATGACTTAAGAAAAATATCAAAATTTTAAATAGAACAACTTATGTTGACTATTACCTATGGAAAAAACTTCGAATTCAAATTCAAATTTGATCGTCACATTCACTCCAAATTTAACTGCATCCTTCTCAACTCTCGGATTCTTCTCCGGAGATGTTTCCATTTGTAAGCATCGTACGTAATAAAATCGCGAAACACACTCAATTTTTTACCACATCGTCCATGTATGATATCATTAATTGTTGACAAATATCATAATTTTTGGACTTTATTTGCTTTTTTTAGAATTTTAAAACCATTCGAACACATGATCGTGGTGGTGTTTACAAGTCAAGATGTTCGAAATTTCTTTTGATATCGTGGGAAAGGTCTTAATTTGGGCTAAATAACATAAATATCATTTTTCCCCTCATTTTATTCTATTATTTGAATCACTTGTAGTTCAAATTTGCTTTGATTCAAAAAAATGTTTGAATTATAATTAATTAGTTAAATATAGCAAACAAGCACAAAAATGTTCATGATTTTAACATGGAGTATCAAATATTGTATGTAGAGGGTAGAAAAAATTTGAAGTTGAGAACAAAATTTGTTTTTGAAACATTGCCGTGCGCCAAGGAATAGCGCACGACAAAGCCTACACTTTGCCGTGCACCGTTGTATAACGCACGGCAAAGCCAATACTTTGCCGTGAGTTTTTTTTGACGCACGGCAAAGGGGAAAAAAGAACTAACGGTTCCAACGGATAGGAACGCCGGGGGGGGGGGGGATATTTTGCCATGCGTGAAAAAAAACGCACGGCAAAGAATATGTTTGCCGTGCGCCAAAAGAAAAACGCACGCGGCAAAAAATGAATTTACCGTACGTTTTTTTTCGTGCGCCCGAAATAAAACGCACTGCAAAGATAGGGGAAAGTGGCAAAAGACTGTAATATTAACTTCGACTTCAAGAGTCCCTATAAAGAAAAGATATGAAACTTCTTTTTATCGCCATAATGAACTGTTGCATGCAGTTATCCGCATTAAGGGAAATTTTGAAAGTCAGCATCACATTGACATCAATGAAATCACGCCTTCAGTCCCTGAAGTTTGTGCAAAAGAATGGGTAATCTTCAGCATTATTAATTGGGCACCCCTCCCACCTCTCCTGAGCGTCTTCTTGAATCAACATCGTGTGGCTCAGATTTAAGTTTCCATAGTTTGCACGGAGAGGTTGGTTCCCACCCGATACATTGTATATTAATTGTTGCAGACAAGTTCATTGCCGCGTTATACCTCAAATTTCCTTACATTGTTTGAATAATTGTTGCAGACGTGACTGTTACTTTCATGTCTTATTGTACGTAGAAAGATTTGCGGAAGGTTCTAAATGTGGTACTGATGAGGTTAGTACTACGCCATTTAAGTAACAGTGAGAGTTCTGTTTGGTTTGCATATCACAGAAAAGTACTTTACTGGTGCCTTAAAAATGCAGCAAAAGGTACTTGAGTGCTGTAGAAGAATGGCGACGATGGACCTCATGTCCTCATCTACCGTGAAGAAAATTGGTACAACCTTGCCCCCAAAAGGATGACAATGTGGATATAGATACAAACATGAATGATCACTGCTAGAGCATCAGTCATTTGTCCCTAGCACAATTTTTCATTTGTACCGGTTATGTTGCCAGCCGGTACAAATGAGGATATTTGTACCGGGTGGGAAGGGGGATGCCCGACGCGCCCTCGTGAGGGCACATTTCTACCGGGGCGAGCCACCGCCCGGTACAAATGCAGGTACCGGCCTCCTCCCACGGCCTCCCCCTCATATTTACTCTCTACGTACCTTTCTCTTCCTCCTCATTCTGTCTATCTCTTCTTCTTTTTCTCACTTCTCTCTCTTCTTCTTTTTCTCCAGGATCTGGATCGGGCCGGGAGGGGGCTCCCCGACGGGCAGGCGCGCCGCGGTCAGGCGCGGGAGGCCTCGGGACCCCAGCGGGAGCGGCGCCGGCGGGCAGGCCCTCCGCTGCAGGGTGCGCCGCGGCCGGGCGCGGGGCGGGCGGGTGGGCGCGGGAGGCCGCGGGACCCCCAGCGGAAGAGGCGCCGGTGGGCAGGCGCGCCGCGGCCGGGCGGCGCGGGAGGCCGCCGGCCCTCCGGCTAAGCGCAGGAGGTCGCGCACGGGACCGCCGCCGGCCGGGCGCAGGAGGCCGCGGGCCCTCCGGCCAAGCGAGAGGCATTTTTTCTTCTTGTTCTTCCATGAATTTTTGATACATTCTTGTTAAGTTGTATGATTCTGAGTGATTTTGAATCTGTGTGATTGTGGCCTTTTGCATTATATTTGTGAATCTATGATTGTGAATCTTGTATGAATTTTGATAAATTTTTGTTGTATGAATCTGTGATTCCATCGTGAATCTGTATGTGCGATTCAAGAGTGAAAAAGAAAAAGGAAAAAAAGAAAAGGAGGACGGGAACGGGAACGGAGGGGAAGGAGGACGGGAACGGAGGGGCACATTTGTACCAGGGCGGGAGACCACCCGGTACAAATGTTCATATTTGTACCGGGTATCTCGCTCGGTACAAATGTGCCTCTCTCATTTGTACCGAAAAGTCTATACCGGTTCAATAACCGGTACAAATGAGGGTTGGGCACCGGTATAAATGAGCGTTTTTCCAATAGTGGATGGTGCTGGTTCGTGAAGTTTGTCAACTCCTGTTAGGCTGATGACTGTAACTTTACTGTGTTTCCTAAAGATTTTTGCTTCCTTTTGCACAACATGAAGGTACCTAAGTTATCATTGACATGTTGTATAACATGATCTGCTTTTGTTGTGGCCTGTGCATATCCTAAGACATCATGGTATCTTGTTATCGTCTCTCTTTTTTCCCTTGCATCGGCTTTCCTTCCAAGGGTCTCTAATGAGGACACAGGAAAGTGTGAGCTCTCCTATATATCACTAAGAAGATGCAGTGCCTGGAGTTTGCATTATGCACTCTATTTTCCTTCCGCGTTGCTTAATGCAATGCATTCCGTATTTAAATTTCCTAAACTTATCATGATCAGTGTTTGGTATTGGATTAATGTATGATCGGATGCAAACCATTTTTGCACACCCAATTCAACCTCCTTAGAGCTTGTTTGGATAGAAATCGATTGTAGTCGATAGGCCTGCAAAGGGTTCGGTTTGACCTCTTGCGAGCTCACTCCGCTCCTCAAATTTGCCTATGGATCGGAGCGGGCCAACCCTAGAGTGAAGAGGAGCGATAGGGTCGTGAACCTGTTGACCCTTGGGGACCCTAGGATCAAACCTCGCAAAGTTGCAGGCTCGCGCTGCTCCTCACCGTAGGCTTGATTTGGAGCAATTCCTTGTTCGCGCCGCCCCCGAGACCGAGCACACCACCCGCTGGAGCTTCCTGTCTCATGGTGCCACCTCGCTACTAATGTCCGGATTGTTGGTCTCCTCTGCTCAACAGATCGAGCTCGCCATGGTCCAGAGATACCTTGTGGTCGTGGCTGGCTCCGTGTTTCCACAGGCACGAGTGCCCTCGCCGACGTCCTCTGTTGCCCAGCTTCGATGGCCCAACCATCCGACATCCCCTAGACATGTGCTCTGCTTCCTGCCATATACCCCTGGGGCATATCTCATCTCGCACCTCAGACTAAATACATACCAACTCTAATTGGCGCTTTTTCTTCCTAAAACTTAAGCAAAAAGTTGTTTGAAAAATTAATGTTACGTCGATGTGTTAATTTGGATTGAAGCTTGCAGCTATGTTGGCTGATCATATGCATACGTCTACGTCAGTGGCGGACCTAACAAAAAATTTTAGCTGGGGCGAACTCGCATGAAGAACATAAATGTTGTTAGAAAAAAAAGTTTGCGTACCACATTTGACGCATATACGAAGGTTTACGATGTCATAACATAATCTTCCACACATAATCTTCAACACATGTTTCATGGCAAGATCCTGCTGATAGAATAATATATTAATCTAAAATGAATTACGGCGGGGGGGTCATCGCCAGCCATCAGGAGCTGCCGTTGCAGCCCCATGTCCACGGCTAGTGCCGCGCTGCCGGCACCGGCGCCGCTCCTCTGCTCTCCCATCCCCTCCTTCTCTACCTCCTCCATCCCGCGGGCGGCGGTGGCGGTCACGGACCCAGCGGCCGGCGCCCGGGGCTGTTGCCGCTCCCCTCTTCTCCCATTCTGGTCCCCTCCTCCATAGCCCTCCCGGGTTCGCGGCTCGGTTCCGCGGCGTCTGCATCCACAAAGGCAGGGAGCCAGGGACCATGCCGGAGGCCGGCGCCCAGGCTCCCGGCGGTGAGTCACCTGCGAGCTGCGGCTAGGGTTTGGCGGGCCCGGCACCGGCAGGCGGTAGGGATGGCGCGGGCGGCCGGGTCGTGTTCGTGTCGCGGGATTAGTGAGTCAGAGGCACAGGCAGGGAGAGCCAGCGGCAGGGGCAGGGGCCAAAGTGCAAAGGCCGAAGGGAGTGCTGCTGGCCCAAAAATTAGTTGGGTCTTATCCACTTAACCACTATCAGCTGGCCCAAAACCGCCCTTTTGCTTATTTCTTCCTCCTCCAACGCCACCAGATGCACGAACGCCACCGCCATGGTCGCCGCTGATCTCCTGCTCGCCTCCGGCTGCCTCAAAACTCTATGGGGGCTGGGGTTTTACGCCGACGGTAGCTAGGGCAGCTGCCCCACTCTGCCATATGGGTAGGTCCGCCTCTGTCTACGTGCTAGTTTGATGGTGCCTGAGCAGCAGGCTAGCAGCTAGCCAGCCACCAGCCATCGCCACGTCGGCACGTCGAGGATCAAGACTGACACGGTCGAACCATGGTTACCCGCGGGTCAGGAGGGTCATTTGCTGAAACAGAGCGGGCTGCCCCTCGAACCTCACTTGGCACATACGGAGCGGCGGGTCAGCAGGAGGAGCACTCCGCTCCGCACCATTCACAGGCCTAGTAGTCGAACGAAGAAGATTCAGTCTAAAATGAATTAATTTCTCCGACAATCCCTCTCATTCCACTTCAATCCACTACTACCCAAACAAATCCTTAGGAAGTCACAGTCCTGGATACACACACACACACACAAACTAAAGTGTGAATATCGGTATCAATATCTGGTTTTAGTGTTTATTTTCATAATTCATATTCGATTTGAAATAAATATGGACACTGATTCACATCTCCGGTAATATCGGTATCCATGTAGAAAAACAGCTTAATAAACCATTCGGATGCACCACGACACTGCACGGGTAGGGTCGATGTAGCAGGGAGGAGGTGACACAGTGCGGAGAGAGCCGATAAAGTGGGAGGAGGTGGCTCGGTGGAAAATTTTGGCAGCCTAACAACGTCCGAGCTTCTCCAAAAAATTGGCTAAGAACCACGTGGCTGCGCCATATGTAGGCCACCTTATCCCTGCACCGAGACAACTACAAACTCCAGATGCAAAACCAGTCAACTGCAAACTCTAACGTCTCATTGAGCTCTACATTTTTGTTATAAAGTTTGTTTCCATCGGAGATGAATGGAAAAGTGTGTATTAAAAAATACATCCACTAAACACATTCACATGTATAGTACTCACTATAGTCATACACATATACTTATGTATTAATATTTGGTCACACATAGTGATACTCTATTTGGCTTTGAAAGCAATCTAGCCAAGATACGTAGGAGATCACTGAAACTGTCATTGAACTAGCTGTGCTTAGACTTTAGAATCAACTAATCAAGTATTGAGTGAAGCATGGTCCAGTGTTTTGGACATCCCTTTGAATACTCGTACACATTCGCCTCCACTGATTTCTTCATGTTCTTGAAGTTTGCTAACCACTTTGCACAACCAACCAATAGTTTTGCTTTGGTGTTACCCAACCAACTTTAGAATCAACTACTCAAGTATTGAGTAAAGCATGGTCCAGTGTTTTGGACATCCCTTTGAATATGCCCATACACATTCGCCTCCACTGATTTCTTCACATTCTTGAAGTTTGATATCCACTTTGCACAACCAACCAATAGTTTTGCTTTGGTCTTACCCAACAACTAGGTCAGGAAATCATTGTCGTCAAGTTCGTCATCCTCACTACTATCATAACCACCACTAGCATCACCACCACCGTCGCCACCTTCGTTAACACCTCCATCACCATCGAAGCCACAACCACCATCAGTATGGCTTCCACCCTCATAAAAAATTAGGTAACCATAACAAAATCTTTCAAAGTTGCATTGGCATTCTCCATGATTTCATCGATAGGATTCTAAGAGGGAGCATTAATCTGACCATGAGATGTCCATATCATGTAGTCTTGAACGACTTGAATCATCACATGTGATCTTATTGTAGTTGTGTCACTGAATACTTGGATGTTCTTGCAGGTTTTTGCATATATGGACAAGCTAAGGCACATCGATCCTCTTTCTTCTCAACCAATGAATTATCCTCCACAACTGTAATGAACATGTTTAGTTCTCCATGGAAACAGTCACTCGTTCTTCGTGCTTGGTACATCCATGTCATATCCATCTCTCTGAAAAAATATTACACAAGATGAGAATGCCATCCATGTCAACTTGTTTTATATATCATAAATGTCAAATAAACAAGATTTCTATATTTTCAAAATTCATGGAAAAAAATTTGTTCATCATCCATGCCAACTTGTTTTACATATCATAAATGTCAAACAAACAAGAAGATTTCTATATTTTCAAAATTCATGGAAAAAATTTGTTCATCATCCATGCCAACTTGTTTTATATATCATAAATGTCAAACAAACAAGAAGATTTCTATATTTTCAAAATTCATGGGAAAAAATTTGTTCATCATCCATGCCAACTTGTTTTCTGCCACAAAATCTTGGAAAAATGAAACTTATATCATGCATGCGTGTCAATATAGAAAAAAACCAAATCTTCTCTCTTCCATGGACCTAGAAAAATTATCATTCATGAATTAGGCTAAAACAACAAAGTTGAGTCCAAATGACTAAGTAATCTTGTTCTGCTACCTAAATTCATACAAAACTTTAAGGTAAATGATCATGGTAAAAAATTCTAATCCCACTCCCTGGAGATCAAGATCTATATCACCTCCATTGAGCCTAAAACCAATGCAATAATCTTCAAAAACACAAAGAATGAGTATAAATTTACCTCTTTTATAAGTCCAATAAAACTAAGTTGAAAACCTCCCCCCCCCACCTTTTCACTTTTTTTTCAATTTTTCGGCAGCACCACCCGTAAGCTGGTTGTCAGCCTACTGCGCACTGTCGGAGGAGGAAGAAGAGCACATGATATTTGTCTCGCCCATTTGCACAGGTGGGTGATGGTGTCACCCGCTCCTAGATAAGCATTTCCATAGGCAGGCTGGTTGCTACAGTGATCACCATGTTTTCGGGGTGCAGTTGACAATTGCTCCCACCTTCGAAAAAAATGAAGAGTGGAGTTTTGGGGAAAGAAAAGGTGAGAAGAATCATGGGAGCCGAGGAAGGCCCGACATTGATGTGATGGGAAGAGACACTGCTAGCAATAGCCTCTTGTCGACGCTGACGCCAATATGCATCTCTATTCTCTAGGGCTCCGCACAACAGAAGCATCAGCTCCCCTACACCTACTTTTCGTCCTCCCCATGCTAATCTCCTCCAACAAGCAAGCAGTAGTTGAGAGTGGATACACCATACCAGACCTAGGGTCCCTTCAGTTCCCAAAATTTTGGGGGCCCTTTTAAGGTCTATTCGGGGTAATAAACGTAGACTAATTACAAAACTAATTACATGGATGGACGGGAAATAGCGAGACGAATCCATTAAGTCTAATTAATCCATCATTAGAGATTATTTAGTGTAGCACGACTTCATCTAATCATGGCATAATTAGACTTGTTAGAATCATCTCACGATTGAGGAGGGTTATGGAATGAGTTTTGTCATTAATCACTTTTGTCATTAATCCATGTTTAATACCCTTAATTAGTGTCTGAAGTTCGATCTAACAGGTGGTTGGAGAAAATTTTGGGAACTAATCAGGACCCTGGTAGCTGGGGTTGCCGTCATAGCTGGTAGAGTGGTGTAGGTAGGTTTGGTTCGCCCTATTACGATCACGGCTCGTGACTGGTCAAGTTTCATGTAGAGAAAGGGGCTTTGCAGCGTGCGGATGTGGCGCTAGGCCAAACATGAAATGGTTTGTCGACTTCGCTCATCCCCCAACTCAATAACGAAATCTGTCTTCCTCGTCAGATTGTCGACGCCAAATACACCATTTTGAGGCTCGAATCCAAGCTCCAGCGTCTACACAACCATGGGAGGAGGGTGGGGTGTTGGGGGCCTAATGGTTCGCTAGTAGGTCGGGCAGCTACCCGCCATGCGCCTGCGCCTTGCCACATTTGGGAGCTCCACCTACATGTACGGTAGCTCGGGCAGCAACAGGCTCGAATCCGAGCTCCAGCGTCTACACAATCATGGATAGAGTCCACACAACTTGTGACCAACAAGGCGGTGAAGAGTAGGGCAACGATGGTAAATATGATGGAGGAGGCAACGACCTAGGCTTAAGGTATGAAATCTCCCACTGTATTCGCAGCCCGTGCGATGGGCCGGCTGCTAGGGTGTAGAAGTATATCTGTGTACTAGGACTAGCCTTGTCGTTGTATGTGGTTAGGACTTAGAGTCCTATGTGTAATTGTGTTCTAATTGTATCATTCTGGGTTTCTCTCCCGGCCTATATAATGAAGCTTGGGCACCCCTTGTGGGGCAAGCTGTTCCAAATATTCTCACATGGTATTAGAGCCACCTTCTCCTAAATACATCTAGCTAGCTAACTAGCGGTTTTTTTCTCCCTCGTCGTCGATCTACATGACCTCGACGAGCTTGGCTTCAATTTATTCGCTGAACTTCGCCATCCCGGTCTCTGAAAAGCTAACCAGGGTGAACTTCTTGGTGTCGCGAGCCTAGGTGATGCTCGTCGTTCGTGCTGCGCGGCTGGTTGGGATGCTTGATGGATCTTGGGTGCAACCTCCATCCATGATGACCGTCAAATAGGCTGACAACACTGAAGAACAGGTGGAAAATCCAGCATATGTGCAGTGGCTTACACAAGATTCTATGTCTAGGGAGATTCTAGTTCAAGTTTTCGAGCTTGAGCACGCTTCGGAAGTTTGGAAAGCTATTATTGAGATGTTCTCATCTCAATCTAAGTCGCGTGTACTTCAGATCAAGTCCCAACTCTCTAGGGAGAAGAAAGGAGATCAATCTGCGACGGCTTATTATACTAAGATGAAAGGTCTTGCTGATGAGATGGCTGCTGCCGGCAAGAAGCTTGAAGATGACGACATCATTGATTATATTCTCAATGGGTTAGATGCTGGTTATAACCCATTTGTTTCGTCTTTGTCTATTAAAGATCATGTTAGTTTGAGTGATCTCTACGGCCAATTGCTCTCCTATGAGGCTCGGTTACTTCAACAAAACCAGGACGGGGGCCGCTTCTACTCTTCAGCCAATGTTGCTTCTCGTGGCCGCGGTCGAGGTCAAAGCTGCGGGCGCGGTCACAGTCGTGGTGGATTTTCCTCTGGTCGTGGATCTGGTGGTCGTGGTTTTGGTGGTGCAAATCAGGACTCTTCAGATTCTGATGATGGTCCCTTGTGTCAGCTTTGTGAACGAACTGGTCACACAATTCAGTTTGCTGGCACAGGTTTAACAAGAAGTTTGTACCTCCTAGCAAAGGTGTTGGTCGTTCTCAGTCGCCAGGCCCTCAAAAGTCAGCATATTCGGTTGCTCCCTCCTATGGTGTTGATACAAACTGGTATATGGATTCCGGCGCAACTGATAATATCACCAATGATTTAGAGAAGCTATCTACTCATGATCATTATAATGGTCATGATCAAGTTCAAGCTGCCAATGGTAAAGGTATGCACATTAGCCATATTGGTAGATCGATTTTTCATAACCCCCCTCCCAATGTGATTTTTCTGTTCATAATGTTCTCCATGTTCCTTCAGCTAGTAAAAATCTTATTTCTGTTCATCAATTCACCTCAGCTAATGATGTCTTTCTTGAATTTCATCCAACTCACTTTTGTGTAAAGGACATGGGCACCAAGCATCTTCTCCTTCAAGGTAGATGTCAAGATGGTCTTTATCCTATGCTGCACCCACCTCAAGTTCACCATATTACCAAACCTTCCACATCAAGATGGCATCACCGTTTGGGGCACCCGTCGTCGGTTATAGTCAATAGAGTTCTTAGATATAATAGTTTGTCCTTTTCTAAAGAGTCTTGTGAATTAGTTTGTGATGCTTGTCAACAAGCTAAAAGTCATCAACTTCCTTACTCTCAGTCTGAGAGTGTTTCTACCGCTCCTTTGCAACTTATTTTTTCTGATGTATGGGGTCTGACACTTACGTCCGTTGGTCTTTATCAATACTATGTGAGCTTTATAGATGATTTTAGCAAATATACTTGGATTTTTCTCTTGAAACGTAAATATGATGTCTTTGGTGTGTTTCTTGAGTAGCAGCAATTAGTAGAGCGTCTATTTGATTGCAAGATTAAAACTGTCCAGTCAGATTGGGGTGGTGAATATCAAAAACTAAATTCCTTCTTTCAAAGCATTGGGATTACCCATCATGCACTGGTAGAGAGGCGACCTTTGTTCCTACCCTTTTGTCCCAGTTCAACTTTGGAGCCGGGACAAAAGGGTTTGGGGTGACGTGGCCTGTAAAGGCCGCGAGCGCCACCCCCCTTTAGTCTCAGGTGGTAAAACCACCCGGGACTAAAGGCCAGGCCGCCAGCGACTCCCTGAACGCAATAATTGGCGCTGACCTTTAGTCCCGGGTGGTGTTTCCACCCGAGACTAAAGGGACCCTTTAATCTCGGGTGGAAACACCACCCGAGACTAAAGGTCGCCCCCACCGTTGGCGCTCCTTCCTCTCTATCCTTTATGTCATTTATTTTCTCTCCCACCCGGTCAACAACCTCATCTCCTTCCTTCCTTCTCTCTTCTCTATCTCACCCCTTTCTCTCTTCCCCTGCGAGCTGCCGGCGCGGGCCGCAGGAGGCCACCGGCGCGGCGACGCGGGAAGCCACCGGCGCGGGCCGCAGGAGGCCTCCGGCGAGCGGCGCGGCGACGCGGGAGGCCATCGGCGTGGGCTGCGGGAGGCCTTCGGCTCGGCGGCAGGGGCCGCCAGTGGACCGCGGGATGCCTCCAGCGCAGCGGCGCGGGGCACCGGCGTGGGCCACCGGCGCGGGCTCCCAGCTAGCGCGAAGGCGAGGCCATGCTTGCCAGCCAGCGTGAGTTCATTTTTTTGTTCGATTTGGATCTGTGTGTGAATCTTTTGTGTGCGAATGAATCAAACTCATGTACATGTTGTGAATCGAATGAAATCGAACCGTCTGTATGCTGTGAATTGAATTGTATGATTTTTATAAGATGAACTTGCGGAAAAACTTGTGTTATTTGAGTTGGAGCTCTAATGGAAGTGGAGCTCTAGTGGAGGATTCAACATGTTGGTGGAACTGAACATGTTCTTGGTGGAATTGAACTTGTTTACGTTGGAGTTGGAGTTGAGTTGGAGCCGCTAGAGTTGGACCTGGCAGCAGGCGCTGGTGTGTGCAGGCATTTTTTTTGTTTTCTAAAAAACCCTTTAGTCATTACCAACCGGGATTGAAGGCCCCTTTTAGTCCCGGTTGCTCACCCGGGACTAAAGGGGTGGCCCTTTTGTCTCTCCTCATTATTCCCGGTTGACCTAAGCCTCCTACCAACTGGGACTAATGCTTGGGTCTCCACCAGTGATGTTTCGTGTCCGCATACTCATCAACAATATGGGTCGACTGAATGCAAGCATCATCATATTGTTGAGGTTGGCCTTTCCCTTCTTGCTCATGTTTCCATGCCTCTTAAATCTTTGGATGAGGCATTCCTCACTGCCACTTATCTTATAAATCGAGTCCCTACTCGCCTTCTTGACTTTTCTACACCTTACACACGCTTGTTTCATGACAAACCAGATTATTCTTTTCTTCGTGTGTTTGGTTGTGCGTGTTGGCCTAACCTTTGTCCGTATAATAAACATAAGCTCCAATTTTGGTCAAAACAATGTGCTTTCACTGGGTATAGCTATCTTCATAAAGGTTATAAGTGTTTAGATATCTCTACGGGACGTGTCTATATATCTCGTGATGTAGTCTTTGATGAAAACATTTTCCCTTTTTCTCAACTTCATCCTAATGCCGGGGCTCGTCTACGAAGCGAGATTCTTCTTTTACCTCCCATCTTACAAATCATGCTGGAGATATGAATAATGGTTTTACTAATATAGCTAATGACTTACCCGAACTTTTTGAGCCTTGTCTTGATTCGTCTCCAGGTAAACAAGCTTCTGTTGAACAAGTGGTGTACCTTCCTTTTTCTGGCAAGCCCCGGATTACCACCTGTCGAATCGGAGCAAGCTGCCATGCCTAGTGTGGCTTCTGGTGTTAATTCTGCGCCAGCACAGCCCTCGTCGCCTGATGCTGATTTGGTTCCAGCAGTGTCATTATCTCCAGCTGCGGATCCGCCTTTGACCAGCAGTTCGACGCGATCTGTCCCGCTGTCGCCCGACGCGTCCGCCCGTGTCTCTCTGACACCAACAGGGCCTCAGCCTGCCTCTGTCCCGCCCTCGGGGGCGACAGGATCTGTTGTGGACGTTCCTGGATTGTCTGCGCCGGTCGATCATGCTGCAACTTCTGGGTCTACACGATGTTTTCCGCCACCTCCGCCAGGGCCTCCTCGTCCTATACATGGTCCGATTCAGTCCTCGCCTTGGCACCCTCGTACACGTCTCCAAGATAATATATGAAAGCCCAAGCAGTATACTGATGGTACCGTTCGTTATGGTTTGCACAGTGCTCATGAAGAACCTTCTTCTCTTCGTGATGCTCTTGCTTCTCCTCATTGGAAAACTGCTATGTATTTGGAGTTTGATGCTCTTCTCAAGAATTGTACGTGGCATCATGTGCCTCCTCGGGCCGGTCAAAATGTGGTTGATTGCATGTGGACGTTTAAAGTGAACGAAAATGTTGATGGCACTATTGATCGGTATAAAGCGAGACTTGTTTCTAAGGGGTATAAACAGCGATATGGTTTGGATTATGAGGACACTTTTAGTCCCATGGTCAAGGCATCTACTATTCAGCTTATTTTGTCAATGGTTGTTTCTAAACAGTGGAGTATTTGCCAACTAGATGTTCAAAACGCGTTTTACATGGTGTTTTGGAGGAGGATGTTTACATGAGACAACCGCCTGGTTTTGAAAGTGCGGAATTTCCACACTATGTGTGCAAGCTTGACAAGTCTCTTTATGGTCTCAAACAAGCTCCGCACGCTTGGTACTCAATGCTTAGTACCAAACTTATACAGCTCGGTTTCATGGATCCAAGGCTGATGCTTCATTACTTTTCTTTCACCAAGGTGGTGTTACTATTTATCTCTTGGTCTATGTTGATGATATTATTGTGGTGAGTTCTACTGACTCGGCTGTTCAAAACTTGCTTCATAAGCTTCGAGATGATTTTGCCTTAAAGGACCTAGGACTGTTACATTATTTTTTGGGCATGGAGGTGTCATCTACTCCTGATGGTCTCCGGTTAACTCAGTCCAATACTCCAAGTACGCTGATGAGTTGATTCACAAAGCTGGTTTGTGACATTGTAAGCCTGTCCCTACACTAATGCCAGTTTTTGAGAAGCTTACAATAAATATTGGTGATCCTTTGGATGCTGTTTCTGCTACGTGTTATCGTAGTATAGTTGGTGGCCTCCAATATCTTACCTTGACATTGACACGTCCTGATATTGCTTTTGCCATTAATAAGGTTTGTCAATACCTACATTGTCCTACTTTGATGCACCTTGCTGCTGTTAAGAGGATTCTTCGTTACATCAGTGGCACACTCGACTATGGTCTTCAGTTTCTTCGATCTTCTTCCCATGTCATCAGTGCATTCTCTGATGCTGATTGGGCTGGGTGCTCTTATGATCGTGGATCTACAAAGGTTTCACGGTGTTTTATGGACCTAATATGATCTCTTGAAATGCTAAGAAACAAGCAACTGTTACTCGATCTAGTACGGAACCCGAATATAAGGCGTTGGCTAATGCAACAGCTGAAGTTATTCGGGTACAATCTCTTCTCACAGAGTTGGGTGTTCCTCAACACAAGGCGCTTATTCTTTGGTGTGATAATATTGGTGCCACCTATTTGTCGGCCAATCCTGTTTTTCATGCACGGAGTAAGCACATTGAGGTGGATTATCATTGTGTTGCTCGCAAACAATTGGATGTTCGACTTATCTCTTCTCATGATCAGATTGCAGATGGGTTCACCAAGCCACAGCTGGTTCGACAGTTAGTAGAATTTCGTCGCAATTTGAACGTTACAAGTGGCTGACTCTCCCGTTCAGATTGAGGGGGCCGGGGATGTAGAAGTATATCTGTGTACTAGGACTAGCCTTGTTGTTGTATGTGGTTACGACTTAGAGTCCTACATGTAATTGTGTTGTAATTAGGGATGAAAATGAACGGGATACATCCCGTTCCGTTCCGTCCCAATTTCTACTTTCAACCCGATCGAATTCGTATTTTTCGGACAAAATCGAATTCGGTACGAAAATCGGAATGCCAAATACGAAATCGGAACGAACACGGTTTGGGTGCCATCCCGACCGTTTTCGCTTATCCCGTATTTTGCTCGGGATATTCCGTTTTTGTCTATTCGGGACATCCCGTCTTTGCTAGTCTGTTGGTGAATCTCGCCGCACACTCACGGACTCACCTCTGTTCTTGCTCGGACTCACGCAGGGCCATGACCAACCTTCGCTGTTGTCCTCCTGCGCACGCGTCTGGAGCAGGCCAGCGCCCTCCTGCTCGCTGCGGGTGGCTGCTTGTTGCCATCTGCCGCGTGCGCGGCCGGAGCAGGCCAACACGCTCCTCTCGCGGGTGCTGCAGGACTGGACGTGGGGCGGCTGACCGGAGTTCAGGGGGTGCGGATTGAGATGTCGATGGGCGGCGGCAGCGGTGGCGGCCCGTCACTGTCTCGCTCTTGCGTGAGGGAGGAGGCTGGGTTCTGATTTTTTGACATTCTGTTGGATTAGGGAAGAGTTTGCTTGGGCCGGTGATTGTGGGCCTTCCATTGGGTAGCTGATCTTTTACTATTGGAAAAAGTTGATTCCACGACCCTCATCTATAGACGCTATTTGGATTTCAACCCCCAACCACAAAACCAGGTATTGGATACCCACCAACTTTTCAAACCGGACATTCAACCCCCCTCAGCGGATTCGTGGGCTGTTTGGGTGGTTTTCGCTGATGTGGCGCTGGTTCCCACATGTCAGGCCGCCACGTCAGCTCATTCCTCTCCTCGCCTCTCTCCGACCACCCCACCCACCCCCGGCGGCCTCCCTGCCTCAGATCCCCTTCCTCTCCAGTCTCCCTCCCTCCCCATTCTCCACCGCGGTGGCCTCCTCCTCCCCGCTACTAGCGGTGGCAGCGACCTCCGGGAGTGGTGCCCGACCCCGTCCTTCTCTCTCCCAGCCTCTCCCCCCTCTACTGGTGGAGACGACGGCAGCGTCAGCTGGGGGTAAGGAATTGCTCGCGGCTGGGCTGTGGAGCTGCAGTGGCCGGATCCCTACCCGACCTTCCTCCTTTTGCCGGCGAAGCTCCTAAGGAGACGCGCTCGGGGCACAGCGGTGGGCCTCGTCTCCTTCTTCACTCTCTCCGTCGGCGACGGCGCCGACGGCCTCCTTCCCCGCGCCCATGTTCTCCACCGACACCATCTCCATCCTCGCTGAGCCGAGGCTGCCGTGGCGGTGTTCTCCTTCGACGAACCGCGGGTGGGAGCCAGCGGAAGCAGCAGGACGTCGGACCCGCAGCAGGGACGCGGGCACGCGACGTCTCTCCCCCTCCCTTCCCTGTGAGATCATCCATGGCGTCCTCCTTCGTGGACAGGTGGCGGCCGACGGTCTCCTCCCCGACCTCCGCAAGCTTGTCATCCTCCTCCGCCTTCACACTCTCCCGCTGCCGCTGGTCATTGTCGCAAGTGGCGCGTGGGGGCTCGACCTCCGGCGGAGCTGGCTGTGATGCTCCCAGATCCTGCGCGGCCACGGCTCGTCCCCGTTGGAGCCAGTGCCTCCTACCTGTCGGCGGCCCTGACCTACTACGCGGGCGTGGGTCCTCCAGTGGAGGAGGGAGGGTGGAGCTCTCTGCCGCCGCCGGCACAGGGAGCACGGGAGGTGGGGAGCACCGACCGGGGAGGAAAGGAGCGCGATAGAGGAGAGAAAGGGGAGGGAGAGCGCGCCCCGTGGGTCGCCGATGGAGGAGGCAGGATAGGTGGATCTCTCTGCCGCCGTCGGCACAGGGAGTAGGGAAGGCACAGATCGCCACTGGGGGAAAAAAGGAGCACTGGCGGAGGAGAGAAAGAGTGGGTCTGACCTGTCAGTGGGTGGCTGACTTGGACCCGCCGTCACGTTGGATGCGCTGATGTGGCGCCACATCGGCGAAAACAGCCCATGAAACCGCCGAGGGGTGTAAAGTGGACAGTTTTGATAGTTCATAGGTGTTGAATACCTGGTTTTGTGGTTGGAGGTTGAAACTCAGACAGCGCCTGTAGATGAGGGTTGTGGAATGGACTTTTTCCTTTACTATTCTACTATCATCTACGTGGGTAGCTGGCCTTTTTACCTTTTTTTGATAGGTTGGCGGTAGGTCCGGTCTATCGATGCCTATTCACAACCATGCTCTTTAGACCTGGTGCCTATTTGTTATGGTAAATTGGTGATTGGGTTGGTGTATAAATGTATGTATAATTGCAATGTGTATGTGTGTGGTTATGTTGGTCTCGGGCTGTCAGCATGGTTGATGTTTCCATTTTTCTTTTTTTGTATTCCGATCGTATTCAACATGTTCCCGATCGAATTATTTCGCTTTCGAATCATTGAATATCCCACAAGTTCGTTTTCGTTTTCGTTTCCGACCTTTCCGAATTCAAATTCGTTTTCGTATTCAAATGTGAAAGTGAAAACGATATTGGGGTTATCCCGACCGAGTTGGACCGCTTTCAACCTTAGTTGTAATTGTATCGTTCCGGGTTTATCTCCCGGCCTATATAATGAAGCTTTGGCGCCCCTTGTGGGCAAGCTGTTCCAATTATTCTCACATAGGGCACTAGGGGCACTACCGGAATCGACGCCTTTGCCGAGAGCATGATGCTCTCGGCAAAGGCACCTTTCCCCTCGGCACAGCCAAGCTCTCGGCAAAGAGCTCTCGGCACAGTTTAGCCGGCACAGAGCTCTTTGTCGAGAACCACGGAGGACACTCTCGGCCAAGATGTGCCGAGAGCCCGACTTGGCTCTCGGCAAAGCAGCGGCCAGGGGTCACGCCGTCAAGGGTGGGCCGGCTTTGTCGAGAGCCTTCAGACGCTCTCGGCAAAGATAACTTCCACGGTCGATACGGTGCCGCCACGTGGCATGCCGTTGCCGAGAGCCTGGAACGGAGCTCTCGGCAAAGGGCCCGCCAGAGCCTCCAGCTGCCAGCCACGTGGCGGCTCTTTGCCTAGAGCCTTTCATGCTACTCTCGGCAAAGAACCCCCAGGGGGCCCTCTACATGGCTGCCACGTGGCACCTCTTTGCTGAGAGGCGTGCGCTCTGCTCTCGGCAAAGTGCCCTCCCAGATCCTCTACATGGCTGACACGTGGCCTTTCTTTGCCGAGAGCATTGGCTTTAGCTCTCGGCAAAGCCGCTCTTTGCCGAGAGCAATGGATTTAGCTCTCGGCAAAGTTTATTTATTTATTTTTTTAATTTTTGCTGCAGCTTCAAATATATGGTACCCATCCAATATACATCATCACAGGCAGTTATATAATCATCACATGCAGTTTATATTCATCGCAGGCAATTAATACTCATCACAGGCAGTTTATACTCATCACAGTCAGTTCATAATCATCACATAGTCCACAAATGCAAATAACAAGTCCACAACCGCGTCACGAGTCCATACAGGTCACAAAGGTCCAAATGCAAGTGCAATTAAGTCACGAAGGTCCTAATGCAAATAAAAGTCGAAGAACTCACTCGTTCGGTGAGTCATCATGCGGCGGCTGCTGCGGCAGAGGCCCCGACCCTACATACGGCTGCGGGTGTGTGACCCCCGGCCAACTCAACGATCCATGAGGGGGCTGCTGAGCGGCCGCGGGCGCCATTGTCCAGGGCCCACGCGGCACCCACTAGACCCCCGGCTGCATCCCAACCCACGGATTCTGCAGAGGTGGCGGCGACCACTCGTGTCCCGCAGGCCCATCATTTGATGCCGCCGATAGATTCTGCATAAGATTTAAAGTCAGGAATGATAATACAAGATTTTGAGCATGTATAACAAGTCATTTACGATTTCTACATCATTCTAGGTTTCGATATCATTATAAGTTCTATACGAGAGCAAGCAAATGAAAGTACAGGGTGAAATTGCAGAATCAAAAGAGCAAGTTTGGAAAGTAACTCACTGGTGAAATAGCAGTCGGTCGAGGAAGTGAAGGGAACAAGACCTACAGTGGCGGAGGGAGTTGCGCCTGTGGCGCCACCGCGTGACTAAGACTTTGCATGTACTGAATCATGACGGCATACTGCTGATTGTTGGCCTCCTGCATCGCTTCCATCTGCTTCTGGTGGGCCTCTTGCACCCGTGCAATTTGCTCCTGGGCGTGCCTCTGCGCCTCTTCTACTTGCCTCTCCCGCTCGGCCCTCTCCGCTGCAAGCCGGGCCTACAATATTTGATCAAAACATTAGAATACAAAGCAAACATATGTAAATGTCCATGAACTACGGCATAGAAAAGAAATAACCTGGAAGTTCGCATGCAAGGTCTCCGTAACGCTGGGCCGTCTTTCTATGGACGGTCCTGAGCTCGTACCCCTATCTCGAGATCGAACCTGCGAGAGAGTCGGAACAGAGGACGAGACCAGGATATTGTCACCAACATAGTACCGTCCATGCCTCCTGCCTTCTCCAATCCTGACGATGGTTTCTCCATCTAGAGGCTCTCTCACCGGATCGAACTCTGGCCCACGAACCTCCCTTGCCATCCTGGTGTACTTTGTGATGCGGGGCTGGATTGTCGGGTTGCTGTACGCCTCGGGGGGGTCGTCAGGGTTGAAGGTGACGTCGGACATCGCCCTACCCTTGTGTGACAGACCATATGCCTCGAGCTCGCCGCAAGGCCGATTCTCATGTGACTGAGACTGCAGGAAAAAATAAAGTTGATGTCAGAATAACTGAGAGATACAAAGCAAAAAAATTATGCAGTATTGAGAGTTAAAAAAGGAAATAAATTAACGTACCCATCTACGAGCAAACTCACGGATGTTAAGGGGGCCTTGATGGTGTGCCGGACCTGCCATCTTCAAACGCCGTTCCCGACGCTCGAGGTGCTTTGCCTCCCACTCCGGCTGAATCCACGTGTCCACAATCCCTCTCCAAACCTGAGGCCGGTCGGCGACCCACCACGGAGGCACCTACAGGTCATCATGTGCATACCGTCCAAGAACATCAAATTTAGCATATTTAATATAAGAAAAATGAATATAATTAATTTAGCATATTACCTCCATGTATTGTTCTGGAGTGAGCCGTAGGTTCCGGACTTCCTTTTTTTTGGCTTTCTCTTGTTTGCTAGGCTTGTACACAGCGTTTTGCGAGACGCGGGACTTGTAAATCATATCCGTCACAAGCTTCCGACAGACAAACATCGCACACTCAGCTGCCGTCTGCTCCTATCCCTCCTGGCATCTGTAGAAATCCTGCATATAAAAGTTTTTGTCAATACTTCAAGAATATCCAATTAATTCGATTTATTGAGAAATACAATTTATTGCGAGGAAGACTCACCCAAAACTTGCCAACCACCCGGGCGGCCTTGTTCTGGAACTGCCTGTTACTCGGATCAGGCCAATTGGGCATGAGGGCGTAGTGGTCAAACGACGTCACCAGCACCACTCACGCGGCTTCTCCCTCGCCAACTGTCACACACCCGGGGTAGTGAAGCCTGCACAAAATGCCCAAGATGCCATTGGGAAGACGATTATGGCCACCTGGACTAACGATCTCCCACCCCCTGCCAAAATGATTTACACAAATTACTAGTTTCAATCGTGCGGTTGAAAGGAACCAATGAAAATGTTGTTCTAATTTACTGTAGTCCCTCGGGTTTAATCATCGGTCGGCTCGCGAGCGGTATGGGTCGCTCCGGAAGACGGGCGGGGCCTCACAAATAGACTTTCACCGCCCCCACTCCCGCCTCCTCATCCCCATCCTCCCCATCCCCATCCACCTCCCCCTCCCCCTCCGCCTCTGCCTCCCCCTCCTCATCCTCATCCTCCCTCTCGTCCTCCTCCTGCTGCACCGCATCCTCCCTCTCGTCCTCCTCCTGCTGCACCACATCCTCCCTCTCATCCTCCTCCTCGTCCGTCGATGGAAGGACCGGAGAGGGTGCAGATTTGCGAGCCCTGGCTCCAGACGACGAGGAGGGTGTCGTAGAGGGGGACCTCGTCACCCTCCTCCAAGCAGCCCTCAACCCTGAGACCTGAGGTTCATCCCGGTACAAGTCATTGAGGTTCCTCACCACAGGGGTGCGCTTTGGGGGGCGCTGCTTTGGCATCCTGAAATAGAAAAGAGTAAATCAATCAGTACATAATAACATATAAATATAAATTATTAAATAAGAAACAAAATGTCATAGTAATTTAGAAACAAATAGACTCAAGTAAATGAGAAACATAATTACAATTACTACAAATCTTACATGTTTTAGAAATATTCATCATGATCCGGGACATCTGGATCATAAGTCTCATCATCACTATCACGCATTTCCATAGACTCAACGCCGTGCTCTATAGGAGGAACGGATGATTCATCATCACTGCCATTGCCTACATGTAATCGCTCAAGTAATCTTAAGTCATCATCATCATGAACCTCTTCTGCAGCATCGTCGTCGACAACCATTTCATTGTCTACTTCCATTTCGATTCCTTCGGTTAAGTCTATCTCAAACCTCCCTTCTAGCCCATCTTCTTGAAAGAATTCTCGGGCATATGTGTTTGGATCTATTAGGTGGTAATCTTCATTGTTTGGTGCAGGTAGTTTACCGTGTGGTGATACCTTGTACACAACATCCCAGCCCTTGAGACACTTGTCAGTTTTACAAGGGTATGAGAGGTAGTATACTTGAGTGGCCTGTTGGGCAAAAATATAGACATTGTGTCCTGGGTACACGGATGACTGTTTAATTTCGACGAGCCCAAGATTCTGATTTCGTCTTACAACTTTTGGATCAAACCAATGACACTTGAATATGACTGGTTTAAGAGGTTTGCAACCATGATACTCGAGTTCATATATTTCTTCAAGTATTCCATAGTAATCTACCCCATCGGTTTGGCTATGCGTACAAACTCCATTATTTGTGGTTCTTCGATTGGGCCTTTTCTGCTCGTGTTGTGTCGTGTGAAAACGATATCCATTCACGTCATAAACAGCATATGACATGACCCTAAAGGCGAAACCATCGACAACCTGTCTCAACTCAGGACTCATAAACGCATCGGTTTGGCCCTGCAAGTTCAGGCAGGATAGTGTTAATGTGATACTGAGTACGAGATAGATTACTTGTAATGTAATGAGTACGAGCTAAATTACCTTCCATTTGAACCAGGAAATGAAATCGGGATTTCCGGTTCCCACACCCTGGCTAAGAAGGGTTTCCTCCTCCTGGTCGTTAGGTCATCTTGAACGACGCCAAAATTGCCCAATAAATTCACTGCACCAAATCAAATGAGGTTGGATGCAGATACGGCAAGATTCGAGAAAGAAAATGATGAGCTTTATTGACAACTTACTTTATGTATGGCCGTACTTCGTCAAGGTTGCGCAAAAGATATATCGTGATAGTGCGCCACTCTTGAATAGATAAGGTCTTGCACGTCCCAGCACTTGCACTTCCAAGAAGTCCTCGAAAAAGGCTGAGGTTCGATTCATTTTGAACAACATTGTACCGAGGAGGTCGATTATGCACGCTGGGAAGATGCTCTGCATAGTATTTAGTTGTGAAGTTTGACACCTCCTGCAGAATTGATGGCTCTGCAATGCAAGCTTCAATTTTGTTTTTATTTTTACATGTGCTTCAAAGAACCTTTTGAATCCTCTCAATTGGATAGCACCAACGGTTCTGCACGCCCCCCCAATCGTGCCTCGCGTGGGAGGTGCAAAATCATATGTTGCATTGGATTGAAAAAGCCGGGTGGAAAGATCTTCTCTAGCTTACAGAGCAATACTGGTGCACTTTTTTCCAGTTTGTCAATCACAACAAGAGATAACTCCTTAGCACAAAGCTGATGGAAAAAATTGCTCAACTCAGCTAGCATTGCCACACATGCTCAGGTACGTAGCCTCGAACCATCACCGAAAGAAGCCGCTCGATCCATATGTGGTAGTCACGACTTTTCAGCCCGTTTATTCGCAGAGTAGCTAAGTTTACTCCCCTCCTCAGATTCGCAGCATACCCATCAGGGAACATTAAATTTTGCATCCATTATGATACTTCCTTCCTTTGTTCCCTCTTAAGGACGAAATCGGCCTTAGGCCTTTTCCATTTCTTGCCCTCTACAGGCCGCGGGATGACTAGCTTTGGCCTATCGCATAACATTTCTTGATCGACTCTAGCTTTAACATTGTCTTTACTCTTCTCTGGTATGTCCATGATTGTACCCCATAGTGACTCGGCAACATTCTTTTCGGTGTGCATCATATCAATGTTATGTGGAAGAAGAAGATCTTTCATGTAGGGTAGCCTCCACAAGCCCGACTTCTGAGCCCATGCATGTTGCACACCATATCCCACAAAACATTGTTCTCCTTCTTTGAGCACGAGAGTGTCTAACTCAGCTTCAACCTCGGCACCTGTCATCATGTGTGGTGGTGGCCCTTTAACTACGACACCTTTCGTAAAGTTCTTGGTATCTCGTCTGAATTGGTGGTCAAGAGGGAGGAATTGTCGATGTTTGTCAAACGAAGAAAACTTGCCACCCCTCTTCAACCAAATGAACATCAGAGCTGCCTTGCATACTGGGCAAGGGAACTTCCCGTGGACACACCAACCGCAAATATAAGCCATAAGCTGGCATGTCATGCAGGGAGTACATGTACCACACGTGCATATTGAAGTTTGTCTTCGTAGCTCGATCGTATGTCCACACCCCTACCTCCCAAGCCTTGAGCAAATCATCAATCAGAGGCTCCATGTACACACTCATATTATCTCCCGGGTATCCAGGAATTATCAACGACACGAATATGTACTACCGTTGAAAGATGATGCCGAGGGGTAGATTCAGGGGGATAACAAACACGGGCCAACAAGTGTACGGGGCAGCCGTGAATCCAAAAGGATTGAACCCATCTGTCGCCAGTGCCACACATACATTGCGAGCCTCAAGAGCTTTGTCACCATGAAGCTCATCAAAATGGGTCCGTGCTTCAGCATCAGATGGATGTGTAAGCTTATCACTGTATCAACAACCCATTTTGTGCCAAGTCATTTGCTTCGCAGATTCCTCGGTCATGTAAATCTGTTGCATCCGCTGTATGTGCGGGAGGTACCGTAGGACACTCACTGGGATAGTGAGCTGTTTCTTTGGACGACCCTCACCAGAGTCTACCTCCACGTACCGAGACGCTTTACATTTTAGACAGTGCGTTGCTTTCTCATGTTCTTTCCTGAATAAGACGCATCCTTTCGGACATGCATGTATCTGCTCATACGACATCTTAAGTGTACGAAGGACTCTTCACGCTTTGTACATGTTCTTGGGCAAAATGTGACCTTTAGGAAGCATGTCGCCAAAAATAGTCATCAAAGTATCGAAGCAATCTCGACTCAGGTTATGCTGCGACTTTATGGCCATCAAGCGGCCGATGGCATCTAGTTGAGATAATTTGGTGTGCTGGTGAAGGGGTTTTTGTGCTGTAGCCAACATATCATAATACGCCTTCGCGCTTGGCTCTGGCTCCTCCTCTGGACGTTCTCCTTCAAAATGTGCTTCATGAAAGTCATCTAGCATGTCTCCTACTCCAGCATCACCATCAAGTTCTCCGATGCGTTGTCTCACGGCCTTGTCTCTCATACGACAGGTTTCACTATGGAAGGTCCACTTTGTATAGTCTCTCATAAATCCATGCTTGTAGAGATGTGCTGCCATGTCCTCCTTTGTATGCCGGCGCGTGTTTCTGCAGCTGCGGCAGGGACACCAAATGGTTTTTCTGTCTTTAGGCCCTTTAACCTTTGTAAATGCTTCATTAATGAAAGCTTGAGCGTTCCTAATCCATTCCTCTGTCACACAGCCATTTGGTGCCCATCCGTTGTACATCCACTCACGGTCACCCATTCTCTATCATATCAGCGAGTTATATAAACTAAATTGCATCATCTACATGATGTCTACACATTCTAATAGGTAAAGATAGGTCCTAATCCCACCCGTCGATGCGTAGATGGGGTCAGTCCCTATGGTCTACTACGATCCGAGACAGAATTTCGGCAGCACCTCCCCGCTGTTCTCTAAATACACGTCCGTTAGGGAGATTGTGTATCCGAAGAACAACGGGGAGGTGCTGCCGAAACTCTGTCTCCGATCGAAGTAGACCATAGAAACTAACCCCATCTACGCATCCACGGGCTGTCCAAAAAACGTGGACAATTGAAACAGATACAGCCATAAATATGCAAAGTTCTGCATATTTCCAACTGTATCTCTTCCGAACGGGAGACGCCTAACTAGGTTTCACGATCTACAACATCATATGGAAAGCAAATGAAATTTGCCTCACCTTGCGGTTGCGGACACGTGGCAGAGGAGGTCGGGGGCTAGCTAGTTCCTGCAAAAAAATGAACATAACATTGTCAGTTGTAAATTTGAGCAGCACCTACCCTACAAGGTCAGGTTTTGACCCCCTGCAACAAAACAACGGCACGATGACCAAGAATCACATTCCAAAACTATTGAAAGAAGCCTATTCATGGCCTTGAGCTAACTACCTAAATAAATTTGCTAAGTACTTAAAATTAATTAGCAAACTAAAGAAATGTAAAAATTAATTGGTAACTAAAATTACTAAAATTACCTAAAATTGGCTAACTAACTAACTAACTAACCAACTAAAATTGGTACCTAAAATTACCTAAAATTGGCTATCTAACTAACTAACTACATAACCAACTAAAATTGGTACATAAAATTACCTAAAATTGGCTAGCTAACTAACTAACTACATAACAACTAAAATTTGTACCTAAAATTACTAAAATTACCTAAAATTTGCTAACTAACTAACTAATCACATAAACAACTACATATAAAATTTAATTTTTGACCTAAATTTACTACCTTCGACGGAGGTAGAGGTTGGCAGCGGTGGCCGGGGACGCCCTCTCCCCCGGCGGTGGTGGGGGCAGTGGCCGGGGCCGCGGGAGGCAGCGGTCGGAGGCGGCCGGGGCTGGGCCAGGGGAGGCAGCCGGCCGGGGTCGGGACGGCGGCGAGGCAGGCGACCGGGGCCGGCCCGGGCGAGGCAGGCGGACGGGACCGGAGGAGATGAAGCCGGCGGCGGCGCGGACCGGGGACGGCGGCGGCGCGACGGGCTTCAAGAAACTGCTGTGTGTGCGCATGTGAGTGTGTCCGTGTGTGCGTGTGTGAGAAAGAAAGGGACCCTGCCAATGACAAGTGGGCCCCGCCTGCTTTGCCGAGAGCCAGATCCAAAGGTCTCGGCAAAGATTGGCTCTTTGCCGAGAGCGCTAGATCTGGCTGTCGGCAAAGAGAACGGGGGCCCACTTGTCATGCGCGGCAGCGGGTGTTCCTGCGACTGACTAGTGGGCCCCAAACTCTTTGCCGAGAGCTTTAGATCTAGCTCTCGGCACAGAAGGTGGGGCCCACTAGTCAGTCGCAGGAACACCCGCCGCGCGTGACAAGTGGGCCCCCGTTCTCTTTGCTGAGAGCCAGATCTAGCGCTCTCGGCAAAGAGGTGGTGGGTCCCACCAGTCCGTTCAAGGCACACCCGCCATGTCTGACAAGTGGGCCCCCGTTTTCTTTGCCGAGAGCAGGACTCCAGCCTCTCGGCAAAGCCTGGGTCCCACGTGGCAGACCAACCGTCAGCGGTTGACATGCGGGCCCACCCCCAGATGTGCTGTGAGTCTGGCCTCGGGCTCTTGGCAAAGACGCCCTCTGTGCTGAGAGCCTGGCTCACGGCACAGTTTATTTTCATTAAATTTATTATTAAAAATAGCAAATAAATGCGAAAAATTTTCCAACACTTAACATGACACCAGTTATGTTGTCTATTACTTATAGAAAAGTTTTTGTTGTTAAACTCAAATTTGAATTTCTCCAAGACTCCAAACCTGAAGACTTTAGTTCAAATTCTTTGAAACTTCTCGTGAGATGTTCCGGTTTCTAAACAGCGTACGTGTCAAAATGTTCAAAACGTTCTCAAATTTTTACCACAATCTCCCCATATGATATAATGAGCAATTGACAGAATTCATGATTTTCAAACTTCATTTGAATTTTATATAATTTTCATCATGATCAAAGATCCAAATGATAGAAATTTAGCTTCATTTCGTGTACATGGTCTTAGACATGTCTCGTGAACATGAATATCATTTTTCTAACAACTTTACTCTATGATTTAATGCACTTGCAGTTCATATCAGACGTTTACGAAAAAATTACCTAGAATGAAATAAAATTGTTAAGTATAGCAAACAGAAATATAATTGTGCCACATTTGAACATATGCTTTCTATGATTCTATGTTGATGAAGGAAAAAGTTTGGAGTTGAGAAAATAAAATTTTCTTGCACTGTTTGCCGTGAGGTAACATAAAGCTCTCGGCAAAGAAATTAGGCTCACGGCACAGACGATCCTGTACCGTGTACATGTCCTTTGCCGAGAGCTAGATCCCCGGCTCTCGGCAAACGAGACGGCATGGCCAACTTCCATCACGGCGGGACGCCTGTGCCGTGAGTCAGGATCTTTGCCAAGGGCTACTTGTCCAGACTCTCGGCACGTGGCTTCTATGACGTGTGTTCCCTCTTTGCCGAGAGCCTGGAGGGTGGCTCTCGGCAAAGGATTCCTGTGCCGTGAGTCTGACATTTGGCTCTCGGCAAAGCCTGTGGCTCACGGCACAAGCTCGGATTCCGGTAGTGGGGCCGCCCGTCATTTTGAATCCTTTGGGAAAGCAGTAAACAAGTGACCCTGGAGTAACTGATGGCTGACGTCGAAGAAAAGCAACTAGGTGACAGCATACGGTTGCTGTCAATTTTCTGTTGCTAAAATTGTACAGCAGGGCTCTTTCCACCAAAACAATCCCCATTCCCCAATTCACCATTCCCAATCACTATCGCACTCGCTCCACCAAACCCTAGTCTCGAGAGCTCAGGATGTTGCCGGCTGGCCAATCGCGACGGCTGAGGCGGCGCCGGCAGCAGCCAACACCGGGCGGCACTCTGCTTGCTGCTCTCCCGACGGAGATCCATGACGACGTGCTTGCCCGCCTCCCAACCCATGACGTGGTCCGCACCTCGGCCCTGTCATCGGCGTGGCGCAGCCGCTGGGAATCGGTGCCTGGCCTCAACGTTGACCTCAACCTCGTCGGGGTCAACAGCTGGAGGACAGTAGCCGGTGTGCTCGAGCGCTGCGCCAAACCAGTCCGCCGCTTCAGGATCTACGGCGTCCCGCCCCGCCTCGCTGACCGCGCAGATGGTTGGCTCCGCCTCGCCGCGGCCAAGAGCCCCCGCTCCGTCTCCCTCTACCTCCCCGCCGTCCGCGACTCACCCGCCGCGCTGGCCGAGCTGAGGCTCGCATCCTGCGCCCTGCCGGCGCCGCCCGTCGGCTTCGCGGGCTTCCATTCCCTGGCCACTCTCGACCTCGACGGGGTCTTGTTCCTCGCCGACAACGGGTGGAGGCAGGTGGAGGTGATGCTCGCCGCTGCGCCGGGGCTCCAGGTGCTGCGCCTGAGACACATCTGCTTCCACGTTGACCAGGGCCGTCCCTGAGGGTGTGCAGGGTGAGCGACCGATCAAGGCCTCCAAATCGTATAGGCCTCCAGTTCATTACCCATATAAGTATATAGCTAAGCTGCAGCTCGCAAGTATTAAGAAAAGGAAGCAGCCTGGTTGGCTCATTATCAACAACGTCATTGCCCATTTAGCAAGCCAATAGCCCAAAAGAAAATGAGTCCAGCCTCCTGGGCGCTAGTGTCGACTCGTTTTATCTCCCGTCGACTAATCTCTCGTATTTTATTTCAATTCAATGTGTTGAAGACCTATTTGGGTTCTACAATGATACAAGAAAGACTTAATGATTTGGCTATAATAGCACTTGAGAGCAGAATATTGGAGAAGATTGATTCTGAACATATTATTGAAGATTTCATTTCAGAAAAACACTAAAAAAATGAAGCTATTCAAGAAAAAATTATGCAACATAGATACAATTCTTAACATAGCTCGTTGCAATATAATATATTATATCGTACATTTTATTTTCGTTTTATTTTTTTAAGTTAGTAGGCCTTTTTTTTTAAGTTCCGTACAAGACCTCGGATTTAGCCGGGACGACCCTGCGTTGACGCAGGGAGCCCCCCGCCGTCAAGTGGGTCATAGGAGGGCCAAGCCTCCGGCAGCTTGTCCTCTTCCTGAGCCTGGGAACTGGGTCTGGGTCGTGGGAGCTTGGGGCGCTTCCCAAGCTGGAATATGCCCATGTCTATCTCGACGACGCCCCGTCTGACAGAGACTACGTCCAGCTTCTCGATGGTCTTTCCAATGTCAGAGAGCTCGTGATTAGTAATTTTGACGGCGCAACACAGCTGGTGTGTTAGAATAGATCCAATCTGCATAATTCAAATTTTGGGTATTACATATGATTCTTTGTAGTATTAGTATGCCCTGGTCAATTTTTAATCTAATAGTATTACTTTTGCAACACTAGACCACTAACGATTTGTGCTGACACTTGCAAATTAGTGTGCTGGCGGGTGCAATTGGCAACCGCCAGCACTGTAGTTTGCAGGGGCGCCGGTTCATTACCCGCCAGCGGTAGTATAACAGTGCTGGCGGGCAACATAAGGAACCGCCAGCAGAAATGGGGACGATTTCTGCTGGTGGTTGCCATATGTTGCCCGCCAGCACTGTGGCCCTCAATAAAACCCGACAGCTTCTTCTTCCCCAGCTACCTTCCATTGGAGCTTTGCCCAAGAGGAGCTCGGGAAAAGCTCCAAAAACACCCAATCTATGGGGGAAAGGTTTTGCACTTGATTTCTTTGGAGGAGGTGGCTATATAAGGTGAGCTTGTGCTATTTCAACCTTCTTTTTTTATCTTTTATCCATCATTTCTAGCTTCATTATAGATTCAGCTCTCTAGATCTAGGGCTTGCTAGCTATGGGAGAGAGAGGAGTGAAGAGTGAGAAAATTAGTTGTAGATTATTTTTTTAAGTAGATTGTTATGCAGATTAATTGTAGATTCACTATACTTGTCATTAATATAATTAGGTTCATTAAATAAAAAATAGAGAAGTGAAAAGAGAGAATTTATTGTAGATTTTTTTAAGTATAGTGTTATGCAGATTAATTGTAGATTCGCTATGTTTGTCATTAATATAATTAGTTTCATTAAATAAAAGGTAGAATTGAGTTTTTAATTATTGTGACTCATTTATTATTACTATATGATTAAATTAGTTTCTAAAATGTATAATTTTTTCATAGGTTGTTTAACATCGATCACAGAGCATGGATGTATGACGTACAGAGACATTCTTCTACATTCATGACAGAGTTATCAAAGTTTCTCGAGGTTGCGAAGAAGCACGCTCGCATTTGCAAGTCAAAGCAAATACGTTGTCCGTGTACTGATTGTTGCAACAAACTTGTATGGGAGGATCCTAATGACATCAAGATGCATTTGATACAGCGAGGTTTTATGAAAGGATACACAACTTGGTCCCACCATGGTGAGGCAGCGTCTACTTTCAACAATGCAGACATTGGCACCGGGTATGATGAAGTGGGTGACGAAGATGAAAATGATCATGTCATGATGGATGATGCTTTTGACTGTGGAGATGAAAATGGTAATGAAACAGATGCACCACAAGTGGACGATGAATGTGATGTTGATATGGAGGAAATGTTGCGCCACATTGAACTGGAGGTGTTGGTAGGGACTGCTAAAGGGTTAGAAAATTTTGAGACACTTAAGAAGGCAACAAAGGAACGTATGTATTGTGGGAAGGAGTGGACAATGTTGCGTTTCATCCTCAATTTTCTGATTGTTAAGGCTAAATTCGGATGGTCTGACAATAGTTTTAACGAACTCCTTACTTTGTTGGCCAACCTGCTCCCGAAGCCTAACCTTGTGCCAAAAAACACATATGAAGCAAAGAAGATCATCAACCCATTGAAGATGCGGGTTCAAAGAATACACGCATACAGGAACCATTGCATATTGTACTGCGGTGACTATGTAGAAATGAAGAAGTGTCCTAATTGTGAGGCTAGTCATTACAAAAGTAATGCTGATTTCGACGCAGAACGTGTCGCTAGCACAAAAGGCGGAAAGAGGAAGAAGGGTGGAAAGAAAAGTGCAGGTGCTCAAGTGGGGGATGAGTCTAGTATTGGTACGACTGACACGACTAGTCAACGTAAAGTCCCTGCCTTGGTGATGTGGTATTTGCCGGTGGAGGACCGTCTAAAGCGATTGTTCTCGAACCCAAAGACCGCCAAACTAATGACTTGGCATGCCGATCGCCCAGAGAAGTCCGATGGGAAGCTTAGACATCCTTCTTATGCTCGCCAGTGGAGGACCTTTGATTCCGAGCATAAAGACTTTAGAGATGAAAAAAGAAATATACGGTTCGCGTTAAGTACAGATGGCATGAATCCATTTGGTGAAAGAAGCAGCACGCACAGCACATGGCCAGTGCTGATGACCATATACAACCTTCCCCCTGGCTATGTCACAAGAGAAAGTTCCTTTTGCTAACCATTCTAATCCAAGGGCCGAAGCAACCTGGTATTGACATAGATGTTTTCCTGTAGCCATTGATGGAAGATATGGAGAAGTTTTGGAAATATGGGGTTGAGATGTGAGATGAGTACAGACAGGAGAAATTCACACTTTATGCAATTATCTTTGTTACCATTAATGATTACCCTGCCCTATTTTCAATGTTGGGTCAGATAAAAGGAAAGACAGCTTGTGTAGTTTGCGTTAATGGTACAATATCTGTCTACCTAAAAGGATCTACGAAGATAGTGTATATGGGGGCCAGACGCTGGCTACTGAGGAGTCACAAGTACCGGAAGATGGCGGACTATTTTGATGGAACGATTGAGGGAAATTCTGCCCCACAACCGGCCACGGGTAAAACCATATTTGAAATGTGTCAGAAGGTCAAGTTCAAACTCGGTATGAAGTCAAAAGATAAAGATGGTGTTGGAAGGAAGGAGGCTGAAGCTACAGAGAATGTCAATGATGTGCCTTTCAAGAAGATGTCGATATTCTTTAAGTATTTGCCATACTGGAAAGACCTGGCGGTGCGCCATGCCATTGATGGGATGCATCTTCAGAAGAATGTGTTTAATAGCACAATCGGATTCTTAGGCTTAACGGGCAAGGTAAGGGACGGACTGAAGTCACGTAAGGATCTTGTTGACCTAAAAATCAGGTCAGAGCTCCACCCGCAAGAACGTCCTAATGGTAAGCAATACCTTCCCCCTGCTAGCTACAACTTAACACAAGATGAGAGGTTGGCTATCAGCAAGTGCTTGCGCGGGCTGAAAGTGCCTACCGGATTCTCATCGAACATCCGTTCACTAGTCTCGTTGAAGGACATGACGCTTACTGATTATAACTCTCATGATTGCCATGTGATGACAACTGTTTTTCTTGCGATTGCGACCAATATTCCTTAAGATGGTTATCACAAGGATGTGCTACTTTTTCAACTTCATTTCGCAGAAAGTCATCGATTCAGTAGAATTGGTAAGGCTTCAGCTTTTTATGTCAGAAACTCAAGCGCAGCTCGAGATGTGCTTCCCTCCGTCCTTTTTTGATATCATGGAACATCTAATGGTCCACATGGTCGAGCAAATTACTGAACTAGGACCTATGTACTTCCATGAGATGTGGACGTACGAACGGTTCATGTCACTTCTCAATGGATGGATGAAAAACAAGGCATTTCCGAAGGGCAGCATGATTGAGAGCTACCATACTGAAGAGAGTTTTGATTATTGCATAGATTACATAAAAGATAAGAAAGCGGTCGGTTTACCGGAATCTCGACACGAAGGGAGATTGTCGGGTCAAGGTACCATTGGAAGGAAAAGATTCATTGACGAGGACAACCAACAATTGGAGAAAGCACATGCAAGTGCTCTACAACAACTTACAATAGTGGAGCCATTCATTGAGCAACTGGAAAATGACATTCGTGTGGAAAATAATGATCGGGACGAGGATTGGGTCATCAAACAGCAAAAGCGTCGTTTCCCCTCATGGTTAAAAGAACATGGACATCTATTTGAAGGAAACTCCATACACGACGCAACATTGAGCAGGTTGGCGGCTGGTCCATCAAGCAATGTCACCTCATGGAAAGCATATGAAATTAATGAGTACACCTTCTATACCAAGGCAAAAGACAACAAGAGTGTCGCTTACCAAAATAGTGGTGTTCGCTATGATGCAATTGATGCTCACGGAAACAACAACACTTTCTACGGTTTCATTGAGGAAATATGGAAACTTGACTATGGAGCAAATATTCGGATCCCCTTGTTTCGGTGCCAATGGGTCAAACACCCGAAGGGCGTTACAGATGACAACTATGGGAAGTGCACAGTGCTGGCGGTCGCGTAAGATGACCGCCAGCACTGTGCTTTTCCCCAAAAATAAAAAAATGAAAGTGTGCCTAAACTGATTCAAAATTGTCCGAAACTTCTACAAGTTTACTGAAATGTTAAATAGTAACTATGAAAATTATTATTTGACACATAACACTAAATATTTTTCAAAGTTAGTTCAAATGTGACTCCTGGGTGAAACAACCCAAGAGTTAGAGGGTGTTTCACCCAAGAGACTCATTTGAACTAAAATTTTGAAACTAAAACTTTTCTATGAGCAAAAAACCTTCTCTAATTTACTTTGAATCATTTTACAATAGTTCTGGAAATTTGAGACTAAATTGAACACATTTTGGGATGTTTTCAATTTTTTTGAATTTTTTGGAAATGCACAGTGCTGGCGGTCGCGTAAGACAACCGCCAGCACAGAAGCTCAGTGCTGGCGGGCGCTTTATACCGCCCGCCAGCGGTGCTACGGACCATATAGCGGCCCACGGGGCTGAAAATTTTCTAAGTCCCGGCGCGAAAACGAAAAGACGCCGTGAGGCTGCCGAAATTTCGCGCCGGCCTCGCCGCCGTCCTCCCCGAGCGCCACCGCGTCGCCGTCCTCCTCCCCCAGCGCCGACGCGCCACCGCTCCTCGCCGTACGCCCTTGGAGCACCGCCGCCTCCCGCCGTCTTCCTCCCCGAGCTGTGCCGCCGCCTCCCGCCGTCTTCCTCCCCGAGCCGCGCCGCCGCCGAAGATGCCGGCCGCCACATCCATCCCAAGCGCCGTCGTCTCCTTCGCCCTCAAGACCTGCCATTGTCTGCAGATGGAGAACCCGGCGCCGCTGACAACACCACCCCCCCCCGCGCGCGCCGCCGTCCTCGCGCGCCGCCACCGACAATACCTCTCCGCCGCCCGCCGGCCCGGCGCCGTCGTCCACGCTGCGCGACGCCACCGCCGGCGAGGTCCCGCCGCCGTCGTTCATGCAGCGCGACGCCGCCGCCGGCGAGGGCCCGCCACCGTCCTCCTCCCCGCGCGCCGCCGCCGCCGGCGAGGGCCCGCTGCCGACGTCCTCCCTTCACCGGCCGGATCCGGATGGGTGGGGTTTTTTTAATTTTTTTGCAGATGTATTATTAGAAATGCTTAATTTGTGGTTAAATATGTTATTATAACTGTTTATAAATGCTTAATTTGTATTTACATGTCTCAATTAAGTGTGAAAAAAATTGTGTATGGTGTAGATTTCGATATGCTTATCTATTAAGTGTGAAAAAATTTGTGTGTATTTAAATATTAGTTATCTTTATTAATTGACAAAATTAGAAATGTTTATCTATTATGTGTGAAATTTTGATATGGTTTATGGTCTATTTTTTTGTAAAAAATGTATAAATAATAACGTGTACACTGGAATTTGGAATAGATTTGAGGATTATTAGATAAAATAGTTATTGCTGGATATTATTTGGATTTTTTAAATTATAACTTGTACACCGGTCAGTCATGAATCCTCCGAGGACGAAGACGAAGAAGGATTTCAAGAAGACTATTTAACTCCAGATGAGTACGAACCCAGCGTACCACGGCCTCGTAGGTGTGCAGATGACGATGACATTGATTACAATCCTAGCCTAGATGAACAGGTCTGCATACACATTCATATGTTGTTGATGTGTTTGTTGTTCACATTCAGATATATTAAATATAATTTGTATGTGTGTAGAACGATGATCAATCCCCGCCACGTCACCGTAGAGCATTGACTAATTCTGCATAGGAGATAGAAGGTTCAGGACCACTACCTTCGACGACTACTACTACTACTAGTAACCCCAAGAAGGGACGTGGAAAACACAAACGAAACCAGATCCCTGAAAGAGGACAATATGTGATAGAACAACTTGGTGCCAAAGACGAGCCCGTCCTTCCTGAAGGGATAAAAGCTCGATTTCGGAACATCGCAGGTGCAATTGTCAGGGATCAATTGGGGAACTGGATCACAACAACTAACTGGAAGAAAGTGCCGGTGGCAACAAAGGATGTATTGTGGGCCAAACTGAAGGAAAGGTTTGTTTTTCTGGAAGGGACCGAGCGACAGGCTAGACGTTTTGCTGAGGGCCTCCTTGGAAGATGTTTACGGACTTGGAGGTCTACGCTTAATACAGAATTTGTTCAGAAAGGGAAGGATGCTAGGGCAGTGTATGGTAACATCCCGCTAGCGGTGTGGCAAGAATTCAAAGAACAGAAGACAACAGAGAAAGCAATAGCTGAGAGTAAAGAATATATAGAGAAGGCTAAGAAAGCTGCTGAGAACCCCCATCACCTGGGTTCGGGAGGATATGCTGCCAAGCTACAAAAATGGAGGCAAATGGAAGAACAGAGGAGGGTAGCTGGTTTACCAGAATTGTTTGAAGGCATGGATGAGCGTAGCAAGAATTGGTGCCTTGCTCGAATTCCGACAATAACACCTGACGGCAAGGTTGTATTCGAGAAACCCACAACAGAATAGATTTATGAGAAGTTGGAAGAACTCGCCGATTTGCAAAAGTACGGCCTTTTCAAGCCCGATAGGGAGAAAGATATGCTAACCACCGCGATCGGAACCCCTGAGCACACTGGCCGTGTTCGAGGGATGTCATCTACCTTACCTTGGGGTAAAGCATTTCCTGAAGATAGAGGAAGGTATAAGAAGTGCGACCGTTATAAGAAAAATCTTGAAAACAAGATGAGAGAAATTGCCAAACAAGAGCTGGTACAGTTCTTCATAACCCAACAACAGGCCACCGGATCGGCTGCAACCGATGCTCAAGGACATGGAGTATTACCAAACCTGCTACTTGCCCAGAGTGGATCTGTCGTCGTTCCTCCAAGTAGTGCTGGGTCTATTGCCAATGCCAAGTATCCTGTTGATGACATAACAGAGGATACCCCATGCAAGTTGGTTATACCTTACGGAAGGAAACAAGATAAGTTTCGCGAGGTTGCAACGGCCATGGCACCCGTGGGTCATATGTTTCTGAATCCACCCCCGCCAGAGTATGCATGGGTGCAAGTTGTCTCGGTGTCTGATGAGGCGTGCGAGATTGATATCCCTACCGATGAGGGGATCGAGCTCCTTGGTGATGCGAGGAACCAATACATACTATGGCATCGTCGAGATATCATTCTTAATGTATCGCCAAATCCCTCACAGCAGCCTGTAGTCGAGAACACAGCAGCACGAACAACTATGGATGTTGGGCAGGGAGGTAACGATGAGACCGAGCAGACGACTATGGATGTTGTGCAGGGAGGTAACAATGAGACCGCGGAGCAGACGACTATGGATGTTGGGCAGGGAGGTAACAATGAGACCGAGCAGTCAGTGCTATCACCTATCCATGAAATTGTCCATGACGATGAAGAAAGGGATGCAGATGTGGATAATTTTGAAGTTAATTTACCAAATTCACCTCCCCCCCGCCAGCTTCACCTACCAAGAGGGTACCCCGTATGATAACCTCATACGAACCAAAAAAGAAAACAGCACAAGTTGACACCTTCTTACATGCACTGAAGGCGAAAAAAGGTGCAGCCATGAGTGATAAAATTGCAACTCGCTCCTCTGTTCGAAAGAAAAAGCAAGAACTCAATTTATTTGATTCGGAAGAGGTGCCCCAGGTTTTTGTGCATGGCAAACCATTCTGTTATACGTGGCAACTGTTGGAGGGGCCGCCGGAACTGAATAAGCTGCATGGATGGATCATGTTGGCCATGAAGCAAGGCATTCATACTATTACCGCTGATGTCCCAACGTGGGTGTTCGATAGCCCGATACCGCGAAAGTTGGTAATTGATCTCCAGGATTTGCACGTGATGTTCCGTCGTGAACGCCTTGACGTGAATCTCGTCACCATTTGGTGCATGTAAGTCAACATGCATGTACCACATACCAATTTTCAAATCCATATGTGTAGTTTTACTTTGGTATAACCATCCTAAGCGATCTATATATTTTGTAGGATGCAAGCCTTGGATGAAAGGAAGACTGGAGGGAGGTGGAAGGTAGCATACCTTGACCCGCAACAAGTGAGCGAGCCGGCGCACACGTACATAATCAGGGAAGCATTTGAAAAACAAATCGAACAAGAAACAAAGACAGAAGAGGAGAAACAAGCTGTAATACAGAAATTACATGCTGCTAGACAACATGAAGTGACTGTATACATTGCAAAGATAATGAAGAAAAGGATGAAGCAGAAGAGCCACATCATGTGTGCTTACAATTTTAAGTAAGCTATTTCTAATTACTATAGATAAATATATTTAATATGTGGTTTATTTATATTAATTATTGGAACATAATTATTTTCAGAGACCATTTCATTGTCTTATGTATCTGTCCAAAGCTTGGAGAAGCAGGGATCTTCGACTCATTACACTACGAAGAGAACGTTTACGGGGATTTCATTAAAATTCTAAAAAAGTAAGGAAACCCATTGTAGTACTTTAATAATGCATGTAAACACTAGAAATTGTATAACTAACTTCTGTCTTTGTATCCTCAAAACGCGTATCGGCTATACATAATAAATGGTGGGGAGCACCCTGCAAATAGGCAAAAGATGTTAATACGACATGCCAAATACGTAAGAACATAACAAATTGATATTATTCATAGTTGTGCAGTTCGTTAATAATTTCTCATCACTTTTTATTTTTTTTCAGTGCTACAAGCAACCTCCTGGCAGTATCTTATGTGGATATTACGCGTGTGAGATGTTGAGAAATAATGGAAGGTATCGGACGAATCCTGAAGACGTAAGCCTCTGGTACACAACCATATGCTAATTTACTTTCTAATGATTATGCATAATAATCTTCAATTATTGTGCGTATGTGCAGCTCCCTACTATAGATACTTCGTGGGGGAACCTGAGAGACAAGGACATCGAGAACATTTGTGCGGATCTGGCGAGGTTCCTCCAACGTGAGATTTGCCACGAGCTGGGAGAATTCTTCGATAACGAAGGAGTGTTGATTCTAGAAGAGCACGAAAAGTTACGTCGATGGGTGTAGTAGAGGATTATCTATTTTTAATGTGGATTAATAATATGTGAGACTTATGTAGTATTATATGCTAGTTTGGATTATGTGGTTGATAGACACATTTGAATTTGTGGGACAAATACAAATAAATATAGGTGAATTTGGCCTACAAATACGAATACTATTGAATACGGGTGAAATTGACGGATAAATACAAATAATAAACAAATGCAGCAAAAACTAATGAGAAATGGAAAAAAGTAGTTCCTGGCGGGCGGCTAAACCACCCGCCAGCACAGAAATGCTCTGTGCTGGCGGGTGGCATAACATCACCGCTAGCAGAGAAAACCTCAGTGCTGGCGGGTGTGTTAAGTAGGCCGCCAGCACAGAGGTCCTCTGTGCTGGCGATTGGTTTAAGGCGCCCGTCAGCACTGAGGTCCTCTGTGCTGGCGGTTGATGTAAGTCGCCCGCGAGCACTGAGGTCCTCTGTGCTGGCGGGCGGGCGCCCGCCAGCACTGAGGGCCATTTGTGCTGACTCTAAGTTGCTATTTTAGCCGTCAGCACAAATCGTTTGTGGCCTAGTGCAAGGGTCGATGACACGGAGTATATATAGGTTCAAGCCATTTTCTACTTTAGTTGGTCTTATTTTTTTCTTGATGTCCCCCCTAGATAGAGTGTATTCTGATTTTTTCCCCCTTTCCTCCAACAAATAGTTCATAACACAAGCAACATAGATAGACTGTATTGTTGCAGACTGAACGTAACAGTACCAGCCACATTCATAATGTTAAACTAAAATGAAACTTTAAATTTGGTTAGGTTTTAATTCTGTTTAATTCTGTTAAACAAATATCAAACAATCTACTTATCATATATAACTGAATTCTCATTTTCTTTCTGGGTATATGTACTACTAATTCTTTTTTATGCAGTAGATATTATGCCAATTAATTTCTTTAAAACTTTCAGGTACCTATTATCCCAAAAAGTCTTTCAGAGAAATTCCACAACCTAAGGGTTTTGAAACTTGACACCAACTTTTATGGTATCTCGACATGCATATCAACATATTTTCTACTTTGTCGAGTTCCGCTTCTTCAATTTCTTGAGATTACGGTAATGTTTGTTATATTGTTCATAGTTATCTTACTACCTTTCCTTGATCCTTTGAATTTAATATATTAATGAACTCAATTTGTTTTGCATGCAGGATTATGTTAGAGATGGGGATACCGATGAAGCTTATTTACCAGGTGGATTCACAGACACTAGGTTTTTGGATTCTGCTATGCTCAACAATCTGGAATACCTGTGCATGATTAGTATTTCATGCACAGTAAATGACATGCGGTTCATCAGGGACGTTCTACACAATGCAATAAATCTCAAGGAAGTATCTGTTGAGATGTTTGAGGGAAGTAAAAAGTCTTCTCAACAGGCATCTAGAGAGCTCAAGGATTTTCAAAGAGCGTCACCAGAAGCAAGGATCACCGTTAAGCATGGAGATTCCGTGTTTAATGTTTAAAATATGGCGTTATCATTCAGAAATGTTACTATGCATGTACTTTCTGAGTTTGGACCATGTTATTAGTTCGGGAAAAAACATTTTGCTTTTGACTGTATGAATAACAGTTATTTTATCCATGATTAAAATCATGCTGGATGCGTGGAAATCTATTTCAGGTTACAGCCTTCTGCATGTCTTGGCCTTGTGTTATGACTTGCAAGTTAAATATTAGAGCACTGCTGTGTTGAGCTTTATAATGGTACACTTTTTAGGCAATGGGGGAAACTAGCATAGTTTGAATATGTCACACATCCATATTTTTCAGAAACGAACTCCCATTTTTATTTCGATATATATAATTGCTCAGAAAAATGAAACTGGTAATCAGTGAGCCATGGAAAAATAATTCCCCCTATATCTGAATCAGGTGATCATTCGGTGGTATTGGATGAATTTTCCATTATGTACATTTAGAATTCAAAATTAGAGGGATGGGACACCAGAAAAACAACTAAACCACATCATTCAACTTTGCCCTGTAAATCAGATTGGAGAATTCCTTTCTGAAAGTGTCCTTGCAAGTCTGAATTATAACAGGTTAATTTTCAAAGATATAACCATTTCTTGTTGTCCATATATATACTCCATGAAAAAGGGCTGCGCTATCTGATGTTTGAAGCTCTCAAGAATCTGATACCCAGTCATATTAGTATCAACATGTAATCCTAACAAATTCCAACATTGATGGAAAAAGGGGCAGAATAAAATTAGATGGAGGACGGATTCTTCTATACCATTCTGAAAGAGAACACATGAATAACATTGTTTTTCTTTTAAGTAATTATCTTGTATTAAGTCCGTCTTTTAGTAGGAGCCAAAAGAAAACCTTGTGCTTCATTTGACAGCTAGAGGCCCAAAGCCATTTGTAAACATGATGAATTTCCACATGTCCTTTCATTGCTTTATAGTCTTTACTTGGGACATAAATGATATTGCCCCAGAAATATGACCAATTGTCCTCTGAAGCATCATTTGTCAATGTGTTGAACTGGTTAAATGCTATGGTAGACAGAGGCAGGTGAAAAAGAGAATGAAAGTTGCTTACTGTGGCTGCCTTATAAAGAGAGACTTCAGTATTTTTTGCAAACAAATGCAATTCTGGGAAGACAAGTTTTGGCACTAAGCTACACCACATATCCTCCCAGAGGGACATTGATCTGCCATTTCCTGGGCTTAGGAATGCAAGCCTCTGTACTGACTACTGACTAAGAAGTTTAATTATATCTCTCCACCAATAAGAGCCTTTCCTAAATCTTCCTGGTAATTGGCCATTGTTATAGTAGTTACTCCATATGAGGTGCACCCAAGGCATTTAATGGTTCAAGAACTTGTGCAGGAATTTCATTAGCAGAACTTCATTTTGAACATGAAGATCAATTACACCCAGACCACCTTATTTTGGAATACAAACCGTAGGCCAAGCAGCCTTTGGTGGCTTTCTAGCATTTAAATCAGCCCCCCTCCATAAAAGACGTTTTCTGTACTTGTCAAGTTGATTAGCTTCTGTTAGAGGTAAAGTTTATTATACTAGAGCCATATACTATTCATGCATTGCTGAACCTATCTTTGCTTCCTTTTCTTATACTGGATATTTATTAAAATTAGTGGTAATATGATATATCGGATATTAGTTTTCTTTATAAGTATGCTCTAGATATGATGCCTATAAATTTCTTCATGATACTTTTAGGTACCTAGAGTCATTATCACATATACCGCAGCCATTGTCTCAAGACTGCCGCAGCTATATCCAAGAACAACAAAGAGATGCCAGTACAAAGTCTTATAATCCTATATGCAACAAAGAGATACCCGATGATCCAGTCATCTCAGGTAAATGGTTTCTCAGTTGTCATAGCTAGCTGTGCAGATCAATGGTTTTTCAGTTGATCGAAGAGGTATCCATTTCTATATAATTTCATTTCTTATCCACATGAAATAATTTATGCTATTTCTACGCTACACAATCATGGATGCAAGGCTGAACGAGAGCTGCCCCATTACCTTAAAGTGCTTACAAGTTACATCCATGGGTGACCTTCGATCTCCAAAAGCTACTAATAACCACTGCTACAAAGGCTACAAAAGATAACTATTGCATCCACTGCTACAATGGCTGGTTCTCCCTTCTTGCGTTTTACCATACCGGTGTGGTAAAACGCAAGAAGGGAGAACCAGCCAAGAAGAAAGGGTGGAGGAGGATGGGCCCAACAGCTAAGAAACATGGTGGAGATGCAACCAGCTGACAAGAAGGCCAATCTTTTAAGGATGCAATAGTTATCTTTTATGCAGTGATATATATACCAGCATATAATTTTTATATTTGAGATCGCGAACTGCACATTCAACTTATGATAAAACAGCTAGTATATTGATCTTCAGTTGTCCTATGGATGGTTGCAGTTGCCAAAAGGAAGCATTATTTGAGATCATGAGCTAGTGAAGGCAAATCAATCTTCTCAAGCTAAGTGCATACTTCTTTGCATGTTATAATGTTATAGGTGATTACTAATATGTACATATGTACTTGAAAAGGCAGGCGATTAGTATAGAAGATTAATGATCTTCAACCTTTATTGGAGGTGATGTTTATTATACTATGGGAATATGCTATTCAGTAATTCTTTAACCGTAGCTTTCAAACATGTAATCATCTAACGGTTTTGTCAAAACCCCCTTGCCCCCTCCTCCCTTCTTCTCAACCTGATGCCCTCCAATCCTTTCATGATTTTTGCTGCCATTGTTCATCCAATTGTTAAAGAAAACTTCCATTTTTGAAATATGTTATTTTGGGGTTGGTAACTAGCAATCCTTTAAATTTTTAGCTTGTTTATTTGGCTAGATTTTTTAATTTTGCTTGAAATTAATGGTAGGGATCTCTTCCTTCATCTGTGATGTCAATTCTCATGAGATTTCAATGGAGACACCCGAATTTTGAAGGTTGCTCATCCCTCTACCTTGATCAAAGGTTAGTCTCTTGCAATGTTTATTTTTTATCTCTTCTATGCTTGTCCTGTCCTTTGGCACCACCGGAAGAGAGGACTGGGCTAAGCTGGCGGCATGTACGGGCCGAAAGAGGAGACGACTTGCGCGTGCTGGCAGTTGGTCTGAGATTCGGCGTGCTGTGCCGGTGGCGCGCGCCGGAAGAGTTTTTGTTCCTTGCCATGCTTGCGGAGGCGCTCTCTCTCTCTCTCTCTCTGACCACTGTCGAGAAGAAAAAATAACACTACGTTGGGCCGTGCCGTGCCACTCTACTCCGCTAGGCTGTTCTCCCACCCCGAGAAGAAAAAATAATGGTGGAAACTGATCGAAAGTTTAGAACACCAGTGCAAGCGCGACTACGCCATGTATGCATTGCTCAATCTTCTAACGCTGCTTCTATGGTGAAAAATTGGGGCTGAGGACCAGGAGTGTCCGAGGCCAATGGATGGTCGCTCCTTAGTGATGAGTGATTGACAACATGGTGTGGACTGACTCTTGGCCTAGTATTGCAGGTGTTGGATGCGGCTTGATTTGCGTTGGTGCAGGTGAAGAACAGGCGCGAAAGGTCTTAGCCAGAGTGGCCTCCAGGTGTGGAGAGACAAGTAGGCTTGGTTCGAGGGACCCGGTGGCCGGACGGGATCAAGTGCGGTCCGCATGGTGCAAGAAGAGCAAGAAGAAGTCGTGGACATGGAGCCGGTGCAGGGTAGCGGCTAACAACTGAAGTTTGCATGCGGGGTTTGTTGATTTGGCCACAAAATCAACACCGAGCCGGTGCAGGGTAGCGGCTAAGGATCGAAGTCTGCACGCGGGGTTTGTTGATTTGACCACAAAATCAACACCGAGCCAGTGCGAGGTAGCGGCTGACGACCAAAGCTTGCACGTGGTCGAGCCGGTGCAGGGTGGCGGCTAACAACCGAAGTCTACACGCGGGGTTTGGTGGTTTGCCACAAAACTACCAGGAGGAGGGTTTCTTGGTTTGGGCCTCAAAACCGAGCCTGAGGACTCGGCGAGACGAGGACGGCCACCCAGGCCGGTTTGACCACCTGGGAGGGGCGGTCTAACCGCTCGGGTCACAGTAGTGCGTCGAGGAGCTTCGAAGTGGGGGACACGTGGCGTGATTGCGGAGCTTGCGCCGGAGGAAAGCAAGGCTGCGGTGGATGCGTGTTCACTCGATGAAGATATCTACAATTTCCGGATTTGCCCCTGAGGGGTGTGTATCTTATTTTCGAGTTGTAGGTGTAGGATGGTACTTTGCCCCTCCGGTGTGCAATAGATAAATAGGACTTCAAGGGTTGTGTGCAGCCAACCTCTTGGAGCCTTAGGGATTAGGTTTTTCATTTCTCTTCTCCCTAGCACTTGCTATGGTTTTCTTCCTTCCATAGGCTAGCTAGTGCTTCAACTCCAAATCTTCAAGAGGGTAGGATGTCCGGATGTTGCTAGTCTTTGTATAGACTTGTTCATCGGAAGTATGGAAGATTTATGGTTGCTTCCTTGTGTGCATATTTGATTCCTGGCGTTTTTCCTTTTTGGTGATTTTCAGGGTCTTTTCTTCGGAATTTCGTGGGGAAGTTTCGGGGCGTTTCTTTGGGGGAATTGTGTTGGGGGTCACACATGAGTGCCTTGTGCCTCTTTTCTTGGTGATCTTGTCCCTACAAATCCTCGGGAAGGCCTTCGATTTTGGTGTTTTTCGGAGCACCCCGAGTTCTTGAGGTGGAGACCTTTGATTTACGATTCCCCATGATTGAGAGCGTTTTCGAGCATATCCTTTGAGCTAGAGGTTGTTCACGAGGCAACCCGTCTATCCCCAAAGTTTTGCTGCAATCCGTTGGGTGAATCGTGAGATCGATCGACGGGAAGTTGAGGGTTGACCCGCGGTGCTAGCTGTCCAGGCCCAGGCGGTCTAACTGCCCCAGGCAGGCAGTCTGACCGCCCTAGAGTTTTTGGGAAAAAGTTTGGCTTTTCGGGGTTATCTTCTGGGAGCAAGCTTGCCTTGATCAGAAGAAGCCTTGGTCAAATTCTTGGCTCGTTTGGAGTTCGTTTGCCCCGTCTTCCCTTGGTTGCAAGTTTCGTGTCTGTTGAAGGAGGTCTGACCGCCCTGTCCAGGCAGTCTGACCGCCTCCTGCTGGACAGAGAAGTTTCGTGTGTTTTCCGCTGCGTTTCTTGACACTTGAACTTGCTCCTAGGGTCAGTAGTACTCCAGTGACTACGTGGCCTTGGCAAGTGTGTGTTGAGGTGCTTGGAAGTGATTTTTGAACATAGGCCGAGTTCATCTCTTCGAAGAAGATTTTTTATCGGCTCCCATTCACTCCCCCCCTCTCTAGTCACCATTTCGGTCCTACAAGTGGTATCAAAGCCGAGTTAAGGGTCTCCTAACTCTAACCGGTTCGAGATCCAAAGATGGCGTACCAAGAGCGGAGTTCGGGTCCTCCACACTTCGATGGAAAGAACTACCAGATGTGGGAAGCCCGGATGGGCAGGTTTCTCCATGGCAAGGGGCAGCTGATTTGGGAGGTGACAAATACGAACTACGTCATCCCCGAGGATTTCTTGCTACCACGCTCTAAGGCCGTCGACTTCCTTTACCGTGTTCTCTCTGAACATGAATTCAATCGTGTTTTGGGTGAGAACTTGGACTGCAAGATTTGGGAGAAACTGAAGGTGGCTCATGGTGGAAACAACCAAGTCAAAGCTCGGTTGTTCGCGACTTACCGGAGAGAGTACGAGAACTTCACTCATCTCCCCGGCGAGTCGATCGACGTGATGTTTCAGCGCTTTACTTGCGTTGTGAACAACATGAGGGCCAATGTGACCGTCCTCCCGTACGATGATCATGATAGAGCTGTGAAGCTCTTACACTCTCTGGATCGTACCGTGTGCAGTGCTAAGGTCAAGGCCATCATGGAGTCCACATGCTATGAGACACTCACGCTCGATGATCTTTTCTCCAAGCTCAAGTCCTCAGAGGTAGATAGGGCTTTGAGAGCCAAGACAGAGAACCCGACTGATCCACATAGTTTGGCTCTTGTCACATGCTCAAGAACAGGATTTGCTGCTAACTCTTCCTCCAGACAGTTTGCTTTGTCTTCTCTTGTGTCTTTGCCAGATGAGGAGTTCGAGGTGCTGAGTGAGGACGATCTCGCGCTGTTGAGCAAGAGGTTCGGGCGCATGTTCGAGAACTGCAGCAGTACAAGGCGGCGTTCGAGTACACGCTACAAGTGCGGCAAGACCGGACACTTTTTCGCTGAGTGCCCGAAGATGAACAACGACGACAAGGACAAGTCCAAGGACAAGGGAAGAAGGTCGAAGAAGAAGCATCATGGACATGCAAGGAAGGCACGGGGTCGAGTGAAGATCGAGGAACCAAGCGACATCGACTCCGAGTCCGAGGACACGTCATCGAGCTCAAGTATCAAGGAAGAAGACCGCGGCAAGCACAAGGAGAAGAGGAAGACCATCCATAGGAACTTCAATGGACTTTGCAGCATGGCACGCAGCTCCGACAGCAAGAAGAGCAGAAAGGACGACTCCGAGTCCAACTCCGAGGAAGAGGTGAGTCGTGATCCTGACGCCTTGCTTAAGGAGATTGCTCAGTTGAATGCTCTGCTGGATAATCGTGATGATGTGCTTAGGAAAACCAACAAGGGTAAGAGAGAGTTTAGGTCCTTGCTAGGTGATGCTAGAGAGAGGGTCATGGAACTAGAGTCTTCTCTTGTTGATGCTAGAGTCCAGATTGAGTCCTTGAAATCTACTCCCGTGGTTACTGATGAGGTTGATTGCACTGATTGCAATGTGTTCTTGGTTGACCTCTCTGAACTGAAAGCCAAGTATGCCTCTCGTTTTGAGGAACTAGATGTTGTTAGGGCTGAGTTGACTGAGTTGAAGTCTAGACCTGCTTTGTTAGGAGCTTGTGCTACTTGTCCTATTTTGCATGGTAAACTAGATGACTCTCATACTCGCATTATTTCTCTAGAGACTGCTTTGAAATCACCCATTGCTACTACTTGTTCTAGCTGTGAGGATGCTACTATTAAGAACCTTGAACTTGAACACTGTGCTAACCGCTTGCAGGATGAGAATGATGAGTTACGTCAGTGTTTGGGTTGGTTGTCAGGTAGAGAGCCACAGCTTAGGATGATGATAGAGCAGTTTAAGCGGGCTGATGGTCAGGGTCTAGGTTCAGAGAGGGTTGGTGAGAGCAGTGGTGAGAAAGCTAAGAAAGTTCCTACTCCACCACAAACAGCTCCACCCAAGAACAGCTTTGCTCCTAAACCCAACCACTTGTGCAACAAACTTGACACCACTCCCGATCCTCCCAGGTTTCCACCCAAAACATACAACATCCAGAAGAGAGTGAACTTTGTGTCTGGGTTAGGTGAGAAGCCAAGTGAGAAGCCACAGCTCAGAGAGAACCCACCAAAGCAAAAGCCAAAACCAGTCCGCTTCCATTGTGAGTTTTGTGGGAGGGATGGTCACCTTGAAGAGTTTTGCTATAGGAATAAGAAAGTTGTGAGGCGTGAGCATAAGTGGGGTAACCAGGACAGGTACCGCCTTTCTCATGGTGTGCCTGAGCCTCGTGAGCCACTGCCTAGGGGAGCTGTTGTGGTTAGAGATCTTCTGAGAGGCAGTGTTCGGGCTGAGCAGAAGGCACCGGTCAGACTGGTGGGGCAGACCAGTCAAACCAGTGGACCTCGAGGTGTTGGTAGGTCTGGTCTGGTGCGTGGTGTGTGCTCTGGGTTTGGTCGTGGTGGTGAGTTCGCTGGACGTCCTCCCTCTCGTGGTCTATACGAGGCTGTGAGAGATGGTCACAGCTTTGAGTCTCAGAGGAGGTATGGACCACATTTTCCCTTTCGTGGTACTCGTACTCCTTTTGTGAGACGTGAGAGGGTTCCACGGATGGACAGTGGTAGCGTGGACTTTGCTAACCCCTCTTTTGAGCAGATGGCTCGGCACTGGTTTAACTCTTTTTGTGCTAACCCTAGTGTTGAGTTGTTTGCTCGCTCTCGTTCTCGTTTTTGATTTTGCAGGCGGGAGGCATGGAGAGCTTTTGGTTGATTGACTCCGGCTTTTCAAAGCACATGACCGGAGATCGGAGATTGTTCTCCAGCCTCACCCCAGTGATGTTAAGGGAGCACATCATTTATGGGGATAATGGACGGGGACGAGTGCTGCCTGATGGTGCCTGTCAGGTAAGTAAGAAGTTCTTTGTTGAAGCCGGTTGCTCTTGTTGTTTCTCTTGGCTTCTTTTGGTTTGCCCTTTCTGAGTTGGGCCTTGGAGCTTCTCATGTAGCATATGTATCATACATGTTTACTTTTCTGTAACATACCATGATAGGTTAGCCATCTTTGTATCATCTTTGCATTCACTAGGATGGGCTTCTCTTATAGGCAGTGATTACTTGTTATGCTACCTATGAGATTTTTAGCATTATTGCTAGTGATTGGTGATGTGATGCTATGCTCTTGATGGCTGTGTTTAAATATCCATGGTGAAATTGCTACTTTTTGAGAAAAATGCTAAATTGACATTCACTCATGAGTAGATGCCTTTTCGTGATCTTTATGTGCTTAAGTGACTATGCCATGCTTAGTTTTTGCTTGGGTAGCATGTTCTTGTCAATTGAGGTCAAAGACCTTTTGTCATTGTGAATGTTTAGCCCACATGTTTACCATATGCAGGAGCATAAGCTTCTTTTTGCTGCAAAGACATTTCATGTACCATGTTTAAATCTGAAAATCAAATGTCAATGTTTGAAAAATATGCTCTCATATGAATCATGTCATTTATGCTTTTAAAATGCTTAAATTGGGTGCTAAACCGTTGCATGATGTCCACCATGAGAAATCTCATTTTAAGAAGTAGACACATGACTCGGTGGCTTTGACATGACATGAGATATCTTGTGGGTGTTTGCAATGATCCTTTGATGAGAACTTGTGACCTTGTATGAGCTTGTGTGTGATTTAGTTCATTTATGCTCATTTTGCTCATGTTTAGGACTTTGCTCATAAGAGGAAATTTTTTGCAAAATTGCTAAAATTGACCTTAGCTTTGTCCCATGCATATGAAACTTTACCATCCTGTTTGCAATGCTTTTACGGAATTGTGAACTATCTAGCTTGCTCACTATCTCATTTGTAGCATTTTATTATGCTCATTTTCTATTTGAGAAGCCTAGAGTAGAAATTTTCCTAAATTTGCCTTGATTCGTGCATTGTCAACAAGGGGGAGAAGTTTGTGCATGAAAAAGCTTGTTGGGCATATTTAGAGGGTTTCCGTGCAGTTCCGGACCAAATTCGAGACAAAAAAAATTTTGTCTGGGGGAGGCGGTCTAACCGCCTGGCAAGATCATCACTACATTTCTGGGTGCAGGCGGTCTAACCGCGTCTTGCAGGCGGTTTGACCGCCCAGAGCAGTTTCACATGGTTTTATGGTTTCCTTGCTTGCATTTGTTCAGGGGGAGCTTGCATTTGTTTAGGGGGACCCGGTGGCCGGATGGGATCAAGTGCGGTCTACATGGTGCAAGAAGAGTAAGACGAAGTCGTGGACATGGAGCCGGTGCAGGGTAGCAGCTAACAACTGAAGTCTGCACGCGGGGTTTGTTTATTTGGCCACAAAATCAACACCGAGCCGGTGTAGGGTAGTGGCTAACGACCGAAGTCTGCACGCGGGGTTTGTTGATTTGACCACAAAATCAACACCGAGCCAGTGCGAGGTAGCGGCTGATGACCGAAGCTTGCACGTGGCCGAGCCGGTGCAGGGTGGTGGCTAACAACTGAAGTCTGCACGCGGGGTTTAGTGGTTTGCCACAAAACTACCAGGAGGAGGGTTTCTCGGATTGGGCCTCAAAACCGAGCCCGAGGACTCAGCGAGACGAGGACGGCCACCCAGGCTGGTCTGACCGCCTGGGAGGGGCGGTCTGACCGCCCGGGTCGCAGCAGTGCATCGAGGAGCTTCGAAGCGGGGGACACGCGGTGTGATCGCGGAGCTTGCGTCGGAGGAAAGCAAGGCTGTGGTGGATGCGTGTTCGCTCGATGATGAGATCTACAACTTCCGGAATTACCCCTTAGGGGTGTGTATCTTATTTTCGAGTTGTAGGTGTAGGATGGTACTTTGCCCCCCTTCGGTGTGCAATAGATAAATAGGACTTCAAGGGTTGTGTGCAGCCAACCTCGTCGAGCCTTAGGGATTAGGTTTTTCATTTCTCTTCCCCCTAGCACTTGCTATGGTTTTCTTCCTTCCATAGGCTAGCTAGTGCTTCAACTCCAAATCTTCAAGAGGGTAGGATGTCGGGAGGTTGCTAGACTTTGTATAGACTTGTTCATCGGATGTATGGAAGATTTATGGTTGCTTCCTTGTGTGCATCTTTGATTCCCGACGTTTTTCCTTTTTGGTGATTTTCGGGGTCTTTTCTTGGAAATTTCGTGGGGAAGTTTCGGGGTGTTTCTTTGGGGGAATTGTGTTGGGGGTCACACATGAGTGCCTTGTGCCTCTTTTCTTGGTGATCTTGTCCCTACAAATCCTCGGGAAGGCCTTCGATTTTGGTGGTTTTCGGAGTACCCCGAGTTCTCGAGGTAGAGACCTTTGATTTACAATTCCCCATGATTGAGAGCGTTTTCGGGCATATCCTTTGAGCTAGAGGTTGTTCACGAGGCAACCCATCTATCCCCAAAGTTTTGCTGCAATCTGTTGGGTGAATCGGGAGATCGATCGATGGGAAGTTGAGGGTTGACCCGCGGTGCTTGCTGTCCAGGCCCAGGCGGTCTAACCGCCCTGGAGTTTCTGGGAAAAAGTTTGGCTTTTTGGGGTTTTCTTCTAGGAGCAAACTTGCCTTGATCATAAGAAGCCTTGCTCAAATTCTTGGCACGTTTGGAGTCTGTCTGCCCCGTCTTCCCTTGGTTGCAAGTTTCGTGTCTGCTGAAGGAGGTCTGACCGCCCTGTCCATGCGGTCTAACCGCCTTCTGCTGGACATAGAAGTTTCGTGTGTTTTCCACTGCGTTTCTTGATGCTTGAACTTGCTCCTAGGGTCAGTAGTACTCCAGGGACTACGTGGCCTTGGCAAGTGTGTGTTGAGGTCCTTGAAAGCGATTTTGGAACATAGGCCGAGTTCATATCTTCCGAGAAGAATTTTTATCGGCTCCCATTCACTCTCCCCTATCTGGTCCTCATTTCGGTCCTACAGGGGCAAATTCCCAAAATTGTGAACTGGCCAAATTTTTTGTACCCCTTCAATTTTCTCTCTAGTTCTGCTCTTGATCGTAGCCGATAGTTATTGTGTAGCAGGGCTAAGGCGTTTAGCGGCAGGGCTGCCGTTACGGTGTTTAGCGGGCTATAGCTGGCATTTAGCGGGTTATAGCCAGCTTTAGCGGGCTAAATGCCATAGCGGCTGCCCTTTACAGCAGCTATATCCGGATATAGTGGCAGCTATAGCCGGCTATTTAGAACCTCTGAACTCCCAGCTATAAATCGATATGAAGTCACCTCTGTATAGGCAGCAGGTTATATTCTTTGCCAGTCCAGCCACATGAGGTAAAAAAGAAAAGGTGGTCTTGGTGCTAAAGCTGTTTCTAACCCTCAAACTCCAATTTTCCTTATCCTGCCTGACATTTTCGAAAAAGTACCAGCGGACACCGAATTCCTAGAGCAGCTGAACACACTGATGGATCGATCTGGATTGTGTCTGGATCGGCAGGAACTTCTGATCAGTCCACCCACACTACACTGGGTAAACAAGAAGAGGTGGTCTCACTGTAGAAGTTATTTCTAACTCTAATCCAAATGTTGCTAATCCTGCTTGACCTTTTCAGGAAATGTCCTAGTGACAGGATGAAGGCAGTGGATATTGTGCACTGCAATTATGCTTTATCACAGTCCAACAAAGGCCATAAGGTCGGTAGTGACATTGCAGTGTAGATTGATGGTGTTTGTATGTCTATAGAGCAACTGGACATGCTGACACTACTAGAGAATGAGTCATTTGTCCCTCGCCCAAATTCACATTTGTACCGGTTCTATTTTCACCCGGTACAAATGAGGGCATTTGTACTGGGTGGGAACACTACTAGAGAATGAGTCATTTGTCCCTGGTCCAAAATCTCATTTGTATCGGTTCTATTACCACCCGGTACAAATGAGGGCATTTGTACTGGGTGGGAAGGGGGCCCCCGATGCGCCCCCGTGAGGGCACATTTGTACCGGGCGGTGGCTCGCCTCGGTACAAATGTTACTCATTTGTACTGGGTGGTAACACCGACCGGTACAAATGTGAGGCCAACACATTTGTACCGGTGCGAGCCACGGTCCCGTGGTCTGGCCTGGTACAAATGTGCAACGGCTATAATTCTCTTCTTCCTCCCCTGCCCGAGCCCTCTCCCCACTCTTCTTCTTCCACACTCCAACTTGAGCTCCCCCTCCCCCATGGTGCCCTAGAGAGCTTTTGCCCCATTTGCGACGATATCTCCACGATTTCACTCATTGAAGTTGTTTAGATGTTTGTTACTTCATCCTCCCTTGATATACGGTTGCCGTTTTTAGTTTTATACTTTGTACTTATAGAATTTCATGAAATTTAGAATGTGCAAAGAATGGTGATTTTTGTCTATGTTGTAATAGCAAGAAGGTGTCATGATAGATGTATGAGATGTTGTATGTGATGATTGAATTTATTTCGATTTATTTATTTATATTTATATTTTCATCATTAGAAAATTAGTTTTCATCCTTAGAAAATTGATTTTCTAATTAGAAATATAGTTTCCTTATTAGAAAATTAATTTTCATCATAATAAAATTGGTTTCCTCATTAGAAAATAAGTTTCCCCATTAGAAAATTAGTTTACTTATTATATTTTCGTATTATATATCTATTCATAAGAAAAAAAGTAATATTGGCTATTTTCATTGATATGTGATTTTTTTGTTTTACTTTTAGAAATAATAGTTTGATGAAATGAGTTTGCCTTTACTTTTAGAAAAAGTAGGTGGATGAAATACTATTTTAGAATTACTTTTAGAAATGATATTTTTAGAAATACTTTTAGAATTAGTACAAATACTAGGAATATTACTTTTAGAATGCTAGTATTTGTTACGAAAAACTATAAATGCTAGAATCAGTTTAGAAATAAGCACTTTAAGTTTGTTGTATTGTATCTTGTGGATTGGATATAAGCACTTTAAAGATTGTATTCACGTGAGAAGGATGGCTAATTATTGTTTGGTGTTATACTTTGTAGATGAGTCGGCAATGGATGTACACGGACAAGAGAATCTCCACAGGATACATTAATGGGTTGCGCGGATTTCTAGATGTGGCAGAAGCAAACAAGCCCCCCTCTGATTTCATTATTTGTTCATGCAAAAAATGCAAAAACCAGAAGGACTCCTTATCGATAAAGAGTCTTCACGATCACCTATTCAAATGGGGATTCATGCCAAACTATTTTGTATGGACAAAGCATGGGTAAAGAGGGGTTGTAATGGAAGATGACAAAGAAGAAGATAATCAGATTCCAGATTGGACTGAAGGTGGTGCCTTTGCAGATGAACCGATGGGAGAGGATTACATGGGCGAGACCCAAGGAGCTAGTCCGGCCGATGATCCTCTCGACGATCTAGGTCAGGTGTTGCGCAATGCAATGGAAGATTGCGAAACGGTGAAGGAGTCAATGAAATTTGAACGTATGTTACAAGATCACAACAAATCGTTGTACCCAGATTGCAAAGATGGGCACCAGAAGTTGGGTAGCACATTGGAAATGCTGCAATGGAAGACACTCAAATTTTGAAGGTTTCTCATCCCTCTACCTTGATCAAAGGTTACTCTCTTGCAGCTCTTCCATGTATGTTTATTTTTGAGTAAATTGCATGGCTGATCCTTAAACTTGTCCAGCTATGTCACTTAGGTTCTCATACTCTCAAAATGCATTTCTGATTCCCTAAACTTGGGCTCGGGTGTCATTTAGGCCCATATATTCTCAAAGTGCAGATCTGACTCCATAAATTTGGCTTCAGGTGTCAAAATGCATTGTCATCCGACTAATATAACTAATATTGGTAAGATCAAACTTCATGTTTTAAAGCAAGCCATTATTTTCATTAGCAAATTTTCTTACTTGTTTTATTGCTTCTTTAGTTTCACTCCCTATTCGTCTAGTAATTTATTTAAAAATCCCTGATTTTAGTTTAGTATTGCGCAACCATGCGTTATTCAAATTTGAACAATAATCCAATTATAATTGAGCATGCTTGACATGTGCACCTATATGATATTACCTCCAAAGTAATATCGATCTTTTTGGATTCATGATATCAATATTCTACACATACCGTGAGTTGAAATACATTTTATTTTACCATAGTTAAATTATTCATGTGTAAAATTAAGTTTTATCAATTTAATTGAGATGGTAATACCTTCAGAATGTATATGGACCTAGATGACACCCGAAGCCAAGTTCAGAGGGATAAATTTGCACTCTGAGAAAATATGGACTTAAATGACACCCAAACCCAAGTTTAAGGAGCCAGGAAAGCATTTTGAGAGTATGGGGGCCTAAGTGACACACCTGGACAAGTTTAAGGACCGCCAATGCATTTTACTCTTTATTTTTATTATTGCAAACATTGAGAAGAATGTGATAGAGAGGGTCTTTTCTTGGCTCTAGATAATTTTTGAACAATTTCTTCATGGGTGCTCCAAAAGTTTGAAGTTGACACATAAACTAGCATGCTTTAAGGTTAGTAACTAGCCTTTTTTGTAATTGGTAAGCTTGTATGATTTGACTAGTTAGATTATTACAAACTTGAGAAGAATGTGATGGAGAGCCTCTTTCTTGACTATAGGCAATTTTCGATCAATTTCTTCATGGATTCTCCAAAAGTTTGAAACGAGCACACAAACTCATGTGCTTTAAGGTTAGTACCTAGCTTCTTTTGTGGTTGGTAGATTGTATGCTTTGCTTAGTTAGATTGTTTCATAATTAATAAAATGGATGGAAAGGCCTTTTCTTGAATTTGATCATATGACTTGTTAACTTGTAGTTTTTTAAAAAAAAATTGTGATGCCCATTTTTTTACGATAACTGATTTTCGTTCTCATTATGGTGTTCGTAGATAAATCGGGGATGGATGTATGGTTCAAAGGCAAGAGAGGAGGCATTTGTCGATGGTGTTGATTCTTTAGTGAAGGTCGCCAAGGTGTATATAGCACAAACAATTCTCCGAACGTTGGATATGCACGTTTGTTGCCCATGCTTTGATTGTGGATCAAAAGGAGTGGTACAACATCTAGCACACCTGCTATCATTTGATTTGTAGGTGTTTCATGGGTATTCATTAGGTTTGAAATAAGCATGGGAGTGCAATGAGAATGAAGTTGACGAAGCTTCAAGGAAAATATCGACCGTACTTCCATGCCCGAACCTAACCAAGATGAAACATGAAGCAAACACTAGTGAAACCGCGCAGAAAATTGTTGAAGCTCATTATTTACAAACTTTAAATGTTATTTAGCCATTGATTTCATGCATATTCTTATACTAATAACCCGCCACTTGGTATGTGAAATAACCTCATTATTCCATACATGTCGCAGTTTGGAGCATGCGTTTTTGCATGAAACACGACATAATCAAGGGTTTCATGAAGAGCTTAATCGATATTTGGACATGGGTCAATGAGGGAAGCTAGCACGTGAAAGGAGAGGACCAGGGGGGGTCCAAGAACGGCCAAGGACGATCAACCTTGGAACCTCTTGGCAGATCCACTTGGATCATAGTGTGATGTCGATGACATCTCTAGGGCTTTTACATCGACCATTGACCTAGAGTTGCCACCTATACTGGTGACTACAAATACCCTTCACGAATTACTTTAAGAAGAGAGAGAGAGAGAGAGAGAGAGAGAGAGAGAGAGAGGGAGAGAGAAAGAAGGATGTACCACGAAAACACCAGCCACCACTGCCACAAGAAGGGACAACCGAGAGAAGATTGGATCTATAGGAAGCCACGTGATAGAGGAGCACCATAGGAGGGAGAAATCCCTCAAGCCAATTGGCTTGGAAGTGCCCTCCCTGATCGGCCTAGGTCTTTCTTCCCACCCCCGTTCATCCTCATCTTTGGTTTGGTTGATCTATGAGGCATACTTTACCGAGAATTGTGTCAACATGTGTAAGATCATGGGGGCAAAGTTTCTGTTTCTCCTCGGGTTGTATGGAGATCTTGATTTGTAATAGTTGAACCTCTTGTTTAAGATCTATGTTATGGATCATATCTTTGGTGGTGCTCTTTCCCTAGGACAAGCATTTAATTGATCTTGTCTGCATCAATTCTCTCTATCTGCTTTATTCTAGATTGCCATGTTCTTCTGTTAGTTCAGTCCCACCTCACGGAAATAACTTTGCATTAGTTTTTTAACCTCTAACATCTAAATTTTTCTCTAGAAGAGAAAACTCCTAACATTTTGCATGTAAAATATTGTGGAAGCATTGTACCGCAAGGGGCAGTTCTGTGAAGTAATATCCATGCAAACCACCTCCACCGTGGTTTACAAGTAATGTGTTAAATCACCTGGCCCACCCTCCTATTTCAATTGCTGACATTTTTTTTGTGTCGATTATTGTACAATGGGTTTATGCTATCGATAAATAAAAAATATTGGAGGTTAGTGATAAATAGGAATATCATAGATATTGGCATTCTATCGGTGATAAAAAAATTCGAGCAAAATTTATTAGAATAATGTAACAGCGTAGGACAAGAGCAACATTCTGGAGCATTACCACACTACACAATAGCTAGTACAGGAACACACACATATAGAAAATAACAACAAAGATAACTAAACAGAGCACATATAAGTAGGGGTGGTAACAGGCTTTTTATTTTAGCCTAGCAAATTTAAGGATCGGGCCAAGTAAGGGCCGGACCATATTACTATACAATTTTGAACTAAAATTAATAAGGGCTGAGTTGAGTTGTGAAGAATGCAGTAGGGCCACGATCCATTACCACCCCTACATATAAGCAACTTAAATCATCTAGATAAGCATCGTACAAACTAGGTCCAAAGAAATTATAAGCTAAGCAAAGACTTCACAACCAAACATTTTTATTAGAAGATAGGTGTCCAAGGTATATATATGAAGGGGTGTGTGCACATGTGCTGTACTCCCCTCCAACCAAGCAACCTCCAAACTCATGAACCTGCAAGGAGGGTAAAAAGCGTATAAGGTTTATGGAAAACCTCAGCAATCAAAATACTTCAACCATTAAATCACAATATATACAAAATTTTAATAATCATTATTTAAAAAACACCACATAACTTCGAGTAGTATGATAAAATAAATTTCACAATAATACTTCATAATGAAATGTGAATGGTGCAATGCAATGCATGACTTCAATTTTACTCACACGTCCCCAAGGCTACAACCACATTGCCAACGTGCGTTGTTGCACCAATGCTTGCCGCACCAATTCGGCTACGGTTTGTTCATATGCATAAACAAACATGAGAATGCAAATGCAAGATTGCAATGCATGAACTTTGTATACTTCAAACTCATAACTTCATAGTAAAGCCTCAAGAGGAACATCATACTTCAGTATAAAGTCATTTCAGATTTATCTTGTTAGTGTGAGGTTCTGAAATTAAATGAGGTGATTCAAATAACAAAGTTAAAGCATGTAGATCACATCACTATGTTTACTTGCCTTCACCCAAGACCAAGAACGTGAGCTAAAGATGATCTGTGCACCACCTGTTCACAAACATAACTTAGCACCAATGCAAATACACAAGCATAGAGAACATAAATCAAAGTGTTCCTACGGTCGAACCTGACATTGCTAAATACACACAAATCTAGACTAACAACAGTGTTGTTGCTTATCTGCTTATCTTTTTGTATCTTTTAATCCTGATGGCTAATAATTCCAATCTTGTGCCATCTGAAAGGTAACTTTAGAACTTATAACTTTCTAGTGATCCATAAACATAGAAAAAAAAATCAAGAACATCGGCTAATCTTGAGACGAACCTCATACTGAAAATCTGGCAACCACTACAAAATAGTCATAGTAAAACAGGTATATCTAGAATTCCAAAATTCATATGAATGTGAAAGGGCCTCTAGCCTAGTGGTTAGAGCACCTGAGTAGCACCTAGCTAGCAGGCCTGAGTTCAACTTCCCATTGAAGCGAATTAAATGAGACCGAAATAAAAAATAATTCATACGAATATTAACTTATTAACTGACAAAATTTCCAACAACTTCTTTAGTCATCCAAAGATCCAATTCTTTCGTTTATGTAAGTTTGTGTAGGTGAGCAGATTCTACCAAGAATTACGAGGTTGAAAACTGACAGAATCAAACTTCAATATCTATCAGCTATTAACTCCTATTGTATTCTTCCTTACGGTTATGGTAAGGACTGAAAATATTCTACAACTCAATTCTGGATTTATTATTTTTTAGCCATTACTAACAACTATGTATGTTGACTAGGTGCTGAAAACAACGATGAGGGTAAAACTTTACCCTAGCCCTTAATGGTGTCGAGTGTCGCTGGACGCATGTGTTAGAATATGCGAAACCATAGGAAACACATGGATTACAGCAGGAGCATGCCTCACATAAGGTTTCCTCTTGAAAACTGGAAGGCGATGACGACGGCGATCCCAACAATGACTCCCGGTCGTTTTCGTCTCCTTATCAATGGACATCATGGCAGTCCCATCGATTGAACTCAAATTGCAACCCACATGGCGGCACCATCATGACCAGAGAGGAAAGGAAGATTAGTTGGGGAAAATGGAGAGATGAAAGGAAGCTTGTCGGTGTTTAGTCTCGGCAAACCTACCACGGGGGTACTCGCGGTAGTAGATTGTGCGGTGGGGCTCACCTAGACTCTGGAACCCGATGGTGAAACATGAGACACACAATTTAGACAGGTTCGGGCCGCAGATTGCGTAATACCCTATGTCCTGTATGTCGCGTGAAGCGTATTGTATTGATTGCCCTCAGCTCAAGAGATGTTCTGAGGCTAGGTCTTGGATTGCTCCGTGTATGTTGTCCCTAGAGGGAGGTCCTTGCCCCGCCTTATATATCACGGGGGGGCAGAGTTACAATTGGTATCTAGAAGAGGAGTACTAGACCGAGTACGGGTAGGAGTAGCTATTACATGATATGCTTTCCTATACTGGTACTAATCCAAACCTGTCTTGTAGTCCATGCCGTCTTGCATGGCCCACATGTAGAGTAGTCCTGGTGGGCCATCGGGTTCATGGACAGGGCCTGCCACGTTGGTGGGCCCCAGGATGTCCATACGACAAGCCCCCGAGTACTTTGTAGTCGAGTGCGACGCGCCTGTGTAATCTTTGAGGCTTCAATTGAGTAGTCCTCAAGCGTCCTCGATCGCTATCAGTCAAAGTCTTCAATGATCCACAGGACGCCACGAAGCTGGAAGGTACTCCCAGCAGGTTCCAAGTAGTTCTGAAGTCTTCTCGAGTAGTTCCCAAGTGTCTCTGAGTTCCGCTTTTGAAGTCCTTCATGAGTACTCGTGTTGTCTTGAAATCTTTGCATCAAAGATCCATATGGTAATGCGATTTGCGAAAATTGCATTCCATATGGAATGTAGCCCCCGAGCCTTAGGTATAATCGGTGATTCAAGCTAAGGGTCAATTTGAAATCTTCTTGCATTGCCCTTGAAATCCGGAGAAAAACCGAAGGACACGTGGCACGGAGCCCCCGAGCCTTGAGTCAAGTAGTCTTCTCGAATTGAAGGATCAATCTTGAATGTAGAGGGTGTCCTGATTTGATGATTTGAAGCCAGAGATGTTGAAAATCTCAAAAATCCATAGTTGAACCCCTTGCTGACAGTTTTGTGGTGTTCTGAAGTTGAAACGTCCGCTGCGCCAGGTGATTGTTCGCGCGGTTATAAATAAGAGAACGATTCGCCTGTTAGGGTTACCAAGCCGCGGCCTCTTGCATTCTAAATTCCTGATCCAGGTTTTCAGTAGTCTCCTCCACCTCCTTCATCCTCCAGCGATCCAATCCCGTCCTTCTCCAGCCCCTGAGTGAATGCAATTGAAGCATCTCGTGACTAGCAGGATGAAAACAGGACCGTCCATCGCGCAGTTGAAGAGGAAAAGGAGTGAGAAAGGGAAATCTCCCGAGCCATCTTCGCAGAAAGGTGGGAAGATCACTGTGCCCAACCAGGCGTGCACCTGGAAGAAAGTGAAGCTGAAGGACACCGAGATCCAAGCGCTAGTGGAAGTTGGATTCCTCCAGGACAAGGCGCTGGTGGGGTGGAACACGGCTGCCGAAGATCCGTGGCCGTTCGAGAAGAATCCAGATGAGATCTCGATGTTCGCCCACTTCTGCAAGCGCGGGTTGGCATCGCCAACATCAGATTTCTTCCGTGGCCTCTTGGACTTCTACCGGATCGAGCACGTCCACCTCAACCCCAATGGTATCTTCTACACCTCCATCTTCATCCACTTTTGCGAAGGTTTCTTGGGGATCCGCCCCGACTGGGCTCTATTCTGGAAGCTCTTCCGGGTGAGGCCGCACCCAAGCGCAGAGTTCTCACTGGCAGTTGGGAGCACGGGGATCGAGATGCGGGAGGGGGCGAGTAGTTTGTATCTGGACTACAAGCTGGCCGACCACAATCAAGATTGGAAGGCCAAGTGGTTCTATATCTAGAATCGTCATCCTCAGCTCCCCAAGCCTTCGATGCAAGCTCCAGTGTATCACTCCAAATGGAACGACAAGCCGAACATGAATGACTGCGTTCAGCTTCTGGAGCTGTTGAAGAGGATCACCAATTTGAAGGCGAAGGGTCTCACCGCAGAGCGCGTGGTCTTCAGCTTCTTCAAGCGTCGCGTGCAGCCGCTGATGAAAAGGGATCACCTCGGGTATGAATATACCGGGGTGGGTGACTCCTCACGGATGTCGCTCGAGGAACTCTGCAATGACGTGGTAATGGAGCGTATGTAGAAAATCTTCCCCAAGGTCAACGGGATTCCTCCGGTCGTGAACGAGTTCAGTGCGTCGAATCCGCCAAAGCAGGTGAGTACTCAAGTGACATTAGCCCCCGAGTTCTTCTTGAAGGTGACGCGAGTTGTCTTGTGCTTGTGTAGGAGGATGTTGACTTCTTCTCCATGCCTCCTCCTCCTGGCTCCGACAATATCCGCGTGGACCCGCGGCGGCTCTGCACTGTGGGACCACCCATGTCAGATGTCGAGGATGAGGTTGTTGAAGTTGGCAACCCCTTTGCGAGCGACGACTCCACCCCTTTGGGGGAGTACGTGTTGAAAATGCGGCAAGACAAGGCCGCGGCCTCCTCCGGGTCTTCCAAAAGACCTGGAGGAGCACTTGTAGATGATGTCCCTCCACCGCAGAAGAAGTCCCGGATGACGTTGGGAAAATGGGCAGTGAAGAAGGTAGCCGGTCCGTGCGTCAGCAACGTGCTAGTGAGTAGTTATCCACGCTAAATTCCCCAGTCTCTAGTATATCCCCTTGTGGAAGATATGACATTGCTTGTTTTCTTGTAGGCTTCCGGTGATGCTCCTCCGCTAGGATTTGCTGAGCGAGAGGAGACTCCAGAAGGAGCAGTACCTGAGGTGGGGGAAAGGGCATCCCCGCCTCTTGTGGAAGAGGGTGTCGCCATTGGCGACACAGTTGAAGAAGCACCATCGCCGGGCCACGACGTCGCAGGGCCGTCCGTGGCGGCGTCTCTCCCTAAGGAGACCACAATAGACGAAGGAGATGTCCCAATTTTGGGAGACATTATGTCCAAACTCCTCAGGGAGACTACACCCCAGTTGGCGAGGTCTTCAGTGTAAATGTATAGCTTACGAGTAGTTTTAGCTTCAGAGGACCATTTGTATGCTGACTTGTGTTCCATGTAGGTGATCAAGCGACTTATCCTGGGAGAAGGCTGGCACGAGTATGGCTGCTAATGAGGAAACCCAAGCAGATACCTTATAAGCGGCTACTGAGGCTCCCCAAGACCAAGACGTCGCAGAGCTATCGACGACCGAGGCCACCGCAGTAGAAGGTTGGTGCCTAATATGGAGCAGAGTAGTGGAATCCCTAATAACATTGTTTGCAGCCCCCGAGCCTGCAGTTAACCTCCTGGCAAAAACTGAAGCATAGATCGCTGAAGGAATTGTGCCGGAAGTCAATGAAGATCCAGTAGCCCCTGTGCGCCTAGAAAACGCTCAAGTGGCTCTGAAATTAAGCTCGGAGCACCAAGTCATCGCCCAAGCGACTGGCGATGAGAACCCACCCCACACCTTGGCCACCACCTCCGCGGGATCCAGTGGACTCGCGATAGGTGAACAGGCAATGGAGGCGTACCGTCATCTAGGAGAACAACTTGAGGTATGAACGAGTACTTGTTGAGTACCCCTTGTTATACAGAGTTGCCAATCTTGATGATGTGTTAGCGTCGTTTGTTGTTGCAGGGCATCGTGTATCAATCCCAGCAACAGTCAGATCTCCACCAGAACTATGAGGATGTCGCCCGGTCAGCAGAATACCTTGAAGAGGAACTGAAGAAGTCCAAATGGCTTGCCAGTCGTCTCCAACTACGAATGGATGGGAACGATGCGGAGTATCGCAACGAGCTCCAGAAGCTGACCGCGGAGAAAGATGACATGGTCGGGAAGAACAAGGTGCTTCGCCAGGAGAAAGCAGGTAACATCTTGAACTTTAGTAAGGTCCCGAGTAGTTATTTTGTCGATTTCCCCAGCTGATGACTCCTGAAATCCATGTTGTGTGTAATTTGCAGAGCTGCGCAGCACCGTAGTTCAACTTGAGGGCGCGGTGAAGGACTGGAAGGCGAAATTCTACCACGAGCGGGAGACCCGTGAGTGGCTCGAAATAGAACTCTAGGTGCTTGATCTCGAAGCACAACGACAATTGCATATGCCTGTCGATGGTGAGGTTGACTTGACAGTTGCGATGTAAACAATCCGTCACCTCAACGAGGAGCTGGAACTAGCGAAGCAGGCGGAAAAGGAGCCGACAGAGGCGGCAGAGCCAACAGCGAACATCTTCGACCCTCTGAAGCCGGAGTTGCCCCGTGTCCCCTGGTCGACCGTCTGAAAGAGACCCTGACGAAGCTCAAAGCATATCTGCAGCGACTGAAGAAGACAATCCCGCAGCAGGTGCTAGGCTTCGTCAAGTCCTTTTACCCATCGGCGGATTTTTCCGTAATAGCCGACGGGGTGGCTGGAGACTGCTCCGATGAGAGGCTGAAGGAGCTGATGCATGAGATGGAGCCCGTCGCCGAGAAGGTCGCCAGCCATGTTAGCTTGAAATAGAAGTTGTATCTGTGAAGCAAAAACTCTAGAACAAACATAATCATTTATGTAATGTATATATAACTGAAATCAGTGAAGTCAATTATATGTATGTCTTTGTCTTGCAATTATCTTGGTCGCGCCCGAGCTGTGATCAGCCTTCATAGGTTTTAGCTTTGGCGTTCTTGTACGGCTGCAAGAAAAAGAGCGGTGAGTAGTTGTACTCATAGCCTTGACCTACTGCTCTTGGCAGTGTGGTCAAGATGAGCTCCTGGGAGCGGGCGGTAGTCGTTGTACGACGAAAATGTATAACCCGAAGGTGTAAAAGACAAAATAAAATATTGTGTTATAACAATCTTTATTTCTGTAATGTACATGAGTTGTGATTTTCACAACTGTAATGCCAGGACCCAATCGCAGCGAAGGCATGTAGCCGTATACAACTGACGAGTAGTCCCTTTTGACGTAGGGGCCTCTGGAGCTAGGTACCATTGTGGCCGCGGTGCAGCTAGGTACCATCGTAACTGGGACTCGGTGAGTCGCTTAGCAACTGGAGATCAGTCGTAGACCGCGGAATCCGCTTATAGTCATGACCGAGTAGTTTGAGGGGCATTGGGCTATATAGCCTCATACTGCATCCTCACTGGCGCGGAGCCAGGGTAGTCCCATAGTTGGTAACTACGGGTAGAAGCGACACAACTGCTCGATATTCTAGGAGTTGTCGATTTCTTTGCCGTCAAGAGTCTGGAGGCGGTAGGATTCCTAACCAGTAACTGTCTTGACGGAGAAAGGACCTTCCCATGGCAAGCTGAGCTTGTGAAGACCTGTCGTGTTTTGAATACAGCGGAGAACGAGATCACCCACGTTGAAGGAGCATTCCTTGACGTCACGATCATGATATCGTCGGATGCCCTCAAGGTATCTGGCGGATTGGATGAGTACGGTGCAGCGAGCTTCTTCCAGGTTGTCGATATCGATTCGCTTGTTGTCCTCCGCCACACCTTCTTTGTACTGCTCCACTGCTGGCGATTGCCACATGATGTCAGCAGGCAGTATTGCTTCGATGCCGTAGACCAGGAAGTAGGGCGACTGTCCAGTTGGCTTCGTAGGTTGTGTACGTAGCCCCCAGAGTGCGTTGGGTAGTTCCTTGATCCACTTGCCACCATTTGAGTTAGCAGCATCGTGCAAACACTTTTTGAGGGCATCGAGTATCATCCCGTTTGTGCGCTCCACTTGGCCATTGGCTCGTGGGTGAGCGACGGAGATGTACATGTTGGCGGTCGATTTCGGTACACCTAGCTATGAGTTTACCTTCGATGTTGGCGTTTATTTGATATTCATTCTAACGGTCCTAACCCCCATTATATATATAGTTCACACTTGCATGTGGTTTTTGGAATGTTGTGTTTACGCAAGAATAAAGTACTAAAAGGAGCACTTTCGGGAGAAGTTCATCGAGCACGTTGAGAGTCGATAAAGAGACCCGACACAAGCGTGAACTTAAGACGTACACGACTCCAAAGGACCTGAGGACCAAAACATAAAGCGAAGAAACTCCGGGAGCCCGAATACAAGACGTAGAGGCTTGGAAACAAGAATCCTTATCCAATTCGGGGAGAAGATCACATCAAGGACTCACCAATTTTTGTACATGGGATAAGGAGGTCGTGAGAAGCTGGCACGAAAAAAACCAGGCCCGAGCCGGGCCGAAAAGGGACCAGGCCGGCCGGCCCACCCCTTTTCTGGCTCGGTTCGGGACCCCCTTTGGACTAGGGTTTCTTCGGACTATAAATATCCCTAGTTCAAAGGCCCACACGAATCAATCGATCAGAGAGCCGCCGAATTGAAGGAGACACACCGAAGGAAGCCGCCGCCGCCGTCGTTCGTTGACGTTGCCTAGAAGATGACTTAAGCTAGCCTGTAGCTGCCATGGTTGGCCCTGCATGGTGAAGCCATGGTGGAGTTCTGGAGCCATGCCTTGGATTCATCAAGGCATATGTACTTTTGACGGTGATATGAATCTAATCTTATCTCTACTTTTGATCTACTTCGATGCATGCATATTCATATGTGTTGCTATCATATGCCCTTAGTAGGAATATTTCTAATCGTGGTGGTTAGTCTATATCTTGCGGATACATCGTAGTGGTGCACGGACTTGTAGTCATTCGGTGTTGATTACCCTCGCGTAGTGACAGTACGATGGGAGGGAAAAGGCTGAACAAACGTGTAATGTTGAGTTGATCTATAACTAGGTTATCTCTTTATCATGCTATGAGTATTAGATTTGTTTATCGTTTTGACCGGAGTTGCAACTAGAGACGGTAGGCCTGTGCTACCTTTGATCGTGTTATCCTATGGCTATTGATTGATCCATACATCCTCTATGTTTGTATGTTAAACCTTTATGCAATCTATGCTTAATGTTAGGTTAGGTTCAATAGATTAGATGGTGAACCTTAGTCGGTTTGCTTCCGATCCACGGATTGATAAACCTTGGGGGAATACTCTAAGGGAAGAGCTACAATGATCCATGAGCTTGCGGATCGAAATTTGATGCGTTATTGAACCGCCAACAAGCTTTTCTGGCGCCGTTGCCAGGGATTGGAACTCGAACCCAAGGGCGATCTATCTATCTTTTTGACTAACCCTAATTTTTATTATTGCATATACACTTGTTTTCTTTTTTGTGTCCTTGAAAGTAGGTGAAAAGCTAGACACTAAAACTTGGACTTCGAGAAGTCCACAATCCACTCCAACGAAATGATTGCTACATCAAGATTTGCTCTTTAGTGGTAGGTGCTAACTTTTGTTAGTGGCCCATCATCCGCTATCGAGTCCACACCCTAGACAAGAGATGATGAACAAGGTATGTCATTGTGTCAATTATTTTTAAGACTAACGTTTCGTGGAGATTTGTTTGTTCGAGCAATAGGTGTTGGAAGCAAACAACATAATGCCCCGAAGATCACAAGATAAAGATCGTCGACATCTTCGAGAAGTTTCTGTTTGCATCAATTTCTGCACAATCTCAAAGGAAAAGAACAGAATATATTTGGATATTTAGAAGCTCTACGAAGTTATGCTTCCAACGAGTCTGGAATCAAGTCAATCAGAGGTTCCTACAAGCGGATATGGCCGAATCACCGAAGGGTACACGTTCTGAAATTTTCTGGACAGCATGCAAGAGCGGAAATAAAACGGTCATAGCTCCCTCATCCGGACTCCGATTAAGATGAATGAGTACCCGTTGGAAAGGTAATTTTATAAATTTTTCAATAGAACTATATTTTGGTATATGTCTGTTATGTACACAGGGGAAAATCGACGAAGAAGAGGCAGCAGCAACACGATGAGAACAAGAGAGCGTAGATGAGGACGACAACAACGAAGAGGAGCTTGGCCAATGCTTTCATTAGACCACACATGATGAAGTCCAGAAGCTTGGAACAAGACAAGGACCCCTGGAACATTGGCAAATGAAGGCACAAGTTGGCAACGTCCAACGCACGAAGATGTTCGAAGCAAACCACGAAGGATTACACACAAAAGACAACATCCAATGGCGCGGATACTTTGGTTTCTCACATGATGGATTATGGAGCTACAACCAAGATGTGTGAGTCCAACAAATAGAGAAGAAGAGTGAGTCCACACAAAGCAACCTTGATGACGAAGGGCTTGAAGGAAGGAATTGCGAAAAAACTATGCAAGTCACCCCCGATCATTAAAGTTGTAAGTTTCCTTTCGATTCCAAGGGACCACTCATGATGAAAAAGCTCGAAGGCTAAGGTACACATTAATTCTCAAGATACTTTTGGAGGTGATAACACTCTTTTGAAATATCCATGATTCATATCCAATAGTAAGATTGATTCGATTCTATGCCTTGCACCATTGATGATCATGATAGGCTAGAATTCCTTGAGAATGATAAAGAGGCTATGTTTGTGCTTAAACTTTGTTGACTACATGCCTAATGAACCTTTGCCTAATGGGAGCTTAGCACTGAGCAAGAAACTTAAGCTACATTTAATCACAACTTACCTTGTTAAGCCAATCTAAATTGTGGTTGTGCATGCATATGTTCTCTTTACAATTTGCAAATCTTGGACTTGCTTTGTGCTTGGTCAAGCTAGTGACCTTAAAAGAGCATGTGTCGAGGCAAAACCCGAGTTTCACCAACCATGCAGGGCATTAAACTTGAATCAAGAGGAGAGAAGCTATGCCCCAAAGGAGTTGCAAACTTGAGCATCGCCTTCCCCGAGTCTTAAGTGCGGACGTCGATGTTTTCATCTATTTTGAGCACCTGCTCAGACATGTACAAGGAAGAAAAAATTAAAAATCAGAAGCTCCATCAAGTACCGATTCCAACGTCTCCAAGATCGACGAATTTGAAGACCCGTACAAGGAGATATGGCAAAAACATTGGCCGCTGCGCGATCTGAAATCAGCATTGGACAGATTCCATGTCACATTACATTGCATGATTTGTTTTGAACTAACATTTTGTCGTACCAACCTAAGCCTTCCTATAACCCCCACCAAAAACCATAGCCAACAATGGTAGGGTTGACTAGTGTTGATTGGCTTGCTGCACCATTCCAGTTGGCCAAGTCTACTTCCATACCTTGTTCTAACTGAAAAGTTTGACAAGCCTCCCTATAAAATCCTTAGGAAAAACTCTCCTGCCTATAGACATCCTAAAACCTTAGGTTTGTTTTTCATTGAAAGACTCTTTTCACCACCTTAGATAGAATTTCTACACTTGGTTTCTCTTTCAAAATTCTTATTTAAGCCAAAAATATAGGATACCTATAACCTACCCTTAAACCTTGTTAGTTTGGTTGGTTGGTTCTTTCCGATGGGTGATTTTCTTGGCCACAAGTAAAGATCTTGGGGTTGTCTTTGGTTTGTCAGTATAGGGTGAGTATTCCCGACCATCACCTCGGGGGTACTTTGTGCGTTAGAGTTTTTGCAGGCATGGCGAATCACTCCCATGAGTTTGTGATAGAAGCTGAAATCAAATTCGTCAACACCTTCGAAATCCTAAAAGGAGTGCTGCTGTTTTCATCAAGATTAAGCATGTATTCAGAGATGTACAAAAGAGGAAAATTGGATATTCAAGAGCTCCATTAAGTCTTCTTTCCAATGCATCAAGATTCAACATTTTAGGAGACCCGTACAATGAGTTACAACCAAATCTTTGGACGTCACACATTCTGAAATCATTCGGGACAGCTTGCACTAACAAAGTAAAAAGGGTATAACTCTCTTGTTCGGAGTCCGATTGGGATGAATAACCACTTGTTGGAAAGATAATTTCAAGCACTTTACAATGGAGCAAAAGTTCAGTACATGTTCTGTTCTCAAGGCAGAGGAAAAATTCGTGGAAGATGAACCAACAATGAGGGACAACATATAAGGAGGTGAAGATGAGATGAGAAACGATTGGGACCAAGGCTTGTGACAAAGGGTGGACGTTAAAGGACAATCAAATCTTCTCATATGGTGGTAGGACTTCAGGAATACAAGGTGTTCACCTTTTTCCATGCCTAGCAACACGCTAAGCATGGGGGGACTTGGTGGACAAGAGAAGACCGCATAGATTACAAGGATACCGATCTTCCATCTTCCACGCTAAGCACAATGCTTAAGCATGGGGGAGGCCACGCTACACTACAAGCATCAAAGGATGGTAACAATACCTTAACCCTCTCCATGTCATTGTCTTTCTAAATGCCTGTACATATGTATATGCCTTCGACACACCTTAGATGCAATCTTTGTATATCTCTCTTGTTAATAATATGGCTTCTAGGAGTACAACTTAGTTTTTGTTTTTGTTTAAGATCATGATTGCCATCACCTTGTGCTCTTCACGATGACAAAACTTTGGCATGATCTTGCTTGTGGAAAAATGATGAAAGTTGCCGCTTTGTTTTACCTACACGATATTGTATATGACGTGACTAATTGCTCTTCATTAAAATGATCTTAAATTTAAATACCGGCTCTTTTATTTGTAGAGGTTATATGAATAAATTCTAGACCCACATACTCTATGTTGCTCTTTGATTTAAGTTTACCAATGACCTAACAACTTGTTTTGTTTTATTTAAAACTTAATTGCTATGTTATCTACATTTGTGAATCTCTTGCAAAGTTCTACCTACCAAAGCCTATATACTTATGAACTTTCATGATGAAACCTCTAGTTTGCAAACTTATATTTTGATGAGTTGGATTAAGATTGATTTTCTGTGGTATGAGACTTAGAAGCTGGTCATTCCAATTTGCGTAACTTCTTTTTGCTAGCCTCTCTATCTGTGCATTGTGAGTTTCCACATCGGAAATTTTGCAAACCTCGCCGGATATCCACCCACAAACCCAAATATCTTTTCGTGTTTACCTCCTTGACCACAACCCAATATTCGAGTATGGATTAATATTTCAAGGAAGATCACAAGGAAGGTCCGAATGAAGATTTCAAGTATCTCCCTTCAGAAAAAAACAAGATTTTAAGTACCTACCTTGGCAAACATTTCATCACCTCTTTGCTCGGGGACGAGCAACCGTCTAAGCATCGGGGGGGAGCTGCCAAGCCAAGGAGGTAGGTACTAATGTAGTCTAGAGTTCAGGGGAGAAATTAAAAAAAAATTGGATATGTAAAAAAGAAAAGAGAGAAGAAAAAGAAAAAAAAGTGTGATAAAAAAATAATAACAAATCTCCCTGGTTCTCTAGCTTCATTTGAGTTTGCAAAGGTGCTTCAAGACTAAACTCCATACTCAATTTTCCAACCGTGTGCAATCCGATAACAAGGACTTCATTTGTGCCTTGGGATCATCCACTTGCCACTTGCACATGTCCACCTATCTAAATGTGTGTGTTCCATCTCTTTCCCTCTCCAACATTATTTTCCATGGCCTTTTTGACAAGTCTCAGTAAATCCAATAGATCTCTCTCTTAATTTGACAATATTTCAGATATAATGTTTTGCTAGGATTACTTTTACCTACCAAGCTCTACATAAGCCTTCCATTTTCATATATTAGTAAAATAGGTTGAAAATAATCTAGTATAGGTTGGAGTGACTTGATGAGATGAGCGTTTCCATGAGCTGTTCCAAGAAGATTTCATCATGTTGGATATGCATCTTTTTGAAAAACTCTTCACAATGGAACAAGGTAAAGGTTTGAATTTTGCTTAAGTTAAAGAGCATTATATTTACTTTATTGTGGCATGATCTTTATTGCTAGTCTATCTTCCATAATGATAAAGTAGCCGGTTAAAACTTGAAACTAAATGTCAAATACTTAAGAGACCAATGTGTCTTGTCATGTACAATTGAATGCAAGGATTACATCGAAGGGCAACGCTGATTTCTTGATCAAGTAAGTTTCCTAGACTTGCTCGAGGACGAGCAAGGTTTAAGCATGGGGGATGTTGGCGGTCGATTTTGGTACACCTAGCTATGAGTTTACCTTCGATGTTGGCGTTTATTTGATATTCATTCTAACGGTCTTAACCCCCATTATATATATAGTTCACACTTGCATGTGGTTTTTGGAATGTTGTGTTTACGCAGGAATAAAGTACTAAAAGGAGCACTTTCGGGAGAAGTTCATCGAGCACGTTGAGAGTCGATAAAGAGACCAGACACAAGCGTGAACTTAAGACGTACACGACTCCAAAGGACATGAGGACCAAAACATAAAGCGAAGAAACTCCGGGAACCCAAATACAAGATGCAGAGGCTTGGAAACAAGAATCCTTATCCAATTCGGGGAGAGGATCACATCAAGGACTCACCAATTTTTGTACATGGGATAAGGAGGTCATGAGAAGCTGGCACGAAAAAAACCGGGCCCGAGCCGGGCCGAAAAGGGCCCAGGCCGGCTGGCCCAGGCCGGCCGGCCGACCCCTTTTCTGGCTCGGTTCGGGACCCCCTTTGGACTAGGGTTTCTTCGGACTGCAAATATCCCTGGTTCAAAGCCCCACGCGAATCAATCGATCAGAGAGCCGCCGAATTGAAGGAGACACACCGAAGAAAGCCACCGCCGCCGTCGTTCGTTGACGTTGCCTAGGAGATGGCTTAGGCTAGCCCCTAGCCACCATGGTTGGCCCTGCGTGGTGAAGCCATGGTGGAGTTCCAGAGCCATGCCTTGGATTCATCAAGGCATGTGTACTTTTGACGGTGATATGAATCTAATCTTGTCTCTACTTTTGATCTACTTCGATGCATGCTTATTCATATGTGTTGCTATCATATGCTCTTAGTAGGAATAGATCTAATCGTGGTGGTTAGTCTATATCTTGCGGATACATCGTAGTGGTGCACGGACTTATAGTCATTCAGTGTTGATTACCCTCGTGTAGTGACAGTACGATGGGAGGGAAAATTCCGAACAAACGTGTAATGTTGAGTTGATCTATAACTAGGTTATCTCTTTATCATGGTATGAGTATTAGATTCGTTTATCATTTTGGCTGGAGTTGCAACTAGAGATGGTAGGCCTGTGCTACCTTTGATCGTGTTATCCTATGGCTATTGATTGATCCATACATCCTCTATGTTTGTATGTTAAATCTTTATGCAATCTATGCTTAATGTTAGGTTAGGTTCAATAGATTAGATGGTGAACCTTAGTCGGTTTGCTTCCGATCCACGGATTGATAAACCTTGGGGGAATACTCTAAGGGAAGAGCTACAATGATCCGTGAGCTTGCGGATTGAAATTTGACGCGTTATTGAACCGCCAACAGTACCGGCCATCAATCCCGCTATTCTCGCAGTACTCCCAGAACTGGTGATTGTTAAAATTGGAACCCATGTCCGTGATGATGCGATGAGGGAACCCGTAGCAATGCATGATGTCGTCCAAGAAGTCGAGTACCCTGTCTGCCTTAGGACAGGTGATGGGCTTGACCCCGATCCACTTGGTGAATTTGTCGATAGCCACCAAGACTAGCTTGAATCCCCCTGGCGCAGTTGGTTAAGGGGCCGATCATATCGAACCCCCAACATGCAAACAGGCAAGTTGGTGGTATCGTGATGAGCTTGTAGGTAGGAATGTGTTGCTGCTTGGCGAAGAATTGGCATCCGTGACACTTCCTGGCGAGTTCCTCTGTGTCGGCAAGAGCGGTTGGCCAGTAGAATGATCGTCGAAAGACTTTGCCCACTAGGGTCTGTGAGGACGCGTGGTTGCCACAAATTCCTTTATGTGTCTCCTCCAAGATTTCCTTGCCATCTTCTCGAGAGACGCACTTCATGAGTACTTCAGATGTAGCGCCTCGCTTGTAGAGTTGATCCCCGACTAGGACGTATGCCTTAGCTCATCTAGTAATATGTTCTTCATGTGATTTGTTCGATGGAACATTCTGCTCTTTGATGCAGTCGATGAACGGTTGTCTCCAATCCACGTCGATCATCAGCACCTCACGATCTGGCTGAGACTGACTAGGATCAGTACTCGCGGGTGGAGATGGCTGTTCAGGAATAGATTTCTTGTGTAGCTCGTGGACGAAAACTCCTGGTGGAACTTGAGCACGCGAAGATCCCAGTTTGGACAGGACATCCGCGGCAATGTTGTTGTCGCAGATGACGTGGTGGAACTCGAGTCCGTAGAATTTGTTCTCGATTTTGCGCACCTCGAGACAGTACGCATCCATGTTTTCTCTGTTGCAATCCCACGAGTCATTGACTTGGTTGATGACCACTGCGGAATCGCCATATATGATTAGTTGCTTGATGCCGAGAGAGACTGCCAGACGTAGTCCGTGCAATAGAGCCTCGTATTCAGCTTCATTGTTGGAGACCTTCCAGAAGATCTGCAAGACATATTTGAGTTGCTCGCCCATGGGGGAGATCAGTAGCACTCCTGCGCCGGCGCCTTCGAGCTTGGGAGATCCATCAAAGTACATAACCCAGTGCTCTGGTCGCTCGATCGGAGTTGGTACTTGGTTCTCCTGCCACTCAGCCATGAAATCCACCAATGCCTGAGACTTGATAGCAGTGCAAGGTTGAAAATTGAGCGATAGAGTGCCGAGCTCGACCGCCCATTTAGAAATCCTCCCTGTGGCGTCCTGGTTGTGAAGGATATCACCAAGCGGGAAGTCAGTTACCACACAGATCTTGTACTCTTGAAAGTAGTGTCGTAGCTTCCGCGAGGTGATGAGTATAGCATAGAGTAGTTTCTGTACCGGGGGGTACCGGGTTTTGAACTCAGAAAGGACCTCACTGATGAAGTAGACAGGTCACTGAACCTTGAAGGCGCGGCCTTCTTAACGCCTCTTGATGATGATGGTGGTACTGACCACGTGAGTAGTTGCAGCAATGTACAGGAGTAGTTCTTCATTGGCTTGAGGTGCTGTGAGGACGGGCGTTCTGGAGAGGAAGTCTTTGAGTTGTAACAAAGCCTTGTCAGCCTCCTCTGTCCACACAAACTTTTCTTGCCGCTTGAGTAGTTTGAAGAAGGGAAGTCCCCGTTCTCCAAGTCTTGATATGAATCGATTGAGGGCCACCATGCACCCAGTAAGCTTCTGGACGTCCTTGATGGAGGATGGAGTCTTCAAGCTCGTGATGGCAGAGATCTTCTCTGGGTTAGCTTCGATGCCGTGATGGCTAATGACAAACCCGAGTAGTTTCCCAGACGGTACGCCGAAGACGCACTTGTTGGGATTGAGCTTCCATTGGTACTCCCGCAAGGATGCGAAAGTCTCTTCAAGATCGGCGATGAGTGTGTCTGGATTTCTGGTCTTGACGACGACATCATCTGCGTAAGCTTCAACGTTCTTGTTGAGTTGCTTCTTGAAGCAAGCCTGGATAGCTCGTTGGTATGTTGCACCCACGTTCTTCAGTCCAAACGCCATTATTTTGTAGCAGTAAGCACCGAATAGGGTGATGAACATGGCATTTTCTTGGTCTTCTTCCTTGATTGCGATCTGGTGGTACCCGGAGTAGTAGTCAAGGAACCAGAGTAGGGTGCAGCTGGCCATGGACACAATTATTTGATCAATCCACGGTAGCCCGAAGGGGTCCTTGGGGCAGTGCTTGTTGAGGCCCATGTAGTCGACACACATCCGCCAGGACAGGATTAGCGAGCCATTTTGGATGGAAGACTTCTCTGATGAAGCCAACCGCGAGTAGTTTCGTGAGTTCCTTCTTGATGGCCTCCTTGCGTTCCTGGGCGAAACGGTGTATAGCTTGACGGATGAGAGTAGCGTCAGGGTTGACGTTGAGGTAGTGCTCGATCCGTTGGTTTCCAGGTGAAGATGTCGCGGTTTGCCCGGAGGAAGCTGATGAGCGCGTCTTCCGATTTGGGATCGAGCCCTACGCCTATCATGGTCGTCTTGCTGGAGTCACAGGTACCTAGGTCGATGGTCTTCAGCTGGATGTCCTGAGCCGGCTTGGGGTTCGTTGAGGCTTCGGACTTCTCCGGGATCTCGAGCTCACTCTGGGCAAGCTTCTTTCATGTGGCGAAGACTTCAGCCATAGCGTTGGGAACTCAAGCTGTAGCGGCGAGCTCTATGACTTCTGAGTCACAGTCGTAGGAGTGCTTCAAGTCCCCTCGCAGCGCCAGTACTCCTTTGGGTCCTGGCATCTTGAGTACGAGGTACACGTAATGCGGGACAGCCATGAACTTGGCGAGCGCTGGTCGGCCGAGGATGGCATGGTAGGAAGTCTCGAAGTCGATGACCTCAAACTTGATGTACTCGGTGCAGTAGTTTTCTTTTGTCCCGAAGGTTACTAGCAGCATGACTTGTCCTAGTGGGACTGTTGCGTTGCTCGGGACGATGCCGTAGAACAGAGAGTTTGAGGGTATGAGCATGTCGATGACGTCAAGGCCCATCTTCTTCAAATTCTTGGCGAACAAGATGTTTAAGCCGCTGCCGCCGTCGATGAGTACTTTAGTGAGCCTTGATCCTGCTACCACCGGGCCCAGGACGAGTGGGAATCGCCCTGGTTCAGAGAAACTGGTCCGTTGATCTGCTCGTGAGAAGGTAATTGGCACCTCCAACCACTTGAGGAAAGTGGAAGTAGCTGGTTCAATGGACATTATCTCGCTGAGAGTGAGCTTCTAGGCGCGCTTTGTCGGGAGTCCTCCGAAGATGACGTTGATTGTTTGAGTGGGGTCCTGGTAGTCGCCCTCCTTGTTGCCATTGCCCTTCTTCTCCTTGCCCCTGCATTTAGGTGGTCGGGGTTCCGGAGTATCCTTCAAAGTGCGGCGTAGAGTCCAACATTGCTCAGTGGTGTGGTCCAGCATTGCATCAAGATGCCACGGGCACTTATCCTTGTGAATCTTGTCAAAGAAAGTCACCCTTGGGCTCCGACGATGGTTGTTCCACATTTGCAATAGTGTTGTCAGGCTTCCGCGTGCGGTTGGGATTAACTGAGTTGTTGTGGATCGAGCGGTTGGGGCCTGTTGAGTGCTGCTGCTTGCTGCTACTGCCTGCGTTGTTGTTGTTGTTTCCACAATTGGACTTGTACTTGTTGCGAGCTTTGTCTTCCTCGTCGGCCCACATCTGCACCATGTTCTTTAGCTTGGTGATGGTGGATGGACGTGTGCGGCCGAAGTCGATGAAGGTACGCTCGTCGAGTAGTCCTTCTTGGAAGGTGTCGATGACCTCCTTGTCGGTGATGTCAACAACGCAGGTGCGCTTGTCGAAGAAACGGCGCATGTATTCGCGTAGAGATTCGCCTGACTTTTGCGTGATTTGGGCGAGGTCGATTCGAGTGTCGTGACGGCCCAAGGCTCTGGCGAAGTTGCTTGTGAAGCACTTGTTGAGAGCTCCCCAGTTGTCGATGGAGTCCTTCTTGAGGGATTCGATCCATGTGAGGGGCTCTTGCTCCATACAGAACGGGAAGTAGAGGCACTTGGTGTCGTCGTTGCCCCCAGCGTTGGCGATGGACATTCCATAGCAGCGCAACCACAGTCGGTGTTTTAGACCGGCCAACCTACCAAGGGGGTACCCGAGGTAGTAGATTGTGCAGTGAGGATCATGATCGTGAGACCTGGAACTCGAAGGTAAAGGCAGGGACACGGGACACAAGATTTATACAGGTTCGGGCCGCCAGAGTAGCGAGCCCTACGTCCTGTTTGGGGTATCAAGTATGGTGCCCTACGCTTGGTGTTGGGTTGGTTGAGTTGTCCTCCTAGGTACCCGACCCTCCTTTATGTAGTCCAGGGGCGGGTTCCTAGTCGGTTACAAGGTAGGAGTCCTAGTAGGATTACACGGAACGAGTCCTAGTAGGATTATAGGAAAATTCTAGTAGGAGTCCGTCTTCATCCTTCCTTGTATGAGTACCCGGGGTGTATGCCCGACAAGCCCCCAAGCACGTTGTAGTAGAGAGTAGTAGTTTGAGTACTCTTGAAGCCTCTTCGAGTAGTTCTTGAGCGTCCTCGAGTACTGCTGGGAGAAGTCTTCAATAGTACTTGAACTGCCACGAGGCTGGAAGGTGGTCCAGCTCATCAGTCTTGAAGTCGAGATTATATGGAAGTGCAATTGCAAAATCTTGATTCTGAATCTTCCGTCTTGAAAAAATTGAATCATGGGTATAGCATAGCAGCCCCCGAACCTTGGGTTGAGTCACGAACTCTAGCTGACAGTCAATCTTGATTCTGAATCTTCCGTCTTGAAAAAATTGAATGATGGGTATAGCATAGCAACCCCCGAGCCTTGAAATGATTAGGTAATCAATCCAAGGGTCTTCAATGTTCACAAAAGCCATCATCCGAATACTCTTGCAGCGTGTCGCCCCTGAGATAAGAGAGCCATATGAGCCACGTCGAGTAGTTGTTGTAGAGCCCCCGAGCTTGAGAGCGAGCGAAGTCTGCTAGAGTTGTTCTCGAGTAGTAATTTGAATGCAGCCCCCGAGCTGGAGAGTTTCCGAGTAGTAATTTGGCATCGAGTCGTGGAGCTTGAGAAGTAGCCGTGCCGTCAGAGTGGACTTTAGATGCGACCGAAGTCGACTTTAGATTCTGACAGAGCGGACTTTAGAATGCGACTTGAAAACCGAAGTCGACTTTGTGACACGCGGAGTGGACTTTGAGATGCGACTTGAAAACCGAAGTCGACTTTAGCGTAACGAGCTGTCTTGTCTGCTAGCGTCTCCTCAGCTGGTGCCTCCGCAGAGAGTTCATCTGCGGAGACGTCTTCTGGGTACCGCAGGTTCTGTCGATGACCTTCGTCGGTAATGGCGAAGACCTCCTGGCTTGACGAGTAGTATTCGTCGCAGCTCGCCAGGGTGATGATCTCGGTGTCACTGCCTTCATCCTGGAGAGGTGAGCTTTCCTGGTACGAGAGGTTGTCGAGGTAGGCGACGACGCGGGAATCATCGTTGAGGTCGAGAGGCTTCTGATCAAGCCAGTAGACGAATCTACCTTCTGGTGTCGAGGTGAGCACCAGGCCTTGAGCAGGTCCTGAGAGTGGCTTCTCTTCAAACGGGTCCAAACCAAAGTCGAACATGTACTCAGATGAGTCCGAGGTGTACTCGAGGATGCTTTCTGAGTCCGAGGAGTACTCGGGCATGGTCTCCTTGCTAGGTCACTGAAGTTTGTTGAGCGCGGCCTGGTAAGCGGTGCTTGCGGAGCACAGTCCAAAGATGAGCGGGATCGATCCGAACAAGGGCTTGGAGGGTGGCTCGTGCAGGCCGATTTGGTCCTGAGTTGAAGTCGAGTTGTGCTCGGACTCCGAAGCTTGTGCGCTGTTCGAGTCGAAAAGCGAAATTTTTGCCAAAATTCTCGACGAGTTCCTCCGCATAAGCTTGAGGAAACGTCGTGGGAACGGTCTTCTGCTCTGGAGTCGCCGTGAGGAAGCGCAGGAAGGATCCCGTGCCGTTTGCGACGCAGACCCATGAGCCGAAGAAGAAGGTGTCGCCTCGCGCGAAGGTGACGGCGGGCTTGATGATGATTGAAGCCATCGAGTTCGCCAGTAGAACTTTGACAAGATCCCCTACCTGGCGCGCCAGCTATTGGTGTTTAGTCCCGGCAAACCTACCACGGGGGTACTCGCGGTAGTAGATTGTGCGATGGGGCTCGCCTAGACTCTGGAACCTGATGGTGAAATACGAGACACACAATTTAGACAGGTTCGGGCCGCAGATTGCGTAATACCCTACGTCCTGTATGCCGAGTGAAGCGTATTGGATTGATTGCCCTAAGCTCAGGAGTTGTTCTGAGGCTAGGTCTTGTATTGCTCCATGTATGTTGTCCCTAGAGGGAGGTCCCTGCCCCGCCTTATATATCCGGGGGGGGCAGAGTTACAATTGGTATCCGGAAGAGGAGTACTAGACCGAGTACGGGTAGGAGTAGCTATTACATGATATGCTTTCCTATACTGGTACTAATCCAAATCCGTCTTGTAGGCCACGCCGTCTTGCAGCACAGCTCACATGTAGAGTAGTCCCGGTTGGTCGTCGGGTTCATGGACAGGGCCTACCACATTGGTGGGCCCCGGGTTGTCCATACGACAAAGCCCAACCAATTTTGGAGAGGAACGTCGCCATGGGCGGCGTACCCTAATCTCCCTCTCTTATCTCTTCACTTGTGCTGACGGGTGGCTCCGGTTTTTTCAAGGGCAAAGAAGTCTTTTTATGTGATGTGGTGTGTTAGAGACAAAATACAAAAACAATGTGTCTTGTGCACAAAATCAAAGAATGGACTAGTGTGCAGTGCACAAAACCAACATTTGGGGATGTGCCACGCACAGACCAAAAATCCTAAAATAATTCTATGGAACCAACACATATAAAGAGTTATCGGAAATGTATCAGTGATAATGTGAACCCTAGTTGTAGTGGATTTTGGGTTATCAAACAACTGAACTAGAAACAAGGCTCAAACTCTCTTTCACTTTAGTCAAACAATCATCCCTCCCCCTCACAAAGAGGTATGTAGGGGTCTCTTTTTAGTTCCTGGGGGCCTATTTTATATCCCGTCATTGCCCTTACATCCCTAGCATCTTTAGAGAATATGTTGTACTAAAATGTCTAACTGAATCATGTTGGCAACGTGACCTTCAACATTTATTACATAATTGCCATTGGGAATTCACGTTTCCCACACCATCTTCGCGGTGATGAACACGCTTCCTTCTCTGTGTTGGTGACACTTTGACCGATTGAACAAGTTGGAGGCAATAATTCTTAAGCTTCAGTTCCATCAGAGCTCCTGTCATCATGGACTTCAAGAGAGTGTCTTCCCTTGGCTCCGCTGTCGCAGCATCCTTTATTCAAGGCAAACAAACATGAGCATCGGAGCTAAAGGTTTTCCCTAAGCCCCAAGTTTGTGAAAAGCTGCGTTAGATCGGAGCTGCGGATTCATCGCTCTCTCGTAGGCCGTGAAGCTGGTGAAATCTGGGAAGCGACTAAGAACTCCCCAAGCCGGAGAACTGTTACCTCGCACTTGATCTGATCCCGTGATCTCACAAAGCCCAAGCTTTCCACCGCTTCCTACCAAAAGCGACGACTCCAAAACAAAATGTGTTCCTTTTTCCCGGCGGAGCCTTGAGGGTCGATGTTGCTTCCCCAACAGTGGACACAACTAAGATGCAGACCAGGAGATAATGTTTATTCCAATTTTTAATAAGAATAATGTTTATTCCATTTTTAATAAGAATAATGTTTATTCCATTTTCAAACAAGAAAAATGTTTATTCTATTTTTAAATCAGAATAAATTTTATTCCATCAGCTTTAAAAAACCAACGTATCTCACCCGGAAGCAACCTGTCAGCCTTCCTCGTGACCCCATTTGGCAACTGACGACTGACGTAAAAAGGCAAGCAGCTAAAGTGTGACTATCAAAATTACACCAGGGTCAGTTCTGGATCAATCAATCAACCAAAGAGGCTAAGAGCATGAAACAATCCCCAATTCCCCATTCCGTCCATTCCCAATCGCTCGCCCTCGTTCCACTGAAACCCTAGCAGAGAGCTCAAGATGCTGCCGACGGGCCAATCGCGGCGGCTGAGGCCGCGGCGGCAGCAGCCGACACCGGGCGGCGCTCTGCTGGAAGCTCTCCCGGAGGTCGGAGGCGATCGGGGACGACGTGATCGAACGCCTCCCAGCCCACGACATCGTCTTCATGTCGGTGCTGTCGTCGGAGTGGCACCGCCACTGGGAGTCGGTGCCGGGCCTCGACGTCGACCGCAACCTCATCGAAGTCCACAGCTGGACAACCACAGTCGGTGTGCTCGAGCGATGCGCCACCCCAATCAGCCGTGTCATACTGAGAGGACATGATTGGTAATCGTGGTGGTGCTACACTTCAGGTATGTGAGACCTTGATCCAAACCACGTAATTCAAATTTCAGGTGTCACATATGTTTTTTTAGGTCAATTTTGAATGTAGTAGGTTCAAGTTATCTGACTTAAATTTGGTCTTTTTTCTGGAATTAATTTCATCTTTTTTTGCTTGGCCTAGGCCCTAGCATAAAGTTTGGCGAACACACACACACACACACACACACACACACAAGCGCACGCATGCACGCACATAAGGGCCACACCCACGTGTGCCGGGTGGAACGGTGCAGTGGGTTCTTGGCTGGACGCCACATTGAAGCTCCGGTAGTGTAGATCTGGTCAAGCGGATCTACTGCATCAAGCCCCAGGCGCGATGGAGGTGCACGGCGGTGGACCCGGCGTGGGCCCTGAGTACGCGTGTGAGGGTGCCCCGGCAGTGGCGGGTTGCGTGCAGTGGTAGCCCTAGTGGAACGTGAGCGCGGGCACCACAAGTGGTGGCAGTGAGCGCTACGTACGGTGAGAGTCTCGGCAAGGGGCGGGATTGCGATGTGCATGTGTGGTGGCGACAGCCAGTGACAAGAGGTTGCATGTGCAACAGAGGTGCGACCGAGCTGCGTCATAGGCAGTGCCGTGAGGAGTAGTAGTGGAGGTGGAGTTTCGGTGGCGTGGCAAGTCGGAACACGGCGGTGGCGGCTATGCTTTGGTTTCATGGTGGTGGTGTCGGAATGCCACGACAGGCACGTGCAATAGGGTCAAATGCTCCGAGGAGAAGCCCTCATCTGTATCGTACTAGTGAGTGATAGTAACATTCTTGGACATTGCTTTTCCTATTGGTGGCGACATATTGGAGCTACAACCCTACTCCACACAGCTTCGGTGGTTCGCAGCCGGTGAAAACCCTGTCCAGATCCTAGACTTAGATAATTGACACCGGCACCTTTGGTATCATGCCGTCCTTGCAGATGTCGTCTATGGTAGCTTCAGTCAGTGTTGGCAATTCCACCGTGTGGCACGTGGGAAGGGTGTTGACTAGCCCATGCTGAGGTGATCACTTTCTTGATGGAGGTGAAGGGTGTCGTTGCTCCTTTGCCAATTGGCTGTTTGCAGTGTTTCGCAGCGCCCAGTGTTGCTTTGAAAATATTAGTGCGGTGTGGAACAACGTTAGAGGATGATGCTTGTGGCAACGTCAACGTAGGATGACTTGGCTTGTAGCCGACCGCGATGGGTTTCTTAGCCAATGTGGTAAAATGTCAGAAAACAGCACATGCGACTTCCATGGTCTGTTGGTTTGGAGGTGGTGGCTACGTACTAGGGTGAAGCAATGAGGTGAAGTTAGTCCGCGGTGGTGGCTCAGCTACTATTTGATAGTGGTCTTTGGGGTGGGGTATCTCTTATCACCATGTTGACCGCAACATAATAAACATATCTGGGGTATGGAGTTTTGTGTCGGGCATGGTGTAGGGGATCCCAACAAAAGATGTAGTGAGGCTCCAGGGCGTTGTGTTGAAGACCGGAATTAGTGTTTTCAATCCATCAGGTGGTGTGCATTGATGCTGCAGCACTGCAGTTAAATGTCCTGCATGGTGGTGGCCTTCTTGGTGTGGTGGTGTCTGTCTCCTTCGACGATCTCTATCGACAATGGATCATGTCAGAGGTTTTCAACGACTGCAAGTGTGTGGAACGTGGGAGGAAGCTGTGGATGCGCATCGTCTTTACTGCAATCGTCGAGTGTAGTGGTGCGGTCATGTTGATGTCCCAATCCAACAGGGCAGCGAGTGTCGAGTGGTAACCTGCATTGATGTCCGAATCCAATCAGGTGAGTATTGTGTCTTCTCTTTCTTTTCTTTCCGTGACTATGGCCTCCCAACGTTGTAGTCTTGTATTTTTCTGCAATATCAATGAAACACACACTGTCTGTCGAGTATACACCCCGGGTACCTGCAACGAAGGAAGAAGGCATACTCCTACTAGAATTCCCCTGTAATCCTACTAGGACTCGCACTGTGTAATTCTATTAGGACTCCTACCTTGTAACCAACTAAGAACCCACCCCCTAGACTATATAAAGGAGGGTCTGAGTACCAAGGAGGACAAAGACAATCCCTCCGGGAACAACAGACCATGAGGCATCACCTCAACACCCAAGTCCAGGGCGCAATATACAACACACCAAACAGGACATAGGGTATTACGCTATCTTAGTGGCCCAAACCCCTGTATAAATATGTGTCTTGTGTCCTCGCGCATACCTTAGGTTTCAGGTCATGACGTTCCCCCACTCTCTACCTACTCTGACGGGTAACCCCTAGGGAGGTTGACAGCTCTAAACACAAACAGCTGGTGCCCACCATGGGGCCAATCGTCAAGATCATTGGGCGAGCTCGAAGGACCTATCAACAAAATCAATCTACTCGACGCGTAGTCGAGTTCCAATTTGGAAACCGTGCCGTGCTCCTGTCAAGAAGAAATCAATTCCATGTTCCAGTCTACGCATCAGAGGATTCACCAAGAATAGAGTCCAAGAGCAGTCAGTAGTATGACGGATTACTCCATCTGCATGACCGCATCAAAAAAGCCCTGTTCTCCAGATCTGTTGTGGCAACCTCGTCAGCCAAAGTCAAACAAGCGTATACACCGAAGCAGTCTCGATGTTGAGTTCCATCCGGATTCGTGCATCCCTATGCGGCCAACGAAGTCGCCGAGTCCAGGGTTACCACAAGTCCGGAGGCTACTCCACACCAACCCCAAGTCCATATTAATGCATACTACGTAGTACTGCCTCCAGACCAGCGATGGGATTCCCACACATGCACATCAAGACGAAGCACGAGCAGAGACCGTTCAGCTACTGCACCTGTTCGCATGTCCAAAAATTCAATTTGGTTTATGCTGAGCACACATGAAGATGCACCAGGAAGCTTCAAGTTCTTCGCTCCAAGTACACAGCGGACGTACACGAGTACTACTACATCGTCTTCCGGCTGCATCAAACACAGGAGTGCGACGCCTCCGACTACACAAGTACGTTCGATAATGCCAACTCGCCGTCGACTACTTCAATTACTCAAGTACAACTACATCGAGGCTCAGCAATGCCAACTCGTCGTATACTAGTCGAGTACAACAACATCGACATCTGGCAACGCCAACTCATCGATGACTACTTTAACTACTCGAGTACCTACATCAGCACTCGGTAACGCCAACTCCCCATCGACTACTTCGACTACTCATCTCGACTAGTTTCGACTACTCATCTCGACTAGTTTTGACTGTAGAACTGGTCGAGAACGGCTACTATTCTCCCAATAACTAGTCGGAGTCGACTCCGACTAGTTGACTTCACCAACAACCATCACGGCTCGATCGCCGACCACCGTGGCTTTGTTGAATCTCATCCACAAATCAAGCTAAGTCACTTGTTTAAATAATTATTCTTTATCTTTAGCTTGTTTTGCACATGTAGGACAATATGTCGAAGACTACTTTATGTATGCCTCTCAAACGGCTACTCACCAGCAGAGCTACACTGTGCCAACTATTCTTGGAGCATTATTGACCGACTGCCACAGGCCTGGTACACTTCAAGGAGGCCCTGCGTATGACACGCACTCTTCTCTCCGCCATGCGGAATAGTCTCAATGACTACTTATTTGTGTACGCTTCAGAACCGAAACTACCCTCCAGAGCTTGAGGAAACATCGTGGGAATGGTCTTCTGCTCTGGAGTCGCCGTGAGGAAGCGCAGGAAGGATCCCGCGCCATTTGCGACGCAGACCCATGAGCCGAAGATGAAGGTGTCGCCTCACGCGAAGGCGAGGCGGGCTTGATGATGATCGAAGCCATCAAGTTCGCTAGTGAATCTTTGACAAGATCCCCTACCTGGCGCGCCAGCTGTCGGTGTTTAGTCTCGGCAAACCTACCACAGGGGTACTCGCGGTAGTAGATTGTGCGATGGGGCCCGCCTAGACTCTGGAACCAGATGGTGAAACACGAGACACACAATTTAGACAGGTTCGGGCCGCAAATTGCGTAATACCCTACGTCCTGTATGCCGCGTGAAGCGTATTGGATTGATTGCCCTAAGCTCATGAGTTGTTCTGAGGTTAGGTCTTGGATTGCTCCGTGTATGTTGTCCCTAGAGGGAGGTCCCTGCCCCACCTTATATATCCCGGGGGCAGAGTTACAATTGGTATCCGGAAGAGGAGTGCTAGACCAAGTACGGGTAGGAGTAGCTATTACATGATATGCTTTCCTATACTGGTACTAATCCAAATCCATCTTGTAGTCCACGCCATCTTGCAGCACTGCCCACATGTAGAGTAGTCCTGGTGGGCCGTCGGGTTCATGGATAGGGCCTGCCATGTTGGTGGGCCTCGGGATATCCATACGACAAAGCCCAACCAATTTTGGAGAGGAACGTCGCCATGGGCGGTGTACCCTAATCTCCCTCTCTTATCTCTTCACTTGTGCTGATGGGTGGCTCCGATTTTTGCAAGGGCAAAGAAGTCTTTTTATGTGATGTGGTGTGTTAGAGACAAAATACAAAAACAATGTGTATTGTGCACAAAATCAAAGAATGGACTAGTGTGCAGTGCACAAAACCAACATTTGGGGATGTGCCACGCACAGACGAAAAATCCTAAAATAATTCTATGGAACAAACACATATAATGAGTTATCGGAAATGTATCGGTGATAATGTGAACCCTAGTTGTAGTGGATGTTGGGTAATCAAACAACTGAACTAGAAACAAGGCTCAAACTCTCTTTCACTTTAGTCAAACAATCATCCCTCCCCCTCACAAAGAGGTATGTAGGGGTCTCTTTTTAGTTCCTGGGGGCCTATTTTATATCCCGTCATTGCCCTTACATCCCTAGCATCTTTAGAGAATATGTTGTACTCAAATGTCTAACTGAATCATGTTGGCAACGTGACCTCCAACATTTATTACATAATAGCCATTGGGAATTCACGTTTCCCACACCATCTTCGCGGTGATGAACACGCTTCCTTCTCTGTGTTGGTGACACTTTGACCGATTGAACAAGTTGGAGGCAATAATTCTTAAGCTTCAGTTCCATCAGAGCTCCTGTCATCATGGACTTCAAGAGAGTGTCTTCCCTTTGCTCCGCTGTCGCAGCATCCTTTATTCAAGGGAAACAAACATGAGCATCGGAGCTAAAGGTTTTCCCTAAGCCCCGAGTTTGTGAAAAGCTGTGTTCAATCAGAGTTGCGGTTTCATCGCTCTCTCGTAGGCCGTGAAGCTGGTGAAATCTGGGAAGCGACTAAGAACTCCCCAAGCCGGAGAACTGTTACCTCGCACTTGATCTGATCTCGTGATCTCACAAAGCCCAAGCTTTCCACCGCTTCCTACCAAAAGCGACGACTCCAAAACAAAATGTGTTCCTTTTTCTCGGCGGAGCCTTGAAGGTCGATGTTGCTTCCCCAACAGTGGACACAACTAAGATGCAGACCAGGAGATAATGTTTATTCCAATTTTCAATAAGAATAATGTTTATTCCATTTTTAATTAGAATAATGTTTATTCCATTTTCAACCAAGAATAATTTTTATTCTATTTTTAAATCAGAATAAATTTTATTCCATCAGCTTTAAAAAACCAACCTATATCTCCCGGAAGCAACCTGTCAGCCTTCCTCGTCACCCTATTTGGCAACTGACGACTGACGTAAAAAGGCAAGCAGCTAAAGTGTGACTATCAAAATTACACCAGGGTCAGTTCTGGAGCAATCGATCGACCAAAGAGGCTAAGAGCATGAAACAATCCCCAATTCCCCATTCCGTCCTTTCCCAATCGCTCGCCCTCGTTCCACTGAAACCCTAGCTGAGAGCTCAAGATGCTGCCGACGGGCCAATCGCGGCAGCTGAGGCCGCGGCGGCAGCAGCCGACACCGGACGGTGCTCTGCTGGAAGCTCTCCCGGAGGTCGGAGGCGATCGGGGACGACGTGATCGAATGCCTCCCAGCCCACGACATCGTCTTCATGTCGGTGTGGTCGTCGGAGTGGCACCACCATTGGGAGTCGGTGCTGGGCCTCGACGTCGACCTCAACCTCATTGAAGTCCACAGCTGGACAACCGCAGTCGGTGTGCTCGAGCGATGAGCCACCCCAATCAGCCGCGTCATACTAAGAGGACATGATTGGTAATCATGGTGGTGCTACACTTCAGGTATGTGAGATCTTGATCCAAACCACGTAATTCAAATTTCAGGTGTCACATATGATTTTTTTAGGTCAATTTTGAATGTACTCCCTCCGTCCCAAAAAGAATGACATTTTGTCCCAAAAAGAATGACGTTTTACTTAATTTGGTATGTGTGCATGTGCATGTGGGCATGCAACAATCAATTAGCACCAAATATGGCAAATAAATAGGGGCAATCATGGTCATTTCACCTCCTTAATAATCTGTCCTAAAATTTCTAGAATGACATTCTTTTTGGGACGGAGGGAGTAGTAGGTTCAAGTCATCCGACTTAAATTTGGTCTTTTTTCTGGAATTAATTTGGTCTTTTTTCGCTTGGCCTAGGCCCTAGCATAAAGTTTGGCGAACACACACACACACACACGCTCATGCACGCACGCACGTAAGGGCCACGACCCACGTGTGCTGGGTGGAACAGTGCAGAGGGCTCTTCGCTGGACGCCACACTGAAGCTCCGGTAGTGCAGATCTAGTCCAGTCGTGGGCAGATCTGCTACTTCCAGCCCCAGGCGCGATGGAGGTGCACGGCGGTGGACCCGGCGTGGGCCCTGAGGCCGCATGTGAGGGTGCCCCGGCAGCGGCGGGTTGCGTGTAGTGGTATCCCTAGTGGAGCGTGAGCGGGGGCACCACAGGTGGTGGCAGTGAGCGCTACGCACGGTGACAGTCTCGGCGAGGGGCAGGATTGCGATGTGCATGCGTGTTGGCGACAGCCAGCGACAAGAGGTTGCATGTGCAACGGAGGTGCGACCGAGCCGCGTCACAGGCGGTGCCGTGAGGAGTAATAGTGGAGGAGGAGTTTCGGTGGCGTGGCAAGTCAGCACACAGCGGTGGCGGCTACACTTTGGTTTCGTGGTGGTGGTGTCGGAATGCCACGACAGGCATGTGCAATAGGCTCAAATACTTTGAGGAGAAGCCCTCATCTGTATCGTACTAGTGAGTGATAGTAACATTCTTGGACATCGCTTTTCCTATTGGTGGCGACATATTGGAGCTGCAACCCTACTGCACACAGCTTCGGTGGTTCGCAGCCGGTGAAAACCCTGTCCAGGTCCTAGACTTAGATAATTGACACCGGCACCTTTGGTGTCGTGCCCTCCTTGGAGGTGTCGTCTATGGTAGCTTCAGTCGGTGTTGGCAATTCCACCGCGTGGCATGCGGGAATGGTGTTGACTAGCCCATGCTAAGGTGATCGCTTTCTTGATGGAGGTGAAGGGTGTCGTTGCTCGTTTGCCATTTGGCTGTTTGCAGTGGTTCGCAGCGCCCGGTGTTTCTTAGAAAAGATTAGTGCGGTGTGGAACAACGTTAGAGGATGATGATTGTGGAAATGTCAATGTGGGATGACTTGGCTTGTAGCCGACCGCGATGGGTTTCTTAGCATGGCTGGGCCCAGCCGATGCGGTAAAATGTCAGAAGACAGCACATGCGACTTCCATGGTCTGCTGGTTTGGAGGTGGTGGCTACGTACTAGGGTGAAGCAACGAGGTGAAGTCAGTTCGCAGTGGTGGCTTGGCTACTATTTGATAGTGATCTTTGGGTGGGGTATCTCTTATCACCATGTTGACGGCAACATAATAAACATATCTAGGGTATGGAGTTTTGTGTCGGGCATGGTGTAGGGGATCCCAACAAAAGATGTAGTGAGGCTCCAGGGCGTTGTGTTGAGGACCGGAATTAGTGTTTTCAATCCATCAGGTGGTGTGTATTGATGCTGCAACACTGTAGTTAAATGTCCTGCATGGTGGTGGCCTTCTTGGTGTGGTGGTGTCTGTCTCCTTCGACGATCTCTATCAACAATGGATCATGTCAGAGGTTTTCAACGACTGCAAGTGTGTGGAACGTGGGAGGAAGCTGCGGATGCGCATCGTCTTTACTGCAATCGTCGAGTGTAGTGGTGCGGTCGTGTTGATGTCCCAATCCAACTGGCCAGCGAGTGTCGAGTGGTAACCCGCATTGATGTCCGAATCCAATCAGGTGAGTATTGTGTCTTCTCTTTCTTTTCTTTTCGTGACTATGGCCTCCCAACGCTGTAGTCTTGTATTTTTCTGCAATATCAATGAAACACACACTGTCTGTCGAGTATACACCCCGGGTACCTGCAACGAAGGAAGAAGGCATACTCCTACTAGAATTCCCCTGTAATCCTACTAGGACTCGCACTGTGTAATTCTATTAGGAGTCCTACCTTGTAACCAACTAAGAACCCACCCCCTAGACTATATAAAGGAGGGTCTGAGTACCAAGGAGGACAAAGACAATCCCTCCGGGAACAACAGACCATGAGGCATCACCTCAACACCCAAGTGCAGTGCGCAATATACAACACCCCAAACAGAACATGGGGTATTACGCTATCTTAGCGGCCCAAACCTGTATAAAGTTGTGTCTTGTGTCCTCACGCATACCTTAAGGTTTCAGGTCATGACGTTCCCCCACTCTCTACCTACTCCGAAGGGTAACCCCTAGGGAGGTTGATAGCTCTAAACACAAACAGTTGGCGCCCACCATGGGGCCGATCGTCAAGATCATCGGGCGAGCTTGAAGGACCTATCAACAAAATCAATCTACTCGACGAGTCGTCGAGTTCCAATTTAGAAACCACTTTGTGCTCCTGTCAAGACGGAATCAATTCCATGTTCCAGTCTGCGCATCAGAGGATTCACCGAGAATAGAGTCCGAGAGCAGTCAGCAGTACGACGGATTACTCCATCTGCATGATCGCATCAAGAAAGCCTTGTTCTCCAGATCTGTTGTGGCAACCTCGTCAGCCAAAGTCAAACAAGAGTATACACTGAAGCAATTTCAATTTTGAGTTCCATCCGGATTCGTGCATCCCTATGCGGCCAACGAAGTCGTCGAGTCCAGGGTTACCACAAGTCCGGGGGCTACTCCACACCAACACCAAGTCCATGTCAATGCATACTACATAGTTCTGCCTCCAGACCAGCGATGGGATTCCCACACATGCTCATCAAGACGAAGCACGAGCAGAGACCATTCAGCTGCTGCACCTGTTCGCGTGTCCAAAAATTCAATTTGGTTTATGCTAAGCACACATGAAGATGCACCAGGAAGCTTCAAGTTCTTCACTCCAAGTACACAGCGGACGTACGCGAGTACTACTACATCGTATTCGGGCTGCATCAAACACACGAGTGCGACTCCTCCGACTACACAAGTACGTTCGGTAATGCCAACTCACCATCGACTACTTCAATTACTCAAGTACAACTACATCGACGCTTAGCAATGCCAACTCGTCGTAGACTAGTCGAGTACAACAACATCGACATCTGGCAACGCCAACTCATCGACGACTACTTTAACTACTCGAGTACCTACATCGGCACTCGGTAACGCCAACTCGCCGTCGACTATTTCGACTACTCATCTCGACTAGTTTCGACTACTCATCTCGACTAGTTTCGACTATATAACTGGTCGAGAACGGCTACTATGCTCCCAATAACTAGTCGGAGTCGACTCCAACTAGTTGACTTCACCAACAACCGTCGCGGCTTCGATCACCGGCCGCTGCGGCTTCGTCGAATCTCATCCACGGATCAAGCTAAGTCATTTGTTTAAATAATTATTCTTTATCTTTAGCTTGTTTTGCACATGTAGGACAATATGTCGAAGACTACTTTATGTATGCCTCTCAAACGGCTACTCACCAGCAGAGCTATACTTCAAGGAGGCACTGCTTACGACACGCACTCTTCTCTCCACCACGCGGAATAGTCTCAATGACTACTTATTTGTGTACGCTTCTCAACGGAAACTACCCTCCAGAGCTACACTTAAAGTCCGCTCCACGCGGCATAAGCCAACTCCGGTCGCACTCAAGCCCGCTCCAGTGGCACAAGTCGACTCCGGTCGCACTAAAACCCACTCCGACACCACAAGATGACTCCGGTCACACTCTAGCCCCTCCAAGAGGCATAAACCGACTCCAGTCGCATTCAAGCCCGCTCCACGCAGCACAAGCCGACTCCGGTCGCACTCAAAGCCCGCTCCGGCGACACTACTTCGAGTTTCTTCTTTTTTCCTCGAGTACCCACTTTGTGAAAACCTCAAATAGGTCACGTGACATTGGTAACAAACCCATAAGGCTCGTTACAATAAATTTTAAAGGTAAACGGATCTTACTGAAGCCCGTTACCAATGAGTCTACATCTGTTACTCATAAAACCTGAGGATCTCATCCCAACCTTATTGGTAACGGGCATTATTTCACGCCCGTTACCTTTAATAATTGGAGTAACATGCCAACAAATGTCTGTTACCAGTGTTGATTCCCGGACCCGAATTTTCATTTCAATTGAGTTCACTTCCCACTCAAGGATCAGCATTAAGCATGGAGATTCTGTGTGTAATGTTTAAATTAAAATATATATGGTGTTGTCATTCGAAAATGTTTAAGCTATGTAGGTACTTCTGAGTTTGGACCATGGTATTTGAAACTGGAAATAAACTTTATGCTTTTGACTGTATGAATAACTCTAGTTCTCCGATCCATGATGAAAAGCATGGATAGATGCTCAGATGTAACTGTGTAAGGAGCGAGGTCTGGCCTTAATACATGTGTAGGCGATTATAGTATGAAGATTACTGTTCTTTAGTTTCTTATTATACATGTGTGTGTGTATGTGTCCAAATTAGATGTTTTTTCTCTTTTCTCAGAAAGCTATTGTCTTTCATATTTTTTAGCAACATCCTCTTTACTATATACTAACTATACATTGAAATGAACCTATTTTTTTTAAGATATCGGTTGTAATCCAAAAAATCCAAAATGTATGTACTTCTGAATTTGGACCATGGTATTTCAAACTGGAAATCTGTTGGGTTTAATTGGGCTTAGACCATTTCCAAGCAATTAAATCAATAATAATTCAAGCCCACAATTAATTCTCGAGATTACCTAAATGGTGGTTAAGGTGGTTAATCACATATGGTTAATTGAGAAGGAATGGAATCAACTTAAATGGTGAACTTTTTGTGCATCCTATGTGCAGTTGAACGAGGAGCACCAGTTCGCCACACATTCTCTTCTCCTACCACGCCTCTCTTATATTTTTGCTACTGCAAGCTGAACTCGACTTCTTCCCCATTCCAGTTTGTGCGTGTACACGCTGTTGGGAAGATCTAGTCTGTACTCGTGGGTTCATCACTTCGTACTCATACGGAGTGCTATAGTATTGTTACGGGTCGACAGACGTAATAGTGCTATAGTAGTGATCGATGGTATAGACGTGGTGTCTAGACTATGAGTTATCCTTTGTTTTCCTTGTATCCCACGGATAGTTATAGGTAGGCCGCGGTAGTGACAGCCGTTTGACCCTTCGTACTCCTCCACGTTCGGATGCAGAGTAGAGCCAGAGACCGGAGTCGACTAATATAGTCAGGGGTAAGCTAATGCCCGAAGCAAGTATTTTATCACGTGAATGATCCTTTCTTTAGAATCGATACCCTTAGAAAGCCCTTCGCTATCCATCTATCTTAGCTGAGGTTTGGTGTCCTTGGATAGTCGCCTCGTAGGTTTGCACACACGTTCCCTGTGGATACGATAAACCCTTGGCATACTCCTCAGAGAAAGCTACAATGGTATCCCTGCGCTTCCGTATTTATTCGTGATCATTAGTATACCTAGGTTGCCCTCATGCTCACGCTAGACCGGTGCCACTAGTGGTGACATTAAGAAATACCAACACTAGTCGTTGGGTTGTTGTGTGGCTTTGCCCCGCCACTGGGGCACCGCGTGGCGGTGGCTCACTGGCCCACGCTCGAGCAAAGGGAGGAGGAGGGCCGGGGGGAGGAGGAAGAGCGAGAGAGGAGGAGATCAACATGAGGAGATAAGGATATGGATGAAAGGGTGTTGGCAAGCATTAAAGGATGTTGGTGGATTTTTTTCCTGGTTGGTAGTTTTAACTGGGACTAAAAACGGGTCCTTTTAGTCCTGGTTGGATCCACCAACCAAGACTAAATCCATTTTATCCCGTCTAGTGGCTCCAATCAAGACTAAATGCTTCACTTTTATCTTGGCTGAAGCCCCTAATCGGAACTAAAAGGGCTCCGATGGACTACGAATAGACTACAATTTGTAAAATAGGGATTAATACATCTTTAGTCCTAGGTCCAATTGGTTTTGGGACTAGTGTACAAGGATCGACCGTCGTTTCTCTATTAGTGCGGATCCAAATTTGATGGTCTCCAGAGACCTTATATTATCGGGGGCCAGCGGCAAGGATTTGGCTGGCCCTGACTCGATTTTTTAGCTACCTCTTTTTTCGTTAGTCAACATTACTCACCTACTCGGTACTGACAGATTGTAACCTTCTGTCTTTTTATAACGTTAACAGGACCTGCAGACTGTACCAGCGTAAAAAACCTGCCTCAAGAACCCCTAATAATCAGCCATCCACCCACGGGCAAAACTGTATTTTCCAACGAAGTTTCAAAGTTCTCGGAGCTGGAGCACCTCAATTTGCCAAACACGTACAAGTGCTCCAAGTGCTCCATATTTCTCTGAAGTTGGTGAAGTGGAGTTAGAAAAGTGTGGAGCTAGTGGAGTGGAGCAGGTGAGACTGGAGTGGAGTGCTCCCAAACACCCCCTTAATTTGAGCGAGTGAGAAAGACAAAAAAACTCAAATGGATCTATAACTCCTAGACTCCGAGCACAGCGATGGGCAAGATGCGACGGTTGTTGTGCTGAAAATGGGAAACACGTGCTGTTGATTTAATTTGCGGAGTACCTGCTGCAACCTTGCCGTTGTCGACGGAGCAGGCATGAGCCGCCGCCGCCGCCGCCGCCGCCAAGATCTGATCCCTGCTGGCAACTCCACCGAATCATGGTGTTGCTGGTCCACCGCCGGATGGGGCTCGCATCTCCGTTGCCCAGTTGGCGCTGACTCGCCATACTACAGCCACTGCCGCACGGCACTGCCACCGCCCACCGCCGCCGCCACCAGCACGAACGATCCCGTCAGGATACGGTTTCAGATCGACTCGGAAAAAGATATGATGTCGTGGGGAACTAGAATGGGTGGGGGAGTTACGCACTTAATAAAATACAGCATGGTGCCCGGCGGGCTGCAGGACTCGGCCCATTTGCAACAGATGCTCCTTGTGTTGCCACATATCTGTTCCAAGAGGCGGGTTTTCGTTGTAGTCTCCATGGAGCTCCAGCACCACCACGACGGTGGTGGGGGCGCCACCCCCTTAGGCGGCGACCCTCATTCTATCTCCAAATGAATACACACTTCAAACGATACATGCTTACCAAATTTTATTCAATGCAGTTTACACTTCCAGCGTCACACCTGACTTCGCAGCAGACGACTTGTCGTACTCCTTTGAGGACTTCTTCCCAGAGGAGCTAGGAGCTACGCAGTTAGGAGGGGCACCTTTCGGGACCTAGCTGACGCAGGAGGAGCAGGCCACGGTGGAGGCGTCAGAGGCGGCGACGGTGGCGGCGGCGTACAGAGCAGCGGCGGTGGCGTCTGGATCAACCACGGCGGTGGCATCTGGATCGGGAGTAGGCTTAGCGACACCGCCCCCCGACGACGCTGCACAGTACCGCCAGCCACCAGACCCCCTCACGTACCCTCAGGACCACATGAGGGCAGTACGGGCAACAGCCAGGAGGCTGAGGGGAGGCAGAGGGTCGTAGCGGCCCTCGAAGCGCGGCCGTATTTAGTTTTGGTTATTGAAAACTGTTTTTTTATGTTGTATAAACTAGCTTTGCGGTACCGATACTCGTATTCGTACTCCATACTCGAATTGTATTTTTTCGCAGAAAGTTTACTAGTATAAATACTTCTAACTGAAAAATGCGAAATGTATCAAAATTCTAAAAAAACAAAAAAAAGGTATAAACCACCATTGGAACCGCCCAGCCGCCGATGTTGGGCTGGAATCGCCGTTTCACATGGCGGTTGGGTCGAGCCGCCGTTTAGAATGGTGGTGGTATAGTTTTGAAATTTTCAGTATCCGACATTTATTTTTGAAAATCGTGAAAAAAATAAAAAAAAATAGGCCAAATGGAGAAACGAGTGAGATTTTTCTATTTTTTCATTTTTTGGATTTTTTTTCATGTTTATTCTTTTTCTTTGTAAAGTATTCATCGTTTGTACTTGGTATGTTTGTGAATTTCACGAGAAAAATCTCCCCACATTAGCTAAAATATTTTTTCAGTTTCATTGATGATTACAAGTCTAGAGCTTAAATAAAAAATAGTATAACCAACTAGCTAGAAAAATGTTTCAGTGTGGGCGCTATCCATTAGCTGTGTTGCGAGGGTGTGTATGCAATTTGTGAGACTTGAAATACCAAAAACAATTCGTTCTTCAGAAGGCCAGAGGAGCGGCAACAACAGTGCATGTCGTTCTCACTTAGAAGAGTAACAAAAAATTGATCACAGTCTGCGTATGGAATAAGTTATTTGGACAGGAGAGAAGGCAAAAGAGAGACGGAATCAATAATTAAACATTGCGTTAGATCAGAGTAAAATGCATGCGACCTGCTAACGACGCAGACGGAGGCAGTTGGTGTGCATCAGCAACTTGCATTGAATGCATGACCGAAGCCGCGCGTTGTTGCTTTTGGTTAATTGATTAGCACAAAATGCAATGCTACTTTACCTATAATATTAGCGACAAGGGACAGAAGGCACGCCCATTACGTCGACAGAAAACAATACGGGAGAACGAAGCTACGCCGAAACAAATCCTGCCGTCAGCAGGAACTCTTTGGTCTAGTTACATTGAAAAGTAATATTCACTCGTCAGCGTGAAGTATTAAACGTAGACGAAAAAACTAATTGCACAAATTGCAGTAACGCGCCGGGTATTCTACCTCACCTCAGCATGCCACCAGCTTGTAAACTTACAACCCCCTTCTCCTCTCTCTCGGTCACGTCAGCACAATACCACCAGTTTAGAGCAGAGTAAGTCTAACGTCAATAATAACTTGCAACCAAATCCAATGTCGTCGATGCAGCAGAGTGCACCCCACGGCCACCGGAGCCATGCCCAGGCATCAGCCGATCGAGAGGGCTCTGCTGGTAGCCCCGAGGGGATGGATGGAGGGCACGGCAGCGTGGCTGGACAGGATGCTGCTGCTGCCGGTGAAGCTGTTGGCGAGGACGGTGCAGAGGCACTACCGGAAGTCGTCGCGCAAGATTCAGCCGAGCTGCCACTGGATGGCGCTAGCTACTGCTCTGGGTGTTGATCTGGTCCCTCTTCTCCTTGTGGATCCTCTCCTCCATGAGCTCCCAGGCCATGGAGATGCGTCGAGAGGCGCTCGCCAGCATGTGCAATGAGCGTGCGCGGGTGCTGGAGGAGAAGGTCAAAGTCGCCAAGAACCAACTCCAGGCGGTCGCCATCCTCGTCTCCACCTTCCACCACTCCATGAGCCCATCCGCCATCGACCAGGCGACATTCGCAAGGTACCTGGAGCTCACGGCGTTCGATCGGCCGCTGACGAGTGGGCTGGCGTACGCCGAGCGGGAGCAGTTCGAGCGGCAGCAGGAGTGGAGAGCATCAAGGCGATGAGATCGTCCAAGTCCAAGGTGGTGAACTTATCGCCGCCGGCGGAGGAGTACGCGCCCGTAATCTTCGCGCAGGACGCCTGCAGGCACGCCGTCTCCTTTGACATGCTCGCGAGGACCGAGGACCGCGAAATGGTACTGCCTGCGAGCAAGAGAATCAGGCAAGAAACGCATCGTAGTGGTCCTGACTCTCGCAGTGTATAAGTCTGAGCTTGCCCCGAATTCGACGGCAGAGTATCGCATACAGTCTGCTATAGGCTACTTGGGCGGCATATTTGACATAGAAACACATGTTGACGAGTTGCTTCAGAAGCTTGCTCGAAAACAGTCCATCATGGTGAACGTATATGACACTACCAACAAGAGGGCGATTCGCATGTACGGTTCGAATGATACAAGCAGTGACGGCATGCGTCATGTCATGTGAGCATGGTGAACTTCGGTGATCCGTCGAGGAAGCATGAGATGCGTTGTACGTTCACGCAGAGTCAGCCTTGGCCATGGCTGGCAATAACATCGTCATACGGAACTCTTGTGGTTTCTTTGCTTGTCGGTCAGATACTTAATTCATATTAGTTTCAAACGGATTGCCAAAGTCGAAGGGGCAGATGCTATCCAGGCAACGCATGAACCGTTTCAAAGGGAACAATTGTGCAGAGAAGATGCTCGTTTTTTGCCAAGTCCATTGGAGCCGGAGCATCTGGCAAACCATAGTCCTGATGAGATTGCAGACCAGGAAGAGGAGCATGAGGAGCTGGAGCTGGGAGCGAGGTCCAAGTACATTACAAAGGTGGGGAGCATTGTCCTTGTCGGACTACTGGTGCTCTACATTCTTGTGGTTGGTCCTTTTTACCAGAAATTCAATCAGGGTTTGCGCATGAGGGAGGGGAATCACAACTTCGGCTGGTTGCGCGGCAGGTTGCTAATTTCTACGCTCCATGGTACACTGGCCAAAGGTGGTGTGCAGGGCAGTGACATGATCATGGCGAGCAAATATCAGGAAGCGACTACTGTCTGAGATACAAAACAGAACAGCCAGGCCTCATCACGTGCCAGCACACAAGTTACATATGTAACTACAGTAGGCCTCTGGATTATTGCCTTAGTTTCAGTTGTCCTACTTGTACTTGGCATTGCTGTATGGATCCTGTTGTCGTGCAAGCGTCGGACAAGAGTAGTGGAACAAAAGGAGCTCGAACTCATGGCAGGAATGGGGCCTAGAGGATTCCAACTCCACGAGCTGGCAGTTGCAACGGGCAATTTCGCAGATGAGAACAAGCTCGGGCGAGGAGGGTTTGGTCCTGTGTACAGAGGCTACTTGAGAGACCAGGACCTTCATGTGGCAGTTAAGGTGCTGTCTGAAAAGCAGTCTTCTCAAGAACAGTCCGAGCAAGGGTCGAGGGAGTTCAAGGCAGAGGTTAAAGTCATGACTCAGCTGAGGCACCGAAACATTGTCAAGCTTGTGGGCTGGTGTGACAGCAAGAAACGGCTCCTGCTTTTTTACGAACTTATGGCTCAAGGCAGCCTTGACAAGCATCTCTACGACCCTGAGAAATTTCTGACTTGGCACCAAAGGTACGGAAAATCTCCTCTCTCCATGCTTAACTATCTGTTTGAACATAAAGGGAATTGGATTACAGTGTAATTATGGGTGGAATGGGTGAATACCAAGTATGTTTGGTTGCAATCTGGTAGCGTAATCAGATTATAGTGTGGCTGTTGTATGTGATTATGGTGGGGAAGGAGGGATAATAAGCTTTTATAGATATTATTTAGGTAAGGAATTTGATTACAGTATCAATTGATTAGAAACCACTGTAACCAAACATATGTAATGGAATCTGATACCTCCATTAATTAGATTACGTTACATTTTTTTTGCGGGTGAGATTACGTTACATTTGAGCCAACCAAACACCCATTTGACCCATATTTTTGTTACTTATATCAATTAATCTTCGCCCTGATAGGTTCAAGATTGTACTCGATCTGGGCTCTAGTTTGGTTTACCTCCACCGTGACTGCGAAAAATGCATCGTCCACCGAGACATCAAGCCAGCAAATGTAATGCTTGATGTGTCGCATGTCACACCCTGAAATCCCCGAATTTCAGGATGTGAATAGGAAGAAAAATTAAACAACGATTTTATCTTAATTTTTAAAATTTTTCCAACATTTATTTACTTTACAGGGAATATAGTACAAGAAAAAAAACAAAAGCATTATTTGTTTTTCCAAATTAAATTAATAGCTTTATGTTTGTTGCATACATGTCGGTGCATTGCTTTTGGTTGTTGGAATTCAAATTTGAATTTCAATTGTTTGATATCTTTTCAAAATATCAAAACCTTTCTCCTTTCCCTTCCTCCCTAACTCCCTGTCTGGCCCAAGTTCGCTTGCAGCCCAGCAAACCAAGGTCTGTCGGAGCTACCTAAACTCCCCATTCTGGTCGCGTGCGTTTATTCTTCAGCCACCACAGGAAGTCTGGTTTTGCTCCTCAACCTTTTAGCTTCCTTCGCGCGCGCCGTTCTTTTCAGCCCAGCAAGCCGCAGCCACGCCTCCTTACGGCCCAGCGCCGGCCCGATCCGCCTCCCCCTCCCTTGCTGGCTGACACGCGGGCCCCGCCCGTCATCCCCCACCTCTGGACGCGCCAAGCCGCCTCGAACCCGAGTCCGAGCCGCACCGCGTCCCGCGCCGCTCCTCCTTGGCCCGCACGCCAAGGCATGCGAGCCCGGCCCTATAAAAGGCTGCCGCCACCGACTGAAGCCCCTTTTCCCCTAACCCTAGCTGCCCTGTGCCCGGCGCCGCCTCCGCAAAACCCTAGCTCGCCCGCCGCCGTCGATCCGCCGCCTCGTCGCCTCCCCGCCGTCGAGAAGCCGTCCAGGAGCTGCGTGTGGAGGTGAGGAGCACCCTGGTGCAGCCTGTTGTCGTCCCCGCGCCTCGAGTCGCTGTGTCGAGCTCGCCGGAGTTCCCGCCGCCGCGGCCGTCCGCCCCGCCGTGCTGCACGCCGTCTCCGCCGCGTCTGGGTCGTCCGCGCCGCCCTAGATAGCTTCGCCGTCGCTCACGCTACCTCCTGGTGCTACCCGTGTGCCGAATCGTGTACCGCAGATCGAGATCGATCCTCGCCGGCGAGATTGCCGCCGTGCGCCGCTGCTCGCCGTTGCAGACCGCCGCCGCCTGATGCTGTTGTTGACCTCAGCCGTTGGATCTCGATCCAACAGACCAGATTGATTTGACCAAGATCTATACCGGTCAACACAGTCAAGTCGTCACTGTTTTGCAAAAGAAGTCCTTATGTTCTTTCAGTTTTATGAATAGGTCCTCCCGCAGTGATAGATTCTTTACAGTTTAGTCCTTTTTCTTCGTTTAAGCCCCAAAGTTTTAGTTTTCTTCACAGTTAAGTCCCCGTACCTTCGTTAGTGCATATCTTGATCGTTTTAGCTCCGTTTTTAGCGTTCTTTATATCCACGCGATCGTATCGAAGAGTAGAACAGTTTTATGCCCCTGTTTTGTTCTGTTAGTACTGTTTGGTGATTGTTTCTTATTTTATTCCATTGTTTGCTTATATGTGTATGATGTGGTGCGTAGAAGACGAACCATACGTGGAATACGCTGAAGTTGAAGAATTTCAAGACCTTGAGCAGCAGCAAGCGTTGGTAGAAGGCAAGTCCTTGCTGCATTTCCGGTTATCCTATTACAACATGCATTTTAATTACACCGTTATTTATTTATAGCTTTGCATTAAAATGATGGGTCCTATACTTTAAGGTTCGACTAGTTTTGTTTATTCCTATGCCTTGATCAACCTGGGTTTATATTTATGTTGGGTAGACCTTGCTTAGTTGCTCAACTTGGGATCATGGTGGTTCTAATAAACAACAATGTTAATCTTGCTTTACTTATGTTATACCTTCATTAAACAAGATCACTTTTGCTTAATCGGAACATGGAGCGACCACCCAGGAAAACAGTGCAACCACAAGACATATGGCTCTGTCTTGGCCGAGTAATTAGGGAAGTCTTGTGTGGGGATTAGTCGTGGTAGCTTGGGAACGGAGGAATGCTTTTATGGCTCTTCTACTCCGGATAGGTTTTGGTACGGAAGTGCTCTTCTATGGCTACCTAGTCCGTGGGTAGAGGTGTGGTACGAAAGATAGCCTCTATGGCGTGCTACTATGGACTAATACACATGGGAGGACTCTTTGTAAAGGCCTCGTAGCGTCCCTATGCAATCACACCTCGGTAGTGTGGTATGGTGCCTAGCTAGCACCGCATGGTTGGGTTTAAAGTTCCTAGAACTTTTACGCGACTTGTGGGTAAAGATGTACAACCTCTGCAGAGTGTAAAACTAACTAGTTAGCCGTGCCCACGGTCACGGGCGGCCTGGACCCTCACATGAGTAAACTATGGAAGATGGATTAAACTTGTTGCATTTACTTTCGTTCATGTTGATGATGCTTATGTTAATCTCTGGGTTGGTATAAACTTACATTTGCTAGTAATTCAGCTTGCTTAATAAAACTTGACCAACTAAAATGCTGACCTGCTATGCAACCACAAGCTTCCACCATAAAGCCTTTGCATGTTGTTATAGCGTTTTCCCTTGTTGAGTACGACATGTGCTCATGCTTGTTGTCATTTTATATTGCATCTACACAACCCGGTTGCTGCTCAGACGGACACTTTGAAGACTTTTCTGGAGAGTTCCGACGGATTCTAGGCGAGCGTGCCACCAGTCAGCTGCTTGTGGGGACGTCCTTTTCCGCTGCTAGTACTCGCTTTTGATACGATTTTGAGACTTTCGGTCATGTAAGAAAGTTATAATACTTCCTTTACGCTTTTGACACTGTTTTTGGTATTCACTGAGTCGATGCATGTGTGTAACTTGATCCTGGCGCACATGTACTCTATGCATTCGGGTTTGCCTTTAAATCCGGGTGTGACATCGCACAATGCCAAGCTTGGTGACTTTGGGCTAGCAAGGCTTGTCGAGCATGGGGGTGAACCGCAAACAACACAGGTCGTCGCAGGGACACCTGGATACATTGACCCGGCGTTCATCAACAACCGCTGGCCTCGCACCGAACTGGATGTGTACAGCTTCGGTGTCGTCCTTATTAGAGTACTAGGAAAGCGACCGTGCGTTGCTACGGGCAAATAACATATAAACCTAATGCATTTGCACGAGAAGTATACCAAGTATGGCAGATGGGTGGAAGAGGCTACCGCTTTCGTTAAGCTCGACGAAGACCTGGGGACGCACTTGGCAGCGGTGTGACCAAAACAGCAGAGGCCAGACGTGATCGTCTACCAGCGCACTGGCGTGGAGGGTCAGTCAGTGGGGCGCAAGTGTAGACGGGTCCTAGTCAAGGTCCGCGTCGGCGCCCGAGGTGGTCCGGCGTCACGGCAGACGGAGGAGCACAAACAGATCACTTGGGCAGCCGAATGCGCGAGGACGACATCAAACTGGTGGCACGGTGTCGGCGTCGACCTAGAGACACGACAGCGGAGGAGGAATGAGCCGGAGTCGCAGCGGCATCGGCGGCGTCCACACGTAGACGATAGTGTGGCAACTGAGGAATGATCCGGAGGCGCGGCTGCAGCGGTGCGTCCACACGGAGACCGACGGTGTGGCGGCGTCATCGGGAGGTCGCAAGGCGCGGAGGCGGAGGCGGCGTCGGTTTCGGCATCAGGAGATAGTGCAGCCGTGGATCCGGTGGCGCGGAGGCGGGGGCGGTGTCGGTTTCGACGGTCGAGGCGTCGAGATGGGTGAGGATGGGGAGGCGACGTCGAGGGCGCAGGGCAAGGGGTGGCGTCGAGGGCACGCCGTGTCGGAGATCTAGAGAGAGGGTGGCGGAAGGAGGGGGGCTAGGTTTCGGGCGGGAGGCGGGCGGAGGCGGAGCGCGAGGGGAAGGCGAAGGCTGCACCGTTGCGCGGAGATGTGGAAGGGAGCTGACAGTGGGGGATGAGGTGGAGGGATTGGCCATCGATCGGACGACAGGAACGAATCGCGCGACGGGGAAGTCCGCGGAGCGGACGCACGGAAAGGGGGCGGACACACGCTCGGAGAGGGGGGCGGACGCGTCCACGGGCAGCGGCGGCAGTGTCGTTGTCGACTTGTCGTCCACGGGTGCAAGCAGAGCTTCTGGCGACGGCGGGCGGCGTCCAGGGGAAGACGACGTGTAAACCATTTGGAAAAAGAAAGACAATACAGTTCGATAAAATATTGTATAGACCAGCCAGGATTCCTTCGTACAATCATTAGAAGACAACATGGACAGGAACAAAACCAGGAAAAACACTTCATGCTTCAAGTGATGTCGTGTTTCTTCCTTAAAAAATGATAGGGTCGTGCCCGTGCGTTGCTACGGGCTATTCAAAATTTTCAACATGAAAATTATATGGTATTATGTATTAATGTTTGCATCGTACTATTTTTAAGGCTCATCAAAATACATGATATTAACTTTACATAACAATGTCAAAATGAGCACGACATATAGCATTGAAAAATTTTCAGCTCCGGTGGCCATACATGTACACAGACATATAATGTCAACAAACACTTGGCATGAACTTCTTTTGCATCCAGGAGAACATGCATTAAATTAAAACTATGCAAAGCAAACACCGCTATGTTCCTCACTCCTAGCTAGTGGATATTGTAACAGCTATCACGTTCCCTCTTACAAATCCAAGAAATCGCTTCTTTCTGAAGCCAGAATCACCACATTTGATGCTTCCGAGTCTGAGGTTCAAAAGTCGAACTGCTGATACTCTGTTCTCTAAGAAGGATCCCGATGCTGCTGCGGACAATCAAAATTTGTGCTGAACAGCCAAACAAGACAAATTGAAAAATGTCATCTTTCCTTCCAAAATAAATTCAAAATCGGGTCACCTTTGTATCCTTTCAATATGTTTGACATTTTTAGAAGTACGCCGAAAACAATGAACAACCTCACCTGCTAGCAGCCAGTGAAACTCATGATTCTGCAGATTGTCCTCTCACTCAGAAATCCAACTCATAAGACCCTGCAATAATACCACAAATGAAGAGATGGATGTCTGACTTAGTTTCTGAGCAACATGTTTACCTCATTGCATTAGCATATATAGAGGAAAGAATGCTCCACAGATTAACTATATTTTTTGACATTGAGGAGAAAAGAAAGCTCACTTGAATTGTAGGCATGAACCACGTTTAATTTTCTCGTCTAGCAGCAACTTGCTGATGAGAAAAAAGTTAATTTACTAATGAGAATGCATGAGATTTGAAAGAGACGATGCAGTAATGCTACCTTGAGGCCTGCTTATACTGACACAGTAATGCTCCTTACTGGAGAACTAACCTTAAAAAATGTCTGACTTTGCTTGCTTCAGCGAGTGAATCCCTCAAGTTCAGAGCTTGAGCAGAACCCTGCAAAAGAACCTGATCGGTTAAAAGGAAGAACACATAGAGTTAAGAGTAAGTGTGGTTATCTTTCCCTAAACCCAAATAGTAGTTGAAATCCATGTAACATTAGTGCTATCTACTAACCACAATAATGTGCCGCCTCATTTGTGTCGAACCTGCAGGTCCTGTCCAATCACTCCAATTTGCTCGATCCCCTTGAACACCTCTGGGAAAATGTTCCTCCCGTCCTTTAAAATGTACTGCACAATTTCTAGTGTTGAAAAAAGTCATGCAAAGACCAATTATATATATATATATATATATATATATATATATATATATATATATATATATATATATATATATATATATATATATATATATATATATATATATATATATATATATATAGGAACTCACCGTGGGTGCCAGTAATAGTTAATCAAATGGAAGGCACCACTGATCAATCCATAAGGAGCACATTCAGATGACTGAGAGATTACAACCACATATATAGTGTAGTGAAAGAAAAAAGTACTCAAAAGACAAACTGTATACCTTAAATTTTAGCTACTATAGGATCATGCCCGTGCATGGGCAATGTCCTGGAGACAGACAAAAACTCAAGCAGACTTGAATAATTCGATTGCATACCTGGACCTGAGGCAGCTCTTCCTAGCAAGCAGATTTGAATAAAAGAGTGCATGAGAGATCTTTGGAGGGTTCTCTGAATTTTGTGTAGAACTGCTGAATGAGTGATCTGTTGTATAAACCAGGAAATTCCCATGTCAATGCCTCCTGCAAAATACCATTTTTTGTTAGTCTTATTTCAACTGTGGATACATGTCAAATTAAATACACAAAAACCAGTTGAAAGTGTGAACATTAGCTCAGGGATCCAACAAACAAGCAGCAAGCAAAGAAATAACAATGTGATGGTGTGCATAAAAGTAATTAGTACCAATGTCACAATAGTGTAATGTGCAGTCTCGAGCATCCTTGTCAACTATGAGTGATACCCACAGCTGAAAGAAAATTAAGAGTTGATAAGGTTGTCAGTTCAAAGTTCACATGAAAAAGCTGAAATACATATTTATTCAGTAGAATTTTTGGTCTGTCCTATATATTCAAGGATGATGAGCATGGCGTACCTGTCCATTGGTCTGAAGAAGATCAGCAACAACTTCAATGAGCATTCTTCACACCATTCTCCACGGAACTCATGCACAAACAAATTCATTTTGAGCAAAAAATTAGAGAGCACCCTCGATGAGCTGTTGGCTGCTCACACATGGCTGCTCACACACTGATGCAGAAAGTAGTGAGACACTCCCAGATCGCAATTGTATTAGAAGGAAAAAACCAATCGTTGTTGATGGAGATTTACATGTCTTGGAGGCCGGCCCTTTTCAGGAACTCAAGCACCGAGACAGTGGCCGACCGTGGCATGGCGGGCTGGGCACGAACGGCGCGGTCAGCCACGAGAGGCAGCTCAGGTCGAACGGCATCAGGGAGAACCGCCCCGTGGAGATCGCCGGGGGAGTGCCGCGGGTGATAGGATTCCGGTCTGGTGCACCGGCGCGACGCCAAGGGCCGCCTCGAAGCAGTCCAGGTCCGTGAAGGTAGAGGCCGGGAGGAAAAGTCGCCGCCGGTCGTGCCGCCGTATTGCCTCACCGTGAGGACCGCACCACCATCGCCTGCTCTCGCCGTCTCACTCGCTCCGCGGTGGTGGTTGCCATTGACGAGCAGATCTGGTGTGTTGGCCCGTGCTTACGCGATGAGCTTGAGCTCGAGGCTGGAGATTGGATCGTGGACAGTCGGCGGCTGTCGGCTGGGTGCGGAGGAGCTTTCATCACGGATCTACACCGTCGCCACGCCGTCGTCCCGGCGGTGCATGGATCCAGAGATGTCGGGGAGGTGCGGCGGCAGCGACGCGAAGACACAGTTGTGCAGCGACGGCGGGGTTCGAGCGGACGTTGTGCGGGGCGGCGAGATCGGCGGTGGCGGCGTGGGCGGTTGGCGGCTGTAAGGTTGGGGGTACTCGCGGGTAGAAGGCGGAGGAGTGTGGGACCGAGGCGGCAGCGCGAGCTGCGGAACCGCTTGTGGGCGAGCAGAGGGACGGTGGGGCCGGCAGACGCGCGGGGGCGAGCGGAGGCGCGGAGGGGAGCGGAGGCGTGGGCGGAGGCGCGAGGATGGGGGAGGAGCAGCATCGTTTGAGGGCAGCGATTCTGGCGATTGGGAAGGAGGCCGCGAGTGGACGGGGGCGGCGAGATGGACGACGGCGGCGGCGGCGGGTGCGTAGGCTTTCTCGTGAATGAAAAACAAATCGGATGGAGGGTAGCAAATTGGCATGTGGAGGTGGCTGACCTAGGGGCAAAAAAGGGATGCGGGAGGGAGGGTAGCGGAGGTGCGAAGGCGGACGCGCGGTGCGGAAGGCGGACGCGCGGGTGGAGAGGAAAAAGTAGGAACAAGTTTTTGTCTTCACTTCATACTTTTTAGGAGTAGAGATACCGTTTGAAGATATTTGACAGAGTCCATGACTCCAACAACTCCAGGAGAATCGGTCTACACGTTCAGGCGCCGATGGTCATCTTTCTCTCCGGTTTTGTAGCTTCCACGTTTAGCGGCACGCCGCTCCTGTAAAGCATCGTGTATAGTCAAACTGTCTATATATAGGCCACTGATAGATGAATACAAGTGAAGGCAAATTGCCGTTCTGCAGTCCTCCTCGAGATCGCCTGTGGCAAGCGGCCCGCGTCGGGGCAGCCAAATGGAGCTTCATCGCTGCTGGCCTGGGTCCATGGTTTGTATGACCAGGGCATAGTTCTCGATGCAGCAGATCATAGGCTGAACGGTCAGTTCGACCAGAAGCAAATGGAACGTGTGATCGTTACAGGTCTTGTTAGAAATCTAGACAACTTTCTCATTATTTTAATCCAGAAATTATTTGACATGATGATGACATATACACAAATTGATAATTTGAATGTAACACATTCTAAACATGCATATTTAAACGAACTTTGAAGAACATCTAAACATGCATATTGAAGAACCAGAAATTATTTGACATGATGATAACATATACACAAATTGATAATTTGAATGTAACACATTCTAAACATGCATATTTAAACGAACTTTGAAGAACATCTAAACATGCATATTGAAGAACTGGCAGAAAAAGGAACAAGTAAATAAACAGAGGAGATAGAGACAGATACCCAGCAGCGGCGGTGGATGAACTCGACGGATCGGCCATGTCGTCGTCGTAGCAGCGTAGTCGTTGCAGAGAGTCGGGAGACGTCGTCGTCGTCGTAGAAGTAGGCAGTCGCGTGAACGCTCCCCAAAAACCAAATTGCCGTACACCCCGAGCAGAGTTCACGAACGGCGTCGGTTCCGGAGGCACCTGCCCTCCAGCGATCCCGTGCGCGCAGGAACACCGGACGGAGATACCCGAGTAGCAACAGAGTTTGTGGTTTTGTTTAGAGAGAATTTTTCACACCAACCGAAGGAAGCATAGAACTCTATGTTTTATAGAGCCAGACTTGGGAAGTGAAGAGCCAGCAGCGCCGGACATGAAGAGTCACGAAATACGAAATGAAAAGCCCCTGCATGCACCGTCCACTAACTGCCTGCCTGCTCGCAGGCGGTTCGCTTGCTGCTGCATGCATGCCTACTCGCATGCACGCAAGTGCTCCTTGGCCTGCCCCTGCATGCACGCATGCACCATCAAGTGCTCCCCAGCCGTTGCATGCAAGCATGCACATATAAGTGCTCTTTAATTAGATAAAAATGCACCATCAAGTGCTCCCTGCCGCCAGCAGCAAGCATGCACATAAAAGTGCTCTTTAATTTGATAAAAACCAACTATTAAACCAAGTTGAAACTCCCATCTAGTATTATTGTTATTTTCATGAAAATATTACATACCATAGAGTTGAATTTAATTTAAATGGGTCATTCCCAATTTAAAATCTCAATTTAAATAGGTCATGCCCAATTTGAAATTTCAACAATCCCCACCAAACTCTATGGTAAGTAACATAGCATGACAAAACCACAACTCTTTAATATACCAGCGTTTCGATGGAGACTGTTAAGTTGAACATCCATCTAGAACCACAATTTTACTCAATCACAACTATACAATGGACTAAGCCTTGAATTGACAGTTTTGTGTGAAATGAGGTTCATTCAAGTCCTTTACTGGTACTAGGCTGCAAAAAGGCATCCCCTCTATTTGAAGCATATAAGTCACACTTCTGTACCTTTTCATGAGAATTTAGAGATTACCCAAATCTCATAGACTGTGACCAACAGTCTGTCTCATATAGGTGTATTTCCCAATATATGTTCTGTAGGACAACATCTCAAAAGAAATACATTAAGGTAAAACCATCCTACCTTACAGAAAGGAAAGACGTGCACCAGAGATGAGTTAAAAGAAGGGATCTTTCCTCACAATCTACTACTAGCTTGTTTCACCATCCTAATTCACGGGATCTCCGATCACATAGGACAGGTTACCACTAAAGTAGATTTCAAGTGGGTCTCATACCCATCTCTCTCGATGCACTCTCTATCACATTACGTGATAAGCCCTTGGTAAATTGATCTGCTAGATTTTTCGATGTATGGACATAGTCCAACGATATAACTCCGGAGTTTCTCAACTTTCTGACAGATTTCAGCCGTCTCTTAACGTGCCTAGATGACTTCATGTTATCCTTGGAACTATTAACCTTTGTAATCACAGTTTGATTATCACAGTTCATGAAAATAGACGGAATTGGTTTTTCAACCACCGGTAAATCCAAAAGGAGTTCACGAAGCCACTCGGCCTTAGCCCCAGCAGTGTCCAATGCAGCGAGCTCTGCTTCCATTGTAGACTTCGTTAAGATAGTCTGCTTGCAAGACTTCCAGGAAACAGCACCACCTCCAAGCAGAAACACATATCCGCTTGTGGCATAAAGCTCATCAGCATCAGAGATCCAGTTGTCATCACTGTATCCCTCTAACACTTTTGGGTGTCCTGAATAATAAATACCATAACTCATGGTACCTTTCAGGTAGCGCATTACTCTCTCAAGAGCACCCCAATGCGTATCTCCAGGGTTTTTCACAAACCGACTCAACTTGCTCACAGCATAGGAGATATCAGGTCGTGTTGCATTTGCAAGATACATGAGAGATCCAATAATCTGGGAGTACCTTAATTGATCCCTTGCAATCCTGCGGTTCTTACTCAAAGAAACACTGAGATCATAAGGTGTAGGTGAAGGTGTACAATTACTGTAACCAAAGCGACTTAACACCTTTTCCACATAGTGAGATTGTAACAAAGTTACCCCACCATCACTATCACTAGAAAGCTTGATATTAAGAATAACATCAGCTTCTCCCAAATCTTTCATCTCAAAATTGTTTGACAGGAAATGCTTCACTTCCTCAATCACTCTGAGATTAGATCCGAAGATCAAAATGTCATCAACATATAAGTATAATATGACACTTTCACCCCCACCATGTCGATAGTATACACATTTGTCAGCTTCATTCACAATAAAGCCCGCAGACGTTAATGTGTTATCAAATTTCTCATGCCATTACTTAGGAGCTTGTTTGAGGCCATACAATGATTTCAACAGCTTACACACTTTGTTCTCTTGACCATTTGCAATAAATCCATCAGGCTGATCCATATAGATCTCCTCCTCCAACTCTCCATTTAGGAAAGCGGTCTTAACATCCATTTGATGGATTATAAGACCATATGAGGCTGCCACGGAAAGCAAAGTTCGAATGGTCGTTAACCGAGCAACTGGTGAATAAGTATCAAAGAAGTCTTCACCCTCCTTTTGTGTGTAACCCTTGGCCACAAGCCTTGCCTTGTACCTCTCAATTGTACCATCAGGCCTAAGTTTTTTCTTGAACACCCATTTACATCTAATAGGTTTGCACCCATATGGACGATCAACAACCTCCCAAGTACCATTAGACATTATTGATTCCATCTCACTCCTAACTGCTTCCTTCCACAAGTCAGCATCAGGAGAGGAAAAAGCCTCTTCAATGGTTGTTGGAGTATTATCCACAAGATACACAATGTAGTCATCACCAAAGGATTTTGCAACCCTTTGTCTCTTACTCTTTCGAGTAACTACAGTGTCATTCTCCTCTGGAGGATTTTGTACATGAGTCTCTTCAGTTTGTTCATCTGGAATGAGATTATCATGCTCATGGGAAATTATAGATTCATGATTAGAACTGCTAGGTGTAGCTTTCATAGGAAATTCAGTCTCAAAAAATGTAGCGTCTCTAGATTCCATAATTGTACCAACATGCATGTCAGGTACCTCAGATTTTATAATCAAGAACCTATATCCCACACTGTGAAAAGCATAACAAAAAAACACACAGTCTACGGTTTGAGGTCCAAGTTTGCGCTTCTTATTGATTGGCACGTTCACTTTGGCCAAACAACCCCAAGTGCGCAAATAAGAAAGATTTAATCTTTTCTTTTCCCATTCCTCGAACGGTGTGATTTCTTTGTCTTTCATAGGAACTTTGTTTAGGATATGACAAGCTGTCAAAATCGCCTCACCCCACCATTCCTTGGATAATCCCGCAGTGTCTAACATGGCATTCACCAACTCTGTTAGAGTGCGGTTTTTCCTCTCGGCAATCCCATTGGATTGAGCTGAGTATGGCGGTGTCCTCTCATGAACAATCCCATGTTCAACACAGAACTCATCAAAAGTATTGGAGAAATATTCCCCACCTCTATCAGACCTCAATCGTTTAATTTTCCTTTCAAGTTGGTTTTCTGCTTCAGCTTTATAGGCCTTGAAATAATTTAACGCTTCATCTTTTGTTTTCAAAAGATAGACATAGCAAAATCTAGTACAATCATCTATAATAGTCATAAAGTATCTTTTTCCGCCTTTTGTCAAAACGCCATTCATCTCACAAAGATCAGAATGAACCAGCTCTAATGGTGCCAAATTTCTTGGCTCGGCAGCCTTGTGAGGCTTACGAGTTTGTTTTGATTGCACACATGCATGACACTTAGAGGCTTTGACGTGATTAAATTTCGGGATTAAACTCATGTTTGCTAGCCGCGTTAAACATCCAAAATTAACATGACATAAACGTGAATGGCATAAATCTGTCTCATCACAAATGCTAACGGAATTCACGACATTATTACATACATCCATCAAGGACAAGCGGAACAAACCTCCGCAATCATAACCCTTACCAACAAATGTTCCATGTCTCGACACGACACACTTATTGGACTCAAAAACAACTTTGTAGCCATCACGGCACAACAAGGAAATACTAACAAGATTTTTCTTTATTGAGAGGACATGCTGCACGTGCTTCCATAGCACCGTCTTTCCCGAAGTAAGCTTCAGAATGACGGAACCAACACCATGAACATGCGCACGCGATCCGTTCCCCGTCAGCAAGGCTCCAGTCCTACCGACCTGAAAAGATGCAAACAAAGATATATCAGCACACACATGGATATTAGCACCACTATCCATCCACCACTCAGGTGAATTACAGACTGAAAGAACATAGGGTAAAGGATTACCATACCCAGATGTCCCTCCTCCAGTCTCATTGATCACCATGTTTGCTGATTTCTTTTCCTTCACAAATTTGCTAGGACACGCACTAGCCCAGTGCTCAGTGCTCCCGCAAACAAAGCATCCTTCATTCTTTTTCTTGTTAAATTTCTTCTTGAACTCAGTGTTCTGTTTTGGCTTAGGGTTGTGACCTTGCTTTCCCTTGTTCTTGTTCTTGAAATTACGAGATGCATGAAAATTCTTTTTCTGTACCATGTTGGCAGCAGATGACTCTGGATCTTTCCCATTGTTGTCTTTTCCCCTTGCCCTCTCCTCCACATCAAGCGTACCAATGAGGTCAGCCACATTGAACTCTTGTCTCTTGTGTTTGAGGGAGGTGGCAAAATCCTTCCAAGAAGGTGGTAACTTGGCGATGATACCGCCAGCCACAAACTTGTCAGGAAGAACACATGGAAAATGTTCCAGTTCCTTAGCCAAAGCCTGAATCTCATGAGCCTGCTCTACAACAGAATGGTTCTCAACCATTTTGTACTCATAGAGTTGCTCCATGAGATAGAGCTCACTTCCGGCATCGGAAACTCCAAACTTCTCATTCAATGCATCCCATAACAATTTGCCAGATGTGTAAGATATGTAGTTTTTCTCATACTTGCTATGCAGTGCACAAATCACAGCGCCTCTGAAGAGGTTATCGACAGCCCGAAATTTAGTCTTCTCATCAGGAGCCAAGTTTTCAGGCTTCACCTCCGCGACATGATAGCAATGCATCGCAGTCAACCACAACACCATCTTAGCTTTCCAAGTCATGAAATTTTTCCCATCAAAAGCAGTTGGTTTCAACACAGCAGCAAACCCAGTAACGGAAAATTGCCTAAAATTTGGTTTTTGGATTGTTAGAAATCTAGACAACTTTCTCATTATTTTAATCCAGAAATTATTTGACATGATGATGACATATACACAAATTGATAATTTGAATGTAACACATTCTAAACATGCATATTTAAATGAACTTTGAAGAACATCTAAACATGCATATTGAAGAACTGGCAGAAAAAGGAACAAGTAAATAAATAGAGGAGATAGAGACAGATACCCAGCAGCGGCGGTGGATGAACTCGACGGATCGGCCATGTCGTCGTCGTAGCAGCGTAGTCGTTGCAGAGAGTCAGGAGACGTCGTCGTCGTCGTCGTAGAAGTAGGCAGTCGCGTGAACGCTCCCCAAAAACCAAATTGCCGTACACCCCGAGCAGAGTTCACGAACGGCGTCGGTTCCGGAGGCACCTGCCCTCCAGCGATCCCGTGCGCGCAGGAACACCGGACGGAGATACCCGAGTAGCAACAGAGTTTGTGGTTTTGTTTGGAGAGAATTTTTCACACCAACCGGAGGAAGCATAGAACTCTATGTTTTATAGAGCCAGACTTGAGAAGTGAAGAGCCAGCAGCGCCGGACATGAAGAGTCACGAAATACGAAACGAAAAGCCCCTGCATGCACCGTCCACTAACTGCCTGCCTGCTCGCAGGCGGTTCGCTTGCTGCTGCATGCATGCCTACTCGCATGCACGCAAGTGCTCCTTGGCCTGCCCCTGCATGCACGCATGCACCATCAAGTGCTCCCCAGCCGTTGCATGCAAGCATGCACATATAAGTGCTCTTTAATTAGATAAAAATGCACCATCAAGTGCTCCCTGCCGCCAGCAGCAAGCATGCACATAAAAGTGCTCTTTAATTTGATAAAAACCAACTATTAAACCAAGTTGAAACTCCCATCTAGTATTATTGTTATTCTCATGAAAATATTACATACCATAGAGTTGAATTTAATTTAAATGGGTCATTCCCAATTTAAAATCTCAATTTAAATAGGTCATGCCCAATTTAAAATTTCAACAGGTCTCTGGTGCGCGCATCAAGACCCGATCCAGCGACCGTCCATCGTGCAGGCTATGGATGTTCTGCGATCTGCTGATGCAGAGTTGCCTGTAATTCCGGCAGTGCATGATGCGCGGCGCATTCGCTCCATGGAGGAACAGGCTTTTGCTGACCTGCCGGTTGAGGATCGTTCTGTGCATGCTGTCACCCCTAGTACGTATTTTACATCCAAGGATTCTGCTTATATATCTACTTGCTGAAAAATGACGAGTTCTCTGTTGTCAATAGCAAGATTATGTGTTCACATGCTTGTATTTGGATTGTTTTGTCGACCAGCCTGCTGATATGTGCACATTAATATTTAATCAGAATTTTTTGCTGGATTTCTCAAAAGCGGCATATTGCGTGTTGTGTACCCTCCTGTGAACTGTGATTCAGGATTCATGTTGCCTGGGACAATTTCATTATAGTAAGACGAAGATATGATGTCTCTGTTGGTGCTTGGGGGAAGAACATCCGTGCTGAAGAAGCTGACCATCGGTCATATATAGTTCTTGTATCACTACACTTTGGGGTGATCTTCTAAAGTGCCATCATTGTAATTCTCTTGTTCTTAATTAAAAACGTATGTCTTTAAAAATTGTTAGAAAATAGACATCCGCAATCTTAAAAATAACGGACGGTTATATGTTGCAATAGTTAAGCATTGCTGTTGCAACTGTTGTTTCATGTTACGGCGGGAATGAATGTTGCATGACGAAACATAATATTCATGTTACGGCGGGAATTTTAATTTCTATCCCGAAAGTCGACCGAGCGGCAATAGCAACACCATCTTATCTTACTATTACTAATTGGAGGCTCCTTTTGAAGTCTTCATATGAAACCACCTAGGAATCCTAGGTGGACACTTCCTAGGTGAACACTCTAAAAAAAGAGAAGCCTCCACACAAAGCCACCTAGGAATCCTAGGTGGACATCTTAAAAATTTTCATAAATTTTAATAGTTGTTAGATGTACTTTGTTTCTAAAATTACCCACCTATGCCATTATGAAAAAGTAACAGAAATAACCCCACAATATATGTCTAAATTACCCACATGTGCCACTGTAGAGAAATTAAAAATATAAACTATCTCCCGATCACATCTAACATGATAAATATCTTTGCTTCAAATAAATAGCATCTAACTATCATGTCATTCTTGCCACATGCAACATATTAGTCTCTTACCCTTTATCTCTTTCCCATATTTAAATCATAAAAATATATCCTAAAAGGACATTTAGCTAATACAATGAACAAACTAGCTAGATCGTGCATGTAAAGATCCCTGCCGATCACACATAATGGTGTTAATCTCTTGCGTCGAATCTTCCTTCCACGTTTAAATCATGAAAACAATCTATCATTATATACTCTATACTATATGGAGTATGTGCATATATAAAAAGAGAGCCTCCTGTGTAACATTTCCATCAACTAGGGCGTGTTGTTACTTTCATCAACGGAACTAGCCTCCCGTCACTATTCACCAGAAAAGGTATGATAACTTACCTCTGAGCATTCTTCTATGGCTGCACGGAACCTTTTGGACCCATTTCTTAGTATAGAAATCACTCAATGTCGAGACATTGTTTGGAATTTGTTTGATTTACCTTCTACAATTAGATTATTTTTTCATAGTATATGTTATGACTACTAAATTATTTGTTTATTATTTAGTGTGCTGCGCGCTAGGTATATATAGATGACTTGCTTCTCACGATTGTTCTGAATCTTCCAATTGAATATATATTTTACTTGATTGTTGTTTGGCTACCATAACTTTTGTATAGAAAAATTCCATATTTTTATGTGATGCCTTTTGTATAGAAAATAGCTCAATTAGATCCTTCACAATCTTTTGCTAATGCAGTTGAACAAATTGCAATGGTGAACAAAACCTTAAGTGAAATTAGACTAGGAAAGTAATTGTGGAACATCAAGGCAAGAGTAACCAAATTTATAACCATAAGGCAATCCATCAAAAGTTAGTGAGCGCGAACAATTAAATCTTGACATGATCCTTATTTATCAAGAGGTATATAAGATGATAGATGTTTAGTTTGATTGTATTTTTTGTATTATGTCGGTTTACAAATTATTAGTGTTGATGTAAAATTAGGGAACTATGATGCATAATGTTATCAATAAGATCTATATAAAAAAGTTCAAACCATTGATTGAAAAAGACAATTTGTACAGAATTGCAAATATCCGAGTCATGCAGCAAAACAGATGTATCGGCCAGTGGAAAATGATAGGATAGCCAACTTCCCACCTACAACTACTCCAAAAAAGTTCAAAGATACTGAAGACATTGCAAAGTATAGTTTCATGTGAAAAATAATTAAGTCTTAACATGATCCTTATTTGCAAGATATAAGACAAATAATTGGTGGAACCTTTACAGGTAATATTTGAACAACTCTTAGTTACTAATTATTCATTTACAACTGATGAACTAACATATGCCACTTTAAATGCAAATATATACACAGTGAATTCCAGAAGATAGACTGCCAGCGCACCCATATACTCAATGTCATGATAAGTGCTACTTTGGGTCGTAAACTATAATGAGAAGAAGACAAGAAACATCAAGATTTGCGTCTTATTGCAGTGGATCTTCCAATAAAAACAAAGTTAATTGTATTATCTTTTTCAAGCAAAGTACTCAATACAATCTTAAAATTACAATTATCTCCCTCTCCAATTTTGCTGATCAAATGCTAATTAGTATATTATATTTACTTAAACTTATTGGGATGCTCCTAATTAAAATAAAGTACTAGCCCGTGCGGACGCACAGGTTGATGGACTAGTTTAGCAAATCATATAACTATATTTGCAACTCTACACTCTTGTTCATACAACTGGAGAAGTGACTTTTAGTATTGGATCTAAAGGGAACCGTTTTAGTACTATGGGTGGGTCAAATAACTGGTACTGAGGGTTCATATCAGTACTAGTTGGAGCTAATTTCTGAATAGGCGCAAGGCACACACACACGGGCATCATCGCAAATCACAAGTCATAAGTCATGGGTAAACTCAAGCCTCGCGCGAGCATTTCTTACCATCTCAGCAACACATCTTAATTATGTGATAGAGTTAGATATATTCTTCTTTTGAACTAACCTGTGGAGACGACTATAGTGTTAGGTCATAACAACAACGGTACAAAAATTGACCCTTTAGTACCGGTGGTGTTACCGCCAGGTACTAAAAGTTCTGGGCCTTTTGTACTGAGTCATAACACCACCCGATACTAAAAGGTGGACATTTTAGTACCAACTGGTGGTATGACCCGATAATATAAGGTCTCTGGAGACCATCAAATTTGGATCCGCACTAGTAGAGAAACGACAGTCGATCCTTGTACACTAGTCCCAAAACCAATTGGACCTAGGACTAAAGATGTATTAATCCCTATTTTACAAATTGTAGTCTATTCGTAGTCCATCGGAGCCCTTTTAGTTCCGATTAGGGGCTTCAGCCAAGATAAAAGTGAAGCTTTTAGTCTTGATTGGAGCCACTAGACGGGATAAAATGGATTTAGTCTTGGTTGGTGGATCCAACCGGGACTAAAAGGACCCCTTTTTAGGGGGTGTTTGGGAGCACTCCACTCCAGTCTCACCTGCTCCACTCCACTAGCTCCACACTTTTCTAGCTCCACTTCACCAACTTCAGAGAAACATGGAGCACTTGGAGCACTTGTACGTGTTTGGCAAATTGAGGTGCTCCAGCTCCGAGAACTTTGAAACTTCGTTGGAAAATACAGTTTTGCCCATGGGTGGATGGCTGATTATTAGGGGTTCTTGAGGCAGGTTTTTTACACTGGTACAGTATGCAGGTCCTGTGAAAGTTATAAAAAGACAGAAGGTTTACAATCTGTCAGTACCGAGTAGGTGAGTAATGTTGACTAACGAAAAAAAGAGGTAGCTAAAAAATCGAGTCAGGGCTGGCCAAATCCTTGCCACTGGCCTCCGAGTAGGCGAGTAATGTAGACTTCCGAAAAAAATAGAGGTAGCTAAAAAAATAGAGTCAGGCCCGGCCAAATCCTTGCCGCTGGCCTGGGATCCAACTTCGGGACCTTTGCTGTCGATGCCGGCGCCACGGCCACCGTCCTGACCCCGCCCGCCCCTGCATCCGCCCATGGATCCACGACCAGCTCAGGCCCCTCGTATCATCTTCTTCTTCGTCACAGGGTGTGGAGGTCGTCACAGCCAGCAACCGGCGCCGGTGGATTGAAGGGACTGCGCCCACCGGTAGAGGTGAAGAAAACTCTCTGCGCGGCATGGACGGACTCCAAAATCGAGCCGGATGGATGAGTTGAGGAAGAAAATGGGGGATTGGGAGGAGGAGGGTCGTCGTCGGGATCCATCCTCGCCGGAGAAGCCGCCGCCGGCACCCTGTACAACCAGCGGCGGCGCTAGGGTTCCGCGCTAGGGGGGGCAGAAAGGCTGCGGGCACGGGACTGAGGGGAAACGCACGGGGGGCACTTCTTTTTTTCCTCGCGAACTGGTACGGGAGGGGTGTGTAACTGGTGGCATGGTGGGTAATTATCACTCAGCTCCATGAGGATGTTTGAAACATGGGTTTCTGGAGCACCTATTGAGGTACTCTAGAAAAAAGGTGGATCTGACCCCTGCTCCAAGTTTTTTCCAGAGTTGGAGCTGGTGGAGCTTGACGTGTTTGGCGGACAAATATTTGGAGTTGGTGGAGTGGAGCTCTTTTGGCTGCTCCCGAGTGCTGCCAAACACCCCCTAAGATTGGATCGTGCACATTCCTGATACGAGTGCCCAGCTCAGGTGCGGTTTTAAATATGACTTTGCATATTTTGCATGGCATATATTGGTCGAGATGCCAAGTTGACTGGTTCAAATTGTTTACTTCTGTTTTTTGAGTTTGCAATTGAATTTGTCACTATTGACTGGATCTAGAATCATAATACTACTTTCTACTCTGATTTCTCCAGTAACAGCAGAGTGAACCAAGGGTTATCTCCGATCTCGAATCTAAAAAACGTGCTAGTATATGAGCACCACACTCATGATTGTAGTATAATTTAGTTGCTGTTGACAAGCATAAATTGGAGTGAGGATCGTGTACTGATTTAGCTTAGTTTTTGGTTATGTCAGGATTGCTGTGGAGTTAGAAAAGATCTGATCGAAATTTTGGTTCCCAAGAGCACTTTGGAGACCGGTAGATAGGTTGGAAGTTCTCTCACTGCATATAAGCATTCCCTGTTTGTGTGATCAATTTGATTTTTGGGATGACTTAGCTTGGTTTATGCATGGTAAACTATAACCTGACTATTTTTTTTGCTGTTAATGAGATAATGGACATGTGCCACCAATTTCCTTATGTTAGTATGAACAATTTGCATTGGACGTATGCCACCATTTTACCTTCTATTATTGCTGACCAACTGCACAACTTTGTTATGCATATTATTTTTTTTCTTGATGGTTGAGATAGTGCTGCAATCTGATATAATTTGAAGTTCATTTTGTTGATCTATCAAACTTTTAAGATGAACAACCTGCCACTGATTAACATATTTTAGTTTCCACATTTTTCGTAATTCCATGGACAAATAGCATATGACCCTCAATACGTACTTACATAAATATTTTACTGCATGACAAACTCATGAATACTCTGGATGTTGAAATGATTGCAAGTTGAAATGCATGGTTCTCACGAGAAAAGTTTATGACTTCAGATGCAATATATTTTATTTAATATAGAAGATTGTATTTATTGAATCCTCTGTAAAAATCACGTATCATTTTCTGACCCTTGTACACAATAAAATATTGAGTGGAAATATATAGCTTCTTGACCTCTCTAGAGATCTTGGTATTTCTGTCTATCATATGCATCTCGGCAGTAATTGGCCAAAGCATTTTGGCGTGAAAAGGGCAACATATGAAATTGCAAAAAAAAAGGTGCAGGCAATTTGCGTATTAAAGCTTGCAACACATATATACGACGTTGAGATCTAGATACATGTGTTGCTAGCTTGCAACACATATATAAACCACTTACCAACGCATATGTATGTATTGCCATAGACTCTAGCAATGCCATCTCTTGTAACGGATACCAAATGTGTTGGTATAGACATTAGCAACATATATTTAAATTTCTAGCAACACATATATGTGCTGCAAAAGGAGGTGTCATTTTGTAGAGGCAGTCAAGGGACATGGAGAAGTAGAGATCTATTGTGCTACTCCAAAGCAGGTGTGGGACGCGAGCCCCTCCATGGAGGTGTCACCGAGCAGCAAGACTGGGCCGAAGCGTACCCGTCACTACCGGAAAACCGGACTTCGTCGTGTGCCCGATAGTTCGTCATGTGCTTTCTGTCGGGCACACAGTGGAGTAACACTTCACCGTGTGTTTTTTTTGACACACGACGAACTATTACTTGGTCGTGTTCTTTTCTTTTGACACACGGCGAATCAATAATTTTTTATCCTTTCCCTAGTTCGCAGGCAATGGCCCCATCTATGGACGGCAACGACCGGTAGCATTAGGTGTGACCGTTAGGCTTCGCAGTGTGCTTTTGTTTGGCACACGGTGAAATAATAGTTCACCGTGTGTTTTCTTTTAGCACACGGTGAAGTAATAGTTCACCATGTGCTTTTTTTTCACACGCTGAAGTAATAATTCGCCGTGTGCATTTTTTTTCACACGGCAAAGCCGACAAAAAACATCGCCTTTGGTCCTCTAAATTTTTTATAGCTTTTTCATACAACTTTGGATGAAAAAAATTTTATATCACAATTGCACATCTCGAAAAGATATGCAAGTTTTAGTAATGAAGTTTTTCAAAAATTTCAATCTAAATATGTGTTTTGTTTTTTCAATTGAATATATAAGGGAAACTTGTGAAGCAACTCATACCTATATTTATCTTCTATACCCTAAACTTTTTTCCCACTCCACATACAACATGTGGTGCTCCATGATAAAATTTGGTACATTTTTGCACTTGTTTGACATATTTAACTAATTAATTACATTTCAACTAATTTTTTTGAACCAAATCAAATTTGAACTATAAGTGATTCAAATAACAGAATAAAATGAGTGAAAAAATAATATTCATGTTATTTATCCCAATTTAAGACCTTTCTTATGAAATCAAAAGAAAATTCGAACATCTTCACCAAGAAACACGACAATGACCGTGTGTCCAAATGATTTTATATAAAATATGCAAATGAAGTCCAAAAATTATGATATTTATTAATATCTCATGATATCACATGTGGAGACTGTGGTAAAAAATTGAGTCCATTTCACACATTTTGTCACGTACAATGCTTACAAACAGAAACATCTCCGAAGAAGTTGCATAGAGTTGACAAGGATGCGGTTAGGTTTGGAGTGAAAGTGACCGTCAAATTTAAGTTTGACTTCATATGCTTATCTGCTCTTCACATACAACATGTTGTTCTCCATGTTAAAACTTGATAGATTTTTGTGTTTCTTTGCTATATTTAAGTGATTAAATGCTTTTGATGGAATTTTTGAAAAAAAACATTGATGTGGGCCCAAACTTGGACACACGGCAAAGCTGAATTGGTCCAGTTGGCCCATCAGCCCGCCGCCCACTCCTCCGAACTAACTCTAATTATAATCCCCATCCCTACCCCGCCGGCCCCTCCCTCCTCCTGTACCCACCGCCTCCCTCCTCCCTCCCTCATGCAGCCATTCCGGCCCTCCACCGCCTCCCTCATCCACCTCCCTCGCTCCTCCTCCATCCCAGCCTTCCCTGCTGCCTTCCTCCTCCTCCCTCCCGCACCCGTCCTGGCCCTCCACCGCCTGCCCCAGCCGCAGCCGCACGCCGCCTCCTGCGGCTCCTCACCTCCATCACATCTGCCGCTGTTGCTACTCTCCTCTCCCTCCCCTACCCTCCTGGACAAAGACGAGCCTGTAGCGGTGACCCTCACCTCCCGCGGCTCCTCTCCTACCCCTCCGCTCGCCCCTCACCAAAAAAGATTGACTGGTGCGGAGGGGAGGCGGCCGCAACCACCAAGGGCTCCTCCTCTGCTCTCTCTCTCTCTCTCTCTCTCTATATATATATATATATATATATATACGGCGAGGCTAAGATGCAACAAGGTGCATTTGCTATAGGAGAATGCACAGACCCTGTTGCCTTCCAGTCTTCCGGCCCGCAACAGGAAAGAAAGACCGCGGCCTCGTTGATTGGGCCACGCGCGCATCCCGCCCCGCGGGCCGAACTTGGCGCAATTTGCAACATTACGTGAAGAGCATTGCGACACGGGACATACCCTGGTTGCAAAACGCTGGTACGTGCGCGAGTTGACCGACAAGCAGATGGAAAAATAAAGCTTCCGGACAAAAAAACACCTGGAGAAAAAAAACAAACCAATCGGCTTCGTCCCCCATCTCTCGGGGGCAGCCCCCGCCTCGCAGCCGCCGCCGCCGCCACCGCGCCGCCGCCTCCAACTTCTAATCTAGTGGGAGAAGATGGGGCCGCCGTCGTAGATCGAGCCTGGTGCACCCATCCCGATCATCCTTCCAGGTACAGAGGCGCTAATGCGTTCAATGGCGATTGCTGAGCGCGTGCGTGATGGAGAACGTCAGGGAAACCCGGTTTGTGCTCGTTGGGGAGACCATGGCGATGGTCCTGCGCCGACGTCGACACCTCTGCTTCTTCCGAGCTCAGCAGATGCGAATCCAGCTCCTGGGCGGATGACGCTGACCGGGTCTGCTGATCCCCTCCATCATACGTCGACACTCACACCGCCGGCGGCTTTGGCTCCGGGGGTTCTGGTGACACCGGATGCAGAACGGCTATTTTACCCGGTGAGTACCACCCCGACAATTGTGACTTAGATGCAGTCTGCTGTGCATTTTGATTGGATGCAAAAAATTAGATGGGATTTGTGTTGTAAGTTGCAACATAGATTTGAAAATACCACCTCTGCATTCTGGCTAAAATTGATCAAGTTATATGAAGTCTGACTGTTCTGTTATCCAAGTAATTAGTGGATTGTTATGAACTGAAAAAAAGGAGTTAGCAATGAACTGAAAAAAAATAGGAGTTACTGAATTGCTAAACGCTTTACAACTCTGAACCAAACCTAATTGCAACAAGCTAGGTAAAATGATTGCAACAAATCTAGTTAAAAATGGTTGTAGTCAGATGATAACTAATGAAAAGGTGTTGCAATTAGGTAGTGATATTTATTGCAACCGACAACCATGTGAAACCTAAGAACTGAGAGAAAATAACTTCATTAGGTTGTTCTGGTACAAACCTGTATGCTGAGAGAAAAAAGTAGGTGTTGCTTGATTTGTTATAACAATTTGCAACTGTAAACCAACCCTAATTGCAACAAGACAGTTAAGAATAATTGCATACAGCTTTTGTGCCTAAAAAAAGTGGTGCAGCAAATCAACTCAAAAAAAAGGATGGTGCCGTGTTTTAATATGTTCTCTCTTTTATGACAGGATGCTGCAATAGCCGCTGTTTTTGTGCCGAGAGTGGGCCAGCAATTCGGTTCAAAGGATGATGCTTACTTGTTTTACAAAGACTATGCAAAACTTGCTGGGTTCAGTCTGCGGACAGCGAGAACAAGCAAGGAAACCAACCATTGGGTTTGCAACAGAGAAGGGTGGCATGATCCCAAAAAAAAGGAGGAGCCAGCAAAGACAGAAAAGGGGTCGAAAAGATGCGGCTGCACGGCTTATGTGAAGGTCAAAAAGGATGTGAAGCAGAATTTTTGGTACTATGACCATGTACAGGAAGCGCACAACCACAAATTGGAACCATCTGCGAGGATGACAAGGTATATGCACACCCACAAGCACATGGAGGAGGGCATTAGCGACATATTTAACATAATGACAACGAACGGGGTTCCGCACCAGGCGGCGTTGAACGTGATGTCAGATCTGTATGATGGTCGGCATATGTGGGGCTTCACTGAGAAGGACATAAAAATCTCTACGTGCTGGTTTCCTTATTTTCCACAGATTGCAGCTTTAACATAGCCCTGATTGCAACATGTAACATATCTGAATTACGACATGTGTTTTGAAAAACTGTTGTGTTGTGTTTTTTTTTTGAAAATGGTCACAGGAAGGCGGCCAAAGCAAGGGAGGAAAGAGAAGATGACCTGAACAAGCTTCTACAATTCTTCAGAGAATGCAAGGAGAACAACAAGTATTTCTACTGGGATGTGGATGCAGATCCAAAAACTGGTGTGATCAAAAACATTTTCTGGAGCCATGCAAGCCAAAGAGCTGAGTACAGGGATTTTGGGGATGTCATAACCTTTGATACCACACATAAAACCAACAGCAAGCGCATGCCGCTAGCCATGTTTGTTGGGGCCAACAACAACCTGAAGAATGTGACCTTTGGACACGCACTGATTGGTGATGAATCAATAGGGTCGTTCAAATGGTTGTTTGAGACATTCAAAAGTTGCATGGGTGGGAAGGAGCGTCATGTTGTGCTCACAGGTGAGCCTTTATATGCTTTTTCCTGCGAGTAAAAACTGGTTGCAAACTTAAATCTAGTATATTTGATAGCAGCAATAAATGCTTGTGTATGCACTGCTGATGCTATTTTCCCTCCCATGTTTTCTGCATTTTTTCAGATGAAGATCCTGCAATGAGAATTGCCATTGAGCTGGTATTCCTCAAGTCTCAGCACAGGAACTGCCGCTGACACATCACAAGACCTTGGGAGTTTGAGCTAGAACAATTGTACATTGAGCACAAGGATAAGAGATTGAAGGAGAGGCTAGAATCATTGATAAACTATCCATTAGGTCTGACACAGTTTGAGGTTGAATGGGAAAAACTAGTTGATGAGTGCGGCATTGCTAACCATCCTGCTATCGTAGCTCTATGGCAGAAGAGAGATAGATGGATAGCAGCTTATTTCAAAGGCATGTATTGTGGCAGGATGACATCAACACAATGGTCTGAGAGTCAAAACCGGGTGCTGAAAGAAGGTTATGTCAATGAGAACACTAGCCTGCACATGTTTGCTAGGAGGATGTTAGATTCGCTCCATCACGCTGACCACATCGACGCCGGAGAGACACACTATGCACAGGTACATAGAAAAAACTCCATATGCCATTTGCAACTGTTACTCTTGCATAATTACAACACAGTGCATATGTCAATAGCATAAGGGCGCAGTAAAAAACATATTAAAAAACAAAAAAAAATATTGGTTATGCAGGCTGAAGTGGTGAGGGCTTGCAAGGCGAAGTTTGATGAGCATCTCTGTAGGGTCTATACTAGAGCAGTATACCAGGAGTACAAACAGGAATACAATAACAACACAGTATTTGTCATTCGCCCTGATCCAAATCCACAAACTAAAAATGGATGGTTCGGTGAAGCATGAACTCGGGGGTGGGAGCTTCTGCTGGGCACAACACGAATTCAAGGTGCTTGCTGATAAGGACAATGGTGAATACAGGTGCGAATGCAAGCAATGGGAGCATACAGGTATGCTGATCTGATCTGAACTCAGAAAAAAATTACCAGAAACTACAAATTGCAACTTTGGTAATAACCCAGTTGCAACATGAGAAGGGTACATATTGCAACTTGCTGACTTGTGAGTCTGTTTTTTGTAAAAAAATAAATGCAGGGTTGTTCTGCATGCATGTTATAAGGGCCTTCACACACCTGCAGGTCAGAAAAATCCCAGAAAAATACATACTTAAAAGGTATACCCGTGATGCAAGACAAGAGGTACCGTGGGATAGGCATGACGGCGTGCGGATTGGTCCAACAGCAAGCCGTGAACAGACCCGAATGTCAAGCCTTCTGCCTAAGTTAATGAAGCTTGGAAGAGCAGGAAGTAGGTCGGATCGCGCTTGTGAGGAGACAAACAGACAATTGGATAGAATAATTCCAGGGATTGAAATGTTCCCAAGAAGCATGGATGCTGCAGCTCCGGCAACTGAATCAATGCCGACAGATACAGGAACTGGTAATCCTAGTGCTGATTCATCAGTCATCAACCCCACATCTGGTAAGTCGCCTGGCTGCCAGCACTCGGCAACAGAATGCCATGAAACAAATGAATCCCAACCATCATCAGCGCTGTTGCATAATGGTATGTTGCTGATTGAGCCCCCCATGTCAAAAACAAAAGGCAGGTGCTCTGGGAAGAAAAGGAAAAATGATTTTGAACCTGCACAGGAGGGTAACGCATTCAGCACATATAACAAAGAAAACTATGGGAACAAGGAATGCAGTGGGTGTCAAGTCCGGGGGTCACATTACATCACAACATGTCCTCTGAACCCAAATAGAAGCAAGGCAGCGGAAATGCGTCTGGATAAAAAAAGTGCAAAACAACAAAATGCAGGGGCTCCGAGAAAGAGAGGGCGTCCAAAGATAGTGAGGGACCTGCATGAAGAAAATGAGTTAGATAGTGGAGAAGTTGATGAAGCACAAGCAAGCGGTGGTCGAGGGGGTGGTTCAAGTGGGAGAGCAACGCGAGGCCGTGGGAGGAGAGCTGCGCGTGTCAACTATGAAGAGTGAAAAACGAGCTGGATAAAAAAAACTATAGGATAGTGCAGCAGTGTTATAAATTATAGCTTACATGTGTATAAATTATAAAAACTATAGGAAACTATTTAAGCTTTGGTGTGAATTCATGCATACTTGCTGGTGTGTGAAAAACACAAAAAATTTGTCCCTGTGGGGGGATACTATTATATTCTGGATAAAAAACATGATTCCTAATCTGTTGTGTTCCATTTGCAACATGGCCGTTGAGCAAGTTGAAACTTGGTGATCTGGAATTTGCAACACGGGGTTGTTGCAGAGTTGTTCCAGAAACCGAGTGGGTGCCATTTGCAACATGTCGGTAGGACAAATTGCAACCTGGTTAATTGACGTTTGCAACACGGGGGAGGGGGGGCGATGCGCCAGAATGAGGATGGAAAATGAAAAAAAGGGATCTGGTGCAAATCATCTTTTAAACTTCTTGTTTGTGTGTAATAACCTTTAGTAATAAGTATCTGTAAAAAAAAGCTTATAGTTTTTAAACTTTGATGTTGACTTGTTTCATGCAGATTGCAACAAGGATGTTGTGCGAGTTACAACACCTGATGACAACATTTTGCAACACATATATCATTTGTTCAAAACACAAAGATTTGTTCGATATTTTTTGATACAGTAGTTTGCGACAAACATCAAGTGTGCATTACAACAATCTGACACACATAGTTTCATGCAGACACACATAGTTTCATATTGGTACACATAGTTTCGTGATGTCGAAGAAAAAAAACAAAGTTGTGCGTTTCACTGGGAAGAATCCGGGTCTATCCTCCTTCCGCCAATCCGGTAAACATCAAGGTCATCGGGTAAATCAGCCTGGTTCAGTGCGTGGAACACCAAATAGTGCATGAGCTCCACCCTGTAGATGTTACCCTTGAACTGAAAAAACATGGATGAACAAATGCAAATACGAAACCCAATTTTAGATTGTTAGCAAAAAGAGACACTGTAACATGCAAAAACAAAAATAGAAGAAAAGTGTGGGGGGGGTTCAAAAAAAGGAACAAAAAAAAGAAGAACTCACAGGATTGATGACAGTGTTCAGCTTGTCGCCGTCCCAAAATTCAAGATATTTCCAAACAAAAAACAGGCAATCACAAGGCCCAGCTTGCTTTGGGACATCAATGAACGGCCTGCTCCAATTGTCAAATTTAGGGAACTTATTCTTGCTGACATTCTGGAATGCAGCGCTAATGATGTGGATCTTCTCAAAAACTTGGGCATGGCGTGATTCAGGGCTGGTGTTGTTCCACTTGTAGTCGATTGAGTCGAGAATATCAACACGATTGTGAATGCGGTTAATGCAGTAAACAAAGTAATGCCGCTGCAGACACACTGGAATAAAAATCTGCATGTGTTGTGATTATGAGGCATGAATTTAATATCAGTTCCCGTGACATTAGAAAAAAATGAAGGGGAGGAATTAGGTGGGCATAGAAATCTACTAACCAGCTTTGCCTTATTGAAGTCGGGATAATTCTCAAGCCCACTCTCAAGATGATACGTTAGTAAAACAAATTCATCAGTCTCAGTTTTTCCATCTTCAGTGAACACACTATTAACATCCTTTACCATCTCCTGGAAAAAAATTGCAATTCTTAAAAAAAAATCATAACAAGTTGGTGAAAAAAATGGCCCCTAACAATCACAAATTACTGCTGATACCATGACACAATTGCAACAGTCATAGTAACCAAAATGTAGAAACTACATTCAGATAAAAGAACCTTGAAAAAGGGACACAGCAAATTACAACCATGAAGACACACTAATTGCATATCCCACATTTACCCAATTGCTATATGATTAAATAAGTTATGCTGTACAGTGACATAAAAACGATGAAAAAAACATAAGCATCATCCAAAAAATATAAGCTATGAGCAAAAAAAGAATATACACAATGTTGGAATAGTTTTTGGATGGGGGGTTTGGGTGGTTCAGTACAAATACTCACATAAAAACCAGGGGTGAGGAAAAGCCTGTATCCAATTGAATCTTCTTTGTGTACAATGTCGTCATAACGAAGACAGAAAATAGCAAAATCTAGAACTTGTGAATCACCGTCTTTGTCGTTGCCAAATGAAGACACTAGATCATTTCCGTCAAATGAGCAAAAAACGCTGTAATCAATGAGTGTCGTCCTGTTTGTATGTGGCAGAGAGAAACAAAAAAAATTTATCATTAGATATGTGTATAGGCTTACTAATTGCAACAATGATATATAACAGTTGCAACATATATGGCAGGCAAAAAGATAAGTGGAAAAAACTAATTGCAACACTGGTATAGAGCATTTGCAACAGATATGTGTAGAGGCTTACTCTCTTAATTTATCATCAGATGCAATCTTGTTCCTCAGCGCTAGAGCTTTGGCCAAAGGGACTTTCGGACGATTCTTCTGGATTAGAAAAGGTGATACATACTTTCTTGGCTTCTTCTTCAGACGTTGTCCCACGTGTCTGTATATCATCTTTTGGAACTGGGTAAAGTCCTGCGAACTTTGTTCACGTTCCTCTGGTGACAACCGGACAGGAGGGGTTAAGCAGTTGATATCATCAATTGGGTCGTCAGGGAATATCGGTTGGGATGCAGCTACACTGGGCTCTCCTTCGCCAATGGCGGTGCTTTCCAGAATCGCAAGTTCTTCCCGGGCATCTTCTTTCTGCTGCTCCAACCATGCTTCGTATTCAGCGCGTTGTGCTTTCTGCTCTTTGGTGAAACGAAGCCTAGTCTTCTGGTGCTTGATGGGAACCTTACTAGAAGTTTTCTTTTTCACAGCACGAACACCAAGAGGCTTGTTGTCTGCTCCAGTTAATACTGCAGTGCTACCAGTTGCTGCTGCAGTGCCGCGGGTAACTCTTCTGCTGTAGGTAGCTTTTACTTGACGACTGTCTCCAGTGTTTGCATCAATGGATTTCTGTGGCTGCAGTGAAATTTACATAGAAAAAGAGGTATAGTGAGTTATAACAAAGAAAAAAGGTATGTGTGCTAACAGGCAAAAAAATGTTAAAAAAAATTTTGGGAGAAAGGGAACAGATAGCGTAAAATCTTACAGCAGCTGTGTCGGCGTTAGATGGAGTACCACTGGGTGCGTCCTCGTGAGCAGTGCTACCTGAGTCTTTCCCAATTGTCTCATCTGCGGCTGTTCCAGCATTAAGGGGGCTGCCGCTGGTTGCATCCTCATGAGCAAGGCTTCCTGTGTCTTTCCCAACTATCTCGTCTGCAATCTTGGTCTGTTTGGGAAAAAACAAATTGCAACTCGAAGTTAGATACAAATTGCGTCCTAATGATGAAAGAATTACTACATCATGAAGACCAAGTTACAAAAAATGAATTGTGATTTCACCTGTACTAAGCCTTCATCGACAATAGAGGATGTTTCTAGCATATTACATATAGAATCCACGCATTGCGAATTACCACACAATGCGACCGGTGCTACGGGGGAGGGTGTGTGAAAAAATACAAAAGGATATGAAAATTAGTATGGCGAAAAAATATCACAGGAGGGGTGTGTGTGGTGTGTGTGTGTGTGCGTTGATTGAAAAAGTAGTGTGTAGACAAAAAATTACTTGATATGCCTTTTTCCTGGCCACCAGCAATGCCGTTGTGATCTGGGCTGGGTGGATGGCTGTTGCGAGGTGCATCACTAGATGAGGGGGGTTGAGTATCGATTGGTACAGGCTCATCATCATCCTCTGCTGCTGCATAGAGAAAAACGGGATTTGGTTACTTTTGTCATTCCCCATTTGCAACACAAGTAAATGCATGTTTGCAACACAAAAAAAAAGCGCGTTTGCAGTCTGAAAAAAAAATTGAAAAGAGAGCTGGCGCTAGGAGCCTCACTAGTAGATGGCTGTTGAGTTCCAATTGGCTCATAAATATCTTCTTCACCAGCATCAACTTCGACATTGTCTGATTCATTCCCTCCAGATAGTGGAGAAATTGGAAATAATTGGGAAATTGCAATCAGTAGCCCGAAATTACCTCCGGTACCTCCAGCCGCAGCCATTTCTACTTCTCGTGCACCAACTTGTTCACTGCCTCCTCCTCCGCCTCCAACAACTCCAGTTCCTTCTGCTGCTGCTGCTCAACAATAAAAACAAAACCAAAAATGCGAATAAATAAAGTTTTTAAGCCCCCACGTGCCAAGTTGCAAACACAAAAAAAGTATGATGTGATTTTACCCCCGCATGAAAAAGGAATAAAAGTAGTACAGATAATTACATGGGTCTGTGCGAGGGGGTTCAGTGTGTGCTCCATCTATATTCGCACGATTTCCTTCTTGCCTGTCTTGTTCTAAAAAAAGATATATGTCAATAACAGAGAAAAAAAGACACAGCAATCACAAATTATCGTGTCCTAATACCGTGACACAGCTGCAAACTGAAAATTGTACGAAAAAGAATAGAAACAAGATTAACAAGTACAAATTACTACTGAGACAGTGACACAGTTGCTACTTTGGATAAAAAGAAGAGAGAGAGAAAGTGAAAAAATCAAATACGTGTTGGTTGGTTGCGTGGTGGAGTCCGTCCTCCAGAATCTCCACCTCCAAGTTCTTCCCCTCTTGTGCAACATCTTCTTTTCCTTGGTCGTCTCGTTCTAAAGAAAAAGGTATATATCAATAATGGAGGAAAAAAGGAAACAGCAAAACACAAATTACTACTAATACCATGACACAGTTGCAACAGACCTAGTAACCAAAAAATGCTACTGAAAACTGAAATTGTACGAAAAAGAATAGAAACAAAATTAAAAAGTACAAATTACTACTGAGACAGTGACACAATTGCAACATGCATGCTAGACAAGTTACTACTTTGGATATAAAAGAGAGTGAAAAAATCAAATAAAAAAGGAAACAGCAAAACACAAATTACTACTAATACCATGACACAGTTGCAACAGACCTAGTAACCAAAAAATGCTACTGAAAACTGAAATTGTACGAAAAAGAATAGAAACAAGATTAACAAGTACAAATTACTACTGAGACAGTGACACAATTGCAACATGCATGCTAGACAAGTTACTACTTTGCATATAAAAGAGAGTGAAAAAATCAAGTACGTGTTGGTTGGTCGCGTGGTGGAGTCCGTCCTCCGGAAATTCCTCCACCATGTTCTTCCTCTTGTGGATCATCTTCTTTTCCTTTGCCGCCGCCACCTCCACCTCCAGCGCTGGTTCCTTGTGCTACTGCTGCATGATTAAAGGAAGCGAGATAAGAATTTTGTATATAGTGTAATAAAAAAAGAACCTGAAAGAACAATTAGTTGGTCAATTGAAACACAAACAATGCAGTGTTTGCAACACAGGTGCACTGGTAATTGACACGTGGAAAAAGGGATTTAGAAAAACTGAACAAATAATACGGCAAGAAAAGATAAAAGGTACATGGTGATAGGCGAGGCGACTGCATCTGTCCGCCGGAATGTTCTTCATGTGCGTCATCTTCTGCTCCTTGGCCTGATACCCTTGCTGCATGGTGTAAGGCAGCAAAAAAAAAGGTTATAGAGCTCAGTTAATGTTTACAGGTTAGGATGAGGAAAAAAAACAGCTTATTACATGGTGAAATAGCGGGGGATGCGCTGAGTCCTCCAGAATGTATTGCAACATTGTCTTCATCTTCTGGAGCATCCTCTTGGTCTGCTCCTGAACGAAGATATAAAAATGAATATAAATGACCATGTATGTGCAATGGTAATTAAGGATTATACATAAAAAAACTGCAGAAAAAAATACCTTCTCCTGCAGTTGCTTCCACTAGCCTCGGACGCCTCCTACGCTCATTTGCAGCTTCCCGATCAGCCCGGGCATCCGTGACAAGCTTCTGAATACCACTGTAACACTCATGGTGAGCTTTAGCCATCAACTCGTTGGCCATGTTAGTGTACTGGACAGCCTTCTTCATGTACAACTGAGCCTGCCTTGTGCTCTTGTCGTAAGCTTGCAACACATTGAGCGCCTCCGACTTCCTACTTCTTCCAACCACATCAGCAATGCTCTGAGAAAAAGCGGAGGTAAAACTTGGATATCTGTGCATATCAGGGGGCTGGAGGATGGTGGCACCAAGCCCGCCGGGGTCCACCACACCGGCTGAACTGCCACCAGCTGCAGAAAAGGTGCCGGCAGCAGCTGAGGTCCCGGTAGCTGACGTACCACCAGCGAGACTGCCGGCAGCAGCCGAGGTGCCAGCAGCAACGGTGGGTTCATTGACAGCAGAGAGCGACGGTGCGAAAACAGGGGGTGTGTAACATGTATCGGCAATGCTTCTCAGCTGCAAAAAAAATTATTCAGCATAGTACTTAGTAACATCCAATAACATGAAAAAAACAATTATAGCAAACAAAAAGAAACTGATTATTAGCATTCTTACCCTAAGGTTACCGTACTCAGTAACGCCTTTTGCAACATCTCCCCTGCGACCAAATCCTGATATCTTATCAATAGTTGGGCTGTCAAGTATAGCGCATCGGGGCAAAGTGAATGGCTCAATTGGTATCCCGTGCTGCAAGTTATCCACATACAACATCTGCAGGGAAAACTAAACATAAAAAAACATGACAAAAAAGATTCCGTGTATATATGAAAAAATGCATAACATGTTGCTGTAAAAAAGAGGAAAAAACAGCAATCACAGATTGCTGCTGATACCATGGCACAGTTGCAACAGACCTTGTAACCAAATTGCAACTGAAAAACTGAATTGTACAAAAAAGAAAAGATACAAAAATTAACAGGTACAAAATTACTACTGAGACAGTGACACAATTGCAACATACATACTAGGCAAACTACTACTTAGATAATGTGTGCAGGTAATAAAGAAAGTAACTGCAAAAAAGATAAGGCGGGTTACGTCAATTAGAGAGGAAGGGCAGAAAAGCTTACCATCAGAAAGATTCTGCATCCTGTGAGGGGGGTGTTGATACCCTTAACAGGGAAATCCTTTTTAAACAACCGTGCAGCTCTGCTAAGGTTGTCAATAACTGCTTTACACCAATTCATCTTGCCAATGTTGTCAATATCCTCGGTAAATATCACATCCTCAAGCCGGATGTGGGTATCAGTGTTCGAGAAGAGGAGAGATTGAAAGGCAGCCATAAAAAAAGCCCTGACACCGAGATCACCTACTAACTTCTTGCTCTTGAAGCCCTCCTCATTGTTTGTAATTCTAATTCCATACTTGCCATATGTGCTGGGGCAAATTAGCTGACCTAGCTCATTGCGCCTAGCACGAGCTTCTTCATCGGTCATGGTGGGTGGGTCCCTACCAACCCTTGGGATCTGGAACGCACACCAAACAGTGTGCTCGTTCACAGGGATGGATTTGCCACCCCCAAGCTCTAAAATCATTTTCTCTGCATTTAGCTTCTACATAAGCCATGTGAGAAGTTTCCTGTCCATGTTTTTTGGTTTGAAATCCAATAGCCCACCAAAACCCTTTGCCTTTATATCATCTTTGATCTCTTTGGGGAGAAGTTTACGTATGTCTAGGAACTTTGCAGGAGAGCACCGCATTGCAGGAGGTTGGATGCGGCGCTTCTTCTTATCAGCTTCATTGTCTGCATCAGCATCAGCCTCTCCTTCCTCTTGACGTTGATGTACATCGGTTACTGGTACGGGATTATTGGGGAGCCTTAACCTCTTCTTCCTCTCCTGCCATGTGACATTAGCTTTCTCCTTCCCCTTGTTCTGTGCAGCAACACGTGGGGAACAACGGCGCACATTGCTATCCTGGGAGCCTTGTGAATCCCCTTGCAAGCTCATTATAATAACTGCCATTGAGGGGAACAAAAATTAGAAAAAGGATTTGCATAATCAACAAATTGCAGCAACAACTTATAATACAGTTACAACATAAGCAGTTGCTGGATACAAATAAAAAAAGGGTGTCTGTGTGGGGCAGTTACAAGCTAAAAACCAACATTAATTTTAATAACTGCCCCTGTAAGAAAACACAAATGACCACAAAAAAAGGGATAAATTGCACTTGCAAATGAATCCACAGTGGTAAAAAGAAATGCGACCATTTTGATAAAAAACAGGCAAATCTAACTACTTTGGGTGCTTTGATATATTACCAGAGGATCTCACAAAAAAACATACATGCTCACATCCTTTTCCAAATTGCAACACGAGAGTGATGCCGGTTACACATACATGACTACTATATGTGCGTTGATCCTTACATTATTGAGTATACTGAGAGGTACTTGGACTACAGTCATCCAAAGGGATGCGGTCAACAATGGCCAACTGGTGAAGCAAAAAAAGCACAACTACTATTTGCAATACGTGGATAATACTAATTGCAACAGTTGGAACCGAGGATAACAAACCAAAAACCCAACAAAAATAGATTAATATACCTTTAAGTTGGTTACGACAAATTGCAACAAAAGGTAATGTGCAGTTACTTCTATGATAATAAATTAGTTACTACACATCAGAATAACACTAACAAAAAGCAATGCAGTGGGTTCAGTTTCACTTCTGCCTGGAAACTAGAAAAAGCAAAAAAATCACAGGCAAAAGCTTTCTGGGGGCTCGAAAAGTGGGTTTCGCTCCCCACAGGCGCCGATAGCTTCGGAGACGGGTGTCTAGATCCAGAAAATGTTTCCACTATGAACAAATCACGCATGAATCGAGGAACCCTAGTCTCTCATGGGTAAAAAATCAAATCACACATAGGAGCGTGCGGCGTGTGTGGAGGATTCGGGCGAAAGCGCTAAATCGGCGCAATGGGTGAAACACACGGATCTAGATGTGTGGGGTACTGATCACTAACCTCGTAGCCACCCCAAAAAAAAATCGACGACCGGGCAGGCGTCGCCCACTCCTCCTTGCGCCGCTGCGCAAACAGGATCTCGATCGACGAGGGAGCAGTCAACCGGTGCACGCTGCTCGCCACGGGAGATGAAGAAGAAGACGGCGGAATCTTCGAGCCCCGATGAAGTAGGGAACCAGTGCCCTGACGCGTCGCCGCGATTGGGGGTGGAGAACACTGTGGACTCCTGGAGCACGGCGCGGAACGGAAGAGGGATCATGAGCCTCTAGGAATGGCGGCGGTGGGAGCGGATTGGAAGTGGCGACGGAAATGGCGGATGCGGCGAGGACTGGAAACTGGCGAGATAGAAGTGGGGAAGAGAACTGGAGCGGTTTTTGGACAGTAAGCGTGGGGTGCAGGTGGGGCCGGATGGGCGTGCAGTGCGGGAGGAAAAAAAACGGACCGCAGGCGCGCGCGGTGGGGGTGGTTGCCGGCTGCTCGGTCGACCAGACCAAGGCGCGCCGGTTGGTTGGGTGCATTTCCTATATAGGATGCACCCATGTGTAGTATATACTTTTAGTGTGTGTGTATATGTATGTATGTATGTATGTATGTATGTATGTATGTATGTATATGTTGCGTGGTGGCGATGGAGGAGCCACGTGGTGGTGGCGGCCGGCAGGGAAGCACCCCTGGCACGAGGAAGGTGACCGGCGGGGCTGCAGCAATGGGATGGAGCCGGTGGTGGTGCTGCGGCCGGTGGTGGGGCTGCTCGATTCTTTCTTTTTTTTTTTTGAAAATGGCCACCGTGTATGTATTTTGGCACATGGTGAAGCTGCTCCCTACGCCGTTTGCAACTGCCGTCTGCTTCTCCTACTTTTTTTGGCTGTGTGTCTAAAGAAACACACAGCAAAGAGCTTCGCCGTGTGTCCGAAAAAAGGCTTCACCACGCTGCCAGTTGCCGTGTGGGTGTGGGTATCGTCAGGAGCGGCTGCTGGCAAAGATGTCACCATGGGCCCGAAGGGCTTCACGGTGTGCATTAGGCACACGGCGAAGTACCGGTTTTCGGTAAGCGGCGTGGTGTGGCGTGGTTGATGGAGTTGTGTGTCTGTATAACAAATATTATGTGTTGTAGTGGACACAACTAAGATGCAGACGATGAGCTAATGTTTACTCCATTTTTTGGGTAAGAATTATGTTAATTCCATTTTTTAATGAGAATGATGTTTATTCCATTTTGTAAAATGAATAATGTTTATTCCATCTTCTGAAAAAAAAACCAACGTATACCTCCCGGAAGCAACCTGTATGTCAGCCTTCCTCGTGACCCCATTTGGTAACTGACGTAAAAAAGGAAAGCAGCTAAACTGACAGCATATGGTCACTGTCAAACTTACACTGGGTAAGTTCTGGAGCAATCGATTGAACAATCCCCAGTTCCCCATTCCGTCCACTCGTTCCACTAAAACCCTAGCCGAGATCTCAAATTTTGCCGGTGCAACACTTCATGTGAGATCTAGATCCAAACCACGTATTGTAATTCAAATTTCAGGTGTCACATATTATTTTTTTAGGAGGTCAATTTTTAATCTAGTAGGTTCAAAGTCATCCGACATAAAGTCATTTGGTCTTTTTCTCCTTGCCCTAGGCCCTAGCATAAAGTTAGGCCATTGTTTTTTGTCCTCCCAGACAAGTTCACAGGAAACATAGATACGGTGTATGTTTAAACAAATTTTTTTAAATTTGGTTAGAGTTTAATAATGTTTATGAAACATTGACATCTACAAATATCAAACCATCTCCTTATATTGGAATTCACATCTTTTGTTCTTACTTCTTTAGTTCTTATTATGGAGTAGACACTACCGGAAACCGTGCTTTTGTCGTGTGCCAGAGGCACACGGCAAAGTGTTTGTCGTGTGCTGCCCACAGCAAACGCAACAAGACAAACAACAGCCGGCAAATAGAATCTTTGCCATGTGCCGTGTGAGATATTATGCCAAATAATTTCTAAAAAGTTTCAGGGACATATTGTCCAGAAAAGTTCTTCACTAGGTGCAATATTCGAGAACCTAAGGGTTCTGAAACTTTTGTGTACTCTCAACATTTCACATCAACATATTAACTGCTTTGTCGAGCTTGGCTTCTTCAAGTTCTTGAAATTACGGTAATATTTGTTACATTGTTCAAAATTACCTTATACCTTTTGCTTAACATTTGAGTTTAACTAATAGCATTGAATCCATTTGTTGGGCTGTAGCAGTGACCCTCACCTCGTGCAGGCTTCCCGGCCATCCGCCGCCCGCCCCAGCCGCATCCCTCATCCACCTCCACCCCTCCTCCTCCATCCCAGCCTCTGCTGCTACCTCCCTCTTCCTCCCTCCCGCACCCGTCCTGGCCCTCCACCGCCCACCCCAGCCGCAGCCGCACACCGCCTCCTGCAGCTCCTCTCCTACCTTCCCGGGCAACGACGAGCATGTGGGGGTGACCCTCACCTCCTGCGGCTCCTTTCCTCCCCCTCTGCTCACCCCTCACCAGAATAGATTGACCGGTGAGGAGGGGCAGCGGGGCGAGGTGAGGCGGCCGCAACCACCAAGGGCTCCTCTTCTCGGCGACGGAGGTACGTGACAACAGTGACAAGCTTCTCTCTCTCTCTAGGTGGTGATGGAGGAGCCGCGTGGTGGTGGCGAGCGGCAGGGGAGCAGCCCCGGCACGAGGAAGGAGACTGGTGGGGCTGCGGTGGGAGCGAGCCGGTGGTGGGGCTGCTCGATTTTTTTTTTAAAAAAAAGGTCACCGTGTGTGTATTTTGGCACACGGGGAAGCTGCTCTCAGCGCCGTTTGCAACTGCTTCTCCTGCTTTTTTTTGCCGTGTGTCCCCAGAAACACACAACAAAGAGCTTCGCCGTGTGCCCGAAAAAGGAACACAGCGAAGTGCCCTTTGCCGTGCCACCAGTTGCCGTGTGGGCATCACCGGGAGCACCTGCTCGCGAAGATGACACCGTGGGCCCGAAGGGCTTCGCGGTGTGCATTAGGCACACAGCGAAGTACCGGTTTCCGGTAAGCGGCGTGGTGTGGCGTGGTTGATGGAGTTGTGTGTCTGTATAACAAATATTATGTGTTGTAGTGGACACAACTAAGATGCAGACGATGAGCTAATGTTTACTCCATTTTTTGTGTAAGAATTATGTTTATTCCATTTTTTAATGAGAATGATTTTATTCCATTTTGTAAAACGAATATTGTTTATTCGATCTTCTGAAAAAAAAACAACGTATACCTCCCTGAAGCAACCTGTACGTCAGCCTTCTTCGTGACCCCATTTTGTAACTGACGTAAAAAAGCAAAGCAGCTAACTGACAGCATACGGTCACTGTCAAAATTACACTAGGTAAGTTCTGGAGCAATCCATAGAACAATCCCCAATTCCCCATTCCGTCCACTCGTTCCACTGAAACCCTAGCTGAGATCTCTAATTTTGCCGCTGCAACAATTCAGGTATGTGAGATCTAGATCCAAACCACATATGATTTTTTTTAGGATGTCAATTTTGAATCTAGTAGGTTCAAGTCATCCGACTTAGATTTGGTCTTTTTTCTTTGCCCTAGGCCCTACCATAAAGTTGGGCCATTGTTTTCTGTCCTCCCAGGTATATAGTTCACAAAACATAGATACAGTGTATGGTTAAACAAAAAATTATAAATTTGGTTAGAGTTTAATAATGCTTGTGAAACGTTGACAACTACAAATATCAAACCATCTCCTTATATTGGAATTCCCATCTTTTGTTCTTACGTTTTTTGTTCTTATTATGCAGTACTGGAAACCGTGCATTTGTCGTGTGCCAGAGGCACACGGCAAAGTGTTTGCCGTGTGCCGCCCACAGCAAACGGCACACGACAAACAACAGCCGGCAAACAAAGCCTTACCCGTGTGCCGTTTGAGTTATTATGCCAAATAATTTTTTAAAAATTTCAGGGACATATTGTCGAGAAAAGTCTTTCACTAGGTGCAATATTCGAGAACCTAAGGGCTTTGAAACTTTTGTGTACTCTCAACATTCATATCATCATATTAACTGCTTTGCTGAGTTCGGCTTCTTCAAGTTCTTCAAATTACCTTACCCCTTTTGCTTATCAGTTGAATTTAATTAATAGAATTGAATACATTTGTTGCACCTTTGAAATGTTCTTTCTTGCAGGATTATATTAGAGACGGGCAAATCAATGAAGTTAATTTAGTAGCTGGATGCATGCCCACTAGCTTGCAATTAATATTCTACTTATTTGCTCCACGATCTGGAATACCTGCGCATGATTTGTATAATTGTATTTCATGCTCATAAAATGACATGTACTTCATCAAGCATGCTCTTCACAAGGCAAGATATCTCCAGCAGGTATCTGTGGAGATTTTTGAGCAAAGCGAAAAGTCTTGTCAAGAGGTATAGGGAGCTCAATGTGTGTCCAAGAGCATCACCAGCAGCAAGGATCCGCATTAAGCATGGAGGTTCTGTGTGTAATGATTGAATTAAAATATGGTGTTGTCCTTTGGAAATATTTAAGCTATGTAGATACTTGGCATTTGCAACTGGAAATAAACTTTATGCTTTTGACTGTATGAATTCACTAGTTCTTCGATACATGATGAAAAGTATATGCATATGTGCAAGGTGCGAGGTATGGCCGTAATACATATTGATGGCCAAACATATAAAATCATCCCTCATTAGTCATTTAGCCATGTTAATATTTGTTGCGAACATTGGACATTATTGGAGATCGTGACCGCAAAAGGTAAATCAATTTTCTATGATAAATGTATACTTCTTTCCATGCATTTATGATGATATAGATTGACATAAGTGCTGATTAATATGTACTTACTCGACAATATAATTCAGAAATACTTTCCACACGTCCTTCCTGACTTGAATTTTCTATAAATATTTAGACACAAGACAACCGTATATGTGAGAGACAACAACAATTTTGTATCTTTTTTATGTTGTATGTTTGAGAATTTATTAGTTTAGAAAAGGGACACGTACGGTAGAAATGTTGATAGCAAACATATATAGATGTAATTATGAGCGGTTGTTTACCAAAATGAGGCATTTTGATTGTGAAAATATTAAGCATATATATAAATACAATAATACTAAATGGTACCATAGGTACCGAATAATATTCAGTACCCTAAACCCACGGCCCCACTTGCACCGTGGCGCGAGCACCTAGAGTGGTTTTCTTCCTCCTTTCTCCTAAAATTTTGAGGGGGCCAGGGCGGGCTCCATTATTTTTGTGTGGTACGGGGCTTGACCGCTGCTCCGGACCCAATGCAGGCTCGACCACTGCTTGTTTTACAAGGTATACTAACATGGTTGGAACTGTCACTCATGCATATATTATCCGGCCAGTAATTATATCCATCGCATTTCAGATAACTTTTATGACTTTCACACGTGATGTTCATGCTCAGAGAGATGAAAAACAGCCTAGACTAAAAATGAATGAGATAGAATAATGGAAAATGTTGTTATTATTGCATCATTCGGTAGTGTTTATATACTTGTAAAGTATTTTTTTTTCTGAAACCTTCATTTCTATAGAAAGAATTTTACCTATCTCAAATAGATGACCATTCATTCCCCTCGAGCCAAAGGACACATGGCACAGAGCCCCCGAGCCTTGAATCCAATAGTTTCTCGAGTTGAAGGATCCACTGACTGTAGAGCGTGGTCGGAGTTGAAAAACTGTAGCCGAAAAACTGTTAACTCCAAAATCCGTAGTCGAGCCCCCCGAGAGTGAAGGTATCGGGTTTTGAAGTTGAAACGTCGGCCACGTCAGCAGTCTGCTATGCGGTTATAAATAACGGAGTGGATAGCCCACTTAGGGTTACCAATTGTCGGTGTTTAATCCCGACAAACCTACCACGGAGGTACCCAAAGTAGTAGATTGTGCGGTGAGGGGATCGTCATGATCTGGAACTCGAAGGTATGCACGGACACAAGACACATATTTATACAGGTTCGGGCCGCCAAGATAGCATAATACCCTACGTCCTGTTTGGGGTGTTGTATATTGCGCCCTGCGCTTGGGTGTTGAGAGGTTCTCTGTCCTCAGAGGGATTGAGTCTGTCCTCCTAGGTACCCGGAGCCTCCTTTATACAGTCCAGGGGCGGGTTCCTAGTCGGTTACAAGGTAGGAGTCCTAGTATGATTACACAGTATGAGTCATATTAGGATTACAGGGGAATTCTAATAAGATCCGGCTTCTTCCTTCCTTGCAGGTACCCGGGGTGTATGCCCGACAAGCCCCCGAGCACTTTGTAGTCTTGAGCAGCGAGTTCATGTAGTCTTGAAACTTCTTCGAGTAGTTCTTGATCGTCTCGAGTACTGCTAGTTGAAGTCTTAAATAGTACTTGAACTACCGAAAGAGTGGAATGTGGTCTAGCTCATCTTCGAGTACTTTCAGATCCTCCCCGAGTAGTTCCTAGGCGTCCCCGAGTTCTAACACAGGAAGTCTCCAAAAAATACCCATATTTGTCTTGAAATCTTGATCTATATGTAAGTGCGATTTGCAAAAATCGCACTCCATATGGAGTGTAGCCCCTGAGCCGAAGGTTGAATCGAAGAATCATGCTGAGGGTCAATCTTGAATCTGCATCTTCCGTCTTGAAAAAAGTAGTTGATGGGTGTAGCATACTAGCCCCCGAGCCTCTGAATGATCGGAGAAATCAATCCAAGGGTCTTCAATTAATGTTCGCGGAAGTCATCATCCGAGTAGTTTTGTAGTGTGTAGCCCCCGAGCCTTTAAGTGATTTGATAATCAGTCCGAGGGTCTTCAGAATTGGCGGAAGTCATCATCCGGGTACTCTTGCAATGTCTAGCCCTCGAGCATTGTGCGTTAGGTGAGTTGTATGAGCCACGTCGAGTAGTAATTTGGCATTGAGTCGCCGTGCTCAAGAAGTAATATAGACTACTCGAGTTGTCTTCGAGTAGTAATTTGGCATTGAGGAGTAGTCGTGCCGTCAGAGCGGACTTTAGACGCGACCGAAGTCGACTTTGTGCCATCATGATGGACTTCTTAGATGCGACCCAAATCGACTTTGTGCCATTAGAGCGGACTTTAAATGCGACTGAAGTCGACTTGATGCCGTCAGAGCGGACTTTAGATACGACCGAAGAAGTCGACTTTGTGCCGCGCGGAGCGGACTTGGGAATGCGACTGGAGTAGTCGACTTTGTGCCGCGCGGAGCGGACTTTAGAATGCAACTGAAGAAGTCGACTTTAGAGTAAAAACCCAAAGTATGAAGCTTGTATGAAATCCATAGTACAAAGCTTGCCGCTATTGCGGACTTTGATATGCGACTGAGAAGTCGACTTTGTGCCGCTCGGAGCGGATTTAAGGGTCGGCACAGAGGCAGAGACCCGAGAGACTAGGAGTCTAAAGCTCAGCACTAGTCGAGTAGTACCTAGGGTACGGAACCCTATGGTACGAGGTGCGAGGTGTTGAGATCGACCAAAGTCAGGTTGTGCTGACTTTGCGGACTTGAGATTGACCGAAGTCGAGTTATGCCGCCTTTGCGGGTTTGAGATCGACTGAAGTCGGTTTGTGCCGCCTTTGCGGGCTTGAGATTGACTGAAGTCGGTTGTGCCGCCTTTGCGGGCTTGAGATCGACTGAAGTCGGAATGGATGGAAACGGATCGGATTCGCATAGAATCGAATTCGGATAACAAATTTTATCACATTTTTACTCGAATATGAATACGGATTCGAATGTTCTTGAATACGAATACAAAATGGATGTCTCGAATTCGGATACATATTGGATATTTACTTGATTTGGATGACAATATTTACCAATTTTCTTTATTGATAATTTACAATTACAAAATCATGTAAAGATTAAAGTATTAGTATATAACAAGTCTAGACAGAGATTGCTCATTAAGAATATCACATTCATCCATATTTATGTTAATAATTAATCATATAATAACTAAAGGTATTAAAAAATACATATTTTTAATATATATACATTTATCAAACCAATAATGAAAAATACATGAAAAATATTTTCATCAATACATAAATAAACTAGAGTATATAATATTATATTTTTATTATTAAAATTAATGATATTAGTCATTAAATGTAAATATAACTTTTAACTTCTTTTATGGATGCAATATTTTTAATATTAAAATTAATGTCATAAGCATTAGTTATGGATATAAATTTTTTCAATTATATAATATCATTATTAGTATTCTATTGAACATAATTTGTCATTAGTTATAGAGATAACTGACATTAGTATTTTATTGAACATAATTTGTCATTAGTTATAAAGATAGCTGACAGTTTTACATAGTCGAATACGGATAGCGCCGGATATTGCAGAATACGGACGTGGAATCGGATAGAGAAAATCGACAAAAATGAATTCGGATGTTTCCACTTTACTACCACATTTGAATTCAAATACAGATACGGATATCCATATTTAGATTTTAGCGGATACGGATATCGGATAATTCGGATTCCATTTTCATATTTCCATCCCTAGAAGTCGGGTTGTGCTGCCTTTGCGGACTTGAAATCGACTGAAGTCGGGTTGTGCCGCCTTTGCGGACTTGAGATCGACCGAAGTTGGGTTGTGCCACCTTTGTGAGCAAGGAGTAGTTAGGGTACGGAACCCATGGTACGAGGCGCGAGTACTTAGGGCCGCGGTATGGTTACCCATGGTATGAGGCGCGAATACTTAGGGCCGCGGTACGGTTACCTATTAGGGCTGCGGTACGATTACCCATAGTATGAAGTTGAGGGGCATTGGGCATCAGAGCCTCACGCTGCTACCCTCTGGCACAGAGCCAGGAGCTGATCCATAGTCGTTGACTACGGGTAGGTCGACCGAAGTCGAGTTATGCCGCCTTTGCGGACTTGAGATCGACCAAAGTCGGGTGGTGCCGCGCGGAGCGGACTTTGAAAAGTTGCCTCCTTGGGATAGCCCCCGAGTTGACGAAACTGGCTCGTGGTGACTTTGTTAATATTCCCGAAGAGTAGTCGGCATAGTGTAGCTCTCGTTGAGAAACATACACAATTGGATAGTCCTTGACGTGTTGTCCTGCATGCGCAAAACAAGCCAAAGAAAGAGAATAATCATAATAAAAGACTTAGCTTTTTTGCCGCTAGAGCGGACTGTAGGGGCGACCAGAGTCGATTTTTGCCGCTGAAGCGGACTTTGAAGTGTAGCTCCGGAGGGTGGTTCCCGTTGAGAAGCGTACACAAATAAGTAGTCGTTTAGACTGTTCCGCGTGGCGGAGAGAAGAGAGCACGTGTTGTGCGTAGTGCCTCCTTGGAGTGTACCAGGCCTATGGCAGTTGGTCAATAATGCTCCAAGAATTGTTGACGAAGTGTAGCTCTGCTGGCGAGTAGCCGTTGAGATGCGTACACAGAGTAGTCTTCGACATGTTGTCCTGTATGCGCAAAACAAGTCAAAGAAAAAGAATAATCATTTAAATAAATGACTTAGCTCAGTGCCGCAGGAGCGGGCTGTAGACAAGTGTCGAAGAAGCCGTGGCAGTCAGCGATGGAGCCGCGATGGTTGTTGGTGAAGTCGACTAGTCGGAGTTGGATCTGACTAGTTGTTGGGGGCGTGGTAGCCGAAGTAGTCGACGGTGAGTTGGCGTTGCCAAACGTCGATGTAGTAGTAGTATTCGAGTAGTTTGAAGTACTCAACGGCGAGTTGGCATTGCCGAGCGTTGATGTGGGTACTCGAGTAGTTGAAGTAGAGCCGATGCGAGCGGAAGACGAGTACTCGTGGCGCACGACGTAGTTGAAGTAGGGTCGATGCAGCCAGGAGATGAGTACTCATAGCGCTCAGCGTAGTTGAAGTAGGACTTGAATGCGACCGGAAGACGAGTACTCGTGGACGAGTCATACTCGCGTACACCACTTGTGTGAGCCAAGCGATTGTCTTCAGGTCTTCTGGATGCCTTCGTTCTCTATATCGGACTCGAGTTCGCCTTGCGGTCTTGCGGATTGTGATGATGCCGCCATCTTCAATCACGATACGAATTACGGAGAATCTCGCTGAGTCGGCGACTTGGATGAAAACGTCTTCTTGGAGGAGAGTCGACTCTGCTTTGGAACAGAGTGCTTGTCTTACGCTCGCGTGGAACGACTTGCTTTGAATTAAAGCTCCGCGACTTGCCGTCGCAGAGTAGATTAATTTTGAAGATAATGTCCTTCGAATTCGCCTAATGATCGTCATGATCTGGAACCCGAAGGTAAGCGCGGACACAAGACACAGATTTATACAGGTTCAGGCCGTCAAGATAGCGTGATACCCTACGTCCTATTTGGGGTGTTGTATATTACGCCCTGTGCTTGGGTGTTGAGAGGTTCTCTGTCCTCAGAGGGATTGAGTCTGTCCTCCTAGATACCCGGAGCCTCCTTTGTATAGTCCAGGGGCGGGTTCCTAGTCGGTTACAAGGTAGGAGTCCTAGTAGGATTACACAGTATGAGTCCTATTTAGATTACAGGGGAATTCTAGTAGGATCTGCCTTCTTCCTTCTTTGCAGGTACCCGGGGTGTATGCCCGACATCAATCACTCCGCCGCTTGAAATCTTTACCATGACTGAACACCCCCCCCCCCCCGCGAGAGCAACTGCGCCCCCGCTTTCCACCACTCCCCTAGCCCCAGTTATCTAAGTTCCGTTTAGAATTCAGAAATACTTTCCACTCATGTCCGGCCTGGCTTGAATTGTCTATTAAGATTCAGACAAAAAGACAACCGTATATATGTGGGAGAGACAACAATCATTTTCCACCATTTTTATGTTGTATGTTTGAGATCTTATTAGATCGATCAGAAAAGGGACACATAAGGTAGAAAATTTTTATACGAAACAGTAGATGAAACGATGAGCTGTTGATTGGCCAAAATGAGGCCTTTTACTAAGCGGTAGATGCTGGAACATCAAGGATATATATAAACTGCTGATGAGGGGTGTATAAGTTTCTTACACAAACTATAAACTTCTCTTAATTATTATGAAAATCAGTTCTCTTTGGATATGTCAAAAATTCTCTATGTCATGCACGAAATTGCTCTTCTCCCATCTCTTTTTAATTTTGTCACTTTTATTTCTTTCAATGTTTTGGTTTTTTCCCATAGCTGAACTTGCTTGTCAACATTTTACATATAGGCAACCACGCGGAAAGACTACCAGAAACCTTGAGCAGAAGATATATGGTACTCTGGCCAATTGATTAGGTTGATACAAATATGTCTCGACTATCTTTATGCATATGTCTCCACTATATATCTTAATCCTTTTCTTACATTATATTCCCATTTGATACTGACTTTAAACATGGGTTCATAATAAAAATATTTAGTAATTGGGAAATTTAAAATGAAATATCAGTTGATAAACATATGACTCCTTTTCTAGTTTATATTCACAACTTTTGTTTAACTGAGACTCGAAGGTTGGAGATAAAAAAGCTCAAAGTGACTAAAATTAAATGAGCATGTCTTGGGAGCTGTCCATGCATCCTGAAAAATCTAATGATTGAAATAAATGAAGTACCTAAAGAGAAGTACCAGGAAATACCAATTTGGTGAGACCAAGTAAAGTAAATAGTCACTAAATTTATTTTTTAATTGGGTTTTCCGATCTGATGGTGGAAACAAAGTGTCTTGAAGTACCAAGTACCGATGGGTACTTTGTAAATAAGCTCTCAATTTAAAGACCAGTTAAAAAATATTGGAGTGGATTGGAGTGGAGAAAATGGTCAAAATGCTATAACAGCCAATGAATCTTTTTTTCTCAAGATGTCACTCAGACCTATTGCTCTATCCAAAAATAACACCCGACCAAAATATTAAAACCTACATAAACCCAGCCAATGAAACATATGACTATCCGAGTTTCTACTCTGAATTGCATTTTTTTTATTCAGACTCAATCGACAGATTAAACTATCGTGTCTTCCTTATTCCCAATCCATGCCACATGAATTTAGACACAGGTTATCAAAAAATATGGTAACCAAGAAAATATTAAAAATATAATATCAGTTGATGAAAACTCTAATTCTTTTTTTTTCAAATTTGCACTCGCAATTTTTTTTACTCGATCTCAAATATAAATTGGATAGCTAATAATGCATATATACAAGTTGCGAGATCCGTCCATATATGTAGCAGCTTGGCAGACAGGTAAAAGAACCAAACTGAACAACAAGTTCGGATTTCAACAGGGTGTAGAAGATAAACTCCTAGTGATGCGTAGGAGATCATATATCATGGTATGGCCCAATCCATTTCAGATATATTAATTTCAGATGATGAATCATGAGCATACTCTTCTAAAATCGATTTTAGATATTGATGTTGAGGACCAGGTGTGTCCGAGGACCAGTGGATGGTTGCTTCTCAGTGACGAGTGATTGACAACGTTGTGTGGACTTAATATTGGCCTAGTATTGCAGGTGTTAGATGCGACTTGGTTTGCGTTGTTGCAGGTGAAAAAAAGCGCGAAAGGTCTTAGCCAGAGTGACCTTCGGGTGAAAGAGAGACAACTAGGCTTGGTTCGAGGGACCTGATGGAGGACGGGATCAAGTGCGGTCCGCACGGTGCAAGAAGAGCAAGACGAAGTCGTGTATAAGGAGCCGGTACATCGGTGGCGGCCAAGTCAAGGAACGAGGCAAGATCGAGTAGACCGTCCGGGCGCCGGAGGTGAAAGGCTTGACGTGCTTGAAGCTTGGCATGGTGAGGCCGGGCCGTGTACGCGGGGTTTGATGGTTTGATCCACAAAACCATTGGAAGAGGATTTCTCGGTTTGAGCCTCAAAACCGAGGCTGAAGACGTGGCGTGACGGAGACGGCACACCGGTCTAACCGGTGTGGACTGAGTGCATTAGGAAGCTTCGAAGTGGGGACACACGGCGTGATCGCGAGGCTTGCGTCGGAGGGAAGCAAAGTCGCGGTGGATGCGTGCCCACTTGATGGAGATATCCACTACTTTCCATATTTGCCCCCGAGGGGTATGTATCGACTAAGGCTAGTTTAGTCTTTTGCCTCCACCGAGTGAGTTGATATAAATAGGTGCTAGGGGTGGATGGTTGAACTCTCTTGAACCATTTGCTCATTTCTTCTCTAGGCTAGCCAAGTGCTTCATGTTTGAGAGTTAGAGAGGAGGAGGTCTCTCCACTTCGTTTCCTCCATTTTCTAGTGGGTTGGATGAAGGAAGGAGGCTAGCCTTGCTGGTAAAGAATCATTCCTTTGATATATAGAAGATTTGGCATTTCTCATTTGTGCTCCCTTTGATACCCGGCGTTTTTATTTTTCGTTGATTTTCGGAGCCTTTTTGAAGGAATTTTTGTTCGTCGGATTTGGGGGCATTTCCTCTCGAATTTGTTTGTAGGAATCACACATGAGTATCTTGTGACTCTTTTCTTGATGATTTTGAACCCACAAACCCCGAGGAACACCTTCGATTAGGAGATTTTAGGATAAACATGATTTCTCGATGTTCTTGGCTTTGATTCGCAATTCCGCAAGATTTAGGCCCCGTTTAGTTCGGTGGAAAGTTTTGGAGAAATTTTTAGGTCCACTTTCAAGATCTATTAGGAGTATTGAATGTACACTAATTACAAAACTAATTACACAGATGGACTGGAAATTGCGAGACGAATCCATTAAGCCTAATTAATCTGTCATTAGAGATTTGTTACTATAGCACAACGTTGTCTAATCATGACATAATTAGGCTCGTTAGATTCATCTCGAAAATTAAGGTAGGGGTTGTGGAATGAGTTTTGTCATTAATCCACATTTAATACTCCTAATAAGTGTTCGAAGATTGATGTGTCGGGTAGTTGATGAAAATTTTGGGAACTAAATAGGACCTTAGTGGGTTTGGGAACTTAATCTTCTAGATATGGCTTGCCTATGAGGCAAATCTACTATCCCCAAAGTTTCACTTGAATCCATCGCGCTAATCGGGAGATCGGTTGATTTGAAATCAAAGTTTGACTTGCGGGTTGAGTTCTTCCCGAGGCTTCCAGACCTGACCGGTCTGACCGGTGTAGTACACCGGGCTGACCGGTGCCGGGCCATCTTGGATTTCTCGGGAGATCTCTTGATGGCAAATAGGTTGTGTTCAAAGAAGGCTACAGGCTAATTTTCTCCGAGTTTCGACTCTGTTTGATCTGTTTCTTGGATCTTGTTTTGATTGTCTTTCTCCAAGTTTTGTGTCCAGTTCTTGGATCTTAACTTGGGGCTTTATGGACAATATTTGTGGGTTCTGTGTGGAACACAGATCTGACCAGTGTGGGTGACCGGTCTGACCAGTTACCGGTTTGATTGGTGCCAGTCTGGCAGCAGGGTCGGCAAATATGTTGCCCAATTGGGCTGATTTGGTGCTCGCGTGGCGGCGGCGGCGACCGAGAGGTGGCAGCCCGGCAGTCGTCGGGGATAGCGGAGGTAGTGGGGGAGACAGTGCTCCCCTCTCTTCCCTCCCTATTCTCCGATGGGTGATGTTGGCTCGCTGCCACGGCTCGTCGGCGCGGGGCGGGCTGAGTTCGTGCAGCAGCTGGGTACTCCGAGCAAAAGCCTTGGTGACGGTGCCCTCAGGCGTGGTTCTCCCCGTTTGGGGCGCCACTAGAGCTGCTCCACCTGTTGCATGACAAGTCTCTGGGTGAAAACCCTGTCCACTCGTGGACAAGCGTCAACGGCGCCTTCGGCGTCGATTTCTTCCTTGGAGGCGTCACTTTTTGAGATCGGCCTTGACTTGCAGTGTTTGTGCGTCGCCAATGGTGTGGGAAGGTGGTGAGGAAGTTGAAAGTTGAGTCCACAGTGTCCGATCATTTTCCACTGGTGGAAGACATCTGGTTCCACAGCATTTAGCACTTTGGACACGACGGCGTTCGATCTGCAAGACACCGGGCTTGATCTTTTTCATCTATGATCCAGTTCTATACCGATTAATGTTGTCAGATATCTTTAGTGATCCTTTTATGGGTTTGAGATTTGTAGCAGTGGTACTTACAACTGGAAAATTGGATCTGTGTGGTGTCGTCGGTCTTATGGTGGCAGCTCTGAACTTTGTTTCAGAGTTAAGGTACGTGGAACACCACCGCTTGCCATGTGCTTTTGGTCGCAGAAGATGTGTCAAGAAGTTTGGTTTTGGACACGACTTTTTGGGGATGATGGTTTGGAGCTGGTGGCAACCAGTTTTAGCACAACTAAGGTTTAGGCAAGATTTGGTGCCTTTTTTTTTTGTCATGGTAGTCACATAGAGGTAGTGGTTCGGTTGGTGGTTACTCTACTACACCATAGATTTTTTTTAGTTTATCTGCCCCTTTTTCCGAAGCTTGTGTGCTATTGAGAATGCATCTCTTTCACTTGTGTAATTGATAGCTATATACATATTTTTAGATGCAGATGCTGGAATATCAATATATTTCCTTTAAAAAAATGTGCCGCGCTGGTATGATCTGACGCCAACGAAGGAAAAATCAGATTGGACAGAGAGGTCAGAAAACGGGGTTTTTTTCATGAAGAAATGCCGGTTGGGGATTTTTTCCATCAGAGATTATCTAAAGTTCGCATCACTAAAGGAAAAACCATATTAAGTGACGCGTACACATCACTCAAAAAAGGATAACCCCAGGAAGAGCTAAGGCCTAATGTGCCTCGAGTGCTATTATTGTATTGGGCCGGACTAGGCTCTTCATGGTGGGCTGACAACGCTATTGGACCAGAGGAAAAAGGAACAGCAGCTGGCTCTGGATTTTTTTTTATTTTTTCGCATGTTTCAAAAATATACCATCATTTTAAAATTTTTCAAATCTACACCACAACCGATGTGCGCCACGGCTGTTGCCGCTACCGCCCAATCCCAGAGCGTGCAACCGCCGTGGGCCACAACGGTTGACCTGCCGCCAACGATCGGGGTGTGGTTGGACTAACAAGTGGGCCTAGCGTCGTGTCCCACGGCGGTAGCACCCCAGCCATAGGCTACGCTCGGCTATATAAGCCGCAGCTGCCGCCGTCCCCCCACCCCCACCCCTGCCGTCATCGCCCCCCCCCCACCCCTCTGTAAAACCCCGGATTTTCATAGAAAACCCGAATCCCTGTACCATCGCGATAGTCCCTGGATCTGTGGCTATCGCGTACAGATCGTCTCACAGATAGCAACACAAAGTCATACATCGCATCGCACATAAGCAGTAGTACATAACTTATTACATGTCCATTATGGAGTACATCATTACAAGCCTCTTGGCTGAATCAGAGTGAAATTCTACGCAGCGGTAGCTAGCTTCTCAGAAGGGTCTCCATCTTTTATTCTTCTCGCCACAGGCATCCTTGAGCGAAGCGACGCATCCCTCAGTCGTACCATCCATCGGCGTTGTTGTCGTACTCGGACTCGTACCCTGCACACCCAAAGTCTATCCCCAAGGAGTGGGATAGGTCCACGTCACCAACTGTATGCAGCTTTAAGTGGCCTAACATCTAAAGGGAAGAAAAAGAGACAAGGAAGTAGCTCGGGTTTCCTATGCAGCAGCAGCAGAGTAACATCAAGATATCTCCATCAAGTTCCCAACCCAAAGCTCTCAACACAGCTCGGAACCTCCTGGTCACCCAGGGCCCCGTCTCCATACCCTACCTCCGTCTAGGGTCGATGCGAGAACTTCCTCTCCTTGCACCTCAATGATTGCAATCGGATCCGCGAGGTAGAGGGAGCCACTCTCCTCTCCCCGACTGCAACCACGGCTCACCACACTCTCAACTATAGGGGGAAGGTAGAAATCCCAAAACATGAGAACAAAGCTATCAGGGGACATGTCCATAACCGAGGACGCGGCTATAGCTATAGATCGAACAACTCTGCTGAGCGTGTACACCTGAACCCAACCCGGAATGGCACCCGGCCAGTGTATGGCCGACCGAGCCCATCCTACCGTGCGAACTCTCGGTAGTTACGGTACCATCCTGCATCCGGCCCTCAAAACGATCCCCCCCTCGGAAGGGATTGCACCGGAACTGTGAAATGCCCCCGTGTGGCCACACGGGAGTCGCTCTGAGAGGGTGGTCTCACCTCCACCTCTCCCCCACTGATACCCCGCTATCCTGCTAGCAGGTATGGTTCCGCACTTGCCGAGCTCAACTCGGCCCTAACCCCACGCTCGGCGGGGTGGTGTGTACGTAAAGGTCCCGTGAAAAGGTCTGTCCACTCGGTTTCAGACCGGGGCGAGCTCATATCCTCCAAGCGCAAGTAAAACCCCAACACCTAGGCTCCGAAAACCGTAATAGTGGGGACACACTGAGGAGTGTACCCCCATCCCCGATCCCAGATCGGTTGTTTCGAGCTCACCCCCGCCAAAGTACCCAAAACGCCTTCTCCTGCCGGTTTTATCCCACTCACACCAAGAACCACTATTCCCATCCCAACACATGCATCGCGAAGCACAGCGTATATACACGCTTATAAACATATATAGTAGTAGGACAATCAAGGACAGGGTATTTAAAGTAGGCAGTGCAAGGTTCATCAACATGCTTATAAAGTAAAGCGCTAGCATACTACATTGCAATGTCTAATAGGCATTCAAAGTCAGTCAGGCGTGAACCTGGGGTCTGGTAGTCCTCCGCAGCGAAGTCGTCGGTGTAGTCGTACTCCGGGATCAGCTCCCCGGCTCCAGCTGCTCCTATTAACGCGTAAAAGAAAATAAACAGCGGTCCTAATGCGATTAACTCCAAAAGAACAGCAATTAAGAGCCAAAAGAGAGCAAACGCTAGCCTAGCACGGAGTTTAAGATTTTAGGGAATTTCCGGAAAAGGTTTTGTATTTTTCGGAGCAAAAATGGATTTACTATGATTTTCCAAAGATAAAATAGTTTTCTGGAAATAAAATACGCATACACAATAGCACTAACTTTAGGCTGACTACTGGCTGGCTCTTAGGGTCTTATAGCTAGCTACAGGCTAGCTGTTAGACGACTCTAGGTGCTGACGCGACTGCCACACAGGCAGCTATAAGTTGACGCTTGCACACGTGGCAGCCGACTGAGCAGCTCATGTGGCCGGCGCAAAGGATCCTGGCCGGATCGGCTGCGGCCACGGGCCGGTGTGAGCCTGCGCGTGCCAAAGCCATGAGTGCCTCGCCGCACGAGATCTGGGGAGATCGATTGCGGCCAAGTCCACATGTGGGCCGGCGTGCGTTGGATAAACCCTCCTGGGTTTTGAGTAGGGCTGGCAGGTGTTCGACGGTTTGTCCAAAAGGGACGGCGGTCGGTCAGGGGCTCGCCGGTGGCGAGGCGACCCAGGGCCTCGACCTCAAGCGGTACAACGCGGCTCCAGCGATCCTAGGGTGCTGCAAGGTCAAAGAAAGGAGCGGGCTTGACCCGAGGAATCCCGGCACGGTGGCGAAGACACGGTTCGGTGCGTCGTGCGGGAGCAAAGGGATGCGGCGGCGCGGCTCGGGTGGCCGACTCGCCAGCGGAGCGTTGCGCGAGGGGACGCGGGTTCGTGCGCGAGCACCAGAACGAACGGGCGTGCGCATCTTCTGGGGAAAACTTCCCGGTGGCGGCGCTACGGCTCACAGCGGAACGAACGCCGGTGAGCTCGGCTAGGTCGGCAAGGAACAGAAAGAGGGCCGGCTCTACCGGCCGTGCGAAAGCGTGAGCGTGCTGGGGTGCACAGGTGAGCGGACGCGCGTGAAGGCGCGCGCGTGCGCACGCTGTCGTCAAGACCGCGGCGGCGGCCGGAACGGCAGCGGCGACTTGGCGACCGGGCGACGAACAGAAGAACAAGAAAAGAAAGGCTCGGTTAGCGGGCTGCACGCGCGGCGGAGACGGCTGCGGCACCTGCAAGAAGAAGCATCCCAGCTCGGCACGAAGGCCGGCATCACCAGCGGTGAGCGCGGCGGCGCGGTGGCGGACGACAGCGTTCCCCCTCGGCTCGAAGGCCGGGGCATCCACAAGAGAGCGGGGAAGCATGTCCTCACCTTGGTGGCCACGGGCCGACGTGCAGGCGTTGGTGAAGAGAGGCTGAGCGGGGTCGGTGGCGAGGAAGGAGAAGACGGCGGCGCGGGCAGAGGAAGCAGAGGAGGCATTTGGCGTCGCGGTCCTTGGCTTCACGGCGACCAGAAGCTCCACGGGCGGCCTCCGGTCCTCGCGGCGGCACCGGCGTACTCGTGGTCGACCTCCGAGCCTCCTCTCCTCTTCCCCCCCTTCTCCTTCTCCTCCGGCGAGCGGGTGGTGTGGACAGGGGACGGTTTCCCCCAAGGCGGCTAGGGTTGGGAGAACCCGGGAGCTGCGGTGGCGGCCTCTTATAGCGGTGAGCGGCGCGGGACGCGTGGACGGCGCGGATGCACAGGAGGGCGCGCGGCTGCATCGCGACGGCGCCCCAGCGCGGCGCAGTGGCGCCCTGGCTGCCGGCGTCACTAAAGGGAAAAGGAGGAGGATGACGAAGGTGATGTCATCCCGTCGTCACTGCGGGTCCCAGCTGGCGGCGATTCAGGCGCGCGCGGTAGGTAGGAAGCAGGCCGGCTGCAGAACGGGCCGCGTGGGCCGAAACAGGTTAAGGTTGAGGGGTGCGGTTGAAACCAGAAAAAGAAGTGGAGGTGGCCCAAAGGACTTCGCTGGTTTGGGCTCGGCCTAAGATGGGTTTGGAGCTTTTTCCTATTAGCTAAAGCACTTAGCTACACATATTCAAATTTGAATTTGAGTTCAAATTTGAATAGCAATCAAAGAACTCCAAATAAAATGCAATGAAGATCCAACTTCACACACTAACATTTTATAAGTCCTAAACTTATTATTTTATTTCAAATTAAATCTAGGATTTTAAGGGAAAGGAATTGAAGACATCCTTATATTATTTCATGAGCACTCGATTACAAAGCAAAAATTTTGAAATCCATAATTTTATAATCAAGCAATTTCAAGGATGTTACAGAACTCCCCCCTCACAAGAATCTCGTCCCCGAGATTAGGAAGTTACCTCCGGTTCGAAGAGATGAGGGTATTTCTCCCTCATGATGGACTCCTTCTCCCACGTCGCTTAGCGCTCGGAGTGGTTACTCCAGAGCACCTTGCAGAAGCGAGTGGTGGTCCTCCTGGTTGACTTCTCTGCCCAATCCAGGATCCTGACGGGGTACTCCAGGTACTCCAGGGTGTCTTGAACATCGAGTGCCTGAGCGGGCACTCTTTTCTCGACAACCACACACTTCCGGAGCTGGGACACGTGGAACACCGGGTGTACTCCGGCGAGCTCCGGTGGTAGCTCAAGCTTGTAAGCCACCTTTCCGATCCTTTTCACGATCGGATGCGGGCCAACATACCTTGGAGACAACTTCCCCTTGATATGGAACCTCTTTGTACCTCGGAGGGGTGAAACCTTCAAGTAGACGTGCTCTCCCACTTCGAACGAGACGTCTTTCCTCTTTGGGTCGGCATAACTCTTCTGCCTGCTCTGAGCTATCTTCAGATTCTCTCTGACCTTTGCAACATTCTCCTCGGCTTCGACGATGGTGGCGGGACCGAAGAAGGTTCGCTCCCCCACCTCGGACCACATCAACGGTGTCCGACACTTTCTGCCATATAGTGCCTCAAAGGGTGCCATCTTCAGACTTGCCTGAAAGCTGTTGTTGTACGAGAACTCGGCATAAGGCAAACTCTTCTCCCAGTCAGCATTGTAGGTTAGCACACATGCTCTCAACAGGTCTTCAAGTACTTGATTCACTCTCTCTGTCTGACCATCAGTCTGTGGGTGATAAGCGGAGCTGTAGTCGAGAGACGTGCCTAAGGAACCATGCAAACTCTTCCAGAACTGAGCTGTGAACTGAGGTCCTCGATCGGACACAATGCTATGGGGACCTCCGTGTAACCTCAGGATGTGTTCTATGTAGAGGTCCACAAGCTTCGGCACCCGGTAGTCCTCCCGTACTGGTATGAAGTGAGCTGCCTTGGTAAGTCTATCAACAATCACCCATATGGCATCATGCCCTCTCTGTGTGCGCGGCAAACCCACTACGAAGTCCATGCTGATATCATCCCACTTCCACGTGGGTATCTCAAGCGGCTGAAGCAAACCGGCGGGTCTCTGATGTTCTGCCTTCACTCTCTGACACGTGTCGCATCGAGCGACGTACTCAGCAATGTCTTCCCTCATCTTCTCCCACCAGAACCGTATCTTCAGATCTTGGTACATCTTCGTGCAACCAGGGTGAATCGAGTATCGAGAGTCGTGAGCTTCCTTTAGGATCGAGTCTCGGATCTCCTTGCTTCGGGGTACGCAGATGCGGTCCTTCAACCACAGTGTGCCTTGCTCGTCGAGGCGGTAGTCGGTTGCTTTGCCTCTAGCCATCAAGTCTTTCACTTCCTCAATTTCTGGGCACCCTTTCTGAGCTTGTCGAATCTGGTCTTCTAGCGTGTACTTCACCCTCAACTCGTTCAGCTGTCCCTTCTCAACTATCTCCAATTTCAGCTTCTCCATTTCCTCATACAGTGCCGGTTGCTCTTTCTGCACCATCAGGTTGTTGCAGTAATGCTTGCGGCTTAGTGCATCAGCTACGACATTGGCTTTACCGGGGTGGTAGTGGATGTTCAGGTCGTAGTCCTTGATCATTTCGAGCCATCTTCTCTGCCTCAGGTTCAACTCGGACTGTGTGAAGATGTACTTCAGACTCTTGTGGCTGGTGTAAATGTCGCACTTGTTGCCCATCAGGTAGTGCCTCCATATCTTCAAAGCATGAACGATAGTAGCTAGCTCGAGGTCATGTGTGGGGTAGTTCTCCTCATGCTTCCGAAGCTGTCGCGAGGCATATGCAACAACTTTGCCTCCCTGCATCAGTACACAACCGAGTCCTTGTCTCGATGCGTCACAATACACCACGAAGTCCTTGCTCGCATCGGGAAGAGTCAGGACCGGTGTAGTGGTGAGGCGAGTCTTGAGCTCTTGAAAGCTGGCTTCACACTTGTCCGACCATACAAACGGTGTGTTGCTCTTCAACAATTCTGTCATGGGCTTCGCAATCTTGGAGAAGTTCTCGATGAACCGGCGGTAGTAACCGGCTAAACCGAGAAAACTGCGGATCTCTGTCACGGACTTGGGTGACTGCCACTTGGACACTGCTTCTATCTTGCTCGGATCTACGGCCACTCCTTCAGCTGACAACACGTGACCGAGAAAGGCGACTTCTTCCATCCAGAACTCACACTTGCTGAACTTGGCATACAGCTGCTGTTGCCTGAGCTTTCCCAACACTATCCTCAGGTGCTCTTCATGCTCTTCTGCGGTCTTGGAGAAGACCAATATGTCGTCAATGAAGACAACGACACACTTGTCTAACTCATCCATGAACACCTTGTTCATCATGTTCATGAAGTACGCCGGGGCGTTCGTAAGACCAAACGATACGACAGTGTACTCGTACTGTCCGTACCGGGTCACAAACGCGGTCTTGTAGATGTCCTCCGGCCGAATCTTCATCTGGTGGTAGCCTGATCGTAGATCAATCTTGCTGAAGAACTTGGCTTGCCTTAGCTGATCCATCATGTCATCAATCCGGGGTAGTGGGTACTTGTTCTTGATGGTTACCGCGTTGAGTGCACGGTAATCAACACACAGACGCTGAGTCCCATCTTTCTTCAGCACGAACAGAGCCGGAGAACCCCATGGTGAAGCACTCGGTCAGATGAACCCCTTCTCAAGCAGTGAGTCTAACTCTGCCTTCAACAGCTTCAGCTCAACATCTGCCATTCTGTACGGGCTCTGAGCTATAGGTGCAGTCCCCGGCACCAAGTGGATCACGAACTCCACATCACGATCTGGTGGCAAACCCGGCAGCTCTTCTGGGAACACATCCTCGTACTCATAAACCACTGGCACATCTGAGATAGCTTTTGTGTGAAGACTGTACACCGCTGGTATGTCTCGAGACTTCATTGGCTCGAAGGTGACCCTCATTCCATCGGGGTGTACCAAGGTCACCAGTCGCGGTGACGTGGAGATGACACCTTTGTGAGCGGTGATCCAATCCATCCCCAGAATCACGTCGATGCCAATGGAGGGTAACACTGTCAGATCCCCCAAGAACTTGCGGTCCTGAATGACCACGTCTACACCTTTACACAGTAAGGTGCATCTGATATCTCCGAGAGGTGAACTCGTGATGATAGGAATTGATCGGGTGGTTGTAGGGAGGGAGAGTTTGTTCACGAATCTAGAGGTGATATACGACCCGGTTGCACCGGTATCGAAGAGAACCAAAGCAGTAGTACCACAAACCAAAAACTCACCGATCACGACGTCAGGAGTGTCAGCAGCCTCCTCCTCCGTGAGGTGGTTCAGCCTCCCACGGCCGGCAGTCGGCGGTGGTGCAGCCTGAGGAGGTTGTCCTCCTGGAGCAAGTGCTCTCGCTGGAGTAGCAGCAGTCTTCTTGTCTGGGCAGTCGTAGGACTTGTGGCCAGGCTTGCCACAGGCGAAGCAGGTCACGGTGAGGCCTCCAGCGTTAGGTCTCGTGCCACTCGGCGGTGGACGGTTGTAGCTTCCAGTCTGCTGTGGGTAGCCGGGGTTCCTCCCTCCGGGGAACTAGCCACGTCCTCCTCCGAAGCTGCGCCCAGGCTGGTTGTGCCCCGAGCGGTAGTTCCCCCTCAGCATATTGCTCTGTCCGCTCCTCGGCCTCTGGAAGGACCGGTCGTGGTGGTCCTGATCTCCCGTCCTCTTCTTGCCCTTCATGCGCTCCTCGTGGCTCCTCCTCTCGTCCTCGACCGTGATGGCGCGGTTGACGAGGTGGCAAAGGGACTTGTGCTCGCTCGCCTTCAGTCCCTGGCGAAGGTCGTGGTGAAGGCCTCACAGAAACTAGAACTGCTTCTTCTGGTCGGTGTTGGTGTCATCGGGGGCGTACAGCATCATCTTCATGAAGTGACGCTCGTACTCCTCGACCCTCATCGCACCCTGGGTCATGGTACGGAACTCTTGTGCCTTCTGGATCAGCAGCTCGCTGGGTAGGTACTGCTCGCAGAACGCCTCGCAGAACTCCAGCCAGGTAATGAAAGCTGGGTTCGGGTGGCTGGCGGTGTAGTTGTCCCACCAAGACTTGGCAGGACCCTCCAGCTGGTGCGCAGTGATGGCGACGCACTCCTCGTCAGAGCAGACGGTGAGGTCGAGCTTGGTCTCGATCACCCTCAGCCAGTCGTCGGCGTCGAGCGGGTCATCCGAGTAGCTGAAGGTGGGGGCCTTCAGGCGGATGAACCTCTCGATCTTCCTCGTGAGGTCCTCGTCCTGCGGAGCGACGCGGTTCCCACTGTTGCCACGGTGCTCCATGGCTTCCGCCATCCTCTGCATCAGCTGAGTCTGGACAGCCATCACATCCACCAAGTTAGGTGGTGGTGGCGGAGGCTGGTCTGGCTCGGGCTGGTCTTGCTCCTGATCTTGCTCGGCTTCCCCATCCTCAGCTTCAGCTCTCGGGCCCTCGGGCGGCGGTGGCGGTGCTCCGGCACCCCGGCCTCGAGCTCCCAGAGCTCCTCCACGTAGGGGCGGGCGTCCACGGCCACAGGCAGGTGCGCGGCCGCGTCCACGAGCGGCGGCACGGCCACGACCACGGCCACGGCCCTGTGGGGCTTCCTCCTCCTCGGCGGCAGCCTCCTCAAGGCGCGCCAGCAGACGGTTGGACCGTCGGATCGACATCCTTCTGAAAACACGACCAGGGAAGAAAAGACTTTTACACAACGTCACTCACCAACATATATGAGTCTGAGACAAGCAAGAAAATAAAACTATTTATATAACCAACACTCAATGAGAAAAAGCATTAAGACACAAATAACTCCATTAAGATCCAAGCATACAACAAGCATGAGTAGTACATATGCTTCCCCGAGGCTGACTCAGACCTTAGGGATAGCAGCTCAAATCAATGCTCTAATACATCGTTACATGCTCAAAAGGGTAGTGCCTACATGGTGTGACATGACTCTCTTCAAGCTCCGGAACATGCTCGCGGCTGCATGGAACAACTCATGGAAACTACTATCATACAACTCTACTCCAGGTCATGTCCTCGCTCTGCACTCTACTCGGTGCGAGCCCTCTTGTACGAGACGGGGTAGCGGTCCTCAGTAATGTAGTCCGGAGGGAAGATCCGGGACACCAAGGCGTGTGCCTCGCGTACCTCCTCGGTCTCGACGGGGGTCGGCATTCGAGCCATCGGACACAGGTGTAGCTTGAGGCGGGACTGGTGCAGCTCGAAGGTCTCCGTGCGGATCGTACGCTGAGACTTGAAAGGCAGCTCTCCGTTGAGCTCCGTGAGCTCGTCCACGCGGAGTGAGTCGGCGTCCTCCCAAGTCCTCCTCATTCTCTCGGCCTTGTCCCTCAGGTAGACGGCCGTGCGCATGAGCCACGTGAGGTTGGCGACGTTCTCCGCCCTATTCTTCTCCAGCTTCTCCACCTTGTTCCGCTCACAACCGAGCAGGTGGGCGCGCACAGTGAGCAAGTCATCCTTGCTCTGAAGTCTGTCCTTCAGCCTGTTCTGACTCGTGGTCATCTTGCGGAGGTCCTCCTTGACGTATAGCAGCTCCTCGCGGGTGTCCACACGCTCCCTCTCGGACTGCAGCAGGACGGTGGTCGCGCGGTTGATGCTCTGCTCAAGCTGGCGAACACGGTGGCGTAGCGCGCTGTTCTCTCTCTCCAGCTGAAGGCAGCGCGGCTGGTACTGGCGGGCCTCAACGGTGGCGTCTCTGATCTCGCCGAAGAGGGTCCGCGACTCGTCCTCCAGGCGGCGTGCGTACTTGTCGAGGTCGACCAAGTAGCTGGCTGTCTCCACCAGAGTCTCGTCCGACTCGCGGAAAGGTGCGGCGTCAACGTCGTCCTGGATCCCCTCGTGCGAAGGGACTCCGTCCACGAGCGGTGCCAGGCGCCAGTAGTCCCGGGGAAGAAGACAGAGCGTCCCGGACTCGAAGGTGGCGCGGTACTGGGCGAGAAGGCAGCCCAGTGCCTGGCGGCAGGCGATGTCCAGCGCAGTCGCGACGGTCAGTGCGGTGCTGTAGCAGACCTCCCCCTTGAACCCTGGAAGGCTCGGGTGAGGAAGGACGGCGACCGTGCAGAGCACCATCCGTCCTGTCACGGCGGGCACGTACTCAGCGCGGTACGTGACGTAGGTGGGAGGAACTCCAAGCTTGAGGAGGGCCCTCTCCATCCAGTGGCAGATCGCCCCGCACGTCTCGGGGGTGATCTCAGCAACTTGACGCTCCATTTCCTGTGATACGTACGAAATCTTAGTTAGCGCAGGTAAGTGAGATGTTTTCAAAAAGAGATAAGTTTTTATAACATAGCTCAAGGGTATAAATATAGAAATAGAGCGTATAGAGTCCTATTTCTATCGGCCATTTCTAGGGATACGTGCTACGGTCAAGTATGGCTCTGGTACCACCTGTAAAACCCCGGATTTTCATAGAAAACCTGAATCCCTGTACCATCGCGATAGTCCCTGGATCAGTGGCTATCGCGTACAGATCGTCTCACAGATAGAACACAAAGTCATACATCGCATCACACATAAGCAGTAGTACATAACTTATTACATGTCCATTATGGAGTACATCATTACAAGCCTCTTGTCTGAATCAGAGTGAAATTCTACGCAGCGGTAGCTAGCTTCTCAGAAGGGTCTCCATCTTTTATTCTTCTCGCCACAGGCATCCATGAGCGAAGCGACGCATCCCTCAGTCGTACCATCCATCGGCGTTGTTGTCGTACTCGGACTCGTACCCTGCACACCCAAAGTCTATCCCCAAGGAGTGGGATAGGTCCACGTCACCAACTGTATGTAGCTTTAAGTGGCCTAACATCTAAAGGGAAGAAAAAGAGACAAGGAAGTAGCTCGGGTTTCCTATGCAGCAGCAGCAGAGTAACATCAAGATATCTCCATCAAGTTCCCAACCCAAAGCTCTCAACACAGCTCGGAACCTCCTGGTCACCCAGGGCCCCGTCTCCATACCCTACCTCCGTCTAGGGTCGATGCGAGAACTTCCTCTCCTCGCACCTTAATGATTGCAATCGGATCCGCGAGGTAGAGGGAGCCACTCTCCTCTCCCCGACTGCAACCACGGCTCACCACACTCTCAACTATAGGGGGAAGGTAGAAATCCCAAAACATGAGAACAAAGCTATCAGGGGACATGTCCATAACCGAGGACGCAGCTATAGCTATAGATCGATCAACTCTGCAGAGCGTGTACACCTGAACCCAACCCGGAATGGCACCCGGCCGGTGTACGGCCGACCGAGCCCATCCAACCGTGCGAACTCTCGGTAGTTACGGTACCATCCTGCATTCGGCCCTCAAAACGATCCCCCCCTCAGAAGGGATTGCACCGGAACTGTGAAATGCCCCCGTGTGGCCACACGGGAGTCGCTCTGAGATGGTGGTCTCACCTCCACCTCTTCCCCACTGATACCCCGCTATCCTGCTGGCAGGTATGGTTCCGCACTTGCCGAGCTCAACTCGGCCCTAACCCCACGCTCGGCGGGGAGGTGTGTACGTAAAGGTCCCGTGAAAAGGTCTGTCCACTCGGTTTCAGACCGGGGCGAGCTCATATCCTCCAAGCGCAAGTAAAACCCCAACACCTAGGCTCCGAAAACCGTAATAGTGGGGACACACTGAGGAGTGTACCCCCATCCCCGATCCCAGATCGGTTGTGTCGAGCTCACCCCCGCCAAAGTACCCAAAACGCCTTCTCCTGCCGGTTTTATCCCACTCACGCCAAGAACCACTATTCCCATCCCAACACATGCATCGCGAAGCACAGCGTATATACACGCTTATAAACATATATAGTAGTAGGACAAACAAGGACAGGGTATTTAAAGTAGGCAGTGCAAGGTTCATCAACATGCTTATAAAGTAAAGCGCTAGCATACTACATTGCAATGTCTAATAGGCATTCAAAGTCAGTCGGGCGTGAACCTGGGGTCTGGTAGTCCTCCGCAGCGAAGTCGTCGGTGTAGTCGTACTCCGGGATCAGCTCCCCGGCTCCAGCTGCTCCTATTAACGCGTAAAAGAAAATAAACAGCGGTCCTAATGTGATTAACTCCAAAAGAACAGCAATTAAGAGCCAAAAGAGAGCAAACGAGCACGGAGTTTAAGATTTTAGGGAATTTCCGGAAAAGGTTTTGTATTTTTCGGAGCAAAAATGGATTTACTATGATTTTCCAAAGATAAAATAGTTTTCTGGAAATAAAATACGCATACACAATAGCACTAACTTTAGGCTGACTACTGGCTGGCTCTTAGGGTTTGATAGCTAGCAACAGGCTAGCTGTTAGACGACTCTAGGTGCTGACGCGGCTGCCACACAGGCAGCTATAATCTGACGCTTGCACACGTGCCAGCCGACTGAGCAGCTCATGTGGCTGGCGCAAAGGATCCTGGCCGGATCGGCTGTGGCCACGGGTTGGTGTGTGCCTGCGCGTGCCAAAGCCGTGAGTGGCTGGCTACACGAGATCTGGGGAGATCGATTGCGGCCAAGTCCACATGTGGGTCGGCGTGCGTTGGATAAACCCTCCTGGGTTTTGAGCAGGGCTGGCAGGTGTTCGACGGTTTGTCCAAAAGGGACGGCGGTCGGTCAGGGGCTCGCCGGCGGCAAGGCGACCCAGGGCCTCGACCTCAAGCAGTACAACACGGCTCTGGCGATCCTAGGGTGCTACAAGGTCAAAGAAAGGAGCGGGCTTGACCCGAGGAATCCCGGCACGGCGGCGAAGACACGGTTCGGCGCGTCGTGCGGGAGCAAATGGATGCGGCGGCGCGGCTGGGGTGGCCGACTCGCCGGCGGAGCGTTGCGCGAGGGGGCGCAGGTTCGTGCACGAGCACCAGAACGAACGGGCGCGCGCATCTTCCGGGGAAAACTTCCCGGTGGCGGCGCTACGGCTCACGACGGAACGAACGCCGGTGAGCTCGGTTAGGTCGGCAAGGAACAGAAAGAGGGCCGGCTCTACCGGCCGTGCGAACGCGCGAGCGTGCTGGGGTGCACGGGTGAGCGGACGGGCGTGAAGGCGCGCGCGTGCGCACGCCGTCGTCAAGACCGCGGCGGCAGCCGGAACGGCGGCGGCAACTTGGCGACCGGGCGACGAACAGAAGAACAAGAAAAGAAAGGCTCGGTTGGCGGGCTGCACGCGCGGCGGAGACGGCTGCGGCACCTGCAAGAAGAAGCATCCCAGCTCGGCACGAAGCAGCGGCGAGTGCGGCGGCGCGGTGGCGGACGACAGCGTTCCCCCTCGGCTCGAAGGCTGGGGCATCCACAAGAGAGCGGGTAAGCATGTCCTCACCTTGGTGGCCACGGGCCGATGTGCAGGCGTTGGTGAAGAGAGGCTGAGCAGGGTCGGCGGCGAGGAAGGAGAAGACGGCGGCGCGGGCAGAGGAAGCAGAGGAGGCGGTTGGCGTCGCGGTCCTTGGCTTCACGGCGACCAGAAGCTCCACGGGCGGCCTCCGGTCCTCGCGGTGGCACCGGCGTACTCGTGGTCGACCTCCGAGCCTCCTCTCCTCTTCCCCCCTTCTCCTTCTCCTCCGGCGAGCGGGTGGTGTGGACAGGGGACGGTTTCCCCCAAGGCGGCTAGGGTTGGGAGAACCCGGGAGCTGCGGCGGCGGCCTCTTATAGCGGTGAGCGGCGCGGGACGCGTGGACGGCGCGGATGCACAGGAGGGCGCGCGGCCACATCGCGACGGCGCCCCAGCGCGGCGCGGTGGCGCCCTGGCCGCCGGCGTCACTAAAGGGAAAAGGAGGAGGATGACGAAGGCGACGTCATCCCGTCGTCACTGCGGGTCCCAGCTGGCGGCGACTCGGGCGCGCGCGGTAGGTAGGAAGCAGGCCGGCTGCGGAACGGGCCGCGTGGGCCGAAACAGGTTAAGGTTGAGGGGTGCGGTTGAAACCGGAAAAAGAAGTGGAGGTGGCCCAAAGGACTTCGCTGGTTTGGGCTCGGCCTAAGATGGGTTTGGAGCTTTTTCCTATTAGCTAAAGCACTTAGCTACACATATTCAAATTTGAATTTGAGTTCAAATTTGAATAGCAATCAAAGAACTCCAAATAAAATCCAATGAAGATCCAACTTCACACACTAACATTTTATAAGTCCTAAACTTATTATTTGATTTGAAATTAAATCTAGGATTTTAAGGGAAAGGAATTGAAGACAACCTTATATTATTTCATGAGCACTCCATTACAAAGCAAAAATTTTGAAATCCATAATTTTATAATCAAGCAATTTCAAGGATGTTACACCCTCCCGCCAGGTTTTTTTTTATTTAATTATTTTACAAAATATAGAAATTAGTTTTGAAAATATAAAAATTAATTTTAGAAAATCTAGAAATTAGTTTAGTTAGTTTGGAAAATTAGTTTAGTTAGTTTAGAGATTATTTTAGAAAATTTAGAAATTTGTTTAGAAATTAGTTTAGAAAATTTAGAAATTAGTTTAATCAGTTTAGAAATTTAGTAATGACTACAAATTGTTGTTATTGAATTTTTGCAGCTGCACCTGTGACTTACGCTCAGACTCACGCTCAGGCGCCAGCACAGTACGTGCCGCCCGAGTTGCTGAACGCTACGATGGACAGGAAGCACCGGTCGTTTCGGTCCGCCGTTTGCGGAGAGACGCTTGGGACACTTCGTTGTCGGACCTCGCGACACCTAATGCCGATACACCACCTCTGGGTTCCGAAATACGTAAAAATATGTTTCATTATTGATTTTTCTTAGAAATTCGTAGAAATACATTAGAAATACTAGATTTCTTTTAGAAATTCGTAGAAATACTAGATTTTTTTTGAAATTTGTAGAAATACTTTAAAAATACAAGATTTCTTTTAGAAATTCGTAGAAATACTTTAGAAATAATAGATTCTTTTATAAAATCAGAGAAATACTTTAGAAATACTAGATTTCCTTTAGAAATTCGTTGAAATACTAGATTTCTTTTAGAAATTCGTAGAAATGCTTTAGAAATGCTAGATTTCTATTAGAAATTCGTAGAAATACTTTATAAATACTAGATTTCTTTTATAAACTCGTAGAAATACTTTAGAAATAATAGATTCTTTTAGAAAATCGTAGAAATACTTCAGAAATATTAGAATTTTCTTGGAAATTCATAGAAATACTATAGAAATATCAGATTTCATTTGGAAATTCATAGAAATACTAGATTTCTTTTGGAAATTCGTAGAAATACTAGATTTCTTTTGGAAATTTGTAGAAATACTTTAGAAATACCAGATTTTTTTGGAAATTCATAGAAATACTTTAGAAATACTAGATTTGTTTGGAAATTCGTAGACATACTTTAGAAATTCTGGATTTCCTTTGGAAATTCGGTGAAATACTATAGAAATACTAGATTTTTTCTGGAAATTTGTAGAAATACTAGATTTCTTTTGGAATTTATAGAAATACTAGATTTATTTTGGAAATTCATAGAAATACTTTAGAAATACAAGATTTCTTTGGAAATTCGTTGAAATACTATAGAAATACTAGATTTTTCTTGGAAGTTTGTAGAAATACTATAGAAATACTAGATTTCTTTTGGAAATTCATAGAAATACTTTAGAAATACTAGATTTTTTTGGAAATTCGTAGAAATAATTTAGAAATACTAGATTTCTTTTGGAAATTCGTAGAAATACTTTAGAAATACTAGATTTCTTTTGGAAATCCGATGAAAGACTATAGAAATACTAGATTTCTTTTGGAAATTCATAAAAATACTTTAGAAATACTATATTTCTTTTGAAAATTTGTGGAAATATTATAGAAATACTAGATTTCTTTTAGAAATTCGTAGAAATACTTTTCAAATATACTAGATTTTTCTTAGAAATTCGTAGATATACTTATATTTTGCAATAACAAAATTGTATTTTTTTATCAGGCTACGCGCAACGGGACTACCGCCTCTAGCGCGGTCAGTCGACGGGGACAAACTGCGGTCCGCGGTTCCTCGAGCGGATCGCATGACACGATCCGTGTGCAGGCCAGGCGATGGGGGCTATGTACATCACGTCGACTTGGCGTGAGGACTTTCTCGTTTGGTTCGCGAACGTTCCTCGGAACGCTCGCGCCACCGTGCCGTACGAGCCGTTCGACAACTCTCACGGACCCACCTCGACCTGGTTGCAGCAGTTCAGCGTACGCACCTTGTCCTACACTTTTTCGGTATTTTTATAAATGCGCAAGTAATGTAATGATTGATCTTTCTTGGGCAGGCTGATTACATGGTGGATGACGCCGAGCCCGAGACAGTCAGCAGGTTCCTCGAGGCGTACCTGCTATGGCTGTTCGGATACGTCATGTTCTGCGAGTCCTAGGGAAACTCGGTGACGAAGTTCTTGATCCCCTACGCTAGGATAATCGCCGACGTGCCCCTGGACGCGGTGCCTCAGATCAGTTGGGGCTCCACTGTACTCGCTTGTACGTACAGGGGGTTGTGTATGGCCGTGGCCAAGGGGGGTGCACAGCCGGCGATCCTCCTCGGTTGTCCTCTGCTTCTGCAGATGTGGTGCCACGAGCGCTTCTCGGTGGGTCGGCCGAAGGTGGACCTCAGCGTGTACGACCAGCCGCCAGAGGGCCACGACCCCGCCGACCGTCCCACCATGGGATCGCTATGGTTCCTGCGTAAGGTAATTAATCTTGACTTCCTTTTCATTCGCTCAGTTTGAATTATTGCACCTTCGTTCGTACTAATTTACATTTCGGTTGTATACAGCCCACTTGGGCTAATGAGCAGACCAGGAAGTCGTACAGGGACTTCATCGGCCCGCTAGACTCCCTCACCGACGAGGATGTCAGGTGGATGCCGTACTCTCAGCATCGGCCTCTACCAGGAGTCGCCTGTGCCGGTTACGCACATTGTTACAGCCTCTGTGCATAGGTAAGTTATTTCTATGAATAAATTAGTTATTTATATGGAAATGGGTATTAAATCGTTGATAAATTTGTTTATTTTGTGATAGATGGTCGTAAAAGGGAGTTGGGGCGGTGTAACACCCTGAAATTTTCCGATTTCAGGATGTGATTAGGAAAAATAATCAAAGAACCATTTTCTTGTAATCTTAAAATTGTCCAAATATTTATTTTCTTTACAGGAAATTTAGTATAGGAAAACATTGTTTGTTTTTCTAAATTAAATAAAATGATTCTTTGTGCGCTGCATTAATTTCGTTTGCATGGTTTTTGGTTGATGTGTGTGTTTTCAAAATCATAAAAAGTCCAAAAACCACCCTTAAACCCTTCTCCCTTTTTTCGCAGCCCAGCCAGCTCTTCTCGCTCGGCCCAAACCACCTTCCGACCCACCGCCAGCCCAGCTCCCTCCTCCCTCTCTATCTGGCCGGCAGCCGGGCCCCGCCTGTCAGGCCCATCCCCAACCTCCACCCGGCGGCCTCCCATATGCCTCCGCACACCCACACCACGATCCGCCCGGCTCCCGTGCGCAGCACCCTACGCCCCAACTGCCTGCCCGTGTCACTCGGCCTCCTCGGTCCTGCACTCGCTCGCCCTCCCGCGCCCCTCCGCCTTCCGTGTATGCGCCCCTACCCGCACCGTCTGGTCGCCTGCACCATGCCGCACGCCTTGACCGGCTCTGCTCACCCGTGCCTGGCCGCGCTGTTCGTTCAATGCTCTATGGAGCATTCAATGGCGCCCTTCCGTTTTTCCTTTTCTTCCGCTCGTAATGGCCACCAGCAATGTTTTCAAATCGTAAAATCGAACCTTATCGTAAGGGTACCGATAAGATGATAAATCGTGATAAGTCGTCGATAAGCCTGATTAATCGAGGCTAATCGACCTTATCGGTAGTATAATCATCTTATGAAGTATAGGACCAATATACATACCATATAGTATATGATCAACATAATTTTGAACAAATATAAACAAGAAAGTATAATAGGAAGCAATAATAGAGAAAAAGAAGGCTGAGCAACTAGCCAACCATAGTAGGAAGCAATCACATAATTAAACAAGGTCTCAAATGAGGACAACATGAATTCTAAATGTCTAATACATCAAAAGTTGGGTATCCAGTTAACCAATATTACAAACAATTAGCAGTACAACACATTTAAAGCCCTCAAAACTTATCATCCCCCGTCATATCGGACGACTTATCGCGATAAGTGCGCGATTAATCAGACGATTTGATTTCTTATCGCTCAACTCGGGTCGCTGGCCCTTATCGGTATGCGCTGAGCGATAAGGACGATTTATAATCGGACGATTTGAAAACACTGGCCACCAGCCATCACTCCCTCTCCAGTAACGGTCAGACACAATGGCTATTGATGGCCATTCATCCCCTCCGGCCGTCACCAGCTTTCAATCTCCATCAGAATCGCTTGCCGTTTCCCTCTCCCGAGCCCCTTCCTCCTCGCACCTCCTCCACCGGTCTCCCTCTCTTTCACCCTCGCAGGAAGGCGCGAGCCTGTCGCCGCCTGAGCTTAGCTTCTGTTTTGCTGTGGCCGTCGATCGTCGGAGCGAGCGAAAGCCACGGGAAGTTCTGCTACGACGAGGAGCTACTGCGCCCCCTGTCTTCACGATCTCGAGGAAGACCAATGCCTCTGGGAGGACCACTATACCGGGGTGCATGCTGTCCATCAGTCTATGTTCGCCGGAGTCATGCGCCGTCATCTTGCATGCCCGCCGGCCGATCCGAGCGTTGCCTCCCTCTTGCGCCAGACAAGGAGCGCCACGACGCCGAGGCGAACGCTCTCGACCAGTCGCCGTCCGCATCTCGTCGACGGAGCACCTTCGCTCCTCATCGCCAGAAGCAGAGCACCGCCACCGGCCGCTCGATCCGTCTCGTCCAGGCGTCCTCGGAACAAAGCGGCATCACCAAGAGAACCACGACGTAGAGCTGCACCCGTTCCACTCCTTCCTCGCGTCCAAGACCAGCTGGAACGCCGCCGCAACGAGAAACCCGTGCGCCGCCACCCGAAGCAGAACATCGTCGTTGACCGGCCAGTTCGTTGCAAGCGCCACACGTCCAAGTAAGGGAGCACCACCAGAAGCTTCGCCTCTCCGAGCCGAACGTCCGCCGCTGCTCGTCGTCGTCCGCTCGCTGCCGGGACAACGCCGACCGTGGCGTGGGGACCCGAGCCAGCCGCCGTCTCCTCCGCCGCAGCTTAAGTTCTGGCCGCTCCAGTTCGTCCCCATATCCTTGGTAACCACCTCCCCATCGCCGGACACCCGGACCGGACCCGCAGCTTGAAGTCCCGAGCTACCGCCCGTCGTCACCGTCATCCGCTTCAGAATCCGTCCTCCTCATCTTCTTCTGTCTGCTGGTGAGCACACCCTCGTACAGACCCTGCTGAGATCCTTCTCTGTTTATCTCGCTCTGTAGCCTCCAGTAAAGGACTCGCCATCTTCCTCAGCTTTGTGTGAGCAGACTCGCCACTGCCGTGCCGCGGCAAGGATGGCCGCTGAAACTTCCGGCACTGTTTCTGTTCGCCGGGACTGAAGCCGGTATACCAAGCTAGTGCCGGCACTCTTTCCTCATCAGCTCCACGTCGTTCACCATCAATCGTCGTATCACACGAGAAGGTGCGAACGAAGCCACATCGGTCATCATGATGGTTTTTTTTATCTTGCAGTCTCTAGTTCGCTAAACATGTATGTCTATGTTTCGAGCAAACCACTGTGGCATACAGTATGTATACAAATCAACTTCACCTGTGACTCCAGTAGTTTAACTCTTATCAACATCATCTTGCTAAGAATCATGTACGTGCATGTGCTCTCTTTAGACAAGCATCAGAAGCTAATAAACTTATAGGTTCACTTTTACGTTCAGCTCATACCTTGCTTGATGTCAGCATTTCATCATGCTGATGTCATATACGTCCTGAAAAATATATATCATGTGATTCTATGAATGTCCATCTTACCATCTAAGCACTTGAATAATCTTGTAATTTCTGGCCAGTTCTTTGTGTCTTGGTATAGTTTTATTGGCCCCTAATTAGATTAGAGCCTTTCAACCTAATCCAACCCAATATCTTTTATAAATCTAACTCTAGGCTTTAACTTAATGGTGATCACTGATCCATGTGTCTTCCAATCTTCTAATTCGCTAGCTCTTTCAATCTATAGTTAACCATGCTTAGATCCTTCCAACGTTATATAGTTCGTATATAGCGCGTTTTAGCTCCGTTTAAGGTCGATCTTGTTGGGTTAGTTTCGTCTCATGATAAAATACGTGCTAGTCATGATGTTTACCCTAAAATGTGTTTTAAGAACTTTATCTCAAATTAATGTGATTACGTCTATTGGAATGTCTTTTCTTAATAATAATTGATTAGGGTCTATATGACGGTTTTCATATCTAAATATTAAACTGGCTAATACCTAGTAACATTGCTTTCTAATAAAATCTAATTAGAGCTACGCTTGGGCTTTTCATAATCTAAATGTTAAATTGATTAATGTGTATTTAATTTGCTTTCTAAATAAAAACTACATAGGCTATCTCGAGTTTTTATAATCAAATGTTAATTTGGTTAAATGTAAATATAAACATGCATTTGAATTATAATTTGGTTAGTTCAAACACGAATCATATAGTTATACCCCTAGATGCTTGACATGCTTCTTTCTAAATTTAATTGGTTAATTTGCATAATTTGAAATTAAATAGTTACAAATAAAAATGGTCCAAGTTAAGTTAAACATCATCCTTTTATATCTAAATATAACTTGCTTAATTCTAAATAGGGTATTTCTCTTAAATAACCTATGTACATGATTTTATTGAATTAAAATATATCAAGCACATACTCTTTGTGTGTTATTTTTCCAAATCTCTTGATAGCTTTGTCTTTTCAACCATAGTTATGTTCTTAGCGTTTCTTGCGTTCGCGATCCTAGAACCAAACCCTGTCCTCTTTTTTTAAAGCCTTTCTTGATTGGTGTATTGTTCTTAGTCGTTTTTGTTTGCCTGCTTTGCATGTTTGTGCCGATGTTTGCTTCGAGTAGAAGATCGAGCTGTTGATCGAAAGTCTTGAAGATCAAGAGTATCAAGAGAGCAAGAGCAGAAGAGCAATAAGAGTAGCTTTTCGTTGGAGAAAGGCAAGTGTCCCTAACCATCCTTCTACCTATGCTTTATTACAAGATTTACCATATTATAATTGGAACATGGAGAACCACTCAGGAAAACAGTACAACCACAAGAACTATATGACTCTGGTCTTGGCTAATTAATTAGAGACTCTAGTTTGAAGTGGTCTTACCGAAAGGGCAAAGAGGGGGAACGGAGTTGCAGGGGTATAGCCCGGTCCTCTTGGGGTAGTAGCCTTTGCTAAGGTGCTGACCATTAGGGAGGGTTATGGTCCGCTCTGTTCTGAAACTCCAGTGGGCTATTTTTTACTAGGGAATCTTTGTAAAGGCCTCGTAGCGTCCCTATGCAATCACATCTCGGAAGTGTGGTATGGTGCTTGGCCGGCATCGCATGGTTGGGTTCAAAGTTCTTCGGAACTTTTACGCAACTTGTGGTGAAAGTGTACAACCTCTGCAGAGTGTAAAACTGATCGATCAGCCGTGCTCACGGTCAAGAGCGGCCTGGACCCTCACATGATTAATAAACATAAAGATGGACTTAAATCATTCTCTAGTTATTTTTGTGGCCTTGCTGAGTACCAACCATAAGTGTACTCATCCTTGCTAAACCGCTGCTCAGAAAAAGAAGAAGGTGTATGAAGTCCAGAAGATGGTGCTAGGCGTACGCAACCCCTAGTCGATTGCCTGTGAAGTTTGGTGTCCCCGTTTCCAGGGTTGAGCTGTTTAACTCTGATAGATTTGTAAGTTGTTTATGTTCTTTTACGTGATATTGTTACTGTTATTCACTTATGTCAACTATATGTACGGAACCTGATCCTGGCATACATATAGGAATGCATCTGGTTTTGCTTTTGAAAATCAGGTGTGACAGGCGGCGACACTGTGAGCCGACAGGTTGCAGCCGTACGTCGATGCTTGGGCTACCGCGCCGGACAACGTCGTCACCGACATGCGCCCCCACGACGACGAGGCGTGGGCAGCGTACCTCACGTGGTACGTCCAGAGGACTCGAACACGCGTGATGTACGTCCCAGACCAGGCGCCCCCACCGATCCCAGACGTGCTAAGGACCCTTCCGTCTACCACGTACTTGGTGCGACGGGATCAGAACTACGACCACACGGTGAGTTTGGGGGTCTAATCATAATTGTTGATGTTACCAAATTCAATTATAACGTGACGTACTACTTGGGTTTGCATTTTGACGTGATAGCGGAGATGGTGCGGATCGCGGACGACGCGAGGAGTAGGTTGCAGTCCATGGGACCTGTCGACCACGAGCGCACGTACGAGAGGCTGCGCGACGTCGCCACAAGATTCCTTTCGGCGGTGAACTACGACGGTAATGAGGCTCTACCTATTTTTCCACGTCACCCAGCGTCGTCCTCCAGCTCCACCTCGACTGGTCGTTCGTACCGGGCGCCGTCATCCTTTCACCGTCCACCCTTCACCGCCACTTTCCGGCTTCCGTGGGGAATGGCTCTGCCCGTGTTCGCGCCGCGGCCTTCTCCTCTCGGCGCAGGTACATTTACTTCTATGCATTTTACGTATTACATAATGTTAGTATGTGTTCATTGATACAATCGTAGGAAATTTTCTTACAGGGCGACCTCCGATCTTTCATATGGAAGCCAGACCTTCCTGTGCAGCTGCAGATGTTCCTTCCTCGTCCTTCCACCCCGGTAACGATCATAATTCTATCTCATACTCGAAAATATTACATTCTGTAAATAAGATACGTCAACTAGTATCATTCGTTCCAGTTTACGGCGCTGGCGGCGACACGCCGAACTCCACAGAAGATGTCGAGGGGGAGACACAGGCAGGGTTTGATGACTTCTTCCTCGAGGACTGCGGGTTCTTACCAGGAGTGCCGGCCAGTGGGACGCAGGACGAGATGGGGCCGTCTCAGTTACGAGACGCACTACCCGGCGCGACGCAGGAGGGACCTAGCGGGACGCAGCAGGTCGCAGCCGAGGCCCCACCAGGAGGGTCTCAGGTCCCAGCAAGAGGGTCCCTGGTCGCGGTTGCAGGGTCGTCGTAGGCGCCGACGATGGGCACACCGCTTGCCGATGATGCTCAACGTCGGCAGGTCGTGCCACGTGACCCCCTCACATACCCCCGCGACCAGACGAGGGCCGGTGCCCGAGCACTCAGGCAGCGAGAGCCGAAGAAGAGACAGATCTAGAATTGTATTACTTCACACACTTCATTTCATTATGTCTTGTATGAACTAGTCGTAAAAAACTTGATTTTCATTATGTTTCATTTTAGCGTACCTGCCTCCGCAACCGCGCCATATGCTAACAACTAAAAAAACGTAAATGTAAAAACCAAAGAAAAAATAAAAAAACCAAAAACCCTAGCAACCGCCGTGGCGTAGGGCGGTTAGATCTAACCGCCGTGCGCCACGGCAGTTCCGGTCCAACCGCCGTGGCGCACGGCGGTTTGGGGCAACCGCCGTGGCATAAGGCGGTTTTGGTCCAACCGCCGTGGCGCACGGTGGTTGTGGTGTAGATTTGGAAATTTTTGAAATGATGATATATTTTTGAAAAATACAAAGAAAAAATATAAAAAAAATCCTGACTCTAGGAATCATCATCTATCTTCCGAAAGGTGTGAAGAGCAAGCGTGCCTGTAGCGCGAATGCGTGACGCCTCCCGGTGTGAAGCGCACCCGCCTGAGTTCGATCCTCCGTGGGTCGACTCCGGTGTTGCACACGGATTTATTCCAAAAATTCAAAAAAAATCAGGAAGATAAAAGAAAATTTGGTTCTCTGTCTTGCATGTTTTTCGGCAAACACGTTTATTTTTCTGTAGACCACATCTCATCTCTGTCTGAGCTATAAATTTGTGTGGTTCCTATTTTTTGTTCCTGATTGTGAGAAAAATATCAAAAAAATAAAAGAAAAAAGAAAAGTAAAAACAACTGTGATTTCCACTAGTGCCTTTTCACCATCTTAGTGCAAAAATTACAGAACTGTCATTGTGCTGATTTGCTTTTGTTCTGTGAGTTCCATCTCCATTGCTTGCTGCTACGTCTAGGACACGTCTTAGCCAGCAATTGTGACTTGTGCTTTGGATACTTATTGAACTTTGCTAATCTGCATTCGTTATTTGCTAATCCTTGCTATTATATTGTGCCTACCCATAGCTCCACATATACTTCTGTCAGCATAGGTTCATCTTGCAACTGTTACACCCGAGCTCGACAACAGATTGTTCCATCCTGTTGGCTTTGGTAAGAACACTTTTAAGACGGTGACGAGCCGCTTGAGATATTGTATTCCACTTTCCCCACCACCCAGTAGTTGCTAGTTGATAGGGATAACACTTTTGTGTTATCTTTTGTTGTCTTCTAACAATGACAGGTTCTTCATATCCACCAACATATGATAGTATGGGTGCTGATGCATACTTGGAGTGGGAAATTGCTATAGATAATATATTTGCAACTCGCTGCATGTGTCCAAGGAGGAAGGTAAAAAATGCAGCTAGTGTTTTGCGACACTCAACTTTAGTTTGGTGGGATTCTTTAAATAATTCTGATAAACCTCAAACTTGGAATGATATGAAAATTCTTATGAGAGAAATTTTTGTTGGTCCACCTCCTACATTAAATTCTTATGATGAGATGGACAATTCAGAGGATCAGTCCATTGTTGTATCTCTTGCTCCACCTAACCTTTTGCAGGATGCTGACCAAAAGCAAGAGGGCAAGGATGACATGTAAGACAATGAGGAGCTCACGTCCTCATGTGAAAATTCAGAACAATCACTTCACAATGCACCGAATACTTTTCAACAAGTCTTAGGGTGTGTTTGGTTAGGCTGTGGCTTTGTAAAAAGCTGTTGTGGGCTGTGGCTTTGTAAAAAGCTGCTGTGGGTTGGATGAAAGCCTGTTTGGTTGAGCTGCTGTGGCTTTTGGAAAATTCCCCCTACTTCCAGGTGGACCCTACATGTCATGCACACATGGGATCTTCTTCCTCCTCCGGCGACGTGCCCTTCGTGTGGGAGCCCGCGGCCAGTGGCGGAGTAGCTCCCACCCGCACCCGCGGGGCCACGACGGAGGAGCTCCCGCGCGCTCGGGGAGGGGCCAGCAGAGGAGCGCCACCGCGGGCTCGAGGGAGAAGTCGGAGGAGTCACCGCCTCGTCCCTGTTGCTCAAGCGCACGGGCCGCCAGGACGTGCTCCAACGATGAACGCAGGGAGGGGCGCCGGATCCGGAGGAGAAGAGGAGGGGGAAGCGCCGACCGGGAGGCGGAGAGCCGCAGGGGGCATGGGCCCCTCCCTCCCTCTCGCCGGGGCAGGGCTGCGCCCAGGCAGGGGCTGCGCCCGCCGCACGCCGCAGGGAACGCTCCCGCCGCCGCACGCTGGAGCTTGGGCCGTGCCTTCCTCCCACAGAACCAGAGATGCCGGGGTGGGGGCGGAGCGACGGGGTGGCGCCGGAGAGGACAGGGGCAAAGCCGGCGAGGTGCGCCGCCGGACGGACGGGGCGACGGGTCCGGAGCCGTGCGGGAAGGAAGGGTTGGGAAAAAAGAACGAACCATTTTTTCATAACCAGTGGCAGGTGGGTAATTTTTTTTACCCAAAAGCAGGTGAAAGCAGGGGGAAGGGTGCTTTCAAATTTGTACTAGGCAAAAGCTGCTTTTGGCTGTGACTTTGGATGGCAGCCAACCCCTTTGGTTGGGCTGTTGGCTTTTGACAAAAGCAAAAGCAGGTAAAAGCCCAACCAAACACACCCTTAATGTGCTTTTCAATATGGCTTTCCAAGTCAAGAAGGAGGTCCGAGGCTAATCCGGTTCGAGTCCCCAAGGTGGAGGCTCAAAGCAATTCAAGTTCGAGCCCGGTTCGGAGTTCAGGAGCAGCATGCACTAAAAATGACGCCCCGGTCGCATACGGAGTCCGTTTTGGATGTTCTTTATATGGGTGGAACCAGAATTTCATAGAGCTTCCAATGGCACTGGTCTCAAACCCAAATTCATTCAGAGTCAACAGAAATCGTCGAAACAAGTTGACATCCACAATCTACCGAGGTGCTGCGTCACCGGTTTGTTGGGCCTTAAGCCCAAGTTGTGGGCGCCCCCAACATACCCCTGTCGCAACCAATATCGACTATTGTTGCATTAAGCCCTGTGTATGTCAACCAAAATCATCTGTTGCCATAAAAATATGTGGCGCAAGGTCCAAAACATTGTAGTGTGACTACCACTTCACCACGACCACGGGTGGCTCATGGTGCGGCTGGGGCGCCGGCTGCCGGTTGCTGCTCCTCCACAACAAAAGGGCAGCCCGGGGTGCACCACTAGTGGAGACGCTGGGGTGCGGCTGGAGGGCGGCCCGGGGTGCAACGCTAGTGGAGACACCGGGGTGCGGCCGGGCACCGGCCGTCGCTCTCCCATGGTTAGGGATGGGTGGGCAGCCACACCGCAGTTGCACCAGCAGCTCAATGCAAGGAGAAGACTTTTCTTGTGGTTCTCAAATGTCCATGTTGCATCTAGTACCCCATGACATTGCAGTAATTTTTTTAGATGTTGCAAAAGCTATAGATTTGTACGAATGTTGCAGATGTACACATCTTTGTGATGTTGCAAGAATTGGCTTTTGATGTTTCATCTGTTATTTTTCTGTGTTGCAGTGTTGTGTGCTTTAGTGTTTGACCTGTAGGCTCAAGCTCAACCTCTCATGCGATGATTTTATGCATGGAAATGTTACATGAAACATGCGCGATTTTTAGGTCAGAAACGATATTTTTGCATATTGCAACCTCAAACTTACGATGTTGCAGATGTTGTTTTTGGATGTTGCAATGGAGGGTTCGATGGAAAGTTTTCTCATCGGACGTCCAGGTGCTTGCTACCCCCATTAAATAACTTCGTTGATTCTCCTATTTTCATTAAAGACTTGTGTCGATTATTGGGCTGTCTTGATGGACACTACGTGAAAACCTCAATTTCGTAACGAGTGTAGAAGGACATTGGTAACGGGAATCACGCCCGTTACCCTTATTGTGTTACTAATAACCCATCATCGGTAACGAGCACATGTCAGTTACCAATAATACACATTGGTAACGAGCACCATGTTGATGCCTGTTACCGATAACAGAATATTGGTAACGAGCACCACGTTGATGCCCGTTATGGATAACAAAATCTGGTAACGGGCACCATTGTAATGCCTGTTACCTATGTGGGATTAAAAAACAAACAAATAAATCAAATTTCTGCTATTCCTTTATTACATCCGTACACAGTTACATCCAGTTACATCCATACACATTATTAGAGTCCTACAAAAAACATGAATTGTTCCAACAAAACAAGTAGGAAAGCAATGCCATGCTTCATACCCTCTACCTCTGTACAAGAAATTGATCTGCTCACACAGACTGAGGCCTCAATCATATCAAAATTTAAATCATGAAACACAAATGATGAAACAGTAAAAATGATTATGCATCACATCACATACAAGTTAGTTTGACATTCTCAAACAATAAAATGATTATGCTTCAACTAAAAGCAAGCTCAGCTTCTAGAAAATCAACTCTGGAGCATTCTCAAAATAGTCTAATACACTTTGTATGATGTAAAGTGCAAAACAGTAAACAAACACTTGCTTGCATCTCTGCAGGACGGATATTGACAGCCACCTGCCTGTATAGGGAAAATCAGCTCAGCATTGTAACTCAAAGCAAAAATGATGACCCATCTCCCAACAATGTTACAATAATTAAGAAATTTGCAAGAACATCAGTATAAACAGAATCAATACACAAGTACTCAGGCTATCCGCAACGATGTCCCTTACAAATCACCCTGTAAAAGAGTATTTAGAGGGTTCCTTAAAAAATTTAACCCCCTAAATTACATTTTGCTGCAGCAGTAACCCCAATCCTCCTCCTCTATCCTGCCCCCCCCCCCGCGGGCCCACGGTCCCAACCCCACCCCCGCTATGGTGCCATCACCTATCTTCTTCCCCCGCGCGCGGGCCACCGCCGCGTCGTCCGTCTCGTACCCCACCACCCGCCGTCCCCGTGCCGTGCCTTCCCCGCTGCGCCGCGCTGTCCTGTTCCCGTCGCACCGTGCCGAAAGGGAGGCTGGATGATGGAGGAGGGCGAGGCGGCGGCATTAAGGCGCAACCCTCCCTGGCCTCTCCTCCGGCGACGCTGCCCCTCCGAGGAGGAGCTCCTCGCCACCGCGGTCCTCTGGCGCGGCCCCTCAGGCCTCTCCTCCAGTGACGCCGCTCCTTCCCCGGCCCTTTCCGGCTCCAGCTCGCTCAGGGTTAGCCGCATGATGGCGGCGGCATCCGCGGCGACAGTGCGTCTACACTGAACAGAGAGAGCAGCAGTGAGCAGCACCTACCCGCACCCGCTCCTATTATTTGCCTTGCTCCTATCGATCCTATCCCTTTCCCCTGCAACTGCAAATCGATCCGCAATGCCGGCCAATCTACTAAAGAATCCATTATGGATTTGATTTGATTTTTCATGCATTGGCAATCTGCCATGGGTAGCGACGCGTCGCTGCTGCTCACTACGTGTGCATGCTCGTGGCCGGCACCGGATGCCATGGGCAGCGGCGCGTCACGGCTGCTCACCTTGCACGTGCTCGTGGCCGGCTCCTCACGCCCGTAGACGATGACTCGTGCCTGGATGACGCGCTCGGCCACTCTTGCTACGCGGCCGTGGGAGGTCCTCCGCCTCTGGCATCGATTCCGTTGGAGGTCGCGGCGGGGCCAAATCCGCCTCCGGCGGTGGCACGCTCGAGGCAGCCCCTCGCTCAGATGGCGCGGAAACAGGGGAAGCAGAGGTGGTGGAGGTGGACTGGGGCTTGGCCCCGGCCGGCAGCGGACTGAGGGAGAAGATGGAGGTCCAGGCCTCCGCTACGGCACCAGCGCGGCGGCCGGCGACGCCTCCACGGCCCGACGCTGCGCACGGCAAGGGTGCGAGTCCCGCGGCCCGACGTGGCGGGTTGCAGGGAGCGCCTCATGTGTCGGTTACCCTGGACCGGGTGCAGCGGTGTCCCGAAAACGATCCCCCGCAATCCCGGATAGCCTCATGAGCATTATTTTGATTTTTTTTCAGCACCAACAATCCTCATAAGGTAGATAATTGTCCTCAAAATGGTGTAGAGAAGACAACCACCAAATACCCAAGAGTCAAGTTTCTATACCCAAGAGTCTACTTTTAGTCACAACCATAAATTATTGACATGAATTGCTTGAAAAGTAAAAAAGGCACTTATTACATTCTAAAAAAATGAAAAGGTCTTATTCAATTAAAGACATAATCACGAGGACAAGTTCATTTTGTCCTTTCAGATACAAACACCATGTAATAGACCCTAATAACCACACAGATCCATGTTAAGTCTTAGCAATCACTAGGTGCACATCTAGTCGGGTGGGAACTTCACTGTGTACATCTAAGGTGTGCGTGTGCGTGGGAACAGTGAGAGAAAGAGAGACCGAGAGAAGGGGAGATGCAGACGTTCTCCTCCCTGGGTGGAGGCGGCGGAACATGTGGCCATCGCAGGTTCTGTCGAAGGAGATCTGCGCTAGGGCAGCGACGCGCAGTGCTAGATCTGCTCGGTGGCAACGACGGGCGGTGCAGGGGCGTCGGGCTTCGGTAGATCGGGTTAGGGTTGTCGGTGGGGTGTGCGGCTCGGTGGCGAACCTCGTGACCCGAGCCCGTGGCCTCCACCTCCTTTATATAGCGCAGGGTGACAAGGGCCCGCCAACTAGATAGCGGTTGGGCGCCCCCGATCAGGGCGCGAGATAAGGGTCCTACTGGGCTGTTGGGCCCACAGGGAAGAGATCAATCCAACATTCTCCCCCTTGATCTCATCACTTTAACTTTATCCTCTTTACTTTATTCGTTCCTTCACAAATTAATACATAGAGCATGCTTCATCCTCACAGCTCAATTGCCGATAGAATCAAACAGCTACCATATACTTCTCTGCATAGGAATAAACTCTTTTCTTTCGGGCCAACTTTATCCAGGAATCATAGGCTTTCCCTTAAACCCATGCCGGCTAAATGTTCTTTGAACACACTGGGTGGTAAGCCTTTTGTAAGCGGATCCACAAGCATATCCTTTGTACTTATATGCTCAATACTTATAGTGCGATCCCGGATTCTGTCTTTCACAACATAATACTTTATCTCAATCCGTTTGGAAGCATTACTTGACTTGTTGCTGGGAGTATAGAATACTGCTGGCTGATTATCACAGTACATCTTTAGTGGTCTATGAATACAGTCCACCACTTTCAAGTCTGGTATAAATTTCTTTAACCATATCACCTGCCCTGTTGCCTCATGACATGCTATGAGGACCAGGTGTGTCCGAGGACCAGTGGATGGTCACTCCTTAGTGATGAGTGATTGACAACGTGGTGTGAACTGACTCTTAGCCTAGTATTGCAGGTGTTGGATGCGGCTTGATTTGCGTTGGTGCAGGTGAAGAACAGGCGCGAAAGGTCTTAGCCAGAGTGGCCTCCCAGGAGCGGAGAGACAAGTAGGCTTGGTTCGAGGGACCCAGTGGCCGGACGGGATCAAGTGCGGTCTGCATGGTGCAAGAAGAGCAAGACGAAGTCGTGAACATGAGCCGGTGCATCGGTGGCGGCCAAGTCAAGGAACGAGGCAAGACCGAGTAGACCATCCGGGTGCCGGAGGTGAAAGGCTTGGCGTGCTCGAAGCTTGGCGTGGTGAGGCTGTGCCGTGTACGCGGGGTTTGTTGGTTTGGCCACAAAACCAGCCCACGACGGTTTTTCGGTTTGGGCCTCAAAACCGAGCCCGAAGGCCCGGCGCAGCGGAGACGAGATCCGGGTGCGACGTGAAGCTTCGAAGTGGGGGACACGCGGCGTGATCGCGGAGCTTGCGTTGGAGGGAAGCAAGGCTGCGGTGGATGTGTGTCCGCTCGATCTACAACTTCTAGATTTGCCCCTGAGGTGTGTGTATCTTAAGTTTAAGTTGTAGGGGTAGGATGGTCATTTGCCACCTCCATGGGACTATAGATAAATAGCAAGTGGAGAAAGGGGGGCAAGGTGTCGGACTCTAGGGTTTTCATATTCTCTCCTCCCTAGCACTTTGCCTGGGTTTTCTTCTCTCGATAGGCTAGCCAGTGTAACAACTCTAGATCATCAGTGGGTAGGATGAAGGGTGGATGCTAGCCACTTTGTATAGAATCATTCCTCTAAATGTATGGAACATTTAGCTGTTTGATTCTATCTCCTTCTCAATTCCCGCGGTGATTTTCGTGTCTTTTTCGAGCTTTTTCTTTGGTTGCTCGTGTGAGGCTTGATTCTTCGTTTCTGAGGCGTTTGTGTTCGGATTTCTTTGTGGGGATCATGGATAGATGTCTTGTGCATCTTTGTGTTTGATCTTGACACCTCAAACTCCGGATTTGGCCTCCGATTCGAGGATTTTCGCCTGAACCCTAGCTCTTTGGTTGAGCTCGGTTGAATCTCGATTCCTCTCGATTCAGTGGGTTTGAGGCTCCAAATTCGTAGGTATAGCATCTCCTAGAGGCGCTTCACATTCACCTATGATTTGGTAGCTTTCCCTTGGTTGATTCGGGAGATCGGGCAAAGGGAAGGAAGAGTTGACCTTCACAGGGTCGGGCTCGGGCTGCTGCTCCCGTGCCTGGCAGACGGTCCGCCAGTAGGCCGCGGACAGTCCGCGGGTGGCCTGACAGCCCAGTTGTTCTTCGGGTTCTTCGCGAGCTCGTGTTTCGATCCATTTTGTCAGTGGATTTTTGGTGCACGAAGTTCGCGGACGGTCCGTGCTAAAGTGCCAGACGGTCTGTGTCGAGGCGGACGGTCCGCGGGTTCATCACGGACAGTCCGTTATTCGCGGTTTGGTACTGGAGGTTCGGGGGCTATTTTCGGATAGTCTGGCTCGTGCTCGCGGACGGTCCGCGCCTGCCCCGCGGACAGTCCGCTAGGCCCACGCGGACGGTCCGCCCTGAGCTCTGCAGATTGGCTAATTTCTTTGCTTCTTGAGTTGTGCTTCCGCTTTGCAACTTGTTTGAACATGTTCCTAGGGTTGGTAGGTTCGTTGTGGCTACGTGACCTTGACAAGTTCGTGCGAGAATCCTTGGGTGTGATTTTGGGGCATAGTTGAGTTCGGCTCTTCGGAGAAGAATTTTTATCGGCTCCCATTCACTCCCCCCCTCTCTGGTCGCCATCTCGGTCCTTCAATTGGTATCAGAGCCGAGTTAAGAGTCTCCTAACTCTAACCGGTTCGAGATTCAAAGATGGCATACTAGGATCGAGGCATAGGTCCTCCGCACTTTGATGGGAAGAACTACCCTCTATGGGTTGCTCGGATGGGAGCATTTCTTCGTGGCAAGGGCAAGTTACTCTGGGATATTACCATTGACACCACATATGTTACACCCCAGAATCTCGAGGCCCTAGGTGCCACGGACAAGTTTGAGGCCAATGCAAAGGTCGTGGATTACTTGTTCCGTGCTCTCTGTACCGAGGAGTTTGAGCGTGTGTTGGGAGAGGACTTGGCTTGCAAAATTTGGGAGATGTTGAAGGTTGCTCATGGCGGTGATAGCCACGTGAAAGCGAGGCTTTTCTCTGTGTACCGCAAAGAGTATGAGAACTTCTCGCATCTCCCTGGTGAATCCATTGATGCAATGTTCCAGCGTTTCACTACCATAGTGAACAACATGAAGGCCAACATTACCGTCCTCCCATACGATGATCATGATAGAGCTTTGAAGCTCTTACACTCTCTCAATCATACCGTGTGGAGTGCTAAGGTTGAGGCAATCATGGAATCACCAAACTATGAGACCTTGCGTGTCGATGAGTTGTTCTCTAAGCTGAAGTCTTCCGAGGTGGATAGGAAGCTGAACGCGAGACACACGAACCCGACTGATCCTCATAGTCTGGCTCTTGTGTCTGGCTCTGGATCGGGATGTGCTAATCCTTTCACCAGACAGTTTGCTTTGTCTGTTCTTGTGTCTCTGCCAGATGAGGAGTTCGAGGTGCTGAGTGAGGATGATCTCGCACTGCTGTCCAAGAGGTTTGGGCGCATGTACGAGAATCGCAAGGGAACAAGGCGGAACTCGAGTACGTGCTATAGGTGCGGCAAGATCAGGCACTTCATCGCTGAGTGTCCCGAGGCTATGGAGGTCAAGAACGACTACAAGCACCGGCCCAAGAACAACTACAAGCGCCGCTCCAGGAATGTCTACAACTCCAAGCACAAGAACAAGGACGAGTGACGTACAAGGAAGAGTGGCGGCTACAAGAAGAAGTCAGCCCGAGCGATGCTTGCTGGTGCAACCGACATCGACTCCAGTTCATGCTACACTACGTCGAGCTCAAGCAGCGAGGAGGAAGACTGCAGCCGACGCAAGGACAAGAAGCACTCCAGCAAGAACTACAACGGCTTGAGAGGCCTGAGCTTCATCGCAAGAGAAGGCTTCTGTGGCATGGCGCTCAGCTCTGACAGCAAGAAGAGCCGCAACGATGACTTCGACTCCGGTTCCGACTCTGAGGAAGAGGTGAGTCGCGATCCTAATGTCTTGCTTAAAGAGATTGCTCAGTTAAACGCCTTGCTGGATAATAGAGATGATGTTCTTAGGAAAACCAACAAGGAGAAGAGAGAGTTTAGATCTTTGCTAGGTGATGCTAGGGAAAAGATCATGGAACTAGAGTCTTCTCTTGTTGATGCTAGAGTTCAGATAGAGTCTTTGAAAACTGCACCTGTCTTAACTGATGAACCTGAATGTTCTGACTACAATGTTTTCTTGGCTGACCTATCTGAGCTGAAAATCAAGTATGCCTCTCGTCTTGAGGAACTAGATGTTGTTAGGGCTGAGTTGATTGAATTAAAGTCTAGATCTGCTTTGTTAGGAGCTTGTACCACGTGTCCTACTTTGCATGGTAAACTAGATGAATCTCATGCCCGCATTGTTTCTCTTGAGGCTGCTTTGAAGTCACCTGTTGCTACTGCTTGCTCTGGCTGTGATACCGTTTCTGTGCTGAATGCTGAGCTTGAACACTGTGTCAACCGCTTGCAAACTGAGAATGATGAGTTGCGTCAGTGTTTGGGATGGTTGTCGGGCCATGAGCCTCAGCTCAAGATGATGATTGAGCAGTTCAAGCGAGCTGATGGTAGGGGGCTTGGGTCTGAGAGTGTTGGTGAGAGCAGTGGTGAGAAGAAGGAAGTGAGGGTTGAGAGCACACCCACTCCACCACAAATTGCACCTACCAACAAGTGGAAACCCAAACCCAACCACCTTTGTAGCAAACTTGACACCACACCTGATCCTCCCAAGTTTCCACCCAAGACATACAACCTCCAGAGGAGAGTAGTGTTTGTGCCTGACTCGGGTGAGAAGCCACAGCCCAGAGAGAACCCACCAAAGCCAAAGCCGGTGTTCCACTGTGAGTACTGTGGGAAAGATGGACACCGAGAGGGGTTCTGCTTTAGGAAGAGGAAGGATGAGAGGCTTGCCAGGGAAATGGCAAACAGGGACAGGTACCGCCCTTCTCGTGGTGTGCCTGAGCCTCGTGTGTCACGACCTAGGGGAGAAGCTGGAGTGAGTTCAGTTCCTGCTAGGAGTGGTCGAGGTTTTCATCCTCGTGGTGTTGGGCACTTTGGGTCAGGGCGTGTAGAGATTGCTGGTCATTCCTTTGCTCGTGATCAATATGAGTTTGGGAGGAACAGACGCAGCTTTGAGTCTCAGAGGAACTACGGACCACGTTTTCCTTCTCGTGGTGCTCGTATTCCTCCGGTGAGACGTGGAAGGGTTCCACAGATAGACAGTGATAGAGGGATTTTGCTAACCCTTCTTTTGAGCAGATGGCTCGACACTGGTTTAACAGTTTTTGTTCTAACCCCAGTGTTGAGTCGTTTGCTCACTCTTGTTCTCGTTTCTGATTTTGCAGGAGGGAGGCGTGGAGAACTTTTGGTTGATCGACTTCGGTTGCTCTCGACACATGACCGGAGATCGAAGGTGGTTCTCCAGCCTCACCCCGGTGATGACCAAAGAGTACATCACTTTTGGGGACAATGGAAAAGGACGTGTGCTTTCAGAAGGCGAGATCAAGGTAAGTGAGAAGTTTTTCTTGAAGCATGTGGCCCTCGTCAAGTCTCTTGGCTTTAATTTGCTCTCTGTTTCTCAGTTGCTTGACGAGGGGTTTGAGGTTCGCTTTAAGTTGGGTGCTTCTCGGGTACTTGATTCTCGAGGCGATCTTGTCTGTATGATCGTCCCCGAGGGTCAAGTCTTTCGAGCAGATTTTTCTCAGTCTTCAGGTCCCGCTCGTTGTTTAGTTGCTGGTGTTTCTGCCGAGTTGTGGAAGTGGCATAGGAGGTTGGGTCACTTGAGCTTTGATTTGCTTTCTCGCTTGAGTGGACTTGAACTTGTCCAAGGATTGCCTAGGCTGAAGTTTGAGAAAGATTTGGTGTGTGCACCGAGTAGGCATGGCAAGATGGTAGCCACTCATCACCCACCTTTGACTGCTGTCATGACTGAGCATCCAGGGGAGCTTTTACACATGGACCTGGTTGGTCCGGCTCGCGTTCGCTCAGTGGGTGGGAAGTGGTATGTTCTTGTGGTTGTGGACGACTACTCTCGCTATGCCTGGGTATTTTTCTTGGCTGACAAAAGTGAGACATTTGGCTTTGTTCGAGATCTGATCTTGAGGTTGAAGAATGAGAGACATGGTAATGCCATTCGAGCAATTCGCAGTGACAATGACACAGAATTCCAAAACTCTCGTTTTGAGACCTTTTGTGGTGATCTTGGTCTCGAACATCAGTTCTCGTAACCATTTGTTCCTCCTCAGAACGGTGTCGTGGAACGGAAAAATCAGACCCTTTGTGAGATGGCCAGGACGATGCTCGATGAGCACAGGTTTCCTAGGAAATATTGGGCTGAGGCGGTTAATACCGCTTGCCATGTCTCAAATCGAATCTTCCTTCGAGCCTTCAAGAAGAAAACTTGCTATGAGCTTATGCACAGTCGTGCCCCTAGAGTTAGCCACTTTAGAGTCTTTGGCTGCAAGTGCTTTATACTCAAGAAGGGGAAGCTAGACAAGTTTGAAGCTCGGTCTTCTGATGGGATTTTTCTTGGTTATGCATTACATTCTAGAGCTTATCGTGTACTTAACCTTGAAACTAACCATATCATGGAGACTTGCGAGGTAACCTTTGACGAGACACAGCCATGTAGCTATATCATCTTTGAGTGTGCAGGTGACGATGAGCTGGGGCAGACGATCTTCGAAGATGAGAAGGAAGAAGACAAGGATGATGGTGATGATGATGTTCCTCCTGCTCATGTACCCTCTACTTCCACTACTACGACTACAGTTGACGATGGTCCATCCCCCACCCCTACTACTACAACCCGTCAAGTACAAGTGGAAGCTGCTGCTGAGGGGGAGGTGATCTCCAGGAGAGAGGCACCGAGACGAGTTCAAGCTGATCATCCTCCCTCGTCGATCATCCGTGATCTTCACGAGAGAACCACTCGGTTGAGGTCACATACAGTCTCTCACTTTGCTCACTCAGCATTTGTTGATTCTTTTGAGCCCAAAGATATTGGACATGCTTTATCTGATTCAAACTGGGTCAATGCGATGCATGAGGAGCTTGAAAACTTTGAGAGAAACCAAGTCTGGGTGTTAGTTGAACCACCTCCAAATTGCCATCCTATAGGTACCAAATGGGTTTGGAAAAACAAAGAGGGTGAAAATAGGATGGTGGTGAGAAACAAGGCTAGGCTAGTAGCTCAGGGGTTTAGTCAGAAGGAGGGGATAGACTATGAGGAAACCTTTGCACCTGTAGCTCGTTTGGAAGCAATTAGGATCCTTCTAGCATTTCCTGTTGCTAAAGGGTTCAAATTGTTTCAGATGGATGTGAAGAGTGCTTTCCTAAATGGGGTGATTGAGGAACAAGTGTATGTGAGGCAACCCTCGGGTTTTGAGAGTACCAAATATCCCCACCGAGTGTACAAACTCCAGCGAGCACTATATGGCCTGAAACAAGCACCCAGAGCGTGGTATGGTAGGTTGAGAGGTTTTCTGCTTAGCAAGGGCTTTGTCATGGGAACCGTAGATAAAACCCTCTTCCTACTCAAGCAAGGCAGTGACATCTTGATTGTTCAGATATACGTGGATGATATTATCTTTGGTGGCTCTTCTCACTCTTTGGTTTCAAGGTTTGCAGAGGAAATGAACAGGGAGTTTGAGATGTCGATGATGGGTGAGCTGTAGTTCTTCCTTGGGCTTCAGATCAAGCAACTCAAGGATGGGACATTTGTGCATCAAGGGAAGTACACCAAGGACATCGTCACGAAGTTCGGGATGAATGACTCCAAGCCGCTGACGACTCCGATGAGTACGACTACGGCTCTGGATGCTGATGAAGACGGTGAGCCTGTGGACCAAAAGGAGTACAGGAGCATGATCGGCTCCCTCCTCTACTTGACAGCGATGAGGCCAGACATACTGTTCAGTGTGTGTCTGTGCGCTCGTTTTCAGGCTTCGCCGAGGACTTCACATCGGCAAGCAGTCAAGAGGATCTTCAGGTACTTGAACTACACTCCTGAGTTTGGTCTTTGGTATTCTGCATCCTCGACACTGGATCTGCATGGGTTCTCCGATGCGGATTTTGCTGGGTGTCGCTTGGATCGCAAGTCTACCTCGGGTACTTGTCAGTTTCTTGGATCTTCTTTGGTGTCTTGGTCTTCTCGCAAGCAGTCAAGTGTAGCCCAATCCACCACAGAAGTCGAGTATGTAGCTGCAGCCAGCTGTTGTTCCCAACTCCTACGGATGACCTACACTATGAGCGACTTTGGTGAGGAGTGTACCCATGTTCCACTCTTGTGTGATAGCACCAGTGCCACAAGTGTAGCCAAAAATCCAGTCCTTCAATCCAAGACCAAACACATAGAAGTGAGGTACCACTTCCTGAGGGACAATGTGGAGAACGGAAACATAGACTTGATCCATGTACCAACCCAAGACCAACTAGCCGATATTTTCACAAAACCACTTGACCAAGCCACTTTTACTCGCTTGCGGGGTGAGCTTGGGGTGTGTTTTCCTTTTTGAGTTGGTGCTTGGAGCTTCTCATGTAGCATATGTATCATACATGTTTACTTTTCTGTAACATACCATGGTAGGTTAGCCATCTTTGTATCATCTTTGCATTCACTAGGTTGAGCTTCTCTTATAGGAAGTGATTACTTGTCATGCTACCTATGAGATTTTTAGCATGCTTGCTAGTGATTGGTGATGTGATGCTATGCTCTTGATGGCTTTGTTGAATATCCATGGTGAAACTGCTACATTTTTCGAGAAAAATGCTAAATTGACATTCACTCATGAGTAGATGCCTTTTCATGGTCTTTATGTGCTTGAGTGACTATGCCATGCTTAGTTTATGCTTGGGTATCATGTTCTTGTCAATTGAGGTCAAAGACCTTTTTGTCATTGTGAACGTTTAGCCCACTTGTTTATCATATGGAGGAGCATAAGCTTTTTTCTGCCGCAAAGGCATTTCATGTACCATGTTTAATCTGCAAATGAAATGTCAATGCTTGAAAAATATGCTCTGATTTGAATCATGTCATTTATGCTTTAAATTGCTTAAATTGGTTGCTAAACCGTTGCATGATGTCTACCATGAGAAGTCTCATTTTAAGAAGTAGACACATGGCTCGGTGGCTTTGACATGACATGAGATAGCTTGTGGGTGTTTGCAATGATCCTTTGATGAGAACTTGTGACCTTGTATGAACTTGTGTGTGAATTAGTTCATTTATGCTCATGTTTAGGACTTTGCTCATGAGAGGACATTTTTCCACAAAATGGCTAAAATTGATCTTAGCTTTGTCCCATGCATATGAAACTTTGCCATCCTGTTTGCAATGCTTTTCCGGAACTATCTAGCTTGCTCATTATCTTATTTGTAGCATTTTATTGTGCTCATTTTCTATTTGAGAAGCCTAGAGCTGCATTTTTCATACAAGGGGGAGATTCTGTTACCTTGATTCATGCATTGTCAACAAGGGGGAGAAAATTGAAAATTGGTTGCATTGAGGGATGCATGGGATACTCAGTTCAGGGAGAGAACTTGAGTTTGCACGCATTTAGTCAGGGGGAGTTTGCATTTGTGCAAGGGGAGCTCTCTGTGCCTGACTTGTGCTCTTTGTGAGTTTCGTGCTTTGCTCTTTGGTTGCGAGCTTGTTGTCTCGGTTGTGTCGAGTCGTTTCCCTTGTCTTAGGGGACCGAGACTTTCTCATTCAAGTGATTTGTTCTTGCTTTTCTTCGGCTTTTGATCACTTGCTTGAGTTCTTGTTCGTTTCTTTTCTCTTTTCTTTTTAAATTTGAATTGGTGTCTATGTGTGTTGTCAATGCACTCATCAAGGGGGAGATTGAGGACCAGGTGTGTCCGAGGACCAATGGATGGTCGCTCCTTAGTGATGAGTGATTGACAACATCATGTGGACTGACTCTTGGCCTAGTATTACAGGTGTTGGATGCGGCTTGATTTGTGTTGGTGCAGGTGAAGAACAGGCGCGAAAGGTCTTAGCCAGAGTGGCCTCCCAGGAGCGGAGAGACAAGTAGGCTTGGTTCGAGGGACCCAGTGGCCGGAAAGGATCAAGTGCTGTCAGCATGGTGCAAGAAGAGCAAGACGAAGTCGTGAACATGAGCTGGTGCATCGGTGGCGGCCAAGTCAAGGAACGAGGCAAGACCGAGTAGACCATCCGGGTGCCGGAGGTGAAAGGCTTGGTGTGCTCGAAGCTTGGTGTGGTGAGGCTGTGCCGTGTACGCGGGGTTTGTTGGTTTGGCCACAAAACCAGCCCACGACAGTTTTTCGGTTTGGGCCTCAAAACCGAGCCCGAAGGCCCGGCGCAGCGGAGACGAGATCCGGGTGCGACGGGAAGCTTCGAAGCGGGGGACACGCGGTGTGATTGCGGAGCTTCATCGGAGGGAAGCAAGGCTGCGGTGGATGCGTGTCCGCTCGATCTACAACTTCCAGATTTGCCCCTGAGGGGTGTGTATCTTAAGTTTAAGTTGTAGGGGTAGGATGGTCATTTGCCACCTCCATGGGACTATAGATAAATAGCAAGTGGAGAAAGGGGGGCAAGGTGTCGGACTCTAGGGTTTTCATTTTCTCTCCTCCCTAGCACTTTGCCTGGGTTTTCTTCTCTCGATAGGCTAGTCAGTGCTTCAACTCTAGATCATCAGTGGGTAGGATGAAGGGTGGATGCTAGCCACTTTGTATAGAATCATTCCTCTGAATGTATGGAAGATTTAGCTGTTTGATTCTATCTCCTTCTCAATTCCCGCCGTGATTTTTGTGTCTTTTTCGAGCTTTTTGTTGACACTTGCTAGCGTCGTTGCTACAATCGCAACGGCGCCAGAAATGCCTGGTAAAACATACATTACAGAAAAGGTTCCGCAAGCGCACGGATTACCGTTGTAGCTCTTCACCCGATGGTATTCGGGTTATTGTATTTATATTTTTCCCAAGGGAAGCACTACGACATAGATGATCGAATAATAAATCGGCGTAGAGTATCGAAACTCGGTAAAGAGCTATAGCGGGGGTAACGATAATGATATTCAATGGGTAATTTGACACACAAGGAGATCCTAATAAAAGGAATAGAGAGGACCTAGTGAGTTGGGAGGACAACGAGACGAGAAAGGAACCTGATACAATCTATCTATTCTTGTCAACTTCGGGAAAAGAATTAAGGTGAAGTAAAGTCAAGGTAAGAGAAGATCAGCAAGTCCTTCTAGTGTTGCAGGGGCATGCAAAGCCGCGCTCTCGGACTGGGATGAGAAGGGAGAACGACGACATGCTAAATCCTACCATTCAGAACTAACATGGTGGATTACAAAGCCCGTCCAGAGCTGTCACCTCCCTGGGGTACCACACATTCCGTTGAACCAAACACCAATCTAAGACTAAGATAAGTTCTGAGCACCGCGCTCACAACGAATCAAAGTACCTTCCCTTGGTTCCTACGGGGAAAGGTCTCTCTCTACGGCGAAGCACAAAAGTACTAAGCAGAAGATCAAGCGAAGAACGACCACAACACTATAGGCTTCAAGAGAGCTAAACTAACCAAGGCTAAACTAACTTTAGTCTAAACCAGAAATAAAGCTACTAGAGCAAAGTAGAAGCTGAATATAATTGACTCGAAAGGTAAGATAGAAAGATAACTTGATATTGAATTTAAGTCTTATAAAGTAAAGGATACAAGAGTAGTACCAGAACTCTGAAGAAGACTTCTCCGGAACCCTGAGACTAGCTCGACTCGACTCTAACTCCCAAACTACACTACTCCTACTCTAAGATAGAAAAGTGACTTGTAGAGATGCTCCTGCTTCATGTGTCTCATTCCAGCGGGTGTGGGGTGCCTTTTATAGCCTTAGAGGATCGGTGGAGTGCTAAGGAGCTGGGTCATAGGTGCGCCCGCACCTGTAGGTGCGCCCGCACCTACGATCCACCGCCTCTGGTCATAGACGGCTCTGATCAGCGCTCCTTCGTCGGTTGCAAGTCGGTATCTAGGTCGGTGGCGCGAGATTCTCTCGGGCGTCGGTGCGCCCGCACCTCCAGGTGCGCCCGCACCTGTGATTCGGCCGTGTGATGCACCGTCGTTGCCAAGTGACGTCCTGGATCACTCCTTGATGGCAGTTGTGGCGGTTAAGTGTGGGTCCATGGATCCAAGTGCTCCCACCTTTGTCCCTTTGATCAAACCGACACGAAACCGACGCTCCTCATTGATCCAAGGTGTGTTTGTGGCATTGTGATTGGCAAGGACCCGAGAAAACAAGTTTGGCAGGTGCGCCCGCACCTGCCCAGTGTTACTCGGCGGTCCATGGTTTCTCCCCAAATGTGTACCTACATGGAAAATTGCAACACAACTCGTGGAACTTTATTCGTATCTAAAATGTGCATGAAACTTGTTGTATACTCCTCTCATTCCCGAGATAATGACGGTCGAATTTTCGTTGTAAGGACCGTCAACAAACTCCCCCAAGCTAAACATTTGCTCGTCCTCGAGCAAAGCCTAGACTCGGTCTCAGTGGATCAGGAGTCGCATCAATGTTATCACCCTGCAAGAACTTGTGCACAATCCTATACTCCACTTGTTTGGAACTTTTGGTACCAAAGAAACTTAGCCTTATTTTTACCTGTGGGGCTCATAGATTTTCACCTTGCCTTTGAAAGTTGTAGAGAGGAATGGATTGACTTTGCATCTCTCACTCTTCTCTCTTTTCAGGATCTCATCTCGGAGTTTTTGAAATTTTTGCAAAGTAAAGACAATGTTCCTCGGATGGTTCTCTCGATTGCTCAAGTGGTATTTGTTTCCTCACGAAAGGCTTTTTATTGAGCCTCATCTTCCTACTCTATGGTTTGTATGTGGAGCTTTGGGTAGGATAAATATGAGACTTGCTTGTGCCACATAATGTTGTTGAGCCAAAAACCGGATCTAAGAAGAAACTAGTCATGCAACTTGATCGAGATGTGCAAGTGTGTGGAATATTTTTGTGTGGTTTTCTACACACTCCTTGCTTGAGATTCTCTTCTTGCTTTTATTTCGAGAGGGGGTCATGTTGAACTCTTTTCTTTTTTTCTATGCTCTTGATTTGAGCACATCATCATTTTTTTTCTATGGCCCCTCTCTCCTTTGCAAGAATACGAGAAGAGAATCCTCTCTAGAACTTTGGAGTATTTATTTTTTGTGAATGAATGGAATGTTTCGCGTAACTCCCAGTGTGGAAGTTAGCATGTATATGTGGTGTGTACGTGATCTCGATCATGGGAACATCAAAAGATTCTACCAAGGGTCACAACAATTTGGCAAAACTCAATGGGTTATAAGCAAGCATATGTAGAAGGTTTGTATTTGATAACAACATATGGCTTTGGTAGGTAGTATGACCATTAAGGAACATGTCATGTTTTATTCTCTCAAAAGAAATCATCCGAGATTTTCACCATACTATGAGATAGAGCAAGATTAACATTGTCGCTCCATATCATTCTAGACAACAACCTAGCTTTGGTCATAAGCATTTGCTCCCACAAAGTTTTATTCAGGCTCATGTTTCAAATCATACCAACAAGTTCAAAAGCTCATAGAGTATAAAGTTGTGTACTAGGTTCTTGCTAGGTTCTAACATAGTAACCATTCATCATTTCCAAAGTGAGGATGTATAGACAAGATTTCAAATGCACAAGTTGGGTATAAACTAAGCAAGTCTTTTTATTCAAAAAGGTAAACATGATGCCGAAATTGGTTTGGACGGACATACCTTTCTTCATGGAAGGGGCCTCCCCCAAGCTAGTTTTTGGCTACTAGTGGTACATCCTACGATTTGGTGATCAGTGGAGCACTTGGAGGCTTGAGGTGAATTGACTTGACGATCTGGGGGAGGATGACAGGTGCGCCCGCACCTCCAGGTGCGCCCACACCTGCTCCCCTTGCTCCAAGTGTTCGTGTCCCTTCCGTAGATGTTCTGCACAAAAATTTTGTCGAGGGGAGGTGCGGCCGCACCGGGGTAGAACCGGCCGCACCACCAAAATTCTCCAAAACCATTTTTTCTACCTCTAGTTTACTTACTAATGTAGTGGTGAAATCAAATTCAAAATTTAAATATGCTTGATGCACGAAATGAAATGAGGAAAGGGAAATATGAGATAAATACCGGTTTACCTCACGGCGAGAGCTCGTATTTTAAAGTCCATGAGCAGGACTCCTCCTTTGTTCAATTAATCTTGGTCCCGTCCGGTCCCGGAGTGGATGACTTGGATGATGATCCCTTCACACGCCACACCTTCTTTGTTTTCTTCGGTGGCGTTGAAGATGGTGGGGCTTTAGTAGGGGTGTCCTTTGTTTCTGTCTTCTTTTCCCCCTTAGCCTTGTTAGCTATCTTTGATTTCTTTGCTTGGTAGCACCCTTTGGATGCTCTGTCTTGTGCCCAATGCTCTCTCATCATGATGATGAGGCTATCTGTGAGCATTGCTCCACCTTCGGCCTGAAGGCGAACCTCTCTTCCTTGCCATTAATGTTAAGGCTGATTTCTCCGGCTCCTACATCGATGTTAGCATTGGCGGTGCTCAAGAAGGGTCTTCCGAGGATCAAGGGAGTCCTTGTATCAACGTCCATGTCGAGGACTACAAAGTCCACGGGCACGAAAAACCCCCGGATTCTCACCAGAATGTCCTCTGCGATCCCAGCTGGGTAGCGGACCGACTGATCCACTAGCTGCAAACACATTGTTGTAGGGGACAAGGAAGTATAGTTGAGCTTGTCGAAAACTACCTTGGGCATGACGCTAACGCTGGCTCCAAGGTCGCACAGTGCGTTCTCGAAGTGTTGGGACCCGATTGAGCAGCTAATTGTGGGGCACCCGGGGTCCTTCTTTAGGATGGCTGCACTACATTCCACCGTAAGCTTAACCATTTCCGCGGTCGGTAGAGGTCTTTTGTTGTTGAGGATGTCTTTGAGGTACTTGGCGTAGGTCAGAACCTGCATAGCCTCAAGAAACGGTATATTGACATTGAGTTTCTTGATTACCTCAACGAATTTTCTGAACTGCTCGTCTATGGTTGGTTTCTTGACTCTGCGTGAGAACGGAAGTAGTGTGGTGTCGAAGAACTCATGGGGTGTCATTTTTCTTGAATTATCTTCCTGAGGGGCCGCTTTCTCGGTGTCCTCTTCTTCGTCGTCTGACTCTATGATCACTTCCTTCTGCTTCTTCTCTGCATGGTTAGGATATGGTGGATCCCGAGTGGTCTTACCACCCCTCATGGTCACCGCATTTACATTCTCTCGGGTAGGCTCGGGTTGCCCCGGGATTCTGCCCGAGTCAGATGAAGGTAAAGAAGCAGCAAGTTGAGCAAGTTGAGTTTCTATCATTTTGTTAAAGTTTAGCTGATTCTTCATAGCATTAGTGAAGGATTCAATGTTTGAAGTCAGATTTTCTAGAACTTTATCATTAGTGGCCAATTTCTTGTTTAAATTTTCATTGATTTTAATTTGGCCTAAGACAAGATCTCTAATGGAGGGTTGATTATTGAAATTACCTCCATTTTGATGGTTGAATGGGAAGTTGGGCCTTGAGTTCCACCCTTGGTTATTGTAGTTGTTGTTGCGGAACCCGTTGTTGCTGTTGTTGTTGATGAAGCTAGCTTCTTCCCTGGTCTCAGGACAATCATTGCCTGAGTGGCCCGTATTACCACAAACCTCGCAAGTCATGCAAGCGTCCATGATCTTGGTGGTTTCCATGTTGCTTCGCGCCTCCATTTTCTTCATTAGGAGGTCCATCTTGGCGGCGAGTATGTCGATTCCATCGACTTGGTGTATGCCGCGGTTACAGGATTGGAGACGGTCTCCATCCCATCCTTGATTTGCCACCATCTTCTCGATCAATGCTTGGGCAGCGGGTACTTGAAGCGAGAAGAAGGCTCCTCCAGCAGCCGCATCTAGGTGTTCACGGGCGGTATGCTTGAGCCCGTGGTAGAAGGTCTGAATTAATAACCACCCTTGCATGCCATGGTGTGGACACGCAGCGATGTACTCCTGGAGTCGCTCCCAGGCTTCTGAGATGCTCTCATCATTGTTTTGTTGGAAGCCCGAGATTCTAGCACGGAGGGCATTGGTTTTGCCCATTGGGAAGAATTTGGTGAGAAATGCGTTAGAGCACTTCTCCCATGTGTTGATGGCTTCGCGTTCAGCATAAAACCACTACTTCACCTTCCAAGCAATGAAAACGGGAATAGGCGAAGACGAATTGCATCAACCGTCGCTCCGCGGACAGTGAAAGTGTTGCACACCTCCAGGAAATGTTGGAGATGCGCATTGGCATCTTCATTGAGCTTGCCGCAGAATGGACTTGCTTGCACCATGTTGATCAGTGCTGGCTTGAGTTCGAAGTTCCCATCTCCGACTGCCACATTCGGCCCCGTAGGGACGTTGTTGGAGGAGGGAGCGGAGAACTCACGGATATTCTTCTCAGCCATGGGTGCTGACGAGGATGAGGTGCTGTCTACGGGATCGACGGGGTTCGTCTCGGTATTCGAGAGAAACTTCTGAGGGATAAGGACACGAGGTCGAACTCTCCTCACAAGTGACTCTGGATTGTCTTGAAAGTTGGACGGAAGGTCGAAACCGGTCATGCACTACTCTGCACACAAAGGAACAGAGCAGGGGGTAAACCTACTTAAAGCGGTTCACCGAACCAAGATAACTCTATAGAGATATTAAACTATATCTTATGCCTATTGCTTCCCCGGCAACGGCGCCAGAAATGCTTGTTGACACTTGCTAGCGTCGTTGCTACAATCGCAACGGCACCAGAAATGCCTGGTAAAACATACGTTACAAAAAAGGTTCCGCAAGCGCACAGATTACCGTTGTAGCACTTCACCCGGTGGTATTCGGGTTATCGTATTTATATTTTTCCCAAGGGAAGCACTACGGCATAGATGACCGAATAATAAATCGGCGTAGAGTATCAAAACTCGATAAAGAGCTATAGCGGGGGTAACGATAATGATATTCAATGGGTAATTTGACACGCAAGGAGATCCTAATAAAAGGAATAGAGATGACCTAGTGAGTTGGGAGGACAACGAGACAAGAAAGGAACCTGATACAATCTATCTATTCTTGTCAACTTCGAGAAAAGAACTAAGGTGAAGTAAAGTCAAGGTAAGAGAAGATCAGCAAGTCCTTCTAGTGTTGTAGGGCCATGCAAGCCGTGCTCTCGGACTGGGATGAGAAGGGAGAACGACGACGTGCTGAATCCTACCATTCAGAACTAACGTGGTGGATTACAAAGCCCGTCCGGAGCTGTCACCTCCCTGGGGTACCACACATTCTGTTGAACCAAACACCAATCTAAGACTAAGATAAGTTCTGAGCATCGCGCTCACAACGAATCAAAGTACCTTCCCTTGGTTCCTACGGGGAAAGGTCTCTCTCTACGGCTAAGCACAAAAGTACTAAGCAGAAGATCAAGCAAAGAATGACCACAACACTATAGGGTTCAAGAGCGCTAAACTAACCAAGGCTAAACTAACTTTAGTCTAAACCAGAAATAAAGCTACTAGAGAAAAGTAGAAGTTGAATATAATTGACTCGAAAGGTAAGATAGAAAGATAACTTGATATTGAATTTAAGTCTTATAAAGTAAAGGATACAAGAGTAGTACCAGAACTCTGAACAAGACTTCTCCGGAACCCTGAGACTAGCTCGACTCGACTCTAACTCCCAAACTACACTACTCCTACTCTAAGATAGAAAAGTGACTTGTAGAGATGCCCCTGCTTCGTGTGTCTCATTCCAGCGGGTGTGGGGTGCCTTTTATAGCCTTGGAGGGTCAGTGGAGTGCTGAGGAGCTGGGTCATAGGTGCGCCCGCACTTGTAGGTGCGCCCGCACCTACGATCCACCGCCTCTGGTCGTAGACGGCTCTGATCAGCGCTCCTTCGTCGGTTGCAAGTCGGTATCTAGGTCGGTGGCACGAGATTCTCTCGGGCGTTGGTGCGCCCGCACCTCCAGGTGCGCCCACACCTGTGATTCGGCCGTGTGATGCACCGTCATTGCCAAGTGATGTCCTGGATCACTCCTTGATGGCGGTTGTGGTGGTTAAGTGTGGGTCCATGGATCCAAGTGCTCCCACCTTTGTCCGTTTGATCAAACCGACACGAAACCGATGCTCCTCATTGATCCAAGGTGTGTTTGTGGCATTGAGATTGGCAAGGACCCAAGGGAACAAGTTTGGCAGGTGCGCCCGCACCTGCCTAGTGTTACTCGGCGGTCCGTGGTTTCTCCCCAAATGTGTACCTACATGGAAAATTGCAACACAACTCGTGGAACTTTATTAGTATCTAAAATGTGCATGAAACTTGTTGTATACTCCTCTCATTCCTGAGATAATGACGGTCGAATTTTTGTTGTAAGGACCGTCAACACTTTTTCTTTGGTTGCTCGTTTGAGGCTTGATTCTTCGTTTCTGAGGCGTTTGTGTTCGGATTTCTTTGTGGGGATCATGGATAGATGTCTTGTGCATCTTTGTGTTTGATCTTGATCCCTCAAACTCCGGATTTTGTCTCCGATTCGAGGATTTTTGCCTGAACCCTAGCTCTTTGGTTGAGCTTGGTTGAATCTCGATTCCTCTCGATTCAGTGGGTTTGAGGCTCCAAATTCGTAGGTATAGCATCTCCTACAGGCGCTTCACATTCACCTATGATTTGGTAGCTTTCCCTTGGTTGATTCGGGAGATCGGGCAACGGGAAGGAAGAGTTGACCTTCAAAGGGTCGGGCTCGGGCTGCTGCTCCCGTGCCTGGCGGACGGTCCGCCAGTAGGCCGCGGACAGTCTGCGGGTGGCCTGATAGCCCAGTTGTTCTTCGGGTTCTTCGCGAGCTCGTGTTTCGATCCGTTTTGTCGGTGGATTTTTGGTGCACGAAGTTCGCGGACGGTCCGTACTAAAGTGCCGGACGGTCCGTGTTGAGGCGGACGGTCCGCGGGTTCATCATGGACGGTCCGTTATTCGTGGTTTGGTACTGGAGGTTCGGGGGCTATTTTCGGACAGTCCGGCTCGTGCTCGCGGACGGTCCGCGCCTGCCCCGAGGACGGTCCGCCAGGCCCACGCGGACGGTCCGCCCTGAGCTCTGCAGATTGGCTAATTTCTTTGCTTCTTGAGTTGTGCTTCCGCTTTGCAACTTGTTTGAACATCTTCCTAGGGTTGGTAGGTTCGTTGTGACTACGTGACCTTGACAAGTTCGTGCAAGAATCCTTGGGTGTGATTTTGGGGCATAGTCGAGTTCGGCTCTTCGGAGAAGAATTTTTATTGGCTCCCATTCACTCCCCCCCTCTCTGGTCGCCATCTCGGTCCTTCATATAAACTCTGCATACATCGTGGATGATGCAATTAACTCTTGTTTGGAGCTTCTCCACGAAATAGCTCCCCCTGCAAGAGTGAATACATATTCTGACGTGGACTTTCTATCATCTCTATCTCCCGCAAAATCTGCATCTAAGTACCCTATTATCTCTAGGGAATCAGATCTTCTGTACGTTAGCATGAGGTCTTTTGTACCTTGCGCATATCGCAGTGCTTTCTTTACCATCTTCCAATGCTCCATGCCTGGATTAGATTGATATCTTCCTAGTATTCTTGTGACAAATGCTAAATCAGGGTGAGTGCACACTTGCGCATACTGTAGGCTTCCAACAGCCGAAGCATATGGAACCGCTTTCATTTGATCGATCTCATACAGACTCTTTGGTGCTTGGAAAAGTCCAAACTAATCACCCTTAACTATAGGAGCAGGTGTGACTTTACTCGCATGCATATTATATTTCTTTAATATCTTTTCCAAATATGTTTTTTGCGATAATCCTAAAACCCCATTCTTTCTGTTTCGGTGAATTTCAATCCCCAACACATATGAGGCTTCACCAAGATCTTTCATGTCAAAGTTTGAGGACAAAAACTTCTTTGTCTCCCACAGCAGACTGACATCATTGCTAGCTAGCAGGATATCATCCACATACACGATTAGGAAAATGTATTTCCCATTTTTAAACTTTGCATAAATACAGTTGTCCTCTACATTTGGTTCAAAACCAAATCTTTTAACTGTATTATCAAACTTTTGATTTCACTGTCTAGAGGCTTGCTTTTGTCCATAAATGGACTTCTTTAGATGACATCCCATATGTTCTTTTCCTTCCATGATAAAACCTTTCGGTTGTTTCATGTACACATCTTCTTCTAAATCACCATTTAGAAATGTCGTCTTCACATTCATCTTATGCAATTCCAAATCAAAATGTGCAACCAATGCCATAATGATTCTGAAAGAATCTTTACATGAGACTGGAGAAAATGTCTCATTGTAATTGACTCCTCTTTGCGTATAGCCTTTTGCTACAAGTCGTGCTTTATACTTTTCTACTTTCCCTCTAGAGTCACGTTTCACTTTGTAGACCCATTTACAGCCTACTGTTTTGGCTCCTTTAGGAATTTCGACCAAGTCCCAAACATCGTTGGAACTCATCGACTTCATCTCATCTTCCATGGCCTCCAACCATTTAGATAAGTCAGCACTTCTCATAGCCTCTTCATACGAAGCGGGATCACCCTCCATATGTAGCATTTCTGTATTATAGACTCTATAGTCATCAGAAATGGCTGATCTTTTAACTCTTTGAGACCTTCTAGGGGCCTCTACTGTTGGCACATCTGGGTCCTCAACTTGTGGTACATCCATGCTAGGGGGCTGCTGTGGTTCATCCTCATGTGCAACGGTGGGCTCAACAGGTTCCTGAAGGACAGGTTCCTCATTTTCACTCATCGCTGTCATGGGTGGAATCACAATAGGGGCTTGCACCACAATGTCTGGGACTGTCTGTGCAGGTACAACCGGTAGTGAGAAAAATGGTTCTTGAATCATTGGATTGGGCGCATACACCCGCTTCTCCTCAAGATCAACTTTTCGAACTACCTTGTTCTCCCTTACCATCTGTTCCTCTAGAAAAGCAGCATGTCTCGTTTCCACAAACTTTGTGTATAGCAACTTACTGTTTTGGAATCTAGCTTTGCTATGTTTGGGTTAAATACTTTGGCCTCAGCTGGGCTCCCCCACACATGCAGATGGTGCAAGGAGGGTACTCTTCCTGTCCATAGCTCATACGGTGTTTTGGGCACCGACTTGCTTGGTACTCTGTTGTGGATGTGAATAGCAGTTTTTAACGCCTCCATCCACAATCCCAATGGCAAGGTTGAGTAACTCATCATACTACGCACCATATCCATCAGTGTACGGTTACGCCTTTCAGCTATTCCATTTTGTTGAGGCTTGCCCGGCATTGAATACTGGGCTACTATACCATTTTCCTGGAGAAACCTTGCAAATGGTCCAGGAACTTGTCCAAATGGGGTGTGCCAACCATAGTACTCCCCCACCACCACGGTCAGACCTTACTATCTTAATTCTTTTATCAAGTTGATTTTCAACTTCTGCTTTAAATATTTTGAATTTATCCAGCGCTTCCGATCTTTCTTTAATTGGATAAATATAACCATAACGGGAGTAATCGTCTATGAATGTTATGAACGAGTCATAGCCATCCACACTTTTCACAGGAAACGGTCCACATATATCAGTGTGGATTATCTCTAAAGTCCCTGCGCTTCGCTTTACACCTTTCTTAATTTGCTTTGCATATTTTCCTTTTATGCAGTCAATGCATTGCTCTAAGTCTGAGAACTCTAACGATGGAAGAATTTCACTTTTAACGAGGCTCTCTATCCCCCCCTCGAAATATGGCCTAAACAACAGTGCCATAATTTTGACGACTCATCCTGAGTTCTCTTTCTTTTCTTTTGCACTTTATTCGACGCGGAATCATTTAGTTCACACACAAAATAAACTTTTTCACGTAAGGATAACAAATAAAGCTCATCGTGAAGGTATGCAACACCAACACAAGAATTATTACACCAAATGGCACATTTGCCATGTCCAAAATAACACTCAAAACCGTCTTTGTCCAAACATGAAATACTTATCAAGTTTCTATGTAATGTAGGAACATAAAACACATCTTTAAGTAGAAGCATAAATCCATCAGCCAGCTCCAAGGAGACATCGCCAACAGCTTCAACTTCTGCTTCCACTCCATTTGCCACTTCAATGTGTCTTTCGCTTTTTAGCGTAGTCCGCGTCGAAGTGAACCCCTGTAATTCATTTGCAACATGAATAGTTGCACCTGAGTCAATCCACCAAGTAGATTTCGAAAACTTTGTATACAAGGATTCATTTACAAAAGAAATAATGTTCTTACCTTTGTATTGCAACATCCTCTTCATCCATTGAGGACATTCTTTCTTGAAATGCCCCTTCTTCTTGCAGAAGAAGCACTGATCTGGGTCTACTTCTGGAGGATTAGGCTGATGATGATACTCCTGCTTCATGGGACCTTTACCATGTGGCTTTGATGAAGAAGAGCCTGGATGGAAGTTCTTTTTCTTATCTTTTGCAAAGTTCAGTGAACCTCAATTCTGTGACTAGATTCTCTCCTCTTCCTGCACACACATGGCTATGGTATTTTCCAGGTCCCACTGCTCTGGGTGGATGTTATAGTTGACAACAAAAGTGACAAACTCTTTTGGCAGAGAAGCCATAACCAGATGCACAAGGAGTTTGGGTTTAATCTCCAAGTCAGCGTCCAGTGTATTCAGCTTAGATGTTAGGTTGCTCATCCTGAGGATGTGCTCCCTTATCCCTTTTCTGTTCCCAGTGTACTTTTCTGTTACCAGCTGCTTCAGCATCAGGGTGGCATAAGTCTTTGAAGAGCCAGTGAACTGACTCTTGATCCTTTCTAGGTACTCTCCTGCAGAGGTACACCCTTCGATCGAGCTCGTGAGAGAGGTCTCAATCATGTTCTCAATAAATGCCATGCACTTTTTATTTGCTGTGGACCACTTTTTATTCTCAATGGAATAAGCCAGCTCCAGAGGAGCATAGTCCCTTAACTTTTTCTACCACTCAGCATCATCATCTTTCTCATCCCTTATGGGCTTTGGTGGCTGCACTGGCTGGGGAGTGTCAATAACTCAGTCGACCTCTGCACAGACAAAGGCTAGATCCACCCTTTTCCTCCACTCCTTGTGGTTATCAGCGTTGAGGGTTGGGACTGACTTAATGCAACTCATCAAGCCATACCCTCTTGAAAAAATCACAATAAAGTGAGATCCATAACAACAATTGCATGCATTAATCTAACGTTGGTCAAAATTAAAACATACAACTCTCTATGCAATTAAATCTATAACACCGTTGGGCAGAAATAGAAATAAATGCACATAACCATCCAATTAATCATGACAGTGTTATAAACAACGTTGGTCAGTAAATAACAGCATCATAATTACCATAAAAAATTACTTTAACATGCCCCTTTTAAATTTAATTTTTCCGTTGGTTCCAATTAAATTTAAAACAAGCATTACTTAAACTTTTCGCAGTGGAAACATGAATAAAATTCATGAAAAACATACTATCCAGAAGCAAGACTTTTAGTTTTTACTCTCTAAACAATTTTCTCGTTGGTTCCAATTGAATAGAGATCAAAACTATACTGAAATTTAACAAAATTCATTCAAAAAATGCTTCTGAAAAATTTTAAACAATTCACAAAAGGTCACTGTTTACAACCTCATTTTCGGTCCACGGGAGAAATCGACCTACAGCCAACTCTTCACGCGCCCGCCTGGGCTCGCATCCCAGCAACCAACCGCCAGGCCGCCAAAGCAGCCCAGCGCCGGTGCCCGCCTGGGCCTTATCTGGCCCGTTCAACTGGCGATCACTGTTAGCCGTCGATCGCCGATGGCGAGCATCTAACGGCCATCCACGCGCATCGCGCGAACAAAACCGGTGTCGCCCGCTCCCCCTGAACCCTAGCCCCATTTCCTTTCTCTCCCTCCGCTTATCTCGCGTGCGCAACAGAGGCGGCGGAGTGACCTGCGGCCAGTGACCCACCGGCGACGATGAGGACGAGCACCGCCCAGCCCAGGGTCGCCGGCGGTCTCTCCCTCCACCATGATTTTCTCTTACCCTCCCCTCCATTGCTTTCTCTAGCACCTCATCACACGAGATCCAGAGAGATCTGCGCCAACCATGGCAGCCCGGAGAGGCGGATGGCGGCACCGCCGGGAGTCCTCTCGCCGACGAGCGTGTTCCCTAGGGAGCGCGCCGCCGTTGAGCGGGTTCACCACGGTGCCTCGAGCCCCGACCCGCACGTGGAACTTGCACAGCGGTTCGAGCCTTTTCCGCACGATGGTGGGGACCTTTCCGCACAGCGGCGGTGGCATCGGCGGTGAGGTGAGCCACCAGAGGTAGGTCCTCCCCGTGCCCTTTTCTTTTGGATTTAGGGTTAGGGTTAGGGTTAGGGTTTTTAGTTTTCTCTATTTCTTTTTCTTTTCGATTCTTGATCGATTTTCTTTCTTCTTCCTTCTATTCTTTTACCTGAGACTAGATGAACAACCTAAAATCCAGCTCTTGTTGCCATTGTTAAGTCTTAGCAATCACTAGGTGCACAACTAGTCGGGTGGGAACTTCACTGTGTACATCTAAGGTGTGCGTGTGCGTGGGAACACTGAGAGAAAGAGAGACCGAGAGAAGGGTAGTTGCAGACCTTCTCCTCCCTGGGTGGAGGCGGCGGAACTTGTGGCCATCGCAGGTTCTGTCGAAGGAGATCTGCGCTAGGGCAGCAACGCGTAGTGCCGGATCTGCTCGGTGGCAACGACGGGCGGTGCAGGGGCGTCGGGCTTCGGTGGCGACGGAGCTTCCCGTCACTGCCTGCGACCCTCCTAGATCGGGTAAGGGTTGTCGGTGGGGTGTGCGGCTCGGCGGCGAACCTCACGACCCAAGCCCGCGGCCCCCACCTCCTTTATATAGCGCAGGGTGGCAGGGGCCCGCCAACCAGATAGCGGTTGGGCGCCCCTGATCAGGGCGCGAGATAAGGGTCCTACTGGGCCATTGGGCCCACAGGGAAGAGATCAATCCAACAATCCAATCTTACTCCACTTAAATCTAAAGCATGTGTCCGGCAGCACCAGCCTATTATATCGATGATAAGTCATTGTTAATAGACAGTAATGAGGACAGCTACGCCTGCTGATTTTGAATCCGAGGCTAAATCTCATTTATAGCGGCAAACTAAATTATGATAGATTTGATTTCAAGTTGGTAGCACACAACACACATCTCAGAATTTTACCCCACTGGTGGAGGACTGGCCTTTTGTCCCAGTTGGGAAGGGCCATATTTCTCTCCTTCCCAACCGGGACAAAAGAGGAGAGACAAAAGGCTCCTCCTTTTGTCCCGGGTGAGCAACCGAGACTAAAGGAGGCTGTTTGTCTCGGTTGGTAATACAAACGTAACATTTGTACCGGGTGCCAACATAACCGGTACAAATGAGAATTTAGACCAGGGACAAATGACTGATTCTCTGGTAGTGCACATTCAGTGATATACATTGAACACATGAGCTAACTGATCTTCTCGAAGCAAAACAACAAAGTTCAGCATGAACAAATTCACTAAAGACGATATTGGGCTTGAGAGGGATGAGGAACCACTGGTGGAGGACTAGCCTTTTGTCCCGGTTAGGAAGGGTCTTATTTCTCTTCTTCCCAACCGGGACAAAAGAGGAGAGACAAAAGGCCACCCCCTTTTGTCCCGGGTGAATGAACCTGGACTAAAGGCGTCCTTTAGTCCAGGTTCGTGTCACGAACCGAGACAAAAGGGGGGCTACGCCAGCGCCGGGAGTCCCCCCCTTTAGTCTCGATTGGTATTACCAACCGAGACAAAAGGGGGGCTACACCAGCGCCGAGAGTCCCCCCTTTAGTCTCGGTTGGTAATACCAACCGAGACTAAAGGGGTCCCCGTGATTTTTTGTTTTCCAATTTCAATTATACTAATTATTGATATACGCGTATATTTCAATTCTTGTCTCACTTATACATATATATATGTACGTACTTAAACTAAAGACATCTATGTATACGTGTCTACTACATGTACTTAGACATATATATCTACGTATTTAAACTTATATATATATAAGTAGTATATGTTATAAAATTACAAAATATACATGAAAATATCGTTCCATTCTATTCCATCAAAATCAAGAAGGGGAGAGTCGATCAATCGGATGTCTGTCATAATGATGCCTTGCTTTTGGATTAATCACCTCGTCAATGAGGAATCCTGTTAGACCTTCTTGAACTGCCAAGAGATGGTCCTTCTCGATGATTACGTCCTTGATCATATCCATCTGTAATGTGCTAATATGTTAATTCATTCAACACAACAATTAAATATATAAGCGGTTTGAAAATGATGTATTATTTTACTTACAGTATAATCGTCGTTTGTGGAGCTGAAACAGTGTATGTGCTCACAGACGTAGTATCCACATAAATTATTTCTTTTTTCCTGTCTGAAACACTAAAGAGGAGAAACATTGTGAATATTAGTGTTAATATAGTTTAAATTATCTGAACAAGAAGTTGTTATTTAGATTAAGTACCGAAAAATCAGTGTAGAATCTAATTTCGTCTTTAAATGGTCTAGGGTGCTTAGCAATGAATTGTTTCCAAGCTCTGGGGAAAAATAATGAAAGATAGAGTGTTAGTAAATGAAACTATTGTATTAAAGAAAACATGTTAGCTAAAATTATTACACTTGTCTGAGTGAGGTTTTTCAACGAATCATAAACCACGATGTTGCTGTTGTCGACCATAATTATGATAAGAACCCAGTGAAAACTGTAGACATGGTCATAAAGATTAGAACTATAAATTACCAAAGCAAATCGTGTATTAGATGGTAATCGCACTTACTTGAATTGGTATGGTAGTAGTATTGAATTCTTGTAATGCATCTCACACAAGGTCCTATGGATTGCCTTGATACATAACTCCGGTTGCAGTTTGACCTGGTCTTGGTTAATCAAAGATGGGTCCATGAAACCAACTTTGTCATAACCCTTTTTTCGCATATCTCTTAGTTCCATGCTAAACAAAATGAAAGACAAAGTTAATTAGACGATTGACACACGCAACAAACACAATAAATTAATTAATAAACATATGAAAGTACGACACTTACAGACACCAGGCCATGATAAGATCGGTATTCAAGGCCTCTAGATGGTAAATTTCAAAAATATCTTTGAATTGCAACCAGACCACCTTCTCACCTTCACCAGCAAAATCTTCCAGTCTAATAAGCATACCAAACATCTCTTGGCCCTTCTTTGACTTTTTCATGTACCACTCATGAAATCTGTACATCTGAGTTGGTAGCTTCTTCACCAATTCCGGCCTGATCAAAGGTTGTCCTAGCTGAAAGCGCCATCTAGGTATGATGTTTCTATCCGGAGATGGTGGTTCTTCATTGCTGAGAATAGCACCTATAGGCAACCCTGTTTCTTCCGCAAAACTAATGACCTCTGCTATTTTTTCTGTAGGCATGTTTGCAAGAAGTCGTTCTTGTGCATCGAGGCCGGATGCAACATAAGTCTGCGCATCTGCTTGGTTCTTCTTCTTTGCGCCAGTCCTCGACGACTGAGGTATGTCCTCGATGTAACTATTTGGTGACCCTCCTCGTCCCTTCTTTTTCAAAGACTTGCAAAGTGAACGGTCATAATCCGTTTTCAATTCCACCTTTCTCTTGGTTTGTTCCTTCATTTGTATGAAATACTGGAGCTTGTGTGGATCTATTTTATTTTTCTCCTCGAGCTGCTTCGCTCGTACTTGTTTACGCAGACTCTCAAAGAAAGAACTGACCTCTGCTTTTGAAATCACATTTGTTTCTTCATATGTCCGCTCATATGCTAGCTTCTTTCTAACGGGCTCAGACTTTTTCTTTGCTAGATTTTTTCTGCTTTGGTGGTTGCATTGCTGAGGAAGATTGTGCTCCGGACCTATGCTTTGCAGCCAGTGGTAGCTTTGGCAGTGCTTGGGGTGGTTGCTTTGGTGGTGCTTGGGGAGGGCTGTCATCATCATCGCTCGCACCTCCAGAATGGAATGGATGTGGTGGAGACGGAGAGCGAGCATGATCTGATGATGACGGCCCTGGAGATGATGATGGTGGCGGATTCCCTTCGGGGGATCTTTTAGCGGGATTGCTGCCACGTTCTCGGGAATTATGATGTACTTTTTGGGCCACAATATGATACCGTGAAGCGCATCCTTGAGTGTCTTTTCCCCGTCACCTCCTGGGATCTCTAGCTCTAGGTCCTCAAATCTTGGATCACAGATCTCCTCCACACCAACCGAGGCGTAGCCAGGTGGAATCGGCATGCCATGGCTTGTCTGTCCTGGCATTTGCGCAAGAGCACTTCCATACGCCACCTATATATATATATATCGAGAGAGAGAAATAATTAATGAAGTGATAATTAGATTTATATATATGCATCGATAGTTGTGCTAGTTGAATGTATTAATCATATTTATACCTTCATTGTGATGTTGCTGAATGGCTTATGCAGCTCACATGAGGTCCGCCGACAGATGTCATCCACAGGGTACCATTCACTGTCGTCCACTTGAACTCCTTCTATTGCCCTTTGCTCTTCGGGAGCCTCTGTGGAAGCGCAACTGCTTTTGCGTTGGGTAGGGCTGATGACGAGATCCAGCGGTGCTTGCGCTAGTGGTTCATGCATTGCTCCAGAATGGAACCTCTCACTTATCGTGGCATCCACTCGCCGTTGAATCTCTACCTGCAGCCTTTCTTCCAGTTCTTGAAGTCTTTGCTCCATCATTTTGCGCCACTAGTCCTGTTCACGTTGTCTTCTTCTTTTGCGGCTTCTATAGGAGTCGATGTTACCCTTGAAAGCAAACTTCCACGGCACCACCCCGTAGCCTCTACAACGTCCTGGGTGTTCTGGGTTCCCGAGCGCCAAAGTGAGCTCATCGATCTCTCTGTCAACCTGTATTCTGCTCGCTTTGACATCTTCTATTTTTTGCATGATCTCAAGTGCCTTCTTACGTAATGTGGGTGGGAACTCAAGGGTCCCATCATTGGGGTTCAATTTGCCTCCATGAGCATACCAATTTTTCGATTGGTCGGGCCAGTCGAAGACCGCTAGTATGATACCTTTGGTGAGAAGGTCTTCTTCCATCTTCCGCCACCGGGGAATTGCAACCGCGTAACCACCTCGACCAAGACGATGGTTGTAGTCCCCCTTCTTACTCGAACTTATCAGCCCTTGTGCACTTTTCTTGGCAAAATCTTCGTTGTGCACGTAATCCACAAACAAGTTCCAGTGGTCTCTTAGCTTTGGCCATTCATCCCATTTTGGAGTTTCACCTTTGTTGATAAATGTTTTCTTAAGATACTTCTTTAAACTCTGAAATTGAGTTGCCATCTTCGAGAGAGTCCAACCCTTCACAAGGTTTGTGTCCACGCCTTCAGGAAGTGTGAAGTGTTTTAGGACATCAGTCCACAACATATTTTTTACTGAGTCTAGAACCACGTATGGATTATCTTCTCTTCCCTTCCATTCTCTATACTTGATGGGCACATCGTCCCTTACAATGGCCCCGCATTGCGACACGTACTTGACTTTGATCTTTTTTGGAGCACATGGCTAGCCCATCTCCGACACTTCTCTGATTTGATACATCACCTCACCGGTGAGTACCTGTGTACACCCTCTCTTAGTCTTTTTCGACGACGATCTAGAGGGCTACAAAAAGCTAGAATCGTTATTTATTAGTACATTGTGGTAATAAAATATATAGGTATAAATAGGGGTAAGAGAATTAGTAAGGCATGATTTCTCTGATACCTCGCCGGAACATTCTGCATTATCGGGGGCTGCGGCGGTGTTGTTGTCCTCGGCCCTGGTGTTGCCTTCCTCGAGGGCTGACATGTTGAGGAATTGGTCCGCCTGGGTACCCTCTTCCACGGTGTAGGTTTGTGCGTTGTCATTTGAACCATCTCTTCTATGATACCATAATAGGAGTTCTTACACCCGTTGTTGTCGATGGCGTCTATACGAATACCACTATTTTGGTTTGTGCTTTTTCTATCTTGGGCGCTCATGTAAAAAGTATAACCATTTATATCATAAGCTTGGAATTTGACAATTGTGCTAGAAGGTCCCCTAGCTAACAAAGCCAGTTGCGGATGAATCGTGGAGTTACCGATAAGTAGTTCACTCAACCATGAGGGAAATGTTTCCAAATGATGGCGTATAATCCAGGTGCCCTTTCCCCGTAGCCTCCCCTCGTGCCGTGATATCGGAACCCCAATCAAGTCAATTGAATCGACAAAATCAACACAAAACTCAATGACCTCCTCAGTTACATATCCCTTGGCAATGCTTCCTTCGGGACGAGCGCGATTAAGAACATATTTTTTTCAGGACTGACATGAACCTCTCGAAGGGCCACATGTTGTGCAGAAATACTGGCCCAAGAATAGAAATCTCTTTCACAAGGTGTACCAGGAGGTGCGTCATAACATTGAAGAAGGAAGGTGGAAAGGCCACCTCAAAGCCGACAACACATTGCACCACATCATTTTGTAGCTTTCCAAGGTTGGCTGGATCAATTGCCTTATGTGATATTGCATTGAGAAATGCACAAAGCTTTACGAGCAATAATCGTACATTCTCTGATAGAACACCCCTCAGTGCAACTGGAAGCAACTGTGTCATCAACATGTGACAGTCGTGGGCCTTTAGATTTGTGAACTTCTTGTCTTTCATATTTATGATCCCCTTTAAATTCGACGAGTAGCCAAACGGAACCTTCATGATGTTTAGGCAATCAAACATGCTTTCCTTCTCTTCCATACTGAGAGTGTAACTAGCATGACCTAAGTAATCCTGTTCTCCATCATCATCCTCTTCTGGATCTTTTTCATTCATATGGATATCTTTCAGGTCCCGTCGTGCTTCCAATGTATCCTTCGCATTACCGTAACAACCCATGAAGCCTAGCACGTTCACGCAAAGATTCTTAATAAGGTGCATCATGTCAATTGCATTCCGGACCTCAAGGACTTGCCAATAAGGTAGCTCCAAAAATATAGATTTCTTCTTTCACAGTGGTGCACGCCCATTGGCGTCATTTGGAACAGGTTCACTACCGTCACCCTTTCCAAAAACTACCCTTACATTCTTTACCATCTCAAATACCTCCTCTCCATTAAAATGGGAGGGCTTCGTACGATGACCAGCTTTCCCTTTCCAATGCATCCCTTTCTTCCTTAAGGGGTTGTGATTAGTTGGAAGAAAACGACGGTGACCCATATACACGACCTTCTTACAATTTTTTAGATGAATACCTTGGGTTTTATCTAAATAGTGCGTGCAGGCTCGATATCACTTGTTTGTCTGCCCGGAAAGGTTACTTAGAGCAGGCCAATCGTTGATGGTTACGAACAACAATGCTCGAAGGTCGAAGCTCTCTTGCTTACACCTTGATCCTACCAAAGCAGTAATAGTTCCTCGACCAATGGTCTTAGATACACATCAATGTCGTTGCTGGGTTGTTTTGGACCTTGGATAAGGACCAGCATCATAATGAACTTTCACTTTATGCACATCCAACCAGGAAGGTTGAACATGCACAGGGTCACAGGCCAAGTGCTATGACCACTGCTGAACTCGCCGAATGGATTGAAACCATCCGTACTTAAACCAAACCTTATGTTCCTTGCATCCTTAGCGAAGTCTGGGAATGCTCTATCAATCTTTCTCCACTGAGACCCATCAGCCGGATGTCTCAGCATGTGGTCTTCCTTACGTTCCTCTTTGTGCCACCTCATCAACTTAGCATTTCCTTTGTTCCTGAACAAACGTTTCAAATGTGGTATTATAGGAAAATACCACATAACATTAGCCGGAACTCTCTTCGTCTTGGGAGGTTGCCCCTCGAGATCATCAGGATCTTCATCTCACCGGATCTTATAACGTAGCGCTTTGCACATAGGACAAGCATTCAAATTCTCATTTTCTGTGCTGCAATAAAGGATGCAATCATTAGGGCAGGCATGGATCTTTTGAACCTCCAACCCCATAGGGCACACAATCTGTTTTGCTTCATATGTTGTGGACGGTAATTCATTTTTCTCGGGAAGCTTCTCCTTCACAATTTTTAGCATCCCCTCAAATGCCTTATCAGACACACCATGTTTTGCCTTCCATTGTAGCATTTCCAGTGTAGTTCCAAGCTTTTTGTGACCCTGCTTGCAATCTGGGTACAACAATTTTCTGTGATCTTCTATCATACGCTGCAACTTTACCTTTTCCTTATCATTTTTGCAGTCCCTATGTGAATCCTGTAGAACCAGACCAAGATCATCAACAGGGTCATCTTCTGGTAACTCTTCTTCGTCAGCATCTTCCATTAATGTATCTGCAAAAGCTTGCCCCACTGCCCAGTCCAGAATGTTATTATCATCCTCCTCCTCTTCTTCTTCGTCTTCCATCACAACCCCTCTTTCACCGTGCTTGGTCCAAACCACGTAGTTTGGCATGAATCCATTTTTAATCAAGTGGAGGTGCAGAGTCCTCCAGTTGGTGTGGTCTTTTTCGTCTCTGCATTGCGAGCATGGACAACACTTCATTTTTTTAAATTTTGGCATAACATTTTAGTATAAAAACAATCCACTATCCCTACGTCTCATTTTCTAATAACTAAAAAGTTAAATTCTATTTTCTCTAATAATAAATTATCATTATTTGTATGACACCAAGGAGAAGCTGACATAGAGCACGTACGACCTCCGATTCCAACGGAGCAAGCTGATCAAGCATGATGTCGACATTCTCTCTCTCACTCTCTGGATAAGGTGTCTAAGCCCTGTTGTATTGTATATGCTGAAGCTGACCTCGTGAGAGGTGTCACTCAAAACATTATGCTTGGACAACTTGCTCCAATTGGAACTGGAGGTAGTGCACTATATGTCTGAACGACCAGATGTTGCAGTAGGCAATCGAGTATTTAATATCCATGTTGATTCTACAATACTTCATTTTTTAAAATTTTGGCATAACATTTTAGTATAAAAACAATCCACTGTCCCTACGTCTCATTTTCTAATAACTAAAAAGTTAAATTCTATTTTCTCTAATAATAAATTATCATTATTTGTATGACACCAAGGAGAAGCTGACATAGAGCATGTACGACCTCCGATTCCAACGGAGCAAGCTGATCAAGCATGATGTCGACATTCTCTCTCTCTCTCTGGATAAGGTGTCTAAGCCCTGCTGTATTGTATATGCTGAAGCTGACCTCATGAGAGGTGTCACTCAAAATATTATGCTTGGACAGCTTGCTCCTATTGGAATCGGAGGTAGTGCACTATATGCCTGAACGACCAGATGTTGCAGCAGGCAATCGAGTATTTAATATCCATGTTGATTCTACAACACTTCATTTTTAAAAAATTTTGGCATAACATATTAGTATAAAAATAATCCACTGTCCATAGGTCTCATTTTCTAATAACTAAAAAGTTAAATTCTATTTTCTCTAATAATAAATTATCATGATTTGTATGGCACTAATCCATTTTATATGTATATTATTTTATTATCTCATTTTCTTACTAACAATATTTTCTATAAAAGAAAGCTAGCTAAAAGTTAAATTTATTCTATGTTCATTCTACATAAAAGTAAAATTCAATTTTATTTATATAAAAAAACAAAATGCTTAATAAAAATGAATAAGAGAAGATTCAATGCTAGTAGCTAAATAACTACTTGTTACTAAATCTAAAGTATATTAAAAACCTCATCTCTTAGCTTCAGCATAATGTTCTCAGTGACACCTCTCCGGAGGTAAGCTTCAGCATATACAGCAGCTTCAAGCAAGATGCCTACATTCTCTCTCTCTCGATAAGGTGTCTAAGAATTCCAGTTGATTACTTGTAACATCACTTCATTAAGGTAGATGGTTACTGTTGTCCCTGTAGTCTCAACAAGGATGTTCGAGGATGTTGTACGTACAAGAACAACAAGTAACCATCTATCTTAAATAAGTGATGGAGGTTCTTAGAATCGAGGTTGTCCGCCGATCTCTCTTGGACGAGCTTCCGTACTTGATGCTGCTGTATATGCTGAAGCTTACGTGAGGTGTCACTAAAAAACATTATGATTGGACACCTTTCATAATACCGATGCTGCATTATGTTGTATTTCTTACCTAAATGTTACATTTATTTTCTACCTCAAAGTAAAATTCAATTTTATTTATATAAAAAACAAAATGCTTAATAAAAATGAATAAGAGAAGATTCAAAGCTAGTAGCTAAATAACTACTTGTTACTAAATCTAAAGTATATTAAAAACCTCATCTCTTAGCTTCTCCTACCTAAAAATTTAAATTTCTATTTTCTAAGTCTCTATATCATAAAATGAAATTTAATCACAACAAATGAAGGGTGGATGAAGAATGAAACCTTGGCAACACTTTGAAGGAGAGAAATCTTCACAAATTGATGAAAAAAATTCTGCAGCATCTCCCTAGGAGAGAGGCGCCATGGAGAGCTTGAGCTTGAGCTCTCGGTTGAAGCTAATAAGAATGGCTCGGGCAGGAGGAAGAAGCAGGAGAGTTGACAAATTTATATGGCGGGGCCTTTTACCCCGGTTAGTAAAACCACCCTGGACTAAAGGACATCCTTTAGTCTCGGGTGGTAAAATGACCCGGGGCTAAAACTTTTGTCTCGGGTGGTTTTACCACCCGAGACTAAAGGGGTACTCTTTAGTCTCGGGTGGTAAAACCACACGAGACAAAAGGTCAGCGCCAATTATTGCGACCAGAGAGCCATTGACGGCCAGGCCTTTAGTCCCGGGTGGTTTTACCACCTGAGACTAAAGGGGGGGCGGCGCCCGAGGCCTTTCGAGGCCACGTCACCCCCAAAGCCTTTTGTCCCGGTTCCATATTTGAACCGGGACAAAAGGCCGGGAAGAAAGGTCGCATCTCTACCAGTGCCCACCAGACTTGGATCAAGTCGCTGCGGCCGCCTCATCTGCCTTCGCTTGCACACACACGACGCGGAAAGGGTGAGCACATCACAAAGGGAGGGAGAGAGAGAGAGAGAGAGACTACGACAGAACTGGACATCACCAACGGTTTTGAGTGAACCGGCGGTGAAGGGTCATCACCGCCGGTTTTTTAAGCTGACCGCAATAATGCGTGTAGCAGCGTTAAAAACTGTTGGTGATGGGTCTCTATCACCGCCGGTTGGACAAACCGGCGGTGATAGAGACCCATCACCAACGGTTCAGTACCAACCAGCGGTGATAAATGGGGCAACGGACCCAAAATTTTTATCTAGGGGAATGAAGCAGCACCTCACGTCCGCCAGCTCCCTTATCTCCCTCTCCTCCTGTCCCCCCTCACAAATCGTGTCTCTCTCTCTCATCTCCCTCTCCTTCTCCTCCTACCCACTGCTCTGCTTCTCACTGTCGGCCCCCTCTCCACCCGTCGGCACCCTCCCTCCCTCTCTTTAGCCGGCACCATCTATCCCTCCATCAATCTCGCTAGCACCCTCCCTCTCCTCTCCCCGGCCAAATCTCTGCCATCCCTCCTCTCTTCCCTCTGCGTGCCCCTTACTCGCCGGTTGCAGTGAGGAGCGGTGGCAGGGTGAGGAGCGGGTGCGGCGTCAACGGCGCGGGGCTGACAGACCAACAGGCGCGAGCGCAGGCAGGCATCGGAGGTGGTGGCAGCGACGAGATCCGCGACGGCGGCAGTGGTGACGAGATCCGTGGCGGAGGCAGTGGTGACAAGATTCCGCGGTGGTGGCGACGACGAGATCCTATGAGCTTCTCTCTCACCCTCCCCCTCTCTCTCTCCCTCTCTCTTTCACCCTCCCACTATCTCTCCCTCTCCAGTGCGGTGACACGGCCGAGTGTTGGTGCCTGTGCAGGCGGGGCACCGGCGGCCAGTGCAGTCAGATCCGACGTTGGTACAGCCGGGCTGTGGCGCCGGTGCGGGTTGGGCACCAATGCGGCCAGATTTGACGAGCTACGTCGAGGCGGGGTGGGGATTTTTTTCTTTTTTTATTTTCAAAAAATGGCAACACCAACGGTTCCTAAAACTACATCACCATCGGCTCCCCTCATCATCGTTGCTGATGAGTGTAGGACCGATATGGCGACCAGAGAGGGGGGGAGTGAATGGGGGCTGATTAAAATTCTTCTCCGAAGAGACGAACTCGGCCTATGTTCCAAAATCACTTCCGTGGACCTCGACACCGACTTGCCAGGATCATGTAGTCACTGAGAGTACTACAGACCCTAGAAACAAGTCCCAACACCAACTCGCACAGCGAAAAACTCCTTGGAGCAAAACTAGGACACAGGCGGTCAGACCGCAGGCCACAGGCGGCTAGACCGGCCTGGGCGGTTCGACCGCGTCCTGGGGGCGGTTAGACCGCCTGACAGTCCGGGTCACCTGGACCCAACCTCCGGAACACCCGGGAGCAAACAGAGATGCCTCAGGTCACTCGAACACAACAACCGGATTACCCGAGTGCTCAGAGCAACCAACCTGGCCAAGGGAGGTCTGACCGCCTACACCAGGCGGTTAAACCGCGTCCAGCAGAAGCTCCAAGAAAAGTTTCAAACAGGACCAAACGGACTCAAAACTCTCCAAGATTTTGACCAAGGCCTCTCCTAATCAGGGCAAACTTGCTCCCAGAAGAAAACCCCGAAAAGCCAAACTTTTCCCGGCGAGAAACCCTAGGCGGTTAGACCGCCTGTGCCTGAGCAGCAAGCCCGCGGGTCAACTTTCAACTTCCCATCGCCCGATCTCCTGATTCACCTAACGGATTGCAGCGAAACTTTGGGGAAGTATGGGACGCCTTGTGGACAACCTCTACCTCAAAGGATCTGCCACAAAATGCTCTCAATCATGGGGAATCGCGAATAAAAGGTCACAACCTCAAGAACTCGGGGGAACCTGAAAACCACCAAAATCGAAGAACTTCTTGAGGATTTGTAGGGACAAGATCACCAAGAAAAGAGGCCCAAGGCACTCATGTGTGATCCCCAACACAAATCCCCCAAGGAAACGCCCCGAATCCTTCCCGACGAAATTCCTAAGACAAGACCCCAAAAATCAACCGAAAAAGGAAAACGCTGGGAAACAAAGAGGACACAAAACTAGCACCATGAATCTTCTTCACAAACCAAGGAAGGATTCTTTACAAGGGCTACCAACCTCCCAACATCCACCCTCTTGATGATTTGGCGATGAAGCTCTAGCTAGCCTATAGAAGGAGAAAATCCATAGCAAGTGCTAGGGAAGAGAGAGAATCAAAACCTAATCACCAAACCTAGGGTGAAGCCCCAAAGCTTGGCTGCACACTTCCTCCATCTCCTATCTATCTATAGTCCATCGGAGGTGGCAAATTACTACTCTACCCCTACAACTCGAAATTAAGATACATACCCCTCAGGGGCAATTCCGGTAAGTTGTGCGTAACTCCATCGAGCGAACACGCATCCACCGCAGCCTTGCTTTCCTCCGACGCAAGCTCCGCAATCACGTCGCGTGTCCCCCGCTTCGAAGCTCCTCGACGCACTGTTGTGACCCGGGCGGTTAGACCGCCCCTCCCAGGCGGTCAGACCGGCCCAAGCGGTCAGACCGGCCCACCTGGGCGGTTAGATCGGGCTGGGTGGCCGTCCTCGTCTCGCCGAGTCCTCGGGCTCGGTTTTGAGGCCCAAACCGAGAAACCCTCCTCCTTGTAGTTTTGTGGCAAAGCTCCAAACCCCACGTGCGGACTTCAGTTGTTAGCCGCCACCCCGCACCGGCTTGCCCACATGCAAGCTTTGGTTGTTAGCCGCTACCTTGCACCGGCTCGATGTTGATTTTGTGGTCAAATCAACAAACCCCGCGTGCAGACTTCGATCGTTAGCCGCTACCCTACACCGGCTCGGCCACGTGCAAGCTTCGGTTGTTAGCTGCTACCTTTACTGGCTTGGTGTTGATTTTGTGGTCAAATCAACAAACCATGCGTGCAGACTTCGATCGTTAGCCGCTACCCTGCACCGGCTCCATGTCCACGACTTCGTCTTGCTCTTCTTGCACCATGCGGACCGCACTTGATCCCGTCCGGCCACCGGGTCCCTCGAACCAAGCCTACTTGTCTCTCCACACCTGGAGGCCACCCTGGCTAAGACCTTTCGCGCCTGTTATTCACCTGCACCAACGCAAATCAAGCCGCATCCAACACCTGCAATACTAAGCCAAGAGTCAGTCCACACCATGTTGTCAATCACTCATCACTAAGGAGCGACCATCCACTGGTCCTCGGACACACCTGGTCCTCAATCTCCCCCTTGATGAGTGCATTGACAACACACATAGATACCACATGAAAATAACAAGGGAAAAACGAAAAGAACCGAACAAGAATTCAAGCAAGTGATCAAAAGCCAAAGAACCAGCAAGAACAAGATCACTTAAATGAGAAAGTCTCAGTCCCCTAAAAGGGCAATGGCTCGACACAACCGAGACAAAACAAGCTCACAACCAAGGAGCAAAGCACAAAACTCACAAAGCACGAACAGGCACAAGGAGCACCCCCTGCACAAATGCACACTCCACCTGAACAAATGCAAGCTCCCCCTGAACAAATGCAAGCATGGAAACCATGAAACCATGCAAAACTGCTCTCGGCGGTCAGACCGCCTGCAGGACGCGGTCAGACCGCCTGTGACCTGAAATGCAGTGCTGATCTGGCCAGGCGGTTAGACCGCCTCCCCCATACAAAATTTTTTTGTCTCGAATTTGGTCCAAAACTGCACGGAAACCCTCTAAATGTGCCCATATGACTTTTTCATGCACAAACTTCTCCCTCTTGTTGATGCATGAATCAAGGCAAATTTAGGAAAATTTTAACTCTAAGCTTCTCAAATAGAAAATGAGCACAATAAAAATGCTACAAATGAGATATTGAGCAAGCTAGATAGTTCACAGTTCCGTAAAAGCATTGCAAACAGGATGGTAAAGTTTCATATGCATGGGACAAAGCTAAGGTCAATTTTAGCAATTTTGCGAAAAAATTTGCTCTCATGAGCAAAGTCCTAAACATGAGCAAAATGTGCATAAATGAACTAAATCACACACAAGCTCATACAAGGTCACAAGTTCTCATCCAAGGATCATTGCAAACACCCACAAGCTATCTCATGTCATGTCAAAGCCACCGAGCCATAAAATGAGACTTCTCATGGTAGACATCATGCAACGGTTTAACACCCAATTTAAGCAATTTAAAGCATAAATGACATGATTCATATGAGAGCATATTTTTCAAGTATTGACATTTCATTTTCAGATTTAAACATGGTACATGAAATGCCTTTGCGGCAAAAAGAAGCTTATGCTCCTCCATATGGTAAACAAGTGGGCTAAACATTCACAATGACAAAAGGTCTTTGACCTCAAAAGACAAGAACATGATGCCCAAGCATAAACTAAGCATGACATAGTCACTCAAGCACATAAAGACCATGAAAAGGTATCTACTCATGAGTGAAAGTCAATTTAGCATTTTTCTTGAAAAGGTAGCAATTGCACCATGGATATTTAACAAAGCCATCACGAGCATAGCAATACATCACCAATCACTAGAAAGCATACTAGAAATCTCATAGGTAGCATAACAGGTACTCACTACCTATAAGAGAAGCCCAACCTAGTGAATGCAAAGATGCCTAACCTACCATGGTATGGTACATGAAAGTAAAATGCATGTATCTCACATATGCTACAAGAGAAGCTCCAGGACCCAACTCAGAAAGGGCAAACCAAAAAGAAGCCAAAAGAAACAACAAGAGCAACAGGCTTCAACAAAGAACTTCTCACTCACCTGACATGCACCATCAAGCAGAACTCGTCCTCGTCCATTATCCCCAAAAAGTGATGTACTCCCTAGACATCACTAGGGTGAGGCTGGAGAACCATCCCCGATCTCCGGTCATGTGCTTTGAAAAGCCGGAGTCGATCAACCAAAAGCTCTCCATGCCTCCCGCCTACAAAATCAAAAACGAGAACGAGAGCGAGCAAACAACTCAACACTGGGGTTAGCACAAAAAGAGTTAAACCAGTGCCGAGCCATCTGCTCAAAAGAAGGGTTAGCAAAATCCATGCTACCACTGTCCATCCGTGGAACCCTCTCACGTCTCACGAAATGAGTACGAGCACCACGAAAGGGAACATGTGGTCCGTACCTCCTCTAAGACTCAGAGTTGCGATCGTCTCTCCCAAACTCGTATCGATCACGAGAGAGAGGACGTCCAGCAAACTCACCGCCACGACCAAACCCAGAGCGCACACCACGCACCAAACCAGACCTGCTAGCACCTCGAGGTCCACCGGTCTGACCGGTTTGCCCCACCAGTCTGACCGGTGCCCTCTGCTCAGCCCCAACACTGCCTCTCGGAAGATCTCTCACCACAACAGCTCCCCTAGGCAGTGGCTCACGAGGCTCAAGCACACCACGAGAAAGGTGGTACCTGTCCTGGTTACTCCACTCCTGCTCACTCCTCACAGCAATCTTCTTCCTATAGCAAAACTCCTCAAGGTGACCATCCCTTCCACAAAACTCACAATGGAAGCGGACTGGTTTTGGCTTTTGCTTTGGTGGGTTCTCTCTGAGCTGTGGCTTCTCACTTGGCTTCTCACCCAACTCAGGGACAAAGACAACTCTCTTCCTAAGGTTGTTTGTCTTGGGTGGAAACTTGGGAGGATCGGGAGTGGTGTCAAGTTTGTTGCGCAAGTGGTTGGGTTCAGGAGCAAAGCTGTTCTTGGGTGGAGCTGTTTGTGGTGGAGTAGGAACTCTCTCAGTTTTCTCACCACTGCTCTCACCAATCCTCTCTGAACCTAGACCCTGACCATCAGCCCGCTTAAACTGCTCTATCATCATCCTAAGTTGTGGCTCTCTACCTGACAACTAACCCAAACACTGACGCAACTCATCATTCTCATCCTGCAAGCGGTTAGCACAGTGTTCAAGTTCAAGGTTCTTAACAGTAGCATCCTCACAGCTAGAACAAGCAGTAGCAATGGGAGATTTCAAAACAGCCTCTAGAGAAACAATGCGAGCATGAGAGTCATCTAGTTTACCATGCAAAATAGGACAAGTAGCACAAGCTCCTAACAAAGCAGGTCTAGACTTCAACTCAGTCAACTCAGCCCTAACAGCATCTAGTTCCTCAAGACGAGAGGCATACTTGGTTTTTAGTTCAGAGAGGTCAACCAAGAACACATTGCAATTAGTGCAGTCAACCTCATCAGTAACCACAGGAGTAGCTTTCAAGGACTCAATCTGTACTCTAGCATCAACAAGAGAAGACTCTAGTTCCATGACTTTTTCTCTAGCCTCTCCTAGCAGAGTCCTATACTCTCTCTTCTCCTTGTTGGTTTTCCTAAGCACATCATCACGATTGTCCAGCAAAGCATCCAACTTAGCAATCTCCTCTAGAAAGAAGGCGGGATCGCAGTTTACCTCGTCCTCAGAGTCGGACTCGGAGTCGGAGACGTTCTTCCTACTCTTCTTGCTGTCGGAGCTGCGTGCCATGCCGCAGAAGCCTGGACATTTGTTCGTGACGGCGCAAAGTCCATTGAAGCTCTTGTGGACGGTCTTCCTCTTCTCCTTGTGCTTGTCGCGGTCTACTTCCTCGCTACTTGAGCTCGACGACATGTCCTCAAAACCGGAGTCGATGTCGCTAGGTTCCTCGATCTTCGCTCAACCCCGTGCCTTCCTTCCACGTCCGTGAGGCTTCTTCTTCGACCTTCTTCCCTCATTCTCGGACTTGTGCTTGTCGTCGTTGTTCATCTTCGGGCACTCGGTGAAAAAGTGTCTTGTCTTGCCGCACTTGTAGCACGTACTCAAGCGCCGCCTTGTACTGTTGCGGTTCTCGAACATGTGCCTGAACCTCTTCGACAGCAACGCGAGATTGTCCTCGCTCAGCACCTCAAACTCCTCATCTGGCAAAGACACAAGAGAAGACAAAGCAAACTGTCTGAAGGAAGAGTTAGCTGAAAGTCCTGAACCGAAGTCAGAGACAAGAGCCAGACTATGTGGGTGAGTCGGGTTCTCGGTCTTGGCTCTCAAAGCCCTGTCTACCTCAGAGGACTTGAGCTTGGAGAAGAGCTCATCGACCGTGAGTGTCTCATAGCTAGTGGACTCCATGATGGCCTCGACCTTAGCACTCCACACGGTATGATCCAGTGAGTATAAGAGCTTCACAGCTCTATCATGATCATCGTACAGGAGGACGGTCACATTGGCCCTCATGTTGTTCACAACGCAAGTAAAGCGCTGAAACATCACGTCAATAGAGTCGCCGGGGAGATGAGTGAAATTCTCGTACTCTCTCCGGTAAGTCACGAACAACCGAGCTTTGACTTGGTTGTTCCCACCGTGAGCTACCTTCAGTTTCTCCCAAATCTTGCAGGCCAAGTTCTCTCCCAAAACACGATTGAATTCGTGTTCAGAGAGAGCACGGTAAAGGAAGTCGACGGCCTTGCTGTTGGCCTTGAACATGTCCCTAGAGCCTGGTAGCAAGAAAGCCTCGGGGATGACATAGTTGGTACTCGTCACCTCCCAAATCAGCTGCCCCTTGCCACGGAGAAATGCGCCCATCCGGGCTTCCCATATCTGGTAGTTCTTTCCATCAAAGTGTGGAGGACTCGAACTCTGCTCTTGGTGCGCCATCTTTGGATCTCGAACCGGTTAGAGTTAGGAGACCCTTAACTCGGCTCTGATACCACTTGTAGGACCGATATGGCGACAAGAGAGGGGGGAGTGAATGGGAGCCGATTAAAATTCTTCTCCGAAGAGACGAACTCGGCCTATGTTCCAAAATCACTTCCGCAGACCTCGACACCGACTTGCCAGGATCACGTAGTCACTGAGAGTACTACTGACCCTATGAACAAGTCCCGACAGCAACTCGCACAGCGGAAAACTCCTTGGAGCAAAACCAGGACACAGGCGGTCAGACCGCAGGCCATAGGCGGTTAGACCGGCCTGGGCGGTTTGACCACGTCCTGGGGGCGATTAGACCACCTGACACTCCGGGTCACCTGGACCCAACCTCCGGAACACCCGGGAGCAAACAGAGACGCCTCAGGTCACCCGAACACAACAACCGGATCACTCGAGTGCTCAGAGCAACCAACCTGGCCAAGGGCGGTCTGACCGCCTACACCAGGCGGTTAAACCACGTCCAGCAGAAGCTCCAAGAAAAGTCTCAAACAGGACCAAACAGACTCGAAACTCTCCGAGATTTTGACCAAGGCCTCTCCTGATCAGGGCAAACTTGCTCCCAGAAGAAAACCTCGAAAAGCCAAACTTTTTTCGGAGAGAAACCCTAGGCGGTTAGACCGCCTGTGCCTGGGCAGCAAGCCCGCGGGTCAACTTTCAACTTCCCATCGCCCGATCTCCCGATTCACCCAACGGATTGTAGCGAAACTTTGGAGAAGTATCGGATGCCTCGTGGACAACCTCTACCTCAAAGGATCTGCCCCAAAACGCTCTCAATCATGGGGAATCGTGAATCAAAGGTCACTACCTCAAGAACTCGGGGGAACCCAAAAACCACCAAAATCGAAGACCTTCCCGAGGATTTGTAGGGACAAGATCACCAAGAAAAGAGGCCCAAGGCACTCATGTGTGATTCCCAACACAAATCCCCCAAGGAAACGCCCCGAATCCTTCCCCACGAAATTCCTAAGAAAAGACCCCGAAAATCAACCAAAAAGGAAAACGCTGGGAAACAAAGAGGACACAAAACTAGCACCATGAATCTTCTTCACAAACCAAGGAAGGATTCTTTACAAGGGCTAGCAACCTCCCAACATCCACCCTCTTGATGATTTGGCGATGAAGCTCTAGCTAGCCTATAGAAGGAGAAAATCCATAGCAAGTGCTAGGGAAGAGAGAAAATCAAAACCTAATCACCAAGACCTAGGGTGAAGCCCCAAAGCTTGGCTGCCCACTTCCTCCATCTCCTATTTATCTATAGTCCATCGGATGTGGCAAATTACTACTCTACCCCTACAAGTCAAAATTAAGATACATACCCCTTAGGGGCAATTCCGGTAAGTTGTGGGTAACTCCATCGAGCGAACACGCATCCACCGCAGCCTTGCTTTCCTCTGACGCAAGCTCCGCGATCACGCCGCGTGTCCCCCGCTTCGAAGCTCCTCGACGCACTGCTGCGACCCGGGCGGTCGGACCGCCCCTCCCAGGCTGTCAGACCGGCCCAGGCAGTCAGACCGGCCAGGCGGTCAGACTGGCCCACCTGGGCCGTTAGACCGGCCTGCGTGGCCGTCCTCGTCTCGCTGAGTCCTCGGGCTCGGTTTTGAGGCCCAAACCGAGAAACCCTCCTCATGGTAGTTTTGTGGCAAACTACCAAACCACGCGTGCGGACTTCGATTGTTAGCCGCCACCCCGCACCGGCTCGGCCACATGCAAGCTTCGGTTGTTAGCCGCTACCTTGCACTGACTTGGTGTTGATTTTGTGGTCAAATCAACAAACCTCGCGTGCAGACTTCGGTCGTTAGCCGCTACCCTGCACCGGCTCGGCCACGTGCAAGCTTCAGTTGTTAGCCGCTACCTTGCACTGGATCGGTGTTGATTTTGTGGTCAAATCAACAAACTCCACGTGCAGACTTCGGTTGTTAGCCGCTACCCTGCACCGGCTCCATGTCCACGACTTCGTCTTGCTCTTCTTGCACCATGCGGATCGCACTTGATCCCGTCCGGCCACCGGGTCCCTCGAACCAAGCCTACTTGTCTCTCCACACCTGGAGGCCACCCTGGCTAAGACCTTTCGCGCCTGTTCTTCACCTGCACCAACGCAAATCAAGCCACATCCAACACCTACAATACTAAGCCAAGAGTCAGTCCACACCACGTTGTCAATCACTCATCACTAAGGAGCGACCATCCACTGGTCCTCGGACACACCTGGTCCTCAATGAGGATTATGGAGCCGGCGGTGATAGCTTGTTCTGCAGTAGTGAGAGAGAGAGAGGGGGGAGATGGAGCCAGCACGTAACTGCAACGGCGCTGCAAGCCAGCAGCCTACCTCGCGCGGAGCCCGCACCTCCCTTGGCCGCCGCAGCGGCCACGCGCACGCTCCTCCTTGCCACTGCTGCAGAGGCCAAGAGAAGCGCATATGGATCGGTCAGCCGCTCATCGCCACCTGGTCAGCCCGGTTCGCGCAGCATGGGCGAGCTGAGCAGAGGCATACGTACCTAGGGTGGCGGATCTGGGCTTGGCTGAGGCAATGGCGCCAACACCGTGCAGCGTGGAGGACGCAGTGGTGGCCGCCATTGGTCTCGTCTCGTCCCATCTCAGTGTCTCATGTCGTGCTCCCAGATGGGTTGCAGCGGTGGGCTGGCGGTGGGGGCACTTTATAGGCTCTTGCTGTCGCCGGCAGACTGCCCGCACGGCCCCAAATTCGGGTCTGGGAACCAGCAATAGGTAATGGACATTTCATAGCCCGTTACCACAAATATTAAAGGTAACGGGTGTTAATTACCAATAAGGCTTGGTTGCAGCCTGCAGGTCTTATGCGTAACGGACGCCGATTCATTGGTAACAGGCGTTAATGAGGTCTGTTACCTTTAATATTGTTGGTAACTGGCGACATAACCCCGTTACCAATGTCGCATTACCTATTTGAGGTTTTCACGTAGTGGGAGTTGCATGTCTGTACCAAATATTAGTGTTGTAGTGGACAGAACCAAGATGCAGAAGATCAGATAGTGTTTATTTACTACTACAAAAATGAGCATTTGCCGCGTTAGTAACGGTCAAAACACATTGTGCCACTGCACTTTCTTTTGTATCAGTTTGTAGCCTCAGCCGGTACTAAATGGTGGCAAGAGACCCGGAAAAGCAATGTTTGGAAAGCATTTAGTACCGGCTGAAAGTTCTGACCGGTAATAAATAGTTTTGACACAACTTTGTACCGGGTAGAGCCCGACTCGGTAATAAGGGTCACAAATTAGTACCGAGTGGAGGGAAGCCCTAGTACTAATGCTGACTCGGTCCACCCGCCACTGCCTCCCCTCCTCTTCTTGTCTCCTCTTCCTTTTTTTTATCTCACTTCTCATTTTCCCCTCCTACTTCTACCCTTCTCTCCCTCTCCTCTGTCTCACAACTAGCGGGGCGCCGAGGCTGGGCAGGCGCATGCGCACAGGGGCTGCGGTCACCCAACGGTGACAGGCGCAAGTGGCGCGCAGTCACCCAGCGACGACAGGCGCAAGTGGCGTGTGGGGGGGCGAGGCTCCCCAGTGGTGGCAAGCGCAGATGGCATGCGGGGGCCGATCCTCCCCGATGGCCCACGGGGCCAGGCCGGAGCAGAAGGCGGCATGCGGGGACCGGGACCACCCGGCGATGGCGAGATGGTCCCAAGCTGAGGACGGGCGGCGGAGCATGCGGGAGCGGCGGCCGGCGGGATTGTGCAAGACTTCTGAAAAATGTGATTGTGATTTTGTGCTATGTGAAAAGAAAATGAGAAGAAAAGAAAAAGAAAAGGAATTGAAAACGTGCTAGGCATGCCACCAATTTAGTACCGGACCGTATCTTCAACCGGTACAGTACCGGAGTACTAAATAGGGTTGCTGACCGGTACTAAAGGTCGAGTAGTGATTCCACTTTTCTAATAAGAATAATATTTTTTCCATCACCTGAAAAAAAAACCAATGTATACCTCCCCCGAAGCAACCTGTACGTCAGCCTTCCTCGTGACACCATTTTTGGTAACTGACGACTGACGTAAAAAAGGAAAGCACAGCTAAAACTGACAGCATATGGTCACTGTCAAAATTACTCTGGAGCAATCGATTGACCTGTTAGCAGCACGAGACAATCCCCGTATACTGACAATTTTTGTGAGACAATCCCCGTATACTGACAAAAATTACTCTGGAGCAATTTTTGTGGGAGCACGAGACTGACAGCACGATTGACCTGACAGCTAAAACTGACAGCATAAGGTAAATCAATTTTCTAAGACTAAATGTATACTCCAACTTCTTTGCATTTATGATGATATAGATTGACATAAGTGCTGACTAATATGTACTTACTTGAAAATATGTAGGAGATTATAGTACTGAAGATTAGTGTTATTCAGCTTTTTATGGCCATATATATGCTATTCATGTATTGATGAACCATGCTTTCTTTTCTTACACTGGTTCTCTCATGATTTCAAATTTTGGTTCGGTCGTAGTTACAAGGACATAGATAGATTGTATTACTCCAAACTCCAGGTAATACTATGAGTCTTCATTATAATATTAATGAAATTAGGTTAGATTATAATTCTCTAGTGAATTTCTTAGTGCCTTATAAGTTCACATCTGAGTTCTTGTGTCCTTTGTGTTCATAACATGTGTATATACTGCATCAAAGTGTGCACCGTATAGAGATATTTGGCTAGCAAATTTTGCTTACCACCTGGAGGAAAATTCGCAAATATGTGTATAGTTCAATACTGAATATAAGGTATTCTGTGTATGTGATAGCAATTTGACATGCACATCATAAATTCATGTCCGGGCAACTGTTCAAATAAATCCAACTGAAGAATAAGAACCTTGTTTTCGGTAATGGGGAGGGGTTTTTCTTCTTTATTCCTCCTTTCTCCTCAAAAGTGGAGAGGGACTCCGCCACTGCTTGTTTGTTTTACATGGAAACTAACATGGTTGGAACATGTCAACTCATGCATATATTATCCCATTAATTATTCTTCATCACATTTGCGATAATTTTTTGACTTTTCGTACATTATGTTCATGCTCAGAGAGATGAAAAACGGCCTACGCTCAGATGGAATGAGAATAATGGAAGATGTTGTTATTATTGCATCATTGTGTAGTATTTATATATTTGTAAACATATTGTTTTTTCTGAAACCAGTAATTATTCATTACTATAGAAAGAATCTCACCTCTCAAATAGGTGACCTTTCATTCCCCTCTTATCTAAGTTCCATTTAGAATTCAGAAATACTTTCCACGTTCTGCCTGGCTTGAATATTCTATTAAGGTTCAGACAAAACACAACCGTATCTGTGAGTGACAACAATCATTTTGCACCTTTTTTATGTTTGAGAATTTATTACATCCAGAAAGGGACATATAAGGTAGAAATGTCGATACTAATTAAACAGTAGATGAAATGATGTGCTGTTGATATGATTGGCCAAATTGAGGCATTTTATGGTGATTGCGAAATATTAAGCGGATGCACTAGATGCTGAAGCATCAACGATATATATAAACTGATGATGCGGGGTGTATAAATTTCTTACAGAAACTATAAAGTTCTCTGAATTATCTAAATCATTTCTCTTTTGATATGTCCAAAATCTTCTACGACATGCACCAAATTGCTCTTCTCCCGTCCCTGTTTAATTTTGTCATTTTTATTTCATTCAATGCTTTTAGTTTTTACCATCGATGAACTTGTCCAAATCTACTTCGATATCAACACTAATATACATCTAGGCAACCACGCAGAAAGACAACCAGAAACCTTGAGTAGAAGATAGATCGTACTATGGCCAATTGCTTACCTTATAAACCTTGAGTAGAAGATAAATCAACTACTATACATGCAATGCATAATCCATGCAGACTTGTCTTAGTGTATACGTCTCAACTATCTTCATCCTTTTCTTACATTTCCATTTGATACTGACTTTAAACATGGGGAAAGTTAAAATGCAATAACATAAGACTTCTTTTCCAGTTTTTCTATTCAGAATATTTTTGTTTTTCAGACTCAAAAGTGGAGATAAAATCTCAAATTAACTAAAATTAAACGATCATGGCTTGTTTATTTACATTCAATTTAAAGACCAGTTAAAAAATTTTGAGGTGAAAAAGGTTAAAATTTAATGACAGCCAATGAACTATATGATTTTTTCTCAAGATTTTACTTAGAGTGTAGTATTGGTTTATCCAGATATAAAACTGGACCAAAACATCAAAGCTTCATAAACCCAGTCAATGAGAACCATATGACTTTTCCAAGTTTCTGCTCAGAATTTCTTTTGTTTTATTCAGACTCAAAATAGAAAAATTAAACCATCATGTCTTGCTTATTCCCAACCCATACCATGAACTTTAGACATGGGTTAACAAAAAATATGGTACCAAAGAAAAGATTAAAAATATAATATCTATTGATGAACCATCATCTAACTCTTTTTTACAAATTTGCACTCAGAATTTTTTTGTTTTACTCAATCTCAAATAAAGTGGATAGCTAATAATGCATGCATACAAGTTGCAAGTTGCGACCATATATGTTGCACCTCGGCGAGAGCTAAAAGAGTCAAACAACCAGTTCAGATTTCACCACATACTCCCTCCATTTAAAATTGTAGATTTCACCATAAAAATCGTAGATTGCACAATTTTTGTTATGCACTTAGATAGGGTATACCTCCAGACGCATAATAATATCTATGAACTTAGAAAAGTTAAAACGACCTACAATTTAAAATGGAGGGAGTAACTACTAGTGATGCGTAGGAGATCAAATCTAAGTATGTGACCCAATCCATTTCATATATACTAACTACAGATGATGAATCAAGGGCATGGTGTGCAACCATCAGTTATATATAGATACTGTTATAGCATCACATGTTTTAATTTATTTAGGGGGCGGCTGGTTTGCAAGCGGTGGTTGAGACGAGACAAAGGCAAGGGCACCGGGTGCCAGGAGACAAGATAACCGGATTGGCAGGGTCCGAGGCGGGTGCGACGTGCTTCCCTGATGTACAGCGTGGGGCGTCAAGACCGGCGGTGGTGAGAGTGCGGGATAGCAAAGGAGCAGGAGTTGCCAGCCGTGGGTGGAGAACATGAAGGGAGGGTGTGATGGGGCAGCAAGATGGGGTGGTGCACAGGTGATAATGTCATCAGCCTAATGGGGGCCAGAAGTTTAGTAGCTTATCTAACTTCCCGTGCCAATGTCTAGGATCCCCCTGGCTTGTGCTTGGCCCTGATCCGCTAATAGGCCTGATGATTCTATTGATCGATACAAGATAGGTTCGTCTCATTGCCAAGGGTTTAAGCAATGGTAAGTCTTGGATTATGAGGACACATTCAGTCATGTTGTTAAAGCTACCACTATTCGACTTATTTGGTCTCTTGCCGTCACAAAACAATGAAACACACCTTAACTAGATGTTTTTACATGGTGTTCTAGAGAAGGATGTTTATATGAAGCAACCCCCTGGGTTTGTTGATTACACGCTTCCAAATTATATGTGCATGCTTGACAAATCCCTCTACAGCCTCAAAGAAGCACCGAGGGCCCTGGTGCTCTCGGTTAAGTACTAAGCTTCAAGATCTTGGTTTTCAAGGTTCAAAGGCCGTCACATCTCTGTTTTATTTTCGACAAGGTGTTGTCACTATGTATTTCTTGGTATATGTCGATGATATCATCGTTGTCAGCTCCAGTGATCTAGCGATGGATATGCTTCTCTTGCAGCTTCATGATGATGTTGCTCTGAAAAACCTCGGTCCACTTCACTACTTTCTTTCAATTGAAGTCACATCATGTTCTTCTCGAGGTTTGTTACTTCATCAAAGGCAAGTATGCCGAAGCATTAATTGATTCATAAGGCTGGTCTCAAGGATTGCAAGTCTTCTTCTACACCGATGGCTCGTCATATTGGTGCTCCTCTTGACTTGGCTGTAGCAATGCAATGTTGTAGCATCGTTATTGGTGTTCAATATTTGACTTTCACACGCCCGGACATTGCTTTTGCCATCAGCAGAGTTTGCCAATTCTTGCATTGACTATATTTACTGCTGTCAAATCAATATATTCTTTGTTATGTCAGTGTGGAACTCTTGAGTATGGGCTCAAGATTGTTCCTTCTTTGTCACCTATGGTTAGCGCATTTTCTTATGTCAATGGGGCTGGTTGTCTTGATGATAGGAAACTAACATGCAGGTTTGCTATCTTTCTCGGTGAAAATCTTGTCTCATGACAAGCTAAGAAAAAAGATTTTGTATCACGTTCAAGTACTGAGGCCGAGTACAAGGTGTTGGCCAATGCCACTGCTGAATTTATTTGGGTTCAACCTATTCTTGATGAGTTAAGTTTTCCTCAGTCCAAGGTTCCTGTTCTTTGGTGTGACAATATTGGTACCACCTACTTATCTGCCAATCATGTTGAAGTGGATTATCATTTTGTTCGTCAACGCGTGTTGCTCAGAAAGAACTTTGAATAGATCAAAACTGAATATGGACAAACAATTGGTGATCTATTCAGTTTTGATTTAAAGTCCAGACAGATGAAGAATGTAGTCGAGTGGTATGATGTCTTCAGCATTGATCATTTAGCGACCTTTTATACTGCAGGTATAATTTTAATTTGCTTATTCCATGATTTTCCCATATTCAGAACCTATAGCATTTCAATTGGTAATGATGCTGGTAAACATTTAATGATGGATCGCTGGTGAATGTGGAATGTCTGAAAGCTGTGTGCTTCCTGACTTCATATTTATATCTGAAAAAAGTGACCTGATAAAGGTGTTCTTTACAATTGTGAGAGAAACATGAGTTCATATTTATATCCCATTACTAAGAGTTGTTTCTTTGCTATGAACAGGCAATATCACTTTGCAGAAATTTCATTATCAACTTAAAACTGAGGACGATGAAGTTTGTTGTAAATTAACATAGAGAATTATTTTCTAGAGTTCAAATCCATCTCCTATTAATAGTGGTTTTGCAAGTGGGTGTTAGCTGATAGAGCTATCAATGATAAGTTAGTACCTTTTGTTTCACTTTTCTCCCTTTATTTTTGCAACATAGTGCTATTTCCTTAAGCCATCATCAACATCAGTTTTTTTGTCCTTGCGGTGAGAAAGAATTGTTCACTGGGGGCAAATTAATTCCTTGATTAGCAAATGCTACTTTTGATTTTTTTTTCCTGCAGCACTGGGTGTGGCCTCTGCAGAATAGGGGCCAAGAGCTGGTGTTTCAAGTGCATGAAAACTTGAATTTCTTGGAGCAAAAGGTCTCCTGAACCAACAAGCAGGTAAGTGTCTCTAGTGGTACGGTGACAATTGCTGATGAGACTATCCGCACTGCTGTTACTCTACATTTTTACTTTAAAAGGAATATCCTAACCACGTCACCAAGAATCTTTACTCTACCTTAACTTCTCCCGCACTCATGTTACTCTATATATTTACTATATATCCAACTACCATATATTCTATTCATCCACCTCCAACCACCATCCAATGACGCATCCGTTTTGCCGCCCTCCACGGTGCCTCCCTTCGCGCTAGTGGGTTGTGCTCCTGGTGTGCCGTAAACAAAGTTTTACACTTGCTGTGCCGTAAAAGTAGCTTTACGCTTTTCTACCGTTACTTATATCGTGCAGCGCTGCAGCAATAATTGCTCCAAATTCTTACGCCACCAACTTACCGCAATGGATGCCGTAGCGCAGTGCAGATGGTCTGTGGGATTTGTGGTGGGATTGCTGTGTAGGATCTGTGATATTGCTGGTGGTACTCATGATTTCTACATAGTATTTGGTTCGTGCTAAGGTAACGTAAACGCGAAACGAATCAGATTACAGTGTTTTTGGTGGTGGAATGGGTGATTACCCCTTTGTTTGGTTGCACTCTGATAACATAATCAGATTACAGTGTGGGTGTTGTATCTGATTACCGTGGGGGAGGAGGGGTAACAAGCTTGCATAGATATTATTTAGGTAAGGAATTCCATTACAGTGTCAATTGATTACAAACCGCCACAGCCAAACATATATAATGGGATCCATTGCCTTCAGTTTTCAAATTATATTACATTTGAGCCAACCAAACACTCAGAGGCATTGCTTATTTGTTATTTCCTATGCACGTCTGACACATATAAATTTTGTACCCTGTATGAATTCATCAACGCCACCTGCCTCCTCTGAATCTAGTTCACAAATTCAATTCCAGTGAATGGCTGTCCTGAATGAAGCTGGAGAGCAACATCACCAACAACCTGCACAAGGAAGGAAAAAGCTGACTACAAGATGGAAAGGGCCACAGAAATGTCAAACAGTGTATTTGTCACGTGTCAGGGGACTAATGGGCCGGGTCTAATAGGCCGGCTCGGCAGGCCCATTAGGGTTAGGTTTAGGGATAAGATCGAGTCCTTACTTAGAGGTTAAGGAATCCTCTTTTTATAAGGAGGGGAGATGTATCAATCAAAGCAAGTAAGAGATTAGAAGGAAAACCCTTCTCTCTTGCCAGTCGTGGGCGAAGCCCCGCGGCCGGCATTCCCTGCGCCCCTCCAACCCTAGCCGCCACCACAAACCTTGAGCATGAACAGTACCGCGGTACTGTAGCTCGCAATCCTAGTTCCTCCACAAATCAGCCCCCAATCCTCCAATCACCTTCCCCTCGCAACGCAGTTCATAACAATCTGGTATCAGAGACCATGGCTGGATTCTACGCTGCCGACGCACATCCCTAGGCTGCGTCGGCCATGTTCTCCACAGCGCCGCCGGGCCCTCCTCCGCTCCCCCACGGCCTCTCACCCGAGGAGGTGACGCAGATGCTCCTCGACCACGGCGCTGCCATCCGCGTGATTCACGAGGTGTTGGCGCTGTTGCGCGAGCTCCTGACGGGCAGGCTGCCGCCGCCGCGTGCGTCCCTCCCTGCCTCATCGGTGGCAGCACTCCCGACGTCGTCCACAGGACCATTCGCAATGGAGACGGCGGAGAAGATGCTTACCCGACAGGTGTCCGCGGCAGTGCGGCTGCAGGCTGCAGCACGCGGCCTCCTGGCACGCCGTCGGGTGGGGCGGTTACTCGATCTGCAGCTGATTCAGCCCCGCACCCCGTCGCAGTTCCTTCAGGCTGTTCGTCGCCACGCAAAGGCGACGACCACGGTAGCGCAACTTCAGGCAGCGTTGCGGCTGCAGGCGGCGGCACGCGGCTTCCTAGCACGGCGGCGGCTACAGGAGGCGCACCGACAGATGCATGATCGGGAGGCGGTCTTGGCGGCGGTTGCCTTCGATGCAGAGGGCCGCGACCTCGACCCGTTGGACGGCCTCCAACAATTGCGCCGGCCTGCTGCTATACCCAAGGGTGCGCATTGTGTTTTTCCCGCGGAGGGCGTACTCCAACTCTGCGGGAGCGGCGGTAGGGGAGGAGTGTTCCTCTTTGCCACCGGCGGGGACGCACTGCCTAGCGCCCCAGCTATCCGCTTCCGGCCACCGCGAGGACGTCTCTGTTGGTCTTCGTCGCAACTAGTTCCAGGCGGCTGTACCCGTGCGCCCCTCTCGTTCCGATGGTCTCCATGGGATCCAGGTGGTCGTACACATGCAACTTCGTCATGCGGATGGTGCCTATCGTCGGGGAGTCACACAATAAAAAGTCTGAGTCTATTTCAGATTAAGAATAATCAAATAAGCCGAGATGTAAAAAGCTTATTTTTAGGTCATAGGTTTGTGTGGAGTCGAGTCATTGTCAAGGTGCCCATGCTGCAGCTCGAGGACGAGCTGCTCGGAAAAGGGCAGGGTAATGTCAGGTGTCAGGGGACTAATGGGCCGGGTCTAATATGCCGGCTCGGCAGGCCCATTAGGGTTAGGTTTAGGATAAGATCGAGTCCTTACTTAGGGGTTAAGGAATCCTCTCTTTATAAGAAGGGGAGATATATCAATCAAAGCAAGTAAGAGATTAGAAGGAAAACCCTTCTCTCTTGCCGGCCGTGGGCGAAGCCCCGCGGCCGGCGTTCCCTGCGCCCCTCCAACCCTAGCCGCCACCACAAACCCTGAGCGTGAACAGTACCCGCGGGTACTGTAGCACCGCGGGTACTGTAGCTCGCAGCCCTGGTTCCTCCGCAAATCAGCCCCCAATCCTCCAATCACCTACCCCTCACAACGCAGTTCATAACAGTATTTTATATCAAGCCCTTGCAGTAACCACATAATGTCATCTGAAAGCTCTGCTATCACATCTGACAAATACAGTAATGCTATAAAACAAATCCAGTTGAATAGTAATGTTATTCGAACGCAGTACTACAAGCAAATAACATGTGCATTCATGTCAAAGTTTTAAAAAAAGTGATTCCATTACTATTGAAAAATAATAACAGACCATATGAAAACAAGGACAAACCTTTGCCATAGTTCTTTAAGAGTATTCAGTTACTCCAGCCACATGTGGTGTTATAATGACATTTGGAAATTTCAGAATTTGATCATCTGGATCAAATGGCCAAACCACCTAAATGACCTGACTCGAGGTGATCAAACACAGCCTTATAGTCCAATAGGCGTCCTCTAGCAATATTGACCAGATATGACCCCTTCATAAAGTGAATGGTTATCACATTAAAGACACCAGCAACATTTAATTATTCAGCATTATTATAAAAGAAGAACTTTTATAATTATATTCTCTTATGAATAAAATTAAGTAATCATTGGAAGAAGATTAAAAAAATAGAGAACATGTAAATCTGATTTATAACTTTTATTGGTTTTTGTTGCATTTGAGAACATTTGAACAGTATGTCAAGAAACAAATGCACATACCCTTTTCATCACTGAGAGGAACATATTGTCAACAATACCAACCTACAAATATGATAAATTCATCACTGGGCCCAGTAAAGGCTGCATAGAAGAGAAAAAGAAATGAACCAAGAGAAGTATTAACTGTTTCATTGGTTTGTAGCAAGCATGGTATGACTGTCAGCTTCTCCAGCAAGTTCATACATATCTTCTGGGCTACCTTTTTTATCTACAAGCCCATCAATATCTGATGAACAAAACAGATGAACAATATAACATTTTAAGTTTCCACTTTTGGTGACCTGAAACTTAAAGCATATAGAACAAACTACTTGTGTCTTTGTTGCATTCCCATAGGATACCATGACTTCAAAAATACATGTTAAATAAATGACTGAGTAATAGAGAAGAAAAATGACTGCTTGCTTCAGATTTGTCTACAATCATTCCTGGATTAGCTGAATCAAGGATATGATTAGTCCTAATAATATGCTTAGTTTAGATACTGCAATTATGTACAGCAGTAAAATGCTCTAGATTGTGAGGAAAAAAGAAGCAGTGAATATTTGAAGCGGATCAGGAAACGTGGAATAAGTGAAGAGCACTTCCAACTTCCAGGTGGTCGAAACTAAAAAGTACCATGTAAAACATACTTGCTTCCGCAGGACACCAAGGCTAAGATAAATTGCCATCTCTGCACATGAGACGGCATTTCCTGTCATACTACCAGGTATCCGTGCAACTTTAATTTTGTGTTCAGTAGCAGCATTTACATCGACACCTGTGGAAAATCATGCACTTATAATATAAGATGATCTGCTTATGTCAAGAACTTGATTAAGAGGATAACACCAGGCAAATAGTTTACCTTCTAACCCAACACCATACTGCATAATAATCTTCATTTGGGTTGCCTTGGCAATGATATCTGAATCTATGCGTCGATTTTTTACTACACATATATGGTAGTTTTGAATAACATCAGGTACCTTCTCAAGGCCTACTTCGTCAACCTGCAAAATGCATTGAAACGATAATTCTCAGCTATATATTTATCCTACATGTACAAATGCCATTCAGATTACAGCACAATCAGCTAAGTCTGCATACATCTTTGAATCTCAACGATCTACTTATATGGAGGCTGCCCATATGCCCAAAAAAAAGATCAAATAACTAACCTCAATACATGGATAGCTCTGCAAATACTCCTTGGTGTAATTAGTAGAAGCAGGGAAATAGGGGCCGCAAAAGAGCACCCTTGTAACCTTGATGTCTCCACTGCTTCCAATTGAGCAGGACATTCTTGGAAAAGAACCTGCAATTGAAGAACAATAAGAACAACAACTGATGTAAAACAGTTTCTCCTTGGCCCTGAAATTTTCCAACTAAAATTTTGCAAAATGACAACTCCCCATCCCCCATCCATCTGCTGGATTACCCAAAAAAAACTTAATATCAATTTGACAAAGAAAAATCAATTCTTTCACAATCTTTGCTCAATCAAGTTAACTTGAAGCAGATTGACCCTCCCGTATGTCATATCCCCAGCATTGCTTCATACCACATCTCCCTACCAACGGCCATCATATTTCATCTCCCCCAACCAAAACCAAATCCACGTATATCCAGCGGCCGCGAAGTTGCGAAACGACGCTCCCCGCTACAACCGAGGGGGGAGTACCCCATTCCAGCACCACATCTAGGACTCGCCGACCGGACCACCCGACGCTGCAAAACGCGAGGCGCCCGAGAACGAAGGCTACCTCGAGAGGCGCTTGCCCAGGGAGTCCAAGAAAGAGAGAAGGGGAATCAGAGGAACCGGCCGTACCTCGCGGGAGGGAAAGGCAACCCCCCTGACGGCGCCAAGCGGCGGCGGCGGCGCGAGGGAGTTGGTGTAGTGGCGAGTGTGTCAGCCTTGTTGCTCCCGCCATGTAATGCAGGAAATCAAAACGGCCTCCGAATCACTTTCCCCTTGTGTTTCCAGCACACTAATTTCTTGTTATTCAAGTGGCCATTTTATACAAGTACGAGTGCACTGAAGGCTCATATTATTTTTATTATTAAATAATCTCGAAATGTTGAATGGTTTATACGGTTTTAATATAAGTAATCCTAAATTACTTTTTTAAAATCGAGAATGTATTAATATTCCAGACTAACACTCCATTCCTAAAAGCAAAAGTCTAGGAATAAAGGAGCGGAAAAAAGAAAATATGTAGGTATGTATAATTACAATTCATCATAATCTTTAGATACATAATTTTTAGTATATATCTAGGTAATAGGTATGTATAAAAAATTATATACTTGGTAGAAAAATAAAATGAGTAATAATTTAGGATGGAGGGAGTATAAGAGTTTACAAAATCCTTGGTTTCGTTGGCAAAACGACCTTTTAGATGGAGTAAGAGCATCTCCAAAGTTTGCCAAATTTTACTTGCCAAATCTTGTGTTTTGCCAACTTCTAAAAAGATATACCAAGTAAAAAAAGAGTTCATCTCCAACAATTTAGCATAATTCACTTGCCAAACCCAGATCTACTTACATCAGAAATCTTGAGAGAAATAAAATTATGTCTACGCCCTTCCACTTCTTGAAATCTTACATCAGGAATCCTTCTCTATTCTTTATTTCTTTTTTCACCCTCCCACCTACAGGGAAACGCTGATAGCAACCACGATCGGCGCGCGCATATATGCGCGCGGGGAGGTGAGTTTTGCCAAGTTTTTATTTTTGCCAAGTTGGTTTGCCAAACTGTTGGAGACCAATTTTTCTTATTTTGCCAAAATTAAATGGATGCCAAATTGGTTTGCCAAACTGTTGGAGTTGCTCTACCAATAATATACGTATAATCGTGTTTCTCGTGAATGGATTAAAAACTGATCGTTATCAATTGGATGTCGAGGGCGACACCTGATTCTGATTGGATTGATGTGACTGACACTCCATTCCTAAAAGCAAAAGTCTAGGAATAAAGGAGCGGAAAAAAGAAAATATGTAGGTATGTATAATTACAATTCATCATAATTTTTAGATACATAATTTTTAGTATATATCTAGGTATGTATAAAAAATTATATACTTGGTAGAAAAATAAAATGAGTAATAGTTTAGGGTGGAGGGAGTATAAGAGTTTACAAAATCCTTGGTTTCGTTGGCATAACGACCTTTTAGATGGAGTAACCAATACCAATAATATATGTATAATCGTGTTTCTCGTGAATGGATTAAAAATGAGCCGTCTGATCGTTATCAATTGGATGTCAAGGGCGACACCTGATTCTGATTGGATTGATGTGACTGACATAAGTAATCGAAAGAAAACGACTGATGATGCTGGCTGGCTACTGCACTGCACATCCCCATCGGGTGGCCCAACAAAAGCGCAACCCTGGAGGCCCAACAAAAGTGAGTGGTGCAGTGAGCGGAGCTCAGTTTTTCGTTTTACCTTTTCTTTTCTGTTCTTATTACCCTTTTTTTTTATTTCATCTTGTTCCCCATTCGCTATCAATTTTTCGCGTTGACCCGCTTTTCTAGACACACATCTTATGATATGCACTGAGATATTATATACAGATGCTCTCTCCGTTTTTAAATATATGATGTTTATGACAAGCAAATTAGTTCATTTTTCAACTAATTTGCTTATCTTAAATGTCATATATTTAAGAACGGAATTAGTAGTAATTTGAGACGGAGGGAGTACATGCTTACGATTTCCAAGTCTTAGTCAGAATTTTCGACGGTGATATACAGATCGATGGTTTGGAAAACAAATGAAGTACAAAGTTGAAGACCTTCTCGACAGCTACAACTTTTATCTTTTCAGGCTCTGTTTAGTTAGGTTGAGAAGTTGTGAAATTTTTGCATTGAGCCGCGTGAGAAGAAATGAACTGGCATGGTTCTTTATGTGAGAAATTTTTGTGAAATTTATTGAACTAAACAGGGCCGACCAAACATATAGCCGGCTTTAGTGTACGCTGTACCCTGTCAAAGACATGTTACGCCAGTTATTTGTCCGGATAGCATAACCATACAAAGTTTAATATTGCTGCCAGCATATGCCACAATATTAACATGAAAGTTTAGGCAAAACTAGGTAGCAAACTTGTTGTAACTAACTCGTGATAACATTTTTTTTCTCTCCCGACAAAGAAATCTTTATTAATTTTTAAGTGCATTACATTGAGTTGGTACAGTGTCTTGAAAATACTACCCTACCTAGCGCGGGATGTACTACCTTCGTCCTTAAATATATGACGTTTATCTTGTTCTAAACATCATATATTTACAAACGGAAGAAGTACTTATAACAGCATCTTGTTGCATGTTCATGCAAGTTGCCGATTCATTATTTCCCTACAGAAACAGCAATCCTCATCCGAATTCAGTACCTAATAAGGCCCTCAATTTAGTTGATAAATTCTATTCCCGTGAATGGCTCCCCTGAGTGAAGCTGGAGGGCAGTGTCGCCAACAGACTGCAGAAGGCAGAGTAAAAGCTACTATAAGAATTTTTGCTCTGCCACAGAAACCGGCAGATATGCAACAAGTGGTACAGTAATTTAATGTTTACTGCAGGATAACAGTAATTTTTGTTATTCCATTCACACAAATGTATACTTCAAAACTGTTAAGTAAACAAAAATGGTAGGGTTACTGAAGTTGGAACCCACATTCGTGCAATAGCAGGCACAGTATCATGAAAGACCTTAACAACAGTACCTTTATTCAAGCAAAAGATCTTGTTTTGTGATACTTCAAGTTATGCAAAAAGTTTTTTCCCATTAGTATTTTCATCTGAGCCTAAGACTATATGAAATACAAGTAATTTAATCATACTGCTATTTAATTGTAGTACTTGACAGTTACTCAATGTTCAAGAAAGAGAGATGAGGAATAAAAGTAATGATGGGCCTTGAAAGGAATAAGTGCAAACCTTTGCCATCGTTCTGTAAGAGTATTCGGTGACTCCAGCCACATGTGGTGTTAAAATAACATTTGGAAATTTCAGAATAGGATCCTCTGGATCAAATGGCTCCATCCAAGCAACATCAATGCCCAAACCAGCTAAATGACCTGATTTGAGGTGATCAAAAACTGCATTGTAGTCCAGTAGGCGTCCTCTGGCAATGTTGATCAGATATGATCCCTACATAAAAGTAAAGGTGATTCAAGTAAAATTATTGAGACACCCAGAGCTAAAATTTATCCAATATTATTTTAATATTCTTCTCAAAAAAAAGATTTTCTAGTAAAGATGTTCTCAGCAGATGGCACGAGGCCTGCTCAATCAAATGATGAAACCAGGAATCCTATAGCTTGGAAATTGGTAATTCAGTATGTTGGAAACGAGCATCTACCTTTTTCATTGATGAAAGGAACTTATGATCCACAATTCCAACCTGTAAATATGGTTACATTCTAATCAAAGTCAAGTAGAGCCGTAGAGGTGGTCTGGAAGAAATTTAGAAAAAAATAAATGCACCAAGAGAAGTATTAACTGTTTCGTTGTTCAAGGTCATGCATGTTATGACAATGTCGGCTTCTCCAGCAAATTCATACATATCTTGTGTACCACCTTTCTTGTCAACCATCTCATCAACATCTGCACTAGAATGTTTTTGGTGAGTGGAATGGAACAGAAAAATATTTAGACAGGGCATAATTTGGAGTTAATGTAGCTTACCACATGGCAGTGTGTCTGATGACCAATTTCTTTTGGTGGCAAGAACTTTTACTCCAAAGGGTTTGAGCCTCCTGGCAACTTCAACGCCAATGGCTCCAAATCCTAGGATAAGGATCTACACAGTACATTACAATATGATTAACTACATGAATGGGATATTTTCTCTTGAAAAGTATATCAAAGATGCAACAATGTATACACCACGAGCATACTGTTTTGCCAAATAATGTATCTCCAACAGGAACACCAAGGTCTTTTCGATTCACAGCAGTATCCATCTTCTTCTGCAAGGTAAATGCCCAATGTTATACCATGGTTAGTCCATATTAGATATGACAGGGGCTCCAACATCTATTTGTGAAAATTGGACAAATTAGTTTCTGGTGAATGCTAGGAGGGTATGACTACGCATCCTCTACAACATACATGATAAAAAAAAACTGGACCGGTCCATGATAAACCAAAGATTAGTTCAATGGCCTGGATTTTGGGTACTAAATAAGTAGAAGATGCGCCTGAACCAAAAACTACTCCCTGTGTTCCTATATAGATGTCACTTGAGCATACACATTCAAACTTCTAAAGCTTGAACAGTATTACTATTAGGAACTAAAGTTATTATGATTTGCACAAGGAAATATACTGGTAGATTTATCATCAGTATTCCATATAATTACATATTTTGTATATTTTCTTATATATTATTAGAAAAGCCAATTATTGAAGTCTTATGTCAAATGCTGTAAAAAAGTAAAAGACGCCATATATCCAGGAAAAAAAGGTAGTAAATTTAATGCAGTCATCAATATGCAGTAAATTTTTGCAGCATTCATTCTTTTTAAGCTCTAAAATGCATTCTAACTAACATCAAAGCCTTTCCAAAATGCATTCTGACCAAGTTATGGCAATGTCTCGGTGCCAGATTTTGTGGGCATCTGCATAACTGGAAATGAAAAAAAGGGGAGCAACCATATAATTTTTGTAAATTTTAGACTAAAAGTTCCATTTGAATTCACTTTTTTTTGTCGAAACTCCCAAGATACCAAAAACTATTAATTACAGGTTAAATGAAGGACCTAATGCAGCAGAGTAATTATGCTTGTTTACATCAATCAATCCAGGGCCAACCAAGGACTAATGACGATAACTTGAAAAGTGTACAAACTATAATGCAACACTGAAAATGGTGTTATTAAGTATTGATGTTCATCAAAGAGAAGCTTAAAAAATCTGAAACATAAGAAAGTATTTCCAATGTGTACATGAACAAAAGAGCTAGCCAAACAATACACACATACTTGCTTACGCAGAACACCCAGAGTAAGGTAGATTGCCATTTCTGCACAAGATAACGCATTTCCTGTCGTACTTCCAGGTATCCGTGCAACTTTGATTTTGTGTTCAGTAGCAGCTTTAACATCGACACCTGAGGAAAAGTGTGAACTTAATATGAGATGGACTAGTAAAGTTGATAGATTGATTGAGTAGACAAGATAACACCAGAGTTCTAATCACCTTCTAACCCAACACCATACTGCATAATAATCTTCATCTGAGTTGCCTTGGCAATGATATCTGAATCAATACGCTTATTTTTTACTACACATATATGATAGTTCTGAATAACATCGGGTACTTGTTCAAGACCTACTTCATCAACCTGCAAAATGCATGGAAATAGTCATATTTGACTCCCATAAATAGTTATGCTCATTTCTAACACTGTGGGGGTAAGAACCTGGTGTCAAACTTCTGCAATAGAATATGAGGATTCAAAATTTGTTTCATGTTATCCAAATGGTGAAAATGGAAAATGAAAAGCACGGACAACACACATCTTATTCGAAGTAAACATGAAAACAAGAAACCACTGACCACTGACCAGCCTAAGTTACAAGACTTCTAGTACCACTGAGCGTTCACAAATTTGCATCTGTAACAGTAATTGTAATAATAATGTAAAATGTCTGGCATCGAAAAAGATATTTTTATATTTGCTGCAATAGTTTGGAAATTATGTAAAATTTTGTACCATTTATAAAGGAAATTCATTATTAGCACCAGATATTTGTATGATACTATTTGATCATATTTCTCCTCTAATTGACATGGCGAAAAGCAAAGCATGCCCTGCTTTCTATTCTTTCCAAGGACATTTTACCATCTCATGGTAGCCTGAAGGTCAAACCATCATTACAAGGCCCAAAAAACTTGACCGTGCCATAATGTAATTAGCAGAGGAAACGAAACAATATATTGCAATGCATATGCCAAATTGCACCCTCCCACAGCATTTGTAGAACACATGCAGAAAATTTCAATGCTTGGTAATATGATGCCTACTAAAAAAAACTTAAACAATAATGGACAATCAGCTGCATTCATGTTCATTTCTGAACTCACAAGATACGTGCAGCTGCAGATTTCTTACATATTACCATCTACCATGTAAATGTGAAACTAACCTGAATGAATGGGTAATTCTGCAAATACTCTCTAGTGTAATTAGTAGAAGCAGGACAATACGGGCCACAGAATAGCACCCGTGTAACAGCACCATGACCATTGCTCCCACATGAATCACCCATTATTGAATAATGGCCTGTAATGATGAGCAAAGCAACCAAATTTAAAATATTTTGTGAAATCACAGGCACCATTCCCCTCCCAAAAGAACGAAAAGTGTCATGAAGATCTCAAAAATATCCATCCATCTATTGATGTCTCAAAAAGAGTGATTGTATTTTTATCAATTGAACAGGCTTCTATAAAGACAACTGGACTGATTTATATCAGAGCCAAAAGATTCCAGAATGTGGTAAATCAGATTGGACTAACTGCAGCCAGGTATACAGCAATTTCATCCAGAAGTTTTTTTGAGTTTATACCGCAAACTCATGAGTGAAGGAAAATCATGTCAGGCAAGAATTAAGAGATAGAATAAACAGAGAAAATTAGAACTTTCAGAGAACGAGATGAAAACATAGTCCACTGAGCAAAAGCAATCGCTCCAAGATCCGCCTAAGTTCAATGACTAGTAGCTGTATATAAGTTACAAGCACAACAGCCCAACCAATCTAACTGAACGTACTCATCTCCTTACTCTAACAAGTGCACAACAGCAGAAATCTGCAAACTGCACCCTGTACTTTCCCCAGCAGTGCAGGCTCAATCTGTCTATTCAGGTAGTTCTTATAAAGCTGTAACCGATTCAAGACCCAGCAGGGCCCTGTACCTAGCAAATCAGCAGTGCAGCCCAAACTGCTCATCTGCAAACAACTGAAACAAACCCGATCCTACAGCATAGCATAGGGTGGGGGGGAGCGCTCCGATCCAAGAAAGAAGCGGGCATATGAGACGGGGGGCGGCGGCGCCGGAGCCGTACCTCGCTGCGAGGAGGAAGGGGAACACAGCCGGCGGCACGCTGCGGCGGCGTGAGGGGGCGGGAGCAGGGAGGAGGAGTGGCGTGCGAGTCTGGCGGCTAGTCTCGCTCCGGCCATGTAGGAAAAAGGGTTGGTGGCCGGTGGGGTGCGTCAATGGTGACGTCATCCGGTCCGACCCGGCGACGGAATTCCGGGCGCTTTTAAGCGCCGGTCCGACTCTGCTAGTTCCCCCCACTTGGCACTTGGCACATGCGCTTCACGCGCGCACAGAAATCTGAGAGGCACCGTAATTTTTTCCTGCTCTGGTCAAAATGACAATCCAAATTTACAACGTCAGTACTGTATCCTTTCCTAGTACAAATATTACTAATAATACATGAACGAAATGTGTACTGTATACAAGAAAGGGATGCGATCATCTCAGTGCAAAGAAAAAAAAAAGGAAGACGAAGAGACACCGAAACTTCGCTGCTTAAAAAATGAAAAATTCTCCCGTCAGCAGTGAGCAGGAACTATATATTTATATCCTGCTACTTGGCCAATTAAAGCACTCCATTTGTATACATTTTGTATATCCTTTTACCAGCTCTTAAGTAGCAGTGTTGAAGAAATGTGAATTATTGTATACTCCGTACTGTACACGCTAATCTCTGCTGTTCCTTTACACGAGGGTTGCAATATGCAAGATTTGTAAGGTCCAGTTCTGATATAACGAATCAGGGGATGTGACACAGCTGCAAATTTTCAAACAAAATTTAGCTTCAATGTGTATTGAAGAATAATGGGTGGAACGTTTGGACTTATTGTTCATGTGGAACAAAAAGTATTATACCACTTTGCAAAATGAAAGTTGTACACCCAAAATTAATCATGCAGACCCCTATGTGCTCAGGAGGTCGAGACGTTGGACCACCTGCTCGTTGCTTGTGTCTTTAGTCAGGAAACTTGGTTCCGGGTGCTTAGATTCTTCGATCTGGAGGCTCTTGCCCCTTTACAGGAGGACCCTGTCGCGGTCTACTGGCCGCAGAAGCGGAAGGCGGTCGCGAAGCCTTCCCGCAAGGGTTTTGACACCTCGGTTAGGATCCTGGACACATGGGCTTCTTACTGGGCTTCGCTAGTTGGGCATGCGTGTCATTTCGAGTTGGGCTTAGCCCATGTATCTTCCTCTACATATAGCTAGAGAGGGGTAGGAGAGAGGGCATGGAATATTATTGTAACAGAACTGTTCTTCTTCCTCAAACTCTACTACGCATCTTCCTCTCTGTTGGTTCTTCCTCTGTTCTACTTCCCTTGCTCGATTCTTTCTCTGATCTATGGAAGGTGGAGTTGACCTTCAAGAGGTCGAGCCCGAGCTGCTCTGTCCGCGCGTGGTGGACGGTCCGCCAGCAGGCCGCGGATGGTCCGTGGGTGGCCTGACAGCCCAGCTGTTCGTCGTGTTCTTCGCGTGCTCGTGTTTCGATCCGTTTTGTCGGTGGATTTTTTGTGCACGAAGTTCACGGACGGTCCGTACTTGAGTGCCGGACGGTCCGTGTCGAGGCGGACGGTCCGCGGTCCATCACGGACGGTCCGTTATTCGCAGTTTGGTACTGGAGGTTCGGGTGTCCATTTCGGACGGTCCGCCCGCTACCCGCGGACAGTCCGCCCAGACCCCGCGGACGGTCCACCTGGTCCATGCGGACGGTCCGCCCAGGGCTCTGCAGGTTGGCTAAGTTCTTAGCTTCTTGAGTTGTGCTTCCGCTTTGCAACTTGTTTGCACTTGTTCCTAGGGTTGGTAGTTCAGTCGTGACTACGTGACCTTGGCAAGTTTGTGTGGGAACTCTTGTGAGTGATTTTGGGGCATAGTCGAGTTCGGCTCTTCAGAGAAGAATTTTTATCGGCTCCCATTCACTCCCCCCTCTCTGGTCGCCATCTCGGTCCTTCAATTGGTATCAGAGCCGAGTCAAGGGTCTCCTAACTCTAACCGGTTCGAGATCCAAAGATGGCATACCAGGATCGGGGCACAGGTCCTCCGCACTTTGATGGGAAGAACTATCATCTATGGGTTGCTCGGATGGGAGCTTTTCTTCGTGGCAAGGGCAAGACACTCTGGGATGTTACCATTGACACCACATATGTTACACCCCAGAATCTTGAGGCCCTAGGTGCCAAGGACAAGTTTGAGGCCAATGCAAAGGCCGTGGATTACTTGTTCCGTGCTCTCTGTACCGAGGAGTTTGAGCGTGTGTTAGGAGAGGACTTACTTGCAAAATTTGGGAGAAGTTGAAAGTTGCTCATGGCGGTGATAGCCACGTGAAAGCGAGGCTTTTCTCTGTGTACCGCAAAGAGTATGAGAACTTCTCGCATCTCCCTGGTGAATCCATCGATGCAATGTTCCAGCGTTTCACTACCATAGTGAACAACATGAAGGCCAACATTACCGTTCCCCCGTACGATGATCATGATAGAGATTTAAAGCTCTTACACTCTCTCGATCGTACCGTGTGGAGCGCTAAGGTTGAGGCAATCATGGAATCACCAAACTATGAGACCTTGCGTGTCGATGAGCTATTCTCCAAGCTCAAGTCTTCCGAGGTGGATAGGAAGCTGAACGCGAGACACACGAACCCGACTAATCCTCATAGTCTGGCTCTTGTCTCTGGTTCTGGCTCTGGATGTGCTAATCCTTTCACCAGACAGTTTGCTTTGCCTATTCTTGTGTCTCTGCCATATGAGGAGTTCGAGGTGCTGAGCGAGGACGATCTCGTGCTGCTATCCAAGAGGTTTGGGCGCATGTACGAGAACCACAAGGGAACAAGGCGGAACTCGAGTACGTGCTACAGGTGCGGCAAGATCGGGCACTTCATCACTGAGTGTCCCGAGGCCATGGAAGTCAAGAACGACTACAAGCACCGGCCCAAGAACGACTACAAGCACCGCTCCAGGCACGACTACAACGCCAAGCACAAGAACAAGGGCGAGCGACGACCAAGGAAGAGTGGCGGCTACAAGAAGAAGTCGGCCCGAGCGATGGTTGCGGGTGCAAGCGACATCGACTCCAGTTCCTGCTACACTACGTCGAGCTCAAGCAGCGAGGAGGAAGACTGTAGTCGACGCAAGGACAAGAAGCACTCGAGCAAGAACTTCAATAGCTTGAGCGGCCTGAGCTTCGTCGCAAGAGAAGGCTTCTGCGGCATGGTGCTCAGCTCCGACAGCAAGAAGAGCCGCAAGGACAACTCCAGTTCCGACTCCGAGGAAGAGGTGAGTCGTGATCCCGATGTCTTGCTCAAGGAGATCGCTCAGTTGAATGCCTTGCTAGATAATAGAGATGATGTGCTTAGGAAAACCAACAAGGAGAAGAGAGAGTTTAGATCTTTGCTAGGTGATGCTAGGGAAAAGGTCATGGAACTAGAGTCTTCTCTTGTTGATGCTAGAGTTCAGATAGAGTCTCTGAAAACTGCACCTGTCTTAACTGATGAACCTGAATGTTCTGATTGCAATGTTTTCTTGACTGACCTATCTGAGCTGAAAATCAAGTATGCCTCTCGTCTTGAGGAACTAGATGTTGTTAGGGCTGAGTTGATTGAACTGAAGTCTAGACCTGCTTTGTTAGGAGCTTGCACCACGTGTCCTACTTTGCATGGTAAACTAGATGAATCTCATGCTCGCATAGTTTCTCTAGAGGCTGCTTTGAAGTCACCTGTTGCTACTGCTTATTCTGGCTGTGATACCGTTTCTGTGCTGAATGCTGAACTTGAACTCTGTGTCAACCGCTTGCAAACTGAGAATGATGAGTTGCGTCAGTGTTTGGGATGGTTGTCGGGTCATGAGCCTCAGCTCAAAATGATGATTGAGCAGTGCAAGCGAGCTGATGGTAGGGGGCTTGGGTCTGAGAGTGTTGGTGAGAGCAGTGGTGAGAAGAAGGAAGTGAGGGTTGAGAGCAAACCCACTCCACCACAAACTGCACCTACCAACAAATGGAAACCCAAACCAAACCATCTCTATAGCAAACTTGACACAACACCAGATCCACCTGCTTTTCCACCCAAGACAAACAACTTCCAGAAGAGAGTGGTGTTTGTGCCTGAGTCGGGTGAGAAGCCACAGCCCAAAGAGAACCCACCAAAGCCAAAGCCGGTGTTCCACTGTGAGTACTGTGGGAAAGATGGACACCGAGAGGGGTTCTGCTTTAGGAAAAGGAAGGATGAGAGGCTTGCCAGGGAAAGGGAAAACAGGGACAGGTACCGCCCTTCTCGTGGTGTGCCTGAGCCTCGTGTGTCACGACCTAGGGGAGAGGCTGGAGTGAGTTCAGTTCCTGCTAGGGGTGGTCGAGGTTTTCGTCCTCGTGGTGCTGGGCATCTTGAGTCAGGGCGTGTGGAGTTTGCTGGTCGTTCCTTTGCTCGTGATCAATACGAGTTTGGGAGGAACAGACGCAGCTTTGAGTCTCAGAGGAGCTACGGACCACATTTTCCCTTTCGTGGTGCCCGTATCCCTCAGATGAGACGTGAGATGGTCCCGCAGATTGCCAGTGGTAGTGTGGACTTTGCTAACCCTTCTTTTGAGCAGATGGCTCGACACTGGTTTAACAGTTTTCGTTCGAACCCCAGTGTTGAGTCGTTTGCTCACTCTCGTTCTCGTTTCTGATTTTGCAGGAGGGAGGCGTGGAGAGCTTTTGGTTGATCGACTCCGGTTGTTCTCGACACATGACCGGAGATCGAAGGTGGTTCTCCAGCCTCACCCCGGTGATGACCAAAGAGTACATCACTTTCGGGGACAATGGAAAAGGACATGTGCTTTCAGAAGGTGAGATCAAGGTAAGTGAGAAGTTTTCCTTGAAGCGTGTGGCCCTCGTCAAGTCACTTGGTTTTAATTTGCTTTCTGTTTCTCAATTGCTTGACGAGGGGTTTGAGGTTCGCTTTAAGTTGGGTGCTTCTCGGGTACTTGATTCTTGAGGCGATCTTGTCTGTATGATCGTTCCCGAGGGTCAAGTCTTTCGAGCAGATTTTTCTCAGTCTTCAGGTCCCGCTCGGTGTTTAGTTGCTGGTTTTTCAGCCGAGTTGTGGAAGTGGCATAGGAGGTTGGGTCACTTAAGCTTTGATTTGCTTTCTCGCTTGAGTGGACTTGAACTTGTCCGAGGATTGCCTAGGCTGAAGTTTGAGAAAGATTTGGTGTGTGCACCGTGTAGGCATGGCAAGATGGTACCCACTCCTCATCCACCTTTGACTACTGTCATGACTGAGCGTCCAGGGGAGCTCTTACACATGGACCTGGTTGGTGCGGCTCGCGTTCGCTCGGTGGGTGGGAAGTGGTATGTCCTTGTGATAGTGGACGACTACTCTCGCTATGCTTGGGTGTTTTTCTTGGCTGACAAAAGTGAGACATTTGGCTTTGTTCGAGATCTGATCTTGAGGTTGAAGAACGAGAGACATGGTAATGCCATTCGAGCAATTCACAGTGACAATGGCACAGAATTCAAGAACTCTCATTTTGAAACCTTTTGTGGTGATCTTGGTCTCGAACATCAGTTCTCGTCACCATATGTTCCTCCTCAGAACGGTGTCGTGGAACGGAAAAATCGGACCATTTGTGAGATGGCCAGGACGATGCTCGATGAGCACAGGACTCCTAGGAAATATTGGGCCGAGGCGGTCAATACTGCTTGCCATGTCTCAAATAGAATCTTCCTTCGAGCCTTCAAGAAGAAAACTTACTATGAGCTTATGCATGGTCGTGCCCCCAGAGTAAGTCACTTTAGAGTCTTTGGCTGCAAGTGCTTTATACTCAAGAAGGGGAAGCTAGACAAGTTTGAAGCTCGGTCTTCTGATGGGATTTTTCTTGGTTATGCTTCTCATTCTAGAGCTTATCGTGTACTTAACCTTGAAACTAACCAAATCATGAAGACTTGCGAGGTAACCTTCGACGAGACACAGTCATGTAGCTCTATCGTCTTTGAGTGTGCAGGTGACGATGAGCTGGGGCAAACAATCTTCGAAGATGAGAAGGAAGAAGACGAGGATGATGGCGATGATGATATTCCTCCTGCAGCTCGTGTACCGTCTACTTCCACTACTACGACTACGGTTGACGATGGTCCATCCCCCACTCCTACTACTACGACCCGTCAAGTACAAGTGGAAGCTGCTGCTGAGGGGGAGGTGATCTCCAGGAGAGAGGCACCAAGACGAGTGCAAGCTGATCATCCTCCTTCGTCGATCATCGGTGATCTTCACGAGAGAACCACTCGGTTGAGGTCACATACAGTCTCTCACTTTGCTCACTCTGCATTTGTTGCTTCTTTCGAGCCCAAAGATATTGGACATGCTTTATCTGATTCAAACTGGGTCAATGCCATGCATGAGGAGCTTGAAAACTTTGAGAGAAACCAAGTCTGGGTGTTAGTTGAACCACCTCCAAATTGCCATCCTATAGGAACCAAATGGGTGTGGAAAAACAAAAAGGGTGAAGATGGGATGGTGGTGAGAAACAAGGCTAGGCTAGTAGCTCAGGGATTTAGTCAGAAGGAGGGGATAGATTATGAGGAAACCTTTGCACCTGTAGCTAGATTGGAGGTAATTCGGATTCTTCTAGCATTTGTTGTTGCTAAAGGGTTCAAATTGTTTCAGATGAATGTGAGGAGTGCTTTCCTAAATGGGGTGATAGAAGAAGAAGTGTATGTGAGACAACCTCCGGGTTTTGAGAATGCCAAGTATCCCCACCGAGTGTACAAACTCCAGCGAGCTCTATATGGCCTGAAACAAGCACCCAGAGCGTGGTATGGTAGGTTGAGAGGTTTTCTGCTTAGCAAGGGCTTTGTCATGGGAACCGTAGATAAAACCCTCTTCCTACTCAAGCAAAGATGATACAAAGATGGTAGGTTAACCATCTTTGTATCATCTTTGCATTCATTAGGATGGGCTTCTCTTATAGGCAGTGATTACTTATTAGGCTACCTTTGAGATTTTTAGCATGCTTGCTAGTGATTGGTGATGTGATGCTATGCTCTTGATGGCTTTGTTTAATATCCATGGTGAAACTGCTACATTTTCGAGAAAAATGCTAAATTATCATTCTCTCTTGAGTAGATGCTTTTTCATGATTTTTATGAGCTCAAGTGACTATGTCATGCTTAGTTTTTACTTGGATACCATGATCTTGTCAATTGAGGTCAAAGACCTTTTGTCATCGCAAATATTTAGCCCATGATTTACCATATGGAGGAGCATAAGCTTCTTTTTGCTGCAAAGGCATTTCATGTACCATGTTAAATCTGAAAATGAAATGTTAATGCTTGAAAAATATGCTCTCCTATGTATCATGTCATTTATGCTTTAATTTACTTAAATTGGGTGCTAAACCGTTGCATGTTGTCTACCATGAGAAGTCTCATTTTAAGAAGTAGACACATAGCTCGGTGGCTTTGACATGACATGAGATAGCTTATGGGTGTTTGCGATGATCCTTTAATAAGAACTTGTGACCTTGTATGAGCTTGTGTGTGAAGTAGTTCATTTATGCTCATTTTGCTCATGTTTAAGACTTTGCTCATGAGAGGAAATCTTTTCCCAAAACTGCTAAACTGATCTTAGCTTTGTCCCATGCATATGAAACTTTACCACTCTAGTTGCAATGCATTTACAGAACTGTGCACTATCTAGCTAGCTCATCATCTCATTTGTAGCATTTTATTGTGCTCATTTTCTATTTGAGAAGCCTATAGTTGCATTTTTTCATACAAGGGGGAAATTCAATTTCCTTGATTCATGCATTGTCAACAAGGGGGAGAAGATTAGTGTGTATGGGAGAAAATTGGAGAAAATTGGTATGATTGTGTATTTGGGATGCATTGGGAGATACTCAGTTCAGGAGGAGAACTTGAGTTTGCACGCACTTTTTCAAGGGGAGTTTTGCATTGCATTTGTGCAGGAGGAGCTCCTTTGTGTCGCCTGTTTTGTGCTTTGTGCTTTGCTCCTTGTCTGTGAGCTTCTTGTCTCGGTTGTGTCGAGCCGTTGCCCTTGTCTTAGAGGACCGAGACTTTCTCAGTCAAGTGATCTTTTCGTTGTTGGTTCTTCGACTTTTGATCACTTGTTTGAGTTCTTATTCGTTTCTTTTCTTTTTCAATTTTTCTATTCTATTGGTATCTGTGTGTTGTCAATGCACTCATCAAGGGGGAGATTGAGGACTAGGAGTGTCCGAGGACCAGCGGATGGTCGCTCCTTAGTGATGAGTGATTGACAACGTAGTGTGGACTGACTCTTGGCCTAGTATTGCAGGTGTTGGATGCGGCTTGATTTGCGTTGGTGCAGGTGAAGAACAGGTGCGAAAGGTCTTAGCCAGAGTGGCCTCCCAGGAGCGGAGAGACAAGTAGGCTTGGTTCGAGGGACCCGGTGGCCGGACGGGATCAAGTGCGGTCCGCATGGTGCAAGAAGAGCAAGATGAAGTCGTGAACATGAGCCCGTGCAACAGTGGTGGCCAAGTCAAGGAACGAGGCAAGACCGAGTAGACCATCCGGGTGCCGGAGGTGAAAGGCTTGGCATGCTCGAAGCTTGGCGAGGTGAGGTTGTGCCGTGTACGCGGGATTTGTTGGTTTGGCCACAAAACCAGCCCACGACGGTTTCTCGGTTTGTGCCTCAAAACCGAGCCCGAAAACTCGGCGTGACGGAGACGGTATCCGGGTGCGTCGGGAAGCTTCGAAGCGGGGGACACGCGGCGTGATCGCGGAGCTTGCGTCGGAGGGAAGCAAGGTTGCGGTGGATGCGTGTCCACTTGATCTACAACTTCCTGATTTGCCCCTGAGGGGTATGTATCTTAGGTTTAAGTTGTAGGGGTAGGATGGTCATTTTCCACCTCCGATGGGCTATAGATAAATAGCGAAGAGGAGAAGTGGGAGATGAGTCGGTCGAACGAGTTGGACTCCAGGGTTTTCATTTCTCTCCTCCCTAGCACTTGCTATGGTTTTTCTCTCTCTCTCTAGGCTAGCCAGTGCTTCAACTCTAGATCATCAGTGGGTAGGATGAAGGGTGGATGCTAGCCACTATGTATAGAATCATTCCTCTGAGTGTATGGAAGATCTACTTGTTTGATTCTATCTCCTTCTCAATTCCCGCGGTGATTTTCGTTATGCTTTTCGAGTCTTTAAATTGGATTTTCGTGCACGGCTTGATTCTTCGATTCTAAGGCGTTTGTGTTCGGATTTCTTTGAGGGGATCATGGATAGATGTCTTGTACATCTTTGTGCTTGATCTTGACCCCTCAAACTCCGGATTTGGCCTTCAATTCGAGGATTTAGGTTTGAGCCCGAGTCTTTTGGTTGAGCTCGGTTGAATCTCGATTCCTCTCGATTCAGTGGGTTTGAGGCTCCAAATTCGTAGGCATAGCATCTCCTAGAAACGCTTCATCTTCACCTATGATTTGGTAGCTTTCCCTTGGTTGATTCGGGAGATCGGGTGAAGGGAAGGTGGAGTTGACCCTCAAGAGGTCGAGCCCGGTCTGCTCTGTCCACACGTGGCGGACGGTCCGCCAGCAGGCCGTGGACGGTCCGCGGGTGGCCTGACAGCCCAGCTGTTCGTCGTGTTCTTCGCGTGCTCGTGTTTCGATCCATTTTGTCGGTGGATTTTTGGTGCACGAAGTTCACGGACGGTCCGTACTTGAGTGCCGGACGGTCCGCGGTCCATCACGGACGGTCCTTTATTCGCAGTTTGGTACTGGAGGTTCGGGTGTCCATTTCGGACGGTCCACCCGCTACCCGCGGACAGTCCGCCCAGGCCCCGCGGACGGTCCGCCTGGTCCATGCGGACGGTCCGCCCAGGGCTCTGCAGGTTGGCTAAGTTCTTAGCTTCTTGAGTTGTGCTTCCGCTTTGCAACTTGTTTGCACTTGTTCCTAGGGTTGGTAGTTCCGTTGTGACTACGTGACCTTGGCAAGTTTGTGTGGGAACTCTTGTGAGTGATTTTGGGGCATAGTCGAGTTCGGCTCCTCGGAGAAGAATTTTTATCGGCTCCCATTCACTCCCCCCCTCTCTGGTCGCCATCTCGATCTTTCATCATCGCTACCCTGCTGCTAACAATTGGTATCAGAGACACCAATCCTAGGCTGGTCTTCACTGCTACATTGCTTCTAATTCTTCCTCGGCGGTTCCCTTTCTGGATTCCCTTCTCGATCAGCAGCCGATCTGTGCCTCCACCTACCGCCGCGATGGCCTCCAAGGTCCTCCTGCTCGAGGAGATCCGCAAGCTTTCCCAGCGCTTCGACGAGCTTGTGAAGAGGTGGGACGCCCGCCTCGCGAAGTGGGAGCAGCAGCTTACCTTCCCGTCGGTGCCCACACCCTCCCCTTCGCCAACCTCCTCTGGCCTCGACGCGGTCGGCTCCAACGCTGCCTCTACCCCCGCAAGCAGCCCGAGCCTCTTCGGCTCCGCCCCGACTCCGCCTCTGCCGACCTCCTCCGACCCCGACGCGGTCAGCTACAGCGCCGCTTCTGCACCCACAAGCAGCACGAGCTCCACCTCGGCCACCGATCTGTCGACCTCGACCACTGCGACTTCCCCTCCTTCCGCTACAGTAGCTTCCGCCGCGGTGTCCCTGATCCAAATCCAGGAGCGTGAAGAGGATCTCGAGGAGATGGAGCCGGACACGACGGTCTTCGCCGCTTCGCGTCCGCTGCAGCGAGCTCCTACGCGTGGGCCTCGACCTCGATGTCCGCGGCAAGCATTCCTGCGGGTGCCTCGACTGCGACGACCGCGGTGAGTTCCACCTCGTCCACCTCGGCACGCTCCACGACGCCCGATTCGGCTTCGTCGTCCGCGGCGCCGCCCTCCGCGCCCACCTATGTGTGCTTCTCCGCGCCCGACTGGTCTTCGGCGACCGCGACGGGCTCTTCCGCAGCCTCGTCGTCCTTGGCCTCGACATCCGCAGCCTCGCCCGATTCGGCCTCTATGGCGTCGTCCTCCGCGTCCACCTTGGCGTGCCCCTCCGAATGCCATGGCGCCGCAAAAACAACAACGACATCACCCAGCTGAAGCCCACAAGTTGTTCGACACTGGGTCTCACCTATGGCGACAGAACTCTTGTTCGTGTGAGCACCGCACCGGCTCCTTCGTCGACTCGCCTGCGGCGCCCTCAACGTCAGCCTCGATGCTGGACGTATCAACAGCCTTCTCCATTCTGCATGCCATGGCGCAGCAAATCAATGATGACTTCACCAGCACCTCACCCACCCTATGTTCGCCTGATTTCCTCAGCCGCGACATCACCATGTTGAAGCCCGTCCGTGATGCGCCGTCCTCCATTACAGTTCCAGCTGCACCTCGGAGTACAGAGGAGGTACCCATCACCAACTGTTTGGTGGATTGTCTCGGTCGCGATGGCTGCTCACTTGAGGACATGGAGAGAAGGTACATCCATTCCAGTACCCATGTTGTATCAGTTAGTGTTGTTCTGTTTGGGGCTGCTATCCATAGTACTACAGTCTACAAAGTGCTTGAGAAAATGCTAGAGCCAGTGCATGCTATTTTGGTCGACATAAGACATTGGCTACCTCCTTTGAAAAATGAGAAAACATTGCTCAGTGCTACCATTAAGTTGGATTTAAGTCTAGGTCAGTCATTCGGTTCTGGTCAGGAAGTGGCTATGCCAAGACCACCATGGCCTCCACCTATACAATGGGTTCTTCTAATTATGAATGCTCAACTCAGACCATTACCCTGCCCATCCTTTTGTTATCATACAGTTGCATTGCAATTAGAGGATTTCTTAATGCTTACGAGTCTGCCCATTGTCGTCCATATATGCTCAAACCTTCTTGCTGAGTGGCATATCAAGTGTTGCTGGACATACACTATATGTCAAGTCCTTATGTTCAGTTGGAGTCCATGCCTATATCTGAACCTCCAGTTACGGGTTTGAGGGTTTCACAGCATACCTTACAAGTCATGTTGGTGATACATGCTCTTGGGTTCTCATTCTGGTTGACAAGCTACACAGGGAAAATTCACAACCTTGCAACAATCAATCTGAGGTTCTATGATCTTCTGTGCAGTACTTTCCAGATGAGTCTATTAGTTCTCCATGTTGCCTGCTCTTTCAGTGAAGCTATCACCACTGACATTATTGATGATTCCAAGTGGGATACATCAAGTTTGTGGTCCTGTGGCTTTTCTGAATGTTGTGTATATCGTGAAGCTGGTAGTGCCGCTATTCAGTGGAGGATAGTTATGCACCTTCTTGAATTTCTTCAGTTCACATACTATATGATCGATCATCATGGGGCTATTCTTGATGTCATTATTCCTTCAAAACTCACAGAACAGCTCAATGGTAACCTGGTGTAACAGCAACAACTCAGTAATGTGCCTTTGACTGGTATCACAGTGAATCAACAACGTGGGATCCAGTCTGGTGATCGACGACCCTTGAAGAATCTGATTTCACATGGTGATGACCGTCCAGAGTAACATGCTTACCGGAGTTAAGCAGCTTGAGGGGCAAGCTGCTCTTTAAGAAGGGAGGAATGTTAGGATCTTGGACAGATGAGTTTGTTACTAGGCTTCGCTGGTTGGGCATGCGTGCCATTTCGACTTGGGCTCAGCCCGTGTATCTTCCTCTACATATAGCTAGAGAGGGGTAGCAGAGACGGCATGGAATATCATTGTAACAGAACTGTTCTTCTTGCTCAAACTCTACTACGCATCTTCCTCTCTGTTGGTTCTTCCTTTGTTCTACTTCTTTCCCTGCTCGATTCCTTCTCTACCCTGCTGCTAACACCTCGGGCCTCGCCTCGGCAGGTCTAGGCCCGTGGCGCTGCGTCCTCTGCTGATCCGGGAGTTCTCTGCTGCTGTTGCACAGCCGTCGTGCGTGCCCCGTGCAGGAGGATCTACAACTGATCCGGGAGCTTAACTATGTGATGTTGAAGCTTGGAATTTTCTTTATATGGGCACGCAGGGATATACATATTTTAAAACTTTACAATCCATGATTAACATAATTTGTTCAATAGTTCTCAACTTTTGCAACACGATCTTGATATGTAGATTTGTAATCAAATACTCTCGAACAATAGTGAATTTACAATTCATACTTAATATAAAATGAATGAATGGCTAAAGTGTAACTTGGGAGACCATACCAAGTTAGACTTGGCCGTGTGTAAAGAAGAATGGAGGGAGTTCTTTCGTCGAAGGAATACAATTAAGGAAAATCCAAAATATCCAAAACTTTTTTTTTTTGCTCTCAGCAGCCGCCGTGGTCGACTTGGCCGTGCCTGTCTACTACTCTACTCTCTGCTGGGCCAGAGACGACCAAGGCATGCATGCACTCAGCAGCATAAGCAGACGATTGACAGCTCTTTTTATTGAACATGCCTGGCAAAACTTATTTGCAATATTTTTTGAATATATTTAAAGCGAGTGGTCAAACGTTGAGAGAAAAAGTCGACAACGAACAACATTTCGATCCCAAATTGTTAAATTATGCGAGCCAGTGTTGTCACTCTCATCTTTGGGGATCCCAAATTGTTTAATTTCTTTGTGGACCGGAAATTGTAGGAAGCCATCAAATGTTGACTATCTGCAAGATAGAAAGGCTGCTTCTGACTATTACAAGGCACTGTCCCCTGCTTCTGACTATTACAAGGCTCTCTGTTTCTGCTTTACAAGGCACTGTCCCCTGCTCTCCTCTGCTTCTGCTCGATCGTGTTGGCTACTAGACCGATAGAGAACGAGTGCTTGGAGAAGAGAAATACTACATCAGCAAGGACAAGGCATATAGATCGATCGCTCCAACCGATAGCAGCGCTGCCGCCCATCAGCGAGCGGTATGCATCGTATAAACTTCACTCCTGTACTGTGTTTTTTTCCCTTTTTGGAACTATGCATTCCTCTGTTCTCGCTCTCTTGCACCTGCAGTCGTGATTTTGTTTCCAAGTGATTTGATCCCTGTGTTGTTCCGTACTTCTTGTACTGTGTTTTTGCTTGTTACTTGCTTGTCTGAATGAAGAATGGAGGTTGAGGTGAGGTAGGAGAGAAGGGATGGGACAGTGAGCTGCGAGAGAGGGGGGTGCTAATTTGATGTTGTGGTGTAGTGATTATTGTTATTTGCAATAAATTACTCCCTGTTACACTATTAACCTTTTACATTTTGAGTCATTATTACTTTTCTGCGAGAGAGGGAATAGATCGAAACAATTGAAGGGCCGTACAAAAAAATGAATTTGCTGAAATTTTCTGGCTGTCTACTTGATTTATGCCGCTCTTATTTTTCTAGGAATATAATAAAGCTCTGAAATTGAGAAAGGTTGCTCGCCATGGAGACAATTACAGATCGGCTATCACTGATTGAATTCAAGAATGCAATCAGTCACGATCCGAAGCAAGTGATGATGTCCTGGAATGACAGCACTCACTTCTGCAACTGGGAAGGGGTCTTGTGCGGGGTGAAGAATCCACATCGTCGTGTCACATCCCTTGACCTCAGTGGTAAAGGCTTGGTAAGGAACATCTCTCCATCAATAGGAAATCTAACATTCTTAAACTATCTATCGCTTGCAAACAACGGATTCATGGGACAAATCCCTCCATCCATAGGACAGCTGCGTCGCATCCGCCGTATCTACTTGAGCAACAACACATTCCAAGGGGAAATACCTGATCTCGCAAACTGTTCTAGTCTCAAGGCGCTATGGACGGATGGCAATCACCTTGTGGGAGAAATGCCTACATATCCCAATTTGCCTCGTCGCCTTGAGGAATTGCAAATTTCCGACAATAACTTCACTGGGTCCATTCCACCTTCCATTTCTAATATTACGGCATTAATCAAACTCGGCATAATGTTTAACAATATTAACGGAGAGATCCCAAGCGAAATAGGCAAGTTTCCAAGGCTACAAGTGTTCTACTCGGCAGGAAATAAGCTGTCAGGAAGGTTTCAACCAGCCATCCTTAATTTGTCTTCTCTTGTGATACTAAATCTTGCATCCAATTATATGAATGGAGAGTTGCCATCCAATCTTGGTAGTTCATTAACCAATCTACAAATGTTTGGTTTATATAACAACCTCTTCAAAGGGCATTTCCCAAGTTCATTGGCAAATGCGTCTAAGTTATTCTTGGTCGACATGTCAAAAAATAATTTCACCGGGGTGGTCCCTAGTTCTATTGGCAAACTAAAGGAATTGTCCTGGTTAAATCTTGAATACAATCAATTCCATGCGCATGACAAGCAAGACTGGGATTTCATGTATAGTCTATTCAATTGCACTAAGCTACAAAAATTGTCATTACGGACAAATAAGCTTCAAGGAAAAATACCAAATTCATTTGGCAACCTTTCTGCGAGCCTTGAAATGTTGCTCCTTGCACTACTGGAAAAATGATCATTTGTACCGGTTCGTAACCCTCATTTGTACCGGTCATTGAACCGGTATAGTCCATCCGGTACAAATGAGGGGGGCACATTTGTACCGGGTGAAGTACCCGGTACAAATGTGCCATCCGTCACCGTCGGTCACCTCCCTCCGTCCGCGTCCGTTTCTTTTTTTTTCTCCACCTTCTCAATCACATATTATACCACAAATCAACAATCACACCTATATTCCCAATCATATATTCCCAATCTCACATATTCACAATCACAGATCTACAATCACAAATCTTACAACAATCACATAAAAATCACGAGCATCAAGAATCGAGATGCAGGAGAAACGAAGAAAGTGGCAAGAAAATGGATGAAAAAGAATCGTAGCGAGCGGCCTCCTTCGCCGCCAGCCTCCCGCGCGCTCCCGCACGCCAGTCCTCCCGCGCGCGGCCCGGCCTCCCGTGCGCCGCCAAGCCTCCGCGCGCCGCTGGCTTCCGCACGCCTGGCCTTCCGCCGCGCGCCGCCAGGCCTCCGCGCGCCGCCAAGCCTTCCGCGCGCTGCTGGCCTCCGCGCGCCTGGCCTTCCTCCGCGTGCCGCCAGGCCTCCGCGCGCCGCCGGCCTCCGCGCGCCTGGCCTTCTGCCGCGCGCAGCCCGGCCTCCCGCGCGCCGCCGCGTCCTGGGACAGAGAGAAGGAAAAAGTTAGAGATGAGATAGAATGAATGGTGAGCAGAGGGAGAATGGACAAGAGGCCGCGCGGTAGAAAAAGAAACGGCGAGTGACGGAGATTTGCATTTGTACCGGGCTGTGTTACAACCCGGTACATATGTCTCCACATTTGTACCGGGTTGTGTCACGGCCCGGTACAAATGTGACAGCCACACATTTGTACCGAGCGGAACCATCACCCGGTACCAATGTGGCACATTTGTACCGGGGTTATTCCCCGACCGGTACAAATGTGGCCTCACGGGGGCGCATCGGGGGCCCTTCCTCTCCACCCGGTACAAATGTTCTCATTTGTACCGGGTGCAAACATACCCGGTACAAATATAAATTTAGGCATGAGATAAATGATTGATTCTCTAGTAGTGTTGGAAGTAATAAAATATCAGGGGATTTTCCTACTGGTTTAGAAAACCTTCGCAGCCTGACGGCTTTTGCATTGGAGGGAAATCAGTTCACAGGTGCCTTGCCTGATGTGCTAGGAGCCCTGAAGAAATTGCAAACATTATCTTAATCGAACAATTTCTTTAGAGGGAACATTCCGTCCTCCCTCTCAAACTCTTCTCGACTGGAACAGCTCTTCCTGGACTCTAACCAATTGGATGGAATCATTCCCCCAAGTCTGGGAAACCTCAAAACTCTCGAAGCACTAGAAATTTCCAACGACAAACTTCATGGTGGTATACCAAGGGAGATTTTCAACATTCCTACAATAAGACAGATCGGGTTATCTTCCAATAGCCTAAGCGGACCACTTCCTCTTGAAATAGGCAATGCCATGCAACTGCAGTATCTGTATCTATCAACAAATAACCTGTCCAACACTGTTCCGGACGCACTCGGCAATTCTGAAAGTTTGCAAGTCATTGAGCTGGACCAGAATGTTCTAACTGGTAGCATTCCAGCATCATTAGGCAACATACGAAGCCTGGAGGTATTCAATATATCTCACAACGAATTAACAGGATCGATACCAAAGTCCATTGGTAGTTTACAATTTCTTGAGCAACTGGAATTTTTTTTATTTAAACATTTTTAAACTAATATTTTAAAAATAACCCACCCCAAACTATATTTCCAAGAACTAGTTTTTTTTTGTCGCGCCAAGCTTCGTGGCGCGACTAATACTTGAGTCACGCCACATGAGATGACACGACTAATGTACACGGTAGTATTGGAAAAAGTCGCAGCTTACGTGGTGTACTGAGTCGCGTCGGAGTGCGTGGCATGACTCCGGTCACGCCACGGTACTCGGCGTGACCGGATCTGAACCGGTCCCTCCTACAGTGCCTCCCACTTCATTTACTCATGTTTCGTTCTTCATTTTAATTAGCAAATGAACTCCTATTAGTCGCGCCACGAAGTTTGGCGCGACCAAAAAGGCTAGTTCTTGGAAATATAGTTTGGGTGAGTTATTTTTAAAATATTAATTTAAAAAGGGTTAAAATAAAAAAAATTCGAGCAACTGGATTTGTCATCCAACCATCTGGAGGGCGAAGTCCCAGAGAGTGGTATTTTCAAGAACGCAACTGGTATACATATTGATGGAAATAAGGGGCTCTGTGGTGGGGCAGAAATGCTACGACTACCAGCATGTTCTGCTACACATCCAACAAGTTCGACCACTAGGAAAAAACAATTGGTAGTAATCGTAGCAGTGATCACATTATCCATCTTGGTGTCACTTGCTGTAGTCATTACTGTTCTCTTGCTATTTTACAGGAAAAGACAAAAGAGGAAATTATTGTCCGTCCCTTCTTTTGGTAGAAAATTTCCCAAAGTTTCATATAGTGATCTTGCTAGAGCGACTGATGGGTTCTCGGCATCCAACTTAATTGGCAGAGGAAGATACAGTTCTGTGTACAGGGGTGATTGTTTTCAAGATGGGAATGTGGTTGCTATCAAAGTTTTCAACCTAGACACAAGAGGGGCGCAAAAGAGCTTCATCACAGAATGCAATGCTTTGAGAGCTGTAAGGCACCGCAATCTAGTCCCTATCCTTACTGCATGCTCAACTATTGATTCTGAAGGAAATGATTTCAAAGCTCTAATATACAAATTTATGCCAAGCGGGGACTTACACAAAGTGCTATATTCAAGTGGAGGGGGTGAAAACTCTTCAGATTTAAACCGCATTACGCTAGTTCAAAGATTAGACATTGTGGTGGATGTAGCCGATGCAGTGGAGTACCTTCACCATAACAGCCAGGGGACTATTGTCCATTGTGATTTGAAGCCTAGCAACATCCTTCTAGATGAAAATATGACGGCTCATGTTGGAGATTTTGGGATTTCAAGATTGAAAGTGGACCCAGCAACATCATCTCTTAGTGATTCAAACTCAACTACCTCAACTGCACTCTGCACTAAAGGGAACCGTTGGATATTTTGCGCCAGGTAATGCCATTTTTTTTTTGAAACGGAAGTAATGACAATTTTTATCTTATCTTGTGTTGCATTGTGTTGGAATAAACCACGCCTGGGGTCTGTCCATGGCGTGGAGAGTCCGTGTCAGCGCGTACGGCGCGCGTGTCGCGTTCACCATGTGTGTGCAGGTGTTCGTGGTGTTTAGTTCGTTAGGGTTGATCTTGTTCAGGTCTAGGGAGTCAGGGGTGAGTCGTGGTGCTCGAGTATGTGCTCGGGTGGGAGTCGTGACAGTGCTCGAGATGGAACGCAGGTGTGGCCGCGTTTCGGGACGCCAAGGCGGAGCACGCTCGTTCTGTCAAGAGGAAGCAGCAGGAGTCCAAGCTCGTGGTGGATGCCGACTGCGTGCATGAGTGTGTGCTCATGTTGGGGCGCGTCGTGCGCAGAGACATGGCGGTGCACCAGGTTAGTGCCGGTGCGGCCGCGCGTCGTGGCGAGTTTGGGTCCAGCCCGTGCTGTTCGTGCGGCAGGCGGTTGGAAGATGCTGAATTGGCGGGCGTGGCATGCGCAGCGGAGGGAGGCGCGACTGGGTGAATGAGTTGAAGACCTGTTCTTGCGGAGGAGTAGTGGCTCACGACGCAGAGGAGGCCGGGTCACTCGGGAACGCCATCGTGCGCGCCGTGCTCGCTGTGTGCGTGGTGTGTGTGCTGTTCCGGCTATATATGGCCATGGAATCCCCCCTGTATCAGTTGAGTTGTGTTGCTAGAGTTGAATAGAGTGCCAACATACAGGCCGTTCGAGCGGCCGGGGCGTTTGGCGCCATTACCCGTGTGTGCACTGTTCATCTTCAACCTCTCGCCGGTGTTCGTGCGCGGGTGAGAGTGAGTGTTTCGAGGGCTCCAACTCCAACACATTGCCCCCTGTTTACATTTTATTTGAACACGTGCTCGTGAATTGAACCTTTTTTTTTTCTATGCAATTTACAGAATATGCAGGGGGTAGCGAAGTTTCCACAGCTGCAGATGTTTACAGCTTTGGAGTTATTCTGCTAGAAGTATTCATTCGAAAGATGCCAACAGATAACATGTTCAGGGACGGATCAAGCATTGTAAGTTTTGTAGAGCATAACTTCCCTGATAGGGTGTTAGAGATTGTTGATCCCCAACTGGTACAGGAATTGAACCTTGGTCAAGGAACTACAACAGCCGGAAAAGGTGTTGTGAGTCTGAATTCTGTGCTAAACATTGGGCTGTGTTGCACAAAGCCATCCCCGAGTGAACGCCTCAACATGCAGGAGGTGGCTGCAAAGCTGCATGGAATCAAGGATGTCTATCTCAGAGGAAACTGAAGAAACAGTCCACTAATGTTAGTATTCTCTGAATAAGAGATGCTGAAACTATATCTATATATGTTCCTAAAAAAGACTTTATCTATATATGTACTGTACCATTGCTGTCAAGTGGTACCCAAACTCTTCGGGATATATATAACTGTGTGGTCGTTCTTTGAGCGCTTTCAAGTTTTGTAGTAAAAAAGAACTTGTTACAAATAGTCAAGGTGCTGCCGTCAGTACAAGTGCTCTATATGGAACAGGGGAAAAGGAAATAATAAAATTGGACGCATGCCCTTCACGCGCGCGCAGCAAACAAGTGAAAAAAGCGATGCATTTAGATCAGGAAAAAAAAACGCGATGCATCCCGTAATTTTCTTTCTTTGGTCAAACTAAAGGCAATCACAAATACAGAACGTCTATATTGTTTCAATCACTCTCTATTGTTAAATATATAACATCATTCACTTTTTTTTCATTCGTTTGACTATTCATCTTTTGTTCAAATATTTTTGTAAATCAATAAATCTAAATTATATGTGACAATAGACATAGTGATATATATTTTACATTTGCTAACTAACTTGTTGAATAAATATTAGTAATCAAAGTTGGAGTAAAAAGTCAACGGTGTCATATATTTAAAAACCTAAAAGGTAGCATATGAACGGCAAAAATCTTGCTCGTTCCTCATTAAAAAAAAAGAAAGGCACATGCCAAACAAAGAGCTAATAACATGACACGTGCACAGCCCACTTGAGCATCACTCACTACGTCCCACAACCACAAAGACCGGCTGTTTACAAAATTTAAGACGTGCTCTCTCCGTCTCTGAACTCTGAAAGAGTGTTGTTCGGGAAACGTGTATGTGAGACAAACAAGCTTTTCTAGTGACACTTTTTCTGGGACAGAAGAATAGTACTAGTAGTTGTGACAACTGATCATGCTACCTAACTACTCTGCTTGGTTTTCTGGATTCTGAATAAATGCAGTGCATTAGAACAAGAGAAAAAACACAAATTGATTGTTTTATTGGCTCTATGCGCTTTTCAATACACTTTTTTATTGGGATAAGTATGTTTTAATTATATTAGTTTCACTACAAGCTAAATGAACATTTTTTTTGTGAAAGTTAAATGAACTCTCGTTGTGTGACGGAGAGAGTATGTCACAACTTTTTCTCTTTAACTTTTTCTCTTTAACTTCCAGTACCTTCATGTACATCGTTAAAGAAAACAGCTCTGTAAAAAAAGTCATGAGTCAATACACACAACCCCGCATACTGAATCCGCATGAAGCACAAGTCATAACTTCGACACCTCTTAACTATATCAAATTACTAGCATGTGCTAGTACTTTCAAAGCCTGATCAAATGATCAACGATCGAACAAAAGGCATAATTACTTTAGCCAGACATGACTAAACTATCAAATTTTATAAAATACTCCTTCCATTCTTGTTTATAAGGTGCGCATGAATAATAAGATTCAAACTTTACAATATTTGATCAATAATTTCCTCACCATTTTTTTAGTTTTGTAATGTAAAATTGACATGGTTGAATTTGTAATTAAATGTACTTTTCAATGATTATAACTCCATAACTGTAAATAAAATAATATAAGATAAATTAATGATCAAAGTATAATTTGAGAGATCATGTCATGTTGGCTCATGCCTTATAAACAAAACAGAGAGAGTAGCATTTATCAGCATCCATCAACATGGATGTGCCCTGCTTCTTTAAATATGTTGTTTTACACACTAATAAATTTCAGATGTGATGATAGAATTACTGCGTATCAATATTACTATAAATTTTTTTTAGCTATGATGATTGAGAACATTGTGAAGATGGTGCCACGTGGACGAAGAGTGGAGAACGCACCACAAACGTGCAGCCGTGCACCACCGGTCATCGGCCATTTTTCATTCTCGCCTTGCAGGAAAGAAAACCCCTCACCTCTCCGCGCACGCCGTCCGCTCAATATCCGACGGCTCCGATCACCCGCCGCTCTCCACAAGGCCGCGGCCTCCCCGTTCCCCACACCCAAACCAAACCCCCGCAAAACCCTAGACGCCGCGCCCCGCCGCCGCCGCCGCCGCCCCCAAGTGCTCCACCTCCTCCTCCAGTTCCGTCTCCAAGCGCGCGCGCGCGGCGAGGATGAACGTCAAGGGCGGCGGCCGGATCCCGGCACCCCCGCCGGGGGCCAGCGCGCTGGTCAAGGTCGCCGTGTTCGGCGGCGCCGCCGTGTACGCCGCCATGAACAGCCTCTACAACGTCGAGGGAGGGCACCGCGCCATCGTCTTCAACCGCATCCAGGGTATCAAGGACAAGGTATGGACGCCGCGGGCGCGCCCCCATCTTTTCTCTCCTCTCCCTCTCCGCATGTCGATGTGCGGTGGTTGGTTGGTTTATGTGAAAGCGATTCTTGGTGGGGTAATATCGAGGGTGCGATTGGGGGAGAAATGTAGCTGTAGGCGCCGTGCTGAGGTGAATTGCGTCCTAGATGATTTTTTGACAGGATTTGTTTCGATTTGTAAGTGCATCACAGTAAATCTGAGATAATCATGCGCGCTCCTTTTATATAAAAAAAAATTCTCAGACAAATGTGCTTATGTAGGAACTTAGCAGGCATCCTTCTGGGCGTTTGTGAAATGTGGCTAGGGACAGCGTGGTTTGCTGATTTCTCTGGGATGTTAGCTTCCCATTTGGAATGCTATTTATAATTTGGCAAAACGCGTCCCTTTTTCCCTGTCAAATTGTCAACGGAGAATGGCGCACTGTTTAGAAACATAAAAAGAAAGTGGTTCAAAATCCTAGGGATTTATTGTCAGAGTCTGTGTTGAGTACCAACATCCCAAACTGCAGTACAATACATGTGGTTTCAACTGGTTACTGTTTTGACATCTACTCTATGATGTCTTAAGTGCTTGCTAGCTTTATTGTTAAAAAGAAACTAATGTTGATGTGTCTATGTCTATTCCACATGTATGTACCACATTTACAGTTATGGTAGTCTTGAATTTTTTCTGCAAAAGATGGTTTGGAACTAGCAACTGAATTTTGTTATCATCTTAGGCACTGTGATGCACAATACGTAAGCTCCATGTTTGTCGTTTAGCGTATAACTAGTAGAACATATTTCTAAGTTTTCACTTTTGATCCACTATTACATCTTCTAAATCTGAACCTGCAATCTATTATAAGCAAGTGCAACCAAGTTTTCATCTCACTGTGGTATAAAGCATTTGCACATTGTAAATCAACTTTCCATCTTCTTGTTATTTCCTTAACCATGATGGACACAGAAATGTTTTTATTTCTATTTTCTGCTATGTTTGTTTAGTTGATATTTTTTTGGGTGCTCTTTATATCCTTCAAAGAAATTATGAGATCAGATGATACTTTTCTCCCTTTTTTATGTAACTCATAAGATTTATGTTATTATTATTGACTAAATTCATTTTTAAATGCTTCATTCATGCATGTATTTGTCCAGATCATGGCCTGTATGTGAAATGTTGTTTTTGGCCCTATTTATCTGCAACATTTATGGAGGCAACTAATTTGGTTCTTCAAATTCAAAATGGAAGAGTTGTTGACTTGTTGGTGCACACTATTCTTTGGGAGGCTATATAGCATCTTGTCTTAGATGGCATTAGAGTTAAAAGGGCATCTGGTGTGGTTTTGCTGATTCCGATTATCTCTGCAGTTTTTTCTGAACAATTTGGTGTAATTGTGGTGTGGATTTTACCCACAATAAAGCCATGAAATGTGCTGGGTTTTGTTACGGTGCTAGTTTTTTTTGTCAACAGTAGAAAGAGGGTGGGGGTTTCTCTGAAACTATCTCTGTCAATTATTTTTTCAATGCAGAGCCAACTTTTTAGTAAGTTGTATGTTTTTAGGAGCCATGCAAGCTTCATAGAAAGTATACAATTAGACACAGTTACTGAAAAAGGGTATTAGCTATCCTTTGCACTTTCTTAGTCCAAAATTTATCTGTGTTCTAATTCATCATTGAATCTAATGAAGTGTGAAGCTAATGAAGCATGTTTTGCCATGTACTCATTTATGTGTAATCACAAAGGGCTTGAATAACAGTTTTTTCTTGTGGCGCTGTGCCTAATGTAAATGGCACAAAATTAACTGAATTGCTAGTTGGCTTGCATGGACATAACAATTGCATAAGCATGCTATGAATGCTTGGGGCGCATTTACCTCCCCTAGCTTGATATAGAGCATACCCACGTTGGATGAGTTTAGCTTGTATAAATAGGAAAATCAGTTTAAAGTTTAAAAATAGTTTGCAATTTGCTTTCTTTATCTTGAGTATATTTCAAACTGAATCATAACCTGTGCCTGTCAATGTACATCGTGTTGATCTATTTGTGCGCTATTATTTGTAGTTCTAGGTTTCCTGTCATAAGTCAGTTACAGACTTACAGTGTTTTTCAGTGCACCAAACTGTTGATGTAAATTGTAATCGTAGGATCTGTTAATGTGTGATCTTGTGAAAAATTCTTATGTGCAATTTGTCTTTTTTGGGACATTTTGTTGATTGGGTTATTGTTTAACGTGCACAGTATCAAATCCCTGGGATGATGAGCCATTTCAATTTATGCTAAATATTTTCTGTATGCAGGTATATCCTGAAGGGACTCACTTTATGATTCCATGGTTTGAACGGCCAATCATTTATGATGTCCGTGCTCACCCGAATCTTGTTGAGAGTACTTCTGGAAGCAGGGATCTTCAGATGGTAAATATGCATATCTATTTAAGTCCAATGCTTCTAACTTACCATTCATTTTTTTTGTAACTTGTGTTTAATAAACTCTTGTAAATGTTGCTGTGTGCCGCCTGGCATGCATTCTCTTCTGTTACATTATCAAGTTCATCTGAAATTTGTGCCGATGAACCAGATATTAATAAGAAATTTTCTTTTACATGCTCATTTACCTATGTCTATTACTCTATTCTAGTTACTTTTTTTGCCTGAGGTATAAAAAGTAGGCTTACCTGTTTCTTTTTCATATTATGGAGTGGGCTATGTTTTTATTTAATCTTACTATTCAGAATGCTACTACTATTTGTTTATTCTGTTAAATTCCGATGTGCTCCTTTGAATTCACCATAGTATATTGCTGTAGTTTCTGAAATAATATATTTATTTTGTAACACAAGCTATGATTAATCATGCAACTTGTATCATATTTTGATATATCTATCCTGTACTTTACTTGGCAGGTGAAAATTGGTCTTCGTGTCCTCACAAGGCCTATGCCAGAGAGGCTGCCCCATATCTACAGGACTCTGGGGGAGAACTTCAATGAAAGAGTTCTACCTTCTATCATTCATGAAACACTGAAAGCTGTTGTTGCTCAATACAATGCTAGCCAGTTGATCACACAGAGAGAGGTACAATCTACTCATATCTTCTGTATATTATACTTAAGAGCACTGATTGTTTACTCTGTTCTCCCTCCAATTTCAGACTGTTAGTAGGGAGATTAGGAAGATACTGACCGAGAGGGCCAGAAACTTCAGCATTGCCCTTGATGATGTCTCCATTACAAGCCTGAGCTTTGGGAAGGAGTTTACTCATGCAATTGAAGCCAAACAAGTTGCTGCACAGGAAGCTGAGCGTGCAAAGTTCATTGTCGAGAAAGCTGAGCAAGATAAGAGAAGTGCAATTATCAGGGCTCAGGTAAGAAACCAATTCTTGATTAAGCACAACACCTAAGCCTACAAAAGATTGGAGCCCTCTTATACTAAACTTATATGCCTTTTGTGAGCTGAGCCCTGCTCTAAAACAGAATTTGCTTTTGCTGGTCTTTGCTGTGAACAGGGAGAGGCTAAGTCTGCAGAGCTGATTGGCCAGGCCATTGCAAACAACCCTGCTTTCCTTGCCCTGAGGCAGATTGAAGCCGCGAGGGAGATCTCTCACACGATTGCAGCCTCAGCCAACAAGGTCTTCCTGGACTCGAATGACCTGCTGCTCAACCTCCAGCGGCTGAATGTGTCGAAGAATAAGAAATGATCTATCCTCTTGTTCTGAGTGTGGTTGTCTTTGTACCGGGCATTGTGAGGAACGCTCGGGTTTTCAACGTAGCATCTTTAGTTATTGAACTAGATGCGGTACTTGGTGAACTAGATGTGAATGCACTGTCAATCACATCTTTTGAGCTGTTATTGAGGAAGTTAAATAAAAAACAAAATCTGTTCTATGATTGATAACTTTTCTGTTGATTTATTGGGCTTAGTTGCTGGTAATATAATGGGAGCAGTGCCAATATACTGCAGAGGCGCAGTTTGATATAATATGGTTTGTGTAGGTTGACCGATGAGAGAGCTTCCTGATTGGAGATGTTGCAACGTTTGTATGATAATATGATGGGTTAGTTTAATTGCCCGAATTAACCATCTTTTAAGTTAACATTGAGAATGTCACAATTGTAACGCTATTTATATACATGACATGTTCGGAGACAACGAACCGTCGATATGTCCGAGTGGTTAAGGAGACAGACTCGAAATCTGTTGGGCTTTGCCTGCGCAGGTTCGAATCCTGCTGTCGACGCTATATTATTTTCCTTTTTTCAACCCACCAGTTTGCACTTTTGGTCATCCCAGCATATATATAATCATACAAAACTATTGCACTTTTGGTCAACCCAACATATATATATATATAATCATAATCATACAAAACTATATAAGGATACCCAACCCACCAGTTTGCACTTTTGGTCATCTCAGCATATATATAATCATACAAAACTATTGCACTTTTGGTCAACCCAACGTATATATAATCATAATCATACAAAACTATATAAGGGAACCCACTAACTATTTCTTTCAATCCTCAACTCACCACGTCATCTGCTTACATCATCCACTCTCCCGCCACGCCGTCCCCATCCACCCGCACCGCCGCACGCCTTGAAGCCCACCGCCGCCCCCTCACCTTCTCACAGTTGCCGCTCCCTCGCCTCCCCACCACAGCCGCCACGCATAACCACCGGCCCCTCGCCTCCCTGCCGCCTCACCTCCCCACCGCCATCACCTCGCCTGTCCCCATAAAATTACCCCCCGCCAGTGCCACCCCTCTGTACCTCGCCTCAAGTTGCCGGTTGCGCCCCTCCTGTGCCTCCCCTCGAGCAGTGGGAATCCCGGCCGCCGGCGCCACCCAGGTGCGAATCCCGGCCGCCGGCGCTACCCAGATGCGAATCCCGGCTGCTGGCGCCACCCAGCGACGACCTTCAGTGCGAGTGTCAGCTGTGCCTGCCGTCCTCCCACCGGTGGCGGCGTCTCCCTTCCGAGCCCCCACGGTGATAGCGGTAGTTGGTCCCAGCTGGCTGCGCCCTCGCGCCGGTAGCGACGGCTCCAGGCGAGGCCTTCACGGCCAGCGCGCCTCCCGGCCGGCCACGCGCCCACGCCCCTGCGGCCGGCGCTGCTCGAAGCAGGGAGAGGAGGGCGTTAGTGGGAGCGGTGGCTGGTGCAGGGGGAGGAGGAACGAAGAGAAAAGGTTAGCGTTTTTTCTCTGTTTATTTATGGGTGGATGACCTTTGCTATTGATCCAAGGAGAAGCATGCTAACCTCGCGGGGGCGACGGTGCTCGAGCGGAGGAAGATGAACCGCGTGGGGTCTGAAGCGATAAGGTTGAGGGAAGAGGAAACAGATGGATGGTGCAGGCCAGATGGTCTCCGCGTAGCGCAGCTAGGCAAGATTTTCAGGAATGCGTGGATGGTGTGGGACAGGGGGATTTTCGCGACAGGCCTCGCTGCATAGTCGCCTCCCGAAATTAAACAATATTAAAGATTATTTTATTGTTTTTCTCAGTTTTTTTTAATTAGCAATTGAAACTTAGATCAAAACCATTACCATATGTAGCATAAATGTCATGAAATCAGCGTACCATCTAAAGCATCCACCACATTGGTTCATAGTTTAGAAAAGAATTTCTTAAATCCCGCAGCAACGCGCGGGGAATCACCTAGTTCACATGGGCTTCTGTGCATAATATTTTAAGTAATCTGTATCAAGTGTTGGGATTGGGTCACTGCTACATTAAGCTTAAGCATTCGTTCTGCTCTGACCACGTGTATTTCTAACGGGTTCGTGGTGCGGTACTTTTAAAATGCAACCCTTTTCGATTAGTGATTATCTATATTTTAAAGATCGAAAATAATTGAAAATGTTTCTCACTTGGATCGAGCCCGTCTTACTCTTCACGTCGGACCCGTTTATCATCTAATTAAATGACCGAATAGTAGGTGGAAGACCTATAAAAATCGCAATTTGAGAGGTGATTCTGTTAAAAGTGATTATTTTTCTCACCCACGCCCACCCTACCAGCCTGCATGTACCCGCTGGCCCCACCTCCCCGTATCGCATGCAAATAAAAAAAAACCCTTCGCCTTTTCTCACCCCTCTCTCTCGCGTGTTCTCGCGTAGCCGTCGAGATGGTCAAGACGAGGCGGAGTGCCGCGGCGAAGCGCCTCGCAGCAACGGCCGAGGAGAAGGCAGAGGAGAAGGGCGCCGCGGCGGCGCCAGAGCAGGCGCCGGCGGGCGCGGGGGGCGAGGTCGCGTACCGCCAGTGCCGCCGACAGGGAGCGGTACGCGCACTTCGTGCTCCGGTCCTACGTGGAGGAGAGCGGCGGCTGGATCCAGTGGCGCCCCGTCGCCGGCTGCTCCCACGCCGTCGAGTTCGTCAGCTGCGCCGGCGATGACGCTACAGACATATTCCGCAAGTGCCGGCATGGCTTCTGCTGGTCCTGCGGCGAGGAGGCCCACCGGCCGGTGTCGTGTGGCACGGTGCGCGCGTGGCTGGCGAAGAACAAGTCCGACTTGGAGACGGCGAACTGGATGCTGGCTAACACGAAGCTCTGCCCAAAGTGCCGGCGCGCGATCGAGAAGAGCACCGGCTGCAACCACATAACCTACCCCTGCGGCCACCAGATTTGCTAGATCTGCTTCCAGCCGGCGGGGACGCCGGGGGTGCACTACGAATGCCCGAGCAACACCTACTGGGCTGGGCGGAACTCCAGCGGCGGCGGCACTTAACTATATAAATAAAAATTTTAAGTATTGTGAATTTTTAGACACGTGCGTGTCTCACGTACATTTTACTAGTAGTAATAATTAACGATTTATTTTGTGATGTTGTACCGCTCTGACCACGTGTATTTCTACCTGCCAACGATCAACGAGATATGGGAATACGGACGATGCACATGCCTTCACCGAGGTGTCATATACATCATCTGTGCATCCAGATTGTTGTCACTGCGTCCGACACGATTACAAGCTGTTTTTGCCCTTTTGTCTTCTCATCGCACAAAGTTTTGGACGAACATAAAACAATGCATCGTGTATCCAGTATCCACCCATATTTCTTTTGTTGAATTTTGTGCGGCTTTTGTGGAACAAGTGTTATTGCAGAGTCCGGAATGAAGTAGCCCGCGGGCTGTCATTTTTCGCTGATACGCTTTTTCCGGAATGAAGTGACGGCGTCCATCACGTCGCTGATGGAATGCACTAGACGGCGTCCATGTTCGAGACCTATACTCTTCTAGGCATTCCGGAATGGACACTGCATCGAATGGACAAGCTCAGGATGCCTATGACGGTCAGTCCAGGACATTCTAGGCAGACGGTGAGGAAGGTAAGTAGTGATAATCTCTTCCCTTTGAAAACGCAACCAAACCCAAGCAATCTATTGGGCCACGCCGCCTGTGTTATCATCACCGTTGGATTTTCATCGGAGCATCCAAAACGACTTTCCAGGCTCTTCGTTCACGAGCGCGACTGTGCGAGACTCCGCCCGGTCGCTCGCTCGGCACGCCCGCCCCTCCGCCGCCTCCGGCAGCAGCAGGCCGCTCCCTCCGTCAACCCAGGCCGAGCGCGTCGCCGCGTCCGCTGCTCGGAACCAGGACCTTCCCATGCCTCCGTCTCATCCTCGCGCCACTGTGACGGTAGCCGCGAAAGCGAAGGCGTCATGAGCGGGGGTCACCACGACGGCGTCATGGGCGGGCGATACTCGGGCAGCTGGGCTACCAGGCTGACCGCTTCAGCGGCGGACGCCGCCAGAGGGGCTCCTGCTTTGCCCGGATGGCCAGTTTCCGGAGCGATGGAGCTCGATTCGGCCGCACGGAGCGTCGATTCGCCGCCAAAATGGAGATGGGCGGGATTGCAACCTGGTAGCCGAGGATGCGCTTACCGATGATGTGGAGGTGGTGTCGGTGACCATAGGGCACGTGCTCCACCTTGCCCAAATGCAAGGAGCTCTGCCTCTCGCAAACGTCGTTGGCCGCCGGCATCCAATCACGGCTCTGACTGTTCGTCCAATCCCTGCATCCAGTTGCAGCCCCGGCCATCCTTTCGCTCCCCCAATACAACCCTCAGTCAGGCACGTCTTCTTGCTTGCCTACTTGATTCTGCAGCTAGATTAATGTTATGCTGCTTTGCAAGTAGATCAATGCTTCGATATGATCACTTAAGCTGCACCTTCTGATCCATGACATTGATGTACTATTTATTCATGCCCATGTTACAATACCAACTTCTTATCGACAGACAAAAAAAGTGTTGTTTAAATTAAACCGGATCTCTTAGAAGATCGTAATTGGTTTGCAGTGTTGTTAAACCTGTTCTTCCTAGAGACTACATAATATATATTACTATATTACCCTGTAATACAGCTCAATTGCTCAAGGAATTACTGAAATACCTAAATTTATTTATGTGTGCTAACAACGTGGCTTTATGTCTAGTTCCGGACTCCTCTACTTATAGTCTCAATGCACTAAGGAGTCCAATCTATGATTCAACGTGGCTTACAATTATTGCTATATGATATCCTTTGAGCACTCTAATTTCCTTAGCATTTTTTCTTACTGAAAGTTGGCAATCTATTAACATCGAATCAAATGCTTGTATAGTTACCACATAGATCAGTCATGAATATATACATCTGTTATTGGCGCAACATCGGATTAATCGCTCCTTGTACCGGAGGACACTACTTCCTAAATAGCAGAACCTCCTAGGCTGCTACCACCCACCAAGTACCATTTGTGACAGTTCATTTCAAATAAAACACAAGCTGACAAAATATATCTGCTAATTTTTCTTCAGAGATCCACATTCCTCAACTTGTTTCAGAGTAGATGCCTGAAACACTTTATGGTGAAGCAATGATTCTTTTTCCGTATTTCTAGGATATACGCCAGATTAGAATGTGATTCACCACTGACTACCTCATTGAATGCTTGATCTGAAACTCTTCTCAAACTGATGACCCGGAACATCACTGTAAGTTTTTTTATATATGTTAGATCCAATGGACCAGCCTGTCTAATTAACTTGTTTAGCTTACATATTATGAACCTGACATCTTTACTTAAAAGAACCTTACTCACATTCGGTACCTGTTTATAAATTCTTTAGGTACTTACCTTATCAATAAAAATGTAATACACTATCTACATTACAGCATATCTCACATTATTGTCAAGGCATTTCAAGAGCTTTCCGCATATTTTATCTTCATTGAACTTGTGAATGTTCAATCAATCCTTTTGAATAATTGACATGATTACGTCTTCCTAACATTGACTGTGCCCTGAATATTTTTCCCCATACCAAGAGATTGACATGGGGCTCAAATTCGAAAAATCCTACGGGATGAGAAAGCTTGATGCTTAAGAACTGGTCCACACCAACAAGGACGCAGGCACGCAGCAAAACTGTGACTCTGAAATGTTGTTGCTTCCTCTCCTGTCCTCAAATAGCTGTTGATCACCAGATGCTCAATGAAATGTCTGACTGAGGATTGCATTGTGGTTCCTGTGTCATTCAATACTAATACTATTTAATATTTATTTGGTTCCTGTTCAATTAAGCATGCACTATTTCTTCCTCAACAGTGACAAATATGTACTTTGCTTTCATTAGAACTTAGAAGAAAATGTACTTAACCAACTATTATTACAAAAAGTATATTACTGGAGATGGATCCTCTGCAGTACTGAGAACTAATCATATACTTTTTACAATTTTCATATACCATTTCCTGTAGAAATGTGCATAAAGTAACAATGTAAAAATATTTTAATTTGAGAATTTAGCTATGGTATTTATTTAAAACTATTTATTTCAGATCCACGATAGTTTTATTTTACTATGGATATAAGCATGTATTCACTCTCGATATCGTTGGGTTGAAGGCCTAACTCATGTCAGGCACACTGGCCACCTCAGCCAAGCGCGGCAACAGCCGCACCAAGTTTCTAGTTTGTTTCCTAATGCTTCTCATTTCCATCAGCTCTGACCCATCTATGCATTCTTCTAATTTGCAGAAACTTGATTACAAACCTATCCCAGACATTAGCTAGATTGGTAACTATGTACGACCTTGTTTCAGCAGGGAGCTGAATTTTTCTGTGATTTGGCGGTGTTCGCTTGGCTCTTCTTATATGTTGGCCAGGAAATAAACATGTCCAATTGTTAGTACCTTTTCAGTTGTGAAATAATTGTTACACATGTAATTTTAGTGGGTGAGGCATTATGTAGATGCATTCTATATATATAGGTTCAGTCATATTCCATAGTATATAAGATTGTGATTGTTGCTATACTCCATAGTCATCCATACTCCATATTTAATTATGGATTTTTGTTGTCGACATTGAGTCACATAATACTAGCACGGCAAAATAGTAATTGTGTATTAGAAAAGAGGGAGATGCTGGAAAATTAGAGTTAAAACATACAGCATTCACTAACATTCCTTACAGTGTGGTGTATACTCCATATAGTGGCTTCAGTTCAACAAGATCTATATATATACCACACTGTGTTAGTGTTTTGCTTATAGTATCATATACTAATACAGAAATGTTGATTCTTTTTCTTTTTTTTTTCAAACGAGCAATGATTTAATTAGGTACAACCTATGTTTTTCAAATGAGCTAATCTTTCTCTATCTCTAAAAGAAAGCCACTCTAGAAAAATTCAATCTTACTTTCTCCCAATTTATTAGCCATATATATATATTCCTTTTGCACGAGACATGACTCTTGGTAATTGTCACTAATTATTACTGCAGGGACATAAACATACTCAAAGGGGTAATTAACGGGAGGCCAAGCAGACAGTTATGGATATGCCTGACAGTTATACTACAGTACTACAACTACTTCTCTGCATAATTAAATTAGGACCCTCCATAAGCATTCGTTTAATCGTTCATGAAACCAACCCACCGTATATAGATTGTCTTGCTCCACTGCTACAATTGTCTTGCTCCATAAGCAGATAGGGTTTGTCTTGCAGAGCTGATGTGAGTGGTTAATGAGAGGTTCATGTCCTTTTACACTGACATTTTTCTAAGGTATGATGCAAGCAGCAAAACTGTTATCATGTTACCTGCTATGACAACTGCTGCTACTCTTGCTGCTGCCACTGCACCAAAAATTGGAACAAATCTACCCCTACACATTAAATTGGTACCAATCTTTAGCTAGCATGCAGCCCAAGTTCTATAATTTGTTACTTGCATTGTTAGCGCTGGTTCAACGCGGTGTTTGCTTAGAGAAAAGGTGGCATGGTATATATTGGTCAGAAAAGAAACATGTCAAGTTGTTACGCCTTTCCAGTTAAAAGAAAATTGTCGTTATGTATTTATTTTCAGTAGGTGAGGCAATATATAGATGCATTCAACATATAGTTTCAGTCCAAGTTAAATAAGACTTTGATTCTTGCTATCAAGCACCTTGACGTTTTTTCAAAAAATAGAATTATGTCCGGCCTCTGCAGTAAACGCACGTAGCAAAAATCTTACCAAGTCTACAGCTCAAAAGCTGTTAAAAAAATATGAAGGAAAAAAGATTACATAGAAAGAGAAAATAATCATAAGCAATGCCTAAAAATGCTTATCCATCTATTCTTGGAAGAAATATCTCAAGTCTCAATTGTTCTGCTCATCAAATAGATGATCTTTCTTGCGTCCTCACGCTGATGATAAATCATACCCAATATGTTTCCCCAAAAGGTAGCCTCCAAAGCGATGTAGGAAAATCACCCACGAGTAGTTGAGCACAAACAAGAAATGTTGAAACACCAAAAGGATCTCCCCAACGACTCTTTCAGGAAGAACATAACACCAATTACGCCATCATCGTCGACCCAAGTATAGGGCTTCGTTTATACCAGGAGAATCAAAACATGACCATATATTCGGGGAAGTGTACATGAAGTCGCCTCCAAGGAGGAAGTGGCACATGCAAGTGTCACCAACTAGGCTTTCGCCCCAACATCCACCACGCCTGGGCAGAATAAATATGCCTCACTACGCTGCTGATGGTGTCGAGCACGATCGCGGTTGTGGATAGCCAACCACTAGTACCTTGATTAATGCCCACCGCTTCCAAGATGATGAAGAGGTGCATCAACGATGATTCCATGGAAGAGAATGATGCATACATATGTTGGAGCCGATGACAATGATGCCCAGTGCAACCCTCTTCACCCCCACAGGAGGCATGAATGAACCTCACGGAGTTTTGACGGAACCTGAAAGCACATCAACAATTTTGTGTGGCAAACCAGTCCACTGCCGGCCATTGTCATCTTGTTGGGGAAGACAACGGGAAGCCACCCATGGCGGATCCGGGTCGGGAAGACAACGAGCGAGCACCGCCGCATCAGGTTCGCCGACCATGGCATCAAGTTCACCACGGATGGTTGTTGCGGACACCACCCTTGTCGCCGCAGGCCACCACATGCCCACGCGCGGCCAACAAATGAGTTGTCATCATTGCTGCAAGCCTTCCTCACCCATGCTGCCGCCACGAACATGGCACGACCTTGGCGGTGCCTGAGCCCGAAATGCCAGCAACGGAGGATCTGGGCCTCCCTAGTCCAGGGGCGTCGGCCTCCGTCGATGGCTACCACTGCCATGACATGGGATGAGATTGGGGAGGATGTGTGTGTGTGTGGGGGGGGGGGGGGTGGGGGGGGGGGTTGAGAACTCATTGGGGGAGGAGATCCTCCCACCGCCACCCTCATTGCATTCGGACGAGCTTCCGCCAGCGCGCTCCGACGGCGGCGAGTCAGCGATAAGGAGAGAGCGGTGCTAGGGTTGAGGGAGGAAGGCGCCACCCAAGTCGCACGGAGGCGACGTGGGGCCTCGCGATAGAATATACCTGAGTTGACTTAGCATAGTCAAGCACATTGACCTAGCAGAGTCTAGTTATCCAAATAGATCTGCAATATATCTATACTATAAAGATCGAAAATAATTGAAAACGTTTCTCACTCAATTCGAACCCGCCTTACCTCTCATGCCGGACCCACCCGTCAGCTAATTGAAGTACTGAAAAGGTGGAAGAACCATAGAAATCGCAATTTAGAAAATGATTCTGCCAAAAAATAATTGTTTTTCTCACCCTACGTCACCTTACCCACCCTTTTGTACCCACGGGGCCCACAGGCACCGCACGCCACGCTCAACCATGCGCCGCCGCGCGTGACTCCACATACGGATTAGCGCGTACATCACCCAGGCTCCTTTTAAAAAAATACAAATTACTTAAAAATTGAGGAGGTAAAGCATACCATATTATATGTTTATTGTGTAGATCTACTCATTTGGAGTCCAACACAATTGGATTTTCCATTTTAGGAATTTTTATGATTTACTATGATTTTTTCAAAAATGCTTCAGGGGGTAATTTGACTGATTTTGAAAAGTTCAGGGGGTGATATAGACCGTTTCATAGGTTGGGGGGTTATGTAGTCCACACCCCATAGTTGAGGGGGTGATGTAGACTTTTTCCTTTTCAGTTAGGATAATGTTTACGGTATTATTTTCAGTAGTTGGGGCATTATATATGTGTATGCATTCAATATGTACCTAGTAACAGTCCATGGTAAATGAGATTGTGATTTTTAATTTGCTATCATGCAACTTTCCCTAGCGGAGTCAAACTATCAAAATTAATTTGCAGTCTATTAGCACGAAAAAAATAGTAATTAGGTATCGAAAAGAGGGATGTTGGAAAAATTGAACTTAAAACATACATCATTCACCAATAGTCCTCAAAATACTTTCGCAAAAAAAAAACCTCAAAATACGTGGTGCTACACTATATAGTGGCATTCGTTTGATTCAATCTATATGAGGAATTTCGTTTTACTATTTTTTAGGTTATATTTGACTCATACAAAAATGTGGTTGGGTAGTGACTTGTCAAACCAGGAATGGTGTAATTTTAGCCCTTTTCACGAAAGATGTTCGCAAGTAGGCTCACAACGGAAAGAATACTAAAAATGGACCCTGAGCTCGGCACTAGAGGCTCTGGCGCCGAGGTCTCCGGTCTGAGAAAAATATCAGTTGCATACTACTTTAAAATTCTTTTGTGAAGGAATTTGCATATTTTCGTGGCTAACAACATGCATGAAATGTTTACTGGACATCATATTGGGATCCAAAGTCTTTCAATGTATACATGAAAAATCTTTCACAAAAGAATTTCAAAGTTGCATACTTGTTAATGTTTTTAGGGTTCTCAGCACTTAGAATTTTTTAGTGCATCGGTTAATCCGACAACAATACTTTCAATTTTGAAACCTCATTTTAAATGTGTAAATTCACTTCTTTTTTATCAAAAAAATGTTGTGAAATGTTAATCAATAGTCATGGATTCCATTTTGTATGTTGTTGGCCACATCTTACATACAAATTTCTTCGTAAAAGAATTTGAAAGTAGGGTAACTGATATTGTTTTCAGGTTGGAGACCTCAGGTGTGCAAGCTCGGCGCCGGAGCCTCTGTCGCCGAGCTCGGGGTCCATTTTTGAGATTCTTTCCGCCAGGGGTCTATTTGTGAACATCTTTCACGAAAAGGGCTAAAAAGCAAAAAAAGTCCAGGTCGGGGCTGATGTGTCAGGCCCACAAGTCAGTGCCAATGTCATCACGTGCAGTATGGTAGAGGAAATTCTTTTGGTGCAACTGTCCTAGACGGCCAAGCTGAATCCCCGATCACCATAGCAAACAAGAATTACCTTAGCGCCTCGCGGCCACAAATTCACTTGAAGGTCAAACTAAAACTGCCATGAAAATTTTAAGTAATTTGTATTTTTGTTAAATTAGTGTTATTTGGTCTTGGGTTACTGCTACATTAAGCATTCGTTTAGAAATTAAACCAACCCTCCAGCTTTAGATTGACTTTGCTCCAGTGCTCGTGCCACGGTATTTTTATTAAGAATGTAACGCTGTTCAATCCACCCATAATTTTAGTTGAATTTTCTCGGTGAGGGCTTATTTCGTGGACAATTGTCACTACACAAGAATCGCTACAACTTTTGTACAAGTGCATGCTATTGGAGAGTTTGTTTGCAGACACATTAGCTGCTGATGGGAATTGTTAATATATGAGAGGTAGCAGAGACATCCTTTTTCACTGATATCCAGATAGAAGTGAAATCCAGAACCGATCGAGAAACATCAACAATCAAACTGCTCAAACTGCTACTACATCTGATGTTCTGATGCTGCCACTTCACAAACCGTCCTGAAGCTGACGCCCAAGAGAATGTAGCTGAAGGAAACCCAAGCCCAACACGACGTATATCAGCTCAGAGTGGCTAAAGAAGTAAAGATGCAGCAGGGTTGAACAATAGTCGAGTGTAAAGAGGAGAGATGTTCTTGGTTGACAAGGAAAAATCTGGCACCACCCTATCTCATACACCGTTTATCCACGCTCAAACCCTATCAAAAATGCCTGTTGAAGACCCACCTGCACCGACCGGGGATGAGCTTCACGACGCGGCGACGCCTATGACTATCAGTTCGGGTCACCAGTGATAATTTGTTTCCTAATGCTTCTCATTTCTCCAGCTCGGATCCATGCATTCTTTTCCACTTTAATTTATAGAACAGAAACACTTGAACAAAATACCGGCAACATTACATTGATAGCTATGACCTTCACCACACTACCAGGGAATCGACTTTTAGTCGCCGACATTAGTACCGGGTATTTTTACACCCGGTACTAATGGCCTACATTAGTACCGGGTGGTCACAACACCCGGTACTAATGCAACATTAGTACCGGGGCTGAACATAGCCCAATACTGATAGAGGCACATTAGTACCGGGCTCACTCCACCACTGGTACTAATGTGCTCTCCACGCAGCGCACCGTCACCTCTCTCTCTTTTTATTCACGGCGCTACCCTCTCTCTTATCCTCTTATTCTTCTCCTTCAATACTCTGCTTCTCTCCTCATCCTCTCCTTCTTATCTCCTTCATCTCACTGACCTCTCTCCTCTCTTCTCTCCAAGGGGTGCGGCCAGCGGGCGCACGGAGCCAGGCCGGTGGGCGCGATGACGCGACGGGCGGGCGCGACGGCGCGAGGGGTGAGCACACGGGACAGGCCGGCGGGCGGGCGCAGGGTGCGGGAGCGTGGGGCCTGATTCTTGTTGTATTCTTCCTCTTTCCTCACTTCTCTTCCTGATTCTTGATGTATTCTTGTGATTCTTGTTGTGCTTGTTATAAGATTTGTGATTTATCAATGTAATTTTGTGGATGTATTCTTGTGAATGTGAATGTGTGATTGTGAATAGAAGATTGAAAGGCAATATGTGTGATTCTGACTGAGAAGAGTGGAGAAAAGAAAAGAAAACGGTAGGTGACGGTAGTAGAACACCCGGTGACGAGAGATTTCTTAGTACTGGGTCACGTTACAAGCCAGTACTAATGTGACCCTCACAGTAGTATCGCCTGGCCAGTACCGGTTGTACACCCGGTACTAATGGCATCTGGACCCGGTACAAAAGGTCGTATCCCTAGTAGGGCCAAAACGGACCCGAAATTCTCTCTGACTACTGAGTGATGATTTGGCGCAGTGTTCACTTAGGAACAAAGAGTGGCTTGGTATATATATAGGAAAGAAAATACATATGTGCAATTGTTAGAACCTTTTCAGTTGCGAAATAATGGTTATGTATTTGTTTGCAGTGGACGAGGCACTATATGGATGCATTAAATATAGTTTTAAATCCATAAGTAAATAAGATTGTGATTCTTGCTACCATATGCATCAGGCCCTATAGCAGAGTGAAGTTATCGAAAATGATTTGGTCAGTACATAACAATTATGGAGATGATATACAAATATACAATTAATTGGCTAGTACAGACGTACAGTTCAGCACTCCTACTGCCGCAAATGTATTAACATCACGTTGGAGAGGGTGCAGAACCAAAGATTGATGCTAACGCGTGCTCACTCCTAACAACAAAAATGGAGGGTTTGTCAGCGGAAACATTGGCAACTGATGCAAATTAATGGTTAATGAAGGTCCATGTCCACCGACACTTTTCTGGAACCATGTGAAAGATAAAACAACGGATACATGATACAAGCAGGCAAACTCTTAACATGCTACAGGCTCTGAGCCTCTGACGACTACTACAAAATTGCAACTTCACCTGCAACAGTGAAACTGATGCAAATCAACTCAAGCCAAAGAGGAGCCGAAGGAATCCCAAGCCCAACATCAAGTATATCAGCTTAGAGAATGAAAAGGGACACGGCCTAGGAGAAGGGGAACTGGATCCTCTAACATTCAACCTCTGCCATTGAGTCACAGACATGCGGGACCCACAGCCCCTGGGCCCACATGGCGGTCACTCAATGGCAGGGGGAGCAATGTTAGAGGATCTCATTCCGGAGGAGGGACGGAGGAGTAAGCCGGGGCAGTTTTGCGGGATGGACCTCATGATCATTGGTATTTTCATGTGACATGAAAAATTAGGATCCGGTTGGTGATTTTGGTGGTAAAAACTGAGGATCCACGGATTAACATGTACGGTTTTACGAGTGAATTTTAGAATATGCGACGGTCAAAGTGGATGCACAGCGAATCATGCGATTCTATTTTTCATCAAGAAATTATGTTTTATTAATTGTAATGTAGGTGAAATTTGAATAGGTGTCGCAAAACTGAAATCGAATACATGAAAACGGTATAATACTAAACCAATGCAAAATGGTATGTATCGACATTGATCTTGTCTTGTGTGTATACTTGAGGGCTGGTGCATGCTGTTGTTTTGGTGATTGATTTAATGTCAATAAAAGAATTGCTTTGCGTTTCTAGCATATAGAAGCTTTTGGAAGTGCTAGCAACTGCGGAATGTTAGGTTAACATGACACAAGTAGAGCTGGGACTTGGATCGTGCCGTGCTGGTATGGTACGGCCCTCTGTGTCGACATAGATACAGCTATACAACTATCCCTGGGGACCTCCATACAGCTATACGGCCCTATTACTTAAGTTCCATACAAAGCATTAAACAGCTTACAGACGACCTCTCTGTCTATGAGCTGTATGTCTGTATGCGCACTTTATGTTTTCCTGAAGGTTATGTTCACGGGAACATGTTAATATCTCATTCCGCAGGTTCCTAGCAGGGAACAGATGAGATAATGCATCTGGGACTACCATGTTGACTATGCTTTATTAGATATAAGTATTAGGGTAGTGCATGTAGATATATGATATGATTATAGACTATAGGGTATTATACTTACAACAATTGATCACAACTATGATTCAAAAGGTTAAAAGGAAAACACCCACATGCAGATTTTACTGGAGCTTATATGCACAGGTAGCAGACAGTATAGGAGGCTTTGGAAATGTAATTCTGATACGAACAAAAAGGATTCAAAGTTATTACAACTGCAGTTACAGGAATATCAATTTATTCTCAAGAAGAAAACCAAGCAGAACTGACTTATGCAGCCCAAAGAGTACTCCCTCCGGTACCAGTTTAGAGACGCCGGACGGCAAGTGCAAATTAGAAGTCGTCGTTCGCGTGGAGAGGGCGTTTTGGACGCCACTGCCCCTGAGTAATTACGGTCGCGTGGATAGGGCGCATGCATCGATGTTTCCCGTCTAAAACGCCGCGCTTCGTTTCCCCGTCCAACGCCGCGCGTTAATTTCGCGTCACACGCCTCGCCTTCTTTTTCTCTGCCGCGCACCGCTCGCCCTTCTTCCTTCCTCGCCGCAGGTCGCGTGACCGTGAAACCGTGAAAAAGGTTCCTTCCTCGCCGCACGTCGCGCGACCGTGAAAACGTGAAAAAGGCGTGTCGCGAAACTAACGGCGGAAAAAAAAAACGGCACGAGTACAACACGGCACGACGTCCCCCGTGCGTTCCACGTCTGGCATAACGAACGACGGAAAAAAACGACAGAAAAAAACGGCACGAGTAAACACGGCAGGACGTCCCCCGTCCGTGCCATGCAAAATCCCTCGCCCGGAAAAAGCACGACGTCAAAAAATTGCAGCGGCAGAGACTCGATCAGCCGACCTGCAACCTAGGACACGCTGCGCTAGCCAGTCGGCTTGGATTAGATTGGTGATTACAGTCCACTTGCCACCGTATTTATTAAGGGCAAAGAGGGAAAAATTACCCCTAAATAATGACTCCTTGGTAGGCGAAATCATGTCCTAAACGACTTCTAAACTGGTACCGGAGGGAGTATATTGTAAAATTAAGTGGAATTCTCTGAGAAACGGTACATGGATTATTGATGACGAGAATTGAGAAAGGCTACCCCAGGTTCTCCATAGTCCACCATTAATTGAAAGAAGTCGGTTTGTAATCAATTATGAGGGCCTTCTCCAATACAGGCAAGAGCTCATTTGCGAATTCAACGTGTGCAGGGTGCTCAATGTACTCCTTGATTGCTTCTGTGCTTTCAAATGTGGACTCGAAGACATGCGTGAATCCTTGATGCATGTTTTCTATGCTCACATCAGTTCCCCTGCAAATCAAGGTGCTCATAAGGAAGCATACAGCTTGAAACAATGGAGTAGCAGTTATGTGAAACAATAAGAAATACTATGACATTTTTACAGTTTCACTTTCACATGATCTTGCACACGCACAAACTATTTGGATTTGAAAAATGGATACGTTCAGGACTGTTGCCTGGAGAATACATGTAAATCTCACCCTAGGAAACATCATAACTGTTCGTTGTAATCTGTTCTAGCCTCCAGGATAAGAAATAGTGGTAATAGTAGGTATCTAGTAGTACATGTTAGTTTGGCTATTATTTAGTTAAATCGGCTATGGATATCTGGACCGGGGAACTATGAGAAATCACAGGGCTATCGATCCTAGTCGGTGATCTGCTGTTCGCCCATGGGGAAACCCAAAATTCCCAAATCATGTTTCGGTCGAGATAAACTAAGCCAGATACTGGCAGGCAGCCATAAGCTCGAGCACCTTGAGTGCGTGGTCGTCATGGAGTCTCAAAGGGACGGCGCCAGGGCAGGTAGGTACTAGTCGCCCACAGGAAGCAGAGGCATACCGCATACACAACACAACAGTGAACAGCCAACATGGAATCGTGTTAGATCTCAAGTCGTCCTGGAGGTGGGTGCAGCGTGACGCTTCACCAGTGGAAGGCCTTCATGGAGGGGACAACGCCCACGAGCGCGGCGTAGCCCTGGATGAGCTGGTCCAGTCGCTCCGGCGTCACCTCCTCCTTGAAGCGCGCCAGCAGGATGTGCTTCACCACGCCGTCGCCTCCACCAGCCGCCATGCCTCTCGGCTTCTTCGCGCGAGGCCCCTCACCTCCTCTGTTTGGTCGTGGTAGGTAGGAGCGGTGGTTTGCTCTTGCTCTGCCGCTCCGCTTGGCTTGGCTTCTTGGCCACTGCTTTATACCTGGTGAGTGGTGAGAGCGAGATGACTTGGTGACCAGATCGTGGGCAAACACTCAGCGCCCAGTTTAGCGCGTGGACAGCCGATTCGCCGAACACGAGGTGGACGATTCTGTTGATAGCAAAAGTTGGTACAGTATATACTTAATTTGTATCCACACAAATATTTTATTAGCCGAGTAGTTAAGTATTATTTTGGCTAATTAGTGGGTCTACTCGGCTGTAATTTGAGAGGAGCATGCTCATCTGGTAGTCAAGGTGTCTAATTAATTAATCGGCTGTCTTCTGTTTAGCTAAGCCGATCAGCTAGGACAACTGGACAAGTTATCGAAAATGATTTGGTCAGTACATAACAATTATGGAGATGATATACAAATATACAATTAATCGGCTAGTACAGTTCAGCACTAGTACTGCCGCAACTGGAGTGTAAACTAATTAACATCACGTCGGAGAGGGTGCAGAACCAAAGATCGATGCTCACGCGTGCTCACTCCTAACAACAAAAATGGAGGGTTTGTCAACGGAAACATTGGCAGCTGATGCAAATTAATGGTTAATGAAGGCCCATGTCCACGGACACTTTTCTGGAACCATGTGAAAGATAAAACAATAGCCCGAAGCACCACCACAGCGCCACCAACATGCACCAGTCAGCCCCAGCCCCACCACCAAGGCGGCACCGGACCAGCATCACCGTCGAGAAGCAGCGACCGCCTCACCTCAGATCCCGTCGCTCGTACGCCGGCCACGGCCGCCACAACCAGCCACGGTCGGGCCACAGCCTGCCACAACCAACCACGGTCGGGCCACGGCCCGCACAGGCAGCCACGACTGGCCACGGCCACCACAGGCAGCCACGGTCACCACAGTCGGGCCACGGCCAGCCACGCAGCAGCCACCTCCTCTGCACCACCCACACCGGTCGCTGCTGCCATGTCACACCCGATTTTAAAGGCAAACCCGAATGCATAGAATACATGTGCGCCAGGATCAAGTTCCACACATGCATTGACTTAGTGTATACCAAAACAATGTCCAAACGTAAAGAGAGTATAATAATCTTATTACATGACCCAATGTCTTATAATCGAACTCAAAAGTGTATAACTATTAGCGGAAAAGATAACTCCACAGACAGCTGGCGGGTGGAACGAGCGCCTACAACTCATCAAAATCTCCAAGAAAGTCTTCAAACCTCCCGTCTGAGCAGCAAGTCCGGGTAGTCTAGTTGCAATAATAATAAACAAGCGTGAACACATGCCGTACTCAGCAAGGGGAAAGTAACTAAACAACAACATGCTGTACTCAGCAAGGGGAAAGTAACTAAACAACATGCAAAGGCTGTACGGTGGATGGCCAATAAGGTTTAAGCACTTTAGCATTTTAGTTGGTGAACTTTTATTAAGCAACCTGATTATCTACTTAATGAAAGTTTATACCGACCCACATTAATAAATAAATAACATAAATAAAATGCAACAGATTAAGTCCATCTTTCATAGTCTAATCATGTGAGGATCCAGGCCGCTCTTGACCGTGAGCACGGCTAATAGATTAGTTTTAAACACTCTGCAGAGGTTGTACATCTTTTCCCACAAGTCATGTAAAAGTTCTATGAACTTTAAACCCAACCACGCGATGCTGATCCGGCATCCTACCACACTGCCAAGGTGTGATCGCATAGGGACGCTACGAGGCATTTACAAAGATTCCCCAGCGTAGACTGCTCACTAGGTTACATGATCAGTGCAGCGCATAACCCTCTCTCAACTGCGAAGCTACCATAGAGCAGATCAGATTGAGAGCCGGGCTATACACCATCTACCGTCACCCCCTCGCCCCTTTCAGGCAAAGCATATCATACTCTAGAGTTTCTAATTATTCAGCCAAGACAGAACCATATGTCTTGTGGTATTATTGTTTTCCTAGGTGATCGCTCCATGTTCCGATTACGGTGAAACCTGGGGTTGGTGTAATCTGATTGCGCCTGGTGCGCAGGCCCACGTGTCAGGCGAGGGTGGTGAAAATGAATGACGTGGGTGTGGAAGCAGCAAAACACCTTCTGACGCTCTCGGCTCTCCTGACGCCAGGGGATGGTAACGTCCTGAGACTAAGCTTATCTACCAAATCGGTTTCTGGAATGAGGAGATAATGTGCAAATTTGTTTCCTGATGCCTCTCATTTCCGCCGGGTTTGATCCATGCATTCTTGATGCCTCTCATTTCTCTTAGAAAGAGTGGCTTCATCTATGTCTGTCTGTGTATTTATATTGGTGAGAAAAAAATTGTCAGTCTGTAACTTTTTAGCTAGGACAGTTGTTACTGTTGGAACTCAAGTACCTGGTGGCCAAGGTCCTCCGCACCACGCGCTCTGCGCGTTCCGCTCGCCGACGCCCGCACGACTCGCGCTCGCCACGCTCCGCATGGCTCAGCCGCGGCTCCCCTGTAATTTAGCTGAGTTAGTTAGCCTCTCGTAGGCCATGTAATGTGCATATATACATCACACAAGAGATCAATAGATGTCACGATTGATCCAAATTCACCTCTTCATGGTATCAGTTACCCTCGATCCTCTTCCTCTGCTTCCGCTCACTCTGTCTTGTCACCGCCATGGCTCACTCACCGGCGCATTCCTCCTCTTCTGAGTCTGGTGCAACCAATCCCTTCTTTGACACGCCGCAACCTGCCTCTCTCGCCGTGCTGTAGCCCGTCAACATCCGCAACCATGTCCCAATCCAACTCGACCTCCTCGAATCCAATTACAGCCAGTGGTGCTGTCTCTGTGACTCTGTTCTTGGAAAATTTGGCCTCGCCGGCCACGTCCGCTCGCCGCCGACCATCATCGACTGCGATGCTGAATGGCAATAGGTTGACTGCTGTCTCACGAATTGGGTCTACACCACCGTCACCAAGAGTGTCTTCGACCTCATCTACAAGCCCGACACCACCGCCTTCACCATTTGGTTGGACATCGAAGGGCTCTTCCACGACAACGAGATGCAGCGTGCAGTCCTCCTCGAGACCGAGTTCCGTAACATTGTCCAGGGCGATCTCTCAATCGCGGACTACTGCACCAAGCTGAAGAAACTCGCCGACAATTTGCGCGGCATCGACCACCCCGTCTCCGAACCTCCTCCGCGGTCTGAACAAGAAATTTCGCCATGTCAAGCCGGTGCTCACCTCCAAGACTCACACATTCATGAGTGCGCGCTCCTACCTCCTCTTGGAAGAGCTCCAGCTACACCAGGACGACAAGGCGGAGGCCGACCAGGCGTTCCTCGCCGGCCACAGCGGCACCACCGGCTCCGGTAGCTCCGCCCCCAACGGCGGTTCCGGCGGATCTGGCGGATCTTCCTCCGGCACCAGCACCCTCTCCACCACCGACACCGGTGGCAACCGCGGCTTCAAGTACAAGAGCAAGCAGCGCCGCGGCCGTGGCCCCTCCGGCAGATCTAACACCTCTGCTGGCGGTGGCGGTGCCCCTCAGCGTCCACCAGCTTCGTGGCAGGGCAACTACTCCCCATGGACCGGCATGGTCCAGGCCTGGGGGATGCCCTTCTATGCGCCCGGCACAGGCGTCCTGGGCCCTCGCCCACCATTTCAAGCCCAACAGGCGATGATGGCCCACCACCAGCCCCCCTCCATGCCAGACATTTCTTCTTCCTTCGGTGCACCTTCCTGGGACAACAGCGCGCTGTACAACGCCTTGAACAACGCCGGCGTCGCCACCCAGCCTCCCAGCTCCGCGGACTGGTACTTCAACACCGGCGCCTCCTCGCACATGGCGTCCAACTCCGGTATCACCTCTTCTCCTCAGCCCCTCCCCTTTCATTCCTTCGTCACAGTCGGGAACAGCGACCGGCTGCCTGTTACACATACATCCGCCGCCACCATCCCCACATCAACCTCCCCTCTGAATCTTAACAATGTTCTTGTCACAACCTCTCTTATCAAGAATCTGGTGTCAGTCAAACAGCACACTCATGATAACAATGTCTCCCTCGAATTTGACCCTGTTGGTTTCTCTGTCAAGGATTTGGCAACCCAAGCGGTGATGCTCTGATGTGAGAGCTCCGGCGACCTCTACCCTCTGCGGCCGCCACAGCATCACGCCGACACCGCCTCTTCATCAACATCCGTGGAGCTGTGGCACAACCGCCTTGGGCATCCGGGCACTGGTCCCCTTCGTCAGATTCTGCAATCCTTTGATTTTCAGTGTAATAAGTCCACATCTCATTCCTGTCAACTAGGCAAACATGTTAGGCTCCCTTTTTCATCTTCCGATACACCAATTTATTTTCCCTTTCAGTTAGTTCATTCTGATGTTTGGACATCACCAATTTATAGCAATTCGGGGTACAAATACTATGTTGTTTTGATTGATGCTTTCACTCATCACATATGGACTTTCCCAATTCGCAACAAATCTGATGTCTCCGATATCATACGCTCCTTCTTCTCCTACGTTCATACTCAATTTCAGATGCCTATTCTTGCTCTTCAGACTGACAATGGCAGGGAGTTCGACACGAACGCCATGCGGCTCTTTCTCGCCGCTCAGGGCACCTCTTTTCGCCTCTCCTGTCCCTATACTTCACAACAAAATGGAAAGGCTGAGCGCATCTTACGAACTATTAACGATTGTGTTTGCACTCTTTTAATCCAAAGTGCAGCTCCCCCTTTGTTTTGGGCCGAAGCTCTGAACACGGCGACGTACGTCATCCATAGGTGCCCCTGCCGTGCCTCGGGCACCATCACTCCGCACGAGCTCCTACTCCGGTCGCCACCGTTCTACGACGAGCTACATGTCTTCGGCTGCCTCTGCTACCCCAACGTCACGCCCACGACGCCGCACAAGCTCAGCCTGCGCTCCGTGGCATGCGTGTTCCTCGGCTACCCCGGCGGCCACCGCGGCTACCGCTGCTACGACATCGAAACCAGACGAGTCTAAACTTTGCGTCACGTCACCTTCGTCGAGAATGCCTTCCCATTCGAGAACACGGCGCCGGCTCGCACGCCATCATCTTCCACAACAACTGAAACCGCCGCCGCCGCCGCCGACATGGCGCCCTTGCAACCAGCGCAGGGGCCGGCTCGACAGCGCCACCGGACCAGTCCTCCTGTTCATGCGCCGTCACCAGCGCCCACTCCGCCGGCATCCCAGGCTCCGCTCAAAGACAGTGTCTCCTCACTGCCATCCCTCGCCACCGGCTCGCCGTAGTCATCGCCGCACGCTGCGCACTCCACACAGCCGCAGCATCGCGTCGCTGATGCTCCTCTGCCACCCTCCCCAGCACCGTCACCGCAGTTTGATAGCACCCTACCGTCCCACTTGTCCTCACCACCAGCAACACACGCTGCCACAAACCCCGCAACTGCTCCGCCGCCCCGACACCACATGGTGACACTCGCTCACGTCGGGACGTTCAAACCCAACCCCAAATACGCCCTCGCCACCACTACACCCGCCAGCAACAAACCTGACATCTCACTCATCCCTCGGTCTGTCCGTGAAGCTCTCAAGGATCCGAACTGGCGACAAGGGATGCAGGAGGAGTTCGACGCGCTCCAACGCAACAACACCTGGACTCTTGTTCCTCGACCTCCGGATGTGCAAGTCATCACCGGCAAGTGGGTGTTCAAACACAAGTTCCATTCCGACGGCACCCTTGAGCGTTACAAAGCTCGGTGGGTGGTCAGGGGCTTTCACCAGCGACCGGGGATCGACTTCGGCGAGACCTTCTCCCCGGTAGTCAAACCAGCGACGATCCGCACAGTTCTGACGCTCATCGCCTCCAAGAACTGGCCGACACACCAACTGGATGTCTCGAACGCGTTCCTCCATGGAAAAATCACGAAACGCGTCCTCTGTCAGCAGCCGACGGGGTTCGAGGACTCGATCCAGCTGTCCACCGTGTGCCTGCTCTCCCGCTCCCTCTATGGCCTTCGCCAAGCCCTGCACGCATGGTTCACCAGGTTCGCGGAACACGCCGTCTCACTCGGTTTTTGGCAGTCACACTCAGATTCCTCGCTGTTCGTCTACGGCCACGGTGCAAACATGGCATATCTCCTACTATACGTCGACGACATCATTCTGTCGGCCTCCTCGATGACACTTCTTCAGGACCTCATCAATCGCCTCAAGACCGAGTTCGCGCTGAAGGACTTGGGGCCTGTGAGCTACTTTCTCAGCATCGATGTTCACCGCGACGCCGCCGACTTCACTCTTTCCCAGTCAGCCTACGCTCAGGATGTCTTGGAGCGCGCTGGAATGGCAAATTGCAAGCCGGCGCCCACTCGAGCTGACGCCAAAGCCAAGACCTCCAGCAGCGACGGTGTGCCACTGAAGGAGGGCTCGTGGTACCGAAGCATGGCTGGCACCCTATAGTACCTGACACTGACTCGCCCAGACATAGCCTACGCCGTTCAGCAAGTATGCTTGCACATGCACGCGCCAAAGGAATGTCATGGCGCCATGCTCAAGCGGGTTCTTAGGTACCTCAAGGGAACAACGTCTCTCGACCTGCATCTCCACGCCGCGCGCACGCCAACAATCACCGTGTACACCGACACCGACTGGGCGGGATGCCCGGACACCCGTTGATCCACCTCCGGGTTCGTGGTCTTCCTCGGCGACGCACTCATCTCGTGTTCTTCCAAGCGCCAAACCACCGTCTTGAGGTCTTCTGCAGAGGCGGAATACCGCGGCGTCGCCAACACCGTGGCTGAGTGCTCCTGGCTCCGGCAGCTCCTCGGTGAGCTCGACTGCGCCGTTCCTAAGGTGACGGTGGCGTACTGCGACAACATCTCCAGCGTCTACATGGCTCGCAACCCGAGATCGATATTCATTTCGTCCGGGAGAAGGTGGCCATCGGTGAACTCCGCGTTCTGCAAATTCCCAGCGCGCACCAGTTCGCCGACATATTCACCAAAGGCCTGCCAACGACGCTGTTCGAAGACTTCAGGTCCAGTCTCTGCGTCGGATCAACGAGCTGAGACTGCCGGGGGTGTTGGAAATCAAGTACCTGGTGGCCAAGGTCCTCCGCACGACGCGCTCTGCGCCCAGTCTCGCGCACGACGCGCTCCGCGCGTCCCGCTCGCCGACGCCTGCACGACTCGCGCTCGCCACACTCCGCATGGCTCAGCCGCGGCTCCCCTGTAATTTAGCTGAGTTAGTTAGCCTCTCGCAGGCCATGTAATGTGCATATATACATCACACAAGAGTTCAATAGATGTCACGGTTGATCCAAATTCACCTCTTCAGTTACATATTACTTTTCAGTAGGTTAGGCATTATATGCTTTGCATTGAACATGTGGTTTCAGTCCATGGTAATTGAGATTGTGATTCTTACTATCATGAACCTTGCCATACCAGAATCAATTTAGCAACAAAATTGATTTGCAATATATTACCATGGAAAATGATGATTAGGTATTAGAAAACAGGGACGTTGGAAAATTAAATTAAAAACATATACAGTGTTCACCAACAATCGTCAAAATGCATGGTGTATTACTTTGGTTGAAGAAAATCTACTTTTTGTATATTTTACACATAAAGAAATGTTGATGGGTGGTGAAACTGGGGACGCTGCGCTGGCCCATATGTCAATGACTGTCACAGCGTGCATGCAGTACGCTAGAGGAAATGCTCCTGGTGTAAGTTCCCTAGTCGGCCAAGCTGAATCACCAATGAATATATGATGGATAAATTCAGTACAGATCACAAATCGAGATACAATTTGAGGGGAATTAGAAGCACAAGATACTAGAAGGCTTCGACTGTTTGTTCAGGAGATTCTACGCAGCTTGGCAAGTTGACAGTGCTGATTTGTTTGCTGACGCTACCCATTTCCATCAGCTCCTTGCGTGTTCTCCTATTTCACGAAAACGGAAAACTCGAGCAGGGACCTTCAACCAAGATCCAACGTTCTTTGTATTTTATATGGTGTTTGCTTTGGAAGAAACAGTGACGTGGCTTGGTAATATATTGGTCAGAAAAGAATCATCTAGTACTGCAAACAAGTGTTACAAGAATCATCTAGTACGGCGGCACGGGCCTCGGCACGCGGGCGCGCGGCCCCGGTGGCATGACGGCGGCGTGGCGCCCAGGGCCAGGCCGGCACGGCGGCGCGGGCACGGGAGCCGACACGGTGTCCAGGGCCAAGCTAGGGTTCCTCCGGTTCCTCTCTTAGATTCTTTAATTTGTCTTGAATTTCTCCTTTATCCTCACTTCTCTTGTGTGAATTTGTGATTGTGTGACTGTGGACTTGTGATTGTGAACTTGTGTGAATGTGTGACTGTGAAGACATCCATTGAGAATATATGTGTGATTGTGAAGATGAGATGTATCGATTGTGCAGATGTGATTGTGATTGTGAAGATTTGTGATTGTGTTTTGTGGAAAAGAATGGAAAAAAGGAAAAGAAAAAGGAAAGAAAACACTGACGGAGGGAGGGGGCAGGGGCGACGGAGACGGACGGGCGTCATCCACATTTGTACCGGGGCGAGACTCCACCCGGTGCAAATGTGCCCCCCTCATTTGTACCGGATGGAATATACCGGTTGTATACCTAGTACAAATGAGCATTTTTCCAGTAGTGTATATAGATTCCATCAATAGTGGGTCCATACTTAATAAGCATGATTCCTTCTTTCTGTCGTACACCTTGCTCTATAATTAGAATTTATCAATAATTAATACACGACGCCGTGGATTGGGGAGAGGTGCTGCACTGTGAGCCTGTCGCAGCGCGCGTTCAGGGAGGCGGAGGCCGGCCAAGCACTGCAGACAATGTGGGAGGCAAACAACAAGTGAGCTCTACACATAGGCTGGCCTGCTCCGCGTAACGCCGCGCCAGGCTTCTAGTAATACATTAGAATCGAATACTGTTGGTGGCTACAACACAGTTCGTAACAGTGATAATTTGTTTCCTAGTGCTTCTCATTTCCACAACCTCCGACCTATGCATATTCTTCTACTTCGCAGGAACTCTAACAAACATATTATCCCAGACGACATTAAATTGGTAGATACGAACTTCAGAAGGGAGCCAAAATTTGTCACACCTGATTTTTTAAAAGAAAAATCAGATGCATTCCTATATGTATGTCAGAATCAAGTTCCATACATATAGTTGACATAAGTGAATAACAGCAACAATATCACGTAAAAGAACATAAAACTTACAAATCTATCAGAGATAAGCAGCTCAATCCTGGAAACGGAGACACCAAACTTCACAGGCAATCGACTGGGGGCTGCGTACGCCTAGCATTAACATCTTCAACAGCTTCACACATTTTTCTTCTGAGCAGCAGTAAGCAAGGATGAGTACACTTATGGTTGGTACTCAGCAAGACCACAAGAAATAACCAGAGAGTGATTTAAGTCCATCTTTAAGTTTATTAATCATGTGAGGGTCCAGGCCGCTCTTGACCGTGAGCACGGCTAATCGATTAGTTTTAAACACTCTGCAGAGGTTGTACACTTTCACCACAAGTCGCGTAAAAGTTCAGAAGAACTTTGAACCCAACCATGCTGTGCAAAAGTAGTCACAATACCACACTTCCTAGGTGTGATTGCATAGGGACGCTACGAGGCCTTTACAAAGAGTCCTCCTATGTGTATTAGTCCACAGTAGCACGCCATAGAGGCTATCTTTCGTACCACACCTCTACCCACAGACTAGGTCAGCCATAGAAGAGCACTTCCGTTCCAATACCTATCCGGAGTAGAAGAGCCATAAAAGCATTCCTCCGTACCCAAGCTACCATGCGAGGAATAGCCACACAAGACTTCCTTAATTAATCAGCCAAGACAGAGTCATATGTCTTGTGGTTGCACTGTTTTCCTGGGTGGTTCTCCATGTTCCGATTAATGCATGGTAATCTTATAAATAAAGCATAGATAGAAGGATGGTTAGGGACACTTGCCTTTCTCCCATGAAAATCTACTCTTACTGCTCTTCCGCTCTTGCTTTTCTTGAAACTCTTTATCTTCAAAGCAAACGAACAGCGATCTTCTACTCGAAGCAAACATCGGGAACAACTATACAAAGCAAAGGAACAAGAACTAAGAAGAATGCACCAATCAAAAGAAAAGCTTTAAAAGAGCCCACTAAGAGCTAGACTCGATTCTATGGTTACACACAAACGAAGGGAACGTTGAAACAAAACTAAGGTCGGCAAGACAAAGCTTAAGTGAGATCACTAACAACAACAAGAGACTAGGTGCTAGATTTGTTTTATCTTAAGAAGATCATGAGTAAAGGTTATTTATAAGAAATACCTTATTTGAAAATTAAGCAAGTTACATTTAATTATAGAAAACACGATAAGCCTAATCATATTTTATTTACAGATGTTTAAGTACAAGTTATATCAAATTAACAATTAACATTAGAAAGATAAAGCATGTAGATGAAGCTAATCGAATAACTTTATATTTCGTGTTCAACTTAACATATTAGTACTGAAAGACATTTATTATATCATTAAGCACATTAAACTTATTATGAAAACCGATGTATAACACTAAGCATCTTTTATTTAGAAAAGCTACTTATAAATAGTAATTAACCAATTAAATATTAATTCAAGAAAACCGGATTAGAACATAATCACTTTTATTTGGAAAACCAATTGAATAAAAATTAATCAAGATTAACATGCAACTTTGATGTTAAAACAAGTAACAGGTGATACACATTGCTAACGTACATGTTAAGATGAAACGAACTTGATCGAAGGAAACGAACTATCAAGCGCACAAGAAAAACCTTAAGCGGATCTATAAGGGGAACTAGGCTGAAGGGATAACTTCTAGATGAACTAAACGGAACTAGCTGGCAAAGAAACTGATAACAAGATCGGCTCTAAAGAGATGGCTGCAGCAGGTTTGATAAAGATCTAAAACACGAAAGATATGGATTTAACAAGAAAATGATAGCTGATCGAATGAGATGTAAGGATGATGTCACCATGAAGCAATAATCGAGAAAGGAAATTAAAAGAATAGATAAGGTGGATCTAACATGAGCAATGATTTTATAGGTAAATAAAGGATTATTCTATTGACCAAAGATAGTCAAGGCTAAAAGATTTATGAAACAAGCAAACATTCTAATTATTTTGCTAGAAGAGAAATCCTAATGATTAGTGCATATGTATGACCTCACCATGCTGTCATTGTTGCATGGGAGACGGCCGGCTTTCATTGCTTCTGTACGTATACGTGACTTCCATCTTGTTGCTCGAGCTCCCATGCATTTGCTTTGCACCTGATAGCTAGCAAACGCTGCAAAGAGACAGGAGATGGCTTCAGCGCCGAGGCAGCAAAGATCAACAGGAAAAGATGGATGGAGTGCATGCGTAGGTAGCTGTTGACAATGTGCATGAATAGGTGATAAATTAAAGAGAGCTGATGTATTTATCAAAATATGATGGAAGCATGACATCAACTCAGATAATAGAATACTATTGATAAGGAAAGAATTCGTGACATGGAAAATAGGAACTAGGTAGATAGAATGACCGGCAAAGTTACAGATCATGAAAAGAAATAAAAGATAGATATATAGAAGATGGTGATGTGAGCAAGGATTTGTATAGTTGAATAAAGAATTATTTCATGGATCAAAGATATAGGCAAGGACAAAAAATTACTAGGTTTTAATCTACTGGAAAGGAAATACTGATAGCAAGCATTCCGATTAAATTTCTCTGGAAGAAAAGCTTCTACTTACTGCGTAGGTATGACATCACCATGTTGTCGTCACCGGCAAGAGAAGAACCATGATTTGTTTGCTTCTGTACCAAAACGTGTTACTTGCTTGGACTTCATGGCGGGTGATTAGCTCCTGATGGCTTGCGCTATCTGTTGTAGATACAGAGAAGGCGGTTTAGCAGATGTAGCTAGGGAAGCAGAGACGATGGAACCGGCATAGGGACGCCGCGATGGCCTGCAGTACTTGCATGCATCCAGCGATACAGAAAACAAGGCAGGAGACCAAAGATAAGAGATCAAGATGTCGGTGTGCTCACCTAGATGCAATAATAAGAAGCTGGCACGGAACGGAGCAGAGGGCCGGGGACGTAGATCGGCTTCACGTGGACGAGGTGTTCCGAGGACGACGACGGCGTGTCCGGGCGGACGGGCTTCTCTCGGCCGGCGACTAGATGGAAGCTGCGCGCGGCTCGTCGTCTCGAGGCTTCAGGAGATGCTGGCTTGCTCCGGCGCTGGACTCAGGAGGCGAAATCGACCGACACGGCGGCGCAGAGGTGCCGGCCGCCGGGTTCCTCCCAATACTTGCCGCCCTCGCCGACGGTCTACGCATCAAGCACGTACGTGCAACATGCACATGCACGTAGTGCATCCCGGAGGAAAAAGAGATTGGCGCACGAGGAACTCGGATGAGCAGCAAAAATAGAACGTAGGCTGAACTAGGAATAAAGACAAGATAGATTAGATTGTATATGTATGTTCACCTACGGCAAAAGCTCAACAGCATAAACGATGGCCGCGGAGATTGAATTCGACAAGGACAGCGGCGCGGGGAGTTAACGGCCGTCGTCGGTGTTGGCAGTGATCGACGAGAGCTGAGATCGCGTGCGAGAGTCGGCGGGATCTTCCTCGAACTGCTGCGGCGGCGACGGAGACTCTGGACGATGTTGCCGGCGTGTGGCTGCTGGGTCTGCCGGACAGCACATAGAAATAGCAAGGTCGATCGTGCCCTTGCGATGCCAGAGGTGGACTTCACTGGAGCCATGGAGGAGATGGCTTCAGGGCAGTGCGGCGGCGGCGGCTTGCCAAGGCGCTAGGGCACGCAAGGCGGCCGTGTGGTTCTGTGACCGAAAGATAAAGTTGTGTATATAGGGGTAGGGCCTCAGGGCCTCGACGTGCACAACCCAAACAAAGATGAGACTATCTTGGAGTCCGACGACTCGGCGTCGAGTTTGGACCTTCATCTTGTAGGAGGCAAACTGATTGCAGGCCGGGCCAGCGTGGTAGCTGGACGTGAAGTCCTCAACACTTGAGCAGACTGCTGGGATAAAAAAAAACAACAGGCCCGGAGAAACAGCATGACGTGGGTCTTCTTTGGGAGAAATATTTGGTGATGACCGAATTGTAGAAGCTCAAAGAGTTCACAGGGAGTATACGATGGTTCGAAGATAGTTTGGGACACGAACAATCTAAATAAAGTATTTGGAGCTCATGGAAAGGATTTTAGAGCTTTCTAATAATTAGAAAAAGGTGGAAAATTCTCAGGAGGATTTGGTCAGCACCTAAACGTATTTTAAAAGCTTTTGCACTCATGAAACATCAAATGCATCGGCATGAATGCAACACACACATTGAACCAATTTATTTATTTTAAAAACAAACAAAGGCTTTTTCCTATACTATATTTCCTGTAAAGAAAATAAATGTTGGAAAAATTTTAAAATTATGAGAAAATTCTTGTTTAATTATTCTTTCAATTCACATCCTGAAATTAGGAAATTTCAGGGTGTGACAAAATTCTTTGTGACTACTGAGAAATGATTTGATGCGGTGTTCGCTTAGGGAGAAAGGGTGGCTCTATATATTGGTCAGAAAATAAACATGTCAAATTATTAGTACCTTTTTAGTAGCAAAATAATTGTTACTCATTTTCTTTTAGCAGATCAGGCCTCACATGGATGCATTCAACAAGTAGTTGCAGTCAATATAGAGATAGAAAATAGGATGATTGTGGTTCTTGCTATTATGCATCTTGCTCTAGCAGAGTCAAGTTATCTAAATTGATTTGCAATAAATTAGCATGGAAAAATTGTAATAGGGTACACTACCAGAAAACCCACATTTGCCGTGCACCCCTTCTTTGCCGTGCGCTTTTTATAGCGCGCACGGCGAAGGAAAAGCACACGACAAATTTATTGTTTGCCGTGCGCCAAAAAAACACAAGGCAAACTCAATCTTTGCCATGCGCTTTTTAGCGACGTACGACAAACTCATGAGTTTACCGTGCGCTTTTTTTTTTGCGCACGGCAAACTATATTTTTCTCACCGTCCGTTACAAGACGTTAGCGGTTGGAGAGGGTAGAGGTTTTATTTCCCTTTGCTGTGCGCCCGCACAAGACGGATGACAAAGAGGTGTCTTTGCCGTGCGTCTTCGTTTTGGCGCACGACAAAGAGGTGCTTTTACCGTGCGTCTTTATTTTGACACACGGCGAAGCTCTAAATACATGTTGAATATAGAAAGCACACTTGTGAAGTAACTCATACCTATATTTATCTTCTATACTCTAACCTTTTTCCCCACTTCACACACAACATGTGGTACTCGATGTTAAAATTTAGTGTATTTTTGTGCTTGTTTACTATATTTAACTAATTAATTACATTTCAAGCATTTTTTGAAACAAATCAAATCTGACCTGCAAGTGATTCAAATAATATAACAAAATGAGGAGAAAAATGATATTCATGTTATTTAGTCCAAATTAAAACCTGTCCTATGAAATCAAAAGAAATTTCGAACATCTTGACCACGAAACACGACCACGACCACGTGTCTGAAAGATTTTAAAATTCTAAAAAATAAAAATGAAGTCCGAAAATTATGATATTTGTAAATACCTCATGATATCACATTTGGAGACTATGGTAAAATTTGAGTGAGTTTCGCAAAATTTTTAAGTACAATGCTTACAAACAGAAACATCTCCGAAGAAGTTTCATAGAGTTGAGAAGGATGCGGTTAGATTTCGAGTGAAAGTGACTGGTGAATTTGAGTTTGACTTCGAAAGTTTTTCTACTCTTCACATACAATATGTTGTACACCATGTTAAAATTTTGTAATTTTCTGTATTTGTTTTCTATATTTAACTAATTAAAAGCATTTGTTGCAGTTTGTTTTAAAAAAACTTTAGCGTGCATCTAGTTGCAACACACGGTGAAGCAAAACTTTGTCGTGCGTCCTCAATAAGTCGCACGGCAAAGAACCTCGGCCCCACCCCAGCTAGCCCCGCCGCACCCCTCTCCTCCCACACCCCCACCACCGGCCCCACCCCAGACCCACACCACCCTCTCCCCGGGCTGGGCAACCTTATCCCCTCACGCGACCCCTCCTCTCCATTCCTTCCCCTCTCCCTGCAACCCTCTCCCCTCCCTCTCTCCGTGCGCAGCCGCGAGCCTCCTTGGCCATGGCGCGTGCAGCCGCCGGCACGCGGACGACCGCTGGCCACGCTGGGCACGAGCCATTTTTATTTTTCTAGATTGGACTTGCTAGCGCCCGGACGTCCTACGTCTGGGCGTAGCAACGGACGCTAGTCTCACAAATAGCAAAATGTACGATGTTGCATGCAACATGAATGCATAACTGTTGCAACATTCCGAAATAACCAATGCAACACCAGAAAACTTCTTCAATAACATATTAAAATGTAGTTTGCAACATCAAGAAACTGATGGGAAAAATGGAATTCCTATGTCATTTTTCATGCAACCTAAGAGTAAGATATCTTGCAACATCACAAAAATGCTTACTACAACTACAACATCAACAAAACAATAGTGAAACGTCTCAAATCACTTTATGCAACATCGAATAGCACCAGATGAAACATCTCAAATCACTTCATGCAACATCCAATTCCACCCGATGAAACATCTCCAATCACTTTATGCAACATCAAAAAACACAAACCGAAATGCGAAAAAACCGAGCAGTAGCGGGGAGAGTGGCGGCCTGCACCGCTGGCAAGCTCCGCTGCATACACCCCTGGCCATGGAGGCCCACGGAGGCCGTGCCACCGGAGAGGTCCTATGCCTGACCGCACCCCTCATTGTGGAGAGGAGCGGCAGCCCCTGCCCCTAGTCGTGGAGGCTCGCGGAGGCCGCACCGTCGGTGAGATTCGGTGCCCATCTGTGGGGAGCGAGCACCGCCGGCGAGCTCTCGTGCCTGGCGCTTCCCTGGTCGTGGAGGTCGCGCCGTCGGCGACCTCCCATGCCCGGCCGATTCAAGTGTTTAAATACAATCTGGAGAGCTTATCTTGTTACCTTTCCATTGGATCTATCCTTGTTCCAAAATTCTTATTGAGCATTCCGTAACTATCCTGGAGATTGACGATCTGCAATCTGTGTTGTAAGCATTTTGTGTGAATTTGTCCTAATATTCAGCAAAAAAAAGTGAAAAAAAAGAGAAGTGAAAGAAATACAAAAGCAAAAAAAAAAAAGAGAGAGAAGAGGAAGAAAAAAAGGGGGGCTGAATCTGGTGTTTATCTTTGTGTTGTGCTAGTTGTTCTCTATCGGTGACTACGTTTGTGCCTAGGCTCACGTCTCTAGCATGGTTTAGCCTAGGACCAGCACAGTACCGCCTTTGAACGATTATTCAGCTTGCTTTCATAACTAATGTGGTGCTAGTCATTCCTTGTTTCAGCCCACCTATAGCTCCACATATCCGACTACAGCTTGACAGGTCTTGTTGCTGCGGCACTGATACACTATCTTCGAGGTTGTTGTCTTATTGGTTGCCGTCCCATCCTGTTTTGTTTGGTAAGAACATGTAAGAGCTTGTTTTGAACAAGTTGAGTTTGAGAGAATTACACCCGACACATCCTAGTAGTTGACAGGAGAAAATATATTATTTTTGTGTTTCTTGTTTTCTACTAATCATGGCAGGTGATACAAAGATTTTTGAGAAGTTGAAGCTAGACCCTCATATTCAAGATGTCATTCAACATTTGCCATTATATGCTGGTATGTTTGATCCTGATGCTTACATTAATTGGGAGCTTAAGGTAGATGCAGAATTTGATAAGTATGACTTGTCTGAACATGAAATGGTTTTTGCTGCTTCTAGTGCTTTAACGAAATATGCTTTGATTATATGGAAACATTTGTGTAGGCACAATAAAGTTCCACAAACTTGAAAACATTTTAAAATACTTTTTCGAGATGAATATGTTCCTGAATATTATGTTGATTGTTTGCTTACAAAATTTGACAAATTGAAGCAGGGTAGTATGTCTATCAAAGAATACTTTCATGATTTTAAAATTTGTATCATTTTTGGTGGACTAAAAGAATGCTGGGAAGATAATATGAGCAGGTTCATGAAAGGGCTCAATTCTGAAATTCGAACCTTGTTAGTTAGCAAATCATACAACAATATTGCTTCATTGTTTTGTCTTGCTCTCACTGCTGAAAAGGAAATTTTATTATCTGCAAATACCAGCAAGAATGATGTGACCCTTGACATTGAAATTTTGGCCACTTTGCATGCTAATCAAGAGCAACAAATAGTGGAACCCATTGCAGAGTTACCTTTACCACAAGATGAATTAGTTGTTGTTCTTTGTGATAAAGAGGAATTATGCGCTGAAGCTTCCTTTACTTCTATGCCACAAGTAATGAATAAATGTGATACTTTTTGTTTGCAACCAGACATGTGTGCTGAAGAAAATCTTTTTCATCCTATTACTTGTGCACAAGATGAATTGAAATTGATGTCTTCTCTAAATACTTTAGGTTATATTGATTTTGATATTCTTTGTGATCTAAAATGTTTAGAGGAGAAACTATTTGTATATTCTAAATTGAAATGTTTGTCTGATCATACACATCACTTTATTAGTAAATATAATTGCGAAGGAAAATATTTGGTGCATAGAATTTATATTTGTTCAGATTTGAAATCTCCTTTTAGGTTACAAGACCATGATAAAATAGGGGGCTGCACTAACACTAATGATGTATTGCAAAGTTTCTCTAGATTTTCTCTTAAGCAACAGGGTAAGCCTAAAGAAGGGGAGCATTGTTGGTTGTCAATCACCATAGAATGCCACCTGAGCAAGTCGAGGACGACTTGCAGCCAAGAAGGGGAGATTGATGAGGACATCACCAGCTCAAATATGACCATATTAATGGCTTGTAAACAAAAGGTGAATGAATCCTATATCATGATTATTATTGCTATAGTCGATGAATTGATGCTGCACCATGATGTATGTTCATTGTCATTTTCAGAAATACATACGTGGATCGAAAAGAGTGCTAGACGCACATGGAAGGCATGGAGGAATAAAGAAGTTGATTGGGGACCAAGTCCAATTGTTCCCCACGTCCTCCACCAGGCCACCACGTCACTTTGGGTCCAAAGATGGAAAGAGATCGAGTCCAACACGTTTTGGGCGCTGGATTCGGATTGCATGACTGGGCCAACTTGCAACGGACGCCACGACCTCATACGGACTCCGTTTGGGACGTTCTTTATATGGTTCGAAAGGAAATTTCATAGAGCTTCCAATGGCACCGGTCTCATGTCAAAATTCATCCTGAGTCAACAGCAATCGTCGAAACAATTGGACGTCCAGAATCTGCCAGGGTGCTGCGTCACCGTCTTTTGGGCCATTGGCCCGTGTATCGTGTCGGAGCCCATGTGGGCGCGTCCTAGGGTTGGAGCACGACCCCCACCACATCCTGGTCATGCCCCTCACCTCTCATATACTCCCATAGCCGCCACAAGCAGATTGGGTTTTGTTTTGGATGTAAGTTTAGCCATTGCTACTTCCTTGTAGACGCGTGTGTCGGCTAGACCATTCGTTCTACTCGATTCAGAACCCCAACTTGGTTACTTCAGATTGGTTATCATCTCAATATTTGCAATTCAGTTGCTTGTTCAACTTGTTCTTGCTCGTTCTTCGATTGCTTGTAGGAACAGGTGCCCTAGTGGCCAGGTGTCGCGCTCCACAAGATTGCGGCAGCCATAAGAGGTGGTGTATCGATTGCTAAGACGCATCCTTGGAAAGGTTGTAGTCGGGCCGTGAACGTCGTCTCCTCCAATCGAGTTATCCTCCACGCCTCTCATCGAAAGATCGGGCGCAAACCCTAGCGGGTTCACATCAGCGGGAGTGGGAGAGGGTGACCGGGAGATGGAGACTTATGGGCTCGGGTTCAGTTTTGTGTGTGCGTGTGGGGCCACGTGTGGTCCCATGCGTGGCTAGCTGGGGGTGTGTGTGAGGTCGGGGGGAGGGGGCGTTGGAGGATTGTGTTTGCTGTGTGTCCTTGTTGGGTCACACGACAAAGTTTTGATTTGCCGTATGTCGCAGCTCAAAGTTGACTTGTCTCAAAAATTTGCTTGAAATACAATTAATTAGTTAAATATAAAAGCAAATACAAAAAATTACCAAAATTTAAAATGGAGTGCCAAATGTTATATGTGGAGAGTAAAAAAAGTTTGGAGGAGGAAAAAGAAAAAAACTATTACTTTGCCGTCTGCCAAAAAAAGCACACGGCAAACTACGACTTTACCGTGTGCCAAAAACAACAAAACCACTGATTTCCATGTGTCAAAAAAAGAAGAAAATTTGCCAAAGAAATGCACCCGGCAAAGTGTGGATTTGCCATGTGATTTTTCTTTGCCGTGTGCAGACACGGCGGCACACGGTAAATAAGCTCTTCACCGTTTGCTGATAGAAAGTGCACGACAAACAAACGGACACATGGCAAAGAGCCGGTTATATGGATTAAGATCCTCCGCAGGGAGGTGGCAAACAGCACTAGTTCAATCGTTCATGAAACCAATCCAACACATATCAGCCTAGATTGGCTTGATCCATTAGTGCTACTACTGCAAAAATGGAAATGGAGCTTCAGATTCGACAATGCATTCGGCGGAGGCAAGCACGATACCACACCACACCACACCGCAGAGCCACCCGCATCACCCGTCTGCAGAAATTGCTCACCTGCAGGAGCCCGTCGACGATTTGTCAATTCCCGCGTTATCTTGCCGGGCTTTGCAGCAGAAAGGAAGCAGACTTGTAGACGCCTGCAGGAGTCTGCAAGCAAATTCCTATAGCTTTGCCTCCGCTCTGTACCTGCCCGGCGTGCGCTTTGGCTCCCCGCTTTCCCGTCCGGTGGTGGCGAAGGTGGGCAGGACCATCCGCTCCATGGCCGCGAGGAACCTCTCGATATCGCTCCCCCCAGCGACCACCACCGCCGAGTTGCCTTGCCATCTTCCTTCCCTCGCGGCCGACACCGCGGTCCGCGCTCCCCCTGGAGCCAGCGTGCCGTTCCCGAGCCGCTCTTGCGTCCGCACCCCTCCCTCGTCGGTGGTTAGGGGAGGCGGGGAGCCGAAGCACGCGCGGGAGTGACGTGGAGGCGGGGAGTCGATGAGGTTAGGGTGCGAGAATGGTGGTGAGAGGCGCGGGTGGCGGTGCTCCGTCGCGCCGAGCCGCCGCTGCGGCTGCGACGGAGGCGGCTGCGGTTGCGACGGAGGAGTGGAGGACGAGCGCACCAGAGTCCTGGGCAGCAGCGAAGCAGCCCGACGTGAGCATGACAGGCTTGCCTGCGGAAGCCCACCGGGCTTGGCAGGTTTGTTTGCGAAAGCCCACCATCGAAACACAGGCTGCTACAGGTGCCCGCGAGGCCGAATTTCACAGGCGGGCCTGACAGGCTCGCGGGCTGACCTGCGCCTGCCTGCATCCTTACACCACACCACAACTGGAGTTAACATGACAGTGCACAATTGTTGTTAATAGGCATGTCCAGACCAATGTTTTCAAATCGTATAATCGAACCTAGTCGTAAGAGTACCGATCAGACGATTAGTCGTCGATCAGCCTGATTAGTCGAGGCTAGTCGGTCCTGATCGGTAACTCCAGACTCATAACCCAAATGGAAGGTTTGCCTTACAGTCGTTACAGAGCTGATGCAAATGGTTAATGAGCGGTCCATGTCCATTTACACCGACACTTTTCTACCACACCTACATGTACATCTCGACGTGACGATGCTGCTACTTCACTAGAAGCTGATGCAAACCAGCTCAAGCCCAAGAGCAGCCGAAGGAAAGCCCAAGCGCAAGATGAATCACATTAGCAGGAAGAGAAAGGCTTTGTCTGTTCTGGACATTCTAGCTAGGCAGAGAGCGCAGGTTATCATACATTCATACCTGGTGCTAATTCGTCTCCTGATGCTTCTCATTTCCCTCACCTCCGATCCATGCATTCTATTACTTCACACATAAATTTGAACAAATCTATACCCCCACATTAAATTGGTAGCCATCTTCAGATAGCATGCATGTAGCCCAAGTTCTTTAATTTGTGACTTGCATTGTGAGCGCTGGTCGACGCGGTGTTGGCTTAGGAAGAAAAGGTGGCTTGGTATATATCGGTCAGAAAAGAACCATGTCATGTTGTTATGCCTTTCAGTTGCAAGACAATTGTTATGTACGACCTCCATCCTTTTTTATTTGACTCTAGGACCAACAAGTTTAGGCTAATCTCGGTAGTATTTCTGATTTGAAATGTCATCTATTGGCGAATGGAGGTAGTATTTATTTCCTGTAGGGGAGACATTATACGGATGCATTCAACACATAGTTTCAGTCCACTGTAAATAAGACTGTGATTCTTGCTATCAAGCACCTTGACCTAGCATAGTCTAGTTATCCAAATCGATCTTTTTTTAGATAAAGGAAAGAGTTCCGGCCTCTGCAACCGCAAACAGCTAAATTCTTACATCATCTTTAGGTTAGAAGTTGAACACAAATAATGCCCTGCATTCACCGCGGAACCGTTAGTGTGTTAGTACGTGAGGATCGTCGCCCGATTTTTGCGTCAACAATAACCATTATTTCACTACTGAAAAGGTTCTAACAATTGCACATGTTTATTTTCTTTCCAATATATATACCGAGCCACCCTTTGTTCCTAAGTGAACACTGCGCCAAATCATCACTCAGTAGTCATAGAGAATTTCGGGTCGGTTCTGATGAAGGTCGTAGCTATCAATTTATTGTTGCGGGCAGTTTTGTTCAAGTGTTTCTGTTCTACAAAGTAGAAAGAATGCACGGATCCGAGCTGGAGAAATGAGAAGCATTAGGAAACAAATTATCACCGATTCGTTCTTTCTGTCGTACACTTTGCTCTATAATTAGAATTTATCAATAATTAATGTAGTTCTTTCTGTCCATGCTACAAGAAGCCCTCCGCCTTCTCCACGCCGTGTTGCTTACCTGCCTCGTCGCCTTCGATTTTCACCGACGGAGATCCCATCTGCGGATAAATTCCCCTGCAGCAGCAGCCAGCCATGTGGTTGCCTAGGGCCTCGCGGACACCCAGCTCGTGGCGCCCTTGACGCTGTGGAGTGGGGAGAGATGCTGCACCGTCAGCCTGTCACAGCACGCGTTCAGGGAGGCGGAGAGCAGGCGGCCAAGCACTGCAACAATGTGGGAGACAAACAACAAGTGAGCACTACAAATATAGGCTGGCCTGCTCCGCGTAACGCCGCGCCAGGTTTCTTCTAATACATTAGAATGGAATACGGTAATTAGGTACGCATTCCTGTTGGTGGCTACAACACAGTTCGTCCACTTTGTATTGAGGCTTGCCGAGGCTTGCCTGATATTCTTTAATTTGGGATGGCGACCCGTACACTCTAGTGCTCTCTGTGTTGGCCGGAAAAAAGATCAACATATGGCTGCTATCTTTTAGGCCTATTCTTAATAAGCATGTCCATACTCATATGTAACACAATTATGTTTAGCGTGTTGCCTATCGTGTATTAAATGGAGGGATTAGAAAAAATGGCTGGTTTCGGTGAGGTTTTTGTGAAACAAGTGTTACTATATGAAAAGGGCTATAGTTTTTTACAAGCTCCATATCATCGCAGAGTTTTCTAACAATGGTTAATGAGAGGTTGATGTTCTTTCTTATTGATATACTTTTGCGAAAAGACATGCAAGCTAGAACTGATCCAAAGCGTCAAGGCTTCAACAATCATATTATTACTGGACTTGTCAAAAATATGCTACCTGCTTTCACCACATAATCTTGATGTTCTGAACTTGATGCTACCACTTCACGATTTTTTTATTTTTTTTTGATTTTTCAAAAATATACCACCGTTTCAGAATTTATCAAATCTAAACCACAGCCGCCATAGCCCAAGGCGGCTGCCGTAGGCTACGGCGGTTGTAGGCCCAAACGCCGTAGCCTACGGCGGTAGGTGGCGGTAGCAGCCAACCGCCGTGGGCCGGGGCGGTTGGACTGCAACCGCCGTGGGCCAGGGCGTCTAGGTTCCACCCCATATATAAGCTCCAAAATTGGGCAAGAAGCCCATTTGGAGCAGAAGGGAGAGAGTGGAGGAGAAAGGAGAGGGGGAAGTAGTGAAGCTCTGCTGGATTTTTGTCCCTTTGCAGGTTTTGTACTCTGCTATCACGCTAATTTAATCAGTAATAATTGTTAGTCTTGATTAGTGTTCTCCAGATTCATTAGGTACATTCAGTAAGTCTGTAGATTCACTAGATAGATTTACTAGATTCACTCCGTTATTAAACGACTTTAGTGTATAATTTACTAGATAGATTTGTTATTCACTAGATTTATTTATTTATTTATAGCGGTTATTGGCTTCTAGGCTGTCGGACATGTCGGAGACAGTTCGTGTCCAATTGTATTTTGGAAATGGAAAAATTATATATGGTGAAGACGGGGTTGACTTGTCCAAATTTAATACAATTGTGAAAGATGTTACAAAAGCAGGGCAAAGAACATGGGAGGTCGTAACCAACTGGCTATACAAATCATTCTCAGTAGATTCAGAGCACCACGATCTGTCGATAATAGCACGAATCAACAGAAGTGATCCAGTTTTTTGGGAGCTAATGCCGCTTCAAGGCACTGAACGTTGGAGGGGTTATATTCGAAATGCATGTCGAGTTGGTTTGCCTGTGATTCTGTTGTCCAATTTGTTCACAAGGGAGGGTCTTCTAGTCAAGTGCATGAGGGAGTTGAGGGTGTTGATGAGGGTGAAGACGAGGGTGTAGTAGAGGAAGAAGAAGAGGGTGAAGGAGGTGATGCGGAAGATTATGAGACACACGTCCAAGCTGGTGGTGTGATTGATGAGGGAGTAGACAACCCAGAAGTACTAAGGCAGTACGAGAGGGAGTTTGAAGACGGCGAACGTGCATTGGAAAAGGAATGCTCAGATGATGAGGATGACGAGCATGGCTCCTATGTGCCAAGGGATTGGGAGAACTACGACTTCTCATAGTTTACTGTTAATGATGGTGAGAATGTGCCCTGGGAGTACCGGGAGAACGAGGTTTGTGTGGGTGGCATGTACCCCACTACCGAACATCTGAAGGATGCAGTGAAGAGGTGGTCCACCTTGACTCAGCACAGAGAGTTCAGGGTACTGAAGAGTTCTCCGAGGTTATATGAAGTGTGTTGTGTGAAGCCTGATTGTGCTTTTAGAGTGTATGCATACAAGGGCAAGTGGGATGATCACTTGGAGGTGAGAACAATGCTGCATCACACATGTATACTTGATCAGTTAGATGCCAGGCATCGAAACCTATCCGCCGGCTTTGTTGCCAACCACATGTACCCTCAAATTGTGGAGAATATTGCTTATGAGCCCAAGTCCATTATCAATTCTATTGAGGAGATATTCAGGTACAGGATTAGTTACCAGAAGGCATATCTTGCGAAGAAGAAGGTATTGGAGCATAGGTGGGGTACTTACGAAGCATCTTACCACAATCTGCCTTTCTTGCTTAACACAATAGTTCAAGATAATCCGGGCAGCTACTATGATATCAAGACTTTTTCTTGTCTCCAGAAACCAGGCAAGCTTGTGCTTCAGCGGTCATTCTTGGCATTGGGAGCCTGCATTCAGGCTTTCAAACATTGTCGACCGGTCCTTTGCATAGATGACACTTTCCTTATTGGAAAATACAAAGGCACCATCCTGACAGCTGTGGCAGCTGATAGTAACAACCAGTTGCTGCCGTTGGCTATTACTTTTGTGGAGGGAGAGAACGGTGACAGCTGGTGGTGGTTTCTGGAGAGGTTGAAGAATATGATGGTGCAAGAAGTGCAGAACGTGTGCGTCATACATGATAGGCACAGAGGTATCTTGCAAGCAATCAATGACATAAAAGATGGCAGCCAAGAGCGGCATAGAGAGGCATTGTGGCCAGATGTTAAGAGCAGGTGGTGCACTAGGCATATGAAAGCAAACTTCTTGTGCGAGCAGGTGATGTCAAGAACAAGGCCATGTCCAAATTGTTTGAGCGGTTGTGCGAGCAGACTCAACAAAGGAAGTTCGATGAGATCTGAAAGAAATTAGATGCCCTCACAAAGAAGGCATTAGAGGAGCTAGCAAAGAGGCCAGTGAATCCTGAACCAGGCCAAGAGCCAGTTTCTCTCAAGGACGTGGGGTTAGATGCCCCTAACGTTAGACGGAGAAGAGGGTGTGCTGTGAAGACTTTCAGCCAGTGGATTCAGAACGTGCCAAAGGAAAAATGGTGTCTCATGTTTGACGAGGGCGGTGCAAGGCATGGGATAAAGACCTCTAATTTTGCTAAGGTTTACAACTGTGTGTTACGTGGTGCAAGAGCTCTTCCACTAGTTGGCATCATTGAGTTCTTTCTGTACCGCACAACTTCGGACGTCACTTCTGGCACTGCCCGTATGCATGGGTAAGCAAAGCAAGGTCAGTTTTGTTGATTTTTTCTTTTGGTTCGCTAATGTAATCTCGATTTCCGCAATACTATGAGCAACCCAATTCCTGCAGCTTCGTGCAATGGGTGGATCCTCCAGCTATCGAACCCTACCAAAAGTACATCGACTACCTCGAGGATGTCGTCATCTACAACCTAAAGCGGGAGCTCGGAGAGGCACTGGCTCGTGTGGTTCCACCATCTACGGATGACGGACCCGTGACGGGACCTATGGTGTTCAAAACAAACACCGGTTGTGAGGACCCATTTTGCTGTTGTCCATGCCACGAGAAGAAGAACGACACTCCACCAGCAACTCCATCCCCACCACCTTCACCTCTACCTCTAACCCCGCCTGGGTACGGGTACTACATGGCCTCGCAGCACTCTGAGGGATCTATGTTATCTGGGCAATTCTCCTACCAGTAGAAATATTGTTATATGAACGGCGTTACCGGTATTTAAGTTCTCTAAGACATCTTTAGTACTAGAACTGCGCATTTTTAGGTTTAGTACTCGCGATGTAATGCCAGTATGTTATTTTCTAGTTTTAAAAAAAATATTACCGCCGTGCGCCACGGTGGTTGGGAACCACCGTGGCGCACGGCGGTTTGTGACTGCAACCGCACGGCGGTGGGCCGCCGAACCGCTGTGCGCTACGGCATTTTGGGAAACCGCCGTGCGCTACAGCATTTTGGAAACCAACTCGACATGCATTTCGAATATAACCCCTCCAACGTTCAGTGCCTTGAAGCGGCATTAGCTCCCAAACAACTGGATCACTTCTGTTGATTCATGCTATTATCGACAGATCGTAGTGCTCTGAATCTACTGAGAATGATTTGTATAGCCAGTTGGTTACGACCTCCCATGTTCTTTGCCCTGCTTTTGTAACATCTTTCACAATTGTATTAAATTTGGACAAGTCAACCCGGTCTTCACCATATATAATTTTTCCATTTCCAAAATACAATTGGACACGAACTGTCTCCGACATGTCTGACAGCCTAGAAGCCAATAACCGCTATAAATAAATAAATCTAGTGAATAACAAATCTATCTTGTAAATTATACACTAAAGTCGTTTAATAACGGAGTGGATCTAGTAAATCTATCTAGTGAATCTACAGACTTACTGAATGTACCTAATGAATCTGGAGAACACTAATGAAGACTAACAATTATTACTGATTAAATTAGCGTGATAGCAGAGTACAATACCTGCAAAGGGACAAAAATCCGGCAGAGCTTCGCTACTTCCCCCTCTCCTTTCTCCTCCACTCTCTCCCTTCTGCTCCAAATGCTCCAAATGGGCTTCTTGCCCAATTTTGGAGCTTATATATGGGGTGGAACCTAGACGCCCTGGCCCACGGCGGTTGGCTGCTACCGCCACCTACCGCCGTAGGCTACGGCGTTTGGGCCTACAACCGCCGTAGCCTACGGCGGCCGCCCTGGGCTATGGCGGCTGTGGTTTAGATTTGATAAATTCTGAAACGGTGGTATATTTTTGAAAAATCAAAAAAAAATTAAAAAAATCGTGAAGTGGCAGCATCAAGTTCAGAACATCAAGATTATGTGGTGAAAGCAGGTAGCATATTTTTGACAAGTCCAGTAATAATATGATTGTTGAAGCCTTGACGCTTTGGATCAGTTATAGCTTGCATGTCTTTTCGCAAAAGTATATCAATAAGAAAGAACATCAACCTCTCATTAACCATTGTTAGAAAACTCTGCGATGATATGGAGCTTGTAAAAAACTATAGCCCTTTTCATATAGTAACACTTGTTTCACAAAAACCTCACCGAAACCAGCCATTTTTTCTATTCCCTCCATTTAATACACGATAGGCAACACGCTAAACATAATTGTGTTACATATGAGTATGGACATGCTTATTAAGAATAGGCCTAAAAGATAGCAGCCATATGTTGATCTTTTTTCCGGCCAACACAGAGAGCACTAGAGTGTACGGGTCGCCATCCCAAATTAAAGAACATCAGGCAAGCCTAGGCAAGCCTCAATACAAAGTGGACGAACTGTGTTGTAGCCACCAACAGGAATGCGTACCTAATTACCCTATTCCATTCTAATGTATTAGAAGAAACCTGGCGCGGCGTTACGCGGAGCAGGCCAGCCTATATTTGTAGTGCTCACTTGTTGTTTGTCTCCCACATTGTTGCAGTGCTTGGCCGCCTGCTCTCCGCCTCCCTGAACGCGCGCTGTGACAGGTTGATGGTGCAGCATCTCTCCCCACTCCACAGCGTCAAGGGCGCCACGAGCTGGGTGTCCGCGAGGCCCTAGGCAACCGCATGGCTGGCTGCTGCTGCAGGGGAATTTATCCGCAGATGGGATCTCCGTCGGTGAAAATCGAAGGCGACGAGGCAGGTAAGCAACACGGCGTGGAGAAGGCGGAGGGCTTCTTGTAGCATGGACAGAAAGAACTACATTAATTATTGATAAATTCTAATTATAGAGCAAAGTGTACGACAGAAAGAACGAATCGGTGATAATTTGTTTCCTAATGCTTCTCATTTCTCCAGCTCGGATCCGTGCATTCTTTCTACTTTGTAGAACAGAAACACTTGAACAAAACTGCCCGCAACATTAAATTGATAGCTACGACCTTCATCAGAACCGACCCAAAATTCTCTATGACTACTGAGTGATGATTTGGCGTAGTGTTCACTTAGGAACAAAGGGTGGCTCGGTATATATATTGGAAAGAAAATAAACATGTGCAATTGTTAGAACCTTTTCAGTTGTGAAATAATGGTTATTGTTGACGCAAAAATCGGGCGACGATCCTCACGTACTAACACACTGACGGTTCCGCGGTGAATGCAGGGCATTATTTGTGTTCAACTTCTAACCTAAAGATGATGTAAGAATTTAGCTGTTTGCGGTTGCAGAGGCCGGAACTCTTTCCTTTATCTAAAAAAAGATCGATTTGGATAACTAGACTATGCTAGGTCAAGGTGCTTGATAGCAAGAATCACAATCTTATTTACAGTGGACTGAAACTATGTGTTGAATGCATCCATATAATGTCTCACCTACAGGAAATAAATACTACCTCCATTCGCCAATAGATGACGTTTCAGATCAGAAATACTACCGAGATTAGCCTAAACTTGTTGGTCCTAGAGTCAAATAAAAAAGGATGGAGGTCGTACATAACAATTGTCTTGCAACTGAAAGGCATAACAACATGACATGGTTCTTTTATGACCGATATATACCAAGCCACCTTTTCTTCCTAAGCCAACACCGCGTCGACCAGCGCTCACAATGCAAGTCACAAATTAAAGAACTTGGGCTACATGCATGCTATCTGAAGATGGGTACCAATTTAATGTGGGGGTATAGATTTGTTCAAATTTATGTGTGAAGTAATAGTATGCATGGATCGGAGGTGAGGGAAATGAGAAGCATCAGGAGACGAATTAGCACCAGGTATGAATGTATGATAACCTGCGCTCTCTGCCTAGCTAGAATGTCCAGAACAGACAAAGCCTTTCTCTTCCTGCTAATGTGATTCATCTTGCGCTTGGGCTTTCCTTCGGCTGCTCTTGGGCTTGACCTGGTTTGCATCAGCTTCTGGTGAAGTAGCAGCATCGTCACGTCGAGATGTACATGTAGGTGTGGTAGAAAAGTGTCAGTGTAAATGGACATGGACCACTCATTAACCATTTGCATCAGCTCTGTAACGACTGTAAGGCAAACCTTCCATTTGGGTTATGAGTCTGGAGTTACCGATCAGGACCGACTAGCCTCGACTAATCAGGCTGATCGACGACTAATCGTCTGATCGGTACTCTTACGACTAGGTTCGATTATACGATTTGAAAACATTGGTCTGGACATGCCTATTAACAACAATTGTGCACTGTCATGTTAACTCCAGTTGTGGTGTGGTGTAAGGATGCAGGCAGGCGCAGGTCAGCCCGCGAGCCTGCCAGGTCTCGAGATGTATCGATAAAGGAGCAAATGGCAGTGATTCTAAGGTTAGTACTTCACATTACTTTTTGCTTATATTTCTACAATTACACTAACACATAAACAATTGTGTTGTTGCAGGTTTGTGAATGATACAGGGAAAGTGGTGGAGAGATTTCTTGTATGAGAAAGGATGTCTTGCTTGCAAAGCACCATGATGTGTTGCTAGAAAAAATTGAGAATGGTGAGATTGTGACTGGAAAAGGTTTAAACCAAGAAAGTAGCCTAGCTAGGCCTGGAGATACTAGATGGGGTTCACATCTTAAAACTTTGCTTCGCATTTTGGTGATGTGGGAGGCTATCATAGATGTTCTTGAGATAGTGAAGAAAGATTCTATTAAACCAGCATGCAATGGTGGAGCTTTAGGTTTAATTGAAAAAATGGAGAGCTTTGATTTTGTGTTCATCTTGCATTTGATGATAGAATTGTTGAGCATGACAGATATTTTGTCATGTGCTTTGCAAAGGAAGGATCAAGATATAGTTGAAGCAATGCATTTGATCATGGATGTGAAAGAGAGCTTGCAGGATATGAGGGAAAATGGATGGGAGCCATTACTAAAAAAAGTGAAAAAATTCTGTGAGAAGAATGAGATTGAAGTGCCAGATATGGATAAGGAAATAAATGTTAGAGGGACATCTAGGCGAAGAAAGCAAAAGGTAACAAACATGCATTACTATCATGTTGAGATTTTTCTTGTCTCCATTGATGCCATTTCGACTGAGTTGAATCATCGGTTCAGTGAAATTAGTTCAGAGTTATTAGTATGTATGGCTGCCTTTAACCCGAGGAACTCCTTCTCTAATTTTTATGTGGACAAACTTGTGAGGCTTGCTGAAATTTATGCTGAGGATTTTCATATTGGTGATCTCTCTCTTTTGCCAAATCAACTTAGACAGTTTGTCAACTGTGCTAGAAGAACTCCTGATTTTCTTGGATGCACTGAACTTGAAAAAGTTGCTGAAATTATGGTCAAGACTGGTATGCACAGTTCTTATAAATTGGTTTATCATCTCATTGAGCTAACATTGATACTACCAGTGGCAACGACTTCAGTTGAGAGGATATTTTCAGCCATGTCCATTATAAAGACAGATTTACGAAGTAAAATGGGTGATGAATGGCTCAATGACCTGATGATATGCTATAGTGAGAAGGAGATATTTAGACAGATTGTTAATGAAAAGATCAAAAAAACGGTTTCAAGAGATGAAACCACGTCATATGTTATTGCCCCAAAAAGTAGTGGTATGCTCTATTCTCTTCTAAACTAATATTTCTCTTCTAAATTAAAATGAAAATTAATAATTTGGAGATCAATGTATATTTGACCAATCAATTATCTATATGTCAATATGTGCAGGTTGCTTCCTCGGATGAATAATGGGTGTCACAGTTGTGTGTCGTCTCTTAGTTTCGTGATTTGGCCTTTGACCTTTTGGTGTCGATAAATTGCAACCTTTATTTTTTCATGATGTATTTTATGATTTTCATCGTTCATCATCGATGGTTCAATATATATAACTATATAAGACTACTTTAAACTATTTTATTTGTCTATTGTGATCGGGTCACAATGGTGTTATGTCGATATAGCTTTATAGTTCAGCCCCTCCTAAAAATTTTCCTGGCTCCGTCCCTGCTGGGCAATATATACCAAGCCACCGTTTCTTCCTAAGCGACACCACACCAAATCCTCACCCTCAAAGACTTCGGCTTTATGCTTAGATAACAATATAATGTCTCAGTAGGTTTATTCAAGTTCATGAGAAGTAAAAGATTTGCATGGATCAGAAATTATGGTAATGAGAGCCATCAGGAAACAAATTACCACTGCCTGCTATTTTCAGCACTACTTAGAATTCCTGAAGAGAGAGTCGAAGCAGTCCAAGAAAAGCTCAGCTCAGATTTGGTACTGCGGGGCTGAAGTTTTTTTTTTGGAAAAGTATATTAGTTTCAGCAGAAGTTCAATGGTTGTGTATTGGAAAAAACATACCAAGAAAGTTAAAACAAAATGCATATTAGATCGATCTAGTATTCTTTTGGACTGGACACGCTTTATACTACTGGTTTTGAAGCATGTTGGTGAGCGTTGTGTGTTTTAAGTTCAACTTACCGATGTTCCTCTTTTCTACCGAATTACTATTTTCAATGCTAATATGTCTTAAATCCGTTTCTACAACTTGCACTATAGGCAAGATGCTAATATGTCTTTATATATATATATATACATACATATATATATATATAATATATATAAAATATATATATATATATATATATATATATATATATATATATATATATATATATATATTCAGTCGATGCTATACAAAATTGTGATTCTTCAAATCATAGCATCTTGCCTATATATATTGAGCAATCTTGAGAACTTCATTAAGTAATGGCAGAATTACAATCAGTTTCCACAACTCGCACTAATCGAGGGGGAAAGACACCGGTCCACAACTCCTCCGGGTTTGACTCTGAGACAAGGCTTGCACACACATGAGCCGCCTCATTGCCCTCCCGGTACATAAAAGAATCTTTAAAAGCATTAAAACTCCTGCCGAGCTCTTGGATTTCCTGCCAGAGGCCTGCTACTATACTCCTCTCCCCCATGCTTGATTAAAGAAGATTATATAACTGAAGGCTATCAATCTCCAAAATAACCTGTTCCATAACATGTGACTCTGCCAGCTTAAGACCATCCCTAGCTGCCAGTGCTTCCGCCATTAACGTGTCTGCTACATACAAGTACCTTTTTGCTGCAGCCGACAATAGTTGTCCATCCACATGCCTAATCACCACGCCTCCTGCACCTGTGCAAGACCTAGCTTGGAATGCTGCATCAGTATTCACTTTACACCAGCGATGATCAGGCTTGCTCCACTTCATTTGAGCTCGAGACGATCTGCTAGTCCCCCCAAGTTCCAAGCACATCAAATCCTCCACCATCGCAGCCACAAGTCTTACCGCTGCGATGGCGTTCCTTTTCTCCTTTCCATGCCTCCTCGCATTCCGTCCAGACCACAACGACCAGATGCCACATATGATCAAGGCCGTCTCCTTCTCCGAACAATTCTCTCCTGATAGAAGGTCACATGTCCATGTTCTTGGGTTAAGTACCGGAACTTTGCAGCCTTTGATCTCTCTTGCAACCTGCCAGAAGCGTAGGGCATAGCTGCATTTGAAAGCCACATGAAACAGCGATTCTCCGGACTCCCCACATGTTTCACAAAAGTCTTCCTTTGCAACATGCCTCCTCTTCAGCTCTCCTTTTGTCGGCAGATAATTATTCATTGCACGCCATGCCACCAAAATATTCGGACCTTTGGTGGAACCTTAAGCTTCCACAGCTTCTTCCACCATTAGGACTGGTCTGACTGAAAATATATATTGAATCCATCTGTTAACGCACCAGCCGTGCGGCCGTGCCACACAAGGAGCTCACCATAGAAGGCGGTGCAGAACTGAATCCGTGTCGATGGCGAACACCTTGTTACCTCCCACGAACTGGCAAGGGTGGGCAACATATATATTTCTTTTCTATGCCCATTAACTAATCCCGAACAACATGACAATTAGACGTAGTAGCTAGGTGGGGTTAACCCAATAGTTATACAAAGAATCCTCTGAATAGACTTATCATGCTACCAGTAAGGTTAATTTCACCGTGAAAGGTGCTATGAGTAGGTTATTTTCCTGAGGCGTATGTCTTGGTTATTAAAATGAAATAAGTATGTCGATTATATGCAAACACAGAGTTAAATGCTGGTCCATGGACTGTTGAAACCAAACAGCACAAAGCAAGCATGATTACATACCTAATAAAATCACTGATCATCTGAAAAAAAAGGGTAAAACAAAATGTGTGGTTGATACTGAACCGAAGGCACTACATAGTATATAATTTGTGGAATGTTGGTGAACACTGTGTGTTTTAAGTTCTTTCATGCAGTTCTACTTTTCTAATACCTAATAATTACCATTTTGTAATCTAATGTAGTATTGCAAATTGATAAATTGTAACTAGAGAGCAAGATGTCACGATAGAAAGAATCACAATTTTATTCCAGCATGATGGGCTGAAACTATTGAATGAATCCATATAATGCCTCACCTGTCACCTACTATTTGAAGTGGATATACGATTCTTTTCTGACAAATATATACCGACCAAGCCACCCTTTCTTCCAAACCAAACACTGTGCAAAATCATCACTCACAAAGAACTTCGGCTCACCAATATCTAGGTACGTAGCTGTGCTTGAGTTTTCGTGAAATAGAACGCAAGGAGCTGATGGAAATGGGTAGCGTCAGGAAACAAATTAGCGCTATGGGTTGCGCGCAGGCTCAATGTCCTGGGTAGACAATCCAGGGTGTTCTGAAGCGAGGTGTCTCGAAATGCCGCCATCGGCATGCTCATGTTTCTAGCAGCGCCGTCTCTTGATGCTTTGATTATGCGGCAACTCATAGCAATTTAATTGTTGACGACGTCGTAGTGTTTTCAGTAAATTCCTATAGCTTTGTCGACATCTTTCTTACAAAAGTTACAAGTGTCAGTGAAAAAGGAGTTGCGTCTCAACAACCACTCACATTGGTTAATAAAGCTTCTGCGGACAAATTCAGCAATCAGGCAGTTCATAGTTCTGTTGCTGCTTCATTTTGTAAGGTTATTCAGCTTGGCCTTCTAGGACACTTTACGGCCTCGTTTGGCATGACGTGTGACAACCCACGCAGGTTTTGGGTTGACACCGACCTCCCACCGAATCCGTCCACTCCCGTTTCTCCACCCACGTGTTTAAGCCACTGATTCCATAGAGCTATTTGGCTGCGCGTGAATTAGCATCCATGCATCATATACACATCACACTTATATACATAGGCGTTCATTACTTCATTATCACTGAACTCAAGATAATCAAAAAAATACTTCAAAATTGTACTTAAAATAAATAAAAATCAGAGAAATGAAATAGAATATACATATGCGTTCATTATCACTAAACTCAATATCAGAAAAATACTTCAAAATTGTACTTAAAAAGAAAGAAAAAACAGAGAAATGAAACAGAAAAAAAAATCTGAAACATGCCATGTAATATTTATAGTTCTCATAAGTACTCCAGAAAAATTGTCACAGACATTCAAAGGTATAAATTTAAAGGTCATACATCTAAGAGTTGTAGTCCAGAATTAATTGTCACTGGCACATGGACATGTGAACAAATGTATAATTTTAAAGGTCAACATGTACAACAACAACTTAGCCTTTTGTCCCAAGCGAGTTGGGGTAGGCTAGATATGAAACCCACAAAAAATAAGGATAGGGGACATAAAAAAGCACAAAACAGAAAAAGAAAAGAAAAAAGAAAAGAAAGTAGTGGGAAGCAAAGATCACGGTTCAGGCACGTTGATTGCTAGTCTCCAGGCGCTCCTATCTATAGCTAGTTCCTTGGAAATGTTCCACTCCCTAAGGTCTCTCTTGACCGACTCATCCCAAGTCAGTCTAGGTCGGCCTCTACCTCTCTTTACATTATCTACCCGCTTTAGGGCACCACACCGCACTGGCGCCTCCGGGGGCCTCCGTTGGACATATCCAAACCATCTCAACCGATGTTGCATCAGTTTCTCCTTGATTGGCGCCACCCCGACCATATTCCGAATATCTTCATTTCGGACTTTATCCCTTCTTGTGTGCCCACAGAACCAGCATAACATACGCATCTCCGCTACACTCAATTGCTGCACATGTCGCCTTTTTGTAGGCCAACACTCTGCACCGTATAACATTGCCGGACGAACCGCCATTCTATAGAACTTGCCTTTTAGCTTTTGTGGCACCCTCTTGTCACAGAGGACGCCAGAAGCTTGGCGCCATTTCAGCCAACCGGCTGAAATTCTATGCCTAACATCTTCACCAATGTCTCCATCCTTCTGTAGTATCGATCCTAAATACCGAAAGGTATCCTTCTTAGGCACCACTTGCCCATCGAGGCTAACATCTCCATCCTCATGTCTAGTCGTGCTAAAATCGCACATCATATACTCGGTCTTGGTCCTACTAATTCTGAAACCTTTCGACTTTAATGTGTGCCTCCAAAGCTCTAACTTCCTAATTACCCCTGCCTTACTCTCATCCACTAGCACCACATCATCAGCAAAGAGCATACACCAAGGGATATCACCTTGTATATCTCTTGTGACCTCATCCATCACTAAAGCAAATAGATAAGGGCTTAATGCTGACCCCTAATGTAGTCCTATTTTAATTGGAAAGTCACTGGTGTCACCATCACATGTCCGGACAAATGTCATCACATCCTTGTACATATCCTTAATGAGGGTAATGTACTTCGTTGGGACTTTGTGTTTTTCCAAGACCCACCACATGACATTTCTTGGCACTTTGTCATACGCCTTCTCCAAATCAATAAAAACCATGTGCAAGTCCTTCTTCTGCTCCCTATATCTCTCCATCAACTGTCGTATTAGGAAAATCGCCTCCATGGTCGATCTTCCAGGCATTAACCCAAACTGGTTTTGGGTCACACTCGTCACTCTTCTTAGGCGATGCTCGATAACCCTCTCCTAGAGCTTCATCGTATGACTCATCAGCTTAATCCCACGATAGTTTGTGCAACTTTGCACATCTCCCTTATTCTTGAAGATTGGCACTAATATGCTTCTTCTCCATTCCTCAGGCATCTTATTTGGCCGAAAAATGAGGTTAAAAAGCTTAGTTAACCATACTACCGCTCTAGCACCCAGACATCTCCACACTTCAATGGGGATACCATCAGGGCCCATTGCTTTACCACCCTTCATCCTCTTCAAGGCCTCCTCGATCTCCTCCTAAATCCTCCTCACAAAGCGTCTGCTGGTATCATCAAATGAGTCATCTAACTCCAATGTGCTACCGCCACTCTCCCCATTAAACAGCTTGTCAAAATATTCTCGCCATCTGTCCTTAATCTCCTCGTCCTTCACCAGGAGCCGATCTGTACCATCCTTGATGCATTTGATTTGGTTGATGTCCCTTGTCTTCTCGCGGATTCTAGCCATCCTATAAATGTCCTTCTCCCCTTCCTTCGTGCCTAACCGCTGATAAAGGTTGTCATACGCATGACCCTTCACTACACTCACGGCTCGCTTTGCAGCCCTCTTCGCTAATTTATAGCCCTCAATGTTGGCTGCACTCCTATCAAGGTGTAGGCACTTGAAACACTCCTTCTTCTCCTTAATAGCCTTTTGCACCTCATCATTCCACCACCAAGTGTCTTTCGCTTCCTGTTTGCCACCCCTACTCACACCAAACACTTCTGAAGCCACCTTCCGAACACATGTGGCCATCTTTAGCCACACGTCATCCGCGTCTTCTCCTTCTTCCCAAGGCCCCTCGCCTAGCATCCTCTCCTTAAACGCTTGTGCAGCTTCCCCTCTAAGCTTCCACCACTTCGTTCTCGCAGTCTTGGCACGTTTGTCCCGGTGGACACGTACCCGAAATCGAAAGTTCGCCACCACAAGCTTGTGCTGAGGGACAACACACTCCCCAGGTATCACCTTACAATCTAAACAATCACGTCTATCCTTCCTCCTTGCAAGGATAAAGTCGATCTGGCTCAAACGTTGACCACTATGAAAGGTCACTAGATGAAATTCCCTCTTCCTAAAAAGGGTGTTCGCCAACAAAAGGTCGTAGGCTAGCGCGAAGTTCAAAACATCCTCCCCTTCTTGGTTCCTAGTGCCAAACCTGAACCCCCCGTGCACCCGCTCAAATCCTACATTAGTCGCACCCACATGGCCGTTGAGGTCTCCTCCTATAAAGAGTTTCTCGTTGATAGGCATGGTACTAACCATGCTATCCAGATCCTCCCAAAACTGCCTCTTGGTGCTCTCACTAAGACCCACCTGGGGGGCATAGGCACTGATCACACTGAGAGTTGAATCTCCAACTACCAGCCGGACTAGGATAATCCAGTCGCCTTGCCTCCTGACCTCTACGACTCCATCCTTAAGTCTCCTATCGATCAGGATGCCCACACCATTCGTACCTGATGTTGACCCCGTGTACCAAAGCTTGAAGCTAGTACCTTCCACCTCCTTCGCCTTCTGGCCCTTCCACCTAGTCTCCTGGACGCAAAGAATATTTACACGCCTCCTAATTGCTGCATCAGCTAGCTCTCGTAACTTGCCCGTAAGGGACCCTATGTTCCAACTACCTAGGTGAATCCTAGTGGGCTCGGCTAACTTCCTGACCCTTCACACGTGTCGAGGGAAGTGCGAAGACACTTGCTCATTTTTCACTACATCCGGGCGCCGATGTAGCGCGCCACTAAGGTTGCGACGACCCGACCCTTGCTCATTTTTCATCGTACCCAGGTCACGATACGACGCGCCATCAAGGGGATGACGGCCCGGCCCTTGCCCATTTAACACCACACCTGGGTTCCGATGTAGCGCGTCGCTAAGAGGGTTACGCCCCAACGAATTTCTTATGGGTTTCATGTCCATGAGAATGGCTGAAATAGATGCTGGTTCGCCAAACCTAACGCACCCCCTCCTCCTTTATCCGGGCTTGGGACCGGCTATGTTGAGACGACTTATGAAAGTCTTCCAGTCAACATAGGCGGAGTTTAAAGGTCAACATGTAAACTTGAGAAAAAAATGTTATAGGGAAAAGACCTAAAAACTATGCGAGTAGAACATTAAGGCGACCATCATCCCTCATCCCATGAGGCATGCCTTGCATTCCATATCTATACAGCATTACTCTCTCCACTGCAATGAGAACAAACTGATTGTATATCGATTCAAATCCAACATGACAAATGTTTTATATTTACAAACAAAAGCACATACTGTCGTACCATTGGAAAAAAATAGGCACACACACTCACATATATTATCATAATGCATATGTAAAGACATACCCAAAATCAATATATAAAGATTATGTTGAGCTATGTACTAGCTAAAATGAAAAAGCTAACAGTACACATGATTGTGAAAGTTATCTACATGATACTGAATCCAATCCAGAGATGTGATCTTAACAGTACACAATAATCCTAGAGAGCAATGAGACCTTATCACAACAGCAAAAAATTACAGTCTTGTGGATGTAATGTAGAGCATGTCCAAGCAGTAAAAGGTAGAGCAGTTCTTGGACACAAATGAGTTTCACAGAAAAAAAAAGATTTGGATGAAGTAACAAGCTTACCTAGAAGAATCAGTTGTGATATCATCTTGGACCATGGCTGAACAAAATGGCATCCAAAACAGATCAATAAACATGTCATTTATACAATATTTTAGCGAAAAATATTGATAACAACTTACTTTTGAATCTTCTTCTGTAGCCATTTAAGGCGTGTGGAATCCTTTGCGGTCATGAAAATCGCTCTATTCTGCACGTCTTTAAACACATCATAGGCATCAACCCTTTCATCATCTGAAAGGTCATCTATTTCATCCACAACACCAATGCACACAGATATGGGGAACGGATCTTCAGACTCAGCTTGCTTTTCCTTGATTTCCAGAAACTAGATCCTCCATTCTCAACTTTTCTAAAAAAATAAATAATGTATTTTATAACCATGAAATCTGGTTGCTAGTAATAATATATAGAAGCCAGCTAGATACTATTACTAGTCTGGTCTGTTACTAGTCTGATTTGGTGTACAATACCAAAGGTAAGTGCCACTAGTATACTAGTACTACTTCGAGTAAGTGCCATTTAATTAAAAGCAAGAATCACTTGCGCTAACAAAAAAATAGCCAGATCAATCTTTCAGATGGGCACAAGAATCATCGTTGGGCGATGTACTCAGATGGGCACAAGCTACAAGAAACATTGTTAAATGCAGTCTACTATGGAGCAAATGACAGTTCCAAGCTCTAACACTAGCATCACCATCTCCTACTACATACCAACTAGCAAACCAGGAAGAAGGAGAAGGAGAAACACCTGATGAGCATATCAAATTATCACTATAGCAAAAATAATAAAAAAACTGCCATTGCTCCTATGGATCACAAGTTAGATTTAATACATGTGTACTGAACATATACATCAATTGATTCAAATTTCTAGTTTGCATTGCCAGTACTAAACATCATAAATAGAAAATGTATCATGTTTTGGGATAGAAAAGAACTGTTCTTAAAGATGTCCTACATCCGAAAGGACCGAAGAGATCTACGAAAAGATCCATGCTGTGCATAGTAAATTGAAGCACAAGTGTGTAATAAAGAATGGTCATGCGATATATTTGATGGCAACGTGCAGGAATCTACGAAAAGATCCATGCTGTGCATAGTAGAGGAAAACAATTATTGCAGCATTGCATCGGAACGGTGAAGAGCAGAAGCAATGGAGAAGGAGATAAACATTGGTGCAAAACGTGCAACAAGCAGGAATTTGCAAGCTTTATGTATTGGTTTCTTGTAACTTAATTTAATTTACAACAAGCTGGCTAACGGCAACAAAATCAACAAAATTGTCTAATTTACACTCTACTTATTCAACTGACTAAGTACCAAGCCTAACCAACAGTACACCAACTACAGATTTGGGGTTGTTCAATAAGTATGCATCACATGGTCTAAGCATCAGTGAAGAAGTCGTCCAAGATGCAAGATCTATGAGACTGAGAAATTAAGTTGAACTCAAAACCCTAGCCAAAGGAGTATGAACCCTAGATATAAAAGAGACGAGGAGGACCAGAGGTGGGAGAGGCTCACCACAGATCGTAGAATGAACGACGGCGACAAAGTAGATGGGCGGCGCGGGAGGGGTCGGCGCCGTGTGGAGAAGGGCGAGTCGCGATCTGTTGGTCGGCGGTGAAGAGCCGTCGGACAGCGCAGAGGTGGCGATACGGCAGGGGAAGGGCGGAGCGGTAGGGGTGGCGCCGGAGGGGAAGAGCAGCGAGGTGGCGGCGGCCGCACGGTAGCGCATCACGGAGAAGACGCGTCTCCCGTTCCACGCCGAGGGAGGTGATTTTTGTTAACCCCGTGAATCGACGGGGTTTGGGCCTCAATCCACGGCGAAACACGGCCTGCCAAATGCACATTTAGCCAGGGGACGAGCTCACCCCGGCGTGTGCTGCGTTTCGTGGGTGGCGGGGTTTTGGGCCTGATCCACGCTGACCCACGAGTTGCCAAACAAGGCCTAAAGCTGTACGACCATAGTAGCAGGGTTCCTCAATTTAGCATATACTGATGATATCTACTGTTTGTCTCCTATTGTTTTTTGTTTTATTTCTACATGACAGTTAAAAACTGTGTGATGCTAATAGGTTGGTCCTGAAGAAGGAGCAGCACATTACTGCTTGAACAGCACTGTGATACTGTCATTGACAACATACAACAAGCAATCTGGAACTTTCAACTTGTCTGGATCAATTAGACGGCAGGTTCTGTCTCCCTCTCTTCCCCTCTTTGCTCTTGTATTAGATGCTGATCTTGTGATAGGGATTGCCCCTGGTTCCTGGGTCCTGCTTTACTAGGTTGTGTTATATCGAACCTAAGAACAACAACGTGAAGGAGTTCTTTTGATTTTTCTGTTATAGGGAGTTCTTTTTTCTCCTTTCATGTGTACTCATTGTGGTTTTGTTTTTCTTAATTTCGAAATTTCAGATTTGTGTTCACCTATTCTTTTCAGATTTGAGGGAGCAGCATTGAAGTAAAGGTAATTGATCTAAATATGTCAGTTTCTTTGCTTCTTTCTATTCTGTACTACATTCTTGCTCTTGTTTAGTGAAATATGTCTAGAATAGCAAAGGTAATTGTGTGTGGTTTTGCTAATTTGTTCCGGATTCTCTATACAATTTTTTATTCCTAAATAGTGTACCCTTTTTCTGTGAAATAAAATACTTGTAGATTTGGATATCATCCTTTTGTTACATGCCACCTGATTACAGAGGTCCATACTATGATTCTCTTGGATAAATTGTTTGCTAGTTTTCATATAGAAACCGATAGGTTTTTCTACATATTTTTTCTCTTGTATTCAAAAATAGGGTCTCATTGAGCGTGCTCATTGTTCTTCTACTGTTTGAACTGGGTACTGCATGAAAGCTCAAGTGACAGTTGAAGATGATGATCTGATGATTTCCAGTGACTTAAGCTTTTGCAAGCATTGCTGTTGCCATCAGGCAAACAACACCACCCCCTCCGACGATTCCGAAAGACCTCTGGAGCAAGATGAAGGAAATTTCGGTCTTTGACAGGACTGATCTAGCACATTACTATGCCTATCTGTGTGAGAAACCAACACTTGCTGATGCATTTTGATCTTAACGACCAGATGGTGTCGGTTTCTAGGTACATCAAGGATTTTCTTTCAGCCTGATACTTCTCTGTGAACCTTGAACTTCTTATTTATTGTAACACAGATGGTGGATGAGTGTTTCTAAAAAATTGAACTTGTTATTCCAAGGATGGATATTTTATTTGTTAGTACAAATTTTAGTCAACAAAATGCAGTTGATGTATCTAAGATGGATGTGAAACCTAACTTGTAGCAGAACATGATGCATAGGGTAGCATGGTGATCGGATGTACTGTAATATTTGCTACACCTTATGTGCTATCCTTTTCGTTTCAGGATATGGCAAACACTTTTGATGTTGTCATGGTGATGCATTTATTATGTTTTGGTTGTTGATCGTTTATGTATTTGCATTTCTTCATTTGGATATCGGTAGGACGCGCAACGCGCGCTGAATTGTCTAGTATATATGAATCCTAGCAAGATATCCGAACTTGAAGATAGCTCAGTACTGAAAATACAATGGGATGGCTGAAGCAGAAAGTTGTCAAATCTCAAAATAGCAATGATGGAAGTGTATCAATGCACTCTACTGCCTATATATCAAACTTGCTCAAGTAAACTAGAGAATCATTTGGTCTTAAATTGCCCTTTGTAAATTATTAAACTATTAAGGATGACCTGGAGGAAGAAATTCAGAATCTGAATAGAAATCATACATGAGTTCAGTTTGCAAAGTACGGCATGTATACCCATCAGGTTTGTGCACAGCAGCTAGCTAGTAGTAGTGCTCCTCAACAATTCCTGTTAAATAAAAATTATCAACCAATCAGTTGATTCTGCCAACATACAAGGTAGCAAGTGCAGAGAGTGTATGTGAAAATGAAGTACACTTGATCTAGCTACCTCCTAATAAATTATAGGATATATCATTATGAAGTATGAACAGAACATAGTCAATTCTCATGCCAAACTAACAAACTTCTCCCACATGTTAAAATGCTTTAGCATACTAGATGATCCATCAATAATACAACTACTTGTATGTTTCCATTACCACCTTGGCACATCATTTATTCATTTTCATTTCACATGCAAGGCTCTACACATCATGAAATTAATTACTCAGCATCCACCTTAAGGAATATAATTAACCTCATGTTCCATTTCGAGAAATGTAACTAATTCAGATAAGTACATCCTATTCCTAGATCCAACATTTGCAAATAAATTTTAATGTCTTACCATTGGATATTAACCAAAGATTATAGTTGTCTTCCTGCAGGGTGCATGGACTACTTATTTTTATAGAAAAATTACTCAACAACTACAATCTATGCCTCGTACGAACATGCATATTTTGCAAAGTTTAGTTACCTCTTTAATGGACAAGGATAGATGTTTTCCTGTTGGTAAATATTCATGAAGTTTCATCAGATCTATATGGTTTCGAAATCAAATTTGTACTCATTCACAAAGAAATTAAAATCACATAAGGGAGAATTGTACCATATGGGGTTGAGGAATACGAGCTTCTCAGGCTCACATGCAATTAAACTGAAAATTAGTTCATATATTTTACTGAACATGTCATACTTGTATGTTCTAGCATATATCATGAAAGGACAGAATAAAGATTTCATGCCATACTAATAAACTTTCACAAGAAAAAAAAAATAACATTGCTTTCTTTGACACAGTGGTATTGGGTATATTCATTTCACAAACTAGGATAAACAATCATTAAATCAATTAATTGGCCATCCACCTTAAGAAATACAAACTCATATTCCAACATTCTGATGGCAGTCTGCAGTCCAACTACATATCACCAATGCAATCTGCAGTTCAACAACATTGCACAAGTTAACTACATACTCCCTCCGTCTCTTTATATAAGCATTTTGAGATTCAAATTTTGTGTCAAAATATAAGCATTCCTATAGATAAGACAAAATGTAGGTGGGTTGGTGGGTGGGTGGAGAGTTGGTGGGTAGTGTAAAATGAGGGGTATAGAGGTCATTTCCCCTCACGGTTGTTTCTTGAGTTTGAACTCTAGGAATGCTTATATTTAGAGACGGAGGGAGTATCACCAATCACCAGATCTAGCATACTAATGGCTAGAACACATTCTGACCATCCACCATTAACCAAAAAACCATCTAAGATAGCTACTGACCAACAAAAATAAACTAGACAGGACAATCACAAATACTTGCATAGCTACTGACCAGATCTAGCATTAATTAATGGGAAGGCAGGAGTGTAGTTCATGGATCTAGCATTGTACTGAAGAATAATGAAGACTGCCGATTTAATAGAGAATGAAGAAGACAGATGATAGCAGTACCTAGAGACCCGGTGTTGCTCGAAGTGTTGGGGGTGGGGGGGTCAGGGGCTTGGTCCCTCACCCGCTCCGTCCCTCTCGCTCGGAGCCTCGGAGGATGGGGCTGCCAAACTGGGGTGCTGCCGGCCTACCGCGCTGGCCGCTGGGCGTTGGTGGCTCCTGACTCTGTCGCTCCCGGCTCCTCCGCAGCTCCACTGGAGCGAATCGGGGTCAAGGCCCTGGGGAGCAACTGAGCAAGCGGTTGCCGGCAGGGAACGCGACACACGTCCGTTGCGCAGGCGGCAGAGTCGCAGGGCACCAGCTTCGGAATACAGTTTCACACGATCATACGTTGTTCTGCTCACAAAGAAGTAGACCACCGAACCGACTGCGACACCGGTGCACGCTTCGATAAAAAGTCTAGGATTAGGCACAGACTACCGCCATTGCTGCTGTTCAAAGAGTTGCTCCCCGGCGAAGAAGCCGACGTGGTTGAACATCGGAGGGTTGAGCTCCCGGCACCTGTTCCAGTCGGTGGCGAGGCAGGCCAGGTCCAGGTGCATGCGCAGCATGTGGACGCCACCGTCGGCGCCGGCGACACGCTTGAGGACGGTAGAAGTAGGCGTGCGCCCGGTTTTTTCGGCGAAAAAAATGAGAAGGCCGATAAACACGTTTATCGGTTGAGCTCATTTTTTTTTATTTTCTCGCCGAGAAATCTTCTAAACCAAATAATCCTACCACCCGACTTCGCATAATCCTAAATCTTATCCCATTTCTATTCATTATGTGTTGATTTTCATGTTAGATTGTGTGGAAACCATCTAGATTATTTTGTGTAGAAATTTAGGATTTTTTCTCTAAATTTTGTCAGAAAGAAAAACGAGAAATCCAAAATTTTGTTAGAAATCCGATAAACATGTTTCTCGCCGACCTCCAGTTTTTTTCTCCCGAGAAAGTAAACCTTGGCGCCGGGTCGTCGTAGAACTTGGCGGAAAGAGCGTGCCCAGGTGGGCGATGGCGTGCGCGCAGACAAAGGTCGGGTCGAAGGTGATGGCACACCACGTGCGGCTGACGGCGTGGAGGCGGCAGAGCTCCGTCGTCTCCGGGAGATGCAGGAGGACGTCCAAGAGCGTGTCGCGGGGGAGCCTGTCAGCATTGGCGCGTGCCCACATGGCGTGGCTGGTCGGCATCATCTCCGGTGGCTGCATGCGCGTGAGAGCTACGGGCTACGGCTGCATCGACGATCTGCACGAACAGGCGACGGAGTTCCATGACTAGATTCGAGATCTGGTGGTCGATTGAAGCTGCGGTACCTGCGGCAGTGGACGAGGGTGGCGGAGGGGATGTCGGCCGATGGAGATTGAGAGAGTAGCCGCCGCCGGTGGCCTGGGGATGGGACGATGGGGAATTGGGGATTAGGTTTTGTAGTAAAAGACAGGCCCAGGCAGCAATGATTAGCGTCTACTAGCTACTCCCTCTGTCCCCAAAACACCATCGTTTGAGCTACAGATGCTAGTCCTCAAAAGATCGTCGTTTTAGGCCTAGCTAGCCGGCTCTCCTCCCATCCTCTTGTTATTTAATTTCATCTAGCCGTACCTGCTCTCCTCTCACACTCTAGTTATTCAATTCCATCTCTCCTCTCTGGTTCTCCCATCATTGCTTACATAGGGGTGTTTGTGACATTTGCTATGTGCATTGGTTGCCGATTTTTGCTGCTGGCGACCATCAATCCGGGACGGAGGGAGTACTTTACTTTGGCACGCCTTTGGGTCGTCCAAAACACGTCACGCATTCCTAGCTTGTCTTTACCCAACGAGGCCATCACAGGTATAGATGCCATTTGGCACCAGCACGATGGGCCGGCACGAGCATAGTCCAAAAAAGCACGATCCTGGCACGGCACAGCATGACGTAGTGCCAGTGCCTGGGCCTGGGCCGCCAATTCGGTCTGGCCCCCATCGTCTCCACTCCTCCGCCGCCGTGTCAGCCCCCTCCTCCTTGTGCCTCAGCTATGTGCCCCCTCCACCCCTCCACTGCCACACTGCGCCGACAGTCGGCTTCACTGCCTCAACTCCTCGCCGGTCCCCTCTGACGCCATGTGCGCGACGACCACCTTCACCCCGTCGACACTGCGCCGACCACCGTCTCCACCGCCATCGACACTGCGTTGGCCTCTATCCACCGTCACCGTGCGATGGCTAGCGCTGTAGTGCCGCCGTGCCCAGGGCACGGCATGGCACGCCAGAACCCCTTTAGGGTCGTGCCAGTGCCAGCGTAGCGGCACGGTGGGCCGCCGTTCCGCTTAGGCCATGCCTCGCCGTGCCCGTGCTAGTGCCGAGCCGGGCAGCCCATTTGGCCATGTATAATCACAGGCCACAAGACGTACGTGGTGTGGTAGGCTGGTAGCTAGACAACAACCGGCACGGTTGAGGGCAATTATTTTTTTCATTCCAAAGTAACTATTCTAAATAAGGAAAAAGTCCATTTTTGACCATTCAACTCTTGCCAAAGTTTGGTTTTGACCATTGGACTCCAAAACCAGGTATCTTTGGCCATCCAACTATCAAAAACGTTCAGATTTGACCATCGGGCTGTTTTGATGAGTGGTTTTAACTTTTTTATTTACACTTTAGTCCTTACATACTAAAATAATCATTACTTTTTGCTTGTACATCTGATTTAGCTGATTCTTGTGGTCACATATACATAACAGTGAGCTTTATCTTTTAAAGTTTTATTTAGAGTATTTTATCACTATTTGTTATATTATTCTTATGTTATTGTGTAAAAACAATAATATAAGAAAAGTAAAATAAAAATTTACAAAATAATGTGAACAATATTTAAAATGTTAAAGATTATTGTTACAAACCCATGACCACAAGAATCTCTTAAATCGGATATACGAGAAAAAAATAGTAATCATTTTAAGATCAAAGCACTATTTTATTTACAGTTCAGTCCTTCGATCTTAAAATGATTACTATTTTTTCTCGTATCTCTGATTTAAGTGATTCTTGTGGTCATGTGTTTGTAACAATGATCTTTAACATTTAAAATATTTTTCATATTATTTTGTAAATTTTTATTTTACTTTTCTTATATTATTGTTTTTACACAATAACATAAGAATAATATAACAAATAGTGATCAAATATTATAAAGAACACATTAAAAGATAAAACTCACTGTTATGTACACGTGACCACAAGAATCAGCTAAGTTAGATGTACGAGCAAAAAGTAATGATCATTTTAGTATCTAAGGACTAAAGTGTAAATAAAAAAAGTTAAAACCACTTATCAAAACAGCCCGATGGTCAAATCTGAACGGTTTTGATAGTTGGATGGCCAAAGATACCCGGTTTGGAGTTCGATGGTCAAAACCAAACTTTGGCAAGAGTTGAATGGTTAAAAATGGACTTTTTCCTCTAAATAAATATTCTGTATCTAATCACCACCATAAAAATAGTTAGAAAAATAAAATATTTCTAAAAAGATTTTTAATGGTTAATAATAACCTTAAATGGTCACCGGAGCTCGAAGACCATCCGTACCTGTTATGCAGCCCTTGTACTAATAGTAGTATTAGTAGTACCGGGTCCAACGGCTAGTTCCCTGGGCACTCCCGTGACACCTCATAAGTACCGGATGCAGAGAACACCCGGTACTAATATTCTACCATTAGTATCGGATGTTCCCCCAATCCAGTACTAATGCTGCTCCCCCCTTTTATCGGGTGGGGTCAAGATACTAATGTCTAATGGTAGCGTATTAGTAACGGTTCTCCTGCTCACCCGGTACTAATCTTTTTCTATAAAATCTCATCCTCCTTCCTCCGAGCCGAGCCATTCTCCAAGCTCGGGCTTCAACCTTCTCATGGCGATTTAGGGGAGGTCATGTCAGATTTTTGAAGATTTTTTAGGGATTTCACTCATTGAAGTGTTCTAGAGGTTAGAAACTTGATCCTCTCATGTTACATGGTTAGTATACTAAGTTTTATGATTTAGAACTTCAGTTTTTTTGTGATTTTACAATGAGGTAGAATGAGGAACATTTTCCATTTATTAGATGCAATGTTGTAATACAATGAGGTGGATTGGATTCTAGGTTTGATATTAGTTGACTAATGATTCTAGTTTATCTTTTTTTAGAATGATTTATAATGGGGAAAATTTTAATTTATATACATATGTTGTATAATTTATACGTACTGTATTCTAGGTTTTCTATTAGTTGTTCAAAATGTTCTATTTTATCTTTTTAGTTTTAGTTAGAATTTAACAGGCTAAGAATCGTATTTGTTATATTAAATGGTGTATACACTACTGGAAACCGAAATTTCCTGAGTGTGCAAATACCGTCAAGGAAATTCAATTTACCGTCATAAAATTGGAAAACATTTTCCTCATTGGTGCACCGACAGGGATACGTTCATAGGGAAATTGAAAATTGCCTATCGGTATTCCATTTCCCTGTCGGTTTGCTAATTTGCCTGTCGGTTATGCACTGCCAGGGTATTTGGGTCGTCAAGTTTAGGCGTTTTTCCCTGGCATCGGTAACACGCATGGAAAATGTGACTAGCAGCCAGGGAATTGGATTACCCTGTGGGTACAAAGACGCCAAAAAAATCTTCAAATTCCTGTCGTTCTTAACCTGACAAGATAATTTCCCCCCACCGACAGGGTTATACAATTCCCTGTCGGTTTTGTGCATCAAAATAAACAGCTTTTGCACAGGATATGACCGACAGGGAATTTATTCACAAGCAACATTATGAAATATAATTTTATACTGAATACCATACCACATTTCATGGACAATTCAGAAACCAAATTCCACATATAGTCCACATCCAGCATTACATACATATCATCCATACCACCAGATAATGTCCAAATGTTTGCATCATCACCACATGTTAGCAAAATAAGAAGCTCACATTGGGTTTTAGCTACTACAGGATGCACAATGCTAGCTACATTTTCTTTCCAATCTACAGCATTTTAGCAAAGTAGAGCTACAGCACAGCACTACAAAAGATTGAACTGTCAGCTGTCATTCGATTTTCAAAATGATAAAGCTGCACCACCATCACACAATGCATTCTGTGCACTCTCATCAGTCATGAAGCTGCATCATCACACAATACATTGTTGACACTCTGTTGGTTGCTGGAATGAATGCTGATACCAACATTTGTGCCACCGAGGTCCTCACCAATGTGACCATCTACATCCATGCTGTTGTTAGTGGACTCCGAGCCGACATGAGATGAGCCGACATATAAGCATTTGCTTTTTTTTATTGCTCAGCTCCTGTGTAAAAGATCAGCTACTGCATGCTTATCTTAGGCAATCTTATGGTAATAAAAAAATCATCAATTGTATCAATAGTAAGCTACTGCATGCTTGTCTTAGGCAAGTATTAGGTACTGCAATATCTGCTGAAAATGCTATGGAAAAATAAATAGTAACTGATCTAATCAAGATAAAGATCATTTGCACTAGTTTCTTGCACTCACCTGTGGCACCTAGCAAACTATTCACGATTAAAGTCATGAGATCTATCTGTCTTACCATTATATCTGAACTAATGCAAATTAACTCCAGATGCTATGCATGCAAGAATCAACATGAGGCCACTTCCTCACTGCTGCACTATGTGTTGCCATTCTGAATACAACAAAGTTGCAGTTAGCTTCTATAGTCACCACATGTGCATATAGCTTCTCCATCACAAGGGTGCACTATCTTACCGCATGTTGAGGGACTAAAGGACTGCATCAGCTTTGTAGTCTCCTTGTGTGCATACAACCATTGAGCCTATCTGTGATGGGAAGATGATGCAAAACTTTGCGTGGAATTTTATTCCGGCCTTCATCATACCGATTGGTCCCACAAATATCACATTTTCTCTTTTCCCAAATTTTCTTCGTAGAATAACATGCCATTGGTATAACAAACATCAATTTTCACATAAGGCATACCAAGACCCTCTAACAGTTTTTTCCAGTGATGAAAGTCATTTGGTAACTTTGAATCTGGAGGAAGGAGTTCATGAATTACCAATGTTATATCATTATATTCTGCAATCGACATGTTGTATCTTGACTTAACAGCAAGCAACCGAGCAATAGCAGAAAGGTGTGAGTGTGTTGTTTTATCATGGACCAACTTATCTACACTAGCAACCCTCCTATAGAAAGCTTGGACATATGCTGGTGATTTTTCATCATCTAATTCAGATGGAAGGCCCTCACCTAGATCAAATAGCATTTGATCCATATGGTCAATCTCATCAAAACCCTCTCCATTTGCTACGGTGCCCCATTCATCATGCCTAACAAGGCTCTCACCATGATCTGTCCATGTTTCATAATCTTCCTTAAAGCCATGCTTACACAAGTGCAACTCTACTGTACACCTTTTGTGCCTAAAGTAGTTGTGGCACATGGCACAAGGACACTTAATACTATCATTCTGAGCTACACCCACAATAGAAAATGCATTATTCAAAAACTGAGTTGTTTGATCAATTCACATTCATTAGAGGGAGCTTTACCATGCTGCCAACCACTATACATCCATGTGCGATGTGACATATTAACTAGTTATGTGATTGAAAGGTGAATACATTAGTTATTATATTATTAGTTGGATCATTTGGGGAACATCACAAATATGGCCATTGCAGTTCATGACATGCATATAATCACATCACCATAAAAATGGAACACGTATAGAAAGAAGATGTTTACCTTAAGTCACAAGGACAATCACCAGTTTTGAAATATTTTTGAGAGTGCACTGCAGCTTCACCACCAAACTCCTCTAGTCCTCCTTCAGTCCACAATCTTCACTACAGTACATGAAGGGTAGCAGATCAAACTTCTAGTGCAAATGCCATGTTGTTTATGCAATCGATCACTGAGTATGCAACCATATGAATATTACCTTAAGTCACAAGGGCAAACACCAGTCTTGAAATATATATTTTTGACCAAGTGCACTGCAGCTACCCAGCACCAGACTCCTCTAGTCCTATCTACTGGGACAAACCCAGCAGGGTGAAGAACTGTAAACATTAAAATGTGCTAGCATTTAAAGAACAAAGAAGGACAAGGTGTTCCACTGCAATTGCATCACAGATCGATACGATTCCACTAAATCTATCTCTACATCGATAAATTCCACCAGACTTTTACAATGCTATAGTACGCACCAACCACTACAAACATCACTGAGAGCACATAGCGAATTTATGGGGAAAATGCATGGACAAACATCAACCTTAGCCGGAGTACAAATACAAATAATTGTCGACCTCACGAGCTCCTCTAAATCTAGCGTGTCAGGCGCGTCATCAGCATCGCCGGCTGCACCGCCATCACGAACTACCCTCCAGCTTCTTGATTTGAGGGCGCCAGTACTCGAGGTCTTGATGGCCAGGAGACCGAGGAATGCCACTGTGGCTTCGATTGGGGAGAGGCGGCGGAGGGAGAGGCGACCGACGGCTTTGGGGAGAGGCAGCGGAGGGGTGAGACGGTGACGACGCGTGAGGGGAGGTGGTGGTGGGAACAGGGGGCAGCTGAGGGAGTAGCTGTGAAACTTGGGGGCGGCGGAGGGAGAGGAGGCCGGCGGCGGAGAGTGAGGGGCGGCCGTCAGTCAAGGGAGAGGGGTGGTGATGGCGCGTGAGCAGAGGGGAGGTGGTGGTGGGAGTAGGGGCGGCGGGGAAAGGGGATGGATGGGTCTCAGTGTGTCACGCGAGGGAGGGATATCCGGTTAGGGTTCCTTTCTTTCTCTTTTTTTGCCTGCGAAACTAGCATGCCAAAGAAATTGGAGCACGAAGCTAAAGAATTGCTGCTCGTCCAGCCCAAAAAATTTTCCTCAAATTTTCCTGAGTGTTTAGCTCTATTTTCCTTTGTGTTTCGCAAAACCGACAAGGTAATAAGTGATTACCTTGAGTGTTTACAAGTATTTCCCTGTGTGGTGCACCGAACCAACAGGTTAATTATTAATTTCCCCGTGTGTACTATGATTTGCCTGTGTGTACTGCAAAAACCTATGGAGAAATAGGAATTTCCCTATGTGTTCTATCATTTCCATGAGTGTTATTTTTCAACCAACAGGATAAATGGAATTCCCTGTGTGTTCGTGCAAAAACCCTCAGGAAAACTAACAACATCCCGGGAAATTTTAGTTTCCAGTAGTGATAGATGATTTTTTTGTGTCGTATTAGTTATTTAAAAATATGAACTTAATAAATATAGGGGATAATATAATTTTTTTCATAGTCTAGTGATTTGAAAACATGAACATTTGCAATTATGAGCTAAATAAAATTTGGTGTAATTAGTAGAGATGTCTACTACTGCTGCTGGATGGAGTGGGGATGGTCGTAGTGGTGATCGTCGTTCCTCACATAGCAAGGGTAAAACCAAAGTTGGACCTCCTTATAAGCTGAAGCAAATGAGCATGTGGGAGAAACCATACCAATGCAGTAAAACTCTCAAATGGAATCAAGATGCATCCACTACTCTATGTACAACTTAATAATTGCATATTAGAAACCGAAGAGTAACTTGATCTGTCAATAGCCTGTCAGAAGTTTCTTGCAGTCACCACCAAATCATTATATATCACTCGACAGCACGTTGATCTGACTTGTCCAACACATTTTTCCATTTCTTCCTTGCGATTTCAGCATTCTTGTGCCAACAAGCACCTCTAGGCAAACCACAAGCATTCTAGTCATTTAGTCTTCACAAGCATGCTACGCGGAGCAAACCAAAATAATTGATCCCAGGTCACTAAAAGAGGCATTCCAAAAGCAAGATTACTTCATCTTGGCACTGACAGACTTAAATTTCGCTACAAGACCATTCATTCAGGCACTAATTATGTTGCCAAATCTTAAGTAACCAAAGAACATAACACATAAGGAACAAATAGATTAACAAGCATAACAAATAAAACTCAAGGAATGACATCAAAGACGCATCACGTCCGCAACTTAACAAGTTCAGACTTCAGACTCTACAACATGAAAAATTGACAATTAAAACTTGATTGGGTACCCTTGCTAACATTTGCAACAACATGCATACAAATTCAGCTCCAGAAACTAGGAGTGATTCCTAGGAGTACATTGTCAAAGAGCTGTGAGCAACAAAATATAACAACACTAGCTGGACCATCCGTGGCAACCTATTGTAGACTCAACAGGCTTCCTGTGTAGACACCAACTGAATCAAGACGTCTGTCCTTCAGTAGTATATCGAAATGATTGACCTGTGGTTCCGACGGATCCCATATGATGAGAATTCCAGTCGGTGGTTCATGGATGACTATCCTCCCATCATTTAAAACCGATATTGGTATTACATGCCTCAGATTATCTTCAGTCGGGGTGATCACTCGAGTCCAAAGGGTGTATTTTTTCTCCCATAGCCCATTCTCAAAGTCCATCAGAAACCATAGTTCCATGAAAAATCTGGACTGTTTGCAATTTCTGTATACTAGAACCAAAGAGCCTTTCAGCTCAGCTAAAGCAAGTTGGTACCTTTTGGTATGGTAATCCTCCCTAGAGTCAATCTCTTTGCCGATAGGCCCTGCAAGACCGCCACTCCTCCATTCCTCTCTCTCAAGATCAAATGAAAGGATGTAGTCCTAACGCGCACCAACAACTTCGGAATATAGTTTGATTGGAGTATAGTATCTGCAAACAAAGAAGAAGACCACCGAACCGACTACGACACCGGTGCACTCTTCGATTAAAAGGCTAGGCTTAGGCATAGCTCTCCAGTATGAATCGCCACTACCACCACTGCTGCAGTTGATAGTAAAGTACCTCGAAGATCTGCTCGCCGCCATTGAAGAAGCCGAGGTGGTTGAACATCCTCAAGACCTTGTACTCCCCTGTTGAGGCCACCTGCCCGAGCGCGAAGAACGTGTACGGGTTCCTCAGGGTGACACGGCCCTTGTGCTCCGGTGCCGAGCTCTCCGGCAGGACCTGGAGCGCTCCGGTGGCAGGGTTGAGCACCCGGCACCTGTTCCAGTCGGTGGCGAGGCAGGCCAGGTCCAGGCTTGTGCGCTGCACATGGACGCCGCCGTCCGCGCCGACGAGCCGCTTGAGGACTTTACCGTCGGCGTCGATGACGTAGGCGTGCGCTGGGTCGTCACGAAACTTGACGACGAAGAGCGTGCCCGGGTGCGCCGCGGCATGCGCGCGGACGAAGGATGGGTCGGAGGTGATGGCGCGCCACGTGCGGCTGACGGCACGGAGGCGGCAGAGCTCCGTCGTCTCCGGGAGCTGCTGGAGGACGTTGAAGAGTGCGTCCTGAGGGAGCCTGTCGGTGCTGGCGCGGGTGGTCGGCGCCATCGCCGGCGGCTGCCTACGCGCGAGAGCTATGGGCGCGCTACGGCTGCATCGACGTCTGCACGAACAGGAAAACGGAGCTCCATGATTACTAGATTCGAGATCTGGCGGAGAGAGAGATACTGGATGGAAGCAAATCGATTTGCTTCGAGATGCGAAGTGCTGAGCACCGCGAACTTACCAGGTTCGGTCCGCGTGCTCAGATCTTGACGAGAAGGCGGCGGCGGGGAGATCCACGTCCACGGCACCGGCAGCTTTGTGCTTTCCCGAGTCTGCGATTAGATAGGGTTTGGAAACAAAGACCACAGCCCCAGAAATGATTAGGGATCTGAAATTCTGAATCGGAGGTAGAATGGTAGATGCTGAGACGAAGCTATGGAGCGCTGGACTGGAGGGCTGGGCGAGGCGACCTTACCTGCGCGCAGGACGGTGGACGGTGGTCGATTGAGGCAGTGGACGAGAGCGGAGGGGATCTCGGCCGACGGAGATGAAGAGAGCAGCCGCCGCCGGTGGCCTGGGGATGGGATGGGGAACTGATGCCGGTGGCCTGGGGATGGGATTTGGTTTTGTAGGAAAAGACAGGCGGTCCAGCTAGCAATGATTAGCGTCTACACTAGTCACGCAACGCTAGCTTGCTAGTATTACCAGCGACCGTTCCTTCTGAAAAGATGCTCGCCATCGAGGCATCGTAGCTAGCTAGACAACCGGCATGCTTACGAGGTAATTGTTTTTATCATTCCAAAGTAATTATTGCAAAGGAATATTCTGTATCTAATTAATCACCACAACAAAAATAGTTATAAAAATAAAAAAAATCTAACTACTGGGATTTTTTCTTCTTATTATTTTATTTCCATGTTAGTGTGTGTCACATCGTATGTCCGTTTTCTTTTCTTTTCCTTTCCTTTCGTTTTGTTTTTTTTTATTTTCTTTGTTCTCATTTTCTCAATCTGAGCATCTCATACATTTGATCTCATAATAACAAGAAACAAGAATATATCCGAGAAGGTAGAAGCCAAGCAAAAAACCCTCGGTAGCCTATCCTGCCATCCTGGTCCCCGTACGCCCGTCTTGTCAGTTCCCTTTACTGCCTCAGCCCTCCAGATCGACCGCTCGAGCGAGTCCTGCGCCGCTCGCCATGCAGTCTTCCCAATCCCCATTGCGCCGATGCCGGCATCGTCCTCCCGCACCCGACCGTGTGCGCAGGCATGGAGTGTGACGACGAGGCACGAGGACAGCCGCGTCCAGCACCACCAAGTCACGCATCGAAGAGCAAGTGCAAGGAGATTGTCCAGGAGAGAACCGAGGATGGTCTGAAACTCTTAAATATGGATGTACTTGAACTTCATGCATCATTCTTGCGAGGCCATGAATGGGAAGAGAGCGGGAGACGGTGGCGTGGGTAGGCCCATTAGCACCAGGTGAACACACCATTCGGTACTAATGTGTATTGGAGCATTTAATACTGGGTGCTGATTTTATCCAGTATTGAAGGGTACCTTTAGTACCGAGTGAAGTCTTTATCCGACACTAAAGGGGTTATAGGGAGCGCCTCGGGTATTATTCAATTATTCTATTGGACCTGGTACTAATGCTCACATTAGTACCAGGTTAAAGTGCAAACGGTATTGGGCCTCAGGATAAAACATCGTTTCCCTACCACTACTATAAATGGTTCTCAATGCCCCTCCCCCCCCCCCCCATTTTTACCTTGAGCTGGATTCCAGCTGTGCATATTTTTTTGGGGACTACACTACCCGAGAAACCATCATCGTCGCCGGTCCCAAACTGGCCTTAACCCCACCACCAGTTTCAAAACTGGCAGTGATAGGTATTAAAAAATAAAAAAACACCGGCACCCTCGACCGGCCGCGGCCCCGCTCGGTCGAACCCCTGGCCGGACGCAACGACACAAAGAGAGAGTCCACCGCCATCTGCGCTGTATAGCCGGCCGCAGCTCATCCACGTGCCCATGTCCCACCGGTGGATAGGAAAGAGGGATTGGGGAGGGAGAAACGAAGTGGATAAGAGGGAGGAGTCAGACGCGAGCGTCGACTTCTTAACAAAATTTAAGATACTTTTTTGGGTCCACAACCACTATCACCGCCGGATGGTGTTAAAAACCGACGGCGGTAGTATCACCATCGGTTTTAGCCACCAACAGGCAGTGATAGTGAGTATCACCGCCGGTTTTGACTGTTGATGCTCATATCTACTTCTAAACCCGTGGTGATGAGATAGTGGTGCTAGACAGCAATTGTGACTGTGTGGGTATTGATATTCATCACCTCTTGTCGCTTAAGATGGGGGAGCCATTTGTAGGCTTCATGTCCTACAGACAATCGGTTCACAATGTTTCTTTGCAGTTTGCACAACACAAATTCCAACGACTTCAAGAGAATGCAAGTACATGTCAGCAGTTCTCAGAGCCTACCTACAGACAGCAAGCTTTTGAGAATTGTTTAGGGCTGCAAGAAATATTTGATAAAGTACTCCGCAGAACAGTGTACATAACAAAAAACAACCGTAAACAAAAACTTCTGTTCCTGGATTTCTTGATCCTTTACTAAACAATTGCACCTTTCATCATGCAAAATCAAGATACAGTGCAAGTTTGTGTATGCTTTTTATTCACAGCCCGGTGAAAAAAAATGATGTTACTATTAATTCAGATAACAGTCACCACAAAAATAATTAATAGACTCTCTATTTCACTCACTTTCCCACCACAATATGTATTAGGCACCTGTAACTAGTCTTCAACTCTTCATACATGCATGTTAGTCTAAAAAGAATGATGTTCTGAGCAAGCAATAAAAATGTTACTTCACTCAAAGAGGTATAACAAAGCCAATGACAATAACATTCGTTCATCATAGTTCACTAATTGTGTTGCCAGAACATCAGTAAACAGGCCACTACAAGAAACTATTTATTCTGTGAAGGTATTATGCAAGTTACATCTGCTGAGACTAAACAAAGTAAAATATGGTTACTGGTTAGTACAAAACAATGCATAGAAAATTGCAATCTCCTTACATCAGGAAATATAGGATAGTATATGGATTAAGAGATGCTGCCAATAACTGATGTATTGTGTGAATTGTATACATTCACTCTGTGGAAGTTAATAGCACAGTACACAGCCCGGTGACCCACACCGGTCTGACCGTTGCCTTCGGAGGTGTTGCAAGGAGCTCCTCCGCGGGCTTGTTGGCCCCGAAAAGGCGTCAACACATAACAAAGCCAATGACAATAACATTGGTTCATCATAGTCCACTAGTTGTGTTGCCATAACATCAGTAAACAGGCCCTCAAAACAAATCAGTAAACAGGGACCCTCATGCAGATTAGCAATTAATAATGATAATTGGATGTCCAGAATTGTTACTTGTCTGGTCTTCACTATGTTGGGGAGCCTACGAAGGTCTGCCATGTATAAAATAAAGGATTTTTTCAGAAACTGGATAAAAATCTGGCCTCCACATTCCCTAGAGAATGCTCACAGCCACTTACAGAACCAACCGCAGGGAATGATCCTTGTTTAAGATGTAAGTTTTTGCTACATATAATCTATCATGCTATAATAGTAGTGCATGGTATTATGCAAGTTACATCTGCTGAGACTAAACAAAGTAAAATATGGTTACTGGTTAGTACAAAACAATGCATAGAAAATTGCAATCTCCTTACATCAGGAAATGTACCATAGTACATGGATTAAGAGATGCTGCCAATAACTGTTGTATTGTGTGAATTGTATACATTCGGTACAGAGCCTTAGGAATGAAGCAAAATAAATTTTCTGTCTTTTCAATTACTCCATGTCTCATAGCAGCACCTGTCACTGATGACAAGCCTAAAGAAAAACTTTGCAGCGTGAGGGCACCTGTCACTAGGCCACAAACGATTTGTGCTGACACACAGAATTTAGCGTGCTGGCGGGCACAATTGGCACCCGTCAGCACAGTGGTGCGCCGGGGCACCAGGGGTTCGCCCGCCAGTGGTGTAGGCACAGTGCTGGCGGGCGACATAAGCCACCCGCCAGCACAGATTTTTTTTTGTCAAAATCCACTATGCTGGCGGGTGCTTAAGTCGCCCGCCAGCGCTAGGTCTCAGTGCTGGTGGGCGGGCACCCGCCAGCACTGATCGCATTTCTGCTGGCACAAGACCGCTGGCGGTTGCTGCGCCCGCCAGTAAAGATGGGTTTTCGCCGCTAGGACAAATCGTTTGTGGCCTAGTGTGTGTCCAGTGATCAAGACCTAAACTTTCATGTATCCATTGAAACAGACACAGTCAAGCGCGTGCTCTTGGTAAAATGATCAAATAAAAACTCTAGCACTTAAGAAATTAAGCTCCTATACGTAAGACATGTTCAGGATTTTCAATGTTAGACATATATAACACAGAGATTATAACAATACGGAATATAATTAAACAGAGTCTCAGTAATACAGGCAAGCATTTCAAGATTCGCACAAAGTTATTATAAAATGAACAGGTACAACAAATGCAAATTGAACAACATCTCTTAGAGCTGCAGAAACATTTACCACACAAGAAAATATGCTCAAATATTTGTGGCAAACATGCCTTATTCTAAAGAAGGACAGGAAAACGGGAACATCAAACTAGTATGCCCTATCCACCATAGCAACATTTATACAACATCCACTACCAAAGTCGAAGCGACCCGAAACTGTGAATTGAACCTATACATGACAATTCTACTGCACCAGATTATGTTATTTTGGATAGCAGAATCAGAATGCAAAACATGATGATACTTCAATTTTACCAACAGATTATGTGGCATTCAGCTTCTTGTGGAATCCAGATTTCCAGAGAATCAATTATTAGGGCAGTGGTATCAAACACCCCCTAGATTTCATGGAAATTAATAAACTAGGTGTGCAACTTAAAAATGGTAGCAATATAGGATCAGCAATGGAAAATAGTAATTGCATATCACACAGATCATAATAACATGAAGCCTAATTAAACTGAGCATTTCAAGATTCACAAGAAATTATAAAATGAACAGGTACGGTACAACACATGCAAACAGATAGCATCTCTTAGTGCTGCAGAAACATTTACCACACAAGACGATATGCTCAAATAGTTGTGGCAAACATGCCTTATTCTAAAGAAGGAAAGGAAAATGGGAACATCAAACATGCCCTAGCCACCATAGCAGCATTCATACAACATCAAATGCCAAAATCCAAGTGACCGGCCGGAAACTATGACTTGAACCCATGACAATACTAGTGCACAAGCATATCAGCCTCTTCATTCCAAGCTCAGAAGATTTCCTGTGTACACAGCAACTGAATCAAGACGTCTGATATCCATCAGTTGAAAAGTGCTGGTTCCTGGGTCACACATGATCATCCGTCCAGCTACATAAAAAATCAACCTTCCATCATCCAGCAACAACAGCGGTTTTAGATGGGAGTACTCAAGTGGTGACCTTAGGATTAAAGATTCAGTCTGAATGTGGTACTGCTTCAACCAGAGCTCACTCCCAAACTCCACCAGGAACCATAGGTCCATGGTACGCGGTTGCTGATTGTGGTGAGCAAGAACTAGGCAGCCATTCAGCTCCGTCAAAGCAAGCTGACACCGGCTGAAAATCGGCACCTTATCGTTACCGGCATTGCAGCTTATCGGTCCTCGGAGATCTCTCCTCCACACCTCTGCTCCAAGGTCGAACGACAGGATGTAATCCGGTCGAATCCCATGACTGGAAACATCATATTTCCTGCTCGTCAAGAAATACACCACCCCATCAACTACAGTGCCACTGCAATCGTCGACAAACAGACCAGGTCCCTCCTTTCCTCTCCACAGCCGTGCATGACCATCACCACCACCACCACCACCACCATTGACTGTGAACACCTCGAAGAACTGTTGCACGCCGTTGCGGCAACCAAGCCAGTAGAACATCTGGAGCACCTTGTGCTCGCCCGTGGCGGCGATGCGCCCTAGGGCGAACATGGTGTAGCGAATGTCCTGGTTGACTTGATTGCAGTGCTCTGGTGCTGGGGCATATGGCAGGACGTGCATTGCTCCGGTTGCCGGATTGACAATAGCGCATCCCTTCCAGTCGGTAGCCACACAGGAAAGATTCAGGCGTGTGTGTAGAAGCTGGTGACCAGGGCCAAGACCTGCGCCAGCGATCCGCTTGACCATGCCGCCGAGCAGATCGACGACATAGATGCTCGTGTCGTCGTCCTTGAACTTCGCCAGGAAGAAGGGTCCCGGGTGGCGCGCCCTGTGCGTTGCGATGAATACCGGGTCAGAGATGAGGCCGCACCATGGCCGGCAGACGGCGCGTAGCCGGCAGAGGTCCTTGACCGGGAAACGCAGCAAGGAGTCGAACAGCGCGTCCCGGAGGATCCTGTCGGCGCTGGCGTGGGCGCGGGCCCGCATGGCGCGGGTGGTCGGGGCCATAGCTGGCGGTGCCTGCGCGCGAGAGCTACGGGCTAGGGCTGCATCGATCTGCACGAGCAGGCAAACGAAGCTCTGTGTTGGAATCTAGATCGGCGGACTGGCGGAGAAAGATGCTGAATCGAAGCGGCTTTATGCTGGAGTGCAGTGGACGACGGCGAACTTACCAGGTTCGGCAAGTCCGCGTGCTCCGATGTCCGATCTCGACGAGAAGGCGGCGGAGAGATCCACGGCAACGGTGGCTTTGTGAGTCTGCGATTAGTGTTTGCAGACAAGACCGCAGGCCCAGAAATGCAATGATTAGGGATCTGAATCGGAGGTACATGCTGAATCGAAGCTATGGAGTGCTGGTGAGGCGAGCTTACCTGAGGCTGCAGGTGCGGCCGGTGGTGGATTGAAGCAGCAGCACCTGCGGCAGTGGACAAGGGTGGTGGAGATGGAGAGAGTAGGTGCCGCCGGTGGGGGTAGAGTTGGCCAAAAAGCACGAGGCCCATGGGCCGGCCCAAAGCACGACAATTTGGCCCGACACGAGCACGAGCCCAGCACGATAATTTCGGGCCTGGGCCGGCACGAGCACGACGTTGGGCTGTGCTGGGCTGCAACTTCCGCCCATAGTGCCGGCCCAGCACATCACGAAATCACCTGGCACGATGCGGCCCATGTGCCGGCACGAGGCCCAGTGGCCCACTTGGCCCAGCCGGCCCGGCATATATTCCCCATGAGGCCAAGACCCCAACGGCCTGCAACGGCTATCAAGAAGCCCAACCCAGCAACAGTTGGCCGCGGTGTCGTGGCTATATAAGCCCCCGTGACCCCCCCCCCGAAACCCTAGCCCCCCTCCCCCTCCCCATTCGCCCGCCCCGCGCAGCCGCGCCGTACCGGCGCACCCCTCCGCCTCCGCCCGCCTCGTCACCGGCCAACCACCTCTTCTGCCCTCCTCTCCTCGACGCCTCCCTCGCCGTTCACCTCGTCCTCACCCTCGCCGACCACCACTTCCGAACCCGCGTCGACCAGATCTACGCCGGTGGCCGGCCACCTCTTCTGTCCCCGCGACTACCAGATCTACGTTGCCGGCCACCTCCTCTGCACTTTCGCTGGCCAGATCTACGCCGGCGGCCACCTCCTCGGCTCCCTCGCCGTCCAGATCTATGTCGGCGGCCACCGGTAAGATCTGAGAACCTGACCTTTCCTCCTCTCCTCTGCTGTCTCCTCCTTCTCCTCTGTTTCTCTATCTCCTCCTTCTCCTCTGTTTCACCCTCTTCTTCTTTTTCTACAGATGGACCATACCTACAATGACGAGCTTCCTCTGTTTCTCTGTCTCCTCCTTCTTCTCCCAGCTTCTTCCGTTCTCCGATGGCGATCTACTCCGACGTCAACGGAGAGCCTGGGGAGACCTGTCCAGGAGTCGAGGGCTGGCGCATCGTCGTCTTCTTCAGGTGATGATGTTGTTGACCCTGTTAATCTCAAGGAAGATGATCTTCGGTGAAAATCTGAGCTTTGCTCGGGTTGCCGACGGTGGATTCGAAGGATGCATCATGGGTACTGGAGTTGGCCGATGCGCCTGGGAGGCAATGTACTCGGCTGATTCGCCTAGAAGTAAGCCCTCCTCTGCGACCTCCACCTTGTGGAGATTGGCTCTGGTTGCCCGCGACGATTGGGAAGCGGCTTCGGCGGCGGTGACGAACGGATCTCTGAAGGCTTCGAGGAAGATGAACAGGAGTTTTGAACTTCTTTGTAATTTTTCTTATCTTTGGGGTCCTGTTTGTAAAAGGACCGGTGTAATGCGCTAAGACGAATGCATTTTCCTCTAAAAAAAGTTCTTTGAGGGGGTGTATGTGACACTGGGTCCAATTTGGATGGCCCAATAGTTGTGTGCTCGTCTCTTGGAAAGGCCGAGCGGTGCGGTTTTGGACGATGGAGTATCACAACCAAATTGTACCTAGTGCAATAAACGATGGATTTTGTGCCCATCTGGTGCAAACTCTCGGCAAACAACGCAAATCTTGCAGTGTAGGGAACAAGTCTGCCTAAAGTAGGGAGAGCTGTCAAACATACATTGGACATCGAAGGAAGGCCGGAGCAAGCGCTCTGAGCCGCTGCCGCTGCACCGGTTCTGGCGGAGGGGCACCACGGTGAGGAGGAAGGAGGCTGACTGGGGACCGTCCTCCCTCGCTCCTTTAACTCTGCCGCTCCATCTGCGCTGTGAGAGGAGAGAGGGGCTGTGCATCAGAGGCCGGCACAGCCATTTCGACCCACCGCCCTGTGGCAGATCTAAAAGAGGGGGTCCGTGAAGAGCCGGCAGACAGAGGCCAGAGGCCGAAGTAGTCACAAAAGACAGTGGGGGAGCAGCGAGATGAGGAAGATGAGAAGAGGGGGGCAGCAGTGAAGAGATGGGGGGGGGTGATGAGGACATCACCAGCTCAAATATGACCATATTAATGGCTTGTAAACAAAAGGTGAATGAATCCTATATCATGATTATTATTGCTATAGTCGATGAATTGATGCTGCACCATGATGTATGTTCATTGTCATTTTCAGAAATACATACGTGGATCAAAAAGAGTGCTAGACGCACATGGAAGGCATGGAGGAATAAAGAAGTTGATTGGGGACCAAGTCCAATTGTTCCCCACGTCCTCCACCAGGCCACCACGTCACTTTGGGTCCAAAGATGGAAAAAGATCGAGTCCAACACGTTTTGGGCGCTGGATTCGGACTGCCTGGGCCAACTTGCAACGGACGCCACGACCTCATACGGACTCCGTTTGGGACGTTCTTTATATGGTTGGAAAGGAAATTTCATAGAGCTTCCAATGGCACCAGTCTCATGTCAAAATTAGTCCTGAGTCGACGGCAATCGTCGAAACAATTGGATGTCCAGAATCTGCCAGGGTGCTGTGTCACCGTCTTTTGGGCCATTGGCCCGTGTATCGTGTCGGAGCCCATGTGGGCGCGTCCTAGGGTTGGAGCACGACCCCCACCACATCCTGGTCGTGTCCCTCACCTCTCAGATACTCCCATAGCCGCCACATGCAGATTGGGTTTTGTTTTGGATGTAAGTTTAACCATTGCTACTTCCTTGTAGACGCGTGTGTCGGCTAGACCATCCATTCTACTCGATTCGGAACCCCAACTTGGTTACTTCAGATTGGTTATCATCTCAATATTTGCAATTCAGTTGCTTGTTCAACTTGTTCTTGCTCGTTCTTCGATTGCTTGTAGGAACAGGTGCCCTAGTGGCCGGGTGTTGCGCTCCAAAAGATTGCGGTAGCCATAGGAGGTGGTGTATCGGTTGCTAAGGCCCATCCTTGGAAAGGTTGTAGTCGGGCCGTGAACGTCGTCTCCTCCAATCGAGTTATCCTCCACGCCTCTCATCGAAAGATCGGGCGCAAACCCTAGCGGGTTCACATCAGTTGGTAATCAGAGCAAGGTTTATCGGTGAGAGACTATCAATCCTTTGCTGTTTTTATTTTCCTATAGTCCAAAAAAGCCAAAACAAATAGTAGATTAGTTTTACCTACAATCCTATAAACGTTTTGAGCCATTACTAGTACTACTTAGTTAGGGCTTGTTGAGTTTTCGGTTGCATCAGTTGTGTCGAGTTGCTGGTCTTAGTGTCTAATACTTTAGAGTTTTGAGTTCTATCACGCTTTGATCACCACGAGATCCAGCAACACCATATACATCAGTGCGATGTTTTTGCCATCACGGATCCATCTTAAGTCCGATTCAAGTGTTTAAATACAATCTGGAGAGCTTATCTTGTTACCTTTCCATTGGATCTATCCTTGTTCCAAAATTCTTATTGAGCATTCCGTAACTATCCTGGAGATTGATGATCTGCAATCTGTGTTGTAAGCATTTTGTGTGAATTTGTCCTGATATTCAGCAAAAAAAAGTGAAAAAAAGAGAAGTGAAAGAAATACAAAAGCAAAAAAAAAGAGAGAAGAGGAAGAAAAAAGGGGGGCTGAATCTGGTGTTTATCTTTGTGTTGTGCTAGTTGTTCTCTATCGGTGACTACGTTTGTGCCTAGGCTCACGTCTCTAGCATGGTTTAGCCTAGGACCAGCACAGTACCGCCTTTGAACGATTATTCAGCTTGCTTTCATAACTAATGTGGTGCTAGTCATTCCTTGTTTCAGCCCACCTATAGCTCCACATATCCGACTACAACTTGACAGGTCTTGTTGCTGCGGCACTGATACACTATCTTCGAGGTTGTTGTCTTGTTGGTTGCCGTCCCATCCTGTTTTGTTTGGTAAGAACATGTAAGAGCTTGTTTTGAACAAGTTGAGTTTGAGAGAATTACACCCGACACATCCTAGTAGTTGACAGGAGAAAATATATTATTTTTGTGTTTCTTGTTTTCTACTAATCATGGCAGGTGATACAAAGATTTTTGAGAAGTTGAAGCTAGACCCTCATATTCAAGATGTCATTCAACATTTGCCATTATATACTGGTATGTTTGATCCTGATGCTTACATTAATTGGGAGCTTAAGGTAGATGCAGAATTTGATAAGTATGACTTGTCTGAACATGAAATGGTTTTTGCTGCTTCTAGTGCTTTAACGAAATATGCTTTGATTATATGGAAACATTTGTGTAGGCACAATAAAGTTCCACAAACTTGAAAATATTTTAAAATACTTTTTCGAGATGAATATGTTCCTGAATATTATGTTGATTGTTTGCTTACAAAATTAGACAAATTGAAGCAGGGTAGTATGTCTATCAAAGAATACTTTCATGATTTTAAAATTTGTATCATTTTTGGTGGACTAAAAGAATGCTGGGAAGATAATATGAGCAGGTTCATGAAAGGGCTCAATTCTGAAATTCGAATCTTGTTAGTTAGCAAATCATACAACAATATTGCTTCATTGTTTTGTCTTGCTCTCACTGCTGAAAAGGAAATTTTATTATCTGCAAATACTAGCAAGAATGATGTGACCCTTGACATTGAAATTTTGTCCACTTTGCATGCTAATCAAGAGCAACAAATAGTGGAACCCATTGCAGAGTTACCTTTACCACAAGATGAATTAGTTGTTGTTCTTTGTGATAAAGAGGAATTATGCGCTGAAGCTTCCTTTACTTCTATGCCACAAGTAATGAATAAATGTGATACTTTTTGTTTGCAACCAGACATGTGTGCTGAAGAAAATCTTTTTCATCCTATTACTTGTGCACAAGATGAATTGAAATTGATGTCTTCTCTAAATACTTTAGGTTATATTGAATTTGATATTCTTTGTGATCTAAAATGTTTAGAGGAGAAACTATTTGTATATTCTAAATTGAAATGTTTGGCTGATCATACACATCACTTTATTGGTAAATATAATTGCGAAGGAAAATATTTTGTGCATAGAATTTATATTTGTTCAGATTTGAAATCTCCTTTTAGGTTACAAGACCATGATAAAATAGGGGGCTGCACTAACACTAATGATGTATTGCAAAGTTTCTCTAGTTTTTCTCTTAAGCAACAGGGTAAGCCTAAAGAAGGGGAGCATTGTTGGTTGTCAATCACCATAGAATGCCACCTGAGCAAGTCGATGACGACTTGCAGCCAAGAAGGGGAGATTGATGAGGACATCACCAGCTCAAATATGACCATATTAATGGCTTGTAAACAAAAGGTGAATGAATCCTATATCATGATTATTATTGCTATAGTCGATGAATTGATGCTGCACCATGATGTATGTTCATTGTCATTTTCAGAAATACATACGTGGATCGAAAAGAGTGCTAGACGCACATGGAAGGCATGGAGGAATAAAGAAGTTGATTGGGGACCAAGTCCAATTGTTCCCCACGTCCTCCACCAGGCCACCACGTCACTTTGGGTCCAAAGATGGAAAGAGATCGAGTCCAACACGTTTTGGGCGCTGGATTCGGATTGCATGACTGGGCCAACTTGCAACGGACGCCACGACCTCATACGGACTCCGTTTGGGACGTTCTTTATATGGTTGGAAAGGAAATTTCATAGAGCTTCCAATGGCACTGGTCTCATGTCAAAATTCGTCCTGAGTCGACAGCAATCATCGAAACAATTGGACGTCCAGAATCTGTCAGGGTGCTGCGTCACCGTCTTTTGGGCCATTGGCCCGTGTATCATGTCGGAGCCCATGTGGACGCATCCTAGGGTTGGAGCACGACCCCCACCACATCCTGGTCGTGCCCCTCACCTCTCATATACTCCCATAGCCGGCACAAGCAGATTGGGTTTTGTTTTGGATGTAAGTTTAGCCATTGCTACTTCCTTGTAGACGCGTGTGTCGGCTAGACCATCCGTTCTACTCGATTCAGAACCCCAACTTGGTTACTTCAGATTGGTTATCATCTCAATATTTGCAATTCAGTTGCTTGTTCAACTTGTTCTTGCTCGTTCTTCGATTGCTTGTAGGAACAGGTGCCCTAGTGGCCGGGTGTCGCGCTCCACAAGATTGCGGCAGCCATAAGAGGTGGTGTATCGATTGCTAAGACGCATCCTTGGAAAGGTTGTAGTCGGGCCGTGAACGTTGTCTCCTCCAATCGAGTTATCCTCCACGCCTCTCATCGAAAGATCGGGCGCAAACCCTAGCGGGTTCACATCAGCGGGTGTGGGAGAGGGTGACCAGGAGATGGAGACTTATGGGCTAGGGTTCTGTTTTGTGTGTGCGTGTGGGGCCACGTGTGGTCCCATGCGTGGCTAGCTGGGGGTGTGTGTGAGGTCGGGGGAGGGGGCGTTGGAGGATTGTGTTTGCTGTGTGTCCTTGTTGGGTCACACAACAAAGTTTTGATTTGCCGTATGTCGCAGCTCAAAGTTGGCTTGTCTCAAAAATTTGCTTGAAATACAATTAATTAGTTAAATATAAAAGCAAATACAAAAAATTACCAAATTTTAAAATGGAGTGCCAAATGTTATATGTGGAGAGTAAAAAAAGTTTGGAGGAGGAAAAAGAAAAAAACTATTACTTTGCCGTCTGCCAAAAAAAGCACACGGCAAACTACGACTTTACCGTGTGCCAAAAACAACAAAACCACTGATTTCCATGTGTCAAAAAAAGAAGAAAATTTGCCAAAGAAATGCACCCGGCAAAGTGTGGATTTGCCATGTGATTTTTCTTTGCCGTGTGCAGACACGGCGGCACACGGTAAATAAGCTCTTCACTGTTTGCTGATAGAAAGTGCACGACAAACTAACGGACACATGGCAAAGAGCCGGTTATATGGATTAAGATCCTCCGCAGGGAGGTGGCAAACAGCACTAGTTCGATCGTTCATGAAACCAATCCAACACATATCAGCCTAGATTGGCTTGATCCATTAGTGCTACTACTGCAAAAATGGAAATGGAGCTTCAGATTCGACAAAGCATTCGGCGGAGGCAAGCACGATACCACACCACACCACACCACACTAAGGATGCAGGCAGGCGTGCCTGCCGGCATCCGCAGAGCCACCCGCATCACCCGTCTGCAGAAATTGCTCACCTGCAGGAGCCCGTCGACGATTTGTCAATTCCCGCGTTATCTTGCCGGGCTTTGCAGCAGAAAGGAAGCAGACTTGTAGACACCTGCAGGAGTCTGCAAGCAAATTCCTATAGCTTCGCCTCTGCTCTGTACCTGCCCGACGTGCGCTTCGGCTCCCCGCTTCCCCGTCCGGTGGTGGCGAAGGTGGGCAGGACCATCCGCTCCATGGCCGCGAGGAACCTCTCGATATCGCTCCCCCCAGCGACCACCACCGCCGAGTTGCCTTGCCATCTTCCTTCCCTCGCGGCCGACACCGCAGTCCGCGCTCCCCCTGGAGCCAGCGTGCCGTTCCCGAGCCGCTCTTGCGTTCGCACCCCTCCCTCGTCGGTGGTTAGGGGAGGCGGGGAGCCGAAGCACGCGCGGGAGTGACGTGGAGGCGGGGAGTCGATGAGGTTAGGGTGCGAGAATGGTGGTGAGAGGCGCGGGTGGCGGTGCTCCGTCGCGCCGAGCCGCCGCTGCGGCTGCGACGGAGGCGGCTGCGGTTGCGACGGAGGAGTGGAGGACGAGCGCACCAGAGTCCTGGGCAGCAGCGAAGCAGCCCGACCTGAGCATGGAAGGCTTGCCTGCGGAAGCCCACCGGGCTTGGCAGGTTTGTTTGCGAAAGCCCACCATCGAAACACAGGCTGCTACAGGTGCCCGCGAGGCCGAATTTCACAGGCGGGCCTGACAGGCTCGCGGGCTGACCTGCGCCTGCCTGCATCCTTACACCACACCACAACTGGAGTTAACATGACAGTGCACAATTGTTGTTAATAGGCATGTCCAGACCAATGTTTTCAAATCGTATAATCGAACCTAGTCGTAAGAGTACCGATCAGACGATTAGTCGTCAATCAGCCTGATTAGTCGAGGCTAGTCGGTCCTGATCGGTAACTCCAGACTCATAACCCAAATCGAAGGTTTGCCTTACAGTCGTTACAGAGCCGATGCAAATGGTTAATGAGCGGTCCATGTCCATTTACACCGACACTTTTCTACCACACCTACATGTACATCTCGACGTGACGATGCTGCTACTTCACTAGAAGCTGATGCAAACCAGCTCAAGCCCAAGAGCAGCCGAAGGAAAGCCCAAGCGCAAGATGAATCACATTAGCAGGAAGAGAAAGGCTTTGTCTGTTCTGGACATTCTAGCTAGGCAGAGAGCGCAGGTTATCATACATTCATACCTGGTGCTAATTCGTCTCCTGATGCTTCTCATTTCCCTCACCTCCGATCCATGCATTCTATTACTTCACACATAAATTTGAACAAATCTATACCCCCACATTAAATTGGTAGCCATCTTCAGATAGCATGCATGTAGCCCAAGTTCTTTAATTTGTGACTTGCATTGTGAGCGCTGGTCGACGCGGTGTTGGCTTAGGAAGAAAAGGTGGCTTGGTATATATCGGTCAGAAAAGAACCATGTCATGTTGTTATGCCTTTCAGTTGCAAGACAATTGTTATGTACGACCTCCATCCTTTTTTATTTGACTCTAGGACCAACAAGTTTAGGCTAATCTCGGTAGTATTTCTGATCTGAAATGTCATCTATTGGCGAATGGAGGTAGTATTTATTTCCTGTAGGGGAGACATTATACGGATGCATTCAACACATAGTTTCAGTCCACTGTAAATAAGACTGTGATTCTTGCTATCAAGCACCTTGACCTAGCATAGTCTAGTTATCCAAATCGATCTTTTTTTAGATAAAGGAAAGAGTTCCGGCCTCTGCAACCGCAAACAGCTAAATTCTTACATCATCTTTAGGTTAGAAGTTGAACACAAATAATGCCCTGCATTCACCGCGGAACCGTCAGTGTGTTAGTACGTGAGGATCGTCGCCCGATTTTTGCGTCAACAATAACCATTATTTCACTACTGAAAAGGTTCTAACAATTGCACATGTTTATTTTCTTTCCAATATATATACCGAGACACCCTTTGTTCCTAAGTGAACACTGCGCCAAATCATCACTCAGTAGTCATAGAGAATTTCGGGTCGGTTCTGATGAAGGTCGTAGCTATCAATTTAATGTTGCGGGCAGTTTTGTTCAAGTGTTTCTGTTCTACAAAGTAGAAAGAATGCACGGATCCGAGCTGGAGAAATGAGAAGCATTAGGAAACAAATTATCACCGATTCGTTCTTTCTGTCGTACACTTTGCTCTATAATTAGAATTTATCAATAATTAATGTAGTTCTTTCTGTCCATGCTACAAGAAGCCCTCCGCCTTCTCCACGCCGTGTTGCTTACCTGCCTCGTCGCCTTCGATTTTCACCGACGGAGATCCCATCTGCAGATAAATTCCCCTGCAGCAGCAGCCAGCCATGCGGTTGCCTAGGGCCTCGCGGACACCCAGCTCGTGGCGCCCTTGACGCTGTGGAGTGGGGAGAGATGCTGCACCGTCAGCCTGTCACAGCGCGCGTTCAGGGAGGCGGAGAGCAGGCGGCCAAGCACTGCAACAATGTGGGAGACAAACAACAAGTGAGCACTACAAATATAGGCTGGCCTGCTCCGCGTAACGCCGCGCCAGGTTTCTTCTAATACATTAGAATGGAATACGGTAATTAGGTACGCATTCCTGTTGGTGGCTACAACACAGTTCGTCCACTTTGTATTGAGGCTTGCCTAGGCTTGCCTGATATTCTTTAATTTGGGATGGCGACCCGTACACTCTAGTGCTCTCTGTGTTGGCCGGAAAAAAGATCAACATATGGCTGCTATCTTTTAGGCCTATTCTTAATAAGCATGTCCATACTCATATGTAACACAATTATGTTTAGCGTGTTGCCTATCGTGTATTGAATGGAGGGAATAGAAAAAATGGCTGGTTTCGGTGAGGTTTTTGTGAAACAAGTGTTACTATATGAAAAGGGCTATAGTTTTTTACAAGCTCCATATCATCGCAGAGTTTTCTAACAATGGTTAATGAGAGGTTGATGTTCTTTCTTATTGATATACTTTTGCGAAAAGACATGCAAGCTAGAACTGATCCAAAGCGTCAAGGCTTCAACAATCATATTATTACTGGACTTGTCAAAAATATGCTACCTGCTTTCACCACATAATCTTGATGTTCTGAACTTGATGCTGCCACTTCACGATTTTTTTATTTTTTTTTTGATTTTTCAAAAATATACCACCGTTTCAGAATTTATCAAATCTAAACCACAGCCGCCATAGCCCAAGGCGGCTGCCGTAGGCTACGGCGGTTGTAGGCCCAAACGCCGTAGCCTACGGCGGTAGGTGGCGGTAGCAGCCAACCGCCGTGGGCCGGGGCGGTTGGACTGCAACCGCCGTGGGCCAGGGAGTCTAGGTTCCACCCCATATATAAGCTCCAAAATTGGGCAGGATGCCCATTTGGAGCAGAAGGGAGAGAGTGGAGGAGAAAGGAGAGGGGGAAGTAGTGAAGCTCTGCTGGATTTTTGTCCCTTTGCAGGTTTTGTACTCTGCTATCACGCTAATTTAATCAGTAATAATTGTTAGTCTTGATTAGTGTTCTCCAGATTCATTAGGTACATTCAGTAAGTCTGTAGATTCACTAGATAGATTTACTAGATTCACTCCGTTATTAAACGACTTTAGTGTATAATTTACTAGATAGATTTGTTATTCACTAGATTTATTTATTTATAGCGGTTATTGGCTTCTAGGCTGTCGGACATGTCGGAGACAGTTCGTGTCCAATTGTATTTTGGAAATGGAAAAATTATATATGGTGAAGACGGGGTTGACTTGTCCAATTTTAATACAATTGTGAAAGATGTTACAAAAGCAGGGCAAAGAACATGGGAGGTCGTAACCAACTGGCTATACAAATCATTCTCAGTAGATTCAGAGCACTACGATCTGTCGATAATAGCACGAATCAACAGAAGTGATCCAGTTTTTTGGGAGCTAATGCCGCTTCAAGGCACTGAACGTTGGAGGGGTTATATTCGAAATGCATGTCGAGTTGGTTTGCCTGTGATTCTGTTTGTCCAATTTGTTCATAAGGGAGGGTCTTCTAGTCAAGTGCATGAGGGAGTTGAGGGTGTTGATGAGGGTGAAGACGAGGGTGTAGTAGAGGAAGAAGAAGAGGGTGAAGGAGGTGATGTGGAAGATTATGAGACACACGTCCAAGCTGGTGGTGTGATTGATGAGGGAGTAGACAACCCAGAAGTACTAAGGCAGTACGTGAGGGAGTTTGAAGACGATGAACGTGCATTGGAAAAGGAATGCTCAGATGATGAGGATGACGAGCATGGCTCCTATTTGCCAAGAGATTGGGAGAACTATGACTTCTCATAGTTTACTGTTAATGATGGTGAGAATGTGCCCTGGGAGTACCGGGAGAACGAGGTTTGTGTGGGTGGCATGTACCCCACTACTGAACATCTGAAGGATGCAGTGAAGAGGTGGTCCACCTTGACTCAGCACAGAGAGTTCAGGGTACTGAAGAGTTCTCCGAGGTTATATGAAGTGTGTTGTGTGAAGCCTGATTGTGCTTTTCGAGTGTATGCATACAAGGGCAAGTGGGATGATCACTTGGAGGTGAGAACAATGCTGCATCACACATGTATACTTGATCAGTTAGATGCCAGGCATCGAAACCTATCCGCCGGCTTTGTTGCCAACCACATGTACCCTCAAATTGTGGAGAATATTGCTTATGAGCCCAAGTCCATTATCAATTCTATTGAGGAGATATTCAGGTATAGGATTAGTTACCAGAAGGCATATCTTGCGAAGAAGAAGGTATTGGAGCATAGGTGGGGTACTTACGAAGCATCTTACCACAATCTGCCTTTCTTGCTTAACACAATAGTTCAAGATAATCCGGGCAGCTACTATGATATCAAGACTTTTTCTTGTCTCCAGAAACCAGGCAAGCTTGTGCTTCAGCGGTCATTCTTGGCATTGGGAGCCTGCATTCAGGCTTTCAAACATTGTCGACCGGTCCTTTGCATAGATGACACTTTCCTTATTGGAAAATACAAAGGCACCATCCTGACAGCTGTGGCAGCTGATAGTAACAACCAGTTGCTGCCATTGGCTATTACTTTTGTGGAGGGAGAGAACGGTGACAGCTGGTGGTGGTTTCTGGAGAGGTTGAAGAATATGATGGTGCAAGAAGTGCAGAACGTGTGCGTCATACATGATAGGCACAGAGGTATCTTGCAAGCAATCAATGACATAAAAGATGGCAGCCAAGAGCGGCATAGAGAGGCATTGTGGCCAGATGTTAAGAGCAGGTGGTGCACTAGGCATATGAAAGCAAACTTCTTGTGCGAGCAGGTGATGTCAAGAACAAGGCCATGTCCAAATTGTTTGAGCGGTTGTGCGAGCAGACTCAACAAAGGAAGTTCGATGAGATCTGAAAGAAATTAGATGCCCTCACAAAGAAGGCATCAGAGGAGCTAGCAAAGAGGCCAGTGAATCCTGAACCAGGCCAAGAGCCAGTTTCTCTCAAGGACGTGGGGTTAGATGCCCCTAACGTTAGACGGAGAAGAGGGCGTGCTGTGAAGACTTTCAGCCAGTGGATTCAGAACGTGCCAAAGGAAAAATGGTGTCTCATGTTTGACGAGGGCGGTGCAAGGCATGGGATAAAGACCACTAATTTTGCTAAGGTTTACAACTGTGTGTTACGCGGTGCAAGAGCTATTCCACTAGTTGGCATCATTGAGTTCTTTCTGTACCGCACAACTCCGGACGTCGCTTCTGGCACTGCCCGTATGCATGGGTAAGCAAAGCAAGGTCAGTTTTGTTGATGTTTTCTTTTGGTTCACTAACATAATCTCGATTTCCGCAATACTATGAGCAACCCAATTCCTGCAGCTTCGTGCAATGGGTGGATCCTCCAGCTATCGAACCCTACCAAAAGTACATCGACTACCTCGAGGATGTCGTCATCTACAACCTAAAGCGGGAGCTCGGAGAGGCACTGGCTCGTGTGGTTCCACCATCTACGGATGACGGATCCGTGACGGGACCAATGGTGTTCAAAACAAACACCGGTTGTGAGGACCCATTTTGCTGTTGTCCATGCCACGAGAAGAAGAACGACACTCCACCAGCAACTCCATCCCCACCACCTTCACCTCCACCACCACCCCCACCTGGGTACGGGTACTACATGGCCTCGCAGCACTCCGAGGGATCTATGTTATCTGGGCAATTCTCCTACCAGTAGAAATATTGTTATATGAACGGCGTTACCGGTATTTAAGTTCTCTAAGACATCTTTAGTACTAGAACTGCGCATTGTTAGGTTTAGTACTCGCGATGTAACACCAGTATGTTATTTTCTAGTTTTAAAAAAAATATTACCGCCGTGCGCCACGGTGGTTGGGAACCGCCGTGGCGCACGGCGGTTTGTGCCTGCAACCGCACGGCGGTGGGCCGCCGAACCGCTGTGCGCTACGGCATTTTGGGAAACCGTCGTGCGCTACAGCATTTTGGAAACCAACTCGACATGCATTTCGAATATAACCCCTCCAACGTTCAGTGCCTTGAAGCGGCATTAGCTCCCAAAAAACTGGATCACTTCTGTTGATTCGTGCTATTATCGACAGATCGTAGTGCTCTGAATCTACTGAGAATGATTTGTATAGCCAGTTGGTTACGACCTCCCAAGTTTTTTGCCCTGCTTTTGTAACATCTTTCACAATTGTATTAAAATTGGACAAGTCAACCCCGTCTTCACCATATATAATTTTTCCATTTCCAAAATACAATTGGACACGAACTGTCTCCGACATGTCTGACAACCTAGAAGCCAATAACCGCTATAAATAAATAAATCTAGTGAATAACAAATCTATCTAGTAAATTATACACTAAAGTCGTTTAATAACGGAGTGAATCTAGTAAATCTATCTAGTGAATCTACAGACTTACTGAATGTACCTAATGAATCTGGAGAACACTAATCAAGACTAACAATTATTACTGATTAAATTAGCGTGATAGCAGAGTACAATACCTGCAAAGGGACAAAAATCCGGTAGAGCTTCGCTACTTCCCCTCTCCTTTCTCCTCCACTCTCTCCCTTCTGCTCCAAATGCTCCAAATGGGCTTCCTGCCCAATTTTGGAGCTTATATATGGGGTGGAACCTAGACGCCCTGGCCGACGGCGGTTGCAGTCCAACCGCCCCGGCCCACGGCGGTTGGCTGCTACCGCCACCTACCACCGTAGGCTACGGCGTTTGGGCCTACAACCGCCGTAGCCTACGGCGGCCGCCCTGGGCTATGGCGGCTGTGGTTTAGATTTGATAAATTCTGAAATGGTGGTATATTTTTGAAAAATTAAAAAAAAATTAAAAAAAAATCGTGAAGTGGCAGCATCAAGTTCAGAACATCAAGATTATGTGGTGAAAGCAGGTAGCATATTTTTGACAAGTCCAGTAATAATATGATTCTTGAAGCCTTGACGCTTTGGATCAGTTCTAGCTTGCATGTCTTTTCGCAAAAGTATATCAATAAGAAAGAACATCAACCTCTCATTAACCATTGTTAGAAAACTCTGCGATGATATGGAGCTTGTAAAAAAACTATAGCCCTTTTCATATAGTAACACTTGTTTCACAAAAACCTCACCGAAACCAGCCATTTTTTCTATTCCCTCCATTTAATACACGATAGGCAACACGCTAAACATAATTGTGTTACATATGAGTATGGACATGCTTATTAAGAATAGGCCTAAAAGATAGCAGCCATATGTTGATCTTTTTTCCGGCCAACACAGAGAGCACTAAAGTGTACGGGTCGCCATCCCAAATTAAAGAACATCAGGCAAGCCTAGGCAAGCCTCAATACAAAGTGGACGAACTGTGTTGTAGCCACCAACAGGAATGCGTTCCTAATTACCGTATTCCATTCTAATGTATTAGAAGAAACCTGGCGCGGCGTTACGCGGAGCAGGCCAGCCTATATTTGTAGTGCTCACTTGTTGTTTGTCTCCCACATTGTTGCAGTGCTTGGCCGCCTGCTCTCCGCCTCCCTGAACGCGCGCTGTGACAGGTTGATGGTGCAGCATCTCTCCCCACTCCACAGCGTCAAGGGCGCCACGAGCTGGGTGTCCGCGAGGCCCTAGGCAACCGCATGGCTGGCTGCTGCTGCAGGGGAATTTATCCGCAGATGGGATCTCCGTCGGTGAAAATCGAAGGCGACGAGGCAGGTAAGCAACACGGCGTGGAGAAGGCGGAGGGCTTCTTGTAGCATGGACAGAAAGAACTACATTAATTATTGATAAATTCTAATTATAGAGCAAAGTGTACGACAGAAAGAACGAATCGGTGATAATTTGTTTCCTAATGCTTCTCATTTCTCCAGCTCGGATCCGTGCATTCTTTCTACTTTGTAGAACAGAAACACTTGAACAGAACTGCCCGCAACATTAAATTGATAGCTACGACCTTCATCAGAACCGACCCGAAATTCTCTATGACTACTGAGTGATGATTTGGCGCAGTGTTCACTTAGGAACAAAGGGTGGCTCGGTATATAAATTGGAAAGAAAATAAACATGTGCAATTGTTAGAACCTTTTCAGTTGTGAAATAATGGTTATTGTTGACGCAAAAATCGGGCGACGATCCTCACGTACTAACACACTGACGGTTCCGCGGTTAATGCAGGGGATTATTTGTGTTCAACTTCTAACCTAAAGATGATGTAAGAATTTAGCTGTTTGCGGTTGCAGAGGCTGGAACTCTTTCCTTTATCTAAAAAAAGATCGATTTGGATAACTAGACTATGCTAGGTCAAGGTGCTTGATAGCAAGAATCACAGTCTTATTTACAGTGGACTGAAACTATGTGTTGAATGCATCCGTATAATGTCTCACCTACAGGAAATAAATACTACCTCCATTCGCCAATAGATGACGTTTCAGATCAGAAATACTACCGAGATTAGCCTAAACTTGTTTGTCCTAGAGTCAAATAAAAAAGGATGGAGGTCGTACATAACAATTGTCTTGCAACTGAAAGGCATAACAACTTGACATGGTTCTTTTCTGACCGATATATACCAAGCCACCTTTTCTTCCTAAGCCAACACCACGTCGACCAGCGCTCACAATGCAAGTCACAAATTAAAGAACTTGGGCTACATGCATGCTATCTGAAGATGGCTACCAATTTAATGTGGGGGTATAGATTTGTTCAAATTTATGTGTGAAGTAATAGAATGCATGGATCGGAGGTGAGGGAAATGAGAAGCATCAGGAGACGAATTAGCACCAGGTATGAATGTATGATAACCTGCGCTCTCTGCCTAGCTAGAATGTCCAGAACAGACAAAGCCTTTCTCTTCCTGCTAATGTGATTCATCTTGCGCTTGGGCTTTCCTTCGGCTGCTCTTGGGCTTGAGCTGGTTTGCATCAGCTTCTGGTGAAGTAGCAGCATCGTCACGTCGAGATGTACATGTAGGTGTAGTAGAAAAGTGTCGGTGTAAATGGACATGGACCGCTCATTAACCATTTGCATTAGCTCTGTAACGGCTGTAAGGCAAACCTTCCATTTGGGTTATGAGTCTGGAGTTACCGATCAGGACCGACTAGCCTCGACTAATCAGGCTGATCGACGACTAATCGTCTGATCGGTAGCGCGGTATCGCCACCAGTGATATGGTTGTCACTGCTCCAATGATGTTTGAGCCATGGGCTCATCATCCACATCCAGCACGCTGCTGCCCGGCGTCGGGCCAACCGCCGCAGCATGAACACCCGTGTGGTGGTGGAGGAAGAGTTGCATGAGCTTTTCACGGAGTTGGAGGCGGAGGACGTTTGGTGTGGGTTGCATGGCTCCAACTTCCGATTTCTTTGCTCCAAATGTCCAATTAGACATGGTTGGCAGTCTAGTGACAAATGAGTGTAACTAATATATTAGTTCATCTGAGTTAATTTTATAAGGTTGTGTGCATGTATTGGTTGTGTATATGCTGGGAGTGTTTTGTTCTTTGTATCCACTTGATGTAAGGACTTTGACATTAATAAAACTTCCTTCATTGAAAACAACTTTTGTATGTCAACTTGCTTACAAATTCAAACATGAATATGAGTTTAGATGTCAAAAATGTATATTATATTACCCATATGCTATTGATTTAGGATATCTATCAAAACAAACAAGAGTTTCCATTTGCCATCATTTCCTATTTGACAGAGGTCTAGATATCACATTATGATAATGCCATCTGAACTCTTCTGATCGAATCCTATTTGACTGATGATGGCTTCTCGTCAACACATGTTGGTATATTAATATATTAGTTTTAATATATGGCCATGGAATGGAGAGCATGATGAGCCACAAGCTTTTCAAATTTTGATTGATCTTCCCAAATTACCAGTTTGGACCAATCTCGTGCAGCATGTAATTTTTTATTATTTTAGCCCTATTAAAATTAATATTTCAATGTGGAGACCAAAATGTCATGGTTACAAGGCCAATCCACATCAAATAAGCCCCAGTGAGGTTTCGCCATCGCGGACATGGTTTTGGGGTGAAGGCGAAACACGTCTCGCAAAATGAAGACTATACTAGCAGTCCTCCAAAGGGAAGAAATTAAAAGTAGGGTTTTTTCTAAAATTTCCCTCTATTCATATCTTTTAGAGAGAGAAAAGATAGACCTTTATCTGCAGACGTGATGAGATATGATGTTTGTGGTGGCTGTGCCGTCAAGAAAAATTTGTATATATTATTCTAAAAAGTTATCACCTAAATGTCTTTGTAAGGAAATAGATAAAATAGGAAAAGAGCTAAAATAAATAAATAGTACATTGGAAAAGGTTTTCCTAAAAACAAGATATAGTTTATAAAAGAGAGATTGTCGCACCCGGTTTGAAACAAAAAGAATGATCATCTCATATAAGCAAGTGTCAGTTTATTCATACATGTGACAATTACAAGCGTGAATCATACCTATGTGATTAACATAATCAAGAAACTTCATTACGAAATGATGTGAGATCTGATAAAAACAAGTACAAATATATCAGGGACAAAGTCCATCTCCACTTGCAGCTGACCAGGGTACACTAACCTAGAATGGAGATCAAAATCGTCATCTTCGGTGAACTCAACATCATCTGCAGGGACTATCTCTGCAAGTGTGGGAAAATAAATATGGCATGAGGCTAATATAGGAGGACTTTTGGGTTTAGGATCGGATGTGCTTAAGCAACACATCCAAAAATGTATCGTAATTCCTTAGCACTTATGTACTAGATGTAAAACTGGTAGCTGAATTAGAACCATAAGTGAATCTTCCCATTATATATTTGTACTCATTTGAGATCTAATAACTAACTCTGACAACAAAGGCATAAATAAAGTCAGACAATAAACTAGTGAACAAGTTAATTGTGATACAATTCTTGTTTCGTACACTTTTGATTATTGAAAACACATCAAACTCATTCATTTTATTTATCAGATCCTCCATTCCATGTATATTTTCTAATCATCACCCTCACAATATAATTCGAAAAATCAAATATTTGTAAAATAGTTATTGAATGGCAAACAACTACCTTCCACGGAACATGACTCTCCATGCATGGTCCTCGATTCTTACCTTGAGCTATATTCCAGATGCATTTGTTACCACTTGTCTGTTTAAGATAAGGGGAGCCACTTAGGCTTTATATTATGTCCTGCAAACAATCAGTTCATTGTCCACATCAAGCACAAAAAGTCCAGAAAGTACCTGTCCACACAGTTCACAAAGTCCACAGCAGGATTTTGAGCACTCTATCATGAATTGTTTAGGTTACTTGAAACATTGGTGAATTCCTCTGTAGTACATATAGCATATGAACAACCATAAACAAAAACACAGTAGGACCGTTCATCATGCAAAATGAATAATTTCAGCATTACTGCACCTACAGTACTATTTCAAATGCTAGATAGCATATATTAAAGCAACACGCCACGGTTACCACAGAACTAATTCAACTCTATTTCTAATGATTTCAGATTTTATTGACTCTGAAAACTGACATGTAGATACACTTCAGTTGCACTATATTGTCTTGAGCTCAATATAGTTACACTGTATTGTCTTGAGCTCCGAACAGCAGATGACATGTAGATACATTTCAGTTAGAAATTTGTAAGAACGTGACAAGAAGAATACAAGAATTTATTGTGATTGGGTTATTTAAGATGTGATACTAATAACTCTAGTCTTCCCATTGTCTGAATATACACTTTCACATAGCTCAATCCAACAAAGCATCTAGTGCATGCACACACTTTGCAATTGCTCCTTATTTATACATTCTGAGCACACAGTGTGGTGAAACAAAGCAACAAAGAATGATGTTACTATTTATTCAGATTACAGTAGCCACAAAAGCAATAGCACTCTCTATTTCACTCCTAGCAAACTTGCCAACCACAATATGTACTTTCTATCATTTCTTGCCGGCATAGCACCTCTAACAAATAATTATACAGGCATCTTTGTCTCAAAAAAGAATGCTGTTCGGACGGAGAAAACAAAAAATAATGGCACTTCACTCAGAGACACACCAAAGCCAATGACAATAACATTCATCGTAGTTGAATAATTATGCTGACAGATCTTCAGTAATCAGAGAAGAATCAAATTAACAAAACAAATTAATCTAGTTAACTCCGAAAATGAGTCGCATTTTTCATGTCTTCTAGCTCAATTCCATTGAACTCAAGCAAATGGAATTAAACTAAAATAAACTCTGCAAATTTGCACATAAAAACTGAACATATTAACACTTCAGATAATTGGTTATGGTAAAATAATGGTGGTAAACTACCAAACGAGCACCGAGATATTGGATGTTGAGTTTGTGCCACATCTTAATCTTTAGGGTTGTATCGCCTTACCTTGAGTGTGAAAACTGAAAAAGTAAAAACACAAAGTGCAGCTTTTCCAGCAAAGATGTTATTGGCCACAGGCTATCTGGACAATTTGAATAATATGTTCAGCATTAGTCAAAGTTGTGCAGAATCATAGTCTTGGTACCATCAAAAGTCTCAACAGTGAAATTTTGTTCTAAGGTGCTGCAATCTACGTTTGTACATGCCTTTATCTCCATATACAAGTGCTTCAGCTTCACATTCTGAAAAAAGTCAAGATCAATGAAGAGAGAGATCATTCTTAAAGATGTAAATTCGTGCTACATATAATCCATCATGATATAAGTTTTAGAACATAAAAATAGTACATGTCTAAAAACATCTTATGCAATTCATAGGTGCTGAGAGTAAATAACAAAGAAATAGCAAGTACAAAACAATGCAGAGAAGATACTGCCAATAACTTAATAAGTATTGTGTGAAATGTATACACTCACAATACATACAAAACAATGGACATGAAACCAAAACAGACTATTGTTCTTTATATTTACTCCATGCTTCAAAATACACATGTAATGTTAAATAAATTATAGTATCTCAACTTCTTGAGAGCAGTTGAGCCACTATGACAAGAAATAGAAAGAAGTTAGATTTAATAGAAATTAATAAACTAGGTGTGCAACTTAAAAATGGTTGCATTGCGGGATCTGCAATGGAAAATAATAGTTGGATGTGACAAAGCTCTTCGGTAAGAGGAATTAACAAAGCAAATTGGACCTGAAAGCCAAAGAAACATGATTTCGCTATTAAAGAAAATAAACGAGAGCTATGAATATACCCAACTGAAGCCTCTTCACAAATTGCATTATTCGGTCTGCGCATCCAGAGAGGCAGCACTGAAAATAGTGATGACGATGCTTCATGTGTTGAGCATATATATCACACAGATCATTATAACATGAAGCCTACTTAAACTGAGCCTCAGTAACAATACAGGCAGCATTTCAAGATTTGCACAAAGTTACAAAGTGAACAGCTACAACACATGCAGACCACAACTCTTGCATTATACTGGTTCTTCAGAAACATTTAGCAACCATACAGTAAGCTCCAAATATCTGTGGGTAAACATGCCTTATTCTAACGATGGATGGCAAAATGGAAACATCGATCAAACATGCCCTATCCACCATAGCAACATTCATACAACATCCAATGCCAAAATCTTAGTGACCGGAAACTGTGAATTGAACCCATGACAATACTAGTACTGCACCATATGATCAGATCTTCATTCCAAGCTCAGGAGATTTCCTGTGTACACAGCAACGGAATCAAGACATCTCATATTCACTATTTGAAAAGTGCTGGTTCTTGGATCACACATGAGCAGCCGTCCTGCTACATAAAAAAACAACCTTCCATCGTCCAACAACAGCAGCGGCTTTAAATGGAAGTACTTATGTGGGGGCCTTAGGATTAAAGATCTAGTCTGAATGTGGTACTGTTTCACCCAGAGCCCACTCCCAAAGTCCACCAGGAACCATAGGTCCATGACACGCAGTTGCTGTTTGTGGTGTGCAAGAACTAGGTAGCCATTCAGCTCGGCCAAAGCAAGCTCGAGCCGGTTGAAAATCGGCACCTTATCGTCCCCGGCATTGTAGCTTATCGGTCCCCGGAGATCTCTCCTCCACTCCTCTGCTCCAAGGTCGAACGACACGATATAATCCGGCTGAATCCCATGAGTGGAAGCATCATATTGCCTGCCCGTCAAGAAATACACCACCCCATCAACTACAGTGCCACTGCGCTCGTCAATAAGCAGACCAGGTCCCTGGTGTCCTCTCCACTGCCGTGCATGGCCATCACCACCACTACTGACAGTAAACACCTCGAAGACCTGCTGCCCGCCGTTGCAAAAACCAAGCCGGTTGAACATCCGGAGCACCTTGTACTCACCCGTGGCCGCGACGCGCCCTAGGGCGAATGAGGTGTAGGGATTGCTCCGGTTGACTCAATTCCAGTGCTCCGGCACCGGGGTCTCGGGCAGGACGTGCACAGCTCCAGTCGCCAGATTCACAACATTGCACCGGTTCCAGTCAGTAGCCACGCAGGCAAGACTCAGGCGTGTGCGGAGAAGCTGGTGACAAGGGCCATAATCTGCGCCGGCGATCCGCTTGACAACGACGCCGGACAGATCGACGACGTAGATGCTTGTCTTGTCATCCTGGAACTTGGCCAGGAAGAGGGGGCCAGGGTGGCGCGCCCCGTGCGCCGCGATGAAGACCGGGTCGGAGATGAGGCGGTGCCATGGGCGGCTGACTGCGTGAAGGCGGCAGAGGTCCCTCGCCGGTAGATGCAGCAGGGAGTCGAATAGCGTGTCCCATGGGATCCTGTCGGCGCTTGCGGCGGCGCGTGCCCGCATGGATTGGGAGGTCGGCGTCATCGCTGATGCCCTCTCTGCCTACAGCTACAAAGCTCCACGGATAAGGAACGTACGAAATCGAAGTTGATGACTTGCTGAATTGAACGAGATGCAGAGCTTACCAGGCCGTTCAGACTTCCAGATCAGGTCGAGGTGGGTTTGCGGAGCCGAGCGGTGGTCTCCATGCTCCCTGATGGGTGGGTTCAAGCAGCAGGCAGCGAGATCCAATGCGGCGGCGGCGGACGGCGCGGCCCGTCGAGGACGGAGGGGATCTCGGCCAGCAGAGTCGACAACTGAGAGTGGTAGGTGGGGAAGGAGTGGGGTGCTGGGCTTGTGTCTAAGCCTGAGATAGGGTTTATAAGCTAAATGGGCCCAGCCACCCCCCAGGTGTTTTCCCCCGCACCTAAAAATAGGGTTTCGTCCGAATTGTTGCGTGGCCAGGGCCCAGGGGAGGTGGTTTTGAGGTCCGGACAGTGTGTCCTTGATTCGCTGGCAGGTAGAGGTTGCGACTTCTGAGCAATTCGTGAAGGTCCGAATCCCCTGCATAGCAATTTTGCAAAAAAAGAAAAGACAAAGTACTTAGGCTAACCTAAAAGAGTATTTGGAGGATGTCTTAACAAACTTTCTCCCCCAAATTTTGTTTTGCTGCAGCAACACCTTCCGTTTGCACCCTCTGCACAATGGGTCCACCTGTCATTCCATTTTTTATTTTCTCACCCCACCTTATCTATTCCATCCCACCCACAACCACAACTACACACTGCCCACATATATACACCGCCACCGGCAGCTCCTCCACGGCGCCGCCGTCTCTGCCTTCCTGCGCACTTCATCCCTCCGCCTGCAGCTCCTCCCTCGCGCCGCCGTCTCCACCTTCCTACGCACTTCATCCCTCTACCGGTAGCTCCTGTCCAGCGTCCCCGATTCGTTCCTCCACCACCGCTTCTCCGCGCCGACGTCGGCGGCTGGCAGGAGGGCATCGGTGCACCTGTTGTGTGCCTCCACGGTGATGTTGGTTGCGTCCCCGGTGCCGCAGCGGGGACAACAACAGCACTACAGCAGTAGTGGTCCATCCCTCCGCCCCCTCCTCACCACTGCCGCTACCTGGCCCCGATGTCGCCGTCCCTATCCTCAATCTTCGACGGATGTCCGTCCTAGAGCAGGCTCGAGGGGACTGCAGTGGTGAAGGGGTGGCGCGAGGCGGCCGCCGATGCGTGGAACATCAATGGCATTAGTAGCGGGACCTGACCTCGCTCGAGGTGCCACTCCCGCTGTCCTCGGCGCCCCCCTGTCTGCATGAACGCTTCGGCGCAGGTCATCCTACCACACGACCTGGCGCGGTGGCCGCTAGCTAGGTCTTCCCAGACCAGCGCGGGCGCAGGGGCAGCCGGCACAGCCTTGCCGCCTGGCCGAGCGGATCTCGTCAGGGTGGAGGAGGAAGAAGATGCAATTATTTTCGGGAGCGGGAGCGGGTACTCGGTTTGGAGGAGGATGTTGCGTACCGGAAGTTTGGTGGAGGAAAGGAAGTTCCCAAAAATTGCAGGATGGTTTATGAGACACAGGAATCTAGAAATGATTTATGTGAATATTACGTCTGTGAGCACATACATTGTTTCTCAACTACGAACCCATGAGATTATACTGTAAGTAAAATAAACCTATTAATAATACATCATTTTCTAACTGCTTATATATTTAATTGTTGGGTGTAGTATATTAAAATATTTATACATTACCGATGGATATGGTTAGGGATGCACTTATTGAGGAGGATCGTCTTTTGGCGGTTCAAGAAGGTCTCGTAGGATTCCTCGTGGCCTCGTGGGCAAGGTGGTTAATCCAAAAGGAAAACATCATTATGACGGACATCTAATAGACCAACTTTAATTAACACCTCCACGGGAAGTTGAGACTAGGAATTTGCATGGAATGATTTTTTATGTATATATACTAATTTTAAAAAATACTATCTATTTTGATGTATAAATTTTTGTGTATATATATTTATAAGTTTATATACATAGATATATAAGTCTAAGTACGTATAGTAGAGACGTATACATAGGTACCTTAGTGCAAATACATATACGTACATATATATGTGAGACAACAATTAGAACATACGTGTATCGGTGTATAACAATAATTAGAATAACTGAAATTGGAAAACAAAAAGAAAATGGAATGGGGACCTTTTAGTCCCGGTTGGTATTACTAACTGGGACTAAAGGGGCTACGCACAGATGCTGACGTGCCCCCCCCCCCCCCGCGCTTAGTCCAGACTAAAGAGGGGCCTTTTGTCTCTCACCATTTGTCCTAGTTGGACTTCAGGTTCCTAAAAACCTTTTCAACCGGGACTAAAGGTGGGTTCTCCACTAGTGATGGACCTGTCAAGAAGCATGTCTTGTCGCGGCCAGATCGGGAAGCTAGGGCAGGCGGCGTGGCCAGGGCCGCGCTGACAACTCCTGTTCCGAGCTGGAGGTTTCGCTATCATCAAGATGGTCGGATAATTTCTATCCAAGTCAATTAGATCAAATATGAATTATGAATAACACGCCTCAATCACTAGTAGAGAACCAACTTTTGGTATAGACCTTTAGTCCCGGTTGAAATTTAGAGTCGGGACTAAAGGATTTTCGACGATCTGACCTCAAGGGGACGCGAACGCCCCGCACCTTTAGTCCGTGTTGGTAATACTAACAAGGACTAAACACTCTGCATCCAAAGGCTAGAGCGGCAGCAGATCCTTTAGTCCCAGGTGGTTGTTGGCGGTCAAATTTGGTACCCCTAGCTATGAGTTTACCTTCAATGTTGGCATTGATTTGATATCCAAACCAACGATCCTAACTCCTATTATATATCAAGTTCGCACTTGCATGTGGTTGTTCGAATGTTGTGTTTACACAGGATTTAAGTACTTAAAAAAGCACTTTCGGGTGAAGTTCACCGAGCACATTATGAGAAAATAAAGAGACCCGACACCAATGTAAACTCAAGATGAACATGACTCCAAAAGACCCGAGGACCGAAGCATAAAGTGGTGAAACTCCGGGAACCTAAATAGAAGAAGCAGAAGCTTGGATAACAAGTATTCTTATTCAATTCGCGGAGAAAATAACGTCAAGGGACCACATTCAAGAAGGCAGGAGATGAGGAAATCACGAGAAGCATCCAGAAGAAAACCGAGACCGAACCGAGCCGGGACGGGCCCAGGCCGGCCGGCCCACCCTGTTCCGACGTCGGTTCGGCCTCCCCTTTGACCTAGCACACCCTCGGACTATAAATAGACCCTAGTTGAGAAGAGGATGGGAGATTCGCAGCAGAGAAGTCGCCGAGGAGCAGAGAAGCTAGAGGGACACCATCTCGGAGAGGAGGGTCGTGCTAGTTGTCTAGGATTTCCGTAGCCGACGTGGGAACCTTGCAAGGAAGACCACGTCAAAGTTCCGGAGCTAGGATCAAGATCGAGGTAGGATCCCGGTGGTGATCTTGTTCATGTAATCATTCATGGTGAAGTATAATGTGAGTCCGATTTTTAGCTATCAAGTACCTTCTTCTATGATTTTGCTCTCTCTTGGGTTTGTTTCTTTTCCAATCTATTTTCGAGATAGATTGCTCGGGGTGTTCTTGTAGCCGTGGTGGCTAGAGGTGCATACCAGATCTACCAAGTGAGTTCAACACGTTCGTCGTGGACGTGCTCTTAGCTTCACCTACACAAGAAACGGGGGCATCGTGACAGGATGTCAATATCGTGTACGGTGGGTGTCTTTGAGGGTTAGACCGGAGGTTATGATTTATAGTGCTATTTGCTCGGAGCTACAACAAAAGCATGATCTAGGCTCTCTAGATTGGTTATCTCTATGATTTCTCTCGCTACCTCTTGTTTTAGTAGATTAGATGCAATCTTTCTTTCCAAAAGTTGAAGTGTTTCCCATGTAATAGATTGAATCTTGCGTTACACATGTTCCATGGATTGATACCTTGGGTCATACTCGAGGGAAAAAAGTGACTACGATGATCCGTAAGCTTGCGGTGAATCTTGGCGCGTTATTGAACCGTCAACAAACACGTTTTTCTGGCGCCGTTGCCGGGGAACAAGTAATCAAGATCCAATCTACAATTGCGTTCGTAAATATTTTCAGTTTTTCTTTTGATTTTTATTTTGCATCTCTTAAATTTGATCATCCTCAAAAATCAATCTAATCTAGTTTTTGACTAACCCCTAATTCATAGCTTTTCTTTTAGATTTTTGTATACTTTGTTTATCGCTAACCCTAACAGGAGATGGACGGCTACCTCTCCAACAAACCCAAAAAATTTCTGGATGATCCAGAGAAACTTTACAAGCAAAGGAGACGTGCAGCGCAACCCAAGAAACTAGAAGCTAAAGATCCAAAAGCGGAGGCCGAAGGACCGTCGGAATCTCCGAAAGAAACTCCACCTCCAAGTTCCAAGGGGGATCAACCTCAACCGCCACCCATGGGAGAACGACCACTGCCGGAGCGCAAGATTGGGGAGCTATGCACCCCGGACATCATCAATCTACCGATCCTAAACCTCGAGAACATCGCAAGACCGTTCGAGATCAAGACCTCAACCATCCGCATGGTGCAACACTCACCCTTCACTGGTAAAGATGATCCTAACCTTCACCTCCAAGCGTCCATTCAACTTTGTCATACTTTCAATATGGAGGGGGTGAATCAAAATCAAATGACGGCAATGCTCTTTCCGTTCTCGCTACTTCGGAAAGCTTTGCAATGGTTCTACACTCTACCTGCGGAGGCGGTGCAAAATTGGGATTCTTTGATGAGGGCCTTCATGAAGGAGTATTATTCGCCAAGCAAGACTCAAAGTTTGCGCAACAAGATTGCTACTTTTGCTCAAATTCCAACGAAGACTATCGCGTAAGCTTTTGTGCATTTCAGCGAGTATATTCGGGCCGTGCCGCATCATAAATTCCCGAAGGAGGACCTAGTTCAAAAATTCTATCAAGGGCCCAACATGGCATCAAGGACAATCATTGATGCGTCGGCAGGAGGATCCATCATCGAGCTCACTCCAACCGAAGTGTTCACTCTATTCAAGAAGGTCGCGGACAATGATACATGGGCGTCATCCGGAAAAGGTGTTTTGCAGGGGGAAAAGAAGGAACTCTTTGAAGGAAAGATCGACTCACTCATGAGGAGGTTGGAAAGGATGGAGCTAGATAAGAAAGAAGCTCAAGACCTAATGGCGGCCGAAGCAAGATCCACCTGCGAGGAGTGTAGAGAGTACGACCATGTCCAAAAGGATTGCCCGGAGGAAGCAAGGATGCTTGACTACATGAGGAAGGGAGATTTGCCGAACTTCCGCTACAGGCAAGGTAGACCTCAATTCAATGCAAGTTCGTCTATTCAAAACTCGGTTCCGCTTCGTATACAATTGAAGGACTTCATGGACGAGCAAGCTAAGATCAAGAAGGACACCATCACCAAGTTCAAGGTCATGGACAAAGTATTGGAGAATATTGACGGCAAGGTGACGGAGGTCGGAAGCTCTTACCATCAAGTGCTCAATATGATGAAGATGCTCGAGACGCAAGTGGGGCAACTAGCCAGACGCCTGACGGCTAATGAAGGAAGATTGCCGGGACAACCCCAAGGTCCCGAGACGGCGAAGGCCATTCAAACTCATTCGGGAAAGGAGACCGAAGACCTTGAATATCCGGCGGGAGCTAGGAAGCCTAAACCAACCGCCGAGACGGAAGCATACACTAAGGAGAGTGTGCCTACGCTCCCCGAGATCACTACCGAGTAAACAGAGGTTGAGATGCCGAGAGAATACACGAAGATGCCTCCACTAAAGCCACGCTACTTCCGAGGTAAAATTGACAATAACTTTGAAAAGTTTGTGGAAGTGGTGCGCAGGTTAAGCATCAACATGCCGCTCTTGGATGCCTTTCAAGTTCCAACATATTCTCGCTACTTCAAAGACATACTCGCTAACAAGTACGAGATGGCGACACTCTGGGTAGACCATGTCAAGATGTCTGAACAATGCAGCGCCGCTATTGCAAATCAAGGACCCGAAAAGCAAGGAGACCCCAGATGCCCGACCATCCCGTGTTCTATTGGCTCATTCATGTTCGAGAAGGCATGGTGCGACCTCGGAGCAAGTGTAAGTGTCATGCCTAGAGATGTGTTCGAGAAGCTACGCCTACCAGAGCTGGAGCCTACGACCATGTGTCTAGAGTTGGGCGACAACTCTATTCGCTATACCGTGGGTATCGCCGAAGATGTGCCCATAAAAGTTGGAGATCACCTCATCCCCGTCGACTTTGTGGTCCTCGAGATGGGAGAAAGGGAGAAGCTGTCGCTCATCCTAGGGAGGCCGTTCCTCAAGATCGTCGGGGCAACTATCAATGTCGGCAAGGGGGAGATCAAGTTCGACATCAATGGTGCGAGAAGTGCATTCAAGTTTCGACCACGATTCGAGGTATGTAACATGATCAATGTCAAATATGTACCATCTCATCGTCGCATCAGAAGGAAGGAGCCACAAGTGAAGGAAGTGAAGCCAGAAGTCACAAAAGTTGCTGCATCCATCGAGACCAAGGATCAAAGCTCACCTGTGAAGACCAAAAAAATGACTAAGCCGAAGAATAAGCTTGCGCCCAAACCAAGGATGGTGCAGAAGTGGGTACCCAAGATTGCAACGCTGCCTCAGATTGTTGATCCGAAGTGAAGAAAAGGAGAAGTCTAGCCATGGACTATAAACAAAGCACTTTGCGGGAGGCAACCCGTTCGTCGAGTCAAGAATAAGCTGCCGGGAGGACATACCGATCAAGAATAAAAACTGCTGGGAGTACAACCCTGAAGATTTTCAAGTTTTCAAGTAAGTCGGTCATAGAATTTGCTATGCAAGACATAGTATAAACTCTTAAGTGGTTAAACAAGTTTTAGAGACTCTTTAATTGCTCAGTCATCTTATTTGGATTTTTTTATCATAAACCAATGACATGAGCCATCCTATGCTTTATTTGCTTCTTTTTGAGGAACTAGTACCAAAAATTTCACAACCTATTGTGGCTTTCCATCTTCCCCATGGTGGTAAGGTCACCTTGATTTACATGATAAAAACACACGAGTAGAGCCTCGCTTTGTCCCTTAATGATTTTAAATTTTTGATGCATGGTAGGACTTGCGTGAACCTAGGAAATTTGATTTTTGGTTTGATTCAACTTAACAATTACCGGTTTCTTTAGAATTAGAGTTTTTCCCAAGCCTCATTAAAATTGTTTATTCAAAACCTCTCTCTCACGTTTGGCCAAAATTAGAGCCTAAACCCATAACCCCACGGTCAAGCCGGAGGAGCTTGCTATCAATTAATGAAAGCAAATGATCCCGGTGCAACCAAAATAAATGTAGTCAGAAGTTTTCCACTTACAAATGTTTTTGATGCATAAAAACTCCTCTAAAAATATATTTGGACTCATTGCTAGCTCGGAGTTAATTTTTAATTTTCAAAATTAGAGGAGTGGTTAGCATCTAAACATGATCAAGGAAGGGTTTTGAGTTTGATTAACACCTAGTGCTCAAAGATGCATCACGGGAAGGCAACAATCATCAAAGCATCTTTGGCATGTGCAAGGACAAGCATGGGGGTGCAGCAAGCACCTTGTTTTGCAGGAAATTAATGGTGGCACATGAAGCAAAGAAACAAGAAGTGACATAAAGAAAAGAAGACAAGGCACAAGTTTTAATCAATCAAGCAAAGGAGTGGTTCACAGAAAATGGGCAGTGGAATCTCGTGGAGCACAAGGTCAGAAGATAACAAAGGAGCCAGGAGCAAGTGGGAGAAAAATTGGAGCAAATGGAGCAGGGAGGACCCTAGGCCGACCGGCCTAGGCAGGGTGTGCCGGTCGTCCTCCCCCTTTTATTTGGTCCCCATCGCTCTCCTTTCACTGGTAAGTCGCTCATTCAGTGCTAAGCCTGTGTTGTTGAGTTCATAGCCCAGAAACTTCAACATCCATCTAGAAAAATTCGAGCCTCAAAATCAACTCCAAAAATCTGCAAAAATTCGTCACAATTCTTGCCACACTCTATACTTCGATTGTGTATTTTTCCGCCGGCAAGAAACCTCTGGTGTTCTTGTTCTTGAGAGTGTGCAGCAAGAAATCATGAAGAAGTTTGGAAGTTTCCTCATGGGAAGGAAGACACGTTCATCATCTTCAAAGGCGCCATTGTCAAGCTCTTCACGGAGGCACTCGGTTTCCGAGTCTCCGCGAAGCATGGAGGAAGACATCGTGGCACCGAGGAGTGACACGCTACTCCTTGGTGGCATGAGGGATACAAGAAGTTCCTCCATGCGGTTCACCGAACCGCGTGGACATGATGAGGAGCCACCCGTTCCTCCACGACGATCGACACATTCAACCGCTCCACCACCATATGAACCCAAGCGCTCCAAGTATGGCTTCATGATCAAGATGAAAGAAGAAGAGGAGAGGCTTGGTTTACTTGAGAAAAGGCTCGTGGCGAACGTCGATTTTGATGATGATGCTCTTCAAGTATTGGGATTTCACTCAAGCATATATCAAGTGATAAACCACCTTGGGCGGTTACACTTTTCTGATGGAGTGGCGACGGACACCCAAAGAGAGATTGCTCTGGAGATGCTTATGACTATGAGGCCAGTTTTGGAAGAAGGCGTGGCACACCTTTCATTTCGCCTCAAAGATGAAGAGTAAATGGTTTCTTATGAATTTATCAGAGAATGGCTTGGCTTCAGGAGAGGTGCTCGAGAGCTAGTTGACGTCCAAGGAAACGAGCTAGAAGGTTTTTGGGAGATGATTTTGGAGGAAGCTAACCGGCAAAGGAACAACATCAAGAACCCGATTATCCAAGTCTTTCACTCATGGATGAGCAAGAGGATATTGGGAAGGATGAGAGAAACAAAGGTCACCGATATGGAACTAAATTGGCTTTATGCGGGTTCGGTGAAAAGGCAATTCATCGACCCAACATATATTATGGTTAATCGGTGGGCTTGTGAAGTAGTTTCGGGGACTGGAGATATTGGTTCGGGATGTTACCTTACCATGCTAGCTATTGCATTAAAGCCAACAATTCGAAGGAATCCAAAATTTCTCCTTGCCAGGACTTCATTGGGAATCGAATTTATGAAGCAAGGCAAATATATTAGTGGGGAAAAAAATAAAGGATACAAAGTGGCAAAAGTCAATATTCCTCTCCCGGATATGAGGCTGAATTTATTTATTGAGGGGAAGGAAAATTGGCTAGAAGAAGGACTTCTTGTGCCGGCAAAGAAGAATAAAAGAGGGAGAATTATAGGAGAAGGATCATCCTCCGCAACCCAAGGTGGAGAAGGGGCTCCATATCAAGCAAGTCCAAGTGCACCTACCGGTTGGTCAGGACATCAATATGGAGGAATTCCAATGCCACATTATGGAGGGATCCCGACACAGCAATATGGAGCTATGCCGCCACCTCCACCGACCTACGTGGTGCCCAATGTAGCTTTTGCAGCGCCATATGCACACTTGCCTCAACCGGAACAAAGTGCAGCCATCATTGGAGGATATATTGAAAGAAATATGCAAGACGTCGCTGCAATCCAAATGCATGCAAATCAATGGGGAGAAGGGACGGCAAATATTGCCTATCAATTGGGTCGCCTTCACATGACACCACCGGATCAATTTGGAGGAGGACCGGCGCAACAATACTATGAGCAAGGATATAATGAGCAGGATTTTCAGCATCAACCACCTCAAGAATGAAGGAGGAAAACGGAATAAAATGCTTTAACACTCAGTTTGATTTTTTTTTCCTCTCTTTATTTATTTTCAGCTTGTTTGCGAGTGCGTGGCATTTTTTGTTTTATTTATTTTCAGCATGTGTGTTTGCTTTAAGTCACCATGAATAAATGTTATCACCAACCTATGACCTTTGAAAATGATGAAAAATCATGCTATGATGGTATATGATGACCGTTGCCGCTTTGTTCATTTTCTTGTGCTTGATTTATGCATGATTAAGCTAATGTTATTCTTAATGCAAATCTGAAATTTAATTTAAAAGCTAGCTTAATCACTTGTGGAGGTTATGATAATTTGAGACCCATGGTGTTCTTCGTTGCTCTCATTTTAAATGGATTAAAGATCATTTGTTTTTTGTTCTTAAAGTATGCTAACATTGTCATTAATACCGCTTGCATTTTGCTCTACCTATCCAAAGCCTTATATTTAATTGATTGCAAAACCTTAGTATGCAAGATTTATTTTTGATTACATCAATTCAAGACTTGATTTCTCTGGTTCGAGACTAAGAAGCTGGTCATTCCATTTTTGTGTATCTATCTTTTTGCTAGCCTTTTCTATCCATGCATTGTAAGTTTCCACATCGGAAATTTTGCAAACCACGCCGGGTATCCACCCACAAACCCAAAAACATCTTTTTGTGTTTACTTTCTTGACCACAACCCATTATTTGAGTATGGATTAATATTTCAAAGAAGATCGCAAGGAAGATGTCCAAGTAAAGATTTCAAGTATCTCTCTTCTGCAAAATACAAGATTTTCAGAACCTACCTTGGCAAAATTTTCATCACCTCTTTGCTCGGGGACGAGCAACCGTCTAAGCATGGGGGGAGCTGCCAAGCCAAGGAGTTAGGTACTAATGTAGTCTAGAGTTCGAGGGGAGAATAAAAAAAGGAAAAAGAAGAAAAGAAATATATATATATCAATAAAAAATAATAATAAAGATAAAGCTCCTCGGTTCTCTAGAGTGCATTAGGAATTTCAAAAAGCTTTAAGATCAAGATCCATACTCATTTTCCAAACATGTGCAATCCGATAACGAGGACTTTGTTTGTGCCTCAGTATCACTCTTTTGCCATTTGCATATGTCCACCCATCTAAAATATGTGTTTTTCTCTTCCCCCTCCATGAAAACATTTTTTCCAATGACCTTTTTGATGAGACTCGGTAATTCCATGAGAAGCTTGTCTTGTTTTGGTAATATCTTGATTATAACATCTTGATATGATTAACTTTCCCAAAAAGCTCCAGATAAAGCCTTCCACAAATATTTTGAGAAAGGAAAGAAGTAGACTTAGTAGGCTTGGGAGACAAGATGAGATGAGAGTTCATGAGCAAGATGCAAGAAGGTTTAAATTTTTGAACTTGGTTTAGCTCTTTTCTTCATCTTACGCTTCATTTCAAAATTTCTAAGATTCATTAAAAATTTGAGAGCATGATAAATTACTTGTGGGATAAGCTTATTTAATATCTACCCTCCATAGTGATGAAAGTTAGTACATTATGGAACTTTAAATAAATAAATTTTGGAGAGCGTTATGTTTCTTCATGTATGATTAAGTGCAAGGTATGGACAATGAAAGGCAACACTGATAACCATTGAAGGCTTACTCGAGGACGAGCAAGGTTTAACCATGGGGGGATGCTGGCGGTCAAATTTGGTACCCCTAGCTATGAGTTTACCTTCAATGTTGGCATTGATTTGATATCCAAACTAATGATCCTAACCCTTATTATATATCAAGTTCGCACTTGCATGTGGTTTTTGGAATGTTGTGTTTACGCAGGATTTAAGTACTTAAAAGAGCACTTTCAGGTGAAGTTCACCGAGCACATTATGAGAAGATAAAGAGACCCGACACAAGTGTAAACTCAAGATGAACATGACTCCAAAAGACCCAAGGACCGAAGCATAAAGTGGTGAAACTCCGGGAACCTAAATAGAAGATGCAGAAGCTTAGATAACAAGTATTCTTATTCAATTCACGAAGAAAATAACGTCAAGGGCCCACATGCAAGAAGGCAGGAGATGAGGAAATCACGAGAAGCATCCAGAAGAAAACCGAGACCGAACCGAGCCGGGATGGGCCCAGGCCGGCTGGCCCACCCTGTTCCGACATTGGTTCGGCCTCCCCTTTGACCTAGCACCCCCTCGGACTATTTATAGACCATGGTCGAGAAGAGGAGGGGAGATTCACAGCAGAGAAGTCGCTGAGGAGCAGAGAAGCTAGAGGGACACCATCTCGGAGAGGAGGGTCGTGCTAGTTGTCTAGGATTTCCCTAGCCGACGTGGGAACCTTGCAAGGAAGACCACGTCGCAGTTCCGGAGCTAGGATCAAGATCGAGGTAGGATCCCGGTGGTGATCTTGTTCATGTAATCATTCATGGTGAAGTATAATGTGAGTCCGATTTCTAGCTATCAAGTACCTTCTTCTATGATTTTGCTCTCTCTTGGTTTTGCTTCTTTTCCAATCTATTTTCGAGATAGATTGCTCGGGGTGTTCTTGTAGCCGTGGTGGCTAGAGGTGCATACCGGATCTACCAAGTGAGTTCAACACGTTCGTCGTGGACGTGCTCTTAGGTTCACCTACTCAAGAAACGGGGGCATCATGACAGGCTGTCAATATCGTGTACGGTGGGTGCCTTCGAGGGTTAGACCGGAGATTATGATTTAAAGTTCTATTTATGAGATTCTCATTGCTATCTTCATCTCTTTGCTCGGAGCTACAACAAAAGCATGATCTAGGCTCTCTAAATTGGTTATCTCTATGCTTTCTCTCGCTACCTCTTGTTTTAGTAGATTAGATGCAATCTTCCTTTCCAAAAGTTGAAGTGTTTCCCGCGTAATAGATTGAATCTTGCGTTACACACGTTCCACGGATTGATACCTTGGGTCATACTCGAGGGGAAAAAGTGACTACGATGATCCGTAAGCTTGCGGTGAATCTTGGCGCGTTATTGAACCGTCAACAGTGGTGTTTCCACCCAAGACCCGAGACTAAAGCGCTTCCACCCCTTCTTTCTCTTTCTCCATTATATCTTTTTCTCTAGTCAACTCCTTCCTCTCCTCTCATTCTTTCTTCTCTATAATTATCTCCTCTCTTCTCCTTGATTGCAGGTGGCCATGGTGGCCCCCGTACGCGGCGGCGCGCGCGGCATAGGCGCGGCAGCCCGCGGCCCAGAGGCCCCAGGCGCGGCGGCACGCGGCACCTAGGCGCGGTTGGCGATGCTCATGACACGGCGGCGTTCGACGCTGCAAGTTCTCACTCTCCTCTGCATGCTTGTTGTTCTTGTTGTGAGCCATATTGCTCTGAATCGGGACCGGGTGATTTGTTGGTGAACCAAATTGGACATGAACATGTTTGTGAATTATATGATGTTTTGATTGTGCAGTTGTTTTATTGTCTATGTGGTGAGGATTTGTGTGAATTGAACATATATTTACTTTGTATGGTGAGATGAAAAATTGGTGACGAATATTGAAGGAGGGGTGGCGGAGGGAGCAACGACAGGATTTGGGGCGACGGTAGAGGGGTCGACAGTGGGAGTAGCCTTTTTTTTCTAAAAAACCCTTTAGTCCCGGTTCTTTTACTCGGGACTAAAGGGGGGCATTTTTTTCTCTCCGTGTTAGTCCCGGTTGGCCTTTAGGTTTCTATAGACCTTACCAACCGGGACTAAAGGTTGGGTTTCCAATGGTGAATACGGAGGTGAGACGACTTGCAAATCCAACAGGAAGTTGAGGATAGCACCAATGTCCCTTCAATATATTTGATGTATTGCCTCTGCAAAAGTCTTGCATAAATCATTCTGAATTTGGTAGGTACATTAAATTGATTTCTCCTCTAAAAATATCAAGATCAACCTCCTTGAGTCAATCGGGTAATAAACTCTCTCCAACTTTAATTTAATTTTACCAATTAATTATTGTGTGAACATTATTACTTTCCATCGGCAAGTGAAGTTACGTACAACCTTTGTGTTCAGCATCACATTGCGACAACATGATGAATATCATCTCCATAATTTCTCTCAATAACATTTCTATTTTATCAATTAAACATTGTAAGTCCTCAGTTATTATCTATTAAATACAGAGTAAAATATAATTTATCTTCATGTAAAAAGTTCAAATCTCTGCTCTTTTCCAAATGCATCAAATAATCAGAAAATTCTCGAATCTTCACTCTTTCCCAAAGGCATCAAATAATCAAAAACAATTAAGCAACAAATTTCGCGACAACGTGTGGAGAATTTACCTAATTTACACTTTAAATTAGTGCTGCCCTGCTGCCACCGGAGAGAGAGGGTGGCAACGAGGCACGAGAGAGAGGATGAGGTGCTAGAATGAAGGGTTTGAGAGGAAAAGAGTTGGGTGATAGAATGAAGGAGTTTGAGTATATAACGGGTAGCAGTGGTAGATAATTATTAGGGAACATATCTAGTGCAAACTAACTCTCCGTGAAAACTCGTGCAAACTGCGACAAAAAAGCCGTCTAAATTCACCAAAAAAATCACACATGTAGATGATATGATGGTACACAACCTTGTCAAATATCTTGTTCAAACTCGACTCTGTTTGTGAGATATAAAAATAACAAATTTCTGACAAATCATCTGGACAGCTTTCTGGCTTGAAATTTGTTATTTTTATATCTCACAAACGAAGTCGAGTTTGGATAAGATATTTTACAAAGGTTGTGTATCATCATATCATCTACATATGTGATTTTTTGGTGAATTTAGAAAACTTTTTTGCCGTAGTTTGCACGAGTTTTTACGGAGAGTTAGTTTGCACCTGATATGTTGCTCTTATGTCCATTTTGGAGATTGTTGCCTATTGGAGCTGCAAAAGGAGATGCTTCAAGAAAGTACACTACAACCACGCCAACTCCATAGAGTTGACCCGCTTCAAATGTAGATGGAGCTGAGGGATATGATTGGTTGGAGTCAGATGGTGAGATCTAGACAGCCCACGGGGGTGTTAATCCCTGTGGTTTAATTGTTCGATGAGGTGGAATCTAAGGCTAAGAACTCGAAGGTTGTGCAAGAGCACACGGAACACAGAGAACACGGCGAGTTTATACTGGTTCGGGCCTCCGGAGAGTAAAACCCTACGTCCAGTTGTTGGTGTAGATTGCTTGAGGATTGCGTATTGATACAAGGGGTCGCCCTGCCCGCCTTATATTGGCCAGCGGACAAGGTCAGTTCCCAGACTCCAGGTCGGATACGACCAGGAGACCTAAATCTAGCTGACAACACTTGCCATTATCCGTCGATCTGCTTTGGTCGAAATCCACCGATGTCTTGTCTTGTACGCCAAGTCTTGAGGTCGTGTTGAATTAGGTCGTCGGGGGAATCTTCTGGAAGGTCTTCAGGAGGTCGTGTGGTCTGCCAACTAGGTCGGTTGGGCCCACTGACAGGTCGGCGGGTCTTCTGGTAGGCCGGACCTACTTGTCAGGGACGGCCGTGAGCCTGGTCGGTGGGGACCCAGGGGTACCCATGTCTCACAAGCCCCCGAGCGAGGTGTAGGCGCAGCGACCTTAGAAAGGTCATGACGTAGTCGTAGAGCTATCGACAGGTCGAATAGCATGCACGTCGGTCAAAAAAGAACAAATCAGCTTAGCAGCCGACTTGTTTGTAGTCTTGCTGAACGAAGAGAGGTCAAGTGACGACCTATAGGAAGCAGGCTTCCAATAGATCGAAACGACGATGAAAAAATTCAGAGGGCATCAAGGATGCACTCATAGAGTAGTATTCGAGCATCGTGGCAGGCAGGATGGCCGGTATGATGATCCAAAGAAGAAAGAAAAGAAAAATTAGGTCAAGTAACGACTTGATGAGAAACAGGTTTCTCAACAGGTCGGTACGACGAGACATCAAGAAGGCGTCGAAGACGCACTCGTAGAGTAGTCCCCGAGCATTGAAGCAGGCAGCATGGCTGGTTTGATGCTCAAAAAGAGAAGAAAAACTGAGTCATGGTTTTGATCGAACGAAGTGTAGAGACACCCAGATCTCCTAGCATAGCTGCCAGGAGTCTGGCAGGGCCGACCTCAGGGAGGCCTTGTAGGCGTGCCGACCTCAAGGAGGCCTCAAATCAATGATGTCCAGTATCCGAGGATTCCCAGCAAGATCTTTGAAAGGTGCATCGCATGAAGAGGTCTTGTGTAGTGGTTGAAACGGTCAACGATGAAGCTGGCGAAATAATGTTGATCTTGAACGTATGGAGTGTAGAGACACCCAGATATCCTGCATAGCTGCAGAGAGTCTGGCAGAGCCACCCGAGGCATGCCGACCTCAAGAAGGTCTCAAATCAAAAGCGCCCAAGCACCCGGAAGTACTTGGCAGGGCCATTAGGCGCGCACCCCACAGGGAGGCCTTCATTCCCGACGTAAAATCCTGGGTGTCCAGAGCAGACTGGCAGGGCTACAAGAGCACACCGACCTCAGAAGGTCACGCATCCAGGGCGCCCAACTAGGTTGGCAGAGCCGTAGACATACCGAGGTATTGCAAGACCTAAGTATTAAGGCACGCCGACCTCGTGGAGGTCATTTTTGTGTCCAGACGACCAACATAGCTGCTAGCCATCTAGCGGAGCCATGGTACTAAGGTATTGACGACCTAAGTAGCGGGCACACCGACCACGGGGGCCCGACGAAAATCGTAGATCTCCATGATGCTTCTGATCTCCAGGCGCCCAGAAGGATCTGGCAGAGCAGCGAGGCACGCCTACCCCGGAAGGTCTTCAATCGAACCTACGACCATTCTGCTCAGGAAACAGAAATGTAGGCTGATTGGAATAGGTCCGTTTACGTGCAGAGCCGTAGCGGGTGCACCAGGACGCAGAGCCTAGCGGGTGCAAATAAAAGATATCAGGTCGTAGAGGAGGGTCGTGGAGTCGTCGTCGTATGGGGCTTAGTTAGGCGCTGGGCCGTCTGATACATGGTCAGGTTTTGTCGTGTACCGTAGACTGCAGGGTCATGGGTCAACAGTGGTCGGCGATTCTCTTGCCACCCAAAAACCAACAAACTGTCCACGAATCAAGGGGGGTACTGTAGCCATGTGACTTCTGCGGTGGGCTCAGGCATCATTGATGCACTAGCGACAAAAGACGTCGCAAGACAGGGGTAAAGTCATCACCTTTAATCGTGCACTTGTCTGCAGGCCCTCTAGACCTCGTGGCGACAGTGTCATCACTCAGCCACCTACCCGAGGTCTGGCTTCGGCTATAAATAGCGCCGTGAGACTGAAGGAGGCAAGCACTGAGCATTGTTGAGCTATGAAGCCGCAGGATAGTTTTGAGGCCATGCCATGGGCATGTGTCCGTCCACCAGATTGTAGGATGTCATGTTTGTAGAAGCTTGGAGCTAGAAGAACTCTTGCAAAATATAGGCAGCACCCCCACTCTTTGTACCGTGCCTTTGCGTGGTACCAGGTAGAGTTTGGAGGTGCTGCTATAGAGGCCCGAGGTGAAGCTGTAAGTCCTCGACGACCGTGTGGTGCTCGTTGAGGGTCTGCAGTCCGCACCGAAGAGCAAGCTCGTATCTGCATTCCATAGTCAGGCACAAAGTGTGCCCAGCTACGTGCAGCGTCGTGAAGTTGTTCACCGCAAGGCCACCATCGAGGTCCTGAGGCTAGAAGAATTCTTGCGACGTACTCTACTGTATCGGAGTACGCCTCAAGGATTGCTCTAGGTAGATCAGGTCTTCGAGTACGTTTATATTTTTGTGCCGGGTTCTAGATCCAATGAGGTCGCAGGCGACCTGTGTACCTTCGGAGGACCCGTGTAATGTTCGCTCTCTTCTGTCATGTACTTGGTCGTTTTGACAAAATGATTTGCCAAAAGACCGAAATTGATATGATTTGGGGGCTTATCGACCTTGTGAGGATCGAAATATTGTCATCAGGATGACCTGGTGATGTTACTGTGACTGACGACCTAAACTCGGAGCTTAGGTCGTTGCTCATTCTCTTGGCGAAAAATCCGGCGTGATCTTCTCGCGAAATTATCGGGACAGAGCCGTTGCGGTGAGCACCGTACGGCGGAAGGAGCCGCAACGGGCGGACCCGGTGGACCCCCCTATAAATAGAATATCAAGGGTCGGGGTTGACCACTCCCGTCGCTATCACCGCCACCGCGCCGTAGCCGCTGTAGCCTTGCGCTCGCTTTCCTTGCGCGCGCCTCCATCCCATCGCCGGCTCCGGCCATCCGCGTGCTAGCGCCGCCGCCCGCGCCGTTCGTTGCTGCGCATGCGCATCAAGACCTTGTGTACTTTCAAATCCAGATCCAAACCTAGCGCAGAAATGGCGGCGGAAGCTCTCCCGATCCCGGACCCACGCATTGTGTGGGTGCGGTCGACGATGACGGAGGCCAAGATCCAATCCTTGGTGGACAGTGGGCTGCTGAGGCCGAAGGAGGAGGTGGAGTGGAAGGTGGCGGTGGGAGAGGAGTTCCCGACTGAGGACGTGAAGGAGCAGGTCGTCTTCGCGTCGTACTTTGAGCGTGGCTTCAACCTCCCCGCGGGTGACTTCTTCCGGGGTCTTCTCTACTACTACAAGCTGGAGCTGGTACATCTCGTTCCCAACTCCATCACCGTAGTATCGACCTTCATCCACTTCTGTGAGGCATATCTGGGGATATCGCCTCACTTTCTTCTTTGGAGGCACCTGTTCTGTGTGAAGAGTACTGGCAAGAGGTCTGGGCCAGTGGGGGTTGTAATGTTCTGCTTGAGGTTGGGCCTCAAGTCAGAGTGGATAGATAGCGATCTCCCCAAAAATACTGCTGGGTGGAGGTCGGAGTGGTTCTACATCGCCGACCAGCTGCCGGCCCTTCCGCGTCATTCCGGCCACAAGCCCGTGAAGATTTCTGAATGGGACTTGGGGCTGTCTTCTCGTGAAGCTGATGACATCAAGGAGGTCCTGGAGCTGGTCCAGGACCTGAAGAACCGGGGTGTGACAGGGGGTTCGGTCGCCAGGTCATTTTGCCGGCGGCTGATTCAGCCGATCAAGGATCGGGTCCACCCCGCGTATGAATACTGGGGGCAGTCAGACCCCACTCGTGAGGTGAACCGCAAGGTCTCCAAGGAGGAGATGGCGGCCAAGGTGTCCCAGATCTACTCTGGGAAGGTGAAGATCAAGAAGTGCCCCAAGGCACATTCGCTGAAGAGGCCGGCTGACCCGGTAAGTCCTGGGACTATTTTAGGTCGTTTTACTCCGTTTGTAGATTTACGTCGTTTAACCCTTTTGGTCGTTTGTTGTTGCAGGATCGTGAACGTCAGTTTTGGTGCCCTGCACCTCTTCGCGAAGGCGAGCAGCACCGGCGGAAGCTGAGGTCGGACAAGTACCAACCTCCGGCAGCCCGGCTGCTGGAGTATTACGAGTCCGACTCGTCGGTGGAGGCCGATGAGGACACCGACACTGAGGTCGGTGACGACGCCGGGACCGGCCCGGAGGCGGGTAGTGCCGCGAAGCCCAGGCGCAAGACCAGGGCGGCGGTAGCAAAGCAGTCAGTCTCAACGGCTGTTGTTAAGGTCACCGCGGTAAAGGCCGCGGAGAAGAAGAAGAGGAAGAGGAAGACAAGTCCTCCGCCGGCGGTTGAGACACCGGTGATTCCTACGCCTCCGTCCAGGGAGGTCGAATCTGATGAAGAAGAAGATGAAGCCACCGAGGAGCCACCAGTCGTAGAAGAACGATCGGTGAGGAGGTCGTTGAGCCCCGCAGCCAAGAGGCAGCGGGAGTTGGCGCAGAAGACGACGGAGGATGCCCTCCGTCGAGGATTGGAGGCGCAGCGAGCTGTCACAGCTACACAGGCAAAGATGCATGTTTTGAATAGGCCGCGGATTTTTAGGCCGAAGCCTCGTGTCCCGACCATCACGAGGTAAGGTCTTGAACACTTGATATCTCTAACTCATTGTTGTCGTGTTTTTTATGCTTGTTTGTGTGTGGTGGACTATGTAGGTCGGTTGCGGAGCCTCAACGCGGCCTGGGTGCTCAGGCCTCGCCTTCCCGCACGAGGTCGCCCGACCCTAAGGTCGTGGCGCAGTCATTGGTTGATGATGCGAGAACGGCGACCCCGCCACCGGCTGCTGATGAAAGGGGGGCGACTCCACCGCCGGCTACAGACTCAAGGATGGTGACTCCACCACCTGCAGATGATGCGGGAGCAGGAGGTGCCGTGGGGGACGTTAGAACATCGGCTTCTCCGCGGGTCATTGACATGGATCCCATCAGCGCGAGGCCTGGTGGGATGGAGGAAGACCTGGTCAAGGATCAAGCCCAGATTGACCAAGCGCCGAAAGGTCCGGGGACGTCTGGCGCACAGGTACCTGATTCTTCTCCGTCGAGCCCGAGGTTGCCACGATGAGAGATTGACTGGAATAATACCCCTTGGCAGGAGGACATCTTTGACGACAATGAAGATATGCAGGCCGTGCGGACCGGCATTATAACCATCAACGTTGCATTGACGGTGAGTTTGCCTCTGATGTTTTTTCTGACGACGTGTTGTTGGTTTGTTACTGACGAGCTGTTGTGTTATACCAGGCGCTAGTAGATCGTGCGAAGAACCGGATCGACCTGCTGAATAACACTGAGGCGACGCAGCGGCGGGTTACTGATCTTGAGCAAGAGCTCAAACAGGTCTGTGAGGCGGCGGCCGTAGAGAAGAAAAAGCTCGAGGACGAGCTCGGCGGGTTACTGATCTTGAGCAAGAGCTCAAACAGGTCTGTGAGGCGGCGGCCGTAGAGAAGAAAAAGCTCGAGGACGAGCTCGCCGAGGAAAAGGCAAGACCCAGGAGGCCAATGCGCAGTTCAATGCTATGAGCATAGGTAAGGTCGAGACTTTATGTTGTTAATCCTCTTGTAGAGCTGAGGTCTTTGTGTTGAGTATCAATTTTGTTGGATATTTTGCAGACTTCCGCAAGCGTGAGGAGGACCTCAACAACGATCTAAAGAACACCAAGGAAAAGGTCCGGTCCTTGGAGGTGACGCTTCGTGAGGTCGAGGCTGGGGGCCAAGAGCTCAAGCGGGCGATGAAAGAATCTGCTGACAGTGAGTATGCCGTATCTCAAAAGCTGGCTTATGAGAAACGAGCTCGGCAAGACCTTGAGGTCAATCTTGAGGTGGCTTTGAAGTCATTACAGAATGACCAAGTAACCATTGTAGGATATGAGGTAGAGCTGAACGACCTGAAGGGCGCCGCCAATTACGCTATGGACTGCATAGCGGTGCCGGTTGAAGGGGGGAGGCCAAGTCTGTTGTTGATCGTCTCATAGAGACCCCTGACAGACTCCTCATGTTGCTGAAGGCGACGAGCTTGGCGGCAGCTACTGATGCGCTGGTGAGGGTGAAGTTGCACTACCCCGACGTTGACATGGCCAAGGTCAAGGGGGTGCTGATGTTGAAAAAGACCTCGCAGCCCTGGAGCTGGAAGTTCAAGATGCCGCCATGGAAGTGGCGAACTCCTTGGACTATGAAGGTGATGACGGCGGGCAGTAGTCTTTAGACTGAGAGCTGTACCTCCTCCTCTTATCTGTCGTGTAAACAATGCTTCTTGATGAATATTTTGTTATGCCAAAGTGAAGTACTTGCCTTGTGCCTGCGCGAGCTTGGTAGTCTTGTAGATGACGACGTGTTGTTTCTTGCCTCGCTGACCACTACTCACGGAGAGGCTGGCTTACCGACCTCCACAGCTCAGCGTGGAGGCTTACGTGAGGTCGGCGCGCGAGGAGGAGTCTAGGACTCAGGTCTGGCGACCTTATCGACCAAGCATGCTCGCAGCGACAGAGGGCTTATACCCATTAGGGATGATGTCCTCAGGTCGAACGACCCTTAGGTTGGCTTTGAGCCAAGCCCCCGAGCATGTCGAGGGGGAGGAGTAGGAGAAAATTATAACTCTCAGGTTTTACAACCCATGTATTGGCTTTAGCCAAGCCCCCGAGCGTGTCGAGGGGGAGTGTTGATGACATGAGAGAGGAGAAGGTAGGGCTCGGCACACAGCAGATGACTGCTTGAACTAATATTTATTTAATCTAAAAAAGGTAAAAAGAAATACATAGCTGTAATTAAAAATTATTCTACGGGTAGAATCGTCGTAGATGTTCCACGTTCCAAGGGTTTGGCACTCCTTGCCCATCACCCCATTGGAGGTGATACGTGGATGGGCTGATGACTTCAGTGACGATGAAGGGTCCTTCCCAGGGGGCAGAGAGCTTGTGCATGCCGTCGGTCTTCTGGATGCGCCTGAGGACGAGGTCGCCAACGTTGAAGGAAGTTTCCCTAACGTTGCGATCGTGATACCGACGAAGTTGTTGGTCGTGACGAGCTTGTCTCATGACGGCAGCTAGCCTCTGTTCTTCAAGGCTATCTAGGTCAACTTGACGTGTTTGCTCGGCTTCTCCTTCCTCGTAGAATTGGATGCGTGGAGCTCCAAAGGCGACGTCGGTGGGTAATATGGCTTCTGATCCGTAGACCAAAAAGAAGGGCGAAAAGCCCGTGGCGGAGCTGACTTGGGTCCTTAGACCCCAAATCACGTGTGGTAGCTCGGCTAACCACCGGGTGGCGTAGTTTGAGGCATCGTCAAAGATACGATCTTTGATAGCCTGAAGGACCATGCCATTGGCACGCTCGACCTGGCCGTTACACCGAGGGTGGGCGACCGAGGAGTAGTAGATGTCTATGGTGTTATCCTGACAGAAATCCCAAAAGGCAGAGCCGGTAAAGGCCGTGCCCAGGTCGGTTATGATCCTGTTAGGCACACCGAAGCAGTGTGTTATGTCTTGCATGAATTTTGCTGCTTCTTCCGATGTTACTTTCGCAACAGGTCGGACTTCGATCCACTTGGTAAATTTGTCGACAGCTACTAGTATAAACCTGTATCCGCCTGGGGCCGTTCGGAACGGTCCCACTGAGTCGAGGCCCCACATGGCAAAGGGCCATGATGGAGGAATTGTGCGCAGGGCCTGAGCTGGCAGGTGCTGCTGTTTGGCAAAGAATTGGCATCCTTTGCACCTCTTTACGAGGTCTTTTGCGTCCGTCATGGCCGTGGGCCGGTAGAATCCAGATCGGTACACCTTACCGACCAGGTTGGCGGATGCTGCATGGCAGCCACATTCGCCACTGTGGATCTCAGCCAGGAGCTGTAGACCTTCTGATCGCAAGATGCACTTCATCAAGACGCCTGTGGAGGCAGCTTTTCTGTAGAGGTCGGTACCAATCACGACGTAGTTGGCACTTCGTCGTGTGATACGCTCACGTTCTGCTTTGTCTTCTGGAACGAGTTGGTCGAGTATGAAGTCTATGAAAGGCTTGCGCCAATCATCTTCTTTTTCTGTCATCAGCACGTCGCGGGGAGGTGCTGAGGCTTGTTCGTGTTGAGGTGAATCTGGACTGCCTGGGTCCAGTAGCTTGATTGAAGGCTTGCGTAAGTCTTGGACAAAAACGCCTGCCGGGACTAGAGCTCGTTGAGAGCCTAGTTTGGAGAGTACGTTGGCTGCTACGTTGTTGTTTCGTGGTACGTGCTGAAACTCAATCCCTTCGAAGTGGCCTTCGAGTTTGCGAATCTCAGCACAGTAGGCATCCATTGTGTCTTTGACGCAGTCCCACTCCTTGTTGACTTGCTCGATGACGACCTTGGAATCGCCAAAAGCTAGTAGTCGCTTGATGCCAAGGGACACTGCTATGCGGAGTCCGTGAATCAGGGCTTCGTACTCTGCTCCATTGTTGGAGGCCTTGTAGTGTATCTGCAGGACGTACTTGAGCTGTTCCCCCTGAGGAGAGATGAGTAATACGCCTGCGCCTGCTCCTTCGAGGTTTAGGGCACCGTCGAAGTACATTATCCAGTGTTCGGGCCGCTCCTTGGGAGGGGGCATCTGGATCTCTGTCCACTCAGACACAAAGTCTGCGAGGATCTGTGACTTGATTGCTTGCCGAGGGCAAAACTCGATGTCAAACTCTCCAAGCTCGACCGACCACTTGATGATGCGGCCGTTGGCGTCACGGTTGCGGATGATTTCTCCTAGTGGAAACGACGATGGGACCGTGATCTTGTGGGCTTGGAAGTAATGACAAAGCTTTCTCGACGTAATCAGGAGTGCGTAGAGCAACTTCTGAGGTTGTGAGTAATGTGTCTTAGCATCGGCCAGGACCTCGCTCACGTAATACACAGGTCGTTGAACAGGATAGGCCTGCCCTTCTTCTTCTCGTTCAGCGACGAGAACCGTGCTGACCACATTAGTGGTGGCAGAGATGTAAAGAAGGAGTGTTTCTCCCGGAACTGGAGGTGTCATGACTGGTGGTGTCGTCAAGGATTCCTTGAGAGCTTCAAACGCCTTTTGTGCCTCGTCGTCCCACACGAACTTGTCTGCCTTCTTCAATAGCTTGAAGAAGGGTAAGCCTTTCTCGTCGAGCTTGCTGATGAAACGACCTAGAGCCGCCATCATGCCTGTAAGCTTCATGACGTCTTTCTTGCTAGATGGCTTGGCCATGTTGCGTATAGCGTCGACCTTCGCAGGGTTGGCTTCAACACCTCGGTGCCCGACCATGAAGCCCAGGAGCAATCCGGAGGGTACACCGAAGACACACTTGATCGGGTTGAGCTTCCATTGGAACTCCCGTAGATTGGCAAAGGTTTCGGTGAGGTCGGCGATGAGCTGATCTTCCTCGGTAGTCTTGACGACCACATCGTCTACGTAGGCTTCGACGTTCTTCCCGATCTGCGACTTCAAGCACTTCTGAATTGCCTTCTGATATGTTGCTCCAGCGTTTTTTAGGCCAAAAGTCATGACCTTGTAGCAGTAGATGCCATGGGGCGTTATGAACGCTGTTTTGTCTTCGTCGTCGGGGTGCAGGGCTATCTGGTGATATCCCGAGTAGCAGTCGTGGAATCAGAGTAGAACACTACCAGCTGTGGAGTCCACGACCTGATCAATGCGAGTAAGAGGGAAGGGATCTTTCGGGCAGTGCTTGTTGAGATCGATGTAATCGATACACATCCTTTATCCACCAGTTTTCTTTGGTACAAGGACCGGGTTTGCGAGCCAAACCGGGTGTTTACACTCTCTGATAAATCCTGCAGCTAAGAGCTTACAGACTTCTACTTCTATGGCCTGCTTTCTATCTTTTGCAAATCGCCGGAGCTTTTGCTTGATAGGTCGTGCAATCTTGTTTACTTCAAGTGCGTGCTCAGCCAGCCTCTTGGGGACACCGGGCATGTCGGAAGGGCTCCATGCGAAGATGTCAGCGTTGTCCCTAAGGAAACTGGTGAGCGTGAGTTCCTATTTGGGGTCGAGGTTGGCCCCGATGACGACTTCCTTGGATGCGTCGGGCAGGCCGAGGCAAACCTTCTTTATAGCTGGACTTGGGTCCAAAGCTGTGCTTGTGCGCTTCTGCTCTGGCACTTCCAGAGTGGTTTGGTCGATCTTGGCTGCCTGGGCGACCATGACCGTTGCTGCAGCTTTGACCGCGGAGTCTTTGGAGAGCTCGACGGTGGCGCTCTCGCAGTTGTAGGAGACCATGATGTCCCCGAGGACGGAAAGGATTCCGTTTGGTGCCGGCATCTTCATGATGAGGTAGGTGTGATGAGGTATGGCCATGAATTTGGCCAGCATAGGTCGGCCGAGGATGGCATGGTAGGAGGAGCGGAAGTCCGCGACCTCAAACGTTAAGTACTCCGTGCGGAAGTTCTCCTTTGTGCCGAAGGTAACCGGCAAGCATACACGACCTATGGGGTATGCAGCCTTGCCGGGTACAACCCCATAAAAGGGTTCGTTGCAGGCAGTTATCTTGTTGAAGTCGAAGTCCATCTTTCTGAGCGTCTCTGTGAAGATGATGTTCAGGCTGCTGCCCCCATCAATGAGGGTCTTAGGCAGGAACACCCCGTCGACTATGGGGTTAACGACCAGCGGGTAGGTCCCAGGGTCAGGTATGTGGACCCAATGATCTTTCCTGGAGAAAGTGATTGGGAACTCCGACCAACGTAGAGGTTGTGGAGTTTCAGTGTTGACGTGCCCGATCTCCCTTGCGTTCGATCGGAGCTGCCTGTTGCTTTTGGTCGCTTGGCGACCACCGACGATGAAGTTGATCTCTCGGTTGGCTGATTGAAACGCACCATTAGGGTTGCCTCCTTTAGGTGGTGGTGGTGGAGAGCGCTCCTTGCGGTTGTTGTCGTTGCGGTTGTGGTCGTCCTGGCGACGTCGATCATCACGCCGATCATCTCGGCGGTCATTGCGCTGGTCATCATGGCGATCACCCCTTCGGTCGTCACGCCTGTCGTTGTGGTTGTCGTCATGATGATCGTTGTGACGGTAGTCGTCGCGTCTGTCATCGCGGCGGTAGTCGCGGTGATAATCACGTCGATCCCTGTCGTCGTTACGATGGTAGGGTCTGCGGTCACGGTAATCACGTCGACCAGGTCGATGGTTACGGTTGTCGAAATGCCAGTCACCGTTCTGGTCGTCATTGTTGTCGCTTTTGGCCTTCTTGGATTTGAACGGTACCCCAAGGGCACGCTTCAGCTACTCGCACTCCCTCATGGTGTGTTTGGCGTCGCGATGGAACTGACATTGGTCGTCCATGACCATGTTGAAGTCACCCTCGAGGAAGGTGGAAGGTCTTGGTGGATCTGCCATGTAAGCTTCGCCAGATCGCTTGCGCGACCTGTTTCCTCCATCATCGTGATCCTCTCCATTGAAGTCGTGCATCACCGCGTCTTGAGTGTCGACTAGCTTGTCGACGTAAGCCATGATGTCGGCGATGGTGTGAGCGTCAGCTTCATGGATCTTCTCGAAGAGCTTGATGTTGGTGACTCCCTTCTTGTAGTAGGCGATGACGTCCTCGTCTTTGACACCCGCGAGGGTGTTGCAGTTCTCGAAGTAGCGGTTGGTGTACTCCCGAAGAGTTTCGTCGCGTCTCATCCGCACTCTGGCGAGGTGATGAGTGTTACCAGGTCGGTTGTAGGTCGCCTGATAGTTGGTCGTGAAGAGCCGAGACAAGGTTGCCCAAGAGGTGATGCACTCTGCTGGGAGATTGTCGAGCCACAGGAGTGGCGCTTTACCCATCACAAGGGGGAAGTATCCCGCCATGTGGTCTTCGTTGCCTCCAGAAGCACGTGCTGCGATGCTGTACATCTTGAGCCATATACTTGGGTCGGAGCGACCGTCGTATTTCTCAATAGCTGGCTTGAAGTCTTTGGGGTATCTGATCGTCCGGAGACGTCGTGAGAACGCAGGGAAGTTATTGACCGCACCCGGGCTTGCTGACGGGGCGTAGGCCGTCGGAATGACGTAGAGGTCGTCGGGCGGACCATTATCTTGGTCGTACTGGGCACGTCAGAGAAGCTCTTGGTCGTGCATATTCCGCAATTCTGTTGCTTGGATTGGATTGTTGGCGTTAAGGGGATCGGGGACCCCGTTGACGCGGTCGTAGTTGGCACGACGTGCTATCTCCACTTCATCTCGTATCCGTCGACGCTGGCTTCCTTCAGCATGGTTGGCTTGTACTGGCGGAGGTTGAGCTCCGAAGTTTTGTTGGGCGCCAACAGCATTAGCTGCATTGTTAGCGACGTTGCCTGCAACGTTGGCGGCAGGGTTGGCTGCGGCGTTAGCGGCAGCATTGGCGCCGGGGTTGGATGCAGCGTTAGCGGCAGCGTTGGCAGCGGGGTTGACCGGCTGTACCACTTCATTTTCACCGCCTCCATCTTGAAAGTGCATCTTGGCCCCTAATTGTTTTGGTGATAGTGACAAACACAATTTGTGGTATTTAATATTTGAATAAGATGTGTGCAGGATTTACGTAATTGAAAATCATGGTTTTGACCAAAAGAAGGCCCCCAACTCCAATTCGGCGTTTTCAACTCAAGTCAAGGCTTAATTTATTTTTGATTTTGAATTTGAGTATAGGAAACACCGTACTATAAAGGGGGATGCGAATTGATAGCCAAGAGATGCTAAAAGTGCTTTACGAGATGACCTAAGTGAGTGAGAAGAGATTAGAGTTGACACGTGCACATTTGCTTATCTTATCTCAACTTCTCAGCCTTTGTCGGTAGTACCGACGCCAGGTCGGTAGTACCGATATGGCTTCACTGGCGAGTTTTAGCCAGGGGCTCGGTAGTACCGACCCTGGGTCGGAACTACCGATATGCCTCCACTGTTGGGTTTCTGCGGCACCCCTCAGTAGTTCCGACCCCATGTCGAAAGTACCGAGAAATCCCGATTTTGCACAGTAACGGCTAGTTTTCAGGGTTGGGTATAAATACCCCTCTTCTCCCTCCTCACTCATTGCTAACCAACCACGGGACAAACCCCCACTTGAGCATTCACTCCACTTCTCCCCTCCCTCCTAGAGCCAAGATTTGATTCCTTTGAGCTAGGGCTTGGGTAGAGAAGTGATTCCTAGTGAGGATTAGAGAAGCTTTGAGAGCCCCTTCGAATCTCCCCATCTCAAGAGCACTTGAAGCATCTCCGGGCAATTGATTCGTGTTTGTTACTCTTGAAGCTTGCTTCTAGACGGTTAGGCGTCTCCCGTTGAGTGCCCTCTTGGTGTGGAGCACCCGGGATTGTTTGTATTACCCTCTCCTTGGTGGAGAATTCTTAGTGAGCACCAATCTTCCTTTGTGGGGATTGGAAGAGGAAAAGAGGCTCTTGGTGATAGCCCTCCCTTTGTGGGATCCTCAACGAAGACGTAGCTTCCTTTGTGGGAGTGAACTTCGGATTAAATTCTTGTGTCTCCATTTACTTGCTTGAATTCTTTGTCTCTCTCTAACCCTAGAACTTGTTTTAGCCCGATCTCTATATTGGTTGTGCTCCAACTCATATCTTTGGTTGCAGGTGGTTCTTAGCTACTAAACTAAAGCTTTGATTCAATTAGAATTGCTAGAATCGTGTTACATTTCAAATTTCGTATTAGTCTCCTCTGTACTGTCGGTAGTACCGGTCCGGTAACGGAAGTACCGAGCCCCCTCGGTAGTTCCGGCACCGTGTCGGTAGTACCGACAGGTGTTTTAACCGCTGCATTTGTTTCAGAAATTTGAAGTGATCCTATTCACCCCCCCCCCTTCTAGGCATCACAAGGTCCTTTCAATTGGTATCAGAGCCTAATCCCTTGATTTAGGCTTAACCGCTAAGGGATAAAGATGTCAGGGAGCGGAGACAACCAATCCGCTGAAGAAATCGCCGCCAAGGAAGCTCAAGAGAAAGAGCTTAAGGCAGCTCAAGACGTCACCGGGAAGGCCCCAAGCCGTTCCAACGGAGAAAGCTCCGATGACTCTTCATCCGACTCCGACTCGGACTCCGATTCCGACTCAAGTGATGAAGACGTCAAGGATGATGATGATGCGGTAAGGAAGGCGGCGAAGAAGAGAAGAAAAGCTAAGAAGAAGAAGAAGGCCAAGAAGATGGCCAAGAAGCTCCTCAAGAAGATGATCAAGAAGGAGCAAGCAAAGCATTCCCACTCCGGCTACTATGAAGTGCCATTCCACTACGGACAACCTACGGGCAACAATCCTAACGAAAAGTTTTATTCCGTACATTTGGGAAAGCCTCCCCACTTCGATGGGAAAGACTATCCCAAATGGGCTTATGATATGCAAATGCACCTCTACGGGCTTCACCCTTCTCTTTGGAAGATTGTGGTTGTAGGTGTGACAATCCTCGCCGAAGAAGAAGCTCTTACACTTGAGCATGAGCAAGACCTCCACCACAACGTGCAAGCAACAAGAGTAATCACGGGATCCTTGTGTGCTCAAGAGTTCAACAAAGTCCGGAACATCCAAATTGCCAAGGTGATTTGGGACACACTCAAGGAGGCACATGAAGGTACCGATCAAGTGAGAAGAGGCAAGATCGACTTGATTCACGGAGAGCTTGAGCTTTTCGTCATGAAGGATGGAGAGACCGTGAGGGAAATGTATGATAGGCTAATACTTCTTGTCTCGGACATCAAAGCCCTAGGAAGCAATGATTGGGATGATGAGAAGGTCACAAAGAAGTTGCTAAGAGCCTTCACACCGAAGAATCCAAACCTAGCAACCATGATAAGAAGAGATCCGAACTATCACAACATGACTCCCAATCAACTTCTTGGTGAAATCTTGCATCAAGAGCTAGTTGATCAAGACGTGGAGAAGTCACTTACATTGAAGGTGAACAAGAGTCTAGCCCTCAATGCTAGCTGTAGTGAAGTGGTGGAAGTGAAGCCAAAGACTTCCAAGACTAAGAATGAAGACTCAAGTGAGGAAGGAAGCACGGATGAAGAAACCGCCTTTGCCATAAGAAAGTACAAGAAGTTCTTGAAGTCCAAGGCATCAAGGAAAGGTGGTGATGATAGAAAGAAAAAGTCACAAAGAAAATGCTATGAGTGTGGAGAGTATGGACACTTCATCGCCGAGTGTCCCAAGAACAAGAGCAAGGACAAGAATGAGGAAGAGAGGAAGTACAAGGAGAAGAGCAAAGAGTACAAGAACAAGTACCAAGGGCGTGCTCACGTGGGTCAACAATGGGACTCAAGTGATGAAGATGAAACACCAAAGAAGAAAGGCATGGCAACACTTGCCATGGCACAAGGAGCATCTTCACCACGCCTCTTCAACAACTTCTCCGACGATGAGGACAACTCTCACTTTTGTCTCATGGCAAGAGGGAGCAAGGTACAAGAGTCAACCACCTCATCATCTTCCACACCTAGTAATGACATAGACAACCTAGATGAGGAAAAAGAAATGGAGGCAAACATGATAAAGCAATTTGGTAAAAAGGGCCATAAAGAAATTAAAAAGCTTTTGGACAAATTAGAGGAAAGGAAGGAGATTCTCCATGAGCAAGAAGACTTGCTTATCCGTGAAAAGGAAAGAAACCTTGCTCTAGAGAAAATCCTTGCCGAAGAAAAGGCTAAGGTGGAGAAGTTGACCACGGACTTGTCCTTGGCTAATGACTCCAACAAGAGGATGTCAAAGGATTACACTTTGGCAAATGAATCTCTAGCTTCCCTAAAGGCTACTCATAGTGAGCTTCAATCAAGCTTTTCATGCTTGATGGATAAACATAAAAATCTTGAGGCAAACTATAGTACCCTTTGGGAAAGCACCAAAGTCAATTCTAAGGCAACACTTGACTCTAGTGCCTCCACTAGCAAAGGTTGTTCTATTTGCTCTAATGTTGATATAAATGCTCTCAAGACTAACCATGCAAGGCTTGAGGAAACAATCAAGAGCAAAGACAAAGAAATAGCCCGATTGAACATGTTGATCACTCAAGGCAAGAACGGTGCCAAATCCATCCCTAAGGTGGTTGACAAGCAAGGACTTGGGCACTACAAGAACAACAAGGTCAATGGTAGGGTGGTGGTTAAAGGGCATGAGATCCCCTTGTGGAACAAGGGAGGCTACCTCAACACTATTATGGATATTGCCCATGGAGTCACCACCTCCACAACAACAAAGGACAAGCCAAAGATTGTGAACACCACAAAAGGGAATGGTGGGGTTAATTCTCCATCAAAGGCATTGAAGAATGTGGTTGAACACAAGCCCTCTCCCAACTACACTTGTGACTATGTTGTGACCTTGGACCACAATGGTAAAATGGTGGTCAAGTATGTTGGGGCCTACACAAAGAAGACTATGAGGAAGAGTGTGTGGGTTCCGAAAGTTTATGTTTCTAACCTCGAAGGACCCAAATCCTTTTGGGTACCTAAACCAAAAGCCTAAACTTGTTTTGTAGGCCTACTCCTCCGGTGGAAGCGCATGGTTGATTGATAGTGGTGCCACTAATCATATGACCGGAGATGAAGGCTTATTTGCATCCCTTGATCATTATGACAACCCTACGGAAGCTATCATCTATGGAGACAATGGTCAAGGAGATGTAATCGGTCTAGGTAAAATTGCTATCTCAACAACAAATTCAATTGAAGATGTTTTTCATGTGCAAGGTTTAGGGTACAACTTGTTGTCGGTTTCACAACTTTGTGAGAAAGGCTACAATTGTCTCTTTACCAAAGAGGGTGTGACCGTCTCTAGAAGTGAGGATTCCTCTATTGTCTTTGCGGGTCACCTAAGGGGAAAGCTTTACTATGTGGACTTCACAAAAGTAAAGGTGGACCCTAAGGCTTGCTTAGTGGCAAAATCCGACATGGGTTGGCTATGGCATCGCCGACTAGCCCATGTTGGCATGAGGAACTTGGCCAAACTTCAAAAGGACAAGCACATCCTAGGACTAACAAATGTTGTTTTTGAGAAAGATAGGTTATGTAGTGCTTGTCAAGCGGGAAAACAAGTTGGAGCGCATCATCCCGCCAAGAACATCCTATCAACATCAAGACCATTGAAGCTACTACACATGGACTTGTTTGGACCAATTGCCTACATAAGCATCGGTGGTAACAAATATGGTTTAGTAATTGTTGATGATTTTTCCCGTTTCACTTGGGTATTCTTTTTGCAAGATAAAAGTGAAGCAAAGGGAATTGTGAAGAAGTTCATTAGAAGAGTTCAAAATGAGTTCGAGCTCAAGGTCAAGAACATAAGGAGTGACAACGGCTCGGAGTTTAGAAACACTCAAGTTGAGGAGTTCCTAGATGAAGAAGGCATCAAGCATGAACTTTCCGCCCCATACACACCTCAACAAAATGGGATCGTTGAGAGGAAGAACCGTACGTTGATTGAAGCGGCAAGAACAATGCTTGATGAATACAAGACTCCGGACTCATTTTGGGCGGAAGCCATCAACACCGCATGCCATGCCGCCAACCGCCTCTACCTCCACAAGTACTTGAACAAGACTCCCTACGAGATCATCACCGGTAAGAAGCCCAGTGTGCATTACTTTAGGGTCTTTGGGTGTAAGTGTTTCATACTTAACAAGAAACCCAAAGCCTCAAAGTTTGCATCCAAGGTTGATGAAGGTTTTCTCATTGGTTATGGAACTAACGAACATGCCTATCGTGTTTTCAACAAAACCACCGGTTGTGTTGAGACCACGGTAGACGTGAAATTTGATGAATCCAACGGCTCTCAATGAGAGCAAGTTAGTGAAAACCTTGTAGATGATGAAGAACCCCCAAGTGTGTCAATCTTTAGAATGGGGACCGGTGAAGTTATGCCTCGTGAGGCTCAAGTTCAAGCTCCGGGTGACACAAGCAATCAAGATCCATCATCATCAACAAGAGTGGAACCACCAAGTTCTCAAGTTCATCAAGATACAAGTCAAGTTCATGGTGACGATCATGGACGGGGCTTTGATCAAGGGGGAGAACAAGGTGGTGAAGCTCAAGAAGAAGCCCCACAAGATGAAGATGATGATGGACCAATTCAACGTCAATCTCAAGCACCACACCCAAGAGTACATCAAATGGTTCAACGGGATCATCCCGTTGACAACATACTTGGGAGTATCCAAAGAGGGGTAACAACTCGGTCAAGATTGTCAAATTTTTGTGCATTTTACTCGTTCGTCTCTTCTTTGGAACCTCTTAGTGTGGAACAAGCTCTTGAGGACCCGGATTGGATTATTGCCATGGAGGAAGAGTTGAACAACTTCAAGAGAAATGAAGTTTGGGAGTTGGTGCCAAGACCAAAGCAAAATGTGATCGGCACCAAATGGGTCTTTAGAAACAAGCAAGATGAATTTGGTGTCGTCACAAAGAACAAGGCAAGGCTTGTTGGCAAGGGATACACTCAAGTTGAAGGCTTGGACTTTGGAGAGACCTATGCACCGGTAGCAAGGCTTGAATCAATTCGTATCCTTTTGGCCTATGCTACTCATCATGACTTCAAGCTTCATCAAATGGATGTCAAGAGTGCATTCTTGAATGGACCTCTCCAAGAAGAAGTATATGTTGATCAACCACCGGGCTTTGAAGATCCAAACTTTCCCAACCATGTGTACAAGCTCCATAAGGCGCTCTATGGGCTCAAGCAAGCTCCTAGAGCATGGTATGAATGCCTTAAGAATTTTCTTCTCAAGAACGGCTTTGAGATAGGCAAAGCCGATTCTACTCTCTTCATTCAAAGAAATGGAAATGATATCTTTGTATGCCAAATTTATGTTGATGGCATTATCTTTGGTTCTACTAATGATAAATTTTGTGAAGAGTTTAGTAGGATCATGACCAAGAGATTCGAGATGTCTATGATGGTAGAATTAAAGTTCTTCCTTGGATTTCAAATCAAGCAATTGAAGGAAGGGACTTTTCTATGTCAAACCAAGTATGTGAAGGATATGCTCAAGAGGTTTGATATGGCCGATTCCAAGCCCATCAAGACTCCTATGGCACTTAATGGACATATTGATCTCAATGAAGAAGGGAAGTCGGTCGACCAAAAGGTATTTCGCTCCATGATTGGCTCCCTCCTTTACCTTTGTGCATCTAGGCCCGATATAATGCTTAGTGTGTGCATGTGTACAAGATTTCAAGCTAATCCTAAGGAGTGTCATCTAATGGCCGTTAAGAGAATCTTTAGATATTTGGTACACACTCCTAACCTTGGCTTGTGGTATCCCAAGGGCTTCACTTTTGATTTGCTTGGCTATTCCGATTCGGACTATGCCGGTTGCAAAGTAGATCGAAAGAGCACTACCGGAACTTGCCAATTTCTTGGTAGGTCTTTGGTTTTGTGGAGCTCAAAGAAGCAAAATTCGGTTGCTTTGTCCACAGCTGAAGCCGAGTATGTGGCGGACGGTGCTTGTTGTGCACAACTCTTGTGGATGAAGCAAACGTTGAGTGATTACGGTTGTGAGTTTAGTAAGATTCCACTCTTGTGTGACAATGAGAGTGCCATCAAGCTAGCAAACAATCCGGTCCAACACTCTAGAACAAAGCACATAGATATTCGACATCATTTCTTAAGGGATCATGAGGCTAAGGGAGATATTGCTCTACGTTATGTGAGCACCGAGAGGCAACTTGCCGATATCTTCACTAAGCCTCTAGACGAGCAAAGGTTTTGTGCTTTGAGAAGTGAGCTAAACATCTTGGATTCTCGTAACTTGGCTTGACTTGTTGCACACAAAATTGTTTGATGCCTAGATAGAGAGAAAAATGTTTTATTTTCTTCACTTTGTGTGTGTCTTACAAAACTTGGTTCTTCTCATAGTGTTTGGTGATTATCGCTTTGATTGATTGATTGTGTCTGATCACCAAGCCCTAGGTTGCTCTACATGTCCATAGCTTTTTTCCCTCTATCTATTTCAGCTAGTCTCTCAATCTGATCTTCAAAATCCTTAAGATCCACGGTACTACCGACACAAGGTCGGAAGTACCGATAAGCCTTCACTGTTGGAATTTCAAAAAACCACTGTACTACCGACACGAGGCCGGTAATACCAATGAGAGCTTACTGTTTGGTTTTCTGCAAAATCAGCGGTAGTACCGGTACCCTGTCGGTACTACCGATGGGACCCACGGTAGAACCGACTCTCCGTCGGTAATACCGATATGGACTCTCTGGCTCAATTTTCTTGGACCCTCGGTAGTACCGAGCCTCTGTCGGTACTACCGATAACCGTCGCTGGGGTATAAATACCCCACGAACCAGACAGGTTCTAGGGTTCTCTTTTCAGACCGTTGCCGCCTCCCTCTCCTCTCCTCTCTCAAATCCATGAAGGGAACTCAAAATCCAACCGTGAAAACTTCAAACTAGCCACTCCATTGGATTCCCCACCCTTCAGAACATCCGATCCTCGCCGGGAGTTCTTCGATTCGCGCGGGAAAGATCAAGATGAGTCGGGCCGGCAAGCAAGTGATCCAAGAAGGCTCCAATGAGGATGACGTCCCTCTCGCTCAAAGGAAGAGGAAGGTGGGCACGGGTGCTCAACGCCCACGGGGTCGAGGCCATACAAATCCTCCAGCTGCTCCTCATCGCTCGACTAGTCAAGGTCACCGTGCACGTACCAAGCAAGCTCATGAACCGGATGATCATTATGATGACTATGAAGATATCTCTTTGGACTCTCTTGCGGGCTTTGTGCTTAGGCCCTCCGTGCCTCCTCGTCCGGCAACTACAATGGGAATCATGAAGATGGTTGATTACAAGAGTGGGTCACATGACGTGTACAAGCAAAGGTACTCCGATCCGGCTCAATGGCAAAAGGAATTTGAAGATATCCGCTTTTGGCTCAAGTTCAATGCCGATTGGTATGAATCGGTTATCTTATGCAAGGAGCACATGACTATTGACATGAAGTCCATCAATTGGGAAGCTTTAAGGTCATTCAACATTCCGGCCGTCAATGAGGCCATTGACATTTGCCATGCTAAGGGAATGACTTCAATCATGGCACTGAATTATGATTGGAATGAAGAAGTCATTGCACAATTCTATGCCAATCTTTATGTCCGGCGTGAAACCAAGACCTTTCATTGGCTCTTACAAGGGAAGCCTCTCTCCGTCTCTTATGAGAGGTTCGCTCAGATTCTTGGTTTTGATGCGGAGGATCTTGGTCGTCGTAAGATTCATGGAGGAGAAATCCCACTTGATAGTGAGATGGCTTTCATGTACGACGCCGCTTATGGCAAGGTTGAGTTTGGTACCACACATGGTATGAAGCCCGTCTATAGGATGTTGAACCAACTCTTTCGATACACTCTCACTCCTAAGATAGGTGACAACTACAACATCTCCAACATTGCCAAGGATATTCTTGTGAGGACGGCACCGGGGAAAGAAAAGTTTAGTGTGTTTGATTTCATATGGGAGGAGATCATTGTGTGCTCAGTGTCCGCTAACAAGAGTTGTAAGTATGCCCCTTGGATCTTCAAGATGATATGTGAGGTGACCGGAGTTGACATTCTCACCGACAAGACTCACACTTGGTACAAACCAAACAAGGGCAACATTGAGCGTCTCCTCAAGTTCGGCAAGCATGCCCCTCCTAGAGCTCCTACCTCAGCTGGACCTTCTTCCGGTGATCCCTCCTCCTATGAGGCTCCCTCTTCCTCTCGTGGACCATCCTCAACTAGAGGCACCGTCCCCCCCGGCAAGAAGAAGAGTATCTTTAACTTTCTTTCTCAAGGCCTCTTCGCTTGCTTCAATGTTGGGAAGCACAATGCACAGGAGATTCGTGCTCACAGGCAGTATGTGGATGAGCAGCTCATCAAGTTGGAGACTCGCCAAAAGAACCTACTCACTCAAGCCAACATTGAGCACTCTCCCGTTCGTGAGCCCATGGACTTCCCTCCTCCACCGGTCTTCTACAACCCTTGGGAGGTGTACGGCGACACATCCATGATGTATGGAGCACCCCCGGCCGACATCGACTATGAGGACTTTGGTGGTGGTGAGACCGAAGAAGACGACTCTCCTCAAGAGGCCCACTCTCCACATGGTAGTGATGATTGAAGTGCCTCCTCTTTTTGGCGCTTGATGCCAAAGGGGGAGTGAGCTCACAATTTATCCATGTGGAGGTGGTGTGTATCTTCGCTTTTATCTATCTATCTTAGGTTGTGGACATGTATGAACTATTTGTGTGGTGTGATGGATGGTTAACCTAGAACCTTTTAAATTTGTAAGACTTAATCATGCTAGTGTGGAACCTCATTTATATATTTGTGATGCTTGGTGGTTGTTATTTCTCACTTTGTTGGTTTGAATATCTTGTCATATGCATCACGGTTATTATATCACACTTATGCACTTGTGTATGCAAATTGAGAGTGAAGCTTCTAAATGTGTGATAGGCATTTGAGGCCTCAATAAAAGACCAAGCACACATTTAAGGGGAGTTTTGCTTTAAATTGTTGGATACACACATCTTTATTTGAAAACGAATTGTGTTGTCATCAATCACCAAAAAGGGGGAGATTGAAAGTGCATCTTGGCCCCTAATTGTTTTGGTGATAGTGACAAACACAATTTGTGGTATTTAATATTTGAATAAGATGTGTGCAGGATTTACGTAATTGAAAATCATGGTTTTGACCAAAAGAAGGCCCCCAACTCCAATTCGGCGTTTTCAACTCAAGTCAAGGCTTAATTTATTTTTGATTTTGAATTTGAGTATAGGAAACACCGTACTATAAAGGGGGATGCGAATTGATAGCCAAGAGATGCTAAAAGTGCTTTACGAGATGACCTAAGTGAGTGAGAAGAGATTAGAGTTGACACGTGCACATTTGCTTATCTTATCTCAACTTCTCAGCCTTTGTCGGTAGTACCGACGCCAGGTCGGTAGTACCGATATGGCTTCACTGGCGAGTTTTAGCCAGGGGCTCGGTAGTACCGACCCTGGGTCGGAACTACCGATATGCCTCCACTGTTGGGTTTCTGCGCCACCCCTCGGTAGTTCCGACCCCATGTCGGAAGTACCGAGAAATCCTGATTTTGCACAGTAACGGCTAGTTTTCAGGGTTGGGTATAAATACCCCTCTTCTCCCTCCTCACTCATTGCTGACCAACCACGGGACAAACCCCCACTTGAGCATTCACTCCACTTCTCCCCTCCCTCCTAGAGCCAAGATTTGATTCCTTTGAGCTAGGGCTTGGGTAGAGAAGTGATTCCTAGTGAGGATTAGAGAAGCTTTGAGAGCCCCTTCGAATCTCCCCATCTCAAGAGCACTTGAAGCATCTCCGGGCAATTGATTCGTATTTGTTACTCTTGAAGCTTGCTTCTAGACGGTTAGGCGTCTCCCGTTGAGTGCCCTCTTGGTGTGGAGCACCCGGGATCGTTTGTATTACCCTCTCCTTGGTGGAGAATTCTTAGTGAGCACCAATCTTCCTTTGTGGGGATTGGAAGAGGAAAAGAGGCTCTTGGTGATAGCCCTCCCTTTGTGGGATCCTCAACGGAGACGTAGCTTCCTTTGTGGGAGTGAACTTCGGATTAAATTCTTGTGTCTCCATTTACTTGCTTGAATTCTTTGTCTCTCTCTAACCCTAGAACTTGTTTTAGCCCGATCTCTATATTGGTTGTGCTCCAACTCATATCTTTGGTTGCAGGTGGTTCTTAGCTACTAAACTAAAGCTTTGATTCAATTAGAATTGCTAGAATCGCGTTACATTTCAAATTTCGTATTAGTCTCCTCTGTACTGTCGGTAGTACCGGTCCGGTACCGGAAGTACCGAGCCCCCTCGGTAGTTCCGGCACCGTGTCGGTAGTACCGACAGGTGTTTTAACCGCTGCATTTGTTTCAGAAATTTGAAGTGATCCTATTCACCCCCCCCTCTAGGCATCACAAGGTCCTTTCACTTCTTCAGGCACCGGCTGAAGAGGAGCGTTGGCGTTGGAGCGACGTCGTTGCTGAGGGTTGCCCGACCTACTCCTGGAGTAGGAGCTTGCAGCCGATCTGCTGTACCCTGGGCCCCATTCTTCGACCTGAGCGGTGGCGACGCGGATGTGGGCTTGAAGACGCCGTATTGCCGGAGTATCCTCAAGCTGACCTAGTGCAGCGAGAGCGGCGCCCAGGTTTGCTTGAGGAGAATTGTAGACTTCGTGGCCATCTTGCTCAAAGTCCCTGAGGAGATCTCTGGCACGTAGGCGGTTCCGTCGAGGCTCGTTGCGTTGTTGAGGAGCTACTGGAGCCGCGGGTGCTTGCGCTCCGTTGTTGACGACGTTGCCTCCGGGTTGGTCGCCGGCGCCTTGTCCCACATTAGCTGCGGCTGATTCGATTTCTTGTTGACGACGTGCAGCTCGTGCAGCGTTGGCGTTTTCACGTTCGATACGTTGCTCGTCCGTCTCGCCAACTTGAGGAGGTACATCTGCAGAGACAACCAAGACCTCGCGATCTGGAGTCTCGAACGCTTCTCCCGGATAGTTCGGGGAGATGGTCGTGCGGGCGATCTGAAACGCGAGGCGGTCCGGGGAAGGCTCTCGGTTGATCTGGCGGCGATGCGCCGCGGTGAGAGGTCGTCGAAGCTTTTTGAGCACACGGCACTGGCGAGCCGTGTGTTTGGGGTTCTCGTGGATGGGGCAAGGGACGTCGAGGTGACTCCTGCAGTTTCCACGATCTGGTGCCTTGGGTCCAGATTCGATCTGGATCTTGCGCTTCATGTAGCGAGACGCTACGTGAGTTGCGTTCCGCAAGCCAAGAGGCATGCTGGATGATGATGAGGTCCTGCGAGGGCGTTTGACACGTTCGCAGATTTTGATCGTGTCGGAGAGCATGCCTTCAACACGATCGATCCCTGCGATCAGGTCGCTAGGAGTGGGTGGGTGGGATTCTGTTAACAGATCTGTCCCGATCTGTTGGTCGGAGGTGACCGCGTTGCTCTCGATGACGAGGCAGGTGGCTGGAACGGTGGGTTTCGCCGGCATGGAGCCGAAGCAGATGTCGACGGGATTGGCGAGGATGTCCGCCATGCTCTCCGGGAAGATGACGCCGTTGGTTGAAGCCATCGAGTTGCACGAAGAACCTTGATTCCCCCTACCTGGCGCGCCAACTGTCAGATGGTGAGATCTAGACAGCCCACGGGGGTGTTAATCCCTGTGGTTTAATTGTTCGATGAGGTGGAATCTAAGGCTAAGAACTCGAAGGTTGTGCAAGAGCACACGGAACACAGAGAACACGGCGAGTTTATACTGGTTCGGGCCTCCGGAGAGTAAAACCCTACGTCCAGTTGTTGGTGTAGATTGCTTGAGGATTGCGTATTGATACAAGAGGTCGCCCAGCCCGCCTTATATTGGCCAGCGGACAAGGTCAGTTCCCAGACTCCAGGTCGGATACGACCAGGAGACCTAAATCTAGCTGACAACACTTGCCATTATCCGTCGATCTGCTTTGGTCGAAATCCACCGATGTCTTGTCTTGTACGCCAAGTCTTGAGGTCGCGTTGAATTAGGTCGTCGGGGGAATCTTCTGGAAGGTCTTCAGGAGGTCGTGTGGTCTGCCAACTAGGTCGGTTGGGCCCACTGACAGGTCGGTGGGTCTTCTGGTAGGCCAGACCTACTTGTCAGGAACGGCCGTGAGCCTAGTCGGTGGGGACCCAGGGGTACCCATGTCTCACAGTTGGCTATGTATCCTATCCTATCCTAGCTCGCTTCTGTGACGAGTCAGGCTAAGTAAATGCAAATTTTCATGTTTGTTATATGTACGTGTCTAATTTGATTGAGAAGAGAATGTATTTAGTTACATGTATGGGTCATGTCGCATGACATACGATTAGGAAAAAAAGTGATTCTATAATGTTTAGCTTTTGGATTTGTATTTTTAATGGTTTTATTTTACCATTCTAAATCTTAATCTAATTTAAGTATATTAATATTATTTAATATATGATGATCATAACATCGTCAACAGAGACTAATGACCGATTCCCGCAAGCCAGATCCGCCGAAATGGTCGATCGGTGTTTCCCACGAGCTTGTACGACTACATATGCATATTCAAGGAGCCCCAGACCCGACTGCATGCATGCGAGGAGCCTGGCACGGGGTGATGCGCGCGGTCAATCAATCACCCCCAAGATGTTTGGTTGGCTACACTCACTATTCGAAAAACGATCATTTGTATCGGGTGGAAATCTCCATTTTACCGGATATCCACCTGGTACAAACCAACCGGTACAAATGTGGGGTCACATTTTTACCGGGTGTTACGCCCCGGTACAAATGTAATTCCTCCGTCATCTGTCCGTCGCCCGCCGTTCTCCTTCCCTTTCTTTTTTTTCTTTTCTTTTCTTTCTCATCTAAGGCCCCGTTTAGATGGTGAAATTTTGGCGAAAAGTAGTGAAATTTTTGCGTTGGGAAGCGTGTCCTGTGAGAGGTGGCATGGTCTGCGATGCGAAAAATTTTGGGATTTTAGGGCATCTAAACGGGGCCTAATTAATCTCATCTCATTTCGTCTCATCTCAACACAACACAAATCACATCACAAGATTCATCTCATCTCATCTCATTCACAACACCATTCACCATTCACAAGATTTACAACACTAAGTCATCACGATTCACAACTCCATTCCCATAATAAAAAAATGAAGATTCACATCTATCTGATAGGAACAACACAAACAAAGAACTCACATTATCACAAGAACAAGAAAGAACAGAGAGCTTGCAGGGGACGTGCCGGCGGCCTGGTCGGCCTCCCGCGCCAGCACCACCGGCCGCCTGCCCCGTGCGCCGCCCGGCTGGGGCCGCGCCTGGCCACCGCCGGGGCCGGCCGCGCCCTCCTGTGCCGGTGGCCTCCAGGTCGGGGCCGCGCTGCGCGTCGAGAGGCCGCCTGCCCCGTGCGCCGCCCGGCCGGGGCCGCGCCTGGCCGCCGCCGGGGGCGGCTGCGACCTCCCGCGCCGCGCGTCGGGAGGCCACATGCCCCATGCGCCGCCCAGCAGGGGCCACGCCTAACCACCGCTGGGGCCGGCCGCACCCTCCCGCCGCCCCTCCTGCACAAATCAAGAGAGAGAGATGAGAGGAGAAGAAGAGATAAGGATGGAGGGAGAGGAAGAGAGAGAGTTAATTATAAGGAAACCGGGAGAGAGGAGAGGGGCCGGGGGAGGGGCGCGGGTGGGAAGATCTGTACCAGACAAAGAAATAGCCTGGTACAAATGTAGTCACATTTGTACCGGACGGTATCTAGCCCCGGTACAAATGTGATGGCACCGGGGCTAGCCCCCACCCGGTACAAATGGTGCCTCACGAGGGCACGTCGGGGGCCTCCCTCCCTACCGGGGGTAAAAATACCCGGTACAAATGTGAAATATGACCTGAGACAACAATGATTGATTCTCTAGTAGTGACTCAACTTCAAGCTGAAATTAAAAGTTGAAGCTATACCTAACAGATCGTACCATAAATGAGAGGTGAACCATGAATCCATGATGATGTAAAAAAACAATAGTGCAAAGTATACAGTAGTATATAGATGAACAATAAACTATCTACCAAAACAATACGACTGAAACAACTACACAACAAGAATAATTCGAAATATGTCATACAAACAAATACAAAAATATAACATAAACATAAGTGGAGGGGTTGGGGATCCAATTGAGTTTAAATATTTCTCGTCTCGTCATCATTTGCCCCAGTAGCGACATCACATGACCACCCCCCCCCCAAGCACTTCGACCCTATCGTTATCCCTATCACTCCCATGCTACTCTAACCTTGCCCACCATCGTCTGCGCCTTCTCAACCTCACCATCGTCTGCCACGGCCTCGTTGTCATCACCATCACTGGCAGAGACGTGACTTCCCGACCTCGTCCACTGTTGTCTAGGCCTCCCCAGTGTTGCCGTCAGCCACCACCAACCGCACCATCATTCCCGCCTTCTCGGCCTCACCGTCACGCCCACGCCATCCTGACTAACAGGATCAGAGGGATCAAAAACTGCTAATTCATATAAAGCCATCGAGCCCCTAACCTCGTCTATCGTTGTGCATGTATTCCTAACCTCGTTGTTATCTGCCCGACCTCACCTTTCCTGACAGCGCCATCAATCCCATCGTGTATGCTTTACACCCCGACCTTGCCCATAGTCGTCTGCGCCTCCTAGCCTTCTCGTCGTCCGCCCCAGCCGCACCGTCATCCCCGCCTCCCCAACCTCATCGTCACGCCCGTACCACCCACCGTCGTAGATCAATAAAAATAATTTGGATACAATTTACAAAGTGGAATAAAAAATATTGAATATAATTTTAAGGTGTAAAATGGATATGCACGCACACACATGAAGAGCAATCATGCGGAAAAAAATAAATACAGTGCAATTTTTTTTGAGTAATAAAGAAAACGAAATACGCACCTCGCTCATGGGCGTTGTGCGAGTCCATTCATTGTGCCGACTCTCTGCTAGCTAGGCCAGCCACATGCACGGTCAACCTAGCCATGCGATCGTGTGTGGCTCGCACTGGCTAGCTGCGCTCGTTGGGCCCAGCCAGGGCAGGTAGAGGCCCCCCCGCAATCCTGGCTAGGCCCCCGACTCGTCCGTTCCACCTCTTGGTCTCGTGGATCAGGCCGATTAGTTTCTTTTGTTTGTTGCCCTTCGTCTGTCAGGTATGTCTTCCTGCTTCCTTCGTCGTGTAGCTAGGAATTTTTTACTTTTATATTATTTTTTTATGAATATATAAAATGTACATCCCTCGTAAAGTTTTGCAAATATACACCTATGTCGTCATTTGAAATGACGGTACCTAGCTACCATCGTTTCAAAAGGTGGTAGAGTACTGTTCACCCGACGGTGGTATAGTAGCAGGGTCATTCCGTCTTAAAAAAATCATAATTTTTTTGTATGAACTCAAATTGAGATAAATTTTATATGAAAATTGTAACTTTCCCTGAGATATACAATTTTGTTTTGTAGTTCATATTTTTTTCATTTTAAATCATTTTGATGATAAAATAACTGACATAAATTTTTTCTTTTCTTAAAAGCATATCTTAAAAAAATCATATTTCTTTCGTGTCAACTTGGATGGAAACAAAAGTTTTACAAAAATCGTAGAACTTTGTAGTTGATACATTTTTCATTTGAAATCATTTTGATGCTCAAATAATCGACATTATATTCATATCTAAATTTGGACAAAAAAAATTTCTCGACAACACATTTCAAAAATCATAATGTTTTCATATAAACTCAGATGGAGGCAAACTCTACACTAAAATTGTATCTCGACGAGATCAACAACTTTGTAGTTCAAACTGTGTCTATTTAAATTCATTTTGATGCTCAAACGAATGACACAATGTTTAGATTTAAAATTCAAATTTTAGATCTGTATAGTATGATTATTTGAACCTCAAGGTGATTTCGAGTGAAAAATGATTAAACTAGAAAGTTGTAGATCACGACGAAAGATATAATTTTTATATAAAATTTATCTCTATCCGAGTTCATACAAAAAAGTTATGATTTTTTTTAGAACAGACTAGTTTGTCTCCATCCGAATTCATACATATTTTTTAAAAACGGATTGGCCTCTAATGGCGGTAGGAGTGTTATAGTACCACCATCGGGTGAATAGTACCCTACCGCCGTTTCAAACAGGTGTATGTTTTTGCCAAATTTTGCGAGGGGCGTATATTTTTGCAAAATCGCGTGTGTGTGTGTATATATCTAGCTATATACCGAGTACATAAGATAGTCTAGGCCCAGGTTGGTTTATTACTTTTAAAATACATGTATCCTTCAAATTATGACCAAAGTTCAAGGGTTAATTAGATGGAAAAAGTTCACTTTTGGCCATCGAACTATTGGACGAGTTCACTTTTGGCCATCGACCTCTAAAACCAGGAATGTTTGACCATCGAACTGTTAAAACCAGACACATGTGACCATCATGCCCATTCGACGGCGGTTTCCCCTGCCATGCTGGATCCCGCCGCCATGTCAGCATGCTGACTCAGATGGGCCCCCCTTGTCAGGTCGTTATCCTCTCCATCCCGACTCCTCGTCCAAATCCTCTCCGTCGTCCAAATCCTCTCCGGTCCCTCACCATCCAAATCTTGTCCCCTTCTCGGCGGCGACGTCCGGCGGCCTGCTGCGGCTGGCTGGAGCAAACCTCGACGGTGACTTGCGAGACGGACGGCAACCTGCGGCGGCATGCTCGAGCAGACCCCGGCGGCGAGTTGCGGGACCTGCGGCGACCTACGACGGCTGGCTCGAGCAGACGCCGGGGGCGAGTTGAAGGACCTGCGGCGACCTGCAACGGCTCGCCATGGAGAGCTCTTGGAGCTCCAGCAGCTCATGCTGTCCAGGCGGAAGCGGCGGCGGGGGCCCTCCCATTCTCCAGTGCCATATAGGCGGGGGCACATGCTTGAATCGGCGGGTGAGTAGATATGAGCTATCGCTTCAGATTTTGATTTGAGATTTTGCTCGATTTGATGGCATTCGTCATGAACAGAGAGGTGGCTGCAAGTTTTGGTTATGCTGTGATCCACTTCCTTCTACCTTCCTCTACGAGCTGCTGGTAGACCTACGTGATGCCGTATGGTCACTGAAGAAGCAGAACACTGAATTGAGGAGAAGACTTGACAAAGCTGAGAACAGGGTAAAGGAGCTTGAAGAGCTAGCTGTTGCAAATCACAGCGAAGAATTCAGGGATGAAGGAAACGAAGAAATGAGAGCCAAAGTTTGTAGGTCTGTTCAAAGCTTGTAATCTTAGATGTTGGAATGATATGATGGAATTGATGTGAACTTTGTTATGATCAATGTGAAATCTGTCACGATCAAATGAATATCACAGTTTGACATTCTAAAATATGGCAGAATAAGCCACCAGTTTGGCACTTTAATACATAGCAGGAAGCCACCAGTTTGGCACTCTAGTACATAGCATTCGAAAAGATAACAGAACAAGGCAACCACCAGTTTGGCATTCCGATACATTACACACACACATACACAAGCACATCTAGTGATGTTTGTTGCCCTCAGCAGGACCAGGTAGGAGGAACTTTGTGGGTTGGGATGCTCTCCTAACTGGAAGCTTGGTCCTTCTAGGCTCTTGGGCAGCGACATGAGCTTCAGCCTTGCCACATGTTATACTGATGTTGACACTGGAGCTTGCTTGGCTGATGGGTACATTGGCATGCAAATTGACTTGAGCTGTACCACTTGTGCCTGTTGTGTCCACCGTTGCTTTTGCAGATGCCCTCAAAAGTGCCTGTAAAAGCATTAAGGAGTTAGCAAAAGATAAGAATATGGATGTACTGAAATTGACAAAAATTTATAAATCTCACATACCTTTTTTGAAGAAGTGATCTGTAGGCTGCCTTTAGTGCTTGCCTTCCTCTTCTTTGAACATGTAGTGCTTTGCTGAGTTGTTGAAACAACCATGGCTGGTTCTTGTGGAGCATTGCATGAGAAATTCCCATGTGCAGATGCACTTGGTGTGTTGGCTGGCTGTGAAGGAGCAGTTTGTCCATTTCTTTTGTCACAGGTAGATCTGTTGTGCCCAATTTGCTTGCACTTCCTACATCTAATGATTGTCCCAACTCTTGACACTCTAGTAGCTTTGGGTTTCTCATTTGGCTCCCTCTTCCTCTCTTTCTTGGGCCTACCTGGCATCCTCACATATCCAGGTGCTTTCAAAGGCTCCTTATCTGAATCAGGCCAGCTCTGGATGCCTTCCACTGGCATGAGGCAATGACTGTAGGTTTTCTTAAACTCACTGACGGAGAAGCAGCTGGCAATATATGGTTCTAGGGAATTTGTTTTGCAGAAAATGCATGATATGGCATGTACACAAGGTAAACCAGATAACTGCCAATACCTACAACTACACTCTTTTTTGTTCAAGTCCACAGTGAATGTGTTTTGGTAGTGTTTGACTTCATATTGATCTTGTCCATTGCTAATTGCATGACATACAGCAGATAGGGTAATGTATAAATTCAGTTTCTTCAAAATGTTGGGGCATATGAGTGTACTCCAACCATCTGACTTGGTTCTATGTTGCTGAATCCTAACCATGACTTGTCTTCTAATTGTCTCAAGCATGGTAATTATTGGGAAGAATCTAGCTTCTAGAATCCACTTATTGAACGATTCACACATGTTATTGTCTACTGAATCACAGTAAGATCCTAACCTGAACCAAGCTCTACTCCAATGGCGGGGATCGGTCCTCATAATTGCTCTAGCTCCTGCTTTTGTCACCCGAGCTAGCCTATCCTTGGCAAGGTTGAATAATGTGAGACATGGAGCCTTGGCACAAGCCCAAAATTTCTTCTGCCACTCCTTCTTCTTGTATGTTTTCCTCCAGTTTGCATAAATGTGCCTAGCACAGTTCCGGTGCTCGGCTTGTGGTGCCCACTTCTGAACAGCATTCAGTATTCCCTTTTGCTGGTCTGATATGAAGACCCAATCACTTCCATCACCAACCTCAATATCTCTAAATAAGAGATCACAAAACCAGTCCCAACTTAGATTGTTCTCCTTCTCCACTACTGGGTCAACAATTCACCATTTGTTGCTCCCTTAAAAAAGCACCCATCAAGGCCTACAACCTTTCTGCATCCTGCCTTGAACCCTTTCTTTAGTGCACCAAGACAAATGTAAATCCTCTGGAAAACTGGGTCAACAAGATCAGTATCTCTTGTAACAATGACAGTGCTCCCTGGATTACTCCTCAAGAGCTCAAGCTGGTACCTGTACAGCAGCTGGTACTGACCTTTAGTGGCATCTAAAGCCCTTTGCATAACTATGGATTTGGCTCTCTTGAGTTTGGAGATGCTCACATCTGCAAACATGTCCTCCTGAACAATTTTTTTCATGGCCTCGACACTCCAATTTGGGTTGGCTATGATCATCTTCTCGTACTTTTCAGCAATCCTTGCTGCAGTCACCAACCTGTTATCCCTTCTTGGTGGGCATGTATGCTGACTATTGAAGCTTGCAATCTGCCAACTGCTGGTCCTAGAATTGACTGAACACAGACATCTCCATGAACATGTAGGCCATTCACACATAGCAATTATTCTGGATTCCTCATTTTTATAGAACTTTATTAGCTTCCTTTCGACTAATCCATGCTTGATCATAGCTTTCCTGAACTGTTTCTTGCCACTAAACTTCATTCCAATCTCAAATGTTGGGTTTGCTTCTCTCTTGTTGTACCTTGGATACTTTTTGGTAATGCTGCTAACATCATCCTCTAATTCATCTACTGAATCCTCATCGTCACTGCTGATGTCGTATGGTGTTTCATTGCCTTCATCTTCTATCTCATATATTGGGTTTGCTTCTTTGGGCATCTCAAATACCACAAGATCCAAATTAGCCACTTCACCATCCGATAATTTTTTCTTCAACTCTTTAAATTTCTTCTCGATTTCGATTACTTCTTCATCTACCTCAGAAGAACAATCATCCCCAGGTAGGTACTCACTGTCACTGGAGTCATGCCCTTCAGTTTCATTGCCTGTTTCAATTGACTTGACATCACATTCTTCGACAACACTATGGTTCTCAACATAAATCTCTGCCACCTCTCCTGGTCCAATGCATGCTGACATGTCAAGGCATGCTTTGTCATCCACCAGTGCCCTAAGACCATTATCTAGTGCGTTGCCAGGGAAAAGCCAATGCAATAGAGCCCCTTCATCAACTTCACAATGGTCCTTTAGGTGCCCAATGATCTCTGGGAGTGAAATTTTATCTCTATCTATGAAAGACATCTCCTCAGTTCCACCACAGTAACAGAGCTTCCTCCCTTGGCGTATGAACTCTCCATTCAAATGGAAGCGCACAGGTAAAGTTCCCTCAACATCCATCCTCCACAATCGGTATCACATGCACCTGTACACAACGATTGCAAGTCATCACTATAGATCACACTAAATAAGGTCTCCTCTAATAAACTAATCAGCAATCCGTACAAGATAAAATCTAAAATATCTGGCCATAAAGAGCTTTCACCAGATCCAAGCCTTAATCTATTACTAATTGCCACACCCTCTCCATTAACAAGCAAATCCCCAAATAAGCCCAACAAATCGAGACACAAGGAGGCAAACTTGCATCTGTACAACATACAGGGAAGGAATGATGGTATACGACATGGATTTACTAACCTGTGGTGCATCCGTGTAGCGGAGATCGCCCTCTTCCTCTTCCACAGGTCACCACGACCAGTCGTTGCCGGTCTGCCGACAGCCCCGCAAGTCGCCGCCGGGGTCTGCTCGCCTCTAGGCTTTGGACGGGGAGGGAGAGGACTTGGACGGAGAGGAGAGGATAATGGTTGGGCAACCCGACAAGGGGGGCCATCTGAGTCAGCATGCTGACATGGCGGCGGGATCCAACATGGCAGGGGAAACCGCCGTCGAATGGGCATGATGGTCACATGTGTCTGGTTTTAACAGTTCGATGGTCAAACATTTCTGGTTTTAGAGTTCGATGGCTAAAAGTGAACTCGTCCAATAGTTCAATGGCCAAAAGTGAACTTTTTCCTAATTAGATCTGTGCCATTATAACTTTGTTGTTTTTGAAGCACACCATTACTATTCAAGAAACTAGGCCACTGCCATTGTAATTCTCCATATGTTTGAGATACGCCATTATGTACACCTGAAGACGTATTGGGCCCACTTTCAGACATCCTAAAGCTAAAGTACTTTCGAATGGACACTTTTGCCCCTGTTAGTCTCCCTCCGTCCTACTCTATGACGCATCGGGCCCACTTGTCATCCCCTTCCTTCGCACGTCGGCAACCCGTCCTCGACTCCTCCGGCGCGCGGGCAAACTCGGCCTCCCCTCGCCGGCCGGCCATCAACGCCACCACACCTTTCCCAGCTTCTCCCCTGACCCTCCGGCCAGCGCGCAACCCGTTCTCGAGCTCCTCTGCCGGCATGAAAGAGGCAGGCGCCGCGGCTTGCGCTGGCGGCCAGCCCCTCCATCTCCCAGACCCACCGGCAGTCCTCGAGCTCCACCCCCGGATCCAGGAGGAAGAGCTCCGCCAGGGCCGCGGGGGAGCTCCTCCGTCGGGGGTCGGGCGAGCCCTTTTGGGGCGCAGGGGCGAGCTTCCCCAGCCGCCGTCGAGCTCCGCCGCCGGACCTAGGGCCGCGGGGAGCTCCTCCGCCAGCCTCAGCTCCCTTCCTACGCCAGCACGCCGCATCAGCGGTCAGCAGCCAGCGCGCACTCCCTTCCTACGCCAGCACGTCGCAGCAGCCCGCCGCACGCACACACGCACCCGCGCCAGATGCGGACTTCCTCTTTCAGCGGCGGCAGGAGGTTGAAGAAGACCTGACGTCTGGGTCCCACACGTCAGTGAAAGAAGAGGGAGGAAAAGAGAAAGCTGAAGGGGCAATTTTGTCCATACGAATATACAGTACCTCTCTATACGTCTGACAGTGGACCCAAATCGTCTCCCAACGTACATAATGACGTATCTCAAACATATCGAGAATTACAATGGCAGTGGCATAGTTTCTTGAATAGTAATGGTGTACTTCAAAAACAGCGAAATTATAATGGCACAGATCTAATTAACCCAAAGTTGAAATTCGAACCTCACACAAAGAAGCAATCAAGAAAGAATAATCCACACCTGATCCATGTTTCAATGCACCGCAAAAGAATGGTACGCGTACACTGAGAGCTAATGCTTCAGGGTGTAAACAGAATAAGCTACACTAGTACACAAGAAGGCATATCAAATGATTACCCTATCATTTCAACTGCATAGATAGTATGGTTTAAGACTAATGGTAATAGTTCAAGCATGGACACAAGTGAACTGCAAATGACCACAGGCCATTTCAATTGCGGCGTACTTTTGCAGCAGCAAGCAAATCTTGGTTTTAATGATACATAGTGTAATGCCAAATTATACCATCTTAGCTATCAAAGACAGCAGTTTGGCAATGTAAGAGATGCAAAGAATCTAGCCTGAATGGATGCCCGCAGCTGACCATATGTGGCTCTTCAGTATCAAGGAATTTCCTACTGAAGGAAAACACGGGTTGATCTGCTGAAGGAACATGATTTCCTTCTCCCAGACAATCGTGATTTGGGAAGGCTCCTCGATTAAAGACAGGCAATTTCTTAGTTATAGCAACTTCAAAATGGAGTTTCCACTCCAAAACTTTACAAACTCTGTTGAAAAAAGAAGGCAAGCAGCCCTGGTAAAATGAGTTCAAAGTGGATGAAAAAGGTATAACATTTGAGGTCCAATGTCAACACGACCATGCATTTTCAAATTCAAATATATTCTAATACGACAGAACCCATTTAATACAGGCAAACACTTGAAAATTTTGCACAGACTAATAAGCAATCCAACATGCACAACACTTGATGCAGCAGAAACATGTGCAATTGCACCTAGGCAGTGACATGTTCAAATATGTGCGCAATGACTGTGCCTCATTTGATAATAACAGAGATAACAGAAAGATGGGGACATCAAACACTTACATATATTTACATTACTCATTATTAGCAGTATGTATACAAAGCCCAGTTCCATAAGGTAGGAGGGGTGATTCCTATGAAGTGCATCAGACATGAGCTAATTTGAGTATCAACCTATGGCAAAACTACACCATGTCACCCTCCCCTAAACTCAAGAGATTTCCTGTGTACACAGCAACTGAATCAAGGCATCTCATATCCACTTGTGCAAAAGTGTTGGTTCCTGGATCACATATGAACAACAGTCCTTTACTTGCTAGATAAAGGACCAACCTCCCATCATCTAACACCAAGAACGGTTTTAGATCGCACTTACCTGCCAACCATGAGATTATCGATTCAGTCCGGATGCGGTACTCTTTCACCCAAATCCCATTCTCAAAGTCCGATAGAAACCATAGGTCCAGGGTAAAAGGTTGTTCTCGCTGGTCTGCAAGAACTAGTGAGCCTTTCAGGTCAGCCAAAGAAAGATGACTCCTCTTGTAAAGTGCCACCTTGGCATGTTCAAAGTTGCTACTTATCGGCCCCCGGAGATCTCTCCTCCACTCCTCCTTCCCAAGGTCGAAAGAAACGATATAGTCCGGTCGAATCCCACAACGGGCACCATCGTAAACTTTGTTGGTCAAGAAATACACGACCCCATCAGCGACAGTACCACTGCACTCGTCAATGAAGAGACCAGGGCCCTGCCGTCCCCTCCACCTTGCATCACCATTAGCACCACTGACCGTAAACACCTCAAAGAGCTGCTGGCCACCGTTGAAAAAACCAAGCCGGTTGAACATCCTGAGCACCTTGAGCTCTCCTGTGGCAGCGATGTGCCCGAGCGCAAAGAATGTGTATGGATTACTCAAATTCACATTATTGGCGTGCTCCTGTGACGGACTCTCAGGCAGGACCTGAACAGCTCCGGTAGCCGGATTCAGCACACTGCATCTGTTCCAATCAGTAGCTACACAGGCAAGGTTGAGGCGCGTGCAGAGGAACCGGTGGGAAGAGCCGCCGCCCGCGCCGGGGATCCGCTTCACCACGCGGCCGGACAGATCGAAGACGTAGACGCTCTCCCTGTCGTCCCGGAACTTGGCCAGGAAGAGGGGCCCCGGGTGGCGCGCCGCGTGCGCCGCGACGAAGAGCGGGTCGCCGGCGGTGACGTCGCGCCAGGAGCGGCAGACGGCGCGGAGGCGGCAAAGATCCGCCGCCGGGAGGCGCAGCAGGACGTCGAAGAGCACGTCCGGAGGGATCCTGTCGGAGCTGGCGGCGGCGCGCGCCCGCATGGCCCGGGTGGTCGGCGGGGACATCTGACCGAGAAAAGCGTACGCGTCAAGAATCCGAAATCGGGACGTCACGGAAAGCTTGCGCGGGGCGAGGAACTTACCGCTGATCGGCCGGTCGGGGCGGCGGGCGGAGAGGTCGACGGCGGCGCGGGGCGGCGGGCGGCGCGGCCGAGGACGGAGGGGATCGGGCGAGAGGGAGACAGAGACTGGAAAGTGATTAGCGCTGGGCTTTCCTGGGTGAGATTCAGTAAGCATGCGGGTGGTGGGTTGTGGGTTGGGTCTATGAACTTGGATGGGCCAGCATCCAATAGAGTCCATTTCACAATGGGTCCTTGACGGAGTTTATGGTGTGCATTTATTTTCTTCCTTACATTTCCCGGACAAGAATTCGAATATGACATTATGAATAGGTGTGATTTCATTTGTCTCTGCCTGCGGAAATTTTGAATCTTGTACTCGAATTCTTCAGCCTGTTCGGTCGGCTGGTGGCTGGTACTGATTTATTCCGAGAGAAAAGTACTACCGGCTGGTGGCTAGCAGTTGATTTGTTCTGAGAGAAGAATACTGTTGGCTGGTGGTTGATAAGCCAAACGAACAGACTGCTTTGTCTTGTATAACAAATGTGTTATTCTTCTTATTTTTAATATAATCGGCAGCTCTCATGGATGCATGGTTTGTTAAAAAAGCAAATGTTTTATTCTATCTAGTGGCAGATTTGGAGTTCGAATTTTGTACATCTTTCTCCGGTGACCCTTCTTCTCCGGCAAGGATGATTAGCATTCACGCTCAAGTTCAGGGATCGCTGTCGCCAGTTGTTCCCCCAGTTTCTTCTCTATACCTTGGGTTTAGTCCCGTCCATTCAGAATAAGGAGGTAACAACTACAAACTAGTAAACAAGTACTCTTTTCGTTTCACATTGTAGATCATTTTAATTTTCTAGATTCATATATGTATGTATACATATTAAAAAAACCAAATCGGTCTACAATTTAAGGTGGTAGCAACTCCAAACTAGTAAACAAGTACTCCTTCGGTTTCAAATTGTATGACGTTTTGGTTTTTTAGATTCATAAATATTTATATATATGCATATCTATAAAAACCAAACCGACCTACAATTTAGGACAGAGTATAGGTTACGGATGCAGATTGGTCCCACAGAACCTCTCAAATTGCAGAGCACTAGATAGCTGGACAACTGAAGAGCAACGGAACGATCTTCCGCAGTTCCCCTGCTCCCACAACAGCCTCCGTTGTCACACCACGATCTATGTGAATGATGACATTTTCTTTCCATACAAAACCTTAAGCTTCTAGTTGTGAATTATATCAACATCCTTAAAAACAAAGATCTAGGTCAGTATGGAGGGCATGTGTCTGTTAAAATATAATCCAAAAAAACCCAAGTTCTATATGAGGAAAAAGGGAATTACATGCCTATGGAGACTTCATGAAAGCCGTCGAGAGCTCATAATAGGTCAATCTGCAGAGAAGTATATAAAATGGGCTAAGCACAGAGGTATGCAAAGCCTTTTTTTTCTCCAAATGGAAGGCAGGAGATTATTCATTAAGAAAGAATTCAGTTGAAAAGATACATAATCCGTCCTAGCCTCCTAGGTGGATAAACATCAAAGATATCCTAATTACACAGTTGACACTTAAACACCAAAGATGCAACAAACCTTCTTTACCTCCTTATCATGGGCAATGCTTAATTGATTAATACGCGGATAACAGTAATAACTGATAAAACATTGAATATTGTATATTGGCTAAATTCTCTAGAAATAAACACAATGGAATATGGGTAAATGAAATTAGCCCATCCTTCATATGTAGTTTAATGCTAAATTAAACACCAAGTACCAGGAGAAGTAATTCAAGTATGTGAAGAATGACTAAAAGCAAAGAAGCTATCCTGAAGTCCATGGCAATCATATTGCATCATTCAGCTGTGCATATTAAAATCAAGGAGAGTAAATCCAATTATGCATGTTACTAACCCTGGATGCCTGATGTTAACAAGATAGTTCCAGCTAAGAGGCAATAGAGCTTGATTTAATCTGCAAAATCCAAAAGATATTTACTTCATCCAAAACATCTACTTCTAGTTTTTTCAGTACCTCTTTTTAATATAACAAAGTTCCAGAAACGTTACAAACCAAAAGGTACAGAAAAAACAAGCTACTATACAGGCATCAAATGTGAATGCTTATTCTGAGTAACTCAAAAAAAATGTAGTAAACCCAATAAAAAATATTTCTTTAAACAAGGGTGCATATAGGTCACATGAGGTGGGGTCAAATGAGTCTGCATATAGGTTGTCTCAAGCACAAGGCGGATACAAAAATCATGTGTCAGCACTTCAGACAGGCAGTTAAGAATTCAGCCCAAACTCACCGAGAGAAAAGCTACAGCACACATGGACAAGCCACTATTTTCAGAAACATGCAGCAATACTGCCCAGAGAGTGGCAAATGCATGCTCAAATTTTTGCACACAAACATGCCTTCAATACAGACAAAGAGAGTATACAAATGGAAACAGTAAGCACACCTTCATAAATTGGGAATAACATTCAAGCACTGGGTACAATAGGAGACAAGATTCCAGGATAACATTAACAAGTTCATAAAAACCTCTTTAAAAAGTGAAGTGGGGGTGATAATTGAATCCTGCGGTTCACAAGCTACATTGCATTGGGTAGGAACTAGCAAGAAATTACAGTACTACTCCATGTTACCACGTTGTAAACTCAACAGATTTCCTGTGTATATACCAACAGCATCAAGACCCCTCATCTCAACCTCTTGGATCATAAATAAGCAGAATCCGTGTCGATGATAGAAGGATGACCAACCTCCCACCATCCGACACTACCAATGGTTTTACAAAGCACTCATCCGCAGGGACAGCAGATTCAGTCTGGATGCTGTACTCTTTCAACCAGAGATCATTCTCAAAGTCTGACAGAAACCAGAGATCCAAGGACAGGTTGGTAAGCTAGAACAAGAGAGCCTTTCAGCTCAGTTAAAATAAGTTTATGACAAATAGAGCGGTACTCCTCTGCAGCATCAGCACTGTCCATTGAAAGGCTGCTGCTTATTGGCCCTTGGATATCTCTCCTCCATTCCTCTGTCCCAGGTCCGCTAAAGTAATCTGTGACCAAAGGATAATGTAGCCATCCAAATCATGCTCATATCTGTACTCCTAAAAAGAATGAAAAGAAGACACAAAACTGATGCGTCATCTCCCCGCGCGTCTGCCTCCCCCGCGCGACGGCCTCCGCACGTCGCCCGTGTTTGCCGCATCTACCCCCACGTCGCCTCCCATCCCATAGCCCGCAGCTCCCATCCAATCTCGCCGTCGCCGACGCATCCCATCGCCCGCGCCTCTCATTCTCCCCCGCCGCCTCCAACTCCTCCCCCCCTCCGCCCGCGCTCCCTGCCGGCGGCCGCTCGCCACCAGCACTGGCCGCCGGAGACCACCACGTCGCCGCACGCTCCACCCCCCATCCATTCACCCCGCCGCCGGCAAGGTCCGACCTCGCGCGGCCTGCAACAACTCCGCCCGTGCCGCCTGGGATTTGGCGCGCTGGTGGCCTCCTCCTCCCCACCGGTGAGCTCCGCGCCCGCCGCCGGCCAAGGTGAGCTCCGCACCCGCCGCCGCCCACCTCCGCTCCACCGCGCGCGCCGCGCCGCCACGCCGCCGTCTCCACCTCCACCGCGCCGCCGTGGTCTGCACGTCGTCTCCACCGACAAAGGTAGTTGCTTTTTCTTCTTCCTTTCTTCTTCTTCCTTATTAAGCAAATGTGTTTGGAACAGTGGCGGAGCTAGGATTTCAACTTAGGGTATGCCGAATCAATAGTTCAATAATGAAATATACAATTCGGTATACAACTATAAAACTCACCATGCAATTCGTTGAAAATTTTCATTCAATTTGATATGCAAGTATAAGGATCTCATAATATCTTTAATTCAACAAATAAGTTCAAAACTTGCATAATTAACAATATAGCAAATGCAGCAAAAAAATCGGATAACTCAAATGTTGTAAATCAATCTATGGTAGCCTGATATATCAATCTATGATATATTGTGAATCAATGGTTTCATGTTAAAGTAAACAATATCAAGAAGCCGGATAACTGAAAAATATTGCTAAATAGAATTCACTCATACGGTGAACAAAATGATTACATGTCTATGGAGAGCTGCCTGGAGACCCGAGACCTGCTAGCTCCCGGCTATGTGGCTGCAGAGACTGCGCCCTATGCCGTGACGTTTCTGGCCAGCAGCCACCTCTTCGTGTTGCTTTCCTTCTTGCATGTTCTCACACGACTCATGATTGCAAGGGATTTTCTTTTTACTGGTACATCGGCCTGCCAATTCTCAGGGTATGCCAAGGCATACCTGGCATACCCATTGGCTACGCCACTGGTTTGGAACGAAAACTCTGTTTATTTGTCTACAGATTTCCTTAGTAGAGATTAATCCCATTTGCAATGTTCTAGCATAAGAAATAAAAGCCTGGTCATAAAATAAAATGTTCAGGGTAGAGAAATTTTAGAAATGTTCTTAATAAATCAGGTGTGGAAAAAATTGTAGCAACAATCTGCCGAATTTGCAATGTTCCGATTAATAAAAATGCTCCAGGCTTCCAGCTATGGAATTCAATGTTCCAATTTTGTTCCACCTTGAGTGCTCATGAAATCTGTCAACAAATACATAGATAGTCGATTTATTGTACCAGGACCTGCATCCCCATATCAGAATCTAATGCCTTTGTGTATTGCAAGTATTTGGCATGTGTTTATGACAATTTTCCAAACTTCAAGTTGTATTTAACACTTAAATTCCAAGCCATATCTAGCCTGCGTTAGATTATGGCTTCTGGCAACTGCAGTTTATGCCAGTGCTTTCTTTCTTTTTAATGCTACTGATCAATTGAAAGATGTCTTTCCCCCAATTTGGATCACTTTCGTTCCTAGCATTTCTTTTTTTATGGATTTTCTTGCTAACTTTGAATTTCCTCAGTGGAATTAACAGTAATGAAACATCTTGCAAATATTTCTCTAGAATGGCTTGGACGTTGGTCTCAAAGTTACTAGGTGTGCCAAATGGGATGGTCAGTCAATGGATTTTTTTAATTTATTGACCCTACCAGAATAGCAATTGCTTAAAAAAAATCACTCTATGTTGTATAACTTGATAGTCGTTGAAGCAGACGATGCAGATGTGAATAGAACAGACACAGCTTGTTGTATAGGAAAGAACACGGAAAAGTAAGTTGTAGTGTCACACCTGTAACAAATACAACTAGGAGAACAGCAAACGCAATGCTCGCTCCATCATACCAGCCTTCTTTTATACCCTATCACAATAATATCCAATTGTAAAAATAAAGGAGCACAAATAAGCAATGCAACCAATGATAAGCCAGACAGACAAGGAATAAGATGAAATAGCATGGAAGGTTGCATGCACTAGAAACTAAATGAAGCAGGATAGATTTTGAATATGATCCAGACAAACAGAACGTAGTGGGAGAAATAACAAATAACTTAATCAGCAAGTCAAAGAATTATATGTGTAATGCCCACCTCTGTTGTTATGCCCAAGGCCAGTGAAACAGCAGCAACGACCATGAGGATGATTAATGTCAAATCTTTACACGCATCCCATACGAAAGCCTAAATAAGAGGTCCAGTACAGCAGGAGTGACTAACCCAGAGAAAGGAAATCTGTTACATATTTGCATCATAGATAGAGAAAAGCTTATCATACCAAAAAGCTTCTTCCTTTCTTACGAGTATATATATGTGTTCGAGCCAAATGCATTTCTCCTGGCCATTAAATCTGTGTCATCTCCACCAATTCCCTTCTCCGTATCGGTTTTTAGCATGTTAGCTACACCAGAAATCAGTAGAGGAAAGTATTAGTTATTGTACAGGTAGGTTAGATGATAATGACAACATGATTGTCTCACCCCTCCATATTGTTGCAGAGCAGAGTAGTTGTGATCTCTTGTCAACACTGTAAGCTGGTCTTCTTTGATTCCAAAGCCAAGCGCACCATCAGGATGAGAATGTGGTACTGCACAAGACACTGAAGCAAAAGGTTTTAAAAAAATGCAACAATAAGGATCACCAATTGCACAATAGAATAGTATACTGAAAAGAAGCAAAGCATGCTCCTATCATTTCCTAATAAATGTCCCTCCTGGAGTGTGTTATCACATCAAACCATAAGGACCAGGATAGGAGGCAGATGAAAAGTACTTGAAGATATATTACGCAAGACAATTACATAGTGTAAGCCCTAACAACTTTATAAGCAGAGTGAGTAAACGCTGAAATAATACCTGCAGGTTCTTTAGACTGACCATGGGCTCGACCAGCCTCTTTGAAACGAAAAGCAGCCTGAATAAGAAAATATAGACATAAGCTAATAGCCTAATACCAATAATTAAATTTTAAGAACAATAAGAAATTGTTTCTAGCATGATACCCTTATAACATGATGCATTCAGCACAAGGGCTGCTTGCTGCAATCAATACCAACATGCCAAAGAGAAAAAGTCATGCCACCGGAATGCTGGGCAACTAAAAAGCGATGCATAATATGTGGCATCACCTCTAAAGTTAGGAGGGAAACAATTACTACTACTACAGTTATTCTCAGTGCCTATTTCAAGCATGCCCAGCAATATGCCAGGCTGAGAAGAAAGCACCACAATTCTTTCTGGTTTGGTTTGGAATAGAGAAATAATTGGGAAGCTTCCTACTTTTCAATTATCCGTAATAAAAATTATTGTGATGCTTTGCTGTTCTCATCAGGAACCTTGCTTCAGGCTGTTCTTGGTCAGGCTTCTCAATGTTAGCTCCAACTATGCTGGCATCCTCTCCTGAACTGCAGATTGTGGCTTGAAGCTCCAAATTGACTGCTGCCAGGTTTGTTTGATCTACTAACACACCATCATATCATCATACATTTTTCGGAAACTTAAAATGCTTAGTGGATGCACATTGCAGATATTTTTTATAAGTTGAACTTTGTGTGGGCATAAGTAACAATTCTTGGAGCCAAGTTTGGGTAGTATAAGAATCAGGTAAACATACTATTACAGATTAGGCTATCTTCTTATTTTGCATAAATAAATGTAATATTATGTTAACCTGATTCTGTAAACAGTACTCTGAGTATACCTAATATAAACAAAAACAACTCAAAAAATGTGGACAGTGAAGGGAATAATTGCCAATGGTCATTCCTTAGCATAATATTTATCTTGGATAGACTAATGACACAAATGAATTTATCTTGCATAAGATCAAGCGAACAGGCAGACGCTCATGAAGATCGTTGAAGCAGACGATGAATCTCCATCAGGTTGACGCTCGTGCCAAAGGATCAACGAGCCTGTACTGGATCGTGCTCCAACTGCAGCAAGCATAGGTTCAACGGATCCGGCGACGTCCAGAGGTAAGGATTCTTTTCTATATCTTTTCCCCATACCAGTTTTGATGATCTCAATCAAAGAAATGTGAATTGTCTGACTGAGTGGATGTTTTTCCCAGTGCTGACCAAATATAGGATTTCCTTTTGAGTAATTTCTGAATATTATTTTCTCTAGACGCCTACTGCTTCGATGCGAATGGATTCCTCGAGCTGAGATCATCTAGATTGAGATGGTAGAATCAATGTCAATGAGGAGTCTTGAGATGGGGTGCAGCAGCAACCTGGAGATAATGGTCATTTTCTAGGTATTGTAGCAATACCCCACTTAATTCATTTTCAAGGTTGCACATGTTGTGATCTTACAATAGTTATCATCCGTCATATAAGCAGAGTACAGCTTCTTCATTTGGTTAAATGTGCTTTGTACCAATAGGTAATAAGAAATTAATAATGACTCATCAATATAAATTGCTGCAGCCACACACACAATCTAATTCCCTTTTTGATATTCAACTTCTGCAAATAATTGTTCTGATTTGTTGTCTATTAAATACCGGAGCTTATTATGTTCATATACTCCTGCCGAATTTGACATATATATTTGTCCACATCATATTCTTTTCAAACACGAGCACATTCATATTTAAGAACTGTGATATATCTTTGTCCTGTGGTATTCTCACTACTGTCACATTAGAAGTCTTTAATTATTTGAAAAACCTATATTTGAGCTATCTCCATTGAACAAACTTATGTAACATGTCCTTTTCTTGCATCAGATTTCTGAGATCGAGGAAAAGCAATTTCTGACAAGGCGCACATTGACATTGTGTTCCTGACAAGTAAGATGATTGATTCTATTGATGTCCATCAATGCTTACTAATTGCTTGATCTGTTAGGTATTTGATTTCTGAAAAAAAAATATGATAATCAGGGCAAAAGGTGTCATGTTCTTGCCTGAATACATTTATGATAGCTCAGTTGATTTGTTTCTGGATTTCTTAGATACTTCAAGCAAAGCCTTTAACTGTGCCTATTGCTCATACAACTCCTCTTGGCGATCAAGTAAAGTTTTATTTTGTCCTGAAAGCGTTATTTTCAACTGTGAAAAGTAACGCAGTGGCACTCCTTGTCCACAAAAAAATAACTTAGTATACCTCTCAAGATGACCAATTCAGAAAACATGTCTGCTGTTAGTGTGATGCTAAATGAAACCTTTTGGTTGTACCGACAGCTGAGGGACATCAAAATAGGTTAACACATCAAGAAGCACATTAAGGGCCCTAAGAATATTGGGTGATGCAACAATAACTGAGAAAACATGTTATGAACACAATAACTAACCCTACAACAGTATTGCCAAGCTTCTCCTGTGTGGACTTGTTAGATAATTGAACTCCAGGAGTCGTAGAAAAACCTCTCTGGACTCGGGTTCGAAGCATCGCACCTTAGCCCAGGGGAAGGAGTCTCCCCATGTGATCAAGATTTTTTTTTTTGCAAAAAACAGTACTGAGAAGCATCATGCCGTCTTGGCTAACATGGGCAAACTGTTGTGCATATATTGATACAAGTGAACAGAAGTTCAATCTTGGAACTGTTGCTTGTTGTTGATATACGTAACATGTGAAATTTTACCATATGATTCATTTCAACTTGTGTAATACCTTACAAACGATAAGCATGTATCCTTGTTAAACTCAATGCAGTTGAATTCTTTCCTGAATAGGAAATAAATCTTGTGATTTCATCTCTCCGGCGATGGCGCACCAGTCACAACCTAGCCGGATTAGAGTCCCTCTTGGTGACCTGACAAACACATGTCAAACAGGTAATAATCTTCATTCAAATGACATCTCAGCATGCATCTTCCTGTTTCTATTGTCTAACCCAGATTTGGTAGAGGGGCTGCAAAGAGAGTCAACTTCCAAAGATCGTAAGAGGCAGAGGGAAAAGGAACGTTATGCAGCAATGACAAGGGAGATGAAGGATGATAGAAACAAGAAGCAACGTGAGAGGAGGATGATGAAGAAGGCCCTCGCAGATGGTAATCAGCTAGGTCAAGTCCATGCCCTAATGGAACAAGACAATGATAATAAATGTCTACAAAGTGGACAATTCACGGAGCACTGTCAACAGATAGGTTTGTCTAATTGGTCGTTCAATATTATGAGGGTTTATATGTCGTCCTGATCACCTATCTGTTTTGTGTAGCTGGGGACGAGGTATTGACCAACACAGATAGCAACGTCCAATGCATAAATGAAAGTCGCATTGATAAAAGTGTTGATGGAGGTAAATGTTTTGTTAATCCGCCAAATACCAAATCTTATTGTACCCGTCGATTGAGGTTTTTTTCATGCCTTTTTTACCAGATGCGGGTGGGGACGATGATAACGAATGGCTCCATCGGGGACATTTGACTCCAAATAATGAAAAAACAGGTATGTCTTAACTGTTGTTCCATATACAAATTGTCATGCATAAAGGAATGTCTCTTTACTGCTTCCAAGCTGCGCCAACCGAATATAGAGGCTTTGATGCATGCCCATGAAGTGAACAACAGATGAAGGTCTGTTTGTTGAAACAGTTTGGAAACTATAAGCAGGACTGTATCCACTCGTTTGGTTAACTTGAAACCCTGGCATCAAAATAGCTATGTTGCACGGATACGGATACACGTATCGGTAGTACGAGGCAAACCGCTCACTGTATATTTGCATCAGAATATTGGGCAATGACCAGGTCAAAATTACAATAAAATCACTCAAATCTTGAGGTCATATTATAGTGGGCCACCAGTACCTCTTGTTGTTTAAACTGATAACTGTTAATTGTTGTCCGTCCTAAATATAGTTTTCTAGGATTATCGTAGTTGTTATATTTATCAAACAATCGGTCATATGGAATTTAGGAGGCAATGATGATCCCAAGTCCGTGGATGACCAAAAGCTTTCTCCCAGCGAACACCGTCGTAGGAAGGATAGGGCACGTTATGCGGAAATGTCTCCTGGTGCGAAGGAGGCACTACTGAAGAGGAACCGTGATGCAAGAGCTTCAAAGAGATTATTTAAGACACCGCAAGAGGTGAAGGAGAGTAGGAGGCAAGTCAATTTCAGCAATAGAAAGAGGAGGAAGGAACAACGTGAAAACAACTTGCATCCTGACTCCATCGCCATGGAAAACCCTAAATGGAAGCCAGAGCTTTTATTGCCTCCTGGTGATAAGCCTCCCTCAAGAGTATCGGAACAGATGGTGATCCCCGATTTCGATGGCACACCTGTCTACGTCGAGGCAAATGTACGAGAACCTCCTCAGCAAGTTGAAACCCCGGAGTCATTTCTATCCAACACTATCCATACAGCCCACCTAACTCCAGGATTGCGAGAATCTCGACGAAAGCGTCGTAATCAGGAGTTTGAATCAACCATCGGAAGAAACACCAATGGGACCACGGCGGAAAATGAGAACATTGCGAGTCAGTCGACACAGTCGTGTGTTGTTGACAATGGTAAACTACCTTGCAACCTATATGTTATTATAACTGATGAGTTAATACACATTTAACCAAATCGTGTGTTTTAATGTTGTATATATAAAGGTGTCACGCAAACCTACCCTCCGGCTGACGAAACATCAGATGCATTAGGAGCAGGTAACAACATTACTTGCTTCTGGTCGGTCGGCACTGTTTCCATGTCTGACCCACCATCCAATCGCTGCAGGTACTTTCGAACATGCACAACATAATGAAAGGTGTACTCAAACACAACCATCCGTGGTTGATGAGCCTGATTCTATGCCACCACGTGATTTGCACGGATACCCTTGTCAAGGTATGTGTTTATCACACACATGCTCTTCCCATTCACGTTGTGTATATTCATGAATGTTCGTCTCACCACTGAAGTCACATGTGGTTGCTCAGATGGTGATGAAAACATCGTATTCGATGAGGACGAGGAAGAGGATGAAGGGTTTCTTTTCGCGGGACAAGGTATACCTCGCTGCAATTATCTCACGTTAAGATTTCATTAAAACCAACATATGGCACCCTTGACATATGCTAAATATTATCAGAGGATGATGATGATGCCGTCGTGGATGACGACCTCACAAGGGGTGATGAGGTTACTATTGAATCGGATGCACCGGATCCATTCTGTGGGGTTTACGCCAATGTCCCAAAAGAGGGTCATGCGCTGAAGCCAGTAGATAATTGCGAGTTCTGCAACGCCAAGAAGTTTGAGTATGAACCGCCGGGATTCTGCTGCCGTAGTGGAGCCATTCATCTATCCACCCCCGAGACGCCCCCGGATGAACTCGTGCGGTTGTGGACGGCCTCTGACTCTGATGCCAGGCATTTTCGTGACCACATCAGATATTTTAATGGGCACTTCTCCTTCACTTCTCTACACTGTAATATTGATGGTGCGACCACCGACACTCGGAAGTGTCCTATATACACCTTCCGTGCGCATGGCGCCCTTTACCATAATCTTAAAAACTTTGGCAAAGAAAATAAGTATGAACCTAATCACCTCGAGCTTTATTTCTACGACAACGATCCTGATCTTGATTATAGGCTCAGCAAGTGTCGTGAGAAGACTGAACAGAAAGACAGAGAGGTTATTCGTACGTTGGTAAACATCTTCAATAGTGGTGTTAATCCCTACTCGGATCAACTTCGCACTATGGGAGAGGTAGAGGATTTTTCCGATTACCATATCGAGTTCAACCTTGATCAACGATTGGACCAGAGAACATACAACAAGCCTTTAACGTCAGAGGTTGCCGCCGTTTGGATTGAGGGGAGCGAGCATCGGGGTCAGTTTGAAAATAGTGTCGTTCTCCACGGGAAGGATAGGTCATGGAAAGGCATTCGGTCGTATCATGGCTGCTACGACCCCCTCTCGTACCCGCTTTTCTTTCCAAGGGGAGAGTTCGGGTGGCACAACTGCATTCCCAAAGTTGGTGTGACTGAGGCGCAGGTTAATAGAGCCCGAGCGATCCGCAAGCAACGTGCTCAGGGGGATGGCGAAGATGAAGCGGGTAATTGCATATTTCCTCTTAACAAATATGACCCGATTATCGTGCATCATGATACTAACCGATAGCTTTCCTGTGTGTAGGGTCTGCCGGGAATAAATGTGTTTCAGTTCGTGATTACTATTCGTACAGGTTGCAGATGCGGCCTGGCATTTTCAACCCGATACTATACGGCAAGCGTCTGTTCCAGCAGTTTGCCGTCGACACTTACGTGAAGATAGAATCTTCGCGTCTGGACTACTACCGAAACAATCAGGATATTGTGAGGGCTGACTTGTACCAGGGTTTGGTTGACAGCTATCGTAACGGGGTGGAAGACGCGAGTGAGGTTGGGAAGCGTACCGTTCTATCACCGACGTTCATAGGTGGTCCCCGTGATATGAGGCGTCGGTACATGGACGCGATGGCGCTGGTTCGGAAGTACGGCAAACCGGATGTCTTCCTCACCATGACATGCAATCCGAATTGGGATGAGATAAAGAATGAACTATGTCCAGGACAGTGCGCCCAGGATCGTCCAGATCTCGTGGCTCGAGTGTTCAGAGCCAAGTTGGAGGAGCTGAGGCGGCGGTTGTTGTACAACGACATACTTGGGAAGGTTAAAGCCTATGTATATGTTGTTGAGTTCCAGAAGAGGGGCTTGCCGCATGCACACTGGCTGCTGATAATGCAGAGGAAGTACAAGATCACTTGCCCAGAGCAGTACGACATGATTATCTCTGCAGAGCTACCCAACAAGAAGGAGTACCCTGAGCTCTACAAGATGGTCACAAAGCATATGATGCATGGACCCTGTGGTGCGCTTAATCCAAGCTGCCCATGCACAAAGGACCGTAGTTCATGCAAGAACTATTACCCACGACCATTCTGTGATTCGACATCGCAAGGCAAGGATTCGTACCCAAGGTACCGGCGGCGCGATGATGGTCGTAAGGAAATGGTTCGAGGTCACATGCTAGACAATCGATGGGTTGTCCCGTACAACCCGTATCTCATACGTACTTTCAACTGCCACATTAATGTAGAGGCATGCAGCAGCATTAAGTCCGTCAAATATCTATTCAAGTATATATACAAGGGGCATGACAGAGCATCTGTCGCTGTTAGGGAAAATGGAAAAAAAGATGCCAATGGGACCGTTGATGAGATCACGGAGTATAGAGAGGCTCGGTGGGTGGGGCCTCCAGAAGCGATGTGGAGGATATACGCCTTTGATTTACACCAGTGTCACCCACCCGTGCAGGCGCTGCAGTGCCATCTCCCTGGCCAGCATATGGTCTCATTTCACGTACGGAACAAGATTGAACGAGTTTTAAAAATGCCGCGTATCGAGGAGTCAATGCTCACAGAATGGTTCAACTACAACTACCATCACCCTGAAGCTCGCGAAATCTTGTATCGTGACTTTCCACAGTATTATACATGGAATGTGAAAGATAAATGTTGGCAACCAAGGAAAAACTCGTCATACCAGGTCGGGAGACTCGTATCTGCAAATCCGGCAGAGGGCGAACGTTATTTTCTTCGGGTCCTCCTAAACCATGTTCCCGGAGCGACGTCATGGAGGCACCTTAGGACTGTGAATGGTGTGCATTATGATTCGTTCCGTGACGCTGCTTGTGCTGCAGGTCTGATCGAAGATGACAACACGCTTGACGAATGTCTTACTGAAAGTAGTATGGTCCAGATGCCATCCTCATTACGTAGGTTGTTCGCTACAATACTGGTGTTCTGTGAGCCGAAGGATGTGGCCGGTTTGTGGACAAAACACTTTGACGCAATGGCAGAAGACTTCAAGCATAAGAATCCAAACCCTCATTGGGTGGAACAGATGGTTTTGATTGACATCAGGAACATGCTGCAATCTATGAAATCTAGGGATAACGACAAAGACATAAATAAGTTCCCCTTTCCAAAAATAGATGATGCATTTGATGACGCTAGCGCGGTCCCTCGTGAGATATTTGAGGAGACCAGCATTGACACAAATCTAGAAGATGTGGGATTATCCTCTCTACTAAATGAGGAGCAGAGGGCTGCCTATGATGAGATAATGTCGAAAGTCGACACAGAACAAGGTGGTTTATTCTTTGTAGACGGACCTGGCGGCACAGGAAAGACTTTTTTGTATAGAGCGCTTCTCGGAACTGTTCGCAGTCAGAGCAAAATTGCCGTTGCTACTGCTACATCTGGTGTTGCAGCATCTATAATGCCTGGTGGGAGGACAGCCCACTCACGTTTCAAGATTCCCCTAACACTCGACGATAAATGCGGTTGCGGCTTCACAAAACAGTGTGGAACTGCCAAGCTGCTGCAGCAAGCGTCTCTCATCATTTGGGACGAGGCGTCTATGATGAAGAGGCAGGCTGTGGAAGCGCTAGACTATAGCATGCGTGATATAATGGATTGTAAGGATCTTCCGTTCGGTGGGAAGACAGTTGTATTTGGTGGAGATTTCAGACAGGTCCTCCCTGTTGTACGTAAAGGATCCAGGGCTCAAATTGTTGGTGCTTCCTTGCGAAAGTCGTATCTTTGGGAGTTCATGCGGCATCTTAAGCTCGTGCGCAACATGAGGGCCCAAAGTGACCGATGGTTCGCGGATTATTTGTTGCACATTGGTAATGGCACAGAGGAGATTAATGAAGATGGTGATGTACGACTTCCTGATGAAATATGTGTCCCGTATACTGGGGAATCCGAGAGAGATCTAGACACATTGATCGAGAGCATCTTTCCAAATCTCAATGCAAACATGACAAACAAGGATTACATCACCTCCAGAGCCATTTTATCAACACGTAATGACTGGGTGGATAATATTAACTTGAAGATGATCAACAAGTTCCAGGGTGGGGAGATGGTGTACCATAGTTTCGACGAAGCGGTTGATGATCCTCATAACTATTATCCTCAGGAGTTCCTTAACACATTGACTCCCAATGGGCTACCTCCACATGTCTTGAAGCTCAAGATTGGCTGCCCAGTAATATTGCTTCGAAATTTAGACCCTGCCAACGGACTTTGCAATGGAACGAGGCTGGTGGTTAGAGGGTGCCAAAGAAACTCAATAGATGCTGAAATTGTTTTGGGGCAGCATGCCGGGAAGAGGGTTTTCCTTCCTCGGATACCCTTGTGCCCCTCTGATGATGAGATGTTCCCATTTCAATTCAAGAGGAAGCAGTTCCCTATTAGGCTCAGCTTCGCCATGACGGTAAACAAGTCACAGGGTCAAACAATACCAAACGTAGGAGTGTACTTGCCCGCACCTGTGTTCTCCCATGGTCAGTTGTATGTTGCCATGTCTAGAGCCACTAACCGAACCAACATCAAGATCCTCGCCCTCCCGCCTAATGCAGAGGCAGAGGAGGAAGAAGCTAGAAGGCAGGAAAATAAAGATGCAAAAAAGAAAGCAAAGGGCAAGGGAAAACAAAATGGGGTAGTCAAAAAACAAAAAAGAGTATTACCGGTGAATGGCACGTATACGAAGAATATTGTATACAAGGAGGTTTTGACATTGTAGGTAATGTAATATGATATTTATTTTTTCTTCATGCGTAACTTAGGTATTAATGAGTTTTTGGAAAAGAAATGATGCCATTTAATGTTGTTGCTTTATCTTCTTTAGGTAAAATTAAATGCTCTATGATGCTATTCATGGTATGCTGGAGATCAAGGAGAAGGAGGTCCTGGGGCAGGGGAGGTCATGCTGCAGGACTGGGTTGGGCCCTCGGATGCCATTGAGGGGTATGTGACTGATAGAGGTTGTTGGTCATTGATTTCCTTACTACTCTTGCATCTTTTGTTAGAACTGAGATGTGGTAAAAGACATCTTTTGTCGAGCTGCTGTCTACATAAGTGACTGGGATACCTTGAATGTTTACATGTCCACTTTGTATGGTTGGTTCGAAATTTGCATCAAATACAAAACGGCTTGTAGGGGTAACAGAAGCTAATACTTCTACTCTTCCAAGATCGATGCCTCCAATAGTGCCATCAAACATTATAGTGTGCACTTAATTTCAAGTCATTCTTGAGATATGATGTCTTAATTTGAGAAATATAATGTCGTATTATATAAATTTTATTGTGTATTTTTTATTTGCATTGTAGACATTTGATGTCCGTAGCAACGCACGGGCATGCACCTAGTACTCATCAGTTTGAAAGATGTCACTTATGTTGGATAAGCCTATTGCCAGATAGTGTACACTGTACAGTTAGGTTTCCTGATTTTCAGCTTAGCAAAGTTCAGCCAGCGCGCATGCAGCCGCTCGCCCCGCTCGCCATGCGCGCGTTATCCTCGGCACGTCCCAGCGGTGTGGGATGGCGCATCGTGTGCACGAACGTGCCGTATCTTTAGCTTGTAACTAGGTTTAATATTCTGCAATCAACAGATGAAAACGCTGCCGTCTTTCGCAGCACCAAAAACTACCGTGTCTCCACGTTGCTCGCTTGTGTTCTCTCTCGATCTCGCCAGGTTGATTCCAACATTTGGCATCAGAGCCGGGTTCCATCGCCGCCATGTCGAAGCCTCCTCCCAAGGACAAGCTCCCTGGCGGCTCTGGTGTGAAGGGGCCCAAACCGTCGAAGTCGCCGCCTCGTCGCCACGGCCGTTCCTCCCGCTCGCGTACCCGGGACGCCGGGGGGCGCGTCATCGAGCGGCCATCCGCAAACGTCGCCTGGCTGATGCTAACCCGGACTAATTATCCGGAGTGGACAATGGTCTTGCAGGTGAATTTCCAGACTCTTGGCGTCTGGGACATCGTCGAATTCGGCCTCGACGACGACCACACCGGAGAAGAGTACCACGACGATCGTCAGGCCATGTCGGGACTTCTGCGTTCCGTGCCCTCCGATCTCTGGAGCACGCTGGCGCGGAAGCCCACGGCGAAACAGGCTTGGGACGCGGTCAGGAGCTTGCGGATCAGGGATGAACGCGCGCGCGACGCCAGCGCGCAACAACTTCATCGAGAATTCGGCAACCTCTCCTTCAAGGAGGATGAAACCGTCAACGAGTTCGGAGTCCGCACCTCCGCACTCGCCGCCAACCTCTGATCCCTCGGTGACAACATCGCCGAATCCGAGGTGGTTAAAAAACTCCTGCAGGTTGTCCCCGACAAGCTGAACCAAGCTGCGGTCCCCTCGAGATGTTCCTCGACCTCAACAAAACTACGGTGGAAGAGGTGATCGGGAGACTGCGTGTGTTCGAGGAGCGAGCCAAGCCCAAGCAAGTCACCGATGCCTTGGGGCGTCTGATGCTGTGCGAGGAGGACTGGGAGGCACGCCGCAAGGAGGAGAACTCAGGCGGCGGTGTTCGAAGTGCGTTCGCCGAGCTGAATCCGGCAGTGTGTGGCACTGTCTGGTTCGGAGACCGCTCGGTCGTGAACATCGAAGGGCGCGGCACGGTGCTGTTTGCCTACAAGTCCGGCGAACACCGTGCACTCACCGACGTCTATTTCATCCCGTGTCTCACTACTAACATCATCAGTATTGGGCAGCTTGATGACGCGGGAAGCAAGATCAACATCGAGCACGGTGTACTGCGCCTCTACGACCTCGACTGACGCCTCCTCGCCAAGGTCAAGCGTGCATCGAATCGACTCTACTACCTCGACATCGACCTAGCACGCCCGGTGTGCCTGTCGACGTGCAGCAGCGAGCCGGCCTGGCTTTGGCATTGAAAGTGCATCTAGGCCCCTAAGTGGATTTTGGTGAATTGAATGACAAAGCGATTAAAGATCTAACACATTTGTCTAAGATTGTGAGCAGGTTTTATTTATATATTCATGAGTTATTATTGGAATATTTATTGGTGATTGAATATTATATGGCTCACATTGGAGAAAACAAATATATGGATGATCCTAAGGCATAGTGGTAAATATCAAGCAACAAAAGAAGATAAACATCGGGGATATTTTTGCGAATGGGCTTGTAGTCCAATGGTAGGACGGTCCAGTGGGACGCTACCCACCAGGGTTCAAATCCTGATGCTCGCACCTTTTCCTGGATTTATTCCGGGATTTTCCGGCGTTATGCGTTAAGTGGTAAGCGACGTTCCCGTCGACGACGAGGCGCCAGTGGTGACTTCGAGAATCTCCAGATCTGCCGGTGCTCAGTCCTTCGGAGGTGCTCATAGGGGTAGGGTTTGCGTACGTGTATTCATAGGGGTGAGTGTGCGTGCGTGTTGTGAGCGTCTGCGTTATACTGTGTATTTCTCAAAAAAAACATCGGGGATATTTTGAGAAGGTCAATTCATGGTCTCCGGTAAATATGGTAGCTTGATTAAAGTACAAGGATCATAGAAAGAGAAGATGGCAATTCTCTCTAAATTAAATGTAAGGCTTCATGTGGTAATTGAAAGAGGACACAAGGATGAGTATAGACTTTATGGTTCTTAATTGGAAGCTTTCATATTCATTGTCAATCAAGAACAAGCATTTGAAGCGGGATTTCAAATGGAGATTAATTGTGGATGAGACAAAGTGAAACTCAACGTGGATTGGTTAAGTGATGAAGAGATCAACCGAGATGTCTAGGGCGAGGGACTAAGCAATCTTTGGGGCCTTAGCTTAGCCGCCATTAGTGTTTTGCTAAGGTGAAGTTCTAGAATCCGTGGGGTCTCGAAGTATCATATCCAAGCCTTAACCGAGGAAAGCAATGCAACACATCTACTTGTTATGATTGGCAATATAGAGTGACTTGTCGATCCAAGTGAGCATTCTTATGCTAGATGGAAAGATCCTAAGTCACTAGCTCAAGTATGGACGTGCTCAAGACATAGGCTAAGTTGAAAGCCCTCAAGTGGATATTGTTCAAGTATAGCAAGATTGAAGACATTCAAGCTCAAGAGGTTCACACGGTGTTTTTATTTAATCTTGAGTATAGGTATGCCGTACTATCAAGAGGGATGCAACATTAGCGAGTTGATCAAAATCAAAGTGCTCATTAGTTGACCTAAGTGAGAATTAGTCTTGAGAGCCTAAGAGTGTGCTAACTAACCCACCTAACCTAACTTGAGCCACTTCATCTCTTTGGTAAAGTTTTGGAGTGAAAGAAAAGGGTTTGGGGGTGTCTCGGGCTTGACCGGTCTGACCGGTGCCGCTAGCCCAACAGCTAGTTTTTCAAACACCGGTATGACCGGTGTGGGGCACCGGTCTGACCGGTGCCGCCCGACAGCTAATGGCTAGTTTTCTCCTTTGAGGGGTATAAATACCCCAAGGCTCCTACAGTGGAGGGTTGCTGTTCTTGGTGACTTTGCTGAGCTACTAAGCCATTCTTTGCAAGTCCTAAGCCTTAGTGGCTCTCCCCAACCTCTCTTTGTGAGATTTGTGGATTCAAGCCATATCTTTGAGTTGGGTTGAGAGAGTAAGCTCTAGAGAGCCTTTGTGAGCTAAAAAGAGCATTCCATAGCTTGAGCACTTTTGATTTCGCGTCTACAAGCATTGAAACATTTGTTACTCTTAGAGGTTTGCCTCCTAGACGGCTAGGCGTCGCCGGCTAGCTTCCAAGTTGTGGTGAGCAGCGACAAGTTTGTGAGGGCTACGATCTTGCCTCTTCTTAAAAAAGATCACCTTAGTGGAAAGGAGGAAAGTGGTTGAAAGAGACCCGGCTTGTTGTGGAAAAGTTCCCTTACAAGCTCCTCAACGGAGACGTAGCCTTTCCTTAGTGGGAGGTGAACTTCGGGAAACAAATCCTTGCGTCTCATTATGGTTTGCCTCTCTAAGTTGTTTTCTAGCATAATTGATTTGCTTCCGCTTCGATCTACTTGGGTGTGCTACTTGTGTGTGCAGGGGTCATTACCTAACTTGTGATCATCTACCAAGGCCACTCACCAAGTTTGGTTCGTGCTAGAAGTCAAGAAGAGCTTGAAGCTGTTTTTGCAGGTTCTCTATGGCTCACCGATCTGACCGGTGGAGGGCAACGGTCTAACCGGTGCCACTTGCTGAGCAGAGCCAGCGACCGGTCTGACCGGTCAGCATCACCGGTCTGACCGGTGGCGCCTGGCAGTTCAAATTTTCGGGGACGAAAAGTTTAAGTTGGTCGTCACGCCTATTCACCCCCTCTAGGCGACATCAAGGTCCTTTCAGGCATGCGCGCTACAGGCACCTCAACTTCCAGGCACTTCGACGTCTCTCGCGAGAGTCCATGGTCCGCGGTCTCCCCTTGATCGATCGCGTGAACCAACTCTGCGATGCGTGCCTGGTTGGAAAGCAAAGGAGGACGTCGTTCCCGCAACAGGCCATGTACCGAGTCGACGATCAACTGGAGCTAGTTCATGGCGACATTTGCGGTCCCGTCGAACCCACTACATCGGGGGGCAAAAGGTACTTTCTCCTGCTGATCGACGACATGAGTCGCTATATGTGGCTCACCCTTATCGCCAGCAAAGATCAGGCAGCAGCAGCGATCAAGCAATTCAAGGCCCGTGCGGAGCTTGAGAGCGGGTGCAAGTTGAAGGCGCTGCGCACAGATCGGGGTGGAGAATTCACTTCGATCGAGTTTGGCGAGTACATGGCGGACCACAGCGTACACCGTCAGCTCACAGCCCCCTACTCGCCCCAACAGAATGGGGTTGTTGAGCGTCGCAATCAAACCGTGGTTGCCACCACCCAAAGCATGATGAAGGCGAAGGGAGTTCCGGGGAGATTTTGGGGGGAGGCTGTGCATGCAGCAGTCTACCTCTTGAATCGCTCCCCCACGAAGACGCTCAATGGAGTGACGCCATACGAGGCCTGGTATGGCGAGCAGCCATCTGTCCATCACCTGAGGACGTTCGGTTGTCTCGGCCATGTCAAGGATGTGCACCCCCATATGAAGAAGCTTGCGGATCGCTCCACTCCGATGGTCTTGCTCGGCTACAAGCAAGGAAGCAAGGCGTACCGCCTCTACGACCCGGTTGGCGAGCGCGTGCATGTCTCGCATGACGTTGTCTTCGACGAGAGCGCGTGCTGGAGCTGGGAGACTGCATCAGCACCGGCCGCAGCAGCCGAGCCCTTCAGTGTGGAGTTCATGACTCTACCGGTCGGCGGCGAGGTGTCGGAACCTACTTCAGCACCGACCTCTCCAACTCCCAGTACTACAACGTCACCACCAGCTTTACCCACTCCAGCCATGCCATCGATGCACACACCAGGCGTGGACACGGCCACGACTCCGACATCGCCGCAGGACGGGATCGAGTTTGCGACGCCACCCACGTTCGACGACGCACTGGACGCGGACGTGGACGACTCTGAGCCTCAACGCTACCGGCGCGTCGAAAACATCCTTGGTGACGCCACTCCACAAGGGTATGCACCTCGGCAACTGGATTTTGATGAGCTTCATGCAGTTAGTGCCGACGAGCCCGGCACATTCAAGGAGGCGGAGCACATACCAGAATGGCAACACGCCATGAAAGAAGAGATGGACGCCATCGTCGCGAACGGGACTTGGAGTCTCACTAAGCTCCCCGCCGGTCACCACACCATAGGTCTCAAGTGGGTCTACAAAGTGAAGTGTGACCAGCGGGGTGCCATCGTCCGTCACAAGGCACGCTTAGTGGCAAAGGGCTACGTCCAGCGCCAGGGGTGGATTTCGAAGAGGTATTCACGCTGGTGGCGCGTCTCGAGTCCGTGCGGCTCATGCTTGCCATCGTCGCGCACTGGAACTGGCCGGTTCACCATATGGATGTGAAATCGGCGTTCTTGAATGGAGATCTCCAGGAGGAGGTGTACGTCGCTCAACCGCCCGGCTTCGTCGACAAGAGCCACCCCGGCAAGGTACTGCGCCTCCACAAGGTGTTGTACGGACTCCGTCAAGCTCCATGTGCCTGGAACACCAAACTGGACGCGACGCTGCTCTCTCTCGGGTTCAAGCGCAGCGAGAACGAACATGGCGTGTACACCCGCGGCAAGGCCCTGAAGCGGCTAATCATCGGCATCTATGTCGATGACCTCATCATCATGGGCGGTGACAGTGCCGAGCTCCAGGCGTTCAAGGAAGACATGAAGCGGCGGTTCCATATGAGCGACCTGGGCACACTGTCATACTACCTAGGCATCGAAGTGTGCCAGGGACCATCTGGAATCACCATCTCCCAGGAGCAGTACTCGAACAGGATACTGGAGAAAGCTGGGATGCTCGGCTGCAACATCTATATGACGCCGATGGAGCCTTGTCTCCAGCTGCTCAAGGAGAGCACAACCCCGAAGGTTGACGCCACAGCCTACCGGAGCATCGTCGGAAGCCTCAGGTATCTGCTGCATACTCGACCAGACCTTTCATTTAGCGTCGGGTATGTCAGTAGGTTCACGGAAGCACCAACGGAGGAGCACCAGGCTGCTGTCAAACGCATACTGCGTTATGTGGCAGGAACGGCGAGCCTGGGCATTCACTATCGACGAGGTGACAAGAAGACGGTGCCACAGCTGCACGGTTTCAGCGACAATGATCTCGCCGGCGACGTCAATGATCGCAAGAGCACTGGCAGTGTGATTTACTTCCTCGGCGACGGGCCAATCTCCTGGCAATCATGCAAACAGAAGGTGGTGGCCCTCTCTTCGTGTGAGGCGGAGTACATTGCGGCAACGATCGCAACCTGCCAGGGCGTCTGGCTGGCACGCCTGCTCGCAGACCTGCTCGACATCAAGGTGAGCACTGTTGGCACTGATAATCTTGACATGGTTGCATGTGTGAGATGTGTGCGTGCGTGTTGGAGTCTAGGTGCAGTACGTGTGTATGTTTGCCTGCAGAGTAGTTGCGGCAAGGTCGTGCTGCATCCGTCGCGTGTAGAGTGTCCAGCTCGTGGATGGGCATGTATGCGTTGCGTACACGAGTTGAGTTGTTGTACGTGTGTCACGTACAGGTCTAGCTAGGTAGTTTGTTTTGAGTCGGGAGTCTGTTGGAGGAGTCATGTGTGTGAAGTTGATCCGAGTGGAGGAGGCCGCGTCGTCCAGTAGAGTTGGTGGCTCACGGAGGTTGCTGAGCAGGTCCTTCGGATCATGGGATCGTGGGCGCAGACGCCGGACGTGGAGGATCAGCTCCGTTCGCAACTGGCCTATATGTATGCCCGGTACTCCATTGTACTCCCTGCCGAGTCCAGTTTGTTTAATAGAAGCCAAGATACAGGAGCTTGTGCTCCGCGGCGTTCGTCACCGGAAAATGCCACTGTTCATCTTCTTCCTCTGTCCGCCGGCGAGTGCGAGAGCTTGAGCGCGTGAGGTGAGGAGCTAGTTGCCGGAACGTGCGTTCCTGGGCAAGTCTAACAAGCGCGCCAGTGCTAAGGGTGGACAACAAGTCTGCCATCTCTCTGATCAAGAACCCAGTGCACCATGACCGGACTAAACACATCGATATCAAGTATCACTGTCTGGGAGTGTGCTGAGCGAGGTCTGATCAATGTTCGGTTCATCGGAACGGTGGAGCAGCAGGGGGACATCTTCACCAAAGCCCTCGGTCGACTGAAGTACGACGAGCTGCGGAGCAAGATCGGCCTCACCAAACTTCTCTCCACCGGCAACAGGACTTAGGGGGTGATTTGTTGGATAAGCCTATTGCCAGATAGTGTACAGTTAGGTTTCCTGATTTTCAGCTTAGCAAAGTTCAGCCAACGCGCATGCAGCCGCTCGCCATGCGCGCGTTATCCTCGGCACGTCCCAGCGGTGTGGGATGGCGCATCGTGTGCACGAACGTGCCGTATCTTTAGCTTGTAACTAGGTTTAATATTCTGCAATCAACAGATGAAAACGCTGGCGTCTTTCGCAGCACCAAACACCACCGTGTCTCCACGTTGCTCGCTTGCGTTCTCTCTCGATCTCGCCAGGTTGATTCCAACAACTTATTGGCCCTAGCTTGGAGGTCTCCCATCCATTCCTCACTCTCAAGGTCAAACCGGATGATGTAGTGAGGACAAATGCAAGGGTTGACACCACCGTCGGATATAGTATCCACCTTGAGGGAGACTACCTACCTCACCAATGACTCAATGAGGACGGCACTGCTCCCCTCCCCTCGACAAAGTAGTCATAGCTATGCCTCTGGCGCCTCGCCCTCCACGGAATCGGAACTGGAAGGACCGTTGATGGTAAACACCTGATAATCCGCAAAGTGAGGCCGGTTGACAATCCGCAGCACCTTGTACTCTCCAGTAGTGGGAATTCTCCCAAATACGAATGGATTTAGTAAATTCTCTCGATTCAAATGCTCCGGCGCCGGGCTCTCAGGCAAGACGTGAACGCTCCCGGCAGCCGGGTTGAGCGCGCAGCACACGTTCGTTTCAGCCGCCGCACATGCCAGGTACCGGCGTGTGGAGAGAAGGCAGTGGCCATCCGCATTGGATATCCGCTTCAGCACGTTGCCGGCCAGATCGACGACACAGATGTGGGTCTGGTTGGTCATCCCAGGAATTGGCCAGGAAGAGCGGGCCGGGGTGGCTCGCCGCGTGTGCGCCGGTGAAGAGCGGGTCGATGGTGAGGGAGCGCCAGGGGCGGCACACGGCGCGGAGGCGGCAGAGCTCCTTGGCCGGGAGCCGCAGAAGCACTACCGGATTCACAGCCTTTGCCGAGAGTCTGATGCTCCCAGCGCACTCGGCACAGGAAGTTTTCTAAAAAAAAAATCCCGGTCCCCACCAGCTAGGCACTGCGGCCCCCACCGGCTGGTCGCCGCCGCCGCCACCGCCAGCACCACCACCACCACAACAACAACCACCGCCACCACCACGCCACCACCACCCGGCCGCCGCCGCCGCCACCTGTGGAAGAAACAGAGAGGAGGGAGATGAGAGAGAGGGATAGAGGGGCGGGGGGAGAGAACCTGGAACCTCCAGCGAGGGGCCGCGGCCACGCAGATCCACCTCCGGCCAGCACCCGAAACGCAGATCCGTCGCCGACCGTCCACTGCATCGAGCTCCTCCGCCACCACCACGCTCAGATCCGCCGGGGGAGCTGCGTCGGGGGAAGATGGACGCCGTGCCAGAGGAGCCGCGTCGGGGGAAGAGGCAGCGCCGGGAGGGAGGCCGTGCCGGGATTGAGGCGCGCGGCGGCCGGATCCGTCGCCACCGCACCTCGCCCCGCCGCTGCTCCCCGCCACGAGGTGAGGGGCGAGCAGAGGGGGAGGAGGGGGCGGCGGCGTGGACCTGGAGGCGGAGACCGAGAGAGAGAGGAGGGAGGCGTGCTGGGGAGAGGGAGGCGGCGGCGTCGGTGGGCATTCCGAGAGGGAGGGGGAGGGGCGGAGGGTTAGGATTAGGACGGGGAGAGGGGGAGGGGGCGGGGGCGTTTTATACGGGAAGAGGGGAGAGTTTGGGCCGGTGGGCTGTGGTGGGCCGAGGTGGGCCAGACCAGTCCTTAGCCAAGAGCCCACCATCCAGGCTCTCGGCAAAGAGACAATTTTCATCAAATTAAATATTAAAAATAGCAAAAATAAAATAAAAAAAATTCAAAACTCAACATGACATCAATTATGTTGTATATTACCTATAGAAAAGTTTTTGTAGTCAGATTCAAATTTCAATTTCTGTAAGACTCCAAACTTAGTGACATTAGTTCAAATTCTTAGAAACTTCTCATGACATGTTCCGGTTTCTAAACAGTGTACGTGTCGAAGTATTCAAAACATTCTCAATTTTTTACCACAACCTCCACATATGAGATCATGGTCACTTGACAAATTTCGTGATTTTCAAACTTCATTTGAATTTTATACAATTTTAAATCCTTTCTACCTCACGATCTCCATCATGCACAGAGAACCAAATGCCAGAAATTTAGCTTCATTTCGTGTACATGGTCTTAGAGATGTCTCATGGACATGAATATCATTTTTTCCAACAACTTTACTCTATAACTTCATGCACTTGCAGTTCATATCGGATGTATACGAAAAAATTACCTAGAAAGAAGTAAAATTTTTAAATATAGTAAACAGAGCTGAAATTGTGCCAACTTTGAGCATAAGTTTTGTATAAGTGTATGTTGAAGATAGAAAAAATTTGAAGGTAAAAAAGTAATTTTTTAAAATTTCTTTGCCGAGAGCCACAAAATTGCACTCGGCAAAGAAATTCTTTGCCGAGAGCCAGCCAGTTGGCTCTCGACAAAGAAATCTTTGGCGAGTGTTTTTTTCTTTGCCGAGAGTTTTTTGTTGGCTCTTGGCAAAGAAGCCTCTTTGCCAAGTGTTTTTTCTTTGCCGAGAGTTTTTTAGTTGGCTCTCAGCAAAGCCTTCTTTGCCGAGAGTTTTTTATTTGACTCTCGGCAAAGATCCGGACTCTAGGCAAAGCATGTGATTCCGGTAGTGAAGGACGTCAAACAGCACGACCGAGGGCAGGAACGCCAGCGTTAGAGGCGCATCGATCGACTGTCCGGAGGGAGGACGGCCCTGGCGGCATCCAAAAATCCAAATCGGATGCGAGCTGAGGGCCGCGGATTGGGGGAGAAGTGAGGTCGGCGCGATGAATGAACAGGGCAGAGCTTACCTGGTGACCGGACCGTGCGGGTGTATACCTCAGGCGGCCGGAGAAGCAGGGCACCGTCGCACGGTGGTGGCGAGAATCGGATTGGGCTTCGCCGGTTTGCCATTTTCAAAATGAGTCTATCTATTTTGTCATTATCAAACTAGATCAACCCACTGCAATACCTTCTCTCCCAAAACTGCTCCTGGTTTAAAGGACGACGGCGACGGCGGCACTCAAGAGGCCGCGTGCGCGGGGGGAGGGGGGCGGGCTAACGGACGCGCCTCCGACGCGGCGACGAGCCCCGCGGCTGGCAAGGAGGCGGCACCGGCGCCGGCGCGGCAGGGAGCTCCCCGGCCTGCCAGGAGGCGCGGTGTGCTCGGGGAGCTCCGCGGTCGGCTAGTGGCGCGGCGTGGCGTTGAGCTCCATTGCCTGCAGTGAGGAAGAAATGAGATATAGTATGATCAATGAACAATGATTACATGATAAATACATCAGTGTATTTGTCATTTGTGTTTAGGAGATGTAATTTTGTTTTCCAAATCTTGTTGCAAACTATAAAGTCCACCTATTCATGGTTATTTTCAGATACAAGTAATACTTTTGTTCATAGTTCTATTATGTTTGTGCTCGTTTTAAAAATGTTTTTTTAAAAGAAATCCCGAATTTAACTTTAATGCATTTTTCGGAAAAATCAAATGTTTGATTCTTATGCAAATGAAATGACAAAATCATGTTGTTTTGCTATTTACTTCATTTATTTCTTTATAAATTCGATTTATCTATTAACAAAATACTATGTTACAGTAAGTGACATTACATATCTTTCTGTTCCTAAGCCAAAAATAAAGCCGATGATGCAGCGTGAAAGAGATAAGATCAAGTACAAGGTCCTTCACTGACACGTGTAGTGGCTAATTTAATTGGTCCATTTGTCTGTGATTTTAAACGGAAAACTTGTGCTATACAGTTAAAGGAGCCTTACCTATTAATAATGACTTGAAAACGGAAAAAAATGATTTGCATCCATTCCAAAACTAGGTAATTACTCACTTCCAAATTTTCCTATCCCCTTCCGCTCCTACGTTGCAAACACCAACTTATATGAAATTCTTTCATTTTCCGTTTCTCTATTTCGCCACCACATCACATTCTCATTCCTACATTTTTTTTCAATCCTTCGCTCCAAACACGCCCTTAAGCGGGCTTTTCAGAAAGCTGCGGGAAACTACTAGGGGCCAACGACCTCCACCGCAATCCGCAGCAATGGAGCAAGAGCTGCTGCGGATCCTGCGAAGCCTCAAGTCCCCGCGCCACCTGCTGCAGACCCACGCCCAGCTCCTCACCAGAGGCCTCGCCGCGAGCCCGCGCCTCCTCCCGGCCCTCGTCTCCGCCGCGCTCTCTGCCGCCCCCTCCTCATCGTCCCCGCGCCACGCCGCCGCGGCAGGCATCCTCCGCGGCGCCGGCGACGCCGCCTCCACCGTCGCGCACAACACCCTCATAGAGCGCCTCGCCGGGCGTGTGCGCGGCGGCGGCCGTGGCTCTGGCTACTCCGCGGAGGACGCGCTCGCGGCCTACGCCGCCATGCGCGCAGCGGGGGTGGTCCCTAACGGGTTCACCTTCACCTTCCTGCTCCGCGCTTGCGAGTCCCTCGGGCGGTTGCCGCCGTGCCGGTGCGTGCACGGCCAGATCGTGCGGTGCGGGTTCGGGCCCGACGTGGTCGTCCAGAACGCACTCCTCAACGTGTACTACAAGTGCGGCGATCCGGGGGAGGTTGGTGCTGCTCGGAGGGTGTTCGATGGAATGCCTGAGAGAGACGTGGTTTCGTGGAACTCCATAGTTGGGGTGTACATGACGAGCGGAGATGCTGCTGGAGCGATGGAGCTGTTTGAAGCGATGCCAGAGAGGAATGTGGTATCATGGAACACGGTTGTTGCCGGGTTCACGAGGGCTGGTGACATGGTGTCAGCACGTTCCGTGTTTGACAGGATGCCAATCAGGGACTCCATTTCTTGGAACCTGATGATCTCAGGGTATGCAACAAGAGGTGACGTCGAGGCGGCATGGTTGCTTTTTGATGAGATGGATCCGAAGGATGTTGTTTCGTGGACGGCGATGGTGTCTGCTTATGCAAAGACTAGGGATATAGATTCAGCCAAAGTGCTGTTTGATCGTATGCCTGTTAAGAACTTGGTTTCGTGGAATGCGATGATAACGGCGTACAATCATAACTCGAGGTATGATGAGGCACTCTGCACGTTTCAGCAGATGATGATTGAGGGAGGGTTCATGCCTGATGAAGTTACATTAGTAAGTGTTGTCTCAGCCTGCGCTCAGCTGGGCAGTACTGAATATTGCAACTGGGTTAGTTCTTACATTAGTAAATACAACACTCATATAACTGTTGCACTAGGAAATGCTCTCATAGACATGTTTGCAAAATGTGGAGATGTGGGAAGAGCACGGTCAATTTTCAACAAAATGAAAACGAGATGCATCATTACATGGACAACAATGATATCTGGCTTTGCTTACAATGGACAATTTAGAGAAGCTCTGTTGATCTACAATGAAATGTGCAGACAAGGAGTCGAACTGGATGATACAGTCTTTATTGCTGCACTTGCTGCTTGTGCTCATGGAGGTTTATTGCAAGAAGGTTGGAGCGTCTTTAAGCAAATGATTCAGCACTATGGGATTGTGCCAAGAATGGAGCACTATGGATGCGTAGTGGATCTACTTGGTCGGGCCGGTAAGTTAAAAGAGGCTGTTCAATTTATCGAAAGCATGCCTCTTAAGCCTGGGGCTGTCATTTGGGTAACTTTGCTTAGTTCTTGCATTGCACATGGTGATGCAGAGTTGACAGAGTATGTCAGCACAAAGATAGTTGAAATAGAACCTTTTAATTCCAGCTATCAAGTGCTGGTTTCCAATTGTAGTGCCTCAGAGGGAAGGTGGGACAGTGTGATGGATGCACGCAAAACAATGCGTGACTGGGGAGCTAAGAAAACACCTGGTAGTAGCTTGATCCAGATAGGAAATGAAGTCCATGAGTTTTTGGCTAAAGACACAAAGCACCAAAAAGGAAAGGAGATATATGAAACTCTGGATGGTTTGATAGCCATCATCCAATATTCAGAGCACACACCTTGGATAAATTATTACAGCTCACTCTAGTGATAGGAAGTTTCTCCTTAAGTATTTGCCATCTTACAAGTAAAGAGTAAGCACCAGACGGGATTCTGTGGGAGGTCTTGTTTTGAATAGGCAATCGGGCTTGTGAGATTCGTATCCGAGATTGTCATTAGATCAACATTTGATGGATTAATGGAATCCATGAGCGGTAGATGACAATTCTTGGATAGTTTGAGTACTGATGAAATTGCTAGGTTGTTTGTGTGCTGTGCACTCAATATTTGAAGGAAAAGCTGATTCAGCTGTCAACAATAATCTGCAATATTGTGAAACTGGGGACCTCTAATAGATTGCAGTTGTTAAGTTGGCCATCCACATTCATTTTGAATGAAAGTATAGGCGCTTTTGCAGCAAGTACCAGATTGGGAACTAAACTTGAACTGTTTTCATAAAATATTTCTGAGGGCAGCTGCTGTTAACATGAGCTGAGCTTTTGCTGGTCTTCAGTTAGAGCCTACTTAGCATCTTAGATGTTTCAGTAAGTACAGTAAGTCGTTGACATATAATAGTCTTCTTTATTATATATTCATATGTAAAGAATCCCAGTTTCAGACTTTTCTAAGTAGCAACAGGCTCATTGCATCTTATATGCAATGAGTCCTCTGGTAATATTTTCTATTGATGGTCAACAGGGCTCATTGCATCTTGTACCATCAAATTGATGATATTCTCCCTTTCAACATTTCATTACATTTGCAGGTTTATATGTGGTGAATATTAAAGTGTCTACTCTTCCAAAATTTGTTTAGCTTCCAGGAATCTTAACAAAAGGTTATGTGAAGAGCTATGAATAGCTTCCGACTGGTTCAGTGGATAGCTACGCATAATTTTGTTACAAGTCTTTAGCCAGTTTGCCCCTGCAAACACTGTTTGAAACTTTGAATTTTGAGTTTGGATTTGTTGTCTTGCTGGCATGTTGTGCTTCAGGACAGTCCAACTTTGTGCCATGTTATATTTGTTTTTGTTTCAAGATACACTGACTTTTAAATCTCATAGGGCAGCCATCAACAAACAGTGAATCGACGACGAACCATACCATGTTACTTTGGGATATGATAATTATGAACTTACTAGTCTGATTTCATCCTGGCAATACTCCTTTTAATATCTAGCATGCTATGGTACATAATTCTGCACCAACAAACTTGTTTACATTCTAGTAACTTTCATGATGTCAAATCAATAAAAAAATGAACATAAAATGCTTAAATAGCATCATTTGGAGAACTGACTGATGATTAAACTTTAGTTCAGAAGGTGCTAACGCAAGTTACATCATCAAATGGAATTCTGTCTTTCTGTTGTTTTTGCACTTGCATAGCATTTACAGTACAATTATTTTGTCAGTTTCATTGTGTTTCATATTTGTTTCAGGTTGGTGCTGTTAGCTGTAGACCTTAAGTGAAGGTGTCCATGGTTGGGCCTTGATCACTCTGTTTGGTATGCCCCCAGTTCTTTGCATTTTGCCATCCTATAATCTGTGTGTCAAACTTTCTAATGTTTGACCATTGATATGTTTGAAACTCAAAATTAATTATATGAGAATTATACAACTATATCTGTCTTTCAAAAATATAGTTATAGTCTTATAGAAAGAAGTAGTTACGTGTTGAAAACCATTGAAGGTTGATAGAGATCAAATAAGAAAATAGAGAGTAATTTACGAACTTGTGCTTCTCTCTGTAATGAAAGGACAATAGTTGGCAGTTCTGCTTCTCCTTCCAAAAACAAAAGTTTACATTGAATTCTCTAAGGAAAATAGTTTACCCAGTGATGGCAACCACTTTTTGTAGTCAAATTTAGTTGTTCAATATTTTATGAGTAAAAGTTTGGTCTAATGTTTCTCTTCATGTTGTAGGTAAGCTCCCCTGTCTTTACAACTTTTTATGACCAAACTTCGAAACATCAACTGTATCACATTGTTTTCTTTGTTGTTCTGATTCCAGAAGATTTGATGAGTGCTTTAGTATCTGAGCTTTTTTGTCTGTAGAGAGGAAGCCATCCATATTTTGATCATCCTCTTTCCTGTCTTTCTGACTCTCCAGCCTTTTCATTTTGCTCCTTTGTCACTTTAATCATCAATGATGGCAGTCTTACATTACTAAATTACTTATTTTGCTTCACAACAGAGTATTATGGGATTCACAATAGCATTAACAAGTCCTTCTAGAAAAAAAGCATTTCCTTTGTGAGTCCTGAATGTGCTCTGCATCTCAAAGCATTTACCTTTTCCCTGCAAAAAGGAGGCGTATACTTTCTGATACTTTTAGAAAACTAATTCTCCAATTTGATACAATCAGGTAATTACGAGCATTGGCTCTCAAATTATTACATGGGATACTCCATTATTATTGGGTCCTCATTTTCTGCAAAGCAAGCATTGGGTCCTCTTTACATATACTCCAAAAGAATACCATATCAACTTTACATATAGTCTTCTTTACGACAAGCAAGCATTGGGTCCTCGTTTTCTGCAGCCTGCAGAACTGCATCATTAGTCTTTCAGGACGCAAAATGCATGCAATTTGATTTCCCTTTGATATGCTGTTCGCAGTTGTAGCGATTTTGACAGAATTGAGCACCTGATGCCGCAGCTTTTCGCATATCTTATTTTGGTGGGGTTGATCCATTTTGTTCATGAGGAAGTTTATCGTTCAGGCCTGTACAATTCTCCAGAACAGACTTATAAACACTCCATGTGCCCAGTAGTTCAGTTGACATGTTAAATTTCTGAAGGCAGTTGCTGTCCTGTGGCCCATAAATAATGGTACTCACATATGCTGGAACACAGAAGCATCACTTCATGTTCAACTACCCAAGAGTACCCCAGTGCTTGGTGCTCCTCAACTACCTGCAGTGGTACTTCTGCTTCTCATGTGCAGCTTGGACCATGCCTGCGACAGCCATAGAGCAAATGGTAGCGACCACAAGAGGTAAGCTTCAAACTCTCTCCATCATAGGAGAAATAGTTAAATCTGGAACTATTCCACTCACTCGGAGTAATCTGTGATTCTGCAGGCAATTTCACAAAGCCTCCTCCCTGCATCCAAAGTTGACACCCCCAAATGGAAGGAAATTTTAATTCACCTCCAGTGGGCACGATGAAACCAAGACCAGAGGTGCCAATGATAGCGTCAATTCTGCCGCGTGGATTACCCTGTTTCCTGCCTGGTTTTTGGACCCCCAGAAACAGATATATTGCCTCTTCAATCCTCTGAATGAATTGCAGCCGCTTTTCGGTTCGTCGCGCTTATCCCTTTGCTTCACCAAGCTGGAGCAACGCACTGAAGCCTTGAAGGTGGGTTGGTTGTGCTGCGAGAGCGATAGCTCCGTGAATCCCTCTGTATGGTTGGGCCGTTCAATAACTCATGCCAGTGAGGAGGCACTGGAGTCTGGAGGTGCCCAGAAAATGACTAGATCCAAGAATCAAACAGGATGACTGTACATGTGCATATTAATCAAGTTCTATATAACACAAAACTTAGATTATTTTATAAGTTTTTCAGAAAAGCCATGCCAGTCTTTGTCTGATGATAGCAATCTAGTGTTGGCATGTGGGTAATTCAGTGAGGAATGTGATATTCATATGATTTTTGCGATTTAATTCATGTGATGATGGTACTAGCACCAATACAATATGTGTGACCACATCCAGGTTTGAGGGAGTCCCCTACACTTTGGTCACATGCTTTGCCAGTTGTGTGTTAGCTGTCTCCCTTTGTTGGAACCTCAGTTTACCCTTTTTTTTTCTTTTGCAGAGGAGGAACTTTGTGCACGCCCCTACAATAGTCACATGTTTCTCCCTCTCTTTTTTTTTCTGAATTGATGAACACTACTTTTTTTTAATAAAGGACAGATTTAATCCAGTATTAAAACTTGTAAGTCTCCACTGAGAATGTTGTACATAATGTTACCGAGGAGCAACACAAAAATTCCAAGGTTGGAGAGATGCGTCATCCTGATCCAGACTCCAGTACTGGATTAGGCCCAGTGCCATCTATGTTGGTCCTTACTTTTCTTACATTATATAAAAATAGGCACATAGAGTTTTCATAGCCCTAATGCTCATTCCGTCCTAAATTACATGCCATTTGACTTTTTCAACTCTAAGTTTCACCGCTTGTCTTATTAAAAAAATTTGCGCAAATATAGACAAGTTGAAGAACTTTCATTAATAAAGCAAGTTACAACCAAAAAAAATATTTTGTACAATTTTTTTTAAAAATATGACGAGTGGTCAAACTTTTGGAAGAAAAATCAAACAAACTATAAGTTGGAACGGAGGAAGTACTAAATAAAGACCAAATGACTCATTTTGGAAACAGAATAATTGCTAGGGATTAGGAGTGGTCCAAGCAATCTTTATTCACGTAATAATGCTGTATATAGTCTATACACATTACAGGAATTTGCATGACTAGAGTGGTAGCATCATTTTCATGGAAGGCTTAGCTTTTATGCAAATGATAAAATTGGTAGCATCATTTTCATGGAAGGCTTAGCTTTCATTTTCATGGAAGAAAATTGCTCCTTCACACCCAACTTGGGCATGCAGGCAACGAATAAGGTGCGGTGAAGAAAACAGTACTGGCATCATGGTTAGTTATACAAATACCCAGAAATATGTGGTATGTTTATAATTTAATACCAGTGACAACAGATTCATTAATTGTTTTCACTTTGCTTACCTCTAATACAGATCGTAGCTGAGAAAATACTGTTAGTCAAAGATTTAACATTGTCGTGTTGTAATAGTGAAAGTAAAACTTGTCAACTAGAGATAATGGACCCTAAGTTGTAGATGTATATACACATTATGTTCAAATACGTACATATTAAACATTACATTTCCATAGGAAAATCAAAATGACTTTCAATTTGAACCCGGTTGGAGAATTTTTTTCCATTCTTCTTACATAAAAAAAATACTCCCTTCGAAGTCGTTTTGGCTCCTAATTTGGCTCGGGAGGGAGTACGTGCTGTCCTGAGAGGAGGGAAGATGAGTATGAGTGGAGAAGAAACGTCAAATGAGGACCTCTACCACAAGAGTCTGTTTGACTTATCTAGACTTAACTTATTTCAGCTTACTTTCTTTCACACAATAATATTCAATCTGCCAACCGAACCATGTTCATTCTACCGTTTGCAAGCTCCACGTCGCCAACACCGTCGCCCTGTTCGCTTGGCTTATCAGCCACCAGCCAGCAGTACTTTTGTCTCAGAACAAACCAACCACCAGCAACCAACCAGCAGTACTTTTCTCTCAGAATAAATCAACACCAACCACCAGTCACCAGCCAAACGAACAGGATGCGTCTCCCCAAGCCATGAGCCTCCCTAGCGTCCACCTCCCGTGGCCGTGGCTCCCAACCCCCCACGTGCGCCGACCACACGTGTCGCGTCACCAGGCGACGACACCCGCCGCGCCCACCTCACAGAAGATCCCAACCGGCGCCTCCCACCCGTCACGGGCTCACGGGGTATCCGAGGCGCGCGCACGCCCACCATTCCACCTCCAGGTGGGCCCTAGGCCAACGGTCCATTGGACCCGGTCCACGCGCCCACCTCGCTCCCTCTATCCCGAAGGACCGCGGCGCCAGGCTGGCAGGCCTGCCACTGCCAGTGCCACACCAGAGGAGAGCTCTCACTGGATTGCGAGCTGCTCACTCCTCGAATCCCTCGCCCAGCCGCCCACCTCCCTCCGAACCCCCTCTCCCATGGCCGTCACCCCCTCCTCCTCCGCCGCCCCATCCCAACACTAGCCGCGCGCCGGACCACCAGTCCACCACCACCACCAGCTGCGCTCCAGATCTCCCGCCGTCCCGTCGGGTCTCACTATGGCGGCGGACGCGGCGCGGGGCCCGCGCGCCCCACGGAGGCGCGGCGTCGGCGGCGGCGGTGGAGGCGCTCCGCGCGTGCGCCCGCGCGCCTGGTGCTGCTCCTTCGCCGGCGCGCCCGACAGCCCCGACCTCCGCCCGCACCCCGCGTCCGCCGCGGCTGCCGTCGCGTCCCCGGCGGCGGGGAGGAAGCTGCCGCCAAAGTTCCCGTCCTCGGCGCCGTCGTTCCACGGCTCACCGACCTCGTCCAGGCTGGCGGGCCTCGGCGGGCTCGGGCTCATCGACCCGCGCCGCATCCTCTCGCCGGGCCGCGTCTCCCCCATCGACCCCGACGGCGTGGTCCCGCCGCCCTTCCCGCTGCCCCCGCCGCCTCCGCCGACCGCGGCGGCGCCGGTCCCGACTGAGGACGCGGCTGTCGCCGTGGTCCCCGCGGAGCGGCCGGCATTGGCGGTGTCCGCGTCGGTGGCGCCGCTGGTGGCCGTGCGGGAGGAGGGGAAATCCGGCGGTGCGTCGCTGGATCTGAGGCTCTTCCTGCGGGGGAGGGACGGGAGGTGCGTGCACATGGAGCTGGACTCCAGGGTGCTGTGCGGCTGCAGCGCCTTCTTTGCCGCCATGGCCCCGGCCGAGGATGCCGTGGCCGGCGGTGGCGGGAAGAGGATCGAGGTGGATGGGGTGGACAATTTGGACGCTTTCAGGGCCGCGGTTGAGCTTATGTATGAGCATGATCCGATGCGGTGGCTTGCAGCTGCTGGCGTGTCGCTGGCCATTGATGTGCTAGAGGTGAGGGAAATGAATTGGGAGCATCTATGATACAATCACTGAAATTTAACAGTAACGTGGGTGGAAAAAGATGTTTTGTTGCAATGCACCAGTGGGATAGTGTCTAACTGTCTATGCTTTGGTAATTGGTACTGCAAACCATTGACATTTCACCCTCTGTCATAGAATTGGGCAAACCATGGTTCTCTTAGAAATGCATATGTGGTATCTGTAGCAGAGCATGGAGTGTCCTGGCAGAGGGTGGGAGTAGTCTATGGAGTCGCTCTTGCCATAAATTCTCCAACCTTGATGTTGCATTCTGAACAATTTGTACATTGTATCACCGCCAAAAATGAAGTTGTAGGCATTGATGGGTTGCATTCTTGTTATGCTTTCATCAAAATCGTTACCATCATCTTTTCTTGGTCAAATTATGCATATCGTAACATAAGAGGGGGCTTTACATTTCACAAGTTCATACTTACATTTCTTTTTCATGTCAATCATGCAAAGTAAATGACTGCAGTTATAATTTTGGTATGAACATTTCTACTTTGATAGATGGATGAGGTAAAAGTGCAACATGAAGCACTTGTAATTATTCATTTTGAACTTACCACCTTATGACAATTATGTTGCAACTGAAAGCTGTGGACCTCAGCTATCGACAGGGCGTTACACCTATTTGCAACTGAAACATTGCAGGTCCATGATTGTTATGTGGCCTTCGAGCCTATTTATTATATGATAAAACATTGCTCTGTGTTTGGGCTGGCTCTAAATGGCTTTCTTGAATGATGCTTTAGTTCAAATGTTTCAAAACGCGCTAAGCAGGCAGTCAGGCTACACCTAGCGCATTGGCAGCTGTACTTTTTTCCGTTCAGTTGGAGTAGTCCATTGTTAAATAAACAGAGGTTTATTACTACAAACAATTTGACATTATCACACATCCATGAGTTCAGTGATCATAATGCATCTTTACTCATTTCTAATTCGTCTCAAATTCGTACATAGGTGCACTTTTGTACAATGCCTAAACAAAATGCCTAGGTGTGTTGCGCCACCTAGCGCCTAGGCGTCATGGCGTCATCTAGCACCACTTGTTGAACAGAGCGTTGGTGTGTAGTCTTTTGGTGCTCAGTGTGTTGCATGTCTTTCCGGGGATCTCTGTGGACTCATTGCTAGCTCTCTTGCTCTATCCTTCTGAAGTTGATGGTTATACTGTTTTTGTACCTTCCTTTTTTCTGCTAAAATATACTAACAGAAAGGTTTCTTGTCGGTTCAAGAAAAACAAGGAGCTCATTAAGTATCCACATTTTTGCCGTATGTCTATGCAACACCTGTTTAATGTTCATTAATAGCATCTAATCTGTCATACTAATTAGTGGTTGCTGCTGTTATTTCTCTGATATTATAGAACCATTATTCCCATTTGGAATAGCTTTTACATTGTGTATTCTTGTCATTTCCCAAGCTTGTTCATTTGTTGAAGCAGAAAATTCAATTGGACTGTAGGTGTAATTTCAACTAATACACATCTAAGTTATATATACTGATATCAAATTGATATTAGAGTCACGTCAGCTCTAAAATATATAAACACGGGACTAAAGGGTTATCAGCACGTCAATTTTGGCACTGGCTGTTTTTCTATCTACTTATCTTTTGTAACCATGCCACTTCAATGCTGATTACATTAGTTACCTCTCGAAATTGCTAAACCGCTCTATGATTTAAATTGCAGGTATGTTCCTCAATCATGTTCGACAGAGGAATAAAATCATGCTTGACATACGTAGAAGCTGTTCCTTGGAGTGAGAATGAGGAAGACAAGCTGAAGAATCTCTTTGCGAGATTCACATTTGATGAAGCAATATCCCAGGATATAATGGCGAGATTGCGCCCGCACAGCTGGAAAAGCTCAGATGACCTCACAGTGCAGCTTATCCAATCTATCACTAGCAGCACCAACAGCGGCGCAAGAAAAGACATGCAATCTTTGGTAAATGGTCTTCTAAGCAAAAGTTCTGTCTATCAAAAGGACACATCAGGGCTAAACAAGGAGAGCCTCTACCAAATCTGTTATTCTTGTTTGGATTCACTAGTTGATCTCTTTGAGGAGGCCACAGAATCAACAGAGCACACAGGTCAGGCTGTGGTAGTTAGAGGGAGTAAACCACTGATTGAGCGAGTCTCTAGCCAAGCGGAGAACCTCAACTGGCTCTTAGAAATTCTTGTGAACAATGACATGGTGGAGGAATTTGTAGAACTGTGGGCGAAGCAAGACACGCTCATCAGGATGCACGAACAAGCATCACCAATGATCAGGTATGAGCTAAGCCGAATATCAGCTTGCGTGTTCATTGCGCTTGGCAAAGGAAAAGTGCAATGCCGTGGTGATGTACGAAGCCTTCTCTTTCACGGATGGTTCAGCATGATGCTTCTGGATTTTGGCTGGCTACAGCGCTGTTCCAAAGGTTTAGATATCAGATCATTGGAGGAAAATTTAGGGCGAGGTCTTCTAACCCTTCCTCTCAGGCAGCAGCAGAGTTTTTTTGAGGAGTGGTTCCAGTTCTACGCGACTAAAGGAGCTGAGTGTCCGAACCTTATTAGAGCTTTCCAGGTATGGTGGAGAAGGTCATTTATTAGATCATCAGTAGAACCTCGAAGCTAAGGTTTTTTTCTCGATCTACTAGTATGTGTTGTGTGTATGATTGTAAAATTGGAACTATTGTGATGACCTGTAGAGTTGAATGTTGTTTTTCTGTAGTTTAGCTCTTCCTGTTGTATGTGAATAGGTATGTGCATTTATTTGAGGAATGATTTAGCAAGGGATAGTGTCGTTCTTAAACTGTACTTGTTACTATCTCTCGTCATCAAAACTTGGCATTTTAGATGATCTAGGTTATGATTTTGGGATGCTATAGCCCACAAATGCGAATGTGGTAAGTGTCTTTTAGGAATTTTGGATGCCCCATAGATATCGAGGACAGTTTGTAGTGCATTTTAGTAACCCAGCTCGTATACCAGAGAGTAGGTGATAACCTCTAGCCAGCCCATGAGAGATGATTATATATATATATATTGGTACTGACTACATGGGGTCAAGGTTGTGCTGAACTGCTGAAGTTGCCATAACAATGCGAACCTGAATCAAAACGTGAATTTCGAAGCACCATATATAAGAGTCAATGTACACGATAGCAGGCTAACGTAGAGCTGTGCTCAACTGCCATAGCTCCACTATAGCCCACTATTTACTACAATACTATTCTATAGGACGGGATTCGCCCGTCGATGTTATATATGGTGTGCTGAATGTTGGCGCAAAAAAGAGACATGTTAAACAACTGAGTGTAGCAGAGATGTGTATGCTACGTTGGCTTTGTGGGCACACAAGAAGAGATAGAGTTCGAAATGAAGATATTCAGGATAAGGTTGGGGTGGCACCAATTGAGGAAAAATTGATCCAACGTCGGTTGAGATGGTTTGGTTGTCCAAAGGAGGCGTATCGTAGCAGGTGTGAAATGTAAAATTGGAACTCTTGTCATGGCCCCAAGAGTTAAATGTTGTTTTCCATTCCCATTGTATGCTACTATATCAAGGTGAATTTATTCGAGGAATTGAGATTGCATGTTTCTTAAAAATCTTAACCCATCTTTTCATAAATATACTTTGCATTTTAGACAAGGTTTGGTGGGACATCTCCAGCAGTCGTCCAATAAATATTTTTCAATAACTAGTTAATGGAGATATCCCGACATCACTTTCATTGTGATTGGTTGCTGATATCATGATAAAGTGGTGGGCTGATTTATTCAGATACTCCAGCAAACTGACCTAACTTCATGTCTACCTGAACAGAGCTAAGTGCACATATAGGAACAGAGTTTGGCACTTCTTATGTTGCTCTGCTCCTGGTACCTCCCAATCCCCCTATTCAAATGCATCTGCCAGCGCGGTCTTCAGTGTTCTACATTGCTCATTTGGTGAAACCAACTGCCTTCCATCTTTTAAGAAGTTTTGTAAGACGAAATGGAGCAGCAATGTGGAAATATATAGATAATATACTCTATGCTCTAGCATGTGCTACTCAAGGCCTTCCCAACGTCGCGTCACCTTATGTAGAGCTTCAGGTTAAAGAAAGCTTGAGCATACACATTGTCTCTCTTTAAATTAAGTGTAGTGCTACGCCATTCACTACTACCAAAAAGTTGGTAGGTCATAAGCTAGCCACCTCTAGAAATAGAGGTCATTTGAAGGGGCAGACGATGAAAATAAGCACCGTCCGCCCTTGGAACAACATCTATTTTTAGGAGCGGCTCACGTCATTTCAAAACTATTTGCGCGAACTAAGTCTGCATTACTAAAAGATATCAAACCGAAAATTCAGAATTTTTCTTCTTTTTTGCTTCCCTCTTTCGTTCAGTGTCCTGCTTCAAGCTGTGAAAACAATATAATGAGCCATTGCCTGCCTAGATTGGGCTCCGTGATCTTTGACAATTGACATGTTACAATAAAATCCATCATATGAGATTAGCCGCCTATCAAGCTTGAAGTTCCATTCGCGGCAGCGTGCAAACTGGCGTTCTGATTTTTTTGTTTTAGAAATACAGGCATCATGATGCTTGCTTGTTCTACACACGTGTGGGAGTTGATCAACCACTTTGTGGGAAACTTAAGGCATACAATCGAACTAATAAGCCAGTTCATGTTGAGTCAGTTTATGCCTGATGTGCATGTTCAAAGGTCACTGATTTTGTGCTGCCGAACACATCTATATCTGGTGGATGATTTTCCAGATGCATCCTAATAATCTCATAATTTTGTGCCCTCATCATCTTTCAAAAGTAGAGCCTTGCAACTACTAGATTGTGTTGGATGGCTTTGTGATCTTTATACTGCTTTGATAGAACAGAACTTTGGTGGCACACATTAAATACTAGCATAAGAGAAGGAATGAATGTTACTTTTCAGGAAGACTTAGAGGTATGACTACCTTTTTTCACAGGAAAATTAATGTAAATGCTCAGAAAATGACTTGTGAACCGAATCCGGAGCGTCCCAACCCATAGACAACTGAACAAAAGGTTGATGCTACTAGATTCATCATTTAAAGTAATTTCATAATATAAATCATTTTCTATTTTAAAGTTTTGTGTTTGAATATAAACTGGCAGTCGAAGTCTGGAATTGTATGCTTCAATGTTGTAAACTACTTACGTTTGCTATTGGAGGAAGTAACAAAAGAATCACAAAATACATAACCCAGTTATATGCCGCCTCAAAATGCTTAAGTGAACCTTTCAATGTTCTGATTATGAACAATAATTTTGTAGGTTAAACACATGGGGGATAATTATATAATATTTTAGTCAAAACATAATTACGATCTGTGCTATAGAGTAATTATAAATTTGGACAATTTGGAGTGCATGGCAATAGACCGATACACATTTTTTATTAGTCACCTTGTAGGATGCTAACATTTTGGATGCAAGAGATAATCTGTTGGAATACTAATTATCCAAACTTTACAATTTGGTGGACTCCTAGGCTTGTACAATCTTTTTGAATATCTAATAGAGACAGTTCACATTGGGATGTTTTTGCAATGTTTATTAGGGATTGATAAATTGTACACCCTTGCATTGGAGAAAATTAAACTTATATTTGTTGAATAGTTAAATGCATCCTTAGTACATGAGCTTAGCGAGTGAGTACACTTAGGTACATCATCTCTCAAATCGTTCATTTGAGAACAACAACTTGGTAGGTGGGTGCACTTAGGTACATCATCTTTCAAATTGTTCATTTGAGAACAAGAACTGGGTAGGTGGGTGTAGATGGATCACTGAAAGCCTGAGATGACATGTGGGAAAAAAAGGCAATTTACATGTTAGCTAGCGAATGTTTTTTTAAGTCCTTGCTATTACGTGTTAGCTAATACTCATATTCAGCTACCAAGTTGGTTTTGCAATATTAACCTACTTGTTCTATCATGATGATCACGAGGTTTTTAAAATGTTCTGCTGCTTGTAAATTTTTTATCAAAGCTAGCACTATGTCATGACTGGTTAAGTTAAAAGCTAGCGCTATGTCATGACTGATTAAGTTGAGAAGAGAACGGGTGGATGCCTAGATGGTGAAATCGATGTTGATTTAAATATGTTGCATGTCAAGATGTAATATAATAGAGTGTAGATGTGAATTGAGATCATTTTGCAGTGCACGGAAGATGATATATATAGAACAATGCTCTATTCTAAACGTACAACAGAATTTCGAGGCTAAAATAAATTGTGGAAATCAAATCTAAAAAGAATACAACTCAAATAAATGGTAGGATTCACAAAGACTTTTTCTTAAAAAAGCATTGCATGTTTGCTACCTACGTGGCATTTTTTTCTAGTGTCGTCCTGGTGACCCATCCGCACCCACCTGGTAAGTTGTTGTTCACAAATGAACAATTTGAGAGATGATGTACCTAAGCGCACCCACTTGCGAAGTTCACGTACTAATGATGCATTTAACTCTTTGTTGAATCATATGACACACTGCCTTTAGAAGCTGGAAGAAGTTCAGCTTCAAAAGCACACCGTGCGGGTAGTGATACGCATGACATGGTTGTGATGGAGAGGTGGATAGCAGAGATGACAGTAGAGGTGGATATTAGAATCACCTGCTACTGCGACAGCAGAAGCTGAGGCATCTTCTTCAGACCCTCATTCACCGAGGACGAGAATTATGTTGGTAAATCCTTGATGTAGCAATCTCGATGTTCTTGAAACCTCCCACTCCCACCCCGAACATCAAATCGCAGTCCTCCATTGCTCTTTCTGGTAAAGCAATTGTTCTACATTTTGTAAGATGTTTTGTAACAAGAAATGTAGCAACTTAACAACGTGTAAATATAAAGATATAATATACCATGTGCTCTAGCATGTGCTGCTCTGTTGACATAGTTATTTCACACTAGTGAGTTCTGACCAAAAAGTGTTTTACCTTGATATTTGAGTAATTATGTTGATGGATGGAGTTATTTTGTCAGTACTCACTCCGGAGAAGTTGGGCCAAGTGCACACAACTCAAGCAACATAAGAAATTTCCTTGTGTTCTATAGTAGTAAAAAATAGTCAACTTAATAGCAAAAGTTTGTGCACCTTTGGTGGAAACCATAACGTGGCTTCGCCCCTGCGCGGAAGATTTATTATGTTACAGTTATGCCCCTGAGCCCAAAGGGATTTTACACAGGAAAAGATTAAACACCATATAGTATTAATCCAATATATTTGTATGCTACCCCGTCAACACAAGATATAAAGGCATTACATGCACGCATAAATTTGGTTGCACAGGACATATAATTAGTTTCTACTCGAGAAATGTAAATGTTACCGTGGAGTTTATGGGTGCATATAATTTGGTTTCTACTCGAGAAGTGTAAATGTTACCGTGGACATATAATTTGGTTGCACAGGACATATAATTATTGGCCTTGGCCACTCCCTCTTTCTCGTTGACACGGACAGCAGATTGAGAAGGTTTGCATCTATACCCTGCGGGTAAGGTATGGTGATTCATTCTGTCACTTCTCATTTCATTCCAAGTTTACATATTCTTCAACACACTTTATATGCTATGTTAAGATCAAGCGATCAATAACCACCTTTGTTAATTAAAGTCTTATCATTCTCTGTTAATTAATGACATATTTATGCTGAAAGAAGAAATGTTAAAGACAGAATAAAATTAGTCTTACTGCATTTTTGAAGCTAATAAAACAAAACAAATAAAAGCAATAAGTGAAATACCCTTGGTAGTCATACATATTACACTAAGTAACAAGAATCCAGGGTGCTGAGTGTCATTTACATACCCTTCAAGCAGGCCCGACCCTGAGGGGGCGCGAGAGGGGCAGCCTGCTTGGGCCCCCAACTCCTAGGGCCTCACCCCATAAATGTACTGAGGATAAGGTAAACAGGAAAAACTCTACCTTGATTAATCACTTCTTGATATGCTAAATGTTGTCCTAAACGGCTTGTACGGAAAAAAAAATTGGAGAGCACCAGACGCCGGATGGCAGGCCCCTGGTCGTGGCTCTCCACCTCTCCTAGTCTCGCATGCACTAGACTTTAGTCTTTAATCTTTAGTACTTCTTGCAGGCTTGCAGCATTCAGCAAATGTATTGACAAAAAAAATTGCACTAAATTATTGGCACTCACGACTAATTGTATTTTTTCTTTAATATTCAGCACAAAGCAGTCCCATGTCATCATCTAGAATACCAAAATTGGTGCTACAAAGCAAGCACACAACTTGCAAGAGGTAAGATGCCCCCCCGACCTAGCTGTCGTTCCGCCTCCCTCCACCGCCTTCGCTCCGGTAACCGGCCCCGACGTCCTCGACCAACCCGCCCCGCATCCTTCACCGCGTCGCCCTCCCGCATGAGGCCTCCCCAACCATGCTCTACGCCCAGGCGAGGTTCTTCTCCGACTCTCCGCCGCCCCCACCACTCCGATGTCAACCTGTCTTCTCCGACGCGGAGGTGGTCCCAGAGACCCCAGATCAGGTGGCCCGCCGGCCGGATCTTCGCCATGACACCGTAGATCTGGGTGCTGGGCGGCTTTTTCGGCGTGCTTCGTACACGGAGGTCATTCGCAGTGGAGTCAATGCGGCCCCTTCACCGCGCCTTCCTCTGGCCAACCACCACGGCTCCTCACGGGGAAACCGCATTTACCCCGCTGAGGTGACCGCGGCACCACGCATCCACCCCAGCATGAGGCCGTGTACCCAGAAGATCTGGCGACAGCATCAACCACCCTCCAAATCCATTGGGCTTGAGCAGGCACTGGAGCCGGGCTCGACGCCTGCTGGGCGTCGCAGGCATTCAATTCGACGCCGCCACCTCAACCTCCCTGAGATGACGAGCGACATGACCGGCGGCGCTACGCGACTTCAAAGCGCCCTCCAACGGCTGCTCTGCAGGCCTTCATCAATTCGACAATGGGCCGATGCTTCAATTGCTTGGCGAGCGACCACCGGGCGGCCCTCTGCAGAGACTTGGTGCGCTGTTTCCGCTGTCGTCGCTCGGGTCACCGAGAATAGTTCTGCCGGGAGCCACGCCCCCCTCCTCGGCTAGACGCCGGGCGTCTCCCCCACGCCCTCCTCTGCCACCTCCACCGCGTCGTCCTCCGTCGCCACCTCCCCCGCATCGTCCACCGCCACCACATCCACCACCTCGTCATCTGCATCACCCTTCGCCACCATCACCGCCGGTGCTCAGCATGGCGATTGGGGACCCCGATACACGCCTGGACGTGGAGACAGTTTTCATCCCCACCTCCTTCGACCTGGAGTTCGTTGCAAGGGACTGGGAGTCCTGCACCCTCATCCCGTGGGAAATGCACTTGCCTAGCGGGGCAGGTGCTCGAGAGATTGCAGAGTTGCTGACGAGGGAGCTGCGCTTGCAACCTGGCGCAGTCAACGTCACTCTTCATCAACCGGAGCCTTACCTCATCCGGTTCGAGCACGCTGAGCATGCGGCACTGGCCAGCAGGCGCTTCACTGGCGATGGCATCGACATCTGCCTGCGACCTTGGCGCAACCTGACGCACGCACTCGGATTCCGCATCTTCTATAGGGTGCACCTCTGCCTTGACGGAATCCTGGACCACACGTGGACGCCGGCAATCGTCGAGAGCATCATCGGTCATCGATGCGCTCTACAGTGCATTGTCATCGACTTGGTCCAGCCGGCGGATACACGCCATATTGAGTCGTGGGCTTGGACGTCGGACCCTAGGGAGATCCCCAAGCGCGTCTGGCTCGCCTTCACCCACCAGCCGTCATCGAGATCCTCGTTCTTCATCTCCACCTCAGAGCTGCTGCCGGAGGCGTGGCACCAAGGAAACCGTTACGAGGTCTTCATCCATATGCCGCTGTTGGAGGACTACACTGCAGCAGCGCGAGACCTGCAGGAGTGATCGACCACCCGGAGCGCCTCACGCCCGTTCGCCGGCGCTACGACTGGCGCTACGGCCTGGTCGATGGTGCGCTGCTTGTGTCGCGCGCTCGGTACCCGGTGCGGCTACCCAAGCCACCAAGGGAACCCGAGCTGCCACGCGACTGCGTCAACGCCGCCGTGTAGGGCCGCTGCGGCTAGGGATCCAGGGACCTGCCGGAGTCTCGTGGGCACCGCGGGTGGTCTGATGCGCGTGGATACGGCTGAGACTACGCCAAGCGCGTCGCACCATGACGCCCCGAACACCCACAATAGCACGACGCTCGCGAGTGTGGTAGGATGCGCCCTGGGCATAGCAGCTGCAAGAACCAGGCCTTCACCTGACCACCGAGGAGGGATGACGAGGATGATGACGCCAACGACGACTACGACCGCCCTAGCTATGGTCGAAAGTAAGACGACAACTACTGGGGAGCAGGAAGCAATGTCACCCGGGAACGCACCCGGTCTCCGCCTTAGCGCAACTACGCTAACAACCATGCTTGGAACCAGCACATGCCGGCCGGAGAGGAGCTGCAGAACATGAACACTGCCCAGCTACATGCCCTCTTTAATGCGCAGTTCAAGAACCTGCAGAACTTCATCCACACCAAAGTGTTGGCCTTGCCCTCTCTCACACACTCAGGAACAGCTCGCCGAAGTTGGAGACCACGCACAAAGATTGCCGGCGACGAACACCGTGGAGCACAAGCTCCTGTATTTTGGCTTCTATTGATAAAAACGGACTCGGCAACAAGTATAGACGAGCTCAAGGTTAGAAATAGGCCAGAGCATTGTGAAGCTATACTCTGTGCCCAGCCTTTGCGCCACGATCTGCAGGACCCGTGAGGACCAGGTGTGTCCGAGGACCAGTGGATGGTCACTCCTTAGTGATGAGTGATTGACAACATGGTGTGGACTGACTCTTGGCCTAGTATTGCAGGTGTTGGATGCGGCTTGATTTGCGTCGATGCAGGTGAAGAACAGGCACGAAAGGTCTTAGCCAGAGTGGCCTCCGAGGAGTGGAGAGACAAGTAGGCTTGGTTCGAGGGACCCGGTGGCCAGACGGGATCAAGTGCGGTCCGCATGGTGCAAGAAGAGCAAGACGAAGTCGTGAAGAAGGTGTCGGTACATCAGTGGCGGCTAAGTCAAGGAACGAGGCAAGATCGAGTAGACCGTCCGGGAGCCGGAGGTGAAAGACTTGGAGTGCTTGAAGCTTGGTGTGGTGAGGCTGTGCCGTGTACGCAGGGTTTGTTGGTTTGGCCACAAAACCAGCACAGTCCGAAGACTCGGCGCGACAAGACGGCGCACCGGTCTGACCGGTGAGGTAAACCGGTCTGACCGGTGTGGACCGTGTGCGACGGGAAGCTTTAAAGCGGGGGACACGCGGCGTGATCGCAGAGCCTGCGTCAGAGGGAAGCAAGGCTACGGTGGATGCGTGTCCGCTCGATCTACAACTTCCAGAATTGCCCCTGAGGGGTGTGTATCTTAATTTGAAGTTGTAGGGGTAGAATAGGGTTTTCCCACCTCCGATGGACTATAGATAAATAGCAAGAGGTGTATGTGGGCAGCCAACTCTTTGGAGGCTTCTCTCTAGACTTGGTGGTAGGTTTTGATTTTCTTCTCTCCCTAGCACTTGCTATGGTTTTCTCTCTTCCATAGGTTAGCTAGAGCTTCAATTCCAAATCATCAAGAGGGTAGGATGTTGGGAGGTTGCTAGCCCTTGTAAAGAATTTGTTCTTGGTTGTGAAGAAGGATTCTTGGTGCTAATCGTGTCTCCCTTTGTGTTCCCGGCGTTTTTCTTTTTAGGGTTTTTCGGAGCCTTTTTCTCTGGATTTTCGTAGGCGAGTTTGGAGGGTGTTTCTTGTGGGATTTTGTTTGGGGATCACACATGAGTGCCTTGTGCCTCTTTTCTTGGTGATCTTGCCCCTACAAACCTGCGGGAAGACCTTCGATTTGGTGGTTTTTGGTGAATCCCGAGTTCTTGGTGTTCGTCCCTTTGATTCGCGATTCCGCAAGATTTGGTGAGTTTGGGGACTTGATCTCGTAGCCATGGCTCACCCATGAGGTGACCCAACTATCCCCAAAGTCTTACTTGAATCCATTGCGTGAATCGAGAGATCGGTGGATTTGTTCTTGGAGTTTGACCCGCGGGTGAAGTTTTTCCCGAGCTGCCAAGACCTGACCGGTCTGACCGGTGCTCCACACCGGTCTGACCGGTGCCGACCTCTGTGGGCTTTTTCGGGGGATTTGGCTCCAGAGTGTTCTCCAGGTTCTTGGCTTCTGCTGTTTAAGTTTGGTGCAGTTTTGGCCTTGGGAGCTTTGAGTTCTTGCACTTGGGGTTTTCCATCCGTGACCGGTCTGACCGGTGCACTGGACCGGTCTGACCGGTGCCTTGGCTTTTATGGAAAATCACCAAGTTGCTGCTCGGGTGATCCGGAGCGTCTCTGTTTGCCCTCGGGTGTTCCGGAGGGTGTGCCCGAAAGATCCGGTCTGGACCGGTCTGACCGGTGGTCCTGACCGGTCTGACCGATGTCGGCTCGTGCAGCGTGTTGTGTGTTTTCCACTGTGCTTGTTGCTGTGCGAGTTGCTTTGCCTTGCTCCTAGGTCTAGCAGTACTCTTGTGACTGTGTGGATTTGGCAAGAAGAGTGTCGGAGGCTTCGGAGTCGATTTTGGGAGCATATACATATTCGTCTCCTTGGAGAAGAATTTTAATTGGCTCCCATTCACTCTCGTCCTCTTTGGTCGCCATCTCGGTCCTACAAGTGGTATCAGAGCCGAGTTAAGGGTCTCCTAACTCTAACCGGTTCGAGATCCAAAGATGGCGTATCAAGAGCAGAATTCAGGTCCTCCACACTTTGATGGAAAGAACTACCAGATGTGGGAAGCCCGGATGGGCGTGTTTCTCCGTGGCAAGGGGCAGCTGATTTGGGAGGTGACGAGTACCAACTATGTCATCCCCGAGGCTTTCTTGCTACCAGGCTCTAGGGAGATGTTCGAGGCCAATAACAAGGCCGTTGACTTCCTTTACCGTGCTCTCTCAGAACATGAATTCAATCGTGTTATGGGAGAGAACTTGGCCTGCAAAATTTCAGAGTAATTGAAGGGGGCTCGTGGTGGAAACAACCAAGTCAAAGCTAGGTTGTTCGCGACTTACCGGAGAGAGTACGAGAACTTCACTCATCTCCCCGGTGAGTCGATCGACGTGATGGTTCAGCGCTTTACTTGCGTTGTGAACAACATGAGGGCCAATGTGACCGTCCTCCCGTACGATGATCATGATAGAGCTATGAAGCTCTTGCACTCTCTAGATCGTACCGTGTGGAGTGCTAAGGTCAAGGCCATCATGGAGTCAAGTGGCTATGAAACACTCACTGTCGATGAACTCTTCTCCAAGCTCAAGTCCTCAGAGGTGGATAGGGCTTTGCGAGCCAAGACAGAGAACCCGACTGATCCACATAGTCTGGCTCTTGTCACAGGCTCGAGGACAGGATTCCAAGCTAACTCTTCTTGCAAACAGTTTGCTTTGTCTTCTCTTGTGTCCTTGCCAGATGAGGAGTTCGAGGTGCTGAGTGAGGATGATCTCATGCTATTGACCAAGCGTTTCGGGCGCATGTACGAGAACCGCAAGGGATCAAGGCGGAACTTGAGTACATGCTACAAGTGCGGCAAGATGGGGTACTTCATCGCCGAGTGTCCCGAGGCCATGGAACTCAAGAACGACTACAAGCACCGGCACAAGAACGACTACAACAAGCGCCGTACCAAGAACGACTACAACAAGCACAAGAACAACGGTGAGCGGCGGACCAAGAAGAGCGGCGGCTATAAGAATAAGACGGCCCGAGCGATGGTTGCTGGCGCAAGAGACATCGACTCCAGTTCCTGCTACACTACGTCGAGCTCGAGCAGTGACGAGGAGGACTGCGGCCGGTACAAGGAGAAGAGGCACTCCAGCAAGAACCTCAACGGCCTAAGGGGCCTGAGCTTTGTCGTGAGAGATGGCTTCTGCGGCATGGCGCGCAGCTCCGATAGCAAGAAGAGCCACAAGGACGACTCCGACTCTGGTTCCGACTCCGAGGAAGAGGTGAGTCGCGATCCCGACGTCTTGCTTAAGGAGATTGCTCAGTTAAATGCCTTGCTAGACAATCATGATGATGTGCTTAGGAAAACCAACAAGGAGAAGAGAGAGTTTAGGTCCTTGCTAGGTGATGCTAGAGAAAGGGTCATGGAGCTAAAGTCTTCTCTTGTTGATGCTAGAGTTCAAATCGAGTCATTGAAAACTGCACCTGTTGTGACTGATGAACCTGAATGCACTGATTGCAATGTTTTCTTAGCTGACTTGTCTGTATTGAAATCCAAGTATGCCTCTCGCCTTGAGGAACTAGATGCTGTTAGGGCTGAGTTGACCGAGTTGAAGTCTAGACCTGCTTTGTTAGGAGCTTGTGCTACTTGTCCTATTTTGCATGGTAAACTAGATGATTCTCATGCCCGCATAGTTTCTCTAGAGGCTGCTTTGAAGTCACCTATTGCTACTGCTTGCTCTGGTTGTGAAACTGCTTCTGTTAAGAACCTTGAACTTGAACACTGTGCTAACCGCTTGCAAACTGAAAATGATGAGTTGCGTCAGTGTTTGGGTTGGTTGTCTGGCAGAGGGCCTCAGTTGAGGATGATGATTGAGCAGTTCAAGCGAGCTGATGGTAGGGGTCTTAGGTTTGCGAGTGTTGGTGAGAGCAGTGGTGAGAAGAAGGAAGTGAGGGTTGAGAGCATACCCATTCCAGCACAAACTACACCCACCAACCAATGGAAACCCAAGTCAAACCACCTATGTAGCAAACTTGACACCACTCCTGATCCTCCCAAGTGTCCTCCAAAAACAAACAACCTCCAGAGGAGAGTGATCTTTGTGAGAAGTGGTGAGGAGAAACCCAAAGAGAACCCCCAAAGCCAAAGCCAACTTTCCATTGTGAGTATTGTGGAAAGGATGGCCACCGGGAGGAGTTTTGCTTTCGGAAGAGAAAGGATGAGAGGTTTGCTAGGGAAAAGGCAAACAAGGACAGGTACCGCCTTTCTCATGGTGTGCCTGAGCCTTGTGAGTCACTGCCTAGGGGAGGTGCTGTGGTTAGAGATCTTCCGAGAGGCAGGGCTGGGGCTATGCAGAGGGCACCGGTCAGACTGGTGGGGCTGACCGGTCAGACCGGTGCACCTCGGGGTGCTGGCAGCAGAGGTCTGCAGCGTGGTGTGAGTTCTGGGTTTGCGTGTGGTGAGGGCAGATGCTTTGGGTCAGGGCGTGGTGAGTTTGTTGGACGTTCCTTCACTCGTGGCCCATACGAGTTTGGGAGGAACGATCGCAGCTTTGAGTCTCAAGGAACTACGGACCACGTTTTCCCTTTCGTGGTGCTCGTGTTCCTGCAGTGAGACATGAGAGGGTTCCACGGATGGATAGTGTTGGCATGGACTTTGCTAACCCTTCCTTTGAGCAGATGGCTCAACACTGGTTTAACACTTTCTGTTTTAACCCCAGTGTTGAGTTGTTTGCTCATTCTCGTTCTTGTTTTTGATTTTGTAGGTGGGAGGTGTGGAGGACCTTTGGTTGATCGACTCCGGTTGCTCTCGACACATGACCGGAGATCAAAGGTGGTTCTCCAGCCTCACCCCGGTGATGACCGAAGAGTACATCACTTTCGGGGATAATGGAAGAGGACGGGTGTTGTCGGAAGGTGTGATCAAGGTAAGTGAGAAGGTAACTCTGAAGCGTGTGGCCCTCGTCAAGTCTCTTGGTTTTAATTTGCTTTCGGTCTCTCAGTTGCTTGACGAGGGGTTTGAGGTTAGCTTTAAGTTGGGTGCTTCTCGGGTACTTGATTCTCGAGGCGATCTTGTCTATATGATCGTTCCCGAGGGTCGAGTCTTTCAAGCAAATTTTTCCCAGACTTCAGGTCCCACTCGGTGTTTAGTTGCTGGTGTTTCTGCCGAGTTTTGGAAGTGGCATATGTGGTTGGGTCACTTGAGCTTTGATTTGCTTTCTCGCTTGAGTGGACTCGAACTTGTCCGAGGATTGCCTAGGTTGAAGTTTGAGAAAGATTTGGTGTGTGCCCCGTGTAGGCATGGCAAGATGGTAGCCACTCCCCGTCCACCTTTGACTGAGGTCATGACTGAGCGTCCAGGGTCCTGGTTGGTCCGGCTCGCGTTCGCTCGGTGGGTGGGAAGTGGTATGTCCTTGTGGTTGTGGACGACTACTCTCACTATGCCTGGATGATGCGGACATCCCCACTGATCGTAATGTTACACAAGTGGGTGAACATGATACACCAAGAAATATAAACCAAGGACCGATTACGCAAAGTCGTGCCAAGAAACTACAACAAGAGGTGAACTCAATCCTAGCTGAAATTAACTTTAACACATCTGAGAATGTTATACTACCTAAATGTTCTACATTTGTTGTACTTAGGTATATATGTGAAGGGGATGGTGCAGCTATACACAAAGAGGAAGAAAACAAGAAGAAATGGACCACATTTTCGAACCAGTTCAGACCAGATCAGTTCGAACCAGTCCGATTCAGTTCGGACCACCAGTTCGGACCAGTTTGGACCTGCATAATGAATTGATCATAACTCTTAAATCCCGATAGCTCTGGAGCCCCATGAGTACTTGATGGAAGCGTCTCGAAGTCAACTTTCCAATGCAAGAAACCGCATGTACATTGGACTTCTCAATAAAAAGTTATGACCGATTTAGTGAGGACTGCTCAGGAGGCCAACAGGCTTGCGAGGCGGTTCAGGATTTTCAGTTCGTGGTGACTTTTCACATAGCTTATCTCTAGATATTCTAAGACCATTTCACACCCAATTAGGAGGGATGTTCCTAGTATAAATACTCCTATGTATCTTTCAGAAAAGGAGACTTTGGATAATGAAATAGAACCCTTTTTGTTCAGCTGTGTGCTAACAAATTCAGAGAGTGATTCTCTACCCCTTTGCTCTTGTGATTTCCCTATGGGATTGCATAGGCGGCCGCTTCATCGGCACCCAATCTGTGCTCCTACTACTTCGTGTTCAGGTTGCGTAGGTTGGTTCTTTGAGAGTGTGATTGGGCGAATCCTTGATTCAGGCTGCCGTATAGAGACGGTGGTTGGCTTCTTGTGCGTGTCGTCAGGTTGCACTACCTATCCGGCTGTTCGCAGCTAGTTATCTTGGATGAATTTCAGCTAGTTATCTTGTTCAAGATCCTACGTCGTGAAGATCGGGATAACATCCGTATCATCTGGTATCAGAGCCATCGTTGCCACGGTAGGATTTTTTACCCTTAGCTACATATATTTTTGCCTTTGTCCTATCCACCAAAAAACCATAAATTTTGTTTTCATAGCCTTTTGTTACAATCTGTTTATCTAGTGAGTTTGGTTAAGTTTCAGTCCATTAGAGTCCTTATTTAGTTGCTGATCATATTATCCTTTGCATGTCCTTTTGTGCCTTTTCTTATATCTGAAAATCCCCACAAAAAGAAGTAACCAATTCTATCCTTTGCGTGAACTTTTATCCTATCAAGATAGCTACTAGTTTTAGTTGGTTCTATCATCTATAATTTGTGCAAGTGTTATATCTGATCTTGTTTAGTATCGTGCAAAAAAAAAGTACATAAAAAAACAGAAAGAACGCTGAAAGTTGAAAAAGTGTTATATTTGAACGTGTTGAGAAAGTTGAAAAAAAAGTGTTGGAAAGAAAGGAGAAGGATCAGTTTGTTATATGCACAAGTGTTGAACTCTCGCATCAAGTTGTGTAACCAGTGTGCTATTCTCCTTTTGGTGTATTTATCACTAGGTGAGTTCCTACGTAATCCACCACTTCCTAGCGTAACCGTTGTTTGCATCAATTCTGAAATTTCTTTTTGTGCGTGTGTTGCTTTGGTTACACCTTTCATATATTTGATCAGCACTAGGCATTGATATCTAGTTTGGGTTGCTACTTATCTTTACAACAACTATAATTCAGATTGCTCCTTGTGCTTTATACCCTACCAAGCTCCACATAATAGCCATCGTGTACGATTTTTCTGATCTTGTATTCGCTCAATTATCACTACTCTTTACCACCAACGGATTGCCTTAGTAACCTGCAGGGAAGCATAAGAGCTTTGGTTGGTAAGAGAAGGTGAGGTTGTAAGATCCACATAATTTTCCATACCACATATATTTGTCGTTTGTGTTTTTGCTAACCATACAGGAACATGAATGAAGCACCTGAAATTGAAGATTGTGTCACCCTGGCACAATTCAATGAGATGAGGCAAAACATAGAGGAGAAAATAGAATGGCGAATGATTTGCAAGCTATTTTAGAGCGGCTGCAACATCTTCCTCGTGTTGCTGAAAATGCACGTAACCATGAAGATGAAGTTGACGAAACTAAAGAAGAAGCTGCTGAACGAGTTGCAAGAGAACAACAAGAACGTCGACATCGAGCTGCTTTTCATGCTAGAAGACCTGCTGGTCAAGGACGTGGAGATGGAGGTAATGGAGGTGGTCAAGGTAGAGGAAGAGGTCATAGACAAGGAGACAATGATCATGCTGAATTTGAGGATGAATATGAAGAAGAGGAGGTTGAACAACCCCCAAACTACGGTCATCGTCACCGAGGTAATTATGAACGTGATCGGCCTAATGAGGAGAGGTTTGGAAAGTTAAAATTCACCATTCCCAAGTTTGATGGAGGATCTGATCCTGAAACATATCTTACATGGGAGTTGAAGGTTGATAAAATCTTTCGCTTGCATAATTATTCTGAAGAGAAGAAGATGGTAATGGCTACACTTGAGTTTGCTGATTATGCTCTAATCTGGTGAGAGCAAGTACTCAATGATAGAGAAGAAGCTGGGCAAGGTACTGTCCGAACATGGGCTGAAATGAAAAGAGAAATGAGAGCAAGATTTGTACCAAAACATTACCGTCGTGATCTTTTTGACAAGCTGCAGAATTTGAAGCAAGGAAGTCTCTCTGTTGATGAGTATTATAAAGATATGGAGAAAGCAATGATCAGGGCTAATGTATTTGAAGATGAAGAGCAATCAATTGCAAGGTTCATGGCTGGTTTACACCGTAACATTCAGCGCATTGTAGAATTTCAGCCATACCGTAATCTTATTGAACTAGTCCATCAAGCAAGCAAGGCTGAGCGTCAATTGCGGCAAGATATGAAAAGTAATCGAGGTGGTTTATTCAGTACAAGAGCTACCACAAGTACAAGTAAATTTACACCAAGATCCAATGCAAATCGGGGTTCGAATTCCAACTCAAGTGGAGGCTTACGTACAGCTACAATGAGTAACTCTAGTAGCAAAGAGTTGGCTGCTCCTAGTGAGAGGAGTAAACCTGCAACATCATCATCCACATCAATGGCTTCTACAGCAAAAGTAGTGGAATTCAATGCTTCAAGTGTGGAGGCCGTGGTCATGTTATCAAGGAGTGTCCCAATAATCGAACCATCCTTGTTAATGATCAAGGAGAGTATGAATCTGCTAGTGAAGAAGAGCAAGAAACTTTTGATCAAGGCCAATTTGAGGATGCCATTGAAAATGATGATCTCACATCATGTGAATTTGAGGGAGGTGCTGCCCTAGTTGTAACTCAAATTTTGAGTGTGCAAATGAAGGAAGCTGAAAATGGACAGCGACATAATTTATTTCAAACAAGAGCCAAGGTTGAGGACAAAGTTTGCAAGGTTATCATTGATGGTGGAAGCTGCCATAATCTTGCTAGTAAGGAAATGGTTGATAAACTTGGTTTGAAGTTGCTGAAACATCCTCATCCATACCATGTGCAATGGTTAAACAACTCCGGCTCCATCAAGATTGCACAAAGAGTGCGAGTTCCATTCAAAGTTGGTGAGTATGTTGACACCATTGAGTGTGATGTGGCACCCATGACGGTATGCCATCTGCTGTTTGGAAGGCCATGGCAATATGATCGTTCATCTCTACATTGTGGTCGCACAAATCAATACACCATCAAGTGGAATGGAAAGAACTTGGTGCTTAAACCAATGACACCGCAGCAACTCTTAGCTGAGCACTTGCAAAAGAGTTCTGAAGTGAGAGTTGAGAGTGAGAAAAGGAATATGAGTGTCGTTCACAAATCGGTGAGTGAGAGCCACAAGCCAAATGAGAGGGATAAAAACAAAAGAGAGGATAAAAATCTGATTATGTTAGCCACTAAATCTGAAATGAGAGATGTGAGATGTAATCCAGGCCAAGAACTAATTGTACTTGTGTACAGAGACATGTTGCTCTCAGCTAACGACATAACATCTCTTCCTAGTGTTGTTTCACGTCTTTTGCAGGACTACAAGGACGTCTTTCCAGAGGAAACACCTGCTGGACTGCCCCCATTGCGTGGCATTGAACATCAAATTGATCTCATTCCAGGGGCTGCATTGCCCAATCGTCCACCATACCGCACCAATCCAGAAGAAACAAAAGAAATTCAGAGGCAAGTACAAGCACTTTTAGATAAAGGTTATGTGCGTGAAAGTTTAAGTCCTTGTACTGTCCCAGTTATTTTGGTACCAAAGAAAGATGGTACATGGAGAATGTGTGTAGATTGTAGAGCCATCAATAATATCACTATTCGCTATCGTCATCCTATTCCTAGGCTAGATGATATGCTTGATGAATTGAGTGGTTCCATGATATTTTCCAAAATTGATTTGCATAGTGGTTACCATCAAATTCGAATGAAAATTGAAGATGAGTGGAAAACTACTTTCAAAACAAAGTTTGGGTTGTATGAATGGTTAGTTATGCCTTTTGGTTTGACTAATGCTCCTAGTACTTTCATGAGATTGATGAATCATGTCTTGAGAGCTTTCATTGGAACATTTGTTGTTGTTTACTGTGTTGACATCTTAATTTACAGCAAGACAATGGAGGAACATGCTAAACACATACAAAAAGTTTTGGATGTGCTTAGAAAAGAGAAATTATTTGCTAACCTTGAGAAGTGCACCTTTTGCACAGATCAAGTTGTGTTTCTTGGTTTTGTTGTCTCTGGGTAGGGAATTCAAGTGGATGAATCCAAGATTGCAGCAATCAAGGAATGGCCAACACCCAAGAATGTAAGTCAAGTTAGAAGCTTTCATGACCTTGCTGGTTTTTATAGAAGATTTGTCAAAGATTTCAGCACCATAGCCGCTCCATTGAACGAGTTGACAAAGAAAGACGTTGTGTTCAAATGGGGTGAGCCACAAGAAAATGCTTTCCAAGAATTGAAGAAACGGTTGACAGAAGCACCGTTACTTGTGCTACAAGATTTCACAAAAACTTTTTAGGTTGAATGTGATGCAAGTGGGATTGGAATTGGAGGAGTGCTCATGCAAGAAGGGAAGCCCGTTGCATATTTCAGCGAGAAGTTGGGAGGAGCACAACTAAACTACTCCGTGTACGACAAGGAGTTGTATGCTTTGGTAAGAGTACTTGAGACATGTCAACATTATTTGTGGCCAAAAGAATTTGTTATCCATTCAGATCATGAAGCTTTGAAGTACTTGAAAGGTCAAGCTAAACTGAACCGTCGACATGCGAAGTGGGTTGAATTCATTGAAACTTTTCCATATATTGTGAGGTACAAGAAAGATAAAGATAATATTGTTGCTGATGCATTGTCCCGCAAAAATATTCTCCTAAATCAACTTGAGGTAAAAGTGTTGGGGTTAGAGAGCATAAAAGAATTATACTCTACTGATCATGAATTTTCAGAATCTTATGCCAAGTGTACAGCAGGGAAAGGTTGGGAAAAATACCACATGCATGAAGGATTTTTATTTCGAGCTAACAAACTATGTATTTCAAATTGTTCTATTAGACTTTTGTTGCTGCAGGAATCACATGAAGGTGGTTTGATGGGTCATTTTGGATGAGATAAGACCTATGAGATGCCGGCCGACCACTTTTATTGGCCAAAGATGAGAAGAGATGTTGAGCGACTTGTGCAACGTTGTGTTACATGCCATAAAGCTAAGTCAAAACTGAACCCTCATGGTTTATACATTCCATTGCCTGTTCCTAGTGTCCCTTGGGAGGACATTAGCATGGATTTTGTCTTGGGTTTACCTAGGACAAAGAGGGGGAGGGATTCTATTTTTGTGGTTGTTGACAGGTTCTCAAAAATGGCGCATTTCATACCTTGTAATAAAAGTGATGATGCTTCCCACGTAGCTACATTATTTTTTAGGGAAATTTTGAGATTGCACGGAATGGCACGGACCATTGTTTCAGATTGTGACACAAAGTTTGTGAGTTATTTTTGGAAGACTCTTTGGGCAAAACTTGGAACCAAGCTGTTATTTTCTACCACATGTCATCTGCAAACAGATGGGCAAACTGAGGTGGTGAATCGAACACTTTCCATGCTATTGCGAGCTATGATAAAAAAGAACTTGAAGGAGTGGTAAGAGTGTTTACCATATGTTGAATTTGAATATAACAGGGCAGTACACTCTACAACCAAAATGTGTCCATTTGAAATTGTGTATGGTTTAAAACCAAATACTCCCATAGATTTGTTGCCCTTACCTTTGCAAGAACGAAGTAACATGGAAGCCTCCAAGCGTGCTGCATACATAAAGAAGATACATGAGAAAACCAAGGAAGAACTTGAGAAGAGAGCAAAGTATTTTGCAGCCAAGGCAAACAAGCATCGGAAGAAAGTGACATTTGAACCGGGTGATCTAGTTTGGGTACATCTACGCAAGGATCGTTTTCCTGATCAACGTAAATCAAAGTTGATGCCTCGAGGAGATGGTCCATTCAAAGTGCTGGCCCAAATCAATAACAATGCATACAAGATTGATCTTCCTCAAGACTATGGTGTTAGTACAACATTCAATGTTGCTGACTTAGCACCATACTTTGGTGATGAAGAATCAGAGTCGAGGACGACTCCTTTTCAAGAGGGGGAGGATGATGCGGACATCCCCACTGATCGTAATGTTACACAAGTGGATGAACATGATACACCAAGAAATATAAACCAAGGACCGATTACGCGAAGTCGTGCCAAGAAACTACATCAAGAGGTGAACTCAATCCTAGCTGAAATTAACTTTAACAAATCTGAGAATGTTATACTACCTAAATGTTCTACATTTGTTGTACTTAGGTATATATGTGAAGGGGATTGTGCAGGTATACACAAAGAGGAAGAAAACAAGAAGAAATGGACCACATTTTCGAACCAGTTCGGACCAGATCAGTTCAGACCAGTCCGATTCAGTTCGGACCAGTTTGGACCTGCATAATGAATTGATCATAACTCTTAAATCCCGATAGCTCTGGAGCCCCATGAGTACTTGATGGAAGCGTCTCGAAGTCAACTTTCCAATGCAAGAAACCGCATGTACATTGGACATCTTAATAAAAAGTTATGACCGATTTAGTGAGGACTGCTCAGGAGGCCAACAGGCTTGCGAGGCGGTTCAGGATTTTCAGTTCGTGGTGACTTTTCACATAGCTTATCTCTAGATATTCTAAGACCATTTCACACCCAATTAGGAGGGATGTTCCTAGTATAAATACTCCTATGTATCTTTCAGAAAAGGAGACTTTGGATAATGAAATAGAACCGTTTTTGTTCAGCTGTGTGCTAACAAATTTAGAGAGTGATTCTCTACCCCTTTGCTCTTGTGATTTCCCTGTGGGATTGCATAGGCGACCGCTTCATCGGCACCCAATCCGTGCTCCTGCTACTTCGTGTTCAGGTTGCGTAGGTTGGTTCTTTGAGAGTGTGATTGGGCGAATCCTTGATTCAGGCTGCCGTATAGAGACGGTGGTTGGCTTCTTGTGCGTGTCGTCAGGTTGCACTACCTATCCGGCTGTTCGCAGCTAGTTATCTTGGCTGAATTTCAGCTAGTTATCTTGTTCAAGATCCTACGTCGTGAAGATCGGGACAACATCCGTATCACTGGGTGTTTTTTTGGCTGACAAAAGTGAGACATTTGGCTTTGTTCGAGATCTGATCTTGAGGTTGAAGAACGAGAGACATGGGGATGTTATTCGAGCGATTCGCAGTGACAATGGCACAGAATTCAAAAACTCTCGTTTTGAGACTTTCTGTTGTGATCTTGGTCTTGAACATCAATTCTCATCACCGTATATTCCTCCTCAGAACGGTGTCGTGGAAAGGAAAAATCAGACCCTTTGTGAAATGGCCAGGACGATGCTCGATGAGCACAGGACTCCTAGGAAGTATTGGGTCGAGGCGGTCAATACCGTTTGCCATGTCTCAAACATGATTTTCCTTCGAGCCTTCAAGAAGAAAACTTGCTATGAGCTTATGCACGGTCGTGCCCCCAGAGTTAGCCACTTTAGAGTCTTTGGCTACAAGTACTTTATACTCAAGAAGGGGAAGCTAGACAAGTTTGAGGCTCGGTCTTTTGATGGGATTTTTCTAGGTTATGCATTACATTCTTGAAGAACCGATTAGGCGAACCAGAGAGGGGGAGAGTGAATGGGAGCCGATAAAAATTCTTCTCGAAGGAGATGAGAACTCCAACAAGGCGAACACGGCTTCCAAATCACGTCTCCGACTCAACTATCCAAGTTGGCTAAGACCACGCAGCCACTGGAGTGCTACTGGTCCTACGAACCAACAACCACCTACACCTACTCGAGAACGCAGCGGAAAAACCAACTCGAGCAGCTACTGGGCTACACCGGTCAGGCCGGTGAGCAGCACCGGTCAGACCGGTCCCTGCTGGCAAAATCTGAGAACTTCCACAGAAGGCCTCTACACCGGTTAGGCCGGTGTAGCTCGCCGGTCAGACCGGTCCAAGCCAGGAAATCCCAAATCCACCAAACTGACCTACCGAGCTCCAAACAGGACCAAACTCAAAACAGCAGCAACACGGGACAACAACGAACTCACCTAGACGTTCACCCGAGGCAAAACCCACTGAGCCTCTGCACCGGTCAGACCGGTGAGCAGCACCGGTCAGACCGGTCAGGCTGGGCCGCTCGGGGATGAACAGCACCCGCGGGTCAACTCCCCAAAATCCAACTCCCGATGTCCCGAATCGCTCCACGGATTTGTGCAAGACTTTGGGGATAGTAGGAACACCTCATGGGCACTCCATAGCCAAGATTTGGTCCACCAAAACTTGCTAAATCAAGAGGAATCGAAGAAATCCCACCAAGAACGCCTCTAACCCTAGAGCCACGAAAACCCCAAAATTGAGCCCCTTTGCTCACAGATTTGGGTGGGGAATCAAAGGGAAAAGAACCACGAAGGGTTCACACATACATCCCCCACCAAATCCCAAAGAGAAAGGCCTCGAAATCGCTCTAAGAAAATCGCCAAGAAAGGGCTCCGAAAATCACCAAAAAGGAGAAACGGGAAAGACACATCCAAGCCTTGAGGAACCACGCCGAATCATCTATACATACCAAAGAGGTTCATACAAGGTCTAGCTTGCCGCCCGATCATCCTTCCCTCTCACAAGATCTCACCATGAAGCTCTCAAGCTAGTCCTAAGAAAATCCTAAGGAAAATAGGAAGAGAAAATAGGAAAGCAAATGAGCTAGGGTTCCAAGAGATAGCTGCCATCCTCTCACCCCTTGGGTTATATGGAGGCAACCGAAAGACTAAAATACCCTTACTAGCTAACTAGGGATACATGCCCCTCAAGGGCGAATTCGGAAATCTTTGTCTTCGCTCCATCGGACGGATGCCCAACGACCGCAAACTTGCTTAGCCTCGACGCAAGTCTTGCGATCCCGACGCGTGTCCTCCGCTTCGAAGATTCCGGACTGCGTCGTCGCACACCGGTCTGACCGGTGCTCCTCACCGGTCAGATCGGTCAGACCCACCGGTCAGATCGGTCAGACCCACCGGTCAGACCGGTTTGGAGCTGCTGCACCTCCGTCTTTGGTTCTTCGGTCTTGGCTTTGTGGATCAACCAAGGAACCTAGTGGTTTTCTGGTGAACCACCGGAAACCCCACGAACTCGGTGTAGCCTCCACCAATCACCACTCATGACTCGGCTCCCACGTAGTCCCAGCTCGACCTTGGTTTTGAGGCTCAACCAAGAAACCGTCCACGACTTCATCTTGCCGTTCTTGCCACCATGCGGCCCGCACTTGACCCCGCTGGCCATCGGGTCCCTCGAACCAAGCCTACTTGTCTTCTCCACACCTGGAGGCCTCACCGGCAATGACCTTTCCCGCTTGTTCTTCACCTGCACCTGCACCAGTCAAGCCGCAATCTGCACCTGCAATACTTAGCCAAGAATCAGTCCACACTGCGTTGTCAATCACTCATCACACCAGGAAGCGACCATCCACCGGTCCTCGAACCACACCTGGCTCTCAATCTCCCCCTTGATGAGTGCATTGACAACACACACATTTTGGTAACCAAGAGAAAAGGAAAAGAAAAGAAACGACTAAAAGAAACTCCAACAATCGATCGAAAGCCAAAGAAAAGGCAAAGAGGAAGATCACTTGAAGAAGACAAGTCTCGGACCCCTTAGGCAAGGGCAACTGCTCAACACATCCGAGACAAAACCATGCTCAAGCAAAGAGCACAAGCCAACAAATGAAAGCTCGAAAACCACAAAGAGCTCCCCCTGCACACATGCAAGCTCCCCCTGAACCAATGCAACTCCCCCTGGACGAATGCATGCAAACCACCTCGCAAAACAGAGCAGCTACTTCAGCTTTGCTCTGACCGGTCAGACCGGTCAACCACACCAGTCAGACCGGTGTGCTAGATCGCCCAGCACCTGAACCTCACACCGGTCAGACCGGTGTACCTCACCGGTCAGGCCGATGACCACCTGGGAAAAACTGGGAACTACACGAGCTCAAAACTAGCTCGAAACCACTTGGAAACCTTCTAAATGCATGCAGCAAGCTAAAACATGCTCAAACTTCTCCCCCTTATTGACAATGCATGAATCAAACCAAAAAAAGGCAAAAAATGCAACCTAGAGCTTCTCAAATAGACAAAATTCAACAAAGGATGCTACACATGTCCAAATGAGCAAGTTAGATACTCTATAGCTTCGTAATGACATCAACTATACTCTATAGCTTCGTAATGACATCAACTACAAGATCACCAAGTTTCACAACCATTGGGCGAAGCTAAGATAGAGTTAAGCAATTTTACGAAAATTTACCCTCTCATGAGCAAAGTCCTAAACATGAGCAAAACATGTCAAAATGGCAAAGCCACACAAACTTCATGCTAGGACAACCATTCTAATCATAAGACCATCATAAACACCCACAAGCACCTCATGTCATGTCAAAGCCACCGAACCATGTGCCTACTTCTATATATGAGACTTCTCATTGGTAGACATCATGCAATGGTTTAGCACCCAAAGCAAATTAAAATTAGCACATATGACATGGGAGCACATTTTCAAGCAATTTACGTTTCATTTTCAGATTTGAACTTGGTACATGAAATGTCTTTGCGACAAAAAGGAACTTATGTCCCTCCACAAGATCAAGCATGGGGGCTAAACATTCATGATGGCAAATAAGCCTTTGGCCCCATATGATCAAAATAAGCTATCCAACCACAAATTAAGCATAGCCAAGCCACAAAAACATATCAAGATCATATAAAGGCATTTACTCACAAGAGAGCATACATATGAGGTTTTTCAAAAACATAGCCATCAACCATGGATACAAACCAAGATCATCAAGAGCTAAGCCAAACTAACCATAGCTTACCAAACTAGCTCACAAAGGCATATATATCATTCCATGGAGAACAATGTATATAGGAGAAGCCTTTCCTACACAATGCATATGATACAAAATGTATGCAACCTAAGATACAAAGATGCCTATACATCATATTACATATGCCATGCCAAATGCAAGAAATGCACAAAGGAAAGCTATACATATGCTACAAAAGAGCTCCCACACACAAAGCTCACAAACGACCGGCTCCTCGAGGGGAGGCAAAAAGGGCTCGACACCACCGGCAAAAGAGCAAAGGAGCGCAAAACTCACAAGCTCCCCCTAAACACATGCACTAGGGCCAAAGAGCATACAAAGCTCACCCTTAGTGCACATGATAGAGTAAAGAGCACACTAAGCACACAGGCTCCCCCTAAACTCATGCATTAAGGTCGAAGAGCATACAAAGCTCACCTTACACACATGAGATAGGGCAAGGAGCGAAACGAACCAAGTGGCTTGACCAAGGCCACACACTTGAAGGACACAAATTCACTTACCTTTATCATTTCTTCAGAATTCACCCGTCCTTGTCCACCATCCCCGAAAGTGATGTACCTCCATGTCATCACCGGGGTATGAGGCCGGAGAACCACCCCCGATATCAACCAAATGTTCTCCGGGCCTCCCACCTACAACTCAAAACCAAGAGCGAGAGCGAGCAAATGACTCAACACTGGGGTTAGTACCAAAGGTGTCAAACCAGTGCCGAGCCATCTCCTCAAAAGTAGGATTAGCAACATCCATCCTACCGCGCCTATCAAAACTGCGATCCGTCGTATCAAACCTATCAAACCTGGAACCACCATGGGAAAACCACTCCCGTCTCACTGGAGGAGTACGAGCACCACGAAAAGGAAAGCGTGGTACGTAGCCCCTCTGAGACTCAAAGCTGCGACTTCTCCCAAACTCGTATTGATCACAAGGTGGAGAACGTCCAGCAAACTCAACACCACCAGACTCAAAGCGCCTACCATCTGTTCCACGACCGAAAGGGCTGAACCCTCTAGCATCATGGCCTCGAAAACCAGACCGTCCAGCACTCTGCCTAGCACCGGTCTGGCCGGTGGTCCGCACTAATGGTCAAACTTTGGTCAAATCAGGGTCAAAACCCTAGTCAAACCCCTAATGTCCTTGAACCTCTCTAGAACTTTTGCCGCGTTCTCCAAAATTCACCTAAACACTTAAAATTGGCCAATACCAAAGTTGTGCATCTTTTCCAGGAACACAACTTTCATAATTGGTGGCATGTCAATTTTGGAGTGGAAAATGGTGAAAAACTTGGTCAACTGCAACTGAGTACTATTCACTGGCACTGAGTAAATCTGCATTTTGGCGTGCAGTTCATGCGAAATTGGTTGAGAAAAACACCATAGAGCCTTTGTAAAAGTTGTAGAGGGATCCGAGATCTACAACTTTGCTATTTGTACTTGAGGAAGTTAGGTTGCAGAAATTCGTGCAAAACCCGGTCAAACAGAGCTGCACCGGATACGAACCGCGCCGGGAACGCGCGCGCGCGCGACGTCGCACAGCGACACGTCAACTCACCGCCGTACCCTCGAGCGCGCACGCCGAGGCACCGCAAGGACCGCCGGTCCAAGGCCGTCACCGCGGGCACTGTGCGCCTAAGGGGGGTGACGCGCGCCTGGCCATAGGCCGGTGCCACGCGGCGTGTCCGCACATGCCGGCGTCCGCACGCCGAGGCCACCATTGGCCGGCGGTGCCAACCAACATCGCCCATCGCCTCCGCGCCCATGCCGCGCCCGGTCGACTCGCCTGTTGCCTTGACGCACACGAACCGACCTCCCCTTCCACTTGTCCACCTTTATAAGGAGCCGACGCTCACTCCTCGCGCAAGGTCGCCGCTACCCAGAGCCACAACCCGCCATTGGAGGCCGCACGGCGGGCTCCCCCTCCCTTCCTGGAACCAGCCACCCTAGCCTGTTTTCCTCTTCACAAGCACCCTTGAAGCTCCTCCAGCCGCCACCTTGCCCGGGCCAACCCTCTATTCACCAGAGATTAGCCCGCAGTGACCGCCGCCGCCGGGTGCCGCCGAGCTGCCTCGCCGGAGCACCCTCCGCCGCCTCCAACCCCCGGAATCGATCGTTGGTGAGTTCCTTAGCACTCCCACACCCTTTCTCCGCCATGTCCGTCCCTCCCTTGGCCAGATTCTGGCGATCCCCGCCGCTCTGTGCGCCGCCGGCAACCCCTGTGCTTTGATTGCAATCTTGCAGGGGCCGGGTAGTAAATGCCGAGGGCATGGTGGTTACAAGTAGGATCTTTCCAGGGACTTCCATGCAAATAGATTCTTTCCCTTTTGTTAAATGTTGACCCGGGGCGGGCGGCTCTGATAGAGGTAGTCGGGAGCGGTCCGACTGGTGCGCCCTCGAGTAGTCGTCAAGGTGGTCGCGTTCTCGACCAGCGAGGAAGTTGTGCGAGGCGGAGTCCCCGCTCGACTAGTCGGGGAGTCGTGCGAGGCGGAATCCCCGCTCGACTAGACTTCCGGGTAGTCATGCGAGGCGGAGTCCCTGCTCGACTAGCTGTGTAGTCATGCGAGGCGGAGTCCCCGCTCAACTAGCCGTGTAGTCGTGCGAGGCGGAGGACGAGAGCCGGAGCGGGAACTAGTCGGAACTAGGCCCTCGTCGGTTCATAAGTTGAATGTTGCATGTATAGCCTAGTTTTGGTCCAGGGAATCAGTGGGAGAAAAAAAATGAGATTCTTTATTTAGATGTGTACACAATCACCATAAAAAAGAATAGTTAATAAAACACCACATAGTGTTCCTTTAAGGGAAGAGTATGCTGAATATATGTTTATCTAGGTGAAAATGGTTCACTTTGCACCCATGGTTGCCATGTGTTGCTGTTTTCATTAAATTAATTCACCCGCTAATTGTTGCATATGCATCCTCCGTGTAGAAGTTCCCGACGGTAGCTACACGCTCATGCCGGCAGACGAGGACGAGGGAGCTGGAGGAGACGTGCACTACGTGACCGCAGAGCAAGACCCAGACCAAAGTCTGGAAGTTTGTGTGACTGCTTGTGCTGACGAAGGCAAGCCCCGGTTTATCATTAACCTATGTGTTCCTTTTAAACTTCTGAAATTATCTTTGATTATCTATGTGCATTTACGTCCAGGAGTTGAATTGAAACCCTAGTTGCATGATCCCTAAGTACCTATGATCTTTTACTAGTATGCTAGGTCGCTAGTTGCTATGCTTTAAGGATCCGGTACAAGTCGAGTGATGTTCGTCACTCGCGAGAATAGGATCTTCCTTATGGAATCACCATAATTATTAATGGATTGCTCATGTGGTAAGAGCATGAGATTTGGGCTCTGGTCCAGTGGCTTTCGTGGGTTAAGTGTTTGAACGTACTAAGTACTTGTCGGAAATGGGTACGATAAGCCTAGTACCTAAATAATGCGGTGCGGGAACTTTGCGCCACTAATCTTAGGGTTGCGGCCCCGGGCTCGCCACCTGAGTACATGCGTGAGGCTGGGTGACCTTTTGTGGCGTAGCCCAGATAAACCTTGTACTTAAGACTGTGGCATCCGATCCCAATCCGAGGAATGACGGGAACCGCCTGGTTGGTGAACTCTTAGCGAGGGCACCTCCTGTGTATTTAGGTTTACCTTGCAAGGGTTTAATCAATCGATTATCGGCCTCTCACCGTTATCTGAGACTACTTAATCAACTGGCCATGATATCCCTTATGATGGAATTTTGTGAATATTGTTACTTGATTAATTGTATTGTACAACTTATGATTACAATAGTTGCATGCCTAGTAATGATTACTTCTACTAGAACTTGAGCTAAAATGTGAAAGTAAGGATTTAGTACTTAGTAGCTTTTTGGCAAAACAAAGCCACTAGCCAAAAGCCTTGCATGGTTTAGAGGTAAAGTCTTTTATTTTTGACGGGTAAGCCTTGCTGAGTATTATTATACTCAGCCTTGCTATTTAAATGTTGTTTCCAGGTAATGCATGTAATGATGTGTGGCCTGGAGAAATTCCACCCGGCTGGGAGCTGAAATGGGTGGATGATGACGAGTGATAGCATCATGGACGGCCTCCTCTGATGCTTGTCGTACCGCTTAGTTATTTCCGATGTTTTATTAAACTCTGAACCTTTTACTTCCATGTCGAGAACAATGGTTTGTAATAATTAACCCTACGGGGAAGAATTATTTAAATTTGTAATGTACTCTGGACTCTCCTTCGTGGGAGTTGTAATATATACGTTTCGATCCTCTGTGTCAATGCAAGTGATTTACCGGGCTTTGACCCGGTAACACTCGATGGGATGATTCTTTATTATCGCTTAATGACCAAATGGAGTGGTTTAGGCGATAGTACGGAATTATCTCGGATGGGGTTGTCACAGTAGGATGTTGGGAGGTTGCTAGCCCTTGTAAAGAATTCGTTCTTCGTTGTGAAGAAGGATTCTTGGTGCTAATCGTGTCTCCCTTTGTGTTCCCGGCGTTTTTCTTTTTAGGGTTTTTCGGAGCCTTTTTCTCAGGATTTTCGTAGGCGAGTTTGGAGGGTGTTTCTTGCAGGATTTTGTTTGGGGGTCATACATGAGTGCCTTGTGCCTCTTTTCTTGGTGATCTTGCCCCTACAAACCCACGAGAAGACCTTCGATTTGGTGGTTTTTTGTGAATCCCAAGTTCTTGGTGTTCGTCCCTTTGATTCGCGATTCCGCAAGATTTGGTGAGTTTGGGGACTTGATCTCGTAGCCATGGCTCACCCATGAGGTGACCCAACTATCCCCAAAGTCTTACTTGAATCCATTGCGTGAATCGGGAGATCGGTGGATTTGTTTTTGGAGTTTGACCCGCGGGTGGAGTTTTTCCCGAGCTGCCCAGACCTGACCGGTCTGACCGGTGCTCCACACCGGTCTGACCGGTGCCGGCCTCTGTGGGCTTTTTCGGGGGATTTGGCTCCAGGTTCTTGGCTTGCTGCTGTTCAAGTTTGGTGCAGTTTTGGCCTTGGGAGCTTTGAGTTCTTGCACTTGGGGTTTTTCAGCCATGACCGGTCTGACCGGTGCACTGGACCGGTCTGACCGGTGTCTTGACTTTCGTGGAAAATCGCCAAGTTGCTGCTCGGGTGATCCAGCTGTTGTGCTCGGGTGATCCGGAGCGTCTCTGTTTGCCCTCGGGTGTTCCGGAGGGTGTGCCCGGAAGATCCGGTCTGGACCGGTCTGACCGGTGTCGGCTCGTGCAGCGTGTTGTGTGTTTTCCCCTGTGCTTGTTGCTGTGCGAGTTGCTTTGCCTTGCTCCTATGTCCAGCAGTACTCTTGTGACTGTGTGGATTTGGCAACAAGAGTGTCGGAGGCTTCGGAGTCGATTTTGGAAGCATATACATATTCGTCTTCTTGGAGAAGAATTTTAATTGGCTCTCATTCACTCCGTCCTCTCTGGTCGCCATCTCGATCCTACAACCCGCTCGACGTCGCCGTGAGCTGCATGCTCGCCCGAACGACACGGCAACTTCCACAATCCACTCCACGCACATGGACTCCTCCAACTGACAACGACTCAATCTAAACCGAAGCAACCTACACGTATGTAACACACACGTACAACACACACGGACACACCACGACGCTGCACCACGCCGTGCGCCCTGGACCACCGCGACACGATGTGGACTCGCTCACACCGCGCGACACGTACATACGCACACGCTCGGCACGAAACTGACGCGTTTATTCCTAACACAAAGGACGCGGTTAACGCGCGACGGGTCGCGCTCTTGGGGAACGCGCGACCCCGTCGGCCCGCCGCTCCTCCGCAATTCCTTTCTTTCCTCTCCGCAATTGTCCGCCATCCTTCGCGGCCGCTGCCCCCACGCTCGATCCGCGGCGGCATCACCGTGCGCTCGTTCCTCCCGCGGCCACTGGTCCCCCACGCTCGATCCGCCGCGGCCTCACCGTGCGCTCGCTCCTCCGCGGCTGCTGGCCGCCTGGCCCCGCGCTCAATTCGCCGTCGCCTACTCATGGGATCTAGGCTGGGGTGGGGTGCGCCGCCGCTGCTGGTGATGGTGGGCCAAGTTGCTTCCAGCAACTCCTCTTCCTCCTCCCTCAGCCCCGACACTCGATTCGTGAACGACGTGTTCGATCCGTCGCCGCCTGCGTGCAGATCCAGTGCGGGGAGGTGTGGGGGAGACCCGCCGCCGGTTGGATGTTCGCCACCGACGCTGGTGGCTCTGTGGGTCAAGTTGCTTGCTGAGTTGCAGCGATGACAACTTGACGCAACTCATTGTTGCAACTTGCTGTCCTGCATTGCTGCAACTTGGTCACGGGCAGCGACGGCGGCGGCGCTTCACCAGCAGCACGACGGCGGTGCGCGCCAACTTCTTCACCAACGGCAGTGGTGGCAACTTCTTCAGCGCGGACACGATGGCGTCAGCAACTTGTTCACGAGCGGGGCGGCAGTGTCGGCACCTTCTTCAGTAACAACACAACAACAACTTGTTCTCGACCATGGCTGGTTTCGGGGCGGCGCAGATCCTCTGCCTCAAGTTGCTTGCCGCAACTCATTGTTGCAACTTGCTGGCCTGCATTGCTGCAAGTTGCTACTGAACTTGCTACTGGGTTGTATAAGTTGCTGCTAGACCACGGCTGGCTTCAGGGCGGCGCCGCCGCAGGTCCACCGCCGCCTCCGCCCCAAGTTGCTTGCTGCAACTCATTGTTGCGGGTTGCTGGCCCGCACTGCTGTAAGTTGCTACTGGACGTACAAGTTACTGCTAGACTGATGGGAAATATCAAGTAGCAACTCCAGCAGCAAACACTTGGTGGGCCGCAAAATCAACCATTTGGTGAGCTGTAGATCGCGGCAGGGTCACACGGGCCGCAGCAGGTCGCTGGCCACAGCAAAAGATGGTGGGCCTCCGGAGATTTTCTTTTTGAGGGTCGTGGGCTGCGGGGGATTGCGCGTCGTGGGCCGCAGTAGTCGCGCGCTCGCGGACGAGCGCGACCCAGCGCGAGTTAGCTTTTTCCTAACACAAAGTACTTGAACCTGTTTCTGCTCCTTCTTCTGATGGCAACCTGCAGGGCAAGAACAGATAGTTGGCTGGTGCGACGGATTTAATTCAGAAGGCCTGCACCTTAGCTGACAAGTTGGGGACCCCGACGAGCGTTGTGGGGGAACAAGCCTGGTCCGAACTAGTGGCCGTCTCTCACGTCTTCGATAGGCTGCGCGAGGAGATGCCCTCTGATCTGTCGCCCTCGGTGGAGGACGTCGAGAAGGCACTCGACAGCATGGTGCTGGCTACTGAACGCATTCTGCTTCGAGCGCCCCCCCCCTCCAGCACCGACCAGCTCTTGGTCCCAGCAGGCACTACGCTCCTGCCTCCAGTGATGACCTCGCGGGAGGACGTGGCGCCACTCGGCAGTCGGCACGGTGGCAACCTCGGGGGTGTTTGGATGGAAGGGTAAATGGGGCACATTTACTCCAAATTTACCCCAAAGGTGTTAAATATGTGGGCTAAATGTGGTGGGGCAAATATGTAGCCCTCTCTAATTTTATTTGCCCCTCAAAAGTGTTAAATTAGGGTAAATTTACCCCAACAATCCAAACACGCCCCTCGACGGCGGGAGATCAGTCTGCGCTGGCCGGAATCGCTAGCGGGCGACCCCAGCACGTCCAGGCGGAGGGGATTACGTCCCTGTTCTGCACTCCTCCTCCACCACTACTGCAACTCCCTGTGCCACGATGCCCACGCCAGAAGAGAACCTTCGACATGACGATGGTGCGCCGCAGCGCTCGCTTGAGGATGTCGCGGCTGAGGGGTTTGCACGTCGCGGTGGAGCGGACGACAGTGACAACGTACGACCGCGCAACTATATGCCGAGGACGATGTCATAAGGAAGAGTGCACGCGGGCGTCGTTGTCGCTTCCGGCGGCGGCGGCAGCTGGCGGCCTGTGCGTGACGGCGCCATGGCCCGTCGCTTCTTGCGAGCAATCAGACGAATCTATGCAAATGAGCAAATCTGATTAGGGTGGCACGAATCCACGATGTCGTCTGATGGCGAAACTTGCTCTTCAGATCTATTATTACGACACTGTTGCACTTGGGAGCTACGTTTCCTCATATTTTGCACGTAAAAAGGGTGATCCTATATATTACTGGTGCTTCAAATTGAAAAGTCGCATTCTTTTAGGCGACGAAGCTGATCCCTGCAATCTACATCCAGTGCTGAAAATGTCTTCTTCCTCCCGACAGAAAGCTACTGCTATCTTCCCAAATGCCCTGCCCCCACCCCGGCCCTGCCACGGTGTGGTAGGGCTTCATCAGAGCTGCGCGGCCATGGGGCTCTGGCCAAACCATACCGCAATAACGGCAGTCCCTTTTCCCTTCCCCATTTCTTCTCCAACTCCGACGAACGGCCGCAATTTCCCCACCCGACATGGCCCGGCCTCCTCCACTGCCGCTAGGGCCCCTAAACCGCCCTCCACCATCCCTATCGTCTGTCCTGCCTACTTTCCCGACCGGCCCTTTCTATACCCCTAGAGTTAGAGAAGAGATAGAGGAGAAGTTCACCGGAGTTGGGAGAGGGAGATAGAGGAGAAGTTCACCGGAGTTGGGAGAGGGAGAGAGAGGGGGGGGGGACTCACTGAAACCCTAACTCGGCGATCTAGGAGGAGGGCCTACCTCGTTGGATTTGCCATGGCTGACGCCGGATCCGCACACCGGAGTTGAGGAGGTTGTTGGATCCGCTCGCCAGAGCAGGGGGAGGAACTCGGCGTGATGGGGGCACAGGCACGGCTGTGACCGTGGAAAGGAACTCGCTAGAGCGGGAGGGGGTGGGTAGGCATCAAGTCATGAGGCGCGGGACGCAGGTGGCATGGTGCATGGGGCGCTTGAATTCGCGTTGCCTGAAACTCTTAGATATTAGTCATCTGAAGAACAAGAAATATGCATATGATTTGCGACATGGATCTAAGTTTTGACACCTTGTCAAAGAAAGGATAATATAAGGCTCCATTTGGATGGACTATGACTAGTTAGTCCATACTTGTTTGATTCTAATTGTCGTGATCTACTTCCTCCATCTCAAAGATGTCATTCTCGCTTCTCGAGAAATCAAATACTATTAATTTTAAGCATATATATATAAATATATTAATAATTATAATACATATTAGTATCGTTTGATAAACTGTTGAAATACTTTCATAATAAACTTATTTCAAGATATAAATTTTGCATGTATTTTCTACAATACAAGTCAAAGGTAAGAAAGTTTGGCCAACATGTATCGCATAACGACTTCTATTTTGGGACGGAGGGCACATATTTGTACTTTCAACATGCTAGGTATGAAAAAGGATAACAACAAAATCACATACATATATATGGGCGCGAAACAATAAAATCACCATAGATATCTTACAAGGTGCACATATTGTACCTTCAAGCAAACAAACTCAAACAGAAGTAAATAAATGTAATGATACAGGGACAACCAAATTAACCAGACAATAAAAAGGAAAATAGGTTAAAACACATTACTTCGAAGACGAGCTCGGCAGCACGGTGCTTGGAGTTGCACTTTCCGAGTCCTCTTGTAAGTTTTGCATCCATGGATGTATACGAGATCTTCTCGGGAGGCCTTCAAAAAGAACCTTTACATTTGTGTAACATACTGCGCCAGTCGTATAAATTTCTCTCCCTTTATCTCTTTCCACGAGATCGACCTCATAGTACAAGTCCCCTAGCTCACGATGTGCCATGAGCAGCCAGATGAAGGTGAGGAGCTCCCCTCCCGTGCTCAGCCGGCGAGCATGCTCCTCCGGGCGGGACTTCCCAGCTGCATAGATGAGCAGCCGCACCCATGTCTCCGCAAGCATTTGCAGCGCTGCACGAAGATCCTCCTCGCGCTTCACCATGTCTTCCACTAGGTAGAAAGCTTCCCCGGTTAAATTGAACGCATTCTGAAATGCAGTAGATTGTGTTGGCAAATCATCCAGAAAAATCTCCTTGCTACCACGAGACCTGTCTCTGAAACTCTTGGTGGCTCTTACTAGTAAGTCATGCACGTTACCTCCAACAGGTAGCAATGCAGGGTGCATGACCAACAGGAACAACATGTAATCAGACATCCCCTTGCATGAATCTATAAGGGGACGCATCTCCTGCAGTATCCCTCCCATGTGTCTTGCCTTGAACAGAAGCAAGTCTGTGAAGACGTGCATCAACAACAAGGCCTCCTCGAAGGGGCGCTGGATCACAGCATACAGTTGAGAAGGCATTCTTAGGGGCTCCAAGTGCTCTCTATTGAGCTCTTGGTGGATGAGATTCTTCGTTTCAGCGGTAACTTTGGCATGCTTGATGTGTCGAATGCCAGTCCAAATCTCCTTAGCTCCAACCTTAACCATCATTTGAGCTATCCTCGACCTATCGTCAGCAACACAGGAGTCTAAGAAGTTGTATTGCCCAATTGAGTTTGACCACCATGGCTTCGTTTCTGGCTGGATCTTCACAAAGATAGACCATGGTACTCTGGCGAGGATACTGCATCCTCCATGTCTATCTTGGTCGGGTTCCATGGACACCAATCCCCATGGTGAAATAATGGCAAGAATGGCAGCAAAAACCTCCAAGCAAAAAGCTCCTATGAATAATATATAGGTTACCGTTACATCATCACTTCTTGGTGGAGACCTGTACTGCCTTTTCTTCTTGTTGCTCATCAAGATGAACAACACAAAAGCAACCATTGAGGAGGCGAGGGAGACAAATCGAAGTATGAGCCCACCCCTTGCTTGGATCACTTTTGCTTTTGTGTAGAGATCGTCATACATCATGCTAAGCTCAATCTCCAATAGCTTGAAAACTACTTGTGTGTATCTAGGTGTCAATGTTTGGTTGTAAGGAAACCGAAATAACTGTCGGGTGTCAGGTTCCATCTGGTATATTTTCCTTCCAGCAAATACCTCATGAACACCTAGATTTGAGTGAAAAGCACGCTTGACAATCGATGAATATTTTGTATCAGTTTGAAGACGCATGTCTTCATGTCTATATACTCTCCTTCTGGATGTAACATTTGCAACTATGGTTGTCTGAGTGGAACTATCAAATTCAATGATGCTGCTGATAGCAGAGCTCTTGAGGCCTTTCTGGCTCCCACACTTGAGCGCCCATATCCTCTCCCCATACTTGATGACTCCGGCGACAAATACAAAGGCTGCTGGTATCACAAGCTGGTTATGTGTCATTGAATTCCATAACACATAGAGAACTAGGCATACTTGGACCATCATGTTCAGCAAATGCCTCAGCCATAGCTCATTGTCCTCCAGGGCGAAGGCAGTCACAGTGTCTTGCCCGCCAAGGTGCACAAGAAGGAATGGTGCCCACAAGAGAGTGAGAGGGTGGCTTGGGCTGGACAATGCTTGGGATTGAAGGCATTCTTGGTAACATCTATCACCATTTGCAGTAGTAGTTGTGGTGACGGGTAGATGTCTTGAGAGGTAACCTAGGGCGTATACAGCAATGAAGTCCGCTGATAAGTATGCAAGCCATAGTGAGAGCCTGAGCAGAGCATTGCTGCTGCTGCGCCGAAGGCCACCAAAGAAGAAGAGCAGCAATTGCAGGGCGAAGCTTAGCAGCACCAATATCTGAATCTCCCAATCAACAATCACTTGGACAATGAGGCCGTTCCAAGCTTGGGCCATGCTTCTTTGACACTTCACTTAGTTAGGAGCTTGCTACACATCAGAGAGGACATTCTAATTAGAACATCGTATATTTATCCAACAGGTTTTTTGTAATGTGACTATCGAATGTATACAAAAAAAGTTCCATTTGTGTCTATCACACTTGCTAAAACTTCTGATTGTGATTCCACAAATACTGTAAAGTTTCATGTTGTTTATTTTTGGAAAAAGTCTATTTTTGACCATCCAACTCTTGCCTCAGTTTAGTTTTGGCCATCGAACTTCAAAACCGGGTATCTTTGGCCATCCAACTATCAAAACCGTTCAAATTTGATCATCGGGCGGTTTTGATGGGTGGTTTTAAGTTTTTTTATTTACAATTTAGTCCTTAGATCTTAAAATGATTACTGCTTTTTGTCTGTACCTCCGATTTAGTTGATTCTTGCGGTCACACGTTCATAACAGTGAGTTTTATCTTAAAAAATGTTATTTATACTATTTTATCACTATTTGTTATATTATTATATTATTGTGTAAAAATAACAATATACGAAAAGTAAAACAAACAATTACCTAATAATATGAACAACATTTTAAAAGATAAAACTCATCGTTATGAACACATGACCATAAGAATCACCAAAATCGGGGATACGAGAAAAAAATAGTAATCATTTTAACATTTAAGCACTAAACTGTAAATAAAATAGTCCTTGGATCTTAAAATGGTTACTACTTTTTTCTAGTATCTTCGATTTAAGTGATTCTTGTGGTCATGCGTTTGTAACGATTAACTTTATTTTTTAAAATAGTGTTGATATTATTTTGTAACGGTTTGTTTTACTTTTCTTATATTGTTGTTTTTACACAATAACATAATAATAATATAACAAATAGAGATAAAATAATATAAATAATATTTTAAAAGATAAATCTCGTCATTATGAACATATGACCGTAAGAATCACCTAAATCGGAGGTACAGACAAAAAGTAGTGATCATTTTAATATCTAAGGACTAAATTGTAAGTAAAAAAACTTAAAATCACCCATCAAAACAGCCCAATGGTCAAATTTGAACGGTTTTGATAGTTGGATGGCCAAAGATACCCGGTTTTGGAGTTCAATGGTCAAAACCAAACTGAGACAATAGTTGAATGGTCAAAAATAAACTTTTTCCTTTATTTTTTACGAAGGACAACTAAGAAAGTTATCCTAAACTTCGCTAGATAAGGAAAAGGTATATTTTACAACCGTAAACTTTGCTGAAAGGCTTGAAAGTAATGTGAACATTAAAACTAGACATATTGTACACCTAAACCACCATTTGCTTCCGAATCTTCGGATGAGTTAAGTGGTTTTGAAATTTATTGAATGACGTGCACTGATGTGTCATAAGAATAAATTTCATCACGTTGTTCTATAGTACTATTTTCTAGCTATATGTGTTTAAAAAAGTACATTTATGAATACACAGTAACAAAGTTGTGTAGAATGTCCAGCCATCTTATCTTACTATTACAAATTAGAGGCTCCAATGGAGGCACCACGTTAATCCTCACCAGACGTGTTAGAAAAAAAAAGATAAATCCTCTAAATTCTCATAAAAATTAGAAAGATCTAGCCATTGATTTAATGGACTCTAATCACCATCAATATCAATAGCCGTCGGATCTATATTGTGCTTTTTGAAAAATTACCACCTTGCCATTATGAAAACACCCTAAAGTAAACCCCAAAAACTTAAACCTTAATTACCCACATTTGCCATTATAAAACATAATACACATAATTAATATAATTAAAACTCACCATACACGGCTAATAACAGATCTAATTAATCTAAAGAAAATAACAGATCTAATTGAGAAGGAAAAAACACGAATATATCGTTCCTTCCGTCCTCCCTTTCGTGGTATATATATAAAAATAGCGAAGCCCCCGCCGCCGTTCAAGTTACCGATCGAGCTTCTCCAACCAGAAAACGTAGATGGTCTTCCATCTGCTATGCTGAGCTCTCCTAATTCCAATTCTTGGCACCCCGTCCTGTGATCGTAAGCTATATATGTGGGTTCTTCGGTGTAGTAACCTTTAATTCGTTATCTAATTAATCTCCTATTGGAACTTGGGAACACATGCTTAATTAATTTAGTACATCAGCAAGAGGAGCATGCCGGATTTAGTATGCTAACTAAATGTTTACACTATAACAAAGTAGTAGAGTAGATTCGGTTTAATTTTGACTCAAGATCATGTCAAAACCACTAAAAAATACCTCGGGGTCAAAATTAAAAGGCTTGTGATAGTTGACGCGCTAAAGTTAGACAAGGTAAGAGTTACAGGCCAAAGTAGCTTAGTTTTTCAGATATTTATGAAAAAAAATTATGTATTAAATTTAACCATTGATAAATTTATATATTAAATTTAATCATTGATAAATATTTTTATATGAAATTTTAAAAATCAAGGTACCAAAATGCATGGAGTTATCAATAAGGCATATATAGAAAAATTCAAACCACTAGTTGAAGAAGGTAAAGTCTATATCATTTCAAGACTCAAGATCATGTCAAAACCATTAAAAAATACCTCGGGGTCAAAATTAAAAGGTTTGTGATAGTTGACGTGCTAAAGTTAGACAAGGTAAGAGTTACAGGCCAAAGTAGCTTAGTTTTTCAGATATTTATGAAAAAATTATGTATTAAATTTAATCATTGATAAATATTTTTATAGGAAATTTAAAAAATCAAGGTACCAAAATACATGGAGTTATCAATAAGGCATATATAAAAAGGTAAAGTCTATATCATTTCAAATGTCAAAGTCACCGTAGCTGCACAAAAGTATCGACCTTCTTGCCCACAACTAACATAAAGAAGACCAAAGCAAAGATATATAAGACATTCCAAAGTATAGTTTTCAGACACGCTTTCTAATAGCGCAAATATCGACACGTACCTCTCAGGTAAACTACCACTAACACTATATTTTTATATTTTTTCTCTATTTTAATCCGCAACTCCACCTTGAATAAGTTGTGTGTTGCTGCTATTGCTGGGAGCCTGGGAGCATGAGCAACAAACAGAAGAAAGGGGGAGCTACACGAGAAGAAAGGGGATTTCCATTCACTGTTTACTGAGAGTAATAAAATAAGCCAACTCTTTTTAGCCTCCTAAAATAACCTTCTATTTTTTTAATTAACATCAGTCGGTCTTCAGGATATTCGAATGCCGCTTAGCTCAAAAAATAATAGAAACTTTTTTTTTGGATCAATAGCTTTCATGACGCGGCACTAGGAAAAGCAGTACCCTAAAAACTATTCAACAGTAGCCAAAATATATTATGATTAAAATAACATATATAGTAAAAATGACTCCCAATAAGAACTCTAATGCAAAAAATTCTAAAAAATATACTTATAAGCAAAAAAATATTGCTATACACACGGAACAAAAATCCCAACATAAAAACAAAAAAAGGAACCTAATTTATTTAAAAACTTATAATAAGCAACATCAAACCGAAAAATCTAACCCGTGCAGGAGCACAGGTTGATGGACTAGTAAATATAATAGTAGCCGCAAAAAGGAACTTATTGCTATGTCTAACGTTTGAAGCATTCTTTTTTACCAACACAAAAGATTATTAGGCACGCCGTGTGGATGAGAACATTGCCCCCGCAAATAAAAACAGGATGACACTGTAGCAATTCACCCACTCCTGGAAATTCATTTCCAAGGGCAGGCCATAGCGCCATCTGAGCGGTTGGTTTGAACACCCGCACCTTGAATTCAGCTCCCCTATAGGTTTCCTCAATTGTTGTCAAATAGTTAGTCTAGCACTAATTCTATTGGCTATCTGAACATATTTAAGGGCATCTTCAATGATTTTTAGACAACTAGTCTAAGAGAAATTCTATTAGCTATTAATGCCAATTTACAATAGCTAGCTAGATGAGACATAGAAATAAGGAAAAATAATACTATAGTGGAGAGTTAATTGAGAAAGATATTTCTAGAGATTGTGCTAGACTACTATTCATGAGTTGCTAGCTATTTAGAAGTCACTAGCTAGCTATTTGATCTTTCTCCTTGATAGCCAATAGAAATGTTACATTTTTATTATTTATATACCTTATTTAGCTAGCTATTTGCAAATTAACATTAAAGATGCCCTGATAGCCAATAAAATTCCTCCTAGACTAGCTATTTGACAACCATTAAGGACACCATAATGACAATTTCTAAATAGCTAGCTAGATGAGACATATAAATAATAAAACTCCCAACTAGCTAGTCTAACACGATCTCCTAGAAATATCTCTCTCACATAACTCTCGACTATAGTGTTTATTTTTTCTTACTTCTAAGTCTCATCTAGCTAGCTATTTACAAATCGCTATTGAACATGTCTTGATAGCCAATAGAATTCCTTCTAAACTAGCTATTTAAAAACCATTGTGAACGCCCCAAATGTTGACAAAGCTCCAACTAGCTTCTTCTTCCTCAAGACACACAGTACACTGTGGTAGAACAGTGACCGTAGAGGGAGGACGTGCCAAAAATTTTAAGAAAATAAAAGGTCGGGGACTCCTCATTTCCTTGGTAGCTATAGGATGTAAGCATGACACCACATGATAAAATAACACAAGACAATATCAAAATATGTTCAGAAATGGCAACATGCATATATTGCACCTCCAGCCTATCAAAATATTCCACTCGCTAAATTCTATCATCTATAACTCTTATAAAGCAAAACTCAGTAGTAATTTCTCTTGACATTGTCCACCTCAGCAGTCCACTATCGTTTGTCACTAATAATTTCTCTTGACATACAAAGTGTCCAACTCAGTAGTCCACTTTTATTTGCAATTAAAGTTCATTATCACAAGAATTATGACATCCACGTCAGCGAGACACATTATCCACTAACATACGTTTAGTTGTCCACATCAGCATGGCACGCTATTCACTAACATTAGTTTATATTAGTTAATTTCTTCCTAAGAATTGTATGAATAGTGAAATTCTATTCCAAATTAGTATTTCCCACAGCAACACTGTGCGGGGTGTTAATAATGTTATGTATATAACATATTTATTTTTAACGGGGCATACATCTAGTGTTATGGAGTGGAGCTAGCGCAACAGATCATTTAGGGGGTGTTTGGCATGACTCCAGAGCTGAACTCCAGCAACTCCATCTAATTTTTCAGCCAAACACCTCAACTCCAAAATTTCATGGAGCTCCCAACTCCATGGAGTTGTAGTGCAAATGAAGGTGGAGTTTCGGAGCACCTCTTTTGCTGCCTCAAAACCACCCAATATGAATCTAGTCGTGGAGTTGGTGGGTAATTACCCACCAATGCCACTGGTAAGTGGGAAAAAACGTTTTGTTTTGTTTCCCCCTCCCCACGACCCTCTCTCTACCGCGACGCCTCACGCCGCCGCCGCCGCGCCTCTGTGTCGGGCTCCCGCCGCCGCCGTCCCTCCCGCCGCGACATCTCCCGTCGCCGCCCCTCCCACGGCCGCTCGCCGGTCTTGCGGCCTGCTCCCTCGGTCCGTGCTCGTCCGCGCTCATCAGGCGCCCCACGGCAGCCGGCGGACAGGCAAGTGCGCGCGCCGCCGCCCGAATCTCCGGCAACCCTATCTTGCGGGCCGTCCCTCCCTCCGCCGGCCACCAGGGCCATTAGCGCCGCCCGGAGCCCGCCGTCGCTACCCCTTCCTCCGGCAGCCCCTAACTCCCTCCCGCTGCCACATCTCCCGCGGCTGCTCGCCGGTCTTGCGGCATGCTCCCTCGGTCCGCGCTCGTCAGGCCCCCACGGCGGTCGGCGGACAGGCAAGCGCGCGAGCGCCGCCGCCCGTCTCTCCGGCGGCCTGCTCCCTCGGTCCGAGCTCGCCGGGCCGCGACCGTGCGCCGGGCTGGTCGGCCCCCGCAGCTGCGCCCTGTGCTCTGTTTGACATGAAAGAGAAACAAAGATTGATGAATGGTAGTTGTGAGGCTGACGTGTGGGACCCATGTGTCATTGGACTGTGTTGCATTTTATTTCTGGAGCTGTTATCCAAACACTCACTTTGGACAACTCCAACTCCACTCAGAGCTGGCTCCACCCAGAGTTTTGGAGTGGAGCAGCTCCAGCTGGAGTTGGGGCTGTCCCAAACAGGCCCTTACTCGTGTAATTAAATATCATGGAAATGAGATTCTTGGAAGTTTATTCTTTTTTTTTAAATGTTCCTAAGAAACAAGTTTATACTTGAACTCTTGAAGTACTTGAAACTGCAAAATGAAATCAAAGCATAACTGGGAAGATTAATATAAGCCTTGTATACTTGAGTTGCAGATTTGCAGTTTGCCTTCCAATGAGACTCAGCTTGCATGCACAGCCTGTTCGTTTGGCTTATCAGCCACCAGCCAGCAGTATTTTTCTCTTAGAATAAATCAGCCACCAGCTACCAGCCAGCAATACGTTTCTCTCAGAACAAATCAGCACCAGCCTCCAGCGAGGCGAATAGACTGAGATCCATCGCATGGAATATTTACATGCCTGGTCCATAAGTCAGCTGATTTTGGCTGATTCAATAGTATTTTGTGAGTGAGAAGAAGCTGATACAAACTTAAACAAGCTGAGGCTCCATTTAGATGGTGAAATTTTGGTGAAAAGTGATAAAATTTTTGCATTGGGAAGCGTGTTCTATGAGGGGTGGCACGGTCTGCGATGCGAAATTTTTTGGAATTTTTGGGAGTTGTTTTTTTTCCCAAATACCTCCTTCCAAAACAGCTTCATGGCTGAAGCTATTTTTCTTCCTCTCAAAGAGCAATCAGAGTTATTGAAAGCTACTGCCCTGTGCCCTCCTCCCTGCGCTTCACGGGAGAAATTGGACGCGTGGCGCACAGCGCACGCTCGGCCGCCTCCACCCGCCCCCGCCTTACCATTTTGCAAAAGAACCCCTCCATTTTCTTGAAATCACAAACTCCACCCGCAGGCAACCCTAGCCTCCTTTCTCCAACCCGACCCAACCCTTCCTGCATCCCCGATGGCGGCGACTGCTCCGACCTCCGAGGCGCGAAGTAGGGGCAGCGCGAGGGTTAGTGGGCGGAGGCAGCAGGGGAGGGGTGAGGCATGGCGGCGTGTCCATCTTCCCCAGCGAGCACGGTGGCGGCGTGAGGTGAGGCAAGAGCGCAGGAGGTGAGCCACGGCGGTGCGCTGCCCAGCGACGCTAAGGGGTGGGACAACAGCTAGGGTGGCCTCGCTTGGCGGTGCCTGCGGATGGTGCTGGCGAGGCGCGGAGGAGCCAAGGGCCTGAGGCCATCCATGCCTCGGCGCCAGGCGTGCCGCCTCCTCCGCCCAGGACCCCATCCTCTGCCAGGGGGTGTGCAAGCGGCGTGTCGTCGAGGCCACCCAGGGCCCCCGTCGGAACAGGCCCCAGACGGTGTCGCGCAGCATGGGATCAGGTTGGCGAGGACGGCCCCCGTCGAAGTGGCCTCCCGGGCTTCGATGCACGCAGCGACCGGAGGCGAGATAAATTCCACCCTCCTCGCCCTGTATCCTTTCCCCCCTTTCTTCTTCCAGTCGCCCCGGTTACGAACCCTACCTTCCAGTTCCCCATCTGGCTTCCACGCCGTGCAGATCGGTGAGCTACTACTCTTTGTGTCCTCCTCTTATTATTGCTTTGGATTTGTTGTGCCTTGACCTGACCCGCGAGTTCTTCATCTTCCATTGCAGGTGCAGAGGCGGCCATGGATACAATGACCTGGGCCTTGGACTGCTCCACCGGTTCCTTGTTTGTATGATCTGCTTCCTTTCCTGCTGTGTGATATGAGGTTGCTTTGAGATGTAGTTTAGCGTACCAAGATCTAGGACCATTCTGCTATGTGATAAGAGGTTGCTTTGATGTCGCTCGAGCTCGGATTTTCCTCAGCAAATATTTGCCTCAATTTAATTGTCCTCTGTTCGAACTTTGATTCCATTCAGCAAGCATGTCTAGGTTATTTTTGGATCCTGGTCCTTTGCCTATAATAATGAAGTTTTATGCTTGATTTCAGATCTTTCCATTGTTGAACCTGCTGCTTTAAAGCTGCTGCTGCCATCTGATGTTTTGCAAGGATTTGCCAAGGTCAGTATGTTGTTCTTATTATGTTATAGATTTAGACTGCTTTAGTTTGACATGTTGCTGATGGATAATTCTTTTTTGCTTCGGTTGGTGCAGATAAGTGATATAAAAGATGTGTCGTTGTCTACTGCTCTGTGTTTGTTGTTCAGCGGCTTCATATGATGGTGCTTTCTACTGTCGAGTGGGTTTTGCTATTTGCTTGGTTATCGTACTTATTACCAAGTTTGTTATCCACCAGTAATGCATTCTCTGCCTCTCGACAATTTAGATGCAGGTCAGGTCTTCGAATAGATGCAGGTGAGTTATTTTGGTCATCCTATACCTTTGAAGTCTTCACCTCTTTGTCATGTTGTATGGCTTAAGCACTTGTGCTTTCATAGGATCAAGAATAACAACTGCTTTCCTATTTCCTATGAGTGTGTTTGTTGTCTGCTCCATCAGTTCATTTATATGCTTCTTACATTAAGTGCGCTTTAGTGCCAACACTCTCCAGCTTACGGTTCAACTTGTATGAGAATTATTTAGACAAACTAAGCACGACTGATCCATAGGATCATCTTTAAAAAATTTCAGATTATATATGTATATGTTGAGCTTGGCTGTCAGAAGATCTTTTGAAACCTACATTGCTCTTCACGACTCATTCAGATTAAAGTTTCTGATTTAATTTTCCGGATAACTTAAACCTGAGCGCTAGAAGTAAATTTTCACTCAGAAATAAATCTCATTTTAACTATGCCTCTACCAACTTGCTGACTCTTGTGACCACTTTGCATTCAGTTATATATGTTTGTTAGAATGTAACTCCAAACACAATACATTCAGTTATGGACTCACTTCAAACTTTGAATTACGGGCTCGATAACCAACCCAACCAACCCATATTGTTGCTGAACGCTAATGTTAATTAAACTTTAGCACCTAATATCCATGCATTTGTATAGTCAACAATTCTGGTACATTTGTCTCAAGGCAAGTTATAAATGTTTATAGCTGATAGGTTGTCTATTGGTTCTCCCTGCACTGCAGTGGACTCCACCAATATTGCTTTCTTCCATACCTGATGTTAATGTTCATGTAGATACCCCTTGGAGTAGAACTATCCTGTCAACATAGCTATTTCTAAGATTGGCCCAGCACTGATAGCTCGCAATTCTCTTGTGCTCAAGTCTCCAATTCAGAACTTGATTTAGTTGCCAGAAATATATATAGTAAAGGGTGGCTTCTCATACAGGTACTGACTACTGAATAAGAATGTCTTACATTTATAGAATGTAGCTTTATGTAGATCTTTAATAAGCTTCGGATGGTTGTGAAAGCTGCTAATCATCCTTCAATGTTTAGGCCTTTCGATTTTATAACATGTAGCTTTACTGCAAATATGCCTACTATCTAGAAGAATTAGGCAAATCTAGATGTAAATGAGTTATATTGATTGCATTTTTCTGTTGTTATAAAATTGCCTTTTCTGGTTGGCAGCGACTGGAAAATGAAAACAAAGGCCATGAAGTACAATGTTATTGATTTTTTAATTTCTAATTGTTGTGCAAGTTTGCTTAAAGAGAGTGATATTTTCAGAATTGATGGTGTTTTTAGCTGGCTGAGTCTTTAGAAAACAGAGCTTTTCTGCTTTCAAAAAAAACATGCATGGTTTGACGTGCTCTTTTCTTTTTCTCTTTAAAATACCAAAGGCAGAGGATATTGCATGATCTTCTTTTATCTGCTTAGAATTAGCTTACATAGCCTGGTTGCACACTTTCACCTGCTAATACCTTCGCTAACGAGTAAAAGTTGACATAGACTGTGTTGTTGTCTTGTCAGTTCGTGTTTATCTTACCATGGAGTAATATGCACCAGCTCAACTTAGCAAGATTTTCTAGCTTTTGCAGTATGTTATCAGCAGATCAGATGATGACTCCATGCCATCATTTATTGTTAAAATTCTAGAGAAGCTAACTCAGACTTGGTATTGCACCACCATTTCATTTATGTGCTCCCCTTGCACTCTACTTTTTTTTTCTAATCAATCCTATCATCGATCTTATGGCAGGGTTGTACACACATTCTTGGCATGGCCTTCTCTGAAAGTCAGTCTGCTATCCCAGTAAATGACTATGCTGGCGGGCGACTTAAGCACCCGCCAGCATAGTGGTTTTTGGGAAAAATCTCGAAATAAATAGCAAAAAAAACTTTTTTCAGGGAAGAACCCCACCGGTCAGCCACCCGCCCGTCCCCGCGCCACTTCTCGCAAGTCGTGCCATTTTTCGTGCAAAGTTGCGAAATTCCGCGGCCGGCCGGTTTCGAACCTGCGACCTCCCCCCTCACGCGTAGCCTCCCTCACCACTGCACTACAATCTCACATGCATCCATATCCCGTTTTCATCCTCCTCATATTATACTGTACCGAGTGTAAATTGTTTTTCTGAAGCTCTAAACGACTTCAAATTAAAAAGTTGTAAACTACAAAGTTTCATAACTTTCTAAGATCTAAAACTTTTATTTTGGGAGTTTCTCCAATTGAGGTCGTTTACAAATTTTGAATTTGAAATTTGAGAGATTCAAACTTAGCTTTTCGTTGACAATATGATTTCAAATAAAAAAGCTGTAAACTATAAAGTTTCATAACTTCTCAAGATCTACAACTTTTATTTTGAATGTTTCTCCATTTGAAGTCGTTTGCAAATTTTCAAATGACAAGATATTCAGACGTACTTTTCGTTGACAAAAGTAATTCAAATTAAAAATGGTTCAACTACAAAGTTGTATAACTTCTGAAGATGTACAACTTTTAGTTTGATCATTTGCTCATCCGGTATAGTGGTAGTAACATTCTTCACAAATCTTATACACCTCTCATAGTTTAATGAAACTATATAAGAGATATAGATTTTGTGAACAAAATTAGTAACACTTTGTCAAATGAAGAAACAACTCAAATAAAAGTTGTACATCTTCACAAGTTATGAAACTTTATAGTTGGAAATTTTTTGATTTGAATTAATTTACTGTTTTGTAACACACACTAACAGTTTATGCAAGACAGTGCTGGCGGGCGACATAAGCCATCTTTGCTGGCGGGTGGCTTAAGCGCCCGCCAGCACTGTTGTATCTTTGCTGGCGGGTGACTTAAGCCCCGGTCAGCACTGTGCCCATAGCACTGTGGTGCCAATTGTGCCTGCCAGCATTGTAAATTCCATGTGTCAGCACGAATCGTTTTGTGGCCTAGTGGCGTGGTTGCGGGCGCAGCCGTCGGGAGCTGATGAGGGCGCTGCTAACTAGTGGAGCTCGGCCGCAGGGGCATGAGCGGCGCAGCCGCCGGGGCGCGAGCTCATCACGGATTCACGCGTGTGGGGCGGGCGAGTCCAGGGAAGAAAGGAGTGAGATAGGTAGAAGATAAGGCCAAGGGTATTATAGTAATTTATTCTTTGCGTTCCAGAACTGTTTTGCCAAACAAGATAGAAAAAATAGTTTAGCTTCATTGAGAGAGCTAATCATGAAGCTAAAAACAAAAAAACAGCTCCACTAGTAATGGACGATGGACAGCCCTCATATGTGTCATAGATCTTTACAACACATACACAAGTAAATTGATCTTTATTCCTTTCTTGTGCCTTTGAACCAAGCATCGACCACCTTTATAGGGACACATCAATGCTTTCTCAGCCTTATTGTGTGTTCACAGCATCTATAACAGTGAGCCACTGTTGTTTTATGGCCCGCGCAATGCGTTCGACCGTTGTCCATCTCCGTCGGTGGCCTAGCCAGTTCGTGCATACCGCGTGTGGCCCGCACGTCCCCACATGACAGCAGCACGTTGCTGCTCTCTCTCGCTCGGAGTCTTGGACAATATGGGTACAAAGCTGCTGTCTTGCCTGCATGGCACGGAGCCAGTCGCGTCTCATACAAAATCCGGCCTGAATGCCGCTTACTCGCTTGCCCATACATGGCTTCAACAATTATTATACTCCCTCTATCTTAAATTATAAGTCATTCTAAGAATATTGAAGAGCTAAAGTATTTCAAGTTTGATCAAATTTATATGATAAGATAATAATAGTTATTATGCCAACTAAGTATCATTCAATTCGTCATTAATCATATTTTTATAGTATACCTATTTATTGTTATAAATATTTGTAGTTTTTTCTATAATTTTGGTTAAACTTGAGATGCTTTGACTCTTAAGATTTTTTTAAATGACTTATAGTTTAGAACGGAGGGAGTACATAATAGTCCCGAAGGATTTTGGATTTCAGCAAGTAAAACGGTATGAAGCTATACGAAATATTATCAAGTACTATCTAATAGATTGAAGATTGATTCAGACGATCATGCATCTGTTAGATCAAGCAACTACTAGATTGATTTAGGAACTTGTAGATTGATTCTGATGATCTTACATGCAACATTTAAAATAGCTTCTATGGATTGTATTTAAAAATAAGATCAACACGCATAAAGGGGAATAGGTTAGACCTGCCTCCGTCGATGTACGTCCTTGGCAAACTTTTGCTAGTAGTTTGGATCCTTGTCCAACGCGGTACTCGCCTCCAAACTCGTCCTAGCCTCCAAGATCGTTGTTCGCCTCCTTGGTGACAAACAAACACAAATTAATATTCACATAAATTTAAGTGAGCTCTAAAATCATGAGAGTCATATGGGAGGAAGAGTTTGATTTCAGATGAATTTAGAAAGGAGGATGGAATCTGAGGTGGTACGTGGGAGATATGGATTTTGCAAGGTGGCTATTAAATGAATTTCGAAATTTGAAATGAAATTATTGGAAGGGGCTTAGTGTTGTGTATCACGTAATCACGTGGCCGTGTTTGGTAGAGGAGGAAAAAAATTTCCTCCTCGAGAATCTTCTATGCATGAAGTACTAAACGAAGTCTATTTGCAAAACCTTTTCACAGATGAGTGGAACTTTGCGCGACGAACCTAATGAACATAATTAATCCATGATTTGCTACAGTAATGTTGCAGTAACCATCCTCTAATCGTGCGGTCAAAGACCTCATTAGATTCGTCTCGCGAATTAGCTCAGAAGTTGTGAAGGTAGTTTTGTAAACTGACTTTATTTAATACCTCTACTTAACTGTCAAAGGTGGAGTTAATTTTTTTCCACCTCCAACCAGCAATATTCAAACTCTGACCAGCTGACTGCACTGGCCTTTGGTGTGTGTGGGCCCAAAGACTCAAAGAGAAAAGGGTTGCTGCCATTGGCCAAGGAACAAACAGTGCTCCGCTCGCTCGTCCGCCATGGCGGCTCTCTGGAGCTTCGCCCGACGGCCATTTCGGCCACCATACTGAATCCCAGGGCATGGGGAGAGAGAGGAGGACGAGGGGATTTCTATTAGCTACTCACGTTGGTCTATTGCAGCTCGACGGAGGAGATCGACGGGGCGCACACCTTGGGTGCCCAAGAACAGAGGAGGCTGGGCAGGAGGAGGAAGAAGGTGAGCGGCGGAGCGGGACGGCTCGGCGTGGAGGAGAGCAGCCCGGCGCTGCCTTTTTAGAGGCCGGAGTAGCGGATCTGTGCCAACGCTCGGCCGAGTTTGCAGCTCGCCATTAATGGCGGGCTTGGCGGCGCTGTGCTCCGAGCGGCGCAGCTAGGGAGCGTCGCTTGCCTGCAGCGACGGTGGCGCTGAGGCCGTGAGGCGATGGGGCGTGCAGGTGGAGTGATGGCGCGGCAGAGGTGAGTAGATCGAGGAGGGCGTGCAGCTGGTGGCGATGGTGTAGCCAGCTACTAGCTCTGGCGTGGCACAGGGCGGCGGGACGAGGCGAGCAGGGGCTGTGCGGCGTGTAGCGGAAGAGGTGAAGGCGTGCTGGTGAGCTCGGCTTCGTGCCCGCGTGTGTGCGCGCGCTTGCTGCTTGCTCTGATGCTGTGATGTGCCTGGTCGCTCAGCATCCTGATGACTGCCGGCGTGCTACTGGTGTAGTACGGAGACTGCTTGCTTTGTGTGACAGGAGAAAGAGGAGGGAGGTGGGGGGTGGGCCACACCATCGCGGGGGGGTCCGCGCACGGACAATTAAGGCTGCCAAGGTTGGAGAACCGCCCTAAAATCAAAACAAATCATACATAAAACGTAATTATTTTGAAACCACACCAACCAATCCATTTCTCTTATGTATCCAAACCAAACTAAGTGATGTAGAAGACCATAAACCAAACCAAATCAAACCAAATTTATATCTCAAACCGGTTCTGTCACATAAAACCCATTTTTCATATATATCATATGTTTAGTTTGCAAGATGAGACCACATGTGGATTTAGCTGTACTAATTTGCACAAAGTAGTGGACTGTCACTCTAAATCATTTCCAACAAATCTCAGTCAAATTGGTTGAAATTTTAAGGTGTGAACACGAACTTTAAGTTTTAAGGTCCAGCTCTCGACGTGGGGCCCACGTGTGGATCTAGGTATGATAATTTGCACAAAGTAGCGGACTGTCATTCTAAGATATCTTCAACAAATTTCAATCAAATTCGTTGAAATTTTAAAATGTGAACGCGAGCTTTTAGTTTTAGGGTCCGGCTCTCAACGTGAGGCGCACGTGTGGATCTTGGTATGATAATTTGCACAAAGTAGCGGATTGTCATTCTAAGATATCTCCAACAAATTTCAGTCAAATTCGTTGAAATTTTAAAGTGTGAACGCGAGCTTTTAGTTTTAGGGTCCGGCTCTCGATGTGGGGCCCACGTGTGGATCTAGGTATGATAATTTGCACAAAGTAGCGGACTGTCATTCTAAGATATCTCCAACAAATTTCAATCAATTTCGTTGAAATTTTAAAGTGTGAACGCGAGCTTTTAGTTTTAGGGTCCGACTCTCAACGTGGGGCCCACGTGTGGATCTAAGTATGATAATTTGCACAAAGTAGCGGACTGTCAGTTTAAGATATTTGCAACAAATTTTAGTCAAATTTGCTGAAATTTTAATGTGCGAACACGAGTTTATAGTTTTAGAGTCCAGCTTTTGACCTAGGCGACACATACAACCAATTGAAACCATTTCAAACCGATCCAAACTATTAAATTTGCTAAACCAAACCAAACCCAACTATTATATATGTCACCACATTATTCACCAAACTAACCAACACCAATTAGGAAAACCAAACTATTGAAACCGGTTTAAAACCAAACCATTTCGAGGCTTACGGGCAATGCGGGCGATGCTGCGGCAGTAGTGGTGGTGGAGTTGTCGGAGAGAGAGAGCGCGTGCGCAGGAGGGTGGATGATGTTGGTGGCTGTGGCTTGGTGCTACGGAAAAAAATGAGGGAATTCCTCCTACGACACTGACACTAGAAGATAGATCAATTCTCTATGTACTTGAAATTTCATTTTTCCTTACGTGACATCGAATCCGAATTTTCGTGCTTTATATATATGACACTGCCTTTAGATTACAACTAACACCGTTAAACATCCAAGACGGGCCAAATTCGGCCCACCGATGTCCTCCCGCACTTCTCCTTCTTGAGCCGAGCCCACAACAGCCCAAAGCCAGCTCCCTCCATCCTCCTCCTCTCTGTCTCACTGCCAGACGGGTCCCACCCGGCAACTTCATCTCCAACACGGAGAACTCGCCCGCGGCCTCGAAGGCGCCCTTGCTGGCGGCGCTGTTGCCCCCGTCGCGGCGCCCGTGCTGCCGGCTCCGCGCCGCCAGAACCGCGCTACCAGAGCCACTGCTACTCCCATCGTTGCGGACGCGCGCAGCGGCCGCGCCGACACCCTCCCATCCGGCACTGATGCCGACGCGGAGAAGCGGCGGTGGAGGGCTAGGTCAGGGCCGCCGGCGGCGCACAAATCTCCCCCACGCTCGTCAACGCCCCAGTCTCCCTCGAGCTCGCCGGCCCCCGTCGCCGTCAGCCCACACCTCCATGGCCGCCCGCGCAACGGCCTCCCTTCCCCTTCCCTTCCTCTTCCTCGCATGGCCATGCTGTTGCGGGCGTCGGGAGAGGGAGTCGCACTTCCACGGTTCCACCGAGAGGGGCCGCGGTGGGGAGCCAGAGGCCACACGGCACCTGTGCTGCTGTGCGTCGTGCTGCTACTCGACGACGACCGGTGCTACTAACAGGTGAGTTGGCGATGATGACAGGCAGGCCCGGGTGGCTTCTTGGCCGCTGACTTGTGGGACCCAACGATCAGTCACCCGACGGTGTCAGTTGTCATCTAACGGCAGTGTTATGGAAGGCACGAAAATTCGGATTCAATGTCACGTAGGGAAGAATGGAATTTCGAGTGTCACCTAGGGAAGAGGTCTATCTTCCAGTGTCATAGGAGGAATTCCCTTGAAAAAAATTGGGAGCGCACCGGGCGCACGCGAGCCCCGGTGCGCACCGGGCGCACGCGAGCCCCGGTGCGCACCCTCGCGCGATGCCGCTTGGTCCACAGTGTCAGCGCCTCGGCTGTTAACTCACGGTTCTATTTCAACCGCAGATCAACTATAAACGGCTTTGTAATTGCAGAAAAAAATAGAGCTTTTTACCTGTGTACCATCATAAAAGATGTGTATCATTGAATTTTAGAAAAGTTCTTCAGCACCATTCAACGAGGTTTTCTTTACCTATGTATCATTCCGTCCAATTCTGTTTGTGTCTAAGGTTGTGGAAGGAAAAACTGAGAAGGAAAAGACTATTTTGCCCTTGAGTTTCTCTTCCCGGCACGGACTTCTGCTTCCAGGAGACCTGCCGCCTCCTCTGTTTCTGGGGCTCAGCAGGCGCTGGCTTCGAGGGCAAGGGTCAAAGGATATAGGATGCTGACACATTAATTGATGCTTTTGTTTGTGCAAGACCAGGGTCGTGTTTGGTAAAAGAGGTGAAATTTTTTTTCCAAAAGAATCTTTTTCACGTGGAGTATTAAATAAAGTCTATTTGCAAACTTTTTCACACATGAGTACAACTTTACGTGATGCATCTAATGAGCATAATTAATCCATAATTTGCTACAGTAATGCTGCAGTAACAATTATCTAATCATGCGGTCAAAGGTCTTATTAGATTCGTCTCAAAAATTTACCTAAGGTTGTAGAGGTAGTTTTGTAAGCTGACTTTATTTAATACCCCTAAGACTGTCTCCAGCAGCTTCTCTATCCATTGTTGCGTCTTCAAAATGAGGGGAACATGGGGTACTGTACACGCTCCAACGGCTGCTGCATCGTTCACTGCATTATGGGCATGCCGCTCCCCCGGCGCACATTCTCGGGGAGCACTGTAGCCTTTCCCCATCTCAACTGCCACCACCACCGACGCCTCCTCCACCCCCGCGCCTCTCTCCCTCCACCGGCGCCTCCTCCCCCGACCCACTCCACCACCACCGACGCCTCCTCCCCTCCTCTCTCCTGCTCCGGCGGCGGCTTCCGCGCACGGACGGGCAGACACCCTCCTCCCTTCCTCCCTCCTGCTCTACCCATCTCCCCTGCCTCGCTCCCCTCGGCGGAGGCCGCGCTGGGCAGGTGGGGACGGGGAGCAGCCGCCGGCCACGCCACCAAGCCACGCGCGACGGAGGAAGCCACGTACGAGCGACGGAGATCCGGCGGAGGCTCGGCAACGCAGATCCGGGGGAGCGAAGGCGAGCGGCGGCCTCCTGGAGCAGCGCGACCTCCTCACTCCGGCTTGGTGGGCCGACCTCCGCGGCGCCGCCCGATCTCGCATCTCCCGCGGCGGCGGCCGGGCTCGAGCTCCCCCTCCCACGCCCGCGCGGCGGCCGGGGTCGAGTTGCTGGCCTCCCGTGCCGGCGGCGGCGTCCGGGCTTGAGCTCGGTGACGGCGCCTGCGGCTTCCGCGCTCGCCCGCACCACTCGGCGCGTTGACCTGCGGCAGCCTCGGCGAGGAGATGCGGCGGAGGGGCAGGAGGCAGGGAGAAGCATCGGAGGCGGTGCGGGAGCCAACTACCTCGCCGTTGCAGGAGGGGATGCGCGACATCTGCTGGAGACCATCTTCTTTTGCGAGACGGGATTCTTCTCTCTTCCCTTTCTTCATACGTGATGCAGATGAAGAACCTTGCTGGAGACAGTCTAATTAGACCATCTCCAGCAAGCATGCGGATCCCCATATGCAAACTACCCATATGAGAGAAAGAGAGAACAAAATCACCCTCAAAAGAATCGGCCTCTCCAGCAACCTCGCGCATCCCGTCCCCTCATCCCAACGACTTCCACCGCGTCGCCTCCTCCTCCTCCTCTCGGACCGCCTCTGCCTCCTCCTCCCCGCCTCGTCGGCGCGCGGCTTCGCGGCCCGCTCTCGCCTCCCTGCCTCTTTCCTCCTCCCGAACCACCGTCTCCTCACGAACCACCGCCTCATCCCGGGCCTCGACCCCGGCGGCCATGAATCGAGCTCGGCGGCCACGAATCGAGCTCCGGCGGCCACGAATCGACCCCGGACCCCACGAATCGACCCCTGCTGCCACGAATCGAGCTCCGACGACCACGAATCGACCCTGCGGCCACGAATCGAGCTCCGGCAGACAGGCGGCGGCGCAGGATTCGGAGCTCCGCCCTCCCTCCGTTCTTCGCCGTGGCAGATCGACGACGGGTGGAGCAGAGCTCGCGGGCGCGGGCGCGTATGGAGCAGAGCTCGCGGGCGCGGGCACAGGTGGCGGCGGGCGAGCCTCGAGCTCCTTCCTCGGTGGCGGTGGCGGATTCGGAGCTCCGCCCTCCCTCCGCTCCCTCCGTGGCAGATCGACAGGCGGCGAGTCCTCCTCCCCGGCGGCCTTCGCGAGCTCCGTCTTCTTCAAGTCGCCGTCACCTCCTCCCCGACGGGCGGCCGCTGCATCCTCCCGGCGGGCGTGACCTTCTTCTTCAAGCTGTCGCCGCCTCCTCCTCCTGGTCTCTGTCCCTCCCTCCTTCCGTGTGATGGCGCGACAGCACGACGACGGGTGGGGGAAGGAATGCAGCGAAGAGAGAGAACCCCAGGAATGCACTTCCTCCCCCCGGTCACTGCAAAATGCAGTAGCTGCTGCGGCACCTGCTGGAGCCACTACAGTATGCTGCTGTTCTTCATTTTGCAGATGCGGCGCTGGATGCAGCGACCGCTGGAGTCGGTCTTAGTGGTCAAAGTTGTGAAATTTTTTTTACCACACCAACCAAACACTGCCCAGGAACCGAGCATGGATTGGAGACCTCGAGGTCTGATGATTGAGCCATGGGTGATAATTGAATGGGATTGATTGCTGAGTATGTTGCATTGGGCACGATGGGAGGCGACGGCCCGCCCACAGGTAGCACAATCATCCTTTTGGTGGCGATGAGTACACAGGTAAAAGTGAAGTTGTGAGGCACCTGAGGGTAATATGGTCAACTTTCCTTGCCATTGGCTTCTGTTACCCTCAAAACTGGACCGAATGGTATATAGGTAAAGAAAACTTTGTTAAATGGTTCTGAGAAACTTTTCTAAAATTCAGTGATACACAGGTAAGATGTATCTTTTATAATGATGCATAGGTAAAAAGCTCAAAAAATTAGGCACGCCCCGTAATCGGCCCCTGCGCTCTCATCATCGGCTCGTCCGATCCCTAGCGGATGGCATCGCGCAGGGGTGCGCACCGGGGCTTGCGTGCACCCGGTGCGCACCCAATTTTTTTTCCGGTGCTACAGGGTGCAGGATGTGTTTGCAAGAGGAGACAGGAAGAGACCTAAGAGTCTCTAAGAGTTTGCAAAATTAATTTGGCATCTATCTATTTTTATCAAAACAAGAAAAATTGTCCTTCAATAATTTGGCATCCAAGTTGGCAATTTTAGAAGCTTGGCAAATCTTCCCCCCTCCACGCGCATATATGTGCGCACGCAAAGGGGTTGGCATCGTGAGTCATGCACACACACACACACACACGAGAGGAGAGGAGTCGTGATGAATCTGTTGGGACCGGAAAATAAAGATGTATGTGGGCCTCCTATTTTTGTTTTGACAAGTAAAAAATAGGCAATTGTTGGAGAGGGGTTCTAATTTTACTTGGCAAAAGATTTAGGAGTTAGCAAATCATAAGATTTGCCAAGTAGAATTTGGCAAACTTTTGAAGATGCTTTGAGGTGGACAAGAGTTAGGAGAGGATTTAGAATAGAGCTCATGATTTAGTTTTTGAAATAAGTTTTGAAAATAATTTTTAACGCGAGTGACTTTAGATATGAATTAATTTTTTGGATATTACAAAATATCATTTAATAATATCTCATATAGTAGAGAATATATATCTCATAGAAGAGAAAAATGTTATTCACTAAGAATAAGAATATTCTTGAAGGATTTAATCCGTAAAGGATTTACGATTTTTAATAAACACCATTAATCCTGAAGTGAAATGGAGAGAAAGAAAATGAGAAAATCTTAAACACTATGAAGGTGCATTGGAGAAAATAAAACTTATATTTGTTGAATCATATGACACACTGCCTTTAGAAACCGGAAGAAGTTCAGCTTCAAAAGCACACAGTGCGGACATGGTTGTGATGGAGAGGTGGATAGCAGAGATGACAATAGAGGCGGATATTAGAATCACCTGCTACTGCGACAACAGAAGCTGAGGCATCTTCTTCAGACCCTCATTCACCGAGGACTACGAGAATTATATGTTGGTAAATCTCGATGTTTGAATCTCTTGAAACCTCCCACTCCCACCCGGAACATCAAATCGCAGTCCTCCATTGCTCTTTCTGTTAAAGCAATTGTTCAGCATTTTGTAAGATGTTTTGTAACAAGAAATGTAGCAACAACGTGTAAATATAAAGAGATATACTATACCATGTGCTGCTCTGTTGACATAGTTATTTCACACTAGTGAGTTCTGACCAAAAAGTGTTTTACCTTGATATTTGGGTAATCATGTTGATGGATAGAGTTATTTTGTCAGTACTCACTCCGGAGAAGTTGGGCCAAGTGCACACAACTCAAGCAACATAAGAAATTTCCTTGTGTTCTATAGTAAAAAATAGTCAACTTAATAGCAAAAGTTTGATGCACCTTGGTGCACACCATAACGTGGCTTCGCCCCTGCGTGGAAGATTTATCATGTTACAGTTATGTCCCTGAGCCCAAAGGGATTTTATACACAGGAAAAGATTAAACACCACGAGAGTCCCGACGCCGCCTCCTAGTTTTATACATAATTACACAAGGTAATACAAATTATAGTATTAATCCAATATATTTGTATGCTACCCCGTCAACACAAGATATAAAGGCATTACATGCATGCATAAATTTGGTTGCACAGGACATATAATTAGTTTCTACTCGAGAAATGTAAATGTTACCGTGGACATATAATTAGTTGTGAGGTCTCAAAATTAACTTTCACAAGAGTGAAATTTTTTGTTATGGAGAGGCCAAAGATTACCAACAACATTATACTGAGTTGTTTGGATGTGATCTAGGTGATCTTCCTTTCAAGTACTTGGGAATCCCAATGCACCATTGTAAACTCCGTAATGCGGATTGAGGTGTAATTGAGGATAGATTCAAATGAAAACTGAGTACTTGGAAGGCAAAACACCTATCATATGGAGGAAGACTAGTGCTATTAAATTCGGTACTAAGTAGCCTCCCTATGTTCATGATGTCCTTTTTTGAAATACCGAAAGAGGTTCTAAAAAATTTGGATTTCTATCGGTCAAGATTCTTTTGGCAAGGCAACAATGATAAACGAAAATATCGCCTAGCAAAATGGGACACCTTGTGTCGACCCAAAGACCAAGAAGGGCTAGGGATAACAGATCTTTGGATTAAAAACAAATGTCTCCTTAGTAAATGGCTATTGAAATTACTCAATGAAGAGGGGACCTGGCACACCTTACTTAGAAATAAATATCTAAGTTCAAAATGTTTCACGCAGGTAAAAATTAAATCTGGGGACTCACATTTTTGGAAAGGTCTATTAAAAGTCCGGGAAGATTTCCTAGGATGCGAGACATTCAAAATAAAAGATGGTTCGCAAACTAGATTCTGGGAAAACACTTGGGTAGGATCAACACCACTTAAAGACCAATTTCCAAGTCTATATAATATTACCTACTATCCTCATACGACTGTGGCTAATGTTATGAATCAAACGCCACTTAATATTTCCTTTCGAAGGACATTAATTGGGGATAAATTGGTGGCTTGGAATAACCTTGTAGCTAAAGTAGCTGACTACCGACTAAATACTGAGAGAGACAGGTTCCATTGGGAGTTACATAATAACGACATGTTTTCAGCTCGATCTATGTACCAATATATGATGAACCAGGGTGTCCCTTTTTCGGCCAAAACTTTATTTGGAAATTGAGAATTCCTCTAAAAATAAAGATTTTCCTTTGGTTCCTCCAGCGGGGAGTAATATTAACAAAGGATAATCTAGTCAAGAGAAATTGGAAGGGTAGCAAAACATATTGCTTTTGTGATAATAATGAGAAAGTCAAGCATCTTTTTTTGATTGTCAGCATGCAAAAGCTATTTGGAGCATTGTTCATGTTGCTACTGGCTCAACCCGACCTATGTCCATAAATCATATGCAACGGAATTGGTTAATGGGCATAGATATTAAGACAAGACGTTTGATCTTTGTGGGTGTTGCTGCTCTTATGTGGGCGATTTGGTGTACTCGAAATGATATAATTTTTGAGAAAAAAAGTTCACCTCGTTTATGCAGGCAGTTTTCAGAGGAGCTTATTGGCTACGGTTTTGGTCACTGCTGCAGCGTGAAGAGACAAAGGAATCTATTCGGATGGCAAACAAGGCGTTAGAAGTCGTCGCTTTGGATATCTTTGTCAAGAACGGATGGAGAAGTAATAATAGACTTTACTTGTGATTTTTCCTTTAGTGAACTTTTATTTTATTTCAATGATCAGCTTTTGAGCTGAATTTGCTGTAAGAATTTTGCTGTGTGCGGTTGCAGAGGTCGGAGGTAATTCCATTTTCTAAAAAAAATATAATTTGGTTGCACAGGGCATATAATTATTGGCCACTACCTCTTTCTCGTTGACACGGGCAGCAGATTGAGAAGGTTTGCATCTATACGCTGCGGGTAAGGTATGGTTTACCAGAAGTAGAGCGTGAACTCCGGACTCCGGAGGAATTCACATGTGCATTTCAACATCATTTGTGAAGTTTGCATCTGGAGTGTGTGTCTCCGATCACTGCAACCCAAAATATACATTGGTTTCACAATACTTTTGAGGAACTTCTGCGAGGATTACTACATTGATCATGCTTCTGTTCACTGTTTGCGAAGACGAAAGGCATATGGTTTCATTAAATTAAATTGGAGCAAATTTAATTAACTTTTATTGTCTCTATCTGGGCAGATTATAAAGTATCATCTGACCGAATTGCCCTCCCAGTACCTCGCCTTAATAAGCTATTCTCTTCTATCTATCTATATCTATACTATAAAGATTGAAAACAATTGAAAACGTTTCTCACTCGAATCGGGCCCGCCATACCGCCGGACCCACCCGTCATCTAATTGGAGGATAAAAAAGGTGGAAGACCTATAGAAATCGCAATTTAGAGAGCGTTTCTGCTAAAACCATAATGTTTTTTTACCCGATGTTGCCTTACCCACCCACGCTGTACCCGCGTCGGGCCCACAATGGCCACCTGCCCTCCCCGCCAGATGTCGCCGTCGCGCTCGTCGAGCCGCCCGTCACGAGGACAACACCTCCCTCGCCATCCACGTCCTTCCCCCGCCCGCGCCACCAATGCGTCGCTCCGCGGTTTCCTGCGCTCACTACCGTCCGTCCGGGCGCTCGTGCTCCACATGCTCTACGGCGACGCGCTCAACGTAACGACGGACCTCGGCCTGCATACCTACTTCTTCTTCCCCTCGGGCGCGGCCGGGCTCGCCGTCTTCCTCGCCCTCCCCACCAGACAGCGCAGCATGAGCATGAGCTTTAGGGAGTTCGGCGGCTCCACCGTCCTGTCGTTCCCGAGTGCTCCCCCGTTAAAGGTCTCTGAGTTGCCCCGGGGAGGTGCTGGTCATGGGAGATTGCTGCCGGGGAGGGACCAACCGCGGAAGATGGTGCTGGGGGAGCAGAGTAGAGGGAGATGGCGCCGGTGGACCGCGCTGTCCTCGGCCACAGCGAGGAGACCCACCCTCCTCCGCCGTCACTCCTCGCCGCGTCGTTAAGCAGGCAGGGGAGCTCCGCCAGTGACCCTACTCGCGGAGGAGGGGCGCGCCGCGGCGCCTGCCTGCCACTAGAGCTCCTTTACGCCCGCACCGACCGCCTGTGCTGCTTCTCCACGGCTGCCGAGGCTGGGATGGAGCATGGTCGGGCGCCCCGCCCACCGGCATGGTGCTCCGGACAGTTTGCCGCGCTCTTGCTCTGAGCTCCGTTCGCCGCCGCTTCGCCGTCCGCCTCTGAGCTCTGCCTCCATCCACCGGCAAGGAGCCAGCCCCGCGCCCAAGGGTCGCCACGGAGGAGGGCTGGCGTCGGCGTAGAGAGAGAGAGAGAGAGAGAGTGGATGGTGGCTTTGTGGGTGGGGAGAGGTAAGGTTGGGGAGGTGGGTCCCACTTGTCAGCCGCCATAGAGGAAGCAGGTAAATAAGATTTGAGTAGAAAATATTGATGACTATGATATAGAGGATGAGATATAGAGTACGACGAGTGCGACGAAAAACTATATGAATAAGAATCTCGATGACAAGAAAGAAATAATATTTTTAAAGCAGCAAAATAGAGTACGATGAGTGTGAACAGTCTCAACGCTTGGAGACAACGGGATCTGGGAAGAATGAATGCGGGAGTCCACGAGATAAGCTTGTTGTTCACATGTTGAATGATGCGCGGTGGAGGATATATGTTCGATAATTTTTTATATGTGGGATCCACATCAAACCCAAACTCAGTATATGAACACAATTACACAAAGATTCGAGTTGAAGTCATTTCCCAATTGACAAGCCCCATTGGAGATTTGCTTCTTTTTTTTTATAGTGAGCACTTTTAAAATGATAGAACCAGGTTTTTTATGAATTTGACATGGAACTATAGAGAAACATGATGCTCATATACACTGAAGATGCTCTTAGGACCCTTTATTATTTGTTCAAGGAGATGGTAATATTTATATCTTGCATTAATTAGTTTTTTTTCAAATAACGTGCGTGCCACACATGCGTCTACGCTACTAGCATCTAAGGGCATGTATGCTCCGTCTATGTGATCCTTTTTTGCAAAAACACTCCCGCTTGAGCCCATCGACGGGAGGAGCGTCGTCTCGCGAGGCGACGCGGACGTCCCGTTCTCCGAGGCTGAACAGGCGACTGGAGCAGCGTTGTATGGCTCGTCCTCCCGAGGCGACGGCAGGGCGGGATCCTGCGTGGAGAGCGCGCGTGGAAGATTGCCCGCCAAATCCAGGTCGGTCCAGCGGCAGATTGCGCGCGGCGGAAGAGGGCGGAGGCGGCCAAATCAACACGTTGCGGCCCGCCACCGCCGGCCTGCTTTGAGAGAGGGGTTGAGAGAGCGCTGACGGGGAGGAGGGGTCGAAGATCCGGCGGGGTATTCGCCCCGAGGCCGGCCACGCCGCCAGGAGCGGCGGAGGAGCACATCCGCCCCCGTGCTCGCTCCCTGACAGGGGATCTCCCCACCAACCTCGCGTCGCCGCTCTTGTGGGGGAACTCGCCACCCGCGTGTGGCGCCGCTCCCCGGCGAGGGAGCTCGCACGTCCGCACGCGCTGACGCCTGCGGGGGAGCTCGCTCACCTTTCGCCCCGGCCGCTGCGAACTCCTTCGCAGGCGAGCTCTGCAAGCGCCGTAGGCGAGCTCCGCTGCAGGCTGAGCACAGGAGAGGTCGGCCTCCGGCCACCACGAGGCGCACGAGTGAGCTCAGCCTTCAGCCCCGCCTGCCGCAAGCCGCGTAGGTGCTCTGCCCCTGCCACCGTCTGGTTCTTCTTGCTAGCTTTGCCTTTTGAGTCTATGTTCCGCTCCTAGTAGTAGTTCATCGATAGTTGGATACTACTATATCCATATTCATAATTTGCATATACCTGAAGCATTTAGTCTATGTTCTATTGAATTTCAAATTGGAATGGTAAACACACTGATGCAATTGATTTTGGTAACAAGTATACTAAAACTTACACCAAGACTACCCGGCACTTCGAAAAAGAAATCTGAAGCAATGCGGTGAACAAAATTGAACTGCTATTTTTTTTTATTATGAACTGTTATCTGAATGCTATCAGAACTGATATGAAACTGTCTGAAACTGCTATCTAAATGTTATCTGAACAGAGCTAGTGCTCTTGACCTCTTCTCTTAATTTTGCAAGACATGGTGTGCTCTACCTGATGCTGCTATCTGAAAGCTTCCTAGTTATTTTTTTTTGTGTGAATATGTCACTGCTATCTGAATGGTTTCCTATAAAATGTCTTTCATACGTAAGTGAAGCATTAGTTAGTGTAAACTGCAGAATTAACTAGTGCCAATTTGTTTTCCATGGACTTATCCCCTTTTGAGTATCTTTGTGTTAGCAAACTCTGAAACTATCATTTCACCATTTCTTTGAGTATCTTTGTGTTAGCACTCATGGAACATGTTATCTTAGTTTCTGTCTCTGTCATCTGATTGAGAAGGGTAAACAATCTTTGGTGGCTGTTGTCTGTACTGTTTTATAACTTCTGAATTACAACTACATTACAATGTCTGTGTTGAAACTTATATGTTGGCTAGCCTATATGTTCACTGTCACGAAAAACTGAATGCTTAGTCTGAATGCTATCTTAGACAAATCTTATCTGTTTGTACCAAATGAGCAATAAATCATGTCTGCTTACTGTGAGCTGTGAAATGACTTTGGATTCCTGTTTTATGAAAGCTCTTTTCTTAGAATCTGTCAAATTGTCTTATGAATGCTGTCAATTTTATCTTCTGAATGCTGTCATTTTTTTTTCTGAATGTGAACAGAGCCATCAAGAGCCATCAGGAGTGTATACACAAATACATTTGTAGTTGATCTTAAACTACATTTGTATACATAAATACATTGTTGAATCAAATAGCCACACAACGGTATACACAAATACATTTGTAGTTGATCTTAAACTACATGCAAAGCATTAAACAGCTTATAGACGATCTGCTGTCTATGGGTTGTATGAGTTGTCTTTATATATATCTATCTGAATGCTACATTCGAGGTTCTGCAGACGACTCGCCATCTGTGGGCTGTACATGCCCTAAATGCAGAAGCTGTCGAGCACCTCCTTCCCATGTACTCGCCATATTCCGGACGCCTTCCATTCCCATCCATGCATAAAACTATGCCATGGATGCATGCCTTGCCCTTGCTACCTCTACTCAGAAAATTGTCACATGAATGAAGTCTGAAATGGTGTGACAATATATAGGGGGTCCCTGATGTTTACAACAGAGCCCTTGAATCTTTCAACTAAGTCCCTAAGCTCCACAAACAAACCTTCAGACCCCGTTTCAGACCTCTTTTATACACAAAGGGGGTCCCTAGCCTTAGGCCTCCTAAGACGCACCCCCACAATGTGCCTAGAAATAACCTTTGTATTTACGTTCCTTGGGTGGTACCAAGATGTACAAGCAAATTATAATTGAGGAAATCATCTAAAAAGGGAAGAAATGTCAAGGTTCCTTTTTAGCTAGAGCATATGAAGGCATCAGCATAAATTTTAACATACTATTGTTCTCAATATACAGAGTATTATCAATTTATACAAAATCAACACCAGCTTAAAGTAATTCTTGATACAACTTTTAGTGATATTTTTGTACAGTAAACTATATTTCAAATCAGTATTTGCCTCATACAATAGATATGAGAGTATTGAAAATGGGGGAAAAAAGTTGACATGGGAGTACTTATCCTTCCATGTGGAAGCTTTGCAGAGGAAACGATAGGGTGAAGTTTTACCTGGAGTGATCCAAGTGTTCAGGTATAGTACCACGTTGGTAATCTGATACATTCGTACCTCTTGGATGCATATGGAGAAAGCTTGTCCGTACATAGGCATGTCACAGATCTCAAACATGTTGGGAACAAGAGATTACAAATATCGTTCTTCAAAGCTGTATCATTTTTTATCTTTGTTCAGTACAATATTGCGTTTTCTTCTAGATAAGGATCTTGCTGGTCCAATACCCTTTAAAGCTTTGGCAGTTATTTTGACAACTAGCATCTAGCAGAGAAATTGGGCCAAGCATCAAAATCGTCTGCACAAAAGAGTAGGGTGAAGCCACCAGGAATCCAGGATGTGCTATATTACAATCTGGACCTTCGAATTTCCTAGTGCCTCCCAGGCCCATGCTTTAGTAGAATACAACCAGCAGAGGTTGTTCTCTGTACTGTCCAGCATGTTGTAACATCAAGTGGAGCGGCAACCCGGAACTATATGTAACAATGTGGTCTAGACTACTGGATCGAGCATGTGCTGCTCTCGTGGAAGATTAATTATGTCACAGTTATGCTATTGATCCCAAAGGGATTTTACACAGTAAAAGATTAAATACCATGAGAGTCCCGATGCCTCCTAGTTTTATACTGAACTCTGCAGTTTAAACAATATCATGTTTTTATTCTTGTGATCAATAACATAACCATAGAGCCCGAACGAATGCTATCAAGTATTTAGTTTAAGTTTTGTTACTTACATACAACTGCTGTTTGGCTGGGCGTTAATTTCAGCTAATATGGATCAAATTTATACTGACTAATGGCTAAAATTCGGCTAGATCTGAATCATATATACAGGGCCTAAGGGCCGGTGTCACCGTATCAGTATGCCAATTTTGGCTTTCTTTTGTCTAATGTTTTGTAGTCATGCCATTTCAATGTTGATTACATTAGTTACCGCTGGACATAGATAAACGATTATGGTTTAAACTGAAATTCTGTTCCCCTATTGTGTTCCACAGAGGACTGAAATTGTGTTTGTCGTACATAGAAGCTACTCCGTGGAGCGAGAAGATGAGAAGCTGAAAATGATATATCTTTCTGAAAACCCAAAGTTGCCGAGTGTTCAAAACTTCGCCGAGTGTTTTCCCTCGGGCACTCGGCGAACAAGGCTTCGCCGAGTGTAGAACAAAAAACACTCGGCGAAATAATGACACTCGGCAAAACAAGGCTTCGCCGAGTGTTTTTTTCCTGCGCACAAGGCTTCGCCGAGTGTTTTGCTCTAACACTCGGCAAAAAATTAAATTTGCCTAGTGTTTTTTTGGCACTCAGCAAATAAATATTTTTCAAATTCTTTTCTACCCCTCAAACTTTTTCTACTCTCCACATACAACGTGTGGTACTCAATGTTAAAATTTGATAAATATTTGGATTTGTATGCTATATTTAGTTAATTAATTGCATTTCAATCAATTTTTTGAATTAAGTCAAATTTGAACTACAAGTGATTTAAATAATAGAAAAAAATGAGTAGAAAAATTATATTCATGTTGTTTACCTTAGTTTGAGACCTTACCCGTGAAATGAAAAGAAAATTTGAACATCTTGTTAAGGAAACACGATCATCAACGTGTTGCCGAAAGGTTTTCAAATCCTAAAAAAATCAAACGAAGTTTAAAAATCATGATATTTTTCATGGTGTGATGGTATTTTACATGGAGGTTGTGCTAAAAAATTGGGAAGGTTTCACACATTTTGTCACGTACATTGTTTACAAACCGAAGCATCTGAGAAGAAGATCCTAAGTGTTGAGAAGGATTCAATAAAATTTAAATCAAAGTGATGGTCAAATTGTGATTTGACTGCAAAACTTTTTGTATAAGCAACACAAGATTGTTTCATGTGAAAATTTTGGAATTTTTTGAAATCGTTCGATAATTTTGCAGTATTAAAAAGAAAAAAGAAAAATTTTGCCGAGTGTTTTGATATTGCACTCGGCAAAGGAGCTCTTCGCCGAGTGTTTTTTTGAACACTCGGAAAAGGCGTCATGTCATCAATCCTATGCCATCAAATGGGGCTCTCCCATTGGCCCCTTTCCTCCCCATGGATCGGATAAGATCCTCTCCCCATCTCTCACCATCTCTCTCTCCCACTCCACTGTGTCTCTCTCTCTTCCATATCCCGCACGCGCGACGGCGGCCTCTCCCGAGTGACGGCGAGCTCCTCCATTCCTACGCGGGCGACGGCGGAGGCGTGCCTCGAGCACCCGGTGGAGGGCACCTGCGGCGGCGCCGGTCTCTCCCATGGGGGCGGCCACCAGCGGCGGCGGCCCCTTCCCTTCCTCCCGCGGCACGGGCCACCTGCGGCCGCAGAAGCTCCCCTCCCTCTGGCGTCACGCGGCCTCGAGCTCCCACGGCCGCCGGACCCTCCCCTCCCTCCTCCGGTGGCGCGTCTGTGGCCATCGCCGGACCCTCCCCTCCCTCCTCCGGTGGCGCGTCGGTGGGGAGCTCTGGCGGTGGTGGCTTGGAGGTGAGCCACGGCGACCGGACCCTCTCCTCCCACCTCGACGATGGTGGCCTCTCCCCTCCCTCCTCGGCGGTGCGGCCGGGGCCACTAGCGGCGGCGGCCGGCGAGGCTCGGCCTCGGCGTGATGGTGGCGGCGGTCGAGGGGAGGGGGTCGGTGGCGGCGGCGGGCAGCAGCTGCCGGCGCGTGCAAGCTTTCTTATATATATATTTTCAGAAACTCTTTGCCGAGTGTTAGATGAGGCACTCGGGAAACAGGGAAACAGACGTCGAGTGCTCGAGGTTTGACACTCGGCGAAGCCGCATTCGCCGAGTCTTTGTTCCCCGAGTGCACGACGCCGAGTGCAACACTCGGCGAACACTTCACCGAGTGTTTTTGGGCCTTCGCCGAGTGCCCCTAGCACTCGACGTCTTCGGGATTTCCCGTAGTGATTCACGTTTGATGGAGCAATATCCTAGGATATATTGGCAGGATTGCGTACGGTCCGCCGGAAAAGCTCAGATGACTTTACGGGCGGGCAGCTTATCCATCTTTGGAGTCACTGGTTGATCCCTTCGAAGAGGCCATCGAATCAAGGCACCACACATGTCAGGTCATCGAATCAATTCTCAAGTGTTTCACCACGAGGAATTTACATGCATGTGCATTTCATCATCATTTGCGATGATTGCATCTGGTGTCACCGATCACTGCAGCCCAAAATATATATACTTTTGAGGAACTTCTGCGAGGTTTAGTACACTGATCACGCTTCTGTTCACTGTTCGTGAAGACGAAAGGCATATGGTTTCGTTAAATTGGAGCAAACTGAATTAACTTGTACTGTCTATCGGAAGAGACTTCTTCAGACCCATTTTGGGCAGCTTAGACCATCTCCAGCAAGCATATGCATCTGTATCTTCAAACATCTTCTATGCAGCGAGGAAAGATAAGGAAACAGTGTTGCAAAAATATCAGCACTCCAGCAATCATGTGCATCCCCTCGCGCATCTGCTCCGGCCGTTGCCTCCCGCGCAGAGAGGGCCCGTCGCGCTACGCCGAGGAGCCGCCGTTGCGGGCTCTGGATCCCGTCGCCGCGCCCGCGAAGGTGGTAGATGAGGCGGCCAGCGGGGATGGTGGAGGAGGGAGCTCGAGCAGCTCGCGGAGAACTGCGGGCCGCTGGAGGTCGTCGCCCGTCGCCCTCCCCCGCAGGCTCTGGAGGCCTCCGCCGCAGTTGCCTCCGCTCTCCTGCAGTTCGCCATCGCCCGTCCACCCCACCCCCACGGATCGAGCGCCGCCACCGGTTGAATCGAGCGAATCGAGCGCCTGCCCTCCACGGCTGCTGCTCCGCCGCGCCCACGCCTGCCCTCCGCCGCAGGGGCTGGAGTCTGTCGCAGCTCGCCCTCCGCGGCCGCTGCTCCGCCGCGCCTGCCCTCTGCCGTCGCCGCAGTGGGCCGGATCCGGCAGTTGCCTCTGCTCCTCCGCCCACTACTAGCGAAATGACCTTCGGTACCGGTTGCAGAGGGCTATTAGTACCGGTTTTGGAACCGGTACTGCCTAGTCGGTACTAATGTGACTTCCACATTAGTACCGGTTTGCAATAACCGGTACTAATGTGTTCCCTCCGTCCGTCCCCGTCCGTCCCTCCCCCTCCGTCTCCATCTCTCCTCTTTCTTTTCCTTTTTCTTTTGCTTTATTTCACACATTCACATTCATAATCTACAGATTCAACATCATATTTCACAAATCTTTCATCCAAATTTCTCATACTACAATCACATATCCAACACCACCAGTCTCCAAAAATCGAATCACAGAAACAACACAAGAACAATGAAACACAGAAAAATGAAATCACTACAACACTAACTCCACCGGCACAAGAACTCTACCGGCCAGCGGCCTGCGCCGCACGCCGCTCCCAGAGCTTGCCCGCGCGCCGCTCCCGGCCAGCGGCCTGCGCCGCACGCCGCTCCCGGCCTGGCCGCGCACCGCTCCCGGCCGGTGGCCTGCGCCGCGCGCCAGCTCCTGGCCGTGGCCGCGCGGGCCACGGCCCCGCGCGCCACTCCCTGTCGCGGCCCCGTGCGCGCACGTGCCGAGAGGCCGCGCGTCGGACGGCCGCGCCGGATGGCCCTACGCCCGGCCTCCGCGCGCCACCGCGCCGCGCCGGGACGGCTAGGCCGGCGGCCCCCTCCGCCCACGCCGGTGCCCTGCACAGAGAGGAGGTAGATGTGAGGAAGGAGATGTGAGAAAGAAGCAGATAAGGATGGAGAAGATGGAGCGGTGGAGAAAAAAGGGGGAAGGGGAGGGGGTGGAGAAAATGAGAGGGGCGCAGGGTGGGCCAGCGTCCAGCGGACGGTAGGTTTTGTTTTGTACGGGTTAAAATTTGGCACCGGTACTAATATGAATACATTAGTACCGGGTTTTTTATAGGCCCGGTACTAATGTGACCGCCACACATTAGTACCGGGTCTAGACACCACCCGGTACTAATGTGACACATTAGTACCGGTTCTAGCCTAGACCCGGTACTAATGTGTGTCAAAAGGAACCTCGTCTGGGCTACTTTTCCCACCCGGTACTAATGTACGCATTAGTACCGGCTCAAAAAAAACCGGTACTAATGTGAAATGCTCTCCAGGACAAAAGGTCCATTCCCTAGCAGTGGCCTCCACGCCGGCCTGGAGGAGCTGCGCAAGACGGCCGGCGCCGGATACGGCCACCGCGGGCCCTGCCTCGCCTCGCTGCGGCACAGAGTGGAGGCGGCTGACCGGGGAAGGAGGCGACGGAGTGGTGGGGTAGGCTGCCGCGGGGTGCGGGGGTGGGGAGGAGAGAGGCGACGGGATGGTTGGGATGAAGAAAGGAGAGAGAACCCTGAGAATGGGTGATGGAAGAGCTACAACCACAAAATGCAGATGCAGATGCACAACCCGCTGGAGCTGCTACAGTAGCTATTCTTTCTTTATTTTGAAGATGTAGCAGGTGATGCACAACCTGCTGGAGATGGTCTTACCAAGTATCATCTGACCGAATTGCTGTTCCAGTATACCTCGCCTCCATAAGAGCATCTAAATGCAGAAGCTGTCGAGCACCTGCTTCCACGTACTCAGCACATTCCGGCCGGATGCCTTCCATTCCCATCCATGCAAAAAACTATGCCATGGATGCATGCCTTGCCCTTGCTACCAGGGGAATGCATGGTCTACCTCGCTCCAACAGTCTAACATGGCACTGCGCATACCTCTACTCAGAAAATTGTCACATGAGCGAAGTCTGAATATATAGTGTGACAATATATAGGGTAGCAACAGAAAATAATGTAACCTGGAGCTAGCAGACACGCTATCTGTCTTTTAAGTTGGACCAGGGCTAACACGCGACGTAGTTCCGGAAACAAGCGTCGTTGCTGACCCCGACACAAGCGCCGGGAAAGACTTTCGCCCGAAGCTCCGTCCAATGTCGGCCCGTCGACGAAGAGCATGATGAATCACAACCCTGGCCGCAATCGCCGATAGCGTGAGGGGCTAGCACTTAGGCTCCCCTCCACCTGACCGCCGACGAACGACTCAATAGTCGTGACACCCTGCTCCGCACACCGGCGCACCGATACAGACCGGTGAGTCACACATCTTCACACGGGGACGTCGATGAAGAAAGCAACCCGCAGCAGCCGCCGGCCACCACCGTCACCGCGCAGCCCGCCAGCGGACCTCCTCTGCACTTAGGCCACGAGAAAAATCCGCACGCATGAACACGACGCCGGCCAAAGCCATCGTCTCCCACAGGCCACCTCCGAACTCCCTTCGGGAACCATCACCGGAGACCAAAAGCCTTCCACAGAACTTAGTCTGGGCAAGGTAGGCCCTGAGAACCGCCACCCAACAGCGAGCCATCGCCGCCCACGCCGCCACCCACCTTGAGCAGGCCACGACTCCGTAGATCTGAGCATGCCGAACACCTCCTGCTCCTTCCATGGAAGCCGCCTAGCCCAGGCAGCCTCGGCTGGCCGCCGTCACCCCCAGCCCGGAAGGGCCAAGAGCCTACCACCGCCGCTGCCAGAGGCACAACGCCCCCTGCCGGCCACCGCAACACAAAGTCGGCAGCGTGACCTCCACCTCCACCAGCGCCGCTCGCACCGGCCAAGGCCGCCGCCGTCTTCCTGCACCAACTGCCGCTGAAGGACCTCCGCCACCCGCCGCACAACTCCCACACAGCAGGACGCCCCGTCGCGCCCCCCAGATCCAGCCCGGGTGATGCCGGATCTGGGGGCCCGGCCTCCGCTGCCGCCAGGAAACGCCGGCGGGCGCGCCGGTCGGCCAGCGGACCTCGCCTCCCACGCGAACACCCGCGAGCCTCCAGGGGAGCCACCTCACCGCCACCATCCTCAAGGTCCGTGCGGATTCCCGGCGGCGCCCCCCTCCGATGGCGGCAGGGCAGCGGAGAGGAGGGAAGGTGGGCCGGCGGTGGAGCTCTAGGGTTCGGCCCCGAGCCGCCTGCGGGAGGGGCGACACGGGGCATAGTTTATGCTCCTTTTAATTTACTTTGTTGAACAGAAAGCACTCGGCTCTGATCCTCACCTAACACAAACATAGGGCTGGCCTTAGTCGAGTATAGACTCCCTCCGTTTATTTTTATAAACACACATACGCATGTCAAGATTCAAACTTTACAATCTTTATTTATAATATGTATTTGAAATGGTTACATTCATAATCAAATGTGTACTCTACAATGATTACAAGTTTATATATAAATTTAAGAGTGCTTGTAATTAACATGAGCCATCCATTTGATGAAATTTCATGATGATAGTAACAGGTAGTACCAAGTACCAATAGGATAGTAGTAAACTCTTTTTCAAGGTGTTTGTCAGACATTTGATTAAGGCGACGGGCGGAAAGGCCTAGGCAACTAGGGTTCCAGGCGACTCCGTCGGCGATCGCCGACGAAGGTTTTTCGACCGGTGCCGTACTTCCTTCTCGCCCGGGACTGATATGTTCCTGCTCGTTGGCGATCGGCGTCGACGAGGGAATCTTGACCTTTTCCAGACTCGACTACGATTCACCTACGTGATCGTTCGTTCAGGCTGATTAAGGGGTTGGTTTTGCCCAGCTTCCCGGCCTTGGCGTTATGTATCGGAGAGTCTCGCAGTGACGGAGCGGTCTAGTTATGGCGGCCGAATCGTCGAACTCACGGGCGGCGAAAGGCAATGGTGATCTGGTCAGCATGCTGCAGAATCTGCAGTTGACTGCTGAACGTGAGGGGGTGCTCTTGGCGCAGATTGATGAGGATGGGCTGCCGAAGGTGACAATCACAGAAGGGGCGGGTTCCCAAGGGGAGACACGCCACTACCAATGAGTTGCATCAGCTGGAACTGTCGCGGACTTGGCAATGCCGCGACAGTTAAAGAGCTTCGTGAGATGGCAAAGAAATTTGCCCCATCAGTGTTGTGTGTCCTCGAGACTCAGGTGCACAAATCACGGGTGGAAGGTCTAAAAAAATCCTTAGGCTTTGATAATTCTTTTGTTGTATCTAGTACAGGCCGCAGTGGTGGTCTAGGGATTTTTTGGAATAATGATATTAACGTTTCGTTGTTACCCTACTCACAGTATCATATTGATGCAATTATCACAGAGGGGAATTCTCCTCCCTGGAGGTTAACCTGTGTGTATGGGGAAGCTCAGATGAGTGAGATACACAAGACTTGGGATTTGCTTAAATTCATAAAGTCCTCCTCGGATTTACCTTGGGTTTGCATTGGTGATTTTAATGAGGTATTACATCGATCGGAACATAATGGGGTACAGGAGGTATACATCATATGGTTAGTCTAGACCTATCCTATTGCATCGAGGATAATACCACCCCTGGTCTGCCAGGAGTGAATATCTTTGAGAACTCCGACACCATAGACTCACGTGGGGGAATACAAGAGATGTACGGGGCTGTCACCACCCGTTCACCTACCCCTCATACCATGGAATATGATCATCTGTTGTGGATCCCACAACACTTGGGCACCACGCCCACAACTGTGATCACTACCACAAGCCCCTCAGAACTTGAGCCATGATGACCCACAAGCATAGAGCTAGAGCAAGCCCGAAGGCACACCCCACCAATACAATAAGGTAAAACTATACTAAACTATACTAAGCATAGAGGCTCTTTGTGTGGTGTGGTGTGTGTGAGAGAGGGGGGTAGAGGCCCCTTATATAGGGGTGGAGAAGGCGGTTGTCGAGGCTTCTTGGTGCCAACTCCACCTCCACCGCCTTGGCCAGTGCGCAGTAGATCTTGGCGCCAAAGCTGGGCGCCAACCGCCTCAGCCCTGGTTCGGCCGAACCAGGCCTGGCCCAGCTGGCCGCCGCCTTTGGCAGGTGGGCTGGTAGGCTATTGAGGTTTCTTTGCCTTGTTGGCCCTACTTATTTTGGCTTGTTTTGCTTCGTGTTTTGGTCCCTTGTTCCTCGTGTGGTGCACTGCTTGTCGTTCTTCATGTTAGTCTTGCACTTTCGCAAGTTTCCCCCCTGTTTCCAACTTCTCTTCCCTGAAATGCTTATTGAATGAAAACTAGGTAATATGTTAGTAAGAAATGCTAGTTTCCCTCTTTTTTCGAGTAATGCCTAAAAGTGGTTGCTAAGGATCGTCAACAAACTCCCCCAAGCTGCCCTTTTGCTCGTCCCGAGAAAAACACTTTGTTGATTAGGAGTTGCTACAATGTCTTCTTTCCTTCCGGTACCTTGAATACAACAAAGCACTCTTCCGAGAATTGAATAAGTCAGCATTGCTTATCCCTTTCTCTTTACACCCTATGGGGCTTCTAACATTTTCCTTGTCTTTGGCGGTTGCAAGGCAGAACAGTTATATAAAGTCACCATTCACCTGTTCCTCAATCAACTTTCTTTCTGGAGGTTTTTGATAATTTTTTTAAAAAGAAAACGAAGTTCCTCAGATGCACTCTTGGTCGCTCAATGTGTATAGTCCTCACCAAGGCATAGTGATTGTCTCACCTACTTCTAATAAGGCTTTTTGTGTGGTTTTAGGTAGGGAGAAGTAGGGGAATACTTGCATCACATAATATTGCAGAATCAAAAAGTGGATCCAAGAAAGTCAGGTCACGCAACTTGATCAAGATGTGCATGTGTGTGGATTTAATGATGATGTGGCAAGGTGGACGCTAGGCCTGGAGTAGGTGCTAGCTAAGCTATTACCGTAAATGATGAGTGTGATGCTGATGGTAAAGTGGATACTAGGCCTGGAATGGGTGCTTGTTATTACCATCTATGTGAAGCACTGAGGTGATGGCAAAGTGGACAGTAGGCTCAGAGTGGGTTCTAGTTATTTCCATATATGAAAAGTGCTTTTGAGGTATCACGGTAAGGTGGACATTAGGCCTGAAATGGGTTGTAGTTATTATCGTGAACCTTTATTGAGGACTGTATGCACATGACTCCCTCCTTTATTTCTTTTTGAGACATGGGCTATCTCTTTCATTTTTCCAACATGCTCTTTGACATGGATTTTATTCTCTCATTTTTTTTCTTTTTTTCCTTTCGCATAGCCCATATCCTTTTGAATGACGAATAGGGAGGAGTCATGACATTGAGACAAGAAATCATGAGACGAATCTAGTAAATTTCATTAATCTATCATTAAAGATTGTTTACTGTAGCACGACATTGTCTAACATAGCATAATTAGGCTCATTAGATTCGTCTCGCATTTTGAGCTGGGGATTATGGAATGGGTTTGTCATTAATCCACGTTTAATACTCCTAATTAGCGTCTGTAAATTCGATGTCACGGGTGAAATTTTTTTTTGTGTGGGAACTAAACAGGCCCTAAGTGGGGTCATTTAGTACCTGTTGTTTTAAACAGGTGGTACTAATTTATATGTGGCCTCACCTTTTTCTTTTTGCTTTTCTTTTCCTTTCTTTTTCTTTTCTTTTGTTTTCTTCTCATTTTCTCAATCAACAAGCGTCATCCATGCATCTCACAAGAATTACATCATGACAATCACACAATCTCTCAATCACAATCTTACATGAATACATCCAACAACCATAACCTTACAAAGAATCACAAAAATACATCTCACAATCACACATTCACACAGTCACAATACATCTCACAGATCTCACAATCAAAACAAAAAAATGTTCCTCACCAGGCCCAGGCCTCCATGCCCCGCTGCGCCACTAGGCATTGGCATCACTGCACCTCCCGACCGGGCCTGCTGCTCCACACCAGGTGGCCGCACCCCCTCGCCAAGTGGTCGCGCCAGCCCTCCCAGCCCCCTCCACGCCAGCACCCGCGGCCAGGCCGGCTAGACCCCCATGCGCCGGCACTCGTGGCCAAGCCGGGTCGTCCCCACATGTCGGCAGCATTAGGAGGCCACCTCCTGCGCTGGTGACCATGCTGGCCATTTGGACCCTCGCACCGACTGGCACACACAGCAAGACTTTCCTCCCGCGCGCCAGCGGCGGCTGACGACCAGGCCGGTCAGTGGGCCCTCGCACGTCGGTGGACCCCTAAACCATGAGGCCCCTTGCACGTGGCAATGGTAAGCAGCGCTGAGGGAGAGAGAGATGTGTTGAGAGGTCCCTTGCACCAGGGACCCGACCTTTAATCCCAAGTACATGTACCGGTTACCTTTCGACCTGGTACTAAAGGGGGCATTAGGGCCTGTTTAGATTGGCCACTATTCATTGATCACATCGAACTATTCATCCATCACATCGAGTCAATGCGGCAACTTTCCACAGCTTTCCATTCAAAAGCGCTACTCCAGTACTATTCATACACGCAAATTTTCCAATCTAAACACCCTCTTAGTACCGGGTCAAAAGGTTAGATCCTGCAGCGCCCCCGTGACCTCCTTTAGTACAGGACGGGGTAACACCCGGTTCTAAAGGCCTCCACTTAGAACCGGTTAGGCACACCAGCTGGTACTAAAGGGTCAGACCCCCTTTAGTATCGGCACTAGTGGGGAACCAGGCTTTAGTCTCGGTTCGTAAGGAGCTTAGGACCCTAGAAACCAACCAGGACTAATCCCTAGAGACTAAAGGCTCCCTCCTTTATTCCCGGGTGAACAACCGGGACTAAAGATATTTTCCAAAAACAAAAAAATGCCCCCACCCATGTCGGCTCCTGCAGCTCTGCCTCCCACCTCAAGCTCCACTCCACCATATATGCACAGATCCAATCACACAAGTTCATCCAAGTGTATACCAAGTTCATCTCACAAAGCATCTACAAGTTCATCTCACAATTCATGACATGAGTTCATCTCTCAAATTCACAAAATCCCTTTGCACACCACAACACATGAATTCCTTAACACACGAATCATTCACCAATCAGAAACAAAAAAATAACTTAGAACTCTTGCCTCTATAGCTCGTCAGCCTGCGTCCAAGGCCAGGACGGGGATGGCCCCTGTGTCGACGGTGGCCTGGAGGCTCCGTGCAATGCTGCCCGATGCTGGCTCTGTGCCCCGCTACACTACGTCTGGCTCCACGGCCGCTGGATGCCTAGCCGGGGGAAGCCCACACCACCGGGAGCGGGGGGTGTGCGCCCACTGAGGTAGCCCATGCTGCCACGACCTGTCATGCCTGGCCGCGCATCCATCGGCGCCTCCACCCACGCAAAGGGATGAGAGAAAGAGATGAGATAGAGAAGAAGGAGAGAGAAAAGGAGATGAAGGAGATGAGTGGGCTAAGTGGGAGAGAGAAAGAGACAAGGAAGAGAGATAGGGGAAGGGGGCCGGCGGTGGGTGGTAGAGGAGCCTTTTGTCTCAAGTGCTATTGCTACCCGGTATCAAAGGTCCCCCTTGAGTCCTGGGTGGAAACACCATCCGAGAGTAAATCTTTAGACTTGGGTGGTGTTTCCACCCGGTACTAAAGGGGAACCTTTAATCTTGGGTGGGAACACCACTCGAGACTAAAGATCTCGTCGTCAACAGCTAGCCTCCTCGGGAGGTGGCGACGAGATCTTTAGTCTCGGGTGGTATGTCCACCTGGGATTAAAGATCTTTAGTCACGGGTCCAAAAAACAACCGGGATTAAAGGGGTTGAATCAAAGGTTGTTTCTCCACTAGTACAGGTGTTTCCCTAACCATGTACTAAAGGGGACCTATTAGTACCGGGTGAGACGAACACCCGGTATTCATGTGGCAACCCCCTCCCACCCGTGTCCTCTCTCTCCTTTATTATCTACCCCCACGCCTCCTCTCCTCTCTCTACTAGACTATTCTCTCTCACACCTTATCATTCTCCATCTCCATCTCCTCAAATATCCTCTTCTTCTCCCTCACAGCCAGGGACATAATGGGCATCGACCAATGGTGTGACCAGAGGCACGGCGGGCAGGCCAGCCAGGCACACGGCGGGCAGGCCGGTCAGGCACGTGGTAGATGCAGGCTAGGGGTAGGCCAGCCAGCGGCACAGCCAGCGACGCCGGCCAACAGCGTGGCTAGGGTTGCAGCAGGCGCCGACCAAGGTTAGGTTGAGCCCACAACAAGGTTTTTTTTGTTGTTGATGAATATGCACCGTGTGTTGAATCAAATATGTGAATCTTGTGGGAACATGGGTCTGTAACTTTTGAATCTTGTACAAATCTGATAGGGACCGCTACAAGAATGGTCATGGGGATGGCCCGATCTTCACGAAAGTAGGTTTCATAACAAGATAACTTGCTCAAAAACAGCGTGTAAATAGCTTTATACCTGACAAAGGTTGGATGTGACCAAGTGACGGGGAGAGAGGCACCGAAGAGAACTCCGACTCAATCTCTGAACGAACACAAAACCACGATCCGGGGTGGATGCGACCAAGCGACGGGGTGAGAGGCACCGAAACCTTGAGGACTTCGACTCGATCACCGAACGACAGCAGAACCACAATCCGGAACTAATCCACACAATACGATGCAGCCGAACTGGAAGCCGTAGAGCACGAACTAGGGGACCTCAGAGAGATCTCTTCACAAGGGTGCGCAAGGCACTCCGCAGCTTAGCTGCGACAACCATATGTGGTTAACAATACATTATGATCAAAACTTAGTTTTCAGTGGTACATAGAGGGTATTTATACTAGGAACAACCTTCCTAGATGAGTGTGAAATGGACTTGGAATATCTAAAGACAAGCTATATGAAAAGCCACCACGAACTGAAATTCCTGAACAGTCTTGCGTGGCTGTTGGCCTGCTGAGCAGTCTCCACTAAATCGGTCATAACTCTTTATTAGGAAGTCCAATGGACATACGGTTTCTTGTGTTGGAAAGTTGACTTCGAGACACCTCCATCAAGTACTCATGGAGCTCCAGAGCTATCAGGATTTAAGAGTTATGATCAAATCATTATGCAAGTCCGGACTAGTCCGAACTGGTGGTCCGAACTGATCCAGACTGGTCTGAACTGATCAGGTCCGAACTGGTTCGAAGTTGTGGTCCATTTCTTCTTGTTTTCTTCCTCTTTGTGTATAGCTGCACCATCCCCTTCACATATATACCTAAGTACAACCAATGTAGAACATTTAGGTAGTATAACATTCTCAGATATGTTAAAGTTAATTTGAGCTAGGAGAGAATTCACCTCTTGTTGTAGTTTCTTGGCACGACTTCGCGTAATCGGTCCTTGGTTTATAGTTCTTGGTGTATCCAATGCTTGCTCTTGTGTAACCGATTGTGCACTTGACTCTTCATGTGTAACGAAAGGTGGACTTGGCGTACGTATGGCTGGGATGTCCTCATCAAAATCCATCTGGGGTTTTTATTATTTTGAATTATCTTACATGTGAATCTTGTGTGCATTATTTTGTATGTGCGTCTTGTGCCAAGCCGGTTGTGGATCTTGGAAAAGAAAAAGAAAAGAAAAGAACACAAAATAAAAAGGAAATAAAAGTAAAGAAAAAAGGGCTAGATAGGTTCGTGCAAATTAGTACCAGTTGCAAACACAACTGGTACTAAATGCCCCCCTTTAGTAGTGGTTCTACAGCTGGTACTGAAGCGGTACTAAAGGACCCCCTTTGGTACCGATTGGCCAGTACCGGGTTGACAACTGGTACTAAAGGGGGTGAAGACCTGTTACTAAAGGTCGGTTCCCTAGTAGTGATCTTAATTATGCAAGTCATAGCTGTTGAGAATAAACAAAGTAAGCTATGGTTACTAAAAACGGATGCAGATCAAATTAAAATCTCCTTACATCAGAAATATATAATATTAGGGATTAAGAGATAAAACCAGTAAGTGAAGTATTGTTTGAAATGTATAAATTCAATACAAAGCCATAAAAGTGAACCAAAATAAAGTAGGAGCCTTTTTAATTACTCCATGCTTCACAGCACTATTCAATTTAAAGTTTTTAAAATACATGTGTAGTGCTAAATTATAGTATCTCAACTACTAGAGAAAGTACAACCGCTACAATCAGAATTAGAAGAAGATAAATTTCATGGAAATTAATGAACTAGGTGTGAAACTTAAAAATGAAAGAAATGTGGAATCAGCAATGAAAAATAATAATTGGATATCAGAATTGAAGACATAACTCTTTTGGTCAGAGGAATGAGGTAAATTGGATTCGAGGATAGCCAGGGAAACATGATTTCATTGTTCCAAACCATCACTTACAATTGCTTAATACTACCTCCGTTCTTAAATATATGACACCATTGACTTTTTTTGTCCGTTTGACTATTCGTCTTTTCTACAAATATTTTTGCAAATCGGTAAACCTATAAGATAAATCTAAAGTGCATTTGATAATAGATATAATGATATATATTTTATTTTCCTTAACTAACTTGTTCAATATATATTGGTGGTCAAAGTTGGAGTAAAAAATCAACAGTGTCATATATTTAAGAATGGAGGTAGTAGTATAGTTTACAAAGGGTGTCTCGTAAAAGAAAATAAGAAAACTTTGACACCAAGCATCAATGTCTACCAGGGGTATGCCTTTAAATAATATGTAAATTCTTATACTCAGTAACTGAAACAAAGTGGGATACACCTTAGTCAAAGATGGTTATTTCATAGTTCCAGCTTCAAGCAGGGCTGTCCAGTTCTTCTTTATTGAACTGCCTGTCGTTAAATCAAGAAAGTGCCAAATACAAGATCCAAAGAAGGTTGTGGGGCAAAAAATAAAAGAAAGGACAGAACAAACACAAAACAGAAAATTGGATAACTGAAACGAGATTAGGCTAGCAGAAAAGAGTCATCACCAAAGCCAAAAAAATCACTGAACACACAGTACCCAATAGCTCAGCTTTGGCTCCAGCTGAACACCATACCCAAGTGAAGCCTCTTCACAAATTGCGTTATTCAGCTTTTATTTCACCGTACCCAAGATAAGGGGAGCCAGACATACTTCATGTCTCTTGGACAATCAAATCACCACAATGTTTCTTCACATAACACATATCCTAACGACTTCAAGCTTCCGTTGCTGGATTTTATGATCCTCTAACCAAAAGTCTAAAACAGTAGCACTTTCAATCATGCAAAATGAAGATAATTTCATCATTGCTTCAAGAAATGCAACAGTATACAAGCAACACACTATTTGAATCTCCATAAGTGAATCTTCACTTTATATATTTCTACTTATTTGAGATCTAACTAACTCAGACAAATAAACTAGTGAACAAGTTGTGATACAATTCTACTTTAGTACACTTTTGATTATTGAAGACACATCAAACTCATTCATTTTTTTTATTATATACATTCCACGTATTTTTTCTAATGGTCACCCTCACAAGATAATCAGACAAAAAATCAGTAATTGTAACATAATTTTTGAATGGTAAATAACTACCTTCCACAGTAAATGCTTCTCAATGGTCCTCGATTCTTACCTCCAGCTAATATTCCAACCGCATTTTTCATATGAGGGGAGCCACTTAGGCTTTATGTCCTGCAGATAATCAGTTCATACTTTTTCTTCACACAACAAATTCCAATGACGACTTCAAGCATAAAAGGTCCAGAAAGTACCTGTCCACAGTTTGAGCACTCTATCATGAATTTTTTAGGTCTACGCGGAAGATTGATGAACTCTTCTGCAGACCAATGTACATATAGCATATGAACAACCATAAACAAAAACTTCTGCTCCTGGACAATCATTTCAGATCTAATTGACTGAAACTAAGACGTAGTCTCACTTTTCAAGTCCATCTCAGTTGCATTGTCTTGAGTTCCGAACAGCAGATCACATGTAGATGCATTTCGTTTATAAATTTGTAAGCGCGTGACAACAAGAATACGAGAAGAAAACAAGCAGATCACATGATAGATAGCAAATTGTGATTGGGTTCTTTAATGTGATACTGATAACTCTAGTTTCAGATCATTCAGAGCACACAGACTGGTGAAACAAAAGCAAAAAGAATGATGTTACTATTTATTCAGATAACTGTAGCCACAACAAGAATAGCTCCCTCTATTTCACTCCTAGCAAACTTGCCAACCACAATATGTTTCTATCATTCCTTGCCGGCATAGCACCTCTAACTAATAATCACACAAGCATATCATTGTCTCAAGAAAGAATGCTGTTCGAAGCAACAAACAAAAAATAATGGCACTAAACTCAGATCGACACACCAAACCAAAGACAATATATAACATTTATCATAGTTGAATAATTATGTTGACAGATCTTGGACCTTGTTATTAACTCCGAAAACGAGTCGCATTTTATTTCTGGTTTTCTAGCTCGGGGCCACTGAGCTCAGGCAAATGACACTATGGTGTTTGTTTTTTGACCGAATGTAAACGCTGTTTAAGCTTTCAACAAAGTTGGGCATGAAGCCTTTGGTCAAAACAATAACACTCAAACTAAAATAAACTCTGCAAAATTGCACATAAAAAACTGAAGATATTAACACTTCAGATAATTGGTTATTGTAAAATGATGGTGGTAAACTAGCAAAAGAGAACCTACATATTGGATATTGAGTTTGTGCCACATCTTAATCGTCATATTGTCATACCTAGCTTGAGTGTGAAAAGTGAAGAAGTAAAAACACAAAGTGCAGCTTTTCCAGCAAATATGTCTTTTTTTTTTGACCGAACAGCAGGGGAGGCTATCTGGACAATGTGAATAATATGTTCAGCAATAGTCAAAGTTGTGCAGAATCAAAGCTTTGGTACCATCAAAAAAACTCCACAGTAGAATTTTGTTCTAAGATGTAATCTACGTGTACAGGCCTTTATCTCCATATACAAGCTCTTCAGCTTCACGTTCTGAAAAAGGTCGAGATCCATAAAGAGAAAGGTCATTCTTTAAGATGTTAATTTGTGCTACATATAATTCATCAAGCTATAAGTTTTAGAACATAAAAACTTCTTATGCAAGTCACAGGTGCTCAGAGTAAACAAAGCAATGGTTAGTACAAAACAATGCGAAGAGAGTACAGAGCAGCATAGGAAGCACTACTGGAAACCGTTTTTATTCTGAGTGGGGCGCTATTTTTTTGACGGGGCCACCCAACGCACACAGGCAAAGTACTCCATGAACCCCAGACCCGAAATTTCCATCCGTTCGGGCTTTTGAACTCCTCCCGTCCGCTGCGGCGCTGCCTCCAGCCTTTCCTCTGACTTATCCGCCCACGCACCACGCTCTCCCTCTCTCTCCTACCTCTTTTCCCCAACCCTCTCCTCAGATCCAGATCGAGTCTCTCCCATGGCGCACTGCGAGAACCTCAAATCGAGGGTGAGCGAGCTTCGCATTCCCCTTCTACAACCCGCAGAGGGGTCACGCCGGTCGCCGCTGAGGTCTCCCGCCGCCGGCCTCCGAAGATCCCCACGCCACCGGCCACCGATGAGGCCCGCGCCGGCCGCTGAAGATGTCCCTCGCCGCCGGCTGCCGAAGATGTCCCTCGCCGCCGGCCGCCGAAGAGCCCTGCGCCAGCTGCTGCTGGGGCCCTGCGCCACCGGCTGCAGAAGAGCCACCAGCTAGCGAAGGTAAATGCACGTTCTGTGCCCTCTCTCGAACCCTCCCCTTCATACTCTGCGTCTTTGCTCTCACCGCCTATTCTTCTGGTTATTACCTTCCCTTGCTGATCTGGTGCGTCGAGTGAACTGGCTTCCTTCTCCTTGATGAACTGATGGGGAATATCACCACGAAGTTCACCAAATGAAAGCAACAAGCGAGTGATAGTTCTGAGGAATATTTGAGATAGACTGATGGTGTAGGGTACTATAAACTGATAATCGACATTTCAATCTAATAGACATGCAGACAAAAGCATGGCAAGATTTGGCAGCAAATCAGTAAGGGTGGTAGGTACGCACCCCCGGTGGGTAGCTACCCCGCATAAAAAATTCACATGTTTACGTACGTTGTTAACCACTATTATTTCATTTGGGAAAAAAGTGTGTAATTTTCTTGTTTCTAGACATCGATTAGGGAAATTTCTAATTTATCTAGCTCTTTTACTTTCCTTGATTGTTTTTATATCCCATATTTTACTTGCAAATATAGGTACTCTATCTTGAAGTGGCAACTGACTAAGCTATAGAGACAACCATGTCCAATTTTTAACTTGCAGATGTATTGAATCATGATTAATCAATGGGTAGATTAGAACTAATCACTGTATGGATCCACATTTTGGACGGCTAACGTCCAAACTTCTTAGGACATCATATACTTGGAGACAAATTTTGAACTCTTGGATATCTTATATTTCGGGATGGAGGGAGTACATGCTGGTTGTTGGTGGATAAGTAATTCCATGAGGCGTGGCATAGGCCTTGCATGCATACATTATATATGCTTCTACCATTCATATAAATGGATTGGATGGAATCCTAGCCGCGGTTGTGTTTATGTTGTGTCTAAGTCTCAGCGACGAAGCCGAGTTGATTCCCACGGCACTAGCAAGAAGACAAAGAATGTGAACAACAAATGTCATGATCTGTTTGGGTTTTAGAATTAGATTGGAAAAGGATGCACACAACACTTAGGTCGACCTTGCATATGAAATTATGAATAGCTAAAGCATAAACGATGATGCAGCTCTTCAAACATCTGCACTTATTAGATGAACTGCTCTTAATTTATTAGGCAAAGGAAGCATGGTGTGTTTTTGGTACGGTGATAACTTGACGGGACTCGGCAAAGCCGCCTTTTCCCGCCACTCGAATCCAATTTTTCGCCGAGTGTTTTGTACAACACTCGGCACCCGGTCAACGATTTCCCAAGTGCTTTTGACTGCGACACTCGGTAAAGCCGCCGTCACCGTCACTTGCCACTGTCACCTCCCGCCGTCTGTGATCTGGCGGTCGCCGAGTGTTAGCCTGGCACTAGGGAAACATTCGTCGAATGCCCGACCTATGAAACTTGGTGAAGACGGCTTCCCCGGGCATTTATTTGCCGAGTGGAAAACGTCGAGTGCAACACTTTATTGTCTTCAACTCTCGAGTGGAAGCGCAGCCACAACAGAATAATATCAGTTTCGTCTTCAACTCTTTATTGTTTCAGTTCCATTGTTCCTTACACAAGTACCAGTGCTTTAAAAAATGCAAGCACGCAGGAACAGTTCCAAATAGCTATATCAGCAAATGTGCTCAAAGTGTGGCGGTGGCCGGGTTGGTGCAAAGGAATAATGCTGCATGTGAGAAAAACACTGCCACCAAAGAAATATCGTGCGCTCGCGGCTTTGAATGAGAAATCACCAGGCAATTATATTGTTCTGTCCAGTTTGTTTTCGAAAGGCACACATACTCTGCATTCTGAAACGGTTGGTTTGTGTTCTTGCTCACGATTTGTTATATGGGACCCATAAGAACTTCAAAACCATGTAACTTGCTAAAATGCTGTAATGGGCAGATTGTTTGTCGATTCATCAGGGTTTGCATGACACACACCACCAGAACGGATCAACCACACGTGCTTGAATCAGTAGACTAGCTTGGTCATGGTTTGGATGGATGAGCACTGGATGCACAAACAGCCTCCCTCGTGCATGAATGCTAGCTAAACAAAGTATTCAAGAGGTAACCGTTGAAATTGTACATGTACCGCTCCAGATGTTTTGTTGCTTGGAACACTTTCAGTTTGGCAGTGTCGATGTATGTACTAGATAATTCGCTGTGGACATAGAGAGACTACTATCATTGTACACAGCAATCTTGTGGGAGGGTAGGCATATGTGGACACGGTAGTACGAGTTGTGTGAACATCTTAATTAGTCATAAAATTAATATACTTAGAAAGAAGGAAATAATCTCGTGCAACTGCACTCCTGTGGTTTGTCACTAAGACTAGTGCCTTAAAACTGTATCCAATCAACAACTCAGAATAATTAATTTTTGTAGATATTGAGAAAGGATGACGGGGTATGCCCAGGAATGGAAAAAACAATACAGTTTCTGCTGTTAATTGAACTTTTACATTTGTTCCTTTTGAAAACTTGCTTTTAACATCTCAAAAACTCTAGTCCCACAAAATTTTCCATTTATGTAAAATGAAAATAATAATACAAAGGAAATGATGATATGACACAAACAGTACTCAAACATTTCTCCACGGTATTTGCAGTCAGAACTATTGCACAATGCAAGGGTACAAAGGAAATCTGAGAAAGATTCGAGGCATGCTGTCAATAGAGCTCAGTTGATCTGGTCGCCATGTTAATCAAAGACATGCCAAATTCATTTCACTGGCATAAACTGGCCAATTCCTGATGGTCCGATCGACTAATACCAACAGGAATAGAGAAACACCCATGTCAATTAATTAAAATTTATAGGAGAGGCTCGATTATTCATGTCAGCTTTAGTGCCATCAGGAACTACAAAAACTAGTAGGAAACCACACACTACAATCCTGATGTTGAACAAAAGCTATCAGGAGCAGTGTTCCTATCAACTCCAAAACCGACGGGTAGCCCTGTACATGGCCTGGTTTGAACCCAGCGAAGAACCCGCTGAACCGGACCGTATAAAACCATTTTTTATGCTCCCTATGGGTTGGTTTAGACCGGGCTCTACCCGCCTTAACCCAATCCCAGAAATTGTCGTGCGACTTCACGGTGACTGCGCCACTGCGGTAGCATAAAGCACAGCGGGCTCATCAAACTAATAATAGAAAAAAACGAAGAGTTATTCAAGTCTTCTTCGCACCGCACTGCCCTGTCAATGGAGCCGCCGCCCCCGCCTCTACATCTGCTGCCAGCAATGGCAGATGTTGTCCCCAGCCACGAAAAATACGGCTGCCAGGAGCTCCCCACGGGGTTCCCCAAGCTAGCCTGAACCCGCGCGCTGCACTCGACTCATGCAGTCTGGAAAGAGGCCGCCGCCATCACCGGATGCGGGCATGCGGCTGCGCCGCCGCCGACGACAAGCAGCATGTTCTCGGCCAATGGCAGGATCCTAACCTGGGGTTCTATTCCTTCCGTGTCAAAGGCGGTGATTTGGATTGGAAGGGCATGCCAGCGGCCAGCCTCACTGAGCTCAAGGAGCGGCTCATCAGACGACAGATGTACGAGAGGCTTCGAGAGGAGCACAAACAGCTCATGGTTGTCTCCTCCCCATCGAGGATCTTCTTGTCCGCGGATGGAGCTGCTGGTTCCCTACCAGCAAAACGGCAGCTTGAAAGAAGCTCCCTTCCCCGGCACAGTTTCCGCAACTCCTCCCTGACGGCAATGAGACTGCCGCAACGGCAACAGGATGAAACCGTTGAACCCGCGGGGTTGAACCCGCTCAACTTGATTCCTTTGCGGGTTAGGTGGTTTGGTTCAGAAAACCCGCAGAACCCGAACCATGAACAGGGTTACCGACGGGAGTCAACCCGGTTCGCACCCTTGCAAAGAAACAGGCAGCACCAAAATGCTCATGCATGCGCAAAACATTGGCCCACCACTCCTATCTGCTATGCGTTTGGACCCGCATACCTGAGAGTCCCAAATGTTCCCACAACCAAAACCCTTAGCTCAGCAACTCACTAGAGATAACATACCGAATGAGAAGACTCTGAATTCATCTCTTGCAAAGTAACAGCTCGGGCAATCACATGAGCTAGTTGGGCTGGCTGGGCAATGATATCCCGAGGCATCCCAAACCTATGTCTTTTTTTTGAACGAACGGGCACAAGATAGTGTCTATTTCATTGATAAAGACGAGTAGTATAGCCGGCTAGCCGGACAAGACTAGAAGTAAAATAATTACACTCACACGCTCAGGTTCGCCAAGCTCTTGATCCCAAACCTATGCATGCATGTGAGAAATGCGATGGGTGGACTAACATACTAAGTAATTCCCAACGTAGTGACCCCGGGCCATATTATAAATGAGGTAGCTAGCACAGAAATTTTACATGTCACATTAAGGTTTGTCAGAGCTTTCTACGTTAGATGCTATACCTGCTTAGAAGTTAGCCGTGGAACATTATTATGTTCTTTGTATAAGTACCAGATCCCTAGCTTTTTGTTCACCGTTGAATGATATTTACTTCGCTGTGAAGTGATGCAGGATGGGATAGAAGTATAGAACTTGAGTAGATAAATATCATATCAACAACAAATGTTACATTGAAAAAAAAAGTGATTTTCCCCTTGTTTTCTTTTTCTTGATAACTCCTAGCACAATTAGTTATCAATCATCAATAAAACTGTTGCATCAGTGATCATCCTAAGAAAGCAATTGCTCAGGTATTCTATAACATAATTGTATTCATTTGTGGCGCATCTGTGGTATCTCTCAGTAGAAAAAAAAACCTGATGTTACGATAATTTATACCCAGCGCTCCCTGTTTCGTAAGTTGAATCAAAATACTTGGGGCAGAATAAAAATGTCATAGTTAAATGAACTCAGTATGTCGTAAATCAAACAGATCCATTTTAAGATACATTTTGGAATATAAGGTTAAAAACATTATTCAAATAAACATTTCTCTTCATTTACTTGTGTCCTGATCAGTTCTCCCAAAGTGGTGCTACTCGGGTATTCAGGTACAGTTTTTGCTTTCATCTTTGGAATGTTTTGTGCTATACCTCATGATAAAAAATATAGAACAAGCTAGCTCCATTATTAAAGTATCACAATGTGTGTGCTTGGTTTTGTAGGTTGAAACAAAATAGACTGGACACAAGAATGATTAATTGGCGAACTAATTTCATCTATTAACAGCCTCAAAGTTAATGCGTTGTTTAGAATACTGCTTCGTCTATGCATATGTTTTTTTAACGATGCGTCTGCAAGATGCTATGTGGTGAATTTTGTGACGGATAGATGGAAGATTCAAAGAATTAGTGAATGACTGGTATATATGGTGCTCCATATCATGATAGAACTGCAATTAATACAATATTGGCGGTGTTGTGCGTGAATCGGAACACAATACAATTGGGACAGACAAAATGACGGCTACAACCAAAGGATATTAAGAATTCTAGTATATTTATCATTGGTTATGCTCATAAGTAGGAGTAGAATAAACGATTAGGATCGAATCATCAATTGTTCTTTCCAAATAGTTTGTTTCAAAGAAATGCTTGCTATTCACATGGAACAAGGTTGTCCTTAAACTTTTAGAAAACTGAATTTTTTGATAAGGCCTATCTCTAGGATAGAACGGCACATTACTAGAATAAAGTTAATAAGGCCTAACAATATCTTTTCTAGCTCTCAACAATATGGGCGGCTATGAATTCAGTGGTTTAGGATCATATCTGTGATGTCCTGAAGCAGATGTCTGTAACAAACAGAGAAACAGAGCACTGCAAAGGGACGATAGGCTCCTTACTGATATCCTGACGATTCACATCCCGATGCTGCCAATTAACAATGCCAGGTAATGGATTGGATAAATATGTGTCGGTGTTTCGTACCGCCGACTCGTAATAGCTCCCAAGTCTCTAGTGTGTGTGATGAATGGGTATGCGATGTACGTGAGTAAGTGTTCGTGAAAGCGATCCTACAAACGGGAGCCCTGTCTCCTCCTTTCATAGTCCACGGAGGAGCAGGGGTACAATCGAAAGGGGAGGGAGAAAGAGTACGAGTCCTGACCCTGCAGCGCGCTTCCCGACACCTGATAGTCGGGGTCTGCTCGTCGTCTTGTCGTAGCCCTGTCGTGGCCGTCGGGAGGAGGGGTACCCGTAGCCGGGATGCCCCCCCTCCAGGCGTAGTCATCACGGCGATCCTCGGAGGATCGCGGTCGTAGGGAGGTCACCTCAGCATTTAATGCTCATAGCCGTGGCTTATGGCGTACGCCCTCGATAAGCAGTTCTCTTTTGCTGTTCCGCGTGGGGAACCGTCAACGGGCCCGGGGGGTCCGTCCGCTCTGACGCCCGACCCCTCACGGAGAGGGTCAGTCGGGGCAGGGCCCCCTACGTCATAGTTTGCGGCAGAGGACCGTAGCTGTGGGCTGTCCCGATGCACTGTTTCGTCCCGGGGCCCGAGGTACGGCGTGTCAGGGCCTCGCTATCGAGGATGCCTTTTGCCTTGGGGCGGACGAGGTGGGGATTTCATGACTCTCGGTCGGTGCCCGGCCCTCCACGGTCGGGGGTCAGGCGACGTGGAGATTGTGCTCTCCTCGCCTGACCCCAGGGCTCGGGGTCGGGCGAGGCGGAGATCGAGTCTCCCCAGGGTCCCGTGGTCGGGGAGCGTTGCATGGTCGTTGGAGTGGCTTCTCCCTTTATTCCTTGGCGCCAATACGTATCCGGCGCGTACTTTCTACCGTCGCTGGGTATCCCTGGTAGAGATACCCGACAATATGACAATATAAAAAATTCAGGAGTCTCTCGGTTAACACTCATGTAGCAAGCAAGCACTACAATAATATATATGTTTTATGGCATGTGAAAACAAAAAAAATACATGATTGTACATTACGATGAAATAAAGGAAAATTTATTATCCTAATGGCTATGGTGCCGTGTCTTGATGGCTATGGTGACCTGGGATGCTATAATGAGGCACCCATTGGCGGATTCAATGGGTAATCCAGATAGGCCAGGACTACCCAAAAATTTAGCCCAAAAATTTTTACTACTTTGCTTCCATGGCCAAGTCGAAGAAACCAACTGAGGAAGCTCGCTAACCCACACTCCTCCTGTCCTGGCCGCGCATGTCTGCCCAACGGCCGACTCCGAGCCGAGTCGCTCGCTCCGTTCCACGCCATTTCCGCGTCCGCACATGCCAGCCGCCACCCCAATCGTCTTTCCGGCTGGCAGCCGCCAGAGCTCAGCTCACAGCCGACGCCGCGACGCGGCTTGCGTTGCTTCCTGCCGGCGCAAAGCTCCGATCTGCTCTGATCCGAGGAGCGCGAAGCCGAGTCCTCTCGATGGGCTACTGCAAAGTGACGCCGGCGGCCAGCACTTCGCGTAGCGATCCCCAATCGACGAATCCCCACATGGCAATCACTCTACTTCATCTCCATCTCTTCTCTGAATTGCAACTCGCTTTAGATTCAGTGATGGATTAGTGTGTCAATTGGTACGGCTACTGTTGTAAATAGATTTAGTGATTATCACTAGTTGAGACATATTTGAAGGCCTAAACAATCTCAGTAGAGAATAACTTGACTACTTGAGAAATCCTTCTCATTTGAAGTGTCATGTAGAGCTTCTTATAAATTTTATGAAAGTGCAGTCACTACATTGACTCAAAGACAAAGGAGAGCAACAGTAGTTTCAAACGAATTTGTAGAATTGAAATATTGATGGTACTAGGAGACCTTTTTCAATCTAATATTTGGTTATTTTATACCGAATTATAATTGAATTGTACCATATTGTGTTTTGAATTTTTAGCTAGGACTACCCTAGTTTCAAATCCTGGGTCCGCCACTGGAGGCACCGGGGACAGACTAAAAATAAAATGCAATCGAATTCTGAGAATCACTTTGGCATATAAGTCGGAATGACTCTGGCCAGGGAATTGCTAAACTGAAAGCCAAGCAGACATGCAGGTGACAGTAAAAATCGATAGTATGCTACATTCAACATGTGTCAACCAGGTACGATGTCTCACCAGGTACACTGTTTCACATCATGAAACGAAAATAGAAGGCATAGAACAAGAATGACTGTGTAAGCAACTCGTCTGTCAAAGAAACTCATTTCCTCAGCGTAAAACTGAAAGATATATCTACATTCTATGTATGATACTGACCCGTGCGTGTAGCCGCTGTCTCTTTTTCCTTGCACTAGTGAACTGTGATCCAACAGCATTGAAAAACGGAGGATAATTCACAGCAAGAGTATCAGCAGCTTGAAGGAATGACCTAGTAGTTGTGTTCCTTTTGCCTCTGAATATCTGCTACAAGGCAATACAACATAACTCTGAGACTGCTGCTAAGGAGAGCGTTTGTTAAATTACACCTCCAGCGAGCAGACGTTTACTCTGTCTGTCGCAAAGGAGCAGAACGGACAATCACCGGAGATGCTCTGGCTAGCCACTCACTGATATCCCGACACCTCCCATTCCAGATGTTAGCTAGCCTACGGAATACGATCGTTTTTTTTAGCAAGGAAATTATGTACGGAGGTCTACAGCCTACGCATACACAGATCATATGATATATATAGTTCGTGCTCTAGAGCGTTAAAGCCTACCTTTACGCACATTCATGTCGGCGTCCAAGCATTAGTCTTTTTATGTTGACTTGGGCAGTCTCAGCCACTACCGGAAACCGAGCGGCTGCCTTGTGCCGACTGGTTTGCTTGAGCCTAATGTCGGGCTAGTTGTGCACGGCGAACATGCCTTGGTTGCTTTTTTTTTTTTTTGAAATTTACAAATATTTCTCACTAAATTTTATAACTTTTGTTTTCAAGATTAGAGAGCGCAAACTTGTCAAAAGCTTTAGAAAAGCAAATGCTTATTAGTGCAGTAACAAGTGCATAATTGTGTGGCGTTCCAGATGATGTCTTTACAGATAGACAATACGGTTGACTTTGGAATCATCAATAGATATTGTTCAATAAAAAAAGTCCAATACCATTCCAAAGTCTAAACATTGCAAATCATCTGAATACAAGCAGTCCTAAACATTGCCTAATCATGCAGATGGGTCGTGGGAGGCTATGAGTGCAGTTTGGTTTATTCATAACTGCAAATACAAGGAGTCCTGAAATGGATATTACTGTACCAAGCAGAAAACAGAGCACTTGGAAGGTGATGTTGGCAATTAACAACGGCAGATAATTAAATGGATTGGTACGTCTGGAATATCAAAACACAAGTAATTCAAGATGTCACAGATACTGAGAGGCACAAGAGTATGATACACCACCTAGGTAAAATTAATGGAGCAAAACTATTATATATTCATCATACATGTGCAAACAAAGAGATGATGCAAGGAAAACTAAGGTTAATGGCTATGCCGCGTTTCTTGACGGCTATGACAGGGGATGCTGTAAACAAAAAAAAAAGTAATAGACTCCTAGCCATCACTTTGGTACAGAAGCAGGAATGACTCTGTCCAGCGCATCGCTATACTGAAAGTTAAACAGACATGCAGATGACAGTAGAATCGATGGTTACATCAATATGTGAAGTATCTTGTTGATGCATCGATATTCGTGCTAGCTTTCGCAGCACTGATGCCAGAGATGCAGCAACTTTTGTATCCGACGCACTTGCCGCATAATCAGTAGCTGAACATCTGCTACAGACCAATATGACCTAAGTCAGAGAAAGCTGCTTTGTACTGTGTTAATTAAAGTAAGCATCCATCGAGCAGATCAGGTGTAGGACCGAGATGGCGACCAGAGAGGGGGGAGTGAATGAGAGCCAAATAAAAATCTTCTCCAAGGAGACGAATATGAATATGCTCCCAAAATCAACTCCGGAAATCTCCTACACTCTTCTTGCGAAGTCCACACAGTCACAAGAGTACTGCTGGACTAGGAGCAACGCAAAGCAACTCGCACACGAGCAAAGTACAGCGGAAAACGAAACACAACACTGCACGAGCTGCACCGGTCAGACCGGTCAAGGACACCGGTCAGACCGGTCAAGGCCGGAACACCCGGAACCAACCTCCGGAACACCCGACAGCAAACAGAGACGCTCAGGATCACCCGAGCACAACAGCCGGATCACCCGAACAGCAACTTGGCGATTTCCCACCAAAGCCAAGGCACCGATCAGACCGGTCCAGTGCACCGGTCAGACCGGTCACGGCTTGAAAACCCCAAGTGCAAGAATCCAAAGCTCCCAAGGCCAAAACCGCACCAAGCTTGAACAGCAGCAAGCCTAGAGAAGGGGAACAACCTGGAGCACAAATCCCCGAAAAAGCCCAAAATGGCCGGCACCGGTGAGACCGGTGTGGAGCACCGGTCAGACCGGTCAGGTCTGGGCAGCTCGGGAAAAACTCCACCCGCGGGACAAACTCCAAGAACAAATCCACCGATCTCCCGATTCACGCAATGGATTCAAGTGAGACTTTGGGGATAGTTGGGTCACCTCGTGGGTGAACCATGGCTACGAGATCAAATCTCCAAACTCACCAAATCTTCCGGAATCGCGAATCAAAGGGACGAACACAAAGAACTCGGGACAAACCGAAAACCACCAAATCAAATGTCTTCCCGTGGGTTTGTAGGGGCAAGATCACCAAGAAAAGAGGCACAAAGCACTCATGTATGATCCCCAAACAAAATCCCCCAAAGAAACCCCTTCAAATCCGCCCACCAAAAATCTCAAGAAAATGGCTCCGAAAATCCCGAAAATGAAAACCGCCGGGAACACAAAGGGAGACAAGATTAGCACCACGAATCTTCTTCACAAACAAAGGAAGGATTCTTTACAAGGGCTAGCAACCTCCCAACATCCTACCCTCTTGATGATTTGAAATTGAAGCTCTTAGCTAGCCTATGGAGAAGAAAACCCCATAGCAAGTGCTAGGGAAGAGAGAAAATCAAAACCTACTCACCAAGTCCTTAGGGTGAAGCCCCAAAGCTTTGCTGCCCACTTCCACCTCTAGCTATTTATCTATAGTCCATCGGAAGAGGCAAAGTACCAACCTACCCCTACAACTTGAAATTAAGATACACACCCCTGAGGGGCAATTCCAGAAGTTGTAGATCGAGCGGACACACATCCACCGCAGCCTTGCTTTCCTCCGACGCAAGCTCCGCGATCACGCCGCGTGTCCCCCGCTTCGAAGCTCCCCCTCGCACACGGTCCACACCAGTCAGACCGGTGCGTCGTCTCATCGCGCCGGGTCTTCGGACTGTGCTGGTTTTGTGGCCAAACCAACAAACCCCACGTACATGGCACAGCCTCACCACGCCAAGCTTCGAGCACGCCAAGTCTTTCACCTCTGGCTCCCAGACGGTCTACTCGATCTTGCCTCGTTCCTTGACTTGGCCGCCACCGATGTACCGGCTCCTCCACGTGCAAGCTTCGGTTATTAGCCGCTACCTCGCACTAGCTCGGTGTTGATTTTGTGGTCAAATCAACAAACCCCACGTGCAGACTTCGGTCGTTAGCCGCCACCCTGCACCGGCTCGATGCTGATTTTGTGGTCAAATCAACAAACCCCGCATGTAGACTTCGGTCGTTAGCCGCCACCCTGCACCGGCTCGATGTTGATTTTGTGGTCAAATCAACAAACCTCGCGTGCAGACTTCGGTCGTTAGCCGCTACCCTACACTGGCTCCTTGTACACGACTTTGTCTTGCTCTTCTTGCACCATGCGGACCGCACTTGATCCCGTTCGGCAACCGGGTCTCTCGAACCAAGCCTACTTGTCTCTCCACTCCTGGGAGGCCACTCTGGCTAAGACCTTTCGCGCCTGTTCTTCACCTGCACCAACGCAAATCAAGCCGCATCCAACACCTGCAATACTAGGCCAAGAGTCAGTCCACACCACGTTGTCAATCACTCATCACTAAGGAGCGACCATCCACTAGTCCTCAGACATACCTGGTCCTCAATCTCCCCTTGATGAGTGCATTGATAACACACAGATACCACTTACAGAAAACACTTGGAAAACAAGAAAAACAAAAAGCAACGAACAAGAACTCAAGCAAGTGATCAAAAGCTGATGAAACAGCAAGGAAAACATCACTTGAATGAGAAAGTCTCGGTCCCGTAAGACAAGGGCAACGGCTCGACACAACCGAGAAAAAAGCTCACAACAAAGGAGTGAAAGCTCACGACAAATGAGCGAAAACACAAGGCACAAAAAGCAAAGCGACACAAGGAGCTCCCCCTGAACACATGCAAACACCCCCTGGACCAATGCATGCAAGCTCCCCCTGAAACAGAGCGTCCCTGCCCTGATCGGTCAGACTGGTGACGCACACCGGTCAGACCGGTGCACCGGTCAGACCTGTGCCCTGCATCGGTCAGACCGGTGACCATATGAACAACAACTGCAGCGAGTTCTGTTCGGACACCTTCCAAATGCGCCCAGAAGTGTTTTTCATGCGCCACTTTCTCCCCCTTGTTGACAATGCATGAATCAAGCTAAAAATGCAAAAATTGCGACTACGAGCTTCTCAAATAGACATTGAGCACTAAAAAATGCTACAAGCGAGATAATGAGCAAGCAAGATAGTCCATAGTTCCGTAAAAGCATTGCCATCAAGATTGTAAAGTTTCATACGCATGTGACAAAGCCATGGTCAAGTTAAGCAATTTTGCGAAAAATTTCCTCTCATGAGCAAATTCCTAACCATGATTAAATTATGCTAGAATGAGCTAATAATCACATAAAGCTCATACAAGGTCACAAATTCTTATCAAAAGGTCATTGCAAACACCCACAAGCTATCTCATGTCATGTCAAAGCCACCGAGCCATGTGCCTACTTCTAAAATGAGACTTCTCATGGTAGACATCATGTAACGGTTTAGCACCCAAATTTATACATTTTAAAGCATAAATGACATGATTCATATGAGAGCATAATTTTCAAGCATTAGCATTTCATTTTCAGATTTAACATGGTACATGAAATGCCTTTGCGGCAAAAAGAAGCTTATGCTCCACCATAGGTAAACAAATAGGCTAAACATTTACAATGACAAAAAGGTCTTTGACCCCAAAAGACAAGAACATGCTACCCAAGCATAAACTAAGCATGTCATAGCCACTCAAGCATAAAGAGAGCATGAAAAGGCTTTTACTCACGAGGGAATGTCAATTTAGCATTTTTCTATAAAAATAGCTAGCACATCATGAATAATCAACATGACAATCAAGAGCTTAGCTACACATCACCAATTACTAGCAAGCATACCCACATCACAAAAGTAGCAAATTTTAGTAACTAATGTATATAGGAGAAGCTCATCCTATCAAATGCAAAGATGAAATGCACCCCACATGAACCACTTGTGGGACCCATATGATACAAAGATGGATATCCTACTATGGTATAATACATGAAAATAAAATGCATGTATGGTATATATGCTACAAGAGAAGCTCCAGGACCCAACTTAGAAAGGGCAAACCAAAAGAAGCCAATAGAACCAACAAGAGCAAAGGCTTCAACAAAGAACTTCTCACTTACTTGCTAGATGCATCTTCAACCCTCAATCATCCTCGTTCGTTATCCCCAAAAGTGATGTACTCCCAAGACACCACTGGGGTGAGGCTAGAAAACCACCCCCGATCTCCGGTCATGGAAAGCCGGAGTCGATCAACCAAAAACTCTCCACGCCTCCCGCCTGCAAAATCAAAAACGAGAACGAGAGCGAGCAAACAACTCAACACTGAGGTTAGCACAAAAAGAGTTAAACCAGTGTCGAGCCATCTGCTCAAAAGAGGGGTTAGCAAAATCTATCCTATCGCATCTAGTAGGTGGAAACCTCTCACGTCTCATCGGAGGAGTACGAGCACCACGAGGAGGAAAACGTAATCCGTAGTTCCTTAGAGACTCAAAGCTGCGATCATTCCTCCCAATCTTGTATCGATCACGAGTGAAAGAACGTCCAGCAAACTCATCACACTCTGCTCCAAAGCGTCTGCCCTCACCACGAGCAACCGCAGAACGCATACCACGCTGCAGACCATGACTGCCAGCACTCCGAGGTCCACCAGTCTGACCGGTCAGCCCCACCGGTCTGACCGGTGCCCTCTGCACAGTCCCACCACCGCCTCTCGGAAGATCTCTAACGACAGCAGCTCCCCTAGGTAGTGGCACACAAGGCTCAGGCACACCACGAGAAGGACAATACCTATCCTGGTTACTCCACTCCTGCTCACGCCTCACAGCTCTCTTCTTCCTATAGCAAAACTCATCCTTGTGACCATCCTTGCCACAATACCCACAATGGTATAGGATAGCTCTCGGCTTTGGCTCTGGAGAGTTCTCTCTGAGCTGTGGCTTCTCACCTGTCTCAGGGACAAAAACACCTCTCTTCCTAAGGTTGTTTTTCTTGGGTGGAAACTTGGGGGGATCGGGAGTAGTGTCAAGTTTATTGCAAAAGTGGTTGGATTTAGGAGCAAAAGCTGTTCTTGGGTGGAGCTGTTTGTGGTGGAGTAGGAACTCTCTCAGCTTTCTCTTGCTCACTTGGCTGAGGGTTGCACGAGGTGGAGTGGACTTGTTTCTCTCTCTTACCACTACACTCACAAACCTTCTCAAAACCCAAACCACAACCATCAGCTCGCTTAAACTTCTCAATCATCATCTTAAGCTGAGGCTCTCTACCAGACAACCAACTCAAGTACTTACGCAACTCAGCATTCTCATTTTGCAACCGGTTGACCAAGCACTCAAGTTCAAGGTTCCTCACACCAAAAACCTCACAGCTAGAACAAGCATTTGCAATAGGAGATTTTAAAGCAGCCTCAAGAGAAACAATGCGAGCATGAGATCCATCTAGTTTACCATGCAAAATAGGACAAGATGTGCAAGCTCCTAACAAAGTAGGTCTAGACTTCAACTCAATCAATTCATTCCTAACCGCATCTAGTTCCTCCAAGCGAGAGGCATACTTAGTTTTCAGTTCAGAGAGATCAACCAAAAACACATTGCAATCAGTGCAATCAACCCCATCAGTAACCACAGGAGTAGTTTTCAAAGACTCAATCTGTACTCTAGCATCAACAAGAGAAGACTCTAGCTCCATGACTTTTTCTCTAGCCTCTTCTAGCAGAGTCCTATACTCTCTCTTCTCCTTGTTGGTTTTCCTAAGAACATGATCACGATTGTCCAGCAAGGCATCTAACTTAGCAATCTTCTCTAGCAAGAAGTCGGGATCACTGTTTACCTCGTCCTCGGAGTCGGACTCGGAGTCGGAGTTGTCGTTCCTGCTCTTCCTGCTCTTGGAACTGCGCGCCATGCTGCAAAAGCCTGGACGTTTGCTCGTGACGGCGCAAAGTCCATTGAAGCTCTTGTGGACGATCTTCCTCTTCTCCTTGCGCTTGCCGCGGTCTTCTTCCTCGCTACTTGAACTCGACGACGTGTCCTCGGAAGCAAAGTCGATGTCGCTGGGTTCCTCGATCTTCACTCGACCCCGTGCCTTCCTCGCATGTCCGTGAGACTTCTTCTTCGACCTTCTTCCCTTGTCCTTGGGCTTGTGCTTGTCGTCGTTATTCATCTTCGGGCACTCGGCGAAAAAGTGTCAGGTCTTGCCACACTTGTAGCATGTACTCGAGCACCGCCTTGTATTGTTGCGGTTCTCAAACATGCGCTCGAACCTCTTGGACAGCAAGGCGAGATCGTCCTCGCTCAGCACCTAGAACTCCTCATCTGGCAAAGACACAAGAGAAGACAAGGAGAACTGTATGGAGGAAGTGTTAGCTGCAAGTCCAGTTCTCAGACCAGAGACGAGAGCCAGACTATGAGGATCAGTCGGGTTCTCGGTCTTGGCTCTCAAAGCCCTATCAACCTCAGAGGACTTGAGCTTGGAGAAGAGCTCATCGATAGTGAGTGTCTCATAGCTTGGAGACTCCATGATGGCCTTGACCTTAGCACTCCACACGGTATGATCCAGAGAGTGTAAGAGCTTCACAGCTCTATCATGATCATCGTACGGGAGGACGGTCACATTGGCCCTCATGTTGTTCACAACGCAAGTAAAGCGCTGAAACATCACGTCGATCGACTCGCCGGGGAGATGAGTGAAGTTCTCGTACTCTCTCCGGTAAGTCGCGAACAACCGAGGTTTGACTTGGTTGTTTCCACCATGAGCCACCTTCAGTTTCTCCCAAATCTTGCAGGCCAAGTTCTCTCCCATAACACGATTGAATTCATGTTCTGAAAGAGCACGGTAAAGGAAGTCGACGGCTTTGCTGTTAGCCTCGAACATGTCCCTAGAGCCTGGCAGCAAGAAAGCCTCGGGATGACATAGTTGGTACTTGTCACCTCTCAAATCAGCTGCCCCTTGCCAAGGAGAAACGCGCCCATCCGGGCTTCCCACATCTGGTAGTTCTTCCCATCAAAATGTGGAGGACCCGAACTCCACTCTTGATACGCCATCTTTGGATCTCGAACCGGTTAGAGTTAGGAGACCCTTAACTCAGCTCTGATACCACTTGTAGGACCGAGATGACGACCAAAGAGGGGGGGGGGAGTGAATGGGAGCCAAATAAAAATCTTCTCCAAGGAGACGAATATGGATATGCTCCCAAAATCAACTCCGGAAATCCCCTACACTCTTCTTGCCAAGTCCACACAGTCACAAGAGTACTGCTGGACCTAGGAGCAAGGCAAAGCAACTCGTACACGAGCAAAGCACAGTGGAAAACGAAACACAACACTGCACGAGCTGCACCGGTCAGACCGGTCAGGGACACCGGTCAGACCGGTCAAGGCCGGAACACCCGGAACCAACCTCCGGAACACCCGACAGTAAACAGAGGCGCTCCGAATCACCCGAGCACAACAGCCGGATCACCCGAGTAGCAACTTGGCGATTTCCCACCAAAGCCAAGGCACTGGTCAGACCAGTCCAGTGCACCGGTCAGACCGGTCACGGCTGGAAAACCCCAAGTGCAAGAATCCAAAGCTCCCGAGGCCAAAACCGCACCAAACTTGAATAGCAGCAAGCCTAGAGCAAGGAGAACAACCTGGAGCACAAATCCCCGAAAAATCCCAAAATGGCCGGCACCGGTCAGCTTGGTGTGGAGCACCGGTCAGACCGGTCAGGTCTGGGCAGCTCGGGAAAAACTCCACCCGCGGGTCAAACTCCAAGAACAAATCCACTGATCTCCCGATTCATGCAATGGATTCAAGTGAGACTTTGGGGATAGTTGGGTCACCTCATGGGTGAACCATGGCTACGAGATCAAGTCCTCAAACTCAACAAATCTTGCGGAATCGCGAATCAAAGGGACGAACACAAAGAACTCGGGACAAACCGAAAACTACCAAATCAAAGGTCTTCCCGTGGGTTTGTAGGGGCAAGATCACCAAGAAAAGAGGCACAAAGCACTCATGTGTGATCCCCAAACGAAATCCCCAAAGAAACCCCTTCAAATCCGCCCACCAAAAATCCTGAGAAAATGGCTCCGAAAATCCTGAAAAAGAAAACCGCCGGGAACACAAAGGGAGACAAGATTAGCACCACGAATCTTCTTCACAAACAAAGGAAGGATTCTTTACAAGGGCTAGCAACCTCCCAACATCCTACCCTATTGATGATTTGGAATTGAAGCTCTTAGCTAGCCTATGGAGAAGAAAACCCCATAGCAAGTGCTAGGGAAGAGAGAAAATCAAAACCTACTCACCAAGTCCTTAGGGTGAAGCCCCAAAGCTTTGCTGCCCACTTCCACCTCTAGCTATTTATCTATAGTCCATCGGAAGAGGCAAAGTACCATCCTACCCCTACAACTCGAAATTAAGATACACACCCCTCAGGGGCAATTCCGAAAGTTGTAGATCGAGCGGACACACATCCACCGCAGCCTTGCTTTCCTCCGACGCAAGCTCCGCGATCACGCCGCGTGTCCCCCACTTCGAAGCTCCCTGTCGCACACGGTCCACACCGGTCAGACCGGTGCGCCGTCTCGTTGCGTCGGGTCGTCGGACTGTGCTGGTTTTGTGGCCAAACCAACAAACCCCGCGTACATGGCACAGCCTCACCACGCCAAGCTTCGAGCACGCCAAGTCTTTCACCTCCGGCTCCCGGACGGTCTACTCGATCTTGCCTCGTTCCTTGACTTGGCCGCCACCGATGTACCGGCTCCTCCACGTGCAAGCTTCGGTTGTTAGACGCTACCTCGCACTGGCTCGGTGTTGATTTTTTGTCAAATCAACAAACCCCGCATGCAGATTTCGGTCGTTAGCCGCCACCCTGCACCGGTTCGGTGTTGATTTTGTGGTCAAATCAACAAACCCTGCCTGCAGACTTCGGTCGTTAGCGGCCACCATGCACCGGCTCGATGTTGATTTTGTGGTCAAATCAACAAACCCCGCATGCAGACTTCGGTCGTTATCCACTACCCTGCACCGGCTCCTTGTACACGACTTCGTCTTGCTCTTCTTGCACCATGCGGACCGCACTTGATCCCGTTCGGCCACCGGGTCCCTCGAACCAAGCCTACTTGTCTCTCCACTCCTGGGAGGCCACTCTGGCTAAGACCTTTCGCGCCTATTCTTCACCTGCACCAACGCAAATCAAGCCGCATCCAACACCTGCAATACTAGGCCAAGAGTCAGTCCACACCACGTTGTAAATCACTCATCACTAAGGAGCGACTATCCACTGGTCCTCGGACATACCTGATCCTCATCAGGATTCTGGTTGATGCAAAGGAGCAGAACAGATAACCACTAGCGATGCAAATGATCTATTGCAGGCCACTCGTTGATATCCCAAAACCTCCCAGTCCCTTGCATATCCTCACGAGTAGCTAGGTTATGAAACATTATTAATTCAGTTTTTTGTAGCACGTCATGCAAGGAGGTCTAGATCCTAAGAATACAAATCATGTTAATATATATGGTTCGTCCAATAGAAGAATGGGCAATCCTGACTAAGCTTTTACTGCACATTAGTTTGGGCGTCCAAAGCATTTCGGCATCGTATATACACATGGAGTTTGATGACAGAATATAGAGTATTTACTAGGGCATTCATGCAAATGTGAGTTCAATGTCCCATTAAAAATAGGGTTTTTGCTATATGGCACACCTTCAACTTGTGCTTTTGTACACAGCAGCACATCCAATTCCTTGATTTAGTGTGGTGTACACTGAGATTTTGTTTCTTTATTGCCAACACACCCCTACACATAGAAGGATATACCCTTACAAAAGCACCATATGAGTGTGTGATACAGACAAAAACCCTAAAAAATATACACCCTCCGGTCATATTTATATGACGTTTCAGACAATTGATAGTCTGAAACGTCTTATAAATGAGAACGGAGGTAGTACCGTGGAATGCCGAGGAATTTAATTGTTACCACCACCCTTAGGTTTACAGTCAAATGCACTTTTGTCAAGTCTATTAATTGACTCTATATACACTATACCACAGCCCCAGATCACCGACGACTTTGGCGTTGGTATAAGTCGCTTTAGCAACTTACCATCCGTCGTTATAAACCTATGCCGACGGACCCTTTCAGTCGTTATAAGCGGCGTCGGTACAAGTTATAACGACGGACACAACTTATGCCGGCGGATACTCCGTTACCCAAGTTATAACGACGGACACAACTTATGCCGACGGATACTCTGTTACCAGATTCTATACCGACGGACACTGATATAACGACGGACGCATCTTATGCCAACGGATGCTCCGTTGCCGCATTTGGTGCATGCTAACTATAAAATACAATATATTTATCTTTAATGATTCACCATAAACATATCTAATAACAAACACCGAATTAAGTTGGCACATAACTCACAATTTTCCTTCAAGCCATGAACATACAGTAGTACAAGTTTTGATAAATTGACAAGCAACAAAGCTAGATATATGTTTTTCTTGCAACCTTGCACATATATAATTAACATTCATGTTTGCCCAGCACCCACACATCACCTAAGCTATTTCTCACTACCACAAAGTACAAAACACATGCTCAGGTCACATGTTTGGCATACAAAATGATTCATCTCTAGGAATGATTCGAAACAAAACATTCAAGACTATTGATTTGCCCTGCTGGTGTCACACGATTTCTCCAGCATGTCCACGGCCAAACACTTGTGCAGCAGCATCAGCGCTAGCCAGTCTTGGGGCCAAAATGTCTCCTGTTTCTTGGAGCACCTGCAAAGTCACAAGCATCAATGGATGTGCAAGTTCATTAAAGAAAAGCTAATACGACATTGTTTCAAGACATGAGCTAGCAAGCACCCGGACCTACTTTTGTACATAGATCGATCAATTTAAAGTAATAAGCAGTGCAACCACTTTGATGCAGATTGGAATTAAAGATCAGTCTAATCCTCTCATCCCGAAGGCACAAGCCATGCTACTTGTTGCACAACTGGCCAAGAAACTACAATTTCAGTATGTCATCTATCTCAGCGACAGCCAAATACTAGTCTCAGCAATACAACAGCCTTCCCTAAGGCTAATGCTGCATCAGCTTGCCATACTCAACACATATTCAACATCATGTGCATCAGTTTACCATACTCAAAAGAGATATCTTAAGCTTCTAACAAAAACAATTACCATGCTATAGCTCAAGCACCAGATGATCAGCTGATACTCCATGACAAAAAAAATCAGTTGCAGCTCAAAGAAGGTTCTAGTGAAGCTTCAGGCTAGCTAGAAGGTGCGTTGTAGCTGCTGCTACATGCTGCTGCAGGCTTGTTGCGATAGCCACAGCAAGAACTTCGAAGCAAACCCAACAAATGGCATATGAATTAACAGATGTTGTGTGTGAGATTCAAATTCATCAACACGTCTTTCAAAATGCTACTTGCTTCAAACTATAAATTCAGAAAAGGCAGTAAAGTTGATATGGTTATCAATTTAGGTTATCTTGATTTCTAGTGGGCAGTGCTATGTATATTGGTGGGCTCATTTCTAAATCATCCTGTTCTTAAACTAGAGAAGAAAATGTAGTTCAACCAGAAAAGAAAAATGCATACCTGCAGTGCCCTGACAAGACTGTGATGCCTCCTTTAACTGTAAAAAATATCAATAGTTAGAAAATTTGTTGTCTCTCATCACACATTAAAAAAGGAACAAAGACAAGTATATTACTCTCTTGTATGGCCATGCAATCGACATCTTACAAGCATCAGCCATCGTCTCCACATCACCATAAGGCCGAGATAGAATAGTATCTCTTTTCAGCACAACATTCACAACAACTTCACAATACTGGTTTCCAAGAGCCTCACCTCCTAACACACTGTTATGATTGGTTGAAATAATTGTCCCCTTAGCCACAGGTTCAGACCTCAGCAAGGCATACAATGTCACATCCTTTCCAATCTGAAGCAAATGATGCAACTATGGGAATTAAAAATCAATGTCTAGAACCACGGTTAAATCAGAAATGAAAACTTTGTAGGATGGATGAGAAGATTACTAGTCCATTATGTGCAAAGCGAGGGGTGTCATCATTATTGGGTGATGTTGCAATAACAGGGTTGCACTGCTTGTGCTGCACTGTTGGGGTTGCACTACCAGGGCTACCTGCTGTCGGTGGGGCTACAACACATCTATCCACCAAGTATTCTTCTCCATCATCGGAGTGAATAGAATCTTGATCTTCTTCAACATAAGCATCATGTTCAGACCTTGGGCTCTACAAATAATCGATAAATGAATTTGAGAGACAATGGCACTAGGAGCTAGTAGCTAGTAAGAGTTGTTGAAGTAATTTACCACATGTTGTTGTGAATTGGACCCATTATGTGAGTTGAGTTCCACATTTTCAGCCATCTTTTCCTCCATTTCTGCTACACGTTGTTGTAGAGCTGCCTTCTCGCGTTCAGCCTTTTTCAGGGCCAGAGCTTGCATTTGAAGTCTTGTGGGTGTGTAAGACTTCATACCTGGGGTACCAATATCTTGCGGAGTAGGTCCTACACCCAAACAACGGACACGTCCCCTTGGCTCCTTTTCTCCACAAGTAGCAGCATATGCATCACCTTGTTGAATTGTTCTTTGCTTCAACTCGGGATGGTCTTCAACAACTTTTTTAAGTTTATTCTACACAAATAGAATATGTATGTTTAAAGCTTATACAACAAAAGGTATGTCATCTTCCTCGTTAGACTCCTCCATATCCTGTGCACCATCATAATTCCCATAATTGACAGAAGAGCTAGCTTCTCCATGTAAGTTCCATATTTTGTAGCCTTTTAGAAACCCATCACATATCAAGTGCTCACGTACTTCACTTGCTTCTTTCCAAAATGAGTTAACACACTTTGTACAAGGACATAATATCTTGCTGCCTACCGCTGAATTCCTAAATGCAAAAGCTAAGGAACTGTTTAACCCTTGCAAATATACCTTGCTGTGCCTACATGAAAGTTTTAGTTTAAATTCCATTTTAACACAAATAGCACTTTTTAGAATTTGTAAATTAGTTGTTATGTACCTAGCATCATCATCGATCCACGTTTGATCCATCAACCTTTAGATGGGTGACCAATCAGCTTATTTCAAAATTAACAAACAAAAAGCTGCACACTTTGGCAATTCACATGTCAATGTCCACACATACACATAATGACTCAAAATTAACATAAATTACCCACTGAACAGGGAGAGAAAGAGAACATACCAATACACAAGGCCGGTTGCTACCAATATTCTTCAAATGGCTACAAGGTGTACACGTGAGCTCTGTGCAAAGGTACAACGGCTTGCACAGCTGCAGATTGAACATCTATAGTGAGCATGTGCATTAGGTGAATTCAGTATATATACAAATGCATTCTGATTTGCCTGTACTATTACCTATGCTCAGATATAAATAACATAAAATTACTGATTATTAATATAAAGTAACCTAACATTTACTATATAAGATGAATAATTAATTCTATAAGCCATATCTTTATAGGGTCTAAAATATCTCAACAGCTCACAGATTAAACAGCCACTGCTTACTACATGAATGAAGGCACTTCACTTTTAGATGCATTCTACTCAACAATAGAGATAGAGAATGAAAAAATATCATTTAATTTTATTTGGCAGTACATCCTAGTCTTCAGAAAACAAGGACCACATATAGTACCTTCTGTCACATAAGAAGATAGTAGTTCTCTGAACTTTGTAAGTGCCAACTCTTGTTTCAGTACTGCAAGCAGGTGAGATAGAAATAAGAACATAGTAGCATATCAGAGATTTCCCTAGAAAGTAATCACATCAATAAATATTGAACACATCTAGGAAGCCAAAACATGACTACATGAGACATGCTTTCAAAGAACAGGATGCATTGCAACAACCAACAGATTCACGGCTAACTGAATGCGTAGCATGGATTTGGTAACAGGATAAATCACTAGGGTTACTCGCCTAGATGGAGAAGGAAATCCAAGCCGGAGAAATCAACCCTGGACGTCGAATCCCTGGTAGCAGCAGAGTCGGCAAGGAAGGTGGCTGGCACCGAACTAGGCCTTGTGCTCCTCGGCGGTGCTGTGCGCCCCTCACCCTAACGGCGGCCAACAGGGGCTAAGATTCCGGCGGTGGGAGCAAGAGGGTTTGGGGGAGCGCTGGCGGTGGGACTAGCACGGCATTTTGGAGGGGGCGAGGCGTGCGGCGGTGTTTGGAGCGGCTGCAGTGATTTTGGGGAGGGGGAGAAGGTGCGCGGTGCGCATCAATCTTTGGGAAGGGGTGAAGGCGGCGTGCGGCACCCGACGATTTTGGGGAAGGCGGGCGACGGATTTGGGAGCGCGCGGCAGAGGGAGTTGGAAGCGCGCGGTGCGGCACGAGATTTGGGGATGGAGGGGGCGGCGGCGAGATTTGGGAGCTAGGGTTACTTGTGTGTTGCCGCCGGCCGACTGGTGGACCGTCCAGCAACAGTAGCGTGCGAGATTGGGCGTGAAATAGGCCTGCTAGAGCGCGCGAAAATGGCCCGCTTCGTATACCAACAGATGGCCCAACACAACAATTGAGGTATAACGACGGTCGGTTCAACGGGAAGTGTAAATTTTATAACGACGGATGCGCAGATGTTATAATGTGCAATAACGATGGTCGATTCGGCGCACATTTATAACGACGGATGGTTTGACGGTAATTACATACTTATAACGACGTACATCCGTCGTTAATGTGGGGTTGTGGTATAGTGATACTTGTGTATATAAGTTACATATATTTTGTTCATAATGGCCCATATGGCACACGGCCCGAGATTATCTGAACATTAGTGATATGGTTACACCTCCACCACCATGTAAGATTATATAGCCACGGTTTCTTATATTCACATGCTTGTTTAGGAACCAAATTGTTCTGATACTATAGTTCTAGAATACAAAAATGTGGATTGTTTGACTGGGAATGCCATGGCTTGCTCGTGTTGTGGGTTCTAGATAAGAACAGGAGGCACCGGGAACTCATGCCCATCATTCACTTAATAAGCTTGTACTTCTTTGGAATAGTGTACCTTCGGGCTATGGCAACAAAGGGAAGTTGATCTGGAATATGTCTGGTAGAACCTCAGCACGCCTCCTGGATTGGAGACGTGAATACATAGCAGATTATAGTAGTTGCGCTACATGCTGTTCACTGGCACCTGAAATGAGCTGATTTGGTTACAGCCTGACTTTAAAATGCCTGCACAAACATCTTCTTGTACTAAGCTTTCTTGCAATAGGTTATAGGTGGTGTCTGCTGTCCGAGTGGAGTGTAGTTTCCAGGCTAATTACAGTGACTATATATGCCCTTAACAAACCGGTGACCTTTGTCTATTCTCTTTTTACGTGAATCTTTGCAAGCATACATTCTTCTACCGTTAATATAGACAGATATGAGAGAATTTCTGGCGTGATACTGAGTTGATTCCGAGGGTGCTATCAAGAAAACAAAGAATGTGAACAACAAATGCCAAGATTTATTTGGGATTTAGAGTTAGGCTGGAAAAGCACGCACCGCAAACTTAATTCAACCTTGTATATGAATAGCTAAAGCATCAGTGATGAAGACCTTCAAACATATGCACTTATTAGATGAACTGCACCTTAACTTCTTATCTACACCAAGGCCCAACTCCACCGGTTGGTCGCCGGCGGCCAGATCCGCCTTCCCCGTGCTGATGGGCCCCCGGCGTCGCTGTCCAGAGCTACTGCGTCTCCTCCACACCAAGGCCGTGGTTGCGGGAGCATGGGGAGAAATCCCTGGCTGGCCTCGTGCCGGCCGGCAATGGCGACACTGGCAGTGTCGTATTTCCTCGTTGGGGGCATTGTCGCAACGCTCCCCCTTCCTGCAGGTCTGTGCTAGTCCTCTACTACTATGTGAGGCGTGTTGTAGCAGGTGATTGGAGGTGGAATCGCCGGTGGACGTGGGAAACCTCAAGGAGAAGCCTGAGCCCGGCTTTGCGCCGGTCTCGTCGACATTGATGACACCTATGGGTGTCACTCCCTTCTTGGAGGCGATGTCGAAATCTCCTTCCACCCAAAGTGATGCTGCCGATTGCCCCCATGAAGCCGTGATTATGGTGTTGGTTCTAGCGCGTGGTTGATACAAGTTGTGGATTATTGTCGTGAGTCGTGTGGGTGTCCTCCATTTGGCGCCACTGCTCCGCCGGCGCTCTTCTCGCTTGTGGCGTCATCAAATCTTATGCCGGGGGGTGTTTTCACTCTCCCACCTTCCCCTGTGAGGTTTCCTCCCCTTGCACGACATTGGAGGGTGGTGAGTGGGAGCCCGGATGTGCTCTCAAAGGTGGCTCCATCGGCATCAAAAGGGGAGATCGTCGTTTTTCGGTGAACCTTGGTTTGCGCTCCTCCCGCCGCTTTTAGTCCCCACTCCGTTGACCTGACCCTCAGATGGAGGGTGACAACGGAGCGGCGTAGCTACGACGGGTGCGCGTGGAGGAGCAATGGCTACGGTGTATCCGGTGAGGATGTGTTCGGTGGTGGCTCCAATCGATGATCGGTGGTTGTCTTTCTAGCTGGTGTCCTAGCTGTTTCTAAAACTGTAGGAGTTGTCCCCTCCTCTCTATGTGTTGTGTGTTGGGTTGTTGTAAAATCACTTAAACTCAAATGTTGTAGCATTTTGACTTGCCACAAGTCTATCAATGAAAATTCAGGTCTACTTGTCAAGTAGTGTGCATTTATTAATTAGTGCCATGTTTTCCACTTTTTTTAGCCTGACAGCAGTATCTTAAGTGGCCTGTAATTATTCATCCAGTAGTGAAATTTTAGCATGCCTGCCGGACTGTAATTATCAGCAGTAGGAAAATGCTAATATCCATGCTGTTTTGGAAACTTCGTTAGCGGTCACTGGTCTAAATAGTTCGCGGAAGCTGACACAGATGGGGCAGGCATATATGGGTGCCTAGCTCTCAACAGTATGGGTCATGGGAGGCTATGACTGCTGCGTGGTTTATTCATAACTGTAAATATAAGTAGTCCTGAAACGGATATTACTCTACTAAGCAGGAAAAACAGAGCACTTGGAAGGTGATGTTGGCAATTAACAACGGCAGGTAATTAAATGGATCCATACATCTGAAATATGAAAACACAAGTAATTCAGGATGAAGAGTATGATACACCACCTAGGTAAAATCAATGGAGCAAAAATCATTTTTGTGCAAACAATGAAACGATGCAAGGAAAACCAAGCTTAATCGCTATGCCGCGTTTCTTGATGGCTATGGTGCGGACCATGCCTGTGGATGACAGGGAATGCTTTAATGAGACTCTTGGGACACAGACTAAAGATAAAATGTAAAAGAATCCTGAGTATTACTTTGGCACAGAAGCTAAACTGAAAGTTAAACAGACATGCAGATGACAGTAGGATCGATAGTTACGTCAACATATGAAGTATCTGGAGTAAAAAAAAAGACATGAAGTATCTTCTATTTGTTGCAGCAAGGACAGAGGACATCAACATATGAAGTATCTTCTATTTGTATTCAACGCACTGGCCTCATGATCAGTAGCTTGACGGAATCACTGCATAGTTTTGTGCACATGGCAGCTGAACACATCTGCTACAGCGCGCCTACAGGGCAAGATGACCTAACTTTTTTTTTTCTGATACCCCTGCTGAACACATCTGCTACAGCCTACCATTTAAACAGAGTGAGCCTATCCATAGTATATTACAAGTCATAGCAAGTTAAACAGAGGGGCTGGGGCATCAGGGGCAAATGTAGGAAGGGGAAGTAGCAGTCCCAGATAGCCGGTAGTTTACCAGGGTGGTAAGGTTGGGTCAGAGTAAAGGAAGAAATGTGCACGCGTCCTGGTGATAGCAGTAGGTTGTTGTACTCAGCACACAGACCTGGCATACTAGCAAGATTTGTTTGTTCAGTCTGTGGGTAGCTCGTACTTTGGCAACTCTCAAGTTCCCACCTGCTGACACTACTAGAGAATTAGTCATTTGTCCCTAGCTCAAATTGTCATTTGTACCGGGTGGGAAGGGGGGCCCGACACGGCCCCGTCAGGACACATTTGTACCGGGCGGTGGCTCGCCATGGTACAAATGTGCCTCATTTGTACCGGGCGGTGACACCGACCGCTACAAATGTGATGCCAACACATTTGTACCGGTGCGAGCCACCGCCCGGTACAAATGTGCACACATTTGTACCGGAGCGAGCCACGGCCCAGTACAAATGTGCAACAGCTACATTTCCTGCTCCTTCCTCCCCTACCCGAGCCTCTCTCCCCACTTTCTTCTTCCTCACTCCAACTCGAGCTTCCCCCTCCCCCATGGCGCCCTAGGGAGCTTTTGTCCGATTTGAGACGATTTCTCCATGATTTCACTCATTGTGGTGGTGTAGAGGTTAGTTACTTCATCCTCTCTTGATATACGGTTGCCGTTTTTAGTTTTATGCTTTGTACTTAGAGTATTTCATGAAATTTAGAATGAGCAAGGAATGGTGATTTTTTTTATATAGATGCATATTTATCTATGTTCTAATAGAAAGAAGGTGTCATGATAGATGTATGAGATGTTGTATGTGATGATATAATTTTTTTCGATTTATTTATTTATATTAATATTTTCATTATTAGAAAATTAGTTTTCATCCTTAGAAAATTGATTTTCTCATTACAAAATTAGTTCCCTTATTAGAAAATTAATTTTCATCATAATAAAATTGGTTTCCTCATCAGAAAATAAGTTTCCCCATTAGAAAATTAGTTTACTCATTATATTTTCGTATTATATATGTATTCATAAGAAAAAAAGTAACATTGGGTATTTTCATTGAAATGTGATTTTTTTTGTTTTACTTTTAGAAATAATAGTTTGATGAAATGAGTTTGCCATTATTTTTAGAAAAAGTGGGTGGATGAAATACTATTTTAGAATTACTTCTAGAAATGATCTTTTTAGCAATACTTTTAGAACTAGTAGAAATACTAGGAATATTACTTTTAGAATGCTAGTATTTGTTTCGAAAAACTATCAATGCTAGAATCAATTTGGAAATAAGCACTTTAAGTTTGTTGTATTGTATCTTGTGGATTGGATATAAGTACTTTAAAGTTTGTATTCACGTGAGAATGATGACTAATGATTGTTTGGTGATATACTTTGTAGATGAGTCGGCAATGGATGTACACGGACAAGAGAATCTCGACAGAATACATTAATTGGTTGCGCGGATTTCTAGATGTGGCAGAAGCAAACAAGCCCCCGTCTGGAGATACCGGGACGTGATGGGGAGACAATGTTTGGAGATACTGTGCATGGTTGGGTTTTTTGGCCCAAGGAGCACATAGAGATTACGCAACCGGCACCTCCTCCTCCTCCTGCTGACTCACCTACATCACATAAATGCCAAGATCAGCAACCGCCTTCACCACTTGCAAGTGCAGAGCGCAACATGAGTCCTGTAGTTGACAGAGACCCAAGCGAGAGTCCACCTCCTTCTCCACCTCCTCCACCTGCTAAGGGCAAGGGTACCAAGCGACGAGCTCCTCCTCCTCCTCCTCCTCCAAAGAAGCAGAACAAACCAAAGCAAAAGAAGCCTACACCAAAACTAGCTTACGAGAAGACAAATGAGGAACTTGATGTGTCAGTGAGGGAAGAACTGGATAGACAAATATTCAAAGTTAAGAAGCCTCCGGTTGAGAAACAAACTGACCATGTCAAATTTCATCGTTTCATGAAACAAATGGAGGAAAAAAGAAAAAAACCACAAGCACCTCCATTGAGTGACTACGACCGACAAGTATTAAAAACTCAACGCGCCAATAAGATGGCAAAGAAACCTGTCTCTAGTGTTCCACAACTAGGGACCCAGTCAAAACAATCTATCCCCCCCCCCTCAAGGTGCTTTTAGCCTATGACCAACAATTGCTTCATTTTGGAAAAGAAACAGGCATGACTGCTGCTCAACTTCGAGGCGAGGATGTAATCCAACCTCATGAAGTGCCAAATAGACCACTTTTAGATTATGAGCAGCAATTGCTTCAATTTGCTAAAGAATCAGGTCTGACTCCAGCTCAACTTCAAGGGACGGCTGAAATCGTACTGCATCAAGGTGCAAATAGACCTAAATATGTGCCTAGGCAACCGCTTGTGTGGCCGTGATTGCTAGTGTATCTTCCAACGAGGATGTATGAATTGCACAAGTGGCACATGACAGCGGCAGCCACCGGGATGAAATATCTCGAAGTTCTCATTCAGGACCATCAATATTTCCGTGGCCGAAATATATTCAATATTAACATGGAGGAATTCTGGTTCCTATTCAATCAAGATGCACTTGACGCCTCATTCATTAGTTGCTGGACTCTGTAACTATTTATTCTACTACAAGCTAAAAATCAATGCTCCAGCCACTGTACCATATCTAAACTTCTATATTTTAATTTGTATCATACAGCTACGAGATGCAACAGTGCAGGAGGAAAGGAATCATGGATGTCGGCCACATAGATCCTTTGATGATCAATCAGATTAATGTCAAAGGCTCTGAGATGGATACATTTGATAATGTATTCATGTTTCTAGACAAACAACATACCAAGGGTTCCATACTTCTGCCATACAACTTCGGGTGAGCAACCTGTAACTCACTTCTTTATCTTTTTCAAATTATATTGCATATTTGAAGAAACTAATACTTATGCATCTATGTACAGCTTCCATTGGATTCTCTTTGCTTTCTGTATGCCTTTAAGAAAGGTCTTCGTCTTCGACTCTTTGAGGAAGACTTCAGATAAAAGCAAATATCAAGATGTCGTGAATATGATTAAACTTGCATGGACTTGTCTCAGTGCTAAGTACTCTGGAAAATTCAAAGATATCCTTTATGTCCACTATGATTACCCAGTATGTGTCTTAGCTTATTCACTTCTTACAATGCAATAAAAAAATATTTCATAACTTTGTTTTCACATATGTGCAGTGCCTCACACAGCCGTCCGACACAAAACTATGCGGATATTATGTGTGCGGGTTCATGCACCACTTTTCATCCCTCGCTCCCGATAGTTCATTCGAAGAAAAGGTGCGTGCACACACAACTGCAAGTACATGTACTTCTTATGTATTGAATCAATTCTACGGTTGTTATTCATTTGTTCATAATCTTTGATAGATTGAAGAAATCAAGGAAGGATTGCTCGAGACAGAAAAAATCCGATTGATTCAAGAACAATTATGCGGATTTCTTCTGGACGAGGTTATTAGTCCAGGGGGAGAGCATTATGCAGGATTATCATCTGTCGTTGTAACGGGAGAGACCGAGCAAGGGACAAGTCATGGCAATAAAGAGGCATCTGGAAAGAAAGACCAAGCATCTAGAAGCAAGAAGAGCCAAGACAAAAAAAATTAAACTCATCTAACATTAATTGATTCAATGTATATTATTAATCTAAATTTCAGTATGCACAATATGCTCATGTGTAATATTAATTTTCTCCAAACTTCTTCAATTTCAGGATTTGAGATAATATTCTACATGTATAAACATATATGTATAATATTAGAGATAATATTATACAAATAAATATATATAAATGCATGTACAATATTATGTCAAATATAATATTTTATATGCCACACGACTTTATATTACAGCGTATTAGGATTCGTATTGGTACATTAAGCAAATACTATAGAATAAATAAACATAAAAGAAAATAAAAAAGAAAAACAAAAAAAGTGTCATTTGTACCGGTTGGTGTCTCCAACCGGTACAAATGCTCCCCCTGCCACGTCGAAGGGGGGAGCCACATTTGTACCGGGGCGAGACCCCAACCGGTACAAATGTTCACCCTCATTTGTACCAGACGGCTTGTACCAGTTCAATGTCCAGTACAAATGAGGGTTAAGGCCCGGTACAAATGACCCTTTTTCCAGTAGTGTGATGCGCGCCTCGTATTTCCACAACACGAAACACAGATTATATCAGGGGGATGTTGATTGAAACAACAACAGATAAAAAGTTGTGTTGACTTGTGTTCTTGCTCAATAAGTATTACAAACTTCCAAACCCTGAGACTAAAATGCAGGAATGGCCATATTGCCAACATCCATAGAGACCAGTTGCACTCACAGGGTAGGCATGTGGAAACATTAGTGTGAGATATGTGGACATCTTAATCAATATGTCAAAAAAATGAATACATATAGACGTACACACACATACAGAAATGAGTTGGCGCTTATGGCAACCCTAATCTTGTAGTTTGTCACTGACATGAACCTAGCTTAAGAGTGACATACTATCAGCACTACGGGAAAATCCAAAGTCGCCGAGTGTTCAAATTTTCGCCGAGTGTTTTCCCTCGGACACTCGGCAAAACGAGGCTTTGGCGAAAGAATTAAGTTTGCCTAGTGTTTTTTTTTGCACTCAACAAATAAATATTTTTAAAATTCTTTTTCTACCCCTCAAACTTTTTCTACTCTCCACATATAACATGTGGTACTCAATGCTAAAATTTGCTAAATTTTTGGAATTGTATGCTATATTTAGTTAATTAATTGCATTTCAATAATTTTTTTGAATTAAGTCAAATTTGAACTACAAGTGATTTAAATAATAAAAAAATGAGTAGAAAAATGATACTCATGTTATTTAGCTTAGTTTGAGACCTTACCTGTGAAATGAAAAGAAAATTTGAACATCTTGTTAAGGAAACAAGATCATGAACGTGTGGCTGCATGGTTTTCAAATCCTAAAAAAAATCAAATGAAGTCTAAAAGTCATGATATTTCTCATGGTGTGAATGTGTGATGGTATCTTACATGGAAGTTGTGCAAAAAAATTGGGAACGTTTCACACATTTTGTCACGTACATTGTTTACAAATCGAAGCATTTGAGAAGAAGAAGGTCCTAAGCGTTGAGAATGATTTGATAAAATTTGAAGTCAAAGTGATGGTTGAATTGTGATTTGACAACAAAACTTTTTGTAGAGATAATAAACAACATAGATTGCTTCATGTGTTAAGAAAAACATAAATTGTAATTTTTTGATACCGTTTGATAATTTTAATGTATTAAGAAACTTGAAAAGAGAAAAAAAAACTTTCACCGAGTGTTTCTTGGACACTCGGCAAACTCACCACGTCACCGATCCACCCGCACCCCAGAACCAACCCCCACCGCGCTCCCACCCCGCCCGCTCTCCCACCGGCCCGCCGTTTGTGCCCTGCCCAGCGCCAGCCTCCTCCCATTCCCTCTTCTCCTGGCGCCGCCGGTGCCCTGCCCCCTCCCATCCTCTCTCGGCGCCGGCCCCCTCCCCTCCTTTCCAAGCGCCCGCTCCCCTTCGTCTGGGTGCTCCGACGAGGCCCAGATCCGGTGACTGCGGCCCCGGATCCGCCTTCTGGGCGGTGTGGCGAGGCGGGATCCAGCGACGACGATGGCAGGCTCCCATCGTGGTGCCGGCGTTCGCCCGTGCCCGACGAGGCCGACGCCACCGCGAGCTTGGGTCCCAACCTCACCCTCACGCGTGTTGACCAGCGCCCTACCCCCGGATCCCGCCGCCAGCGCCATGCCCCCGGATCGCGCCGCAGGTCCCCGGCCCCTCCCGTCCCCTAGCCTCGCGCAGTGAGCTTCCCCATCTTCTTCCTCTCTTCTTCCCCTTTTTGCGCTGTGACATGTCTTCTTCTTCCCCTTGCGTAGAGACGTGCTGCAGTGGTGGTGCGGCGGCGGATGTGGCACCCCTTCCCTCCCTCTGGTGGCGGCACAGCTCCTCCGCCTTCCTGTATCGTGGCGCGTTCCTCCTCGGGGCGACAGCGGCCGGTGGAGGTCTAGGCGACAGGGCTAGTGGTGATGGTGGCAGGGAACCAGGCGCGACGCGGTGCTATGTCTCCGGCGGCGCCGCCGACAGGGAGCCGCGACCGTGCTTTTTTATATATTTGGTGCAAATCGTCGCCGAGTGTCAAATAGCACTCGGTAAAGTGTTTTTTTATATTTTTCAAAAATGTTCGCCGAGTGTCAAGAGTAACACTCGGGAAACAGTCGCCGAGTGCCCGTGGTTTGACACTCGGTGAAGCCGCCATTGCCGAGTCTTGCTTCCCCGAGTGGGCAACGCCGAGTACAACACTCGGCGAACACTTCCCGTAGTGCAGTTTGAAGTTGTTAATTAATATTTGTCGTCGCCCACTTTTTTGGTCAATCCCAAAACAACATTTTCTCATCATCGTTTTTTTCATGTTAACAAATAAAGTGGTTGAGAATTAGTGACCATATATAGTACCAGTGGAATGAATGCTGTGCAATACTGATGTGAAGTTAAGGGTTATGACTTTTTTTAAGCCAGAGGGTTTGATATAAAGTCACCGCCTAGCGCCAAGTTTTACATATATGGTAGACTCTAACTGTGGAGCAGTCTACAGTGAAAAGAAATTACCTGCCTAATATTTGAAGATCATAATATTGGTGTGGGATGCATCAGTATAGCAGCTAGTATCTATTTGGACTCGATATGCTATGTGATAAATCACCCATGGGATCCTCCCAAGGGATTGCACATAGAAACGTGACGAAAGCTAGCGAAGTCGTTTGTTTCACCGAAGTGTTGGGTGTTCTGAAGAGCGGTCAGACTCCAAAGTGTTGGGTGTTCTGAAGAGTGGTCAGACTCCAAAGTGTTCGGTGTTCTGAAGAGCGGTCAGACTCGAGGATAAAGAATACCTGAGCACTGGCAACAAGCTAGCCGTGTTGCTTCAGTACAATAATAACCAAGAACCTGCTCTACTAATTGCCCAAGTACACTCTGTTTGACTGGCCCAATCAACTATAGAACAAAGATAGATTATTTAAGCAACTTTGCAGTTAAATAACCGAAGTTGATTTGCCTCGTGCATGCAACAGCTCTTTGACTTTTGCTTCAAACAGAGATGAAGGGATTACACAATGAGCATAGGATTCATTTCCAAGAAAAAATGAATGAGTATAGGATTGGTTTATTGTTCTATGCACTATGGTCCAACAAAAACAGCAGCGACACAGAACAAATTCCTGAAGAATCTGAAACGTTCAGGAGGAGACGGAGCTTTGGCTAACTCCAGTGTATACAGAAATCGAACAATGTTCGAGTCAAATCCACCTGAGTATGCTGTGATGGTCGACTGGTAGCTGTTAGAGCGAAAATTGAAGTTCAAATAGCACAAGAACCATAAGGTTGTGAGATGTAACAAATATTCTAGGCATAGAGTGTATAGGGTATGCATCAAGCAGGCCCATGCAGCAGCTGCCCAGAAAAATAACAGTTCAATTATTTTTTAGTGTGTAATCCAAAATCGTTTGCACACTGGAGTTGGAGGAGAAATGTGTTCAACTCGCCATCAGTCAGAGTCCATTTCTTCAGCGAATGCCTAACAATACAAGGCTACCTATAACCCCTCCCCTCATTGGCCACACAGGGGGTAATGCGGAGAACACTACAAGCACCTGGTGGATCTCATATGAGCCGGCTCCACATTACTTGTTTGTCATGTCTTGAGTCTCTTGGTCATGCATGGGCACTAAAATAGGGATGGATTTGGATGTCTGTAAATCAAATTGTTATCCATTAAAAAAACCAGCAGGAATATCCGTATTCATATTCATTTTTAATGTTCACGGATGTATCCGTATTCGATTTCCACTATTTCTCTCTATCTGATTCCAGATTCGTATTCGGCAAAAATGTGAAATATCTGACATTATTTGTATCCACAAAGAATAAAGTACCCCATGAAGCCATGTAAAACTTATTATGTTACTAAGTACTAATTTCAAATGATGGTAATTTTAATATTGCTAATAAAGTAATTACTTACACCATTTAAACTATTAAAAGTTATCTATATGAAAATGACTAATTATGTTAACCTAATATTACTAGTTATACATAATGATGAAGTTGAATTAATTTTAATATTACTAATCATATTAATTAGAAATTCGTTATATAAATGAACTTATTTTATTGTTATTTATGGAATACATTCATTATTTATTAAGATGGTTCACAAAAGTGGTTTAGTGCAGGTGCAAATCCTCGTCGCACTACCAATTTCGCAGATCACCATTTCGCATTGCCGCTCATTCCCAGGCCACACATTATTTGGTGTCTCCACGACCATGAGTGTAGACTTACCATTTCAGAACTACTGAGTTCTGATCTCCGGATGCATCCCGATCCCTTGGTCCCCTTGTCCTAGGCACGACTCAAAGAGATCGATGCCGTCCAACGAATCACCCCCGACGCTGTCCACCAAAGCATACATATACAATGATCATAGTATATATTGCGGTAGAATAATAATGTGCAACATATTTACAATGGGGTTAGGTGGAATGTGCAAAATGATACCACACAATTTACAGCGGCAGTTAAATTGGTACCTCTCAGTTATTGGAATGTCAGATGTGGAATATTGGAGACAAAATATAGTACATTAGCTTGTTTTTTCTAGATCACAAGTAAAATGTAGTTTTACTTTTTTAGGGCACAGAAAATTAACATTATATTCAAGTCCTTTTGAGCCTTTTCTAAGACATATGGTGCGGGCAGTACAGTCTGCAAGCCTTACTATTATACATGCATTATATCATCACATCCACATGCCGTTTAATGACAGGATATTGAGTATTGATCACTGCGGCATTCATCAGAGTTTGGGTCGTTCGATGTCACAGAAATGTTATACCACAACAAACTGGGGCATTTAAATTTGTACCCCCACCACCCTAGGTTTAATGTCAAATGTGCACACTTGATTAAGCCTATTCGTAGTATTTAATTTGGGTTCATTCAGCACTGATGAAATGTTATGTAGTTAAATACCCAGTCCTGTGCAAAGAAGATACCAAAGAAACTGTTCTTCAGAGTTGTGCCTTCAACTGTTCATAATAGCAGCGTACTCTCTTTCAAGGGTTGAAGCAAAGTGGAAGGGAGACAGTAAATATTAACGTTGGTACAATTTGTTCATTCAATGATCAAACAAATGTTTTCTTGGACGATTGGACAGTACACACAGGCAGAGGTGCTCACTGAACATAAGCGATGATGACAAAAATCATTCAGTCACCGGATCCCAGTTTTCCTGTCTTGTGTTGTTGGTGTTGAGCGAGCCCAGGTCGCAACGAATTAGAGATTGGAAGCTCCTAATGTGGAGGAATGCAACAAATAGGTGACCAATCGTTTTCACTGAGTTGGATCAGAGAATCGAAGGAGATTGTCCAGCAGCTAAAGAGCATGTTTGTGCAGTGCGGTCACGGCTTGTGACAAGTGATGTCGGTGACGCTTGGGATCCTACGATCTTTAGGGAACAGGCTTCGCTTATGGCACAACTCACAGCAAAGTGCACATATTAGTTTGGTCAACTCATTTGATTCCTCATAAGGTGGACACTCTTAGATAAGGTGGAAATAACAATAAGATTATGAGGGAGACACTCTTAGATGAGATGGAACTTATAAGAATGCTATAAAGGGAGACACTCTTAAACAGGAAATATACGAATGCATATATTCCTCATTGTATATTTGTCGTCACAATAACAGGAGACACTCTTAGAAGAGGTAGAACTTTGAAATTAACAATAAGAATACAGAGACTCACAGGAGTACAAATAAGTCACAATTGACATGAGAAAACAGCAGTTTGCAGTGTAAGCCTTATAAAGTTCGTTGCCTGTATGACTCAAAATTAATAAAATAAAAAACTTCGTAAATCTTCTTGGGTTTTCTCCTCCACCTTGCATGTCCTGCTTAAGGTGTGGTACCAATAACGAGCCACTCATATAAGCTGGAAGGCCCATTTGCGATTGCCTGCAAACTGGTGCTCTGGCTTTTTCTAGGCAATAGGGAGCTTGTATGTTTACTCCGCATGTCTTTGTTTCCGAGGAGAAAGATTTTATTTGTGTAGGAACTAGGAGCAGATTTTTATGAATGCAGATGCATGGACTATAGAATTTCCTGATGCACACCGATCCTATTGTCTAGAGTATGTGAAGAAAACAAAAGAATCATAGGAAACGCAGGAATGAAGGATGAATGAAGACAGAAAACTGAGAAGTAAAAAACACAGAATGATATAAGAAGTGGTGTTTGGAATGTAGGAATACAAAACTAACAGTTCCAAAAGATTAGGATTTGATGTCGTGGCCTCATGCATTTTGGTGGAGATAACTTGATGCGAAAACTTTTGGATCACCCATGGCTCCTCATCGTTTCAGTTCCAATTCCTGTATAGCAGATTCATCTGCATTGTTTCAGTTATATTGCTACTACACCAGGAACAGTGCGCGTAAAAATTGGAAACACAGATTGATTCCCATCCAATGATCCATTGCTAGTAGGCTTTGCAAATGTCGGTCCGGGATCAATGGTAGTTTTGCAGAGCATGGCTGCTCTGATGACTCATGCTGCATCATGAGGTTAGCCGGGATGGAGACTAGAGCTGAATATCTTGTGCGTTGCAATGAGTCCACCTCATTGTGGATTTCAATGGAGCAGTGGAGGACATAAGCTGCCTGATATATTTTGAAAGCTAGCCAAAAAAAGGTTGCAATCCAGAGACGCAAGCACCCATTGGAAATTTGGAATAATTAATTAAGGTGTAACGCGCTCACAGAACAGGTACTTTATCAGGAGCTATCAAAGAAATTGCTCTGCCGCTGCATTTCTAGCGAAGCAGCCCAGAAAACTTGCTTGGCCATCTTTTCCCGTTGCCGCTCATCCGCAAAGCCATTAAACAGGCACTGGGATGTGTAAGTATAGGTTATATCAAAGAAACAGCACTGGGATGAGAGCACAAGATCATGTTGAGGAAGGGAAAATGGTGGATACATAAAGAGAAAGACTACTATTTATATTCATCAAGGGTGTGGTTTGAACGGTAGGCATGTGTAAATCCGATAATGGTTCGGTTTGAACCCGGTTTTTTGGTTTGGGTCTCAGATGCGGTTCAACTTGATTTGGTTCAAAATGGTTCGATTTGGTTTGGTTTAATAGTTATAATGGATGATAATGGTTTAACAATATAATACCTTTGTGTAACTATAGGTTATATTAAAAATTGAACTTTGAAATTAAAAGCCCACATTTACACACAAAATTGTTTATCAAATTTGATTGAAATTTGTTGGAGATATCTCGTAATGACAGTCCGCTACTCCGTGCAAATCGGTGGAGGCAAATCTATATGTGGGACCCACGTCCAGAGCCGGATCCTAGAATTAAAAAGCTCACGTTCACACTATAAAATTTTAGCGGATTTGACTGAAATTTGCTGGACATGCCTTAATATGATAGTCTGCTACACCGTGCAAATCAGTGAAGCCAAATTTATGTAACACCCTAAATTTCAAATTTTGTGCTTTAATAAAATTTTGCTAGAAACAATGCTTTGTTTTAAGGATTTATAAGGTTTAATTTAATTATTATAGGCATTTAATCATTTTATTAAATAATTAAATGAATCATAGGATTTTATTGTTGCATACATGCTGGTGCATTATTTTTGAGTGTTTGAATTCAATTGTTTGAGTTGGTTTTTGAAAAAGTTTGCGAAGTCTTTTCTCCCCCTTCATCTCTTGGCCCAGCTCGGCTCTGCTCCTTTTTCTTTCTCCGCACCTCAGCCCAGCCCAGCTGGCCCACCTCCGCGCCCCGCTACCGCAGCCGCTGATGGGCGGGTCCCGCCCGTCATCCCCCACCTCGCGCCCGGGCCGAGCCGGACTCGAGCTCGAGTCCGTGCCGGACTCCCCTCCACACCGCGTGCCGTTTTTTCCCCCGGGCCCGCACACCTAGGCGCCTCTGGCCTATTTAATGCGCCCCATCCGCAGCCCCTCAAACCCTAGCCGCCACACAAAGCCTCCCGGCGCCGCCGCAAACCCTAGCCGCGTCGTCGCCGCTGCTCCGCCTCGTTGCCGTTTTCCCCGTCGACCAGAGGACCACTAGGAGCTTCGCGTGGAGGTGAGGAGGACCTTTGCGCCGTTTCCGTGTGCTTTCGCAGCCGTCCCTAGCACCGCAAGCTCGCCAAAGTTGCGCCACCGCGAAGCTCCGCTGTGCCGAGCCCCGCGCCGCCATCACCGCCCGAGTGGCCGTGCCACCGCCCGAGATGAGTTCCCCGAGACACCCGCAGCGCCCCAGGTCGAATTCCGCAGCAAACTTAGCTCCCTAGCTCGAATCTGAGCGAGCTCGTCGGAGTTCCCCATGCGCCGCCGCTCGCCGGCAGGGTCCGCCGCCGCTGGTCCGGCCGGAGCCAGTCGCGGCCGTCCGATCCGGGATACGCGGTCCAGATTAGATCGGACCCGGGTCAATACCGGTCAACCGAATCGGAAGCAACCCCAGCCGTTAGATCTTGATCCGACGGAGTTTTTCATAAAAGCCCTTCTGTTTTCTTTGTGTTTACGAGTAGATCCAGTGCAGTTCAAAAGTAATTAGATCCAGGTCCTTTTCTTTACGTTTTAGACCCTAGCCTTTGCTGTTTTTATGCCCGCGGTCCATCCAGCAGTTTTTTTTGCACCGCAGCCCTTTAGTTTATACGCTTAATTATGTTTTAGCCCTCGGTTTCTTACGAATAAGCCCCTGTAGGTTTAGTTTTCTCGCAGTTTAGCCCCTATAGCTTGTATAGTCCCTATCTTAGTCGATATAGATCCGTTTTTAGCGTTTTTTATGTCCATGCGATCGTATCGAAGAGTAGGTTAGTTTTATCTTGCTGTTTTGCTATGTTTAAACTGTTTGGTGACTGTTTCTTATTTTATTTATTTTTTGTGTGCTTGTACGTGCCTTGATTGATGCAGAGAGAACGAGCAGTTCGAGGAGTTCGTGGGAGTTGAAGACTCTGAGCAATTCCCGGATACTGAGGAAGGCAAGTCCTTGATCATGCCCTTTACAGCCTATCTAACATGCATTTCAATTACATTGTTTTATTTATTGCTTATGCATTAATTCTGATGGGACCCAATTAAGGATGACTAGTTCTTTGACCTTTACCTTGCAACTGGGTATTTAATTAATATTGTTGGTAGATGATGCTTAGCTTGCACAACTGGGTTGGTAGAAAACTACTTATACTTTATGCTCTATGTCACTTATCTATATACCTAATATCAAAGGGTGGATGTTTCTGTCAATCCGCCTGGCTATTTTGAAAAAAACCCCTCGCAGTTTTCTATAATCAACCCGCGGTCCTTTTCATCGCTGCGCCTCCAGGAGTCGAGCTCCCGCGGGCGGAGCTCCCCTGCCGGCCATGGAGGTCCACCGCGGGTCGTGGTCTCGCAGTCCCGCTTACGCCGCCGCGGTAATCAACCCGCGGTCGTTGACCGTGAATGAAGAAGGCGGCGCAGAGCAGCAGGAGGAGGGGGAGAGCCCGGAACCAAAGCGGCGGGGTGGCAGCCATGGCCGCTCTGAGCCTCCGCGGGGACAGGGCTCTCTTGCGCCGGATTCGGCCGGCGCATCCGCTCCTCGTGCGGGATCCGGCCGCCGCCTCCGACCGCCGGCGCCTAGGCTCAAGAGGCTTGTCTTGCCGACGGGCGCCACAGGCGCTGTGTCCACATCCTCGCTGATGAGCGCATGATCGGGCACATGGCCAGAGCCACCTGCGTGCCGGGAGGGCGCGTCAGAGGTAGGCGTGGTGGTGTGATGCGGGGAAAGGGCCGTCTTCCGCTTCTCCGCCTGCAGGTAGGGACGCAGCTGGAGCAGATGGCGCAGCCGGAGGAGATGGTCGGCTCGCCGGGCTCGGGGGCTGCAGGCTCCCTCTCCTCGCCGCCGGCCGCCGTGCGGGGGTGGAGGCGTAGCAGGCGGCGCGCACGAGGAGGTCCGCTGTGGAGGGAGACGGCGTGGACGGATTTACCACACAACCCAGTAACCCACGCCTCTTCTCTGTCGATGCTCCGAATAGCCGATGAGCTCGCGCGGCGAGCGCGCCAACAGTAGATGCTCAGTGGATAGACAGGGAAGGAAGTGGAGCCTGAGCGGACAGGGGAGACAAACGATCACAGGAACGCAAGGCCTACTCGACACTAGCATACAGGCCAGCGCCACGCGTATGCGTACATGGTCCTTGCATACTCCAACGAAGTAGTCCACCCTTTTGCTTCATGGCACATAAAACAACAGCATACAATATTTTGCTATACGTAACTAATAACAATCAACAAAACATTTTTAATTACCTGGATGAGCTCTTGGTACATTACAATCCAATTTGTACTTTGGCATTATCTTCGATGATCCCTGATTTAGTTCCTCTTCTGTGTCTATTTCTATGCAAGAAATCTAAATAAACACAACCCTTGGACTTACATTTCTAAAGGCTAGATCCCGAGAGGTTATAATATTTTATAAATACAGGTACGCAACTGTACCTCTGTAAACATCTTAAAAAGATTAAGTCGGTAGATTCTAGAGATTGATGAAGTTGACCCTGGCGCCACACCATCGAATAAGAACAAGTCACCTGCAATAAAAATATTAGCATACCATGTATAGTTCGTGGCTTTGCAACGTCACTGTAACGTCACGGTTAAGAGCGGCTTGGACCCTCTCATGAGTAATATATGAAATATGGATCTAAATCGTGAATATACTGTATGTTGGGAATGATTTCATTAATGTGGGTTGGTATAAACTTATACTTTGCTAGTAACTAGTCGCTTAATAAAATTTGACCAACTAAAATGCTGACAGCTTATAACCCATTAGCCATCCACTATATAAGCCTTGCATGTTTATATACTATGTTTCCCTTGCTGAGTACGCCATGTGCTCACGCTTGTCTTTATTATTGCATCTACACTATCCGGCTTGCTGCTCAGACGGAAGATTTGACGACTATCCAGGAGAGTTTGACGACTTCTAGGCGTGCGTTTCACCAGTCGACTGCCTGTGGAGACGTTCGAGTTATTTTCCGCTGCTAGAACTCTTTTGTGTTAGACTATCAGACTTTCGGTCTTGTAATAATGGTTAATACTCTCTATTTACGCTTTAACATTGAGTTTTGGTAATCACTGAGTCATTTGTATGTGTGAACTTGATCCTGGCGCACATGCAAACGCTGCATCTGGTTTGTCCTTTAAAACCGGGTGTGACAAAGTGGTACCAGAGCCGTGTTGACTGTAGGATGTTAGCCTAGTTAGAAGTGGTCGATATTAAGGATTTTGTTTTAGAAGCCACACTTAATGCTTGCAAAAAAAATATTTTTAATCAGCTTTATTATTGCTTCTACCCCATCCTTGTTTTATTATTTGCTCTATTTTATCTGATTTTATTATCTTTTCCTGGTTTTTCACTACAAGAAATCCTTTGATCCATGGCGAAATTCTCATGACGTTTTTTTATTTCGTCACAGATCACACTACATCCATGACGAACAGTCAGATTTCGTCATAGATTCGCAGCGCTGGATATGAAGCCCGATATGAAGTCCAAACACTATGACGTTGTGCCAATTTCGTCACAGATTTCGTCGTAGATCACACTGCATCCATGACAACAGTCAGATTTCGTCATAGATTAGCAGCACATTGCATCCATGACAACAGGCAGATTTTGTCATAGATTAGCAGTGTTGGATATGAAGCCCGATATGAAGTCCAAACACTATGACGTTGCGCAGATTTCGTCATAATTCGACCCACATTGCATTTCGCTATTTCCTCATGATTAATAAATTAAAAGAAATAGAGATGATCATTGATAAATAAAAAAACTTCATTAGAGAAATCATGGAAAAAAAGAATGATGTATGGAAAAAAATAGAGAAATACAAAAATGAAAAAAATTTTGTGGAGACAAGGATTCGAACCCTGTACCACATGAACAAGCTAAAGACACCTTTACCACTAGACTACACATCAATTTCTGTTGTTTCCATGCGTTTAATTTTTTTGTACTCGTTTTTCATGCGGCCAACGAAGCCACGTCAGCCGCCCGCGCCATGTGTCCGCCCCGTCACCGCCCCGTCAGCAAGTCCGAAAAATGAGCAAAAATACGCGCCCGAAGGGATTCGAACCGGGGACCTCGCGCCTCAGGTCTGGAACCATTCACCACTACACCACATGTTGGTTTATGTTTGAACTGTGAAAACTTTCCATATATCCCTTTCCATCGAAATAGAAAACTTAACCCTGCCTGCCTCATCCCCGCCGCCAGCCATCCATCCACATCGGCCTCCATTGTTGCGGCAGCGCATCCCGCCTCGCCGCCGGCGCCGTGGCGGGGGCATCCCGCATCTGCCTCCATTGCTGCGGCGGCAGCCACCCCCGCCTCCGGCGCCATCCTGAAGGTCCGGCTCCACCCCCGCCTTCGCTGGGCCCAATTGCTGTGCATCTCCGGCGCGCTGTCCTGAAGCTCTGGCGCTACCCCCGCCTCTGGTGCGACCATAGCTGCATGTGCCCGGCGCCCTGCCCGGCGCGCCATCCTGAAGCTCCGGTGCCACGGCCATTGCTGCCCGAGGCACCCCTTCTTCCTCACCTGAACACCGGCTTGCAGTTTAAGGTACGATCTGTATCATTTTTCTTGGCTTCGTTGAATGTAGGTTTTGAATGCAGAGTTGTTGATTTGTGTTTTTTGTGCATTGCTTGATTAGATGGATCGAGGTTGGGGGTGCAGTGGAGGCAGAGGAAGCGGCGGATCGAGGAGGTTGGGGGTGCAGTGGAGGCAGAGGAAGCGGCGGATCGAGCGAGGTGGGAATGCGGCGGATCGAGTGAGGTTGACTTTTGTAGAGGGGTCCCTTTGTACAGTACCGTAGTTCTTCTAGATAAGAAACATACTAGATGTATTGTGAATGAATTCACTTGATCGTCATAGTGGTAAGTCTTACTGGGCCATAAGCCGGAGGTTCCGGGTTCGATTCCTAGGGCCTCACCATTTTTTGTTTTTTTTGGTTTTTTTCTGCACACTATGCCATCTTCCACAAATAGTGTATGCTCAAATTGTCGTATGTACACGAATATATTTTTTATATTCAATATACTGCATATAAGTTATCTTGTAGAAAATTCACTAATTTTCAAATCTATTTACTATTTTTAATTGATTAAATGAATTTCTACATGTTTATTGAAAGTAATTACCATTTCAACTACATGTATCTCAATTAATACCTAATAAATTCCTAAAAAATAGTTTTTGATCATATCTATTCATTTAGAGCTCATATCCTGAAAATTTATTGAAATTTCAAATGTTTGGTAGGGATAATTCGAACTTCTACTTCCATATTTATTAAAAAATAATGCTACTAATATCTATACCTTCTCAAAAAAATCTGTAAATTGGAACATAATCATTGTAGGGTGTGTGGAAGGTTGATAAAAAAGTTTCATAACATTTTGACAAAATTGAATATGCATTGTTCACAAACTAGATAGGTCTTCCACATTGTTCTAGAAAACTCAACTCAAACTTCAAGATTTGAACACCTTGTGACATGTCCGAACTCGTATACACTTCAAATTCGAACACCACCTCATGTTGACCATATAAATAGAAAATATCAACTTACATTAGCAATTGGTATGGAAAACACATGTTTCTTTAATTCTCTATTTAGTTAGAAGAAAACATGTCATATGAAACAAATCAATAAATGGCAATTAACATACATAAAAATAGTTCCAAGTTAAAGAGAGCAATTTTAGAAAAAATACGAAAAAAAACACTGCCAATTTGGAGCTATTATGGGGGAGAAATACCAATTACAAATTTGAAGTATGAATTAAAAAGAGAAAAAAAGAAACATTCATGAGCTGCCTCATGAACATGTATGCTGCGGCGTGCACATATATGTTCCCGTCACCGACGTGTGGACCCCATTCACACCTCTTACTCCACTCACTGCAATGTGTGTGACACACATCTCACCGACGCGTGGACCCCTCTGAGGTGGACCCCATTCGTCATACTCTAAAACCTCACCTAACTGTGGCGGCAGGCGAAACCGAGACCCACCCATTTGAAACTCTCCCCAACACTGAAATGACCGTAATACCCATGGGTCGCATTCACCCCGCTCCCAGTTTGGGGGGTACCCTAGTAATTTCGCATACAAAGGCACATATCCCCGGTCGCGTCTCATTTCGTTGGCTCAGCCTCGCATTCCCCCCGCCCCCAAACCCTAGGCCGCCGCCGCCGGGGCCGACGCGCGTCTCCGCCGACGGCCCCCCGCCTCCACATCCCCGCCTTCGATGGCATCTCCGCCGCCTCCACATCCCCGCCGACGGCCCTCTTTAGATTCTCAGCCGACGGCCCCCGACGGATTCAACAAATTCTCCACCACCACGCCATCGCCGCATCAAGGGTCTCTCCTCAACCCCGACGGATTCGCTGTTCTTCCTATCCTTCCTATCTGTTCTCTGATTCATTCTCCACTTGCTGCTGCTTACAGGCCGGCACCTGCACCAGCGCCGGTTCAGGACCACCTCGCCGGTGGGCGACTTCCACCGTCGCAACATCAGAAAGCCAAAGACAGGACCAAGCGGCCTCCACCGTCGCAACATCAGAAAGCACAAGAAAGGACGAAGGTGAGACTGAAGAAGGGACAAGAATTTCAGATGCCAGGTTCGTGTTTAGATTCATCTCCACCTCCCCCTATCTCCTTCCCCCGAGCTGCCTCTCAAATTTTTGGTGTCGAGATTCAGGTGCTGGTTGCTAGGTCATAAAGCCTTAATTTCTTGTAGTAGCTGCTACATGTATACTTGAATATGTTATAGGTTCTTGCACACGAGCTCTAGAATAGGCAGTCTGCACTTGCAATTTCAGTTCATATGGATTGCTACTTTGATTTATGCTGCCGGAAGTGGTACTATCAACTTGTGCTTGCATTAGTTTGTGCCTGTTGTTCCTGTTTGTCAGCATGTTCATCTGATACCTGTTGATGTATCTTGTGGCAGAGATATCTGCACTAAATTTAGGTACACATTGAAATTGAAATTGGAATCTCTATTAATAGAGTATTATATAACACTGATGCTTGATTCCGTGGTAGATAGCTGTTGCTGTATGGCACTTAGGCACTTTGGTGCACTAACTGAATACTTGAAGTGCCATTTACTGTGAATAGTGGTTACTCATTCTGTAGGCACTTAGGCATTTAGTCACCTTCTCTAGTACATGTGTTCTTTACTGCTACCAGTTTCTGTTAATTTTCAGAACAATTTTAGATCTATTCAGTTTTGTTCAATCTTAGTGGCCGAATTGCTATGGCATGATGGATAATTGGTCTGCTCCTGCAATTAGCAAAGGCCAAGGAGTTGCTAGAACTCCTCAAGTGCTCTGAATGATATAACATAATAGTGGCAGAAAGTTGTACTTCTACTTTTGTAGTTTGAGCTAATAAGTACTGAAGGTCACAGGTCACTATTAGTATCTCTTATTCATTTTCCATGCTGTATGTTTCAAATAAATGTTTCATTTGCTTCGCTTGAATTCTATCTAATGCCGCATTTTTTCCTTTTCTCTTAGAACGTCCACTGGAAGAGTATGAACAGGTGCGCTACATGCAGTGTATGCAGAACAGTGCACGGCTTAAGGATCTTGGACTTGCTATGCCAAACATCTATCCAAACAATACTGGCAGAACCAAGACTAAGCCACATCGTCAAAGTAATGAAGACTCTGGATCTGAGTATGATCCTTCCCATGATGATGATTGTGAAGAAAATTTCATTGTTGATGACAATGCTAAGGTGCTTATTCTGCAATCTTTTCAAGGCTTAAATTTGTTGTTTGCTTCAAGATTAAATATTATCTATGGTTTCTTTCTGGCAGGTATCTAAGGAGAAGACTTGCAAAGGAAGAAACACACAAAGTTCAGGTGACACTCTTCCTTCAGTGAGATTTCAGTCTCACAAGAGGGTTTTTGCAGAACAACCACCAATTGATAGAGCAACAAGGTCGAAGAAAAGCTTTGCTCAGCTTGCTGCAATTCCGACACCACCATGTAGGGATAATGATGGCACTCAAGCTACTGTCGAAGGCTAGTTGTATTACCATGTTACTTACTAGTAATCTTGCTGACTATATGATGACTGCATGCTGACTTGTTTACATTTTTTAGATTTCGGTCTTGACCAACTTGATGAGAACAGCCACACAAACAGTGGAGGTGATGCCATGGGTGATGGACCTAATGAGTGCATTACTCATCCTGGTGGCCACAACCAGATGACCACCGAAGGTCAGAGTTTTTACATTTATTTTGCCATATTGTGCATTGCCTCGTTTGTTTGGTGGATGCATTCTTATTGCGTGCAATTTTTAGATGGTTCTACCCATCATGATGACAACGTCTTGGGTGATGACAACGTCATGGGTGATGACAACGTCATGGGTGATGGACCTGGTTGCATCACTCATGCTCGTGGCCACAACTGGCCGACCAAACAAGGTGAGAGTTTGTTTGGTTGATGAATGCAACTGGTTTCTTTGATTCAACTGTCTTGCATCAATTTCTCCTTAAGCTTACTGATTGCATCTTCAATGTGCATTTGCATTTAGGAAAGGAGCGAAGGGAAAGAGGAGTAAACATGGGACATGGTCTCCACAAGTTGACTCGAGCTCGGCATGCCAAAATGCCAGTGGTCATAACTGAAGAGAATATAAGGCCCTTGGTGCCTCTGGTTGCTGCAAAGTATGCAACAGAGTGCAACATTGCTGTGAGGAACCATATCCCTATTTTCAAGCACTGGAAGGAGTACGAGGATCAGCCATCAATAGTGGACCAATTTCTTGCAATCCTTTGTGTAAGTACCTTTCCCTCTCTTATCTAGGTGTTTTCACTAGATTCTGTGCAAGTCACCTCCGCACTAGTCCAGAAATTCAACAGTTGGTTCCTGGAGTCATATTATGTGTTCTGGTGATATCTGTTGTATGCATATGGTGATATTATGGTGATATCTGTTGACCTGTTGATATTCTGGTGATCAATTTGGATCTGGTGAAATATATGGCGATTTGGTGATTTTTTTGGGATTTATAGCTGTTGTGTTGGGCTGAGACTGGTGATTTTGATGCTATTTTCTTATGTCCACACTCTATAATTAGAGCACTGCTGTTCATTTATATTATTACAATCATTACAGAATGGGAATGAAGTTGTCGTGCAATTGTGCTAGTAGCCTAGTATGATCTGATGTTCTTTATAGCTATCTCTTACCCTTATGTGTGTTTGTTATTCTTAAATAAAAGAAATAAACTCATAATGTGTGCATTCAAAACAATGATTGGTGTAGAAATTCTTAAACAAATATTTGTGCAGTATGTGTGGGTGTCATTTGTATTGTGAAATCTTGCAGATGGTTGATTGATATTGCCCCAGAACTCATTTGCAGTTTTAAGTGCATTTTGTGATCAATTTCAGCTATAACCTGAACCATTATAAGTCTAGTTGCAATATGACCTTCTTACACTTGTTTTTGCATCTCAATAGGCAAAATTTGAAATCAACACAAGTGATCCAATAGTTAAAAAAGCTTGTAAGGAGATGATGAAGTCTGCAGTTCGCCAACAAAGATACAAGCTGGAGCATGAGTTCTTCGATCCTTTTCCTCTACACTTGGTTAGAAAAACTTCTCCTGTCAAATCAACAAGTAATGAACAGTGGATGGCTCTTGTGGAGTCATGGAAACTCCCAAGAAGATGGTAATTTTCCTGAACCCAACTGCTTTGCCTTGTACATGCTTATTTTGCAAGTGGCTTACATGTATTTTGATTGATGTAGAGGGCATGCCAATCAAATAAAGAAAATAGAGAAAATGTCAAGTTCCATCAAACTACTGGTTCTTGTAGTTACCCTGTTGCTGTAGAAAATCTGGTAAAATATAAATGTCGACTTGTTGTTTGTACAAATATCAGTTCATGCTCAACAATATAAATGCCGACTTGTTGTTTATTCAGTTTTTTCATATAGTGCTCCATATAAATGATGTTTCAGGGAGATGAGTTTAAGGATAAAGAAGCTGATGCTTTTGAGCTGTTCAAATTATGCCACTATAGCAAGAAAAAGAAAGGATACACGCCTGCTGTACAGTCGGCCATTGTAAGTCATCTTTCTAATGGAGCTCTCTATTAGCTATGCTTATTTTCAACATCTCATGATCAAAAACCATGTTTGCTGCTTGTTTGCTTGCTAGACTGATATGGAAAGCCAGCTGACTGCACCAATGGAAGGTGAACCACCCAAGTCTGCAACTGAAGTTGTGTCTGATGTGCTGCATAAAAACACAAAGACTTGTCACTTCCTTCAGAATGTGGGCATCAAGATTGTGCCGCAGCGTAGGCGTGGTTTGTCTACTGTTGAAGCTGAACTAGAAGTGGAGAGGAGCAAAAACGCTGCGTTGGAGGCAAAAATTAATGATCTTTCAACTCATGTGCAACTGAGTCAGTCGAAGCAAGCTGAGTTGGAGGCAAAATTGGACTTTTTGCTGAGTCAAGCCAACTAAGCAAAAAAAGATGGTATGTAACCTTCTTGGTGCAAACTTTGCAGGAGCCAAACTGTGCAGCGGCTGCACCTGGTGTTTTGCCCAAACTTTTCTTACCTATTTTTTGCTGATATTCTGGTATGGTCTTGTAGTTTTGATGTAGTGTTCAGAAATGTTAGTGATATTCTGGTATATGGTGATCTGGGATCTGGGGTTTTGATGTCATGCTGGACATAAACATGCTGGGGTTCTAGTGATATATGTTTTATACATATGCAAATATTCTGGTGAATACTGTTGATCTGGTTAAATATATGGTGATTTGGGCTGATCTGTTGATTTGGTGATCTGTGTTGATCTGGTTAAATGTATGGTGATTTGGGCTGATATGTTGATTTGGTGATCTCTGTTATAGCTGTTGTGTTGGGCTGCAATGTATATGGGCTGAAATGTATATGGGCTGCAATTCGAACTGGTCACAAACTGTGACATCATCTGCCACGTCAGCGCCACGCGGCAGCAACGTCAGCGACACGTTGCCAGCCACGTCAGCGCCGCGTGGCAGCCACGTCAGTGCCGTGTGGCAGCCACGTCAGCGCGTCGTCATCTGCCACGTCAGCAGCCAACTCATCTCTATAAGTGGCGTGGCGAGTCAATCCATGACGATCACTTTCGTCACAGATTTTGGGCTTCGGGCTGGGTTCAATGTTCTTTACACCAATCTATGACGACTTGAGAACATCATGGATCACGCTAATCTATGACGAAAACGTTAGTTCATCACGGCGCTTAATCTGTGACGCTCAATACATGACGTTTTGAAATTTCGTCATATATGCCGTTTTATGACGAAATTGTGATGATCCGTGACGAAAATTGACCATCATGGACCACAAGATGTTTTGTAGTGTTTACACTCCTTCTTATCAGCATTTTATTTCTTTATCTTAGATGGCTCGCACCAGGAAGACCGCACGCAAGAGTACCATTCCGCAGTACCGCTACAACCAGGAGCACTACTTCCAGCCTGACAATGGTGATGAGGTTCAGGAGGAGGTACAGGCAGACCCAGAGCCTGTAGCACACGCGGCACCTGTGGTCCACGTAGCACTAGTGGTCCCTGCAGCACCTGTGGTGCCTGCACCAGCTCGTGCTTCTGCTTCACCGGCTCGTGTTTCGACATCGTCTGCTCGAGCACCTTCCTCAGAGCCCCCTTCAGATCCAGAGTCTGGAGGAGGTGAAGGTTGAGGCCTTGCAACAGATAAGTGGACTGCGACCTTCCATCATCACGATGGGGGAAATCACTACAAAAAATCTTGCGGTATATGACGGTCGATTTTCGTCATGAATCAGCAAAATTTTGTCATAAAACGGCATCTATGACGAAATTTCAGATCGTCATGGATTGAGCGTCATAGATTGATCGTCGTGACGAACTTACATTTTCGTCATAGATTAACACAATCCATGACGTTCTCAAGCCGTCATAGATTGGTCTAAAGCCCATTGAGCCCAGCCCGAAGCCCAAAATCTGTGACGAATGTGACCGTCATGGATTAACTTGCCACGTCACTCGTAGAGATGAGTTGGCTGCTGACATGGATGAGGACGTGTCAGATGACATGGCAATTAATGACGTGGGTTCCACGTGGCTGCCACGTGGTAGATGACGTGGCGACCACGTGGCAGATGACGTGGTAGCCATGTGGCGCTAATGTGGCAGCCACGTAAACACTGATGTGGCAGCCATGTGGCACTGATGTGGCAACCACGTGACGCTGATGTGGCAACCACATGGTGCTGATGTGGCCAATTCAATACCGGCAGCAATTCCACAAATCATAATACAACAATAAAGCCACACAATCAATAATAATTCTTAAATTAATAAATCTCCAGTACATTCACACCATCTCAATGGAAAACAAAATATAATTTATGTGAACAAAGCATAATCAACTAAGATTCATCTCGCTGAATTCACAGAGGCACCCTATTTGCATACAAGCTAAAAAGGAAGAACAAATTCTACTGCCTGCCATGGACCTGCAAACAAATCAAGGGCAACAATGAATGAGTGAGATCCAAAAAATGCAAACTCTGTAGAGTAGAATCTCTGCACGATTGGCTTTGCCTAAAGGAAAACAAAAAGTTTTGTTCAAATGGTTCCCCAATCATCACAATAACCTGCCTTCAATCTGAGAATAAGAGAAACACCAATTTTACTAATAAAAAAATGAGGAATGTAGCAATATTAGATGTTATCTTTGGGAAAAGATAGTCAAATAGAACTAAACACTTGATCAATGTATTTACTATCAAGGGAATGATTAAGCTGCCACCTGCCACAAATTAGCAATTCAATACATCATAATCTCTACTTATAAGTTCATGATTTTGCTGCCCAACAAATGTTTTTCCAATTGTACACCTAAAAACTTAAGCAAACACAAGGTATTGGAACTTAAAAATTGAAGTAAAAACAAGGTGTGCTAATGAGTAGATATCACTGAACTATCTTGAGCACAAGAAAAATACCAAGCCTACCCTGCTGCAGTGCTACTGATCAAAACACTAAGCAATGATCAATCTGTACTTTTCTGTGACTTAAGAGCTACTTATTCGTACAACTAGTAATTGACACAAGTGAATGATTTAATTAATAGCTCATGCAAGAAATTCACTCGACATGTAGTAAATGACTAGCTATTCACTCAGATAGACAAAGCACTGATTGCTTACTGTAACTTGAAAGTGACACTAGCATCCTGATGCTGAGTGCCTTGATGGCCTGTGTCATAGAGCTGCACAAAATAAACACCAGAGCACAAGCTGCAACACGAGAAAAACAAAGATAAGAATTCACGAGATGCTGTTGTAATACGTGAGATAAGCAGAGTCTTCCGTCAGAATCAAAAGAAGCAACCTGCAATCAGACCGAACAAAGTCTGAACCTTCACCAAAAGCTCGTCACCAATAAATTGTAGAGCTGATTACAAATCGAAGTCCAAGCTGCAGAGCCAAGAACAATTGAAATAAATAGCTGATGAACCAACTACGAGCAGTCGCTAGCACAGGTGGTAGAGAAGCAGAAAGGTAAAAGATTTAGAGCCTAGCAGATCACGAACAGGAGGCTGAGCTCCAGTGAATCTATCAGAACATGATTTTTGCTACTCTAAATCACGAACAGGAGCCTGAAAACAGCAATGCTAATACAGGTCTGATATTCAACATGCAAAGAGACTACGAAGGCCACATAGCAAATAGGGAGTTCCAATTGTTAGCTACAGCATCATCTATCAAATTTTGGGGAAAAGAAACTAGAAGCAACACTAGAATCGAAACTAGAAGCTCATGAGTCAGCTACACTAGAAACAAACAGCCTACACGAAGATAGCATGTGCGCATCAGATTCGTTTTAGTGATGTACAGATATTATGGGCAATACTTGAACTTAAATAATTGATGAATCATCCATGGACTGCTTGAACTTCTAGCAATGGTTCCCAAATCCAGGGACATAGGGGTGCTTGGCAGCCTCATACCTCGAGCACACCATAATGGGAAATCCAAGGGGGAAGATCACGCACTCAATCCCGCAACTATCCAGCTTACTTTCTCAGCACACCGTAATGGGAAAGCAGGCTTAACTAACAAGGTGTTGCTGACGGCAGATCGCCAGAGCAGCACACAGGGAATCGGAAAAGCAGTTATTACCGGCAAGAGCGGGCGACCAGGCGGAGGGCGTCCGTGAAGAAGTCGGAGCACTTGTCGAGCTTGAGCACCTGCAGCATGTGTCCCCGCGCGCGGACGAGCACGGTGATGTCCTCGTCGGTGACGGTCGTGCGGCGCAAGTGGACGGCCTTGAGGCACTCGAGCGGCGCGGCGAGCTGGGTCACCCAGGGCGCGGCGTAGGCGCCCCAGTCCTCGGGTATGAGGCCGTAGCAGAAGCCGACGGTGACGTGCTTGCGGGAGAGCGTGTCGACGCGGTGCCAGCGGCGGCACACGAGCGAGGCGGCCGCCCGATCGCGCGGGTCGTCGACGTAGCCGAACACGAGGTGGAGCGCCTCCTTGGGTACGCTGAAGCTGAGCGCGCGGCTCAGCCGGCGGGGCTCCGGCACCTCGCCACCCATCGCGGGGGGGACGGAGCGGACGACGGATCGGCTACCATGCGGGGCCGGATCGCCGGAGATCTAGGCGGAGCGCGGGGGGAAGGGGAAGGGAATTATTTGCTTGGTGAGAGATGTAGGCGGAGCCGACGACCCATCGTGGTGGAGAAAGGGAGCAGAGAGGGAGTGAGCGGCGGAGGCAGGGAGGTGAGAGATGCGCGGGGGGAGCTAGGGTTTGGTTTGGGGTGGTACGTTATATACTATGGAAATGCGATCAGAGCCGTCGAATCCGTGATGGATGGCTGACAATAGCTGGACCATTTGGACCAAAACGGGCTTTGTTACATTCATTCTCAGATTAATGTTTTTCTTTTTGATTTTCTTTTTAGTGCACCATTATGAAATAAACCATAATTGTAATTATCTTATATGCATAAATATATTTTTTTAATATACAGTATACTGTATATAAGTTATTTTGTAGAAATTTCAATAATTTTTGAAGCCTTTTACTATTTTCAACCATTTAAATGAAAATCTGCAGATTTATTGAAAGTAATTACAATTTTAACTACATGTATCTCACATAATATTTAAAAAATTCTTATAAAATATTATTCAAGTATATTTGTTCTATCGTATCTCATATCCTGAAAATATATGAAAACTTCAAGAGTTTGCTAGGGATAATTCAACATTCCATCTCATAACTACATCAAACTAATTGTAATAATATTTAAAGTTAATCAGAAAAATCTAAAAAATGACAAGGCAACATATTTTGGATATATAAACTTGTCATAAAATTTTAAAAGGATCCTATGGAAGTGGGACTATACATTGTTCGCAAATTGATACATCTCTCATATAGTTTCTAATAACTCAAGTCAAACTTCAAGATTTGACTAACTTATAATAGATCTGAACTCATATAAACCTCAAATTTGAAAATCACCATACTTTTATCATGTTATTAATATTAGTGGATTTACATTAGTACTTGTTATGCAAAAACATGATTTTTCTATTTTTAAATCACTAATGAATATACCCTTGTGAAGTAACTTTCAAAACTATTATCTTACATACCCTCAAAACATTTTTCACATGTACAATACAACATATAAGTTGTCACCTAGGAGTTTCAAAAATGTTTAAGTATATTTGCTATTTTCTATCATTTAAATAAATTTTTGTGTGTTTATTGAAAATAATTAAAATTTGAACCACATGTGTGTCAAATAATATTATTTAAAATCCTAAAAAATTATATTTAGGATACTATCTTACATTATAGCCCATGTCTTGGATTTTGACGAAAAATTCAATTGACTTATGGGGAAAAGTCAAACTTGTACTAGTCACCTCATTATAAAATAATGATAATAATACCTAAAACTTCTCATAAAATTATGTGAATTGGCATAGAATCATTTTATGGATGTACAAGCTTACAAAAAAAGTTTCATAAGATTTTGTGAAAATTGGAGTATACATTGTTCACACACTATATAGGTCTCTAACACTATTTCACACAACTCAACTTAAATTTTGAAGTTTGTATATCATAAACTATTTTCTTGATCATGTACATCTCAAATCTGGACATAACCTTACATTTACTCTTCTATTAACATATGGGGATTCACATTGCCATTTGTTGTGCAAAAAAAAATTATTTTTCTATTGTTAAATCACTAATGAGTACACCCTTGTGAAGGAAGTTGCAAAATTGTTATCTTATATACCCCAAACACATTTTCACATGTAAAAGGACACATTTAAGTTGTATTCTAGAAGTTTCAAGATTTTTTGAACAAATTTACTATTTTCTATCATTAAAATGAATTTCTGCGCGTTTGCGGAAAGTAATTCCAAATTGAACTATGTGTACCTCCAATATGATTCGAAAAAATTCAAAAAAAGATATTTAAACTTATATGTTCTATTCTAACCCACATCTAAGATATTGATGAAAAATTCGATTGACTTACAGGAAAAAATCAAACTTCTATTAGTCACCTTGTTATAAAATAATAATAACAATACCCAAAACATCTCTGAAAATTATGTAAATTGACATAGAATTATTTTATGGATGTACAAGCTTGACAAAAAAGTTTCATAAGATTTTACGAAAATTGGAGTATACATTGTTCACCTTCTCCTTGATGTTGCTATCTCGGTATAATAGAATATACACCATACTTCTTCACAAACAGGCTTGTAGCGCAGTGGTAAGGCACATAACTCCTACCTCCAAGACTTGGGTTCGCAACCCAGGCTCCCCACTTGCAAGGGATTTTTTTAAATTTGCACACGGGCGGCCATGTGGGGCTGGCGGCTGACGTGGGGCTTCGGCGGACGTGGCGCGGCCGCCAGGGTGCGTCCCAGGTCACGTGGCGTGGGGGCGTTCCAGGTGACGTGGCGGCTGACATGGCTAACCGGGTGGAAACTAGATAAAAGAATTTGGATGCAAGTAAATAAATAAAATTCTGTGTAGCACAATGGTAAAGGTGGCTCTACTTGAGCCAAGAGATCCCAGGTTCAAACCTTGGTCTCTCCAATTTTTTTGTTGTTTTCATTATTTTTTTAAATATCACTCTATCACATGCATGCCAGGGCGCGGCCACCTACGGCCTTGGTGCAGCCGGCCGCAGCCTTGGTGCAGCCGGCCGCGGCCAGCCACGGCCTTGGTGCGGCCAGGGCTCGGCCGGCCGCAGCTGGCCGTGGCCGTGGCGCGGCTGGCTGCGGCCGGCCGGGGCTCGGCCGCTGCGTGGCGTGGGAGGCTGTGGTCGGCCGGGGCCGTGGTCTGGCTGGCTGTGGCTCGGCCACGGCGTGGCACGGTTGGCCGGGGCTCGGCCGCAGTTGGCTAGTGGTAAAACTAAGTACAGAAATGTTGAATACAATGGAAAAATAGAAAATATTATGTACTGTAGTGGTAAGAGTGTTTTAGTTGAAGTAGAAGGTGCATAGTTCGAACCGTAACCCACACAATTTTTATTTTTTTCAATTTTTTCGTGCCTACGCATACATATTTAATTACTTTTTTTGTTTTCCCTACCCACTCATGTTTTATGAGAAAATTTAAAAAGTAACACATCTTAGTTACTTCAAGTAAGTGACACATTTATTTTATCAGCTTCAACTCCATGATGTTTTCATTTTTCAATCTATGACGAACACCAAATTTTCGTCACAGAAATCAGGTTCATTTTTCAATCTATGACGGACACAAAATTTTCGTCACAGAAATCGAGCCCAGTTTGAGCCTGAATGGGCTATTCGCTAATCTGTGACGATTTCTGATTTCATCAAGACAATTTCATCATAGATCACATGATTTCTTGTAGTGAATGCTCGGTTCCCAAGGATGCTCCGACGTCTTCCGTTACAAGTGGAGGTCTACTACTTTGGACGGAGGAGGACCCACCCACGGTACCCAGATGAGTGGGATGTTACCGTGCATATCATGGCAGCTGATTATGAGAATGGTGGGAGCAAGGAGATTGCTTCACACTCTGCTATAGCTACCAGAGCCACCTTCGCAGCTGGGATGGATGATGCAGCCAGGCGAGCTCTGTCTGCAAGATGCCACTGGAACGCTCACCGTCTCACTGACACTGTGTGGGATCTCTACCCTCGTCGGATGCCTGGAGCAGTGGGCAGCACCGTCTCCGGAGCCTACGTACCTACGGACGCCCGACTGATGGGCCAGATGGCACTCACTGCAGCACTCAACACCGCGCTCGATGATTCTGTGATGGAGATCCAGGATCTTCGTGTGCAGCAGGTGGAGCATCAACAGGAGATCAGGAGGCTCAAAGCAATCATAGATGAGCGAGATCCTGATGAGGTGGTGGAAGATGAAGTGGAGATGGTCACCCGCTCGCCTGCACCTGAGAGGACTAGATATGGGTCTTCTAGTTCTAGTACCCGCATCCAGTTGGAGTAGGATATAGGAGTTTTGAGTCTTAATATTTTGTAATCGTTAGCTCGATCATCGATTAGGAGTGTGCTTAGTTTAGTGGTGTGCTTGGTTTGGTTGTGCTAGTGTGAATGTTTGAGTTGGAATCTTTTGTATTGAGTGCGATGTATTGTGGAGTGATAACCACAATGACATTGGTCTTAGTAATAAAGTTTGATTAGTTGGGTTAATTTTTCTGTCTCAATCATCTTTTAATCTTGCATAAACTCAATTTTCTTTATCTATATGTATCTATTAGCTACGCTACAAGTTTTGTTAGTCCAAAATCTATTCTCGCAGCTCTCTGACACAGCAGTGGTAATTTAATTTTATCTCGAGCTACAGAAATCCGATTGACGTAAATCCAGTTGGGTTAGTTCAGGAATTTCATAGATGTTTTTCTGTTAAAAATTCAGCACCATATGATAAATATTCTAAGAGTTATGCCCGAAACATTAGAAATATCAGAATCTGGAAAACTCTGCTGACACAGACGCCTTAATTATTTTATATCTCGAGTTGTGGAGCTCCGTTTGAGGTGATTCCAGTTGGGTTAATTCCATAATTTCGAGCTTCATGCCTCTGAAAAATTTCATGATCAATGGTTACTTACACCGAGAGTTACATCCATTTTATTTAGACTAACAGAATCTGCCTAAAACTGGAAACCCGATGTGCATTATCTTTTCGAGGTTTTTATCTTAATGCAATCATCTAAATCACTGTTTCTAACACTCAGATGGTGAACACCAGGTCTGGATCAGGGTTTGATCAACCCGCCGTGCCCCGTCAGAGGAGGAGCGGCAGTTCAAGCAGTACCCAGCAGTCAGGACAGATGGATCCAGCCATGCAGCAGTTTCTGGAGGCTTAGACTCAGCTCCTTCAGAACTTGAGCAACACTGTGACAAATCTGCAGGCACAGGTTAATCAGAACCAGCCCCAGAACCCGCCAATCAGGGACAAGCACAGGGAGTTCATGAGCCATCGTCCTCCTGTGTTCACCCATGCAGCTGATCCGTTGGAGGCAGAGGATTGGCTGAAGGCAGCGGAGAAGATGCTCACCATCACCCAGTGCACAGACAGGGAGAAGGTCCTGTATGCCTCAGGACGACTCTAGGGGACGGCAGGAGCTTGGTGGGATGCCTACGTCGCAGCCCATGCTACTCCTGATGCTATTACTTGGCAGGAGTTCACTACCAGCTTCAGGACACATCACATACCCTCGGGTCTCATGAAGCTGAAGAAGGAGTTCCTTGCTCTCCGGCAGGGAGGGATGACTGTGGCAGAGTTTAGAGACAAATTCATTGAGTTGTCTCGCTATGCCCCTGAGGAGGTCGCTGATGATGAGAAGAGGCAGGAGAGGTTCATGGAGGGATTAGCTGGACCACTACAGTACCAGCTGATGTCCCACACCTTCCCTTCCTTTCACCAGCTACTGGACAAGGCCATCGGCTTGGAGTCCAAGCGCAGGGAGTTGGGAGAACTGAAGAGGAAGGCTACCACTTTCGGGCAGTCTGGGAGCATCGGCCGTCCTCGCTTCAACCCGCAACAGGGGGCACCTTTCCGCTTTGGAGGTTCGAGCGGGAACTTTGGGCAGCAGCAACTCCAGCACCCCGCTCAGCAGCAGTTCCAGCGCCCTGCACAGTAGCAGTTCCAGTGCTCAGGGCAGCAGACACCCCGTCCTGCATTCCAGCTGAACCGACAGACTGCTCTAGTCGGTACCCCAATGAGGCCCAGCGCGCCTCATACCCTCGCCAGTACTACCTTCTTCAAGTGTGGGGAGATTGGCCACTATGCCAATGCCTGCCCCAAGAGGAATGACCCAAACACTCCAGCACAGGGTCAACAGACACAGCAGATGAGGAATGGGAGTCAGACCCCACAGAGCAACAGGGGCCAGCAGAACTATACACGTGGCAGGGTGAACCACGTGAGAATGGAGGCTGCACAGGAGAACCCTCAAGTGGTGCTTGGTATGTTTCTTGTCAACTCAACCCCCGCATCAGTCTTATTCGATTCTGGAGCATCACATTCTTTCATTTCTGCTCAGTTTGTGGCTAAGCATAACATACCTATGCAACCTTTGAAACAAAACATGGTAGTTACCTCACCTGGGGGGGAAATGAAAGCCTTATACCTGTGTCCTAATGTCAATCTAAAGATCATGGGGGTAGACTTTCTGGCACAGTTGGTTGTCCTGGACTCAAAGGATATCGAAATCATTCTAGGTATGAACTGGTTGGCTAGTCATGAGGCGACAATCTAGTGTGCTAAGAGGACAGTCCTGCTTACCAGTCCTAAGGGAGATAAAGTTGAGCTTGTGGCTACTCCACCATCAGTAGCTGAGGGTTCAGTACATCATCTAGATGGTAAATCTTTGGGGGACATCAAGGTGGTGTGTGACTATCCAGATGTGTTCCCAGATGAGTTGCCAGGTATACCACCTGAACGTGGTGTTGAATTCGTTATTGATCTTATACCTGGTACCGCTCCTATTTCTAAACGTCCATATAGAATGTCTAGCGATCAGTTATCTGAGCTTAAGAAGCAGATTAAGGAACTTCTAGAAAAGGGATTCATTCGTCCTAGTTCATCACCTTGGGGGCACCTGTTATCTTTGTTGAGAAAAAGGATGGTACTCAGCGGATGTGTGTAGATTATCGGTCGCTTAATGAGGTCACCATCAAGAATAAGTATCCATTACCCCGCATTGAGGATTTATTCGATCAGATTAGAGGTGCTAAGGTATTCTCCAAGATCGATCTGCGCTCTGGTTATCATTAGATGAAGATCAGAGTATCAGATGTTCCTAAGACTGCATTCACCACTAGGTATGCGCTTTATGAGTATACGGTCATGTCTTTTGGATTGACTAATGCACCTGCCTACTTTATGTATCTGATGAACAAGGTGTTCATGGGGTATCTGGATAAGTTTGTGGTGGTGTTCATTGATGATATCCTAATCTACTCCAAGAATGAGGAAGAACATGAGGAGCACTTGAGGTTGGTATTGCAGAAACTTAGAGAGCATCAGTTGTATGCTAAGTTCAGCAAGTGCAACTTTTGGTTGAAGGAAGTCTCTTTCCTTGGTCATGTTATTACTGACGGAGGTATCTCAGTTGACCCAGGGAAAGTTGATGATGTGTTGAAGTGGGAACCGCCTCGGACAGTTAAGGAGATCCGAAGTTTCCTCGGTCTTGCAGGGTACTACCGTTGTTTCATTGAAGGGTTTTCTAAGATAGTGAAGCCTCTTACATCACTATTGGAGAAGGACAGGGAATTCAAGTGGTCTGAGGTGTGTCAGGCTAGTTTTGAGGAGTTGAAGAAGAGGTTGACCACAGCTCCAGTGCTAGTGATGCCTGATCTGCAGAAGAGTTTTGATATCTACTGTGATGCATCTCGACAGGGTCTTGGTTGTGTTGTTATGTAGGAGGGACATGTTATAGCTTATGCATCCCGACAGTTGAGGAAACATGAGCAGAATTACCCTACTCATGATCTGGAGTTAGCAGCAGTGGTTCATGCTCTGAAGATTTGGAGGCACTATGTTATGGGGACCAAGTGCTAGGTTTACACTGACCATAAGAGTCTGAAGTACATCTTTACTCAGAAGGACTTAAACCTGAGACAACGCCGATGGTTGGAGCTGATCAAGGATTATGATTTGGAGATACAATATCACCCTGGGAAGGCAAACCTGGTTGCAGATGCCTTGAGTCGGAAGGGACAAGCTAACATGGCACTAGCATTCCAGATGCCTGATGAGTTGATAATGGAGTTTGAGAAACTCAACCTGGGGATACTGGCTCATACTAGCGTTACCTTGGAAGTAGAGTCTACCCTGGAGCATGAAATACGTAAAGGACAGTTAGAGGATCCAGAGATTAAGGAAATCAAGGAGACCATGGAGAGAGGTAAAGCTCCAGACTTCACAGAGGATGAACATGGAACCATATGGTTCAGGAACAGGATTTGTGTGCCTGATGTTGGAGACCTTAGGGAGACTATCTTGAGAGAGGCCCATGATTCAGCTTATTCCATTCACCCAGGTAGTACTAAGATGTACCACGATCTCAAGCAGAGGTATTGGTGGTATGGGATGAAGAGAGATGTGGCCGCACATGTGGCCATATATATGTGACACTTGCCATAGGGTTAAAGCAGAGCACCAGAGGCCTGCTGGATTGCTACAACCATTAAAGGTGCCTGAGTGGAAGTGGGAAGAGATTAGTATGGATTTCATTACGGGGTTGCCACGGACACAAGCTGGCTATGACTCTATATGGGTAATAGTGGACCGTTTGACTAAAGTGGCACATTTCATTCCGATGAAGACTACTCACTCCGGCGCCCGACTAGCAGAGCTGTACATGTCCAGGATTGTGTGTTTGCATGGTGTGCCTAAGAAGATAGTGTCCAACAGAGGTACTCAGTTCACATCTCGTTTCTGGGAGAAATTCCATGACTCTATGGACACGAAGCTGAACTTCAGCTCAGCTTATCACCCACAGACGGATGGGCAGACCAAGAGGACTAACTAGATTTTGGAGGATATGTTGAGGGCTTGTGCTCTTAAGCATGGGAGAAGCTGGGATAAGAGTTTGCCTTACGCTGAGTTCTCTTATAACAACAGTTATTAGGCTAGTCTCAAGATGGCACCCTTCGAGGCATTGTATGCAAGGAAGTGTAGAACTCCCTTGTATTGGAGTTAAACAGGAGAGAGTCAACTGTTTGGAACTGACATTGTTAAGGAAGCAGAGAGGCAAGTTCAGATCATAAGGGAGAATTTGAGGACCCCTCAGTCTAGACAGAAGAGTTATGCCGACAAGAAGAGGAGAGACGTGGTGTTCCAGGAGGGTGACTATGTTTATCTCAAGGTGTCACCGATTAGAGGTTTGCGCAGGTTCAAGGTGAAGGGAAAATTGGCACCTCGTTTCATCGGACCCTTTCGAATCTCTGAGAGAGTTGGAGAGGTAGCCTACAGATTGGAGTTGCCCAATCAACTCTTGGATGTACATGATGTATTCCATATCTCTCAGTTAAAACGGTGTCCCAAACCCCATGATAAGGAGCCGTTGCCTATAGATGGATTGGATGTTCGGGAGGATCTCACCTACACTGAATGACCCATTAGGATTTTGGATACTCAAGCATGAGTTACAAGGAATCGGGTGATTAAGATGTGCAAGGTGCAGTGGAGTAATCATGATGAGGATGAGGCCACATGGGAAAGAGAGGATGCATTGAAGGAAGATTATCCCCATCTCTTTGTTGATCCATCCGAATCTTGAGGACGAGATTCTTCTTAAGGGGTAGGATTTGTAACACCCTAAATTTCAAATTTTGTGCTTTAATAAAATTTTGCTAGAAACAATGCTTTGTTTTAAGGATTTATAAGGTTTAATTTAATTATTATAGGCATTTAATCATTTTATTAAATAATTAAATGAATCATAGGATTTTATTGTTGCATACATGCTGGTGCATTATTTTTGAGTGCTTGAATTCAAATTTGCTTTTGAATTCAATTGTTTGAGTTGGTTTTTGAAAAAGTTTGCGAAGTCTTTTTCTCCCCCTTCATCTCTTGGCCCAGCTCGGCTCTGCTCCTTTTTCTTTCTCCGTGCCTCAGCCCAGCCCAGCGCCGCACGGCCCAGCTGGCCCACCTCCGCAACCCGCTACCGCAGCCGCTGACGGGCGGGTCCCGCCCGTCATCCCCCACCTCGCGCCCGCGTCGAGCTGGGCTCGAGCTCGAGTCCGTGCCGGACTCCCCTCCGCACCGCGCACCGTTTTCCCCCCGAGTCCGCATGCCTAGGCGCCTCTGGCCTATTTAATGCGCTGCATCCGCAGCCCCTCAAACCCTAGCCGCCACCCAAAGCCTCCCAGCGCCGCCGCAAACCCTAGTCGCGCCGTCGCCGCTGCTCCGCCTCGTCGCCGTTTTCCTCGTCGACCATAGGACCACCGGGAGCTTCGCATGGAGGTGAGGAGGACCTTTGTGCCGTTTCCGTGTGCTTTCGCAGCCGTCCCTAGCACCGCAAGCTCACCGAAGTTGCGCCACCGCGGAGCTCCGCTGTGCCGAGCCCCGCGCCGCCATCACCGCCCGAGCGGCCGTGCCACCGCCCGAGATGAGTTCGCCGAGCCACCCGGAACGCCCTAGGTCGAATTCCGCAGCAAACCGAGCTCCCTAGCTCGAATCTGAGTGAGCTCGTCGGAGTTCCCCATGCGCCGCCGCTCGCCGGCACGGTCCGCCGCCGCTGGTCCGGCGGGAGCCAGTCGCGGCCGTCCGATCCGGGATCCGCGGTCCAGATTAGATCGGACCCGGGTCAATACCGGTCAACCGAATCGGAAGCAACCCCAGCCGTTAGATCTTGATCCGACGGATCCAATCGGACCTTATCCAGTCAGCTCAACCCGTCGCCGCCAGTTTTTCATAAAAGCCCTTCTGTTTTCTTTGTTTTACGAGTAGATCCAGTGCAGTTCAAAAGTAATTAGATCCAGGTCCTTTTCTTTACGTTTTAGACCCTAGCCTTTGCTGTTTTTATTCCGCGGTCCATCCAGCAGTTTTTTTTTGCACTGCAGCCCTTTAGTTTATACGCTTAATTATGTTTTAGCCCTCGGTTTCTTATGAATAAGCCCCTGTAGGTTTAGTTTTCTCGCAGTTTAGCCCCTATAGCTTGTATAGTCCCTATCTTAGTCGATATAGATATGTTTTTAGCGTTTTTTATGTCCATGTGATCGTATCGAAGAGTAGGTTAGTTTTATCTTGCTGTTTTGCTATGTTTAAACAGTTTGGTGACTGTTTCTTATTTTATTTCTTTTGTGTGTGCTTGTATGTGCCTTGATTGATGCGTAGAGAACGAGCAGTTCGAGGAGTTCGTGGGAGTTGAAGACTTTGAAGACTCTGAGCAGTTCCCGGATACCGAGGAAGGCAAGTCCTTGATCATGCCCTTTACAGCCTATATAAACATGCATTTCAATTACATTGTTTTATTTATTGCTTATGCATTAATTCTGATGGGACCCAATTAAGGATGACTAGTTCTTTGAACTTTACCTTGCAACTGGGTATTTAATTAATATTGTTGGTAGATGATGCTTAGCTTGCACAACTGGGTTGGTAGAAAACTACTTATACTTTATGCTCTATGTCACTTATGTTAACTTAATAACAAGACCATATCTATTAATCGGAACATGGAGCGACCACCCAGGACAACAGTGCAACCACAAGGCATATGGCTCTGTCTTGGTCAATTAATTAGGAACCTTAGTGCGTGATATGTTTTACCTGAAAGGGGTTAGGGGGTGCCGGTAGTTGGTGTATAGACCTGCTCGTCTGGGTTGTGGGCTTAGCTAAGACACAGTACCCTTAAGGGAGCTTTATACATTGCGCCGTCATGAAACCTAGCGAACAGTCAACACTAGGGAACCTTTGTAAAGACCTCGTAGTGAATCCCTGGCCACTCACCTCGGCAGTGTTTAAGGGTCTAGCTAACCCGGGCAGGATGGGAGACACGACTTGTGGGTAAAGATGTGCCACCTCTGCAGAGTGTATAAACTGATATATCAGCCGTGCTCACGGTTAAGAGCGGCCTGGACCCTCACATGAGTAATATATGAAATATGGATCTAAATCGTGAATATACTGTATGTTGGGAATGATTTCATTAATGTGGGTTGGTATAAACTTATACTTTGCTAGTAACTAGTCGCTTAATAAAATTTGACCAACTAAAATGCTGACAGCTTATAACCCATCAGCCATCTACTATATAAGCCTTGCATGTTTATATACTATGTTTCCCTTGCTGAGTACGTCATGTGCTCACGCTTGTCTTTATTATTGCATCTACACTATCCGGCTTGCTGCTCAGACGGAAGATTTGACGACTATCCTGGAGAGTTTGACGACTTCTAGGCGTGTGTTTCACCAGTCGACTGCCTGTGGAGATGTTCGAGTTATTTTCCGCTGCTAGAACTCTTTTGTGTTAGACTATCAGACTTTCGGTCTTGTAATAATGGTTAATACTCTCTATTTACGCATTAACATTGAGTTTTGGTAATTACTGAGTCATTTGTATGTGTGAACTTGATCCTGGTGCACATGCAAACGCTGCATCCGGTTTGTCCTTTAAAACCGGGTGTGACAATTTATATGTGGGGCCCATGTCCAGAGCCGGACCCTAGAATTAAAAGTTCACGTTCACACTATAAAAATTTAGCGGATTTGACCGAAATTTGCTGGACAAGCCTTAATATGATAGTCTGCTACTCCGTGCAAATCCGTAAAGTCAAATCTATATGTGGGACCCACGTCCAAAATTGGACCCTAAAATTAAAGAATTGAACTGATTTTGTTAGTTTGAGATAAAAGAAAAGGTTAAATGGTTTCGAGTGGTTTGGTTTGGACGAATGATCTAATGGTTTCGGTTGGTTTGATTTTTAAAATTTATTATGATGTAATGGATTGGTGTGGGTTTGATTTAGTTATTGAACCATTAACAGATTTAGGCATGTGGACAGACAATTAGTCATAAATGTGAATATATATCAGTAAAACTAAAGTATGGTCATGAAGGAGCCAACAATGAACTCTTCAGATAATCCTGCAGATGGGTCATAGAGGCTATGAGTGCATTTTGATTTATTCATAACTGCAAATACAGTCAATCCTCAAACGAATATTACTGTACGAAGCAGAAAAACAGAGCACTTGGAAGGTGATGTTGGTAATTAACAATGGCAGTTAATTAAATGGATTGTAACACCTGAAATATCAAAACACAAGTAATTGAAGATGTCACAGATACTGAGAGCCACAACAGTACGATACACTGCCCAGGTAAAATCAATGGAGCAAAAACAATTATATACTCATCATATGTGTGCAAACAAATAAATGATGCAACGAAATCTAGCTTAATGGCTATGCCGTGTTTCCTGATGGCTATGGTGTGGACCCTGCTTGTGAAGTATCTTCTTCTATTTGTTGTTGGATGGACATCCCCGCAAGCTCTCAACAGCATGTGTCATTGGATGCAAATACAAGCAGTCCCGAAACAAGGACAAAAGAGCACTTGGAAAGTGATGATGACAATTAACAAGGACCAGTAATTAAATTGATCTCGATACATCTGAAATATGAAAACACAAGTAATTCAGGATGTCACAGATACGAGAGCCACAACAGTATGATACGCCACACAGGTAAAAATCAATGGAGCACAAAAAATTATATACTCATCATACCATCAGGAAGCTTAGTATTCACAAGCAGGGTCCACACCATAGCCATCAGGAATGATGCAAGGAAAACTAAGCTTAATGGCTATGCCGCGGTTCTTAATGTCTATGGTGCGGAGCATGATTGTGGATGACAGGGGATGCTTAATGCTTTACTGAAGCACTTGGGACGTACACATACTAAAGAAAAAAAAAAGTAATAGAATTCCGAGTATCACTTCAGCACAGAAGCATGAATGACTGAAAGTTAAACAGAGATATGCAGACAGTAGAATCGGTAGTTACATCAACATGTGCAGTATCTTCTATTTGTTGCTGCATTGATATCTGTGCTAGCTTTCCCAGCACCGGTACCAGAGATGCAGCAACTTTTGTATCAGATGCACTGGCCACAAAATCAGTAGCTTGACGGAACAACTGCACTGTGTCGTTTCGTGCACTTAGCAGCTGAACATCTGCTACAGAGCAATGTGATCTAACTTTGTCACCGCAGCTATGTAGTGTGTTTATTGAAATTAGCCTCCATCGAGCAGGCAAGGATTCTTGTTGATGCAAAGGGGCAGAACAGATAATCACTAGAGATGCAAATGATCTATTGCAGGCCACTCGTTGATATCCAAACACCTCCCAGTCCCTTGCATATGCTCACGAGTAGCTTGCTTCTGAAACATTATTAATTAGTTTTTTTTGTAGCATGTCGTGCAAAAGGAGGTCTAGAGCCTAAGAATACAGATCATGTTAATATTCATGGTTCGTCCAATAGAGGAATGGGCAATCCTAACTATGCCTTTACTTCACATTGGTGTGATGACACAATATCGCAATTGTTTACTAGGGTGTTCATCGAAATTTGAGTTCAATGCATGTCCCAGAGAAAATATACCTCAGGAAGCTGGGGAATTTATTTGTTACCAACACCCTCAGATTTAAAGTCAAATGCATTTTTGTAAAGTGTATTACTAGAGGTGGTGTACTTGTGTATATAAGTTACACATATTTAGATCATAATGGCCTATAAATATATAAGTCCCATGGCCTAAGTGCCTATTGTATTCACTTGTATGTATATACCAGAAACCATAGAACGATATTGACATCTCTAGACATTTCCCCCATCATCGTGTCTCCTCTAGCAATTTTTACTCTTAGGGTTCATTCACCATGGATAAAACGCTATTTACAGAGCCAGTCCAATAAATAAATAAGATACCAAAAAATTGAACCTCCAATTCAAATCCTTCTACACATGGCTCTGCTATTCTGTAAGGTGGATGATGGCTTCAATGATTAATTCAACATATATGGTTTTGAGTTTGCAGGCCTTCATACTTTTTAAATTTGACAGCTGGGCCATGAACTGGTCACTGCAATCATGAATTGCTTTATAAAGAAATAGTAATGACTTGTTCCTGACTGTGTGTGCGCATGACCTGACCTATCAATGGGTCACGGCCATGAATGTTATCTTATAACACGCTCTTTCCCTGTCACTCAGCCACAACATTCTTCCTCCTCGCTCTCTCTAACTCACTCTCCCGGTGATTGCAATGAAGCCTGGGAAGTAGCTGCACTGCTGAGCATGGCACTGAAGCACTCAATTCAGTCAAGGACACATATATAGACGATCGAGGAGATCAGATTCAGGGTGGAGAAGGCCACATGCATCCACGGTAGAGGTCAGATCCACGGTGGAGGAGATTCAGGGGTTAGGTTTTGGAGGATAAAGTTTTAGGTATGGTCGGTTTAAAGGATGGCCGATGGTAGTGGCTGGCTCTGAATGTGAATGGTGATGGATTATGGAAGGCTAGTTGAGGACGGCCAGTGGAGAGAGTTATAATAGCAGCAGGTGTGAGAAGCTGCCTTTGGATATTGACGAATATAACACGACAGGCCATGCATTAGCATCATGTCAAAGAGCTTTGTTCCAAGCTAACTGGATAGTACTAGGTTGTACTGATATTGTTTTTCATCAGCTAATTTAATTGTGTAGTACTAGGTAGTACAATACTGAGTCCACCAAAATGGTACTACCTGGTATAACACTATTGGTACAACCTGATACTACTCGGTAGTACCACCGTTATATTTCACCGGATGGATAGCTCACATTAATTACAAGCACCTTAAAAATTCTCCATCTCAAAACAAATTCTAAGCATCAAAATGCATGCTATGATAACATCGAAATCCATTTCATATATAGTCTTCTTTACGATTTTTCATCATGCAAGTTTAGGTTTCAAGGTGCCATGACTTTAAGAGATTTTTTTGTCAATGTGTTTCTCACAAATTAGGTTTGTTCTAAATCAAACTAGTCCAATATTGACCCAAAGTTTAAAGAAAAACATAACAACATATGTAGTATCAGTTTTTTCATTGAGTTCACCATGAAATATATTTTGGTAGTGGATATATTTGTTAACAACATCTACAATATAAAATTTATAGCACTCCCAGTGATGTCTTTTTTCAGATAGACAATATGGTTGACTTTAGGATAATAAATATATACTGTTCAATAAAAAAATCTGATACCATTTCAAAAAATCTAAATATAAGACATTAACTTTCAGTAGAGGTTATGTAAGTCTCTGCTGAAACCCAAGCTCCAGTAGCTAAAACAGGGTGTTTGTGGACAATGGTCATGAAGGATCCAACATTGAATTATTCTTGCAGATCATAGGGACAGCCCGGGTGATCACATAAGATGCTACAGCTCATTACTCACTGATGTCCCGATGCATCTCAACCCCATCCTCAACTGTTTCTAGATTGGAGTTTGCAAGTCACCACTAATTTGAGTCAACATATATTGTTATTGTGACGAACTTGTGAGCTTTATAACATTGGTGTGAGCCTCAGAATTAGCTAGGTTGTAACAGCAGTTGAATGGTTGATGTATTTTTTTTCGGGTCAAATGGTTAGTGTATTGCTGGATACAAGCGTCAGACAGACGATATATGGCATCAGAGAAGCAGCATGCACAGACGTCCGTTATTTGGAGTTTGGGACAGGCCTGGCATGGAAGATTATGGTGATGTTTGTACGAGCTGCGCACAGTACAGTTCGGTGTTCAAGTACGATTCAATGAAAGGAATTATTTCGTTAATACACAGGATGGTCATGATGGAGGCGACAGTGAACTACTATTGTAAACAATGTTTGCAAAGCAGGATGTTTGTGGAGCATGGTCATGCAAAACAACGCAAATGAGTACAGCACAGAAAAAGGACCTCTGTGATCATCCAACTAATAATCTGACACTGGCTATAATACAAGGCCAAATGATCCCATTGCAGACTTATTACACATACTGAAAATAACTGACTACAGTTTGAGTTATGTGTGGGTCATAGAGAGGTTTAGGAGAATGACTTTGAAACATACGTTTAGCAGAATGTCTTTGAAACACAGCTGCATTGCTGCAGGCAAGCAACATTCCTCTCTGACAGTGTAAAGGATAAGTTCAATGAAAGACCGAAATTTGAGAAAACTAAGCGGCCCTGCTAATCACTTATTTTTTGAGTGTTCGCTCCTCTCTGACATCCTGATGCATCCTAACCCGATGTTATACAAATGGTGGTGACTAACTACACTAAGTAATTGAATTTCAGCGTTAGGATATGAAGGATGGGCTCACACCTTCCAAGCGTATATATTACAGGTACCTGTGAATTGATTGCAGAAAAAAAATGATATGGTAATATCAAACTGTACTTCAAAGTATTATTTGTGATTTTTCATCATGCAATTTTTAGATTTCAAGGTACCATGACTGCATTTTGTTTTGCAATTTATAAATATTTCTCACTAAATTTATAACTTGTGTTGCTGGTTAGAGAGCGCAAACTTGTCAAAACTTTGAAAAAACTAAGGAAATTGTATATCTGAGTTCAGCTGTTGTATTAATTCAAATTTTGTTTTGTTGCTTGGAACACTTTGTGGGAGGGGTTGGAATATATGTAGAAACGGTAGTATGAGTTCTTTGAAAACCTTAATTACTAACAAAAATCAATATATATGTAGAAAGGAGCTAAGCTCGTGCAACTGCAATCCAGTGGTTTGTTACTAAGACTTGCGCCTTAAAACTGTATCCAATCAACAACTCAGATTTATTTTGGTAGATATCGGGAAGGATGATGGGTATACCAAGTAAAGGAAAAAAACTATAGACTTTCTGCTGTTAATTGTACTTAATATCTGGTCCTTTCAAAAAGTCACAATTAATATCTAAAAAGCTCAAGTCCCACAGTATTTTCCATTTCTGCAAAATGAAAAATAATACCAATGATGATATGGCACAAACAGCGCTCAAACATGATGAGGACATCCCCGCCAACGATACATCCCCGGCATCGACACCATCACTACATCCAGAGGATACAACATCTTTTCCTCGTGCTGGTCCTATTACTCGTGCTCATGCTCGTCAACTAAATAATCAAGAATTATGGGGAAGAGCGAACCGGAAAATGACTCGTGTAGGCTGGATTCGGACAGTAGGACATCACCAACTTGTGACGGACGCCACGTACGCATACGGAGTCGGATTGGGGCGTTCAAGTACTTCTTGGAAGTGTGATGAAGTCAACTTTCATATGGATCTAGACTCATGACCATATCTGTTCTGAGGTGTTCGCAATCGACAAATCATTGACCGGAGGTTTTTGTGTCCAGGGTGCTGTGCCACCTTATTTTGGCCCAATGGGCCGTGTATCAAGTTGGGTCTATTAGGGACGCGTCCTAGGGTTGGAGCACGACCGCAACACCCCTGTGGTTGCCCTCCCCCTGTCATATACTCCTTAGCCGCCGTCGAGAACACTTGGGTTTTGTTTAGATCAAGTTTAGCCATTGCTACTTGCTTGAAGCGCGCATGCAGATCAGCCGCCTGTCTTCTTGTCTTCGGAACCCCACCTTATTGAGTTGTGATTGAGTTTGAAACCTTCGTTCATATCTAGTAATTTTCAGTACTTGTTCCATACTTGTTCTTGCTAGTTCTTGGATTGCTGGCAGGAACCGGTGCCCTAGTGGCGGGTGACGCGCTCCACAAGACCGTGGCAGCCATAGGAGGTGGTGTACCAGTTGCTAAGGCGCATCCTTGGAAAGGTTGTAGTCGGGCCGTGAACGTCGTCTTCTCCAATCAAATTATCCTCCATGCCTCTCATCGAAAGATCGGGCAAAAACCCTACTGAGTTCGCATCAAAACATTTATCCATGGTAGTTGCATTCAGAACTATTGCACAAGGTAACAAAGGAAATCTGAGAAATACTCGGCATGCTGATAATATAACTCAGCTGATGTGGTCAACATGTTTATTTAAGATATATAGGAGAATGTCTGAAAAAATAGTTGCATTGCTGCAAGCAAGCAACATTCATCCATCTCTGCCCGTGAAGAGATAGTGTAAAGGACAAGTTCATTGATAACAAGGGGTAATGAAAGACTGAAATTTAACAACTAAGCGGCTCTGCTAGTCACTTATTTTTTAGTATTCACTGCTCTCTGATATCCTGATGATGCATCCCAACCCTATGTTATACAAATGATGGTGACTAACCACACTCAGTTATGGAATGATTTTATACCTATATATATCGTATGTTCAGCGTTAGGATGAGGGATGGGCTCTCACCTTCCAAGCATTTACACTACAAGAACCTGAGAGTTGATTGGAGGCAAAAATGATATGACAATATCCAAATGTATTTCAAAGTATTATTTGTGATTTTTCATCATGCAATCTTTAGGTTTTAAGGTACCATGACTGCATTTTTTTGCAATTTATAAATATTTCTCACTAAATGTATAACTTGTGTTGCAGGTAAGAGAGTGCAAACTTGTAAAAAAATTTGAAATAAAAACAAGTGTTTATTAGTTTCAGATGATGTCTTTATAGATAGACAATATGTTTGACTTTAGAATCATCAATATATATTCTTCAATTAAAAAACTCCAATACCATTCTGAGGCCTAAACATTGCATCCGAATAGGGCATTAGCCTTCAGCTAGCGGCGGTTATGTAACTCTCCATGCTGACGCCCAGGGTCCAGCTTGGGGAGCAGAGTCACGAAGGAGCAAACAATGATCTTTTCAAAACATTAATACAGCAGCCTTTTCCAGATTAGCATGGTCCAGAATAAAACAGTAAAAGTTAGATACATATTTAATTCTGCATGACCTAATCGCCTCTCCATAACTGACATGCAGTAAGAGGTTACGACAGCCAAAATGTGCTAAACATCTGCAAGCAGCAGTTTAGCTCTTCGTGCTTCAGAGATGCGTGAGGTTTCATATGAGACATTAGATCCTAATCCCGACATTGGTCTAGAGATATTGACATATGTAGAGATGCATCGGCTGATCGTTGACTGTTATCATATCCCGACAGGTCCCAATCCTATGCATCTTTGATCGCTATGGGCTAATTAAACATACAGATTCATTTCACAACGCACCACACTATGGATAAAAGCCCCTCCTTTAGCAAGAACACCTACATTGATCAAAATGTATATATGGTGCGGCTGTAGAGTATGCAAGCCTAACTGGGGCAGTATGTTTTGGTTGTTAGTTAAATTAGTGCCCCATGTTTAATGTAAGTTAGTTGTGGGCAGTTGGAGCCTAACGATTGAAAATTTTGAGTGACAAATAAGGAGAAAATTTCTCAGTGCCATATAAGAGATTGGAATTTTTTCAAGTGCTACATAAGGAATTCTCTCAACTATAAAACATTGGGTTCGTTCATGACAAGCGAATGCTATTAACAATCATGTCCCGAAAATAAGCTACTAAAGAAGCTGAACCTTACATTCAAGTCCATCACATAGCATTCCTCTACTTCTAAATGTGGACGAAGGTTTCACTGTTGGTTGAGTCAACATAAATGGTTCTCAGGCCTTGAAAAAGGTCACTAGAATTACAAGTCCTGATAAAGCGTGCATGAACCATTGGGCTCTAGATGATTGATTCATATATAGTTTGGGAAAACCAAATGATGTTTACTAGTTGAGTGCCATGTGATTATTTGTGTGTCACTGTAGATGATTTGTTCTGTAGAAAATATGGTTGAATTTAAATTGCAACTGTTATAGTTCCATCTAGGAGTTTGTGCTTTCAGGGTAAAGAAAAGACAGTTGTCCACAAATTTAGTATTGGCAAAAAAAAAAACAAAGATGGTAGCGAAATGTCATCTGTCCATCTATACCCACTTGTATTTGAATGAGTTAGGGCCAGCCGTGTCAGCAGAGGCATCAAAGGTACACTGCTTAGTAGCTGGATAACATCAGAATCTTACATGTGGCTCCCAATCGGCGCCATCCCTTGATATGCAGTAGTGATATGCAAGATTTGCAGTAACACCATTGTAGCTAATTATCACTACTAGAAAACGGCACATTTGTACCGGCTCCAAACCCTCATTTGTACCGGGTATGGAGCCGGTACAACCCATCCGGTACAAATGAGGGAGGCACATTTGTACCGGGTGGAATACCCGAGAACATTTGTACCGGTGCGTGTCCAGCCCCGGTACAAATCTGCCTCCCCCCTCCGACGTGGCGGGGGAGCATTTGTACCGGTTGGAGACACCAACCGGTACAAATGACCCTTTTTTTGTTTTTCTTTTTTATTTTCGTTTATGTTTGTTTATTCTATAGTATTTGCTTAATGTACCAATACGAATCCTAATACGCTGTAATATAAAGTCGTGTGGCATATAAAATATTATATTTGAGATAATATTGTACATGCATTGGTATATATTTATTTGTATAATATTATCTCTAATATTATACGTATATATACGTATACATGTAGAATATTATCTCAAATCCTAAAATTGAAAAAGTTTGGAGAAAATTAATATTACACATGAGCAAATTTAGATTAATAATATACATTGGATCAATTAATGTTAGATGATTTTAATTTTTTTTGTCTTGGCTCTTCTTGCTTCCAGATGCTTGGTCTTTCTTTCCAGATGCCTCTTTGTTGCCATGACTTGTCCCTTGCTTGGTCTCTCCCGTTACAATGACAGATGATAATCCTGCATAATGCTCTCCCCCTGGACTAATAACCTCGTCTAGTAGAAATCCGCATAATTGTTCTTGAATCAATCAGATTTTTTCTGTCTCGAGGAATCCTTCCTTGATTTCTTCAATCTACCAAAGATTATGAACAAATGAACAACAACGGTAGAATATGAACAATACATAAGAAGTACATGTAGTTGCAGTTGCAGTTGTGTGTGCACGCACCTTTTCTTCGAATGAAGTTTCGGGAGTGAGGGATGAAAGGTGGTGCATGAACTCACACACATAATATCCGCATAGATTTGTGCCGGAAGGCTGTGTGAGGCACCGCACATATGCGAAAACAAAGTTATGAAATATTTTTTATTGCATTGTAAGAAGTGAATAAGCTAAGACACATATTGGGTAATCATAGTCGACATAAAGGTTATCTTTGAATTTTCTAGGGTACTTAGCACTGAGATAAGTCCATGCAAGTTTAATCATATTCACGACATCTTGATATTTACTTTTATCTGAAGTCTTCCTCAAAGAGTCGAAGACGAAGACCTTGCTTAAAGGCATACAGAAAGCAAAGAGAATCCAATGGAAGTTGTACATAGATGCATAAGTATTAGTTTCTTCAAATATGCAATATAATTTGAAAAAGATAAAGTGGTGAGTTACAGGTTGCTCACCCGAAGTTGTATGGCAGAAGTATGGAACCCTTGGTATGTTGTTTGTCTAGAAACATGAATACATTATCAAATGTATCCATCTTAGAGCCTTTGACATTAATCTGATTGATCATCAAAGGATCTATGTGGCCGACATCCATGATTCTTTTCCTCCTGCACTGTTGCATCTCGTAGCTGTATGATACAAATTAAAATATAGAAGTTTAGATATGTACAGTGGCTAGAGCATTGAATAGGATCCAATATAGAAGTTTAGATACAAATTAAACACTTATAGAGTCCAGCAACCAACGAATGCGGAGTCAAGTGCATCTTGATTGAATAGGAACCAAAATTCCTCCATGTCAATAGTGAAGATGTCTCGACCACGAAAATAATGATGGTCCTGAATGAGAACTTCGAGATATTTCATCCTGGTGGCTGCCGCTGTCATGTGCCACTTGTGCAATTCATATATCCTCGTTGGAAGATAGACTAGCAATCGTGGCCACACAAGCGGTTGCCCAGGCACATATTTAGGTCTATTTGCCCCTTGATGCGGTACGATTTCAGCCGTCCCTTGAAGTTGAGCTGGAGTCAGACCTGATTCTTTAGCAAATTGAAGTAATTGCTGCTCATAATTTGAAACTGGTCTATTTGGCACTTCATGAGGTTGGTTACATCCTCCCCTCGAAGTTGAGCAGCAGTCAGACTTGTTTCTTTTCCAAAATGAAGCAATTGTTGGTCATAGGCTGAAAGCACCTTGAGGGAGGGGATAGATTGTTTTGTCTGGGTCCCTAGTTGTGGAACACTAGAGGCAGGTTTCTTTGCCATCTTCTTAGCACACTGAGTTTTGAATACTTGTCGGTCGTAGTCACTCAATGGAGGTGCCGATGGTTTTTTTATTTTTTCCTCCTCCATTTGTTTCATGAAACGATGAAATTTGACAAGGTCAGTTTGTTTATCAACCGGAGGCTTCTTAACTTTGAATATTTGTCTATCCAGTTCTTTCCTCACTGACACATCAAGTTCCTCATCTGTCTTCTCGTAAGCTAGTTTTGGTGTAGGCTTCTTTTGCTTTGGTTTGTTCTGCTTCTTTGGAGGAGGAGGAGGAGCTCGTCGCTTGGTACCCTTGCCCTTAGCAGGTGGAGGAGGTGGACTCTCGCTTGGGTCCCTGTCAACTGCAGGACTCATGCTGCGCTCTGCCCTTGCAAGTGGTGAAGGCGGTGGCTTATCTTGGCATTTATGTGATGTAGGTGAGTCAGCAGCAGGAGGAGGAGGAGGAGGTGCCGGTTGCGTAATCTCTATGTGCTCCTTGGGCCAAAAAACCCAACCGTGCACAGTATCTCCAAACATTGTCTCCCCATCAGGTCCCGATATCTCCAGTTCGAGGTCCTCCCAACCATCGAGCACTCGATCCATAAATACTTTGGTGTGCATTGATGTTGAAAGTTCTACATTCATGAACGTTTCCCCTAGTGCAGGTTTCTCAGCCACACCGTAACCCACTAGAAGCATCTTATTTCTTAGTCGAGCGAGAAGCTTGCACGCTGACCTCACGGTGATTGCATCCACGAGGTATCGATGTGTGCTTCCCAGTGAGGCAGGTGGTGTTGCTTCCTTGGCTGGGGCTACTGCTTCTGTGTTTGTTGGTGCTGCTTCCGTTGAAGCGACACTGCTTTTCCCCTTGGCAGATGGGCTCATTTCATCATTAGGACCTTGCTGATGAGATGATTGTTTGCTAAGAGCAAGAGCCACATGCTCGTCAATGATTTGCTCCATTCTTGCCTCAGTATTGAATACGCGCTCTTGCAACTCTCTTAGTTGTCTAGATTCTTGGTCCTTAGCCCTTTTGCGACTTCTATAGGAGTTGATGTTCTCACTCCATGCGACTTTCCATGGAACTACACCTTTGCCTCGGCAACGTCCACCATGTTCTCGAGTGCCTATTGCAGCACTAAGCTCGTCTTTCTCTTGATCAGGCACAAATGCTCCTTCAGCCGTCAGGCGGATCAACTCAACAAGTCTTGCCGCTGTCTCTCTTATTTGGTTGCCTGGTACTAATGTTCCATCTTCTGGATTGAGCGTGTCACCATGTGCATAATAATAAGTCCTCGCTCGCTCAGGCCAATCTAGAGTTACAGATATGATTCCACGTGCAATTAGATCTTGTTCCATCTTTTCCCATTTGGGCAATGCCACCTTGTAACCGCCAGACCCTAGCTTATGAAATTCTTTCTTTTTAGATGCATTGGTGGTGTTGGTTGCAATCACTCTGGTGGATTCTTGCGTTTGCTTGTACTGCACAAATGAATCCCAGTATCTCCTAACTTTGCATTTCCCTTCTTTGTGAAATCGGGTGCAAGTCCCTTCTTGATGTAGTCTTTGGTCAGCCGTTTCTTGAACGATTGAAAGGCTATTGCACCCTTCTGCATGGCTCAAGTCAGAACTTTTTGCCAGATTTGTACCATCTGGAAATGAGAAGTGTGATTCCACCTCGGTCCAAATCATGTTCTTCTCTGTGTCCGGGACCACATATTGTTGTACATCCTCATCTCCATCTTCATCATCATTCTGAAGTTCAGCTTCAGCTCCTTTCCAATAACGAAAGCTTATTGGGATATTATCCCTGACAAGAGCCCTAATGTGGTTTGTCAACTTGACGACATTTTCATGTGGAGCTAATGGCACGCCTTTGTCAGATACGTCTGTGATGATGAAACGACCCTCTAGCTTCTTCTTTGGGCCGCGTGGCCCACGAGGCTTTTTGCTGCTCAATGCAGTTTTCTGGAAATTTATGAACTATTAACTGGTTGCTCTTCCTATTACTAATTAAACTTAAAACATGATGGGAATTACTAGTTTTCTACTAATTATACCTCTGATTGTGGCTCATCGTTATTTGTCTGGGCAATTGGTTCCTCTTCCCTAACGATGCCATCACCAAACATGTTGAGGTAGCTGTCAGCCTCCCGCTGATCTTGTTCATTTGCTCGATTGTTTGAACCATTGTTGTTAGCAATGGTATCCAATAACATTTGCTTTGCCTGTTGCTCCTCCGCTCTTGGATCCATTGTCACTAAAACAACATGACAAGAATAAATAATTAAACTAAATTTCTAATGAAGAAACTAAATTTCTAATGAAGAAACTAATTTTCTAATGAACTAATTTTCTAATGAAGAAACTAAATTTGTAATGAAGAAACTAATTTTCTAATGAAAAACTAAATTGTAATGAAGAAACTAAATTTCTAATGAAGAAACTATATTTCTAATGAAGAAACTAATTTTCTAATGAAGAAACTAAATTTCTAATGAAGAAGCTAATTTTCTAATGATGAAACTAAATTTCTAATGAAGAAACTAAATTTGTAATGAATAAACTAAATTTCTAATGAAGAAACTAAAAATTTCTAATGAAGAAACTAATTTTCTAATGAAGAAACTAAATTTCTAATGAAGAAACTAAAAATTTCTAATGAAGAAACTAATTTTCTAATGAAGAAACTAATTTTCTAAAGAAGAAACTAAATTTCTGATGAATCCGGGAGTAGAGCGGGAGACGAGCTAGTCGATCGTGTCGGGAGCCGAGCTAGTGTGCCGGGTGTAGAGCGGGAGACGAACGAGTCCGGAGTCGAGCGTGTCGAGTCTACTAACGAGTCTAGCGAGTCGAGCGTGTCGAGTCTACTAACGAGTCTAGCGAGTCGATCTAGTTGAGCGAATCTAAATCTAAATTCAAACCTAAATCTAAAATCTAAATATAATTTCTAATCTAAATCTAAATTAAAATCTAAATCTAAATTAAAATCTAAATTAAATCTAAATCTAAATTCTAATCTAAATCTAAATTCAAATCTAAATTTAAATCTAAATCTAAATTAAATCTAAATATATATATATATACAACATTAACAAATTAAAAAAATTGCTGACGTCAGCCAGCCCGCGGGCTGAAGTCAGCAATACACCCCACCGGCGCTGTGGAGGCCGGCGGTGGCGGTGGAGGGGCCGGCGCGGTGGAGGCCGGCGGTGGCGGTGGAGAGGCCAGCGCGGTGGAGGCCGACGGTGGCGGTGGAGAGGCCAGCGCGGTGGAGGTCGGGGGTGGTCGCGTCGACGGTCGGGGGCGGCGGCGTCGGTTGTCGGGGGCGGCGCGGCGTCGGTCGGGTCACCGGGGCCAGGGCTCGGGGTAGGGGAGGGAAGGGCCGGCGGGGAAGGCCGCACGTCGTTGAGGAGGCCGGCGGTGTGGGAAGGGCGCGGCGGGGAGGTGGTCGCCGGGGAGGTCGGCGGCGCGGGGAACGGGATGCGGATCGAGGAGGCGGCGGAGTGCTAGAGAAAAATTGAGAAAGGAGAAGGGCGAGGGGCTGCCTATAGGCAGCACATTTGTACCGGGGCGCAACTGGCCCCGGTACAAATGACCTCATTTGTACCGGGGCTAGTTGCGCCCCGGTACAAATGTTCTCATTTGTACCGGGCCCTCTCTAGACCCGGTACAAATGAGCTTTTCGCTTGGCGCCAGAATGAAAAGCTCATTTGTACGAGGATAGAGAAGGCCCGGTACAAATGAGCTTTTCACTTTGTTTCCTTTACTTCAAATTTTAATTTTCTTTAAATACTCTAAATTGGTAATTTATTTATTATAAATCATATAGAACGCATAAAGTGGCAGAACAAACTTAGTATTCTTACTTTACATGTATACTATGTAACAATACATTTCATAATCAAAATGACAACTTCATTATCATTAACGAGTAATATCTTCTAATGGGCATTATTTTTTCCTTCACTTTAATAACTAAAAATAAATTAATTTTTTACATGCAAAATCCTTCTTAACCAGAACATCCAGTATCATTAATACGGTAATCATGATTTGATCTTGCTCTTCTATATTTCTACGAAAAATTATTATTTTATATTTAATGAAACTACAAAAATTGATAAAGTTACTATGTTTATTAAGGTAAACGTATTTAATGGGATGATCAGGGCCAAATAAAATGATTGACTACTGAAAATAGTTCCTATTCCCAATCATAGCGAAATACTACAATACTTTGTTACATGAGCACAAACTTTTGAAACTTATTATACATCATCATGTAAGGGAACGTTAATAATATTCCGTTTCACGAATGTCCCTTGGTTGTGATCACGAAGTAAGTATGGAGTGTCCTCTTGGGCTAACTAGATGCTTGGGTCCACCTTGACTGAAAATGGAGGAAGATCATCAAACTGATCATAATCTTCTGAAATGTCAGTATTGTCCTCAACTCCAATGATTTTTCTTTTTCCCGGTAGAACAATGTGATGCTTTGGCTCATTATCAATCGTCTTATCACCACCCTTCTCAGCGCCTTTTTTTTAGGTTTGCTTGACATCTCTTTCACGTAGAAAACTTGAGTCACATCATTGGCTAGGTCAAATGGTTCGTCTTTGTATCCAATCTTGTTGAGATCCACTATTGTCATCCCATAGTTGTCTGTTGTTACACCCCCTCTAGTATTTTTTACCCACTGACACTTAAAAAGAGGGATCTTTAAAGGTCCATAGTCCAATTCCCATATCTCTTCAATGACACCATAGTATGTTTCTACATTTCCATTGTCGTCTATTGCATCTATACTGACACCGCTATTTTGGTTCGTGCTATTTTGGTCTTGGGCTCTCGTCTAGAATGTGTATCCATTTATCTCGTAGCCTTGGAATGTGAGCACTGTGATAGATGGACCTCTAGCCAAAAATTGGAGTTGCTCTTCAATAGTTTTATCACCAATTAGTTTTTTCCACAACCACGTCCCGAAAGTATCAACATGATGACGTGTAATCCAGGCCTTAGTGTTCCCTTTGTTTGAGTCCCGTACAATGGACTTGTGCTCCTCCATGTATGGAGCCACAAGGGATGATTGTTGTAGGATAGTGGCATGTGCTTTATGATATAATGTTTCATCCATATCCAACCGAGATTTCTTCCCTAGTGTGCCCTTTCCCTTGAGTCTCCCCTCATGGCGTGATATAGGGAGTCCAATCGGAGCAAGCTCATCAATAAAGTCGACGCAAAACTCAATGACCTCCTCTGTAGCATATCCCTTTGCGATGCTTCCTTCATGACGGGCACGATTACGGACATACTTTTTAAAACCAGACATCAACCGATCAAAAGGGAACATGTTGTGTAAATACACAGGCCCAGGATCAAAATCTCTTCAACAAGATGGACAAGAAGGTGGGTCATGATAGTAAAGAAAGATAGTGGAAAGATTATCTCAAAGCTGACGAGGCATTACACGACATCTTTCTGCATCTGCACTAGCTTGTCTGGATGGATTGCCTTCTGAGAGATCTGGTTCAGGAATGCACATACCTTCACGATTGCCAATCTCACATTCTCTGGTAGAATACCCCTTAGTGCAACAGGCAGCAATTGTGTCTTCAACATGTGGCAGTCATGAGCCTTCAGATTTGTGAATTTTTTCTCTTTGTAGTTTATTATTCGTTGTATGTTCGAGGAGTAGCCCGTCGGGACCTTGATACTATTCAAGCAATCAAACATCATCTTCTTATCTTACTTGCTTAGGGTGTAACTAGCAGGGGCCAAGTAATTTCCATTATCTCTCTTTTCGGGATGCAAACCATCTCGTTGCTGCATAAGTTTCAGATCCCGACGTGCTTCAATTGTATCTTTCGACTTTCCGTATACACCTAGGTGACCAAGCAAGTTCACACAAAAATTCTTCATCACATGCATCATGTCAATTGCATTGCGAACCTCAAGGACTTCCCAATAAGGTAGCTCCCAAAATATCGACTTCTTCTTCCACATCGGTGCATGTCCATCCTTATTGTTTGGAACAGATTGGCTACCAGAACCCTTCCCAAACACTACCTTCAAATCTTTGACCATTGAAAATACAAGTTTACCATCACGGTGCAAGGGCTTCTTACGTTTTTCTCCAACACCTTCAAAATGCTTTATTCCTTCTTCTCTTAACGGGTACGTAGGAGGAAGAAATCGACGATGGCCCAAATACACAACCTTTTTATTGTGTTTTAGATACATGCTGCAGGTATCATCTAAATAGTGCGTGCATGCTCAGAATCCCTTATTTGTTTGTCTTGATAGGTTACCAAATGCTGGCCAATCATTGATGGTTACAAACACCAATGCTCGTAGATCAAAGGTCTCCTTCTTGTCCTCATCCCACACAGGTACACCTTTTTCCTCCAATAACGTTTTAAGCTCATCAATCAACGGTCTTAGGTACACATCGATGTCATTGCTCGGCTGCTTTGGGCCTTGGATGATAATTGACATCATGATGAACTTTCATTTCATGCACATCCAGGGAGGAAGGTTGAACATACATAAGGTCACAGGCCAAGTGCTATGACCACTACTAAACTCACCGAATGGATTGAATCCATCCGTACTTAAACCAAACCGAATGTTCCTTGCGTCCTTTTCGAACTTCGGAAATTCTCTATCAATTAATCTCCACTGCGCCCCATCAGTGGGGTGCCTGATCTTTTCATCTTGTCTATGTTCTTCTTTGTGCCAACACATCAACTTTGCATTCGCCTTGCACCTAAAAAGGCGCTTCAGCCGTGGTATCACTGGAAAATACCACACGACCTTCGCAGGAATCTTCTTCTTCTTCCTCTTCTCCCCCTCAACATCATAAGGATCATCTTGTGGGATCTTATAACGCTGCGCTTCGCACACGGGACAAGCCTCTAATTCCTTGTATTCTTTACCTCGGTACAAGATACAGTCCTTAGGGCACACAAGTATCTTTTGTACCTCCAAACCCAGAGGACAGACAACCCTTTTAGCTTCATACGTTGACGCCGGCAATTCGTTCCCCTCGGGGAGCATGTCCTTGACGATCATCATTAAGTCATCAAAGGCCGTGTCAGAAATTCTGTTTCAAGCCTTCCATTGCAGCATTCCAATGTGCTACCCAACTTCTTGTGCCCATCTTTGCAATCAGGGTACAATGGTTTCTTGTGATCTTGTAACACACGTTCAAATTTTTTTGACTCCTTCACTGTTTCGCAATCTTCCGTTGCATCGCGCAACACCTGACCTAGATCGTCGAGAGGATCATCGACCGGACCAGCTCCTTCAGTCTCGCCCATGTAATCCTCTCCCATTGGCTCATCTACAAAGGCACTACCTTCAGTCCAATCTGGAACCTGATCACCTTCTTCTTCGTCATCTTCCATTACAACCCCTCTTTCCCCATGCTTTGTACATACAAAATAGTTTGGCATGAATCCCCATATGAATAGGTGATCATGAAGACCCTTTATCGATGAGAAATCCTTCTGGTTATTGCATTTTTTGCATGGACAAATAATGAAACCAGACGGGAGCTTGTTTGCTTCTGCCACATCTAGAAATCTGCGCAACCCATTAATGTATTCTGTGGAGATTCTCTTGTCTGTGTACATCCATTGCCGACTCATCTACAAAGTATATCACCAAATAATCATTAGCCATCCTTCTCACGTGAATACAATCTTTAAAGTACTTATATCCAATCCACAAGATACAATACAACAAACTTAAAGTGCTTATTTCTAAATTGATTCTAGCATTGATAGTTTTCTGAAACAAACACTAGAATTCTAAAAGTAATATTCCTAATATTTCTACTAATTCTAAAAGTATTTCTAAAAATATCATTTCTAGAAGTAATTCTAAAATAGTATTTCATCCACCCACTTTTTCTAAAAATAAGGCAAACTCATTTCATCAAACTATTATTTTGAAAAGTAAAACAAAAAAATCACATTTCACTGAAAATACCAAATATTACTTTTTTTCTTATGAATAGATATATAATACGAAAATATAATGAGTAAACTAATTTTCTAATGGGGAAACTTATTTTCTAATGAAGAAACCAATTTAATTATGATGAAATTTAATTCTCTAATAAGGAAACTAATTTTCTAATGAGAAAATCAATTTTCTAAGGATGAAAACTAATTTTCTAATAACGAAAATATTAATATAAATAAATAAATCGAAAAAAATTCTATCATCACATACAACATCTCATACATCTATCATCACACATTTTCTATTAGAACATAGATAAATATGCATCTATATAAAAAAAATTCACCATTCCTTGCTCATTCTAAATTTCAAGAAATACTCTAAGTACAAAGCATAAAATTAATAACGGCAACCGTATATCAAGGGAGGATGAAGTAACTAACCTCTACACCACCACAATGAGTGAAATCGTGAAGAAATCGTCGCAAATCGGACAAAATCACCCTAGGGCGCCATGGGGGAGGGGGAAGCTCGAGTTGGAGTGAGGAAGAAGAAAGTGGGGAGAGGGGCTCGGGTAGGGGAGGAAGGAGGATGAAATGTAGCTGTTGCTCATTTGTCCCGGGCCGTGTTTCAAACCGGTACAAATGTGTGCAAATTTGTACCGGGCGGTGGCTCGCACCGGTACAAATGTGTTGGCATCACATTTATACCGGGGCGAGCCACCACCCGGTACAAATGTGCCATGACGGGGCCGCGTCGGGCCCCCCTTCCCACCCGGTACAAATGCCCTCATTTGTACCGGGTGGTAATGGAACCGGTACAAATGACAATTTGGGCCAGGGACAAATGACCTCTAGTAGTGTATTCTGCCCACTAAAGTTTTATTGTCCGAGGAGGAAAGTTCGAACGTAACTACTTCACTATATATAGTACATTGGGTTAATTTGCTTATTAAGTGGTGATTTTGATCAGACATGGTACCGATTATCTTTTTTTAGATAAAGGAAAGAGTTCCGGCCTCTGCAACCGCACACAACCAAGTTCTTACATCAACTTCAGCTTAGAAGTTGAACACAAATAATAGGGGAACGAGTACACATAGAGAATATATAATTCAAAAGCATATCCTACACTACAAGAAAGTATTTGATCTATGACGGAATCATTCTATCGCGGATCGTTGAAAATCTATCGTAAATCAGTGTCCGTGACGATTTTGATTTTCGTGGTGGAATGGAAGTCATTGATTAAATCAATCGACGTTTCTTAAAAAACGTCGCAGTTCATGACATATCTTGACTGTCACGGAGTAGCCCAAAGCCCATGCAGCCCAACCCATAGCCCACTATCCGTGACAAAATAAATTGTCACAGATTGCTGCTGACATGGATGTGATGTGGCTGCTGACTTGGATGCAACGTGTCTGCTGACTTGGATGTGACGTGGCTGCTAACATGGGGATGACGTGACTGCTGACATGAACGATAGGCAATGACGTGGACATTGACGAGTTTGCTGATGTGGCATGCTGACATGGATCTTGATTTTTTTTCACGTGGAATTTGATTTATATCAATCCATTTTCGTTCAGCCCATTTCACATACAGCCCTTTAAATCAATCGATATTTATTTCAGCCCAAATCAAAATAAAAACCGATGACCCACGTAATCAAAGAAGATTAAGCATCTCTTTACAAAAGCATCTCTTTACAAGGGTAAATAATAATCCAACATCTCATCACAACAGATGAAGCATCTGATACAATGTCAATTTTTTTACCATCTCATCAACATGAAATCAGTTTAACTCAATTAATATAGCAAAAAAGGTAGCTTCAAGCAGTTTGTTTTGCATCTTTCTCATCTTTTAATTGTAGACTTGCACATGATATAGCACATATAGTAAGAACTAATGCATTAATTTTCTACTAAACGAAAAAACTTTTTTTGCTAACTTGATAAGTGCTAAGCTCGCAAGCAACAGATAAGTAGCAAGTAGTACAGGAAATACTAGCACTCATGAATTAAAATAAAGCTACTTACAATGAGATTTACCTAAACATATGAACTCAAGATCATTTATTAACATGGCTTTACCGTTATTACGAGGGATCGAAAACTTAGATAGATGACAAAGACTCAGGTTCTTACAGCTTTTACATCACAAACAAGCGACGACACAGGATTTCTATACATTGTACAAGAAGCAATCAGGCTTTGTAAATTGTTAACAATACTATTATCAGGAGACACATGATATTTCATCTCTAAAATGTAAAAGGAGACAAACGACTACAATCAGGCACTTGTTATATGAAATTTCCATTAAAGTCAGATTAAGACATACACCATTTTTATATGAACCTAAGTTAAAAGCTATATATAACAAACATACAATGTTCTAATAATTGCTTATCTGAACATAAGTTTAAAAGCATACATATCATGGCATTATTATGCATCAAACAGAAGATCGACCTACATTCAGGAGCTTGTCATTCTTGCCGGCGCTGAGCAGCACCTCAAGGAGCTTCAACTATGTGTCAGAGAGATCGAGGCTCTGCTCCACCTGCCAACAAATATAAAATTCTTAGATGAAGAAGCCCACAAACAGGTTAATCAAACTATGATTTTAGTGCATACACACATGTGCATCATGCATGTTGGAAGCTAACTGAACCATATAGGATGCATGAACATTGACAGAGATTGCTCAATCATGACGATGCACAAATGTACCTGAACACAAGCAACAATATGCTGCACAATATGACTGAATAGCATGTAAAACTTCAACTGCCATACTGCAATTGGCTGGATCAGTACATATAACTACCAGTATCTGCATGGAAAAAACTAACATCGATTTATGGACCTAATATATTCATAGTACTAGTGACTAGTAGCATTTTTATTTCAATGGAATAGAAGTGCTACAGATTATAGGCTAATCACTAGTAGCATTTTCATTATATACTATCACAACATAAGAATGCAGCCACAAATTTCAGTAACCAATGACTAACTGAACCAACTGTACAGACCATACACCAAAGGGTTGTAGTAGTAGTAGTAGAGAGGATTGGGGGTTTGAGGCTGGAGTTCTTATCTTTGAATCTTGATCTTGAGACTAGCAATTGGGTCAGCCTGCAGCTCAGCAACAAATTCATCTTCTCATTTATCCTGCTCCTCCTCTGTGCAAATCTATCAAATGGGCGAGCAAATCATCAGTGCCACCAGCTGAACCGGGTAGAACAAGAGAGTCGAGATAGCACGCACCCACCTTCCACAGCGCCGGAAGCCCTCACGCACGCCACCGTCACTGGGATATTGCGGCAGCGCATGACGACGACGAACATGCTCTAGCCGCCCCTGCCGTGCCGTGGAGATCTCAATGCTAGAGGGGAGGAAGGAGGTCATCGCCACCGTGTGGTGGAGATCTCGATGCTCACGTCGCATCGCCCGGTGAGGAGGAAGAGAAGGACGCCGCATCGGAAGGGAGGAAGAAGGACGCTGTGCCGGAGGGGAGCAAGAGGAGGCCGCTGGGGTGTGGAGCTCGCCCGCGCCTTGCTCCACACGCTGGATCCGCCGCCGGATCCACCGTCAGAGGGGAGGAAGTGGAGGCCACCGGATCTCCCTCCTGTGATGGCCGTCGGTGGAGACGACGGAGGTCGGAGGGAAGGTGCATCGGTCTGAGGAGAGGGGAGGGGAGGAGGGGCGTCGGTGGGAGAGGGGGATGCGGCCAGAGGAGGCGGCTGGGTGGGAGCAGGAGCTAGGGTTTGGGGATGGCGAGCATTATATACAAAGAGAATGCGATCAGAACCATCCATTTGACGATGAACGGCCGAAACGAATTGGGCCATTTGGGCCAACACAGCCTATTCCATTCTGCCTCTACTTCACATTTTTTCTTTTTCTTTTTTCATTTTATTGCAATATGGAAGTAATTACAATTTGAACTACTTGTATCTAAAATAAAATTTTACAAAATTCTCAAAATATATTTGAAGTATGTTTGTTCTATTACAGCTCCTATTCTGAAAATATATGAAATTAAACATTTGATCCACCCCGGTCGGAGGCCTGATACGGCCGGACCGGGCGCTAGACAGCCACTAAAAGCAAAAATGATTTCAAATGATAAAGTTGTCAATACAATAGTTGTAGAACTTATCGAGATCTACGACTATTGTTTTGGTCATTTCCTCAACCGAGTTAGATTGAACTATTTAAATTTAAAATTTCAAAAGCTGAGAAATTCAAATATTTTTTAGGTAATAAATGATTTCAAATGAAAATATCATGAATACCAAAGTTGTATAACTCATCAAGATATACAAATTTTATTTAGTTCGTCAATCCATGCGACAAAGTTTGAATTATCCAAATTTGGAATTTCTAAAATTAGTAACTGACAGATGGATTTTGGTACACTAAATGATTTCCGCTGAAAAGGTCATGAATACCAAAGTTTCATAACTCATCAAGATCTACAATCTTTATTTAGATCATTTTTTCTTTTGAGAATTTTCTAGTGTACATTAGTCATTAATCCTAGATTCAGTCACATAGTTTAAGAAACTATGTTAGAGACTTCTAAAATTTGTACTACATGTTATTACCACTTTGGAAAATGACAAAATGACCTAAATAAAGATTGTATATCTTGTTGAGATATGAAACTTTGGTATTCACCACTTTTCCCTATGACATCATTTAGTGTAAAAAAATCTTGCCTGTAGTTGTCATTTTTTGAAACTAAAAAATTGGATTGTTGAAACAGACTCAAACGAGAATATTTTTCAAAATAATAGCATTAAAAACTTTCATAACTAGATAGAGCATGATTTTAAGAATTTTTAGGAAAAAATTATATATTTTGCAGTTTGTATGAGGAAGAAAGACTAGTTACAAATTTTATGCGGCGACTAAAAAGAGAAGAGATGTTGTTCTTGTGCAATCTCGTGGGGAAACAATGATGTTTGCCACGTGGCGTTATACCATTGGCTCCGCACCCAGCCAGATCCGTAGCGAGTTACATGACTAAACAGGAAAAAAGCTACACAAAAACACAAATGAGTTTGTGGTGCAGTGGTATGTGGAGTCTTGTTTGAGCATGAGGTCCCGAGTTCGATTCTCACCGGCGCCTAATTTTTGGTTTTGTACATTTTAGCTTCGGTCGGCCTGGGCCAGCGCGGACGCGGCGACCCCTGCCATCTTTTTCTGTTTTTTAAATTTTTACATTCATAACATGACTATTTGTTATTTGTTGATCTGTTTTAGATTTTTTTCATTTTTAAAATTTTTTCATTCATAACATGATTTTTTGTTATTTGTTGATCTTTTTTAGATTTTTAAAATTTATCATTTTTCCATTCCTAACATGACTATTTGTTATTTGTTGATCGTGACAAATCTGCTAAAACGTCGCAGCGTTGTGTGCCGGATTGCGACGAATTTAACAAATCGTCGCAATGTTCTGGGCTTCAATATCCATCAGTGCAGATCTGTGACGAAAAACAGGAATATGTCGCAGACACAATGCTCTTCGTGATGTTCTGAGAACATCGCAGAAAGTTCGTCACAGATTAAATAGTTTCTTGTAGTGCTATTATTACTTTTCCATCCATTCTTGGTGAATATATCCAAAGCAACAATCTCTAGTGCTTTGCTTGCCGAACAGATGATGTCCCTTATGTCCTCATGCTGCAACGTAGACCAAAAGTGCAGCCAATATGCTCCCCTAAAAATGACCTGCATAAACAACCTGAAATGTTTTTTCTCAAACACCAAATCATTACGTGTACACCAAATAGACCATAGAAAAGCCACCACCCCCACAAAGATCATTTTTTTAATCTTTTTTTGCAATGCCTGTTAACCAATTTCCAAGCATATGGGTGGGGTTAACACAGCACCTATCTGAACAACTCTCCAAATGTCTTTAGCATGTTGACAATTAAAAAAGAGATGTTTAATTGTTTCATTCACAGAAACAACACTTTTGACTCCTGTTGACGCGAAAATAGGACGTCACCTCCGCGCGCGACACGCGTGACTCCCCAGACTGTGCGAGGTGTGCCAGTCAATCTGACCTGTTGATTGACAAGGAAAATCTGAAACGTCAGATAGCGGGTTAATCGGCTAAGGAGCCGATGTGTCTTCCGGTAAAATCGTAACAGCTAGGTAGCCGATACGGAATTAGAGCAGATCGGCTAGATCAGCCGATGTGATGACGTAGGCAGAGCGTAAGCTATCAGAGGCAACTTAAACAAAGCCACGTGGGTAATGCCTGAAACAGATCTAGTCGGCTGTATAATAATTAGAAATAATAATGCAATAAAAGCCGACAAGAAACAGTCTCAAGCATGATAATTTGTGATAAAAGCTAAAGCAACAAGAATTAAGATAAAACTTGCTAATCTAGCTGATATCGATAAATTATGAATAAACCTAGACGAAACCACAGCGATGCGCCCGAAGGTTAAAGCCTAGATATTACTCGGTAAAACGGTACTTACAAGTTTGCCGGAGGTCGATTGATGCAGCCCGACGAACTCGAAGAACGACGTTGAAGGAAAAGAAAAACACAATGGCGAAGTCGCCGAAAAGTAACGCGAGAAAGTAATGCTTGAATAGTAAAGATACTGAAAAAGTAGATGTGTTTGTTGTACTGATAGTTGTATATTTACAATGACCATGCACCCTTTATATTTATAGGGTCGCTCAACTTACGACTTGACGAGCAACTCACGCATAGGAAACAATCTCTTAGCTAAATTGACTACAACTTGACTACCTTAATTAATATCTAATAAACAGAAAATATTTAAGATACACCGATTCTGACTTTCCTCCCCGCAGAATCCTTCTCAGTTAAGCCTCCTCGAGTATGTTTTGGCCAAGGTAACCGGATTAGGAATATTTTAATCTCGTTTCAGCCAGGGTAACCAGATTAGGAATATTTTAATCTCCAAAGGCCGAATATCATAACGTCATCAAATATGATTTTCTCCCTGCCGCATCCCCTCAGAGTTCAATTGTTGTGCGTCTTCTTTCGTTACGTGCAACCTTTGTTTTAATTATCTGGACATGCACGTGATGACCTTTGCTTATTCTGTGACTCCGTCCAATCAGTGAACCTTGCCGATTATTTTCTCTTTCTTTATTCTAATCTCCTTCATCTTGCATGCATATTAGCTTCCCATCCTTTCAGCCGATTGCCCGGTTTGCCGATCCTCCTCTTCAGTTGCCTAGCCGATTCCTTTCAGGATTTCTCCAATGCTCCATCGAGCCGATGTCTCACTTCCTTCTACTCAGTTTGCCTCCATTATTAAATAAAATAATCTGGCCAGGGTGATAACCATATTGGGATATGAAGATCACGTTGTTTCCATCCGTGACTTGCCGTACTTGCATGCTTCTGGCTCCGTCGACGAACACCACTGTATATCAGCTTTCACATCGGTACTCCATCATGCATACCAATAGCCAAATCTTTCCGTAATTCATATTATACCGGATTTACCAAAATTCGGTGTCAACACAAGCCCCCCAGTTTCGGAGTATGAAGGATTCATGCTTCGAAATTCTGTAAATTCAGAAACCTCTATCCTCCAACCGATGCAAACTGCTCTTGATATTTTTTCTCCAAGTATTTTTACACAATATTTAAGCCAGTGTGGAGAATCAAATCACTTTACTTCTCCTGCTCAAATAACTTGGGTTTTTGAAGGATTTTCAAATAAAAACAAAGCTTTGCTCCTCTAATGATTCTCTCGGATCACTCAGTGTGTATGGTTCCTCACCAAGGCATTGTGTCGCCTCATTTTCGTCCTACATCTAAAGGTTTTTGTGGAGCTCAGGGTAGGGGATTAAGGGAAACATACTTGCATTGCATATCTTGCAAAGTCAAAAACCGGATCCAATAGAGAAAATAAGTCATACAATCAGATCAAGATGTGCATGTGCATGGAATTTTGTGGATAGAACTTCTTTTTTGCACGACCCTTTATTTATTTTCTTTTACGACATGGGCTACCTTTCATATTTCTTTTTTTAGTACTTTTTTCCTTTATGCTTTGAGCATGGATATATTTTTATTTATTTATTTTGTGTAACCCATATCTCTTCGAATAATGAATATGAAGAGTTGTACCCAGGGGATGGAGTATTTTTGTGTGGATGCAAGACATGTTTTGCGTAACTTCCAGTGTAGAAGTCAGCATATAAGCAATATGTGGAGTGTACGTGATCTTGATCTTAAAAGCATGAAATGAATCTCATAAGGGTCACAAACAATTTGACAACGCTCAATACAAGACAAGCAGCATATGTATAAAGTTTTAAAGGCATCAACATATGGCTCTGGTAGGAATTTTATATCATTGAGGTGCTAAGCAATTTTTATTTTTCACAAGATAAAATTCCCAAGTATTTTTTGCAGTAAGAAATAAGTTTTCTTTGATCATACCGTAGCTCCCCTTCTGAGTCTTGATCTTAGCGTTGTTCTGGCGATCTTTGGGCAATGTTGGCAAGAGTAGTGACGGCGTCGGCAACAATAATTATGTCTTGTTATCGTGAGTCCTTGTTGCTCAATAATAGTCATCGGCCGCTTCGTAACTTGGACCATCAGTTGATTTACTAATTGTGAAGATTAAGCCAATCGAGAATAGACAGATTCTCTGCATTGATTGTCATCCAGAAACTTTCATCTAGATCGTATAAGCTTTATAAGCTTAGTAATCTTTGATCCAAATATCATCGGCTATAAGCAAGGTGGCTTGCAATCAGCTATATATTGACAGCCGATATATTCCTCAAGTGGACCAATGTTTGCAAAGAACTTTGCAAGGATCTCCATCACCAATCTGCTTGCTAGCTTGTATGGGTGACGTGTCTTCATATAGATGCAAATTGTCACCAGGTTGTTTGCTTGCTGCTCGTAGCTCATGCATATATGTATGTACTCGGCTCCACGTATCTCGCAAAGAGCTTCAATTTTAATTTGTAGATGTGCCAATGAGTACCTTGGCAATCATTATAATTACGATGTGCATCATCGTTGCCTCATCTTGCCATGTGCCCCATCTAATTAATCAGGCTTCATCATCGTCAGCAGCATTAGCTCCGATAGTTCTGCGTCATCACCTTGGCCATCCGGATGCTGTTCGGTAGCTTCTTGTCGGCGGCGATCAGGCCATGGTAGGCTGCTGGTAGCGATACTCCATGGTTGACGCCGATAAAGCGATCGTGCAACTTCTCCATCGTTGTTGCATGCGTCGTCTTGCTGTTGATGAATTGATCGAAGACCTCAATTTTTTTTAGCCATACACTTGAGGTTGTAGACTTCATCGGCTAATGATTCAACCGGCCCGCATGAATCAAATAGACAAGTAGGTAGTCGATGTCGATGAGCCTCATCAGCTGATCAATAGTCCATAAGATTCTTATTGATAATCCAGAAGCCAGGAGCCGATAAGAATATATCAGCTTTTTCCATGGACCGATGGCCATAGAGTTCAATTGGCTGTTGCAGCGATGATCATCCAAGACATGTTCCTTTTTCTCACTCAGATACGCAACTTCCATTGGCTCCTTTGTTTCGCCGGTAGCCGATTATATTCCCAAACCAATGGAATTGTTGGATTATAGGCAATAGAATAAACTTTGCTCTATCATCAGTACCCTCAGGGATGCCCGCTGTGGTCTTCGACGCCAGTTTCTACAGCACTCTTTGTCTTTTCAACGATTTTGAGTAGCGTGGAGCCAATGCCAAGTATGACGTGTCCGCCGAGGAAAATCATCCTCTATTGGTTGTCCTTCCAGCTTGTGGGCTGACTTGCCGAGAATCTTGATCTTGTAGCTACCCTTACGAGAGGTTCTGGTCGTCGGCGTATGTGAATCGCACAATGGTACAACACCATTACGACCGCATCTTTTGGCCTTCAGCTGATCAACATGGTGTCGCCATTATCTTCCTCGGCACACGTACGCTCGGCAGCCCGCGACGTATGGCACGTCTTCAACCTTGGTGTCAATACCATCTTGTTGCACCGACTAAACCAATAGCCTCGTGTCATCCTCACCACACGCTATTTTGTTGTCTGTGATGTTGCTCCGGAAGCAATCAAGCGCCGTAGTTTAGGCATTCGGATCGCCGCCCTACCATTCTTAACTCGTATTAACTTAAGGCGGCGTTGCTGCTGGGTGCAGGTGCCGTACTTCCATCTTGCGGCGCAGTACATCATGCCCCTGAAGTAGCCGATTTGATTGCAGACCGGGTTCTTTCATCGGCTATCCCTTTTAAATTATTCCATCGACTATCTGAATGGCCCTTTTATTTCTGCAAGCCAATACACCTGGACTTCTTCTTTCTTTTGTACGTGACTCAAATATTTGCATGCAACCAATAGCAGCACAAGCTTTATGCTGAGTTTCAAGTTGTGTGTTATCCTTGCTGTTCGTGCTGTCGTCACTTCAGCAGCTCCATCCTGAGATCTTGTCACGGTGTCGACGTTTTCGTCGGCTTTCCTTCTTTATACCAAAGAATAATAGCTGATTGTAGAATTCAAGAGTTGTTCTATCGGCTGTGTATTCCCATAATAACTTTGTCGGCAAGCTCTCAGATTGGGTCCGTGATTGGTCTTCTGATATTTATATAATCTTTTTATTTTCCCCTTGCATGTGACCGATGGAATGTTATTTGCCAAACAGCAACTTGCCGACCGATTAGTCTTCGCTACAATATGTACCTGCCATTCTTATCCTTCTAAAGAACCATCTATCAGCTTAAACCATCGGTTCCTTTACTTTTCTCTCAGAGGCCATTGGCTGGGTCTGCGATTCATCCGACATTGTTCCATTATCAGAGAGCTACTGGCCTACTGCACTTGCGTTGGATCATCGTCAACATAGACTCTCAGCATTGATGTATCAGCGATATCATCGGCATCGCCGTGGTGTCGTTATATTGCTTGTTCGCTCATCCGGTATTTACTAGCCAATGGAAATAAATCAGCTACTCCTCCATCACCGGCCTGTTCTTTATCTTCTTCTTCCATTTGCTGCCCATGTACTGCTGTATTATCTTGGCCGGCGAAAACCAGGAGCAAGGCGTGCATCCATTGATATGTCAGCCAATATCATGTAGTATCCGTGCCTCCTCAACTGCCTTTATGGACTTGCTTGATGCACCATTCCACATTCTGCTCCTAGGTGCAGACGTCGAACTTTCCTCTTCTAAATCTTGATTAGGACTGGTGTCGTTTCTTCCCAGCACCCTTGCATCGGCATCGACAGTAATAGTAGCGGCAGTGGTAGTAGCAATGCCGTTTGCATCATAACAGAACCGCTTACCATCGGCTTTTTGGTAATAGGAAAACCAACTTTATTCAGCCGATCATGTATTGATGACTTCCATTGATTTGCCGAAACGTGACTCATTGGCTGATGGTTAAGTAGGTTACTTGCTTCCGGCTGCCGACCTTCTCATGTGCTGATGAATACGCCAATCTTACATCCATGCCAAGAAGTGCCTTCAATGTGATATCAGCATTATATTGTGCCGCCTCATCGTGAGTACCGTCAGCCTTCTCATCGTGAGCACTGTCTTGTCAGTTCCAGCAGCTCCATGGTCATTGTCTTGGTCGTTGCCTATTCTCTGTTTCTGGTGGCGGCCTTGTAGTACCTTGGGAGTACCTCCAGATTTCAGTAGCGTATAGATGTCGTGACCTGTATTAGCACCGGTAACCACACCATCGACTGAACCAGTTTATACTTCCATCGGCTGTGTAGAACAATAGCCGATATATATATATATATATCAATTGGTTGCTCCTGCGTCGATGGAATTTCCCCTGACTCTAAGTTAATCACTTTTACGAGAGGCCATTTTTGTTTGTTAGCTGCAGACCAAAATATTCTCTCACTGAGTTAATTGGAGGACAGCATGTGTAGATGACCCTTTTAATCAAATCGGCTGCCTTTCACTGACTAGTGTCTGAACTACAAGAAGCCGATTTGTCTTGTTTGCTGATATAACCATGCATTGCTTACATCTTCAATTTTGCAATTCGATGCGCTCCAGGCTTGGCACAAGTCTTGATGTTCTTGTAAGCATAGAGAGTCATGTCTTGGACGGTTGCTCGCTTGAAAGGTCTTTCAGGCTCAATCAATCTTGGTATGTTATTGGCTTCGTCAACAGCTTCGTCTCCTTCTCGGTGGACAGGTAGCTTCTGCACTGCTGTGCTGACATCTTGATCATTTGGTACCGATTTTCCATTTTGGCATCGGCAGTAGTGACCTAGATGATATTGGTGACTCCAGTTTTCTTGCATCGGCGGTGGCCAGTTTGAGATGGTCTCATGGCGCTGCCATTCCATGGTTGACGTAGATGAAGTGATCGGCGGAATCGCCGAGGACTCTCATCTTTTGAAGCTTCCCTTGTTAATCCAGCCTTGACATATGGTTTATCCTTCATACAGTTATGGACAATTCATGATGGCATTTCTTCATCCTCCGTTCAAAGCAATCGGCTCCATCGTATTTTAATAATAATACCAATAGCTGACGCCTGTCGGAGTTGCAGCAATGGCCACACTCTGCGCCGATCAAATTTATTCGCCGATCATCTGCCAATGGCTGGACCCTCGAGATTGCATCACCAAAGACCGTACTACTACACCTGTTTCGCACCGACATAATAGGCTGGCATAATCTATGATGAATGCCTCGAAGCATTTCCTTCAAGCGGAGAAAGAGGAAAACCTTATTGTCGGCTTCTAATAATGCACTCATTTTCAATAATCCATAGCTGATATATTTCTATATAGGCCGATGCATTCAGCCAATGGGCTCAGTCGGCATTACGCCTGGCAAATTCTTGTTGATGAACGCAGGCGTGAAGTTAATGCTGGCATCAGACCACGTTACTTTGCCGATTTAGAGTCTATAGCATCCCCTTGTCAATATTGGATGCTTTCTCAGCCGATTCTTAATTATTGACCAATTAGCTCTCACATCAGCCATGACCATACCACATTAGCTTCTAGTGCGTATGCATGCACAAAACGGTACGTACACCAAGTATATCGGTATGTAACTATAGAGCTTCGTCCGTATAATATCGCTACCTCTCTTGTTGTCCAGATTAAATAAATGTCAACCATTGGCCCCTCCGCGCAACATCAGATGACTTTTAATAATTTTAGCCTCACGTAGCTGTGACATGCATAAGTGTAGCATGTAGCTGATCGAAATTAACATCCGCTCTCTGCATCATCGTCGGAGACAAAATGATGCTTGTGTATATCAACAAAATGTCTGTATAACCAACGAAGTCCAGAGCCACTTATTTAATAATGAATCAGCTGTTTCCATGATCAGAACCGATATCCATATCCCAGACCAATTAGCCATTCTGAATAGTACGTAGCCGATGCCATCAGCTTTTAACACAATGTTGTAACCTGGTAAGCTTCATCGACTGAAAATTGGTTCATCGGCCCCTGACCAGCTTCTACCACCTCTATTGGTAGTGATGATATCGGGGATTCCATCAAGAGATCAATTCTATCTGTCAAGCTTCTGTACTCTGGGTGTCTCCTTTCTTTTGTACAGGATCCGAGTATTCCGGCGGCTCTTGGTTTGTACGTAGCTTATGTAGCCCATTAGCACATAGCTGGTACCATTTTGATTCAGCTTCTCATCACTCAATTACATGCTGATTCCAAGCTGCATCTTCGTGGCTCGTGCCATCGTCACTTTGACTTCACCGGCAGCTTTCCGTCCATCTGAATACTCTTGTATTCCAATGGTGCACAGTTGTTGCGGCTTGTATTGACGCTGATGACTACACCATGGTCAGCTCTACACTTAGATGAACACCAGTAGCCGATGTTTATGTCCTATCGGCTCAATTAAGCACTATTAGCCGAAAAATAGATTGACTATCCTTTCATCTTCTCAGGTTCTAATCATTGATCGACTGCTCTTCCAATACTCATACAATTAGCTGATATGTCCTTTTACATAATTCCATACTTATCGTGTAGGTAAACAGGAAAGACCTATCAGGTAGCCATCAGCCGATGCGTGGTATGACTCTATACCATCCCATTTTATAATTTAATTAATCAGCTATTGCAAGCTGGACGATTTTCAATTCTATCGACTATCCGATATGTCTCTCGACTCAGCAGTATCCATCAGCTTCTCTTCGTTAAAGAACTTCATAATTGAGACTGCCCAATCACTAGCTCAATATTTCAATGCCCCATCAGTGTCTTTGAGAAAACTGGATGCCGTCTTGAATTTAGTCGTGTATTCTGCCGCTTGCTTGTCGATCTCACATAGCTGGCCGAGTAAATAAAAGTTTTATTAAGGATCTTCACTTTGTTTCCTCTGGCCAGTAGCATTTAATCTCGTCGATTCTTTTTCTGTTACTCCATAGCCGATATATTCTGTATATGCCAGCATGTATATTACGCAACATACGTATGGCCTTGCCGATAACACATTAATCAAGGTAGAGTCTTGCTTTGGTTAAGATCATATTGCCGATTATACTGACAAATTGTCTCCTTCATCGGCTAGATAAAACAACTTCATCCGAAGAAGAAGGATAAGCCAACAACAATTCCCCATCTGATGCACGCACTTACATTTGTTTTGGTGCCAATTGATCTACTCCACTTGCCGCGTAGGGCAGCTATCAGTAGATACATACCGCGTAGGGCATTAGGCATTTGTCGTAGACTTGCCTGCTTGATGACGAGTCGGTGCAGATCCGTTCGCTAACAATGTTGTTGTAGTCGTCGTCGTCAAAGTAGTCATTGATAAAGTTGTCGGCGAGATCGCCGGCGTCGAGCTTGATGGTGACTCCTTCTTATTTTATTCCCATTCTTTGGCCTGCTAGTTGCCCTTGCACTCATGCTAACCGATTGCATCTGTTCCTCCTTGAATAGCTTTTCTTCTTCTATTCTCATCGGCTATCTCTGTGTAACGACAAAAGATCCATCCATCAGGATGTCGTAGTTCAAACCAGCCCCTAGCCGATTGTTTTATCTCTCCGCAGGATAATAATAAGTACTCCTAAATTAATTTGGAATCTGTATACACGAGCCATATTTCAAAACACAGAAATCCCGCAAGGTGAGCTGCTCCCCTGTTTTTCTTCTGTAGCAGAACCTTCATAGATTAATGATGCACTAAGATTTGTTGTATTGGCTCCATCCATCAGCTCCATTAGGAAATAGCCATTGAGTCTTATTCTTTTTAATCATCATTAATGCAATCATCTTCTACACGAGAGGTTGGATGTGAGTCGCTAATAGTAAACAAAAGAGACAAGCTCCGATTGTGCTCTGCCAAATGCCAACATTGGCTGATAACTCAACTGCCCATCAACTGACAAATTTCGTGAATGAGCCGATCCTTGGATGTACATGATTTAATATTCAGTGATAAGTACTGCCGAGTGCCAAATTAATATACTCCACTTTCCTGCTTGCTGATTGAGAATCTATTATCGATTTAATAACGGCCGAAATAATTATTGCTCAATCAATCCGAGTCGAATTTCTTCAAATCTTTATGGATCATTAAATATTCCAAGACAGCTCTGTTCAACATCTGTCAATTCCATCGGCCAATTTAAAACAACTACTCCCTCCGTCCCAAAAAGAATGACGTTTTAGAATTCAAAATTTGTCCCAAAAAGAATGATGTTTTACTTAATTTGGCATGTGTGTATGTGCATGTAGGCATGCAACAATCAATTAGCACCTAATATGGCAAATAAATAGGGGCAATTGAGGTCATTTCACCTCCTTAATAATCTGTCCTAAAATTTCTAGAATGACATTATTTTTGGAACAGAGGGAGTACACGTATCCTCTAGATCCTCCTCCATAATTAACTTGGCTCAAGATCAATCTGGAACAAATAGCCGATAGACACGTCTCATACAGTATGTTGCTTTTGTCCACCTGGATCCCACAGAAAATAATCTCCACATAGTTGATACTTCTGGGTGATATTTCTGGACAATGGGCAATAAATAATATGACAATTTGTATCTTGCCCTGCTTCTGCTATCCAATCATCAACCACTTCTTCCTTTAATGGTCGATCGGCTTGCTTTTCTCTATCTTTGTAATTGGTCGGGACTTCTTCCTCATGAGTGTCTTCAGAGCTATACTCTTCTCCATGTTGACCTTTATTTTTGAACCCATTAACCGAGACCTGTGCTTCATGATCATTATTTTTTGTTGTCTGCACATGCTCTTCAAGTTCAATCTTTTGACGCTCAATAGCCAATTGGATTGGTAGCTTTGTTACCGGTTGTGATGGCAACACAATAAACTAATGAGCCACCGCCGATGATTCCTGAGGGGCAGACTGTGACTGAATATTCTCATCTTCTAGTTGACAGCTCCCTTGATCATGGTCTTTTTCTTTGACCTTTTTGTCAATTTTTATTCGCTGCGCAAGCTCCATAGAGGCCGCTAATTTTTATGTAGATTTAGATTTAATTAGATTTAGATTTAGATTAGAATTTAGATTTAGATTTAATTTAGATTTAGATTTGAATTAGAATTTAGATTTAGATTTATTTTAGTTTTAGATTTGAATTTATATTTAGATTTTAGATTTAGGTTTGAATTTAGATTTAGGTTTGAATTTAGATTCAAATTCGCTCGACTAGATCGACTCCCTCTATTTCGCTAGACTCGTTAGTACACTCAACACGCTCGACTCCAGACACGCTCGACACGCTCGACTCCCGACACGCTCGACTCCCGACAGGCTCGACACGCTCGACTCCCGACACGCTCGACTAGCTCGACACGCTCGACTCCCGACACGCTCGACACTCCCGACACGCTCGACTCCTGACACTCTCGACATGCTCGACTAGCTCGACACGCTCGACTCCCGACAGGCTCGACACACTCGACTCCCGACACTCTCGACACGCTCGACTAGCTTGACACGCTTGACTAGCTCGACACGCTCGACTCATTAGAAATTTAGTTTCTTCATTACAAATTTATTTTCTTCATTACAAATCTAGTTTCTTCATTACAAATCTAGTTTCTTCATTAGAAATCTAGTTTCTTCATTAGAAATTTAGTTTCTTCATTACAAATATCATAATTATTTATTCTTCTCATGTTGTTTTAGTGACAATGGATCCAAGAGCGGAGGAGCAACACGCAGAGCAAATGTTAATGGATATCATTGCTAACACCAATGGTTCGAACAATCCAGCAAATGAACAAGATCAGCGGGAGGCTGACAGCTACCTCAACATGTCTGGTGAAGGCATCGTTAGGGAAGAGGAACCAATTGCTCAGACACATAACGATGAGCAACAATCAGAGGTATAATTAGTAGAAAACTAGTAATTCCCACGTCACGTTTGAAGTTCAATTAGTAATAGGAACAGCAACCAGTTAATAGTTCGTAAATTTCCAGGAACCTACATCGAGCAGCAAAAAGCCTCGTGGGCCACGCGGCCCAAAGAAGAAGCTAGAGGGCCGTTTCATCATCACGGATGTATCTGATGAAGGCGTGCCATTAGTTCCACATGAAAATGTCGTCAAGTTGACAAACCACATTGGGGCTCTTGTCAGGGATAACATCCCAATAAGCTTTCGTTATTGGAAAGGAGCTGAAGCTGAACTTCAGAATGATGATGAAGATGAACATGAGGATGCACAACAATATGTGGTGCCGGACACATAGAAGAACATGATTTGGACCAAGGTGGAATCACACTTCTCATTTCCAGACGGTACAAATCTGGCAAAAGTTCGGACTTGGGCCATGCAGAAGGGTGCAATAGCCTTTCAGTCATTCAAGAAACGACTGACCAAAGACTACATCAAGAAGGGACTTGCACCCGATTTCACAAAGAAGGGAAATGCAAAGTTAAGACATCACTGGGATTCATTTGTGCAGTACAAGCAAACGTAAGAAGCCGCCAGATTGATTGCAACCAACACCACCAATGCATCTAAAAATAAAGAATTTCATAAGCTTGGGTCTGGCGGTTACAAGGTGGCATTGCCCAAATGGGAAAAGATGGAACAAGATCTAATTGCACGTGGAATCATACCTGTAACTCTAGATTGGCCCGAGCGAGCGAGGACTTATTATTATGCTCATGGTGGCAGCCTCAATCCAGAAGATGGAACATTAGTACCAGGCGACCAAATAAGAGAGACAGCGGCAAGACTTGTTGAGTTCATCCGCCTGAGGGCTGAAGGAGCATTTGTGCCTGATTGAGAGAAAGATGAGCTTAGTGCTGCAATAGGCACTGCAGAACACGGTGGACGTTGCCGAGGCAAATGTGTAGTTCCATGGAATGTCGCATGGAGTGAGAACATTGACTCATATAGAAGTCGCAAAAGGGCTAAGGACCAACATGCTAGACAACTAAGAGACTTGCAAGAGCGCGTCTTCAATACTGAGACAAGAATGGAGAAAATCATTGACGAGCGTGTGGCTCTTGCTATTAGCAAACAATCATCTCACCAGCAAGGTCCTATTGATGAAATGAGCCCATCTGCTAAGGGGAAAAGCAGTGTCGCTTCAACGGAAGCAGCACCAACAAACACAGAAGCAGCAGCCCCAGCCAAGGAAGCAACACCACCTGCCTCACCGGGAAGCACACATCGATACCCTGTGGATGACATCACCGTGAGGTCAGCGTGCAAGCTTCTCTCTCGACTAAGAAATAAGATGCTTCTAGTGGGTTACGGTGTGGCTGAGAAACCAGCACCAGGGGAAACGTTCATGAATGTAGAAATTTCAACATCAATGTACACCAAAGTATTTGTGGATCGAGTGATCGATGGTTGGGAGGACCTCGAACTGGAGATACCAGGACCTGATGGGGAGACAATGTTTGGAGATACTGTGCACGGTTGGGTTTTTTTGGCCCAAGGAGCACATAGAGATTACGCAACTAGCACCTCCTCCTCCTCCTGCTAACTCCCCTACATCACATAAATGTCAAGATCAGCAACCGCCTTCACCACTTTCAAGGGCAGAGCGCAACATGAGTCCTGGGGCAGTTGACATGGACCCAAGCGAGAGTTCACCTCCTTCTCCACCTCCTCCACTTGCTAAGGGCAAGGGTACCAAGCGACGAGCTCCTCCTTCTCCTCCTCCAAAGAAGCAGAACAAACCAAAGCAAAAGAAGCCTACACCAAAACTAGCTTACGAGAAGGCAGATGAGGAACTTGGTGTGGCAGTGAGGGAAGAACTGGATAGACAAATATTCAAAGTTAAGAAGCCTCCGGTTGAGAAACAAGCTGACCATGTCAAATTTCATCGTTTCATGAAACAAATAGAGGAGGAAAAAAGAAAAAAACCAGAGGCACCTCGATTGAGTGACTATGACCGACAAGTATTAAAAACTCAACGCACCAAGAAGATGGCAAAGAAACCTGCCTCTAGTGTTCCACAACTAGGGACCCAGTCAAAATAATCTATCCCCCCTCATGGTGCTTTCAGCCTCTGACCAACAATTGCTTCATTTTGCTAAAGAAACAGGCCTGACTGCTGCTCAACTTCGAGGGGATGATGTAATCCAACCTCATGAAGTGCCAAATAGACCAGTTTCAAATTATGAGCAACAATTGCTTCAATTTGCTAAAGAATCAGGTCTCACTCCAGCTCAACTTCAAGGGGTGGATAAAATCGCACCGCATCACGGGGCAAATAGACCAAAGTATGTGCCTGGGGAACCGCTAGTGTGGCCGCGATTGCTAACATATCTTCCAACGAGGATGTATGAATTGCACAAATGGCACATGAGAGCGGCAGCCACTGGGATGAAATTACTCGAAGTTCGCATTGAGGACCATCATCATTTCCGTGGCCGAGTCATGTTCCCTATTCACATGGAGGAGTTCTGGTTCCTATTCAATCAAGATGCAGTTGAGGTCACATTCGTCGGTTGCTGGACTCAGTAAGTGTTTATTCTACTAAAAGCTGAAAATCAATGCTCTAGCCATTGTACATATCTAAACTTCTGTATTTTAATTTGTATCATACAGCTACGAGATGCAACAGTGCAGGAGGAAAGGAATAATGGATGTCGGCCACATGGATCCTTTGATGATAAATCAGGTTAATGTCAAAGGCAATGAAATGGATACATTTGATTATGTACTCATGTATCTAGACAAATACCATAACAAGGGTACCATACTTCTGCCATACAACTTCGGGTGAGCAAAGCGTAACTCATCTCTTTTTATTTTTCAAATTACATTTCATTTTTCAAGAAACTAATACTTCTACATCTATGGACAGCTTTCACTGGATTCTCTTGGCTTTCTCTATGCCTCTAAACAAGGTCTTCATCTTCGACTCTTTGAGGAAGACTACAGATAAAAGCAAATACGAAGATTTCATAAATATGATAAAACTTGCATGGACTTGTCTCAGTGCTAAGTACCCCGGAAAATTCAAAGAGAACATTTATGTCCACTATGATTTCCCAGTACGTGTCTTAGCTTATTCACTTCTTACAATGCAATAAAAAATATTTCATAACTTTGTTTTTGCATATGTGCAGTGCCTGACACAACCTTCCGGCACCAATCTATGCGGATACTATGTATGCAGTTGATGCACCATTTTTCATCACTCGCTCCGCATAGCTCATTCGAAAAAAAGGTGCGTGCACACACAACTGCAACTACATGAAATTCTTATGTATTGTTCATATTCTCCGGTTGTTATTCATTTGTTCATATTATTTGGTAGATTGAAGCCATCAAGGAAGGATTCCTCGAGACAGAAAAAATCCGATTGATTCAAGAACAATTATGCGGATTTATTCTAGATGAGGTTATTAGTCCAGCGGGAGAGCATTATGCAGGTTTATCATCTATTATTGTAATGGGAGAGACCCAGGAAATGACAAGTCATGGCAACAAAGAGGCATCTGGAAGTAAAGACCAAGCATCTGGAAGCACCAAGAGCCAACAAGGCGGGAAAAAATAAACTCTGCTAACATTAATTGATCCAATGTATATTATTAATCTTAATTTCAGTATGCACAATATGCTCATGTGTAATATTAGTTTTCTCCAAACTTCTTCAATTTCAATTATCTCAAATATAATATTTTATATGCCACACGACTTTATATTACAGCGTATTAGGATTCGTATTAGGAATCGTATTGGTACATTAAAGAAATACTATAGAATAAACAAACATAAAAGAAAATAAAAAAGAAAAACAAAAAAAGGGTCATTTGTACCGGTTGGTGTCTCCAACCGGTACAAATGTTGCCCCCGCCACGTCGGAGGGGGAGGAACATTTGTACCGGGGCTGGACACGCACCGGTACAAATGTTCCTCCCTCATTTGTACCGGATGGTTTGTACCGAATCCATACCCGGTACAAATGAGGGTTTGGAGCCGGTACAAATGAGCTCTTTTCTAGTAGTGTATGTAGCAAAGTTTCATATGCGCAGGCCATGCACACAATTACGCTCAATCTTCCTTTTGATTGAATTTAGAGTTCTTTGTAGTTACGTTGTTCTTTTTTTATCTTGTTGAGATATTCAGGCACATGAGGAACAGCAATTCGAACCCTGTTCAGTAGGGTAAACTGTTGTCGAAGCACTATCTTGTTGCACAACTCGTACTTACAAGGCTGCAGCTGCACTGAGACAAAACACATACGCTACTCCCTGCATGTTCGTGTAGTACAACACAATCAGACGTTAGATCCAACTCAAAATTTTTAATTGCGAACATACACTAATTACAAGGCCGCATTAGACAAAGAAGAATGTACGTTACTCTTGCATGTTCGTGTAATACAACTCCAACAGATCTTAGATCCAACTCAAAATCTGGAAACTCTTAGCTAAGGTGTGAATTTTGCATACAGTGATGAAAATTTTTCCAACAGCTTTTAATTGGTGGTTGATACAGTTAACCTTCTGTGCGGTGTCTTATTGGTGGTCAAATAAATGATGATTTTAAATCCTTGTTTTCAAATTAAACTGTCACTAATGCAGAATTACAATCGCAATCGCGTTGCTACGGCCGAAATAATTTTTTTTACATTAGTTCCACATGAAAATGTCGTCAAGTTGACAAACCACATTGGGGCTCTTGTCAGGGATAACATCCCAATAAGCTTTCGTTATTGGAAAGGAGCTGAAGCTGAACTTCAGAATGATGATGAAGATGAACATGAGGATGCACAACATGTGGTGCCGGACACATAGAAGAACATGATTTGGACCGAGGTGGAATCACACTTCTCATTTCCAGACGGTACAAATCTGGCAAAAGTTCGGACTTGGGCCATGCAGAAGGGTGCAATAGCCTTTCAGTCATTCAAGAAACGGCTGACCAAAGACTACATCAAGAAGGGACTTGCACCCGATTTCACTAAGAAGGGAAATGCAAAGTTAAGAGATCACTGGGATTCATTTGTGCAGTACAAGCAAACGCAAGAAGCCGCCAGATTGATTGCAACCAACACCGCCAATGCATCTAAAAATAAAGAATTTCATAAGCTTGGGTCTGGCGGTTACAAGGTGGCATTGCCCAAATGGGAAAATATTCGTATTAGGAATCGTATTGGTACATTAAAGAAATACTATAGAATAAACAAACATAAAAGAAAATAAAAAAGAAAAACAAAAAAAGGGTCATTTGTACCGGTTGGTGTCTCCAACCGGTACAAATGTTGCCCCCGCCACGTCGGAGGGGGAGGAACATTTGTACCGGGGCTGGACACGCACCGGTACAAATGTTCCTCCCTCATTTGTACCGGATGGTTTGTACCGAATCCATACCCGGTACAAATGAGGGTTTGGAGCCGGTACAAATGAGCTCTTTTCTAGTAGTGTATGTAGCAAAGTTTCATATGCGCAGGCCATGCACACAATTACGCTCAATCTTCCTTTTGATTGAATTTAGAGTTCTTTGTAGTTACGTTGTTCTTTTTTTATCTTGTTGAGATATTCAGGCACATGAGGAACAGCAATTCGAACCCTGTTCAGTAGGGTAAACTGTTGTCGAAGCACTATCTTGTTGCACAACTCGTACTTACAAGGCTGCAGCTGCACTGAGACAAAACACATACGCTACTCCCTGCATGTTCGTGTAGTACAACACAATCAGACGTTAGATCCAACTCAAAATTTTTAATTGCGAACATACACTAATTACAAGGCCGCATTAGACAAAGAAGAATGTACGTTACTCTTGCATGTTCGTGTAATACAACTCCAACAGATCTTAGATCCAACTCAAAATCTGGAAACTCTTAGCTAAGGTGTGAATTTTGCATACAGTGATGAAAAGTTTTCCATCAGCTTTTAATTGGTGGTTGATACAGTTAACCTTCTGTGCGGTGTCTTATTGGTGGTCAAATAAATGATGATTTTAAATCATTGTTTTCAAATTAAACTGTCACTAATGCAGAATAACAATCGCAATCGCGTTGCTACGGCCAAAATAATTTTTTTTACATTAAGACATGTTATATTAAGACATGTTGAAATAGAGGCAAACACCATGACTTGAACAATATTAATGCTCCACAAACATATTTGAAAGTAATAAAATGAATTGGTCAAACAGAAACAACTTTTCTCTGACCATCAAGTTTCATCATGTAAACTATGTGTGAATCAAAGTCATGTAGCAATAGAGGCATACATAATGACATGAACAATGCTCATACAATGTTCTTGCAAGAACATATTCCAAGGTAAGATAATGAATTGTTAACATGTTTGTAAGCACAATAAAACCGCTTATCGATCAATAATGCACTTGGCAGGATAATTGCTTCTTAGATGTTCTTCCCTTCTATGTTGACTTCCAACTCTTTAACACAGGAGAGTAGAGATAAGAAATTAGAATGAAATAAAACGAAGGAACAAGGAATGAAGAAAAATAGTGGTTGGACACCATTATTGACGAAGTTGATTTCATCAAATGGCAAATATGCAAATAGAGCAGTTACCTTCTGCTCACTGGAAGCACGCTCTGCGTTAACAACAAGCAACAGTTCCAAGCCTGACCTTCTGCTCACTTGTAGCAATCAACTCTGTTTATCAGTTACTTTCCCAGTTTGAATATTCTTAACATGTAACTAAAAAGTTTGAATATTCTTAACATGTAACTAAACCAGTCTTCGTGTGTGATTAGAACCATTTACAAGCTAATTCTTAACACTGACAACTCGAAGTCAAGCAAATTTGTCCCTACATAGGAATGGAAACAAACGTAGGATTGAGATGTGAGGTTAGTAGCAAAACAACAGATGATAGGAAAACACATGAAATTTGGTAGAAAGGATTATTTGGAACGCAGAATCTTATATAACAGGAATTAGAAAATATCCATGTTATAAAACCATATTCGACATTAAGGATATGTTAACATAAATTATTTTCTATTAACCATAATTGCACGTGAAACCTTTTCCTTTTGGTTCACTGTACGTCACTTCTAACACGGTCTTATCCTCTCATTCAGCACATTGTTCCCCATTCCTCACCTCTTTCACCGTACACCGCTAAACAGGGCGCTCATGCCCCAAAAAATTGAGGAGCCTTGCAAAGTCGTTTGTCTTCTTTGTAGTGTCCACTAAATTGATCAAACTTCTTAGAACAACACAAAACGCCCTCCAATCTGGGCTCCAGCTATGTTTTTAGGAGAGAGAGAGAGAGAGAGAGAGCTAAAAATCGTCTCCAACTGACCTCTCATCCCCTTCCTAACTTTGAGTCCTCTCTCATCCAGCACCTTGGACCTCCCACATCTAGGAGCCTGTTCCAGCCTCTCCTCCGGAGTAACTACTGCTGTTCACACGCCGGCTAGGATGCTGTTCCCATCACCAGACGTTCATGTTGTCTCCTGAATTTTTCCTACCCGGAAGATCCAGAGTGAGAGAGGGGTACTGTAGAGAGAGGGTCGTCGCTTTGTGCAGGCCAAAACAACCGGTGGCCGCTCGTAGATCCAACGGCCAAAGAATGGAATCGCTATCCCAGGCTATGGCCAGGCAGCGGTGCGTGCAGGCGGCAAGGCGAGTTGAGGGGTGCAGGTGGTGAGCTTGGGGCTGGAGGTGAGAGCCTCGCCGCACCTTGGCCCAAGGGGCTGTGGTGGATTTGACGCTGCGGTAAGCAGCAGGGGTAGGGCGGCCTGGAGAGAGAAGCAGCACGCGTAGCCGCGCAAGGCAGGTCGAGGGTCTGGATAGAACAAAGAGTTGGGGAAAATAAAAGAGAGGAAAACGGAAAAAAGAAAAGGGAAATTAGATGAAGAGAAAAAAGAAAAAGAAAAGAGAAAGGGAAAAAGAAATGTAGTTGGAGAAGAAAAGGAAAATAGGAAGAAAACAGAAAACAAAAACTGCAAAAAAGCTTCTCCAACAGAGTTGCTATATGGGTTGCTATTTTAGGTTGGGTCAATATGTTCTTCTCTCCACACGGGGATGACATGCGAATTCAAGATCCACTGTGGGATAGGTGGCGCCACGGATGGAGGAGAGGCGGCCGGGCCAGGGAGGGCAGATGGCCGGCAAAATTTCGCCAGATGAGCTCGTGGTGGAGGAGGAGATGTTGTCCTTGAATCGGGAATGTGGAGGTGGCGGTGGGGGAGGAGGTGGTGGCCGGAAAGGAGGAGGAGGAGGAGAAGTAGGCGATCGGGGAAATGGCCATGCACTGCTGGCCTCAGTTTTGGGTGGAGTGCGGGGGAGAGTGGCCATCATAGCTAGCTCCCTTGGGCGTGGCGGTCGACACCTAAGCCGACATAGCGAGCTCCCGTTGGCTCTACAGGGAGAGGGACAAAGGAGGGCAGCATGAGGGGAAGAACAGGGAGGGGACATGATAAGATTTTGTTGATTTTACGAATTTGACATTGAAAAAATGATTCATTCCCATACTAGTCTTTGAATGGAATATAAGTACCCAGTTTTAAGTATACTGATGGAGAATAGCGCAATTTTTTTCCCAAAACCTTTCTCTCATGAAACTATAACCAGTTTAAGGTCTCCAAATTTACCAACTCTAATGAAGATAACCCTTGGTTGTATACCTCCACCATGTGGATATAATAGGATGGATTTTATTCTCAATATAAAAATACGGGCGAGCCATGCCTAGAATAGGCACAAGAAATCAAATTTTGAGATGTGTACCGGGATGTCAACGCTCTGTGTTAACGTTCAATTCGTTCCTACATCCTCACCACTATGGATCGCCGATCTGCCGGATCCACGTCAACGCTAGCTGTGGAGTGCTGCTGCCGTAGAATCTCTCACAAAAAATATTGAAACACGAGGACAGGGAGCTCAGACAGGTAAGGAGAGTGACATGGGTATGGCCCAGACGAAAACAATAGTTAATTAACAAAAAAATATTGTTACATTAGCTATTTTATTAGTTATGCAGGGATCACATGCAGGACAGATTAGTTTTCCAATCACATAGGGATCACAGCTAAACGAGTCTAATAAGCAGGTTATCGATCTGATACAGTTGACAAAATTAGCATCCTAAATTGCAGCTTCACGCTGCCGTGTCCGGAAGCAGTCTGCGATGAGTCATCCAGCAATACCATTCTCTGCTGTAGGGCATGTGAAGCTGCATCGGATGCCATCCACAGACCCTTTCCATTCTTTTATTGGATTATTAGATACGATTGTGGCTCGGCATGGCTTCGGCCTCTCCGTTGACCCATCTTTCGCTTTCAAAATATTGACGACGAAACTAACTTTTTTTTTTACAAAATTAACTTGTATAAACTGCTGGCATCTGAACCTCCCCGTCTTCTTCAATCGCTCTCTCAGCTGACACCGGCTCAAGCGATGGACGCCCCTGCCTCTGCATGCTCCTCGGCAAGCACACTTATCGGAGGTTTCCTCTCGGAGAGGACGTACACGCCGCCATCTTGGGCAAGGCACCTGTCCCCCGTTCCTTCCAACGCCTTCTCCCTCGGCCATGTAAGTTTGTCCATCTACCTATAACGCAAAATAAATTCTAATTTCTGCAATCCAAAGTTTAATTTGGTCCAGACTCACTGTACAGAGATCACCGGTTCCATATGAAATATTTTACCATGTTCTCGCCAGTTGTGACTCATTTGCAGCTTGTATTTGTTCAATGGAAGCACAGCTCCCTACACCAATTCACAAATGGAATCTACCCAATCTTCCGGAAGGCACGGAAATGTGGATCAAGGTTCAGTGAACAAGCTCAAACTCCTCCAATTCATGATTCTCTACTCCGTTATGAAGGAGTACATTTGATTTATAGTACATTTTGTGCTCTACATTGATATATATATCTGGAGCTTTTTCTGCGATATTTGTAGCGAGACGATCTGTCCGGCATGCAGTTGAGTGGAAACAAGATCCGGAAGCTGGAGTTTCTCATGGCAGATGCCGTAGCGCATGGCGCGGACTGCATTATCACTCTTGGTGGTGTCCAAAGCAGCCATTGCCGCGCGTCTGCAGTGGCGGCCAAGTATCTCAATCTTGAGTGCTATTTGATACTGCGTACCACCAAGGTGATGTAGTGGCGTTATTAGGTGAAATCAGTTGAATATGTAGGTATGGCATGTGAATGTTTTTTTTTTTTGGTTTGGATTTTTCCAGGATCTTGTAGATAAGGACCCTGGTTTAGTGGGCAACCTCCTTGTGGAGAGACTTGTTGGAGCGCACATTCATCTTGTATCCGAAGAAGAGTATGCTGAAATCGGCGGCGAGGTATAGACCCTGCACAACACATGGGAATTTTAATACCTTTTGTTTGGATATGCACAGATCCCTAATGACGTATTAAGACAAAAGAAAAGTGGTTTTTTTGCTTAGTCGTAATAACCATCAAAGTATCTGAATAATTGTTTAAAGCATAATGGAACACGGACTACACCGTGACACCAGACATGTAGTTTGTCATTGTAAAACACCCACCACCTAATGCTCAAGCTTTTCCTAACCATGTCATAGATTCGTCTTGTATAGGCTTTAGCTGATCTGCTGAAAAACAAGCTACTGGAGGAAGGGCGGAAGCCATATGTAATTCCTGCTGGTGGATCAAACTCATTGGGAACTTGGTATTTTCCTATTTTAAGTGTAATGTTGGATTGTTGGTACATCCAAAAAGAAATACATCACTTTCTATGCTTGAAACCGACATTACGAGTGTCATATTTTATTGGAAAGATTCTTTAGCCTCTACATTATCTCAGAGTTGAATCTAGTGGATCTGACACGGACATCATTTAGGCATGTTTAAACATGTGGCAAGCAAGAAGTACACATAAATGAGTTTGGGAGTCAAATGTGGTGTGTATGGAAGCTATATGTATATACAGGTATATAAATGAGCTCTATATAAATAAAATAATCACAACATGTGAGGAGGATATGGGGGTTGGACCTAAATATTTCTACAATAATAATGAAAAATCAAATCTCGGTCAGTGGGGAAAGAAAGACTGTCCTCGTGGGAATTCGCTTCTCATAATGCAACTGATTGTTTATAATTTATTCAAATGAACTCGATTTATTATTTGCATCCTGTTCTGAAACAAACATCCCCAGGGGATACATCGAGGCGATAAGGGAGATAGAGCAACAAGTTCAGGAATCTGCAGACATCAAGTTTGATGATATTGTCGTGGCCTCTGGCAGGTAATTCATTCAGAATTCAGATGTACTCTTTTGTGACTTTTCCTCAGTATTACTATATGTATACAGGGTCCTAATGCCGCCTGCCTATTTTTCTAATTTCTGAAAACTGGACCTGTAACACCATTACTTTTAAGTCTGAATGCTATTACCTTGAATTGACACAGTGGTGGAACCATTGCTGGCCTGGCTCTAGGATCAAGGCTAAGCAGTTTGAAGGCAAAGGTATCATCCGACTTTGTTTTTTCCATACTCCTGCTCCATTTTCAAACCTAAACATTCTGTTCTAACATAGGTCCATGCATTCTCTATTTGGAATGAGCCTGGAGTCCTCTATGATTGTGTTCAAAACTTGATTGATGGACTTCAATCTTGCTTGAATTCACGTGATATTGTCAGCATTGAAAATGTAAGTTATACTTGATCTTTCAATATTAAATAATAAAGCATTTTTAGTGCAGATACTCATATTATTAGATCCCTTTTAAAGTACACAATACTAAGATATACTAGTGTTCGAAAAGGACAAGTATAAAATATCCGAATTTCGTCCAATCAAGTTTAATTGTGTTATGCTGAAATCGTCATATGTGGTATATAGTTGTATACATGCATAGTATAGATAGTATATGGGTATCATAATAAAAGAACACAAATGACATCACTATAGACCCCGTTTAGTTCCGTGAAAATTTTTGGGTCTTCTGTCAAGGCCTATTAGGAGTATTAAACGTAGCCTAATTACAAAACTAATTACACGGATAGACAAGAAATTGCGAGATGAATCCATTAAGACTAATTAATCCATCATTAGAGATTCTTTACTGTAGCATGATGTTGTCTAATCATGGCATAATTTGGCTTGTTAGATTCATCTCGAAAAATTAGAAGAGTCATGAAATGGTTTTTGTCATTAATCCATGTTTAATACTCCTAATTAGTGTCTGAAGAATGTAGTTGGAGAAATTTTTACGAACTAAACAGAGACATAATTAAATTTGAAATACTACAATGGAAAGGACCATTCCGTCTTTGGTATACAATTTTTCTACTAATACTCAAAATCAACAAAGTAATCAATATCGTTGTTACATGGTGGAGTCCCTAAATGATTGACTGCAAACTGTGCATCGATATATCAGCCGAGGATATCCCTCTTGTTTGCAGGCTAAAGGATTAGGTTATGCGATTAACACAGCTGAGGAGCTCAGGTTCGTCAAAGACGTAGCTGCAACAACTGGAGTTATACTAGATCCAGTCTCCAGGTGCAATGCATTTCCTTGTATTTCTTGCAGTGAATTGTGTTTAAAATTCTTGTTTGTATATATAGCCAATATATGATGTTTGGTTCTACTAGTTAGTCACTAACCCACGACTGAAGGCATTTAATTAAATTATCAGCATAATTCCAAATCCATAGCAAACTGTTCCTTTCAATGTTTATGTACATACTTCATGTTACCGCAGTGGGAAGGCCGCACTTCGAATGCTGAAAGACATGTCAGATTTTCCAGCTAAGTGGAGAGGGCGGAAAATCCTGTTTGTCCATACTGGTGGTCTCCTTGGGTTGTATGCTAAGGTTGATCAGTTGTCATCTCTGGCTGGAAGCTGTAGCAGAATGGCGATTGAAGATTATTCTGATACGCACAAAGATGGCGCTGGTAAGATGGTCTGAAATATGGATACGATCAGTTTGTTTGTTGTACATTTCTCAAGTATGGTAAGGAGCAGAGGATCAGTGCAACATAAGAATACATCGCATATTTCTACCATTTGTGTAATGAAACATTAATTACATTATTGGTGTTTGAGACTTTGAGGGCAGTCTCAACGGTGCATTTATGATAGTTTCTATACCTCTTAATTAGACCGACTGCTCACCAATTTGCTGGTGTAGCAAAAGAATTATCACGGAGAGAGAAGATGGAAAGAAGAAATAGTTGTTGCCTTGAGTAGAAACGGCGTCCTCACTTGAATCGAGACGCCAAGAAACCAGCAAAATCCCATTGGAGAGAAACGACCGCTCTCCAAGGTAGTCCTTCAGATCCGGTGCGCGGCCCCGACCTCCATGTGCACATCCAGCATGCAAGCTCGACACAGACGAGCCTAGGTGGATGAACTCCGACCGCCGCCCCCGTCCCCTGCGGGGCGAGTCCACGACACCGCACCCCATGTAGCGAACATGGCCTCATATGCCATTAGTTCGAGTTTGATTTTGGTGATTCATGACAACATGATCATTGGGACTAATCCTATTGTTTTAGCATGTCTTTGTAGACACTTCTAGGTCCCAAGGATGCAAGAAAACCATATGCCAAATTGAGAAGATAGTGTATTTTTCAAGGGTCAAAACCGAGCAAGAAAAGGAAAAGAAAAGACACCGTCGGATGAACCGACGGTCCCTCAAATACAAGCGTCGGTGCAATCGTCGGACGAGTTGGTACACAGGGTCAAACCCTAGGTACCGTCGGATGAACCGACGGTCCATTATTTAGTAGCGTCGGACGAGTTGCAGAGGAAGAGCAAGGAAGACAGTAGCACCGGATGATCCGACGGTCTGAGTGGGGACCCCGTCGGTCTATCCGACGCTCAGTTTGAATTCATACAGAGACGCGCCAAGACGAAGCCTTCAGCACCGGATGATCCGACGCCTTGGACAAGGAGAAGCGTCGGTCTATCCGACGGTCGATTAGAAGCTAACAGAGGCGACTTGAGCGCGGAGTCTTCAGCACCGGATGATCCGACGCACCGTCGGTGCATAGCGTCGGAGCAGTTGTGTCAGAGAACCTCAACGGCTAAGTGACGTGGGAGGGGCACCGGATGAACCGACGCCCTGGAGAATATAGCGTCGGATCATCCGACGGGACCTTTTTCAGTGGCCGTTAGCCAACGGCTAGTTTGATGCCTTGGGCTATTTATACCCCCTCCACTCACCCATTTGAGGAGGCTGGATTGTGTGGAAGTGCAGGAGAGTTCAAGACACCTAGAAGATCATATCCAATCCATCCAAGTGCTTAATTGCTCATCCATAGACTTGCATATGCTTAGTGTATGTGCTTAGTGCTAGGCTTAGCTTAGAGCTGAGTGAGTGCAAGGTTGTGCCAACCTTGTGAGGTGATTCTTGAGTGAATCCAGTTGTACAAGGTTCGCCGGAAGCCTTGGGGCCTAAGTGGCTCACCGGCAATCGTCATCGACCCTCCGGCTTGGTGTGGAGTGGCGAGGACACTTTGTGCGGGGGACGTGGAGACCCCCTTCCTTGGTGGAGAAGCTCCTTAGTGGAGGCGGCATCAAGGTGACCAAGGGAGCTTGACAAGTGCCTAAGTGGCTAGCCTTTGTGGCAAGTCAAGTTGGTGCTCTTGGGAGAGACTTGGTGACCGAGAAGCAATACTCTTGTGTGAGTGCTTCAACAACGTGGACTAGGGGTGGCTTAGTGCCTACCGATACCACGGGATAAATCGCGTGTCAAGAGTTTGCTTCCTCTCATCCCCATTACGTTTCCGCATTTACTCTATTGCAATCTTTGCTTGCCTTTACTTTCCTAGAGTAGTATCTTGCTAGGAATGGCTATAGGTTGCAAACCTTGTTTTGGGATGGGAGTTTCACACTAGAACAACCGTAGTTGCACATATAGATAGTATGTTCTAGTTTACTTTTGTGTAAAATTTAGTGAGCCATAGGTTAAGGTTTTAAGTTGCCTAATTCACCCCCTCCCCCTCTTAGGCTAACGGGCATCCGATTCCCTACACCCCAGCCGGCAAACTCCGGTAACCACGCCCGGCCGCTGTGCCCCTTGCCGCGGAGCTCGGGACTAGGGATGAAAACAATAGGAAATGGTCGGTAAACGGTATGACAAATTTCACAATCTATACAAATGTATCATAGATTTGGCAAATTTATTTCTTTATCAAATGAATATATCAAAAATATAATAATACGATGGAAAAAATTAGTTAAAAATAATAAGTGATATAATACAATAAAAACGAGAACAATGAAAACTGTTACCGTTTTCATCCCTACTCAGGACGCCGCGGCCAGGCCCGCGAGCCCCGGCCGCCACGCTCAGGCCTGCTGCTCCCATCCTCCCACGCTCGCGCAAGACCACTGTGTGTTGTGCTCGGGAGGCTTGGACGGTGGGGTGCAGAAAGAATCGGGAGAGGATACGGAAAAATAAGATGCATGATTAGTCAAGTTTTTATGTGAAGATTAGTGGAAAATTTTGCAATTTAAAGAGCAGTTTCATGATGCGAGGTCCAATGCTCAAGAAAGTTTTATGATATCTACCATTGGGACTACCCTCATACCTTAATATTTATTCCTTATTCAATTGCGACCTTACCTTTATAGTGGTTGGCAAGAAGAACTCCAATAGCCTCTCCATTTCAGACTCTCCATTCAATTTTAGAAAAAGACTAGGTGAATCTCCATGCGTTGCTGCGGGATTTGAGAGAACTTTTCGATAAAAACTATGAATCACTATTAATTCTTATATTAATACGAAGCAAAAAATATCAAAAATTAATCCGACGTTGTAACAACTTGGGATTTGACAGAAGGAAACCGGTGACCAAAAATGACCATTTATTTTATTTAGCACTACCAGTTTACATAATGATCCTTAGTTGGTGGGATATGAGGTGGATAGCTTGCATGAATTACGAATTGTTAGAAGATGATGCACACAGCTTGCATGTATAGAGAAATAGAGTTAACTAGGTGATTCCCCGTGCGTTGCTACGGGATATGAGAGAGTTTTTCAGCTACATTGTCACTGAAATAAAGCAGTGATAGTAATTTTCAGTCTTTTACTAATTCTCATAAACCAAGTAGCTACAGATGGAATTACATAGTAGAATTTTAATATCCGTTCCTTCAAATGTCTAAACTGAACCCATATCGACAACTCTGTTCCTCTGCTATTTGCATCAGCACTCGCATCGCATCTTTCCCTTTCCATCCGCCAAAATTCCCGTGCACCGAACATTCTCGAAATTGCATTCTACTGCTATACCTGCTACTACTTTCCCCCACCAACCAGATTACAGTACGAAGAAGGTATGGTCAAACGGAAAGATGGAATTGGAGGAGGTAGAATGGGATTATGGGAACCTACATACCAAAGAGGTTGCCGGATCAGAGGAGGTCCCGGCAGCTCGCGAAACCACTTCATCTCCACGTCGAGGTGCACTCGGTTGCTCATGCCGTCGAAGCCCTGTCCCGGAAGAAGGCCACGCTGAGTCCTCCATGCTCCGCCCGCTCAGGTACGGCGTATATATTTTTCAAGACCAGATGGAGGATCTCTTACTTTCTCATGTATTTATCTAGTATCTACTCTTCATTTACTTTTCTCCTTTTCTTTTTTTTCTATATATTTTTCTCTTTTTTTATCTCCCAATCCTTCATTTTCTTCTTGTTCCATTTCTTTTTCTATTTATCTCTCTTCGGCTTATCCTCTTCCGCGCTCTGCTCACTCTCGCGCCCATCCAAGCTTGTCGTCGGCCCCTCCCCTTGCGCACCGCCAGCAGCGGCACCCCTACCCTAGCCCGTCTTCCTATGTGGGCTCGTCCTGCTCCGCGACCGCCTCCGCACGGGTTGCGTGGTTCACCGTGCGAAGCTTCCTTTCTGACGACGCGGCTCCTTGTGTGGATCTCCCTCTGGTAGCTCCTCCGCACGCATAGATCCCTCTCTCCATCCACGCGGACCTGCCTCTCCAGCCAGCCTCTCCCTCTCCTCCGGGACCTGCGCCCATCGTCTACGCGGGCTCCTCATCCTCCGCGTAGGCCGCCTCCTCCATCATGCGAAGCTTCCTCTCCGACGATAGCTCCCAGCATGGATCTCCCTCTTTGGTGTCTCCTCCGCACCTGGAGATCTCTCTCTCCCCTCCTGTGCTCGCTGCTGTCCTCATCTCCCTTTGCACGGAGCTGCCTCTACAGCCAGCCTCTCCATCTCCTTCGACGCCTGCGCCCAGATTAATGTTTTGTGCATCGTGCACTCATGAGATAAGTAATCATGAGCGAAATTGTCTTTTCTGTGCGTATTACTTCACATATTGCATTTTTCTTTGCCCTGTATGTTGTCCACTCTGTCAAATGTCTAGATATTGAAGGACCGAATAGGCGACCAGAGGAGGGGTGAATTGGAGCCTTTAAATCTTCTTCTCCGGTGAGAAAAGACTAGGCCTATGCCCCAAAATCACAAAACAAACCTCTCCACTGGTCTTACCAAGTCCATATAGCCATTTGGGAAGCTACTGGACCTAGGAGCAACACCTAATCGAGACAAAACGAAAGCAAACTGAACTCAAAAGTCCAGAGACTATATAAACATTCTACGGAGACTTTGCAACATATGCAGTTTTCACCCTAGTTCCGGAGACTCCACCACTTATGGAGAATCCGCAACTAAGTTTCGGAGACTGCGCAACTTACGGAGACTGCACAACTAATCTTAGGGAGGAAGAGGGAAAAATCCAAAACTCGAACAAACGACCTCTAAAAATCATGAAATTTTAACCATGGCTTCACAACAACATGTAGAAGCTTTTCCCAAAAGAGACCCTCCAAAAGATCAAGCCTTCACCCCAAGAAATATGATTGAGGTTAAGAACACAAGAGAGAAGACTTTTCCTTAAATCAATCGATCTCTCAACTCACACAGCGGATTAAAATGAGATTTTGGGGAGAGTAGATTTGCCTCATGGAAAACCTATTACTAGAAGATCATGCCCCCAAACCGACTCCATCACGTAGAATCGAGAATCAAAGCTATGAACACAAAGAGCTTGTTTTGACTCAAAGAACTCCAAATTTGATGTGATTCCAGAAGTTTGAGGGTTCAAAATCACCAAGAAAAAGGTCACAAAGAACCTATGTGTGATCCCCTCAAAGAAATCTCTGTGGAAACAACTCCAAATCGATGAACTCGAAAATCACCCAAAAAGGCTCCAAAAATCCACTAAAAAGAAAAATGTGCGGGATTCAAAGAGAGCATAAGTAAAGAACTCCAGATCTTCCATACATCAGAGGAATGATTCTTTACAAATAAGGACTATCCTCCTCCCTTCATCCTGCCCACTATAAAAGTGGAGAACAAGAAATGGAGAGAACTCCTCCTCTCAATGATCATCAGTGGATGGCTATACCAGATGGCATTGCCATCGTCCTCATTCCTATGCACAAAGCCCAAATGGTATGTGTCTCGTTCCTGCTATGAATACACACATTCACACATGGCAATACGCTCGCATTATTGTTGTCAAGCATGTGACTACGTGCTTGCACATAGGTGAGAGTATTGTTGCGTGCGATGGCTGGAGACCCAAACGATGAAGATGATATGTTTCAAGTTCAAGCTACAACAGAAGTTTATTTCATGAATCGGGATCTACAGTAAAGAGGCTTTGAATGCTCTAATGAAGATCGCATACACATATCCTTTGTTGTTACAGTATTGGAGGATGATTGCATGAGGTTCCTCCTCCATCAGTACGTTGAAGCATATGCAAAAGCGTTGCAGCCCAAGCCTCTGTGGATGTTGTCTTCGACGTAGTAGCAGACGGCCGGGTGATATGAGCAATATGTGCCGATGTGGCGACAGTATCTTGTGTGATGGGGGCAATGTTCCACGACTTAGGAGTGGAGTCAAGCTCTCAAAATGTTACAATTAAAGACACGCCCTGATGGCTTCTCACTTCTGATCAAATATGCCAGGAAGGATCACTCCGGAAGTTGGCTGATGTATAGGACACCCCTACCAACGCTTTGCCTATGTTACTCTCAATTGCCGCGTGTACCAAATCCAAAGGTTGAAGCTGCACCGTGCGTCAAAGATGTGGGACATGGCAAGCGAGCAAATTGTGAGCGCATTTCTACAATGGGCAATTGAGACTAACTCCACCCAATTGCAGGAGAAGTGCATGTCTCTCTTAGTGCGAATCTTTCCACACGGAATACTCACATATGATTGGGTGTTCATATGCATTAAACATACTGAATTTATGCATGATCTCCGTAGTAGATTTCATGGAGGGTGGTACCAGGGTCCCTGTGTAGTTTTAACATTTTATTTAAGTGTGTTTAGTCCTGTAATAAACAGTGGAAACAATATATTAATTTGTTGCAGTGAAGTACATTTGTAATGCAATAGTTGAATTATCAGTCGAACATGAATATGAAATGGAGGATAATCCTGTGAGTGCTGATGAATGTCATGATCCACGGTGGTGCTGACAACCTTGTCGACAACTTGCCCGTCTATGTATGGTCACTGACGTTTGGGTCTGACACCCCATCGGTCCAACGTGTCAGTGACCAAGGTCTCGCGACGGTTTCCAAAGTCTTTCATTTCCCGCTCTGAAGCAAAAAGGCAGGATCTAGAATTTTGAATTTCCCGCTCCTCCTCCTGGGTCAGGCCTCCCACTTCCCTCCTAGCAATTCCATAAACAGGGGATCTTCTCCTCTGCCACCAAAGAGACCTACTAGATCTACGGTGGAAGCAGCAAGGGCAACCTCACTAGTGACGACGCCTTCCTCTGCTACGAGCGATGGGCTTCCTTGGCTACGAGCGGTGGCTTCCTTGGCTACGAGTGGTGGCTTCCTCTACTACAAGCGGCAGCCTTCCTCTGCTACAAGCAGAGGCCTTCCTCGACAATGTCCTTCAAGCTGCAAGATGGTTCGAGGCCATTGCTCTATCGGCTTCCCCGTGGCTGACCCTAGCGGCCGCAGATCTACAACAGTTACTAAGAATATTGAGTTCAAGGCGCAAGTTCGGGCTGCTAAATCGAGATGGCATTCACACCTCCTTCCCTTTATGTTCATCTGGTCTATGGTCTCCTCCCTGTATTGCTAAATTCAATTAGATTGCTTGCCCATGCTCTTTGGTATTCAATACTGTTATTTCATACTTGGGTGATTGTGGATCTATTGTACCCTATTGCAAGAGTTTGTTCCAAGTCATTTTATTGGTTCGTAGAAATTTGTAGATAAAATTATTAGATTGCTTCCTCATGCTCTTTGGCTTTGAATATTGTTGTTGCAAGCTCATGTGATTGTGGATTGGTTGTTCCCTTTTCCAAAAGATTGCTCCAAGTCAACTTAATTGAGGTTTGTAGAAGGAAAAAGTCTATTTTTGACCATTCAACTATTGCCAAAGTTTGGTTTTCACCATCGAACTCCAAAATTGGGTATGTTTGACTATCCAACTATCTAAACCGTTCAAATTTGACTATTGAGCTGTTTTGATTAGTGGTTTTAACTTTTTTTTACTTACAATTTCGTCCTTAGATACTAAAATGATCATTATTGTTTGCTACTACTTTCGACTTAACCGATTCTTGTGGTCACACGTTCATAACGGTGAGCTTTATCTTTTAAAATTTCCTTTATAGTATTTTATCACTATATGTTATTTTATTCTAATGTTATTGTGTAAAAACAACAACATAAGAAAAATAAAACAAAAACAAAGGACTATTTTATTTACAGTTTAGTGCTTGGATCTTGAAATGATTACTATTTTTTTCTCATATATTCGATTTAAGTGACTGTTATGGTCACACATTTGTAACGATGAGCTTTAACTTTCAGAATATTGTTCATAATATTTTGTAAATGTTTATTTTACTTTTCTTATATTCTTGTTTTTACACAACAATATACAAATAATATAACAAATACATATAAAATAGTATAAAGAACATTTTAAAATATAAAGCTCACGATCACTACTGGAAAACGGCACATTTGTACCGGCTCCAAACCCTCATTTGTACCAGGTATGGAGCCGGTACAAACCATCCGGTACAAATGAGGGAGAAACATTTGTACCGGGTGGCCTGCACCGGTACAAATGAGAAATTTTGTACCGGTGCGTGTCCAGCCCCAGTACAAATGTGTACCCCCTCCGACGTTTCTCCTCTCCTCTCCTCTTTTTCTTTTCTTTTCTCATCTCAAATCTCATCTGATCTCATCTCATCCAATGTCACAAATTTTACAAGACTCAAATCAAGATTCAATCACAAAATTTACAACAAGTTTCCAATCACAATCTCTACGCATCACATCACATCTTTACAATCTCATACAAGAACACACAATAACTCGATTCACAGTCTCGATTCGCAGTACAAGAACTCCAAGAACTCGATTCACACTATCCACAAGAACTCCAAGAACTCGATTCACACTATCCACAAGAACTCCATTCACGTCACAAGAACTCAACCTCACCGCTGGAACCCAACCGCCGCGCCCGTCGGCCGCCGCGCCTGGCCTCCGTGCCCGCCGGCCCCACGCCCGCCAGATCGAGCCCCGCACGCCGCCCGGCCTCCCGCGCCCGCTGGCCTCCGCGCGTGCCGCCAGGCCTCCCACGCCCGCCGGCCTCCGGCCCGCGCCCCTCGCCGGCGGCCTCCGCGCCGCGCCGGCCCCGCGGCCTCCACACCCGCCGCCCCTGCATGTGAGAAGGAAAAGAGAGAGATGAGATGGGAAGATAAGAAAGAGAGAGATGACAATGAATAATGAAGAGGGCCGGGGCAGATAAAAAGAGGAGTCTCGGAGGGCCTGCGGGAAGGAGGCCAACATTTGTACCGGGGCTTATTTCTACCCGGTACAAATGACGTTGCATTTGTACCGGGTGGATATACGCCCCGGTACAAATGTGATATCTTCACATTTGTACCGGGTGGGTTTACGCCCCGGTACAAATGTGGAGTCATTTGTACCGGGGCGAGCCACCGCCCGGTACAAATGTGCCCTCACGGGGGCGCGTCGGGCCCCCTCCTCCCCACCCGGTACAAATGCCCTCATTTGTACCGGGGGCCAAAATACCCGGTACAAATGAAAAATCAGGCCGGAGACAAATGACCCATTCTCTAGTAGTGGATTATGAATGCATAACCGCAAGAATCAACTAAATCGAAGGTATGAACAAAAAGTAATAATCATTTTAAGATCTAAGGACTAAATTGTAAATTAAAAAAAATTAAAATCACTCATCAAAACAGCCCGATGGCCAAATTTGAGCGGTTTTGATAGTTGGATGGTCAAAGATACTCGGTTTTGAGTTCGATGGCCAAAATCAAACTTTGGCAAGAGTTGAATGGTAAAAAATGGACTTTTTCCTTTGTAGAAATTAATAGATGAAATTATTAGATTGCTTACCCATGCTCTTTGGCTTTCTATATTATTTGCATACTTAGGTGATTATGGATTTGTTGTGATTGTTGATGTACCGTATTGAACTTAATAGATGAAATTGCTTCTGATTGTGAATGATCTCAATCCTTACCTCTTGTTCTTGTACTTGTTTCAGCGGGCCAAAGGTTCAACATCTATAATCACTCCTGTTTCGACCTGCTCCAGGGTAACAAACTTAACACCTTCCTTATTTCCTTAGTTTGAATCAATTACAAGATCCTAATCTAACTTTGGATCCACGGTTGCCAGATGGAAGCTACCAAGTTAATGATGTTTCTTCCTGAACAAGAACATGCACAGGCAGCGGAGTACTCAAGAATGTGTACAAAATCCTTATGCAGCAGTGTTGATGAAGAGCAAGTTGACGCTACCAAACAGGATGGGGTACGACTTCAACAATGATTTGTTGCTCACCAGAAAGAGTTATGTAGCTTGTAGAAGAAGACAGAAGAATCAGAATCAACTCTGAAAATGCAGTCGACTGAGATTAAGAAGTTACAGAAGCTAACTGAAGTCAATAAAGAAGTCCTTCGTCTACTGCTTAGAAGTTGATGTTGAAGAGTTAAGATCAATGCTCCACTGTCTCTTGAGATTTTGACCTGGATGTAGCTTTGTTAATCTATGTTCTTTGTGAGACTCTTATCCTGCAATTGTTTGTGATATGTGATGAACAATATGGTAGTGCTTGATGGGAAACAATAGTTTGTTTTATTGTATAAAAAATATGTGTTGTTTATTATTTTGACAACAGGGTCAGAATTGAAATGAAATCAATTAATATTGAGGCACGATTTGTTAATTTTATGTTAGCCTTCAAGTGGGCTTAGCTAAACAATGTGCATAACTGTTGGACTCGACCCAACAAAAATGGGCCCGCTAGAAACAAATTTGGACCCGATCCAACAACAAATGGGCCTACCAAAATTAATTTTGGGCTATCCGAACAACATCAGACTACAGGAACAATTTTGGGCTCAACCCAACAAAAAATGGGCCAAATTCATTTTATGACGAAACAGTTCGTCACAATTGGCATGCCACATCGGATGCCACATCAAATTCTATCCAACGTAGCAAAGCTGAAGGAACCAAGTTATGACATTTTGCACGCGTCATTAAATTGGTGGCATGCAGAAATAAGGGGTCGTCACTAATCACAGTTTGTGACGCTCGATTAATGATGGAGGGTTTTCGTAACAACCAGCGTCATAAATCGCAATTTATGACAAGAAACATGGTTTTTTTTGGTCGGCGTTTTCTTCTAGTGTTTAAAGATGAATAACCCTCGCATGCATGCATGCAGCTTTGTTGTGCGGTTCTTCAACCGCGAGTTGCTCACGAACTGGACATGTGGCAGGAGTTAATAGGTGTTGAGCAATTCCTTCTCAGAGCGACGGGTTGCGCCTTAACACGGTCCAGCGAGAAGGCACTCACTCTCAATACCTGCGGTACTGCACGACACCACCATCGTCCATCACCGCCGGTACGACTCCACCTCCACGCAACCCGCCGTTGATCATGCCAGCTCCCTCCATTGGAGCACGGCCTCACACTCACAGTCTCAACCTCCCCCCAGAAAAAGCTGCCCTGCCCATCCACAGCCCAAATATAGAAATCCCTAGTGACGCAAGGGCAGGCGGCGAGGGTGAAGGGCAAGCAGCAACAAAGTACATACGGCTATTGACCCATGAAACAACCACACACAATTATTAAGCTATCAATTCAGACTGCACCTAAAATGGCAAGCTCTGGCTGTGTCTTATGCAGATGGGATGTTGTCGGAATATTATTAGCTTGGGCCCTCAACGGTGGCATTTTATAGTTTTACTGGGGAACTAAGTAACTAAAAATCAAAGTGCTTACTGAATGGAACTGATATAACTACTATCTGCCAAATATAACTGCTATATAACCTATGATGTACTATCAACATTTTCATTTATTGAAAATCTATAATCCTATCAATGTGCTCTCTGCAGGTTTTCTTTCACCATCACGCAGGCGTTCTGTTTTTGCTTTGGCAACTTCGATGCTCGTGTTTTTTTTCTAAAGCTTTTGTTGACACGCAAAAATGGCACATAAGCCAGATCAGGCAAGACAGGCCGGTCAGACCGGGTTTCATAGGCAGTCTGACCAGGGTACCCTGTAGCCGGTCTGGCAATAGGCCAGGCGGTCTAACCGCCTCCCAGGGCCGGTTAGACCGCGTCCCCCTGAGTCCGAACCAAATTGAGGAGTCCTAATAGAATTCGAGTTGTAAAGGATTTCCTTGCAGGGCAAGACCTCCCCACCCTATAAATATAAAGGGCCCGTGGCCGATTGAGATCTATCACCCAATCGAACAAACAATTATCTTACTTTTTATCTCTAACCCTAGGCGCGTTGTCCCTGACGGGGTCCCTCCCGGGGCTGCGATCTTAGGTTTTCGGCGACGTCCCTGTCCAAGGCGGTTAGACCGCCCCCCCAGGCGGTTAGACTGGCCCGTGCTGGGAACCTCGACGAGGTGCAATTTCAACTATCGCGCGATCTAGCGCACTCGTGTGTTTGACCGGAAAAAAGTGTCAACACACTTTTGGCGACTCCGCTGGGGAAGAAAAATCAAGTTTTCAAAACCGTTCAATCTAACCCTAGACATATGGGATCTCGTTGCGACCTCGACATGGAGAACGTCATCACGGCATCAATGGAAGATCTCCCTCCAGAGGAGCAACAGAAGTTTAAGGCGCTACAAGAATACATGCAAGTACAATTCCTAGCTGGCGTCAAGAAGGATCGTTCCGGCAAGGTGGCAAGATTGAAAGAGTTTGAGCTGCCGGCGATCAAGCTAAACGACAACAACGTTGAGGTAATTCCCATTGTAAGCAATAAACCCACTCCTGGAACTTCTCCTATGAAATCTACAGTGGAAAGTGATGAATTACTTGCTTCGTATATTGCTCGTTTAAAACGTTTAGAGGATCTTGAAAAAGATAGGAGTTTAGGCTACAATAATAATGAAACTAATAGTAGTACTCCTAAAACTAATCCTCATGGGTCCTGTCCTATCTTAGCACCTTTGCCTGTTGTTAACAATACAAATCATACATATGGCATGCCACCAAATCCTGCATCTGGTCAATACCCGCAGTTTCAACCGCACAGGCCAAATATGGCTGCACCGGTTGAACCGGCGCAGGGTACCGGTCAGACCGGTGCACTGGAGATGGTGCCCGATCAGCCTATGCCACTTTTTGTTGTGTTAAATCCAGTAATTCCTACTTTTTCTAATACAATTAGTAATGCTGGACCTCATTATAGCACGACAATGAATACATCGGTTTCCAAAAATATTATTCCGGACGATGTATTTGAAAGTTATAGGCTAGCTCAAGCTAAGATAGCTCCTTACTTAAATAAGATGAATTTGGAGAATACAGTTCCACCACAGCCAAATAATCCTAACTGGGCTGAATTTAATAAATTTAAGGAAGATTTGGCTAGTGTGGTAAAAAATAAACTTGGTGTTGGTAGTACAAATTTGTATCAAAAACCATATGATGCTGAGTTTGATAAATTCCCTCTCCCACGTGGTTGGCGTATGCCTGATTTAATTAAATTTAGTGGTGATGATAACCGAACCACATGGGAGCATATTAGTCAATATATAGCTCAACTAGGCGAAGCAGGTGCTTATAATGCTCTTAAAGTACGTTTATTTTCTTTGTCTTTAACTGGCACCGCTTTTGCTTGGTTTTCTTCGCTTGCTCCCGGTTCTATTATATCTTGGGACATGTTAGAACGTAAATTTCATGATCACTTTTATAGTGGGAGTGTGCAATTAAAAATGACAGATTTAACATCAGTTAGGCAAGGAAGAGATGAGACTGTCTCTGCTTACATTACAAGGTTTAAAGAAACTAAGAACCGTTGTTTTAATTTGTCAATCACTGATATGGACCTTGCGGATATTTGTTTGAAAGGTTTAAGGTCATCTATTAGAGATAAAATAGAAGGCTCAAATTTTCTTTCGGTTGCACAAGTTCAAATAAGAGCTTTGATTGTTGAAAACCGAATGAATAAAGAAAAAGAAACACTCGAGTCTCATCGGTCAGATGTTCATGTGGTTGATTATGTTTCTAATAATTTGAACGATGAGACTGAAATTTATAGTGCTGAATTTGTGTGGCCTTCTGAAGATAAATCTTTTTCTTGTGCATCACTTAAGTCAGCTAGTAAAGGTCGGCAAGAAGAATTAAAATTTACTTTTGATGTTTCTAAGTGTGATCGCGTTTTTGATGAATTGCTTAAACTTGAAAATATTAAAATATCTCATACCATGCCTCCAGTTGATGAAATAAAGGGACGTGCATATTGTAAATATCATCATTCTTATTCTCATGCTACTAACGATTGCAATGTGTTTCGTCGCAAGATTCAATCGGCCATAAATGAAGGTCGTTTGGTACTTCATGAAAAGCAAGTTGACAAGCAGCCTTTTCCTATCAACACCATGGAATTGCAGCAGCCCAAGGTTCTAGTTCGGCCACATCAAGTCGGAGCAACCAAAGGCAAGAATGTGGTGGTCGGGGAAGCGAAGCCCGATTTGAGAGGAAAAGAGAGAAGTTGCTTATGAGAAGACCCCTGATGGCAGAGAAACATTCAAGATCACCATCAAAGCTTCTGAACATGGGGGGCAAGGGTCATCCGCGCCTGTCAGTCGGCAACCACCTGAGCCTAAAAAGGCCGAGGCGGTTAAACCGGCTGGGGTGGGCGGTCAGACCGCCCCTGCCCATGGTCGCCCAAAGGTGCTCAGACCAAAGTGACCAGAAATTGGGAGTTGGGAGCTTAACATAGGAAAGAATCAGGGAAGTGTTCCAAAGCCAAAGGTCACATTTGACATGCTATTCAACAAATATTCAAAGCAAAAGGCCGTTGCGAGTAATCGGCCGATAAAAAAAAGGATGAGATCACCCACGCATCAAGAGAGGCCATCATCGCTTCCCAGAGCAGATGTCAGGATTAGGAGTGAATCATCTCAACAAGGGCGACACTTTACTCCAGCTTGGACTCCAGATCCGCTTCGTCTGATCTACAACGACAATGGAGTGATGTGGGTGCCATACCAGTAGTCCTTCCATCCTGGATGGGGAGGACCAAGGAGACCAGCTCTGAACCGGATTTCACAACCTACACAAGAGCGCTGGACGCCACGTCAGTTTGGACAGGGTCACCAGGACCACACGGTTAGACCGCCCCCTACAGGCGGTCAGACCGCCCTGCCCAGAAAAGTTCAACTTCTTCCGAAACAGGTGTACAAGCCCAAGATCGGAGAGGAGGAGGTTCAGAAGATGGATATTGACTCAAAGAGGACTACCAACTTCGACATTATCCAGATCGGGACAATGGATGTTCCTATTGAGAAAGATGGCAAGAGACCGGTTGTTTTAAACGATCAGGTTGGAACATCTGCTCAAAAGGGATCTATTGCTACTAATGACCATGAGGCCAGTGGAAGTAGTTCCAACTCCAAGTACTTTCTACCGAGATGGTGTCCTCCCGGTTTGACTCACACTCAAAGGAGGAAGCTTCAATGCTTAAGGTTGCGGGAGAAGAAGGAAAAAGAGCTGGAAAAACAGAGGGACGAGATCTTCAACAGCTACAGGCCCATGGTACTGCAAAGGAAGGAGTGGAGAGCCAAGACAACACCTCAGGCAGAGGCGGTCAAACCGCTAGCGGAGGCAGTTAAACCGCCCACGGCGGTCAAACCGGCTGACCAGGCGGTCAGACCGGGTTCACCAAAGACGCCGTCTGGTTTCGCTTCTTCAGTCCCCATGGCTTGCGATGATAAATTATCGTCGGTACCTGCTCCAGAAGACGACGAGCAACTTATTGACTACAGTTCTTCTCCAGAGCGCATGGATCTTAAAGACAATTGAGAAGGCATGGCCGATTTCAACGAGAATCGCCCTTAGGATAAAATGGTCGGTGGAAAATGTTACATCGACCTTAGAATTATTTTTTAGTACGCAAGCTTTACTAAAAAACAGGGGGCATATGTTGACACGCAAAAATGGCACATAAGCCAGATCAGGCAAGACAGGCCGGTCAGACCGGGTTTCATAGGCGGTCTGACCGGGGTACCCTGTAGCTGGTCTGGCAATAGGCCAGGCGGTCTAACCGCCTCCCAGGGCCGGTTAGACCGCGTCCCCCTGAGTCCGAACCAAATTGAGGAGTCCTAATAGAATTCGAGTTATAAAGGATTTCCTTGTAGGGCAAGACCTCCCCACCCCTGTTTGAGATCTATCACCAATTGAGATCTATCACCCAATCGAACAAACAATTATCTTACTTTTTATCTCTAACCCTACTTTTCAAATCCCCTTTTGCTTCCTTCTTCGTCTCTACGGCGATTTAGGGCGTTCTAAGTGGCCTGCCGATCTTAGAACAACCCTAGGTGCGTTGTCCCTGACGGGGTCCCTCCCGGGGTAGCGATCTTAGGTTTTCGGCGACGTCCCTGTCCAAGGCGGTTAGACCCCACCCCCAGGCGGTTAGACCGGCCCGTGCTGGGAACCTCGACGAGGTGCAATTTCAACTACCGCGCGATCTAGCACACTCGTGTGTTCGACCAGAAAAAAGCGTCAACAAAAATACAAAAATGAAAAAAAAATTTGTGGAGACAAGGATTGGAACCCTGTACCACATGAACAAGCTAAAGACACCTTTACCACTAGACTACACATCAATTTCTGTTGTTTCCATGCATTTAATTTTTTTGTACTCGTTTTTCATGCAGCCAACGAAGCCACGTCAGCCGCCCGCGCCATGTGTCCGCCCCGTCACCGCCCCGTCAGCAAGTCCGAAAAATGAGCAAAAATACGCGCTCGAAGGGATTCGAACCGGGGACCTCGTGCCTCAGGTCTGGAACCATTCACCACTACACCACATGTTGGTTTGTGTTTGAACTGTGAAAACTTTCCATATATCCCTTTCCATCGAAATAGAAAACTTAACCCTGCCTGCCTCATCCCCGCCGCCAGCCATCCATCCACATCGGCCTCCATTGCTGCGGCGGCGCATCCCGCCTCGCCACCGGCGCCGTGGCGGGGGCATCCCGCATCTGCCTCCATTGTTGCGGCGGCAGCCAGCCCCACCTCCGGCACCATCCTGAAGGTCCGGCTCCACCCCCGCCTTCGGCTGGGCCCAATTGCTGCGCATCTCCGGTGCGCCGTCCTGAAGCTCTGGCACTACCCCCGCCTCTGGTGCGACCATAGCTGCGTGTGTCCGGCGCCCTGCCCGGCGCGCCATCCTGAAGCTCCGACGCCACGGCCGTTGCTGCCCGAGGCACCCCTTCTTCCTCACCTGAACACCGTCTTGCAGTGTAAGGTACGATCTGTATCATTTTTCTTGGCTTCGTTGAATGTAGGTTTCGAATCTGTGCAGAGTTGTTGATTTGTGTTTTTTGTGCATTGCTTGATTAGATGGATCGAGGTTGGGGGTGAAGTGGAGGCAGAGGAAGTGGCGGATCGAGGAGGTTGGGGGAGCGGCAGAAGAAGCGGCGGATCGAGCGAGGTGGGAATGCGGCGGATCGAGCGAGGTTGACTTTTGTAGAGGGGTCCCTTTGTACAGTACCGTAGTTCTTCTAGATAAGAAACATACTAGATGCATTGTGAATGAATTCACTTGATCGTCACAGTGGTAAGTCTTACGGGGCCGTAAGCTGGAGGTTCCGGGTTCAATTCCTAGGGCTTCACCATTTTTTGTTTTTTTTGGGTTTTTTTTTGCTTTTTTTCTGCACACTATGCCATCTTCCACAAATAGTGTATGATCAAATTGTCGTATGTACACGAATATATTTTTTATATTCAATATACTGCATATAAGTTATCTTGTAGAAAATTCACTGATTTTCAAATCTATTTACTATTTTTAATTGATTAAATGAATTTCTACATGTTTATTGAAAGTAATTACCATTTCAACTACATGTATCTGAATTAATACCTAAAAAATTCCTAAAAAATAGTTTTTGATCATATCTATTCATTTAGAGCTCATATCCTGAAAATTTATTGAAATTTCAAATGTTTGGTAGGGATAATTCGAACTTCTACTTCCATATTTATTAAAAAATAATGCTACTAATATCTATACCTTCTCAAAAAATTCTGTAAATTGGAACATAATCACTGTAGGGTGTGTGGAAGGTTGATAAAAAAGTTTCATAACATTTCGACAAAATTGAATATGCATTGTTCACAAACTAGATAGGTCTTCCACATTATTCTAGAAAACTCAACTCAAACTTCAAGATTTGAACACCTTGTGACATGTCCGAACTCGTATACACTTCAAATTCGAACACCACCTCATGTTGACCATATAAATAGAAAATATCAACTTACATTAGCAATTGGTATGGAAAACACATGTTTCTTTAATTCTCTATTTAGTTAGAAGAAAACATGTCATATGAAACAAATCAATAAATGGCAATTAACATACATAAAAATAGTTCCAAGTTAAAGAGAGCAATTTTAGAAAAAATACAAAAAAAAACCATGCCAATTTGGAGCTATTACGGGGGAGAAATACGAATTACAAATTTGAAGTATGAATTAAAAAGAGAAAAAAAGAAACATTCATGAGCAGCCTCATGAACATGTATGCTGCGGCGTGCACATATATGTTCCCGTCACCGACGTGTGGACCCCATTCACACCTCTTACTCCACTCACTGCAATGTGTGTGACACACATCTCACCGACGCGTGGACCCCTCTGAGGTGGACCCCATTCGTCATACTCTAAAACCTCACCTAACTGTGGCGGCAGGCGAAACCGAGACCCGCCCATTTGAAACTCTCCCCCACAATTAAATGACCGTAATACCCATGGGTCGCATTCACCCCGCTCCCAGTTTGGGGGGTATCCTAGTAATTTCGCATACAAAGGCACATATCCCCGGTCGCGTCTCATTTCGTTGGCTCAGCCTCGCATTCCCCCCGCCCCCAAACCCTAGGCCGCCGCCGCCGGGGCCGACGCGCGTCTCCGCCGACGGCCCCCCGCCTCCACATCCCCGCCTTCGATGGCATCTCCGCCGCCTCCACATCCCCGCCGACGGCCCTCGCTAGCTTCTCAGCCGACGGCCCCCGACGGATTCAACAAATTCTCCACCACCACGCCATCGCCGCATCAAGGGTCTCTCCTCAACCCCGACGGATTCGTTGTTCTTCCTATCCTTCCTATCTGTTCTCTGATTCATTCTCCACTTGCTGCTGCTCACAGGCCGGCACCTGCACCAGTGCCGGTTCAGGACCACCTCGCCAGCGGGCGACTTCCACCGTCGCAACATCAGAAAGCCAAAGACAGGACCAAGCGGCCTCCACCGTTGCAACATCAGAAAGCACAAGAAAGGACGAAGGCGAGACCGAAGAAGGGACAAGAATTTCAGATGCCAGGTTCGTGATTAGATTCATCTCCACCTCCCCCTATCTCCTTCCCCCGAGCTGCCTCTCAGATTTTTGGTGTCGAGATTCAGGTGCTGGTTGCTAGGTCATAAAGCCTTAATTTCTTGTAGTAACTGCTACATGTATACTTGAATATGTTATAGGTTCTTGCACACGAGCTCTAGAATAGGCAGTCTGCACTTGCAATTTCAATTCATATGGATTGCTACTTTGATTTATGCTGCCGAAAGTGGTACTATCAACTTGTGCTTGCATTAGTTTGTGCCTGTTGTTCCTGTTTGTCAGCATGTTCATCTGATACCTGTTGGTGTATCTTGTGGCAAAGATATCTGCACTAAATTTAGGTACACATTGAAATTGAAATTGGAATCTCTATTAATAGAGTATTATATAACACTGATGCTTGATTCTGTGGTAGATAGCTGTTGCTGTATGGCACTTAGGCACTTTGGTGCACTAACTGAATACTTGAAGTGCCATTTACTGTGAATAGTGGTTACTCATTCTGTAGGCACTTAGGCATTTAGTCACCTTCTCTAGTACATGTGTTCTTTACTGCTATCAGTTTCTGTTAATTTTCAGAACAATTTTAGATCTATTCAGTTTTGTTCAATCTTAGTGGCCGAATTGCTATGGCATGATGGATAATTGATCTGCTCCTGCAATTAGCAAAGGCCAAGGAGTTGCTAGAACTCCTCAAGTGCTCTGAATGATATAACATAATAGTGGCAGAAAGTTGTACTTCTACTTTTGTAGTTTGAGCTAATAAGTACTGAAGGTCACAGGTCACTATTAGTATCTCTTATTCATTTTCCATGCTGTATGTTTCAAATAAATGTTTCATTTGCTTCACTTGAATTCTATCTAATGTGGCATTTTTTTGCATAGCGATCTAATGCCACATTTTTTTTCCTTTTCTCTTAGAACGTCCACTGGAAGAGTATGAACAGGTGCGCTACATGCAGTGTATGCAGAACAGTGCACGGCTTAAGGATCTTGGACTTGCTATGCCAAACATCTATCCAAACAATACTGGCAGAACCAAGACTAAGCCACATCGTCAAAGTAATGAAGACTCTGGATCTGAGTATGATCCTTCCCATGATGATGATTGTGAAGAAAATTTCATTGTTGATGACAATGCTAAGGTGCTTATTCTGCAATCTTTTCAAGGCTTAAATTTGTTGTTTGCTTCAAGATTAAATATTATCTATGGTTCCATTCTGGCAGGTATCTAAGGAGAAGACTTGCAAAGGAAGAAACACACAAAGTTCAGGTGACACTCTTCCTTCAGTGAGATTTCAGTCTCGCAAGAGGGTTTTTGCAGAACAACCACCAATTGATAGAGCAACAAGGTCGAAGAAAAGCTTTGCTCAACCTGCTGCAATTCTGACACCACCATGTAGGGATAATGATGGCACTCAAGCTACTGTCGAAGGCTAGTTCTATTACCATGTTACTTACTAGTAATCTTGTTGACTATATGATGACTGCATGCTGACTTGTTTACATTTTTTAGATTTCGGTCTTGACCAACTTGATGAGAACAGCCACACAAACAGTGGAGGTGATGCCATGGGTGATGGACCTGATGAGTGCATTACTCATCCTGGTGGCCACAACCAGATGACCACCGAAGGTCAGAGTTTTTACATTTATTTTGCCATATTGTGCATTACCTCGTTTGTTTGGTGGATGCATTCTTATTGCGTGCAATTTTTAGATGGTTCTACCCATCATGATGACAACGTCTTGGGTGATGACAACGTCATGGGTGATGGACCTGGTTGCATCACTCATGCTCGTGGCCACAACCGGCTGACCAAACAAGGTGAGAGTTTGTTTGGTTGATGAATGCAACTGGTTTCTTTGATTCAACTGTCTTGCATCAATTTCTCCTTAAGCTTACTGATTGCATCTTCAATGTGCATTTGCATTTAGGAAAGGAGCGAAGGGAAAGAGGAGTAAACATGGGACATGGTCTCCACAAGTTGACTCGAGCTCGGCATGCCAAAATGCCAGTGGTCATAACTGAAGGGAATATAAGGCCCTTGGTGCATCTGGTTGCTGCAAAGTATGCAACAGAGTGCAACATTGCTGTGAGGAACCATATCCCTATTCTCAACCACTGGAAGGAGTACGAGGATCAGACATCAATAGTGGACCAATTTCTTGCAATCCTTTGTGTAAGTACCTTTCCCTCTCTTATCTAGGTGTTTTCACTAGATTCTGTGCAAGTCACCTCCGCACTAGTCCAGAAATTCAACAGTTGGTTCCTGGAGTCATATTATGTGTTCTGGTGATATCTGTTGTATCCATATGGTGATATTCTGGTGATATCTGTTGACCTGTTGATATTCTGGTGATCAATTTTGATCTGGTGAAATATATGGCGATTTGGTGATTTTTTTGGGATTTATAGCTGTTGTGTTGGGCTGAGACTAGTGATTTTGATGCTATTTTCTTATGTCCACACTCCACAGTTAGAGCACTGCTGTTCATTTATATTATTACAATCATTACAGAATGGGAATGAAGTTGTGCAATTGTGCTAGTAGCCTAGTATGATCTGATGTTCTTTATAGCTATCTCTTACACTTATGTGTATTTGTTATTCTTACATAAAAGAAATAAACTCATAATGTGTGCATTCAGAGCAATGATTGGTGTAGAAATTCTTAAAGAAATATTTGTGCAGTATGTGTGGGTGTCATTTGTATTGTGAAATCTTGCAGATGGTTGATTGATATTGCCCCAGAACTCATTTGCAGTTTTAAGTGCATTTTGTGATCAATTTCAGCTATAACCTGAACCATTATAAGTCTAGTTGCAATATGACCTTCTTACACTTGTTTTTGCATCTCAATAGGCAAAATTTGAAATCAACACAAGTGATCCAATAGTTAAAAAAGCTTGTAAGGATATGATGAAGTCTGCAGTTCGCCAACAAAGACACAAGCTGAAGCATGAGTTCTTCGATCCTTTTCCTCTACACTTGGTTAGAAAAACTTCTCCTGTCAAATCAACAAGTAATGAACAGTGGATGGCTCTTGTGGAGTCATGGAAAACTCCCAAGAAGATGGTAATTTTCCTGAACCCAACTGCTTTGCCTTGTACATGCTTATTTTGCAAGTGGCTTACATGTATTTTGATTGATGTAGAGGGCATGCCAATCAAGTAAAGAAAATCGAGAAAATGTCAAGTTCCATCAAACTACTGGTTCTTGTAGTTACCCTGTTGCTGTAGAAAATCTGGTAAGATATAAATGTCGACTTGTTGTTTGTACAAATATCAGTTCATGCTCAACAATATAAATGTCGACTTGTTGTTTATTCAGTTTTTTCATATAGTGCTCCATATAAATGATGTTTCAGGGAGATGAGTTTAAGGATAAAGAGATGATGCTTTTGAGCTGTTCAAATTATGCCACTATAGCAAGAAAAAGAAAGGATACACGCCTGTTGTACAGTCGGCCATTGTAAGTCATCTTTCTAATGGAGCTCTCTATTAGCTGTGCTTATTTTCAACATCTCATGATCAAAAACCATGTTTGCTGCTTGTTTGCTTGCTAGACTGATATGGAAAGCCAGCTGACTGCACCAATGGAAGGTGAACCACCCAAGTCTGCAACTGAAGTTGTGTCTGGTGTGCTGCATAAAAACACAAAGACTTGTCACTTCCTTCAGAATGTGGGCATCAAGATTGTGCCGCAGCGTAGGCGTGGTTTGTCTACTGTTGAAGCTGAACTAGAAGTGGAGAGGAGCAAAAACGCTGCGTTGGAGGCAAAAATTAATGATCTTTCAGCTCATGTGCAACTGAGTCAGTCGAAGCAAGCTGAGTTGGAGGCAAAATTGGACTTTTTGCTGAGCCAAGCCAACTAAGCAAAAAAAGATGGTATGTAACCTTCTTGGTGCAAACTTTGCAGGAGCCAAACTGTGCAGCGGCTGCACCTGGTGTTTTGCCCAAACTTTTCTTACCTATTTTTTGCTGATATTCTGGTATGGTCTTGTAGTTTTGATGTAGTGTTCAGAAATGTTATTGATATTCTGGTATATGGTGATCTGGGATCTGGGGTTTTGATGTCATGCTGGACATAAACATGCTGGGGTTCTGGTGATATATGTTTTATACATATGCAAATATTCTGGTGAATACTGTTGATCTGGTTAAATATATGGTGATTTGGGCTGATCTGTTGATTTGGTGATCTGTGTTGATCTGGTTAAATATATGGTGATTTGGGCTGATATGTTGATTTGGTGATCTCTGTTATAGCTGTTGTGTTGGGCTGCAATGTATATGGGCTGCAATGTATATGGGCTGAAATGTATATGGGCTGCAATGTATATGGGCTGAAATTCGAACTGGTCACAAACTGTGACATCATCTGCCACGTCAGTGCCGCGCGGCAGCCACGTCAGCGCCGCGCGGCAGCCACGTCAGCGCGTCGTCATCTGCCACGTCAGCAGCCAACTCATCTCTATAAGTGGCGTGGCGAGTCAATCCATGACGATCACTTTCGTCACAGATTTTGGGCTTCGGGCTGGGTTCAATGTGCTTTACACCAATCTATGACGACTTGAGAACGTCATGGATCACGCTAATCTATGACGAAAACGTTAGTTCGTCACGGCGCTTAATCTGGGACGCTCAATACATGACGTTTTGAAATTTCGTCATAGATGCCGTTTTATGACGAAATTGTGATGATCCGTGACGAAAATTGACCGTCATGGACCGCAAGATGTTTTGTAGTGTTTACACTCCTTCTTATCAGCATTTTATTTCTTTATCTTAGATGGCTCGCACCAGGAAGACCGCACGCAAGAGTACCATTCCACAGTACCGCTACAACCAGGAGCACTACTTCCAGCCTGACAATGGTGATGAGGTTCAGGAGGAGGTACAGGCAGACCCAGAGCCTGTAGCACACGTGGCACCTGTGGTCCACGTAGCACCAGTGGCCCCTGCAGCACCTGTGGCGCCTGCACCAGCTCGTGCTTCTGCTTCACCGGCTTGTGTTTCGACATCGTCTGCTCGAGCACCTTCCTTAGAGCCCCCTTCAGATCCAGAGTCTGGAGGAGGTGAAGGTGGAGGCCCTGCAACAGATAAGTGGACTGCGACCTTCCATCATCACGATGGGGGAAATCACTACAAAACCTCTTGCGGTTTATGACGGTCGATTTTCGTCATGAATCAGCAAAATTTCGTCATAAAATGGCATCTATGACGAAATTTCAGATCGTCATGGATTGAGCGTCATAGATTGATCGTCGTGACGAACTTACATTTTTGTCATAGATTAACACAATCCATGACGTTCTTAAGCCGTCATAGATTGGTCTAAAGCCCATTGAGCCCAGCCCGAAGCCCAAAATCTGTGACGAATGTGACCGTCATGGATTAACTTGCCACGTCACTCGTAGAGATGAGCTGGCTGCTGACATGGATGAGGACGTGGCAGATGACATGGCAATTGATGACGTGGGTTCCACGTGGCTGCCACGTGGTAGATGACGTGGCGACCACGTGGCAGATGACGTGGCAGCCACGTAAACACTGATGTGGCAGCCACGTAAACACTGATGTGGCAGCCATGTGGCGCTGATGTGGCAACCATGCGACGCTGATGTGGCAACCACATGGTGCTGATGTGGCCAATTCAATACTGGCGGTAATTCCACAAATCATAATACAACAATAAAGCCACACAATTCAATAATAATTCTTAAATTAATAAATCTCCAGTACATTCACACCATCTCAATGGAAAACAAAATATAATTTATGTGAATAAAGCATAATCAACTAAGATTCATCTCGCTGAATTCACAGAGGCACCCTATTTGCATACAAGCTAAAAAGGAAGAACAAATTCTACTGCCTGCCATGGACCTGCAAACAAATCAAGAGCAGCAATGAATGAGTGAGATCCAATTGACTTATGGGGAAAAGTCAAACTTGTACTAGTCACCTCATTATAAAATAATGATAATAATACCTAAAACTTCTCATAAAATTATGTGAATTGGCATAGAATCATTTTATGGATGTACAAGCTTCCAAAAAAAGTTTCATAAGATTTTGTGAAAATTAGAGTATACATTGTTCACACACTATATAGGTCTCTAACACTATTTCACACAACTCATCTTAAATTTTGAAGTTTGTATACCATAAACTATTTTCTTGATCATGTACATCTCAAATCTGGACATAACCTTACATTTACTCTTCTATTAACATATGGGGATTCACATTGCCATTTGTTGTGCAAAAAAAATTATTTTTCTATTTTTAAATCACTAATGAGTACACCCTTGTGAAGGAAGTTGCAAAATTGTTATTTTATATACCCCAAACACATTTTCACATGTAAAAATTTTTCGAACAAATTTACTATTTTCTATCATTAAAATGAATTTCTGCGTGTTTGCGGAAAGTAATTCCAAATTGAACTATGTGTACCTCCAATATGATTCGAAAAAATTCAAAAAAAGATATTTAAACTTATATGTTCCATTCTAACCCACATCTAAGATATTGATGAAAAATTCGATTGACTTACAGGAAAAAATCAAACTTCTATTAGTCACCTTGTTATAAAATAATAATAACAATACCCAAAACATCTCTGAAAATTATGTAAATTGACATAGAATTATTTTATGGATGTACAATCTTGACAAAAAAGTTTCATAAGATTTTACGAAAATTAGAGTATAAATTGTTCACCTTCTCCTTGATGTTGCTATCTCGGTATAATAGAATATATACCATACTTCTTCACAAACAGGCTTGTAGCGCAGTGGTAAGGCACATAACTCCTACCTCCAAGACCTGGGTTCGAAACCCAGGCTCCCCACTTGCAAGGGATTTTTTTAAATTTGCACACGGGCGGCCATGTGGGGCTGGCGGCTGACGTGGGGCTTCGGCGGACGTGGCGCGGCCGCCAGGGCGCGTCCCAGGTCACGTGGCGTGGGGGCGTTCCAGGTGACATGGCGGCTGACATGGCTAACTGGGTGGAAACTAGATAAAAGAATTTGGATGCAAGTAAATAAATAAAATTGTGTGTAGCACAATGGTAAAGGTGGCTCTACTTGAGCCAAGAGATCCCAGGTTCAAACCTTGGTCTCTCCAATTTTTTTGTTGTTTTCATTTTTTTTTAAATATCACTCTATCACATGCATGCCAGGGCGCAGCCACCTACGGCCTTGGTGCAGCCGGCCGCGGCCAGCCACGGCCTTGGTGCGGCCAGGGCTCGGCCGGCCGTAGCCGGCCGTGGTCGTGACCATGGCGCGGCCGGCCGGGGCTCGGCCGCTGCGTGGCGTGGGAGGCTGCGGTCGGCCGGGGCCATGGCCTGGCTGGCTGTGGCTCGGCCACGGCGTGGCACGGTTGGCCGGGGCTCGGCCGCAGTTGGCTGGTTGCAAAACTAAGTACAGAAATGTTGAATACAATGCAAAAATAGAAAATATTATGTACTGTAGTGGTAAGAGTGTTTTAGTTGAAGTAGAAGGTGCATAGTTCGAACCGTAACCCACACAATTTTTATTTTTTTCGATTTTTTCGTGCCTACGCATACATATTTAATTACTTTTTTTGTTTTCCCTACCCACTCATGTTTTATGAGAAAATTTAAAAAGTAACACATCTTAGTTACTTCAAGTAAGTGACACATTTATTTTATCAGCTTCAACTCCATGATGTTTTCATTTTTCAATCTATGACGAACACCAAATTTTCGTCACAGAAATCGGGTTCATTTTTCAATCTATGACAGACACAAAATTTTCATCACAAAAATCGGGCCCAGTTTGAGCCTGAATGGGCTATTCGCTAATCTGTGACGATTTCTGATTTCATCACGACAATTTCGTCATAGATCACATGATTTCTTGTAGTGAATGCTCGGTTCCCAAGGATGCTCCGACGTCTTCCGTTACAAGTGGAGGTCTACTACTTTGGACGGAGGAGGACCCACCCACGGTACCCAGATGAGTGGGATGTTACCGTGCATATCATGGCAGCTGATTATGAGAATGGTGGGAGCAAGGAGATTGCTTCACACTCTGCTATAGCTACCAGAGCCACCTTTGCAGCTGGGATGGATGATGCAGCCAGGCGAGCTCTGTCTGCGAGATGCCACTAGAACGCTCACCATCTCACTGACACTGTGTGGGATCTCTACCCTCGTCGGATGCCTGGAGCAGTGGGCAGCACCGTCTCCGGAGCCTACGTACCTACGGATGCCCGACTGATGGGCCAGATGGCACTCACAGCAGCACTCAACACCACGCTCGACGGTTCTATGATGGAGATCCAGGATCTTCGTGTGCAGCAGGTGGAGCATCAACAGGAGATCAGGAGGCTCAAAGCAATCATAGATGAGCGAGATCCTGATGAGGTGGTGGAAGATGAAGTGGAGATGGTCACCCGCTCGCCTGCACCTGAGAGGACTAGATATGGGTCTTCTAGTTCTAGTACCCGCATCCAGTTGGAGTAGGATATAGGAGTTTTGAGTCTTAATATTTTGTAATCGTTAGCTCGATCATCGATTAGGAGTGTGCTTAGTTTAGTGGTGTGCTTGGTTTGGTTGTGCTAGTGTGAATGTTTGAGTTGGAATCTTTTGTATTGAGTGCGATGTATTGTGGAGTGATAACCACAATGACATTGGTCTTAGTAATAAAGTTTGATTAGTTGGGTTAATTTTTCTGTCTCAATCATCTTTTAATCTTGCATAATCTCAATTTTCTTTATCTATATGTATCTATTAGCTACGCTACAAGTTTTGTTAGTCCAAAATCTATTCTCGCAGCTCTCTGACATAGCAGTGGTAATTTAATTTTATCTCGAGCTACAGAACTCCGATTGATGTAAATGCAGTTGGGTTAGTTCATTAATTTCATAGATGTTTTTCTGTTAAAAATTGAGCACCATATGATAAATATTCTAAGAGTTATGCCCGAAACATTGGAAATATCAGAATCTGGAAAACTCTGCTGACACAGACGCCTTAATTATTTTATATCTCGAGTTATGGAGCTCCGTTTGAGGTGATTCCAGTTGGGTTAATTCCATAATTTCGAGCTTCATGCCTCTGAAAATTTTCATGATCAATGGTTACTTACACCGAGAGTTACATCCGTTTTATTGAGACTAACAGAATCTGCCTAAAACTGGAAACCCGATGTGCATTATCTTTTTGAGGTTTTTCTCTTAAAGCAATCAGCTAAATCACTGTTTCTAACACTCAGATGGTGAACACCAGGTCCGGATCAGGGTTTGATCAACCCGCCGTGCCCCGTCAGAGGAGGAGCGGCAGTTCAAGCAGTACCCAGCAGTTAGGACAGATGGATCCAGCCATGCAGCCGTTTCTGGAGGCTCAGACTCAACTCCTTCAGAACTTGAGCAACACTGTGACAAATCTGCAGGCACAGGTTAATCAGAACCAGCCCCAGAACCCGCCAATCAGGGACAAGCACAGGGAGTTCATGAGCCATCGTCCTCCTGTGTTCACCCATGCAGCTGATCCGTTGGAGGCAGAGGATTGGCTGAAGGTAGTGGAGAAGATGCTCACCATCACCCAGTGCACAGACAGGGAGAAGGTCCTGTATGCCTCAGGACGACTCTAGGGGATGGCAGGAGCTTGGTGGGATGCCTACGTCGCAACCCATGCTACTCCTGATGCTATTACTTGGCAGGAGTTCACTACCAGCTTCAGGACACATCACATACCCTCGGGTCTCATGAAGCTGAAGAAGAAGGAGTTCCTTGCTCTCCGGTAGGGAGGGATGACTGTGGCAGAGTTTAGAGACAAATTCATTGAGTTGTCTCGCTATGCCCCTGAGGAGGTCGCTGATGATGAGAAGAGGCAGGAGAGGTTCATGGAGGGATTAGCTGGACCACTTCAGTACCAGCTGATGTCCCACACCTTCCCTTCCTTTCAGCAGCTACTGGACAAGGCCATCAGCTTGGAGTCCAAGCACAGGGAGTTGGGAGAACTGAAGAGGAAGGCTACCACTTTTGGGTAGTCTGGGAGCATCGGCCGTCCTCGCTTCAACCCGCAACAGGGGGCACCTTTCCTCTTTGGAGGTCCGAGCGGGAACTTTGGGCAGCAGCAACTCCAGCGCCCCGCTCAGTAGCAGTTCCAGCGCCCTGCACAGCAGCAGTTTCAGCACTCCGCTCAGCAGTTCCAGTGCTCAGGGCAGCAGACACCCTGTCCTGCATTCCAGCTGAACCGACAGACCGCTCTAGTCGGTACCCCAGTGAGGCCCAGCGTGCCTCATACCCCCGCCAGTACTGCCTTCTTCAAGTGTGGGGAGATTGGCCACTGTGCCAATGCCTGCCCCAAGAGGAATGACCCAAACACTCCAGCACAAGGTCAACAGACGCAGCAGATGAGGAATGGGAGTCAGACCCCGCAGAGCAACAGGGGGCAGCAGAACTATACACGTGGCAGGGTGAACCACGTGAGAATGGAGGCTGCATAGGAGAACCCTCAAGTGGTGCTTGGTATGTTTCTTGTCAACTCAACCCCCGCATCAGTCTTATTCGATTATGGAGCATCGCCTTCTTTCATTTCTGCTCAGTTTGTGGCTAAGCATAACATACCTATGCAACCTTTGAAACAAAACATGGTAGTTACCTCACCTGGGGGGAAATGAAAGCCTTATACCTATGTCCTAATGTCAATCTAAAGATCACGGGGGTAGACTTTCTGGCACAGTTGGTTGTCCTAGACTCAAAGGATATCGAAATCATTCTGGGTATGAACTGGTTGGCTAGTCATGAGGCGACAATCTAGTGTGCTAAGAGGACAGTCCTGCTTACCAGTCCTAAGGGAGATAAAGTTGAGCTTGTGGCTACTCCACCATCAGCAGCTAAGGGTTCAGTACATCATCTAGATGGTAAATCTTTGGGGGACATCAAGGTGGTGTGTGACTATCCAGATGTGTTACCAGATGAGTTGCCAGGTATGCCACTTGACCGTGATGTTGAATTCGTTATTGATCTTATACCTGGTACCGCTCCTATTTCTAAACATCCATATAGAATGTCTAGCGATCAGTTATCTGAGCTTAAGAAACAGATTAAGGAACTTCTAGAAAAGGGATTCATTCGTCCTAGTTCATCACCTTGGGGGCTCCTGTTATCTTTGTTGAGAAAAAGGATGGTACTCAGCGGATGTGTGTAGATTATCGGTCGCTTAATGAGGTCACCATCAAGAATAAGTATCCATTACCCCGCATTGAGGATTTATTCGATCAGATTAGAGGTGCTAAGGTATTCTCCAAGATCGATCTGCGCTCTGGTTATCATCAGATGAAGATCAGAGTATCAGATGTTCCTAAGACTGCATTCACCACTAGGTATGCACTTTATGAGTATACGGTCGTGTCTTTTGGATTGACTAATGCACCTGCCTACTTTATGTATCTGATGAACAAGGTGTTCATGGAGTATCTGGATAAGTTTGTGGTGGTGTTCATTGATGATATCCTGATCTACTCCAAGAATGAGGAAGAACATGAGGAGCACTTGAGGTTGGTATTGCAGAAACTTAGAGAGCATCAGTTGTATGCTAAGTTCAGCAAGTGCGACTTTTGGTTGAAGGAAGTCTCTTTCCTTGGTCATGTTATTACTGACGGAGGTATCTCAGTTGACCCAAGGAAAGTTGATGATGTGTTGAAGTGGGAACCGCCTCGGACAGTTAAGGAGATCAGAAGTTTCCTCGGTCTTGCAGGGTACTACCGTTGTTTCATTGAAGGGTTTTCTAAGATAGTGAAGCCTCTTACGTCACTATTGGAGAAGGATAGGGAATTCAAGTGGACCGAGGCGTGTCAGGCTAGTTTTGAGGAGTTGAAGAAGAGGTTGACCACAGCTCTAGTGCTAGTGATGTCTGATCTGCAGAAGAGTTTTGATATCTACTGTGATGCATCTCGACAGGGTCTTGGTTGTGTTGTTATGTAGGAGGGACATGTTATAGCTTATGCATCCCGACAGTTGAGGAAACATGAGCAGAATTACCCTACTCATGATCTGGAGTTAGCAGCAGTGGTTCATGCTCTGAAGATTTGGAGGCACTATGTTATGGGGACCAAGTGCTAGGTTTACACTGACCATAAGAGTCTGAAGTACATCTTTACTCAGAAGGACTTAAACCTGAGACAGCGCCGATGGTTGGAGCTGATCATGGATTATGATTTGGAGATACACTATCACCCTGGGAAGGCAAACCTGGTTGCAGATGCCTTGAGTCGGAAGGGACAAGCTAACATGGCACTAGCATTCCAGATGCCTGATGAGTTGATAATGGAGTTTGAGAAACTCAACCTGGGGATACTGGCTCATACTGGCGTTACCTTGGAAGTAGAGTCTACCCTGGAGCATGAAATACGTAAAGGACAGTTAGATGATGCAGAGATTAAGGAAATCAAGGAGACCATGGAGAGAGGTAAAGCTCCAGACTTCACAGAGGATGAGCATCGAACCATATGGTTTAGGAACAGGATTTGTGTGCCTGATGTTGGAGACCTTAGGGAGACTATCTTGAGAGAGGCCCATGATTCAGCTTATTCCATTCACCCAGGTAGTACTAAGATGTACCAGGATCTCAAGCAGAGGTATTGGTGGTATGGGATGAAGAGAGATGTGGCCGCACATGTGGCCATATATATGTGACACTTGCCATAGGGTTAAAGCAGAGCACCAGAGGCCTGCTGGATTGCTACAACCCTTAAAGGTGCCTAAGTGGAAGTGGGAAGAGATTAGTATGGATTTCATTATGGGGTTGCCACGGACACAAGCTGGCTATGACTCTATATGGGTAATAGTGGACCGTTTGACTAAAGTGGCACATTTCATTCCGGTGAAGACTACTCACTCCGGCGCCCGATTAGCAGAGCTGTACATGTCCAGGATTGTGTGTTTGCATGGTGTGCCTAAGAAGATAGTGTCCGACAGAGGTATTCAGTTCACATCTCGTTTCTGGGAGAAATTCCATGACTCTATGGACACGAAGTTGAACTTCAGCTCATCTTATCACCCACAGACGGATGGGCAGACCAAGAGGACTAACCAGATTTTGGAGGATATGTTGAGGGCTTGTGCTCTTAAGCATGGGAGAAGCTGGGATAAGAGTTTGCCTTGCGCTGAGTACTCTTATAACAACAGTTATCAGGCTAGTCTCAAGATGGCACCCTTCGAGGCATTGTATGCAAGGAAGTGTAGAACTCCCTTGTATTGGAGTCAAACAGGAGAGAGTCAACAGTTTGGAACTGACATTGTTAAGGAAGCAGAGAGGCAAGTTCAGATCATAAGGGAGAATTTGAGGACCGCTCAGTCTAGACAGAAGAGTTATGCCGACAAGAAGAGGAGAGACGTGGTGTTCCAGGAGGGTGACTATGTTTATCTCAAGGTGTCACCGATTAGAGGTTTGCACAGGTTCAAGGTGAAGGGAAAATTGGCACCTCGTTTCATCGGACCCTTTCGAATCTCTGAGAGAGTTGGAGAGGTAGCCTACAGATTGGAGTTGCCCAATCAACTCTTGGATGTACATGATGTATTCCATATCTCTCAGTTAAAACGGTGTCTCAAACCCCATGATAAGGAGCCGTTGCCTATGGATGGGTTGGATGTTCGGGAGGATCTCAGCTACACTGAACGACCCATTAGGATTTTGGATACTCAAGCATGAGTTACGAGGAATCGGGTGATTAAGATGTGCAAGGTGCAGTGGAGTAATCATGATGAGGATGAGGCCACATGGGAAAGAGAGGATGCATTGAAGGAAGATTATCCCCATCTCTTTGTTGATCCATCCGAATCTCGAGGACGAGATTCTTCTTAAGGGGGTAGGATTTGTAACACCCTAAATTTCAAATTTTGTGCTTTAATAAAATTTTGCTAGAAACAATGCTTTGTTTTAAGGATTTATAAGGTTTAATTTAATTATTATAGGCATTTAATCATTTTATTAAATAATTAAATGAATCATAGGATTTTATTGTTGCATACATGCTGATGCATTATTTTTGAATGCTTGAATTCAAATTTGCTTTTGAATTCAATTGTTTGAGTTGGTTTTTGAAAAAGTTTGTGAAGTCTTTTTCTCCTCCTTCATCTCTTGGCCCAGCTCGGCTCTGCTCCTTTTTCTTTCTCCGCACCTCAGCCTAGCCCAGCGCCGCGCGGCCCAGCTGGCCCACCTCCGCGCCCCGCTACCGCAGCTGCTGACGGGCGGGTCCCACCCGTCATCCCCCACCTCGCGCCCGCGCCGAGCTGGACTCGAGCTCGAGTCCATGCCGGACTCCCCTCCGCACCGCGCGCCATTTTTTCCCCCGGGCCTGCATGCCTAGGCGCCTCTGGCCTATTTAATGCGCCGCATCCGCAGCCCCTCAAACCCTAGCCGCCACCCGAAGCCTCCCAGGGCCGCCGCAAACCCTAGCCGTGCCGTCGCCGCTGCTCCGCCTCGTCGCCGTTTTCCTCGTCGACCAGAGGACCACCGGGAGCTTCACGTGGAGGTGAGGAGGACCTTTGCGCCGTTTCCGTGTGCTTTCGCAGCCGTCCCTAGCACTGCAAGCTCGTCGAAGTTGCGCCACCGCGGAGCTCCGCTGTGCCGAGCCCCGCACCTCCATCACCGCCCGAGCGGCCGTGCCACCGCCCGAGATGAGTTCGCCGAGCCACCCGCAACGCCCCAGGTCGAGTTCCGCAGCAAACCGAGCTCCCTAGCTGGAATCTGAGCGAGCTCGTCGGAGTTCCCCATGCGCCGCCGCTCGCCGGCAGGGTCCGCCGCCGCTGGTCCGGCCGGAGCCAGTCGCGCCCGTCCGATCCGGGATCCGCGGTCCAGATTAGATCGGACCCGGGTCAATACCGGTCAACCGAATCGGAAGCAACCCCAGCCGTTAGATCTTGATCCGACGGATCAGACCGGACCTTATCTAGTCAGCTCAACCCGTCGCCGCCAGTTTTTCATAAAAGCCCTTCTATTTTCTTTGTTTTACGAGTAGATCCAGTGCAGTTCAAAAGTAATTAGATCCAGGTCCTTTTCTTTACGTTTTAGACCCTAGCCTTTGCTGTTTTTATGCCCGCGGTCCATCCAGCAGTTTTTTTTGCACCGCAGCCCTTTAGTTTATACGCTTAATTATGTTTTAGCCCTCGGTTTGTTATGAATAAGCCCCTATAGGTTTAGTTTTCTCGTAGTTTAGCGTTTTTATGTCCATGTGATCGTATCGAAGAGTAGGTTAGTTTTATCTTGCTATTTTACTATGTTTAAACTGTTTGGTGACTGTTTCTTATTTTATTTCTTTTGTGTGTGCTTGTATGTGCCTTGATTGATGCGTAGAGAACGAGCAGTTTGAGGAGTTCGTGGGAGTTGAAGACTTTGAAGACTCTGAGCAGTTCCCGGATACCGAGGAAGGCAAGTCCTTGATCATGCCCTTTACAGCCTATATAAACATGCATTTCAATTACATTGTTTTATTTATTGCTTATGCATTAATTCTGATGGGACCCAATTAAGGATGACTAGTTCTTTGAACTTTACCTTGCAACTGGGTATTTAATTAATATTGTTGGTAGATGATGCTTAGCTTGCACAACTGGGTTGGTAGAAAACTACTTATACTTTATGCTCTATGTCACTTATGTTAACTTAATAACAAGACCATATCTATTAATCGGAACATGGAGCGACCACCCAGGACAACAGTGCAACCACAAGGCATATGACTCTGTCTTGGTCAATTAATTTGGAACCTTAGTGCGTGATATGTTTTACCTGAAAGGGGTTAGGGGGTGCCGGTAGTTGGTGTATAGACCTGCTCGTCTGGGTTGTGGGCTTAGCTAAGACACAGTACCCTTAAGGGAGCTTTATACATTGCGTCGTCATGAAACCTAGCGAACAGTCAACACTAGGGAACCTTTGTAAAGACCTCGTAATGAATCTCTGGCCACTCACCTTGGCAGTATTTAAGGGTCTAGCTAACCCGGGCAGGATGGGAGACACGACTTGTGGGTAAAGATGTGCCACCTCTGCAGAGTGTATAAACTGATATATCAGCCGTGCTCACGGTTAAGAGCGGCCTGGACCCTCACATGAGTAATATATGAAATATGGATCTAAATCGTGAATATACTGTATGTTGGGAATGATTTCATTAATGTGGGTTGGTATAAACTTATACTTTGCTAGTAACTAGTCGCTTAATAAAATTTGACCAACTAAAATGCTGACAGCTTATAACCCATCAGCCATCTACTATATAAGCCTTGCATGTTTATATACTATGTTTCCCTTGCTGAGTACGCCATGTACTCACGCTTGTCTTTATTATTGCATCTACACTATCCGGCTTGCTGCTCAGACGGAAGATTTGACGACTATCCTGGAGAGTTTGACGACTTCTAGGCGTGTGTTTCACCAGTCGACTGCCTGTGGAGATGTTCGAGTTATTTTCCGCTGCTAGAACTCTTTTGTGTTAGACTATCAGACTTTCGGTCTTGTAATAATGGTTAATACTCTCTATTTACGCTTTAACATTGAGTTTTGGTAATTACTGAGTCATTTGTATGTGTGAACTTGATCCTGGTGCACATGCAAACGCTGCATCTGGTTTGTCCTTTAAAACCGGGTGTGACAATTTATATGTGGGGCCCATGTCCAGAGCCGGACCCTAGAATTAAAAGTTCACGTTCACACTATAAAAATTTAGCGGATTTGACCGAAATTTGCTGGACAAGCCTTAATATGATAGTCTGCTACTCCGTGCAAATCCATAAAGTCAAATCTATATGTGGGACCCACGTCCAAAATTGGACCCTAAAATTAAAGAATTGAACTGATTTTGTTAGTTTGAGATAAAAGAAAAGGTTAAATGGTTTCGAGTGGTTTGGTTTGGTTTGGACGAATGATCTAATGGTTTGGGTTGGTTTGATTTTTAAAATTTATTATGATGTAATGGATTGGTGTGGGTTTGATTTAGTTATTGAACCATTAACAGATTTAGGCATGTGGACAGACACTTAGTCATAAATGTGAATATATATCAGTAAAACTAAAGTATGGTCATGAAGGAGCCAACAATGAACTCTTCAGATAATCCTGCAGATGGGTCATAGAGGCTATGAGTGCATTTTGATTTATTCATAACTGCAAATACAGTCAATCCTCAAACGAATATTACTGTACGAAGCAGAAAAACAGAGCACTTGGAAGGTGATGTTGGTAAATAACAATGGCAGTTAATTAAATGGATTGTAACACCTGAAATATCAAAACACAAGTAATTGAAGATGTCACAGATACTGAGAGCCACAACAGTACGATACACTGCCCAGGTAAAATCAATGGAGCAAAAACAATTATATACTCATCATATGTGTGCAAACAAATAAATGATGCAACGAAAACTAGCTTAATGGCTATGCCGTGTTTCCTGATGGCTATGGTGTGGACCCTGCTTGTGAAGTATCTTCTTCTATTTGTTGTTGGATGGACATCCCCGCAAGCTCTCAACAGCATGTGTCATTGGATGCAAATACAAGCAGTCCCGAAACAAGGACAAAAGAGCACTTGGAAAGTGATGATGACAATTAACAAGGACCAGTAATTAAATTGATCTCGATACATCTGAAATATGAAAACACAAGTAATTCAGGATGTCACAGATACGAGAGCCACAACAGTATGATACGCCACACAGGTAAAAATCAATGGAGCACAAAAAATTATATACTCATCATACCATCAGGAAGCTTAGTATTCACAAGCAGGGTCCACACCATAGCCATCAGGAATGATGCAAGGAAAACTAAGCTTAATGGCTATGCCGCGGTTCTTAATGTGTATGGTGCGGAGCATGATTGTGGATGACAGGGGATGCTTAATGCTTTACTGAAGCACTTGGGACGTACACATACTAAAGAAAAAAAAAGTAATAGAATTCCGAGTATCACTTCAGCACAGAAGCATGAATGACTGAAAGTTAAACAGAGATATGCAGACAGTAGAATCGGTAGTTACATCAACATGTGCAGTATCTTCTATTTGTTGCTGCATTGATATCTGTGCTAGCTTTCCCAGCACCGGTACCAGAGATGCAGCAACTTTTGTATCAGATGCACTGGCCACAAAATCAGTAGCTTGACGGAACAACTGCACTGTGTCGTTTCGTGCACTTAGCAGCTGAACATCTGCTACAGAGCAATGTGATCTAACTTTGTCACCGCAGCTATGTAGTGTGTTTATTGAAATTAGCCTCCATCGAGCAGGCAAGGATTCTTGTTGATGCAAAGGGGCAGAACAGATAATCACTAGAGATGCAAATGATCTATTGCAGGCCACTCGTTGATATCCAAACACCTCCCAGTCCCTTGCATATGCTCACGAGTAGCTTGCTTCTGAAACATTATTAATTAGTTTTTTTGTAGCGTGTCGTGCAAAAGGAGGTCTAGAGCCTAAGAATACAGATCATGTTAATATTCATGGTTCGTCCAATAGAGGAATGGGCAATCCTAACTATGCCTTTACTTCACATTGGTGTGATGACACAATATCGCAATTGTTTACTAGGGCGTTCATCGAAATTTGAGTTCAATGCATGTCCCAGAGAAAATATACCTCAGGAAGCTGGGGAATTTATTTGTTACCAACACCCTCAGATTTAAAGTCAAATGCATTTTTGTAAAGTGTATTACTAGAGTTGGTGTACTTGTGTATATAAGTTACACATATTTAGATCATAATGGCCTATACTCCCATGGCCTAAGTGCCTATTGTATTCACTTGTATGTATATACCAGAAACCATAGAACGATATTGACATCTCTAGACATTTCCCCCATCATCGTGTCTCCTCTAGCAATTTTTACTCTTAGGGTTCATTCACCATGGATAAAACGCTATTTACAGAGCCAGTCCAATAAATAAATAAGATACCAAAAAATTGAACCTCCAATTCAAATCCTTCTACACATGGCTCTGCTATTCTGTAAGGTGGATGATGGCTTCAATGATTAATTCAACATATATGGTTTTGAGTTTGCAGGCCTTCATACTTTTTAAATTTGACAGCTGGGCCATGAACTGGTCACTGCAATCATGAATTGCTTTATAAAGAAATAGTAATGACTTGTTCCTGACTGTGTGTGCGCATGACCTGACCTATCAATGGGTCACGGCCATGAATGTTATCTTATAACACGCTCTTTCCCTGTCACTCAGCCACAACATTCTTCCTCCTCGCTCTCTCTAACTCACTCTCCCGGTGATTGCAATGAAGCCTGGGAAGTAGCTGCACTGCTGAGCATGGCACTGAAGCACTCAATTTAGTCAAGGACACATATATACACGATCGAGGAGATCAGATTCAGGGTGGAGAAGGCCACATGCATCCACGGTAGAGGTCAGATCCACGGTGGAGGAGATTCAGGGGTTAGGTTTTGGAGGATAAAGTTTTAGGTATGGTCGGTTTAAAGGATGGCTGATGGTAGTGGCTGGCTCTGAATGTGAATGGTGATGGATTATGGAAGGCTAGTTGAGGACGGCCAGTGGAGAGAGTTATAATAGCAGCAGGTGTGAGAAGCTGCCTTTGGATATTGACGAATATAACACGACAGGCCATGCATTAGCATCATGTCAAAGAGCTTTGTTCCAAGCTAACTGGATAGTACTAGGTTGTACTGATATTGTTTTTCATCAGCTAATTTAATTGTGTAGTACTAGGTAGTACAATACTGAGTCCACCAAAATGGTACTACCTGGTATAACACTATTGGTACAACCTGATACTACTCGGTAGTACCACCGTTATATTTCACCGGATGGATAGCTCACATTAATTACAAGCACCTTAAAAATTCTCCATCTCAAAACAAATTCTAAGCATCAAAATGCATGCTATGATAACATCGAAATCCATTTCATATATAGTCTTCTTTACGATTTTTCATCATGCAAGTTTAGGTTTCAAGGTGCCATGACTTTAAGAGATTTTTTTGTCAATGTGTTTCTCACAAATTAGGTTTGTTCTAAATCAAACTAGTCCAATATTGACCCAAAGTTTAAAGAAAAACATAACAACATATGTAGTATCAATTTTTTCATTGAGTTCACCATGAAATATATTTTGGTAGTGGATATATTTGTTAACAACATCTACAATATAAAATTTATAGCACTCCCAGTGATGTCTTTTTTCAGAGATAGACAATATGGTTGACTTTAGGATAATAAATATATACTGTTCAATAAAAAAATCTGATACCATTTCAAAAAATCTAAATATAAGACATTAACTTTCAGTAGAGGTTATGTAAGTCTCTCTGCTGAAACCCAAGCTCCAGTAGCTAAAACAGGGTGTTTGTGGACAATGGTCATGAAGGATCCAACATTGAATTATTCTTGCAGATCATAGGGACAGCCCGGGTGATCACATAAGATGCTACAGCTCATTACTCACTGATGTCCCGATGCATCTCAACCCCATCCTCAACTGTTTCTAGATTGGAGTTTGCAAGTCACCACTAATTTGAGTCAACATATATTGTTATTGTGACAAACTTGTGAGCTTTATAACATTGGTGTGAGCCTCAGAATTAGCTAGGTTGTAACAGCAGTTGAATGGTTGATGTATTTTTTTTTCGGGTCAAATGGTTAGTGTATTGCTGGATACAAGCGTCAGACAGACGATATATGGCATCAGAGAAGCAGCATGCAAAGACGTCCGTTATTTGGAGTTTGGGACAGGCCTGGCATGGAAGATTATGGTGATGTTTGTACGAGCTGCGCACAGTACAGTTCGGTGTTCAAGTACGATTCAATGAAAGGAATTATTTCGCTAATACACAGGATGGTCATGATGGAGGCGACAGTGAACTACTATTGTAAACAATGTTTGCAAAGCAGGATGTTTGTGGAGCATGGTCATGCAAAACAACGCAAATGAGTACAGCACAGAAAACGGACCTCTGTGATCATCCAACTAATAATCTGACACTGGCTATAATACAAGGCCAAATGATCCCATTGCAGACTTATTACACATACTGAAAATAACTGACTACAGTTTGAGTTATGTGTGGGTCATAGAGAGGTTTAGGAGAATGACTTCGAAACATACGTTTAGCAGAATGTCTTTGAAACACAGCTGCATTGCTGCAGGCAAGCAACATTCCTCTCTGACAGTGTAAAGGATAAGTTCAATGAAAGACCGAAATTTGAGAAAACTAAGCGGCCCTGCTAATCACTTATTTTTGAGTGTTCGCTCCTCTCTGACATCCTGATGCATCCTAACCCGATGTTATACAAATGGTGGTGACTAACTACACTAAGTAATTGAATTTCAGCGTTAGGATATGAAGGATGGGCTCACACCTTCCAACCGTATATATTACAGGTACCTGTGAATTGATTGCAGAAAAAAAATGATATGGTAATATCAAACTGTACTTCAAAGTATTATTTGTGATTTTTCATCATGCAATTTTTAGATTTCAAGGTACCATGACTGCATTTTGTTTTGCAATTTATAAATATTTCTCACTAAATTTATAACTTGTGTTGCTGGTTAGAGAGCGCAAACTTGTCAAAACTTTGAAAAAACTAAGGAAATTGTATATCTGAGTTCAGCTGTTGTATTAATTCAAATTTTGTTTTGTTGCTTGGAACACTTTGTGGGAGGGGTTGGAATATATGTAGAAACGGTAGTATGAGTTCTTTGAAAACCTTAATTACTAACAAAAATCAATATATATGTAGAAAGGAGCTAAGCCCGTGCAACTGCAACCCAGTGGTTTGTTACTAAGACTTGCGCCTTAAAACTGTATCCAATCAACAACTCAGATTTATTTTGGTAGATATCGGGAAGGATGATGGGTATACCAAGTAAAGGAAAAAAACTATAGACTTTCTGCTGTTAATTGTACTTAATATCTGGTCCTTTCAAAAAGTCACAATTAATATCTCAAAAGCTCAAGTCCCACAGTATTTTCCATTTCTGCAAAATGAAAAATAATACCAATGATGATAGACACAAACAGCGCTCAAACATGATGAGGACATCCCCAGCATCGACACCATCACTACATCCAGAGGATACAACATCTTTTCCTCGTGCTAGTCCTATTACTCGTGCTCATGCTCGTCAACTAAATAATCAAGAATCATGGGGAAGAGCGAACCGGAAAATGACTCGCGTAGGCTGGATTCGGACTGTAGGACATCACCAACTTGTGACGGACGCCACGTACGCATACAGAGTCGGATTGGGGCGTTCAAGTACTTCTTGGAAGTGTGATGAAGTCAACTTTCATATGGATCTAGACTCATGACCATATCTGTTCTGAGGCGTTCGCAATCGACAAATCATTGACCGGAGGTTTTTGTGTCCAGGGTGCTGTGCCACCTTATTTTGGCCCAATGGGCCATGTATCAAGTTGGGTCCATTAGGGACGCGTCCTACGGTTGGAGCACGACCGCAACACCCCTGTGGTTGCCCTCCCCCTGTCATATACTCCTTAGCCGCCGTCGAGAACACTTGGGTTTTGTTTAGATCAAGTTTAGCCATTGCTACTTGCTTGAAGTGCGCGTGCAGATCAGCCGCCTGTCTTCTTGTCTTCGGAACCCCACCTTATTGAGTTGTGATTGAGTTTGAAACCTTCATTCATATCTGACATGCAGTAAGAGGTTACGACAGTCAAAATGTGCTAAACATCTGCAAGCAGCAGTTTAGCTCTTCGTGCTTCAGAGATGCGTGAGGTTTCATATGAGACATTAGATCCTAATCCCGACATTGGTCTAGAGATATTGACATATGTAGAGATGCATCGGCTGATCGTTGACTGTTATCATATCCCGACAGGTCCCAATCCTATGCATCTTTGATCGCTATGGGCTAATTAAACATACAGATTCATTTCACAACGCACCACACTATGGATAAAAGCCCCTCCTTTAGCAAGAACACCTACATTGATCAAAATGTATATATGGTGCGGCTGTAGAGTATGCAAGCCTAACTGGGGCAGTATGTTTTGGTTGTTAGTTAAATTAGTGCCCCATGTTTAATGTAAGTTAGTTGTGGGCAGTTGGAGCCTAACGATTGAAAATTTTGAGTGACAAATAAGGAGAAAATTTCTCAGTGCCATATAAGAGATTGGAATTTTTTCAAGTGCTACATAAGGAATTCTCTCAACTATAAAACATTGGGTTCGTTCATGACAAGCGAATGCTATTTACAATCATGTCCCGAAAATAAGCTACTAAAGAAACTGAACCTTACATTCAAGTCCATCACATAGCATTCCTCTACTTCTAAATGTGGACGAAGGTTTCACTGTTGGTTGAGTCAACATAAATGGTTCGCAGGCCTTGAAAAAGGTCACTAGAATTACAAGTCCTGATAAAGCGTGCATGAACCATTGGGCTCTAGATGATTGATTCATATATAGTTTGGGAAAACCAAATGATGTTTACTAGTTGAGTGCCATGTGATTATTTGTGTGTCACTGTAGATGATTTGTTCTGTAGAAAATATGGTTGAATTTAAATTGCAACTGTTATAGTTCCATCTAGGAGTTTGTGCTTTCAGGGTAAAGAAAAGACAGTTGTCCACAAATTTAGTATTGGCAAAAAAAAAAAACAAAGATGGTAGCGAAATGTCATCTGTCCATCTATACCCACTTGTATTTGAATGAGTTAGGGCCAGCCGTGTCAGCAGAGGCATCAAAGGTACACTGCTTAGTAGCTGGATAACATCAGAATCTTACATGTGGCTCCCAATCGGCGCCATCCCTTGATATGCAGTAGTGATATGCAAGATTTGCAGTAACACCATTGTAGCTAATTATCACTACTAGAAAACGGCACATTTGTACCGGCTCCAAACCCTCATTTGTACCGGGTATGGAGCCGGTACAACCCATCCGGTACAAATGAGGGAGGCACATTTGTACCGGGTGGAATACCCGGTACAAATGAGAACATTTGTACCGGTGCGTGTCCAGCCCCGGTACAAATGTGCCTCCCCCCTCCGACGTGGCGGGGGAGCATTTGTACCGGTTGGAGACACCAACAGGTACAAATGACCCTTTTTTTTGTTTTTCTTTTTTATTTTCTTTTATGTTTGTTTATTCTATAGTATTTGCTTAATGTACCAATACGAATCCTAATACGCTGTAATATAAAGTCGTGTGGCATATAAAATATTATATTTGAGATAATATTGTACATGCATTGGTATATATTTATTTGTATAATATTATCTCTAATATTATACGTATATATACGTATACATGTAGAATATTATCTCAAATCCTAAAATTGAAAAAGTTTGGAGAAAATTAATATTACACATGAGCATATGAGCAAATTTAGATTAATAATATACATTGGATCAATTAATGTTAGATGATTTTAATTTTTTTTGTCTTGGCTCTTCTTGCTTCCAGATGCTTGGTCTTTCTTTCCAGATGCCTCTTTGTTGCCATGACTTGTCCCTTGCTCGGTCTCTCCCGTTCCAATGACAGATGATAATCCTGCATAATGCTCTCCCCCTGGACTAATAACCTCGTCCAGTAGAAATCCGCATAATTGTTCTTGAATCAATCGGATTTTTTCTGTCTCGAGGAATCCTTCCTTGATTTCTTCAATCTACCAAAGATTATGAACAAATGAACAACAACGGTAGAATATGAACAATACATAAGAAGTACATGTAGTTGCAGTTGCAGTTGTGTGTGCACGCACCTTTTCTTCGAATGAAGTTTTGGGAGTGAGGGATGAAAGGTGGTGCATGAACTCGCACACATAATATCCGCATAGATTTGTGCCGGAAGGCTGTGTGAGGCACTGCACATATGCGAAAACAAAGTTATGAAATATTTTTTTATTGCATTGTAAGAAGTGAATAAGCTAAGACACATATTGGGTAATCATAGTCGACATAAAGGTTATCTTTGAATTTTCCGGGGTACTTAGCACTGAGATAAGTCCATGCAAGTTTAATCATATTCACGACATCTTGATATTTACTTTTATCTGAAGTCTTCCTCAAAGAGTTGAAGACGAAGACCTTGCTTAAAGGCATACAGAAAGCAAAGAGAATCCAATGGAAGTTGTACATAGATGCATAAGTATTAGTTTCTTCAAATATGCAATATAATTTGAAAAAGATGAAGTGGTGAGTTACAGGTTGCTCACCCGAAGTTGTATGGCAGAAGTATGGAAGCCTTGGTATGTTGTTTGTCTAGAAACATGAATACATTATCAAATGTATCCATCTTAGAGCCTTTGACATTAATCTGATTGATCATCAAAGGATCTATGTGGCCGACATCCATGATTCCTTTCCTCCTGCACTGTTGCATCTCGTAGCTGTATGATACAAATTAAAATATAGAAGTTTAGATATGTACAGTGGCTAGAGCATTGAATAGGAACCAATATAGAAGTTTAGATACAAATTAAACACTTATAAAGTCCAGCAACCGATGAATGCGGAGTCAAGTGCATCTTGATTGAATAGGAACCAAAATTCCTCCATGTCAATAGTGAAGATGTCTCGACCATGAAAATAATGATGGTCCTGAATGAGAACTTCAAGATATTTCATCCTGGTGGCTGCCGCTGTCATGTGCCACTTGTGCAATTCATACATCCTCGTTGGAAGATACACTAGCAATCGCGGCCACACAAGCGGTTGCCCAGGCACATATTTAGGTCTATTTGCCCCTTGATGCGGTACAATTTCAGCCGTCCCTTGAAGTTGAGCTGGAGTCAGACCTGATTCTTTAGCAAATTGAAGTAATTGCTGCTCATAATTTGAAACTGGTCTATTTGGCACTTCATGAGGTTGGATTACATCCTCCCCTTGAAGTTGAGCAGCAGTCATACCTGTTTCTTTTCCAAAATGAAGCAATTGTTGGTCATAGGCTGAAAGCACCTTGAGGGAGGGGATAGATTGTTTTGTCTGGGTCCCTAGTTGTGGAACACTAGAGGCAGGTTTCTTTGCCATCTTCTTGGCACGCTGAGTTTTTAATACTTGTCCGTCATAGTCACTCAATGGAGGTGCTGATGGTTTTTTTTATTTTTTCCTCCTCCATTTGTTTCATGAAACGATGAAATTTGACAAGGTCAGTTTGTTTCTCAACGGGAGGCTTCTTAACTTTGAATATTTGTCTATCCAGTTCTTTCCTCACTGACACATCAAGTTCCTCATCTATCTTCTCGTAAGCTAGTTTTGGTGTAGGCTTCTTTTGCTTTGGTTTGTTTAGCTTCTTTGGAGGAGGAGGAGGAGCTCGTCGCTTGGTACCCTTGCCCTTAGCAGGTGGAGGAGGTGGAGAAGGAGGTGGACTCTCGCTTGGGTCCCTGTCAATTGCAGGACTCATGCTGCGCTCTGCCCTTGCAAGTGGTGAAGGCGGTGGCTTATCTTGGCATTTATGTGATGTAGGTGAGTCAGCAGCAGGAGGAGGAGGAGGAGGAGGTGCCGGTTGCGTAATCTCTATGTGCTCCTTGGGCCAAAAAACCCAACCGTGCACAGTATCTCCAAACATTGTCTCCCCATCAGGTCCCGATACCTCCAGTTCGAGGTCCTCCCAACCATCGAGCACTCGATCCATAAATACTTTGGTGTGCATTGATGTTGAAAGTTCTACATTCATGAACATTTCCCCTGGTGCAGGTTTCTCAGCCACACCGTAACCCACTAGAAGCATCTTATTTCATAGTCGAGCGAGAAGCTTGCACGCTGACCTCATGGTGATTGCATCCACGGGGTATCGATGTGTGCTTCCCAGTGAGGCAGGTGGTGTTGCTTCCTTGGCTGGGGCTGCTGCTTCTGTGTTTGTTGGTGCTGCTTCCGTTGAAGCGACACTACTTTTCCCCTTGGCAGATGGGCTCATTTCATCATTAGGACCTTGCTGATGAGATGATTGTTTGCTAAGAGCAAGAGCCACATGCTCGTCAATGTTTTGCTCCATTCTTGCCTCAGTATTGAATACGCGCTCTTGCAACTCTCTTAGTTGTCTAGATTCTTGGTCCTTAGCCCTTTTGCGACTTCTATAGGAGTTGATGTTCTCACTCCATGCGACTTTCCATGGAACTACACCTTTGCCTCGGCAACGTCCACCGTGTTCTCGAGTGCCTATTGCAGCACTAAGCTCGTCTTTCTCTCGATCAGGCACAAATGCTCCTTCAGCCGTTAGGCGGATCAACTCAACAAGTCTTGCCGATGTCTCTCTTATTTGGTTGCCTGGTACTAATGTTCCATCTTCTGAATTGAGCGTGCCACCATGTGCATAATAATAAGTCCTCGCTCGCTCGGGCCAGTCTAGAGTTACAGGTACGATTCCACGTGCAATTAGATCTTGTTCCATCTTTTCCCATTTGGGCAATGCCACCTTGTAACCGCCAGACCCTAGCTTATGAAATTCTTTCTTTTTAGATGCATTGGTGGTGTTGGTTGCAATCACTCTGGTGGCTTCTTGCGTTTGCTTGTACTGCACAAATGAATCCCAGTGATCTCCTAACTTTGCATTTCCCTTCTTTGTGAAATCGGGTGCAAGTCCCTTCTTGATGTAGTCTTTGGTCAGCCGTTTCTTGAACGATTGAAAGGCTATTGCACCCTTCTGCATGGCTCAAGTCAGAACTTTTTGCCAGATTTGTACCGTCTGGAAATGAGAAGTGTGATTCCACCTCGGTCCAAATCATGTTCTTCTCTATGTCCGGGACCACATATTGTTGTACATCCTCATGTCCATCTTCATCATCATTCTGAAGTTCAGCTTCAGCTCCTTTCCAATAAAGAAAGCTTATTGGGATGTTATCCCTCACAAGAGCCCCAATGTGGTTTGTCAACTTGACGACATTTTCATGTGGAGCTAATGGCACGCCTTTGTCAGATACGTCCGTGATGATGAAACGACCCTCTAGCTTCTTCTTTGGGCCGCGTGGCCCACAAGGCTTTTTGCTGCTCAATGCAGGTTCCTAGAAATTTACGAACTATTAACTGGTTGCTCTTCCTATTACTAATTAAACTTAAACCATGATGGGAATTACTAGTTTTCTACTAATTATACCTCTGATTGTGGCTCATCGTTATTTGTCTGGGCAATTGGTTCCTCTTCCCTAACGATGCCATCACCAAACATGTTGAGGTAGCTGTCAGCCTCCCGCTGATCTTGTTCATTTGCTCGATTGTTTGAACCATTGTTGTTAGCAATGATATCCAATAACATTTGCTTTGCCTGTTGCTCCTCCGCTCTTGGATCCATTGTCCTAAAACAACATGAAAAGAATAAATAATTAAACTAAATTTCTAATGAAGAAACTAAATTTCTAATGAAGAAACTAATTTTCTAATGAACTAATTTTCTAATGAAGAAACTAATTTTCTAATGAAGAAACTAAATTTCTAATGAAGAAACTAATTTTCTAATGAAGAAACTAATTTTCTAATGAAGAAACTAATTTTCTAATGAACTAATTTTCTAATGAAGAAACTAATTTTCTAATGAAGAAACTAAATTTCTAATGAAGAAACTAATTTTCTAATGAAGAAACTTAATTGTAATGAAGAAGCTAATTTTCTAATGAAGAAGCTAAATTTCTAATGAAGAAACTAAATTTGTAATGAAGAAACTAAATTTCTAATGAAGAAACTAAAAATTTCTAATGAAGAAACTAAATTTCTAATGAAGAAACTAAATTTCTAATGAAGAAACTAAAAATTTCTAATGAAGAAACTAATTTTCTAAAGAAGAAACTAAATTTCTAATGAATCCGGGAGTAGAGCGGGAGACGAGCTAGTCGATCGTGTCGGGAGTCGAGCTAGTGTGTCTGGTGTAGAGCGTGAGACGAACGAGTCCGGAGTCGAGCGTGTCGAGTCTACTAACGAGTCTAGCGAGTCGAGCGTGTCGAGTCTACTAACGAGTCTAGCGAGTCGATCTAGTTGAGTGAATCTAAATCTAAATTCAAACCTAAATCTAAAATCTAAATATAATTTCTAATCTAAATCTAAATTAAAATCTAAATCTAAATTAAAATCTAAATCTAAATCTAAATTAAATATAAATCCAAATTCTAATCTAAATCTAAATTCAAATCTAAATTTAAATCTAAATCTAAATTAAATCTAAATATATATATATATACAACATTAACAAATTAAAAAAATTGCTGACGTCAGGCTGGAGTCAGCAATACACCCCACCGGCACTGTGGAGGCCGGCGGTGGCGGTGGAGGGGCCGGCACGGTGGAGACCGGCGGTGGCGGTGGAGAGGCCGGCGCGGTGGAGGCCGGCGGTGGCGGTGGAGAGGCCAGCGCGGTGGAGGTCGGGGAGGTTGGCGGCGGTCGCGTCGACGGTCGGGGGCGGCGCGGCGTCGGTCGGGTCACCGGGGCCGGGGCTCGGGGCAGGGGAGGGAAGGGCCGGCGGGGAGGGCCGCACGTCGTCGAGGAGGCCGGCGGTGTGGGAAGGGCGTGGCGGGGAGGTGGTCGCCGGGGAGGTCGCGGCGCGGCGAACGGGATGCGGATCGAGGAGGCGGCGGAGTGCTAGAGAGAAATTGAGGAAGGAGAAGGGCGAGAGGCTGCCTATAGGGAGCACATTTGTACCGGGGCGCAACTGGCCCCGGTACAAATGACCTCATTTGTACCGGGGCCAGTTGCGCCTCGGTACAAATGTTCTCATTTGTACCGGGCCCTCTCTAGCCCCGGTACAAATGAGCTTTTCGCTTGGCGCCAGAATGAAACGCTCATTTGTACCGAGGATAGAGAAGGCCCGGTACAAATGAGCTTTTCACTTTGTTTCCTTTACTTCAAATTTTAATTTTCTTTAAATACTCTAAATTGGTAATTTATTTATTATAAATCATATAGAACGCATAAAGTGGCAGAACAAACTTAGTATTCTTACTTTACATGTATACTATGTAACAATACATTTCACAATCAAAATGATAACTTCATTATCATTAACGAGTAATATCTTCTAATGGGCATTATTTTTTCCTTCACTTTAATAACTAAAAATAAATTAATTTTTTACATGCAAAATCCTCCTTAACTAGAACATCCAGTATCATTAATATGGTAATCATGATTTGATCTTGCTCTTCTATATTTCTACGAAAAATTATTATTTTATATTTAATGAAGCTACAAAAATTAATAAAGTTACTATGTTTATTAAGGTAAACGTATTTAATGGGATGATCAGGGCCAAATAAAATGATTGACTACTGAAAATAGTTCCTATTCCCAATCATAGCGAAATACTACAATACTTTGTTACATGAGCACAAACTTTTGAAACTTATTATACATCATCATGTAAGGGAACGTTAATAATATACCGTTTCACGAATGTCCCTTGGTTGTGATCACGAAGTAAGTATGGAGTGTCCTCTTGGGCTAACTGGATGCTTGGGTCCACCTTCACTGAAAATGGAGGAAGATCATCAAACTGATCATAATCTTCTGAAATGTCAGTATTGTCCTCAACTCTAATGATTTTTCTTTTTCCCGGTAGAACAATGTGATGCTTTGGCTCATTATCAATCGTCTTATCACCACCCTTCTCAGCGCCTTTTTTTAGGTTTGCTTGACATCTCTTTCACGTAGAAAACTTGAGTCACAACATTGGCTAGGTCAAATGGTTCGTCTTTGTATCCAATCTTGTTGAGATCCACTATTGTCATCCCATAGTTGTCTGTTGTTACACCTCCTCCAGTATTTTTTACCCACTGGCACTTAAAAAGAGCGATCTTTAAAGGTCCATAGTCCAATTCCCATATCTCTTCAATGACACCATAGTATGTTTCTACATTTCCATTGTCGTCTATTGCATCTATACTGACACCGCTGTTTTGGTTCGTGCTATTTTGGTCTTGGGCTCTCGTCTAGAATGTGTATCCATTTATCTCGTAGCCTTGGAATGTAAGCACCATGATAGAAGGACCTCTAGCCAAAAATTGGAGTTGCTCTTCAATAGTTTTATCACCAATTAGTTTTTTCCGCAACCACGTCCCGAAAGTATCAACATGATGACGTGTAATGCAGGCCTTAGTGTTCCCTTTGTTTGAGTCCCGTACAATGGACTTGTGCTCCTCCATGTATGGAGCCACAAGGGATGATTGTTGCAGGATAGTGGCATGTGCTTTACGATATAACGTTTCATCCATATCCAACCAAGATTTCTTCCCTAGTGTACCCTTTCCCCTGAGTCTCCCCTCATGGCGTGATATAGGGAGTCCAATCGGAGCAAGCTCATCAATAAAGTCGACGCAAAACTCAATGACCTCCTCTATAGCATATCCCTTTGCGATGCTTCCTTCATGACGAGCACGATTACGGACATACTTTTTAAAACCAGACATCAACCGATCAAAAGGGAACATGTTGTGTAAATACACAGGCCCAGGATCAAAATCTCTTCAACAAGATGGACAAGAAGGTGGGTCATGATAGTAAAGAAGGACGGTGGAAAGATCATCTCAAAGCTGACGAGGTATTGCACGACATCTTTCTGCATCTGCACTAGCTTGTCTGGATGGATTGCCTTTTGAGAGATCTGGTTCAGGAATGCACATACCTTCATGATTGCCAATCTCACATTCTCTGGTAGAATACCCCTTAGTGCAACAGGCAGCAATTGTGTCTTCAACATGTGGCAGTCATGAGCCTTCAAATTTGTGAATTTTTTCTCTTTATAGTTTATTATTCGTTGTATGTTCGAGGAGTAGCCCGTCGGGACCTTGATACTATTCAAGCAATCAAACATCATCTTCTTCTCTTACTTGCTTAGGGTGTAACTAGCAGGGGCCAAGTAATTTCCATTATCTCTCTTTTCGGGATGCAAACCATCTCGTTGCGGCATAAGTTTCAGATCCCGACGTGCTTCAATTGTATCTTTTGACTTTCCGTATACACCTAGGTGACCAAGCAAGTTCACGCAAAAATTCTTCATCACATGCATCACGTCAATTGCATTGCGAACCTCAAGGACTTCCCAATAAGGTAGCTCCCAAAATATCGACTTCTTCCACATCGGTGCATGTCCATCCTTATTGTTTGGAACAGATTGGCTACCAGAACCCTTCCCAAACACTACCTTCAAATCTTTGACCATTGAAAATACAAGTTTACCATCACGGTGCAAGGGCTTCTTACATTTTTCTCCAACACCTTCAAAATGCTTTATTCCTTCTTCTCTTAACGGGTACGTAGGAGGAAGAAATCGACGATGGCCCAAATACACAACCTTTTTATTGTGTTTTAGATACATGCTGCAGGTATCATCTAAACAGTGTGTGCATGCTCGGAATCCCTTATTTGTTTGTCCTGATTGGTTACCAAATGCTGGCCAATCGTTGATGGTTACAAACACCAATGCTCGTAGATCAAAAGGTCTCCTTCTTGTCCTCATCCAACACAGGTACACCTTTTTCCTCCCATAACGTTTTAAGCTCATCAATCAACGGTCTTAGGTACACATCGATGTCATTGCTCGGCTGCTTTGGGCCTTGGATGATAATTGACATCATGATGAACTTTCATTTCATGCACATCCAGGGAGGAAGGTTGAACATACATAAGGTCACAGGCCAAGTGCTATGACCACTACTAAACTCACCGAATGGATTGAATCCATCCGTACTTAAACCAAACCGAATGTTCCTTGCATCCTTTTCGAACTTCGGAAATTCTCTATCAATTAATCTCCACTGCGCCCCATCAGTGGGGTGCCTGATCTTTTCATCTTGTCTATGTTCTTCCTTGTGCCAACACATCAACTTTGCATTCACCTTGCACCTAAAAAGACGCTTCAGCTGTTGTATCACTGGAAAATACCACACGACCTTCGCAGGAATCTTCTTCTTCTTCCTCTTCTCCCCCTCAACATCATAAGGATCATCTTGTGGGATCTTATAATGCTGCGCTTCGCACACGGGACAAGCCTCTAATTCCTTGTATTCTTTACCTCGGTACAAGATACAGTCATTAGGGCACGCATGTATCTTTTGTACCTCCAAACCCAGAGGACAGACAACCCTTTTAGCTTCATACGTTGACGCCGGCAATTCGTTCCCCTCGGGGAGCATGTCCTTGACGATCATCATTAAGTCATCAAAGGCCGTGTCAGAAATTCTGTTTCAAGCCTTCCATTACAGCATTTCCAATGTGCTACCCAACTTCTTGTGCCCATCTTTGCAATCAGGGTACAATGGTTTCTTGTGATCTTGTAACATATGTTCAAATTTTTTTGACTCCTTCACCGTTTCGCAATCTTCCGTTGCATCGCGCAACACCTGACCTAGATCGTCGAGAGGATCATCGACCGGACCAGCTCCTTCAGTCTCGCCCATGTAATCCTCTCCCATTGGCTCATCTACAAAGGCACCACCTTCAGTCCAATCTGGAACCTGATCACCTTCTTCTTCGTCATCTACCATTACAACCCCTCTTTCCCCATGCTTTGTCCATACAAAATAGTTTGGCATGAATCCCCATATGAATAGGTGATCATGAAGACCCTTTATCGATGAGAAATCCTTCTGGTTATTGCATTTTTTGCATGGACAAATAATGAAACCAGACGGGAGCTTGTTTGCTTCTGCCACATCTAGAAATCTGCGCAACCCATTAATGTATTCTGTGGAGATTCTCTTGTCCGTGTACATCCATTGCCGACTCATCTACAAAGTATATCACCAAATAATCATTAGCCATCCTTCTCACGTGAATACAATCTTTAAAGTACTTATATCCAATCCACAAGATACTATACAACAAACTTAAAGTGCTTATTTCTAAATTGATTCTAGCATTGATAGTTTTCTGAAACAAACACTAGCACTCTAAAAGTAATATTCCTAGTATTTCTACTAATTCTAAAAGTATTTCTAAAAATATCATTTCTAGAAGTAATTCTAAAATAGTATTTCATCCACCCACTTTTTCTAAAAATAAGGCAAACTCATTTCATCAAACTATTATTTTGAAAAGTAAAACAAAAAAATCACATTTCACTGAAAATACCCAATATTACTTTTTTTCTTATGAATAGATATATAATACGAAAATATAATGAGTAAACTAATTTTCTAATGGGGAAACTTATTTTCTAATGAAGAAACCAATTTAATTATGATGAAATTTAATTTTCTAATAAGGAAACTAATTTTCTAATGAGAAAATCAATTTTCTAAGGATGAAAACTAATTTTCTAATAACGAAAATAATAATATAAATAAATAAAATGAAAAAAATTCTATCATCACATACAACATCTCATACATCTATCATCACACATTTTCTATTAGAACATAGATAAATATGCATCTAAATAAAAAAATTCACCATTCCTTGCTCATTCTAAATTTCAAGAAATACTCTAAGTACAAAGCATAAAATTAATAACGGCAACCGTATATCAAGGGAGGATGAAGTAACTAACCTCTACACCACCACAATGAGTGAAATCGTGAAGAAATCGTCGCAAATCGGACAAAATCACCCTAGGGCGCCATGGGGGAGGGGGAAGCTCGAGTTGGAGTGAGGAAGAAGAAAGTGGGGAGAGGGGCTCGGGTAGGGGAGGAAGGAGGATGAAATGTAGCCGTTGCACATTTGTACCGGGCCGTGTTTCAAACCGGTACAAATGTGTGCACATTTGTACCGGGCGGTGGCTCGCACCGGTACAAATGTGTTGGCATCACATTTATACTGGGCGGTGTCACCACCCGGTACAAATGAGGCACATTTGTACCGGGGTGAGCCACCACCCGATACAAATGTGCCATGACGGGGCCGCGTCGGGCCCCCCTTCCCACCCGGTACAAATGCCCTCATTTGTACCGGGTGGTAATGGAACCGGTACAAATGACAATTTGGGCCAGGGACAAATGACCTCTAGTAGTGTATTCTGCCCACTAAAGTTTTATTGTCCGAGGAGGAAAGTTCGAACGTAACTACTTCACTATATATAGTACATTGGGTTAATTTGCTTATTAAGTGGAGATTTTGATCAGACATGGTACCGATTATCTTTTTTTAGATAAAGGAAAGAGTTCCGGCCTCTGCAACCGCACATAACCAAGTTCTTACATCAACTTCAGCTTAGAAGTTGAACACAAATAATAGGGGAACGAGTACACATAGAGAATATATAATTCAAAAGCATATCCTACACTACAAGAAAGTATTTGATCTGGGACGGAATCATTCTATCGCGGTTCGTTGAAAATCTGTCGTAAATCAGTGTTCGTGACGATTTTGATTTTCGTGGTGGAATGGAAGTCATTGATTAAATCAATTGACGTTTCTTAAAAAACGTCGCAGTTCGTGACATATCTTGACTGTCACGGAGTAGCCCAAAGCCCATGCAGCCCAACCCATAGCCCACTATCCGTGAAAAAATAAATTGTCACAGATTGCTGCTGACATGGATGTGATGTGGCTGCTGACTTGGATGCAACGTGTCTGCTGACTTGGATGTGACGTGGCTGCTAACATGGGGATGACGTGACTGCTGACATGAACGATAGGCGATGACGTGGACATTGACGAGTTTGCTGATGTGGCATGCTGACATGGATCTTGTTTTTTTTCACGTGGAATTTGATTTATATCAATCCATTTTCGTTCAGCCCATTTCACATACAGCCCTTTAAATCAATCGATATTTATTTCAGCCCAAATCAAAATAAAAACCGACGACCCACATAATCAAAGAAGATTAAGCATCTCTTTACAAAAACATCTCTTTACAAGGGTAAATAATAATCCAACATCTCATCACAACAGATGAAATATCTGATACAATGTCAATTTTTTTAGCATCTCATCAGCATGAAATCAGTTTAACTCAATTAATATAGCAAAAAAGGTAGCTTCAAGCAGTTTGTTTTGCATCTTTCTCATCTTTTAATTGTAGACCTGCACATGATATAGCACATATAGTAAGAACTAATGCATTAATTTTCTACTAAACGAAAAAACTTTTTTTTGCTAACTTGATAAGTGCTAAGCTCCCAAGCAACAGATAAGTAGCAAGTAGTATAGGAAATACTAGCACTCATGAATTAAAACAAAGCTACTTACAATGAGATTTACCTAAACATATGAGCTCAAGATCATTTATTAACATGGCTTTACCGTTATTACGAGGGATTGAAAACTTAGATAGATGACAAAGACTTCTTACAGCTTTTACATCACAAACAAGCGACGACACAGGATTTCTATACATTGTACAAGAAGCAATCAGGCTTTGTAAAATGTTAACAATACTATTATCAGGAGACACATGAGATTTCATCTCTAAAATGTAAAAGGAGACAAACGACTACAATCAGGCACTTGTTATATGAAATTTCCATTAAAGTCAGATTAAGACATACACCATTTTTATATGAAACTAAGTTAAAAGCTATATATAACAAACATACAATGTTCCAATAATTGCTTATCTGAACATAAGTGTAAAAGCATACATATCATGGCATTATTATGCATCAAACAGAAGATCGACCTACATTCAGGAGCTTGTCATTCTTGCCGGCGCTGAGCAGCACCTCAAGGAGCTTCAACTATGTGTCAGAGAGATCGAGGCTCTGCTCCACCTGCCAACAAATATAAAATTCTTAGATGAAGAAGCCCACAAACAGGTTAATCAAACTATGATTTTAGTGCATACACACATGTGCATCATGCATGTTGGAAGCTAACTGAACCATATAGGATGCATGAACATTGACAGAGATTGCTCAATCATGACGATGCACAAATGTACCTGAACACAAGCAACAATATGCTGCACAATATGACTGAATAGCATGTAAAACTTCAACTGCCATACTGCAATTGGCTGGATCAGTACATATAACTACCAGTATCTGCATGGAAAAAACTAACATCGATTTATGGACCTAATATATTCATAGTACTAGTGACTAGTAGCATTTTTATTTCAATGGAATAGAAGTGCTACAGATTATAGGCTAGTCACTAGTAGCATTTTCATTATATACTATCACAACATAAGAATGCAGCCACAAATTTCAGTAACCAATGACTAACTGAACCAACTGTACAGACCATACACCAAAGGGTTGTAGTAGTAGTAGAGGGGATTGGGGGTTTGAGGCTGGAGTTCTTATCTTTGAATCTTGATCTTGAGACTAGCAATTGGGTCAGCCTGCAGCTCAGCAACAAATTCATCTTCTCATTTATCCTGCTCCTCCTCTGTGCAAATCTATCAAATGGGCGAGCAAATCATCAGTGCCACCAGCTGAACCGGGTAGAACAAGAGAGTCGAGATAGCACGCACCCACCTTCCACAGCGCCGGAAGCCCTCACGCACGCCACCGTCACTGGGATATTGCGGCAGCGCATGACGACGACGAACATGCTCTAGCCGCCCCTGCCGTGCTGTGGAGATCTCAATGCTAGAGGGGAGGAAGGAGGTCATCGCCACCGTGTGGTGGAGGTCTCGATGCTCACGTCGCATCGCCCGGTGAGGAGGAAGAGAAGGACGCCGCATCGGAAGGGAGGAAGAAGGACGCTGTGCCGGAGGGGAGCAAGAGGAGGCCACTGGGGCGCGGAGCTCGCCCGCGCCTTGCTCCACACGCTGGATCCGCCGCCGGATCCACCGTCAGAGGGGAGGAAGTGGAGGCCACCGGATCTCCCTCCTGTGATGGCCGTCGGTGGAGACGACGGAGGTCGGAGGGAAGGTGCATCGGTCTAAGGAGAGGGGAGGGGCGGAGGGGCGTCGGTGGGAGAGGGGGATGCGCCAGAGGAGGCGGCTGGGTGGGAGCAAGAGCTAGGGTTTGGGGATGGCGAGCATTATATACAAAGAGAATGCGATCAGAACCATCCATTTGACGATGAACGGCCGAAACGAATTGGGCCATTTGGGCCAACACAGCCTATTCCATTCTGCCTCTACTTCACATTTTTTCTTTTTCTTTTTTCATTTTATTGCAATATGGAAGTAATTACAATTTGAACTACTTGTATCTAAAATAAAATTTTACAAAATTCTCAAAATATATTTGAAGTATGTTTGTTCTATTACAGCTCCTATTCTGAAAATATATGAAATTAAACATTTGATCCACCCCGGTCGGAGGCCTGATACGGCCGGACCGGGCGCTAGACAGCCACTAAAAGCAAAAATGATTTCAAATGATAAAGTTGTCAATACAATAGTTGTAGAACTTATTGAGATCTACGACTATTGTTTTGGTCATTTCCTCAACCGAGTTAGATTGAACTATTTAAATTTAAAATTTCAAAAGCTGAGAAATTCAAATATTTTTTAGGTAATAAATGATTTCAAATGAAAATATCATGAATACCAAAGTTGTATAACTCATCAAGATATACAAACTTTATTTAGTTCGTCAATCCATGCGACAAAGTTTGAATTATCCAAATTTGGAATTTCTAAAATTAGGAACTGATAGAAGGATTTTGGTACACTAAATGATTTCCGCTGAAAAGGTCATGAATACCAAAGTTTCATAACTCATCAAGATCTACAATCTTTATTTAGATCATTTTTTCTTTTGAGAATTTTCTAGTGTACATTAGTCATTAATCCTAGATTCAGTCACATAGTTTAAGAAACTATGTTAGAGACTTCTAAAATTTGTACTACATGTTATTACCACTTTGGAAAATGACAAAATGACCTAAATAAAGATTGTATATCTTGTTGAGATATGAAACTTTGGTATTCACCACTTTTCCCTATGACATCATTTAGTGTAAAAAAATCTTGCCTGTAGTTGTCATTTTTTGAAACTCAAAAATTGGATTGTTGAAACAGACTCAAACGAGAATATTTTTCAAAATAATAGCATTAAAAACTTTCATAACTAGATAGAGCATGATTTTAAGAATTTTTAGGAAAAAATTATATATTTTGCAGTTTGTATGAGGAAGAAAGACTAGTTACAAATTTTATGCAGCGACTAAAAAGAGAAGAGATGTTGTTCTTGTGCAATCTCGTGGGGAAACAATGATGTTTGCCACGTGGCGTTATACCATTGGCTCCGCACCCAGCCAGATCCGTAGCGAGTTACATGACTAAACAGGAAAAAAGCTACACAAAAACACAAATGAGTTTGTGGTGCAGTGGTATGTGGAGTCTTGTTTGAGCATGAGGTCCCGAGTTCGATTCTCACCGACGCCAAATTTTTGGTTATGTACATTTTAGCTTCGGCCGGCCTGGGCCAGCGCGGACGCGGCGACCCCTGCCATCTTTTTCTGTTTTTTTAATTTTTACATTCATAACATGGCTATTTATTATTTGTTGATCTGTTTTAGATTTTTTTCATTTTTAAAATTTTTTCATTCATAACATGAGTTTTTGTTATTTGTTGATCTTTTTTAGATTTTTAAAATTTATCATTTTTCCATTCCTAACATGACTATTTGTTATTTGTTGATCGCGACAAATCTGCTAAAACGTCGCAGCGTTGTGTGCCGGATTGCGACGAATTTAACAAATCATCGCAATGTTCTGGGCTTCAATATCCATCAGTGCAGATCTGTGACGAAAAACAGGAATATGTCGCAGACACAGTGCTCTTCGTGATGTTCTGAGAACATCGCAGAAAGTTCGTAACGGATTAAATAGTTTCTTGTAGTGCTATTATTACTTTTCCATCCATTCTTGGTGAATATATCCAAAGCAACAATCTCTAGTGCTTTGCTTGCCGAACAGATGATGTCCCTTATGTCCTCATGCTGCAACGTAGGCCAAAAGCGCAGCCAATATGCTCCCCTAAAAATGACCTGCATAAACAACATGAAATGTTTTTTCTCAAACACCAAATCATTACGTGTACACCAAATAGACCATAGAAAAGCCGCCACCCCCACAAAGATCATTTTTTTTTATCTTTTTTTGCAATGCCTGTTAACCAATTTCCAAGCATATGGGTGGGGTTAACACAGCATCTATCTGAACAACTCTCCAAATGTCTTTAGCATGTTGACAATTAAAAAAGAGATGTTTAATTGTTTCATTCACAGAAACAACACTTTTGACTCCTGTTGACGCGAAAATAGGACGTCACCTCCGCGCGCGACATACGTGACTCCCCAGACTGTGTGAGACGTGCCAGTCAATCTGACCTGTTGATTGACAAGGAAAATCTGAAACGTTAGATAGCGGAATCGGCTAAGGAGCCGATGTGTCTTCTGGTAAAATCGTAACAGCTAGGTAGCCGATACGGAATTAGAGCAGATCGGCTAGATCAGCCGATGTGAATGACGTAGGCAGAGCGTAAGCTACCAGAGGCAACTTAAACAAAGCCACGTGGGTAACGCCTGAAACAGATCTAGTCAGCTGTATAATAATTAGAAATAATAATGCAATAAAAGCCGACAAGAAGCAGTCTCAAGCAGGATAATTTGTGATAAAAGCTAAAGCAACAAGAATTAAGATAAAACTTGCTAATCTAGCTGATATCGATAAATTATGAATAAACCTAGACGAAACCACAGCGATGCGCCCGAAGGTTAAAGCCTAGATATTACTCGGTAAAACGATACTTACAAGTTTGCCGGAGGTCGATTGATGCAGCCCGACGAACTCGAAGAACGACGTTGAAGGAAAAGAAAAACACAATGGCGAAGTCGCCGAAAAGTAACGCGAGAAAGTAATGCTTGAATAGTTAAGATACTGAAAACGTAGATGTGTTTGTTGTACTGATGTTGACATTTCTTAACGCAACTTCCAAAGAATAGATCTAGAATCCATTCTAAGCAATGGCGTAAGAAATGTTGGTTGGTATAAGATAAGCCTACAGAAATATTATGGTAGATAATCCGCAAGCGCACGGATACCGGTGAGCATTTCACCCGGGGTGATGGGTTTTAAAATATCGTATCCACAGGGAAGATGGATGGATGTAACAAAAGACATAGGGATGGCAGTAGACTACTTTATGGACTTTGATGGAATGGCACATACTTTAACAGGGGTAAGCCAAATGATAAAGTAATGATAAATCAGACAGGCAGAGGCACATGTGGAGCATAGAACATACTATTCCTAATCTAGATTAGAATTGGATTTACTTAAGAGGCACAATTCTATATAGCATACAAAGACTGAGTTATTCATCTATTCTAATGTAGCATATCATCACATATAGCATAGTCATGGATAAATGTGAACACCCCGAAGATTACCCAAGAAGATCAAGGACGAAACTTGATCCTCCCAAGAATCATTGTTCGACTAGTCTTATACTCGGGGGGTGGACTACAAAGGACTCAATAGGCCTGTCACGCCCACGATCTACCACACGACCCGGAGTATAAGGTGAATCCGCAAGTAAATTATATCTAAGCACCATGTTTACATACTTTCTACTACCTAGCATACGCGCGTAATATACTAGGAGCTCTACGAATAAGAGCGTAGACTTATCATTAATCATGACTATATCAAATATACTACTAGAATAAAGTAAGAACTTAGCAATTGCACACATATCATTGAAATAGCATAAAGTCATTGAGAAACAATATAAGAACTGAATCTTGATAACTTACAGATCTGGAACTGGAGCAAAGCTCAACTCTACTCGAATCTGACTCTCTATCTAGAACTAGGTTCTTGATCTAGAAATTAGATCTTGAACTATGAAGTAGCTATCCTATCTCTGATGTATCCTCTTCTTCTCCTGTCTTGGCCTGATGATGATGATCTTCTGAGAGATGCATACCATGCCCTAGGGGGGCGTCTGGGGTTGCTTATATAGCCCGGAGGGATAATCCGTCGCCGTAGGATTAAACCGACCTAAACAAGTGGTTTAGATTAACCCTAAGAGGCGGTGGAGGAACCTTCCCGAAGCAGGGCCTGATCGGGGCCAGGGGAGCCCGATCGGCCTCCCTATAGGGCCGGTCGGCCTGGGCTGGGCCCCGGTTGGGCTCCGTCTTCGCGTGTGGGCCTCTTGTCCCTTCTAGATGCATATTTTCTTGGAGCTCACTTCGGTTGAGTTCGGGAGTTACTTGTCAACTAAATAAAGGAAAGGGCATAAAATGAATATCAATATAGACTTAGGGGTTTGCTACTAATGAATTCCACGAGTTTTGGTGAATTATATATTTTCAGGGACTATTCAGGAAAATGCGAAAAGAATGAATTCTAGAAGGCTCCAGAAGACTCCCGAACTCAACCGAAGTGGGCCCCAAGAAAATATGCATCTATAATTGACAAGAGGCCCACACGCGACGGCGGAGCCCGGCCTGGGCTCAGCCCAGGCCGACTGGCCCTGTGGGGAGGCCGATCGGGCCCCCCTGGCCCCGATCAGGCCTATCTTCTGGAAGCTTCCTCCACCGCCTCCTAGGATCAATCTAAACCACTTGTTTAGGTTGGTTTGATCCTACGGCGCACGGTACCCCCTCAGGACTATATAAGCAGCCCCTCTGACCCCAGGGTAGGCAATCCAATTCATTCTGATCACCAATGCCTACCTGAGATAGAAGCTCTAGATTAGAATTAGAGTTGGAGAGAGTTGTATCAAGTTGAGAGATTGGAGCCATGGTCTAATTAGATCTAGCCAATCTTGTTCGAGAGGATTAGAGAGCGGTAGAGGCGAAGCTGAAGGAAGGCCCGGACATGTCGGTGTCTCCTCTTCATCTTCTACCTCTGGGGTCAGACTCCATTGGAGCCTGATCCTGAGACCTTGCGGGAAAGATCGACTTCTTATTCAAGTGAGCAACATTGTCTTTATTGTTCTTACGGTTCATAACTCTTTGAGTACTTTAATTCCTGTAGCTCTTGAATTAAAGTTGCATGTTTAGTGTAAGCGTGGTGCTTAGACTAGCTAGCTTATGAATGCCTTCTATATTCCGGATCGTGTGGTAGATCGTGGTGGTGACAACACCATTGAGTCCTTCGTAGTCCACCTCCCGTCTATAGAAACCGTAGGACTCCCCCCATAGATTCTCGGGAGGTTCCCTTTACTAAGTGTGCCTTCAGACAATCACCCCATAAGAACAATATCGACATAGCTTGTGAGCATAAGAACCAGACATCCTTAAGTGCTCCTTATCTCTTCTTTCTGTCAAGTCCTTGATAGCTTCTCAGGGATTAGTCTTTTTACTCCAGACCTTTCTCTCTACCTTTCTCCCTGTGGATTCGATATTTAAAACCCTCTCCCAGGTGGAATGCTCGCCGGTATCCGTGCGCTTGCGGATTATCCATCATAATATTTCTGTAGGCTTAACAAATACCAACAACCATTTCTGGCGCCGTTGCCGAGGAGAAACGGTTAAGAGAGAACTCTTGAGTATAGCTAATCTTGTACCATACTTTAGTTTAGATTTTGTCTTTTTCCTATCTTCTCACCTGTTGCTATCTTTGTGGGATCACTTGGTTCCACTTTTATCTATCTTAAGCTGCACCCTAAAGCGGAAGCTCTGGCCACTAGAAACTTTAGATCTTATCCTTACATCCGGCCATGAGCTACGCCTACGGTTGGTCGAAATGATCATGAAACAATCCTTCTTAGGAGCGACAGACGAAAACTCTAGTCTTCATCTTGGATGGACCGGTACTGAAGAGATGAAGCAAGAAAGAGCCTGGGAAACCATATGTTCTACCTTAGTGTAGACCTTTACCCCATAGTTCACCGCAGGAGCCAGGATCATATCCTTAATAGGGTAAGGAATCTTTGTATCGTTACCTCTAAGGGTAGTGAATCTTTGGCCCCATCCTACGAATGTTGTGCGCATGACCATCATGCAGTATCTAGAGGAGCTTTTCTTTCCTTTTCTAAGGCAAGGTTTGTCTTTGATGAACTCAGCGGGTGGAACCCTTACACTAGCATTCTTTATGACCACCCAAAGGAAGAAAAGAAATCATCCTCTAGCCACAAAGGGGAAGTTCTGATAGCTATATCACCATCACTCCAATCCCAAGGCATAGCTATCAAGCCCAAACCATCAATGTCCTGAAAACCTTTAAGGGAAGAAGAAATTCAACCCTTGTAGATGATGAGTTTGGGAAGATCGTGAAACTTCAAGCTTCACAAGAGACTTCTGAGCATGCAATTTCCCTAAGGAGATAGTCTCTTAGAAAACATCCTTTTAGCTACACAAGGACATTGGAGAAACCTCAAGGATAGCATATCTAATCATGCCATAAGAAGAGAGCAAAGCCATCAAGAAGCCATTTCTGTCTCTCTCTTTCAATGTTGGGATTAGATAACTTTTCGAACCCATCTTTAACCTCATCCTTGAGCCCAATGAATCCTCTTGTGCCCTTTTTCTTGCGTCCCCTCACGATCCTAAAATTTTATGAAGGATCTAAGGAAGACCAGAAGGAGCACATTACTTGGAGAACATCAATGAGCATGAAAGCTACTTCACAAATGGAACTTTTCCACCTAGTCCATGCTCATTTGAGAAAACTCCTGAGTTCAATTGCTATCTCAAATCTTGCCGCACAATAAGATCTCCAACCCCCTTATGTTTCTTTTCTCTACAAATTTAGAAAGGGTGGTTATCCAAATGGCTTGAAATCTTGAGATGAGCAATTTAAGGGAAACCACTTCACCATCTTGAACCATATTTTGAAGGTTTCCCAAGGACAAGCTTTTTGTCCAAAAACAAGCACGCTAGGGGGAAATTCTATAAGACTTGCATATACCCCTACGTAGTGAGCATAGAGGTATAGTTATAAAAATATTCCTTCGGGTATTCTTGTCACTAACCATTCCAGGTTTGGAGCAAAGAGAACGAAGGATGACAATACAAGGTATGTCCAACCAGTCGTTACACAACATTAAATCATATGCATAGAAACATCTCATGTCATGTTGCTGCGCTAGCTTGGTTTATGCTCACTCTGTTAAAAAACTGATCATGCTCTACCGTCTCTGTTTGAGTAAATCTCTATATGTTTCCATGTTACCTTTTGTCTGCTTAGTATGCTAAGGTTTAGAATGAGTTCATGTATCTCTTAAATGAAGCATGGTGCCTTGTTTAGGAGTAGGTGATCTTTCTTCTAAAGGCTTTTGATTTAAGCGTGGTGCTTAGGTTAGAATGCCTTCCTAAATCAAATTAGACGTGGTGTCTAGGTTGACTTTTGAACAAATAGTACACTATAGTAGATGCTGGTATGTTTTGACTAACCCCTGCAGAAAAAAAGAACAAACTCTGAGACAAGCTTGGGGGAGGTCAAGATGAACTCACTAGAGATGGAGCAAGACACGTGAGGAGAATTCCTTATGAACTAAGAAGAAGAAGAGTGAACAAACAAGATCCACAATCAGAGGCACTTACTCAAGGAGGAATTCTTGGATGATGGACGCATAAAGGAAGGAGGCTAATTCCATTAAAGACGATCAAGCCATGCCTCCTCACATGCACCTGTCACTCCACAAGTTGTATACATTCAAGGGAGAGGCCACCACAAGATGTCATAGTAACATCATAATAAAGGTAACACCCTGAGGTAAATTGTCATTTCCCTTTCCTCTGGCATCCTAATAAATGAAAAGTCAAACATGCTAGAGTTAGTTTCACATGATCAAATCTTGTTCGCTCAACATGTTGTCTTTTTGTTTGTTTCTAGCATCACTTTCTTGATCACTCTTTATTTTGCTAAAAAAAGATTTACGAGCTAGATTCATCTTCTGATCTTGCTACCCTTGTCATAAAATAAATCTATGCTTTATCGTTATCTTGTTCAATGTGCCCAAGGTTAGAGTAGAATAGATGAAATTATGGTTCTGTTGGTGTTTTTCCACCAACAGAACCCATGCACTTGATCTCTACCTTGTCTTTGCAAGCAGGACTCACTTTACGTAAAAAAAGGAGAAGTCTTACTTCCCCAAATCCTACAAGTCCACGACCTACAAACATGCACACTAAACAAGATACTGCCAATCGCCACTATCCAACCCTCCTTCAAGCAGCTGAATCAACAAAGGACATGGGCGACGCCACCACCAGTTGGCTATCAAGATCAGATGATGTACTCAAGGATGACCGAGCTGATAAAATAAGAAGAATAGTGAGACATGGAGGGAGTCTGGATGATCAACCCGATCAAATCAGACTATGAGCACCTACTCCCTTCACCACTACTGCCTAAGATGGACGACCCTGGAATGCCGACCATACACCGCTCCATCAACCAAAGAAGCTTCCAGAGAAGTTGTCCACAACACGGGAACAGGCATTACTCAATGTCAAGGATGGCGACCAAGACCACTAACTCTGGGACAATGTTGTGCAAAACATCCCCATCAAGATTCAAGACTGTTCCTAAACACCACAAGATCCAAGAAGAACTAGACGCGGAGACGTTCCCGGAATTCACAAGCCCAGTTGGAATGGAGTTGACAGACAAGGAAGAAATTAAGAAGATTGAAAAGAAGTCCGCTCAACCCTAACCAACCGAACACTCAGTCCATGCTGAGGAGAAAGATCAAAGTACACCTTCGGAAGACCAATCACTACCCGCGTCATCAATTGATCAATCAATGGCCACTACATCTACGCCATGGGAGGAAATTAAGGAAGACCCGAAGGCCAGCAAGTTCCAAGGATAAATCAAGGACTACTTCAAGATCTAGCTTGGGGGAGAGCACCCCCAGTTATCACGATAAGTATCACTATCCTAGGTGTTTAATATTAGCTAGTTATTTGAGTGTTAGTTAAAAGTCTTAGTTTGAATAAAATGCTAGAGTCTGCTAGTTGGCTTTTCTCTTAAATAATGATCTTGATGATATATGCTTGGAGATGATGAATAGTTGCTCCGCCGTAATACCTTTTAAAAGTGCTTAGTTTTCAGACCTAGATTTTCCTGAAGCTTAAATGCTTAATTTGCTCTGAACCCAAAACCTGTGCAAGTACATGCTTAATCTGAGTCTAGGCTTTGAAAGACGATTCATGAAAAGTTGAGTTGCTATTGATCAATTTCCTAGAGAAGCTTGATTCCTGGATATATCTCAAAAATCTTGAAAAATCCTACATGATGAGTTCCTGTGTTTGATCCTTGAGAGCTTGTCATACACATCAAGATCATTCCATTCCACCATTTATGCTGCTTCTGACATGGAAGTACGCATTTTCCATCAAGCCATATAGCTCATGCAACTCTAGGATATATCTCTCTCAATGTTAAAAAAAGATTCTGGGGCTACATTCGAAAAAAAAGAGAAGAAAAAAAAGAGAGAGGAAAAAGTGAGATGAGAGAGGGAGAGAAAAGGACAAGTGTCATACTAGGCAAGTAGGGCCTACCTCCCTGAAAAAAAAATTAGAGATGAATAATGGACACGTGTCCGAGGGTGAGTAGAGCCCACATCTCTAAGGAGAGAGAAAAATAGACAAAAGTCCGGGGCGAGTAGAGCCCACCTCTCCAAGAATGGAAAGCCCAGATCTAAAAAAATCTTAGAAAGAGAGATATAGTCCAAGAGCTAGGCTAAAAGGCTTACCACCTTTCACCCTCATCCATCCAACACTATCATCCATATCTTTCCAAGTGTGACTCTATGCTTAAGAAGGTCATACACAGGATCTCTAAGTTTTATCTGAAAAATGTGCAAACCCCCAGGATGATAGTTGATCAAAGAAATTGAGATATACTGCTTGACTTGATTGTTTTGTCTTTTATTTGCTCACGATTTATGAAAAGGCTATGCTTAAAGGTTGAAGGTAAGAGAGAGCAATCTTGTTGAGGAGAATTGGTTTTTGAAAACCATAGTACTTTTGAGGTGTGAAAGCGTTGCAGCAACTCCTGATCCTGCTAAAGCATATCTTTGCTAGGGACTAGCAAAGGGTAAGCTTGGGGGAGTTTGTTGACACATCCTAACGTATACTTTTACTTGTCAACTAAATAAAGAAAAGGGCATAAAATGAATATCAATATAGACTTAGGGGTTTGCTACTAATGAATTCCACGAGTTTTGGTGAATTATATATTTTCAGGGACTATTCAGGAAAATGCGAAAAGAATGAATTCTAGAAGGCTCCAGAAGACTCCCGAACTCAACCGAAGTGGGCCCCAAGAAAATATGCATCTAGAAGTGACAAGAGGCCCACACGCGAAGGCGGAGCCCGGCCTGGGCTCAGCCCAGGCCGACCGGCCCTGTGGGGAGGCCGATCGGGCCCCCCTGGCCCCGATCAGGCCCATCTTCTGGAAGCTTCCTCCACCGCCTCCTAGGATCAATCTAAACCACTTGTTTAGGTCGGTTTGATCCTACGGCGCACGGTACCCCCTCAAGACTATATAAGCAGCCCCTCTGACCCCAGGGTAGGCAATCCAATTCATTCTGATCACCAATGCCTACCTGAGATAGAAGCTCTAGATTAGAATTAGAGTTGGAGAGAGTTGTATCAAGTTGAGAGATTGGAGCCATGGTCTAATTAGATCTAGCCAATCTTGTTCGAGAGGATTAGAGAGCGGTAGAGGCGAAGCTGAAGGAAGGCCCGGACATGTCGGTGTCTCCTCTTCATCTTCTACCTCTGGGGTCAGACTCCATTGGAGCCCGATCCTGAGACCTTGCGGGAAAGATCGACTTCTTATTCAAGTGAGCAACATTGTCTTTATTGTTCTTACGGTTCATAACTTTTTGAGTACTTTAATTCCTGTAGCTCTTGAATTAAAGTTGCATGTTTAGTGTAAGCGTGGTGCTTAGACTAGCTAGCTTATGAATGCCTTCTATATTCCGGATCGTGTGGTAGATCGTGGTGGTGACAGCACCATTGAGTCCTTCGTAGTCCACCTCCCGTCTATAGAAACCGTAGGACTCCGCCCATAGATTCTCAGGAGGTTCCCTTTACAAAGTGTGCCTTCAGACAATCACCCCATAAGAACAATATAGACATAGCTTGTGAGCATAAGAACCAGACATCCTTAAGTGCTCCTTATCTCTTCTTTCTGTCAAGTCCTTGATAGCTTCTCAGGGATTAGTCTTTTTACTCCAGACCTTTCTCTCTACCTTTCTCCCTGTGGATTCGATATTTAAAACCCTCTCCCGGGTGGAATGCTCGCCGGTATCCGTGCGCTTGCGGATTATCCATCATAATATTTCTTTAGGCTTAACAAATACCAACAGTAGACTTATCATTAATCATGACTATATCAAATATACTACTAGAATAAAGTAAGAACTTAGCAATTGCACACATATCATTGAAATAGCATAAAGTCATTGAGAAACAATATAAGAACTGAATCTTGAGAACTTACAGATCTGGAACTGGAGCAAAGCTCAACTCTACTCGAATCTGACTCTCTATCTAGAACTAGGTTCTTGATCTAGAAATTAGATCTTGAACTATGAAGTAGTTATCCTATCTCTGATGTATCCTCTTCTTCTCTTGTCTTGGCCTGATGATGATGATCTTCTGAGAGATGCATACCATGCCCTAGGGGGGGGGTCTGGGGTTGCTTATATAGCCCGGAGAGATAATCCGTCGCCGTAGGATTAAACCGACCTAAACAAGTGGTTTAGATTAACCCTAAGAGGCGGTGGAGGAACCTTCCCGAAGCAGGGCCTGATCGGGGCCAGGGGAGCCCGATCGGCCTCCCTATAGGGCCGGTCGGCCTGGGCTGGGCCCCGGCTGGGCTCCGTCTTCGCGTGTGGGCCTCTTGTCCCTTCTAGATGCATATTTTCTTGGAGCCCACTTCGGTTGAGTTCAGGAGTCTTCTGGAGCCTTCTAGAATTCATTCTTTTCGCATTTTCCTGAAGAGTCCCTGAAAATATATAATTCACCAAAACTCGTGGAATTCATTAGTCTAAGGCCCTATGCTACTGTTGATTTATCTTTTTGGTCCTTTTTCATGTATTGTTGATGCATAAAAATAAGAGTTAGTGAGCATCAACAAACTCCCCCAAGCTTACCTCTTGCTAGTCTCTTAGCAACACTCAGTGTTACCACAATAAATTCTTTTCCAAGGTAGGATGAAAAAGTCAGACTTTTAAAACCTGCTTATATCTGCTTGAGAACATGGGGCTTTTATCTGTACTTGGGTCTTGAGCAGTTGAAAGATATAACAATTAAGTCAAGCACCATGTCTCAAGTTCTTGGTTTCACTAAGATTCTGGAGTTTTGCAAAAGATGTTCAAGTTAAAGTTTAGAGTACTCCTGTATGACAACTTGATATGATAAAACATAAAAACTTTCAACTTTAGCCTGCCTTTGCTTCATTTGTTCCTGAAATATATCTCTCTTTCTAGCAATAATCTTAAGAGAACCTTGGGTTACATGACATTAGGAGAGGTGGGCCCTACTCGCCCCGGACATTTGTCCATTTTTCTCTCTCCTTAGAGATGTGGGCTCTTCTCGCCCTCGGACTTGTGTCCATTATTCATCTCTAATTTATCCTTTTTAGGGAGGTAGGCCCTTCTCGCCTAGTAGAACACTTGTTCATTTCTCTCCCTCTCTCATCTCACTTTTTCCTCTTTTTTTATGTCATGCCCAAGTCTCTATGAAGGCATAGAGAGATATAAAACTGGAACATTCTGAGCAAATTTTTAACAAGGCTCTTTTTTTTAACAGGACATAAAGTCTTGTGTCATACAGGAGACTCGTTATATATGAATTTTATGATTAAAAAGTGAATCTCCAGAATTTAGTGTTACTTTGAACAAGATAAACAGCAGCTCAACTTAATCATGTCAATCAATCAATCACCTAGACTTAGATCGAGAAATTGCTCCCACAAGAATCTCAAGCTCAAAGCATGTTTCAAAATCTAAACAATTGTATCCATGTCTTGGGAGAACTTCAAAAGATGGTGAGCTAGGCATTTGCAGCACTGAAGAGCATTTGTTTATCATGTCCATTTAGCATACTTCTCTAGTTCTTTATTTATTTTAAACAAGGGAAATTTTTATTTTATTTTATTTTATTATTATTTCAAACTTATCAAACTAAACAAAACTTAAAATAAAAATATATAAATAGATAGTTGATACTTACCTTGGGGGCTTCTCCCCCAAGCTGCTTGATTCTACATCCCCCACTAGCGAAATCTGCTTGCCAGTAGTTCAGCGTTTTGCGTCTGCGGTTTCTTGTATATCTTCTAATCGTTGTCCTGCCTGGTCCATCCACTGTTGTTGTTGGCGTAGCATGTTGGTGTGGGTATCCTGAGTGCTCATTTGCGTCCTCATGTTGTCATGGACACCTTGGCGGAACGTCGTAGAATACTGATGGTCGAATCCTGAAAAAGAGTTACGGGCAGCTACAAAATTCGAAGATGATGCGTAAAACCTGCCACTTCCAAACTCCTGTCTTCCAAGGTTGCTCGGTCCTTGCGATGGTAAATCTCCTCCTCGGTACGCGCAACGAGGGTATGTTGGCACGAAGTTTTCATATGATCGATACGCGACGTCTTCGGACAGTGGGTCAGCTCCGGCATAGTTTGACGATGAGGCTCGAGCTGACGTTCGTGGAGGTTGCTGCTGGACCGGTTGTGCCTGCTCATTGATCAGAAAAGATTGCACAGAATATATACCCAATCCCGGGTTAGGTAACGGGATTGTGCTCTTATTGTGGATATAGTGCAATTTTTCTTGAATTTTCTTAACCCATCTTCCTTGGCGGAAGTAATCGTAGCCGATGATCTCACGAGGAGTATCAATGCTGATGAAAGTGGCATCTCCAAGGATGCCTAAGTCATCGGCTATCCGGGTGATCAGAGAGGTGCAGCTTACATCTCCAACTAGGTTGGGGAACGAGAGCCAGTGCTCTACTAGCATCTTAACAGGGGACACAGCTTTTCTTTTCAGAGCAGCATAAATCAACTGCATGTCCCCTACTCTCACGCTGATATTATCATTGCGTGGAAAAAGGACAAGGCTTATCCACTTGTGAAAGAAACGGAGAGTGGGATGCTGAATATCATTGGTGCGTGGCTTGTGTGCGTTCTCTTTCCCTGTAACGTCCGTCCAGAGGTGTAGCCTATCAAAATCTTCAAGAGACGAGTCTAAATCTAAGGCACATCCTTCTGCGAACCCTAAGGTGTTACTCAACCTTCTCCAAGATAGAGTGTGCTCTTGACAGAACAACCGAAAGGTTACCCCATCGTTAGAGGATTTCAAAGTGCAAACAAACTCTAAAGTGAGGAGACGGCAACCCCTTTCAGAAGTGTGATAAAAAGAGGTCCACCCCAGCAGAGCAAAAATCTGGCTGAACTCAGAGTTCAATCCTGCTTCTTGCATGAATTCTTCGCTAAACATGGGTGTAAGGACAAAAGAACGTTTCTTCAGTTTCTCATACCTTTCCTTCTCTTCTCCTCTCCTGATGTGCAAATGCACATCATTGGTTAGGATCTTTCCTTGTGATTGCGATGCCGAAGGAGAGGGGTTAGAGACCGGTGAGGGAGACTCCTGAGAGTCTACATTCATCGACCGCTGGGAGTTGGCTCTGGAACTAGAGCGTCTGAGGATTCTCCCAAACATGGTGTCTAAGGCTTTCAAGGGTGTAAGAGAAAAGTTTAGAGCTAGGCTACCCTTGGATTTCTTCTCCACTCTCTTCCTAAGCTTTCTTTCTCTTGAGGCAGCACTGCAAAAGCTCGAAGGTGAGGCTTTCTGGGCTGGTGTGTGTGCGAAGAACTGGGTAGGAGGTGGCTGCTTATATAGGCCCAAGGGGGGTGGCCGGCCGGCCTGGTGGTGGGGCCGGTCGGCCCCACCTAGCCTCCACTCGGGTGCCCTCTCCTCCATCCATTTCCTGTTGTCTTCCAACGCTAGAAAAAGTGCCTTGTGAGTAGGAAAAGAAGGTGCTGGTGGATGAAGTGATAAGATAAGGTAGGTAAAGACTTGATGTGTATCCCTATGGCATGTGGGTCCCATGCGTAAGGGTAAAGGCAAATATAACAACAAAAATATAGTAGTAAAAATATTTTTATGCCACCACGAAAAAATCATTATACGGGTTTTGTCACACCGTAAAATTATTTACCATGGGGCGTGAAAAAGTTTTTTACTGTAGTAAATATGAAATTCAGAAATATATTTTTGTGTTTTTACCGGTTACCTTTGACGAGGGTTCGTAGTTTGAGTCCTCGAACGGGACTTCCAAGTCTTCTAATATTCAGGTGCATCCTCCGTCTTCAGAGATAATAGTCCTTCTGATGATGTCTTTTCTTGATCGATCATGTTCGCATTGATGTTGAGCTCTGGTCTGGATCTGAAGGCAAACTTTTCCTCCTTTCCATTGATCTCAAATGTGATCTCCCCTCTGCCTACATTGATGCGTGCATTGGCGGTGCTCAGGAATGGTAGCCCGAGAATTAGTGAAACCCTGGAGTCTGGGTGCATATCCAATACCACGAAATCAACTGGCACCAAGAACTCTCGGATTTTCACTAGAACATTCTCGGCGATTCCTGATGGGTAGCGAACTGATTGATCTGCCAATTGGAGACACATCGATGTTGGAACCAAGGTAGGGTGCTTGAGCTTGTCGAAGACAACCTTGGGCATCACACTAACACTTGCTCCAAGATCACAGAGTGCATTGTTGAAGTATTGATTTCCAATGGAGCACTCTATAGTGGGGCATCCTGGATCCTTTTTCTTGATGAGCGATGTGTTCAGGATTGCCGTACTACATTCTTCGGTCAACTTGATGATCTCCGTAGTTGGCAAAGGTTTCTTCTTATTCAGGATGTCTCGGATGTACTTGGCATATGTCGGGACTTGCATGGCATCCAATAGAGGTATGTTGACATAAAGCTTCTGGATGACTTCGATGAACTTCCCGAATTGATCATCAACTTGAGGTTTTCTCACTCTTCTTGGATATGGTATGAAGTTGGTGTCGTGGAAATCTTGTCTTGCTGAGTCTTGTTCTTCTTGCATGACTTCTTCTACGTTATTATCCTTCTCTGGAGCTTCGGCTGGTGCTACAGGTACTGCAGATGTTGTAGGTGCTGTAGGTGTTCTAGCCGGTGGTCTTGCTGTGCCCTTGGGATATGATGGATCTGTTGTTTGCTTGCCACCCCTTGTTCGAACATTAAATACCTGCTCAGGGTTAGTGGCAACAGGTGCAACAGCAGACAATTTTGATAACTTTGATTCTAGTTCAGCATTAAAGATAGCTTGATCTTTTAAGATTTCAGAAAAATTATCCATCTTAACATTTATGTCTTCTAGAATCTTATCATTAGCAACAAGCTTCTTAGAGAGATTATTGGTTATTTTATCCTGTTCTTCAATTAACTCTCGTAGCGAAGGTCGCTTGGAATTATTACTTGTATGCTTACCTGCGTAAGTCGGTCGTGGTTGTAGGTCCTTTTCTTGGGTTGGTGCTGACTTGTGGACCACCAAGCTTGAATTTCTTGAAGTATTCATCGAATCTTGTAAGGCTTGTCGATCCTTCTTGAAGTTGGCTCGTTCCTCAAGCCTGTTCAACAGCACGTCCATACTAGTTGATAGTTCTTTCAACTCTTCATCTTCTTGTACTTCTTCACTCTGACGACAGTGTTGAGTGTTCTTCTGGGTCCAGCCTTGATTTTCAGATATCTTCTGCATAAGTGTATTGGCTTGTCTCGTAGTGAGTGACAAGAATGATCCTTTAGCAGCTGCATCTAGATGCTCAGACGCTTTTTGATTTAATCCATGGTAAAAGCTTTGTAAGAGCATTGATTCTTTTATTCCATGGTGAGGGCAATCTGATATATATTCTTGCAAACGTTCCCATACCTCTGGAATTGACTCGCCTTTTTGCTGCTAGAAATTGGTGATTTTTCCACGTAAAGCATTGGTTTTGCCTGTGGGGAAAAACTTTGATAGGAAGGTTGTAGAACATTCCTCCCATGTGTTGATTTCATTGGAGTAGAACCATTGTCTCGCCCTTCCCTTTAGTGAAAATGGGAATAAGCGGAGTAGGATCGTTTCCTTGGGAATGTCCTTGATGGAGATGGTGGTGCCTTTCCCCGGCAACGGCGCAAGAAATGCTTGTTGAAATTCTTAACGCAACTTCCAAAGAATAGATCTAGAATCCATTCTAAGCAATGGCGCAAGAAATGTTGGTTGGTATAAGATAAGCCTACAGAAATATTATGGTAGATAATCCGCAAGCGCACGGATACCGGTGAGCATTTCACCCGGGGTGATGGGTTTTAAAATATCGTATCCACAGGGAAGATGGATGGATGTAACAAAAGACATAGGGATGGCAGTAGACTACTTTATGGACTTTGATGGAATGGCACATACTTTAACAGGGGTAAGCCAAATGATAAAGTAATGATAAATCAGACAGGCAGAGGCACATGTGGAGCATAGAACATACTATTCCTAGTCTAGATTAGAATTGGATTTACTTAAGAGGCACAATTCTATATAGCATACAAAGACTGAGTTATTCATCTATTCTAATGTAGCATATCATCACATATAGCATAGTCATGGATAAATGTGAACACCCTGAAGATTACCCAAGAAGATCAAGGACGAAACTTGATCCTCCCAAGAATCATTGTTCGACTAGTCTTATACTCGGGGGGTGGACTGCAAAGGACTCAATAGGCCTGTCACGCCCACGATCTACCACACGACCCGGAGTATAAGGTGAATCCGCAAGTAAATTATATCTAAGCACCATGCTTACATACTTTCTACTACCTAGCATACGCGCGTAATATACTAGGAGCTCTACGAATAAGTGCGTAGACTTATCATTAATCATGACTATATCAAATATACTACTAGAATAAAATAAGAACTTAGCAATTGCACACATATCATTGAAATAGCATAAAGTCATTGAGAAACAATATAAGAACTGAATCTTGATAACTTACAGATCTGGAATTGGAGCAAAGCTCAACTCTACTCGAATCTGACTCTCTATCTAGAACTAGGTTCTTGATCTAGAAATTAGATCTTGAACTATGAAGTAGCTATCCTATCTCTGATGTATCCTCTTCTTCTCCTGTCTTGGCCTGATGATGATGATCTTCTGAGAGATGCATACCATGCCCTAGGGGGGGTCTGGGGTTGCTTATATAGCCCGGAGGGATAATCCGTCGCCGTAGGATCAAACCGACCTAAACAAGTGGTTTAGATTAACCCTAAGAGGCGGTGGAGGAACCTTCCTGAAGCAGGGCCTGATCGGGGCCAGGGGGAGCCCGATCGGCCTCCCTATAGGGCCGGTCGGCCTGGGCTGGGCCCCGGCTGGGCTCCGTCTTCGCGTGTGGGCCTCTTGTCCCTTCTAGATGCATATTTTCTTGGAGCCCACTTCGGTTGAGTTCGGGAGTATTCTGGAGCCTTCTAGAATTCATTCTTTTCGTATTTTCCTGAATAGTCCCTGAAAATATGTAATTCAGCAAAACTCGTGGAATTCATTAGTCCAAGGCCCTATACTACTGTTGATTTATCTTTTTGGTCTTTTTTCATGTATTGTTGATGCATAAAAATAAGAGTTAGTGAGCATCGACAACTGATAGTTGTATATTTACAATGACCATGCACCCTTTATATTTATAGGGTCGCTCAACTTACGACTTGACGAGCAACTCATGCATAGGAAACAATCTCTTAGCTAAATTGACTACAACTTGACTACCTTAATTAATATCTAATAAACAGAAAATATTTAAGATACACCGATTCTGACTTTCCTCCCCGCAGAATCCTTCTCAGTTAAGCCTCCTCGAGTATGTTTTGGCCAAGGTAACCGGATTAGGAATATTTTAATCTCGTTTCAGCCAGGGTAACCAGATTAGGAATATTTTAATCTCCAAAGGCCGAATATCATAACGTCATCAAATATGATTTTCTCCCTGCCGCATCCCCTCAGAGTTCAATTGTTGTGCGTCTTCTTTCGTTACGTGCAACCTTTGTTTTAATTATCTGGACATGCACGTGATGACCTTTGCTTATTCTGTGACTCCGTCCAATCAGTGAACCTTGCCGATTATTTTCTCTTTCTTTATTCTAATCTCCTTCATCATGCATGCATATTAGCTTCCCATCCTTTCAGCCGATTGCCCGGTTTGCCGATCCTCCTCTTCAGTTGCCTAGCCGATTCCTTTCAGGATTTCTCCAATGCTCCATCCAGCCGATGTCTCACTTCCTTCTACTCAGTTTGCCTCCATTATTAAATAAAATAATCTGGCCAGGGTGATAACCATATTGGGATATGAAGATCACGTTGTTTCCATCCGTGACTTGCCGTACTTGCATGCTTCTGGCTCCGTCGACGAACACTACTGTATATCAGCTTTCACATCGGTACTCCATCATGCATACCAATAGCCAAATCTTTCCGTAATTCATATTATACCAGATTTACCAAAATTCGGTGTCAACACAATAGCCAAATCTTTCCGTAATTCATATTATACCGGATTTACCAAAATTCGGTGTCAACAACTCCCAACCCAGTTCCTCTTAGTTAAATTATCCTTTGTTAAAATGACACCTCGTTGCAAGTACCAAATTAAAATCTTTATCTTTAGAGGAATCTTTAGCTTCCATATGAATTTGTTATTAAACGGCACACCTTGGTTTATTAGATACTCATACATAGAGTGAACTGAAAATTGTCCATGTCGATGTAAATCCCAGGTGAAAATATTTCTGCCTTGCGAAAGCTGGTGGTTGGCTATTTTAGCTACTAGGTTGTACCAAGCAATCAATTTGTCCCCAACTAATGCTTTTCGAAAAGAAATATTCAGTGGCATTTGATTCAAAATATTTGCCACTGTTGCATGAGGATCATTGTTTATATTATATAGGTTCGGAAATTGCTCTCCAAGTGGTTTGGAGCCCAACCTAGTGTCTTCCCAAAATTTGGTTTGTGAACCATTTTTTATATTGAAGGTTCCACATCTCAGAAAATCTTCCCTGGCCTTTAATAAACCCTTCCAAAAGTGTGAGTCTCCCGGTTTAATTTGAACCTGAGAAAAACACTTTGAGCTCAGATATTTATTTCTGAGTAGGGTCTGCCATGTACCTTCTTCGTTGAGTAGCTTGAATAACCATTTGCTGAGAAGGTATATATTTTTAATCCAGAGATCTGTTATTATCAGACCTCCTTGATCTTTGGGACGACACAAAATATCCCATTTTGCTACACGATATTTTTTGTTAGCATTGTTGCCTTGCCAAAAGAACCTAGATCTATAGAAATCCAATCTTTTAAGGACACCTTTTGGGATTTCGAAAAAAGACATCATACAAGATGGGAAGGCTACTTAGAACTGAATTCAACAAAGCTAGTATGCCCGCATAGGATAGATGTTTGGCCTTCCAAGTACTTAATTTGTGCTTAAATCGTTCCTCAATAATGCTCCAATCTGCATTACAGAGTTTACAGTGATGCATCGGGATGCCTAAGTATCCAAAGGGATATGAGCCTAGGCTGCATCCAAACAAACTAGTATACTCTTGTTCATAATGTTTAGCTTCTCCATAACAAAAAATCTCACTTTTGTGGAAGTTCATTTTAAGTCCTGATAAATGTTCACAGACACAGAGCAATAATTTCGAATTTTTAGCTTGCTCCAAATCATGGTCCATGAACAAGATCGTATAATCTGCATATCGCAAAATAGACAACCCATCTTCCATATGGTGAGGAATGGGCCCTTTGATTTGATCATCAACATGTGCTCTATTAATCAAAATAGAGAGCATATCTGCCACTATATTGAAAAGTACAGGCGACATGGGATCTCCTTGTTGTAGCCCTTTATTTGTTTGGAAGTAGTGCCCAATATGATCATTAATTTTGATGCCTACACTTCCTCCGGTAACAAAATTTTCAACCCATGCACTCCACTGCGGGCAAAAACCCTTCATTCGAAGAGTTTGCTGGAGAAACAACCATTTTATCTTATCGTAGGCTTTCTCAAAGTCAATCTTGATAATTATCCCATTAAGCTTTTTAGTATTTAATTCATGGGCTGTTTCCTGTAATATCATTACCCGTTCCATGATGTTTCGACCTGGCATAAACGCTTTCTAGGAAGGTCGAACCACCTTGTTTGCTACCCTCATCAGTCTATTTGTAGCAACCTTGGTGAAAATTTTGAAGCTTACATTTAGTAAGCAACTAGGCCTATATTGTTGAATTTTTGTCGCTTGCTTTGTTTTTGGAGGCAAGGTATAGAGGGAGATGCCCTTCAAAAGAATCATTGAAAAGGGCTAAGAGATCCGATTTTATGATATCCCAGAACACTTAATAAAATTCTGCTGGGAAACCATCTGGACCAGGGGCTTTATTATGTTCCATTTGGAACACCACCTCTTTTACCTCTTTCTCTGTAAAAAGGAGCTATGAGAAATTTATTCTCCTCATCAGTCACCTGAGGTATATCCTGATTATTGTTTTCCACCAGGGTAAAGTTGTTTTCCTTTGGTGATCCAAAGAGCCCTTTATAATAGTTTGTGATATAAGTTTTTAATTCAATATCACCTACTATAACTCCCTCTTCTTGTTCTAATCTGAAGATACGTTGTATTATGTGTTTACCATTAGCAACCAAATGGAAATATTGAGTGTTGTCATCACCTTCCAAGTGGTCTTTAATTTAGTTTTAGCTCTGTCATACCATTTAATTTCTTCTTCCCTCAGAAGATGAACTAATTGTGCATAAATCTCCATTGTCTTGCTTTTCTGATTTTTTCCTATATGCTCATTTGATAACAGTTCGGTGTACTTAATTAGCTGCGCAAGCCATGATTTGAGTTGCAGGATATTTGGTATCCCGTGCATTCATCCGTTTCTAACAAGACACTATACTAAACTGCCGGCCAATTAGACCCAAAGCTACCCATGCCGATAGATTAAAAACAGTCTCCCGCGAGGAGACATGACATAGAATATATGATGCAAAGGAGCGGAGAGGGATAGGCCCCTCTCTATCTGACAAATAGGGTCCACAGGCAAATAGAGGCCTATGCTGATTTTCCACGAGAGTTGAGTGCTAATTTTAAACTTCTATTTTTTACATTTTGACCTACAAATGGGTTTTAGATGCCTCAATTTGTAGGCTTCCACTAGAGTTGCTATAATCCCTTGAAATTGGCTGACTTAACAGAACGATTGTTTCACGATGCAGAAGTAGGCCTGACAATGGGCTTATGCAGAACCCATTATGGATGGCCACAGCATGCACCTATACACCGATGATATATAATATACTATTATACTCATACATGGTGTGGGTATACAATGCGCAGCTAGTTTTGACATTAATGGCAGGTACGCGCTACCGGAAACAGGGGCTTTGCCGTGTGCCCCAGACATACGGCAAAGTCAAAAAAAACCGCACGGCAAACTCTTTGCCGTGCCTTTTTCGCCGCCGCGCACGGCAAAGGCTGCACGACAGCCATTCGCACGGCAAATGGCCTTTGTCGTGCGCCGACGCACGACGGACCCTTAGTCGTGCGCCAAGCCACCACGCACGGCAGAAAAAAGTGCTACCGGCGCCGTCGCATTAACGGGACCTCTTTGCTGTGCGGGCCCAACAGACGCACGGCAAACATTTTTAAAAAAATAAAAGAAACAATCCATGCCCCCACCCCGCCACCGCTCGGTCCCCACACCATCGCCGCTCGGTCCCCACCCCGCCGGCCTCCTTGCCCGCGCAACCGTCGCCACCACGCCGGCACCACCGCAGCCCCATCTGCTCCACGCGCCGGATCTGGAGGGGCACCGCGTTGAGGAGGGAGGAGGCGGTCGCGCCGTCGAGGAGGCGGCCACGCCGTTGGAGGAGAAGAAGGGAGGAGGCCGCCACGCCATCGGAGGAGAAGACCACGGCGCCATGGAGGAGGACGCCGCACCGTCGAGGAGGGCGCCGTGCCATCGGAGAAGCAGGGAGGGGCCGCATCTGCCCCAACCACGTCCCCGACGACGATGGAGCTCCCCCGCGCGGTGCCAACAGTTGCAGCTGTGGGCGCGGGGTGGACAGGGTGTTGTGCACCTCCTCCTCCTCCGTGACGCCGGGCCGCCGTGCCCATCCACCGCGTCTCCGCGCCGCCGCGTCGCCAAGCCCCTCCTCTGCGGCTCAGCGCCGCCGGCCTCCTCATCCGCGCCTCCGCGCCCCTCCTCCGCGCCGCCAGGTGAGAGATGGGGGCCGGAGGAGGGGCGACTGCCGGGAGGGAGAGGGGTGGAGAGGAGAGACGGCGGCCGGGAGGGAGGAGCCGAGGGCGGCGGCATGGAGGAGGGGCACGGCGGGATATGGGGGAGGGAGGGAGAGGGCGAGCGGCGGCGCCCGAAGGGAGGGGAGGCAGGAGGCGTTTAGGGTTTCGCAGAGGGGGAGGGGGTTAAATAGTGAAGGCCGGCAGCGGTGTTTGGGCTGCTGGAATTAATGGGTCGGCTGACCCAAATTGGGTTTGCCGTGCGACCAACAACGTCCCACGACAGCAACTATTTTTCATAAAATGTTATCAAATGCATTTAATTAGTTAAATATATTAAATAAATTTGAAATTATACCAAATTTTAACATGGAGTACAATATGTTGTATGTGAAGAATAAAAAAACTTTCAAAGTTGAACTCAAATGTGACCGTCACTTTCACTGCAAACCTAACTGCATTCACCTCAACTCTATGAAACTTCTTCGGAGATGTTTCTGTTTGTAAGCATCGTACGTGACAAAATGTGCGAAAGTCACTCAAATTTTTACCACAATCTCTACATGTGATATCATGAGGTATTTACAAATATCATAATTTTCAGACTTCATTTGCATTTTTTAGAATTTTAAAATCTTTCGGACACACGGTCGTGGTCATGTTTCGTGGTCAAGACATTCAAAATTTCTTTTGATTTCATGGGACAGGTCTTAATTTGGGGTAAAAAAACATGAATATCATTTTTCCTTTCATTTCATTCTATTATTTGAATCACTTGGAGTTCAAATTTGATTTGATTCAAAATAATGCTTGAAATGTAATTAATTAGTTAAATATAGCAAATAAGCACAAAAATGTACAAAAATTTAATACAGAGTACTACATGTTGTATAAGGTGTGGAGAAAAATTTAGAAGTGTAGAAGATGATTTTTTTGTCACCTTTGTCGTGCACCTGCTTATGGCGCACGGCAAAGCCACCTCTTTGCCGTGCGCCTTGTGTAGGCGCACGGCAAACAGGTGTCTTTGCATTAAGGCGCACGGCAAACAGGTGGAAAAATCACAAAAAAGGACAAAAATCATCCCCGCCTCCCCGTTGCAAACGGCGGTAATGGATGTTGGAAAAAAATAGTTTGCCGTGCGTAAAAAAAACGCACGGCAAACTCAACGTTTGCCGTGCGCAAAAATAAAGCGCACGGCAAACAACGAATTTGCCATGCGTTTTTTCTTTACCGTGCGCCCGATACAAAATGCACGGCAAAGAAACTCTTTGCCGTGCGCCCGAAATAAAACGCACGGCAAACTTTCGGAGCGCACGGCACAGTTGGAGTTTCCGGTAGTGACGTTTGACATTCACTTAGGTGTATGGCTTACACTGACAACTCGGATTCCGCTGCGCACTCTAACATGATTTAGTGCATCGTCATATGTTATCCTTCCATCTTTTGTTCCATCTATAAAAGAGTATTAGTGAAGGAGGAGAGGCCAGTGCTACAAAGCTGAGAGATGAGCGGATGATGCTCTTGAAGCACAAATAGAACTAGGTGGCATCTCGAACTCTTCAACCATCAGTCCTCTTAATGATGAAGCTTTGAGAACAAATAAGATATGTGGATGAACACAATAAGGTTTTATTTATTTTATTACTGGCCTTAGGAAGACCAGAATGATTTGCAATTCAATTGTCAGAATGACCCAGAGCAAATATCACTACTAGAGAATGGGTCATTTGTCCCTGGCCCAAATTGTCATTTGTACCGGTTTTATTACCACCCGGTACAAATGAGGTCATTTGTACCGGGTGGGAAGGGCGGGGGCCGACGCGGCCCTGTCAGGGCACATTTGTACCAGGCGGTGGCCCGCCCCGGTACAGATGTGCCTCATTTGTACGGGGTGGTGACACCGCCCGGTACAAATGTGATGCCAACACATTTGTACCGGTGCGAGCCACCGCCCGGTACAAATGTTCCCACATTTGTACCGGTTCGAGCCACCGCCCGGTACAAATGTGTAACAGCTATATTTCCTCCTCCTTCCCCCTGCCCGAGCCCTCTCCCCACTCTTCTTCTTCCTCACTCCAACTCGAGCTTCCCCCTCCCCCATGGCGCTCTAGGGAGTTTTTGCCCGATTTGCGACGATTTCTTCACGATTTCACTCATTGAAGTGTTGTGGAGGTTAGTTACTTCATTCTCCCTTGATATACGGTTGCCGTTTTTAGTTTTATGCTTTGAACATATATAGAGTATTTTATGAAATTTTGAATGGACAAGGAATGGTGATTGTTTGTATTTAGGTTCATATTTGTCTATGTTCTAATATAAAGAAGTTGTCATGATAGATGTATGAGATGTTGTATGTAATGATAGAATTTTTTTCGATATTTATATTTATATTTTCATCATTAGAAAATTAGTTTTCATCCTTAGAAAATTGATTTTCTTATTAGAAAATTAGTTTCCTTATTAGAAAATTAATTTTCGTCTTAATAAAATTGGTTTCCTCATTAGAAAAATAGTTTCCCATTAGAAAATAAGTTTACTCATTATATTTTCGTATTATATATCTATTCATAAGAAAAAAAGTAATATTGGGTGGCTAATGATTGTTTGGTGATATACTTTGTAGATGAGTCGACAATGGATGTACACGGACAAGAGAATCTCCACAGAATACATTAATGGGTTACGCAGATTTCTAGATGTGGCAGAAGCAAACAAGCTCCCGTCTGGTTTCATTATTTGTCCATACAAAAAATGCAATAACCAGAAGGATTTCTCATCGATAAAGAGTCTTCACGATCACTTATTAAAATGGGGATTCATGCCTATTTTGTATGGACAAAGCATGGGGAAAGAGGGGTTGTAATGGAAGATGACGAAGAAGAAGATGATCAGATTCCAGATTGGACTGAAGGTGGTGCCTTTGCAGATGAACCAATGGGAGAGGATTACATGGGGGAGACTGAAGGAGCTGGTCCGGCCAATGATCCTCTCGACGATCTAGGTCAGGTGTTACGCGATGCAACGGAAGATTGCGAAACGGTGAAGGAGTCAAAGAAATTTGAATGTATGTTACAAGATCACAAGAAACCGTTGTACCCTGATTGCAAAGATGGGCACAAGAAGTTGGGTAGCACATTGGAAATGCTGCAATGGAAGGCTAGAAACGGAATTTCTGACACGGCCTTTGATGACTTAATGATGATCGTCAAGGACATGCTTCCCGAGGAGAACGAAATGCCGACGTCAACGTATGAAGCTAAAAGGGTTGTTTGTCCTCTCGGTTTGGAGGTACAAAAGATACATGCGTGCCCTAATGACTGTATCTTATACCGAGGTAAAGAATACGAGGAATTAGAGGCTTGTCCCGTGTGCGAAGCGCAGCGTTATAAGATCACACGAGATGATCCTTATGATGTTGAGGGGGAGAAGAAGAAGAAGAAGAAGAAGATTCCTGTGAAGGTGGTGTGGTATTTTCCAGTGATACCACGGCTGAAGCGTCTTTTCAGGTGCAAGGCGAATACAAAGTTGATGCATTGGCACAAAGAAGAACGTAGACAAGATGAAAAGATCAGGCACCCCGCTGATGCGGCGCAGTGGAGATTAATTGATAGAGAATTTCCGGAGTTCGAAAAGGATGCAAGGAACATTCGGTTTGGTTTAAGTACGGATGGATTTAATCCATTCGGTGAGTTTAGCAGTGGTCATAGCACTTGGCCTGTGACCTTATGTATGTTCAACCTTCCTCCCTGGATGTGCATGAAGCGAAAGTTCATGATGATGCCAATTATCATCCAAGGCCCAAAGCAGCTGGGCAATGACATCAATGTGTACCTAAGACCGTTGATTGATGAGCTTAAAATGTTATGGGAGGAAAAAGGTGTACCTGTGTGGGATGAGGACAAGAAGGAGACCTTTGATCTACGAGCATTGTTGTTAGTAACCATCAACGATTGGCCGGCACTTGGTAACCTTTCAGGACAAACAAACAAGGGATTCCGAGCATGCACGCACTGTTTAGATGATACCTGCAGCATGTATCTAAAACACAGTAAAAAGGTTGTGTATTTGGGCCATCGTCGATTTCTTCCTCCTACGCACCCGTTAAGAGAAGAAGGAATAAACCATTTTGAAGGTGTTGGAGAAAAACGTAAGAATCCCTTGCACCGTGATGGTAAACTTGTATTTTCAATGGTCAAAGATTTGAAGGTAGTGTTTGGGAAGGGTTCTGGTAGCCAATCTGTTCCAAACGATAAGGATGGACATGCACCGATGTGGAAGAAGAAGTCGATATTTTGGGAGCTACCTTATTGGGAAGTCCTTGAGGCTCGCAATGCAATTGATGTGATGCATGTGATGAAGAATTTTTGCGTGAACTTGCTTGGCCACCTAGGTGTATACGGAAAGTCAAAAGATACAACTGAAGCACGTCGGGATCTCAAACTTATGAAGCAACGAGATGGTCTGCATCCTGAAAAGAGAGATAATGGAAATTACTTGGCCCCTGCTAGTTACACACTAAGCAAGGAAGAGAAGAATATGATGTTTGATTGCTTGAATAGTATCAAGGTCCCAACGGGCTACTCCTCGAACATACAACGAATAATAAACTATAAAGACAAAAAATTCACAAATCTGAAGGCTCATGACTGCCACGTGTTGATGACACAATTGCTGCCTGTTGCACTAAAGGGTACTCTACCAGAGAATGTGAGATTGGCAATCGTCAAGGTCTGTGCATTCTTGAACCAGATCTCTCAGAAGGCAATCCATCCAGACAAGCTAGTGCAGATGCAGAAAGATGTCGTGCAATGCCTCGTCAGCTTTGAGATGATCTTTCCACCATCTTTCTTTACTATCATGACCCACCTTCTAGTCCATCTTGTTGAAGAGATTTTGATCCTGGGGCCTGTGTATTTACACAACATGTTCCCTTTTGAGCGGATGATGTCTGGTTTTAAAAAGTATGTTCGTAAGGAAGCATCACAAAGGGATATGCTACAGAGGAGGTCATTGAGTTTTGCGTCGACTTTATTGATGAGCTTGCTCCGATTGGACTCCCTGTATCACGCCATGAGGGGACACTCAGGGGAAAGGGCACACTAGGGAAGAAATCTCGGATGGATATGGATGACATGTTATATCGTAAAGCACATTCCACTGTCCTGCAACAATCATCCCTAGTGGCTCCATACATGGAGGAGCACAAGTCCATTATACGGGACTCAAACAAAGGGAAAACTAGGGGCTGGATTACACATCATCACGTTGATACTTTCGGAACGTGGTTGCGGAAAAAACTAATTGGTGATAAAACTATTGAAGAGCAACTCCAATGGTTGGCTAGAGGTCCATCTATCACGGTGCTTACGTTCCAAGGCTACGAGATAAATGGATACACATTCTACACGAGAGCCCAAGACCAAAAGAGCACGAACCAAAACAGCGGTGTCAGTATAGATGCAATAAACGATAATGGAAATGTAGAAACATACTATGGTGTCATTGAAGAGATATGGGAATTAGACTATGGACCTTTAAAAATCCCTCTTTTTAAGTGCCAGTGGGTAAAAAATACTGGAGGAGGTGTAACGACAGACAACTATGGGATGACAATAGTGGATCTCAACAAGGTAGGATACAAAGACGAACCATTTGTCCTAGCCAATGATGTGACTCAAGTTTTCTACGTGAAAGAGATGTCAAGCAAACCTCAAAAAAGAAGGGCGCTGAGAAGGGTGGTGATAATAAGCTGATTGATAATGAGCCAAAGCGTCACATTATTCTACCGGGAAAAAGAAAAATTGTTGGAGTTGAGGACAAGACTGACATTTCAGAAGATTATGATCAGTTTGATGATCTTCCTCCATTTTCAGTGAAGGTTGACCCAAGAATCCTATTAGCCCAAGAGGACACTCCATACTTACGTCGCGATCACAACCAAGGGACATTCGTCAAAAGGAAGATTATTAACGTTCCCTTAAATGATGATGTATAATAAGTTTCATAACTTTGTGCTCATGTAACAAAGTATTGTAATATTTGGCTATGACTGGGAATATGAACTAGTTTCAGTAGTCAATCATTTTATTTGACCCTGATCATCCCATTAAATACTTTTACCTTAATCTACATAGTAACTTTATCAATTTTTGTAGGTTCAATAAATATAAAATAATAATTTTACGTAGAAATATAAACAAGCAAGATCAAATCATGATTTCCATATTAATAACACTGGATGTTCTAGTTAAGGAGGATTTTGCATGTAAAAAAATAATTTATTTTTAGTTAGTAAAGTGAATGAAAAAATAATGCCCATTACAAAATATTACTCGTTAATGATAATGAAGTTGTCATTTTGATCGTGAAATGTATTGTTACATAGTATACATGTAAAGTAAGAATACTAAGTTTGTTCTACCATTTTATGCGTTGTATATGATTTATAATAAATAAATTACCAATGTTGAATATTTAAAGAAAATAAAAATGTGAAGGAAATGAAAAGTTGATTTGTACCGGGCCTTATTTAGCCCTGGTACAAATGACCTTTTCGATCTGGCGGCAAACGAAAAGCTCATTTGTACCGGGGCTAAATAAGGCCCGGTACAAATGAGAACATTTGTACCGGGCGGAACTGGCCCCGGTACAAATGTGGTGCCTATAGGCTCCCCCGCCCTCTTCTCCTTCTTCCCCTTCTTCCTCATTTTTCCCCTTCTCTCCTTCTCCAATTTACTGCCCCGAGCACCGGCCCCGGCGCCCCCGACGATGATCAACGACCCCCGCGCCCGGCCCGCATCCCTCCCCGCGCCCGCATCCCTCCCCGGCGACCGGCGCCACCGCCGGCCTCCTCCACTGCGCCGGCCTTCACCGCCACCGCGGGCCGACCTCCACCGCGCCGGCCTTCACCGCCACCGCCGGCCGACCTCCACCGCGCGCGTCGGCCTTCACCCTCCACCGCGCCGGCCCCTCCACCGCGCCGGCCAGGCCACCCCGCCACCGCGCCGGCCCTTCCACCGCGCCGGCCCCTCCACCGCCGGTGGGGTGTGTGGCTGACGTCAGCAATTTTTTTTTATTTTTTAATGTTGTATATGTAGATTTAGATTTAATTAGATTTAGATTTAATTTAGATTTTAGATTTAGATTAGAATTTAGATTTAGATTTAATTTAGATTTAGAATTGAATTAGAATTTAGATTTAGATTTATTTTAGTTTTAGATTTGAATTTATATTTAGATTTTAGATTTAGGTTTGAATTTAGATTTAGATTTTAGATTTAGGTTTGAATTTAGATTTAAATTCGCTCGACTAGATCAACTCCCTCTATTTCGCTAGACTCGTTAGTACACGCTCGACTCCCGACACGCTCGACTCCCGACACGCTCGACACGCTCGACTCCCGACACGCTCGACTAGCTTGACACGCTCAACTCCCGACACGCTCGACTCCTGACACTCTCGACATGCTCGACTAGCTCGACACGCTCGACTCCCGATAGGCTCGACACGCTCGACTCCCGACACTCTCGACACGCTCGACTAGCTCGACACGCTCGACTCATTAGAAATTTAGTTTCTTCATTACAAATCTAGTTTCCTCATTACAAATCTAGTTTCCTCATTACAAATTTAGTTTCCTCATTACAAATATCATAATTATTTATTCTTCTCATGTTGTTTTAGTGACAATGGATCCAAGAGCGGAGGAGCAACACGCAGAGCAAATGTTAATGGATATCATTGCTAACACCAATGATTCGAACAATCCAGCAAATGAACAAGATCAGCGGGAGGCTGACAGCTACCTCAACATGTCTGGTGATGGCATCGTTAGGGAAGAGGAACCAATTGCCCAGACACATAACGATGAGCAACAATTAGAGGTATAATTAGTAGAAAACTAGTAATTCCCACGTCACGTTTGAAGTTCAATTAGTAATAGGAAGAGCAACTAGTTAATAGTTCGTAAATTTTCAGGAACCTACATCGAGCAGCAAAAAGCCTCGTGGGCCACGCGGCCCAAAGAAGAAGCTAGAGGGCCGTTTCATCATCATGGATGTATCTGACGAAGGCGTGCCATTAGCTCCACATGAAAATGTCGTCAAGTTGACAAACCACATTGGGGCTCTTGTCAGGGATAACATCCCAATAAGCTTTCGTTATTGGAAAGGAGCTGAAGCTGAACTTCAAAATGATGATGAAGATGAACATGAGGATGCACAACAATATGTGGTGCCAGACACATAGAAGAACATGATTTGGACCGAGGTGGAATCACACTTCTCATTCCCAGACAGTACAAATCTGGCAAAAGTTCGGACTTGGGCCATGCAGAAGGGTGCAATAGCCTTTCAGTCATTCAAGAAACAGCTGACCAAAGACTACATCAAGAAGGGACTTGCACCCGATTTCACAAAGAAGGGAAATGCAAAGTTAAGAGATCACTGGGATTCATTTGTGCAGTACAAGCAAACGCAAGAAGCCGCCAGATTGATTGCAACCAACACTGCTAATGCATCTAAAAAGAAAGAATTTCATAAGCTTGGGTCTGGTGGTTACAAGGTGGCATTGCCCAAATGGGAAAAGATGGAACAAGATCTAATTGCACGTGGAATCATACCTGTAACTCTAGATTGGCCCGAGCGAGCGAGGACTTATTATTATGCACATGGTGGCAACCTCAATCCAGAAGATGGAACATTAGTACCAGGCGACCAAATAAGAGAGACAGCGGCAAGACTTGTTGAGTTCATCCGCCTGAGGGCTGAAGGAGCATTTGTGCCTGATCGAGAGAAAGACGAGCTTAGTGCTGCAATAGGCACTACAGAACACGGTGGACGTCGCCGAGGCAAAGGTGTAGTTCCATGGAATGTCGCATGGAGTGAGAACATTGACTCATATAGAAGTCGCAAAAGGGCTAAGGACCAACATGCTAGACAACTAAGAGACTTGCAAGAGCGCGTCTTCAATACTGAGACAAGAATGGAGAAAATCATTGACGAGCATGTGGCTCTTGCTATTAGCAAACAATCATCTCACCAGCAAGGTCCTACTGATGAAATGAGCCCATCTGCTAAGGGGAAAAGCAGTGTCGCTTCAACGGAAGCAGCACCAACAAACACAGAAGCAGCAGCCCCAGCCAAGGAAGCAACACCACCTGCCTCACCGGGAAGCACACATCGATACCCCGTGGATGACATCACCATGAGGTCAGCGTGCAAGCTTCTCGCTCGACTAAGAAATAAGATGCTTCTAGTGGGTTACGGTGTGGCTGAGAAACCAGCACCAGGGGAAACGTTCATGAATGTAGAAATTTCAACATCAATGTACACCAAAGTATTTGTGGATCGAGTGATCGATGGTTGGGAGGACCTCGAACTGGAGATGCCGGGACCTGATGGGGAGACAATGTTTGGAGATACTGTGCACGGTTGGTTTTTTTTGGCCCAAGGAGCACATAGAGATTACGCAACCAGCACCTCCTCCTCCTCCTCCTGCTGCTAACTCCCCTACATCACATAAATGTTAAGATCAGCAACCGCCTTCACCACTTTCAAGGGCAGAGCGCAGCATGAGTCCTGGGGTAGTTGACAAGGACCCAAGCGAGAGTCCACCTCCTGCACTTGCTAAGGGCAAGGGTACCAAGCGACGAGCTCCTCCTCCTCCTCCTCCAAAGAAGCAGAACAAACCAAAGCAAAAGAAGCCTACACCAAAACTAGCTTATGAGAAGACAGATGAGGAACTTGATGTGGCAGTGAGGGAAGAACTGGATAGACAAATATTCAAAGTTAAGAAGCCTCCGGTTGAGAAACAAACTGACCATGTCAAATTTCATCGTTTCATGAAACAAATGGAGGAGGAAAAAAGAAAAAAACCAGAGGCACCTCGATTGAGTGACTACGACCGACAAGTATTAAAAACTCAACACACCAAGAAGATGGCAAAGAAACCTGCCTCTAGTGTTCCACAACTTGGGACCCAGTCAAAACAATCTATCCCCCCCCCCTCAAGGTGCTTTCAGCCTCTGACAAACAATTGCTTCATTTTGCTAAAGAAACATGGCTGACTGCTGCTCAACTTCGAGGGGAGGATGTAATCCAACCTCATGAAGTGCCAAATAGACCAGTTTCAAATTATGAGCAACAATTGCTTCAATTTGCTAAAGAATCAGGTCTCACTCCAGCTCAACTTCAAGGGGTGGATGAAATCGCACCACATCAAGGGGCAAATAGACCAAAGTATGTGCCTGGTGAACCGCTAGTGTGGCCGCGATTGCTAACATATCTTCCAACGAGGATGTATGAATTGCACAAATGGCACATGAGAGCGGCAGCCACCGGGATGAAATTACTCGAAGTTCGCATTGAGGACCATCATCATTTCCGTGGCCGAGCCATGTTCCCTATTCACATGGAGGAGTTCTGGTTCCTATTCAATCAAGATGTAGTTGACGTCGCATTCGTCGGTTGCTGGACTCTGTAAGTGTTTATTCTACTAAAAGCTGAAAATCAATGCTCTAGCCATTGTACCATATCTAAACTTCTGTATTTTAATTTGTATCATACAGCTACGAGATGCAACAGTGCAGGAGGAAAGGAATAATGGATGTCGGCCACATGGATCCTTTGATGATAAATCAGGTTAATGTCAAAGGCAATGAAATGGATACATTGATTATGTACTCATGTATCTAGACAAATACCATAACAAGGGTACCATACTTCTGCCATACAATTTCGGGTGAGCAAAGCGTAACTCATCTCTTTTTATTTTTCAAATTACATTTCATTTTTCAAGAAACTAATACTTCTACATCTGTGGACAGCTTTCATTGGATTCTCTTGGCTTTCTGTATGCCTCTAAACAAGGTCTTCATCTTCGACTCTTTGAGGAAGACTACAGATAAAAGCAAATACGAAGATTTCATAAATATGATAAAACTTGCATGGACTTGTCTCAGTGCTAAGTACCCCGGAAAATTCAAAGAGAACATTTATGTCCACTATGATTTCCCAGTATGTGTCTTAGCTTATTCACTTCTTACAATGCAATAAAAAATATTTCATAACTTTGTTTTTGCATATGTGCAGTGTCTGACACAACCTTCCGGCACCAATCTATGCGGATACTATGTATGCGAGTTGATGCACCATTTTTCATCACTCGCTCCGCATAGCTCATTCGACGAAAAGGTGCGTGCACACACAACTGCAACTACAAGAAATTCTTATGTATTGTTCATATTCTCCGGTTGTTATTCATTTGTTCATATTATTTGGTAGATTGAAGCCATCAAGGAAGGATTCCTCGAGACAGAAAAAATCCGATTGATTCAAGAACAATTATGCGGATTTATTCTAGATGAGGTTATTAGTCCAGCGGGAGAGCATTATGCAGGTTTATCATCTATTATTGTAACGGGAGAGACCCAGGAAATGACAAGTCATGGCAACAAAGAGGCATCTGGAAGTAAAGACCAAGCATCTGGAAGCACCAAGAGCCAACAAGGCGGGAAAAAATAAACTCTGCTAACATTAATTGATCCAATGTATATTATTAATCTCAATTTCAGTATGCACAATATGCTCATGTGTAATATTAGTTTTCTCCAAACTTCTTCAATTTCAATTATCTCAAATATAATATTTTATATGCCACACGACTTTATATTACAGCGTATTAGGATTCGTATTAGGAATCGTATTGGTACATTAAAGAAACACTATAGAATAAACAAACATAAAAGAAAATAAAAAAGAAAAACAAAAAAAGGGTCATTTGTACCGGTTGGTGTCTCCAACCGGTACAAATGTTGCCCCCGCCACGTCGGAGGGGGAGGAACATTTGTATCGGGGCTGGACACGCACCGGTACAAATGTTCCTCCCTCATTTGTACCGGATGGTTTGTACCGGCTCCATACCCGGTACAAATGAGGGTTTGGAGCCGGTACAAATGAGCTCTTTTCTAGTAGTGTATGTAGCAAAGTTTCATATGCGCAGGCCATGCACACAATTACGCTCAATCTTCCTTTTGATTGAATTTAGAGTTCTTTGTAGTTACGTTGTTCTTTTTTTATCTTGTTGAGATATTCAGGCACATGAGGAACAGCAATTCGAACCCTGTTCAGTAGGGTAAACTGTTGTCGAAGCACTATCTTGTTGCACAACTCGTACTTACAAGGCTGCAGCTGCACTGAGACAAAACACATACGCTACTCCCTGCATGTTCGTGTAGTACAACACAATCAGACGTTAGATCCAACTCAAAATTTTTAATTGCGAACATACACTAATTACAAGGCCGCATTAGACAAAGAATGTATGTTACTCTTGCATGTTCGTGTAATACAACTCCAACAGATCTTAGATCCAACTCAAAATCTGGAAACTCTTAGCTAAGGTGTGAATTTTGCATACAGTGATGAAAATTTTTCCATCAGCTTTTAATTGGTGGTTGATACAGTTAACCTTCTGTGCGGTGTCTTATTGGTGGTCAAATAAATGATGATTTTAAATCCTTGTTTTCAAATTAAACTGTCACTAATGCAGAATTACAATCGCAATCGCGTTGCTACGGCCGAAATAATTTTTTTTACATTAAGACATGTTATATTAAGACATGTTGAAATAGAGGCAAACACCATGACTTGAACAATATTAATGCTCCACAAACATAGTTGAAAGTAAGAAAATAAATTGGTCAAACAGAAACAACTTTTCTCTGACCATCAAGTTTCATCATGTAAACTATGTGTGAATCAAAGTCATGTAGCAATAGAGGCATACATAATGACATGAACAATGCTCATACAATGTTCTTGCAAGAACATATTCCAAGGTAAGATAATGAATTGTTAACATGTTTGTAAGCACAATAAAACCGCTTATCGATCAATAATGCACTTGGCAGGATAATTGCTTCTTAGATGTTCTTCCCTTCTATGTTGACTTCCAACTCTTTAACACAGGAGAGTAGAGATAAGAAATTAGAATGAAATAAAACGAAGGAACAAGGAATGAAGAAAAATAGTGGTTGGACACCATTATTGACGAAGTTGATTTCATCAAATGGCAAATATGCAAATAGAGCAGTTACCTTCTGCTCACTGGAAGCACGCTCTGCGTTAACAACAAGCAACAGTTCCAAGCCTGACCTTCTGCTCACTTGTAGCAATCAACTCTGTTTATCAGTTACTTTCCCAGTTTGAATATTCTTAACATGTAACTAAACCAGTCTTCGTGTGTGATTAGAACCATTTACAAGCTAATTCTTAACACTGACAACTCGAAGTCAAGCAAATTTGTCCCTACATAGGAATGGAAACAAACGTAGGATTGAGATGTGAGGTTAGTAGCAAAACAACAGATGATAGGAAAACACATGAAATTTGGTAGAAAGGATTATTTGGAACGCAGAATCTTATATAACAGGAATTAGAAAATATCCATGTTATAAAACCATATTCGACATTAAGGATATGTTAACATAAATTATTTTCTATTAACCATAATTGCACGTGAAACCTTTTCCTTTTGGTTCACTGTACGTCACTTCTAACACGGTCTAGGAGCCTGTTCCAGCCTCTCCTCCGGAGTAACTACTGCTGTTCACACGCCGGCTAGGATGCTGTTCCCATCACCAGACGTTCATGTTGTCTCCTGAATTTTTCCTACCCGGAAGATCCAGAGTGAGAGAGGGGTACTGTAGAGAGAGGGTCGTCGCTTTGTGCAGGCCAAAACAACCGGTGGCCGCCCGTAGATCCAACGGCCAAAGAATGGAATCGCTATCCCAGGCTATGGCCAGGCAGCGGTGCGTGCAGGCGGCAAGGCGGGTTGAGGGGTGCAGGTGGTGAGCTTGGGGCTGGAGGTGAGAGCCTCGCCGCACCTTGGCCCAAGGGGCGTGTGGTGGATTTGACGCTGCGGTAAGCAGCAGGGGTGGGCGGCCTGGAGAGAGAAGCAGCACGCGTAGCCGCGCAAGGCAGGTCGAGGGTCTGGATAGAACAAAGAGTTGGGGAAAATAAAAGAGAGAAGAACGGAAAAAAGAAAAGGGAAATTAGATGAAGAGAAAAAAGAAAAAGAAAAGAGAAAGGGAAAAAGAAATGTAGTTGGAGAAGAAAAGGAAAATAGGAAGAAAACAGAAAACAAAAACTGCAAAAAAGCTTCTCCAATAGAGTTGCTATATGGGTTGCTATTTTAGGTTGGGTCAATATGTTCTCTCCACACGGGGATGACATGCGAATTCAAGATCCACTGTGGGATAGGTGGCGACACGGATGGAGGAGAGGCGGCCGGGCTAGGGAGGGCAGATGGCTGGCAAAATTTCGCCGGATGAGCTCGTGGTGGAGGAGGAGATGTTGTCCTTGAATCGGGAATGTGGAGGTGGCGGTGGGGGAGGAGGTGGTGGCCGGAAAGGAGGAGGAGGAGAAGTAGGCGATCGGGGAAATGGCCATGCACTGCTGGCCTCGGTTTTGGGTGGAGTGCGGGGGAGAGTGGCCATCATAGCGAGCTCCCTTGGGCGTGGCGGTCGACACCTAAGCCGACATAGCGAGCTCCCGTTGGCTCTACAGGGAGAGGGACAAAGGAGGGCAGCATGAGGGGAAGAACAGGGAGGGGACATGATAAGATTTTGTTGGTTTTACGAATTTGACATTGAAAAAATGATTCATTCCCATACTAGTCTTTGAATGGAATATAAGTACCCAGTTTTAAGTATACTGATGGAGAATAGCGCAATTTTTTTCCCAAAACCTTTCTCTCATGAAACTATAACCAGTTTAAGGTCTCCAAATTTACCAACTCTAATGAAGATAACCCTTGGTTGTATACCTCCACCATGTGGATATAATAGGATGGATTTTATTCTCAATATAAAAATACGGGCGAGCCATGCCTAGAATAGGCACAAGAAATCAAATTTTGAGATGTGTACCGGGATGTCAACGCTCTGTGTTAACGTTCAATTCGTTCCTACATCCTCACCACTATGGATCGCCGATCTGCCGGATCCACGTCAACGCTAGCTGTGGAGTGCTGCTGCCGTAGAATCTCTCACAAAAAATATTGAAACACGAGGACAGGGAGCTCAGACAGGTAAGGAGAGTGACATGGGTATGGCCCAGACGAAAACAATAGTTAATTAACAAAAAAATATTGTTACATTAGCTATTTTATTAGTTATGCAGGGATCACATGCAGGACAGATTAGTTTTCCAATCACATAGGGATCACAGCTAAACGAGTCTAATAAGCAGGTTATCGATCTGATACAGTTGACAAAATTAGCATCCTAAATTGCAGCTTCACGCTGCCGTGTCCGGAAGCAGTCTGCGATGAGTCATCCAGCAATACCATTCTCTGCTGTAGGGCATGTGAAGCTGCATCGGATGCCATCCACAGACCCTTTCCATTCTTTTATTGGATTATTAGATACGATTGTGGCTCGGCATGGCTTCGGCCTCTCCGTTGACCCATCTTTCGCTTTCAAAATATTGACGACGAAACTAACTTTTTTTTTTACAAAATTAACTTGTATAAACTGCTGGCATCTGAACCTCCCCGTCTTCTTCAATCGCTCTCTCAGCTGACACCGGCTCAAGCGATGGACGCCCCTGCCTCTGCATGCTCCTCGGCAAGCACACTTATCGGAGGTTTCCTCTCGGAGAGGACGTACACGCCGCCATCTTGGGCAAGGCACCTGTCCCCCGTTCCTTCCAACGCCTTCTCCCTCGGCCATGTAAGTTTGTCCATCTACCTATAACGCAAAATAAATTCTAATTTCTGCAATCCAAAGTTTAATTTGGTCCAGACTCACTGTACAGAGATCACCGGTTCCATATGAAATATTTTACCATGTTCTCGCCAGTTGTGACTCATTTGCAGCTTGTATTTGTTCAATGGAAGCACAGCTCCCTACACCAATTCACAAATGGAATCTACCCAATCTTCCGGAAGGCACGGAAATGTGGATCAAGGTTCAGTGAACAAGCTCAAACTCCTCCAATTCATGATTCTCTACTCCGTTATGAAGGAGTACATTTGATTTATAGTACATTTTGTGCTCTACATTGATATATATATCTGGAGCTTTTTCTGCGATATTTGTAGCGAGACGATCTGTCCGGCATGCAGTTGAGTGGAAACAAGATCCGGAAGCTGGAGTTTCTCATGGCAGATGCCGTAGCGCATGGCGCGGACTGCATTATCACTCTTGGTGGTGTCCAAAGCAGCCATTGCCGCGCGTCTGCAGTGGCGGCCAAGTATCTCAATCTTGAGTGCTATTTGATACTGCGTACCACCAAGGTGATGTAGTGGCGTTATTAGGTGAAATCAGTTGAATATGTAGGTATGGCATGTGAATGTTTTTTTTTTTTGGTTTGGATTTTTCCAGGATCTTGTAGATAAGGACCCTGGTTTAGTGGGCAACCTCCTTGTGGAGAGACTTGTTGGAGCGCACATTCATCTTGTATCCGAAGAAGAGTATGCTGAAATCGGCGGCGAGGTATAGACCCTGCACAACACATGGGAATTTTAATACCTTTTGTTTGGATATGCACAGATCCCTAATGACGTATTAAGACAAAAGAAAAGTGGTTTTTTTGCTTAGTCGTAATAACCATCAAAGTATCTGAATAATTGTTTAAAGCATAATGGAACACGGACTACACCGTGACACCAGACATGTAGTTTGTCATTGTAAAACACCCACCACCTAATGCTCAAGCTTTTCCTAACCATGTCATAGATTCGTCTTGTATAGGCTTTAGCTGATCTGCTGAAAAACAAGCTACTGGAGGAAGGGCGGAAGCCATATGTAATTCCTGCTGGTGGATCAAACTCATTGGGAACTTGGTATTTTCCTATTTTAAGTGTAATGTTGGATTGTTGGTACATCCAAAAAGAAATACATCACTTTCTATGCTTGAAACCGACATTACGAGTGTCATATTTTATTGGAAAGATTCTTTAGCCTCTACATTATCTCAGAGTTGAATCTAGTGGATCTGACACGGACATCATTTAGGCATGTTTAAACATGTGGCAAGCAAGAAGTACACATAAATGAGTTTGGGAGTCAAATGTGGTGTGTATGGAAGCTATATGTATATACAGGTATATAAATGAGCTCTATATAAATAAAATAATCACAACATGTGAGGAGGATATGGGGGTTGGACCTAAATATTTCTACAATAATAATGAAAAATCAAATCTCGGTCAGTGGGGAAAGAAAGACTGTCCTCGTGGGAATTCGCTTCTCATAATGCAACTGATTGTTTATAATTTATTCAAATGAACTCGATTTATTATTTGCATCCTGTTCTGAAACAAACATCCCCAGGGGATACATCGAGGCGATAAGGGAGATAGAGCAACAAGTTCAGGAATCTGCAGACATCAAGTTTGATGATATTGTCGTGGCCTCTGGCAGGTAATTCATTCAGAATTCAGATGTACTCTTTTGTGACTTTTCCTCAGTATTACTATATGTATACAGGGTCCTAATGCCGCCTGCCTATTTTTCTAATTTCTGAAAACTGGACCTGTAACACCATTACTTTTAAGTCTGAATGCTATTACCTTGAATTGACACAGTGGTGGAACCATTGCTGGCCTGGCTCTAGGATCAAGGCTAAGCAGTTTGAAGGCAAAGGTATCATCCGACTTTGTTTTTTCCATACTCCTGCTCCATTTTCAAACCTAAACATTCTGTTCTAACATAGGTCCATGCATTCTCTATTTGGAATGAGCCTGGAGTCCTCTATGATTGTGTTCAAAACTTGATTGATGGACTTCAATCTTGCTTGAATTCACGTGATATTGTCAGCATTGAAAATGTAAGTTATACTTGATCTTTCAATATTAAATAATAAAGCATTTTTAGTGCAGATACTCATATTATTAGATCCCTTTTAAAGTACACAATACTAAGATATACTAGTGTTCGAAAAGGACAAGTATAAAATATCCGAATTTCGTCCAATCAAGTTTAATTGTGTTATGCTGAAATCGTCATATGTGGTATATAGTTGTATACATGCATAGTATAGATAGTATATGGGTATCATAATAAAAGAACACAAATGACATCACTATAGACCCCGTTTAGTTCCGTGAAAATTTTTGGGTCTTCTATCAAGGCCTATTAGGAGTATTAAACGTAGCCTAATTACAAAACTAATTACACGGATAGACAAGAAATTGCGAGATGAATCCATTAAGACTAATTAATCCATCATTAGAGATTCTTTACTGTAGCATGATGTTGTCTAATCATGGCATAATTTGGCTTGTTAGATTCATCTCGAAAAATTAGAAGAGTCATGAAATGGTTTTTGTCATTAATCCATGTTTAATACTCCTAATTAGTGTCTGAAGAATGTAGTTGGAGAAATTTTTACGAACTAAACAGAGACATAATTAAATTTGAAATACTACAATGGAAAGGACCATTCCGTCTTTGGTATACAATTTTTCTACTAATACTCAAAATCAACAAAGTAATCAATATCGTTGTTACATGGTGGAGTCCCTAAATGATTGACTGCAAACTGTGCATCGATATATCAGCCGAGGATATCCCTCTTGTTTGCAGGCTAAAGGATTAGGTTATGCGATTAACACAGCTGAGGAGCTCAGGTTCGTCAAAGACGTAGCTGCAACAACTGGAGTTATACTAGATCCAGTCTCCAGGTGCAATGCATTTCCTTGTATTTCTTGCAGTGAATTGTGTTTAAAATTCTTGTTTGTATATATAGCCAATATATGATGTTTGGTTCTACTAGTTAGTCACTAACCCACGACTGAAGGCATTTAATTAAATTATCAGCATAATTCCAAATCCATAGCAAACTGTTCCTTTCAATGTTTATGTACATACTTCATGTTACCGCAGTGGGAAGGCCGCACTTCGAATGCTGAAAGACATGTCAGATTTTCCAGCTAAGTGGAGAGGGCGGAAAATCCTGTTTGTCCATACTGGTGGTCTCCTTGGGTTGTATGCTAAGGTTGATCAGTTGTCATCTCTGGCTGGAAGCTGTAGCAGAATGGCGATTGAAGATTATTCTGATACGCACAAAGATGGCGCTGGTAAGATGGTCTGAAATATGGATACGATCAGTTTGTTTGTTGTACATTTCTCAAGTATGGTAAGGAGCAGAGGATCAGTGCAACATAAGAATACATCGCATATTTCTACCATTTGTGTAATGAAACATTAATTACATTATTGGTGTTTGAGACTTTGAGGGCAGTCTCAACGGTGCATTTATGATAGTTTCTATACCTCTTAATTAGACCGACTGCTCACCAATTTGCTGGTGTAGCAAAAGAATTATCACGGAGAGAGAAGATGGAAAGAAGAAATAGTTGTTGCCTTGAGTAGAAACGGCGTCCTCACTTGAATCGAGACGCCAAGAAACCAGCAAAATCCCATTGGAGAGAAACGACCGCTCTCCAAGGTAGTCCTTCAGATCCGGTGCGCGGCCCCGACCTCCATGTGCACATCCAGCATGCAAGCTCGACACAGACGAGCCTAGGTGGATGAACTCCGACCGCCGCCCCCGTCCCCTGCGGGGCGAGTCCACGACACCGCACCCCATGTAGCGAACATGGCCTCATATGCCATTAGTTCGAGTTTGATTTTGGTGATTCATGACAACATGATCATTGGGACTAACCCTATTGTTTTAGCATGTCTTTGTAGACACTTCTAGGTCCCAAGGATGCAAGAAAACCATATGCTAAATTGAGAAGATAGTGTATTTTTCAAGGGTCAAAACCGAGCAAGAAAAGGAAAAGAAAAGACACCGTCGGATGAACCGACGGTCCCTCAAATACAAGCGTCGGTGCAATCGTCGGACGAGTTGGTACACAGGGTCAAACCCTAGGTACCGTCGGATGAACCGACGGTCCATTATTTAGTAGCGTCGGACGAGTTGCAGAGGAAGAGCAAGGAAGACAGTAGCACCGGATGATCCGACGGTCTGAGTGGGGACCCCGTCGGTCTATCCGACGCTCAGTTTGAATTCATACAGAGACGCGCCAAGACGAAGCCTTCAGCACCGGATGATCCGACGCCTTGGACAAGGAGAAGCGTCGGTCTATCCGACGGTCGATTAGAAGCTAACAGAGGCGACTTGAGCGCGGAGTCTTCAGCACCGGATGATCCGACGCACCGTCGGTGCATAGCGTCGGAGCAGTTGTGTCAGAGAACCTCAACGGCTAAGTGACGTGGGAGGGGCACCGGATGAACCGACGCCCTGGAGAATATAGCGTCGGATCATCCGACGGGACCTTTTTCAGTGGCCGTTAGCCAACAGCTAGTTTGATGCCTTGGGCTATTTATACCCCCTCCACTCACCCATTTGAGGAGGCTGGATTGTGTGGAAGTGCAGGAGAGTTCAAGACACCTAGAAGATCATATCCAATCCATCCAAGTGCTTAATTGCTCATCCATAGACTTGCATATGCTTAGTGTATGTGCTTAGTGCTAGGCTTAGCTTAGAGCTGAGTGAGTGCAAGGTTGTGCCAACCTTGTGAGGTGATTCTTGAGTGAATCCAGTTGTACAAGGTTCGCCGGAAGCCTTGGGGCCTAAGTGGCTCACCGGCAATCGTCATCGACCCTCCGGCTTGGTGTGGAGTGGCGAGGACACTTTGTGCGGGGGACGTGGAGACCCCCTTCCTTGGTGGAGAAGCTCCTTAGTGGAGGCGGCATCAAGGTGACCAAGGGAGCTTGACAAGTGCCTAAGTGGCTAGCCTTTATGGCAAGTCAAGTTGGTGCTCTTGGGAGAGACTTGGTGACCGAGAAGCAATACTCTTGTGTGAGTGCTTCAACAACGTGGACTAGGGGTGGCTTAGTGCCTACCGATACCACGGGATAAATCGCGTGTCAAGAGTTTGCTTCCTCTCATCCCCATTACGTTTCCGCATTTACTCTATTGCAATCTTTGCTTGCCTTTACTTTCCTAGAGTAGTATCTTGCTAGGAATGGCTATAGGTTGCAAACCTTGTTTTGGGATGGGAGTTTCACACTAGAACAACCGTAGTTGCACATATAGATAGTATGTTCTAGTTTACTTTTGTGTAAAATTTAGTGAGCCATAGGTTAAGGTTTTAAGTTGCCTAATTCACCCCCTCCCCCTCTTAGGCTAACGGGCATCCGATTCCCTACACCCCAGCCGGCAAACTCCGGTAACCACGCCCGGCCGCTGTGCCCCTTGCCGCGGAGCTCGGGACTAGGGATGAAAACAATAGGAAATGGTCGGTAAACGGTATGACAAATTTCACAATCTATACAAATGTATCATAGATTTGGCAAATTTATTTCTTTATCAAATGAATATATCAAAAATATAATAATACGATGGAAAAAATTAGTTAAAAATAATAAGTGATATAATACAATAAAAACGAGAACAATGAAAACTGTTACCGTTTTCATCCCTACTCAGGACGCCGCGGCCAGGCCCGCGAGCCCCGGCCGCCACGCCCAGGCCTGCTGCTCCCATCCTCCCACGCTCGCACAAGACCACTGTGTGTTGTGCTCGGGAGGCTTGGACGGTGGGGTGCAGAAAGAATCGGGAGAGGATACGGAAAAATAAGATGCATGATTAGTCAAGTTTTTATGTGAAGATTAGTGGAAAATTTTGCAATTTAAAGAGCAGTTTCATGATGCGAGGTCCAATGCTCAAGAAAGTTTTATGATATCTACCATTGGGACTACCCTCATACCTTAATATTTATTCCTTATTCAATTGCGACCTTACCTTTATAGTGGTTGGCAAGAAGAACTCCAATAGCCTCTCCATTTCAGACTCTCCATTCAATTTTAGAAAAAGACTAGGTGAATCTCCATGCGTTGCTGCGGGATTTGAGAGAACTTTTCGATAAAAACTATGAATCACTATTAATTCTTATATTAATACGAAGCAAAAAATATCAAAAATTAATCCGACGTTGTAACAACTTGGGATTTGACAGAAGGAAACCGGTGACCAAAAATGACCATTTATTTTATTTAGCACTACCAGTTTACATAATGATCCTTAGTTGGTGGGATATGAGGTGGATAGCTTGCATGAATTACGAATTGTTAGAAGATGATGCACACAGCTTGCATGTATAGAGAAATAGAGTTAACTAGGTGATTCCCCGTGCGTTGCTACGGGATATGAGAGAGTTTTTCAGCTACATTGTCACTGAAATAAAGCAGTGATAGTAATTTTCAGTCTTTTACTAATTCTCATAAACCAAGTAGCTACAGATGGAATTACATAGTAGAATTTTAATATCCGTTCCTTCAAATGTCTAAACTGAACCCATATCGACAACTCTGTTCCTCTGCTATTTGCATCAGCACTCGCATCGCATCTTTCCCTTTCCATCCGCCAAAATTCCCGTGCACCGAACATTCTCGAAATTGCATTCTACTGCTATACCTGCTACTACTTTCCCCCACCAACCAGATTACAGTACGAAGAAGGTATGGTCAAACGGAAAGATGGAATTGGAGGAGGTAGAATGGGATTATGGGAACCTACATACCAAAGAGGTTGCCGGATCAGAGGAGGTCCCGGCAGCTCGCGAAACCACTTCATCTCCACGTCGAGGTGCACTCGGTTGCTCATGCCGTCGAAGCCCTGTCCCGGAAGAAGGCCACGCTGAGTCCTCCATGCTCCGCCCGCTCAGGTACGGCGTATATATTTTTCAAGACCAGATGGAGGATCTCTTACTTTCTCATGTATTTATCTAGTATCTACTCTTCATTTACTTTTCTCCTTTTCTTTTTTTTCTATATATTTTTCTCTTTTTTTATCTCCCAATCCTTCATTTTCTTCTTGTTCCATTTCTTTTTCTATTTATCTCTCTTCGGCTTATCCTCTTCCGCGCTCTGCTCACTCTCGCGCCCATCCAAGCTTGTCGTCGGCCCCTCCCCTTGCGCACCGCCAGCAGCGGCACCCCTACCCTAGCCCGTCTTCCTATGTGGGCTCGTCCTGCTCCGCGACCGCCTCCGCACGGGTTGCGTGGTTCACCGTGCGAAGCTTCCTTTCTGACGACGCGGCTCCTTGTGTGGATCTCCCTCTGGTAGCTCCTCCGCACGCATAGATCCCTCTCTCCATCCACGCGGACCTGCCTCTCCAGCCAGCCTCTCCCTCTCCTCCGGGACCTGCGCCCATCGTCTACGCGGGCTCCTCATCCTCCGCGTAGGCCGCCTCCTCCATCATGCGAAGCTTCCTCTCCGACGATAGCTCCCAGCATGGATCTCCCTCTTTGGTGTCTCCTCCGCACCTGGAGATCTCTCTCTCCCCTCCTGTGCTCGCTGCTGTCCTCATCTCCCTTTGCACGGAGCTGCCTCTACAGCCAGCCTCTCCATCTCCTTCGACGCCTGCGCCCAGATTAATGTTTTGTGCATCGTGCACTCATGAGATAAGTAATCATGAGCGAAATTGTCTTTTCTGTGCGTATTACTTCACATATTGCATTTTTCTTTGCCCTGTATGTTGTCCACTCTGTCAAATGTCTAGATATTGAAGGACCGAATAGGCGACCAGAGGAGGGGTGAATTGGAGCCTTTAAATCTTCTTCTCCGGTGAGAAAAGACTAGGCCTATGCCCCAAAATCACAAAACAAACCTCTCCACTGGTCTTACCAAGTCCATATAGCCATTTGGGAAGCTACTGGACCTAGGAGCAACACCTAATCGAGACAAAACGAAAGCAAACTGAACTCAAAAGTCCAGAGACTATATAAACATTCTACGGAGACTTTGCAACATATGCAGTTTTCACCCTAGTTCCGGAGACTCCACCACTTATGGAGAATCCGCAACTAAGTTTCGGAGACTGCGCAACTTACGGAGACTGCACAACTAATCTTAGGGAGGAAGAGGGAAAAATCCAAAACTCGAACAAACGACCTCTAAAAATCATGAAATTTTAACCATGGCTTCACAACAACATGTAGAAGCTTTTCCCAAAAGAGACCCTCCAAAAGATCAAGCCTTCACCCCAAGAAATATGATTGAGGTTAAGAACACAAGAGAGAAGACTTTTCCTTAAATCAATCGATCTCTCAACTCACACAGCGGATTAAAATGAGATTTTGGGGAGAGTAGATTTGCCTCATGGAAAACCTATTACTAGAAGATCATGCCCCCAAACCGACTCCATCACGTAGAATCGAGAATCAAAGCTATGAACACAAAGAGCTTGTTTTGACTCAAAGAACTCCAAATTTGATGTGATTCCAGAAGTTTGAGGGTTCAAAATCACCAAGAAAAAGGTCACAAAGAACCTATGTGTGATCCCCTCAAAGAAATCTCTGTGGAAACAACTCCAAATCGATGAACTCGAAAATCACCCAAAAAGGCTCCAAAAATCCACTAAAAAGAAAAATGTGCGGGATTCAAAGAGAGCATAAGTAAAGAACTCCAGATCTTCCATACATCAGAGGAATGATTCTTTACAAATAAGGACTATCCTCCTCCCTTCATCCTGCCCACTATAAAAGTGGAGAACAAGAAATGGAGAGAACTCCTCCTCTCAATGATCATCAGTGGATGGCTATACCAGATGGCATTGCCATCGTCCTCATTCCTATGCACAAAGCCCAAATGGTATGTGTCTCGTTCCTGCTATGAATACACACATTCACACATGGCAATACGCTCGCATTATTGTTGTCAAGCATGTGACTACGTGCTTGCACATAGGTGAGAGTATTGTTGCGTGCGATGGCTGGAGACCCAAACGATGAAGATGATATGTTTCAAGTTCAAGCTACAACAGAAGTTTATTTCATGAATCGGGATCTACAGTAAAGAGGCTTTGAATGCTCTAATGAAGATCGCATACACATATCCTTTGTTGTTACAGTATTGGAGGATGATTGCATGAGGTTCCTCCTCCATCAGTACGTTGAAGCATATGCAAAAGCGTTGCAGCCCAAGCCTCTGTGGATGTTGTCTTCGACGTAGTAGCAGACGGCCGGGTGATATGAGCAATATGTGCCGATGTGGCGACAGTATCTTGTGTGATGGGGGCAATGTTCCACGACTTAGGAGTGGAGTCAAGCTCTCAAAATGTTACAATTAAAGACACGCCCTGATGGCTTCTCACTTCTGATCAAATATGCCAGGAAGGATCACTCCGGAAGTTGGCTGATGTATAGGACACCCCTACCAACGCTTTGCCTATGTTACTCTCAATTGCCGCGTGTACCAAATCCAAAGGTTGAAGCTGCACCGTGCGTCAAAGATGTGGGACATGGCAAGCGAGCAAATTGTGAGCGCATTTCTACAATGGGCAATTGAGACTAACTCCACCCAATTGCAGGAGAAGTGCATGTCTCTCTTAGTGCGAATCTTTCCACACGGAATACTCACATATGATTGGGTGTTCATATGCATTAAACATACTGAATTTATGCATGATCTCCGTAGTAGATTTCATGGAGGGTGGTACCAGGGTCCCTGTGTAGTTTTAACATTTTATTTAAGTGTGTTTAGTCCTGTAATAAACAGTGGAAACAATATATTAATTTGTTGCAGTGAAGTACATTTGTAATGCAATAGTTGAATTATCAGTCGAACATGAATATGAAATGGAGGATAATCCTGTGAGTGCTGATGAATGTCATGATCCACGGTGGTGCTGACAACCTTGTCGACAACTTGCCCGTCTATGTATGGTCACTGACGTTTGGGTCTGACACCCCATCGGTCCAACGTGTCAGTGACCAAGGTCTCGCGACGGTTTCCAAAGTCTTTCATTTCCCGCTCTGAAGCAAAAAGGCAGGATCTAGAATTTTGAATTTCCCGCTCCTCCTCCTGGGTCAGGCCTCCCACTTCCCTCCTAGCAATTCCATAAACAGGGGATCTTCTCCTCTGCCACCAAAGAGACCTACTAGATCTACGGTGGAAGCAGCAAGGGCAACCTCACTAGTGACGACGCCTTCCTCTGCTACGAGCGATGGGCTTCCTTGGCTACGAGCGGTGGCTTCCTTGGCTACGAGTGGTGGCTTCCTCTACTACAAGCGGCAGCCTTCCTCTGCTACAAGCAGAGGCCTTCCTCGACAATGTCCTTCAAGCTGCAAGATGGTTCGAGGCCATTGCTCTATCGGCTTCCCCGTGGCTGACCCTAGCGGCCGCAGATCTACAACAGTTACTAAGAATATTGAGTTCAAGGCGCAAGTTCGGGCTGCTAAATCGAGATGGCATTCACACCTCCTTCCCTTTATGTTCATCTGGTCTATGGTCTCCTCCCTGTATTGCTAAATTCAATTAGATTGCTTGCCCATGCTCTTTGGTATTCAATACTGTTATTTCATACTTGGGTGATTGTGGATCTATTGTACCCTATTGCAAGAGTTTGTTCCAAGTCATTTTATTGGTTCGTAGAAATTTGTAGATAAAATTATTAGATTGCTTCCTCATGCTCTTTGGCTTTGAATATTGTTGTTGCAAGCTCATGTGATTGTGGATTGGTTGTTCCCTTTTCCAAAAGATTGCTCCAAGTCAACTTAATTGAGGTTTGTAGAAGGAAAAAGTCTATTTTTGACCATTCAACTATTGCCAAAGTTTGGTTTTCACCATCGAACTCCAAAATTGGGTATGTTTGACTATCCAACTATCTAAACCGTTCAAATTTGACTATTGAGCTGTTTTGATTAGTGGTTTTAACTTTTTTTTACTTACAATTTCGTCCTTAGATACTAAAATGATCATTATTGTTTGCTACTACTTTCGACTTAACCGATTCTTGTGGTCACACGTTCATAACGGTGAGCTTTATCTTTTAAAATTTCCTTTATAGTATTTTATCACTATATGTTATTTTATTCTAATGTTATTGTGTAAAAACAACAACATAAGAAAAATAAAACAAAAACAAAGGACTATTTTATTTACAGTTTAGTGCTTGGATCTTGAAATGATTACTATTTTTTTCTCATATATTCGATTTAAGTGACTGTTATGGTCACACATTTGTAACGATGAGCTTTAACTTTCAGAATATTGTTCATAATATTTTGTAAATGTTTATTTTACTTTTCTTATATTCTTGTTTTTACACAACAATATACAAATAATATAACAAATACATATAAAATAGTATAAAGAACATTTTAAAATATAAAGCTCACGATCACTACTGGAAAACGGCACATTTGTACCGGCTCCAAACCCTCATTTGTACCAGGTATGGAGCCGGTACAAACCATCCGGTACAAATGAGGGAGAAACATTTGTACCGGGTGGCCTGCACCGGTACAAATGAGAAATTTTGTACCGGTGCGTGTCCAGCCCCAGTACAAATGTGTACCCCCTCCGACGTTTCTCCTCTCCTCTCCTCTTTTTCTTTTCTTTTCTCATCTCAAATCTCATCTGATCTCATCTCATCCAATGTCACAAATTTTACAAGACTCAAATCAAGATTCAATCACAAAATTTACAACAAGTTTCCAATCACAATCTCTACGCATCACATCACATCTTTACAATCTCATACAAGAACACACAATAACTCGATTCACAGTCTCGATTCGCAGTACAAGAACTCCAAGAACTCGATTCACACTATCCACAAGAACTCCAAGAACTCGATTCACACTATCCACAAGAACTCCATTCACGTCACAAGAACTCAACCTCACCGCTGGAACCCAACCGCCGCGCCCGTCGGCCGCCGCGCCTGGCCTCCGTGCCCGCCGGCCCCACGCCCGCCAGATCGAGCCCCGCACGCCGCCCGGCCTCCCGCGCCCGCTGGCCTCCGCGCGTGCCGCCAGGCCTCCCACGCCCGCCGGCCTCCGGCCCGCGCCCCTCGCCGGCGGCCTCCGCGCCGCGCCGGCCCCGCGGCCTCCACACCCGCCGCCCCTGCATGTGAGAAGGAAAAGAGAGAGATGAGATGGGAAGATAAGAAAGAGAGAGATGACAATGAATAATGAAGAGGGCCGGGGCAGATAAAAAGAGGAGTCTCGGAGGGCCTGCGGGAAGGAGGCCAACATTTGTACCGGGGCTTATTTCTACCCGGTACAAATGACGTTGCATTTGTACCGGGTGGATATACGCCCCGGTACAAATGTGATATCTTCACATTTGTACCGGGTGGATATCCGCCCCGGTATAAATGTGGAGTCATTTGTACTGGGGCGAGCTACCGCCCGGTACAAATGTGCTCTCACGGGGGCGCATCGGGCCCCCTCCTTCCCACCTAGTACAAATGCTCTTATTTGTACCGGGGGTCAAAATACCCGGTACAAATGAAAAATCAGGCCGGAGACAAATGACCCATTCTCTAGTAGTGGATTATGAATGCATAACCGCAAGAATCACCTAAATCGGAGGTACAAGCAAAAAGTAATAATCATTTTAAGATGTAAGGACTAAATTGTAAATTAAAAAAAATTAAAATCACTCATCAAAACAGCCCGATGGCCAAATTTGAGCGGTTTTGATAGTTGGATGGTCAAAGATACTCGGTTTTGAGTTCGATGGCCAAAATCAAACTTTGGCAAGAGTTGAATGGTAAAAAATGGACTTTTTCCTTTGTAGAAATTAATAGATGAAATTATTAGATTGCTTACCCATGCTCTTTGGCTTTCTATATTATTTGCATACTTAGGTGATTATGGATTTGTTGTGATTGTTGATGTACCGTATTGAACTTAATAGATGAAATTGCTTCTGATTGTGAATGATCTCAATCCTTACCTCTTGTTCTTGTACTTGTTTCAGCGGGCCAAAGGTTCAACATCTATAATCACTCCTGTTTCGACCTGCTCCAGGGTAACAAACTTAACACCTTCCTTATTTCCTTAGTTTGAATCAATTACAAGATCCTAATCTAACTTTGGATCCACGGTTGCCAGATGGAAGCTACCAAGTTAATGATGTTTCTTCCTGAACAAGAACATGCACAGGCAGCGGAGTACTCAAGAATGTGTACAAAATCCTTATGCAGCAGTGTTGATGAAGAGCAAGTTGACGCTACCAAACAGGATGGGGTACGACTTCAACAATGATTTGTTGCTCACCAGAAAGAGTTATGTAGCTTGTAGAAGAAGACAGAAGAATCAGAATCAACTCTGAAAATGCAGTCGACTGAGATTAAGAAGTTACAGAAGCTAACTGAAGTCAATAAAGAAGTCCTTCGTCTACTGCTTAGAAGTTGATGTTGAAGAGTTAAGATCAATGCTCCACTGTCTCTTGAGATTTTGACCTGGATGTAGCTTTGTTAATCTATGTTCTTTGTGAGACTCTTATCCTGCAATTGTTTGTGATATGTGATGAACAATATGGTAGTGCTTGATGGGAAACAATAGTTTGTTTTATTGTATAAAAAATATGTGTTGTTTATTATTTTGACAACAGGGTCAGAATTGAAATGAAATCAATTAATATTGAGGCACGATTTGTTAATTTTATGTTAGCCTTCAAGTGGGCTTAGCTAAACAATGTGCATAACTGTTGGACTCGACCCAACAAAAATGGGCCCGCTAGAAACAAATTTGGACCCGATCCAACAACAAATGGGCCTACCAAAATTAATTTTGGGCTATCCGAACAACATCAGACTACAGGAACAATTTTGGGCTCAACCCAACAAAAAATGGGCCAAATTCATTTTATGACGAAACAGTTCGTCACAATTGGCATGCCACATCGGATGCCACATCAAATTCTATCCAACGTAGCAAAGCTGAAGGAACCAAGTTATGACATTTTGCACGCGTCATTAAATTGGTGGCATGCAGAAATAAGGGGTCGTCACTAATCACAGTTTGTGACGCTCGATTAATGATGGAGGGTTTTCGTAACAACCAGCGTCATAAATCGCAATTTATGACAAGAAACATGGTTTTTTTTGGTCGGCGTTTTCTTCTAGTGTTTAAAGATGAATAACCCTCGCATGCATGCATGCAGCTTTGTTGTGCGGTTCTTCAACCGCGAGTTGCTCACGAACTGGACATGTGGCAGGAGTTAATAGGTGTTGAGCAATTCCTTCTCAGAGCGACGGGTTGCGCCTTAACACGGTCCAGCGAGAAGGCACTCACTCTCAATACCTGCGGTACTGCACGACACCACCATCGTCCATCACCGCCGGTACGACTCCACCTCCACGCAACCCGCCGTTGATCATGCCAGCTCCCTCCATTGGAGCACGGCCTCACACTCACAGTCTCAACCTCCCCCCAGAAAAAGCTGCCCTGCCCATCCACAGCCCAAATATAGAAATCCCTAGTGACGCAAGGGCAGGCGGCGAGGGTGAAGGGCAAGCAGCAACAAAGTACATACGGCTATTGACCCATGAAACAACCACACACAATTATTAAGCTATCAATTCAGACTGCACCTAAAATGGCAAGCTCTGGCTGTGTCTTATGCAGATGGGATGTTGTCGGAATATTATTAGCTTGGGCCCTCAACGGTGGCATTTTATAGTTTTACTGGGGAACTAAGTAACTAAAAATCAAAGTGCTTACTGAATGGAACTGATATAACTACTATCTGCCAAATATAACTGCTATATAACCTATGATGTACTATCAACATTTTCATTTATTGAAAATCTATAATCCTATCAATGTGCTCTCTGCAGGTTTTCTTTCACCATCACGCAGGCGTTCTGTTTTTGCTTTGGCAACTTCGATGCTCGTGTTTTTTTTCTAAAGCTTTTGTTGACACGCAAAAATGGCACATAAGCCAGATCAGGCAAGACAGGCCGGTCAGACCGGGTTTCATAGGCAGTCTGACCAGGGTACCCTGTAGCCGGTCTGGCAATAGGCCAGGCGGTCTAACCGCCTCCCAGGGCCGGTTAGACCGCGTCCCCCTGAGTCCGAACCAAATTGAGGAGTCCTAATAGAATTCGAGTTGTAAAGGATTTCCTTGCAGGGCAAGACCTCCCCACCCTATAAATATAAAGGGCCCGTGGCCGATTGAGATCTATCACCCAATCGAACAAACAATTATCTTACTTTTTATCTCTAACCCTAGGCGCGTTGTCCCTGACGGGGTCCCTCCCGGGGCTGCGATCTTAGGTTTTCGGCGACGTCCCTGTCCAAGGCGGTTAGACCGCCCCCCCAGGCGGTTAGACTGGCCCGTGCTGGGAACCTCGACGAGGTGCAATTTCAACTATCGCGCGATCTAGCGCACTCGTGTGTTTGACCGGAAAAAAGTGTCAACACACTTTTGGCGACTCCGCTGGGGAAGAAAAATCAAGTTTTCAAAACCGTTCAATCTAACCCTAGACATATGGGATCTCGTTGCGACCTCGACATGGAGAACGTCATCACGGCATCAATGGAAGATCTCCCTCCAGAGGAGCAACAGAAGTTTAAGGCGCTACAAGAATACATGCAAGTACAATTCCTAGCTGGCGTCAAGAAGGATCGTTCCGGCAAGGTGGCAAGATTGAAAGAGTTTGAGCTGCCGGCGATCAAGCTAAACGACAACAACGTTGAGGTAATTCCCATTGTAAGCAATAAACCCACTCCTGGAACTTCTCCTATGAAATCTACAGTGGAAAGTGATGAATTACTTGCTTCGTATATTGCTCGTTTAAAACGTTTAGAGGATCTTGAAAAAGATAGGAGTTTAGGCTACAATAATAATGAAACTAATAGTAGTACTCCTAAAACTAATCCTCATGGGTCCTGTCCTATCTTAGCACCTTTGCCTGTTGTTAACAATACAAATCATACATATGGCATGCCACCAAATCCTGCATCTGGTCAATACCCGCAGTTTCAACCGCACAGGCCAAATATGGCTGCACCGGTTGAACCGGCGCAGGGTACCGGTCAGACCGGTGCACTGGAGATGGTGCCCGATCAGCCTATGCCACTTTTTGTTGTGTTAAATCCAGTAATTCCTACTTTTTCTAATACAATTAGTAATGCTGGACCTCATTATAGCACGACAATGAATACATCGGTTTCCAAAAATATTATTCCGGACGATGTATTTGAAAGTTATAGGCTAGCTCAAGCTAAGATAGCTCCTTACTTAAATAAGATGAATTTGGAGAATACAGTTCCACCACAGCCAAATAATCCTAACTGGGCTGAATTTAATAAATTTAAGGAAGATTTGGCTAGTGTGGTAAAAAATAAACTTGGTGTTGGTAGTACAAATTTGTATCAAAAACCATATGATGCTGAGTTTGATAAATTCCCTCTCCCACGTGGTTGGCGTATGCCTGATTTAATTAAATTTAGTGGTGATGATAACCGAACCACATGGGAGCATATTAGTCAATATATAGCTCAACTAGGCGAAGCAGGTGCTTATAATGCTCTTAAAGTACGTTTATTTTCTTTGTCTTTAACTGGCACCGCTTTTGCTTGGTTTTCTTCGCTTGCTCCCGGTTCTATTATATCTTGGGACATGTTAGAACGTAAATTTCATGATCACTTTTATAGTGGGAGTGTGCAATTAAAAATGACAGATTTAACATCAGTTAGGCAAGGAAGAGATGAGACTGTCTCTGCTTACATTACAAGGTTTAAAGAAACTAAGAACCGTTGTTTTAATTTGTCAATCACTGATATGGACCTTGCGGATATTTGTTTGAAAGGTTTAAGGTCATCTATTAGAGATAAAATAGAAGGCTCAAATTTTCTTTCGGTTGCACAAGTTCAAATAAGAGCTTTGATTGTTGAAAACCGAATGAATAAAGAAAAAGAAACACTCGAGTCTCATCGGTCAGATGTTCATGTGGTTGATTATGTTTCTAATAATTTGAACGATGAGACTGAAATTTATAGTGCTGAATTTGTGTGGCCTTCTGAAGATAAATCTTTTTCTTGTGCATCACTTAAGTCAGCTAGTAAAGGTCGGCAAGAAGAATTAAAATTTACTTTTGATGTTTCTAAGTGTGATCGCGTTTTTGATGAATTGCTTAAACTTGAAAATATTAAAATATCTCATACCATGCCTCCAGTTGATGAAATAAAGGGACGTGCATATTGTAAATATCATCATTCTTATTCTCATGCTACTAACGATTGCAATGTGTTTCGTCGCAAGATTCAATCGGCCATAAATGAAGGTCGTTTGGTACTTCATGAAAAGCAAGTTGACAAGCAGCCTTTTCCTATCAACACCATGGAATTGCAGCAGCCCAAGGTTCTAGTTCGGCCACATCAAGTCGGAGCAACCAAAGGCAAGAATGTGGTGGTCGGGGAAGCGAAGCCCGATTTGAGAGGAAAAGAGTTAACGAGAGAAGTTGCTTATGAGAAGACCCCTGATGGCAGAGAAACATTCAAGATCACCGTCAAAGCTTCTGAACATGGGGGGCAAGGGTCATCCGCGCCTGTCAGTCGGCAACCACCTGAGCCTAAAAAGGCCGAGGCGGTTAAACCGGCTGGGGTGGGCGGTCAGACCGCCCCTGCCCATGGTCGCCCAAAGGTGCTCAGACCAAAGTGACCAGAAATTGGGAGTTGGGAGCTTAACATAGGAAAGAATCAGGGAAGTGTTCCAAAGCCAAAGGTCACATTTGACATGCTATTCAACAAATATTCAAAGCAAAAGGCCGTTGCGAGTAATCGGCCGATAAAAAAAAGGATGAGATCACCCACGCATCAAGAGAGGCCATCATCGCTTCCCAGAGCAGATGTCAGGATTAGGAGTGAATCATCTCAACAAGGGCGACACTTTACTCCAGCTTGGACTCCAGATCCGCTTCGTCTGATCTACAACGACAATGGAGTGATGTGGGTGCCATACCAGTAGTCCTTCCATCCTGGATGGGGAGGACCAAGGAGACCAGCTCTGAACCGGATTTCACAACCTACACAAGAGCGCTGGACGCCACGTCAGTTTGGACAGGGTCACCAGGACCACACGGTTAGACCGCCCCCTACAGGCGGTCAGACCGCCCTGCCCAGAAAAGTTCAACTTCTTCCGAAACAGGTGTACAAGCCCAAGATCGGAGAGGAGGAGGTTCAGAAGATGGATATTGACTCAAAGAGGACTACCAACTTCGACATTATCCAGATCGGGACAATGGATGTTCCTATTGAGAAAGATGGCAAGAGACCGGTTGTTTTAAACGATCAGGTTGGAACATCTGCTCAAAAGGGATCTATTGCTACTAATGACCATGAGGCCAGTGGAAGTAGTTCCAACTCCAAGTACTTTCTACCGAGATGGTGTCCTCCCGGTTTGACTCACACTCAAAGGAGGAAGCTTCAATGCTTAAGGTTGCGGGAGAAGAAGGAAAAAGAGCTGGAAAAACAGAGGGACGAGATCTTCAACAGCTACAGGCCCATGGTACTGCAAAGGAAGGAGTGGAGAGCCAAGACAACACCTCAGGCAGAGGCGGTCAAACCGCTAGCGGAGGCAGTTAAACCGCCCACGGCGGTCAAACCGGCTGACCAGGCGGTCAGACCGGGTTCACCAAAGACGCCGTCTGGTTTCGCTTCTTCAGTCCCCATGGCTTGCGATGATAAATTATCGTCGGTACCTGCTCCAGAAGACGACGAGCAACTTATTGACTACAGTTCTTCTCCAGAGCGCATGGATCTTAAAGACAATTGAGAAGGCATGGCCGATTTCAACGAGAATCGCCCTTAGGATAAAATGGTCGGTGGAAAATGTTACATCGACCTTAGAATTATTTTTTAGTACGCAAGCTTTACTAAAAAACAGGGGGCATATGTTGACACGCAAAAATGGCACATAAGCCAGATCAGGCAAGATAGGCCGGTCAGACCGGGTTTCATAGGCGGTCTGACCGGGGTACCCTGTAGCTGGTCTGGCAATAGGCCAGGCGGTCTAACCGCCTCCCAGGGCCGGTTAGACCGCGTCCCCCTGAGTCCGAACCAAATTGAGGAGTCCTAATAGAATTCGAGTTATAAAGGATTTCCTTGTAGGGCAAGACCTCCCCACCCCTGTTTGAGATCTATCACCAATTGAGATCTATCACCCAATCGAACAAACAATTATCTTACTTTTTATCTCTAACCCTACTTTTCAAATCCCCTTTTGCTTCCTTCTTCGTCTCTACGGCGATTTAGGGCGTTCTAAGTGGCCTGCCGATCTTAGAACAACCCTAGGTGCGTTGTCCCTAACGGGGTCCCTCCCGGGGTAGCGATCTTAGGTTTTCGGCGACGTCCCTGTCCAAGGCGGTTAGACCCCGCCCCCAGGCGGTTAGACCAGCCCGTGCTGGGAACCTCGACGAGGTGCAATTTCAACTACCGCGCGATCTAGCACACTCGTGTGTTCGACCAGAAAAAAGCGTCAACAAAAATACAAAAATGAAAAAAAAATTTGTGGAGACAAGGATTGGAACCCTGTACCACATGAACAAGCTAAAGACACCTTTACCACTAGACTACACATCAATTTCTGTTGTTTCCATGCATTTAATTTTTTTGTACTCGTTTTTCATGCAGCCAACGAAGCCACGTCAGCCGCCCGCGCCATGTGTCCGCCCCGTCACCGCCCCGTCAGCAAGTCCGAAAAATGAGCAAAAATACGCGCTCGAAGGGATTCGAACCGGGGACCTCGTGCCTCAGGTCTGGAACCATTCACCACTACACCACATGTTGGTTTGTGTTTGAACTGTGAAAACTTTCCATATATCCCTTTCCATCGAAATAGAAAACTTAACCCTGCCTGCCTCATCCCCGCCGCCAGCCATCCATCCACATCGGCCTCCATTGCTGCGGCGGCGCATCCCGCCTCGCCGCCGGCACCGTGGCGGGGGCATCCCGCATCTGCCTCCATTACTGCGGCGGCAGCCACCCCCACCTCCGGCGCCATCCTGAAGGTCCGGCTCCACCCCCGCCTTCGGCTGGGCCCAATTGCTGCGCATCTCCGGTGCGCCGTCCTGAAGCTCTGGTGCTACCCCCGCCTCTGGTGCGACCATAGCTGCGTGTGTCCGGCGCCCTGCCCGGCGCGCCATCCTGAAGCTCCGACGCCACGGCCATTGCTGCCCGAGGCACCCCTTCTTCCTCACCTGAACACCGTCTTGCAGTGTAAGGTACGATCTGTATCATTTTTCTTGGCTTCGTTGAATGTAGGTTTCGAATCTGTGCAGAGTTGTTGATTTGTGTTTTTTGTGCATTGCTTGATTAGATGGATCGAGGTTGGGGGTGAAGTGGAGGCAGAGGAAGTGGCGGATCGAGGAGGTTGGGGGAGCGGCAGAAGAAGCGGCGGATCGAGCGAGGTGGGAATGCGGCGGATCGAGCGAGGTTGACTTTTGTAGAGGGGTCCCTTTGTACAGTACCGTAGTTCTTCTAGATAAGAAACATACTAGATGCATTGTGAATGAATTCACTTGATCGTCACAGTGGTAAGTCTTACGGGGCCGTAAGCTGGAGGTTCCGGGTTCAATTCCTAGGGCTTCACCATTTTTTGTTTTTTTTTGGGTTTTTTTTTGCTTTTTTTCTGCACACTATGCCATCTTCCACAAATAGTGTATGATCAAATTGTCGTATGTACACGAATATATTTTTTATATTCAATATACTGCATATAAGTTATCTTGTAGAAAATTCACTGATTTTCAAATCTATTTACTATTTTTAATTGATTAAATGAATTTCTACATGTTTATTGAAAGTAATTACCATTTCAACTACATGTATCTCAATTAATACCTAAAAAATTCCTAAAAAATAGTTTTTGATCATATCTATTCATTTAGAGCTCATATCCTGAAAATTTATTGAAATTTCAAATGTTTGGTAGGGATAATTCGAACTTCTACTTCCATATTTATTAAAAAATAATGCTACTAATATCTATACCTTCTCAAAAAATTCTGTAAATTGGAACATAATCACTGTAGGGTGTGTGGAAGGTTGATAAAAAAGTTTCATAACATTTCGACAAAATTGAATATGCATTGTTCACAAACTAGATAGGTCTTCCACATTATTCTAGAAAACTCAACTCAAACTTCAAGATTTGAACACCTTGTGACATGTCCGAACTCGTATACACTTCAAATTCGAACACCACCTCATGTTGACCATATAAATAGAAAATATCAACTTACATTAGCAATTGGTATGGAAAACACATGTTTCTTTAATTCTCTATTTAGTTAGAAGAAAACATGTCATATGAAACAAATCAATAAATGGCAATTAACATACATAAAAATAGTTCCAAGTTAAAGAGAGCAATTTTAGAAAAAATACAAAAAAAACCATGCCAATTTGGAGCTATTACGGGGGAGAAATACGAATTACAAATTTGAAGTATGAATTAAAAAGAGAAAAAAAGAAACATTCATGAGCAGCCTCATGAACATGTATGCTGCGGCGTGCACATATATGTTCCCGTCACCGACGTGTGGACCCCATTCACACCTCTTACTCCACTCACTGCAATGTGTGTGACACACATCTCACCGACGCGTGGACCCCTCTGAGGTGGACCCCATTCGTCATACTCTAAAACCTCACCTAACTGTGGCGGCAGGCGAAACCGAGACCCGCCCATTTGAAACTCTCCCCCACAATTAAATGACCGTAATACCCATGGGTCGCATTCACCCCGCTCCCAGTTTGGGGGGTATCCTAGTAATTTCGCATACAAAGGCACATATCCCCGGTCGCGTCTCATTTCGTTGGCTCAGCCTCGCATTCCCCCCGCCCCCAAACCCTAGGCCACCGCCGCCGGGGCAGACGCGCGTCTCCGCCGACGGCCCCCCGCCTCCACATCCCCGCCTTCGATGGCATCTCCGCCGCCTCCACATCCCCGCCGACGGCCCTCGCTAGCTTCTCAGCCGACGGCCCCCGACGGATTCAACAAATTCTCCACCACCACGCCATCGCCGCATCAAGGGTCTCTCCTCAACCCCGACGGATTCGTTGTTCTTCCTATCCTTCCTATCTGTTCTCTGATTCATTCTCCACTTGCTGCTGCTCACAGGCCGGCACCTGCACCAGTGCCGGTTCAGGACCACCTCGCCAGCGGGCGACTTCCACCGTCGCAACATCAGAAAGCCAAAGACAGGACCAAGCGGCCTCCACCGTTGCAACATCAGAAAGCACAAGAAAGGACGAAGGCGAGACCGAAGAAGGGACAAGAATTTCAGATGCCAGGTTCGTGATTAGATTCATCTCCACCTCCCCCTATCTCCTTCCCCCGAGCTGCCTCTCAGATTTTTGGTGTCGAGATTCAGGTGCTGGTTGCTAGGTCATAAAGCCTTAATTTATTGTAGTAGCTGCTACATGTATACTTGAATATGTTATAGGTTCTTGCACACGAGCTCTAGAATAGGCAGTCTGCACTTGCAATTTCAATTCATATGGATTGCTACTTTGATTTATGCTGCCGAAAGTGGTACTATCAACTTGTGCTTGCATTAGTTTGTGCCTGTTGTTCCTGTTTGTCAGCATGTTCATCTGATACCTGTTGGTGTATCTTGTGGCAAAGATATCTGCACTAAATTTAGGTACACATTGAAATTGAAATTGGAATCTCTATTAATAGAGTATTATATAACACTGATGCTTGATTCTGTGGTAGATAGCTGTTGCTGTATGGCACTTAGGCACTTTGGTGCACTAACTGAATACTTGAAGTGCCATTTACTGTGAATAGTGGTTACTCATTCTGTAGGCACTTAGGCATTTAGTCACCTTCTCTAGTACATGTGTTCTTTACTGCTATCAGTTTCTGTTAATTTTCAGAACAATTTTAGATCTATTCAGTTTTGTTCAATCTTAGTGGCCGAATTGCTATGGCATGATGGATAATTGATCTGCTCCTGCAATTAGCAAAGGCCAAGGAGTTGCTAGAACTCCTCAAGTGCTCTGAATGATATAACATAATAGTGGCAGAAAGTTGTACTTCTACTTTTGTAGTTTGAGCTAATAAGTACTGAAGGTCACAGGTCACTATTAGTATCTCTTATTCATTTTCCATGCTGTATGTTTCAAATAAATGTTTCATTTGCTTCACTTGAATTCTATCTAATGTGGCATTTTTTTGCATAGCGATCTAATGCCACATTTTTTTTCCTTTTCTCTTAGAACGTCCACTGGAAGAGTATGAACAGGTGCGCTACATGCAGTGTATGCAGAACAGTGCACGGCTTAAGGATCTTGGACTTGCTATGCCAAACATCTATCCAAACAATACTGGCAGAACCAAGACTAAGCCACATCGTCAAAGTAATGAAGACTCTGGATCTGAGTATGATCCTTCCCATGATGATGATTGTGAAGAAAATTTCATTGTTGATGACAATGCTAAGGTGCTTATTCTGCAATCTTTTCAAGGCTTAAATTTGTTGTTTGCTTCAAGATTAAATATTATCTATGGTTCCATTCTGGCAGGTATCTAAGGAGAAGACTTGCAAAGGAAGAAACACACAAAGTTCAGGTGACACTCTTCCTTCAGTGAGATTTCAGTCTCGCAAGAGGGTTTTTGCAGAACAACCACCAATTGATAGAGCAACAAGGTCGAAGAAAAGCTTTGCTCAACCTGCTGCAATTCTGACACCACCATGTAGGGATAATGATGGCACTCAAGCTACTGTCGAAGGCTAGTTCTATTACCATGTTACTTACTAGTAATCTTGTTGACTATATGATGACTGCATGCTGACTTGTTTACATTTTTTAGATTTCGGTCTTGACCAACTTGATGAGAACAGCCACACAAACAGTGGAGGTGATGCCATGGGTGATGGACCTGATGAGTGCATTACTCATCCTGGTGGCCACAACCAGATGACCACCGAAGGTCAGAGTTTTTACATTTATTTTGCCATATTGTGCATTACCTCGTTTGTTTGGTGGATGCATTCTTATTGCGTGCAATTTTTAGATGGTTCTACCCATCATGATGACAACGTCTTGGGTGATGACAACGTCATGGGTGATGGACCTGGTTGCATCACTCATGCTCGTGGCCACAACCGGCTGACCAAACAAGGTGAGAGTTTGTTTGGTTGATGAATGCAACTGGTTTCTTTGATTCAACTGTCTTGCATCAATTTCTCCTTAAGCTTACTGATTGCATCTTCAATGTGCATTTGCATTTAGGAAAGGAGCGAAGGGAAAGAGGAGTAAACATGGGACATGGTCTCCACAAGTTGACTCGAGCTCGGCATGCCAAAATGCCAGTGGTCATAACTGAAGGGAATATAAGGCCCTTGGTGCGTCTGGTTGCTGCAAAGTATGCAACAGAGTGCAACATTGCTGTGAGGAACCATATCCCTATTCTCAACCACTGGAAGGAGTACGAGGATCAGACATCAATAGTGGACCAATTTCTTGCAATCCTTTGTGTAAGTACCTTTCCCTCTCTTATCTAGGTGTTTTCACTAGATTCTGTGCAAGTCACCTCCGCACTAGTCCAGAAATTCAACAGTTGGTTCCTGGAGTCATATTATGTGTTCTGGTGATATCTGTTGTATCCATATGGTGATATTCTGGTGATATCTGTTGACCTGTTGATATTCTGGTGATCAATTTTGATCTGGTGAAATATATGGCGATTTGGTGATTTTTTTGGGATTTATAGCTGTTGTGTTGGGCTGAGACTAGTGATTTTGATGCTATTTTCTTATGTCCACACTCCACAGTTAGAGCACTGCTGTTCATTTATATTATTACAATCATTACAGAATGGGAATGAAGTTGTGCAATTGTGCTAGTAGCCTAGTATGATCTGATGTTCTTTATAGCTATCTCTTACACTTATGTGTATTTGTTATTCTTACATAAAAGAAATAAACTCATAATGTGTGCATTCAGAGCAATGATTGGTGTAGAAATTCTTAAAGAAATATTTGTGCAGTATGTGTGGGTGTCATTTGTATTGTGAAATCTTGCAGATGGTTGATTGATATTGCCCCAGAACTCATTTGCAGTTTTAAGTGCATTTTGTGATCAATTTCAGCTATAACCTGAACCATTATAAGTCTAGTTGCAATATGACCTTCTTACACTTGTTTTTGCATCTCAATAGGCAAAATTTGAAATCAACACAAGTGATCCAATAGTTAAAAAAGCTTGTAAGGATATGATGAAGTCTGCAGTTCGCCAACAAAGACACAAGCTGAAGCATGAGTTCTTCGATCCTTTTCCTCTACACTTGGTTAGAAAAACTTCTCCTGTCAAATCAACAAGTAATGAACAGTGGATGGCTCTTGTGGAGTCATGGAAAACTCCCAAGAAGATGGTAATTTTCCTGAACCCAACTGCTTTGCCTTGTACATGCTTATTTTGCAAGTGGCTTACATGTATTTTGATTGATGTAGAGGGCATGCCAATCAAGTAAAGAAAATCGAGAAAATGTCAAGTTCCATCAAACTACTGGTTCTTGTAGTTACCCTGTTGCTGTAGAAAATCTGGTAAGATATAAATGTCGACTTGTTGTTTGTACAAATATCAGTTCATGCTCAACAATATAAATGTCGACTTGTTGTTTATTCAGTTTTTTCATATAGTGCTCCATATAAATGATGTTTCAGGGAGATGAGTTTAAGGATAAAGAGATGATGCTTTTGAGCTGTTCAAATTATGCCACTATAGCAAGAAAAAGAAAGGATACACGCCTGTTGTACAGTCGGCCATTGTAAGTCATCTTTCTAATGGAGCTCTCTATTAGCTGTGCTTATTTTCAACATCTCATGATCAAAAACCATGTTTGCTGCTTGTTTGCTTGCTAGACTGATATGGAAAGCCAGCTGACTGCACCAATGGAAGGTGAACCACCCAAGTCTGCAACTGAAGTTGTGTCTGGTGTGCTGCATAAAAACACAAAGACTTGTCACTTCCTTCAGAATGTGGGCATCAAGATTGTGCCGCAGCGTAGGCGTGGTTTGTCTAATGTTGAAGCTGAACTAGAAGTGGAGAGGAGCAAAAACGCTGCGTTGGAGGCAAAAATTAATGATCTTTCAGCTCATGTGCAACTGAGTCAGTCGAAGCAAGCTGAGTTGGAGGCAAAATTGGACTTTTTGCTGAGCCAAGCCAACTAAGCAAAAAAAGATGGTATGTAACCTTCTTGGTGCAAACTTTGCAGGAGCCAAACTGTGCAGCGGCTGCACCTGGTGTTTTGCCCAAACTTTTCTTACCTATTTTTTGCTGATATTCTGGTATGGTCTTGTAGTTTTGATGTAGTGTTCAGAAATGTTATTGATATTCTGGTATATGGTGATCTGGGATCTAGGGTTTTGATGTCATGCTAGACATAAACATGCTGGGGTTCTGGTGATATATGTTTTATACATATGCAAATATTCTGGTGAATACTGTTGATCTGGTTAAATATATGGTGATTTGGGCTGATCTGTTGATTTGGTGATCTGTGTTGATCTGGTTAAATATATGGTGATTTGGGCTGATATGTTGATTTGGTGATCTCTGTTATAGCTGTTGTGTTGGGCTGCAATGTATATGGGCTGCAATGTATATGGGCTGAAATGTATATGGGCTGCAATGTATATGGGCTGAAATTCGAACTGGTCACAAACTGTGACATCATCTGCCACGTCAGTGCCGCGCGGCAGCCACGTCAGCGCCGCGCGGCAGCCACGTCAGCGCGTCGTCATCTGCCACGTCAGCAGCCAACTCATCTCTATATGTGGCGTGGCGAGTCAATCCATGACGATCACTTTCGTCACAGATTTTGGGCTTCGGGCTGGGTTCAATGTGCTTTACACCAATCTATGACGACTTGAGAACGTCATGGATCACGCTAATCTATGACGAAAACGTTAGTTCGTCACGGCGCTTAATCTGGGACGCTCAATACATGACGTTTTGAAATTTCGTCATAGATGCCGTTTTATGACGAAATTGTGATGATCCGTGACGAAAATTGACCGTCATGGACCGCAAGATGTTTTGTAGTGTTTACACTCCTTCTTATCAGCATTTTATTTCTTTATCTTAGATGGCTCGCACCAGGAAGACCGCACGCAAGAGTACCATTCCACAGTACCGCTACAACCAGGAGCACTACTTCCAGCCTGACAATGGTGATGAGGTTCAGGAGGAGGTACAGGCAGACCCAGAGCCTGTAGCACACGTGGCACCTGTGGTCCACGTAGCACCAGTGGCCCCTGCAGCACCTGTGGCGCCTGCACCAGCTCGTGCTTCTGCTTCACCGGCTTGTGTTTCGACATCGTCTGCTCGAGCACCTTCCTTAGAGCCCCCTTCAGATCCAGAGTCTGGAGGAGGTGAAGGTGGAGGCCCTGCAACAGATAAGTGGACTGCGACCTTCCATCATCACGATGGGGGAAATCACTACAAAACCTCTTGCGGTTTATGACGGTCGATTTTCGTCATGAATCAGCAAAATTTCGTCATAAAATGGCATCTATGACGAAATTTCAGATCGTCATGGATTGAGCGTCATAGATTGATCGTCGTGACGAACTTACATTTTTGTCATAGATTAACACAATCCATGACGTTCTTAAGCCGTCATAGATTGGTCTAAAGCCCATTGAGCCCAGCCCGAAGCCCAAAATCTGTGACGAATGTGACCGTCATGGATTAACTTGCCACGTCACTCGTAGAGATGAGCTGGCTGCTGACATGGATGAGGACGTGGCAGATGACATGGCAATTGATGACGTGGGTTCCACGTGGCTGCCACGTGGTAGATGACGTGGCGACCACGTGGCAGATGACGTGGCAGCCACGTAAACACTGATGTGGCAGCCACGTAAACACTGATGTGGCAGCCATGTGGCGCTGATGTGGCAACCATGCGACGCTGATGTGGCAACCACATGGTGCTGATGTGGCCAATTCAATACTGGCGGTAATTCCACAAATCATAATACAACAATAAAGCCACACAATTCAATAATAATTCTTAAATTAATAAATCTCCAGTACATTCACACCATCTCAATGGAAAACAAAATATAATTTATGTGAATAAAGCATAATCAACTAAGATTCATCTCGCTGAATTCACAGAGGCACCCTATTTGCATACAAGCTAAAAAGGAAGAACAAATTCTACTGCCTGCCATGGACCTGCAAACAAATCAAGAGCAGCAATGAATGAGTGAGATCCAATTGACTTATGGGGAAAAGTCAAACTTGTACTAGTCACCTCATTATAAAATAATGATAATAATACCTAAAACTTCTCATAAAATTATGTGAATTGGCATAGAATCATTTTATGGATGTACAAGCTTCCAAAAAAAGTTTCATAAGATTTTGTGAAAATTAGAGTATACATTGTTCACACACTATATAGGTCTCTAACACTATTTCACACAACTCATCTTAAATTTTGAAGTTTGTATACCATAAACTATTTTCTTGATCATGTACATCTCAAATCTGGACATAACCTTACATTTACTCTTCTATTAACATATGGGGATTCACATTGCCATTTGTTGTGCAAAAAAAATTATTTTTCTATTTTTAAATCACTAATGAGTACACCCTTGTGAAGGAAGTTGCAAAATTGTTATTTTATATACCCCAAACACATTTTCACATGTAAAAATTTTTCGAACAAATTTACTATTTTCTATCATTAAAATGAATTTCTGCGTGTTTGCGGAAAGTAATTCCAAATTGAACTATGTGTACCTCCAATATGATTCGAAAAAATTCAAAAAAAGATATTTAAACTTATATGTTCCATTCTAACCCACATCTAAGATATTGATGAAAAATTCGATTGACTTACAGGAAAAAATCAAACTTCTATTAGTCACCTTGTTATAAAATAATAATAACAATACCCAAAACATCTCTGAAAATTATGTAAATTGACATAGAATTATTTTATGGATGTACAATCTTGACAAAAAAGTTTCATAAGATTTTACGAAAATTAGAGTATAAATTGTTCACCTTCTCCTTGATGTTGCTATCTCGGTATAATAGAATATATACCATACTTCTTCACAAACAGGCTTGTAGCGCAGTGGTAAGGCACATAACTCCTACCTCCAAGACCTAGGTTCGAAACCCAGGCTCCCCACTTGCAAGGGATTTTTTTAAATTTGCACACGGGCGGCCATGTGGGGCTGGCGGCTGACGTGGGGCTTCGGCGGACGTGGCGCGGCCGCCAGGGCGCGTCCCAGGTCACGTGGCGTGGGGGCGTTCCAGGTGACATGGCGGCTGACATGGCTAATCGGGTGGAAACTAGATAAAAGAATTTGGATGCAAGTAAATAAATAAAATTGTGTGTAGCACAATGGTAAAGGTGGCTCTACTTGAGCCAAGAGATCCCAGGTTCAAACCTTGGTCTCTCCAATTTTTTTGTTGTTTTCATTTTTTTTTAAATATCACTCTATCACATGCATGCCAGGGCGCAGCCACCTACGGCCTTGGTGCAGCCGGCCGCGGCCAGCCACGGCCTTGGTGCGGCCAGGGCTCGGCCGGCCGTAGCCGGCCGTGGTCGTGACCATGGCGCGGCCGGCCGGGGCTCGGCCGCTGCGTGGCGTGGGAGGCTGCGGTCGGCCGGGGCCATGGCCTGGCTGGCTGTGGCTCGGCCACGGCGTGGCACGGTTGGCCGGGGCTCGGCCGCAGTTGGCTGGTGGTAAAACTAAGTACAGAAATGTTGAATTCAATGGAAAAATAGAAAATATTATGTACTGTAGTGGTAAGAGTGTTTTAGTTGAAGTAGAAGGTGCATAGTTCGAACCGTAACCCACACAATTTTTATTTTTTTCGATTTTTTCGTGCCTACGCATACATATTTAATTACTTTTTTTGTTTTCCCTACCCACTCATGTTTTATGAGAAAATTTAAAAAGTAACACATCTTAGTTACTTCAAGTAAGTGACACATTTATTTTATCAGCTTCAACTCCATGATGTTTTCATTTTTCAATCTATGACGAACACCAAATTTTCGTCACAGAAATCGGGTTCATTTTTCAATCTATGACGGACACAAAATTTTCGTCACAGAAATCGGGCCCAGTTTGAGCCTAAATGGGCTATTCGCTAATCTGTGACGATTTCTGATTTCATCACGACAATTTCGTCATAGATCACATGATTTCTTGTAGTGAATGCTCGGTTCCCAAGGATGCTCCGACGTCTTCCGTTACAAGTGGAGGTCTACTACTTTGGACGGAGGAGGACCCACCCACGGTACCCAGATGAGTGGGATGTTACCGTGCATATCATGGCAGCTGATTATGAGAATGGTGGGAGCAAGGAGATTGCTTCACACTCTGCTATAGCTACCAGAGCCACCTTTGCAGCTGGGATGGATGATGCAGCCAGGCGAGCTCTGTCTGCGAGATGCCACTAGAACGCTCACCATCTCACTGACACTGTGTGGGATCTCTACCCTCGTCGGATGCCTGGAGCAGTGGGCAGCACCGTCTCCGGAGCCTACGTACCTACGGATGCCCGACTGATGGGCCAGATGGCACTCACAGCAGCACTCAACACCACGCTCGACGGTTCTATGATGGAGATCCAGGATCTTCGTGTGCAGCAGGTGGAGCATCAACAGGAGATCAGGAGGCTCAAAGCAATCATAGATGAGCGAGATCCTGATGAGGTGGTGGAAGATGAAGTGGAGATGGTCACCCGCTCGCCTGCACCTGAGAGGACTAGATATGGGTCTTCTAGTTCTAGTACCCGCATCCAGTTGGAGTAGGATATAGGAGTTTTGAGTCTTAATATTTTGTAATCGTTAGCTCGATCATCGATTAGGAGTGTGCTTAGTTTAGTGGTGTGCTTGGTTTGGTTGTGCTAGTGTGAATGTTTGAGTTGGAATCTTTTGTATTGAGTGCGATGTATTGTGGAGTGATAACCACAATGACATTGGTCTTAGTAATAAAGTTTGATTAGTTGGGTTAATTTTTCTGTCTCAATCATCTTTTAATCTTGCATAATCTCAATTTTCTTTATCTATATGTATCTATTAGCTACGCTACAAGTTTTGTTAGTCCAAAATCTATTCTCGCAGCTCTCTGACATAGCAGTGGTAATTTAATTTTATCTCGAGCTACAGAACTCCGATTGATGTAAATGCAGTTGGGTTAGTTCATTAATTTCATAGATGTTTTTCTGTTAAAAATTGAGCACCATATGATAAATATTCTAAGAGTTATGCCCGAAACATTGGAAATATCAGAATCTGGAAAACTCTGCTGACACAGACGCCTTAATTATTTTATATCTCGAGTTATGGAGCTCCGTTTGAGGTGATTCCAGTTGGGTTAATTCCATAATTTCGAGCTTCATGCCTCTGAAAATTTTCATGATCAATGGTTACTTACACCGAGAGTTACATCCGTTTTATTGAGACTAACAGAATCTGCCTAAAACTGGAAACCCGATGTGCATTATCTTTTTGAGGTTTTTCTCTTAAAGCAATCAGCTAAATCACTGTTTCTAACACTCAGATGGTGAACACCAGGTCCGGATCAGGGTTTGATCAACCCGCCGTGCCCCGTCAGAGGAGGAGCGGCAGTTCAAGCAGTACCCAGCAGTTAGGACAGATGGATCCAGCCATGCAGCCGTTTCTGGAGGCTCAGACTCAACTCCTTCAGAACTTGAGCAACACTGTGACAAATCTGCAGGCACAGGTTAATCAGAACCAGCCCCAGAACCCGCCAATCAGGGACAAGCACAGGGAGTTCATGAGCCATCGTCCTCCTGTGTTCACCCATGCAGCTGATCCGTTGGAGGCAGAGGATTGGCTGAAGGTAGTGGAGAAGATGCTCACCATCACCCAGTGCACAGACAGGGAGAAGGTCCTGTATGCCTCAGGACGACTCTAGGGGATGGCAGGAGCTTGGTGGGATGCCTACGTCGCAACCCATGCTACTCCTGATGCTATTACTTGGCAGGAGTTCACTACCAGCTTCAGGACACATCACATACCCTCGGGTCTCATGAAGCTGAAGAAGAAGGAGTTCCTTGCTCTCCGGTAGGGAGGGATGACTGTGGCAGAGTTTAGAGACAAATTCATTGAGTTGTCTCGCTATGCCCCTGAGGAGGTCGCTGATGATGAGAAGAGGCAGGAGAGGTTCATGGAGGGATTAGCTGGACCACTTCAGTACCAGCTGATGTCCCACACCTTCCCTTCCTTTCAGCAGCTACTGGACAAGGCCATCAGCTTGGAGTCCAAGCACAGGGAGTTGGGAGAACTGAAGAGGAAGGCTACCACTTTTGGGTAGTCTGGGAGCATCGGCCGTCCTCGCTTCAACCCGCAACAGGGGGCACCTTTCCTCTTTGGAGGTCCGAGCGGGAACTTTGGGCAGCAGCAACTCCAGCGCCCCGCTCAGTAGCAGTTCCAGCGCCCTGCACAGCAGCAGTTTCAGCACTCCGCTCAGCAGTTCCAGTGCTCAGGGCAGCAGACACCCTGTCCTGCATTCCAGCTGAACCGACAGACCGCTCTAGTCGGTACCCCAGTGAGGCCCAGCGTGCCTCATACCCCCGCCAGTACTGCCTTCTTCAAGTGTGGGGAGATTGGCCACTGTGCCAATGCCTGCCCCAAGAGGAATGACCCAAACACTCCAGCACAAGGTCAACAGACGCAGCAGATGAGGAATGGGAGTCAGACCCCGCAGAGCAACAGGGGGCAGCAGAACTATACACGTGGCAGGGTGAACCACGTGAGAATGGAGGCTGCATAGGAGAACCCTCAAGTGGTGCTTGGTATGTTTCTTGTCAACTCAACCCCCGCATCAGTCTTATTCGATTATGGAGCATCGCCTTCTTTCATTTCTGCTCAGTTTGTGGCTAAGCATAACATACCTATGCAACCTTTGAAACAAAACATGGTAGTTACCTCACCTGGGGGGAAATGAAAGCCTTATACCTATGTCCTAATGTCAATCTAAAGATCACGGGGGTAGACTTTCTGGCACAGTTGGTTGTCCTAGACTCAAAGGATATCGAAATCATTCTGGGTATGAACTGGTTGGCTAGTCATGAGGCGACAATCTAGTGTGCTAAGAGGACAGTCCTGCTTACCAGTCCTAAGGGAGATAAAGTTGAGCTTGTGGCTACTCCACCATCAGCAGCTAAGGGTTCAGTACATCATCTAGATGGTAAATCTTTGGGGGACATCAAGGTGGTGTGTGACTATCCAGATGTGTTACCAGATGAGTTGCCAGGTATGCCACTTGACCGTGATGTTGAATTCGTTATTGATCTTATACCTGGTACCGCTCCTATTTCTAAACGTCCATATAGAATGTCTAGCGATCAGTTATCTGAGCTTAAGAAACAGATTAAGGAACTTCTAGAAAAGGGATTCATTCGTCCTAGTTCATCACCTTGGGGGCTCCTGTTATCTTTGTTGAGAAAAAGGATGGTACTCAGCGGATGTGTGTAGATTATCGGTCGCTTAATGAGGTCACCATCAAGAATAAGTATCCATTACCCCGCATTGAGGATTTATTCGATCAGATTAGAGGTGCTAAGGTATTCTCCAAGATCGATCTGCGCTCTGGTTATCATCAGATGAAGATCAGAGTATCAGATGTTCCTAAGACTGCATTCACCACTAGGTATGCACTTTATGAGTATACGGTCGTGTCTTTTGGATTGACTAATGCACCTGCCTACTTTATGTATCTGATGAACAAGGTGTTCATGGAGTATCTGGATAAGTTTGTGGTGGTGTTCATTGATGATATCCTGATCTACTCCAAGAATGAGGAAGAACATGAGGAGCACTTGAGGTTGGTATTGCAGAAACTTAGAGAGCATCAGTTGTATGCTAAGTTCAGCAAGTGCGACTTTTGGTTGAAGGAAGTCTCTTTCCTTGGTCATGTTATTACTGACGGAGGTATCTCAGTTGACCCAAGGAAAGTTGATGATGTGTTGAAGTGGGAACCGCCTCGGACAGTTAAGGAGATCAGAAGTTTCCTCGGTCTTGCAGGGTACTACCGTTGTTTCATTGAAGGGTTTTCTAAGATAGTGAAGCCTCTTACGTCACTATTGGAGAAGGATAGGGAATTCAAGTGGACCGAGGCGTGTCAGGCTAGTTTTGAGGAGTTGAAGAAGAGGTTGACCACAGCTCTAGTGCTAGTGATGTCTGATCTGCAGAAGAGTTTTGATATCTACTGTGATGCATCTCGACAGGGTCTTGGTTGTGTTGTTATGTAGGAGGGACATGTTATAGCTTATGCATCCCGACAGTTGAGGAAACATGAGCAGAATTACCCTACTCATGATCTGGAGTTAGCAGCAGTGGTTCATGCTCTGAAGATTTGGAGGCACTATGTTATGGGGACCAAGTGCTAGGTTTACACTGACCATAAGAGTCTGAAGTACATCTTTACTCAGAAGGACTTAAACCTGAGACAGCGCCGATGGTTGGAGCTGATCATGGATTATGATTTGGAGATACACTATCACCCTGGGAAGGCAAACCTGGTTGCAGATGCCTTGAGTCGGAAGGGACAAGCTAACATGGCACTAGCATTCCAGATGCCTGATGAGTTGATAATGGAGTTTGAGAAACTCAACCTGGGGATACTGGCTCATACTGGCGTTACCTTGGAAGTAGAGTCTACCCTGGAGCATGAAATACGTAAAGGACAGTTAGATGATGCAGAGATTAAGGAAATCAAGGAGACCATGGAGAGAGGTAAAGCTCCAGACTTCACAGAGGATGAGCATGGAACCATATGGTTTAGGAACAGGATTTGTGTGCCTGATGTTGGAGACCTTAGGGAGACTATCTTGAGAGAGGCCCATGATTCAGCTTATTCCATTCACCCAGGTAGTACTAAGATGTACCAGGATCTCAAGCAGAGGTATTGGTGGTATGGGATGAAGAGAGATGTGGCCGCACATGTGGCCATATATATGTGACACTTGCCATAGGGTTAAAGCAGAGCACCAGAGGCCTGCTGGATTGCTACAACCCTTAAAGGTGCCTAAGTGGAAGTGGGAAGAGATTAGTATGGATTTCATTATGGGGTTGCCACGGACACAAGCTGGCTATGACTCTATATGGGTAATAGTGGACCGTTTGACTAAAGTGGCACATTTCATTCCGGTGAAGACTACTCACTCCGGCGCCCGATTAGCAGAGCTGTACATGTCCAGGATTGTGTGTTTGCATGGTGTGCCTAAGAAGATAGTGTCCGACAGAGGTATTCAGTTCACATCTCGTTTCTGGGAGAAATTCCATGACTCTATGGACACGAAGTTGAACTTCAGCTCATCTTATCACCCACAGACGGATGGGCAGACCAAGAGGACTAACCAGATTTTGGAGGATATGTTGAGGGCTTGTGCTCTTAAGCATGGGAGAAGCTGGGATAAGAGTTTGCCTTGCGCTGAGTACTCTTATAACAACAGTTATCAGGCTAGTCTCAAGATGGCACCCTTCGAGGCATTGTATGCAAGGAAGTGTAGAACTCCCTTGTATTGGAGTCAAACAGGAGAGAGTCAACAGTTTGGAACTGACATTGTTAAGGAAGCAGAGAGGCAAGTTCAGATCATAAGGGAGAATTTGAGGACCGCTCAGTCTAGACAGAAGAGTTATGCCGACAAGAAGAGGAGAGACGTGGTGTTCCAGGAGGGTGACTATGTTTATCTCAAGGTGTCACCGATTAGAGGCTTGCGCAGGTTCAAGATAAAGGGAAAATTGGCACCTCGTTTCATCGGACCCTTTCGAATCTCTGAGAGAGTTGGAGAGGTAGCGTACAGATTGGAGTTGCCCAATCAACTCTTGGATGTACATGATGTATTCCATATCTCTCAGTTAAAACGGTGTCTCAAACCCCATGATAAGGAGCCGTTGCCTATGGATGGGTTGGATGTTCGGGAGGATCTCACCTACACCGAACGACCCATTAGGATTTTGGATACTCAAGCATGAGTTACGAGGAATCGGGTGATTAAGATGTGCAAGGTGCAGTGGAGTAATCATGATGAGGATGAGGCCACATGGGAAAGAGAGGATGCATTGAAGGAAGATTATCCCCATCTCTTTGTTGATCCATCCGAATCTCGAGGACGAGATTCTTCTTAAGGGGGTAGGATTTGTAACACCCTAAATTTCAAATTTTGTGCTTTAATAAAATTTTGCTAGAAACAATGCTTTGTTTTAAGGATTTATAAGGTTTAATTTAATTATTATAGGCATTTAATCATTTTATTAAATAATTAAATGAATCATAGGATTTTATTGTTGCATACATGCTGATGCATTATTTTTGAATGCTTGAATTCAAATTTGCTTTTGAATTCAATTGTTTGAGTTGGTTTTTGAAAAAGTTTGTGAAGTCTTTTTCTCCTCCTTCATCTCTTGGCCCAGCTCGGCTCTGCTCCTTTTTCTTTCTCCGCACCTCAGCCTAGCCCAGCGCCGCGCGGCCCAGCTGGCCCACCTCCGCGCCCCGCTACCGCAGCTGCTGACGGGCGGGTCCCACCCGTCATCCCCCACCTCGCGCCCGCGCCGAGCTGGACTCGAGCTCGAGTCCATGCCGGACTCCCCTCCGCACCGCGCGCCATTTTTTCCCCCGGGCCTGCATGCCTAGGCGCCTCTGGCCTATTTAATGCGCCGCATCCGCAGCCCCTCAAACCCTAGCCGCCACCCGAAGCCTCCCAGGGCCGCCGCAAACCCTAGCCGTGCCGTCGCCGCTGCTCCGCCTCGTCGCCGTTTTCCTCGTCGACCAGAGGACCACCGGGAGCTTCACGTGGAGGTGAGGAGGACCTTTGCGCCGTTTCCGTGTGCTTTCGCAGCCGTCCCTAGCACTGCAAGCTCGTCGAAGTTGCGCCACCGCGGAGCTCCGCTGTGCCGAGCCCCGCACCTCCATCACCGCCCGAGCGGCCGTGCCACCGCCCGAGATGAGTTCGCCGAGCCACCCGCAACGCCCCAGGTCGAGTTCCGCAGCAAACCGAGCTCCCTAGCTGGAATCTGAGCGAGCTCGTCGGAGTTCCCCATGCGCCGCCGCTCGCCGGCAGGGTCCGCCGCCGCTGGTCCGGCCGGAGCCAGTCGCGCCCGTCCGATCCGGGATCCGCGGTCCAGATTAGATCGGACCCGGGTCAATACCGGTCAACCGAATCGGAAGCAACCCCAGCCGTTAGATCTTGATCCGACGGATCAGACCGGACCTTATCTAGTCAGCTCAACCCGTCGCCGCCAGTTTTTCATAAAAGCCCTTCTATTTTCTTTGTTTTACGAGTAGATCCAGTGCAGTTCAAAAGTAATTAGATCCAGGTCCTTTTCTTTACGTTTTAGACCCTAGCCTTTGCTGTTTTTATGCCCGCGGTCCATCCAGCAGTTTTTTTTGCACCGCAGCCCTTTAGTTTATACGCTTAATTATGTTTTAGCCCTCGGTTTGTTATGAATAAGCCCCTATAGGTTTAGTTTTCTCGTAGTTTAGCCCCTATAGCTTGTATAGTCCCTATCTTAGTCGATATAGATCTGTTTTTAGCGTTTTTATGTCCATGTGATCGTATCGAAGAGTAGGTTAGTTTTATCTTGCTATTTTACTATGTTTAAACTGTTTGGTGACTGTTTCTTATTTTATTTCTTTTGTGTGTGCTTGTATGTGCCTTGATTGATGCGTAGAGAACGAGCAGTTTGAGGAGTTCGTGGGAGTTGAAGACTTTGAAGACTCTGAGCAGTTCCCGGATACCGAGGAAGGCAAGTCCTTGATCATGCCCTTTACAGCCTATATAAACATGCATTTCAATTACATTGTTTTATTTATTGCTTATGCATTAATTCTGATGGGACCCAATTAAGGATGACTAGTTCTTTGAACTTTACCTTGCAACTGGGTATTTAATTAATATTGTTGGTAGATGATGCTTAGCTTGCACAACTGGGTTGGTAGAAAACTACTTATACTTTATGCTCTATGTCACTTATGTTAACTTAATAACAAGACCATATCTATTAATCGGAACATGGAGCGACCACCCAGGACAACAGTGCAACCACAAGGCATATGACTCTGTCTTGGTCAATTAATTTGGAACCTTAGTGCGTGATATGTTTTACCTGAAAGGGGTTAGGGGGTGCCGGTAGTTGGTGTATAGACCTGCTCGTCTGGGTTGTGGGCTTAGCTAAGACACAGTACCCTTAAGGGAGCTTTATACATTGCGTCGTCATGAAACCTAGCGAACAGTCAACACTAGGGAACCTTTGTAAAGACCTCGTAATGAATCTCTGGCCACTCACCTTGGCAGTATTTAAGGGTCTAGCTAACCCGGGCAGGATGGGAGACACGACTTGTGGGTAAAGATGTGCCACCTCTGCAGAGTGTATAAACTGATATATCAGCCGTGCTCACGGTTAAGAGCGGCCTGGACCCTCACATGAGTAATATATGAAATATGGATCTAAATCGTGAATATACTGTATGTTGGGAATGATTTCATTAATGTGGGTTGGTATAAACTTATACTTTGCTAGTAACTAGTCGCTTAATAAAATTTGACCAACTAAAATGCTGACAGCTTATAACCCATCAGCCATCTACTATATAAGCCTTGCATGTTTATATACTATGTTTCCCTTGCTGAGTACGCCATGTACTCACGCTTGTCTTTATTATTGCATCTACACTATCCGGCTTGCTGCTCAGACGGAAGATTTGACGACTATCCTGGAGAGTTTGACGACTTCTAGGCGTGTGTTTCACCAGTCGACTGCCTGTGGAGATGTTCGAGTTATTTTCCGCTGCTAGAACTCTTTTGTGTTAGACTATCAGACTTTCGGTCTTGTAATAATGGTTAATACTCTCTATTTACGCTTTAACATTGAGTTTTGGTAATTACTGAGTCATTTGTATGTGTGAACTTGATCCTGGTGCACATGCAAACGCTGCATCTGGTTTGTCCTTTAAAACCGGGTGTGACAATTTATATGTGGGGCCCATGTCCAGAGCCGGACCCTAGAATTAAAAGTTCACGTTCACACTATAAAAATTTAGCGGATTTGACCGAAATTTGCTGGACAAGCCTTAATATGATAGTCTGCTACTCCGTGCAAATCCATAAAGTCAAATCTATATGTGGGACCCACGTCCAAAATTGGACCCTAAAATTAAAGAATTGAACTGATTTTGTTAGTTTGAGATAAAAGAAAAGGTTAAATGGTTTCGAGTGGTTTGGTTTGGTTTGGACGAATGATCTAATGGTTTGGGTTGGTTTGATTTTTAAAATTTATTATGATGTAATGGATTGGTGTGGGTTTGATTTAGTTATTGAACCATTAACAGATTTAGGCATGTGGACAGACACTTAGTCATAAATGTGAATATATATCAGTAAAACTAAAGTATGGTCATGAAGGAGCCAACAATGAACTCTTCAGATAATCCTGCAGATGGGTCATAGAGGCTATGAGTGCATTTTGATTTATTCATAACTGCAAATACAGTCAATCCTCAAACGAATATTACTGTACGAAGCAGAAAAACAGAGCACTTGGAAGGTGATGTTGGTAAATAACAATGGCAGTTAATTAAATGGATTGTAACACCTGAAATATCAAAACACAAGTAATTGAAGATGTCACAGATACTGAGAGCCACAACAGTACGATACACTGCCCAGGTAAAATCAATGGAGCAAAAACAATTATATACTCATCATATGTGTGCAAACAAATAAATGATGCAACGAAAACTAGCTTAATGGCTATGCCGTGTTTCCTGATGGCTATGGTGTGGACCCTGCTTGTGAAGTATCTTCTTCTATTTGTTGTTGGATGGACATCCCCGCAAGCTCTCAACAGCATGTGTCATTGGATGCAAATACAAGCAGTCCCGAAACAAGGACAAAAGAGCACTTGGAAAGTGATGATGACAATTAACAAGGACCAGTAATTAAATTGATCTCGATACATCTGAAATATGAAAACACAAGTAATTCAGGATGTCACAGATACGAGAGCCACAACAGTATGATACGCCACACAGGTAAAAATCAATGGAGCACAAAAAATTATATACTCATCATACCATCAGGAAGCTTAGTATTCACAAGCAGGGTCCACACCATAGCCATCAGGAATGATGCAAGGAAAACTAAGCTTAATGGCTATGCCGCGGTTCTTAATGTGTATGGTGCGGTGCATGATTGTGGATGACAGGGGATGCTTAATGCTTTACTGAAGCACTTGGGACGTACACATACTAAAGAAAAAAAAAGTAATAGAATTCCGAGTATCACTTCAGCACAGAAGCATGAATGACTGAAAGTTAAACAGAGATATGCAGACAGTAGAATCGGTAGTTACATCAACATGTGCAGTATCTTCTATTTGTTGCTGCATTGATATCTGTGCTAGCTTTCCCAGCACCGGTACCAGAGATGCAGCAACTTTTGTATCAGATGCACTGGCCACAAAATCAGTAGCTTGACGGAACAACTGCACTGTGTCGTTTCGTGCACTTAGCAGCTGAACATCTGCTACAGAGCAATGTGATCTAACTTTGTCACCGCAGCTATGTAGTGTGTTTATTGAAATTAGCCTCCATCGAGCAGGCAAGGATTCTTGTTGATGCAAAGGGGCAGAACAGATAATCACTAGAGATGCAAATGATCTATTGCAGGCCACTCGTTGATATCCAAACACCTCCCAGTCCCTTGCATATGCTCACGAGTAGCTTGCTTCTGAAACATTATTAATTAGTTTTTTTGTAGCGTGTCGTGCAAAAGGAGGTCTAGAGCCTAAGAATACAGATCATGTTAATATTCATGGTTCGTCCAATAGAGGAATGGGCAATCCTAACTATGCCTTTACTTCACATTGGTGTGATGACACAATATCGCAATTGTTTACTAGGGCGTTCATCGAAATTTGAGTTCAATGCATGTCCCAGAGAAAATATACCTCAGGAAGCTGGGGAATTTATTTGTTACCAACACCCTCAGATTTAAAGTCAAATGCATTTTTGTAAAGTGTATTACTAGAGTTGGTGTACTTGTGTATATAAGTTACACATATTTAGATCATAATGGCCTATACTCCCATGGCCTAAGTGCCTATTGTATTCACTTGTATGTATATACCAGAAACCATAGAACGATATTGACATCTCTAGACATTTCCCCCATCATCGTGTCTCCTCTAGCAATTTTTACTCTTAGGGTTCATTCACCATGGATAAAACGCTATTTACAGAGCCAGTCCAATAAATAAATAAGATACCAAAAAATTGAACCTCCAATTCAAATCCTTCTACACATGGCTCTGCTATTCTGTAAGGTGGATGATGGCTTCAATGATTAATTCAACATATATGGTTTTGAGTTTGCAGGCCTTCATACTTTTTAAATTTGACAGCTGGGCCATGAACTGGTCACTGCAATCATGAATTGCTTTATAAAGAAATAGTAATGACTTGTTCCTGACTGTGTGTGCGCATGACCTGACCTATCAATGGGTCACGGCCATGAATGTTATCTTATAACACGCTCTTTCCCTGTCACTCAGCCACAACATTCTTCCTCCTCGCTCTCTCTAACTCACTCTCCCGGTGATTGCAATGAAGCCTGGGAAGTAGCTGCACTGCTGAGCATGGCACTGAAGCACTCAATTTAGTCAAGGACACATATATACACGATCGAGGAGATCAGATTCAGGGTGGAGAAGGCCACATGCATCCACGGTAGAGGTCAGATCCACGGTGGAGGAGATTCAGGGGTTAGGTTTTGGAGGATAAAGTTTTAGGTATGGTCGGTTTAAAGGATGGCTGATGGTAGTGGCTGGCTCTGAATGTGAATGGTGATGGATTATGGAAGGCTAGTTGAGGACGGCCAGTGGAGAGAGTTATAATAGCAGCAGGTGTGAGAAGCTGCCTTTGGATATTGACGAATATAACACGACAGGCCATGCATTAGCATCATGTCAAAGAGCTTTGTTCCAAGCTAACTGGATAGTACTAGGTTGTACTGATATTGTTTTTCATCAGCTAATTTAATTGTGTAGTACTAGGTAGTACAATACTGAGTCCACCAAAATGGTACTACCTGGTATAACACTATTGGTACAACCTGATACTACTCGGTAGTACCACCGTTATATTTCACCGGATGGATAGCTCACATTAATTACAAGCACCTTAAAAATTCTCCATCTCAAAACAAATTCTAAGCATCAAAATGCATGCTATGATAACATCGAAATCCATTTCATATATAGTCTTCTTTACGATTTTTCATCATGCAAGTTTAGGTTTCAAGGTGCCATGACTTTAAGAGATTTTTTTGTCAATGTGTTTCTCACAAATTAGGTTTGTTCTAAATCAAACTAGTCCAATATTGACCCAAAGTTTAAAGAAAAACATAACAACATATGTAGTATCAATTTTTTCATTGAGTTCACCATGAAATATATTTTGGTAGTGGATATATTTGTTAACAACATCTACAATATAAAATTTATAGCACTCCCAGTGATGTCTTTTTTCAGAGATAGACAATATGGTTGACTTTAGGATAATAAATATATACTGTTCAATAAAAAAATCTGATACCATTTCAAAAAATCTAAATATAAGACATTAACTTTCAGTAGAGGTTATGTAAGTCTCTCTGCTGAAACCCAAGCTCCAGTAGCTAAAACAGGGTGTTTGTGGACAATGGTCATGAAGGATCCAACATTGAATTATTCTTGCAGATCATAGGGACAGCCCGGGTGATCACATAAGATGCTACAGCTCATTACTCACTGATGTCCCGATGCATCTCAACCCCATCCTCAACTGTTTCTAGATTGGAGTTTGCAAGTCACCACTAATTTGAGTCAACATATATTGTTATTGTGACAAACTTGTGAGCTTTATAACATTGGTGTGAGCCTCAGAATTAGCTAGGTTGTAACAGCAGTTGAATGGTTGATGTATTTTTTTTTCGGGTCAAATGGTTAGTGTATTGCTGGATACAAGCGTCAGACAGACGATATATGGCATCAGAGAAGCAGCATGCAAAGACGTCCGTTATTTGGAGTTTGGGACAGGCCTGGCATGGAAGATTATGGTGATGTTTGTACGAGCTGCGCACAGTACAGTTCGGTGTTCAAGTACGATTCAATGAAAGGAATTATTTCGCTAATACACAGGATGGTCATGATGGAGGCGACAGTGAACTACTATTGTAAACAATGTTTGCAAAGCAGGATGTTTGTGGAGCATGGTCATGCAAAACAACGCAAATGAGTACAGCACAGAAAACGGACCTCTGTGATCATCCAACTAATAATCTGACACTGGCTATAATACAAGGCCAAATGATCCCATTGCAGACTTATTACACATACTGAAAATAACTGACTACAGTTTGAGTTATGTGTGGGTCATAGAGAGGTTTAGGAGAATGACTTCGAAACATACGTTTAGCAGAATGTCTTTGAAACACAGCTGCATTGCTGCAGGCAAGCAACATTCCTCTCTGACAGTGTAAAGGATAAGTTCAATGAAAGACCGAAATTTGAGAAAACTAAGCGGCCCTGCTAATCACTTATTTTTGAGTGTTCGCTCCTCTCTGACATCCTGATGCATCCTAACCCGATGTTATACAAATGGTGGTGACTAACTACACTAAGTAATTGAATTTCAGCGTTAGGATATGAAGGATGGGCTCACACCTTCCAACCGTATATATTACAGGTACCTGTGAATTGATTGCAGAAAAAAAATGATATGGTAATATCAAACTGTACTTCAAAGTATTATTTGTGATTTTTCATCATGCAATTTTTAGATTTCAAGGTACCATGACTGCATTTTGTTTTGCAATTTATAAATATTTCTCACTAAATTTATAACTTGTGTTGCTGGTTAGAGAGCGCAAACTTGTCAAAACTTTGAAAAAACTAAGGAAATTGTATATCTGAGTTCAGCTGTTGTATTAATTCAAATTTTGTTTTGTTGCTTGGAACACTTTGTGGGAGGGGTTGGAATATATGTAGAAACGGTAGTATGAGTTCTTTGAAAACCTTAATTACTAACAAAAATCAATATATATGTAGAAAGGAGCTAAGCCCGTGCAACTGCAACCCAGTGGTTTGTTACTAAGACTTGCGCCTTAAAACTGTATCCAATCAACAACTCAGATTTATTTTGGTAGATATCGGGAAGGATGATGGGTATACCAAGTAAAGGAAAAAAACTATAGACTTTCTGCTGTTAATTGTACTTAATATCTGGTCCTTTCAAAAAGTCACAATTAATATCTCAAAAGCTCAAGTCCCACAGTATTTTCCATTTCTGCAAAATGAAAAATAATACCAATGATGATAGACACAAACAGCGCTCAAACATGATGAGGACATCCCCAGCATCGACACCATCACTACATCCAGAGGATACAACATCTTTTCCTCGTGCTAGTCCTATTACTCGTGCTCATGCTCGTCAACTAAATAATCAAGAATCATGGGGAAGAGCGAACCGGAAAATGACTCGCGTAGGCTGGATTCGGACTGTAGGACATCACCAACTTGTGACGGACGCCACGTACGCATACAGAGTCGGATTGGGGCGTTCAAGTACTTCTTGGAAGTGTGATGAAGTCAACTTTCATATGGATCTAGACTCATGACCATATCTGTTCTGAGGCGTTCGCAATCGACAAATCATTGACCGGAGGTTTTTGTGTCCAGGGTGCTGTGCCACCTTATTTTGGCCCAATGGGCCATGTATCAAGTTGGGTCCATTAGGGACGCGTCCTACGGTTGGAGCACGACCGCAACACCCCTGTGGTTGCCCTCCCCCTGTCATATACTCCTTAGCCGCCGTCGAGAACACTTGGGTTTTGTTTAGATCAAGTTTAGCCATTGCTACTTGCTTGAAGTGCGCGTGCAGATCAGCCGCCTGTCTTCTTGTCTTCGGAACCCCACCTTATTGAGTTGTGATTGAGTTTGAAACCTTCATTCATATCTGACATGCAGTAAGAGGTTACGACAGTCAAAATGTGCTAAACATCTGCAAGCAGCAGTTTAGCTCTTCGTGCTTCAGAGATGCGTGAGGTTTCATATGAGACATTAGATCCTAATCCCGACATTGGTCTAGAGATATTGACATATGTAGAGATGCATCGGCTGATCGTTGACTGTTATCATATCCCGACAGGTCCCAATCCTATGCATCTTTGATCGCTATGGGCTAATTAAACATACAGATTCATTTCACAACGCACCACACTATGGATAAAAGCCCCTCCTTTAGCAAGAACACCTACATTGATCAAAATGTATATATGGTGCGGCTGTAGAGTATGCAAGCCTAACTGGGGCAGTATGTTTTGGTTGTTAGTTAAATTAGTGCCCCATGTTTAATGTAAGTTAGTTGTGGGCAGTTGGAGCCTAACGATTGAAAATTTTGAGTGACAAATAAGGAGAAAATTTCTCAGTGCCATATAAGAGATTGGAATTTTTTCAAGTGCTACATAAGGAATTCTCTCAACTATAAAACATTGGGTTCGTTCATGACAAGCGAATGCTATTTACAATCATGTCCCGAAAATAAGCTACTAAAGAAACTGAACCTTACATTCAAGTCCATCACATAGCATTCCTCTACTTCTAAATGTGGACGAAGGTTTCACTGTTGGTTGAGTCAACATAAATGGTTCGCAGGCCTTGAAAAAGGTCACTAGAATTACAAGTCCTGATAAAGCGTGCATGAACCATTGGGCTCTAGATGATTGATTCATATATAGTTTGGGAAAACCAAATGATGTTTACTAGTTGAGTGCCATGTGATTATTTGTGTGTCACTGTAGATGATTTGTTCTGTAGAAAATATGGTTGAATTTAAATTGCAACTGTTATAGTTCCATCTAGGAGTTTGTGCTTTCAGGGTAAAGAAAAGACAGTTGTCCACAAATTTAGTATTGGCAAAAAAAAAAAACAAAGATGGTAGCGAAATGTCATCTGTCCATCTATACCCACTTGTATTTGAATGAGTTAGGGCCAGCCGTGTCAGCAGAGGCATCAAAGGTACACTGCTTAGTAGCTGGATAACATCAGAATCTTACATGTGGCTCCCAATCGGCGCCATCCCTTGATATGCAGTAGTGATATGCAAGATTTGCAGTAACACCATTGTAGCTAATTATCACTACTAGAAAACGGCACATTTGTACCGGCTCCAAACCCTCATTTGTACCGGGTATGGAGCCGGTACAACCCATCCGGTACAAATGAGGGAGGCACATTTGTACCGGGTGGAATACCCGGTACAAATGAGAACATTTGTACCGGTGCGTGTCCAGCCCCGGTACAAATGTGCCTCCCCCCTCCGACGTGGCGGGGGAGCATTTGTACCGGTTGGAGACACCAACAGGTACAAATGACCCTTTTTTTTGTTTTTCTTTTTTATTTTCTTTTATGTTTGTTTATTCTATAGTATTTGCTTAATGTACCAATACGAATCCTAATACGCTGTAATATAAAGTCGTGTGGCATATAAAATATTATATTTGAGATAATATTGTACATGCATTGGTATATATTTATTTGTATAATATTATCTCTAATATTATACGTATATATACGTATACATGTAGAATATTATCTCAAATCCTAAAATTGAAAAAGTTTGGAGAAAATTAATATTACACATGAGCATATGAGCAAATTTAGATTAATAATATACATTGGATCAATTAATGTTAGATGATTTTAATTTTTTTTGTCTTGGCTCTTCTTGCTTCCAGATGCTTGGTCTTTCTTTCCAGATGCCTCTTTGTTGCCATGACTTGTCCCTTGCTCGGTCTCTCCCGTTCCAATGACAGATGATAATCCTGCATAATGCTCTCCCCCTGGACTAATAACCTCGTCCAGTAGAAATCCGCATAATTGTTCTTGAATCAATCGGATTTTTTCTGTCTCGAGGAATCCTTCCTTGATTTCTTCAATCTACCAAAGATTATGAACAAATGAACAACAACGGTAGAATATGAACAATACATAAGAAGTACATGTAGTTGCAGTTGCAGTTGTGTGTGCACGCACCTTTTCTTCGAATGAAGTTTTGGGAGTGAGGGATGAAAGGTGGTGCATGAACTCGCACACATAATATCCGCATAGATTTGTGCCGGAAGGCTGTGTGAGGCACTGCACATATGCGAAAACAAAGTTATGAAATATTTTTTTATTGCATTGTAAGAAGTGAATAAGCTAAGACACATATTGGGTAATCATAGTCGACATAAAGGTTATCTTTGAATTTTCCGGGGTACTTAGCACTGAGATAAGTCCATGCAAGTTTAATCATATTCACGACATCTTGATATTTACTTTTATCTGAAGTCTTCCTCAAAGAGTTGAAGACGAAGACCTTGCTTAAAGGCATACAGAAAGCAAAGAGAATCCAATGGAAGTTGTACATAGATGCATAAGTATTAGTTTCTTCAAATATGCAATATAATTTGAAAAAGATGAAGTGGTGAGTTACAGGTTGCTCACCCGAAGTTGTATGGCAGAAGTATGGAAGCCTTGGTATGTTGTTTGTCTAGAAACATGAATACATTATCAAATGTATCCATCTTAGAGCCTTTGACATTAATCTGATTGATCATCAAAGGATCTATGTGGCCGACATCCATGATTCCTTTCCTCCTGCACTGTTGCATCTCGTAGCTGTATGATACAAATTAAAATATAGAAGTTTAGATATGTACAGTGGCTAGAGCATTGAATAGGAACCAATATAGAAGTTTAGATACAAATTAAACACTTATAAAGTCCAGCAACCGATGAATGCGGAGTCAAGTGCATCTTGATTGAATAGGAACCAAAATTCCTCCATGTCAATAGTGAAGATGTCTCGACCATGAAAATAATGATGGTCCTGAATGAGAACTTCAAGATATTTCATCCTGGTGGCTGCCGCTGTCATGTGCCACTTGTGCAATTCATACATCCTCGTTGGAAGATACACTAGCAATCGCGGCCACACAAGCGGTTGCCCAGGCACATATTTAGGTCTATTTGCCCCTTGATGCGGTACAATTTCAGCCGTCCCTTGAAGTTGAGCTGGAGTCAGACCTGATTCTTTAGCAAATTGAAGTAATTGCTGCTCATAATTTGAAACTGGTCTATTTGGCACTTCATGAGGTTGGATTACATCCTCCCCTTGAAGTTGAGCAGCAGTCATACCTGTTTCTTTTCCAAAATGAAGCAATTGTTGGTCATAGGCTGAAAGCACCTTGAGGGAGGGGATAGATTGTTTTGTCTGGGTCCCTAGTTGTGGAACACTAGAGGCAGGTTTCTTTGCCATCTTCTTGGCACGCTGAGTTTTTAATACTTGTCCGTCATAGTCACTCAATGGAGGTGCTGATGGTTTTTTTTATTTTTTCCTCCTCCATTTGTTTCATGAAACGATGAAATTTGACAAGGTCAGTTTGTTTCTCAACGGGAGGCTTCTTAACTTTGAATATTTGTCTATCCAGTTCTTTCCTCACTGACACATCAAGTTCCTCATCTATCTTCTCGTAAGCTAGTTTTGGTGTAGGCTTCTTTTGCTTTGGTTTGTTTAGCTTCTTTGGAGGAGGAGGAGGAGCTCGTCGCTTGGTACCCTTGCCCTTAGCAGGTGGAGGAGGTGGAGAAGGAGGTGGACTCTCGCTTGGGTCCCTGTCAATTGCAGGACTCATGCTGCGCTCTGCCCTTGCAAGTGGTGAAGGCGGTGGCTTATCTTGGCATTTATGTGATGTAGGTGAGTCAGCAGCAGGAGGAGGAGGAGGTGCCGGTTGCGTAATCTCTATGTGCTCCTTGGGCCAAAAAACCCAACCGTGCACAGTATCTCCAAACATTGTCTCCCCATCAGGTCCCGATACCTCCAGTTCGAGGTCCTCCCAACCATCGAGCACTCGATCCATAAATACTTTGGTGTGCATTGATGTTGAAAGTTCTACATTCATGAACATTTCCCCTGGTGCAGGTTTCTCAGCCACACCGTAACCCACTAGAAGCATCTTATTTCATAGTCGAGCGAGAAGCTTGCACGCTGACCTCATGGTGATTGCATCCACGGGGTATCGATGTGTGCTTCCCAGTGAGGCAGGTGGTGTTGCTTCCTTGGCTGGGGCTGCTGCTTCTGTGTTTGTTGGTGCTGCTTCCGTTGAAGCGACACTACTTTTCCCCTTGGCAGATGGGCTCATTTCATCATTAGGACCTTGCTGATGAGATGATTGTTTGCTAAGAGCAAGAGCCACATGCTCGTCAATGTTTTGCTCCATTCTTGCCTCAGTATTGAATACGCGCTCTTGCAACTCTCTTAGTTGTCTAGATTCTTGGTCCTTAGCCCTTTTGCGACTTCTATAGGAGTTGATGTTCTCACTCCATGCGACTTTCCATGGAACTACACCTTTGCCTCGGCAACGTCCACCGTGTTCTCGAGTGCCTATTGCAGCACTAAGCTCGTCTTTCTCTCGATCAGGCACAAATGCTCCTTCAGCCGTTAGGCGGATCAACTCAACAAGTCTTGCCGATGTCTCTCTTATTTGGTTGCCTGGTACTAATGTTCCATCTTCTGAATTGAGCGTGCCACCATGTGCATAATAATAAGTCCTCGCTCGCTCGGGCCAGTCTAGAGTTACAGGTACGATTCCACGTGCAATTAGATCTTGTTCCATCTTTTCCCATTTGGGCAATGCCACCTTGTAACCGCCAGACCCTAGCTTATGAAATTCTTTCTTTTTAGATGCATTGGTGGTGTTGGTTGCAATCACTCTGGTGGCTTCTTGCGTTTGCTTGTACTGCACAAATGAATCCCAGTGATCTCCTAACTTTGCATTTCCCTTCTTTGTGAAATCGGGTGCAAGTCCCTTCTTGATGTAGTCTTTGGTCAGCCGTTTCTTGAACGATTGAAAGGCTATTGCACCCTTCTGCATGGCTCAAGTCAGAACTTTTTGCCAGATTTGTACCGTCTGGAAATGAGAAGTGTGATTCCACCTCGGTCCAAATCATGTTCTTCTCTATGTCCGGGACCACATATTGTTGTACATCCTCATGTCCATCTTCATCATCATTCTGAAGTTCAGCTTCAGCTCCTTTCCAATAAAGAAAGCTTATTGGGATGTTATCCCTCACAAGAGCCCCAATGTGGTTTGTCAACTTGACGACATTTTCATGTGGAGCTAATGGCACGCCTTTGTCAGATACGTCCGTGATGATGAAACGACCCTCTAGCTTCTTCTTTGGGCCGCGTGGCCCACAAGGCTTTTTGCTGCTCAATGCAGGTTCCTAGAAATTTACGAACTATTAACTGGTTGCTCTTCCTATTACTAATTAAACTTAAACCATGATGGGAATTACTAGTTTTCTACTAATTATACCTCTGATTGTGGCTCATCGTTATTTGTCTGGGCAATTGGTTCCTCTTCCCTAACGATGCCATCACCAAACATGTTGAGGTAGCTGTCAGCCTCCCGCTGATCTTGTTCATTTGCTCGATTGTTTGAACCATTGTTGTTAGCAATGATATCCAATAACATTTGCTTTGCCTGTTGCTCCTCCGCTCTTGGATCCATTGTCCTAAAACAACATGAAAAGAATAAATAATTAAACTAAATTTCTAATGAAGAAACTAAATTTCTAATGAAGAAACTAATTTTCTAATGAACTAATTTTCTAATGAAGAAACTAATTTTCTAATGAAGAAACTAAATTTCTAATGAAGAAACTAATTTTCTAATGAAGAAACTAATTTTCTAATGAAGAAACTAATTTTCTAATGAACTAATTTTCTAATGAAGAAACTAATTTTCTAATGAAGAAACTAAATTTCTAATGAAGAAACTAATTTTCTAATGAAGAAACTTAATTGTAATGAAGAAGCTAATTTTCTAATGAAGAAGCTAAATTTCTAATGAAGAAACTAAATTTGTAATGAAGAAACTAAATTTCTAATGAAGAAACTAAAAATTTCTAATGAAGAAACTAAATTTCTAATGAAGAAACTAAATTTCTAATGAAGAAACTAATTTTCTAAAGAAGAAACTAAATTTCTAATGAATCCGGGAGTAGAGCGGGAGACGAGCTAGTCGATCGTGTCGGGAGTCGAGCTAGTGTGTCTGGTGTAGAGCGTGAGACGAACGAGTCCGGAGTCGAGCGTGTCGAGTCTACTAACGAGTCTAGCGAGTCGAGCGTGTCGAGTCTACTAACGAGTCTAGCGAGTCGATCTAGTTGAGTGAATCTAAATCTAAATTCAAACCTAAATCTAAAATCTAAATATAATTTCTAATCTAAATCTAAATTAAAATCTAAATCTAAATTAAAATCTAAATCTAAATCTAAATTAAATATAAATCCAAATTCTAATCTAAATCTAAATTCAAATCTAAATTTAAATCTAAATCTAAATTAAATCTAAATATATATATATACAACATTAACAAATTAAAAAAATTGCTGACGTCAGCCAGCCTGCGGGCTGAAGTCAGCAATACACCCCACCGGCACTGTGGAGGCCGGCGGTGGCGGTGGAGGGGCCGGCACGGTGGAGACCGGCGGTGGCGGTGGAGAGGCCGGCGCGGTGGAGGCCGGCGGTGGCGGTGGAGAGGCCAGCGCGGTGGAGGTCGGGGAGGTTGGCGGCGGTCGCGTCGACGGTCGGGGGCGGCGCGGCGTCGGTCGGGTCACCGGGGCCGGGGCTCGGGGCAGGGGAGGGAAGGGCCGGCGGGGAGGGCCGCACGTCGTCGAGGAGGCCGGCGGTGTGGGAAGGGCGTGGCGGGGAGGTGGTCGCCGGGGAGGTCGCGGCGCGGCGAACGGGATGCGGATCGAGGAGGCGGCGGAGTGCTAGAGAGAAATTGAGGAAGGAGAAGGGCGAGAGGCTGCCTATAGGGAGCACATTTGTACCGGGGCGGATTTGGCCCCGGTATAGATGACTTCATTTGTACCGGGGCCAGTTGCGCCTCGGTACAAATGTTCTCATTTGTACCGGGCCCTCTCTAGCCCCGGTACAAATGAGCTTTTCGCTTGGCGCCAGAATGAAACGCTCATTTGTACCGAGGATAGAGAAGGCCCGGTACAAATGAGCTTTTCACTTTGTTTCCTTTACTTCAAATTTTAATTTTCTTTAAATACTCTAAATTGGTAATTTATTTATTATAAATCATATAGAACGCATAAAGTGGCAGAACAAACTTAGTATTCTTACTTTACATGTATACTATGTAACAATACATTTCACAATCAAAATGATAACTTCATTATCATTAACGAGTAATATCTTCTAATGGGCATTATTTTTTCCTTCACTTTAATAACTAAAAATAAATTAATTTTTTACATGCAAAATCCTCCTTAACTAGAACATCCAGTATCATTAATATGGTAATCATGATTTGATCTTGCTCTTCTATATTTCTACGAAAAATTATTATTTTATATTTAATGAAGCTACAAAAATTAATAAAGTTACTATGTTTATTAAGGTAAACGTATTTAATGGGATGATCAGGGCCAAATAAAATGATTGACTACTGAAAATAGTTCCTATTCCCAATCATAGCGAAATACTACAATACTTTGTTACATGAGCACAAACTTTTGAAACTTATTATACATCATCATGTAAGGGAACGTTAATAATATACCGTTTCACGAATGTCCCTTGGTTGTGATCACGAAGTAAGTATGGAGTGTCCTCTTGGGCTAACTGGATGCTTGGGTCCACCTTCACTGAAAATGGAGGAAGATCATCAAACTGATCATAATCTTCTGAAATGTCAGTATTGTCCTCAACTCTAATGATTTTTCTTTTTCCCGGTAGAACAATGTGATGCTTTGGCTCATTATCAATCGTCTTATCACCACCCTTCTCAGCGCCTTTTTTTAGGTTTGCTTGACATCTCTTTCACGTAGAAAACTTGAGTCACAACATTGGCTAGGTCAAATGGTTCGTCTTTGTATCCAATCTTGTTGAGATCCACTATTGTCATCCCATAGTTGTCTGTTGTTACACCTCCTCCAGTATTTTTTACCCACTGGCACTTAAAAAGAGCGATCTTTAAAGGTCCATAGTCCAATTCCCATATCTCTTCAATGACACCATAGTATGTTTCTACATTTCCATTGTCGTCTATTGCATCTATACTGACACCGCTGTTTTGGTTCGTGCTATTTTGGTCTTGGGCTCTCGTCTAGAATGTGTATCCATTTATCTCGTAGCCTTGGAATGTAAGCACCATGATAGATGGACCTCTAGCCAAAAATTGGAGTTGCTCTTCAATAGTTTTATCACCAATTAGTTTTTTCCGCAACCACGTCCCGAAAGTATCAACATGATGACGTGTAATGCAGGCCTTAGTGTTCCCTTTGTTTGAGTCCCGTACAATGGACTTGTGCTCCTCCATGTATGGAGCCACAAGGGATGATTGTTGCAGGATAGTGGCATGTGCTTTACGATATAACGTTTCATCCATATCCAACCAAGATTTCTTCCCTAGTGTACCCTTTCCCCTGAGTCTCCCCTCATGGCGTGATATAGGGAGTCCAATCGGAGCAAGCTCATCAATAAAGTCGACGCAAAACTCAATGACCTCCTCTATAGCATATCCCTTTGCGATGCTTCCTTCATGACGAGCACGATTACGGACATACTTTTTAAAACCAGACATCAACCGATCAAAAGGGAACATGTTGTGTAAATACACAGGCCCAGGATCAAAATCTCTTCAACAAGATGGACAAGAAGGTGGGTCATGATAGTAAAGAAGGACGGTGGAAAGATCATCTCAAAGCTGACGAGGCATTGCACGACATCTTTCTGCATCTGCACTAGCTTGTCTGGATGGATTGCCTTCTGAGAGATCTGGTTCAGGAATGCACATACCTTCATGATTGCCAATCTCACATTCTCTGGTAGAATACCCCTTAGTGCAACAGGCAGCAATTGTGTCTTCAACATGTGGCAGTCATGAGCCTTCAAATTTGTGAATTTTTTCTCTTTATAGTTTATTATTCGTTGTATGTTCGAGGAGTAGCCCGTCGGGACCTTGATACTATTCAAGCAATCAAACATCATCTTCTTCTCTTACTTGCTTAGGGTGTAACTAGCAGGGGCCAAGTAATTTCCATTATCTCTCTTTTCGGGATGCAAACCATCTCGTTGCGGCATAAGTTTCAGATCCCGACGTGCTTCAATTGTATCTTTTGACTTTCCGTATACACCTAGGTGACCAAGCAAGTTCACGCAAAAATTCTTCATCACATGCATCACGTCAATTGCATTGCGAACCTCAAGGACTTCCCAATAAGGTAGCTCCCAAAATATCGACTTCTTCCACATCGGTGCATGTCCATCCTTATTGTTTGGAACAGATTGGCTACCAGAACCCTTCCCAAACACTACCTTCAAATCTTTGACCATTGAAAATACAAGTTTACCATCACGGTGCAAGGGCTTCTTACATTTTTCTCCAACACCTTCAAAATGCTTTATTCCTTCTTCTCTTAACGGGTACGTAGGAGGAAGAAATCGACGATGGCCCAAATACACAACCTTTTTATTGTGTTTTAGATACATGCTGCAGGTATCATCTAAACAGTGTGTGCATGCTCGGAATCCCTTATTTGTTTGTCCTGATAGGTTACCAAATGCTGGCCAATCGTTGATGGTTACAAACACCAATGCTCGTAGATCAAAGGTCTCCTTCTTGTCCTCATCCCACACAGGTACACCTTTTTCCTCCCATAATGTTTTAAGCTCATCAATCAACAGTCTTAGGTACACATCGATGTCATTGCTCGGCTGCTTTGGGCCTTGGATGATAATTGACATCATGATGAACTTTCATTTCATGCACATCCAGGGAGGAAGGTTGAACATACATAAGGTCACAGGCCAAGTGCTATGACCACTACTAAACTCACCGAATGGATTGAATCCATCCGTACTTAAACCAAACCGAATGTTCCTTGCATCCTTTTCGAACTTCGGAAATTCTCTATCAATTAATCTCCACTGCGCCCCATCAGTGGGGTGCCTGATCTTTTCATCTTGTCTATGTTCTTCCTTGTGCCAACACATCAACTTTGCATTCACCTTGCACCTAAAAAGACGCTTCAGCTGTTGTATCACTGGAAAATACCACACGACCTTCGCAGGAATCTTCTTCTTCTTCCTCTTCTCCCCCTCAACATCATAAGGATCATCTTGTGGGATCTTATAATGCTGCGCTTCGCACACGGGACAAGCCTCTAATTCCTTGTATTCTTTACCTCGGTACAAGATACAGTCATTAGGGCACGCATGTATCTTTTGTACCTCCAAACCCAGAGGACAGACAACCCTTTTAGCTTCATACGTTGACGCCGGCAATTCGTTCCCCTCGGGGAGCATGTCCTTGACGATCATCATTAAGTCATCAAAGGCCGTGTCAGAAATTCTGTTTCAAGCCTTCCATTACAGCATTTCCAATGTGCTACCCAACTTCTTGTGCCCATCTTTGCAATCAGGGTACAATGGTTTCTTGTGATCTTGTAACATATGTTCAAATTTTTTTGACTCCTTCACCGTTTCGCAATCTTCCGTTGCATCGCGCAACACCTGACCTAGATCGTCGAGAGGATCATCGACCGGACCAGCTCCTTCAGTCTCGCCCATGTAATCCTCTCCCATTGGCTCATCTACAAAGGCACCACCTTCAGTCCAATCTGGAACCTGATCACCTTCTTCTTCGTCATCTACCATTACAACCCCTCTTTCCCCATGCTTTGTCCATACAAAATAGTTTGGCATGAATCCCCATATGAATAGGTGATCATGAAGACCCTTTATCGATGAGAAATCCTTCTGGTTATTGCATTTTTTGCATGGACAAATAATGAAACCAGACGGGAGCTTGTTTGCTTCTGCCACATCTAGAAATCTGCGCAACCCATTAATGTATTCTGTGGAGATTCTCTTGTCCGTGTACATCCATTGCCGACTCATCTACAAAGTATATCACCAAATAATCATTAGCCATCCTTCTCACGTGAATACAATCTTTAAAGTACTTATATCCAATCCACAAGATACTATACAACAAACTTAAAGTGCTTATTTCTAAATTGATTCTAGCATTGATAGTTTTCTGAAACAAACACTAGCACTCTAAAAGTAATATTCCTAGTATTTCTACTAATTCTAAAAGTATTTCTAAAAATATCATTTCTAGAAGTAATTCTAAAATAGTATTTCATCCACCCACTTTTTCTAAAAATAAGGCAAACTCATTTCATCAAACTATTATTTTGAAAAGTAAAACAAAAAAATCACATTTCACTGAAAATACCCAATATTACTTTTTTTCTTATGAATAGATATATAATACGAAAATATAATGAGTAAACTAATTTTCTAATGGGGAAACTTATTTTCTAATGAAGAAACCAATTTAATTATGATGAAATTTAATTTTCTAATAAGGAAACTAATTTTCTAATGAGAAAATCAATTTTCTAAGGATGAAAACTAATTTTCTAATAACGAAAATAATAATATAAATAAATAAAATGAAAAAAATTCTATCATCACATACAACATCTCATACATCTATCATCACACATTTTCTATTAGAACATAGATAAATATGCATCTAAATAAAAAAATTCACCATTCCTTGCTCATTCTAAATTTCAAGAAATACTCTAAGTACAAAGCATAAAATTAATAACGGCAACCGTATATCAAGGGAGGATGAAGTAACTAACCTCTACACCACCACAATGAGTGAAATCGTGAAGAAATCGTCGCAAATCGGACAAAATCACCCTAGGGCGCCATGGGGGAGGGGGAAGCTCGAGTTGGAGTGAGGAAGAAGAAAGTGGGGAGAGGGGCTCGGGTAGGGGAGGAAGGAGGATGAAATGTAGCCGTTGCACATTTGTACCGGGCCGTGTTTCAAACCGGTACAAATGTGTGCACATTTGTACCGGGCGGTGGCTCGCACCGGTACAAATGTGTTGGCATCACATTTATACTGGGCGGTGTCACCACCCGGTACAAATGAGGCACATTTGTACCGGGGTGAGCCACCACCCGATACAAATGTGCCATGACGGGGCCGCGTCGGGCCCCCCTTCCCACCCGGTACAAATGCCCTCATTTGTACCGGGTGGTAATGGAACCGGTACAAATGACAATTTGGGCCAGGGACAAATGACAATTTGGGCCAGGGACAAATGACCTCTAGTAGTGTATTCTGCCCACTAAAGTTTTATTGTCCGAGGAGGAAAGTTCGAACGTAACTACTTCACTATATATAGTACATTGGGTTAATTTGCTTATTAAGTGGAGATTTTGATCAGACATGGTACCGATTATCTTTTTTTAGATAAAGGAAAGAGTTCCGGCCTCTGCAACCGCACATAACCAAGTTCTTACATCAACTTCAGCTTAGAAGTTGAACACAAATAATAGGGGAACGAGTACACATAGAGAATATATAATTCAAAAGCATATCCTACACTACAAGAAAGTATTTGATCTGGGACGGAATCATTCTATCGCGGTTCGTTGAAAATCTGTCGTAAATCAGTGTTCGTGACGATTTTGATTTTCGTGGTGGAATGGAAGTCATTGATTAAATCAATTGACGTTTCTTAAAAAACGTCGCAGTTCGTGACATATCTTGACTGTCACGGAGTAGCCCAAAGCCCATGCAGCCCAACCCATAGCCCACTATCCGTGAAAAAATAAATTGTCACAGATTGCTGCTGACATGGATGTGATGTGGCTGCTGACTTGGATGCAACGTGTCTGCTGACTTGGATGTGACGTGGCTGCTAACATGGGGATGACGTGACTGCTGACATGAACGATAGGCGATGACGTGGACATTGACGAGTTTGCTGATGTGGCATGCTGACATGGATCTTGTTTTTTTTCACGTGGAATTTGATTTATATCAATCCATTTTCGTTCAGCCCATTTCACATACAGCCCTTTAAATCAATCGATATTTATTTCAGCCCAAATCAAAATAAAAACCGACGACCCACATAATCAAAGAAGATTAAGCATCTCTTTACAAAAACATCTCTTTACAAGGGTAAATAATAATCCAACATCTCATCACAACAGATGAAATATCTGATACAATGTCAATTTTTTTAGCATCTCATCAGCATGAAATCAGTTTAACTCAATTAATATAGCAAAAAAGGTAGCTTCAAGCAGTTTGTTTTGCATCTTTCTCATCTTTTAATTGTAGACCTGCACATGATATAGCACATATAGTAAGAACTAATGCATTAATTTTCTACTAAACGAAAAAACTTTTTTTTGCTAACTTGATAAGTGCTAAGCTCCCAAGCAACAGATAAGTAGCAAGTAGTATAGGAAATACTAGCACTCATGAATTAAAACAAAGCTACTTACAATGAGATTTACCTAAACATATGAGCTCAAGATCATTTATTAACATGGCTTTACCGTTATTACGAGGGATTGAAAACTTAGATAGATGACAAAGACTTCTTACAGCTTTTACATCACAAACAAGCGACGACACAGGATTTCTATACATTGTACAAGAAGCAATCAGGCTTTGTAAAATGTTAACAATACTATTATCAGGAGACACATGAGATTTCATCTCTAAAATGTAAAAGGAGACAAACGACTACAATCAGGCACTTGTTATATGAAATTTCCATTAAAGTCAGATTAAGACATACACCATTTTTATATGAAACTAAGTTAAAAGCTATATATAACAAACATACAATGTTCCAATAATTGCTTATCTGAACATAAGTGTAAAAGCATACATATCATGGCATTATTATGCATCAAACAGAAGATCGACCTACATTCAGGAGCTTGTCATTCTTGCCGGCGCTGAGCAGCACCTCAAGGAGCTTCAACTATGTGTCAGAGAGATCGAGGCTCTGCTCCACCTGCCAACAAATATAAAATTCTTAGATGAAGAAGCCCACAAACAGGTTAATCAAACTATGATTTTAGTGCATACACACATGTGCATCATGCATGTTGGAAGCTAACTGAACCATATAGGATGCATGAACATTGACAGAGATTGCTCAATCATGACGATGCACAAATGTACCTGAACACAAGCAACAATATGCTGCACAATATGACTGAATAGCATGTAAAACTTCAACTGCCATACTGCAATTGGCTGGATCAGTACATATAACTACCAGTATCTGCATGGAAAAAACTAACATCGATTTATGGACCTAATATATTCATAGTACTAGTGACTAGTAGCATTTTTATTTCAATGGAATAGAAGTGCTACAGATTATAGGCTAGTCACTAGTAGCATTTTCATTATATACTATCACAACATAAGAATGCAGCCACAAATTTCAGTAACCAATGACTAACTGAACCAACTGTACAGACCATACACCAAAGGGTTGTAGTAGTAGTAGAGGGGATTGGGGGTTTGAGGCTGGAGTTCTTATCTTTGAATCTTGATCTTGAGACTAGCAATTGGGTCAGCCTGCAGCTCAGCAACAAATTCATCTTCTCATTTATCCTGCTCCTCCTCTGTGCAAATCTATCAAATGGGCGAGCAAATCATCAGTGCCACCAGCTGAACCGGGTAGAACAAGAGAGTCGAGATAGCACGCACCCACCTTCCACAGCGCCGGAAGCCCTCACGCACGCCACCGTCACTGGGATATTGCGGCAGCGCATGACGACGACGAACATGCTCTAGCCGCCCCTGCCGTGCCGTGGAGATCTCAATGCTAGAGGGGAGGAAGGAGGTCATCGCCACCGTGTGGTGGAGGTCTCGATGCTCACGTCGCATCGCCCGGTGAGGAGGAAGAGAAGGACGCCGCATCGGAAGGGAGGAAGAAGGACGCTGTGCCGGAGGGGAGCAAGAGGAGGCCACTGGGGCGCGGAGCTCGCCCGCGCCTTGCTCCACACGCTGGATCCGCCGCCGGATCCACCGTCAGAGGGGAGGAAGTGGAGGCCACCGGATCTCCCTCCTGTGATGGCCGTCGGTGGAGACGACGGAGGTCGGAGGGAAGGTGCATCGGTCTAAGGAGAGGGGAGGGGCGGAGGGGCGTCGGTGGGAGAGGGGGATGCGCCAGAGGAGGCGGCTGGGTGGGAGCAAGAGCTAGGGTTTGGGGATGGCGAGCATTATATACAAAGAGAATGCGATCAGAACCATCCATTTGACGATGAACGGCCGAAACGAATTGGGCCATTTGGGCCAACACAGCCTATTCCATTCTGCCTCTACTTCACATTTTTTCTTTTTCTTTTTTCATTTTATTGCAATATGGAAGTAATTACAATTTGAACTACTTGTATCTAAAATAAAATTTTACAAAATTCTCAAAATATATTTGAAGTATGTTTGTTCTATTACAGCTCCTATTCTGAAAATATATGAAATTAAACATTTGATCCACCCCGGTCGGAGGCCTGATACGGCCGGACCGGGCGCTAGACAGCCACTAAAAGCAAAAATGATTTCAAATGATAAAGTTGTCAATACAATAGTTGTAGAACTTATTGAGATCTACGACTATTGTTTTGGTCATTTCCTCAACCGAGTTAGATTGAACTATTTAAATTTAAAATTTCAAAAGCTGAGAAATTCAAATATTTTTTAGGTAATAAATGATTTCAAATGAAAATATCATGAATACCAAAGTTGTATAACTCATCAAGATATACAAACTTTATTTAGTTCGTCAATCCATGCGACAAAGTTTGAATTATCCAAATTTGGAATTTCTAAAATTAGGAACTGATAGAAGGATTTTGGTACACTAAATGATTTCCGCTGAAAAGGTCATGAATACCAAAGTTTCATAACTCATCAAGATCTACAATCTTTATTTAGATCATTTTTTCTTTTGAGAATTTTCTAGTGTACATTAGTCATTAATCCTAGATTCAGTCACATAGTTTAAGAAACTATGTTAGAGACTTCTAAAATTTGTACTACATGTTATTACCACTTTGGAAAATGACAAAATGACCTAAATAAAGATTGTATATCTTGTTGAGATATGAAACTTTGGTATTCACCACTTTTCCCTATGACATCATTTAGTGTAAAAAAATCTTGCCTGTAGTTGTCATTTTTTGAAACTCAAAAATTGGATTGTTGAAACAGACTCAAACGAGAATATTTTTCAAAATAATAGCATTAAAAACTTTCATAACTAGATAGAGCATGATTTTAAGAATTTTTAGGAAAAAATTATATATTTTGCAGTTTGTATGAGGAAGAAAGACTAGTTACAAATTTTATGCAGCGACTAAAAAGAGAAGAGATGTTGTTCTTGTGCAATCTCGTGGGGAAACAATGATGTTTGCCACGTGGCGTTATACCATTGGCTCCGCACCCAGCCAGATCCGTAGCGAGTTACATGACTAAACAGGAAAAAAGCTACACAAAAACACAAATGAGTTTGTGGTGCAGTGGTATGTGGAGTCTTGTTTGAGCATGAGGTCCCGAGTTCGATTCTCACCGACGCCAAATTTTTGGTTATGTACATTTTAGCTTCGGCCGGCCTGGGCCAGCGCGGACGCGGCGACCCCTGCCATCTTTTTCTGTTTTTTTAATTTTTACATTCATAACATGGCTATTTATTATTTGTTGATCTGTTTTAGATTTTTTTCATTTTTAAAATTTTTTCATTCATAACATGAGTTTTTGTTATTTGTTGATCTTTTTTAGATTTTTAAAATTTATCATTTTTCCATTCCTAACATGACTATTTGTTATTTGTTGATCGCGACAAATCTGCTAAAACGTCGCAGCGTTGTGTGCCGGATTGCGACGAATTTAACAAATCATCGCAATGTTCTGGGCTTCAATATCCATCAGTGCAGATCTGTGACGAAAAACAGGAATATGTCGCAGACACAGTGCTCTTCGTGATGTTCTGAGAACATCGCAGAAAGTTCGTAACGGATTAAATAGTTTCTTGTAGTGCTATTATTACTTTTCCATCCATTCTTGGTGAATATATCCAAAGCAACAATCTCTAGTGCTTTGCTTGCCGAACAGATGATGTCCCTTATGTCCTCATGCTGCAACGTAGACCAAAAGCGCAGCCAATATGCTCCCCTAAAAATGACCTGCATAAACAACATGAAATGTTTTTTCTCAAACACCAAATCATTACGTGTACACCAAATAGACCATAGAAAAGCCGCCACCCCCACAAAGATCATTTTTTTTTATCTTTTTTTGCAATGCCTGTTAACCAATTTCCAAGCATATGGGTGGGGTTAACACAGCATCTATCTGAACAACTCTCCAAATGTCTTTAGCATGTTGACAATTAAAAAAGAGATGTTTAATTGTTTCATTCACAGAAACAACACTTTTGACTCCTGTTGACGCGAAAATAGGACGTCACCTCCGCGCGCGACATACGTGACTCCCCAGACTGTGTGAGACGTGCCAGTCAATCTGACCTGTTGATTGACAAGGAAAATCTGAAACGTTAGATAGCGGAATCGGCTAAGGAGCCGATGTGTCTTCTGGTAAAATCGTAACAGCTAGGTAGCCGATACGGAATTAGAGCAGATCGGCTAGATCAGCCGATGTGAATGACGTAGGCAGAGCGTAAGCTACCAGAGGCAACTTAAACAAAGCCACGTGGGTAACGCCTGAAACAGATCTAGTCAGCTGTATAATAATTAGAAATAATAATGCAATAAAAGCCGACAAGAAGCAGTCTCAAGCAGGATAATTTGTGATAAAAGCTAAAGCAACAAGAATTAAGATAAAACTTGCTAATCTAGCTGATATCGATAAATTATGAATAAACCTAGACGAAACCACAGCGATGCGCCCGAAGGTTAAAGCCTAGATATTACTCGGTAAAACGATACTTACAAGTTTGCCGGAGGTCGATTGATGCAGCCCGACGAACTCGAAGAACGACGTTGAAGGAAAAGAAAAACACAATGGCGAAGTCGCCGAAAAGTAACGCGAGAAAGTAATGCTTGAATAGTTAAGATACTGAAAACGTAGATGTGTTTGTTGTACTGATGTTGACATTTCTTAACGCAACTTCCAAAGAATAGATCTAGAATCCATTCTAAGCAATGGCGTAAGAAATGTTGGTTGGTATAAGATAAGCCTACAGAAATATTATGGTAGATAATCCGCAAGCGCACGGATACCGGTGAGCATTTCACCCGGGGTGATGGGTTTTAAAATATCGTATCCACAGGGAAGATGGATGGATGTAACAAAAGACATAGGGATGGCAGTAGACTACTTTATGGACTTTGATGGAATGGCACATACTTTAACAGGGGTAAGCCAAATGATAAAGTAATGATAAATCAGACAGGCAGAGGCACATGTGGAGCATAGAACATACTATTCCTAATCTAGATTAGAATTGGATTTACTTAAGAGGCACAATTCTATATAGCATACAAAGACTGAGTTATTCATCTATTCTAATGTAGCATATCATCACATATAGCATAGTCATGGATAAATGTGAACACCCCGAAGATTACCCAAGAAGATCAAGGACGAAACTTGATCCTCCCAAGAATCATTGTTCGACTAGTCTTATACTCGGGGGGTGGACTACAAAGGACTCAATAGGCCTGTCACGCCCACGATCTACCACACGACCCGGAGTATAAGGTGAATCCGCAAGTAAATTATATCTAAGCACCATGTTTACATACTTTCTACTACCTAGCATACGCGCGTAATATACTAGGAGCTCTACGAATAAGAGCGTAGACTTATCATTAATCATGACTATATCAAATATACTACTAGAATAAAGTAAGAACTTAGCAATTGCACACATATCATTGAAATAGCATAAAGTCATTGAGAAACAATATAAGAACTGAATCTTGATAACTTACAGATCTGGAACTGGAGCAAAGCTCAACTCTACTCGAATCTGACTCTCTATCTAGAACTAGGTTCTTGATCTAGAAATTAGATCTTGAACTATGAAGTAGCTATCCTATCTCTGATGTATCCTCTTCTTCTCCTGTCTTGGCCTGATGATGATGATCTTCTGAGAGATGCATACCATGCCCTAGGGGGGCGTCTGGGGTTGCTTATATAGCCCGGAGGGATAATCCGTCGCCGTAGGATTAAACCGACCTAAACAAGTGGTTTAGATTAACCCTAAGAGGCGGTGGAGGAACCTTCCCGAAGCAGGGCCTGATCGGGGCCAGGGGAGCCCGATCGGCCTCCCTATAGGGCCGGTCGGCCTGGGCTGGGCCCCGGTTGGGCTCCGTCTTCGCGTGTGGGCCTCTTGTCCCTTCTAGATGCATATTTTCTTGGAGCTCACTTCGGTTGAGTTCGGGAGTTACTTGTCAACTAAATAAAGGAAAGGGCATAAAATGAATATCAATATAGACTTAGGGGTTTGCTACTAATGAATTCCACGAGTTTTGGTGAATTATATATTTTCAGGGACTATTCAGGAAAATGCGAAAAGAATGAATTCTAGAAGGCTCCAGAAGACTCCCGAACTCAACCGAAGTGGGCCCCAAGAAAATATGCATCTATAATTGACAAGAGGCCCACACGCGACGGCGGAGCCCGGCCTGGGCTCAGCCCAGGCCGACCGGCCCTGTGGGGAGGCCGATCGGGCCCCCCTGGCCCCGATCAGGCCTATCTTCTGGAAGCTTCCTCCACCGCCTCCTAGGATCAATCTAAACCACTTGTTTAGGTTGGTTTGATCCTACGGCGCACGGTACCCCCTCAGGACTATATAAGCAGCCCCTCTGACCCCAGGGTAGGCAATCCAATTCATTCTGATCACCAATGCCTACCTGAGATAGAAGCTCTAGATTAGAATTAGAGTTGGAGAGAGTTGTATCAAGTTGAGAGATTGGAGCCATGGTCTAATTAGATCTAGCCAATCTTGTTCGAGAGGATTAGAGAGCGGTAGAGGCGAAGCTGAAGGAAGGCCCGGACATGTCGGTGTCTCCTCTTCATCTTCTACCTCTGGGGTCAGACTCCATTGGAGCCTGATCCTGAGACCTTGCGGGAAAGATCGACTTCTTATTCAAGTGAGCAACATTGTCTTTATTGTTCTTACGGTTCATAACTCTTTGAGTACTTTAATTCCTGTAGCTCTTGAATTAAAGTTGCATGTTTAGTGTAAGCGTGGTGCTTAGACTAGCTAGCTTATGAATGCCTTCTATATTCCGGATCGTGTGGTAGATCGTGGTGGTGACAACACCATTGAGTCCTTCGTAGTCCACCTCCCGTCTATAGAAACCGTAGGACTCCCCCCATAGATTCTCGGGAGGTTCCCTTTACTAAGTGTGCCTTCAGACAATCACCCCATAAGAACAATATCGACATAGCTTGTGAGCATAAGAACCAGACATCCTTAAGTGCTCCTTATCTCTTCTTTCTGTCAAGTCCTTGATAGCTTCTCAGGGATTAGTCTTTTTACTCCAGACCTTTCTCTCTACCTTTCTCCCTGTGGATTCGATATTTAAAACCCTCTCCCAGGTGGAATGCTCGCCGGTATCCGTGCGCTTGCGGATTATCCATCATAATATTTCTGTAGGCTTAACAAATACCAACAACCATTTCTGGCGCCGTTGCCGAGGAGAAACGGTTAAGAGAGAACTCTTGAGTATAGCTAATCTTGTACCATACTTTAGTTTAGATTTTGTCTTTTTCCTATCTTCTCACCTGTTGCTATCTTTGTGGGATCACTTGGTTCCACTTTTATCTATCTTAAGCTGCACCCTAAAGCGGAAGCTCTGGCCACTAGAAACTTTAGATCTTATCCTTACATCCGGCCATGAGCTACGCCTACGGTTGGTCGAAATGATCATGAAACAATCCTTCTTAGGAGCGACAGACGAAAACTCTAGTCTTCATCTTGGATGGACCGGTACTGAAGAGATGAAGCAAGAAAGAGCCTGGGAAACCATATGTTCTACCTTAGTGTAGACCTTTACCCCATAGTTCACCGCAGGAGCCAGGATCATATCCTTAATAGGGTAAGGAATCTTTGTATCGTTACCTCTAAGGGTAGTGAATCTTTGGCCCCATCCTACGAATGTTGTGCGCATGACCATCATGCAGTATCTAGAGGAGCTTTTCTTTCCTTTTCTAAGGCAAGGTTTGTCTTTGATGAACTCAGCGGGTGGAACCCTTACACTAGCATTCTTTATGACCACCCAAAGGAAGAAAAGAAATCATCCTCTAGCCACAAAGGGGAAGTTCTGATAGCTATATCACCATCACTCCAATCCCAAGGCATAGCTATCAAGCCCAAACCATCAATGTCCTGAAAACCTTTAAGGGAAGAAGAAATTCAACCCTTGTAGATGATGAGTTTGGGAAGATCGTGAAACTTCAAGCTTCACAAGAGACTTCTGAGCATGCAATTTCCCTAAGGAGATAGTCTCTTAGAAAACATCCTTTTAGCTACACAAGGACATTGGAGAAACCTCAAGGATAGCATATCTAATCATGCCATAAGAAGAGAGCAAAGCCATCAAGAAGCCATTTCTGTCTCTCTCTTTCAATGTTGGGATTAGATAACTTTTCGAACCCATCTTTAACCTCATCCTTGAGCCCAATGAATCCTCTTGTGCCCTTTTTCTTGCGTCCCCTCACGATCCTAAAATTTTATGAAGGATCTAAGGAAGACCAGAAGGAGCACATTACTTGGAGAACATCAATGAGCATGAAAGCTACTTCACAAATGGAACTTTTCCACCTAGTCCATGCTCATTTGAGAAAACTCCTGAGTTCAATTGCTATCTCAAATCTTGCCGCACAATAAGATCTCCAACCCCCTTATGTTTCTTTTCTCTACAAATTTAGAAAGGGTGGTTATCCAAATGGCTTGAAATCTTGAGATGAGCAATTTAAGGGAAACCACTTCACCATCTTGAACCATATTTTGAAGGTTTCCCAAGGACAAGCTTTTTGTCCAAAAACAAGCACGCTAGGGGGAAATTCTATAAGACTTGCATATACCCCTACGTAGTGAGCATAGAGGTATAGTTATAAAAATATTCCTTCGGGTATTCTTGTCACTAACCATTCCAGGTTTGGAGCAAAGAGAACGAAGGATGACAATACAAGGTATGTCCAACCAGTCGTTACACAACATTAAATCATATGCATAGAAACATCTCATGTCATGTTGCTGCGCTAGCTTGGTTTATGCTCACTCTGTTAAAAAACTGATCATGCTCTACCGTCTCTGTTTGAGTAAATCTCTATATGTTTCCATGTTACCTTTTGTCTGCTTAGTATGCTAAGGTTTAGAATGAGTTCATGTATCTCTTAAATGAAGCATGGTGCCTTGTTTAGGAGTAGGTGATCTTTCTTCTAAAGGCTTTTGATTTAAGCGTGGTGCTTAGGTTAGAATGCCTTCCTAAATCAAATTAGACGTGGTGTCTAGGTTGACTTTTGAACAAATAGTACACTATAGTAGATGCTGGTATGTTTTGACTAACCCCTGCAGAAAAAAAGAACAAACTCTGAGACAAGCTTGGGGGAGGTCAAGATGAACTCACTAGAGATGGAGCAAGACACGTGAGGAGAATTCCTTATGAACTAAGAAGAAGAAGAGTGAACAAACAAGATCCACAATCAGAGGCACTTACTCAAGGAGGAATTCTTGGATGATGGACGCATAAAGGAAGGAGGCTAATTCCATTAAAGACGATCAAGCCATGCCTCCTCACATGCACCTGTCACTCCACAAGTTGTATACATTCAAGGGAGAGGCCACCACAAGATGTCATAGTAACATCATAATAAAGGTAACACCCTGAGGTAAATTGTCATTTCCCTTTCCTCTGGCATCCTAATAAATGAAAAGTCAAACATGCTAGAGTTAGTTTCACATGATCAAATCTTGTTCGCTCAACATGTTGTCTTTTTGTTTGTTTCTAGCATCACTTTCTTGATCACTCTTTATTTTGCTAAAAAAAGATTTACGAGCTAGATTCATCTTCTGATCTTGCTACCCTTGTCATAAAATAAATCTATGCTTTATCGTTATCTTGTTCAATGTGCCCAAGGTTAGAGTAGAATAGATGAAATTATGGTTCTGTTGGTGTTTTTCCACCAACAGAACCCATGCACTTGATCTCTACCTTGTCTTTGCAAGCAGGACTCACTTTACGTAAAAAAAGGAGAAGTCTTACTTCCCCAAATCCTACAAGTCCACGACCTACAAACATGCACACTAAACAAGATACTGCCAATCGCCACTATCCAACCCTCCTTCAAGCAGCTGAATCAACAAAGGACATGGGCGACGCCACCACCAGTTGGCTATCAAGATCAGATGATGTACTCAAGGATGACCGAGCTGATAAAATAAGAAGAATAGTGAGACATGGAGGGAGTCTGGATGATCAACCCGATCAAATCAGACTATGAGCACCTACTCCCTTCACCACTACTGCCTAAGATGGACGACCCTGGAATGCCGACCATACACCGCTCCATCAACCAAAGAAGCTTCCAGAGAAGTTGTCCACAACACGGGAACAGGCATTAATCAATGTCAAGGATGGCGACCAAGACCACTAACTCTGGGACAATGTTGTGCAAAACATCCCCATCAAGATTCAAGACTGTTCCTAAACACCACAAGATCCAAGAAGAACTAGACGCGGAGACGTTCCCGGAATTCACAAGCCCAGTTGGAATGGAGTTGACAGACAAGGAAGAAATTAAGAAGATTGAAAAGAAGTCCGCTCAACCCTAACCAACCGAACACTCAGTCCATGCTGAGGAGAAAGATCAAAGTACACCTTCGGAAGACCAATCACTACCCGCGTCATCAATTGATCAATCAATGGCCACTACATCTACGCCATGGGAGGAAATTAAGGAAGACCCGAAGGCCAGCAAGTTCCAAGGATAAATCAAGGACTACTTCAAGATCTAGCTTGGGGGAGAGCACCCCCAGTTATCACGATAAGTATCACTATCCTAGGTGTTTAATATTAGCTAGTTATTTGAGTGTTAGTTAAAAGTCTTAGTTTGAATAAAATGCTAGAGTCTGCTAGTTGGCTTTTCTCTTAAATAATGATCTTGATGATATATGCTTGGAGATGATGAATAGTTGCTCCGCCGTAATACCTTTTAAAAGTGCTTAGTTTTCAGACCTAGATTTTCCTGAAGCTTAAATGCTTAATTTGCTCTGAACCCAAAACCTGTGCAAGTACATGCTTAATCTGAGTCTAGGCTTTGAAAGACGATTCATGAAAAGTTGAGTTGCTATTGATCAATTTCCTAGAGAAGCTTGATTCCTGGATATATCTCAAAAATCTTGAAAAATCCTACATGATGAGTTCCTGTGTTTGATCCTTGAGAGCTTGTCATACACATCAAGATCATTCCATTCCACCATTTATGCTGCTTCTGACATGGAAGTACGCATTTTCCATCAAGCCATATAGCTCATGCAACTCTAGGATATATCTCTCTCAATGTTAAAAAAAGATTCTGGGGCTACATTCGAAAAAAAAGAGAAGAAAAAAAAGAGAGAGGAAAAAGTGAGATGAGAGAGGGAGAGAAAAGGACAAGTGTCATACTAGGCAAGTAGGGCCTACCTCCCTGAAAAAAAAATTAGAGATGAATAATGGACACGTGTCCGAGGGTGAGTAGAGCCCACATCTCTAAGGAGAGAGAAAAATAGACAAAAGTCCGGGGCGAGTAGAGCCCACCTCTCCAAGAATGGAAAGCCCAGATCTAAGAAAATCTTAGAAAGAGAGATATAGTCCAAGAGCTAGGCTAAAAGGCTTACCACCTTTCACCCTCATCCATCCAACACTATCATCCATATCTTTCCAAGTGTGACTCTATGCTTAAGAAGGTCATACACAGGATCTCTAAGTTTTATCTGAAAAATGTGCAAACCCCCAGGATGATAGTTGATCAAAGAAATTGAGATATACTGCTTGACTTGATTGTTTTGTCTTTTATTTGCTCACGATTTATGAAAAGGCTATGCTTAAAGGTTGAAGGTAAGAGAGAGCAATCTTGTTGAGGAGAATTGGTTTTTGAAAACCATAGTACTTTTGAGGTGTGAAAGCGTTGCAGCAACTCCTGATCCTGCTAAAGCATATCTTTGCTAGGGACTAGCAAAGGGTAAGCTTGGGGGAGTTTGTTGACACATCCTAACGTATACTTTTACTTGTCAACTAAATAAAGAAAAGGGCATAAAATGAATATCAATATAGACTTAGGGGTTTGCTACTAATGAATTCCACGAGTTTTGGTGAATTATATATTTTCAGGGACTATTCAGGAAAATGCGAAAAGAATGAATTCTAGAAGGCTCCAGAAGACTCCCGAACTCAACCGAAGTGGGCCCCAAGAAAATATGCATCTAGAAGTGACAAGAGGCCCACACGCGAAGGCGGAGCCCGGCCTGGGCTCAGCCCAGGCCGACCGGCCCTGTGGGGAGGCCGATCGGGCCCCCCTGGCCCCGATCAGGCCCATCTTCTGGAAGCTTCCTCCACCGCCTCCTAGGATCAATCTAAACCACTTGTTTAGGTCGGTTTGATCCTACGGCGCACGGTACCCCCTCAAGACTATATAAGCAGCCCCTCTGACCCCAGGGTAGGCAATCCAATTCATTCTGATCACCAATGCCTACCTGAGATAGAAGCTCTAGATTAGAATTAGAGTTGGAGAGAGTTGTATCAAGTTGAGAGATTGGAGCCATGGTCTAATTAGATCTAGCCAATCTTGTTCGAGAGGATTAGAGAGCGGTAGAGGCGAAGCTGAAGGAAGGCCCGGACATGTCGGTGTCTCCTCTTCATCTTCTACCTCTGGGGTCAGACTCCATTGGAGCCCGATCCTGAGACCTTGCGGGAAAGATCGACTTCTTATTCAAGTGAGCAACATTGTCTTTATTGTTCTTACGGTTCATAACTTTTTGAGTACTTTAATTCCTGTAGCTCTTGAATTAAAGTTGCATGTTTAGTGTAAGCGTGGTGCTTAGACTAGCTAGCTTATGAATGCCTTCTATATTCCGGATCGTGTGGTAGATCGTGGTGGTGACAGCACCATTGAGTCCTTCGTAGTCCACCTCCCGTCTATAGAAACCGTAGGACTCCGCCCATAGATTCTCAGGAGGTTCCCTTTACAAAGTGTGCCTTCAGACAATCACCCCATAAGAACAATATAGACATAGCTTGTGAGCATAAGAACCAGACATCCTTAAGTGCTCCTTATCTCTTCTTTCTGTCAAGTCCTTGATAGCTTCTCAGGGATTAGTCTTTTTACTCCAGACCTTTCTCTCTACCTTTCTCCCTGTGGATTCGATATTTAAAACCCTCTCCCGGGTGGAATGCTCGCCGGTATCCGTGCGCTTGCGGATTATCCATCATAATATTTCTTTAGGCTTAACAAATACCAACAGTAGACTTATCATTAATCATGACTATATCAAATATACTACTAGAATAAAGTAAGAACTTAGCAATTGCACACATATCATTGAAATAGCATAAAGTCATTGAGAAACAATATAAGAACTGAATCTTGAGAACTTACAGATCTGGAACTGGAGCAAAGCTCAACTCTACTCGAATTTGACTCTCTATCTAGAACTAGGTTCTTGATCTAGAAATTAGATCTTGAACTATGAAGTAGCTATCCTATCTCTGATGTATCCTCTTCTTCTCTTGTCTTGGCCTGATGATGATGATCTTCTGAGAGATGCATACCATGCCCTAGGGGGGGGTCTGGGGTTGCTTATATAGCCCGGAGAGATAATCCGTCGCCGTAGGATTAAACCGACCTAAACAAGTGGTTTAGATTAACCCTAAGAGGCGGTGGAGGAACCTTCCCGAAGCAGGGCCTGATCGGGGCCAGGGGAGCCCGATCGGCCTCCCTATAGGGCCGGTCGGCCTAGGCTGGGCCCCGGCTGGGCTCCGTCTTCGCGTGTGGGCCTCTTGTCCCTTCTAGATGCATATTTTCTTGGAGCCCACTTCGGTTGAGTTCAGGAGTCTTCTGGAGCCTTCTAGAATTCATTCTTTTCGCATTTTCCTGAAGAGTCCCTGAAAATATATAATTCACCAAAACTCGTGGAATTCATTAGTCTAAGGCCCTATGCTACTGTTGATTTATCTTTTTGGTCCTTTTTCATGTATTGTTGATGCATAAAAATAAGAGTTAGTGAGCATCAACAAACTCCCCCAGGCTTACCTCTTGCTAGTCTCTTAGCAACACTCAGTGTTACCACAATAAATTCTTTTCCAAGGTAGGATGAAAAAGTCAGACTTTTAAAACCTGCTTATATCTGCTTGAGAACATGGGGCTTTTATCTGTACTTGGGTCTTGAGCAGTTGAAAGATATAACAATTAAGTCAAGCACCATGTCTCAAGTTCTTGGTTTCACTAAGATTCTGGAGTTTTGCAAAAGATGTTCAAGTTAAAGTTTAGAGTACTCCTGTATGACAACTTGATATGATAAAACATAAAAACTTTCAACTTTAGCCTGCCTTTGCTTCATTTGTTCCTGAAATATATCTCTCTTTCTAGCAATAATCTTAAGAGAACCTTGGGTTACATGACATTAGGAGAGGTGGGCCCTACTCGCCCCGGACATTTGTCCATTTTTCTCTCTCCTTAGAGATGTGGGCTCTTCTCGCCCTCGGACTTGTGTCCATTATTCATCTCTAATTTATCCTTTTTAGGGAGGTAGGCCCTTCTCGCCTAGTAGAACACTTGTTCATTTCTCTCCCTCTCTCATCTCACTTTTTCCTCTTTTTTTATGTCATGCCCAAGTCTCTATGAAGGCATAGAGAGATATAAAACTGGAACATTCTGAGCAAATTTTTAACAAGGCTCTTTTTTTTAACAGGACATAAAGTCTTGTGTCATACAGGAGACTCGTTATATATGAATTTTATGATTAAAAAGTGAATCTCCAGAATTTAGTGTTACTTTGAACAAGATAAACAGCAGCTCAACTTAATCATGTCAATCAATCAATCACCTAGACTTAGATCGAGAAATTGCTCCCACAAGAATCTCAAGCTCAAAGCATGTTTCAAAATCTAAACAATTGTATCCATGTCTTGGGAGAACTTCAAAAGATGGTGAGCTAGGCATTTGCAGCACTGAAGAGCATTTGTTTATCATGTCCATTTAGCATACTTCTCTAGTTCTTTATTTATTTTAAACAAGGGAAATTTTTATTTTATTTTATTTTATTATTATTTCAAACTTATCAAACTAAACAAAACTTAAAATAAAAATATATAAATAGATAGTTGATACTTACCTTGGGGGCTTCTCCCCCAAGCTGCTTGATTCTACATCCCCCACTAGCGAAATCTGCTTGCCAGTAGTTCAGCGTTTTGCGTCTGCGGTTTCTTGTATATCTTCTAATCGTTGTCCTGCCTGGTCCATCCACTGTTGTTGTTGGCGTAGCATGTTGGTGTGGGTATCCTGAGTGCTCATTTGCGTCCTCATGTTGTCATGGACACCTTGGCGGAACGTCGTAGAATACTGATGGTCGAATCCTGAAAAAGAGTTACGGGCAGCTACAAAATTCGAAGATGATGCGTAAAACCTGCCACTTCCAAACTCCTGTCTTCCAAGGTTGCTCGGTCCTTGCGATGGTAAATCTCCTCCTCGGTACGCGCAACGAGGGTATGTTGGCACGAAGTTTTCATATGATCGATACGCGACGTCTTCGGACAGTGGGTCAGCTCCGGCATAGTTTGACGATGAGGCTCGAGCTGACGTTCGTGGAGGTTGCTGCTGGACCGGTTGTGCCTGCTCATTGATCAGAAAAGATTGCACAGAATATATACCCAATCCCGGGTTAGGTAACGGGATTGTGCTCTTATTGTGGATATAGTGCAATTTTTCTTGAATTTTCTTAACCCATCTTCCTTGGCGGAAGTAATCGTAGCCGATGATCTCACGAGGAGTATCAATGCTGATGAAAGTGGCATCTCCAAGGATGCCTAAGTCATCGGCTATCCGGGTGATCAGAGAGGTGCAGCTTACATCTCCAACTAGGTTGGGGAACGAGAGCCAGTGCTCTACTAGCATCTTAACAGGGGACACAGCTTTTCTTTTCAGAGCAGCATAAATCAACTGCATGTCCCCTACTCTCACGCTGATATTATCATTGCGTGGAAAAAGGACAAGGCTTATCCACTTGTGAAAGAAACGGAGAGTGGGATGCTGAATATCATTGGTGCGTGGCTTGTGTGCGTTCTCTTTCCCTGTAACGTCCGTCCAGAGGTGTAGCCTATCAAAATCTTCAAGAGACGAGTCTAAATCTAAGGCACATCCTTCTGCGAACCCTAAGGTGTTACTCAACCTTCTCCAAGATAGAGTGTGCTCTTGACAGAACAACCGAAAGGTTACCCCATCGTTAGAGGATTTCAAAGTGCAAACAAACTCTAAAGTGAGGAGACGGCAACCCCTTTCAGAAGTGTGATAAAAAGAGGTCCACCCCAGCAGAGCAAAAATCTGGCTGAACTCAGAGTTCAATCCTGCTTCTTGCATGAATTCTTCGCTAAACATGGGTGTAAGGACAAAAGAACGTTTCTTCAGTTTCTCATACCTTTCCTTCTCTTCTCCTCTCCTGATGTGCAAATGCACATCATTGGTTAGGATCTTTCCTTGTGATTGCGATGCCGAAGGAGAGGGGTTAGAGACCGGTGAGGGAGACTCCTGAGAGTCTACATTCATCGACCGCTGGGAGTTGGCTCTGGAACTAGAGCGTCTGAGGATTCTCCCAAACATGGTGTCTAAGGCTTTCAAGGGTGTAAGAGAAAAGTTTAGAGCTAGGCTACCCTTGGATTTCTTCTCCACTCTCTTCCTAAGCTTTCTTTCTCTTGAGGCAGCACTGCAAAAGCTCGAAGGTGAGGCTTTCTGGGCTGGTGTGTGTGCGAAGAACTGGGTAGGAGGTGGCTGCTTATATAGGCCCAAGGGGGGTGGCCGGCCGGCCTGGTGGTGGGGCCGGTCGGCCCCACCTAGCCTCCACTCGGGTGCCCTCTCCTCCATCCATTTCCTGTTGTCTTCCAACGCTAGAAAAAGTGCCTTGTGAGTAGGAAAAGAAGGTGCTGGTGGATGAAGTGATAAGATAAGGTAGGTAAAGACTTGATGTGTATCCCTATGGCATGTGGGTCCCATGCGTAAGGGTAAAGGCAAATATAACAACAAAAATATAGTAGTAAAAATATTTTTATGCCACCACGAAAAAATCATTATACGGGTTTTGTCACACCGTAAAATTATTTACCATGGGGCGTGAAAAAGTTTTTTACTGTAGTAAATATGAAATTCAGAAATATATTTTTGTGTTTTTACCGGTTACCTTTGACGAGGGTTCGTAGTTTGAGTCCTCGAACGGGACTTCCAAGTCTTCTAATATTCAGGTGCATCCTCCGTCTTCAGAGATAATAGTCCTTCTGATGATGTCTTTTCTTGATCGATCATGTTCGCATTGATGTTGAGCTCTGGTCTGGATCTGAAGGCAAACTTCTCCTCCTTTCCATTGATCTCAAATGTGATCTCCCCTCTGCCTACATTGATGCGTGCATTGGCGGTGCTCAGGAATGGTAGCCCGAGAATTAGTGAAACCCTGGAGTCTGGGTGCATATCCAATACCACGAAATCAACTGGCACCAAGAACTCTCGGATTTTCACTAGAACATTCTCGGCGATTCCTGATGGGTAGCGAACTGATTGATCTGCCAATTGGAGACACATCGATGTTGGAACCAAGGTAGGGTGCTTGAGCTTGTCGAAGACAACCTTGGGCATCACACTAACACTTGCTCCAAGATCACAGAGTGCATTGTTGAAGTATTGATTTCCAATGGAGCACTCTATAGTGGGGCATCCTGGATCCTTTTTCTTGATGAGCGATGTGTTCAGGATTGCCGTACTACATTCTTCGGTCAACTTGATGATCTCCGTAGTTGGCAAAGGTTTCTTCTTATTCAGGATGTCTCGGATGTACTTGGCATATGTCGGGACTTGCATGGCATCCAATAGAGGTATGTTGACATAAAGCTTCTGGATGACTTCGATGAACTTCCCGAATTGATCATCAACTTGAGGTTTTCTCACTCTTCTTGGATATGGTATGAAGTTGGTGTCGTGGAAATCTTGTCTTGCTGAGTCTTGTTCTTCTTGCATGACTTCTTCTACGTTATTATCCTTCTCTGGAGCTTCGGCTGGTGCTACAGGTACTGCAGATGTTGTAGGTGCTGTAGGTGTTCTAGCCGGTGGTCTTGCTGTGCCCTTGGGATATGATGGATCTGTTGTTTGCTTGCCACCCCTTGTTCGAACATTAAATACCTGCTCAGGGTTAGTGGCAACAGGTGCAACAGCAGACAATTTTGATAACTTTGATTCTAGTTCAGCATTAAAGATAGCTTGATCTTTTAAGATTTCAGAAAAATTATCCATCTTAACATTTATGTCTTCTAGAATCTTATCATTAGCAACAAGCTTCTTAGAGAGATTATTGGTTATTTTATCCTGTTCTTCAATTAACTCTCGTAGCGAAGGTCGCTTGGAATTATTACTTGTATGCTTACCTGCGTAAGTCGGTCGTGGTTGTAGGTCCTTTTCTTGGGTTGGTGCTGACTTGTGGACCACCAAGCTTGAATTTCTTGAAGTATTCATCGAATCTTGTAAGGCTTGTCGATCCTTCTTGAAGTTGGCTCGTTCCTCAAGCCTGTTCAACAGCACGTCCATACTAGTTGATAGTTCTTTCAACTCTTCATCTTCTTGTACTTCTTCACTCTGACGACAGTGTTGAGTGTTCTTCTGGGTCCAGCCTTGATTTTCAGATATCTTCTGCATAAGTGTATTGGCTTGTCTCGTAGTGAGTGACAAGAATGATCCTTTAGCAGCTGCATCTAGATGCTCAGACGCTTTTTGATTTAATCCATGGTAAAAGCTTTGTAAGAGCATTGATTCTTTTATTCCATGGTGAGGGCAATCTGATATATATTCTTGCAAACGTTCCCATACCTCTGGAATTGACTCGCCTTTTTGCTGCTAGAAATTGGTGATTTTTCCACGTAAAGCATTGGTTTTGCCTGTGGGGAAAAACTTTGATAGGAAGGTTGTAGAACATTCCTCCCATGTGTTGATTTTATTGGAGTAGAACCATTGTCTCGCCCTTCCCTTTAGTGAAAATGGGAATAAGCGGAGTAGGATCGTTTCCTTGGGAATGTCCTTGATGGAGATGGTGGTGCCTTTCCCCGGCAACGGCGCAAGAAATGCTTGTTGAAATTCTTAACGCAACTTCCAAAGAATAGATCTAGAATCCATTCTAAGCAATGGCGCAAGAAATGTTGGTTGGTATAAGATAAGCCTACAGAAATATTATGGTAGATAATCCGCAAGCGCACGGATACCGGTGAGCATTTCACCCGGGGTGATGGGTTTTAAAATATCGTATCCACAGGGAAGATGGATGGATGTAACAAAAGACATAGGGATGGCAGTAGACTACTTTATGGACTTTGATGGAATGGCACATACTTTAACAGGGGTAAGCCAAATGATAAAGTAATGATAAATCAGACAGGCAGAGGCACATGTGGAGCATAGAACATACTATTCCTAGTCTAGATTAGAATTGGATTTACTTAAGAGGCACAATTCTATATAGCATACAAAGACTGAGTTATTCATCTATTCTAATGTAGCATATCATCACATATAGCATAGTCATGGATAAATGTGAACACCCTGAAGATTACCCAAGAAGATCAAGGACGAAACTTGATCCTCCCAAGAATCATTGTTCGACTAGTCTTATACTCGGGGGGTGGACTGCAAAGGACTCAATAGGCCTGTCACGCCCACGATCTACCACACGACCCGGAGTATAAGGTGAATCCGCAAGTAAATTATATCTAAGCACCATGCTTACATACTTTCTACTACCTAGCATACGCGCGTAATATACTAGGAGCTCTACGAATAAGTGCGTAGACTTATCATTAATCATGACTATATCAAATATACTACTAGAATAAAATAAGAACTTAGCAATTGCACACATATCATTGAAATAGCATAAAGTCATTGAGAAACAATATAAGAACTGAATCTTGATAACTTACAGATCTGGAATTGGAGCAAAGCTCAACTCTACTCGAATCTGACTCTCTATCTAGAACTAGGTTCTTGATCTAGAAATTAGATCTTGAACTATGAAGTAGCTATCCTATCTCTGATGTATCCTCTTCTTCTCCTGTCTTGGCCTGATGATGATGATCTTCTGAGAGATGCATACCATGCCCTAGGGGGGGTCTGGGGTTGCTTATATAGCCCGGAGGGATAATCCGTCGCCGTAGGATCAAACCGACCTAAACAAGTGGTTTAGATTAACCCTAAGAGGCGGTGGAGGAACCTTCCTGAAGCAGGGCCTGATCGGGGCCAGGGGGAGCCCGATCGGCCTCCCTATAGGGCCGGTCGGCCTGGGCTGGGCCCCGGCTGGGCTCCGTCTTCGCGTGTGGGCCTCTTGTCCCTTCTAGATGCATATTTTCTTGGAGCCCACTTCGGTTGAGTTCGGGAGTATTCTGGAGCCTTCTAGAATTCATTCTTTTCGTATTTTCCTGAATAGTCCCTGAAAATATGTAATTCAGCAAAACTCGTGGAATTCATTAGTCCAAGGCCCTATACTACTGTTGATTTATCTTTTTGGTCTTTTTTCATGTATTGTTGATGCATAAAAATAAGAGTTAGTGAGCATCGACAACTGATAGTTGTATATTTACAATGACCATGCACCCTTTATATTTATAGGGTCGCTCAACTTACGACTTGACGAGCAACTCATGCATAGGAAACAATCTCTTAGCTAAATTGACTACAACTTGACTACCTTAATTAATATCTAATAAACAGAAAATATTTAAGATACACCGATTCTGACTTTCCTCCCCGCAGAATCCTTCTCAGTTAAGCCTCCTCGAGTATGTTTTGGCCAAGGTAACCGGATTAGGAATATTTTAATCTCGTTTCAGCCAGGGTAACCAGATTAGGAATATTTTAATCTCCAAAGGCCGAATATCATAACGTCATCAAATATGATTTTCTCCCTGCCGCATCCCCTCAGAGTTCAATTGTTGTGCGTCTTCTTTCGTTACGTGCAACCTTTGTTTTAATTATCTGGACATGCACGTGATGACCTTTGCTTATTCTGTGACTCCGTCCAATCAGTGAACCTTGCCGATTATTTTCTCTTTCTTTATTCTAATCTCCTTCATCATGCATGCATATTAGCTTCCCATCCTTTCAGCCGATTGCCCGGTTTGCCGATCCTCCTCTTCAGTTGCCTAGCCGATTCCTTTCAGGATTTCTCCAATGCTCCATCCAGCCGATGTCTCACTTCCTTCTACTCAGTTTGCCTCCATTATTAAATAAAATAATCTGGCCAGGGTGATAACCATATTGGGATATGAAGATCACGTTGTTTCCATCCGTGACTTGCCGTACTTGCATGCTTCTGGCTCCGTCGACGAACACTACTGTATATCAGCTTTCACATCGGTACTCCATCATGCATACCAATAGCCAAATCTTTCCGTAATTCATATTATACCAGATTTACCAAAATTCGGTGTCAACACAATAGCCAAATCTTTCCGTAATTCATATTATACCGGATTTACCAAAATTCGGTGTCAACAACTCCCAACCCAGTTCCTCTTAGTTAAATTATCCTTTGTTAAAATGACACCTCGTTGCAAGTACCAAATTAAAATCTTTATCTTTAGAGGAATCTTTAGCTTCCATATGAATTTGTTATTAAACGGCACACCTTGGTTTATTAGATACTCATACATAGAGTGAACTGAAAATTGTCCATGTCGATGTAAATCCCAGGTGAAAATATTTCTGCCTTGCGAAAGCTGGTGGTTGGCTATTTTAGCTACTAGGTTGTACCAAGCAATCAATTTGTCCCCAACTAATGCTTTTCGAAAAGAAATATTCAGTGGCATTTGATTCAAAATATTTGCCACTGTTGCATGAGGATCATTGTTTATATTATATAGGTTCGGAAATTGCTCTCCAAGTGGTTTGGAGCCCAACCTAGTGTCTTCCCAAAATTTGGTTTGTGAACCATTTTTTATATTGAAGGTTCCACATCTCAGAAAATCTTCCCTGGCCTTTAATAAACCCTTCCAAAAGTGTGAGTCTCCCGGTTTAATTTGAACCTGAGAAAAACACTTTGAGCTCAGATATTTATTTCTGAGTAGGGTCTGCCATGTACCTTCTTCGTTGAGTAGCTTGAATAACCATTTGCTGAGAAGGTATATATTTTTAATCCAGAGATCTGTTATTATCAGACCTCCTTGATCTTTGGGACGACACAAAATATCCCATTTTGCTACACGATATTTTTTGTTAGCATTGTTGCCTTGCCAAAAGAACCTAGATCTATAGAAATCCAATCTTTTAAGGACACCTTTTGGGATTTCGAAAAAAGACATCATACAAGATGGGAAGGCTACTTAGAACTGAATTCAACAAAGCTAGTATGCCCGCATAGGATAGATGTTTGGCCTTCCAAGTACTTAATTTGTGCTTAAATCGTTCCTCAATAATGCTCCAATCTGCATTACAGAGTTTACAGTGATGCATCGGGATGCCTAAGTATCCAAAGGGATATGAGCCTAGGCTGCATCCAAACAAACTAGTATACTCTTGTTCATAATGTTTAGCTTCTCCATAACAAAAAATCTCACTTTTGTGGAAGTTCATTTTAAGTCCTGATAAATGTTCACAGACACAGAGCAATAATTTCGAATTTTTAGCTTGCTCCAAATCATGGTCCATGAACAAGATCGTATAATCTGCATATCGCAAAATAGACAACCCATCTTCCATATGGTGAGGAATGGGCCCTTTGATTTGATCATCAACATGTGCTCTATTAATCAAAATAGAGAGCATATCTGCCACTATATTGAAAAGTACAGGCGACATGGGATCTCCTTGTTGTAGCCCTTTATTTGTTTGGAAGTAGTGCCCAATATGATCATTAATTTTGATGCCTACACTTCCTCCGGTAACAAAATTTTCAACCCATGCACTCCACTGCGGGCAAAAACCCTTCATTCGAAGAGTTTGCTGGAGAAACAACCATTTTATCTTATCGTAGGCTTTCTCAAAGTCAATCTTGATAATTATCCCATTAAGCTTTTTAGTATTTAATTCATGGGCTGTTTCCTGTAATATCATTACCCGTTCCATGATGTTTCGACCTGGCATAAACGCTTTCTAGGAAGGTCGAACCACCTTGTTTGCTACCCTCATCAGTCTATTTGTAGCAACCTTGGTGAAAATTTTGAAGCTTACATTTAGTAAGCAACTAGGCCTATATTGTTGAATTTTTGTCGCTTGCTTTGTTTTTGGAGGCAAGGTATAGAGGGAGATGCCCTTCAAAAGAATCATTGAAAAGGGCTAAGAGATCCGATTTTATGATATCCCAGAACACTTAATAAAATTCTGCTGGGAAACCATCTGGACCAGGGGCTTTATTATATTCCATTTGGAACACCACCTCTTTTACCTCTTTCTCTGTAAAAAGGAGCTATGAGAAATTTATTCTCCTCATCAGTCACCTGAGGTATATCCTGATTATTGTTTTCCACCAGGGTAAAGTTGTTTTCCTTTGGTGATCCAAAGAGCCCTTTATAATAGTTTGTGATATAAGTTTTTAATTCAATATCACCTACTATAACTCCCTCTTCTTGTTCTAATCTGAAGATACGTTGTATTATGTGTTTACCATTAGCAACCAAATGGAAATATTGAGTGTTGTCATCACCTTCCAAGTGGTCTTTAATTTAGTTTTAGCTCTGTCATACCATTTAATTTCTTCTTCCCTCAGAAGATGAACTAATTGTGCATAAATCTCCATTGTCTTGCTTTTCTGATTTTTTCCTATATGCTCATTTGATAACAGTTCGGTGTACTTAATTAGCTGCGCAAGCCATGATTTGAGTTGCAGGATATTTGGTATCCCGTGCATTCATCCGTTTCTAACAAGACACTATACTAAACTGCCGGCCAATTAGACCCAAAGCTACCCATGCCGATAGATTAAAAACAGTCTCCCGCGAGGAGACATGACATAGAATATATGATGCAAAGGAGCGGAGAGGGATAGGCCCCTCTCTATCTGACAAATAGGGTCCACAGGCAAATAGAGGCCTATGCTGATTTTCCACGAGAGTTGAGTGCTAATTTTAAACTTCTATTTTTTACATTTTGACCTACAAATGGGTTTTAGATGCCTCAATTTGTAGGCTTCCACTAGAGTTGCTATAATCCCTTGAAATTGGCTGACTTAACAGAACGATTGTTTCACGATGCAGAAGTAGGCCTGACAATGGGCTTATGCAGAACCCATTATGGATGGCCACAGCATGCACCTATACACCGATGATATATAATATACTATTATACTCATACATGGTGTGGGTATACAATGCGCAGCTAGTTTTGACATTAATGGCAGGTACGCGCTACCGGAAACAGGGGCTTTGCCGTGTGCCCCAGACATACGGCAAAGTCAAAAAAAACCGCACGGCAAACTCTTTGCCGTGCCTTTTTCGCCGCCGCGCACGGCAAAGGCTGCACGACAGCCATTCGCACGGCAAATGGCCTTTGTCGTGCGCCGACGCACGACGGACCCTTAGTCGTGCGCCAAGCCACCACGCACGGCAGAAAAAAGTGCTACCGGCGCCGTCGCATTAACGGGACCTCTTTGCTGTGCGGGCCCAACAGACGCACGGCAAACATTTTTAAAAAAATAAAAGAAACAATCCATGCCCCCACCCCGCCACCGCTCGGTCCCCACACCATCGCCGCTCGGTCCCCACCCCGCCGGCCTCCTTGCCCGCGCAACCGTCGCCACCACGCCGGCACCACCGCAGCCCCATCTGCTCCACGCGCCGGATCTGGAGGGGCACCGCGTTGAGGAGGGAGGAGGCGGTCGCGCCGTCGAGGAGGCGGCCACGCCGTTGGAGGAGAAGAAGGGAGGAGGCCGCCACGCCGTTGGAGGAGAAGACCACGGCGCCATGGAGGAGGACGCCGTACCGTCGAGGAGGGCGCCGTGCCATCGGAGAAGCAGGGAGGGGCCGCATCTGCCCCAACCACGTCCCCGACGACGATGGAGCTCCCCCGCGCGGTGCCAACAGTTGCAGCTGTGGGCGCGGGGTGGACAGGGTGTTGTGCACCTCCTCCTCCTCCGTGACGCCGGGCCGCCGTGCCCATCCACCGCGTCTCCGCGCCGCCGCGTCGCCAAGCCCCTCCTCTGCGGCTCAGCGCCGCCGGCCTCCTCATCCGCGCCTCCGCGCCCCTCCTCCGCGCCGCCAGGTGAGAGATGGGGGCCGGAGGAGGGGCGACTGCCGGGAGGGAGAGGGGTGGAGAGGAGAGACGGCGGCCGGGAGGGAGGAGCCGAGGGCGGCGGCATGGAGGAGGGGCACGGCGGGATATGGGGGAGGGAGGGAGAGGGCGAGCGGCGGCGCCCGAAGGGAGGGGAGGCAGGAGGCGTTTAGGGTTTCGCAGAGGGGGAGGGGGTTAAATAGTGAAGGCCGGCAGCGGTGTTTGGGCTGCTGGAATTAATGGGTCGGCTGACCCAAATTGGGTTTGCCGTGCGACCAACAACGTCCCACGACAGCAACTATTTTTCATAAAATGTTATCAAATGCATTTAATTAGTTAAATATATTAAATAAATTTGAAATTATACCAAATTTTAACATGGAGTACAATATGTTGTATGTGAAGAATAAAAAAACTTTCAAAGTTGAACTCAAATGTGACCGTCACTTTCACTGCAAACCTAACTGCATTCACCTCAACTCTATGAAACTTCTTCGGAGATGTTTCTGTTTGTAAGCATCGTACGTGACAAAATGTGCGAAAGTCACTCAAATTTTTACCACAATCTCTACATGTGATATCATGAGGTATTTACAAATATCATAATTTTCAGACTTCATTTGCATTTTTTAGAATTTTAAAATCTTTCGGACACACGGTCGTGGTCATGTTTCGTGGTCAAGACATTCAAAATTTCTTTTGATTTCATGGGACAGGTCTTAATTTGGGGTAAAAAAACATGAATATCATTTTTCCTTTCATTTCATTCTATTATTTGAATCACTTGGAGTTCAAATTTGATTTGATTCAAAATAATGCTTGAAATGTAATTAATTAGTTAAATATAGCAAATAAGCACAAAAATGTACAAAAATTTAATACAGAGTACTACATGTTGTATAAGGTGTGGAGAAAAATTTAGAAGTGTAGAAGATGATTTTTTTGTCACCTTTGTCGTGCACCTGCTTATGGCGCACGGCAAAGCCACCTCTTTGCCGTGCGCCTTGTGTAGGCGCACGGCAAACAGGTGTCTTTGCATTAAGGCGCACGGCAAACAGGTGGAAAAATCACAAAAAAGGACAAAAATCATCCCCGCCTCCCCGTTGCAAACGGCGGTAATGGATGTTGGAAAAAAATAGTTTGCCGTGCGTAAAAAAAACGCACGGCAAACTCAACGTTTGCCGTGCGCAAAAATAAAGCGCACGGCAAACAACGAATTTGCCATGCGTTTTTTCTTTACCGTGCGCCCGATACAAAATGCACGGCAAAGACCGTGCGCCCGAAATAAAACGCACGGCAAACTTTCGGAGCGCACGGCACAGTTGGAGTTTCCGGTAGTGACGTTTGACATTCACTTAGGTGTATGGCTTACACTGACAACTCGGATTCCGCTGCGCACTCTAACATGATTTAGTGCATCGTCATATGTTATCCTTCCATCTTTTGTTCCATCTATAAAAGAGTATTAGTGAAGGAGGAGAGGCCAGTGCTACAAAGCTGAGAGATGAGCGGATGATGCTCTTGAAGCACAAATAGAACTAGGTGGCATCTCGAACTCTTCAACCATCAGTCCTCTTAATGATGAAGCTTTGAGAACAAATAAGATATGTGGATGAACACAATAAGGTTTTATTTATTTTATTACTGGCCTTAGGAAGACCAGAATGATTTGCAATTCAATTGTCAGAATGACCCAGAGCAAATATCACTACTAGAGAATGGGTCATTTGTCCCTGGCCCAAATTGTCATTTGTACCGGTTTTATTACCACCCGGTACAAATGAGGTCATTTGTACCGGGTGGGAAGGGCGGGGGCCGACGCGGCCCTGTCAGGGCACATTTGTACCAGGCGGTGGCCCGCCCCGGTACAGATGTGCCTCATTTGTACGGGGTGGTGACACCGCCCGGTACAAATGTGATGCCAACACATTTGTACCGGTGCGAGCCACCGCCCGGTACAAATGTTCCCACATTTGTACCGGTTCGAGCCACCGCCCGGTACAAATGTGTAACAGCTATATTTCCTCCTCCTTCCCCCTGCCCGAGCCCTCTCCCCACTCTTCTTCTTCCTCACTCCAACTCGAGCTTCCCCCTCCCCCATGGCGCTCTAGGGAGTTTTTGCCCGATTTGCGACGATTTCTTCACGATTTCACTCATTGAAGTGTTGTGGAGGTTAGTTACTTCATTCTCCCTTGATATACGGTTGCCGTTTTTAGTTTTATGCTTTGAACATATATAGAGTATTTTATGAAATTTTGAATGGACAAGGAATGGTGATTGTTTGTATTTAGGTTCATATTTGTCTATGTTCTAATATAAAGAAGTTGTCATGATAGATGTATGAGATGTTGTATGTAATGATAGAATTTTTTTCGATATTTATATTTATATTTATATTTATATTTTCATCATTAGAAAATTAGTTTTCATCCTTAGAAAATTGATTTTCTTATTAGAAAATTAGTTTCCTTATTAGAAAATTAATTTTCGTCTTAATAAAATTGGTTTCCTCATTAGAAAAATAGTTTCCCATTAGAAAATAAGTTTACTCATTATATTTTCGTATTATATATCTATTCATAAGAAAAAAAGTAATATTGGGTGGCTAATGATTGTTTGGTGATATACTTTGTAGATGAGTCGACAATGGATGTACACGGACAAGAGAATCTCCACAGAATACATTAATGGGTTACGCAGATTTCTAGATGTGGCAGAAGCAAACAAGCTCCCGTCTGGTTTCATTATTTGTCCATACAAAAAATGCAATAACCAGAAGGATTTCTCATCGATAAAGAGTCTTCACGATCACTTATTAAAATGGGGATTCATGCCTATTTTGTATGGACAAAGCATGGGGAAAGAGGGGTTGTAATGGAAGATGACGAAGAAGAAGATGATCAGATTCCAGATTGGACTGAAGGTGGTGCCTTTGCAGATGAACCAATGGGAGAGGATTACATGGGGGAGACTGAAGGAGCTGGTCCGGCCGATGATCCTCTCGACGATCTAGGTCAGGTGTTACGCGATGCAACGGAAGATTGCGAAACGGTGAAGGAGTCAAAGAAATTTGAACGTATGTTACAAGATCACAAGAAACCGTTGTACCCTGATTGCAAAGATGGGCACAAGAAGTTGGGTAGCACATTGGAAATGCTGCAATGGAAGGCTAGAAACGGAATTTCTGACACGGCCTTTGATGACTTAATGATGATCGTCAAGGACATGCTTCCCGAGGAGAACGAAATGCCGACGTCAACGTATGAAGCTAAAAGGGTTGTTTGTCCTCTCGGTTTGGAGGTACAAAAGATACATGTGTGCCCTAATGACTGTATCTTATACCGAGGTAAAGAATACGAGGAATTAGAGGCTTGTCCCGTGTGCGAAGCGCAGCGTTATAAGATCACACGAGATGATCCTTATGATGTTGAGGGGGAGAAGAAGAAGAAGAAGAAGAAGATTCCTGTGAAGGTGGTGTGGTATTTTCCAGTGATACCACGGCTGAAGCGTCTTTTCAGGTGCAAGGCGAATACAAAGTTGATGCATTGGCACAAAGAAGAACGTAGACAAGATGAAAAGATCAGGCACCCCGCTGATGCGGCGCAGTGGAGATTAATTGATAGAGAATTTCCGGAGTTCGAAAAGGATGCAAGGAACATTCGGTTTGGTTTAAGTACGGATGGATTTAATCCATTCGGTGAGTTTAGCAGTGGTCATAGCACTTGGCCTGTGACCTTATGTATGTTCAACCTTCCTCCCTGGATGTGCATGAAGCGAAAGTTCATCATGATGCCAATTATCATCCAAGGCCCAAAGCAGCTGGGCAATGACATCAATGTGTACCTAAGACCGTTGATTGATGAGCTTAAAATGTTATGGGAGGAAAAAGGTGTACCTGTGTGGGATGAGGACAAGAAGGAGACCTTTGATCTACGAGCATTGTTGTTAGTAACCATCAACGATTGGCCGGCACTTGGTAACCTTTCAGGACAAACAAACAAGGGATTCCGAGCATGCACGCACTGTTTAGATGATACCTGCAGCATGTATCTAAAACACAGTAAAAAGGTTGTGTATTTGGGCCATCGTTGATTTCTTCCTCCTACGCACCCGTTAAGAGAAGAAGGAATAAACCATTTTGAAGGTGTTGGAGAAAAACGTAAGAATCCCTTGCACCGTGATGGTAAACTTGTATTTTCAATGGTCAAAGATTTGAAGGTAGTGTTTGGGAAGGGTTCTGGTAGCCAATCTGTTCCAAACGATAAGGATGGACATGCACCGATGTGGAAGAAGAAGTCGATATTTTGGGAGCTACCTTATTGGGAAGTCCTTGAGGCTCGCAATGCAATTGATGTGATGCATGTGATGAAGAATTTTTGCGTGAACTTGCTTGGCCACCTAGGTGTATACGGAAAGTCAAAAGATACAACTGAAGCACGTCGGGATCTCAAACTTATGAAGCAACGAGATGGTCTGCATCCTGAAAAGAGAGATAATGGAAATTACTTGGCCCCTGCTAGTTACACACTAAGCAAGGAAGAGAAGAATATGATGTTTGATTGCTTGAATAGTATCAAGGTCCCAACGGGCTACTCCTCGAACATACAACGAATAATAAACTATAAAGACAAAAAATTCACAAATCTGAAGGCTCATGACTGCCACGTGTTGATGACACAATTGCTGCCTGTTGCACTAAAGGGTACTCTACCAGAGAATGTGAGATTGGCAATCGTCAAGGTCTGTGCATTCTTGAACCAGATCTCTCAGAAGGCAATCCATCCAGACAAGCTAGTGCAGATGCAGAAAGATGTCGTGCAATGCCTCGTCAGCTTTGAGATGATCTTTCCACCATCTTTCTTTACTATCATGACCCACCTTCTAGTCCATCTTGTTGAAGAGATTTTGATCCTGGGGCCTGTGTATTTACACAACATGTTCCCTTTTGAGCGGATGATGTCTGGTTTTAAAAAGTATGTTCGTAAGGAAGCATCACAAAGGGATATGCTACAGAGGAGGTCATTGAGTTTTGCGTCGACTTTATTGATGAGCTTGCTCCGATTGGACTCCCTGTATCACGCCATGAGGGGACACTCAGGGGAAAGGGCACACTAGGGAAGAAATCTCGGATGGATATGGATGAAATGTTATATCGTAAAGCACATTCCACTGTCCTGCAACAATCATCCCTAGTGGCTCCATACATGGAGGAGCACAAGTCCATTATACGGGACTCAAACAAAGGGAAAACTAGGGGCTGGATTACACATCATCACGTTGATACTTTCGGAACGTGGTTGCGGAAAAAACTAATTGGTGATAAAACTATTGAAGAGCAACTCCAATGGTTGGCTAGAGGTCCATCTATCACGGTGCTTACGTTCCAAGGCTACGAGATAAATGGATACACATTCTACACGAGAGCCCAAGACCAAAAGAGCACGAACCAAAACAGCGGTGTCAGTATAGATGCAATAAACGATAATGGAAATGTAGAAACATACTATGGTGTCATTGAAGAGATATGGGAATTAGACTATGGACCTTTAAAAATCCCTCTTTTTAAGTGCCAGTGGGTAAAAAATACTGGAGGAGGTGTAACGACAGACAACTATGGGATGACAATAGTGGATCTCAACAAGGTAGGATACAAAGACGAACCATTTGTCCTAGCCAATGATGTGACTCAAGTTTTCTACGTGAAAGAGATGTCAAGCAAACCTCAAAAAAGAAGGGCGCTGAGAAGGGTGGTGATAATAAGCTGATTGATAATGAGCCAAAGCGTCACATTATTCTACCGGGAAAAAGAAAAATTGTTGGAGTTGAGGACAAGACTGACATTTCAGAAGATTATGATCAGTTTGATGATCTTCCTCCATTTTCAGTGAAGGTTGACCCAAGCATCCTATTAGCCCAAGAGGACACTCCGTACTTACGTCGCGATCACAACCAAGGGACATTCGTCAAAAGGAAGATTATTAACGTTCCCTTAAATGATGATGTATAATAAGTTTCATAACTTTGTGCTCATGTAACAAAGTATTGTAATATTTGGCTATGACTGGGAATATGAACTAGTTTCAGTAGTCAATCATTTTATTTGACCCTGATCATCCCATTAAATACTTTTACCTTAATCTACATAGTAACTTTATCAATTTTTGTAGGTTCAATAAATATAAAATAATAATTTTACGTAGAAATATAAACAAGCAAGATCAAATCATGATTTCCATATTAATAACACTGGATGTTCTAGTTAAGGAGGATTTTGCATGTAAAAAAATAATTTATTTTTAGTTAGTAAAGTGAATGAAAAAATAATGCCCATTACAAAATATTACTCGTTAATGATAATGAAGTTGTCATTTTGATCGTGAAATGTATTGTTACATAGTATACATGTAAAGTAAGAATACTAAGTTTGTTCTACCATTTTATGCGTTGTATATGATTTATAATAAATAAATTACCAATGTTGAATATTTAAAGAAAATAAAAATGTGAAGGAAATGAAAAGTTGATTTGTACCGGGCCTTATTTAGCCCTGGTACAAATGACCTTTTCGATCTGGCGGCAAACGAAAAGCTCATTTGTACCGGGGCTAAATAAGGCCCGGTACAAATGAGAACATTTGTACCGGGCGGAACTGGCCCCGGTACAAATGTGGTGCCTATAGGCTCCCCCGCCCTCTTCTCCTTCTTCCCCTTCTTCCTCATTTTTCCCCTTCTCTCCTTCTCCAATTTACTGCCCCGAGCACCGGCCCCGGCGCCCCCGACGATGATCAACGACCCCCGCGCCCGGCCCGCATCCCTCCCCGCGCCCGCATCCCTCCCCGGCGACCGGCGCCACCGCCGGCCTCCTCCACTGCGCCGGCCTTCACCGCCACCGCGGGCCGACCTCCACCGCGCCGGCCTTCACCGCCACCGCCGGCCGACCTCCACCGCGCGCGTCGGCCTTCACCCTCCACCGCGCCGGCCCCTCCACCGCGCCGGCCAGGCCACCCCGCCACCGCGCCGGCCCTTCCACCGCGCCGGCCCCTCCACCGCCGGTGGGGTGTGTGGCTGACGTCAGCAATTTTTTTTTATTTTTTAATGTTGTATATGTAGATTTAGATTTAATTAGATTTAGATTTAATTTAGATTTTAGATTTAGATTAGAATTTAGATTTAGATTTAATTTAGATTTAGAATTGAATTAGAATTTAGATTTAGATTTATTTTAGTTTTAGATTTGAATTTATATTTAGATTTTAGATTTAGGTTTGAATTTAGATTTAGATTTTAGATTTAGGTTTGAATTTAGATTTAAATTCGCTCGACTAGATCAACTCCCTCTATTTCGCTAGACTCGTTAGTACACGCTCGACTCCCGACACGCTCGACTCCCGACACGCTCGACACGCTCGACTCCCGACACGCTCGACTAGCTTGACACGCTCAACTCCCGACACGCTCGACTCCTGACACTCTCGACATGCTCGACTAGCTCGACACGCTCGACTCCCGATAGGCTCGACACGCTCGACTCCCGACACTCTCGACACGCTCGACTAGCTCGACACGCTCGACTCATTAGAAATTTAGTTTCTTCATTACAAATCTAGTTTCCTCATTACAAATCTAGTTTCCTCATTACAAATTTAGTTTCCTCATTACAAATATCATAATTATTTATTCTTCTCATGTTGTTTTAGTGACAATGGATCCAAGAGCGGAGGAGCAACACGCAGAGCAAATGTTAATGGATATCATTGCTAACACCAATGATTCGAACAATCCAGCAAATGAACAAGATCAGCGGGAGGCTGACAGCTACCTCAACATGTCTGGTGATGGCATCGTTAGGGAAGAGGAACCAATTGCCCAGACACATAACGATGAGCAACAATTAGAGGTATAATTAGTAGAAAACTAGTAATTCCCACGTCACGTTTGAAGTTCAATTAGTAATAGGAAGAGCAACTAGTTAATAGTTCGTAAATTTTCAGGAACCTACATCGAGCAGCAAAAAGCCTCGTGGGCCACGCGGCCCAAAGAAGAAGCTAGAGGGCCGTTTCATCATCATGGATGTATCTGACGAAGGCGTGCCATTAGCTCCACATGAAAATGTCGTCAAGTTGACAAACCACATTGGGGCTCTTGTCAGGGATAACATCCCAATAAGCTTTCGTTATTGGAAAGGAGCTGAAGCTGAACTTCAAAATGATGATGAAGATGAACATGAGGATGCACAACAATATGTGGTGCCAGACACATAGAAGAACATGATTTGGACCGAGGTGGAATCACACTTCTCATTCCCAGACAGTACAAATCTGGCAAAAGTTCGGACTTGGGCCATGCAGAAGGGTGCAATAGCCTTTCAGTCATTCAAGAAACAGCTGACCAAAGACTACATCAAGAAGGGACTTGCACCCGATTTCACAAAGAAGGGAAATGCAAAGTTAAGAGATCACTGGGATTCATTTGTGCAGTACAAGCAAACGCAAGAAGCCGCCAGATTGATTGCAACCAACACTGCTAATGCATCTAAAAAGAAAGAATTTCATAAGCTTGGGTCTGGTGGTTACAAGGTGGCATTGCCCAAATGGGAAAAGATGGAACAAGATCTAATTGCACGTGGAATCATACCTGTAACTCTAGATTGGCCCGAGCGAGCGAGGACTTATTATTATGCACATGGTGGCAGCCTCAATCCAGAAGATGGAACATTAGTACCAGGCGACCAAATAAGAGAGACAGCGGCAAGACTTGTTGAGTTCATCCGCCTGAGGGCAGAAGGAGCATTTGTGCCTGATCGAGAGAAAGACGAGCTTAGTGCTGCAATAGGCACTGCAGAACACGGTGGATGTTGCCGAGGCAAAGGTGTAGTTCCATGGAATGTCGCATGGAGTGAGAACATTGACTCATATAGAAGTCGCAAAAGGGCTAAGGACCAACATGCTAGACAACTAAGAGACTTGCAAGAGCGCGTCTTCAATACTGAGACAAGAATGGAGAAAATCATTGACGAGCATGTGGCTCTTGCTATTAGCAAACAATCATCTCACCAGCAAGGTCCTACTGATGAAATGAGCCCATCTGCTAAGGGGAAAAGCAGTGTCGCTTCAACGGAAGCAGCACCAACAAACACAGAAGCAGCAGCCCCAGCCAAGGAAGCAACACCACCTGCCTCACCGGGAAGCACACATCGATACCCCGTGGATGACATCACCATGAGGTCAGCGTGCAAGCTTCTCGCTCGACTAAGAAATAAGATGCTTCTAGTGGGTTACGGTGTGGCTGAGAAACCAGCACCAGGGGAAACGTTCATGAATGTAGAAATTTCAACATCAATGTACACCAAAGTATTTGTGGATCGAGTGATCGATGGTTGGGAGGACCTCGAACTGGAGATGCCGGGACCTGATGGGGAGACAATGTTTGGAGATACTGTGCACGGTTGGTTTTTTTTGGCCCAAGGAGCACATAGAGATTACGCAACCAGCACCTCCTCCTCCTCCTCCTGCTGCTAACTCCCCTACATCACATAAATGTTAAGATCAGCAACCGCCTTCACCACTTTCAAGGGCAGAGCGCAGCATGAGTCCTGGGGTAGTTGACAAGGACCCAAGCGAGAGTCCACCTCCTGCACTTGCTAAGGGCAAGGGTACCAAGCGACGAGCTCCTCCTCCTCCTCCTCCAAAGAAGCAGAACAAACCAAAGCAAAAGAAGCCTACACCAAAACTAGCTTATGAGAAGACAGATGAGGAACTTGATGTGGCAGTGAGGGAAGAACTGGATAGACAAATATTCAAAGTTAAGAAGCCTCCGGTTGAGAAACAAACTGACCATGTCAAATTTCATCGTTTCATGAAACAAATGGAGGAGGAAAAAAGAAAAAAACCAGAGGCACCTCGATTGAGTGACTACGACCGACAAGTATTAAAAACTCAACACACCAAGAAGATGGCAAAGAAACCTGCCTCTAGTGTTCCACAACTTGGGACCCAGTCAAAACAATCTATCCCCCCCCCCTCAAGGTGCTTTCAGCCTCTGACAAACAATTGCTTCATTTTGCTAAAGAAACATGGCTGACTGCTGCTCAACTTCGAGGGGAGGATGTAATCCAACCTCATGAAGTGCCAAATAGACCAGTTTCAAATTATGAGCAACAATTGCTTCAATTTGCTAAAGAATCAGGTCTCACTCCAGCTCAACTTCAAGGGGTGGATGAAATCGCACCACATCAAGGGGCAAATAGACCAAAGTATGTGCCTGGTGAACCGCTAGTGTGGCCGCGATTGCTAACATATCTTCCAACGAGGATGTATGAATTGCACAAATGGCACATGAGAGCGGCAGCCACCGGGATGAAATTACTCGAAGTTCGCATTGAGGACCATCATCATTTCCGTGGCCGAGCCATGTTCCCTATTCACATGGAGGAGTTCTGGTTCCTATTCAATCAAGATGTAGTTGACGTCGCATTCGTCGGTTGCTGGACTCTGTAAGTGTTTATTCTACTAAAAGCTGAAAATCAATGCTCTAGCCATTGTACCATATCTAAACTTCTGTATTTTAATTTGTATCATACAGCTACGAGATGCAACAGTGCAGGAGGAAAGGAATAATGGATGTCGGCCACATGGATCCTTTGATGATAAATCAGGTTAATGTCAAAGGCAATGAAATGGATACATTGATTATGTACTCATGTATCTAGACAAATACCATAACAAGGGTACCATACTTCTGCCATACAATTTCGGGTGAGCAAAGCGTAACTCATCTCTTTTTATTTTTCAAATTACATTTCATTTTTCAAGAAACTAATACTTCTACATCTGTGGACAGCTTTCATTGGATTCTCTTGGCTTTCTGTATGCCTCTAAACAAGGTCTTCATCTTCGACTCTTTGAGGAAGACTACAGATAAAAGCAAATACGAAGATTTCATAAATATGATAAAACTTGCATGGACTTGTCTCAGTGCTAAGTACCCCGGAAAATTCAAAGAGAACATTTATGTCCACTATGATTTCCCAGTATGTGTCTTAGCTTATTCACTTCTTACAATGCAATAAAAAATATTTCATAACTTTGTTTTTGCATATGTGCAGTGTCTGACACAACCTTCCGGCACCAATCTATGCGGATACTATGTATGCGAGTTGATGCACCATTTTTCATCACTCGCTCCGCATAGCTCATTCGACGAAAAGGTGCGTGCACACACAACTGCAACTACAAGAAATTCTTATGTATTGTTCATATTCTCCGGTTGTTATTCATTTGTTCATATTATTTGGTAGATTGAAGCCATCAAGGAAGGATTCCTCGAGACAGAAAAAATCCGATTGATTCAAGAACAATTATGCGGATTTATTCTAGATGAGGTTATTAGTCCAGCGGGAGAGCATTATGCAGGTTTATCATCTATTATTGTAACGGGAGAGACCCAGGAAATGACAAGTCATGGCAACAAAGAGGCATCTGGAAGTAAAGACCAAGCATCTGGAAGCACCAAGAGCCAACAAGGCGGGAAAAAATAAACTCTGCTAACATTAATTGATCCAATGTATATTATTAATCTCAATTTCAGTATGCACAATATGCTCATGTGTAATATTAGTTTTCTCCAAACTTCTTCAATTTCAATTATCTCAAATATAATATTTTATATGCCACACGACTTTATATTACAGCGTATTAGGATTCGTATTAGGAATCGTATTGGTACATTAAAGAAACACTATAGAATAAACAAACATAAAAGAAAATAAAAAAGAAAAACAAAAAAAGGGTCATTTGTACCGGTTGGTGTCTCCAACCGGTACAAATGTTGCCCCCGCCACGTCGGAGGGGGAGGAACATTTGTATCGGGGCTGGACACGCACCGGTACAAATGTTCCTCCCTCATTTGTACCGGATGGTTTGTACCGGCTCCATACCCGGTACAAATGAGGGTTTGGAGCCGGTACAAATGAGCTCTTTTCTAGTAGTGTATGTAGCAAAGTTTCATATGCGCAGGCCATGCACACAATTACGCTCAATCTTCCTTTTGATTGAATTTAGAGTTCTTTGTAGTTACGTTGTTCTTTTTTTATCTTGTTGAGATATTCAGGCACATGAGGAACAGCAATTCGAACCCTGTTCAGTAGGGTAAACTGTTGTCGAAGCACTATCTTGTTGCACAACTCGTACTTACAAGGCTGCAGCTGCACTGAGACAAAACACATACGCTACTCCCTGCATGTTCGTGTAGTACAACACAATCAGACGTTAGATCCAACTCAAAATTTTTAATTGCGAACATACACTAATTACAAGGCCGCATTAGACAAAGAATGTATGTTACTCTTGCATGTTCGTGTAATACAACTCCAACAGATCTTAGATCCAACTCAAAATCTGGAAACTCTTAGCTAAGGTGTGAATTTTGCATACAGTGATGAAAATTTTTCCATCAGCTTTTAATTGGTGGTTGATACAGTTAACCTTCTGTGCGGTGTCTTATTGGTGGTCAAATAAATGATGATTTTAAATCCTTGTTTTCAAATTAAACTGTCACTAATGCAGAATTACAATCGCAATCGCGTTGCTACGGCCGAAATAATTTTTTTTACATTAAGACATGTTATATTAAGACATGTTGAAATAGAGGCAAACACCATGACTTGAACAATATTAATGCTCCACAAACATAGTTGAAAGTAAGAAAATAAATTGGTCAAACAGAAACAACTTTTCTCTGACCATCAAGTTTCATCATGTAAACTATGTGTGAATCAAAGTCATGTAGCAATAGAGGCATACATAATGACATGAACAATGCTCATACAATGTTCTTGCAAGAACATATTCCAAGGTAAGATAATGAATTGTTAACATGTTTGTAAGCACAATAAAACCGCTTATCGATCAATAATGCACTTGGCAGGATAATTGCTTCTTAGATGTTCTTCCCTTCTATGTTGACTTCCAACTCTTTAACACAGGAGAGTAGAGATAAGAAATTAGAATGAAATAAAACGAAGGAACAAGGAATGAAGAAAAATAGTGGTTGGACACCATTATTGACGAAGTTGATTTCATCAAATGGCAAATATGCAAATAGAGCAGTTACCTTCTGCTCACTGGAAGCACGCTCTGCGTTAACAACAAGCAACAGTTCCAAGCCTGACCTTCTGCTCACTTGTAGCAATCAACTCTGTTTATCAGTTACTTTCCCAGTTTGAATATTCTTAACATGTAACTAAACCAGTCTTCGTGTGTGATTAGAACCATTTACAAGCTAATTCTTAACACTGACAACTCGAAGTCAAGCAAATTTGTCCCTACATAGGAATGGAAACAAACGTAGGATTGAGATGTGAGGTTAGTAGCAAAACAACAGATGATAGGAAAACACATGAAATTTGGTAGAAAGGATTATTTGGAACGCAGAATCTTATATAACAGGAATTAGAAAATATCCATGTTATAAAACCATATTCGACATTAAGGATATGTTAACATAAATTATTTTCTATTAACCATAATTGCACGTGAAACCTTTTCCTTTTGGTTCACTGTACGTCACTTCTAACACGGTCTAGGAGCCTGTTCCAGCCTCTCCTCCGGAGTAACTACTGCTGTTCACACGCCGGCTAGGATGCTGTTCCCATCACCAGACGTTCATGTTGTCTCCTGAATTTTTCCTACCCGGAAGATCCAGAGTGAGAGAGGGGTACTGTAGAGAGAGGGTCGTCGCTTTGTGCAGGCCAAAACAACCGGTGGCCGCCCGTAGATCCAACGGCCAAAGAATGGAATCGCTATCCCAGGCTATGGCCAGGCAGCGGTGCGTGCAGGCGGCAAGGCGGGTTGAGGGGTGCAGGTGGTGAGCTTGGGGCTGGAGGTGAGAGCCTCGCCGCACCTTGGCCCAAGGGGCGTGTGGTGGATTTGACGCTGCGGTAAGCAGCAGGGGTGGGCGGCCTGGAGAGAGAAGCAGCACGCGTAGCCGCGCAAGGCAGGTCGAGGGTCTGGATAGAACAAAGAGTTGGGGAAAATAAAAGAGAGAAGAACGGAAAAAAGAAAAGGGAAATTAGATGAAGAGAAAAAAGAAAAAGAAAAGAGAAAGGGAAAAAGAAATGTAGTTGGAGAAGAAAAGGAAAATAGGAAGAAAACAGAAAACAAAAACTGCAAAAAAGCTTCTCCAATAGAGTTGCTATATGGGTTGCTATTTTAGGTTGGGTCAATATGTTCTCTCCACACGGGGATGACATGCGAATTCAAGATCCACTGTGGGATAGGTGGCGACACGGATGGAGGAGAGGCGGCCGGGCTAGGGAGGGCAGATGGCTGGCAAAATTTCGCCGGATGAGCTCGTGGTGGAGGAGGAGATGTTGTCCTTGAATCGGGAATGTGGAGGTGGCGGTGGGGGAGGAGGTGGTGGCCGGAAAGGAGGAGGAGGAGAAGTAGGCGATCGGGGAAATGGCCATGCACTGCTGGCCTCGGTTTTGGGTGGAGTGCGGGGGAGAGTGGCCATCATAGCGAGCTCCCTTGGGCGTGGCGGTCGACACCTAAGCCGACATAGCGAGCTCCCGTTGGCTCTACAGGGAGAGGGACAAAGGAGGGCAGCATGAGGGGAAGAACAGGGAGGGGACATGATAAGATTTTGTTGGTTTTACGAATTTGACATTGAAAAAATGATTCATTCCCATACTAGTCTTTGAATGGAATATAAGTACCCAGTTTTAAGTATACTGATGGAGAATAGCGCAATTTTTTTCCCAAAACCTTTCTCTCATGAAACTATAACCAGTTTAAGGTCTCCAAATTTACCAACTCTAATGAAGATAACCCTTGGTTGTATACCTCCACCATGTGGATATAATAGGATGGATTTTATTCTCAATATAAAAATACGGGCGAGCCATGCCTAGAATAGGCACAAGAAATCAAATTTTGAGATGTGTACCGGGATGTCAACGCTCTGTGTTAACGTTCAATTCGTTCCTACATCCTCACCACTATGGATCGCCGATCTGCCGGATCCACGTCAACGCTAGCTGTGGAGTGCTGCTGCCGTAGAATCTCTCACAAAAAATATTGAAACACGAGGACAGGGAGCTCAGACAGGTAAGGAGAGTGACATGGGTATGGCCCAGACGAAAACAATAGTTAATTAACAAAAAAATATTGTTACATTAACTATTTTATTAGTTATGCAGGGATCGCATGCAGGACAGATTAGTTTTCCAATCACATAGGGATCACAGCTAAACGAGTGTAATAAGCAGGTTATCGATCTGATACAGTTGACAAAATTAGCATCCTAAATTGCAGCTTCACGCTGCCGTGTCCGGAAGCAGTCTGCGATGAGTCATCCAGCAATACCATTCTCTGCTGTAGTGCATGTGAAGCTGCATCGGATGCCATCCACAGACCCTTTCCATTCTTTTATTGGATTAGATACGATTGTGGCTGGGCATGGCTTCGGCCTCTCCGTTGACCCATCTTTCGCTTCCAAATTATTGACGACGAAACTAACTTTTTTTTTTACAAAATTAACTTGTATAAACTGCTGGCATCTGAACCTCCCCGTCTTCTTCAATCGCTCTCTCAGCTGATACCGGCTCAAGCGATGGACGCCCCTGCCTCTGCATGCTCCTCGGCAAGCACACTTATCGGAGGTTTCCTCTCGGAGAGGACGTACACGCCGCCATCTTGGGCAAGGCACCTGTACCCTGTTCCTTCCAACGCCTTCTCCCTCGGCCATGTAAGTTTGTCCATCTACCTATAACGCAAAATAAATTCTAATTTCTGCAATCCAAAGTTTAATTTGGTCCAGACTCACTGTACAGAGATCACCGGTTCCATATGAAATATTTTACCATGTTCTCGCCAGTTGTGACTCATTTGCAGCTTGTATTTGTTCAATGGAAGCACAGCTCCCTACACCAATTCACAAATGGAATCTACCCAATCTTCCGGAAGGCACGGAAATGTGGATCAAGGTTCAGTGAACAAGCTCAAACTCCTCCAATTCATGATTCTCTACTCCGTTATGAAGGAGTACATTTGATTTATAGTACATTTTGTGCTCTACATTGATATATATATCTGGAGCTTTTTCTGCGATATTTGTAGCGAGACGATCTGTCCGGCATGCAGTTGAGTGGAAACAAGATCCGGAAGCTGGAGTTTCTCATGGCAGATGCCGTAGCGCATGGCGCGGACTGTATTATCACTCTTGGTGGTGTCCAAAGCAGCCATTGCCGCGCGTCTGCAGTGGCGGCCAAGTATCTCAATCTTGAGTGCTATTTGATACTGCGTACCACCAAGGTGATGTAGTGGCGTTATTAGGTGAAATCAGTTGAATATGTAGGTATGGCATGTGAATGTTTTTTTTTTTTTTGGTTTGGATTTTTCTAGGATCTTGTAGATAAGGACCCTGGTTTAGTGGGCAACCTCCTTGTGGAGAGACTTGTTGGAGCGCACATTCATCTTGTATCCGAAGAAGAGTATGCTGAAATCGGCGGCGAGGTATAGACCCTGCACAACACATGGGAATTTTAATACCTTTTGTTTGGATACGCACAGATCCCTAATGACGTATTAAGACAAAAGAAAAGTGTTTTTTTTGCTTAGTCGTAATAACCATCAAAGTATCTGAATAATTGTTTAAAGCATAATGGAACACGGACTACACCGTGACACCAGACATGTAGTTTGTCATTGTAAAACACCCACCACCTAATGCTCAAGCTTTTCCTAACCATGTCATGGATTCGTCTTGTATAGGCTTTAGCTGACCTGCTGAAAAACAAGCTACTGGAGGAAGGGCGGAAGCCATATGTAATTCCTGCTGGTGGATCAAACTCATTGGGAACTTGGTATTTTCCTATTTTAAGTGTAATGTTGGATTGTTGGTACATCCAAAAAGAAATACATCACTTTCTATGCTTGAAACCGACATTACGAGTGTCATATTTTATTGGAAAGATTCTTTAGCCTCTACATTATCTCAGAGTTGAATCTAGTGGATCTGACACGGACATCATTTAGGCATGTTTAAACATGTGGCAAGCAAGAAGTACACATAAATGAGTTTGGGAGTCAAATGTGGTGTGTATGGAAGCTATATGTATATACAGGTATATAAATGAGCTCTATATAAATAAAATAATCACAACATGTGAGGAGGATATGGGGGTTGGACCTAAATATTTCTACAATAATAATGAAAAATCAAATCTCGGTCAGTGGGGAAAGAAAGACTGTCCTCGAGGGAATTCGCTTCTCATAATGCAACTGATTGTTTATAATTTATTCAAATGAACTCAATTTATTATTTGCATCCTGTTCTGAAACAAACATCCCCAGGGGATACATCGAGGCGATAAGGGAGATAGAGCAACAAGTTCAGGAATCTGCAGACATCAAGTTTGATGATATTGTCGTGGCCTCTGGCAGGTAATTCATTCAGAATTCAGATGTACTCTTTTGTGACTTTTCCTCAGTATTACTATATGTATACAGGGTCCTAATGCTGCCTGCCTATTTTTCTAATTTCTGAAAACTGGACCTGTAACACCATTACTTTTAAGTCTGAATGCTATTAACTTGAATTGACACAGTGGTGGAACCATTGCTGGCCTGGCTCTAGGATCAAGGCTAAGCAGTTTGAAGGCAAAGGTATCATCCGACTTTGTTTTTTCCATACTCCTGCTCCATTTTCAAACCTAAACATTCTGTTCTAACATAGGTCCTTGCATTCTCTATTTGGAATGAGCCTGGATTCCTCTATGATTGTGTTCAAAACTTGATTGATGGACTTCAATCTTGCTTGAATTCACGTGATATTGTCAGCATTGAAAATGTAAGTTATACTTGATCTTTCAATATTAAATAATAAAGCATTTTTAGTGCAGATACTCATATTATTAGATCCCTTTTAAAGTACACAATACTAAGATATACTAGTGTTCGAAAAGGACAAGTATAAAATATCCGAATTTCGTCCAATCAAGTTTAATTGTGTTATGCTGAAATCGTCATATGTGGTATATAGTTGTATACATGCATAGTATAGATAGTATATGGGTATCATAATAAAAGAACACAAATGACATCACTATAGACACCGTTTAGTTCCGTGAAAATTTTTGGGTCTTCTATCAAGGCCTGTTAGGAGTATTAAACGTAGCCTAATTACAAAACTAATTACACGGATAGACGAGAAATTGCAAGATGAATCCATTAAGACTAATTAATCCATCATTAGAGATTCTTTACTGTAGCATGATGTTGTCTAATCATGGCATAATTTGGCTTGTTAGATTCATCTCGAAAAATTAGAAGAATTATGAAATGGTTTTTGTCATTAATCCATGTTTAATACTCCTAATTAGTGTCTGAAGATTGTAGTTGGAGAAATTTTTACGAACTAAACAGAGACATAATTAAATTTGAAATACTACAATGGAAAGGACCATTCCGTCTTTGGTATACAATTTTTCTACTAATACCCAAAATCAACAAAGTAATCAATATCGTTGTTACATGGTGGAGTCCCTAAATGATTGACTGCAAACTGTGCATCGATATATCAGCCGAGGATATCCCTCTTGTTTGCAGGCTAAAGGATTAGGTTATGCGATTAACACAGCTGAGGAGCTCAGGTTCGTCAAAGACGTAGCTGCAACAACTGGAGTTATACTAGATCCAGTCTCCAGGTGCAATGCATTTCCTTGTATTTCTTGCAGTGAATTGTGTTTAAAATTCTTGTTTGTATATATAGCCAATATATGATGTTTGGTTCTACTAGTTAGTCACTAACCCATGACTGAAGGCATTTAATTAAATTATCAGCATAATTCCAAATCCATAGCAAACTGTTCCTTTCAATGTTTATGTACATACTTCATGTTACCGCAGTGGGAAGGCCGCACTTCGAATGCTGAAAGACATGTCAGATTTTCCAGCTAAGTGGAGAGGGCGGAAAATCCTGTTTGTCCATACTGGTGGTCTCCTTGGGTTGTATGCTAAGGTTGATCAGTTGTCATCTCTGGCTGGAAGCTGTAGCAGAATGGCGATTGAAGATTATTCTGATACGCACAAAGATGGCGCTGGTAAGATGGTCTGAAATATGGATACGATCAGTTTGTTTGTTGTACATTTCTCAAGTATGGTAAGGAGCAGAGGATCAGTGCAACATAAGAATACATCGCATATTTCTACCATTTGTGTAATGAAACATTAATTACATTATTGGTGTTTGAGACTTTGAGGGCAGTCTCAACGGTGCATTTATGATAATTTCTATACCTCTTAATTAGACCGACTGCTCACCAATTTGCTGGTGTAGCAAAAGAATTATCACGGAGAGAGAAGATGGAAAGAAGAAATAATTGTTGCCTTGAGTAGGAACGGCGTCCTCACTTGAATCGAGACGCCAAGAAACCAGCAAAATCCCGTTGGAGAGAAACGACCGCTCTCCAAGGTAGTCCTTCAGATCCGGTGCGTGGCCCTGACCTCCATGTGCACATCCAGCACGCAAGCTCGACACAGACGAGCCTAGGTGGGTGAACTCCGACCGCCGCCCCCGTCCCCTGCGGGGCGAGTCCACGACACCGCACCCCAGCCGGCAAACTCCGGTAGCCACGCCCGGCCGCTGTGCCCCTTGCCGCGGAGCTCGGGACTAGGGATGAAAACAATAGAAAATGGTCGGTAAACGGTATGACAAATTTCACAATCTATACAAATGTATCATAGATTTGGCAAATTTATTTCTTTATCAAATGAATATATCAAAAATATAATAATATAATGGAAAAAAATAGTTAAAAATAATAAGTGATATAATACAATAAAAACGAGAACAATGAAAACGGTTACCGTTTTCATCCCTACTTGGGACGCCGCGTCCAGGCCCGCGAGCCCCGGCCGCCACGCCCAGGCCTGCTGCTCCCATCCTCCCACGCTCGCGCAAGACCACTGTGTGTTGTGCTCGGGAGGCTTGGACGGTGGGGTGCGGTGGGGTGCAGAAAGAATCGGGAGAGGATACAGAAAAATAAGATGCATGATTAGTCAAGTTTTTATGTGAAGATTAGTGGAAAATTTTGCAATTTAAAGAGCAGTTTCATGATGCGAGGTCCAATGCTCAACAAAGTTTTATGATATCTACCATTGGGACTACCCTCGTACCTTAATATTTATTCCTTATTCAATTGCGACCTTACCTTTATAGTGGTTGGCAAGAAGAACTCCAATAGCCTCTCCATTTCAGACTCTCCATTCAATTTTTCAAAAAGACTAGGTGATTCTCCATGCGTTGCTGCGGGATTTGAGAGAACTTTTCGATAAAAACTATGAATCACTATTAATTCTTATACTAATACGAAGCAAAAAATATCAAAAATTAATCCGACGTTGTAACAACTTGGGATTTGACAGAAGGAAACCGGTGACCAAAAATGACCATTTATTTTATTTAGCACTACCAGTTTATATAATGATCCTTAGTTGGTGGGATATGAGGTGGATAGCTTGCATGAATTACGAATTGTTAGAAGATGATGCACACAGCTTGCATGTATAGAGAAATAGAGTTAACTAGGTGATTCCCCGCGCGTTGCTGCGGGATATGAGAGAGTTTTTCAGCTACATTGTCACTGAAATAAAGCAGTGATAGTAATTTTCAGTCTTTTACTAATTCTCATAAACCAAGTAGCTACAGATGGAATTACATAGTAGAATTTTAATATCCGTTCCTTCAAACGTCTAAACTGAACCCATATCGACAACTCTGTTCCTCTGCTATTTGCATTCAGCACTCGCATCGCATCTTTCCCTTTCCATCCGCCAAAATTCCCGTGCACCGAACATTCTCGAAATTGCATTCTACTGCTATACCTGCTACTACTTTCCCCCACCAACCAGATTACAGTACGAAGAAGGTATGGTCAAACGGAAAGATGGAATTGGAGGAGGTAGAATGGGATTATGGGAACCTACATACCAAAGAGGTTGCCGGATCAGAGGAGGTCCCGGCAGCTCGCGAAACCACTTCATCTCCACGTCGAGGTGCACTCGGTTGCTCATGCCGTCGAAGCCCTGTCCCGGAAGAAGGCCAGGCTGAGTCCTCCATGCTCCGCCCGCTCAGGTACGGCGTATATATTTTTCAAGACCAGATGGAGGATCTCTTACTTTCTCATGTATTTATCTAGTATCTACTCTTCATTTACTTTTCTCCTTTTCTTTTTTTTCTATATATTTTTCTCTTTTTTTATCTCCCAATCCTTCATTTTCTTCTTGTTCCATTTCTTTTTCTATTTATCTCTCTTCGGCTTATCCTCTTCCGCGCTCTGCTCACTCTCGCGCCCATCCAAGCTTGTCGTCGGCCCCTCCCCTTGCGCACCGCCAGCAGCGGCGCCCCTACCCTAGCCCGTCTTCCTATGTGGGCTCGTCCTGCTCCGCGACCGCCTCCACACGGGTTGCGTGGTTCACCGTGCGAAGCTTCCTTTCTGACGACGCGGCTCCTCGTGTGGATCTCCCTCTGGTAGCTCCTCCGCACGCATAGATCCCTCTCTCCCCCTTGTGCTGGCCGCTGTCACCGCATCTCCATCCACGCGGACCTGCCTCTCCAGCCAGCCTCTCCCTCTCCTCCGGGACCTGCGCCCATCGTCTACACGGGCTCCTCATCCTCCGCGTAGGCCGCCTCCTCCATCATGCGAAGCTTCCTCTCCGACGATAGCTCCCAGCATGGATCTCCCTCTTTGGTGTCTCCTCCGCACCTGGAGATCTCTCTCTCCCCTCCTGTGCTCGCTGCTGTCGTCTCATCTCCCTTTGCACGGAGCTGCCTCTACAGCCAGCCTCTCCATCTCCTTCGACGCCTGCGCCCAGATTAATGTTTTGTGCATCGTGCACTCATGAGAGAAGTAATCATGAGCGAAATTGTCTTTTCTGTGCGTATTACTTCACATATTGCATTTTTCTTTGCCCTGTATGCTGTCCACTCTGTCAAATGTCTAGATATTGAAGGACCGAATAGGCGACCAGAGGAGGAGTGAATTGGAGCCTCTAAATATTCTTCTCCGGTGAGAAAGGACTAGGCCTATGCCCCAAAATCACAATCTCCACTAGTCTTACCAAGTCCATATAGCCATTTGGGAAGCTACTGGACCTAGGAGCAACACCTAATCGAGACAAAACGAAAGCAAACTGAACTCAAAAGTCCAGAGACTATATAAACATTCTACGGAGACTTTGCAACTTATGCAGTTTTCACCCTAGTTCCGGAGACTCCACCACTTATGGAGAATCCGCAACTAAGTTTCGGAGACTGCGCAACTTACGGAGACTGCACAACTAATCTTAGGGAGGAAGAGGGAAAAATCCAAAACTCGAACAAACGACCTCTAAAAATCACGAAATTTTAACCATGGCTTCACAACAACATGTAGAAGCTTTTCCCAAAAGAGACCCTCCAAAAGATCAAGCCTTCACCCCAAGAAATATGATTGAGGTTAAGAACACAAGAGAGAAGACTTTTCCTTAAATCAATCGATCTCCCAACTCACACAACGGATTAAAATGAGATTTTGGGGAGAGTAGATTTGCCTCATGGAAAACCAATTACTAGAAGATCATGCCCCCAAACCGACTCCATCACGCGGAATCGAGAATCAAAGCTATGAACACAAAGAGCTTGTTTTGATTCAAAAAACTCCAAATTTGATGTGATTCCAGAAGTTTGAGGGTTCAAGATCACCAAGAAAAAGGTCACAAAGAACCTATGTGTGATCCCCTCAAAGAAATCTCTGTGGAAACAACTCCAAATTGATGAACTCGAAAATCACCCAAAAAGGCTCCAAAAATCCACTAAAAAGAAAAATGTGCGGGATTCAAAGAGAGCATAAGTAAAGAACTCCAGATCTTCCATACATCAGAGGAATGATTCTTTACAAATAAGGACTAGCCTCCTCCCTTCATCCTGCCCACTATAAAAGTGGAGAACAAGAAATGGAGAGAACTCCTCCTCTCAATGATCATCAGTGGATGGCTATACCAGATGGCATTGCCATCGTCCTCATTCCTATGCACAAAGCCCAAATGGTATGTGTCTCGTTCCTGCTATGAATACACACATTCACACATGGTGATACACTCGCATTATTGTTGCCAAGCATGTGACTACGTGCTTGCACATAGGTGAGAGTATTGTTGCATGCGATGGTTGGAGACCCAAACGATGAAGATGATATGTTTCGAGTTCAAGCTACAACAGAAGTTTATTTCATGAATCGGGATCTGCAGTAAAGAGGCTTTGAATGCTCTAATGAAGATCGCATACACATATCCTTTGTTGTTACAGTATTGGAGGATGATTGCATGAGGTTCCTCCTCCATCAGTACGTTGAAGCATATGCAAAAGCATTGCAGCCCAAGCCTCTGTGGACGTTGTCTTCGACGTAGTAGCAGACGGCAATGTTCCACGACTTAGGAGTGGAGTCAAGCTCTCAAAATGTTACAATTAAAGACACGCCCTGATGGCTTCTCACTTCTGATCAAATATGCCAGGAAGGATCACTCCGGAAGTTGGCTGATGTATAGGACACCCCTACCAACGCTTTGCCTGTGTTACTCTCAATTGCCACGTGTACCAAATCCAAAGGTTGAAGCTGCACCGTGCGTCAAAGATGTGGGACATGGCAAGCGAGCACATTGTGAGCGCATTTCTACAATGGGCAATTGAGACTAACTCCACCCAATTGCAGGAGAAGTGCATGTCTCTCTTAGTGCGAATCTTTCCACACGGAATACTCACATATGATTGGGTGTTCATATGCATTAAACATACTGAATTTATGCATGATCTCCGTAGTAGATTTCATGGAGGGTGGTACCAGGGTCCCTGTGTAGTTTTAACATTTTATTTAAGTGTGTTTAGTCCTGTAATAAACAGTGGAAACAATACATTAATTTGTTGCAGTGAAGTACATTTGGAATGTTGGAGATTATTTGATTGCAGGAAAATAAGCAGGAAAAGAGTGACAAACTCACCTTCTATGGTCCATGCCACATCACCTCATCCTAGGTGGGCTGCCAACAAGGATGCCATGCATGCACACCTGCCAACTAGGGAGCCATGCATGCATGCCATGCAAGCAATCCAAGTGAAGCAACCCCCGACGAATCAGAGTGTGACACGTGGACATCACACATCACATGGATCCATGGACCCACAAAGGCATGCAAACCGTGCCAAAACAGGGTGGACACCGGGAACCGACCTAAGGACCCACGGGACAGCTTCCAGGAGGAAGTACACCCTGAGTGGGGCCCACAGGGGGTCGGCCGACCCCACAGGTCGGCCGAACTGACCTTGTGGCCGCCACTCAGGGGCTTCCACGTGGTGTCTCCCCATTGGTCCTAGGCGCCATCCCCGGGGTGTTTGCATCCATTCCTCGCCGGTGCTCGGGCCTATAAATAGAAGGAGAGGGGCTCACTTATGAACCATCCACACTTGCAACACCTCTCTCACTTTTAGTCTCAAGGCTAGGAGGTAGGCTAGAGTAGTTCTAATTCAGGTTCCAAGTCTACTTTGGGATCTAGGTATGAGTTCTCTTGTATCTTATTTCATTTGTATGATTTTGATCTACTTCAGCTATTTATCTATTTCATATAAAGTTGTGTTAGTATACATGAGTGATTTGTTCATGTGTTCTTCACCTGTTCATCATTTAGAGGCTCCTGTTCTTGATGAACAAGGCCTTTCGATCCACTTGACGGGTGACTTTCACATGTTTCTATTGTTTGTTCATAAGTTAGAGGCTCGTGTTCTTTGCGAACACAACCCTTTGATCCAGTTAAACAGGCATAGGAAAATACGAATACGTTTGTGTACCTAACCTGGTTTGATCTAATTAGAGGACATGACTGCGTTGTATGAAGTCTGTGCTTGAGCTACGGTACTCGGTGTAATTGGCTGGTTTATCTGGTGGCTTGACCTGGGTCACAATAGCCCGGGCCGGTCAAGTCCGGCTAACAACGTAAGCATGGTGCTTGGGTTGCGTAGCTACCTTACTTATGAGTTTATCCCATGGTTTGTCTTGGGGTAGGCCGCGGTAGTGACAGCCGTTGGTCCCTCTGAAATCCCCCACGTTCGGATAAGCTGTAGGAGTCTAAAATATAACAACCGGAGTTGTGCGGAAGCAACGCGGGAGGTTATCTCCCCGTGGTACCTGGGTGCTTAAGTCAATGTTCTTCAACACTAGTGTATCTAACTTGTTCCTACCAGCTTTATATGTATAGTACATAAGAACCTAGAACTAACTCGTATGTCGCCTCCTATGCCTAGGACCCCTTAGAGAGAGAGTGAGTGTGTGTGTGATCACACTACCCCCATTATCATATTTTACCCCTGCACTTGAGTGTCTGGTTTATTTCCGTCTATGATCTATACTCATTGCAATAGAGTTGATCTTGTCATTCCGCCAATGCCTTCCTTGGATTCGATACCCTTTGGAATACTCCTTTGGGGAAATGCTATAATGGTACTTCCGTGCGCTTGCGGACTCATGTAACATTAAGAATTACCAACCAGCATTTCTGGCGCTGTTACTAGGATGGGTTCCAAACCTGTTCTTAGGTGATTGCGTTAAGAAATGTCAACAAGCATTTCTGGCGCCGTTGCTGGGGAAGGCTTAAGGATGACATATCAACACTTTGCATATGTTTATAATCATGACAGGAATAAAATAGTTCTCAATGCTGGCTAACTTGGATTGTCTTCTTTGTCTATTGATGATGAAGACAGGTAGTGCATGACTGGTTTCGACTTACCATCGAATTTTACTGAAGATCCTGAGTCACTCATAAGGAAGGCACGAACTCATTTCGGCTCTCCTTTGCGTGAACATTCGGAAGTCCATCCAGCTTCCTTTGTGCCATCCGCATCAACTTCCATGGCCAACCCTGTCGAGAAGACTCTCCGCGAGTACTCCGCTCCCTCTGCTGACCAGGTGCCGACAGGCCCTGTGATCAACACTGGGAATGGAAACTTCGAGATCAAGACTAGCTTAATTACGATGGTACAGGCTAGCCCATTCTGTGGCAAGCCTAATGAAGACGCGAGTGCCCACCTGCAGCAGTTCCTGGAACTGTGCAGTACCTTCACTATACGAGGAGTGGAGGAAGATGCTATCCGTCTGCGACTGTTTCCCTTCCCCCTCTTGGGAGAGGCGAAGCAGTGGTTCTATGCTAACCGTGCAGAGATTAACACTTGGGCAAAGCGCTCCGTAGCATTCCTCGCGAAGTTCTTTCTGTTGGGCAAAACCAATGTCATTCGGGGGCGAATTTCGAGTTTCCAGCAAGCGGCAAATGAGACTATCCCAGAAGCTTGGGAGAGACTCCAGGAGTACATCCTGGCTTGTCCTTATCATGGGATGGACAACTGGCTTATTCTTCAGAGTTTTTATAATGGGCTGACTCCGACAGCCCGAGGCCATATTGATGCTGCAGCTGGAGGGGCTTTCTTCTCTCTTACTATCACTGAAGCTACTACACTGATTGAGAAGATGGTTACCAATCAAGGGTGGAGTGATGATTGACTCCAGCCACGTCAAAGGGGTACACATACCGTCAAGGAAGCGGATATGTTGCACGCCAAGATGGACCTAATGATGAAGAGAATGGATGATCTAGCCAATGAGAAGGCCACCATGGCCACCACTACTCAAGCTATGGATGCTCGCATGACTTGCGAAGTCTGTGGTAATACTAGCCATTCAGGGAATTACTGCCCTACTACTCAGGAGGATGTGATGTACATGAACGGCAACAACAACGGTTATCGTCCACAAGGAGGTCAAACGTGGAATCAATCGCGCCCTTATTATCAAGGAGGTAATCAAGGTAATTCTTTCAATCCAAACCCACCTTCCTTGAAAGATCTAGTCTTTGGGCAAGCTAAGATTAATGAAGATTTTAATAAGAAAACAGCTGCCTATGATAAGGCTTTTGAGAGCCTTAATGTTAAAATTGATAGCCTTTCATCTGCTCTTAAAAACCAGTTGAGCATTAATAAGATGATAGAAACTTAGTTGGCTCAATTAGCAGCTTTGGTTCCCTCTGCTGAAGACAGGAAGATCCCGGGGCAACCCGTATCTTCCTGTGAAAATGTTTGTGTAGTGTCCACCAGATGGGGTAAGCATTCTGGGCGGGCACAAACCACTGACTATGCAGGGAGACCTATACAGCAAATACTTGACCCATGGGAATCTTCAATAATCACACACAAGAAGGATCCTGGTTATCCGGCTATCACCTGCAAGATATATTACAAGAAGATTAAGCATGCTCTCTGCGACCTTGGTGCAAGTGTTAACCTTATGTCCAAGGCCATGTTTGAACAATTGGGGTATCCAGCTCTAACTCCAACTGCGACGGCCCTCCAACTTGCTGATGCATCGATCCAACATCCAGAGGGGATAGTAGAGAACTTATTGGTAGTCATCCAAGGATCATGCATCTTTGCGGATTTCGTGGTCCTTGATATGCAAGATGATGAGGGAATGCCTCACATTCTTGGGAGACCATTCCTGAGTGACGCCAACACAAGGATCAATGTGGGAGCCGGAACGATCCGATTCCGCATTGGGAAGAGGAACTTGATGTTCCGATTTCAGGCAACAAAAGAGAAATGCTATACACTGCAGGGCAAAAATGAGCAATCAGGGGCATGGACGGAGCCACAGCCCCCGCGACTTCCCACCACTCCAACAAAGCCTAAGAAAACAAGAAGGGTGTGGCGGGAAATATAGAAGTCATCTCCATCAATTTCTCGGGAATGGGGTGACGAGTGGAATTGATCGCCGAGAAAAGTCTCGCTCTCAGACTTAAAAAGATGAGTCCTTTTGCCAAAAGGTAAAATTGGTAGTTATCTCATGTTTCCCTTTCAAAAATTTATTTGATTTTTCCAAATGCATATTTGAATTTTCCAACCTTGCATCTGCATGCTAGATTTTTCTAGCAAATTTCCCTTTTCAAATAAAATGATGAAAATAAATTCTTGAGTGGAAAGTCATAGAAAAATTTTTCGAGCAACATTTTGGGCGAATCTGGACCTAGACATCTGGGCAGGACATCAGGTAGCCGTTAGAGAGCTGTTGCAAAAAGCTGGAAGCAGGCGGGCCCGGCAGGGGGTCGACCGATCCCAGGGGTCGGCCGACCCAGACCAACGGTCAAGTGGGCCCCGCCTCTTCCAACGGCTCCTAGCCGTTGCCCTTGTCCTCTACCCCGGTGCCTGGCTCGGTTGCCTATAAATAGAAGGGGGATTGAGGGGTTTCTTCACCCATTCACTCATTTCCATCACCCTCTCTCCCTCTTTGCTCTTGCTCTTTGGTTTTCTTGGATTTCTTTGCCAAGCACTCTCTCCAATTTGTTGCTGAATATTGAATATTGGTGGAGCAAGCTCGGTAAGGATTTCATTTCGATTTCACTAACCCATCACTGAGTTGCTCGTGTTGTCCCATTGTTGTGTAAGATGAGCTGGATTGCCGGTGCGTACCGGAAGGTGACCCGCTCACGCCATTTTAGAGACGGAGAGGGCTCGTCTCACCACTCCGGAGCTACACCAAGTCCAATGTCAACCGACCGTGAAGAAGAGGAAGAGGAGGAGCTACCCACACCACGAGCCGAAGGGGTGATCAACACTGATGCCGCCTTCATCGACTTAAGGGACGACCGGGAGAGACAAGCCTATGCTCTCATCAAGGATCGAGTCTTCGCCAACACCAAGGAGTTTCACTCGGCCCTTCTCGAGAAAACAGGTATGGACTCCGAGTTCGATTCCATTTGGCATGCTCTTGGTTGGGAGAACTTTGTTCCGGTGTGGGAGATCGGTTCTAGGCCTCTCACCATTCAGTTCCTCTGTACTCTTCGGGAGGATGAGACCGGTATTACATTTCGTTTCCATGGAACGTCGTATCGAGTCTCATGGCATGATCTTAGTCGTGCTCTCGGTTTTCATCGTCGTTGTGCTATTTCTCTCGATCAAGCTTGCAGTGATTTTATTCGAGATAATTTTTGGGAAGAGATTTTTGGTCGGCCGACACGTGGCAAGTTAGCACCTCGGTGCAACGATATCACGCATCCTACTCTCCGACTGTGGCACAAGTGGCTCGCCATCACTCTCTTTCCAAAGGATGATGTTCAAACCGTGCGCACAGACGAGATGAGGATATTATACGCCGCGATTAGACGGATCAAAATCTCCCCAGTGCAAGTTATGATTCGGTAGTGGTTGACAAATTTTAGGATGATGGGTTCTATTGAGTGTACGTCCCTGATCACACGTATCATTTCGAGTCTTGGGATTTCACTAGGGGCTAACGTTCCCTACATTGATTCTCCCCAGGCCATGATAGATGAGGCGTATCTGATTCAAGGACATACTCTTAAAAAGGGCCCAGATGATTCCTTGGTTTTCTTTTACCCTGGCCATGCAAACCAGATTCGGTTACCTAACCCGGATTTCCGTTTGTACGGCCAAGGGCCACTGACCGTTCCTCTTGAGGAACCTCGTCGTTCTAGTGTTTCTAGAGACAGGGTCACTAGGAGTGCATCGAGGAGGGCAGCGACAGCACAGCAACCGCCACAACATCTGCCGCCACAGCCATCACCGCAGCCGTCACCTCAGCCACAGCCTCAGCCTACACCACTGCTTTCTGGCACATGGGCCTCGGCCGGATACATGTCTGGAGTTACACTAGGATATGCCCCCGGTTGGGACCAACCCATGAGTCAGCCGGGTGTGAGTAGCTCGACCTGGGCTAGTGCAGGGAGTGGCGAGTGGGTTCGGCCCGCCGGTGCTACCTACGGGGACTCGTCCTCATCGTCCGGGTTGTTCTCGTCATCTCGTGGGGCCACCCTCACTCAGCAGATGAGCGAGCTCAACATCCATGTCGGTACCATGGAGGAGACAATGCACCAGCAGGCTGAGTCCACTCGGGACTGGCAACGTATGACTGGCGAAAGGATTCACACCATGGAGCAGAGACAGCTACGACAGCTGGAGGAGCAGAGGGCTTACTACGCGTGGATGGGATACCACCCTCCACAGCAGTGAGCCTGAAGCTAGCTTGGGGGAGGACCCCCATTCTGAGGTAACTTGTATCTTCTATTGTTTTCAGAACCCCATATGCTAAAACACATAAAAATCTGAAAAAAGTTAAAAAGACCAAAAATATTTATTTGCTTTCTTAAATTAGTTTGTTTTCATATGCGTGGTAAGAGTGTTCTTATTCTCCATGGTTGAAATGATGAATAGTTGCTCTGTTTATTCCTCTTGTATGCCTTGTTACAACTTAGTATTCTATCCAAGTTTTGAGTTTGTCGGCTAGTATGATCGAACCTGAGCTTGAAATTTGTGGGTAGCAAAAAGCATGATCTTTGCCTAAGTTGTTGCGAGGTATGATATGGTATAATAGAGTTGCTATGAGCTAGTACTAAGTGATGTTTGATATCCGAAGTTTTCTTTTGAAAAATGATAAAATGATAAGTTCCTCAATGATAAGAAATTCCTATCCAAGGCCATATGTAGATTTTAGTTTTTGTTAAACCTCCATATATGCTACCTGATTTCTTCATTGAGTCCTATCGAATTGTTGTGACCCTCGGCGAGTAAAACTTGTCATACTCCTATGATCAAGATCACGTACACACCACCATATGCGAAACTTCTACACTGGAAGTTAGCAACCATCATTTCATCCATTTCCCATCCATTCCACAAAATAAAGCTCCGCGCATGTTCCATGATTACTCTCCCTCCAAAAATATTCAGCAAGGACTTTGGGCTATGTAAAAAAAAGAAGAAACATGCTCAAGGGCATGCATAAAAAAAGAGAGAATAAAGAGACATAGCCCAAGTCTCAAAAATTTCAAAAAGGAGGAGAGTAAAATCATGCAAAATAGGAGTTCATCATCCATCCACCATACACACACATTTGCACATCTTGATCAGGGTGTATGACTTGTTCTCCCAAGGATCCGGTTTTCGACTCGACAATACATGAGAAACAGGTATGCCACATGTTTTCCCTACCTACAGCTCCACATATCAGCTTATTAAGAGTAGGAAGTGAAAGAAGGTAAATCAAAGCCTTGGTGAGGAATCATACACATTGAGCGATCCGAGAGTATCATTTGAGGAACTTTGATTTATTTTTTAAAAAAACTGCAAAACCTCCGAATTGATAACTAATCAAGGTACATGTGATTAGTAATCTTTATACAACCATTCTCTTGCTCGGGACGAGCAAGAGGCTAGCTTGGGGGAGACTGCTGTTAAGTGCCTACTTTAGCCGTCAATATACTCATGAATAAAGGAGCATAAGGCATTTCTTACACGTATTTAGTTAAGAATAATGTAGTTCCACTTGTCCTTGGAGATTATTTGATTGCAGGAAAATAAGCAGGAGATTATTTTATTTGTTTCGAGTTCAAGCTGCAACAGAAGTTTATTTCATGAATCGGGATCTACAGTAAAGAGGCTTTGAATGCTCTAATGAAGATCGCATACACATATCCTTTGTTGTTACAGTATTGGAGGATGATTGCATGAGGTTCCTCCTCCATCAGTACGTTGAAGCATATGCAAAAGCATTGCAGCCCAAGCCTCTGTGGACGTTGTCTTCGACGTAGTAGCAGACGGCCGGGTGATATGAGCAATATGTGCCGATGTGGCGACAATATCTTGTGTGATGGGGGTAATGTTCCACGACTTAGGAGTGGAGTCAAGCTCTCAAAATGTTACAATTAAAGACACGCCCTGATGGCTTCTCACTTCTGATCAAATATGCCAGGAAGGATCACTCCGGAAGTTGGCTGATGTATAGGACACCCCTACCAACGCTTTGCCTGTGTTACTCTCAATTGCCGCGTGTACCAAATCCAAAGGTTGAAGCTGCACCATGTGTCAAAGATGTGGGACATGGCAAGTGAGCAAATTGTGAGCGCATTTCTACAATGGGCAATTGAGACTAACTCCACCCAATTGCAGGAGAAGTGCATGTCTCTCTTAGTGCGAATCTTTCCACACGGAATACTCACATATGATTGGGTGTTCATATGCATTAAACATACTGAATTTATGCATGATCTCCGTAGTAGATTTCATGGAGGGTGGTACCAGGGTCCCTGTGTAGTTTTAACGTTTTATTTAAGTGTGTTTAGTCCTGTAATAAACAGTGGAAACAATACATTAATTTGTTGTAGTGAAGTACATTTGTAATGTTGGAGATTATTTGATTGCAGGAAAATAAGCAGGAAAAGAGTGACAAACTCACCTTCTATGGTCCATGCCACATCACCTCATCCTAGGTGGGCTGCCAACAAGGATGCCATGCATGCACACCTGCCAACTAGGGAGCCATGCATCCATGCCATGCAAGCAATCCAAGTGAAGCAACCCCCGACGAATCAGAGTGTGACACGTGGACATCACATGGATCCATGGGCCCACAAAGGCATGCAAACCACGCCAAAACAGGGTGGACACCGGGAACCGACCTAAGGACCCACGGGACAGCCTCCAAGAGGAAGCACACCCCGAGTGGGGCCCATAGGGGGTCGGCCGACCCCACAGGTCGGCCGAACCGACCTTGTGGCTGCCACTCAGGGGCTTCCACGTGGTGTGTCCCCATTGGTCCTAGGCGCCATCCCCGGGGTGTTTGCATCCATTCCTCGCTGGTACTCGGGCCTATAAATAGAAGGAGAGGGGGCTCACTTATGAATCATCCACACTTGCAACACCTCTCTCACTTTTAGTCTCAAGGCTAGGAGGTAGGCTAGAGTAGTTCTAATTCAGGTTCCAAGTCTACTTTGGGATCTAGGTATGAGTTCTCTTGTATCTTATTTTATTTGTATGACTTTGATCTACTTCAGCTATTTATCTATTTCATATAAAGTTGTGTTAGTATACATGAGTTATTTGTTCATGTGTTCTTCACCTGTTCATCATTTAGAGGCTCCTATTCTTGATGAACAAGGCCTTTCGATCCACTTGATGGGTGACTTTCACATGTTTCTGTTGTTTGTTCATAAGTTAGAGGCTCGTGTTCTTCGCGAACACGACCCTTTGATCCAGTTGAACAGACAAAGGAAAACACGAATACGTTTGTGTACCTAACCTGGTTTGATCTAATTAGAGGACATGACTGCGTTGTATGAAGTCTGTGCTTGAGCTACGGTACTCGGTGTAATTGGTTGGTTTATCTGGTGGCTTGACCTGGGTCACAATAGCCCGGGCCGGTCAAGTCCGGCTAACAACGTAAGCATGGTGCTTGGGTTGCGTAGCTACCTTACTTATGAGTTTATCCCACGGTTTGTCTTGGGGTAGGCCGCGGTAGTGACAGCCGTTGGTCCCTCTGAAATCCCCCACGTTCGGATAAGCTGTAGGAGTCTAAAATATAACAACCGGAGTTGTGCGGAAGCAACACGGGAGGTTATCTCCCCGTGGTACCTGGGTGCTTAAGTCAATGTTCTTCAACGCTATTGAATCTAACTCGTTCCTACCAGCTTTATATGTATAGTACATAAGAACCTAGAACTAACTCGTATGTCGCCTCCTATGCCTAGGACCCCTTAGAGAGAGAGTGAGTGTGTGTGATCACACTACCCCCATTATCATATTTTACCCCTGCACTTGAGGGTCTGGTTTATTTCCATCTATGATCTATACTCATTGCAATAGAGTTGATCTTGTCATTCCGCCAATGCCGTCCTTGGATTCGATACCCTTTGGAATACTCCTTTGGGGAAATGCTACAATGGTACTTCCGTGTGCTTGCGGACTCCTGTAATGTTAATAATTACCAACCAGCATTTCTGGCATTGTTACCAGGAAGGGTTCCAAACCCTTTCTTAGGTGATTGCGTTAAGAAATGTCAACACTTAGCTAAGGTCCGCGGATCCCACTCCCGCGAAGCCTCCTCTCCCCCAGGATGCGATACGGAATCGCTCCACCGCCGCCGCGGAGAAGAGGAGGGCCAACCGCAAAGCCAAGCACAAAGAAGAGGGGATCGTGAAACGCGAGCGGAATGACCGCTGCGCCAAGCGCCGGAGGCTGAACAAGATTGCCGTCTCCTCGGATGAGGACCCTTCGTCATCGCCACTGTGGTCCGGCGATGATAGGAGCGCTCTATCAATGCTATCTGCGTCACCTCCTCCTCAACGGCTGACCATGGAGGCCAGCTCGAGACGACGGCCAGAGCTGGCCATCCGTGAGCAGGGGGCGAGCTCCAGCTCACACCCGAAACCTCGCCCCGTCCAAGAGGACCAGAGGGTGACCCGCTCCCGGGCGAGCTCCGTCAACCATCAGCCTCCGAGGGAGAGGAGGAGCTCTCCGCGGCGAGATGACCCGTCCAGGTAGCCGGTGGACCGTGATTCATCCTCCCGCCGCTCCTCCGGCGACACAACGCCGTCTGAGGCGAGATCGACACCGTCGGCGTCTTCTCTGAGTACGCCACAGGGGGAGAACACGAACGTACCCCCACAGCGCCTTCAGTCCTTGGTCATCCAGGGTGGCGGGGCCTAGCCCGTGTAGGTCCCCCTCGCCCCGGGTGGAGGTCGGAGTCCACCCTCTGACGCAGCGGTTGGCAAGAGACCATCCCCCGAGTCGTCAGGCGTGGCTCCTAGGCTCGTCAAGCGGGCCCGCGTTACTTCCTCCATGTACGTACTATCTCGTGACATCTCATTTTTTCGTTCTTGCTGTTCTTCGTTCGCCTTTCAATTTGCTTTTCCGTGCTAGGCGCTCGGACACCGGCGCGCTCAGCCTCACGCCGCAAAAGCGTGCGGTCCTGGCTACGCGTGATCCTCCGTCCGAGCCCCGTCTGGCGACCCCTCCACCCGTGTCGACAACGGCACGGGCCGAGAGCGAGGCCGCTGAGGCGGTCATGGTGCCTGAGGCGGCGGCACCTCCACTAGCGTCGGAGGTTGGAGGAGTGGTCGGGGGGCAAATAGCCCCTGAGGAGGTCGAGCCCCCGGCAGAGCCCCTCGTTGATCGTGATGCCGGCGCGTCGGCGGCTCCTGAGGCAGGCGCGCCCCCAGCGCCGCATGCTGGCGAAAGTGAGGCCGAGGCATTGGCAGCTCCCAAGGTGTCCGAGCGGCCCCAGGAGGCCACCAACCTTGATGGGTCCAACCTCTCGGGCAGCGACATGGCCGCCTTCGAGGCCGAGTTGGAACGATACCTATCGGTGCCGGAGGAACCAGCGGTCGAGGCGCCCGTGCCGCCCACCTCCATGGTTGCGACCGCGGTCGAGGTAGCCGGGGCCAACCCCGAGGAGTCCACGACCAAGGCGGTGGAGGCGGAGCCGAACCCCATCGTGCCCCCGACGTTCATTGTGAGTGTGGCGGCTCCACCTGTGAGCGCTGTGGTGCCGGCCGCGAGTACATTGGCGGAGCCGTCGCTTCAGCCCGCCATTCCCGACTCGGAGGTGGTGGTGATCGCGGACTCGCCCCGCCCAGACCTGCAGGTGCCTGCTGCTCTCGAAGATGTGGCGGGCAGCATCTCCCCAGATACGATCCGGGAAGTTGGGGAGAGCTTGGGAGCTCGCCCCTTCCCGACTGCAGAGGGGGGAGCACAACCTTGGCCTTGGGCGCTCCTCATGGACCAGGACCCATGAGGCAGGGCCGCACAACGGCGAGGACGAAGAGGCCGCGACCCGTCATCACCTCGAATGGGGCTTAAGGTGGGCAGAACAAGCGGTCAACGAGCTCGTCCTCCCTGCCACAATGGTGAGTTTGTTGAGCCCGATCTTGGTTTTGCTTCTTTGTTTTTGCAGACATTGCCATAGTTAATACTCTACTCGGAGCAGGTGCTTGCAAGCTGCAGCGCCAGGAAGGCGCGCACCATCGAGGAGCTCTGGGCCGAGAAGCTCCAATTGGAAACACAGTTGGTGGCCGCCCGACTGGTTGCTGCAGGGGTGGCGATGAATGAAGTGTTGACGAGGTCCGTGCTCAAAGCCGCGGCAAAGTCCGCGGAGGACCGTGAAGTGGCTGCGTAGTCAGCTGCTGATGCTGCCGTGTCAGAGAGGACGGCCCTTGAGGCAAAACTTGCCAAGGCGGAGGCCACAGCCACGGAGCTACGTACCGCCGCCGCGACTGTCGCCGAGGCCGCTCGGACTACTTCCGCTGCAGCCACTACCGCTGAAGCCGCTTCCCAGGCCGCCGCTCAGGAGAAGGCAGCGCTCGAGAAGAAGGTGACCGAGCTGGAGCAGGATCTGGTCCACGTCGGGGTGGACCTCAAGACGGCCAACAAGCAAGTGGGTGACCTCACCGCCAAGCTGCAGGAAGCTAACAACGAGGGAACCCGGCTCCGCGACGGCAATGCCAAGCAGGTGCAAGACCTTGATGGTGAGCAACCGAACTGTTTCGACTTCTGTAGTGCTTTTTCCTTGTGATGCTTGTCGATGATGTTAACTTGTCTTCTCGTGTCGGTAGGGCTCCATGTGGCTTGCGCCGCATTGGCCAAGAGGCTCATGGAGGAGGCAGAAAAAGTTATCGCTGCTGAGCTCAAGACCCACGATATGACGGGAACGGCCAAAAACTTGTCGGACCAGCTCTCGAGTATGTTCCTTTAGCCTTGTTCCTCTCTTCTTTTGTTTGTGCTCTTCACAACTAACCTTCGGCTCATTTTCCTTCTCCAGAGGTCAAGGCCGAGCTCGAGGAGTCCAGGATGGCTCAGCACGAGGCGTAGGCGGCACGCTAGAAGGACCTCTCGGACCGCGCCAAATTCGGCCGGTTTGTTGATACGATCTTGTCGGATCTTGGTGTTCCATCCATCCAGATGCCTCCCCAGGCGTTTGGGATTGACTGGCGCTTCTCCTGAGCGTTTCCAAGGAGCGAGAGTTGACGACGGCTCGGAAGGTGGTGCACCGTGTTCTTGCCATGTTTGACTCGCACTACCAGGGGTTGGACCGCAAGGCGTTGAGCGGCGGTTGCGCTCCCGGCTACTCGGATGAAGAGTACGACAAGCTAGGGTGATTCAATTCCACGCATGCAAATTTCACACTTCTCGTCAATAGGGAATCACATAGAAGTCTATACGGCTATTGATGAATGGCGCTCTCCACCCTCCCCTCCCCCGGCGAGCGTGCTCCTGCAGTGCGACTCCGCGGCGGCCTGCACCATGATGGACTCCAAGCAAAGCCCCTTTCCCTGTGAGATCTCCCTCGACTCCTCTCGCTCTCTGGTGCTGCTGGTTTTTTCCTTCAGGTTCCCCCCTTGGTCTTTCGGTTTGTTGTCTTCGGTTCTCTTCTCGGTTCTTTGTCTCCGGTCTTCTTCCTACTGGATTTGTTGGCTCTTCTCCTGGTTATGGTCATGGACTTCCTGTGGTCGAGGCTAGACTTTGAGATTGGTATGGCTTTTGAAAAGGATATCCTTCGCTCCACCGGTAGATGCATTCATGATTCAAAGGGCAATGGTACTGGTTTTCATCTCTTGGCTACCTTTCGGAGGTATCTTTTTCAGCTTAATGAAGAGTCGGTCGCTCTTGCTCTTCAATCTTGCCTCGGCGGTCTTGCTCAGCACTTCTGTGTGGCCTATCAGAGCCATAACCATTTCAGATTCACGGTCTCTTGTAAGGAAGTGGGTTTTGTCATCTATAAGCTGCGGAGATTCATTGGGTCTTCTTTTGATGTTTATTTTCATCTCTGGAGTAATGGTGCTCCTCACTGGGAGCATGAAAAAAGATTGTGGGAAGCTGAGGAAGCTAGAAAATGGGAGAAGGTTGTGTCAAAAAGGCAAAAACGTCTGATCTCCAGATCCTCTAGCTCTTCCAATAATCGTGTTAAGAAAGTTCGTTTTGCTGAAAAAGTTGTGGTTGATTCCCCGGTGGCTAAATCCAGTCCTGCTGTGAGGCAGTCCACTATTAAGTTTGGTGAATTTGTTTTTGATCTCTCCATTGAAGCTGGGCATGAGCATCATCCTAAGGAAGTTAATGGCATTCTCAAGAAACCCTCAGTTCCTTCGGCCATTGCTCGGCAGGCAATGATCAACTTGAGTCCCCATCACTTTGGAAATGGTAGAGAGCTGAGGGTTGTGGAGCATGACAGGGGGATTAACCTGAGAAACTCTCCTTTTACTCGCACCTGCTGGGTTATGTTTCTTGCATTTCCTCTGGATTTTCAGACCTGAGATATTGTGCTGCAAGCTGTCGGTCTGTTTGGCTCTGTTGTAACTTGGACTGACAACTCCAGATTCCGCTCAAGAATCTTGCTCAGATGCCGGGTTACTTTTGTTAGTAGGATTCCCAGAAGCATTGTTATTTCTGAGAGTGGCACGGTTACTGATGGTGGTCACTCGTGGACTGTCTCGGTTTTTGTCCTGGACAGCAATCTGAATGATAATCTGCCAGGAGATGAAGACCCCATCCCCCCAATGGGAACCCTCATCCTGTTATTAATCAGCAGCCCGAAGAGGATCAACCGGGGCAGTTCGAAGATGTCAGAGATTTGCAGGGAGTGCAGCAAGCTAACATTGATCATGGTTGGCAGGCCCTGTCTCCACCCCACCCTGCTCAGAACGATAGCTGGGATCAATGGCCACAACAAGAAGGAGAGCTTGTGGGTGACAACGAGCTGGAAATTGTCAACAATCTTGCCAATCAAGTTGTGGTGAATGCTCTGGCTAATGGTATCATGCAGCATCCTGATGTCCCGCGGGACAGTCACTCTGTCAGTAGTGAAGCTGCTTCATTCTTCAGAGCTCACGGGGTCCCTGTCACTCTTGAACTTCCTCTGCCTGCAAATGGTGCTGTCTCAAGAACTGCTAATGTGCCTCAGCTGGACAATATTGAATTTGACAGTGACTTCTTCATCAGGCAAATAGCAGACAGACTTGGGCTCCATCCTGGTTTTGGCCCAAGACCATCAGTGGATATGCTGGTCAGAGAATTGGCCCAAAGGGCCTCTTCTATCCTAGCTCTGCTCCCTCTAAAGGTGCCCATGAAGGCTCATGAATGGAACTCCTTTCCTAAGTCATGGTTTGTGCCAGAAAATTGGTTCTTTAGTGTTGATAATCCCAGTTGGGGGAACAATGCAGAGGCTTCCAGTTCTGCAGGGGTTAGAGTGCCTAGGCTGCAGCTTTTAAGCTCCCCAAGTGCGTTTCGGAGGACAGCACACAATGAGCAGCAACCTCATAGTAGTGATTTCAATTCTCAGAGCGCTCACCAGATCATGGAAGACATTGAGGTTGCCATCATTGGCAGCACTCACCAGCTGCACACTAGTGCTGATGAGCATTTGGGCCCCAATGAGCAAGACCCCCAAAGAGATGTGAATGAATTACATGACATTCAACAGCTTGCTGCTGTTTCTAGCCAGTCTATGTCAGGAAATGGGGATTGCTTGATGGAAGGCGCTAATTTGAATGGGGATATGGTGCTGCAGGAGGAACCATTTGCAGCAAACAACAACTGGGACATGCCTCTGGAGTCTGCTCCCCCTTTGTTCACCCCTCCCCAATACCACAAAAGAAAAGCTCGAGACAAGACACCTATTGTGGAGGATGAGGTGAGGAGAAGTGCTAGACTCAGGAAGGATGCTGATGCCATTCACATCCAGCTGGAGAATGAGCCTAGGAGGAAAAGGGGAGCTGCTGTAAAAACGGTCAGATTCTCTGAAGTAGAGGACCTCAAGTCTGCCATCATCACCAGGCAAATTGAGCATCAAGATGCCGAAGACTGGGAGATTGAAGACATCCCTGCCTCCTTGCTTGTGGAGCTGGGTACTGGTTTTTGTGGAGTTCCTCCTATGGAGCTGAACATCTCCACCCTGCAGCCCCCTTCTGATGTTTGATCCAATGGACTGCTGCCTATTTTGTCCTGTTGAGCTATGGTTATCTGTTCTTTTGTCTTTTGTAGCCTTTGTTTGGCTTAAAACTTGCACTGTGTCTGGTGATAGTGAATTTTCTGGTTGGATGGTCTAGATTATTCTGCTGGTGGCTGTAATTATGCTTGCAGATCTTTCTGTTATTAGGTGTCTTGGAGGGTATGCCTCCTTGCTGATTGCTTTTCTTCCAAATTTCCATAATGTTTAATAGATCTTGGAATATCCTGTGCTGGAATGTTAGAGGCCTTAATGATAAGGATAAATGGAACTTGCTGAAGAATAAAATTGAGGAAAGTGGGGCAAATATCTTTTGTTTCCAGGAGACCAAAAAAGAGCACATAGATATTCGTTTTTTAAGAAACTTTGCACCCAAGAGATTTGATAGTTTTGAATTTTGTCCTTCTGTTGGTGCATCTGGTGGCATTCTAATTGCATGGGTCTCTAGGTATTTCTCTGTGTCTGTTCAAGAGAAGCACAGTTTCGCTATCAGACTTATTGTTACCTCGGTAATCAATTCAATCTCCTGGAATTTGGTTGTGGTATATGGGCCTTGTAGGCAGCCAGCACGTGATGTTTTTGTTAACTGGCTTTATAACCTGAGTATAGATGATGAGGATTTGTGGATGATCATGGGTGACTTCAACTTCCACAGATATGCTAAAAACAGAAGCAGACCAGGAGGGAATTTCAATGATTCACTTATCTTCAACAACATCATTAGCCACCTGGGTTTAGTTGAACTTCCAATCAAGGGCAGGAGTTTCACCTGGAGTAACATGCAGTCAAATCCTCTCCTTGAACAGATAGACTGGTTTTTCACATCCCCCTCGTGGACAACTCAGTTCCCCATGACTGTGGTTCTCCCTCTGGCCAGGACCACTTTTGATCACTTGCCCTGTAAGATTCAGATTGGAACAAACATTCCCAAGGCTAATATCTTTAGATTTGAAAATTTTTGGCTTAGTCATCCTTCTTGTATTGAGCAGATCACCAATGCCTGGTCTATTCCTTCTGTTGGCTCTTTGGATAGTGCCAGGATCATAAGTGCGAAATTTAAGCTGCTTAGAAGAATCTTAAAGAATTGGGCTAAGAAACTCTCCGATCTTTCTGTTCTAGTTGCTAACTGCAATATGACGATTGCCTTCCTTGACAAACTTGAAGAGCTCAGGAATTTGCTCCCCCATGAACATAAATTCAGGTTGGTCATTAAGTGGCAGATTCAGAAGCTTCTTGCTATGCAAAATGCATATTGGAGACAAAGATACACCCAACGTTTGGTTCAGTTTGGAGATGAGAACACCAAGTTTTTTCATGCAATGGCCTCAGAAAGATACAGAAAGAATGTCATTAGTCAGATTGTTGACAGCACTGGTAGGATGGTTACTGATCACTCAGAGAAGAGTGTGCTTTTCTATTAGGAATTCAAAAACAGAATGGGAAGCTCTGTCCCTACCAATTTGCAGTTTGATCTGCCTGCCATTGTGCCCCACTTGGACAACCTGGATCATCTTTGTCTTCCTTTTAGCCGAGAGGAGATTGATAGTGTCATTCTGGATCTCCCCACTGATAAAGCCCCAGGTCCTGATGGGTTCAACAACTTGTTTTTCAAAAAAGCCTGGCACACCATAAGGGAGGATTTCTATAAGTTGTGCACAGATTTTTATCACCATACTATTGATTTGAAGAGTATAAACCACTCATATATCACTCTGGTCCCCAAGGTTGATAATCCTGAAAAGGTTATGGACTTCAGGCCCATTTCTCTCATAAATTCATCTCCCATGCTGGTTGCTAAGCTCCTTGCAAACAGACTGCAGAAGGTGGCTCTTCAAGTTGTCCACAAGAATCAGTATGGCTTCATCAAAGGAAAAACCATTCAGGACTGCCTGGGGTGGGCTTTTGAATATTTGCACCAGTGTCATCAATCCAGAAGGGAAATTGTTATCCTAAAGCTAGACTTTGAAAAGGCTTTTGATCTAGTAGAGTTCTCCATTGTGTTAGACATGCTCAGAGCTAAAGGCTTTCCTCACAAATGGATCAAATGGGTAGAGTCCCTTATGCATTCAGCTACCACTTCTGTGTTGCTTAATGGTACTGCTGGCAAAGAGTTTATGTGTAAAAGAGGGGTTCGTCAGGGGGATCCTCTCTCTCCCATTCTGTTTGCCATTGCTGCCGATTTAATCCAATGTGTTATTAACCATGAGTATCAGCTTGGAAGGATTGCCCCCCCTTTTCCCCAAAATGCTGATCTCCCCTTCCCTGTGGTTCAGTATGCAGATGACACCATAATTGTCATGCAGGGTGATGAGCAGCAGTTGTTTTTTCTCAAGGACATTCTCCAAAAAATTTCTGTTTCCAGTGGTTTGAAAGTGAACTACCATAAGTCTTGTCTTGTGCTTATTAATGTTGATTCTCAGAAGGCTGAGCTGCTGGCTTCATCTTTTGGTTGCACTGTGGGTTCCTTCCCTTTTACATATTTGGGTTTGCCTTTGGGGCTCACCAAGCCTTTGGTCAGAGATTATGCTCCCCTGATCTGTAGAGTGGAAAGAAGACTGGCTGCTTCATCTCAGTTCCTCTCTTATGCTGGTAGGCTTCAGTTAATCAACTCGGTGCTCTCCTCCCTGCCAACTTACTATATGTGCTCCCTAAAGCTTCCTGTAACATTTATAGAAGTGATAGATAAATACAGAAAGAACTGCCTTTGGAGGGGCAAAGACTTCAACCAGAAGAAATATAACCTTGCTGTGTGGGATTTGGTTAGGAGGCCGAAGAGCAAAGGTGGCCTTGGAGTCATTAACCTTAGTGTTCAGAATGATGCTCTTCTGCTGAAACAATTGGATAAGTTTTACAGGAAAGTTGATGTGCAATGGGTGAGTCTCATATGGCATAAATACTATCAGAATGCTGTTCCTCACCTTGCTAGAGAAAAAGGGTCTTTTTGGTGGAGAGACATCCTCAGGTTGCATGTGCTCTATAGGGGTGTGGCTGTTTGCTCTCCTTCCAGGGGAGACACAGTAGCCTTCTAGGAGGATATTATCAATGGAGCCCTGCAATCTGAAATTTTCCCAAGCCTTGTTGCTTATGCAAAGGATCCCAAGGCTTCCCTCTGGAAGCTTAGAAATGAGGGCAGTCTGATCAACTGCTTCAATATCCCAATGTCGAGGGCAGCCTATAATGAGCTTTTTCTTCTGCAGCAATTTTTTGATTCACTGCCTGCTCTTGATCTCTGTGAGAAGGACTCATGACATTTTATCTGGGGGCAGCAAATCTTCACCTCAAGTAAATACTATCAATATCAATACAAGAACTTGCAACCCAGCAGAGTGGTCCTATGGGTTTGGAAGTCAAAATGCACTCCCACGGTGAAATTTTTCTCTTGGCTCCTTCTGAATGACAGGCTTAATACTAGAAATGTTCTGAGAAGGAGAAGGAAATTTCTTGAGGAAGGATATAGCTGTGTTTTGTGCCAAGATGGGATTGAGGAGACATCTGACCATCTTTTCTTTGAGTGTTCTGCTGCTGCATGTAGATGGTTTGCGTTGCGAATCTCTTGGAGCACTTCTCACAACTCCCATCAGAAGATTTACCTTGCTAAACAAGCCTTTCCTCACCCTTTCTTCATGGAAATCTTCATGATTGCTGCCTGGTGCATTTGGAATGAGAGAAATAGGTTCATCTTCAGCAACAAGCCCCCTGGATTCTCCTCATGGAAGTTGTCTTTCAAGGAGGAAGTTCTTCGCCACATGATTAGAATTAAAAGTTCTTTGCATCAGTCCATCATTGCTTGGCTAGAGGCCCTTTAGTTGTTCTTTTTGTTGGTTTTGTGGCATGCCCTCTCCTGTGCAGTTTCCTCCCCTAGTTTCCTCTCTCTCTTTTTCTCCGCCCTCCTAACTGCTAGTTAGGAGTGTTAGTCTGTAATCCTGTAAGTTTGTTGGATCTTTCCTCTTTAATTAAAGTTGCTGGGGGGCGTTGCCCCACAGTTTTTGCTCAACAAAAAGAGTACGACAAGCTTGAGGAGGACTGCGTCACCTTCGCCCGCGCCATGGCTGATGCAGCGATGAAGGACCTGGACCTGATTCCAAAAGACACCAGAAGATGAAGACAGCTCCAGGCCTTCTAGTTAGATGTATCATTTTGTATGGTAGATTGACAAGACAAACTTGTATGCATACTGCTTCGAACAGTTTTCGTTTTGTTTTAAAGCTGTCACTATTGAAACATTCCCCGAGTACTCGGGGACGACTGCGAAACGGAGTAGTGGTACTTAGAAGCTCAGGCCGATCGAACTTTACTCTGGAGCCGCGGGGGCGTAGGAGTCGGAGAGCTCGACTTGAGCCGCAAAGTGACGCTATGTGTTTGCAGCCCCCGAGCACTTGGGGAGATTCAAAAGTGACTTGCACTTTTTCGTCAAAATCGTTTGGAGCCGGAGCCCGAGCGGTTACCCAAGCACTTTTTGAAAGTAGTCGGACGTCGACCTGCGGGCCTGAGTTGCGCTCGCAAGTCTTCGCACCGTAGCCACTGGGGCGTGGGTGCTAGGAGCTTTGAAAGAGCGAAAATGCCGAGATGCGCACAGATCAACATCTTTTTCTTTCGCAAGATAGGGCGTTCCACCAAAAAACCGCTCGCTCGTGTGATTGGTCACGACAAACTTGTCGGAGAATTTTGTTTTAAAAAACAGGAAAACGAAAGGAGGGCATCGTGCCCCGGATAGCCCCCGAGCGGTGAGCGTTTCTGCATGGGTGCAGGGACGCTTGCCGCTCAGCCTTAGAAAGCGTTGAAACATGCAGAGAAGATGCCAACGCGAAAGCTTGCAAACTTATGAAATTATGAACAAAAGCATATGGCATTATTCATTGATCATAAGATAAAAACGAGGAACATTACTCAAGGGTGAAAACAGCGTAAATGCTCTATGTTCCATGTGTTGGAGATGATCGTGCCGTCCTCGTACCGAAGCTTGAATGTCCCTGGTCAGAGCACTTGATCAACGATGTACGGCCCCTCCCACAAGGGCGCGAGCTTATGCCGATTCTTGTTGCTCTGGACTCGTTGGAGTACAAGGTCTCCGACCTGGAACTGTCAGTTGTGCACGTTACGCTCGTGATAGCGTCGCAAAGCTTGTTGGTATTGGGCTGAGTGTAGAAGTGCCAAGTCGCGTGCTTCATCAAGCTGGTCGATAGCATCTTCGAGTGCGACCTAGTTCCCCTCCTCGGTGTATGCTCGAACTCTTGGGCTGCCGTAGTCGATATCCGTCGGGTGGACAGCTTCCGACCCATGCACCATGAAGAATGGCGTGAAGCCGGTCGCTCGACTAGGTGTGGTGCGCAGGCTCTAGAGAATGGATGGCAACTCAGCGACCCATCTTGCCTGAAACTTCTCGAGTCATTTGAAGATCCGAGGCTTCAGTCCTTGCAGGATCATGCCATTGGCCCTCTCGACTTTCCTGTTGGTCCTCGGGTGTGCAACAGCGGCCCAGTCCACGCAGATGTTGTTATCGTCACAGAATCTGAGGAACTTCTTTCCCGTGAACTGTGTGCCGTTGTCGGTGATGATAGAGTTGGGGATCCCGAAGCGATAAATGATGTCGGTGAAGAACGCCATGGCTTCCTCAGAGCGGACCTTTGCTATGGGTCGGGCTTCGATCCACTTGGAAAACTTGTCGACAGCCACAAGTAGGTGTGTGAAGCCCTCGGGTGCTTGCTTGAATGGCCCGACTATGTCCAGCCCCCATACAGTGAAAGGCCAAGTGATGGGGATGGTCTGGAGCGCTTGCGCCGGGAGGTTGTTGATGGTGGAAATTCACCATTTCCAACCCTCAATATTCTCACATAAATGGAGGCATATGCATTATTTACTAGCATTTAGGTTTGAATAATGTAGTTCCACTTGTCCTTGGAGATTATTTGTATGTAGGTGATTTACCCTTAAAAGAGATGGAAACTCCACTTCTATGAAGAAACCATGCCAACTCAGCTGAGGTGGTGGCTACCACCAAGGGAAACATGGCAATCCACGTCATCGATCCAGTGGAGGCACTCACCGATGAATTAGAGGACGCCACATGGACTTCACATGGATCAAAGGGCCCACCTCGGATACCAAATCAAGCCATGCATCGGGGATGGATCAGAGGGCCCACAGGACAGCCACTCAGAGGAAGCACACCAGGTGGGGCCACCCTAGGGGGGCCGGCCGATCCTAGGATCGGCCGAACCGACCTAGGGGCGCCCATCTGGCCCCTACACGTGGATGCTCCTCATTAGTCACTTGCTGCATTCCCGGGTGTTTAGGGGCCATTTGGGCGTCCGAGCAAGCCTTGTCCTTGCCTATAAATAGAAGGGGAGGGGCTCCCATTTCTCACACACCACTCTCTCATTCTCCTCTCACTTTTAGTTTCCAAGGCTAGGGGGTAAGCTAGAGTAGCTCTTCTTCAGGTTCCAAGTCCTCTTGGAAGTTTAGGTATGAGTTCTCTTTTATCTTTATTTCTTTATATGACTTTGATCTACTTCAGTTATTCAGCTATTTCATATAAAGTCATGGTAGACCATATTTTTGATATGTTCTTGAGTTCATCCTCTGTTCATCATTTAGAGGCTCGTGTTCTTCGTGAACACTACCTTTTGATCCACTTGAAGGGTGATAAACTCCTTCCTTATGTGTTTGTTCATAAGTTAGAGGCTCGTGTTCTTCACGAACACGACCCTTTGATCTTGTTGATTAGACATAAGAGAGTTCATATCTGTTTGTATGTCTAGCCATAGTTGATCGTGTTAGATGGCATGAGAGTATTGCAAGAGGTCTTTGTTCAAGCTACGGTACTCGGTCTAGTTGACCAGTCTTCTAGTGGCTTTCACCCTGGGTCACCATAGCCCGGGCCGGGTGAAGTCTAGCATCAACGTAGGCATGGTGCCTGGGTTGTCTGGCTATGATAGTTATGAGCATCCCCCACCCCCGTAACGAGAGGTCGGTCCTCAGGTGGTGACATCCCTGTTGGATCCTAGGGCAACCTCCGCATTGGGGTACCTGCTGTAGGAGTCTAAAGTCTAGTTTCGCAGAGTGCTGGTCGTCGCGGGCTAGCTCCCCGTTTGTACCTGGGTGCTGAACCATGTTTCCCTCATGCAATACTCATGCCCATCTCTTATATCTTCTAGCTTTGTATATTTAGTACATTTGAACCTAGAGCTAACTCGTATGTTCCTCCTAAGCCGTAGTGTGCTAGAGTAGAGGTAGATTTGAGGTGTGTGTGTCACACTACCCCTATTATCTTTTATCTTACCCTGCCTTTGAGTGTGTTGTTCCCTATATCTATCTCTTGGTTTACATTCAGAGCAAAAGCATAAGTCTAAGATATCCGCCATTGCCTTCCTTGGATTTGATACCCTTGGAATACTCTGCTTCCTTGGGGAAATACTACAATGGTTTATCTGTGCGCTTGTGGATTCGTTCATGATCGTTTAGATTAACCTATGGCAAGTCTCAATGTTCATGCTAACCTCCGCCATTAGTTGTGACATTGGGAAATGCCAACAAGCATTTCTAGCGCTGACTCTAAGGATGCATTCCAAATATGTTCTTAAGTGATCGACGTTTAGAAATGTCAACAAGCATTTCTGGCGCCATTGCCGGGGAAAGCACATGATTATCTTGACTATGCTTTGCATCTGTTTATAAACTCTGAGTAGGTTACGACAACTCTCAATGCAGGCTAACCTTGATTGTCTTCTTTTATCTTTGGATTATGAAGATAGGTAGTGTATGACTGGTTTCAACCTACCAAGGAATTTTACTGAAGATCCCGAGTCACTTGTGAGGAAAGTTCGAATTCATTTCAGCTCACCTCGTCGTACACATCCAGAGGGCGAACCAGCTTCCTTTGTACCATCCACGTCCAACGCTATGGCCCAGAAGACACTTCGTGAGTACTCAGCTCCTTCTGCTGACCAGGTGCTGCAAGGCCCTGAGGTGGCAATGGGGACTAAAAATTTTGAGATCAAGACGGGTCTAATCACGATGGTACAGGCTAGCCCATTCTGTGGCAAGCCAAATGAGGATGCCAATGCTCATCTGCAGCAATTCCTAGAGCTATGCAGCACTTTCGTCATTAGGGGTGCAAATATGGACGCTGTTCGTTTACGGCTATTTCCATTCTCCCTCCTGGGGAAAGCTAAGCAATGGTTTTATGCGAATCGGGAATCTATTGACACTTGGAGTAAGTGTTCAGATGCATTTCTCAAGAAGTTCTTCCCATTGGGTAAAACCAATGCTCTTCGTGGAAGGATTTCTGGTTTTCAGCAAGCAGCAAGTGAATCTATTCCAGAGGCTTGGGAAAGGCTTCAGGAGTATGTCCTGGCCTGTCCTCACCATGGGATGGAGGATTGGCTTATTCTTCAAAGTTTCTATAATGGGTTGACTTCGACAGCCCGAGGCCATATTGATGCTGCTGCTCAAGGAGCATTCTTCTCACTCACTGTTGATAATGCTAAATTACTCATGGAGAAGATGGTCTCCAACCAAGGATGGAGTGATGAAAGACTCCAACCACGACCGAGGGGTATTCATACTGTCAAGGAAGCAGACATGATTACTGCCAAGATGGATCTTTTTATGAAGAGATTGGATGACTACATCAGCGAGAAGGCTGCCATGGCCACTACTTCTCTGCCTATGGACTCTCACATGACTTGTGAAGTCTGTGGCAACACTGGGCACTCAGGCAACTATTGTCTGGAGACTCAGGAGGAAGTGATGTACATGAATGGCAATAACAATGGTTATCGTCCATCTCAACAAGGAGGCCAATTGTGAAATCAACAACGCCCTTATTATCAAGCAGGTAACCAAGGTAATTCTTACAATCCTAACCAACCTTCCTTGAGAGATCTCATTTTTGGGCAAGCTAAGATTAATGAAGGTATTAACAAGAAGTTAGCTGCCCTTGATAAAACTGTGGAAAGCGTCAATGTTAAGCTTGATAGTTTTTCTTCTGCTCAGAAGAGTCAGCTGAGTTTCAACAAAATGTTAGAAACCCAGTTGGCTCAGCTGGCTGCTTTGGTTCCATCTCCTGATAACGGGAGGATCCCGGGGCAACCCGTATCCTCTTGTGAAAATGTTAGTGTAGTGTCAACCAGGTGGGGTAAGGCACCTAGGAGGACACATGCTTCTGACTATGCAGGAAAGCCCATTCAACAAATTCTTGATCCATGGGATGAATCAGCAGTGGTGCACAAGAAAGATCCAGGCTACCCGACTATCACTTGCACAATCTATTACAAGAAGATTAGGCATGCCCTTTGTGACCTTGGTGCGAGTGTTAATCTCATGTCCAAGGCCATGTTCGAGCAACTGGGATATCCAGCTCTCTCTCCAACAGCACGGACTATCCAACTCACCGATTCAACGATCCGATATCCAGAAGGAATTGCTGAGAGTTTATTGGTTAAGGTCAAGAGCTCTTATGTCTTTGCAGATTTCGTGGTCCTTGACATGGATGACGAGGGAGGAATGCCGCTCATCCTTGGGCGACCATTTCTCAGTGATGTCCGAGCTAGAATCAATGTGGGGTCCGGAATCATCCGTTTCCGCATTGGGGAGAGGAACCTGAAGTTCAAGTTTCAGGACAAAGAAGAGCAATGCTATTTGGTGCAAGATAGTGTTGAGCAGCTTGGGGGAAGGACGGAGCCTTCACCCCCAAGGAAGAAATCTCCGTCAAAGAGCTTAAGGAAAATTCAGAAAGAATGGCGGAAGATTGAGATGGCACCAACCTCTACTTCTCAGGAGTGGGGTGCTGAATGGAATTGATCACTGAGAAGAGTTCAACTCGTCGGACTAAAAATGATGGGTCCTTTCTACCAAAATGGTTAAAGCTGGTATTTATCTCATATTTCCCTTTCCAAAATTTCATTTCCAAAATTGCATATTTGATTTTCCAAACTCTGCATTTGCATGCTAGATTTATCTAGCCTTTTCCCTTTTCCAAATAAAAATCTCTGAAAATAATTTCTGAGTTTGAAAATTCAAGAAAAATCATTTGAAAAATATTTTGAGGGAATTTGGTCCGAGGCACTCAGGCAGGCCCCCAGCTAGCCGTTGGGGAGCCACTGGCTGGGGCAGAGGGCAGGTGGGCCCGGCATGGGGTCGGCCGACCCCAGGTTCGGCCGAAGCAGCCCAACGGCTGCTGGACCCCACCTTGCTCCAATGGCTATGTCTGGATGCCCGGCGCATTTGTCTATAAATAGCAGGGGGAGAGGGGGTGTTCTTCACCCATTCAACACTCTTCACTCACACTCCCCTCTCTACTCCTTGCTCTCTTGGTTTTCTTAGATTTCTTGCTCAAGATTGGATCGTCAAGTGGTCTCTCTATTGTGTTGCTGAAAATATTGTTATTGGTGGAGCAAACTCGGTAAGGACTTCATTCGATTTCACTAACCCATCACCGAGTTGATTTTGTTGTTTCTTGTTGTTGTGCTAGCATGAATTGGCGGCGAACACTCTTCGGAGGGTGACACGCTCACGCTCCTGTTCGCGGGCAAGCACGAGTACATCCACCCCCGCCGAGCCGACGCCGAGCCCATCAACGATGGATTATGAAGAAGAGCAAGAAGAGCAAGCCGAGCCACAAGCCGCGGAGGAGGTCGTCGACGACACCCCCTACCTCAGCTTGCGGGGCGATCGAGAGGAGCAAGCCTATGCTCTCTTGAAGGACCGAGTCTTCGCCCATACCAGGGACTTCGACCCGGCTCTCATGGAGAAGACATGTATGAATCTCGAGTTCGCTTCCATTTGGAATGCTCTTGGTTGGGAGGAGTTTGTGCCGGTCACAGAGCTTGGCTCTCGGCCCCTCACCATCCAGTTTCTTTGCTCTCTTACCGAGACCCCGGATGGCATTGAGTTTTGTCTTTTCGGGACCGATTATCGTCTTTCTTGGAAGGATCTTAGTCGTCTTCTTGGTTTTAGTCCTCGTTGTGCTGTCTCTTTGAAGCGAGCTTGTGAGGGTTTTGTTTGGGAATCTTTCTGGTAGATATCTCTGGTCTTGTTTATAGTGGCAAGTTTGTACCTCGGTGCAACGATATTGTGCATCCCACTCTCCGCCTGTGGCACAAGTGGCTCGCCATTATTCTCTTTCCACGAGAGGATGTTCGGCCTGTGCACAGTGATGAGATGATGCTATTATACGCTGCTGTCAACCGGATCAAGGTCTCTCCCGTTAAAGCAATGATTCGGTAGTGGATGACGAATTTCAAGATGATAGGTCCTATTGAGTGTACGGCTTTGGTGACTCGTATTGCTCTCAGACTCGGGGTTCTTAGCAGGAATCCTGTACCCTTCATCGGGACGCCCCGAGTTCTCATTGATGAGGCATACTTGATCCAGGGGCATATACTCAAGAGGGGCCCAAATGATTCTTTGACTTTCTTCTTTCCGGGCTATGCAAACCAAATCCCGTTACCTAACCCGGGGTTTGGATTGTATAACTCGGAGTCACTCACCATTCCCCTTGTTACACAAGAGGAAAGCCGTCGTGCTAGTGTTTCAGGCAGGTCCACCAGGAGCGCGGCGAAGAGAGCACACATGCAGCAGCAGTCACAGCCGACATCACTACCACAGCCACAGCCACATCCTGTTACACCACCGGTGGCAGGAGGGGCCCCTACAGGGTACATGTCCGGGGTTACCCCTGGTTATGCACCTGGTTGGGACCAGCCCACCTACCAGCCGAATGCGAGTGGCACGGCTTGGGCGAGCGCGAGCAGAGCTCAGTGGGCCACACCCGCTAGCTCCAGCTCAGGTGGTCCACCTCTGTCTTCGTCCTTCCAGCGACACTCTTCAGCCTCTGCACGCAATGCTCAGCTCGCGCAGCAGATGGGAGAGCTCACCGTCCAGGTCACGGGATTGGAGGAGATGCTGAACACCCACGTCGAGTCTACCTCAGCGTGGCAGCATCAGGCTAGTGAGAGGATAGCAGCCATGCAGCAAGATTAGCGGTAATACACGGAGGCGCAGAGGGCCTACTACACGAGTCAGGGTTTCTTCTACCCTCCTCCGCAGTGAGCCTGAAGCTAGCTTGGGGGAGGACCCCCATTCTGAGGTAACTTGTATCTTCCTTCATTTTCAGAATTTCTTATCAATGAAAATCCAAAAAAATCTGCAAAAATAAAAAGACCAAAAATATTTATTTGCTTTCATCATCATCATTTGCTTAGTTGCTTTGATATGCTTAGTAAGAATGTTTTGCCTCTATGGTTGAAATGATGAATAGTTGCTCTGTTTATTCTCCTCGTATGTCTTGCTTACAACTTTGTATCCTACCTAAGTTTTGAGTTTGTTGGCTTGTATGTTCAAACCTTAGCTTGAAAACTGTGGGTAGCAAAAAGCATGATCCTTGCCTAAGTTGTTGTGAGACATGATATGGTATAATAGAGTGCTATGATCTTGTGCTTAGTGATGCTTGACATCCGGAGTTTTCCTTTTGAAAAATCAAAACATGATGAGTTCCTCAATGATGAGAATTTCCCATCCAAGGCCATATGTAGATTCTAGTTCTTAGCCTCCACATATGCAGCTTGTTCTCTCATTGAGCTTTGTCAAATTGTTGTGACCCTTGTTAGAACTCATACTCCCCTGATCAAGATCACGTACACATTCATGCTAAACTTCTACACTGGAAGTTAAGCATTCATCATCTACTCCATACTACTTATGCATTCTTCCATAAATAAAACTCTATGTATCTTTGCATCATTCATCCCTCTCCAAATATCTCCAACGAAGACAAAGGGCTAGATAAAAAAAGAGAAAAAAAAGAAAAGCATGCTCAAAAGCATGGCAAAAATAAATAAAGAGAGCTAGCCCAAGTCTCGAAAAAATTTCAAAGAAGAAAAAGGGATTGATATGTGCACAAGAGAGAGTTCCACCATAGAGATGGTAATAACTAGTACCTACTCCGGGGCTAGTGTCCACCTTACCATCAATCCCTCATTTCCTCATATAAAACATGGCAATATCTAGCACCCATTTCCGGGCCTAGTATCCACCTTGCCATGCTCATATCCATCACACACATATGCACATCTTGATCAGGATGTATGTTTGTTTCTTCCAAGGATCCGGTTTTTGACTTAGCAAAACATGAGAGACAAGTATGCCACATCTTCCCTACCTACAGCTCCACATAAAGCCTATTAGGAGTAGGATGTGAAGAAAGGCAACATTGATGCCTTGGTGAGAAACCATACACTTTTGAGGGATCCGAGAGTATCATTTGAGGAACTCTGATTTTCTTTTTGAAAAATTTGCAAAACCTCCGGATTGCTAAGCTGATCAAGGTATGAGTGATTATGCATTCTCTATATAACCATTCTGTCTCTCAACCGCCCAAGGCAGGTGAAGCTATATGCCCCACGTATCAGGCGAAAGGTAAGAACATTGCCAACTTGTTCAACTCTTGGTAGAGTACTTTGCTGTATGTTTCCCATAAGTTGAGAATACAACATTGTAGCAACTCCTGATCAACCAACCTAAGTCTCTAATTTCTTGCTTCGAGACGAGCAAGAGGTTAGCTTGGGGGAGTTTGTTGACGGTGGAAATTCACCATTTCCAACCCTCAATATTCTCACATAAATGGAGGCATATGCATTATTTACTAGCATTTAAGTTTGAATAATGTAGTTCCACTTGTCCTTGGAAATTATTTATATGTAGGTGATTTACCCTTAAAAGAGATGGAAACTCCACTTCTATGAAGAAACCATGCCAACTCAGCTGAGGAGGTGGCTGCCACCAAGGGAAACATGGCAATCCACGTCATCGATCCAGGGGAGGCACTCACCGACGAATCAAAGGACGCCACATGGACTTCACATGGATCAAAGGGCCCACCTCAAATACCAAATCAAGCCATGCACCGGGGATGGATCAGAGGGCCCACAGGACAGCCACTCAGAGGAAGCACACCAGGTGGGGCCACCCTAGGGGGCCGGCCGATCCTAGGATCAGCCGAACCGACCTAGGGGGCACCCATCTGGCCCCTACACGTGGTTGCTCCTCATTGGTCACTTGCTGCATTCCCGGGTGTTTAGGGGCCATTTGGGCATCCGAGCAAGCCTTGTCCTTGCCTATAAATAGAAGGGGAGGGGCTCCCATTTCTCACACACCACTCTCTCATTCTCCTCACTTTTAGTTTCCAAGGCTAGGGGGTAGGCTAGAGTAGCTCTTCTTCAGGTTCCAAGTCCTCTTGAAAGTTTAGGTATGAGTTCTCTTTTATCTTTATTTCTTTGTATGACTTTGATCTACTTCGGTTATTCAGCTATTTCATATAAAGTCATGGTAGATCATATTCTTGATATGTTCTTGAGTTCATCCTCTGTTCATCATTTAGAGGCTCGTGTTCTTCATGAACACTACCTTTTGATCCACTAGAAGGGTGATAAACTCCTTCCTTATGTGTTTGTTCATAAGTTAGAGGCTCGTGTTCTTCACGAACACAACCCTTTGATCTTGTTGATTAGACATAAGAGAGTTCATATCTGTTCGTATGTCTAGCCTTAGTTGATCGTGTTAGATGGCATGAGAGTGTTGCATGAGGTATGTGTTCAAGCTACGGTACTCGGTCTAGTTGACCAGTCTTCTGGTGGCTCTCACCCTGGGTCACAACAGCTCGGGCCGGGTGAAGTCTAGCAGCAACGTAGGCATGGTGCCTGGGTTGTCTGGCTACGATAGTTATGAGCATACCCCCCGTAACGAGAGGTCGGTCCTCAGGTGGTGACAGCCCTGTTGGATCCTAGGGCAACCTCCGCGTTGGGGTACCTGCTGTAGGAGTCTAAAGTCTAGTTTCGCAGAGTGCTGGTCGTCGCGGGCTAGCTCCCCGTTTGTACCTGGGTGCTGAACCATGTTTCCCTCATGCAATACTCATGCCCATCTCTTGTATCTTCTAGCTTTGTATGTTTAGTACATTTGAACCTAGAGCTAACTCGTATGTTCCCCCTAAGCCGTAGTGTGCTAGAGTAGAGGTAGATTTGAGGTGTGTGTGTCACACTACCCCTATTATCCTTTATCTTACCCATGCCTTTGAGTGTGTTGTTCCCTATATCTATCTCTTGGTTTACATTCAGAGCAAAAGCATAAGTCTAAGATATCCGCCATTGCCTTCCTTGGATTCGATACCCTTGGAATACTCTCCTTCCTTGGGGAAATGCTACAATGGTTTATCTGTGCGCTTGCGGATTCGTTCATGATTGTTTAGATTAACCTATGGCAAGTCTCAATGTTCACGCTAACCTGCGTCATTAGTTGTGACATTGGGAAATGCCAACAAGCATTTCTAGCGCCGATGCTAAGGATGGATTCCAAATCTGTTCTTAAGTGATCGACGTTTAGAAATGTCAATAGAGGTGGGTTTGTCAAGCGTAGAACTGACAACCTTCGCAGCATCGCACGATGTTCTTGGTGTCGGCCACTGCAGTTGGCCAGTAGAAACCTTGTCGGAAAGCCTTTCCGACAAGGGTCCTGGGGCCAGCATGATGTCCGCACGTGCCGACGTGGATTTCTTGGAGCAGCTCTCTGCATTGGTCCCTCAAAATGCAACGCATGAGTATGTCCGCCGCGCCTTGCTTGTGGAGCTCGCCATCGATGAGGACGAACGCCTTGGCTTGCCGCGAAATGTGGCGCGCCTCCGTCTGGTCGGAAGGCAGCTTTCCCCGACTAGCCACTCGAGGATTGGGATTCGCCAGTCTGGATCTTCTAAGTTCGGCTCTTGTGGTTGATCGATCTCCATGACTTCCGGCGCCTCTGGCTCTTGCGGTTGCTCTTCATCGACCCGGACGAACGGTGCATGCTGGTCGCTAGCAAACACACCGTGTGGTACAGGCTTGCAGCTCGATGCTACCTTGGTGAGGATATCAGCAGCTTTGTTGTAGTCGTGCAACACGTGATGGAGCTCGAGCCTGTGGAATTTGTCTTCCAGCTGACGCACGGTCCGACAATAGGACGCCATCTTCGGATCAATGCAATTTTTCTCCTTCATGACTTGATCTACGACAAGCTCTGAGTATCCACGGATCTCGAGATGGTGAATCTCGAGCTCGATCGCGATTCGAAGGCCGTTGATGAGCGCTTCATACTCGACGACATTGTTGGAGGCGGGGAAGTGCAGTCGAACTAGGTACTCCATACGCACGCCCAGAGGCGAGATGAAGACAAGGCCTGCCCCCGCTCCTTCCTTCATGACGGAGCCATCGAAATACATTGTCCATGTCTCGTGCTCAATCAGCGTCGGCGGAGTTTGGATTTCTGTCCATTCAGCGATAAAGTCCGCCAACACTTGTGACTTGATAGCACTACATGGTGCATATGCTACATTTTGCCCCATCAACTCGAGGGCCCACTTGAATATCCTTCCCTCAGCCTCAGGGTTCTGGATCACTTCCCCGAGTGGATACTTGGACACCACCGTGATGGGATGCTCGTCGAAGTAGTGTCGAAGCTTGCGCTTGGTGATCAAGACAGCATATACGAGTTTCTGAATTTGCGAGTAGCAGGTTTTCAAGTCGGAGAGTACCTCGCTGTTGACGGCTGTTAAGTGCCTACTTTAGCCGTCAATATACTCATGAATAAAGGAGCATAAGGCATTTCTTACACGTATTTAGTTAAGAATAATGTAGTTCCACTTGTCCTTGGAGATTATTTGATTGCAGAAAAATAAGCAGGAAAAGAGTGACAAACTCACCTTCTATGGTTCATGCCACATCACCTCATCCTAGGTGGGCTGCCAACAAGGATGCTATGCATGCACACCTGCCAACTAGGGAGCCATGCATGCATGCCATGCAAGCAATCCAAGTGAAGCAACCCTCGACGAATCAGAGTGTGACACGTAGACATCACATGGATCCATGGGCCCACAAAGGCATGCAAACAACGCCAAAATAGGGTGGACACCGGGAACTGACCTAAGGACCCACGGGACAGCCTCCAGGAGGAAGCACACCCCGAGTGGGGCCCACAGGGGGTCGGCCGACAACACAAGTCGGCCGGACCGACCTTGTGGTCGCTACTCAGGGGCTTCCACGTGGTGTCTCCCCATTGGTCCTAGGCGCCATCCCCAGGGTGTTTGCATCCATTCCTCGCCGGTGCTCGAGCCTATAAATACAAGGAGAGGGGGCTCACTTATGAACCATCCACACTTGCAACACCTCTCTCATTTTTAGTCTCAAGGCTAGGAGGTAGGCTAGAGTAGTTCTAATTCAGGTTCCAAGTCTACTTTGGGATCTAGGTATGAGTTCTCTTGTATCTTATTTCATTTGTATGACTTTGATCTACTTCAGCTATTTATCTATTTCATATAAAGTTGTGTTAGTATACATGAGTGATTTGTTCATGTGTTCTTCACCTGTTCATCATTTAGAGGCTCCTGTTCTTGATGAACAAGGCCTTTCGATCCACTTGACGGGTGACTTTCACATGTTTCTGTTGTTTGTTCATAAGTTAGAGCCTCATGTTTTTCGCGAACACGACTGTAACGTCCCGGAATTTTCCGGAATGTTAATTTCTTCAGAAATGTGGATTTCAAAATTTTTACTTGAATTTGAGTGCATGATTAAATTAATAAGGATGTCTTCTTTGAAACTTTCCTAAATTCCTAGATTTATTTTGAGCTAAATAATAATTTTTAGGAAATATAAATGATAGTGTGATAACTTTGGAGTTTATGCTTTTTATTTGGATCTTAATTGTGTGTTGTTCAAATTTGAATTTAGAATTCAAATTTGAATTGATTTGGGTCAAGGAGATAAAGGAAATAGGAAAACCTTCTTTTCTGGTCTGGGCCGAGTCTGCTCTGGTGAAGTTCGCACTTGGCCCTTCATCTCTCCCTGCTGCGCGCCGCACCACCTCCCTTTCCCTCGCGGCCCATCGCTTCGCAGCCCACTCAAGCCGTCGGCCCGTTTACCACCAACCACACCTCCGTGACGCCGCCGTGTGGGGCCCGAGTGCCAGCATCATCCTCCTCTTTTCTCCTTTTGCTGACGCCGGCGCCCCATAGCAGGCCGAGCTCAGGGGGACCTCTAATGGCCGCCGCAGCGATGCCGTCCGTGCGCCCTCACCACATCCGAGCCGTCCACGCGCCCCTGGCCTCGCCTAGGCCCTATAAAAGCCACCACCGCGGCCCCCAACCGCTCGCAACCCTAGCCGCCTTGGGGTTTTCCCCATAACACACCGCTCTGCATCACCGGAGGAGAAGAAGGGGGGAAGAAGGAGAAGAAGGCAGGGAGGCCGTCCGAGGGGATCGCCGTCGCCGCCATGAAGCCGGAGGCCACCCGCGGAGCTCCTGGTCGCTGTGAAGCCAAGGACCGTGCCGCCTGTCCGCCTCCTCTGCTTTCCCTGCACGACCCTGCCGCTTTGATTCCCGCTCGCCGTCGTCTCTACACTGACGCGCTCCGCGTCGACCCGGGGGTCACCACGGTGAGACCAACTCCCTCTTCTCTGCTGTGGCCCTGGCCTTCGCGCCGGTGGAGGAGTTGAACACCGCGTGAACTCTGCTCTGCCTTGCTCTGCATCGCGCCGCCGCGCTCGCCGCCGTCGCCTCTGTGAGCCAGCCATCGAGCTGTGCATTTCGCATTTGCAGGTGCCGCTGCTGACGACCCGCGCACGCGCCTCTGCTTGCTCCCTTGACCTTCGGTCGCGCCCGTCGCCGTCTTACCACCTCACCATTTCCCCGTGCACCGTGGACAAGCCGAAGGCATGCGCGCTCGCGCGCACCTGTGCGGGGAGAAAAAGCTTGGCCTTTGGCCAGCCCGGCGTCATGCCGACCCATGCGCGCACCTGTGCACGCACGCGGGCAACGACTCGCCGCCGGCGATCGCGCAAGATCGACTCCGCGTCGCCGCTCTGCCTTTCCCCCTCCAATGCGTGCGGGTGCACACCCCAGGCGCACACGCATGCTCATGCGAACACACTGGCGACTGCACCGCTGTATCCCCAACACGCGCACACGCTCGCCTGAGCTCTTACGCCGGACACACTGTCGCCCTGTTTGGCCTCGCCGCGCTCTGCTTCCCGGCGTTCGCACCCGTGCAGCCACGCCGCTGTCATGCCTTTCCTTCGCCATCGTGCACGGCCGAGGTGAATCCTCACGGCCAAGTGCAAGAGTGCGCGGCGGCCAAGCCCCCTCGTTTGGGTCCGTTCTGCACCCTATGTCCGCCCCGGCAGACTCGCACAGTACGCGCCATCCGCTGCGCCGTTGACCTGAGCCGGTCGAGTGCCGAGCTCTTATCCTCTCTTCGCGCACGTGTGCTGACACCTATCGCGCCGCCGCCCTGCCTGTAGCCCCTGAGCGCCGCCATGCCCGGCCGTCTGTCGCCGCCATGTGCAAAGCCGCATGAGCCTGTGCTGGAAGGCAAGGCTTTGCCTTTAGCCACGCCGCGCGCTACTCCTTTGCGGCCATCTCGTTCGCTGTCGCCTAACCTGTTCAGGCCAGTGAGTTCGCCATGCCGCCGCTCCCGGACTTCTCGCCGGTATAAGTCCGCCGGCCCTGTTGCCGGCCAGGGACGAGTTTTCCCTCGCTTAAGCGTCCCTGGACCGCCCAAACCTCGCTGTCACCCTCCGTTTGTTAGCCGCCGCCAAACCTCGCACGCTCGCTGTCATGCCCCGCTCCTCGTCGCTGCGCACGCCTCCGCCAAAGCCTTCCTCGCCTATGTTTCCCTAGGGCGTCCTGAGCCTCGCCGTGAACCCGTCTTCGCTGGTCGCGGGGAAGCTCACCGCCGGCAAGCCATCACCGCCGCGGAGAACCGCTGAGGCGCCGCGCCGAGCAGCTGGCGGGCGCCAAGGTCCTAACCTGGAGTTGGTTACACAAGGAAGATCACACCGCAGGCCACCACACCAGATCCTCGGGATCCTTTGCGCCCGACCAATCTCTGTTGAGCAACACCACCGGCCACGCCTACCTCAAGCCGCACCGGATCCCTCTGGATTCCATGCGCCCGCCGCGCCAGCAGCCACCTAGGCTGCCACCTAACTTGTAGCCACCCTGCAGCTAGCTACAGCTATCTGCGTGGCAGCCACCTTAGCCTTAGGAGCCGGCCTGCAGCTAGCTTAGGGCCAACCTATATATAGGTAGAGCTAGCCTATAGCTGGCTTATAAGTATATATATTGTGGATGCGTAATTTAATTTCAGAAATGGTTTTAAACTTCGAAAATTCATAACTAATTAACCTGAGCTCCGAAAAATATGAAACCACTTCCATAATCTTTCTAAAATCATGACACACCCGTTAGTTAGGTGTTTGCTCTCTTTTGGCCCTTGTTGCTTCTTCTTTTGGTGTTATTTGCAAATTAGCTCTCGTATTTATTTGTATTCGCGGATCTAGGAGCTACCGGAGCCGGAGAGCCGACCCAGGACTACGACGACGACTTCGGCTATGACGACTACCCGCTCCTAGGTTCACGCCCGACCTTCTTTGAATGCCCGTTAGGCATGGCTATTAGAACTGCTAGTGCTTTATTTACTGCATAGTGATGGATATGAAGAACCCGTGCATAGCCTCTTTTACATACTTGTCCTTGATTGACCTACTACTACTACTGTATTTATGCGTGATGATACGCTGAGCTCGCTATGTATGTGTTGGGATATTGTGGTAGTATTCTTGGCGTGTGTGGGGAAAAACCGGCAGGAGAAGGTGTTTTGGGATATTTTGGCGGGGGTGAGCTCAAGACAACCCGATCTGGGATCGGGGGCCAGGGATCATCTTCTCGGGCGATGCCCAGTTTGGTGCCTATGGTGGGTACACTATTTTAGGAGCACATGTGTTGGGGTTTTTGTGATGACTTGGAGGATAGGAGCTCGCCCCGGTCTGAAACCGAGTGGGTCGCCTTGTTACACGGGACTTTCGTACACACCACCTCGCCGAGAGTGGGGATAGGGCCGGGTCGACCCTGGCAAGTGTAATTCCATACCTGCTAATAGGATAGAGGGTATATGTGGGAGGGAAGTGGGTGAGGACCCTTTTCCTTTGTAGGCGCTCCCCGTGTGGCCACACGGGGGCATGTTCACAGTTCTGGGGTGGTCCTTTGCGAAGGACTGCAGCGAGACCCGGATGCAGGGTGGAATCGTAACTCCTAGGTGTTCGTCCGGTAGGGTGGGTTTAGTTGGATCGCTACCGGCTGAGGTCCATTCCGAGTTGGGTACAGGTGTACACGCTCTGCAGAGTTTAGATCTATACGTATTGCCGCGTCCTCGGTCATGGACATGCCCATTGTATACTTCAACTCTTACGTTTTGGGATTTCTACCTCCCCCCTTATAGGATGAGAGTGTATGGTGAGCCGTGGTTGTACTCGGGGAGAGGAGAGTTGCTCCCTCTGCCTCGCGGATCCGGGTGCAATCATTGAGGTGCGAGGAGTGGGTGTTCTCGCACCGACCCTAGATGGAGATAGGACTTGGTGACGGTGATCTGGGTGACCAGGTGTTACCGATCGTGGCTGAGAGACTTGGGAATTGGTGGGAATTGGAGATTCTATTCTTTTTGAGATGCTGCTGCTGCTTAGGAAACCCCAGCTCTTACCTTGATACCTTTTAATACCTTTAGAAGTAGGCCACTTAAAGCTTGCATACGGTTGGTGACGTGGACCTATCTCGATCCTTGGGGATAGCCCCTGAGCTTGAAGGGTATGAGTCAGACTTCGACAACAACGCCGACGGATGGTACAATTGAAGGGCGCAACGCTACGCTCAAGGATGCCTGTGGGAGAGAAGGATGAAGCTGGAGACATCTTCTGGAAGCTAGCTACCGCTGCGTAGGCTCTTATTCTTGTTATTCTGCCAAGAGGCGTGTATTGATGTACTCCTGTATGGATTTGTAATAAAAGTAATACTTTTGGATGCTTTATTTCGTTGTATGGTTGCGATACTTATCTGTGATGGATGTCTGTGCATGATAGCGTCTGATCCAGGGACTATCACGAGTACAGGTTGACCGGTTTTCCTCTTTTGAAAACCCGGGTCGTTACAACGATCCTTTGATCCAGTTGAACAGACATAGGAAAACACGAATACGTTTGTGTACCTAACCTGGTTTGATCTAATTATAGGACATGACTGTGTTGTATGAAGTCTGTGCTTGAGCTACGGTACTCGGTGTAATTGGCTGGTTTATCTGGTGGCTTGACCTGGGTCACAATAGCCCGGGCCGGTCAAGTCCGGCTAACAATGTAAGCATGGTGCTTAGGTTGCGTAGCTACCTTACTTATGAGTTTATCCCACGGTTTGTCTTGGGGTAGGCCGCGGTAGTGACAGCCGTTGGTCCCTCTGAAATCCCCCACGTTCGGATAAGCTATAAGAGTCTAAAATATAACAACCGGAGTTGTGCGGAAGCAACGCGGGAGGTTATCTCCCCGTGGTACCTGGGTGCTTAAGTCAATGTTCTTCAACACTAGTGTATCTAACTCATTCCTACCAGCTTTATATGTATAGTACATAAGAACCTAGAACTAACTCGTATGTCGCCTCCTATGCCTAGGACCCCTTAGAGAGAGAGTGAGTGTGTGTGTGATCACACTACCCCCATTATCATATTTTACCCCTGCACTTGAGTGTCTGCTTTATTTCCGTCTATGATCTATACTCATTGCAATAGAGTTGATCTTGTCATTCCGCCAATGCCTTCCTTGGATTCGATACCCTTTGGAATACTCCTTTGCAGAAATGCTACAATGGTACTTCCGTGCGCTTGCGGACTCCTGTAACGTTAAGAATTACCAACCAGCATTTCTGGCGCTGTTACCAGGATGGGTTCCAAACCTGTTCTTAGGTGATTGCATTAAGAAATGTCAACAAGCATTTCTGGCACCGTTGCCGATGAAGGCTTAAGGATGACATATCAACACTTTGCATATATTTATAATCATGACAGGAATAAAACAATTCTCAATGCAGGCTAACTTGGATTGTCTTCTTTGTCTATTGATGATGAAGACAGGTAGTGCATGACTGGTTTCGACTTACCATCGAATTTTACTGAAGATCCTGAGTCACTCGTAAGGAAGGCACGAACTCATTTCGGCTCTCCTTTGCGTAAACGTTCGGAAGTCGATCCAGCTTCATTTGTGCCATCCGCATCAACTTCCATGGCCAACCCTGTCGAGAAGACTCTCCGCGAGTACTCCACTCCCTCTGCTGACCAGGTGCCGACAGGCCCTGTGATCAATACTGGGAATGGAAACTTCGAGATCAAGACTGGCTTAATTACGATGGTACAGGCTAGCCCATTCTGTGGCAAGTCTAATGAAGATGCGAGCGCCCACCTGCAGCAGTTTCTGGAACTGTGCAGTACCTTCACTATACGAGGAGTGGAGGAAGATGCTATCCGTCTGCGACTGTTTCCCTTCTCCCTCTTGGGAAAGGTGAAGCAGTGGTTCTATGCTAACCGTGCAGAGATTAACACTTGGGCAAAGTGCTCCACAGCATTCCTCGCGAAGTTATTTCCGTTGGGCAAAACCAATGTCCTTCGGGGGCAAATTTCGAGTTTCCAGCAAGCGGCAAATGAGACTATCCCAGAAGCTTGGGAGAGACTCCAGGAGTACATCCTGGCTTGTCCTCATCATGGGATGGACAACTGGCTTATTCTTCAGAGTTTCTATAATGGGCTGACTCCGACAGCCCGAGGCCATATTGATGCTGCAGCTGGAGGGGCTTTCTTCTCTCTTACTATCACTGAAGCTACTACACTGATTGAGAAGATGGTTACCAATCAAGGGTGGAGTGATGATTGACTCCAGCCACATCAAAGGGGTACACATACCGTCAAGGAAGCGGATATGTTGCACGCCAAGATGGACCTAATGATGAAGAGAATGGATGATCTAGCCAATGAGAAGGCCGCCATGGCCACCACTACTCAAGCTATGGATGCTCGCATGACTTGCGAAGTCTGTGGTAATACTGGGCATTCAGGGAATTCTGCCCTACTACTCAGGAGGATGTGATGTACATGAACGGCAACAACAACGGTTATCGTCCACAAGGAGGTCAAACGTGGAATCAATCGCGCCCTTATTATCAAGGACGTAATCAAGGTAATTCTTTCAACCCAAACCAACCTTTCTTGAAAGATCTAGTCTTTGGGCAAGCTAAGATTAATGAAGGTTTTAATAAGAAAACAACTGCCTATGATAAGGCTTTTGAGAGCCTTAATGTTAAAATTGATAGCCTATCATCTACTCTTAAAAACCAGTTGAGCTTTAATAAGATGATAGAAACTCAGTTGGCTCAATTAGCAGCTTTGGTTCCCTCTGCTGAAGACGGGAAGATCCTGGGGCAACCCGTATCTTCCTGTGAAAATGTTTGTGTAGTGTCCACCAGATGGGGTAAGCATTCTGGGCGGGCACAAGCCACTGACTATGCAGGGAGACCTATGCGGCAAATATTTGACCCATGGGAATCTTCAACAATCACACACAAGAAGGATCCTGGTTATCCGGCTATCACCTGCAAGATATATTACCAGAAGATTAAGCATGCTCTCTATGACCTTGGTGCAAGTGTTAACCTTATGTCCAAGGCCATGTTTGAACAATTGGGGTATCCAGCTCTAACTCCAACTGCGACGGCCGTCCAACTTGCTGATGCATCGATCCGACATCCAGAGGGGATAGTAGAGAACTTATTGGTATTCATCCAAGGTTCATGCATCTTTGCAGATTTCATGGTCCTTGATATGCAAGATGATGAGGGAATGCCTCTCATTCTTGGGAGACCATTCCTGAGTGACGCCAACGCAAGGATCAATGTGGGAGCCGGAACGATCCGATTCCGCATTGGGAAGAGAAACTTGATGTTCCGATTTCAGGCAACAAAAGAGAAATGCTATACACTGCAGGGCAAAAATGAGCAATCAGGGGCATGGACGGAGCCACAGCCCCCGCGACTTCCCGCCACTCCAACAAAGCCTAAGAAAACAAGAAGGGTGTGGCGGGAAATACAGAAGTCATCTCCATCAATTTCTCGGGAATGGGGTGACGAGTGGAATTGATCGCTGAGAAAAGTCTCGCTCTCAGACTTAAAAAGATGAGTCCTTTTTGCCAAAAGGTAAAATTGGTAGTTATCTCATGTTTCCCTTTCAAAAATTTATTTGATTTTTCCAAATGCATATTTGAATTTTCCAACCTTGCATCTGCATGCTAGATTTTTCTAGCAAATTTCCCTTTTCAAATAAAATTATGAAAATAAATTCTTGAGTGCAAGATGAGCTGGATTGCCAGTGCGTACCGAAAGGTGACCCGCTCACGCCATTCTAGAGACGGAGAGGGCTCATCTCACCACTCCGGAGCTACACCAAGTCCAATGTCAACCGACCGAGAAGAAGAGGAAGAGGAGGAGCTACCCACACCACAAGCCGAAGGGGTGATCAACACCGATGCCGCCTTCATCGACTTAAGGGACGACCGGGAGAGACAAGCCTCTGCTCTCATCAAGGATCGAGTCTTCGCCAACACCAAGGAGTTTGACTCGGCCCTTCTCGAGAAAACAGGTATGGACTCCGAGTTCGATTCCATTTGGCATGCTCTTGGTTAGGAGAACTTTGTTCCGGTGTGGGAGATCGGTTCTAGGCCTCTCACCATTCAGTTCCTCTGTACTCTTCGGGAGGATGAGACCGGTATTACGTTTCGTTTCCATGGAACGTCGTATCGAGTCTCATGGCATGATCTTAGTCGTGCTCTCGGTTTTCATCGTCGTTGTGCTATTTCTCTCGATCAAGCTTGCAGTGATTTTATTCGAGATAATTTTTGGGAAGAGATTTCTGGTCGGCCTGTCCGTGGCAAGTTAGCACCTCGGTGCAACGATATCACGCATCCTACACTCCGACTGTGGCACAAGTGGCTCGCCATCACTCTCTTTCCAAGGGATGATGTTCGAACCGTGCGCACAGACGAGATGAGGACATTATACGCCGCGATCAGACGGATCAAAATCTCCCTAGTGCAAGCTATGATTCGGCAGTGGTTGAAAAATTTTAGGATGACAGGTTCTATTGAGTGTACGTCCCTGATCAGACGTATCATTTCGAGTCTTGGGATTTCACTAGGGGCTAACGTTCCCTACATTGATTCTCCCCGGGCCATGATAGATGAGGCATATCTGATTCAAGGACATACTCTTAAAAAGGGCCCGGATGATTCCTTGGTTTTCTTTTACCCTGGCCATGCAAACCAGATTCGGTTACCTAACCCGGATTTCCGTTTGTACAGCCAAGGGCCACTGACCGTTCCTCTTGAGGAACCTCATCGTTCTAGTGTTTCTAGAGACAGGGTCACTAGGAGTGCATCGAGGAGGGCAGCGACAGCACAGCAACTGCCACAACATCCGCTGCCACAGCCATCACCGCAGCTGTCACCTCAGCCACAGCCTCAGCCTACACCACCACTGTCTGGCACATGGGCCTCGGCCGGATACATGTCTGGAGTTACACCCGGATATACCCCTGGTTGGGACCAACCCATGAGTCAACCGGGTGCAAGTAGCTCGACCTGGGCTAGTGCAGGGAGTGGCGAGTGGGTTCGGCCCGCCGGTGCTACCTACTGGGACTCGTCCTCATCGTCCGGGTTGCGCTCGTCATCTCGTGGGGCCACCCTCACTCAGCAGATGAGCGAGCTCAACATCCGTGTCGGTACCATGGAGGAGACAATGCACCAGCAGGCTGAGTCCACTCGGGACTGGCAGCATATGACTGGTGAGAGGATTCACACCATGGAGCAGAGACAGCTGCGACAGCTGGAGGAGCAGAGGGCTTACTACGCGTGGATGGGATACCACCCTCCACAGCAGTGAGCCTGAAGCTAGCTCGGGGGAGGACCCCCATTCTGAGGTAACTTGTATCTTCTATTGTTTTCAGAACCCCATATGCTAAAAACACATAAAAATCTGAAAAAAAGTTAAAAAGACCAAAAATATTTATTTGCTTTCTTAAATTAGTTTGTTTTCATATGCGCGGTAAGAGTGTTCTTGTTCTCCATAGTTGAAATGATGAATAGTTGCTCTGTTTATTCCTCTTGTATGTCTTGTTACAACTTAGTATCCTATCCAAGTTTTGAGTTTGTTGGCTAGTATTATCGAACCTAAGCTTGAAATTTGTGGGTAGCAAAAAGCATGATCTTTGCCTAAGTTGTTGCGAGGTATGATATGGTATAATAGAGTTGCTATGAGCTAGTACTAAGTGATGTTTGATATCCGGAGTTTTCTTTTGAAAAATGATAAAATGATAAGTTCCTCAATGATAAGAAATTCCTATCCAAGGCAACATGTAGATTTTAGTTTCTGTTAAACCTCCACATATGCTACCTGATTTCTTCATTGAGTCCTATCGAATTGTTGTGACCCTTGGCGAGTAAAACTTGTCATACTCCTATGATCAAGATCACGTACACACCACCATATGCGAAACTTCTACACTGGAACTTAGCAACCATCATTTCATCCATTTCCTATCCATTCCACAAAATAAAGCTCCGTGCATGTTCCATGATTACTCTCCCTCCAAAAATATTCAGCAAGGACTTTGGGCTATGTAAAAAAAAGAAGAAACATGCTCAAGGGAATGCATAAAAAAAGAGAGAATAAAGAGACATAGCCCAAGTCTCAAAAATTTCAAAAAGGAGGAGAGTAAAATTATGCAAAATAGGAGTTCATCATCCATCCATCATACACACACATTTGCACATCTTGATCAGGGTGTATGACTTGTTCTCCCAAGGATCCGGTTTTCGACTCGACAATACATGAGAAACAGGTATGCCACATGTTTTCCCTACCTACAGCTCCACATATCAGCTTATTAGGAGTAGGAAGTGAAAGAAGGCAAATCAAAGCCTTGGTGAGGAATCATACACATTGAGCGATCCGAGAGTATCATTTGAGGAACTTTGATTTCTTTTTGAAAAAACCTGCAAAACCTCCAGATTGATAACTGATCAAGGTACATGTGATTAGTAATCTTTATACAACCATTCTATCTTTCAACCGCCCAAGGCAGGTGAAGCTACATGCCCCATATCAATCGAGTGTAAGGTAAGATCAATGCCAACTTCTTCAACTCTTGATAGAGTACCTAGCTGTATCTTGTTATACATTAGGAATACAACATCGTAGCAACTCCTGATCAACCAACCTAAGTCCTTGATCTCTTGCTCGCGACAAGCAAGAGACTAGCTTGGGGGAGTTGTTGACGGCTGTTAAGTGCCTACTTTAGTCGTCAATATACTCATGAATAAAGGAGCATAAAGCATTTCTTACACGTATTTAGTTAAGAATAATGTAGTTCCACTTGTCCTTGGAGATTATTTGATTGCAGGAAAATAAGCAGGAAAAGAGTGACAAACTCACCTTCTATGGTCCATGCCACATCACCTCATCCTAGGTGGGCTGCCAATAAGGATGCCATGCATGCACACCTACCAACTAGGGAGCCATGCAACCAATCCAAGTGAAGCAACCCCCGACGAATCAGAGTGTGACACGTGGACATCACATGGATCCATGGGCCCACAAAGGCATGCAAACCGCGCCAAAACAGGGTGGACACCGGGAACTGACCTAAGCACCCACGGGACAGCCTCCAGGAGGAAGCACACCCTGAGTGGGGCCCACAGGGGGTCGGCTGACCCCACAGGTCGACTGAACCGACCTTGTGGCCGCCACTCAGGGGCTTCCACGTGGTGTCTCCCCATTGGTCCTAGGCGCCATCCCCGGGGTGTTTGGATCCATTCCTCGCCGGTGCTCGGGCCTATAAATAGAAGGAGAGGGGGCTCACTTATGAACCATCCACACTTGCAACACCTCTCTCACTTTTAGTCTCAAGGCTAGGAGGTAGGCTAGAGTAGTTCTAATTCAGGTTCCAAGTCTACTTTGGGATCTAGGTATGAGTTCTCTTGTATCTTATTTCATTTGTATGACTTTGATCTACTTCAGCTATTTATCTATTTCATATAAAGTTGTGTTAGTATACATGAGTGATTTGTTCATGTGTTCTTCACCTGTTCATCATTTAGAGGCTCCTGTTCTTGATCATATAAAGTTTGTGCTTGAGCTACGGTACTCGGTGTAATTGGCTGGTTTATCTGGTGCCTTGACCTGGGTCACAATAGCCCGGGCCGGTCAAGTCCGGCTAACAACATAAGCATGGTGCTTGGGTTGCGTAGCTACCTTACTTATGAGTTTATCCCACGGTTTGTCTTGGGGTAGGCCGCGGTAGTGATAGCCGTTGGTCCCTCTGAAATCCTCCACGTTCGGATAAGCTGTAGGAGTCTAAAATATAACAACCGGAGTTGTGCGGAAGCAACGTGGGAGGTTATATCCCCGTGGTACCTGGGTGCTTAAGTCAATGTTCTTCAACGCTAGTGTATCTAACTCGTTCCTACCAGCTTTATATGTATAGTACATAAGAACCTAGAACTAACTCGTATGCCGCCTCCTATGCCTAGGACCCCTTAGAGAGAGAGTGAGTGTGTGTGTGATCACACTACCCCCATTATCATATTTTACCCCTGCACTTGAGTATCTGGTTTATTTCCATCTATGATCTATACTCATTGCAATAGAGTTGATCTTGTCATTCCGCCAATGCCTTCCTTGGATTCGATACCCTTTGGAATACTCCTTTGGCGAAATGCTACAATGGTACTTCCATGCGCTTGCAGACTCATGTAACGTTAAGAATTACCAACCAGCATTTCTGACGCTGTTACCAGTATGGGTTCCAAACCTGTTCTTAGGTGATTGCGTTAAGAAATGTCAACACTCGCTCACGAAATAGACAGGCGCTGCACCTTGAGCGATCTCCCAGGCTCTTCTCATTCGACCACCAGTGCAGCGCTCACCACTCGGGTTGTCACGGCCACGTATAAGAGCATCGGTTCTTCAAGCATTGTGAGCACTGGAGGACTCTTCAAGAGGTTCTTGAGCGAGTCGAGCGCTTCCTGAGCCTCGGGCGTCCATGCAAAGTGCTCAGACTTCTTCATCAGGCGGTACAACGGCAGGCTGCGCTCTTCGAGTCGGGCGATGAAATGACTAAGAGCTGCGAGACAGCCTGTGACGCGTCGTACGCCTTTCAGATTCTGGATTGGTCCCATGTCAGTGATGGCCGAGATCTTCTCAGGATTAGTCTCAATGCCACGTTCCGACACGACAAAGCCGAGGAGCATGCCCCTCAGAACCTCGAAAACACATTTCTCGGGATTTAGCTTCACCCCGTGTTCTCTCAGCTTCGCGAACACTTCCATGAGGTTGGGGATCAGATCGCCCGTTTTCTTCGACTTGACCATGATGTCATCGACGTACGCCTCGATTATCTGTCCTATAAGATCTCCGAAGACATGTCGCATGCATCTTTGGAATGTGGCGCCCGTGTTTTTGAGCCCGAACGGCATCGAGTTATAACAATAACCGCCAAACGGAGTAATGAAAGACGTCGCGAGTTGATCCGCTATGCACATCGCAATCTGGTGGTACCCGGAGTACGCATCGAGAAAACAGAGGGTTTCGCACCCTGCCGTTGAATCGACTACCTGATCTATGCGAGGCAAAGGGAACGGGTCCTTGGGACACGCCTTGTTAAGGCTCGTGTAGTCAACACACATCCTCCATTTCTTATTCTTCTTCTTTACAAGTACAGGGTTAGCAAGACACTCGGGGTGGAATACTTCCTGAATGAACCCTGCACTAAGAAGTTTCTTGATCTCCTCGCCGATGGCCTTGCACTTATCGTCGTTGAAGCGGCGGAGGCGCTGCTTCACCGGCTTTGATCCCGGCTTGATGTTCAATTTGTGCTCAGCGACCTCTATCAGGATTCCCTTCATGCCGGAGGGTTTCCATGCGAACACGTCGAGGTTCGCTTTAAGGAAGTTGACGAGCGCGCTTTCCTATTTAGGATCGAGCGTCGTCCCGATATGGAGCATGCGGCCATCATCAGAGATAGTCGCATCCTTGACATCCTTGGCTGGCTCGAAGCAGCAGGCCGCACGCTTGGACGACTCGGGGATGTCTGGGTCCTCGGAGGGAGGCTCGGTGTGGAGCTTCTTGGACCGAATGAGCGTCTCAGCGAACTAAAAACACTCTGCATCGCATTTGTATGCATGCTGGAATGTAGTCTCCTCTGTGATGACCCCCTTCGGACCGGGGATCTTCAGCTTGAGATACGTGTAGTTGGGCACGGCCATAAACTTCAAGTAGGCCGGCCTCCCGAGGATGGCGTGGTACGTCCCCGAGAACCCCACCACTTCGAAGGTGAGGGTTTCTGTGCGGAAGTTTTGCGAAGTCCCGAACGTGATGGGCAGATCGATCTGCCCTATCGGGAGTGCATCCTTCCCAGGGATGACCCCGTGGAAAGGTATAGGCGATGGGCGCAGTCGGGACTGCGGAATTCCCATGCTGTCGAGCGTCGTCATGTACAGAACATTGAGGCCGCTTCCTCCGTCCATCAGCACCTTGTGGACCCGCTTAGTCCCGATCAAAGGAGCCACCACGAGGGGGTAGCATCCTGGCTATGGCACGCGGTCGGGGTGGTCAGTACGGTCGAAAGTAATTGGAGTCTCCGACCACTTGAGGTACGACGGCATCGCGGGCTCGGTGTTGTAGATCTCACGCTAGATCAGCTTCTCTTGACGTTTTGAGAGTCGCACCGGTGCCCCGCCAAAGATCATGTGTACAGCACCGTCCTCGCAGGGGAACACAGCCTCCGCTTCATCATCGTCGTTGTCGGGGAGAGGCGCGGTCTTTTTCGGAGGGTCCGCCGTCTTGGGTTTGAGCGTGACGTTGACGTAGTTCTTCATCAGGTGGCAATCCTTGAGCGCATGCTTGACGGACGTCTCGTGGTGGGTGCACGGTGCCTCTAAGAGCCTCTCAAAATGGTCCTTCGGGGGATCGTTCTGATTGTTCTTGGGCCGGGTAGCCTTGTGCTCGACTGCGGCGACTAGGTTGTCATCACGGCTACGCTTGTCGTTCTTCTTCTTCTTGGTCCGTGAGGAAGGCCCCTCGCCGTCGCCCATGACTTGTTTCCCCTTGCCCTGAGGGGTGTTCAAGGTTGCCACGACCACCTCCTCCCCGTCAGCGTGGTTGGTCCCGATGTCGAGAAGCTCCTGAGTGGTCCTCGGGGTTCTGCGCCCTAACCGATGGATGAGAGTGGTGCAGGTGGTGCCGTTCTGGAACGCCGAGATGGTGTTGTTGTCAGTTGCACTGGGGAGCTCGGTGCAACGCATGGAGAAGCGCCGGATGTAGTCGCGCAGGCTCTCGCTCGGCTTCTGCTTGCAGTTTTGCAACTCCCACTGCTTGCCGGGGTGGGCGTACGTGCCTTGAAAGTTGCCGACGAAGGTCTGTCGTAGCTCCGCCCAACTGTTGATCCTGCCACATGGCAGCTGCTCGAGCCAGGTTTGCGCGGAGTCAGCGAGGTAGAGCGGTAAGTTCTTGATGATGAAGAGATCATCCGTCGCTCCTCCCGCGTGACACGCGAGCTTTCTGGCCGAAGGCACGAGGTCCTTTTGGATCGAGCGACAAGCTACGGCAACGATCCACCTCGCAGTCGTAGCGCCCACTACGCCTCTGACTGTACCGCCGGCGAGAGCGGTGCTCGTCTTGGTGGTCGCGACCGTCGTCGTAATTACTGCCGTAGCCGTACTCATAGTCGTCGGCGCTAGCAGCTCGGTGGCGGGCTCAGAGCGTGTCGCGGTTGGGTCCCAGGTGCGTCTTAACCATCGCTTCGCCTGCCTCCCTGTCGCGGCTCTGATGCCTCGACGGAGATGGGTCCTGGCGCTGCACGGATGGTGTCGCTCGCGCCACACATGCCGAGCGTTGGCGCGACGCTGAGCTTTCTGCATGCTGTGCGGCCGCCGTCTCAAGGAGGGTCTTGAGCTGCTAGCGGACCTTTTTCTCCTCAGGGGTGGCCGGCTCGGGGTAGCCACGCAGGAGCATGGTCGCGACCGCGAGGTTCTGCGAGGCGTGCCTGAAGAGTGGCGCGTCACCGCCGTCGACGGTGGCGTCCTCGTTGATGAGCCGGTTCACATCACGCGCACGTGCTCGAGCCTGCGTACCGGCTACTCAGCTTCTTGCTCGCGGTGTTGTTCACGCTACTGGTCACGCTGAGGCTCGTGTGGCTCCTCCTCCACTCCGAGTGCTTGGTGGAGGTTTGCCAGTTCTTCGTCGAGCTGGCACCTGGCCTCGGCGATATTGTCGAGGCGCACCCGACGCTGGGCGTCCACGGCGCGGTGGTGAGGGTTCTCTTCACCATCCGTCGAGCTGCTAGCGGTCCGGGCCTCGAGGATGTTGCACTCACACGTGAAGTCTAGCTGAGGCACTGGTGGCCCCCGCCGCACGACCACGGAGGCCGGGGCAGTGTAGGAAGCCCTCAGCGCGTCCACGTAGGCCGTCACCGGGTCGTCCGGGAGGCCCCGCTGCTCATGGGGGTACATGGCACTGTTCCGCTCCATGCATTCGCCCCAGGTTAGCGGCTCGAACCCGCTGGCTTGGAAGGCGAGGTCGGTGAGGTAGAAGGTTGCGAGCCTAAAATGCTCTTGTGTTGGGTTCGGCCCCAACATGGCCATGATCGTCTCGTCCGTGATGCCACGGACGAAAGCAGCGTGTCCCGCCGCCGCCGTCAAGGCGGTGGGATGCGCGGGTCGGGTGAAGGTCCTCCCGACGACGGACTCTGCCGGCCCGGTGTAGACGAAGCTGAGGGAGCCAAACAGCATGGTGGCTCCGGGAGTCAGCGAAACCCCGCGGCCCTCCATCCGGATTGCAGGTGTTCGGCGAGACACATGATGTTCCCCTACCTGGCGTGCCAACTGTCGAGGTTCTCTACCACCGGCAATAAATTTGTAACGGATCATGTGTCGGACCCGGATGGTTGGCACAGGAGACACGAGGATTTATACTGTTTCGGGCCTCCTGAGAGTAATACCCTACATCCAGTTTCGAGTGGTCATGTTCTTATGCCAAGGAAGTCTGTAGTAGGGGTTACAAACTAGTCGGGAGAGGGAGTCGGAGCCCAAGTCCCTGTGGGTGTAGCTCGAGCTACGTGTGTATGGTGAGTGGTCGATTAGTCAGCCCCTAAAATGGTTGTCCTCCTCCCCCTTTTATAGACGCAAGGGCGAGGGGCAAAAAGGGAATACAAATATATGCTACAATGCTATGGTGTTGGGAGGTCTTTTCCTATGTCGATGTCTATCAGGAAGTATTGAAGGGTGCTGAGCTGTAGTGGCATTGGTGATTGCCGCGTGTGCTGGTGGTACTGTACATTTCGAGTACTTGGCGCCTCCTCTGAGCTCCTCCTTAGATGACTCAGCTCTCTTGAGAATTGATTAGGCCCGCCACGTTACGGCCTAAGTGTAGAAAGGCGCCGCCCGTAGGTGGTCATTGAGTGCCTGTTCTGACGGGGTGGCGTGCCGCAGAGGTTGGACGTGACGGCGTGTTGGAGGTCGTGTAAGCGCACTGTGCGGCATTACAGCTCCTGTTAACACGAGCCGCCCACGCGTCCTGCCAGCTGGGGTGTTTGCATGGCATGGAGAACCGGAGCCTTGCGTGTCGTTGCAGGGAAGCTTGAGCGTTAGGGTAGCACCACGTTCGTGTGGGGCCCCTGATCCTGCGCTCCGACCTCCACGTGTGGGCCCCGCCCTAGTCGGAGACAGAAACTACTCGTGCGAACGAGTAGTCGGAGACGGAGACCACTCGTGCGAACGGGTAGTCAGAGGCGAGGCAGAAAGTACTCGTGCGAGACGGAGAGTACTCGTGCGAGACGGAGAGTACTCGTGCGAGGTGGAAAGTTGTCGGAGATGAGGTGTCTTGTCGATGAGGGTCTTGACGAAGATCTACATCCCTCCTTGTCCTGGATCTTAGCCTTGACGCTGTCAATGGTGTCAGAAGACTCCATCTCAAGGGTGATTATCTTGTTGCTTAGGGGGCCCTAATCCAGGCCCTCGTCAACCCCCCTTAAGAAACTATCCCAATCTCGGGACTTACTGTACATCCAAGCCCGAGCAGCTGCAGCCATCTGCAATTTTCATACATCAAATGAGCATAATGCATCACCAAAACTGATGAGTAAGGATTAGGACAGCGAAGTTCAATAAAAGGGGGCAATTTCCACCTTGACGAGGACTGTCTACGAGGCGAGCGCTTCCAAGGAGGAGGACGAGGCGTCGCGACCGCGGCCGTGGCGACGGTACGGAGGACGGTGACGGCGCGGAGGACGGTACCGAGCCCGAGGAGGAGGATCAGCTGCTGCTTTGGAGGACGGCGACGTACGGTGCGGAGGGACGCCGCGCCGCGGTCGACGTCTGCCGGGCCCTTTCGCCGTTGCGCACGCGGCCGGCCGGCCTGCTGCAGCGCTGGCTTTCTGAGGAGAGAGAGAGCGCGCGCGCAGCGAGTGGGGCCTTCAGAGAGCGCATGAAAATGCTATTGCAGCAACGGCGGGGAGAGAGCAAGTGGGACCCTCAGAGGAGAGAGAGCGAGTGTAGTTGTCGGAGATAGCAGAGTGGTCGGAACGCAAAGACAAAGACGCATAATAAAAACACGCGTCTCTAATATGAGAAAACAAAGGAGATGCTAGCTCCAAACAAGTGTCGCCAATTGGGTCATCATAAAACAAGACGCGTCCTAAAAACCACGCGTCTCCAATAGGAAAGTCATCGGTAACGGACTTAAAGAGCCCGTTACCGATAGGTTTCACTTTCGTATCGGACGCATTTTAACATCCGTTACAAAGAAAACATGCAACGGGCGTTTAAGAAGTCCGTTACCAGAAGTCCTCATTGGTAACGGGCGTTGTGGTGGCGAGGTCAGGGCGAGGTCGGGGTCGAGCCTACTGCTCTTATGCGTAACGGGCGCCAAACAACAACCGTTACAGATGGGGTCCATGTAACGGGTGTTAAGGGCCCGTTACAAATGCTGTGTCACCTATTTGAGGTTTTCACGTAGTGACCGTGGAAGAAAAGGAAGGAAAATGACACCGTCGGATGAACCGACGGTACCCTAGAAGCAAGCGTCGGTGTAATGGTCGGACGAACTGGTACACTGCAGTAAAGGCTCAAGTCAACAGGCACTGTCGGATGAACCGACGGTCCATATTCTAGTTGCACCGGATGATTGACCAGAGGCAAAGCAGAAGAGTCAAAGGCACCGGATGAACCGACGATCCATCAGTGGGCACCGCCAGTCTATCCGATGGTTCGTGAGATCAAGACAGGGAGGAGCTGATGCAGGAAGCAGTTGCACCGGATGAACCAGCGGGCTAAGCATCGTTTCATCCGGCGGCCTCGTTATAGCTAACAGTAAGGTTTTTCAGTGGAACCCTTCAGCACCGGATGAAACGACGGACAGCAGACGAGCGTCAGTCGAAGCTCGGATGAATTTTGTCAGCAGGATGCAACGGCTATGATGATGTGGATGGGCATCGGATGAACCGCTGCCTTGGAAAAGAACAGCTTCGGTTCATCCGATGGTGAGTTTTCTGCTAGCCGTTGAGCAACGGCTAGTTGGTCACCATGAGCTATTTATATCCCCTCCACTCACCCATTTGAAGATGCTAGAGTATGTGGAAGTGCAGAGGAGTCCAAGACACATTGAAGATCATATCCAAGCCATCCAAGTGCTAAATTGCTCATCCATAGATTTGCACATGCTTTGTGTGTGTGCTTAGTGTTAGGCTTAACTTAGAGTTGAGTGAGTGGAAGGCGTGCCTACTGTGTGAGGTGATTCTCGAGTGGATCAAGCTGTATGAGGTGCGCTGGAAGCCTTGGAGCCTAGGTGGCTCTCCGGCAAACGTCTTCGACCCTCCGGCTTGGTGTGGAGCGGCAAGGACACTTTGTGCGGGGGACGTGGAGACCCTCTTCCCTTGGTGGAGAAGCACCTTAGTGGAGGCGGCATCAAGGTGACCAAGGGAGCTTGGCGAGTGCCTTTGTGACGAGCCTTTGTGGCTAGTCAAATGGTGCTCTTGGGATAGACTTGGTGACCGGGAAGCAATACTCTTGTGTGGAGTGCTTCAACAACGTGGACTAGGGGTGGCTTAGTGCCTAGCGATACCACGGGATAAATCGTGTGTCAAGAGTTTGCTTCCTCTCCCTCTTTATGTTTCCGCATTACTCTCTTGCAATCCGTGCTCACCTTTACTCTCCTAGAGTAGTATCTTGCTAGGATTGTCTATATGTTGCAAAACTTGTTTTGGGATGGGGGTTTCAGACTAGAACAACCTTAGTTGCACATCTAGATAGTATGTTCTAGTTTATGTTTTATGCAAAATAGTGAAAGCCATAGGTTAAGGTTTTAAGTTGGCAAATTCACCCCCTCCCCCTCTTAGGCTACGAGCATCCGATTCCTTACATCAACACCAACTTTAACTGGCAATATGAGACAAATCCATCATAGAAAGCTGGAGGGTGGTATTTAGAACTTAGAAAAGGGGATTTGAATCTTCCTAGGAAGTTGTCATCCTTTTTGTGCTATTTTACAAATCAGAATGTCTGATTAAGTGCACTGCAATATAGTGTCAACAAAAGAAAAGACAACGAAGTTTAGGGCCTGTTCTTTTGCTTACATTTGAACAGTGAAAATCACTATTCACCTGTCACATCCATCACATCTTCTCTCACAAAAAACACTATTCCAACACTATTCATTTGCAACTTCACTATTCCTTTTCAACCAAAAGAACGGGCCCTTATGCTCCTGAATTCAGTTGTGCTGTTATGCATTGACCTATATACCTGCCCACCATGTTGTGCATTGACCTGTTTTGGCGTGGCCTTACGTTGCAATGTCCTGAGTATTGAAACGGTTTGCATGCAAGACACGGTAATTTTTCAAGAAGCTGAATTTCACGATGCATCCGAATCCCATGATGATGATGTGTTGATGGTGCACAAACAACAAAGTTTTCAAGAGAACTCGCATTGCCCATCTACGAAATTTTGTAAACTGTGCATTGTGTATATGTCAAACGTGTGCGTCTGGAAATCAAGACAGGTTAGCTGGACAGTGTACCTTTCTGATATGTAGGACGAGCACATCTATCTACTCGTTATATATAGCCACAAGAAAATGTGTCAATACAGGTAGCCAAACTAAATGTCAGTAATCAATTTCTCTAATAATGAGAGTAAATTAAATGCGTGAGAGAGCATATAGGGTGTTGGCGTGTTGCCCCCTGCCATGTCCATTTGAAAATTCAGTAGTGTGATAGAGGGAAATAAATATGCTTTCTTGGTTTTATCTAGATACACTAAACTTTTGGATCTCGGTATGATGAAACTCCTCAACCCCAATATACATATAGTGACACATCATCCAAAAACGTTTGAAACTATAACGAAACACTCTCCTCTCAATGCATAATTTCATCTATTGTTGTTTTCTAGGTTACATGCAAAACACAAGTTGTCTAGATAACTGTGTAGAGAGGGTGTCATCCTCTTTTTACCTCTCTCTTCATTAATACACTGTCACATCATCAAAAACGCTGACATGGCAGCCTATTTAATGTCTATGAAACCCCCACTAAGACTGACCCAATAAACAAATTGTAACGACCCGGGTTTTCGGTGAGAGAAACCCGACTCCCTGTACCCTTGTGATAGTCCCTGGATCAGTAGCTATCACGTACAGAACACATTACAGTGGAATATCATTTCCATACAACGAAAACAGAGTACAAAATAGAAAATATTACATCCGAAACAACTCGGTGCGATTTTAGTACAAGCCCCTTGGGCTAAACAACAAGAAGAAAATCCTGCGCAGCGGTAACTAAGGCTTCAAGTCTTCATCCTCGATCTTCTCCACAGGCATCCTTGAGCGAAGCATCGCAACCCTTCCTTCATGGAATCCGTTGACTCGGAAACTCACTCCAAGTCCGATCCTGCACACTCACAAACTATCCCCAAGGAATGGGATAGGTTCACGTCACCATCCGTATGCAAGCTTTAAGTGGCCTAAAGCTAAAGGTGTGAAAAGTAGTCAAGGAGCAAGCTCGGGTTTCCTATGCAGCAGTAACAACAAGTAAAAGAGTAAATCTCCATCATCCCAACTATATCACAACACCACGGCTCTCCCTGGCATTCCAGGGCTCCGTCTCAGCCTTTCCTCCAGAACTCCTCTCGAGTTGATGGGAAAGCTTCTATCCTTCCCATCTCAACGGCCAACGCCGGATCCTATTCCTGAACTAGTAGCTCTCACATCCCAACCAATAGTTTTAGAAGAGGGGGAGATAGAAAACCCAAAACACTAATCAGTGTAACAGAACGTAGGAGTGTCCATAACCGAGGACGCGGCTATACGTATAGATCAAAACTCTGCAGAGTGTGTACACCTGGACCCACTCGGGCTGCAGACGGTGGCCGCCGTCTTGAGACACAGCCCACAACCAAGACTCGCTAGCAGAACGGTACCAGACTGTATTCTCGGGTCTGGACCCATTCGGAAGACCGAACGGCCCCGGGATCGTGAACCTCTAACCTGGCCAAAAGTGGTGTCGAGGGTCTCGGAAACAAGGGCTGAAACGCAGCCAGGCTCCGCACACCCTCGTGAAAACGGCAAGCCCAATCCTAACACGCTTCTCCCGCAGAGCTGGTACCGCCTAACTAGAGAATGGCTGGAACCCTTCCCATAGGGTAAGTGGTGCGCACGTCAACATATTCCCACGAAGCATAGGTTCCACCGATACATCTAGACCAGAGCAGCAAGTCTACCAATGCGTCTCCACCACGTGGTCCGCTACGGCACCCATCACAGGTATCGCCGCTCCAAACTCCTCATCTCATATCCGTAGGAGGCGTCCAAGATCACCTCCTGTCCCCGACCCGAAAGTCGGTTGTTGTCTGCTTACTCCAGCCGGGGGTTCGAAACTCTCCAAGTTTTCCCAACCCACAACTCACGCCAAGAGGTTTTAAAACCACATCTAATCCCAACACATGCATAGCGAAGCTCAGCGTATACACACGCATATATAGTATAGTAGTAGTAGGTCAATCAAGGACATGATATCAAAATAGGCTATGCAAGGTTCATCATCATCATGCGAATAATTAAAGCGCTAGCATTCTAATAAGCAATGCCTAATAGGTATTCAAAGTCGGATGGGCATGAACACCTGTGAGCGAGTAGTCGTCGTAGTCACCGTAGTCGTACTCGAACTTCTGGCTCAACTCCTCGGCTCCGGTAGTTCCTAGATTCGCATAAATAAATAAATATCGAAGCTAATGCAAATAAACTCTAAAGAGAAGCAATAAGAGCCAAAAAGAGAGCAAATATTATACTAACGGGTGTGTCAGGTTTTTAGAAAGATTATGAAACTGATTTCATATTTTTCGGAGCTCTAATTAATTAATTATGAATTTTCAAATAAAGAAACATTTATATTTTATTAATTTCGATAAAACACATGACACAAAAGTGAGATGGGCTGAAAACCAACTGCAAGATGGTTGTAGGATAGCTGCAGGTGGACTGTTGGTTACTTGCTAGCAGGTTGGAGGTTAGCTGAGAAAACTAGAAGGATTTAAGGACTATGGTTAGCACGTACATGGCTTTAGGCCAGCACATGCAGCAGCTACACTAAGCATGGATGCGGCTGGAAAGACAACAGGATATGGTAGCTTGCTAGCCTTAGCTCGGACTGAACCTCCTTGTTGCGGAACAGATAGGCCACAAGCAGTTCGTTGGCGAACTAAACTGCATTGGAGCCGTAGGACAGACATGGCAAAGGCGAGCAAATCAAGAGTTGTCGGGCTTGTTAGCTCTTGCACATCTGCAGCTTCATTGATGGAATCAGAACAGGGCATCCAAGCAACAGAAAGGCGGTAGCTAGAAGAAAGCTCCTAGCAGCTGCAAAGCGTGTCTGTGCTTGCTCCTGCTCGATGTTCAGCCGAGGGACAAAAGGGTGGCAGCAAGGTCGGCTCGGTGGCAGATCAAGATGATAGCCTGCAGGCTGGCGACTAGGTGCACGTGCAAAGCGACATGGTGTTCCATAGCCGCAACATGGCTGCGGCACACACGCGAGCACTCAACTATGCGAGCTTGTGGTGGCAGACATCTGCAAGGGTTTAGCGGCGGCAGAGCGATGTTTCGGATGCACCAAAGGTGCTCACAGATTGCCTCAATGGCACAGATACAGGGCGCCTGCAAGGTGTTCGACAGAAGTTCCCGTAGGGACTCCGAGGTGGTTAGATGGCTGACCGGCGGCGGACTCAACGACGGCCGACGAGGACAGGCGAGACTCAGAAGCATGACGGACAGGATGGCGGTGCGTTTTGTGTTCGAGCGGGCTGCTGTGCTTTGGCATGGCCCAAGGTCAAAGCTTGGGCGCCCAACAAGAGCTCAACAGAATGTGCCGGTGGCACTCCGCGATAGGGAACGACCAGCCGGCGACGATGGACAACACAAACAGGAAGGTCTCTAGGGCAGATTGGTAAGCAGCTAGTGGCAAGGACATGGCTAGGTTTGGGTGCACATCGGGTGCTCGACAGATTGTGCCAGAGGCACTTCGCGATGAGAACAGCCGGCCGGCAACGAAATTGGCGACGGCTTGCAAGGGATCTCGGTAGCGAGGTCTTAGGGGTTTCGTGTAGGGCGAGGAAAGGTGCGAGCTTGAGTGGTCGCGTGCACAACAGCGAGCTCGAGGGTCGGACGGACAGCAGCGTAGTGGCACGGTGTACTCGGGTGCGCACGTAGGCGCGTGTGTTGGCTGGTGCAGTGCTCGGCATGGCGAAGGCGAGGCTCTGCCTCCCTGTGCCGTGGTGCACAAAGGCTCGGTGGTGAGACAGTCAGCGCGCGCTGGCTTTCCGGCGGCCAAGGCGAAGCCTTTGGCTTGCCTGAGTGTGAGCGTGCGTGAGCGCGGCCAGTGGCACTCCACGGCCGACACGGTTACGCCCGCGCGCGGCGCCCCGGCGTTCCAGGGCCGCGGCGGCGCGGCGACAATCAAGGTGCTGCAAGCAGTGAGGCAGAAAGTGAGCGGCGCGCGGCGACGACGGCAGCGGCACCTGCAACGCAAAAAGCACAGCTCGATGGCTGGCACACAGAGGCGACGGCAGCGAGCGCGGCGGCGCGGTGCAGCGGTGACAGATAGGCGCACAGGTAGGGGATCAATCCCCGACCGTGGCGGAAACAGGCGACTCGAAGGTCGCATACCAGCACCTAGGTGAGAGGAACAGTGGTGCTCACCTGGATGACGGCGGAAAACACAGGCAACTGCGGTAGTGAAGCGGAGCGGTGCAGAGCAGAGGAAGCAGGGCAGCGGCGGTCTCGGGCTCGCGATACTGGCACTCCTAGCTCTCGGGCGGCTCCGGCCTTGGCTTCACGGCGTCGAAGGCGTCCACAGCGGCAGTGGCTGTCCGGTCCTAGAGTCGAAGGCGGCGTGTCGATGTTCCCGCGACGCGGTGGCTCCAACCTCCACGGTGCCCACGGCAGGCCGGTAGTTCCGGGACGGCGAGATGCTTCTGCGCGGATGGCTTCGTCTCCAGGGCGCGCTACCCTTCTCCCTCCTTCTCCTCTTAATCTCTCTTCTCTTCCTCAACTGTTGGCCGTGGCTGGAATTGGGGAAAATTTTCCCAAGGGCGCCGAACAAAGGAGCACCGGCGCAGCCCGGTCCTCAGCGGCTCCAGCTCCCGGCGGCAGCTCCCTATCCGGATCCTTTCTCCCTCTTCCCCCCTTCTCCTCCTCTTCTCGAAGGCAGGTGGTGGCGGCGGATTTTTGGGAGACTCCCTGGCGGCGGCGGACGCAGGGGCGAGGCGGCCGCGACTGGGGTTTTTATAGGCGGCAGCTAGGGTTTCCGGGGAGGCTGCGGACGGCGGGGATGCAGCTCTTGGGGACGCGTGGAGGCCATCCCCCTCTCGGCGGCCATGGGAGGTTCCCCCGAGCTGGCGGCGCGGTCGCCCCCATGGTGGCGTCACGGGAGAAGAAAGGTGAAAAGGTGGAGAGGGCGACTGGCAAGCGGGACCCAGGCGTCATAGGGACAGGGCGACGGTGTAGTGAGGGAAGGCCTAGCGGGCCGGAAGTGTTGGCGGGCCGACGAGGTTAGGCTGAACGGCGAGGAGCTTAGGGAGGTTTGCTGGACTTAACGGCGAGTTTAGCCCAGATTAGAAGAGGTTTGCTTTCCTATTTTCCTTTACACACATATAAGTAATTCAAATCTAAATTTGAATTCAGATTTGAATTCCACACAAATAAAATCCCAATGAAATCCATTAAACTCCAAAAACATTCACACTAACATTTATAAATCCTAAATTTATATTTTAACACAAAATAAATCTAGGAAATTGGGATAAGGTGAGAAGACAATCTTATAAATTTTAAAGGTGCACACAATTTCACCAAAAATTTTGAAATCCACATTTTTCACAATTTAAAACACCTCGTAAAAATACGGGATGTTACACAAATTGATCGAGAAGCTGAACTCCTCAAATGCAACATAAACTAATAAATAATGTTGCGCTTAACTCATTAATTTGATGATGAGAAAATTGAAAATCAAACAAACGATAGAAATGCACACCACAGTGTCAAAATGTTTGGTCCCGTAAAGAATTATTAAATGGTAGAAAAAGATTTTTTAGATAAGACCACACACACGATCACACATTAATAGATTCACTTTTTCACACACCACACCATAAAAGCTATGATCTAGTAGGAAGTTGGTCTTTCACTAGATGCATGTACGTAGTAGTCTCAGGTTGGAGTCATGCTCGGATTAAATAGATCAATTAGCCTCAATGCAGCTATATCTCGTATATATTACATATATATCACTTATTCACTTTAACACTTAATATAGTTTTGTTGCCGTTTTTCTGGTCAACACACACGAGCGCTAGATCGCGCAGCAGTCAGAAACTTGAACTCGTCGAGCTCCTGCCCGGACCGGTCTGACCGGTGTACGCAGAGGCACGGTGAAGACCTACGAGCACCGCCTCGGGAGAGACCCCATCGGAGGTGGCGTGCCTAGGGTTGCTCTGAGATCGGCAGGCCACTCAGAACGTCCTTGATCGCCATCGAGACAAACAAGAAAAGCAAAGAGGTTGGAAAAGCTAGGGTTTGAGAGTAAAAGTTGTAAAAAGATATGATCGATTGGGTGATAGGTCCTGAACCGGTCGTGACCCTTTATATTTATAGGGTGGGAAGGTCTTGCCCCGCAAGGAAGTCCTTTACAACTCGAAAACGACCAGAATTCATTGATTCGACTCGGACTTAGGGTCCACCGGTCAGACCTATGTGGCCGTTGCCGAATCGGCTACAGGACCGGACCGGTCAAACTGCCTGAGTGTACCGGTCTGACCGGTGGTGTCCAACCTGATCGGTCTTGTACCGATTTTGGGTGCGAACAAGTTTATTGTGGGGGCATTATAGAAGTTGGAGGATGTTATTTTGGAACTTTGGAACGGGATTTAAAGCCCCCTAGGAAGTTTCCATCCTTTTGATTCTATTTTACGGATTAGAATGTCAAATCGAGTTCATTGGAATATATATTCAATAAATGCAAAAGTAACAAAGTTTAGGCTACAAATGATGCAGCTGCGCTGCTGCAGTAGTCTGATTTTGCGCCAACCGTCACGGTCCCAAACACCATGTTTGTGCTTTGATGTCTTTTAAAAAAAAAACCATACTGCTCATTCCTTTATTCAGACAACAGATCAGAGACATCACGATCCACCAAGGATCTTACAAAACCCTCGAGGGGGTCAGCCCACACACCCGGACTACCCGGGTCCCTATCTAAACCTGAATGAGCAAGCACATGAGCGCATTAGTTACAAGAACGTGGGACATATAGTAAATACTCTTAACAACAAAATGGAAGTCTAGTAAAAGACGCACTTTCTGGAAAATGACACCACCTGGTGCTTGATCAAAAGTACTCGATTGTAATACCTTCACCAAGTTTGTAGAATCCGTCTCAATGATAACATGAGATATACCCCTCTCCATCATGAGATATACCCCTCTCCATCGCTACATCAAGGGCAGGGAGGCAAGCTTCCCCTTCAACGGTAAGTGCATCATTCACTGCTGGTAAGCATCCTGATCCCGCTAGTACACCTTGGCCATCATTACCATGGCCATCATTGTCCCTTACGATAAAATCCCAAGCGCCCTTCTTTTCCTTTGACACAGAAAGCACCATCTATATTAGGGCTTCTTTGGCACGGTTGTGACTGTGGCTGAAACAGTTTTGGCTGTGGCTGTGTGTAAGAACGATCGTATGCTCGTAGCTTAAGAGGGAGAAGGGGTGAATTAGGCAACTTAAAAACTTAAGTCTAGGGTTATCACTATTTGCTCAAGACATAAACTAGAACATACTATCTAGATGTGCAACTACGGTTGTTCTAGTGTGAAACTCTCATCCCAAAACAAGTTTTGCAACCTATAGCCAATCTTAGCAAGATACTACTCTAGAAAAGTAAAGGCAGTCAAGGATTGTAAGAATGTAATGCGTAAATGTAAAGAGGGCTGAGAGGAAGCAAACTCTTGACACATGATTTATCCTGTGGTATCGGTAGGCACTAAGCCACCTCTAGTCCACGTTGTTGAAGCACTCCACACAAGAGTATTGCTTCCCGGTCACCAAGTCTCTCCCAAGAGCACCACTTGACTTGCCACTTGGGCTCGGCCACAAAGGCACTCGCCAAGCTCTCTTGGTCACCTTGATGTCGTCTCCACTAAGGAGCTTCTCCACCAAGGAAGGGGGTCTCCACGTCTCCCGCACAAAGTGTCCTCGCCGCTCCACACCAAACCGGAGGGTCGAAGACGTTTACCGGAGAGCCACTTAGGCTCCAAGGCTACCGACGCACCTTGTACAGCTTGATCCACTCAAGAATCACCTCACAAGGTAGGCACACCTTACACTCAATCAGCTCTAAGCTAACCTAGCACTAAGCACACACACCAAGCATGTGCAAAGCCTTTGGATGTTCACTTAAGCACTAGCATGGTATGGATATGATCTCCAATGTGTCTTGGACTCCTCTGCACTTCCACATACTCTAGCCTCTGCTCAGCACACTCAAATCATGGGGTGGAAGGGGTATAAATAGCCCAAGCCAACAAACTAGCCGTTGGCTAAAAGCTGCTGAAAGATGTACCATCGGATGATCCGACGTTATGCTTTTCCTAAGCGTCGGTTCATCCGGTGCTACTAGTCGTTGCCTTCCACCGCACATGACCGTTGAGTCCTGCTGACGTTATTCATCCGACGCTTCAACCGACACACCATCGATTCATCCGGTGCTGAAGACTCTGCGACAAAAACCTCTCTGTTAGCTTCTTCAATGCCGTCGGATGAACCGCTGCTACCACCGTCGGTTCATCCGGTGCTTAAGCCTCTGCAACTCGCTGCTCTCTGTCTTGACTTCTTGGACCATCGGATGAACCGTTGCCTCCACATCGGTTCATCCTGTGCTGAAGCTCCTGACTTGGCGCGTCTCTGTCTTGATCAAACAAGGCATCGGATAGACCGATAGTTAAAACACTCTGACCGTCGGTTCATCCGGTGCTATTGTCTTCTGCGAGCTGACCATTGCTTCTATTTCCAATTCATCCGACGCAACTAGAAGTTGGACCGTCGGTTCATCCGACGGTGTCTTTTCCCTTCTTTTTCTTCTCGTCGGTTTATAGTCTTAATATATATTATCTTCTCATTTTGGCATGTGGTATTTTTGCATCTACGAGACCTAGAAATGTCTACAAAGACAAGCTAGATAATGTGGTTAGTCCCATTGCTTGTGTTATCATGAATCACCAAAATCAACTTTGAACAAATGACATATGAGGCCATGTTCGCTACACTGTGCTGGTGAAGCAGCTTTTTTAGCTGTCTTGTCTAGTTAGAAAAACATTTGGTAAAACGACTTCTCATAGTTGTGGAATATGAATAAGAAAACAAAATGTCTAAAACATTCTTTATCTTTTCATTTCTTTCTCTTATCTTATCCATTCACACCGCCGTCGTCCGTCTCCCCTGCAGTCGTGGTGGCCAGCAGAGGAGAAGGGAGCCCGCAGGGCCTCGCCGCATCGGCAGCGGAGCGGGGGACTCACCAGGCCTCGCAGCGGCCAGCGGAGGAGAAGGGGCCGCGGTGGCCGGGACCTCGGGTCGGACGAGGCAGCGAGCCGGTGAGGCATCGGCAGGCGGCACCAGCAGTCCAGCACTGCGGCTCCGCTTCTCTCCAGCACCGGCATCCCCCTCCAGGAACCGTCGACCCCCAACAGCAGCACCGCCTGTTGTCGTCCGGCTCCCAGCACCGGCCCGCCGTCCATGGACCTTCGGCCGCCGTCGCCGCCCCTCCACCTCTCCTGCATCACTGTCCGCTTGCCGGCCTCTGACCTCCAACGCCTGTGCCGTTGCCTCTCTCGCGGCGGCGATGCCCTCTGGCGCCTCCTCCCCATTCCGTCAGGTCCCTCTGCACCGCTTACTCCCCTGCGCCACCGGTGCCATCAGGATGAGATGAAGCCGCGGGAAGCCAGTATTTTTTGTTGCATCTCCATCGAATCGTTGTAGAGAGCGAGAATCGTGAGGCTTCGGGAGCAAAACTGTTTCAGAACTTCGGCTTTCGGTCGTGGAGAAGCCGAAGCCGGAGCGCTACTAAAGGGCTCCTTAATCTTAAGCACATCAGCAGGTGGTGGCTGCCATTTCTTCTTGATGTTTTTTACGCGGCCTTGCACACAGTAATGTCAGTGTTGGTTGGAACGGTGAACTGTAAATGCCACAGAAAATTTGAACCTGGGCCTGTGATGTGCACTGAGCCCAGGCCCATGTCCATTTGCGAGGTAACCGGAAAGCCCATCCGGTCGGCCACTACTTCCCCCGACGCTGGGCCGGGCTTCCTCACAACAAACGAGACCCACTCACTACTGACTGCATTTTGCTTTTAAAAAAAATACTGACGGCATCGCATTCGTCGCCAGTCGCAGCAGCCTCCCATGGCGCACCTCCCAGACCCCGCCGCCGCCTGGGAGGCGCTGGACGTCGACGACTCCGACATCCGCCTCGGTCCCCCCTCCGCCTCGCCCCTCCCCCTCCCCCGCCCCAGCTCCAGCGCCCACACCGCCAACTCTCACCAGGACGACCCCTCCCACCACCACCGCATCCCCGAGCCCGCCGCCGCCGCCGCGGCCCAGGATACGACGCGTCTCAGCTCCGCCGCCGATTCGCCTCCCGCCGCACTCGGACGCGGCGGGGACGCGCGGGCCCCGGACGCCGACTTCCTGCTGCCCCCGTGGCTCTGCGTGCTCCAGTTCCTCGGTGAGGGATAACTCTGAGCACGTCGCGGGCCTCGCCGCTGCTGAGCTTTCTTCGCATTTCTTACTGTTGATTGAGTAAAATCTCAATGTGTGATTGGTCCGCCCCTTGCGGGATTGGTGGCGTGCAGGAAGGGACCGCGCGTGGGAGCAGCCGGGAATCAAGGCCATCAAGGAGAAGGACACATTGCGTCGAGCACCTCTGGTGCGTCTTCGATTTTCATGGCCATTTCGTCTGATTGGAGCGTGATTTCTTGGTGCGCTGACCGTTTGTGGCTTTTACGTTGTCGTCAGGTGGCTGGGGTGGTGACATCGTGCAAGCCAAACGGTCTCGGAGATCTCCTGGTTACGCTTAAGGTTAGCATTGGGCATCGTTGCCTCCTCACTCTTCTCCCTTCACTGTCTTTCAGTTTTTCAGTAACTAGTTTAACGCATGCGGGATTGCTATGGACACAGAATTCTATGTCATCTAGGACTAATGTGATGTGCCCTACTGTCCATTTCTACCCTCAACTCTTGCCCATGCTTTGCGACAGAAAAAAGAAACCATGCACATGGTAATCAAAGTCGGATTCCTAGCCATCAAATTTTGCAAATTACTGGTATTACCAAATTGCATGCTTCGTTATGTACTTGCAGGAAAAATTCATAGGACTAGGTCAATAGACTACAAACACGTTGTTGTTCATTTCAACCTTCCATCATGTTCAGCGTTAACCTCTAAATATCATCCTTCTTCCACATTCATACTTCTCTGTAACTTCATGCGCTTTTATTATCGCATCTTTCTAACTTAGGGATAGGTGTTTCTATGACTGATGAGCACACTGCCATCTATCGATGTTGTATGTATGATGATTAGTGTAACAATATAATGCACATACAACTCCAATGGCATGTTTGGAAACCTCCCAGAAATTTGGTATCGGTCAATGTTGTATGTATGGTTATTAGTGTAGCAATATAATGCACATACTTGTTAAGTTGCAGATATTTAATTGATTACATTCATTGATGCATCAAACATGAAACGAGAAAAATGATATGTTCAAGAGAAAATACCATCTTCTAATCTAATTGATAAATGATGGGTAATTTTTATTAGGATCCTTCTGACACAGTTGCTGCTGCTGTACACAAGAAAGTTCTTTTGGAGAGTAATAATGATCAGGATATCTCTGTCGGCTGTGTCATTGTAGTCAGTAAGGTAAAATATATAAGCTTTCTTTTGTTTTCAAACTATAATGTGGTGGCTATTGCCAAGTGATTGGTTTAACAGTTGAAGATGTTCTCTATTTCAGGTAGCTGTTTTCCGTCCAACTCGCACAGCATGCTACCTGAATATAACTAAAGTGTTTAAGGTATTATCCATACCTGCTAGCAGTGCCTGTAGTCTGTTCTCAGTGTTCATGATGATCATGCTTTCCCAGTTTAGTTGTTTTTGAAAACAATGGCAATATTGAGATATGATTTGCCATTGAATAAGAAAAGGAAAGGAAACTGAAATAAAGCACTGTAATTTGTAGAAAAAATATCTTTAATGTACACTGCAATTTTTGGGATCTAATGTAACTAATGATATTGTTATGGACGCTGTCTTCGGCAAGAAGTATCAGCGTCAGAATAAAAAGGATAAAGCGGCGTCTAGTGGTTAGAGTTTGTTTAGGCTTTTGTGATATTTTCAGTTAGTTAGAGATTTGGTCTATCGGCTATTAGCTAGAGTTTGTTAGCTAGATCGCAGGAGATTACTTTGTTACTTAAAGGCCTGTGCGGCCAAGGAATAAACCAAGCAGAAAGATTACTCTTATTTCAGAGTCTCCTAGGGAGGGCGAGTAGAGCCTAATCAATCTGCTATTGTCATCAGCCTGTCCAGCAAATGAGCCACAACAGATATTGGTTACTAACTGGAATTTTTGTGCCCTTTAACTGTGTTATTGAGATACAAACCATTACTTTAAGGCAACAAATCAACCGCAAATCCTCAGATGCAATTTTTCAATAAGCCATTGGCCCATTGCCCATTGGTCTGGGGATAGACTATATATTACATATGAAATCTTGAAATGTTAGCGCTTTAGTCATTGCACGATGTTACTTGATATGTCCCTTTGGATTCAGCTGCATTCCAAATGCTCTCAGACACATTACATCATACTGTTTTGTGTGTGGAATTGTGGATCCTTATGACATAGGATAATGATTCAATTTTTTGCAGGTTTTCAGAAAGGATTGTGATGCTCCATCTATGCAAGTGATTTCATCAACTACTACTGAAAGAAGTGGAGGTTCTTGCAACAATATAATGATGAGACTCTTACGTCATGAAAGGATGATGCCCAGTAGTAATGACATGACAGTGATCAAGGTTTCTCCTCAACACCAGGGAACATCTGAATCAAATAAAAGCACTTTAACACAGGATATTTATGGTAGATGTAGTAGAGGAAATAACCAGGAAGGTGGGCTAATGGCAGGAGATCCATGCAGAAAGAATACATTAAACTGCAGTACTGATGGGCATCCCCAGCAAAAATTGAACATTCAAAACATGACATGTTCTCAGCCTAGTCTTTGCGGAAGCACAGTCATGATTGGAGACAGATATTGTACTCAGGCTAGTGATAATGAAAATTTTAGGCGGCCTTCCGATAATGAAAAATTGCTCCACAGTCGTAAAAAGCTGAAGAGTGTTGTGACCCTTCCTAATGGTTATGGTGAAACTGCTAATTCGAGAATAGATACTGAGAGCAATCAGGTTTTAAAGAGAAATATGGACACTGAGTTAGATGGTATGCCAGAACAGTTTAATGGTCAGCATTCCTCAATCAAGGAGCCTATAGAGCATCAGCAAAGGAACTTCCCTTCTGTGAATGCAGGTAATGTTCAGCCAGCTAAAGAATGTGCTACTGCCACCAGTGGTTCACTGATCAACCCCAAAAAGGCATTGCCAGTTGCTTCTTTAGGAGGATGGACAGATGACCAGATTTCTGAGCTGTTTTCTGACTTCTGGTAGTGTGTGTAGATCAACAAGTAGATAGAATTTGGTAGTCAATTTCTTGCTTTCATACTAATGATATGAGCTTGTAGAGTCTTTCAAGTTCTGCACACTAGCTCTTAGCGTCAAGATTTGTATATGGTTGTTGCCCAGGAGTTCACTTGTTTTTAAATGGTTGTGGCATGCCGTCTTGTGTACATAAATCTTACAATTGTGGGGAGAAAAGGCTTCTCGGCACCCGTTTTCCCTTCTAGAGGCAAGAATCTAATATAACATTGCATTTCTAAGCATCTTCAGATTTTTCTTTTACACAATTACTAATGTGCTTACAAAGCTCTAAATTGATCAGGACATGTAACTCTGTCCGGATCTCTATAAAAATGTGTACATGCCAGGTTTGACAAATGAGCCAGTCTGACCAACATGAAGTCTGAAGCCCCTATCATAAACTGATGGGAGTGAATTGTAATGCATTATATAGTTATTGGCAACAAAAATGAATAACAAAGCCTTACTCAAACCACGAGATCTACCAGCGCACAATCATCACAGCTGCCAAAAGAACAAGGTCATATGGAGAATTGGATATCGTTAAGTTCCAATCACACGTCAGTTCACTATATTACATCAAGATGCCATTACATCACATTTGATTATGCGCACTACACCAGCAACACAACACCGTCTAACTGATCATCCAAAAAAATGAAAAAAATAGCAGTTTGCATCTATAAAGCAGGAGAATCTCATGCTGAAGTTTTGCTTACATGAATACACAAACACATTAGTTAGTCCTAATACTACAATAGTTATAATCATAATTGTCACTTCCTGCCATTACAATCTGTGTCCTTCCCAGCCGCAGTGTTGACTTGTCGGTTGAGATAGGCTTCATAGATCTCCACGACGAGCCTCGGGTCCTTCTCGACAAGCTCCTTGTATTCTCCCCGATCTGCTAGTGTGGACATGTTGTCCATGAGCACAGAAAGGGAGGCCTCCAGCAGCTGCTTTGCACTGTGGCGGTGTGCAAAAGCGTAGTGGGTAATGGCATTATCGTTGTTCACTTTGGAAGTTATGAACTTTTCACAATAGGCCTTCAGGTGCTTTACTTCGTACTTCTCAGCCAACACCAGGAGATCAGATGCCATTTGCTCATCTAGAAGAGCTTCTGCTGTGTACATGTAATGGACAAATGCACGAAGGACGTCATATGACACATCATAGATTTTGATGATGCCACTCCTGCTCTCTTCCATCTCATTCTCAAGCATCGCTCTGAAAACTGGAGATCTGCTGGCCTGTTCGAAAGAGAAAGGTCATTAACATTTTTTTTAAAAAAGAGGAAAGGTCATTAACATATAAGCCAGTTCTAATGCAACAAAAAGGAGAACCAATCCTTAGAGATACAATTAATACATAAATGAGAAATATATCGAGCAAAACAAAAAAAAAACACTACTGAAGTGAACCTCAAGCAACTGGAGTCTGGAGAATTAAAAGAATGTTAGCATGACTGTAAATCTTAGAAAAGGTGAAGTTCAAGCTACCTGCTGAAATTTGCTGAGTTACCTATGCATCTGTTATGGCGCGATCTGAGGGAAAGGGATCTCCGAGGATTGAGGGCTGATCTATGGAGGATTAGGGTTGAGGAGCGCTAGAACGCCGGCCGCGGGGCTGCTGCCCACGGCCGGGCAAGAGGAAGGTTGTTCCTTCTAATTCTTGCTTGATTAGATTGATACATCTCCTCTCCTTATATAGAGAGGATTGCCTTGACATCTAAGAAAGGACTTGATCTTATCCCTAAATCTAATCCTAATGGGCCTGCTGAGCCGGCCCATAAAGCCCCTGACATTACCCCACCCTTTTTCGAGCAGCTCGTCCTCGAGCTGCAACCTAGGTACCTTGACAATAACTCGACACAAACCTATTACCTAAAAATAAGCCTTTTACATTTCGGCTCATGTAATTATTTGCAAACTAAAATGGACTCCAACTATTTATTTTGACTCCTGAACGTGGACGGACACCCTTGGCACGCCGATCATGCATAGCAGCCTCCTGGATCCCGGTGCAAATGGGCTTCACGTAAACTGTTGTGGTCTGAGAGGAAAAACAATGGAATGGCAGCCCAGCGGCCAAACAACAATTGTGACCCACCACAGGCCCAGCCAAGCTCCCAACGTTATCCACACGAACGAACAACGAACGGAGCAGCCGTCCAGCCGCACCGCAACCGAAGCCGCAAATTCCGCCGAGCACGGCACGCGGGCGCGGTCAGCTGGGACCAGCGGAGGCGCCCTCGCGGTGGTCGGCGCTGGGGCACGGCGGCGCTACTCAGTGGTTGCCCGGCCAGGTGGCCGTCAATCCCCGTCGCACAGAGATGAGTCGAGGGCGAGCCGGGCAGGGCGCCCCACAGCGGCCGGTGACGCGCTCATCCTGGCAGCGTACCGCGAACATGGCCTCGCGGTTGCTGTCGTCTCCACGGCAGACAGCGGAGGCGCCCTCGCGGCGGCCGGCGGTGGGGAGCAGCAGGGCCACATGAGGCTGGCTCCTGACGAGGCCAACTGCAGACGGCAGGGGCGGAGGTGCGCGATGCGGCCGGCAGGGGCGGAGGTCGCGGGTGCCGACGAACGCCCTTGCCGAGGTCGATGCGGACGGCTGGGACGGCGGCTGTGCACGGTTGGTCTGCCGCGACGTCCGCCTCCGGACCTTGCATCTGCTGGCACGTCGCCTGCAGTCCGCGTGCTGCAGCCTGTAGCCGCACCGCCGCGGATGCCTAGCGCGCAAGCGCCGCCTGACGGTTCTCCTCGTCGGCCAGGAGCTTCTGTTGTGCGCCCGCAGACGAGGGTGCTGGCGCTGGCGCGAGGCCGACGGCAGGGAATGCCGGCTGCGCGCCCGGCAGTGCGTCGGCGAACGGACGCTTCGATGCGCCGAGGAAGAGGGTCGCGAGGGCGTCCATCTGATGCTGCAGGTGCTCGACGGCCGCCACCAACTCATCGAAGGCGCCCATGGAAGGCGCCCATGGAAGGCGCAGGCTGCTGCATGGGCAAGGGCACCCTGGTGGCCGTGGCGGTGGAGAACACAGGCGGAGCTCCGGAGAACAGGGCCGGCGGAGCTCCGGAGAACAGGACCGGCACAGCCCAAGAATGCGCATCGACTGCGTAGAATCCAGCCATGATCTCTGATACCAAATGTTATGGCGCGATCTGAGGGAAAGAGATCTCCGAGGATTGAGGGCTGATCTATGGAGGATTAGGGTTGAGGAGTGCTAGAACGCCGGCCGCGGGGCTGCTGCCCACGGCCGGGCAAGAGGAAGGTTGTTCCTTCTAATTCTTGCTTGATTAGATTGATACATCTCCTCTCCTTATATAGAGAGGATTACCTTGACATCTAAGAAAGGATTTGATCTTATCCCTAAATCTAATCCTAATGGGCCTGCTGAGCCGGCCCATAAAGCCCCTGACAGCATCTGATTAGACTTTGATCAGTTACTGAAAAGTAAATAGTCAATAACTGCATCCAAATAGTTCATACATCAAGGATTCTAAATGATTATTTTTTTCTGTGATCATAATCCCATCCTGGAGCATAACTAAAAGTTAGTATGTGTGTGACTGCCATGTAGTTAATCAACAAGCAATATTCAAATTTTATTATATGTGTGTGAATGAAAGGCTTCAATGTTGTTGTTGTGTGACTCTGACATGGATATCAACACTAAAATGTACCTGTGGTGCCTATTCCAGGCATCTCTAACACATTTAAGGAAGAGGACATACATCAAAAAGGCAGATATAATGGTTCACCATCAAATTTAAGGCCAGGTTTAACATATCAAGAAAAGTATAGATGGTGCACGGACATTTGATGGGGCCAGCAAACGCATTTTAGAGTTGTTACTCCAATAAATTAGCCCCTTCCTTGAGGGGGAAAAAAAGAGGCTGTATGTTGCATTACATACATGGATTCTAATTGTGCTCTCTCCACTTCACCTCATAATTTCGATGACAAGGCAAGCATTCAAATATGGTTGTTGGAATCTAGATGAAAGCTGGTATATGTACCATGTATGGTTTGCTACATTTAAAAAAAATGCAAACTGTGAGAGATTTTAATATGTGTGCAACACATGTTCGATCCACTATCATACTCGTTGTACATCCAAGAAATTTTTTATGTTTCACATGTTTGGGGCAGCTTCAGCTATTTCTCATGTGTCTGAGTCCAATCTGCAAACTAAAATGAGCACAGAGAAATTCACAAACAACATGTCGAGGACACTCCTGGATCAGACATCTCAATAACAGTGGTACAGTGGAAAAAAATCACAAATTTATCCAGGAACACTGTGATTACCAAATTACAGGAATGGACAAGTAGGATACTGAGCTACTAGAACTATTCAACCGGCTACTAGGAATCAGGTCTATGAATGAAATCGACAAGCAAAAAAAAGGGGGCATTCAAGCATGAACCGCACGAGCAAAGCAATCAAGCATGAATCGCACCAAGAAATCCTCTAAACAGCGCGGGGAGAGGATGAAAGGGGAAGGATTACTCACGAGGATGACGCGGTGGGCGGGGACGGCGGGCGTGTCGGGGACGCGCGCGGCGTCGCCGTCGGCCCCCGCCCCGGACGCGGAGCAGGAGGGGATGGCGTGTAGGAGGAGGTCGGAGTGCGGGGCGGATGCGGCGTCGAGGGTCGGGGAGGCGAGGCGGAGGAAGCAGAGGCGGGATCGGAGGTCGTCGATCTCGCGCTTGAGCTCCTCCTCCGTCTCGCTGGCCTCCTCGTAGCACTCCTTGCAGGTCCCCGCGTCCTCCTCCTCGTACTCCTCCTTGCACGACTGGCACCACATCTTCGGAGCTCTTTCCTCCGCCGGCTGACCTCGCCGCCGCGCTACGAGGGCGTCGTTTTTGGGATGGCCACCGCCGCCGGTAGGACGGCGAAGTGGCGGCGCGGAAGGGTGGTGGTGGTGGTGGGTTCGACGAGGAGGAGGCGCTGGGTGAGGTTTGCGTGGGCTTTTCTCACGGGCTGGGCCTCTCTCAACATTATTTTTTTTAAAAAAGAAAACAGGAGGGGTACTGCAAGGATTTATTAAAAGAGGGGATAAACAGGTTACAACTTACAAAGTTTAAGAAGAAACATAAAGAGGGAAAGGAAGGGTGCAAAAACTACTACCACTCTACTCTAAAGCAAGAATCCAGTCATTCATCGCCGGCAGGACAGTTTGTTTGGCTCTGAGTAGGAGGAAGTGAAATTCTTTCTTGAACTTTCTGAGGCAATCTTCGATTGAGGGGTGCTGGCCATCAAAGATCTAATCATTTCTGGTTGTCCAGATGCTCCAGGACATGAGGATGATGATCTCCATGAAAAAGGGCACTACTAACTTATCTTTGATCTTCCTGAGAATGTGTAGGAGTGGTCTCGTGGTTACAACAGAGACTCCAATTGCACTCCAGCAAGCCTTTGCGAAATTACATCTGAGGAAAAGATGAGCCACATTTTCCGTTCTCTGGAGGATGCACAGATCACAGATGTAGGATTCCAAAATTTGGTTTTTCCTTCTGAGGAGGTCTCTCGTGCTAAGTCTGTCCTTTAGCAATAACCAAAAAAATACCTTGTGCTTCATCTGGCATTGGGAGTGCCATATCCAGTGGTAAGCCAGATGGGTATTTCTCTCCCCAAACAGAGCTTTGTAGGCCCTGGATGTTGAGAAAACTGAGTTGCCCCAAGCGTATTTCCATTGATCATTTCCAGCAACGAGGTCCCTGTTAGTAATTTGTTCCTTGAAATCTAGAAATTGTGAATGTGCCTGAACTGAAAGAGGAAGATTGAAGTTTTGTATGAAGTCTGTTCTGCCTACTGCCCTTTGAAAGGAGATATTCATGTCCTTGGCAAAAGAGAAGAGTTCTGGGAAGACTTGAGCTGGAGTACGACCGTTCTAGTGATCTTTCCACAACAGCACTGAAGAACCATCAGCCACTTTAACAGAAGAGATTTCTTTGAATTTGTGTAGAATCTTCACTACATCCCTCCACCAAAAGGAACCTTTCTTAGATTGTCCAGGAAGTCTCCTCGAGCTGTAATAATTTTCCCAAACTAGATTTACCTAGGGAGTGTCGGCTTTAGTATAGAACTTGTGTAGGAACTTGAGCAGCATAGCCTCATTATGGGTGGCCACGTTAATAACTCCCAGGCCTCCTTGCTTTTTGGGGGCACAAACCATTGTCCAAGCTGCTTTGGGAGGTTTCTTAGAGTTTAAATCAGAGCCCTTCCACAGACAGTGCTTCCTGTACTTGGTACTTGTCCAATTGTTTTATCACCCCCTTGTGCAGTTTTAGGGTGGCCGTGTAAAAAACTGTTGATGAGGAGAACACTGAGTTTACCATTTTCAACTTCCCTACCTGGCTAAGGAAAGAAGAGGTGTAGGTCAATCTTCTTTCAATTTTCTGCATAAGAGGGATGAATTGGGCAAGACCTGGCTTTGTGGTTCCAAGAGGCAAACCTAGATAGGTGAAAGGCAAAGTGCCCTTTTGACAATCAAAGGTGTTGCAGAGAGATTGTAAGTTATCTTCAGAGATGTTGAGTGGGACCATGACAGATTTGTTGTAGTTGACCTTGAGCCCAGTGGAGTTTGAGAAGATTTGTAAGCTTTCCTTGAGAAGTGTTAGTTGTCTTGGGCATGCTTCCATTACTAAAAGAGTATCATCTGCATATTGGACTATGGGAAAGTCTGTTCTTGCCCTTGCAGGGATGGGAAGATTGAGATCTCCTTGGTCTTTGGCTTTGTTGATGATTGATTGCAGAAGGTCAGCTGCAAGCACAAAAAGGAGTGAAGATAGAGGATCTCCTTGCCTCAGGCCTCTTTTACAATGAAATACTTTCCCTGGGACCCCATTTAACAAAATAGAGGAAGTGCCAGACTCCAGAATGGTCCTGATCCAATTAAGCCATTTTTCACCAAAGCCTTTGAACTTAAGAATCTCTAGAATGGCTTGGTGTTCAATTTTGTCAAAAGCCTTCTCAAAGTCCAGTTTTAAGATTACAAGCTCCTTCTTGGATTTTTTTGCAGATATGGAGATATTCAAAGGCCCAAGCCAAACAATCATGAATGGATCTAGTCTTAATAAAGCCATATTGATTTTTATGGATAAGCCTCATAATGACCTTCTGTAAGCGTTCCGCAAGTAGTTTTGTGATGAGCTTGATGGAGGAATTGAGCAAAGAGATGGGTCTGAAGTCCCCAGCTGAGGATGGGGAGTCAGTTTTGGGCACCAGAGTTATGTAGGAGGAGTTGATGCTTCTAAGGCATACGTTCTCATTATAGAACTCTTCACACAGGTTGTAGAAACTTGGTGCAATTAAGGGCCAACATTTTTTGAGAAATTCTCCATTGAACCCATCTGGTCCCGGGGACTTATTGTTTGGCAGGTCTGAAATAACAGAGTCAATTTCCTCCCTGGTGAAAGGCTCTTCAAGCATACTCAGGTTATTGTCAGCTATGAGCAGGGACTCCAGATCAAGGTACATATGGGTAAATTCAGAAGTACCCATTCTTTCCTTATAGGCCAACCATAGCAATTCAGCTTTTTCTTCATGATGAAATAGCTCCTGCCCAGCAGAGTTCTTCAAGGAGGTAATTGTGTTTTTCCTATGCCTTATAGAAGCATTTGCATGAAAGAAAGCAGTGCATTCATCCCCAAATTTGACCCAGTTAATTGTGCCTCTTTGTTTCCAGTAGATTTTCTGCTGATGGAGAAGCCTTTGGAGGTGAAGGGAGACTATTTCTCTGAAATTCCACTCAAAAATGGAAAGATCTCTGAATTCCTCTAGAATATCCACGAACTGGATTAAGTCCTTAGCATTTCTTAAGGCACTAGCTAGGCTAGGCAGCTGTGATTTCCAATCTTTGAAGACCTTTCTTAGGTTTTTGAATTTTGCTGTTAAAGATTTTGCACTGTCTGTATGGGCAATTGGCATGTTCCACCCTTGGACGAGGATGTTAAAGAAGTCCTCATGCTCAATCCAATAATTTTCAAACCTGAAAATGTTGGGCCTGGGCACATTTGTGGAAGCAGTGATTATACACGGTGTGTGATCGAGGTATCTCTTGTCAGGCTTGAAGCAAAGGTATTAGGCATGAAGGTTGTCCAAGCATTGGAAGAAAAAAACCAGTCTAACCTCTCCAGAAGGGGGGTTTTGTTGCTTATTAGTCCAGGTGTACTTACAACCCTTTAGTGGTAGCTCAACCAGCCTCAAGAAACTAATGGCCTCATTGAAAGCCATCATTTCCTGTAAATTCCCTCCATCTTTATTTCTATTTTCAGGACCTCTGATTAGGTTGAAATCCCCTACTATCAGCCATCTCAAATCATCTGGCATGAAAATGCTTTTGAACCATCTTAGAAACTCTAGTTTGCCCTCATGAGTGCAAGGTGCATACACATTAGTTAAGATCCACACTTCACCAGACAATCAGCAAGAGAACTCCACTGACTGGGCATATTCATTTTGAAACTCCAGATGACCAGAGAATTTGGAAGAATTCCAGACAATTATAGATCCCCCTGAAATTCCAATAGAGGGGAGAAAGACAAACTCATCTAAATTCCTGGGACAAAAGTTTCTAATAAAGTTGGCATCAAAGAACTCTCTTTTGGTCTCCTGTAGGCAGAGAACATCACATTTAGCCTCTGAAATTTTGCTTTTAACTGCGTCCCATTTGGAATCAGAGTTGATTCCTCTAATATTCCAGCAAAGTACCACCCAATTTCTTTTAAGTTGTTGTTGATTCATTGGATAACAAGACAGAAAGTGATAATAACAGATTGCATGCCCAACATACAATCAACCAGAAGGAGTGAAACACCGAGGAATAAGTAAAAGAACCAATCCATAGCATTAGAAGAAACAAATGTTCCAGCATCCATAACCCAAAAGCCATAGGCATTACAAGCTACTGAAAGAAGTTCCACCCTTAACAAATAGGGGAAAGATAGACAAAATATCACAGTCATTAGGGACTTCAGTTCTTGGGCTTCTTGACCTGCTCTTGCCCTTCTTCCTCCTCTTGGCTCTTGCTCTTATTACCAGCCTTGAGGTTCTTCTTACCACCTACTGCCTGCTTCCCTCTTTTCTTGCCTACAAGTTCTTCCTCTGAATTCTTGATCATCTGTTTGGAGAGAGTTGGTGGCAGAGAGGCACAAGCTAGACAATTTCTTGCAGCACAGCTGTTATGTTTGAAGCCGTTGTTTTTGCTACGGATTCTCGGGCTCCTTCTAGCTTTAGATTCAACTTGGGGGATGATTGCCTTGCCTTTCCCTTTCTCTACAGCCTTAGGATTCTCACTATTCTCTGACTGGAGTAACAAATTGTCTGGGCCATCAGGGGTGACAGTCAAAGGAGAGCTATCAGCAGCTTCTGTGATGTTCAGGCATCTGACTTCAGCAAATTCTGGACACTTGGCTGGAATAGCAAAAGACATCAGAGAGTCCGAATTGGCACAACTTATCATGAACTTCCAAGCCTAAGAGGAAAGGAAAGCTTTGGCCCAAGCAAAGTGGGTTGGTGAGAGGAGCATGACTACGAAGAAAGCGGCCCAGTCAGTTGGAATGTTGATGACCTGCTCTGGACAACCTACAGGGGAGAAATGTTTGGCCCAAAGCCTATACACATCCGGGACAGGTTTGGGACTGGGTGAGCCTGAACTGTCTTTCATGAATGACTTCCACACTGGGTCAGGAGTTATAGGAGCAGAGAAGTGGGTGAGAGCCATCCCTATGTTAATGTTGAAGTTGAAAGATCCTTCTGGTAAGGGTCCCTGAGGCTGAAGGGCTGGCAGGAAATCTGGGAGGATGAAATCATCAACATCCATAATCTCATTCTGATTTTCCAAGTCAAGGTGAGCTCCATTTAAATCCTCCACTATCTCCTCATCCTCCTGGTTAGCTTGTTCTTTCCGGAAGATGGATAAAGAAGGAAACTTTCAGCCCATCATCGACGCATTAAACAACTTCTTCTTCATTCTTTCCTTCCTCTGCTCCGGCTGGCCACAACCCCTACTACCTCGTCATCCGCCCCGACCGGCGGCTCCCCGCCGCCTCCTTGTGACCCACCATCCCCGGTCTTCAGCCCACCGGCCATCCAACCCCGTCGGCCGGTCTCTGACCCACCGGTCATCCAATCCAGCTCGACCGGCGGCGCTACCGCTCTGTCTCGCCTTCGCTGCCGACCGAACCGCCACCACTGCCGGTCCTCCGTCTCTCCGACCCCTCCTTTTCTAGGTCCGGGGACCAAAGGAGGACCATCAAAATCCGAACCCCCGAAACTCTAACCCTAAGACCGCCACCTTGACCACCGTCGGCGGCCGGCAGCGACTCGCCGACAGCCACTCCCGCCCACCTCCCACCCGCCGGGAGCTCGGGAGGCAACCGCGAGCACAGAGGAGGCGCGGAGAGGCGATGCAGAGGAGAGGACGACAGAAGGTAGAAGACGACCGGGAGTCGTCAGATCTCACTTTCGCACGAATCTTAAAGCAGAAGTTTTAATGAAAAAAATCTTCCGAAAGATGTATAGGATTCCCCCCTTCTCTTTTCGCAAACATCTTGTACCGTGTAAATGCTTTCATAAAGTCTAAACATTTTTAATCGAGGTATCGTATTTTTTTATAAAAGTTTACTTTTAAATTGAAGTAGTTAAAGTATTAATTTATGTACTGTACTTTTGTTCCAACACTTTATCTTGAGCACTACCGTTCATGTAAGGAGTACAGCTCCTGCTACAGAAGGGTCCTTTTTTGCTTTAAAAAAAGAGGAATGACATTTTATTTCCTGTATCCTTCAGTGCAAAAAAAAAAAAAAGCATGTACATTGGGTACGGATTGTTTTCTTGTTTCTGCATCATTCTAAGCATAGCATGTTCTCATCTGTAATAATACTATGTCACAACTAAAACGACATCCAAGTTATTCTAGTCTAGATTAAAGAAGATTTTCAAAAACTAATGCTTCGATAGAAATTTGTATCATGAACAAAACTCATAGATCTACTGGTTCTCCCTAATTAGCTTTGAGCCATTCCAAAGTACCAATCCCAGTTGTCCATGCTATCATTCTCAGCTTCTAAGGACCGTGGAATCATCCTCCAGACTTGATTGATGACTTGATCCTATTCTAATTTCTAAACGTGCTGCTGAGGTATGGCTGTAAACAGCTGGGACTAAACAAGATCCTCCTTGTTTTCCTCATTGCTGCTGCTATCATTGGCAACCTTTGATTTGTCAGTTTCACTGGCCTGCAGCTCACCGCGAGACGCAAACTTGACAGTGTCCTTCCTGAACGTCAGGTAGATCACGGCACAAATGTAAAGCAGCATGAGAGGGAACATGATGATGCCGATGAGCACGTTAGCGTAAGTCGGAAGTTTGTTGTGGAGGATCCAGCCAACTAGTTTTGAGCTGAGGAAGTAGATGTTTATCCCGATAATAATAAATCCCAGGATCCAGGAGAATCCAATTATCTGCAAGTGATAAGTACAAGAACAATTAGTTAAGATGTTTATCCCGAAAAATAAAAGAACAATTAGTTAAGATGTTTATCCCGAAAAATAAAACTATGTTAGTTGCTACTAACTTCCATACTTACAAAGATGGAGTTCTTATTTTCACCCATCTTGTTGCTACTACTGCTGAACTTAAGAAGTGGGATGAGAGCAAATGGGAGCTCAAAGGACAGTATCATCTGTACCAAAGTTACAGCAAGTTAGCCAAACCAATCAACAGTAGAGTTTCTTTATACAATCAGAAGATTAAGTCAATGCATTTGCTATTAGTTCAGACAACTAAATCAGCAAGTTTATCAGAAAAAAATTCTGAAATGATGGTGCTTAAATAAAAAAATAAGTGAATGCACTAGATGGTAGAAAATAATACCGATGCGATGATGATGAGATGACCAGCACCGCTAGACCCACCGATGATGGCAACGATTAAACTTGGTACAATGGCAATACTACGAGTCATCAAGTTCCTCAACCACTGTTTCATCTTGATGTCCAAGAAACCCTGAGCAAAGAGCCAAAGACATGCAAAATGCAGATCAAGTATATGTATGATTGCTTGTAGGTTTAGCACTTGAAATGTGATGGTTATGTATAACAGTTTATGTACAAGGTATGTAAATGGTGACAGATTCTGTTAGTTTAAGGATGATAATTGCAAGAAAGCAGTGACAAGATCAACGAATTCATCCTGGGGAAGACCATAATAGCCTTTGGTCTTAGGTGACTTCGTTTTCTTTCTGAGTGAAAACAGATTTGCTTGCTGTTAGGATAGATGCAGATCCTTTATGCATCTTTTTTAAGCATATATTAACAAAACCGCATATGATGTGCAAGTTGTAAATTTGATGATAAATGTACTAAAACCATTCGCATGATAAATCTGAATTCTTTGATAAAAATAAATATCATCAAACTTTTTATAGGTTTGATCTCAAACATTCTGTGACGACATCTATTCAGACCAGAAGTAGTACCTGCATGATGTATTGCCCGGCGTAAGTGCCGGTGATGGTTGAGCTTATTCCACAAGCCAGGAGTGCCACACCATACACAACTGCACCGTTCTTGCCTAGCACATTCTGCATACAACATAAATAATCCATTATAACTGATAGTCAACAATTTTAGCCAAAAAGCTAGAGACCAGTCAGTGATCACAAATAATACCCTGAGGAGGAAGGATGATGAGTTTAAGGTGATGTCACTGCATTTTGCGGAGTCATCCGGTGAGAGGTTGCTTGAGTTGCAGACGGTTCCAGAGACAGAGATGAGACAGATGTTGATGAGAAGGGCAACAGACAGAGCTATACCACTTTCAAAAAGAAAGAACCTGCAAGCATCCTGAAGTGCAAATAATTAAACAAATATATCTACTGATCATTGCCACCTTTTCTTCGCTGCAGAGTGTAAGTTGAATTATTTTCTTAATTCTTAACGTCTGCTATATTTTGTCTGCTCACCTTGATTCCTCTTACTGATGAGGACGTGTTCCTTGACAGTACCAGGGCAGAGTGCAGGAATAGATTATGCCTGTAATCAATTTAGGAAATAATTTATTTATTTATACTGAAAAGGAGTTTGAACTATTTGAAGCAACATCTAAAATATAAAATAGTGGTGTGATCAGAAGTTCAGAACTGCAATATAGAGTAATGGAGTTCTAGAAGATAAAACTCAAGATAGTAGGTAGCTAAAATTAAAACTGTATCAGCTTTTATCCAAAACAAAATCTCATAGAAAGAAAAACAAAAGAAAGATATGTTGTGCCACATACACACAGATAAGCACAAAATATTGTGAAGATTACTTACGGCATCACAAGAGCCCCAAGAAGGGCTATAGTGTCTCCAGTAGCACCAGAACCACTCAAACTCGGGACAAATAGTCCATGGATAACCTCCCCTGAAGGGGGCTTCACTATGCTCATCTCTATGAAGAAGCATGCTGCCATGACGAACACCAATAGCGCGACTAAAAGCTCCAGTTTCCTAACCTAGGTGAATGTACAAAACAAAGGATATATGTCAGGATATGTATGAAAAAAATTGTTTTATAAATGGTAAATTATTAGTAATATGAAGAGTTCAGTTTTGGAGGTAGTTTATGGTGAGTTTGGTTCAAGGAGTGGGATGAAGCATCATTTCATTCCTGATTTTCTTTTGTTTCGTTTTAGGAATGGGATGCATTGATCCATCACCATTTGATTCCTCATAAGCACGCCTAGTGTAAATATTAATAATTGAGTCTTCCCACCAATATTCATAGGACTACTGGACCAGACGGGTTGCATTCCACATTGTTGGCTGAATGCTGCTATATGCACAACCCATTTGTACAACCACGTTACAGCCAGGAGATAAAATGGTTAAAATTGCTTGGGTGGTGTTTAATTATTTACCAAAGGGGCTGGATTACCTGATTCTAATGCGATCAAATTAATGGGTTGCACCTGAAGGATTTCCCTTGTTTGTATTCCATCCAGATTCTTAATGAAGTGCACCTTAGGTGGAAATCTTGATACAGCTCACAACAAGCATAGAAAAGTTAATGACATCCATAACTATTTCAGTTACAAGACAAAAGCCGTGCGCGTCTATAAGTCATGCGCTGGGTACACGACCGCCCAACCCGACACATACCAAGCAGGCTGACCAAGTGGTTGGAAAAATTCCCCATTTCCTCTGACGGTCATGGAGAACACCTCACCATGCGGCGATTTCTGGATGACAATCATGGCCAGTCAGTCTGAGAACCCGGTGGCCAACATCACCACTATGAACCAAGCCTCGGTGTTGATAGCTGGAGGTAAACTCCATGAACCCCTGCTCGTGTGCCGCCTAATCGCTGGCCTTGTTTCCAATTTGGCGAAGCCTCACCATGAAATTGCCATCAAGAGAGGATTCCGCTCAATCTTGAAGGCAATCTGGGCCGTCATCATCAGCAATAACATCAGCATGGACTCCTCAGCTCGCGCTGAGGCTCTCCATGCCATCCGGTGTTACTTAATGGATCAAGCCTTTCTCCGTATTCGACATCATGCAAGTATGGTGAGGATGTTTACGGTCTCAGAACAATTGACTGCGGTGAAAATCATATGTATCTTCTTCAGTAGCTCACCAGGAATCATCAATGACACAAGGTGTGTCATAGCCTTTGTCTCGCTGATGTTATCACCACATGACACCGTGGTGTGTGCATGCACAGGCGCCCTTCCCTCACTGTCCCTTGTTGTTCCAGGCTTTGCATTTTCAATAGCAAGAGCCTATTGCAAGATTCTAAGAGCATTCCCACCTCAAGCATCACTTCAGGTACTCAGCGTGGAGTTAGATTAGCACGACTATGGTGGACCACCCAAGGTTTGATGACCTGGCTATGGATGTACTAGGGGCTTTGGCAAATCGCAATTTTGCTGTGAGAAAGAAGGTTCTGAACCTGGTGGTGAGCCTTCTCACCCCAGGGAACATCAGTAATGTGCTACGGCTCCTTAAGAATGAACTGGACTTGGCAGCCAATGCTGACATCCCTATCGGGTACCAACATATGCTGGCGGAGGCGATTAGCGAATGCCACTCTGCCTATCCGGACAGTATCATGCGATCCATACAAGATCCCAAGTACCATGTGTTCATTGATTGTATTTTCTACATCAAAGACATCATGGACCGCAACCCCATATTGCGTGCCCAGCTCCTGAAGGGCCTTCTAAGGGCGCTCCGGCATGTAAAGTCATCACCAGTGTGTGCTGCCGCTCTCTGGGCCATCTCAGTCTGCTCTGAATCAGCGTTAGAAGTCAGTGGCTCCACTGCTGCAATTTTGTTCCTCTTTAATGACCTACTTGATCAACGTGATACGGAGAAAGAGTTACTTCAAGGTACAGGAGTGGAGGATGACCACATACTTCCTATTAATTATTATGGTGTCAAAGAGAGAGATGTGCAGGGAAATCACCTGAAGCCATGGCTGATGGAGATGGAGGAACTGTTATTTTTCCACATAGGGCTCACACTGCCAAGCGGATGGGAGCTATGCCATTGCTTCCAGTTCCAAGAGCAGTTCTGAAGATGTGTTTCGTTTTACTCCATCATTGGACCATACAGACAATCTGCACTTCCTTGTGCACTCTGGAGATGCTCCCTTGGCAGATTTTGTGGAAGACGTACTGTCCAAGATTGAGGAGAAGGCACCAGAGTTTCTTCAGTATTTTTGAACTAATAATTTAAAGTTCTCGGGAACAGTGGCCATACTGATTCATTTTCCACTTTGTTCTGTGGAGCTAGGGCTTGAAGAATCAGATATGCACTACTCTATGCTGTAGTTGAACCTGGATTGTCAGTACCAAAATATGATAATGCAATCTTTTTCAATGAAAGAAAAATTGTTATTTTTTCTATGTGCTTATTACATTTGTTGCTAGTGCTAATACCTCATTTTTAACCTTTTATCCTCTGTTTCAGTGACTGACTCTTGTCTTGTTTCATGTCTATATACTAGACGAGCATACTTTGGATTAAAAAGCATTACTGTTGTTGGTTATGAGCTGTTAACAGGATTGAATGCACTTTCATGATGACTGAATAAGATGTTTTCGGAGCCAGACAGAAAGATTAGTTCTCACATCTGCTGCCTTACGATTGCTTCTGAGCATTCAAAATATTTGGTGATCTTTGTTTGTTTGTATTAAGAAGTTAAGATATGTAGAATAAATTAGGGACCATCTTTATGGGTAACATGGTTGGTGACCCCTTTTTTTCTAGTGAGGGTAGGCTGATGTTGATCCATCTATTCATTTTCATTTATCACTATCTAGCTCCACAGGGTATAGTAAGCGGTATGATTTGTGTAAGCAACAACTTCTTTGTCATCATGAAAATAACCTCGAAAGTATCAAAATGTTCCTATATGGAAGTTATTTTGTGAACTATAAGCTGTCATGTGCAGCCCATTAGGGCCCACGAGATGGAGCAGCCCTAACCCATCGAAGGGCTGGCGTACTGTTCATCTGCAGTTATGTTCACAGCAATCCTAGGATTAGATTTGTTATTTAGGGATAAGATTAGATTGAGTTGGTTCCTTAATACTAGAGATTGGTTTCTTAGTAGTCAAGTCACCCCATCTATATAAGGATGGGATTGTAACTCTTTTAGTTAACCAAGAAATAGATCAAGAGTTCATATTCCCCCCTTTCTATCCCTGCCCTTGTAGTGCGGCTGCCGGGCATCGGCATGGCCATGCCACTTGGGTTCAGGGCCATCTAAGTATGCCCATAACATAGGGTCAGAGATTCTAAGATGTATTAGATTTAGAAAAACAGATCTTGTTATGAAATCAATACATAATCTCTGTAATGCAAGTGGCATCTGGAACAAAAAAAAAGGTTATAGCTAGGAAATGTCCTAGGGAATAACTCTTCAAAGTCTTGTTGGTTTTCAGTAAAATATTGTGTCAAACTCTTACCAGTTTTTAGATTTGTTTGTACGGCAAGATACACTCCTTGGAACAAGATCAAAGAATCGAAGGAGAGTACAATCTGACCGACTGACCCAATCGAGCAAAACACATTCAGGTACCCAGTTAAAAAAAACACATCGGATGGCACATGTTGGGGAACTTGGTCTAAAAATTCTCCAAAGTTTGAAACAAGTGGTCTTCTGCTCACATGATAAGATATTGGGTTAAATCATCTTTTCATATGTTGGAGAGCTACAGAGTTTTCTTCTAGAGTTCCTATCAGTCAAATTATTTTCATTTGCTCAAATAGTGGATCAAGCACCGGAACACATGTGTTTCCAGAAGGGGTCTCGCCTAATGTTCAGGGGCTTCTCCGAACAGTGGCCGAGGAATCTAGCCTTTGGTGCATGGCTGGTGCTGCTAAACCGCAAGAACTCCTTATTAGGCTGCTTCCATCTGAGCTTTAGGTTCAGTGGATAGTGATGGTCATCTTTTTTCTTTGTAGTGTCACGTTTTTTACAGGTTTTGTGGGTGTGTGGTGTGAGTCCGAGTGGGGCTGCTTAGCCCTACCTCTGTACCGTTTTCTACCTTAATAGAAAGACATGCAGCTCTCCTGCGTTGTTCGAAAAAAAAAGTGGATCAAGCATACAGGAGAAATTCGGCAAAGAATAGTATTTGCAGGATTTTTTCTTAAACCCAACATCTTTTCATGGTAAGAAGCATGCTGCATACACAATGCTCGAGTTTATTGATGGGAAGAGAAGTTCCAATGGCGTCAATATACTATTTTGATCAAAGAACCTGAAGTATGTGGAGGAAATTTTCATGAAAAATGATAAGCAGCATGACTAAGGCAGTATAAGAACCTGAAGTGTCTGCTGTTGGATGAGTGTTGTTTGCGACAACATGAGTAGAAAAAAATAGTAATAAAATGCTTACCCCATATTTTTGCAGTCCAAGGAGGAGAAGTGTGCTTGAGCCGGTGATGAGAACCCCCACCCATACAGGGATGTGGAACAAGAGGTTGAAAGCAAAAGCTGTTCCTATAACTGAAAAATGCCAACATTTGTGAGAAGCAGAGCAACCACCAGCCAGCAAAGAGTTAGATCACTGATGTTAATTTCTACTAGTCAAGGAAAATGAAAATAGCAACCGACAGAGTTCTCTATATTAGTAAAAATAAACATTCTCCATTGATTTTCATTGAACTAATTTCTAGAATCTTGAAATTGAACATATACACAATGTTTCTCCAGAAGGAAACAGTTGATCAATTAAATTGAAAACTAGCCAGCGGAATGAATTTGTCATTTTAGCTTCTGCATTAAGGGTTGGGGTTGAACAACACTATCACGCTTTCTTGATATCTATCTACCCTCAGTGTATCATACATGACAAGCAGAAAATTAAAAATAGCAGTTCAACATTAAATTTCTTTTTAATTTAAGATTATCATGTTTGCTCTAACCTTCTGGGATGTCTGCAGCAATCACAGCTAACTCTGCCAGAAGCCATAGGAAGATTCTAACCCATCTTGGATATTCCGTCTTGCACAGCTCAGCAAGATGCCACCCTGAATCAGGGAACAGCCATTAACATAACACCGACAGATTTAACAGCGCATTACTACACAGGGTAAGAAGTTGTCTCTGTAATACCTGTGACTACTCCTAGATTAGCAGATAGTGACTGGATAATTAGTGCGAAGATGAGGCCAATCAGAATCACCCAGAGGAGCTACAGATGAGGAAATCAACAGCAACGTCGTTAGTTTTTGTCTAGTACTAGGCCAGAATGTAGCTTGCTAGCTGGGATGACAGGCGTTCAAAACCAAATTAAGATTAAGATCTAAACACGTACCTCATATTTGTGATTGGCTCCAGCCTGCAAATCCGTTTCCACTGGTTAAATAAAATTTAACAAACATGAGAACCATAGTGGGAGTGTGGGATACAGATTTGGAGGTAGAGTGAAAAAGCAAGAGTGCAGCACGTACAGTTTCCGGGATCAAGGTAGGCCAAGCAGACCATGAATCCTGGTCCAACGTGGCACAAGAACCTTTTCCATGCTGGCTCCTGTGTTCCAAGGCGTTAGTAAGCATGGACGGCGGAGACAATGGCAAGACGTGCAACTCAAACTCTGACAGAACAGAATTCGCACTGGTGGAAACCAAATTTGAATGAGAAAAAAATGGCAGAGCAGCCCGAGGACCAACTGCTGCGAGGCTAGGAGCTACAGCAGACATTTCATGGACCGTTGCCTCTCATGCAAAGAACAACGCCAAGATCAAGCAGGCATTTCCACAAACAGGCAGGGTGCACGCGAAAAGGTTCTAGTTTTGCACGGCCACAGCACCGGGAGTCCACAACGCCAACGCGTCGTACGTGCCGAGGAATGAATGCTAGTAAGGAAGGCGATGGGCCGTCGTTTACCTTAGCCGCGGCGGCGGGAGTGTTGCTCCCTCTCCGTCCGGCGAGCGCCTCGACGTCGACCGCCACTCCGGCGGGCGCCCGCGCGGCGTCCATTGGTCAGCGGCGTGGTACGACCGGCGCACGCGCGATGAAGATGATGATGATGATGGGCAGCAGCAGGGAAGAAGCGGCGAGGAGGACGGACGAAGCTCTCCGGCACCGGCACTGGTGGGAAAGATCGGTGTCTGCGGCGGCTCCGCGCTCCAGAACCTCGACTAATAACCAGGTGGTGGGCGCGTGCGCGCCGCGTCCGGCGGCGAGCGCATGGCGCCACGGTTGTGCGCGCGCCCGCCGTCGCGCGACCTGAGGCGGGAGCGCGCGCTGCACGCGCCGCCGGGGGTGACGTGGGCTTACGTCATTACGTGGCAGGAGCGCGAGCGCGCAGGCGGGGACGATGGCCTACGTCAGCCGGCGTGGCGCGTCCGCTCGTGTGTGCGGCTCGTGCGCGCACGCGGATCGTCGCCGTTGGCGCTCCGCCGATACTCTGGGGGTTGCATACTTGCACGGTTCCTCCGCCAAAATCGCCTTGGAGCTGCGTATCCCACCAAGAGTGCATATATATGTTTCATTTTTGCTGCTTTTTTCAAAGACCAAACTACTAACCAGCGAGAATTTACTGAGCAGTTTGGAGGTGCTGGCGGCGATGCTAGCTAGGTGGGATCTGCTGAAGGATGGTGCTTGCTGCTATTGTTCGTCCGACTAAAAAGTTAGACACTGAATTAGATAGTTCGTATTCACACTTATACATATCATGTATGTATTCGGTTAGTTTAGAATTAGTTTAATTAGTTTAGATAATTTAGAAATTAGTTTTTTAGTTTAAAAATTGTAGAAATTAGTTTATTTAGTTTAGAAAATTTAGAAAATTAGTTTACGTAGTTTAGAAAATTTAGAAATTAGTATTTTAGTTTAGAAAATTTAGAAATTAGTTTATTTAGTTTAGAAAGTTTAGAAAATTAGTTTACATGGTTTAGAAAGTTTAGAAAATAGTTTGAATTAGTTTATTTTGTTTAGAAAATTTAGATATTAGTAAAAATTAGTTTATCTGGTTTAGAAAAATTAGAAAATTACTTTATCCGGTTTGGAAAATTTAGAAAATTACTTCATCTCGTTTAGAAAATTTAGAAAATTAGTTTATCTGGTTTAGAAAATTAGTCTAAATTAGTTTATTTGGTTTAGAAAATTAGATATTAGTTTAAATTAGTTTATATGGTTTATAAAATTTAGAAAATTACTTTATCTGGTTTAGAAAATTAGTTTACATGGTTTAGAAAATTAATTTAAATTAGTTTATTTGGTTTAGGAAATGTAGACATTAGTTTAAATTAGTTTATCTGGTTTAAAAAATTAGAAAATTACTACATCTGGTATAAAAAATTAGTTTATCTGGTTTAGAAAATTAGTTTAAATTAGTTTATTTAGTTTAGAAAATATAGACATTAGTTTAAATTAGTTTATCTGGTTTAGATAATTTAGAAAATTACTTTATCTGGTTTAGAAAATTAATTTATCTAGTTTAGAAAATTTAGAAAATTAGTTTATTTGGTTTAGAAAATTTAGATATTAGTTAAATTAGTTTATCTGGTTTAGAAAATTTAGAAAGTTACTTTATCTGGTTTAAAAAATTTGAAAAATTAATTTATTTAGTTTAGAAAGTCTAGAAAATAGTTTATCTGGTTTGGAAAATTTAAAATTTAGTATAAATCTAGAATTATCTTTGTTTGTTATTTTATTTTTAATTTGTGTACGCAGCTACAACTATGGCTCAGGCTCAGACTTAGACGCCAGCATAGTACGTGCGGCCAGAGCTGTTGGACGCTAGGGTCGACATCAAGCACTGCTCGTAATTGTATGCCGTTCTCGGAGCGGATCTTGGGCATGTACGTGCTCGGACTACGCGCACGTTGATGCCGATACACGACCTTTGGATTCCCAAGTACGTGAAATGATACTTTGTTAATGTATTTATCTTCTTTTATACTTATGTTTGTACAAATAAAGTAACCTTATTTGTTTTAGGCTACACGCTGCAGGACTACTACCTCTAGCGCGGTTAGTCGAGGGGGACAAGCTGCGGGACGCGGTTCCTCGGAAGGATCGCATGACACAGTTCCAGTTCGACTTCTCCCTGCTCTGCGCGCTTCTGGACAACTGGAGGCCCGAGACACACGTTCCACTTCACCGTCGGTGAGCTGGTGCCGACTCTTCAGGACACATCTGTTAGTGTTTTAGACACCGAGCCTACGACGGGGTACCCGAAGTAGTAGATTGTGCGGTGGGGCTCGCCGAGATCAGGAACACGATGGTGAGACACGGGGCACACAATTAGACAGGTTCGGGTCGCAATGTGCGTAATACCCTACGTACTGTATGCTGCGTGGCTCTGTATTGATTGCGTATGTTTTGAGAGGGGTCCCTACCTCGCCTTATATGCCACGGGAGGCAGGGTTACAAGTCGGATTGGTACAAGGGTACTATTCGAGTAGGACCCGGAGTAGTCTATACAAGGTATGGAAAGCTATCCTAGTCTTAGTACAAGTCTTTGTCCGCCTTGTCTTGCATTGTGGTCCACGGTACCAGCACCGTGGCCCACTAGTCGAGTAGTCCAGGTGTACAGGAACTCATCTCCCGGGTTTGGCCCACAATGTGTTGGTGGGCCCATGGATGCCCGGTCGACAAGCCCCCGAGTACTTTGTAGTCGAGTGCAATGCTCCAAGTAGTCTTGAAGGTCTCCACGAGTAGTTCCCAAGCGTCCCCGAGTTCTACAAGCTTCAATCTTCAATAGTACTTAAATCATCACGAGGCTGGAAGGTACTCCAGCTAACTCCACGAGTAGTCTTGAAGTCTTCTCGAGTTGTTCCCAAGCATCCCCGAGTACTTCCCTTGAAGGTCTTTAATAATACCCGCTTCGTTCTTGAAATCTTTGCATCAAAGATCCATATGGAAATGCGATTACTGAAATCGCATTCCATATGGAATGTAGCCCTCGAGCCTTAGGTCGAATCCAGGATTCAAGCTGAGGGTCAATCTTGAACTCTTTGATCTTGCTCCGAAAAATCCGTAGACAATCCGAAAAAATAATATAGGAATGCGATTTGCAAAAATCGCATCCTATATGGATGTAGCCCCCGAGCCTTAGTTCGAATTGACAATTCAAGCTGAGGGTCAATCTGTAGTCTTCGTCAAATAATCCCGTAAAATCCTGAGAAAAACTGAAGGACACATGGCACGGAGCCCCCGAGCCTTGAGTCGAGTACTTTCTCGAATTGAAGGATCCAATCTGACTGTAAAATAGTGGCCTTAATTCAGTGAATTGTAGCTGAGTGAAATCCAATTCCATCGAGTAGTCGAGCCCCCGAGATAGAGCCGAGCAGGTCTTGGATTTTAGTCCTCTGACTTAGCCAAATGTTTGCCTGTGTGAAACCAATCTGTTGAATACGAAGGGTCACCAGGTCTAACTGTTAGGGTTTTGGTTTTATAAATACCCGAAGGGGTATCCCTTAGGGTTTCACTGCTTCCATTCGCCCTTAGATCCAGAACGCCTTAGCATCTATAGCCGCCGCAGAGTTCGAGCGCCCATATTGCCAAGAGTGCACACCTCCATCCCTTCGCTCTCCCCCAGTCAATGTGAAAGAAGACCCTCGTGATAGGAAGGATGAAGCTTGCGCCTTCCAAGGGACAGAAGAGGAAATCCGGCTGCGTCAAAAATGAGTTGCCGGAGCCAAAGTATAAGACGGTGGTTATCACGAAGCCCCTGAGCCAGGCTATCTCCTGGAAGAAGTCCAAGATGAGGGAGGAAGATATCCAAACCCTCGAAGCCGGCGGGTTGCTGCGTGAGAAAGTGATTGCTGGTTGGAATTCTGCCGCCGGTGATGCGTGGCCGATGGAAAAGAGCCCGGATGAGATCCCGATGTTCGGCCACTTCGTCGAGCGTGGGTTGACACTACTGTCATCGGATTTCTTCCGCGGTTTCCTTGACTTCTTCAAGTTGGAGCACGTACACCTCAACCCCAACAACATCTTCCAGATTGCAGTGTACGTGCACTTCTTCGAAGCCTTCCTCGGAATCCGCCCTCACTAGGCCTTGTTCAGGAAGATCTTCCGATTGAAGGCGCAGCCCCACGCTAACTTCCCAGTTGTAGTTGGTGGAGCCGTTGTGCAGATGCGCCAGAAGGCGCAGGAGTTGGACTTCAAGTACGACTTGATTGACTCAAATCAAGACTGGAAAAACAAGTGGTTCTACATAGAGAACGCCCCGCCTCAGCTGCCAAAACCGAGCATGTTCGCGCCAGTGTACGACAGGCTCTGGAAGGATGAACCCACGATGCAGGAGTGCATCTAGATCCCCGAGTTGCTGGCGAAGATTGCGCAAAAGAAGGCGCAAGGCTTGACAGCTGAACGAGTAGCCTTCAGCTTCATAAAGCGACGAGTACAACCCTTGATGCAGCGGGAGCATCTTGGGTTCGAGTACACTGGAGCTGACGATGGCTCCAGGCTATCTTCAGAAGAGATCAGTGATGATCTTGTGATGGAGCGGCTGCAGAAGATCTTCAAGAATCTTCACGAAATTCCTGCAGCCGTCCAGGAATACAGTGCAGACAACCCTCCGCGTCTGGTGAGTCTCCGAATACTAGCCCCCGAGTACTTGTTGAAAGTAGTCGAGTAACTAACATTTGCCTTGTTTTCACAAGAGGATGTCTTGAAGTTTGTGTCTGATCCTCCTCCTCGTCCTGAGGACCCACTCCAAGCGCCGGAAGAAGAAGCACCAGGAGCGGAAGCTCAAGCCCCCGAGAGTAGTCAAGCTGCTCAAGGGGAAGAAGAAGTCTTGGTGGAGGACGCCTCCTCAAGCGATGATGACGACCAGATGCTTCAACAACATTTTGAAGTGAAGGGCCGCTATGGGTATTCTGGGGCGCCCATCCCCAGTGGCCTCGCCGCGGGATCGTCAAAAAGACCAGCATCATCTCTCGCAGATGATGTGACTCTACCACCGCGGAAGAAGAGGACCACGGTGGGAAAGCAGGCCGTGAAGAAGTTGACAGGCCTCCCCTCCATTACAGTAAGTGTTGGAGAACCTTGTAAGTAGTCAATATTGCATTGAGTACTTGTTCTCTAGTATAATGTCTCGTTTTTGTCTTGCGCAGGTTATCGAGAGTGCAGCTAGTGTACCCTCGAGTAGCCCCCCAAGAATAACAGAACCCGATGTGGTTCTAGCGTCAGCCGTGGAGACGGTGGCGCCTGAGCAACGAGAAGCCGTGGTACCAGGAAGTGTGCCACCGGTGGAGAGTGTGCCAGAGGTGCCGGCGGCGCCTTCTTTCTTCGACTTGCTAGGGCCGAAAGTCTCAGTGCCTCGAGCTGCTCTGTAAGTACCCAAGTACTCGAGTACTTATTATTATGTAGTCAGAATTTACTGACCAACTTGTTGATGCAGAAAATCCACTGATGTCAAGTGGGGCGCCTCTGGAAGTGGTGCTGCTGGAGGAGACCAGACTCCTCAAGAGCAACAAGAAGATGCACTTCCAGAGTGCCAAGAAGTACCCGCAGAAGCTGATGCTGCACAAGCACTGCGCTTCCTCTGGAGTGACGTGGTTAAGGCAGCGGTGGAGGCAGCTTCCAAGCCAAGAGCTGAAAATCCAGAAGATATCGAAGCCGTGGTGAATGAAGGCTTGGAGGCTGATCCTGAAGGCATGCTACGCCACGAAGAAGTCCCAGCTGCCGAAGCCCCCGTGCATCATGTTGACGCACAGCTGGCACTGGAAGAGAACCCAGAGAACCGCATGGTGCCGCACGAGCCACAAATTGAAGACCCGGCTCCTCTGCGCAGTGCTACGAGGTACTCTGCAGGTAGCACAAGTACCCAGTCCATGGCAGAAAACTTGATGCCACACGATGACTCCTGCCTGGACGAGGACAACTTGCATGCTCATGCAGAGATGTTCCGTGGTGTGGAAAAGCTCCTTGCGGTAAGTTGTGTACTCCTTTGTAGAGTACTCGTAGTCAAAGATATCTTGTCTCTGACTTCTTAAGTTGTTTTTACCCTTGCAGGAAGTAGTCAAGCAGTCGAAACGCAAGACTCGCCTGCTTGAGCAACACGCGACTAACATTGAAGAAGTGACGCAGCTCAGAGAAGAACTTAAGCAGCAGAAAGCTTTATCTCTGAAGCTGCAAGAGAAACTTGATGCCAACGCCGCCGAGTACCACAACGAGATCCAGAAGCTAACGGCGAAGAAGGATGACGTTGTTGGTAAAAACAAGTCTCTGCGCCTGAAGAATAAAGGTAATCTCCCTTTCTAAAATCATCATTGAGTACTTTTGTTCTTGCACACCACATCTGATAAGTAGCCTTGATCCTTTGCAGAGCTGACGGAAGAGGTCGACAAGTTCAAAAACAAGGCGCTGGACTGGCAGCTAGCCTTTAACCGTGAAGAATCAGCTCATATGGATCTGAAGGAGGATTATAAGGTGTGGTGCTTCGAACTTGAGCGTGAAATGGAAATCCGCATTGCCGACTGGACTGATTTGCTGACTTGCATGCAGTCGCTCAAGACAAAGATCGAAGAAGCCGAGGGCCTACGCTCAGAGCTGAAGGCCTTGACAGAGGCGGCCGAGCCAATGGCAAATCTGTTCGAGCCCAGAGTGGCTGGAGTTCTGCCTCGTCCACTTGTGGAGAGGTTGAAAGACACGTCGAAGAAGATTCTGGGGTACGCTCAAAGGCTGGCCTGCACGATCCCAAATCAAGTCTTGAGCTTCATCAAGTCCTTCTATGCCGAGGCAGACCTCACAGTCATCATGAACGGCAGATCTGGAGATTGCTCCGACGATCGTCTCAACGAGTTGATGCAACAGACTTCTCCAATCGCGGAAGCAGACTCCAAGTTCATCGATCTCCGTTAGATGTACCTGTAGAGTAGAAACACTAGGGAAAAACAAGTGTAATCCCGAACAAGTGTTTATGTAATATAATTGAAAACTTGAAGAAATCAATTATCTGGATCCCTTGTATGCTTATGTGTTGGCCAAGTACTCGAGTTGGTATTGAGTGTGTGGCTGCAAAAAGAGATACGATACACGAGTAGAAGTACTCAAGTGTAAACATGTTCCGAAGAACGTTAGCTTAAACATGACGAGTTGAACACCTTAGCTGTAGCAGCGTAAAAGAAGGCTTTGTCATGAAATAAGCTAATAGTAACAAGTCGATGTAGAGTAGCGACTTGAACTAAACACATTGTACAGCTTTTACAATGTCTTAAGTACCTCCGAGGCTAACTAGCCTAGTGAGAGAGTACTCGAAAAGAACTTATTCATAACGAGTTGAACACCTTAGCTGTAGTAGCGTGAAATAAGGCCTTGTTATGAACAAGTAAAGAATAGTAACAAGTCGGTATAGAGTAGCAACTTTATTACTGAATACATTGTACAGTGTTTACAATGTCTTAACTACCTCTGAGGCTATGAGCCTAGTGAGAGAGTACTCGCAAGAATGTTCCGAAGAACGAGTAAGACCGTAGGGGACAGTGTGATGAACTCATCCTTTGTCGGTGCAATGAACCGGCAGTCCACCACGGTGTAGGCTATGGTGGTAGATTGTTTGGTGGGGATCACCGAGACTAGAGCTAGATGGTGAACAAAGGACACAGGGTTTATCCAGGTTCAGGCCGCCGGGAGGCGTAATACCCTACGTCCTGTGCTCGGTGTGTTGTATTGATGGTTCCACGATTGGGAATCAGATGGAGTTGTTTCTGAGGGGGGTCCCTGCCGCCCTTATATAGCCTGGGGGGCAGGGTTTACAGATCTCAGGGAATCCATAGCTAACCGATTACAAGATTTGGCCTTCCGGCTCAAGCAATATCTTTCCTAACTAACAGGTCTTTATTCATGGGATGATATCTCCTCTGGCGCTGCCTCATCCTGATCCGTACGCCGTGCCGTATCCCCACACAAGTGGGCCCATTACCATATACGTATACACGTCATGAAGTCCCTCTGTGTGGGACTCGGGGGGTATATCCCCCACAGCAGTCCCCGAGCGCTTCTTAACCAGACTGCGACTTCGACCGTCAGCTGCGTGTACTTCCGTGCACTCTCGCCGTTTAGCCGAGTGCTTAATACTTTCCATCCGAGTGCTTTGAATGTTGCCCGGTCTGACCTCAGGTGCAGCCGAGTGGTTCCGAAGCTGAACTCGTGGTTGTCGGGTGGTTGAGGAGAGCTCTTCACCATGTTTGCGATTTATTCAGATCATCCGGGTTTGGAGATTTGTATACTTTCGTCGAAGACAAAGTGTACACACTTAGTCCCCGAGCCTAGATAAAGATTGAAGAGGTTTATCTAGGGTCAGAAGAGAATCTAAGCGACCGCCCCCTGATGTCTTCTATAACGGGTACCCTTTGGAAAAAAGGTACCACTGATCGCCTCCCGCATCCCCGATCCTGACTTTAGTCAATGAGACTTTGTCTTGGTATGATCCCGGGTGATCGCGGTGGCGGGTTTTAGCCGCTGAATGGGCGCATCTCCAGATGCGTCCATTAGGGCAGTCCCCGAGGTTCGGAATAGTTAAAGTAACTATTTCGAAGCTCTAAAAAGGATTTAGTTCGGTATTACCATCATCCCATTTGGGAGAGTACCACTCGGATCATCTGACCCGGTACGGTGGTTGGTTAGAGCTCTGGCCCTATGCCAAATTTGCCGTATGGCCCACCGTGTTCTCACGGAGCACTCGCGCGGGGTCACCTGTCCTAGTCATCATATTCGTGACTTCTGAACAGCTTTGGCCTGTGTATGGCATGCCTCCGGGAGAACACTCATGAGCTAGCAGATTTTTGAAACTCTCATAGGAGTCAAAACCGACTTTTCTAGGGTGGGTTATCTGATAACCTGGCAGTACGCGACTCTGGGTCACGGCCTCTGAGTGGTTTAAGCCAACCAATGATTTTGGAAGGCCCTTTTTAAATTTAAGGGTGTCTTCCCGTAGAAGGAAAGGTTTTAACCCTTTGGCCCATTTGGAGCCACGACCCAGTAAGGCCCAGCAACCGGAATCGGAAGCGTCACGGATAAGGCTGAGCTGGCGCGTCACACGCGAGTCGCACTCGCGAGAAGAATCTCCCGCGCTGCGGCGACGCGACCGCACGGGTGGTGGGGCCCGCCACGACCACCGTTCCGTCTGCCGCATTTAAGGCAGCCTAGAAGCGTGGCTCGCCACGCGCCCCTACAGTCACGTCGCTTCGCTCCCCATAGGAAACCACGCAGCCGCCCTTTTCTCTTCCTTCTCTGGTCGCTCCGCCCTTGATCCGCCGGATCCGTCGCCGCATTAGCTCGATCCTCATCGGACTTGGCTCCGGCGAGGCTGCAGATCCAGATCCGCCGCCGCACCGCATCTAAGCCGCAGTTCTCGGGGAGTCCCCGAGCATAGTGAGGGTGTAGATCGCTCCCTGCCTGAGTCCCCGAGCGTAGCGAGGATGTCGTTCGGAGGATCTCGCCGGCATTCGAGGAAGTCGAGGCGGGGCGCCTCCGAGGTGAGGCGCTCGCCGTCTCTGTTGTCGTCGTCCCCGCTTCCGCCGCTGATGCAGAGCGAGGAGTGGGTGCACTCCATCTTCACGAGGGAGTGCCTCACCGCCCTGGTGTTGGGGGGCGTGCTGCTCGAGTCCGCCGTCGAGGGATGGCGGCCTGCTGCGGGGGAGGAGTTCCCCACGCCGTCGACCGACGACGCCGTCGTCTTCGAGTCAGCCTACCTCCGCGGGTTCGGCCTGCCCGCGCATCCCTTCTTCCTTGGCCTGCTCTACTACTATGGTTTGGAGCTGTGCCATCTCAACCCCAACTCCATTTTGCACATATCCATCTTTGTGCATCTGTGCGAGGCGTTTCTTGGAATCGCCCTGCATTTCGATCTTTTTCGGTATTTCTTCTGGGTGAAGCCTCACCCGACCGCCAAGAAGCCACACGTGGTGGGCGGCGCCGGATTCCAGCTCAAGCAGAGGCATTTTACTGAGTATATTTCGGTGCCGCTCGTTAGCTCCAACAAGGGCTGGCACGCGGAGTGGTTCTACACCGCTAACCATGCTCCGGTGGTGCCCTGCGACATCGACCGACTCCTCTCCCATGATGGGATGAAGAGCTTGGCCAAGCCGAGATGGGGTAGGTCTCCGTGCTGCTGGAGCATATCCGGAAGCTGAAGGAGGCCGGGCTCACTGGCGTCACGGTGATGGCGAGCTTCGCCGTCCGGTGCACGCAGCCACTCCGGGACAGGGTGCATCCGGCGTACGAGTATGCCGACGACGACCATGACACGGCGCGGCGAGCGTCGGAGCCGGGGAGGGCGAAGGAGCTGAAGGAGCACATCCGTCAGTGCTTTGTCCCCGGCACCGTCATCTCCAACCGCGACGCGCCGAAGCCGTTCAACCTGGCGAACTATCCGCCTGAGGTAACAGTTTTTTCTTTTATAGGGCGCCCATTAGGGCATGAACATGTGTCCACCAGATGTTTGATGAAATGGGTCTGTTTGTTTGCCTGTGAAATAATAGGATCGCAGGGCTTTTGTGTCTGTGGCACCTGTGCCTGGCTCGTTGGCCGAGCAGGGTCCTTTGGTCGTCCGCCTTGGCAAGCTGTAGAGGATGGAGTGCGCCAGGGCCCACGTCGCGGCGGGTGGCGATGCGGTGACCCGGCCTGAGCCCCGTCGGCCCACAGCCCCTGCTCCAGAGGAGAAGTGTGCCGTGCTGGCCAGGAAGGGCAAGGAGCGCAAGAGGAGTCGGAATCCTGAGGCGCGGCGTGCGCCCCCTGGGTCGCTCAAGATCGACGAACCAGAGGTGCGCCGGCGCAAGCTTGTGCTGTCGGAGGACGAGGAGGAGGAGGTCCCCCTCTCCTTTGACATCGGCGAAGCTTTCTCAGTGACGACGGCTCAGGCGGCACCAGCGCCTACCGGTCACTTCACTTCTTCTCTTCCTTCTCAGCCATCAGGCCCCGTGCCACCAGTGGCGGACGCTGCGCACCCCACCGCTCAGACTGCACAGGCTGCCGCTGCAACACCGTCACCAGCACCTACAGCGGCGGTCAGTGGGGTGAACCGATCCGCCTCCTCTGGCTCCAGTTTTCTGCGTCGTACCCGTGTCCGCATGTCCTCCGAGTAAGTTTTCTTGAAATCGTCCATCCTTATTTCTCTTTTGTTCATAGGATTGGAAAGCGATCTTTATGTCTTGTTTGTTCGAGCAGGGGTCCCTGTAACCTTCCTTCCGAAGTTGACGGGTCATCCCTACCGTCTGCCGCCCCGGTGTTGCCGCACCTGAGTGCTTCTGATGAGCACCCGGCTGTTGCGTCGGGGGTTCCTGATGCTGCGGCTGTCGCTGCTGATGCTGCTGTTCGTGACCCCAGTCCTCAGCGTGGGGCTGGACACGTTGCAGCTCCCGGCGCTGCTGCGGCTGAAGCCTCTGGCATCAAGGAGATCCAGCGGGAGCTCCCTCAGCCGCGTCTTAGCCCGCCACGCCCTGGACGCGTCGCCCAGGTTCGTGGCAATTGTGTGGATGAAGTGCTTGGGGATCCGGCGATCGACGCCGAGAACCGCGCGGAGCTCGTCACCATTGTGTGGAGGACCCTCCAGCTTGCCGAGGTAATTCTTTCTTCCTCTTGTTGTTGTGAACGCTTGCTAGCTGTAGTTGGTTGATCTCTTGCTATGTCTTGACAGACCGTGGCCTCGGAGTCTGCGCGCAAGAGCGCTGTGCTCGAGCACGTCGGCACCGCTGCTGATCTGAACGCCCTCTGCGCGCCCGGTTGGAGCGTCTCGAGCAGCAAACTGCTGCTCAGCGAGACAGCAGCAACCGGGAGGTGGAGGGGCTACGGCAGGAGAAGGCGGCTGCTGAGGCGAACGAGGCGAAGCTCCGGGCGGCGGCGGAGGAAAACCAGCAAGGTATGTTGATTATGTTTTGCTTTTGTTTCGCCATTACCCGAGTGCTTTGTGTTGATCATCTCTTGGCAACAGCTCGGGCCAAGGCGGAGGAGGAGCTCAAATCCCTGTGGGGCCGCATGAAACAGCTCCGGCTAGACGGCCAGGAGGCGTGCAGGCAGGCCACTGTGGCGAGAAAAGAGCTGTTAGGTTGGTTACCTTGCACTCCCGTGTTATCCCTGAATGTTTGTCGATAAGTGCTTCTGACGTTGAGCAGATTTCCGGCAAAAACAATTTGCCCAATATGCAGATCTCGAGGCCCACATCACATCGGAGAGGGCTCAATTCAAAGCTCTCGGCGAGGCGCTGTGCCCCATCCTGGACGAGCTTGTGCCCCTCGCCGAGTCCTCCTCCGTGCGACAGTTTGGTGATCCGGTGGTGCGCCCGCCAACCCTTCTAGAGCGTGCTCAGGCGGCGGCGGCGCGCTTCCCCGGCTGTCTCCACGAGGTCAGCGTGGTGAGTGCTAGCCACTGCCTCGCCGTCTTCCGCTCCTTCTACCCCTCGATCAGCGTGGATCGCTTCCGCGGTGGCTTCGCTCATGGGACATCGCCGTAGCAGGCTGAGCGACTGTTGGAGGAGGTGAAGGACACAGCGGAGCAGCTTGTCGACGACGTCGTGGTGGTGGCTGATGAAGAAGTTGATGGTGATGCCCTCCTGTTCCAGCCATAAAAACTTTGAGAGTTAAAAGTTGTAATATTTTGTGGTGCTGTGGGTGCACCGGTACTTTGGTTCGTTGACATTCGGTACTTTTAAGTAGGCGCTTTACTTTGACGGTATCTTTGTACTGTTAATTTCTCTGGTAGTTAGTCTATTACGGGAAATCGTAGGCTCGTTGGCCTTAGTTTCCTAGCGCAGAGGGCGTACTCTCATACACGCGTAGTACCTTAGCTTGGCGAAAATCTCGACCCTCGATTTAAGACATGTGCTGCCGAGTACTTTATGAGTCGTAAGATCCATGTTAGATGAGCGTTTATTTAGTTTTAACATGGAAAATTTTGCTGTATGTAAAGCAGTCCCCAGGTTTCAGAGTTGAAACTTTGGTGAAAAAAGGGCATGTGAGCAGATGTAAGAGCGAAGTAGAAAAACTTCATGAGACATGAAACTGAATTCATTGCCATAGACTGCTAACATGGATAATGTACAAAGAACTTTGAACAGAAAATGATACATAGCTTTATTATGGGTAGAAGCGGCGTAGGTGCTCGATGTTCCATGAGTTGGGCACATCCGAGCCATCCTCCCGCATCAGCCGATAAGCACCCGGCCTACTGATTTCCTTCACTATGAATGGCTCCTCCCATGGGGCTGCTAACTTGTGCATGTCCTTCTTGCTTTGGATCCTGCGTAGGACTAGATCTCCGACGCAGAAAGCTCTCTCCTGCACATTTTTATCATGGTAACGCCGCAAAGCTTGGGCATACCGTGCTACCTGAATCGTTGCCGCGAGCCGTCCTTCCTCGATGCTATCGATATCCTCAATCCGTGCCTTCTCAGCCTCATTTTCGTCATATACTTCAACTCTTGGGGCATTGAACATGAGGTCAGTGGGGAGCACCGCCTCAGATCCATATACCAGGAAGAAGAGAGTCTGACCAGTAGCATGACTCGGCTGTGTCCGCAGTCCCCAGAGTACTGCAGGAAGTTCGCGTAGCCAGCGGGTCGCGTACTTTTTCAGGTGATCGAAGATGTGTTTCTTGAGTGCCTCGAGCACCACTCCGTTAGCTCGCTCAACTTGGCCATTGGCGCGTGGGTGCGTGACTGAGGCGCGTGCCACCTTGATGAGGAGTTCATCGCAATATTCCTGGAACTCCCTTCCTGTGAAGTTTGTACCCAGGTCAGTTATTATCCTGTTAGGGACACCGAATCTATGCATGATTTCTCCTATGAACTCGGCTGCCTTGGCAGCCGTGAGCACCTTGATTGGCTTGACCTCTATCCATTTGGTGAATTTGTCGGCTGCCACTAGGATATGGTCGTACCCTCCAGATGATTTCTTGAAAGGCCCGATCATGTCGAGTCCCCAGCACGCAAAGGGCCATGAGACAGGTATCGTCTGCAGAGCTTGGGCTGGGACGTGTATTTGTTTTGCGAAGAATTGGCATCCCTCGCAACGTTTCACCAACGTCTCGGTGTCTGCGACAGCAGTGGGCCAGTAGAAGCCAGACCGGAAAGCTTTCCCAACAATGGTTCTTGCTCCGGCGTGGTTGCCACACATGCCACCATGAATCTCCGCTAGGAGTTGTCGTCCTTCTTCCTCTGGTATGCACTTCTGGAGTACTCGGGACTGTCCGCCTCGGCGATACAGGTTGTCACTGATCAGGACATAGTTCTTGCTCCTGCGACTGATCCGTTCGTGCAGCGCTCGTGTTTCCCTTTCCTGACCTGGTAAAGGATTCGGGAGCGTGCCGTCCTTGATGTATTCGACCATCTCTGAGATCCACTCGGGTTGTGGTTCGATCATTAGGTCTTCGTCGAGTCCTTCTGATGGATCGACTTGCGCATCGGGGTTCTTGATGGAGGGCTTGATCAGGTCTTGAACAAAGACGCCGGGTGGTACCTGGGCTCTCGTGGATCCCATGTTTGCCAGCTCGTCGGCCGCCTTGTTATCGTCACGGAGTACATGCTGAAACTCTAGGCCGTAGAACTTGCCTTCGAGTTTGCGGATCTCCGCGCTATATGCGTCCATCTTCTCGCTGGTCCGATTCCATTTCTTGTTAACCTGGTTTACCACCAGGGCAGAGTCGCCCTTGACCATCAAGTATTTTATCCTGAGTGATACGGCGATACGGAGCCCGTGGAGGGCCGCCTCGTATTCGGCCGCGTTGTTCGAAATCTTGAACATGACCTACAGCACATATCGCAGTTTCTCTCCTGTTGGGGAGATGAAAATTATGCCGGCCCCGCCTCCTTTAATCCTGAGCGATCCATCAAAGTACATGGTCCAGTACTCAAGTTCAGCGGCAGTGGATGGCGTTTGGATCTCCGTGTACTCTACCACGAAGTCTGCGAGCACCTGCGACTTGATCGTGTTGCGCGGTACGAAAGTTATGTCGTGTGCGGCCAGCTCGATGGACCACTTCACGATCCTCCCCATGGCATCTCTGTTGTGTAGGATGTCGCCTATGGGGTAGTCGGAAACTACAACGATTTTATGGGCTTCGAAGTAGTGCTTCAACTTACGTGCGATGATCAACAGTGCGTAGAGCAGTTTCTACGCCTGATTATACCGCACCTAAGAGTCGGTCAGCACCTCACTTATGAAGTAGACTGGCCTCTGGACGGTGTACGCATGTCCTTCCTCTTTGCGCTCCACAACTAGTACCGTGCTGACCACGTGCGTGGTAGCCGAGATGTAGAGGTAGAGAGTTTCCCCCTGCTCTGGTGCTGTGAGGATGGGGGCCTTTTGCAGATAGCTCCTGAGTTCTAGGAAAGACTTCTAGGCCTCCTCATCCCACTTGAAATCATCATTTTGATGTTTGAGGAGCTTGAAGAAGGGCAGTCCGCGCACGCCGAGTCGTGAGATGAACCGGCTGAGTGCTGCCATGCACCCGGCTAGTTTCTGTACATCCTTCTGGCACTTGGGGGGCTTCATCCGAGTGATCGCGTGGATCTTCTCTGGGTTTGCCTCTATGCCACGGTTGCTGACAAGAAATCCGAGTAGTTTTCCTGAGGGAACGCCAAAAACGCACTTTTCCAGGTTAAGTTTCCACCGGTAAACCCTCAGGTTAGCGAAGGTCTCAGCTAAGTCCTTGATAAGATTATCAGGGTCTCGAATTTGGACTATGACATCATCTATGTATGCTTCGCAGTTTACGCCGATTTGCGTCTTCAAGCACGCCTGGATGGCACGCTGGTACGTCGCACCGGCGTTCTTCAGACCAAAGGACATTGTTAAGTAACAGTACGCACTGTGGGGCGTAATGAATGATGTCTTGATCTGGTCTTCGACCTTCAGGCTAATCTGGTGGTAGCCTGAATAGTAGTCGAGGAAACAGAGTAGGGCACAGCCCGCCGATGAATCAACGACTTGGTCTATTCACGGGAGGGTGAAGGGGTCTTTGGGGCAGTGTTTGTTGAGATCGGTATAATCAACGCACATTCTCCATTGCTTATTCTTTTTGGATACAAGAACTGGATTAGCCAGCCAGTCTGGGTGATACACCTCTTTGATAAACTTGGCAGCTAACAGCTTCGTAACCTCTACCCCTATTGCCTCCTTGCGGTCAGCCGCGAACCGACGAAGCTTTTGCTTGATCGGTTTAGCTTTCGGGTCAACCTTCAAGGAGTGCTCGGCGAGCTCCCTGGGCACTCCTGGCATATCCGCTGGTTTCCAGGTGAATATGTCAGAGTTGGTGCACAGGAACTCGACGAGCACACTTTCCTATTTAGGGTCCAGGTTGGCCCCTATGGTCGCCGTCTTAGAGGGATCCTCGAGGTTGAGCGACACCTTCTTCACGGCCTCCTTCTCCCGCTGGATCGCCTCCGTCGCCGGCTTCTTGGTCGGGATCTCCAGATCTACCGGGTCGAACTTGCTGGCAGCAGTGACTTCAGCAGTGCGTCTGGAGAGATCCAGGGTGGCAGCGATGTGGAGGTTCTCCTTCTCACAGGCGTTGGCTGTGTTGGAGTCACCGTTGAGAGTGATGACCCCGTTTGGCGCAGGCATCTTCAGCACCATGTAGGTATAGTGGGGCACCGCCATGAACTTGGCTAGCGCCGGCCGACCGAGTATGCCATGATATGCTGTCTCAAAATCCGCCACTATGAAGCGGACGTACTCTGTCCGGTAGTTCTCGATCGTGGGGCGAAGGTGACTGGCAGAGAGATCTGACCGAGTGGTACTGAAGGATCTCCGGGTACGATCCCGAAGAAAGGCTTGTCGGTTGGGCTCAAGTCCAAGGGGGTGAGGCCCAACTCCTTGAGTGTGCTAGCGAACAATATGTCGAGGCCACTGCCTCCGTCCACCAGCATCTTGCAAAGTCCCACGTTACGAATCGTAGGCTTCAACACGAGAGGGTACCGCCCGGGCTTGACGACGGCCTCCGGGTGGTCCTCCCTACTAAAGGTGATCGGGACTTCTGACCACTGCAGGAACTGGGGCGTGCCATGCTGGGCCGCGTACACCAGTAACCTATCTGTGAGCTTGGCCTTGCGCTTCCCCTCGATCTGGTCCGGGCCACCGTAGATCATGTCCGGGCCACCGTAGATCATGTTGACCGTACGGTCGGCGACCTGGAAGTCTTCCTCGTATCATCCGCTGGGGGAGCACGCTTCCCCTTACCCTTGTCGTTCTTGGAGGGACCCTTGGAGCGTCCCTTGCCGGAGAAGTGATTCTTCAGGCCGAAGCAGTCGCGAGCCGAGTGCTTATGGTTCTTGTGGTGCGGGCATTGCATGTCCAACATCTTCTGGAAGTCAGACGGGTCCATGCGCTTTGGGGCGGACTCTACAACCGCTACGACCTCAGTCAGCTTGCACCTCCTGTTGCGCTGTTCCCCCTGCTGGGAGGTCTCTCCCTCTCGGTCCGGATCGTGGTGTGGCCGACGCGGACGTGGGGAATCGTCGTCTTCCCAGCGAGACTTGATGTGCTTCAGCTGCTCGCGTTCTGCCTCTTCGCCATCAGCCTCCTTGTTGGCTATGGCGAAGAGCTCATTTACGGTCCTCAAGGGCTTCTGGGCCCACCTATTCTCCAGCTTGCCATAAGCCAGTCCATGCTGGAAGGCACTGATGACGTCGTGCTCCTTGACGAAAGGAAGAGAGTTCTTCTTTTCAGAGAAGCGCCGAATGTACGAGCGCAACGACTCGTTCTTGCGCTGCCGGATCTGGTCCAGCATCCTCCTGTTCCCCGGCCTCTCCCATGTGCCGGAGTATTGGCTTGTGAAGAACTTGCAGAGGTCATCCCAGGACGTGATGGAGTTCCTTGGGAGCCCCGCAAGCCAGTTTCTGCACCCCTTCGTGAGCATTATGGGCAAGTAGTTTGCCATCATGTCGACGTTTCCTCCCGCGGCCTTGACCGCGGTGGAGTAGATCTGGAGCCATTGCGTGGGGTCCGACGTGCCATCGTATTTGTCGACGTCGGACAATTTGAAACCCCGGGGCCATGTCACTCGACGTAGCCTTTTTGAGAGGGAGAGGAAGCCGTCGTAGGACGGGGCACCCTCTCGACCTCCATGGCGTTCGTCGTAGGTGCTGTAGCTGTCCCCGGACTCCTCGTAGGAATCTGAGTAGTAGTCTTCGTACCCGCTCTGCGAGTCGCCGCGTCTCTCTCGGCGATGGGGGGCTCCATGCTCCCTGTCGTAGTCGTCGCGTTGCCTCGATTCTTGACAGCGGCGCTCCTCGCGGTTGCGGTTGATCGTGGTCCTCGCGTCGCGGCTGCGGAGCCGGTCGCGCAAGTCTCCACCTTCGTCACGCCGCGCTCTTTTGTGGCGCGAGCGGCGGGTACCCTCCGTCTCCCCCTGCTCGACTGGCGGGGAGGGATCGACGCGGTTGTGCTGGGTCGCAGCGGCTTGCACCAAGGCCCGTATGCGCCCAATGTCTGGCGTAGTTGGAGGCAGCCTCTCAACCGCCTCATTTAGTATAATGAGATTCGCTTTGGGGGTTGCGTAGACCTTGTGCCCATCGTAGTCGAGGGTGAAGTCATCCTCGAGCCTTCGGGGCTGAATTCTGCTTGAGCGGCGTGTGCGACACTGCCGCCTATTGCGGTGCCGGCGGTCGGAACTTTGAAGGTCCTCGTCCTCGTCACGCTGGGCCTCTCGGCGCCGTCACGCTCAGTCTGCATTCTTCCATAACCTTTCGGCCTTTTGTGCGGCCGTCTCGTTGTCCTGAGTGCGCTCGTCCTCGAAGATTGCCGGCGGAGCCCCTGGTGCTGCTGCGTAGACAAAGGCAGGTGACCAGCTTCCGTCGGACAGATCTGAAGGTGAGCCCGAAGAGCTGATCAGGATCGTGTCGTCAGACCCACGGGAGGGAGAGCTTTTGTCCCGGTCGAGAGCCGCCTCGAGGGACGCAAAGGACCCATCCGAAACGTACTCGGGGCTAGATCGCCCAACAGATCGGCCTGAGCGGCGCTCACCCTCTGACTCATCCGTGGTCCAGTCGCAGTATGGGGAGGAGGGACGCGTCACGGTTCCCCTCTCGTATGCGGGAAAGAACCACGTTTACGAAGCGTGGCGAATCGTCATCCGAGTGGTATTCAATCGGCTCGGGTGCAGGGTTCACCGCTAGGTTTCGCTTCACCTACTCCGTGACTACGGAGGTGGCGGTGCTCTTCAACCCGAAGGGAAAGCACTCGGACTGCGGGGTACCCAAGGTTGCCTCGCAGATGGTGATGGTGTCAGCCATGTGACCAATGGCCCGGTCAAAAGCTTCCTCCAGATCATCCGTGGGAGGGTTCGATGACCCTGCGACCGTCAGATCTGGAACCGGGAGGGTTGGCCTCCGGTCTTGCTACGGTGTGCCGAAAAGCACTCGGCAGGCTTTGGGCTTGTCCAGATTGGATCTGGCAGCCGATCTTCTCCTCGCGGGCGGCGTTGAAACCGCTCCGGAAGGTTTTTCCGTGGTGATCACGGTGTCGGAGAGAGCACATGGGATCTCCCTGATGAGTACAAGACCCTGAGGAGGAGTCACGTAGCCGGCCGCCTACTCGTCGACGGTGGAGACATGATTGAGGCTCCCGAAAGGGATTCCCGCTCCCAACGCGGCGAAGGCAAGGCAACTAGCAGGGATCTTGACTGCGGCCTTCAAGCTCGCCAATTATCGCGGCGAACCCCTACCTGGTGCGCCAACTGTCGGTGCAATGAACCGGCACTCCACCACGGGGTAGGCTAGGGTGGTAGATTGTTTGGTGGGGATCACCGAGACTAGAGCTAGATGGTGAACAAAGGACACAGGGTTTATCCAGGTTCAGGCCGCCGGGAGGCGTAATACCCTACGTCCTGTGCTCGGTGCGTTGTATTGATGGTTCCACGATTGGGAATCAGATGGAGTTGTTTCTGAGGAGGGTCCCTGCTGCCCTTATATAGCCTGGGGGGCAGGGTTTACAGATCTCAGGGAATCCATAGCTAACCGATTACAAGATTTGGCCTTCCGGCTCAAGCAATATCTTTCCTAACTAACCGGTCTTTATTCATGGGATGATATCTCCTCTAGCGCTGCCTCATCCTGATCCGTACGCCGTGCCGTATCCCCACACAAGTGGGCCTATTACCGTATACGTATACACGTCATGAAGCCCCTCCGTGTGGGACCCGGGGGGTATATCCCCCACATCCTTGCTGTAGCAGCAACTTGTATGAGAGTTCCACTGAGACCCTACTAGAAGGGTGTTACTCTAGGCCGAAGCCTCTTATTGAAAAATAGGAACATGGACAGCCTGTGCCAATTATTGCCCTACACGATTCAAGATCGTCTGGAGAGAGTTATCATGACTCCCTACGAGGTCGCAGAATGAGACTGCCTGGAGAGGGTTGATGAAGCCCCCTGCGGGTGCTCGCAGCTGAAAGCCACGAGAAGATACAGCCGAAACTGTCTAGAGAGGGTTATCTTGATCCCCTACGAGTGGTGACAACCGTAGCTGTCTGTTGAGTGGTTGCAATCGAAGCTGCCTGGAAAGGGTTGATGAAACCCAATACGAGTTGTTTTACAGCCGTAGCCGTCTGGAGAGGGTTGTTGAGACCCCCTACGGGTAGAAGCGACAAAGCTGGTCGATGTTCCAAGAGTTGTCGACTTCCTCGCCTTCTAGAGTATGAAGACGATATGCGCCTGGGCCAGTAACCTTTGCAACAGAAAAAGGACCTTCCCATGGCGAGTTGAGCTTATGTAGTCCTGCCGTATTCTAGATGTGACGGAGGACTAAGTCACCAACGTTGAAGGAGCGTTCCTTAACGTTGCGGTCATGATAGCGGCGGATCCTCTCAAGGTATCGAGCGGATTGAACAAGTGCGTTGCAGCGAGCTTCCTCGAGACTGTCGACATCGGTCTGTCTTGTTTCTTCAGCTACGCCTTCTTCGTACTGATCAACCGTCGGAGAGCGCCACATGATGTCAGCGGGCAGAACGGCTTCAGAGCCGTAGACCTAGAAGTAAGGTGACTGCCCTGTGGGGGTAGTAGGCTGAGTGCGTAGCCCCCAGAGTGCATTGGGTAGTTCCTTGATCCACTTGCCACCCTTGGTATTTGCAGCATCGTACAGTCGCTTCTTGAGAGCATCAAGTATCATCCCATTGGCGTGTTCCACTTGGCCATTGACACGTGGGTGAGCAACAGAGACATACCGGACGTCGATTCCACTGTTCTCGTAGTACTCCCAGAACTGGTGATTGTTGAAATTCGAACCCAGGTCTGTGATGATGCGGTTAGGGAAACCATAGCGATGTACGATTTCATCCAAGAAGTCGAGGACACGATCAGCCTTGGGACAGGTGACAGGCTTGACCTCGATCCACTTGGTAAACTTGTCGATAGCCACCAGAACTCTGTTGAATCCCCCTGGCGCATTTGGGAGAGGACCAATCATATCCAGCCCCCAGCAAGCGAAAGGCCAAGTTGGTGGTATCGTGATGAGCTTGTAGGCAGGAACGTGTTGTTGCTTGGTGAAGAATTGGCATCCCTAGCACTTCTTGACTAGTTCCTCTGCATCAGCAAGAGCTGTAGGCCAGTAGAAAGCACGTCTAAACACTTTTCCCACCAAGGTGCGGGAAGAAGCGTGGTTGCCACAGATTCCTTTGTGTGTCTCCTCCAAGATTTCCTTGCCTTCTTCGCGAGAAACGCACTTCATGAGTATATCAGAGCTTGCGCCTCGCTTGTAGAGTTGATCTCCGACTAGAACATAAGCTTTGACACAGCATGAAATGCGCTCGGCTTCTGACTTGTTTTCTAGAATCAACTGATGCTTAATGTAGTCGATAAAGGGAGTTCTCCAGTCCACGTCAATCATAAGCACTTCTTGATCAGGTTGAACTAAAGTAGTCGTGGGTGCAGATGATTGCTCCGGAATTGATGGTTTGTGGAGTTCATGAACGAAGATTCCAGCTGGCACTTGAGCTCGTGTAGATCCCAGCTTCGACAAGACATCCGCAGCAACATTGTTGTCGCGGACCACATGATGGAACTCGAGACCATGGAATTTGTTCTCATGTTTGCGTACTTCCTGACAATACGCGTCCATCTTCTCAGCATTACGATCCCAAGAATCATTGACTTGATTGATGACCACCAAAGAATCACCATAGACAAGTAGTCTTGTAATGCCAAGAGAAACTGCAAGGCGAAGACCATGCAGTAGAGCTTTATATTCAGCTTCATTGTTTGAAACCTTCCAAAAGATCTGCAAGACATATTTGAGTTGCTCGCCCTTGGGAGAAATCAGAAGTATCCCGGCACCAGCGCCTTCCAATTTGAGGGAACCGTCAAAGTACATGACCCAATGTTCCAGACGCTCAATTGGAGTTGGGACTTGATTTTCTCGTCACTCAGCCATGAAATCAACCAAGGCTTGAGACTTGATAGCAGTGCGAGATTTGAACTCGAGCGATAGAGCGCCAAGCTCTACAGCCTACTTAGAAATCCTTCCAGTGGAGTCCTGGTTGTGCAATATCTCGCCAAGCGGGTAGCTAGTGACCATAGAAATCTTGTACTCATCGAAGTAGTTGCGAAGCTTCCGTGAAGTAATCAGAACCGCATAGAGTAGCTTCTGCACCGGAGGGTATCGAGCTTTTGACTCTGAGAGTACTTCACTGACGAAATAGATAGGCTGCTGGACAGGGTAGCCATGGCCTTCTTCTTGCCGCTCAATGACAATAGCAGTACTGACGATATTAGTAGTCACAGCAATGTAGAGCAAGAGCTCTTCATTGGGTAGTTGTGAGGACGGGAGGCTTGGATAAGAACTCCTTGAGCTGAGAAAGAGCTTGATTAGCTTCAGTTGTCCACGTAAACTTCTCCTGCTGCTTGAGTAACTTGAAGAAAGGAAGACCCCGTTCTCCAAGTCATGAGATGAAGCGATTGAGTGACGCCATGCAACCAGTAAGCTTCTGGACATCCTTGATAGTAGACGGAGCTTGCATATTGGAGATGGCGGTAATCTACTCGGGGTTTGCTTCGATGCCACGATGGCTGATGATGAACCCGAGTAGTTTTCCAGAACATACGCCAAAGACGCATTTATTTGGGTTGAGCTTCCATTGGTATTCGCGTAGCGAAGCGAAAGTTTACTCAAGATCTGTGATAAGCATGTCTGGATCCCTAGTCTTGACAACGACGTCATCCACGTATGCTTCCACGTTCTTGTGAAGCTGCTTCTTGAAGCACGCTTGGATAGCCCTTTGATATGTATCACCAGCATTTTTCAACCCGAAAGACATTATTGTGTAACAATAAGCACCAAACGGGGTGATAAATGCAGTCTTCTCTTGATCAGATTCCTTGATTGCAATTTGATGATATCCGGTGTAGCAATCCAGGAAACAGAGTAGAGCACAGCCCACCGTAGAGTCAATGACTTGATCAATCTGCGGCAACCCGAAAGGATCCTTGTGGCAATGCTTGTTGAGATCAGTGTAGTCGACACACATCCTCCAATTGTTATAGTTCTTCTTTCTGACAAGCACAGGGTTAGCAAGCCATTGCGGATGAAAAACTTCCCAGATGAAGCCAGCCGCGAGTAGTTTAGCGAGCTCTTTCTTGATAGCAGCCCTGCGGTCATCAGCAAAGCGACGAAGGTGTTGTCTCTTGGGGGTAGCATTAGGATCGACATTGAGTGAGTGCTCGATCAACCTCCTAGGCACACCTGGCATGTCAGATGATTTCCATGCAAAGATATCACGGTTAGCCCGAAGGAAGTTGATGAGCGCGTCTTCCTATTTAGGATCAAACTGTGCACTAATCATGGTCGTCTTGCTGCTGTCACCAGTACCGAGGTCAATGGCTTTGAGCAGGATGTCACCAGATGGTGCAGGCTTGTTGTTGTTGTCAGTCTTCTCGGGAACCTCCATCTTGCTCGGAGCAAGCTTTTTAGCGGCAGTGAAGACCTCCATCATTGCATTGGGTACTTGAGTAGTCGAGGCAAGTTCCACGGCTTCTGTGTCGCAGTCGTATGAACGCTTCAGATCCCCTTGCAATGAAAGAACTCCTTTGGGGCTCGGCATCTTGAGAACCAAATACACATAGTGAGGGATAGCCATAAACTTAGCGAGACCGGGCCTGCCGAGGATAGCATGGTAAGAAGTCTCGAAGTCAGCAACCTCAAACTTGATGTACTCGGTGCGGTAGTGATCCTTGGTCCCAAAGGTTACGGGTAGTACAACTGAACCCAAAGGAACAGTTGCATTGCCCGGGATGATACCATAGAACGGTGAGTTGGTCTTGGTAAGCATATTAGTGATATCCAGGCCCATCTTCTTTAAAGTCTTGGCAAACAGGACATTAAGACCGCTGCCACCATCAATGGGAACCTTGGTAAGCCTGGAGCCTGCCACCACTGGATCCAAAACGAGAGGACATCGTCCTGGCTCAGAGAAACTAGTCCATTGATCCGCCCTTGAAAAGGTACTGGGGGTTTCAGACCACTTGAGGAAAGTGGGAGCTACTGGTTGGATGGACATAATCTCCCTGAGAGCTAGCTTCTGCATGCGCTTGGTTGGAATTCCACCAAATATGACATTGACAGTGTTGGAGGGGTTCTGAAACCCAGTGTCTTTGTCTGTGTTAGCCTTCTTCCCCTTGTGTTTGTGGAATCGTGGGTTTGGGCATGTTGGTTCGGGTGTGTTCTTCAACGCACGTCGAAGTTGGTAACACTGCTCTGTAGTATGATCACCCTCTGGGTGCCATGGGCATTTCTGCTTGGTCAAAGTTGCCCAGTGAGGATCATCTTCAGGCTTGGCGGTAGTTTCCATGGCTGCAACAGTGTTCTCGGGCTTGCGCTTGCGATTGGGGTTGCTTGAGTAGTTATTCCCCTGGCGGTTGCCCTGCTGTTGCTTGCCACTGCTGCTTCCCCCAGCATTGTTGTTGTTGTTGTTGTTGTTCTGGTTGTTGCGAAGATGCTTGAACCGATTCCGAGCCTTGTCTTCCTCGTCCGCCCAGTGAGTGATCATCTCCTTGAGCTTGGTGATGTTGGCTGGGTGAGTGCGACCGAAGTCTTGGAAAAGCCTATCATCATAGAAACCATCCTAGAAGGTATCTATGACTTCTTTCTCGGTGACATCAATAACAGTAGCCCTTTTCTCAAAAAAGCGGCGCATGTACTCGCGAAGAGTCTCGCCTTGTTTTTGCTTGATCAGGGCAAGATCCATCGTGGTACCATGACGGCCCAAAGAACCTGCGAAGTTGCTAGTGAAACGATGCTTGAGTTGTCCCCAGTTGTCGATGGAGCCACGTTTGAGGGACTCAAACCATGTGAGGGGCTCTTGCTCAAGGACAAAAGGGAAATAGATACACTTGGTATCATCATTGCCCCCGGCATTAGAGATGGACAGAGCATAACAGCGCAACCACTGCCTTGGATCTTGCTTGTCATCATACTTGGAGATGCCGTAAGGCTTGAATTTCCCTGGAAGGAACAAGGCTTGAAGTCGAGCAGAAAAAGCAAGAAAAGAATCAGAATCATTATCCTTTTGCTTCTCACGCTCAGCACGTCTGACGTTGATAGTTGTATGAGCGTCGTAGCGAGACTCTCCCGACTTGCTGTTGACACTACCATCGTCGCCTTTGCCCTTGTTGCTAGCTCCCGGACGTGTGCGATTAGGAGTAGGAGTAGCACGATGAGCACCCCCACTGCTGCCATGGTGACTAGGAGCACTGGTATTCTGACGTAGCATAGTGTAGGCTAGTTCAGCCAACTTCGCGACTTCAGCAGCCGCCCTGTCACGAGGCATAGAGCGACCGAGTAGATTGATCGCATTAATAGCTTCCTCTGGAGTACGATACTCACGAGTAGTAACCGCATCCAGAGCCTCTTGAAGATTACGGGTAGGTAGAGCTTCCGCAAGTTCCCGACGAAGGGTTGCATGATCAGTATTGCGTTGGTGACGTGCGGCCTTGACCTCCGCGGTTTCATCAACAGGAGCATTGGCAGAGAGTTCATCATCAGATACATCATCCGAGTAATGATAATTGGCACGATGCCCTTGCGGAGTAGTTGCATCAACGACGAACACTTCTCGATGCGATGAATAAGTACACGTACTTTGAATGAGCTCAGTATCGGTGTCATAGTCAACAAGCTTAACACCTTCCTGGAAGGGTAAGTTGTCGAGACAGGTGATAAAGCACTCCTGATCATCCAGGGTGAGATCAGCAGGCACATGCTCAGGCCAGTAGATGAATCTACCCTCAAGTGTCGATGTGATCACCAGTCCTTGAGTAGGGCCAGGCAGTTGCTGTACTTCATCAGAATCCGAACCGTAGTCGAACTCGAACTCAGATGAGTCCGAAGAGTAGTCGAAGTGGCCATCCGAATCTGAAGAGTACTCGAGCACGATCTTCGGGCCAATGCACATGAGGCGCTTCAATGCGGCTTGGTAAGCAGCATTGACATGGTGATGATCGAAGAGAGGTGGTGCTGGAATGTTATCCAAGCTGAGCGCAAGCTGTGAAGCTGAAGAAAGCAACTCAGGCCGGATAGGAGGCGAAGTCGAGTTGTACTCGGACTCCGACTCGAGTTCTCTAAGCGGGTCAGAGATCGAAATTTCACCGAAATTTTTGACGAGTTTCTTCATCAAAGCTTGCGTAAGCGTCGAGGACTTGAGCTTTGACTCCGGAGTTGGCGCTAAGAAACGCAGGAATGATCTGGCGCCATCAGCAACGCAAACCCAGGAGCCGAAGACGAAGGTGTCGCCTTACTGGAAAGCGACGATCAGCTTGATGGTGATGAGAGCCATCGAGTTCGCTAGTGGATCAGCGACGAGATCCCCTACCTGGCGCGCCAGCTGTCAGTGTTTTAGACACCGAGCCTACGACGAGGTACCCGAAGTAGTAGATTGTGCGGTGGGGCTCGCCGAGATCAGGAACACGATGGTGAGACACGGGGCACACAATTAGACAGGTTCGGGCCGCAATGTGCGTAATACCCTACGTCCTGTATGCTGCGTGGCTCTGTATTGATTGTGTATGTTTTGAGAGGGGTCCCTGCCTCGCCTTATATGCCACGGGAGGCAGGGTTACAAGTCAGATTGGTACAAGGGTACTATTCGAGTAGGACCCGGAGTAGCCTATACAAGGTATGGAAAGCTATCCTAGTCTTAGTACAAGTCCTTGTCCGCCTTGTCTTGCCTTGTGGTCCGCGGTACCAGCACCGTGGCCCACTAGTCGAGTAGTCCAGGTGTACAGGAGCTCATCTCCCGGGTATGGCCCACAATGTGTTGGTGGGCCCAGGGATGCCCGGTCGACAACGTCCCTCTTGATGGGCCTTCCTTGTGAGGGCGAGACGATGGGGACTGTGGACATCTCGGCCACTTGGTGTGAGGACTTCCTCGCTCGGTTCGCGAACGTTCCTCAGAACAATCGCGCTTCGTGAACTCTCACAGACCCACCTTGGTCTGGTTGCAGCAGTTCAGCGTACATACCTTGACCTCATATTTTTCTTCATTTTTATAGTTATGGAGACAATGTAACGAACGTTTGATTTTGTTTGTGCAGGTTGATTACCTAGCGGAGGACGCGCAGCCCAAGACAGTCAACAAGTTCCTGGAGGCGTACCTGTTGTGGCTTTTTGGGTTTGTGATGTTCTGCAGTTCTCAGAGAGATGCGGTGTCAAAGTTCTTGATCCCCTACGCTTGGAGGATCGCTGACGCGCCCTTGGACGCGGTCTCCCAGATCAATTGGGGCTCCGCTGTTCTTGCCGGCACGTACAGGGGGCTATGCACGGGGGTGTCGAAGGGTCATTCAGAGAAGGCGATCCCTGTCGGTTGTCCTCTCCTTCTGCAGCTCTGGTGCCACGAGCACTTTACGATTGGTCGGCCAGTCATCGACCTCAGGGCGTACGACGACCTGCCAGAGGGCCACGACCCCGCCGACCGTTTCACCATGGGCTCGCTGTGGTGCCTGCGGATGGTAATTACTTACCTTTCACTTTCAATTTGCCTCTGCATTTTGTTTGCTCAATTCGCATTTAGGGTTCACATTTCGTTTGTACGCAGACCTCATACGCTCACGAGCAGACGAAGAGGGTGTACAAGGACTTCGTTAGTCAGTTCGACTCTCTCACGGACGACGACACACAGAGCAGGCTATCGTGGCCCATGCACCACAGGGCCTCTCGTGTTTGTGCTTCCGAGACCAGCACTACTGGAAGATGAAGATGTCCTTGGTGTTCGACATCTACGTGGAGGAGTACGCCATCTACAGGGTGATGAGGCAGTTCGGCCTCTACCAGGAGTCGTCTCTGCCTGTTGCGCACACTATTACTCCCGACGTCCATAGGTAAGTTGTGATCAATTTCTAAATTAAATTCTGCATATGAAGATTGAGTCACTGACAAATCTGTTTAATTTGTGATAGATGGTCTCGGAGGGGAGTTGCGGCGACGACTTCTTGGGCTAACAGGATCCAGCCGTACATAGACGCTTGGGCTGCCTCTGCCGCGCCGGAGAACGTCGTCACCGAGGACCGGCCTCATGACGACAGGGCGTGGGAAGCGTACATCCAGTGGTACATTCTGAGGACTCGAAAGCGTACATACTGCACCAGCAGTAGTAGCAGCCCGAGCACCAGTACCAATAGCAGCAGCACCAGCACCAGCAGCAGGAGTTGTTCCTTCCTCATCCACTGGTGCTGCTCTTCAGTCAGGTAATGACCACAATTCTTTCTCTAACTATACCTGATCATGGGTCGGGTCGTGTCGGGTTCGAGACGGGTCATGTCGGGTTGTCTGGTCGAAATTCATGGCCCGCGCCCGACCCGCCACACGTGTGGGTCGGGTCGGGTTTTTTTTGAGTTTGGGTGAAAATTTCGGCCCGCGTCCGACCGTCGCACGGTCGGGTCAGGTTTTTTTTCGGGTGGGTCGGGTCGGGTTTGTCAGGTCGGGCAGCCCATGATCAGGTATATCTCTAACCACATACAAATACAATATTCTTTTAAATATGACACGTGATTTAATAATACTATTTGTTCTTGCTTATGACGGCGGCGACACTCCTAACTCAACCCTAGATGAAGAGGAGCAGCCGATGGGTTTCGACGACTTCAGTTTTGACTATTTCGACTACTTGTGTGGCACCGGGACGTAGGAGGAGCTTGGAGGGTCGCAGCTACCAGGCACACCAGCCACGGGGACACAGGAGGACAGAGGGATGCAGCCATCTCAAGGAGGGTTGCCAGAGGTCGCGGCTGGAGGTGCAGGGTCGTCCCACCTGGTTGCAGACTCGACGGCGGCAGCCGCGGCAGTGTCGACACCGCCTACCGCCGATGCTAGGCGTCGGCAGATCCACCCACATGACCAGTTGACGTACCCTCATGACCAGACATGGGCCGGAGCCCGAGTAGATCGGTAGCAGCAGAAGAAGAGGTGTTGCTAGGTTAGGTTGGATATTGTTTAGGCAGCAGCACTCTTATTCGTGATCATGATTATATGTATGAACTATTTTCTATTGTGTCACTTTGCTTTTCTTTATTAGCAGCAAGTTTTTCTTTGTACCATTGTCAGGGGGTGAGACCTGGACAGATCCGCAAGGGGGCTACCCAAGCAGTTTGCAGGTTAAAGGAGGGATCGAGGAACTAAGAGCGTAGATGGTTATGCACGGGATGCACACGGAAATCTCGGCGAGGTATGTGGAACATGGCGATTTATACTGGTTCGAGCCTCCGGAGACTAAAACCCTACGTCCAGTTTGGTAGTGGAATTATGCGAGAGAGATCTGCCCCTGAGGAGGGCGCCCCAGGCCGCCTTATATTGGTCGACGACTTTGGGCTACAAGTTGGTTTCCATCTATCCTAGTCGGTTACAACAGGGAAAGCTTATCCGAGCTGGACTATCTTGTCTTGTATACCAAGTATCTTTACGTCCTTGGGCCCGCATATCAAGTCGGTGGGTCGTCTGGTAGGTCGGACCCACCTGTCGGGGACAGCTGAGACCCTGGTCGGTGGGGACCCATCGGTACCCATGTCTCTCAAGCCCCCGATCGACGTGTAGGTGTCGCGGCCGAGATGGGATCATGTCGAAGCAAAGCGAAGACGCAGCACCGTCGAGGTCGTGTAGGGTGCACGGGGATCAAAAAAGAAAAACCCCTCCAATGCGCGCACGAAGACGAACATCGAGCTCCTGGAATGTAAGGCCAGAAGGTCGAAGTGAAGACAAGATGTCAACCTTTGAAGAACCACCGACCTGACCTGGGTCAGGTAACACAAAGTAGCTTCCGTGACCTTTAGAAAGGTCGCCATGCCAACCGTAGGTAGGTCGAGTAGAGGAGTAGTGGAAGCAGGCTTCCAGGAGGTTGAGGCGACCTAGGGGAAATAGGGCGTCACAAGACGCACTAGTGTAGTAGCCCCCGAGCAGTAAAGCGACCAGAATGGCCGGTTTGATGCTCCGAAGAAGAAGAAAGAGAACCTACGGCATTCTGTTGTCAGCATGATGCTCTATCCACTGAGCCATATAGTCCAAGACATTTGGAATCTTTGAGGAAAACGCCAAACGTCGAAGGCTGACATGACGACGACGGAGCCACCGGGAGGTCCAAAGACCTTGAAGAAGACGACGACAGAGCCACCGGGAGGTCCGAAGACCTTGAAGAAGACAAGGATAGAGCCGTCGGGAGGTCCGAAGACCTTGAAGAAGGCGACGACGGAGCCGCCGGGAGGTCTAGCGACCTGAAGTGGGCGACGACGGAGACGTCGGGAGGTTTGGCGACCTGAAGTGGGTGACGACAGAGACATCGGAAGGTCTGGTGACCTGAAGTGGGTGACGACGGAGATGCTGGGAGGTCTGGCGACCTGAAGTGGACGACGAGGGAGACGCCGGAAGGTCTGGTGACCTGAAGTGGGCGACGATGGAGCCGTGAGGAGGTCTCCCGACCTCGAGAGGGCGACGAGCCCCCGAGTGTGGAAGCTGGATGAGTCGTGGAAGCGCCGAGTCGCCTCTCGCCGTGAGCCAGAGAGGTCCGCTTAGGCAACAGGAGACACGTCTAGAGGTCAGAGGTACTCCGGAAGGACAAGGAGCTGGCCCTGTGAAACAAAATAAACGCCAGGTCGGTGCATCAATCCGTAAATATATTGAAAACTTAGCCTGAGCTTAAGACATGCTTGCAATGTGTTTTGTTTAAGAAAGCGTTCCCATTATCGTGCCAGGCACAAATTATGCGAACTCAAAAAGCTATGAAGCTGCAAAATGTGTCCCCTCCGCTAACCCAACTCAGTGGAGGAACGGCTTACCGACTGCATGGCTCAGCGTGGAGGCTTAGGTGCAGCCAGCGTGCGGAGGGGGGACTTGGACCCAAGGTCTCGCAACCACATGACTTAAGAATGCGCCAAGCCCCCGAGCATGAAGGGCCAAGCTTAGAGCCAAGCCCCCGAGCGTGAGGGGTCCGGTTTTAAACCAAGCCCTCGAGCGTGTCGAAGGGGAGGGGTGAACAGAAAACAAGCAGGTCGAAAGGGTAATCTTTATATATATTGAATTACAAAGGATAGAGTACATAACTTTATTGTGATACAAGGCTCCTAAGGATAGAAGCGACGTAAATGCTCGATGTTCCAGGGGTTCGGGACGCCCTGGCCATCGACCCATTGGAGGCGATAGGTCGCCGGCCCAATGACCTCCTTAACTATGAAGGGGCCTTCCCAAGGCGCAGAGAGCTTGTGCATGTCCTTGGTGTTCTGGATCCGCCGCAAGACTAGGTTGCCGACATTGAAGGAACATTCCCGCACGTTGCGGTTGTGGTAGCGACGTAGCTGCTGCTCGTGGCGGGTGTGGCGCATGAGCGCAGCCACACGATGTTCCTCAACGCTCTCGAGGTCGAGCCGGCGTGTTTGCTCTACTTCTCCTTCGTCGAAGTTCTGGATGCGAGGAGCACCGAAGGCCACGTCGGTGGAGAGGATGGCCTCTGACCCATAGACTAGGAAGAAGGGTGAATACCCTGTAGCCGAGCTGACCTGGGTCCTGAGACCCCAGAGGACGTGAGGAAGCTCTGAGAGCCACCTGGTTGCGTAGGGTGCTGAGCCGTCGAAGATGCGGTCTTTGATGGCCTGTAGGACCATACTGTTGGCCCGCTCAACCTGGCCGTTGCACCGTGGGTGCGCCACTGAGGAGTAGTACACGTCAATCAGGTTGTCCTGGTAGAAGTCCCAGAAATCGGCTCCTGTGAAGGCCGTGCCAAGGTCGGTGACGATCCTGTTTGTCACCCCAAAGCGGTGGGTGATCTCCTCGATGAATTTGGCCACCTCTTTCGATGTGACGCTGGATACGGGACGGACCTCGATCCACTTGGTGAACTTATCCACCGCTACGATGATGTGCTTGTAGCCGCCAGGGGCGGTCTTGAAAGGTCCCACAGAGTCGAGACCCCCACACTGCGAAGGGTCATGATGGAGGGATGGTTCTCAGGGCCTGAGCCGGGACGTGCTGCTGCTTAGCGAAGAATTGACACCCCTTGCATCAATGTACAAGTTCCTGGGCATCAGCCATGGCCGTGTGCCAGTAGAAGCCAAACCTGAAGACCTTGCCCACCAGGTTGGAAGAGGCAGCATGGTTGCCGCATTCGCCACCGTGGATCTCGTCCAAGAGCCTGAGGCCCTCAGATCGTAGGATGCACTTCATCAGTACTCCAGTGGAGGCGGACCTCCGGTAGAGTTCATTGCCAACGACGATGTAGTTGGCGCTATGCCTCGTGATCTTTTCGCGCTCCGCCTTATCCTCAGGCACTCGATGTTCGAGGAGAAAGGTGATGAAGTCGAGGCGCCAGTCATCTTCTGCGTCGATCATGAGGTCTTCGCGACCTGCCGGCGAGGCCACTTCATCATCTGGTGAATCTGGTCGGCCAGGAGCTTGATGGTCGGTTTGCGTAGGTCCTGAACGAACACGCCAGCAGGAATCAGTGCACGCTTGGATCCGAGCTTAGAGAGAACATCAGCCGCAACATTGTTGTTGTGGCAGACATGGTGGAACTCGAGCCCTTCAAAGTGACGCTCGAGCTTGCGCACCTCAGCACAGTAGGCATCCATCGTGTCCTTCCTGGCTTCAGAGTCCTTGCTGACTTGGTCGATGACGACCTTGGAATTGCCGTAGGCCATTAGGCGCTTGATGCCGAGGGAGACGGTGATGCGTAGCCCGTGGATTAGGGCCTCATACTCAGCGCCATTGTTGGACACCTTGTAGTGGATCTGCAGGACGTACTTTAGGTAGTTGCCCTGGGGGGGAGATGAACAGAACGCCGCGCTGGCTCCTTTGAGGTTCAGGGAACCATCGAAGTACATTTTTCCAGTGCTCAGGTCGCTCCGATGGCGGAGGCTGCTGGATCTGTGTCCACTCCGAGACGAAGTCTGCGATGACTTGGGACTTGATCGCCTGCCTGGTGCTGAACTCTAGGTCGAACTCGCCTAGTTCGCTGGACCACTTGACGATACGCCTAGTGGTGTCAGGACTCCGCAGGATCTCGCCAAGGGGGAAGGCCGAGACGACCTTGATCTTGTGCGACTGGAAGTAATACCGGAGCTTGCGGGAGGTGATGAGTAGCGTGTAGGGCATCTTCTGGGGCTGGCTGTACCTAGTCTTGCTGTCAGACAGGACCTCACTGACGTAGTATATAGGTCGCTCGACAGGGTAAGGTCGCCCCTCTTCAGGTCGTTCAGCCACCAGAACAGAGCTGACCACCAGGGTGGTCGCCGAGATGTAGAGCAGTAAAGGCTTCTTAAGCGCCGGGGGCACCATCACCGGGGGTGTTGTGAGGAAGACCTTAAGTTGCTCAAGGGCTTGGTCCTATTCCTCAGTCCAGACGAACTTGTCCGCCTTTTTTAGCAGCTTGAAGAAGAGTAGGCCTTTCTCTCCAAGTTTGCTAATGAATCGGCCTAAGGCCGCCATCATGCCGGTGAGCTTCATGACGTCCTTCTTGCTGGTAGGTCGCTTCATCCTGAGGATGGCATCCACCTTGGTGGGATTGGCCTCGATGCCCCAGTTGCTGAGCATGAAGCCCAGGAGCTTGCCAAACGGGACACCGAAGACACACTTCTCTGGATTGAGTTTCCAGCGATAGGTGCGGAGGTTGGCGAAGGTCTCCGCGAGGTCAGCTATGAGCTTGTCCTCGTGGGTGGTCTTGACGACTACGTCGTCGACGTAGGCTTCTACGTTCTTGCTGATCTGGCTAGCGAGGCACTTCTGGATGGCCTTCTGGTAGGTCGCACTAGCATTCTTGAGGCCAAAGGTCATGGCCGTGTAGCAGTAGATGCCATGGGGCATTATGAACGCCATCTTGTCTTGGTCGGAGACCTTCAGGGCTATCAGGTGATAGCCTGAGTAGCAGTCGAGAAAGCAGAGGAGGACGCTTCCGGCCGTGGAGTCCACGACCTGGTCGATGCACGGAAGAGGGAAGGGATCTTTAGGGCAGTGCCTGTTGAGGTTGGTGTAGTCGATACACATTCTCCATTGATCGGTTTTCTTGGGTACAAGAACCGGGTTGGCGAGCCAAACCAGGTTTTTACACTCGCGGATAAATCTGGCAGCTAGGAGCTTTACTAGTTCTACCCTAATGACGTCCTTGCGATCTTTCGCAAAGTGGTGAAGCTTCTGCTTGACAGGCTTGGCCATCTTGCTTACATCCAAGGAGTGCTCAGCCAGCTTTCTGGGGACACCCGGCATATCCGATGGACTCCATGCGAATATGTCCGCGTTATCCCGGATGAAACTGGTGAGCGTGAGTTCCTATTTGGGGTCGAGCCCATCGCCGATCACCACCGTCTTCTCTGCGTCGGCAAGGCCGAGGTAGACCTTCTTCGTCGAGGGGACCGCATCTAGGGCGGTGTCAGTGCGCTTCTGCTCCGGGACAGGAAGGTCGACTGGGTCGACGGTCTTGGCCTCAGCGACCAAGACTGCGGAGGCGTCGATGGCGGTGGAGGTCGCAGCAAGGGCAAGAGCCTCTGTGTCGCACTTGAAGGAGATGATAAGGTCCCCGAAGACGGAGAGGACCCCACGTGGAGTCGGCATCTTCAACACCAAGTAGGTGTAGTGCGGGATGGCCATGAATCTGGCCAGCATCGGGCAACCTAGGATCGTGTGGTAGGAGGACTTGAAGTTGGCGACCTCGAAGCTGAGGTACTCCGTGCGGAAGTTCGCCTCCATACCAAAGGTGACGGGGAGGGAGACCCGACCCAGCGGGTAGGCCGCCTTCCCAGGGACGATGCCGTAGAAGGGCTCGTCGGAGTTCGTGAGCTTGTCGAAGTCGAAGCCCATCTTCTTGAGGGTGTCAACGAAGATGATGTTGAGCCGGCTCCCCCCATCGATAAGAGTCTGGGAGAGCAAGGCCCCGTCCACCGTAGGTTCAACGATGAGCGGGTAGGACCTGGGGTCTGGGATGTGCACCCAGTGATCAGTTCTGGAGAACGTGATCGCCTGCTCAGACCAACGCACAGGCGCTGTTGGCTGAGTGTGGACGAGGTGGACCTCGCGCTTGTCCTTGCGGTAGCGCCTTTTGCTGATGCCGGACTTGATGCCTCCTACGATCATGTTGATCGTACGGTTTGTGGGCTGGAAGGGCCCGTTGGGGTTGCCTGCTTTTGGTGGAGGGGCAGGTTGGTCTCGCCACGGGGAGCCACTGGAGGAGGGTCGCTGTGTGGTGGGTCGCTGCGAGGAGGCTCACGGCGATCATCATATCGCTCCTCGTGGCGGTCGTCGCGCTGATCTCGCCGGTCGTCACGGTGGTAGTTGCTGTTGTAGGGGCGGTTGTCGCGGCGCCCGCCGTCGTTCCTGGGTCGCTTGGGGTCCGCGAGGGTGCTGAAAGCCTTCTTGAACTGGGAGCACTCGCGAAGAGTATGGGTAGCCCCCTCGTGGAACCCACAAACGCTGTCGAGCGCCAGGTCGAACTCCTCCTGGTTGAAGGTCGAACCTCGTCACCCTTCGACCGCCAGGACCTCGGAAGGTCGCCTGCGGAGCTTATCCGCTGCAGTGCTAGATGCACCAGCATTATCAGCGTCGAACTGATTCTGGAGCGCGTCTTTTGTGTTCATCCGCTTGTTGACGACGTGCATCAGCTCCTTGACGTTCGTGGCACCAGACTCATGGACCTTCTCAAACACCTTGCGGTCTTTGAGGCCTTTCTTGTAGCTGTCGACGATCTGATCATCCCTGACGCCAACACACTCATTCCAGTTCTCGAAGAACTAGTGGTTGTAGTCGCGGAGCCGCTCCTTAGGCTTCTGCATGACCCGCCCCAGGCTGAAGGCGTTTCCAAGGCGGTCGTAGGTCGCCTGGAAGTTGGACGTGAAGGCCTGGGACAGATCGGCCCAAGTCTTGATGCAGCCAGGCTCAAGGTTGTTGAGCCACAGCGAAGGGGCCTTGCCCATGACCAGCGGGAAGTAGGCCGTCATATGGTCGAAGCTACCACCGGCCGCCTTGACGGTGACGTAGTAGGTCGACACCAGATGTTAGGGTCGGAGCGCCCATCATACGACTTGATGTTGGGCTTGAAGTTGTTGGGGTACTCCACCCTCTTGAAATAGGCATCCAGCGCCGGGAATGCGTTGAGGGCAAGGTCGTCGCCGGAGCCTCTGGCCGGGGCGGCCTCTCTTGGCGTGGAGTGGACGCTGCGCTCCGGTACGACAACCTGGGAGCGTGGCTGCCGGTCCCGGTTGGTTTGGACGATGGCGGGGCCGCCGTGCTCGGCGTCGTAGTTGGCACGTCGCCTGTTCTCGATGTCGTGTTGATCACGGAGCTCGCGCTCCATGATGCGGTGAACGCCGCCGGGTGCGCCGTACTCGCGGTCGTAGTCCAGGCGGCGACGGAGCTCGCGCTCTCGGTGGCGCTGGTCGACGTGGCCGCAGACGTCGCGAGTGCGCCTGTTGGCGTCAAGGTTGACGTGAAGGTCGCGGGCAGCAGTAGGCTGCTGGACAGGTTGCTCAGGGTTGTGTTGAGCGACCTCTTCCCGGATGGGGGAGAGATGGCTGCGCGAAGGTTGATGAGATCGACTACCCGAGTGGCGGGTCGATGAAGACGCAGCGGACTTGGAGGCCGCGCTCTTCTCTTTTGAAGGACCGAAAGGCGACTAGAGAGGGGGGGGGAGTGAATAGGAGCCGGTTAAAAATTCTTCCAAAGAACCCGGCCTATGCCCTACTCAAAACCCGGTCACACACAAGCAATGAGTCGGATCAAACACCAATCGCCAAAGCAACGAGGTTATGGATCAACCCAAAGCCTTAGGAACGATTCCTTGAAGCACACGCGGAAGCACGAAAGAAGAAGCAAAGGAATTGAACACTTGAGCAAATCTGCCAGCCTAGGGCGTACCGTCCGCACGAAGCTCACGGACTGTCCGTTCTGTCTAGGCGGACCGTCCGTGGGCCAAGCGCAGACTGTCTGAAAAAGCTAACAGGAACTCCAGAGACTCTGCGAAAAAAATCGGACCGTCCGACCTGCAGCTGTGGACCGTCCGCGAGGAGACCGGACCGTCCATCACAAGAGTACGGACCGTCCGAGCCACTCGCTGAAAACCCCAAATGTAAAAACTAGCGCGCGGATCGTCCGTGGCACTGCTGCGGACTGTCCAAAAACTTCCTCCAAAACAAACTCCAAAAGCCAAGCGATCAAAACGACAAACGCGAAAAACAAACGAAGAACTCGACGAACTCGCGACGAACTGGGGCCAGGCGGACAGTCCACAACAGCCACGCGGACCGTCCGTCCTTCACGGACAGAACAGAAAACAGCTTGAAAACGAAAGTCAACCTCCCCAATCCATCACCGGATCTCCTGAACGGCTAGAGCTCTTGAGACAAGATTTGGGGGAGATGATATGCGTCACTAGGTGAAGCTATGCCCCGAAAATCTCGGCCTCTAATTCACTAAAACGTCGGGAATCGTGGATCACACGAACTCAACAAAGAACAAGGGCTCCAACCGAAAACGCTCGAATCAAAGAGGTTTCCCGGCATTTGAGGGCACAAGATCAATCACAAAGGTGCACGAAGCATCCATCCATGTTTCCCTCAAAGAAATCCGGAGAGAAACACTCTCAAATCCGTGGAATCAAGCGAGGAACAAAGGGACCAAAAATAGCACCAAAAAGAGCCACGAAAATCACAACGCCAAATCTTCTATACATACCCGGAAAGGTTCACAAGATCTAGCATGCCGCCCTAGCATCCATCCCTCTCAACAAATCTCACATGAAGCTCTCATGCTAGCCTAGAGAAAAGGAAGGGAAAAATAGAAAGGGAAAATGAGAAAACGGTGGGGGGAAATGAAACCCTAGAGTCGCGGAGAGAGAGCTCATCCACCAACACCCTTGGCTTATATATCGGGTCCCGCCGGTGTGGTAAATGACTTGACTACCCCTTACACTTCAACTGGAGATACAACCCACGTAGGGGCAATTAGGTAATCTTTGTGGGTCTTCCCATCGGACGGCCACGCCTTCGCCGCACCCCGCGTCCTCCCGACGCAAGCTGTGCGATCCCGCCGCGTGTCCTCCACCTCGAAGCTTCCCAACGCGCCCGGATCTCATCTCCGTCGCATTGGGCCTTCGGACTTGGTTTTGAGGCCCAAACCAAGAAACCATCCACCGATGGTTTTGTGGGCAAACCACCAAACCCCGCACGCTCGGCCCGGCCTCCCGCCAAGCCCCTTGACTCGGCCGCCACCGTGCGCCGGCTCGATCGTCCTCGACTTCGTCTTGCTCGTCTCGCCACCATGTGACCCGCACCTAGTCCCGCTGTCCACCGGGTCCCTCGAACCGAGCCTACTTGTCTCTCCATCTCCGGAGGCCCCTCAAGGCTGAAGACCTTTCGCACCCGTCTTCACCTGCAACAACACGAACTAGGCCGCAGCCTACACCTGCAACACTGAGCCAAGAGTCAGTCCAACACCCGTTGTCAATCACTCATCACTGAGGAGCGGCCATCCATCGACCCTCGGACGCTCCTGGTCCTCAATCTCCCCCTTGATGAGTGCATTGACAACACACAACGCGAATGAAATTCAGAGAAAGAAAATAAGAAGAAGGAAAAACAAGGAAGCTCAACCACATGACCAAAACCAAAGAAAGGCAAAGAAAGGTCACTAGCCGAGCAAAGCACAAACTCAAGCACTCCACTCTGAAAACCAACAAGAAAGCTCCCCCTGAACAAATGCAAGCTCCCCCTGAACATGTGGATGCAAAAACACTTCTTCTCCAAATTTTAGATGCATTTCTGAATTTTCATCAACTCACCTCTTCTCCCCCTTGTTGACAATGTATGAATCAAGTGTGGCATGAAAATGCACAATGCATGTCAAAGCAAATAAACATCTACTCGAGCTTCTCAAATAGGCCAAATTTAGTGTCAAAGGCTATAAATGAGACAAAGAGCACACAAATGGATCATAGCATAGTCAGAGCATTGCCACAAAGAATATATTTGAAATGTAAGCATGTGACAAAGAAAATTTTCAGATTTAGGCATTATTATCAAAAGATGGCTCACCACAAATGCAAAAGCCTATCCATGCCATATTCTAGCCTAAACTTGCACTTCATCCAGAGATCATACAAGGATATCAAATTCTTAGCATAAGATCATTGTAAACGCCCATAGAGCAAAACATGTCATGTCAAAGCTCATGAGTCATGTGTCCACTTCGGGGAGACTTCTCCACTGGTGAACATCATGCAACATGTTTGCACCCATATGTGAAAGATAAAGCATTTTAAGCACATAACATGATGGATAGAGCATTTTCATATATTTCAAGGCATTTTCACTTCATTTCAAAATTAATTTATTTCATGGTACATGAAGTGCCTTTGCGGCAAAAAGAAGCTTATGCTCCTCCATGGATGCAACATAGGCTAAACATTCACAATGATATCGGCCTTTGGCCCAAATGCAAGAAGAAGGCATCCAAGCACAATCTAAGCATGAGAAAACACATCTAGACCAAAAAGTGACATGGATATACTACTACACATGGGTGGAGCACATTTCGTAGAATTTAGTCAAGATTAGCAATTTATTCTAAAAGGGGCTATCTCACAACACATATATCTCAAATATCCCAAGAGCATAGCCTCACATTACCATTTCTCCACAAAAGTGACCAATATCTCACAAATAGCCTAAGATACTCAAATAGGGCATATAGGAGAAGCTCATCATCCTAAAATGCAATATGATACAAATGCAACATGATATGGAACAAAAATGGCTATCCTACCAAGTTTTATACATCAAGAAAAGCATATATGTACAACAAAGTAAAGCATGGTATGATACATATGATACAAAAACAAACTCCCCAAGAAACAACTAAAACGGGCAACAAACCCTGAGTTCCCCCCGCAAGCGCACAAATATAGCTTGGTCGAGAGGCTTTGTAAAAATGTCTGCTAGCTGATCTTGGGTAGGCACATGGCTCAACACTATGGTTCCCTTCTCAATGTTGTCTCTCAAGAAATGATACCTCACCTCTATGTGTTTGGTTCGGGAATGAAGCACTGGATTTTTGGCTACGCGTATGGCACTGGTGCTATCACAAAGAAGTGGGATCTGGGTGCACTCCTCACCAAAGTCTCTCAAGGTATATGAAATCCAAATCAGCTGGGAATAACAACTCGTGGCTGCAACATACTCTACCTCGGTGGTAGACTGAGCTACACTCGACTGCTTGCGGGAAGACCAAGAAACCAACGACGACCCCAAAAACTGATAAGTGCCAGAAGTAGACTTCCTCTCGACTCGACAATGCAACCAGCGAAATCCGCATCCGAAAAACCATGAAGCGAAAGAGTCGAGGAGGACGAATACCAAAGGCCAAGACCAGGGGCAAACTGCAAGTACCTGAAGATCCTCTTGACGGCCTGTCGATGCGATGTTCTCGGCGAAGCTTGAAAACGAGCGCACAGACACACGCTGAACTGTATGTCTGGCCTTGTCGCCGTCAGGTAGAGGAGGGAGCCGATCATGCTCCGGTACTCCCGCTGGTCCATTGGTTCCCCGTCCTCGTCCGCATCCAGAGTCACCGTACTCCCCATCGGTGTCGACATGGGCTTCACATCATGCATCTTGAACTTCCTCAGCATGTCCTTCGTGTACTTGGTTTGATGCACGAACGTCCCATCCTTCACTTGCTTGATCTGCCGCCCGAGAAAGAGCTGCAACTCGCCCATCATGCTCATCTCGAATTCCCTGCTCATCTCATCTGCAAACTTGGCAACAAGGTTATGTGACGAGCCACCAAAGACAATATCATCCACGTAAATCTGCACAATCAACAAGTCATTCCCATGCTTGAGGAGAAACAAGGTCTTATCCACGGTACCCATCACGAACCCTCTGCTCAACAGAAAACCTCTCAATCTCCCATACCAAGCCCGGGGTGCCTGCTTCAACCCATACAACGCACTTTTCAACTTGTACACTCTATGTGGATGCTTCTCACTCTCAAACCCCGGTGGCTGCTTCACATACACCTCCTCCTCTATGACCCCATTAAGGAAAGCACTCTTCATATCCATCTGGAACAACTTGAACCCTTTAGCCACGGCAAAGGCTAGAAGGATCCGAATTGCCTCAAGACGGGCCACAGGAGCAAAGGTCTCCTCATAATCGATCCCTCCTTCTGACTATACTCCTGAGCAACAAGTCGGGACTTGTTCCTCACAACCATCCCGTTCTCACCCTCTTTGTTCTTCCAAACCCAATTGGTTCCTATAGGATGGCAATTTGGAGGTGGTTCGACTAACTCCCACACTTGGTTTCTCTCAAGGTTCTCCAACTCCTCATGCATGGAATTCACCCAGTTTGCGTTAGATAAAGCATGTCCAATGTCCTTGGGCTCGAAAGCGGCAACAAAAGCAGCATGAGCGAAATGGGAGGAATTCCTGGACCTTGACCGTATAGTGCGCTCGTCGATGTTCCCAATGATCTTTGACAGTGGGTGCACTTCTTGAACTCGCCGGGGAGCCTCTCACCTCGAGACTGCCTCCCCCTCAACACCAGCTTCTCTCACTTGCTCTTCCTGTCGATGCGTCATCGTCGATGAGGTAGACGGTCCACCATGTGCCGTGGACGTCGGGGAAGTAGCAGGTACACGCTCAGCTTCAATCACACGGTTCTCTCCAACATCATCTCCAGCTTCATCCTTCTCCTCTTCAAAGAGGGTCTCAGCCATCTCCTCACCACCTACACACTTAAAGCCAAGAGAGGTACATGGCATTGTCTCGTCGAAGGTAACCTCGCAAGTCTCCATGATTTTGTTAGTTTCAAGGTTAAGCACTCTATAGGCCCTAGAATGATTAGCATATCCAAAGAAGATCCCATCACTAGACCTAGCCTCAAACTTATCGAGTTTTCCCTTCTTGATAATAAAAACCAAACACTCGAAAATGACTCACCTTGGGTGCTCGACCATGCATAAGCTCGTAACATGTCTTCTTCTTGAAAGCTCGCAACAAAATCCTGTTAGAGACATGACACGCAGTATTGACTGCCTCAGCCCAAAACCTCCTAGGAGTCCTATGCTCATCGAGCATTGTCCTAGCCATCTCACAAGGAGTCCGATTTTTCCTTTCCACGACTCCATTTTGAGGGGGCACATAAGGGGTCGAATACTGATGTTCGAGACCAAGATCACTGCAAAAGGCGTCAAAATGAGAGTTCCTGAACTCAGAGCCAGTATCACTGCGGATAGCTCGAATGGCATTCCTATGCCTCTCGTTCTTCAACCTAACGATCAGATCTCGAACAAAACCAAAGGTCTCACTCTTATCCTCCAAGAAAAACACCCAGACATAGCGAGAGTAATCGTCCACCACAACAAAGACATACCACTTCCCACCCACCGAGCAAACTCGACCTGGCCCAACAAGGTCCATATGCAACAGCTCTGTCGGACGCTCGGTCATGACAGCGGTCAAGGGTGGATGGGGAGTGGCTACCATCTTGCCATGCCTACACGGAGCACAAACCAAATCCTTCTCAAACTTTAACCTCGGCAATCCTCGGACAAGGTCAAGACCACTCAAGCGGGAAACCAAATCAAAGCTCAAGTGGCCCAACCGCCTATGCCATTTCCACAAATCACAAGAAGGACCGGCCACCAAACGACGAGTAGGACCGAAAGAACGAGAGATATCAGCCCTGAAAATCTGACCCTCGGGGATGATCATACAAACAAGATCACCTCGAGAGTCCAACAACCGAGACTCACCAGACTTGAAACGAACCTCAAAACCCTCATTGAGCAACTGGGAAACTGAAAGCAAATTGAAGCCCAAAGAATTCACAAGAGCAACCCGCTTCAATGTTACCTTATCACACACTTGCACCACACCCTCAGAAATCACCTTCCCTCGTCCGTTGTCCCCAAACGTGATGTAGATCTTCTCCTTCACAGGGGTGAGGCTGGAGAACCACCGCTTATCTCCGGTTATGTGTCGGGAACATCCGGAGTCAATCAACCAAATGTTCTCCAAGCCTCCTGCCTATAGTCAGAAACAAGAACGAGAATGAGCCAACGACTCGACACTGGGGTTAGCACAAAGAAAGTTAAACCAGTGCCGAGCCATCTGCTCAAAAGAAGGGTTAGCAAACATCATCCCTTTGCCACCAAACTTCCCATGTCCCATGGGAGGAGTACGAACACCACGAGGGGGAAAACGTGGTCCGTAGTTCCTCTGGAACCCAAAACTGTGATCATCTCCCTTGGACTCGTATCGAGGACGAGTAGGGGGACGTCCAGCAAAACCACCACGAGCCTGACCAAATCTCTCACCAACACGCACACCACCATCTCTTTGATCAAACCGCTCACCACCAACTCTCTGTGGAAACCGATCACCCTGAGCCCCAACTCGACCAACACTCCTCACACTTCCCATACCCCGTGGAAGTGGCACTCGAGGCTCAGGCACACCATGAGACTGGCGGTACCTGTCCTGGTTCGCTTGCTCCCTAGCAAGCCTCTCATCCCTCTTCTTCTTGTAGCAAAACTCCGCAAGGTGCCTCTCCTTGCCACAATACTCACACATGAAGGGGATGGGTTTTGGCTTTGGTTCTGGCTTCTCACTGGACCTCACACCCTCTCACTCACAAACTTCACTGGTTTCTGTAAATCATTGGCTTTGGATGGAAATTTGGGTGGATCTTGGGTTGTGTCAAGTTTGTTGCAAAGGTGGTTTGGCTTAGGTGTAAAAGAGTTCTTGGGTGCTTTTGGGAGTGGAACTTGGATGTCTCCGATCATCTCAAACTCGGAAGTGGACTCAACACACTTCTCGTACACACTCTCCCCATTGTTCTCTCCCACTTTCTCACCCAACTTCTCAAACCCCAAACCACGACCATCAGGTATCTTGAACTCCTCAATCATGATACGCAATTGAGGTTCACGCCTGGACAACCAACCCAACACCTTCCTCAAATAATCATTCTCCTCATAGAAGACATCCAAACGAGAAGTAAGCTCAACATTTCGCACACTAACATCATCACAACTAGAACATGCATTCATGACAGGAGATTTCAAAGATGCTTCCAAAGAATTAATGGTAGAACGAGCATCAACAAGCTTAGCATGCAAAGTAGGACATGATTTACAAGCACCAAGCAAAGTGGGTCTAGCCTTAAGCTCATCATACTCGGTCCTGAGAGCATCTAGTTTCGCCATGGTGGAAGCATGCTTTTCATTAAGCACTTTGATCTCATTCAACCAAGCATCACATTCAGAGCATTCAACTTCATCCGAAACAGTAGGAGCAAGTTTCAAAGAGTCATTCTCAAGTTTCAAGTCAAGCAATTTAGACTCTAACTCTCCTACTTTCTCACTAGCATTCTCAAGTTGAGACCTAAGATCCTTCCTCATCTTCTTCGCCTCTCTAAGCACACTATCTCGGTTATCAAGCAACTCATTCAACTTAGAGATCTCAGCAAGCAAAGAGTCGGGGTCACGGTTTACCTCATCCTCAGAGTCAGAATTCGAGTCTTCCTTCTCGCTCTTCTTGCTACTTGAGCTATGTGCCATGCCACAAAAGCCCTCAAGTGCAACGCAGCTCAACCCGTTGAAGTTCTGGCTCACATGCCGCTTGCCCTTGCGCCGCCCAGCGTCTTCATCTTCACTACTTGAACTTGATGGCGAGTCGCTTGAACTTGTGTCGACGTCGCTTGCACCGGCCACCATGGCTCTTGCCTTGTCTTTCTTGTGGCCACCACCCTTGCTCGACCTTCGCTTGTCCTTGTCCTTGCTCTTGGACTTGTAGTAGTGCTTGCTCTTCGATGAATGCTTATCTTCACGCCTCAGATGCGCCTTGTACTCGCTCATCTTGTGCTTGTTCTCCTCCGCTTCGGGACATTCTGCGATGAAGTGGCCGTGCTTGCCACACTTGTAGCAAGTACCCGAGCTTCGCCTTGTGTTCCTCCGGTTCTCATGCAACCGCTCGAACCTCCTTGATAGCAAGGCGAGGTCATCCTCACCCAACACATCGAACTCCTCATCTGGCATAGACATGAGAGAAGACAAGGAAAACTGTCGAAAGGAGGGGTTAGTGTTAGCCTTGGTCTTTGATCCGCCCACGAGAGCAAGACTATGTGAATCAATCGTGCCCTCATGCTTGGATTGCAACCTCCTATCGACCTCGGACGACTTGAGCTTAGAAAAGAGATCATCCAACTCAATGGTCAAGTATTTCCCGGACTCCTTGATGGCCTCAACTTTAGCCGCCCAAACATCATGATCCAAAATGTGTATGTAAGATTTTCAAAGCTTGATCATGCTCGGTGTAAGGAAAAACATCCACATTAGCCTTCATGTTGTTCACGATGGCGGTGAATCTCTGAAACATAGCATCAATGTCCTCACCGGGGAGTTGAGTGAAGTTCTCTTACTCCATCCGGTAAGTGACAAAGAGGCGAGCCTTCACATGGCTATCACCACCGTGAGCAACCAACAACTTCTCCCAAATTTTCCAAGCAAGATCCAAATCACGAACACGCTCAAACTCGGGATCGCACAAACTTCGGACCAAATGATCAACGACTTTTACATTCGCCTCATACTTGGTCTTTGCATTGGGGTCGATCACCACAAGTGTATGGATATCCGGAGGAATCACATAAGTCTTGTCAAGCACAACAAAATCCAACAACTTGCCATGAAGAAAAATCATCATATGAGCCGACCACTTGTGGTAACTCTTCCCATCGAAGTGCGGAGGACCGCCCCACTCTACGTACGCCATCTTTGGATTCTAGACTTGCTAGAGTCACGAGAATCCGGCAACCGGCTCTGATACCAATTGAAGGACCGAAAGGCGACTAGAGAGGGGGGAGTGAATAGGAGCTGGTTAAAAATTCTTCCAAAGAACCTTGCCTATGCCCTACTCAAAACCCGGTCACACACAAGCAATGAGTCGAATCAAACACCAATCGCCAAAGCAACGAGGTTATGGATCAACCCCAAGCCTTAGGAACGATTCCTTGAAGCACACGCGGAAGCACGAAAGAAGAAGCAAAGGAATCGAACACTTGAGCAAATCTGCCAGCCTAGGGTGGACCATCCGCACGAAGCTCGCGGACTGACCGTTCTGTCCAGGCGGACCGTCCGTGGGCCAAGCGCGGACTGTCCGAAAAAGCTAACAGGAACTCCAGAGACTGCAAAAAAATCAGACCGTCCGACCTGTAGCTGCGGACCGTCTGCGAGGAGACCGGACCGTCCGTCACAAGAGTACGGACCATCCGAGCCACTCACTGAAAACCCCAAATGGAAAAACTAGCACGCGGACCGTCCGTGGCACTACTGCGGACTGTCCGAAAACTTCCTCCTAAACAAACTCCAAAAGCCAAGCGATCAAAACGACAAACACGAAGAACGAACGAAGAACTCGACAAACTCGCGACGAACTGGGGCCGGGTGGACAGTCCGCAACAGCCACGCGGACCGTCCGTCCTTCACGGACAGAACAGAAAACAGCCCGAAAACGAAAGTCAACCTCCCCAATCCATCACCGGATCTCCTGAACGGCTAGAGCTCTTGAGACAAGATTTGGGGGAGATGATATGCGTCACTAGGTGAAGCTATGCCCCGAAAATCTTGGCCTCTAATTCACTAAAACGTCAGGAATCGCGGATCACACGAACTCAACTAAGAACAAGGGCTCCAACCGAAAACGCACAAGATCAATAACAAAGGTGCACGAAGCATCCATCCATGTTTCCCTCAAAGAAATCCGGGGCGAAACACTCTCAAATCCGTGGAATCAAGCGAGGAACAAAGGGACCAAAAATAGCACCAAAAAGAGCCACGAAAATCACAACGCCGAATCTTCTATACATACCCGGAAAGATTCACAAGGTCTAGCATGCCGCCCTAGCATCCATTCCTCTCCAAAAATCTCACATGAAGCTCTCATGCTAGCCTAGAGAAAAGGAAGGGAAAAATAGAAAGGGAAAATGAGAAAACGGTGGGGGGAAATGAAACCCTAGAGTCGCGGAGAGAGAGCTCATCCACCAACACCCTTGGCTTATATATCGGGTCCCGCCGGTGTGGTAAATGACTCGACTACCCCTTACACTTCAACTGGCAATACAACCCATGTAGGGGCAATTAGGTAATCTTTGTGGGTCTTGCCATCGGACGGCCACGCCTTCACCGCACCCCGCGTCCTCCCGACGCAAGCTGTGCGATCCCGCCGTGTGTCCTCCGCCTCGAAGCTTCCCGATGCGCCCGGATCCTGTCGCCATCACGTTAGGCCTTCGGACATGGTTTTGAGGCCCAAACCAAGAAACCGTCCACTGATGGTTTTGTGGCCAAACCACTAAACCCCGCACGCTCGGCCCGGCCTCCCGCCAAGCCCCTTAACTCGGCCGCCACCGTGCGCCGGCTCGATCGTCCTCGACTCCGTCTTGCTCGTCTCCCCACCATGTGACCCGCACCTAGTCCCGCTGTCCACCGGGTCCCTCGAACCGAGCCTACTTGTCTCTCCATCTCCGGAGGCCCCTCAAGGCAGAAGACCTTTCGCACCCGTTCTTCACCTGCAACAACACGAACTAGGTCACAGCCTACACCTGCAACACTGAGCCAAGAGTCAGTCCGACACCCGTTGTCAATCACTCATCACTGAGGAGCGGCCATCCATCGACCCTCGGACGCTCTTGGTCCTCATCTTCCACCAGGGCATTGGCGACCCGGAGGTACGCGAGGGCTTGCTCAGCTTCAGGAGTCATCTGGGCTTGCTGGAGCTGGGTAATGGCCGCACCCAGGTTGGCCTGGGGGCTGTTGAAGTTTGGGATCCCAACTTCCTCGAACTCCAGATGCAGGTCCCGAGCACAGGGCAAGACGCGCCGCTGCTCTTCCGCACGTCGCTCAGCGCGGCGGACGTTGGCTTGGATGTGGGCCGCTTCCTCAGAGTTGGTCGCGCCCACGCGGGGTGGCTCGTTCTCCGAGGTCACCATCACCTGATGGAAAACGATCTCTGAGTCATTGGGGGAGATGCGGACCCGGACCTTCTGGAACTCCCCACAGTCCGGAGACTGGGTAGGTCGCTTAGCTCGGCGAGAGAGCTCGTTGTCGATCTTCTTCCGCAGGCGGCACCCGCGGAGGGTATGCTTCGCACCCTTGTGATAGGTGCAGGGCACGTCGAGAGGGTCGCGCCTTGCGCGAGGTGCAGGCCTTGGGTCGCGAGAAGGTCGCCGCCCAGATTGGATCTGAGGAGGCGTAGAGGGTTGGCTCAGGCGAAGGCTGGGCGCAGACTTCAGGCCGAAGGGGAACGCGTCATGGCGTAGCGCTGTCTGCGCCGAGCGCTGAGCTCGTTCACAGATCTCCAGGGTTTCCCTCATCGAGCCGATGACGCTTTCCATTCCCTGGACAAGGTCATAGGGTCTGGGTGGGTGGGTCTCTGATACTAGATCGGGAACGGAGACGGTGGCGGATGCCGTGACAACCTGCTCAGAGGTCGCTGGAGGAGTCGGGGCTGCCGGAGCAGGAGAGGTCGACGTGAAGGATCCAAAGCAGATCTTCACGGGGTCGGCGAGGAAGGCCGCCATGCTCGCCGGGAAGACGACGCCAGATTGGGCCACCATGCTGCACAGCGAGTTCCCGATCGCCCCTACCTGGCGCGCCAACTGTCAGGGGGTGAGGCCTAGACAGATCCGCTAGGGGGTTGCCCTAGGGGTTTGCAGGTTAATGGAGGATCGAGACCTAAGAGTGTAAGTGCTTGTGCACGGGATGTACACGGAGCTAGACGAGTATGGCGGCAAGGAAGAAGGAGACAAGGGTTTATACTGGTTCAGGCCTCCGGAGAGTAAAACCCTACATCCAGTTGTGGTGGATTATGCGAGGATGATGATGAGTCGTTCCTGTGCATGGAGCCCTAGGCCGCCTTATATGAGGAGGACGGGCTAGGGTTTGCATGCAAGGTCGGTTGACCCGTGTCGGGGTCGGTAACAACTGCGGGAAGCATATCTCCTGGATTACAAGGAGTATCCCGTGATACTCGGAGCTACAGGTGGCGGCGCGCCAGGTCTTGGTGTCTTGACTTGCACGCCAGGCTTCGCGGGTCTTCCGGGATCCTGATCATGTCGCCCGCGGTCGTCGGAGGTGTGGATAAGGTCGCTGGTCCCACTTTGCAGGTCGACGGGTCTTCTGGAAGGTCGGGTCCACTTGTCAGGGGCCCCTGGGACCCTGGACGGTGGGGACCCATGGGTACCCATGTCTCTCAACCATGCAAGTATTTATTCGAATAAATAACATATAAAATAAAAAACATTTTATATAAAGTGAAAAAATTAAATGATCCAACCGTCGTGGTGTATGACGGTTGAGGCCAACCACTCTACGCCACGGCGGTTGGCTCTAACCGTCGTACACTACGGCGGTTGAGACTAACCGCCGGAGTCCCCCAGCAACCGCCATGGATGCATCCTAACCGCCATGGAGGCATCCTAACCGCCGTGGCCCACGGTGATTTCACTGCAACTGCCGTGGCCTATGACGGTTAGTCTCAGCCACAGTAGGTCACGACAGTTGCACTTAAACCGCCGTGGGCCACGACAGTTGTCGTATAGTTTTGATAAATTTCAAAACGATCATGTAATTTTACAAAATTCAGAAAAGAATATAACAATTCAGATTTTACTACGGTTCAGGCACGACCTGGCGGCAAGTAGTGATAGTATGTATACTTGGGCATACCGTGGGTCGGCCCATCAACACAAGATTTTGCTTCGGTTCAGGCACAGTCCGGCACATCCTTAGTGTCAGGCTTGGGCTGCTACGTGGCTGACCAGGTATGATTAATGACCGGTCTGTCAGGACTATAGATGGCAACGAGCAAAATAAGCGCAGATATGTGGGGGATATACCCCCGGGGTGCCACACAGAGGGGCCTCACGGTGTACCTGCGGGGACGACGTGGGCCCACAAGAGCGGCACCTGGCGCGGGCGCACGGATCAGGAACGAGCTGGCGCCCGAAGAGATATACTCCCATAGATAAAGGCTAGTTTGTTAGGAAAGATATTACTTGTGATCAAAGGGAAATCTTGTATAACCGACTAGGATAGATCCCACGTGATCTGTAACCCTGCCCCCATGCCTATATAAGGGCAGCAGGGACCCCCTCTAGAACAAGTCAAATTTGATTCCCATTCGCGGAACAATCAATACAACGACCAACGTAGGATGTAGGGTATTACGCATCTTTGCGGCTTGAACCTGGATAAACCCCTGTGTCCTTCGTTCACCATCTAGCTTCAGTCTAGGCAATCCCCTCCACACAATCTACCACCATAGCCTACCCCGTGGTGGACTGCCGGCACCATTGTACCGATAGTTGGCGCGCTAGGTAGGGGCTTGGCCGAAGATAATTGGCAAGCTTGATGGCCGCAGTTAAGATCCCAGCTAGCTGCCTCGCCCTCGCCGCGTTGGGAGCGGGAATTCCCTTCGGGAGCTTCGGTCCCGACTCCACCGCCGACGAGCAGGCGGCCGGCTACGTGACCCCACCTCAGGGTCACATCATCATCGGGGAGATCCCTTGCATCATCTCGGACACCACGATCACCACGGAAAAGCCCTCCGGAGCAGATTCCACACCACCCGCAGTCAACGCACCGGCTCCCAGATCTAATCTGGAGAAGCCCCGGGCCTGCCGAGTCCTTTTCGGCACGCCGTCACCAGCCCGGAGGCCTAGCCTCTCGGTGAAAGACCTTAAGGTTGCAGGATCAGCAGATCCTCCCAAAGGCGATCTGGTCCAATCTATGGATCAGATCATTGGCAACATGGCCGATACCATCACGATCTACGAGGCCACTCTAGACGCCTCGCGGGCTGAGCGCTTCCTCCATGGGTTGAAGAGCGCCGCCGCCTCCGCCTCGGAGATGGCGAGGAAAACCCTTGGCGTGACATCCCTACCCCGGTCGGTTGAATACCACTCGGATGAGGATGCACCGTGCTTCGTGTCGATGGTTATCACCCCACTAGATGGTGATGACCTAGATGAAACCCTCTACCCCATCTTGAAGGAAGAGGGGCAAGTCGGGGAGTGGACCACTGACGGATCGGAGGATCTGCGCCGGCCAAACTACTCGGTTAGGCGATCTGATCCTGATGCTGGGTCGGAAGGCCCCTTCACATCCCTGAGGGCTGCACTCGACATTGAGGACAGCTCCAAGACTCTCGGGTCTACTGACACCACGAAGATCCAATCTGATAGCACCTCATCCTCCGAGTCCACGGACGGGTGTAGGGCGCCCGCTTTTGTGTATGTTGCGGCAGCAGCCGGCGCACCCCCAGCTGTCTCAGAGGACGAGCCCACTCGGGATGGCAAGACCGCCGCCCAGAAGGCCGACCACGAACGCAAAAACACGGATTGGGAATGACAGTGCCAAGAGATTCGGCGCCAAAACGACCAACATCGTGATAACCGGCACCAAGATGGTGAGGATGACGAGTACTACTCGGAATCCGGCCCGCCTCGGCACAGGAGGAGGCGGCGCACATAGCACACTCGAGGCATACGCCCCCGGAGGTTGGAGGACGACTTCACAGTCGACTACGCCGGGCAGAGGGTCTACGCAACCCCCAAGGAGAACCTCATTGTCCTGAATGAGGAGCTCGGGAAGATGCCGCCAAGCACGCCAGGCTTGGCTCGCCTACAAGCCCTGGTACAGGCCTCCGCGACCCAGACTAACCAGAACGACCCCTCCCCACCAGTTGGGCAAGAGGAGACCGAGAACGCACGTAGGTCACGCCGCAAGTGCGCGTGCCGCGACGATGGCGGAGACCTGCGCGAGAAGCTGCGTCACAAGGACACAAGGCATACCATCGACCGCCGCGCCCGGGAACAGCGCCGGCATGAGTCGAAACGTCGCCGCGACTATGATCGGGAGCATGGAGCCCCGAACTGCCATGGCCGTCGCAATGCCACACCACCCTCAGACTCACGTAGTGAGTATGAGGACTACTACTCGGATGACTACACGTACTCCGAGGGAAGCTACAGCTCCCACGAGAAGACCACCGCTGGCCGCCACAAAGGTCGAGAAGAGACCACCTCCTATAATGGTTTCCTCTCCCTGACGGCACGGCTACGGAAGGTGAAATGGCCCCGTGGGTTCAAGCTGTTCGACATAGACAAATACGACAGGACCTCTGATCCCGTCCAATGGCTACAGATATACTCCACTGCGGTCAAGGCCGCGGGGGGCAACTCCGACATGATGGCAAACTATATGCCAATCATGCTCACAAAGGGGTGCAGAAGTTGGCTAGTCGGACTCCCGAAAAACTCCATCGACTCATGGGACGAGCTCTGCACCTACTTCACGTGCCAATACTCCGGCACATGGGAGCGGCCGGGTAACAGGAGGGTGTTGGATCAGATCCGGTAGTGCAAGAATGAGTCGTTGCGCTCATACATCCGTCGCTTCTCTGAAAAGAAGAACTCTCTTCCTTTCGTCGAGGAGCACGACGTCATCAACGTCTTCCAGCACGGACTAGCCTATGACAAGCTATTGAACATGTGGGCTCAAAGGCCCCCCAAGACCGTCCCCAAACTTTTCAATGTGGCAAATATGGAAGCTGACGGTGAGGAGGCTGAGCGTGAGCAACTTAAGAACGTCAAGTCCCGCTGGGATGATGATGGCTCTCCGCGCAAGCGCCACAGACGCTACGATCCGAATCGAGAAGGCAAGGCTGCCGAACAGGGAGCAAGGCGGAACAAGAGGCGCAAGCCCGAGACCGTGGCCGCCGTCCAGGTCGGCTCGAAGCGGATAGACCCCTCTGAGTTCCAGAAGCTCCTGGACATGCAATGCCCGTACCACAAGAACAACAAGCACTCGTCCCAAGAGTGCTTCAGCCTGAAAAACTACTTCTCCAGCAAGAGTCGTTAGAGAGGACCACCAAAGGATGGCAAGGACAAGGATAAGCGCGAGCTGCCTGTGGACGACAACGACGAAGACTTCCAGGTCGCCGACCGCACCGTCAACATGATCTATGGTGGACCCGAGCAGCTGGAGGGGAAGCGCACGGCGAAGCTCATGGATTGTATGCTGTTGTATGCGGCCCAGCACGGAACCCCCCAGTACCTACGTTGGTCAGAGGTCCCGATCACTTTCAGCAGGGAAGACCACCCGGCGGTGCTGGCCAGGCCCGAGTTGTACCCCCTGGTGCTGAACCCCACCATTCGTAACGTGGGGCTCGGCAAGATGCTGGTAGATGGAGGCAGTGGCCTCGATATCATCTTCACTAGCACACTGAAGGAGTTGAGGCTCACCCCCATGGATTTGAGCCCGACGGACAAGCCATTCTTTGGCATCATACCCGGGGATCCCTCGGTACCACTCGACGAGATCTTCTTGCCAGTCACCTTCGGTACGATCGACAACTACCGTACCGAACATGCCCGCTTCATTGTGGCAGATTTCGAGACAACCTATCATGGCATATTCGGCAGGCCTTCACTGGCCAAATTCATGGCAATTCCACACTACACCTACATGGTGTTCAAGGTGCCAGCGCCGAACGACATCCTGACCCTCAGGGGAGACTATCAGACGGCGAGCGCGTGCGAGAAGCAGAACCTCCACATCGCAGCCACGCTCGACCTCTCCAGACGTACCGCGGAGGTCCTGGCCACCGCCAACAAGCTGGACCCGGCCGATCTTAAGATCCCGACGAAGAAGCCCGGGACGTAGGTGATCTAGTGGGAGAAGGAGGTGACGAAGAAGGTGTCCCTTGGGCTCAAGGACCGGTCCAAGACGGCGATCATAGGGGCCAACATGGACCACAAATAGGAAAGCGTGCTCGTCGAGTTCATGCGTGCTAACTCGGATATATTTGCCTGGAAACCAGCGGATATGCCGGGGGTGCCCAAAGAGCTCGCCGAGCACTCCTTGAAGGTTGACGTGAACTCGAAGCCTGTCAAGCAGAAGCTACACCGGTTCGCGAAGGACCGCAAGGAGGTAATAGGGGTAGAGCTTGCAAAACTGTTAGCTATCAGTTTTATAAAGGAAGTGTATCATCCTGACTGGTTAGCTAATCCAGTTCTTGTATCCAAGAAGAATAATCAATCTAGAATGTGCGTTGACTATACCGATCTCAACAAACACTGCCCCAAAGACCCCTTCACCCTCCCACGAATAGACCAAGTCGTTGATTCCATGGCGGGCTGTGCCCTGCTCTGTTTTCTCAACTGCTATTCAAGCTATCACCAGATAAGCCTCAAGGCCGAAGATCATATCAAGACGTCATTCATTATGCCCCATGGCGCGTACTTGAAAGACATCTAGGCCCTAAGTGGGTTTTGGTGTATTGATTGACAACTATATTAAAGATCTAATGCCTTTGTTAAGCATGTGAGCAGGTTGTTACATATAAATAACAAAGCATGATGTATGACATTGAACATCTATATGTGAAGACGTTGTACAAGATAGATTGAGGAATGGGTTATTGCCTCATATTATTAAATGACTTTATATAAGATTGAATGTCATGATTTGTGTTATGAGTGATCCCATAGAGTATACTTGACATATAAACAAGTCAATGAAGGTAAAGAAAGAGACATAGCGATATTGGAATATTGGATGGTCTCTAAATAAATTGGAAGGCTTGTCATGATCAAATGGGACTATAGAATCAAAGAAGGAATGAACTCAAGTGGATTTCATTCTTAATGTTAAATCAAAGCTTAACTCAAAATGGCAACGAATGGATGAAGAAATCAAGTAAGGGATTAGCAATGAGGTACTAAGCTAAGGTTGGCCAAGTAGTGACTTGGACCATGTGCTTGGCTAGAGTGAAGTGGCTATATCTTGGAGAATTTCGAGGTATCAAGTCGAGCCTAACTGAGTGAAGCAATGAAGAAGCATTGTATGTTTGTTGAGTCATGTGAAGGGTGACTTGATCAAGAAATGGGGTTCATTCATATATGAAGATCAAAGTCACTAGCTCAAGGTATAAGTGCTCAAATCAGTGAGACTTGGATGGATGGATCTCTCAAGTGGATATATTGACCAAGTATGGCTATTCATGAAGATGAAGCTCAAGCGGATCTCTATAGGGTTTATATTTGATCTTGAGTATAGGTACGCCGTACTATAAGAGGGATGCATCACAAGGAGTCTTGAAAATGTCTCAGTACTCAAGTAACCTATGTGAGTTGGGAGAGACACAAAAACCACATGTACACGGTCTCGGGTTTGACCCTGTGTCAAACCCGGTGGCACCAGTTTTGGGAAACCGGTGGCACCGGTTTTGTGTCAGCCGGCCCAACGGCTACTTGGTTTGAAATCTCGGTGGCACCGGGTTTGGGAACCCGGTGGCACCGGTTTTCCCCTAAGTTTGCAACGGCTAGTTTTTGGGGAGTTTGGTATTTATACCCCTGGGTCCCCACTGTTGCATGCTGCTATTCCTGAGGTTGCTGGTGTGCTTCCTTGCTATTTCTTGCTAAGCCAAAGCCATTCTAACTCTCCCCAACCCCTCTTGGTGAGGTTGTTTGATCTTTGATAGATCTAGTGAGTTGGGTGGTAGAGAGAAGCCTTTGTGAGCTATTCAAGAGCACTTGAATCCCTTGAGCACTGTTGGATGTCGTCAAGCTTGTGTGAAGCATTTGTTACTCTTGGAGGATTGCCTCCTAGACGGCTAGGCGTCGCCCGTGAGCTACCAAGGTGTGGTGAGCTGCGGGACAGTTTGTGAAGGTGTTGCTTCACCTCTTGAAAGGGAAGAAGCTATCTAGTGGATCGGGGAAAGGGTTGAGTGCAACCCGGCTTCAGTAGGAGAAGCACCCAACGGAGACTAGGATTCACACGGTGGTGAATCCGAACTTCGGTAAAACAAATCTCAGTGTCTCTTGTTGGTTACCTTGCATTTAGCTTCCTAGCTTGCTTGCTCTTGGTATTTGTGGATCTACTCGGGTGTTAGTGTTTGTGAAGTGCAGGCATTGAATATTATATCAAGAACTTCACTCTGTGCTACTCACCTAGTTTGAGTTGATTTCAAGCAAGAAAACAAGGAGGAAAAAGGGGAAACACTGCCAGGCAAATCCGGTGGCACCGGATTTGCAAAACTGGTGGCACCGGTTTTGGGTAGTGTGCATATTCCGCTGTGCAGGCGCTTGTCCAGAGTATCTGGAGTTTTTCCCAGAATCTCCGGACTTTCCAAAAACTCTGGACATTTCTCCGGAGTATCCGGACTTTGCTGACAAAGTTGTATTAAAGTGGTGATTTTCAAGTTGCACCTATTCACCCCCCTTTAGGCGACATCAAGATCCTTTCAATTGGTATCAGAGCCTGGTGCTCCGATTTGAGCTTAACCACTTGGAGTTAAAAGGATGTCGACTATCTGTGATGTATCGTTTGAGCCTCTTCGGTTTGATGGCTCAAACTACTCTTCTTGGTCCGCTCATGTTCTTCATGTATTAAATACTTGGGGTCCTTCATTTGAGCGAGTTGTGGCTGCTAGCATCCTTTCTGATGACTTTGATATTAAGGACATGTCCAATCTATCAAAAGATGAAACGGAATGTGTGCACCACAACTCCACCATTATTAACCTCATGTTAAATAATGTGAGCAAGGTAATTTAAGAATTCATGTTCAACCACGAGGACATTTGTGATGATGCACATCTTATTTGGGTGGAACTCGAACAATTGTATACAAGTGCCAATGATGAAGACGATGAAGAAGAAGATGATGAGTCCCTAGAGGAATGCTCAACATCAACATCTTGCATTTCTCCTCTAGAGACCTCACCCATGAAGCAAAAGAGCTGCAACACCAATGTCACTGCCACTGACCAGGCAAACTCGGTGGAACCGAGTTCGGAAACCAGTGGCACCGGTTTGGGTAGTGAGCAGAGCTGCAGTACTTCATCGAGTATCAATGCAACACCTCATCAACCCAATGAGGTGAATATAGATCCTAGTACTTCCTTTCTATGTACTAACAATGTCAAGTCTCAAGTGACTAAAGGTAAAAAGAAGAAAGGAAGCCAAGTTGAGCAATTTGACTTTGAACTTGATAAGATGACCAAGAAAGATAGAAAGAATGTGCTGGAGCTCATCAAGAGAGTAAGAAGGCAAGAAGATGAGCTCACAAGACAACAAGCTTATCGTGACTTCTTTGAAGAAGAATTGAAGAAGCTTAAGGAGTCAAATGATGTCTTGTCTAGCAAGTGCAAGGAGGATATCACTAAGGCATATGCTTGTGCTACTAACTCTTTATCTTGTGCAGCATCCCTAGAAAAGGAGAATCAAGCTCTCAAGGATCAACTTGAGGAAATCACTTGCAAGTTTGTGAAACTACAAGGCACTCACATAGAGCTTGAATATTCTCATGAGAAGCTTATAGAATCACACACTTTGCTAGAAGTGACAAATGAGGTTTTGATAAACTCAGTTAAATCTTATACACCTCATTGCACAACTAGAACATGTACTCAAGTTGAAAATGATATATCTTGTGCTAACCTATGTAGCCCAAAAGGCAAACCTTCTTGGTATGATTGTGTGGTTGCAGAGTCTTGTGATTACTCCATTGCTCAAGAAAATGATCATCTTATGCATAAGGTCAAAAGACTCAAGAAAGAGGTGGCTAAGTTGAAGGGAAAAGAAAAGGAGCAACCTTCTCAAGATAACTGTGATCCCATGGTGAAGAAGCTTGAGAAGAAGATAATCGTCACTAGATCAATCTCTCAACAAAGCCACAAGATCAATGATCACAAGATTAGCAACAAAGAGAAGCTAGATCACATCAAGTGCTACAAGTTCTCACAAATGGGACATTATGCATCCATGTGCTCATTCAAGCAAGAAGACATTCCAAATCAGTCAAAGAGGCAAAGAAGTCTTGCTCAGAGAAGATGCTTTGGTTGTCATGAAAAAGGGCACAAGATTGAAGCTTGTGTGAACTAGTCAAAGGTTTCCTCAGGGAAACCCGGAGGCACTGGGTTTGTCAAACCGGTGGCACCGGTTTACTCTGAGAAATCCAATATCAAGCTCAACAATGGATTTCTGAAGGCTCAAGATAAATACAAGGAGAAGAATGGCTCCATGACAAGTGTGAATAAGACTAGCAACATTAAGCACAAGATTTGCTACACTTGTCATCAAAAGGGACATTTTGGTAAAGATTGTCCCATGGGTAAGAATCCTAAGCCTATTCACATTCATAATGAAAGTAAATTGCCTAGGATGAACTCAAATGACCAATGTGCCCCTGGAGTGGTTGTATCACAAAGAAGAGGCACAAAGGCCATTTGGGTACCAAAGTCCTTGATAACTAACCTTGATGACCCAATGCACATTGGGTACCAAAACATGCCTAGAAGGACTTTGCAGGTACTTTGAGCAGCATTGGAAGCTTGGTTCACTTGAGAAGATATTCTTTTTCATTTATCTATATCTCAAGAGAAATTGTGTGATTCAGCTCTAGAAAAGGACCAAGTGATATATATGGAAGAAATCTTACTCAATGCTTCTCAAATGATAAGAGCTATTGTTGATGGTGGAAATTCACCATTTCCAACCCTCAATATTCTCACATAAATGGAGGCATATGCATTATTTACTAGCATTTAGGTTTGAATAATGTAGTTCCACTTATCCTTGGAGATTATTTGTATGTAGGCGATTTACCCTTATAAGAGATGGAAACTCCACTTCTATGAAGAAACCATGCCAACTCAGCTGAGGAGGTGGCTGCCACCAAGGGAAACATGGCAATCCACGTCATCGATCCAGGGGAGGCACTCACCGACGAATCAGAGGACGCCACATGGACTTCACATGGATCAAAGGGCCCACCTCGGATACCAAATCAAGCCATGCACCGGGGATGGATCAGAGGGCCCACAGGGTAGCCAACCAGAGGAAGCACACCAGGTGGGGCTGCCCGAGGGGGCCGGCCGATCCTAGGATCGGCCGAACCGACCTAGGGGGCGCCCATCTGGCCCCTACATGTGGTTGCTCCTCATTGGTCACTTGCTGCATTCCCGGGTGTTTAGGGGCCATTTGGGCGTCCGAGCAAGCCTTGTCCTTGCCTATAAATAGAAGGGGAGGGGCTCCCATTTCTCACACACCACTCTCTCATTCTCCTCTCACTTTTAGTTTCCAAGGCTAGGGGGTAGGCTAGAGTAGCTCTTCTTCAGGTTCCAAGTCCTCTTGGAAGTTTAGGTATGAGTTCTCTTTTATCTTTATTTCTTTGTATGACTTTGATCTACTTCAGTTATTCAGCTATTTCATATAAAGTCATGGTAGATCATATTCTTGATATGTTCTTGAGTTCATCCTTTGTTCATCATTTAGAGGCTCGTGTTCTTCGTGAACACTACCTTTTGATCCACTTGAAGGGTGATAAACTCCTTCCTTATGTGTTTGTTCATAAGTTAGAGGCTCGTGTTCTTCACGAACACGACCCTTTGATCTTGTTGATTAGACATAAGAGAGTTCATATCTGTTCGTATGTCTAGCCTTAGTTGATCTTATTAGATGGCATCAGAGTGTTGCATGAGGTCTGTGTTCAAGCTACGGTACTCGGTCTAGTTGACCAGTCTTCTGGTGGCTCTCACCCTGGGTCACAATAGCCCGGGCCGGGTGGAGTCTAGCAGCAACGTAGGCATGGTGCCTGGGTTGTCTGGCTACGATAGTTATGAGCATACCCCCCGTAACGAGAGGTCGGTCCTCAGGTGGTGACAGCCCTGTTGGATCCTAGGGCAACCTCCGTGTTGGGGTACCTGCTGTAGGAGTCTAAAGTCTAGTTTCGCAGAGTGCTGGTCGTCGCGGGCTAGCTCCCCATTTGTACCTGGGTGCTGAACCATGTCTCCCTCATGCAATACTCATGCCCATCTCTTGTATCTTCTAGCTTTGTATGTTTAGTACATTAGAACCTAGAGCTAACTCGTATGTTCCCCCTAAGCCGTAGTGTGCTAGAGTAGAGGTAGATTTGAGGTGTGTGTGTGTCACACTACCCCTATTATCTTTTATCTTACCCCTGCCTTTGAGTGTGTTGTTCCCTATATCTATCTCTTGGTTTACATTCAGAGCAAAAGTATAAGTCTAAGATATCCGCCATTGCCTTCCTTGGATTCGATACCTTAGAATACTCTCATTCCTTGGAGAAATGCTACAATGGTTTATCTGTGCGCTTGCGGATTCATTCATGATCGTTTAGATTAACCTATGGCAAGTCTCAATGTTCACGCTAACCTGCGCCATTAGTTGTGACATTAGGAAATGCCAACAAGCATTTCTAGCGCCAACGCTAAGGATGGATCCCAAATCTATTCTTAAGTGATTGACGTTTAGAAATGTCAACAAGCATTTCTGACGCCGTTGCCGGGGAAGGCACGGGATTATCTTGACTATGCTTAGCATCTGTTTATAAACTCTGAGTAGGTTAGGACAACTCTCAATGCAGGCTAACCTTGATTGTCTTCTTTTATCTTTGGATGATGAAGACAGGTAGTGTATGACTGGTTTCGACCTACCAGGGAATTTTACTGAAGATCCCGAGTCACTTGTGAGGAAAGCTCGAATTCATTTCGGCTCACCTCGTCGTACTCGTCTAGAGGATGAACCAGCTTCCTTTGTACCATCCACGTCCAACGCTATGGCCCAGAAGACACTTCGTGAGTACTCAGCTCCTTCCGCTGACCAGGTGCTGCAAGGCCCTGAGGTGGCAATGGAGACTGAAAATTTCGAGATCAAGACGGGTCTAATCACGATGGTACAGGCTAGCCCATTCTATGGCAAGCCAAATGAGGATGCCAATGCTCATCTGAAGCAATTCCTAGAGCTATGCAGCACTTTCATCATCAGGGGTGCAAATATGGACGCTGTTCATTTACGGCTATTTCCATTCTCCCTCTTGGGGAAAGCTAAGCAATGGTTCTATGTGAATCGGGAATCTATTGACACTTGGAGTAAGTGTTCAGAGGCATTTCTCAAGAAGTTCTTCCCATTGGGTAAAACTAATGCTCTTCGTGGAAGGATTTCTGGTTTTCAGCAAGCAGCGAGTGAATCTATTCCAGAGGCTTGGGAGAGGCTTCAGGAGTATGTCCTGGCCTGTCCTCATCATGGGATGGAAGATTGGCTCATTCTTCAAAGTTTCTATAATGGGTTGACTCCGACAGCCCAAGGCCATATTGATGCTGCTGCTCAAGGAGCATTCTTCTCACTCACTGTTGATAATGCTAAATTACTCATGGAGAAGATGGTCTCTAACCAAGGGTGGAGTGATGAAAGACTCCAACCACGACCGAGGGGTACTCATACTGTTAAGGAAGCAGACATGATTACAGCCAAGATGGATCTTCTTATGAAGAGATTGGATGACTACACCAGCGAGAAGGCTGCCATGGCCACTACTTCTCTGCATATGGACCCTCACATGACTTGTGAAGTCTGTGGCAACACTGGGCACTCTGGCAACTATTGTCCGGAGACTCAGGAGGAAGTGATGTACATGAATGGCAATAACAATGGTTATCGTCCACCTCAACAAGGAGGCCAATTGTGGAATCAACAACACCCTTATTATCAAGGAGGTAACCAAGGTAATTCTTACAATTCTAACCAACCTTCCTTGAGAGATCTTGTTTTTGGGCAAGCTAAGATTAATGAAGGTATTAACAAGAAGCTAGATGCCCTTGATAAAACTGTGGAAAGTCTCAACGTTAAGCTTGATAGTTTTTCTTATGCTCAGAAGAGTCAGCTGAGTTTCAACAAAATGTTGGAAACCCAATTGGCTCAGCTGACTGCTTTGGTTCCATCTCCTGATAACGGGAGGATCCCGGGGCAACCCGTATTCTCTTGTGAAAATGTTAGTGTAGTGTCAACCAGGTGGGGTAAGCCACCTAGGAAGACACATACTTCTGACTATGCAGGAAAGCCCATACAACAAATGCTTGACCCCTGGGAGGAATCAGTAGTAGTGCACAAGAAAGATCTAGGCTACCCGACTATCACTTGCACAATTTATTACAAGAAGATCAGGCATGCCCTTTGTGACCTTGGTGCAAGTGTTAATCTCATGTCCAAGGCCATGTTCGAGCAACTGGGATATCCAGCTCTCTCTCCAACACACGGACTATCCAACTTGCTGATTCAATGATCTGATATCCAGAAGGAATTACTGAGAGTTTATTGGTTAAGGTCAAGAGCTCTTATGTCTTCGCGGATTTCGTGGTCCTTGACATGGATGACGAGGGAGGAATGCCGCTCATCCTTGGGCGACCATTTCTCAGTGATGTATGAGCTAGAATCAATGTGGGATCCGGTATCATCCGTTTCCGCATTGGGGAGAGGAACTTGAAGTTCAAGTTTTAGGACAAGGAAGAGCAATGCTATTTGGTGCAAGATAGTGTTGAGCAGCTTGGGGGAAGGACGAAGCCTTCACCCCAAGGAAGAAATCTCCGTCAAAAAGGCAAAAGAAAATTCGGAAAGAATGGCGGAATATTGAGATGGCACCAACCTCTACTTCTCAGGAGTGGGGTGCTGAATGGAATTGATCGCTGAGAAGAGTCCAACTCGTCGGACTGAAAATGATGGGTCCTTTCTACCAAAAAGGTTAAAGCTGGTATTTATCTCATATTTCCCTTTCCAAAATTTTATTTCCAAAATTGCATATTTGATTTTTCAAAACTCTGCATTCGCATGCTAGATTTATCTAGCCCTTTTCCAAATAAAAATTTCTGAAAATCATTTCTGAGTTTGAAAACCATTGAAAATTTATTTGGGCAATTTCTGGAGTAAACTTTGGCCGGTGCACCTTGGCATATCTTCATATAGCCATTGGTGGCACACCTGCCAAAGGGGGCCAGCACCGGGCCTACCACTGGGCCGGCCGAACCAGGGTTCGACCGAACCCTGGTAACGGTCATGTGGGCCTAGCTTTGGCCAACGGCTCCTAGTCGTTGCCCAACGGCTATCCCGCGGTGTGCTACCCCTTTGCTCTATAAATTGGACAGAGAGGGGGTGCTCTTCACCCATTCAACTCATTTCATTCACACACCCCTCCCTACTCCTTGCTCTCTTGGTTTTCTTGGATTTCTTGCTCAAGATTGGATCATCAAGTGGTCTCTCTAGTGTGTTGTTGAAATTATTGCTATTGGTGGAGCAAACTCGGTAAGAACTTCATTCGATTTCACTAACCCATCACTGAGTTGCTCTTATTGTTTCTTGTTGTTGTGCTAGCATGAATTGGGCGGCAAACACTCTCCGGAGGGTCACGCGCTCACGCTCCCATTCACGGGCAAGCACGAGTGCATCCACCCCCGCCGAGCCGACACCAAGCCCATCAACGATGGATTATGAAGAAGAGCAAGCCGAGCCACAAGCCGCGGAGGAGGTCATCGACGACACCCCCTACCTCAGCTTGCGGGGCGATCGAGAGGATCAAGCCTATGCTCTCTTGAAGGACCGAGTCTTCGCCCACACCAGGGACTTTGACTCAGCTCTCATGAAGAAGACAGGTATGAATCTCGAGTTCGCTTCCATTTGGAATGCTCTTGGTTGGGAGGAGTTTGTGCCGGTCACAGAGCTTGGCTCTCGGCCCCTCACCATCCTGTTTCTTTGCTCTCTTACCGAGACCCCGGATGGCATTGAGTTTCGTCTTTTCGGGACCGATTATCGTCTTTCTTGGAAGGATCTTAGACATCTTCTTGGTTTTAGTCCTCGTTGTGCTGTCTCTTTGAAGCGAGCTTGTAAGGGTTATGTTCGGGAATCTTTCTGGGCAGATATCTCTGGTCTTGTTTACAGTGGCAAGTTTGTACCTCGGTGCAACGATATTGTGCATCCCACTCTCCGCTTGTGGCACAAGTGGCTCGCCATTACTCTCTTTCCACGAGAGGATGTTCGGCCCGTGCGCATCGATGAGATGATGCTATTATACGCCGCTGTCAACCGGATCAAGGTCTCTCCCGTTAAAGCAATGATTCGGCAGTGGATGACGAATTTCAAGATGATAGGTCCTATTGAGTGTACGGCCTTGGTGACTCGTATTGCTCTCAAACTCGGGGTTCTTAGCGGGAATCCCGTACCATTCATCGGGACGCCCCGAGTGGTCATTGATGAGGCATACCTGATCCAGGGACATATACTCAAGAGGGGCCCAAATGATTCTTTGACTTTCTTCTTTCCGGGTTATGCAAATCAAATCCCGTTACCTAACCCGGGGCTTGGATTGTATAACTCGGAGTCACTCACCATTCCCCTTGTTACACAAGAGGAAAGCCGTCGTGCTAGTGTTTCAGGCAGGTCCACCAGGTGCGCGGCGAAGAGAGCACACATGCAGCAGCAACAGCAGTCACAGCCGACACTACCACCACCACCACCACAGTCTCAGCCACAGCCTGTTACACCACCGATGGTAGGAGGGGCCCCTGCGGGGTACATGTCCGGGGTTACCCCTGGATATGCACCTGGTTGGGACCAGCCCACCTACCAGCCGAGTGCGAGTGGCACGGCTTGGGCGGACGCGAGCAGAGCTCAGTGGGCCACACCCGCTAGTTCCAGCTCTGGTGGTCCACCTCCGTCTTCGTCCTTCCGGCGACACTCTTCAGCCTCTGCACGCGATGCTCAGCTCGCGCAGCAGATGGGAGAGCTCACTGTCCAGGTCACGGGATTGGAGGAGACGCCACATGGAGGCGTCCATGCAGCAAGATCAGCGGCAATACATGGAGGTGCAGAGGGCCTACTACGCGAGTCAGGGTTTCTTCTACCCTCCTCCGCAGTGAGCCTGAAGCTAGCTTGGGGGAGGACCCCCATCCTGAGGTAACTTGTATCTTCCTTTGTTTTCAGAATTTCTTATAAATGAAAATCCAAAAAAATCTGCAAAATAAAAAGACCAAAAATATTTATTTGCTTTCATCATCATCATTTGCTTAGTTTGCTTTGATATGCTTAGTAAGAATGCTTTGCCTCTATGGTTGAAATGATGAATAGTTGCTCTGTTTATTCTCCTCCTATGTCTTGCCTACAACTTTGTATCCTACCTAAGTTTTGAGTTTGTTGGCTTGTATGTTCAAACCTCAGCATAAAAACTGTGGGTAGCAAAAAGCATGATCCTTGCCTAAGTTGTTGTGAGACATGATATGGTATAATAGAGTGCTATGATCTTGTGCTTAGTGATGCTTGACATCCGGAGTTTTCCTTTTTGAAAAATCAAAACATGATGAGTTCCTCAATGATGAGAATTTCCCATCCAAGGCCATATGTAGATTCTAGTTCTTAGCCTCCACATATGCAGCTTGTTCTCTCATTGAGCTTTGTCAAATTGTTGTGACCCTTGTTAGAACTCATACTCCCCTAATCAAGATCACGTACACGTTCATGCTAAACTTCTACACTAGAAGTTAAGCATTCATCATTTACTCCATACTGCTTATGCATTCTTCCACAAATAAAACTCTATGTATCTTTGCATCATTCATCCCTCTCCAAATATCTCCAATAGAGACAAAGGGCTAGCTGATAAAAAAAAAGAGAAAAAGAAAGAAAAGCATGCTTAAAAGCATGGCAAAAATAAATAAAGAGAGCTAGCCCAAGTCTCGAAAAAAGTTCAAAGGAGAAAAAGGGATTGATATGTGCAAGAGAAAGAGTTCCACCATATAGATGGTAATAACTAGTACCTACTCTGGGGCTAGTGTCCACCTTACCATCAATCCCTCATTCCCTCATATAAAACATGGCAATATCTAGCACCCATTTCCGGGCCTAGTATCCACCTTGCCATGCTCATATCCATCACACACATATGCACATCTTGATCAGGATGTATGTTTGTTTCTTCCAAGGATCCGGTTTTTGACTTAGCAAAACATGAGAGACAAGTATGCCACATCTTCCCTACCTACAGCTCCACATACAGCCTATTAGGAGTAGGATGTGAAGAAAGGCAACATTGATGCCTTGGTGAGGAACCATACACCATTGAGCGATCCGAGAGTATCATTTGAGGAACTCTAATTTTCTTTTGAAAAATTTGCAAAACCTCCGGATTGATAAGCTGATCAAGGTATGAGTGATTATGTATTTCTATATAACCATTCTGTGTCTCAACCACCCAAGGCAGGTGAAGCTATATGCCCCATGTATCAGGCGAAAGGCAAGAACATTGCCAACTTGTTCAACTCTTGGTAGAGTACTTTGCCGTATGTTTGCCATAAATTGAGAATACAACATTGTAGCAACTCCTGATCAACCAACCTAAGTCTCTAATGTGTTGCTTCGAGACGAGCAAGAGGTTAGCTTGGGGGAGTTTGTTGACGGTGGAAATTCACCATTTCCAACCCTCAATATTCTCACATAAATGGAGGCATATGCATTATTTACTAGCATTTAGGTTTGAATAATGTAGTTCCACTTGTCCTTGGAGATTATTTATATGTAGGTGATTTACCCTTAAAAGAGATGGAAACTCCACTTCTATGAAGAAACCATGCCAACTCAGCTGAGGAGGTGGCTGCCACCAAAGGAAACATGGCAATCCACGTCATCGATCCAGGGGAGGCACTCACCGACGAATCAGAGGACGCCACATGGACTTCATATGGATCAAAGGGCCCACCTCGGATACCAAATCAAGCCATGCACCAGGATGGATCAGAGGGCCCACAGGGCAGCCAACCAGAGGAAGCACACCAGGTGGGGCTGCCCTAGGGGGCTGGCCGATCCTAGGATCGGCCGAACCGACCTAGGTGCGCCCATCTGGCCCCTACACATGGTTGCTCCTCGTTGGTCACTTGCTGCATTCCCGGGTGTTTAGGGGCCATTTGGGCGTCCGAGCAAGCCTTGTCCTTGCCAATAAATAGAAGGGGAGGGGCTCCCATTTCTCACACACCACTCTCTCATTCTCCTCTCACTTTTAGTTTCCAAGGCTAGGGGGTAGGCTAGAGTAGCTCTTCTTCAGGTTCCAAGTCCTCTTGGAAGTTTAGGTATGAGTTCTCTTTTATCTTTATTTCTTTGTATGACTTTGGTCTACTTCAGTTATTCAACTATTTCATATAAAGTCATGGTAGATCATATTCTTGATATGTTCTTGAGTTCATCCTCTGTTCATCATTTAGAGGCTCGTGTTCTTCGTGAACACTACCTTTTGATCCACTTGAAGGGTGATAAACTCCTTCCTTATGTGTTTGTTCATAAGTTAGAGGCTCGTGTTCTTCACGAACACGACCCTTTGATCTTGTTGATTAGACATAAGAGAGTTCATATCTGTTCGTATGTCTAGCCTTAGTTGATCTTGTTAGATGGCATCAGAGTGTTGCATGAGGTTTGTGTTCAAGCTACGGTACTCGGTCTAGTTGACCAGTCTTCTGGTGGCTCTCACCCTGGGTCACAATAGCCCAGGCCGGGTGGAGTCTAGCAGCAACGTAGGCATGGTGCCTGGGTTGTCTGGCTACGATAGTTATGAGCATACCCCCCCGTAACGAGAGGTCGGTCCTCTGGTGGTGACAGCCCTGTTGGATCCTAGGGCAACCTCCGCGTTGGGGTACCTGTTGTAGGAGTCTAAAGTCTAGTTTCGCAGAGTGCTGGTCATCGTGGGCTAGCTCCCCGTTTGTACCTAGGTGCTGAACCATGTCTCTCTCATGCAATACTCATGCCCATCTCTTATATCTTCTAGCTTTGTATGTTTAGTACATTAGAACCTAGAGCTAACTCGTATGTTCCCCCTAAGCCGTAGTGTGCTAGAGTAGAGGTAGATTTGAGGTGTGTGTGTCACACTACCCCTATTATCTTTTATCTTACCCCTGCCTTTGAGTGTGTTGTTCCCTATATCTATCTCTTGGTTTACATTCAGAGCAAAAGCATAAGTCTAAGATATCCGCCATTGCCTTCCTTGGATTCGATACCCTTGGAATACTCTCCTTCATTGGGGAAATGCTACAATGGTTTATCTGTGTGCTTGCGGATTCATTCATGATCGTTTAGATTAACCTATGGCAAGTCTTAATGTTCACACTAACCTGCACCATTAGTTGTGACATTGGGAAATGCCAACAAGCATTTCTAGTGCCGACGCTAAGGATGGATCCCAAATTTGTTTTTAAGTGATCGACGTTTAGAAATGTCAACACCTATCTCTGTAGATGTTCATGCTCATATGTGAAACATGTTCTTATGCAAGTTAATCATATGAGTTGAACAAGCTACATATGCTCTCTCTAGCAAAATTATGTCAAATACCATTCGATGCTATTAACCGCTTCATCTAGAAGCTTTGAGTGGTTATTGCATGTAGGAGCACAGATATGAGCAAAAATAAAATAAAGAATCAAGAAAAGGATTATTTGCATCTCTTGGAAATACAAAGGTGCAGAACTCTGAGAGAATCCGGTGGCACCGGATTGGCAAACTCGGTGGCACCGAGTTGGTCAGGATCAGCATAAAAGGAGAGGAAAATAATTCAAATGTGTTATTCAAATATTCCCTTGGTCCTACCCCAGAATTATTTGTGAGCTTTTCTTGATCATATTCGTCATTGCTTATTTGCTCATATAATTTTGACCAAAATGTGGAGCTAGCTACCCTAGTGCCCTAATTGAGCTAAAAGTGCAGTTGTCAAGATTCATACTTGATGCACCTATTTAGGGGGAGCTCACTTCACATTTTGCGTCTCTTGGTACTAACACCACTTGCAAGGCTTCATGTGTGTAGTTCAAGTGAGAGGTGTGCTATGTAAATATCTATATGCTACACTTGAATATATCTTATGGCAGGGGTCACTACGTGAAAAACAGCCATTTGTTACAGGTGCGGATGGCCATTGGTAACGGGCAAAACGCCCGTTACCTATCAAGCGTTACAAATAAGCCAACAAAGGTAATGGGCGGATGCCCGTTATCGATAACACATAATTGTAACGGGCATCTAACAAAGGCCGTTACCGAAACAAGTTACCGGTCACCTGAAATGTTTGTTTCTCTGGGCCCACATGGACCTTTGGTAACGGGCACAGAAACCTAGCCCGTTACATGAACTCACTATCGGAGACGTTTGCTGTGGACACGCGTCTGCATGTAAGGAGACGCATTTTTTGTACGCGCGTCTTCTCTGTCTGGATGACAGGAGACGCGTGCTCTGCATGCGCGTCTCGCCTGTCTCCATGAAAGGAGACGTGTGCTCTGGACGCGCGTCACGTCTGTCTCGACGACAGGAGATGCGTGCTCTGGAAGCGCGTCTCCTCTGTCTCGACGAAAGCATCAACTTGTAGTGCCCACCGGTCAGTATTAGTAACGGGCGTTCCAAGTGAAGCCCGTTACTCACGGATCTGTTTTTGTAACGTGCCTTACTTAACGCCCGTGACTGATACGTAGGGCACCTACAGTAACCTACCCGTTTTCTGGCTGCATCCCAGAACCAGCCAGTATTTGGCAGCCACCAGATCAGGGGCTGCATCCTGGAAACAACCAGGATTTGGCAGCCACCACAGTAATGCTAGGAGACATCACAAACACATTCTCATCACATATATACACAAGCAAGATCACATATATATACACAATAATGCGAGATCACATCAAGTTCCTCATCAGATCGACATGCATGCTAAAGTTTCAAGTTCGTCATCGGTGCTTTGTGTGGATGGAGTCCTGAGAAAACTACCTAAACCAAGCAACATCTGACCCCAGCCAAGCAGGTTTCTCAGGTAGTACTAAACTAGCCTGAATGCAGCAAGTTTCAAGTTTGTCAGGCAGTACAATGAACTCACGGTGCACCATTATAGAGGTTGCCATTTCGGTTGAGGATCTCCTTAACAATGTACTCGCACAACATCTCCCGGATCGGCTTTAGATCTTCTGTAGAAACATTAAGGGCAAGTTTGAAATCCTGCAGAATAAAATAATTATGAGAATACAAGTACAAATCAGTTTCTAAAATCAAATGGAGAATATATGAGCAGAGACAAAGGGTGAGAGCATTATCTACTTACAGCAGCCTTCTTGATGTGAGGTATGTCTTCAATGAGTTTGAACATATTGAATGCCACATGGAATGCCATATTGAATGCCACATGCTCAGGCACACTGTGCATCGAGGTACCAAAATGACAAGTTAATGCAGTACCAAATTGGTATGAAGGGACCATAAAAAAACCTCGGTCTTACAGTGGTATTTAGCTTGTGCTTGAATGTCTGATTGGATTTTAGCTTTGTCTTCTTTCCTTTCATCCCTTCGTCCTTTGGGCATATATCTTCAGAGGCCCTGCATGATCAGCAATACTGATTAGAAACACTAAGAGATTGAATTTTGTGAACAAAACCTACAAGGTAAGGACCAAGTCACAAGCGCTCGGAGGTCTTCGAACTTTCGCGGGGGATGATGTTTAGCAGAATCTAGATACCAAACCTCTTTGAACTTCATACAGATGATCAGTGTGACATAGTGGCCACCGGTGCCGAAGGCACCCACCATGTAGTCATTCGTCATTGCATTTCTCAATGCTTTTATTACAAGGTTAGACTCCTTATGAATCTTTGTGGTCGTGAGAACCCGTGGATCCAAAAACCCAACACTGATCTTCATCTCCGCTGCCTTGTCCTTCATTTTCCTACAAAAAATCCAAATGTTATCATGCATGAACTTTGTGGTCAAAATTAAAGAAATATCTATTTTGGTTTTAAGGCACTTACAATGTCCACAACCTCAAGAAGGCCTCATCCAGAGCAACCAGGGTTATAAGGTCATACACGTGACTGAATGCAATGTTTAACATTAAATCACTAGCACCATGAAAGGAGTCTTCAGGCAACTTTGCTGGAAAACTAGGTTTATCCATACTGTGTTCCATGGCATAAGCATGCAACCTGGCACAATTCGGTCCAGCAGCCTGTAAGTCCGCTTCTGACAACATAGGCACAACAGGCTTGTATTTTGGATCCTGTTTTGTCCAAAAATAGTTAAGAAGCTCATCTCTAGGCAGAGGTTTCCTGGCCCCCTTCTTCTGTGGTGGCAGCTGCTCAGGCGGAGATTGCCTGTCCTCCGCCTGTCGCTGCTGCTGCTGTTGCTGCTGCTGCTTAGGTGGAGATTGCCTGGGTTCCTCCTGCTGTTGTCGATGCTCCTACTGTGTAGTTTTGCTTATCTGCTGCTGCTTCTTAGGCGGAGATTGCCTGTCTTCCTCCTGCTGTTGTCGATGCTCTTGCTGCGTAGTTTTGCTGATTTGCGGCTGCTGCTGCTACTGTTGCTGAGCTTTCTCTTGCTGACGCTGAGCTGCAGTACCTCCATCTGATGCTGTACCCCTGCTACCTGATGTGGGAGCAGGGTTGGTATTTCTCGTAATGGGTGGCACATGGATCCTGTTCTTTGACCATTGGATCCTTATACAGAGAGCCTCAGCTAGGGTTGTTACTTCATCCCCCCCAATTGGTACAGGTAGAGGGTAGTGACCCGTATTGCCCCACACATAACTAGGTTGCACCACAGCATACCCATCCTACACCGGTACTGTATGGAGAGTCTTTTGCAATGGAAAGACAGTGGCTAGTGCGAGCTCCACTTTATTCCCGGAGCCATCCAAAAGGTTGCACTTGGTTGGCTCTGTCAGGTTATCTATTGTGTCCAGCATAGGTGATCGTATCAATGTGATGTTGACTACCTTCGTTCTCGCTGACATGCCAATGGTCTTCCTCTCTGCCACGTGCTTCTTCTTCCTCACTGCCATGCACATCTTCTTCCTCGAGGCCATGCACATCTTCTTCCTCGAGGTCATGCACATCTTCTTCCTCGCTGCTACTGACAGGTGGTGATTGGGGAGGATGAAGTACCTTTTTCCTTATATCAAAGCCTGATTCTTCTAGAATGCAGACAATTCTGGTGACTGCTTCAACAACTAGGTGTTCCATCTGCGGTTCAGCCTTCTTGTTCCTCTTCTTCCTGTATATTCCAGCAAACTCTTCACCAAACCCTTTACTCCAACCAAGTGAACTAGACATGCCTCAGACCCGACCTCGATGCTCTGGAGTCTCAAGTGCTGCGGTGAGGATATCATTCTCCCTAACCCCGAAAGAACCATCGCTAGCCTGAGATGCAAGTGTTTTCACCCTAGTTGCTACCCCCACCACCGCAGGGTTACTGAATGTTATGTCCCCACTTCCTTCACTAGTGGTCTTCCTCTTCCCTACCCTTGCCCGCAGATAAGGCCTCGAACGTCCAGGAAATTGGTCCCAAGGGTTCTGTTTTCCTTCTTCAGCTAGCTTTGCATCCTCCTCCTCCCACTCTTTCCTTTTACGAACATAACCTTTTCTGCCCGTCCTGTGTGGCTTATCATGCAATGCTCTCTTTTCTTTCATCCCCTGGCTCAATCGCTGAAATCTAGGAGAATTGGTTTCCTGCACAAACACGGTCCAGTCTTCTGGCTGCAAAAAGGCATGCTTCACAGAGGGAGTCTCCTCTTGGCTCACAAATTTTTTTCTTAAATGGGTCTTGAACCGCCGTTGCAAGGTTCCAATCTCTGACATAGCTGCCTTAACTGCCTTCTTGCGAACAGATTCAGCCAAATTGGCTGGGTAATCTAGCTTTTCCTCTAAAACTGTGAACAGCTCTTCCTTCTCAATTGGTGAGAGATCTTCAACTACCCTGTTGATTGACACCCTCTCTCGAGCAATGAGGCCACAGACCAATACAAATCTATCCCTCGCAGCATCTGGGGTAGGCCAATAATTGTTATCAAGTCCAGTTGCGGTCAACTTGTCTTCTGGCCATTTGGTTTGTGTCCTTGACCCGCGGGATCGAGTACTACTCGCAGCAGTATGTGCTGATTGACCCTGTGAAGAAGGATCACCGTTGATAGGCTGTGAACAAGGTTCACCGTCGATGGGCTGTGATGGTGCACTGGAGGTAGAGGAGTTTGGTGTTGTGGGAGACTGCATAGATGATATGTCAGGTCGTCAGTAGAGCAATATAAGCTAGACTGAAAACCTAAACAAAATAAGATAAATTCTTATTCTCTGACAGGCAAAATAGTTGATATTAGCATACAGGTTGGGGATAGGTGCTAACCATTTTGACAGGGTGAAGCAATATGCTTATATATCAAACCAGAGACTAAATTCCTTCAACTGCTTCCTTGTCCAACTTCAGCAACAATGAATTGTGTGTTCCATGTGTACATGCAACAAGAGGACAAAGCAATTAGAACTAAAGTATGCTAACAGGTCCAAAGCATAACTGTCGATCTGGTACATTCGAAGCATAACAAAATTTGAACAGTTCATATAAGTTCATCTGTTAGCAACAATTTATTCAAACAGACTTGGAGGAACAAAATTCATTCGTCAAATCCACAGCCAATCAATTAAAAATGAACTATTAAGGCATGCTATACTAATGCAGGCAATTCCAGGAGAATAATCCTATGTGAACAACCGTAAAGTAGCATGTCTCCCTAATCCACCTTGACAGACATAGCAGATTGGGTGGCCGAGCACTGAGAGGGCGTTGGGGGTTCAAGCAGCACTAACCTCTGTCGCGAATGAAGTAGTTGTTCTCGTGGTGGTCGGAGAGGCCCGATCCGCGTCGCCTCGTTGCCTGAGGTGGCCGGCTCGTCGTCGTGGCCGGGGATGCCGGATCCGCGTCACCGTCTCTAGGTTGGCCGGACGCCGTCCGCACACCAGTAACCGCGTCCTTGTCACCGTCGTCACGGCTGGAGCCGCTTCGCTGACGTCACGCCGGGAACGGTGGGGCTGGAGAAGAGCAGGGCTGCGGCGGGGAGAGCAGCGGCGGCGGGCTAGGGCTGGAGAAGGAGCAGGGCGGTGGCGGGGAGACTGCGGGCGTGGTGGATCTGTCTGAATTAGACTCCCGAGTATATATATGTCCCCTGCCCGCGTGTTACTATGTTCACGGAAATTACTGGCGTGCCCTTGAACGGCTCTCTGGTGGAATTGGAATTCCATGGGCATTATAGTCAATATAGGTGGGAATTTTTGAACAGCGCGCGCAAGGTTTGCCTGCTGACGCTGACAATGGATAGTCATCACCGACGCTGGTTAGTAAACCCGCGTCAGCTGGATAGTCATCGCCGACGCTGGTTAGTAAACCTGCGTCGGCTTCGTCGGCATGTATCTTCTTTATATAGGCTGCTGACACTGACGCGTGGGCCCGACACTATTTTTTAGAAATGAAACTCGCATCCATCAAATATTAGAGCCGGTAAAACAGCACCTAAAAATTCATTAAAAATAACATCAATTCATATTTGGACATTTAGTATTTTAATAAAATATCAACAGTCACACTTGTGTACCCAACATTCTTATAATTCGAATATACATCTCATGCTTGTGATATAATAATTCTAATAATATCTTAATTTGCTCCAAAAATTCTACAAATTGACGTGGCAACATAAATTGGGTACCTAAACTTGTCATAAAAAATTCAAATGGTTTCGATAAAGGAAGAATATACTTGTGTACAAATTGCTACATCTCTCACATAGTTTCTTAGAATGTTGCTTGAACATTGAAGTTTTTCACACTTTGCAACATGTTCGATCTGTACGCATTTGAAATTTTTACACAAGCTTGTGTTCACCTTAAGATTACGAAATGCAAAGTTTCATTACTAATGGTTGTGGAAAACAAATATTATTTCTATGTTGTACTTACAAAGAACAAGATAAAGGCATATAAACATTATTCACGAAACGGAATATACACTAAACAATGAAATTAATGAAAATATGGGGATTTTAGAAAAAAATAGGAAAAATCATCAAATTTGGACTAAGTACGACAGAGAAATACATGTTACAAAATTTGACTGCAGATTAAAAGGAGAAATGAGAACTGTTCTTCATTCCAATAGAATAGAGGGGGTGGTTAACCCGCGTCTCATTTGCCCCTCCAATCCTCGTCTCCTACGCCCACCCAATAGAACAGAGGAGGAAGCAGACTAGCAGAGCCCACCGCCGCCGCCGCCGCCACCGCCGTGCCTGCTTTGACATCCAAGAGGGCACCCTAGGCCTCTAATGCGGCAAATAAGACCACCGCAACCTTCGATTTGACTCAGAAACATGACAAATCAAATCTTGTGGATGCGACACAGAATATGTAATAATTTACATTCAATATACATAATTTTTCACCCGCAAAAAAAAGATACATAATTTTTATTGATGCTTCCGCCTACATCCCGATGTTCATCCTGCTGACGGCGTACTCCACCGTGGCGCTGAATTCACGTATCCAGAGGTTGAACTCATGACGGATGCGACACTCGGCGCTGCACTAGTGGATGATCCCTGGGGTCTCCGGCCTGTAGCGTCTACATCCTGCTGCCTAAATGCAGACGTGGGGATTCTGGACGGGCAGCAACGGAATGTCATCGTCGCCGTCACGAAGCCAGTACCACCACACAATGTTCTGGAGATCTCGGCGGACGAGGTAGCGCAGCCGGTGCAGGTTGTGGTTCTTCCACCGCCGGTCAGGAGGCGACGGCCCGCTGCTGATTTCGTGGAGCAGTGCCATCGCTTCGGGGTTCGCAGGGTTGCGACGGTACTTCAGCATCGCTAAGAAGCACTTCGCACCGGCGTCTTTGGCAGCGGCCTTTCTGACGAGCTCCAGACCCTCATCGGGATTCCGCTGCCTCATCAACCTCTCCATCCCCTCAAAGCATAATGCCTCCGGATGTTTGGCGAGACGGAAGCGCTCCTCCAACAAGGACCTGACGTAGCGATTCTTGCACACTTGACAAAGCTCACGTAGCGACACCTGCAGGAGTACCTCATCCGAGTCGCAGATGCACCGGAAGGTGCCGCAAAGCCGATTACGAAGGATCAGGAAACGAATGACGGGCTCACCCTTGATGCAGCGGAGGATGATCTGGGTGACCAGTTCATTTCGCAGCAGCTCCATGAAGCACACCGCGGCCATGAAGGAGAAGGGGAAGGAAAAATGGAAAGGCGACGGGATCTGGAAATTGAAATGCGACGGGGTTTGGAAAATGAAATGCGACGCGGCCATTTATGGAACTGGAAATGCGACGCGGTTTGGCTGCTGACGCGTGGGCCCGACAACTGCCCCTGTCCCTCCACCTTCCCGCGAAATTGAAATGTGATGCGTGTTTTTGGATAGTTTTGCTACCAAAAAACAGTTCCCAAGGCGTAGGGAGACGTGGGGTGTGGGGAGGAGAGGCGCCCTGACGGTTCACGTATTGTCATCATAAATACCCGACTGGTTGCTCCCTAATCATATCGTTTCTTCTGCTTCATCTTCTTCCCCCTCGCCATCACCACCGGTACCACAAACTCCGGTCACCAAGAGATCACCAGCAAGGAGCGAGAAGAGCATGGCGTCGAGTGACCCGTCGGCGAAGCGGGGACGAAGGGAGGATGACGACGACGACGAAAGCTGCCGTCGGAGGAAGTTGACCATCGAGAAGGGGAAGGAAACGGCGGTGCCCAAGGAGAAGAAGGAGAAGAATTCGGAGGCCGCCGACATCAGCTTCGCCATCGAACTGCTCTAGGGCGCATTCATGAAGCTTCGAGATGTTGGCGCAGCGTTCAAGATCGAGGCGCGTGACGATTACAACGATCGCAGCCTCAAGGGTCTCGCCTTCAGGATCCATGTGTTGGCTGAAAAGTTTGAGAAGCTCCCCGTGGTCCAGCGGTCTCTCCTCGGCGATGACGACGGCTCCGACGGTGGCGACGACGGCTCCGACGGCGGCGGGACTCCGACAGCGGCGAGCGACTAATTGATCCACTCCTGTACCATTAATAATGTGTTTGTGATTATTGTGTGTTCGTTAGTTTGTCCTCGTCAGGTTGTTGGACTGCTTAGTTTGTCGATCATGAATTGCTTATAGTTTGTTTGTCGATCATGAACTGGTTAGTTTGGTTGTTGGATTTTGTATACATGTCGCATGAACTCGATCTAAGAGACGCGGGCAGATCCATCAGCATCGCCTACAGTATCTGTTCCTCCTGTGACGAACTCGATCTTAGAGACAATGGATAGTCATCACCGACGTGGGTTAGTAAACTCGTGTCGCCTTCGTTGGCAGGTTGGTCCGGACTGCTGACACTGACGCGTGGGCCCGACACTATTTTTTAGAACTGAAACTCGCATCCATCAAATATTAGAGCCGGACATTTAGTATTTTAATAAAATATCAATAGTCACACTTGTATAACTAACATTCTTATAATTCGAATATACATCTCATGCTTGTGATATAATAATTCTAATAACATCTTAGTTTGCTCCAAAAGTTCTACAAATTTACATGGAAACATAATTTGGGTACCTAAACTTGTCATAAAAAATTCAAATGGTTTCGATAAAGGAAGAATATACTTGTGTACAAATGGCTACATCTCTCACATAGTTTCCTAGAATGTTGCTTGAACATTGAAGTTTTCCACACTTTGCAACATGTTCGATCTCGTACGCATTTGAAATTTTAACACAAGCATGTGTTCACCTTAAGATCACGAAATGTAAAGTTTCATTACAAATGGTTGTGGAAAACAAATATTATTTCTATGTTGGACTTACAAAGAACAAGATAAGGCATATAAACATTATTCACGAAATGGAATATACACTAAACAATGAAATTAATGAAAAGATGGGGATTTTAGAAAAAACTAGAAAAAAATCATCAAATTTGGACAAAGCACGACGGAGAAATACATGTTACAAAATTTGACTGCAGATTAAAAGGAGAAATGAGAACTATTCTTCGTTCCAATAGAACTGGGCCCCACCCTAATTAGAGACGCAGGATGGTTAATCCTCGTCTCATTTTCCCACACAAACTGTTCTTCATTCCAATAGAACAGAGGAGGAAGCAGAGGGCACCGCAACCTTGGATTTGACTCAAAAATATGAGAAATCAAATCTTGTCTATCAATAACCGATTGGATGATACTTTACACGATAGAAGAAGACAATACATTCGTAACGAAGCCTACATTCATCACTACAGAAATACATGCAAAACCCCCTCCGCCTCGGCACCGTACCGCAGAATGCTTTGCCTGCGCAATGTTGAATGTTGCCTCGCGCCACCACCGTTGGCAGCGTCGGCCGGCCGAGGCCACGGCGGAGGGCGACACTCCTAATTTGCCAAGCCAGATTGACCCCACGATGCTGGAAATCTAGGGATTGCACATTGCTGATCAAACGCAGACGCCACTGTCCTTGCTCCTCGCCCTCAACATGTTTCATGTACGCAATTGCAGTGGTGTCGGCGTGGGCCCCGCTGTTGGCTCTATAGAGGAAGACGGCGGCCACATAGGCCGCCCCTCTGTGCCCGTCCTTGGCAGCGCGGTGGAGCTCGTCGAGGGGAGGCTGAGGGCTGCGGTTCCTGCCGAAGATGTCGTCCATCCCGGTGAGAAAGCAGGCCACCGGGTTGCCGGCTACAGCCAGGCTACGAAGGAAGACGTCGTAGCCGACGGGGTCGTTGTTCTGCATCTGCTCGACTGGAACCCGATCCAGTGGCAGGCGCCTAGCGACGTCTCTGTCGCGGCAGGGGCGGAGCATGTCCTTGCAGGTTGCCCGTAGGCTGCAGAGGTCCACCATAAGCCGATTCGATGTCGCACCGACTCGGCCAACGATGATCGCCAGCACCTCCGCCGGGAGTTCCACGAGCGACCGCGGGTGCTCCCTCGATGCCATGAGTGCCGATGATGATCGCGGAGGAGGCACGACGAGGAGTGTATAGGCAGTTGTGGTTTTCTCGTGGGTAGATGAAGGGGATGTGGTGGTTTCGCGGTTATTTATTTTGGAGAGAAGATACAGGAGACGCGTCTCCAATGAGTGGATACTACTAATTGCACATCTCTCTTATCGAGGAGTCAAACTCTTTGAAGTTTGACAAAATGTTAGACAAAATACTAATTGCACATCTCACTTATAGACATCTTAGGCAGTATCTGCATCTTAGGCAGTATCTTAGGCAGAATATATAGGCATCTTAGGCAGTATCTTAGGCATCATATATTACAGAAAGGAGATTCATTCAAATTCCACCAATACACATCCTATATATATTACAAAAAGGATTCCATTTCCAGCAATAGACATCCCTGCATTTTACAAAAAGGATCGGATTCAGCAGAAATCAATCTTGCTTCTTTTTCTTCTTTGATTTTTGTATATGGATCTTTTCACGATGGTCGCTTCGCAAGTATGGTGTTTTGTTAGCTCCCAAGACTCAGGGCATGTATGAAGTGTGAAAGGATGGACTTTCGTCAAACTGGTTGTATTCCTCCTCCTCAACAACATTTTCAACCCCAACAATCCTTTTTTTTCAGGCAAAACCACACTCCAGTTATTCTTTGCAAGGTCAGGTACATAGAACACTTGCTCAACATCCTTGGTGAAGACAAACGGTTCGGTTTTGTAACCAAAGACCCGGAGATCAACACTAACATAACCAAATTTGTCCTTGATCATAGCTCTCTTCGCATTGGTAACCCATCTACACCGAAACAAGGCTACCTTGAATCCTACATAATCAAGCTCCCAAATTTCCTCTATTTGACCATAATATGTGGTTGTGTTCTTCTTATTGTCGACGACCCGTACACGCACACCACTATTTTGATAGACACTCTTGGCATCTTGGGCCATGGTGTAGAACATGTATCCATTGATATCCATTGCTTGATATGTTGTAATAGTGAATAATGGCCCTGCTGCTAGTTTTCTTATATCGTCGGTTATAGTAGCACTGCCACTCTGCTGGACATAATTTTGGAGCCAGCTGTTGAAGCATTGCATGTGCCTCTTTGCAACCCAATCCTCAGTACAGCCAGGGTTTTGTTCACGTAGTTGTTGCTTGTGCTCATTGCCAAATGGTGTAACCTCTACGCTCTGTTCTATCACGGTGAAATGAGCCTTCCTGAAGTCCTCTGGGTGCGGAGTGATTGACTTTTTCCCCAGGGTCCCAACACCTGAAAGCCTACCTTCATGCCGTGAACGAGGCACACCAATGGGGTTTTGGGGGTCTGTATAACCCATGGCCCACTCCACTGCTTCAATGGTCTCATAGCCACAAACAACGGCTCCCTCCGGAAATGACCTGTTATGTACCAATGATTTGAGGAATCCAAAGTACCTCTCATATGGAAACATCTGATGAAGGTAAGATGGGCCAAGGTACCAGATCTCCCTCGTGAGGTGTGTTGTTAGATGCAGCATGAGATCAAAGAATGATGGTGGGAAGGTAGCTTCAAGCAGGCATAGAGTCTCGAAATGCCTCCTCTCTAAGGCCAATAGTTTATCCTCATCAATCACCTTCTGTTCTATTTCATTGAAGAATAAACATAAGCTCGTGACCGCGTCGCGAACCAGTTCTGTCTTGATACCTCTTAGTGCAACAGGAAGAATAGATGTCATCAACACATGGCAATCATGAGATTTCATCAAGTTGAAATTCATTTTCATGTCCTTCACCGACACTAGCCTCTTGAAGTTCGATGAGTAGCCTGAAGGTACTTTCAAACCATGCAAAAACTCACAGAATTCTTTTCTCTCTGCCTTTGACAAGGTGGTTGCAGCAACGGGAAGGTCCATCCCTGTGTCTGTTTCCTCTGCATAGAGCTCCGGCCTAATGCCCATTTCTTTAAGATCATCCCTTGCATTTTTATGATCTTTTCCTTTCGACTTCTGTTGTAGCAATGTTCCCAAAGTAGCTTCACACACATTCTTCTTGACATGCATGTAGTCAATCGAATGACACACATCCAAAAGTGGCCAATACTCTAGCTCCCATAGAATTGATTTCTTGTTCCACATTCCTCGCCCATCTTCTTCTTCTTCTTCTTCTTCTTCTTCTTCACCATCTCGCTTCTTTCTTTTGCGAAGTTTCTTTTTAGACAATTTGGGTAACTCCTCGATAGTTTCGACGTCCTTGACTTGCAAGTGGAGCAGATCTCCAGTCACATGCATTAGCGCCTGTCGATTCTCCTTTTCCCCATTAAACTGACAATCCATGTCCCGGTAGGCATGTTTCTTGCTGAGGAAACAACGGTGCCCCATAAATGAGAATTTCTTTGAATTTCTTAGCCACACTGCACAAGTTTCTTCCAAGCAGTGTGGGCAAGCTGCACCTTTCCTTTTACTCTGGCCAGAAAGGTTGCGATGAGCCGGGTTGTCGTTGATAGTGGTGACCAACATGGCGTGCAATGTGAACTCCTCACGGCCGAACTCATCCCAAACCTCCTTCACACCAGGCTTCCAAAGTATCTTCAAGTCATCAACTAGTGGCCTCAAGTAGACATCAATACGGTCGCCAGGTTGCTTTGGCCCGGAGACCAATATTGTCAGCATCATGTATTTCCGTTTCTTGCATAGCCAGGGTGGAAGGTTGTACATTGACAGCACGACAGGCCAGGTGCTATGTGTTGAGCTCTGGTTATCGAATGGGTTCACACCATCTGTGCTCATAGCGAACCGAATGTTCCTGCTTTCACTGGCAAATTCCTCGAAGTGGGAATCAATGTTTTGTCACTGTTGGCCATCTGTGGGGTGCTTAATCTTTCCAACTTCCTTCGTTCGTGTCTTATGCCAACGCAAGAGTTGGGCGTCCTTTCGTGTGGCGAACCATCTTCTCAACCGAGGAATGATGCAAAAATACCATGCTACCCTCACAAGAGCCCCTTTAACCTTCTTCTTCTACTTCTTGCCTGTGATCTCCACGGGCTCGTTCTCGTCATCATCAGCATTGTTATCATCACCACCATCTTTTTTCCTCTTGTACTGATCGAACCCACACTTGGGGCACTTGTCAAGGTCTGCATAATCTCCACGGAACAATACACAACTTTTCTTGCAAGCATGAATTTTTTCAACCTCTATTCCCAGAGGACAAATTATCTTCTTTGCCTCATAGACAGACTCGGCTATTTGGTTTACCTCGGGTAGCATGTCCTTAAGGAGATCCAATAGTTGTTTGAAACTTTTGTTGCTCCAACCATGATCTGCCTTAAGCTGCAGAAGTTTTAGATCACCAGAAAGGCGAGAGTACTTCTTGCAACCAGGATAGAGGGATTTCTTTGAATCTTCAACGAACTGCTTCAGCCTCGCTAATTCAGAAGCTGTATACACTCCTTGAAACTCAACATCCCGCAACATTTGATCAACATTGTGCACACGTTGCAACAACTCACCATCATTGAAGCCCGTAACTTCTTGATCAGTGATATCCTCAGGCCTCATCACAATTGGTGGGAATGGTTCATTTTCCTCATCAAAAACTCCACCTTCATCAGGCTCTTCATCATGTCATCCTGTAGCATGGTGTCGCGCTTCACCTTCATTTAGGCATCCTGTTTCGACTTCATTAAGCCCTTCCTCACCATGTTTATTCCAACACGTGTAATTTTCTTTGAAACCACGTGTGATCAAATGATGAAAAATGTTATCCCATTGTCCGAACTTCTTCTTGTTGAGACAATCTTTACAGGGGCAAAGCATTGCCTGAACACCACGGTTTCTCATATCCGCCTCTGCTTGATCTAGAAAACCATTGACCCCATTAAGAAACTGGCCCAATCTCGGGACTTACTACTGTACATCCAAGCCTGAGCAGCAACAGCCATCTGCAATTTTCATACATCAAATGAGCATAATGCATCACCAAAACTGATGAGTAACAGGATTAGGACAGCGAAGTTCAATAAAAGGGGGCAATTTCCACCTTGACAAGGACTGTCTACGAGGCGAGCGCTTCCGAGGAGGAGGACGAGGCGTCGCGGCCGCGGCGACGGCGATGGCGACGTCGTGGAGGACGGCGACGGCGACGGCGCGGAGGACGGCGCCGAGCCCGAGGAGGAGGATAAGTTGCTGCTTTGGATGACGTACGGTGCGGAGGGACGCCACGCCGCGGTCGACGTCCGCCGGCACCTTTCGCTGTCACGCACGCGGCCAGCCGGCCTGCTGCAGCGCCGGCTTTCTGAAGAGAGAGAGCACGCGCGCAGCGAGTGGGGCCTTCAGAGAGTGCGCGCGCGCAGCGAGTGGGGCCTTCAGAAAGCGCGCGAAAATGCTGCTGCAGCAACGGCAGGGAGGGAGCGAGTGGGGCCCTCAGAGGGAGAGAGAGCGAGTGTAGTTGTCCGAGATAGCAGAGTGGTCGGAACGCAAGAACAACAACGCGTAATAACAACACACGTCTCTATTGTGAGAAAACAAAGGAGATGCTAGCTCCAAACAAGCATCGCCAATTAGGTCGTCATAAAATGAGACACGTCCTAAAAACAATGCATCTCCAATAGGAAAGTCATCGGTAACGAACTTAAAGAGCCCATTACCGATAGGTTTTACTTTCGTAATGGACACATGTTAACTTCGGTTACAAAGAAAACATGTAACGGGCGTTTAAGAAGTCCGTTACCAGAAGTCCTCATTGGTAACGGGCGTTATAGTGGCGAGGTCAGGGCGAGGTCATGGTCAACCCTACCGCGCTTATGCGTAATGGGTGCCAAACAACAACCGTTACAGATGGGGTCCATGTAACAGGTGTTAAGGGCCCGTTACAAATGCTGCGTGACCTATGTGAGGTTTTCACATAGTGGGTGTTGGTTATGAGTAAGCCACATGACAAGGAGGTCATCAATCTATCTCTGTAATTGTATCTCTCAAATCTTCATTTATGGATTTGATTATATTTGTTTTTGGCTACTCTCCATAGTATAGCTTAAATTCCTTAATTTGGACTTAATTGACCAAAATAGTGCACATGTCTAATCCTTCCACATAACTATGTGAGCACTATACTCTTGAGGAATTTGGTCTATACTATGAGGCTTCATGTTAGATGACTGTTGACATTTGATTATCGTTGCAAAGTTCGTTTGGCCTTGCAAGCGGACAAATCCCTCGTCGTAGTTAAGGAATCCTTCTTCCCTTGAGTGGTGATCCCAAGGTATCGAATCCGTGGAACAATGTGCAATGCAAGATCGATCCAATAAAGCAAGAAAGCACTTTATTTAAGAGAGGTTTCAAACGCATCTAATCTACTAAAACATGAGAGGTAGAGAGAGAAAGCAAGAGGTAACCGATCTAGAGAGTCTAGATCGTGCCTTTGTCGTAGTTCCAAGCGAGAGATGAAGATATCAATAAGAATCTCATAAAAAGCAAATGGCTTCCGGTCCAATCCTCGAAGGCACCTACCGTACGCGTGATCGACATCCTGTCATGATGCCCCGCTTCTTGTGTAGGTGAACCTAAGAGCATGCTCATAAATAACATGTTGAAAACACTTGGTAGGTCGGGTATGCACCTCTAGCCATCGTGGCTACAAGAGCACCCTAGGCGATCTATCTTAAGTATAGATCGAGGAAGAAGCAAAACCAAGAGAAGACAAAACCAAAGAGGAAACACTCGATTGCTAGATATCAGATTCAATGAAACTCCATCATAAGTGTATACATGAATAAGATCCAACCGGGATCCTACCTTGATCTTGATTCAAGCCTCTGGAACTCCGACGTGGTCTTCCATGCAAGGTTCCCACGCCGGCTAGGTGAACCCTAGACGACTATCATGACCCTCCGCTCCGAGATGGTGTCCCTCAAGCTCCTCTGCTCCTCAGCAGTGGATGACGAATGACTTGATAGTTGCAACTTCGCACGGGGGCTATAAATAGCCCGAGAGTCATCTAAGTCGAAGGGGGTACCGAACTGGGCTGGGCCGATCGGCCTGGGCCGGCCGGCCTGGGCCCTATTCAGGTGAGTTCGGCCCCGGCTTCCTCCGTGTTGCTTCACGTGTTTTCTAGAACTTTTGCTGAGTTGCATGTGGCCCCTTAACGTCATTTTCCTTGCGGTTTAGATAAGGGTGCTTGGTGTATGAACTCCCGCATCTTTCGTCTAGGTCCTCAGCACTTCTCGGCTTCATGCCTTGGTCCTTGGTTCATTTGGACTCATGTTCATCTTGTATCTTGACTTGCCCCAAGCTCCATGATCATCTTGCAAAACCCTTGATGAACTTTACCCGAAAGGCTTGGATAGGATCTGATTTTTTTGTACTAGTTTCTCAAGAAGAGGCAAATAAATCATGGGATGGCTCATGTCATTGGTTTAAGATCGAAAAAATTCAAATTAAATGACTGAGCAAACAAAAAGGTTCTCCGAAATTTGTTCAACCACTTAAGAGTTTATAAACTATCTTGCGTAGCAAATTCTAAGACTCACTTACTTGAAACTCGAAAATCTTCCGGGTTGCCCTCCCGACAGCCTTTATTCTTGATCGGGTTGTCCTCCCGGTAGCTTATTCTTGACTCGACGAACGGGTTGCCTCCCGCAAAGCGCTTCATTTATAGTCTATAGCTAGACTTCTTCTCTTCTTCACTTTGGGTCAACTCTCTTTGTGGGCGTTGCAATCTTGGGTACCCACTTCTGCACTATCTTTGGCTTGGGTGCAGGCTTCTTCTTCGGCCTGGTCATTTTTTTGTCTTCACAAGCTGGCTTTCTCTTTTGACAGTTGCAACATCTCCCTTGGTTCTTCATTCTCATACCAATGCGACGATGAGGTGGAACATATTTAGCATTAGTAATGTTGTGTACCTCGAAACACGGTTGAAATTTGAATGCAGTCTTGCCGTTGATGTCAATCTTGATCTCCTTCTTGCCAACGTCGATTGTCACTCTGATGGTATTAAGGAACAACCTCCCAAAGAGCGGCGACTTTACCTTTCTCCACATCTTGAGTATGAAACCCACGGGGATGAAGTGATCTTCAACTTTTAAGAGTACATCTTCGGCGGTTCCCATGGGATGGCAAATAGAGTTGTCCCCCAACTCTAGACTCATGACCGTGGGCTCTAACTTTGGTAAGCATAGCCTCTTGACGTCTCTTGGCATGGCTCCCATACTTGCTCCAAGATCACATAACATCTTCTTGGACTTGAATGAGCCAATGGAATATGAGACAATCAAACATCCGGGATCTCTTTGTTTCTTGGGTCCTTGATATGTGATAATGGCACCGCATTCTTTAGACATATTGATATGATCTTCCTCGAGTGTCGCCATCTCATACTTGTCGGTAAATATGTTACTGAAGTAGCATAGCTTTGATGAAGACATCTCCTCTCTTCCTCTATTACTCATTAGGCACCCGACAAGTCGTTCCAATTGCGCTTCTAGCATCTTCATTGTGTTGAGCATTTGATGACTAGAACTTTCAACCTCCGTCACCTCCCGTCTATATCCTCCAATATTTTGTTAATGACCTTGAACTCGGTGATGGTGTCCTTGTTGATCCTTGCTTGCTCGTCCATGAAGTCCTTCAATTGTACATGAAGAGGAACCGAATTTTGAATGGGTGAGGTTGCATTAAATTGAGGTTTACCTTGCCTGTAGTGGAAGTTTGGAAATTCTTCTAGCTCCTTTGCTTCCCCGGACAACCTCCTTGGACATGGTTGTGCTTCCCACACCTCTCACATAAGGATCTTGCTTCGGCGGCCTCCATAGCTCTTATCTTTTCTATCTCTATCTTCTCCACCCTTTTCATAAGTAAACCGACTTGCCATACAAGGGAATCGGCTCGCCTGTATTCGTCGAAACGCTCTAAAGCTTCCTCAATTGTCTCCGTGGGAGATTGAACAAATTTTTCGACCTTGTCATGCAAATTCTGAATCTTGAGCGGCGAATGAAATCTCTTTATAAAGGCCCTCATCAATGCATCCCAATTTAATTTCCTTGCCGATAGAGAGTGGAACCAATTCAAATCTTCTTCAAGTAGCGAGAACCCAAAGGGCCTTGCCCTCAATTCATTTTGAGTCAACCCTTCCACATTGAAAGTTTGACATAGTTGAACGAATGCTCGAACGTGAAGGATTGGATCCTCTTTACCGGTGAAAGGTGATTCTTGTACTTTGAGGATAGTTGAGACCTTGATTTTGAACGGCCTTTTGACATCTTCAAAATTTGGTAGATTATCGATGTCCGGGATGCATGATTCCCCGATCATGTGCTCCGGCTGTGATCCTTCCATGGGTGGCGGTTGAGATTGATCTCCTTTTGATCTTGGTGGTGATGTTTCCTTTGGAGATTCCAACGATCCTTCGGCCTCGGCTTTTGGATCTACTAATTCCTTAGCTTGTGTCGCACGTCTCTTTTGCCTGTAAAGTTTTTTTAGATCACCCACAAAAGAAAACTAGGGTTTGTTGGAGAGGTAGCCGTCCATCTCCAGTTAGGGTTAGTGATAAACAAAAATCAAAAAGAAGAACTAGGGTTAGTGAAAAACTAGATTAGATTGATTTTTGAGGATGATCAAAGTTAGTAGATGCAAAAGAAAAACCAAAAGTAAAACTGAAAATTACTTACAAACGCGATACTAGATCGGATCTTGATTGCTTGTTCCCCAGCAACGACGCCAGAAAAAGGGGCTTGTTGACGTTTGATTATCGTTGCAAAGTTCGTTTGGACTTGCAAGAAGACAAATCCCTCGTCGTAGTTAAGGAACCCTTCTTCCCTTGAGTGGTGAACCCAAGGTATCAAATCCGTGGAATAATGTGCAATGCAAGATCAATCCAATAAAGCGAGAAAGCATTTTGTTTAAGAAAGGTTTCAAATGCATCTAATCTACTAAAACATGAGAGGTAGCGAGAGAAAGCAAGAGGTAACCGATCTAGAGAGTCTAGATCGTGCCTTTGTCGTAGTTCCAAGCGAGAGATGAAGATAGCAATAAGAATATCATAAAAAGCAAATGGCTTTCGGTCCAATCCTCGAAGGCACCTACCGTATGCGTGATCGACATCCTGTCACGATGCCCCGCTTCTTGTGTAGGTGAACCTAAGAGCACGCTCATAAAGAACGTGTTGAAAACACTTGGTAGGTCGGGTATGCACCTCTAGCCATCGCGGCTACAAGAGCACCCTAGGTGATCTATCTTAAGTATAGATCGAGGACAAAGCAAAACCAAGAGAAGACAAAACCAAAGAGGAAACACTCGATTGCTAGATATCAGATTCAATGAAACTCCATCATAAGTGTATACATGAATAAGATCCAACCGGGATCCTACCTTGATCTTGATTCAAGCCTCCGGAACTCTGACGTGGTCTTCCATGCATGGTTCCCACGCCGGCTAGGTGAACCCTAGACGACTATCACGACCCTCCTCTCCGAGATGGTGTCCCTCAAGCTCCTCTGCTCCTCAGCGGCGGATGACGAATGACTTGATAGTTGCAACTTCGCACGGGGGCTATAAATAGCACGAGAGTCGTCTAGGTCAAAGAGGGCACCAAACTGGGCTCGGAGTGGGCTGGGCCGGTCGGCCTGGGCCCATTTCGGCCTAGTTCGGCCCCGGCTTCCTCTGCGTTGCTTCTCGTGTTTTCTAGAACTTTTGCCGAGTTGCATGTGGCCCCTTGACGTCATTTTCCTTGCGGTTTAGATAAGGGTGCTTGGCGTATGAACTCCCGCATCTTCCGTCTAGGTCCTCAGCACTTCTCGGCTTCACGCCTTGGTCCTTGGTTCATTTGGAGTCATGTTCATCTTGTATCTTGACTTGCCCCGAGCTCCATGATCATCTTGTAAAGCCCTTGATGAACTTTACCCGGAAGTCCTCATTTAAGCTCTTGATTCCTGTGTAAACAATAAACTCCAAAAACCATGCACGAGTGCGAACTTGACATATAATGAGGGTTAGGATCATTAGTGTGAATGTCAAATTAATGGGAACATAGAAGGTAAACAAGTGGCTAGGTTGACGGAAATCGACCGCCAACAATGACTCATTTCCTTACCACAATTAAAGAGTCATTTAATGTGGAACTAGAGCATGTACTTTTAATATTTGAACACTCTTGTCCTCTCAGCTCAAAGTGGTTATTCATATGAAAATGACATGATAATAAGATGAAGATGGAAATATCAAAAGAGAGCTCAAGCTCATCTTTCATATGACTTCATCTTATCAAGAGTGACAAGGTAATCTTATTGAAAGACCAAATGGGTGCAAGCTCTCTTGTAAGTTCCTCTATGTGAGAATTCTTTGTAATAGAGGCCAAGGTATGCAATTCTAAATTCAAGCAATTATTTCAAGCATCTAGGCCTTATTCTTGCTAGTGTGAGTTTTGGTGTGCAAAGATGCCTAGTGTCACCTTGGATTTGTTTCTTGGTGATGGTAAAAAGTTTTGGATATGTAGTTGATGCCTCACAAATTTATTATTGGAAATTTTGTTTTTCTAACCGTGGCTGAAAATTTCAGTAGAGGCATGAGCTAAATATGCTAAGACTTATTTCAGCTAGTAACCTTTGCATACTCTTGGTGACCTAGAATAGATTTTCAAAATTCACTGGCATGTGTAGGTGGTGTGCTTTTTGCAAAATGTTTGAGTCTTGATCTTTTTAGATTATGTCTTGTTATTTATGGTTATTGTTACTCATGTTTGACTGCTGGCTAACCATAAATGACATGACTCTCTCAAGTTCAAAGGAAGCTACTCATTCTTATCTCAAGGGCTTGCAAACTTTGGATTTCTCAAATTTCATCAAATCATATCAAAATACACATCTATGTACAAGGGCTGTGTGAATATGAATATAAAGGGCAGAGAAACAAAATAAGAAGGAAAAGGAAGTGCAGAATTGAAAAATATGGACAAAGTCCACGGGTTAAGTAAAACCCGGTGGCACCGGTTTCCAGAAACCGGTGGCACCAGATTTTGTCGGCAGCACAGGATATACCCGTGACTTACCCCTTCACAGTTACCCCTTCACCTTCATTCACCCCACGACCCAGAACAGGACAGGGAGAGGTAAAAGGGGCGACTCCTTGGCAATTTGAGGATTCAACCGTGAGATTCAAGGCTTGAGGCAAGATTTCGGTTCTCCAACCCGGTGGGATCGGATTCCCCTCCATTTCAGGGCTGCAGCAGCACTGTCACCATGTCGGGAGGTACCCCATGTCTTGGTTTTGCCCGATCTACTTTTCTAGGGACTATCTCTTGGATTCCTTTGGTAGAATGGCATCTATATGGTCCTAGAACAGATTCCAATCAGTGGTTTAAGGTTTCCATGGCTGTATTGTTGGGGGCATAACCCGGTGGCACCGGATTTCCCAACCCGGTGGCACCGGTTTCGGCGCAGAGGTTCTGTCAAATCTGCAAAATCTGCTCTACAAAATGAAATGGGTATATATATGGCAGGGATGTGCTTTTAAAACACTTGTGTACCTGTTTGTGTCTCTATGTGTGACAGATCCAACATTTGAGCAAGTGTATGGGAGAAGACCTCAACGATCAAAGAATGCCCAATATGAGTTGAGAAGGAGATAAGGACCTAGCAGCAACCCTGAGATTGAGGAAGAAGTGCCAGCGCCGTGTAGAAGATCCAAAAGGGCAGCTGGAAGAATCAATCTTCCTAGGGGTACCTTGCGCATTGAAGACTCTAAGAATGAGGCAACCTCTAGTGATGACGATGAGGAAAGTCTGTATAGGAAGGAACTCACTCCTCCTGAGTCACCTATAGCAGCTGCTCAGTGCAAGAGAAAGGGCAAAAATATCCGCACAGCTAGCCATGAGCACAGTCAGGGCACCGGGGATGATAACAGTGATGAGGTTGTTTTTATTTCAGTCATTGGACCTCAGCTACCTGACAGTGATGAAGAGACCTACTTCAACATCAGAACAAGGCCACCATATGATCCTGAGCAGTGAAATGTGGTCAACTACAAGGCAAGGGGCATGACAGAGAAGGCAAGGAAAGAGAGAGAAAAGAATCCCATAAAGGTGGGTGGGAGAAATTTGGAATACCAGTTTGGCACCAAATTTCATCAAGACTATTATGCAAGTGCAATACTCAAAAAGAACTATCCCATAGCTCACTCAGAATACATTGATTGGAAGTTCTTGACCAACTTGCAAGACCCTAGAATTGCTGAAATTATTAGTGAGTGCAAAAGAAAAAATATTTATGGAATCATGGGTTTTAGAAAGTCATGGAACAATGACGTGATTGCACAATTCTATGCCACTTGTTACTTCACTTCTAGGAATGATGAGAGGATTGTACATTGGATGACAGAGGGAAAGTGGTTTGGTATGCCCTATACCCAATTTACCTCTCTACTTGGATTTGGTGAGGAAGACAAATCTAGAGTGAAGATTCATATGACTCACTACATGGACAAGGAGGAAATGAAATTCATGTATATTTTGGGAAGAGAGTGGAACTATGGTTGTGTTAAAGGAATGATACCCTTCTTTGCATATCTTCACCGCATGTTTAGAAAGACACTTGCTCCTAGGTAAGGGGATCAATCAAATGTATCACACTATGGAAGAGACTTGCTGAAATTTATGGATCCTAGTGAGGAAGAGTTTAGTGTGGTGGACTACATTTGGGAAGAAATGAAAACCATAGCCTCTTCTCCACAAAAGAGTTGTGGATATGCTCCTTATCTCATGCACGCCATTGAGGCCATCACCAACTTCAAGTTTGAGAATGATCATGAGCACAAACCCTTCCACTTGAAGAATGACATTGAGGACACAACCCTAGTTGGCTCGGGGAGTCAAAGGGGGAATGTTGAAGGCCAAGGGGGCTCTGAGGAGCCCACTGCAGCTGCTGCACCTTCTAGGGCAGCAAGGCCCTCATATGGTAGAGGTCGTGGACGTGGTAGGCAAGATGTGCAAAAACCTCCCTCTCTCCTGAGAAAATTATTCAACTTCATGTGTGGGGCTTGCATGAATGCAAATGATGTTGCTCACAAGGATAGACAGAGAAGGAAGAGGGATTCAAGGATGATAAGGCAAATGTATGAAAATCCCTCTCCCACAAATAGGCCTCCCATTCCTAGTGCACCCTCCGATGATGAAGATAGTGAGCCGGAGACCTTTGAGAGAATATGGGAAAAATCACAACAAGTTGATCAAGCCACTAACAAAGATTTTTGGGATAGAGCTTATGGCAACTCTTACTACAACCCAACCTTTGGAGGAGTGTATAGTGCATGTACTTCATATTCAGAGGCACCTTTCATGGGAACTCAAGGTCAAGGCACATCCTCTAGTATGCCTCCGGTGGATCCTAATGCACCGAGAGGGTCTAGCTCTGGTGAAGGTTACCTCTATGGTGATTTATTTGGCTCAGTTAATCCATATGTGGGATTGTTTCCAACTCCTCCACCTCCCCATAATCCACCCTCATTTGTGCCACCAAGCCAAGATCAAAGGGAAGATGATGAAGAGGAGGACTAGCTGCTGTCAGAGAACTCCCTCGGACCTTTTATGGGTGATAGATGACAAAGGGGGAGAGAATGTGTCGATTGAAAGCTTGTTGATCTGTTTCTGCATCTGCTCTATCTGCACAAACCGGTGGGACCGGATTCTAGATCTCAGTGGCACTGGATTCCTAAAGTGGCTGCTCTGTGCCGATTCTGCTGGCAAACTCGGGGGCACCGAGTTTCCAAAACCAGTGGCACCAGTTTTGGCTATTGGATGCAACAGGCCCATGTAATAAAATTCTCTTTAGCTTCAGTTGAACTTGAGAACCTTTGTGATGTGTGCTTTAATGTGTGTTGAACTTATTTATGCTTATTAAGACTCATATGCATCTTAGTGTGAATTTATGGGTGATGTATTGCTTTTTGACAGGGCTGCCTGGACAAAACCGGTGGCACCGAGTTTGGCAACTCGGTGACACCGGGTTTGGTCAGACAGCACTGCCATTCTCTATTTTTATTTGTTGAAGTGCTTATCTTGTGCATGCATCACGGTTTATTCGTTCACACACTTGTTTTGCACCCCACTATTGCAGGGATTTAGGGGGAGCTCCATGATTTCTTGAAAATGTGCAAAATGGTATTTAAGGCCAAATATTATGAATTCCATTCATAGCACATATTAAGGGGGAGCTCAACCTAAATCTGTTGTTTTTAAGCTTTATTATACATATCTTGTAAGCTTTAATCGAGGTTGTCATCAATCACCAAAAAGGGGGAGATTGAAAGACATCTAGGCCCTAAGTGGGTTTTGGTGTATTGATTGACAACTAGATTAAAGATCTAATGCCTTTGTTAAGCATGTGAGCAGGTTGTTACATATAAATAACAAAGCATGATGTATGACATTGAACATCTATATGTGAAGACAAGCCATTGTTGTACAAGATAGATTGAGGAATGGGTTATTGCCTCATATTATTAAATGGCTTTATATAAGATTGATTGTCATGATTTGTGTTATGAGTGATCCCATAGAGTATACTTGACATATAAACAAGCCAATGAAGGTAAAGAAAGAGACATAGCGATATTGGAATATTGGATGGTCTCTAAATAAATTGGAAGGCTTGTCATGATCAAATGGGACTATAGAATCAAAGAAGGTATGAACTCAAGTGGATTTCATTCTTAATGTTAAATCAAAGCTTTACTCAATATGGCAACGAATGGATGAAGAAATCAAGCAAGGGATTAGCAACGAGGTACTAAGCTAAGGTTGGCCAAGTAGTGACTTGGACCATGTGCTTGGCTAGGGTGAAGTGGCTATAGCTTGGAGAATTTCGAGGTATCAAGTCGAGCCTAACTGAGTGAAGCAATGAAGAAGCATTGTATGTTTGTTGGGTCATGTGAAGGGTGACTTGATCAAGAAATGGGGTTCATTCATATATGAAGATCAAAGTCACTAGCTCAAGGTATAAGTGCTCAAATCAGTGAGACTTGGATGGATGGATCTCTCAAGTGGAAATATTGACCAAGTATGGCTATTCATGAAGATGAAGCTCAAGAGGATCTCTATAGGGTTTATATTTAATCTTGAGTATAGGTATGCTGTACTATCAAGAGGGATGCATCACAAGGAGTCTTGAAAATATCTCAGTGCTCAAGTAACCTATGTGAGTTGGGAAAGACACAAAAACCACATGTACACGGTCTCAGGTTTGACCCTGTGTCAAACCCGGTGGCACCGGTTTTGTGTCAGCCGACCCAACGGCTACTTGGTTTGAAATCTCGGTGGCACCGGGTTTGGGAACTTGGTGGCACCGGTTTTCCCCAGAGTTTGTAACGGCTAGTTTTTGGGGAGTTGGGTATTTATACCCCTGGGTCCCCACAATTGCATGCTGTTGTTCCTGAGGTTGCTGGTGTGCTTCCTTGCTATTCCTTGCTAAGCCAAAGCCATTCTAGCTCTCCACAACCCCTCTTGGTGAGGTTGTTTGATCTTTGATAGATCTAGTGAGTTGGGTGGTAGAGAGAAGCCTTTGTAAGCTATTCAAGAGCACTTGAATCCCTTGAGCACTGTTGGACATCGTCAAGCTTGTGTGAAGCATTTGTTACTCTTGGAGGATTGCCTCCTAGACGGCTAGGCGTCGCCCGTGAGCTACCAAGGTGTGGTGAGCTGCTGGACAGTTTGTGAAGGTCTTGCTTCGCCTCCAAAAGGGAAGAAGCTATCTAGTGGATGGGGGAAAGAGTTGAGTGCAACCCGGCTTCGGTAGGAGAAGCACCCAATGGAGACTAGGATTCACACGGTGGTGAATCCGAACTTCGGTAAAACAAATCTCAGTGTCTCTTGTTGGTTACCTTGCATTTAGCTTCCTAGCTTGCTTGCTCTTGGTATTTGTGGATCTACTCGGGTGTTAGTTTTGTGAAGTGCACGCATTGAATATTGTATCAAGAACTTCACTCTGTGCTACTCACCTAGTTCGAGTTGATTTCAAGAAAGAAAACAAGAAGGAGGAAAGAGGGGAAACACTGCCAGGCAAATCCGGTGGCACCGGATTTGAACAACCGGTGGCACCGGTTTTGGGCAGTGTGCATATTTCGCTGCGCAGGCGCTTGTCCAGAGTATCCGGAGTTTTTCCTAGAATCTCTGGACTTTCCAAAAACTCTGGACATTTCTCCGGAGTATCCGGACTTTGCTGACAAAGTTGTTTTAAAGTGGTGATTTTCAGGTTGCGCCTATTCAGCCCCCCTCTAGGCGACATCAAGATCCTTTCAGTACTGTTACCTGACAATGTGTTTTGGTCTGAAGAATGTCGGCGCGACCTACCAATGTGCTATCCAACCATGTCTGTCGACTCAGATCGGCCAGAATGTCGAGGCCTACGTAGATGACGTCATAGTCAAGATTCGAGATCCTGATGACCTTATCAAGGACTTGTCTGAGACCTTCGCCAACCTAAGGGTCTACCGCTGGAAACTTAACCCAGAAAAGTGTGTTTTCGGCGTTCCCTCGGGAAAACTACTCGGCTTCCTCGTTAGCAACCGCGGCATAGAGGCAAACCCGAAGAAGATCCATGCGATTACCCGGATGAAGCCTCCAAGATGCTAGAAAGACGTGTAGAAGCTCGCCGGGTGCATGGCAGCACTCAGCCGGTTTATCTCACGACTCGGTGTGCACGTGTTGCCCTTCTTTAAGCTCTTGAAGCACCAAGACGACTTCAAGTGGGATGAGGATGCCCAGAAATCTTTTCTGGAGCTCAGGGAATATCTCCAGAGCCCCCTATCCTCACTACACCGCAAGCAAAGGAGACGCTCTATCTCTACATCTCTGCTACCACGCACGTGGTCAGCACGGTACTAGTTGCAGAGCGCAAAGAAGAAGGCCACACCTACGCCGTCCAGAGACCAGTCTACTTCATCAGCGAGGTGTTGACCGACTCCAAGGTGCGGTACAACCAAGCGCATAAATTACTCTATGCACTATTGATCACCGCCCGCAAGTTGAAGCACTACTTCGAGGCCCACAAAATCGTCGTAGCTTCCGACTACCCCATAGGTGATATCCTCCATAACAGGGACGCCATGGGAAGAATCGTGAAGTGGTCCATCGAGCTGGCCGCACACGATATTACTTTTGTACCCCGCAATACGGTGAAATCGCAAGTACTCGCGGACTTCGTTGCCGAGTACACAGAGATACAGACACCATCTACTGCCGCCGAACCTGAGCATTGGACCATGTACTTTGACGGCTCGCTCAGGATTAAGAGAGGTGGAGCTGGAATCCTGTTCATCTCTTCGAAAGGTGAGAAGCTGCAGTACGTACTGCAGATTATGTTCCAAGTCTCGAACAATGCGGCTGAGTATGAAGCAGCTCTACACGAGCTATGCATCACCATCTCGCTCGGGATAAAAACACTTGATAGTCAGTGGCGACTCAGCCCTGGTGGTCAACCAAGTGAACAAGAACTGGCAGTGGACAAATGAGAAGATGGACGCATACTGCGCAGAGATACGCAAGCTCGAGGGTAAATTTTTTGGCTTAGAGTTTCAACACGTAATCCGCGACAACAACAAGGCAGCCGACGAATTGGCCAAGATGGGATCCGCTCGAGCCCAAGTGCCACTCGGCGTCTTCGTCCAAGACCGCATAAAACCCTCCATCAAGAACCCCGATGCGCAGGTCGACCCATCTGAAGGACTCGACGAAGTCCTCATGATCGAGCCACAACCCGAGTGGATCTCACAGATGGTTGAGTACATCAAGTACGGCACGTTCCCGAGTCCCTCACTCGGAAACGAGAGAGAGGAACGGGCACTGCAGGAAAGAATCTCTCGCAAGAGCAAAAACTATGTCCTGATAGGTGACAAGTTATATCGCCGAGGAGCACATTCCCGAGTGCTTCAGAAGTGCATCCCAGAAGAGGAAGGACGAGAGCTCCTGTCAGAGATCCATGGCGGCATGTGTGGGAACCACGCTGGGGCGCGGACCATTGTCGGCAAAGCCTTCCGGTCTGGTTTCTACTGGCCTACAGCTGTCGCAGATGTTGAGGTGTTGGTCAAATGTTGCGAGGGATGCCAATTTTTCGCACGACAGATACACGTCCCGACCCAGGCCCTACAGATGATTCCTATATCCTGGCCCTTCGCGTGCTGGGGACTCGACATGATTGGTCCCTTCAAGAAAGCATCCGGGGGATACAACCACATCCTGGTGGTGGTGGATAAGTTCACCAAGTGGATAGAGGTCAAGTCAATAAAATCGCTAACAGTGGCCAAGGTGGCAGAATACATCTCGGAGATTGTGCACAGATTCGGTGGCCCTAACAGGATTATCACCGATCAGGGCACAAATTTCACAGGAAGAGAATTCTAGGAGTTCTACGACGATCTTCTTATAAAGGTAGCCCAAGCTTCAGTGGTGCATCCTCGCGCAAATGGATAGGTCGAGCGAGCTAATGGAGCGGTGCTCGAGGCACTCAAGAAGCGCATCTTCGACAGGCTGAAGAAGTACACGACACACTGGCTCCGAGAGCTCCCTGCAGTAATCTGGGGACTGCGGACACAGCCGAATCACGCTACTGGTCAGACTCCCTTCTTCCTGGTGTACAGATCAGAGGCAGTACTTCCAACTGACCTAATGTTCGGTGCACCAAGAGTTGAGGTGTTCGACGAGAACAAGGCTGAGGAGGCGCGGATCGAGGACATTGACAGCATCGAGGAAGGAAGGCTCGCGGCAACCATCCAGGCAGCACGGTACGCCCAAGCTCTGAGGTGCTACCACGACAAGAATGTGCAAGAGAGAGCCTTTTGCGTAGGCAACCTCGTTCTCCGGAAGATCCAGAGCAAGAAGGACATGCACAAGCTATCGGCTCCGTGAGAGGGGCCCTTCATAGTAAAGGAAGTCAACAGGCCGGGTGCTTACTAGCTAATGTGGGAGAACGACACCGATGTGCCCAACTCTTGGAACATCGAGCATCTGCGCCGCTTCTACCCACAAAAGCTATGTATCTTTACAGTTTTTGTACTTTTTCAAACTAGCAATCTGGGCAATGAACAAAAATTCATGATCTTTGAAGTTCTTTCACTTCGCTACCCTGCTTGCATGATCAGACCCAAGTTCCAAATCTGAAACTTGGGGACTGCTTTTTTTCTAGCAATGTTTATTTTTGTCAAGAATTAAAATGCTCATCTAACACGAATCCTAAGACTCATAAAGTACTCGGTAAAATACGTCTTAAATCGTGGGCCGAGATCTTCGCCAAGCCAAGGTACTATGTGTGTACGAGAGTACGCCCTCTACTCTAAGAAACTAAGGCCAACGAGACTACGGCTTCCCGTAACAAACCAACTACCGGAGAAATTAAAAGTACATGGATACTGTCAGAGTAAAGCACCAACATTAAACACAAGGCTTAACAGTACGATGTCACGTCAGTACTGGCAAAATATTACAACTACATATTTAAATGTTTTTTCACGGCTGCAACAGGAGACCACTCGGCTCATCATCACCAGCTATCACGTCCTCAGCGAGCTACTCAGCCACATCCTGCACCTCCTCCAATAGCTCGTCAACCCGAGTGGACGATGTCCCATGAGCGAAACAGCCACGGAACAAGCCCACATCGAACTGAGCGAGGTAGGAGTAGAAGACGGCGAGGCAGTGGCTGACGCTCGCCAGACTGACCTCGCGCAGAAGCTCTTGGAAGCGCGACGACGCCGCCTGGACTCACTCCAGTAGAGACGACGGGCGGACGACAGGCTCACCAAACTCCCGCACGGAGGAGGACTCGGCAAGCGGGGCCAGCTCGTCCAGGAGAGGACCCAGAGCTTCATCAAGTGCCCGGAACTAGCTCCTCTCAGACTCCACGCGGGCCTCCAGGTCTGCAAATTGGGCAAATAATTTCTGCCGCAAGTCTGTTCAATCCTCAGAAGGACTAGACAATGCAAGGCTACAAGACCAAAGGGGGGAGTCAACTCACCATGGAGCTCCTTCCTGGCCACGGCACGCTCCCTGGTGGCCTCCTCCAGGGCCTTCCCCGTCGCCTTCGTGTAAGTGCAATCAAGCCCTAAGTGGGTTTTGGTGATGTTGACCACCCAATTAAAGGTCTAATGAGCCTCTAAGTGTATGTTTTAGGTTAATGATTTATATAGGGTGCAAAGGAACAAAAGGAGACCCCTAATTCAAAAAGGAAGGCTTGCCCTTGTCCAAGGATGCTAGTTTAATTTATTTTTATTTGGAAATTGAGTATAGGACAAGCCATACTATTAAGAGGGATACTAATAGTGGCTTTGGGGTATAACCAAGTGCATAAAGTTCTTAACAAACCAACAAAACATCCCAGCCACAAATGTCCTATCAGCTGCAGCTCTGTTTTCTCTGTTCCCGGAACCTCCGCATTTTTCCCAGAAGTTCCGGACTGCATTCTGTCTGCTAGCTGAAGACTCCCAGACCTCGGAAGTTCTGGGATTTTTCCGGAGATTCCGGGTTTTCGAAAAGCGTCGTTGCAGATCTAGATCTCAGGGTATTTATACCCCTTTGACCCCCAACGGTCCTCTTCTTCTTTCCTACGCTGAAACAGTAGCATTTGCCCCTTTCTCACTCATAGCATTCACTCCCACCTACTTGAATCCAAAATCCATCCTTAGCATTCAAGTCTTGGGTGATTCCTTGTGAGAAGAAGCAAATCCTTTCACTCTCTTGAAGTTCTAGTGCACTTGGTGAAACCCTAGCTTACTTGGTGGATCTATTACTCTTGGAGTTTTACTCCTAGATGGCTAGAGGTTACTTGGGAGGTTCCTAGCTTTGTGTGGCTGCCCCAAGTTGTTTGTATTACCCTTTGTGACTAGTGGAGCACTCCATCTATTACCTTGGTGATAGGTGTGAGAGAGGAGTGGATCTAGAGATATCCCAAAGCCTTTGCGGCTTACCTCAACAACGTGGATGTAGGCTAACCTTTGTGGTGAGCTGAACCACGGGTTAAATCTATGTCTCTTGTGCTTTACATCCTTTACTTTTAAAGCTTGCATGTTCTTGTTTGCTCTCAACTAGATCTATTAGGGTTTTCTCTAGATCTATAAGTTCTCCTTGCTCTAAGGTTGTTTAGTAGCTTATGCTTCAAATTCATAGCTTCAAATATATGTATCTTGCTTGTGAAATCAGCTCTTAGCTTTCTAACTCGTGCAGGTTTGAAAAATCAGAAGCTCCAGGAAAATTCACTATCTGTGCATTTTCCCGGAGGTTCCGGATTTTCCCAGAGTTTCCGGACACTGACAGAAAATTGGCAGAAAAGTTTGAATTTGTTTTGTAGACCTATTCACCCCCCCCCCCACCTCTAGGTCACTTGCATTGATCCTTTCAATTGGTATCAAAGCTAGGATCCTCAGTTTGCACTTAACCGTGTGAGGAAATGGCAAGTGGAAATGAGAAGTCCGAAGGGGACAAGGTAGAAGAAGTTGGTGAACCAACCTACAAGGAAGCAGCCGAAGCAGCTGAGGCTTTAGGAGTAGATGGTGACTCATCCTCTACTCATGAGAAGCTTGAAAATCTCAAGAAGGCTATGAAGGAAGACAGCAAGAAAGAAAAAGAAAAGAAGAAAGAAAATGAAGGGAAGAAGAAAGAGAAGAAGAAGAAGGAAACAAAGAAGAAGAAAGAATCTTCACCTCCACCTTCATCTTCATCTTCTTCAGTGCCCTCATCCTCATCAAGTGAGAATGGAGATGATGATGATGAGTACTATGGTGCAAGGATGCCCAAGAGAACGCTCAAGCCCAAGTCCAAGTCCAAGAAGAGCTATGGAAGCATATCATTTAACTATGATTGTTTGACTACTTCCAAAGATAACATGTCTATTCCCGTTGGCAAATTGCCTCAATTTGATGGCACTAACTTTGCCAAATGGAAATATCTAATGAAAGCCTACCTTACGGGCTTGCACTTGGATTTGTGGAATATTGCGTGTGTAGGTTTTGAAGACCCTGAGGATGAAGAGAAGCTTACATCACAAGATTGCCGCAACATAAGAAGAAATGCCCAAGCCACCATCATTATCCTTAGTGCTTTGAATGGACAAGAGTACAATAGAGTGAATGGCTTAGAGATTGCCAAGGGAATATGGGACACTCTCCATATTGCACATGAAGGGGTTGATAAAGTGAAGAAATCCAAGATAAGCATTATGATGTCTGAGCTCAATAGATTCTCAATATTGGAGGGTGAAGGACCCCAAGATATGTTTGATAGATTGATGGTCATTGTTGATAAGATTAGAGGCTTGGGTGGTGATGAATTGGATGACCACTATGTTGTGAAAGTGATGTTGGAGACCTTTGCTCCTAGAAACCCTACTCTAGTCACCTTGATTAGAGAGAAGAAAAGATTTGAGGAGTTCTCTCCAAATGATGTCCTTGGAAGAATTCTTACACATGAGCTCATGGACAAAGAAATACAACATAGGAAGAAGATTAGAGAGCTAGAGTCCAAGATGAACAACATGAAGGTCAAAGATGTGGCTCTCCAAGCTAGCAAGTCAAGCAAGCCCTCTACTTCATCTAGGCCATCCGAGTCAAAGTCAAAGAAAGTTGAAGTAGAGAGCTCATCAAGTGACTCAAGTGAAGACGAGGATGAAAGTCCTCAATTTGAAATTGGTGACATAGCCCTATTCATGAGAAGATACAAGGAGGGCTTGAAGAAGTAAGGCTGCAAGTTCTCTAAAAGTAAATATCCCAATCACAAGAAGAGAACTTGCTACAATTGTGGAAGCACGGAGCACTTCATTATGGATTGCCCTAATGAAAAGAAAGATAGTAAGCATGACAAGAGTAAGGACAAGTACAAGAAAGATCACAAGTCATATCACAAGAAGAAGAGCTATGGTGGAGAAGCCCACATTGGACATGAATGGAACTCCGGTGATGAGAGCTCTAGTGATGAAGAGGAGAAGAAGAAGGTTGCAACCATGGCTATCAAGAACCCTTCCTCTACATCAAGGCTCTTCAACAACTTGAGCGACAATGAATAAAGCACCACCATTCATTGTCTCATGGCTAAGGGAGAAAAGGTAGAATCCTCCTCTAAACCCTCTCCTCCACCTAGTGATAGCTCCGACATAGACTCTAGTGATGAATCTAGTGATGAAGAAATAGAAGAACTAGTTGGTAAAATTGACAAACAATCTAAAGACTTCATGGCTAAGTTAGTGGTTGAACTAGAAAAACACCAAACTCTTCTTGCTTTGGAGAGGAATGAGGTTGAGGCCTTAAGATTGGAAGTTGATCATAACTTGGCCATCATCACTACTCTTAGGGAAGAACTTGCTGCCTCTCAAGCTCAATGCAATTCTCTTAAAACAAGGAATGAAGAGCTTGAGGAGCAATTTAGTCTCCTTTGGAGTAGTACCTCACACCCCTCCAAAGCTAAGGATGAATCTAGTTCTTCTACTAGCAAGGGTTGTGATAAATGTCACAACATTGATATTGAATCTTATGCTACTAACCTTGCCAATATGGATGCAATGAAGAAAGAAATTGCTAGGCTCAACACAATCATAGCCAATGGGTGCATGAAGGATGAGAGCAAGAGGAAATTTGATATCAAATATGAGAAGATGCTATACAAGAATTCAAGGCATGGATTTGGGTATACTGAGAACAGTAAGACCTCTGAAAGGAAGATCATCAAAGGGAAGGAATGCCTCAACTTCAACAGCAAGGGCTTCCTGTTCACCCAGAGTCCGGAGGTTCCGGTGTCTATGCCCGGAGGTTTCGGAGTCTGGAATGCCAAAATTGCACAGAATGCATTTCCCGGAGGTTCCGAGAAAAACCTCAGAAGTTCCGGGGTCTGCATGGACAGAAGTAAGAACAAGGCCAAGTCTCAGCCCAAGCATGTTCCCAAAGCATCTAACACTCTCTTGCAGGTCAAGAACAATCCCATCCTGCCCATGAGGAACAAGTTTGCACACAAGACCAAGGCTCGTGCATCCATTGAAACTCAACCTAGCTATGTGTTGAGATGCAACAACCTTGGTAAAGTTGTTGCCACGTATGTTGGAAATGAGTCTAACATATATGTGAAAAGGTCACTGTTGACATTTCTAAACGTCGATCACTTAAGAACAGATTTGGAATCCATCCTTAGCGTCGGCGCTAGAAATGCTTGTTGGCATTTCCCAATGTCACAACTAATGGCGCAGGTTAGCGTGAACATTGAGACTTGTCATAGGTTAATCTAAATGATCATGAACGAATCCGCAAGCGCACAGATAAACCATTGTAGCATTTCTCCAAGGAAGGAGAGTATTCCAAGGGTATCGAATCCAAGGAAGGCAATGGCGGATATCTTAGACTTATGCTTTTGCTCTGAATGTTACCCAAGAGATAGATATAGGGAACAACACACTCAAAGGCAGGGGTAAGATAAAAGATATAAAGGGTAGTGTGACACACACACCTCAAATCTACCTCTACTCTAGCACACTACGGCTTAGGGGGAACATACGAGTTAGCTCTAGGTTCTAATGTACTAAACATACAAAGCTAGAAGATACAAGAGATGGGCATGAGTATTGCATGAGGGAGACATGGTTCAGCACCCAGGTACAAACGGGGAGCTAGCCTGCGACGACTAGCACTCTGCGAAACTAGATTTTAGACTCCTACAGCAGGTACCCCAACGCGGAGGTTGCCCTAGGATCCAACAGGGCTGTCACCACCTGAGGACCGACCTCTCGTTACGGGGGGTATACTCATAACTATCGTAGCCAGACAACCCAGGCACCATGCCTACGTTGCTACTAGATTTCACCCAGCCTGGGCTATTGTGACCCAGGGTGAGAGCCACCAGAAGACTGGTCAACTAGACCGAGTACCGTAGCTTGAACACAGACCCCATGCAACACTCTCATGCCATCTAACAAGATCAACTAAGGCTAGACATACGAACAGATATGAACTCTCTTATGTCTAATCAACAAGATCAAAGGGTCGTGTTCGTGAAGAACACGAGCCCCTAACTTATGAACAAACACATAAGGAAGGAGTTTATCACCCTTCAAGTGGATCAAAAGGTAGTGTTCACAAAGAACACGAGCCTCTAAATGATGAACAGAGGATGAACTCAAGAACATATCAAGAATATGATCTACCATGACTTTATATGAAATAGCTGAATAACTGAAGTAGATCAAAGTCATACAAAGAAATAAAGATAAAAGAGAACTCATACATAAACTTCCAAGAGGACTTGGAACCTGAAGAAGAGCTAATCTAGCCGACCCCCTAGCCATGGAAACTAAAAGTGAGAGGAGAATGAGAGAGTGGTGTGTGAGAAATGGGAGCCCCTCCCCTTCTATTTATAGGCAAAGGCAAAGCTTGCTTGGACGCCCAAATGGCCCCTAAACACCCGGGAATGCAGCAAGTGACTAATGAGCAACCAACACATGGCGGGACCAGATGGGCACCCCCTAGGTCGGTTCGGCCGATCCTAGGATCGGCCGGCCCCCTAGGGTGGCCCCACCTGGTGTGCTTCCTCTTAGTGGTTGTCCTGTGGGCCCTCTGATCCATCCCCGGTGCATGGCTTGATTTGGTATCCGAGGTGGGCCCTTTGATCCATGTGAAGTCCATGTGGCGTCCTCTGATTCGTCGGTGAGTGCCTCCCCTGGATCGATGACATGGATTGCCATGTTTCCTTTGGTGGCAGCCACCTCCTCAGCTGAGTTGGCATGGTTTCTTCATAGAAGTGGAGTTTCCATCTCTTTTAAGGGTGAATCACCTACATACAAATAATCTCCAAGGACAAGTGGAACTACATTATTCAAACCTAAATGCTAGTAAATAATGCAGATGCCTCCATTTATGTGAGAATATTGAGGGTTGGAAATGGTGAATTTCCACCGTCAACAGTCACTATGGGTTCCTAAGATTTTAGTTGCTAACGTGGAAGGCCCCAAGTCAAATTGGGGACCTAAAAGAAGGAACTAAATTGTTTTGTAGGTATACTCCTCCGGTGGATCAAGTTGGGTGCTTGATAGCGGATGTACACATCATATGACCAGAGAAAGGAGTATGTTCTCCACCTATCAGTATGTTCTCCACCTATCTCCACCTAGAAGGACCAAGAGAAAGAATGTCTTATGGTGGTGATGCTAGTGGAGAAGTTATTGGAGTTGGTGATATCCCTATCTCTTCTAAATATTCAATTATTAATGTGCTTCATGTTGATCCGTTGGGTTACAATCTACTATCCGTTTCACAACTTAGTGAGATTGGATTTGATTGTCATTTTTCGGATAAGGGTGTGTCCATCATAAAGAGGGAGGATTCCTCTATTGTCCTTACGGGTCACTTGAAGGGAAGGCTTTACCTAGTTGATCTCAACAAAAGTAAAGTCTCCCCTAAGACTTGTTTGATGGTAAAATCTAGCATGGGTTGGTTATGGCATCGCCGGCTAGCTCATGTTGGCATGAGGAACTTAGCCAAACTCTTGAAAGATGAACACATCCTTGGACTAACTAATGTTTATTTTGAGAAAGATAGGATATGTCAAGCTTGCCAAGCCGGGAAACAAGTAGGTGCACCTCACCCACCAAATAGCATCCTCACTACTACAAGCCCGTTGGAGCTCATTCACATGGATCTATTTGGACCGGTGGCCTACATAAGTATTGGTGGTAATAAATATGGCTTGGTCATTGTTCATGATTTTTCTCGCTTCACGTGGGTGTTCTTTATGTTTGAGGAGTGAAGTACAAGGGAAGGTGAAGACCTTCATAAGAAGAGCACAAAGGGAATTCGGTTTGCCCGTCAAGAAAGTGAGAAGTGATAATGGCTCCGAATTTCGCAACACCAACGTTGAAGAGTTTCTTGATGAAGAGGGCATCAAGCATGAATTTTCAGCTCCTTATACCCTTCAACAAAATGGGGTGGTTGAGAGAAAGAATCGCACACTTATTGAGATGGCAAGAACCATGTTGGATGAGTACAAGACACAAGACATATTTTGGGCCGAAGCCGTCAACACGGCTTGCCATGCCATCAACTGCCTCTATCTTCACAAGTTTCACAAGAAGACTTCCTATGAGCTTATCACCGGTAAAAAGCCCAAGGTGTCCTACTTTAGAGTGTTTGGGTGCAAATGTTTCATTCTAAACAAGAAGCCCCGAAGCTCTAAGTTTGCACCAAAGGTTGAAGAAGGTTTTCTTCTTGGCTATGGTCCCAATGAACATGCCTACCGTGTCTTCAATCTAACCTCCGGAAGGATTGATGTCACAGTGGATGTTACCTTTGATGAATCTAATGGCTCTCAAGTCGAGCAAGTTGATATGAATGTTGTAGGAAAAGAGAAGCCACCTTGTGAAGCAATCAAGCAAATGGCCACAGGTGATGTTAGACCAGTTGAAGCACAAGATGAAGATGAAGAAATTGTACAAGCTTCAACACCATTCGAAGGGCCAGATGCTCCTAGTTCTGCAGAGGTGCAGACCTCGGAGGTTCCGGGCAAACACCCGGAGGTTCCGGGAACTGTCACTGGAACTCAACCTCCGGGAATTACTCCGGAGGTTCCGGAGTCTGGGAACACAGCACCCCAGAACCTTGAGAACCAGGCCACCATTCAGCAAGGAGATGGTCATGAAGCCAATTCAGAGACTCAAGCTGATGGTGATGATGAAGACCAACCTCTTGGACCATCACATCCTCGTGTACATCAAGTTGTGCAACGGGACCATCCCGTTGACAATATCCTTGGGAGCATAAAGAGAGGGGTAACAACACGATCTCGTCTTAAAAAATTTTGTGCATTTTACTCGTTTGTTTCCTCTCTTGAACCTATCAAGGTAGAGCAAGCTCTTGGAGATCCAGATTGGGTGATGGCTATGCAAGAAGAGTTGAACAACTTTGAAAGAAATCAAGTGTGGGAGTTGGTGGAAAGACCCAAGACAAATATCATAGGCACCAAATGGATTTTCCGAAACAAGCAAGATGAGTTTGGCATTGTGATTAGGAACAAAGCAAGGTTGGTTGCTCAAGGGTACACTCAAGTTGAAGGACTTGACTTTGGAGAAACATATGAACCGGTGGCAAGACTTGAAGCAATTCGGTTTCTTCTTGCTTTTGCTGCCCATCATGACTTCAAGTTATATCAAATGAATATCAAGAGTGCATTTCTCAATGGTCCACTCTCCGAAGAAGTCTATGTGGAGCAACCACCCGATTTTGAAGATCCCAAGCATCCTAATAATGTCTACAAACTCCATAAGATGCTCTATGGGCTTAAGCAAGCACCAAGAGCATGGTATGAATACCTTAAGGATTTCTTGCTCAAGCAAGGCTTTGAGATAGGCAAAGCCGATGCTACCCTCTTCACTAGAAAAGTTGATGGTCATATCTTTGTTTGCCAAATATATGTCGATGACATAATATTTGGTAGTACTAATGAAACTTTTTGTGAAGAATTTAGTAGGGTTATGACAAAGAGATTTGAGATGTCCATGATGGGTGAGCTCAAGTACTTCCTTGGATTTCAAATCAAACAAGCAAAAGGAAGGGACTTTCATATGTCAAACCAAGTACACAAGAGATATGCTTAAGAAGTTTGACATGGACAAGGCCAAGCCCATCAAGACTCCAATGCCTACCAATGGACACTTAGATCTTGATGAAGAAGGGAAATCTGTGGATCAAAAGGTATATCGCTCCATGATCGGCTCTCTTGTTTACTTATGTGCATCTAGGCCGGATATTATGCTTAGTGTGTGCATGTGTGCTAGATATCAAGCTAACCCGAAAGAGTGTCATCTTATAGCCGTAAAGAGAATCTTGAGATATCTAGTTCATACCCCTAACCTTGGCTTGTGGTATCCTAAGGGCTCCACTTTTGATCTACTTGGCTATTCGGATTCCGATTATGCCGGTTGCAAAAGTAGATAGAAAGAGTACATCGGGGACATGCCAATTCCTTGGTAGGTCCCTAGTGTCTTGGAGTTCTAAAAAGTAAAACTCAGTAGCCCTTTCCACCGCCGAGGCCGAGTATGTTGCAGCCGGCACTTTTTGTGCTCAACTACTTTGGATGAAGCAAACCTTAAAAGATTACAGATGTCATTTTACCCTTATCCCACTTTTGTGTGACAACGAAAGTGCCATAAAGCTTGCAACTAACTCGTAAGCCACTCTCGTACAAAACATATAGACATCCGTCATCACTTCTTGAGAGACCACGAAACCAAAGGAGATATCGCTCTAAGTCATGTGAGCACCAAAAAACAACTAGCCGATATCTTACCAAAACCTCTCGATGAATCAAGGTTTTGCAGTTTGAGGAATGAGCTAAATATTCTTGATTCTCGTTGCGTGGTTTGATATATAGCACATCTTGATTGATATGTTGCTTTGCTGAAAATCCTTTTTGAAAAACCTTAATACATGTGTTTCAAAATCTATTTTATATCCCAACTTGTTCCAAAAAGGCTATAGTTGTGTGTTGATTGCTTGTTTTCTAGCCTGTTGGGACAAGGAGTCCATGATCTAAAGAGCAAAGTTGAGTAAAAAGTACCAAATCTCATCAAAACAGCAGCTCACTATCTCTGGTTGCAGTCTCCGGAGGTTCCGGATCCATATCTGGTTCGGTCAAGGCTTCAGTCAGTATTCAGGTCTGAATCCGGAGGTTCTGAAAAATGTCCGGAGGTTCCGCACTTATACAGTTGACGGTCAAACAGAGTCAGAAGGGAATCAACTTTGGAATATTCCTTATGCCTTATCTTTACCCCTCTAGGGTAACTTCCCTTTCTACCCTAATCTTTCACCGCAGTTAGATCCCCTTTCACTGCACGACACCGCACGCCTCTCTCCCTCGCTTTCGCACGCTCGCATCCTCCTCCACCGTCGTGCGCCGCTGCCGCCATTGCCACCGGTGAAGTCGACGGTCAAGCTCTGTGGTGTGACGTCCATCCTCCGTCCGTGCTGAAGGTCGAAGAAGGGGGAGCCGCTCGTGTAGGTACTTGGATCTGCACCGACGGTTGCCACCGCTCGTGGACAAGAAGGAGTCCCGAAGGTGTTCGTGATCTTCGTCCTGAACATCTCGACCTCCTTCTCTTTGTCCCGAAGGATCTTGCTTTGTGAAGTAGGAGATCTAGCCATTGCACTCCAGATCTAGTCTGGTAGGCTAACTCCAGCACCACTAGGTAACTTCGTGACCTAGAGAGGGCCTCTAGGCTACGTCCTCGGTGTGAAAAACTTCACAAGCTTCTCCTTCCTCTCCCTGACTACAGGTAAAACCTAACCCTAATCTAGCCAAGTTCTTCCTCTTTCCTCTCTCATGACTAGATTCCTAGTGTAGAAATGTTCTTAGTTGCCTCTGATGTTAGATGCTTAGACACTCGATGTTGAGATTTCAATTGAAAGCTGAATCAGAAATGTTAGTCACTGTCACTGAAGAACCCAGAGGTTCCAGGAAATTCCCGAAGGTTCCAGGAAATTCCTGGAGGTTCCGGGGTCTACAGCAATAGAGACTCTGATTCTGATTCAAAGTTCAATTGAACTCTTGTACATTTTGTTTCTAATTCATTCTTCCATCATTTCCTTATCTATCTGCACATCCTTTTATCTAGATGGCTGGGGACTCTTCAAGGAAAAGGGACAAGAGGCCCCTGCAGTTTGAAGGTGAGGACCATGTGTGGTTCGAGGACCGGTGGATGGTCGCTTCCTGGTGTGATGAGTGATTGACAACATTGTGTGGCCTCAGAGGGTGAAGAAGCCTTCAACATTGCTGTCAGGACTGTTGCACCCAAGAAGGCAATACCAAAAAGGGGTAGAGGGTCTGGTAGTATGACAGGAGGCAGAGGATCTGGGGCTGCTGCCCATGTCAGTGATAATGGGGGAACTGAAGGGAAGTATATCCCCATTGAGGTGACTGAAGCTGTCAAGCCTGGTGAACTTGACACCTCTTATCTAGTTCATGTGGAGATCATGCCTAAGAAGAGGCCACCCACAAAGTATGACAGCACAATGACCTTAGAATATCAGAATTATGAGGGTGCTAATCAGCCTGTTAGGACAGCTAGACTACAGAATCCCTATCTCCTGTCCAAGGTTGCAGCAATTGACAAAAGATTCTGGTCAGTGTTTCACTTCAACTACTACAGCTCCGTCTTGCTAAGCAAACCAAAAATAAGGAAAATGCAATGGGTGGACTGGCAGCATTTTGAAGAACTTGACAGACCTGAGGTAGAAGAAGTGCTTGAAATAGTCAACAAGTATGACATGAAAGACTTGATGGGCTTCAAGAATGACTGGAATGCAGAGATCATAGCTCAATTCCATGCCACATTCTTCTATGATGATACTAAAGACACCATTCACTGGATGACCCAAGGAGTTCACTACAAGCTTAATTTTGTGACCTTTGCTAGGCTCTTGGGATTTGGGAAGGAAGACAGGGACAGGGATGTCATCAACTTTGAGAGACACATGAAGCCAAATCAGATTGCAGATGCCTACTATGTGGATGAGTTGGCTACGGGTTCCACTGTGGGACTCAAACCAGTGTACTATGTGCTCAACAACATGCTCAGACGGACCATCTATCCAAAGGCTGGTAGTGACTCCACTTCTCTAAGGAGTCTGGCAACAAATCTCATCTTCAAAATGCTACCAGAGGCCACCCCCTTCTCAGTCAGTAAGTTCATTTGGTTGGATATCATCCTGAGTATGGAGAATGGAGTGGACAACTTCCCATATGCCCCCTATGTCATGTACATCATTGAAGTTGTCACTGGCAAGATTTTCAAGAAAGATTGTGAGCATTGCTCATACCAGGTCAAGCAGTGGAAGCACCAAAAGACTGATGCAGCTATGAGGCAAGTCCTTGGGACTGAGGCTAGCACTCCCTCCACACCAGCAGCTACACCAGTAGCCACTCCGGCAACACATGATCATGAGGCTGGCCCCAGTAGCACCAAGGAGTCTGAGCTTGACAAGATGAAGAAATTGCTTAAGTACAGCCTTATGCTCTGTACATATTCAGCAAATCAGGCTTATGAGACTAGAAAAGACATGAATAGGCTGCTTGCTCACAATGGTCTTGCTATCCAGCCCCCTGTTTCTCCTCCAAACTTCTATGTGGACATATCAAGTGATGAGGAGGATTTCCATACTCAGCCTAGGACTTATTCTCAGGCTCATCCTAATCAGCCTAGTGATGCCCAATCTGATGATGAAAGTGACCAAGAGACTCTGGCTCCCAAGATCAAGAAGATGAAGCCCCAATCCAAGAGTCCCAAGGTTCCTGCCAAGAAGAACTACAAGGCTGCAGCTCATAGAGGCAAGAAGCCTCCCTCTGATGAAGAGCCTGAGACCTCTGATAGTACCTGGGATGAAGAGTGATTTCCTCTCTTTTTGTTAACATGTTGACAAAGGGGGAGAAGAGGAAAGATTGATATGACTTGACTGCTTTTGTGAGTTGTGAGAGATGTTGCTGCTGCTCATGCTTTATTTTATCTCAGCTGAACTCATTTTGTTGTGGTCTGTAATATTATGGTACTTGTGTGCTTGCCTCTGTTGGCAAGTGGTGGATGATGGTCATGGACAACATTTGTGGGATTTGAAAACTTTTAAAAAACTTGGTTATGTGATGTGATGTGATGTGATGTAATAGGCTAGATGTGCTTTAAGTTGTCTAGCTTAATCTAGTTCTATTATTGTTGGTTTATAATTCAATGCCTGTGTTGTTTGATGATTGATAGAGCTACTGTGTTACCAGAGCTCGGAAGTTCCAGGATTTTCCCGGAGGTTCCGGGCTGTGGTGCCAGAACTCGGAGGTTCCGTATTTTTCCCGGAAGTTCCAAGGTCTGGTCACAATCAGCTCCCTGGTTGATTTTAAATTGTCATATGCATCACGTATACTTGTTACACTATTCTTTGCACCCCTCGATGAACTGAATACAATGCAGTTGTTTCACATGCTCATAATGTATGCCTACATGTCTTGGAAGACATTTCCACTCTATTCTAAATAAGAAAGGCATACATTAAGGGGGGCCTTGTATTCATGTCATCAAAAGCTCAATCTTTTTAATTAAATGTATGCTTTAATTAGGTTGTCAACATTTACCAAAAAGGGGGAGATTGTAAGTGCAATCAAGCTCTAAGTGAGTTTTGGTGATGTTGACCACACAATTAAAGGTCTAATGAGCCTCTAAGTGTATGTTTCAGGTTAATGATTTATATAGGGTGCAAAGGAACAAAAGGAGACCCCTAATTCAAAAAGGAAGGCTTGCCCTTGTCTAAGGATGCTAGTTTAATTTATTTTTATTTAGAAATTGAGTATAGGACAAGCCATACTATTAAGAGGGATACTAATACTGGCTTTGGGGTATAACCAAGTGCATAAAGTTCTTAACAAACTAACAAAACATCCCAACCACAAATATCCTATCAGCTGCAGCTCTGTTTTCTCTGTTCCCGGAACCTCTAAATTTTTTCGGAAGTTCCGGACTGCATTATGTCTGCTAGCTGAAGACTCCCAGACCTCGGAAGTTCCAGGATCTTTCCGGAGGTTCTGGGTTTTCGAAAAGAGCCGTTGCAGATCTAGATCTGAGGGTATTTATACCCCTTTGATCCCCAACTGTCCTCTTCTTCTTCCTTGCGCTGAAATAGTAGCATTTGCCCCTTTCTCACTCATAGCATTCACTCCCACCTACTTGAATCCAAAATCCATCCTTGGCATTCAAGTCTTGGGTGATTCCTTGTGAGAAGAAGCAAATTCTTTCACAATCTTGAAGTTCTAGTGCACTTGGTGAAATCCTAGCTTACTTGGTGGATCTATTACTCTTGGAGTTTTACTCCTAGATGGCTAGAGGTTACTTGGGAGCTTCCTAGCATTGTGTGGCTGCCCCAAGTTGTTTGTATTACCCTTTGTGACTAGTGGAGCACTCCATCTATTACCTTGGTGATAGGTATGAGAGAGGAGTGGATCTAGAGAGATCCCAAAGCCTTTGTGGCTTACCTCAACAACGTGAATGTAGGCTAACCTTTGTGGTGAGCTGAACCACGGGTTAAATATGTGTCTCTTGTGCTTTACATCCTTTACTTTTAAAGCTTGCTTGTTCTTGTTTGCTCTCAACTAGATCTATTAGGGTTTGCTCTAGATCTATAAGTTCTCCTTGCTCTAAGGTTGTTTAGTAGCTTATGCTTCAAATTCATAGCTCCAAATATTTGTATCTTGCTTGTGAAATCAGTTCTTAGCTTTCTAACTCGTGCAGGTTTGAAAAATTAGAAGCTCCAGGAAAATTCACTGTCTGTGCATTTTCTCAGAGGTTCCGGATTTTTCCCAGAGGTTCCGGACACTGACAGAAAATTGGCAGAAAAGTTTGAATTTGTTTTGTAGGCCTATTCACCCCCCCCCCTCTAGGCCACTTGCATTGATCCTTTCACTTCGCTCGGGCCCGGACAGTCTCAAGCTCCTGTTCAGCTTGGGCCCGAGCTATTTAAAAGAATCAGATCAGATACAACTATTAGAAGGAGTCCAAGGAACCAGAAATAACAGACCTTTCTGGTGCTCCTCCGTTGCCTAACGAAGAGACGCGGTGGTGATCTCTGTGGCGGCCTCTGCAGCGGCCTTCTCCGCATAAGCACGCTCGGCGGTGGCAACTGCAGCGGCTCTCTCCTGGCGCAGCCCCTCGAGCTCCCGGTTGCTGATGTTCTGGCGTGCAGCAGCCTGTTCCTCAAGGCGCTGCACCCAAGCACGCAGCGTAACGACATTGGAGTCGACGCTCTCCAGCGGCTCACTCTTGCGAGCAGATGCAGCGGACACGGCCTGGACAACAATATGATCAACATAAAGACTCAACGAGGCAAAAAGAGGAAGATCTAGAGATAGACTCACCCTCGCCAGCCGAGCAAACCTCTCGGCCAGGGTCACGAGCTCATGTCGGTTGTCCTCGTCGATGACCGGGACGCCGAGCACTTCCTCCGCCCTACCGCCACCCACTTGGGCAATCCTGCCAGGGCGTGGCAGGCTCATGCGCGGTGTGGGAAGCACTCGGTGGATCTCCTCAACCTCGGGGACTGCTACAGGGGCAGCCCCCAAGGCCATGGACCCAACATCCCTACGCTGGGGACTGGCCACCTGGGGAGTCGTGCCGACGCCCGGTGCTGCGCCCGAGCGCTCTGAAGCACTCGGCTGACGTGTCACCGGCCCAGAACCCGGAGCGGGCACCTCACCGACAACAGGGACAACCCTGGGCTCCCTACAAGAAGCAACAAATCCAACACCACGATCCTCAACCATGACAGATCAACGAACGACAGGCAAGACAATGAATTGGAGAACAACTCACTCGATGGACACGCGCACACGAGCGCGCTTGCAGAACCCAGAGGCGGAAGACGCAGTCCTCTTCGTCCTGGCAGCCGCCTTGCAGGACGGCCTGGCCGCGCCCTGTGCCATCACAGGGGGCGTCGGGATAGGTTGCAGTGCCGGGTGCGGCATGCCCGCACTTGGGGGAGCAGTTTCCGTTCGTTGAAGAGAAGGTCAAGGAGAAGGAAGAGAAGGTGGAGGAGAAGGAGGACAAGAAGGAAGACGAGGAGAGGACGCTGCCGTAACGCTTGGCGCCTCCTTGCCGCCCTCTAGAGGGGCGACGCCGGCACCAAACTGGCGGGGACTCAGCTCCTCGTCGTCGGAGTCACCCGGCAGCACCAGCTTGCGCCGGCGCGATGCTGGCTCGTCAATCTTGAGCGAGTCGAGCGGCGCACGCCGCACCTCTGGTCGGTGGTTACTTTTGCGCTCCTTCCCCTTCACAGCAGGAGCGGCGCGCTCTCCATCCACGGGCGCTGCGGCTGCACGACGGTCAGTCTCCGGAGAGCCCTCGCCACGGGCCGGACCCGGTGCCACCACGGCACCGCTGCCAGCGGTGGCGAGGCGCGCGGCGGTCTCCAACCTCTACAGCTCGCCGAGCCTACCAGGCAGGGATGCCACCCCGGCCAGCATTCCCGGCAGAGGCGAAGCAGAGAAAAAAGCCACGCGATCCTACAGATGAAAATTTTGGTTCATGGATTTCAACAAACACCTTGCAGGCATATGTCTATACCCTAATGGGCGGACCGTAAAAAGCGGAAAATCATCACTCACCACAGGCGAAGGGTTCCCTAGGCTATAGGGGCGCGGTGCACCACACGACGTGATGATGGTGTGAGGGGTAAAGCACTCACGGATGCGCTCCACCAACACCTCTGGCTCCGCCCGCTCTGGAACCTCCCGCGTCGTGTCGAAATCTTCCCCGGCGTACTCGTACGCCGGGTGCGCCCTCTCCTTCAGCGGCTGGAGACGTCGGGTGGTGAAGTTCGCCATGACCGCCACCCCGGTGAGGCCGGCCGCCTTCAGGTTCTGGATCAGCTTCACCAGCTCCGACACCTGCTCCATCTCGGCGTCGCCCAGCTCCTCATCCTAGCAACGGAGTGGAGTTGGGAGCACATCGACGTCGCACGGCACCTGCGGGGCTTGGTTGGTGGTGTAGAACCACTCATTGTGCCAGCCCTTGTTGGAGCTGATGAGCGGCACCGAGATGTAGTCGCCAGAGGTCTTCTGCCGAAGCTGAAGCCCGGCGCCGCCCACCACCTTGGGTTCCTTGCCACTCTTGTGGGGCTTCACCCAGAAGAAGTACCGGAAGAGGTTGAAGTGCGGTGCGATACTGAGGTATGCCTCGCATAGGTGGATGAAGATGGCGATGTGCAGGATGGATTTAGGGTTGAGGTTATAGACCTGCAACCCGTAGTAGTATAGCAGCCCGCGAAAGAAGGGGTGCGCAGGCAACCCAAATCCACGGAGGTACCACGACTCGAACACCACCGTCTCGTGCATCTCCGGCGTGGGGAACTCCTCCCCCGCCGCTGGGCGCCACTCCTCGTTGGCCTCGCTGAGCAAGACCCCGCCCCAAATCAGGGCGAGCATCCGCTCTCGCGTCGACACAGAGTGCACCCACTCCTGATCGCGGCTCGGAGGCGCCGCCGGCGAGGGAGACCGCGACGGAGATCTTCTCGCGACCGTCGTGCCCCCCTTCGAGCCCTTCTTTCCCCAGCGGACCTTCGAAGTCATGGCCCTTGGCTGCACTCGGGGACTGCAGGAAGCGAAGGGGATGGGGGTGATTTCTGCGTTGCATTTGGATCTGGATCTCCGCCGGCTCTAGATCCGGCGAATCGAGCTGCTGCGGCGGCAGATTCGGCGGGATGCGGCGGCGGAGCAGCCGAAGTGAGAAGCGGAGCGAGGTTTCCTATGGGAAGCGAAGTGACGTGCAATGATGGGGGAGCGTGAGCGAGCGCGCCCCTGCGCTACCTTAAATGCGGGCGGCCAAAAAGGGAGTCGTGGCGGGTCCCGCTCCGTCCTGTCGTTTCGCCACGTCGCACGCGGGATTGATTCGCGAGTTACTCGCGAGCGACTCATCTCCGACACGGTGCTGACGCCGTCGACCCCAGTGCTTCGTATTCGGGCCGTCTCAGGCCTAAATTGGTCACGTTCCTTAAACAGGCCGACGAGCACAACACTCTTACAAAATGGATCGCATCCAGGAATCATAAAAAGGCTTTCCAAATAAATTTGGTACACGGGCCACATAGAGGCCGTGACTCAGAGTCACAGGTAGCCAGGTTATCAGATAACCCAACCTCGAAAATTGAACGGCACGAATCTCCAAGTAGGTTCGATCGACTAGCTCATGAGTGTTCTCCCGGAGGCATGCCATACAAAGGCCAGAGCCGTTCAGAAGCCACTTTATGATGGCTAGGACGGGTGACCTTGCGCGAGTTCTCCTTGAGAACACGGTGGGCCATAAGGAAAATCTGGGACAGAGCCGGAGCCCTCCCCCAGGCACCGTACCAGATCAGATGATCTGGGAGGTACTCTCCCAAAAGGGATTACGGTAATTCGACTTCTAGTCTCTTTTTTAGAGCTTCTAAATAGTTATTCTAACTATTCCGAACCTCAAGGACTGCCCTAATAGGCGCATCTGGAGATGCGCCCATTCAGTGAGCACGCACGGTGTCACCATGACCAACCGGAGCCAGAAGCAAGACCCTTGGCCCAGCATTCGAACATGACCGGACAGCGGAGGTCTGGGAGACATGGGTTCAACCCTCATAAAAAGGGGGATGCCCGACCAAAGATGTTGAGGCTCAGTCACTTTCTTTCTGTTGACCCTTGATGAACCTTTTTCGTCAAGGCTCAGGGACTAAGTGTGTGCACTTCGTCTTCGATGAGAGTGTGCATATTCTGGCTCGATGATCTTACCAAGGCCTAGATTGGAGAAGAGCTCTCATCAACCACCCGGCAACCATGAGTTAAGCTTCAGAGACCACTCGGCTGCATCAAGACGTGAGCAGAACGAAGATCAAAGCACTCGGCTGAGGACATTAAGCACTCGGCTGAAGATGTTAAGCATTCGGCTGAAGGCGTTAAGCACTCGGCGGAAATTAATGAGGCACTCGGATGACGTTCGAAGCTCAAGATCGAAGTTGCAGTCTAGTTAAGAAGCGCTCGGGGACTGCTGTGGGGGATATACTCACGGGGTGCCACACAGAGGAGGCTCACAGCGTACCTGCAGGGACGACGTGGGCCCACAGGAGTGGCACCTGGCGCAGGCACATGGATCAGGAACGAGCTGGCGCCCGAAGAGATATACTCCCATAGATAAAGGCTAGTTGGTTAGGAAAGATATTACTTGTGATCAAAGGGAAATCTTGTATAACCGACTAGGATAGATCCCACGTGATCTGTAACCCTACCCCCCATGCCTATATAAGGGCGGCAGGGACCCCCCCTCTAGAACAAGTCGAATTTGATTCTCATTCGCGGAACAATCAATACAACCACCAACGCAGGACGTAGGGTATTACGCATCTTTGCGGCCCGAATCTGGATAAACCCCTGTGTCCTTCGTTCACCATCTAGCTTCAATCTCGGCGATCCCCTCCACACAATCTACCACCATAGCCTACCCCGTGGTGGACTGTCGGCACCATTGTACCGACAAGATACTACCTACAGAAATTCGCGCCCGCATGCTGGACTCCACGCCCGCTATCCGCAACGGGCACATAGCCAAGCCCGTGCCCGCAATCCGCGAATAGCTCGTGCCCGCGGGCATGCCCGTGTGCCCGCACATCGCCGCCGTCTCAGTGTGGAGCCGCGGGCGGTGGCGTCGCGGCACGGATGGCGGACGAGCTGAGCGGCGTCTCCACCACCGCCGAAGCCCCGCGCCACCTTTCTCAACACAGTCGTCCTTGGCAACATTGTAAGTATCAACTGCTGCTGCCGCCACAGCCCCGCACCTCCGGAATCGCGGCGAGACAGAGAACGGCGGGCGCCGGGCCGGAGAATGGGGAGGGGCGAAGGACGGAGGGTGCGGCGGGCGAATGGGGAGGAGCGGATCTGCGGATGGCTCAGAGGACGGACTACGGATGGGCTCTTGAGTGCTTGCAGCAGTGGCGGAAGAAATTGGAGAGGTGACCGATTTGTTGGGGCTGAATCCCTAACATGAGGTTATATACTTGGAAACTTGGGGCCACATGTCAGCTGTTGTAGCGGGTGTGGCGGGTTTGCGGATGCGGATATCGTTTTCTCATGCCCATTAGCAAGTATCCGTTGGGTCTAGAGTCGTGCCCGCGGGCATAGATTTCCACCCGTATCCGCTATCCGCGGGTTTGGTCCCGCAGATTTTTCATGCCCGTTGCCATCTTTAGCAGGGACATGTTTGGGCATCTATAGTGGTAGGTGACTTTTCATTTATGTCATAAAATAAAAAGTACAGTTTTTTTCTTGTATTTTCGCAATTTGTGACGCGCTTAACAAAAATTCGTTTTGTCACATATCCTGCATGGCTCAAGGTGTTTTGTGACAAAAACCTATTTTCTCGTACAAAAATTTATGACAAACCTTCATTTTTATACACTTTTTTGTTATTATCGAGATAAAAAAACATCACAACACGTACAAGTGCCACATAGGATTAAAAAATGTCACAAAATGCTCCCACTGCTTGACATGGTTTTTTTTTTTTTTTTTGAGAGCGCTCCATGACATGGTTGTGACTAGAATTTGACGTGGCAGATTCGTGTCAAAATGCCTAGTGGTCCAACAAAGCTCATGTAGCAAGCAACATTTTTTTTTGCCTATTTCAAATTGGGTCTAAACAAGAATCATGCATGGGCTCAGGGGTAGTGTACTACTCCCTCCGTCTCAATCTGTAACTCGTTTTGGCATTTCAAGATTCATAAAAAAATGTATACATTTAGATATATATTTATGTTTAGATACATACTACTAACTATCTCTACTCCTAAAAAGAATGAACTTACGATAAAAAATTGGTACGTCTTTTTGCCCGTCCGTGCGTCCGTCCCCCGCACGTCCGCGTCCGTCCCCCGCACGTCCGCGTCCGCTCCGCGCCGCGGCCTCCCCTCGCGTGCCCGATCCCTTCGTAATTCATTATGTGCGTCCGATCGCGACCCACCTCTCCGCCCGCGCGTCCGCTCCGCCCGCGCCGCGGCCTCTCCTCACGATCTATCTCTTCTCCTCCTGCCCCACGGTCCTACCCTTCCTCCGCTCGCCCCCCTCGCGTCCGTGATTTTTCCTGGCGCTGCGCCTCCTGGTCCCACCCTCCCTCCACGATCCATCGTGATCTGCTCCGCCTCCTGCCCCGCAAACCGCCCACGCCGCCGCCGCCGATCTCGCCAGGGCGCGAGGTTTTCCCGTGCGGGATCGCCGTGCCGCGGTCTTCCGGGACCACCGTCATTGAATCTGCACGGGACAGGCGATCTTCGTCCCGCCGCCACCGGAGAGGGACTGCTGCCGTCCGGGACCGTAGTCCTTCAATCCGCACGGTACAGGCGATCACCATCCCACTGCCAATGCCGGAGAGGGACCGCTGTCGTCCGAGGTCGCCGTCTTGCAATCCGCAAGGTACAGGCGATCACCATCCCGCCACCAATGCCGGAGAGGAACCTTCTCCTGCGCCGAAGACTGTCTCTATCTCCAACGTGTACCCCAGCCCGGCGCCATCCCGCCTGCAACTCTGCGTTGAGGTCTCCAATTCTTCATCTACTGTTTGGTTTTCCGTTCTGCAACAACAAAGAACCAATATAGAAAGATTAGATTTCTATGTCATCATTTGATTTTTTTTTTTTTGCCTCACCACATCTACGAATTCAATTTCTTTTCACATTGTTGTGTAGTCTCAAGACAGTGGCGAGGGGTTTAATCCGGTGATAACGAATTTCAATTTTTATCTCCCAGTCAGGGATTTAAAATTTATAGTGAAGGTAATTTACTGAATTTTATCTATGATGATGATCTGTATATCAATGCAGGATGATAGTATGCCCCAATATGTTTCTTATTTCTTAAAGCATGGCAAAAAGCGATGAAACTTCAACACGATTATCAGCAGATTATTGGGTCATCCTTTGGCTGGCATTTAGTTCAAGCAAACAGGAAGCAGTTTATGGTCAGGAGCTAGCTTTGCTTCTGCTAGAAAATGCTCCTGTTGTTCACAATGTTTGTATGACTTCATGGATAAATGTCATGTAAACACTATGTATACCTCTTTTCATAACATGTATGCAGCATGCTGTTATTATCTATAATGCTTGTTGCCACGAGAACACTAGGGGTGAGATGGCCTGCAATTCATAGAACACCAGGGTGCTAATGCTGTTGATAAAACATTAGAGGTGGGATGGCCTCAACTTACAATGCAGCTCTTATCACCGTCCAATCAAAATGATCATAATCAGCTGCATACAAAGGAAATCCAAGATGAGAAAAAGGAAAGGTGATCTTTCACATCTTTTTTAATCATTTTAGACTAGACAATGGATGCAGCATGTACCAGATATCACGTATGCATTTAAAATTGTACTGTTTTGTGTTGTATCAGGTTCCACGTTGATGTATCTTAGGATGTATCTTACAAAGGTGAGGGATGGAATTGCAACACTATTCAGCATACACATCAAGGGCCAACAGCCAACATATAAAGGTTATTATTATGACCCTTTGATTTATCTAAACCTTTGATTTTGTTGAACCCTAAGTCTGTATAAAACTAAAAAGGAAGATACCTGCAATAGTAATGGACGGTGCTTCGTGAACACATCAAGGGCGGACGTGCTGGGGACGACGTCGCCTCCAACCCTGCGCCAGCTTAGCGGCTAGGAGAACGACTTCAATCCACTTCTTTCACCTCTGTTGCCAATTCACCTCCATGTATGGTCAATAAATATGTTTTTTATACTTCCTACATGATCACATGATTAATAGTTAGCACAGATGTTATGCAGTCACGGTTGTGAATTATTATTGGCATCTAATAAAAAAACAAGCTCATAACTATGAAGTTTTTTTACTACAACTGAATTCTCCATAACTATATTGTATACCTCATTGATGAACTTAGGTCGAAGCAGAAAGCAACTCTAAGACAAAGTTACCTCAGTTCCAAAACCATTCCTGCAGTAATGTAATAGCATTCTTAATCTATAATGTATGGACAGCTCTGACATGTACTCAATTTTTTTCATTTAACCATCAATAATAGTCATGACTGAATTGTATTTCTGTGCACATGTAGATTGTTCTCTTTACAATTTGACAATTTAAACTCTACATAGATAAACTAAAGTGATGCTATTTCTGTCTGTTGTTTTAAATAGAACATATGAATAGTGGTTAACCGGTCAAGGAACTGTACTTCTACATCTGCAATATTTATTGTCAAACATGGCAGATCAAAAATTATGTGGCAAGAGCAGCACAGATCAAGCAACTTCAATGTCAAAAGGTATAAATCACTAGAAAGGAGGTGTCGGTCTAATCATAAATCATATAATGCCATCTTCTCCGCATCTCCAAGAACGGAAATTGGTTTGTGATATGATAATCTCTACCCTCACACTTGGCACAGTGCAGATTTTATCTCATTTCATGCTGCTGGCACATACTCTGTATTTGTAAATACATCTTAAACGGGTATCAAGAGTCCCCTGCAATTAAAGTTCAGGATCTTTCCATAATATTTAGTGTACTTTATCATATTTCTGGACTGCATCTTTATGTGTAGTTTATTAAGTGCAATCAAGTAATAAGCACAAATTAGCTACAAGTCAACGGTACAGGCCAAAAAAAATCATAATTGATTCATGACCTAGGGGCTATTTAGTTCAGCAAATTTGCTTTGATGTAATGGGTGAATAGTGGCAATTTGCTGACAACTTGTCGCATTGGGCCGCGGCATACGCTTTGATGTGACGGGTGAATAGTAGCAATTCCTAAAGTTTTCTATACACAATTTTTGCAAATAAACATACAGAGTATCTATAGTGCTTGTTACCATAATAAGATAGCATATGCATGTGCTTTCACAGTAGTGCTAATGCTACTTAGAGGTAATCGTATCTGGAAAATTGGCTCAATTATGTAAGTGTAATTCTGATGCATATGGCTATGTTTCATGAACACTTTAGTTATCGATGCACCAATTAAGATCCTAACGCAAATTCATGTGCAACAGCAAGGACCAACAAGATGTATTCAATATACTTGGAATCATATATGTATCAGAACTTTTCCTAGGATTCATGAATTGTAGTATCCGTCAGTCGGTGGTGGCAACTGAGAGAGTCATGCTCTACCATGAATTTGCAGAAGGCATGTGTGTAAGGATTAGATGGAAGAAAAGGTAACCTACTTTTATAGCATAGCAATACTTGGTTACATGAATATTGATCTTTTGAAGCAACATATAGATATCATCACGTAATCTTATACCAATAGGTATTAATCATTGAATCAAAACAAATCTGCATGCTACTTTTCAGTTCCTCGTGGTATTCTATCTCCTTTTGTTAACTGAATGCAGAGTGCAAAAAAGGTTGTCAATTATGGCATCTTTAGTGTGAATGCACAATGCTATTACCTGCACTTTTTTATTTGCCACAGGATATTGTGCTTCATGTTTTTGGAATCTTAGTATATAGTTGACCATTTTATTTCACAAAGTTGAATGATGAAATGCCGGCTTGCTATGAAATAAACTCAGCAAATCCTTACTCCTTTGTTGTTCTGATGTGTTCTCAAGCTCTTGTAGACTTATCAGTGGCCCCATCACGAACTCGGTGCAGAACTGGTCGCCGCAGTGGCTCCGGTACGAACTCAGAGAAAGTACCATACCATATTTGTATGACTCCAAACCCATTGTATGTTTCCATATTTGTAAGTGCACAGAATAGCAAAAGCCCTGCTGGGTTCCTGAAAATTGGAAAATAAATGTTATCTAAAATGGTTAAAGGAATATCAATCAACTGTACTATATAGTGATAAGCACAGGAAATGGCTTACAAATCCACAAATTCTTGAAAAGTATGGCTCATGTGTCTCAGAATATATTATTTCAGAACTCACAAGGGAAATGCTACCTTACTGGATGCTGTGGATTAGCAAACCTCAGAGAGAGGTCTCTGTATCTAAAAGTGATTGTCTCGCTTCCAAGAAAGCATACAAGGCTGTTCGAACTAAAATGAAGTCAAGGTTTTATTGTTCCAAAGGACTGGGTGATGGATGTTCTAGAACAATAAATGGGCTTAATGAATTTTTTCCATGTACGTGCGACTTCTACCATCTTGTGTTGGCATTTCAAACAGATCAGAAGGTAATGGTCAGATGTCATGAATCTACACATAAGGTCCATGGGAACATTTAGGTTCGTATATGAGCTAAATACTGGCAATCAGCAGATAAAGAGAAAACATGCCAAATTGTGTTTATCCCGTAGCTTTGCCTTTTTAGATAAACAACACATTCAGCTTAAAACTCATCTTCAGATCTGCTGCACTTATACTGTGAATGTGATTATTGTATTTCTCTCTAGAGTAGTCACACTAAAATCATAGGTTAGATAAAGTTACATGAATTAAGTTCCTTTTATATACCATTCAAATATGGAATCTGCAGAATGACTTCTACAAAACATGCAAATACATTCCCTTTTCCTGATTCTGAAAGATAGAGAATCAAATCTAGGTTTATTCGATCAATCACCTCAGCTATTTCTTAAAATGGTGATTAAATCCATTAATAACCATCCCATTAGGCAACGTCGTAGTCAAACAAGGCACCATCCCATTTAAATAACCATTGCTAGGTACTACTTCTAAGTTGTCCTTAATAACTAACAAAAGGCACACTTCAATAGGAGCGGAGACACTGAAGAGCTCACCTGCCCCGCGAGGGCCTCAAACTCGTAGCCGAACTTCTTCACAGCTTTGCGTAGGCTCCAGACCCCCGTGATGTCAAGGTTGCCGACAACGTTGGTGAGTGCGCCGCCAGGAGCGGCTCCCCCTCCCCTTGCCACCCGGAGCTTAAGCGCCCACTTCGAGGCTTGGAGCTCGGGCTCCCCGCGTCGCCCGGAGCTCGCCATCCACGATCGCCCCGGATCTCCCCCGCCACAGCCGCCGCCCGGAGCTCCCTATCTCACGCCACCGCCCGGAATTCCCCCGCAGTGGTCGCTCAGCGCTTGATCTCCACCACTCAAGCTGATTTGATACGAGCTGTGGGAGCGGGGGCCGCGGTACGGGAGCAGAAGCTCGAACGCGTGCGCTGCGAACCGAAGGGGACGGAAGGGAAGAGAAGAATGTGAGGAGAGTGAAGAGGTCGGGCGGAGTGACCACTGACCAGTGCTTCTCGGTTGGTTGGTGAGGCCCGAGAATTCCTGTCCAACGAAGAGATAAGAAAGGGGTAAAATAGTAAAACTGCCATTTCATTACGGACTAGAAACGTGGCAAGTGAACCAGCCTCAGAGTTTTTTTTTTAATTCACACAGTACAACGCAGACGCTCATAATACGTACGCACACTCACCCCTACGAATACACGTACGCAAACCCTACCCTTATGAGCACCTCTAAAGGACTGAGCACCGGCAGATCTGGAGATTCTCGAAGTCACCACTGGCGCCTCGTCGTCGACGGGAACGTCGCTTACCACTTAACGCATAACGCCGGAAAATCCCGAAATAAATTCAGAAAAAGGTGCGAGCACCAGGATTTGAACTCTGGTAGGTAGCGTCTCACTGGACCGTCTTACCATTGAACTACAAGCTCAATCGCAACGAGCCTCAGAGTTTGTTCGGTAGTATAGATCCAAGTGGAACGGGGGTATTGGAGGAAATTAGTTCATTTTAATATTAATCTTTTTTGTTCCACTTTAATTTCACTTCAATACTCTCATACCCAAACAAGCTCTAAAGGGAGTTGGCTTTCCACGTGTTCGTTTTGTTTTACATCTATCGCTACGGTAGACAAGGTGGAGTAAACTATGACCAAATTTTTTGTGGTCACTCGTTAAGAAAATAAATGGAAATTTAAAGTATTCAAATAAAACATATATATGTATATAGGCTAAGCTTATTAATTTTGTATTATTATATTATGCAATTTTTAAAAAGTCTAAATTACTCTCTACAAGTATAGCAAAAGTTCGGATAATTTCTTAGCTGTGTTTTGATTCAATTTACCCCTAAACTATGACATTTGGACAAATATTTTAGGAGGTAGATTGAATCAAAAATACTTTAGGAGTTATTCAAACTTTGGTTACTTGAGGCGAGTTATTTGAATTGTTTCCTACAAATTATATGTTGCCCATAGCAACGCACGGGGCACGATCCTAGTGAATCTAGATTTGTCAAAATGGTTTACAATTTGGAACCGAGGAAGTAGCTTCCAAATTGTTCAGTTTTAATGGTGAAGATTTTTCACGACCTGCCTTTCTGCACATCCCAATATCCAGCAGGAGTGACAGTTACTGTGCAAGGAATTTTCATTAGTCTCCCTAAAAAAATCATTGTTCCGTCCCTCTCAAAGAAGGATCCAAGCGGCGATGGCAGATGAACTAATTGTATCCTCTTGACACACAGCATGTAACTTCATGTGACCAAGGATCTTTCAGAATCACGAAGTTGACACTTCAATAAATACGTTTCGAGACGAATGGCAATATTAAAACATCATCAGAAAGGTACATTTTTTGGGGAAAAAAAAGGAATACTCATGACAAACTCTTGTTTAAACATGAGAAACTCTTGTTTAAACATTGCTTAAAGTGAGTACACATATTGAAGGAGAATGTCTAGTTAATCACTAATTAACAGATACCAAGTATTTCCTCTTTATCAAATGAATAATCATGACAAACTCCTGTTTAAACATTGCTTCCAACTATCAACCAACTTTTTTGACCAGCAAAAAGGCAATGTGACAACATGGATACAAGAAGTAATAGAAATCACAAGAAAGTATCTAATTTTCCTCCAAACTTGGGTGACCTTTCAAACGGTTTTTCACAAAGAAGAGTGATGTTTTCTTGATTCTGTGAAGTAATTCTCTTAAATGAATTAAGAGACTGGGAGCTGAAAAAAGTTTTTCCTGATACTGTGAACTAATTCTTCATCCTGATTTTAATAATCGAGACTAGAGAATCAAAGACAATCACTTTTAGCCACAAAATCACTTCTCTCGGAGAATCAACTCCCATAGAGAATTCGAATCAGATGGATCTCTGTCAAACTCCCACAAAACTGAGTAGATATATTAAAGTATTTCCTCTTTACCAAATGAGTAATCATGATAAGTCATGTTTAAACACAATGTAACAACATGGATGGATATATTCATTAGTTTTCCATTTGCTGAATTTGCTGTAAGACCACTTGCTCTGTGCGGTTGAAGAGGTCGGAGATAATTCAATTTTTTTTAAAAAAATCATTCATCTTCCAAAGTCAACCTCACATGTCCAATGTATTAATCATCAAAAATCGATTGAGCTGTCCAATTCATAATTATACATTCGCCAGTGAAGTTCAGTTTTGTCTAGTTTAAAGGAAATCGAATCAAAACCGGATAAGAGTGAGCTCACATGTAGCAAGCCGGCATGCAAAGGCGCTTACATAGTGCATACGGAGCCGTCCAAAAACATGGCACTGCATTGACTTCTGAGTTCTGATCAAGAAAAACTTTGCAAGTTCAACTGGCACATCAGCAACTTGGAGGTGGCGCGATACATGCAGCCTCTGGACTTTTGAAATTAATTAAAATCTAGAATTCAGGAATGAGGAATATAAGGCTGACATGTGAAGTCATTGTATATAGCGGAATCATAGAGGGTGTTAAATACCTGTCAATATATGAATTATTGAGCTCCGCTCTGACTTGTCATATGTACTCTCGACATGCATACATAGTGAGCAACATTCACCACTAGGAAACACACATCCATCCCAGGCTTTTATTTTTAGACATTAGTACGGGTGGGATGGGAGAACCCCGATGCGCCCCCGCGTGACCCACATTAGTACCGATGCATATTACGCACCAGCACATTAGTACCGGGCCGTATTACTCACCGGTACAAATGTGGATACATTAGTAACGGTGCAACAGAAGTCCCGGTACCACCGCGGTGTGCCTCCTCTCTCTCTCCCCCCTCTACCGCGGTGCTCACAAAAAATATCTTCTCCACCAGCCCTCTCTTAGCTCCATCCTCATCCACACTTCTCTCATCTCTCCTCGTATCCCTCATCCTCTTCATTTTTTTTCCTGATCTCCTCACTCTCGCTCTCTCTCTCTCTCTCTCTCTGAATCTCTGATGTAGGACGCAGTGGCTTGGAGGCTGGCGGCGCGATGGCTTGGAGGTCGGTGGTGTGGGTGCTACGGCCCGGCGGCTGGTGGCGCGGGCGCTGCGACTCGGCAGTCGGCGGCCTAGGGGCTGCGGCCTGGCGTTGTGGCCTGGCGGTGCGGGCGCTGCGGCCTGACGTCCGGCGGCGAGGCGGCCTGGAGGCCGGCAGCGCAGGCGCTGCGGGCTGGCGTCCGGCGGCCTTGAGGCAGCGGCGTGGGAGCTGCGGCCCGGTCAGAAGGCCTTGATCTGAAATCGGTACTTGTGTTGATACTTGTGTCGATCTGAAATTGGTTCTCGTGTTGATACTTAGATGTTGTTCTTGTTCATATGAGAATGAATGTGTGTTTGTAAATTTGTGATGGTGATTCATTGTGAGATGTAAATTGTTTGTAAGTGTGAGATCTATATATATGTGATTTGTATTTGTGTGAGTTGTATGATTTTGTGAAATTTTTGGGGAAAGAATGATTCTGTGAAATTTTTGGGGAAAGAAACGAAACAAAGAAATGAAAAAAAAGAAATGAAAAAGGAGAGGAGCTGCCGAGAGGCAGGCACATTAGTACCAGGCCTCAACCCCACCCGGTACTAAAGCGTACATTAGTACCGATTGGATAATACCGATGCTAAAGGGGAGTTACAAACAGACACTGATAACTGTTTCCTAATAGTGATTCATTGGCGGGTGCTTTCCGAAGGCAAAACTTCGTAATAATCATATGGGTTCTGATTCTGACGACAAGTTGGAAGCGCTTGGTACTAGAGTTAAAACAAATGTCCACGACACGTTGTCATCTTATATTAATTTCGTTCGTGGGTGTGTGTTAATTTCACATAAGCAACCCAATAACATTATTTTGTTATATTTTTTATTACTTAATTTACGAATTTCAAAAAAGTTACAATTAGTCAATCCTCCATAAAGTAGCCACATCTCTATTATTGGACAAATCTTTACTTTCTTGTCAAGATTGATGTATCAGCTGCTGCTCAAATCTTTTGTCATCAATGTACCACACTAATTATCCTACTTTATCCCCGATTTGATGGATATATATATGAGAAGTTTCAGGATCAAATAAAACAGGTACTTGTATTGATAAAATAAAACAGTATATATGATGCCTTGATCTTCACTTCAACAAGTGACTTGAACTTGTGCAAGTGGTTCAAATCATTAAATGATCTCACTCTCTCAAATGACAGTTACATGCGAGTGATGCGGGGGAAACCACGGAAGACAATTCAGAGGATTTACAAGCAGACATGATACATGGCTCATCTAACCACCAGCCAAAATAAAAAGGCATAACTAACCAGCAGCATACAAATTTTAGTCCTGATAGGTCCTGGACTTAGTCACCGCGTTCCCGGGTCGACCGGGTCGAGGAACGGGAACGAGGATCGTGGTACGCCGGTTTTGAATACTAATTGGAACGACGAGTATACAGTTTCAGCACGTCCCAAGTTAACATGGATCATGATCCAAGTTAGTTCGGGACGATGTTCCCGGAACGATGGAAAGGAACGAGGGACGCGAACCATGTATATATAGATTGATACTGTTTGAAACAATACTTCAAATGAAAATTAACCAAATAGCTTAATTGTCTCATACTCAAAGGTAGAAAAAAAATAGCAGATCCACGAGACCATGATTGAAGACTTATCACCGATGGACAATAACTGACTTACCGTTGCTGAGCACCTCGATCTGGTCGCCGGTGTTGACGACGATGGCGCCGGCGAGCGGCTGCACGTCGGTCCACTGGCCGTCCTTGAGCACCTCGAGGCCGCCGACCTGGTCGTCCTGGTACAGCAAGATGACGCCGCCAGCGTCCGTGCGCGCGCGGAGGCCCGTGATGAGGTCCGGGCGCGGGCACGGCGGGTAGTGGCTGACCTTGGTGCCGAAGAAGAGCTCGTGGCGCCCGTCGCCGGAGAAGGCGCGCTGGATGGCGCCCTTCTCCCGGCCGAGGTTCTCGTCCATGGCCTCCATGACGCGCCCGGCGAGCTTCCTCAGCTCGGCGCGGTACTCGCGCATGGTCTCCTTGAACTCAGGCGGGTTCGACGGCCACTGGCTGCCGTCGTGGATGTAGAAGATGTCCTCCCAGTCCATGTCATCCACCGGCGCCACCGCCTCGCCGCGCCGCTCCGCCACCACCAGCGCCTCCAGCGTGCGCACCGGCCCCGATGGGAACGCGCCGCTTGGCCTCCCGTTCCTGGCGTGGGGACGCGGTCGAGCTCCCGCGGCGGCGCGGTCGAGTTCCGCGGGCGGGGCGGGCGACCGGCGGGGACGTGTTCCGCTTGCGTCCCGTGATCCGTCCCGGCGCGTTCCCGTTCCGCGTTTTGGGACGTCGTCCCGCGGAACGAGGATCGCTGCGTCGTCCCGCGTTCCCGGTGACTAAGGTCCTGGAGCATATACCACATGAATGTTGTAATCTGACATCTAATGAATGATAAATGATGAGAAGTTTCGACAGTGCCACACAGGAAACAACATTCAACTATTCCTTCACTTCCTACTAGTAAAAAACATTTAGTCCCATCTCTCGGCGAGGGAAATTTTGAAGAAATGGTTGCGCTAGCTGCACCTTCTTCTGAAAGTTGGTTTCATGGAATTGTTGCAATTTAAAGCATCAATCATATCATGTCGACACTACTGATCACTACAGGACGATAAGTCAGTAGTAAGTTAGCATTGAAATAAATCGCTGTCCATGAATAAAGTACATATCAAGAAGTACTTACTTGACTGGCCAAGAATATTCCAGCATCACTTACATGCATAGAGACAAAGCAATCCATGCATGCATCATCACCTCTACACCCAGCCCAAAACAAATCTCAAATCCTCATTGATCGAAGAGAGAAAGAATGAACAGGATAGCTTCTATTCTGAAGTATAAAAACATGGATGCCTTCCAAGGAGAGATGTGCAATTCAAGTAGGCTGGCGGCGCATATCATGTACTCCCACCGTTTCATATGCTCCCGTGCGCCCGCACAAAAAATACTAACGAGAATATACATGTAAAATTCAAATAAAAATATAGATGGATATATGATGCAAGTATCTAAGTTCATACAAAATTTGAGATGCAACAAAAATATGTGCAAGGAAATACAAAAAAGTGAAATCAGCACTTCAATAGTGCGGGTTGCACCTGTTCATCTCTAGACCCGCACCCGTTACTGTTGATATGATGATTTCTCTTTTTTATTTCCTATTGCATAGATTTTTGTTCATCTTCATTTTTTGTATGATGCTAGAAGATAATAAGATGCATCCATTTGTATTTTTTAATGAATTTTTGATGCACTTTTAGATGTGCATTTGCAGGTTGGGAGTACGGGAGTATCCCAACCCGCGGGAGCACGAGATACGTTCTCTAGTCGTTACATCATCACTGGAATATTTTTGTATCTCTCCTCTTAGACGAGCTTTTGCAACCGTTCAGTTGATGCAAAAATATCTCCTAGCCTATTTGCTTTTGGAACGATTGCTGAACAGTCCATATTGGTACCAAAACGTTTCTGGAAGTTATATCTGGTAACTGAGTTTGTCAGTTGGCTAGGTAAAGTTTGTTAAAAATAGAAAGTTTATTTGTAATTTAAATAGTTTTTCAGACTTACAGCTTCTAAGCCTAAACATGTGCCTGTGATGAGCTTGGTTCCTTGTTCCCCAAAAAAATCCTCATAATTTGTACTACTGGTTGTTTCTCTGTCAGGCTACTTTTGAAAAGTGCTATAAAATTGTTACGGTGACTAATTCTACTGAATTACAATAATGACTCCGTAACAATCAAGTAATGCTCCCCTTTAGAGAGATATAAAACTACAGTTTCACCTGCACTTACACGACACATGACACAGACACGGTTCTCATCCACCACTAACACACACCTACCAGAGATTTGTCTACACCTACACAAGAAAAAGTAATCCCACCGTTCCATTTTTTTTAGATCATATATATTATTGTTCATCTAGATATATAGTGTATGTTTAGGTGCATAAAAATATCTATGAACCTAAAAAAGTCAAAATGATCTATAATTTGGAACAGAAGGAGTAGTCACTAAAACATTCACCGATATATATAGCAACCAATGCCCCTAAAACCCTTTCAAATAACTAGTATAGACAAAATGCATGATTTCTGCAGGGTCATGGCAAACTATCACTCCCCAAGATAAACCTAGGTGTCCCGTGACCGTGACGTGGAATAAACAAACTACTCGAGGAGAAAAGGAAGCAGGTGTGGCCCTGGACCCCTCCTGTTTGGTCTCTATATGATGCCAAATGGAGCTTTTTGTGTATATGTTTATCAGGCAAAAAACTTGGCACGCAATTTTTTAATCTCTGAACAGCATCCTCCATATGGTTCCACACTTGCACGGTGTGTATATAAGTTGGCCAAGGAGTGGCAAGAGAGGACACCACACCAGGCCACTCCACAGCATCTTTCTTCTCTCACCCAGCGTTTGAGAGAGAGAGAGCTGATAGGCTGCTGGCATGGAGATTGAGAGGGAAGCTCCGGGCAACGAGAGAGCGAGGAGCTGGAGAGCAAATGCGGCGCAGGAAGACTCTAAGAAGCTCGAAGACAGCGATCAAGTGATCAAGGTTAGTTGTCTATCTGCATCTATGCATCAATTCAATTTTGAGTTCTGGAATTTTAGTTGAAGGATGGAATTTTTGAAGTGACATGTGATTGATGTTAGTATGCTACTGTGGACTGTAGGAAGCTAGTGCTCTCTGAACTTGAGCACGCTCGTGCTCCTGGATAAGCAGATGCTCTTTTTCACTTGTTTAAAACTTACACCTTTTTGCTCTGTGTAACTGATCAGAAGCCTGCATGGAAAAGGTTCCTGGCTCATGTTGGACCAGGGTTTATGGTGTCATTAGCATACTTGGATCCTGGGAACTGTGAGTACTCTCTCTCTCTCTCTCTCTCTCTCGCCCTTTTCTCACAACCTTTTTCCAAACTGAAACAGTGGAAACGGATCTGCAAGCTGGAGCAAATCACAGATATGAGGTACATTTTTAGTGCGTTCCAAAAGCACACAAGATTTTGTTTCTTCCTTTTATGATTCTGTGCTTCTCTTTCCTTCCCCATTTACTCTAGCAAATCCTCTGCACCTTCTATTCCAGAAGATTCCGAAAAGGAGAACCTAACTGAATGTTTGCTTTTTGCAATTGTGTGGTTCTCTTCGTGTCATCTTTAGCTCCTCTGGGTGATTCTCATTGGTCTCATCTTCGCACTGATCATACAGTCACTAGCAGCTAATCTTGGAGTTGTGACAGGTAATAAATAAGCAAAGCTAATTTGCTATCATTGTGCATATAGAAATACTGAGAATTTTTGCACTAATGGTATATTCAATTTTAAACCAGGGAGGCATCTTGCTGAGATATGCAAGAGTGAGTATCCAAAGTTTGTGAGGATCTGTCTATGGATCCTTGCAGAGGTGGCTGTGATTGCTGCAGATATCCCAGAAGGTTAGAAGGAAAACAATAAACCAAAACGTACTATAATGTTCTCCAATCATAGAACAATCATAAAGTAATATATTTCTAATGAAAGACAACGTTTGACCTTGTTCTAATTTAATTTATAAAAAAGCATATGTTGTATATTATTTCCAACGTCTGGGCCCACATATTCTAATTGTTAGAGACAGTATTTTGTACTATTTTTGTCTATAGCCCACTGTTCCTTACCAACAATTTTATCACATCGCACTCAGATATTTGTGCTAAAGTCAAGATATCTTGGGATGATGCAAGTTACTATCATACAAAATATAATCTCTCCATTGGTGTGTTCGATTGTCTTATCGCCATCTGAAAACAATTTAGCGGCACCGGAAGAACTTGCAAGGACTTGGTAACAATACTCTAACGGTCTAACCAATGCTTGTTTCTTGCTAACATTTGCTCTTCTGACGTTTTTGCAGTTATAGGGACAGCTTTCGCTTTCAACCTTTTGTTTCACATACCCGTGTGGGTTGGGGTTCTCATCACCGGCTCCAGCACTCTCCTGCTGCTGGGACTGCAAAAATATGGGGTATGGGTTGTTCATGGATTTACCGTGTGGGGTTCAACTAAGAGTTACAATTTTCAAATATTGGTGTGGACATCTATTGATATAAATTTCAAGAATTAATGGACCATATTTTTAAATAGTAGCGAGTGAATTGACCCATTCCTCATTGCTCTTTTTAGTTTTACAAATTGCAACAAAACCTCGTTTCAAAAACAATTTTAACAAATCTTACTAAAATATTGTGTGAAATAATTAATTGACTAGTTGCTTATTAGTGCGATAATATTGTTTTTTTGGGGGGAAATAGGTGAGGAAGTTGGAGTTTCTGATCTCGATGCTGGTGTTCGTCATGGCGGCGTGCTTCTTTGGGGAGATGAGCTTCGTGAAGCCTCCGGCCGTGGAGGTCATCAAAGGGCTCTTCATCCCCCGGCTCAATGGCGCTGGCGCCACCGGAGATGCCATTGCCCTCCTTGGAGCTCTTATCATGCCGTAAGTAATTGAGGATTGTCTATGCTTTTAAAATTTACTGATTCTTGGCCATGGCAAACGTGGCGGACAGATCAAGTGATTTAGAAAAATGGGAGTGGTTGGCAGTGTATCTGCGTCAGCGCTCCACATGCATATTAGTTGTGGTTGCCACGAAACGTGCCTTATAACTTCGTCGTTAGCTGTTGACTAAAACCTGCAAAAAAAAGGTGGTACTTTATTTGAGTTGAAGATTAGCTTTAATCAGCTGATTAATTGCAGGCACAACCTGTTCTTGCACTCTGCACTGGTGCTGTCGAGGAAGACGCCCTCATCGGTCAGAGGAATCAAGGTAATAAGTTACTACATACATCTCAACACGCAGATCATAATTAATACTCCCTCTGTTCTAAATCGTAGATCATTCCAATTTTTCTAGAATCAAAACTGTTTAATGTTTGATCAAAATTATAGAGAAAATTACAAAGGTTTAAGGCATCGAATAAATATAGGATGAAAATATTTTCAATAAAGAATCTAATGCTACTATTTGGAATAATAACATTTTGGTACTTTATTGTATAAAATTTGGTCAGACTTGAGATATTTTGACTTTTTTTAAAAAAAATTGTACTTACAAAGACATATTTTTTCCATGCATCTTGGATCACATAATCCAGGACGCCTGCAGGTTCTTCCTGTACGAGAGCGGGTTCGCGCTGTTCGTGGCGCTCCTGATCAACATCGCCGTCATCTCCGTCTCCGGGACGGTCTGCTTTGCCGACAACCTCTCGCCGGAGGACGCCGAGAAATGCAGCGACCTCTCGCTCGACTCCTCCTCCTTCCTCCTCAAGGCACGGCGACATGATCTACGACTTCTCCACCGGATTAATTAGTTACACAGCTAATAACTGGGAGAATCATTATTGTTCAAGTTATTAAACATTTTTTTTTCTTTGTGCTTCGATCAGAACGTGCTGGGCAAGTCGAGTGCGATCGTGTACGGCGTGGCGCTGTTGGCGTCTGGGCAGAGCTCCACCATAACAGGCACTTACTCCGGCCAGTACATCATGCAGGTACCTTTCACCTTAATTTAAAAATCATTAGGTTAATTAATCTCTGTTAACTCCTTGATATTTACAACTTGCTATTTGACTTTCATGGTCCATTAGTTATTTGGCCATTAGTTTCTTCCAACTGCTGGTACTGTTTTTTTTTTCCAATCTGCTGGTAATGTACTATTTCTAAAGTTACTAAACCAGATGTTCTTCAATACTTGATAGTCGGTTTGACAAATCTAAAGGACGCCCTTTAATTTCTCCAACAAGCCTAGAACCATCACATTCATTATTCTTGGCACTGCTTGAATACACACAGCTCATGAATAAGTCAAGCTAGTGTGCTAATCCTAGTAGGATCTCACCAAAGTTGGTTGCTTATTTCCTCTCTCCTTTTTCCGTACATTATGCAGGGGTTTCTGGACATCAGGATGAAGAAATGGCTGAGGAACCTGATGACCCGCTGCATCGCCATTGCGCCGAGCCTAGTCGTCTCCATCATCGGCGGCTCCAGTGGCGCCGGCCGTCTCATCATCATCGCCTCGGTGCGTCACAGAATCAGATTATATTGAGTGCCTCATCCACTAGCTACCTAGCTGATGTACACCCATACATAGCAACTAGTAGCTTCACATGCACGCTCCTGGTTGATTTTAACTGTGGAGTAGTAACAAGTCTCTTTTACCTAATTAACAAAAAAGTGCACTAATGAACATGTGATCTGAAAAGTAAATAATTAGGTGCTCCTCCTTCTAGACCTTCCAAATAAAGCTGGCAAATGATTGATTGGTGATTCTATATATCCTTGTGTTTTGATTTCCTTTGCAGATGATACTGTCCTTTGAGCTGCCGTTTGCCCTCATCCCACTTCTCAAGTTCAGCAGCAGCAGAAGCAAGATGGGGCCCCACAAGAACTCCTTATACGTAAGCACTCATCACTTGTTAAGGAAATCTAGTCCTAGCTAGCTTTGTTGCTTGCTCGTGTCTGCACTTTTATTCGTAACCTGTGATGCCTACCATGAGCTCGATCTAGCCTTGCACAAGATGTTCTCAGGCACCCCATGTTCTGGATCAATAATGTATACAGTAGGGCTCATCACATGCCTGCACTGCATTGTACTACGTACGTCCAACCTGAACGAAACAAACTTGTTGCATGAAATGAATCAGATCTAGAATCTGCAGCAACCAAACTCGAAGCATTCTCTCCTTCACAGGAAAAAACAGATCACGCGGACATCTTTTTGAGCGGACATCTTTTTGAGTAAAAAAAACTTCGACAGGAAGAATGAAGATCTGTGTAAATTACTTTTACCACACACATATACTCCCTCCGTTTCAAAATACTTGTCATTCCAAGAATCTTGGAGAGTTAAAGTTTTTCAAGTTTAACCAAAGCTATAGAAAAAACTATAATTATTTGTGACATCAAATAAATATAAAATGAAAATATAAGTAATGAAGAATCTAATGCTACTTAGTTGACATCATAAATGTTATTATTTTCTCTCTACAATTTTGGTCAAATTTGAGATAGTTTGACCCTCGAATTCTTGGAATGAAAAGTATTTTGAAACGAAGGGAGTATATATGTATGTATCAACTAATGTATGTGTTTATGTGTTCTTGCAGATCATCGTCTTCTCGTGGTTGCTGGGGCTTATGATCATCGGCATCAACATGTACTTCCTGAGCACGAGCTTCGTGGGATGGCTCATCCACAACTCGCTGCCCAAGTACGCCAACGTGCTCGTCGGCCTCGTCGTCTTCCCCCTCATGCTCATCTACATCCTGGCGGTCATCTACCTCACCTTCAGGAAGGACACCGTCGTCACCTTCGTTGCCGACTCCGCCCAAGCCGACGCCGAGAAGGCGGCGGTCGGCGAGGAGGAGGACGAGGACCAGCGGCCCGTGCCGTTCCGGCAGGACCTGGCCGACATCCCTCTCCCGCAGTAGAAAGCAGAGTCTATAGAGTCTATATCTTGTAGTATGTACATGTAAATGATCGTAATTAATTTTAGAATCTTGGTGCCAACTTTTTTCTCTCTCAATCGTGTGCTTTCTGCAGTCTATTTCTTTTAACCATTTCTTGTTTTCAGAAATAAAATTATAAATCATCCACACTATTTTCCCCATACTAAAAGACATTATGGAGGTATCCTGTATCCAAGTATCCTTTGTAGGACTAGGTATGGTACATCTTGTGCTTCTGGAAAAGGCTATACTGCATGAGGAATTAGCAAGCATCCACAACCCAGAAACACACTATGTATGCATCATTCTTATCTTTTTGTGTAAATTAATAGGAAAGAGTATTTATATTATCACTTGGTGATACTCGGTTGCAAGAATTTTTTAAACAAAATGTTAAGGTGAAATTTTTTGAGATTTGAAAATAGAAAAATTAAGGTGATTGCATTGCAACATTCTTTTGTAAATGGCATTATACATGGAAACATGAGCATTCTCTTTAGAGAGAACGACTCTTAAGTGATCGATCCTCCACGTACATATTTCTACCGTGAGATTTTTGTAGCGTGGTACTCGCAATGATTAATAAATTGTATGCATGAATGTTATTAGTCATACAAAATCGATGAAAGTCATAAATAGATAGTCCTATTGGATGGTGTTGTGTCGTGTGATGTAGTGAGTTCCTAGATGAGGTGGATAGCTTGCATGTTGAGAGAAATGGAACTAATGACCAAATTGGGTGCATCTATATAGGTTACTAGGTGATTCCTAGCGCGTTGTTGTGGGATTTGAGAGAGTTTTCGATAAACTATAAACCAATATGGTTGTCCAATTACGTTGTATGAGCGACCTCTTGATAAAAATCATACATTTTTTTAGTTACTCTTTGATTAATTAAGGGATGAAGAGTAGTGATAGTATTTGCACAATTTGCTGTTTTTCTATTAGAAAAAATAGTTTATGAGACACTAATGAAAAGTAATAAAAAATTAAGAATTCTTAGTGGATTCTAGATAGTAAGGATGTGAACTTTTTTAAATCGAACTGTGCAAAACAATTAAGGGTGATGTGGCTGCACCATATGCAAGAGAAGTAACAATCAATGCACCCCCATCTATATAGTTTAAATAGATAGATAGATGAGCCAAATTTGAATGAATGGTTGTCATTAAGTTTAGGTGCATTGTGTTAATAAATATAGGAAATTATGAAATTTAAAGCATGGATTTAAATTGCTAATTAACTGCAAAATTGAAATACATCGATCATGTATGAGTTAAAATGATTTTATCCTGATAACCAAACATACAACAAAGGCCAGCTAAGGTGTCATGGCCGTCCTTCTTTCCTGAGTTCAATTCTCACAGGTTTGTAAATGCTAAAATTTTGTGATTGTTTGACTAGTAGGGTTAGCATGTTGTCTACAATTTTGTTAACAATTTTCAGACCCATTTACTATTTTTAGCTTTTTTTTTGTCATTTGGAACAAAGTATATGTCGTGGTTCTAGAAATGGTTGCAATAAATATGACATATATTATGTGGCATGTCATGATAATTGCCTTATCTTTGATTGCATAAAAGCTTATCAGATACTATAAGTTTTATGTACTGTTTATTGCAAAGGGCATCATGTGTAAGATTGGTCATAGCATTCCTTTTCTATTGATCTATTCAAGTATATTAGGTGAAAATTGGACTTTTTCTTAAGCGTAATTCAAAATTTTCTTAAGCATAAGTGTCCATACAAGAAATTTTCTTAAGAATAACCTTACATTAGCTTAAGTTTCGAAAGTTGTACGCATACAAGAAAGAGGGACCCCCAGCGCCAATAAAATGAAAATGGTTTTCTAAAGTTTGAGACAAATGAAAATGTCTCAAGCAGAACACTCTAAATCATAATACAAACACAAAGAAAAGAACCAAAAATGATATTCTAAAGTGAAACATGCGTTCTCTAATGGTATAAAGATGAAAATTTGTTATATGAGTTAATAAGGAAAAGTCCTATTTTCACCCTCTGACTATAGCAGAAGCTTGATTTTCAACCAACAACTACAAAACTGAATAGTGAGGGACATCCAACTGTCAAAACTGGCAAATTTGGTGCTTTGGGTGATTTTGAGCGTGGTTTTGCATTTTTAAAAATTTAAAAGTTTTTATTTAAAAAATCATAACTTGTTCATTTCACATCCAAAAAATATGAAGTTTGTACCATAAGTTTTCCAAACATATAGGCTATTTTTTGGTAGTCTATTTCGAGTTTGTACCAAAAGTTTTCCACACATCATATTTTTTTTACTATTCCTACTATTTTATTGATCTTAATAAAATACAAGTGACATGAACAACTAATTCAAATATTGCAAATAGAACACCAACATATAAGTTAGTTTATCAGAAATTATTTGGTACCAACTTGATATTTTCTTATTTGAAATAAATTACTTATATTTTTTAAAGTAAACCTAAACTTTTTAAATTTCTTGAAAATGCAAAACCACTCTTTAAACCACCCAGTTAAGGGGCAAATTGGCCCGATTTTGGCAGTTGGATGGTCCATTGTGTCTGGTTTTATATATGTGAGTTGGAAATCAGACTTCAGCTATAATTGAAAGGTTAAAATTGGAGTTTTTCCTAGTTAATGATGAACATGGGGTCTGGGGTGCATCCTACCTAGTTCATATGAAATTTGTTGGCTTCCCAATATTGTATCTTTATTTAGAAGTAATTAAACTTGTTGATTCATCCATTATTCCATAATGACAAAATAATTACGTTAAAGATTCTGATAGAAATGGAAATAGTATTCTAGTTTCTAGATAATGGGGAATTGTTCTCCTGCATGTGCTTCATATCAACAAAAAAACACAACCAAGAATATTCCAGTTAAGGACCACATGAAGTACCGAACAAACCGCTACCCTCCACCAGATGGGCCCTTTCATTGATATATACTATGATTTGTCATGGTAACCAAAATGTGATATTTGATATATTGACCTCTCTCACTTATAAGAGCCCACATCCAACTAACTGATGCAGATTATCCAGCTTGTGAGTTGTGATTAAAGCTAGATAGACGCCTATAAATCAAAAACAAAACTTAGCCATTTAATAATATGATGATTTGTTGACGGGACAAGTTAAATAAATCATGTCACTGAAATTTTATCTAGCTTTACAAGTGTAATGCAACTACATGTTTCGGTTCTTCAACGCTTTATATATGTACTCTGTGTGCATGTAAGCACATTTTTTTCTCCCAAATATTTAGATTTAATTATTTCAAGAAGTCAGAATTAACAGCGACATTTGGTTATTTGTGCATGCATTTAATTTGATTCTAATTTGCTCTTACAGCTCATGAGTATGTTATATGTATGATCACATCATTCCTTGTGTATATTATCTTCACTCACATTGTTTTAACATATAAATATATACGACAGGATGTAACCTGAAAGAATCGATAGATTAATATAGTAGCCAGTTGCTGCATTTCGCATCTTGTCATCAGTTATCTTACTGTGCAAATTGAGCAGCTATGACATCTGCATGCTTGTTTGCAGATTAGTTATGCAAAAGTCAATGCTGATCCAACCTTGTGGCGGCCACAACTGGCCGGCCACGTGCTCTGAAAGATGAACTAATGGCGGACATCTCCACTGAATATTAGGGGAGATTCTAAATGACTCTCATATGAACATTGGTTTATATATGTGTCAAATGATAGCAACCGCAACAGCCGCCTATAAATACACAATCCCGCTAGCATTTTAATTTATTCAGATGACTATTTTGGTAATAGTACATGTTAAATAATCAAGTCAGCCAAATACAGTAGCACCAAAATGTACTATCTAGCTAACTGCCCAAAAATTTATGTTGTTCGAATATTCAAAATTATTTGAAATGATTAGTCAAAGGGTTAATGGTGACTTGTCATTAATTGGAGCTGCATTAGGTTATCTGTACATGAGTACAAAAAGCCTGTATATTATTATCTCAGTCGTCACACTGTTTTCATATATTCATATATACGACATGATGTGATCTGAAAGAATTGGTTGAGTACTATAATTGCTGCATCGGCATCTTCTTCCGGATTATCTATCTTGTCATGAAAACTGATCTTAACTCTGCAGCTTACGGAATCGAATTGCCAGTTTGCAGTTTAGTTATGCACAGTCAATGCTGAGGTGGAGGCCACGGGTAGCCACGTGCTGTGCTGATGAACTACGTACTGAGGACAACACATCGATCGTCCGCTGATGCCGGCTAAATGCATTACTCTAAAGCAAAATGGTCAATTTACAGTTCGATCCATTTATAAAGCTTTTGTTGTTCAAATGGCTCTTCCTTATAATAATATGATCTGGAAGTTGAAATTACCCTTCAAAATAAAAGTTTTTATCTGGTATGTACTAAAAGGAGTAATTCTAACCAAAGATAATCTAGTACGTCGATAGTGAAAGGGAAGTATAAAGTGTTGTTTTTGTAATCTTGACGAAACTATTCAACATTTTTTCTTCGATTATCAAATGGCTAGAACTATATGGAGGATTGTACAAGTTTCTTTTAATATTACGCCGCCTATGAGTATTCATCATATGTTTAATTGTCTATGGTTGATTTTGTGCTTCTCTATGAGACCGAGTTGTTTTTCTTGATGTTCATAAGAACGTTGTATGTAATAAGGAACATCTATATGCATAATTTCATGCATCGGCTGGAATATTGAAATATATTCCAGTTTCTAAAAAAAATGCATGTTATTAACAGAGACGCCAACAACATTAGTCTCCTAATAAAACTTGAGGGTCTAAGTGAAATGTTTTCTCATTGCTACGTACATCTGACGGTACATGGGTATCTTGTTAGCAGTTTCTTCATTATATTGACGACGATGACTTAAAATTAGGGTCACATTCAATGGACCACAGGATAACATAATGTGGGCAAAAGTGATAGGTTGCCTTGGCAAAGAAAGATGGTATACGTCATCCTTACCAACATCAAAGTGTTTGGATACATAATAATAGAGATGACGACATCAAACTATCAATGTTATCTTCTCCTTTGTGCACTAGCTTATACTTGTCAAACATATGAACCTTTTTTTTCCCGAATGAACAGTATATAACTTGTATTGTTATTTGCAATTTGCAGTCCGCGTATGTAGGTATCTTTCAAATCTCACTTAATTTGATTACCAATTTGCTGTACCATATAGATTTTGAAACATCACAACAAAAGCACTCCGCAAGTTGCAAGCCTGCAACTGCAAACGGACAACGGAAAATATTGTGTCAGAGAATGTGGATAGGAAAGGAGATGTATGACATGAATGATGGGGCCCCTAACAGAATCCGTACAATATACACATGATATTGCAACCTGGTTGCTAGGTGCAGTTCAATCATTCAAACCTTTGTGTTTGTCCTGGTTTCTGTTTGGACGTAGATATGTTGGAATATGCTACTAAGCCCGAAAAGGCTTTTCAGTATACAGAAATATCTCGGAATATGGTGCAAAAATTGTCATCATTCTGTGAGCCCAAACCATCAAAAGATAGGACCTCACAAATATCAGCCTATTTGGAGCACAGCAATGATCTAACGGCAGGAACCAACCTAAGTATACTTTCTGGGGAACATTATGTAGTGTTCTATATGTACATGCAAAATGCAATAGGCAGTAGCATTGTATCGATTCCGATCTCAGCTATGCAAATCATTAATGAGATAGCAAGCAAAGGATCAGAATATATATTCTTCTCCTTTTCTTTTCTGATACAAAGTGGGATTTTTTTTTAACGAACACTGGACAAAATTTCTCATTCTGCCGCACTGGAGGAGGTCAACACCCTCCTTCAATGATGGGAGAAGGATGCGTGTTACAGTACTTGACATGGTTGGGTTCGATTGGGTGCAGTCGTTGGTGCCACTGCACTATATTCAACATATGCAAAAGGAAAATGGAAAATCAGAAAATGCCACCTAGAGTGTCACTGACATGTGGACCCACCAACATGTGTGTCATTCTCGGAATCAACTGCTTCTTTCCACATGTCAGCTGAATCAATATCAGCTGCGAAGCATCTCTTCCAAGTTTGTCTGATGATTCAGGAAACCAATTCCTCTGGTTTGTCACGATCACACTATTTCCAGATGCGAAATTAGGTGAGCATAGCCCTATCTCCTCGGAACGCCGCTGTCTGCACGCACCATTGCAAACGCGGCATTGGCATAGCCTCCCTTGATCTCCATGCAGAAACTGACCTCAGCAGGGTACCAATCAGTTCTCCATATTTATCGACAGCAAAAGCCATTAATCCGACCCTTCCTCCACTGAAAACAGAGCAGAGGTCTCCATTGAACTAACTTTGCTTTGTTTCTGCAGGGTACATAGCAGACACACTCAACTTTCATGCACACTGCACAGGCAGTCGTTGTCCCAGAAATCACTGGTGATGTGCAGCAACAACCACTGATCTTTGCGTGGTAATAACAATGTGACACCTGAAGAGTGTCACCCATCCACTAAAAGTGACAGCAAAAGGCATTAACCAGAGTGCTCCCAGCAAATGATACTGAAATGTCCAAAATAATAATGGCCAAGTCAAGGATAGCACTCGCAGAATAAGCCAGCCAAGAAAAGACCACTTTTTCAACAACATGGTGAGGTCCTTTCTATTCGTCAATTTACTTTCCAGTTTTGGTCCAAAAGAAGCTGCCAAGTTGAGTGGAACTGTCACGAGTTGTCGGTATAAATCCTGCACGATATGGAATATTCAAATCCACAAACTTCAGAACACTCTGACTCCACTTGGATCAATGACAACAGTTCAAAGGAATTTTGAGACTGACTCGTATGAAATTACAATAGATAACCTTTTACCACCATAACAGTTCTTGGTACTTTCAAAATGATTCAAATTCTCTGCCAGGAAAGTAACTAACACAGAGCATTAGCACGAAAGTATCACCAAGGATAATGCATTTTAGTCAAATGCAATGCCACACCCACAAAACAACCTACAGATCATATACAGATGAACTAATGCCTATCTCCAGACATGTACCATCCATCAGATGGCAATCTAGAAGCTTACAGAGCAAAGAGGTTTGGAATAAGCTACTTTGTTCCACAAGAAAGCTGCACAAACTCTGAAGAAAATGAGTTAAGCTGACCTAACTTCAGTAGTTCATAACTATGTGTTAATAAATTTGTGCAGTTTTCTTTCAGCTGGGGAATACGAGAACTGATAATCTAAAGAAATATTAAGATGCATCCTTTGCTAAAGTCTAGGATTCCCTACAACTATTGCCCCTACCACAAAACAGATGGCATTATCCATTACAAAGTCAGTGGCTTCAGACCAGATTCAGACAAATGGCTGCCATCACAGAGCAATATACCCCTGCTGTGAGGAAGCAAGATTTGTGGACTCTTGGCTTTTGCATCAATGATTGGGGCTGGTGAAGCTTCCTTCAGTTTCTTCACAAATTCAAAAAATTTCGCAACTTGCAAAGCATACCTTCATTAACAGAAAAAACTGAATCAGAGTTGTTTGTGCAAAACAAAGTAATTATCAGGGATAGGGAATACTTATGGAACCATAATTCAGTCAGCAAGCACTATAGCATGATAGCTTTTTGTGCGATTTTCAACAATCAAAGTGGAGTTTTCCAATGGTACAACTCATAAAATGGAACCTTTGTAAGCGAAACAGTACGATTCAAAATATCCTAAAAAAATGTTTGTGTTTGATAGTCAAGCAGAACCTCAGAAAACATAATAACAGATATAAGGGAAGTTACAGGAACGTCAATTCAAAAATTGAGTTTATGAATGGGTAGCTGCCAAACTTACTTTCTTTTAGCTTTGATATCCCGGCTAAAGTCAATATTTGGTTCGCAATCCAGTACAAGAGCAGGAACCTAAGTTACATATATAATCAGTTTTCAAGGCTGAATAACAACTTTTCACAAGAAAGGAAACACAAGATGCTTACTTTCTGGATACTAGAATGCATATGACTCCCTTCAAGATAAAACACTCTGTCTTTAATATCAGGGTGCAAGGAGTGGTCCATGCTACACGGCAATTGGCTTGCTGACAATATTCTGTCATCCTTATGTTGAGAAGGCAGTAACCAGCATTCATGTTTCTCATGCAAATCTCGCAGATACTGCAATGTGACACTTCCTTCTTCAGATCTACTTCGAAGCATCATTCTCTTGTGACAAGTATCAGGGGTAGCTCTAAGATAGATAAATCCATCAGGGACAAGGCCAGGAAGAGATGACAGCACAGGGTCAAACCAAGAGTCATAAATGCTCAGCTCCATTCCATTCAACCAATTAGCTTCATGAACAGCACGAACAAAGACCTGCAGAAGGGCAAGCACAAAAAAGTAACTCCATTTGCACAAGATATACAGGAAACAAGTAAGGAAATAGATGAGCAGCAAGATTTCTGGAAGTACTAAGTCCAGAGGAGGACCGCAGTTTGCAACTACGTTTCTTCGGAATTATCGATTGCATGGATACTGAAAGATGCATGGCACTATTGACCCAGGTGTGTAATATGTAAGGTTGCTGGTTACAACTTACAAGTCTACAGCATAGCAAGGAGCCAACAAGAAACAATACATACCATTCGATCACTGAAGATGCTCCGTTCTACCAATCTGAGTGGCTTTATTCCTCCAGAGGACTCCTTTTCTTGCATGAGCCTCGTTACAAACACATAGTTCTGGAATGTGTAGGCATACCTCTGTGGTTCAGCATAAAAGGCTCCCAAAATGTTGAAATGATCAGGACCGACATCCTGCCATTTCGAGACTGGCTCAGGTACAATCTCCACAAGGTCACGCAGCTCAACTGTCTCATTAGCAATTTTCTGTAAGAAGGTAGACTTGCCCACACTGATGTTTCCCTCAACACAAAAGGTGATTCTCTTGTCCTTGGTCGATTGCATGACAGGGTCCTTACTCTCCTCTTTCAGTTCCTGAACAACATTGTCTTTCACGAAGGATGTTATGCTCTCTGCATGGCTCTTATGAATGATTCCAACAGAACTTTGCAAAAACTGAACCATCTTCTCAGCAGATCCACCCACAGGCTGCAACAATTTCAGAAAATATGTTAGAGCTCTCAGAAGAGACGCAGAACAAAAAAAAATCATAAGACATATATTCAGCTGAACCCCTTATGTGCCCAAAGCATGGTATCAAAGACAGGACATACTGAACCCAGCATTCATATACAGTTTGACCATGTAACAGTCTAGAGACAATTCCTGGATATTCCTAGTTTCCTAATTAAGTTAATCAATCGGAGCTTGAACTAACTCAGTAATCAACATCCACAACCTCAACCAATGAAGTGGCTTACTGAATGCAACAGATACTCTTTATACCTCATAGGCTCATAGCTGAGATTTTAATTTACATCCGGAACAGAGAACAGGTACCAAAATTCAATAGGAGGTTCGGAACTCTAAGCGTTCAGCATTGAGCATCTAGAAGCTCTAATTAACCTTTGAGTGCTGGGATCCCCATGGGAATTCGCCAAAATCAGCATTAGGAATCAAAATAACAAGGAAAAATTAAGGCAATCTGAACCTCCCAGTGCCACCTGCCTATTCTCCCTGCAACCACTGATTTCAACTATTAATGCAGAGATCGACTTTGGATTCCAGTGGAACACACACTGCAATCACCGAATTAAGCATTACCAAACTATTGAGCACGACGAACAGGAGAAAAAAAAAAGGCTCGGGCCCTTAATTGCCAAATTAACGCCTCCGGCAGAAAGAACCCAAGTTGCAGTCTCACATTGTCTCAACAACAATAAAAGGAAAATCAAGAAAAAGGGCAGAGATGCGGTATACTACCTTATCCGTGTACAGCTGCTTGAGGCGCGCGAGGTCCCTGAACCCGCCTTCGACGAGCTTCCGCAGGTTCCGCGGCCCGACCCCGGGGATCCCGAGCAGCTCCGCGCTCTCCCTCGCCGGAAGAAACCCCGCCTCTCTCCCGCCCGCGGCCGCCGCCGAGAACGGCCTCCGCCCGAACCGCAGGGACCCCGCGGCGGCTGGGAAACGGAGGGGTGGGGACCGGGACGGGGAGGCGTAAGCAGTAGAGGGGGGGACCGGGCAGAGGAGGCTGGGCGGCATCGCGGGCGGTTCGGAGGAGCTACGGGCGGGGGCGGCGAGGCGGCGGCAGCGGCGGAGAGGGAGGAGGAAGAGCCGGCGGCGCATGGCCGGCGGCGGCGCGGGGCATGGGGGGTTTAGGGGTTTGTTTTGGCGGGAGGGGACGCGGAGGCCGAGGAGACAGACAGGGCTGCGTGTTGGCTGGGTGCGGCCCGAGCAGAGCAGCTTGCAGCGGCGCTCGCTGCAGAGACTTCTGATGGGCTCTGCCTTTCTTTTTTCTGTTTTGCACAAAACCCAACCAAAAGATGGTTTTGGGCGCCTAGAGGTATGCAAGAAAAGGAGTCCTGTGGAGGAATAAAATCAATAAAGCCGCTCAGATTGGTACGAACGGAGCATCTTCAGTGATCGAATGGTATGTATTGTTTCTTCTTGGCTCCTTGCTATGCTGTAGACTTGTAAGTTGTAACCAGCAACCTTACATATTAGTATATTACAATGTTTAGTAAAAAATTTTGAGGTATTAAATGTATCTTCAATCACTAATTAGAGGTATTAAATAAAGTCAGTTTACAAAACTACCTCCACATCACTAGGTAAATTTTCGAGATGAATCTAGGGGTGGGCGTTCGGGTTACCCGATTAGTTCGGGTCGGGTAATTCGGGTTTTGAGAAATTCGGGTAGTGAGAATCATTACCCGATATCAGCTCCAGAAAAATACTACCCGCAAATTCGGGTACCCGCAAAAATCGGGTTCGGGTTCGGGTTACCCAATTTACCCGAAATCTATAATCAAAGTATACACTCAAACACACATAATTTTGCATAGACTAGTAGTTTGTGTTGAATTTCAACTACAAGTTGAGAAGAATAATATATTATAGTCACTTGTTCAAATTAAGAGAATTATATTCTAATAAAGTGACAATTTCAAGTGTTCAACTAACAACACGTGAATAAATACAAAGGCAAAGACAAATTTCGGGTAGTTCGGGTACCGGAGTGTATTACCCGAATTACCCAAACTAATTTCGGGTAATGACAATCACTATCCGAACTTGGGATCGGGTACCTCGGGTTTGGGTAATTCGGGTTCGGGTTCGGGTAATTCGGGTACGGGTAATGAGTATCGGGTATTTTGCCCAGGCCTAGATGAATCTAATGAGACTTTTGACTACACGATTAGAGGATGATTACTATACATTACTATAGCAAAAACATAAATTAATTATGCTCATTAGGATTCGTCACGCAAAATTACGCTCACCTGTGAAAAGATTTTGCAAATAGTCTTTATTTAGTACTTCATACATGCAAGATTTCTTTTCAAAAAAATTTCGAAAGGGAATCTAAACGTTATGGTGCCAATACTTTTTACAAGCTCACAAAATCACTCAAAGAAATGTTAGCACTTTTTCAAATATACTTGTATTCTGACTTCACTCCCTCCTCGACACGTTTAGAACAAGCAAATTTAGTTCAGGACGTAGGAGTAGGTAGTACAAAATAATGCTCCCTCCGCTCCGTGAAGAGTGCAATTCTAGTTTTTCTAAGACAGATTAGTGGTGATGCAAAAAGATTCTAATAAATTTTGACATGCAAATCAGCTCTGATCACTTAATTAGATCGGTAATTAGATCTATTTTCTAGAATTACACTCTTTTATGAGATTTTTTTTCGAATGCTAGGATTGCACTTTTCATAAGACGGAGAGAGTGTGACAAAGTCTAATAAAGTGAAAATTGAGAGAGATATCACAAACAAAAGGGAAAAAACTGAGGGACGTCAAATGTTATTTTCTTCGTGGAAATTATTATTTTTTTGACAAAATTTGACTTCGTCAAAATTTCGAAAGTTCAGAGTTTGGACTGACAGTGCTGCACAACAACAGTACTCAATGAAATTTCAGTGGGCTTGAAGCCCGAGCGAGATTCGGCCCAATGAATCCGCATCATTTTCACGAGATCCGCCTCTGGAGTTCCAAAATTTGAAATTCCCACCTTGCCCACCAGTCCACCACACCTTTTTCGCTCCACAGAGGTGCCGCCGGCGACGACTCCCCGCGGCGGCGGAGGAAATATGGCCCCCACCGGCGACGCTCGGAGCCCGGCTAAACGGCCCCGTGACTCGGACGACTCCGGCTCCGATTCCGACTTCGACAGGGGTCTCGTCAGGTGCCGCCGCCTATGCGCTTCCCCTCCCTCCCATTCAGCCGCATCCTGGGAAATTCCCCTTTCGATTTGGCTCGTTATAGACGACGAACGGCCTTGCTCCTTTCGTTTCTTGGCCTGATCTGTGATGTTTCGTGTCATGGGACGCGGCGGCAGCGACTTGAGGGAGATCGTGTGCCTGCTGCGGCTCATCAAGGGCGGGGCCAACAAGGACGGCCAGAAGATGTGCCAGCAGATCATAGCCAAGTGAGTCACCAGTCACCGTCAGGGAGGACTTCGGATTCCACGCGGTCGTCTCAGGATTTGCTCTAATTCTTAGCTTAATTTCTTTTGGGGAACGATTGAGCTAATCGCGTTAACATTTTGTTAATATCAGTATTTTTGCACGTTGCTTTTGGTTTGAGGTTGCGCCGATTGCTGCCCTGTGTTCAGTTCACTTGTTTTCAGGCAATGTATCATGCCAATTTCATTAGGTTCAGGTTCTGTGCCACAATTTGCAGTGTCATTGTTCTTCCTAGTATTGTTCTTGTGATGGCCTGCTGGATTTTGCTGTTGTGGATATTTTTTTCCTGTTCCTAATTAGGATATCAAGATAGTTTTCCTTTTATGCATTCACACTCATTACTATTATCCTCCTATTTTCTATAAAAGAAGCAGCACTTCAAAATTGTAGGCACCAGGAGTATGAGGCAAGATAACTGTAGGTTCTCAAGAGTGGATTTATATATGGGATCAATCATTTTCCTCGTTCTACTGAGTATGCTAGCTGCATCATCTGTTGAAATCTGGAAATCCTCTTTCATCTGTATGACTAGAGTTTTGTTGTTAAATCATTTTCTTAACCTGTAGTGCGGCAGCAGGTATTCAGACTATGCTAGATGAAACCCAGCTGAAATTTGAGAAGGAAAGGTATTTTGCTTGCGACCAAACTTGTATTCTATAACTCTATTCTTCTTGAATAAAAACGTTTTCAATAACTAGACAGGGCATCTCAAACCCATTACAGAGAACTCAAAAAAATAACCATCTTCGTTGAGAACACACTAATCTGTGCTCCTATTTATGCATGCAGGCAGAATTTGCTGAAAGTACTGTCAAACACTTCAAAAGAGGTATCCATACATAATTGTCTTCCAGGATATTATTTTGTCCTAAGATGACATGATATTTGTACTCCAGCAGTGTGAGAATTCACTGAATGAAGAGTACAGCAAGTTTCAAGAAACATATGATATGTTTTGTAGAGAAAAGGATGCACACATGCAGACTTTCAGAGGTAGGTCAAACAAAGCTAGCTACCGTTTGTGATGGTTGCTTCTCACTGATTTCCTCAGTTATGTATGAAGTGTGCCTCTTTTTTTCTTTCTAAAAACCTATTAGTATTTAATCCAGGATACTTGATTTTATTACTGCATAATTGAATTTAGAAGAAACTTTTGAATGTAAAGCTGTCCATGTAATGAGCATGACTTGGCAAAAACATCAGCCTGTATTCTAATATCTTTATATCTTATGTGCAGACCTGTTCTCAGAATTTCAAGTTGAGAAGAAGAAATTGCTTGAGCAGTATGAACATCAGAGTAAGTGATAGGATGATTTGCCAATTTTGTGCGATGGACTGTTGTTTACCTGACTATCATTCTTCCAAACAGAGAAGACGGATACCACCATGTTATCAGAACTTGACAAAACATTCTCTGAGAAGATAACACATGCAGAACAATCTGTCAGAAGGATGAAAAAGGTACATATTGCTCATACATGTACATCTGCTTGCTCTCCTCTTATGACATATCTTCCTTTTGCCAACCCAAATTTACTTGACACCCAGATTCCAGTAGTGATTGCACTTTTCAATTTCATGTCTTTGTTTATGCAGGATGACAAATCTTTTATCATCTTTCGCAAGTCTATTGGCTCATTTCTTGAGTGTGGCTCTGATGATGATTTTGACCTTGAAGACGAGTGAAGCCGCTACTCCTACAATAGAGAATCAATGAAAGAGAACTTCTTCATTACTTCTTGGCCTTTGCTTCTTTTTTCAGTGCAGATTTATTATATTTTAGTGGTATGCAATTTGTTTATTAGCTTCTTCCGAATGAGGTTGTTGCATCAACCTGATTGTTGAGATTCCGAAAGAACAGAATAAATCACAATTATGGATTTAGTGCTTGTTGCATATGTACAGGTGGGAATGGGAAATGCAATTGTGTTATTGTGCATCTTTGAAAGCAGATATTAGATAATGCAATCATGTTACTTCTCAGCCCAGCATTGACTGGGAAACGCTCTGGACTGTAAATACAACTGATCACATTTTAGGACTCGACAGTTGACACCATATCATCACACTTATATGTGGCCCCAGGACATATTTTCATTTTGAGCCGCTCAGGACTTAAATGGCAAATCCTGAATTGCAACTATCACCGGATCCAACAAAACGCAAATGATTAATACAGGTGTCAATAACATAACCTTTGATTGGAACAAAGCAAAACTACAATGTTCAAATGCAAAAACAAAATTATTATTCAACACCAAACAAAACTGACATTGATGTTGAATATGCCCGTGAAAATTTGAGCACCCAAGTTGTCCTCCACTGCATCTATACAGCACCAATCAACATATCGTTCAATGCTAAATGTAGAGAAAAACTAGTCAGCTACATCTCCTGCATGTAGACCACATTGCGAATATTTAGCAAATTATGCAAGCTCAATACCAGCAACTCTACAAACATCAAAACAGACTTTAACCAGATCCTCATATGCATGCCAAGGTACAAAAATCCTCGCAACAAATATGCTCCACGGTCAAAACAGGCATGTACACCCACCACCTTCAATACACTTCATCAAAGTTGAGGTTATAAATGCGAGTAAGGCGATTAACCCAGCCAGTCAGAATGACACTGTCTATACTTTCAAGCTTCCGGTAATTGCAAATCAGGTCCTCCTGCTGATGCTTTGCTAGCAATGCCTCCTCATACAGTTGATTCTACAAGGATTCAACAAAATAAATACCATAAGCACAATGCCTAAAGAAGGGAACTAAGAGACACATCACAATCACATGCAAGGACTGAAATGACTGACATAAAAGTCTTTTACTCAAATTTTACTGCTGCAAAAACTTCTGAAGTATGAATTTTTGACACATGTTTCTATTCTAAAATGTTCTGAGGCAGAATAATAGCTATTCAAGTCCATATAACCAGGAACTGAGGGTCATCTAGCAGCAAAGCTTCCAACAAGAACAAGATTTTACCTTGATCAGTGATAAATTCTCCACATCATGTCTCTTAGACATTATCTTAAACTTTCTGACATTTTGACAATCAGGGTCTGTAGGACCCACCCAACAGAATTCTAACTTTCTACCAGGTTTCCGTGGGCGGTCATTGAACATTTCTTCTGTTGCTCGCTTCACTCTCACAGGTCTTGGCATTCCGGACATCATGAATGGGAACTCGTCTAGCATATTGACAACATGTTCAGCATCCTTCTCGGTTTCCATTTCTACCAATGCAGATCGAGGAATGTCAAATGGAACCGTGTAGTTGGTCACGAAGTTGACATTTTTTACATTCCCAAATTGGTTCAAAGCCATCCTTATGACTGCATCTGTTGTTAGGGGAGACAAGTTGTCAAGGTATACAGTTCTTTTGACCTTCTCCTCAAACTCTTTATATACTTTTGTAGCCTCCAAGAATGCAGCAGTGGAACTTCGTCCCACAGCTGGGCCAGCAGAGGTAGAAGGTTTCATTGCAGAAGGATTATGACTGGTGCCAGTAGCATGTACTGCAGAGGTGCGCAGCTTTTTGATAGATTTCATGTCAGTAGATGGATCAGCTGGTCTTCTGCTTGGGGCACAGTTTAAAGCCTCATTTGACAGAGAGTTGTCATTTGCCTCCTCGCCCTTCACTGCAGATGTCACATTCTTCCTTGGGTTTTTGATCTTAGCCTCTTCAGTTACCTCTTTGCTTGAGGGATTGCTGTTTGTCTCATAGAGCAGCCTCTTGCTCCGGGTGATGTTGCTGGAGTTGTTCTTTTCCACTTCACCATGCACACTGATGATTGACTGGTTCTTGCTTGGGCTATTGTTGATAGCTCCCACATACGATTCTTTCCTAGGTTTATTGCTGCTGTCTTCATGAGGCAGACCCTTGCTCATGATGTTTTTGTTTCCCTCTTCATACAGTTCCTTTCTTTCAGGGTAACTGATTTCCTCTTTGATCTGCACTTCAGTGGCAGTTGTCTGGTTTAGGCTCAAGACAATCAAATTAGCCTCTTCAGGTAGTGTGTCCTTTGACAGAGTTTTGATCAGACTGTTGCTGTTTGCCTCTTGGCACTGCTCTTCTCCTGTAGCTTTGCTGCATACCTCCTCAGCCTTCGCTTCAGCATCCACAAAGTTCGTGCTTGGAGTGTTGTTATCAGTATGTTCAGATACTTCTTTAGCCAGGTGGTTTTTAGTATCCTCAGGTACTAAAGTGCTCGTGATCTGAACACCCTCAGCCAACCTCTTTCTCGGTGGTAGGCGTATACGAATTTTGTTCCCAGGTGGGCCGATTTTCTTGGCATTGGTGTCCTTGCTGACTTCAGGAACCTGGTTTCTAGAGGCTTCCTTGCCATACAAGATACCCCTGCAGTTTGTGAATCAAAATGATATAATGTTAAAAATACAAATACCAACAATATTTTACAGGCATATGCACAAGATAAAATCCCTTTTGACTCATCAAATGTGCGACAGGAAGTCTGACAACCTAAACTAGCACATAATGCACACAGCTAGTCATATCTAACGCCAACAAGATATCATCCCCAAACAAAACAAAAAAAGAGATCAACAAGACAACACAGCTGACAAGAATTTCAATGACCAGACAGTACATTTGAAACAAACGTGATGGTAACAGCACATCAGCACCAGGCTGGTCGAGAGTGGAAGCCAGCCGTATTCTGAACAAATAACCTATTGGAAGATGACAAGATGTATCTATATCAGTATGAAGTGCCAACATACTTGGGAGAGCATGTTTTCTGTTTTCAAACAATTGATAAATTTGATGCTGGTAGCCTAGGATTCAAATTGCTCTTCTGTTGCTCTAAACTTCTGAGACAAAACTGTCTCGTGGAAGAGACAAGGCACCTAGTAAAAATGTTCAGTGAAATTAACCTGCAATACTCTGAACTTAATAGTTAAATGTTACTGGTACTAATCCTAATGCAGAAGAGCATTGCGGGAATACTGAATGTTACAAAGATGCACAAAACACTTCACAACTAGGTGAAAACATCATTTGGTCGGATCTAATGTGCGCTGCAGAAATTTTCCTGAAGCACAACATACCCTGTCACCTACTCTACACAGCTTTTTGCGCACCGATTTCAGAAGCTACCTTTTTCTTCCCCCGCATTTCGCAAAAATTGAACCCAAATTGACCCCGGACGCCCCAGTTCCGAGGAACCCCTCGAGAGACGCAGGAGCCCACCCATGGGCTCCGAAAAATTCTGACAAACCGGCGCTCCTGGAACAGAAATGCAGGTCATCTCAGCGGGGCGCAAAACCCTAAACCCCCAATCGGCGCCCGGGAGCAGGGGCTGAGAATCGCGCCCCGCCCTCAAGCGGAAGCACCCGTTGAACCCCCGCGATCGTCGCTGCGCCGCACGCACGGAGTTTTACGCGGATTGAATAGCACAGCAGGTACGGGGGGGCATGGGGAGCGATGATTTACCCTGGAACTGGAATCGCTGCGGCGCGGGAGGAGGAGGTGGTGGGGAAGAGGCCGCTCCGGGAACGAGACATCTCGGGAGCCGGCGGTAGCGGCGAAGGGCGGCGACTCCGGCGGCGAAGGTGGAGGGAGGGAGGGCAGCCCGCTCTTCCGCCCAGTGGCCCAGTGGCCAATGGTGTGCTGCTTGCCCGATCGGAGGAAGTGGATGCAGGCTGCTGGCAGGCGGGACCGGGGCCCACAGCGCAGTGACATATGAGAGGGGAACGGGACGGGGGAGGCCGCTCGTGCGCGGACACGATCCTCTCTTATTTTTGGAACTTCCTTTTTTCCGACGGAAATCCAGCTCTAAACTCTTCTCGATTGGACAAGACAACACTGTTAAAATTAGTTTGGAGTTCAAAACATTTTGATTAGATGATATGTCACGATAAACCCATCATTTTCATAGAAGCATGATCAGCCATCACTTTTTTTTGAAAAATGATGACAATTGAAACAAAGACACAATTCAACTGTCAGTCTCGCTTGAGACGACTCGGGGGAACCCCGCCCACCGCCGCCTACACCCCGCCTCCACCGAGTTCCTACGGCCGCCACTGCCACTCCGGCCGGCTAACGGCGCCGGCGGCCACGGCGCACAACCGGTGTGTCCGCGTCCCCCTCCCCCCTTCTCTCTTCTCCCTCCCTCTCTCCTAGGGGTGGGATCAGGGTTTGAGATTTGGGTATTCAAAATTTTCAAAGGGCAAAAAAAATTTGAGCAGTCTAAAGTTCAAATTATAGCACATAATTAAGTACCAAAATCATAACATTTATCGTAACTTGAAATTATTCGACACAGAGAGATAATAGATATACTAAATGATAAACATATCCAAGTTGCAACATGTGAAATAAAAAAGAGCAAATGATAAGAAAGCTTATAAAATGCAAACTACAAGTTAACTTTTATGATTTAAACTTAAAATTGCAATCACAAATTTCAGAAATAATTTTAATTCTAGCCACTATATTGCTCTGGAATTATCACAATTCATAAATTAACAAGCAAAGCAGACAACAAGTGGTCAGTAGCCTACCTACCTCACCACTAAAGTCTGAATTGACGACGGAGTGAGGCTGCTGCAGGATAGTGGGAGCCGCCAGCTCAAGAGCTGGACTGGGGTGCGGTCGCCGGCTCGCCGCCCTTTGCGTCGCTAGGCCGGCTTGCCACCCGCCGCGGTCGCGGGCAGGAGTGGATCGAGACGGCCGCCGACACCGAACGCTGGTTGCTGTCTGGAACGCAGTACGGTCACGGGGCGTCAGTCGGTCAGAGAAATAGATAGGGACTTGGGGACGGGGTGGGTGTCTAGAGGCCCTGCTAGACCGGCGGACTGCAGACAGGCGTCGCTGCCTGTGGGGGATATACCCCCCGGGTCCCGCACGGAGGGGCTTCGTGACGTGTATTCTTATACGTGTGTGGGCCCACCTGTGTGGAGATATGGTATGGCGTACGGATCAGGATGAGGCGGTGCCCGAGGAGATATCATCCCAAGAACAAAGATCGGTTAGTTAGGAAAGATATTGCTTGAGCCGGAAGGTCGAATCTTGTAATCGGTTAGCTATAGATTCCCTGAGATCTGTAAACCCTGCCCCCCGGGCTATATAAGGGCGGCAGGGACCCCCCTCAGAGACAACTCCATCAGATTCCCAATCGTTGAACCATCAATACAACACACCGAGCACAGGACGTAGGGTATTACGCCTCCCGACGGCCTGAACCTAGATAAACCCTGTGTCCTTTGTTCACAATCTAGCTCTAGTCTCGGCGATCCCCACCAAACAATCTACCACCATAGCCTACCCCGTGGTGGACTGCCGGTTCATTGCACCGACAGTTGGCGCGCCAGGTAGGGGTTCGCCGTGATAATTGGCGAGCTTGATGGCCGCAATCAAGATCCCTGCTAGTTGCCTTGCCTTCGCCGCGTTGGGAGCGGGAATCCCTTTCGAGAGCCTCAATCCCGTCTCCACCGTCGACGAGCAGGCGGCCGGCTACGTGACTCCTCCTCAGGGTCACATCATCATCGGGGAGATCCCATGCGCTCTCTCCGACACCGTGATCACCACGGAAAAACCTTCCGGAGCGGTTTCAACACCGCCCGCGAGGAGAAGATCGGCTGCCAGATCCAATCTGGACAAGCCCAAAGCCTGCCGAGTCCTTTTCGGCACGCCGCAGCAAGCCCGGAGGCCAACCCTCCTGGTTCAAGATCTGACAGTCGCAGGGTCATCGAACCCTCCCGCGGACGATCTGGTTGAATCTTACGACCGGGTCATTAGTCACATGGCTGACACCATCGCCATCTGCGAGGCAACCCTGGGTACCCCGCAGTCCGAGTGCTTTCCCTTCGAGTTGAAGAGCACCGCCGCCTCCGTGATCACGAAGAAAATGAAGCAAAACCTAGCGGTGAGCCCTGCACCCGAGCCGGCTGAATACCACTCGGATGACGATTCGCCGCGCTTCGTAAACGTGGTTCTCTCCCCCATACGGGAGGTGAACTGCGACGCGTCCCTCCTCCCCATACTGGAAGAGGACGAGGACGGTCAACTTTGCGACTGGACCACGGATGAGTCCGAGGGTGAGCGCCGCTCAGGCCGATCCGCCGGGCGATCTAGCCCCGAGTACGCTTCGGACGGGTCCTTTGCATCCCTCGAGGCGGCTCTCGGCCTGGACGAAAGCTCTCCCTCCCGTGGGTCCGACGACACGGTCCTGATCAGCTCTTCAAGCTCGCCTTCGAACCTGTCCGATGGGAGCTGGTCGCCTGCCTTTGTCTACGCGGCAGCGCCAGGGGCTCCACCGGCAATCTCCGAGGACGAGCGCACTCAGGATAACGAGACGGCCGCACAAAAGGCCGAACGGTTACGAAAGAATGCGGACCGAGCGCGACGGCGCCGAGAGGCCCAGCGCGACGAGGAGGAGGACGAGGACCTTCAAAGTTCCGACCGCCCGCGTCGCAACAGGCGGCGGCGTCGCCGCTCAAGCAGAATTCAGCCCCGAAGGCTCGAGGATGACTTCACCCTCGACTACGATGGGCACAAGGTCTACGCGACCCCCAAAGCAAACCTCATTGTACTGAATGAGGCGGTTGAGAGGCTGCCTCCAACTACTCCAGACATTGGGCGCATACGGGCCCTGGTGCAGGCCGCTGCGACCCAGCATAACCGCGTCGATCCCTCCCCGCCAGTCGGGCAGGGGGAGATGGAAGGTACCCGCCGCTCGCGCCACAAAAGAGCGCAACGCGACGGAGGTGAAGACTTGCGCGACCGGCTCCGCCGCCGTGATGCGAGAACCACGATCAACCGCAACCGCGAGGAGCGCCACCGTCAGGAATCAAGGCGACGCAACGACTACGACAGGGAGCATGGAGCTCCTCATCACCGGGAAAGACGCGGCGACTCACAGAGCGGGTACGAAGACTACTACTCGGATTCCTACGAGGAGTCCGGGGATAGCTACAGCTCCTACGAGCGGCCGGCCGACGGACGCCGTGGAGGTCGAGAGGGAGCCCCGTCCTACGACGGATTCCTCTCCCTCTCAAAAAGGCTACGTCGAGTGACATGGCCCCGTGGCTTCAAATTGTCCGACGTCGACAAGTACGACGGCACGTCGGACCCCACGCAATGGCTCCAGATCTACTCCACCGCGGTCAAGGCTGCGGGAGGGAACGCCGACGTGATGGCAAACTACTTGCCCATAATGCTCACGAAGGGGTGCAGAAACTGGCTTGCGGGGCTCCCGAGGAATTCCATTACGTCCTGGGACGACCTCTGCAAGTTCTTCACGAGCCAATACTCCGGCACATGGGAGAGGCCGGAGAACAGGAGGATGCTGGACCAGATCCGGCAGCGCAAGAATGAGTCGCTACGCTCGTACATTCGATGCTTCTCCGAGAAGAAGAACTCTCTTCCTTTCGCCGAGGAGCACGATGTCATCAGCGCCTTCCAGCATGGACTAGCTTATGGCAAGCTGGTGAATAGGTGGGCCCAGAAGCCCCCGAGGACCGTAAACGAGCTCTTCACCATAGCCAACAAGGAGGCTGACGATGAAGAGGCAGAACGCGAGCAGTTGAAGCACATCAAGTCTCGCTGGGAAGACGATGGTTCCCCACATCCGCGTCGGCCACGTCACGATCCGGACCGAGAGGGAGAGACCTCCCAGCAGGGCGCACGGCGCAATAGGAGGCGCAAGCCGACTGAGGTCGTGGCGGCTGTAGAGTCCGCCCCGAAGCGCATGGACCCGTCTGAGTTCCAGAAGATGCTGGACATGCAATGCCCGTACCACAAGAACCATAAGCACTCGGCTCGCGACTGTTTCGGCCTGAAGAACCACTTCTCCGGCAAGGGACGTTCCAAAGGTCCCTCCAAGAACGAAAAAGGGAAGGGAAAGCACGCTCCCCCAGCGGATGATGACGAGGAAGACTTCCAGGTCGCCGACCGTACGGTCAACATGATCTACGGCGGCCCGGACCAGATCGAGGGGAAGCGCAAGGCTAAGCTAACAGACATGTTACTGGTGTACGCGGCCCAGCATGGCACGCCCCAGTTCCTGCGGTGGTCGGAAGTCCCGATCACCTTCAGTAGGGAGGACCACCCGGAGGCAGTCGTCAGGCCCGAGCGGTACCCCCTCGTGTTGAAGCCTACGATTCGTAACGTGGGACTTTGCAAGATGCTGGTGGACGGAGGCAGTAGCCTCGACATATTGTTCGCCAGCACGCTCAAGGAGTTGGGCCTCACTCCCTTGGACCTGAGCCCGACCGAGAAGCCTTTCTTCGGGATCGTACCCGGAGATCCTTCAGTACCACTCGGTCGGATCTCTCTGCCAGTCACCTTTGGCACGATCGAGAACTACCGGACAGAGTACGTCCACTTCATAGTGGCGGACTTCGAGACGGCCTATCATGGCATACTCGGCAGGCTGGCGCTAGCCAAATTCATGGCGGTGCCCCACTATACCTACATGGTGCTGAAGATGCCTGCGCCAAACGGGGTCATTACCCTCAAAGGTGACTGCAACACAGCCAGCGCCTGTGAGAAGGAGAACCTCCACATCGCTGCCACCCTGGATCTCTCCAGACGCACTGCTGAAGTCCTGGCAGCTGCCAGCAAGCTCGACCCAGTAGATCTGGAGATCCCGACCAAGAAGCCGGCGACGGAGGCGATCTAGCGGGAGAAGGAGGCCATGAAGAAGGTGTCGCTCAACCTCGAGGATCCCTCGAAGACGGCGACCATATGGGCCAATCTGGACCCTAAATAGGAAAGCGTGCTCGTCGAGTTTCTGCGTGCCAACTCTGACATATTCGCCTGGAAACCAGCGGATATGCCGGGAGTGCCCAGAGAGCTCGCCGAGCACTCCTTGAAGGTTGACCCGAAAGCTAAACCGATCAAGCAAAAGCTTCGTCGGTTCGCGGCTGACCGCAAGGAGGCAATAGGGGTAGAAGTTACGAAACTGTTGGCTGCCAAGTTTATCAAAGAGGTGTATCACCCAGACTGGCTGGCTAATCCAGTTCTTGTATCCAAAAAGAATAAGCAATGGAGAATGTGCGTTGATTATACTGATCTCAACAAACACTGCCCCAAAGACCCCTTCACCCTCCCGCGAATAGACCAAGTCGTTGATTCATCGGCGGGCTGCGCCCTGCTCTGTTTCCTCGATTGCTATTCAGGCTACCACCAGATTAGCCTGAAGGTCGAAGACCAGATCAAGACATCGTTCATTACGCCCCACGGCGCGTACTGTTACTTGACAATGTCCTTCGGTCTGAAGAACGCCGGTGCGACGTACCAGCGCGCCATTCAGGCATGCCTAAAGACGCAAATCGGTGTAAACTGCGAAGCATACGTAGACGATGTCGTGGTCCAGATTCGAGACCCCGATAATCTTATCAAGGACTTAGCTGAGACCTTCGCTAACCTGAGGGTTTACCGGTGGAAGCTTAACCCGGAAAAGTGCGTTTTTGGTGTTCCCTCAGGAATACTACTCGGATTCCTTGTCAGCAACCGCGGCATAGAGGCAAACCCAGAGAAGATCCACGCGATCACTTGGATGAAGCCCCCCAAATGCCAGAAGGACATACAAAAGCTGGCCGGGTGCATGGCAGCACTCAGCCATTTTATCTCTCGACTCGGTGTACGGGGACTGCCCTTCTTCAAGCTCCTCAAACATCAAAACAACGATTTCAAGTGGGATGAGGAGGCCCAGAAGTCTTTCCTGGAACTCAGGAGCTATCTACAAAAGGCCCCCATCCTCACAGCACCAGAGCAGGAGGAAACTCTCTACCTCTACATCTCGGCTACCACGCACGTGGTCAGCACGGTACTAGTTGTGGAGCGCAAAGAGGAAGGACATGCGTACGCCGTCCAGAGACCGGTCTACTTCATAAGTGAGGTGCTGACTGACTCTAAGGTGTGGTACAATCAGGCGCAGAAACTGCTCTACGCACTGTTGATCACCGCACGCAAGTTGAAGCACTACTTCGAAGCTCATAAAATCGTTGTAGTTTCCGACTACCCCATAGGCGACATCCTGCACAACAGAGATGCCATGGGAAGGATCGTGAAGTGGTCCATCGAGCTGGCCGCACACGATATAACTTTCGTACCGCGCAACACGATCAAGTCGCAGGTACTCGCAGACTTCGTGGCTGAGTACACGGAGATCCAGACGCCATCCACTGCCGCTGAACCTGAGTACTGGACCATGTACTTTGATGGATCGCTCAGGATTCAAGGAGGCGGGGCCGGCATAATTTTCATCTCCCAAATAGGAGAGAAACTGCGATACGTGCTACAGGTCATGTTCAAAGTTTCGAACAACACAGCCGAATACGAGGCGGCCCTCCACGGGCTCCGTATCGCCGTATCACTCGGGATAAAATACTTGATGGTCAAGGGCGACTCTGCCTTGGTGGTGAACCAGGTTAACAAGAAGTGGAACCGGACCAGCGAGAAGATGGACGCATATTGCGCGGAGAACCGCAAACTCGAAGGCAAGTTCTATGGCCTAGAGTTTCAGCATGTACTACATGACGATAACAAGGCGGCCGATGAGCTGGCAAATATGGGATCCACGAGAGCCCAGGTACCACCAGGCGTCTTTGTTCAAGACCTGATCAAGCCTTCCATCAAGAACCCCGATGCGCAAGTCGATCCATCAGAAGGACTCGGCGAGGTCCTAATGATTGAACCACAACCCGAGTGGATCTCAGAGATGGTCGAGTACATCAAAGACAGCACGCTCCCGAATCCTCCACCAGGTCAGGAAAGGGAGACGCGAGTGTTGCACGAACGGATCAGTCGCAGGAGCAAGAACTATGTCCTGATCGGCGACAACCTGTATCGCCGAGGCGGACAGTCCCAAGTACTCCAGAAGTGCATACCAGAGGAAGAAGGACGACAACTCCTAGCGGAGATTCATGGTGGCATGTGTGGCAACCACGCCGGAGCAAGAACCATTGTTGGTAAAGCTTTCCGGTCTGGCTTCTACTGGCCCACGGCCGTCGCAGACGCCGAGACGTTGGTGAAACGTTGCGAGGGATGCCAATTCTTCGCAAAACAAATACACATCCCAGCCCAAGCTCTGCAGACGATACCCGTTTCATGGCCCTTCGCGTGCTGGGGACTCGACAGGATCGGGCCTTTCAAGAAAGCATCCGGAGGGTACGACCACATCTTGGTAGTAGTTGACAAATTCACCAAATGGATAGAGGTCAAGCCAATCAAGACGCTCACGGCTGCCAAGGCAGCCGAGTTCATAGGAGAAATCGTGCATAGATTCGGTGTCCCCAACAGGATAGTAACCGACCTGGGTACAAACTTCACAGGAAGGGAGTTCCAGGAATACTGCGATGAACTCCTCATCACGGTGGCACGCGCCTCAGTCGCGCACCCACGCGCCAATGGCCAAGTTGAGCGAGCTAACAGAGCGGTGCTCGAAGCACTCAAGAAACGCATCTTCAATCGCCTGAAAAAGTACGCGACCCGCTGGCTACGCGAACTCCTTGCAGTACTCTGGGGACTGCGGACACAGCTGAGTCGTGCTACTGGTCAGACTCCCTTCTTCCTGGTATATGGATCTGAGGCGGTGCTCCCCACCGACCTCATGTTCAATGCCCCAAGAGTTGAAGTATACGACGAAAATGAGGCTGAGAAGGCACGCATTGAGGATATCGATAGCATCGAGGAAGGAAGGCTCGCGGCAACGATCCAGGCAGCTCGGTACGCCCAAGCTTTGCGGCGTTACCACGATAAAAATGTGCAGGAGAGAGCTTTCTGCGTCGGAGATCTAGTCCTACGCAGGATTCAAAGCAAGAAGGACATGCACAAGTTAGCAGCCCCATGGGAGGGGCCATTCATAGTGAAGGAAATCAGTAAGCCGGGTGCTTATTGGCTGATGCGGGAGGATGGCTCGGATGTGCCCAACTCATGGAACATCGAGCACCTACGCCGCTTCTACCCATAATAAAGCTATGTATCATTTTCTGTCCAAAGTTCTTTGTACTTCATCCATGTTAGCAGTCTATGGCAATGAATTCATTTTCATGTCCCATGAAGTTTTTTCTACTTCGCTCTTACATCTGCTCACATGCCCTTTCTCACCCAAGTTTCAATTCCGAAACCTGGGGACTGCTTTACAAACAGCAAAGTTTTCCACGTTAAAACTAAATAAACGCTCATCTAACACGGATCTTACGACTCATAAAGTATTCTATAGCATATGTCTTAAATCGTGGGTCGAGGTTTTCGCCAAGCTAAGGTACTATGCGTGTATGAGAGTACGCCCTCTGCGCTAGGAAACTAAGGCCAACGAGCCTACAATTTCCCGTAATAGACTAACTACCAGAGAAATTACCAGTACAAAGACACCGTCAAAGTAAAGCGCCTACTTAAAAGTACCGAATGTCAACGAACCAAAGTACCGGTGCACCCACAACACCACAAAGGCAAAATATAATCAACATACCTTGCTGGTTTTCCTCCGCCGCCGCCCGGAGTGTCGCCTCACTCGCCTCGGTAGCCGCCTTCTCCTGCCGCAGTCTCTCCACCTCCCGGTTGCTGTTGTCCCGCTGAGCAGCAGCTTGCTGCTCCAGACGCTCCAACCGGGCGCGCAGAGTGGCGTTCAGATCAGCAGCGGTGCCGACGCGCTCGAGCACAGTGCTCTTGCACGCAGACTCCGAGGCCACGGTCTGTCAAGACACAGCAAGAGATCAACAAACTACAGCTAGCAAGCGTTCACAACAACAAGAGGAAGAAAGAATTACCTCAGCAAGATGGAGAATCCTCCGTGCAATGGTGACGAGCTCCGTGCGGTTCTCGGCGTTGATCGCCGGATCCCCAAGCACTTCATCCACACGAGTGCCACGCACCTGGGCGACACGTCCAGGGCGTGGCGGGCTGAGACGCGGCTGAGGGAGCTCCCGCTGGATCTCCTCGACGCCAGAGGCTTCAGCCACAGTAGCGCCGGGAGCTGCAACGTGTCCAGCCCCACGCTGGGGACTGGAGTCACGAACACCAGCATCAGCAGCGACAGCCGCAGCATCAGGAACCCCCGACGCAACAGCCGGGTGGCCATCAGAAGCACTCGGGCGCGGCGACACCGGGACGGCAGACGGCAGGGATGACTCATCAACTTCGGAAGGGAGGTTGCAGGGACCCCTGCTCGAACAAACAAGACATAAAGATCGCTTTCCAATCCTATGAACAAAAGAAAAACAATGACGGACGAATTCAAGAAAACTTACCCGGAGGACACGCGGACACGAGTACGACGCAGAAAGCTGGAGCCTGAGGAGGCGGATCGCTTCACCCCACTGACCGCCGCCGTAGGTGCCGATGACGGTGTTGCAGCGGCAGCTCGTGTAGTCTGAGCGGTGGGGTGCGCAGCATCCGCCACTGGTGGCACGGGGCCTGATGGCCGAGAAGGTAGAGAAGAAGTGAAGTGACCGGTAGGCGTCGGCGCCGCTTGAGCCGTCGTCACTGAGGGAGCTTTGCCGATGTCAAAGGTGAGGGGGACCTCCTCCTCCTCGTCCTCCGACAGCACAAGCTTGCGCCGGCGCACCTCTGGTTCGTCGATCTTGAGCGACCCAGGGGGCGCACGCCGCGCCTCAGGATTCCGGCTGCCCTTGCGCTCCTTGCCCTTGCTGGCCGGTGCGGCACGCTTCTCCTCCGGAGCAGGGGCTGTGGGCCAACGGGACTCAGGCTGGACCGCCTCACCGCCACCCGCCGCAACGTGGGCCCTGGCACGCTCCATCCTCTGCAGCTCGCCCAGGCGGCCGGCCAAAGGACCCTGTCCGGCCAACGAGCCAGGCACAGGTGCCACAGAGACAAAAGCCCTGCGATCCTATCATTTCGCAGGCAAACAAACAGACCCATTTCATCAAACATCTGGTGGGCACATGTTTATGCCCTAATGGGCGCCCTATAACAGAAAAAACTGTTACCTCAGGCGGGTAGTTCGCCAGGTTGAACGGCCTCGGTGCGTCACGGTTGGAGATGACGGTGCCGGGGATGAAGCACTGACGGACGCGCTCCTTCAGCTCCTTCGCTCTCCCCGGCTCTGCCGCTCGCTGCGCCGCGTCGTGGTCGTCGCCGGCATACTCGTACGCCGGGCGCACCCTGTCCCGGAGCGGCTGCGTGCACCGGACGGCGAAGCTCGCCATCACCATGACGCCAGTGAGCCCGGCCTCCTTCAGCTTGCGGATATGCTCCAGCAGCACAGAGACCTGCCCCATCTCGGCTTGGCCAAGCTCTTCATCCCAGCATGGGAGAGGAGCCGGCCGCACGTCGACGTCGCAGGGCACCGCCGGAGCATGGTTGGCGGTGTAGAACCACTCCGCATGCCAGCCCTTGTTGGAGCTGACGAGCGGCACTGAAATGTACTCAGCAGAGTGCCTCTGCTTGAGCTGGAATCCGGCACCGCCCACCACGCGTGGCTTCTTGGCGGTCGGGTGGGGCTTCACCCAGAAGAAATACCGAAAAAGATCGAAATGCGGGGCGATTCCAAGAAACACCTCACACAGATGCACAAAGATGGATATGTGCAGAATGGAGTTGGGGTTGAGATGGCACAGCTCCAAGCCGTAGTAGTAGAGCAGGCCGAGGAAGAAGGGATGCACAGGCAGGCCGAACCCGTGGAGGTAGGCCGACTCGAAGACGACGGCGTCGTCAGTCGACAGCGTGGGGAACTCCTCCCCCGCAGCGGACCGCCATCCCTCGACGGCGGACTCGAGCTGCACGCCCCCAACACCAGGGCGGCGAGGCGCTCCGTCATGGAGACGGAGCGCACCCACTCCTCGCTCCACATCGGCGGCGGAAGCGGGGACGACGACGACGGAGATGGCGAGCGCCTCGCCTCGGAGGCGCCGCGCCTCGACTTCTTGGACTGCCGGCGAGATCCACCGGACGTCATCCTCGCTGCGCTCGGGGACTTGGGCGGGGAGCGGTCTACACTCTCACTACGCTCAGGGACTCCCCGGGAGCTGTGGCTTAGATGCGGCGTGGCGGCAGATCTAGATCTGCGGCCTCACCGGAGCTAAATCCGGTGAGGATCGAGCTAATGCGGCAACGGATCTGGCGGATCGGAGGCGGAGCGGCCAGAGAAGGAAGAGCAAAGGGCGCTGCGTGGTTTCCTATGGGCAGCGGAGCGACGTGACTACGGGAGCGCGTGGTGAGCCACGCCTCTGAGCTGCCTTAAATGCGGCAGACGGAACGGTGGTCGTGGCAGGCCCCACCACCCGTGCGATCATGTCGCCGCAGCGCAAGAGATTCTTCTCGCGAGAAACTCGCGAGTACGACTAGTGTGCGACGCGCCAGTTCAAGCCTTATCTGTGACACTTCCGATTCCAGTTGCTGGGCCTTACTGGGCCGTGGCTCCAAATGGGCCAAAGGGTTAAAACCTTTTCCTTCCACGAGAAGACACCCCTGAATTTAAAAAAGAGCCTTCCGAAATTATTGGTCGGCTTAAACCACTCAGAGGCCGTGACCCAGAGTCGCGTACTGCCAGGTTATCAGATAACCCGATCTGCTAGCTCATGAGTGTTCTCCCGGAGGCATGCCATACACAGGCCAAAGCTGTTCAGAAGTCACAAATATGATGACTAGGACGGGTGACCTTGCGCGAGTGCTCCGTGAGAACACGGTGTGCCATACGGCAAATTTGGCATAGGGCCAGAGCTCTAACCAAATACCGTACCGGGTCAGATGACCCGAGTGGTACTCTCCCAAACGGGATGATGGTAATACCGAACTAAATCCTTTTTAGAGCTTCGAAATAGTTACTTTAACTATTCCGAACCTCGGGGACTGCCCTAATGGGCGCATCTGGAGATACGCCCATTCAATGGCTAAAACCCGCCACCACGATCACCCCGGATCATACCAAGACAAAGTCTCATTGACTAAAGTTAGGGTCGGGGATATGGGAGGTGATCAGAGGTACCTTTTTTTCCAAAGGGGCACCCATTATAGAAGACGTCAGGGAGCGGTCGCTTTGATTCTCTTTTGACCCTAGATAAACCTCTTCAATCTTTATCTAGGCTCGGGGACTAAGTGTGTACACTTCGTCTTCGACGAAAGTGTACAATTTCCAATCCCGGATGATCTAAATAAATCACAAACACGGTGAAGAGCTCTCCTCAACCACCCGGCAACCACGAGTTCAGTTTCAAAGACCACTCGGCTGCACAGAAGATCAGATCAGACAAATATCCAAAGCACTCGGACGAAAGGCATTAAGCACTCGGCTGAGTGTCAGAAGTACACGGAGCTGAAGATCGAAGTTGTAGTCTGGTTAAGAAGCGCTCGGGGACTGCTGTGGGCGATATACCCCTACCCCCCGGGTCCCACACGGAGGGGCTTCGTGACGTGTATTCTTATACGTGTGTGGGCCCACCCATGTGGAGATATGGTATGGCGTACGGATCAGGATGAGGCGGCGCCCGAGGAGATATCATCCCATGAACAAAGATCAGTTAGTTAGGAAAGATATTGATTGAGCCGGAAGGCCGAATCTTGTAATCGGTTAGTTATAGATTCCCTGAGATCTGTAAACCCTGCCCCCCGGGCTATATAAGGGCGGCAGGGACCCCCCTCAGAGACAACTCCATCAGATTCCCAATCGTGGAACCATCAATACAACACACCGAGCACATGACGTAGGGTATTACGCCTCCCGGCAGCCTGAACCTGGATAAACCCTGTGTCCTTTGTTCACCATCTAGCTCTAGTCTCGGCGATCCCCACCAAACAATCTACCGCCATAACCTACCCTGTGGTGGACTGCCGGTTCATTGCACCGACACTGCCGTCTCACCGTCGTCGCACGGATTGGGATGCGGTGTGGCGGTGTGTGTGCACCGACAGCCTGGATCCTGGGGAGCGATGGTGCGGTGGTGTGCATGCGCCCATGAAACTGTCACTTTGCAAAGCTTGAGTTTAGAATTGCTTCTTTCTATTTCTTTTGATACATATACATGTTATATACTATATAAATCAATTTTTTTTCAAAATTTTTGGGTATTCAACTGAATACTCATGAATACATGGTAGGCCCGCCAATGCTCTCTCCCCTCTTTCCCCCTCCTCCCCTCTCCACACTACCACCACCTCGAGGTCGTGCTCCCTGGGCGTTTGGCAGCACGGCGGCCGTTCGGTGCCTGCTCCGGCGCCCCCAGCGCGGACCTCCGCGTATGCTGAGGTGGCGGCGCGGCGCGCGCCCGAAACCCTAGATCTGGCCGACACCGCCACTCGTCGCTCTTCGCCGGCGGCTCCTCCGGCCTGGCCGTGCTCGCTGCTACCTCCCCTCCTTCCTCCCTCGGGGCTAGCGGCGGTGGCCAGCACCGACCCCTTGCTGCCCTCCGCGTCCCCGACGGCGGCGGCCTGGTCTGTGGCCGGATCCGGATGCTCGCCTAGGCGGCTTCACGATCGTCTTCTTCTGCCTCGAACACCTTGAAGCCACCGCCAGGATCCACTCCCAGGCCTCGGTGAGCGCCTTCGCTCGGGCCGCGGCGAGCACCCTGCTCCCGACCGTGAGGGCCTCTTGGCCGCGCGTTCGCGGCCGCGGTAGGTGCGAACAGACTGGGGCGTCTCGGGAAGGCGAGTTGGCGACGCTCACGACCGCGACGGCGGCGGCTCTGCTCGCCGGAGCGGTGGTGGATCTCGGCGCCGACTCCTGCCTCGGCGGCGCTGACAACGTCGACATTCAGTGCCTCCATGCTGTCGCCGCGCATGGCCACCGTGGTCGTGTTGGCAAAGGCAGCGCACGCCGACGTCGGGTGGGCCTCATAACTGTAACACCCTGTGTTTTTAATCAAGTGTCACTAGTTGCTAGTTACAACCCTAATCATCTTATGATCATTGGTGTTTAAGACACTAAGCACCTTAGAGGTCAAAACCCTAGTCAAACCCCTTAAGCCAAGAACCCTAGCTAGAACTTTTGGCACGTTCTCCAAAATTCATCTAAATACTTCAAAATCGAACAATACCAAAGTTGTACAGTTTTTCAAGGTCTACAACTTTGCTGTTGAGTGGCATCTGAGATTCGAAGTGAAAGCATGTGAAAAATCTCAGTCAATGCTTGAAGTTCCTGTTCATTGGTGCCGAGAAAATCGTCGAGTTCACGAGCAATTTATGCTCGATTCATTGAGTAAAACACCCATCGGCCTTTGTAAAAGTTGTAGATAGCTGATCTACAACTTTGTCAATTGGAACTTGGATCACTTCTATAGAGAAAAATCGAGTTTTCAGCAGTCAAACAGGGGCACGTCGAAATGTTTGGCGCCGGAACGCAGCCGCCGCACGACGCCGTCGCGCGCGCGCGCCTACGCCACGTCGGCGCGCCGCCATGTGACCGGGCGCCAACGCCGAGGCACACGAGGACCCGCCGGTCCGTCGGAGTCGCCGCACGGCATTGGATGAGACGGTCGGTGTCAGGCTAGGCCTCTAGGCCGGTGCCACGCGCCGCGCCGCCACCTGCCAGAGCACGTACATCGAGGCCGCCATTGGCCGGCCGTGCCCGCGTACATCGCCACCAACTTCCCAGCAATGTCGTGGTCACTGTGCTACACTGTGGTCACGTCATGACCTCTCCATGCCACAGCCGCCTATATAGAGCCCCGCTCCTCCTCTCCGCGAGCTAGAGCTCTCCGCCGACGCCATTGCCGCCGCCGTGACGAGCTCGACTCTCCACTAGCTCCCGTAGCCGTCCGAGCCCTCAAAGCTCCTCTCTAGAGTCCCAGTGAGCTTCCCTGCACACACATTCATCAGCCCAGCTCCTCTCCTCGCCGGAATCCGAGCAGAGCCGGCCGCGCTGCCACGGTCTCGCCGCCGCTGCCGCCCCTCGCCAGAGTCATCCCCGGTCACACTGCCGCCACCATCGACTCCTAGTGAGCTCAATCACCCATCCCCCTCATTTGTTTGCCTGCCCCGGCCGTAGTTCGCCGCCGGCGAGCTTGCTCCGCCGCGGGAGGGCACGGATGTGAGATCGAAATCTGTGTAGGGTCCGTTGTGTAAAAGCTAGGGACCTATCCGTAAGGATTCAAATCTTTGTAGGGTGCACAGTGAAAGAAGATTCTTCATCTTTTACCCTTAAGTCCTGAGAACTGTAAAAATCGTAGAAAATCACAGAAAAATCCTAAAAATGCAAAACCAATTTTGTTGGTTTCCTTATGAATAGACCTACATCTTTTACCAAACCTGTATATACTTTTTGAGGTGTGTTGTTTGAATAAAAATTCAAACTCAGTTTGTATGGGGATGTTCATAACTTGAGTTGTACACATGTGCTAGGCTTGATCTTTGGATATGTTGGTAGACAGTACTAGAGTAGGCTACACTTAAGTTTTTGCACAAAGTTACTGAGTTAATTTTTAGTTATGATTTATTTTGCTTTATGGCTAGATCTGTGTATTTATTTTATACCGCTTCATATATATGCTTTATGTGGTTAATATTTTGGATACCACATTGTTAGGCTAAGATGTGATGCTAGTAATATTATCATGATTTTAGGAGCAGTCTTTCTATCTGTTTCTGAATAATGCTTGTTTATGAAGTTAAATCTATAGCTATTTTTCTATTGTTCCAGTGATGCTTATTTTTAGCATAGATGATGTGTATACCCTGGTTGTGCTATGATGGAAAGTTGGGCTACATTTGAGTCCTATATTTCTCTGAATAAATGCTTTGGGAATATTTAGGTTGAAAATGGTTATTTTTGTGTAGCATGATAAAAATAGGTTCTGGAGCTACGTTTTGGTGTGTAACCTAGTTTTAGTTTATAGTAACTCTGTGTAAAATTTGAGCACCGGTGCATGAGTAGTTCTCTCTGTATTTCATATTCTTGCTTTTGCTATGAATAATTTGTCACATTTTTCATGCTCAGTATATAGCTTTGATTGCCTTGAGTTGTTACCAGTAGTTCTGTTATAGTCCCTTATGCTCGCACAAAATTTCTCACTGTCAGATGTTGCATGGTTTAACCAGAATAAATTTTGGAAGAAACTAAGTGTATTAAAAAGAGAAATAAAGAAACCTCCTTTGTATGAACTTATATGTATTATAACCCTTGGAAAATGTTTCTAATGGACCCTAAAACCTAACTTGGTTGATTATGTGACAATTCCAAATTAATTGAATAGATATGCACACAATCACTTTTAAAATAATAATAATTAAATAAATGGTTGAATAATTAATCTTAAGGAAGAGTATGCTGGATATATTCTTGTCTAGGTGAATGTGCTCAACATGACACTCTAGACTTAATGCATGTTGTTGGTTTACACCATCATCAACCTTTAACTCCCGCATTGCATCCCTCTGTATAGAAGTTCCTGACGGTAGCTACGCGCTCGTGCCGGTTGACGAGAACGAGAGAGCAGGAGGAGACGTACACTTCGTGACAGTTAAGCAAGACCCGGACCAAAGTTCGGAAGACTGTCTGACTGCTGGAGCTGCCGAAGGCAAGCCCCGGTTTAACATATACCTATGTGTTTCCTTTTTAAAATTTCTGAACTTATGCTTGTTTATATATGTGCATTTACGTTCAGGAGTTGAATGGAAACCCTAGATGCATGATCCATAAGAATTATGATCTTTTACTAGTATGCTAGGTCGCTAGTTGCTATGCACTAAGGACCCGGTACAAGTCGAGTGATGTACTTCGCTCGCGAGAATAGGTTCTTATGTTGGAATCATAAGACTTGTTAAATTGAATTGCTCACGTGGTAAGAGCATGGGATTTTGGGCTCTGGTCCAGTGGTTAAGAGATTAAGCGTTTGAAAGTACTAAACATTTGTCGGACATGAGTACGGTAAACCTAGTACCTGAATGACGCGGTGCGGGAACTTTAGTCTACTACTCTTGGGCTGCTGCCCCAGTCTTGCAAACTGTGGTGCATGGTGACGCTGGATGCTAGCGTGAGGCATGCCAGCTAGCTATGTACCTAGGACTGTGGCATCAGTTCCTAATCCGAAGAATGACGGGAACCGTTTGGTTGAAAACACTCTTTATGAGGGTTTTCTCCCGTATGTTTAGGTTCACCTTGCAAGGTTATTAATCGATCGATCATCAGCCTCTCACCGTTATCCAGGAATAGCTTAACCCTCTAATCATGATAATCTCTCTATGATGAAATGTTGATAAACTTGATGTTGATTAATTGTTTGCACAAGTATGCTTGAATTAGTTGCTCATCTAGTAATAATGGATCTACCGGAACTTGAGCTAAAATATTAAAAGTAAGGATTAACTCCTGAGTCGCTTCTTGGCAAAACAAACCCAACAGCCAAAAGTCATGCATAATAGAAGGATAAGTCTTTTATTTCAGACGGGTAAGCCTTGTTGAGTATTAGTATACTCAGCCTTGCTATAAATGTTGAGTTCAGGTGACCATGTTTGGCCTGGTGAAATCCCACCTGGCTGGGAGCTGGAATGGGTGGATGACGAAGAGTAATGGCGTTATGGGTGGCCTCCCATGATGCCAAGTTATCGATTAGTATATTTTTCCGCTGTTTAAAAACTCTGAACCATTTACCTTTGACGCAAGGACAATGTTTGTAATAATTAACCCTACGGGGAATTTGGATTAATTTGTAAGGTACTCTGGACTCTCCTTCGTGGGGGTTTTAATGTATATGTTTTGATCCTCTGTGTGGTTTACAAGTGATTTACCGGGCTATGACCTGGCAACACTCAACGGGATAATTCTTTATTATCGCTTAATGACCAAAGTGGATCGGTCTAAGTGATAGTACGGACTTATCTTGGAGGGGGTTGTCACAGTAACCCTAGATCTGGGCTGGGTGGACCCGGCGGCGCCGGCCTCTCTCTCCGCGCCGTCATCACCGGTGTCCCCCGACGGCCCTACATCTGGGCACGGGCCCTTCCTGGGCTGTTGGGCCGCCGCCGCCCCTCCTCCCCAGCCTTCGGTGTGCCGCCACTCCTCCTTGCCTCCAACGCACCGTGACGACCCCCCTCCTTGTCAGCGGCCTGCGGCCCCCTCCCCTACCTCACGACCTCCCGAGCTTCCACGATGGCGGCTCCAGCTCGACGACTGTCATTTGAGCCCCCTCCCCGCCGGCCTCTTCGACTGCGCCCGCTGCCTTTGCCTCGACGTCGGACAAGGCCCCACCCGAGCGGTCGCGGCTCTACCCGGTGCTGACGGTGTCCTCCCCGTTGGCACCTCCTCTTCGCGCTGGCGGGCGCGGCCCCCTCCCCGTGCCGGCGGCTGCAGCACCCTCCCTTCTGTCGGCAGCTGCGACGCCTCCTCCGTCGGCGGCTGCAGCTCCCTTCCCCGGCTGGCGGCCCCAGCTCTTCCCCCTTGTCGTTGTCCGCGGTCCGGTGGCATGTCAGCGGTCCTCTGTCGGTGTGTCTGCTTCGAGGGGCCTGGCGCGGTTGTTCGGTTGTCGTGGGCCGCTATTGCTGCTTGTCTCGGCGGGTCCCTGCTCTGACCCTTTGTTGCCAACGCTGAGGCTTCCTGCTACGGTTTCCATCGCTTGGCTCTCACCTTAGTTGCTGTGGTCGGATGTGTGGTTTGGCTCTGGAGGCCTTGGCGAAAGCCTTGTCTATCGTTTGCTAGAGCTGACAATGGTTGCGCATCCCGTAACTTACCCTGCTGGGGGCATTTTCGCGGACTCCATACGCTTTCGGTTTGCCAGGTGAAGACTTGGCCTACCCCTTCGTGAGTGGGCGGACGATGGCGGCATTGTCGTCGCTTCCTTCCTGAAGGCGTCGTCTTGCAGATCCTCCGCGCTCGGTCACCGCTTCTCTGGGTTGTTTGACAAGGGATGATGAGCGGGTCTTCTTGGTGTTCTTCTTTGTAGGCTTTGGTCGACCTTGTAGTTCTTTCTGTCGTTGTCTCAGGTGTCCTCTAGTGGTAGTTGACGAGGCCATGGACCAGGGCCCACCCAGACCCCTGAAAAATGCAGTACGGGCCCATGTACGGCATGCTCCGGCAGCTAACACAAGCGAGTGTTACGCTGCCCAAGCACGAGAAGGCTTGTACGACTAGTTTCCGCCATAGGCCAGAAGGCAGGCGGCCCACGACCATCCGTACCCTTTTCTCCGAGTACGTGGTGGCCCGTGCGACAAGTTTCCGCCTCCACTCCCGACTACTCGCTCGCACGAGTAGTTTCCGCCCCGCAGCTATGACTACTCGTTCGCACGAGTAGTTTCCGTCACCAACCCGCGCAGGCTTCGCAGGGAAGGCACGGGGCACGTGGACCCACCAGATCGAGATCCCGGGAACTCCGCGCACGCTCCCCCGCGCACCGCCCTGTGTCCGCTCCGCCGCAGCGGTCCGCCCGGGCCAGGCCGATTCGGTGTCAGGGGACGGATTCGTCAAACCCTGCCACGAACGGCACAGTGGCCATCATACCAAGGATGGCGTAATTGGTGCTGGACGACATACGGTACAGTACACACTACGCCCTAAGCATTGGAAGACGCAGCATAGATCACCTACTCGCACGAGTAGTTTCCAGTCTCTGACGAGTCCAAGACTTGGCCGTCAAGGCCGCAGGTACACAGGCCCTGTTGGTGTCCCGTGATACCCCGGTACGCGGCCCGCCACGTTTCAGCCTCCCTGCGTGGGTCCGCCCTGACCAGGTGTCAGAAGATGGATCCTCCTGCCGCTACCCAGCAGAGGCGGTATGCACCGTAGCACGGAGGGCACGGGAAACGCTGTGCCACCAACGGCACAGTGCAGGCCGTCACCTGTCCCTCAATCACCACGGTGCAGACTACTCCGTTCCCACAGTATCAAGAAAAGACAAGCCCCTGATCCACTGACGGGATCAGGGCACGTACTCTGCCTCCTGTACCCGACTAACTACTCGGAGGAGGGCGCGGGGGGCCCCGGACGGCTGCTTGGGACGCACGGGATCTACACCGTCACCCAAGGCCCCGTAACAGTGCTTCGCCGCTGCTGCTGCCTGACAGCCCGACGCAGAGAAGCACGTCTTGCACTATAGACCAGCTCACATACTCGATGTAACCGCCCTGGGCGTCTCCCTTGTGACTATAAAAGGGAGAGACAGAGGCACTCATAAGACACGTTCGTTTTTCCCCCACACGCACTCAGTATCGATATCTCATCTCATACAACCACACACACGTACGCACACTCCTGCTACTTGAACCACTCACACACCAGGGACTTGGGCTCTACACCCTCTCCCGACTTCTTTGTGTCCCCTACTACAAACCCCCAAGCATAAAGAACACCCCTTCTCTGACTGGACGTAGGGTATTACTCTCCGGAGGCCCGAACCAGTATAACCCCTAGTGTCTCTTGTGCTACCGTGCTGATCAGAACACACGCTCTTATATAAATTTACTTGCCGGCGGTAACAAACCCCGACAGTTGGCGTGCCAGGTAGGGGACTTCACATGTTTTCGATGTTTTTTTAGGGTCAGCACGGCCCTCTCATCATCCGCTTCGACGAAAGCTTTCACCAAGCCATAGCTGATGCACTTGAGCTCCGCTTCGGGAGCCTGAACTTCCAGGCGACTGGAGACGGTTACCTCATGCGTCTCGTCGGTGAGACCACCGACGCGCCCGCGCCAGCACCGGCTGCCATGGTGCGCTCGCCTCGACGCAAGAGGCATTCGGGCAAGCGTACGAAGTAAGCCAAGGCGGACTGACGCAGGGCGGCGCGTGCTAGCTCCCCTCCACGGGTCGAAGCTGGCACGCCACTAGCCACCGACGCAGTGGAGGATTCCCAACCGCCGAACTCGGCAGAGGGCATCGCCAGGGAAAGTGCGCCGAAGCCATCCCCCTCTCAAGGGACATGCTACGCAGCAGCGTACTCCTCCTCGTCGAGCACGGATCCGGCCGTGTATGAAAACTACCCCAGCCATCGCCTCTGGTGCAACAGGAGGCTCCCGGCTACCTCGCCCGACGAGCAGTACTTCGGCTCCGACAGCTCGGACGACGCTCTGGGCTCGGAGTGCGATTACGTGGGGCTCCGGGACGCTGGTGTTTTCCGTCGTTTCCAAATGGTGGCAGACTACTGCTTCGGCTGCTCCGACGACTCGTACGACGGGGGTTACGACCCCTCGCGTGAGTGCTTCGTCGTTGTCAACGCCCCGGCAGCGCCGGTACCGGCCCATACTCCAGATGGAGCACTTCACTCCACCCACAGCTCGACAGCGGACAGCGCGGCGGAGGCCCGGGTTCCTCCCAACCTCGCCGCACAGCGTGCTCGACTGGACGAGTTGGAGGACGCGCTGCGCCAGCTCAACAACGAGCGGGCCCAGCTCCACCAACAGCTCGGGCGGGATCCGAACCCGACCCCTGCTCGCGCATGAGCAAGGGACGTCCAGCAACGCATCATCAACGACGACCGTGATGTCGTTGACGGCATGTCCGTCTTCAAAAGGGCGTCGCAGAACCTGGCGGCAGCTGCAGTCCTTCTCCGGAAGATACCAGAGCCCGCCACGTCTCAAGAGAAAGAGATGCATAAGCAGATCAAGACACTCCTCGAGACTACCGCCGTGCAGCAGGCGGAGAGCTCCGCTTCTCGACAGTGGGGCTCACAGGGTCGCGGGCCCTCCGAGCCGCGACAGCCCGCGGCACCGTCGCAGCAGCCACGACGGTCCGAGGAGGTCAATGTACCGGTCAAGAGCCGCTTGGGTCCCAACCGCGACGCACGCGACACCATCAAAGCGCGGCGAAGGGCTGACGTAGGTCAGCACGATGACTACGAGGAGCCACCGCTTAAGGAGTACAACCGGCGACGCGGAGGCCGGTACGACAGCGACGAAGACCGGAGTCGGAGCGGCTCGCCTGATGCCCAATGGCCTCGTTCCTTCGGGAAGAATGTGCGCAGCGCCCGTTTTCCTTCGCGTTTCAGGGCTCCGACCTCCGTGCCTAAGTACGATGGTGAAACCAACCCCAGCGTCTATTTGGAAGATTACCGGCTAGCATGCAACGCCGGCAGAACACGGGATGACCTGTTCATCATCAAGAACCTGCCACTGCATCTCGCGGACTCGGCCCGCACGTGGCTCGAGCACTTGCCACGAGGCAAGATCGACAGCTGGTCGCAACTGCGCGACACCTTCATCGGCAACTTCCAGGGCACGTAGCCTGACCAGGGAACCCCTGGGACCTACGCAACTGCAAGCAGATGAAGGGCGAAAGCTTACGTGACTACATCCGACGCTTCTCCAAGCGGTGCACTGAGTTGCCCAACACCACCAATACAGACGTCATCTTGGCCTTTCAGAATGGCACCTCGTGTGCCACGCTGATCCATCGGATCGGGCGGCGGTCCACTCAGGAGCTGCTCGACATCACGACCGACCACGCCAATGGGGAGGAAGCTGTAGCTGCGATGCTCAGCTCCGGTGCAAGCAAAGGAAAACAGCCAGCCAAAGCCGGTGACGGTCCGTCCGCACCAATCAAGAAAAAGAAAAGTAAAGATAAGAGGTACCGTGAGGACACCTTGGTGGCCGCTGTCGACCGAAAGACAGCGAGACCCAGAGGCAACCCTCCATCGGGTCACTTCGAGAAGCTGTTGGATGCCCCGTGCCCCAACCACGAGGGCCCAGTCAAGCACGCCTTCAAGGATTGCAACGTGATGAAGGCCTACCTCACAGGCACGCTGAAAAAGCGAAGTGACCCTTCGACCGGTGACGGAGGGAAGGACAAGGGCAACGATGATGGCGCTTACCCTCGGGAGGACGGAGCCGTGATGATGATCTTCAGGGGCTCGGAGGCGCGGCTACCCAAGCGCCAAGACAAGGTGGTCTGACGAGAAGTCTACCAACTCGAGCATGCGACTCCGACCTACCTGAAGTGGTCGGAGATGCCGGTTATGTTTGACCGGCACGATCATCCCGACCACATACCACGACCGGGTAGCTACCCACTAGTCGTGTCACCCTTGTTCCGCACCAAGCGTGTGCACAAGGTACTGATGGACGGAGGCAGCGGCCTCAACGTCATCTACATGTCGACCCTGGACGACATGGGGATCCCGCGGTCCCGACTGCGGCCGTCAATGGTGCCTTTCCACGGGGTTGTACCCGAGATGGAGGCGGTCCCACTCGGGCAGATCGATCTGCCCGTCACGTTCGGAACTCCGAGCAACTTCCGAAAGGAAACCCTCATCTTCGAAGTGGTAGGGTTCCCGGGGACGTATCACACGATACTCGGAAGGCCAGCTTACGCTAAGTTCATGGCCATCCCTAACTACACGTACCTCAAGCTGAAAATGCCTAGCCCGAAAGGCGTCATCACAGTTGGTACAACTTTCCGGTACGCATACAAATGCGATGCTGAGTGCTTCCAATTCGCTGAAGCACTGATCCGGTATGAGAAGCTCGCCGCTGAGCCACCCTCCGAGGACCAAGAAATCCCTGAGTCGTCCAAGCGTGTGGCCTGCTCTTTCGAGCCCGCCAAGGAAGCCAAGGAAGTGCCCGTCTCCGACGACAGCTGCACACTCCGTATCGGGACGACGCTCGGTTCCGACTAGGAAAGTGCGCTCGTCGACTTCCTCCGCGCGAACCTCGATGTGTTCGCATGGAAGCCCTCTGACATGCCAGGGATTCCAAGGGAGATCGCCGAGCACAAGCTTAACATCAAGCCCGGCTCAAAGCCGATCAAGCAGCGTCTGCGCTGCTTCAACTCCGACAAGTGCAAAGCTATCGGTGAGGAGATCAAGAAGCTTATTAGTGCAGGGTTCATTCGTGAAGCCTACCACGTGGTTAGAAACCCTGTACTCGTTAAGAAGAAGAATGGAAAATGGAGGATGTGCGTTGATTACACGAGCCTGAACAAGGCGTGTCCAAAAGATCCATTTCCTTTACCGCGCATAGATCAAGTAGTCGACTCGACAGCTGGGTGCGAAACCCTCTGTTTTCTCGACGCACATTCAGGATATCATCAGATCGCGATGGATCTGATCGACCAGCTTGCCACCTCGTTCATCACCCCGTTTGGCGCGTACTGCTACGTTTCAATGCCCTTCGGATTGAAGAATGCAGGAGCCACGTTTCAGAGATGCATGCGTCGCGTCTTTGGAGATCTCATCAGATGGCTAATCGAGGCCTATGTCGATGATATCGTGGTCAAGTCAAAAAAGGTGGGCGACCTGATACCTGACCTTACCGCGGTCTTCGAGAAGCTGAGGGAGCACGACGTGAAAACTAAATCCCGAGAAGTGTGTCTTTGGGGTCCCCAAGGGGATGCTACTCGGTTTCGTTGTGTCGGAGCGCGGCATCGAGGCTAACCCCGAGAAGATCTCTGCAATCACGAGCATGGGACCCATCAAGAATCTGAAGGGAGTGCAGCGCGTCACCGGATGCCTCGCTGCTCTCAGCAGGTTCATCGCTTGACTAGGAGAGCGTAGCCTGCCGCTGTACCAGCTCATGAAGAAGTCGGAGCACTTTCAGCGGACGCCAGAGGCATAGGAAGCACTCGACTCGCTCAAGAAACTGCTCGAGAGTCCACCGGTGCTCACCGCGCCAGCGGAGGGAGAACCGATGCTCCTGTACATCGCTGCAACGACCCAGGTCGTGAGCGCGGTGTTAGTGGTCGAGCGGGACGAGCCTGGCAAGACGCAGAAAGTACAATGCCCCGTTTACTTCGTGAGTGAAGTCCTCTTCGACTCGAAGACATGATACCCGCAGATACAGAAGTTGATCTATGCTGTCCTCATCACTAAGCGGAAGCTCCGGCATTATTTCGACTCACACCGCGTCACGGCGGTGTCCAAGTACCCGCTTGGCGAAATCATATAGAGCCCGGAGGCGGAAGGCAAAATCACCAAGTGGGCTCTCGAGTTGATGGGGCAAAATATTGAGTATGCACCTCGCACCGCCATCAAGTCGCAGGCATTGGTTGACTTCGTCGCCGAATGGACGGAGATCCAAATGCCTCCGGCTCCCATCGAGCACGAGACATGGCTCATGTACTTCGACGGATCCCTCATGAAGGAACGAGCCGGGGTCGGACTCGTGTTCATCTCGCCTCTGGGCATGCGAATGGAATACATGGTCCGACTGCATTTTGCGGCCTCCAACAACGTCGCCGAGTACGAGGCGCTCATCAATGGTCTCCGGGTCGCCCTCAAGCTGGGAATCCGACGCCTCGACGTCAGGGGGGACTCCGACCTGGTCGTGGGACAGGTTATGAAGGAGAAGAATTGCATAAGTCCAAAGATGGCCGCGTACTGCCGGGCGGCGCGCGATCTGGAGGACAAGTTCCACGGGCTCGAACTCAATCACGTACTGTGCGAGTACAACAAGGTGGCTGACACCCTCGCGAAGGCGGCGTCGAATCGAAAACCCGTCCCACACGGGGTCTCCGCCAGCGACCAGTACGAACCATCTGTTCATACAGAAGAGGACAAGACGTCAGAGCCGTCGGCCCAAGTGGTCATGGAGATAGACAGGGCGCAAGAACCCAACCTTGAAGACCCTGACTGGAGGATTCCGATCCTCGAATGGATGGTGGAAGGAAAATTGAAACCCGACAAGGAGACGGCTCGACGCATCACCCGCGTGGCCAAGTCGTACAAACTGGTCGACGGCGAGCTCCGTCAAAAGGGCACCAAAGGCATATTCATGCGGTGCATCCTGGCCGACCAGTGCAAGGAGCTGTTGCAGGAAGTCCATGCGGGCACGTACGGACATCACGCCGGTCCAAAAACCATCGTTGGAAAGGCTTCCCGACAAGGTTTCTACTGGCCCACCGCGGTCGCCGACGCAACTCAGATCGTGCGCAGCTGCGAAGGCTGCCAATTCTACGCACGACAGACCCATCTCCCGGTGCAGGCGTTGCAGACCATTCCCATCACCTGGCCCTTCGCGGTCTGGGGGCTGGATATGGTTGGGCCACTAAGGAAAGCACCCGGGGGCTACACCCACGTGCTCATCGCCATCGACAAGTTCTCGAAGTGGATTGAGGCCAAGCCCATAATGAATGTCTGTTCCGAGGAAGCTGTCGCGTTCTTCACTGACATCATCTATCGGTTCGGGATCCCGAACTCCATCATCACCGACAACGGCACGCAGTTCACCGGCAAGAAATTCCTCAAGTTCTGTGATGACAACCACATCCGTGTGGACTGGGCCGCCGTCAGCCATCCGAGAACCAATGGGCAAGTGGAGAGGGCCAACGACATGATCTTGCAAGGTCTAAAGCCGCGGATATTCAAGCGTCTTGAGAAGTTTCGAGCGACGTGGGCCGCAGAGCTCCCGTCTATCCTATGGAGCCTACGCACCATGCCAAGTCGGGCTACTAGATGCACGCCTTTTTTCCTTATCCACAGGTCGGAAGCAATCCTCCCAACGGACATCAACTACAGCAGCCCGCGGGTTTAGGCCTACACTGAAGAGGGCAACCAGGTCACCCTCGAGGACGCCATCGACCAGCTGGATGAAGCGAGCAGCGTCACCCTCCTCCACTCAGCACAATACCAGCAAGCTCTATGCCGCTACCACGAACGCAACATACGGGATCGTGAGTTCCAAGTCGTCGACCTCGTCCTCCGACGAGTTCAGAGTAATGAGGGGCGACACAAGCTCTCACCTCCATGGGAGGGTCCGTTCATCGTCGACCAAGTACTCCGTCCGGGAACCTTCAAGCTCAAGCACGAGGACGGCAGGGTCATCTCCAATGCCTGGAACATTGAGCAGCTACGCCGTTTTTACCCTTAAGTATTTACTTCGTTTCCATCTTATAATAATGCAAGAGCCCTGAGCTACTTTCTTTTTCATGAAATGACATCTTTCTCAAGTTTACTTTTTTACTCGAGTAAAATGTCTCTATGCTTGTATCACACCATGGGCAAGTCTCTGACTTGTCCATGGGCTCGAGGGCTACCCGGGGGCTACGGTCCCCCTCCCCTAAGCGTTCCAAAACCTTTTTTCGATCAAAAACCGTCCACGGTTTCTCGTATGATCGTTGCGGTACACTCACATTCCTTAAAGGGAGATGAACGACGACTCTAGTGGTCATGAACCTGCGCTCGTCCGGGCCCCGAGAACTTACACCCCCGCGGCTACGGTACAAAGACCCACAACCAAAGTTTGAGACCTCAAGTCATCGATTACTCACCCCTTCGAAGGGATTCCGAGTAACCGTTTCAAACTCTCAAGAGTTTTCTTTTTTGCAAAAACATGTACGCGCACCTACCTTTCTCCGAAGTATTCGGGGGCCACCCGCTCGAGTAATAACGCTTCTAAACTAAGCCCGGTCGAGTAGCCTAGTTCCTACGCCTCTGCGGCTACGGAGCAAGACACCGTCAGCAAAGTTTTTAGTTACACTACTCGGGCGCACAGGTCCTCTAACTACTCGAGAAAAGGGCAACAATCAATCAAAATGCTTGACTTAAAATGAAAACAGGTTCTTAACCCGCGAGTTTGCCATGAACACTTGGCCCACAAGTTTTTACAAGCACGATTAAAAGCCTCGGCGAGGCAACTTGTTTTCTTTTACAAGCCCAGGTCGTGGAGGGCATGACCCAGCATAGCTTTGGCGAAGTCGACGGCGTCTTCTTCGATGCTGTCATACCGCTTGTTGGTGTAGCCCGGACACCATCCCTGGCCAAGCAGCACCCTGTCCTGGTCTGGGTAGTGCGACAAGAAGATGGCTACCACCTTGCGGACGGCATCGCCGGCCGTATCCAACGATTGTTGACGAGCTGTCGCAGCGGCCAACTCCAAGCGATCCTTTATGGGGCTGGGAGGAACACTGAGTTCGTCGCACGCCTTGATAATGGCCGCTCCCATCCCATTGTGGATCGACTCCAACTGCTTGATCCCGGTCTTGGACCCCGCGAGCGATTTCCGCTCCTGCTCGAGCTCAGTCACGACCTCTGGACAAAAGTGAAAAGACCAATATCAGCGAAAAATGAGCCAATCCAAGGAAGGCAAAAGATGAAGAGGACACGACTCTTACTGTTGAGCTTCTCGTTAGCCTCCTTGATCAGCTCCACCAGCTTCTGGTTCTCGACGAGGCGGGTGGTCGCGGTGCTCTTGAGATCCGCGACCTGCTTCTCCAAGTCGGTGCAGGCCACACGGAGAGCTGTACACCCCAGAAGAAAGGCGATGTCTCGAATCAAGAAACCGCACGAAAACAGAAAGCAGAGATAATAGGTCGTAAGGTACTCACCGATGACCTCATTCTCACGCTTTTGTGCAATTTCCTCAAGGCGGCCCTTCTCGACAATAACGCTGCCGACGTGGGCCTCGAGCATCGTCACCCTCTCATGAGCCACCTGGAGGTCGGACTCGGCCCGGCCCGCCCTGGTCTCGAGCTCCGTCTTCTCTTGGTGGGCGGTGCGGGCAGCGGCCTCAGCGTTGGAGCGTAGCTCCGCAGCCACCTGCTCCACCACGGCCAGCTTCTCCTCCAGGGCGGCCTTCTCCGCCTGCGCCGTGGCCGCGTGGCCTTCGCCCTCGCCTCAAAGGACGCGCGCTCCGTTGCCCGGCTGGCCTCGCCATCCGCCACCGTGAGGCGGGCTGCGGCCAGCTGGGCCTCCAGCTGGACCTTCTCTGCGCGGAGCGCCTCAAAGGCCCGCGCCTTGTCCTCGGAGCGCCCGACGAGCTCCTAAATCACATGTGAGTCGCACGACTAAGAAGAAAAGGAAAATAAGCGTAAGGAAGGAAGAGGAAGAAGAAGGACTCACCCTCGAGGCGGGGATCAGGTCCCTGATTGCCTGCTCTGATTGGCGCAGCGCCATCTCGCCCAGGCGTAGGCCACGCTCTAGGCGGCGGCGGGCCGCCAGCTCTGCGTCGCTGTCGAGGTCCGGGCCTACTGAGGCCTGAACCGGCGACACGGACACCAGCCAGAGCGGCGGGACTTCCATCTCCTCCTCCTCTTCCGCCGTCGAAGTGGTCGGCCTCTGCTCTCTCGAGCTCTCCCCGACCTCCACGATCGGGGGAGGGATCTGCTCACCCACCATCCCAGCGGGAGAGACGGCCGGAGAAGGCGACGCCGGGATGACGATCACCTCTGCGGGGGCGGCGTCCGACGCGGCGACCGACGAAATAGGGACGATCCCCTCGGTCACCACGATCGCCGCCGCGGCAGAAGCATCCGCGGAGGCGCGGTCGCCCGCCTTCACCACCTCAACAATACTCCCTGTGCCCCCCAGCGACTCGGGGGGCTCGGGTCTCCATCTCTACCTCTGCCGTGGCACTCCCCGCTCCCTTCAGCAGCTCGGGGGCTGGGGACCCGAAGCCCGCAGCGGCAGCAGCCGTCCCCTCCAGCAACTCGGGGGCTGGCCGCTCGGCGTCTGCATCATCACCCGCCCCCGTCGACGACTCGGGGGCTGGCTGTCACATACCTCGGGAGCGGGGTCCTCTTGGCCCTGCTCTGGGGCCCCGGACAGGCATCTCGCCAACTCGGCCGCATGGGCCGAGAGCGCTTCTTCAGTGGGAACCTCGCCCCCCAAACCCATCGTCCCCATCGACAGGTTGCTGCGAGCCGGGCTCACAGTTCTCTGTGGGGGGACGGTCATCACCTGGGTCCCAGACCCATCTGTTTCTTCTACCGCCACCCTCAACTGAAGGGAGGACGGCGGGTCACTCTACGACGGTGTGTCTCCGACCACCTGGGCGGGGGGCGCAATGCCTTGACAGGCGCCGGCCTCATGGTGCGGCGGTCGGGCACCCTGAACCGAGAAGAATGTCACGATGACAAGCAAAGACATACTCGCCAGAAACACGAAACAAAAACTAGAAGACCGAGACTCTGAGCTCACCCCTCTGCGACGCGACGGGGCCACTTGGAGCCGATTGTTGGGTTGCGCGGGGACGCCGCCCTCTTGCTCCCCGTTGGCGGGGCAGATGCCGGAGGAGAAGTCGGTCCGCCCCTGGCGACGACGACCGAGGCGAGGCGCTGTTGGGTCGGGGTCGGCCCCCCGCTCTGGGCTGCAGGTGGTGGGGAGGCCGCCGGCACACTCCGTGGCTCCCGAGACGGACACGCGGAGGGCGAGTGAGACCTCCGGTGCGAGGAGCGGCGGCGCGAGCCGTCGCGCCTCGACTCGTGGCGGCTGGAGTCGACGCACCGCGAAGAGCTCCTACCCCTCTCGCGGCGGTCCCGCCGAGGAACACGACTGCTCGATCCGGGCTGATCAGCCCGGGAAGAGGAGGGGGCGCCTGCCGGCTCGAACTGGTGCCAGCTGCGGCCAAAGCGGGCGCCGATCTGCCGCGCGGCTGTGAGGACGGCACCGTCTCCTCATCGGTCCCCTCGAACAGGGACTCCGCGTCGTCCGTGTCTGACGGCGCCGACGAGGGATCCTCGTCATTGGAGACGTCCCTCTCCCCACTACGCCGGCACGAGGCGCGTTTGTCGTTCCTCTCCCATTTCGCGATCTCCTTCTGCTGGTGCACTTTCTTGCGCTCCCCTCACCGCTGCTGCCGCACGGCGGTCTCCCGGGTGATCACCCGGTCCTCCTCCAGTAGAGGACGAGAGGCGAGGATGCGCACATCCCTCATCTGCACAAGCACAAGAACAATCACCACCCGCGACCGCAAAAGATAAATCAAAAGAGAGTCGAGAGAAGACATACCAGGGTCACAGTGGCCGGGGAGGGGAGCATCTGCAGCATGTCCGACAGGCGACAGCGGCCAGAACATCCAGGTGACCCCAGTGGCCTGGGTCACCCGGCGCTGGACCTCGTCCAGTGAAGGCAGGGGACGAGCGGTCACGGTCCCCTCAAAGGGAACCCGGTCGTCCGTTATCTCCCAGAGGCGCAGCACGCGACGACGGAGCAGGACGACCCCCCGGGTATGGTAGCCGCCAATCAGGGTGATGAAGTTCACCCCGTTGTCGTGGAGTATCTTGAGGGCGGCGAGGGCGCTGTCGAGGAACCGGGGACGATCTTTCTTCTCCGGTCCGTAGCTCCATTTCGCCGGTGCCCGATCGTACCAGCGATTGGTGAACTCCAGCAGCGGGTTCTCGAGGTCGTTCTTGAGGTAGAACCACCCTCGGTGCCACCCACTGTTGGAGGAAGTCAGGTAAGTGGGGATGTACTCCTCCATCCTCCCCTGCTTCCCGCGGAGACCGGCGCACCCGATGGCCGCTGCGGAGTTGTGGTCCTTGACGCAGACGAACTTGCAAAAGTACCGGAACAGGTCCCAGTGGGCTCCCTACTCCAGGTATCCTTCGCACAAGGCCTCGAACGCCGCCATCTGCTGGACGCCGTTCGGGTTGAGGTTGTGGAGCTCCAGGTCGTACTCCTCGAGGACGGCGCGGATGAACCGTCCCGCCGGGACGGAGAAGCCTCGCTCGTGGAACAGCACGAACGAGACTACGTACCCCGCCGAGGGCTGGGGGCTGCTCTCCGGCCCAGGCACCCTCCACTCTTCTGTCGCGGTCAGCGGCGGCAGCATGCCGTCGGAGGCGAGGCGGTCGAGCTCGGACCAGGTCACCGTTGAAGATGACCAGTTCGACATCGCGTTGGCTGTGGTAGTGGCAGTGGGTGTTTCCGGCTTGCGAGAGAAGGCGGGGTGAGCCTTGCGGTGTGCGCGCGGCGAGTATGAAGGCAGAGGCAAGAAACGGCGGCAGCGGAAAACACAAGGGAGCAGAAGGGGAAAAACTGGCCGGCGGCCGCGGTATATAAACGGGGGAATGATTACTTCTACCCCCGCAGTTAATGCCCGTGTCGTCTCGGGCCACGTCCTCCATCCGCCGAAGCGTCACCCCTCAAAAGGCGCGCCCCACTACTGCCCACCGCCCACGACCGAGCCGCCACATCACCCAAAGTGGGACCCGGCGATCTCGCGACCGGCGCGAGATCTCCGCCAGTCACCCCACGACGCGCACCACGTGGCAAGCCACCAGTCTCCGACTTGTCCAAGATTCTAATATTTAACCCCACGCTCAAGTCTCTGACTTGTCCGTGGGCTCGGGGGCTACTACCCGCGGGTCCGCTCGCGCGTCCCCGCCGGAGAAAACACAACAAGTCTCCTCGTCTCCATGACAGTTGATCCTGGGAGCGAGTCTCCGACTCCCTCACCAGGCTCGGGGGCTACTGATGAGGCCATGGACCAGGGCCCACCAAGACCCCTGAAAAACGCAGTACGGGCCCATGTACGGCATGCTCCGGCAGCTAACACAAGCGAGTGTTACGCTGCCCAAGCACGAGAAGGCTCGTACGACTAGTTTCCGCCATAGGCCAGAAGGCAGGCGGCCCACGGCCATCCGTACCTTTTTGTCCGAGTACGTGGTGGCCCGTACGACAAGTTTCCACCTCCACTCCCGACTACTCGCTCGCACGAGTAGTTTCCGCCTCACGGCCGCGGCTACTCGCTCGCACGAGTAGTTTCCGCCCCGCAGCTACGACTACTCGTTCGCACGAGTAGTTTCCGTCACCAACCCGCGCAGGCTTCGCGGGGAAGGCACGGGGCGCATGGACCCACCAGATCGAGATCCCGGGAACTCCGCGTACGCTCCCCCGCGCACCGCCACGTGTCCGCTCCGCCGCAGCGGTCCGCCCGAGCCAGGCCGATTCGGTGTCAGGGGACGGATTCGTCAAACCCACCCACGAACGGCACAGTGGCCATCGTACCGCAGACGGCGTAATGGGCGCTGGACGACGTACGGTACAGTACACACTACGCCCTAAGCATCGGAAGACGCAGCATAGATCACCTACTCGCACGAGTAGTTTCCAATCTCCGACCAGTCCAAGACTTGGCCGTCAAGGCCGCAGGTACACAGGCCCTATTGGTGTCCCGTGATACCCCGGTACGCAGCCCGCCACGTGTCAGCCTCCCTGCGCGGGTCCGCCCTGACCAGGTGTCAGAAGACAGATCCTCCTGCCGCTACCCAGCAGGGGCGGTACGCACCGTAGCACAGAGGGCACGGGAAATGTTGTGCCACCAACGGCACAGTGCAGGCCGTCATCTGTCCCTCAATCACCACGGTGCAGACTACTCCGTTCCCACAGTATCAAGAAAAGACAATCCCCTGATCCACTGACGGGATCAGGGCACGTACTCTGCCTCCTGTACCGGACTAACTACTCGGAGGAGGGTGCGGGGGGCCCCGGACGGCTTCTTGGGACGCACGGGATCTACACCGTCACCCAAGGCCCCGTAACAGTGCTTCGCCGCTGCTGCTGCCTGACAGCCTGACGCAGAGAAGGATGTCTCGCACTATAGACCAGCTCACATACTCGATGTAACCGCCCTGGGCGTCTCCCTTGTGACTATAAAAGGGAGAGACGGAGGCACTCACAAGACACGTTCGTTTTTCCCCCACACGCACTCAGTATCGATATCTCATCTTATACAACCACACACACGTACGCAGACTCCTGCTACTTGAACCACTCGCACACCATGGACTTGGACTCTACACCCTCTCTCGACTTGTTTGTATCCCCTACTACAAACTCCCGAGCATAAAGAACACCCCTTCTCAGACTGGACGTAGGGTATTACTCTCCGGAGGCCCGAACCAATATAACCCCTAGTGTCTCTTGTGCTACCGTGCGGATCAGAACACGTGCTCTTATATAAATTTACTTGCCGGCGGTAACAAACCCCGACAGTTGTCCTTTGTGGTGGTGGTGTGGTGTCTCCCTTTATGTTTCAGTTGTTATCTTCTTTGCTTCGTCACTCTTTGAGGTTTCTCTCAAAGTTGCGTTTTGTAAATCTCTCTTCTCTTAACAAAAAATGTGCTTTGCACGTCTTAAAAAAAAAGACACAATTCAACTCGTTGCTAATTTTATCAAGTTTTTGGTCAACCCAAAAACCAAAAAAGGTTAGGAGTTGCATCTGCAGCCCATGAGAAGAGCAAGAAAGCACAAATAAATACTCCATCCGTCTTTAAATAGATGACGTTTAGGACAAACAAATTAGTTCAAAATTAACTAATTTATTTGTTCTAAACTTTGTATATTTAAAGGCAGAGGGAGTATAATTTTCTCTTTTCTATTGAAATTTACTTTCTTTTTTTGAAAATTGACATTCTCGTAGTGCTGCTAAAAATCTCGAGTTCACTGTAGTTGGAACAATCGTGCTAGGAAGAAAGTATTGAAGGGCTAGGAAGAAGGCATCGTAAATTTCCAGCCAGCCGGGTGTCGAACTGTTGTGTAAGGCCTCCTGAGAATTGGGCTAGTAGTGCTGGTGTTATGGGCCTTTCGGCCTTATGGGCCGCCCCTGCTCAAATTTCTTCCTGAATTTGGCCCGGTCCTGCAAGAGACACCATATATATACGGTAATTTTGATTTTTTATTTTTATTTTATTTTTACGATGTTAAAATAATTGTGTCTAACAAGAATTTGCAAAAATAACTCTCACTGCTATTTCATATGACGGTTTATCCAGAAAATCACCGGATGAACCGGCAATTAAATAAACTGTCATTTCAAACGGCGGTACCTTCGCAGCACATTGTTTTAAACAAAAATCATAGCTATTTCACATGAATTCGGATGGAGATAAGTTTTGTATAAAACTTGTAGATCTCGACGAGATCTACAACTTTGTAATTCAAAATTCTTAATTTGGAATCATCTTCACGGCCAAATAATCAACACGATGATCTAAAATTTGAATTTCAGATATGAAAGTTATGTAAATTATTTGAGCATGAAGATGATTTCAAATGAGAAATGTTTGAACTACATAGAAGCTCTCGTCAAGATCTACATTTCTCGTATAAAGCTTATCCCTATCCGAGTTCATATGAAATAGTTAGTTTTTAAAGATGTGTTGGAAAGGTAACGCTATTTGAAATGACGGTTTATTTAATCGTCAATTTGTCCGACAGTTTTCAGGATAAACTGCCATATGAAATGACGGTAAGCTGTTTTATATGGTGGTTGAGGATTATTTTGGCAATTTTCTGTTAAGAGTTTTTTTTTGAAATCGTAAAGTAACAAAATTAAAAATTAAAAATTTTGAGAATTTGCTATATATGCTGCAACAATGCAATGATTTACTGGTCGAAATATCCCTAGCTCGCTTTTTCGTAAAAGTGCGATGGGAAATAATGGTGTTTTTGAAAGTAGAAGAGAGCTAGAACCAACCAACCAAATATAAAAACCTTGCAATGACATGGCAACCCAAAACTCACCACACCATATCACAAACAAGCCCTTCATCAAGCTTTTTTAGATGAAAAAGGCCAAACATGTGAAAACATCACTCTAGGAGGGGGCAACAAAAAAACCACTTCACATTCACGCGGCGGTCACGCGCCCCCACTCTCTGCATCTCCCATCTCCCTCCGACGAGCAAGAACACAGCGACGACATACTGACATAGTGACATACACATCGTGCGCATCATTATCTTCCAAAGGTTTTCATGGAAGAGCCGCCACCGAGGCAAGGAAGACAGCTCCGGCGAGGCCGCAGACCACCGTGGGTGAGTACCCGAGGGCGGCCCTGCTCGCCGCCGCCGCGCTGCTGCTGCTGCGGTGGCTCCTGGCGTTGAGGTTGCGGGGGTCGACGACCTCCGCGCCGGCCGCCGAGCTGCCACCGCCGTCGCCCGTGTGTCCACCGCTGTGGCTGCTACTGTAGCCGTGCCCGTGCCCCGTCCTGACCGTCACCCGCTCGCCGCCGTCACCTGCCGCTGCACACACCACTGAGTTTGAGCATGCTGTTCATTATATTATTAGTCATGCAAATATATGATGCTGGATAGTCCCTCTTTTTCCAAGCAATTTTCACTATGTTCTGTCGTCTGATCAGGACATCTTCAGAGTATAATACAATGATGAGGATGCTGTAAATAATCGGTGCGTGATCGATTTCTGATGATATCATTCACAGGGGCGGAGCCAAGGGGGGGCGCGCAGGGGCCTGGCCCCCCCTAATGTTCCGGTAAACCAGGGAGGTAATCACTCTGATTAGCTTATATAGGCTCCCAGTACTTCGTATTGTCCCAAGAATTTGTCCGGTGAGTACAGAACCTCAGCTCCGTCTCTGTGTTGTCCTAACACTCTGGTCCTCTGCTTGCTAACCCGAGACAAGGTGCGATGGGGCCAACCTCCGAAGTCACTACTGTTGTTGTTACAATCTAACCAAGGCAAAATAATGATGGGCTAGTCTGTAGGGTTTAATTAAATTAATCGTATTATAGTTGTCTTGTTGCATGCTTAGATTGAATAACCAGCTGCTCCTTTCTATTTCCCCTCAAATTTCAATATACTTTTCAATCTTTAACTTGTAACTGATCATTTAGCTACCTGTATAAGGGATAAGGATCCTAACACAACTAATTACTAGACAATTGTGTCATGCAACTCATGTTGATTTACTATTTGTTGTCTATGATAAAGATCCTAACACGGCAAATTACTAAACAATTGTGTCATGCAACTCATGTTGATTTACTATTTATAATCTATGCTTTATTCAAACTACGATATATGTGTGTATATGCCATCGTATTGTTGTGACCTTATACCACTTAACGATTTGGCCCCCCCTATGTTCAAATTCTGGCTACGCCCCTGATCATTCAGCATTGAATATAAGTATCCTTAACGTGCTGTGGTGCATCCAGGATTGCAGGGAAGGGAATCGTATTCGTATCTTTCCCCACACATGGACAGGGCAGAGACCGACAGAGAGATGAGCATCTGCGATTGCCTGATGGGCAAGCCTCCGATCTATAGATGTCCAAATGGGCTCAGCCCGTTGGGCCGACACGAACACGACCCGTTTAAACACGGCCCACGAACGACACGGCACGGCCTGCCTCGTGCCCGTGCCTGGCACGGCACGGCCCCCGTGCCAGTGTTGGGCTGGAATCCCAGCACGCGAACACGACACGGGCACGACCCGCTCCAACGGCCGACACGGGGCAGGCACGATAGCCGTTGGAACCCGGCTGCCCCTCCCTCGTGATCGTTGATCCCGGCCTCCCCTCCCCTCCTATATAAAGGAGAGTGTTTTTTTTCTGTGCTGTGACTTTAAATGATGAATTTTTGTGTTTTGAACACTTGGTGAATCTATGTTTTGTTTGAACCTGGGCACCTGCATCGTGCCTGGGCTGGCACGGGCACTGCTGGGCTGCCGTGTCGAGTAACACGACACGACACGCTCCAGCTTCCTTAGTGTCGTGCCTGGGCTGGGATGCCGGCACGTCTAGGCACGGCACGGCAGGCACGCGTGCCTGATAGTGTCGTGCCTAGCCGTGGCACGACACGGTCGTGTCCGTGCCCGTGTCGGCACGGCACGCCCGTTTGGCCATCTATACTCCGATCTGAACTTGCACACGCACATCAGCAGGGTGTCCAAGAACCTTTTTTTTTCCGTTCTTCAAAAATATTTCCTTTGGCTGCTATTGCATGAATTCTTTAGAGCCATTAGTTACAACTGAGGGCCGCACAGGGGCCCACACTTGCAACATTTTTTTTCTAGATCTGGGGAACCATGCACTGTGTTTTAATTTCCTTTTGGTGTTTGGGAGTTCTTAGAAAAAAGTCAGGTGTTTTTTGAAGTATTCACTATTCAGTGTACCATTATCCTTAATTATGCGATGCTCGTTTAGCTTGATATGCAGACTCCATTAGACAGGTATTCTAGCATGAAATTAAAACAGGGGTACAAAAAATAAAAGCATATGTTGTTGCCTACATGCTTCACTAGTTGCAAGCAATCGGCCAAAAAGTGTACAGTGTACTGGTGTATGATAGGGTCCTAGTGTAATGTTCAGCTGAAGATATTTTACCCGTAAGTGCGTTAATTTTCAATATTTTGTTGTCACTTTCCCTAGGCCTTTGGTCACACTCCTGAAGAACTTTTTAAAACCATCTTAAAGCTTCAGGAGTGAGCAGGGCATTGTCTCTTTTGAACTGTCAACTTGTGTTTAATTTCTACAAACCCATCCTTCAGGAATTCAACTAAGTTTTCCTACTTAAATTGAACCCCAAAACGATGCTGGTACTGTAAATTCACAAGAAACAAATGGAGGAAGACAAGCTAAAATTCAGTTCAGATTCTCAGCCTGAATATAGCGAAACCGCGTGCGTACCTGCTGTGTCGTCCCTGGCATCTGCCGCCGCCGCAGGCTGAGCTCCATCTCCGTGGACAGCGGCTGACACAAGGACCAAGAGCAGCAGAAGGGAGACGAAGACGGAGGGTTTCTTGGAGCTCGCCGCCATGGCTGCGTGCGCTGCAGGGACCAAGACCAACAGACCAGAGCAAGGCCACGAACTGCCACTAGCACTCTGCTGCGCCGCTCAGTTATATCCCTCTTGAGAGAGAGGGTGTGGCAGAATAAGTTCCTGAGAGGAGCTTTATTTCCACGACGTCCTTCCAAAGCTGGTCACACCTACTATTCCTTAGTGTTTATCGCTTTCCTTGTTTGTTTAGCTTTTGTAACAGCCAGCACTAATGGATGTCTTCCTTGATTTGCAATGGTTAATGTTATCATCACTCATCAGTACTACTTATATTAGGCAAAACTACAAAGAAAAAAGTGGATGTGCAATTAATTAATTTCTTTGTTGTACGTACGATATAGTTTAGAAGAAAAAAAGGTTTGATGCACGTTACAAATGTGACATGTAGGGCCAGTTGTTTATGCGTCCAAATAGTACATGTTATGTTTGACTAGTAGTTTTGATGCTTCTGTGAAGGGTCCTTCATGATGAGCAGAGACCATAAACAGGCTGCGACAGCCAACATGGCATGCAAAACTTGAGCAATTTGCAACTCTGTTTTTTTCTCTTATTGTTGCACATCTGCTCTTGCAGAACAAATTTGTTATACTGAGTCAAAATTTGGTCAAAATTTATGGAACAAAGGTTTTGCCAAGGAAATACTATTTTCCGTGTTTCTCTTTGATTAGCTAACTCAATTTTTTTTCTAGGTTTGACCTTCTGTGTCCTGCACCTCGTCCTCAAACAGAGTAGAGATCATTTTAAAAATATTTGCACTCAAATTTCGAAAGCCTCTAATGATCAATACATGCATAGGATAACACATAAAAAGTGGTATTGGGGGATTTATCATGAAAACAAATACATTCACGTCATGGAATATTATTTTTCTTTTGCTAAGAAATAGTTATCAAATGTAATGGTAAAGTATTTTTGCTGCTAGAGTAAAACAGAGTATAATATTTTTGCTAAAGTTTTGACCCTTACCATTATATAAATACTATAATTCAATATTTGTAAATTCTTTCAACTCTGTCATTCCAAATTTCAGTTGAACTAGTAGCATCAAAACACCTACGGGCTAGTATTACAATTCAAACTAAGCACAAACCAGTAACCAACCAACACCGCCCGCAACAAGGACGACGCCGGTGGCCGCCGTGATGAACTCCGACGCATACGGCCGTGGCGCCGCTCCTGCCGTCGAAGCCGGCGGCCCAGGAGAGACGATCCAAGGGTTTGAAGTGGCCGCTGGCGGCCCCCGCACGCGCTGCCCGTCACGGCCGCCGGCGCCGTGGTGGTGGTGCTTCTTGCGGCCGCAGTCGCCGCTGGTGCCGTTCGCCGTCTCGTGATGATGAGTGCCTGCACGTAAGTATATGCATGAGCATGACCGTTGATGCAGAATTCCACTAACTCCATCGATCGGGAGTCGAGAGTGATTAGAGGACACTTGCCTTTGTCTTTGCCTTTGCCATGGCTGCCATCTGCAGGGGCAGGGGCGTCGTGGGCGCCCCATGACGATGAGAAGGCAACGGAGACGAGAAGGTGGGAGACGAGGAGCAGAGGCAGCCATGGGTTGTTCTTGCGTCGCAGCTCCATGGGTGCCAATCCTTGTCGGCGACGGCTAACGCTATGACGATTCAGTTGGGTTTCAGGGCAACTCCGGTATCTGATTTCGGCAGCTAGTCGCTCTCGTTCAGTATTGGCACGGGATACGGCCGTCTTCTCGATCTGATCTTTCCATAAACGTGCAGGGCTTACCAATTTTTTCATCCATCAGAAAATCTCAGATGCCACAAAGAGAACGATTGGTGGTGTGCTTTCATTCCATATATCCTCGCGAGCTAGAAAGATTCGAGACGTGCAGCATCGATGCCCAAATCGGGCCACAATGCGAGACGATCGAGGCACCCAACACCCGTCGTCGTCGTCGTTCGACCAAAAGCTAGATGAAACTATGTGCAATGCGATCGACTAATTACACAAACAACAATGCCCGCAGGTGAGCGATGGATCGAGGAGATCGATCAGAGACGAAGCAGCAGCAGGAGGGCCGCAGCAACGAGCGCGGCGCGCGCGCCCGCCGTTGTGGTCGCCGCGGCGGCGCTGCGGCCGGGGCGGTAGTTGCCGTAGCCGCCCGGGCGAGGGTGCAACACGACCGGCGTCCCCGGCGTGCCGTGCCCGCGGCCGTTGCCGCGTCCGCGCCCGTGACCGCGGCCGTGGCCACCGTGGCCGCCATGTCTGCCTCCGCCGCCTTTCCTGATGACGGTCGTCGCCGAACACCGCCGCCGCGCGGGCGCGGCCACCACCGCGGCGTCGTCGCCGTCGCTGCGCGCCTCTTGCGGCTGCTCCACGACGGCCACTGCGGCATCTACCGCTCGTGCGGGAACTTGCATCGTCATTTGGCAAATCAATCATCCCATTATCCGAAGCACGGTGAATAAAGTGGAAGTGAAGACGATCGGTCGAACAAGCTGCTTGCTTACCTAGGCGGCGTTCGCTGCCACCGCCACCCGCTGCCGCGAGGCGGTGGCGTGCTGATCCATGAGCTCCGGAGACCAGAGCCGCCGCCGCCGACAGCAGCAGCAAGGTGAGCACAGCAAGGGCCGACAGGAGGAGAATGATGCGTGGCGCCGCCATTAATTTCTCACGCGTCAAGCCATCCCCATATCTAATTAACGCCGGCGAGACGACGAAGATTAGCGTCAGCTCGCTGATAACAGCTCCGGAAACAGTAATCCCTGCTTTATTCTCGCCTCTCCCTCTGTCGCGATCTTGCTCACAATTAAATTAGGGAGCCAGCGAGAAAGATCAGAGGAATACGTGTGGAGGTGGAGATAGAACGAAGCTGCTGACATCCACGCACTACTGAGGGGCCATCGTGAAGACCGACAAGGCCATATGCATGCACGGGACCGCCTCCTTCTCCCTGGCCTTTTGGGTTCGTGTGTGCGTGTGAGCTTGTGGCTCCGAGATGGGGGCCAAGCAATGGTATCGTTGCTGCAAGCTGCAGCAGAGAATGTACGACGCACCCCCACAATGCAACAAGGACGTGCCGGCGATGGGCACTTTTTTGTGGACACACTGGACCTGGCAACGGGCATCTCGGTCGGGCACAAGCCAGGCAACGGGCCGGGCAACAATACCGTTCCCAGAGTGTGATGCCAAATTGGTTTGTTCTGTGTGGGAGGGCTGGTTCTCTGGGGACTCTTGAGGCAATGGTCGTGCGGTGAGTTTTTTTAGGTGTGGTAAAAAAAATACTGTCTCCATTCTTAAATATATGATGACATTTTGAACAAGCAAATTAGTTCAATTTTTTAATTAATTATTTTGTCCTGAACGACATATATCTAAAAATAGAGGAAGTAGTTTCTAAAATGTTTCATGCAAACGGTTCAGCGTACCAATGCGTGGAATGGGATCGGTCCGGTTTGATGCCTGAGACACATCCCTGGGGCACCTATATAGCTACCAGAAGGTGGATAAGTATTGCAACTTTCCACCCACTAAAGCACATCTAACTTGCTAACTATTATTTTTCCACCAGCCCACCTTATGACTATCAGTTAAAAAAATGTTCCAACACTTTTCAGAAATGTTGGTTTCGTCAACTGTTTTTTTCCCATTTTTCAAAATGTTGTAACATTTTTTAGAAATGTTGGACAACAACTTTTTGGAGCTTTCTCCACCGGCGGCGGCGCGCGGCACACCGGCCGCGACGGGCGCTGCCATGGCCGGCGGCGGCGGAGCTCGGCCCCGCGACCATGGCCAGCAACGCAAGGAGCTCGGGCGCGCAGGGAGCTCTGCCTCCGGCTCCATCCCGGCCCCAGGCGGCGGCGGCGGAGCTCCGATCGCGACCACAAGCGGCGCGTAGGGGCTCCGGAGGAGCGGCGTGGAACAGGAGCGGGTGAGGACCTAGGGCGGGATCCCGTGACTATAATAAGTTGCACGAATCTCAAATATTGGAAGGTCAGTTAGAAAAAACGGAGCTACTAGCGCTCGGACGTCCGGGGCAGAGGAGAAAATCGAACGCATGCACAACCGTCAGATCGAGACACTGTAGACGTCAGATCAAACACTGTAGCACTCAAAAATAGTACTGTAGCAAAAACTCCGTCGCAACATAAACCATGTTGCATGCAACATGGAGAAAAATTTTCGTAACATTCAAAAACAACATACGCAACATTTGATAACAACACCCGCAACATTAAGATCTACTTTTGCGACATTACAACATCGAAATCTGTTTTCGCAACATCGACATGAAACACTTGCAACATTCTCTCAAATACTCTGCAACACCCAAAACGTATCTTTGCAACATCAGATGAAATACTATGGTGAAACATCCCACCACAACATTGCCTTTGTGTTGCATGCAACGTTAGTGATGAAAACATCACAGTGTTATTTAAGGGTTAATGTATCAAGTTGATGTTGCAACATCACATATCACCGGTGAAACATCTCGAAGTCATTGTTGAAACATAAAAAAGACCATGTTGCAACATCCTGAAAAATCGATTAAAAATCCCAAATCATAGATGCAACACCACGAAATCATGACTGCAACATGGCAAAATAATATTTGCAACATCTTGATTATTTTTTAAAAAACCCAAAGCATAGATGCAACATCACAAATATGCAATTGCAACATCACAAAATCACTGTTGAAACATGATAATTCATCTCACGAAGAAGTAGGATTCTAGCCTGCCTCTGTCCCTACCACACGGGAAGCATCGTTGGCCCGATGCAGCTCGCCCGCCTCTCCCTCGCCCCGGGGGAGCAGCAGCATGGCGGAGGAGCTCCTCCAGCACGCCCGGCGTAGTGGAGCGCCCCCGCGTGCGGCTCGACCTCGCCGTGGTGGAGCGGACGAGCTGCTTTCGGCGGCCGGTGTGCTCCCAGGGCTCGAGCCCCCGCGTGCAGCTCAACCTCCGCGGTCGTCGCGCTCGATCCGCGCGGGCCGAGGGAGTGGCCACCGGCAATGCGCACGGGCTGGGGGGAGCCCGACGGGCGACGGCGCCCGGTCACGCCTCCGCAGAGGCCGCGCCATGGCCGATCAATTCCACCAGCGGCCAGCGGCGCGCGTAGGCTGCGGAACGGCCACCGGCACCCGTAGAGCCCGCCCCCGCAGCGTCGCACCCAAGCGAGCTGCGAGCACACCACCGGCGGCGCTCAGCTCGCGCACTCCCTCGCCTGAGCAGCACAGCAGAGCAGGAGCAAACCCGCCCGTCTCGTCGTTCCTGAAGGAGAACGAATGGATAAGAAACTGGACTGCTGGGGGAGAAAAAGAACGAGTGGTTGATAATGAACGGAAGGAGATGGTGGTGGGCCCCGGCGTCCGATATTTACGTCCGCTGTCGGACATACGAGCCTGAGCATTATCTATACTATAAGGAGCGAAGACAATTGAAAACTTTTCTCACCCAATTTGGGCCCGCCTTACCCCTCACGCCGGACCCACCCGTCAGGTTGCGTGATGACCAAAAAGGTGGAACGACCATAGAAATCACAATTTGGGGAGCGTTTCTGCCAAAAAGTGAATTTTTTTCTCACCAACACCCACCATACCCGCCTGCACGTACCCACCTCTGGACCCACCCGCGAATCGCTTACCCACTGCTCCTGCGGTCCTGCCCGCCGGTGCTCACCATGGCCCATGGGAGGTCCCACGGCCCGACCGCCGCTCCTCCTCCGCCTCGTCTGGCCCACCCACCCCATCCACTCCTCTCCCCTACCCCATCGTCTCTCTCTCCTCCACCGGTAGGCTCGCGAAGCCGCGCTGCCCGCTCACCTGCTCCCCCAGCCGGCGAGCCGCCCCCTCCGTGGAGCTTCCTGCCCTCGGCGGCATCGGTAGATCCGGAGAGCTGCAAGGCCGTGGCACCCCTCTGTGGAGCTCCCTGTCCCTGGGGTTGGCGGTGGAGACAGTGAGCCGAGGCCAAATCCAACGCAACCCCGGTGCCGCCTGCGAGCGGACTCTAGCGCACAGGGAGGGAGGAGGCCGAGGTGAGGACCCCTCCCTCTCTCCTCCACCGCGGATCTGCCGTGGCCTCGCGGATGCGCGCGTGCTCCACCACCGCCACGCGAGCGCGCGCCTGTTCGCCGGCTTGAGGAGGCGGGTCCCCGGTGGCGATGCCATTGTCCCCACCCTCTCCTGCGACTCCGACGCGCAGGTGCAATAGCACGAGCACGCGCCGGTCCCTTTCCTGGAGCACTGTCCCTGCTCCCTAGGCGTCGCCTCTTCTTGATTCGATGACGGTGCTCCCTACCCTCGCCTTCCACATGCTCCGGCTGGCCACCTCCTGTCCCAGTCTCCCTCAGTGCTGTGCTAGGGAAAGTGTCCGTCGGTGGCATGGATTCTTCTTCTTCACATCCAGGTTTGTCTTTCGTGATGATGCAGAGAAATTGATACATGTGCATTGGTGCGATTAGCCATCCCGAGTCTGCAGTTCCTGCTCACCAAGTGCTCCAAATGTATACTGTTCAATTCAATAATTGTTGATTTCTATATTTGACTCAGAACATTTTAGACTGCCATTAATTTCATCTTTTCTAGGTTATGACGGGTGAATGTATACTATAAGGGTCTAACTGTCCATCAAACTCTAATTTAACAGCAAGGAATTCAGGGCTTTTGACATGATACTTTATTACTTTTGATTTTGGTGCAGTAGATGGCCAACATTACCCAGGTGACCTATCTAAGCACTCAAGGTCGGCTTTTGGCGCCCATACACATGTTGTGCACCAAATAAATCAGATTAGTCGAGTCGGAATTTATCTTGTGCTTTGATTTAATCTGCACTTATAGGAGAGCAGCAAGTGTGCAAGCGGTGCAGGTGCGGGCGTGCGGCCGTAGCTCCTTATCACCAACACACCGCGCCGCCACCTCCTCTTTCCAGGTGAGGTATCTTCCATCCTCCCAATATTGACTCATGCCATCTGACTAGGGCTTCGGCCCTTGAATGCAGTTCAGCTCTTGTGTTCTTTGTGCAAATCGAAACATCTGTCTTGACATTGTATGATCATGATCTCCACAAATTAATGAAAATTATTTAACATTTGTGTTTAAGCATCTGTCTCAAACATGATATGTTATTACTTTCGATGGGTTTTATAGAATATTGTAGGTCTACTATGCATCTCCTGCCATCACCGAGGACAATATGTTTGCTTCCTAATTGTAGGTGCCTATATATGATTGCTCCATGCTGTCTTTTTTGTAATGTCACACCTACTGAAAAGCAAAGAGATGGAACAACTTTAGAAAGAGGATGGATTCAGAAGCTTGTAGCTGTAGCTGCTAATGTTGCATGTCTGTGAGTAGGTGACGAATGTGTCCTTTAGGTTTATGAATGTCAATAAGCTAACACAGTAGAATATAGAGAGCATTATTTATGTGCTAACTAACTATTTCGGACTTTCAGTTTGTATACTTTACACCAATATAATGTATAACGATTCCATAAGCTTTAGGTTTCAGCTATTCTTTTCCTATGCTTTTGTTTTTAATTCGAAGGTCATCACTGTATGCTTCTTTTTCTAAAATATTGGGGTGTTTTATCACCTCTGTAAAATTCAGTCCAAAATACATGATTAGAATACATTGGTTATTAGAAACACTTGATTTTACTAAATTTTATAAGATGTTTGACTGAAGGGAGCTGACTCCAGTCTTATGGTCGTGCTTATGCATGTTTTAGGTTCGGTATTGTCAATAAAATTTACTTTTGATCCAGAAATGATTTTTGTACATGGTGTATTTTATAGATGTATTCAGGCAAATGATTAGATGCATTCAGTAGACATTCTAGCTAGCTGCATTTTTCTAAGTTGTTTCCTGAAAGTATTGATCCTTACAATTCTATAAAAATTTTAATTCCAGTTCTTACTAGGCATGCATTAGATAACAAGTTAATGGTTTCATATTGGTGATGGTGCTTGCGTCTCTTTCAAGATTGTTATGTTCATTGATTTTAGAAAGAAGGTTAGTACAAGAGAGGAAAATTCTGTTTGGTGTGAGACGTGTGATCTTATATGGGCTTGTGATTTTACAATGTTGACATGGTCCTAGCCACTATTATCTATGAGTACAGACTTTGGCGCTATGTGTCCTTCGTACATAGTACATTTGCAATAATTGGCAACATTATACCTTATTAAATATGATAAGTTGGTATATTTATTTCTCGTGGCTTGAAACTCATATGGTATTGCGACTTCCTCATCTTTGAATAATGCCAACTTTCAATACTGGAACTTGCCAACTTGGCAATGGCTGCATAACAGGGCTTTTATCTATTATTAGGCATCAAATTAGTTCAAAGCGGCAATGAATCCTAACAAATGATGTCTCATATAATGATAGTGATTGGTGTCACATGGTGGTGGTGGTGGTGCACAAAAGGATAGTTCACTGATATTCAGCTTGAGCTTGCCCAAAGTTGGGATTAGATAGAGTGATCAAACTTCGCTGTGGCATTTTGATTTGCTTCTCAGCTCAAATCAATAAATCAACATTAATCTGCTTTGCTGCTCATTTCATAAATTTAAAGCAATCATATCCTATAAGAAGCACCCTTTTTCTTTTTTGAATTGAATAATGTGTGTTACCGAGTAATTTCTCCATTTCTATCATTTGTCTACTATGACGTACGGATGAAATAATTTGTATATTTTAATTTTTGTCAAATATAATTAGTGGTTATGATGAATCCATAATACGTCTTAACTACTTTAAAACACGTGTGTGTCGCACGTGCACTTTACTAGTCGTAGAAAAAATCCTATATAGAATTCCCGTGCATCCCTGTGCTCTTTTTTTAAAAAAAGCTTGGCAGGAGGGCTGCCGATTCATTTAAGAAAGAGAAGAAAGTGCGTATCTACATAGTCGATATTACATAAAACACATAACTCTGAACTCAAATAAAATGACGCATCCCTGCGCTCACGGTTTCTACAAAACGGTACAAGCAAAATAGTAGGTTGTAGCCCACGTGGCCACGTAGCAAGCAAGCAAGCGGGCACATCCCCCCCACCCCACCCCACCCCAACAAGCCGGACTCAATCGAAGGCCCCTGAGCCCCTCTAGTCTCCACACATGACTTCATTTTATTGTATTCTCTAAATTATTTGTCAACATACATGTAAATGATTTTTTTGAGAATGATGTAAATGATTATTTGATAGCTAAAAAAGTATCGTTCCGAAAATTGTTGGTTCACGTTGCATGCTTCGTACTGATCGTCTCGAAGAGGCATACCTCCTACCGACAACTTGAAAAATATCGAGAACGTGTTTAGATTCCCTAAAAAAAATTTTGAATAAAAAAATCTTGTACGCATGGAGTACTAAATGAAGTTTATTTGCAAAATCTGAGTGCAACTTTACGTGATGAATCTAATGGTATAATTAATTGAATGATTGCTACAGTGATACTACAGTAACCATTCTCTAATCGTGTGGTCAAAACTCTCGTTAGATTGCTCTCGGAAATTTACATTGAGGTGTGAAAGTAATTTTATAAACAGTTTTATTTAATATCTTTAATTAGTGGTAAAAGTGACATTTAATACTTTAAAAGTTTTTGCTCATACCACATGAACTCAGTTCCTCGATCCCACCAAACAGGGAACTTTGTGACACTGGTTTTGACTTGAGCGACAAAGAAAAAGCTAGTACAAATAATGGGTGCCATGCCGGCATGCCGGGTTTTTTTTTAGAATTGGGTGCCATGCCGCCGGTTGGTTTTACGCACGCACGCCAAAGCTGAAAGTCTCACGGGCTCACGGCCCACTGCAGAGAAAAATGTGGGCATGGCCTGCTAATCTTTTTGCCGCGGCGTCCGTCCCGCACGGCGGCGAGGCGAGGCGAGGCGGGGGGAACCCTCGCCGAAAATTCGGAGAAGCCGGAAGCATGGCGCGGGCAACCCGCCACTTCGCCCAAATTCGCGGTCGCCCTGCTGCAGTGCAGTGCTGCTGCCGCCCCCGCCGACCCCGTGAACCCCGGGGCTTGTTTAGTTGTTGGAAAATTTTGTCTTTTTAATTTTTGGAACTCCCGTAGGACTTTCGTTTGTTTGTGGTAAATATTATCCTACCATAGTCTAATTAGGCTCAAAAGATTCGTGTCGCGAAGTACATCAAAACTGTGTAATTAGTTATTTTTTTACTTATATTTAATACTCTGAACATATGTCTTTTAGCGTATTCATGTGATGTGATGGAGAGAGTGGAGACAACGTTAAAAACTTTAGCAAACTAAACAAGACCCGGTTGGCCGCTTTCCTCCGACTCCGACAGCACGGCGCCAATCGACGCGCGCGTCATTCACTGCGACGCGTCGCTCGCTCGCTCGCGACGCGGACGGGCAGCCGCCTCGTGAACGCGGGGCCCGCCCTTTTCCCCGTCGAGAACCGGGGGGCCTTTTCACGTGCACCGCCCCCAAGACGACGACGACGACGCCAGGGCCAGCAGCAGAACGCGGCTGCCACCACAGCTTTCGGTGGCCACCGGTCTCCCTTGGCGGCGTGGTCGGTCGCCCATGCCGCCCTCTCGGTTTCCGGTGGCAACCAGCTACTACTAGCTGCCTGCCCCTCCAGGCTCCAGGCCACTTGCCGCACCCCACACTCCAGTCAAGGAACACATCCATAGACCTGAGATGAAAGTAGTACGGATATTATCTGTCCGTCCGACCGAAAGGGTCAAACACTTAAATGGTAAGGTCGTATCCGAACATTTAATATCCGTAACTATCCGTACCGCATTATTATCCGAAAATTCAAAGTTAAATTTCTATGATCCAAATATGATAAATATCAATATTCAACACAAAATATATTGTCCATATCCGAATTCGATCCGAAAATTCAGTTCGAGAAAGAAAAATTATCTGTATTTGTATCCACAGTATCCGTCCGTATCCGATCTGTTTTTATCCCTACATAGACCCAACATACACACACAGTTGCTCTAATCTTTCTTCTTTCATAAAAAAAAAGTCAAGGGCAACTGACACAAGAGTCTTCTCTATACCATTACAGAAGCAAAAACAGCGCTGCCAGCCGCGTGTCTTCGGCGACTGGGCAGCAGATCATCTTACAACACAGGGGGTGGCAGATGGCACCAAAGAAAAAACAACTCCTAACCAAATCTGTTCTTGGCTAATGTACCAACTGTGTGAGGGAAAGGAATGGACACTTGGACACGACACGCTCTGCAATGTGCATCATCATATATAACTTAACCTTTTTTAATTTACTCAATCAACAAACAATTGCCGGCTTCCTCCTGCTCCAGCAAGCAACGGATCAAGAACCACAAGCAGGCCAAGGGCTTGTCTTCAGTGGAGGAAGAGGACCTGGATGTCACCGCTTCGCCCATGAAACAGCAGGAAACGCCGGGTGGATCTGTGTTTCTATCTACAGGAAAGAATTTCCAGAAAAAAATTTCGGCCGTAATTCGCCTGCAACGGAACTTCTCCTCCGACCATTTCATTCCTCAGTTGCAGTCCAGGCCGCACTCCTCCAGCAGCGGTCCGTCGTTCTTGGCCAGGAACGGGTCAACGCGGACCCACAGCAGGGAGAAGATGGAGGCCAGGAGGATGGACCAGACGATGACGATCGTCGGCGTCCGGTTCTGCCTCCCCACCAGACCCTTGAGGAACGGGTACAGGTGGACGATCACCCAGAACGCGAAGAAGAGCTTCCCGAACAGGGGGCCCCACGACTCGTACCCGTTGTTGATCGCGTTGGAGATGCCCGCCACCACGCCGATGAAGTTCAGCAGGAGCAGTGTCGTCGGGACAATCAGGAGGTTTGTCCACTTGAAGGTGTACAGCTCCGAGAACTCCTCGTCGTCACCGGCCTTGGACGTGACGGTGAAGCTGGTGTCGATACCGGCAAGGACCTTTAGAAGGCCTTGGAACACCGCAAAGAGATGCGCGGAAACACCTCCGATGACCCAGAACTGCTCATTTCTCCACCAGTCGTCGATGGCCACGCCACTCCATCTCATCTCGAGGATGCCGGTGACAAAGATGCAGATGAAAAGAGCCATGAACCAGATACTGGCCACATTGCTAAGCTGCAATTTCGAAATAATAATAATGATGGTAAGATTCGTGAATAGACCCATGATATTTCATTGCTCTGTAAGGAAACAAATTTTTACCTCTGGTGTGATAAATTTCCCCGTGAGCAAGCAAATGGCAGGCAATGTACAGTAGGCCAAGAGCGGAATGGATGTCCAGGGGTATACAATAGAGTTAATATATGAAAACCTCTCCAAAAACTTCAGCCCGCCACCATAGCCATACCAAAGGGGACAGTGCTTGCTGAAGAAAATTTCAACAGATCCAAGAGCCCACCGAAGGACTTGATGGAGACGGTCGGAAAGATTGAGAGGTGCAGAACCTTTGAATGCAGGCCTCTTTGGGATGCAGTAAATAGACCGCCAACCATGGCAGTGCATCTTAAATCCAGTCAAGATATCTTCTGTAATTGATCCATAAATCCAGCCAATCTGCAAGAAACCATGATCTACTTAGTAAAAATACATCTTTAAGTAGAGTTGTCAAAAGTGTTTTGATCAGGTTATATGGTATATATACCTCTTTTCCCCAATCAGTCTTGTCTTCATAGCCACAGCTGATAACATGTATAGCTTCCTTTAGTAGAGAAGCTGGACTTGCACTCTTCAGGGTCCCACCATTCTCAAGAAGTGTTGATGCAACAAATACAGAAGACTGCCCAAATTTCTTTTCAAGCTTCTGTTGATTTACAATTCCAGCCTTCTCAATGTCAGCACCTGGTGAACAGTGAAATGTTATTCACAAGTGTCAAACAGAAACACAAGTGCTTTCGTCCTTGAAAACAACAGGTAGTCTTCTTAATATGAAATGGTTGCACAAAAAGAACTATCCTGATTTTAAAATCTAAGCACACGCCTTTGGACTTTAATGGTGCTGTTATGTTTGAAAGGTATACCTGGAGCGCCTTCCTCAATTTCACCCAGAGCGTATGCAGGAGATGGATTTTCTGCTTTCTTGAAAAACAATCTTTTCTTCTTCTCCGTCTTTGGTTTTGTGGTCTTCTTCTTATTCTTGTTTCTGCTGCAGCAGCAAGAGAGGCACCACTTGGGCCAGCAATTGCAAGTTCTAGATGGTGGCTTCTTTGTTTTTGGAGCATCATAACCATACAGTGCCTGCCGTCTAAAGACACATCCAGTACCCACATAGATGGGTCCTTGAATACCATCCAAACCTTTCATGTTGATCTGTATGATGCAAATGTTAGAAAACCTATGTGGCACCGATAATAACAACATGGTTAGCTTAATGTGTTGGGAAGCTGAATCTTACATCAAAGAAGACAACGTTCCTGTTAGCGTATCGATCATGCCGGTCAATACCATCAAACCTCTGAGGAAACTGCACATAGCACACTTTCTTCCCCACCAAAGGATCCATCATGAAACACATAGCCTCTTTTATGGCCTTGCTATTGTTGATGTAGTGATCACAGTCCAAGTTCAGTAGGTATGGAGCATTTGATAAGACAGCAGAGACACGAACCTATTGATTAACAAAACAGAAAGACAACATTAATCATGTGATGCTATTAGGTTACAAGAAGAATCGTAGAAGACATCAAGTTCACAGTTTTTACCAGTGCATTCATGGCACCAGCCTTCTTATGATGGTTATAGCCTGGCCTCTTTTCTCTTGAGACATAAACAAGGCGAGGCAGCTCATTTCCTTCAACATCATGACCACCGCTTTGGCCAAGGAACACCTATTGACACATAATTTTGAGAAATTTGAGGTGAAGGAAGTAGAACAATCTTTTGGTTCAGGGGAAATAAACAAAGCAAGAAGTAGGATGGTGACAATGACAAACTGTACCAGCATTTAGTATAACACCAAGGACTATAAAGACCTACCTGAATCATTCCAGGATGATCGCGCACGTTGTTTCCAGGCCAGGGGCTTCCATCCTGCATTGTCCATCCCTCCTCGGGGACCTTTTGGGCTTTCGAAACCAAGGCATTGATTCTTACCTTGAATTCCTCATATTCTCTCTGAATGAAAAAAAGGACTGTGTAACTACCCTATTTGTAGAAATTAAGAAATTGCACAGAAAAGCGAAACACAGGATAAACACTGTACCTTCATTGCCCTCCTCTCCCTAACAAAGGACGCGGCAACCTTGTCTTTCAGGTAGTCTATCTTCTGCTGGAAGTACCACTCAGGAGCACGAGGCTCAATATTAAACTTTTTGCAGAAAGGAACCCATTTCTTTGCAAATTCGGATGTTTCAGACAGTGCTTCAAACGTAAGCATCGCAGCACCATCATCAGAAACATAGCAGGAGACCTTTTCAACTGGATAGTCCACAGCAAGGATGGAAAGGACAGTGTTTGCTGTGACCAAGGGAGGCTCCTTTAAGGGATCAACCGTACTAACAAAGAAGTCAACTGGAGCAAGTTGAGAGGGTTGGCCTTCCTTGTCAAATCTGTACAGACAAGCAATGAATTTCTTATTAACTTTCGAACTGTTGAAAGAAGACATGGAAAGCATTTATTTGATTCACCATGTAACCAACCTTAGTGATAAACGGTCCAGGTAAGTCTCCCTCTCAATTGGAAGCCATTTTGGGAACTGATCAAGAATCCAGGACATGGCAAACCAGATCTCACAGATAACAGAAATGAGCCATAAAGCAAACGCATCATTCACCGGATGCATCACTCGGTAGTGGAAGAAGAACCCCAAAACAACCAACCGGATAACGATAACCATCCTGTACGGATTAATCCGGCTTGATGGTATCGGAACTTTTCTGGACAACGGCTGCCGAGCTTCATCCATTCTGGTCAAGAAATTTACAGAACACTTCAGTACCAAGCTAGTAGCAAAATTATCCACAGCACTATGTAGGTTTCTATGAATATACAGCTATCAAGCATGATGGAAGATGCATCACAAAAATAATTCCATATAGATGATCCATCATCTTTTCTATGAATTCAGGCGTCCAGCATTGCATAAACAGTTGAGCTTGCATTCCGGATTCTCTCCAGCTATATGGGCGTGCAGCATCTAGCAAGTAATTACAAAGCTACAAACTTACCAGCAGATTATTCAGAAACATTTGTGATCAAAAGCTACAAACTTACCAGCAGATTATTCAGAAACATTTATTCAGAAAAATGGATATCACATTTATGTGTGTTTAGCTGGAGACTAGTGGTTTAATAAAGAGTGGCATTTCACAGTTAAGTTTAGCACATTTAGTGCAAGCAGCTACCATCTCATCAAACTTTTGTACCAGTAATACCAATTCTAGCGCACCGTCAGCACCGAAAGAAAAGTAATTAAAGCGCCAGCAAGCTACTCTAGTGGTCAACAAACAAGTCCGGAGGAGGAGGAGCTCAGGCACATACAGCGGCAGATCTGCATCTTCGCCGTCCCAATCACCGCCGCCGTCGCTCCTGGTGTGCTGCAGGCGCTCCTGCTGCTGCTTCTTCCAGTCCTTCATCTTGTCCGCCCAGGCCACGCTCCCGTAGCCGTAGTCGGCCAGGGCCTTGGACGGGTCCATGGGCCTCGGTTGCACTGCGGCACCAAAACCAGAGCAAATTCAGAACGCGGCTAGGGAGTAGGGCGCCGGCATTGCCAGATTCCAGCATCGGATTGGTGAGGCACGCACCTGGGAGGCTCGGATCTGCGTAGGGGAGCGGGTGGATCCTCTTGGGCCCGCCGCCCATGTAGGACGGCACGAGCGCGTGCTGCTCCGGCGGGATGTCATCGACCTGTCGTCGTCGTCGTTGTTAAGCATAGTGATTAGTGACTAGTGAGCAAAAACCGAGCCCAATTCCGATCCGAAGCAATGCGAGGAAGCGAGCAGGATGAGGCGTACCATCTGGCCGTTGGTGAGGAGCGGGACGTTGGGGACGGGTCCGCCGAAGCCGTGCGCCGCCGCATCGCCGCGGCCGTAGCTCATGTGCACCCGGAGCATGGACTCGGCGACGTGCTGCGGGTCGTCGTCGTCCCCGCCGCCGTGGATGCCGAACTCGCCCTCGAGGTCGTCGACGCCGTCCTCCTCCTCGTCGCCGGCGACGCGTGGACACCCCTTCAGGCGCTTGTACCGGGTCCGGCACTGCGGGCACGCCTGCGACCCCTCACGGCGCTCGTACTCGTAGCAGGCGCGGCACACCGGGAAGGCGCACTCGTTGCACGCCACGAATGGCTCCCCGTCGAACCCGACGCCGACCTCGTCCCCGCATATCTGGCACGGCGCCTCGGCCCGCCGCGCCGCGCCTCCGTTAGGGCCGCCCCCGCCGGGCTCGCGGCGGATCACCACCAGCTCGTTCCGGTTGTGCGAGCCGGCCACCAGCCCCGCACTCGCCTCCATCTCTCCCGCCGCCGGATCTCGCGCGCGGGCGGCGCTCCCAGCAGCAGAATGCGCGCGGCTGTGTGTTCCTCTCCTCTCGTCTGGTCTCCCTTCCCTCGCGGCGCCGGCTCACATGCGCCGGCTGTGTCCGCTCTGCTCTGGTGGTGAGCTGGGGAGGAGGAGGGGTGGGTGGTGGCGAGGTATAATAATGGCCGCGCCGCGCCGCGTTGGTGCGTTGCTTGCGGGGCGAGCGGCGGCAACCACCGCGTTGCTGCTGCTACCAGCTGATTAGCGTGGTGGTGGACTGGTGGGTCCCTCCCTTCTCTTTTCCTTTTCTTTTCCATTTTATTCTTGTGTAGAAAAAGAGGGGGGAGGGAGGGAGTGTCGGTGTCGGTGCAGAACCAAAACGGGAACTGTTGGACTGGCAGCCAGTGGTATGCATGCCATGCTGGATGGAGAAAGGTTGGTTGGTGGAATGTCTGATCTGGGCTACTAGCTAACTGTGCTGTGCTGGGGCTGGACAGCTATTAACGGGGTGGATTAATGGGAGCAGCTACATCAACATCGTGTTGTTCATTTCATTTTATTAACTCTGACTGGCTATCAAATCTCAACTGAAAAAGGTTATTAGTCTTGTCTTTAAAAAAACACTGAAGAAGGTTCAGACCAAGGTTTTTTAATTACTATTACCGAAACGGAAAATTTAACGGTTTTTTTATACGGTTGTCAACTCGGATAGCGAAATTCGAACTCAAACGCTAGGGCGAGGTTTCTCCCGCCAGCATGGCATGCATCACCATCATTTATACGGTTGGCGGAAACTAAAGATGTTGCGGATCTTATTAATGCTAGTTTGAATATGCCATAGAGTTGATAAATAATATTAGTACATTTGTTTTATTGAATTTGTTCTCTTGTAGGGTGCGTATTGCTTTCTAAAAGATCATGAAGACAAAATAATATGAAATCCATACATGTATGTTATCGATTGCTAGCTTACAGTGTGTTGTAGTTTCGTAGTACAAAGGGGAATTTCCGGTTATTACCAGTAGTCTGTACGTACTAGTGGTAATGCAAAACCTTCGCCACAGCAGATGGTAGTGTCGGTTGAGGCGAGGCACGGTGGTTAACGACGATATAGACATATATAGTGCGGACCGTTTGCCAAGGAAAAAGGAATGTAAAGGGAGATGTGAGGGGTGTCTCGAGGCAAGCAGAGAGGCACGTAATTTTCGTTTGCTTTTAGGATCACCATTCACCACCTTTCGTGTTTGACTTGTGAATAACCAAATGGTAGTTAACCCATCGGGCTCAGATCAGTCACCGCAGCACAGTGACAGTGATGCATTATTTTAGGAAATAAATAGGAATATTGGAAGCATGATGCATGATGGCGGGCTTTGGAAGATCCTTTCACTAATAACATATAAATATATAATAAATAGTATGTTTTAAAAAAAGTAATGAGAATCATCGATGAGGAGCATGCATGGGGATGCGCGTGGTAAGTCAAGTGTCATTAGGTGTGGTGTGCATGTGAGTGACGCTCTAGTTTATTATTCAAGCCCCCAAACCACTCTAGTTTCCTGCATGTGGGGCTCTCTGAGGTGTGGCAGCCTGGTGGTGTGAGAGCGACAAAATTAAGACAAGTTGAGAGAGGGGGATGATATGATACTGATCGGACCGACACAAGCCATGACAAGAGGTCGGACAGCGTTAATTCCCTGCAGGAAGAAGTGTAAAAATTAACGAACCCCCACCGGATCTGTCAAGAAAACACATGGTGGATCGGAGGCGCCTACAACGAACGATCATCGGCCCTGTTTGGATGCATGAGCTAGAGATAGTTTGGGCTAGTTGGAGCTCAACTAGCAACAAAGTATCCAAACATGAAGATTAGATTGGGTTAGTTTCCAAAAAACTATCCTACCCATGAGGTGTTTATTGGAGCTAGTTCATGTTGGGTCCACCAAAAAATGATTTTTCTCTCTTCCTCCACCCACACCTAATGATTAAAAAAGTGTATTTATTGCCAATCCAACCCTATCATCCAAACAACTCAAGAGCTAGAGTTAGTTTAGGGCTAGAATTGGAGTTAGAAACTAGTTCTAACTCTGACTCTGCTAGAGTATCCAAACAAGGCCATCGTAGTATCAGGGAAGAAGTTTGCAACAATACTTTTAACGACAGACACTGTGACCACGTCCGCAGGAATCCATGGTACTTTCTCTGTTTTCGCCGTTCGATTTCACGTCACGGTTTAAATACTCTCTTTTCTTTTTTCTTTCTTTCAATCACTATAGAATTTCTTTTCATTATATATATGTAGAACAGAGTTAATTAATAGTGGATCGTAATGCTTCCTGCTTCGCGCAGGTGACAAATAAAGCAAAACAAAAGCTCCGGCCCGAGACAGAAAAATTGCAGGCGTAGTACGTAGCCGAGCACGAGGACCCCGTGGGCGTGGAAACCGCGACCGACCGACCGTCCGTTGACACGTCCCTTTCCGGAGGAGTTACTCCTCCCTCCGGGACCCACAAGACAGTAGTCGAGTACTCTCCCTCCCTCCACGCGCTTTCCTCCCGGGCGGGGCGGGCGGCTCTCTTCTCCTCTTTTCGCCGCAGGCCCCGACCGCGCGCGCGCTGCTGCTGGCGCGTTTTCAAGTGGCCAAAATTCCCTCAGGTCGAGCGAGAGCCAGCAGTAGCGATGGAATTATGGTACGAATTATTTGATATTTGTGTCCGTTACTCGCTAAAATATAAATATGGATATGTGTATCCGTATTCGAATTCAAATGTGGTAATAAAGTGGATATATCTGAATTCATTTTTGTCGATTTTTCTCTATCCGATTCCAGCTGTATTCGACAATATCCGGCACTCCTTATTCGACTATGTAAAACTGTAAGTTATCTATATAACTAATGGTAAATTATGTTCAATAGAATACTAATAATGATAATGTATAATTGAAAAAATTATATACATAACTAATGATTATGACATTAATTTTAATATTAAAAATATTGCATTCATAAAACAATTTAAAAGTTATATTTAAATTTAATGACCAATATCATTAATTTTAATAATAAAAATACATTAATATAAAGTTTAATTTTAATTACTCTAGTTTATTTATGTACTGATAAAAATATTTTTCATGTATTTTTTATTATTTGTTTGATCAATGTATATATATTAAAAATATGTATTTATTAATATTTTTATTTAATATATGATTAATTATTAAAATAAATATGAATGAATGTGATATTCTTAATGAGCGATCTCTGTTATGTACTAATACCTTAGTCTTTATATGATTTTGTAATTGTAAATTATCAATAAAGAAAATTAGTAAATATTGTCTTCCAAATCGAGTAAATATCCGAATGCGTTTTCGAATTCGAGACATCTTTTTTTATTCGTATTCGAGAAAATTCGAATCTGTATTAGTATTTGAGTAAAAATGTGGTAAAATGTGTTATCCGAATCCGATTTCATGCGAATCTGATATGTTTCCATCCTTAGACTGTCTCCAGTAGTCCCCCTATCCCCCCTTCGTTTGCAAAAAGAGGAACGGATGTACTGTAGAGCATACAGCGGTTCCCTCATCTGTATCTGGAAAATGCAGTTCGCACCCCCTCCTACCCCATCCTCGGGGTTTCTCTCTCCTTAGCTCATCCCAATCGCCACCATCTCTCACCTCCCTCCTTGCATTTGTCACCCTCCTCCAGTCCTCCTCCTCGTCCCTCACCACCTTCCGTCTCCTCCGCACCACTTGACGCAGCTCCGGTGGCAGGGGCCGGCGCGGAGGCGGAGTAGGAGCGGCGACGCTCCGCTGGCGGGTCCCCTTCCTCCCCGCTCGTGACCTCCCCGGCGAGCGCGCCCCTCCTAGAGCTCCGCCCGCGGCCGCTCCGCCTCTTCTGAGATCTGTCGACGACCTAGCTCGGCGGAGATCCGGCAGCGAACTGGCTCGACCTCCTCCTCCTTACCGCGGTCGCCTCCTTCCCGGGTCAGCCTCCGCCACGACGACGCAGATCTGCGCGATGAACTCCCTCTCCATTCCGCAGGCTCGGAACGGCGGGAGTGTGCAGCAGTAGGCGCCACCTCCTCTCGGCGGCAGCGCTCGTCGACGCAGGGCTCACGGAGGCGAGGTCCTGCGGGCGGCGGCGGCGCTCATCGACACAGGGCCCGCGACGGCGAGGTCCTGCGAGCTGCGGCGGTGCTTGTCGACGCAGGGCCCGCGACGACGAGGTCCTGCGGGTTGCGACGGCGAGGTCCTGCGGGTTGCGGCGCGCGATGTCTTGCGGGCTGCGGCGGCGCCTCCACCCTGCTCCACCTCGTAGCTTCCGTGCTCCCCTCAACCCGCGTGTGTGCGCCGCCTCCGATCCGGCGAAATCCGTCGGCGCGACCGTCGATTGGCACGGCTGTTGTGGTGCGGGAACGCTCGACGCCGGCACGGGCTGCGGACCGGCGGATTTGGGTGCCCGCGGTGCGGCAGCACCCCCCCCTGCGGTGGCGGCCCTCTCGGCACGACGGGATCCAGGGCACGCGGGAGCCAACTGCCGGGTGCAGGATGCGTGAAGGGAAGCGTTTGCCGCTGGATCGCTCAACCTTTTGCAGAACCGATTCTCTCTCTCTCCTTTGCTCATATGGGATGCAGATGAGAAACATTGCTGGAGACAGTCCTTAGTCGGCAGGCAGCAGCCAGCAGCCAGCCGCACAATACACAAGAGAGAGGCAGCCAACAAGAGGCAGGGCGCCGACACTTCCTTTGATCAGCAGCAGCTCTCACGTACAGTAACACCGCGGGAAGGCCAGGCCAACAACCGCATCGCACTAGCGTCCTCCTGGGGGGGCTCCTCCAGCTCTGTTTGTTTATAGGCTAACTAAACCCATCATTGATTGATTGGGGTTTGCACGCAGCTGGCTCGAATGGACACCGGAGGACCACACTTTTGCCTAGCCTAGCGATACTTAATAAATATAAACAACTTGGGTGGCGTCAAGCACATGCATGATGCATCGCGGCTCCATCGATCTCTGCTGCGAAGTTTCTTCTCTAGGAGTGGCTAATTCCCCTGTCAAGAAGCTCCACATGCATGCACGGATCGGAATTCGGAAACGTTTCCTTCATTTCTTATAGCTCGGTAGTGTACACAAACACATGCGTGGATAGATGGATGCAGGCCCAAACCAAAGAATTTGACTTGACTCCCTCTGTTTTTATATACGTACTCCGTAGCAGTTAAGTTATACGATCGTGGAGTTACTGCTCGCTTGGATCAACGCAAAGTGAAAATTTGACCGAGGCGCAGCGTGCCAGCGTCCGGCCGGCAGCGTCTTCGTTCGGTCAGGTCAAAATTCGGTGGGTGGGACTCTCTTCTCTGGTTTACCGACTCTTTTGACCCCACATCACTCACACTCAGGTTCTCGATAATAGTGTGGTGTGGACTTCCAGCCGAGCAAAGGTGACGTTTCTTTCTTGCGGTAGAAAATGACTACTATCAGGATTTTGCTTTTTAATACCCGCAAAAAGGATTTTGCATTTTAAACTCAGCACCTATGTTTGTATTTTATCGGAATTATTTTGGGCTTGAACCGTGATTTTCGAAGAAAAAAATTAGCTCCTATATATATCTTCCGGATAGTTTCTTATGGAATTATAACCCACTAGAACCCCAAATAACAGCTGTCACACCCTGGAAGCAAAACCACATAATAAATTTATATGTGTCCAGAATCATGTTTACACATGCAAATGACATAGTGAAGTACCAAAACGCAATGTCACAACGTAATTATTATTACAGCACAACGTAATTATTATTACAGACCGAATGTCAAATATTATATCACACTATACGAGTAGCTAAACAGCAGAAAAGTAAACGAGGTCGTCCACCACAGGCAGTCGACCGGAGAACGCGCCTAGAACTCCTCAAAGTCTTCTGGAAAGTCTTCAAAATGTCTGTCTGAGCAGCAGTCCGAGTAGTGTAGTTGCAAGATAAAAATCAACAAACATGAGCACATGTCGTACTCAACAAGGGAATATAACTAAAACAACATGCAAGGCCTTTTGAGTGGATGGCTGACATGGTTAAAGCAGTAAGCACTTTTAGTTGGTCAAGTTTCATTAAGCGACTGATTACTAGCAAATGAAAGTATATACCAACCCAAAGATTAACAAATGCAACAAGAATAAGATGCAATGCACAAATTTAAGTCCATCTTTCATAAGTTACTCATGTGAGGGTCCAGGCCGCTCGTAACCGTGAGCACGGCTAATCGGTTACTTTTACACTCTGCAGAGGTGGCACATCTTTACCCACAAGTCGCATAAAAGTTCTAAGAACTTTGTACCCAACCATGCTGTGCAAAAGTAGGCACAATATCACACTACCTAGGTGTGATTGCATAGAGACGCTACGAGACCTTTACAAAGATTCCCTAGCATGAGCTGCTCGCTAGGTTTCATGACAACGCAATGCATAACCCTCTCTCGAGACTGCGAAGCTACCACAGAGCAGATCAGCCTGAGGGTCGGGCTATACACCAACTACCGGCACCCCCTCGCCCTTATCAGGTAAAGCATACACATACTAAGGTTTCTAATTATTTGGAAAAGACAGAGCCATTTGTCTTATGGTTGCACTGTTGTCCTGGGTGGTTCTCCATGTTCCGATTAACACAAGGGTGGTCTTGTTTAATGATGATGGAGCATAAATAAATCAAATTAACTTTGTGTTCATTATAAACCACCATCAACCCATAGTTAGCAACTAAGCATGTACTACCCAACAAAAATAAAATACCCAAGTTATCAAGGCACATGGTAAATCAAAACTAGTCGAACCTTAACCATAGGGACCCATCATATTTATGCAAGCAAAAGTAATAAACGGTGTAATTAAAATGCATGTTGTACAGGAAAAAGGGCATGCAGCAAGGACTTGCCTTCCACAAACTCTGGTTGCTGCTCAAAGTCTTCAAACTCTTCAACTGCAGCGTAATCCACGTACCGATCGTCCTCTACGCACCACATCATTCACATACAAGCAAACAAAGGAATAAAATAAGAAATAAGCTTCAAACAGTACTAACAGAACAAAACAGAGGTGTGAAACTGTTCTACACTTCGATACGATCGCGTGGATATAAAGAACGCTAAAAACAGAGCTAAAACGCGTATTCTACGGCTAAAACAAGGTAAAGGGGCTTATTTGCGAGAAAACTAGGCTTAGGGGCCTAACTGCTAAAAACCAGGGGCTAAAACCTAATTAAACGTATAAACACAGGGGCTGCCACGTAAAACTTAAGTTACGGACCTCGGGCATAAAGTCTACAAAAGCTAGGGTTTAAACCATAAGAAATAGGACCTAAACGTAAGGATCTTTAAACAGTGGGAGGACCGACTTGTAAATCTAGAAAGGTCAGGGGCTCTTTAGCAAAACATGCGGCGCGCCGTGGGGGTTGACCGATACGCCTCGGTTTGACCCGGGGTAGGATTTAATCTCGGCCGTTGATCTGCGATCCGGCGGCTGGGGTTGCACGCAAGCGCTGGCAGCGGAGGACTGCGACGGTGAGCGGCGGCGCACGACGGCGAACTCGCCGGCGAAGACTCAAATCGAGCTGGGGTGCTCGGTTTGAAGCGGGAACGACACCGGGACGACGCGAAGAAGCGAACTAGGGCAACGGATCAACCTCAAGGGCGCCGAGGACGACGGGCGGCTCGGTGAAGCGGACGGTGGCGGCGGCGCGTGCGAGCTCGGCTAGGGTTTGGGGCGCGGCGCGAGGCGGCGGCCTTATATAGGCCCTCTGGAATTCTTGGCGTGCGGGCCAAGAGAAGGAGGCGGTGCCCGCGGAGGCTACTCGGACGCGGGACGCGGCGCGGTACGGACCGGAGTCGGGTCCGGCTCGGCAGCGGGAGGTCGGGGATGACCCCCAGGGCCCACGCGTCAGCGGCCGCGAGCGAGGAGAGGCGCAGGTGCGGTGTTGGGCCGCGACTGGGCCGGTCTGCTGAACGGCTACTGGGCTGTTTCCTGAGCTGGGCTAAACGCAAGGAAAAGGAGAGAGGCGGAGGGATGATCAGGCGGAGAAGTTCGGGGAGCGACGCCGGACTTCCGGCCAACGACGACGCTGGGCTGGGCTGCAGCAGCTGCGGCTGGGCTGAAAGCTGATGATGGGTGCTGCAGGCCGAAAAGAGAGAAAGGGAGGGGGAAAGAAAAGAAAGGTTTGCCTATTTTTTTAAAAAGCTTCAAACAACATGAATTCAAATTTTGAATCTGAATTCAATCAAACAAAACAAGTGCAACAGCACGAATGCTACAAACATCAAACCATTTATTTAATTTAGAAAACAAATAATGTTTTTTTCTTTTCTATACTATATTCCCTGTAAAGAAATAAAATGTTGGAAAAATTTTAAAATTGAGAGAAAATCATTATTTAATTTTTCTTCCTATTCAATCCTGAAATTTGAGAATTTCAGGGTGTGACAACAGCCCACCCAGCCTACCAACACCAAATCCTAACACTACCTTCTTCTTCTCGTGAACCCGCCGCCGCCTTCTTCCTTTGTGAACCGCCGCCGCCACCTGCCACCGCCGCCGCCACAGCTGGTCTCCCCGCGCCCTCGCCGGCCGCCGCCGCTGCCGCCCGCCGTGCTACCACGTGCCGCCGGCGGTCGTGCGGCCGCGCACCTCCGCGGCGCACCACCGCTGCCACCGTCGGAGAAGAAGCTCCAAAATATTGGTCTAAAAAAATGTTGACCTCAAAAAATGTTGACAACATTTCCAAAAATGTTGTAACAATTTGTAAAATATTGATGAAAAAATATTGACAACATTTCTAAAAAATGTTGACAACATTTCTCAAAAATGTTGCAACATTTTTTTATTTAATAGTCACGAGGTGAGATGGCTGAAAACTACTAACTAGCAATCTTAGGTGAGCTTTGGTAGGCTGGAAGTTTCAACCCTTATCCATCTTCCGGTACGCGGCTACCGGAAGATGGATAAGAGTTGAAACTTCGAGCCCACCAAATCTCACCTAACTTGCTAGCTATTATTTTCCTACCAGCCCACCTCATGACTATGGATTACAAAATGTTTCAACTTTTTTTAAAAAAATATTACAATATTTTTCAACTAAAATGTTGAACCAACATTTTTACTTAAAAAGTTGAACCAACAAATTTCTGAAAGAGTTGCACCAACATTTATTCGGAGCAAAAGTTAGATCCAACATTTCTCCAAAACGATTCGCCAATATTTTTCAACATTTTGCATGAAAATGTTGATCAACATTTTTTGAAACTGTTGAAATTTTTCAACAGTTTCTTCCCGGGGATCGGCGGTCTACCGGCGACGCACGCGCCACGGCTGCCGCACGGCTGCACATCGACATGCGCGGCCACGGCAGTCGGCGACCTCGCGTGGGGGTGCGACCGCAGTCCAGCGGTGCGCGACTGCAGCAGGCTAGGGTCGGGGCCGGATGGTCGCGGCGGCGCGGCCTCTAGACAGGCGGCGGCGGCAGTGAGGTGGGAGAGAGGGAGATGGAAGATGATGACTAGGGTTTGCTGTTGTTGGGCTTGTGTAGACTGTTATTGGGCTAGTATATATGGGTTATAATTTCATAAGAAACTATTTTCCGAATGATATATAGTATTCCTGGGTTGGGTTATGAGAGGGAGGGAGTTGGTGAAAATGACTATCTATGAGGATTTTGCATTTTAATACCCGCAAAAAAGGATTTTGCATTTTAAACTCAGCACCTATGTTTGTATTTTATTGGATTTATTTGGGCTTGAACCGTGATTTTTTTTTCCAAAAAAAACAGCGTGGTGGATCTGCAGATGTGTTTTTCTACTTACACGTCGAATACTAGGCCCGGCCCATCATGCAGCAGGCTCAGGCTCCAAGGCCCATGTGCTGAACGGATATATTATTATACGCGGTAGTTTCTGCTGCTATGTGTATGTTGTATGTCGTTGGGTGGACTAATTTGGACTAAGCACCAAATTAAGCCATTGGGTCAGGAGCGGGCTAAGGCAGCGCCAAATTGAGCCACTAGAATCTAGAATACTAAGGTCTTGTGTATGACGGGTGACAGACGCCCGTGGCTATCTGTCGCTTCGTCACGCCGCGCGGCGGGACGCGGGGGCGGCCGCGTGGAGGGTGCCGGGTTGTTTTTTTTTCGTTTTTTTATTTATTTCTTTTATTATTCTTTTGTTTTCTATTTCTTTTTCCTTTTTCATTTTTTCATTTTTATTTCTTCTTTATTTTTATTTATTTATTTATACTTTCTATTATTATTATTTTTCCATTTTCATCTTTTTTATTTTTCTTGTTTCTTCTTTTTTTTCTTTTTTATTTATATTTCCTTTCTAATATTATTTTTTCTATTTCATTTTTTATTCTTCATTATTTTTTTCTTGTTTCCCTTTTATTTCTCTTTTTTAGTTATTTATTTTCTATTTTCTATTTTATTTTTTGTTTATATTTCCTTCTTTTTTATATATTCTTTTCTTTTTTATATTTTTTTAATATTTGTTTGTTCGAGATGAGATGTCAATTTGTTCTGACTATAATAAGTTATTCTGGCTATAATAATATCTTGTTCGGGCTATAATAATAACTTGTTCTGTCTATTTATTTCTCTCCTTCTATGTCATATTTGTTCCTCCTCTAAAATTTGTTCCGTTAGTTCATATAACTCGTTCGGTACGTACAAATATTTTGTTCCGGCAGTTTGTATAACTTGTTCGACACGTATACATATTTGTTCCGGCAGTTCATATAATTTGTTTCGGTTTGTGATTTATAGTTTTTTTTAAGTTTCAAATCGATTTGCATGTGAATGACATCAGCAATTTTGTTCTATCTGCATGCATGCAAAGAAAGCTATTTCTTGCTTCATGGGACCGGCGTGATGGTTTGCTAAACCGTCGCTGAAGCGATGTATAGCCGCACTCGTGGCAGACAGGCCAGAATCCTATATATCTTCGGGAAGATAGAATTAATTGAAACTATAATCCAATCCAATAGTAGCTTAATAGCAGCCCACTATGGCCCAACAACATCACAACCCTAGCACTTGCTTCCTTCTTCCTCCCTGGACGCCGCCGCCACCCTGTGCTCCGCGCGCCGCCGAGCTGGCCTCACCGCCGCCCACCTTGAAGCAGCACGCCACCGTGGCGTCCCCACAGCATGCACCACGCGCCTCCGCGGCCTCGTCCGCAGCGGGCCTGTGCGGCGCCATGGGTGCGGTCGGCTTGCCGCGGCTGGCATGTGCCGTGCTGCCGTTTTGGGAGCTCCGGCCAGCTCCGCCGCCCGCTCTCCGGAGCTCCCTGAGCGTCGTGCGGAGCCGAAGTTCCCCCGCGCGCCGCCTGGGGTCGGGGCCGGAGCTCCGCCGCCTGGAATAGGGACGGAGCTCCCCTGCGCGCCGCCACCACCGTGCGCTGCCACTGCCGCGCACCTTCGTGGCCGCCCCGCGCGCCGCCACCGCCGCTGTCGGAGAAGAGCCCAAAATGTTGGTGTTGGTTCTAAAAATGTTTCAACATTTTCAAAAAATGTTGCAACATTTTATAAAATTTTGACGAAAAATGACTATAAATGTTAGGAAAAAAATATTGCAACATTTCTGAAAAATGTTGCAACATTTTTTGTTTAATAGTAATATGTTTTGGTGGGCTGTATTAACTAGTAATCTTAGTTAGGCTTTGGTGGGCTGGAAGTTTCAACTCTTATCCACCTTCCGGTAGCTATATAGGAGCCGCTGACAGGTGAATCGTGCAATTTGTTAGCAATTTGCTGCATTCGGTCGCGTGCATAAAGAAAGTAGTACGTTTTGATGTGACGGGTGAATAGTTGCAATTTGTATAACTAAACAAGGCGTACTTAATGGAACACGCACGTCCATCTTCTTCAATAGTGTTCCGTGGCTTCCGCTGATTAAGGGGCTGCTTGGTTGCAGGCCACAATCCGCTTCGCCACACCCGACCTCACCACGCTACAGTGTTTTGAGTGTGGCGGACGATTCGTCCGCCACAGCTCGTGGCGCGCGCGTCCGTGGCGTGGCGGCCTGTGGCCGGCTACCAAACAGGCCTTAATATTGGAGGGTAAAGCACATTGGCCTTTGCTATCTGTAAACTTACCCTTCGTGTAATCCACCCTCCATCGCAGCTATAATTTAGTGCGGATGTGTACATATATAGTTTTATTAATTTTGGTTCCTACTGTCTAAAATTTTGGTCAACTATTCGAAAACCTAAATGGCTTCAAATTAAAAAAACTGCAAGTACCAAGTTATAGGTTTTTTAAATCTACAGTTTTCCTAGAAAGCAGGTTCCATTCAATTCAATTCGAAAAATATAAATTCCCGGAACAAGGAAAGCATCATCCATGTCATCTTTTTACTAAGAGATGATACAATACTCCCTCCGTTTCAAAATATTTGTCATTTTGATTTTTCTAAATACATTTCTTTTGTTATACATCTAGATAGTTAGTATGTTCACATACATAATAAAGTGAATGTATCTAAAATCCAGAATGACAAGTATTTTGAAACGGAATGAGTACTTATTATTTCATTTATTCGTGCTAGATAAAAATAAGATCCAGAATGTATACTCTATAGACTATCCATGCCGTCTCCTAATAAAATCCGACATTGGTACGTATATAGTACTTCATAGAGTATCAATACTTGCGGGGTTTATTGCCTCAAATTTCACTGGCACCGATAAGCTGGCACATGAGCATATTGTTCTTTTAAAGTTCTTTATGACGACTAATCTTGTAGTACGATACTACTAGAGTTTTGTATAATAAACCTGACTATAGCTTTTGTTTAACCATCACTTTCAAAGAAGCTGATACAATTCTATTGATGCATACAAGACCAATCTTATTGCTACAAAGTCTCCTCTCACTCAGACACGGACGTGCTACTCTCTCACACACGTAGGTTATTCTTATACATCTTTATTCAAGAAAGCACAGACCAATGGATCACACATGTTATTCAAACCACAATATAAGCCCACAGATCAAACGTGTGACTCCAACAACATTAATTTTTACCCAAGGAGGTATATATGGCGTGCATATACGTCTAACTTCATTTCAAATCAGGACCTCGGGAAGAGTTGAATGTGATAGGGTTGCGGGAATACAAGGTCCGAAACGCGGAACATTTGACCTCCTTTGATCTCCTTCCATCTACGTGCTCAAGCAAAAATGAACATGTATAAATATAATGCACATATATATATATATAAGAAAAAAATGACTCGAATGATTTGCCACATGATGCACGTCCAATGTGAGTTTTGTAATGCCCTTATATGACATATTGCTTGATATATTGCAACTACCATTTTTTCGACAACATATAGGTTCTACATCCATCTTGAATGCATTACATTCATCAATATAGAAGCTTTAATTTGTAAGAAATGTAAATGCATGGTGTAGACTCAGTATATACTACCTGAATTTGGTCACCAACGCATGAAGGAACATTGCAATAAAAAGCTTAGTGAAGTCGGCACCCATGCAGTGCCTCGCACCATCTCCAAATGGTATGAAATTCTTCATTAAAGAGAGCCCTTGGGTCCCCTACAAATTTTAGTAGAACATCAATGCACTCTGAGACTTATCCAAAGTGAAATAAATTCCAGGTATTTATGTTCAGAGTTTTTCATGTACTACATGTTTTTGTCAGCTTACAAATACATCTTGCTCAATTCCAGTTCATACATGCCAATTTGCAATTATTCTATTAAGAGCTTTGTTTCGGTACTTTGGTAGTACCGGTAGTATCAGGTAGTACCTTGTACTAATATTTTTTTCACAAGCTAATTTAATTAGGTAGTACCAGATAGTACCTAGTACCGGGTCCACCAAAATGGTACTACCGGGTACTACCCCATTGGTACTACCTAGTACTACCTGGTACTACCACTGTTAGACGGCTCACATTAATTACAAGCACCCTAAAATTTCCCTTCTATTAATATAAAAAGTGATTTTCCATTTCTTGTTTTGTGAGGTTGGGTAAATAATGATCTCAGAAAATATTAATCTTGAGTGAACCTTAGTATCCTTCATATTTTGCACTTATGCTTAGGAATTCAGATGTGTGATAAAATTCAACTGCTTAGGAAAGTTCCAAGGATCAACGCCTATTTACAGATCGTGCTAACATGGAAAAATTGAAAATGTGTCTTAAACTATTATACTGATCTAGTATATAATATTTCATCACATAACATCCAACAACTACACATTTCCTCAGCCATCTCATCCATATTCATCAAAAGCAATTTGATATTTCTTGTTTATTTTGTCTTTACTCTTATTATCTAAGTGCCACTTAGATTTTGATGGAGTCTCAGTTTCTTGGGACTTTCAGTTCCTTGTCCATATATCTTCTCGATAATTTATTTTTTTTTAATTTACGTGGTACATTTTCCTTTTAGTATCGCTCAGTATCAAGAACTTTTAATTTAGGTGATAGAACATAATTATTATATCATCTCATTCAAATGGATAGGGTCGTCCAGTCAAGCATTCTTTTTTTACTAACCTGCCATCTCCATGGATTAAAGGTGAGTGGATCTTCAAAAATCAAAGGATTTAAATGTATTGCCATGGGGTTCATCAAGACCAACCATCCCTCTGGAATTGTATAGCCTGAAGCATGAATATATGAACAATCAAATATTTATTTAAATTCATACTGGTATTATATATAATACTCACTGTAGTCCCATCAGAAAAAAATAGCCATTTAGGAACATGTTTTCTTTTGGTAATGAAAGTAACGGATTAGTGTCTATGCATATATGTAACAGAAGAAAATACTATTTACTTGGACATCCTTTAATGTCTTTCTAAAAATCCCAGGACCATGGCTACTTACACGAACTATCTCATTAATTACCTTCACATGAAGAAAAAAAATAAACTATCAGATTAAATTACATAACATGCAAAAAAAAAGTGTTCAGTTGGATAGCCTGATATGAAAGGTTAGAAGTTCAAAAATATGAAGAGAATAATTGACTGTAGCTATTGTGTATTAAATGTTTGATGCATGCAAATATTAAAGCTCACTAGTGGCCTGCACATTGATCTTGCCCTTGTGCTTGTACCAAGAACATTGCCACGTACACAGCGACAAAAAACACTATGTTAGACAGAATGTAGTAGGATATGGAGGTTCCGTAAGAAAACAGGACGTGCAATAGCTGTTTGATGGTCCTTTCACTGGTAGAAAAGTGAGCATTATTAGTCCCGGTTGGAGAGGCGCATAGGTCTTGAAAATCCAACCGGGACTAAAGGTTTAGGTAAGAGGGGGGCTTTGCACCAAAAAATTATTATAAATCGCAGGAGCAAAATTACGAAGATCCCGTGGCACAAGTATGACCACAGATATGTATCCGATGGCGCACAAACTCGAGGCAATATGGGTTCTGCTGCTGGCCATCAATTCATGGAGACTTATGTGTTTTAAGTTACAAAAGCTTTAAAAGCATTCTATTTAAGATTGGTGCAAGCTTTTTGTTCACAAAGTATTGAAGCATTACTGTTTACATTCCTTTTTGATCCTATATAACGATCTGCTAATTACCAATATGGTGATGCTTTTCAGTGGCCTAATAATTGGACCCAATCACCCAAATCAATACTCCTCTTGTCTGTGTTTATAGCAGCACATTTCTCATTGTAAGATAATACTACTTAAATATATCTTACAGAAAACAAAATTTTAGTTTATGGACCCATATGTAATGTGATTAAAATAGAAAAATTCCAAATTACTCCATTCAAGTATAGCAAAAGTTCAGATAACCCCCTAAACTATATTTTGGTTCAATTTACCCCCTAAACTATGCTATTTGGTTCAACTCACCCCATAATGTAACTTGTCAAAAAAATTTCTTCATACACAAGTTGAATTTATTTTGAAACTTTGCAGGATGGTAGCGAACATCATAATCTATATTTAAAAAATATTTTATGAAATTCTCATCATTAGTTTTTATATAGTTTTGTATCTTGATGAAAATTTCATTATTAAATACCTTACCCTATCAAAATAGTGATAAAAAATTCATGATATATTTTTGAACATGTCTTATGTTGTCTGCTACTATTTTGCAAAATTCGAACTTTAAACTCAAAATTTGAACTTAAAAATCAACTTGTGCGTGGATGAATAAAAAAGATAAATTGTATTAAGGGATAAATTATACCAAATGACATAGTTTAGGAGGTAAATTGAACCAAGCAATACTTTAGGGGGTTATACAGACTTTGGCTATACTTGAGGGGTAATTTGGACTTCTTCCAAAAAAAAGTCCTTGGAGCATCTAGTAGTAGAACATATTATGCTAGCTTATGCAAGAATACTAAATACATAAGATATAAAATTACCTGATTAGTGAATTTCATGGACTTGAATTCCTCCCATGGGTTTGAATTCATCTCTTCTCGTTTCTTCAGTATTGCGTCATGCTCCTCCTGTAAAAAGGCAGGCTTTATATTCTAATGGTCCGTAATAAGTAAAATTATTGATGCACCCTACTTACTGAACACTAACTAGATACTAGATAAAACTAAAACCCAAAAAGCAAAAACTGAGATATTTAAGCAAAAATAAGTGCACTTATAGCTTTGTCTTAAGTCAAACTATCTTAAGTTTGACCAGGTTTATATGGAAGAGTATCAACATTTATGACACTGAAGAGGTACATATGCAAATACATTTCATAACGAATCTAATGACACTTATTTGGTATCATAAATATTGGAATATTTAATTCTGGGACAATTGGGCCCAATCAACAAAAAATGTAGAATGACGAAGTGTAAGTTTTACTTCGGGTACAAACACTAACCGTGAGTGCTTCCACTACATTTGGGTTGTCTGTAAGGAACTTCATGCCTATGGTGAGTGTTGTTGGTGTTAATGCAATGCCAGCGAATATGAGTCCACAAACTAAATCCACCATCAAATTCTCATCCACCAATGCCTGTTCACTCTGCAATTCTTCAACAACTATGTCCAAAAAGTCCCCATATCGCTTTTCTGGTGTACGAATCCGTTGTGTCAGCAAATCTTTCAGCACCTTTTGGACATATTTCCTTCCCTGTAGATCAAGGAAAAATTACACTACACCACAATGTTTGGTGGTAATGTTCTCATAAATAGTTTTTGGTCTAAAAGCTGGTATAAAAATTACACCACACCACAATGTAGTATAGGGAAAGGACTTAGAATTGGTAGGTTCTCAAGCTCAGCTTATTGAAAGGCATGCTGCATTTTGGCTTACAAAACCAAGAACCCAAGATTTTCTGTGTAATTTATATACAAAGCTTCTTTATTTGCAATGAGCCTATGCAAGTGGCTTACTGCAAAGTTACATATGAGCTTGAGGGCTCGGGTATTGGTTTGGTCTCTCATGTTTTAATCTCAGCCCTCAAAAGTAATAAGCTGAAACAAAGATGAGTTTTTTTTTTTGCCTTTTTCCATAATCGAAAAGTGATGAGTTGAGCCAAGTTGAGCAATTATCTCTGCTAGCCTTGCCACGAAGGCTGTTTTCTATGAGATCAAATATGATTCAGCGAGTTTTTTTTGATAAACTATGATTCTACTAGACTGAATATGTTTGTTTATATATGGATAACTATTTCCATATCAGAAAATGAAAAAAAGTATGGATAACTATTTATAGTAATTTGTAATATTTAATTTTCGTATCTAACTTATCCAGATATACGAGCATATATAGACACCTGCATGCTTTGATAAAATTTTGTCCCTGGAACATAAATTGGAAAGGATAGTAGGCCATGGAAGAACAACTCAAAATTTGTTCTCAGTTCCTTTGTGCTTGAACTGTTGGACTCAAAGTCAAAGCCAATGACCTTCTTGATTGTAATACGAAATAACATCTGCAAGAAGGCAAAATAACAAACCTTAATTGATAGGGGTATATTTATATAAAGGAAAATTAGGATTTAGCACAATCACAAAGATACATAGTTAAATGAACGGCAATGAAAATGAGCATGCATGCATAACAACATCCCAGGCATAACAAGAGCATATATGATTACATTGAGGTCACTTGGCAGCTCTTAGATGGATAAAATGGTGTTTTATCTCGCCAAAATGGCCAATTAATTTTTCTATCAATTACACCTTTGCTCCCCCTTTTTTCACCTGATACCTATGTTCCATGACAAACTAAAAGAAAAATGTAACCAATCGTGTTTAACAAAAATAGATGTATTGGATATATTTTGCAGCCAAAAGGTCCTTTTGAATCTCTATAAGGTATGCAGAAAACTTAGCTATTCATGAAAAATTAGGTACTTATGAAAATTTGGTTTTGTAACATGTCAAGTTTCTTGTTGGCATATTGCTGTTATATACCATGTACAACTACTATATTGATGGATATTTCACAATGGATTGGTGCATGTTCTCTTTATGCCCTGTTGTGCAGTTCACCTTTAAAATATTTTGTATTGGACGTATATGTGTACATTAGAAATTGATCTAAATGGTACACCCACAACTGTGGTATCAGTACTTCTGCCATAGAAATACAAAACAATGTTCTATGATGATTCCTAATTGAATAAATAAAATTATTTGCTCTCCATCTCAACATTGCACAAAAACAATTTTCAGATACGTGCACAAAACATTTTGTTGTATTTGATTTTGGCAACTAGAAGCTATTACACATACTAAATGGCCTGGATTTCGAGGCTCCTCATGAATCGTGACTCCATGTGGGATCCACATAGGGAACCATGTGGAACCCACCTATTGTCCTGGTGAAACCCACACAATATTTGGGTGAGACCCATATACAATTGAGGTGGGGCACATGCATATTGATTGGTGAGGCCCACCATTCTATTGAGTGGTCCCGTGATCTTTTTTTAAAATATCAATGATAGTTTTTCCATTATTAACATGTTCTATGGAAAGTATATAAATATATTTAATTATTTCCTATATACAGAATAATAACTAAACTTTGGATACGATTAGTACATTAGTGAATTCTTAAGAGAAAAGGAGTTCACTAACGTAGTACTCGTACACAAAATACTTTACGTTGGTGAATTATTATATATTTATATCTAGTTTCTTTAAATGAGTTGGATGGATAAATGGATTCATTAATGTAGTCCTTGGGATATCTAGTTACTATACTAGAATACCTGGGATGGGCACGCTCTCAGACTCTAAGCCAACGTTTTTTTCATTACTACTTTAGGTCATTGTCTGGCTAGTTGTACTTTCATGGTATAGGGAAGGACGTATTGTTGCTATGGGAAGTCATCAGGGGCATAGGTGCTCTTCGATTCCGCTAGGCGGATTAGTCAAGGCTTCTACATTTTGCGGCGTTACATTATGTTAAATACCCAAATCTAAATGATGCTTCGCCAAAAAATAAATCAACAATATTTGATGTTAAATTACATTTATAGAAAAAAAACCAAAACACTTATTTGAATTATTTCTAGCACACATGCTGTCTAGAAAATGATTAGCATGTGTATGAAAAATTAGTCTGTTGGGTTTGATGTCCCAAATATCGGCTTAAACATTAATTTGTTTTATTCCCAGTTGATTGATCATAATTAAGTACAATTTCATTACTGAATCCATATTT